>JAKSZU010000010.1:66612518-71659362 GCA_026018925.1 Tupaia tana | reverse complement strand
ATTGTACTGCCTAGAGCCACCAGTAAAGTGTTGAATAGAAGAGAATGGACTTACCTGTCCTGGTGGTTCTTATTCTTAAGGAAAAAAACATTTATACTTTTATTCTTCTCTAGTGCTCCTTATTATTTTTTTTAAATATTACTAGAGGGTGTATACACTTAGTGGAGAGAGAAAGAGCAAGAAAGAGAGAAAGAGTGAGAAAGAGAGGAAGAGCAAAAGTAGAAATCACCATCTATGGGAGATGGTCGTGCCATAATCTATTCTCCACTTCTCCCCTTGGGACTTTGGGCATGCATGCATATGAGCTTGGTGTGTTTCTCAAGCCACCAATCTCAAATCATGCAGCCAACCGTGTGGGATCCAGCCACCTTAACCACCACACTATTACTGATCCCATTCTTTTATTCTAAGTGTGATTTTTTTAGCTGTTTTATAGATGCCTTTTTATAGATCGAAGATGTTTCTTTTGATTCCTAACTTGCTGAATGTGTTCACCATGGACAGATGTTGGGTTTTGTCAAATGTTCTCTCTATATTTATGGAGATTTTCTTGTAATTTTTGTCTCTTATTCTATCAATATGGTCTGTTAACTGAATGAATTTTTAAGGTGTTACATCAACCTTACAGTTTTGGGATGAATTAATCTTGGTCATGGTGTTTAATTGTTTTACATGTCATGTTGACAGATTTTTTAAAAATATATTCTTTTCCCATGGGACCAGCAGATAGCATAATGGTTATGTCACTGCACTCCCACATAGTAGGCAGTGGTTCGAGTACCATACTCTGCAGTTTAAAACTCATGCCAGGCACGTGTGTGTGCGTACCTAAAATCCCAAAAGGAGAAGGGAGGAGAAGGGATTGCATTATGGCCATCTCCCCAGGGGGTCGATTTCTACCTTCCTGTTTCTCTGTCTCTCTGGTGAGCACATGTGCCCTATAGCAATAATCTCTCCAAAAAACAACAAAAAAAAGAAAAATATTTTATTCAGAATATTCATGTGTATGTTCATGAAGGATAGGTTTTCATAGTGTCTTCTTGTGATTACCCCTCACCTACTTTGGTACAATGGTGATATCTGTCCCACAGAAATCAGTAGGGAAATGTTTATTCTCCATTTATTTTTACCTTATACAGCCAAGTTTATCATGGGGGTAACCCCCATGCCATCTGCTGGCACAATTGTATAATTTTTAATAACAATGTTTGATTTCTTGTTTGCCCTGCCTCCTACTCTGCTTTAATTTTCTTTATAGTTGTGTCTCTTATTTAAAGTAGTTTAAGCTTTATTTGTTTATTTTTCCTTGTTTCTCCCACTAGAATAAATACTCTATGAGTTAGGAGTTTATAGCAGTTGATTCCTCCAATATTTTCTTCCGATGCTCAGAGAAAACTAGGTATAATTTAAAGTTTAATACAAAGTTGCTGACTAAAAGAATGAGTGAATATAGTAACAAATAATAACACTTTAAAATATAAGAGTAGAGAAAAATGTAAAAAAAATACAAAATTTAAATTTGTTTTCCCAACTTTTTTTTTTTTTTGAGAGGTTTTTGCTATAGGGTGCATGCACTCGCCAGACAGATGGAGAGAGACAGAGAGATAGAAAGCGAGAAATCACCCCCCCCAGAGAGGATGGCCATGCCACAATCCCTTCTCCTCCATTCTTCTCTCGGAATCTTGGGCACGCACGCACATGTGCCTGGCGTGAGTTTAAGCCACCGGGTCCAGGACTTGAACCAGGGTCGACTACATGGGAGTCCAGCGACATAGCCATTATACTAACTGCTGGTCCCAGTTTTCCCAACTTTTTAAAAAGAATTATTTATTTAATTTTATTTATCCATTCATTTTTTAAAATTTTAATTTGACCAGAGAAAGACATAGACAGAGAAAGAGAGAGAGAGAGAGAAAGAGGGAAAGTGAGAAAGCAAGCCACTAGGCCTGGGACTTGAACTGTGGTCAGCCATGTGGGAGCGTCCAGAGCCTTAACCACCATGCCACCTGCTGACCCCTCCCCAACTTTTAATAGACAAAAAAATCTCCCAAAATTAAGGATTGTAAAAATGCTAAATAATAATTATACTAAATTATTTTATGTTTTCCAAGGGTATTAATAATATTACTGAAGACTAATATTAAAATACAAATCCTTAAGGAGAGAGAGAGAGAGGAGGAGGGGTTACAATGTGACCATTTTCCACAGAGAGTGCTTTCTCCTCCCCCTCTCTTTCTGTGTCACTGGCAAGCGCGCGCACACACACACACACACTCTAGCAATACTAACACTAGTAATAATACTAATGACTAAAATCTTTACATTTACTGCAAAAAATCTAGTAAAAAATAACAAAAGTAGAATGAAAACCCAGAATGTTTGGAAATTAAAGACAAAGCTAAAGCAAACTCTCCTCCTAAATTCTTAGTCAATATATGATAATAATCAGACATCTGGTTTTAGACTATGTAAAATTATAAGCAATGAGACAAAAACTTTATACTATGCCAACAATAACACATAAAATCACAATTACTCAATTTGACCAAGAGATTTCACTCTGTATATTCAGCCTATCAAGGAGCCAGCAGATGGCATAGTGGTTACATCACTGGATTCCCACAAGGTTGACCACGGTTTGAGTTCTGGATCCAGTGGCTTGAGCACACCAGGCACATGTGTGTTGGTGCCCAAAATCCCAGAAGAATGGAGGAGAAGGGACTATGATGTGGCCATCCCCTCTGGGGGGACGGATTTCTCACTTTACCACTCACTCTCTGTCTCTGTCTCTCCCCAGTGAGCGCATGGGGCAAGTACTCTAAAAAATATTCAGCCTAACGAAAAACTCATTTGTATGTGTATTAAAATCCTTAGATCACATGTAGAGGTAGTAATTTCTACACAAACAAGAAATCTCAAAATGAAAGAATATATTTAAGTAGATGTATGTTAAAGTTTTAAAAAAATCTTTTAATATGTGTTTCTTTAAAATATTTATCACTTCACTCAAACGTATCCAAATGCATTTTCTTGTTACATCTCTTATTTATAATTTCAGTAAAAACGTCTCTCTGAGGTTAACCATAAAACCAAGTTAGCGTCTTGGCATAAAGCTTTTATCCTCTTTCGTCGTTATGAACCTGCTGTTGGGAAAAGTACCCACCTGTGGTTATATAGAGTCACAGCTTTCATTTCCCAACAGGTTAGTGCTGTAAGTGCTGATCCCCACCCCGGAGATGATGTACAAGGTGATAAACTCCTGTGTCGTAAACAGTGAGCCACGAAAACTGAATGTTTGTGTCAGCAGGTGTATTTACTGCCGAATGGCATCTCCTACCACACTGGGGACGTTGTAGAAATGAATAGGGCAAGAGTATCATGCTAAATGTATGAAGATTTAATATTTTTTATATTTTTATTTTGTTTACAAAACTTGAAAGAAATGTATTTTAAAGGCACAGAATTCATGAGAAGGTATTGTCCCATGGTCATTGCCCCTAGGAGGTAATTTTTCACTCTCTCTCTCTCTCTCTCTCTCTCTGTGTATGTATTGCTATCTCTCTCTGGTGAGCATATGCATCCCATAGCCAAAAAAAAATTAAGGATAAGTTATAATATTTATTAGGGTATATAAACATAGAGCAGTTTTTTTTAAAAGTTTTCTATAATATCTTTTTCTTTCTTTTTTTGGAGAGGTTTTTGCTATAGGGCGTGTGCGCTCGCCAGACAGACAGAGAGAGACAGAGAGATAGAAAGCGAGAAATCACCCCTCAGAGGGGATGGCCACACGGCAATCCCTTCTCCTCCATTCTCCTCTCGGGATCTTGGGCACGCACGCACACGTGCCCGGCGTGAGTTTAAGCCACTGGGTCCAGGACTCGAACCGTGGTCGACTACATGGGAGTCCAGCGACATAGCCATTACACTAACTGCTGGTCCCGTTGTTGTCTATAATATCTTAACCAAAGGTTTCTTCCCATTTTGAATAGCATTTTTAGTATCGTCAACATATTTATTTTTGAGCCTTTAGTTTATAAAATATTCTCTTTTTTTGGAGAGGTTTTAGCTATAGGGCACATGCGCTTGCCAGAGAGACAGACAGAAAGCGAAAAATCACCCCACAGGGGAAATGGCCACGCTGCAATCCCTTCTCCTCCATTTTCCTCTCAGGATCTTGAGCACGCACACACATGCGCCCGGCGTGAGTTTTAAGCCACTGGATCTGGGACTCGAACCATGGTTGACTACATGGGAGTTCAGTGACATAGCCATTAGGCTAACTGCTGGTCCCTGTTTATAAAATATTCTTGAAATACATGTTTATTGTAATTCAAAAAAGACTTAACTCAATACAACAATGATTTAAAAACTTTTCCAAATTTCTTACTTAAGAAAAATAAAGTGACATTGTTAAAGTGTCGGTTGTATTTTTTCCACCTTTTCCCATGCATGTGCACATTCATTTGTTAAATACATGAAACTTTCAATCTGTAGAGTGATTGTTTTTTATAAAGATTTAAATCTTTACTTTAAAATAATTTGTTTATTGGGCCAGGCTGTGGCATGGTGTGTAAGGCAGTGGATCCCATATGGCTGATGCGTAGTTTGAATCCTACACTTGGTGACTTGAAAAGCACCCCCGGCATGTATGTGCATGCATCCCTGAAATCTCAGAAGGAGGGGGAATTGGAGGAGAAGGGAAGCAATGTGACCATTCCCCATGGAGGGTGCTTTTTCACTTTCTCTCTCCCCCAACTTCCAACAATCTCAGTACCATCTGGAAAAATATTTTTAAATTTACTTATGAGAGGCAGGGTCTTTTTTTCAAAGATTTATTTATTTATTTTTATTTGTTATTATTTTTTAATTCAACCAGAGAGAGACAGAGAGAGATACAAATAGAAAGTGAAAAAGTAAGCTGCCAAGTCTGGGACTAGAACTGTGGTCGACCATGTGGGAATCTAGAGCCTTAACCATCATGCCACCTGCTGGCCCCAAGGCAGGTCTTTATGTAGTGATCTTTCTTTTAGTTCTGCAACCAGCCAGAATCATGGATGTGTCCACTGTGTTAAGTCAGACCCAGAACCTTTCCACGTGGTCTCCAGGATCTCGTAAAAGTGTTGCAGCTGCCTGTGTCCCCGTTGTTGGACTTAAACAGTCATTTATTTACTTATACTGATATGGACTGATATGAGAATTTTTACGTTAGTATATACCATTGAGATCACATTTGATAGTCATAAGAGACAACATTCTATCGAGAGAAAATCCAATGTTTAATTAATGTTTATTGTTATATATTTAGGATATTTGAATGTTTTATGCATGTTATTCATACTGTAGTAAACTTTTTGGCATAAATTTATTTTTCTGTAATTGAATTTATATCCTTAAGAAAACATATTTACAGAAATGAACATAATGAAAGAAAGTTTATATTCTTTAGCACAAAGTTGCTTTTCAAGTTGGTTATAGAATACTTATCACAGCAATGTGTCAAAGTTATTGATACTTAATCATTGAACAATTACAAACACAGAAATGAACATAATGCTATTTACAATTCAGATGAATGAAATAGTGGACAGGAGAATTAGAAATTGATTGCAATAAATGAAGCAAGAAATGATGTGAAAACCTATAAAACTTAGCACCACAATTATTTACTTATGCATCTAGTTATTTATTTTCAACTCTTATATTCTAAAAATTGTTCTACACACTGTTGTAGGTACTTGATGTAAAAAGCCATAAGGGCCCGACACTCCTTTTTGGATGTGTGTGTATGTGCATGTGCACGTTTGTTGCGGCGTGTGAGTGGACGTGAAATATTTAGGACATTACAGGGAAAACGTGGTTGTAAAGATGACTCTCCATTTTCTGATTTGGTGACTGAATGACTGATAGTGTTATTTTTATTCCTTTTCTTGCTTATTTCTGTGAAGACCTCCTTTTTCCTTCATTATCTCTAGCACTTTCTCAAGTAGATAATACTTACTCATCTTTCAGGACTATAGTAGATATTTATTCATACTGATAATCCTCTAAGATATATCCAGCTTGAATCCAACACTTGTCCTTAGCGCTGTTTTATTTCTTGAATAGACAGAGGGCTGGTTATCTTTCATGTATATTAAATTTTCATCACTAAATTCTTCTGTTGGTTATTGCAATTTTTATTTTTCATGTATTTCTGAAGGAAAAGAGCTACATATCAGAGCAGAAGAGTTCCAAGTATAATATATGCCCGTCTTTACATGAATAGGTTTCAATGTTTTCCTAGGAAGCATTTTTTCTTCAACTCTCTCTTCCATGCCAATATCCAATTACCTGTGAGTGAAGGTGAAATTCAGATGAACCTAAACTTTGTCCCAGATAATACATACACATTTATTATCTAATGGGGAAAGACAGAGGCATAAAAATTAATGTTTAAAAGTAAAAAAAAAAAAAAAAATTCACTTTGAGGATGATGAAATTTGTGGCATGAATTTGAGAATGGTTACTTCATTAGGTCCCTCAGAATTGATTTTTTTTTTTGGGGGGGGGAGTGGGTTTCAGCCTGTGGTTTGGTGGTTATTGAGCTAGATCTCACATAGCAGACTGTGAGGCTTCCGTCCTGGACCCAGCAGCTTGAAAAACATGCTGGGTATGTGTCCATATATGCCAAAAATCCCAAAAGGAGGGAGAAATGAAGGGAAGTAATTGCAGTCTAACCACTTCCAATTGGGGGTACTTTCTCACTTTCCCCCTCTTTCTGTCTTTTGTAACGGCATATTCCACATTTAAAAAAAAAATTTTATTATGCTATAGGATATATGCACATGAGAAAATGAGAGAGAGAGAGAGAGAGACAGAGAGAGAATGAATGAATGAATGACTCCTCTAACAGGCCCTGATACTGCTGCAATCCCCTTCTCTCCAGTCTTTCATCCCATCAGGACCCTAGCCACATGCATGCTTGCCTGGTATGTAAGCCACTTGGGCCAGGAGTCAAAATAGAGCCATGTTAGAGCCAGCTTCTTCAGCACAGAGCTTAACAGGTATGCTATGGGTCAGCCCAGAATTGACTTTTGAAAATTCTAATAGAGAGGTATGAGCTATCCCTGAAGCCAAGTGTAGTAACTTACCATGAAGCTTTCCACATTGGGAAAAGTTCTGGAAATTTCTAACTATTTTCAAATATTCATAAGCAAGGAAGCAATACTAGTATGACTGAACAGTGGTCATGTGTTAGTGAACCTGGGGAAGAGCTTGAGTAATGGCCACAGTGTTATAATTCGAAAAACTTCTTGACAGTCAACGTAGACAGGATACAGAGCTATTTTATTTTTAATATAATCTAATTAAGGAAGACAGATTTTGTTCTCATTTTTCTCCCATCATAAGGAGTAAGTATAACTCTACTTGAGCCAAGGCAGAGTTAATACACATTTTAATGGATTTTTTATTTCTTATTCCTGATAGCAACAATATTGGACAAGGTTTCAACTGTATTGTGAATGAGATGTGTGTTTCCTGACCCAAGCTGGATATTCATAGTATAGAAATATCTGGATGGCTTAATAATTTGTCCTAACTGAATGTAAAACACAATGAGATTCTCGGAGAGTTTTATACATTATATTTTGATCTACAAGTTTTAAAGTTAAATTGCTTTCCAGAATTTCTTTTCTTTTATTCTTCTATAGCTATGATTCAAATATGGCCGGACCATTTCTTTGACCACATGCATTCATAAGCACAGTAAGTGATAAATGACAAAGATGAAAGAGCAGTTTATTTTTATAAATATCCACTAAAAACAAATGATAAAAAATTCAATATGATTTAAGACAAATTTGTCAAAGCTGTATTTTGAAAGTACTCACACAGTTCAAAATAAGAAGTACTAAAACTGGAATAGACCATTTAATATTTCATATTTCGGCTATCCCGTAGGTTATTTGAGGTCAAATTAAGCTATAAAATATGAATGTTGAATTGTAAAGGAAGCATAAAATTCTATTTTGCTTGAATACATAAATTCCTAGCTGAAGGCAGAGGTATGAGATCTAGGTCCTCACAAAGAAATGTTTCTGACTTGATAAAGATGGTTTGCTTGAACACACTTTACACAGGTTCCTGAAACTTCTAGGTCCCTCTGTATACTTTGAAAAGCCTAGTTTTTAGTAAGAACCCTGCTAAGTTGGTTTAAAAAGAATTACCCCTCTTTCAATCTCTAATCACGCTTGACATGAGGCTCTTTACCCTCCGCTATTTTCCAGGTGATGTCTGATCACCCCGGCCTGCCTTCACAAATGTTACCACATCAGTTTAGCCAGAGTCCCCTTACTAGTAATGTTTCCTCTTAGTGAATTTCCATCCACTGATCCCCGTCCTGCTTCTTAATTAGAAATTCTTACTTGCTCATGCTGTAGTCAGAGACTAGCCCATTCTCTCTCCCTCACCACATAATCCCATTACAGGGGTTGCTATGCCTACTGCAAATTGCCCCAATAATGGTGTGTCTTACTGTGCTTTAGAAAAGTGTCATTGAATATTTTTTAACACCTGTATGAGTAGCAAACAGACAAGGAGAATCATATTGTAGATAAAGTTGAATTATAAGAATAATCTACAAAATATCCCTGCATGTTCAGAGCTTCATTTACCAGGTGTTGTAAATTGGTTTTGAATAAATGAATATACATAGGATACTATGTATATTGCTAACAGGCTATTTTGTTTGTTTGTTTGTTTGTTTTCCCCACCTACATGTGTAATCGGAACATCACTTACTGACAATGGAACAAAAGCCAATTTATAGTGGTGTATTGTGGAGATAAGGAAAAGGCTATCATTAATCAGTCATCTCCCTGGTATTTTAATGGTTGTCTACATAGAGACTTTCTCAGGAAGGGAACTTTTTCACAGGATACCAATGGCTTAGAAAGCATAAATCTTGAGAACTACATCATTTGACTTGTTTTTATGGGGAAAATTGTCAAGATTAAACTCTGTCTCAGAGCCTTTTTTCAAAATCAAAATATTCCCCAAAGAAGCCTCATCCAACAGAGGTAAGCCTTTCTTGACTGGTCCTTTTTTCTGAGAATGTTATAAATTTTAAAAGCAGGTTTAAAAATTCAATGAGTAATTTCTTTTAAAATTCAAAGCAGTTCAACAGCTATTTGACTTTAAAAAATCAGTCTTACTAGGAAGGTTGCCAGAATTAACAAACAAAATGACAGGATGCCCAGTTAAATTTAAATTATTCCCAATTGCCTATGCTCATTGAGATAAATTAAAATATTGTGCAGACCACATTTATTCTGAAAAAAGTGAATATGAAATAAATTATATTTCTATATTACATTCATTTTTCTTTGATTATATTTTTTCTGATGATTTGTCCTTTAGAGTTCCTGATTTTTGCAAAATTTGCTTATGAAATTTCATGCGGTTATGTTTCATTTACACTTTAACATAGCTTCTGCAGTGGTCACAAACAATTCAGTTTTTTCTTTTGCCCATTGAATAGTTATCAACGAGAAAATGTACTCAGGATTAGCATTATAAGCCAGTATAGTGAACATACACTGGTATGAAGTTAACAACTCTGAGACTCACTCTGTAATTTCGTTGTTGAAGCACATGATACACCTCTCATGATATACATGCTTTTTCCATTTTGGGGATCTTAGTGCAATGTTTGATTAATGAGTTATGCCCACTGAGAACAAATAGCATCATCATCAGTTTTTATTTTTCCCTTCTTCCACACCACACAATGATCCTTCCACTAAATCCCATGTTAGGAGGAATAATATTTAATAATATCCATGGAAATGAGGCATATTTTTTCAAGAAATAAAAATACATTTCAAAGACAGTCATGGCAGGTGCTATAATTATTATCCACTTTAAGTTAGAAAGTTTTTTGTGTCCCTTTCAAGAACATCTTCAACTCTTAAAGGTATATGAGGGGACTTAAAAATGTTTGTAGGGGTGCCAGCAGATGGTGTGGTGGTTATGGCACTGGACTTCCACATGGCTGGCCACAATTCAAATCCTAGACCTGGCTGCTTAAAAATCATGCCAGGCAGGTGTGTGTGCATGCCCCAAATCCCTGGAGAAGGGATTGCTGTGTGGCCATTTCCCCTGAGGGGTGATTTCTCACTTTCCCTTTCACTGTCTGTCTGTCTGTCTGTCTCTCTCTCTCTCTCTCTCTCTCTCTCTCAAGTGAGCGCATGTGCCCTGTGGCAAAAATCTTAAAAAAATAAAAAGTTTGTAGAAAATAAATGGAATCAAAGTATAAATTTGAGTGCAAAAATTTTTGAAATCCATACACAATTTTTTTATAATGCTTTCCTAATGAAACTTTGAAATACACTCAATTGCTTAAAATTCCTTTAGGCAATTAGGTATTTTAACAATATTGTTTGTTCTCCTTTCAATTTACATAGTCCTACTGCTAAAGTAATTCTGGAAACTATGAATCAGAAATCACTAAGCCTCACTCTACAGATTATATAAAAGGTCAATGATAATTTTTGTGTCTTCTTTATAAATGAAGTCTAAATCCATCCTTTAAGTAAACTCATTTTAACTTAAAGAAAGCAAATAGATTTTTAATGCTAAGGAACTAGAAAATGCTAAATGGAAATAAAAATCATAAAGATACTTTAATTGCTCAATTCAAATGACAACATTACTAAAGAAGGAGAACAAGTTTATGACAATGATGTTACTATCAATAAAAAAAGACATCAGATTCTCTGAGCAACAAAATTCATCATAGAGGCAGAACAGTCAACACTTTTCTTAGAATTAATTGTGTTCTGCTTCAACTTTGAGTGAACTTGTCTGCACTTTTTAATTTTATTTTTTAAATTATTATTTCTACTTTGCACATAATCAATGTATATCTTTGTGAGCTACAGTATGTTTTTTAGGCTTGCATATAGTGTACAGTAATTAAATCTCTTTACACATTCACCACAATTTGTATTATCTTTACACATTTTCTCATTAACTCCTAACTCAATATGAGAGTCTGCCAATATTTGCTATTATTTCTGAAGTCTATCTAGATAGGATGTTACAATACCATTATAAGGAAGTCTTTTTTCAGAGGAAAAATATATTGCACTAGCAAAAGAGAGAATTACTTCTGTAGTATCATTACTTACATCCTTGGCAGTGCCAAAAAATATGAGGTACTTAGATCTTTGATAATATCTGTAATAGAATATGGAGTTGTTGAACTTTTTATTTCAGCAGATTTCTTCCTGGCACTTGAAAACTTGCTTGCAATTTTGGAATCAGAAAATATTTCTGGGAACAGTACATCCAAACAGTTAATTAAGTTGAAAGACTGATAATATTATATGGTGCAGAAAGTTATTATAACTTCTTCTGTGGTTGTTTTATCTCAATCTGAATTATTTTTTATCAAAAATTTTGTCATTGGCTAAAACATCAGCAAGATGGTGGAATAGGAAGTCCCCTGCACATACTCTCCCTTTGCAACAATCATTTTCAAACTTTCGTGGATAAAAGTGCCTTCATGGGAGTTTTAGGATTCAGGTAGGAGGAAGTGAAACCCAAGTGGAATTCAAGACCACGGAGAACCATTTAGAGAGGGCAGGCAGACCTGCTCCCAAAATGTGGGCTCATCAACTGTGGTCTTAGTTCCAGACTTAGAAATGCTTCATTCACCTGTGAGTGTAGCTATTATCCTATTTGATTTTTGTCTTCCTAAAAGAACCTTTTTCAATAGAGCCTGGGAAGAGTCACACTCAGTCATTTCTCAGATGATAGGAATATTTCATACCAACTGGAGTCTCTGAAGATGCCCTATAGCTTAATTCTATCATATCTCAGGTACAGTTTCAGAGCAGTCTTTTCTATATAAGGACCCACAGGGAAACTATCCATGTGAATCTTGCTGATGTAGGTTACAGAGAAGATCCTAAAATTCCCCTGTATTTAAGTTTTAGCTCCTTTCAGATGTACTCTTATAACAGTACTTTCTGCAGAAGAACATGCCAGGATACGCACTTGTTCATACTTGCAAAGCAAGCCTATGGACCTAAGTCTCAATTGTGGATCCTGAAGCAGCCCTATGGCTTACTTAGTTCAGGTTCCTCTCAGCCATAGTCCATGGTTAGTAAGAACTGTCTGACCCAGTATATACCCATGACTCAGAGCCACATCTTCCTACCTGTTTATTAGCAGGCTGTCTGTCTGCAGATCCTGAAGTCAGCCCTGCTGACCATGTTCTGGAGGCACTCCAGTCCACCTAGGGATCAAACAGAATCTTTCCCATTTGAGTTCCTGATAACAGGTCTGACAACCACAGACCTCACTGTGGATCCAGAAACAGCCACATAACCTGGCTTCAACACCACTCAGTCACAATCCCAAAACAATTACACCAGCTTGGATAAACAATGGAAGGTAATTACATGCCAAAACCAGCCTATGAAAATTGGAGGAATTTTCTCCTTTGAATGTACAGATACCAGTGTAAGTCTACATGGATAACAAAGAACCATTCAAAATGTTGCCAATAAAAGGAACAAAAAGAAAAAAAGAATGAGAAATAAAGCAAAACACAAAGAACCTATAGGACAACATCAAGCATATAAATATGTGAGTTTGTGGAGTCCCAAAGAAGAGAGAAAGGGGAATTTTTTATTCCAAGAAATACTAACAGAAGCTGTCCTAAATTTGAAGTGGGATATATTCATGAAACTCCAATGATTCTAAATGGGATGATAAAACTCTTAAAGAAGAATAAGATATATGTGAATTTTTTAAAAAAGAATTTTGAATGTAATAAGAAAAAGAGTTGTCACATATATGGGAACCCTTATTAAGTCTATCAGCAGAATTTTCAACAGAAACTCTACTAGCCAGGAGACAGTGGACTGATATCTTCAAAGTGCTGGAAAACAAAACATACCAAAACAAAACAAAACAAAACAAAAACATGTCAACCAAGTATACTATACTTAGTCTATACAGGTATATTATATGGCCAACTGTCCTTCAAAAGCTTAGTATAGCAGTTAAGCACTGCCCAGAAGAAGCCAAAACCACATTGCTGAACAAAGTGAGTCTGTTAACATAAACACAATATATGAAAAGATGTAAAGTGTGATATCAGTATCATAAGATATGAGGGATGTTGAAAAGGCCCTGTGTACTTAAATCTAAGGTTCTTGATTCTATATCCATGCAGACACTCAGGCAGGATTCTTGATTATCATATTATTAGAAAGGTACTTAAACAATTAGGTTAACTAACTCAACAGTCACTGAAAATTCTTTTTGTTTTTAATAGTTTCAAAATTAAATGTTACTTCTGTATCATATTTTAGAGGAAATTAGACAAATTTCATGGACCCATGGTTTTGCAGGGTTTTCTTAATTACTTTCTTAGATCTAAAAGGATTGATTTGTTTTTGTTTTCTGAATAAAATTTCAGTATGGTTAGCAAAATATTCTGATTTTATAAACCTCATTAACTGTGTGAATGGTTAGGTACCTTATTATTTCTTTTAAATTCTGTGCCTACTTAAACAATGTTTATTAAGGAATCTGCTGCAAGTGGTAATATTATGCCTTAAGCTTTACAAAATAATGAATTTTAGGCAAGTTCATTGTATGTTTTAAAATTTTTTTCAAGTTGTTAATTGAAGAAAAAGTAGATTATAAATAACACTCATGTTTGATATATAGTAGCAAAACTTTACTAAATGACAATACTGAATATTTTTATGTAGATTATCATCATAGTGATAATTTTAATGAATAAACTTGGAATTTGTTGAACAAAAGTCTGCAGAATTTACTTTAACCTTTACTTAAAAAAATAACTTTGAATAATCCTAAAATATTTGCTTTTAGCTAATTTATACTTACTGGAGTTTTTGAAAGGTATCCAGGAAAAGGCCAGTAACTCAGACTGGTAGGGAAACAAATTTTATTCCCATTAGGATTATTTTCATGTTTCTGTCAAATAAATAATTGTCTTATCAGTAGAAGAAATGTATACATTAAATTACAATTTATTTCTAATGTCAGTTAAACTTTTGTATAAATATTGTTAAAAAATTACTTAATGACACTTGTTAAAGCACAGTGAAGCAGACTTTATTCAGGAAATTTGCAATCAATACACAATCACATTGCAATGTGATTGTGCAGCGAGGGATAGAGATTGATCTCAACTCTGGATACAGCACAGGTAAATGGAAATTTATGGCCAAAGAAAAGAGTGGGAGTCAGTAGGTGATCAGGTATCAAGAGTGGAAAGTTCTTGCTGAACTAACTAGTTGAGTTGTTGCTAAAACTGGATTTTTATAATAAAGAACACAGATGGGCCAGGGAGACGTTTCAGAAGCTTGACTAAAGTTTAGTCAAGCAAAGAATCTTTGTCATTATCTCACAATAAAAATATCAGTTTACACTAACTTCTTGCATTTATCCAATAAAGCTAAACTAGTTGTCTTTTCATGATTGTCATCATCCTGATTCTTTGACCTACAATTAAGAGCTTTTGAAATAAATTTCTTGGAGTTTTTTTCCAAGACACTTCTAGGGTTTTATGCTTTCTTGTAGAATTGTAAAGAAGGAAATAGGTAAGAAATTAGGGATGTGAAAATGCATCTACTACTCTTTAAAAAATATAGGTATGTGGTTTACCAAAATTAATACATATTTTCACTATCTTTAACAAATCTTTCTTATGTTAAATCAACTTTTTAACAAAAGATGTAGAGGATTTAAAGAAAAAAATCTTTTGTTACCACCTCAAAATCAGCAAAGCAGTCATTTAAAGATGAAAACCAGTGTCTTTTGTATAGAATAGTCATGAGCAACTTACAATCTTCTTTTACCTGTTAGAGATCAGAGGATATTAAGTTTTCCAGATAAAATAAAATTACTCAGTTACATCAGAATTTCCTATAAACAATAAAAAATTTTAAATATAATTAGGTGCTAACAATTAAGACAGAGAGAGGGAAAGTGATAAATCATCCAAATCACCCCCCAGTGGGAATGGCCACTTGCAATTTTTTCTCTTCCATTCTCTTCTCAGGATTGTGGGCACATGCACCCACGCCTGGTGTGATTTTCAGTCCACTTGGTTTGGAGTTTAAAAATGCAGTCAGCCATGTGGGAGTCCAGTGCCTTAACCACCAAGCTACCTGTTGACCCCAACTAGATTATAATTGATGGTAATTTCAGGTATTATGAAAAAAATTTATTGCAACAATACCTTCAGGTTAACAACATCTATCTATCTATATCATCAATCTATCTATCATCTATCATCATCATCATCATCGTCGTCATTGTAATCATCATCTATCTATTAAATAAGAGAACATTGGAGCTCACTGATGTGTCCCCTAGATATTTTCTCTGTCCAGTCAAAGATCTGGAATTTATGTGTGCATCCTAGTAGAGGAAAAGAAACTTGACCCTGTACAACCTGGTAAAAAGCAATGCTTCTACAGGAAGGACCGTGAATTCTATTCATCTGTTGTTCTTTCATATAGGATATGACTTCCTCTTCAGTAATTTGAAGAGCATGTTTTACTTTTCTGTCTAAAACTGGTACCATTGAAATGTAATACATCCATACAGAATAAATATGTTTTATACAGAATATCTGAGAGCCACTATCTTATACACTGTGCTGTCAGAAAAATCATGACACATTAATACACAGAAAGTATAAAAAATACATCATGACTTTTTCAACTCAAAAGTATACTGTTCTATGGATTTTGTAGATGCAAATCAAGAGGAAGCCAGTCCCTGACTTTGTGATAGATATTTAAAAGTCACTAGATACTATGAGTTTTTTTTTTTTTAAAGGTTTGCCTTTTGTACAGCTCATAAAATTTAAAATCTAGGTTCTTGCCACAAGGTGGATGGCTTCCTCAGAATATCAGAGCAGATGGATATGCTTTTCTGGGTTCTGACAAGAACTATAATTCACAGAACTAGAGATGAGAGAGTTGACTTTGCAGACACTTTGCATTTAATGTTCAGTCATATGAAGTCACACGATTCAAACTTCCTCACATAATTTGCTACTATGGATAATTTGTGGTTCTGATGTTGTTTAGATGAGTGAAATAAATGAAAATCTCCACCCTGCTGATGGTCATAAACAAGAAGAAATACAAGCATAGACATACTGTAAGAATTTTTTATTGATGCTATTAAGAAACTAATTTAAAACCAAAAATAATTCTGATTTTTACTAATAGAAAAACTTATTCTAGTAGTTTGCTTTATTTACAGCTACAAGCATTGAATGGAGTTGTATTTTCTTTTGTTATAACAGGTGTGGGGTCATTAGATATATTTCTTTTTGAGGTTTTTGTTTTATAATGGTTCATGGAATATTGTATTTCTATAGTGTAAATCTGTGAGCCCCTAGAAAGTAATTTCTTAAAATGGTGTTCCACAGAGCCAAAATTTAAAATTGCAAGCTTTCAAATTTCAAATGGAAATTCTGAACCCTGTAACACATTGGGTCATACTCAGCATATTTATATTTCTTTTTAAATTAAAGATAACATGTGTAAGATAGCTTAACAATCACAAATGAACTAACTCTAAATATTCATCAGCAGATTGATTGATTATATATTTTCTGTGTAGTTATTTTTATTTTTTTAGAGAGATTTTTGCTGTAGGGCACGTGTGTTTGCCAGAGAGACAGAAAGGAAGAAATCACCCCCTTCCCTGCGGGGATGGCCGTGCCATAGTCCTTTCTCTTCCATTCTCCTCTCAGGATTTTGGACATACACTCATGTGTGCCTGGTGTGAGTTTCAAGTCACTGGGTCAATGACTCGAACTGCGGTTGACTACATGGGAGTCCAGCACCATAACCATTGTACCATCTACTGGTCCCTTTGTAGTTACTTTTAACAAAAACACAACTAGTTCACCCTTTTAATCTTCGAAATGTGCATATCCTAATTAAAAAAATTAACGTATCAGAATAATTTTTTTCTCAAAAAAAGAAAAAACAAGTTCTGGCCTAGAGTAGTGTAGCAGTTAGTAGCAAACCAAATGGCATTGCTGGAAGTCACATGACCATTGACTAGTTTGGATCACCCAGTCAGCCTGAAAACATGCTGAGCACACGCAAACATGCCCAAGACCCTGGCAAGCCAGAGGGCTGAGAAAGTGGGATTGCAGCAGTACAAGACTCTGTCAAGGGTGTTTTGTCCCTCTCTTATGATACACACTTGGTGTCTATCAGAAATAAAAACAAGAAGTTTGTTATTTTTCAGTTCCAGTTGCCAGTGGATTGACATCCATCCTGATATATACTTTTTCTTTTCTTTTCTTTTTTTTTTTTTTTTTTTTGAGAGAGACGTTTTCGCTAGAGGGCACGTGCACTCGCCAGACAGACAGAGAGAGACAGAGAGATAGAAAGCGAGAAATCACCCCCCAGGGGGCATGGCCATGCTGCAATCCCTTCTCCTCCATTCTCCTCTTGGGATCTTGGGCACGCACACATGCGCCCGGTGTGAGTTTAAGCCTCCGGGTCCAGGACTTGAACCACGGTCGACTATGTGGGAGTCCAGCGACATAGCCATTACGCTAACTGCTGGTCCCCATCCTGATATATTCTTTATTATTCATTTATTCAACAAATATTTACTGAATGATGCACTAGGCCAGGTCCTGAATGAATAAGTAAAGGACGGAGAAAAATGCAAGTAAAAGACATTTTCTGTAATAGCTGAAGTGTTAGTGGTTTTTGGAATTACAAATGCAGATTATATATTGGATTTTAGTTTTTTAAAAATATGAAATAGAATTTAAATTGGCAAAGAGATGTAATAAGAAATCTAGTAATCAGTTACTAAAAGTTTCTTCAAGGTCATAGCCAGAGCTTCTTATCCTGAGGACTGGCAATGTAGGTAGAATTTTGAGATAAAATAGAAAAAAAAAATTTGGGAACCTTCGGTTTTGGCTGGCCAAGAAGCAGTGCCAACCCATATGGCCACTTCTGAAGGCATAAGAAATGAACAAGAGACTTCTGCTCATCTGTCCCCCTTGGCAATCACCATATGTGAATAACAAAATTTTCTCTCGTTTTACAGCATTTTGTGCTTTCCTGACAGTGTCAAAAGATTGCAGAGTTCATTGCTGGGTCTTTGTAAAATGATTTACATCTCAAATCCCAAGCAATTGACTCTACTAATTGGTCTTCAATTGTCACATCTGTGCACGTAGTAGGTGACATATTTGTTAGACAATGTACACAGATTTAGGAGGGATTTTATTATGCGTTAGTAGTCTTCTAAGCATTATAAGCTTAAGTCTCTGAAATTCTCTTCAGGTTGAGAAAAATAGCTGAAATACCTCAGAGACAAACTGTAGCCCATATTTAGCTTCTGGGAGGAAGGAAGGCGAATCCACCGATGTTTCAGTTCAATAGTCCTAGACCTTGAAGGAACAGACTGAGAAAGGGACAGCAGATCCCACATTGTACAAGCCAGAAGAATAGTTGGCTTTCTAGTCTAACAGACCCAGGGGCATTATGCACTATTTATCCTTCCAATTTTTGTGTTCAGGAGAAGTTATTCCAGTTCAGATGCATTGGCAGACATAGTTTTGGTATTTAAAGATGTCACTTGGTTGTGAGAATAAAAAGGTATCTGTAAGGTGATTTAAATTTAAGTTAATTTTTTTTTCCCAATTGTCACACCAGATTTAGGGAAGGTGTACTTTTCAAATTTAAAAATGAACACACTAATCTGAAGCAATTTGGTAATGGCCATAGAGGGCAGTAGATTGAGAAGTGTGTTCACGGTTGAAAAGCTCAGAATCTGAAATGATACTGCTTAACTTGCATCTGAATTAGTTCAACTACAACTATTGTAGCCTTAGCCAAATTTCCTAACCTCTTTCAACATCTATTATTGTCACCTTAAAATACTTGAAGGTATTATCATTAAGTGAAATATAAATAAGAGGTTTATGCCACAGTGCCTATCACAGAACAATGGCAAAATCTTACCAGGGCTTTCACTATGTGGTTCATTGTGAAGAAAATCATGTTTTCAAACTTAAGAGTACATTAATCACCTGAAGTAAGATTCTGTCTTACAAGGCTGCCCTCCTCAAGATTACAATAGAAACTCATTATTTATTCATTTTATGTTCAGTACCATACAGTTGGTTGTTAAACTGAAAGCATAGAATAGAACACGTATGGTAATATCTTTGATTTAACCAATATACAGTATATTGAGGATGAGAAAATTTATTTGGTTTGATGTAATGATGCAGAGTGATTGAATGTAAAAAATAATTATTTTTTAATTTAAAAAAAATAAAAAGATAAAGACATGCTGAATGAGAAAGTTCATGTCTTGTTTATGATCTTGGGAAATAATTCTGTCTTTCTCCATTAAGTATGTTGCTAAAGGTAGGTCTTATGCAGACTACCCTTTTCAGTCTTTGTAACACTTTTCATTAACAATGTACTTAATATTCTCTTTCTTTCTTTTTTTTTTTTTTTGAGAAGTTTTCGCTATAGGGCGCGTGCGCTCGCCAGGCAGACAGAGAGAGACATAGAGACAGAAAGCGAGAAATCACCCCCCCAGGGGGGATGGTCACACCGCAATCCCTTCTCCTCCATTCTCCTCTTGGGATCTTGGGCACGCATGCACACGTGCCCAGTGTAAGTTTTAAGCCGCCGGGTCCAGGACGCGAACCGCGGTCGACTACGTGGGAGTCCAGCGACATAGCCATTACGCTAACTGCTGGTTCCCAATATTCTCTTTCTTCAGCTTATTGGTAACCCTAGAGATTATAATACACATTCTTGACTTACTAAGATTTCTTAAACATTTTTAAATTTGCTTTTTCCCTAAAAACCACAGGGCTTTAGAATACTTTATCCCTTTTTCTCCTTTCTCTTGGTAAACTATTAACAAAAAGTCCTCCAAATATATAATCAATGATGTTTTATATATTTAACCCTTCAGATTAATCAACATTAACTATGTTGTTATTCTTTAATTCCCACATATACCTTAAGAGTACTATGTAGTATTTCCTTATGTTTCTGAATATCAGTTCTCTCAAATTTGGTCATGAAATTCTTACAGTACAGGTCCCCCCTCCCCTCTGGTGTTTCAAAGATGCCATTCCATAGTGTTTTAGTTCAATTATTTCTGTCTAGAAGTCACAAATCCATTTGCTGCTATTTAGGAAGTAAGATGTTTTGCTCTGTCTGCATTTAATTCTGTCTTTCATATTAACTAGTTTTATGATATTTTTTTTTATAATCTCTATATTCATCTCATGTGTGGTTTACAATGCTTCTTATATCTGTACTTAATATTATCCAAGTGCAAAGCTTTTTATAACTCCCACAAACTGCATGGAGTCCACCTACTGATGAGGAAAAGCAGTGCTAAATAGTCTAGGACAAATGCAGGGGGAGATTACTGAATTTCCCAGGTGAGGAAATTCAGATTTCAGGACTGTTAAAATTCCCAACCTCAAAGAACAATAGAGAAAGAAAAGAAATAATGGGAAGGTTAAATCATTCATTCATTAAAATAGGAGTACAATGGGGCCAGCAGGTAAGGTGCTGGACTTCCACTTGGCTGACAGTGATTGAAGCCTGCACCCAGCAGCTTGAAAATTATACCAGGTGCATGTGTATGCAAGGCCCAAATCCCCAAAGGAAAACAGAGGAGAAGGGATTGTGGTGATTTCTGAGGGATGATTTTTCACTTTCCCTTTCACAGTCTCTCTGTCTCTCTCTGGCAAGTGCATGTTCGCTATGGTAAAATAAATAAACAAATGAAAATACAGAATTGTTTCCCCAAAATGATTAAAATTGTCCTTAGCGAAGACCTTATTCTCTTCCCAGAGAAGGACTAGTAGTTATCAACATTCCACTTTTAAGCCAAATCACCTTTCAGAGGCTGATATAGTTTTGTCCTTTCGGGGTCATGTCTATGGTTATTGAAATGTAGTTAGTTGTAATTTCTATCTGATATCCTTTTGTAGTTGAATTATGTAATTTATGCAATCTTCCTTTGACCTTCCAGATAGAATTGCCTATTGGTATTTTCCCTAGATATTATGGTGACCTCTTACTTTGCTCGTCAATGTATTGCAGTTTTTTAGAGGGGATCTAATTGTGAATGGCAATGGTGATTGATGCTACTCTTGAGATAGGTTATCTGAAAGATTCCAAACAAGGGAAGAGAAATATAAACTTGGCATCATTACAAATATAATTCCACTGATGTCATGCAAATCTCAGGACTTAATAATTCAAAGATGTAAGGATTAGCACTTCTATGAAGTGTGTTCTGCCTTTGGTTTTCTTAAACTCTATAACTTGGGGTCTTTACTACATGGTAGTAAAGCAGTCAAACGCCTGAAACAATCCTAGTTCACCTCTGGAGATGTCTCTGCATATGCTGGGCATGTGCTTCCCCATGCTCCAGGATTGGCTGAATTGGTGTGGACTGTGGCATTAAGACCCTGTTACCCTGTTAGTGGTGCAGTCTTGGTTTTTTTCTCTCTCTCTTTTTTCACTCATGGAAAAAATAAACTTAAAAAATAATCTATACTTTGGCAAACATTCATGAAAGTGATTATTAATATAAATAAGTTTGAAAATTCTGTCACCACATCAAATAGTTCTTTAATCAAACCAGTACTTCACTTTATAAAAGCTTCAGGAGACTGAGTCAGACTCTTGCATCAATATAAAATTGTGAATAAATAGATGCTAATATTAACAGTAGGAGGAAATGATATCAAAGACTCTCACATAATTTTTGTTGGCAGCTAGTTAAAGAAGGATGGCTCCAACTGGAGTCTGTGGTGGGATATCATCTTCCATGAGATGAAAAGACTGTAGATTAATGAGTGGGAACGTCAAAAGTCTAACATTGGCATTAAAATCCATATGAGGACACATTCAACTGCCTGGAAATCAGAGTAATTAGTCTTACAATGAGAAAACAAAATAACTAATTGTACCTATAATGAAGTGACTCATGCAAACCCTTATGCAACCTTAATAGTTTCAGGTGCTAAGAAGTAAATCTAAACTTAAAATTAGAATAGAAATAGAGAAACCAAATGACAACAATATGATATGAAACACATCACTTCCTTTAATAAACAAGTGCTTTTTTATCCATAGGGTTGTGGATAAGTCTGTAGCTAATGGGATGTATGTGTATGTGTATGTATGCTTACACATGAATTTTTTTCCCCCAAAAATTGTTTCCTTTTAAATTCAATTTGTTATTATCATTGTTGTTGTTATTATTATTATTTTAATTGGACGAGAGAGACAGAGAGAGAGGGGGGGAAAGTGAGAAAGCAAGCCACTAGGTCCAGGAATTGAACTGGGGTTGGCCATGTGGGAATCCAGCACCTTTAACCACCATGCCACCTGCTGGCCCCACACATGATGTTTTTAAAAAGAAGTTATATAGAGGAAACTAAAATGTTCTGTAACTCCTAGTTAAGTATTCATGTGTAATTTATAAGAAATTTATATTTGTGCAACTTATATGAGAATCAATAAGAGTGTATAGAAGTGAGGAATAAGAGGCCTTATTTACTGACAACTAATATCGACTGCCTGTGTGAAAATTCAGGTCCTATTTTACTCAAAATATTTTGTTCATTGAAGAAAATATATTTTTAGCAAAATGATTTCTGTAACTTATCTCTCAAAACAGTGATCCAATAGTTAAGGCTGAAGGTTTTTCTAAATTTTGTGTTTTCTATATAAGCTGGTGGAAATAGTTGTGAATTTTGTAGGTAATAGTTCCCACTATGGAAATTTATAGTATTGTATTGCCAATTGACAGGTTTTTTTGTTTGTTTGTTTGTTTTAGATTCCTATAGATCAGAAAATAGGCATTATATTGACTTTAAGGACAGCAAATAAAAGATATATTTTCCAGGGAATAATAGTAGCAACTATTCTTTTTATTTTATTGAGTTTAGAAAGAGTGCATTCACACAAACTAGAGCAATCTAGGCCATATGAGGATGTTGTACAGAGTCAGAGTCAACTAAAGTTACAAGATTGAGGTGTGAAGACACTGAGGCACTAAGCTGAAAGCCGTCTGCAACTTAGGAGCTCCTATGAGCAAGGATAAGTGGACAGAGCTGACAAGTGGAGAGAGGAGACTGCTGCACAGCGAGGCCCTATAGGGGGAGCTTCGCCCTCTCTCCAGTGTGTGTATGCGTGTACTGTCATAATTTAAAAGATTTTAATACTAGCTTTGTGTATAAATCATTAGTGTTCAAACCTGGCACAAAATTACTCATTAGGCTTTTCCATTCTATAAACCACGAACACACCAAGGAAAAAAAAAAAAGAAAAGTCAAATTATAAATAATATATAAAAGTTTGTAGAGTAAAAATATAAATTTCTCTTTATCTCCATGTTTCCCACCATGGGAATTTATAGTATTATATTGCTAATAATAGGTGTATATCATGAATATGTATATACCACCATAGTACCCTGTCTACACAGTTAATCATATATATAGTATATATATTCATTTGCATTTTAACATTTTATATAACAAACATATATATACAAAAATTTAATAGTCCACAGCTTTGTCTTAAGTATTTTCAATGAAAAATTTTAATATTTTCTGAAATTTTTTCCAACTAGGTCATCTCCTTACTATTTACAAGGCATTTTCCCAAACAAAATTTATATATATATATATATATATATATATATATATATATATATATATTTGCACACACACATATACACACACATATATAATATCATATAGATTATAATATATCTACATCTTTGTATAATTTTATAATATGCAATTATATTCTGTACTGTCTTCATATTATTTAAAATGTATAACTATATATGTTTTATATGTTTATATATTTTTATATATTTCAAGTAAAATTAAAAAAATAAATAAGTGAATAAACACTGCATATTTTTTTTAATTTGGTAAGGCATTTAATAATAGTAAGGAGATAATCTTGTAGAATAATAAAGAATTGAAGAGGAATTTTAAATTTGATGGTGAAATTACTTAAAATAAGGAAAGGATATAGACTAGAGACAGTTAAAATTTTGAACTGATCTCTTCAGGAAGGTTGTGGAGTCCTATCTCCTGCTGACAACCACTTCAAAAGAAAATAAATATTAAAAAAAAATAATAAAGAGGATGGATGAGAAGCCTGGGGATGAGTGTGAGAAAAGCTTATTCAGACTATCGTCTCTGTGAGGGTCTGCCTTGATTTTCCTTGTCCAGAGCCAACAAGTACAGAAGTCGATGGTGCAGGCTTGGTTTAGGTAACTTGTGAAACAGCTTGGGTTCAGGTGTGGCTCTGTAAACGGGAGCTGTGTCCTTGGATCCCATTAGTATATGCAGCTCAGTTTAGATGATACAGAAAAGATTCGTTTTAAAGCAGGTAAGGAAACAACTAGATCACTTCTTATAAGGAGATGCTATAGTTTTAGTGCACACTGTGTCCAGAGACCAATTTTTAGTCAGATTATTTGTCTTCTTATATTTGAGTTGTAAATATTTTCATATGTATCTATATAAGTATCCCTTACTAGATATATGATTACAAATAGTTTGGAAGATGCTTTGGAGGATTGGTGGTCATTCTTTAAACATTTCTTAGAATTTGCCTGTGAAGCCAACACTTCTGAGCTTTCCTTCGTGAGAAGATATTTTTAGTATCCTCTTCACCCTATTGGTGAGGAAGGGGCTCCTTTCCTGAGGTCTTGAAGCTGACTGAACCCACGATGACTGGTTCTGGGAAGATGAGCTCTGCACCAGGTTAATAGTCACATGAGGTCACATTCTGGGGAATTATGCAGGACCACATGGGGGTTACATTCAGGAACAGAGGGAGTAACTGGGAGCTGAGGGAGGGAGGGAGGCTTACCTTGTCAGTAGGGTGAATGCCCCTTGGCTCCAAGCAGAGCTTGTGAGTGGTGTGCTTGAACAGTTCCATGGGCTGGATGGAGGGGAACTTCACTTTTCAGGGATAAGCAGAAACTGTGCCCGGTCTCTCTGATAAGGAGGGTTATTTGGCAAGGGGACTTAATTTGCACAAGTAGAGTTGGGAGGGAACTTGCCCCAATGGTCTCATTGAGGCCCTCTTGGCTACCAGATGTCAAGGAAGCACATAATATGGAGCCTTAATTTAAACCCAAACCACAGAAGTTTTGGTCACTACTTCACTCCTTTTATGTTATGATTCTATGCAGAAATTTCATTTATTCTTTTATTCACTTGGGTAATTTAGTGTCTTTCTAGAAAATTCTTTTATGTGGGTTTTTTTTTTTTTGGCAAAATGCTCATAGTATTCTCTCATAAGTATTTTTATTTCTGTAAGATTTATAATAATAGCTTCTCTTTAATCCCTTATTTTTAGTAACTTAAATCTGCTCTGTTTTTTAATGGTTGGTCTAGCTAAATGTTTGTCATTTTGTTGGTCTTTTCAGAGAATTACCTTCTTGTTTCATTTACTTTCTCCATTTATTAAATATTCACTATTTCATTTATTTCTGCTTTTATATTTATTCTTTTCTTCCCTGTGCTTTCTTTGACTTTACTGAGATAATGTGTTTCCCTTTTCTTAAGTGGAGTTTAAGTTCTTTATTTGTGATCTTCCTTTTTTAAATTAAAAGTTTATTTATTTTTATATCTTGAGAGACAGAGAGAGAGAAAGAGAAAAGGAGAGAGAGTACAACATCCTTGACAGGAGTCTTGCCACATGGCAGTCTGCTCCTCTAGACTTCCAGCCAACCAGGTCAATGGGTACTTACATGCCCGCCTGGTATGTTTCAGGTTGCCTTGGGATCTGAATCCTGGTCTTCCATGTGGCTTCAGTATTGCAGAGTAGGGCACTAATGCTGCATCACTGCAGCTGGAACACTTTCTTTTCTCTTAATATATTACAGTACGTTACTTAAAAAACTAAAATTTTAATTTGTATAGCTTTATTTGCATCCATAGTTTTGATATGCTTCTTTTAAAATATATTCTCGTTTTCTTAGCAATTTTTTCCTGTGAACTCATTGGTTATTTAGATTGTGTTGTTTAATCTTCATATTGATGGCATTTTTTTCAAAAAGTAAGTAATTTCTTTGATGAGTGAGTGAGACAGAGAGAGAAATACACATCATTAATAGGTTATTGATGCCAAAATCTCCTCCCAGCCTCGGGTAAGCCCTAGGCATGGGCATGTATGTGTCTGGTATGTTCAGAGAGACCTCCGGGTGTGCATCCAGCACTTTCCCATGTGGTCAGTCTCTCTCACGGTGCTGCATTCCTGCTGAACCACCGTCCAGCCTGGTGATATTTTTCTATGAGCACGTTGTATATGTCATCCTATTACAGTAAACGAAGTCTGAATGCTTCTTCTCTTGGTCAAGAAAACGAAAAGCAGAGACTGGAGGAGAAGGGACTTTATTCTGTAATCAGTTACGGAAAAACAGCAAGTACTATCAAAACTGTCTCAAAAAGATCAGCATGTTCTCAGAATATAGCTACAAGGTACAAGCACATGCAAATCGTTCCTCACTACAGTCAATCAGAATCAACTGCTTTCTCCTGAGTAATGATCCTGATTCCTTCAGAAACCCATTCCTGTTTTCTCACTCAACCACTGCTCAGATGTCCCTATGACTTAGCACTTGGTCAGATTGTTCTTCTTAGAGGCCTTTCTTCATTTGAAAATGACTGCTATCCTATTAAACCTTTAATATTGACCTGCTATAATCCTGCTGTCTTCTGGCCTTCATGATTTCTTTTTTTTCTTTTTTTTTGGAGAGGTTTTTGCTATAGGGCGCATGTACTCGCCAGACAGACAGAGAGAGACAGAGAGATAGAAAGCGAGAAATCACCCCCCCAGGGGGGATTGCCATGCCACAATCCCTTCTCCTCTCGGGATCTTGAGCACACATGCATACGCGCCCGGCATGAGTTTTAAGCCACTGTACCAGGGACGCGAACCATGGTCGACTACATGGGAGTCCAGCGACATAGCCATTATGCTAACTGCTGGTCCCTGGCTTTCATGGTTTCTGACAACTTTCATCCTACAAGTGCTTTTCTTCTCAAATACTAAATGTTTGGGATTACACAGGTTTGAAAAAATGTCACTTAATGGGACATAGGCTAATAGCCAGATGGAAATGTATTTCATTTTATTACAGCAGGGTGTAATGAAAATTTATGTGAGATGCAATCATCAAATCTCTATTTTTATCATAAGATGAGAATATTTTCTTTAAACCTGTCTATGGAAAAATAACCAACTGTAAAAATTAATAATTAATAATGAATGTAGTTTATTTATAAGCCAAATATGAGTGACCTAGACCCGGAGAAGAGGCATACATGCCTTTCTCAGGGAAATCACATACAGGGGTTCCTTTTTATTTGTTTTTGAGATTGACAGACAAAATTTAGTGAAGAGATTTTCCATTGGTCTGGCCCCAAAAAGGCAGGACATGTGGGAGTGGGGGCTTGTAGGTTATAGGTGGGTTCCACAATTCTTAGGTTGGTGATTGGAAGGGAAGTTCTATGTCTTGGGAAGAGATTAGTTAAAGAAAGGCTTAATCTACATCTCAAGGAAAGGGAAGTTCTGTGTCTTGGGAACAGATAAGCAAAAGAATATACTGTAATCGGTTGGAATATACATTTCAAAGATACTATGCCAGGGACAGGATGTAGGAAGACTCCTGTTAATGGAGAATAAATGGTTTATTAATGTTTGTGGACGTGACTTCCCCAGTCACTTTTGAAAAGAATTTGGAAAATAGGAAAAGTAGTCAGACTTCTGTCCACAAACCTCTTTTATAAAATTATTTTTAGGCTTTCACTATAGTGCACAAGCACTCACTGGAGAGAGACAGAGAGGGAAAGTGAGAAATCACCCCTCAAGGAGGATGGACATACAGCAATTCCTTCTCTTCCATTCTCCTCCTGGGATTTTGGGTATGTATACCCATGTTTGGTGTGTTTTGCAAGTTGTGTGGTTTGGGACTCAAATCACAGAGTTAGCTATATGGGATCTAGCACCATGCCACCTGCTGGCCCAAGAATGCTACTCTTTTAGTCTCTAAATGTGCTATTTTATTTAGTTATAAGTCTTTATATCCTGACACATACTAGGAAGGATGAATTAATAAATACATTTTAAATAAGCACATACATATATCACTCTTTGTATTTTTGCACTGACTTGGCTTTGTTAATTGTGAATCATTTGTTCAGAGCAAAAAACTTTTCAAAAGCACCGTGACTTTAATACTAATCTTAAGGTTAACACCCTGTGTTTATCTCATTGTTACATTTTCACTTAACAAACAGTAAAGATTCAAATTACTATGATAAATAATATTAGAATCTAAGCCCTATAGAATTATTAAAGCTAAAAACCATTGGGAAAAGGTGAAAAAGGGGTATTATCAATATGCAAATTGTTTCTTCATGAAATTCTCCCAAATAACTTTAAAATATAAGACTTCAGTATAGCTCTTCAGTTCAAGGAGAGTCTTATTTTAAATAATGGCCTAGGATGTGCTTATTTTTCATACTCTGTTAGAACATGTGTTTACTTATTATGAAACTCAAGAAAATTTTTATCTCTGGGGAATGAAGAAGTACTATTGCCTGTATTTTATTCATAACCATGTCAGTACAACAATCTCTAGGGTATTTGGAAATTTCAGTATGATAGCAGTAATAATCCATAGCATTTCAGTCATCAAATGAACAGAATCTCACTGCATACAGATGGAGAAGTGATATGTAATAAAACTTTTTCGACATCTGAGTTTGACAGTAATGGCACTTGAACACGTGATTATGAAATCACTTTGGAATCTGTTTTTCTCTTCTCGTAAATGAGGTCACTTTTTCAGAAGCAACATTTTGCCTTTAATAGCTTGGTATGAGCTATGTGACCTTGGAGAACTTGGGAATCACAGAACCTCAGAAACAGGGCAAGTTAAGGTGGCAGGATCCAACATGGCCAATGGCACAGTTTGAGTCCTGGACCCGGCAGCTTGAAATATGGGTGTGTGCATGTGTGCTCAAAATCCCAAATGGAGGGAGCCGTGGAGGCAAAGTGATTGTGGTGTGACTATTCACCATGGAGGGGTGCTTTCTTCTCTCCCTCTCTCTCTCTCTCTCTGGCAAGTGTACGTACCCCTCTACCAAAATTTTAAAAAATAATAAAGATATAATTTTCTAATAGTTAAACATTCACTGTGAGTTAAAATTTTAAATTTAAGAAATTTTCCTGGATCTAAAACAAAAAACCTTGAAAATTATGAGAAGATAAAATTTCAAGAAATCTAATCTGGAAATATAAGATTCTACTAATAAGAGATCCTGAGAGAACAGAAAAAATGAAAGGGAGGACTTAATTAAATAAATAATAGGACACACCCCAGATCTGAAAAGAAAAATACAATTTCACATCAAAAATAAATTTTTCAAAATTCTAATTCTAGTTCAGTTGTCTTGATGCAGATGGGAGCACACTACTGCATGGTGGTTGAGGCCACCTGGAAGGTTCAGAATTGATTTCTCACCTCACCTGTACAGGCTGGTACATAACTACGGTCCTATTTTTTCTTTAAGAGAGATCTTTGCTATAGGGTGTGTGCGCTCACCAAAGAGACAGAAAGTGAGAAATCACCTCCCAGGTGGATGGTCACAGTACAATTCTTTCTTCTTTATTCTCTTCTCAGGATTTTGGGCATGCACACACACGTGCCCAGCATGAGTGTCAAGCCACTGGGTCCGGGACTCCAACCTAAGTCAACCATGTGGGAGTCCAGCGATGTAACCATTACACCATCTGCTGGTCCCAACATGCATTTTTTTTTGAGAGGCTTTTGCTATAGGGTGTGTGTGCTCACCAGACAGACAGAGAGAGACAGAGATATAGAAAGCAAGAAATCACCCCCCAGGGGGGATGGCTATGCCGCAATCCCTTCTCCTCCATTCTCCTCTCAGGATCTTGGGCACACACACACACGCGCCCTGCATGAGTTTTAAGCCACCAGGTCCGGGACGCGAACCATGGTCGACTACATGGGAGTCCAGCAACATAGTCATTACGCTAACTACTGGTCTCATACATTTTTTTTTAGCAAAGAAATATGTATGTGATCAACCTTAACAATGTACAAATCAATAAAGACAAATTGACAAAAACTAGGAATCAAATATTAAGTAAAGTTGGAAGAAAGAAATAAAAATACTAATGTTACATAATGAACAGTTAGAAATACTACCTAAAGTAGATTAAAAAAAAATTTAAAATATTTACTTAGTTTTACCAAGTTAACTAATAGGGGATCTAGAATTAGTAACATCTCTCAAATTTAAGAGAAGGAAAGGAGGTACTGTAAGGGCGCCGGCCGCCTGGCTCGGTGCGCTTTCTGTCCATAGGATACGTGACCCCTAATCAACCACAAGAGTCGGTTCTTGATGCAAAATGTAAGAGGTTTTATTTTTCCAGCCGGCTGGGGTCCAAGCAAACACCCGACGCAGCAGGCCTGAGCGAGGACCCCGTTTCTAGGGTTATAGGTCTTTTTATAAGCAGGAGAAGGTATGCGGAAGTTTAACGGGTAGTTCATTTCTAGGGGGAAGAGTGGCAGTCTTGTGACACACGTGCATGGGTTGTCTTTCTAGTTCTTTGTCCACATTCCACTTGCTCCGTTTCTGGAGGTTTGCATAATTAAGTCTGTCGGGGCAGTTTATCATAAGGGCAGTTTATCACAAGGGCATCCAGCAAAAGCAAAGTTTAAATTTGATCTCTACAGAGCAGAAAGGCATAATTTAAATTTATTCTTACAGTACAAGATCATTAAGTCAAACATTTAAAAACATTCATCTTTGAGGAGGGATTACAATGCTGCTTTTCAGTCTAAAATCCTTACTCCTTTACTGTTTGATTGCTTGAATTATTGTTTTAATATATTACTATACTCTCTTTAAAATAAATTCATGTTAGGATAACCTCTTCATGGTATGGGCAGTCTTGAGAATATAGAGTTTGAATTTCCCAATTGAAAATGGACAGTTGACATGATATTAATGCTATTGTTTTTACAATTAAAATGCTAGGAGAAATATCTTTTAAAGGAGAAATTGGACCTATTTATACAAATGGGGTCTGAATAAAAATGATTTGGGGAGCAACGAATAATTGACTGAATGATTTCCCTTTTGTATTTGTTTAGTTCTTTGGGTGTCTTTGAATACAGCCCATAGTAACATAAAAAATAAATAAATAAAAGATTCTATCATGGTTTTCAGTTCAGTGGCTGCTAACAAGCTTGTAATGAGACAGAAAATGGTCCTAATTCTGAAGCTAGCATAGTAGAATTGTTTAAAAGCAGAAACTCACACACTTCCAGCATCAGAGCATGCCAATAATCTACTGCTCCCCAAACTGCCTTACGGTTTGAAGAAAACAGTATTTTTAGTCAATTATTCACCTGTGAAGAGAAGATTTCATATCATGTATTTGAAAGGCTGCCAAGATTTGACATTTTATATTTGTCTTGCATTTGAAAAGATAATATCATTTTTGCTAGAATTTGTGGGTGAGGTAAAAAGCTATGACAATTCTGTCCCACATTAAATTGTTTGAAATTGCCTTTCAGTTGGCAAAATAAATAGATTATTGATTTCACCTTTTTTATGAAATGAGGGATTAATGAACAAAATCCCATAGCTTTTATTTTTAGGAGAAGAAATATTTTATATATATCAAGCTATATATTGAATATATGTATATAGTTTGACATCCTTCTCTTGGGGGAAAAGAAGTTTAGTATTCATTTACCAAATGTATGAACTCTTACAATCTTGTGATAGAGAATAAATTATGCTATAATTCATAATTCAGCCAATTCATGATGATTATTGTTTTGTGTATTAGATGGGTGTTATTTACTATGAGGGCCACTTACAATGTAGAGAAATGAAAACATTTCTGTATCAATTGATATGGCCTACCTGAGAAAGTGATTAAACAGGAATTTTATTTTAAAATTGCTATTGAGGATATAGAAAATAGAAACACACATGGGTAAATTGATGAGCATCATTACTACAATCTTTGTGATTATACTGTACTGATATTTCAAAGATTCTGCTAGTTTAAGGTAGAACGTTTCATGTGCCTCATTATTTTGCCATTAACAGATGACTAGAATAAAAACTAGTTTTGGAGGATTCTTGATGAAACTTGTTGAAATGGCTTCTTATTTCTCTTCTAAGTAAAGATCATTAATTAAAAATTATTTCAAGATTATCACTAAAACTAATTTATGTAAGCCCTTCCTCGTTTTTTTGAGTTATTTATTTGCCGAAGGTTACATGTGCTCACAGAGACAGGGAAGGAAAAGGAGAAAGCAGCCCTCGATGGGGTGTCCTCACACTACAGTTCCTTCTCCAGCATTTTTCATCCTGTCAGGAATTTGGGCCTTGATGTATATGTACCCACTTTGTTTCTCAAGCCACTGAGGCTGGGAATCAAACAGTACAATCAGTCATGTGGGATCTGACTCCTTTAACCAGCAGGCCACCAGGCGGGCACTGTTTAGCTTCTTTCAACAAAGTTAGGCCTGTCTCATCTGTTCATTAAAATGTAAAATGATGAAAAAAAAAGAACTTTGGTAAATAAGAAAAATTTTGTATATAATGTCTCAAAATTTGTCTAGAAAATTAAATGTCCTAATTTAAATTTTCCTTCATTGCACATCTTACTTCAATTCTTAACTGTGGTTCATGAAAAGTTTTTACATTTTAGTTACTGTTAGCTGTTTCTGTATAAATCTGAAAATCATTTACGGTATTCTGTCTTAACTGAAACAAAATCTTCTTATTGAACAAAAGATACTGTGTCTCTTTAGAAATGTTTCTAAGGCTGCAAAATTATCCTCAAGAATAGAAATGGAAAGGAAGGGGGCAGAAAATTATTGCCATAGTGTGAGTAGACCAGGCATCACAAAAATTAGCATTCATTTGAAAAACTTTTTATTCATTCACTTTTAAAAATTAACATGCTATTTTCCCTTTGATGTTTATGCCAAAAATAATTGTAATACACTAAAGGATTCAGTCCCAACTTGCTATTGTCTGGAGTTAAAATGTTGGAGAAATAGAACTTAAAAACGAAATCTCCTTTCAATTCAGTAAACCTCTCCACAAAGTAGAGAAGAAAGAAAACAACTTTGTTACTGAATAGTCATTAAACCAGAATGTGATTCAGGTCAGACAATCTGCTACAAGATTGCAAAGACAAAAAGAAATCTTTCCTTTCTTTCTAGCTAAGTAGATATAATCTATTACATATATCTTCTCACAATAAACAATACTAATTCTCAAGAAAACTGGACAATACCATTTGTCACACTAGATTCACTGGGAAATTAGGATGGCCACCAATCGTGTCGCTAATTGGCTTTAACAGAAGGAAAAATAGGCTTCTCAAACCTGTAAGAGGTAATTTTGAGCAAGATACTGGCTGAATTTAGGCTCTCATCGTCCCATAGAAACCAGGCGGTAGGGGTACTTTCTTCCTGAATAAAGAGGAAAAAAGTATTCCTGGATCATAAAGCTGGTAAGAGACTTAGTTAGCTTTAAAAAGACTTACATAAATTTCAAAGAAGCAGAAGAATAGCTTAATTAAAAGTTTTCTAATGTAAATGCTGTAAAAAAAAAAAAAAAAGAAAAAAGAAAAGGGAGGGCGAGTTCTCATCCCTTATTTTTAACAACGAGTATTACCTCTTATTTTTCATTTTTATTTGCCCTTACAGCTCTTACTGGGAAATGAAATGGACGTTTTGAGTTAAAATTCTCTTTTGGATCATTATTCTTAGGTTTCATAAAAGAAAGTCATTGATTTTGTAAGTGGCATTTGTAGCGTAAGGATATACTTATATCATGGACTAAACTTTGGTGTGTGTCTGAACTTATTCAAATAATAAAATATTGAGTATGTTTATTTGAGATAATATTTTTAAGCTTTTTCCAAATAGATCTTTAACTAAATCTAACTATAGTGGTTTATGCTTTACAGCAATAACAAAAATTTGGAAGATGTATTCTGACTGTTATAAACAGACTTTGAATAGCTATTCCAGATTTAGTGAATCAAAATTCAAGACACCCAGTTAACTTTGAATTTCCACTACATTCAAGTAAAATGACTTGTCTTGTGTTTTATTTGGCAAATCCACTTTGACATGTAGTGATTGAAGCAATAAGAGGGTCATAACTTCTGAAGTTAACTGAGTATTTAAAGTGTGAAGCCCAATAAGAGAGATGTAGTCATTCTTTTCATCTATCAACTATAAAATTGTCTAGAAATTTTAAGCTTATCAAGAGGGCTTAATGGTTTCATAGTTAGCACATTAACCTGGCAATCAGAAAGGTTCTATTAGAAGCTGGTGGCAAAGAACTACCAATGTACTAAACTACCAATGTACTAAACTTAGTTAAGAATTCTACAAGTATCTGGGCTGGCAGGTGGTATGGTGGTTAACGGCACTGGACTCCCACATGGCCAATGGTGGTTCAAGTCCTGGACCTGGTGGCTTGCTTTCTCACTTTCTCTTTCTCTCTTTTGCTCTGCCCTTCTCTGGTCAAATTAAAATAAATAAATAAATAAAGTTAAATAAAATAGTTCTTAAAAAAATGATGACTGTTAATAAAAAATAATTAAGAATACTACAAGTATCATCTCATTTAATTCATAGTAATATATTATGAGATATAGAGTAGTAATAACCTGTTTCACAGGTGAGAAAAATAATTTTATAGTTAAGTAATACTGATAATCATAATTATGGTTTAAACTCCATTTGGTCCAAAGGGAAGATTTGCTTTTCTAAATGGTGTACAATACTACCTTCTAGATAACATTATCTTCTGAGATCTGTTTCTTTCTAAATTTGTGTCCTTCTTTGGATGAGCCATTAAAGCCCTCTTTTTCTATTTTTACATGTATATGGTTAGAGCATTAAATTAAGTGATTTGTCAGGTTCCTATTTCTACAGTTCTATGATTTTGTCAAGAAATCAGTTATGCTAGTGAAGTGTGGAGAACAGATAGGTATTTAATTTAGGCTTTGTCTAAACTTTGAGATCATGTGGCATGCAATTCTCTCATATCCCTGTATTTCTGCCCAATATAGAGTAACCATTCTGCATAGACCCTCTGTGGTTGCTTGAGTAAAGGCTGTTTTTTTTTTTTTTTTTTTTTTTTTGTGTGTGTGTGTGTATCTTGCCAGAGGGTTAATGTGCTGAAAGAGGGAGGGAGGGAGGGAGGGAGGGAGGGAGGGAGAGAGAGAGAGAGAAGAGGGAGAGAGAGAGAGAGAGAGAGAGAGAGAGAGAGAGAGAGAGAGAGAGAGAGAGAAATCACCCCACTGTATACCAGAGAAATAGAAATCACCCCACTGCACACCTCATGAGACATGGTCACATTGCAATTCAGTCTCCATTCCTTCTTTCTTTCAGAATCTTGAGCCCACGTGGACTCATCTGGTGTGTTTCTCAAGCCACTGGGTCCAAGATGTGAACCACACAGTTGTCCATGTGGGACAGAATCTAGCCACCTTAATGACCAGGCCACAGGCTGACCCAAGGTTGACATTTTTGAGTTGTGTATTTCTTTTAGCAGAATGGAATTCAAGAGGTTGTCAGGAAAAAATGACAGGTCCTTAAGTTCCTTCTGAAGTTGTTTTTTTTTTTTTTTTTTTTTTTTTTTTCTTATAAGAGAGAGATTTTAGCTCTAGGGCATGTGCCCTAGCCAGAGAGAAAGAGAGAAAGAGAGACAGAGAAACAGAAAGTGAGAAATCACCCCCCCCCTCCTGCCCCGCAAGTGAGGAAGGCCACACTGCAATGCCTTCTCCTCTTCTCATCCATTTGCCTCTTAGAATTTTGGGCATGTGCACAGATGCACCCAGCATGTGTTTTAAGCATCCAGGCCAGGACTGAAACTGAAGTTGACTATGTGGGAGTTCAGCGACATAACCATTGTGCCATCTGCTGGTCCCAGTGCTTCTGAATTTTTAATAACATGGGAATTTAGGTAAGATGTGAGCAAGTACCATGCTTAAATGAGGTGGTGAACCATCTATATTAGTAACAGGAAGTAATGACTGAGCTTCTAGAAATCAGAATACATTTGTGAGATTCTTCTGACTCTCTTAAAGATACCCCATCCCTGTTTGTTCTGAGCAACCATCTTCTCTCATATCCTATAACTTTGTTCTTCACTCACAACTCCATTGATGATCATTGTCCTTCATAGTTGAGAAGACACTTTCTCCAAAATAGGTATAACTTCTAACTCTCATTCTCTTTTGCTTCCTGCCTTCATTTCTCTCATTCAGCCTTCATATCAGATAAATAAATAATACATGAGAATAGAATTTCCACTTAGCTTCCCTCTAGAGTATATGAAGTATGAATCAATAAAAGGAGGAGTCACAGGAGCAGACCACAAATTAGGCCTCAGATGGCTCCTATTCCATTATTTCTGTGCTGCCATGGCTGACATTTATTATGATTATTTGGATTAATATTTCTATGGTATATTTTTCTCATCTATTTATTTTTAGTTTTTTTAAAAGTTTTTTTTTTCTTTTATGAGTAAGAAAGAGATTCCAACAGGGTCTTTCAACAGAGTTTTTCATGATCTACCTCCAGCCTAAGCCATAATAGGTAAAATGGCTACAAAATTACTTCTATAGCTGTTTATTGACCAGTGAACAAAAAAGGCTCTTAGACCTAAGACTGATTTAAAAAGTAATGCCCTAATGTACATAAAATATTTATTATTATTATTTTTGAGAGGTTTTTGCTATAGAGCACATGCACTCACCAGAAAGACAGAGAGAGACAGAGACAGAAAGTGAGAAATCACCCCCTAGGCAGGATGGCCATGCTGCAATCCCTTCTCCTCTTGGGATCTTGGGCACACACGCACATGCGCCTGGACTGAGTTTAAGCCACCAGGTCCGGGACTCGAATCGCGGAGGGCTACATGGGAGTCCCGAGACATAGCCATTTTGCCAGCTGCTGGTACCAATAAAATATTTTTCAATCAAAAAATATTTGTAAGAAAGCAGTGTGCTAGAAAAACTCAAAAAGATATATTTGTTATAGGTTACTAGAGAAAAATCCTTGATTATTTTGCTTGATTTATTTCATGTCCTTGTGTTTGCCTTTCCTCCTTTCTTTACAATTAAATTTTTGAATCAGAAGTATTATATCTCTTAGGCTTTTATCACATTATAGCAAAATATATACATTTCAATGGCTCATTAAAATAATTGTCTTTGTGATGAAAACAAAGGGGATTTTATTTGTTAAATCAAATATCAAATAAGATACAATTTTAGAAAATAATGAAAATAAGATAATTCTTTGTGACTATAGGTATTTTTCTTGTCTAATTTTCAATTTATATAACAAAGAGTGCAAAAGTATTTTTCATCAATAAAGAATTTACTTAGTATGCATGCCTTTTCAGTTCTGAGAATAGTTGGCATGAATGTATTAGCCATTCTCAGTTATAACTGCATTTTAAATTCAAAGTCCATTTATAATTGGATAAAAATAATACTCATCATTTTTCAAATGCCCAATTATGACACTGCATTTGTTCTTAGTGTTATAATTTAGTAGAAATCTTGTTTTGTAAGAAGAAGGTACTGCATGCTTATTCAAATTTGTTTCCTTCCCACTGGTATACTATTAAATGCAAGTAAAAATTGCCATATTTACTGATTATATAGTTGAATATTCAGCTTTATTTATTCATTCACAATACACATAGAAGTTTATCTATATCATCTATAATCATTATGTTTGTTTGAAATTTATGAGACATTAGCTAAACATGGTTCTTTGTAGAAATCAGTACAGCAGAAGATAGAGTAAAATATTGACTCTCTGTTGAAGGGCAGGTTAAAAAATCCATGTAGCAATCACTTCATTTTCTTTGTGACTACATCAAAGTGTCATCCCAGTTCAGCCACTAGCTTGACATTTAATTGCTGTGAGAGCTAAAAGCTAGGTCAACCACACAGTGAGTAGTTAGAAGTGTGTATCTGAAGTCCTATTGCCACTGTTTCAATTGAACTAATAACTAATTAGTAGTGCCACCTTGGGTACATTAGCTAGACATTTTGTCTTTTCTTGATTTATAAAATGTCAGTCATAATATCACTGACAGTGGTGGTTGTGGATATCAAATACAGATTTTTCCACTTGTGCAAATATAATAAAGGAGGTTATGCAAAAAAGTTTAGTACAATAGTTGGACCAAATATTATAATCTAATGGCCAAACTAATCTACCAACCACACAGACAAAACCCATGACATAAATCACAAGCAATCTTAATTGATTTTTGTGCTGCTAACAGAAGTACCTGAGACTGGGTGAATTTAAGAGAATAAATATTTTCAGTCACAATTCTGGCAGCTAGAAAGTCTGAAGGTATAAACCTGCCATCAGGTGTGGGCAGAAAGAGAGAGAGAGCTTCTGATGGCTCCCCCAGAGGGACGGCCACGCTGCAATCCTTTCTCCTCCATTCTCTCAGAATGGCCCTACATTCACCCTTTGAACAACGTTCCCAGTCATATTTGATTAGGAGAGTGCGTTGCCGGAGTGACAGTGCATGACTCAACTGTATATGCCCGAGGTGAAAAAAATAAAAAACTTACTGGCCTGAGGTGGCAGAAGATAGAGCTCAAGACTGAAGAAGCAGCTAAACATTTTGTTTGTTTTACATTTTGCCAGAGGGCATGCTTGAGAGAGAGAGAGAGAGAGAGAGAGAGAGAGAGAGAGAGAGAGAGAGAGAGAACGCGCGAAAACCCCTCCAATGGGGGACAATCACACCACAATCAGGAGTGACCTGACAGGAACATGGGCACTTATATGCACTGTGTATGTTTTTCAGACTGCTAGGTCCAGGACCCTAACTGTGCAGTCAACTATGTGTGATCCAGCTACCTTAACCACCATGCAACTGGCTGGCTTACTGCACCTAGATGTTTAAGTAGTGACCCCAGTAACAAAAGAATCGAAGAGAGAGTGAGATCCAAAATTTGTGTGTAAATTGCTCCTTAATCCTTGGTAAATTCATACAGGCTCAAGTTGATTCTAAAATGTATGAGAAAATTTAAAATACCGAATATAGAAAGGGGAGCATTAATAAAAGACCAAGTCGTAGCACTTATAGTGCTCATTTTGTAACTATTTGTAATGCTAGAATAATATAGACAGTGTGCTAATGGAATAAATATAGACATATGTATCAATGAAAAAGAACTGAGAGTCTGAGCATATGTAGTTAATTAATTTTGATAAAAGCTATTAGTGACAAATTTAGACAAAGGCAATCAGTGGGGAAACAATAACCTTTTCAATAAATGATACTAACACAATTATATTTTTATATAAAATAGAGATCTTTACCTCACAACATACAGAAATACCAACTCAAAATGGATCATAAACTTAACTGTAAAAAAATAGTACAATAAAACAAAAACTTTTTTGCCCTTTTGGGTTAAACAAAGATTTCTAAGGCAGACTGCAAAAAGTAAAAATAATAAAAAAATAAATAAATGATGTTACCTATCACAAAAATTGAAAAGATAAGCTACTGATAGGAACAAAATATTTACAATACATATCTGACAAAGAGATACATTAAGAATATATAAATATCTATTAAAATATAATAATAAAAAACACTCTAATAAAAAGACAGGCAAAATATTTGGACACTTCATAGAAGAATATAGACGAACATATATTTTCATGGCAAAAAAAAGCACATACACACAATGAAAATATTATTCGGTATAAAGGAAATGCAAAGTAAAATCGCAATGAAATTCCACTATGTACCCACTTGAATAATTTATATTTAATATCAAATATTAGCTAGAATATAAAGTCCCTGGAATGATCACATATTACTGGTAAGAATGTAAAATGCTAGGGCTGGCAGGTGATGTGGTGGTTAAGGGTTCTGAACTCCCACATGATCGACTGTGGTTTGAGTCCTGGACTTGGTGGCTTTCTCTCTCTCTCTCTCTCTCTCTCTCTCTCTCTCTCTCTCTCTCTTTCTCTCTCTCTCTCTCTCTTTCTCTCTCTCTTTCTTTCTCTCTCTCTCTCCCTTTCTTTCTTTCTCTCTCTCTCTTTCTCTCTCTCTCTCTCTCTCTCTCTCCCTCTCTCTCTCCCTCTCCCTCTCCCTCTCCCTCTCCCTCTCCCTCTCCCTTTCTGGTAAAGTTAAATTTAATAAATAGATTTTAAAAAGTTAAATAAAATAATTATTTAAAAAAGGAAGAATGTAAAATGCTGCACTTTGGAAAATGGTTCAATGATATCATGACATGCTATTTAATCTAGCATATATAACATTCACTGTATAATCTAGTAGTTACACTTTTAGATATTTACCAAAATAAATCAAAAGTCACGTCCACAAAAAAAAACTTCTACACAAGGATTATCTGCAGCTTTATTCTTACTAGCCAGAACCTGGAAACAACTGAAACGTCTAAGGACAGGTGAATAGGTAAAGACAATGTAGTGTATCTGTACCAAGTGATGCTACTGAGAAATGGGAAGGGACACAATACTGATAAATTCAACAACATGAATTGCTCCCTAAAATGTTATGCTGTATAAAAAGTACAGATACTAAAAACCACATAAAACCACATATTGCATGATTTCTTTCTTTCTTTTCTTTTTGTAACTTAAAAAAAAAACAACGAGGAGCCAGCATTTGACGTGGTAGTTAAGGTGCTGGACTCCCATATCGCTGACTATGATTGGAGCCCTCGAACAAGCAGCTTGAAAATCACACCAGGTGTGTGTGCGTTGATGCCCAAAATCCCGAGAGGAAAACAGAGGAGAATGGATTGCAGTGTGGCCATTCCCCCTCAGATAATTTCTCATTTTCCCTCTCTCTATCTTTCTCTCTCTTCTCTGGCAAGTGCAAGTGCCCTAAGGCAAAAATAAAAGCAAAAACAAAAACAAACAACAATAACAACAACAAAAACCCCACAAAAACCAAAAAACAGATGTGCTAGAGCACATGTATTTGCCAGAGTAATAGAGAGAGGGAGAGGAGAAAGTACCCCCCTTCCCCCCATTGGAAATGGTCACGCTGCAATCCCTTCTCCTCCATCTCTCTCTTCTTTATGGATTGTGGGCACACATGCACATCCACCTGACATGCGTTTTAAGCCTCTAGGTTGAGGATTTGAACCATAGTGTCAGTCATGTGAGATCTAGCTGCCTTAACTACCAGGCCATGACCTAATAAATATAGGTGTTAACACACATATAAAAATAGATGTATGAAGTATGAATTGTCTTATTCAGGGAAGAGGGTTAAAAAAATGAAGAGCTGAATTGAACCTAGTAGCATACATGCAACACCACAGTGCTCCAAGGGTTATTTAAGTAGCTCTTAATTGTAAAACTCGATTAACTAACACCCCTCTTGTAGAAATTATGAACTCAATTTCAAGAAAAGTGAAAGAGAAAGATAAATGAACTTCTCAGCTGCCCAGGGCTTTACTAGTCTCGGTCAGATCTTGGATTACTTGATTCTATTGGGACCTCTTGGCTTAGTGCCAGTTGCAAAAGTATTAAGGGTAATAAGCAAATAACTTGAAGGAGTGACTAATGAGTGTCTGTATTTGAGGAGTAAATTCTCCTATTCAAAAAAAGCCCCGATTCATTACACTTCTAAGAAAACCTCAGTTTCACTTATAAAATATCATTCTGATCAGAAAAAGAGTTTTTTTATTTTTTTAAATAGCTAATAATAGAATATCTGGGAATGTTTGAAGAAGTTGAACACAGATCAATCAGAAGTTTCAAAGGAAAAATTTATGGAGTGTCTTCAATTATTTTTGAGCTCTTCTAGAATTTAGAGAACAAGAAATTCACTCCAAATTATAGGTTGAATTTCAAGAGGAGTAGAGAGGTTGTTTGCCTGTTAGCTTGCCTTCCCACACTCAGAAGCCAATTAAGAACCAAGACCCCTGGATTCTGTCTGCTTCCAGTAGCATCAGAGAAACTTTTGGAGAAGGTCTGGTAATTATTTCAGCTTCTTGCAAGCAATCTTCTATGTCTTTGGCCCCCTCTTATAAATCAGGCTACACCAGCTATGTCTGTATTGTTCTGGTTTGGAACAAGCGTATAGAGGAAAATCTGGACTTAAAAAACTCACCTATGGATAATATTTTCTAGAGCAAACTTAATGACTACCTGGTGCTTCTAGAACATAGATTTTCTTCAGAGATCTTTGCATCAGTTGTGACTATATTTACTTTTTATTGCTATTGTAATAAATCAGAAGTTTGTGATTAAAACAAGGCATATTTATTTACAGTACAGAAGCCCCAAACTTAAAATGTGTCTGACTAGAGTAAAAAATTTAAGGTGCCAGAAGTGCAGCATTCCTTGGAAGGCTGGAGGAATGAACCCATTTCCTTGGCCTTTTGCAACTTTTAGAGGCTACTTGTTGTCTTGACTTGAACTTCTTAACTGTATTGCCAAAGCCAGCATCATTACATCTGCAAATCTCTCTCTGGTGCGACCAGCAGTTAGCGTAATGGCTATGTCGCTGGACTCCCATGTAGTCTACTGCGGTTCGAGTCCCGGACCCAGTGGCTTAAACTCATGCCGAGCGCGTGTGCGTGCGTGCCCAAGATCCCGAGAGGAGAATGGAGGAGAAGGGATTGAGGTGTGGCCATCCTCCCTGGGGGGTGATTTCTCGCTTTCTTTCTCTTTGTCTCTCTCTGTCTGTCTGGCAAGCACACGCGCCCTATAGCGAAAACCTCTCAAAAAAACAAAAAAAAAATCTCTTTCTAGTTCTGATTGCTTCCCCAGTCTAAAGTAAAACTACCTAGCTAGAAGTTAGATAGATTAAATTAAAGATCTTTCCTAATACTATCTAATATGTTAGATTACAATTCTCATTAAAAATAATGTACTGACGGGAAAGTAATGAAGAAAAGAATCAATTTTACAATATATAAATCATGTTCTAGTTAGGAAGTAGCCTACCAACAATATATTAGATGGTCTGAAAAGTCACGAGTATTTTTCTATGTTCTTCTATGCAAAAATGCATCATGACTGTCCCAACAACCCAATATTTACATGTCATAATAGCATTGAAATGAAAGTGAGTTTCCTGTGCTTCTGAGAACTGCTCTGTGTTTTCCCTGCATGTGAAAAAGTTCTTGTTAATGCAATAATATATCTCAAAATATAAGATCTGGGAAACGATAGCCACATGAACATATAAAACTGAAAGTAAATGAAATAAAATGAATAAAAAGCAAAATTTATGCCAACTTTGAGGAAAAAACCATGTCTAAGAGAGAGCTGTTAAAGAGCTTGCAACTTTTGAGTGAATTAATTGGAACTCCATCATACTGGCAGTATAAAAGAAAGACATTTCAAAAGAATACTAGAAATAATCTGAGATTCTTAAGATATAGTAAGTCAATCATGTAATAAAGTTTTTACTACCAAATATTAAACCTATTAAGAATCTTCATAATATTCAGCTCTAAAACATACCTATAGGATGATAAATTTTATAATAAAGACAAGAGCAAATACTTAGAGATTTGACTTGTAGGAAAAGATAATTATCATTAATAAGATTATGCTTTATAAGTGTTTTTTTTATTTTCAAACTACTTTTAGTTGCATTCTCCTATGACATGAGCACGGATAGTGGTCATAATACCTTGAATATACAGACAAGTAAAGTCTAAAACCTTAAGTGGCCTCTCAGAAATATAGAATCATAAAATCCCACAATTTTGTCCTTTAGTTGTACTCTCTTCCCATTATATCTCATTTTCAGGGTTATATGTTACCTTTACAAGTAAAATTATAAATGTATAGTTACTTAGAAGTAAGTTTAAAATCCCCTCCTTTTAATTCATTATGTTTCCATACTGACAAAACATAATACAGAAAAAGACAAATCTTTATTCTCATAGTAACTTAGGTATGGAATTAAGTTAGCATTTATTTTTCACAAATATTGATCACCTACTATACCTCAGAAAGTATGTTAAACAGGTTAACAAACAAAATATTATTTCCCTTGTGAGGCTTATCTTCTAGTAGTTTACATTCTTAGTAGAATCAAAATTCTGCTGCACTGTACATTTCTTAGTAAAAGAAAAACAAGATGCACTTTTAGTCTTCATGAGATTTTTATATCACTTACAATTGGTTCTGTGTCTCAGGTGATCAAATTTCTAGTTAGGTGTAAAAGCATTGTTTTGGTTTTGTTTTCTTAAATAAAATCAAAGCAGGATAAGGCTAATGGACAAAAGTAGCACTGAGATTTATTGCAAACCCATAAAAATAGATGCCTGCAAATTTCAGAATTCTGCTCTTTGTTTCCATTATCAAAAAGACAATATACTCACTCTGGGAATTAGGTTGGTGTTAGAAATGTGAAAGAACACTAACGGTGCACTGTGCAGGTAATGAGGTCAGAGCTTCCGGGCATCGGTGCAGTGTTAGGTGGAGAAGCAGCTGGACTCTCCCGCTGCCTTGTTTCTTATCTCATCCCTGATAACAGAACATTTCTTGCCATAGGCCCTGATATATCAAGGAATAATCTTGGGCCTGTTACCATTCTTACACTATTTCTTCAGGCTTTAAACACAGAGAGTTGTAGAATTGGGTAGTTTTTCTGTAAAATTGACATTTATTTAATAAATCCTGAGCTGGATCTTGGTCTCACCATTTTCTAGCTACAACTTGGATGAATTGCTTACTGTCTTAGCTCTCGGTTTTGTCATTTATGGAATGGGGACAAGTGAATAGGATTTTAAAAAGCAAATGAGTCAATGCATTTGGTATTTGTGAAGTCATTTTGAGAAGAACTTTCAGGCAAACATATACCTCATATATGCTTTCATGAGTAAACCAGATTCTGTATGTTAGAATGAGATGGGGAGATTTTTGTCCTCACAGTATTTATATTCTCTTGGTGAATTAGGACATATTAAAATTTATTTTCTTCTAGGGATTGTGAGCAGGGACTGTGGAACTCTGTGGACTTGAACAACTGCTGTCATTAGCTAGCTGTATGACAAGTTACTTAATATTTTCATGCCTCAGTTTGCTAATTTATAATATGAGCATAATAATACCATCTAATTGATTTTATTTGGTTGTTATGAATATGATACAGTCACATCCTTCACATTATTTACCTGTTTTTCTTCAACAAGTTATTAAATTCTCTGCACAGTTTAGAGTCAGTTCATAGTGATTGTATAAACCATTGAGAGCTTGATTTCTGTGGTTTCAGGAATTTTGTAAGCCAATTGTTAAGTGGAGTCATTATTAAAAGAATGAATTTTAGGGACCAACAGTTGGCATCATGGTTATGTCGCTGGCCTCCTATGTAGCTGACCGCAGTTCAAGTCCCAGACCTGGTGGCTTAAACTCACGTTGGGTGCATGTGCATCCATGTCCAAGATCCTGAGGGAAGAATGGAGGAGAAGGGATTGCGGCATGGCCATCCCTGCTGGGGGCTGATTTCTCACTTTCTGTCTCTCTCTCTTTCTGGTGAACATACGTGCCCTATAGCAAAATCCTCTCAAAAAAAAAAAAAAAAAAAAGAAGAAATTTTATACATTTATAAGTGGAAAAAATATATATTAAGTTTATAAATACTCAAAACTTAACTCTTACTGTTTTACTGTTACATATTCTGTTCATACGTTTTATATCTATTGGTACAAATAGTATATAATTGTGGAAAATTGCATCTTTTTTGAACTCTATGTTCAGTGATGTCATGTTAGTAGCTTGAAATATATAGTGATTAAGATGGAGTGTTTACACCTTGGAAATTGGCAAAGGCTACAAAGTAGATCCTCTCCTCAGCAGCTCAATAAACATTTGGCATCATATCACTGTATCTGTACTTCACTGTCTTTAAGTGTAAAATGGAGACAATAGTGACTACACATGGTACTATTATGATGACCTGATGATTTATTATAGGTAAAAAACTTAAAAGCCCTGATACATGGTAAGTATTCTGTAAGAATAGCAATTTTTTTTTCTTGATTGTTATTATGATGATGGTCCACATGGTGTTTTAGTACTCTAGGGATGTATTATAACACTAAGGGAAGTGACACCTAAAAAGTTTGTTAACTTGGGCCAACAGGTGGCAGGGTTAAGACTTTGGATTCCAACATGGCCACCTACAGTTTGAGTCCCAGACCCAGCAGCTTGAAAAAACACACTGGGTTTATGCCTGCATGCCTAAATCCTGAGAGAACACTGGAGGAGAAGGGATTGGATTGCTATGTGACCATCTCCCCCTGGGAGGTGATTTCTCACATTTCTTCTCTCTTTCTTCCTCTGGTGAGGGCCCATGCCCCATGGAAAAAACCTAAATCAACAAACAAACAAAAATTTGTTAACCTAGTTCTAGATAAAACTCCTCTCTGCAGGATTTGTATTGGTTAGTTGTGGGCGAATGTTTCAATGATCACAGTTTTGATTAAGTTGCCATATTAAGGATCACCAGGTGTTGTTTTTGTATAGAATATAGTCATATTTGGAATTGTCCTTATAAAAATGTCTTTACTAACATATAGTAATATCAATCACTTGAAATTAATATTGATCATACTTACAATCAATAAAGTCATATTATAGTCTGTATTCTATCATCAAATAGGGACCAAGTTGACTTCTGGCATTTCCAGGTTCTTTTTTTGTTTTGTTTTGTTTTTATTTTTTTTATTTTTTTTAAGATTTTTGCCATAGGGCATATATACTTGCTGGAGAGAGACAGAGAGAGGGAAAGTGAGAAATCATCCCCCAGGTTAGAAAGCCATGCCACAATCCCTTCTCCCCCATTCTCCTATAGGGATTTTGGATATGCATGCACACATGCCCAGTGTGAGTTTCAAGCCACCAGATCTGGAACTTGAAACACAGTTGACCAGGTGGGAGTCCAGTGTCTTAACCACTATACCACCTTCTGGCTCCCCTTTTATTCCCCTAGCATTATAATCAATATGAAAACTCACGAATGAAAAAAAAAATTACAATCCTTGTTCTGCATTTTTAATGCTTATGTGGTTGACTATTAGCAAGTATATTATTTTCTTGTTGAAAGGTATATGTTAATAAGCACAGAATTTACAGACATTTTATAAAAACTGTACCTCAGAGCAAATCAATATGAGTTATCTTAAATGGGAAGACTTAAATAATTCTTATTAGACTAGCTGAAGTGGATTTACCTGTAATTCTGGCTCCCATGGAGGACTTAATAAACCTTTAAGTGTTCCAAATTCCTGATGAAGTTAATGAGTATTTAGTTTGTGTTAAATGGATGTGAAAAAGACTGTATCTACAAATGTAGGCTCTTTGTAAGACAGTCCACAAACAACAATCTAAATAAATTATAACAGTTTCAGAATTATAAACAAAGTTTTTGGGTACCTGTGCTAAACCAAATGCAAATTCTGACATTTCTTCAATTTCATCAAGCATTCATTTATGAAAATAATACATGAAGCATTTGTGATGTGTGATATTTTGAGAATTCTGGTTGTAAGTCATTTTTTAAAGCAACTTTTGCTATAGGGCGTGTGCACTCACAAGAGAAACAGAGAAAGAAACAGAAAGCAGGAAATCAATCCCCACCACCAACAGTGGAGATGGCCATGTCACATTTCCTTCTCCTCCTTTCTCCTCTTGAGACTTTGGCCATTCATGCACAGGCGCCCAGTGTGAGTTTTGAGTTAACAGGTCTGGGACTCAAACTGTGGTTGACTAGGTGAGAGTCCAGTAACATAATCATAATGTCATCAGATGGTGTCATAAATCATATTTTTAAGAAACAGTCTTCTGGGGCCATCAGGTTGTGTAGTGGTTAAGGTGCTGGATTCCCTTGTGGCCAACCACAGTTCAAGTCCCAGATCCAGTGGTTTGAAACTCATGTGAGGTGTGTGTGCATACATGCCCAAAATCCTAAGAGGAGAACGGAGGAGAAGGGACTGTGGTGTGCTCATTCCCCACTGGGTGTGTGGGGGGGGGAGTAAAGGGGAGGGGGATGATTTCTTTTTTTTTTTTTTCATATACATTCAATGACTTTGTTTAGCTTATAAAGTGAACATTTCAATAAGTGAACATTGTTCCCCAGTCCAGTTGATAAAAATATCTTCAACAGATAACATCACATCTCCCTATCCCGTCAATGCTCTGCCTCTGTATCCCTGCTCCAAATGTCCTTCCCTAGGCCCTACTCCTCCACACACACCACATCTGGCATTCACACCCATCTCTTGTGTTTGCATATCTTTTAGTCAATCAGTTTCAGTCATAGAGTGCAGACACTCGGTATATATTAAGTGGGACATACAATGTCTCTCCTTCATAGCATGGCTTGCTTCACTTAGCAGTAAATCTTCCATATTCTTCCACTTTCTGTCAAAAGCCAGGGTTTTGTTGGTTTTTGTGGCTAAATAGTATTCTATAGAGTATATGTGCCCCAGTTTTTCAATCCATTCATCCGTATGGGTATGAGGGCATTTGGGTTGGTTCCATGTCTTAGCAATTGTGAATAGTGCCGCAATAAACATCGATGTGCAAGCACTTTTCCAATGAAGAATTCTTCTGTCCTTTGGGTAGATACCGAGGAATGGGATTGCTGGATCATATGGTAGTCCTATTTGTAGATTTTTGAGGAATCTCCAAATTGTTCTCCACAGTGGCTGGACCAATTTACATTCCTACCAGCAGTGAAAAAGAGTTCCCCTTTCATCACACCCCCACTAACACTTATCTTTTCTTTTCTTTTTTTTTTTTTTTAGTCTTAGACATTCTGATTGGGCTTAGGTGGTACCTCATTGTTGTTTTGATCTGCATTTCCCTTACGATGGGTGATGTTAAAGTAGAAATAGTCTACAGTTAATGGTAGGGCTTACTTCTTGTTCTATTGATAGTTCACCCTGTTGCTAATTACAGAACATATCTAATTATGGGTCATTTAAGAGAAGAGAGGTTTATTCAGTTCAGCCTGGAGATCCAAGGTTCTGGGGCTGTGAGTTAGTAGAGGGCAGGAGGGCAGGAGTGCAGGAGATCTCGTTTGTGTCTACCTATCTCATGCCCTTTCTTTATAATCTCACCAGGACTTAATCATGGGGCTTCACCTTGGTGACTAATCAATTCACAAAGACCCCACCTTTCAACACTGTACTTACCTTAATCAGAGGATTAAGTCTCCTTTTAATACCTTTACAAAATAATCAAATTCTAATACATATATCTTGTTGGGTGCTCAGAATATAGCAACTCAGTATAAATCATCATGGAGGTATGCATTAAAGACATGGGATTCTATCAGCTCAGCATTTTAAGGGACAGGAGACTCCTTTTCCCTACCTGCTTAATGATGTTTGTGTTACAGTGAAGTTCTTGTTACAGAATCTGAGCATTGGTGAAAGGGTTGGAAATGCCCTGCTTCTGTGGGAATGATCTGAAGGAAATTTGGTTAAATTGCTCTTAAAAGATGCAATATACTGTGAGCTGCCAAAGACCCCTTGCGCCCCAGTTAGGGCAGCTTGGATGCTGTGAATTATAGCTCTTCAAGTCTGTAATTAAAAAATGGCCACCAATGAAAGTAGATTACAAAAAAAAAAAAATGAAAAGAGAATGGAAAGAATAAAAAAGCCTGAAAGGCATACCTTGAATATTTTGTAGTGGAAAAAGTATGGGATTGATTGTAGCAAATGGAAAGATAGATTATTTCCTAAAGTGAAAGGATTTATAGGTGTTGACAATCCATGGGAACCTCAAGAAAATTTAGGTTGTTCAGAATTAATAAAAGCACTTTTTAATTTCCAAAAAGCTGGTAAAGAAAAACTTGATGCACAAAGAACATCTTTATCTAACAGTGAATCTGTTGATACCAATTAAAGAAGAAAAGAGATACTGCTGACAAAAGTTTTGCCAGAGGTGTGGGTTCTGAACAAGTAACTGGTGCTAGGAGGAACAGTGGAGAGCTGCTGTTTCTCATGAAACAAAGATTCAAATGGAGGACTTGGTGCTGGCAAAGAGGCAGACATGTAGTATCCTCAAATTGTAATCGCTTTTTATGAAGAGAGATTCACTTGACATGGTTGTCCAGAGCATGCAGCTCAATAATTGTTTGCAGTGATACACACACACACACACACACACACACACATACACACACATACACACACACAATACACACACACACACACACACATATATATTGTATACACCGTATATATATTGGTTCCTGGTTTTTGATTTGTGTGAAGAAATAATTGTATTCTAACGAAGATCAAATTTGACATATTCATTTCAAAAGTAATACCAGGGAAGTTGTTTTTATTTATTTTTTTTTTAGTTATTCCATCAATACCACTAACTTTAAACAACTAAACAAAAGATTTCTGTACTTGCTTCATTATAAGAAAAGGACATTTGATAACTTCATGTTTTATTTCCCCTGCCTTTGAGAATAGCTTTTCTAAATGTGAGGGAAATTTCCTATTATTGCTCAGTCAGAACTAGTATTTTATTCATGTACCTAAAAAGACCATTCTGACTTTTTTGTTTACTTATTCTCTATATGTATACATAAAATAATACATACATGGATTTCTTTCTTATTTATTTGTATACATTTTTTTGAGAGATTTTTGCTATTGGGCAAATGTGCTCACTGGAGACACAGAGAGACATAGAGACAGAAAGTGAGAAATCCCCCCCAGCCCGCAGGCGGAAGGCCATGCCACAGTCCACTCCCCTCCATTATCTTCTCAGGATTTTGTGCACATAAACTCACATGCACCCAGTGTGAGTTTCAAGCCTCTGGGTCTAGGACTAGAACTACAATTGGCCACATGGGAGTCCAGTGCATTGACCACTATGCCACCTGCTGGCCCCAATATAAGTTTTTTTTTTTTTTTTGAAATTTATAATATAGTACCTATACACATGTGAAAGTGAGAGAGAGGGAGGGAGAGAGAGAGAAAGAGAAAGTAAAGAGCACCCTCAAGAAGGTCTGGCCACACCACTATCCCTGTCCTCTAGTCCTCCAGTCTGTCTCAGGCACTCATGTGTGTGCCAAGCATGTTACAGGCTAACCAGGCCTGGGGTTTGAACTCTGGTTGCCATGTGGGGTCTGGCTTCTCTTGAGCAGCATTACCACTGCACCATGGAGCGGATCCTCTTTTTTGTTTTGTTTTCTTTTAAATAGTCAGAATATTTAAATATATAAAAACCATGGATACACCAGTATTTCTGAGATACTATCATTCTGAGCAACCTAAGAAATAAATCAATTCAAGTTTAATTGGATTCTTTCCTGAAACCATAGCCTCTCATGTTAAATAGATGAGTCTGTAATTAATTGGACAGATTAAATTGGATAATTTAAGCACAGTCATATCAGAATCCATATCGATACCTACAGTCATAGAAATGAAAAATTTTCTTTTTTTCAAAAGAAAAAAAAATCATCACCACTAAGAACTTTCCCACCTAGTTAAGGAAACTAAATAGATCTGGTGTTTTAATAAGCCAGGCAAAACTTAGTTGAATGAACATTTAACGATTACTCTCGCAAGCCTTTCCCTCACAAAAACTTCAAATTCTTGTGTTATTTTGACTAAAAGTTTGTAATACATGGGATGTGTAAGGCTGGGCTCATGGAAATTTAATCAGAGACCTGAGACCAGCAGTTGGCGTAATGGCTATGTCGCTGGACTCCCACGTAGTCGACCGCGGTTCGAGTCCCAGACCCGGTGGCTTAAACTCACGCCGGGCGCGTGTGCGTGTGTGCCCAAGATCCCGGGAGGAGAATGGAAGAGAAGGGATTGCGGCGTGGCCATCCCCTCTGGGGGGTGATTTCCTGCTTTCTGTCTCTCTGTCTCTCTCTGTCTGGCAAGCGCACGCGCCCTATAGCAAAAATCTCTCTCAAAAAAAAAAAATTAATCAGAGACCTAGAGCTACTGATGTAAATGAATGAACAAACTTTTGTAAGCCAAACTATTGACCTGTGTGTTTTTCTCATCATTCCTTATATGTACTCTCATTCTTTTCAGCATTTAGTAACTTGTTCAGCAAAAGTCAAAGAAAAACGTAACTCTGTAGTAATGAGAATGTTACCTAACCTTATATTATTTATTGAACGTACTGATCAACATTGGTCAATCAATAATTTTATATTATTTTTAAAAATGAATAAACATATTGAGGATTTTGATATCTTATACTCCTTCAGAATTTAGGAATGTAAAAGGTTAGAATATGTCTCCTTGACAAAATGTAAGCTATACAACGTAGGAACTTTTTCTGTTTGCCTTTTATTGTTTGCTTTTCTGCTAGTGTATCTCTAATATCTAGAATAGTTTGTGCCATGTATTTGCTGCTTAATTCATCATTTTTACATGTTGAATATAAACTAGAGTTGGAGACAGGGTGAGGGGTGGGAGGGACTCAAGTAAATATATAAATATGCTTCTGAAGAAGACGTTAGTTGTATCATCTTGTTAATTTCCATCTCTAATGGCTAGCATATTATTGTTTTAATCCCTTTCACAGTTTTCTTCTTTATTATGTCTTTTGCATGATCATATTTCAGGTTTAGTTTGTCTAGTATATAACAGTTAATAAGATAAAGTGAAGTCAAGCCTGATAGTAAATGCACTCTACAAATGGGCACCCACTTTCCTGTATCAGGTATTATTCTAGTTCTCCTTAACAGAGCTTACCTATTTGAGAGAGAATTCCTGACTACCAGCCATCCAAGTGCACCCCTGACGTACTCCAGTCTCCTTTGCAGTTGTGACAGGCCATGTGATCGTTTCTGCCCAATGACCTGGGAGCCATATCCTCTAGAGGTGTAGTTGTAGTAACGAAGAAGAGAACATGAACTACATCGGTCTTGAAATGAGTGATAATTAAAGGTGTTTTGTATTGTCACTAAGAGTCCATACTTTCTTTGATCATGCCATTGATCCTTATATAAACATCCATTATCGAGCTATGCTGTCAATCTGGGGACACCCACTCTTCTACATCTTTGCTTATCAGATACTTTCCTTTTCTTTTAGGCATCAAGTTCAATTTCACCAGCTCAGATGACTTTTCTAACTCTATCATAGCAAAGGGGAGAATTGACCCACTCTCAATCTGATGAGGCATTACATATTTTTAACATTGCCTTTGGCCTAGCCTTTGGTTAGAACGGCTCTGTTTTTGAGTGTTTACGTGGCTTATCTGTCAGCTAGATTGCAAGCTCTTCATCTTATGCTATTGCCAGGCTCCCATGGTACATAAAACACATTGGTCACTAGCTAAAGGTAGCGATAGAGTCCTACGAATTAGAAATAATATTTTTGTTTTATTTACATTTAATCATTGTACATCTTTGCAGCAAGCATACAAAATGAATCTTCCAAACATGAATACACTGCACATCAGTCCAGTCAAAGATAAGACCATACACATCATCATTAACACACAATCTTCTACTTTTGCATTTGTTAAAAGTTTTGCTTTTCCTTTATTTTCCCCCTGATTCTCTCCCTTCCACTGCCCTTTGCCCTCCCTCCTCCCATACTGTCTCTGGTTTCCAGAGTTGCTCTCCATGCCTTAGTATCTTCCAATCTTTCAATTTCTGCCATTCAGTACAGACATGCAGTATATACTGAGAGGGGACATACAAATTTTTGCTATGGAGTATATGCACTTGTCAGAGATAGAGAGAAAGAGATATATATATATATAGAGAGAGAGAGAGAGAGAGCCACACTGCAATCCTTTCTCTTTCATTCTCCTCTAGGGACTTTGGGCACACATGCACATGTGCCCATCATATTTAACAAGTTGCTGGGTCCAGAACTCAAACCAAGCAGTCAGCCATGTGGGATTCAGCAGCCTTAACTTCCATGCCATTCTGCTAGCCCCTAGAAATAGTAATTATTATATTTTTTAAAGAGATTTTTGCTATAGGGTACATGTGTTTGCTGGGGAGACAGAGGGACAGAAAGTGAGAAATCACTCCCCAGGGGAGATGGCCATGCCATAATCCCTTCTCCTCCATTCTCCTTATGATATTTTAGGCGTGCATGTGTACACACACCTGGTGTGAGTTTTAAGCTGTTGGGTCTGGGACTCAAACCACAGCTGACTACATGGAAATCCAGCAACATAGCCATTACATCATCTACTGGTCCCAGAAATAATTTTTATTGGAAACATAAAATATGTCAAGGTCAGGTGAAAGTAGAGATATTTTTTTTTACACAACTTTTAAAAGTAGAAATCACTTTCATCTAAAGCTATTTTATTATCCTTTTAATGTTCTTCCATTCAAATGAATTGAACATGATACAAGGAATTATGCTAAGTGGTTGAAAATAACACTAGCCATTGCTTTCCTGTGTGTGATTCAGTGAGTAATTTAAGTGATAATAGAGTAGTAGTCTCTGGGGAAAATTGAATATCTGCAGTGATACCCAAAATTTAAAAAAAACAAAAAACAAGACAAAACATATCTCAACTGTAAATATTTAACTTGTTATAGCCAGCCCAAATTCACCACTGGGGGTATAAAACCTATACCAGGCATTCTGTCTAAAAAATGCAGTAGCATTGAAATAATTTCCCAAGTCTCCTCTATCCATCTTCGCCTCACATGTAATCCAGCAAGCAACCCACAGACCTTTCCAAGGGCATTTTAAGGGACAGGATTATCTAGAATCCTGGGGCAAACTCATCTCACAAGCTAATAGGCAAACAGGTAGAAAATTACTAACATTGCTGTGAACTCTTCTCCCTATATTCTAATTTAAGGATTCTAAACCCTTTTGAACTTATCAGTTTCTATTTATGAGATCGGTGAATTTTCCTCTCAGCACAAGCTGATTTTTTTATACAAATTAAGCTGATGTGAATCTTTGAAAAATTTGCTTTACTGAATAGATCAGCAACCATCTAGCTGACCCACGCAAGAGCATTCTTATCAGGGTAGGCACAGGAGTAGCCATTTGAAAGGGAAGTGAGGTGGTCCTTTCTTGATCCATGTACCCAGCCCTCTTCTTTAAGCCTCTGAAGATTAGTTCCTATTTTACCTCCTACAAATACACCCTGTGTTTTTGTAAAATGAGCCTGACACAACACCCATGCGATTCTATGATAGCTTCGCCAGGACTTATTTGCTCTTGACCAGTAAGGAGCCTTGCCGTGAGCCTATTTTAATACATGAATCCTTTCCAAAGTAAGTGGTAGAAACTATGTTAAATGAAGATTTAATCCATTATAAACTGTGCTCTGTAGTCAAGTGAAAGGGAAATTTTATTTTGAATGCACTAGGGAAGCTCTGTATGTGGAGAGACCACAGACTAGGCTTTTATAGCATTCATTGCTGTCTTGCAAACTGAACATTTTACCAACTGGCTTTTCAGAAAGTAAACACTGCCTGAAATGAATTTCCAAGAAACTCAAGGCAGTCGCATTCTTTTCTTTATACATTCCTAATATTCACTTGGTGGTATTCGTTACGTCTCTATTTCCTTCTTCCGTATTCACTCTCCCAACACACACTCCTCACCAAAATGACATTCATTTATAGTACTTTTATTTTCACAAGTCAATATTACAACTTTAAAAAAAATTAATGAAGAGGTTTTGAGATGGAAATAAAGTAAAAACTATTTTTCTGGGTGACCACCAGCCTTGTAGCTATCAATGCCAAACAGGAGACACCTCCCAACCCCAGTCGGGAGGTGCTTTCCCTAGAACTGTTGGACCCTTCTTGTTGTCTAACCGAGCAGCCCCAGGAAGGAGGTCCTTCCTCTGGAGCTGCTAGAGACCCTTCCCTTTATTGGACCAAGCAGCCCACATGTCTCACTTCTGCCTAGCAACCAGCTCTCGCCCAGTGCCTGCCCACTTGTACCTACCCCAGCCCCCCTTATCAACTGTGCCTATAAAAGGAGTGTAACCCCAGTGATCAGGATAGGGAGATTAGAACTTGAGCTCCTCTGTGCCCGCTAGTATAATAAAGGTTATGAAGTTGTCCAATTTCTTCAAGTGCTGTTTCTCTTCCAGCTTGTTTTTCTGCAACAGTTTAATAATAATATTAATGGGACCAGCAGATGGCGTAATGGTTATATCACTGGATTCCCATGTAGAGGACCATGGTGGAAGTCCTGGACCCAGTGGCTTAAAACTCAATGCCAGGCACAAGAGGAGAATGGGGGAGAAGGGGTTGAGGCATGACCCATGTATCTCTCTCTTTCTCTGTCTCTGTCTCCCCAGCAAGGGCACATGCACTATAACAAAAATCTCTCTAAAAATATGATGTCATTTTTAGCTGGTGTTTTACCACTGTGAAATCAATTATAAAGAGATCTCAATTATGCTTGGCAAGACAGTTATGCTTGCTCTCTGGATGAAAGGAGTCAATAGCAATGATCATTCATCTGAGCTTCTAGTATTTTAGATATGAGAAAAAATTTTTTTGCAGTTTGCACCAATGATCATGTCCTTTTCAGTTAAGAAAAATCTGAACTAAAATGTCATTTTGGAGTCAATCCTGTTATCAGGGTATTACTGAAACATGTAAAAGTAACAGATAAATTACTTCTAAAGGGGTACCAGCATTTAGTGTAATGGCTATGTTGTTGGACTCCTGTGTAGTCAACCGTGGTTTGAGTCCTGGACCCAGTGGCTTAAACTCACACCAGGCACGTGTGTCCCAAGATCCCGAGAGGAGAATGGAGGAGAAGGGATTGCGGCATGGCCATCCCCCCTGGGGGGTGATTTCTCGCTTTCTGTCTCTCTCTGACTTTCTGGTAAGCATATGCACCCTATAGCAAAAACCTCTCCAAAAAATAAATAAATAAATAAATTACTTCTAAAGGAAGGATTTGAGGTAGAATCCACTTCACAGCCTATTTGAAAAAAAGATTTACATACCAACTATAGAAATTTCTTAGAAAATTATGTATTTTACAGTTTTCTTGGTGAATACCAAGTACTAAAATGTAAATGATGTTTTACTGCTTGATGCTGATAATAATCATTGTTAACAGAAAGTCAGTATTCTATCACAGTTAAATGTGAGTGTTCTGAAGTCAGGCTCTCAGGATTTGAATGTCAGTTTAATCACTAGATGTGGAAACTAGAGCTAGAATTACTCCATATCAATGTTTATTTTGGATTTTCAGAACCCTTTTGTCAAATTTAGTTTCCTTCATAAGTAGTTTGACTAAATTTTCCAACAGATAAATAAAAAGAGAGGCCAGTGGGTTTATTGGAACCTGGTAGGGAAAAAAAATCTATTAACTTTAAGGGTATTTGTTTTTGTTATAGGGAGTGTGCCCTTGAGAGAGAGAGAGAGAGAGAGAGAGAGAGAGAGAGAGAGAGAGAGATTATACCCCAGGGAGGTTGGCCATGCTGCAATTCCTTATCCTCCACTCTCCTCTCAGGATTTGGGGCATGCATGCGTACACATCTGATGTGATTCTTAAGCCACTGGGTCTGGGATTTGAACCACAAAGCTGCTATGTAGGATCCAGCTCCTTAACCTCCGTGCCATCTGCTGTCCCCAACTCAAGGGAATTTTTAATCAAATAGGAAGAGCTTATACATCAAGCAAAGATGAGCGGCAAAGGTACATTGATAACAGGTATCTAAAACTCTGTTGTGACATAGCAAACCCAAAGGTATGGATTAAGGAAATTTCGGGGGCTGAGTAAACTGTTCTGCTTCCTGTTTGTGATTATTGTTGCATGAATCTTTGCATGTATTAAAATTCATAGAACTGTATATCAAAATAAATACATACTACTACATGTAAATTTTTTAAATCACAAAAAAATTGTGGAAGAGTATATTAAAATGGTCAGAAATTGTTTCTCTTTTACTCACAATATATTTTGACTGATAGGCAGTGCAAAACCTATCTACAATATGATCTAAATTTCACAAAATAAGTGTACATTTGTGAAAAAATGTGCACGGAGCTCTTGTTAAATTTAATTCTCTCAAGAATACATTTTAAAATATTTTCCACTCAATTGTGTGGATTTTTTTTGCCAAAACCATTGACTCCTAGGTAATAAAGAGAAAGAAATAATAGGTAAAATATAGATGTAGATAAAGTGAAAGAAAAGAATGCAGGTAAATAATTATAAAGTAGAACAATAGCCTAATAAGGAAATTTTCAACCATTTAGAAGTGGAAGTTTTCTTGGAACCAGCAGTTGGTGTAATGGCTATGTCGCTGAACTCCTATATAGTGGACCGCAGTTCGCGTCCCAAACCCGGTGGCTTAAACTCACGCTGGGTGTGTGTGCGTGTGTGCGTGCCCAATATTCAGAGAGGAGAATGGTGGAGAAGGGATTGTGGTGTAGCCATCCCCTCAGGGGGTGATTTTTTTGTTTTCTGTCTCTGTCTTTCTGGCAAGCACACACACCCTATAGCAAAAAACAAACAAACAAACAAACAAACAAACAGAAAACCAATAACAAGAAAAAACTCTCCAAAAAAATTATAACGAAGTGGAGATTTTCTCAATACCCCCTAAAGAAAGCAATGATACTCGTCCTATTTTGGCTCATCATAAAAAATTGATTTGGAAAAGGAGCGGATGGGGGGGTGGAGACAGAATATGAATAAAGAATGTGAACTGGTTTAAGCCCTGTGTGGCATCACATGCTGGATGCTATTGCTGTTTGTCAGGCTAAGGTCACGTGGGAGGCCTAGGGCCATTTACTGTCTCTGCTCACCCTAACATCCAGGTGAGGATGGATGGCATATGCTTATCATGCTAGCTTTTCTGGAGGTTGAGGCAGGAATATCACAATAGAGTGAGACCCAGTCTTTTTTTTTTTTTTTTCCCACTTCTTTTTAGTATGTTAGAAGGGCATATGTACACATAAGAGAAAGAGTGGGGGCATGAGAGAGGCAGAGAGAAGGGAGATAGAAAACACCTCCCAATGGGGCCTGGTCACGCTGCGATCCTTTTTTCATCAATTCACCTTCCTATCAGGAATGTGGGCACATACACACATCTAGTGTGCTTTTCAAGTTATGGGAGCCAGGACTTGAACCTCAGTTAGGCATATGGGATCCTGCTTCCTCTCCAGAGCACTAACCCACTGCAGTATGAGGCCAGACTGGCACCCTATCTTAAAAAAAAAAAAAAAAAATTAAATGCCTGTTATGTTTCAATTTGTTTTTCAGTTAAAATGAATTATAAAGACAAGCACACCAGCACACCTGTGGGGTCTGATAGCAAACACAGCAGTGAAGTATTTTTTTTGTTTTCTATTAATTTTTTCTAATATGGTATTTTGCTGTATTACAAAAATATAGTAGAACTTATGTAACAGGCTTTCTGTTTATTGTTTGGTTGAAGATATATCTGAATTAGTGTTCCTGTAAAAAAATAATAAAAAGCTTAACTACTCAAAAAAATCAAAGAATGTGAACTGCCTTGAAAGTTTGTAACTGCTTACATGTCTTCCTTCTTTTACAGATAACAGAGATTTCCTCCAAGCATGTACATAGAATAAATATAATGGCCCAGACATAGGGGACCAGTGATTGCATGCTACTACTCACGGCTGAGTCATATGCAAGATTAGGATTGGGTTTCTGGGTCCGCTTGTACACTCTAGGCACTTACACAGGTCCCCATCATACTACCTGACAGGGAGAGTTGGGAAGAAAGTCATGAGACCATGTAGAGGGTCTCTCTCTCTCTCTCTCTCTCTCTCTCTCTCTCTCTCTCATCTTTCCCATGAGAGAAATAAGGAAATTTGAAACAAAACAAAACTTTTATCTCACTTAACTCTCAGTTTTCTGTTGTAATTTGCTTTTACTTACTTTTACATAAAGAAACTCACAAGAGTGGAGCTTGCTCAAGGGAGTGAGTAATGAAAAGAACTGAACACGTCCCTATATGTTTACTTCTTTGATACCCAAGACTGTATATATATATTTTTTAACACAGAAACGCACACTGGATATTTGTTGGATTGACGTGAAACAAGCTGCTAGCTTACAACACTTTGGTGTGGGTGGGTGTTGTGAGCTCTTACAACTTTATGTTGCCCTAGCATCCATTTGTTGGACTGTGAAGTATGCAGTTAATGTTTCCTATGTCAATAAAGAACTGAAGGAGGGACCAGCAGTTGGTGTAATGGCTATGTCACTGGACTCCAATGAAGTCGACCCGGTTCGAGTCCTGGATCCGGTGGTTTAAACTTACCCCGGGTGCGTTTAGGTGCGTGCCTAAGATCCTGAGGGAGAATGGAGGAGAGGGGATCACAGCGTGGCTATCCCCCTTAGGGGTGATTTCTCGCTTTCTGTCTCTCTGTCTCGCACACGCCCTATAGCAAAAACCTTGGAAAAATAAACAAAAAGAAAAAGAACTGAAGGATAAGGAAAGAAGCCACAGAGTTTAGTGAGAGAGAGAGAGGATTGTCGGCAGACAGAACTGGGCAGTCCAAGGGAGGCTACTAGGCCCATCTTCTTCCCACGCTCCCTTCTCTGCTGTCTTAGACCCTTTGTTCATTCAAAGTATGTGCTTGTAACTTTTACCTTGTCCCTTTTGTTTCTTGTCAGTCTCATGACTCTGCAGGGAGTTAATATTTTTTTTATTTTTGGAGAGGTTTTTTTTTTTTTTTTTTTTTTTTTTTTTGCTATAGGGCGCATGTGCTCACCAGACAGACAGACAGAGACAGAGAGACAAAAAGCGAGAAATCACCCCCCAGGGGGGATGACCACGCCGCAGTCCCTTCTCCTCCATTCTCCTCTGGGGATCTTGGGCACCCACGCACACGCGCCCAGCGTGAGTTTTAAGCCACCAGGTCCGGGATGCAACCGCGGTCGACTACATGGGAGTCCAGCGACATAGCCATTACTCTAACTGCTGGTCTCCAGGGAGTCATTTCTGAGTTTGGTGACTATTATAAAGTAAGTGGCTCTCTGGGTCCTCCTTAACCCTTTGTGCTCCTGGCCTGTTCCCTGATGTTCGTCTGCCTCCTCATGGCTGGTTCCAAACAAACACTGAATACAAATTTAGTTTTCCCCTATCAGAAGCAGGCCTCAGTCCCGCGGGGCAGTTTCTCCTATTACACACTCAATAGTGCAAGCTGGTGGCCAGGGATCGGAACTAAGAACTAAGCGGCATCTCCGCCACCTAGCAGACTGGGCTGCCTGCTTTCCTGCCGCTTCCTTTAAATGGACCATCCGGGCATTTGGCAGTGAACTTACAATGACCCCCATGCCCTGACCTGTGGCCCTCTCTTCCTGATTCATCCCTCCTAGCTGCTGCCCTTCGGACTCCCGGTGGCCTGCCAGCCAGGGCTTATGAGTAAGAACCTTTGAATTTATTTCATATTTGTGGTGGTGCACTGAATTGGCTCCTGCGTTTTTTATTTTTTTTTTCTTTTCCCCTAAGAGGTTTTTGTTATAGGGCACGAGTGCTCAAAGAGAGACAGAGATAGAGAGACAGGGGAGAATGGCCACAATGCAATTCTTTCTACTCGAGTCTCCTCTCGGGATTGTGGGCACGTGCGCACACACACAGCCCGTGTGAGTTTCAAGCCGCTGGCCCCAGGACTCAAAGGGTGGTGACTACTACATACCCATTATGCCATCTGTTGGTCCCCTGCCTGCCTTCTAAATAATCAGGGCTTTCCTCTAGTCGGATAGACTTTCCTGGGAATGCTGGGGAGGAAAGAAGTTCTGGGTCTCAGCACCAGGGTGATGGTCAGGCAGGTGTAAAGTGGACATAGGTCACACAAGAGCCACGGGGCGTCTGCCAGTATAAACGGGTTTCCCTTGTGAGGGACTCCTGATCACAGACTGGATACCTGGCCATTAGGACAGCCTCCAGTTCTGTAGACAACCTTGCCCAGCTCCCCTTCCTGTCCTGTTAGGGCAGGGTGGTGAGTGTCTCTGGTACTAGAAAATTTAGCTGGAGACTTTTAACACAAGAGGATCCGCTGCTAGCCATATGGATATCAGAACTGAATCTGTTCAGCTCTGTTTATTCTTTTTGCTCTTGATTCTTGTCAGCCTTGTGCAATAGCTATGGAGTGATACAAAAAAACTGTAGAACTCAGAAAGACGTGGCAGTGAGATAAGCTGTGGAGAGGTTTCCTGGATTCCTTGGTAAGGGGGGGTAAGGGCATGAGCACTGGAAAAAGCATTGTAGGCAAAAACCTTAAGTATAATATGAGAGCGACAGAGAAATTCTCTGATGTTAACCCTAGCAAGAATTCTTAAGGTGGGGACCAGCAGTTAGCGTAATGGCTATGTCGCTGGACTCCCACGTAGTCGACTGCGGTTCGAGTCCCGGACCTGGAGGCTTAAACTCACGCTGGGCGCGTGTGCATGCGTGCCCAAGATCCCGAGAGGAGAACGGAGGAGAAGGGATTGCGGCGTGGCCATCCCCCCTGGGGGGTGATTTCCTGCTTTCTATCTCTCTGTCTCTCTCTGTCTGTCTGGCGAGCGCATGTGCCCTATAGCAAAAACCTCTCCAAAAAAAGAAAAAAAAAAAGAATTCTTAAGGTGGAGTTGATGCATTTAAGCAAGTGTGATTAGTAATGGAATAAAAGATGATATTTTAAAATTTAATACCTCTTAAGGTAAAAGAATTCCCTAGGCACAGACTGTACAAAGAAGTGGCCTCCCAAGGAAGTTATATTCAAAGGCATCTTTACTGAGAATTAGAAGAAAAATAATTCTAAAAGTTTTCCATTATACACCTTGAAAAATAAAGTTCAAAGCTAATATATATCATTGACATGGGAAAAAATCATATACTGTATTTTCTTATAATATTAAGCTCTTAGTTAATCTTTTACTATAGGATTTTAAGTTTTTTATTCACCCTCAAATCCTATTTGATTATCCATGCAAACTTGAAGACTAGAATCAGAGAGACAGCCACACAACACATTAAATATGTCTCCGTTATCCTAGTTGCATCTAAAGGCAATGTCATTTGAAAGACTTGTTTTTAAAGAACTCATTCATTTTATTTATTATTATTATTTTTAATTTATTATAGGGCACATGCACTCACAGGGAGGGGGAAGGGAGGAGAGAGAGAGAGAAAGAAAAGAAGCTATCAGGTCCAGAATTTGAATCATAGTCAGCCATGTGGGAGTCCAGTGCCTTAACTACCATGCCACCTGTTGGCCCCTGAACGACATTTTTTACAAGTTTATTTATTGGGACTAGCAGATGGTATAATGGTTACGTTGCTGGATTCCCACATGGCCAACTGCAGTTCAGGTCCCAGACAGGAAGGCTTGAAAATCACATGTGTGCGTGCATGCCCAAAATCCCAAGAGGAGAATGAAAGAGAAGGGATTACAGCATGGCAATCCTACTGGGGTGTGATTTCTCACTTTTTGTCTCTCTGTTGTTCTCTGTCTCTCCATTGAGTGCATGCATCCTATAACAAAAATCTTTCTTGAAAAAAGTTTATTAATGTCTTCCATGGTAGAGAGACAAAGAGAGAGAAGGGCACTAAAGTTGCAATCCACTTCCAGCCCCAGCCAGCCAGGATCACTGGTACATGTATATACCCAGAGTATACAGGGAGGCCTCTGTAAGTGCACCCAGGCCATTCCATGTGGGTGCAGCATTGCAGAACATTGCATTACTAACTGAGCCACCAGCTGAACTGAAAGAACTTTTTTGACTATTTATAGTTAATAAAATTTACCTATGACAGTAAATAAACTAAAATATAGATTACGTTCAGGAAGAAAATTATTTAATCAATTTGTATTACTTTCCTCCTTGGTAAAATGGGGTGATGAAGGTTTTGACGAACTATAGTTGTTGTGAGGCTTTTAAATAAGTTAAAATATATAGCCACATAGATGAATGTTTGTCATCTAATAAGTACTCTAAGAATAATTTTTGTTTTTGTTTTTGCCACAGGGTGTGCTTGCAGGAGAGAGACTGAGAGAGGGAAAGTGAGAAATTACTCCCCTGGGAGATGGATGGCCGTGCTACATTCTCTTCTCTTCCATTCTCTTCTTGGGATATTGGGCACACATGCAACCATGCCCGGTATGAGTTTCAAGCCTTTGGATCCAGGACTTGAACCATGGTTGGTCATGTGGGAGTCTAGAACCTTAACCACCATGCCACCTGCTGACCCTCTATGAATAATTTTTGCCATTATTATTACCTGAGAGCATTAGTTATAGTGTAAGTCACTGAGAATGACAAACTAAGTGAGGACTTAAAAATAAGGATTGGGACCAGCAAATGGCATAATGGTTATGTCGCTGGACTCCCTCGTAGTCAACTGTGGTTAGAGTCCCGGACCCTGTGGCTTAAAACTCACACTGGGTACATGTGCATGTGTGCCCAAAATCCCAAGCGGAGAACGAAGGAGAAGAGATTGTAGCATGGCCATCTCCCATGGCGGTGGGGGTGAGGCATTTCTCACTTTCCCTTTTTTCTGTCTCTCTCCATGGAATGTACAAGCCCTATGGCAAAGTTTCCAAAAATTAAGTTAATGGCTAGCCGCAGTGTGCAGCAGTGTGCAGCGCTCTGAGATGCTGAAGCCACATCAGAGAGTACAGGGTTCACTTCCCAGAGTCTCCCTGTGCGTGCCAGGTGTGCACATGTGCCATGGTTCTAACTAGCTGGGGCTGGGTGTGAATTGTGGTGTGGCTGCCAGCTGGGGCTGCCAGCTTCTCTGTTTCTATCTTTCTCTCTCTCGTGAAGGACATAATTAAAAAAAAAATCATTTTGAAAGAATGAAAAATAAAAAAGGAAGAAGGACTAACATTAACTGAACAATTACTGAGAGACCAACAGTAAGGGTTAAACTTGAATTTAGTTCTTTTTTCACACTCATACACACAAATGCCAAGTCTCATAAATCTTGAGGATAAAAAAGAGTCATAAATATTAGAAAATAGAGAATAATTTAAAATGATTATATTAGTTTTTCCCAAACAGAGAATTACTTGAAATTCATCTCAATGTCTCTTTAAAACAATAAAATTACCTGTTCTTGCAAGTAGTAAATGTGATTGGACGGTTAGTTCTTAATTAACTTTGACAAAATGCCTGTCTTTTGGGGCAAGGTGTTTGTTTCCATTGTATTATTTTATTTTCAGTACTCATTATTAATACTGCTTTAAAAATAGAAGTCTACCTGGAAATATTATTTCTCAAGTACCTTCTCAGAAGCATTCAGGACAATTTTCTCTTTATTCATTAAACATATGAGTAGTAAATTAATACAGAAAAGGTGATGGAAGTGGGATAGAGTTGATTTTAGAAGCAATGATTGAATCTGCATCTGTTGTAATATAAATAGTTTGTAGTTTTAACTCATTTTACCTCATAGGAACTTCAATATCAGATGATAAAAACAGTTTCATGCGGTCCAGCAGATGGAGTAATGGTTATGTCGCTAGATTGCCATGTAGTTGACCACAGTTTGTGTTCTGGACCCGGCGGCTTAAAACTCATGCTGGGTGCATGTGCATGCATGCCCAAAATCCTTAGAGGAGAATGGATTGCAGCATGGCCATCCCCCTTGGGAGGTGATTTCTTGCTCTCTCTCTGTATCTGTCCAATGAGTGCATGCACCCTATAGCAAAAATCTCTCACTAAAACAAACAAACAAACAAAAATCAAACAAGTAAGTGGGAACAGAGATGTTAAGTCACTGGACTCCCATGTACTTGACTGTGGTTCAAGTCCCAGACCTGGTGGCTTAAAACTCAGGCTGGGCGCCTGTGCATTCATGCCCAAAATCCTGAAAGGAGAATGTAGGAGAAGGGCTTGTGGCATGGCCATCCCCCAGAGGGTGATTTCTTGTTTTCTGTCTCTGTCTAACTCTGTCTCTCTGTCGAGCAAAAATCTCTCTCAAAAATAAATAAACAAATAAACGAACAAACAAACATAAAAACATGGGGCCAGCAGGTGGCATGGTGGCATGGTGGTTAAGGTGCTGGATTCCCACATGACTGCCCAGACCCTGGTGGCTTGAAAATCATGCCAGGCACATGTGCATATGTGTCAAAAATCCTCAGAGGAGAATGGAGGAGAGGGGGAGAGCGGTCCATGCCTGCTGCGGGTGTTTTCTCACTTTCCCTCTCTGTCCCTCTCTGTTCCTCTCTGCTGAGCACACATGTTCTAAGCCAGAAACGTGGAAAACAACGACAAAAATAATTTCAAAAGTGAACAGACACTGGATAAAATACATTCTTAATGTGTCCATTAAAACAGCAACAGAAGGAATTATGTGTAAAGCAAGTTAAATTTTGACCTGAATAAAAGGCCCTGAAGGTAATTACAATAAAATTAAAACAAGAGCCTTGACCTTTACCGTTCCTGTGAAGTTAAGGGGAGGAGAGTTTAAATAAACAGTCTAATTTGAGATCTAATTTCAATTTTAACATGACCTTTGTTACAGGGAATTTTTGAAGTAGTAATAATATATTTCCTGCTTAGATAAGAACAGTGTTTAAGTGGCAAAGGAGAAAAAGGCTCAAGAAAACAGTATATCCTAATGAGTACTGTGGAACTCCAAAGTTACAGAGCAAACATTTTATAGCTAGGATAGTGAAGTCCTTCTGAACCTGTTGAGGGTTAACAGTCTCAGCAAAGTTGTTTCTTGAAAGATGTTTCTTGTGAAGTATTTGATAGTGTCGATGAAAAAAAGAATAACCAACTGTAAAATTAATAATTAATAATTGATGCGGTGTATTTTCAAGCCAACTGTCAGTGACCTAGGCCCGGAGAAGAGGCATACATGCCTTTCTCGGGGTGATCATGTACAGGGGTTCCTTTTATTTGTTTTTGAGATTAACCGACAACATTTAGTGAAAAGATTTTCCATTGGTCTGGCCCAAAAAGTTAGGACATATAGAGATGGGGGGCTTGTAGGTTATAGGTGGGTTCCACAATTCTTAGTTTGGTGATTGGAAGGGAAGATCTGTATCTTAGTTAAAGAAAGGCTTAATTTACATCCCAAGGAAAAGAGAAGTTCTGTGTCTTGGGAAGAGATAAGCAAAAGAATATACTGTAATTGGTTGAAATATACATCTCAAAGATACTATGCCAGGTACAGGAGGTAGGAAGAATTCTGTTAATAGAAAATAAATGGTCCGTTAATGTTTGTGGCATGACTTCCCCAGTCCCTTTTGAAAAGATTTTGGAAAAACAGGAAAAGTAGGGAACCAGCAGTTAGCGTAATGGCCATGTCACTGGACTCCCATGTAGTCGACCGCGGTTCGCGTCCCGGACCCGGTGGCTTAAAAAACTCATGCTGGGCGCGTGTGCGTGCGTGCCCAAGATCCAGAGAGGAGAATGGAGGAGAAGGGATTGCGGTGTGACCATCCCCTCTGGGGGGTGATTTCTCGCTTTCTGTCTCTATGTCTCTCTCTGTCTGTCTGTCTGGCGAGCACACGCACCCTGTAGCAAAAACCTCTCAAAAAAAAAAAAAAAAAAAAGAAAAAGAAAAGAAAAACAGGAAAAGTAGTCAGTAGTCAGACTTCTGTCCAAATTAGGTAAATCCTATTGTCTTATTTTATTTATTTATTTATTTTTTTTGCGAGGTTTTTGCTATAGGGCGCATGCGCTCACCAGAAAGACAGAGAGAGACAGAGACAGAAAGCAAGACAGAGAGAGACAGAGACAGAAAGCAAGAAATCACCCCCCAACCCCACCCCTGCCCCAGAGGGGATGGCCACACTGCAATCTCTTCTCCTCCATTCTCCTTTCAGGATCTTGGGCAAATACGCACACGCGCCTGGTGTGAGTTTAAGCCACCAGGTCCTGGACTTGAACCATGGTCAATTACATGGGAGTCCAGCGACACAGCCATTACGCCAACTGTTGGTCCTAATCCTATTGTCTTTCTCAGGCTCATCTACTTCCAAATTTTCTGGAAAATTAATGTTTAGATGGAAACTAATTAATTCAGTGATTTCTCACAACCTTTTAATTTCAAATGATCCTTAATCCTAATTTTAATGGAAATCAGGGAGCTATTTGGTAGTAAAAAAAGATAGTTCAGTGTGCCTCTTTTAAACTTTTGCATAACATAGTGTTTTGTCTCCTAATGCCAAATTCGCTTTTTTTTTCAGTTTGACTCAATTTCTTCAAGCACTAAGTTTTTTTTGTCCAGACCTCCTCATGAATAGAGTACAGAGCATCTACTTACTGTTGTTTGAAGGATGCACATGTCTTGCTTAAACTAAATAGTTTGTACACCAGCCTTTAAACATCATAGGGCGGACTTGCCTCTCTAGGTAAACAGTCTGAGCAATCCATTTAGGACTTGGTGGTATTAATAATGACATCATCTCATCTATGCCACTGTTTAAATGCATATGTGATGCAATGTAGTAGAAAACCTTGAAATTTATATTCATTTTCTTCTATTAGAAAACAAGTACTGTTTATGTACTGAACAAATGATCATCTTGAAAGACTATAGGGAAACTAAATTTAAGAAAATGGAATATTTTACTCAGAGAAGCTGGGAGTATAGAAGGCATGAAAACTGTTGGATGTGAATGGGAGGAGAGAAAACTATGAAATGGATTGAATGGAATGAGCCCAGGGAGAGGAATGGTGACTCTTGGTGAGAAATTGTTGGGCTGTTGGGTTTATACCTCTCATTACATATTTTAGATACCACACCTCAAATATGAGATTGGAGAAGGGAAGGCTAAAGGAGAAGTAGTTTTAAGACATTTAATGATAGAAGATTCATTGATAGGTTTTACAGAGCTAAATATAAATACTTTATACTTGATCTCAAAGAAGTCATGAACTAGTGGAATGGGACATTTTATGAAATAAATGGCACCATATAAAAGTACAGTCTATCAGTTAAGATTACAATATTATGAGGAATCTGGGGAAAGTATTAATTGTGTTTAGAAATATCAGGACATCTTTAAAGAGTCAAATTTCAGATGAGTGGCATTGGATTCAATAAGAACTTATGAGAGAAGGAAGAAGTACATTTATTATAAGAGGAATCATGGAGAGATGAAAAGCAAGTTTGTGTTCTGAGAAGAGTGAGTCACTCTAGATAACTGAATAGGGTTAAGGAATAAGAATGGTGGTGAAAAATGAGGTGGTTGGGTAGGTTGGAACTAGTCTATGCAGAATCTAGCATGCCTCACTGGATTTGGAGTACATATTTTCTTTCCTTTTTTTTGTTTTTAATAGAGAAATGACAAGGTCAGAATTTTTTCTTTCAGAAAAAAACTTGTTGAGGAAATGCCAAGTGGTACCCTTCAAGAGATGAGAAGATAAAATGAAATATACAGGAGAAAACCATACCCACAATTTACAAAATTCAACAGATCAGCATCAGAATGGAAGTGAATTGTTTCAGGTTTTACTCCTTAAAACATTGACACCTTGGGCCAGCAGGTGACATGGTGGTTAAGGCTCTGGATCCCACATGGCTGATACCAAGGTTCAAGTTTGGACTGTATGGTTTGAGTAATACACTGTGGGTGTGCCTGCCCAAAATCCCAAGGGGAGAACGAAGGAGAAGGGATCACATGGTGGCCATCCCCCCTTGGGGATGTGGGGGAGAAATTTCTCACTTTCTTTCTCTCTTTCTCTGGAGAGCATATATGCTCTAAAGCCAAGAATAAATAAATAAATACACATCTTGTTGGTATAATATAATTGAGTCTATATTTGCTATACCATTTATAATTTTACCTTGGCCTAGGCTCTCTGTTTCTAGCTATTGCAATATGTTTAAATGGTAGTTATTCCTAATTGCTAGTTTTTATGATATATTAAATATCAAAATATTAATTATAGTGAAAAGTAAAGGTAAATCATAATTTTAATATGCTAAAAAGGTTATCTACTTCCAGAATTTTCTATAATTAAATATATATACAGAACACAGAGACATATCCTTTAAAAAACTGCATTTCTAGCATATGCTCCCTTTGAAGTACAAATATACTATTTTAAAAAATGAAACAAACAATACAAAGATGAAAATAGAAGGTCAGTAATACAGGGCATGCTATTTCAAAGTGTAATTTTGATATAAAGTCCAGATAAATGTCTTTCCTTTTGCATTTGTACAGAATAAAAATTGACATTAATGAGAACATCTAAAGTGACTAATATGCAAAACTAAGATGACAACTGATCGATGATTTATGACTATAGCCCAGATTTGAAAAAAGAAAGACAGAAATACATTTTAAAAGCGTAGGCATTCACCTTGTTAAATAATATCTCTGCATAAAATTGACATCATTGGCTAAGAAATGGTGACAAAGAAGCATATTTGAACCTGAGATAAGCAAAGAACATATTATTAGATGTGATAATGTAGTTTCCAAAGGGGTTTTAATTCAGTCATTTGAAATCACTTGCTGTATTAGTTTCTTACTACTGCTACAAAAAATTCCCATGAACTTAGTAGTTTAAAACAACACAAATTAACTTCTATAGAAGACACTCTGTTGATCATCAGGAAAATCATGACATATTTTTCTAATTTTTTCTATGTAAAAATGCATCATGACTTTTTGGACAACCCCGTAGATGTTTATAGCAACTTTATTCATACTTAAAAAATCTTAGAAGCAACCAAGACATCTTTCAAAAGATGAAAGGATAAATAAACACTTGTATATACAAATAATAATTTTTCTTCATTGATAAAAAAATGAACAATAAAATTCCTTATCAAAGGCTCATAGGACGATACATGGAAGAGACTTAAATGCATTACTAAGTGAAAGAAGCCAATCTAAAATAGTACACAGCTTATGATTCCAACTGTATGACATTCTGGAGAAGGCAAAACTAGAGAGAGAACAAAAAGATCAATAGCTGCCAGGACTGGAGGGTGGAAAGCTGATTAGACAGAGAATAGAGAGTTTTAGGGCAGAACGACTATTCTGTATGGTACTGTAATGGAGGGCACATGTTGTGATACGTTTGTACAAACCTGTGGAATGTACAACACCAGGAGCGAACTCTGATTGAATTCCAGCTGTTGTGACAGACTAAGATCAAACCCTGCTGATCTAACCACGGAGTTCATACTCTTAACCAGGAAACTACACTCTCTCTATGCATAAGAATCTAATGAGTTGTTTCTCCTAAACATTAACCAATGATTACCTTTTTAGTAATTTTTGAATTCCTAGACAAGTAATAAGCTTTATACTAGATTATTCTCCAAAACTCTTTGAAGGAATTCACCTGTAACTTATTAGTTCTTGGAAGTTTTTAACACGTTTTAGAAGAAACGTAGAGCATTTCATTTCTATTTCAATGAAAGCAAAGAAAAAAAGTAACAATCAGTTGTCTCTTGGCTTAATTACTTACTGGTATTTGGGATCATACCTAGATTTGAAGAACTGTACTCAAGTCTGGATTATTTTAGTAATGTACTGAGACATTTTCTGTCATTTGAAATATATTACAACTGATTAATTTGTTGGCCAAGTCTTTGTGCCTTTGAGTCTATGTAGTTATTTATATACTAGTGTGCTTGAAGACAAGGCGGCCTATGTGATTTGGGGCAATTTACTTAATCTTATTAAATTCAGTTTTATCATTTCAGAAATATGAATGATAATATTAGATCATAGATCTTGAGGGAAAAAATTGAAGAGGGTTAATGCAGATACAACACTTCGGTTGATATCTATGATGCTCAATAAATCATTCTTCTTATTATATCATCATATTTCTATCCTTTTATTAACTTTCTTTGATGAAAAATCACTTTTATCAAGTGTGGTAGGTGAATAATGGCCCCTTAAAAACATCTATGTCTGAATCTATGAATATGTTAGATTACATGGCAAGAGGAAGTTAAGTCACAGAATGAATTAAGGTTTCTTATCAATTCACCTTAAGATAAAAAGAATATCCTGGATTATGCAGGTAGGCCCAATGTAATCCTGTGGATCCCTAAATTTGTAATAGGGGCCAACAGGTAGCATGGTGGTTGGGGAGCAGGACTCCCAAATGGCCAAGCATTGTTCAAGTCCTGGACCTGGCAGCTTGCCTTCTCAAACCCCTGTCTCTCTCTGGTGAGCACTTGTGCCCTGTAGCAAATTTAATAATAATAATAATAAATAATTATTTTAAAAATGTATAATAGGAAATAGGAAGGGAAAAAAACAGAGTGATGACAGTGTAAGGACTTTGCCGAACTGTACTGGTTTTGGAGATGAAGGAAAGGAGCCCTGCTGACACCATGGATCTTAGCTCAGTTAGACTCATGTCATACCTCTGATCAACAGAACTGCACAAAAATACATTTGTATTGTTTTAAGCCATTTATGTGTAGTAATTTGTCACAGTAGCAATAGAAACTAATCTTCTAAGCATCAATGAGTTTAATTGTGTCTGGTGACAACTTAAAAAAAATAGTTAAAGTAGCACTAAAAATACACAAGTCACGTCACAATAAGGCAAATGGTCAGGACCTGAGGTAATTCCTTAATATGTTCTGTTTGTGGAAAGGAAACTATTATTGGTTTTGACTGATTAGTTGACCCCATGACAAACTCAAATTTATACTCCATGTTTGAAATCCAAGTGAGTTGCTCAAACATTAATCACCTAGGTTAGATGAAGGTTTGCATCTTTGGTATTCAGAACTTTGCCTTAAGATGAAAGTAGAGAAGAAACCTCTTTAGGTGGAAGGAAAATAGAATTTTATCTGAGTCCCCAAACCGATGTCATTTTCTCATACCCAACTCCTTCCAACTTAATCAACTTCAGCTTCTTATCAGGAACACTTTTGCTGCAGGATAAAATTTTGTACTTCACTAATAGTATTATAAGTGGGTCCTTCTTACTCCTTGTAATAAGGAGTTATTGTGAGTTTGAAAAGAATAGCAAATATAGAGGATCTAGAATGGTGACTGATACATAATTGATACTCAATAATGGTGCTATTATTTTTCCCACTTCTACTTAAGGCCTTAATTAGAAAAGAATCTAAATGATGTTGTGGCTTTTAGTTCCACCTTCTTGGTTGATTTTATTTGCCATCTCATTCTCTTTTCTTGTCTCTTCTTCCTTCCTTTTTTCTCATTTAGGTACTTATATGTTCTACCTGTAAAAAAGGAATAATGTATTATTTATTTATTATTATATTTGATATATTTATTATGTATCTTTTTTAGTCCTTTTCCTCAATATTACTAATTATTTCTTACCATTTAAAAATTTATTCATTTACTTATTTTAATTTGAACAGAGAGACACAGAGACCAAGAGAGAGAGAGAAAGTGAGAAAGCAAGCCACTAAAGGTCCAGGACTCAAACTGTGGTCGGCCATGTGGGAGTGTCCAGCACCTTAACCACCACCTGCTGGTCCTTTCTTGACATATTTTAAGGATTCATCTTGCTGTTGTAATAATAGTGATATTACTGAATTGATAGTTATGGTTGATAACGATGTTTTTTCAGATAACATGTTTATACTTTAGCAGGTATTTTCAATGTCATACCTCAAAGGATTAACCTAACAAGTCAGTTGCTCAAGCAAAATAAAGTGTCAGTATTTTAGTACTCTTTAATTAATAGCTGTTGATACCCTACCTTGAAAGACTTCAATTAAAAAATAAAGAAGATGTAAGTCATAGATTACTTTCTGCCTCAAGAACACACACAAATAAAAGCCCCAAATTTTCACTCATAAATAATCTGAAATGAGGATCCCAGGTTTGAATCGTTATCACAATAAAAAAATCTCAGAGCTTCTGCTGACATTTTTGCTTTGCTAATACATTTTATGTTTATATCCATAGAGACATTAATCTGTAGTTTTCTTGTGATGTCTCTGGTTTTGGTATCAAGATAGTACTGGTCTCAAAGGATGGATGAGGAAGTGTCTATTCCCCCCCTTTTTCTAAAGTTTAAATAATTTGTATATGTTCTTTAAATATTTAGAAGAATTAGTCGATGAAGCCATCATTGCGTGGGATTTTATCAGTGAGAACTAAAAGTTTTTAATTTAGTCTTTTTACTTGTTCTAAGTGCCTTTAGACTTTCTCATTCTTCTTGAGTCAGTTTTGATATTTTGTATCTTTCCAGTAATTATAAATTTTCATCTAAGTTATCTAATATGTTGACACATAATTGTTAATAGAATTAACATAATATTTTAAAAATGTCTGTTGTTTGGAAAGTCAGGATGTATTTTTCTGTTTTTCTGTAGAAAAATGCATCATGACTTTCTCAATGACCCAATAATACCTTGATTCTTAAGTACTCCATACTCTGCTATCTTTTGGATATATTGCATTTATTTACTATGTAGCCCTTTGTGTTTTAATGGTATATTTATGATCTGTTTAATTTTCTGTGTCTTAAAGAGTGCCTCTGAGTTACAGATATGGTCATGAGATCTATCAAGATGCATATATCAAACGAATTTATTTTTTAAACTGTTTTACTAAATGCACAAAGAAAATTTGACTGTCTCAGGTATTTGAGAGCGCTTCTGGAAATTCTAAGAAACTCAAGTCATCTAGTTGTAGATAATAAAGTAGGATGCAACACAAATTTCCATTATTCACTTTACATTGCTCCTTCTCAAAAGATGAGAAAAATATTCTAATTACAAAAGTGAATTGCTAGACATGTCCGATAATCATGGGTAATAAAAGTTGTATTCTATGGTATTGGATAAAGAGTTCAGAGGAATAGAGATTATAATGAAACATTTTTGTTAAAAGAACTCATAAGTTGGTAAGTTTTCTATATTTACATAGCTAATGGTAAGACAGCTTTTATCCCCACCTGTCTCCTTTGCTTCTCTGCTGAATTAATTGTCTGTCATGAGACTATATGTCTATAATTTGAACTAAAATATCCCTGGCATGTAAATCTCATAGGTTGAATAATGCCCTCCCTTTCCCCCTGTGATAAACACCTAATCCCTGGCACCTGTGAATATTCACTTTTATAGCAATAGAAGACTTAGTAGATGCTTTTGACTTAAGAACCTTGAGATGGGAAGGTTGATCTGGATATTATTTAAATGGACTCTAAATGTTATCACAAGTATCACTAGGGATGGAAATAAAAAGGAGATTTGACACACACAGAAGAGGACAAAGTCATGTAACCACAGAGGTTGGTGGGATGCTTCTACCAGAAGCCAAAAAAGGCCAGCAGCCATTAGATACTGGAAGAGATGGTACAGTTTAATTTACAACCATATCAGAAGAGATTGCAGCTCACTGACACCTTCATTTTGGCCCAGTGACATTGATTTCAGAGTTGTGAGAGAATATTTCTATTCTAAGCCACCAATTTTGTTATAATGTGTTGCAACTGTATGGGAAATTAATAGAGGAACAAATAACTTTTAGCAAAATTTCAGTCAGAAGAGTTCATCTTTGATTCTTTGTCTCCTTTCTTGATCTTTGCATTGCCATGAGATCCAGAGCCCTTTGTTTCTGGCTGCTCAATACAATAGGTATCAATCCAGGAATAAAATCCTGTCTTCTTGGCTCAGCTTCCAGAGTCAAAAATAGCCAGAACTATCAGCCTCAAAGCTTTTCATCCTTGTTCAAGGGACCAACTGAAGCATCTCTGATAGGCCTACAAACATATTGGTCTCTTGTTTTTTTGTGTCTAGTCATGTTATTTGCTCTTTTCTTTTTCCTGAGCTATTAAAGAACTTTCCAATAATTCCTGGTTACCTCATTGAATTTCAATGAGGATTTTATTCTTGATGTGCCTCTTTTTGTCACCCAGACTGGCTTGCAGTGTTGAGGTAATAGGGTTTTGTTTCTTCTGAGGGTGGAAGAACTATTATTTTGTTTCAGTTCAACTGGCGCCATGCAGCAATGGATGAGAGTGTCTTAATTATCCTTTTGATTCTCCCCTTGAGGAGACTATGAAGACAACTACTTTGATACGTTTGTTGCTATAGTCTCTTACTTTTGGAGCCTTGTAAGTCACAGTTATGAGGCCATGAGACAGACTAACGCACACACACAATTTTCTCTCCTCCTCCTCCTCTGATCATTATTTTTGTTTCCTAATTCATCTAACTTCAAAGGATTCATGCCCATCAGATACGAATTGGGGAGATTCAGTATTGGCACTTACTAATTTATGGATTAAAGATATTTGTTCTGAGGGGTTAGAAATTACCGCTATTGTATCTGACATTGCCAAAGAACCACCAGTACCTAATTGAACAAACCAATGGTAGAGTTTGGAAGATTGAGTTTTAATTTTCTTATTTAGAAGTTTTTTGCCATAAGACACATGCACTCACTGAAGAGAGAAACAGAGAGTGAGAGGGAAAGTGAGAAATCTCCCCCCACGGGGAATGGCCATGCCACAATCCCTTCTCCTCCATTCTCCTTTCAGGATTTTGGATGTGCATGAATATATGCCCAGTATGGCTTTTAAGCCACTGGGTCCAGGATTTGAACTGCGGTCGACTACATGGGAGTCCAGCAACATAAACATTACGCCATCTGCTAGTCCCATGAGTAAATTTTTGAAACAGGAAGATGCCAGAGTCTTTCAAACCCTGAGTAATATGATTGAGGCCCCATATTGTATTCAGAAAATTTATTTTTCCTTTAAAACGAAACTCAAAGTCCTTAAAAATAGGGACCAGCAGTTAGCGTAATGGCTATGTCGCTGGACTCCCACGTAGTCGACCGCGGTTCGAGTCCCGGACCCGGCGGCTTAAACTCACGCCGGGCGCGTGTGCGTGCGTGCCCAAGATCCCAAGAGGAGAATGGAGGAGAAGGGATTGCGGCGTGGCCATCCCCCCTGGGGGGTGATTTCCTGCTTTCTATCTCTCTGTCTCTCTCTGTCTGTCTGGCGAGCGCACGCGCCCTATAGCAAAAACCTCTCCAAAAAAAAAAAAAAAAAAAAAAGTCCTTAAAAATAATAACTTCCTGAAGTCTTCTATAGCAACAAGTCTTCTTAAGCCCTGAAAACTAACGTTTATTGGCTTCCTTTAAATTTTAAGTGTTTCAAGAGGTAATGGAAATATCCCTTAAGGAAAACATAATGTGGCTATTTAAGTTGTTATGCTTCCAGGATGAGCAGAGCTATAAAATGTTACGTTGGTAATAAAAATGATTCCCTCTTTACAGCTGTGCTTCATGCTGTCAGAACCTACTCATCTGACTATGAAAGTTCAGGCAGGACAGGATTCATATATCCCTGCCACATTCTCTTCTAAATGACACAAATAATGCTGATTACACAGGCAGACAAAATGTTTTCGTTGGCAAGGTGAATCCATAGTCATGGCTTCCTTTATCCTGTCAGTAATTTGGCCATTTCTGAACACTCCTCTGGACACTCCTCCAGTCACACATTCTATCATAGATCCCACTCAAACATAATAGTAGGTCCCCTAGAATTGTTCATCCTGCATAAATAGCCAAATATTATACTTTGACTAGAGGATGCAGTTGGCTTCCAAATTCCCCCAAATACACGATCACTTCTTAGCTTGTTCTAATGGTCATAAAATATATTTTTATATTTCTAAGAACATAATGATTGAGAAAGATATCACATTACCATTTAAGGTGACCTAGATATACTGAATGATTTTCTCTAGAAATTTAATGACTCATACTCTGGTCATTAAAATTTCAGGTATAGGTATCAGACTAAGGTAAGAGAAACTATCCTAAAGTGACTTTTTATAGTTCTACTACAGAGCTAAGAGTTACTCTATTTTCTTTTAACATTGCCCTTTCTAAACTTTGTATTTTAGATGTGCTGATGGGTATTTTAAAACATGACTACAGCTTGGGAAAGTTGAGGAAAGGTGATGAAATAGATTACAATAGACTTATAATCATTTTTTGAAGGTGTTATCATCTCTTCTCCTTTAACCAAATACTTCTAACACATAAGTCTTAATTTTTTCTACTTATTCAGGTAGAATGTTATATCTGAGTGTGTGTGTGTGTGTGTGTGTGTGTGTGTGTATGTACATGCATACTCACATGCATGCACTAATGTATAGACAAAAATGTGGAATAGAAAGAAACCGAAATGATTTAATGACTTTTATCAAGAGAGATAAAATATTCTCTTATAGTTTATTGTTCTAATCTGCTTTTATATCTTGTGTTATGTCAAAATTATATGAAAGATGTGATTTATACATCCTATCCAAATATGCAAATAGAGAAGGGAGGAGTTTCAAAAACTTCATGGAAAATGGGTCTTGACAAAACTCTGCATGGATTTCAATAAAAAAAATTTGCACCAAAATAATCTCATACTTTAATCTCATTTTTCCACAAATATTTTGAAGTACTCTTCAATATGTATGTGAGCGTATATATTGTGTGCATGTATGTGGGTATAATATAAAATGTTTGAATGACAAGTTCAGGCTGTCTTAAATGATGGTAACGTTGGGAATCTCATCCCTATCCAAAGGCTCCTTGGGAGGTCAGGCAGTGTGAACTCCAGAACCAGGTGACACTGTCAGAACTGTGTGCTCCTACAATGGCTAGCTCTTTGAACACTGAGTAACACAATTACAAACATAGGAATCAACAAGACAGATATTCTTCATTTCATATTTAACTAAAGGAAACATTTGAATTACACATGCCAGTCATACAGTGGCTTTATTTCTATTTTTTAAATGATCACATATTTGTACCTATTTATGGGGTACAGTATGATTTTTCTGTTCATGAATACAAATGTGTAATAATCAAATCAGGGTAATTAGCAAATCCATCATATCGAACATTTGCTATTACTCTGTGTTGGGAACATTCAGAATTTTCTTTTAGTTAATCTGAAATGTACAATAAATGATTATTATCTACAGTTACCCTATTGTTCTATAGAACTCCAGAACTTGTTTCTTTTACCTAATGATAATTTTGTATCATTTAGCCAATAGCTCCCTATCCCTGTCCTTCTTATCCCTCCCAGTCTTTTGTAATCACTATTTAACTCTGAGGTCATCATTTTTACTTTCCACATATGAAGAACATGTGATATTTCTCTAGGTGAGGGTTATTTTACTTAATGTAATATCCTCCAGGCATATCCAGGTTGTCTCAGATATCAGGGTTCCATTTGTTTTAATGGCGGAATTGTACTATATATTGGTCTCTTTGTCCATTCATATTGATGGACACTTAGGTTGAATCCTTTATCTTGCCTATTGTGAATAGTGCTGCAATTAACATTGGGGTACAGATACTTCCATGACGTACCAATATCCTTTGGGTATGTACCTAGTAGTGAGATTGTTGGATAATATGCAGTTCTATTTTTAGTTTTAGTTTATTTAGGAACTTCCATACTGTCTTTCATAATGGCTATAGTAATTTACATTTCCACCAAAAAATGTACAACCATATTATACAATAAGTTATATGTTTTTTTTTTTTTTTTTTTTTTTCTGCTAGAGGATACATACATTCACCAGAGAGACAGGGAGGGAGAAGACACCTTCCTGCCGTGGGAATTGGTCACATTGCAATTCCTTATCCTCCATCTCTTCCTTCTTTTGGAACTTTTGGCATGAACATGGGTGCCTCATGTGTTTCTGAGGCCTCCAGGTTGGGAACTGAAACCTTGCAGTTGGCCAAATGAGATCCAGCTGCCTTAACCACCAGGCCATGGGGCCAGCCTCTATGAAAGCTTTTAATATTCATAAAGATTTATATTTATGAGCACTTTGGTGCATCCCATGTATTTTCTCATATAAAATTTCAAGAGAGGTCTCATTTTACAAATGAAGGATCTAAAAGAGGCTAGTAATCTTTCCTATTGTATGGCAGATAATTAAAAAACTAAAAAATCAGAATTGGTAGCTATGACTACTGACTCTTGAGCCTCATGTTTAACTGGTAGTTTTGCAGCTTCCCTGGAGAATAAGTGGAGAGATTTTGCTTAATACTTTTGAGCAACTACTCAAAACTAAAAAACAAAAATTAAACACCTCAGATGGAAAATATATTTACCATATTCTGATCCTAAGATGAAAGTCCAAGGAAGAACTGGTTAGAATCTAGTGGTTTTTCTCATCCAATTAAATAATAGAATTATGTAAGAAAAGCTGGGCTTTCTTCAAGTGCACTTTTAAGAGCACATACTTATTTAACCAAAGGGGGGAGGCAAATGTTTATTTATAGTCAGTTTAATTATCATCAAGATGGGAATTGAGCTATTAGATTATTATTGTAATTTAATAGTTTGAATTTTCAGTTGCTCTAATAACTTTGTAAAGCAATCTGCCAAAGTGCAAATTGCTTTGTTTCATTGGCAGGCAATTGAGTGCTAAAGGAAACACCTTAATATATAGCACTTTTGCATATTGATCAGCTCTGTAGTTAGGGAAGGAATTAAAACTTTGAGAAAATTACCTTATTTAATTTGAATGCAAATTTGACTAAACTAAATCTCTGGCTTTTAGGATATTTTGAATGTGCGAGTCCACACACACATGTGTAGGTGGGTATGGGCATAGCTCCACTTGCACACAGTTGTCATTTTTGTTTATTTTTGGTCATCTCTCTTCTAGATAAATATTTTGAAGCTTGCCTGGTTTGAAGTTACAGTGAGATGAAACTTTACAGCAGTAGCCTTGTGAGGTAAGCCTGGATTTAGATGATGTTTTTTGATTGAGCAATGAGGTCAGGGATCCACTGGTGGAGGCCTGACTTAGGGGTGACATGACTGTGTCACTTTGGTAGGGGAAGTGTGGGGCCATCATTAGCTTTTTCTTTGAGTTTCATCTCCTTCATCCATCAGTTGAAGAGTAAGAAGACTGATGTGAGTGAGGTGATTCCTAAAGTTCATTTCACTATATAGTTCTGTTATTTTTATATAGTTCTACCTTCTAAAGTTATTTTCTTTGTTAAAAGTGAGAATTGGGACTGTCTGCATCCATACAGCTTACCTATGAGACTAACAGCTAAGTTTACCTTCCTCAGTGTGAATAGTTTTTGTTTCAGGATATCCTTGCCCAGGAAGATAAGATTGTAAACAAGTAAATATCCTGTTTGCTGCAATAACTTCCTAAAAATCAATGTATACCAACAGTAGACTACTGAAACAGTCTTCTTTTTAGAACAATAGTTTCTCATTGGTCTTCTCTCACACAGTCAATTGTTCTACTAAGCAAACTGCTTGTTGAAAAAGCTGCTAAGACTTACTTCAATATTAGCTCACTGTATCAACTAATCCTAAACTATTGTGTCATGAATTTTGCCAAACTCCATTTGGATCTTCATTTAAAGACCCACTTAAACCATTGGAGGTGAGTCCCCAAACCCTATAAATATTTTTTCCTGACTTATATCATTTTGAAAAATCTACTAAGACTATCCAGGTGATGCTGCCATTTATTATAGTAAGTAATCTACCCCACTTCATTTGATTATCATACTTTTTTGGTGGTCTTATGGGAAGCAGGCAGTCAAATGATTACTACACCTATTTTATAGAGAAGTTAACTAAGGTTCTGAGATTAATGACATAAACAATCAAGACAGGGCTTATACAAACCTCTGGTTTCTTGTTTCCCCCCTAATATTTTTGGGTATTTTGCAACATCACGAATGAAATTCCTTTATAAGTTTTAGTAGTTCAGTAGAAAAATCATAGCTTAGACGGAATATTTGATGTATTTGGTTCTATATGGAGGTTAAAAAAAAATCTCATATCCTATTGAGTTGCTACAACTCGCAATAGTTCTGTTAGCCAACATAACATAGTCACCCCATTGTTGTTTTGACCACTATGTACATAGTATGATCTCATTTAATTGTCATGCTTGGTATGACATGTCATGCTCGATAATTGCTCTGACTTTATTGATGACAAAATTGAGAATTGGAGACATTCAGTGCCTTAGGGAACACATGATAGACCTAGAATTTCCAACCCAGTCATGTAGGCTCAGAGTCTCTGCTCTTAACCACTACCCACCCCATCCTCCCTAGTCTAGAATGAAGACCATGTAAAACTTTTAATTGAAAAGTTCCAGATACTACAATTCTTATTTCCTCTCCTTTTATTCTCTATAGGAAGAGCACTTCCAGTCAAGGAGGGTTTTCTCTTTAGTCAGTTCTATGATGTCAGAGAGAATACCCGATTCAAAAATAAAACCTATGTAGATGCTAGAAATCCTATTGTTAAATTTTCCTTGGTGTTGTGGCTGTTTAATATTTTGATGTGAATGTGTTTATCACATAAACTTGTTCTATATAAGACAACATAGGGGAAGTATTCATAGCGAAGTAACCTAGGGGAAATAAAAGGAATACTGAGAGGATAAGTTTCCCTCTTCATCACACTCCTGAGTTTCCTCCCCTCTTTAGCTAATTCTTTCACTTAGTGTTTTCCCAGTGTCTAGCCTTCCCCTCTTTTTTTCAGACCACTAGGGTGTGAGCTTTTAAATCAGGCAGTTAGATTCAAAGAATACATCAATGCCTCAATTCCAGATTTCTCCTGGCTTATTGAGTAGTGATAATGAACTGCCTCCGCCACCCCACCTGAATCTGTGGGCTGCAGTCACTCTACTCAGTGGCCAGGTATCTGAGTCAATTCAGGATATGTTAAAACTTGTTCAGTGAAGAGGCTTTCAATAGATCCCACATTCTCTGTTTTTCTGTGAAAGCACTGGTCAATATTTAGCTTAGTTACAATATTTATCGAGGTAACCCATGAAAGAACAGGAAGAGAAGATGATAGTGGTGATTCCAGACAACTTATTTCTTACCCACTCATATTTTTGGGTATGTGAAGCTGTTTTATCACAGATCTTGTCAAATGATTTATCTTTGTTACTTACATGTTCAGTTGTTTTTGTTGACCCCTGTTTTTTCTATTGCTTTGGACTTTACTTCTGTCTTTTTCTATGGGAGGGGATGATGTAGAGAGATAAACACACAAACATAAAACTACTGGTCTCCCACTTTCTGGCCTTGCCAGCCTTTAATATGGTCCCTAAGCAGTATTCAGATTGATGTTACAGCATGTAAATCAGGCTATAGTATTTCACTGATACTTACTTTACCCTGAACAACACGGAATTTACATCAAGAAATGCAGCCCCATTTCCTTGAGTCTTCTCCATTCATAATAGTCTTTTTGTTTGTTAACTATGCTAGACTCTTGGGGACAGGTGATAGCCCAGGTATGACACAACTGGACCCACATGAGAAAAGTCCTAGGTTTGCACCCTGGGACCTCCCTAAACTACACAGCAGGTGTGAACCTGCATGTGCCCATGATCTGGGCCAGCTGAGACTAGGGGTGGATTGTGGCACAAAGACCCTATGAAGGGTCTCTCTAAGAAAGAAATAAATAAAGTTTTAAAAATATGTGCTAATTCTCTCTTGCTTCAAAGTCTCTGTTGATGGTTTTCCATACCTTTTTAACTTTCTTTCCTAACTTTTAACATTTTTGAAATCTCTCAATCATTTTCATACAAGCTTTAGAGTTTTAGAAAACACTGTAAATCCCCAAAATCTAGAAGGGCAACTCTAGTTTCAAATACCACATAGCAGTTTTATCCTAGAAGGTAAAATAATCTAAGACTGACTGAGTGAAAACCATACTAAAGTCTTTAAAATTGTTATGGGGGCTCATGTGAGAAATACTTAGCTATCTGATGGCAAAGAATGGACATGCAAACACAAGATATGGCAAAACGAGACTTTAACGACGTTCTTGCAAGGTCAGGTGTCTGATGGGCAGGCACACCTGAAATGGTTACAACAAGCAATTTATCCCCTAGTGTACAAGTCCCTCCCTCAGTTTCTCATTGACTAAGTACTATGAAGTGTACAATCTTCCCCGACATTGTTTAAATTTCATTATTCTCTGATAAGGCGTGTATCGTCATCTTCCCTCTCTTGTCTAGCAGAAAGGGTTAGGCTCAAGACAAGCCTGCTATAAAGAACTGCCAAATATCCTGAGGAGGGAAAAGAACCAGGAAGTAAAAAGGAACATAATATCCTATTTACAATGACTTCTCTTATTTTTAATGATGTATATTGGAATCTGTCTTGAACTTTATAATTTATCTCATTTGCTCTTACCATTCCTGTTTTCAGATTTAAACATTTGTTCAAATTACACTAGAAGTGTATTTACTTGTGAGTAGGAGGGCCTCTTTTCCTAATCATTTTGAAAGAATCTGTGATAAGATGGTGGATGCGGGAGTTGGATCTGGAGTTCTACTCAGAATAAAGAGAAACCATCAAACGTGTGAAGAAGTGAGACGAGTATCCACCAGCCAGAAGCTGAGTGAGCCCTTCTCACTTCTTCCCACATGCAGAAGTCTTCTTTTAAAACATTAATTGACCGTGACCCCATTTCCAAAATGCTGGCTTCCTCTCAGTTCTTTAGATTTTAGCCATTCCCTCAGGCCTTTTAGAGAGTTCTTCCTTCACCTGACTTCAAAATATGTTTCTCAACCACAAGTATTCTCTATTCTACACCCCAGTTTTTTTTATTTTTTTAACCTTTTATCAGTCTGTAATTATTTATTTATTGCTTAAGAATACATCAATCATATAATTATCATTTTATTGCTTACTGTATCATAGAATCTATGAGCACATAGGCCTGTTCTGTTTCACCAAAATATTTATAGCACTGATGCTAGGGAAGTTGAATAAATTATTAGGTGAGCACCCAATGTTAACCTGAATATTTTTAGCCAAAATCTGAGATTCAGCTTCGGCTTCAATTTCAGTCTTAATTTGTACAATTTTTATGGTCACATTATGACTCAATAAAGTTGGAAGAAAAGGAGAACTTCGGCTTTGGGCTTAGGAGAACTGAAAAGTTGAACAACAAGCCTTCAACATCATTTTTATATCCTTAAACTTGTTCAAGATACTGCTAGGTCGATCATGTAATTGAACATATTACTTAATTAGCATCACTTAGTTACAAGTATTTTTATGCTGGTCACCATCTTCAGAATACATATTCTATTTTGATTAAGTAATGCCTTTTAAAAACGTATTACATTGCCAGTGTACCAAGAAAACATTGTTTTAATTATCCTCTGGGTATTAATTGAAATATTTTAGTTTATATAAAACAATATTTTTTACTCACTTTTACCTCACAATCTTCAGTGTGCTGTTTGAGATACAATTAGGAAATTTTCCTTTTGCCCATGAATTCCAGTGAGCTGATTATATATACATTTGAATGCAGTAGGTTTGCGTTGGGGCCCTGGAATTTGCATTTTAAATGTGCACCAGGCAGTGGCTTTTCAATAGCACAAGGCTGGGACTAGCTTCTGCTGATACATACCTGAAATATATTTTTTAAAATGTATTTATTTATTTTTTTCTGGAAGACACAAGACAAAACAAAACAAAAAAATAGAGAGAGGTACTTGCAACACAGTCCTCCCCTTGCTGTGACCCATTTGCAGATCCATTGACCTGGATCATGGACAGGCTTGCATACACTGAGGATGCCCAGAAAGGTGCTGGGACTCAAACCTAAGACCTTTCTCTTGTGTATGAACTGCAGTTCTATTGTGTCACCACCTGGGCTCTAGTCTGAAATAAGGAATTACTGATTGATTTTTAGAGGGGAGTCTTCTTATTAACAGTGAAGCTAAGACAGTAGTTATTTGATTTGCTCAAAAACAATGACATGGCCATTTTTTGGTATAACCTCAAGAGAGAGAAGACTAAGCTTTTAAACAAGGGTACATTTGTGCTTAAACTGACAAACTGAATTTTGTTTTCATGGGTCCAAACTGAACAAAGGATAAAAACAGTATTATGGATATAATAGCAGGGTAGCAAACATCCTTCAGATATGTAAGCCATGTGAAAGCCATAGTTCCTTAACATGGACAGAAATAGTGTCTATGTTCAGAGTGAGTATGAAGAAACATGTTATACACGATTAGGAATGGGCAGTTGATTTCAGGGGCAATTGTTAAAGAGGGGAAAGTCTGTCTGCCTTAAGGATTTTTGTGGTTAAGACTGATCGTTAGTGACACTGCCTCATCTCTAGCTTCTACTCTTGCCGCCTCAGTATTGCATATTACATTGAATAAGTCATAGCTTAATAAGACTTTGCTATTATTTATTTTCAGGAACTTGAAACAAAAATATGTTGACATTAATAATTAATAATATTTTCTGCCAACTCTTTCTTACTTGGTTCAGTTTTGAATTCCCTGAAAACAAATAGTTCTCTGAATTTGCAGCTCTAAATTTTATGAAAAACATGTTTTGAAAATTGTTACTAGCTTAGTCTCACATCAAGAAAATAAAAATTATATATTTGAAGATGAATTCTCAATGAAAATGGAAAATGGAAATATAGTTCAGAAAGCTGAAAGCTATAAATTTATAAAGCCTAGTTAGAGAAGTTCTAAATTTTATTTGATTCTATTTTTTATTCTATGGTTATGTGATTGATTCCATGATCTTAAGACTTGATTATTGTCCCTGGTTTTGCTTGTTAACAATCTATATTTTGACCTCTAATTATATCAAAGTGATCCAAATGAGTTTTTTTTTTTTTTCTTTAACTGCTCTTTTTCTAATGTCTTTTATTGACTAGATGATTCAATCAGGGAAAACAACAGGCCTTTGTTTTCAGCTGAGCTATATTCTTTTTAATTAATTTTGATCCTACAGAACTAAACCAACTGGCTTCCTGCCAATTGCTTTTGCTTTCTTTTCTATTCAATTCATCACATTCTTGAATTGATTTCTCTTTTGTCTGCTGGGTATATTTGCTCTAAGTCTCTATTTCTAATAAATATTTAAGTAGGTGACAACGGAAAAAGAAAGGCGATAATTTACACCATCACCTGTACCTTGGAGTTTCACCAAACACCATTTTCCTGGCATCTCTCAGTCAAATGATTACTGATGGCTAGTCTGGTATTGCCAGTAGTCCTGAACCCCTGGATTTGTTCCAGTCCTTTCCTCTACACAATACTAAATCATTACCCAGTCTTTCATGCTTGTATTGTGTTCTCTTATTGGGGACAACTTGAGTGTGAATGTGGTCAATTTGTTGTGGCTAAATTCAAAACTCTAGCAAAAAAGGTAAAAGTCTGACTGTGCCTCCTAACCTTTTATATCCAATGCTCTGTTTCTAACATGAAAGTATTTGGGGAAGAAACCCAATTTTTCTCTATTATTTTACCTGAAAAGTTAAATAAATCCTAGGGGCCAGTTGGTGGTACAATGTGAAGTTCTGCAAGGCAATCCCACCTGGTGAAGGTCCCAGTTTAAGTCCAGACACCCACCTGATTGCATTGGACACACCTCTGCCTATGATCCAGAGTTGGCTGAAGATGGGGTTGGGTCTTGGTGTCAGGACACTGTTGGGGGTGTGCACTCTCTCTCTCTCTCACACACACATAGAATAAATAAATGAACCTTAAATACTCTCATATTCTCTCTCTCTCTCTCTCTCTCTCTCTATATATATATATATATATATATATATAGATAGATAGATAGATAGATAGATATAAAATGTTAGCAGCAAAATTTATTCATTCATCTAATACTGCCAACCAAAATGGGACAGAGTTTTACATAGTATTTGAGTAGATGGAGTCTCATGGAATGAAATGCATTCATTCATGGGACCAGTAGATGGAGTCTCATGGAATGAAATGCATTCATTCATAGCATGATGGCTGTCGCTGGACTCCCACGTAGTCTACCGCGGTTTGAGTCCTGGACCTGGCGGCTTAAACTCACGCTGGGTGCGTGTGTGTGCATGCCCAAGATCCCGAGAGGAGAATGGAGGAGAAGGGATTGCAGCGTGGCCATCCCCCCTGGGGAGTGATTTCTCGCTTTCTGTCTCTCTGTCTCCCTCTGTCTGTCTGGCGAGCGCACGTGCCCTATAGCAAAAACCTCTCCAAAAAAAAAAAATGCATTCATTCATATAATATTGATATATTCAGATGATACCTAGAACACTCTCAGCACTAAGTAGATGTTGAATATTACGTTGTATCCAAAACAACATGCTAAATATCTGAAGAATTTAAAATTTATTTGGACATGAAATACTGTATCTTTCATATACATTTAAATACAGATGATAAACAAATATTTACATATAGTCTCAATGTGCCTGCCAGGTTATATCTGACCCTATGCTAAACTTGAATTGATTGAGTGCTTTGTTGCATTTCTATTTCTCCTAATTCTATATAAATCTAAATGACAGTAATAATTAATGTGGATTTTATTCAAGTTTTTCTAAGGAGCTAGAGAATGTTTTGTGGCACATTTGTATTGGACAAGTTAAACTACCCAAGTGGTCACTTGTTTTTCTCTCAGGTCTTTACCCTGGCCATACTTAATCTTTTGTGTAGACCTTCAAAATGCACTCTCTATTCCAGGCCAAGTCAGCTTTTATCCACATTTTTTAGGAAAGCAAAATCACAGCAGTTAGTCAAATAGTTTCTCCTTGTCACATGTTCTAATTGTGTCTAATGAGAGTTGTTTAATAAAATGTACTGTAAATACAGTCTAAGAATAGAACTGCTATTTCACTTCAGATATAGAAGACTTTATCTCTCATCACATAGAGTTTCTGGAGGTGGGAAGGGCTTTCACATATAAAATATATTTCTTCTAGACATTAAAGAATACAATTCAAACCTCTGGAAATGAGAGGATCAAACATTGAAACAAATTAAATATAGGTAGGGGCTTCCAGACAGAAGAATCCAGAAGACAGAAGGGACAAGGGTGGAATGTTGTACTCCACATATCTGATCAACTAGCACTGTTTTCTGCAATACACGATAGACTCAAAAACAAAGAAACAAACAAAAAACAACAATGAGTAGGAAAAAGCTTACTCCTGTGAGTTAATCCAGCGTTACAAGGAAATGAATGGACCAAGTGATGCTGGCAGGATGGTTTGAGTGGAGGGAGGGGTTAATATGGACTAAAATATTGGGACATCAGAAAAGTCATGATGTACTTTTTCATGTTTTCTATGCAAAAATGCATCATGACTATTTCAATGACCCAATAAAATGAAAGAACTTCATAGAATTTTGAGACACCTTTGAGTGAGTAGGCTTAGGATGACTTACAGCAGATCAAACAGTAGAACTGTTTTCCTCCTCTTTGCACTGTATGTCTCCTAGAATTCTCCTTGAAATATCACATTTTATGGTCAATTATATTTTAGAAATACTTTCTCCCCTTCTTGATAGTCATAGTGAAACTTAGAATATTTTAGCTTATGAAAACTTAAATAGAAAATTAACTTTTTAATCTTTGTTTTATATAGTGAGCACAATGTTTTTGTTTATGTAATCTGTTCCTCTGTTAACCAGTTCTGGGAAACTTACTTTAAAAAAAACCAAAAACAGAAACAAACAAACAAAAAAAACTTACATACACTGGGTAGCAAGAGTCATATAGTAAGAAAGGAAAGCTCACTGGAGAAAATAACTTGTACAATAAGAACAAAACTTCTCATGACATAAATAATTTATGCAAATCACTTGCATTTTTATTTTTTTTGGTAGAGATTTTGCCTTATGGTGTGTATACTCACTGGAGAGAGAGTGAGAGAGACAGAGATAGTGAAAGTAAGAAATCACAACCCAGGAGGGATGGCGATGCTGTAATCTCTTGTTCTCCATTCTCCTCCTGGGATCTTGGGCACACACACATACACATGTGCCTGGCATGAGTTTCAAGCCACCAAGCCCATGGTCGGCCATGTGCAGTGATATAACTGCTATGCCATCTCCTGACCCCACTACTCGAATTTTTATGGTCCATCTTCCTTAAAGAAAAATAGGTCAATTTCTTCTGTAGCTTATCCTCTTTCTCCTTATGAGTTAATGACATGAGTGAATGTAACTTGGAACAGATTTTGAACTGTGTTCTACAAGTAGAAATGGGTATACTGCAAGTATCTCAGTCAATACTCCTTGCATTACCATTCTCAGATATGAGGGGAGTCTTCAAGAGGTTGATTGAAAGTGTGTATTATGAAGAAATTATGCTGCATTTCAAAATTTTTTGCACTAAAATAGACTCATATTTTAATTCTATTTTCCTACAAACTTTCTGAAGTCTTCTTGTATAGCTATAATTTTCTCATGTCTAGAGACATCAGTAAATGACAGCCCTCAAACCCCAGTGAAAAGTACTTTATCAGGTACTGTGAACAATTGTCACACCTATAAAACTTCAAAGTGTAGAATCTTGAATAAAGATACGTGCAATCCTCACATCTCTGGAAATGTTTCTGAGCTAGCAACTTCAAGTGGGGGATTCATAGGAATACTAAAAAATAAGATAATCATTCACTTAAGTCCTTAAGATAAGTGTCCAGGGAGTAGATAGCTATAATCCAAGACTCACAAAACAAGATTCAGATTATAAAAGACAATTATTGTGATATTTGTTTTCTGGCTTTTAATTTGTCTCCTCTGATGTATGATTTTGGCACAATAACAGATAATTGTCCCTTTTTAATTATGATAGCTATGAGGAGTATATTCTTGATTTGTGTGTCCTTAGTCATACTTAAGTATGAATTGCACACCTGACTTCAGTTTACCCAGGAATTGGCTAAATTGTTCAATAATACCTACTATTGGGTCTATACTCATACTCTTTTGAGAATCACTCAGTTTTCTAGAGACCAGTTACTATAGTAATCAGTTAGTTTTTTTGGTGGTTAGACTCAGACACGAGCTACTTTTTAGATAGAAAACAAAACAAGGCAGACATCCATAGAAATTGATATAATAGTTTCTTTATAAACAATACTGTTCTTTATCTTTTTTTTTTTTTTTTTTTTTTTTTTTTTTTGGTCAGAGCTAGTTTATGTAATCAAACATTTATAGAAATAGAACTGGAGACCTGATGAGTATATTAAGAGGTGTTCCCAATTTTATAGACCTTACAAGACAGGCTCATTACCTGTCTCATAACCCCACTCTTCTTTGTTTTAGGTCTAACCATTTACAGCTCTTCTACAAATTTCATCACCTGACACTGGAACACACTTTTGACAAGCGATTACAAACGATCACAATGGGATTCAATAATTGCATAGGGCCTGTGAAGTCTGAAAATGACTTGTTGGCCCATAATTTGAAATAGATATCTATAATCAGGGTAGTACTTGAGATAACCTTGTGCACAGTTTGGCCATTTACATTCTCATCTTCGAAAAAGAGACATCCAGCGGGCAGGTCTGGAACTTAGTGGTTGTGGGAGCTGAATCCCACCACCTGTTTCAAATACCAATCCCAGAAGCTTGAAAAACAGGGTGTATGTGTGTGTGTGTGTGTGAGTTCCCCAAATCTCAACAAGATAGAGAAATGAAAAAGAGATTGTGGTATGATAACACCCTGTTGGGAGGGGTTCTTTCTCCTTTCTCTCACTGTTTCTCTCTCTCTCTCTCTCTCTCTCTCTCTCTCTCTCTCTCTCTCTCATCTGGTAAGCACAGACGTCCTCTGGCAATTGAAAAGAAATAAAAGATCTGGGTCTGCACATTGGCAAAACAGTCACAACAATGTCACTCTGTGAGACTGACCCACAAAAGAAGGTTCTGGATTCGTGTCAGGAGATCTCCTTGCCAGGCACCAGCTTGCACATGATCCAGTGCTGGCTAAGGGTTGGATCATATCGAAACCATTCTAGGATGCCTTCTTTCTCCCTCCCACCCGTATCTCTGCCTGACTCTCTCACATATGGAAGAAATATCAATAAATGGATAAACTTTAAAAAAAAGTTTTATACAATTTTATACAATATAATATTGGCCACTTGAGGTATAACATGTTTTCTTTTATTCCTGTATACCTCTCTAACGTAATTAATATTATAAAAATACATGAAAAAGTGGAAAGCATGAAACTCAATAATTTGTTCAATGCCCCTATAGCTCATGCATGCTTTTTGTATTGAAGAAAGGATTTGTTTTTAATTTATTTGTGACACCCGGCTTAGAGGTAGATTACAGACTTTGATAGTAATCCTTTTAGAACATTTTTGTGCTTTAGTGGCCAGATATGTGATCTCAAATGCTTTTGCATATTTTCTGCCCCATATAAAGATCGAATAAATCATTTTCCAACATAAAGAACAAGAGAACCTGAGTCACAAAGGGATCAAAAAGCTGGCATCACAAACTTTACTCACAAGCATGACATCAAAGATTGAGGAAAGAAACCCTATCCAATAACTGAGTGTCTTTTGGGAATGAATAATATAATCTAAAATTGACTGTATGGATGGCAGTACAGTTTAATGAGTATAACAAGTACCACCAAATTAAGCACTTTAGATGTAAGAATTTTTGTCATTTGATTTGTCCTATATCTCTATAGAGAGGTTAAATTTAAAAAAAAAATAATTACTATTCCTGTTAAACAACTCTATGTGAAGAATAGATTCATATCCTTATATTAGTCAATATGACATCAAACACAAAAATACTGGATACTTCCTCCATGAAATATTTGCTTCTAGAATATGTGTGTGAACTAACTGAAACAACTTTTTTGAAGATAGTGTCATAAAGATATAGTTAACATCTTGCTCACTCCTACTTATTTCAAGACCCTTATCTCACTGTGCCAACCAATCAAAAGCTATTTTGTTATAAATTTTGCTGGGTAAAACTAGGTCTTACCGTGTAAGACCTTTCTTAATTTAAAGCTCTAAGACTCTCCAAATATTCTTTCCTAATCTCTTCATTTTGATATTTCTAACTTGATACTACAAGACTCAAGCAATCAATGATAGTATTCACCTTTATTGTGAATAAAGCCAAATAAACTTAATTGTACATGCCCAACAGGATTTCAAAGTGGTTAGAGTGTTATCTGTTACAAGTTGCCCAGAATTATTATGTTAATTAATTAAATTATGTCTGTAGAATTTTTTATATATTGTGAATATAAACTAAATTCATTAGGCCTAAATTCATTAAAATATTTATTTAGCCATTTAATTTTCTAAAACTGAGTAGAGGAACCATAAATTTTTAGATACCTTCTAAGTCTAGAGTTTTAGTAGATTTTACCAGTTTAACTCTTTTGTAGCCTCTCATGTTCAGTTTATACTTGTATTTAATTTATATCCTGAAACCCAAATCGCATCAGGATCTATCTACCTAAATTTATTTTTTTAAAGATATTTTTGCTATAAGGCATGTGCACTTACCAGAGAGACAGAAAGACAAAGAGATAGGAAATAAGAGATCACTCCCCAGTGGGGATGGACATCCCACAATCCATTATCCTCCATTGTCCTCTTGGAATTTTATGCATGTGCACACACGTGCCCTATGAGTTTTAAGCTCACCAGGTCTGGAACTCAAACCTCATTGACTATGTGGGAGTCCAGTAATGTAGCCATCACACTATCTGCTGGTCCCTCTGAATTTATTTTTGAATCTAAGAATGCAAAAGACAATGAGGGTTTTGCTAATTTTTTTTTTTAATTTCAGATCATAAATTAAAAAGTATATTAGTGGTGATTTTAAAAAGTTCACATTCTTCATACTTTCTGGAGTTGACCTCATTTAGAATGTATTCTGGAAACACATATGTGATGCCACTAAGAAAACATCTGTAATCATCAGTTTGTGCACTTTATCCCCTACTACATTTTGCGATATTAACTAGAACATGGTAGATTTTCTTTTAGGTTTGAAAACTAATAACTCATAAATTCAATTTAATTTGTTTGAATAAGAATATGCAGGTGTTGAGGGTAAATTAGCTGAACTAGAAGACAATATTAAACTTGAACGTGTAGAATTTAGGATAAGTGACATAAACAAATGAACAAACACGTGGTGTCTCTTCTCATTAAATCTAAAACAAGGGGATGTTTATTGGGGCCTGTCTTCTGGGAGCAAAAGCTCACATGAGGCAGCCAAAATTGGAAAGAACTAGAGATCCTAGTTCTCGAAATACGCTTCTTGGGCTGGCAGTATTGGAATTCTTTCAGAGCTTGTTAGAAATGAACAGTCTGAGTCAGAACAGCCCTTCGTCAAGAGACAGTGAGCTCCATGGCTCCTGCGATCTAGCCATTTTGGGAGAAAGGAAGATGTTCCACTGCTAACTGGGCCTCCAGCATACAAAACCCACGTGTTTGAACTTCCAAGTTTGGGAAGAAACTGACCATCCACCAGATGATTAGAAATTGCTGCAGGACCACAAGAAATATGGGGAAGCAGGAAAATACTTCTCCCACAAGTGAAACGGATAGCTCCTCTTCATCCACACACAGTTCAATGAAAATCATGGAAATGTCTGATAAAGAATTCAGAACATTCATAATGGCCAAGCTAACAGAGATGGAAGAGAAGAGAGACAAGGAACTGCTGAAGAGGAAGGAGAAAGGAGTTGAAGAGTTCCAGGAGGTGAGGAAATTCATGCAAGATCTAAAAGAGGAATTTCACACTTTACAAAAGAATCAGATGGAACTGTTAGAGATGAAGGCTATTATACAAGAAGTCAAAATCTCCCTTAAAAGTATTAAAAGCAGACTAGATCATACAGAAAATAGAATCTCAAATGTAGAAGAGAAAATGGCTGGCCTAGAAAAATCCACTATGAAGACTGAGAAAATGGCCCAAAAATTTGAGAATAATATGCGAGAAGTACTAGATACAATTAAACATCCAAACATCCGGATAATAGTCATCCCAGAGGGTGCAGAGACTCATAAGGGCATTGATAATCTATTCCATGAAATCATGCAAGAAAACTTTCCAAACGTGCAGAGGCATTCAAAGATTCAGTCCCAAGAAATACAGAGGACTCCAAATAGAATCAACCCAAGAAGATCTTCTTGAAGACACATCATAGCCAGATTGACCAAAACCACAGACAAAGACAAGATACTAAGACTGGCTAGAGAAAAAAGGCAAGTTACCTACAAAGGGTATCCCATCAGACTAACGGCAGACCTCTCATCGGAAACAATGCGAGCGAGGAGAGAATGGGAAAATATATTCAAAGTATTAAGGGAAAAGCAATTTCAACCGAGAATTCTGTACCCAGCAAGATTATCGTTCATTTGGGAAGAAAAGACACGAACTTTCCCAGATAAACAAAACCTGAAAGAATTTACCAGCACCAGACCAGATCTCCAAGAAGTTCTTAAGGGAGTGCTATGTCAGTAAAATTAAATGCAGACACACAAAAATAAGAGTTCAAAAACTAAGAAAACGGGCAACTTAATTGTAGGGACAATGTTTGGAGATGAATATTATATCCCAGAATTCAATCTGGAAGATCGAACCTTAACAGAAGAAAGATTAAGTACATGAGACTTAACCAGTGAAACAACATTCTATGACTTGACTAAATTATTGCTGCTTTTCTCCTAAGCTTTGTTTTCTGGTTTTAAAGGATTTTTGTCCTGTCTTGAGCTGTTGATAGGTGCATCTACCTACTATTTGAACAGAATACTAACCTGTTTCTAGGCTTTAAGTTTCAAGGAAATATCATTCCCAGATCAAAACTACTCTTCTTGAAATTACCTGCTGAAAGTAGTTAGATTACTTATGATATTGTGTGATCAACAAAATGTTGGGGAAAAAAGGAATGGAAGACAACTGTATATAGCAGAGATAGTGTAATAAGAGAGTGGGAAAGGGCAGAGGGTCAAACATTGGGTAAAAACATATATACATATACATGTGTATGAAAGTAAAATGGAATATTATTGATGATAACATGCATGATTAAGCCACTATGCAGTTTATTCTAGATGGGAAACCACATTTAGTATGTTGTGATGATGCTCAGGGAATGAATGTTAAGTAATTAAAAAAAAAAGTTGCAGGAGAAAAAAAAAACGGTAAAACTGTTCATTTCGAAATTTTAAAAATAATTCATATTTGATGACTGCAGTAAGCTATATAGCCCCAGCTGGGTACTACTTTATAATATGTTCATTCTACTCACTGGGGTTTATGCCTAAAGTCAGACTTGGGTTCATGTATAGGTATATATCAGCTGTGCTAGCTATTGGATATATTTAGACTAATTAAGTTCATTAGCAAATCAATTAAATGGAGAGGGGAAAGGCATAGAAAGCAACCATGGATACCAGAGACAATGTGGGAGGAGGGTGGGACATGGCAGAGGGTGAAGGATAAGGAATCAAGGATGGCAAAACAAAAACCAAAGTATATAAGACATAAGAATTGGAAAATTATTTGGTGAAAACATGTATGTTGATGTGCTTGATTGAGCCAATACACAGTGTATTTTGGATGGAAAATTCATTTGTATGCTGTAATGATGTATAGTGAATTAATGTAAAAAATAAATAAATTTAAAGAGAAAAAAAAAAAAAAAGAAATGAACAGCCTGAGGACCCGGAATAACGTAATGGTTACTATACGGTCGACTCCCATGTGTCGACCGTGGTTCAAGTCCCCGGACCCAGTGGCTTAAACTCATACTGGGAGTGTGTGTGCATGTGCCCAGAATCCCGAAAGGAGAATAGAAGAGAAGGGATTGTGCCATGGCCACTCCCTGCCTTCTGCCCTGGGAGGTGATTTCTCATTTTCTGTCTCTCTCTGTCTCTGTCTCTCTCTGTCTCTCTCCAGTGAGTGCATGCATCCTATAGCAAAAATGTCTCAAAAAAAAAAAAAAAAAAAAAAAAAAAGAAAAAGAAAAAGAAAAGAAAAAGAAAAAGGAAACGAAAAAAAAAAAGAAATAAAATGAGCAATCTAAGGCCTAACCTGACATAATGATTTGGAGTTTGCAGGTCATTCAAATATTTAAATGCACACTTAAGTTTGTAAAGACTTGTGTTAGAAATCACCGAGGATCAAGCTAGGTAAAATAAACAAAAGGAAATATGATCAGATATAAGGAAAAACTTGAATATAAAGACAGATGCTTAGCCACAGGTCTCATGACTGAGCCATGCTCTGAATTAGGGAACGAGGCAATAACCAGTATACTATCTCACGTAGAATCACAATTTAGATAAAACATGAACCACAGTTAGAAAAGCTGCCAGAAGTGGATGACATTTTATGATTGCAAATCTCAACAAATGTTAATGTGTATTTGTTTAAAGAGTACATCTAAACAAGACCAAAATTCTGCTTATTTAATGTTCTTCTTTACTCTTGGGAAAAAAGATTTTTGACTTAGTGCCTTTTATGTCAACAACTCAAATGAACTCTTGGTGATGGCACCATTATTCCTCTTCATGATCAGATCAGATGGTATAACACCAAGGGTGAGCAAGTGGGTTGTAGGGCATGGCCAGCAGCACAGCGATGACTTTGGGGTTTGGATGTGTGAATCCAACTCTATAGCTTGTCTTTAAGACTCAGTTTCATTTTGTTGCCCTGAAATTGCTTCTCCTTATTCCCATATTGATGAGAGCATTGGGACTGCCTCTGGATTTCTCAGTGCCTGCATTCGAGAATGGCATTATAAGAATGAGGGTATGTTTCTCTATCTGTACTTTGTGGCAAATCACCCTAATATTGTCCATGTTCTTTGGAAATTGTCTTTAATTCTCTCATGTCATAAAACATAGAAATTACATTTAAGCTTGTGAATGCACATATTCATAATAGTATTAGAATAAAACAGTTGTCTGGGCTTTAAAATTCATTACTTCATTTAATCATTGCAGGAAAACTACAACATAAGCATGAACTTGAATGTAAAATGAAAAAACTCATATTCACATGGTTTTCTTTTTATAGTAATTTGCTAACAGCTACTATATAGCAGAGACAACCTTTAAAAAAAGTTTGTAAAATCTGGGAACCAGCAGTTAGTACAATGGCTATGTCGCTGGACTCCCACGTAGTCGACCGCGGTTTGTGTCCCGGACCCGGTGGCTTAAAACTCACACCAGGCATGTGTGCGTGCGTGCCCAAGATCCCGAGAGGAGAATGGAGGAGAAAGGGATTGCGGCGTGACCATCCCCCCTTGGGGGTGATTTCTAGCTTTCTGTCTCTAATGTCTCTCTCTGTCTGTCTGGCAAGCGCACGCACCCTATGGTGAAAATCTCTCAAAAAAAAAAAAAAAAAAAAAAGTTTGTAAAATGTTAAAACTTCCCCTCTGGGGACCAGCAGATGGCATAATGGTTTTGTTACTGGACTTCCACGTAGTGGACTGCAGTTGGAGTCCTGGACCTAGTGGCTTAAAATTCACACCGGGCATGCGTGCATGCATGCCCAAAATCCTGAGAGGAGAATGGAGAAGGGATTGCAGTGTGGCCATCCCCCCTCGGGGATGATTTCTGACTTTCTGTCTCTCTGTCTCTCTCTGGTGAGTGCACATGCCCTGGAGTAAAAATCTCTGTCTAAAACAAAGACCCTACCACTTCATCAGAGAATTGATTCATTTTCCATGATAAAACGAAAAATTCATAGAATTAATAACTTATACTTTCATTTAGTATCCATGAATATATCTTATCTAATTCATTCTTTAGTGTTTGTTTTTTAATCACTCTACTTTTTATCTACTTTGTCATATTATTTTGCTCACTCTATTTTTCTTTAAATTCTAAAAATAAACACCATCCTCAAGGGCAGGATCTTAGAAAAAATGAATTTGGCAAATGAACGAAAGGAAGTAATTTCTTTCTAAGCTCTTGGGGTGTGGGTAGAGATGTGGGGGCTTGGAGCAGCAGTCTTCATTTACCTAATATGTTCTAGTACAAGTACTTGAAGTAGGAATGCTAGCACATTATGCCTTTATGACAAACACATCATGCCACTTTCTCACCAATCTTGGAGAGGAGTAGGGGAGTGTATCTGTTCTTCAGCCTCATTCTTCCTGTGCATGGACAGTACTGTGTTCTAGATAATTGTCTGGTTAGGAATATCTAAATATGTTGCTCCCATCTACTACCTCCTTTGCTTTTAAAGCTTTCCCTTTGTAAAATTTCTTCTTTCGCTGAATGTTATGAATAAATTAAGATAATGGTAGCTTAGAATTTAAGTCATGCTCTGCTCCAAAGAATAATGACATACAGACATACATAAAAATCTATTTCTGTCTTACTGTTTTTACTTATTTTCTATTTTGTAGCATGATTAAGTTAGAATTTCAAATGATAACAGACTTATTGGGATATTGTGTTTATCAAGAAGAGTCAGTTTCTGGGAAACTAGGAAGGAGATTTTAGTGGAAGATCCTGGGATGGCAGAGAAAGTGGTGATACTTAGCACCATGTCTGCACTCACATGAGCATATTTTTGCTCTCTTCACTACTGGACTATATAAATAAACTTAATAACTGCATTAATTTTTTATTGGAGAGTTTTTTGCTATAGGACACGTGTGCTCACCAGCAAGACAGAGAGATTCAGAGAGATAGAAAGCGAGAAGTCACCCCCCCAAGGGGGATGGCCACACCGCAATCCCTTCTCCTCCATTCTCCTCTCGGGATTTGGGACATGCACGCACATGCACCCGGTATGAGGTTTAAACCACCTGGTCCGAGATCGAACCGCTGTTGACTACATGGGAGTTCAGCAACATAGCCATTATGCTAACTGCTGGTCCTGACTGCATCAATTATGATTGTATTTTCTCCTTCTGTTTGATAATTTACTTTTTTTTTTTTTTAACTTTTGCCTTAGGATACATGTGTTTGCCAGAGAGAGAGAGAGAGAGAGAGACAGTGAGAGGGAAAGTGAGAAGCCATCTTCTGATGGGATGGCCACACTGCCGTCTCCTTGCCTCCATTCTCCTCCTGGGATCTTGGGCACACACATGCATGTGCCCAGTGTGATTTTTCAAGCAACAGGTCTGGGACTCGAACCATAGTCGGTCATGTGGGAGTCCAGCAACATAACCGGTACACTATCTCCTGGCCCCAATACTATTTGATGACAATATCAACTTGTGAAAAAAGAAGTACAGGCAAAATTCATCTTATTGTTTTCCTCAGTAAAATAGTGTAATATCCTAAATAGTCTGCTTATATCTCAGAAATATTTTCAGGCAAAAGTGAAATAACATAGCTTTTGAAAAATATAACATTCTTTTTGTGCTCCAAATAGAACTCAAATCTGTAAGATTTTTTTTTCTAATTTTAATTTGAGACAGGTTTTGAGATGTGAAAAGTGGATCACTTAACTACTGTGGGTTAGTTGAGACAATAAACAAATCATTTTCAATGTTTTTATTTGTGTAAATAAACTTACAATTATTCATTATTACCGAGAAGCATCATGTGAAAATACGATGCTCCTTATGACAGATTTCCCTTCAGATCTTTCTTATCCCTAAAGAACATGTGATTAGAGCCCTCAGAAGCTACCTCATTTTAATATCAAAAAGAGAAAATTATTAAAGAATTAGCCTATTCCAAGGATAACTTTACTGGGGAATCCTACCAAACTTTATAAAACTAAATCCTCTAGAGGCCAGCAGGTGGCATGGTGGTTAAGAGTGCTGGACTCCCACATGGCTGACCGTGGTTTATGTCCCAGCCCTGGCGGCTTGCTTTCTCACTGGTCCTCTCTCTCTCTCTCTCTCTCTCTCTCTCTCTCTCTCTCTCTCTCTCTCTCTCTCTCCATCCCTCTCCCTCTCCCTCCCTCCCTCTCTGGTCAAATTAAAAAATAAATAAATAAAATTGGGACCAACAGTTAGCGTAATGGCGATGTCGCTGGACTCCCATGTAGTCGACTGCGGTTCGAGTTCCAGACACGGTGGCTTAAACTCACGCTGGGTCCGTGTGCGTGCGTGCCCAAGATCCCGAGAGTAGAATGGAGTAGAAGGGATTGGGGCATGGCCATCCTCCTAGGGGGTGATTTCTCACTTTCTATCTCTCTGTCTCTCTGTGTCTCTCTGGTGAGCGCATGTGCTCTATAGCAAAAAAACTCTCAAAAAATAAATAAAATAAAATGAAGTTAAATAAAAGAATTCTTTACAAAATATTTAAAAAATACTAAATCTTCTCAATGAGTGGTAATGGAAAAATAAGATTTCTTAATTCCTATAATAAGTATAACATCACATTTATGCCTAATAAAATAGTACAAAAATAATCTACAAATAATTACTGTAATCCAGGTACATTTATTAAAAATGTTAAAATATTAAGAGACAGAACCTATAGTACATTAAGAATAGAAATCTCACTTAAGTACTATTCATTATTAGAATGCAAGGTTGATTTAATATTAGAAAATTAACAAATATCCATTCATAGAATTAAAGTAGAATTAAATGCACGACTGTGGGTGGAGCACAGTGTTTGTTATCTGCAAGGGTAAATGTGCATAAATATATTTTTATGTCTGCCCACTGGGAAGGGATGAGAGCAAAATTAGAATATAAACTGGTAACTTTTCATTGATAATATCCAAAATACTTTTCTTTAAAAATTCGAAATAGTCTTTGCTTTTATGAGAAATAACTTCTTTTGGTTGGCTGTATTTCATTCCTCCCAGCTTTTGTAGTAGATAATAATTTATAAAGAACTGATATGGCTTAGTTCGATATATCATGTATGAAAAGTAATGACATTCATCATATATTAAAAGTAATGACATGGTACTAGTGCATAGATATCATTCCATAAAAATCTATGGCATTTAATTAAAATACTTTAATTTATATGCTTAATATCCTTGAACTGATTTTGTATCTAGAAACAAACCTGAATTTTTTTACGAATTGTTTTTTAATTATATTGAGTTGCATTTAAATGCATATTCAGTTTTTTAAATCATAAGAGGTATAATTCTTCTTGACAGCCACAATGTGTAGAAATAATAAAATAATCTGGTAAAGTGCAGACCAGGAATAATCCATCAAGTATTAATGAAAAATGAAGTAGGGTGGAAGTCAAGGGCTCAGAAAAGGTCTAGTACTGCTAGAATCTAAAAGAGTCTAGATGCAAGAGAGAAAAACAAATAGAAACAAAATAATATTTTTGTCATATTCATCAGTGAGAATATCAGAAAAAGAGTTGATAAAAATGGTAGTATAGCAAGATAACTAGTAAAGGTTTTAGAAGCTATCTTCAGCAACTAGTGGCTAGTTGCATGCCTATAATTTACTTCTCACTTCCAAACTTTCTACAAGTTAAGATTTTTAAAATTAAACTGAAAATTGTCTTGGTAATATGAACTAGATTAATTTCTTTCTAAGGGAGAGCTGATATCTGGTATATGAACTTGCTTTTAAAAATAAAAGTTAACAGGGCCAGCAGGTGGTGTAGTGGTTAAGGCACTGGACTCCCACATGACTGACTGCAGTTAGAATCCTGAGACTGGCAGTTTATAACTCACGCCAGGTATGTGTGCATGCATGCCCAAAATCCAGAGAGGAGAATGGAGAATGGATTGTGGCATGTCTATTCTCCCTGCGGGGGGGGGGGGGGGGGGGAGAAAGTGATTTCTCACTTTCTCTCTCTGTCTTTCTCTGACAATCACATGTTCCCTGTAGGAGTAATCTCTCTAAAAATAAATAAATAAATAAAAATAAAAGTTAACAACAAAGGATGACCATTTTATTAGCAAAATTTTGGAGATGTAGACCTAGCAGCAGTGGGGTAGGTAGAAGGGGCACTGATGTGCAGTGCTAGTGGTCATTTGTAAAGACTTTGGGTTCGCATCTCAGGTCCAGCTGAACACATTGGGCATGCCCAAGGACATCCCTGTGATCTTGACTGGCTACAAGGCTGGGGAGAAGATTACAACATGAAGATACTGTCCATGGTAACTATGTCTGTCTGTCTCTCTCATTTTGCCCTGCCCTTTCTCTGAAGGAAATGAATAAACTTTAAAAAATTGAGATATAAAGCAAATAAAAGAGAGATTAAAATAAAAGATAATCAACAGCAAGAGAAAGAATAAGGTCAGTATGGGATGTTTTAAAATTGTTGAAGAGTACTGCATTTATTATATATTACAAACATTATCAGAATATTTTTCCATATCTACAGATAATATCTTGTTAACATGTGATTTAGTTACATCCCAGCTAGAGTACGGCATCATTTTGATTTTTAACAAGTCTGCATTCATTAGGGTTTTGTTAGTAAAATCAGACTATTATGACTTGCTGTGGTCTGAATGTTTGTACCCCTCTTCCCAATTCGTAAATTGAAAACGAATCCCTCTGCAATGGTAGTAAGAGGTGGGAACTTTAGGAGGTAATTAGGTCATGAGAGTAGAGCCCTCATGAATGGCATTAGTACCTCTATGAATTAAGTCCAACCGATCTTGTTCACTCCTATTTCATGTGAGGATGCAGCAAGAAGATATCACCTTCACCAGACATCAGATTTACTGGTGCTTTGATCTTGGACTTCTCAGCTTCCAGAACATTAGTAAATATATTCCTATTGTTTATAAATTGCCCAGTATATGGTATTTTGTTATAGTAGCCTAGGTTAAAACGTGGACATTGTGGAAAAGTAAAAGTATTAAAAAGAAACAGGCTTATACATTGCAGGAAAAGCAGAGAGCGTAAGTCTGAAAATGGAATTTGAAGATCAGAGAAAAGTCAACTACTGCTCTTAAAGCTATATCCATCTAGGAGAACTGGTGAAGTCTCTGGAAGGCTGTTGCCTATGCATCTGTTAGTGGGCCTGGAGTTACTTTGTATTTATCCAGGCTGACAGTTTCAAATAATTAGATGCTGAACCAGGAGACAATGAGGACAAAATGAAATTCCCCAATATCTGCATCTGACAGTTCCTGACTCCAGTCATGGTGACATTCAGAGACTGAATTTGTCTATCATTTTCTCACTTTAAATCTCACAAATACAGTTTTGGTCACATAACTTGAAGCATGAAAGAAGGAGATTCTTTGAAATTGTGGTTCTAGCTTAGCCAACTTGACACATCATAAGATATTGTAAGGTTGCCAGGCAAACAAAAATTAATCCCGCAGAAAATTTGCTTCTGTTTTTATAATTACACATAGAATATTTGGATTGTTATTTTATCTTCATAGACTAATATTAGATGTATCTGTGCAAATGACAAATTTTACATTTTGAGACTTCCTACTTTGCAATTAAAACTATATAACTTAAAAAAAGGTAATAGAACAAATGCAATGTTCAGTGATAAAGATGACAAATATGTTTAAATTGATTTAATTTTTACACATTTTATATATGCTTTCAAAAACAATGCTATACTTCCACCAAGATGGACAATTATTATTTATTAACCAGAAATTGCAATAAAAAGAAAGCACAAATAATAAAGACATAACAGTTGAGAAACTAAGCAAAGACCTTAATTTTTTATATAAAAAATTTGATACTGACATTTTAAATTTTCAATATTAATTGAATGATCTGTACTATATATTAATAGATCCTATCAAATAATCATAGTTTAAAAATCATATTTATTAATCTACATTCTGTATTTGGAATGTTACTAGTGAATATGATGCAGTAAAAGAAAAACTAGAAGTATCAGTGTCTTTTTTTTTCTGGTTTGTATAAGCTAGTTATGTTGTTTTCATAAAGTCAGAGCAATCAATTGAAAATGAAAAGTAAGGTTTAAACAAATATCTTGCATAAATGTACACAGGAAAGTTATTTTTTCATTGATATTACTACTATTTTGCTGAATTGACTAGGGTTTTAAAGATCACATAGATAAAATCTTGTTTCATATCTGCTTTCTGGTGGCTAGAAGCCTCATTATCATAGTATGTCAGAATATAAGCTATATATCTTCAAAGAAATGGTATTGAGCAAAATGTGAAAAATTTACATCACAGGAAGTTTCTATTTGCATTGAATGGAAAATATTCAACACTCAGGTAAAGAAGGCACTGGCAACCCCTTTCTACATTCTGTAGCCTTTACATTGCAGGGTTATGAGTTATGCCCTTCCATTTTACAAAAAATAAAATTGGGACTAATAGCTGGCACATCATAATTTAATTTTCAGAAGAGTAATGCTGTATAGCACAGGTTTGGTATTCTTCCTATAAACTCAAGTTGTCCTATGTTATACGTGTACTCCTGCTGGTAGGAGGAGTCCAAAATATCTACATTTATTAGACTTTCTATGAAACCATTCAGATGAACAGATATAAAGAAAGTTTCAATGAAAGATTTATACACACGTTTTACAAGTGATCCCATTTCTTTATTTTATTTTACTTTTTGTCTCTTTTGGAGCATTTTGTGAGATGCATGGTTGCAGCCATGCTGCCCTTGTGAGTCATGTTGCTTAATGTCAAAATTTTGGGCTTCTGAATTTCTTCGTTATAGGGCTTATACCTGTGGAATTTATGGCAATATTTATGGAGAAAGAAAAAGTGTAGATACCTTTACATCAATTTTGTCCTGATATCTCATTAGAGTGAGAGAATGGGATTTTACATGACATCTATCGACAAGGACATAGAGAATTGGAGATGAGACATGAGCAGTAACATTTTGGAGCTGAAAGGCAGATTAAGAGTTAACTGACTGAACAGCACCAAAAAGCTGAATCCTAAAATGACAGGAAGTAAAGGTAATGAGTTAATTATATAGTCAGTCTCTCCTTATTCAGAGGTTCTGCATCCTTCTCTCAGCCAATCACTGACTGAAAATGTTCAGGTGCTGCTGACATGTACTAGTATGTAGCTAGGCCTATGATCATTGTGTCTATCCTGAACGTGTTCAGAATATTTTCCTTGTCATATCCCAAAACAATACAGTATGACAGTTATTTGCATAGCATTTACATTGAACCAGATGTTATAAGTGATCTGGAGAAGATTTAAAGTATGCAGGAGGATGTGCATAATTATATGTAGATACTACATCATTTTATAGAAGGGACTTGAGCATTGCAGATTTTGCTATCCATAGTAGGGTCTTGGAACTAGTTGCTCATGAATACCTGATGACAGTTCTTAAAATGCTCAGAAATCGATGGCATCCAGGATCTGTAAGTGTTGAATAGAAGAGGATTATTTGCAAATCTGACTAAAAACCACATGGAAACTCACATCCCCTTTGTATTCTTTTTTTTTTTTTTTTGGAGAGGTTTTCGCTATGGGGCATGTGCGCTCGCCAGCCAGACAGAGAGAGACATAGAGACAGAAAGCGAGAAATCACCCCCCAGGGGGGATGGCCACGCCGCAATCCCTTCTCCTCCAGTCTCCTCTCGGGATCTTGGGCACGCACGCACACACGCCTGGTGTGAGTTTTAAGCTGCCGGGTACGGGACTCGAACCGCGGTCGACTACGTGGGAGTGCAGCAACATAGCTATTACGCTAACCGCTGGTCCCCCCCCCTTTGTATGCTGACAGCTCCCTTCTCAGCCTGGCAGAAGACTGGAGGTTTATTTTTTGGAGATGACAAAACAAAAGATACCTGAGCTGGAGACAGAGTTCGGGTTCAAGTTAGAGAGACCACACTGAAAACAAGCGAGTAAAGTGGAATGTATATAGTGAGTACCTAGCTTCTCCTCTCCCCAACACGTTGACACTTACTCTTCTCTTTTAATTTCTAAAATGCTGTCATGCAAACTTTTGTCTTATGTGTAGAGGAATGTAAAATATGTTTTGGTGATGATTGCTGGGGTGGGGTGGGGGACTCTATGGTACCAGGGAAAGAGATCTAATGGTATTGAAATCTTCAGTGGAAAAGACTATTCAGTGATTCCACCAGTTCATTATCTCCACCTGTGATGTAGATATTTGAAACTGCTTTGAATTAGGCATCATTTAAATAGAAATGAATATCCTGAGGAGAGCACTAGATATTTATAAAATCTAAACAAAGTGGGCATAACAATTTGGAGGAAAAAAGAACATGTTTGTCTCTCTGTCTCTCTCTGTCTGTCTAGTGAGCGCACGCACCCTATAGCAATAACCTCTCCCCCCAAAAAAAAGAAAAAAGAAAAAAAGAGAGTTCATAATCTAGCTGTAGAGAAAGCAAGCATATTGCATACTAAGAAAAATACAGATGTTATGATAACGAATGGTCCCATGTTATTCAGGGATAAAAAACAAGTAATGAGGTAAAAAGATCCTCTTAAAGAAAGAAGTAACATTTGGGTCGACTCTTGAAAGGCGGTTATATTTTCATGTAGACAAGACAGAATAGGGGTTTTCAGGAGTTTTAGAAGCAGAGTGATAAGACTCAGTATGTGAAAGATACAAAATGTTTTGTTAGAAGAACTACAAAGAATTTGTGTTTGTTCTTCCATTAAAGCAAAACATCCGTATGATTATCCACAGACAGCCGAGTGTACATGTTCGGATTTACGAACATGGAATTTCAAAGGACTATGTAACCTTGGGAGCCAGTCGGGATATTTCCTGGTGGGCCTTACATGATGTATTAATGAGGTTAGGTTTTAAACAACAAGAAGCCTACTTCTTTGCTTCAGAGACAGTACTACAGTGTGAAAGTAAGTGTTTTTATAAAAACTGAAGCAGGACACTGTTCTGTTTATTCCTAAAGCAGCACTTTCATGCTTTATTTCTCCCTCATTTTAACTTTTTTCTCTTCTAGTACTTTTCTTTAATTCTCTAGGTGAAAACATAGCCTGTATTATAAAATCTTTCTTCTGCTGAAACAAGATAAGTCACCTTCACAGTTCTTAAACCTCTAATGCAGCAATTGATAGTCAAGAGGTTATTTCTGTACCAGGGTTGTTGGCTGAAGAACACGTTTCATAATTGGCCTTGGCACGGTGTGAGAAATGTGGGTAACTGATGAATGACAAAGCCCTGGAAAGAGTGCACCCAGAGCAGCTCGGATCCGGAGGGAGAAAGTCTCTACTTTCAGTGTGTGGCCATGGCATTCATGAGCTTTTCCCTGAGGTAAGTAGATCATGCATTGTGATCAAGGCAAAATACATGTGTAACTTAGGTCCCCTGAAAGAAAGTTCAAAGAAAAAGGAATTTTTTTTCTGGGTTAGGCAAATATACTAAAATATCAATCAGTCAACCAATATTTAATGTATTTGTTAAAATATAGTTGGAAAATATGGGGAAATGTTCAGTAGCTAAAAATTTAACTCTCATAACTCAGGAAAACTATCTCACATAGATGACTTTGTAAAAAATACAAATTTTACCTTAATTGCGAAATACATATTTTATGTTATCTCATATGAGAAAATATATCAGTATATTTAGTGATCAAGCATTTATGGAAACCAAAGATAAGAGTATAGTTGCAGTGATCAAACCCCTTTATTTTCTCATTACCTTAGGCAGCAAGGGATTCTATAATTTATTCCTGAAAGGCATATGAAAAATATTGAGTACAATCTGAAAGTACAAGAATGACAGGTTTTACTGGAAAACTCAATGCATGCTGAAAATGATGCAATATTAACTCTATACGAATTTAGGGAAAATGACAGATTTTTGCTTTCTAGTAGGTGGTTGCTTAGAAATTATTTTGTAGGCTTGTGAAATGGTTTGGATGAGTGTTACTGAACTTAGTGCCTCATTCCAATTGTCACATAGCTCTTAAGGAAAGCAAATATTCCAAGAATCACGTAGGAATAGATGCCATGAAATGGGGACAGTGCAGTAGAGACTTCCATAATCCAGGTGAGCACAGACTTGGTTAACCCTCTTAGCTATTTACAAATCAACATCAGCCTCCTGAAGCTTTGTAAGAAAAACTGAAATTCCACCAAATCTTTGTTGAGACTGTCATGGGATGTATTTAAACTGAAAAGACCTATGAGTACAGTGTCCATTCTCTGTTACTAGCGAAGGCATAAAATGGATCGTCTCACAAGTAGCAAAATTAGATCAATTCTGAAATGGCACACTGGTTCTTCTTTACATTCTTCATGCAAGCTGTAAATGAACTTTGAATAGCCCTACTTTTTTGTCACTTATCATCAATGAAATTTCACTGCATACTATAGCTAAAAGTTTAAATAGTGTTTATAGTCTTATCCTGGATTTTACATATATAGTATCAGAAATGAAAGAACCCATTTACTCAGGAGTCATAGAGTCCTCAGAATCTGATGAAAGCTGTGGGCCCTTCCCCCCACAAACTCCATCTACCCTGGGACCTCTCTGCTCCAGGACAAGATGTCACATGCAACTCACTTGTTCGATGAGTATGGATTATGGAACAAACAACATTAAATGAGTAATTTAATCTAATACTTATTCCTAATCTTGAGACTAGTCTGGAGCCTGGAATTTTAGTCACATGGTTTCTAGGTTGATAGTCTTCCTAATGCCAGGTTATCTCTAATAAGTCCAAAACTAACTCTCTAAGTCTCTGCATAATCAAGCCATGCATATGATCATATTTATATTGTGATATCTTCACTTAGTCAGCATCTATTCCTTTAGACAAATAACCTCTCTTTTGACAACAGCCCCTTTCTTTATTGTTTTCCTTCACATATTTCTTTCTCTATTATGTCGATGCTTTCGGTCCTTCTAATTGGTCCATAGTATTTCCATCTTTCTTACATCTGTATGAGTGTTGGGTTAAGTGTTAAATAATGTGTATGTTGATGTATATAGGTGAAACTACTTTCCACAATTTACATACTATATTTATGTGCTATATTACAAATATATACATATTTATAAAAGGAAATTTTACAAATCTTAGAGAAGAACAAATCCAGGAGTTGGAGGGCTTTCTTCTACATGAGTTATTTTGCAGTTTCAGATTTGTCTGTTTTTAATGATGAATGAATATATAGATAAAGATAAAGATATATACATACATAGTATATGTGTGTGTACTTGCTGAGGAGAGAGAGAGAAAGTGGGAAATCACTCTCCCAGGGGTGGATGGCCATGCCACAATCTTTTCTCTGTTCTTCTCTCAGAATTTGGGTGATGCATACACATGCACCTGGAATGATTTTTAAGCCACCAGGACCAGGGCTCCAACTTTGCAGTCAGACATGTCTGTCTCAGTCACCTTAACCTTCATGACAAATACTGCCCCACAAAAAATAAATTTAAGTGTATAGTAGAAACAATTCAAATAGCTTTTCTTATATACTAAGAGACCCAATAACCTTTCATTTTCTTTTTCTTTTAAATTAGTATAGTGTTTATCCAATTTGAAATGCTACAGAAATAATCCAATTTAAAAAATATAGGGCCAGATTGTGGAATGGTAATTAAAGCCACTGAATCCCACGTGGGTCCCAGGCTATTTTCATAGTTCAGCCGAGAATTTTAAGTTATTACATTTACATTACATCTCATATAATTTTCAATATTAAACATGGAAATAAAATAATCAGTATATCCACATGAAAATGACAGTTTTAAGAAACTGCTAATGAATCTTATTTAACATATTAAAGTCCCTTGACTTCTAGCAAATAAAAGTAATAGTTGCATAAAAAATTAGGGGGTAGTTTTCATTTAAACCAAAATTGTTTTAAAATATTGTATAAGTACATAGTAAAGAAATGTATTTTCTTAGATATTCTAAATAGATGATAGATTTGGTGACTGAACCCATTTTTATTCAAAGTTTACATGAAATTAAGAGAAAATTTGGAACAGGTGGCTTCTATATGGATATTTGCTTAGATTTTAGATCTTTATTTAGGTATATTTCAACACTAAGTATCAAGTCACATCTCTTCCCATTGATAATTAACACTGGAACACATATTCAAGCAGCAAAGAAGAAACAAGTTACCTCTAAGCTTAAGGAGCTAGAGCTGGTACTTAATGTTGATAGTCACATGAAGAATATATTATTAATAAAACTGTATAAAGCACACTTGTTATAACTTCAAATTAGCTTGTCCTGTTGCAATAAAATTTAACAATATAATGTAATGGGTGGAGGGGCCTTGGGAAATTTAAGAACAAAAATAAAAACAATTGCTATGTTTGTATCATATGTATCATGTAGACTATCTCATTGAAAACACAACTTTAGGAGTTAGCTTCTTGTTTTTTAATAAAGAATTATTTATCTTATTTTATTTATTCTTATTATTTTTAATTTGACCAGAGAGAGACAGATAGAGAAAGGGAAAGTGAGACAGCAAGCCGCCAGGTCTGAGACTTGAACCGTGGTTGGCCATGTCGGAGTCTAGCACCTTAACTGCTGTGCCACATGCTGGTCCCAGGAGTTAGCTTATATTGTTTTAATTTCACAGATGAGAAAACTGGTTTAGGTGGTATATCGGGCTCTTAAGTAATTGAAGGAGCCAGATACTGAGATTGCATTGGTTTGACAAGTTACCTATTCTCAGAGGCTCTACATTATCCGAACTCACACGTTGTAGGGAACCAAACTCTAGAGATCAAGGATCACAGAGTTAATTCACAAAGATAATTAGGGCCAGTGCTGTGACTAGTTTTCAAGTCTTTGACCCTCTCTGCCCCATCTCCAGTCCATCTTTACATAGTAAAACAGAGGCTAATTAAAAGTAGAGGATTCTTTGTAACAGATCATGTCTTAGGTAGAAGATGTAATATCTGTACAGATCACTGAAGGTCCACGGTTCCCTCTGGATAGGAAAGCTGGGCAGGCTGCCTGCTCTCCAATAAGTGAGTTCCCTGGGGAAATATTTATGAAATGTTTTATTACAGAGACACAGAAATAGCTCCAGTTGTCTCACTCCAGTGCACGTTTGCTGCCTTCAAAACAGGCTACAGCTGATGCCTCAAAGAAGCTAAAAACAAATTCATGCTCAAAGTTCAGTCTCTTTCTGCCACTGATCATTCTTTATTTTCATCTCTCTTCAGTTTCTTCCTTTTCATTCAAATCAGATGCCAGTCAAACAGAAAATCATGTGGAACCATTGGATTCTAAATATGTTCAAGGCCAATATATCATTTGATCCTCATGACAATTGTATGAATGAAAAAAATTTTTTTCTTTTTGAATGTAAAGGTTTTATCTTCATATTCTAAATGAAAATATTAAAGCTTTAAGTGTCAGAATGATTTGTCTGATAACATGTTCTTGACAGACTTAGGATTTGAACTTGAGCATTTTTTTGCCTCAAGATCTAGGGATCTTTCCTGTCTTCCTGATGAAGTGACAATATATCCTGTTTGCCCAGGGATGGTTCTGGAGTATGTCTATTTTTCTAAGGTAATTTTTATTAGGTTTCCATTTCCCCTTTAAAAGCATATTGATTTGGATAATATGTTTACATGACTTCTGTGGTCTTTGTGAACTAATTCATCATATTATCCTTCCCAGAATTATTACACATACACTTAGTCTTCTTTGGAGAAATTTCAGGAATCAAGAGGCAGTGCCTGACATTAGGAGCTTCTGTTGAGACTTAGGCTAGTTCCCAAACTTGCTCCGTCCTAGCTTTGAGTAGTGGTGGTTGTCTGAGTTAACACACTCAACGAAATTTGTACTGTTGCAAGTAATAGAACTTAAAAAAGCAGAAGAAACCTCTTTAAGTCGAACTAGGAATTTAATATTGGTCATATATTGAACCTAAAGGTTCAGGGAAGCAAGTGGCATGGTGGTAAGGTGGTGGACACTATCATGATTCAAGTCCCAGACCTGGTGCTTGCTTTCTCACTTCCCCACCCCCATCTCTCTCTAGTCAAATTAAAATGGATGAATGAAGGACTAAATAAATAAATTAATTAATTAAATTAAATTAAATTAAATTAAATGAATAATTCTTTAAAAAAGATTAAAAGCCAGAAATCTATGCTAGACACAAAATCAGAAGCTGAAAAATCTCACTGTCTCTCTCCCTTTCTTGCCCCAACTCTGTCTCCTCTCTCCCTGTCTTTATCTTTTGTCTCTTTTCCTCCACACACAGGCTTCTCCAAAGTGCTGACAAAGGTCACCAGTAGCTGCAGTTTATATAGAGCAGTGAATATGCCGTAACGATTTTGATTTGCCAAAGGTTTGGGGTTGATAGGATTGAGACAGGAGAAGGTTTCCTTCCCCTAAAAAATAAGAATTATGAAGGAGTAATGGATGTTGACAAGGAAACACAAAAGGTGTTTACTGTGTTCTTTCTTTGTTGAATTAAATAATAAATCATGTGAGATGAAAATTGTAATCTTAGAGGTACATAATTTGCTTGCAAAAGACATGATTAAATTTTCACCATGATAAATTCTATTCTGGAAGGGAAAAGAAATATCCTACTCACTCCTCAGATTCACTGGCCCACTATTTCAGGAACGCTGGCTCTAACGGTGTAAGTCATGCATGCTTCTCTGAATGACTGAACATAACATTCTCCCTTAGCCGTCACTCAGACTTCACTCTCTTGCCATCAGTACTGGGGCTATTGTTAAGAGAGAGTGCTTTCCTCCTTGGTCTTAAGCCTGGTCAGACTTGCCTGCTTTGGCTAAAAGCCACCGAGAGCAAATGCATCATTATAAGCTCTATAGGGACACAGTCTTGTGGTCACGTTTATGCTCCTGGTATCATCCTGTATGTTTTCAACTCCTCCACCATGAATCATCTGGAAGGTGACTAGTGAATACTTGTTAAAGTAAAGTGGCTAATGGGCCAGAAGACGGCATGGTGGTTAAGGCACTAAACTTCCACATGGCTGAGAATGGTTCCAGTCCAAAATCTGGTGGCTTGAAAATCATGCCAGACCCACGTACGTATGTTCCCAAAATCCCAGAAAGAGAATGGAGGAGACGAGACTGTGACATGGCTATCCCCTCAGAGTGGTGTAGGGGGGTGATTTCTGACTTTCCCTCTCACTCTCTCTTTTTCCAGTGAGTGCAAAAACCCTATGGCCAAAACCTAAGATAATAAATAAATAAAATAAAAGCAGATAAGGATCTCAGTCTCCTCAGATACTCTCAAATAAGTAATTTCTGAATTCAACCTCTTAAAGTTGTGTCTCAAGAAGTCAGGATAGAATCTGAGGAATGTGAGCTTTTAACATTTTTCCCAGATGGTTGTTTGACACATGCTCTCATTAAGTGTGGCTATTTTATTTGAAGCCACTCCAGCTACAAAGGCATCTCAGATGTGTGTTCTGTGGGTGTGAGGCGATGCACATGAGGATTTACCAGACAACACTGAGTTCCATGACCTTCTTTGGTGTTTAATGTGGTGGTGGGTGCATCAGACGTGCAGGTGGAGATTGCTGGGAATTTGTGGAAATCTGGAATGCTTCAGAATGTGCAGTTAGGAGAATGGTAACTACTGCTATTCTTTGCTTGGTTATGATGAGAGTAAACTTACGGTCTTGATTTCACTGCCATTTTTAATTTGGACATATTTCCTAAATGATAGATGGGCAGTAATATCTATATTGGCCAGGGACATTACAATAATCTATCATAGAAACTGAAATAACCTTTTCTTTTTTCTTTTCCTTCCCTTTTGTTTAACAGTGAGACCAGAATAATGGTTACTAGAAGCTAGGACGGGTAGGCAGTTTGGAGAGACTGGTTATTAGCTAGCAAAGTAGATCTAGGTAGGAAGAAGTTCTGTAGTTCAGTAACACTGTAGAGCAACTATATGTAAAAAAACAATTTATTGTGTATTATTGAAATAATTGTATAAGAGGATTTTGAACATTTTCAATACAAAGAAATGATAAATGCTCAAGGTGATGTGATAATTACTCTGATTTTATCACTACACAGAATATCACAACATAGCCAATGAATGTGTACAAATATTGTCATTTTAATACTATAAAACTTTTAAAAATGAAAAAGTGGTCTAGCTGTGGTGACAGAAACAGTGGGACACAAGCAAGACCAGGGGAGCATAGGAGGCCTCTGTCTGATTTCTGGATCAACCTGCACAGATCAGGCATGGTAGCGTGCCTAGAACCCTGGCTAATGGGAGGCTGAGGCAGAAGGATGCTGGTAAGGTGAGACCTTGCCAAAAACAGCTCTTCCTCTCTCTTTCCCTATCTATATTAATTAGTTAATTAATTAAAAAAATTTAAAAGACTATCTTAGGAAAAAAGAAAAATTTAAAAATGGTATAATTAGGAAAGTTTAGGGAGGGAGTAACTCTTTATACAATATGAAATAGGGACTTAAGAAATCGCAGGAACCAGCAGTTAGCGTAACGGCTATGTCGCCGGACTCCCACGTAGTCAACCATGGTTTGCGTCCCGGACCTGGTGGCTTAAAACTCACGCCGGGCACATGTGCGTGCGTGCCCAAGATCCCGAGAGGAGAATAGAGGAGAAGGGATTGCAGCGTGGCCATCCCCTCTGGGGGGTGATTTCTCGGTTTCTGTCTCTCTGTCTCTCTCTGGCGAGCGCATGCGCCCTATAGCAAAAACCTCTCAAAAAAAAAAAAAAAAAAAAAAAAAAAAAAAAAAAAAAAAAAAAAAAAAAAAAAAAAAAAAAAGAAATCGCTTTCCGCTTTCCTTCTCTCTTTCCCACTACAGGCAGCCTTTCCCTGTATGAGGTGATATGAAGAGGAAAAATGGCTGTGGTCAGCTCTAGACTTGAATTTAACCCCATTAAAATGACATAGAGAAGGAGATAGAGGAGAGTTAATTTTCCAAAATAAGGGATCTGTGTGTGTGTGTGTGTGTGTAAGGGATCTGTGTGTGTGTGTGTGTATCTGTATGTGTTTGTGTGCGTGTATCTGTGTGTGTGTGTGTGTGTGTGTGTGCGTCTGTAAATGTTGGAGTGGCAAATAGGAAATCACACTAAAACAGGCAGTTTTAAGATTACAGACTCAAGCCACAAACTATGTGAATCCTGGTTCTGTTTCTTACTAATTGGACAGTCTTTCTTTTTTTTTTCAAGAGAGATTTTGCTATAGGGTGTGTGCGCTTGCTGGATAGACAGACAGATAGCAAGAAATCACCCTCCAGGGCAGATGGGGGGATGACCATGCTGCAATTCGTTCTCCTCCATTCTCCTGGATTTTGGGCATGTATGAACACATGCCTGATGTGAGTTTTTAAGCCACTAGGTCTAGGACTTGAACCTTGGTCTACTACTTGGGTGTCCAGTGACGTAACCGTTATGCCATCTGCTAGTCCTAAGCTATACAATCTTGAACAAGTTATTAAACCTTTTTGTGCTTGCAATGCCCCATTTGTAAAATGAGTAAAAAAAATATATACATATATAATATAGAGTTTTTAAGTACATTAAGTATATTATATATATAAAATGTTAATCATTCAAAAATCTTAACTATGTCTAATAAGCTTTAGAATTAGGGACTGTCAAACATGAATTACATTATCTTTTCATACTCACATAGAATCATATTCATATATTATAAATTTCTGGTGGTAAATTGATCTCATCTGCGAATAAGGGATAAGTACATTATTTTAATAAAAGATGAAAAGGAGGCCTGCTTCATAGTTTATGGTTAAAGGAGCTGGTTCCCACACAGCTCTCCATGATTCAAATTATGGTACCACATAGGTACATGTATGTGTGTGCCCCAAATCTTGACAGGGTGGAACAATGGAGTAGAAAGGATTGTGGCATGACCATGCTCCACTGCGAGTTCTCTCTCTTTCTTTCTCTCTCATGTGTGTGTGCAACTGAATGCATCCTCTGGCAATTAAGAAGAAAAACACGAAGACTTCTAGAGATATTTCTGGCTCATTTTGATGGCTGTTGTTAATAAAAAAAAAAAAATCAGCATGGGCCAACTAGTGCTACATTTTGTTAGAGACTTAACAAGGTAATAATTACAAGTTGGATTGTCAATAGGCCTAAAAATAGTACTACTGTTTACAATACAAATGTCCTGTAACACAGTCTGAGATTTATTTATGTATATTAGAAAGTCAGTTGGAATGATTGTGCACCTGGAATTTTTCTGAAATCCTGCAACAACAGATCATAATTACTTCATGGAAATTTGATTGTATTATCTACTTTGGAATACTAACTATACAAAAAGTTGAGAATATTCAACTAAGAAATGGCAAAACACACTTGAGCGAAACCGTAATATGCCATCATAAACATTTAAGAAAGTATTCTGATGAAGGGCAGGATACAAATTTTGGTTTAAAGTTCTATTCTGAGAAATAATGAATTGACACACTTTGCTCTTACAATCATCTTGAATTTATGTACAATCATTTATGTAAGAAGTTGGAAATAGCTTTTTCTCCTCTCTTGTACTGGTGGGTTTTCTGTTCTACTTTGTTGCCTTATTATTTAAAATTTTCCCATAGGTTTTGTAGATTAAGTCGTTGATTTTCTCTTCTTTTCAAAGCAGAGCTCTATCTGCTAGAAATGGATTGGTAATTTATTTTTGAGTGATGGCTGGCATAATTTAAGTAAAGCAGAATATAAATACAATTACCTAAGAATATAAATGCAGAATTTTAGATGCCAATGTCTGTCAAAGTTTACTTTTATGTAAGTATTTATAAATTCATTTTTTTTTTTTGCAGAGGTTTTTGTTATAGGGTGCATGCACTGACCAAAAAGAGAGAGACAGAGAGACAGAAAGCGAGAAATCACCCCCCATGGGGGATGGCATGCTGCAATCCCTTCTCCTGCATTCTTCTCTCGGGATCTTGGGCACATACACATGTGTCCAGTGTGAGTTTAAGCCACCAGGTCCAGGACTCGAACTGCGGTCGACTACATGGGAGTCCAGCAACATAGCCATTATGCCAACTGCTGGTCCCAAGTACTTATAAATTCTATATATGTAAATTTCTTTTTATCTAGACCCTAATACAAAAAATACTAAAAAATAAGTAAAATTGTTATATCCAATATATTGTTTAAATAGCTATCTGTTTTATATTGGGTACATTTAACCTAAATATAAGAGGTACCAACAGACATGTATGACTCCTAGCATACAGAAAAAATATGAAAAGTCCTTCAGGAACAATAGAAAATCCCTATAGATTCCCACAGAGGGACAGTTACCCAGGTTTGCTGTGCATTTGGGTACCAGTCTCTCTCTTAAAATGTATGTATTTAGATATGTTTGATATCTGATAGAGTTCATATCCTTATTCATTTTAATTTTTTTTTGAGAGTTTTTTTTTGCTATAGGGCGCATGCGCTCGCCAGACAGAAAGAGACAGAGAGACAGAGAGTGAGAAATCACCCCCCAGGGGGGATGGCCATGCCACAATCCCTTCTCCTCCATTCTCCTCTTGGGATCTTGGGCACGCACGCACACACGCCCAGCATGAGTTTTAAGCCACCAGGTCTGGGACACGAACCACGGTCGACTACATGGGAGTCCAGCGACATAGCCATTACGCTAACTGCTGGTCCCCTTCATTTAAATTTTTTATTTCTTTTGCCACAGGGTGTATGTGCTCCTAGGAGAGAGACATTAATACTCCAATGGAATATTAATGCCACAATCCACCCCAGCCTTCTGCCAGTCCCAGACCATAGGCTAGAATGTGCCAGTATACTCAGAGAGCTCTCTAGACTTGAACCAGCAACCTTCCCATGTAGAAATGTCTCATAGAGCACAGTATTTTGCCATTCTGCCACCATCTGGCCTTCTATATGATTTCCAGAATTTATCATCATTTTAGCTAATCAGAAAGCTCATTTCGGTAGAGCTACCTCCAAATCTTTGTCCTAATCTAGGCACCAAAGAGCCTCTTGGAGCACTTGTCTCACAAGCACATTCCTGGTTGTTTAGTAAACAGATTATTAGACAAGCCCTCCTGTGAATGATACTCACATGCTTGCTGCTTATCTAGTCTAGCATACTCTTATTTGTGAGTTTTTTTTTTAATTCAGTCCGCCTACTGTTGACCATGGTAACTCTGGCGTCTTTACTTTGTGGGGATCTTTGTTTTCTCCCAGCCTGTAAGAGTCATCATGGCAGTCTTTTAGAGCTGTACCATTTTCTCATTCTGTCTCTTGTATCACACAGTCTCATTTATTTTTCTATTTTCTAGGTTCATATATATATATGTGATTAATCATGAGGAAATTTTCTATATCTCTTTTCTAGCTTATAATTCTTTTTACATGGTGTCTGACCTGCTGGTGAACCTTTGGCAAGCATTGTTATCTGTCAGACATTTAAGTTTCATTTTTAGATGTTCATGTTTTTTACCTATAACTGTTATTTTTTTATAGTTTTTATTGCTTGGTGATTATTTAAGTCCATCTTTTATTTATTATGAAAATATTATAGACTTTAAGTATTTTTATATTCTTTTTTTTCTTTTAGAGATGTTTTTGCTATAGAGTGCACGTGCTTACTAGAGACAGAGAGACAGAAAGCAAGAAATCACCACCTGGGGGATGGCCATGCCACAATCCCCACTCCTTCATTCTCCTCTTGGGATTGTGGGCATGCACACGCACGTGCCTGGCATGAGTTTCAAGTCTCCAGGTTTGAGACTCGAACCACAGTCGGCCATGTGGAAGTTCAGGAAGGTAACTCTGCTGGCCCTAATTATTTTTATATTCTAAATAAGATCACGTTGATTTTCAAAATCTGTAAGGGAGGGCCAGCTGGTGGTGTGGTGGTTTGGGTGCTGAACTCCCACATGATTGACAGCAGTTTGAGTTCCAGACCTGGCCTGGCAGCTTGCTTTTCTACTTTCTCTCTCTCATTTTCTCGCTCCCTCTCTCTGGTGAGTGCACATGCCCTATAGCAAATCTAAAAATAATCATAATCATAATCATAATGAATTAAATAATTCTTTAAAAAGATCTGTAAGGGTATCTTTCTGTTTTTCTACTGATATGCATGTTCCTTTTTTTCCTTGTAATTTTTAGTGAACATTATAACAACTTTATATTTGGTTAATTTAAATCTGTGGAAACTCAGGAGTCCAATTTAGGGGAGCTTTCTTTCACAGAGGATTTACATTTGCTTTAGGGGAATGTGAATTTCAAGATATCTGGGACCAAAGCAGGTCTCTTTGGGGATCTTGATTATATCAGAATTTCAGTGTAAGTTTTCTTTGTAGCTGGAATGAGGTTCAATATTCTGATGGCAACTTTAGTATTTGCTCTTACCTTTATGCTAATTCTGTATTTCTAGCTGGAATGTTGTTGTGTTTCTCACTTTATCTTCTCCTCACTATGATAGGAAGGGAAATGAAGACTCTCAGAACTATTGTGAAGCAGCAGTGCCTAAAAATTATTATTTTATTCAGAATTTATTTGTTCTTGTTCATGGGACATTCTTGGAGTGTCTAGTGTCCAATTCCACCAGTAGCACTCATTATATATTTTGTTTAAATCAACATATAGTAACTATACATTTTAATTGGTACAAAATTATGTTTTAATAAATGTATATATTGTATAATGATTCTATTAGGGTAATTAGCATGTATGTCACCTTATACATTTATTATCTTTTTGTGTAAAGAACATTTGAAAAGCCTCTCTTCTGGCTATTTTGAAATACACAATGCATTATTGTTAACTATAGTCATTTTACTATGCAAAAAGACACCAGAACTATTCCTTTAATCTAATTATTATTTTGTACGAATTGATCCACTACCTCCTCTGATCCTCTCCCCACCTTCTTAATCTAGGGTAATCACTGTTCACGCTCGACTCCTCAAAGTCAGACTTTCAAGATTGTATATAAAAGACAAGAAAGGTCATAGAAAATGAGTATGTTGAAAGAATTATACACGTATTTCAAAAATTTTTACACCAAAATAAACTCATATTTTACTTTTTTTTTCATGGTCTTTTGAAGTCCCCTTCTATTGGTGAAATCATAAAATATTTGTCTTTCTATGTCTGGCATATTTCACTTAATATAATGTTCTCCAACTTCATTCACGTCTCAAATGATAGTATCTTCTCATTTTTTATGGCTGAGCTTCCTTGTGTGTATATATATTTTCGTTGTCCATACATCCATCATTGGACATTTAGGTTGTCTCCAATTTTTCATTATTGTGAATCGTATGTGTTTAAAATATTTTTTTCCATTTGTGTTGATTCTGTAGGTCAAACATACTTTAAGTTTATAAATCCACATTGTTCTCACTTCTGCAGAGGTGGTGTTTTTTTTATATACTTATTGTCCATTTTTATTTCATCTTTTGTCAATTTTCTATGTCTTTTATGAATTATTTATTTTTCTCTCATCAGTTTCTAGACACCTTTTGTATTCGTTACATGGCTTTATTTTCTCTTAGGCACAGAACTTTTTCTATTCCATTATTCAGTTGTTGTTTTTGTTTATGAAGTCATTTGAAAAAGAAAATATAGATCTTCAGATATGTACTGAGAAACTTTCTGAAAACAGGCACCTATTCCCTCTGCTATGGCCTGACCAAAACTTCTATAGCCTTTCCATTGCCCTGCTGTCTTCTGGCCTTCTTCTTTAACCTCCCACACACATATCGATTTACTCAATGGGTAGAAATAAGACGGGGTGCAGACCTATTTCCTTAGGACACATCAAAGTTTCCCTGCAAATGTCTTAGTCCCCTTATTGCAGAGAGCCTTGCTCACCCAGAAAATAAGATATCTTGTCTCTTTGTTTACTTTTTTGACATCCATTGCTCATGCCCAGAGCCTTTTAGAGTATAGACATTTGAAATGGAGAAACATATGTTGACTTTATTGATTTCTACATTTGGTTCTTTCATCCTTTTTTCTTCCTCTTTTGTAGCAGTAAAGATAAAATATCCATGCTATAATATTTCATCAATAGTAGAAACTATCATGATGTGGTATAAAGTATATATATAAGGAAGGTGTGATATAAAGTATATATATAAGGAAGGTATGCCCAAATCCAACAAAATATGATTATCATTAACATGAAATAACTTAATAAATATAATATAATGGGACCAAATGCAATCTGTTGGGTGGTCAGGAAAGTCATGACACATTTTTGTGTAGAAAAACATAGAAAAATGTGTCAAAACTTTCCCAACAATCTAATATATCAACACAAACTGAAAATGATTGAAAAACACTGTTCATTTCTAATAATCTCTAGATTATTTGTTATTAAATTACGAAAATACCAGAAAATACGATGACAACTAAACAAATGCTGAAAGTAAACTTCGTAGCAGTTTTACTTGCTATTATTTATTTATTTAGTTTTAGCCACATGGTGCATGTGCTCACCAGAGAGAGACAGAGAGAGGGAGAGTGAGAAATCACCCTCCCAGGCAAGACAACCACACTGCAGTCCCTTCTCTTTCATTCTCTTCTCTGGATTTTGGGTACGCATACACATACGTGATTAAATAACACTGGAAAATAATTATACACCATGTCTTATATCTAAGGCAAACCTGAACCTGTAAAACTCTGTAAGTAAAATAGGGGAATTTTGAGTTCATTTTAATATAGAATGTAAGATAAGGGACCCTTTTTACTCTGCATATGGATAAAATCAGTTTTCCTAGCATCTTTTGTTGAAGAGACCTACTCTCCCACTCTTTACTCACGTCAGCATCAAATGACTGACTGTGCCAGCAGCTATTTGTGGCAAAAGTGAACATCTTTGCTTTGTTCTTGATATTGAGGTAAAACTTATAACATTTCAACATTGAGTATGAAGATAGGTGTAAGATTTTTAAATACAGTTTTTATATGCTCAGATAATTTTCTTTTATTCCGAGTTTTTTTCTTTTAGAGTTTTTAACATAAAAGCGTGGGATATTTGATCAATTTTCTTTATTGAGATTCTCGTGTGAGTCTAACCTTTATTCTGTTAATGTGATATTTAACACTGATTTATTTTTATACATTGAAACATCCTTGTACCCCAGAGATAAATCCCACCTGGTCATGATGTATAATTATTTTAAAAGTGTTATTGATTTCTTTTAAAGAATTATTTAACTTTATTTATTTATTCATTCATTTATTTTAATTTGGTCAGAGAGAGAGAGAGAGAGACAGAGACAGAGAGAGAGAGAGAGAGAGAGAGAGAGAGAAAGTGAGAAAGCAAGCTACCAGGTCGAGGACTTGAACCATGGTCAGCCATGTGGGAGTGTCCAGCACCTTAACCACCATGCCACCTGCTGGTCCCCCAAAAGTGTTATTGATTTTGATTTGCTACTATTTTATTAAGAAATTTTAAATCTATATTCATCAGGTATATTGACCTGTATTTTTCTTTTTGTGGTGTGTCTCTGGCTTTGATATCAGGATAATGCTGTCCTCACAAAATAAGTTTATAAATGTTCCATTCTCATCAGGTCTTTGGAATGGGTGGAAACTAATTGGCTTTAATTCTTTCAGTTTTGGAGGTAATCACCCATGAAGCCATCTGGTCCCGAGCTAGTGTTTGTTGGTAGGTTTTTTGTTATGGATTTAATTTCCACACTGATTATAGATCTTTTCAAACTTTCTGTGTTTCATGGTTTGGTCTTGGAAGGTTGTACATTTCTAGAAATTTATCCTTTCTTCTAGGGTATCCAATATATTAGGTTATAATTGCCCACAAGAGACTTTTATGATCTTTTTATTTGTGTGGCATCCTTTTTCTCTTATTTACAAAATTTTTATTTTTGTGGCATCAATTTAATGTCTCCTTTTATATTTGACTGTATTTGAGTATTCTCTCTTTCATTCTTTTTGTGAGTGGTTTGTCCATTTTGTTTAATCTCTTCTGAAATCTATACCTAGTTTTATTGATTTTTCTATTGTTTTCTCTTTTTTCTTTGATTTTTTATTTTTTAAAAAGCTATTAACTGAAATAATAATTGTGTATATTTATGGAGTGCAGCATGATTTTTCAGTATTTGAATACAATATGAGTAAAATTGGGTAGTTAACACTTTAATCTCAAACTTTTATCATTACTTTGTGTTGGAAACATTAAAATATCTTCTACTTTTAGCTATTGTGATATATACAGTAAGTTATTGTTAACTATAGTTACCCTGCTGTATGTAGAACAATGGAACTTGTTCCCCTTATCTAACTTAAATTTTCTGTTAACCGGTATCTCCCTATTCTCTTTTCCTTCCTACCCATCCCATTTTCTTTTTTAAAAAATTTTTATTATCATCATAATCTTCTTTATATTACATTGGATTACATATAACTTTACAGTGTATTATATTGCTTTTTCAAAAGGGAATGCCATGCATGTCAGTCAATACAGAGACATTAATCTCCCTGCTTCATCATTCAATATCTTTTCTATGTTTTTCTCAATCATTATTATTATTTTAATTATTTTTTAAAACAGTCAATCACTATTTCTCATTTTGCTTGTAAAAAGACTTTACCCATCATGAAATACTTCTCAGACCAATCTAATTGAGAATACTATACATGTCATCATCAACAGGTAATAAGCCATATCTGTTTCTCACTAACGTCCTGCCTCTCTATTGCTCTCTTGCTATCTTTCTCTATCCTCTTTTCTTCACCCCCCCTCATTTCACACTGTCCTATTCTCGTTAACTACCTTCACTGCTTTTATGTCCTCCAATTTTTCACTCTCTACCATAAAGTGTGGATAAGTCGGTATATATTGAGTGAATACATACAATATCTTTCTTTCATAGCCTGGCTTACTTCACTCAGCAATACATCCTCCATATCTGACCACTTTCTATCAAATGCCAGGGTCTTGTTATTTTTTATGGCTGAGTAGTATTCCATAGAATATATATACCACACTTTTCCAATCCATTCATCAGTTTGTGGACATTTAGGTTGGCTCCATGTCTTGGCAATTGTGAATAATGCTGCAATAAACATTGATGTGCAAGCACTTTTCTGACTGAGTGTTCTCCTGTCTTTCGGGTAAATACCCAGAAGTGGGATTACTGGATCAAATGGTAGTTCTATTTGTAGATCTTTGAGGAACCTCCATATTGTTCTCCACAATGGTTGAACTAGTTTACATTCCCACCAACAATGTAGGAGGGTTCCTTTTCACCACATCCCTGCCAACACTTATCACTTTTTATATTCTTCATCTTTGCCATTCTGACAGGGGTTAGGTGATATCTCATTGCGGTTTTTATCTGCATCTCCCTTATGATGACGGATGTTGAGCATTTCCTCATATGCTTTTTGGCTGTTCGTATGTCTTCCTTAGAGAGATTTTTTGTTCAGCTCATTTTCCCATCTTTTAATTGGGTTAATCATTTTTTTTTGCATAAGGCACTTGAGTTCCCTGTATATTCTGGTTATCAGTCCCTTGTCTGAGGCATATTTAACAAAAATATTTTCACATTCTGAGGGTTGTCGGTTCACACTTGTTACTGTGTCCTTTGCTGTGCAGAAACTTCTTAGTCTAATATAGTCCCACTTATCTATTTTAGGGATTATTGCCTGTGCTTCGGGAGTCTTATTTAAGAAGTCTTTGCCTACTCCAATGTCTCCCAGAGTTTCCCCAGCATTTTCCACCAGTAGTTTTATTGTTTGAGGTCTTAGGATCAGATCATTGATCCACTTTTGAGTTGATTGTTGTTAATGGTGAAAGATGGGGGTTCAGTTTCATCTTTCTGCAGGTGGATACCCAGTTTTTCCAGCACCATTTACTAAAGAGGTTTTCCTTTTCCCAATGGATTGACTGATATCCTTTGTCAAAGATCAGTTGGCTGTAAGCTTTGGGGGCTATTTCTGGAGTCTCTATTCTCTTTCATTGGTCTACATGTCTGTTTTTATGCCAATACCATGCTGTTTTGATGACCACAGCTTTATAGTATATCCTGGGATCAGGGAGTGATATGCCTCCTACTCCATTCTACTTGCACAGGATTGCTTTTGCAATACGAGGTCTTTTATGATTCCAGACAAATTCTATGATTGTCTTTTCTAGATCTGTGAAGAATTTTTCTGGTATTTTGATGGGAATTGCATTAAACGTGTAGATTAATTTGGGTAGAATTGCCATTTTGATTATGTTAATTCTTCCAATCCAGGAGCATGGGATGTCCTTCCACTTTTTTATGTCACTTTCAATATCTTTTTTAAGATTTTCATAGTTTTCTTTATAATGGTCTTTGACTTTCTTAGTTAGGTTTATCCCTAGGTATCTTATACATCTTGTGACTATGGTGAAAGGGATTCCTTTCTTCAGCTCTGCTTCATTCAACTTGTTGTTCATAAATAGAAATGCTATAGAGTTTTGGATATTGATTTTGTATCTTGCCACTTTACTGTATTCACTTATTACTTCAAGAAGTTTTTTCAGGGATACCTTTGGGTCTTCTAAGTATACTATCATGTCATCTGCAAATAAAGATATTTTCAACTCTTCTTTGCCTATTCGAATGCCTTTAATATTGTTCTCTTCTCTGATTGCATTAGCTAAGACTTCCAGTACTATATTAAAGAGCAGTGGAGAAAGTGGGCAGCCTTGCCTAGTACCTGTTTTCAGAGGAAAAGCTTTCAGCTTTTCCCCATTCAGTATAATGTTAGCTGTAGGTTTTTCATAGATTGCTTTTATTGTGTTCAGAAATGACCCTTCTATACCAATCTTACTGAGAGTCTTAATCATAAAAGGATGTTGTATTTTATCAAATGCTTTCTCCGCATCAATTGAGATGATCATATGGTTTTTATCTTTCTTTCTGTTAATGTGGTGTATTACATTTATGGTCTTGTGTATATTGAACCACACTTGCATCCCTGGTATAAAGCCTACCTGGTCGTGATGAATGATCTTTGTTATATGTTGTTGGATACGATTTGCGAGTATCTTGTTGAGAATTTTTGCATCTATATTCATCAATGATATTGGTCTGTAGTTTTCCTTTTTTGTCATGTCCTTATCTGTTTTGGGGATGAAGATGATGGAGGCTTCATAAAATGAATTTGGAAGGTTTCCTTCCTTTTGAATCTTTAGAAATAATTTTAGTAGGATAGGGGTTAACTCTTCCTTAAATGTTTTGTAGAATTCAGAAGTGTAGCCATCTGGACCTGGGCTTTTCTTTATTAGGAGGTTATTTATTACTGATTCAATATCCTGGCCTGTTATGGGTCTATTCAGGTTCTCTATGTCCTCCTGATCCAATCTTGGTAGACTATACGCATCCAGGAATTTGTCCATCTCCTCCAAGTTATCTTGTTTGATGGCATATAGTTGCTCATAGTGCCTCTAATGATACTTTGTATTTCTCCTATGTCTGTAGTAATATTGCCTGTTTCGTCACATGTTTGATTAATCTGGTTTCTTTCTTTCTTCTTCTTGATCAGTCTAGCCAATGGTATGTTGATCTTGTTAATCTTTTGAAAGAGCCAGCTTTTGCTTTCATTTATTTTCTGTATGGTTCGTTTATTTTCTATTTCATTTATTTCTGCTCGAACCTTTATTATTTCTTTTCGCCTGGCATTTTGGTGGTTTGTTTGTTGTTGTTTTTCCAATTCCCTGAGGCATGATGATAAGTTATCTATTTGCCATCTTTCCATCCTTTTCTTATGTGCACTAATTGCTATGAATTTCCCTCTTATGACTGCTTTTGCTGTGTCCCATAGATTCTGGACACTTGTGTACTCATTATCATTTGTTTCCATAAATTTTTTTATTTCAGCTTTAATTTCTTCAGTAGTGAAGAAGTCATTCAGAAGTAGGTTGTTCAGTTTCCATGTGTTTGTGTATTTTTGGGGTTGTTTCTTGAAATTAATCTTGAGTTTAATTCCATCATGGTCAGAGAAGATGCTTGATACAGTTTCTATGCCTTTGAATCTGTAAAGGCTTGATTTATGTCCTAACACATGATCAATCTATATCTATATCTATAGATATCTGTCAAGCCCATTCGATTTATAGTATCATTTAAGTCCTATATCTCTCTATTTATTTTCTGTCTAGAAGATCTGTCTAAAGGAGATAATGTGGTGTTGAGATCTCCAACAATTATAGTATTTCTCCCTATCTCTCCTTTTAGCTCCAGCAGTCTTTCCTTCACATATTTAGGTGCACCTCAGTTGGGTGCATAGATATTTATAAGGGTTATGTCTTCTTGCTGGATTACCCCATTTACTATTATATAATGCCCTTCTTTGTCTCTTCTTACAGTCTTTGTCTTGAAATCTATTTTGTCTGAGATCAATATCGCTACTCTAGCCCTTTTTTTGATTTCCATTTACATGGCATAACTTTTTCCAGCCCTTAACTTTTAGTCTATGTATGTCTTTATCCATAAGGTGAGTTTCTTGTAGGCAACAGATAGAGGGTTTCTGTTTTCTTTTCCATTCAGCCAGTCTGTGTCTCTTAACTGGAGAATTTAATCCATTGACATTCAATGTAATTATCAATATTTCCATACCTGATCCTATCATTAAGTGAGCCATTTTCTTGGTTGCTTTTTTTTTTCTCTTTAAATTTATTTATTTTTTACATTAATTCACTATACATCACTACAGCATACAAATGAATTTTCCATCTAAAATACACTGTGTATTGGCTCAATTTTGTTCTCGTATAATTGTCTGTCTGATTTTTTAGTTTTCCTGGTATAGTACTCCCTTCAGAACCTCCTGAAGAGCTGGTCTGGAGTTGGTAAATTCCTTCAAATTTTGTTTATTCGAGAATGTTTTTATCTTTTTTTTCCCATATGAAAGATAATTTTGCCAGGTATAGTATTCTGGTTGAAATTGTTTTTCACTCAACACTTTGACTATGCTTCCTCATTCTTTCCTTGCTTGCATTGTTTCCGCCAAGAGATCTGATGTTAGCCTGATGGGGTGATCTTTGTAAGTAACTTGACGTTTGCCTCTTGACAACTTTAGTATCTTGTCTTTGTCTGTTGTTTTTGCCAGTCTGGCTATGATGTGCCTTGGAGAGGATCTTCTTGGGTTGATTCTACTTGGGGTCCTATGTATTTCTTGGGTCTGGATATTTGAATGCCTTTCTAGGTTTGGAAAGTTGTCTTCCAGGATTTCATGGAATAAATTATCTAGGCCCTTATTATTTTCTCCCTCTTCTGGAATACCAATTATCCAGATGTTGGAGCGCTTGATGGTATCCAGTATTCCTTGTATATTATCCTCATATTTCATGGTTGTTTTCTCAATCTTCTTGATACTTTTTTCTAGGTCAGATGTTTTGTCTTCTACATTAGAGATTCGATCTTCTGCCTGGTGTAACTTACTTTTAATACTTTCAAGGGAGGTTTTGATTTCCTGTATCACATTCTTCAATCCTAGAAGTTCCATCTGGTTCTTGTTTAAGGTATCCATTTCTTCTTTCAAGTCATGAAAGGACTTCCTCATTTCCTGGAGCTCCTTGTCTCTTTTCTCTTCCATCTCAGTTAGTTTGGTCACTACAAATATTCTGAATTCCGTATCAGACATGTCCACGACGTCCATTGTATTGACTGTGGGTGATGTAGGCTTGATGATTTCCCTTGAGGGAGAGACCTTTTGTTGGTTGCTCATATTTCTTGAGCCTCTGCGATTGTTCCTAGTCATCAGGTAATCTATATGTTGCTTCCTAACTTATTTAAGGTATCTCTGAGTGTTAAAAATTGTACAGGATTAGAAAATTGATGATTTCTCTTATGGTTGGCCTACCTGTTGCTCACAATTACCATTAACTGTTGCCACTAGTCCTGGATGGCCCAAAGTTCTCCCTGTTTCTAAGGACTGGTGAGCCTCCAACTGACCTAATAAGCAACACCTCAAGAGCAAAGAAAAACAAAACGAAAAAAGGAAATTGTGTGGTGCATGCACCGCGTGCTATTTGAATCACCAAAATTCAGAGAGTCCAAAGGCTAGTGGGAAAGGGCCAGAGGATGAGTAACAGGACCAGGTTGGTCAGGCCTGCAGCCTCAGTCTGCCTGGTGTCTGGAACTACTGGCCGGCTCGATCTGGTTTGCGGATGGGGTGGGGTGGGAGTTCGTCTTAAAGTCCCAGACAACCAACCTGGGATCCAAGGAGGAGGAAAGGTGGGGATGTGCGATGGTCTGAAGGAGTCGGGCCTGCAGCCTCAGTCTGCCTGGTGTTTGGAAACTACTGGCCGGCTCGATCCCCCCATTCCATTTTCTGAAAACTACTGTTTTATTCCCTACCTCTATGAGAAAAATAACTTTGGTTTCTATTTATGAATTAGATCATGTGGTTTTGTTCTTTTTGTGCTTGGTTTATTTCATTTGCCATAATGTCCTTATATCCATATTCCTTTAATGGCACAATTGTATTTCTTAATGGCTCATACTATTTCATTGTATGTGTGTGTGTGTATATATACACATATATATGTGTGCATATATATGCACACACATAACGTGTGTGTGTGTGTGTATACATTCTATACATACATTTTCTTAACCTTTTTGTCTGCTAAGGACACAAGTTTTTTCTATATCTTGGCTATTGTGAATAGTGCTGCAGTAAACATGGGAGTACAGATATTTCTATAGCATACTGATTTCCTTTCCTTTGGAAATGTGTTGAGTAGTGTGATTGCTAGATCACATGGCAGTTCTATTTTTAGTTTTTAAAGAAAATTCATACTGTCTTTCATAATAGCTATACTAATTTGCATTCTTTCTCTTTATCTGTTGTGAGTGTCTTATAGGTATCTAATTTGTAGTTATTATTGGTCTTACATAAAATAACCTTTAGGAGTCTATTGTCACCTGATAGCACCTTAATTCAGTCATATACAAAAATTCTGCATTTCTACTTTCTCCCAGCACTTCGTTATTAATGTCATAATATACACTTTTTTCTCGTGATTCCATTAATATATTTTTATAGTCATAGTTTCTATGCATGCATTTATCTTTTCTTTTTGTATAGTAGAATTAAAAGTGACTTACTGGACCAGCAGATGGTGTAATGGTTACATTGTTGAACTCCCACATAGTCAAAGGTGGTTCAAACTCTGGACCCGGTGGCTTAAAACTCATGCCAGGCACATGTATGTGCGTGCTCAAAATCCCAAGAGGAGAATGGAGGAGAAAGGATTGTGGCATGGCCATCTCCCCTGGGGGGTAATTTCTCGTTTTCTGTCTCTAGGCAAGCACATATGCCCTATAGCAAGAATCTCTCTCTCTAAAAAAAAAAAGTGATTTACTCACCATAATTACAGTCTACAGTAGTCTGTGTTTGCTTAGATATCTACCTTCACCATCAACGTTTATAACTTAATGTCACATAAGAATATCAACATTTTGCACACTAGTCTGTCCTTTCTTTTAGGCAAAGTGATCTTTTGATGACAGATAAATGAACTAACACACAGTTAATCTGTTAACTCTTTCAGATGTAATTACACATAATTACACATTTTAAATCCAGGGAAAGAAATGTATGATGGAGAAGATGATGTAAGGATGGAGAAGGCCAGCTAGCAGACTTTTGTGAATAATGTTCATAATAAAATAATTTTTGATTACGATGATTTTGTGGAATGTTCATAAATAATGTGTTTTTTTTTCATGCAAAAGTTCTCTACAAGGCTAAAAATAATTGAGAAGAACAGCACAGTGATTCCTAGTGATCAGTGAGTCAAAGCTTTCTACAGCAAGATTCCATGACCAATAGTGACAACTTGTGTCTTGGATTTGGGTTGTTTTCCATCTTTTTAGTTTTTATTTTTCCTCTTTAGTTTTCTATGAGACATGTATGATCAGTGTGCTCAAAGAGGAAAAGCAAAAGTCATCCTCTCAGGGAGGATGGTCATGCCACTACCCCTTCTTCTCTATTCTCTCAGGAGTTTTAGGCATGCATGCACATATGTCCAGTGTGTTTTTCAAGCTCCTGGGTCTAGGACTCAAACTTCATGTTAGCCATCTGGGATCCAACTGTCCTAACCTCTATGCCACTTGTTGGCCCCAGTTCCTTTCTTAAATTAAGTGATGGTATTTTGAATGTGGTCTCTATCTTGCAATCTGTTGAAGGCCTAAACAGCACTAAATGGTAGAGGAAGGCAATTTTCTCTCTCAGCTTGGGGTGAGACATCCATTTTCTGCTGTTGGAAATCAGTGCTCCTAGTACTCAGGCTTTTGGACTCAGATGGATATTTACATCATTGGCCCTTTGGACCTAGACTTAATTATACCACCAGCTTTCTTCATTCTCTAGTTTAGTTTCCATAACCATGTGAGCAAAGTCCCATAAAAATTTTTGTCATACGTATATATGTGTGTGAGAATGTGTGCATGTGTGTATGTGCATGTATGTGTGTTCCTCCTATTCTGGTTCTCTACAGAACTTAAATACAGTGATACATAGTATATTTCCCATAGTATTGGACTCAATAAATAAGTACATCAATAAATTAATGAATCTATAAAGAAATTTGTATAATCGTAGGTGAAAATAGGTATACATTTTAATACACACACACACACACATATTTTATATTACCAGAGTGTATTTGCACTTACCAGGTAGAGGGAGAGAGAGAGAAAGGGAGTGGAAGAAAGAGCCCTCCAGTGGGGCACTATCATGCCACAATTCCTTCTCCTTCATTTTCCTAACATTTGGGATTTGGGGGTACACACGCACATGTACACAGTGTATTTTTCAAACTCCCAGGACTGGGATTCAAACTCCAGTTGGCTATATGGGATCTAGCTCCCTTAACTACTAGACTATGGGGTTAGCCCTGCATATGTTTTTTTTTTTTTTTTTTTTTGAGAGGTTTTTCGCTATAGGGCATGTGCGCTCGCCAGACAGACAGAGAGAGACATAGAGACAGAAAGCGAGAAATCACCCCCCAGGGGGGATGGTCACGCCGCAATCCCTTCTCCTCCATTCTCCTCTCGGGATCTTGGGCATGCACGCACACGCGCCCGGCGTGAGTTGTAAGCCACCGGGTCCGAGACGCGAACCGCGGTCGACTACGTGGGAGTCCAGCGACATAGCCATTACGCTAACTGCTGGTTTCCCATATGGTTTTAATTAATGTGACATCATTAATAAAAATATACCTCTACTGAACCAGCAGGTAGTGTGTTGGTTAAGGCATTGGATTCCCATATGACTAACTGTGGTTCAAGTCCCAGACCTGGTGGCTTGAAAATCATGCTGGGTGCATGTGTGCCCAAAATCCCAGGAGGAGAATGGAGAAGGGACTGCCACATGGCCTTTCCCTGTGGAGGGTGATTTCTCACTTCCCTCTCTCTGACTCTTTCTGGTGAGTACATGTGACGTATGGCGAAAATAAGTAAATAAATAAAATTAATAAAAAATACACCTCTATCATTTTTTGTTAGGTGGAATTGATAATGTTAGCATTTATTAGAAACATTTAAATCAGTTAATTATGGTCAAACTCTTTCTCACAAAGTTCCTCCAAGTTTTTGGGATCAGGATTACTTTGTGTCACTCTAGATCCCCATATTTAGGCAAGTATTTTGTTTTTCTTATTGCTTTCTCATGAGTATCAATCAGATTCTCTCCACAAGGCTAAACACAACTAGAATTTGTGCAAGCCCTTAAGTAATGCTAAGCACATGCTTGCTTAAGTAACGCTAAGCACATGCCTGTCAACTTCTTACCTTTTCCATCAATATCACAATTTTACTCCACTTTACTTGGCTATCAAGTATTTAGAATATTCCGACTATACTATGCAGTGTGCTGTTATAATTGCTTGTGTGTGTGTGTGTGTGTGTGTGTGTGTGTGAATTTATAGAAAAGGAGGAATCTTAATTTGTAAAAAGGACCAGTCTATATTCACACTTGGTTACTATTACTCTGTTTGACTAGGTTTTGGTGTCATGAATTTTAAAAATATTGAACATCATATCATAGTATGAACAATAAAGTTGGAAAAGGCAGGAAACAATGGCTCTAGTTTTCCTCTCTCCATTTATATTTCCGATATTTTAAGTATTTCACTCGATCTTTATGGAGTTGAATTATCTCATCTTCAAGATGTTGTATTACTTGCCTTAAACTGGAGAAAGAGCAAACAATATTTTGTGTGGTCTCTTAGCTCCAGGGTCTAACCTACAGGAGGGTTATTGCAGCAGAATAGAGTACACTTGAAAACAGAGAGTACAAGCATTACATATACTTAGAATTTATAGAATCAGGTTCTCACCAAAGCGACAACACAGGCGTAGAACGCTAAATAGTCTGCACGTTTCCTCTCTGTCCTCCCAGCCCTGGCAATTCAATTCATAGTTCTCTATTTAATAATTCAAAATTCTAACAAAGATATGTATATTAAATTATTTATGTTTCTGAGTCACATTTTTCCCAAATTACACATTCCCTTGCATAAATAATACTTTGAAAAATAGCTAGTGGATTTTTGACTATTTTACAGCCTACTTCTAACAGAGCCTCAAATGATTGTGAAATACAGATCTCAAAGCTAGAGGGAAGTCCCCAGAGAGGTTTTTTTTTTTTTTTTTTTTTTTTTTTTTCCTTTTTCCTTCTAGGTGGCAGTGTTTGATTTAAGCTTACAGCAGTTCTAAGAGATGTCAATGTTTGATGACTGGTGGCCTCTTGAAATGTTGTCAGTTGAAGTTTTTATTCCATCCTCTGGAAAGTAGCCGATAGATGCAGATTGAACATGTTTACTACTATTTCAGGAAAAAGCCCTAGTAATAAATATATTCACAGGAGAATCATGAGGTCAGACATCTTAACTTTGGGTTTCACAGCCTGGTTTTGGAGAACCTGCAGACCTGGATTTAAGTATAGCCGTGTCTATAATTGTCTATGTAATCTTGGACTTGAATATCCACCTCGTATAAAATGAGCTGATGGCAATACATAACATGTAAATTCCCTTTTTTTTTTTTCAATTCTAAAGTTAAGATATACCATTTGTTACAAAAAACCCTTCAAAGTGTAAATACCAGAAAATCTAAAAGCATTCATAATAACTTTTTTTCCCATAAAATATAATTTTATGAATCATTTAAACACATGAAAAGTATAATTTATTTGTAACAAATACTTATCATTTTGCTACATTTTAAATAATTACAAATGATTGTGATGAAAATCTTTTCATATTAATGCTAGTCCACATCATTAATTATTCAATAATAGAGAATTATTAAATCAAAAAAGTCTACCTAATTAGAGTGAACATTTATTAAAACCTTAAATCCTGAGTTAAATTTTTGGGGTTTATTTTTTGTTAGTTTTTTTAAAGCTTATTTTTATTCATGACAGAGAACCTGTATGTGCACGAGAGAGAGAAAGAGATCCACACCAGCAGGGTCTGGTCATGTCATGATTCCCTCCCCACAGCCCTCTAGCTTGTTAGAGTGTTGGGTGTATTTCGCCCAGCATGCTTTCAGCCAACTCAGGATCTAATCCCATAATTGACCATAGGCTTCCAGCTTCCAGCACTGCAGTTCCGTAAGGTAATGACTGCAACACTAGGCTTGGATAGAGATTATAATTTTTAACTAAATTCAAAAGATATGGGAAAATTGGACAAGATCAATTAAAATATAGCCAAGAAAAAACTAGATTTAGCCTTTCTGAGAATAATTAACTAGCGTGCTCGCTCTGCAAGACTTTAATTTATTAAAAAAAGAAAATAAAATTAAAAGGAGAAAAAATATTAAATGGCTAGTGTATTTTTTTAAAAAATGAGTTTGTATTACATTGGAATCCCAGGGTCATTCCAGCGAGTTGGTTTTAGCTCTTTGGGATACCAACTGGCATTTTCAGGTATTTGTTGTAAACAATTACTGGGGTATCCGATGTTAAGTAAGCATTTACTGAGGTGCGATTTTCTTTTTTCTTTTTTTGGAGAGGTTTTTGCTTTAGGGTGCGTGTGCATGCCAGAAAGACAGAGAGACAGAAAGCGAGAAATCACCCCCCGGGGGGATGGCCACGCCGCAATCCCTTCTCCTCCATTCTCCTCTCTGGATCCTGGGCACGCATGCCCATGTGCCCAGCGTGAGTTTAAGCCACCGGGTCCAGGGATTGAACCTCAGTCGACTACATAGGCGTTCAGTGACATAGCCATTACGCTAACTGCTGATCCTGAGGAGTAATTTTCTCTGTATATTTTAGAGACAGAAATCATTGTAGCATCTCTTACTGCATCTTTTTGGATTGACCTTTTAAAACCTCAGGTATACAATAGTCTACCAGTCTGTATTTAAATATTATTTTAGAGAATTTAAGTCTCTGCATTCTCTAAATTATCCACTAGGTGGGAGGAGAGGGCTTTTGTTAGATTCCAGTGAAGGCATTTTATTTGGTAAATAGCCAATATAAGTAGGATGCAATTAGTTAGATTCTATCAGAGGAATTCATCTGGTGAGATTCTAGTAGTTTTATAATGCCACTGGCAAATTTTGCTAATCCTAGAAGTATTTAGAACATCTTTCAATGCATAGAACTACAGAAATTGGCAAAGCCTTTCTGTGGTTGCTGGATTATGCAGAGGAGTAGCCATTGTTGTTGAGACTAGCTTGAAGGTTTGAAGACCCACCTGGCCTGGAGGCCAGCACAAATCAGTTTATCTGTTTTTGACTCTAGAGTCTTTGAAGTGAGCTCTCTGGTAGTCTCTGAAAATGTTGGTGCTTTGGGAAGATCGTAGCCAAACTGATTACGGCACTTCCTTGTCCCAAAGACTAATATCTGCAGTTCTGTTTACTTACCCTTTTAAGGTTGTAAATTTTAATTTTTATAACCCTTAGACATTGGGCTTTTAATGTAATGTTAAAAGCTATCACTTGCCCAGATCTTGATACTATGACCATTTTTGCCTTGATATCCCCTAAAATCTTCAATCATATTTTTAAAATCTTGTCTACTTAATTTGTTGCAGTAAAAATGTATCCACTAATCTAGTTTTTCTCAGTTAAAGGGTTTATTGGAATCACCCAAGCTGCCATGACCAGATGACTCTGTTTTGCAAATGTCTTCCAAATGCACACATGCACTTGTTTTATGTTTGGTCAATTTTAGCAAATTGTATTGGGTAGTATATCTTTTAACAAATGTATTATGTAATCTATCCAATTAATTTCTTCACATTTTCTTAAACCACGCAGTATTTTCAATCTCTATGTTTTTTTCTTTATGTTATTTTATAACGGTCAAAGCACTAAGCATGAGATCTACCCTCTTGGCAATTTTGTTTTGTTATTGTCAGAGAACATATGTGCTTACCAGAGCTAGAGAGAGAAAGCACCCCCAGTAGGGCCTGGGCATGCCATGATCCTTTCTTCATTTTTCCTTCCCATCAGGATTTGGGGCATGTATTCATACACACCCAGTGTGTTTTTCAAGCCACTTGAGGCAGGATTTGAACCATTATAGGCCATGTGGGATTTAGGTCCCTTAACTGCTGTGCTTTGAACCAGCCCTTGACAAAATTTTAAGGGTAAAATATATTATTGTTGACTATAAGTCCTATGTTGTGTTGTGGAGGTCTAGAGCTTCTTCATATTGTTTGACCGAAACTTCATATACTTTGCTTAGTAACTCTCCATTTATCTATCCCCACAGTCCCTGGTAACCATGATTCTATTCTTTGATTCCATTACTTTGATGATTTTAGATATTCCTTATAAAGTTATATAGTATTTGTAGTTCTGTAAATGGTTTATTTTATTTAGCATAGCGTCCTCCAGGTTCATCTAAAAGTCATTCCAGATTGCAGAATTTCCTTTTAAAATACATGTATGGGACCAGCAGTTAGCATAATGGTTATGTTGCTGGACTCCCACGTAGTTGACTGCGGTTCGAGTCCCGGACACTGTGGCTTAAACTCACGCCGGGCGCGTGTGCGTGCGTGCCCAAGATCCCGAGAGGAGAATGGAGGAGAAGGGATTGTGGCATGGCCGTCCCCCCGGGGGGTGATTTCTCGCTTTCTATCTCTCTGTCTCTCTCTGTCTGGCGAGCACACGTGCCCTATAGCAAAGACCTCTCCAAAAAAAAAAAAAAAATAAAAAAAATAAAATAAAATACATGTATGTACATGCTTGCCACATTTTTTTTATCCATTAAGATTTTTTTTTTTTTTGAGAGGTTTTCGCTATAGGACGCGTGCGCTCGCCAGGCAGTCAGAGAGAGACATAGAGACAGAAAGCGAGAAATCACCCCCCAGGGGGGACGGTCACGCCGCAATCCCTTCTTCTCCATTCTCCTCTCGGGATCTTGGGCACGCACACACACGCGCCCGGCGTGAGTTTTAAGACACCGGGTCCGGGACGCGAACCGCGGTCGACTACGTGGGAGTCCAGCGACATAGCCATTACACTAACTGCTGGTTCCCTATTCATTAAGATATTATAGACATTTAAATTGTTTCCACATCTTGGCTATTGTGAATAGTGCTGCAGTGAACACTAGACAGATAATACCTTTTTGAGATTCTGACTTCATTTTTTTGGAAAAACACCCAGAAGGGGGATTACTGGATCATTGTGTATTCCTATTATTAATTTTTCGAGGACCTTCCATATCACATATCATTTGCCATAACAACTATGCAATGTTACACTAGTAACACTAGTAGTCCAAAAGGGCTTCAGTTTCTCTACAGCTTTGGCAACTATTTTTGTTTACGTATTTATTTTAAAATAATAGGTATCCTAAAACGTGTGAGGAGATATAACATTGTAGTTTCAATTTTCATTTCCCCAGTGATTAGTGATGTTGAGCACTTTTACACATACCTATTGTATATGTCATATGTCTTCCTTGGAGAAATATATATTGACGTAATTGGCTCATTTTTAATGAGCTAATTAGGTTTTTTGTTTTATTTTTGGAAATTGAGTTATAGGAATTTCTCATAGATTTTTAGAAATTAATCTTATCTCTAAAATATGATAAATATTTTCTCCTATTCTGTACATTATCATTTCTTTTCTTTAATTACTTTCTTTGTCATCCAGCAGCTTTTCAGTCTGTTGTAGTCCTACTAGTCCCTTTTTTACTCTAGTTACTTGTGCCTGTGGTTTCATATTCATTAAATAATTGCCAAGACCAATGTCGTGAAGCATTTCTCCTATGTTTTCTTCAAAAAGTTTTATTGTTTTACGTCTTTTGATTAAGGCTTTGATCCACTTTGAATTGAAGTTTTGTGTGCTGTGTATATCCATGTCTGCTCTCTTTTTGTTAGTATATTAATATATTAAATTTTTAATCAAAATACATATGTAGCTGAATGAATGAATAATAAACAAGACCCAACTATATGCTGTTTGTAAGAAAGTTCTTTTAGATTCAAGACTACACTCTGGCTGAAAGTTAAGGAATGAGAAATAGTAGGCAAATGAATTATTATATGCTTTATAGTTATTTTTAAAACTTTTAGCTTTTAACTTCTATAATAGAATGAAAAATAACTTACTCATCTTTATGGTAATGCAGTATTCTCTATGCATCTGTATAGTTACTAATGAGTTTTATATTTTCTTACGTTATCGTATTGCTGATTAAAGTTCTTTCCTTTCACGCTAAAGAATTCTTCTTAGCATGTTTTTGTAAGCAGGTCTAGCTGTGATGAATTCCCTTAGCTTTTATTTGTTTAAGGTCTTATCTGTCTATTATTATTGAAGACAAAGGAGAAGCGAGCAGCTATGGTTTTGTCTGCCCACTCCATACTGAGATGGAGGGGAGTAATGGTGTCTGTCAACCCATGTTGCCATCTCCATTCTGCTCTGGGTGGCCACACTATGTTTTGTCAGGTATAATATTCTGAGAAGGCATTTTTTTTTTTTCTTTTAGCAATTTGAATATTTTATCATTCCCCTCTGGCCAGCAAGGTTTCTGCAGAAAACCCCACTGATAATTTTATGGAAATGTATGTGACAAATCATTTTTGGTGCTTTCAAATTCTCTTCTTTTGACTTTGGCCAAGTTGATTATAAGGCCTTTGTGTGGATTCCTTTTCATTTATGTGCTCTAAATATCTTGAATCTTAATGTCCATTTCCTGTCCAGATTTGAGAAATTGTCAGCCATTATTTCCTTGAAAAAGTTTTCTTATCTTTCTTATTCCTCCCATAACACATATATTGTTCTTTGTTGTGTTGAATAATTCTCTTAAACTTTATTTATTCTTTTAACTCCTTTCTCTTTCTTTTTCTATTCTAATAAACGATTTCCAATAATCTATCTTCTTGTTTTTTCTAGTGAATTTTTCAGTTTAGTAGTTGGATTCTTTGGCCCTGTGGTTGGTTTGGTACTTTTTAAAATGTTTCTATGTCTTCCTTGCAATTCTAATGGTATTCAGACATTGTTCCCTTGATCTCTGTGAGCATTTTTTTGAGAGACAATTTTAATGATCTATCAGCTAAGTCATGTAACTCTTCCATTCAGTTGGTTTCTGGAGATTTTTCTTATTCCTTTGTTTGAAACTTCTTTGACTGATTATTCTCTTCCCTTGACTCTGTGTTGATGCCTGTGCATTAGACCAAGAAGGTTTTGTCTCCCAGTCTTCAGAGACTGGCCATACATATACAGAAGTAAACACCATCTGTCAGCATGGCCAGACATTCTAGGAACTACTACCAATACTTTCCCTTTTCAAGGAGAAGGAAGCAGCTGTGGTTTTGTCTGCCTACTCCGTTCTGAGATGGAGGGGAGTAATGGTGTCTGTCAACCCATGTTGCCATCTCCATTCTGTTCTGGGTGGCCACACTATGCCAGACCCGTCAAAGCTTCAGGCTACTGGGACAAATGCTAATTCCTTGGACAGCTCTGGATATTTTGGGTTCTGAACACACAAATCAACTCTTTCCCTCCCCAGAGGGCAGCTGAGAGCTGTGATTTTTCATTTGCTCATTCTGTGCTGAGCATGAGAGGGAATCATTGGCATCCACCAAGATAATCCTTTACCTCCAAACTCTCCCAGTAGGCTAGACTATGCCAGACCCACCAAAGATCCCACTGGCAAGAAAGCCAGGACTCTCGGGAGCCCCATCAGTTAGAACACTGGATATGTAAATCAGCCTCTTCCCCTTAGTGAAGCTGGGAGCTGGATGGCCTCTCTGACTATAGGTCACTGCACAGGGCACAGAGTCCCCATCATGAGGACGTCCAGAATCTCTCGTCCAGCTTCGGACGAGTCTGATTGTTCTCATTCGCTTGATCCAGTTCAAGGGTCTTTCAATTAGTTTCTAATTATTCACAGAGGAAATGTGTCTATAGATTGCTACTGAATTAGTGGTTTGTGTGGAGAAAGACAGTCCATGTTTTCCTATTCTTCCCCCTTGCTGACATAACTCTTCATTGACTTTACAGCTACATTTTGCAGAGCCGTTTCATGCTATGTGTCTACCACATTTATTATTTATTCATTTCATAGTTATGGAAAACTGGGTTACATCAAATTCTTTGCTATCACAAACAATACCTTGATGATTTTTCTTTTTAAATCTGTGCCTATCTTTATGTATACGTTTCTCTAGGATTTATTGCCAGGACAAAATTCACTGAGTCATTGTGTATATGAATCTTGATATCAATAAATATTTTTCAAACAGACTTTACGAATACATTTACACTCTTACCAGCAAAGCTTTCTGGTTAAGTCTGCTCATTTTAACCAATATTTTGTGTTGCTGCTTTCTAATTTTTGCCATTCATGTGAATGTTGAGTGGCATCTAGTTGAAATGATGTTTTGATATAGTTCAATTTAATAGATGTAAATCCTTTAATAGATGCGATTTAAACCAGTAGGTTTATATTAGTCTATTGTCTTTGTCTGTTGCGCCTTTAGGATGAACTGGAATACTTACTATTGATGTAGTATATGTCAACATGTTACTAGTTAGACCTAGCTTGGTTATGAATTAGGACTAGTAAACAGGCTGGTTACTAGTTAGGATCAACTTTGTTATTAGTCAGAATTAGTAACTAGACTGGTTATTAGTTATGAACAACTTGGTTTCTCTTTGGGACTGGCAGTCAAGTTGGCCACTAGATAGGACCACCTTGATTACTAGCAATAAGGTTGGTTACTAGTCAGGACTAGTAACCAGGTAACTTACTATTTAGTACCACTGTAGTTACTAATGAATTTACTAACCAAGCTGACTACTAGTTATGACCTACTTGGTTACTAGTTGAAACTAACTCAGTTATTAGTTGGGACTAGTAACCAGGTCAGTTACTATTTAGGACCACTTTATTACTAGTTAATTTTACTATTTAGTTACTATTTAGGGTCACTTTATTAGTAGTTAATTCTACTTACCATGCAGATTACTAGTTAGGACCTACTTGGTTACTAGTTTGTACCCATAATCAGGTTAGTTACTAGTTAGGATAACTAGCTAGCCAGGTAAGTTACTAGTTAAGACAAATATTACTAATTAGTATTAGTAACCAGGTCAGTTATTAGTTAGGACCAACATCATTACTACTTTATTCTAGTAACAAGTCAGTAACTAGTTAAGACCTATTTGATTACTAATTAGTGCTTGTAACCAGATCAGTTACTAGTTAGGACAAAAATTGTGGTTATTTATTTCTAGTAACCAGGTCAGTTACTAGCTACTTAGTAGTTCAAAGTACTTAGAATTAACTTGGTTAGCTGCTCACTAATTAGGATCAAGTTGATTACTAGATAGGACCAAGTTGTTTGCTCATTAGAATTTGTTTTCTCATAAGAAAGGTTAAATTCATTTCAACATTACCATGATTAAAGCTTTCTTAGATGAAAGGACATAGAATTATTGCCATAAAGTATCAGTGTCCATTATCCTATATTACATAAATTGTATACTTAATGCGTGCCATTTGCTCAATCTGTGTTATACTTCAGTTTAATTTTTCAAGTAAGAGCAAGTGGATTTCTAATCTCATTTTAGTCTGGCAGGTAAGGGAAGACTTGCTCTTGCAGTTAAAATAGCAAGCACAGAAATATAATTCTACTGTAGGAAAAATGCTTTCTTTCTTTAGTGTCACATTTCTCCTTCATTTTTTTATAGGTGTTTTCTTGTTGCAAGTGGATTCCATGTCTAGAGGTAGCCACTTATGTAGAAATTTAATGATTTGCTAAAATTTTACTGTAGATTCATAATAGAGGCCTCAAGTGTGTGTTCCTTTATTGTTTGCCTCTTTCAAAAAAGTCACACCAAGGTAAAGCAGGTAAACTCATTGGCTTGTTTTACTTATGGGAGACATATTTATAGAAAATTGTTGGTGGCTAGGCCTAGTAACCAAGTTCATTACTTGTTAGGACCAAGTTAGTTACTAGTTAGGGCTAGTAATGAGGTTAATAGGACCAATTTGATTACTAATTGGTGACATGTTTAACAACTAAGTATGAATTTATTTTGGTGCAAAGAAAATTCTGACATCTATGTATGCATATATTTTTCATAGTATACATTTTCTACAAACTCTTTGAGACCCTTTATATATATCAAAAATCATTTTTAAAAGTACAAGTTCCAAAGTTTAACATGGAACTTAAATATCTTTTCAGAGGCATGTGCTTACCCAAATCTGTTTCAGTTAACTGTTCCTCAACACACAGAAATATATTTCTCAGCCTCTCTTACAGTCATATTGATGAACTAAGTAACTGGTCTCTGGCCAGCAGGTTTTGGGCAAGAGTAATGCCTAAATCTGTCTCTTAAAAATATCCTGTAGAATTTCTTTTTCTTCTCTTCTCCTCAGGAGTCTTGAGTATGTACCCATTGATGATGTAGCTACTAAAAGGTAACTACATCAACTACATCCTTGCTTACTAAGTGGCTGTGTAAAGAATAGGCATACTCCCTCTCCTGCTGTAATAGATCTATGACATAGGCATTAGATAATTAGATACATTTTTGTCAACTAAGGCATTGAGATTGGAGTTCTTGCAGCATAGGATAGTCTTTTCTGACTGATATAAAAATGGCAGATAGAGCCAATAAGTCACACCCAGGATTGAAATGCAGTGTGCTTTAACATAACAGAAATGCTATGGGGAATACCATTTTGACTGGAATGAATGCTGGGTGAAGAGCACAGAGTTGAGGAAGGTCATCCACAGATATCTCCTTTCGAGACTATGTTGACTGGATATGGTTACTGTCTTTAGTTACAATGACTTCATCGCTTGAAATTCTCTCTTACAGAATACTAGAAGAAGGCTGATATCTCACACTAGTTACCTTATTTGTCCGAGTTTTCTGTTTTGAGACCATCTTTCTGTGTCTTTAATCACTAATAAGACAAACATTCTTTTTTCAGTCCATCTCATAGTTGACAGAATTTAGTCAAATTCAGCATATCTGTGTCTATTCTGCATAGGCAAAAGACTTTAGTTTTTTTGCTTTGCTTCAGAATGACTTGGAAAAGTCATGGTTTTCATGGGACAAGTGAATCAGGAGAAATTCTATAATGTTTTGGTTTATACATACAATTTTTAGATCGAATGGTTCTAGATCTTTCATCATAGGCACTAACATCTGAATAACCAAATTAGGTAAATGACTTCTTTTGCTTCCTGGTATAGTGATCTCAGTCAGTCAGGAAAACTAGCTTAGCAGCAATTTGCTGACACATCTAAAGGAGTTCTGTAAAAATCAGCTGTGGATTTATGGAAGTGCAAAAGTAACCAAACATTCTTAGTGCAACAAAAAAGGTTGTGATGGATATGTTAGGAGAGTAGATTCATGAGAAACTTAATCAAAATTTGAAATTGGAAGTAAGCTATATCTATGAATAGAATGCTTGAATTACCTTTTCTTTCTACTTTATGTCTAAGTATTATAAAGTGATACTAACATAACCCAGAGGAAAGAAATGCATGTTGAATCATAAGCTTATCTTAAACAAATAATTTTCTACAAGACTGATGTAATGATGCCTGTCATATTTCAATAGCAATTTATGTCACTTTAGGAGACTCAGTGGCTACAGATGTGATTTTTTTTTTATTATTACTAATGACGGCACCTTATTTATTTTTAAAGAGTGATGACTTTTGCCTCATTTGTGTCCTTTTTCACTGAACCAAAAAGCATTAGGAGAAACTGAAGGGGGTTATTATGGACTACATTTTTTTTTTCTTTCCAAAATTCACATCTTGAAGTGCTAAGCCCCAACATGATGGTGTTAGGAGATAGGGCCTCTGATAGGTTATTAGCTTTAAGTAATGGTAATAAGAATGGAGCCCCCACAATTGGATTAGTGTATTATATAAAGAGGAAGAGATAGCAGAGCTTCCTCTCTCTCCTTCATGTGAGGACAGAGTCAGAACACAGCTGTCTGCAAGCTAGGAGGAGGATTATTACCAAAAATCAAATCAGCAAGCGTGACAATCTTGTTCTTTTAGGCTTCTAGAATTGTAAATAATAAATGTCTGTCTGTTTTTATAGTCACCCTGTCTGTGGAGTTTCATTATAGTAATCCAAGCTAAGAAAGGACCCATGCAGCTACCAGAGTTATACTGGTATTTCTTCTATAATCTGGTCCTGTGTTCCTACTCAACCAAGTGGAGTCTACTTGTTCTGAAAGGGCAAACACTGAGATTAAGTTTAGTGACAATTCTCTCCTATTTGACATCTCCCACCTATCGCAATAAGCTCCTCTTCTTCAGGCACCAGTCCTATGCTATTATTAACATGCAATGAGGTAACACATTTAGTTATGAAAATCAAAATTAGAAAAATAGTTTTATAATAAAGTGAGACTAGCACAATTCTTGCAAGTCCATTGAATGCTTATAAATTTAGTTTACTTTTTCATAGCCTGGGTTATTTAACTCAACAGTAAATCTTCCATATTGGTCTACTTTCAATAAAATGCCTGGATCTTGTTTTTAATGGCAGAGTAGTATTTCATAGAATATATGTGCCACACTTTTTCAATCCATTCATCTGTTTATGGACAGTTGGGTTGGTTCCAGACTATGAAAGAGAAATATTGTATGTCTCCACTTAACATACACAGACTGTCTGCACTCTGTGGTGGAAACTGGAAGAGTAGAGGATATAGAAGCATGGAAAATGGTTAGGGATACTGAAGACAGTGTTGGAAGAAGGTGAGAGAAGGGGGAGAGTATGAGGAGGAAAATAAAGGAGACAAATGGAGAGGCGAGACATTTATGGGATGCAGAGATGGATTATTATTTGTTGATGGTAACATGTATGGTATCATGGACTGGACTAGCATGGAGTGTGTTCATGTTGGGTGAATTCATTTTACAAGCTAAGTAATATATACTGACTGAAGGTATAAAATAAAATAAAATAAAAATAAATAAGTAAGTTTAGCTTAATTAATATTATATCTTCATCATGTGTAGATATTGCTCACTACAGGAAAAGAAGGGGAAAAAATAAGAGACATTGACAAACCCTCATAAAGCTAAATAAATAAGTGTTGGAGGGGACCAGTAGTTGGAGTAATGGCTATGTTGCTGGACTCCCATGTAGTCAACCACGATCCGAGTCTCGGATCTGGTGGTGGCTTAAACTCATACCAGGTGCGTGTGCTTGTGTGCCCAAGATTCCAAGAGGAGAATGGAGGAGAAGGAATTGCAGCATGGCCATCCCCCGATTTCTTGCTTTCTCTCTCTCTCTCTCTCTGTGTCTTTCTGGTGAGCACATGCGCCCTATTGTGAAAACCTCTAAAAAATAATAAATAAGAATTGGAGAAAATAATTATATAAGAAACTTTAATAACTGACAGTGAAATAACTATACCAAAGAAAATAGAGTTCTTTTAGTTTTGGATGGGTACTGCTATAGACTGAATGTGTGCAACCTCAAAATTCTTATGTTGAAACTTAATCCCTTGTGGTGGTATTTGAAAGAGTGGCCTTTGAAATATTAGGTCATGAGCACTGAGTGTGGAGTCCTAAGGAATAGGATTTATGTCCTTATAAAGGGACTCAAGAAGTTCTTTCCCTCCCTTGCCCTCATGTAGGACAGTGAGAAGACAGCACTCTGTGAATAAAATATCAGATACCAAATCTGTTGATACCTTGATTTTGAACTTCCCAGCCTTAAGATCATGTGAGAAATACATTTCTGTTATATTTAAGTCACCCAGTTTATGGAAGTTTGTTATTGCAGCCCAATCAGACTAAGACAAGTACTAAAATATGTCTAGTAATAAAGCTTAGGAAAAACTTGTTTGAGAATGGTGTTAGAGTTCAGTAGGCATTACTACAAGAATTGATCTCCAAGAACTTTAGAAAATGATAAATGAATCTGAGTTCTTACTGAACTTGTGTGTCCATACTGTCAGGATGCTTCTTCTTACCTAATCCTGATGAACTGTATGTCTTATGTGCAAATTAAACAGAAAGAGGAAAGTGAGGATTAACTAGCAGACATCTATAATCATAGAAATGGTTACTGTAAGAAGCACTATTTTGTTAAGTATCATTTCTATGGGAAAGGGTAAACTTGATTTGGGATTAAACATTGAAACAGAAATCAAGGCCTATACAGTTAGGTTTCTCAAAAGAAGTTGGAGAATGTGGGCTCCTGTATTTGATAATGAAATTCTTGACTTAGAAATTTTCAATAAATATTGGGCCGGCAAGTGGCATGGTGGTTAAAGGTGCTGGACTCCCACATGGCTGACCACGGTTCAAGTCTCGGACCTGGTGGCTTGCTTTCTCACTTCCTCTATCTCTCTCTGTCTCTCTCTGATCAAACTGGAAAATAACATTGATAATAATAATAAATAAAGTTGAATAAAATAATTCTTTAAAAAAAGAAATGTTCAATAAATATTGATAACAACAACAATAATAATAGTAGTTACATTTCATTGATTTATTATTGTGTGCAGAGAGAGGAAGAAACACATTAACCTAACTCACTTAATCTTCAGCAATCCTTTAATATAGATATTAATGTAATCCCTCCTTTAAGGAAGTCAAAATTGAGACACCAAATGCTTACAAAAGTCTCACAGCCAGTAAGTGTCAAAGTTAGTATTGGCGGCATGGTGGTTAAGGTGCTGGACTCCCACAAGACTGACTGCGGTTCAAGTTTCAGAACTAGTGGCTTGCTTTCTCACTTTTCCTTTCTTTCTCTCTTCAAATTAAAAAGAAATGATGAATGAAATACAATAAATTTTTAAAATTTAGGATTGGAACCCAAACACTCTCTGCTACATCAATATAATTTATTAAATATCCATAGTTTTGAATAATGGACTCATATTTGCTTATAACAGGACTGTGTTACTATGCAGAATGAATCCTCAGTAATCCAACAACACCAATATGTGTAAGAATGAAAAAAATAAAGGAGAGATGACAGTTACATAAATGAGAACTGACACCTATGAGCTAACTTCTTATTCACTTATAAATGGAATGTAATCAGAGAGCATATTTGAATGATGAACAAAGAAAAAATGTGTTTGGATCATATTCCTGTCTTAATAGGGGCCAAATTATCTTGAGGAGTGAACAAATCATTCCATGCACTAAAAGCACAAAGAAAACAGTGAGACCAAATGTGCATTAAGAGGACTGGGTGGTTTGTGATGGAATACAGCTCCACTTTCCAATTCAATACTTAAAATCTGGGACATTAAAACAAAACAAAGTGAAACTCTTTAAAAACTGTGATAGAAACAAAAATGCTTAAAAGCTGAACAGACAGAAGGAGTCTGTGCTCCTGATTATTGAAATAAGGAAAAAAAAAATCACTGTGAAAATGATACTTAGTGTCTGAACTTAGAAAGTGACTTTCTCCTAGTAAAAGGTAGCAAGGTAGCCTTAGAGCCGGCAACATATCGACCTGAATTTTTAAAAATGCTACTTTCAAAACTTTATCTGAAGAAGAAAAGGAGACAAAAGGAATAAACAGATCTAAAATTAAAATTATTTTGTTACCAAAGCAACCTCTCTCACAACTTAATAGTGTAATTAGTTTCTCTACCCTGAAGGGTAAAAAGGGTTGTTGGAGATCCAGAGAAAGAAATCAATTGATTCTAATCAAAATGATGCTAATGAAAGTGGTAAAATAGTGTTTCACTGGGATTTTGACTGTTCAAGGAAAACCGAAGTTTTCACATTTGCTCTCCAACTTAAAGGGCTAGCTGGAGGCAATGATGTGCACTCTGAGCCTTTGCTTCTTCATTCTTTCCTCATCTCACCTCCCTGTTGTATTCTGACTCTGATACCCAAACTCCATGGCTCTAATCTATTCTCAACGCATATGCAAATTTTAATAACAAGTAATAGTTTAAAACTTTCCAGTCATTACTTGTGTCAGTATGTTAGCTAGAGTTTTGCCTTTTTAATCACACATGAGGCAGGTGTCCTCCACCTCAAAACTGAAGTAATGTCAGAATTGAGAAAACTATTCTTATCCACTGAATGTTTCCTTCAAGTTGGCCTCAATGCTGAGAATTTGCATCTCATCATCCGACCACCATTCTCAGACCTAAAATCATTGTATTAAGGTTCAGTGAGATCAAGTTGTTTACTCAACATCACAGAACTGGCTGAAAACAGAATCTAGTTTACCCCAAAATAAAGCATATCTTTTCCTGAGAAAATCTTCTTGATGACTCCTTTTAGAAGGAATTAATCTCCTAAAAACATCCAGAAAGCCTATGGATTTTGGAATATTCAGGAAACATATAGGCTGAGGATTTTGACATTTTCATATCACAGGAAAGTGTGATTAAAAGAGACAAGAACAGTTACTTTGGTAAATAACTTGTCAGTTTCTCTAATCATTAAACGTAGAGTTACTGTGTGGCCCAAAAATTAGAGTCCTAGGTATGTATTCATGAGCTATGCAAACATAAAACCAAACAGAGTCTTCGAAATGAATAACAACATTATTCATAATATCCAAATGGTGGAAACAACTCAGATGTTCAGTCACTTGAGTGTGTGTGTGTGTGTGTGTGTGTGTGTTTGTTTATTTATATATATATATATATATATATATATATATATATATATATATATATATATATATCTCGAGGAACAGGTGCTGGCGCAGTGGTAAAACATGACACTCAGCCAGGATGACCCCCATGGGAGGTTCTATCAGGAAACTTCCCTGAGTGTGCCAGGTACATGTGGACCTGACCTGGGCTGGCTGAAGCTGGAGATTATGATATCCAGACCCTACGGGGGGTGCTGTCTCTCTCACTCATGGAATGAATGAATGAATGAATTAAAAAACAAACAACAGTTTAAAAAGCACATTTATATAATGCAATATTATTTGGCCATGAAAATAAACAAAATAGTAATATTTACCATAAAATGAACTTTGACAACATAAGCTAAGTAAAAGAAGCCAATTACAAAAGACTGCCTCTTAGAGATTAGATAATTCCATTGATATGAAGTGTCCAGAAAAAGCAAATATATATATATATATACATATATATATATATATGTATATATATATATATATATATATAGCAAAAATGATTAATTGTAGTTTAGCAAGGGAAGAATAAAGAAAAGAATTTTTGATGAATGTATTTATTATTCAAAGTTTATTTATTTATATCTTCAGAGAGAGCTAAGACAAGGATCCGCAATAGGATCTCTGTCCCATGATCCTCCCCCAGACTCTGCCAGCCTGAATTATGAGCACATGTGTACACGCTCCAGTGTGCTCAGGGAGGCCTCGGGATATAAACAAAGTGCCTTTCCTATGTTGGTCCAGCTGTACCACTGTTGTGTCACCTCCTGACCCAGAAAGGAGGATTATAGCTAAAAAAAAAATGTTTTTTTTCAGCAGTTAAATAGTTATAAAAATAGAAATAAATAAATATATTTTTGCCAGAGGGTGCATATACTCACCAGAGAGAAGAGACAGACAGAGAGAGAGAGAGAGAGACAGAGAGAGAGAGAAAGTGAGAAAGCACGCCCTGTGGGGGACAGTCACACCACAATCCCCTACGCTCATTTCTCTCACCTCTAGGGATTTGGGGAATGCACACAAACATACCCAAATGTTTCTCAGGCTACTGGGTCTGGGACTAGAACCATGCAGTTAGCCATGTGAGATCCAAGTCACCTTAACCACTATGCCACTGGCTGCCCCAGATGATTAAATGTTTTAAAATAAACTGTAGAGATTGTTGGATATATCTGTGAATATACTAAAAAATATTGAATTGTGCATTTATCTGGGTGTATTTTATGATGTGTAAATTACATCCCAACAAAAGTTGTACAGAAGTGACATGAAGGAATTTTTTAAATGATTCAATCACATAATACTTTGTCTAGTCATCATGGAGAATGAGAATTTATTGATGTTTAACCAGCATTGACCAATGAAGAAGGCGTTGCTATGACCTCACATTATCTACTTTTAGTCCTGAGTTACCAAAAGCTTAGCAAAAGCCCATGTAAAAGAATTATAATTTATTTAAGACTTTCTCTAAGTGGGCGTTGTTATTAGAAATAAGTCAAGCATTGGTGATCAGTGGTAGAATTTTTGCCTGTAAGCTTCGTTGTGTGGTAGTTAAAGTGGCCAGATCCCATATGGCCAACCCCACAGGTCTGTCCTGGACCCAGTGGCTTGAAAAACATGCTGGGTACATATATTTGCCCAAAATCCTGAAAGAAGAGAATGGTGAGAGAAATGGAATTGAAGCATGACCGTTTACCATGAAGGGTGCTTTTCTCTCCCTTTCTCTTTCTCTCAGAGATAAGTACTATTCTAGGTAATTTTGTGTATTATCTTTCAGATAGACTAACACGTATCTCCTCACAAGTACCTTACTAAAGTGAAAATTTATGAAATTTTTTTTATTCTAGATAGCTCTCTGAATTTTTTCCCTGAATATTAATAGCATATACTGAAACAAAAATTCATTTCTCATGAATAGACTGCATTTATGGACTTTTGGAAAAAGACTGTAGAGGTAGAATTCTATTCCTATCATATCATATCAAAGATTCCTAAGAGCAACATGAAGTATCACTGATGTGTTGACTTTGATCACCTTGCTGAGGCAGTTGTCAGATTTTATGCTATAAGCCTACTGTTTTTCTATCTTTCCGTATGTATACTTTGTAAGGAAGTCACTATGCTCAGGTAACACTTAAGGGGTGGGAAGTTATGTTTTATCTCCTTGAGTACATCTACATGAATTATTTGGAACCCTGCATGAGAGATTTGTCTCTTCCCTTTTACTCAACCATTTATCCAGTCATTTATTTATATCAGTATAGACCCATGGATATCTATTTTATTCCCTGGCTTATAATTTAATACTACTTTTTTTTTAATTTTGTTGCCTAAATTACTTCAGTTTTGGTCAGGAGATCTTATTAACTCCACATCCCTTTGACATACTCTCCCCAGTATAGGGTTTTTGTTTTATTTTTATAAATTCCTTACTTTTTGGTTCTACATGATTCTCCAGGCTCATCTTATATATAGTGACATATTGGTCAACAAGACTTCGTGTATGCTGGTGGTCCCATGACATTGCAATAGGCTGTCCCATATAGCCAAGGTACATGATGGGCTGTACCATCTAGGTTTGTGGTAGTATACCCTGCCTGTGATGTTCAAACGACACTGCCTAACAATACATTTCTCAGAGCACATTCCTGTCATTAAGCAATGCATGACTCTATTGCATTGCCCCAGTCCTAAAATTAGTCAGATAGATGATAGATAGATAGATTATTTTTTTTTACAGAGAGATTTTTTGCTATGGGCCATGTGTGCTCGCCAGAGAGACAGAGAGGGACAGAGAGACAGAAAGTGAGGAATCATCCCCCAGGGAGGATGACCACACTGTAGTCCCCTCTCTTCCAATCTCCTCTTGGGATTCTGGGCACTCACACAAACGTGCCTGGCATGCATTTTAAGCTGCTAGGTCCAGTATTCGAACCATGGTCTATTATGTGGCAGTTCAGTAGTACAAACATTATGCCATCTGCTGGTCCCAAATTAGTCATATTTTTAAAAGCCCTAATTTCTTTTAGTAAAGATGTGTTAGAAATCATGATCTTAGCATTAGGTATGCTGGTTGCTATTGGGATGTCATGGCTTCCAGACCTTCCCAGTTGACAAAACAAGAAAATATATGTGCATAATAAGCCCATGTTTTATGCATTTCCACATACAAATTCTGAATTTTTAAATTTCAAAATTTAATTATTTATTGTGTGTTTATAAGAAAAAAATGACAGTTTTATATCAAACTTATATCTTGTGAAATTTCTATCATTGTTAGTTCAGAAAATTTTTCTTCTGTGTATTTCAAATTCCTTGAGATTTTCTATAATAGACAAAGTTATCTGTAAATCTAGACATTTTGTGTCTTTATATCCAAATTTTCTTTATACCTTTTATCTCTTTATTTCTTTTCTTTTTCTTTTTTTAAAAATGTATCTAATATGTTAGTTAGGAATTTGGATTTCAATAAAATGTTAATTAGAAATAATAAAAAGGGGCCAGCAGATGGAATAGTGATTACGTCACTGGACTTCCATATGGCCGACTGCGGTTTGAGTCCTGGACCCAGTGGCTTGAAACTCAGACTTGGTTTGTGTGCATATGTGCCCAAGATCCCAGGAGTAGAATGGAGGACAAGGGATTGTGGTATGCCCATCTCTTCTGGGGGGTGATTTCTCACTTAACAATTTCTCCAAAAAAATATATAATGAGAAAGGACAAAACTGCCTTTGTTCCCAATGAAAGCATTTCAATTTTACTATTAGGTATGATGTAGCTCTAAATTTTGTTTGTTGGTCTCTTTTTTTTTTTTTTTTTTTTCTGTAGAGTGCATGTGCTCACCAAAGAGAGACAGACAAAGTGTGAAAGTGAGAAATTAGTCCCTAGAGAGGATGAACATGCCACAATTCCTTCTTTTAAATTCTTTTCTCAGCATTGTGGGCATGCTCTCACAAACACACACCTGCCATGTATTTGAAGGTGCCGGGTCTGGGGTTTGAACTGTGAATTCAACTATGCAGAAACCAGCAACCTTAACCACCTTACCACTTGCTGACCCTGTAGATCTAGGTTTTTATGGATGTTATTTATCAAGTTTAGGAGTTCCCTTTATTCCTAGGTTACTTAGCTTTTGTTATGAATGATGTTTAATTTTGTCTAATGCTTCCCCGCAACTATTAATATGACTATATGATTTCTCTTCTTTAGCCTATTAATATGGTAGATTATATACACTTGTTTTTGAATGTTGAGCCAGATTGTAAACATGAAATAATTTCCACTTGATTGTCAGTTGTATAAAATTTTAAACATTGTTGAGTTCTATTTATTTACTTAAATGTTTTGAAAAGTTATTGTTTCTTTTCCCCAAAATTGTAGACAATACAGAGTGCAGACAGTATATATTGAGTGGGGACATACAAAGTCTGTTTGTCATAGTCTGGCTTGCTTCGCTTAGCATTAAGTCTCCATATTCATCCATTTTGTATCAAATGTCAGGGTCTAATTTTTTTATGGTTGAGTAGTATTTCATAGACTATATATGCCACATTTTTCCAATCCAGTCATCTATTTCTGGATATTTGGGTTGATTTCATGTCCTAGCAATTGTAAACGATGCTGCAATAAATTTGGATGTACAAATGTTTTTCTGACTGAGCATTTGTCTATTTTTTGGGTGAATAGCTAAGAGTGGAATTACTGGGTCATATGGTAGTTCTATTTATAGGTTTCTGAGGAATCTCCATATAGCTCTCCAAAGTGTTGACTAATATGCATTCCCACCAAAAATGTAGGAGAATTTCCTTTTCACCACAGCCTCACCAGCACTTATCATTATTAATTTTTAAATTTTTGCCATTTTGACTGTGGTTTAGTGGTATCTCATTGTAGTTTTGATTTGCATTTCCCTTATGATAAGAGATGTGGAGCATGTTTTCATATGCTTTTGGGCCATTTATATGTCATCTTTGGAGAATTGAACATTCAGGGCATTTCCCCAGCATTTAATTAGATTGATTATTTTATTTTTTTTTTTCTGCATAAGCTGCTCGAGTTCCCTGTATATTCTGCTTATTGGTCCTGTATCTGAGGTTTAGATTGCAAACCTATTTTCCCACTTTGAGGGAGTGTTTTCTCACCCTACTTATTGTTTCTTTGTCTGTGCAGAAGCTTCTCTGCCTAATATACTCCCTTTTGTCTATTTTTGGGACTATTGCCTGTGCTTTGGAGGTCTTCTTTAAGAAGTCTTTGCCTACTCCATGGTTTCCCAAAGTTTTTCCTGTGTTTTCTACCAGTATTTTTATAGTTTGGGATTTTATGTTTAGATCCTCAATCCATTTTGAGTTAATTTTGTTAGTGGTGAGAGATAAGAATCCAGTTGCTTTCTTCTGCAGTGGATATCCAGTTTTCTCAGCAACATTTTCTGAAGAGATTTTCTTTTTCCCATTGGATTATCTTGTACCCTTTGTCGAGGATCAGTTGGCTGTATGTTTTGGGGTTCATTTGGGTTTCTTAGTTCTGTTACATTGGTATACCTGTCTGTTTTTGTGCCAATACCATGTTGTTTTAATTATCACAGCTCTGTAACATGTTTTGAGGTTGGGAAATGAGATGCCTCCTACTTTATTTTCCTTGCACTGTATTGCTTTGGCAATATGGGTCCTTTTATGCTTCCAGATAAATTTTGTGATTGTTTGTTTCTATTTCTGTGAGGAATATCTCTGGTAGTTTGATTGGGATGGCATTAGATTTGTATGTTAATTTGGGTAGAATTGACATCTTTGAATTTGTAAAGGCTTGTTTTGTGGCCTATCATGTTGTCTGTCTTCAAAATGTTCCATGTGAGCATGAGGAAAATGTATGTTTTGTGGTAGTTGAGTGAAACACTCTGTAGATGTCTGGCAAATCCATTTTATGAATGGTATCATTTAGATCTTATATCTCTTTATTTTTTGTCTAGATAAACTGGAGTCAATGAGGTGTTGAGATCTCCTACAATTATTGTGTTGCAGTCTCTCTCTCCCTTAAGATCTAACAATCTCTCTTTGATGTGTTTAGGTGCTCCAGTGTTGGGTGCATAGATATTTACAAATGTTATATCTTCTTGATGAACAAGTCCTGTTAATACTATATGTCCTTCTTTGTCTCTTATACCTTTCGTCTTAAAGTCTATTTTGTCTGATATCAGTATTGCTACTTAAGCCTTTTTTTGGTTTTGATTTACATGGAAAATCTTTTTATAAGCCATTCACTTTCATTATATGTATGTGCATATCATTGAGGTGTGTTTCTTGTGAGCAGCATATAGATAGCTTCTGTTTCTGAATCCATTCAGCCATTTAATGTTAATGGGTGAAATTAATCCATTAACATTAAATGTTACTATTGATATTTGTGGATTTATCCCTGTCATTTTGTTAGCCATTTTCTGAGTTGTTTTTTGTTCTCCTGTTTCTATTTATCTCTCTTTAGTTATCCTGATACAGCACTCCCCTCAGTACTTCCTGTAGAGCTGGTCTATTAGTGAATTCATCCAGTTTTTGTTTATCTAGAACACTTTTATTTGTTTTTCCCATTTGAAGGATAATCTTGCTGGATATAGTATTCTTGGTTGAAATTATTTTTCTTTTAATGTTTTGAATACATCTTTCCATGTTTTCCTTGCCTGCATTTTTCCAATTAAGAGGACTGATGATAGCCTAATGAGATAACCTTTGTAAGTAACTTTACATTTCTCCTTTGCCATTTTTTAAAAGAATTATTTTATTTAACTTTATTATTATTATTATTATTTTCCAGTTTGATCAGAGAGACACAGAGAGAGAGAGAGGAAGTGAGAAAGCAAGCCACCAGGTCTGAGACTTGAACCGTGGTTGGCCATGTGGGAGTCCAGCGCCTTTAACCACCATGCCACTTGCCAGCCTCTCCTTTGCCATTTTTTAAATATTGTCTTTGTCTTTAATTTTTACCAATCTGGCTATGATGTGCCAGGGGGAGGATCTTTTCCTGTTAACTCTATTTGAGTTCTTTTTTATTTCTTGGGTCTGAATTTCTCCATGTTTCTCTATATTTAGAAAATTTTCATATAGTATTTCATGAAAGAAGTTTTCCATACCTTTTGCAGATTCTTCACCTTCTGGAATACACATTATATGGATTATTGGATATTTCCTGGTGTCTAGAACTTTCTTTATAGTGTTCTCATTATTTTTGGTTGTTTTTCCTTTCTCTTTGGTGATTTGGTCTATGTTGGAGACTTTGTCTTTGAGGTCAGAAATTCTTCTGTGTGGTCTAGTCTGCTGTTAATGCTTGCTGTGGAGACATTAATTTCTGGTTTTGTACTCTTTCATTTCCAGAAGTTCTATTTCATTTTTTTTTAGATGATCTATTTCTTTACGGAATTCCTCTTTCATGTCCTGAGATGATTTTCTCATTTCCTGGTATTGATTGTTTCCTCTTGCATCTCATTGAGTTTTGTCACTATGAATATTCACAATTATTTTTATGACATGTCTGTGTCTTTCTATGTTCTCTTTACTGTTGGTGAAGGGCTACTACAATCACTGGGGGTCGGGGGGGAGTTATACCTTGTTTTCTCATGCTTCTTCAGGATCCGTGCTGATATGCAGTTATCTGATGCAGTACTCATTTTTTTCCCTTCTTTCCCAGGTATGTTTGTACTGGAGTGCTCTGTCTCCCAAGTTAAGCAGTTAGGGGTAACTTCAGGTGTTTGACTCCTCTGCCAAATGTTCAGCTCTTGATGTGGTGGTAGGAAGCTAAGGAGAAATAACTTAGAGAAAAGGGTCAAGTCACATGCTATGCTTTGTGCAGCACATGGACTGGTGTACCACAAGTCCTAATGGAGCTCCCAAGCCCTGAGTGCAGACTCACCCAAGGAGGCCTTCCTAGACCAGGCTTTAGTATCCTGGTGAGCAGTGAACAGGGCAAGCCCAGGCTGATGGAGTGGTGGGCAACAGTGTGTGACAGTCCCAATATAACTCCCAAGCCCCAGGCGCGAGCTCACCCCAGGATTCTATTTATTAGTATTTTGTTGAGAATTTTTTTTATAGTTTATTTACTTTTTACACATTCAATCACTGTATATTATTATAGCTTGTAAAATAAGTTGTCACAGCATGGATACACTGTATATTAGTTCAGTTAAAGATATTTTCATACGTGTTGTCATCAACAGATAATTTTCTATTTTTGTGTCCATTAAATGTTTTGCTTCTTTCTCTTTCCCCTTTGATATCTATGATTGTAAGAGATATTGGTCAGTAGTTTTCCTTTCTGAAAGGTCTTTACCTGATTTTGGTGTTAGGGTATTACGGGCTTCATAGCATGAGTTCATAAAGTACTCACAGCTTGTATTTTCTGGAAAGGATTGTATACAGTCTGTATCTTTTTTCTTAAATATTTGGTAGAATTTGCACTTAATTGTCTGAACCTAGTGCTATTTTTCTGTAAGATATAATTATTGATTAAATGTCTTTAATTGGTTAAGACCTATTTAATGTATCTACTTCTAGAAAATATCAAGCATAACCTAATATAAATTTTAAAAATATTTATAAAAATAATGAAAATTTTTATAAAATTCTTTATAAAAATAATGAAGAATTCACAAAGCCATAGGGACCTGCATGTTAAACAGTTTAACCTAACTGTATTTTTATAATATTTTTATAAATATTTGAAATATTTTATAGATACTTTTAAAAATATTTCAAAAGTAAAATAACTATAGTGTTTTCTTTTTTGTTTGTTTGTTTTTGATCATTGCTCCTGAGCATATTGGTGATGAAGATTAGTGATGGCAGAATAAAGAATTAATAAACATGAAGACAGGCTAAAATAGGTCAGTCTATCTGTAAAAAGAGGAAATAATGAAGAATTCACAAATCCATAGGGACCTGTATGACAGTATTAAACAGTTTAACCTAACTGTATTTGGTTTGGTAGAACAAAATGACTGTGATAATGGGATAGAAAAATGATAAAATAGTGACTAAGGTTCTTCAAAACTGATGAAAATATTTGACTTACAGTTCCAGAATACCCAGCTAAGCATAACCTGCATAAATTAACATAGACACGAATCAAAATATGTTGCATTATAGAAAATGCTAAAGCCTAGACTTAGTGAAGGTTGAAGTGAAGCCCCTGATGATAATGAAGTGACCATAGTCACTTCGGGATATTAGTGCTGAATTTCATGTGACAGAGAAATGAAAACTAATTTTAGTTAACTATTTGAGTAAAATCTCTTGATTAGAGCACCTGAAAAATTACCTTACAATTATGGATAATGATAGATACTTAGGAAATAATACCAGTGTTTTGCAACCATCTGACTGTAGAGGGGAAAGAACGGTTAAGTAAAATATTTTGTCTTGTAGAACTAGATTAATGGTGTTATTAGTAAGAATTTTACAGAAGATGAAAAAGAGTTTGAGGGAAAATTATGAAATCTTACTCTGAATTGAATTCAAGTTTCCAAAAATATTTAGATGCTAAGTTACAGTCAATGTGGACATGAGCTTAATGAAATAAAATGAATGGCAAAGGTAAACCCTGAGTGGCTAGCCTTTACAAAACTTTAATATTCTTTTTTTTTTTTTTTTTTTTTTTTTTTTTGTGGAGAGGTTTTTGCCATAAGGCGTGCATGCTCGCCAGACAGACAGACAGAGAGACAGAAAGCGAGAAATCACCCCCCAGAGGGGATGGCCATGCCACAATCCCTTCTCCTCCATTCTCCTCTCGGGATCTTGGGCACGCATGCACACATGCCTGGTGTGAGTTTTAAGCCACCAGGTCCGGGATGCGAACCGCGGTCGACTATGTGGGAGTCCAGCGATATAGCCATTACGCTAACTGCTGGTCCCAAAACTTTAATATTCTTCATGTAAAAATTTAACCTAATATACTGTCCAGTACTCATTTATCAGAGCTGAGTTTTCAGCCAATTCAACATACCTGTGTGAGTGTATCTGTGTGACCAGGGCCCAAGTGTAGTCCCGCAGACATAGTGGGCAAATAGAGAATGGCAAGTCTGGACTCATCAGGTAGAAAGGTCTTCTGAACTTTGGGCATCCAGCTAGAGGTTTAACTACATCCACTAGTTCTAGGTCAGTAAGTGTAAATATCGATACTATTTGGATACAAGTTGCAAGGTTTTTCACCTTCAGTAAAGAGCCTTGTAAATGTAGAAACTGTCACCCACCATAGAGCCTGTGCATATACTATCTCCCAGCCTCTCCCTTTCTTACACCCAGGATGTATGCCAATAGTTAAAATAAGGCCACTACTAAAATGACCAGCGTGAACCAATCACAACCAGGATGATGCCTGAACCAACCACTGCCTAACCTTCAAACTCATGTTACCTTCATTCTACTGCATTATAATACAAAACGACACACCTACCAGTGTCATGATAGTTGACAATCACCTAGGTTACCACCAGAAATGACCTTACAAAGAGAAAAAGGAGGAAGGTTTGCCAATTCAGGGAAATCCCTGATGTTTTCAAGAAAAGCTCTGAATATTCTTCCTTCTGTTATCTATCCTATTCCCTCATTATCCCATTTGCTATATCTTAAACCTCTCAGCTCAAAAGAAGCAAGAAGTTGATTTGTGAGCTAGGTTCTCACTTCTCCGTTCCTTGGCTATGAATAAAGCTTGTGCCATGACAATCGGTTTTGGTTTCATAAGTTGACCCTACGGCATCAAATGGCAAAAGATCCCATCTTTAAGAATAAATTAAAAGCTGATAATAAAAGGAACAAAGCTATAATAAATGCTACAATGTAGGGTAATATTTAGAGGCAAAAGAATGACTTCTCGTTTGTCCAATTGAGATAGATGGATAGATAAACAGATAGAAATGTGAGTTTGTTCACATATAAATATGTATATTCTAAATCTGTCCTTGAAAAGATGTAGATGCTATGATACCCTAATAAGAAAGAGCATGAACACCTAGACCTTGATTTCTGTTAGTAAATATAATTCAACGCTAAAAGAAAACAAAGGTTTCTTCACACAAAGGCTAATTCCAGGACAAGAAGAAAGAACATAGGATAAGCCTGGCAAGTTTTATTGTACTGAAATACCTAAACGAATAAAGAAATAGCAAGATGAAATATGCCAATTCCATCATAGTTTACTAGTTCACTACCACATACTCTTTAAAAACCTAGAGGATTCATGTTGATAAATTTAGAGTGGATAACTAGTAATTATAACTGTAATCTTTTTAATTATAAAATAATCACTAGTACATGAATTCAATTTATACTCACTATTAGAGGAAACACACACATACAAAGCATAGAAAGTAGACCATACAGTGGAAAACTTTTTTTTTTTTTTTGAGAGGCTTTTGCTATAGGGTGTGCACGCTCACCAGAAAGACCAAGAGAAACAGAAAGAGAGAAATGACCCCCCTATGGTCATGCTGCAATTCCTTCTCCTCTATTCTCCTCTCGGGACCTTGGGCATGCACGCACATGCACCCAGCGTGATTTTAAACCACCAGGTCCAGGACTCGAACCATGGTCAACTACATGGGAGTCCAGTGACATAGCCATTACGCCATCTGCTGGCCCCCTCATAGACTTATTTTAGTTTTTAATAAAAATTAACACTAGGGGCCAGCAGGTGGTATTGTGGTTAAGTTACTGAACTCCCACCTGGTCAACTGCAGTTCAAGTGCTGGATCTGGCTGTTGAAATTCATTCTGGGCATGTGTGCTGTGATGTGCCCATCCCTGCCTGCAGGGTGATTTCTCACTTTCTTTCTCTTTTTCTCTTTGTCTCTCTCTTTCTGGTGAGTACACGTGCCCTATAGCAAAATCTCTCAAAAAATTAATAAAAAAATAGGCCTATGTGGTGGTCTGTGCTATCAAGATGGTCTGTTATACAGACTAGGACCATATGGAAGCCTGTGTTCCATACCTAGTTCTACCCAAACACTGGCAAGGTAGTGTGTGTCTTTAACTCCAGTGATGGGGGAAACTGAGGTAGGTGGATTTTGAGCTTGAGGCTGGCCTGAGTAACAGCAAGATCCTGTCTGAGAAAAGAGCTGAGCATGGTGGTACACACCTATGATGTCAGCTGGGAGGTTGAGGCAGGAAGATTATGACAGGGAAAGCTTGCCTTTGGGAAAAAAAGAAAGAAAGAAAAACTGAAATAAAGACTAGCTTAAATAATTTTTTTATTAACTGGAAATTAAAATGACTGACTTGAATGGTCGTTTTTATAGTAGATAATTTGTAGCCTATAATTGTAATTTAAATAAAATTTACAATTTACGATTGTATAGTGTATGTTTTAAATCATTGTTAATCTGAAAAAAACAAAGGGGGGGGAGGGCCTCAAATTAATTCTGCACTTTCATCCCCCTTTACCTTCCTCTCGAATTCAAAACTTTGTAATTTAATAATTTTCACCAGTAGACAGCTTTGGTAAAAATTGAATGGAGTGCTAAAGTCTTTCTACAAGATGTAAGAAATTGTTTTTGTTCACTTAATTGGAAAGACCCTTTCTAAAAATGAGGTAAATTCAGTTATTACTATAAATAAACACCTTTTCTGTTGTCTATGCTCAATTCTTGAGATAACTGCTTCGGTAACTTGAGTAATTTAGTGCATCTGCCATTTGTTTTCCTAGTTACTCCTGTGGTACCATGTTATTATATATTTTTTCATTTCTCTGCCTAATAATTCTCTAATAGGAAATATTTAAATCAAGGTAAGAGATTTATTTATTTATTTATTTATTTATTTATTTATTTTTATTCCAAATAATGAATTCAGGCCCCTTGGCAGTATATTCACATAAAGCAAGTAGATTTTATTATAGGCTTTATTTACTCAACTGTTAATTTTCCTTTCCACCCACATTCGCCCACATTGTTCTATATCCAATTATGTATTCATTAACTCGTGTAATTTTTTTGGTTGTTGTTGTCATGAGGAAAATACAATTAGAATAACATTATTTGGAGTGGGAAGGAACCTTAACATCACTTGATACAACTGTCTATCCAAAGGAGAAATTCCCTGTATAGTACCCTGACAAAACACCATTCTGTTTCTGATTAATTGCTTCAGTGATGGAAAGAACAGAAAAGGCCAAAGCAGTCTTCATGAAAAACTAAAGAATTTTAAATCAACCCCAATATTTATCTGAAATATTTTTCTCTTTGTAACTTTCACCCATTGATTTTGTTCAGAACACATGATTGCGCTTTTCAAGATGGCAATTATACCTACAAAGAGACCCATCATATACCTCCTAAGGCTCCTTTCTCTACTTCCCTGGGTTTCTCCAAATACTCTCTTCACTACTATTGTATTCCCTCTCAGTGGACTCCATCTTTTTTCTCAGCAAAGACCAGGGACTAGGGATGGTAAGCTGTCATATTAATAGCAACGCAAGTCATTTTGCAAAAGGCATCATGAATATGAACGTCACCGTTTCCTAAGGCAGGGATTCTCCACGTACCAATTCCATTTAGTGGAATATGTATCATGAAGCTTGTTTTATTGACACTGACCTTAGAAACTTACTCAAGAAAATTTCAGTATTATAGGTTCTGTTGTGTAATGATAGACAAATCATTTTTACTTTACTGATTTATTTCTGGTACTACACAAACAACTCTTAAGCTCCTCCCAGGCTTTTTCCTGACAAGGAGCTTGAGGCCTTTCCCTGACAAAAACTTTGTAAGAAATGCTTTTTGTTTAATTGTTTTTTTTTCAGTTGTTTTTCTTAGTATATCATTAACCTGAAGAAAGATTCTCACATTTGGATCATCTTTAAGTACATTAATTTTATTTTTTTCTTTTAGGTTTTTTGCCATGTGTACTCACTGGAGAGAAACAGAGATAGTTGAAGGAAAATGAGAAATCACCCCCTAGGGAGGATGATCACAATGCCACAATCCATGTTCCTCCATTCTCCTCCTGGGACCTTGGCACATACTCACACATGTCTGGCATGATTTTCAAGCCACCAGGTCTGAGACTTGAACCAGAGTCAGCCATATGGGAACCCAGTGCCTTAACTACCATGCCACTTGCTGATCCCTGCCTGTCCCCCACATTAAGTTTTTCCTGAGGGCCAGCAGATGTCATAATGTTTACATGTCTAGACTCCATGTAGTCAACTGCAGATCAAGTCCCCAGCCTGGTGACTTGAAATTCACACCGGGTGAGTTTCTCCCAAGATCCCAAGAGGAGAATGGAAGAGAAGGGATTGTGGTGTGGCTATTGCTCCTGTGGGATGATTTCTCACATTCTGTCTCTCTGTCTCTGTCTCTCTGGTGAGTGCACACATCCTATAGAACAACAACAACAAAAAACCCTAACAACAACAACAAATAGTTTTAGATGGACTGGCCTATTAGGAAGCAGGTGGTACCTTGCTATTATATGTTTTTTTCATTTCTCTGCCTAATAATTCTCTAATGGGAAATATTTAAATCAAGGGATTTAACCCCAGTTAAATCCTCACCTCATTCTTCAGGTTGCAGATCACTGCTTTGTCCTTCAAAATCAGTCTGTTTTTCCCAATTCCTCCTGTACTGAAACATACTCCCCAGTACATACCCTAATATATTTCACATTATTGAACTATACATACCACATAATATATCCCAAATATCCAGGCTTTTTTTCTCTAAAAAATAAATCTTATCAGACATCTTATAATTTAAACCAGTTTCTTCTATTTTATCATAAATTACTGCCTAACCTATATTGCAATCAACTTAGTCTTCTCCTTTGTCTTATTCATTGAACTTACAATTCATTATTAAGTTTTTACTTTTCTTAAATATAAATATAATTCTTTAATTTTTTTCCTATCATGTTTACTCTTTTGGCAATTTGACATTTATTTTAGCCAAGAGAATACTTTGAATTATAATATTTTCAACAAAAATAATTTTTCTCAGCTTTCAATTATATAAAAGTTCTACAGACATTACTTTTCTGTCTTTATCCAAGTCAACTAAGTAAGTATTGAAACTCCAGTTCTCTTAGAGAATAATATACCTACTTATACTCTCAGCTCAAGAATCCCAGTGCCCCTAAGATGACATTAGGTACCCATCATGTATGTTCACAGAGAAGCCTTCAATTACACACTGTAATAGTTTTTTCACTGTTTTCATAGTTTGCTTGTTCATTTCTTTACAAAGATTAAAAAAAGACTTGTAATCAGGGCTTTATCTTGTTCCCCATCATAACCCCTGAGTCTAGCAGGCACACAGAAGTTACTAAATATTTAGCTGCTGAATAAATGCATTAATCAATTAATTAAAAATTTCCACTGCTATTTCTTTATATTAGGTTAATACTGATCTACTGGTAAACACTCTTTTTTTAACAAGAATTAGGCACAGTTGAGTTGTGATAGACTAGCAAGACTTATGTCCTTCTCTGGTAGTATACCAGAAAGGATGATTGAATGAACAGTGTTTGAAGATTTAGCTAATAAACAAATTTTCTGAACTGCTAGTTTGATTCACATTAATGCTATTGTTGCATAGAAAATGCAACTCAGTGTAATTAAGTACATATTTAATTCTTATACCTTTGGGTATAGTTCATAAAAAGAGGACAATGTCATCATATTTATATGTAAAATAAAATATAGACTTAATATCAACTATGGATAAATAACTTCACTATAATAAAAGATAACATGTGAATTTATGCTAAAACAAACTGAGGAAGCCCTCCTAGGGTTTTGGGGAAACGATCAATTTGTTTTCCTCTCCTCAGTACAGCACTGGGAATATTTTTTTTGCCTATATTTCCAAGGATGACAAATCTCACAAAAATAAAAGAGCTTCAGGTATGCTGTATACATTGACTGTTATAAAGCAAATATATTCTGCTTTTCAAAATCTAAAAATCAATGAATGGGACATGTCCCGACAAGTATACATTCAATTTAGGTATTTATAAAGAACCTGCAAGTACCCTCACTGCATTTTTGAGGTCATTGTGATATCTTCTTAGCATTGACCAATTTCCCCAGTAGTGACATGAACATAAAGACTTTGTCATTTTTGTAGCATATAGAAGTATGAGATGACCTATAAGATTTCCGGCCCCCCATCCTAGGGCATATACCCTGCACAATCTCCAACACTGTGGGTTTATTGGATTTCGCTCCCGTGTTAAATGCTACATAGCATACTCAACTTTAAGAAAGGGAGGAAGGATTAGCAGATGGAGTAATGATTACATCACTGGACTCTCACGTAGCTGACCGCAGTTTAAGTCCTAGAGCCAGTGGCTTAAAACTCACACTGGGTGTGTGTGTATACATGCCCAAAATTCTAAAAGGAGACTGAAAGAGACTGGAGAAGAAGGGATTGTGATGTGGCTATCTATCTATACCCCCAGAGGGGGGAGGTGATTTCTTGCTTTCTGGCTCTATCTTTCTCTGTCTCTCCAGCAAGCACACATGCCCTATAGCAGAAACCTCTCTCTTAAAAAAAAAAAAAAAAAGTAAAGAAAGAAAGGATATAGAACCAGCTAAAACCTCTCTTAAAAAAAAAAAAAAAGAAAAAAGAAAAGAAAGAAAAAGGAAAAAGGAAAAGGAAAGGGAGGATATGAAACCAGCAGAAGGCATAATGTTTATATTGCTGAACTCTCATGTAATTGACTGCAGTCCAAGTCCTGGACCCAGTGGCTTAAAATTCATGTCAGGTGCATGTGCATGTGTGCCCAAGATCCTAGGAGATCCTAGGAGAATGGAGGAAAAGGGATTGCAGCATGGCTATCCTTGCTTTCTGTCTCTCTCACTCTGTCTCCAGGTGAGTGCACATGCTCTATAGCAAAAATCTCTCTTTCTAAAACAGAAAATAAATAAATAAAAGGGAGGCTACATCGGTAGACCTAACCATCACATAAGCCCTTTAAAGAATAATTGATTCTCGCTGGTAGCAGAAGTCAGAGCCATTTGAAATTCAGAGTGAGAAAGATAGAGCATGCTTTTTCAACTGACTTGAAAATGGAAGGCTCTATGTGGGAAGGTCTTGGGAATGAACTAGTAAGGACTGAGAGAGTCAGCAGGAAGATAGGGCCATCAGCCCTGGTCCTATTCGGTTGTCAGAAAAGTCAAGTCGCATTTTGCATAGAAAACAGAAAAAAAAAATGTTATGACTTTTTTGACAATCCAATAAATTCTGCTAAAGTCTAAATGAGTTGGAAGCAGAGATTTTTCCATAGACTCCAGGAAAGAGAATTCTGACTTTAGTTTGAGAGATCCTGCACAAGGAACCTAGTCCTGCCATGTCAGTCTAATGAAACTGGGACATAATACACTTGTGTTGCTTTTAAGTCGCTGCATTTGTGTTTACTTGTCATGCAACAACAAAAAACTAATCCAGGCTGTGCCAGGAAATATTTTGTGCCTTAAGAATAAAGGAGTTGGGGGACCAGCAGTTGGTGTAATGCTGTCGCTGAACTCCTATGTAATGGACAGCAGTTTGAGTCCTGGACCTGGTGGCTTAAACTCACACTGGGCACATGTGCATGCATGCCCAAGATCCTGAGAAGAGAATTGAGGAGAAGGGATTGCAGTGTGGCCATTCCCCCTGGGGGAGTGATTTCTCGCTTTCTGTCTCTCTCTTTCTGGTGAGCACAAGCACCCTATAGCAAAAACCTCTCCAAAAAAAAAAAAAAAAAAAAAAAAAAAAAAGAAAGAAAGAAAGAATAAAGGAATTAGGCAGACCCTGTTTCCTAGTGGTTAAGGGAGTTAGATCCCACATGGCCAACCACAATTTAAATCCCGACTCAGTGGCTTACAAACCACCAAGTATGTGTGCATGAATGCCCAAACTTCTGACAGGATGGAGAAATGGAGTAGAAGGGATTGTGGCATGGCCACACCCATCGAGGAGTGCTTTCTCTTTCTCTCCCCACTCCCCATCTGTGTGACTCGCTCTGGTGAGTGCGCACATACTCTGTCAATTAAAAGAATAAAGATATTTAAAAGTTTGTAAAATGCTTCATGGACATCATCTTCTCTGATAAGAATATAGAAACACAGACATTGTTAGGCTATGTTTTTCATTGAATAAAGCTTTTAAATATTCATCATTGCCATGGTGGAGGTTGTTTTAAAGTCATTTTTACAAACTGTTTTAATGGATTCTAAGAAACTGTGTTCCATTTTTTTTTTTTATGTCTTACTGTTAAAATCCCTGAAAACATCTAGAAGATGAACAAATCATAAATACAAACATCGCCTAAGTATTCTTGGTGTTTTTCTGCTGCAAGGAGAAGCTATAGCACTTTCAGACATCCTCAGTGAATGGTAAAAGATGTTACGCTACATTTTGAAGCAATAAGGGAAATTTAACTTGTATTTATTTAGTGCTGAAGGTCTTCTGTTCTCAATTGTGTTTCATACAAACAAGGCACCAGACACTACAATGCTAGTAGGCCTCTACATACGCCTTTCATTTGTGTGTGTGTGTGTGTGTGTGTGTGTGTGTGTGTGTGTGTTTCCAAAGACATTAGTGTTTACTGTTTCCTCTCTCTGTCTGAACATGATTCCCTTGTCAATTCTATATTTGTGCTTCTAGGCCACTTTTACCTTCTGTCTCTCTTGTTTTATAATTGCCAGAGGGCACAGGTGCTCACCAGAGAGAGAGAGAGAGAACCCCCCAAAAAAGTGTGGCCACACTGCTATCCCTTTTCCTGCATTTCTCCTTCACATTGGCATTTGGGGCATGCAAGCACGTGTGTCCAGATGTTTTTCAAGCCATCAGACAAGACTGGAACTGATGGTGGCCATGTAGAACTCAGTCACCAGCAGGCTACGCTGGGACTTGCCTCTCTGTCTGTCTTTAATAGTATTTAAATTCAGCATCAATGAGCAGAATGATGTACATTTCTTTCTCTCATGTCAGCCAGAGTTCTACTTGAGTTCATCTAACATCTACTAGAAAAAAAGATTAAATTCATGGGTAGTTCTCAGCATCTATTCTTTAGCTCAATGAAAAGAGATTGGGATTTGGGGCCGGCAAGTGGCATGGTGTTTAAAGGCACTGGACTCCCACATGGCCGACCACGGTTCAAGTCTCGGACGTGGTGACTTGCTTTCTCACTTCCTCTCTCTCTGTGTGTCTCTCTGATCAAACTGGAAAATAATAATGATATAATAATAAATAAAGTTAAATATTAAAAAAAAAGAAAGAAAAGAAAAGAGATTGGGATTTTAGCACTTCCTTAGGCAGGACTGCTTCCAAGAAAGCAAGTTTTGTAAACTCTAGTCCTAAATAAAGCAACTTAGTTTATAGCATTGGCTTTACCATTAGCCAGATGGTTTTGGTAAGCCATTACAATCTCTGGGCCTTAAAATTCTGTATTTTATTACTTTCCGAGACTCTTCTTATCTTTTGGTAAATGTCAGAATGGTTACTTATTAGCTGTAATAACTGTAGATTTTTCATAATTTGGGATTCCTGTAGAGCAGAGTCTGAGATAGAGATTAGCATACTCTGACAGGATAATTTAGGAACAAAGGTAAATATGTAAAAAAATCAGACCTCTATTTGATGTGAATCTTGATTGAGCAGGAGAGGTTATAACTAAACTAAATGTTCTACTTTAATTGGAAAGCAGGAAGGGCTCATTATTATTTTATTTTTATTCACTCTAGTGTATTTAAATAGATTTTCTTACTCTTTAAACCCAGTGGCTCTATAAAAAAGGAGTACACTAAATAAAATGATTAAACCAAATGTTCAAAGAGACAAAACCAGGAGGACATTATAATAGATCTGTATAGACTTTTATGAAAATGTATAATGTATAATAGATCTTAAGACTTTTATGAAAATGTAAGTGTGCCTAATCTTATAGTTATATATTAAAGAATACATGAGACACCATAAAGTAAATTCTTTCACAGTTAACAAGCTATCTTAACTATTAAAAAGTGTGGATATTTAACGTAAATGAAGGCGTTTACATAAACATGAACACTTTTGTTAATTTTGAATTAACCAAAAGCCATTGCTAATGAAATAGAATATTAAACATTGCTTAATGAGAGGTAGAATAATATGGAAGATCTTTGAAGATATTCCATGAGAAAAAACATAATTAAAAAAAGTGGAAATGAGAATATGCAACTAATAATAAATAGAGTATCCTCAGTCTCTATACTTTCAGTTTCTAGTACTTCTGTTTATTAAAAAGTCCTGGTTTTGTTATTCTTTTCATTGAGATTTCACTATCACTTCAATTAATTCTCTCCCTGAGTTGAGCATGCATCCTTGCATTGCAAGAAGGAACAAGAGAACAGTTGTATCTACTTTATAACACTGTTTAGGGACCAGCCCTATAGCAGTGGGTAAGTGCTATGTGGAGAGACCCAAATCCCATGTGGTTGCCCATAGTTTAAATCCCATCTCAATGGCTTGAAAAACACATGGAGCACATGTTTGCACATGCCCAAAAGTCCTGAGGGGATGAAGGAATGAAGTAAAAAGAATTGCCATGTGACCAGGCCATTGGGGAATACACGTGCTCACTCTGTCTTTCTCTCTCTCATGACCCCTCAGGTATATTAACAAAACAAAAACAAAAACAAAATAACTTTTTATAATTATTGTTTAAGGATCATTTAAAAAATTGTGCAGAATAAAAAACATAAAAGGTTGTACCTGGGGCATATCCATGTTTATTGCAGCAGCATTCACTATTGCTAAGACATAGAACCAACACAAATATCCACGAACAGATGAATGGAATGAAAAAGTGTGGCACATATACTCCATGGACTACTAGTCAGTCATAAAAAAAAGACCTTAGCATTTGATAGAATGTGGATAAATATGGAAGGTTTACTGCTAAGCAAAGCAAGCCAGACTATAAAAGATATTGTATGTCTCCACTAAATATATATCAAATATCCACAGTGAATGGCAGAAACAAAAAGATTGGAAGACATAAAGGAAGGGAGAACAATGGCAGCTACTGGAGACAGTGTGGGAGGAGGGTGGGAAATAGGGGAGTGTGGAAAAAAGAAGTGAACATTTAAGAGACACAAAAATGGCAGATTATCTGTTGATAACATGTATGATAATATCTTTAACTGGACTAATATGCAGTATACTAATGTTGGGAAAATTCATTTTATAAGCTGTAATGATACAGAGTGATTGAATGTATAAAAGAAAAAGATAAGTGGTATGTGAATAGTATATTAAAATAATGACAGCCCTTTTGATTGCTTTTGAGTTCTTTTAACCACTAAATTAAATCTTACCTCTCTGCTTTTAAAGAGACAATGAGAATGACTGGCCCAAGTTTGGTTTATCCTTCTCCTTATCTTTGGACCCTCTTGTTTAATTACAAAATGAAGCAGTCCTGGGGTCAGAGGGTGGATTTTAAATAACTCTTATGTTTTAATTAAGTCATGAAAACAAATGATCATTTTCATAACCTGTTTGGATTTCTGCACAATAACCTACATACATAGCTATTTTAGCCTATGTAAGTTGTAGTCATTATCACAGATGCAAGAGTGGACACTTGATCCTAGATAGTGAAAGTTTCCTAAAGTATATTCTTTGATCTTTATTTATATCTATATTTTAAGAATAAGTATCTGTAAGAGGGAGGTAAACATTAATTTCATCAACTTCCTGGGTTGTATGAAATGTTGTTTTCAATTTATTTCACAATATTGAGTGAACTCTGTATACATATCAATGTTCAGTGAACAAGATGGATAGGATTCCTATTTTAATGCTCTATAGTATTGAAAGGAGGCAATGAGTAAATGCTAAAAAGGAAACAAATCAAGTCATTGAGCTAGTATTAAGGGATGCTCTCATTCATATGAGGTTCAGGGAAGATGTGTGATGCTGTTCGATAGGGTGAGCAGAGCTGTTGCTCTGAGGAGTGGGTATTTTGAGCTGAGGCATAAAGCATAAAAAGACACAATCATAAGAAGGTTTTTCTGAGAGCATTTAAGTCAGAGAAGACCAGTTCAAAAGACTGATGTGAGAAAAAGATTATTATATTGATAAAAAAGGAAGGTTGGAATATATTTTTCTTCTGGAGTTATAGTTTGAATGGAAAAAATATCAGGGGAATAGAACTAAGTTTGTCACTGTTATGGACAAATTCAGCTGATAGTTGAATAAAATTTAGTTTTTTTCTCTTTTTTTTTTTAAAGAGACTTTTGCTATAAGGTGTGTGTGCTCACTAGAGAGACAGAGAGAGAGAGAGAGAGAGAGAGAGAGAGAGAGAGAGAGGAAGATAGAAAGAGAGAAATCACCCCCCATGAGCGGTGGCCATGCCGCAATCCCTTCTCCTCCATTCTCCTCTTGAGATTTTTGGGCACACATGCACACATGCCCAGCATGAGTTTTAAGCCACTGGGTTGGGGAATCTAACCATGGTTGACTACATGGGAGTCAGTGATGTAACCATTACACCATCTGCTGGTCCCAAAATTTATAGTTTTAATAGCAAGTTTGATTCTCAAGACTTCTGTAGTATGGAGATACCTGCCAAACTATATCTTGTGTGGTTCCCTTTGTCTTACATTATCTCAAACATATTGATTTGTAGTTCTGTTGTAAATTATGTTGTAATGATTCCAGTCAGCCATAAATGCTGCATTCTTTTTTAAAAATAATTATTTATTTATTCAATTCCATTTGTTATTATTATTTTTTAATTTGACCAGAGAGAGACAGAGAGAGAAAGGGAAAGTGAGTAAGCAAACTGCCAAGCCTGAGACTCAAACTGTGGTCAGATGTTTGGGAATTCAGCGCCTTTAACCACAACACCACCTGCCAACCCAATGCTATATTCTTAACTGACTCTGTCACTTGCCATGGGTGGAATATTCTGGTTACATATAGCCTCCATTCTGAATGTGTCATGAAATAAATTTTAAAATAGCAAATAGGAACAATAAGACATTACAATGACAACATCCAAAGGGTCATTTTAAATTAGTAAAATCATTCTGCTTGACTCATTTGCATGGGAAAAATTTCTTTGGAATATAATACTTGTCCTTTATTATGGTGACTAAATATTTATTTTTTTGGAGCTTAGATTTTACTGCCATCCTGTCTTCTAACAGACAGTAAATTGCTCTTCTTTACAGACAGAGCCACAATCACAAATAACATTTGCTCTTTGGTGGTGGTTGAATATAAAATTATTGTAATTGGAAAGAATGATGTAAAAAAACAATTGTAGAGAGTGATGATAAACAGATATGCCTTCATAAGTACCATTTTCCTTAATGTCTGGTGACAATTACTTCATCTACTTTGGAGTAAAAAGGGACACATTTTATACACACATACGTACACATTGAAATCAACATTCAGTACATAAAATCTCCCATAAAGTTTGTGTATAATTAGGATCAAGCAGATGATTTTCACAGCATTTGTAAGGTTGTTTACATTTTATTTTTTATTGACTAAAACTATCAAATTTCTTAATACACAATCACCCAAAATTGAAAATTAACTATCAGCTAGGCTTTGATTAATGTTCCCATTAAAATTAATGTGTAAACATACAAAACATAACTGTCTATCTATAGACTTGTCTTAAGCATACGTATTTTAAAAACGCCTGTGTATATCTAGGTGAATTTCACAGCAGACAGAATCAACTATTCCAAGTCTCTGATCATTCAGAAGTAGCATAATGGGATGAGTGTAGGACAGTGGTGACCCAGTGTAGCCTGGCGGTCGGTGGGCCTAGGCTAGGTACTAAAATTCATGAAAGGTGAGGAATTTGGGGACTTAGGTTTGTAAAACCAAGTCTGAGGCTTAAATAGTTGTCACTCGGAAACAGATGCAGAGATAAACATTAAAACCGGCAAAAAAAAAAAGGTTGAAGGCAAAAAAATTGCTATTCAATTTTAATATTTTATAGTCTCAGTTGTAAACCACAAATTAAGTCCTGGAAGGGAAGAAGAATCGGAAACATAGGGTCAGGCAAGAAAAAACTTTTGGCCAGTGAAAAGTTAAGATACTTCTAGGGACGGCTGGACTTGGTGCTACAGAGCAGATGTAGACCTATGAGGTGAAAGTCATTTGTATTAGAATAACAATCAACACTTCGGGATTGCTAACTTTTATAAGATAAGAGAGAAAGTAAAATGGATGACACTGATACTGCTGGGTTCTGAGAGGCCTATCGAACTCCCACCTGCGAAAAGCTTCTGTACCACTGCGGCAGGCTGTCTCTGAACCCATGACATGATTGTACATGCATTTAGAAATAACCAGTTATTTGAGTAGGTTACAGAGCTCTTCCTGGTCTGCTAAGTTATCCTTAAAAAGAACAAAAGCAGAAAAAAACTACCTTTTGATTATATTTGGTTAGAGATTCTGGGGAAAGAAAAAAGATCCATTGATTTCTGCCTAACGATGGATTTAAAAAAAAAAATAAACAAAAATATTAGATGAACTAACATAGGAAGAGTAAAATATATATTGATGAAGAGTAGGCAGAAATTTTTGGTGCAGTGTTTTCCACCTAGGCATAAAATCTTTAGGAAAAACAGCACCAGATTAGTCAGGCTGAATGATTTACTAATCCAGAATGCTATTTGGCTTCCAGCTAATTCCCCTGGCTATCCACCAAGCAAAAGAAAAATCATCCAGGTTTTTTTTTTCTGATGGCCCATATCCTGCTTCTCTAATATTAATCAGCTAGTTTTTAGAAGTTATATAGACTGCTGAGACGTAAAATGTGTAAGGCTACAGATAAAAATACAATAAATAAAGCAAAAAGCCCATATTAAAACAAAAATGAAGTATCTGTGTAAATAAAGTGAGTCACTTCAAATATTACATGAATGAATAATACTATAGTATGATAGTTGGAATGGCAAGAACCATGATGCTGGTTCCATGAATGATTGGAATTTAGGTTACATTGGTTAGAATGCAAACCTACTCTGAGGGCAAACCTAAAATAATCCTACTTTTTTATGGAGACTATAATCCCTAAAAAAAACAACTGATTGTCTCTTCAATTCTGGAATCACTAATGCAATCTTTACATTATAAAATAATTCATATGCTTCCATAGGGCTTAACTTAGAACCACTTGATGTTTAATTCTTAAGAAAGTGATCCCATGTTATTTTCTTCTATAAAATAAGCTTAACTTTGATTTTTGTCAAAGACATTAATTATTTTGTAAGGTGTCACATATGTCTGTAGCTCCATATTGTTGATATGCCCATCATTTGTATCAGATTCACACTCTGAAAGACACTTTGAGAGAAAACCTAGAAATCTTAAAACTGTCAGACCTACTTAGTATTTTTTTCCCCAAGTCAAATTCTAGACATTTTTCTCCAAATCAGATTCTCAGTCATATAATTTCTAAAACAATATATTTCCTAAGAAAAGCACAGTAGTGTTTCCTGATCTTTGTATTTCAACTCCCTATCTAAATATGATACACAGAATGGTCATGTAAGTTTAATTGATTAGAAGTTCAGATGAACTACTCATTAGTGTTGCTTTTCTAGCAATCTCCGGCACAACTTGTTTCTCAAAGAATACAGTAGACTCCCAGGATCATAAGCCAACAGAATTCTCCATGGTCGCTAAGGAAGTAAGTTTAGGACCAATTCCCTTTAAGTTGTATTTAGTTATATAATTAAGAGTTAGAATAATATAAACAATAAATGAATATAACCATTTGGTTTGAGCCTGTGTTTCTATGTAAAGACTGTTTTAGATAAGCTATAGCAAACCAGATAGAGAAGAATGTTTACTTTTTCTGTTTCTTTTTTTTTCTTTTAAGAGAGATTTTTGCTATAGGGTGCATGCTCTCTCTGGAGAGACACAGAGAGACATAAAGTGAGAAATCACCCCCACCCCACCTCCAGGGAGGATGGCCATGCCAAATCCCTTCTCCTCCAAATCCTCTTGGGATTTTGGGCAGGCATGCACACTTTGCATACATATGCGCTCAGCAGATGTTTTAAGTTAACAGATCTGGGCCTCAAAATACAGTCAACTACATTGGAGTCCAACAATGTAACCATTATGCCATCTGCTGGTCCCAAGTTTTTAAATTTTCTGTTAAAAGAAAGTATGCATTTTATTCCACACACAAACATGTTTGTTTCATTGGTTCTAAATCTTAGTCAGAATTTAGAGAGAAAACTACTTGAAAAAGTTCAATACTGGGAACCAGCAGTTAGCGTAATGGCTATGTCGCTGGACTCCCACGTAGTCGACCGTGGTTTGCGTCCCGGACCCGGTGGCTGAAAACTCACGCCAGGCACATATACATGCATGCCCAAGATCCCGAGAGGAGAATGGAGGAGAAGGGATTGCAGTGTGGCCATCCCCCCTGGGGGGTGATTTCTCGCTTTCTGTCTCTCTGTCTCTCTGTCTGTGGCGAGCGCACGTGCCCTATAGCGAAAACCTCTCCAAAAAAAAGAAAAGAAAAAAAGTTCAACACTTGGAAATCTTATGAAAACCTCAGTGTCCTAAAATATCCAAAGGCAGAAACATTAGAAGGAACTAAATAAGAGAAGCAAACATTGCATGGAATTTTTCCATCTTTCATCTATACTTTAATGCATATCAACTTTTTCTGAGAAAGTGTTTTTTTTTTTAACTTTGTATGGTGATAGAACTTTAAAGTCAGAGAAGAGTTGCAAACATAATATAGTTGAGTAATTTACTGTTCACAATTGCTATATTCATCATTTCCATATGGTTTTTGTAGGAAGAATATCCTTTGTATGGTTAATATGTATCAGTTTAGTCAGTCAAATTGCTCAAAGTTTCTATTTAAACTTATTTTTCTTTGAGAAATATCTACCTTGGAGCCCAGTGATATATTAGATTTTTTTAAATCCTATTTCTTTTTTCCTTACGCATTGAAGAAGAGGAAAATGACTAGAAGATAAATAAGAGTGTGTTTGAGATGCTTTGCAAATGCTATCTTGAGTTGTAGTTGACTCTGGATTTATCAGCTAGACTAGCCATCCCTCTAAACATTGACTTATAAGCTTTAAATCTCCAAATAATTTCTTTAACTTAGAATGCTGAGTGCATGACTCTGTAAGTTTGTGTGTTGATCCTTAACACTGTTTAGTAATATAAAAACAGTCTTAAACCTTCTGTGTGTGTCAAGCTGGCACCAGGGAGTTAACTTGTCTTAGAGCATAGCAGACATGCTTTATTCTAGTAAAGGATAATATTCCTTTCTGTAAATTTTTGGTTCATTACATAATCAATAAATATTTTGCAAATCTTTGTTGTTTTCGAGTTGTTGCCTCAGAATTGAAATTATGATCACAGGCTATATGTCCTTGGTCTCTCCTCCTCTGTCTGATATCAGTTGAGACTCTTCCAAATGGACTGTGTATGTCTACAGGACATAATTTAAAGAAAGAGTCTTCCTTTTCTTTAGGAATGCTAATGATAGAGAGAGATACAAATTCTTGAACATAGTGGGTGTTTTTTCAATCATAGTTTTAGCATTAAAACACACGACAAAGGAAACCAGCAGTTAGCGTAATGGCTATGTCGCTGGACTTCCACGTAGTCGACCGTGGTTTGCGTCCCAGGCCCGGTGGCTTAGAACTCACGCCGGGCGGGTGTGCGTGCGTGCCCAAGATCCTGAGAGGAGAATGGAGGAGAAGGGATTGCGGCGTGACCATCCCCCTGGGGGGGTGATTTCTCGCTTTCTGTCTCTATGTCTCTCTCTGTCTGTCTGGCGAGCGCACGTGCCCTATAGCAAAAAAAAAAAAACCTCTCTAAAAAAATTAAAAAATAAATAAAAAATACAACAAAAAGAAATCTTAATGTTTTTTACGTTCATAGATTATTTAATTTGGAGTCTCATGTACTCTTTTTTTTTTCTTTTTTTGGAGAGGTTTTTGCTATAGGGCGCGTGCGCTCGCCAGACAGAGAGAGACAGAGAGACAGAAAGCGAGAAATCACCCCCCAGGGGGGATGACCACGCTGCAATCCCTTCTCCTCCACTCTCCTCTCGGGATCTTGGGCACGCACGCACACGCGCCCTGCGTGAGTTTAAGCCACCGGGTCCAGGACTCGAACCGCAGTCGACTACGTGGGAGTCCAGCGACATAGTCATTACTCTAACTGCTGGTCCCAGAATCTCATGTACTCTTAATATCATAGATAAAATTGATGAGGTATACAATTGTCATATTTTCATGAGCTTGACTAGTGCCATCCTATAATAATAAAGTATGATATGGGCACAAAGATAAATTGGTCACAGAACTCAGAAATAAACTCATACATATATGAATGAATGAATTTTTATGAAAGCACATAGTTCAGTGGAGGGAAAACCTGTTTTCATCAAATGGTGCTGGAACAACTGGATATTCCTATGGGAAACAAAAAACAAAAACAAAAACAAAAACAAAACAAAAACAGAAAACGGAAGGGAGACAGCTTTGTTGGTACAGTTCTTCTTACCATGAGTGTGTCTGCAGACTTACCTTTTTAAGTAGAGGAAATGTTCTCTCATAACGGTCAAAAAACCTAGTGTTCATATCCCATGTTTTAAAATTAACTGCTTATTCGTGTTGCATATTTATTTATTTATTTTTAAAATTATTTTATTCAACTTCATTTACTTATTTTTTTTTAATTTGATCAGAGAGGGACAGAGAGTGAGAGAGAGAGGGAAAGTGAGAAAGCAAGCTGCCAGGTCTGGGACTCAAACCACAGTCGGCCATGTGGGAGTCCAGCACGCTTAACCACCATGCCACCTGCTGGTCCCCATGTTGCATATTTATAAATGAAACTAGAACTTGGTATATAATTAATTTTTATTAATTGACTGACTTTGAGAATCTTTTTCTACTTCCATATATTCTGAAAGTACAAAACAGAGTAATAGTTAAGAACATGGCCTTCAGAATCACATAGAGCTAAGTTAATATCCCAGCTTTGATAGATTTGAGAGCTGTATCTTTGGGCAATTCAATCACCATGAGTTTCAGTTTTATCATGTCAAAGAGTTGTTATAGAAAGTAAGTAACGCAGGCTAAAACTCTATCACAATGCTAGGTACATTTAAGCATTTAAGAAATGTAGGCAGCTACTGTTATTAATGTGTATTTTAATGAGAAGACAGAGGATTCCTGGAATGTCCCCTCAAAATACTGACTTCCCAGAAGTCATTCACTTCTTTTATGTGGAAATATAGAAATGACTCAGGTTCCACTAAGGAATAATGATAGAATTTTTATATGTTCTTAGGTGCTGAACAAGCAGAATAAAACTCATAATGTTAAAAATAGTTTTAATTTGTATCTTCCTAAGTTGGCCTAAAATCATGTAAGTTATCTATATTCATCCATTTTGAATCAAATAATAGGATCTCATTTGTTTCTTATGGCTGAGTAATAGTCCATTGTGTGTGTGTGTGTGTGTGTGTGTGCACGTGCATGTGTGTGTGTGGGTATGGCATAGTTTTCCAACCAGTCATCAATTTTTGGACACACAGTTTGATTCCGTGTCTTATATGTACTGAATATTAGTACCCTATGGCAGAAATGGAAAGATCCAAAAATATGATGAGAGAGAGAATAAGTGGAGATACTCGAGACCGTAGGGAGGGGAGTGGGTGGTAGAGTGTGGGTAGGAGGGGCAAAGGGAAGAAACATTTAATGGACAAAAGAATGTGAAGTTCTTTGGCAAAAAAAAAGTTCTGTAATTTTTGCTTTCCAAAATTAAAAATTCAAAAATAGTTTTAATTATTTTGATGTGCAACTCTACATATAACAAAAGAAAAATTTGAGCTTACGTAGTTTTTCAGGTACTGTTGGAAGGTACTTGGAGAAAGCCTGATTTAAGAATTGTTGCTTACACTATTCCATCTCATTTCTTTCTTACCACTGTTTTAAGTAAAATCACACTGTCTTTTCACTCTTACAAGTAAAATTTGCCCTAGAAATTGACAAAGATTCTACCATGTCAAGAAAGTGAGTAGATTATCCATATGACTTAGGATGGAGTAGGGAAATGACTTTGTTCTCAAACTTCTAATAATTCAATGATTAATTTAGTGATTATTTTAATTAATCATTGATTATAATAATTAATTTATTAATTACTCATAGAAGATATCTGATTTTTCTAGACCTATTTCCTCTACTATAAACCAAAAAACGGCTTGAGATATTGCCTGAGTACTTTAGTTGGAAGTTAATATTAGGTTGGTAAGCTGATTCATTGCACAGATTGAAAATTTTAGTTTACTTACTCAAATGTTCCATATCTTTGAAAATCAGCCATCTCATGACAACTTCTTCTTGTCATAATCTTAAGTACAAGAGCCACCAGCTCATTGCACCTGATTTGTGACTTTAATGTGGAATTTTATATATAGTCAAATTTCTAAAATATATATTATAATTTTAATTATCTGAATTCCAAAAGAAATGAGAGTGGCTTTTCTTCATAATACATTTTTATAAGTAAATTAGTTAATTATTAGTAGAAATAAGTGATGGAAAATCAGATATATACCACAATAGTAATACTCTTGTCAATGATTTCTCCAAGAGAATTTATTTTTGACATAGTTACTATATTTGATAGCTATAGAAGTGTCATACTAAAGTTCTTGTCAGTGGTTAAGTATTTCTTCACCACATTCTCAATACAGCACTCCAATACTGATCATACAGCAAGAGACAAGGTCATATACACAAAGGGACTTTAAAAAGTGTGTAGTGAAATGGAATTGAAGTACAAGTTTATTTTGGTGCAAAATAATTTTGAAATCCATGCAGTTTTTTCATATTCATATTCCACAAATGTTTTGAAGACCCTTGTATTAATTTATTCAAGGGTATTCATGTTCCAAAAAATAAGTAAATCCCAACAATCATAAAGGCTATAAGAATGGTGTGACTAACATATGTAAGAACTCATTTTTAACTTACATGTTGTTATAATCAAAATGGTGACAATACCTTATAGATAGAACTGTCTCAGATGATAGAAGTTTGTAATTGGCACTAGTTTTTGTTTATTTTTGTTTATTTTTGTAATCTAAAGCCCTGACAGTCCATGGAACTTTAAGCACAGTAATTTACAGAAATTTTTAAATTGCTCTATGTAAAAGTACTTATTTTCTTTTCTATACTTCTTTTGGTAGCATTACAATATCTTCAGTAAACAAGATCAAAAGTGGTAATCAAATTCCTGCCTCCCTTGTGAGGAAAAGTGGTAAAAGCAACTCTTATCATAGAATGTTAAAGTGAGGGCAAAATTTAAAAATAAAAGCATGATTAATGTACATAAAACAATTATTTCAGTACTATACCTCCCATACACAGAGACATTCAATAAGTATTTATCTTTTGTTTGTTTGTTTTGTTTTATTTTTCTACAGAGAGATTTTTGCTATAGGGTACATGCACTCACTGGAGAGACAGAGAGACAGAAAATGAGAAATCCCTCTCCCCCCAACCCAGGATATTGGCCATGCCACAATCCCTTCTCTTCTGTTCTCCTTTCAGGATTTTGGGCATGCATGCACATGCAACTGGCATGAGTTTTAAGCCACCAATTCTGGGACTCAAACCATGGTCAACTACATAGGAGTCCAGTGACATAACCCTTATGCCACCTGCTGGTCCCATTCTATAAGTATTTGTTATCAGTTGTTACTTGTTTACATTTGAGTCTCTCCATTTTCAATTGAAATTTCTTTGAGGATAAGGCCCTTGACCTGCTGGTATTTTTATCTTCAGCATATTAAATAGTGCCCAACACACAGCAGTACTCAGCAAATATTTCTCATTCTATATAACTAATCACACTCTTCAGGCATCTCTTAATTATTTCCTGCAAAAACTATTGTTTCATGGATATAGTCTGAGCCATGTAATGCCTGTGTCAGGTGAAGAATGTGCTTAAAATGTTGTCTGAACCTCAACTCAAACATATTCAGATGGAATCTCTTTAGTGAGTTATACAGTTGTGTTTAAATAACTTCATAACTGAATCTTATGCACACTTAATTAGATAACTCATGTTCAATGTTTTCCTAACCTCCAAATTATCTCCACTTTCATCCATTGTCAAAAGAATTTCTCCAAAATGCTACTTTAAATATTTTGTACCACTTCTACAAACTTTTTAGGTACTTACCCAGTTACCTACCAAAATTATTTGTCTAAGCAATCACAGTCAGCATTATGAAATCTAGCTTCAAGTAAATTTAATATGGAACCCATGACCTTTCCAGTCCAGCCAGTTGTTAATCCTGATGATTCTACTTACCCCATCTTACTCTCTCCTCCCTAACCCCTGCCATACCTGGTTCACTCCAGTCCCTCTTGTGCCCTAAATATTCCTCTTACCCCTTTTTTAATCTCTCCATTTCCTTTTTCTTTCCTAAGTTTAACTGAGTCCCCATTTCAGCAGTTTATTACAATTACCTAGGGATCGTTAAAAACACCAGTGTCCTAGCTCTTTCTCAGACGAATAGGTTAGAATAACCAGTAGCATGAAACTCTGGGACAGCTTTTATCACACTGAATCTCAGCCACTTCAGCTGGAAAGAATCAATCTTTCACCTTTAAAGGTCTTGGGTGCACATATAATCCCATCTCATTCCTTAGCTCTTACATAGTGGCTTTGGATTTCCTCTTAAGAGACAAATTATTCCTACACTGGTAATACCATTATTTCCAAAGCATTGGGCTCCTTATATACGTTTTGGAGTATATATCCAAATATTCACATTTTTTTAAAAGTGGGAAGAGATGCTAATACAGGATTTTCTAGATTAATATTACTTTTAATATTCTAAATCTTTAAAGTAATTTGTGGGGCCAGCAGATGGCGTTGAGCTTATGGTGCTGGATCCCACATGGCTGACTCCATATTCTGGGTCTTGGACCCAGGGACTTAACAAACATGCCCAGTGAAGCTGTGTGTCCAAAATACCAAGAGGAAAATGGATGAGAAGGGATTGTCACATGGCCATTCTACTTGGGATAGAACAGGAAGTGATTTCTCACTTTCCCTCTCTGTCTCTCTCTAGTGAGCCCACTTACCCTGCAACAGAAAAATCTTAAAAATAAGGGAGGAGTTATTCATTATTTTAATAAAAAAAGTTATAAAAAAGAAGTTATCTAGAGAAGCAAAATTTTTAAAAGTGTTGACTACTCATTGCCAACCTGGGATTTGTTTTCTTTCTCTTTTATCTGCTCCCCGTTTGCAAGAGGGATTGATCAGATAATTCAAGAGCTTGCCATCATAAGACATAAGTGAAATAACTTATATGTAGCACTGAAATTCTCAAGGATCCAAGGTTTAATTGCTTTTGTAATACAGCTGTCTATGAGGTTAGATAGAAAAGCCCAATCAGAGCAGAAAATTTCCTGCCCAAAATAATATAGACAGGAGACTAGTAGGGAATGTCTAGCTAATTAAGCCACAATTAATATAGCCAATGAGATGAACCAGTAGGCCCAGCCACATTTGATAGAGCCAATCAGATGAATCAGGATGTCCAGTCACATTTGGTAGAGCCAATGAGATGAGAGCAATCAGCGGGCTTAGCCAATGACTAACCAACATGACCAAGATTAAAAAATAAACTGCGTATGATGTAACTACTAGGACCTTTTGAGCCACTCTTTCTATAAATGCTCAGGTACACTCCTACCTCTCAGGAGTGTAATTTTTCTTTTACTTAATAAAATATCTCTTTCTTTAAAAAAAAAGAAGCAATAAATAAATATTAAAATTAAAAGTGAAAGCAAATAGAACCAGGCAGCTCTGTAGATTTTTAAACAATTCTATATCTTTGATGATTATAAATGTCTGGTTTTTTTTTTTTTTTTTTTTTTTTTTTTTTTTTTTTTTTTAAGTAGGCAAAGAATACAGGTCTTTGCATTTTTCTTTGTTCATAAAAATCACAGTGCTTTATACAGTCAGTTTTATTCTCAACAACCACAAGTACCTATTCAGGATAACCTCTGTTATGGACTGTCTTAGGTACTGTGCTAAAATTTTATGAATTTTATTATATTCCATATGCTGAGGGTTATGCTAATCTATTTTAAAATGTTCTTTATATTGGTCCTAGGCCAATTACAAAGAATACCCATAAAAAGAGAATAAGTATCATTAGGTAAACTATTTATTTTAGATCAAGTTGGCAAATTTCATTATTTCAGAAAAATCATTTAAACTTGGTGCTTGGGGTTTTCACCATGAGCCTGGTTTATAGAAAAGTTAATATCAAGGACTTTGTTCACAAAGACTTGACTTTCAATTATACCAGCACAGGTACCAATGAGTCCAAAAGAACTTTATAATATGAAAATACAGATAGTACTGACATGGTGCCACAAGGGTCAGTGCTTGCTACTCCATAGGTTGAGACCACATGAGAGGTGCAGATTTGATTCCTGACCCACCCACTCTAAAAGCTGAGCCTGCCAGTGCACACCTTACCTGTACCCTCAGATACTTGAAAGACCAAGGTAGGACAATGCGAGATAGCAAGATCCTATCTTTATTTAAAAAAAGAAAGAAGAGTACACGTGTAATCAGGTGCGTGCTGAGTAAAATGTTAATATCTTTTTTTTTTTTTTTTTTGGAGAGGTTTTTGCTATAGGGCGCGTGCGCTCGCCAGACAGACAGAGAGAGACAGAGAGATAGAAAGCAGGAAATCACCCCCCAGGGGGGATGGCCACGCCGCAATCCCTTCTCCTCCATTCTCCTCTCGGGATCTTGGACACGCACGCACACGCGCCCGGCGTGAGTTTAAGCCACCGGGTCCGGGACTCGAACCGCGGTCGACTACGTGGGAGTCCAGCGACATAGCCATTACGCTAACTGCTGGTCCCATAATGTTAATATCTTTTTAGGTAGGGCCAGCCTCTGGTGTAGTGGTTAACTGCATGTTCCCATGTGGCCAACTGCACAGTTCCAGTCCTGGAGCTTGAAATCTACACTGGATTGGTGTGTATCCAAAATCCCAAAAAAAGGAACAGAGAGGGGATTTCAGCATGGTCGTTTCTCATGGGGGGTGCTTTTTAACTTTCTCCTCTCTCTTTGTCAAGGCATGCGCCCTCTGGCAAAAACTAGGAAAGAAAACAAACAAAAAGGTCCTTTTAGGGACCAGCTGGTGGTGTGGTGATTAAGGGCTGGACTCCCACATAGCCAACAATGGTTTGAGTCCCGAACCTGGTGGCTTGCTTTCTCACTTTCCCTTTGTCTGTCTCTCTCTCTATCTCCGGTGAGTGCTCAAGTCCTACAGCAAAGTAAAACATAATAATGAAAAGAAGAAATAAAATTAGATAAATCTTAATAAAATGATGCTTTTGATTTAACCAAATTTGATCTATTATAGTTATTTTATATTCATAGTCATAATATTAAGTCAAGTAAATTCATCTTGTTTTTTTTTTTTTGGAGAGGTTTTTGCTATAGGGCACGTGTGCTCACCAGAAAGACAGAGAGACAGAGAGACAGAAAGTGAGAAATCACTCCCCAGGGAGAATGGCCATGCTGTAATCCTGACATGAGTTTAAGCCACTAGGTCTGGGACCTTAACCACGGTCAACTACATGGGAGTCCAGCAACATAACCATTACGCAAACTGCTGGTCCCAGTAAATTCATCTTAAATTAACAAAATGAATTCTAAACTGATGTAAATTTTCCTATGCTAGGCCATGCTGATCATGACCATTTATGAGTTCACCTTTTAAAAATATTTTACCTTGAACTTTGTTTTTATTATAATAAGAGAAGTTTATTATAATAACAGCAGTTAGAGATATAGAGAAGTTAGAGAAGAAATATTAGGTAGTTGGGGAAGTTATGACATATTTTTCTGTGTTTTTCTAGGCAAAAATGCATCATGACTTTCCCGATGACCCAATACAAAACAAACTGATGAGAGACTGGGATAAGTGATAAAGGAGGAGGTTGTCTGTCCATTTTTTGATACATTTTTCCCTCATTTTGAGAAACAATTCCTGTTTCTTGTTCCAATAAGTCCATAAAAATGGTAAAAAATAAATTAAAAAAATTATGATACAATTAGAGAACAATTTTTTGGACTCTGAATCTAGAGTTCTTTCTGCTGGACTATTTCTGGATTGTCTAGCTGCAAAAATAGCTGCAGTTCTTTTGGAGTTAGCACCAAAGGCTAAGGAGAGCCTGGGTAGAGGGCCTACTTTTCCGTACTGAAGGAAAGACTCAGTGTACTTCTTACGCCAGGGTGAAATAGGTCTATACATTTAATCATTTTAGTCATGTCGGTGCTCAGGAGAAAGGAAAGAGTGCTCTTTCTCAGCTTTAGGAAGGACATCCATGACTTTGGCCACAGTTCCAGCTATTATTGACTGACTTGAGGGATCTTGAGCACAGAGAAGACCCTACCTACCCTGAAAGCGAGGATTGATCTTTCTTTCAGATGACAACTTCCTCTTTTCCACCCTCGTGTTTAATATCATATTATTGAATAATGCATTGAATCCACAGTTGAATTAAATGTAGAACATGCCTGCAATACAAACCCTGACACAGAGTTGCTTCACTCAGAAGACCAGAAAGTCAGTGAGCAATTCCAAGATAATAAATTTACATAATCACATAATCACCTATTTTATTTCTCCTAACTGATCTGTGAGGGAAGAATTACTTTTTTTTAGACTTTGAGGAAACTGATTCCTACAAGTTAAATAATTTGCATGAAATTATAGACTTAGTAGTTTAGTATTAGTATTAATGATCCATGATTACAACAAGAGCTCTGTTCCATTTTAAATCTAATACTCTTTTTCTATTAGGCTTTACTCTAGTCCTCTTTTTCTTTATTTTTCAATTTAAAAAACATATATTTTTATAAAATATATTACTTAAACTCTATCAAATAACATTTACTAACTCTATTGCTCATATCTGACCTAGTAGGTATAAGAGGGAGAACAATGTTAAAATGACATTTATTTCTCATTGTATCTAGATATACAGTTGATGAAAATATTTTGAATGACTATTATAGCTGAATGTTTAAAACCTATGTCAGAGTAGGGGGAAAACAATTTAGCCTTCTCTTTGGGAGTTTCAAAGTTAGTGGACATTTCAAGGTCTGAAAACAAAACAGAGTTAAGGGACCAGCGGTTAGTGTAATGGCTATGTCGCTGGACTCCCACGTAGTCGACCGCGGTTTGCGTCCCAGACCTGGTGGCTTAAAACTCACGCCGGGCGCGTGTGCGTGCGTGCCCAAGATCCTGAAAGGAGAATGGAGGAGAAGGGATTGCGGCGTGACCATCCCCCCTGGGGGGTGATTTCTCGCTTTCTGTCTCTCTATCTCTCTCTGTCTGTCTGGCGAGCGCACGCGCCCTATAGCAAAAACCTCTCAAAAACAAAACAAAACAAAACAAAAAACAGAGTTAAGTCTTTTTTGAAAATAATTTCCTTCATTTAGTCAGTAAGATTGAAGGTAAAGGAAAAAAAACTAATGATCAGTGCTGTTGGCGTAAAAGTAATTGTATTAGTTGCTGAAACATAATTTTGTATAATTAGAGCATAATTTATCACTCAGATTAGAACACTTTTTTTTCAGTTTATTATTACCATGAGTGAAAGGATTAGAGGCAAAGAACATCTTCAACAGTTATTGGTACCACAGTCCACCCCCAGTCTCAGCCAGCCCTGTCCATGGTGTGCCAGACATACTTGGGGATAGCTCTAGATGCAAACCTGGAGCCTTCCCATGTAAGTCAGCCTCACAGAGCATCACATTTTTACTGCTGCAGTACTTTCTGGTCCCCAGATTGGAACACTTTTGAAACAGAATGGAAGAAGGGCACATACAATAAAGCTGCTGGGTAACTTTTCTAGTTCAGAACTTTCTGAAACAAATTAGAATGTGTGATTACTATATGCAAAGTCCACTGACTTTTCTTTTTCTGTTACCTATATAATACCAAGAATAGTTCTGAATAGCATCTCATTTTTAAATCTGCTCTTATCTCAGAAACTTATTTCCTCTTTTAAGTTTATTTATTTCATTGATGAGGGAGAAAGAGACGAAGGAGAGGAAGACCAGCACATCCAACACACCTTCTTGCCATGATCCACTCATTTCATCCACTTCTGATCATGGGCATGCACTTATGCACCTGGTGTGTAGAGGGAGGCCCCAGGACAGGAACCTGAGTCCTTGCCAAGTGGGTCCAGGGTGTTACTGCTCACAATGTGACCTTTTTCCCCTTCATTATTATATTTGGCTTTCCTCCCAGAAAGCTGTGTCATACCATGATGACCGTCATTCAAAATGGCAGCAGCCAGCTCTTTCATTCTCTGTGTTTGATTATAAAGCAGGTACATTTTGTATCAGAAAAAATTTGTTAGTTTTTGCTTGCTGGAGAAAAGAAATCTATGAATGTCCAGGACATTCAGTTTTAAAAAGAAAGATCTATAAATGAAGCATTCCTGGATTTATGCTATAAAATAAAAAAATGCTTATCTTTTCAGATGTCAGACTGTGGTTATATCCCCAGGAACAAATCTCAAGGTGGCTATTTTTCCCCTCATGGTTTATAATATGGAGACTTTGGTCTTGGATCCTTTGGAAGCCAGATGAGGGAGAGGCCATTCAAAATTTACGTTGATCTCTTATCAAAATATGCCCTGAGAAAATGAATTTTTTTCATATATATGTATTATTTAATAAAAAACTTATCATATTAATATCCAAATTCTTGGGACCAGCAGTTAGCGTATGGCTATGTCACTGAACTCCCATGTAGTCGTCTGCAGTTCAAGTCCTGGACCCAGTGGCTTAAACTCATGCCGGGCGCGTGTGCGTGCGTGCCCAAGATCCCTAGAGGAGAATGGAAGAGAAAGGATTATAGCGTGGCCATCCCCCTGGGTGCTGATTTCTCGCTTTCTGTCTCTCTGTCTCTCTCTGTATCTCTGGTGAGCGCACACGCCCTGTAGCAAAAACCTCTCCAAAAAAAAAAAAAAAAAAAATCCAAATTTTCAGTCAGCTTGAATAATTTTGCTCTCTTATCAGCTTGTTAAAAAATTGTAACCAATTATGGAGACATAGTATGTCCACATGACATGACATATATAATATATATCATGGTTATATTTTATTTTACAGAGGAATGCCTGAGTCTTTACTAACAGATTTCATTTGTTAATATTTCTATTGTAAGAAAATGAGTACAAATTTCTATCAATTTTTCTATAGCCATTAAATTTAAACTTCAAATAGTTGGAAAAGTCAGAAACTTTATAACAGCATGAATTTAATGGGTAGTTATAAGCACCTACAAGTGTATTTATACATAAAACCATAACAAATTCATGGTGTAGAATTTAATTCCATATGTAGTCATCTCATTTTGAAACTGGTACTTTAACTATCATGAAATAAATTAAATAAATTAAATACATGGAAATTCCATTTATTTGATTATTAACAAAGCTCCAAAAGAAACTGCCTGCGGATGAGTTGGGCATGATCTGAATGAGTGATCAAAATGTGAAAAGACCTCAGGGAGAAGAAGCTATCAACAATGAGTGGGGGACTGGGCTTAAAGCCCCTTACCAAAATAATAATAAGTAGAAAAAGAAAAGGCAATCTCAGGTTTACTCTGGTTGGAAATGAGGAGGACATCGCTGAGAGCCAAAAGTCCTCAAAGCCTCTTTTACCTCTGTTGGAGACAAATGGAAATATGAGGGGTCTTGGTAGTTTTGCAGAGATAGGGAAGCAGATTCTACTTTGGTCCAAGGTGGTGTGAGCCCACGGTAGCCCGAGTCTTTCAGGAGGAAGTGCGGCATAACTGTTTCAATACATTAACACAAAGTGTTTTGGTTATACCCATGACAAATGCTTTTTTCACTTCATGTATTTATCTAGTCATGTTTCTCACAGCATCTTCTGGGCACCCAAACCTCCACTTCCAGAGGAAGAGGTTAGACTATTATTTGGGGTGTTCAGGTGATCTGCAGGGCTTGCAGATTTCTGTGGTTTTGCCTGCTGGCCAGGTGTTTTCCACGGACAGTGAAAAAGGATGCTAAAAGGACCAGACACTCCATAGGGCTGAACAGTTTCAGTCCTCACACAGAGACCACACAGGAGATTGTATAGTGTTCAACATTTTAAAATAAACTAATAAACTAATGAAACCATCCTAATTTAGAGTCAGTGAGTCACATGAACACTGAGATAACGAGCATCAGAAGTGTAAAACAACCCAGTGTATAACATGACCCACTTTGAATCAGAAGAAACCTTCAGAGAGACTAGAAATTTAAAGGTATATTAGATTTTAACTAGCTCACCACATTTGGTGATAAGTATCTCAATTTTGTCACCTGAAGTTGACAAATTTTAATTATATATTCATCCTTCATCCACTATTTGAATCCATTTTCTTTACCTCAGCTAGATTTTTTTTCTGTAACTATCACTTCTTGTAATCATTTTGTTTACAGTTCTAGTTTAAACTACTTAGCATCAAATACTCCATCTCCATGCCTATCACGCTAAAAAGTTTCTAAAATGCGTATGCTTTCTGTTAGCTCTGGTTTTGTTGATTATCCCCTAAACAATCTCTGGAAAAATGCAGTTTTCACTTCAGATTCATTCACCTACTCCAAATATTTTCTTTGACCTTACTGTGTGACAGAGCCTACTAAGGCAAATGATACAGCAGTGAACACAGAGAGTCCTGTCCCTGCCCTCCAACAGCTTATAATATTCCATTGCATGTTTCTGTTATCACATCAAATATTCTTATGTGAGTGATGGAAACATTCTTATGTGAGTGGTGGAAATTCTTACGTGAATGCTGGAAATTCTAAGTTAAAAATCAAAAGCACTAGATAATTATTGAAAGTCATGTTGATGAAGAGCAACAGATAGGTCAGCATTAACTAGGGTTGGGTTTTATGTGAGCACAGACGTCAGGATGTTTTTGGGGCTAAGCTCCCTCAATAGTATGCAGGTGCAGGAAAGGGTAGCATTGGTTGTCATATAGGAGGAAAGAGTCTGAACCTCATTAGGGGGAGAAGCCTGGAGAAAAGGAGATTTGAAATAGTTCAAGAACAAAGAGGAATTGAAAATGCCCTAGAGAGCTGAGGTTGGTACCGGCCTCCAGGAGGAGTCAACTGGGAGCTTCTGACCAAGAGGATACTGATCAAAGTGAACCACTGGATTGTTGGATTTTAAGTTTTTTATTTGGTCATGGATAAAAATGAAAAGAAGTGGCCTTTATCAGTGAGGAAAAGCTGTGTAATTCTAAGGCAAATACATCTGAACAAGAAAGATGGAATCAAAAAGAGATCAACAATCATCCCTGAAATAATTCTAAGTTCCTCATAGCAGTGAGAGATATTCAATTTATACTATGTAATAGTGATAGAACTGATATCAATTTTTTCTTTGTTTTTATCTATTTTAAAAAATTTATTTACCTTTAATCACATATCTTTATAGTTTGCATTTCTTTTTCCAACACAAATACCATTCATGTCAGTCAAGACAAAGATATTACTATATACATTATCATCAGCAAATAGCTTCTCATTTTTTTGTCAATCAAGCATGCCTTTACCATTTTTTTTCTTTCCCTTTACCCTCCCTCCCTTCCATACTAAACTTATTTTTTTCACATTTTATTGATTCACCAAAGATCTTAAAGTAAGGACAAAGCTAGAATCTAGTGACAAGTGCACTGTAATTTTCTTCTGAAACATTTTTTTTTTCCTCTCTCCATTCCCCCTTTTATCAAAGAGAGGTATAAACTAACTTTTTGCAAAAAAAAATTAGGTAAATCTCAATTTGGTCTGTTATTTGCACAAAGCCTTATAAGAATTCAATTTCTGATGCAAGGCAACAGATACTATTGGATTATTAAACTTATGCAAATAACCATTTTGCCACAAAATAAGAATATTCACAAATATTTTCCAATTGCAAAGGGGTTAGGAAGGAAGAAAACGTTTGTTTCAATTAAAAAAATTCTTTTTTTAACAAATTGCTGAACCTACCAACAACTCAAAAGAACAAAAATCCTTAAATTTGGAAAATAAAACATAGAAGAAAATCAGTAATGTTTTAGAAAAAAGTCATAGAATTCTATTTCACCAGTTCAGTCTCATGTAATCTGTCTTTTGTTGAATTTGTAGTGTTACTGTGGTCTGATCTTTCCATTAACGTTCAACATTATTATTGACATTTCAGAACTTGTCCCTACCGTTGTTGACCTTTTTCTTGGTCATTTTTTGTTCTCTTTTATGTCTGTCTGTTTTTAGTTTTTCTGGTAAAGCATTCCAAGAGTTGACCTGGTGTTGGTAAATTCTTTCAGGTTTTGTTTATCTGAGAATGTTTTTATCTTTTCTTCCCATATGAAAGATAATCTTGCTGCATACAATATTTTTGGTTGAAATTGTTTTTCACTTAACACTTTGAATATGTTTTCCCATTCTTTCCTTGCTTGCATTGTTTCCAATAAGAGGTCCAATGTTAACCTGATGCAATGTTCTTTGAAAGTAGTAACTTGATGTTTTTCTCTTGCCAATTTTGGTATCTTATCTGCCTGTGGTTTCAGTCAATCTGGCTATGATGTGCCTTGGAGAAGATCTTCTTGAGTTGATTCTAGATGGGGTCCTTTGTATTTCTTGAGGCTGGATATTTGAATGCCTCTCTTTGTTTGCAAAGTTTTTTGGTTTTGTTTTTTTTTCCAGGATTTCATGGGACAGCTTATCAATGCCCTTATTAGTCTCTTTACCTTCTGGGATATCAATTATTTGGATGTTTGAGTGTCTAATGGTATCTAGTATTACTTATAGTTTCTCATTTTGGGGGATTATTTTCTCAGTATTTTTGGTGAATTTTTCTAGGTCAGAGGTTCTGTCTTCTAAATCTGAGATTTGATCTTCTGCATGATCTAATCTGCTTTTAATCATTTCAAGAAGATTTTGATTTCCTTTGTTAGGGTCTTGATCTCTAAGTCTTCATCTCTAACAGTTTCGTTTGATTCTTTTTTTATGGTGTGTATTTCCTCTTTCAGATTGTGGAATAACTTCTTCACCTCCTGGAACTCTTTGTCTCTTTTCTCCTGCATATTCTGGAGTTTATTGTCTCTCTTCTCTTGCATCTCTGTTAGCTTTGTCATTATGAATGTCCTATATTCTTTATCTGACATTTCCATGAGTCCCATTGTACTGTCTATGGATGATGAAGGGCTGTTCTTTCCCCTTGGGGGAGAGGGTATTTTTTTAATTTATTTTTTTGTTTCCCATATTTCTTGTGCCACTGCAGTGGTTTCTGGTCATCTGATGGATTATACATTACTCCCTACCTTCTTGGAATTAATTCTGAGTGTTAGAGGCATGCAGAAGGAGATGACCTGCAATATTTCTGCAGTTCTGTTTCTCTGATTCTCAACAAGCAACCTGAACTTTTGTCAGTGGAACTGGATATTACAAAGGCCTCAGAGTTTCAAGGGAATAGGTGCACCTGGGTTGAGCTGCTGGGTTTCAACTAAGAATTAAGAGGTGTATGGGAGGAGATGAGCCATGCTCACTACAGCTCCATAATTTCTCCCAGTGCTTACTTTGCAGACTCTCTTCTGATTTTTAGTCATTTGGTGGTATATTCACATTTGGCTAATTTTTTAGAAACTTCTGCTACTGTAAGCTCATAAGCTTCACTTTACTGTGAGGTACTTTTATGCCTATTTGTCCTCTACTACTTTGTTTTGCAATGTGGTATCAACAGAAATGATTTTGAATTCATATTTTTAGAGATGAGTTTATCCTTTCTGTAGCAGTTCAATGGGTGTCAAAGTTTTCTTTGACCCTAAAAGTATTCAGATGTTTCAATGTGTACCTAGACCTGCCTACACATGCAATGTGTGACTGTATGTTTTGGGATTTATTTCTAGGGTCTCTACTCTTCTAAGGTGAGAATCAAGGTGAGAAAGTCAGGAAGAAGAAAGGAAACAAAGGGGAAAAGACACACACACACAAAGACAAAACAAAACAATAAAAAGGGGAAAAAATTTATTTATTTTTTGAAGAGGTTTTTGCTATAGGAAGCGTGTGCTCGCCAGACAGACAGAGAGAGACAGACAGAAAGCGAGAAATCACCCCCTGTGGGGATGGTCACGCCACAATCCCTTCTCCTCCATTCTCCTTCAGGATCTTGGACACACATGCACATGCACCCGGCGTGAGTTTTAAGCCACTGGGTCCGGGACGTGAACCACGGTTGACTACGTGGGAGTCCAGCGACATAGCCATTATGCTAACTGCTGGTCTCAAAAGGGGAAAAAAAAATTTAAAAAAAGCCAAAAAATAAGAACCGTGTGGTGTGCTAGCATGCCACCCAAAAGGGGCAGGGCTAGGCCCACCTCAGATGCACATGGACTCTGAAATTAGCAAGAGAAAGGAGAGGTCAGAGACAAGAGATAGTACCTATAGTTTTTTTAATTAGAATTATTTATTATTATTTATACATTCACTCACTATACATCATTTATATTTTAAAGAGACTTTACCCAGCATGATATACACCTCAGTTCAGTCCAGTTGAGAATACTATACATATCCTCATCAACAGATAATAAACCATATCTGTGTTCTACAAATGTCTTATTTATTTTTTCCCCAAATTTCCTTTTCTATGCTCTTCCCCTCCCATGCTTTCCTTCCAATTTGTCTCTAGTGTCCATGACAATTTTTATTGATTTTTTTGTCCTCCAGACTTTCAGTCTCTATGTTAGAGTATGGACAGTTGGTATATGTTAAGTGGAGAAATACAATGTCTTTCTCTCATTGCCTCACTTGCTTTACTCAGCAACAGATCTTCCATATTTGTCCACTTTCTATCAAAATCCAAGGCCTTCTTGTTTTTTATGGCTGAATAATATTTCTTGGAGTATATATGCTACACTTTTTCAATCCATTCATCTGTTTGTGGACATTTGTGTTGGTTCCATGTCTTAGCAATCGTGAATAATGCTGCAGTATAGTTGTACAAACACTTTTCTGAATTAGCATTCCCCTGTCCTTTGGGTAGATACCGAGGAGTGGAATTGCTGAGTCATATGGTAGTTCTATTTGAAGGTATTAGAACAACCTCCATATTTTTCTCCACAGTGGCTGGACCAATTTACATCCCCACCAACAATGTAGGAGTGTTTTCTTTTCACCATATCCCCTCCAGCACTTATCTTGTTTTTTTTTTATTTGTTTGTTTGTTTTTGTTTTTGTTTTTGTTTTTTTAATCTTTGCCATTCTTACTGGGTTAGGTGGTAACTCATTGTGGTTTTGACCTGCATCTCTCTTATGATAAAGGATGTTGAGCATTTATTCATATATTTTTTGGCTGTTTGTATGTCTTCCTTAGAGAGTTGTTTATTCAGCTCATTTTCTCATCTTTTAATTGGGTTAATCATTTTTTTCTGGGTAAGCCGCTTGAGTTCCCTGTGTATTTTGGTTATCAGTCCCTTATCTGAGGCATGGTGAACAAAAATTCTCTTCCGTTCCAAGGGTTATCAATTCACTCTAATTATGTGTCCTTTCTGTGCAAAAACTTCTTAATCTCATGTAATCCCACCTGTCTATATTGGGGATGATTGTCTGTGCTGTGGGGGTCTTGCTTAAAAAGTCTTTGCCTACCCCAGTGTCTCTCAGAGTTTCCCCAATGTTTTCCACCAGTAGTTTTATAGTTTGGGGTCCACTTTGAATTGACTTTTGTTAATGGTGAGACATAAGGGTTCAGATTCATCTTTTTACAGGTGGATACCCAGTTTTTCCAGCACCATTTACTAAAGAGATTTTCCTTTTCCCACTGGATTGACTGGTACCCTTTGTCAAAGATCAGTTGACTGTATGTTTTACTGTTTATTTCTGGGGTCTTGTCTCTATTCCATTGGTCTTCATGTCTGTTTTTGTGCCAGTACCATGCTGTTTTGATTATCGCAGTTCTGTAATATATTTTTGAGTCAGTAAGAGAGATGCCACCTACTCCACTTGTCTCTTTTAGATCTGTGAAGAATGTCTCTTGTATTTTATAGGGATTGGATTAAATATGTGGATTAATTTGGGTAGGAGTGCCATTTTGATTATATTAATTCTCCCAATCCAGAAACATGGGGTGTCCTTCCACTTTTTTGTGTTCTTTTCAATTTGTTTTTTAATATTTTCATAGTTTTCCTTATAGAGGTCCTTAACTTCTTTGGTGAGTTTTATTCCTAGTTATCTTATACTTCTTGTGGCTATGGTAAATGGGATTACTTTCTTCAGTTTTGTCTCTGTTTGCTTGTTGCTTGTATATAGAAATGCTAAAGATTTTTGTAAGTTAATTTTCCAGCCTGCTACTTTACTGTACACATTTATTACTTTGAGAAACTTTTTTCATGGATACTGTTGGGTCTTCTATGTATACAATCATGTTGTCTGCAAACAGAGATAATTTCAACTCTTCTTTCCCTATTGGAATGCCTTTTATTTCATTCTCTTGCCTTATCTCATTGTCTAGGACCTCCAGTGCTATGTTGAATATGAGTGGAGAGAGTGGGCAGCCTTGTCTTTTACCAGTTTTTAGTGGAATAGCTTTTAGCTTTTCCCTATTCAGTGTAATGTTAGCTACGGTTTTCATAGATGGCTGTCATTATGCTGAGAATGGTCCTTCTATGTGGATTTTACTGAGTATCTTAACCATGAAGGAATTTTGTATTTTGTCAAGTGCTTTTTCTGGATCGATTGAAATGATCATATGGTTTTTATCTTTCTTTCTATTAACATGGTGTATTACATTTATGTAATAAAGCCTTCCTGGTCATAATGAATAATCTTTTTTATATGCTATTGAATATGGTTAGCAAGTATCTTATTGAGAAATTTTGCATCTATATCCCTCAGAAATATAAGTCTGTACTTGTCCTTTCTCATCATATCTGCTTTGGGAATGAGGGTGATGAGGCTTCATAGAATGAATTTGGAAGGATTTCTTTCTTTTGAATCTCTAGAAACAGTTTGAGTGAAATGTGGGTTATCTCTTCTTTAAAAGTTTTGTAGTATTCAGCAGTGAAGTCATCAGGACCTGGACTTTTCTTTGTTGGGAGGTTATTTACTAATGATTTAATCTCATTGTTTGTTACAGGTTTATTCAGGCTGTGTCCTTCTGAATCAATCTTGGTAGATTATACACATCCAGGAATTTGTCTATCTCATCCAGGTTTTCTTGTTTGTTGGTGTGTAGTCACTCATAGTATCTTCTAATGACATTTTGCATTTCTATTCAGCTTAAAGATATAATGTGGTACTGGTGATGGGTACACAACTCTGAAATAACTAAGAAACCACTATATTATTCACTTAAAGAAATGAACACAACCAAAAATGCTTTCAGGTACTAAGATATAGTCTGACCACCCACATACAAAACATATCAATTATGATTTATTCAGTAAAATAATAGAAAATGGGTATTCTTTTCTGTGCTATTTTCATTGATTTGGAAATCTGTGAGACAGAGGCTATGAAAAAAAGTAATAAAGATGAGCAGCCTGTACTAGAATCTTAAGACTTGGGAAAGCATGTGGAGAGATAATCAGTACATCTTAAGTAGGTAAAAGTGGAAAAAAATGGACAGGCTCAACAGCAGTGATACAGGCAGCATGGGACCTCCTACACAATGCTGGAGACCATGTGGGAAGGCTTTGGGTTCACATCCCAGGTCTGTTTCAACACAACAGGTCCAATGGCAGGTGTGATTGTAATCATGGTCCTCTGCAGAGCTGTGGGGAGAATTGCTATGTGAAGACTCTGTCAGGGGTGTCTTTCTCATTGTCTCTCCCTCTCCATCTCACTCCCCCCCTTGGGAAATAGTAAGTTTTAGAATGAAAAGAAAAAAATAGATAAGGAAAAGCAGAAGGAGGAGGAGACCAAAAAGGAAAAAACTCATAGGCGATATGACAAATGGATAATGAAAACAATAAAAGACTGGAAAAATGACTACTTTGATGAAAATTAATATATATTTCAAGAATTATTAATCATACTTTTTCCAATCACTTAAATTTAAAAAGTGTGAATTATCACTATATAGTATTTAGCCTTTTATATGTTTACCTACCAATTCTGAAACGCTTCTGGGATAACTATATTTTATAGTTCTACACATATTTTTTTTAAAATAACATAGTGTCTTTCTGCATTCACTTTGGAATTATTTTTGTTTCAAAGAACCATTTTTTTATGACAATCTTTGTTCAGAGAAGACAGCCTTATCATGTTAAAACCTAAAGGTCAGACTTCTGTGAAAATGGTGCATTGTGCTAAAAGCCAAAAAGCTGAGATAGAAAATTTATTCTGCATCATATCAATATAAATTGCAGATCAAATAGTGATGTGAATTGACAATAGTAGAAATGAATTGTATTCCATTTAACATCTAAAATGTCAGAGTTGGTTATGTTCTGCTCTGTGTGTGGACTAACTTTAAGCACTCCAACATTTTTCTTGATATTCTTATCTTCTGTGTGTCTTTTGACCTTCAGTTGATCTGATTTTGCACTTTAAGAAAATAGTTGAAGGCTTTTTACATTCATGGTAGATTGCTTATTTGCATACTCATTAATTTTTTTCTGTGGATAGCTTTACTTTGTGAATTAACCAATTGACTTCAAATGTAATTTAAAGTATAAAATATTTAAAATAAAATACTTGAAGTGATTTATTCTTACTACGTTGTTTTACATCAGAGAATATATTTGCAGTAATCTAGGTATTGAGAAATAGATTTATCTATCTATATTTTTAGAGGTGTTTTACCCTAGGATGCATGCACTCACCAGAGACAGAGACAGTGAGAGGGAAAGTGAGAAATCAGCCCCCACAAGGGGGATGGCCACATGGCAATCCCTTCTCCATTCTCCTCCTGGGATCTTGGGTAAGCATGCTCATGCACCCAGTCCAGTGTGAGTTTTAAACTAATGGATCTGGGACTTGAACCTCAGTCTGCCATGTGGGAGTCCAATGACATAACCACTGTGCCATCTGCTGGCCCCCCCTTGAAAAATATAATAAAGCAGGCACCAGACAACTGATTTTCCCCATAAAAATCTAGAATATTCACATAAATAGGAATTATATCTAGCATGTTTTTGACACCTTTATGTCTGTATGTTCCAGACACATGTCATGTATATATATGCTGAACCTTGTTGTGCAGTTTTAACAATTTGGTTAACTGTCTTATGCCCTATTATGATTACTGTATAATAAAAATTCAATAAAATGTTTTTTCAGAAGTTCATTTTGAGATGGGACCAGCAGGTGGCATAGTGGTTAAAGTGCAGGACTCCCACATGGCCAACCATGGTTTGAGTCCCAGGTCTGGCAGCTTGCTTTCTTACTTTCTCTTTCTTGCTCTCTCTGTGTCTCTCTCTGGTCAAATTAAAAGGAATGAATGAATAAAAATAAATAAGTAATTTTATAAAAAAAAGAAGTTCATTTTGAGAAATAGAAAAATGTCAAAAATTTTTTTGTTGCTAGTGTGATCAATTTTACTTTATACAGTTTGCAAAACGTGATTATATAAAACATTGCAACTTACTCATTTTTATATTCCTCAAACTTTTTAGCACAATATCTATATATCAGTAATTGTCAGTTAAAATTTAAGTGAAAAATAGGCCAGTCCCATGGTCTGGTGATTAAGGGAAGCCAGATCTCATATGGATGACCGTTACTTGAATCCCATCCCTGGCAACTTGAAATATGTGCCAAGTAGACCAGCCAGTGGTGTGGTGGTTGGGAAAGCTGGATCCCGTATCACCAAATACACAGTTTGAGTCTCAGACCTGATGGCTTAAAAAACATGCTGTGGGGACCAGCAGTTAGCGTAATGGCTATGTCACTGGACTCCCATGTAGTCGACCGCGGTTCGCGTCCCGGACCCGGTGGCTTAAATCTCACGCCGAGTGTGTGTGCGTGCGTGCCCAAGATCCCAAGAGGAGAATGGAGAAGGGATTGTGGCGTGGCCATCCCACCTGGGGGGTGATTTCTCACTTTCTGTCTCTCTGTCTCTGTCTGTCTGGCGAGCACACGCGCCCTATAGCAAAAAACCTCTCCAAAAACAAACAAACAAACAAACAAAAAAAAACATGCTGGGCATGTGTGTGTGCATTCCCAAAATCCCAAAAGGAAAGATTGAGAAAAGGGATTGTGGTGTAACAGAGGGGGCACCTTCTCACTTTCCCTTTCTCTGTCTCTCTCCAGTGAGTACATGCACCCTCTAGCAAAATAATAAAAAAAGACAAAATTAAGGGAAACAAGTTAAGTGCTTATGCATGTGCCCCAGATCCCAACAGAATGGAGAAAGGGAGAAGCAGGGATTGTGGCATGACCATGCCCCATTGTGGGGTTCTCTCTTTCTCTCTCTCTCTCTCTCTCTCTCTCTCTCTCTGCACACACCCACTGGGAAAATTTTTAAGAAAATAAAAACTGGAAAATATTTGCTGTAACACAAAATAAAGCTCTTGAAGACTTAAATTAGTATACAACAAACAGTTTTCTCCAAAACTGTTTGGAGAAACAGGCAGCAGTTTTCTCTAAAACATAGTGATTCTGTAGCCTCTCTATCATATAATAGCCAAACATAGATTCACTGGAGCATATTAATCAACTGAGTATTTCTTCTGAGTACTGTCTTATCTCATTGTTGTGTTGGTTACAGAGATAACTGAGATGGAAAACTTAGCCACCTAGGGGTTTATTTAACTCACAATTCTGGCTTCCTGGAAGGCTCAAATGGATCACAAAATAGCACAGGGCAGGATCTTCAGCAAAGTGGCTGCTTGTTCTGTTTCTCTTCCCCTCTTATAAATTCATTAGAACTCAATCATAGGGGCACTGCCCAAATGACCTTATCATACTCAAAGGCCTGACCCTGAGATACCATAAAAGGATTTAAGTTTTCTTTTTTTTTTTTTTTTTTTGAGAGGTTTTTCGCTATAGGGCGCGTGCGCTTGCCAGACAGACAGAGAGAGACATAGAGACAGAAAGCGAGAAATCACCCCCCAGGGGGGATGGTCACGCCTCAATCCCTTCTCCTCCATTCTCCTCTCGGGATCTTGGGCACGCACGCACACGCGCCGGCGTGAGTTTTAAGCCACCGGGTCCGGGACGTGAACCGCGGTCGACTACGTGGGAGTCCAGTGACATAGCCATTACGCTAACTGCTGGTTCCCAAAGGATTTAAGTTTTTACCTAACATCTTAACAATACAACCAAGTACCAACTTGAGAAACCTCCAAAACACAGCAAGTATAGACTATCTAAATTTTTAGTTCCAAATTGCAGTAAAAACCACAGCTCTCAAATCATTCATGTATTGGGATAGTAATTGATAATAAAATGAATAATAAGTCTACAGAATTTTAAACTATTAATATTTTTATCAAGCGCAAGCTGGTGGCATGGTGGTTGAAGTAGCTGGAACCCATATGACTGACTGCCTGGCTCCAGTCTCAGACCCAGTAGCTGGAGAAACACGCTGGGTGCATGTGCATGTATATTCAAAATCTCAAAAAAGGAAATAGAAAAGAAGGGACTGTGGTGTGACTATCCCCCATGGGGTTGGTTTCTTACTTTTCCTCTCTCTTTGGTGAGTGCATGCACTTTCTTTTTGTTTTGTTTTGTTTTTAGAGTTTTTTTTTTTTTGCTATAGTATATGTCTGCTTGCCAGAGAAACAGAGAGAGACAGAGAGACATAAAATGAGAACTTGTCCATACCCAGGGAGTATGGCCTCACCACAATCTATTCTTTCCCATTCTCCTCTCAGGATTTTGGGCACATATGCACATGGGCTGGACTTGAGTTTAAAGATGCTGGGTCTGGGTCTTAAACCTCGGTCAACTATGTGGGAGTCCAGCAATGTAACCATTATGCCATCTGCTGGTCCTGTACCTTCTAACAAATAGAAAAAATAATTACCCAACCTTTCATTCTATTATGACACTGTGCCTACCTGTGCGAACTTAGCTGACCACTGTTTCTTGTTTGGCCATGATTTCATTATGGGCTGTTTCTAATCAGTCTGGTACCTTGCTTGGAAGTAAAGTGATAACATATTAGCAAAACAAATTTACCAGATACCATTATCTATCAAGAACTGTGCTTGACATTATATTCAGTCATTTTGATTTCATTATAACATTGCAAATGAAATATAGATGTCTCCCTTTTAAGGCTGAAAAACTAGGGTCAGACAGGATAGATGACTACCTCCTAGTTCTATGGGAAGGTGTATACACACACACACACACACATATGTACACACATACGTGTATAATAAAATTATGTGTGTATATAAACAACTGCTGTACTTCCTTATTAAAAGTTATAACAGAATCCACGCATATATGAGAAAGAGAGAGAGAGCGACCCCTCCACAGGGCTGGGCCACATTACAATCCTTTTCCTCCTGTCCTCTAGCTGGCCGGAATCCTTGGCATACTCGCATGTGCCCACAGGTCTAGCATTTCAGGTCAGCTGGGTTAGGTACTCTGAGTGGGGTTAACGTGTTGAAGAAATAGAGGGAATAAAAAATATGCACGTGAGGAACAATTCAGAGGTACTGAACTACAGGATACATTTTATTGTAGGGATGATTTTCCTAGTACTTCTTGTCCCTTATCCAAATTCTTCACATTGTGTGGTCCTTCTCAGTTCAAAGTTCATTAATTGGAGACTCACTTGAATTAAAGAAGACCATTTAAATAAAGAGTTTTAATGTCTATTATGCCTGGGGAAGTCCTAGTTTAGCCTGTTGTCCTGACAGAGTTATTAATAAGTGTCCCTTACTCCCACAACATTGCTGTGGTTTGGACAAATTATAGCCATACATAATAACCAGAAAGAATTAAACTGTATCTGGATGTGTTAGAGAGCACAATTACATATTTATTCAATAACATCATTTTCATTACTTTATAATAAGTCATAGCTGAGTTCCAGTACTACAAAAGAAATGAGATCGGGGTGTTGGCTACAGAGCAAGCTGATAATGAGTATTGTTAACTCAATCTGTAGAAGATGCTATGATTGGGGTTTGGAGAAGTAACAGAGTAGTAGGAAATTTATTAAAAAGAAGGGCTTAGTGGGTCAGCTGTGTGGCCCGGTAGTTATGGCAACCAGATCCAACATGGCCAACTGTAGTTCAAGTCCCAGATCCAGTAGCTTGAGAAACATGCTGGGCATGTGTGTGTGTTCGAGGGCTCAAAATCCCAAAAGGTGGGAGAGATGGAGAAGAAGGATTGTGGCATGACATTGTCTTTGTGGGGTGCTTCCACCCTCTCTGGTAAGCACATGTGCCCTTTAGCAAAAAGAAAAAAAAAATCAATAAGAAGTGTTCTGGGATAAACTTTAATTTTTAAAAAAATAATATTGACTTTATACAAAATGGAAAAAATGTTTTCTGTTACTTTGCCTTCTTTTATACACTTTCTCCTCATTTTCATCATATATATTTGTTTCCCCTATAGTCTCAGTCTTTTCCCTTCTCCTATTCTATCCTTTTAAGATTCATAAATTTTAATCTGAACTCAGAACTTCTTCAATGTTCAGGGGTTTAATGGTTATATTACCCTGGAAATTTAGTGAGATTTTATTAACTCTTTTGAGAACAGAGAAATTAGCACTCAGCCTTCCTTAAAAGTTTCCATGAAGTGAACTATGGAAGGATCTATGTAAATCACACCATGTGTTAGTGGCCTACTTTCTGTGATAACTGAATAGTATTTGTATGTAAAATAAGAAGAAAAGGACATTTTTTTTTTCAGCAACACTAAGGAAACTTAGGAATACAGTGGTATGTGTACTTTGTCCTTCAAGATATTGATGCCATGACATCGATATGTTAATAATAATAGTCAGATATTGTTTTTGCTAATGAGAGACACTTCCCTAAAAACACCTATCCATGTATTTAAGTAATGCCAGATTGATTAGTCAAAGAAGGGGGTGAATTTACAACATTTTGAGCCTGAATCATGTATATATGGAAGATAAATAATAGAGTTAACATGTTTGATATCTCACACAACACGCACCATCATGGAACTCCATGATGGTATAGACTATGCAGGGTTTGCATATCTCTTTGGTTGGTGTTTAACACTGTACTAAGTAATAAGTGCTAAATAAAAATTTATTGAGTGAATAAATCATTTTCAAGGAATAATATGAGAAGTAGAACTATATTAAAAAAAGAATCCTAATAGTCATAAATGGGGAAAATCAGAAGACTAAATAAGATGTACAATGGTATTACTGCTTTTTCATAAAGTAATGGAAGGTATTAGAACTTACCTCTGGATAATTTTATTAGGACAGTTTATTTATACACACACACACACACACACACACACACAGAGGTATATATATCTACCTATTTTATTTCCATTGTGTTCTTCATATGTCTTGACAGTTTCCATGATTTATGAGTATCTATTAATTGAAAAATCACAACAAAATAAAAAAACTCAGGAAATATTAGATATATTTTTCTTATTTTATTAATAGTGGGACCAGCAGATGGTGTAATGGTGACATTGCTGAACTCCCACAGGACCGACAGTGTTTTGAGTCCCGGATCCAATGTTCTGAAACTCACGCTGGGCATATGTCGTGCAAGTACAAAATCCTAAGAGGAGAATTAAGGAGAAGGTATACAATACCTTCTGTGGTGGCCATCTTCCCTGGGAGGTGATTTCTCATTTTATGTCTGCCCTCTCTCTATCTTTCTTGCAAGCACACCTTCACTATTAAAAGAAAAAGGCAATTCTACACAAATTGATTTACATATTTAATGCAGTCTCTATCAAATTACATGAGACATTCTTGACAGATTTAGAAAACACAATCATAGATTTTTGTGCGGAATTGTAAAAGACCTCATATTGCCAAAGCAATCCCATGCAAGAAGAGTGGATTGGGGGCATCTCACTCCTTGACCCCAAAATATATTGCTAAACTGTGATAATCAAAACAGCATGATATTGGCACAAAAACAAAACAAACATGAAGACCTATGGAACATAATAGAGACTCCAGAAATAAACCCCAAAACATTCAGCCAGCTGATCTTTGACAAAGTGTACCAGTCAATCCAGTGAGAAAAGGAAAACTTCTTTAGCAAATGGTCCTGGAAAAACTGGGTATCTACCTGCAGAAAGATGAATCTGAATCCTTATATCTTACCATCAACAAAAATCAACTCAGAGTGGATCAAAGTTCTAAACCTAAGACCCCACACTATGAATCTACTGGTGGCAAACACTGGGGAAACTCTGAGAGACATTGGGGTAAGCAAAGACTTCTTAAGACCTGCAAAACATAGGCAATAATCCCAAAAATAGACAAGTAGGATTATATAAGATTACAAAATTTCTGCACAGTAAAAGATATAAATAATAATTAGCGTGAATCAACAACCCTCAGAATGGGAAAATATTTTTGTAAACTATGTCTCAGATAAAGGACTGATTACCAAAATACACAGGGAACTCAAATGGCTTACTCAGCCCCCCAAAAGAAATAATTAACCCAATTAAAAGATGGGAAAATGAGCTGAATAAACAACTCTCTAAGGAAGACATATGAGTAGCCAAAAAGTATATGAAAAAATGCTCAACATCCCTCATCATAAGGGAAATACAGATCAAACCACAATGAGGTACCACCTAACCCTAGTCAGAATAGTGAAGATTAAAAAAAAAAGAATGATAAATGCTGGCAGGGGTGTGGCGAAAGGGGGACTCTTACACTGCTGGTGGAAATGTAAATTGATCCAGCCACTGTAGAGAACAATATAGAGATTCTTCAGAGACCTACAAATTGAACTATCATATGATCCAAAAATTCCACTTCTGGGTATCTACCCAAGAGATAGGAGAATGCTAAGTCAGAAAAGTGCTTGCATATCTATGTTTATTGTGGCATTATTCACAATTGCTAAAACACAGTACCAACCCAAATGTCCACAAACAGATGAATTGGTTGAAAATGTGTGACACATATGCTCTATAGAAATACTACTCAGCCATAAAAACAAGACCCTGGCATTTGATCGAAAGTGGACAAATATGAAAGATTTACCGCTGAGCAAAACAAGCCAAGCCTGAAAGAGAGACATTGTATATCTTCACTTAACATATACAAACTGTCTGCACTCTCTGGTGGAAATTGAAAGATTAGAGGATTTAGAGGCATTGAAAATGGTTATGAATACTAGAGACAATGTGGGAAGAGAGTGGGAAAAGGGGGGAGAGTGTAAGGAAATAAACTAAGGAGGAAAACAGAGAAGCAAGACATTTATGTGACACAGAAGTGGTTTATTACCTGTTGATGATAATGTGTTTAGTATGCTCAACTGGACTGGTGTGAAGTATATTCATGTTGAGTAAATTAAATTCACATGCTAAGTGATGTATAGTGACCAAATGTATTAAAAAATAAAATGAATGTATATTACCATTTTTAAAAAATCTCTCTCTCTAAAAATATTAATAACATCTGTCTTGTGCATATTTACATTACTTGGACTAATATCTGCATTCATAGCTCAAAAATTTAAAGTCATGTAATCAGAATGCTTTTGAGTCCCTAACATGTGCTGAACAATGTATTATTAGGTCATCGGAAAGTCATGACGCGTTTTTGCATGAATAACACATCATGACTTTCCTGAAGACCCCATAGATTATGTTAGTTAAAATTACATTTGGCTATGAACGAATGAAAAATTCCGACACTAATGCTGTAGACAAAGTACAAGTTTCCTTCTCTGTCACAAGAAAGAAATAGAAAGGTAGATAGTCAATACGTGTTGTTAGGTAAGCAGGCTTTTTTTTTTATCTTGTTGCCCTACTTACAAGGTGTATGAATAGTCCAGGTTGGATGCTACAGTTTTAGATAATACAATGCATTTTTTTTATTTTTAAGAGAGATTTTTGCTAAAGGGTGTGTGTGCTCACTGGAGAGATGGAGAGAGACAGACAGAAAGCAGTCCCTTCTCCTTCATTCTCCTCTTGGGATTTGGGGCAGGTACACACACATATCTGCGTGAGTTTTAAGCTGCTTGGTCTGGGACTCAAACCATGGTAAAATACATGAGAGTGCAGTGACATCACTATTATGCCATATGCTGGTCCCAATACAATGGATTTTAAAACATCAAATATAATTTTTTTAATGTAGCTTTTATTTATTTGTTTTAAAACTCTCCCTGGTGGTATCTTACAGCTTTTTCATAAATATCTTACTACAATTGATCATAAGGTCCCAACCAGCTACTGCAGATACTGAGAAATACTTTAGCTTACAGGCAATGCACTCAGCTAAAGTTAGAAATTTTGTTTACTGAGTTTACTTAGAGGATACCTAGAGCATTTTCTTTCAAATAGCATGTGGTAGAGAGAAATCGGAGAAATAAAAGCCACAGTTCCTAGTCTGACAAAGAACCTCAAATATATTAAATAGTAAGCAGTATAATGCAAGTTTCAATAAAACTAGGAATAATTATTGCAATGGAATATTTAAGAGACCTAAGAATTCACACAAGGTCAAGGGTAACTGATCAGAAATAGAAAACATAATATGGTCACAGAATGACTATTCATTGAATGAATTAACAAATAATTTAGAGAATAGATGAGCATTCCATTCTTTTACTTTTTCCCCCATTGAGAATGGTTCAAAGTCACACAATATTAGAGATACTTTAACATTGAATTGCTTATGATAATGGGTTATGATATCAGTTATGTGGGTTATACATCTTGCATTAATAAAACCTTTTGAAGTTTATATTCCTATCCTAGTTTTCTCAAATTGATAAAGGTGGAATGTTCCCAGTATCTTTGTGAGTCACGGTTATTTGGAAAGTGAAAGTCCTGATTGTACAAAATCTTCTGTTCCCTAAATACAACATTTTCGAAGCTTATAAGTGTTCCTGTTTAGAGACAAGACCAACCTCCCACTATACAGAAAGATAGTAATGAAAAAATAATTTTAGAGACACTCATTAATCTTTTTTGATGTATCCCATGAGGAAGGTAATAACTAGCATAAATTATAAATTACATGTGAGGTGAAAGCTCAAAAATATAAATAAATGTTAGCAGAAGCAGAATTGGGAAAATAAAGACTCTTTGGCTTTCAGACTCTCACCATCATTTCAGGAAGAGAAGAAACTAGATTTTACTAAATAACCTTAGAGATTGCAAAACCGTGACACTGCATCTAGTGTTTTTAGCTTTGAAATGTCTGCAAAAATCCCTTATGAAATACCTTCAGTAACCATCCATGCTTCTTTATGTTGATGACATTATTCTTTCTAGATAACTAATGATTACTGCTAAATGATATATCAAACACTGATCTTTTTCTGAACTTTTAGATGACTTAATGAGACATTTCTTTAAGAATTAAGAATTGTACTGGTCCCATGGTATCATGGTTAATAGAGCAGCATCCCTTATGGCCAACCATGTGGTTTGAATCTTGGGCCTGGAGAGCTGCAAAACATGCTGTGTACATGTGCATTCCCCAAATCCCAACAGGATGGAGAAATAGAAATGGGATTGAGGCCTGACCACAACCCCTGGAGAAGTGCTTTTTTCCTCTACCTCTTTCTCTGTCCCTCTCTTACAAATGTACATATCCCCTGGCAAGTAACTTAATTTCTCTCTTTTTTGTTAAATCAAGAATTTATTTTCTTGGGCTGGCAGGTGGTGTGGTGGTTAAGGGCTCTGGAGTCCCACATGACTGACCACTGTTCAAGTCCTAGACCTGGTGACTTGCTTTCTCTCTCTTTCTCTCTCTTGCTCTATCTCTCTCTGGTCAAATTTAAAAATAAATAAATAAAATTATATAAGAATAATTATTAAAATAAGAATAAAAAAGAGTTTATTTTTCATAGAGGTGAAAATTAGAGGTGTGAAAAGTCTACTTAGGACTGCATTGCTGGAGGGAAACTATTTATTTATTTTTCTATCTTTTTTTTTATACATTCAATTACCTTTTTTAGCTTAAAAAGTGAATATTTCACTATGTGAACATTTCTCCCTAGACCAGTTTGTTAAACTATAAAATATCTTCAACAGATAATACCGCATTTCTTTGTCCCATTAATGCTTTGCCTCCTTATTTTTCTTCTAAATGTCCTTCCTGAGGCCCTACTCTTACACACTGTATCTGGTATTTACACCCTTTATTGTGTTTGTATATCCTTTAGTCAATCAGTTTCAGTCATAGAGTGTGGACACTCGGTATATATTAAGTGGGGGACATACAATGTCTCACCTTCATAGCCTGGCTTGCCTCACTCAGCAGTAAATCTTCCACTTTCTATCAAAAGCCAGGGTTTTGTTGCTTTTTTGTGGTGGAGCTGTGGTGAAAGAGGAACTCTCTTACACTGCTGGTGGGAATCTAAATTATGCCAGCCACTGTGGAGAACAATTTGGAGATTCCTCAAAAATCTGCAAATAGAACTACCATATGATCCAGCAATCCTGCTTCTTGGTATCTACCCAACAGACAGAAGAATTCTTAATCAGAAAAGTACTTGCACGTCAATGTTTATTGTGGCACTATTCACAATTGCTAAGACATAGAACCAACACAAATGCCCCTGAACAGATGAATGGATTGAAAAACTGTGGCACATATACTCTATGGAATACTATTCAGCTGGAGGGAAACTCTAGCTGGAAATTTATAGTCTCCTTGATTAGTATTCTGTTAGTTGCATCAGAGTTTCAGAATGTTCTTCATGACATTCTCAAATAATGATGCTGATCTTGTATAGGGGAAATGCTAACATAAGAAAAAAGAAAGAAAAAAGCTGGTAGAACTCCTATGGAATGTACACAACACAATGTAATATTCAATGTCAAATCAGACAAGTATCCTTGATTGGATTATTGCACACTGTATGCATATTTCTAAATACCATAGTCTACCCCACAAAGATATACAACAAATATATGTACCCTAGAAGTCACATTTAAAACAAAATAACTAAATCACTTCCAGAAATTTGAGCCTGCAGAAATAAAGTAGTTCTTCTAAAACTAAGTGAGAAAAGAGCTAGTGGTCAGTGGTCATTCATTTTTTTTGAGACCTTTGCTGTAGGATGTATGCACTGACCAGAGATAGAGAGAGACAGACACAGTAAGAGGAAATACTGAGAAATCACTCCCCGGGGGGACGGGCACGCTGCAGTCCCTTCTCCTCCGTTTTCCTCCTGAGGTCATGGGTATGCAAGTCTAGTGTGATTTTGAAGCCTCCAGGTCCAGGATCTAAACCAGAGTCGGTCATATGGGAATCCAGTGATGCAACTGCTATGCCAACTGCTGGTCCCCCGTCTCCTTTTAAGAATGTCACAGTACAGAGCCAGCCAGTAGCTTGGTGGTTGAAGCAGCTGAATTTCACACGGTCAACTGTGTGGTTCAAGTTCCCAATCTGGCAGCTTGAGAAACATGCTGGGCATGTGCATGCATTTGTGTGTGTGTGTGTGTGTGTGTGTGTGTGTGCACAAAATCCTGAAAGAAATGTAGAAGGGATTGTGGCATGACTGTCCCGCACAAGGAGTGTTTTCACACTTTGTGTCTCTTTGTCTGTGTCTGTCCTGTGGATGTGTACATCTCCTAGCAACAACAACAACAACAACAAACGTCAGTACAAATCTAATTTATGAAGGCACAGGCAAGATAAGGGATTGCTTCTGGATTTCATAGAAGCAGACTGTGAATGGACTATAAACAGTTAACCCTCTCTTCCTCTGTTATTTGAATTCCTGAGTCTTGCCCATGTTTTATCTTAACCCTGGTTTTCCACTTTTGCCTCTGACTTTATTAAGTTACAAATGATCTAGAACCTCTATATGAATCTATTTTAGGGCTAGAATGCCATCATACAAAATAACACAGATAATCATGAGCAATAACAATGAAGACAACCATTGAGCATTTTGTTCTTTTTTCTTACCATATTATCAATTCAGACTGTATTGTACTGCACTGCACAGCACTACTCTTTCTTTCTTTCTTTCTTTCTTTCTTTCTTTCTTTCTTTCTTTCTTTCTTTCTGAGAGGTTTTTGTTATAGGGCACGTGCGCTTGCCAGACAGACAGAGACAGACAGAGAGACAGAAAGTGAGAAATCACCCCCCGGGGGGGATGGCCACACCACAATTCCTTCTACTCCATTCTCCTCTCGGGATCTTGGGCATGCACGCACATGCGCCCAGTGTGAATTTTAAGCCACCGGGTCCGGGACACGAGCCGCGGTCGACTACGTGGGAGTCCAGTGACATAGCCATTACGCTAACTGCTGGTCCCCACAGCACTACTCTTTCTGCTGCAGTTGTCCTCCCACCTGCACATCCTCCCCAACTCTATTCATATTATGTGTACATTTACTAAAGTGTTATTGTTTTAAATGCTTAGTCATAAAATATACTTATCCTTATATAATGTGAAATTCTTAATAATGAGGTCATTTTAAAATGTATTTTTTTTAGATTTCTCTAAATTGATCCCGACCAATAAATGTTTACATATCTTGTATATTTACATTTATCTCTTTAAGTTATCCTTCATTGTTTTCACACACTAGATAGGCAGATGTATATACTGTCACACATAAAACACATCTGTGTTTACCATTACAGAATAAGTGTCTAACTTTGCCAGAGCACAGTTCTGGCAATTAAACAATTTAATCAGTTCTCCACAGATACTGACAGGTTAAATGCCCATTTAAATTTTTGAAAAAGGGAAATAGCCATATACAATCTTTACCCTATTCTTTTTGTCCATTTTTAGATAAATTTCCTTATTTTTTCATCTAAAAATGTTACATTAGAGAAACATTACATCATTCAAAAAGTATTAAAAGTATAATTCATACAGATTTTTTAAAAAAAATTGTCATTTAAAATTTTTCTTTTTTTTTGGAGAGTTTTTTTTGCTATAGGGCATGTGTGCTTGCCAGACAGACACAGAGAGACAGAGAGACAGAAAGTGAGAAATCACCCTCCAGGGGAATGGCCATGCCTCAATCCCTTCTCCTCCATTCTCTTCTTGGAATCTTGGGCACGCACGCACACATGCCCGGCATGAGTTTTAAGGGTCCAGGTCATGAACCGCGGTGGACTATATGGGAGTCCAGCGACATAGCCATTACGCTAACTGCTGGTCCCTAAAATCTTTCTTTTTAAATAGATGTATCTTAGAAATAAATGCATGCATATATCACATATTTCAGATTTTTTTTCTTCTTTCTAGTGAGAGTATGTTCTTACAAAGAAGACAAGGTGAAGTAGGGAAAAAAATGACAGTACAAATAATGTCCTCAGGATTAATACAAAACTAACATTACTTGATTTAAAAAAGAAAAAAAAACATTCTCTCCTCATTTTAGCTTTCTGGACAAGGCAATAAGATAAAAGCCTTAAAATGATCTATAATAGGCAGTCAAATCACATACTCTAAGTTGAAAACACACAACAATAAAAAAAGTAGAAAAACACAAAATGATATAACCTACTACCAAAAATTATGAAAGTATGACCTTTAGATGTCTTAGTAGAAAATTATATATAATTCAAAACTATGTTTTATTCTGTATAAAATGATAAAATGCAGACCTAAGATCATTATAAAATATTGCTTTAACCATAGTTCAAGTGCAGTAGTTACAACGAACCATTACCTTCAATTATCCACAGGTCTAGAAGTATACACACTGGTTCCCACTTCCCCCTTTTGACAGTTTTGCACCCACATTTATATCCATAATAAAATGCTTACAGTTCCATACAATCTAAATAGCATAATGTGAAAAAATTATTTTTTACGTAAGTGATAATAACAATGAAAGCTAATACTAAGTTACCATGTGTTAGTTACTATTTTAAAACATCTTTGGCCCAGCAGGTGGCATGGTGGTTAAGGCACAGGACTCCTACATAGCTGACAATGGTTCAAGTGCTGGACCTGGCAGCTTGCTTTCTCACTTTCCCTCTCCCTCTTCATTCTCTGGTGTGCAAATATACCCTATAGCAAATAATAAATAAATAAATAAATAAATAAATAAATCTAAAAATATATAAAAATAAAACCCCTTCCGTGATTAAAAGTCATATAATTTTTTATAAAATATTTACTAGTTGGATATAATTATTGATTATATATGTGTATATATATATTTTTTTTATATATGTATATATCAATAGTTATCTTCTAGATAAACTAAATGCTTTCCCATAGTCTATAGCTATAGGTAACAGAACCATCAGTTCTCCACATCTGGCTGTTCAGGTGTACCTATGCCAGGGTGTGGTGCCAAGTCAACAAAGACCTCCATCCAGCTCACATTCTTCTCATGAGGATGCACATTCTTGGTACTGTATCCACTCAGAAAGAATGCCCTTACCTAACTTGCACAAAGACAGTAGCTATTCCAGCAGGGGCTGAACACTGAGCTGTATGAATCCAGAATTAATTTAATGCACTAATGTATCAATTTAAGCATTAATGCACCAAGGTAATCCATTACTCATGCATTTTGACATTTCAAGAGAATACAATGGTGTTATTTTCCAAATACTTGTGAATATTTAGAAAGTCAGATTTTTAAATGATTTACTTTGTAATATTGCTTGAACATTACTACCTTAGACCAAACAAGAACAAATATTTAAGAAGACAATCCTATAGAACATTCCACATAAGACAGCAAACTCTACTTTCTTTTGGTTAATATTCTCAATACTTTAGGTGAAATGAAGCCTCAGACAGAAGTGACTGAGGGAGTTTTATATAGCTAAGAAACAGCAGACATAGATTTTTATGCAGCAAAAATGTAGTGGATAATATGAGAGAGCAAAATTTTGGAAAAGGAAAGCAAGTGAACCTTACCAACTGATGAAGCAAACCAGAGAACTTGAAACCAAAGTGCTTGGACTTGGACAAGTCAATAAAATGAATGACTAGTGAAGAATTATGGGAGGGATAACTTATTTAGCAAACTATTATAAATACTCAGAAGGGAATCCAGGAAAAAAATAGAGTCAAGACATTTAAGGTAAACAGAGATGGAGGATTGGCTGTTGATAATGGGTATGATAATATCTTTAACTGCACTGTGTGCAGTGTATTTATGCTGAGAAAATTTATTTTACAAGCTGTGGTGATGTACAATGATTGATTGTACAAAATAACTTAAAAAATAAATTAATAAAAATACTTGGGTGAGAGTAGAACTAATTAAAAGAGCAATAATGAGACAACCAAAGCTCTCCCCTGCTTGAATTGACCAGTGCAAGCTACTAGACGTACTACCCTTAACTTCCTCCTCACCATAGGTAGTTAGAGGTCAGTAAATGGGAGACTAACCCAGAAAAGAGACCTACCAATAACTGTATTTAGAGGTTCTCAACAAAATGGCTGGATTCCTACTTAGTCATCTTGTGATGATATTCATTAGTGGAAAAGTGCTGTTCCACACTTAGAGAATCGAGTCACATTCTTAAGGGTTCATTTATTAAATATGAATATTTAAGTAGGGCTTGCCATATATTTGAAGATAGCTTCTATGGTTTACACTGTGGATTAACTATTTAAAATCTATTCAATCCTCATTTCCTTTCCTGCTATGTAAAACAAAGCTTCCTAGGATCTCTTGCTGCTCAGTCCATGGTTCAACATATGCAAAACAATAAATTCAATACATCAGATTAACAAAAGGAAAGATTAAAACCATATCATTATACAAATCAAAGCAGAAAAAACATTTGATAAAATAGAACATCCTTTCATGATGAACATGCTCAGCAAAATCAGAATAGAAGACATTCTTCAACACAATAAAAGCCATAGCTAACATCATACTGAATGGAGCAAGACAAGGCTGCCCACTTCCTCCACTCCCTTTTAATATAGTACTGGAAGTACTAGCCAATACAATTAGATAAGAGAGTCTAAATAGGAAAAGAAGAAGTGAAATTATCTCTATTTGCAGACAATATGATAATATACATAGAAAATACAAAAGAATCCCCCCAAAAATCTCCTGGAAGTGATAAATGAATATAGTAAAGTAGCAGGATACAAAATCAACATACAAAAATCTGTAGCATTTTTATACACCAACAGAGACAAACTGAGACAGATTTGAAGAAAGAAATCCAATTTACAATAGCCACAAAACCAATAAGATATCTAGAATTAAATCTTACCAAAGACATCGAAGATCTCTGCAAGAAATCTGTGAAACACTAGAAAAATAAATTAAAAATGAAACAAAAAAGTAGAAAAACATCCCATGTTGCTGGATTGGATGAATTAATGTAATCAAGATGTGAATCCTACTCAAATTAATCTTCAAATTTAATGCAATTCCAATCAAAAGACCAGAGATAATTCTCACAGAAATAGGGAAAAAAAAAAAAAAACAGAATTTTTCTGGAACCATAAAAGTCCCCATATTGCCAAAGCAATACTGTGCAAGGAGAATAAAGTAGGAGGTATCTCACTTCCCAACCTCCAAATATATTACAAAGTTGTGATAATTAAAACAACATGGTATTAGCACTAACACAGACAGGTAGATCAATGAAATGGAACTGAGAATCCGCAAATGCATCCCAAAACATACAGCCAACTGATCCTTGACAAAGTGTACAAGACAATCCTGTGGGAAAAAGAAAATCTCTTCAGCCAGTGGTGCTGGGAGAACTGGATATCCACCTGCAGAAGAGTGAAACTGGATCCTTATCTCTCACCACTAACAAAAATTAACTCAAAATGGATTGGGGATCTAAAAATAAAATATCAAACTATAAAAACCACTGGTGGAAAAACACAGGAAGAACTCTTAAGAGCATGGAGTAGGCAAAGATTTTTTAAAGAAGACCTCCAAACAACAGGCAGTTGTCCCAAAAATAGACAAACGGGACTATATTAGGATGAGAAGCTCCTGCACAGCCAAAGAAACAATAGATAGAGAAGACAACTCTCAGCATGGAAGATTATATTTGAAAACTATATCTCAGATAAGAAACTGTTAACCAGAATATATAGGGAACTCAAGCAGCTTACGCCCACAAAAAGCAAAAATCAATCCAATTAAAAGTTGAGAAAATGAACCAAACAGACAATTCTCTGAAGAAGAATACAATGGCCCAAAAGCATATGAAAACATGCTTGACATCTCTTATCATAAGGAAAATGCAAATAAGAATCATAATGAGATATAATTTAACCCTAGTCAGAATGGTTAAAATTTAAAAAAAATAAATAATGATAAGTGCTGGTGAGGCTGTGGTGAAAAGGGAACTCTCTTACATTGTGGGTTGGAATGCAAATTAGTACAACCACTTTGGAGAACCATATGGAGATTCCTCAGAAATCTATAAATAGAACTACAGTATGACACAGTAATTCCACTCTTAGGTATTTACCAGAAAGAAAAATGCTCAGTCAGAAAAAACACTTGCACATCCATATTTATTGCAGCATTGTTTACAATCGCTAGGACATGGAATCAACCCAAATGTCCAAAAATAGGTAATTGGATTGAAAAAACTGGGGCATATATGTTCTATGGAATACTATTCAGTTTTAAAAACGATGAGACCCTGAAATTTGATACGAAGTGGGTGAATATGGAAGACTTAATACTAAGCAGAGCAAGCCAGGCAGACTTTGTATGTCCCCACTCAATATATACTGATTGTCTGCACTCTATAGCAGAAACTGAAAGTTTGGAAGGTATAGAAGGAGGGAGGGCAACAGTAGATACTAGAGAAAGTACGGATAGGGTAATATGGTTGTGGATTATAGAGGGAGGGAGGGGAACAAGGGAGAGAAAAAAGTACATTTAATTGACAAAAAATGAAAAGCTATTTGCTGATGAAAATGTATATAGTAATGTTTTTGTCTTGACTGATATGCCTGGTATTTGTGTTGGAAAAAAATCAATGTTGTACACTGTAAAGATAAAAGTGATTAAATGTAAATCATAATTAAAACAAACAAAAAATGGGCAGTGTGTAAAATAAGAATATATGCATCTGGAACTAGCAGGCCATGGTTAAGTATTACCCTTCGCCTAAAATTCGGAAACTAAACACAGTCAAATATCCCAAAAGATGGTTAATATTGTGACTTGAAAATTCCAATGATGCATTGTGATGCAAATGTTAAAGTTATGATTTAGAATTATACTATACAATAGATCAAGAATAGATTTTTAGAGCTACATATTAAACATTTAGCATGGGCATTTCTCCTTTAAGTTTGCTTTAATGAAATCTAATATTAAAATCTTAAATTATGGGCCAAAGGATGGCATGAACCACTCTGCAAGACTGACCTATGTAGGAAAGTTCCAAGTTGGTTTTCTAGAATTTCCTCAGTATTTCAGGAATATGGGCATCATTTTATATATATATATATATATATATATATATATATATATATATAAATTATAATATAATCCACAATAAAAATGAAATGTTAAAACCCAAAGTTAAAGTCTAGAAAGTATACTTAGCTTAAGTGCAATTTGCAGAAATTCATAATATTGAAGAAAAAGTTCACTCTATATTGTATACTTTCAAGTGAATATTAGGGTCCTGGATAAATAGTATTGAAAATAGTTTTATAACTGTTTAGGTGCTAGCTATATTTAACTATGACTTTAAAATAAGGATAGCAAAAAGGGACTAAAACATAATAATACCCACTATGTATCAGGGTTAGTGTAAGATACTTTAAAATATTAGTTTATTTTATTCTTTACAATAATCTTGCATATCTTTATTAACCCCATACTTTGATGAATGACAAAAATGTATTTTTTACTAAACTACCCAAGGTCACCATTTCAAAGACCATACTCTGCTCTGGGGCATGAAAAGTCACATGATAAATCTTTTTTTAAAAAATATTTTCTGGATCAAATAATTTTCTCTAACTTAATAGTTTTGCTTAGATGAAGCCAGACTTTTCTCACCAGAAGTGCATTTCTTATTCTTTCAACCCCTGCTTAAAATTTTTCTTTAGAAATACAACAGATTCCTTTCTCTTTTCCTTCCTTCCTTCCTTCCTTCCTTCCTTCCTTCCTTCCTTTCTTTCTTTTTCTTTCTTTTTCTTTCTTTCCTTCTTTCCTTCCTGCCTTCCTGCCTTCCTGCCTTCCTTCCTCTTTCTTTCTTTCTCTCTTTCTTTCTCTCTTTCTTTCTCTCTCTTCCTTCCTTCCTTCCTTCCTTCCTTCCTTCCTTCCTTCCTTCCTTCCTTCCTTCCTTCCTCCTTTCCTTCCCTTCCCTTCCCTTCCCTTCCCTTCCCTTCCCTTCCCTTCCCTTCCCTTCCCTTCCCTTCCCTTTCCTTTCCTTTCCTTTCCTTTCCTTTCCTTTCCTTTCCTTTCTCTTGCCTGCCTGCCTGACTTCCTGCCTGCCTCTCTTCCTGCCTTCCTTCCAGCTTGGTTGGTTGGTGGCTTGCTTGCTTGCTTGCTTTCTTTCTTTCTTTCTTTCTTTCTTTCTTTCTTTCTTTCTTTCTTTCTTTCTTTCTTTCTCTTTCTCCCTTTCTTTTTATCTCTTCCATCTCTTTCATTCTGTCTGTCTTTATGTCTTTCCTTCTTTCTGTATTTACCTTTCTTTTTTTGTTTCTGTTTCTTTCTGTCTCTTCTTTACTCTTTTAGACATTCTTTTTGTCTGTCTTTCTGTTCTTTGTCTTTCTTTTTATTCTTTGTCTCTCTCTTTCTTTCTGCCTCTCTTTCTTCTTGACTTTCTTTCTGTCTTTCATTCTCTCTTTCTGTTTCTTTCTGTCTTTCTTTCAAAAAGAAAAAGAAAAAAAGAAATACAACAGATTCAAATTGAAAAAGAAAACAAAGCCAAACAAAATCAAGCCAAACCAAGAAATTCTCTGAGTACTTGGAATTTTTTATTCTATAAAATATTAAAACCTTTGACTTGGCTTACAGTACACACAATTACTAACTGTTAGAAGTGGTATAGTTTAAGGTTACTGAAGTGTCCACCCGTGACTACACTCCCTTTGTGACATTTTATTGCCTGAACTTCTGGAGAGTCCAGATACTTTAAATACAAGACAGGCATTGAACTAGAGAAACACACTACTATGCTGCATGAAGAGAAGGTGAAGACGAAGAAGGAAAAGCAAATGAGAAAGGAGAGGAAGCAGCAGCAGCAATGGAAATTTCATTCAAATTTGCAAATTTTAATGAAAGATACGTACAGTGACAATTGTTGGTGATTATAAGACATATGACATTTTACTTTCAATAAAGGTAACATTTTATTTCTGAAAAGTTCTCAAGTCATCTTCTCTGAGGGTAAAATAGAATGAATTCTGTATAAAATCTATATTTTTGTGACTTTGCTTAAGTTACCTATGCTTCTTGAGCCTCACATTTGTTTGTTTTCCTGTATAAATTGAGAATGTAGTCATCTCACAGATATTCTGTGTCAAATAAATGTGCAAAACACCTAGGATATACCCAGAAAGTACAAATATTTAAGACTCATATATTAATGTTTTCTTAATGACCAAATGCAGTAAGATATTATTATTTTTTGGAAATGCCAATAGAAGTCAGACTTTGAGGCATCACACTGTGGGTGGGCAGAGGAGAATGCTATCATCCTTAACTTCCAACTTTGAGGAGAGTATTACTAACTCACACAGCTGCTTTAGTAATTAAATTGTTAGAGCCTGGGACCAACAGGTGGCAAGGAGGTTAAGGCACCGAATCCCACAAGGAAAACTCGATGATGGAAATTTCAGACCCAGCAAATTGAAAAACATACCAGATGCATGTGCATGCATGCCTGAAGTCTCCAGGGGAGATTGGAGAAGAAAGGATTGTGGCAGGGCCATCCCCCCAGGGGTGAATTTCTCATTTCGCTCCCACTGTCTCTCTCTCTCTCTCTCTCTCTCTCTCTCTCTGCCTCTCTCTTTGGTGAGTGCATGCTCACCTGTAACAATAGAAAATGGTTAGAGCCTGATGACATTTAATTTTGGCATTGTAGTGGGACAAACATGCTAAGTCCCCTTTCATTTCTAATTTGGTAAAAAGATAGTCTGTGATATATTTTAAAATAATTAAATTATTAGAGTAGCTTTGACTTTTTAAACTAGTCTTACTTGTAAAATACTGTTACATTAATAGTAAAAGACTGTACTTCTCTCAAATGAAAACTAAACAAACAATTACATTAATGTAAGCTTGTGGAATTTGCTAATTAATACAGTGAGTATTAGCTGCAAATAGTCCAAAACCCTGAAGATAAGACATATACAACAGTTTAAGCCTTTCTGGAATATCAACGAAGCAGAAGCAGTATCGGAAGAGTGCAGATAATCAGAGCAACATCACTGCGTCCTTGATTAGGCCCATGAAGTAGTTGATATTAGTGACCATTTTATATTTTTCCACTAATTTATTTACACACATTTTAATTAATTAATTTTTTTTTGAGAGAAATTTTTGCTGTAGGGCACATGTGCTCGCCAGAGAGACAGAGACAGAAAGCAAGAAATCACCCCCCAGGGGGATGACCATGTCACAGTCCCTTCTTCTCCATTCTCTTCCTGGGATTTTGGGCATGCACATACATGCACCCAGTGTGAGTTTCAAGCCACCAGGTCCGGGACTCGAAACACAGTCGACTGCATCAGAGTCAAGCAACATAACCATTATGCCATCTGCTGGTCCCTACACACATTTTAATTAATCAACACACATACTTTAATATAGGCACACACATTTAGTTTTATATAATTAAACATAACACTATAATTAATATACATTTTAATTGATTAGTAAATTTAGCTAATTCATTATACCCAGTACTTAACATGCCAGGCTTGTAGTACAGTGAGAGATCAAAGTTAATGTGTTCAAAACTGATACCCTGGGGAACCAGCAGTTAGCATAATGGCTATGTCGCTGGACTCCCATGTAGTCGACTGTTGTTCACGTCCCGGACCCGGTGACTTAAAACTCACGCTGGGCGCATGTGCATGTGTGCCCAAGATCCCGAGAGGAGAATGGAGGAGAAGGGATTGCGGCGTGACCATCCCCTCTGGGGGGTGATTTCTTGCTTTCTGTCTCTATGTCTTTCTCTGTCTGTCTGGCGAGTGCACGCTCCCTATAGCGAAAAACTCTCCAAAAACAAACAAACAAACAAACAAACTGATACCCTGCAAGCTGGACTCCCAGATTGGGAACGGATCTTCTGTAGATTTCCATAGAAATTTGTTATGCCTGAACACTTAGGTCATTGATCCTATAGGAGCTGTAGGAGACTGAGATAGATTGGGCCCATGGTAGTTGTCAGAGTGCCCACAACAGACAGTCCCTATCTACTCATTGTACTAGGAAAGTGGCTCTCTCCTCCTCAACCAAGGACACTGAGGAGATGAAATTGTTCTGTCATACAATAATTGGGTCCCTAGGATATGATTAATCAGAGAAAGGACTCTGGACTTTGTTTTTTCAGTTCTTAAAATTCTTTTATCATTATTATTATTATTATTATTATTATTATTATTTTTAATAAGCCAGAAGGCACATGCACTCATCGGAGAGAGACAGTGAGAGAGAGAAATGAAAGCACTCCACTGGGGGATGGCCATGTATCAATCCCTTCTCTATTTCTCCATCCTTTTGGGATTTTAAGCATTCATACACACACACACCTGGACAGCTTCTCAAGTTGCAGGTCTGGGAATCAAATCTCCCAGGAATTGCAACATGATCTTACCCCATAGAGGGTGCTTTTTCAATCTTCCCTCATCCCCACCATCTCTCTCTGGGGAGCACATGCACCCTCTGACAAATTACAATCAATCAACTAATCAATTGTATATGACGAATACACTGAGTAAGAAACGTCATAGCCATTGATATGCTCATGAAATTCCGCCTGCCCTTTTACAAGCTCTGTTTTATGTTAAGTACGGTATTAAAGTAAAGCACAACTTGGTTCTATCCTGGGAACTTTGCTCCATTGCTAACTTACCTTTGGATAATTGCTTAAGACTTCTGAATGCTCAAGATATAGATTCTGCTTTTTAGAAAACACTTTGATTCTTGTTTTGAGTCTAGAAGAGGAACATAATTTGGGAGTTATTAAATGAAACTACTTCTGTACTCTGTTGATAAAGCACTCTGGAGTACTTTGGGTGAGTCTCATAAAATTGAAACAATAGTTTAGTTAAAGAGATAAAACAACCTTTAATTGCCACAAGGCCAGGCTTCCTTTAAAAAAATAATAAAAAGGTGATTATAGCTATTATAAGACTTCATTTTTTTTTCAATAGTGAAATCTATAGGCATACTTTGAAACCTGTGAAGGTAGTGATGGTTCAGCAACTCCTACAAACATTTTAAAGTAACTGACACTTTACCCAAAATAAATGTTGAGTACAAAATATAGTCTTAATGTAATATATTCTTTAATTTCTTTTCATTTTCTTCTTTCCTGAGAACTAACAAAATACTTTGATGTATGTCCCCAAGGATTCTTGATTGTAATGGAAGCCTCAGTATTTTGAAAAGTGAGAAACAACTAAAAATTCCTGATTTGTTATGGACTAATAAGTCTTGACAAATAATGACTACATATTTATAAATTATTTTCATATTTAAAATTTCCATTAATAGTTTTATCATAATTGTATAACTTCAATAAATGCTTCTAGAAATCTTAGTTAATTGCTTTGAACTCTTTCCAACTAAGGCATCTTTTGCAAGCAAAAAAAATCTGTCCTGGCTGGCATTCAGTCTCATACATGTCTTATATTTGTGTGTGTTTTTTTTATGTACCTGGAGGACACCTCATGCAGTGAACCTAATCTTCAGACCTCAAAGGGTTTAAAAGATCTTTGTATCATAAAGAAACTATTGTGCATTTGGAAACAAAAATAAAAGTAAGGAAGAAATTCAGGTTTTAACCAATAATCAATTTGTATACCTTTGATAATATGTTTACTATTGTTCTAGTAAGTATCATCCCTATCTTTGGCTCAAATTGAGACAAATGCAACAGTTATTTAAAGTGTGAGAGTTATTACTTAAAGAGATAATTTTGGTTGACAGATCTATGGTAAAAGAATAAAAACTTCGAATAACACTGATCAGAACTTCAGATCCAAATACACACCTGTTAATAACTTATACTTTTGTTACTGAACAACTGATCCATTGTCCAGTGCATACAATTGCCAATCACTATGACACCAGGTCTTGAAGCAAGAAAGTTTTATTGCATAAACAACTGTCAAGGAAGCAAGTGCAGACCTCAAATCTGCCACCTCATCACAAAAGGGCAAGGTCTTTTATAGTACAAGAAAAAGGGAGGTATGTGAGGTAGTGTTTTTTATCAGTATCAGATCGATTGGTACTCAAAGCTTGGGAAGCGACTAGCAGAATAAGATTTCTTGGCAGTCCTGGATTGCTTGTTGCTAGGAAATGGCATGATGTTATTTTCCAGCGCCAGATTGGTTGTTACTAGAATAAGGCAACTTTTTTTTTTTTTTTTTTTGGAGAGGTTTTCACTATAGGGCCTTTGCGCTCGCCAGACAGACAGAGAAAGACATAGAGACAGAAAGCGAGAAATCACCCCCCCAGGGGGGATGGTCATGCCGCAATCCCTTCTCCTCCATTCTCCTCTCGGGATCTTGGGCATGCATGCACATGCGCCCGGCATGAGTTTTAAGCCACCGGGTCCGGGACGCGAACCGCGGTCGACTACGTGGGAATCCAGCGACATAGCCATTATGCTAACTGCTGGTTCCAATAGCATAAGGCAACTTTTGATCTCATTCCCCGAGAATAGGTCCTATTCTTTTACTCCATTGCCAAGAGCATTTACATTCCCCAGGCATTTGAGGTCACCTTTAGCTCACTCAACTCTGGAGCACGTGGAACCTTTGGGTAGGCTTATACAACAACTATTAGTAATAGGCTTTTCTTATGTAGGCTGTTTCTGGACCATTACACTTGATTATTAAAGTTATAGGATTCAGCTTTTAGAAGGCTTTTAAAAAATAGTGATTGACTATGTGCATGGAGATGCTAATTTGATCTTCTTGCTTTTTGCATAAAACTTTAGGTTTCAAGAGCCAAAATAATTATGTTGCCTACCTCCAAATGCCAATCAAAATAACCTTGACAATGAGAAATTGAGAGAAAAGTTGCAACATCAGGTTGCGCTGGGGCAGAAGAGTCCATTTTGGAAAACTTTAGGAAATACTTAACTGTATTTAATAGATTATATTAGGTTCCAAGTTGTCAAATATCTAAGTTACTGATAAGCTCTCCAAAGAATGATGTGGCTTTTTCTAAAGTAATTTTCAATTACTTTTAATAAAATCCCAAACAAGAAGAAATGATAAATATTGTCATCAGAAAAGTCATGACGTATTTTTTGGGAAAGTCATGAAGTATTTTTCTACGTTAAAATGTGTCATGACTTTTCCAATGACCCAATATATCACAAATTTATTTTGTTTATGTTTACTTTCTATCTATAAACAAAAGGTACATGTAATACACACCTAAATAACATGTAAATATTTAAATACATTTAGAATAAAAATTTCTAACCATACCATTACATATGGTATGGTTTCTTATTATTTTACATTATATAAACTTTTCCCTTTCATTCTCCTCCCTGAGTCTATAGCACATGTAGATGTATACTAGAAAATTTTAATGCAACAACTTAAAATCTATGTTATTTAATATTCATAAAATATAGTGCTTTCCTCAAGAGCGCAGAGTTAGAGAGTGTTAGAATTAGGATTTGAAATCAAGCCCTTTGAAGAAAATGAAACAATATTTACATTAGCTCTTGTTTTGTAATAAAATGATAAAAAAATCAATTCAGAGAAATTTTGAAAACCATCTTATTTAACAAGATAAAAGTATTCTTATGCTTCATAATGTAAAGTAATAACAAAAAGAAGCATCCCATTATATGAGTATCAAAAGAAATAATACATCTGTGAAACCTGAAATTCTTGACAAAACATGAAATAGTTAATGGGTCAAGCTCTCAGAAACTAGAGATGCAATGGCATCTGGCTTAATGCAAAAGAAATGTGAGAAGGCAGTAACAGCAGTAATAAGCCATTGGGCAAGATTTGTATTTATTTAATAAATTATTTCATCACTGCAAAGTTATGCATTTTATCATATGTAACAAGTGAGAATATTTCTACTGACTCTCTCAATCTATCTTAAAGAGAAATCCAGGCCAGCCATAAGCAGAAAAAAAAAATTTGACCAGCGCCTTTAAAATACATTTTTCTAGAACAAAAATCTATAGCACAAAATCTGGAAAAAGTCTCACACAGAGGTGGGATACATGGGACTAATTGTCAGAATGTTCCTTATTATAAAAGTGCACCATTCAATGTTAATTATATGCTATGATCTAAAGATTGACTGAGTTGACTGATTTCTGTTGCCAGTATGCCTTTTTCACAACCACTCTTTCAGAGAATTTGTACACACACACACAAATGCACACACTTTCTCAAGCATATCTTTACTGCCTTGCCAACATTGACTGCAGATTCTTCAAGTCCAAATTCAGTTATTACCATGCATGTCAGGTGTTATTTTTGTTGATGCAGTTTTCTGCTTCTATTATCTTCAAATATTACTGGTGGTGAAAAATGGAGAATCAAGAATATATGGGCAATTAAGTCTAATCTGATCACAACTGCTCAAGTGTACAATGATTCTAAGTCATGATGATTTTCTCTAATTTACTCAATAACCAAGTAGAAATGAAATTTGAATTGAGGCCTCCCTCTTATTTAGTTAAATATCAGGGAAAAAAATGCCCCAAATCACTAATTAGCATAGAATATGCTGGTATTTGGGTGAACTGTGAGCAGAAAAAAGTAAAACTGAGTTGCAATGGCCCTATAGAGTTTCAAACCCAGCTATTATTAGAAGACAATCAGATTTTCAGAAAACTACAAGAAGTAGGTTATTATTAACAAAGCTCTGGAAAAAAAATAAAATTCTACTCTAATATTTCTACATCTCTTTTTTTGCAAGCAGTAATGCACCTGGAAATGTGGGGGAAAGGTTTTTGGTTCATGTTCCCTAGATTGGCTGAGACTAGTGATAGATTGGTGGTGTGAACACAATCTGGGGTGCCCACCTGTCTCTCTCTCTCTCTTGCTCTCTCTCTCGGAAAAAAAAATAATTAAAAAAGAAAAAGATGACCAGTGTTCTTGACTACTCCCTATCCCCAACCCCCCAACCCCACCCCTTCACACACACATTCTTGCTGATGATAGTTTCCTTAAGCAAACCTAATTTGATTCGTCTTACTCCTATGACAATGGCTTCTCATTTTTTGTTTTGTTTCCATTAACATTTATTCAGTACTTACTATGTGTCAGGCCTGTAATGGAAATGGTACATAATATAAACTCTGCAATAGATGTATTATTAAAAATACTAAAAAACATGTCTGGTGTTATTTAGTTTAAGATCTCAAAACAAGTAAGTAATGGTGCCTGATATTTGAGCCAAGTTCTTTCTAAATTCTGAACTTACATTCTTACAGCTATACATACTGTCCTAAGTGTACTTGTGGTATTAAACCATACTTTATTCATTTTCTGTGTGTGTGTCTGTCTGTCTCTCTCTCTCTCTCCCCCTTCTCTCCTCTTACTTCCCTATATCTCTCTCTCTCTTTCTCTCTCCTTTTTTATCTTCCTCTTTCTCTCTCATCTTCTTCTCATGCGCCTCATCACCCTCTTCCTCCGTCTTATAAATCTTTATCATTTCTCTCCCACTCGGTTCTGCCTGCCGACCCTGTAATCTGAAAGATCTGCCTAACAGCATAAAAGAGTCGTTCACCCTTTCCAGATTTATAGTTCTACTTTTTCATGAGACGAGATAAAAACCAAGACTCAAATTGCTTAGTCTCGATTCCATTTTTTTTTAAAAAAAGGGCCCAATGTTTTGGAGATGGTAAATGCTTTCTACAGGTGATATTTTTCTTTTATTTTCATTTCCCTTTTGGTGGTTTGAGCCTATTGTATGTCCTGTGTTTCCCTTCCAACTTATTCTAGCAATTTTTAAATAATTATTTATTTTAATTTTATTTGTTATTATTATTGTGATTATTTTTAAGTTTTGGTAAAGAGCAGAACACTTACCAGTGAGAGGGAAAGTGAGAAAGCAAGCCACCAGATCCAGTGCTCAGCCATGTGGGAGTCTAGAGCCCCAAACACCATGTCACCTCCTGGCCCTATTCAAGTTATTTTAAAAGGCTATTTTTGCATAAATGAGCTACACTGAAAGTCCCAAACACAAATTTCACTGTCTATATGAAAACCACATTCCTAAGGGCAAGCCCTCCTGGTTTATCAATGCTCTTTCTCCTCCCTTCACTTGCATATACCTTTGAAATTTCCATCTCATTAGGGTTAGGGCTGTCGATGAGTAGAAAATAGTCATATTTTTCACAAATCCTGCCTACAAATTCAGATACATAGGATTATAGTTTTACACAAATTTGCTGTCTTTGGAATAGCATATTAAAAGCTGGGCATAGCTAACTTAGTATAACTCTTTTTCTAGGTCTCTGTTGCTTCAATTGGGAATGAAGGAATTCAAGTTTCTAAGATTCTGTTTAGCTTTCAGTTTCATATAGAAGATAAACGTCACAGTTACTTGCCTAGTTCCTCTTCTCCCTGTTTTCTTGGCAGTTGGCCTGTTTCCACTTTCCCAAGTACTTATGGAAATATCTCAATTTGGGATGAGTTATTTTTGAAAAAAGTTTTATTAAAAACCTGACAAAGAATATGTAGAACAAAACATGTCCACAATGAAGGGTGTAGGTTGTACAGTTAATAACAAAGGTTCATGATCATATTTAGTTAATAAAATGTATATATGCAACCTGAACAATTTTTATACTGAACTGTACTGACTGGTAGGTAACACATAGTAGCACCCTACCTCTTCTTTAATCCTCCAAAATATGTTGGAATTCGCTCTCGTGTGTATTTCTATCCCTTTCTGTCTCTGCCCTGGACTAAGGACCTCTGTCATTTCTCAAAGCCAGCCTTCACAGAGAGTGTTCCTCTGTATAACCGTCCCCTCTTATCTGCAGTTTTGCCTTCCGTGGTTTCAATTGCTCACCACCAACTGCAGTCTGAAAATATTCAGTGGAAATTCCCAAAATAAGCAATTCATACCGTTGAAACTGTGTACCGTTCTGAGTAGCATGGTAAACTCTCACACCATGCAGCTCTTTTTCCACCCAGGATATGAACCATCCCATTGTCCCGCCCATCCTTGCTGTGGATGCTTCCTGCCTGTTGGCCACTTAGTAGCCTTCTTTGTTGTCAAATCTAGAAAAATGAGTATGTGGATTTTGGCTTTCAGGAATTCACCAGGGATCTTGGAACATATGTCCCGGTAGAAATGGGGAAACAATGGTGGTGGAATCAGGCAGAAAACCTTATCTGAATTCTGTGAGCAGAATTCTCTCTACCACCTTGAGAGCTCTATGAATTATGAGCCTGGCTATGTCTCTTCTCTTTCTCAATGGAGCCATGTTTTAGAGCTGTTGCTTCTTCCACTGAGTGAGAGATAAATTTCATTTTCCTTCACTGAAGGTAGTCATCTCGTAGTTCCCAACAGTCCCACAGAAAGCTCTGTTCTCTTCACTGTTGACTGCCAAGACCAGAGGTTAGAGAATACATTATACTATGAACATTTTTATTGTTTTGCACGAAGGTAAGACAATTTCCAGTGGGATAAACATGATTATTGAGCTCATTTTAAAATAGTACAGTTACACTAAGCCAGAGAATCCCCTTCTTCACAATGTACAGGAGCAGAACAGGGACATCTGTCTTCTCCAGTGCAGTTGTTTTTCCTGGTATTCATGGCATACAGCACCTCAGAGAGCTTTTTAACCATCTCAGGAATTTTAAGACTTGTAACCAATTGTTTATCAACCCAGCCTCTCACATTTCACAGCCCACGGTGGACCACCAATCCCCAGCAGAGCTTTAGAAAGCTACATATAATAAGAAACTTGGAAATAGGGGATGGCATTAATAGTCTACAATAACATGATGGTTAATGTGTAAAAATTATTATTTTAATTATTAAACTTTATTTATTTAAGTTTATTTATTTATCTCTTCCACTAGAAAGAGAGAGAGAGAATCTCTTCCACTAGAAAGAGAGAGAGAGAGACAACTCCCTCAACCGGGTCCCCACTCTGCATTTCACCCCTGCCTCTTCAATCCCAGAACACAGGCATAAGTATGTACTCCCAGCATGCACAAAGATTGAATGAATAAATAATAATAATAGTAAAGAAAAATCAATAAAATAAAATTTTAGCACCAAAAAAGTCACAAAATAAAAAAAAAATAATTTAAAAGAAAAGTGAATCTAAGGCCTGCCCATGGGACCCAGGACTGCAGAGCACTGCATTCTGCTGCACTACTGTCAGTCCTAAATTTTATTTTTAATAATAGTTATTAGTGCCACTGTCAGAAAAAGAAGAAAGTATTATAGGTGAGAAATAATTCCAAATTATTTCTGCTTCCTATGTTATGTCATTAAAAAAAAAAAAACCCTTACATTAACTATTCTAATCTTAATGGTATGTGTTTTTTAATTTTTCTTTCAGAATCTCAGTCTCCTTGAACCTCTCTTCCTGCATCTGGAGATCTGTATTTTAACTGTTTCATGCTGGTTAGTGATTATTTTGTCAGGTATCACGCAGGACAAGCCCAATGAGTAATAGTTTGCATATTTTGTATCTGAGATTCAGGGACACAGTGCCTGCCAAAGACTGAGCTTTAATAAAAATGACAGGCCATGTTCCAACCTTAACCCCACACACCCAGGGGAAAAGCACTGGTAACAAATAATGTATAAGACACAAAGAAAGCAAAGAGAAACCTGAAGGCTGAGAATAAATAATCATTTGAAAAAAATAATCTCTAGCTAACTGAAAACCTAAACACAAAAAAATGTGCCATATAAATTTGAAGGTAACCGTAACAAGAACAAAATTTAAAATCCTTCTAATTCGATTACTCAAATTCTGCACTGAAGAGCTAACATAAGAATCAGTGTGCTCATTCCCAGTCCTAGAAACATTTTTTATCTCAGTTGTTGCTATCCCATATAAACTGTCTGATACATTAATAATAAATGACAAGACATATGAAAATACAAGCAACAAAATCCCAAGATAAAAAGCAATCTTCAGACTCACACTGAAGCATGACACAGATGTTAGAACTATCCGACAGGGAACTTAATATTGTTATAATTAATATGCTAAAGGTACTAATGGAAATGACAACAGGGAAAGCCAGATGGGTAGTTTTATTAGAGAAATGAAAACCATCAGAAATAAGCAAATAAAAGAAGCAAATAAAAACACAAAGTAGCAAGGACGAAGGCTGCCTTTGACTGGCTCGTTATTAAACAACACAACAGAAGAAACAATCAGTGAAATTAAAGACATATCAAGAGCATTCACCAAATGGCAATGCAGAGAGAAACAAAAGGTTAAAAAATTGTAGAGAATATATTTAGATAATTTTACCTAATGATTCCCTCAAATTATCATATGCATAAGAACTTTGTCTCCTGCTCTTTATGTTGTACACCGCTAGCCTGAGTTAATGCTCTTGGCAGTAATAATGAATTGAGTAAGTCTGACTGGATCGTCTAGAAAAAATGTTTTACTCCCAGGGCTACTAGTTCACCCTTGTGCTAAACTATAATTGTATATTTCACTGAGGTATTTCTTTTTTTAATAATTATTTTATTTTATTTTATTTTATTTATTATATGTTTTTAATTAGACCAGAGAAAGACAGAGAGAGAGACGGAAAGTGAGAAAGGAAGCTACCAGGTCCAGGACTCAAACCATAGTTGGCCATGTGAAAATCCAGTGCCTTAACCACCACACCACCTGCTGGCTCCAGTATTGTATTTCTTATTATTTGCCCACTCATTCTCACAAAAGGAAGAGACAAAGACAATTACTAATTATAAGAAATTTCTTGTTACTTTGAAAATGTAAATTCTAGCTGGTTTCATAACGTGCTATATTTTTAATAAATCCTGAGTTTATACATATTTCTTTGACCATCTTATAGAATTTGTGTAATTTGGTGTCTTGCATGCTTTATATCTAATATTTGAGATGAGCCTGCATACAAATAGAATTATTAATATCCTGTGTGTTTAAATGAAAGAGTTTATTTCCATTCTTTACCCAGTCATTAAATTATCTCTTCAGACATCATGAGCCTTAGGGAAACTGGTGGCCCTGTCGTCTGAAATACATTAATAAATAAATTGCTCCCATTGATGCCCTTTGGCTCTTTAAACACTAAATAACCGAGATATGTGAGTACTGTAGTTAAATGAATCACCAGGCTATGTTTATAATGAAGATTTTTTTTTATTATTGTTAAAAAATGTTTCAGCTTCAGCATGTTACTGTTGACATAGTTATTGGAAAAAAATGTTAATCTTGATCAAGATCTTTAGGGACATAGAATTGGATTTATTTTAAATACCATCTGTACTTATAATTCCTCAGGTTAAATTTTTAAGTGTGAATTAACTTACATGAAAACAAACCAGGGAAAATATTTTATACCCTATACTCCATAGAGATAAAACCCAAGTAATGAATCAGTAATTATGTAAATCTGATTAATTATGATGTCTAAGAAGGAAAAAAAAATAGGAACTATGCTTTCAGAAGATGGCAGTATTATTAGTGAAAAGTGATGCTTGCATAGAGAAATTTACAAAGAAGGAAAGGGCAGTAAAGGGGCTTATATTAATTATTTTTATTTTGATTAAGACTGCTCAGAGAATTCACAGAGAGAAAAGACAATTTTTTTAAGGTTTAATTTTCTTTCTTTCATAAGAAAGATACAGTAAGAGAGAGAAAATAAAGACATGTACCCTCAATAGGATCTTAGGGTCTTACACTGCAGTCTTCCCTCCAGCCTTCTCAGCCTGCCAGGATCATGGGCCTTCATGTATGGCTGGTGTATATGGGTCCATGTAGGAACTGACCCCCGCCCCTATCTTCTATCTATGGCTGTAGGCTTGCAATATAGGAGGTTGCCATTGTGCCAATGTCACTGTGCAAATTTGTGAGATAAATGCTTTATTTTAAGCAAGAACTGATGAATATATTTTAAATAATAGCTTCTAATTTATTCAAACAATTTTTAGCATTGTTTTGGTACAATCACCAAATTCATTTAATTAAAGACTAAATATTTCAACTTTTTAAAAAACTATAGTTACAAGTATTTAATCTTCACCCTTCCCAAACAACTGTATGTCAGTAATTTACACTTTCATACCTCACTTATCTTCATAAAGAGGTTCTAACATAAATGTTTCTAATATTATTCTGGCCTAATAGTCTACAAAAATACTCATTATTTGAACTAATCTATTTAACAGAAGTTTGAATTAATGTCTGTTTTGCTTCTTTTATCCTATTTTATTCTTAATATATATTTTAAAAGATTAGTAGAGAATGGAGACATGACCTTGGAATAGACATTGGACTGATTTGATAGATACTTATGACACTTTAGTTCTACTTTTATTTTTGAAACCTAAAAGGGAACTTTTAAAAAGCAACTAAATGGTTGATCCAATTAACTATTTATGTAAAAATATAAAAGAATCTTTGTAGAGATGATGAAGAATAAAGAAGACTGTTGTTATATTCACTGGAGGGTACTAACCAGTCTTCATTTAAGGTCTGGATTCTGTCATCAACTCTCTGCTCTCCCAATTTTAGTCTTACCACAGAAACTATAGCAGTCCCTTTTCATTTAAAGATTCAGTAAAAGCTCAATGGATGTTATTTTGTCAAAATTGTTTTTGGTTTTCTCTAAGCTGAAAGAAGATGGGTAGAAATATTTGTCAACTCACCAAATTTAAGCAGAGGGGTGACAGTGGGTTGAGAAGTTTCACATCAGTAGTCAAAAGTCAGATCGACTAGTTGTGGAAAGCTAAAAATGAGGACAGATGTAATTCATTATGAAGAACTCTGAAGTTGTAGATATTCTTAGCCTGCTTTTATATTAATCTTCACTTGAGATATGAGTATTACAACTGAGAAATATAATGTTTATGTTTATTTAATTTCAGTCATCCTAAGTTAAATACAAAATTTTTACTCAATTCAGACATTGGAAAACTTTTAAGTATATTTAGAATAACTTCGCCATGTGAGTCTACTGCCAGAAGCCTGCTCCAGCCAGGGTGGGTTGAAGCTCATACATAGGAAGGCGATGCGGGCAAGCAGAAATTCAGGCTGAAACTTTAATGCTCTTTAGCATGTTCTCAGCCGACTACAGTCAGAGCAAGCTCAAGACTGCAGCCCCAGTGGCTATCAAACCTATGTATTTATTGAGGGATGTTTTACAGAAGTAGGAGGGGTGAGGGGGAAGTAAAAGATTTACTCTAAGAAATGAGGTATTCAAAGTACAGGAACAATGATCATAAAACATGATATCTGTCTTGTTTGACTAGGTATAATTAATCACAGTTCTCAGGATGAGGGAGTCCATCTGTCTGGTGCATTTTCTTCTTAGATCTTGATTACCGGGAAGGGTCTTTTGAAGAGGAGGCTTGCAGGAAGCTTGATAACTTCAGTCCTGGGCCAGCGCCGCAGCATTGCTGGTTACAAAGGCCTAGATAGAAATCTTGTCTTGTTAAGTAAAGACACAGTTAATATATACTAAAGTGGAATATCTATATTACAGCTAAGGGGGTGATCCTATTGCCTATATGGAGAAGGAATGTGGTCTTGTAAGCAGCTTAATGACTGTCCTAAAGGTTTTTGTGTACTTGGGACCCTCTACATGCTGTTATATACAATGGCTGTGGCTTGGGGGAGTGGCAATCTTTCCTTGTCCTGAGATCAAAGGTGGCTCATGGTCTTCGTTTGGGGTATCTGTGCCTCGTGGATGAGTCCCTAAGCCTCCCCCAACTAACTGAGGTTGTTTCACCAATTTAGTAGCTTTCCATTAACTCAAACCTTTCTAATGCTATCTATGTAATCCCCAGTTGGAGAGATGAATGCGGCATTCTTTATTGACATTTTCCAGGCAGGTAGGGTGAGTCTCAGGAGATAATTCCCGTTTGCTGCCACATTAGGGATCCGCATTCCTTCAGGATTATTGTAAAAGTTACAGTAAGGCTGGGGGTGTTATTTTGCCCTTATGAGGTACCATCAGTAAAGCTCATGGCAGAGAAATTGAGCACAGACCAGTACAACACAGCAGAGAACTGGAGCTCGTAACTGTTGACCTTGCTAACAGTTCTTCTCAGCCTAGCCTTGCTTAGACACGAGAGGCAGCTCCTCATGTTCTCCTGTGTTAGCTGTATGGGCTCCGTCAGTCTACGTTTTCAAATGTAAGTTTTATGAAATTTAAATACAAATCAAGTTTTTTTCTGAACAGAAAATTTATTTGCTTTGAAATTTGCTGTGTGTGTAAAATACACACAAAATTAAAAATAATAATAATATGAGAAAAGAACATTAAGTATTCCTCTAATCATTTTTATAGAGATCAAAGGATAAAATTGTAATATTTTAGACATACTGAGTTATATAAATCATCATTATTAAATTCATTTTTCTCTATACTTACTTTTTATTGGATTGTCAGAAAAGTCATGACATGGTTTTGCCTAGAAAAACACAGAAAAATACATCATGACTTTTCTGACCATCCGATAAATGTAGCTATAAAACATTCATTATACATATGTAGCACACCTTATATTTCTGTCACACAGCTGTGGTTTACATCTTTGTATAACTTTTCCCTAGATTGTCTGCCAGGACTCTGAGTCTTTTAATCTGTTCTTAACTAGCCTCTTCCTATTTGTTTCTGTTATCCAACCTGATGAGTGGGTGTTCGACTCCTCAAATAGCCTGTTACATAATGCCTCATGTATATCAGAGGATAAGGTACTGTTTAGTATAAGGACACTTTAGAGGATTACTTCAGTGCCTAAGGGTTTTAGTGTGTATTAATAATAAGGCCATGAATTAAGGGCAATCACTGATGATCTGCTGCTTCTATGAAGTTTATTAAGCCATCCCCAACTAAAAAAATTATTCTAATCAGTTAATAGGGGAAAGTACAAATAAAAATTTGCAATAACTTTAACCATAGTTCTATTTTTTAAAAAAACAATAGCTCTATTAGTATTTAACAAACATCATCGATTATCTGCTGCATGTCACGCACAGTGCAAAGTTCTGGGGACATAAACGTGCTAAGTTCCAGGAACTGACATGGAGGAAATGAGGGCCGGGGTCACAGTTAGGGGTAAGTACTGTGATAGAGTGTGAATGTTACGAGACACACAGTGTGGATTTTACTGTCAGCATAGACTTCCTACAAGAGATATCATTAGGATTCAGTTTGGAACAACTGGATTTTGCCAAAATAAACTTCAGAAAACAGGGAATGCCTATTTGGTGTCAAGACAAGTGATATGTAACGGAGATGAAAAATGTAAAACAAAACATGATTTTTCCCTTTGCTGAGTTCATATTGGAGATTGAAAGGCAAACCTATGAGTAAATAACTTATTTATTATAAATATGACAAACATAATTGTCAGTATTTTTAAGGGCTAAAATAGAAAGCAATGATGGTACCAAGAATAGTCATTTTCTTACAAGAGGTATCACTAGGGAAGTTTGTGAAGTGAGACAACTTGGTAGTTTAAGAAGTATAAGTAGTGCAGGAAAACTGCAGATGAGGGTGTGAGGGAGGATTTGAGACTAGCCTTTATCCTGATGGTTACAGAGAGCCAGCCTTATTCTAGAATCCTATTGAAAAGTGATGATAGCAATAACAGGCCCTTACAAGTCTTTCTTACTCTGGTCAAAGACTCCGTTTATAATTATCTATTGAAACAAAACTATCAGAAAAGTCGTATCACTGGCGAGTACAAATATCAATAATAATGCTGAATGTTAATTTCCAGGATTTAAAAGGAAAGATCAGACTACAGTAACACTGCAATTTCAACAAAAGAGAGATTAATTACATGAAACTGAACTGATGAAATAAGAATTTTATGACTTTTTAAAAATTTTTATTTCTTGAGACCAGCAATTAGCATAATGGCTATGTTGTTGGACTCCCATGTAGTCGACGGCGGTTCAAGTCCTGGACCCGGTGGCTTAAACTCACGCCAGGCGCGTGTGCTGCATGCCCAAGATCCCGAAAGGAGAATGGAGGAGAAGGGATTGCCGGCGTGGCCATTCCCCCGGGGAGTGATTTCTTGCTTTCTGTCTCTCTGTCTCTCTGTGTCTTTCTGGCAAGCACATGCACCCTATAGCGAAAACCTCTCAAAAATTATTTATTTTTAAAAATATTATTTATTATTATTTATATCTTCAATCATTATACATCATTTAGTTTGTAAATAGATTTTACCCAACATGATATACGCCATAAATTATGACTTTTGACTAAAACATTACTGATTTTCTTCTATGCTTTGTCTTCTAGATTTAAGGATTTTTGTTTTCTTTTGAGTTATTGATAAGTTCAGCAAAGTATTAATTTTTTAAGAATTGAAACATAAACTTTTCTCCTGTCCTGACCCCTCTGCAATTGGAAAATATTTGTGAGCATTCTTATTTTGTAGCAGAATGGCTATTTGCATAAGTTCAATAATACAATAATATCTGTTGCATTGCATCAGAAATTGAATTCTGTTATTTGCAAAAAGAAATAACAGACCGAATTGAGACTAGACATAATTTTTTCTGCACATAGGTTAGTTTTTGTCTCTCTTTAGTAAAAGGGGAAATGGAAAGAGAAAAAAGTGTTTCAGAAGAAAATTACAGCGCACTTAATACTAGATTTTAGCTTTGTCCATATATTTAGTTTAATTAAGATCTTTTGTCAATCAATAAAATGTGAAAAAAATGGTATGGGAAGGAAGGAAGAGAAAGGGGACAAAAAAAGAAGTAAAAGTATGTTTAGTTGACAAAAAAATGAGAAGCTATTTGCTGATTATAATGTATATAGTGTGTCTTTGTCTTGACTGATATGCATGGTATTTGTGCTGGAAAAGGAAATGTTGTACACTGTAAAGTTATATGTGATTAAATGTAAATAAAAGTATATAATAAATAAATTTTAAAAGGAAAATTCTGGGCAGATACATATTTAAATAGCAGTAGAAAAGGCTTTCATTTTACTAAGGTAAACATGTCTCCCTGAGTAATTGGTGCTTATTATTGAAATTTACAATAATTGTAGCAACTGAAGAGCTGAAATCCATTTAGGCAATTAGACATTATATTAAGACAGTATTCTGAAATTGAGCTTCCATTTTGCTCCCACTTGAAGTGCTCTTAAAAATTAGAATTATCCAGTGATTATAATTATAAGAGGCTTCAGATTATTCTTTCTTAGTCTAGAAAGAGTTTCAGTGTCATTAGCATTCCTGGATGGTGGTAGTTTTCATTCAAACAGCATATGCATCCCAACTGGAAACCATAATTATCACATCTGTGCCCACAGCACTATGGGATCTTTAAAAAGTTCATGGAAAATGCCTATTATTAAAAAAAAATTGAAAATTTTTCCATCCAAATAAATTGATACTGTAGTTCCATTTTTCCACAAACTTTTTGAAGTTCTTGCTTCTATTAGTCACTGAAGTCTGATGAATTGACATTCTGAGGACAGAAATTGTGAAGTATTTTCAGCAATGCAAAATCACTGTGTCTGTGGAACATGAAGACTTCAGCAAGTAAAATTTGAAATAAGATTAAAAACCCTTTATCTATGATAACAAAAATTTATATTAATAATTAATGATTTTTTAATGCATATTGGCTAGCAAAATTGTGTTGGCCAAGGTTTACAACTTTTATATTAGTATTTAATAAGTTGAGCAATAATCAGATGCTATAGGAACTTAAATGGGTGAATCTGTATTTGCAAGAGCTTATATAACCCTTGGCAATAATAACAGATTTCTGTAATTGCTCAATTCAGACACTTAAAATAATCTTTTTAAGTGATAGAAAACTGTTCATTTTTTAAAACTGTATACAACATGTTTTGAAATATATATTGTGGAATGGTTAAATTGAGCTAACATATGCATTACTTATCATTAAAAACTGATCAATGACAACATAACATTGATATAATTAAGAACTGACGACTGAGCCAGCTGGTGGTATGGTGGTTGAAGTGGCTGATTCCCACATGGCCAACTGTGTGGTTCAACTCCTGGACCTGATAGTTTAAAAAATACACAGAGCACATATGAGTGTATGCTCAAAATCTTGAAAGGGGGAAGAGAAGGAGGAGGTGTGAACATCTTCCATGGCAAGGGGCAGTGTTTCTCACTTTTTCTCTCTGTCTCTCTATAATGGCACATGTGCCCTATGGCAAAAAAAAAAAAAAAAAAAAAAAGAAAAAAAAGAAAAAATTCTTTCACTGCAAAAATTCTCAGTGTCTTTGATATGCTCCAAAGTTTGATGGGTGCCTCAGAGGGAGACGTTTTAGGCAGAGCTTTTTAAAATCCACATCATTTAATAAATGAATTAGTCCTTTCCTCAAGCAGTGTTGTATTAAAAAACTAAAATATGATTTTGGGAACACTACATGAGAGGATCTCTGGTTTTCATTCATTCTTCATATCTGTTGCTGGAAATAATTAAATGAAAAGAAACTGGATGTTGGACATTCAAAGGGAGCCGAAGTAGCTGGCATAGTGAGAGTAGTTATCAGTAATAAATGAGGTGTTCGTGGAATATCATCACTGACCTGTTTAATCATGTAGTTAGAAACAGAGTCAGTAATGAAGTAAGCACATCAAAAAACTTCTCAGTACAAGAAATCCTCAAAAACCAGAGGTCAAGTTAAAGTCTCATGTTAAAGGGAGACAAGAACTCAGGAGAACAAGAACATATACCAAAAGCTTAAAAGAATGAACTACTAAAAGAATGAACTACTAAGATAGAAATCTACAAAACATGTACAGGACTTATATCCCAAAAACTATACAATACTAAGGAGTGTAATTACAGATGATTTCAGTAAATGAGGAGACTTATGGTGTCCATGAATTGAAAGACTTGATGTACTAGAGTATCAGTTCTTCCCAAATTGATGTACAAGTTTATTCTTTATCACAAACACATCATGGCATACACTTGTTTCAGCAACTGTTTTATTGAGAAGACTTTTATTTTTCTATTGAAATGGATTTGTATCTTTGTCAAAACCTGGTTAGGAATATTTGTATTAGTCTATTTGGGATTATTGTTTTTGTTCTATTGATCTATATATCTACTCTTCTGATAGCACACAGGACAGATTACTGTAGATGCAAGTTGTGTAAAAGAATGAACCTCAACCTCAGTCTCACACCTTATATCAATACTTAATAGTTTGAGAATTTTCAGAGGACTCCATGGTAAGTCACTCTCTTAACTCTTGGACTATATTATTGGTCAAGTCATTGTTAGCAGGAAAAAAACACCCATAAATAGAAGATCTATCAACTCTAGAATATTGCTTTGTCCCATTGAATGCTCGCTTTATGATTTGCTTGGACTGGTAGAACATGGCAGAAGCAACACTATGCCAACCAAACATCAAGAGCCCTTGTGTGTTCCCATTTCTCTCTTGGAAGCCCTGCAACCTTCTAGATGGACATGTATTCTAGTTACTTGCATTGCTGTAGCTTAGCATGGGCATTCGCCAGACAAGTGAATGAGGTCACTTTAGCCCAATCTTTCCCAGCTAACCAGTCAGGTTAGCCCAGATGCATCAACAAGTCTAACTGTGATCAGCCAAACTTAGTCTCTATCAGCAGAAACACCCAGCTGACTCTGTAGCGATAACAAATGGTTGTTTTGAGTCACTAAATTTTGGAGTAGCTTGTTATGGAGCAAAAGGTAACTAATATTAATGGGGACCACCAGCCAGTATTGAAAATTATAGAAGAGTTATATTCTACACACAATGATGTTTTGATTTGCTGGGATGTGAGGCACTAGGACTTCCACTTTGTTTTGCCTTCCTACATTGCTTTTTCTGTACATGTATTAGAGCCATTATTAAGGTTATGTCAACTGCCAAGTGCACCCATCTAAATTATGCACTGAAAGGCTAGCACATTAACCATAAGGCAGGCCTGCAGACCTATTACATCCAGTGCTACTTGAAATAGGACAAGATCTCCATAAATTATCTGGTCTCCATATGCTACTGATCAAGGGCTGATCTCAAAGGGATGAATTTCCCAGAACTTACATCCTAAGCATGTTTCCTTAGCCAGAGAATATAGCCTTACAGAGAGTAGCAGCAAAAAGCGGTAAAAGTTGCTGACATACATAGAAAGAGAGTGCTAAGGGCAAATGGGTAGGTCACAGACTTTCTCTTCCAATAACTTTAAAAATTCATAAAATCTTGCATGGAAGGGATGTTCAATTTTATTTAAAATATAACAGAAAATAAAAGTTACTGTTATTGTACACCAATTACCTATTAAAATGCCTAAGCTGCATTAAATCCATTAAATTCACCGAAGCAAGCAGAGTTATCCACCATCAGAAAGACAGGTTCTACTCCTAAGCAGTCAAGCAGAGCTGTTAATCCCGATTTGTATGACTCTACATGCCAGGATATAGCAAGTGAAAGTCGTGTCTAATCCTTACCATTATGCTATGTTAAACCATGCAAAAATAAATAAATAAAGACTACGCCTGTTTTGTGAGAATCCTGAGTGCCAAAAAATAACTAGAAAACAAATAACTATAGTTTGTCTCGGTTTCAGATGGTAAATTAATTTGAGACAATTTGCTTCAGTTGGTGGCTGAAAATTCAAAAAAATTAGATACAGAGATAAAAGATACAGGCATTCTAACTCAGACACTTATCCATTTAGCTCTCAAAATACAGAATTTCCCCAAAGGATAAAACTCATAGGAATTGTCTTATATAAATATATATATGAGAATATGTATATGTTTGAATTTTTTTTGAGGGAGAATGCGTGTAGATAAAATTCTCTTATTCAAATAACCTTGTTCTAAATTGAGAACAGAGAGGCTCCAGAATATAGACAGATACTGATGACAGTGAATTAGATGAAGAAAGGTAGACAGAACATAGATATTGAGAGACCTATAGATAGGTGCATATACATACATGCATACAGAAGGCAAACCCATATGGCTGTACGAAGAATGCTTAATAATGTGAAAAGGAAGAGAGGAGTCAACAATACGTAACTGAGTCTACACTTAAGCATGCAGCCTCTGTGCTCTTCCAAACTCAGTTCCTTACCTCTTCATTTTTGCTTTTTCAAAATTGGTGAGTTTCTGTTGTCTCTGCTTTGCTCAGAGAAAATGAAAAACAGAGGAAAACAAGTAGGCTAAAGTAAAGGAAATTCAATAAATAATCAGTCTTTTCTTTTTTTTTTTTTTGAAAGTTTTTTGCTATAGGGTGTGTGCGCTAGCCAAAAAGACAGAGACAGAAAGCAAGAAATCACCCCCTGGAGGGATAGCCACCCCACAATCCCTTCTCCTCCATTCTCCTCTTGGGATCTTGGGCATGCACGCACATGCACCCAGCGTGAGTTTAAGCTACCGGGTCCGGGGCTCAAACTGCAGTCGACTATGTGGGAGTCCAGTGGCATAGCCATTATGCCAACTGCTGGTCCAAAGAACCAGTCTTTTAAAAAGTGTATTTACTTGTATCTTTTATAAGAGAAACAGAGACACAAAGAGAGATACAGAGACAGATAGGAGGAGAAGGGCATCCTCATGACACCATCCACACCAAGCCTCAGCTGTCCAGGGTCACTGGTGTGGGTGCACTCAGCATACACACAGAGACCTCAGGATGCAGGGAAATATAAAGCAATCACATACAGGTTCCAAGAACTCAAAATGAAACTGACCACTACACAAATATATTTTATCTCCGTCTGCTAGCTATTGATCTGCTAAGAAGAATCTGGCTGTTATCAAATAAGTAAAACCCAGTTGTACAAGCTGGCAGATGGGCCAGGTGGTTGAGGCACTAGATCCCGCATGGCCAACTCCATGGTTCAAGTCTGACCTGGCAGCTTGAGGAACATGCTGGGCGCATATGTGTGTGTGCCCAGAATCCTGAGAGGAGAATGAAGGAGAGGGGATTGGCCATCACTTCTAGGGAGTGATTTCTCTCTCCCTGTCTCTCTGTCTCTCTCCAGCAATGCAGGTATCCTATAGCAAAAATCTGAAAAAAACAAAAACCATTGTGCAGGAATGGGCATGTTCTCCAGGTGCTAGTGAAGGCTGCCCAGCATCGATGCTACCACCTCCTCGATGTTGTACTGTGGACATGGCTGATACACGCAGACGTACTGTGTATCTGGTTCTTCTCATTTTCACTGTATCAAGGGCTGTGCTTGCTCATCAAAACATACACAAATAAGTATTTTCTTTCATTATTAATTATAAATCTAATTCAAAAGAGGAAGTAATTTTAGTATTTTAATAAAGTCAGACACACACACACACACACAAATTGGCTCTTTCCCCAAAATATTCTTTTTATAAAACTGTATTTTTCTTTTTTTGGAGAGGTTTTTGCTATAGGGCGCATGTGCTCGCCAGACAGACAGAGAGAGACAGAGATATAGAAAGCGAGAAATCACCCCTCAGGAGGGATGGCCACGCTGCAATCCTTTCTCCTCCATTCTCCTCTGGGGATCTTGGGCATGCATGCACACGCGCCCGGCGTGAGTTTAAGCCACTGGATCCGGGACACGAACCGTGGTCGACTACATGGGAGTCCAGTGACATAGCCATTATGCTAACTGCTGGTCCCCCAAAACTGTGTATATATATATATATGTGTGTGTGTGTGTGTGTGTGTGTGTGTGTGTGTGTGTATGTGTGTGTGTATATATATATATATTCTTTTTTTGGTGAGGTTTTTGCTATAGGGTGCTTGCGCTTGCAAGACAGACAGAGAGAGACAGAGAGATAGAAAACGAGAAATCACCCCCCAGGGGGGATGTCCACACCGCAATCCCTTCTCCTCCATTCTCCTCTTGGGATCTTGGGCACGAACACACATGCGCCCGGCGTGTTTAAGCCATTGGGTCCGAGACTCGAACCGTGGTCGACTACGTGGGAGTCCAGTGACATAGCCATTACACTAACTGCTGGTCCCAAAAAACTGTATTTTTTTTTTAGAGAGATTTTGCTATAGGGCATGTGTGTTTGCTAGAGAGACAGAGAGACAGAATGCAAGAAATCACACCCCCCGCCGGAGGGATGGCCACACCACAGTCCCTTCTCTTCCATTCCCATCTCGGGATCTTGGGCACGATGCACTCACATGCCCAGTATGAGTTTTAAGCTGCCATGTCCAGAACTTGAATTATGATGGACTACGTGGGAGTCCAACAACATAACCGTTCTGCCATCTGCTGATCCTATAAAACTATCATTTTAAAATAAAATGCTTGGACTCAACTAATGGTTGAAAAATCAATTTAACAATAAATCTTCATTATGTCACAGTGGTAGTAGTGTAACTCTTCTTTCCTTAATTCCAACATTTTTAATATGCTTTAAATAGTTTTAAAATAATTTTTTAAAGAGTTTCCCAAAGTATAACTTTGTTTCTCATATCTAATCCCAGGAGCTCCTTAACCCTTCATGGGGTGCTGAAGCTCTGTACTTAGTGATTCTGGCTCCAGAGTTAGGAGTTTCTTTTATTCTGCAGGAATGATGCTACCTATCTATGCTATAGCAGCTTTAAGATCTTTTAAATTAATATTTAGTATGATTAATGAAACATTGCCAATTTTACTAATCAAACTTTTATAATGAAAACTTTTAACCTAGATTGTAGTGGAAATTTCAAAACGGAAGCATAAATATTTTACTCAATTTTTATCAAAGAAATACCTTTCTTCAAAATTTTTTTTTCTCTTTTGAAGTTTAGATAAATCTAATCAACTTGGTTCACTTTTCCTGACTATTTCTAACATCAGTCTAATCACAGATCTTTAATTCTAGCAGGACCAGCAGTTAGCATAATGGCTATGTCGCTGGACTCCCATGTAGTCGACCTCGGTTCGCATCCCCGACCCAATTGCTTAAAACTCACGCCGGGCGCATGTGCGTGTGTGCCCAAGATCCCAAGAGGATAACGGAGGAGAAGGGATTGCGGTGTGGCCATCTTCCCTGGGGGGTGATTTCTCGCTTTCTGTCTCTCTCTGTCCGGCGAGCGTACGCGCCCTATAGCAAAAACCTCTCAAAAAAATATTCTATGCATTTTTTTGTTTGTTTTTTGCTTTTGGTTTGAGAGAGAGAAATTTTTGCTATAGGGTGTGTGCACTTACTGGAGAGAGAGAGAGAGACAGAAAGTGAGAAATCCCTCCTTCCCCAGGGAACATGGCCACACTGCAATCCCTTCTCTACTGTCCTCCCAGTCGACCATGGTTAAAGTCCAGTGGTTACAGTCCAGCACTTTAACCACTACACCACCTGCTAGCCTCAATTCTATATACTTTTCAAATTCTTACAAAACATTTATTCAGTTGGATTATTATGCTTATATAAGCTTAAGATATATTATTTAACCTAGTATTTGCATTCTCTCTCATACACACACACACACACACATATGTATATATAGAGAGGGTGTATGTCTTTTCTTATCTTTTTCTAATTTTCTAGAGGTCACATGCACTCACTAGAAAGAGAGAGAGAGAGAGGAAGTGAAAATGTACCCCTTGGGAGGGATAGTCACACTGCAAACCCTTCTCTTCTGTTCTCCTCCTAGAATCTTGGGCATACATACACATTCATCCAATGTGTTCCTCAATTTGCTGGGTCTTGGAATCCAAGACCCAGCAAATTGAGGAACAGCTGACCATGAGGAATCTAACTGCCTTAACCACCACACTACTGGCTGACTTAGCATATTATATGCATAGCATAATGGTCCCTGAGCAAATTGAGATAAATGCTACTCAAGAAATCATAACTGCTATCTGTCAATATAACTGATTAAACAGAGCAAGGAACCCTCACTCTCCAGCTCAAGATTTTCTTTCTTATGGTAATGCGGGATAGATTCATTAGCATGTTGTTTATTTTGTACTCCACGAATGAATGTGATTGTTAATTAGATGAGATATTTTTACAGATTTATAAATCATAACTCATGTATCGGGTCATTGGAAAAGTCATGGCATATTTTCCTATGCAAAAATGCATTATGGCTTTTCTGACGACCCAATATTATAATTATGTAAAGAAAATGTTATGCTCCAGACACTTTTTGATGATAAGTAAACTGACTATGAGAAGCTCTATCTCTACGCTATCATAGGATTGCTTGAAACATTTAAGACCAGTCCGAAGATTCTTCTATTTCTGCCTGACTTGTTAATACAAACTTAATGGCTTCAGGCAACTCCTATATCTATAGTTGAGAAGTCTATATAGCTCTGCTAGATGTGTGCACAAGTTCTCATGCTTAAGGTAAAGGGCAAAGGTATGTTTTTATCTGGTATTTCTGGCAAAGGATCTCCTTCTAACTTTTTCAGGTTGTTGGCCAAATGTAGTTTCTTTGCCGGAGTAGGACTGAAATCCATTATTTTTTGGCTGGCTGCCAGTCATGGCTATTGTCAAGTCCTCGAGTGATCCAATAATATTTTAGATGAGATGGAAGCAAAACCAAGCAGACTGGAAACTTGCCAAAGATAAGTAGTCGTGTGCCTTGTTCAAGACATTATTTGTACTTACTCTTTCCCATCTGTAAAATGGACATAATGTTATAAAATTGCCTATTTCCAAAGGTTCTCATGTGTGCAGTTAGAGCAATTCAAGACAAGTCTGCCAAACAGGTAGTGCTCCCAAAATGCTTCTATTCTGAGGCTGTGTGTGTCATTAATTCTAGTTACATAGAGATAAATGACAAAGGAGTAGTGGAGTATATTAGAATATGTGGGAAGAAGGTAAAGAAGGAACCGTGCTGTGTGTACTATATATATTTTATTTTACTTAATATAAATAAATAACAGAAAATACATGTAAGATTGTGGGTGATCATTGTACAGGTAGCAAATGCATCCTTGAATATTTCCCATTATTTAAAACTATAATAATTCTGGACTAAATCCTGACAAAGAACAGAAGGTGGTTTTATTCACACGCTAAAATGATTTTTAGCAGGTGGCATCAGTGTAAGCATAGCTTATGATTTACTCATCCAGTCCTCTTTGAAATCCTAAGGTGCGTGATAATTCTTTTTAGGAGTATGGTGTCAGTTGAGAATTTAAATCATATGAAAATTTGTACAGAGTGTCAAACTGTATAAATGTGTTCTCTCAGACTGTTTCAAAAGAACACAATTGGGTAGGCAGCCATTTCTGATGTACTGGGTTGATCCCAATGTTCTTGTCCAGGCCAAACTCATTATAGGCAGCCCTTATTAAATACTGGATCATCAGAAAAGTCGTACGTATTTTTCTATGCAAAAATGTGTCATCATTTTTCTAATAATCCAATACAAGGGTCCAGAGTAACTAGAAGTCTTGGAAAATTGGTGTTAAATCCCCTGTAAAAAACAGCAGATACTTCTTTTTTTCTCCCTTGCTTATTGTATTTTTACTTTTTTATTTCCACCTTCCTTTCTTTCTTACCCATCATGTGATTAAAGACACAGTGTCACCTGTGTAGATCACTCTTCTTTTTGTAAGTTTCCAGTTAAACATTCTTTTGTAGCTGACAATAATAACTTAAAATGCTTCCTTTGGTCAACAGTGATCAAAATTAAGTTATGAATTACCCACAGAGTTATCATTTACTTACAGTTACTGAGCAGCTGTTTAATAGCCTTTTCTACTAAAAATTTCTTGTGATCCTCACATATCACTACTAAGAGGAATATTTGGTTATTGTACGAGCTCTTTCCTTTGTATATTTGACAAATGGCCATGGGAACCACATGAGGTAACTCTCTGTCATTCCTACACTCTGCTAAAATTATGAGAGAAGGGCAATGTGACTGTTAGATACCTCTACATGTAATTTGCTAATGTAGATGCATGTAATTAGTAGTTATTATAGTATTGGTATATAAGGTCTTTTGATAACTGACTTATCCAGCTGACAATGGTAGTAATAGGCTAATGGTTTGCTTGATTTTTTAAAGTAAATTTAAATGTAATAGTGTTTTATTCTCACTTGCAACCACTAGCTGATTACTTAGGCCCTCAAAAACTAGAAGGGTTGTTCTGCGGTGTTTATTTTCCAAATATCTGTGGTAACTAATGTAGGAAGGGGAAAATGGTCTAACACTGAATTTCCAGTGCTCAGGAACATGAAAACATTTCAAGAATAGCTTCTTTTACTTCAAAACGTAGGTTTTCCTGGGACTGATTCTAAAAGAATTCTGAATGTTACCATCAGCCTCCTCAAAAAACCAACCCACGAGGGTGATTATTCTTTCCTGAACTTTCTCAGGAGGAGCCTTTCAGGATTCCATTCAATCGGTCTCTTAAAACTGGAAGGTTTAAGTGAACATGGAATAAAATTGTTAGTAGTCTGTATGTGGAATACTCCAGATTCTTTAAGAAATTAAAATTTGAAAAGAGATTGATTAGCAGTGCAGAAACTGAGACAAAGCATACAGGTCTAAGATGTAAGAAAATATTCCAGTTGGCCCAGGATGGGGCAAAGTCTCTCACTGTAGTGGAGTCTCAGGTTACAAGTTATTATTGGCAAGCCAAATCCAAGGCAAGTCCCCAAACACAAGCCATGTTGTTAAAATCCAGGTAGACTAGGATGTTTATGCGGAGTTGAGCAAATATCAGAAGTGAGTGGCAGCAGAGACCAGGTAAAAATTAAAACAGAAAAGAATATTGAAATCAGATTATTTGGTTGTTAGCTGTCACAGCCAAAGTCTGGGGTCTGGAGGAGCTTGTAGAAGCAGAGCTTGGTGCAGAAAGATGACACTATCTATTCATAGGTTGTCATTATAACAGGAGCAGTGATATTAATATTAATAGCAACTACCTTTAAATGAGTCTTCAAAGTCTATGAAGTATGTGATAATGTCCGTAGTTCAGATGGGAAACATTGTGCTAGTGCCTACCTTTAGTTCTGATCAATAGCTATTATTGTTCCCACTGAGAGATGAGAGAAGGTAAAACTGTGGACTCCAACTTGCCTAAGGTCACTAAGCCAGCAAGTTGGATTCTCACAAGAAGAGCATGCATGCTAGTGGCCAGTCAGGAAGCATGACTGCAACGCAAGTGAGTTGCAATTTCTGACAGAAATAGTTAAACGTTGGGTTTGTAAAAAATCTGGAAAGTGGCCTTTTGAACCACTCTTTCTCTGTCCGCTCAGGCCTGCTCCTGCCTCTCAGGAGTGTACTTTTACTTAGTAAACTACCTTTTCCTTCGCCTGGGGAAAAAAAAAAAAAAAGAAGAAGAAGAAGAAGAAAAAGAAAAAAGAAAAAAGAAAAAATCTGGAAAGCTACATTTTATCACTTTAACAGTCTTTCTATCCTATACATATAAAAATCTTCAACTAAAACTATTATTGATAGAATTCGAGTAATGAAAAAAGAAAATTGGATGTTTCAAAATTAGGAGTTATGAGTTTATTGTCATGCTTTGTCACTTGCCATTGTTATACCTCTGGACAAGAATCAGACTCTCTGAGTCTATCTGCATCATTTAGGAAAGGAAGTAATAATGCTTACATCACAAATATGATATCATACATGTAGATCTCTGATACTATCAACATCACCTTTTATTCCTACATTTTGTGTTACCTATCTCTTTTGTAACATTATAATTTCTATCAAACATTATAAATTTAGGTTAAATTTTATTGTCCTTTTTAACTTCTAACTTCTTATGTTCTTTTTTTTTTTTTTTTGGAGAGGTTTTTGCTATAGGGCGTGTGCACTCACCAGACAGACAGAGAGAGATAGAGAGATAGAAAGCGAGAAATCACCCCCCAGAGGGGATGGCCACGCCGCAATCCCTTCTCCTCCATTCTCCTCTCAGAATCTTGGGCACGCACGCACGCACACGCGCCCGGTGTGAGTTTAAGCCACCGGGTCCGGGACTCGAACCGCAGTCGAACACGTGGGAATCTAGCGACATAGCCATTACGCTAACTGCTGGTCCCTTATGTTCTTTTTGATCATGGACCAAAAAAAAAGAAACTCAACTTTTTTATATTATCATTCATTCATTTTTTTCATAATATGATTTTCTCCAAAAGCAATAGTTATCATACCAACAAACTGACATTCAAATTAGAGATTGATTCCTTTTAACTTGTTAACATAGAATTAACATAGAACTAATACAAAGCATCCTCAAAAAATTTATGGGAAATTAATATTATGAAAAAAACTACACATGGATTTAAAGCTTTTGTGCATCAGAAAAATCTCATACTTTAATTCTATATTTCATATGGTTTTTAAAGTCCCCTTGATATCAACATCTTGCATCTTCTTTCCTGTGTTTTAAGATCCCTTACGGTCTGACCTGTGCCATTGAGGATGGAGTGAAGACATAAAACTGTTCTGATGAAGAAAGGTTATAGAAACTAGTAGTGTCTAGAGATTTTGTTGTTTGGGATTTGCTGTTTTAGCAATGTCTGCAGATATAAACAGAAGGCTGCTGGCTATCTATTTATTTATATATTTTTAAATGATTGGGGCCAGCAGGTAGCATGATAGTTAGGGCTCTGGACTCCCACATGGTCAACTGTGATTTGAGTTCTGGATCTGGCACCTTGCTTTCTTACTGGGACCAGCAGATGGCATAATAGTTACATTGCTGGATTCCCCCATAGTCAACCGTGGTTCAAGTCCCAGACCCGGCAGCTTAAAACTCATGCCAGGCATGTGTTCATGTGTGCCCAAAATCCTGAAAGGCTAATGGAGGTAAAGGAACTGTGGCATGGCCATCATCCCCCCCAGGGGGTAATTTCTTGCTTTCTGTCTCTCTGACTCTCCAGTGAGCACACACACCCTGTAGCAAAAATCTCTCAAATAAATAAATAAATAAATAAATAAATAAATTCCAAACTATGGTACAGTTGTAGAAATGAGAAGAGGGATAATTGGTTAGCTGGATTCCAGGGAACAGAGAATGTTTGGGATTAACCTACTGTGCAATTTTGATTTGTAATACCAATAGCATGATAGCAAATTGGGAGATAGCTTTACAGCATTACACGCAGAACAGAAAAGATTCAGAGCAACTCTGACTCCTGTTCCTTAATATTTGTTGAGTCTTTTCCTAGTATCTAATTTCCTTGTGAGCCAATATTTGAAAAAGCTCTGTGGACTGTCACAAACTTTGTTTTCTTTTTAAATCAATAGAGTCTACCATGAAATTGGATCTATACTATTTTTACCTTGATTATATATTTTTACTGTGACACACAAGATAATGATCCCCTCAATTTATCCAGATCTTAGTCTCCAGAACCTGCGACTATGTTATATTACTTTATACAGGAAGAAAAAAAAAGTCCTTGCTGATATAAAATTCAGAATCTTGAGATGGTGGGATTATCCAGATGTGCCCAATGTACTGATAAGGTCCTTAAAGGGAAAAAAAAAAAAAAAAAGGAAATGTGAAACACAGAGTAGAAGATGGGATGATGGAGCAGGAGTTGAAGTGATACAGGGTTATATATAACGAGGGGTGAGGGCAGCCTCTACCTGCTGGGGTGTGGGGGGACACACAAAGAAATGGATTTTTCTCTAGAGCCTCCAGAAGGTACACAACCCATTTGGACTTCTGACCCCTAGAAGTGAGTGAATGTACATCTGTGTTGTTTTAAATCATTTGTGAGTGATAATTTGCTACAGTAGTAGTGAGAAAGTACTACGGATGTTGTAGTTGGGAGCAGGATGAACAGGAAATGAGTGGTCTGCTCTCTTCTTTTTCAACACACAGATCACACCTGTGATCCCTACTGTGTGGGGATTTCCCCCACCAGCAAGCAAGCAGGTCGACAGCAGACACCAGCTGGGCATCCTCTCATCCAATTCAGTGCTGATGTCATCCACCTGGAGAGAGCGTCAGGTACCTCAGGTTGAGGGCTTTGTCCACAAGATTGCTCCCCACTTTGGACATCAGTTACAAGTCTGTTTCTTGAAGACTTCTGACCAACTGGCTACAAGCTGAGGTTCCTATGACCCTCTCTCCTCCTCAGACTCAATTAATTTGCTAGAACAGCTTCCAGAACTAAAGGGGACACTTAAGGTAACCTCCTTATTATAAAGGACCCCAGATGAAGAGATGCATAGGATCAGCTCTGGAAGGGTCCTAAGCACAAGAATCTCAACCACAGGAACTTCAGTCCCCATAGATTTTGGGATGTGCCATCCTCCCAGCACATGGGAGTTTCTTATTCACCTTCCTAAAGTCCTCCATCTGTTCAGCTATCCAGAAACTCCCCAAACCCTATCCTATTGGGGTTTTATGGTGACTCATTGCATAAATATGAAATACTAATAGATTGGGTGAGGAAATTAGACAGGCTTGTCTATTCAAATGTGAACTCCTTCCTCCTGGGAAGAGGCAGAAACCTTGTAGAATAAGGGTTTTACCTGTGAGAAGATTGAGGTTTTTATGCCCCACCTTGTGGTAGGTGAAGGAAGGGCAGGAGATGGTCAAGCTGTCATCTTTATGTTGCTAAAGCTATTCTGAACCTGCTTCAGGAACCAAGGACGGAAGGCTAAGTGCTTATGAGCCAGGAAAGGGGGCTGAAAACCAATATATACATTCATATTATAATATATCATAATATCACAGAGAGGAATGCTACTGTAACAAATGCCTTAAGACATGAAATTATTTTTGGAATTGGCAATGGACGTAGACTGGAAAAAGTATATATACTTAATGTACATACTAGCTCCAAGTCTGATCTGGGAAGACAGATTTCCCCCCGGTGGCCTGCAGGCTAAAACTTTTGCTTGAGCCTGAAAGAAATCACACATAGGTTGTTAACCAGGAGCCAGATGGTTTAAAATGAATAAAAGAATATACACGAAGATCATGAAATTTCTTGAGTCAATTTCTGAGCAAATGACTCCATCTAAATAATTTTTTTACTATATATGAAACTTATATCCATGAATGTATTTTTATACTTAAAGAATAATAGGTTTTTCCAATTTCCTCTTGAGTGTTTAAGTTGAGTTGACTATTTGTTCTTTAATCAGGATACTATATGATGGTTTCAATGATGAAATCAAAATATGAGTATGGAGAGTCTGCTTATTTTAATGTAGATATGGACAGAAAGTTATTTTTGTAGGGTATTTATAATTGGATAAGCATATTCTCATTATTCATATAACTAAGATTACTGTGGTAATTGCAATAGCTCAAAGTTTAAATACGATATATATTAGAGCTAAAGATAATGCATTATAAAGGGTTTGATTTATTTGGGAATATATTAACCTACACAGAACCTTGACTTTCAGTATTCTAGGATGAAAATAGCAATTTTTACTTGCTTTTCCCCTAAACACTTTAAGAAACAGTGCTGACCTATTGTTTTGACAGGTTAAGAACACAAACACACATGGATTTCAAAAGTTCATTGACAAGTAGAATTAAAGTACAAACTTACTTTTGGTGCAAAAAATTAAAATCGATAGTAGTGTTTCATAGAAGACATTTTCTGTAAACTTTTTAAAATACCATACATGCACATACATACACACACATGTATATATTTGACACTTCCAAGTATAATATCTTGCTATATACATTAACTCTGAGAAATAAAATGATTTAACTAATCTGACAGTAAAGACATCTGAAATCCCTGACTTTATTTAATGTATACCTCCCAGGCATAGATAGACATTATAAGCTGTACCTTAATGTGGCCTGATGGTTTGGTTTGTACTTTAAGACCACATAAAAGATCGGAATGAGAATTAAGTGGTACAAAAGTGTTATAAGACATGATGTTGACTTCCCATCAACTTTGTAGTTCAAGGACAAACTCTTATTTCCAGACGTTTTCTAACTGACTTTTTCTATATACATACCTATTCATTTTTAGTCTAATTTAAAAAATGCATTTTCACTTGATTTAGATGTTTATCAAACCTCTTTTTTATGTGTCTAATTTTGGTCATTTATTGTTTATTTTTTATAAAATGAAGATCAAAGCTATGCAGAAATGCATCACGAGATCTGCCTAATATGTTGCCTAGCCATTTTAATTTAAATAGTATTTATTTTTTAGTTGATTGACCCTAAAAATCAAGTTAATCATTAAACTACTGACTAAGAAAACTTTATTGTTCTTTTAAGCTTGATTAAAAGTTAGGTTTCTCCATGATTTTAGGATCTTCTTTTAGAGCATTTATTAAAACAAACAAATAAACAAAAAAAACAACTTTTAATTGTAAACTTTCTCTGTTCCTTTGAAATGTAAATCTTCTCCCAGTCTTTTGTTAGCTTTATAACCTAGGAATGTCTTGCTCTGGGACCCTAGAGTCTTCCCTTTGAAATGTATTTAATCAACATTGATAGGGCCCCTAACTGGAAATTTCTGGTAGGATTTTCTTTTTAAGTGTTAGCAAACACAGATGACCTGATAACATTGTCCAAGCTCCTCTTTCATGTCTTGCATTACTTTGTTCCTAACTCATTCCAGTGGATAAGCATTCTTGCCTTTTGTTTCTGTGGAGTTGAGCTCAGGATTGTATTGCAGCTTCTTTCTCCTGCCACAGGAGCCTGAATAGTATCAGTTCTGCCCACTTTTCCTCTTTTTAGGAATCTAGTGCAATTTTCCTTCAATACCAACACCATGAGCTATTTAGTGAATTCAGGAGTTTGGACTAGACTACTTTGCAAAGCCAGCCACCATTGCATAAGGAGCCAACAAACTAAGTTGATCCAGTAATCGATCAATAGCACCTGCAGAAAAAATTTATATGCTTGCCTACCGCTTGTTTAGATCTCCGCATTTGAACAAAATATTTTGAGCAACTCTACTACTGCTGATAACCGTTCTTATCTTTATTCTGCTTCTTACACAAATACATTTGAATAGACTGGAGTTCTTAAGGAACCAAAACAGTTGTAACAAATGTAGAAATGTTTTCATTAATTTTTTTGTTTTTCTAATGAAATTTTCAGAATCAGCCTGACCTGTTCTGTTTTTGATAGGTTAAGAATACACACACACTCACATACATACCAGGGGAAATCAAAAAGTTTATGGGAAAATAGAATTAAAGTATGATTTAATTTTTTTCAATGCATTCAGTTTGACTTTCTTCCTGGTTTTCTAAGACCAAAGATAAATTCAAAAAATCACCCCCAGAAATATTTGCATTAAGCTGATTGATCTTTCAGGATGATAGCAGTAAATTATTGACTTTGTAATTGTGTGAACTGTATTGTTTAAGTGTTAAAGTGGTTGGAAGTATTTTTGTGTTATGTGAAAATAGAGTTCGACTTAAATGTTTTAAAAAAATCATTTTGTCTCCAAAGTAATATGATTCATTTTGGAACCAAAAGATAATGTGTGTCATTAATGAGAAAATAATGTATATACAATGCAAGTAAGTTTAAATCTACCTACTTCTTCTACCCCAAGAGAACCCCTTGTGTTATTGCTGAAAAGATGGCAGATTTGGGAGTTAGAAATGGATACTAAAAAAAAAAAAAAAAAAAAAAAAAAAAAAAAAAAAAAAAAAAAGTCCTAAAGGAGGTCATTTCTGAGTTAGTAAAGTGGAATAAGCAGCAAGACAATCTAATTCAAACTTAACCTTATTCACATTTTCCCCAGGGTTCGCTTAAGGTATGTGATATGTGTGTGTAACTTATTTTGAATTTAGGCCTTTGCTTTCTTTATTTGTGCTTTTTTGCTATTACATTGAGTCTACAGAGTAAAAGGTGTCACTTTTATATCTAAAAGAGTGTACTTTTCTCTTTTCATGAGAGTTAAAAGAAGAAAAGGGGAGGATAATAGCACATCCTTGTTCTTGCTAACCCACAGCTGAGAAAGCACACGGTGTCTGTCCTGAGGCTACAGTTGGCATTTTAAGCAAATACATTCTGCTCTGAGCTACGAAAGTCAATTCTATTATTATTATTTTTTTTTTTGAGAAGTTTTTGCTATAGGGCGCGTGCACTCGCCAGACAGACACAGACAGAGAGACAGAAAGCGAGAAATCACCCCCCAGGGGGATGGCCATGCCGCAATCCCTTCTCCTCCGTACTCCTCTTGGGATCTTGGGCTCGCACACACACGCCCCCAGCGTGAATTTTAAGCCACCGGGTCCGGGATGCGAACCACGGTCGACTACGTGGGAGTCCAGAGACATAGCCATTATGCTAACTGCTGGTCCCACAAAAGTCAATTCTGTTATTTTACTTGAGTTATAAACTAACTCACTTTTAAAAGTTTATTATTTATTTATTTATTTTATCAAAGAGAGAGAATGAGAGAAAGACAGGTTCCCTCAACAAGGCCTCACACCATGAACACTTGGCTTTCCTCCTTTCCCAGCCAGCCAGGATCATAGAAACTTGAATGTGTGCCCATTGTAAACAGGTTGACCAGTAATCCCTGTCCTCAACATGGTCTCTGCAGAGTCCTGTGCCTGCTGCATGCTGTGGCTGGGCCTGATTCAGTCACTTATTACACTAATACTAACCCAGAGGTGTTAGAGAAAGGCAGAACTTGAGTAAGCAGCAGCAAGTGGCTCCGTTTTCATAAAGAAATTACTTTGGAAAAAATATTTTCCTTGTTGTTTTTGACATTATAAAGTTCTTGACATTCAGACTGAAGGTTAGAATGCATTTCTTTTTCTTTTTTTAATTTTCATTTATTTATTTATTTATTTATTTATTTATTTATTTACTTTGCTTTAGGGAACACATGCTTGCGTGTGCGAGGGTACGAGGGCAGGAGAGAGAGAGAGAGAGAGAGAGAGAGAGAGAGAGAGAGAGAGAGAGAGAGAGAAGAGAAGAGAAGAGAAGAGAAGAGAAGAGAAGAGAAGAGAAGAGAAGAGAAGAGAAGAGAAGAGAAGATAAAAGAATCTCTCTCAGGGGGATGGACCCACAGCAATCCCCTCTCCTCCATTCTCCTTCCAAAAGTTAACCACACACAAGTAGTGATCACTGTCTTCAGTCTGATTCATCTGACTTAACACTTCCTAACCTGTGGGCAGAAGAAGAGAATAATACTTGTTTGTGACACTGAAATGAGAGCAGCGACCACAAGAGCAACCACAGACCTTACAATACAGTTGCGTGGTCAGGTCAATCAGAGTTAAATGTAAAATGGCAGGGAATGACCTTGATATTTTAAAAATGATCGTTACAGGTACATACCTACTTCATATCTTCTGGGGGTGTAGAAAGGCAGTAGGGATTATGTCTATGGTGTATTTCTTACTTCTGGCTAAGGAATCTCTCCCTGTTTTAGATAGAAATGAGGTAAGGCTTATCTGTTGGGTGGCTGGAAAAGTCATGAAATATTTTTTCTGTTTTTCTATACAGAAATGCATACTGACTTTCCCAACAACCCAATATATCACTTTCTGGCATAAAATAGATGGAAGTTAAATCTGTAAGGCTGTTACCATTTCTGTAGAGTGTGTGAGAAGGTTACTTGAGCCAAGTAGACCAAGCTTCTTGAATTTATTATATTACAGATACTTACATGGAAATGTATAAGACCATTTTTAAATGTAAACTTCTAAAGACATAAATACTAATATCTCATGAGAGATTATGTATAAATACAATATATGTCATTAGTAAATTTAAGTAACTAAACTTGAGTAAATAATATCAAAGTATGGTATACATTGTATAAAACTTCTTTTTTAAGGATAGATTACTAGAAAAAAAGTAGTAGTTTTGGGTTCATCATAGCATGAACATTGTCATTATTAAGCAACAAATAGTTTAATTGGAGATGAATTCTAAATTCTAACACACCGATTGTACATTGTAAACTGGGTACTTTCTGGTCAATCTTTTGTTGTTAAAAGGTATTTTTTTTTCCCCAAGAAAAAGACTATTTTTCTTTGAAGTTCATAATTAGGAAGAGAATTTTCAAAGTTCAAAAGGGTTTGAATGTGTTATGTAGCCATGAGCAAATGCTTCCCTGGGGTATCCACTTTAATCTAAGCTGTAAAATTTACTTTTCCACAGGTATAGAGCACTAAGTGGAAATGCACATTTAATTGTTCTTATCTCATTCCTACCCTTAGACTGAACAGAGTTTGGTTTGTAAATGTTTTCTGTCATCCCTAAGCATTTTCTTCAATTCCTAAAGGCATTTCTTATAAAGAGAGAGTGGGAGGCTATAATTCCAGTGAAAGCTGAAGTTCTCCTCCCAAAGGCTACTATTAGTGCGTTTTTAAAAATTTGGATCTTCTGTTTAGCTGGATATTCTAGCAGACAATGTGGATAAGAGAAGCAGATATTTTTAAACAGAAAAAAAAAATTTGCATGAATCATTTGGTTTGTTGCTTCACATTATCAAGTATTATATAGTCTCTCTAAAATAAACACTTTATTGTAATCAGCCTGATGCAATAGTGAAACTTTTCAATCAGTATACCATTAAAAAAGATACATTTTCACTTGTTTTCATGTACATATCAAAAGCAAAGTCCTGGGAAACTAATTGGATACTCGCTAAAATTTTAATGCACAAATTTAATATAAGCTTTAATATCTATAAATTATATAGTTATTTAAAAATATAAAGGGGAACACTATTTTTGTAATTATTTCCAAAATCTATCCCAAAGTGCCGTATGGCTTCCAGCACACAGAATGTGCTACTACTATACCACTGTGGCTGGACCCAGAAATTTTTTCTGAATCAATGTATGGGTAGATGCATGCATATATAGGGTGAAAATATTTAAACATGGAGCCAACAGGTGACATGGTGGGTAAGATGCTGGACTCCCACATGGCCAACCATGGTTTGAGTCCTGAACTTGGTGACTTGATTTCTCACTTTCTCTCTCTCTCTTTGCTTCTCTCTGGTGAGTGCACATGCCCTATAGCAAATTTTAAATAATAACAATAATAAATTAAAAAAGTAATCTTTAGAAAAATGTATAAACATAATTGAGTTAACTTTTTCAAAATGTAAGAGGTAAAGGGAGTTTAGAAATGGTTTAGTTTAATTATTAAAATATGGAAAAAGTGTCACAAAGATACAGATTCTAGATTAAAGTTTATCCATGAACTAGTAATGACCTTTTGAGAATCTCTTCATGCTTTAGGAGAGAAGTTTTTGCTGTACAGCGCAGGCACTCACCAGAGACAGAGAGAAACAGAAAGCCAGAAAGTGAGAAATCACCCACCCCCAGAGGGAATGGCTACATTGCAATCTCTTCTCTTCTGTTCTTCTCAGGATTTTGGGCACACACACACACATGTACCCACATGAGTTTTAAGCTGCCGGTCTGGGACTCAAACCATGGTGGACTATGTCGGAGTCCAGTGACGTAACCATTAGGCCATCTGTTGATTCCAGGGTTCTTAAGATATTTAGACAAAATTATCTTTGAGTAAGAGAAAGATATACTTGGGCTTACTGGTGGCATGGTGGTTATGGCAGCTGGATCTACATGGCCAACTGCCTAGTTTGAGTCCTGGACCTGGAGGCTTGAATGCAGGCCCAAAATCCTGAAAGGAGAAATAGAGAAGGAATTGCAGCATGACCATCTCCCATGAGGGATGCTTTCTCACTTTCTTGCTCTCTCTCTCACTCTCTCTGCCTCTCTGGTGAGTGCACATGACCTCTAGGAAATTAAGGAAAAAATATACTTTAGTTACTTTTAAGTACCTTGGAGTTTTTAATTTCCACAGAGAAAAGGAATTTCTATTGTCAGTCACTATAGATTCTTATTTTATAAGAAATAATTTCTTTTAAAATTACATTTAAATTTGTATAATTATATTTAAGTTTGTGTAATTACATTTAGGTTTGTGCAATTGTAATCACCTATGTGATTATGGCTGAATTTTATAATTCAATTAGTTGGTAAAGAATATTTTTTTGCCTTTCCATAGCCTGGTATATGAAAGACCACACAGAGTTAAGAAGAACTTTTATGAAATAAATTATTTCACAATCTACTTGTACTATGTAACCCAAGCATAAAATTTACCAAATAGGTGATGGTTTTTAACAAATTTTGAAAATTATCCCCAGGTTCATATACCCAGTGATATTTGGATTTACAAAATGTAACATCCCTTTAAAAAATTTAAACCTTTATTTTTTTTTTAAAGCTGATGATTTGACAACCTGTTCAGTTTTTACACAATGAAATTTTTTATGTTACAAATCTACTGAGTCTTAATCACATAATAACAGCGAATTTAATGCTGGATTTTTCTCCACTACTGCATGAAGTTTTGGCTTTTATGTTTCCAAGCTAGTTACTATTGCCACATAGTCATTCCTAAAATCAATGCACTCACAAATAAAGGTAGATATGTGATCCTAAGCTCCATATCAACCAGACCTACACAATATAATATGCAGTGGTTCTGCTTCTTGAAGTAAAGGTGGCTATTATGTTTATCAACATAGCTGTGTTAGTCAAAGTTGATGTTTTTGTGGCAGGTGAATAAACTATTGGATAATGAGTTAGCATTGCTCTTCACAAAAGGCATGTGAATGTTGCTATCACTCCTATATTACACATAATACTTTAGTGACCTTTAAAGAAGATTTTTGGCCTAGGAAAAAATGGTGGAGTAGGCACCTCCAAATTCCCATCCTTCCACAAATTTTTTTTAAGAGGATTTTTGCCATAGGATGCATGCGCTCGCCAGACAGAGAGAGAGAGAGACAGAGAGACAGAAAGCGATAAATCACCCCTCAGGAGGGATGGCCACGCCGCAATCCCTTCTCCTCCATTCTCCTCTCGGGATCTTGGGCACGCACACACATGCGCCTGGCGTGAGTTTTAAGCCACTGGGTCCGGGATGCGAACCACGGTCGACTACGTGTGAGTCCAGCGACATAGCCATTACGCTAACTGCTGGTCCCCCTTCCACAAAATATTGAAAAATAATCAGAAAATGCCTCAGCAAATTTGTCAGAACTCAGGAACAACAAAGTTTTATAGTAAGCAAGTGAACAATAAATAAAGAAAAAGGCAACTAGAAAGTAGCAGGAGAGCTTTGGGAAAGCCTCACTCCCTCTGTGGTTCAGTGGCAGTGCTGAAGATGGCAGCCTTTGTTCTCTGTATGGAAAACTTGTTTCTGGTTCTGGGGAGAGCAGAGCAGACCTCATTTGCAGTTATTATATCTGTTGATAGTTGTCTGGAGGACTGCCTGAAGGACTGGCAGAGGTGTGCCTCTGTTTCACCTATCTGGGAACTCATTCAGAGCAGAAAAGCAGTGGATATTGCTAAAAAAAAAAAAAAAAAAAAAAAAAAAAAAAAAAAAAATTGTAAGAGAAATGAAAATTCTGCAACTTACACTTGAGACATGCAATACACAGCTTATAGCCTTGGAGGAGAAGGTAGGAAAAGAATTTATTTGGAAAATGAGGGTATTCAAAGATGTCTGCATACTATAGAATTTAAAAGGTCACACAGATGTTCAAGGCAGAATCATGCTCACAGAATATCTGAAAGACACTAGACTTCCCCAATCATAAAGTTCCAGTAAAGTTTTATTCCTGTATTCTCCCTAAATGTTTTGTATTTTGAGATCCATGGTCCATTTTTAACTTTGTTTTACTACATGGTGTAAGGTAGGGGATCCAGAGTAAAATTTGGAATTTTCAACCTATTCAACTTAGATACTTGTCATTCCACCATATCTTTGAGTCAACATCAGCAGAATCAGAATTAACCTATATATATTTCCTTCTATTTTTCTCCAGTTTATCTTTTTTTAATATACCATTATTTTTATCTTTTCAGATGTATAGATAATCTTTTTTCTCATTATTCTAATCTAATTAATTAAAATTACATGGAATTTTTGTAACATATCATGAGGACTCCTCCAATTCTGAATACTTTTTTTTTTGGAGAGGTTTTCGCTATAGGGCACGTGCGCTTGCCAGACAGACAGAGAGAGACATAGAGACAGAAAGCGAGAAACCACCGCCCAGGGGGGATGGTCACGCCACAATCCCTTCTCCTCCATTCTCCTCTCGGGATCTTGGGCACGCACGCACACGCGCCCGGCGTGAGTTTTAAGCCACCGGGTCCAGGATGCGAACCGCAGTTGACTACGTGGGAGTCCAGTGACATAGCCATTACTCTAACTGCTGGTCCCCAATACTTTCTTTCTTTCTTTCTTTTTTTTTTTTTTTGAAACAAGTTTTGCTACAGGGTGCATACACTTTCCAGAGAAACAGAGAGACAGAAAGGAAGCAATCAACCCCTAGCAAGGATGCTCACACCACAATCCCTTGGAGGATGGCAACACCACAGTCCCTTCTCCCCTATTCTTTTCTTGGGTTTTTGGGCATGCACGCACATGTGCCTGGTGTGGGCTTTTTAAGCTTTCAGGTCCAGGATGTGAACTGCAGTCAACTACATGGAAGTCCAGCAACATAACCATTAAACCATTTGCTGTTCCTCTGACTACATTTTTTAAATAAAATTTAATTAATTAATTAATTTACATTTGACTATAGAGAGTCAGAGTGAGTAAGAGAGAGAGAGAGAGAGAGAGAGAGAGAGAGAGAGAGAGCTGCCAGGTCTGGGACTCAAACCTTAGTTGGCCACATGAGAGTCTGGCATCTTTAACCACCATGCCACCTTCTGGTCCCACTCCTGACTGCTTTTTTAAGTAAAAACTCCCAAAGTTCTTCCAGGAACCACTGCAATAATTCCATTACTTCCCAGTTTACTTATATCTTATTCTGGTATCAACTACTAAAATTCTAGGTTTACAACTTTTCAGTGTCTGTAGAATAAAAGCCTGTCTTCCTGACATTCAGTGCTCACTTTTTAGTTTCAGTTTACTTTTCCATCTTGCTCTCTCTTCTGTCCTAAGTAAATATCCCCTCATTTTCCAGATAATTTTAACTTTTCTATCACCGTAACTTGAATTCTTCATTTATGTGAATTACTTCCTTTTATGATTCATTCTTTTCTATCATACTCTTTCCTATGATCTCTAACACAGATAATATCTGTTTGCCAAAAATTGTATAGATCAATTTAGCTGGAAGCTCTTGATATTTTTTTCTCTTTCAGTTCTCCTGCTGTTTATTGCCTAGTCTTTCTTTGTAGCACTCACTAGTATATGTCATGCCATAAAGAACAACTGCTTCTATATATTGCATGCCACATACTATACTTCAAAGTCCTTCAGAGTAAAATCTACATACAGGTTGTTTCTACCACCTATTTCCAAGTGTAGTATTTTAGAATAATATATTCGCTTCTGAATGTATTAAGAAGAGATAAATTCGGTGCTCAGAAAAATGAATGCATTGTTCCTCACAGAGGTGAAGGGACAGAAGAAACATGCTTACCATTCCAATGATATTGAAAAAAATAGATCCTAGGGTCAGCTGGGGGTGTGATGGTTAAATACACCTGATCTGACATAGCCAACTGTACAGTTCAAGTGCCAGACTCAATAGTTAGAAAAAAACATGCCAGGGACATGTGTATATTGTGTCCCCAAAATCTTGAAAGAAAGAAGAAATGGAGGAGAAGGGACTGAGGAGTGACTGTTTTCCATAGAGGATGCATTCTCACTTTTCTCTCTGTAGCAAACTCATATAGCCTCTGACAAAATTATAAAAAGGAAAAAAATAATCCCAGCCAACAGGTTATCATTACAAAATTATCACTGCTTAGATAGCAAGTGTATCCTTCTGTCACTTTTACCCTTTTCACATTTATCAAATATCACAACTACATGTGGAGTGGGGCCATCTGTTAGTCAATATTCATTTATCAAAAATGAAGATCTATGCAGAGTCTAAGCTACATATCAAGAGGGAGACACATGAATGCTTCTTGTAAAAAGTCAGTTACAGGCCCCGCAGGGGGCACAGTTGGTGACAAATTGAACTGCCGTGCTGGAAGCTCTTAATACATGGCCATCTGCAGGTTTGTATACCCAGGTCAGCATGAAAACACTCTGGGTGCTTGTCCGCCCAAGATCCTGACAAGTTGGAGGGCTGGGGAAAGGGACGTTGGAATGATGAGAGCCTGTAGTCGAGGGTACTCCCTGCTTGGTATGCACCAGCATGCACTTTTTGTCATGGATAAAATAAAGTAACTTAAAAAAAGTAAAGTCAGTTACAGAGATGATTTTCTTGTTGTAACACTAGAACTAACTTCACTTAGATCAAAATAACTTAGATCAAAATATATTTCTTCAAGACTGCACAGGATCTAACCCTGCCGAGTCCTCAGATTTCATGTTCTCTCTATGTACTTTGTGCAGTATCACTGAGTACCCATCAGACTGGCCTCTGTCCTAATTCTCAAATATGCTAGGAGAGCACACACCTCAGTGCCTTTCTATTGCCATTCATGGAGATACGTATGTTCTTCCTCCACATATTCTTGTGGGTTGGTTCTGTGTTCTTTTTTTTTTTTTAAATTGCCAGAGGGCATGTGTATTTGCTCAAGACAGAGAGAGAGAGAGAGAGAGAGAGAGAGAGAGAGAGAGAGAGAGCACCTGACCCCTCCCCATGAGGCAAGGTCACATTCCTGTACATTTTTCCACTACTTGTCCATCCCATCAGAATTTGGGGCATGCATGCACATGCATCTGACATGTTTTCAAGCCACTGTAACCAGTATTCTAACCACAGTAGGCCCTGTGTGATCCAGTTCCTAATGTTTTGTGCTTATTCACTCTGCTGTGGGGCCAATCCACTTCTGCAATGCTGTCCTGTCTCTGCTTCAGTAATCATGACTGTGTCTAAATCAAACCTCTATCCATCCTCTTCTCCATTATATTTTCTTCATTATTTCTACATTTAACTGGCATTATATTGCATATTTGTTTATTTTAAAATCATTACCATTCTTATCTGTAGAAGATATTTTATAGTTTAATCAACTGGACCAGGGAGAAATGTTCACATATTAAAATATTCACTTTGTAAGCTAAATAATGTGATTGCATGTATAAGAGAAAATTAAATAAAAAAAATAAAGTTAAAAAAATCATCACCTCTCCCTCTCTCTCCAGTGTGAGCTTCATGAGGGAAAGGATGCTTCCACACTTAGAATAGTGCCTGTTCTATGTGCCTTCTGACATGGTCATGTTCAGTGTCTTTGTTTAATAATTGAATGGCTGTCGATGGCCTTGCTGTGAATGCTCCTGTCACTGGTCCTGTCACTGTGCACCAGAGTAATTCTACTTAACACCAGCCTATCTGAGCATGAGTTCAGGAAGTCAATGATTCCTGAAAACTAAGACAGAATCCCTTAAGATACTTCCCAGGTGACAAGTCATTAATGAAGAAAATACTATTCAAGGCTCTAGCTCCCTAGAGAGAAGCAAACCCTAAAACCTTCTCAAAGATGATAACGTCTTCAAAGACACAGGTAGTTAAGTTGAAATTGTGCTGTGGCAATTGTTAGGAGAAATTAAATAAAAATTAGGGCAGAAAAAAAAAGTCCTCTCCTCTGAATATTTCAAAACCAAAAATTACAGAAAAACTGAAGTCTGTGGCACAGAAGTCAGAGTAGGATAGCAATAACGTGAAGAGAGGGTCTAAGGAGAAAGGATAGGATGGACCTCACCAGTCTATTGTTTGTTGTCATCCGATTCTCCACACATCCTGAGCTCATTTATCTCCTTGAATTTTCATACCAATTTCCTAAAATACCTTGAGCCTGAATTATAAATACGTTGCTAGCTAAGGCAATAGCATGCAGAGATAAAGGCTGATTTGAAGCTTAGCAGAGTGATGCACACCCTAATCACACTCCTAAGATCCTTAAAACATTAGGACAGACCCTCCCTCTCCAGATCCCACTGCTTAGTCTCTAATAAAGGGATTTGGTTCTTTTGTGCCCTGGATGGGCAGTATGGGGCCACTTAGAGAGAGACTGGGCCAGCAATTTCAACCAGGGACTTGGAGAAACTGTTGAACAACAGATTGGGGAACAAAGACAGTGAATAGAATGACCATCTTGGGAGTAAGAAAGAAAGAGTTTGGATGAAACTGGAAGTTAAGGACACTTGTCCATTCACTAACAATCTGGACAAGCCACAGTGCAGATTGCATGGCTCAGAGCCCAGGTGTAATGACTACTTCAGACCTCTTATAATAAGCGCTGATTAACCTCTTGGGATAGAACATAAACTCTAAATTGCATGTTAGCATTGGTACCAGAGCACAAGGTGAGATCAAATACACTTGATAAAATTCTGTGGTAGTCCAGGAGATGCAGTAAATTGGTTGCTTTTTTTTTCTGTATTTTTCACATGTGTAGACTCATTTCCAAATAGTCTATTGCTAAAATGTGCCACATTTCTACTCATATTTTATATAAGAATGTATAATCTGTGGAGAATTAGAAATTAATAGTATGGTTTTTTTGTATAGTCTCAAGACCTTATTTTTTTAATGATTATATGAATAATTTTTGTAAAGAGTTACTGAGATGTGGTTCAAACTTTACAGAGGAAAAATAACTATCTCTTTACATCAGTTCAAAAAGAGCGGTAAATCCAATGTCCCAAATACCAAAAACTTCATTTTGGAAAATGTCAAGAGTTTCATAAAATGTAGAGTAATTAAGTTTCATTTTTTTAATCTTTGGCTTTCAAGTATATTCCTCTCTTTCATTATGTGAAATTGACAATATTTGTGTTCAGGTAGTAAGTTTTCACTGAGTAGTTTGGGTTTTAAAACATATTACAATAACTCTATTTAATTTGTGAAGTATGAGTATAAACGATGTTAAAAAATGTTAAATTTTCACCAGAGGATGCCTGTGCTTGCTGGAGAGATACAATGAGAGAGAAAGTGAGAAATCACCACCCCAGGGGGGATGGCCACACCATAGTCCCTTCTCCTCCATTCTCCTTTCAGGAATTTGGGCATGCATGAACACATGCCTCGCATGATTTTCAAGCTGACAGGTCCAGGACTCGAACTGCAGTCGGCCATGTAAGAATACAGTGCCTTAACCACCATATTTCCTGCTGGACCCTGATGATCAAATTTTTTACATAAACCGAAGATACTGGCTGAGCCTGGCTAGCAACTTACCAATACAAGACCTAAAATACAGTAACTCCAAGGAATATCAGCATGAAACAACCTTGCCATCTCAACAAATCTGTTTTATATGACAGTCACTAATTTTTCTTTGAATAGGTCTTGACAAAGAACACAAGATATGGTAAAAACACATATAACACTAAAGTATGGTCTAAAAAATAGAATTTGGGACCAGCGGGCGGCATGATGGTTAAGGTGCTGAACTCCCACATGGCGGACCATGGTTTGAGTCCTAGACTTGGTGGCTTGAAACATTCAACAGGCGTGTGTGTGTGTGTGTGTGTGTGTGTGTGCCCAAAATCCCAGGAAGAGAATGGAGGACAAGGAACTGTGGCGTGACCATGCCCTCTGTAGGGGTGATTTCTCACTTTCTCTGTCTCTGCCTTTCCTCTCTGTCTCTCTAGTGAGCTCATGTGCCCTATGGGAAAAAAAAAAAAAAAAAGATAACTTAAAAAAAATTAAGGAAATAAAAAAAAGAGGCAGTTTTAATTAGTATGCTACCTACTCGTTTACACTAGATCCCCAATTAAAGAAATACTAAAAACAATCAGGGAATTTCATTTTCTCATATCATAGTCATATGGAAATAAATCAAGTATGATCAATTAGTACTTAAACAAAACATGGCACAATAGAGTTTCATCTTTAGCACTTTGAGGGAGAGGAGACAAAAGATGCCATGATTTATAATGATTCCGTGAAGTCAATTCTAAAAAGTCACACTAACATTTTGTTATGTAAAATTATGCTTGCTTTTCATGGATGATTGATGGCTTAAGAATTGAAGGATGGGGACCAACAGATGGCGTAATGATTACATTGTTGAACTCTCATGTAGTCGACCACAGTTCGAGTCCGAGACCTGGATGTGCTTGTGTATGTATGCCCAAGATTCTGAAAGGATAATGGAGGAGTAGGGACTGTGAGTAGTGAATAGTGAGTACACATGTTGTATAGCAAAGTGTCTCAAAAAAGAAAAAAAGAACTGATGGATGATATGTAACAGGGATTATATAATAATGTAAGTATAGTTCTAGAAGTATAACAATAAAACATAGAAATTAAAAGGTTACAAGAAGTTATAAACAAGCAGAGAAAATAGGACAAAATGTCAACTAGATTCTGAAAATTGTTTAAGAGCCATTAAGCAGTAGGAACACATACCTTAGGTGATAGCTTAATTAATTGCAAGGTAAATTAAATACATGCATTTTATCCAGAAAACAAAAAAACTCTTCACCTTTTGGAGCCCAAATCACATAGAGTGGCTTCTAAGTGGACTGATCTATTTGTAACATCAACACAACCCAAGTGCACTAGTCACATGAGGCTATTGGTTATCCTATTGGACAATGAAGCCACAGAACATTTTCAGCATTACATCTAGTTCCATTGAGCAATGCTGGGGAATTCATGATTTAGTTTATCATGTTAATGATGAGCAGTGTGGAAGACAGACCAAAACAAATGATGGAATGCTACTTAGCCATAAAAATGAATGAGCCATCAGTATACAAAACCACAAGCCCAGTGGTCCCATAGCCAGATGATTAAGTGAGCTGTATTCCACATGGCCAAATGTAGTTGAAATCCCAGCCCCAGTGGCTTGAAGAACATGCAGGGTGCTTGTGCACGCATGCCATGACAGGATGGAGAAATGGAAGATACGGAATCAGCTTGCCTACTCACCACTGAGGAGAGCTTTCTCCCTTTCTTTCAGTCTATCCCTCTCTGGTGAGTGCCCCTACCCTCTGAATGTTAATATATACATATATTCAAAGAAGAGTCACATTAGGGCCAGACCCATAAGGCAGAGGTTAAGAGCTGTGCAGAGGAAACTGAATCTCACATAGCCAACTAGGGCTTGAGTCCTGTACTTGGCAGCTTGAGGCATATGCAGACATGTGTACAAATACTCAAGGTCCTGACAGGAGCGAGAATTGCAGGAAAAGTGAACAGACTCTGTTAATAGATGCTTTCTCTCATCTCCCTGCCCCCAAGCATTAAAAATAAAAGTCATGCAGAAAATAAATATTGAATGATTGTGTTTATATAAAAGTCTACAAAATGCAAATCAATCTATGAGGAATCTTCCAAAATTTAATGGGAAAAACAAATTATGAAAAAACTATGAATAGATCAGAAATTTTTGCAGTGAAATAAACTTATACTTTAATTTCACCTTTTTATTAATTTTTTGAAGTCCCTTCATACATATGCATGAGAATTGCTCCTTCTTTAAAGCAACACTTCAAAAGCAATGGCATTGTTAACATTGTCAAGAAGTTAGAATAAAACCGATTTTCAAAGTATTATGTTTGACCATTATAAAATTCTTTTAGAAATCAACACTGTTTATAATGATAGTTTTAGTTAAAATGAATGTTTCATCTTCCCTGCCAGGACTAAGCTGCTTTATAGTGTATCCAATTACATTTGTTTACTGCATAAAGTGTGCCTTATCTTTTAATTAATGATCAAAATATTTACTATTTCCTTCATCAACACATGTCCAACCACACGCTGCTGTTAACTCATAAAACAAAACCTCAGTTGCTCTCAAATAGATGTCATAGAAATTCAGTTTCTTTTAAATCAAGTGTTTCTGAGTCTAAATGCAATATCTCTCATTCTAGTTTTATTTTTCTTTTCAAATGTAAAATCAGTTTCTCATTTAGTTTTGAATAATTCAAGTAATAAAGATGACACCACTTAAATGCAGTAAAATAATTTGGAAATTTTTGTAAAACATTCATTGGTTTTTATTCATGTATTCATTCATTGAATATGTGTGAGTGTGAGAGAGAAGAGAGTGAGAGAGAGGGGATACATTGGAATATATAAAAAATTAAATAAAAAACTTTTTCCATGACTTTTATACACTAGAGGCTAAAAGAAATATAAAAAGGAAATAAATATATATTAAAATTTCAAGATTGTTAACTGCCTTGAACATAGTTAAATAGGATTCTGATGTCAACAGTCACTGGAAGGAAAAAAGCTGTATTTGATAGAGTGAGGGGCAGCAAAGAATCAAGAGAGGCAAGGCTTTGTAAAAACTAGGAAGATGGGGTGCAGCAGGTGGAGTTGAGATGAAGGTGCTAGACTCCCACATGGCCAATCACAGTTCAAGTGTTGGAACCGACAGCTTGAAAATCATGCCAGGTATGTATGCATGAGTGCCCAAAATCCAGAGAGGAGAATGGAGGAGATGTAACTGTGGCATGGCCATCTGCCTGGGAGGTGATTTCTCCCCTTCCCTCTAGCTTTCTCTCTCCAGCAAGTGCACACATCCAATAGCAAAAACCTAAAAATCAAAAAAATAATAATGATAATAAATAAGGAGAATAAGGTATTCAAAGCAGGGGTCATAGAAGTCATATGACTTTGAGCAAAGAATAAACCTGCCATATTCATAATAGGAAAAATCCAAGTTGTACTTGGATTGAAGGGATTGAAGCAGGCCATTAGGACTGCAGCCATTTTCAATTAAGGAAGGCCTTTGATGAGAACAGTCTGACCTAGTGCTGAATTGGGGTCGGGGGTGTCCGTTTGAGTAATGGTAGATGAGAAACCAGGAGGAGGTTGAAGGAATCAGGACAATCACTCGGGAAAGCAGCCGACTGATTGATTATAGTGAGGAATGATTTGCACCTACTTGTATCTTGTTCCTATAAATACCGAGAACATGGTGGTCTTTTTGAGAGATTTGATGGTACTTGCTGACTGTGTCTCTATAACTGGTTACATAAACTTCCTTCCTCTCCAGTCTCTGCCTTTCATTTTGTTGACCACTAAATGATGCAGCTAGACTTAGTTGGCCGGTAACACAATGATTAAGGAGAATGGTGGAAGGTAAGTTCAAAAAGATAAATAAAGATCAATATACATAAGCTCTTTTAGGATATGGTAGCACTTTGTGTTTTACTCTAAGTGTGAGAGAAAACTCAGGAAAGAGTGTTAAACATGAGAGTAATGGGGCCAGCAGGTGGCATGGTGGTTTAAGATGCTGGACTCGCACATGATCAGTCATGGCTCGAGTCCTGGACCTGGCAGCTTGCTTTCTCACTTTCTCTCTCTCTCTCTCATTAAATTTAAAAATAAATAAATAAATAAATAAAATAATTCTTTAAAGGAAAATGAGACTACTATTTATATTATAAAAGATTACTCTGGCTATGTGGGAAATGAGTGACAGAAGAGCAATCATAAATCAACTAAAATCAAGGATACATTGGATTATCCAAAGTTTAGTGTAACTTAGATAATATGATGGCAGTAACAGACTGAAAAGTGGTCAGTCTTGGGATGAATTTTTAGCTTAACCCCAGCAGGATTTGCTGATTGATGAGAGGAGGTGAGGGGGGAAAAGGGAAATTCTGAAAGGAGCTTCTTGGTTTTAGGCCAGAGAACTTAATGAATAATGGTACCACTTACTGCAATGAGGAAGACAGAGAATGGAGGTTTTCAGGGGGGAGAACATTGGAGTTTCTGCTTCTGACATATAACTTTTATCTAGGTGACTAATAGACATTCAAATAAAATGCTGTTTCTGCAGTTCTCTATTTAAGTCTAAAATTCAAGGGTAAGGATTTAAGTGGAGAATTATTTGGCATTCCCATAACCCTCAATGGTTTCGGGTTTTAGTAGGCATTTTGTCTCTATGTTGATTTTTGCTTTTTCCTTCTTTTTTATTTTTTGTTTTCTTTGCTAAGTAGGAGAGGAAAACACAAAAGTAAATAAATGATATTTGTGTGTGTGTAGACATACCTATTGATACACATGTATATATACATATTTCTTCCAACAATCATTTGAGGAAAAACTCAAAATGCAAAAGCATGCGTTTCCAAAATTGTATAGTGACTAACATATGAGAAAATGTATTGCCCTTTTATTATTTTCTGCAGATACTTCTACATCGGTGTTTTAAGTGCTCATGCTGCTAAGTGATACAGAAAAAGCTCATGACAATGAAAAGATATGGCTCTAATGCTGCCACTCAGAGCTTCTAATTTTAGTCTCAGGGAAACTTAAAATGCAACAACACTGGGACCAGCAAGTGGCATAATGGTTAAGTTGCTGGACTCCAACGTAGTCAACCACAGTTCAAGTCCAAGACCCAGCAGCTTAAAACTCACGCTGGGCACATTTACGTGCATGTCCAAAATCTTGAGAAGAGAATGGAGGAGAAGGGGTTGCAGCGTGGCCACCCCCCAAGGGGGTGATTTTTCACTTTCTGTCTAGCTGTCTCTCCACCATGCACACACACCCTATAGCAAAAATCTCTGTAAAAAAAAAAATGCAACACTATTCTAAGAGTCATTTAAGAAATGACATATCCCTTTTTAAGAAAAAGCAAGTCAATGAGTACATGTGTACATATGATCTAGGGTTATATATAGATATACTACAAAGGGAACTTTGTTAGCAGCCGTTATACAATTCATTATAACAACATGGTACCTTGTTTGAAATAACATGCATTAAAAATAGTAAAAGCAAATAAATCATTGAAGGTACTTTACTTTCCTAAAGTTGCATTCAAATGTAAATTAGAATCACAATAATAACTTACTAATGGTTATAGTAATTATAATAAATATAAACAGATACATGTCAATGTACATATATTTGTATGTGTGTTTATATGTTGTGTGTTTTACAAAATTATAATTCTATAGTATAATGTTTTAAATATTTACAACTGTGAAAAACTATTTTTCATGTATGTTATTTTCATATGATTGGATGGGGAGACAATAAAGGAACACTTACATCCAAACAAGTGAGCAAAGTATGTCACTAACAATGGATTTGATAAAGGTCAAAATAGAATTCTCAAATTGTGTTTTATGAATATGTTAAGTATTCATAGATTGTGAAAACAGCAACTTAAACACACATGGAAATGCTGGGATAAGCAAAGTTCCACACATGTCTTTATAAACATATGGATAATGTGCATATGAATTTTCAAGGTGGAAATACAGAACATTCTCAGATTATTTGGTCAGATCTTTTCTTTATAGTCATATTATACTGTATACTATTTAATTGATCTTGTATAGAAAGTAAATAATTGGTCCTCTGTTATTACTTCTCCTTCCTCAAGCCAAAGAAAACTTTTTCACCTTTTCTAATAAGAATGGCTGAACACAAGAGATGGACAGTGGCACAGGGTTAATATGTGGTGCTCTGAGAGGCAGACCCCAAGGGAAAGTTCTGTGTTCAATCTGGGAAACCTCCTGAGTATGGCAAGCATGCAGTTACCCATGATCCAGGGCTAGCTGAGACTGAGGTGGGTCATTGCATGAAGACCCTGTTGAAGGTGTTGCCTCTCTCTCTCTCTCTCTCTCTTGTTCATGAAAGAAAAAATATAAACTTCAAAAAATCTATTTAAGAAACAAAACATGATTTATCATTCTTATTTTTTGCAATTGTAAAAAATAGCTTTCATTCTGCAATCTATATATATATATATATATTTTTTTTTTTTTTTTGGAGAGGGTTTTTGCTATAGGGCGCGTGTGCTCGCCAGACAGACAGAGAGAGACAGAGAGACAGAAAGCAGGAAATCATCCCCCAGGGGGGATGGCCACGCCGCAATCCCTTCTCCTCCATTCTCCTCTCGGGATCCTGGGCACGCACGCACACGCGCCCGGCGTGAGTTTAAGCCACCGGGTCTGGGACTCGAACCGCGGTCGACTACGTGGGAGTCCAGCGACATAGCCATTACGCTAACTGCTGGTCCCGAGATGCAGACTCTTAAGTCAGTAATTTTCTTTCCAGAACTGAATCTTAAAATTGCTGACTGAAACATTTTCCTTCTGTAAGGATGACACTCACATTTATTAATGTACCTAGGAGAACTATTCTAGTGACGTAGCACCACTATTTTCAAACATATATAAACCTTGCTTAAAAGAAGAATGAATCAACTTTCCTAAACCAGTATTTCATCTTAACTTTTATAATGCATGACCATCTGTTCTTGATTCCGAGAATGCCCAAGCACTAGGCTATTTATCTTTAATGGAAAAAAAAAAATTGCAAATATATCCCAGTTTTACAGTGCTCTTTTTCATTCTTTTTCATTTCCACTAACCTTCATATACTTGTGCTTAATTATTTAAATATAATGTCCTTTATATATGGCATGGCATTGGGACATGTCTATGTCATGTAAAATGAGTATATCTGCTTGTTTCACTTCTTATTTTTCTTATCAAAAAGACAGCAAGTGTTGCTTTGATAAAATAATTCTGTAAGTGGTAGTCATGCATAATATCTCTCCCTCAGGACCAGCAGATGGTGTAATGGTTACGTTGCTCAACTTTTACATAGTTGCCTGTGGTTCGAGTTCCAGATCCGATGGCTTAAAATTCATGCCAGGCATTGGGACCAGCAGTTAGCGTAATGACTATGTCGCTGGACTCCCAGGTAGTCGACTGAGGTTTGCATCCCGGCCTCAGTGGATTAAAACTCACGCCGGGCACGTGTGCATGAGTGCCCAAGATCCCGATAGGTGAATGGAGGAGAAGGGATTGTGGCGTGGTCATCCCCCCTGGGGGGTGATTTCTCTCTGTCTCTCTGTTTTTCTCTGTCTCACCAGTGAGCATGTATACCCTATAGCCTAAACCTCTCTTTCTCTCAAAATAAATATAAATAAATCTCTTCCTGCATTTGTAGCAATATTTTGCATGGATGTGCATCTAGTAACCACAGGTCTGCCTTGCTTACACATCGCTTTCCCTCTTCTCTCTGATTTTATGTTTAACTGCAACCCTGTTGAATCTTTCATTTTTTTAAAGGTGGTAAATTAGATTCCATAAATCTTAATCAAATTAAAATTATCCTAAAATGTAACTAAAGCAATCTGAAAATGGTTGCCTCTAAAAGACATCTTTGTATGATGGGAACAGTAGTAAGTGGTGTATTCTCTGGCCTGACACGCTCCCAAAAGATGAATTACTCTAGTTTGTGAAAGCCATCTGTTAGTTAAAAAGACCATCATTAATCACCTAGCAAACAATGGATACTGACAACTTAATAAAAACGCCTAATAGACATTGTTAAATAATTTGTATAATCCTTTTTTTGTGTGAACTGTGCCAGTTTCACAAGACAGCTGAATATCCATGAAAAGCAAGTCTTAATATTTGAAATTCTTGTAACTCTATTAATTATGACTCTCTTACCAGTGACTCATTTATATGTATAGTATCAGATTCTAAGACACCTTCTTATTTTCTAGCATCCTCTGTTGAAAAGTTTTTCCCTACTAACTAGTTCGATTTTTCTTTTCTTTACTTTTTTTTTTTTTTAACTTTCTGGATATCTTTTTAGCCCATTCATAAGTGCACAAAAGTTTAGTAAAAAATTTCCTGAAGAATATTTGTGTGTTTAATCCCCTACCCTGAAAATATCTGTAGTTCTGTTTCCCCAAGTAAAATTTGAGCTCAGTGATGACAATAACCTAACATTTTATTTGTGTTTGTTCAGTGTGATATTTTGTGTGTGTGTGAGAGAAGTTGATTTACAGGATATAAATTCAACTTCCTGTGAGGCTGGAGAATAAGATCCATCATGTGGAGAGTCCACCATGCTTATGTGATAGAATCTCTCTCCAACCTCTAGCCAACCAAGGCCTGGGTCTGCATCTCTGGTGGTACCCTGTGTATACTGTCACCTATCAATATTAGTAGAGTAACACTGTCTTGATTCCGTAGACAAAAAGTGGGGGTATCCCTGTGGCCTAGTGGTTAAGGGAGCTGGATCTCATAGGACCAGCAGTGATTGGAATCCAGGTCACAGTTGAAAAATACCAGGTGCAGGGACCGGCAGTTGGCGTGGTGGCTATGTCGCTGGACTCCCACGTGGTCGACCACGGTTCGAGTCCCGGACCCGGCGGCTTAAACTCACGCCGGGCGCGTGTGCGTGCGTGCCCAAGATCCCGAGAGGAGAATGGAGGAGAAGGGATTGCGGCGTGGCCATCCCCCCGGGAGGTGATTTCCTGCTTTCTATCTCTCTGTCTCTCTCTGTCTGTCTGGCGAGCGCACGTGCCCTATAGCGAAAACCTCTCCAAAGAAAGAAAAAAAAAAAATACCAGGTGCATGTACCTGCACACCCAAATCCTGACAGGTTGAAACAATGAAGCAGAAGGAATTGCAATGTGACTATGCCACAATGGAGGGTATTCCTTCACCTACCCTCCTCCACCAACTCAGTGTGTCTCTGGAAAGCACATGAGCCTTCTAGCAATTAAAAAAAAAATGAGGGAGAGAGAGAAGGGACGACTGAAGCTGCATCTTTAATACTCCTCCCCTAGACAGTGCCTTACGCATCTCTTGGCTAATTTTAATCTGAATCCTTCTTATGCAGTAAACCAAACCTGTGAGTGTAACAGCTTTCAGTGAGTTCTGTAACTCATTCCAACTGAATTATCAGATCTTAAGATAGTTTGGGAAACTACTCTAACATTACAATTGGTGCTGGAAGAGAAGGTGGTGTTCCCTCTAACATTACAGCTGGTTAATTTCTTGCAGTCAGGAAGTTCCATTTTCCCTGTTTGTACTCCTCTCTTAAAAGAGTATCTATTAATCATTCTTGAATCATTATTTGTTGGTTGTTTTCTTGACCTATGACACACGCTAATTAATAAGACATGCTTAAAGGACCTACTTATTTAGGTATCACAGGGAACTATGTGAGAATAGTGTCTGCTGAGGATTGAAAGTGGAAAAGATAAATAAAGGATGATTAACAAAAAGTATTAGAAAGAAATCCAATCAATACATATTGCAGAAACTATAATTATTTAAGAATGTATTCTTCGGCCCCCAAAAAAACTAAAGATGAATTTAATACACTAAAAAAAGACGATGCTGTAGCTTATTAGTCCCACAGAGAAAAGAAATAAATGATAAGACTTCAAAATGGTTGTGTTTCATTTGGAAAGCATTAATTAGAGTCATATTGGGATGTATTACCAGGAAGAACTGGTCCAGGGAACAGATTGATAAAACACACAAATTCGTATTCCTGTTTTCAAGTGACAGAATTCTCCAAGTTTTAAGTTTCTAGGTTTCAGAAAGATAGTATCACATTCCATCCATCAGTAAAGTTTATGTATATATATTTAAAAGCATTCTTATAAGGAAGATGTGAGGGGTAGAAAAGTTTATCAGACACTTATTATAAAGATAAAGATAAAATTAATACTGAGTAGCAGTGAGAAATCTATGTGGGGGGAAAGTAAGTCTTTAAATCTAGAACTGAGATACTTCAAAATAGTCTCCTTAGTAAAGTTTACTCTAGGAAATACCTTTGACAATGATTGAATGAATCATTTTTCCTGCCTCACGTAGATGCTTTAGCTTTATAAAGATATAGTCTCAGAATGCTGAAAAATAGACTAAATGCTTTTGGAAGCTAAGAGAAAATTCAAGAATAATCTTTCATTTTATAGTTTAAATTGTCCAATTTGCTGACAAGCTGTCATTCATGGAAATCTGTGGTTCTTCCCCAAGGAAGAATGGAGTGCTATGTATTTCTTAGATGTGGTAGTTTCATTCAGTGCTGAAGGCATTGTTTTCCAACTCTAAATGGATTTTGAAGTAAACCTGTACTCAAAGACCCTATTCTTTCCTTTTTTTCCCCCTCCTAGTAAATGTAAAATAAAACTGAAAAGAAATGAACTCGTTATGCTTTTCCATCTGAAGATAAAAAACAAACAAACAAACAAACAAACAAACAAAAAAACAGCAATATCACTTAGGAAGAAGCTGATTTTACTGCTTAAAGCATTTATTTCAGTGTTTTTCTGTATTTCTGCTGGAGTCCTGGTATGTGAACTTGATCATACTCTCTAATCTAAATCAGCTCTCTGTCAAACTTTAAAAAGCTCTAATTACACCTGTGAAGATTTCCTCTGGAAGCTGAGATTATATGCTTGGCACTGACATCCTAACTAGTTTCTATTATCAGACTTATCTTTAGTTTTTACTACATACCAGCTTCACTGCTAAGCACTCCTGAAGAAGCTTTCTTGTGACAAAACTAACTATAATTGCATCCTTGAAAAATGATCTTTTCCTGATTCTTCTGTATAAGTGGAGAAGGAAATATATATTTCCAACTTACCTAGAATTCCATTGAATTCTTATTGGATCATAATCTCATTGCATCTAAGTGGTTCCTACTGTTAAAAGTAAAAGCTTTTTATAGAATTTATTATTATATTTTTAAATTGCGTTTTGAATTTTCTGGGGCCCAAAGTATTAGGTTGTCAGGAAAGTCATGATGTATTTTTCCATGTTTTTCTGTTCAAGAATGTGTCATGACTTTCCCGGCAACCCAATATGATAAGGGTTTTAAATGACATAAAGGAATTGAGTTGGGATTTAAGAAACTGAAATCATTTTAAAGCCAAAAGTACTAAATGTTTAGCTCTACTGAGTGATTTTCTCAGAGTTTCACAGCTCATTGATAGAAGATTGAGATTTGAATCCCAGCAGCCTCACTGTGGACTCTATTCATTGATGAGAAATTATGAGACAGTAAAAGAAAGAAAAAAAGAAAAACAAAAGAAAAAAAAAGTTGGCAATAGGGAGGAAGAACAAAATAAGAAAATGATCACGATTTCAGTGCTAGGAAACCCTGGCTGACTACAGTTTTTGGCTGGGCCTTAAGTTCAGTGTTCTATACTTCCTTGGTGCATAAAATAGCTATCATTTCTTGACTTAATGGTACATTGTATGGAATTTATATGTATTTTATCTCATGCTTTTACTGAGACCATGAGATGAAAACTATTTTTCTTTTTGCTTTTAAAGATGAAGAAAGTGAGGTCCTGAGAGTTTCAGTGATTTTCCCTAGGCCATAAAAATAGTTTTCTAATGCCTTCCAGAGAGTATGTCTCCATTTTATACTCTCTTAATCACTATACTATAAACTCTGCTATAATGTAGATATATAGATGCTCAAAATAATGGTAGTTGTTGTCTTTATTTCTCTTACATTGCATGATACATAATTTCAAGTTGAGTTTTATACAGAAGTTTGTGACATTAATATAGACAGTGTAACTTGCATGGACAGATAAGACCTGAGTCAGCCCTGTGTCTACCCATGATCCAATTAACTTTGTGATCTAGTCTTTGATTCACTTCTAAGACAGTTCTAAATTCAGTGCAGCTCTGCCCCATGGCCACTATAGCCCTGTGTTATTGAGGGGACTTTGCATTGTTGCCCAAGCCTCAGGGATGAAAGCGGGCTTATTTGGGTATTTTATATAAGAGCTTGTGAGAGAATAATGGTGTTATTGGAGTCTGTTGGTGACCTCATTAGGGTCCACCATATGTTCTTCAAGAGCAGGGTGATAGGTGATATCCAGCCAGTTATTGAGAGAGTATGGCCTTGGGATAATTGGAAAATGAGATTTTTTCCTTTCTTTTCTTTTCTTTTTTCTTCCCTTCTTTTCATTATTCTCTTTCTTTCTCTCTCTTTTTATTTCTTTCTCTCTCCTTTCCTTTCCTTTCCTTTCCTTTCCTTTCCTTTCCTCTTTCCTTTTTTTTTTTTCCTTGATTTGCCACAGGGTGCATGCACTCACCCAAAAAGAGAAATAGAGAGAAAGTAAGAAAGCACCCTTCATGGGGGATGGTCATAGTGCAGTCCCTTCTCATTAATTTCTTCATCCTTTGGAGATTTTGAGTATTTAGCCACATGAGCTGGCTGTTTCTCAAGCTGCCAGATCTGAGACTCAAACTGCACCATCAGCTATCTGGGATCCATCCATCTTAACCATCACACCATGGACAGGTGACCCAAAATAATTTCTCTAAAAAGATTTATGTCACTCTTACGACTCTTGCATGGAAAATAAAAAGTGGCTTATGCAATCATATGTTTTAACTTATTTCATGTACATTGTGTATTGATTTAGATGTGTTTCTAATTTATTATGGAAAAATAATTTAATTTTTGGAACACTCTCATTTGGATCCCTGAGTTTCCATTTAAGAAATCTAAGTAAGGTAACCATTCTATAATGAAGCTCATGCAATTTAGAGTGAGCACACACAAATGTAAGTCTGCTGGTTGATGGATGACAAACAGCAATAATAACCAAATGTGTTTGAGGAACTTTCAGATCATACTGCTTTCCATCCATTGAATCGCCTTGAGCAATTAAGTCTTCTCAGTGGACAACCAAACATTATGGAGCTGCTGGTTCCTCTCTGAATTTCTTACCCTCAGACTTTGTGAGACATCAAAATAGCAATTTTCATCCACTAAAATGTAAATTCATTTCTTATATAGCAATAACACTAAGAACATCTTCAAGCAATGCCAAAGAAGATGAGTAACCATTAATAATAAGATTGGTAACTTTTAACATAGTCCTTCAATAGGCAATCTGAAAGCATACAGATTATTTGCTGGTTATGGATTAAAAAACTAAAAAAAAAATCACATTATATATCAATTTATAGTCTTTGTTAGTATTTATACCTTAGTAGTTTTATTAACATTATAAACTCTGATTTAGTATCTTTTAATTTATAACTTGTATGGCCACAAAATTAATAAAATGATGTGTTTCTACCATTATCTTTAAACAAAGATTATTCCTTCATATTTGAAATTTTCAGCAAGTTTCAGGTTATTTTCAGAATTCAGGGTCTAAACATTATGTGGTTTGCCACAACAAAGTTTCGGTTCTTTGAAAATTCAAAACAAGTTGATACATTTCTCCCAAAAACAATATAGTCAAATACCAGTGGTATGTTTTTGGACAAATTTAAGAGGTGCCTCTATCTATTGAGTGACTAATAGTTACAGAGGATAAAGGCTCAGTGATTCTTCTTAGTTACAATAAAACATACTCAGTGTACAATTTTCTTTTTTGGAGGAGGTTATTAGTTAAATTGCATTTACTTGGGGAATTATTCACGGCATCGACAGATATTTAGTTAGAAGTTATGATCTGTTGGGCCTTTTCTTTTGTGGTGAGGACACTATTTAGTCCAACAGATCAGTAAATGCTTATTGAATGAATCACATATTCATTACCTCAGCCCTACACAGAACACCAAGTATGGTCAATAGATAACCTGTTTATAAATAAATGAACACATTCATGAAGAATATTTACTGAATGATCAAGAGAAATGAATGATCTTTACAGTTAATCTATTGGAGACTGTTCTGAGTACATAGCTCTACTTCTTGGTATCATCCACAGTAATCTATCGCTAGAATATCTCTACAAACTTCTGGAGTAGATGGAGCTTATAATAATGAAGCTGAATTTAACACTAAACAATGATACAATTTTTAGGTTACTCTAGTTTTCAGTAACATGCAATGGACTAAATTAATTATCCTAGGAACTGTGTATTTTTTTAAAAAAAAGTTAGCATTTGTTAACTCTACATACTATTTCCAAATTATTTTACAGAAGGAAGTGAAAGACTTTCACATCACTGTGTCACATGAACTCCAGTGCCTAATGTAGCAGCAACCCTTTTGAATTAGTTGATGGCAGAACAAAAAAAAAAGGCAGTTCACCTTCCTTTGTTTAAATATTCTGGCATCATACTTCAGCACACACTAATTCAAGTTAATTAAGAAATTTCTTTTGTCTTTAATGATATGGAGTGAAATACTTTTTGAAAGATATTACTGTATAAGCTATTTAAAGTCTATGACAAATATTATAGTTCCTTTCTCAATACTACTTAATAGCAGTTTGACAATAGACTTTAAAAAGAATCATGGACTAGGCAGTGGTTCAGCAGCAAAATGTGACACATTCTGTGCGGTCCTGCATGGGCAGGTTGGTCCCTGGTTCAAGTCCAGAGAGTTCCATGAGTACATAAGCACATGCTTGCCCACAGTCCAGGACAGGCTGATGGCTGGGTGCATCAAGGCATCAGGACACTGTTGGGGTCCTTTTATTAGATCTGAAAACACTATTGCTCCTTCTTTCTGTCTCTCTTGCTCATGGAAAAAACAAAACAACTTTTTTTTTAAAGAATTTATTTAATTATGAGACTAACAGCGTAATGGCTATGTCGCTGAAGTCCCATGTAGTTGACTGCAGTTCGAGTCCCGGACCTGGTGGCTTAAACTCACACCAGGCGCATGTGCGTGTGTGCCCAAGATCTCGAGAGGACAATGGAGGAGAAGGGATTGTGGTGTGGCCAACCTCCCTGGGGGGTGATTTCTCTCTTTCTGTCTCTCTCTGTCTGTCTGGCGAGCGCACAAGCCCTATAGCAAAAACCTCTCAAAAAAAATTTTTTTTAATTATTTATTTATATATTCATTTATTTTTAATTTGACCAGAGAGAGACACAGAGAGAGAGAGGGAAAGTGAGAGAGCAAGCCACCAGGTCCACGACTTGAACCATGGTTGACCATGTGGGAGTGTCCAGCATCTTAGACACCATGCCACCTGCTGGCCCCCAAAAAACTTAAATTTTTTTTAAAATTCTATTTCTTTAGATATTATATTATAGTTATACTCATTGATCTGAACCAAGGAAATTCCATCCTGCATCAAAATTATAACTGCCAGAGTTAATAAATGTTTTATTTCTTTTATTTTATTTGTAAAATTAAAAATGTACCACATTCTCATAGAGATATTTAAAATACTAGATTAGAGAACATAGGTAAAGTCCCTGGTGCACATATAAATATAATTAAGTGTGGTGACTAACAGTGCTATCATGATCATCAGAATTGTTATAATGGCTACTCCACAGATTGATACTGAGTTTGGCCTCTAGCACAGAAGGATTTGTAGATCAGTATAGAACATTAGTATAGTACAATTTTTGTAGTATACTGCTTAAGAAAAAAGTATGACATATGATTTCCATAAAAGCATTTAATAGAAATAAATATGACTATTTAAAAACTCAGGAATAATGGGTCCAGCATTTAACGTAATGGCTATGTCACTGAACTCCCATGTAGTTGACCTGCAGTTTGAGTCCCGGACCTGGTGGCTTAAACTCATGCTGGGCGTGTGTGTGTGCATGCCGAGAGGAGAATGGAGGAGAAGGGATTGCAGCGTGGCCATCCCCCCTGGAGGGTTATTTCTCGCTTTCTATCTCTGTCTCTTTCTGGTGAGAGCACATACCCTATAGCAAAAACCTCTCAAAAAAAAAAAAAACCCTCAGGAATGATAAGTCATTATAGCATACTGATGACAACTGAGAACTAAAATGACAAAACATTGAAATAGAGTGTAAGAGGACATAATCAGGTCAAATTCCAGTTATAAGAAAGCAACTCTCTCCTGAGTGCTTCTGTGGTGTGCTTATGGGAGGCAGTCATTTTTTCCCAGGAATGAACTTAAACTAAAATCAGCAATGAGACTGACAACATTCTCCATGAGATAGTCCTCCAGTCTGGGAGGTCCCTGGATTTTATCTCCTGAGAGGAGAGTGGAGGAGAAGGGATTGCAGTGTCACCATTACCCCTGGAGGGGGAGGGGCTTTCTCAGCTTTCTCACTCTCTTTCTCTGATGAGTTCTCAAATCCTATAGCAAACTAAAAAACTTAAAGGGGCAAGTTTCTCTATATTCCATTATTCTAAGTGGTTTTTCTTTTATTTTCATCTGCCATGTTCTCTAGTCTTCCTCCTGTTTAGAAAATCCACCTTGACACAAGTTGGTAAATTTTTCCTAATTAACACTTTCCTCTATGGCAAGGATTTTAAAGATGAGTCATTAGGAAGCTACTTCTCCATTAAGCAAAAATTCAGGATTACAAACTGTCCTTTAATCAGCCACTGCCATTGCTATAGCTTAGCTCTGCGGTTGTCTCTGGACACAAAGCTATTTGGTTGTTAACCTTTCTTGTTAAATCTACTGACAGATTTGTCCCCGGGAGCCAGTTGTTATTCAGCTCTGTCTTCATAAAATAATCTAAAAATGGCCAGCTGCAATGGAGGTAGCTGTAGTGTGCTATGCTATTGATACAATGCTGGATCCTTATGGAAGGTCAAAGTTTAGTTCCTCGAATGACCAGTAGTCTCCAAGTGCAGGCATGAAACTGTGATTCTGGCTGACTAGGAAGGCTGAAAGAAGGACCTCAGTGTGATACCCTATTGAGGGTGCCAATCTCTCCCTTTATCGTTCTCAAGACATAGATAAAGATATAACAGTGTGGGGCCAGCAGGTGGCATGGTAGAATACCATATGGCAGACCACAGTTCAAGTCCTGGACCCAGTGGCTTGAAAATTACAACAAATAAATAAATAAATAATAAATGAGTGAGTGAGTGAGTGAATGTATGTATGTTACAAAAGAAGATGTAGTGAAATAATTCTTGAGTTCCATGCAAAACCTAAAGTCCATACTAACAGATTTAATGGCTACAAGTGCAACATTATTATCACAACAGCAAGAAAAACTTTTTATCCTATGTCACTTTCAGCTTTCTTCTGAAATGTAGAAGAACAAGTTATCCTTTCTTAGTCTGTGAGGGAATTGAAGATTCAGTGAACTTTATCTGCACTGAGCTCTTTATCCATGATTACAGGGAGAAGATGATTTTCTGGTACTTGATGAAGGCTAAGTTAAAGATGAACATCCAGGTCAGCTAAATTTAGTTGAGGTGACCTTAGACTTTGATTCCCTCATTACTGGAATCATATGATTATATTCTAGGTATGAGATAAAATAAGTCAAAACAAAAATTCTAAAAGAACACAATACAGTATGTCAAAACAAAACGTAAATCAATCTCAGAGAGACTAGGATGTTCTGTTCCTGTTGCCTAAACATGTACTTTAAACTTCATTCACATTTCAGAAAGAAGCATCAGGCTACCATCCAGATTAAAAATATTGGCATAGCGTGGTCTCAGAATAGATCTGAGTTTCCAGATATGATCCTTTTGATATAAACATCAGACCAGATTTGATGAAAGCATACTCCATTTTTTAATGCCTTTGACATTCAGGTCAGGATTTAGTAGGGGGCAGGGGAATCAGTGCTATTGATCTTCTACTTCCTCTAGTGCTGAAATTCACTGTAGATCAGTTCCTGACCTTGTCTAGTTCCAACTCCCTCTACCCCATTTCTTTAAATACACTATAAACTCTATGGATTATAAGAATAAACATTTTAGATATCTGATATTCACCATTTCTGTATAAAAATGAATGGAACAGTGAATAAATGTAAGTTCTTTTCTTTTTTTTTTTGGAGAGGTTTTGCTATAGGGTGTGTGCGCTCTCCAGAAAGATAGAGAGACAGAGACATAGAAAGCAAGAAATCACCCCCCCTGACACACACACACACACACACACACACACACACACACACAGGGAGGATGGCCACACCGCAATCCCTTCTCCATTCTCCTCTCAGGATCTTGGGCACGCATGCACATGCACTTGGTGTGAGTTTAAGTCACCGTGTCTGGGACTCAACCTATGGTCAACTACATGGGAGTTCAGCGACATAGCCATTACGCCATCTGCTGGTCCCAATTAAGGTTATTTTAAAAGGCCATTTATCAATGTCATGATATAGGAGACACTAGACAGAAAATGACTGGTTGGTTGTTTTCCAGTTTGGTTTAGAATCTTAATTTCTAACATAGTCTGTTCACTCAGTTTACAAGTTCAAAACAATACAATAAAATAAAAAACTATGTACAGAGGCACATGCCTATAATCTCAACTACTAGAGAAACTGAGCTAAGAAAATTGTGAGTTCAAAACCTGCCTGGACAACATAGCAAGACCCTATCTCTAAAAGTAGATGAAAAATAGAGTGCTCAAAAACATAACAAAAATATTCAAAATTTAGTATTAGCAAATAATTTAAATTATTCCACAAGTCACGTATTGATCACCTTTGTAGTTCTTCTGAAATCTACCCACTGGATGAAATGAGAGAGCAGGGCTGATTCTATTTATGAGCTCCTGGGCATAGTGCAGGTTCAAATCTGTCACTTAAAATTATTTAGGGGGCCAGTAGATGGCATAGTGATTATATCACTTGTCACTAGATTCCTACCTGGCTGTGGTTTAAGTCCCAGATCCTGTGACCTGAAAATCATACCAAGAATGTGTGCATGCGTGCCCAAGATCCCAGAAGGAAAATGGAGGAGAAGGGATTGAGGGGTGGCGATTTCTCACTTTTCCTTTCACTGTCTCTGTCTCTGTCTCTGTCTCTTTCTCTCTCTCTCTCTCTCTCTCTCTCTGACAATCACATGTACCCTAAAGCAAACACCTCTTAAAAATAATTATCTAGGAGACAAGACAAACCTGGGCACCACTGTGGAGTAATTGAAATTTCCTGTTGACCCTATCCACCTTTATTTCAACACCCATCTTCCTACTTATGGTTCCTTCTCCTTCCAGGTGCTACTGCCATGGTAACTCAGTCCCTGCTTCCTGAGACCTTTAGCCAAGGGCTGGGAAACATCACTTCCTTTTCTCTCTCCCAATAAATAATTAAGGTAGGTTTTCAAAAATACATTTTCCAATAGTTGTAAGAATTTTTTTTCTTATTTTCACTGTAATAAACTGATACTATAATCAATGAAATGATAATCTACACACTGGCTTGTTTACCTGATTTGGGCTACTTATGCCTGTGAGCTGTTCTGATTAAAACGTTGTTTGAAATCAAACCAGCTCCACAATTAACAAGCCAGTATATAGGAAATCAAAGGCATAGCTTTTTAGAGTGTTGAATAAGCAATTAATTTGTTTCCAAGCAAATATTATATTGTTCTGGCTATTTTAATACTGTGAAGTCATTTACAGTAGGAACTGAGTCGGTATTAGGCAGCTACCCACATTTACTGTATCCCCAGTGAAGGGACTTTCTTTATGGATGAGACTGTAGAGGAAACACAAAAGTTGAGTGATGGCAAAAAGAATAGGTAGCATTTTCAGGCATCTGAGCAATCAAAAGAAGCAACCTGGAGATGAGTGTTCAATTCATTTCCAAAACCGCGCAGACTCATTCCCAAGGTTTTGAAACACAGCAGCAGACCAGTGAACAAGCAGCTGCTGAGCTCTGTGTTGTGCAAGTATAACTGAATGTTTAAGGACAAAGTTTTGAGCAACTACAAATAGGAGACTTAATCAGTAAACAAATACATCAACATCTATGCCAAGAGATGTGAGATTTGAGAACACTATCAGGTACTCAGCTCAAGAGTAATAATGATTAATAAAAGAACCGTGGACAAGACAGGAACCAGAGAAGGGAGTGGCACTTTACTGTCACTCCTGGTAAATAGCTTTACCTGTTCTATAGTGACAGAGAACTTTTAGGTGTCACATTATTATTTAGTACACAATCCCTTAGTGCACTAAAAAAACACTGATCATTGGCATCTATAGAATCCTTTATGTGAGACAGCCATTTTGCTGGTTAGTATTTATCAATGATTATGAAATTGCCCACTGGCTTCTAACATAAAAATCACTATGGTCCATGCTAAAAAAAAAAAAAATCTATCTTCTTATTTGTGTCCCATATCTTACATAAGAATATCTGGGATAGATATCAGTTCTGCATTTAGGCATATGTAACAGGGAATTCTTAGGTAGACTACATTTTGAAAGACTTTAGCATATTATTTTATTAAATTCATCCATCAAAAAAATGAAATGGGTAATTATTTCATAAAGGAAGAGACCTACAGGGTCAGCCTGTAGCATGGTGGTTAAGACGGCTGTATCCCACATGGTCCACCATGCAGTTTGTGTCCTGGTATAGTGGTTTGAGAAAAATGCCAGGTGCATATACCCAAAATCTCAAAAGGAGGAAGAATGGAGGAGAATGATTTATAGCATGGCCATTCCACATGTTGGGTGTTTTTTGAATTTCCTTCTCTCTCTCTGTCTCTTTGTCTCTATCTCTTTGTCTCTCACCAGCAAGTGCACAGACCCTCTGGCAAAATGTAAAAAAGAGCTCTAACTTAAAATTTCAGTGATAAACACAAACATACTTAGTTATTAAATATAGAAATACAAGTCATAAACTAAAAAGGCTAATATTTAAGGTCTTAGGTTCAATTTTTCAAATGCCTGCTGGGTGTGTTTTCCTCTATAGTATAGGTTAAATCCCACTACTTTTATTAGAGCTATATATGTGATCTGGTATTATGATATTAGAAAGAATATTGAATTAAAGGTATTGAAGCAACAGCGTGCTTCCCCACCTGTCTAGTGTACACATTTCTTCATATACTTATAGAGGCAAAGCAGAGTGGATTGTTACATGTATATAGTTCCTGTACGTTTACAAGCCTAGAAACTAAGCAGGTTGAGAAGGAAAACTTGATAATGGGTGTGGAAGTGTGTGGTTTAGTCATGGAGCACTGCTCTAAACAAGGAACAGAGCAATGTTGAGGGTAACAGTTCCTTCTTTGATTTGATGGGATAGAAGACCTAGGAATATGCTAGGGTGCCAGTTTCATTTGTTCGCTGGAAAATGAGAAGATTTTGCCATTCCTGATCTGTTCTAATCAGCACTGGGCAAGTGTCCATATTAGAGCTGCTCCTTTCCAGGTAGTTTAAGTGATGAAAGAACCAGGGAGATACCAGTTTAAATACAGGGGAATTTGCCACAGTCTATATGGGTACAGGTTGAATGGACACTTCTGAAACAATCTGCTGGGAGGTATGGAACAAAGGAAATTTCTCAGCAATAGTCGTTCTTTGGCAGAGGTTTTAGGCTAGTGAATGAATACTTTTATTCATAATATTGTGATTAGTTTGCAGATAAAGTGTAATTACATAAGACCATAGTCATTGGGGTGTGGTGGCCAACTCACTTGACTGAGTTTGAATAAAACAGAAACTAATGCTTTTGCTTTGGAGTAAATAAGGTAATAGTTGGTAAAGTTGCTTGATGTCTTGCAACTATTTTGCCTGCTCTGCTTCTAGTTGTAGGCTGCTGCTATTCCCTTAGTATCTGTGCAATGAGTAGTTTCTGCGAACGTGCAACATCTTCTTTTAAATGACAAGAGATACAATTAAGTACAGAGAAAAGAATTCCTTGACTAAACCACATCTATTTTTATTGTGGCATAAATTCATTTACTTTATTTTTTAAAATATATTATCTTTTTAAATTTTTTATACATTCGATTACTATACATCATTTAGTTTGAAAAAAGAGAATTTGTCCAACATGAAATACATCTCAGACCAGTCCAGGTGAGAATACTAAACACATTATCATCAACAGGTAATAAACCATTGCTATGTCCCACAAATATCTGGTCCCCTAATTTCCTTCCCTATACTCTTCCCTTCTCCCACCCTCCTTCAACACTGTCTCCAGTGTCTGTAACTATTTTCAATTATTGTAGCATAAACTTAAACAGACCTGGCAAAGAATGAAAGCAATCTTTTACTGTCACTATGCCTTTGACGTGGTAGATTATTTATGTGGATATACAATAGATAAAAGGAAAAGAGTCTCTACAAAACATGCCCTATTATGTCAGATTGTGGCAGTCCAAGCTTTGGATACTTGAACTGGTAATTTTCCCCTTTTTATAATAATTACACATTTTAGGATGAAAATGTGAAGTATCAAATATTTAGACAATGTTTGATGTATATTTCATTTAATGCATTTCTCAAAAGATCATATAATTTGTTAAATTAGTGTTAATGCTTACAGAACTACCCACTGCATTTGTTCAATATATAACAGTGTTGGAAAATTTATGAGTAGAGAATATGTGAAAGATAGCCATGAACACAAAAAGGATATTTATCACCAAGGATGAGGATTGGCAATGGAGGTTTTGAATTTTGATTATAAACAGCAAACACAGGGTCCTTTTTAAAGAAAACAGTCCAGTAAAGGCAGGGAATGCTGACCAGTCTCACTTTTTGAAATAAGGTTTAGGTTCACAGCTTAAAAGGCTGTGGTTTAAACAAAGCCTGCTACCAGAGGAAACATTAGAAAGCTGGCATAGATTCGTAGACAATTTTGGACTAAAATGATTGTTAACTCAAATACTGGATTTGAACTTGGCCCAATATCACATTGTAACAGGCTCTCTAAGCCATCAACCTAAGGGGATATTTGGAGTAGGCCAATGGCATGGTGGTTAAGGCAACTAGATTCTACATGACTGACTATGCAGTTCAAGCCCCAAATCCAGTGGCTTAAGAAAACACATGGATGTGTGTGCATGTGTGCCCAAAACACCAACAGAAGAATGGAGGTGAAAAGATTGTGTCATGGCCATCTCTCTAGGAGATGTTTTCTCACATTCTCGCTCTCTCCCTCTTTCTCTGTCCAGCAAATACATGCATGCACACTATAGCAAAATTATAACAACAACAACAAAAGAAGAAAGAAATGAAAAAAATTTAAAAAAAGAAGAAACTGATAAACAAGTACTGTGTAAGTAAAACTAACTATAAAAATCAAGAGGGAAAAATATGAAATGCATGAAAAAATGAGGCTAGAGAGTCAATAAAATAATCTTCTCAGAATCATTTTACTCTGTATAATATGAATATTATTGTGAAATTAAAAAATAAAAAAACAGTTAAGACTCTAGATAAAACCAATTTAACAGTGAAACATAAGGCAAAAAAGGCAGTGTTAAAGTACGGTAAAGAGAAACACATAGGGTGACTGTGGAATAAGTTAGATTCATTAGTAATCAAATAATTCTAACAAATTTAATAAAGTTATTAAATGGCAGAAGAACTTAGATTAGATTTAAAAATCAGCTATGTGCTACTTATGAGGACATATGAAGTAAATCTAATAAAATTCAATAAATCAGGGAAAACTAAATAATTTATTGGATTTTTGGGAACAATTATTTTTCCTTACAACCTTTAGGAAGTTTTGTTGAAATCTTGTAAAAAGTTTGTGCTATGATTTGAATGTTTGTCCCCCAAAAAATCATGTGCTGGAATTTAACCCCCAATGTAATGTTGTTGGAAGTGGCAAGAACTTTTTCTGTTCTTTTTTTTTTTTTTAGAAAGATTTTTGCTGTAGGGTGCATGTGCTCTCCAAAGAGACAGAGAGACAGAAAGTGAGAAATCACCCCCCGGGGAGATGGCCACGCCGCAATCCCTTCTCCTCTATTCTCCTCTCAGCATCTTTGGCAGACAGGCACACGTGCCTGGTGTGAGTTTAAACCACCAGGTCTGGGACTCAACCACGGTTGACTACATGGGAGTCCAGCAACATAGCCATTACACCAACTGCTGGTCCCAGGAGTTAGTTCTTTTGAAAGTGGGTTGTTTTGTAAAGATGGCTGCCAGCAGGTTATGCTTTCTCTTTACATGTTCTTCCCGATTTTCCTATTTTTGTTAGCCAAGTTATCACATAAGACCTGAGACCAGCCAGATGCCAGACCCATGCTCTTGGACTTTCTACCACCAGAATTGTAAGCCAAACCCAAAATTCCAAAAGGAGGGAGAAATGGAGAAAAAAAAGATCATGATGTGACCATCTTCTATTGGGAATACTTTCTCACTTTCTCTCTCTCTCTCTCTCTCTCTCTCTCTCTCTCTCTCTCTCTCTCTCTCTCTCTCTCTCTTTCCTCTCCCTGTCTCTAGTGAGTTCATATGCCCTCCGGCAAATTTTCAAAAGAAAAAAGAATGGTCCAGCAGATAGTGTAGTGGTTAAGGTGCTGGACTCTCACATGGGCAACTGCTCTTTGAGTCCCAGACACAGAGGCTTGAGAATCACACTGGGTATGTGTGCATGCATGCCCAGTATCCTGAGAGAAGAATGGAGGAGAAGGGATAGCAGTGTGGCCATCCCCCAGGGGTAATTTCTTACTTTCCCTCTCACTGACTCTCTCTGTCTCACTCCTGTAGACATACATGCCAGGTGTCAAAAATCTAAAAAAAAAAAAAAAAAATAGAAAGAAGAAAAAACAATCTGTCTAACTGAGAACAATTATTTGGCATCAAATTATAGAAAGGGTTAAACCTTTTATGGGTGCTAAAGTAGTAAATGTCAAGACTATATGTTGAGGCAGGAATTTATGATTTGAAGTAGTAGTTGAAAGAAATGAAATTCGCTAGGAATTCACAAAAACGTGGAGTTTTGGATTTCCTTAGACCATGGTCATGAGAGTTATGGGAGAAATGTTGAATAATTATTTTCTGGATCTTAAGAATTAGTAGAACTGTAGTTGGCAATTAAATGACTGAAATAAGACAACTGAGAGAATGAAGGAAAGGATGTTTTTAGATCATCAGTTTTGTGGAAACAGTGACGTGGGCAAAGACATTGCTCTCTGTTTCAGGCAGCTGGATGAGGGGAGAATGAGAACAAAAGAACAAAAGATTCTGTCTTTTTTCCAATAAATAGTGTAAGGGTCTTTGTTACAAATCAGCTGTTGTACCTTTGTGAATTCATTTCTGAGCTCTCTATTTTATGCCATTGGTCTATGTACCTGTTTGGGGTCAGTATTGTGCAGTTTTGTTTTTGATAGTGCTTTGGCATCACTTGCTTTTATTTACTAGTTTCATCCTTGACAATCACTCCAAATTTACCATCTGCGCAAGCAAATATTTGAGAGTTAGGAGTTTATGCTATAATATTACCTTATCAGTTTATTTCACAGATAATGGCATCTTAATTATTAGCATGACCTACATGCCTTTGTTTACTCTTCCTTCTTAGGTTTAGTTTTCTGAGTTACCCCCACCCCCTTTTTATTTGGTGTTTTCTAATCTGACTCTCTTAGAAGCTAATACTTACATTTCTAGAACATGTAAGAAATTATCATAGTTACAAAAAAGTACCCATAGATACGTGGGGATTTCAATAATTTTTTGAAAACAATAATTAAAGTACAAGTTTATTTTAGTAGAAAATAATTAAAATCTTCACATAGTTTCCTCATAATATGGATTTTGCATAGACATTTGAAGATACTGTGTAAATTTAACCAAAAAGGTGAAAGATCTGCATTTTTTAAATGTACAAACCACTGATGAAAGAAATTGAAGAAGGCACAAGAAAATGGAAAGATCTAGTTTGCATGATTTAGAAGAATCAATTTAGTTAGAGTGTTGAGACTACACAAAGTGATTGATAGATTCAATGCAATCCCTATCAAAATCACCAATGGCACTCTTCACAGAAATACAAAAAAATCACTAATTATGAATGAAATCACAAAAGACCTTAAAAATAGCCAAATCAATCCTCTGCAAAGGAGGCGGAGCTGATGATATCACATTGCCTGACATTAAAATATCTATAACACTATCAAAAACAAAACTGCACAATACTGACCCCAAACAGGTACATAGACCAATGGCATAAAATAGAGAGCTCAGAAATGAATTCACAAAGGTACAACAGCTGATTTGTAACAAGGACCCTTACACTATTTATTGGAGAAAAGACAGAATCTTCAACAAATGATGCTGGGAGGTTTGATATCCACATGCAAAAGAAAGAAAATAGACCCCTATCTCTCATGCAGAAATTAACTCAAAATATATTATAGTGAAAACTAAATGTAAGACAAGGAGCAATTAAATCACTAGAAGAAAATATAGGGAAAATGCTTCAAGAGATTGATCTAGGCAAAGATTTTTAATTAAGACTTCAAAAGCTTGGGGAACCATAGCAAAACAGACATGGCATTATGTCTACCTAAAAATCTGTTCAACAAAGGAAACAACAGAGTGAAAAGATAACCTACAAAATGGGAAAAAAAGTATTTGTACTTACACATCTGACAGAGTTTTAATAATCAGAATATATGGGGAACTCAGCTCACCAGCAGGAAAAGAAATAATCTAATTTTCTTGAATGGACAATCAATGTGAACAGACAGTTCTAGGAAGAAAAAATAGGAATGGTCAATAAGAACATGAAAAATGCTGAACATCACTGTCATCAAGGAAATTCAAATCAAAGTCACCATGACGTGTCACCTCACCCTGGTTAGAATGGCTGTTACCAAAGTTAAAAAGAATAACAAGCACCGGTGAAGATGGGAGCAAGGGCAACTATCATACACTGTTAATGGGGACATAAATTAGTACAAAAATTATAGAAAACAGTATAGAGGTTACTTATAACACTAAAAATCTAACTACATTAGTAATGAGTGATCCAGTAATTCCACTGCTGGATATATCATTGAAAGAAAATCAGTATCTCAAAGAGATATCTGTACTTCCATGGTTTTGTAGCACTCTACAAAAAACACAATATGTAATCAAGTGTCTATCAAAAGATGAATAAACAAAATGTGCTATCTATACACAACAGAATATTATTCAGTCATTAAGAAAGGACAAATTTGTCATTTGTGGCAACACTGACAAACCGTACAGAAGTCATGCTAAATGAAATAAGTCAGGCATTGAAAGACAAATATAATTTGTTCTTACTCATTAGGGAAAGCTAAACTTTGATTGCATGGAAGTGGACATAAAATGGTGGATACCAGAAGCTAGAAAGGGGTAGGGTTTATGCGTAGTTAAGGACGTGGTTAACAGATACAAGATAGCAATTGGGTAAGTGGAGTATGTTTTAGAGTTCTATGCCACAGTACAGTTGCTACAGTTGGTGACAACTTAATATAGATTTCAAAATTGTAGAGAGGATTTTGGGGACCAGCAGTTAGCGTAATGGCTATGTTGCTGAACTCCCACGTAGTCGACTGTGGTTCGCGTCCTAGACCCGGTGGCTTAAACTCACGCCAGGTGCGTGTGCGTGCGTGCCCAAGATCCTGGGAGGAGAATGGAGGAGAAGGGATTGCGGTGTGGCCATCCCCCCTGGGGGTGATTTCCTGCTTTCTGTCTCTATGTCTCTCTCTGTCTGTCTGGAGAGTGCACGCGCCCTATAGCAAAAACCTCTCAAAAAAAAAAAAAAATTGTAGGGAGGATTTTGAATGTTGATGGCACAATGTAATGATAACTATATGAGATGATGGATATGTTTATTGCCCTGATTTGATCAGAACATATCGTATACATGTATTAAAAAACATACCATACCCTATAAATATTGGGTTGTCAGAAAAGTTATGATGTATTCTTTTCTATGTAAAAATGTGTCATGACTTTTCTCACCACCCAATGTATCCCATCAATTATATGTTAATTAAAAATTATGTTTTAACAAAAGACAGAATTTATCAGACTAATTTTTTAGAAACTACATTCCATGTATATTATTTTTGAAGTTTCAACTGAAAATAATATTTTCTTCAAATAATTGTCTAATTCAAAACAAAACAAGTCAAGAAAGAAAATGCCTCATGGTATTGACTTAGATTAGGAAAAAACACATCATGCAGTCTTTGAAGTATAATTTATCATGATTAAGGGAAGCCACTTGGCTTATCTGGTTCTCGTTTGGATTTTGATTTTAATTAAAATAAAAGCATATTATTTAATTGCATCTATTTGTTTTTCACTTTAGTCACATTATTTTCAAAGGAGACTCCCATAAACTTTAATCTCCATACATTGAATTATCCATGTGGTATAAACACTTCTTTAATTCCTTTTATTAGAGGTAAACTTGTGTTGATCAATGCCTATTGAGTTTTTGGGATTTATTTGGAATGTGCTCTGTATGTGAATGAACAAAACATTGATGACTTCTGAGTATGTTGAATGATTTTTTTTTGCTGTTCTCTCATGATCTGGTTTCTAAATATGCTCTGTTTCCTAGAGGGGCATCATGTATTTTCCAATGTTATTCACAATTCTGGGGAAAACTTATCTGGATACATTGGAAATTCTCATAAATAATTGTTTAGCTCTAGCCTCTGCTTTGACTGAAAAAATAAATAAATAAAGTTACTCTATGGATTAACTTTTCCCCTGAGTTTAAATTCTGGTGCCACAGAAGGCAGAACCATGATAAAGTTAAAATCTATTTTGGTGACCAATATATTAAAAAGTATTTTTAAAATTTCAGTAATATTGTAGATTATTTTTATCCCAGTCTTTTTAAAAAAAACAATTAGACACTGTTTTCCAACTTAAAAATTGACTTACTTGGGACCCCAGATGGCATAATGGTTATGCTGCTGGACTCCCATGTAGTCAACAGTGGTTAGAGTCCTGGACTCAGTGACTTAAACCTCACACTGGGCAAGTGTGTGTGGGTGCCTGAAATCCTAAGAGGAGAATGAAGACGAAGGGATTGTATCATGGCCATCACCTGGGAGGGTGATTTCTTGTTTTCTGTCTCTCTGTCTTTCTCTGTCTCTTTGGCAAGTGCACACGCCTCATAGCAAAAATCTCTCTAAAAAAATAAAATAAAAAATTCACTTACAGGGGCCAGCAGGTGGCATGGTGGTTAAGGGCGCTGGACTCCCACATGGCTGACTGTGGTTCTAGTTCCAAATCTGGCAGCTTTGCTTTCTCACTTTCCCTCTTGCTTTCTCTTGCTCTATCTCTCTCTCGCTCTCTCCCTCTCTGATAAAATTAAAGTAAATAAATAAAGTTAAATAAAATAATTTTAAAAAATTCACTTACTTTCATGTAACAATCATTCATAAACATGAAGACACTTCATTTTAGGTCATATGTAATTCCCAGACTTGTCATTGCTCATCCACTTCTCTAAATTGTATTACATCAAAATCTTTGAACTAAGTGTATAAGTATGTATCTATTATTAACCAGGGGCTACAATTCTAATTTGTGATATTTACACATTTACAAAATTCTGAATTTATGTGTTTTTCTTCTTAAAACTTCCCAATGTTCACCCCACTAGTGCTAGTATTCTCATGATTACTGATCACTACTATTATGTGAATTGACTGTCCTTTTCCATTGTACATTTATTTCTTAATTTGAAATCTGATTAGTTAATAGAAATATGGTTGAAATGCAAACCTTGCTGGAATATAAACATCTATTTGATTAAGACAATGACTCCTTTTCATTTGCTTTGGTTAAGCTAGAAACTCCTCGTTTTAAGGAATCAGGTGCTTAGGTCAATATTCTAACAAATCATTTGGTAGTTACTCTGAACATGTACATATGTTGCTTTAAGATGAGACATCTGTCTTCCCTCCTCTGTGACATAGTTTGGATGTGTCAGCTCTTGCAGAGTAATAATGGAACAGAGACCCAAGAGTCAAATTACTGGCTTTTTAATGTTAGAACTATGATTTATTTTATCTGTGTCTTGAATTGAAGTACATAATCTATCCACACTCCAATTTCTTTATTTATAATTGTTATTAGACATTTTGTACTCTTGATAAATTAGGAATTTAAAATGCACACCAAAGGAATTTTTAAATAGTATTATGCTATGACAATATTTAGCACTGAGGCACTTTAAAGAGACTATTCCAAAGAGTCAAAATAGCAGACACTTTTCTCCTGCCAATTAGGAATGGCTTCTCAATTAGCCCATTTACAAGTACTTTACCAATAATACAATGAAAACAAATGTCAGACTCAAATTTGCAAGTTAAATGAATGAACAATAAATGTTAAAATGTTCAGCTTTCCAGTACAATTATTACATTATTGAACCAAAGAACAGCTACTAAAATTGTAAATATTCAGAGATATTTTGGTTTTAAAATATTTCTGCTAAATTGAGCTGAATATCAGTCAACCCATACCATTTGAAGGGTGATATGTGGAAGTCTCTTTTTTAGAAATCACAATAAAATAAAGAGGCACATGATAAGACAGATCTCTACATGGTTTTCAAACTAATTATATAAATGGGACACTTTAAAACTAATAGTAAAACAAAACCCAGCAAATGTTTATCAAACTAATGAGAAAAGAGAAATTCACCACATTTTTAAACGTGGACTTTTATGTCATTTGTTATTATATTTATATGCATCTTTTTCTTAATGCACTGATTCTCAGAAGATTTATTGAAAGTGGAAAGTTTTGGTGTGGACTGTTGAAAAAGTAATAAAGCTAAATAGAACTGGATTTTGTTGCTGTAGGGCGCATATGCTCGCCAAAAGATGGAGAGAGACAGAGAGACAGAAAGCAAGAAAAATTCTGGTTTTACTCCTTAGTAGTTTGTATATTACAGGGGAAGTAGTTTAACGATGCTTACCTCAGTTTCCTGATCGGTAAGAGGGAATAATATAAGGCTTAGAACTGATCAGATAATCAGATAGTCTACTGGTCAGCCCACAGTAGCAGTTCAATAAATTATCATCCACAATGTGTCAGGCACTGTGCTAGACTATTATAATTAGAGGTTGGAATAATCCAGTGTGAAATGTCCAGTTTATATGGGTCATATATGTTTAATCTTGTTAGTGGAAACAAGCTGAATCTTCCTATGTTGTTCAGTAGAATCATTAAATGTTGAATAATGAAATCTATTATTACCCTGGAGCATCTCACACACACACACACACACACACACACACACATACACACACACAGTTGTCTATGAGTGATGTACTCAATCCATAAATCAATGCCTACTGGTTGTTCTGGTGCGTTAATGATTTTTTGAAATCCCTTCAAAGCCTCTCAAAGTGAAATGTGTGTGTGTGTGTGTGTGTGTGTGTGTGTGTGTGTGTGTACCATATCGCCTATCCCAATTGTACTGAAAATCTTTTCAGTTTCTTTTGAAGGATGCTATCGCAAAGAAACAGAGGGGAACATTGATTTAATATTAAACCAGAGTCTGTCCCGGGAAATTTGACAGTTATGATTTTTATAACTAAGTATGGAAGACTGAGGAGAACCAAATCTCTGTGAGCCTGGTGAGCTTCAGTGAACCCTGAACTGGTACTTAAAGGAATTTAGACTGCCTGTGAAAATGAATGACATTTTCTTACAGAGTGGGTAGAAATCTGCCTTTATTTCAAATTCACAAATATTTATAAACAATCACAACAAGCCAGATTGTATGTTACATACTGCAGATAACAGTAGGGGAAAAATGAAATTTATCATGTGTTTTAAGAAAGCCTTCCTTTGAGAAAAAGTGAGAACTAGACTAGTAATGACAATATAAAAGAACCCATACTTCAATGTGGGAAAAATAGTGGCAGTATAGTAGATCTAACATGATGTTGTGGACCATGTAAGCTTTTAGTGTTGCTGTCAGAAGTCAGCAAAACCTTCCAGAGAGAGACAGGTGTGAGGAGATGTGGACGTGCCCAGGACTGGCCAGTAGATGAACTCCATCCTTAACAAGGCCAAGTGTCTAGCAAGGTACACTATGGGTGGTGAGCAGCTTATAACTCTTATTTGTCTAGCACATTTGCCTCTATAGGAAATTGGTCTTTTTCCTGACTTTGTTTTCACTTTTATATTTTACAACACTTTTTGTTTTTTTTCCAGAGGTTTTTGATATAGGGCGCATACGCTTGCCAAAAAGATGGAGAGAGACAGAGAGACAGAAAGCGAGAAATCACCCCCCAGGGGGGTTGGCCATGCCGCAATCCCTTCTTCATTCTCCTCTCAGGATCCTGGGAAGGCTCGCACACATGCCCGACCTGAGTTTAAGCCACCAGGTCTGGGATTCAAACATGGTCAACTACATGGGAGTTCAGCTTCATAGCCATTACACCAACTGCTGGTCCCCCTACAACACTTTTTTGAAATGATTTTCTTAATTATGGAGGATTCTACCATAGTTATCAGTGCCCTTCACTCAAAACCCTTTGCTTCATCCCTGGAAGCAGCCTTCCTGTATGGTCTATGCTAGTCAAATTCTTTAAGTAGCTAGACATTTGATATCACTGAATAATTATTCTCTGTATATTATCTGGCTTTTTTATTAAGTTGCTATTTTTAAGCATCATTTTCCTTCTCTTTTTTAGTTTTCCTTAATGCTTATAACAAGGAGCATTTGGTTTACTATTGCATTGAGCATATGTGAGTATTCTAAAACACAGGTCAGATGTGCAGCATTATTTAAAAGCGTTCTCTTGTGACTCAATGCAGACATTAAGAATGGGGAAGCACAGAGATGTGACTCAGTGAAAAGGGACAGCATTTATGTGAATACGGGTCATAAATTCTTTGTTGTTGTTTTTGAACCATATATTTTAAGAATTTTCTATTCCTCTGATTAAATATACTGTTTCTCAAATGTTAAAGAAAACCTCTTAACTTAGACCATTGCACCAAACTCAAAAAGCCAGTGAAATAAATGCAAGTGTTCAACCTAATGTTCCCAAGCGTGACTATTATTTTTTGTTTTGCCTGAATTTCCTCTGTACCTTCAAAAGCTACTATAGTCCAAATATGCATATTTTAGTAAGATCAGAGGTATTTTATGGAGTATGAAGTATTCCGTATCTCTGCTTGAATTTCTGTTTGATTTAATATTAATCTTCCAGTTTTACTCCTAGTAATCTCAGTTCAATGTCATAGATCCCTCTCTCATCCTCTGGGATCCTGAAAATCAATGAATTCTATCATTTTTGCTTTCTAAATATTTCTCTAGATAATCCTTTTCATTCTTTTTCCATTGCCATGACCCTTATTGATTTATATATGTATCAATTTAATTTTTAAGTCTATTTATTAATTTTTTTTCTAAAGGAGAGAAAGAGAGAGGCACCCCACTAACCTTGGGCAACCTGGATCATAAGCAAGTGAGTATACTTGGAGTGCAAAGGGAAGTCCCAGAACTCAAACCTTAGACAATCCTACATCGGTTCAGCTGTGCCAACTCTGTGCCACTGTCTGGCCCCCATACTTTAAAAAATTTTTATTTTTTTTTTCTGTTTCTTTTGTACATTCAATTATGTTACTTAGCTTACAAAGTGAATATTACAACGTGTGTACATTTCTCACCAGTCCAGTTCACCGTTGTAGAAAATTATCTTAAATAGATAATAATCCATTTCTTTGTCCCTTATGGGACAAAGAATAGTTATGGAATATGAATAGTTATGGAATTCAGTAACAATATGCCTCGACTCTCTGTTTTTCTCCTTAATGTCATCTTCCTCAGACTCTACTTCTTTATTCGCCCTCTTCCCACACTGTATCTGGTATTCACAAACATTTACTTAGTTTCTATAATCTTTAGTCATTCCGTTTTAGCCATAGAGTGCGGACTCTCAGTATATATTAAGTGGAGACATACAGCGTTTCTCCTTCATCACCTGGCTTGCTTCACTCAGCAGTAAATCTTCCATATTCATCCACTTTCTGTCAAAAGCCAGGGTCTTGTTGTTTTTTTATGGCTGAGCAGTATTCCATAGAATATATGTGCCACAGTTTTTCAATCCATTCATCTGTTCATGGGCATTTGGGTTGGTTCCATGTCTTAGCAATTGTGAATAATACCACAATAAACATCAATGTGCAAGCATTTTTCTGATTAAGAATTCTTCTCTCCTTTGGGTAGATAACAAGAAGTGGGATTGCCAGATCATATGATAGTTCTATTTGTAGGTGTTTGAATCTCCAAATTGTTCTCCAGAGTGGCTGGACCAATTTACATTCCCACCAGCAGTGTAGGAGAGTTCCCCTTTCACCACACTCCTACCAGCACTTAACTTTTTTTTTTTTTTTTTTTTTTTTTTTTTTTTTTTTTTTAAATCTCATTCATTCTGACTGGGGTTAGGTGGCATCTCATTGTGGTTTGATCTGCATGTCCCTTACAATGAGAGATGATGAGCATTTTTTCACATGCCTTTTGGCTATTTGTATGTCTCCTCAGAGAGTCTATTTTCTTTTGTTTCCAACTCATTTTCCCATCTTTTAATAGGGTTAATCATCTTTTATTTTGGACAGCTGCTTGATTTCTTTGTGTCGTCTTCCTCTTCTCCTTCTCCTTCTTCTTCTTCTTCTTTTTTGTTTTGTAGAGGTTTTTGCTATAAGGTGCGTGCACTCGCCAGAATGATACAGAGAGAAAGAGAGACAGAAAGCGAGAAATCACCTCCCGGGGGGATGGCCATGCCACAGATCTTTCTCCTTCATTCTCCTCTCAGGATCTTGGGCACACATGTGCACCCACCTGGCATGAGTTTAAACCACTGAGTCCAGGACTTGAACCATGGTTGTACATGGGAGTGCAACCACATAGCCACTACGCCATCTGCTGGTCCCATTCTTTGTGTATTCTGGTTATCAGTCCCTTATATGATGCATAGTTTACAAAATTATTTTCCCATTCTGAGGGCTGCCAATTCAAACTAATTACTTTGTCTTTTGCCATGCAGAAACTTCTTAATCTGATGTAATCCCACTTGTCTGTTTTTGGGATTATTGACTTTGGGGGTCTTATTTAAGAAGTCTTTGCCTACCCCAGTGTCTCCCAGAGTTTTCCCAGTGTTTTCTAACAGCAGTTTTATAGTTTGAGGTCTTAGTTTGGATCTTTGACTCACTTTGAGTTGAATTTTGTCAAAGGTGAGAGGTAGGGGTTCAGATTCATCTTTCTGCAGGTGGATATCCAGTTTTTCCAGCACCATATACTAAAGAGGTTTTCCTTTCCCCACTGGTTTGACTGGTACCCTTTGTCAAAAATCAGTTGCTGGCCCTCATATTGTATTAATTTCTTACCTGGACAGTGGGCATAATCTCCAAACTGGAATTCAGAACAAAGCTGTTGGAATGTCACATTTGTCTTTGTTTCAGCAATGTTTGCATTCCAAGTGAGGTGTGTCTGTGAAATGTGTCATTGAAAAGTACATTTTTTCCATCATTTATGTGACTTGAATAGGATTGCACTAGAGAATAGGAAGGAATGAAATAAACTCACAAAATATTTTCAAACATGTATTGAACACTTAATATTTGACAAGCTGTGTTCTAGGGGCTTTTCATAAAACTCTTTTAATTCAGCCCTTTCTGAAGTCAGCCCTGTTACTAACCCTGGTTTATTGAAAAGAAAACTAAAGCATAAGAAGTTTAAGTAACTTGTTATTTAGTTTAGCTCTAGAACTCTTTTTCTTTTGTTCTCCAGGGGGGTCCTTCTAATGTAATGATTATCAGCTTGAGAAGTAGAGCCTCACAAGCCTGTGTTTAAGCCCTGCTGCACTCAGTTACTGCCAGAGTCAAATGTTGAGTAAATGTTCAAGAAATGACAAGCAAACACACAAAACAAAAGGGAGTTTATCGTTATCTCTCTTGTAAAAAAAAAAAAAAAGTTATGCAATACATATGCCAATAGATACTTATATTGAATAGCTATGGAATTAAGTAGCAATATATAGCATTTTTCTTCTCTGCAACTTTTTTGTCTGGCTTGTCCAGTTTTTACAATTCCACTTGTTAGTCTCTGTCGATTTACTGCAATGTATCTGTATTAGTTTAGGAGGGCTTCTGTGACAACCTACTAAAGACTGGGTGGATAAAACAAAATAAATTTATTTTCTGGAAACTAGAAGTCCAAGGTTAAGATGCTGGCAGAGATGGTCTCATTCCGAAGCATTTCTCCATGGCTTGTAGGTGTCGGTCTTCTGCTGGCCCCCTGCGTGGTCTTTACTCTGTTCACGTGCAGTCTCTGTGTCCTTATAATGATCATATAAGATGAGGGCCCCACGATATGGCCTCCCCTTATCTTCATTGTCTCTTCAAAGGCTTTATCTCTAAATGCAGTCATAATACATTGCACTGGGTATGGACTGCAACGTGACTTTCAGTGAGACAGAATTTAGCCCATAACACTGTATTTACAGGTTTTACTCACTTGAATCAATTATTTTCCTTCATACATTTGAACTCTCTGACTTTATACCATATTAATTATTATACATATGATATAAATGCGAGATCCTCTGCTCATAATGGGGAGACAATCATCTATAAGGTGTTGAGTTTTGCCAGTATGAAGTCAATGATCTCATGTACTGACCCTCTTTTTCATTGTAACATCACTCCCTCCCCACAAATTAAGAGAAACCATTCTGTAGGATTTAGACAAAGTAACCTCTTGGTGTTATTCATGACACTGATATCAAGCAATATCTAGACTACTTTATTTGGATTGCCCATTCTGTTGAATCCACTTGCCATGTGGTGTAGATATTCAAACACCATAAAGGACAGGAAAAGGAAGCGAGGACTTCTGATGTTAACCAGCATCTGCTTTAGAGCAAGTCTCCTTGGTAGTTTCCTTCAGTCCCACTGAAGCTTTAGGATGATTGTAGCCCATCTGGCATCTTTACTACGACTACCTAAGAAACCCAAATTACAAAGATCCACTTAAAGCATTTCTGATTTTCTGACCTAAGAAGTGGTGTGTTTGGGCCAGCAGGTGGCAAGGTGGTTAAAGAGCTGGACTCCCACATGGATGAATTGGTCCCTTGGGACCAAGTCCCAAACCTGGAGGCTTGAAAATCATGCTGAGCATGTGCGTTTGTGCCCAAAATCCTAAGAGGAGAATGGAAGAGAAGGAATTGCAGCATGGTCACCCTGGGGAGTGATTTATCACTTTACCTCTCTCTGTCAAGAGTTTTTTTTTTTTTTCCCCCAAGGCAAATACCTTAAAAAGATAATAATTTAAATGTTGTTTAATATGTTTAATTTATGTGTATTCATATGCCTCATGTAAATTTTGGCCCTAATTTTTACCTGAGCACTAAAATGTGGTAGAAAGATTTTATGTAATATAAAAATTTTAGAACATAAAAATTTCCCACATCTGTATTTCAAGCTCTTACTAGTTATCATACTTCACATTTCTACTGAATATTTTCATTACATTTTTTTTTATCTTGAACTTCTGTTTCTTGTACATATTGGTTTCTTTATTATACAGAAGAAAATGCTGAGTAATTTTTTAAATCAGAGAGATAGCATAAGAAAAGGATGGTGGCATGAAATTACAGGGGTGCTAGGGAAAGAAAAAGTAGATCAGGAGGAGAAGAAGGAAAGATGGAGAAAGAAATTTTTGAAAAAAGGAAGAAGCCAAAACTGTGCATAGTGTAGGAGAAACATTCTCAAAGTCAAAAAAACTGGATCAAAGCATCTTCATCTAGTCTGTGTTTAATAATCTAAAAGAACCATTATCAAAATATATATGTTATACTGGAATTAAAAAAAATATATTATTACTTCTTCAGGAGACTCCTCATAATCTAGATCTTATCTTTTATTGTGTGAAAGATGTAAAGAAATAATAATTCGTTTCCATTTGTATTGGCTTTTGGAATTATTTTGTAACATTGAGAGGAAGAGAAGAAAGGTCGAAGGGAGGAGAGGGAGGAGAGAAGGAATGGGGAGTGAAAAAGAGAGAAAGGGCAACAGGGACAGAAGCACAGAGAGTTCTGAGACATGCTCCCTGCCTGACTTTGGGACAGTGTTGTGGATGGCAGCTTTGTTTTTGAGACTCATAGGGTGAAAATCTCCCCCTCAGGGTAATGACTACCATTCCATACTTAAAGGAACAACTGAATTTATTATTAATCACCCAGTATTTATTGTATAAATAATCCTATACACAGACTAGTACATGGTAAGTATTAACTGAATGGTGTTCTGGGTCTTTCAAACTTTATTTCTATAATGACTTTTTAAAATTATGATTTCTGATTTACATATATCGATGTATACATTTGTTCCCTACAGTGGGGTTTCTTAAGGCATGCATAGTGTACAATGGATACGTTTTTCTATCTAGGCTGTCAATATCTAAAGTCACAGGCACCATATACTTTAGAATGGGTGTTTAAATTATGTTGAAAAGTGTGTCTCTGTATATTTAAAATAAGTACATAGAAGAATAAAATATGATACAGTGTGTATGATACAATGTATCATTAAGTGGAACTCAGCTTGTTTCAATTATTTAAACTGTGGAGTAAAGTAACAGAGCACATAACTGTGACAACCAAAGGACAGTGATCTAGCCTTCCTCCTTTACCTCCCATAATAGAGCCTAGGAGTATGTCTGAAATATGTAAGGTATCCACCCACCCAGTGTTTCCTAAGTAATGATTACAGGCGTGTGTGTGTGTGTGTGTGTGTGTGTGTGAAACTACCAAATAGACATAAATGGCTCAATATGACCAAAGATGTTAATTTTATTTTTTAGAACTAAGTAACCCTTGGTTGCATCAGTTTCACTAAAGGGAATAAACTCTCTAACCATGGCAAGTATCTTTCATGGTTACCTCCTTTTGTGTTCCTCATAACACATCAATGTTCTTAATCATAATACATGATCAATGGGACTTTATGAATACAGGTTAGTTTCTATAATTTTCCTATGATTTCAGTAATCCACAAAAAATAACAGTAATGATACCAAGGTGCTCACACCATCCAAAAAATTGCAAGTAGTCTTATATTTAAATCTCCTCACTGTCTGCACTCTTGCTAGTTCCATATATTGCCGAAGTTTGCAGATCCCAGGCAATGCTATTATTAATTTCCTGCCAGAGTTCATGACGTGATCATCAGTGGACTTCACACTGGTGAGCTCTTAAAGTATCAGGATGAGTAGGGTGTCCTAGTCCATCCATTCAGGCTTCTATAACAGAGCACCATAGACAAGGTGGCTTATATACAACTGAAATTTGTCTCTCACAGTTCCAGGATTAAGGCATCAGTAGATTGAGTGTCTGCACCCAGCCGTCTTCCCAGCCCACACAGGACTGGTGGCTCACTGAGTCCTCACATGGTTGAAGGGGTGAAGAGCCCTCTGAAGCCTCTTTAATAAGGTTACTCAGGACCAGCAGTTGGCCTAATGGTCATGTCGTTTGACTCCCACATAGTCAACTGTGGTTCAAGTCCTAGAGCTAGTGACTTGAAACTCATGCCATGACAGGTGCATGTGCGTGCATACCCAAGATCCCAGGAGGAGAATGGAGAAGGAATTGTGGCATGGCTATCCCCCCCTAGAGGTGATTTCTGACTTTCTGTCTCTCTGTCTCTCTCTTTCTCTCCAGTGACCACATGCAACCTATAGCAAAAAAATCTCTCTCAATAATAAATAAAGATACTCATCATGTCTCAAAGGCTCCACCTCCAGATACCATCACATTGGGCATTAGGATTTAAAATCTCATAGTATTACTTATTTACTTATCGTTTTTCTCAAGTCTGCCCAGCCTGAACAAGAGACCCCCTGTCTAGACAGAACGCATACAATATACTAAAAATAATTCAGATAACATAATTAGTTTATTTTCACTGTTTTCTACCTGAATTGAGTCAGAAAAGACCTGTGAAAAGAACAACAGTGATAGCTTGCCTGTCTCCTTGTACTCCACAGATTGGGTTAAAACTTTTTCTGGAAGGATTACATTTGGTTGACTCTTGCATTCTCCAGGATAGATTCATCCAGTTGTATTATTTATAGCGAGGGACTATTACTGGTTTGAGAGACACTGCCTGCTTATAAAATGTTTTTTTCTTAGCTAGTTGCTTGTAAGACATTTTATGAAAAGCAATTTGGTTTTTATATAAAATATTAATTCAGATAAGAATCATATCTCAACTTCTCAATCTTCTGTCTATTAGTATGAAAATTTGCAAATCTCAGCTCCTTTGCTCTATATTTGTTTGATTTGCATGGTGCTGTGCAAATTAAGAAACTTTCTTCCAGCACAGTGCAGTTTAATGTGAAGGTTGCAAACTGATAAGTCATTTTTTCCCTGAGAACATTTCCTTGTACTTTTTGTCCCCCAAAATAGAAATGCTTTTACAAACAGCTTTCCAATTCATATTGTATTGAATAAATAAATATCTGAAAGATTTTTTTGTTTTATTCTCCATAGAAATAAGATATTAAAAAACTATATTGTGGGACCAGCAGTTGGCGTAATGACTATGTCACTGGACTCCCATGTAGTCGACAGCAGTTCGAATCCTGGACCTGATGGCTTAAGTTCACGCCAGGCACGTGTGTGTGTATATGCCCAAGATCCTGAGAGGAGAATGGAGGAGAAGGGATTGTGGCATGGTCATTCCCCCTGGGGGGTGATTTCTCACTTTCTGTCTGTCTGTCTCTGGTTTTCTGGCTAGTGCACATGCCCTATAGCATAAACCTCTCCAAACAAAATAAAACTAAACTAAACAAAAGTATATTGTGCTGTTACTAATTTTCAATGTTATAACAATTATGCCTTCTTTAAGTTTATCATAATTTAGATCTCTCTTGATTTTTTTCTTCATTAGGTCCAACAGTCTAAGCTAAATTCTGCTAATGAAGTAGAAGTGTAGGATAGTGATTACTAAAGGCTGGGAAGAGATATCGATTAGTGGATGTAAAATTATAGTTGGACAAGAGGAGTAAGTTCTAGTCTTCGGTAGCATAGGTGGAAAACTGCAGTTAATTGTTTTTATATCATAAAATATCTAAAAGAGAACATTTTGAATGTTTCCAAAACAAAGTAATAATTATAGATATGCTAAATTACCCTGATTTGATCATTGCACTTTATATTCATATATTGAAATATTACACTGCACCCCACAAATATGAACAATTACTTTGTATCAATTAAAAATGTTTTTAAAGGGCCAGCAGGTGGCATGGGGGTTAAGGCACTAGACAGTCCCACATGGCTGACTACGGTTTGAGTCCTGGACCTAGTGACTTGCTTTCTCACTTTCCCTCTGTCTCTCTCTGTGTTTCTCTGGTTAAATTAAAATAAATGAATGAATAAATAAAATATCTCTTTAAAAAAGTTTTTAAAAGTCTTGACTTATTTTTCTGCCTCTATACAGCCCTTCGATCTTTATAAAGTGTATATCACATTTCTTTGAAAGAGAAACAAACCTGTCTACTATTCACAAAGTCAGGGTAGGAGAGAAACTGTTATATGGTGGGCCAGAGTATCTCACTGAGCCCAATTTCACAAGCCATTAACACTCTGAAAGGAGAAATTAATTTGAATGTCTGTCATATTTTAGATTGGGGGACAAAGTATTGAGACTGACTTCCTAGAAAGGACAGAAGAATAGAAGATGAATTTATATTTTTCTTAATTTATAAAAGGAGAAGGTATTTCCTCACTTAATTATTCATTACAAATTTCCAAAATTCCCTCATTGCCCTTGGTGAAATACTAGGACAAATCCAAGAAAGCAATGAAGCTGCACAGAAAGCTTTGTAATGAACTCAGAGATAAATAAGAATATGCACAAAATGTGGGCTGGGAGTCAAATCACTAGAAATAAATTCAAAGAGGTGTGGAGGGATAAAATTAATGTTGAGAATGTTAACAAAGAGATATGAGTACCTTTGTGTACATTGTCAAAGACCAAAACTTAAGTAAATTAAGCAAATAAAAATAGTTACTAGGCAGGAATAGACTAGCTGCTGCTTCTGGCTGTCGTTATTCACTAGAATATAACGCCAAATGCCGACCTCTCCTTTTTTTCTCTTTCTCCTCATCTTCCTCCACTTCCTTCTGCTTTTTCTCCTTTTCCTTTCTGTACCCCACCTCCTGTTCTAACTGGCCAGTATTAGGGACTGAGTGACCAAACTTTTTTTTTTTTTTTAATTAAAGTATGAATTTATTTTGTTGCAAAAATGTTGAAATCATGCAATTTTTTCATAACAAATATTTTACATGAGCTTTTTTTTTTTTTGGAGAGGTTTTTGCTATAGGGCGCGTGCGCTCGCCAGACAGACAGAGAGAGACAGAGAGATAGAAAGCAGGAAATCACCCCCCAGGGGGGATGGCCACGCCGCAATCCCTTCTCCTCCATTCTCCTCTCGGGATCTTGGGCACGCACGCACACGTGCCCGACGTGAGTTTAAGCCGCCGGGTCCGGGACTCGAACCACGGTCGACTACGTGGGAGTCCAGCGACATAGCCATTACGCTAACTGCTGGTCCCTTACATGAGCTTTTTAAATTGTGTGTGTATATATGTATATATATAGTGAAATTCACTTTACATAAACCGAGTGACCAAACTTTGACCCCCACTGCAGGGAGGGAGGGTGGATGTTGGTGGCAGCAGTGACCAATCGGAACAGTACCTGTTTCCATTTGGGGTCTGTGGGACTGCCCGAGCTGACTAATCAAGGCAGTGCACATGGTTGCAATCCTTCATTTGCATATTTGGACCCGGTTGAAAACGGTGAAGTAATTATTTATAAAAGTTCATTTCCAACCTATAGGAGCAGACCTAGCTGTCTCCTGGATGATGTCACCATAATAAAGACTTCCTTCTGGACAGACGTCCTGGATTACATTTTGGCTTTTAGGTCAGTGAGTGATTATTCCTGGATCTGTTAGGGGAGTCGGACATGAACTGTGAGGGGAGGAGATTGTGGTTTGCTGGAACTGCCCATGGGAAATGTCTCCAACAGCATTTTACAGTTTCATGGTTGAGAATATTCCCAGGACTCAAGGCAGGAGGCAGCACAAAGGAGCTTTCATAATTCTTCCCAGGCTCAGTATTGGACCTAGAGAGTGTAGGTAACTTGAAAGGATCTTATATAATATGGGGCATGCTCCATACTGAGCTTGGTTGCCCTCAAGTAACCTTTATCTCATTAACATATTATTTGCATTGTTTCATGGGAAATTATTACATAAAAAGGCTCAAGTGAGCATGTGCTGAAGTGAAAGGGAAGAAGCTGAGATATAAAAAGATATTAAAACACTGCAGAAACCTTCTGGTATCCAGCCCTGGAGCCCACCTATTCCTCTCTCTCAGGAGTGTACTTTAATGTCAGTAATTCCTTACTTTGCACTTTCTTTTGCCCTGTTATACAACTTTATTGTTCCACTCCATGATTGTCTGTTTGCTAAATTCTTTCTTCCAAGAAGACAAGAACCAAGGCATTCCTCTCCAGGCTAATAGATTCATGCCTACTTCGGTTCAGTAATATTTTCAATCTCTTTTATATTCTAATTTCCAAAGCGAAGGAAAATCACATGTTCAGCAGAGAGAACTTAGAACTTTTATATCAAACACAACATTTATAGGAGCCAAGCTGGTGTATAAGATGTGAGATCACAAGGTGAAACTAGGGTGCATTTATGTGCACCAACTGGTGGTAAAACTAAAACTGACATTCTATCACTGCTATTACTGTCATTAATAATGCCTACCATCAATGCTTATTGGATACTGTTGCCATTTAGAAATTAAGCTGATTTCACTCTGCACTACTGAGGACATGTGGGCAGGCCTGGGGTTTGTGTCCCAAGACTTTGTGTATACACTGGGGCATGTGTACACCTGTGATCCCACTTGAGACTGAGAGTGGATTGCAGCATTAAGATGCTGTTGGGAGAGCTTGTTTCTTTCTCTCTTACTCTGTCATGAAAGAAAAAAAAAAAGCATTTTTTTTAAAAGATCTTATAAAAAAGAAAAGAGAAAAGAAAAGAATTTGGTACCAGCAGATGGCATATTGGTTATGTTACTGAACTCCCACATGGTAGACCACAGTTTGAGTCCCAGACCCAGAGACTTGAAACTCATACTGGGCACATGTGTGTGCATGCCCAAAATCCTGAGAGGAGAATGGAGGAGAAGGGATTATGGTATAGCCATCCCCTCTGGGAGGGGTGGTGGTGATTTCTCGCATTCTGTCTCTCTGTCTTTCTGGCAAGTGTATGCACCCTACAGAAAAAGTCTCTCTTAAAAAAAAAAAGAGAGAGAGAGAGAAATTAAAATTAGGTTGATTTTATGACCTCATACAACTGCTAAGTGTAAGAAGACAAATGTAAAATACAAGCTGTTGGAGCCAAAAGCCTACACTCTTAACAACTACAATGTATTGCAGTTGAGGAGCTGGAATGCATTATTGCTGCCTCTGCAGCTCCTGTTATTGTTATTTTGGAGAAACTCTGACTTCTTTAGACAGAAATCTAAGAATGCTTCCCATTTTAAACTAAATTTAGAACACCTTTGTTAGGGAGACTGGAATTTTAATAAAAAGAGATATCTCAGGAGAAGTTATGATTCAATACTATAGAAAGTTTGTAATTAAGACCATTCTTGCCCTTGAAGTGTGACAAAAGAAGCAAAGCTTGGATAAGGCTCTGCGGTGAGGCAGATTTTCACAAATTGTCCAGTGCATGAAGTAGGACAGGAGAAAGAAACTTTCTGATTTCCATCGAGTGATCTATACCTGGGAGAAAGTTATTTCATCTTGTCAATGACATAGGTGGAAGGATCAATAGTGCAAAATTTTAATAATATGGAGCTAAGAGGGCTAGCTACAATACTAATTAACACAATAGGATATTTTAACAGAGGTGATTGGTAAATCAGTATATCAATGTTGAATACAGAGTAGTGTAAACAAAAAGTAAATTTAAAGTTCTTTGCTTGTGTCCAAATAAACAATTACAAAAACACGAAATAATGTGCCATGGCTTAGTATAGATGCCTTCATGAATACTTAGAGGTTTTATTTATTTATTTATAATTTGCAGAGGGCATGTATGCTCACTGGAGAGGAACACAGAGAGACAGAGGAGAGAGAAAGTACCTCAATGGGACATGGCCATACCACACTCCCTTCTCCTCCATCTTGTTCTCCTTTTGGAATTTTGGGCAAATATATATATTGTCATGACATTTTTCTATGCAAAAATGTGTCATGACTTTCCCTATAACTTAATATATGCATAGTGTGTTTTTCAAGCTACCATGTCTGGGACTTGAACTCCACAATTAGCTGTGTGGGATTCAGCCATCTTAACCATCAGACCATGGACTGGCCCTATTTTCTTTAAAACAATTTTCATTTTCATCATAGGGCACATGAACACATGTGAGAGCAAAACGGAGAGTGATAGGAGCACCCTGTCATGATCGGGTCATGCCTAGTTTGCCCTTCCTCCAGTCCTCCAACCAATCAGATCATGGGTATTCACACATGTATCTGATGTGTTTCACGCTTACCAGGCCAGGGATTCAAACCACAATCACTATGTAGGATGTGGCTTCTCTTGATTAGCACATTATTGCTGTGCCATGGAGTGAGCGTCACTTAGAGGTTTATATGATTAAAAAACCTTCCTATGCATAAGCATTTAAAAGTATGGGTTCCTAGGTTAGCAAATACAGACTCATTGAAAGCATAAGGCCTGAGTTATTTCAAGTGATTTTTCTGAATTCCCATTTCCTTATTTGCACAATAGATATGACTACCACAGTAGAAATAATCCAATATAAATACATAATGCTATCAGCATAAGCTAGCCATTCAAAAGTCTTGACCCTGCCTCTTTATCAAATCAGTAAAGCTTATGCAAAGTGGGATTGCATTAAAAGAACTTTATGTCAAGTGAAAGGGCCATCATAATCCTGCTTCCTATGTCAGGCTGGAGCAAGCTGGAATGACTTCAGAGAGGGCTGATCTCGCTGATGAGATGCTCAAATCATGCCGCACAGAAAGCACACGGGAAATGAATATGTAAAAGGATGGAAATTATGTACATTTAGTGGAACTAAATCTAAACACCTTGTAGTATAGGATATGTAATTGCAACCTAATGTTTTTTGAAAGAAAATGAAAATATGTCTCTAGCCCTGTTCATATTTGAACTAAAACCTATTTGGAAGGCATGGATTGGCATCTCAGAAATATTGTCTAAACAATGATTGGTGGTAGACTGGACTGAACTGGTAAGATGTTATAACTGGCTATACTGTAGCACTGAGAAGCCAGAATATAAGTACATCCCAGAAGTCCAAACTACTTGCCATTATCTTGTCAAACTAGATACAAGGATGCATCTGTTTCTCTCTCCTTCTTTCTAGTGAACTACAAACATACATTCTTAAATCCTTTCAAAGAAAATAACATAAAACTTTTAGAAGTGGTGCGGCCTTGGGCCAGCAGGTAGTGCAGTGGTAGCACAGGGCTCTGCTCTGCTCTGCTCTGCTCTGCCAATGTGAGAATGTTATAGGTTCATGAACCAGGACCTGCCAGTGCATCCTAGACCTGTACCTGTGATCCAGGTTAATAGAGACTGGAGGTGGAGAGTGGTAAGAAGACCTTCTTAGTGGTACCTATTTCTCTGTTTATTTCTCTCATGGGAGAAATGAGTGAGTATCCTAAAAATAAATAAATAAATAAAATTGGGACCAGCAGTTATCATAATGGCTATGTCGCTGGACTCCCATGTAATCAACCGTGGTTCGAGTCCCGGACCCGGTGGCTTAAACTCACGCCAGGTGCATGTGTGTGTGTGCCCAAGATCCCGAGAGGAAAATGGAGAAGAAGGGATTGTGGCATGGCTATCCCCACCTGGGGGGTGATTTTTTGCTTTCTGCTGTCTGTCTCTTTCTGTCTTTCTGGCACATGCATGTGCCTTATAGCAAAAATCTCTCAAAAAAAAATAAATAAATAAAATTATTGGCATGAGGCTACACTGATCATGGAAAAGAGACCTTTGGTATGCATTTTTTCTAAAAAAGGCACTTGCATGTTTTAGCTGATCAACTTCAGGCCTATAGATAAAAGCCATTGTTCTGCATTTTGCACATGCTTTTGGGGAGGATAGAGTAAAAATAACAAGAAAATAGCTTTTAGGACAGAAACTAAAAAAAAAAAAAAAAATTACAAATTGAAAAATACAGCTATAAAGTACAAGTTTCTACATAAAAAAATATTAGCATTTTCACATTGTTTAGTCAATGCCAACCTTAAATAAATGACTTAAAGGGCAAGTTTTAATGATGGAAAAACAAAAGCAAGTAGAGTATTTTGGTGTGCTTTAGCAAAATATGTGTCTTTATTTTTAAAAACACAAACTTTTCAGGGACATGGTGGCATGCTGATTAATATACTGGACTCCCACATTGCCAACTACGGGTTGAGTCCTGGACCTGGTGGCTTGCTTTCTTTCTCTCTCTCTCTCTCTCTCCCTCTAGTTAAATTTAAAATAAATAAGTAAAATTAAATAATTCTTTTTGAAAAAGCATACTTTTCATATGGAAATAGACACCTTAAGATTAGAAGTTGGCCTATGTGACAGCTAATTTGGCTCATTTTAATTAGGGAAGAAGTCCTGATCTCCTCACTAGAGCACGAATTGAACACAGAGTCTGTGTCTATCTGAAGCAAGGGGCATGGATCAACAGATGTTGTGGTTAGGGCACAGGATTTCCACATGGCCAACCATGACTCAAACCTCAAACCTGATAACTTGAAAATCATGCCAGGTGCATGAGCGTGTGTGCCCCAAATCCCAAGACAATGGAAGAGAAGGGATTGCAGCATGGCCATTCTCCTTGGGGGTGATTTCTCATTTTCCTTCTCCCCCTCTCTCTCTCTAGCCAGTACACATAGCAAAAATCATGGGGAAAAAAAAAATGAAGCAAAGAATGATCTCAAGTACAACAGCTGATTGGCCAATTCTGTCTGTTTGATACAGAAAAGATGGTTATCAGTTACCTTTTCCTCCTTAACCAAATAAATTATCATATTAGATTTTAACTAATATAAGGATATGAAGCTTCCCAAGAACACACAGTAAACATCTACTTTACTTTAAATTCTTAGTTTTTATTTTCCTTTTATTTATTTTTCTTATATACTAATAAATACGTTGGTGTAATTCAGTGTCTAGGGATGAGCTTCTCTCCCAGGGCTGCTGTCTGTAGCTCTTAACTAACAGGACCTTCATTAAATTAACTGCATGTCATAATTCACAGCAGGTAATTAAGTGGATATTTTGGAAAATATTTTTTTTTTAAAAAAAAGCTATGAACAGTGTTTCCACAGAATTTCAATGTAATTCTTGCTCTAAAATATTGTCATCAGTGAAATATCATTCATAGTTTCTGGAAAATTGTCTATTTGCTATTACATGCAAATGCAGTCTACTTACATCCTTCAGGTTTTTTTTTTTCATATAACTTTATCATGCTATTACTAACAATCAAAACAAATATTTATATTAACATTAATAGCCTGGAATGATAGTTAACACAGCATATAATAATTCCTCTGGGTAAATTGCTTTCTTTCAACTACCTCAAAAAAAATCAGTCCGTGCAAGAAAAATCCACTCCAGCAAAATAATTGGAATCATGCATGGTTTATTGCCAATTTCTTTTTAGAGTTGATAGTGTTTTATTCACTTGTTAAAAATTGCTTATTTAGATGTTCATGCCTATAGAAAGTGTTCAAGGAGAATTCTTGATAAAATATTTGCTTATAGAAAAGAAATATGTACATTTACAAATAGGCACAGACTGAGGGGCCAATAACCACAAAGGTAGCATAATAATTTGCTTATCTCTAGGATTTAGAAATGCCTGGGAAAATCTGATGTGTAGCTGGGATGGGCTTCCCACAGCCTCCAGTTAACAAAAGACTTTTTTTTTTTTTTTTTTTTTTTTGATAGACAGTGCCTGTGTACCAAGAATGCATGCATAGACTCTCTGTCATTGTAGTCTGATAGAAGTGGCATTGTGCGTGTGGTCTCAAGAATTCATGTCTGAACCTTTATGCGCAGAAAAGTTGCCACAGTAACCTGTAGGGCTTATTTTTATGGTGATTTTTCTGGGTCATATCTCATGCCCTTTTTTGAGAAGTTGGTCCCACTTGATAGGCAATTCGGCTCTCTCCAAGCAGGCAGGATGTCCACCTGTTAGCAACGACTAGATCACGCGTGGAACCACATTCAGAGTCTGTGCCCATTTGAAGCAAAAGTGGCCCTCAGGTATATGAGAGCACCAATTGGCCAGTTCTGCCTGCGTGATCCAGAAAAGAAGGCGTAACTCTAATTTGTTCTTTCCAAAACTATTTTTTACAGACTATTTTAAAAGGATTATTTATTTATTTAATTTATTTGTTGTTATCATTATTATTTAATTTGACCAGAGAAAGACAGAGAGAGAGGGAAAAGGAAAGTGAGAAAGAAAGCTGCTAGGTCTGGAACACTAACCATTGTCAACCATGTGAGAATCTAGCGCCTTAACCACCACGCCACCTTCTGGCCCCAGCAATTCAATTTTTATAAAATATTTTAATGAGTAAATTATATGGAGCTTCCTAAAAATAAGCATTAAGCACCTACTTTCATTTTTATTCTCTGCATAGTCCAGTAACTGGAACATAGTAAGTGTTCAGTTAGCATTTGTTAAATTAGTGAGTTATTGAAGTAGAGGTGATTAAATTAACGAAATTTATCTATTCGCAACTGCCTTCCACTTTAATGCCTCAGATGCTGATTCCAAATAATCAGAATATTGGTCAAGAGAACTGAGCATCTGCTGTATGCAATGATAAGTAGTAATTTGTAGTTTTTGATATTTTCTCTGGGAAGGAAATGATGAATCACTTTGAAATTGCTGCATTGGCTGGTGGTCTCACTTAATGAAGCTTGTCCAAAGTCCTTGACATTGAATGTGGTGTTCTTCACCCTTTCAGGAGGGCCGTGTGAGTACCAGAACCTGCACAGGCTGACTTACTCAGTGTCCTCCATCCTCAGACAACTGAAGTGTAACCTCTCACATGGAATAACCTTGAAGACAAATCAGAAATCACTATTCTCAAAGCCCAGAGTAGGGAAAAACAGTCAATGAAGGAGTTAGGCTTTAAGATGGACATGAAGATGATCTTAGGGGCAAAAAAAAAATCTATGTTCCTCCAAACTTTTAATGTAAGTCAAACTAACTTTATCAATGTGTAAATCAGGCTGGGGGTCAGGAATCAAGGCCATGTGTCCAATTAACTTTCTTTCTTTCTTTCTTCTGGGAGACCAGTCTGACGATTTGCTGAGTGATTAAGGCAGCACTCCTGTTCAGCTCCAAGGTTCCTTCTGTGGAGGAGGTTTCTTGTTTTGTCCTGATGCTTGAATGTCTTCAAACATTTAACTCAGCAACCTCTCCCACATCTGCCTCTTCCTACCTTGAAAGAATATCCTCTTACTGAGAAGCTAATGACTAGTATTAATATAAATTTAGAGAAATTGAGTTTATATTAATAGTTCAACAATTGCTTAAATTATATTTAAATCATGTTTGGGCCTCTTTGGAATACACACACACACACACACACACACACACATCTATACAAACATTATATATAGTTATATACATCCATGTACATATATGTAGCAGATCTGTAACAAGATCCTTGGTGTCAATTTTTCTTTATATCAGGTCAAAATTGCTAAGAGTTATTTCCCTTCTATATTTTGCTCTTAGAATCAATTTACATTTTTGCTGAAAGAGTAAAAATATTTAGATTAGAGACTTACTATTGACATAACTTCTAAGATTTGAAGTAGAACAGATATGAGAAAATGGTTTATTACTATCTAATGATGAATAAAATTGTTGGAGATTAAGTGCATTTAGCCACATTATGGTATAAGTGCCTTAATAAAACATTTTTTTTTTTTGGAGAGGTTTTTTGCTATAGGGTGCATGCGCTCGCCAGACAGACAGAGAGAGACATAGAGACAGAAAGTGAGAAATCACCCCCCAGGGGGGATGGTCACACCTCAATCCCTTCTCCTCCATTCTCCTCTCGGGATCTTGGGCACGCACGCACACATGCCCGGCGTGAGTTTTAAGCCACCGGGTCCAGGACGTGAACCGTGGTCGACTACGTGGGAGTCCAGCGACATAGCCATTACGTTAACTGCTGGTTCCCAATAAAACGTTTTTTAGGACCAGCAGATAGCATGAAGTTTAAGGCAGCTGGATCCCACATGACTGAAGTGCGATTCGAGTCCTGATCTAGCAGCTTGAGAAATACAAAGGGGTATGTATGTGTGTGCCCCAAACCCTGAGAAGAATGGAGAAAGGGTCGTGGCATGGTCATCCTCCCTGAGGGGTGCTTTCTCACTTTTCATCTCTATTCTTCTGTCTCTGTTTGTTTCTGATGAGTGTATATACACTATGGTAAAAATTTAAAAAAATTTTTGAATAGAAAGTAAAAACATATTTGAAAGAAACCTTAGATTGTGGTTTGCAATTGAAGGGAAAGGTCAGGAAAGAGAATGGAAAGAAAATATGAGATGTCTGAAATAATCAGAAGTGGTCCTTCCTCAGTCAGAATCTACAGGGAAGATTCTACAGGCTTAATATTGGATATATATATTTTTAAATCAAATATTCCTTTAGTGACTAGCTTTTAAAGGTTTGCATAACCCATTATCCTTCAATTCATCATTACCATGACACACACTGACATTTCCACAGCATTATTTTATTTGTAGAAGGGTAGCAACTCAGGCTGAAATGTTTTGACACAACAGAAGTGTGTCTGACTAGAGGTCTTTACTGAGCTGTCGTGTGTCCATGGAATATTTTCTAAGACAATTTTAAATGTTGCAAAGAAAACCAGTTTCAAAATGTAATCTGGGATCGTCTATAAAACCCATTTGTCACACCTATTTTTTTAATCAACATGAAAATATGAGATGATATTCTTTAGACATTTTCTCAAAGATATGTCTTACACAGAAGAATATGAAAGTTTTTTTTTTTTTTTTTGAGAGGTTTTTGCTATAGGGTACGTGTGCTCGTCAGAAAGACAGAAACACAGAAACAGAAAGCAAGAAAAGCAAGAAATCACCCCCCAGGTGGGGTGTCCACGTCGCAATCCCTTCCCCTCCATTCTCCTGTCGGGATCTTGGACATGCACGCACACATGTCCAGTGTGAGTTTAAGCCACTGGTCTGGGACTCAAAACATGGTCGACTACATGGGAGTCCAGCAACATAGCCATTACTCTAATTGCTAGTCCCAAGAATATGAAAGTTTAATAAATACACATTTCTCTGTAATATCAGGCTGGTTGGTGAGGGCTCTGGACTCCCACATGACCAACCATGATTCAAGTCCCAGACCTGGCTGCTTACTTTCTCACTTTACATTTCTCTCTCTTTCTCTGTCTCTCTCTGGACAAATTTAAAAGATAAATAATAATAACAAATAAAATAAATATTTAAAACATTTTAAGCTATTGCTAATTCAAGGTCAATCTTATGTGAATTATACTCTTATTGCTAATTCAAGATCAATCTTACGTGAATTATTCCCTTAGCTCCCCCAGGCCTTAGTAACTTAAGACTTTTTTGAAGAGATCCTGCTAATAGGAACAGTGTGTTTTGTTATCTTTCTCAATCTCTTCTGAGAAGACACCATAGCTTCTGCTCATGAGGATGCAAACCGAAATGATAAAGCGATCCCATCTAGGTGGTCTAGGAAGTTCTTCACATATTTTAATAGACATGACTATGATATATATAAAACACAAAGCCATTATTTTTTAAGAGAGTTGTTTCTTTTTTTTTTTTTTTTTTTTTTTTTTTTTTTTTTTTTGCTATAGGATGTACGATGTACTCACTGGAGAGACAGAGAGACAGAAAGAAAGAAATCACCCCCCAACACACACACACAGGGGGATGACCATGATGCAATCCCTTTTTCTCCATTCCCCCTCAGCATTTTGGACACACACACACACACACACACACGAACACACAGTATATATTTCAAGCTGTTAGGTTCAGGATTCAAACCATGGTTAGCCATGTGGGAGTCCAGTGATGTAACCATTATGCCATCTGCTGGTCCCTATCATTTTTTAATGGGCATGTAAATTTTTGTTACTGAAAAGAAAAATGGCGTGACCAATACACATCATTCCTAATGGGATTTGAAGTATAATTTGCATATAGTAAAACTGACCTTTTTTAGGTATACAATTCTGTGAATATCAACAAACATTTATAGCTGTAGTCATCATCACGAGTCAATATGGAATGTTCTCATTACACCACAAATTCTGCTCACACCGTGATCTCCTTCCTATTAGTCCTCCCGCCAGTGGGATCTTGGGTGTGTGCGCGCATTCCTGATGTGTTTCGGGCTGACTGAACTGGGGGTCACACTGGGGTTGCCATTTAGGGCCCAGATTTTCTTCAGCAGTGCATTATCTCTATGCCATGACGTCAGCCAGCTTGTCTTTAATGGTGTGCCTGCTAGTGATGAATACTCTTTGCTTTTTATTGTCCAGGGATGTCTTTATTTTCTCATCTGTTCCTTAAAAATATCTACATTGGATAGAGAATTTGCAGTTAAAATTTTGGTTTTTATTCAACACTTCAAAAATGTCATAACTTCAAGATTCCTTTGCTTCAGATGAGAAATCTGTTGATATTCCAACTGGTGTTTTTCTATAAGTAACATATTTTCTCTGGCTACTTTCAAGATATTTATTTTATTTTGAATTCTCAGAAGTTTAATTATGAGGTATCTCATTGTGAATTTCTTTGACTTTGTTTTTGATTGAGTTTGCTTAGTTTATCGGATTTATATTTTTATGACTTTGTCAACTTTGCAAACTCTCAAACCCATGTTTCTTTGAGCACTTTTTCAGTCCTCCTCTTTTTTTCCTTTCATTTTGGGTCTTTGACATCTAAAAAGTTAGAACCTGTAATTATTCTGTAGGTTCTTGATCTTCTGTTCATTTCTTTCTTTTTTTTTTTTTTTTTGAGAGGTTTTTGACATAGGGCGTATGCACTCGCCAGAAAGAGAGAGACAGAGAGACAGAAAGCAAGAAATCACCCCTGAGGGGGGATGGTCACCCTTCTCCACGCTCCTCTAGGGATCTTGGGCACACACGTACACATGCCCGGCATGAGTTTAAGCCATCGGGTGCGGGACTCGAACCACTGTCAGCTACATGGGAGTCCAGGGACATAGCCATTATGCCAACTACTGGTCCTGATCTTCTGTTCATTTCTTATGTCCTGTTTTGTTTCTGTCTGTTTTTCAGGTTGACTAACTTGCATAGTTCTATTTTTGAGCTCATTGATTCATTCCTTTGTCAAAGTTATTTGGTTATCAATCATCCAGTGAGTTTTTAACTTCAGTTATTTAATAATTTTGGTCCTGTAATTTTCATTTGGTTCTCTTTTATAGCTTTATTTCTTCGGTGAGATGTTCATTGTTTCCTTTCTTTGAAGGATATTTATAATATGTCTGTAAAGCATTTTTAATGTTGATCTATTTCTTTTATGAGAGAGATAGGTACCCTTAACAGGGTCTCATTATGCCACAATTGACCCTCAGCCCACCAACCAGTTAGGATCATGGGCACAAACACATGTATTCAGTATGTTTCAGATCAACCTGGTTTTGGACCATGGTCTTCCACATGGCTCCAACATGGCAAATCTGTGTCCACTGCCTGCACTTAAAAAGTCTTTTCTTAATGGCTGTTTTTAAAAGTCTTATGGGACCAGCAGATGGCATAATGGTTAGGTTGTTGGACTGCCACCGACACTGCTGTTTGAGTCTTGGACCAACAGGCCTGAATTTCATGTGGGCACATGTGTATGTGCATGCCCAAATTTTTGAGAGGAAAATGGAAGAGAAGGGATTTGCAGGGTGGCCATCTCCCCTGGGGGAATGATTTCTCACTTTCCATCTCTCTGTCTCCCTCTGTCTCTCTGGAAAGCGCATGCACCCTACAGCAAAAATCTAAAAAAATAATAAAATAAAAATAAAGGTTTTATAAGATATTTGCACATTTTATTCTTTCTGGTATAAATATTTGTTGGTATATTTCTTATTCAAGTTTTTATTTTTCTCATTTTTGATATAATGCATGATTTTCAGTTATATCCTTGATATTTTGGATATCATATTAGGATATTCTGATTTTTACTAAATTTCCTCCTTTAAGAGGTGATCACCTTAATTAAAGTTAGCAGATAGGCCCTGGCCTAATTTTGTGGACTGTAGTTCAAATGAAAATTTAGTTTTATGACTTTTACATTGCTCTTCAGAAATCCTTTATTCATCTGCTGCTACTAGGGGACCCACGTGATCCTTACTGCTGTCACCTACAAAAGAAATGTACATTTCTCTGGGGCTTGTGCTTATAGCTGAGTACAGAGAGAGACAAAGGCTTGGAATGTGGGCATAGAAATTATATCCACCAGCTTCCCAGGGCCAGTGAACTCTTCCTTAGTCTCTGCTGGGTTGCCTACAGGGATGATAGACACTTTCCTGACTGTTTGAGGCTGTTACCTGGGGACTAGGAGATGTTGAACTCACAGTGCTGAGAGGTTTTCAGGCTTCATATCCAGATCTTTCAGTGCTAGTGAGACTCTTGCGTAATCCATGCTGGTGCTGCATGTAGGTGCAAAATATATAAGCATGATCAAAGCAAAAATAACATAATCAAGACACAGAGTAGTACAAATATTGCTACATAGTCACAAAGTTAATCAAGGGAAAATCCTAAAACTTCAGTCATAATGTTGTCTCCATTGAACCGTATGGTCTCCCTGGGTGTTAACAATGCAGTATTAACATGTAAAATAACATTTAATCGTAAATTTAATCTGTATAAGATAGATTTAGATAGTTTCATCTCAGAACAAAAATAATTAGGAGTGAGCAAAGAGAACACAGGGAGAAGTAATAAATTAATTCAAAGACTTTTAAAACATGTTCTCAAGATGCTGTCTCCTTGACATCCACAGTGAGCTCAAAGGAGAACTGGAGGTTCATTATAAGTTTATAAACTTATAATGCAAAAAATATTACTTTAAATTTAACAAACACATTTTTTTCTTTTATTTTCTCTTCAAAGTACATATAAAAGACAGTGAAGGTACTCATGTATCCGACTTTAAAAGAGTTCTTTTTTCAAAATAAATAATTTTAACATTTTAACATTTAGAAAACCTATGAGTTTATACCAGTGAATCAAAAATTATGACACAATCGCAAAGCATGTCAACAAATAGCTAGAAATAAAGATGATAACACTTGAGGAAAGGTTATATTTTCATATTATTATCAACAATGCAATTGACATCATAGTCATTTCATTGTCTTAAATTTTGTTCATTTGTACTTAGGTTGAAATATTTCATAACTGGGAGATAAATATTTGATAACAACTTTGTCTTCACAAATTTCCCATGTTTTATAGACTGCCTTGACTTTCCCTTTTTAGTTAAGTGTATGACTGTAACAAATCAGCATAATATCAGCAAAGAGAATTGGCTAATCAAAATAATTCATTCCTATGCAATAAACATAGCAAACTAAAAAGAAAGCCCCCCAAACAAAATCTTTGTGTTTTCTTTTGTGTTATTATTGAAAATTTTGTGTATTTATGGTCACATACCTAGTTAAAAAAAAGGAAAAAAAAACTATCATATTTTCTAATGTCCTTTGAAAAGACTTGGCATGCCTCCTTAAGCCTATTATTTGACAATGTTTACTACTTTTTCTTTACTTAAAAAGTCATTGTAAATACCAGAAAAAATATAACAAAAAGCAATCGAAACTAAACCAAAATTTTAAAAAAGTTTAAATAGAAAGAAAAAGAAGAAACAAAACCAGAAAAGGGACAAGGACTTTACCTTAACAGAGATTCCATTTAAGAACTGATAAATGGTAGGAACCAGTAGATGGCTTAGATGGCAGAATGGTTATGTTGTTGGACTCCCACATGGTCAACCGCGGTTCGAGTCCCAGAACCAGTGACTTAAACCTCACGCCAGGTATGTGTGTGTGTGTGTGCATTCCCAAAATTCCAATAGGAGAATGGAGAAGAAGGTATTGTGGCCATGCCCTCCGGAGGTGATTTCTCACTTTCTCTCTCTCTGACTCTCTGGTGAGTGCACATGCCCTATAGCAAAACCTCTTAAAAACAAAAAAGAATCTGTAAATAGTTTAAGATTTGTAAAAAATACAAAAACTATAGAAAGGATTGTATTATAAAATAATAACTGTATCAAAATATTTTATTTGTCACTTTTATGATAAACAGCTTTATTTTAGATATGACCAAATGAAAATCAAAGTATAAGAAGCTAAATTTACTAGGTTTATGATGACCTTTTATATGGCATAGAAAATAAACATGAAAGGTCTTAAAGCAGGGTATACTTGATATTTCAGAAGTGAGAAAAGGAACCATGTGTGGCACAAAGCGATGAGCAGGGTAGTAGCCCAAGGTAGGATGGAGACAAAAGCAGGGTGAAATTAAATGCCCTGTTTTATCCAAAGTATTCAGTATCATAATAATGATTATTATTAATGAAGATGTAAGCCTTTAAACTGTCTGTGCTTGTGCATGCATGCCAAGAAATAAATAGATATTTTTTCTTTGCCAGAGGTGTATGTGTTCTCCAGAGAGAGACAGAGATAGAGAAAGAGAAAGCACCCTCAATGGAGTGTGGTTATGCCACAATCCCGTCTCCATTTTTCCACTCTATCAGATTTGGGACATGCACACACACACATGTCCAGTGTATTTTTCAAGCTACCAGGGCCAGAATTTGAACCACAATCATCCCTGTGGGATTCAGCTTCTTTAACCATAGGGCTATAAGTCCAATCCCAGAAATACATTATTTATGGATTACTCTACCAGTTGTAGAAGAATAGATGTGTGGGTAGAAGTCTAAATGAAATACACACACACACACACACACACACACAGATCATATATAGCATATATAATAAATATATACAGACACATTATAATAATATATATTATATATAATATATACTATGTATTATACATAGTATATATATATATATATATACAGACACACATTATATATATATATATACACATATACACACATAATACATTTATATATAAATAAATATATATTTTATATGATATATTTGTACACACATGCACGCAAACACATACATTATTTAGAAGCCATGATTATCTTCCATCAAAGCAGTCATTGATGCCTTGGGTGATAGCAGTTGAGATAGGAAAACAGATTCTTTTAGAAGTTGGTGCCAGGTATACAGAGAAGAGATTATATTATAAAATGAATTCTGAATTAATTTAAAATCCATTAAATAATGCTTTGTGCAAAAATTCAAAATTCAATAATGCAAGCTAACTTGTATTAAATTATAGCAATAGCTTTATGGATTAAAAAGTCAAAGGTATATCTATAAATACCAGAAAGCTTAAACCAAAAATGCAATGCACAACAATCTTTTTATGTTTTGGGACAACACATTGAATTGTAATGCTCTGAAGATCCAACTAATTTCATCTTTATTCATTGTAGTTACAACTATTTTTAAATCAATTAAAGCTCTGTCCTTGATCCTTTTTTATTGTCTTGTATTTCCTTCCAATCAGCTTCTGCTTTTTATTTTTAATAACTAACTCAGGAACATTTTCTATTTTAGGTCATCTAACTGATGCTCTACAGTATAATACTGTATTATTCAGAAGGAGCAATGCTTCATGCTGGCCTATTGAACCTAATATTCTCTTGAAAGGAACAGAGAAAAATGAGAGGACTGATAATATGTTCACTAAGGACACTAAGTTGACTTTCCTTCTGATTCAGTTTGGATTCATATATACCTTTTATCCTCTTGATGCATCTTCATTTCAATAGTGGATGGTAGGAAGAAGGATAACAGGAGGTTTAAAACTTCTTTTTGATTAAAAATTTAAAAAGGCTTTAACCATCCCTACATAGATTTAATGAAGTGATATTTTTTTTCTCCCAAAAGTGGATGCCAAAGTAGAAAAAGTTAACTACTTCGTATTATTTAATGGTCCGTCTGTAGATGACAAAGGATCTCTCCATTGAATCTCTCTGAAATCCAATTTAATCCAATTGGGGATATGCTAAGAAACTACATGGGTGGATACTTTGGTATTCTGTTTCTACATTTACATGTGTGTGTTTGCAATAACTTACAGTGGTATGTACATTGACAGAAACAAAAGTAACTTAATTGATAAACATGATTGTTCCTTTCATCGAGAAAGAAGAAAGATACGACATATATTTTTTGACAACCATTGTGGCTGATCCGATACTCCCTTTCTGCCAGAGATGACATTTTGAATATTTTGTCAGTTTTAAATGTCTTCTTAAAAATAATGCTTATTTAGATCAAGGGAAATTGCTCTTCAGTATTATTAGTAATACAGCTACAAGATGAGAATCAAGTGCTGCTGCAGGATCTGGTCAATAAGATGTTCTCCCAAAGTGTGCAAATATAGTAAGTTTCAAGCAAATTGTTCCTCTTTTTTAATTTTAAAATGTACTAGAGGGCATGTACTCTTCAGAGAGAGAGAGAGGAGAGAAAGAGAGAGAGAGAGAGAGAGAGAGAGAGAGAGAGAGAGAGAGAGAAGGAAGGTGGGAAAACAACCTAAAGGGGATAATCACATTGCAATCTCTTATCCATTTATCCTTTTAGGGTTTTGGGCATGGCACACACATGCCTGGCATGTTTCCCAAGTCACTGGGTCTGGGTTTGAAACCATGCCATTAGCCATTGGGAATCTAGTTGCCTTAAGCACCACCCCACTGGCTGGCCCATTTTTTTTACATCAATTATTTTCTGTGCAGAAAATTGGAGAGACATCTTGGGCTTCTTACACTGCATCTTCCTACCACCTTCTTTCTAGTAGATTCTTAAGGAGAATATATGCTAGCAATTCTTTTAATTTCATAGCACTGAGGAAAAGGAAAACAATTTGAATGGATAGTGGATTTGAGTAGACTTGTTCAAGTATGCTTTACCCATTCCTAGATTCTAATTGTCTCAAGACAGCCTTCCTAAATGACAACAGTTCTTGAGGTAGAACATGCCATGAATCAAAATGCATAGCCTGCTCTCTAAATTATAATGTTCATTAAGGAAAATATTAGCTTAGGCCAATACCCTGGCCTAGTAGTTAAGGGAGCTGGATCCCACATGGCTGAATGTGAAGTTTAAATTCTGCTCAGGCAGCTTGAAAAACATGCAAGGCAAAAGTTCATGCATGCACAAAATCCCAACAGGATAGAGAAATGGAGGAGAAGGGATTGCAGCATGACCCTGCTACATTATGGGGTGCTTTCTTCCTCTCCCTTTCTCTCTAACTCTTCACTTTTCTCTAGTGAGTGCACTTGCTCTCTGACTACACACACACACACATATACACACATATGTATAATAGCTTGAGAAATATCAAATTTACTTAAGGGTTTATAGAAGTCTATTATTTCATAATTCTATTATATTTCCTTTCTTCCTTCATTTTATTTTCCCTCTTATTTATAAATTGAGATTATGTTCGCTTTTATATTACACTATTATTATCTAGAAAAGAAATCTGGTAATTATGACATCAGAGGGTCATTGATTTTCCTCTATAAGAATTAAGAATAAAATTGGTGTTAAAAAGAAAATGAGAAAGAGCTACTTCAAAACCCTGGAAATTGACCAAAGGCAGAAACTGAGATTTAAACTGCAAGAACATTACTTAAGACAGTCTGTGGACTGCTGCCTGGGACAGTTCACATTCATTCTCTCACGCCCTTCCAGGCCAGCAAGAACTCCAGTACTACCAGCTGGAACTGGAGCCAAAAACTCCTAGTAATTTACCTGGCAAGGAGTCCACCCAGTCCTGTAAGGGAGGTAAAAGACTGTGGCTTAGACAGCTATAACTGACCAGATTATATGGAAATGGACTGGAAACACTCCCAGGCTTGCCAGTCCAGTCCTGTGCTCCCAGTATAAAATGAGCAATAGGGGGGCCAGCAGGTGACGGGTGATTAAGGCAACTGGACTCTCACATGACTGACCGTGATTTGAGTCCTAGATCTGGCAGCTTGTTTTTTCACTTTCCTTCTCTCTGTCTCTATCTGGTGAACTTCAAAAAAGTAAATAAATAGGGAACCAGCAGTTAGCGTAATGGCTATGTCGCTGGACTCCCACGTAGTCGACTGCGGTTCGCGTCTCGGACCTGGTGGCTTTCAACTCACGCCGGGCGCGTGTGCGTGCGTGCCCAAGATCCCAAGAGGAGAATGGAGGAGAAGGGATTGCGGCGTGACCATCCCCCCTGGGGGGTGATTTCTCGCTTTCTGTCTCTATGTCTCTCTCTGTCTGTCTGGCGAGCACACGCGCCCTATAGCGAAAAAAACCTCTCAAAAAAAAAAAAAGTAAATAAATAAAATTTAAAAAATTAAAAAATAAAATGAGCAGTAGGACAACCAAATGTAATGAGAAACCATTGAAATAAAGACATACAGGAGGTTAATACAAGTTGTCTACAAATCTCCTGCTAAAATGAAACTACACAAGACCAGGGAATATGAGAGAGAGAAAGCCTGGTAAAACAACAACAGCAATAATAATTAATAATGATAGTATTAAAAACCCACAAGGGAGTCTTGAGAACTGGCCACAGCTCGGAATGTGCTCTTCTGTCCACACAGACGGATCCATCTGCCGAGGGTCAAACTTGAAAAAGAAATGATCTCTCCAGACACAATTAAATAACTTATTTTCTTAGGAATAAATGATCATAAAAAGTATTTCAGAATGGTAGCACATTTTGCCATCATATACATGATGTATAACATCTGCCGGTGTAATACGCACCAGTGGAATTTTTAAATTTACCTCCACCTCATATCTGAGCTTCATAATTGATCACTAAGTATGGGCATTAGATAAACCTTGTTTTTAACTAGTCGAGAAGGCATACACAAGTGAAAATGAAAGAGAATAGCTGTTATAAATAGAACTGAGTTTCATCAGTGGCTAAGTATTTTATCTATGAAAGTAATTCCCATGCACACTTTTATATTTGCTACCTCTCTTATTAACACATTATTGTGGTGCAGATCAAATTAGCCATGAGGCTCACTAGTGGTAACAATATTTATTTAAGAACCAAACTAAATTAAGCAAAATTATGATGGTATTATACTGGATATGATAATCTTATGACTTTATAGCCAAATGCAAATGCACACAAGAAAAAGAAGGGAAAGCCTCATTTAATGAAGAGAAAAAAATGGCACAGACCATCAAGTTAAAGATTTGCCTATCAATTATTAGAGGAAAATATACCATCTCTTCTAGAAGAATATAAGGAAAGAGGACCAGATAACATCCTAGTTATCTATTTATATGTAAACTTTACTTTTATTAAATATAAAAGCAAAACAAATGCTATAGTAAGCTGAAAAGAGCCTTCAGAAATAGAGTCACAGTGGTCAGAAGATAAAAGAAAAAGTGAGTCATAAGCTGATAGAGGCCAGAATGAGGAAATTCATACTACCCCAGCTGAATTTCAATTTGTGCCACTTTGACATACAGCATAAACTTCTTTAGCAGGTACATCTTCTGTTCCCATTGTGAAGTCTTACGGTACAGGGACTGAATCTTTTTTGTATTGTTGTTTCTCTCATAAGACACAGAGCACATAGTTATTTATGTAAATACTTTTCATTGCACGCTTCTATTATTGATTTTACTTTTCAAATAGTATCGGTTTAAGCCATTATTTTCATGACAGCTATAATTGCATTGTACCTACTATCTACAAGATCCTGTTCTAAAAATTCACTTAATTGGGACATATAATCTACCCAATCCAATGCAGTGAGTGCTATTATTATATTAATGAGGAAACAAGTGGAGAAAGGATAACTTGGTCAGGGTCATCGCTAATAAATGTCTGAGCAGGAAAAGGAATGCAGACAGGCTGGCTTTGCATCTGTTCCCTGAAACATTGTGTGTGTAGCTTCCTTTTAGGTGCTTGTCTCCCCTCACAGTGTTGGGGAGAACACAAACACATGTATGACAAATTTAAGCCACACTATGACCTTCAAATAAAAGAACAAAATGTATACCATTAAATATAACAATAAAAACAAACATTGCAGATAACTATTTTAATTTCAAGCATTGAACAAGCAAAGTACTGGTATCTGAAGAAAATCCTTTACCAGTAATTCTAAAAACATACAAACATACAGAGAATGAGACTCTGTCAGGATTAGTTAGGAGATATTTTACTTCTCTTCTTCATCTGCCTAATATTTACTGAAACCTAACTGTGCCCAGGTTCCTAGCAAAACCTTTTTAATTTTACTCTTTTCTTTAATCATCTATAGTTGAATTTAGGTATTCATATCTTCAAATATGAAACAAAAAACTTATAAACAAAGAATTTAAATAATTTGCCTATGGGCCAGCAGGTGGTATAGTGGTTACGGTACTGGACTCCCGTATGGCTGGACTCCCATATGGCTGATTACAGTTCAAGTGCCAGAGCTAGAGGCTTGAAACATGCTGGGAGTATGTGTGTGCATGCCCAGAATCCTGAGGAGAGAATGGAGAGAGGGATTGCCTGATAGCCATCTCTCTCACTTTTTCTCTCTCTGTCTCTCTGGCAAGTACATGTACCTATTGCAGAAATCTCTCTTAAAAAAAAAAAAAAATTGCCTAGGCCAGCCCATGGCATGGTGGTTAATGTAGCTAGATCTTATATGGCCAGGCAGGCTTGTCTTTTCATCCACTTAGCAGTGTCTTTTATAGAGTTGATGTTTTTAATTTTAATAAGGTTCAATTTATTAATTTTTTTCCTCATAGATTATACTTTTTGTTTTGTATCTAGAAAATCATCATGGAATCAAGTATCATACGTATTTTCTTCTAGATTATCATCTAGTTTTATCCTTTTACATATTACTTTTAGGTCTACACTATAGCTTGTTTTAGGGAACTGCATTAACCTTGTGTGTAGAATAATTTTCTTACTAATGGATGCCTAGTTTTTCTGGCACCATTTGTTGAAAGGACTATTCATTCTCCATTAAGGTGTCTGTTTTTCTTTGACAATTTTAAATAATTTCAGAAACCTATAATAATATTAGAGAAAAACAAATTTGATTTCACAAAATTTATATACATATAAGTGTGTGAATGAATACACACACACACACACACACACACAGACACACTTCTAGAAGGCATAATCATCAAATACATATATAAGCCATAACTTGGGAGAAAATATTTACAAAATACAATTTTTTTTATTTACTGAAAACACTTATCTAATAGAGTATAGTATGTGGGATATATTTAAAACCATTCAGTGAATACAAGAAAATAAATACTCCAAAATAGTCAAAATATTTTAATATATTTTAAATGTGAAGATGTGTGAATTAGGCAATAAATACATAGATACTGTGCCCATCTTATGAGTCATAAGGAAGAGGCAGGTCTGGTTCTGAGGTGCAGGGGTAACGCGTTGCTCAGTGAGGAGCTGAATTGCACATGGTGACCACGGATATAATCCCCAGCCTGGTCAGCCTGAACCATGCCAGGCACACATGATGGTGTCAGGATCAGAGAGGGCTGGGAGATGGAGGAAGGGATCGTGTGAGACCAGACCTTGTGGAGGATGCTCCTCTCTCTCTTTCTCTCTATCTCTCTCTCTCTCTCTCTCTCACACACACACACACACACACACACTCACTCACTTGCATGTTCATGTGCTCTATCTGAATAAAGGAAATAAAAACTAAGAAAAAAAGCAAGTAAGGCCACTGTGAAATATCAATACACAACCAATTTAGTCAAAGTAATTGGCCACACCAAATGTTGCCAAATGTGGCTGAAAATACCGAACAACTTAAACTCTAATGCATCGTTGTTAGGAGAATAAAATAGTATACTTTAGTAACGTCTTGTAAAACTAACCATTTACCTACATTATATTCATCTATTTTTTTATAAATATTTAAAATATATTTACAAGACTGTTCATAGCAGCTCCTTTCTTAACAGTGAAAAACAGCTGAGTTTTCCATTGATAGAAGGGTTAAATGAACTGTGGTATATTCATTTAATGAAATAGTACTCGTCAGTAAAACTGGGCAAACTAGTGATAGGCAAAACAATGTGAATTGGCCTAAAAACATCTTGATGGATGAATAAACCACATAAATAATGTATGATTTACATAATATTTTATAATAGGCAAAACTAATTTTTATTGGGAAGACATCAGAGCAATGTTTATTCTTGAAAGGTATAGGATGGCCTAAGAAAAGGTATGTGTTAATTTCCTTTTTGATTTGTAAGGTTATATTTATGTCCAAAGGTAGTAATAGAAGATTTTGAAGTTGAAGTAGTTGAAGGCTCTTTTAGAATCATGTTTCAATTTTCTGGAAATCCCAATGGAATAATGACAATGTATACAAAAATCCAGAAGACAGTGTCTTTCCTTCAATGGGTTTTGAAATTTTCAACACTTCAGTGACCTATTTTATCACCTACCACTGTAGGATGAGTAATGTCTCCCCAAAAATGTCCAAATCCTAATCCCTATAATCTGTGAATATGTTTTCATACATAGGAAAGTTTACTGACATGATTAAGGAAAGAGAGTATCGTGGATTAGCCAGATGGATGCAATATAATAATAAGTTTCCTTAAGTAAAGGAGGGAGAAGGATGAGAGTTAGCAGCAGAAGATATAACAATGGAAGCAGGAGGATAGAATGATATGACAAAACTGCCATAAACCAAGGAATGGTTCTCAAAAAACTGAACAAAGCAATGAAATGAACTATCCCTACCCTACAAAAGGAAGAGGTGCGGTTGACATCTTGACTAGTACAGTAAGAGTAATCTTTTTTTTTTTTTTTTGAGAGGTTTTTTCGCTATAGGGTGCATGCGCTCACCAGACAGACAGAGAGAGACATAGAGACAGAAAGCGAGAAATCATCCCCCAGGGGGGATGGTCACGCTGCAATCCCTTCTCCTCCATTCTCCTCTCGGGATCTTGGGCACACACGCACACGCGCCTGGCGTGAGCTTTAAGCTGCTGGGTCCGGGATGCGAACTGCGGTCAACTATGGGAGTCCAGCGACATAGCCATTACGCTAAACTGTAAAATAATAAGCTTAATGTTTGTTTAAGCCACCAAGTCTGTCTGATTTCTTACAAAAGCAATAAAGACTGAACCTATCTATTGAACATATCCGTGTTTTGCTCTGATCAAACTCTAGCTACCAGCATGACCTGGGTATAGAGGTAGGACAAAAAAATAGTTGCAGTGTTCTATTCTCCTACTTTTCATTATCCTCATTGATTCTACCAGGTCATTCAAATATCTACCTTAGAATACTTAAAGAATTGGATTTTAGTGTGGAAGAAATGTGCAGACTATTTATTGTAATGTTTCACTTCATAGTTAAAGAAGATGAAATCGGAGGCAAATTGATTTTTCAAAAGTCACAAAGGAGAAGAGTTCTGAACATTTAGGATGCCTGTTTGGTGTCACCATTGGAAAGAAGAGATTCTAACTGGCAAGCTCCAATATGCTCGATTTGGAAATTGCATTTTCCTTTTAATTTAACCTGATTGGTATGTGAAGATTGTGAAGGCAGAATTAATGGGGATTTTAAATTACTTATATAAATTGTAAAGTAAAAAACAGTTATCAGAGTCAGAATTTTGATGCGTAAATGAACAGGTTTTCCTTTTAGAAGCAAAGTACCCTATGAAATTAAGTCAGTTTTTCTGGGGGACAGTTTTCCCTTTGTCGAACTGGTCACTACATCCTAATTCGGAAAGCCGATATGTCGCAGACTCCGAAGCATCTGTCAACTAGCTCCTCTGTTTACTCTCTTAAAATATGTGTCAGCTATTTCTTCATATTTGACATTAATTCTCAGAATTGAAAGGGGAGAAATATTGTACATTTTCCCCATAAGTGAAGGGATATTTGCCACATTTATACTGTCTTGTGGGAGTTATCTTTTATGCTAATAAAAGGTGACCATCATTTTCTGACAATGTGTTTTACAACTGTGAAAGCCCATAATGTGATTGCCAGGCTGGGTTAATGCCATGTGCTATGAATAACTATTTATCTAACTTACTGAAGATACCATACACATCCCCTTCATTTGATGTTGTACTGGCACACTTGGTTAACTGAAAGGACAGAGCCTGAAGGAAATGTCAACTTATATCAAATAAAAAAGGATATTCCAACTTCCTGTTGACAGGATGTCTCTAAACCCATTTAAGAGAAGCAATGTCAGCTCTCTGCAGAGGCTAACCTAATACTGCTTGCTCCTGACAAATGAAGAGCAGGACTTATACAATAAACAAACCAAAATTTTTGTCCCCAGAGTCCTCACTCTTTTCCTTCAGAGGCATTATTTTCATTTCATGTCTTTGTACAGAATCAGAAATACATATATAAACACTTATATGTGTATATTATATATGCATGCATGTGGGTATGATGACACGTAGCCTGTAATTCCATCAGTAACATGATGATGGCATGTGTATATCCCTAACCATATTGCAGAGCTGTAAGCTAAACGTCTACAAATCTGGGCACACAATAATGAAGGTGATGGCTGGAGTGTATATTATTTGTTTATGTGCTTTATGAGTGACAGAAGTTGTAGCAAAGTAAAGAAAAAAACAATCAAAGAACATGACTGCCTGTGCCATTTGAATAGGAAACCATTCCTCAGATATTTCCACGTTGAAAGTGGGTAGCAAGTGTCCAGAAAGTATGCATGGAAAAGAGAGGTAAAAAAGCAGTGTTTTTGTGTGAAATCTTCTGATTTTTAAACGTGGACCTAATTTTTTTTTTTTTTTGAGAGGTTTTTGCTATAGGGCACGTGCGCTCACCAGAGAGACAGAGACAGAAAGCAAGAAATCACCCCCCCTCAGGGGGGATGGCCATGCCACAATCCCTTCTCTTCCATTCTCCTCTTGGGATCTTGGGCATCCATGCACATGCGCCCGGCGTGAGTTTAAGCCACTGGGTCCAGGTCTTGAACCACGGTCGACTGTATGGGAGTCCAGAGACATAGCCAACTGTTGGTTCCATGGACCTAATTTTTTGACAAGATATGTAACTCAATACATAAAATGCTTCTGACTTCAAATTCTGCCAAATGTGAGCCAATAAATAGTTATATAAATTTAGCATTATGTAACCATGATGCTTTTAAGTCTCATGTCCTATAGTAGAGAAATCTAATTTAACTAATATTTCTAAGCCTAAAGGAAATAATAAGGGTAGAATTGAGTACCTATTTATATGGGAAACATTCAGCATACTTCCAGATCATTCAACAGAATATCTAATTGTTATACCATTCTTAAAGTTAGCACATAGCCTCTAAACATGAGTCTACTATAAATGTAAAAATCAATCTAGTTCTAATAAAAGGAAATAGTATTCCTGCCTTGGGCAATAATTATATATAATGAAGTATATTTAAATGCATAATATGGTGAAAAATGAGGACAGAAGTGTTAAGTCTGTTTGTTTCCTAAATAGTACATTCATAAAAATTAAAATATATTTACATTGGTAGTTTATTGATAGAAGGAAATAGATGCTTACTTAAGTCTTGATAAAATTATCCCAGGCTCATTTCTTGCCAGGTATCCCTAATTTGTAACAGAGAAAGACTCTTCTTAATGAAACTTGACAACATTTAGTAGTATAGTCAATATGACATAGGTAATGCAATTCTAATTATTTTTGATTACTTAGCATCATGGAATTTAGCAAAATGGCAGTTATATTTTTCAAAATCCTTAGATGAATCAGGATACTTTCATGAAAGTCATATTATGCATGGTAAGTTTGTTTATTAGTAGGCCAAGTTGCTGTACTACACTAATATTCAAACATTTTTGTTTTGATGAATCATTTCCCAACAAATATTTTCCTAAATATTGAAATTCTAAATTGATGTTTCTCTCTATATGAGTTTTATTTTTTTCTCATGACAAATAGCTATGGCAAAATGATCATTCCTATAAATATAATGCGTACATTTTTAAAGTGGTTGATATTTTCTAGAGATGTGCCACTATTCATTTTAACTCTTGAATCTACAAATTTGATAGCCTCACGGTTCAAATTAAATCTATAATTTTAAATTTATTGATACATTTCATTTTAATTTTTCTTGGTCGCAATTTATTTTTAAAAACTATTCTTACACTAGAAATGAATTTATTTTTCTTAATCAGTAGCAAAATATTATTTACCTAGGATGTGAACATAGATAAAATAATCAATTATTATGAACATTTAGCCATTAAAATATGAGAGGAAACTCAGTGTAATGTTTCTGACTATCAAATTCTGCCAAATGTCAGCCAATTCGACACCAGTCCAAAACAAACAAAAAAAAGAAAAAAGATATTGCTAAATGTACATATTTTTCAATGAGGTTAGAGAAAAGCTCACCATTGAAAAGCTCATTTCAGTCACAGACAAAATTATTAACTACAAAGAAAGCAGATTTGGGCTACTTCCTAGGGGTGCCCCTGCCAGGAACCTGAACGCATCCTATTATTTATTTTAAAAATTTTAAAAATTTATATAAAAGTTGTACAAATTGGTTTCATGATTTTAAAATTTCCTATGATTGTTATTACTACTTACTTTTTATGTAGCTGAGGAGACTAACTAGTGGTCATATTATTCTGTGATATTCAACTAACTGTGGAAAAAAAACAGATTTCAAATAATTGTGTCTATTGTGTTCCCTCTTTATATATCACAATTGTCTATTTTTATCTTTATTACTTTCTTGTTTACTTTGTTTTACTTTGACTTCCTTTTACCACTTTTTTTTGAGCTATGGAGATTAAGCAAACTCACAGAATTACACTTCTCTATTTTTCTTTTTTTTTTAGAGATTTTCGCTTCAGGGTGTGTGTGTGCTACCCAGAGAGACAGAGACTGAGAGACAGAAAGTGAGAAATCACCCCCTGGGGGGATGGCCCTCCTGCAATTCCTTCTCCTCTATTCTCCTCTCAGAATTTTGGTCATGCACTCACACACTTCCAGCATGAGTTTAAGCCACTGGGTTCAGGATTTGAACTGCAGTTAAGTAGGTGGAAGTCCAGTGACATAACCATTAATCATAATTCTGACACCTGCTGGCCCCCAGAATTAAACTTCTCTCACTTACATCATTATTTGCAGTATTCATGATGGTCTTAGACACAGAATGTCAAAGCAGTCTGGCCTGTTGAAGCACAAGCAATCCTGTGGTACAGCTTAAATAATAGGAAGTGGGGCCAGCAGGTGGTGTGGTGGTTAAGATGTTGTACTTCTCTCCCACACGGCCAACTATGGTTTGAGTCCTGTACTTGGCAACTTGCTTTGTCACATTCTCTTTTGGAAACCTAGATGGAAGGATTTTTTTTTCTCTTGAAATAATGAAGCTTCCCAAAATTGATTCTTACAAAAAACAAAAAGATCTAAACAGATTAATTACTGTAAAAGTAACACAATTTTTAAATACCAAATAACTCTTTATGAAGAAAGGACCAGGCTCCAATTGTTTCTTTTTCTTTTAATGATCAGATAATGCCTGCACTACCTTATTATTACAATATAGAATGATAATTTCTATTTTAAAAGTTTAGTGTTAGTCTGTGAAACTAATACTCATATTACCAAAATGAAAAAGTACTGCCAAATTTCACTCATGAATTTTAATGTAAAATAAAAAATACAATATAGAACAGAAAACAAACCAACACATTAAAAATAATAAGTCATGAAAAATGTAGTTTATTTAGTGAATGCAAACATGGTTCAATATTAGAAAATGCATTTGTGTAATCTACTTAATATGAGAGCTAAAGAGAAAAGTTATGTAATTCTCTCTTAGAGGCTGAAGGGTATTTGACACAATTCAGTATCCATTCATGCTAAACAAAGTCAAAATAGTGGAAATCGATAATTGTATTTACAGCATGATTTATTTTCCTTTGTCAAAAAGCAGACATTTTTTAATAACAAAAATTAAAGATATTTATTAATGAGAAACAAAGCAAAAAGGGCCACTTTCTCTAGTACTATTTCACTTGGTGCTGGATTTTTAACTAATTCAATTAGACAAGAAAGTAATTAGAATTATAAGAAATGGAATAAAAAAGTACAATTATATCATTTTGGAAGCCATGTAATTATATGTTTAGAAAACTGAAAATAATCTATGAAAACATTGTCGAATACAATAAAATAATTTACTAAGGTAACAGGTTGTGAAATAAACGTATAAAAACCAAACCCTTGGGCCAGCAGGTGGCAGGGTGGTTAAGGTGTTGGACTCCCATGTGGCTGACTGTTTGATTCTAGGACTTGGTAGCTTGCTTTCTCACTTTCTTTCTTGCTCACTCACTCTTTTTCTCTCTCTCGTGACATGTGTCCTATAGCAAATTAAAATAATAATATCAATTAATAAATAATTCTTTAAAACAACAACAGACTGTTAATGTGTAGAAACATACTATTCAGGAGGCAGTAGAAGTAATGGAAGACACACCTCCACCACCGTTTACAAGCATAAACACCAGCACAGATAAACAATATAAAAAACTATTATAAAATTAATAAGAAAAGTATGAAACTGTTCCAATATTCATGAATGTGTACTGAAACAGTAGAGGACCATATTATGATGTTGGGTAGGAGGACATCCATCATAAAGATATCATTTTTCCGGGAACCAGCAGTTAGTGTAATGGCTTTGTCGCTGGACTCTCACGTAGTCGACCGCGGTTTGCCTCCCGGACCTGGTGGCTTAAAACTCACGCAGGGTGTGTGTGCATGCGTGCCCAAGATCCCAAGAGGAGAATGGAGGAGAAGGGATTGCGGCGTGACCAGCCCCCCTGGGGGGTGATTTCTCGCTTTCTGTCTCTATGTCTCTAGCGAAAACCTCTCAAAAAAAAAAAAAAAAGATTCCATTTTGCCATAAATTATTCATGTATTTATTGTATTATTATTTTTTTTTCTTGATTTTCAAAAATATATTTATTTTTATTTTTTTATTTTATTTTTATTTTCTTTAAAGAATTATTTTATTTAACTTTATTTATTTATTGTAATTTTGCCAGAGAGGGACTGTTTGTGTGTATGTATGTGTGTGTGTGTGTGAGAGAGAAAGAGAGAGAGAGAGAGAGAGAGAGAGAGAGAGAGAGAGAGAGAAAGTGAGAAAGGAAGCCGCCAGATTCGGAACTTGAACTGCGTCGGCCATGCATGAGTTCTGCACCTTAACCATTATGCCACCTGCTGGCTCCAAAAATGTATTTATTTTGCCAGAGGGTATATGGGATTGCCAGGAAGATAATAGAGAAGTGAAGAGGGAGGACGAGGAAAAAGCAATCCCCAAAGGGCGTGATCATGTTGCCATCACATTTTCTCCATTTCTCTATCCTGTTGGTACCTGGGACATGAACACACATGCACCTGATGAGTTTTTCAAGCTGCTGAGGCTGGGATTTGAACTGCTTGGTTGACTGTGTAGGCTTCAGCTCCCTTAACTACTAGGCCATGGGGCTGTGAAAATTTTATTTTTCATTTCTTTTTTTTTGTACTTATTTATTCATTTGATTAACTTTTAAAATTATTATTCATACGTTAAAACACTGTACATCACTTAGATTGTGAAGAGACTTTACCCAGCACAATATACACCTCAGTCCAGCCCAGTTGTACACATCCTCGTCAACAGCTAAAACAGCTTATCTGTGTCTCACAAGTGTCTTACCTCTCTATTTTCCCCCCAAATTTCCTTTCCTACACTCTTTCTTTACCACACTCTCTTTGCACTTTGTCTCTAGTGTCCATTACAATTTTTAATGTTTTTATGTTCTCCAGTCTTTCAGTCTCTACCATAAAGTGAAAATAGTCAGTATATGTTAAGTGGAGACATACAATGTCTCTTTTTCATAGCCTGACTTGATTCACTCAGCAACAAATCTTCTATTTGTGTCCACTTTCTATCAAATTCCAGGACCTTTTTTTTATGGCTGAATAGTATTCCATGGAGTATATGTGCCATAATTTTTCAATCCATTCACCTGTTGGTGGACATTTGGGTTGGTTCCATTATTCAATCGTGAATAATGCTTCAATGAAAGTAGATGTGCAAGCACTTTTCCGACTCCTCTTCTGTCCTTTGAGTAGATACCCAGGAGTGGAATTGCTGGATCATATGGTACTTCTATTTGAAGGTCTTTGAGGAACCTCCATATTGTCCTCCACAGTGGCTGGATCAATTTTCATTCCCACCAACAGTGTAGGAATGTCCCCCTTTCACCACATCCCCTCCAGCACTTACCATTATTTGTTTTTTTAACCTTTGCCATTCTGACTGGGGTTAGGTGGTATCTCATTGTGCTTTTGATCTGCATCTCCCTTACAATGAGGGGTGTTGAACATTTTTTTTTATATGCTTTTTGGTTGTTCCTATGTCTTCCTTAGACAGATGTTTATTCAGCTCATTTTCCAATCTTTTAATTGGGTTAATAATTTTTTTCTGGGTAAGTTTCTTGAGTTCCCTGTGTATTCTGGTTATCTGTCCCTTATCTGAGGCACAGTTAACAAAAATTCTCTCCCATTCGGAGGGTTGTTGATTCACACTAATTACTGTGTCCTTTGCTGTGCAGAAACTCTTTAATGTGATGTAATACCACCTGTCTATTTTGGGGATTATTGCCTATACTTTCAGGGTCTTGCTTAAGAAGTCTTTGCCTACTCCAATGGCTCCCAGAGTTTCTCCAGTTTTTCCCACCAGTAGTTTTATAGTTTGTGGTCTTAGGTTTAGATCTTTGATCCACTTTAATTTGATTTTTGTTAATGGTTACATATAGGGGTTCAGATTCATCTTTCTGCAGATGGATACCCAATTTTTCCAGCACCATTTGCTAAAGGGGTTTCCCTTTTCCCACTGGATTGACTGGTACCCTTTGTCAAAGATGAGTTGGCTGTATGTTTTGGGGTTTATTTCTGGAGTCTCTACTCTGTTCCATTGGTCCTCATGTCTGTTTTTGTGGCAATACCATACTGTTTTGATGATCACAGCTTTGTAATATGTATCTGTTTTTCTACCTAATTTTTAAAGAATTGTTTTATTTATTTTTATTTATTTATTTATTTATTTATTTATTTTAGTTTGACCAGAGAGGAACAGAGTGAGAGAGAAAAAGAGAGACAGAGATGGAAAGTGAGAAAGCTAACCACTAGGTTCTAGACTCGAACTGTGGACAGCCATGTGGGAGTCCAGTGCCCTTAACTGCCACACCACCTGCCGGCCCCACATTTATTGTATTCTAATACAATGCAATTGTTTTTGTCTGAAATTAATAAGAGAAATATGTTAATTTAGAGAAAAGAATAACTACTCAGAGATGCTGAAAAAGGGCTGCCCATATCAGTAATAAAAATAGGCTTTATATTTATTTATTTGTTTGTTTTAGAGAGAGATTTTTGCTATAGGGTGCATGCACTCACCAGAGAGATGTAAAGCGAGATATTATCCCCCTGGGTGGGAGGGGAATGCCACAATCCCTTCTTTTCCATTCTCCTCTCAAGATCTTGGGCACACAAACACATGTGCCTGGCATGAGTTTGAAGCTGCAGAGTCTGGGGCTCAAACCATGGTAGACTACATGGGAGTACAACTACATAACCATTATGCCATCTGCTGGTCCCACCTTAATTTTATTTTTAACTAAATTTTATTTTTTACCAGAGGCCAAAGAAACAGAGAGAGAGAAAAACAACTCCAATGGGGCATAATCACACCATAATCCCTTTTCGTTCATTTCTCCATTCCAACAGGATTTTAGGCATGCATGCGTACACACCCAGAATGTTTATCAGTCCATCATGGCCAGAACTTGAACTGTGATCAGCCACGTAGGCTCTGCTCTGTTGTCCCATACACAGCACTTAACAGCATGCTAGTGGGCCAGCACAGGCTTAATATATTTTTTTTAATAATTAAAAGCATTTTTTATTGCTTGAATACATAAGCCAATTAGAATAAAATACACAAGAACTGGGGAAAATCACTCATTGGGTAATTAGCTAATGATATAGACATATTTCAAATCACTGGAAAAATAAGAATTTTCAAATAAATGTCACAAGGATCGAGGAGTAGCCATATACAAAAAAAAAATTATTATTATTTCTTTTTAGTTAGTACTACTCCTTATTCATGGAGAATTTTTTTCTCCTGATTTTTGGTCTTCCTCCTTTCTACAGCAACAGCACTGGGCAGTGCGGCAGGATCCCGGTTCTATCATATCGCTTGCCTAAGTCCATTGCCACTCTCAGCAGGGGATGTTTTTATGTAAAATAATGTATATAAATACACTTTCATCTTCTTCAAAACTTATGCTTTCTTACCTTAAAATAAGGTGGTTTATTAATAAGTAATTTGGGGCTTGAATGAAATGTCTCTGTTTCTGGATACTGTCATTAGTGCCATGCTCTTTAATTTTGCATTGTGCTTATATAAATAGCACTGTCTCTGGCAAATTATGAATGGTTGAGGAAACAGGAATAACGGGACTTGTAGAATTATGAATTACACCATTTTTAACACGTTAGATATTTTCTCCTACTGCCTAAGGCTCTGGGGAGCATAAACTATTTCATTCTTTCACAGGTCTTACCCTTCTTTGGGATTACTTTAGTTTAAAAGAAACTTCTGCTCTCAAGACTACCGTTCAATAATGCTAGTTTTCTTTCATTGGCATCATAGACTCAATTTTCTCAGCAGGCAGTTTTCTGTATGGTTTTCAGACCAGCAGGAGGCATCATTATGTTGCCTTGAGTAAGTCCCTGGCTATGTGCAAGAAGGTAGTCTAACATAGCCTTACTAAAATAAAAGACAAAGGGGACTGTAAATTTCTTCTGAATTCAATACAACAAGCTTAATAGGTAATACAACAAGTACTTGCAATGCAAAAGCTCAAGAATCTTATTCAGTGTAGTTAAATTTCATGAACAGATGTCATAAATTCTAATGCTACGTTAACATTGAGTATCGCATTGTATTCTAGCTTTGTGTCTTTTTGTTTAAAAATATACAAATGCTTGCTTTCAGCAATTTTAAAAGACTTGGCTATACTGCAGAAATGAAGACTTACTGACTTGAACACAATAAATTTTCCTAAATAACAATAACATACTAGCATATAAAAATACTTTCAATTTTATATCACCATGGTTGAAACTAGGGAAAAATTTCAAGCATAATTTAAACTATCCATTTTTGAGTGGAAATTAATTTTAAATAAAAGTCTATGATTCTGATAAATTTGTTTTGCAAAATAGAATTTTGTATTAAATAACTCTGTGGCGACCAATGGATATGTGATTCACATCAATGTTCTAATACTAATTTTGACCTCCATATAAACTTTATTTTATTTTAAGACATACTAAGCTGCACTGCAAGATTTGTGTATCATTTCTCTTGTCTCTGGTTTACTTATTAGGTTATAATAAAATTTTAAGAACTTCAAGGTAGAACATTTCAGATGTGCAAAACTATTACTTGCAAAGGAGAAGTTTTAGATTAGTGATAGTCCTGTGTTTAAAACGTAGAAACATATGATCTGTTTTTAAATTGGTAGTGTGAGTGAAAATCTCGAGTATTATTAAATTCTTCAGATTTAATTGAAACATTTTGCTTGGGCATTCGTATTTTTTATCTTTAAAAATCATCATCCTATTTTTTGTCAAAATATTTGTATAAAATGACTTAATTTAAATTCTGACTCTCTAAATTGCCAACTAGTTAATTAATTTTCATGTGCAAGTATCCCATAATCTTATTTAACTACCAAAATTTATTTCATAGTTTAAGAACAAATGTATTTATACCCAACAAAATAAATATTAGCCTAGCCTGTGACCAGGACGCCTCACATTCTCCTTAGCTTGACCAAACTTTGGATAGATTCCTTCCTGGCTGCAAATATTTGACATCCTTTCCTCTTAGAACATTTACTTTAGGAAACTAGGAATTATAAATGTTTCCTCTGCTTTTTAGAGATGTCAATCTTCTTTCAGCCTCTTTCTAGTTTTACAACTCAGTAATGACTTTCTCAGTAGTGACCTGGGAGTCATTCATTTGAAATATAATTATTGGAAAAAAAATGGCACCTCTATCCCCCCTTCCCTAGGGAAGGATGGAAGTCTATCAGATTGGCAGACACAGATTAGAAGTAAAATGAACAAACTTAAACGGTCTAATGAAATTGACCAGGCTTCCCTTTCAAGTCCTCCTGTACTGTTCTAATAATTCACCCCAGTGCTTAGTAATTTTACTGCCTTTTATTTCAATAGAGCTGAGCTCAGTCTCTCTATTAAAATAGCCTTGACCCCTATTGAAACAGTCTTGGATAAAGTCTTTCTTGCTGTTTATCTTGCCTGGTACAAATTTTCCTCTGACATGTAGCAAGCTGCTTTTTAAGCATTATAGTTTAACAACTCAAAGCATATGTTCTCAAGGTAGACTAGTTTGAAATCTTAGCTACCTGACCTCTGACTGTGTATGTGTACATGTGTCCTTGAGAAAATTATTTAACCATACTCTGCCTGTTTTCTTCTATATGAAATGAGGATGTTATATTATTTAACTTGTGGTATCTTGAATTGGATAATGAATCTCTTAACACATGTAGATTAGCATCTAATATTATATTGCTAATATAATTTTTTTTTAGTTTTTTTTTTCCCCATAGGGTGTGTGTACTTGCCAGAGAAAGACAGTGACTGAGAGAGATGGAAAGTGAGAAATCAACTCCCCCAAGAGGGATGGCCACACCACAATCCTTTCTTCTTTATTCTCCTCTTGGGATTTTGGGCATTCACGCAAACATGCCTAGCATAATTCTCAAGCTGCCAGGTCCAGGACTCAAACCTTGGTTGGCCATGTTGGAATCTAGCGCCTTCAGCACCAATCTACTGGTGAACCTGCTAATATTATTTTATTTTCAATGGCAGCAATGTGATCTACAGTGATCTTTCTAGACTACAACTGCCAATTTAAGCTTAATAGTGAGAGGTACATGTAGGAAAAATCTGGCACAAATGTATTCTGGTATCCTCTAATCATCGCAATTAAAATTATTTTGCTTAAAATTCATCCCTGGGACAGCAGGTAATATAGTAGTCACAGCGCTGAACTCTCATATGGCTGACCACGGTTCAAGTCCTCCAACCCAATGGCTTGAAAATCTCACCAGGCATATATGTATGAATTCCCAAAAAACCTTTAAAAAAATCCCTTTTAAAGCTTTGGTATTTCTGAGTGAAATATCCTTGGTATTGGTATTATTGTCTGAGGTACTTTGTACTGGTTTCTATTTATCTAAGAGCCCAGATTCTAACTAAAACTGGTTTCCTGTGGTCCAAGAGCCTGTATGCAATATTACCTATATGAGAATCTTTAGGATCATGATCAGGACATTACAAAGGCCATTTATCTTAGGAGCTACAGTGCATCAAAGTCTTACACAAAGCTAAACGTTATGATGTTTATTCCTTATGGATTAACCTATTTAATTCTCTCAACAAAACATAACATAGATATTATTACTCACATGTTACTGATGGAAAAAATCAAGTCAAGAAGAACTCAAATACTTAAACGATGGCATAAATTTTATATGGGTCACAGTCAAGATTTTACCTAAGAGAGAAACGTAACAGATAGGCTACCAATATGCTGAGAAGAAAAGCAATATACAGTTTTATGGTACAATAAATTAAGGAAAAAATATTAAACCAGTGCAAAAATTTGGAGTCTGATGTCAACTTTTGTTCCATTTTCAGAAAAGAAACTGGAGGGAATAATTAGTCAGTGTAGGGTTCCTCATGATTCTGAAACAGACATTGAAACCCCATATTTATGTCTTCAGCCAGAATTTATTTCCTTTACTTCAGAGGTACATATCCAAATCCTACCAGAATAACTGTACATGTAGTTTCTAATAGCAATGTCAAGTTTAATATCTCAAACTAAACCCACAATTTTCTTTTCCATTGTCTTGCTCATTTCAGTAAAATACAGCCCCATCTTTTCAATAGCTCGAACTTGCTCTTGCACCTTCTCTGTCTTCTGTACTCCCAGCCCCAACATCAACTTCTGTCAGCTGTACTATCAAGATAGATTTAGAATCTGATCAGCTCTCACTACCTTCACTACTACCATTCTCTCACAAGCCAAGTCACCTGCTGGGTTATTACACTGAGCTCCTGACTGACTGCCTTCCTTTCACCTTTGTCCCTCTTTCTTCTATCATTTTATTTCCAACACAACTGTCGCACTTGGTTTTTACAAATGTCAGATTGTGTGCCTCTCCATTCGAAACTCTCCAGTGGCTTCTATCTTCTGGAGTAAATGGAGAAAGTTCTTAAGGTAGTCTGCAAACTTTATTAGTTCTGGACTCCATTACCTCTAGTCATTGACTATGCTTTTCTACCCTGTCTCACTCTGCACAAATCAAAGTGGTCCTTTGTTGTTTCTTCAATACTCCAAGCAAGCCTCTATTTCAAGATGTCTGCACTTCTCTCTGCTTGGCAAACTTTTTTCTTGTCCTTGACAAGATTCATTTACTTCTAATCAACTTTTACACAATATGACATTCTCATGGCAGCCTCTTCTGAGTAAGGGGTTGCAAATTGTATTGCTTAATGCCCCACTCTGTCCATAACATTTTTTCTGCAATAAATTTTCTCTGCAGAAATTTTCACAAACATATATATCATGTATTTGATTTGTTTGGATTTTCTGTTTGTTTGATAATTCTTGTTTCTCCACATCTATAAAAATGCTTTTCCTTTTGAAAAATGACCTTTATAAGTAAATATCTCACTTAAACTATGACTTTTGCCGAGTCTACTAGTTGTGATGCACATTTTGATTATCAATCAGCCAAAACATTTTCTGGCTCAGAAGATGGCAATTATTTTAGATGTCCTGGAAAGCACATATATTCTATATGTTCTGTGGTAACAGTACAGTGTGTTATATAATTCAAGTATGTGATTTTTGAAAATGATAAAATTAAAGATTTTATGTACATGCTGATAGTTAAAGAAATTACTTGCTTTTTCTTTTTTGCCTTTTTATTGAATCACATGTCTTGCCTATAGCTATGTTACTAAAATGTGTATGTGAGACATGAAGAGTCAATCAGAAACTTATGCTATTCTAGCCAGCTAGCATGCTACCGTGGTAGTTAAGGCAGCTAGATCCCAAATAACTGTCCCTTTTGGGTCCTGGACCCAGCAGTTTGAAAAACATGCTGGACACATGTGCATGCGTGCCCAAAATCTTGAAAGGAGAATGGAGAAAAAGGGATTGTGGCATGGACATCCTCCCTTCGCCCCTGGCAGGTGCTTTCTCTCTATCTCTCCCTACTCACTCTCTGGCAAGCACAAATGCCCTATAGCAATTTTTTAAAGAAAATTATGCTATTTTTATGCACTAATATTTTTGAGTTCTTACAGAAAAATTAACTTTTTTACATTATTTAATTTTTCCTATAAAGGAAAACCCCAACTCCCTCTATTTGGAGTATTAATTACAATATTCTGAAGTCTTTGATCCTGGGTAGCCCACCATCATGCCTTAGTTTGAATAAACTTGGGCTTACTTGATAAATTTGGGTCAAAATTCTTTATATTGGGTGGACAAAATTTATATCTAGGCCATAATTACAAAGCATCTGTTGGGAAAGTGTTATGAAATATGTGTTGTTTAGAATGAAGGTTTTTAAGGAATCTTCTCAGAATTAAATTAATCTGAAGCCCAACCACAGTGGTACAGGTGGCAAGGCATGGCTGTGAAATACTGGGACCATATGGGACATGTCAGGGTTTTGTTCCGGGTCAACCAGAACATGCATAGATGCACCCATGATCCTGGCTGGCTGGAAAGCCAGGAGACGGGGATCTCTGTGTGACAAAACTCTGTTCAGGGCTCGTGTTTCACTCTCTCATGAAAGAAATAAACTGATAAGTTTTTTATTTATTATTATTTTCAAAATATTATTTCATCCCAAGCCCACATGTTTTCAACTATATATATATATATATATATTTTTTTTTTTTTTTTTTTTTTTTTTGAGAGGTTTACGCTATAGGGCGCGTGCGCTCGCCAGACGGACAGACAGATAGAAAGTGAGAAATCACCCCCCTGGGGGGATGGCCACGCCACAATCCCTTCTCCTCCATTCTCCTCTCGGGATCTTGGGCACGCATGCACATGCGCCCGGCATGAGTTTTAAGCCACCGGGTCCGGGATGTGAACCACGGTCGACTACGTGGGAGTCCAGCGACATAGCCATTACGCTAATTGCTGGTCCCTCAACTATATTTTTTTCAATCTTTACAATTATTTGCACTTGGCAAGATGGATGACACACCCTACAGTATTTTTTTTTTCTCTTTCCTATTTAGATAAATACATATTCAAAGTACATAGCACACTCTACTTAATGGCATTTGGTATACCAGATTAAAAAATAACAAGTTCTTTTTATTTTTTCTTTTTTTGGGAGAGGTTTTTGCTATAGGGCACGTGTGCTCGCCAGACAGACAGAGACAGACAGAGAGACAGAAAGTGAGAAATCACCCCCCAGGGGGGATGGCCACGCTGCAATCCCTTCTCCTCCATTCTCCTCTTGGGATCTTGGGCACGCACGCACACGCGCCTGGCGTGAGTTTTAAGCCACCGGGTCCAGGACGCGAACCACGTTCGACTATGTGGGAGTCCAGCGACATAGCCATTACGCTAACTGCTGGTCCCGAAAAAAATAAGAAATTCTGATGGCTATTGGATAGTATGGGGCAATTTTTATTCTGACACTTAAGGAATTAGTTATGTGATTCCCATTAATTTTAATGGAAGTAAAGTGAATAATCTATAAACTAGAATGTATCCTTTTGCAAATTCTCACCATGTATCAGCACAAAGTTGTACAGCACAGGTGTTTAATTGGTGATAGATATAATATCAGGAATGAATGGATTAAGACCAAAGAATAAAAAATCAATTACTTATGACATTAGGAAGGTCTGGAAAATAAAATGGTTACATTAAATAGCACAGATTTGAAATTTGTTACAATCAGGTGAATATCAAGTGAAACTAATCTGCGTATCATTCACTGGGTTGGGTGTAAGATATGTCTCTCTTTTTATTTAGCAGTGATTTGAGGAAAGACTTTTAAAACTCCATTGTCAGTAGTTTTGCACTTGTATAATTGTTTCCATAATAATTATTTTAATTTTAATAACTCTTACATAGCCAAAAAGCCATTCCAAAATTTCAATTTCAAATATTTAAGTGTAAAACTTTCCTCATCAATGTGTCAGTAAAATATTCCCAATATACCTAGACATATTAGTATAAATGAATGATTGACCTTTGATAGTGTTCAGCGAGATAGCAGGGACATTGTCTGGACATGACAATGGAGGATACGACACAAAAAGAACTAAGAAATCAGTGCTGCCTAACATACTTGACTGATGTTTTTCTTGTCACCTTCATCCAATTACCTCTCTTTCTTTTCCAGTAAAAGGAATTATGCAGACATCAGCAGGATATGTGATGTCACATCCTAGCTACTCTAGACAGAAACCTTTCATCAATTGTTATTTTACAACATAGTTATAAGGTGTATCATAGTAAATTTACTATCTCTGCATTTATGGGCTATACTGTCATTTTATCAGTAGGGCAGAAACTTTACTTTCAAAATTTTATATGACTTCATTATTTTCCTATTGGTCTGGGCAGTTCTAAATATAGTTTAATAATGAGAAAATTCATAAAATTCACAACTTTAAAAATTTATTTGGATATTGTTTAATGTTTATTGGCATTGTAGAATACCAATCTGGTTCAAAGCTAATCTTGTCATTCATTCAACTACTTGTTTTTCTACTTAAAATTTTTTTAAAGAATCATTTAACTTTATTTATTTATTTTTAATTTGACCAGAGATGACAGAGCAAGAGAGAGAGAGAGAGAGAGAGAGAGAGGAAAAGTGAGAAATCAAGCTGCAGGTCTGGGACTTGAACCTTGGTTAGCCATGTGGGAGTCTAGCACTCTTAACCACCACGCCCCCTGCTGACCCCACCACTTAAATTTTTTTTAAATTTTGCATTAATCTCTAGTCCTGTGTCAGAGACCAGAATATACCACTACGAAATACACCTTTTGGGCATAAGGATATTTTAAGTTTATTCTTCTGAGAAACAGCAGACAAATGAGAAATCCTAAAGACAGAGCATGTATATCCATTTTGAAGGAGATACTTACATTTATAATGGACATCTCCACTTATAAAGATATTTTCCTCTCATACCAGGAAGACAAGGATAATTCTTTTTAAAATATATTAATTAAATTTATTTTTATTTTTAATTTGCTATAGGGCACATGCACTCACCAAAGAGAGACAGAGAGAGAGAGTAAGAAAGCAAGCCTCTAGATCTGGACTCAAACTTCTGCTATATGGGGGTACAGCACCCTAACCACCACACCATTTGCTGGCCCTGAGAAAGATGACCTTTAATCTCATAAGACTCTTAACAATGGAGAAGGAACTAATTTAAATCTTGCATAACAAAATTTATCCTTGTTTATTATTGTTTTTCTGGTTACCTTCTCATGACTCACCCTCCCTCCCCTCCCTCCCCCAAGCTAGGAGTCCCAAATTCTTTTTCCTTTACCTGAGAAAGATATATAAGCCTACCTAAATATCCCTTGGGTTACTTATCTCTGAATTTCTTCCATGTATATAGGAGATATATATGTTAAAAATCTTCTGCTTGATTTACTCTTATTAATATTTGTTACAGAGATCAAGCTTAGAACCTACATGTGTAGAATAAAAAGTATTATTTTCTCTCATGCACACAGAATATGATTTAAAAAACACTTATGTCTTATTAAAAGTCACAATATAAGATAAATGATCAGGTCAACTGGTGGCTTGGTATTTAAGGGGTGGCTGGATCACATATGACTTGCCACATGGTTCAAGTCCCAGACATAGAAGCTTGAGAAACATGTTGGGTGCATGTGCATGCATGCACAAAATCTCACAAGGTGGGAGAAATGGCGAAGAGACTGTAGTATGACCCACCCATGAGAGGTGCTTTCTCCGTTTTTTTTCTTTTTCTGTCTCTCTCGGGCAAGTACACATACCCACTGGCAGATTTAAAAAAAAAAAAAAAAAAAAAAAAAAAAAGTAAACTATTTATTCTATTCCAACTCTTATTTTATGATTTGAGAGGAATAATGTGTACATTTTGAAGGTTATAAGACATAAAGGACAAATGGTATTTGCATACTCAGTAACTCCTATTTACCCTCTCCTAATCTATTTGTCACACTTTCATAAGCATAAAAATCACCTGGGAAAACTCTTAAGCATCTTTAGTGTTATCCCAACCCCACAGTTCTGATTTATTTGGTCTTAAGCGGGACCTGGAAAACTACATGTTTGATAAATAGCCCTGACTGTTATTCTGGTCTACATGGTCTCTGAAATACGGTTTGAAAACTGTCATCCTGGGGAATGAGGTGCTGTTTTTATTCAAAGACTAAAAAGGAAAATTAAAAAGAACAAAAGGAAAGGAAAAGAAATAAAGGGAAAGAAAAAAAAAGTAATAGTATAGAGTCTAAGAAAGTTGACCAAAACCCCCATAATTTGAAAATCAGAAAAAAGAAAGACATATTTAATGTCTGTTTAAATGTCATTTTCAAATTAAATAGAAACTAAATTGTTTTATGATTTTGTACATGTAGTGAGATTTAATATTTTTGTTTCCAAATGTATACATAAATTAAGCCACTATTCCCATGCTCCTACAATGCCTTTTCAAGTTCCAAAGTAAAAATGTATCACCATAGTGACACTTCTAAAAAGTACTAATAAATTGTGTACACATAAAATAAAAATAGAACACATACAAATTGATCATGTGCAAATGGGTATATTCCATTCATACACACATAGCACAGAACACATAAGATAAAGGTAAATTTAAATATTATCCAAAATATATTTTATGAGAAAATTTTCCTAAATTATGAGTAATTGTAAAAGTGTAAAATTCACATTTTCTTTAAATATCATTACCTATGATATGCCTGTTTAGTATTAAGAAATTAAACAGGAAAACAAAAATCATAAAACCTATATGGTATCTTTAGCATCATTACAGTTAAATATAAATTTCAATATGAAACATATGGTATCTTAGACAAATATCTGGGGACTAGCAGATGCATAATAGTTATGTCGCTGGACTCCCACATGGCCAACTGCAGTTTGAGTTCCAGACCCAGTAGCTTGAAACTCACACTGGGTGCATGTGTGTGCATGCCCAAAATTCTGAGAGGAGAAAGAATTGTGACTTGGCCATCTCTCAGGGGGTGATTTCTCACTTTCTCACTCTGTCTCTCTGGTGAGCACATGTGCCTTATAGGAAAAATCTCTCTAAAAAAAGAAAAGTCAAAACATTTGCCATTAACAAAAATCAATTCAAAATGAGTCTAAGATTTAAATCTTGAGCCTCAAACTATAAAACTACTTGTGGAAAACATGGGGGAAACACCTGAAGATTTTGGAGTATGAAAAGATTTCTTAAATAAGACCCATAAAGCACAGGCAACAATTTCAAAAATAACGAAGTGGGATTATATCAAACTAAAATGTTTCTGCCCAGTAAAGGAAACAATAAATAGAGTGAAAGAGCCCTCAAAATGAGAGGAAATATTTGTAATTGTGGTTCAAATTAGGGATGGTTAACCATAATCTATAGAGAACTCAAGCAGCTCATCTGCAGAAAAACTAATAATCCTGTTGAAAATGGGTAAATGAGCTGAATAAACAATTCTTTTTTAAATTTATTATTTTAAAAGATAAAATGTGAATGGCCAAAAGCATAAGAAGAAATGTTCGATGTCTCTTATCATAAGAGAAATGCAAATAAATCCACAGTTAGATATTATTGAACCTCAGTCAGAATGACTATGAGTAAAAGAATAACAAGAGCTGGTAAGAGTGTAGTGAAAAGGGAATTCTTTCTTACTGCTGGTAGGAATGTAAATTAGTATAGGCACTGTGGAAAATAACATGGAGATTCCTCAAAATTTTCAAATAGAATTACCATATGACTCAGTAATCCCACTCATTGGTATTTACACGAAGGACAGGACAACAATCAGAAAGACACTTGCATGTCCATGTTTATTGCAGCATTATTAACAATAACTAAGACATGGAATCAACCTAAGTCCCCCAAAAATGATGACTAGATTTCCTATACATTATGAAATACTACTCAGTCATAAAGCACAATAAAACTCTGTCATTAGAAACAAAATAGATGAATATAAAAGAATTAATGCTAAATGAGATAAGCCAGACTATGTAGGGCAAAACACTGTATGTCCCCACTCAATATATTCTGAACATCTGCACGCCATGGCAGAAATTGAAAGATTCAAAGACATAATAGTACAGTGCATATATATAGATACCAGAGACTATGGAGGCAGAGTGGATGATCAAGGGTGAGTGGGAGGGGCTCAGGAAAATTGTACTTAACAGATAAAAGAATGTAAGATTTATTGTTAAAAACAATGTATATGGTAATATCTTTGATTTGATTACCACATACTGCATGCATTCCTTAAAGACCATATCATATGCTGTAAAGATGTACAACAATTAAATACAAATAAGAAATTATAAAATAAAATTTAAAAAAGAAAGTCAGATATTTGACCAAATAAATGCTTATATGAAATCCTATTTGATAATTTCTAATAACTGAAACTTAAATGTAGAAATTATGAAGTTATCTCAACTTCTCTAGGTAAAATAATTGTGATATCTAATTCTCTATGAGATTAACATAAGTGAATAGTTGTATTTGAATTTATATTAAATATAAATCACTTGGAGAAATCTGAGAACAAACGATTTAACAAAGAAATAGAATTTGGGTTTAGTCAGTGGTGTTGTGGTTAGGCATGTGGATCACACTTGGCCGACTGCACTTTTGAGTCAGACTCTTTGGCTTGAGAAACACACTGGGTTCATGTGCGTGCATCTGCAAAATCCTGAAAGAAGGGAGAAATGAAAGAGAAGGGATCACATGGTGACAATTCTTAGAGGAGGAGGTTGTTTCTCTCTCTTTCCCCCTTGCCCTCGGGCAAATTCTTGCTCTCTTTCCCCCTTACCCCCCCCCCCCCCCCGGGCAAATTCATGCACCCTTTTGATGATTTTTTTTAAAAAATAGAATTTGAATGTTCAATCAAAAGCATAGTATACAGAAAATCACATTTATTTTCTCAGCTTGGATTATGTAAGTCTTCATCAATTATGTACTGATATCTTAGATATATTCAGATTCTACCAAGACAAGAAGCAGTGACGCAAGAGTTTAGGTGTGGCTATGAATCAGGGGTCTTAGCCAGTTTACCTGGGACAATCAGTCTCATAAAGCAAAGGCCACATGTTAGGAAAAGCTGAATCCAGGAAAATAAGCCAATTTAAATAGCAAACAGAAATGTAGACATCATAGAGATTAGAGAGAAGTCAGATGACATGCTGTGTGACATGTGTGAGAGGGCAATATTCAGGGGGGCCCCAAAGTGAAGGTAAACTCCATACATGAGTTTTCCTACCCCTTTCCTCTTCCCCCTATTTCTCTGAGAACGGACTGCTGGCCCAGCTGGATTTCGTGAGGCTCCCCCACCCCATTCCCTTGTGGCCAATGCCTCACACCTCTCAATTAACATTGCAAGACTAGAGGCACTAGTCTTGGGGCTAGTCAGTGTTGTGGTTAAGCATATGGATCCTACTTGGCCAACTACACTAAACCCAGACATACTCTGCTGATGCTATTAATTTATAAGCTGGTCTGGTATTGAAATCTCTAAACGATGTGTGTCTTTACTTGATTTATGCATGCTTTGTTCTTAACATGTGTAATCTGAGCCTGTATTTGCTGAAGGCTCTGACCATTCTCCTCCCCAGCTGTCAGTGTAGCTTCCGTAGTAAGTAAATGCGTATCTTTCTCTGCTGGGTCTCTGAGCATGTGCTTTGGAATCAGTAAACATCATGGGCAGTCCCTCCCTTATTTGGGGGTCCCCTGAAACAGATGTGGACACCTTCCAGGTCATAGCTTTGGACACCTTTCAAGTCATAGCTTTGGACACCTTTCAGGTCATAGCTTTGGATCTGACTCCTGTGGGGTTACTGAACCATGTGATAACTGAGAAAAGGGAGGCTAAACAAGATGTAATTAATTTATTGAGATTTATTATACTGAGTTCTTTTTGCTTATAGGATATCAGTAACTAATATATTTTTCCCTTTCTCCATGAATTTCAGGGTCCCTACAGGCAGATAATGTACTATTGTTGAAATTACAATATATTATTTTGGGGGAATCAGAAACCAAAAAACATTCTCATCCAGAAAAATTAGAGAAATAGTTTGCTTGCTCCAAGCTGGACCCACATGCTAGAGATTCTAGAACAGAGAATGGGCTGATTTCAAGCCTCCCTGTCTCCACCATGTTTGACTTTGTTGGGCCAGCAAGTGGTGTGAAGGGTAAGACACTGGATCCCACATGGCCATTCTCATGGTTTGAGTCCCAGACCTGGCACCTTGAGACTCACTCTGGGCAGATGGGCATGCATGTCAATAATCCCTAGAGGAGAGTGGAGAAGTGATTGTAGCATGGCCACCCACCCTGGGGAGTGATTTCTTACTTTTCCTCTTTCTTTCTGTCAAGTACACACACCCTATAGCAAAAGATAAATAAAAAAAAAAAGAAGAAAAAACTTTGCTATGCATTTTCACAGAATTCAGCATTTGTCTGAGTTGATTACAGTAATTGGTTATCTTGGTGTAAGATAACCCAGTCTGTGTAAAAAATGTTACATCTGAAGAGCTGTGGAGAAGCTGGGGCAGAATTCACAGCCTTTATATATCTCATGTTTTGCTAAGCATACAAAATTATTCATTTTATCCTTATTTGTTCTTGACTGTTCTTAGTTCACCCTCAGAATAAGTATGTAAGATTGAATCCATAGGCTTTAAGCTTTAGGCAGAGCAGTTTCAAAACTTATTTTAAAGTTAAAAACCCTTCAGTATATCATTTCTCCTTCTTGATAGTTCTGAACTCTTGTAAAGACTGTTTTTTCTATGTTCATATATACTGCTTACATAAATCTCTTGGACCATAATCACCATCCATCTTGTTCAATGCATCTGCCCTTTACCATAAGGTTCTTTCCTCCAAAAGTTAGCTACATTTATACACATACACACACACACACACAAACACACACACACATTCATACACACACACACACACACACACACACATTCATACACACACACACACACACGCACAATATAAGAAAATGCATTATTTATGAGTTTGGATTGCCTGAGATTATAGCTATCATGGATACTCATTGAATTTTAAAATTATTAGAGAAAAAATTGATTTTATCCTTTAAATAGGCCCACAGCCTGACTTTTGAAATGCATTCTTAGATCTCCAAGACCATGTGAAGGTATAATACATCACCCAAGAAATGACTCTCTGGTGACATTCTATTTCAATACATCACTGGTACAATGATTCTTTAATAATATACTACCAAGTGTCACTTATCAAGATAGTACTGTGGAGCAGAGAAGTCACTTTATTTATTTATTAGTGCTATCTATCACTGCAGAGTCACCAGCTGATACTTGAGGTCATGAACTCAGCATACTCTGCATCATTGTCATTAAAGCAATAAATTGAATATAATGAGCTTGCCTTATGGATGCTCAAAGAGCAATTATAATAATTCTGATGGGGAGTAAACATTGTTTATGTTGTCAAATAGCAAGTAGAAATATTAACTTATTTTAATAAACAAGTTATTTATATTTCTATTCAAACTGTATAATAATTTTGGACTTCATGGTATATTTGATTATAAGTAATGGCTTCTTTATTTAAATGTTGTAGAAATGACACATTTTTGTTAACTTGCTATACTTCTCTCTTCTATCTAAAATATTACACATCTTTTCTCCTAAGTTTGAAAATGCAAAGCCATGCAGAAAATTGTCCTTCAAAATCTCATTTCATTGATTTATATTATTTGCACAATAGCTTCTCCCTATTAAGTTATTTATTTACATTATTTCTACATTACTCTTTCTGCAGGACCAGTTTTCATCATATATAATCCTATAAAAACCTGCCTTTGAGGGTAAAGGAAAACTGCTGTATTTCAATCTTCCCCTGAAAAGGTATTTTATGATATTTTTGTTGCCTCCTCCTGAGACCAATATAATTATTCCTATTTTACCAAAAGAGTGCTTGGAGAAGATATATACTCTCAGAAGTGATTGAAAGAAAGAAATAATTCAAATAAAGAACACTAGTTCTTAAAAATAAAGAAACATTCATTGTTCTAAGAATAGCAATCTACATGTTATGTGTATCTTGAGATTAAATAAATTTTACATCAAAGTTATGATAACAATAATAATAATGAAGGATGAAATTGCATTTTAATTATTTCATATTAATAAGTATGAAACAAGACCGATAGGTGGTGTGGTGGTTAAGGCACTGGACTCCCACATGGCCGACCACAGTTCAAGTCTCGGACCTGGAGGCTTAAAAAAATCACTCTGGGCACATGTGCGTGCGTCCCAAAAGCCCAAGAGGAAAAGGGAAGAAAAGGGATTGTAGCACAGTTATCCCCCACTGGGTGATGATTTCTCACTTTCCTTCTCTCTGTCATTCTTTCTTTCTCTTCCTGGAGAGTGCATGCACCCTATGGCAAAAATCTAAAATAAATAAATAAATATGATGCAGTAATTTCTTCCATCAAGATTCATTATGGCTGTGCAGATTGTTGCTCTAACTGAGGTTCATGTACGTATTGGTTCAAGGCACCTCTCTTTTCCCTCCTCTGCCCAACAGAAATGTTCTTGAGGCTCCACAAAGCTTTTCCAAAATTGGGGCCGGCAAGTGGCATGGTGGTTAAAGGCGCTGGACTCCCACATGGCTGACCACGGTTCAAGTCTTGGACCTGGTGGCTTGCTTTCTCACTTCCTCTCTCTGTCTCTCTCTGATCAAACTGGAAAATAATAATGATAATAATAATAAATAAAATTAAAATAAAATAATTCTTTAAAAAAAAGCTTTTCCAAAATTGAAAAAGTTTTGAATTTACATAATAAATACTCTATATAATAGTCTATATAATATAGATTATTACATTTTAAAATATACCATACATATTATTGTCCAGATATGTGTGATTATAATTGAGCTTATGCTATCTACAAGCTTCAAAATCTGTACACTGTACAAATAAATCCTTTTAATGTTTCAAATAGCAAACAATAGAAATGCGGCAGCCAATTCAAAACAATAGACTGAGATAAATGAATAGGTACTATATTTAACTTTTTGCTTTAACTGGACAACCAAAATATATGACACAAATGATTTTTAAATATTGAAAAATAGTTGGCAATGTGATTTCTTAAAAAAAAAAAAGAGAAAGCAGGTCAAGTGAGTCTAAAAAAAGCACCAGCTTATTCTTTAGAAGTGGTTAACATCATGAAACATAGAGAAGTAAAACCCAAACAAACCCAACATTCCTGAAAAATTGAGAAGTTTGTTTTCAAAGATTCCACAGTATAAGAAAGCTAGGATTTATGGCGTACAATACTAGAGAAAATACAATACTAGAGAACTGCCTAGAAAGAGAGCTCTGAAGATCTATGTAAAGAAATCCTTTAGTCTTTGGCTAAGTACGGAGGTATGTTAAGTGTAAGAGGTAACGATTGTTGGTCAGGGAAAAGAACCACAGAAAGGGATAGGCAGAGTGATTCTTGGAGTTCACAGAAGGCTGAGAATATTTTTATTATGTTTTCACCCATCAGAGAGGAACTAACTTGCCCTACGGAAGAAATCTGATAAAATTCTCAGAAGGGTAGTGCTTTAGGAGGTTGATGTATCAAAGCTTAACAAAACAATCCTCCTAAGGATGCAACTGATTTGAAGTCACTTAGCTTTGTACCACAACAAAATTTAACACTCTTTAAAGGAGTACAACTAAGTCAACAAAGCAAAACTTGGAGACCTGAAGTTGACAACTTCTTTGCATCTGGGAGGCTGCTCCTGGTCCCTCTGCAGCTGTCACCATGCCACAAAACGAATATATTGAATTATATCATAAATGCTATGGATACCATTTGGGTTACAATGAGAAAAAGAGAAAGAAGGAAGGTTTGGAGGCTCATGAACGTTCAAAGAAGGCAAAAAAGATGATTGGTCTGAAGGCTAAGCTCTGTCATAAACAGCGCCATGCTGAGAAAATACAAATGAAAAAGACTATCAAGATGCATGAAAAGAGGAACACCAAACAAAACAATGATGAAAAGACTCCACAAGGAGCAGTACCTGCCTATCTGCTGGACAGAGAAGGACAGTCTCCTAAAGTACTTTCCAATATGATTAAACAAAAATGGAAAGAGAAAGCAGGAAAATGGTAAGTCCCTCTACCCAAAGTTCGAGCCCAGGGAGGAACAGAAGTATTAAAAGTTATTCGAACAGGAAAGAGAAAGAAGAAGGCATGGAAGAGGATGGTTACAAAAGTCTGTTTTGTTGGAGTTGACTTCACTAGAAAACCACCTAAATATGAAAGATTCATTAGGCCAATGGGCTTACATTTAAAGAAGGCCCATGTAGCACATCCTGAACTGAAAGCCACTTTTTGCCTGCCAATACTTGGTGTAAGAATTCCTCATCCCCACTATATACAACTCTGGGTGTTATCACCAAGGGTACTGTCATTTAGGTGAACGTGAGCGAGTTGGGCCTTGTGACATAAGAAGGCAAGGTTATTTGGGGGAAATATGCCCAAGTTACCAACAATCCTGAAAATGATGGATGAATACATACTATCTTACTGGTTTGATAGCGGTTGCATACAAATAACTCCTTGTAATCTTTGAAGATGATACACCAATATGGAAAACCATCATGATTGATGTTTCTAAATATAGCCGGTTTTGGGACCAGCAGTTAATGTAATGGCTATGTCGCTGGACTCCCATGTAGTCAACCACAGTTCACGTCCTGGACCCAGTGGCTTAAAACTCATGCCGGGCGCACGTGTGTGCATGCCCAAGATCCCAAGAGAAGAATGGAGGAGAAGGGATTGCGGCATGGCCATCCCCCTTTGGGGGTGATTTCTTGCTCTCTGTCTCTCTGTCTCTCTCTGTCTGTCTGGCGAGTGCATGTGCTCTATAGGAAAAAAAAAAAAAGGCCTCTCCAAAAAGAAAATATATATATATAGCCAGTCTTACGTGTCTGTAGTCATCAAAAGATTATTTATTAAATTGTGCAAAAGCATTAAAGCGTCCTGGTTTAAAAAAAAAAAAAAAACTTAAAATTTACTATGTATAGCATCCAAAAAAAATTATTACTAGCCATGCTACAATGGATTGAATGTGTCCCATCCAAAATTAAGATGTTGCCAATGTGATATTACTAAGAGATGAGGCCTTTGAGAGGTGCTTAAGCCCTGAGGGCTCCTCCCATATGAATCAAATTAAATGCCCTTATAAAGGAGTTGATGGAAGTAATTGATCTTTTTTGCCCTTTCACCCTTCAGCCATGTGAAAACATGATGTTCTTCTCCTCCAGAGGACATAGCATTCATGAGCCATCTTGGAAGCAGGAATTAGACTCTCACCAGAAAAAAACACAAAAAAACAAAAAACAAACAAACAAACAAAAAACAGTGCCTCGATCTTGGACATTCTAGCCTCCAGAACTGTAAGAAAACAAATGTTTGTTGTTCTTTATAAATTATCCAGTCTCTGATACTCTTATAGAAGCCCAAATAAAGTAAGACCTATGTGAAAAAAACAAGAGAATATAGTCAGGAATTAGAAGACCACTAAAAGAAACACACACAAAAGTTATAAAAATGATGGATTAGAAAAACAAATCATTATTAAAACTTAATAGAATCATTATAAATATGTTCTATATATTCAAGAATATAAAGAGAAACAGAAATTTTAAATTTTATAATTTTAAAAATCAGAAATGTAAGAAATGAAAATTATGATATCTGAAAAAGTTCTAGATAGAATAAAAAGAATATTCCAGAAAAAAATCCAAACTTGAAGACACAACAAACCTATCCAAAATAAAGGACAGAGAAAAAATTTAAAATTTTAACAGTGCATTCAGTGACATACAGGGAAATACCAGCAACCTAATACAAAATTTGTATTCCCTTATGGAGAGGATTGCCAGTAAATTTGGAGAAATAATGGATGAAATTTTTCCAAATTAAAAAATATATATATAAGCCTACAAGTATACAATGCTCAGTGATTCATAAACAAAGTAAATGCAGCATTCTATCAAAGAGCATCATAATAAAATTGCTGAAAAAAGTGATAAAAAGAAAAAAAGGCATGCACAGGGAAACAATGATGACACTACATACTTTCCATCACATAAACTATAAAACAATAGGAAAAATCCTTAAATTTCTGGGGAAAAGTCAAAATAACTTTATTACCTAGCAAAATTATCTTTAAAAATTAAGGTAAAATAAAGACTCAAACAACAGAAGTAACAAAAAATCCAGATAATACAAAGAAGTAAGCCAGCAGGACTGCAGCCATTTTGAAATTAAGAAAGACTTCTTGGACCAGCAGATGGCATAATGGTTACATCCACTGGATTCCCATGTGGTCAACACAGTTTGAGTCGGACCTGGTGACTTCAAACTCACATCGGGCAAGTGCGTGTGTTCTCAAAATCCCAAGAGGGAAATGGAGGAGAAGGAATTGTGGCATGGCCATCCCCTCTGGGGAGAGATTTCTCACTTTCTGTTTCTCTGTCACTATCTGTCTCTCCAAGAAGTGCATGTGCCCTATAGCAAAAATCTCTCTTAAAAGAAAGGCTTCTAAAGAGAACAATCTGACTAAGTGCTGGGTCATAGTGAGATCTGTTTGGAGAATGGTCAGATGAAAAACCAGGAATAGGCATTTGAAGGAATCAGAATAATACCTCAGGGGAAAGCAGTTGACTCTGATTGATGGTAGGGAGGAATGATTTGCACGTGCTTATATCTTGTACCTATAAATACTGAAAACACATAGCGCTTCCTGAGACTGTGTGACAATACTGAGAGTGTCCCTGTAACTGGTTACAAAGATCAACTCGCTTCTCTAACTTCTGCCTTCCTTTCATTGACCATGAAAAACAGCAGCCAGACTTAATTGGCTGGTAATACTTGGTACTGTGAGCAGGATCATTGGAGAAAATTACTACTGGAAATTCCCTGCAGCTGCTCAAACCAGTTTAGTTTCAGTGGCTTTCCAAGAACTTGCCTCTAAGATCTGCCGTTGGATTTAGCTGGACTACGAATGGAGGTTGGGAACAGACATGCTCATGAGAGTATGTGAAACTTGATTGAAAGCTTGTGAGTCGAAGGCCTTTCTTGTTTGGGTTCTGTAGTAGGAACAGTTTGGGCACTATGGGGAAGGAAAACTAGGCTTGCTTGACTTAGAGTATACTTTTGCAGTCAGTAATGTTGATGTTCTAATTTATGTTTTGTGCAAGTGTTTGTGTGGGTGGCATAAATTGTAAAGTTGGTCTTGAGGAAAACTAGACTCTTCTGAATTTGAAGTATACTTATGTAATCTGTGGCCTTTTGTTGGTGACGCTATAATTTATGTCTTGTATGTTTGTGTGAGTACTTAAATTCTAAAGTTTACCCTGATAATCAAATGGAGACAGAGAACGAGACGAAAACTCAGAGCCTAATAAACTCACTAAACTTTGCAGCTCCATGCAGAGGGAAGCCAAAGGAGGAGCACTCCCACCCCCTTATACCTTTTGGGGAGGCTACAGAGCCTCTGTTTCCCCATCATATGTGACAGGGAACTACTTTTGGTTGGGGAAGATCTAAACTTAGAGCAGGGCAATACTCTTTTCATCAGTATCCAGTGGGGATGAATCAACAAGGAGCCCTGGCTGTATACTATTAGGCCTATATAGTCCTTTCTTCACTTCGGACTTAGTCAATTGCAAGAATTCTTTTTTCTTTATTTTTATTTACCTTTTGCTTTCCCCTCCCCTTTTTTTTAACACTTACTCACTGTACATCTCCACAGCACACAAAATGAATCTTCGCAACATAAATACATTGCATACCAGCCTCGTCAAATACGTTACCATACACATCATCCTCCCTATTAAGAGGACCCTCAGAGGATGGTGGAGTTATTTGCTACCATTTTTGCTACTCATTGCCCTACTTGAGCAGATATTCAGGTTTATGAATATCTCATTTTACTGACAGCCAATGAAAGGTGGCTAGTTTTAGGTAAGGCGAAAGAAGCAGAGTAGCTTCATACTGAACACCCAGGTGAAAGAACAAACAGCCCCAGAAGGTGCCATTCCTCACACTAACCCAGATTGAGATCCTATGGTGCAAACAGACAAGCAAAGGCATGCTTAGAATATTACAGGAGATATATCTGAGAAGGAATAAAATCAGGGGTCTCCAAACATAAGGGACTTGATAAAAATACAGGAATTATAGCAGAAGACCCTAGAGGACCCATCTGAATTTATGGACCAAATTTACCAAACCTGTGGGAAGCTTACATTGACCCCCCAACTCTAGAAAATACAATTGTCAATATGAGTTTTTTGTTTGTTTGTTTGTTTGTTTGTTTTGTCAGAATGCCCCAGGTATTAGAAAGAAATTGAAGAAAGTGAAATTGAAGCAATAGGAATGAATGTTTTTCAGCTGATAGACATTGCCTACAAGGTGTACGATAATAGAGAAACTAAAGAGGCAAAAAGATTGAAACAAGCAGCTATTTCATTTGCTGCTGTGGTGATGACATCAGCAAAAGGGGGAAAAGAGAACCTTAATTTCCAGAAGTACAGAGGTCGACAATCCCCAGATCACAGACTGGTGCTGGCCCATGACTTGTTTGGAGTTGGACCAGGGACCAATGCCAGTCTGCGAGGCTACACAGTGGGGGATGGGTGGCAAACAAGCTAGCGAGGGTTTGTCTGCATTTGCAGCTGCTACCCCATCACTTGGATTGCCACTTGGGCTCTGCCTCCTGTCTGGTCAGTGATGAGATGAGAGTCTCAGGGAAATGTGAACCCTATTGTTGTGTGATTGTTTCATTGTATATTGCAACCTGGTGGTGATGGAAATGCGGTGCACAGTGGATGTGGTGTGTTTGGGTTATCTCAGAACCAACCCTCTGACCTCTCCTATTAGTGGAAGGACTGCCTTTTACAAGGCTAGTCCCTGGTACCCAGAAGGTTGGGGACTGCTGACATGTTGTACCAATACAGACATCCATACAGATGCACACACACAGTCAAAAAGCTATACCTAACAAAGGAAGAGTAAAATTAAAATATAATTATAAAAGAATACTTCATTAATGTCAAATAGGGAAGAAAAGAGACAAAAGAAAACCAGAAAGGCAATGCAAAAAAAAAAAAAAAGAAAGAAATAGAAAGGGTTGCCAGTGTTATAGCAGTAAAATGTGCTGCTCTGCAAGACAGGGCCACATAGGAAGTTTATGGCTGACATCCCTGAGAATGCTGGGCAAACACGTGCCTTTGATCCAGGTTGACTGAAGCTAGGGGGTGGATTGTGACATCAAGACCGTGTAGGGGTATCTTTCTCTCTTTCCCTTTCTCTTACTCTTGGAATAAATAAATATCCTTAAAAAAATAGAAATAAGGAGAGTGAAAACAGATTAAAGTTCAGGCATTTTGCTAATTATATTATCTATAAGTAATCTAAAAACACCAACTGAAAGGCAAATATTTTCAGGTTGGATAAAAATAGTATCAAGTATTGACTTCCTAGAGCCTATGTATGTTTTTATATATAAAGACAAAGGTAGTTTAAACGTAGGTTAAAAAATAAACTGTATATTGGTTGTCTGAAAATTCATAATGCATTTTGCATAGAACAATATGTTGTGACTTTTCCTATGTCCCAATATAAATATGCTTTACAAAGATTGTGAAAGGGACCAGCAGTTGTCCTAGTGGCTAAGGCACTGGACCCCCATGTGGTTGATTGCTGTTCAAGTCCCAGAACCAGTCACTTGAAACTCATGCTGGGTGTGTGTGCATGTGTGCCCAAAATTCTGAGAAGAGACTGGAGAAAAAGGTTTTTCAACATGGCCATCCCACGTGGGAGATCATTTCTTGCTTCCTGTCTCTCTTTCTCTGTCTCTCTGCTGAGCACACACACATCCCCATACCCCCCAAAATAAAAAATCTAAAAAAAAAATTAATAAAACACAAAAATTTGAAGTGGTTATATTACTATCAGACAAAAACAGATTTTAAAGGAAGGGCTATCATGGGTTATTATGTAAGTACAAAGTGCTTTGGACTGGCTCAGTGGTGTAGCACTAAGGGGCTGCTCAAGTGGTGCTAGATCCTCATGGAAGACCACTGATTTAGTTTCATGGTTGATGTACATGCACCAGGCATGCCATGATCCTGGCCAACTGGGGTCATGAGTTAAGACCCAGTTGAGGGTCTTACTATCTGTTTCCCATTCTCATATAAGAGATAAATAAACTTAAAAAAAAAAAAACAGCCTATCAGAGCTGTTAAAACTGAAACAATAAGCAAATGTAGAATTATAGTTGGAATTGACATTCATCTTTTGATTATATAGGGGAAAAGGCATCACAAAATTTTTATAGATAACAATAACAATACTTATGTGACACTGTCAACTAAACTGATTTCATTGACATTTATGGAACCCTTCAACCAATAAACAAGAATACATAGTTCCAAGTACACATGAAATATCCAACAAAATAGGTTGGATTCTATGCTATAAAACACATCTTAATAAATTTAGAAGAATTGTTGAATATGCAAAATGTTTTATTGGACAGCAATTGGCTAAACCAAAAAAGAATTGCAAAATTACAGCTCTAAAAATTGCCAAATTTTTGGAAATGACAATGCATAATACTAAATGAACATGAGTTAAAGGAGTAATTAAGATGTAAATTAGAAATATGTTGAATGGAATAAAAATAACAACACAACAAACCAAAATATATGCTATGAAGACAAAGGAGTTCCTAGTCATTTACTGTATAATATATTTGTTTTAAAAATAAAAATCATCTCAGAATTGTTCTAAACAAACTGGAAAATAAGGATGAATTAAACCTAAAATAAAAGAATGAAAATAATTAAGACACCTGAAGTAAACAATAAAATAGAAGACAGAAAAACAGAAAATGAACCACTACACACAGGTGGTGTAGAGGTTAAGGTATTGGACTCCCATATGGTAGTTGTGGTGAATCCTGGATCCAGCATCTTGAAACTCACATGGGATTCACGTGTCCCTAAAATCCCAAGAAGAGAATGGAGGAGACAGGATTGTAATGTGCCTCTACCCCCAGGACAGTGATTCATCACTTCTCCTCCCATCGTCTCTGTCTCCAGGGAGTGCAGACACCTTATGCCAAAAACCTAAAAAAAAAGAAAAAAGAAAAACAAAACAACTCATGTACAACACACACACACAGAGACACACACACACACATTCATTACTGTTGCTTTACTCCAAAGTATTTTTATTTCACAGAAAATATCTAGTGATGATTTGGTTTCAAATGCTCATTACAGTTTACCATGTAGTATAGCTCACTTTAATATTTTTCTTTCTGAATAAATGTTGACTCTTCCTATAACTGTAGTTGGCATACAGAGTTTCTCCATATTTTATCAATTGTTTATGAAGCTAACAGATTCATGTCAGCAATTGCTGCACTCAGAGTGCTAACATTTTCAGCTCTTAATAGCTCTTAGTTATGAAATACCAAATAGTATGGCATACAGCCAAACATTCATAGATCCAATGTACTTAGATTTAAGAGTTGTAGTAAAAATTAAAATGAAAATTACTTTTAGACCTGTTTCCACTGCAATTATGATTACCTTATATACTTTCTTTTTTTTGAGCTGTATCAGAATTTTTTTTCATCTAAAATACATTGTATATTGGCTCAATCAAGTACATCAACATACGTGTTATCAACAAATAATATCAACAAATAATTTTTCATTTCTTATATCTTGTATATTTTGCCTTTTTTTTTTTTTGCCATCCTTGATTCCCTATCCCTCACCCTCTGCTGTGTCCCACCTTCTTCCCACATTGTCTCTAGTGTCTCTGGTATCCATGGTTGCTTTCTATGCCTTCCCCCCCCATTTAATTGATTTGCAAATGAACTTAATTACTCTAAATATTTGCAATAGCAAGTGCAGCTGATATATACATATACATGAACCCAAGTCTGACTTTAGGCAAAAACCTCAGTGAGTAGAATGAACATAGTATAAAGTAGTATCTAGCCAAGGCTATATAGCTTGCTGCAGTCATCAAAGATGCATTTTTTTTTTAATTTCGATAAGAAAAGTTTTACTGTTTATTTTTTCTCCTGAAACATATTTTTAAATTAATTTACATTCAAGCCCTGAGCATCATCACAACATACTAAATGTGGTTTCCCATCTAGAGTAAACTGCATAGTGGCTTAATCATGCATGTTATCATCAATAATATTCCATTTCTACTTACATATATATGTGTATGTATGTATGTGTATGTATGTATGTGTGTATATACACATACATGCATATATATGTGTGTGTATATATATATATATATATATATATATATATATATGTTTTTTACCCCATGACTAACCCTCTGCCCTTTCCCACTCTCTTACTACACTATCCCTGCTATCTAGAGTTGTTTTCAATTCCTTTTCCCCAACATTTTGTTGATCACACAATATCATAAGTAACCTAACTACTTTCAATAGCAAGTTCAGCTGGTAATTTCAAGAAAAGCAGTTTTGAACTGGAAAGGATATTTCCTTGAAACTTAAAGCCTAGAAACAGGTTAGTATTCGGTTCAAATAATAGGTACATGAACCTATTGACAGCTCAAGGAACCTTATATACTTTCTGTATTTACTGTAATGACAAATTAATGCTTTTTCTTAAAGTCAGTTTTTCCAAAGACTTATTTTCCATTTTTCTTTTTGAATAGTTTCTTTTATGAGTATCAGAGATGAGAGAGAGAGAGAGAGAGAAAGATATGCACATTCAACAGGGTCTCATGCTACAAACCCATTGCCTAGCCCTCTCAGCTGGTCAAGACCCAAGGTGTAGGCTCCCTATCTGTCCAGGTTGACCAGAAAACAAGCCCTTGGTTTCCATATTGATCATGCATTGCTTGGACAGCTCATTACTACTGTGCTACTGAGTCAGCCCTAATTTTTGATCAGTGAAACATTGTGGCATTTTTTCAAAGGATTTTGAGGAGAAGTTATAAAGACTTAAATAAACAAGTCATGTATCTTTAGCATGACAGATTGTAATCAGATAATATTGATGAACTACTTTCAATTGGGTGAATTGAGAATTGGTTTATACTTTAATTTGATATGGAACAAGAGAGAAAAGGGAAGGAGTTGCTGTTTAGTTGAGGCAAAGATACCTTATATCAAAGGGGCTCGAACAAAGAAAGGATTGCTGGGACCAGCAGTTAGCATAATGGCTATATCACTGGACTCCCACGTAGTCAACCGTGGTTCACGTCCCAGACCTGGTGACTTAAAATTCACGCTGGGGGACCAGCAGTTAGCGTAATGGCTATGTCGCTGGACTCCCACGTAGTGTTCCGGACACGGTGGCTTAAAAAACTCATGCCGGGCGCGTGTGCGTGCGTGCCCAAGATCCCGAGAGGAGAATGGAGGAGAAGAGATTGCGGCGTGGCCATCCCCCCAGGGGTGATTTCTCGTTTTCTGTCTCTCTGTCTGTCTCTGTCTGTCTGGCGAGCGCATGCGCCCTATAGCGAAAACCTCTCAAAAAAAAAAAAAAAACAAAAAAAAACAAAAAAAAAAACAACCAAAAACTCACGCCAGGCGCGTGTGCGTGCGTGCCCAAGGTCCCAAGAGGAGAATGGAGGAGAAGGGATTGCGGCGTGGCCATCCCCCCTAGGGGGGGTGATTTCTCACTTTCTATCTCTCTGTTTCTCTCTGTCTGGTGAGCGCATGCGCCCTATAGCAAAAACCTCTCCAAAAAGAAAAAAGAAAAAAAAAGAAAGGATTGCTAAAGATTATTTTAAATTCAAAAAAAAGACAAAACTTATGATGGAGAAATCAGTTATGTGCTAAAGACCACAAAACCCATCATTTACTTGTATTTTTATATGATTACCATTCCAGCTGGCAACTGTGCCTGTTTTTTACCTGTTCCTTATGAAATTTTAAAAAATACAAAGCTATTATGAGTACAAAGACAACAATGAATACGTAAATCTAAAACAATAAAGTCACATAAAACTTGCTCAAATAATTAATCATAAATTTAGGCTAATACTATATTTCAAACTAGCAGAAATAATTTAAGAGAACAGTAGAGACTATTAGAATAACACAAATCAGAATTAATAACTCAGAAACAACATAAATAGGGAAATTATCATCAGAAAATAGTATTGTTAGAGTTCAGAAAAGAGATGTAAAGAAAAACAATTTTAAATTTTAAAACAAAATTATAAAACACACAAGATAAAAAAGCATTTAAAAAATCACATAAAATTCATTATGAGCAATATAAATTAAGAGAAGAAAATAAATAAAAAAGACATTGAGAAAAAGCTTTAAAAACATTAGAGATTATATATATTATATATAGTGTGTATTTATATATATTATACATAGTATATGGTATATATACTGTATATATATATAGACTATAGTATAGCATACTATATATTATATACTATATATAGTTAATATATAATATATAGTAGTATAACATGCTATATATGGTATAGTGTATTATATATAGCATTGTATAAGACATATAGTATACTATATATACTTATATATACTATGTGCTATACTGTAGTATATATACATTATACTAGAGTAGCTATACTATATTATATACTTCTGTATATACTATATATACTATATACTATGTATGCACTCTATATACTATGTATACACTATACTAGTGTATATTGCAGTATATATACTATATGCTCTATATAAAGCATATACTATATTTAGTGTATACTGTTTAGTGTATACCATAGTGTATATGATATATAGAGTATATAATATAGTATACTATAAAATAGTATACATATATATAAATATACATATAGGTGATACTATACTAATTTAGAAAAATATATTCTGTAGAATATAAATAAATAAGTAGATAGTTACCTTCCCAGTTTAAAAAGTAATTTTAAGACTGGCACCCTTCAGTTTAAGGAAATGACAAAAACATCCTTTCTTAGTCATTTTGGACTTCAGAAAGCATAGATTTATAGACATACTTTAAGATTTAACCTTCTCATATGTAGAAAAGATTTTGTTCAAACTATGATAACCAATTAATGTTAATTCCAAAATTATTCTGTATAAATAAATAGAACTTGGTATTTCTTCTCAGGTTTCATAAACATGAATCTTGTAACAGTTTGTCTGAACTTCGTATATGTAGAAACAAAATTTGGATTTATAATGACAGGTTTTCCAAATTAGGTCTCCTTACTTCTTTCCATGATTTCATTACCCCATAATAATATATCATTCGATGTAATATATATGTTATTGCCCAACCTCTTTCTTCACCTTCCTGTGATATTACTACTCTATCTCTCATTCTCTTGCCTTTTCTCTTCATTCAACTTTCTCCCCAGTTCTGTGTATCCCATTACCTTTGCTAGTTACTCTACATAGAAGCACATATACAGGGCTGCCCTGTATCGTGGTTAAGGGAGCCAGATCCCACATGGCCAGTTGCAGATTGAGTCCTGGCCTCAGTGGTTTGAAAAAGACCTTGAGTGGGTGTGTGGGGGTGTGTGCCTATAATTCTCACAGTGTGGAGAGATGAAGGAAAAGGAATTGCTATGTGACCACACCCCATGTGTGGGGGGTGCATGATTTCTCTCTCTTTCTATTTCTCTGTCTCTCTTTGGCAATTGACCTCTAGCAACTAAAAAAAAGAAAAAGGAAATACATATACATACATAGTATCTGACACAGTGGGGTCAGAAAAAATAAAACAAGTGGACATGGAACAATGTTAAATGAAAAAATGTATTCACAGAGGTATTCATATAGTATAGTATAACATGTATTAATCCAGAAATTAAGAGATGAAATACACTAATTGAAATTTTACTTTATTTCAATTATAATTTTTCTTTGAACTGTTTGCACTTATTTTCCAAGAAAATTTTTGCATTTAATAAATGGACTTCAGGGACCAGCAGTTGGTGTAATGGCTATGTTGCTGGACTCCCATTAGCTGACCACAATTCAGTTCCCAGACCTGGTGGCTTAAACTCACACTGGGTGCATGCACGTGCGTGTTCGAGATCCCAAGAGGATAATGGAGGAGAAGGGATTGTGGTGTGGCCATCCCCTCTGCGGGGGTGATTTCTTGCTTTCTGTCTCTCTGTCTCTCTGTCTCTGTCTTTCTGGCAAGTGCACATGCCCTATAGCAATAACCTCTCAAAAAAAAAGTCATTTCAAAATGAAATCTGTGCTAATTTTGCAAAGATGGCACAGTATTAGGAATCTGTTTCTACATTTATACAACAATTGCACTGTCAAAATATATCTGATGTAACTAGTTGGAACTCTAATGAAATGTCAGTCAAATTCAGCTCTCATACAAGAACAGGTACTCATCCCTCAACCCCAGTTCTGGTACACGTAGTCCTGCATATGTTCATGGAGCAACCAGCATGCAGTGTGTGAGAGAGTGAGGAAAAAAATAAAGTCCTTTATTTCTATACTCTGATCTCTGAATGCTGGCCCCATGATTTCTTTATTTTTTAAATAATTATTTATTTGTTTAATTCCATTTGTTATTATTATTATTATTTTAATTTGACTAGAGAGAGACAGGGAGAGTAAGAGAAAGCAAGAATGCAAGCCTTCAGATCTATGATTTGAATTATGTTCGACCATGTGGGAATGATTGACTTGTGGCCACCCCTGCTGGGGGCTTACTCTCTCACTCCACATGTCTTCTTCCCCGTGAGTACAAAAGAGGTTAGTTTTAGTAGCAAACTAAAAAAAGGAAAAAAAAAGTGAGTTCTGTGTTTTTTGTTGTTGTTGTTGTTGTTGTTCTGTTTTGTTTTGTTTTTAACTTACCCCTCATTTCACAAATTACTTTGGGTGACCAGCAGCTAGTGTAATGACTATGTCGCTGGACTCCCATGTAGTCGACTGTGTTAGTTCCGGACCCGACGGCTTAAACTCATGCCAGGTGCGTGTGTGTGTGTGCACGCCCAAGATCCCGAGAGGAGAATGGAGGAGAAGGGATTGTGGCGTGGCCATCCCCTCTGGGGGGGTGATTTCTCGCTTTCTGTCTCTCTCTGCCTTTCTGGTGAGTGCACGCACCCTATAGCAAAAACCTCTCCAAAAAAAAATTATTCTGGGGGTTTTAGAAAAGAAAGAAAACAAGATATGAGCAAAGAAAACAAGGTTAAGGTGTTAGACACAAAAACATATAAATGAGTGTGTCAGATTAAGTTATTAATAAAGCTGAGCCCTCAGGGTGCATGTCAGGAGATCCTGTCACTGTCAACTGCAGATCAAAATTAAGCTTTATATTTCCTAGCCCCCTGAGAAAAGAGAAAAACATATTGATGTACAAGATCCACATTGTAATAACAAAAAAAGAATAAATAAAAGACAAAATTTGTTCAGATGATTACTTTTACAAAAATCTAAAATAAGATGTATTCTTGTTTCCTATAGAGGGCTATGTAATTATTAAAACATGATAATGAAATTTTTACTATAAATACATAAACCAAAATCAAAAGGCTATTTGCTAATCAACTATGCAATGGATGTCTTTTGTATAACAACTAAGCACAATTTCATAAAGTCTAGTCAACTGGAAAGCTAAATAATTCTTTTTGAACACAAATATGATATGGCATCATGCAAATATGTAAGAAAAACTATTTACAAAGAACAATGGATTTCAGATTATATGGATAAACCTTGTATTTATCTTTGGCTAGTGGTTGGTTAGTAGCAGCAGCACTGAAGTTGAGTTGCCAGCCGAGAGTTAGGAGTGATGCTATCTCAGGTTGGCAGTTTATCAAGAAGGAAACAGAATTAGCATCTGCTAATGGAAGTTAGAAATACCTGTCAGAGTAAAGGTTAACCCAACTCTACTAAAGAAAATCAGGAACATGAATTGTGAGTAGTAATGCCTATATTCACTTGCAAAAGCACATTTTCTTCCAAATATTTTCACAATTACACATCAATAATCTTAATTAATCTTACTGTTCAAAATGAAAGGAAAATAGAGTGCACACTGGATGCTTATTTTATTGTTTTCTATTACCACATTCATTCAATGATTGCCACAGGTTTGAAACACACAGACCTTCTGTCTAGAATGAATATTAGCTCATAACTGTAACGTAGGAAGATGAATGTGGAAAATGAGTAACTTGAGAAGAAAAGAACTTCTTGGGAGACATGCACTAGAGTTGCTAATTCTGATATTGGGAAAAATCATTTAAAATGTTTTTGTACTCATACAAATTGCAATGTAATTTCAATATACATACTACAATTGTAGGCACTTCCAGGGATTTAAATAAATAAAGCAGGTTAATTCATGTCTCATAAGCAAGTTTTGTTGTGTGTTTATGTTAAATACACAGCCTCCACCATGGATTTCCAGCCTTCAGTTCACAAGCAGCTCTTGACTATAGATGCTGGATTAACACGTTTTGCTTACAAGACTCATTCTCATGAAACTGGAGCACATAGAACAAAGATATCTTTATGCACTGACACATTTTGATATTTAGTTGATATTCTTCGCCAACTACCATTCAGATAATATGAATAATTGAATCATCAAAATATACTATGCTTACATGAATATTATTTGGTAATAATTGGCTTTTCTCTCCCTTGGGGTGGCCCATAGCTGCATCATTCTAACTGCAGACTCTGTGCTTTCCATAGTCCTCTAAAAGGCATCCCTCTACTCTAAGGAGACCTGGGGATTTTCATCAACAAAGATAGTTCATCTATAGGCTTAGAACAAGCACAAAGCACAGTAAGAGCTGATGCTAAAATAGTTAGATCACGTCTTCATAGAATTAGTAAGATTGGTAAAGAAGTATAAGGTATACAGAAAAATATTTATAATAGTTAGATACTAATCCCTTTTTCTCCAAAAACAGTTTAATAAAAATGTCAGAATTCATGGCCTTAAATTATTTGGTACCAAAAAATTTTTGTAATGTAATTTTTTTCCTCAATGAGTTATATAACTAACCGATAGAAAAATTTTCACTTGGCATCAAACTTCAAAGGCACATACAGTTGGGCCAGGCAGTGGTGCGGTGGAAATGCAACTAGACCCACTTGAGGAGGTCCTGGATTCTCATCCCAGGATCTCCGTAAACATGACAGGCACTGCCTGTGCACATGATCCAGGCTGGCTGAGATGGGGTGGGGGGTACCTCTATACCTCCTCCCTATAGCTTTCATTTTATCGTGAAAGAAATAAGCAAACTTTTCAAAAAGCACATGGTGGCTTACAGAAAATTGTGAGGGTTCTATTTCTAATTTTAATAATTTGTGTTAGTATATAGGTATATCAACTGAGTAATCATTTATACTTTCTTATGCTGGGTATAAATAACTGAAAGAAAGCCATTTTTGTGTTGCCAACCAAACCTTTTGAACATTAAGCGTAGTGTCTACCACCATACATAATATTGGGAAAAGTCATGACACACAGAAAAACACATCATGACTTTTTCCATGACCCAATAGTTATCTGTTATATCTATCTGTTGTATAAATAAGTTAATGATAATACTTATAACCAACACCCAACAATTTTTTTAAAAAATTGAAGGATACACACACACAAGCCCTATGTGTGTACTCATCTACAAATTCTACAAGGTAAACATATTCCTATAGTGAGCACCCAAATAAAAGAATTAATTCTATTACTAGCACCCAGAACCCCCTTGCCTCCTTTCTAGTCATTTCTTTTTAACTCCAGAACCATGAGAATTAAAATCCTATCGATAAAACTGTGAATCTCTGGTATTTCATGAGTTGTCTAAAGCCATTACGCTAACTGCTGATCCCTTTAAAAAAAATTTTGATAGTTGTTGCTCAAACAAGAGTTTAGTTTAAATATAATCTAGTTCTGGGGGCCAGCAGATGGCATGGTGGTAAAGGCAACCACATGGCTGACCACAGCTCAAGTTCTAGACCTAGTTGCTTAAAAATCACATAGGGCATCTGTGCTGTGTGTGCCCAATCTCAAGAGGATAACGAAGGAGAAGTGATAGTGACATGGCCATCCCTCACTGGAGGATGTGTGTGTGTTCAAAATCTCAAAAAGAGGGAGAAATGGAGGAGAAGGGATTGCGGCTGTCTTCCACTGAGGTGCTTTCTCACTATCCTTCTCTGTCTCTCTCCTTTGAGCCTAAGTGTACTGTGGCAAATTACAAAACTTCACCTTAAAACCCTTCTCATTTAAATACTAAAATGATTTTTAAAAAGAAAGACACAGTATAGAATTCGAGAGGTGGACTAAACACAGGGTAGCTGGATTTATTCAAAACTGAAAATTCACATAGTTCAAGTCTACTGTAGCAGGAGTCTGAATAGCCAGCTGCTTATAACTTTCAGACATAAGAAAGAGTCTGCATACCCTAGAAAATATATTAAAGCAGAAAATTATATTTCAGTCTCAGCTATTATTTTTATATGCAGCTGATGAAATATCATAAAAAATGCAATTCATGAGAAGCAGAAAAGTGTGACCTACAATAAACACATAGAATGAAAGCCACGGTTGATATAATTACTGAAACTAGCAAAGACTTTAAAATCACTATCAAAATATATTATGGAATATACTTGACAGTATCAAAATAAAGGGTAAGAAATAAACATTTCAAGAGAAAAATGGAAAATATGAAAAAGAACTAGAAAATGCAGTATCAATAAAAATATAATGGGATAGATTTCAAAGCAGTTTGCACACAACAAGAGAAAGGAAGAGAAAACTTGAAGGGCAGATCAATAGAAATTTTCTTAACTGACTTTAAGTGAGGAAAGGTATTGTAAGAAATGAAAAGAATTGTTATTCTCAGGTACAATATCAAAAAATCTGACATCATTGTAAGTGGTCACTTTTAAAAAAAGAGATACTATGAAGTAGAAAATAACTGAAGAAATGAAAGGCCAAAATTTTCCAAATTTGAACAAAAACAGCAACTTACTAACATAAGAAACATGATTCTTCTTGAGCTACATGTGACTGATAGGATGTGGGTCATTTCAGGTTTATTCTGCTAAGATTCATAGACCTACCCATTTTTATCTGTTCCTACTGCACCGAATCATTCAGGAAACTTTTTTTGTTTGGGATTTCTTTCCTTTCATTTTTCTTCCATGAGTGAGAGAGACAGAGACAGAGAAGCAGGTGATGTAGGAAGCTGGGGTGCATGGACCCAATACCCAGTGCAGGAACACCAGCAAACCTGATTTTTTTTTGGTCTCATAATCACAGAGAAGTAGAGATATGGACACACAGAGGGGAGGGCAAGCAGAGGTTTTTGAAGAGAGAACAGCTCCCAGGCAGGCTGGGAGAGGTCCAGGAAAATAGGTTGCAGAAGAGGAAATGAGGCTAGGGGTTTTAATCTCAGTTAGGAAGGGCTTTGTTCAGGCTTGTTCTCAGGAGGAGCTTGTGCACATGTTCCCTGTTCCCCTATTTTTCTAATTCTGAGATGAGTATGAAGATCAGGAGACTCTCTTTGTCTAAAAACTTTGGACCATAAAGACCATTACTTTCTTCCTGGAATGGTGGGTGGTGGGATCAGGAAAAAAAGCCTTTGTTTTAGGCCCATTGTTAAGTCATTGCTGTAAGCCCTTTCTGGTATAGGGCCTGTGAGGGAGGTTACAATTGCTGGTTCCATTTGGAGTCTACCCTTAGAGGCAGGCAATAAAGGAGAAAGTAACTAGATTTTGAAAGAAGCTAGATACAGCTGGCTTGGCGTGACCTTCTTGTCATCTTTCTATCATGGTTCTCCTGGTGCCCTTTCTAACTAACTTCCACCTCACAGATACCCCAATGTGGTTCCCAGGCAATGATCCTTTCCCAGCCTCAACCAGCCCCAGATCAGGGGCACCTGGCATGTTCAGGGAGGTCTCAGCCTCTGCACACAAACCGAAACTTTCCAATGTGGTCAGCTTCACAGTGTGTGGTATTACCGCTATGCCACTGATCAGCTCCAGGCAGAGAATCACAGTCCCTTGCAAGGCTTGTGCTCCAGCTGAAAAATGAGGCTCTTATCCACTCTTCTCTCCCTTCTCATTCACTCCACTGTTGTGGCCCTCACACTTGAAAGTTTCTTTAGGTATTATGTGTCAAGACTGTTCTTAAAAGCCCACAGCAGTACATTGTATTCTTTCTAATGTCTCCTGCCCTCCTTTATTCTGGGCATCTGGAAATGAAGTGGATACGGTTTCTTTCTTGATTTCTTGAAAGCTATATTTTGTAAAGTTAAAATGAAACTCTAGAACTGGTTCTAATGGCCTGGTGGTTGAGGCAACCCAATCCCACATGTCTGAGTGTAGGGTTGGAGTCCTGGACCTGGAAGCTTGAGAAAAATGCTAGATACATGTACATGTGTGCTTAAAACCCCAAAAGGAGGAAGAGATGGAGGAGAAGAGATTATGGCATGACTATCCCCCATTGGGGGTTGCTTTCTTCTCTCCCTATCTCTTTCTGTATCTCTGTCTGTCTCTCTCTGGTGAATGCTAACATAGCTACAGGGTATATTTATTTAGGATGGCTCTTATTTTGGACCCTGTTTGCAAAATCATCCTTGAATGTTGCTGTCATAGGATGGGAGAGTGTTGAGCTGCATTGTAAAGTCCTTGGTTCTTTGGGTCCAGATCACTAAAATTAGAGACTTGTCCTTAGGTGCAAAATAAAGCCATGACCACAATAAAAGTAGGTAGAAGAGAGAATTTAATAAGAAAGAAAGATTTTAGAAAAGAAGTACACCCAAAAGACTTTTGGGCGGGCAGGCTGCTAGATAGCAACTACTGTGTTTGGAATTGGTTTAAGTGTTATTTTTATTACTAGAGGTGATCATGAATATTTAACAGTGGGAGGTCTGTCATATTATTTATGTCCTTTGTTTGAATTCCCTGGTGGCTTTCTCCTGCTTGTGCACCTCTCTCACAGGTGAAGAATTTGAGGAACTTGATTACCTAACTGCACATGCCCAGTGTGAGCGATGATGCTTAATTAGGATAGACTGCCCAATTAGTTTATTGCCCCAGTGGAAATCAGAATGTTGACCAAAAATGTCTGATTGGGTCTTTTTGTATTTATGAGGGATGATGAGAGGGATATTTACAATCATCCCTATGTATCTTCCTCAGGTACCAGGAAGTGCCTGGTACTTGCCTTCCCGGCACCAAGATGGGTGGGAAGAATGCATCTCATGGAGGGTCTGGTCATAACTCCTGATAAATTGTGACTGATGTGACATGTGTCCTTCAGCTATTCTCTCAGGGCTGCCCACTCATTACTACGTTACTATCTAACTGCTACCACATTACCACTGCCTTTTTTTTTTTTTTTTTTTTTTTTTTTTTTTTTTTTTTTTTTTTTTTTTTTTTACTTTTCTTCCATTAAGGGACCAGCAGGTGGGGTGGTAGTTAAAGCGTTAGACTAGGTGACTTGAAAATCATACCAAGTGTGTGCATACATGTCCAAAATCCTGAGAAGAGAATGGAAGAGAAGGGATTTTGCTTGGCTCTAAGGGGTGATTTCTCAGTCTCTCTCTGTCTCTGGTGAGCACATGCTCCCCATGGCAAAAACTTAAATAAATTAATAAATAAATAACTCACTCAAGCAACTGTGCATTGACTAATTTCCTTAGTCAGTAAATTGAAATAATAGTCATATTTATTTAAGGCACTCACTGAGAGCTGAGTGCCTTAAATGCCCTAGCTATGTGATCTGGAGAGCTATGGATATAACAGATATGGGGAGGGGAATAGAAAGGAAAAGAGAAGAGAGGAGAGAGGAAAGGAGAAGAGAAGGAAGGGAATGAGAGGAGAGAGTAAGAGAAGAGAAAGATCTGAAAAATATTCAAATATATTAGCTCAGTTGTATAGAAACTGCTATCATATTAATATCACAAACCTTCTATTAGAAACCCAACCTGGGGCTGGCTCTGAGGCTAATGGTTAAGGATACTGGATCCCACATAGCTGACTGTAGTTCAAATCCTGGCCCTCAGCGGCTTTAGAAACATGAAGAGATGAAAGGGAAGGAGTTGTAGTGTGACCACTCTCCATGGGGAGCATGCTTTCTTCTTTTCTCCATATCTCTGATAAGTAAATGGACCCACTGAGAATTCACAAAAAAAGGAAGAAAGAAATCCAACCTGAATACATGAAGACATAAAGGAATGCCCTATACAAACATGCAGAAAGTAAATTTTTCCAGTATAAGTGCTTTGTGAGTAGAATCTGGCAATCTGGCTAAATAGCCAAATCCCAAAACAGAGTCTCTCTATTTTATAAAAAAAGAAAGAAAGAAAAAACCATTGGGGCCAGCAGGTAGCATGAAGCTTAAAGTACTGGATCCCACATAGCTAAATGTATGGTTTGAGTCCCAACCCAGTGGCTTGAAAATTACGCCAGGTGTGCATGATGTGTGCCCAAAATCTTGAGAGGAGAAAGGAGAAGGGATTACAGTATGGTCATCCCCTTGGGAGGTGATTTCTAACTCTCTCTCTCTCTCTCTGGCTAGAGAATGCACCCTATAGCAAAACTTGGTTAATTAATTAATACTGAACAAAGTATTCATTATAGACAAGAAAATAAGTCTTAGATAAATGTCTTTTTTTACTAGCTAAATCTGCATTAGAATGAGAAAGATTCCTTATGTTTTTCTAGTTTACTATTTTCTTATCCACTTTCTCCTTTAAATACAAGCTTCAAAGCAGCTAGTTGGTCTCACAAGACTACTTTTAATGACTCTGAAAATATTTGACTAATCTTGCTCTTATTGTGTCAAAGAAAATAGCTTCAATTCATCTCTTGCTTATTTTCTTTGCTCTGTGGGTATTGCCTTTTCTTGTATTTAGTTAGAGTTTTAAGCCAGAGACAGGTTTTTCTGGTTGAAAGACATCTGCTAATCTGTGCAGAAACTGAAACACAGAAGACTTACCAACCACTTCAGGCAAAAATAAAGGGGAGGGAGGACTTCCCTGAACAGAACACAATCCATGATCACAAACCATCACAAGCAGTTTGTTCAGAGTAAATCAATGCAGTTCTCAAGCCAACACCACAATAACTTCATCTCCACTCTCTTCCAGAGAACAAATTACATTGGACCATGGGAAACTGAGCATGATAAAAATGAAGGAAATTTCAAACAGTAAAAGACACTGGGTTATGTAATTCATGTCTTGTTTTGTATAATACTGGTAGGAACCTTTTTTTTTTCTTTTTTAAAAAAAAGTTATTTTATTTAACTTTATTTATTTACTTATTGTTTTAAATTTGACCAGAGAGGGACCGAGGAAGCGAGAGAGAGAGAAAGAGAAAGAGAGAGAAAGTAAGAAAGTGAGAATGCAAGCTGCCAGGTCTGAGACTCAAACCGTGGTTAGCCATGTGGAAGTCCAGAACCCTTAACCACCATGCCACCTGCTGGCCTCAGAAACCAGTTTTGATAGTGTTATAATCTTTTTTTGATGGTTTTACAAAAATACTATATCTTGTGGTAATTGAATTGTTAAGTGTTCTTATTGAGAAAACAAAAATTTATAAACTGTTCTGACTCAATACCTAGAAGAATTCTTTATAAAGTAATTTTCACTCAGTAAATTTTATGAACAAATGTTTAAACTATACGTAAATTTTCATTACATTCTAGTTTTTTTCTTGTTGATGTTTTTATTTCTAGATAAACTCAGCTATGGATAATGACATTCTGAAAAATGTAATTTATAAGAGAAAGATAACTTACTAGTGGTTTTAAATCATTTTTATGGGGGGAATAGTTAGACCATTATTACCAACCTAATAAATTCATGTTTTAGGTTATAAATTAAATCATACAATTTAATTTTAGAAAAATAGTTACAATTTTGTACAATTCCAAATATAAGTACCCAATTTAAAAAATGGTGAAAGATTTGAACAAGCACTTTATTGAAAAGGACATGTAATGGGTCAACAGGTGGAGTGTTAGTTAAGGAAAACACGCTGGGTGTGTATACTTGCAGGTTCAAAATCCTGAGAGGAGAATGGAGAAAAAGTGATTGTAGTATGACCATCCCCCCTGGGGGGAGGGAGTGATTTCTCATTTTCTCTCTCTCTGGCGAGTGCACATGACCTTTGACAAAAATGAATACATAAAAGAGATACATAATGATCAATAAACATATCTGAAAGTGCTCAATTTCATCAAACCTCAGGAAAATGACAACTATAGGTCTAAGTATATCTACCTAGAAGAATGACTCACAAGAAAAGCACAGAAAATGCCAGTAATTGATAAGTGTGTGAAAACACTGAAACTCTCATACACTTAAATACAAATTGGTACAATCCCAGCTAACCTATGGCAGACCTACTAAAGGAAAACAGCTAGTATATTCCTTTTGAATGTAATTCCACTTGGTTCATTCACCAAAAGATAAGGGAAAGAATGTTCATAGCAGTATTATTTGAAATTTCATGAAATTGGAAATGAGTAAATATTTATAGACATTAAAATAAAGTTTTATGTTTCCAAAATTGCTGGCACTTTTATGTTTATACGCTGCCCTGTAACCTAGATTTTATAGGAGCTGAATCCCAAAAAACTGACAATTTGAATCCTAGCCCTCGTAACTTGAAAGACATGTTAGAACTTGTATGTACATGCCCCCAAATCCCATCAAGAGGGAGAAATACAGGCAGAGGAATTATGGCATGACCATATTCCACTGGGGAGTGCTTTATCCCTCTCTCTTCCTCTCTGTCTCTCTCTGGAAAGCATTTATACCCTCTGGCAATTTGTTTTTAAAATGGATTATCAGCAATATAGGTGAACAAATGATGACTTTAGCTAATAATATGAATGAAACACATGCAAGTACAATATTAATTGAAAGGAGTCATATACAAGTAAATATGACATGATTTTAGGGCTGGCCCCATAGCTCAGTGGTTAGGTACTATACATTAAAAGCCAGATCTTACATGGCTGACCACAGTTTGAATCCTGGCACCAGTTCTTGGAAACATTCCAAATACATGTGTGTGTGCCCACATCTTAATGACATAGAGAAATGGAATAAAAGAGTTTGTGACATCACCATGTCTGTTTTTTCTCTGTCTCTGTCTCTCTGTCTTTCTCGTAAGTAACATGCCCTCTGACAATAAATAAATAAACAAATAAACAAACATACATATTCCAGGACTCCCCTTCATATGTAGAGAATCACAAGTCATGAAGATGAAACTTGGAGGTGTGTATTGTTAAAAGAAAAAAAAAAGACAATTTAGTGGAGTTTAATTGAGCAAATCCTACCATAATTTAAATTGGACAGTTCCCAGATGGAGCAACTTCAGGTAGCCTTATGGTCAGCTTCGTATTATAAGTTCCGGAAAGGGAAAGTGATATGTACAGGAATGGTAAAGTGATGTACAAAAACAAAAAGAACAAGGCAGAGAAACAATTTGGGTTGGTTATAGTCTGAAATTTGTGTTAACACAGTTTAGAAGGAGGAATGTCTGTGATTACCTGAAGTCTATCTGCCGTGATTGGCTGTAACCTAACAAAAAGAAAAAAAGTAGTTTTATCTAAGTGAGGTAGGAGTTCAGGGGCCATTTTCAATATTGTTTAACATAATTTTAATGATGATATGAGGACTAGCAGATGACATAGATTACGTAGCTGGACTCCCACATGGCAGACCATCATTCAAGTCCCAGACCTAGTGGCTTGAAAGTCACACCAGGTGCATGTATGTGCATGCCCAGGATCCCAAGAGGAGAATGGAGAAGGGATTGTAGGTTGCTATCTGCCTGGGTAGGTGGTGGGGGGTGATTTATCACTCTTTCTCTGTCTGTCTGTCTCTCTAGTGAGTACACATGCCCTAAGGCAAACCCCCCCAAATAAAACCCAAAAAAACAAGAAGATATGATTTCATTTATATAAAATATAAACACAATATATATAAGTCAGAATAGTGGTGACCTTGAGTAGGAGGAAAGGCTGCTCAGTGGTACAGCAGTAATACTGTGCTCTGTGAGGCTAACCTGCATGGGAAGGTTTCAGGTTTGTTTCTAGAGACCTCCCTAAGTATGCCAGTCATGTGTGAGCCCATGATCTGGCCTGGTTGAAGCTGGGAGGGGATCCAGATTGTGGACCCTGTTGAGGGTGCTGTCTCTGTCTCTCTCACTCACAGAAAAAAGAAACTTAAAAAGAGACATGTTACAATTACAAAATGTGCCCTTTGTGAATGAATGTTACAAGCCAATAAATTGTTTAAAGTAAATAATCAGTTGGCAAAAGTAAAACCATTCACTTTAGTGTGGAAAGAATTATATTCTCAGAACAGTTTTGTTTTTGCCTTTGCACAAAAATCATAGAAGAAAACATTAACCATACCATCTGATTAGTTTTACTATGTCCATATCTGAATTTAAATGAATCTAGATGCATGGTGGTTTTCCACATTATCTCCTGTACTCATGCCAAGAGAACACCTTGTGATATGGCACTATATAGTAACAGGTAAAAATGTAACAAATGAGCAAAAAATTATTTTTAAACATAACTTTGCTGAGAGCAATATTCTTACATGTAATCATTTCTCATTATCTGGTCATTTTTAGTGAGTTGAGCATGTTGAGTTTTGGGTCAGCGAAGGGTGTACATGGATGAGTTCTGCTCACTAATACTTCATAGACTGATTTGTCAATCACAGTTGAACTGCTTCTAGTAGTGACGATGCAATGATTTCCTTTATATAATTTGTTTTCAATGCCAAAGTCTTAAATGTATTGCTCCAAGGGCTAGCTATGATGCACAGACATAATTTTCTTAAGATTCCAAGTGTATTAAAGTAAGTAGAGAAAGTATTTTATTCTGAGTTATTCCAATTTTTAAAAAGCCTGTATTTCTTGTTTTTTTCTTGAAAGAGTGAGTAGTTTGACATCACTAGACCTATACTTCTACAAAATCAAAGAAGCTTAATATGAGTAAAGACTGCCCTCTTGAGAAAGCACAATGAGCCTTTCATTTTTGTACTTTCTTCAAGATGCCTTATTAACTAACTCTTCAGTAGCGATGCCCAAAACCAGTTGCATCTATTGCTTTTTTTTGAACAACTACATTTTTATATCAAAAAATTATTCTCTATTACGAACTCCCCATCATACAAAACACGAAAAGTAAAAGCATACTTAGAGGCGGCATATTTCTTAGAACATTGGTGAAAATGCTGTTGAGAGCACAGGGAATTAATTAGTCCATGACTTGAGTTGTGTCTTTCCACAGTGTCAAGGCTTTATTTACATCAAACTTCTCTAAACACATGCAAGTAGAGCAGGGTAAATGACAGGGAGTTGTGAGCCTGCTCGAGGCTAGTACCTGCAGCACACAACAAGGGAGTTCTGCTATGACAGTCAGTCCAAGACCATCACCAGCATAGAGCCATCAGTATGAATCCTCTTTCAACCGTTGCCTCAGCAGCCATTGCCATCACTGGTTCTGAGAGAGAGCTGTCTGAGTTACTCTTATCAGGGTACCAATGCCTCTAGATATTAGCAGGAGAGCTACAAAGCGGGTGCTCCAGCAGCTGCTCTAGTTTGATGGGAGCTGCAAAGTGAGTACCAAGCACAGTAACCTCTCTGGTTCACACAAGGAAAATGACCAGAGAATGAATAGCATAAAGCTATCTAAGTGCCCTGCTTGTATACCCCTTTGCCAAGGCAGTGCCCTGTGTCATGTGTTCTTATCTTTGTGACCATCTGGTTATCGTCCTGTCATGGCTTGTAGTGATAGCAGTTTAGCTGAGTGGGTCAGACAGGCCTTTCACACAGGTCTGCAAAAGCAGTCAAGTTGCTTAAGAAGGTCCACAAAACCAGTCAGGAAAACATGTTTGTTAAAATTCGTTGTTTTGGGGACCAGCAGTTAGCGTAATGGCTATGTCGCTGGACTCCCATGTAGCCGACCGTGGTTCCCACCCCGGACCCGGTGACTTAAAACTCACACTGGGCGCGTGTGCACGCGTGCCCAAGATCCCAAGAGGAGAATGGAGGAGAAGGGATTGCGGTGTGGCCATCCCCCCTGGGGGGTGATTTCTCACTTTCTGTCTCTCTGTCTCTCTCTGCCTGTCTGGCGAGCGCATGTACCCTATAGCAAAATCCTCTCCAAAAAAAAAAAAAAAAATGTTGTTTTGAAGACTGTGGTATTGGATGCTTAGCACGAGTAAGGCCGTTTATGAGCATTTCTCTATACACACACTTCTCTTTTGTTTCAAGTGAAGACTTTTTAAAGACTAGTAAAAAGTAAACTAAGATTATCTCAATCATTTACTTGCTGGACACTTAGAAAGAGCTGAGCATTTGATTTTTGTTCTGTAGAAATTTTTTAGACCTCACAAGGAGTGTCTTTGCTTTAACTCAAATGAGTTTATAGAGAAAAGAGATATAGGGGAAAAGAACATTTATGAGAAATGTATAATGCCTCCCTTGTGAAAAGATGAAAAACAGGGAAGATCTGAAGACACCAAAAGAAAATAAAAACATATCCAAAAATGACTACAGGAAAAGAGTTTTTGCCTTAATTTGTCCTTAATAAAGAACTCAAGTGACATGACTGGTATGTACTGATAAAACAAAGTTATAAAATCTCCTCTAGGTAAATAAGAGGAAAGAGAAAAAGAAAAAAAATTATAGTTGCAAGAATACTCTTGAAAATGACAGTTCACATTTTGTTTGCTTGCATAGTGCTACGAACACACTTCCTCACATGTTTAATTTCACCTAGAATTCCTACTCAAATCAATTGACTCTGAATACAATCAGAAACCTATCAAAGTTCTGTATCATGGGGTTCCACATTGACCTTCAGTAAGATCATTCACAGATCTACCCTAATAAGGAAGTTCTAGGCCTTTTCAGGCAAACTTACTAATCATATTAGAATCTATTGTTTATGGCACCAGCAGATGGCATGGTGGCTACATCACTGGACTCCCACATGACCCACAGTGGTTCAAGTCCTGGACTGGACCACTTGAAACTCATGCCAGGCACATGTGCATGCATGCCAAATTCCTGAGAGGATAATGGAGAAGGGATTGCAGTGTGGCCATCCCCCCGGTGACAGTTTCCTCTCTTTCTCTATAATGATTAAAATGCCCTATAGCAAAAACCTCTCAAAAAGAGAAGAGAGAGAAAATTCATTGTTTAGGAACAGACAATACAAAAAAATATTTTAGATATAGTAGCACTATGAGTTTGAAAACTGCTCTTCCAAATGTATTTAAAGTCAAATCATAAACCATAAAGAAAAAGGTATATTATTTTGCTGATTAATTATTTAAATAAATATAATGTAAATATTTTAAATTATGACTTTCTATGACAGTTGATTAAATCCTATTTTGCATGCTTTATGCTGACAGTCTTGTGGGATGGCTTCTGCAATGTCCAGGTTCTTGGTAAGAATTGAATGAAACATGCCAATAGTGAAAGCAAACAGTAGTTGAAGTAAAAGCAAAAGTACACTCTGGAGAGGTGAAGTGGTCCTGAGTGCAAGAGAGAAAGAGTGATTCAAGGCCCAGAAATTACATTCTGTGAGGTTTATAATTTTTAAATCTAGGTAGTGTTGTAGTGTTGGTTAATCATTGGCTGGGGCCACTGATTATTCTCATCCTATTGGCTCATTGGCTGGGCCCTCTGATTCATCTCATTGGCTATATCAAATGTGGCTTAATCAGCTGAACATTCCCCACTGGAAATCTCCTGCCTACTTTACCTTGGATGGGAAATTAGACAATCTGCCCTAATTGGTTTTTCTATCTAGTCACTAGGCTGGTGCTCCAGCCCCCTTACCCACTTCCATTTTCTAGCTTCCCTCCTCCCTAAATACACAGTTGAACTTTAGGGTTACTAAGCAAACATCCAGTGAACACTCTCTGTTGTCATGCAGGACTTTACAGCAACTGGTAATTACTTTATTGGCATATTTTGCATGAATAAAGAAATAGGATACTATGAACATCTGTATACCAAGAAACAAGATAATCTGGATGAGATGAACATATTCCTGGGCAAATATAATCTACCTAGATTGAGCTGGGAGGATATAGAAAGTCTGAATAGGCCCATAACGAGCCAGGAGATTGAATCAGTAATAAATAACCTCCCAACGAAAAAAAAAACCCTGGCTCTAATGGATTCACCTCTGAATTCTACAAAACTTTCAAATAATACTTAACCCCCATTCTGCTCAAGTTATTTCTAAAGATCAAAAAGGTATGCAGCCTCTATTACCCTTATCTTAAAGCAGATAAGGACAGGACAAGGAAGGAAAACTATAGACCAATATCCCTGATTAATATAGATGTGAAGATTCTCAATAAGATACTAGCAAACCATATCCAACAACTTATAAAAAAGATTATACATCATGATCAGGTAGGCTTTATTCCAGGAATGCAAGGTTGGTTCAACATACACAAAACCATAAATGTAATACACCATATTAATAGGAAGAAAGATAAAAACTATATGGTCATATCGATTGATGCAGAAAAAGCATTAGATAAGATACAACATCCCTTCATGATCAAGACTCTCAGCAAAATTGGCATAGAAGGGTCATTTCTCAACAGAATAAAAGCTATCAATGAAAAGCCCATAGCGAACATCATCCTCAATGGAGAAAAGCTGAAAGCTTTTCCACTAAAAACAGGTACAAGATAAGGTTGCCCACTTTTTCCACTCCTCTTAATATAGTACTGGAAGTCTTGGCCAATGCAATCAGAAAAGAGGAAAAAATAAAAGGCATTCAAATAGCAAAAGAAGAGGTGAAACTGTCTCTATTTGCAGATGACATGATTGTATACGTAGAAGACCCAATGGTTTCCATGAAAAAAATTCTGGAAGTAATACATGAATACAGTAAAGTTTCAGGATACAAAATTAATATCCAGAAATATATAACATTTCTATATACGAACAACAGGCAGACTGAGATAGAACTGAAAAAAAGTTGTTCCATTTACCTAGCCACAAAAAGTATAAAATACTTAGGGATAGGGACCAGCAGTTAGCGTAATGACTATGTCACTGGACTCGCACATAGTCAACCGCGGTTCGAGTCCCAGACCCAGCGGCTTAAACTCACGCCGGGCGCGTGTGCGTGCGTGCCCAAGATCCTGAGAGGAGAATGGAGGAGAAGGGATTGCGGCATGGCCATCCCCCCTGGGGGTAATTTCTTGCTTTCTGTCTCTCTGTCTCTGTCTTTCTGGTGAGCGTACACGCCCTATAGCAAAAAAAAAAAAAAAAAAAACCTCCAAAAAAAGATACTTAGGGATAAATCTAACCAAAGAAGTTAAAGACCCCACAAAGGAAATTATGAGAAGATAAAAAAATAAATTGAAAATGACACAAAAAAGTGGAAGGATATCCCATGTTCCTGGATTGGAAGAATTAATATAATCAAAATGGCAATTTTACCCAAATTAATCTACATATTTAATGCAATGCCAATCAAAGTACTAGACACATTCTTCACAGATCTAGGAAAGACAATGATAAAGTTTGCCTGGAATCATAAAAGACTCGGTATTGCCAAAGAAATTCTGCACAAGAAGAGTGGAGTGGGAGGCATCTCATTCTCTAACCCAAAAATAATACTACAACACTGCGGTTATCAAAACAGCATGGGACTGTCACAGAAACAGACAGGTGTATCAATGGAACAGAGTAGAGTCCCCAGAAATAAACTCCCAAACATACAGTCAACTGATTTTTGACAAGGGGTACTAGTCAATCCAGTGGGAAAAGAAAAACCTCTTCAGCAAATGGTGCTAGAAAAACTGGATTTTCACTTGCAGAAAGATGAATTTGAACACCTACCTCTCACCTCTGACAAAAATCAAGTCAAGGTGGGTCAAATATCTAAATCTAAGACCCCCAAACTATAAAACTGCTCCTGGAAAACACTGGGGAAACTCTGGGAGACATTGGGGTAGGAATTGGGGGTCTTAAATAAGACCCCCAATGCACAGCTGATAATCTCCAAAATAGACAAGTGGGATTACATCAGACTAAGAAGTTTCTGCATGGCAAAAGACACAGTAATTAGTTTGAATCGACAGCCCTCAGAATGGAAAAATATTTTTGTAAACTATGCATCAGATAAGGGATTGATAACCGGAATACATAAGGAACTAAAGAAGCTGTTTGGAAAAAAGATGATGAACCCTATGAAAAGATGGGAGAAGGAGTTGAAAAGAACACTCACTAAAGATAACATACGAATAGCCAGAAGGCACATGAAAAAATGCTCAACATCCCTAATCGTAAGGGAAATGCAGATCAAAACAACAATGAGATACCACCTAACCCCAGTCAGAATGGCTAAGATTAAAAAAAAAAAAACAAAAAATGATAAGTGTTGGCGGGGGTGTGGTGAAAGGGGAACTCTTTTACACTGCTGGTGGGAATGTAAATTAGTCCAAACACTGTGGAGAACAATGTGGAGATTGCTCAAAAATCTACAAATAGAACTGCCATATGATCCAGCAATTCCATTTCTTGGCATCTACCCAAAGGACAGTAGAATTTCTCATTGGAAAAGTGCTTGCACATCGATGTTTATTGCGGCACTTTTCACAGTTGCGAAGACATGGAACCAACCAAAATGTCCCCATACGGATGAATGGATTGAAAAACTGTCGCACATATTCTCTATGGGATACTATTCAGCCATTAAGAACAGCAAAACCCTGGCTTTTGGCAGAAAGTGGAAGAATATGGAAGATTTACTGCTGAGTGAAGCAAGGCAGGCTATGAAGGAGAGACACTGTATGTCCCCACTTAATATATACTGAATGTCTGCACTCTATAACTGATACTGACAGGCTAAAGGATGTACAAACACAAGAGATGAATGTGAATGCCAGATGTGGTGTGTGTGGAGGAGTGGGGACTGGAGAAGAACATTTGGAGGAGGGATAGGAAGACAGCATTGTTGAGTCAGGGAGGTAGTGTTGTTATATTTTGATCAACTTGACCGGGGAGAAATGTTCATATATTGAAATTATCACCTTGTAAGCTAAATAATGTGATTTAATGTATTTAAAAAAGTAAATAAAAATTAAAAAAGAACTATTTATTTATGGACCCGCAGTTAGTGTAATGGCTGTGTCACTGGACTTCCATGTAGTCAACTGCAGTTCGAGTCCTAGATCCAGTGGCTTAAACTCATGCCAGGCACATGTGCATGCGTGCCTAGGATCCTGAGAGGGGTGATTTCTCGCTTTCTATCTGTCTTTCTGTCTTTCTGGCGAGTGCACGTACCCTATAGCAAAAAAAAAAAAAAAAAAAAAAAAAAAAAAAAAAAAAAAAAAAAAAAAAAAAACCCTCTCCAAAAAAAAGAATTATTTATTTAATTAAATTATTATTATTATTATTATTATTATTATTAATTTTCCAATTCACCAGAGAGAGACAAGAATAAGAGAGAAAGGGAAAGTGAGAAAGCAAGCTGCCAGGTCTGGGACTCGAACCACAGTTGGCCATGTGGGAGTCCAGCTCTCTCTTTTAATCACAGTCTCATTTAAGAAACTGACAGCATCATGACATGTCATTTACTGTAGCCTAGATTCCATATATACATACATGTGTGTGTGTGTGTGTGTGTGTGTGTGTGTATTTATCTATCTATAGTATTTGTTAACTTTTCAGAGTAACTTCTTACCTACTGTTTTACCACTTTATCACAGTAGTCTCACCAACTCAATAAAACAGTAATTGTTTCTGCATTACCTATGAAGAATCTGAAACAGGCAGAAATTAAGTGGGTAATCTAAGAACACAAAGATACATGTAGATTTATACCTAAACAGAAACCTCTATTATTTAATTAAGTATTTCTTCCATTCTGTTTATTATCTCTGAAGACCTTTGGTATTGTGTGAAAATGTGTTCTTTCTATTGGGATCTCTTTGAAATTAAGTTCATAATCTAATAATGGTTAAGAACTCTTTAACTTCCAAGTAATTCTTTTTTAATCACCAATAACGCACTCAAAAATCAAGTAAAAACGTCAATGGTGTCAAGGTATGATAGAGTGTAAGACTTATTTTTGCAGTGTTATTTGATAAATTCTAGTATGTTATGGTTTTAGAAATTGCTTCATTGCAATATAAAGTCAAATGTACTTCCAAATAAAGCTTGCTATCTCTTATTTTCATATCACCACATAAAATTTCCAACCTGAAGGAATAAGTTGGACCACACATACACACACACACACACACACACACACACACACACACACATAGCATGCAGTGCTCTTTTATGAAATCTCTTTCAAATTCATGTTTCCATAGTTCTCATCTTTATAACTTATTTTAGACCACTTTTGGTTTTCATAAATAAAAATCACTCATTTTAGTGCATTTACAATGACATCTTTCTTCTTGAGCCACATATTTTTTCTAAAATCTGTTTTCCATTTAAATTGGTTCATATGTACTTATACAGAAATAGGAAACTAAAAGTATGTGTGAATGGCAAGGAGTGGAGGGCTGGTGCTGTACATGCATTTGAAATTTTATTCAAGTTCTGATACCGAATATATTTGTGGTATGATATAACTTCACTTCTAAAAGCTAAGTTTAGGAGAAAAGGATTTTGGCTTGTAATTTTTTATGTAAATAATTTTAGGTTACTTTACAGATCAGTGTCTTGAGCTTTCCGATTCAAACCTCAGCCTTCTTATTCAAGTACTGTTTGTACACTTTGGAGTATAAAATCTCCATCAATAAACATTACAAGAATGATTTTTACATTAACGTGTAGGATATTAGAATCACACTAACCTGGAACATCCAACACATTTATTTAATTATAAAGAGCCATACATATTCTTTCCTGTGGAACTGGAAATGAAACTTGTACAATGATTTTTTTTTGATACTCATAAAATAGCTTTAAGCTGGAATATTAAAAATGTTTTACAAATACAATTCCTTGTAAACCTCAGTGAGGTTTGCTGTGGGTTGCCGAGAGATTTGTGTCTGAGTAGGGTGTGCTGTGGGTCTCAATGAGGTTTTCTGTGGGTCTCCCTAAGGTTTGTGTCTGAGTGGGGTGTGCTGTGGGTCTCAGTTTTGTACCGTGGGTCTCAGTGATGTGTGCAGTGGTCTCACTGAGGTGTGCTGTGGGTCACAGAGGGTATGCTGTGGTTTAAAGAGAGGTGTGCTATGAGTTAAAGTGGGGTGTACTGTGGGTCTTAGTGAGGTTCATGTCTCAGTGTGGTGTGCTGTTTGTCTCAGTGTTGTGCTGTAGGTCTCAGTGATGTGTGTGATGATCTCACTGAGGTGTGCTGTGGGTCACAGTGGAGCATGCTATAGGTTAAAGTGGGGTGTATTGTGGATCTCAATGAGGTATGCTGTGGATCTCTGTGAGGATTGTGTCTGAGTGGGGTGTGGTGTGTGTCTGTTTTGTACTGTGGGTTTCAGTGATGCTTATGGTGGTCTAACTGAGGTATGCTGTGGGTCAGAGTGGGGTATGCTGTGGGATAAAGTGGGGTATGCTGTGGGTCTCAGTGAGGTTTTCTGTGGATCTCCATGAGGTTTGTGTCTGATTGGGGTGTGCTGTTGGTCTCAGTTTTGTACTGTGGGTCTTAGTGATGTGTGCAGTGTACTCACTGAGGTGTGCTGTGGGTTGCAGTGGGTCATGCTGTGGTTGAAAGTGGGGTGTGCTGTGATTTAAAGTTCAGTGTACTGTGGGTCTCGGTGAGATTTTCTGTGAGTCTCTGTGAGATTTGTGTCTGAGTGGGGTGGGCTGTTGGTCTCAGTTTTGTGCTGTGGGTCTCACTGATGTGTGTGGTGGTCTCACTGAGGTGTGCGGTGGGTCACCGTGAGGTTTGTGTCTGAGTGAGTTATGCCATGGGTCTCAGTTCTGTACTGTGGGTCTCAGTAATGTGTGCGGTGGTCTCACTAAGGTGTGCTGTGGGTCGCAGTGGGACATGCTGTGGGTTAATGTGGGGTGTGTTGTGGGTTAAAGTGGGGTGTTGTGTGGGTCTTAGTTTTGTACTGAAGGTCTCAGTGATGTGTGTTGTGTTCACAGTGCGGCATGCTCTGGTTTAAAGTGGGGTGAGCTGTGGGTCTCAGTGAGGTTTGCTGTGGTTCTTTGGGAGGTTTCTGTCTGAGTGGGGCGTGCTGTGGGTCTCAGTTTTATACCGTGAATCTCAATGACGTATGCGATAGTCTCACTGAAGTGTGCTGTGGGTCGCAGTGTGGGTTAAAGTGTGGTGTGCTGTGGGTTAAAGTGTGGTGTGCTGCGGATCACAGATTTGTGCTTTGGGTCTCAGTGCTGTGATCTCAGTGATGTGTGCTGTAGGTTGCAGTGGGGTGTATTATCAGTCAAAGTGGGTTGGGCTGTGGGATAATGTGGGGTGTGCTCTGGATCTCAATGAATTGGAGCCCAGTGAGGTTTGGGCCTGAGTGTAGTGTGCTGTGGGTCTGAGATTTGTACTTTGTGTCTCAGTGAAGTGTGTGGTGCTCTCACTGAGGTGTGCTGTGGGTCACAGGGGGGTGTGCTGTGGGTTAAAAAGTCATGTGCTGTGGATCTCAATGAATTGTGCTGTGTGTCCCAATGAGTTTTGGGTCTGAGTGGAGAGTGCTGTGTGTAGTAGATTTGTGCTTTGGGTCTCTGTGATATGTGGTGTGGTTTCATTGAGGTGTGCTATCAGTCACAGTGGGGTGTTCTGGGTTATTTTTACATTTTTATTGATTTATTTTTAAATTTTTATATACATTCAATCACATTGTTTAGCTTACAAAGTGAACATTTCAATATGTGAACATTTCTCTCCAGTCCAGTTGATCAAAGTATCTTCAACTGATAACACCACACCTTCCCATCCTGTCAATGCTCTGCCTCCGTTTCCCTCCTCCAAATGTCCTTCCCTAAACCCCACTCCTCTGCACACACCATATCTGGCATTTACATCTCTTGTGTTTGTATATCCTTTAGTCAATCAGTTTCAGTCATAGAGAGAGTGCAGACATTTGGTATATATTAAGTGGGGACATACAATGTCTCTTTTTCATAGCCTGGCTTGCTTGACTCAGCAGTAAATCTTCCATGTTCTTCCACTTTCTGTCAAAAGCCAGTGTTTTGTTGTTTTTTATGGCTGAATAGTATTCCATAGAGTATATTGCCACAGTTTTTCAATCCATTCATCTGAACGGGGGCATGTGGGTGTGCTGCTTTTTAAAGTAGGGTGTGCTGTAGGTTAAATTGGGGGGTGCTGTGGATTTCAATTAATTGTGCTGTGGGTTCCGATGAGGCTTGGGTCTGAATGGGGAGTGCTGTGGGTCGCAGATTTATGCTTTGTGTCTCAGTGATGTGTGTGGTGGTCTCACTGAGGTGTGCTGTGGTTCAAAGATGGGTGTACTGTTGGTTAAAATGGGGTATCATGTGAGCTAAAGTAGTTTGTGTGGTGGATCACAATGAATTTGGCTGTAGGTCCCAGTGAGGTTTGGGTCTGAGTGGGGTGTGCTCTGGGTCACAGAATTGTTCTTTGTTTCTCAGTGATAGACATGGTGGTCTCACTGAGGTCTGCTGTGTTTTGAAGTGGGGTGTGCTATTGGTTAAAATGGGGTGTGTTGTGGATTGCAGTGGGATATATTGTGTTTTAAAGTGAAGTTTGCTGTGGTTCTCAGTGAGGTTTGTGTCTGAGTGGGTTGTGTTATGTGTCTCAGTTATGTACTCTGGGTCTCAGTGATGTGGTGATGGTCTTACTGAGCAGTACTGTGGGTCGCAGTGGGTTATATTTTTTAAAGTGGGGTGAGCTGTGGGTTAAAGTGAGGTATGCTATGGGTCTTAGAGAGTTTGCTGTGGTTCTCCGTGAGGTTTGTGTCTGAGCAGGGTGTGCTGTGGGTCTCAATTATGCACTCTGGGTCTCAGTGATGTGTGCGGTGGTCTCACAGAAGCTGTTTTCTGGCTTAAAGTAGGGTTTGCTCTGTGTATCCATGCAACCAATTCTGGGTCTCAATTTTTTTTGGTCTCAGTGAGATTTGGGTCTCTGTGGGGTGTGATAAGGGTTGCAATATTCTTCTCTGGAGTACAGGATTGTGTACTGTGGTCTAAATGTGGTGTGCTGTGGGACCTAGAGGGTTTTTTCCTGGCTTAAAGTGGGGTGTGCAGTGGATATTAGTACATCGAATGGTGGGTCTTAATGAATTTTCTCAGGGACCCTTTGAGGTGTGAGTCTCAGTGGGGTGTGCTGAGTGTCACAGTTTTGTGCTGAGGGTTATAGTGTTGTGTGCTGTGGTCACAGATAGGTATGCTGTGGATCATAGAGGCTGTTTTCTGGATTAAATTGGCGTGTGCTCTGTGTATAAATATATCCAATTGTGGGTCTAAATGAATTTTTCTTTCGGTCTCATTGAGATTTGGGTCTCTGGGGTATACTGAGGGTCACAGTTTTGTGCTCTGGGTTGGAGTTGTGTGCTGTGGTCTCAATGAGGTGTGCTCTGGGTCCTAGAGGCTTTTTCCTGGGTTAACGTGGGGTGTGCACTGGATATAAGTACATCCAATGGTGGGTCTTAATGAATTTTTCTCAGGGTTCTTTGAGTTGTGAGTCTCACTGGGGTGTGCTGAGTGTCACAATTTTGTGCTGAGGGTTACAGTGTTGTGTGCTGTGGTCACAATTAGGTGTGCTGTGGATCCTAGAGGCTGTTTACTGGCGTAAAGTGGGGTTTGCACTGGATATCAGTACATCCAATGGTGAGTCTTAATGAATTTTTCTCAGGGTCTTTTTGAGGTGTGAGTCTCAGTGGGGTGTGCTGAGTGTCACAGTATTGTGCTGAGAGTTGCAGTGCTGTGTGCTGTGGTCACAGATAGGTGTGCTGTGGATCATACAGGTTGTTTTCTGGCTTAAAATGCGGTATGAACTGGATATCAGTACATCCAATGGTGGGTCTCAATAAATATTTCTAAGGGTCCCTTTGAGTTGTGAGTCTCAGTGGCATTTGCTAAGTGTCACAATTTTGTTCTCAGGGTTACAATGTTGTGTGCTGTGGTTACCGGTAGGTGTGCTGTGGATCATAGAAGCTGTTTTCTGACTTAAGGTGGGGTGTGCTCTGTGTATCAGTGCAAACAATTTCGGGTCTCAATGAATTTTTCTTTTGGTTTCAGTGACAATTGGGTCTCAGTAGGGTATGCTAAGGGTCACAGTTTTCTACTCTGGGTTACAGGGCTGTGTGCTGTGGTCTCAATGAGTTGTGCTGTAGGACCTAGAGGGTTTTTCCTGGCTTAAAGTGAGATGTGCACTATATATCCATACATCCAATGGTGGGTCTCAGTGACTATTTCTCAGGGCTCCTTTGAGTTGTGAATCTCAGTGGCATTTGCACAGTGTCCAGGTTTTGTGCCGAGGGTTGCAGTGTTGTGTGCTGTGGTCACAGATAGGTGTGCTGCACATCATAGAAACTGTTTTCTGGCTTAATGTGGGGTGTGCTGTGTGTATCGGTGCATCCTATTCTGGGTCTCAATGAATTTTTCTTTCGGTTTTAGTGAGAATTGGGTCTGAGTGGGGTATGCTAAGGGTCACAATATTCATTCATGGGTTACAGGCTTGTGTGCTGTGGTCTAAATGAGCTGTACTGTGGGTCCTAGAGAATTTTTTCTGGCTTAGAGAAGGGTGTACACTGGATAATAGTACATCCAATGGTGGATCTAAATTTTTCTCAGGGTCCCCTTGAGATGTGAATCACAGTGGGGTATGCTGAGTGTCACAGTTTGGTGTGCTGTGGATCATGGTGGCCATTTTCTGGCTTAAAGTGGGGTGTGCTCGGTGTATCAGTACATCCAATTGTGGGTCTCAATGAATTTTTCTTTCATTCTCAGTGATAATTGGATTTCAGTGGGGTGTGTTGAGGTCATGGTTTTGTCCTCTGGTTACAGAGTTGTGTGCTGTGGTCTCAAATGGTGTGCTGAGAAACCTATAGGCTTTTTTCTGGCTTAAAGTAGGCTGTGCACTGGATATCCGTACATCCAATGGTAGGTCTCAATGAATTTTTCTCAGGGTCACTTTGAGGTTTGATTCTCATTGGGGTGTGCTGAGTGTCAAAGTTTTGTGAGAAGGGATACAATGTTGTGTGCTGTGGTCACAATTATGTGTGCTGCGGATCATAGAGGCTGTTTTCTGGCTTAGAGTGGGATGTGCACTGGATATCAATGCATGCGATAGTGGGTCTCAATGAATTTGTCTCAAGATCCCTTTCAGGAATGAGTCTCAGTGGGTTGTGCTGAGTGTCACAATTTTGTACAGAGAGTTACAGTGTTGTGTGTTGCAGTCACAGTTAGCTATGCTGTGGATGATAGAGGCTCTTTTCTGGCTTAAAGTGGTGTGTGAGCTGGATATCAGTACATCCAATGATGGGTCTTAATGAATTTTTCCAAAGGTCCCTTTGAGGTGTGAATCTCAATGGGTTGTACTGAGTGTCACAATTTTGTGCTGAGGTTACAGTGTTGTGTCCTGTGGGCACAGTTAGGTGTGCTGTGGATCATAGAGGCTGTTTTCTGGTTTAAAGTGGGGTGTGGTCTGTGAATCAGTACATGCAATTGTGGCTCTCAATGAATGTTTCTTTCAGTATCAGTGAGATTTGGGTCTCACTTGGGTATGCTGTCAGTTTTGTGCTCTTGGTTACAGAGTTGTGTGCTGTGGTCTCAAAGAGGTGTGCTGAGGGAGCTAGAGGTGTTTTACTGACTTAAAGTGAAGTGTGCATTGGAAATCAATACATCAAATGGTGGGTCTCAATGAATTTTTCTCAAGGTCCCTTGGAGGTGTTAGTCTCATTGTTGTATGCTGAATGTTAAAGTTTTGTGAGAAGGGATACAATATTGGGTGCTGTGGTCACAGTTATGTGTTCTGTGCATCATAGAGGGTGTTTTCTGGCTTAGAGTGGGGTGTGCTCTGTGTTTCAGTACATCCAATTGTGGGTCTCAATGAATTTTCTTTTGGTCACAGTGAGATTTGTGTCTCAGTGGGGTAAGCTGAAGGTCGCAGTTTTCTGATCTGGGTTACAGGGTTGTGTGCTGTGGTCACAGTTAGGTGTGCTGCGGATCATGGAGGCTGTTTTCTGGCTTAAAGTGAGGTGTCCTCTGTGTATTGGTACATCCAATTGTGGGTCTCAATGAATTTTTCTTTGGTCTCAGTGAGATTCGGATCTCAGTGGGGTATGCTGAGGGTCACAGTATTGTTCTCTTGGTTACAGGCTTGTGTGCTGTGGTCTCAGTGAGGCGTACTGTGGGTCTTAGAGGCTTTTTTTGCTTAAAGTGGGGTGTGCGCTGGATATCAGTACATCCAATGGTGGGTCTCAATGAATTTTTCTCAAGGTCCCTTGGAGGTGTGAGTCTCATTGGTGTGTGCAGAGTGTTAAAGTTTTGTGAGAAGGGATACAATATTGTATGCTGTGGTCACAGTTATGTGTGCTGTGCATCATAGAGGCTGTTTTCTGGGTTAAAGTGGGGTGTGTTCGCTGTTTCAGTACATCCACTTGTGGGTCTCAATGAATTTTTCTTTTGGTCACAGTGAGATTTGTGTCTCAGTGGGGTATGCTGGTGGTCTCAGTTTTCTGCACTGGGAAACAGGGTTATGTGCTGTGGTCACAGGTGTGCTGTGGATCATAGAGGCTGTTTTATGGCTTAAATTCGGTTGTGCACTGGATATCAGTACATCCAATGGTGGGTCTCAATGAATTTTTCTCAGGTTCCTTTTGAGGTTTGAGTCTCATTGGGGTGTGCTGAGTGTCAAAGTTTTGTGAGAAGGAATGCAATGTTGTGTGCTGTGGTCACAGTAATGTGTGCTGTGCAATACAGAGGCTATTTTCCAGCTTAAAGTGTGGTGTTCACTGGATACCAATACATCCAATGATGGGTCTCAATGAATTTTTCTAAGGGTCCCTTTGAGGTTTGAGTCTCAGTGGAGTGTGCAGAGTGTCAAAATTTGGTGCTGATGGTTACAATGTTGTGTGCTTTGGTCACAGTTAGGTGTGCTGTAGATCATAGAAACTGTTTTCTGGCTTAAAGCGGAGTGTGCACTGGATATAAGTACATCTAATGGTGGGTCTCAATGAATTTTCTTCGGATCTCAGTGAGATTTGGATCTCAGTGGGATATGCTCTGGGTCGCAGTTTTGTGCTCTGGGTTACAGGGTTGTGTGCTGTGGTCTCACAAAGTGTGTTGAGGGAGCTAAAGGCTTTTTTCTGGCTTAAAGTGGAGGTGTGCACTGGATATCAGTACACCCAGATGTGGGTGTCAATGAATTTTTCTCAGGGTCCCTTTGAGGTTTGAGTCTCATTGGGGTGTGCGGAGTATCAAAGTATTGTGAGAATGGATACAATGTTGTATGATGTGGTCACAGTTATGTGTGCTGTGGATCATACAGGCTCTTTTCTGGCTTAACGTGGGGTGTGCTCTCTGTTTCAATACCTCCAATTCTAGGTCGCAATGAATTTTTCTTTTGGTCTCAGTGTAATTTGCAAGTCAGTGGGGTATGATGAGTGTCGCAGTTTTCTTCTCTGGGTTACAGGCTTGTGTGCTGTGGTCTCAATGAGGTATACTGTGGGCTCTAGAGGCTTTTTTCTGGCTTAAAGTGGGGTGTGCACTGAATATCAGTACGTCCAATGGTGGGTCTCAATGAATTTTTCTAAGGGTCTCTTTGAGGTTTCAGTCTCAGTGGGGTGTACTGAGTGTCACAATTTTTGCTGAGAGTTACAGTGTTGTGTGCTGTACTCACAGTTAGGTGTGTTGTGGATCATGGGGGCTGTTTTCTGACTTACAGTGGGGTGTGCTCTATGTATCAGTGCATTCGATTGTGGGTCTCAATGAATTTTTTTCAGTCTTAGTGAGATTTAGATCTCAGTGGGGTATGCTGAAGATCACAGTTCTGTGCTCTTTGTTACAGAGTTCTGTGCTGTGTTCTAAAAGAAGTGTGCTGAGAAACCTAGAGGCCTTTTTCTGGCTTTAAGTGGGGTGTGCACTGGATATCAGTACATCCAATGATGGGTGTCAATGAATTTTTTCAGGGTCCTTTTGAGGTTTGAGTCACATAGAGGTGTGCTGGGTGTGCTGAGTGTCAAAGATTTGTGAAAAGGGATACAATGTTGTGTACTGTGGTAAGAGTTATGTGCTGTGAGTGTCTGAGATATGTGCCATGGTCAAACTGAGGTGTGTTTTGGGTCACAGTGGGGTATATTGTAGTTCAAAGTGGGTGTGCTGGTTCTTAAAGTAGGTTGGGCAGTGGGTCTTAAGTAGGTTAACACTGTTTCAAAGTTGGGTATATAGTGGTCCAAAGTGGGTTTGCTGGTTTTTAAAGTGGTTTGTGCAGTGGACCTTAATGAGGCTTTCAGTTCTTCTCAGTGGAGTCTGTGTTTCTGTGAGGTGTGCTCTTATTCTCATTTATGTGCTGTGGGTCTCTGCAATGTGTGCCATGGTCACACTGAGGTTTACTGTGGGTCGCAGTGGGATATATTGTGGCTCAAAGAGGGTTTACTGGTTCTTAAAGTGGGTTGTGCAGTGGGTCTTAATGTGAGTTTTGGTGATTCTCAGTGGGGTTTGTGTTCCCCTGGGTGTGCTTTTGGTCTCAATTATGTCCTGTGAATTTCTGTGATGTGTGCCATGGTCACACTGAGGTTTGCAGTGGGTTGCAGTGGGATATATTGTGGTTCAAAGTGGGTTTGCTGGTACTTTAAGTAGGTTTTGCAGTGGGCCTTAAATAGATTGGCAGTCGTTCTCAGTAGGGTATATGCTTGAATGGGGTATGTTCTTGTTCTCAGTTATGTACTCTGTGTCTCTCTGATTTGCACGATTGTATCACTGAGGAGTGTTTTGCATCCCAGTGGTATATATCATGGTTTAAAGTGGGTTTGCTGGTTCTTAATGTGGGTTGTGCAGTGTGTCTTAATGAGAATATCTGTGCTTCTCAGTGGGGTTTGTGTTTAAAGTAAAGTGTTTTGTGGCTTAACGTTGGGTGTGCTGTGGGTTTCAGTGAGGTTTGCTGTGGTTCTCAGTGAGTTTTGTGTCTGAGTGGTGTGTGCTGTGGGTCTCAGTTATGTACTCTCGGTCTCAGTGATGTGTACTGTGGTATCACTGCAGTTTGGCCTGGGTCACAGTGGGTTGTGTATTGTGGTTCATAGTAGGATGTGCTGTGGTTTTCATTGGGGTGTTCTGTAGGTCTCAGTGAGGTTTGTTTCTGAGAGAGGTGTGCTGTGTGTCTCAGTTAAGTACTCTGTGTCTCATTGATGTGTGCCATGGTCTCAGTGAGGTTTGGTGTGGGTTGCAGAGGGTTATATTGTGGTTTAAAGTAGGATGTGCTGCGGCTTACAGTGGGGTGTGCTGTGGGTCTCAGTGAGATTTGCTATGGTTCTAAAAGATGTTTGTGTCTGAGTGGAGTGTGCTCTGGATCACAATTATATACTCTGAGACTCAGTGATTTGTGTGGTGGTCTCACTGAGTTGTACTGTTGATCACAATGGGGTATATTGTGGTTTAAAGTGGGGCCATATTTGGCTTAAAGTGGGGTCTGGGTTTCAGTGAGGTTTACTGCTTTTCTCAGTGAGGTTTGTGTTTGAGTGTTGTGTGCTGTGGGTCTCAGTTATGTGTTCTGGGTCTCAGTGATGTGTGCGATGGCTCACTGATGTGTGCTTTGGATCACAGTGGGTTATATTGTGGTTTAACGTGGGATGTGCTGTGGTTTACAGTGGGGTGTGCTATGTGTATCAGTGAGGTTTTCTGTGGTTCTCAGGGAGTTTTGTGTCTGAGAGCGGTGTTCTGTGGTTTCAGTTATGTACTCCTGATCTCAGTGATGTGTGTAGTGGTCTCAAAGAGGTGTGGTATGGGTGGCTGTGGGGTATATTGTGGTTTAAATTGGGTTGTTCTGTGGCTTAAAATGGGGTATGTTGTGGATCTCAGTGAAGTTTGCTCTTTTAAGTGATGCTTGTGTTTGGGGTGTGCTGTGGGTCTCAGTTATGTACTCTGGGTCTCAGTGATTTGTGCAGTGGTCTCAATGAGATGTGGTGTGGGTCACAGTGGGGTCTATAGTGGTTTAAAGTGGGTGTTCTGTAGCTTAAAATGTGGTGTTCTGTGGGTTGCAGTGGGGTATATTGTTTAAAATGGGGTGTTCTGTGGCTTAAAATGGGATGTGCTGTAAGCATTGAAAAAAATCAGTAATGCTTTAGTCTAAAGTAAAATTTCATTAGTTCAGACTCACGTAATTAATTTATCTTCTATTTAATTTTGCAGTGTTACTGTGATCCAGTCTTTCTATTTAAACTCTTGAAGTTAACATTCAACTCCAGACTTGTTCTTACCATTAGAATGGCCTTTCTCTTTGTTGTTTCTTGTACTCTTATTTCTTTGTTTCTGAATTTAGTTTTCCTGGGACAGCCCTTTCTTTAGCACTTCTTGGAGAGTTGGTCTTGTGTCAGGTTTTGTTTATCTGAGAATGTTTTTGTCTTTTTTTCCCCCTATGACAGATAATCTTGCTGGATATAGTATTCTTGGTTGAAATTGTTTTTCACTTAGCACTTTGAATATATTTTCCCATTATTTCCTTGCTTTCATTGTTTCTGATGAGAGGTCTGACATTAGCCTTATGGAATATTCTTTGAAAGTAACTGTCCATTTCTCTATTGCCAAATTTAGTATCTTGTCTTTGTGGTTTTGGTCAATCGGACTATGATGTACCTTGAGAAAGATCTTCTTGGGTCAATTCTATGTGGGGTCCTTTGTATTTTTAGGATCTGGATATTGGAGTTCCTTGCTAGATTTGGAAAGTTTTCCTCCAGGATTTTATGCAATAGATTATCCATGACGTATTAGTTTCTTCACTTTCTGGGATACTGACAATCTGGATATTTTTGCATTTAATGGTATCTAGTATTACTTGTATGTTATTCTCATTTTGAAGGGTTATTTTCTCAGTCTTTTTGGTGAATTTCTCAAGATCAGAGGTTCTATCATCTACATCTGAGATTCCATCTTCTGCATGATGTAATCTGCTTTTAATACTTTCAAGGGAGATTTTGATTTCCTGTATTACAGCTTTGACTGCAACACACTAGTTGTTGGAGAACTGAACACCACACTATCCCCTCTGGACAGATCATCTAGACAAAAAAATAGGTAAAGAGATAAAGGATCTAAACGATGCCATAAATCAAATGGACTTAACAGACATCTATAGAACTTTTCCTCCAAAAACCATGAGATACACTTTTTTCTCACCCTGACATGGAACCTTTTCGAAGAATCTTTTCAAAGCAAGCCTCTACAGATTCAGAGGCATAGAAACTATATCCAGCATCTTCTCCAACCATGATGAAATTAAACTTGAGTTTAATTTCCAGAGAAATCCTCAAAAATACTCAAATACATGGAAACTGAATACCCTACTTCTGAATGACTCCACTACTACCAAAGAAATAAAGATTGAAATAGAAAGATTCTTGGAAGCCAATGACAATGAGGACATAAATTTCCATAATCTTTGTGATACTGTTAAAGCAGTCATAAGTGGGAAGTTCATAGCAATTAGTGCACATAAGAGGAAGATGGAAAGAAGGCAAATGGATCACCTAACATCATGCCTCAAAGAATTGGAAAAGCAATAGCAAAAACATCCAAGAAACTCCAGGAGAAAGGAAATAATAAAGATCTGAACAGAAATAAATAAAATAGAAAATAAACATACTATACAGAAAATAAATGAAAGTAAAAGCTGGTTCTTTCAAAGAATAAACAAAATCAATAAACCACTAGCAAGACTTATTAAGAAGAAGAGAGAAAAGAACCAGGTGAATCAGATCTGCAATGAAGCTGGCAATATAACAACTGACATAGTAGAAATTCAAAGCATCATTAGAAGATACTATGAACATCTATATGCTAAGAAACAAGACAATATGGATGAGATGTACAAATTCCTGGACAAATATAATCTACCAAGATTGAGCCAGGAGGCTATGGAAAGTCTGAATAGACCCATAACAAGCCAGGGGATTGAATTAGTAATAAATAACCTCCCAACAACAACAACAAAAAGCCCTGGTACTGATGGATTCACCACTGAATTCTACAAAACTTTCAAAGAAGAGTTAACCCCCATTCTGCTCAAGTTATTTCTAAAGATCCAAAAGGGTGAATCTCTCCCTAATTCATTCTATGAAGCCTCTATCACCCTTATCCTTAAAACAGATAAGGACAGGACAAGGAAGGAAAACTATGTGCCAATATCTCTGATGAATATCGATGCGAAGATTCTCAACAAGATACTAGCAAATCATATCCAACAACTAATAGAAAAGATCATACATCTTGAACAGGTCGGCTTTATTCCAGGAATGCAAAGTTAGTTCAATATATGCAAAACCATAATATTAATAGGAATAAAGATAAAAAATATATGGTTATATCAATTGATGCAGAAAAAGCATTAGATAAGATACAACATCCCTATATGAGCAAAATCTCAGCAAAATCAGCATAGAAGTGTCATTTCTCAACACCATAAAAACTACCTATGAAATACCCATAGCAAACATTATCCTGAATGGAGAAAAGCTGAAAGCTTTCCCAATAAAAACGGGTACAAAACAAGGATGCCCACTTTCTCCACTCCTTTTTAATATAGTAGTGGAAGTCCTTGCAAATGCAATCAGAAAAGAGGAAAAAATAAAAAGCATTCGAATAGGAAAAGAAGAGATGAAACTCTCTCTATGCGCAGATGACATGATTGTATACATAGAAGACCCAATGGTCTCCATGGAAAAATTACTGGAAGTAATACATGAATACAGTAAAGTTACAGGATATGAAATTAACATACAGAAATTGATAGTATTTCTATATACGAACAACAGGCAGATTGAGATTGAACTGAAAAAATTTATTCCATTTACCATAGCCACAAATAGTATAAGATATTTAGGAATAAATATAACCAAAGAAGTTAAAAAACCTCCACAAAGAAAACTACGAGAAGCTAAAAAAGAGAAATAGAAAATGACACAAAAAAGTGGAAGGACATCCCATGTTCCTGGATTGGAAGAATTAATATAATCAAAATGGCAATTCTACTCAAATTAATCTACATATTTAATGCAATGCCAATCAAAGAACCAGACACATTATTCACAGATCTAGAAAAGACAATCATAAAATTTGTCTGGAATCATAAAAGACCCCATATTGCCAAAGCAATTCTGCAAAAGAGTGGAGTGGGCAGCATCTCACTCCCTGACCCAAAAATATACTACAAAGCTGTGGTAATCAAAACAGCATGGTACTGGCACAGAAACAGACATGTAGACCAATGGAACAGAATGAAGTCTCCAGAAATAAATTCCCAAACATACAGTCAATTGATTTTTGGCAAGGGGTACCAGTCAATCCAGTGGGAAAAAGAAAACCTCTTCAACAAATGGTGCTGGAAAAACTGGATTTCCACCTTCAGAAAGATGAATCTGAGCCCCTACCTCTCACCTTTGACAAAAATCAAAACAAAGTAGATAAAAGATCTAAATCTAAGACCTCAAACTATAAAACTGCTCCTGGAAAACACTGGGGAAACTCAGGGAGACATTGAGGCAGGGAAAGACTTCTTAAATAAGGACCCCAAAGCACAGTCGATAATCCCCAAAATAGACAAGTGGGATTACATGGGACTAAGAAGTTTCTGCATAGCAAAAGACACAATAATTAGTGTAAATAAACAGCCCCCAGAATAACAAGGAACTGAAGCTGCTGTTTCAAAAAAAGATGATCAACCATATTAAAAGATGGGAGAATGAGTTGAAAAAAAAAAAAAAAACACTTTCTAAAGATGACATACGAATAGCCAAAAGGCATATGAAAAAATGCTCAGTATCCCTCATTGTAAGGGAAATGCAGATCAAAACAACAATGAGATACCACCTAACCCCAGTCAGAATGACTAAGATTAAAAAAAAAAATGATAAGTGCTGGCGGGGGTGTGGTGAAAAGGGAACTCTCTTACACTGCTGGTGGGAATGTAAATTGGTCCAGCCAGTGTGGAGAACATTTTGGAGATTCCACAAAAATCTACATATGGAACTACCATATGTTCCAGCAATCTCACTCTTTGCTATCTACCTAAAGGACAGAAGAATTCATAATTGGAAAAGTACTAGCACATCAATGGTTATTGTGGCACTATTCACAATTGCTAAGACATGGAACCAACCCAGATGCCCAGGAACAGATGAATGGATCTAAAAACTATGGCATATATACTCTATGGAATATTATTCAGCTATAAAAACAACAACAACAAAAACCCTGGCTTTTGACAGAGAGTGGATGAATATGGAAGATTTACTCCTGAGTGAAGCAAGCCCGGCTATGAAGGAGAGGCATTGTATGTCCAAACAATATATACTGAGTGTCTGCACTGCATGACTGAAAGTGATTGACTAAAGGATATTGAAACACAGTAAACAGATGTAAATACAGATATAGTGTGTGTGAAAGAGTAGGGTTTGAGGAAGAACAATTAGAAGAAAAATGGGGAGGAAAAGCATTAATGGGACAAAGAAACGTGCCAATTTCTGTTAAAGATAATTTGTAGTTTAGTTAACTGTACTAGGAAGAAATGTTCACATGTTAAAATATTCACTTTGAAAAAAATATAAATAAAAATAAAAAGATATTTACTTTGTAAGCTAAATAATGTGATTGAATGTATAAAAGAAAATGAAATTAAAAAATAAAAAATACACACAAAAATAGTGATTGAGTGTTTAAAAATAATTGGAATAATAATAATGATAATCTGGAAAAAAAGAAAAGCTATTGGATGATGATGATGGGAATTTTAATATCTTTGTATTGACTGATATGAATGACTTATATGAATGGTATTCCTTCTGGAAAAAGAAGTTAATACAATGTGAAATTATATGTGATTCAATGTAATATAAACAAGGTTACGATAATAATTTTTTTTTTAATTTCAACTGCTTAATAATGGTATCTGCACATGAATGTTAGCTGGAGCTGCCATAGGGCACTAGGGGGAGTCCTAATACTGGTTTGTTTTTTGTTTGTTCACTATGAATTTAGGAAGGGCACCCATTTTTAACTTAGTTGTGAAAATTAATATTTAAATATGATAAGCCGCCAAATACTACGGTACTACCAAAACAAGCATGATTGGTCAAAATGCCAATGCAGCATTAAAACTGATAGTGGAAAAAGATGACCTGACAGTAGAAAAAGAACATGTGATAGTGGGCCTTACCAACTATCTTCAAAAACTTTATATTTAGAAAACTATGATTCTTCAAAACCTCTGTGAACTATAGAAATACAAAATATGTGTGTGAGTGTGTATATGTGTGTGTGATTGTGTGTACATTTCTAGTATAAAGATAAAGCTACTGAATTGGCAACATTTTTATAATCTTTCAAAGTAGACACAATAAATTTCGCCCATTTTTTGCCATATATTTTTCAATATAGCTTAACATAATTCCATATAAAATGCATCCAAATATTATTAAAATGGAAATGTTGTTTTTCCAGAGCTTTATTATGTAAATGTAACCACAAAAACATTAACATTATCTTTAAGAGTTAAAGTCTTACATTTCTACGTATATTTCAAATTAATCTTTACCTGGAGATCAAGAGGTACACTATGAAGGTAAAATAGTCATTTCTTGTTTTTAAATGAAAACCTGCATTTGAAAGTAAGACATGCTCATTACAACAGAAGTATAGAGCTCAATTCAGCAGGAAAACAAAAATGAACACATGAAAGACAAACCTGACTAATCAAAGGGCAGCCAACATGACCTACAGTTCTCTGAGCAAGACCTACAAATGGCCAACAAACATGAAAACTGCATGGCATCACTGATCATTAGGGAAACTGCAATGAGATTATTATTATCATATTATTCCAGTAAGAATGGCTATTATTAATTTAAAAAAAAAACCAACAGTAGTAGATACTGGTGAGAATGCCATGAACAGGGCAGTCTTTAATGGTATTCATAGGAAGGTAAATTAGTACAGCCATTATGGATAAAAGCATAAAGATTCCTCAGGAAACCAAAAATGGAACTGCAATGTGATCCAGCAATCCCACAACTAGGCATTGCATCCAAAAGAAAAGAAAGCAATATGTGTTAAGGATGTTGCACCCCTCGCTGCACTATCCCTAATAAGCAATGTATAGAAGCAACCTGTGTCCATCAAAAAAATGAATGGGTGGGAACCAGCAAATGGCATAATGGTTACATCACTGGATACCCACATAGCTGACTGTGGTTCAAGTCCCAGACTTGCAACCTAAAACTCTTAAAAATGAATGGATAGGGACCGGCAAGTGGCATAGTGGTTAAGGGCACTGGACTCCTACATGGCTGCCTGTGGTTTGGCTCCTGGATCTGGTGGCTTGCTTTCTCATTTTCTCTCTCTTTCTATTTTCTCTGTCCCTCTCTGGTCAAATTTAAATAAATAAATAAATATTAAATAAAATAATTCTTAAAAAAAAAAGCTCTTAAAAATGAGTGGATTAACACAACCTATACACATACACAATGGAACCAAGCAACCGCTAAAAAGGATGGAATCCAGTCCTTTGAGGTTAAATGGGTAAGCTTGGAAGACATTTTGCTAAGTGAAATAAGCCAAGTACAGAAAAAAATATAAGCAGTCTCTTTCACATTATGGAAATCAGAAAAAGTGACCTCATGGAAGTAGAGAGATGTAGAATGACTACTGGATGCTTAGAAGGAAGAGAAGTTAGAAGGAATTTTTTTTTAAGAAATTTTTGCTATAAGGGCATCTGTGCTTGCTGGGCAGACAGAAAAAGACAGAGAGACAGAAAGCAAGAAATCATTCACTGAGGGGGGATGACCGCACCACACTCCCTTCTCCTCCACTCTCCTCCTGGGATCTTGGGCACACACACACACACACACACACACACACACATGCCCGGTGTGAGTTTTAAGCAGCCAGGTCCAGGACTTGAACCATGGTCAAATACATGGGAGTCCAGAGACATAACCATCACACCATCTGCTGGTCCCAGGATGTTGATTAACAGTAACAAAATAGCAGATTGACAGAGCAATAGCTAATGTTATAAAAATGCACTGAGGAGAAAGTGATTAACAAAAACTTACTGTCTATAGCGTTACAAATGATCAAAATAATGGATATAATAATTGCATGCTGTATTTGTATACTGAAAAAGTCACATTGCAGCAATTGTTATGCTACTCAGTAATTATTAATTTAAAAAAAGTATAATAAAAAATGCTTTGTGAATTCCTCCATATTTTTTCCTGACACTAACCCCTAAAGATAATCTTGAAATATACCAAGCCCTATGCAGTTAGTATATTTGTCTACCTCTCTTCTAAATTTTGCCTCTTAAATTTAATAAGCATATTATTCACATGGGAGACCATATTAAAATGCAGGTTCTGATTCATATGTCTGGAATAAGCCTTGCACAGATGAATTTCTGTAAATTCTCAGGGAGCTCTTGCTGTGTTATACAGGCCATGCTTGAATGTAGTGAGGAGGTATAGCCTATCTAGGAATAGAACATGTGCCTCTTTTATGCCCCAGATCTGCACTGTCCTCCTTACTTCCATTAGCTGAAAATAACTGCAGAAGCCATATCCTAAAGATGCTGAAGTCTCGGGACCAGCAGTTAGCGTAATGGCTATGTCACTAGACTCCCACGTAGTCGACTGCGGTTCGCGTCCCAGATCCGGTGGCTTAAACTCACACCGGGCGCGTGTGCGTGCGTGCCCAGGATCCCTAGAGGAGAATGGAGGAGAAGGGATTGTGGCGTGGCCATCCCCCTTGGGGGGTGATTTCTCTCTTTCTGTCTCTGTCTGTCTGTCTGGCGAGTGCACACGCCCTATAGCGAAAACCTCTCGGGGTGGGGAAAAATAAAATGTTGAAGTCTCTGTAGGATTGCATGCAGCAGACTTGTCTAATGCTATTGAATCTACAAGACAGAGACATAAAATTATATTAAATCACTGAAATTTGGAGGATTATTTGTTACAACAGCTAACCTTATTTTATCAATAAATATATACTGAGATAGTTTTAATAAAAGTCCATTTTACAGGGGCCAGCTGGTGGCATAGTGGTTAAGGTGCTAGACTCCCACATGGCTGATTGCAGTTTAAGTCCCAAACCTGACGGTTTGAAACACACAGTGTGCATGCCCATGAGTGCCCCAAATCCTGAGAGGTGAATGGAGGAGAAGGGATTGTGGTGTGGCCATTCTTCTGGGGAAAGGGAGGTGATGATTTCTCACTTTCTGTCTCTCTGTCTCTCCAGCAAGTACACACGCCCTATAGCAAAAATCTCCACCACACCCACAAAAAACAGTCCTTGTTACAAATAATGGCATATCAGCACTTTATATTTTGGGGGATTTATGAGAAAGTATCTAAAATAAATGTTTAAAATAGAATTTCTTCTCTAAATTGACTACATTATTTAAAATGACATATCTTACCTTGAGCTCCCAACAAAGGTCATGGTACATCGAACTGGGGTTGGGGAAGTTCTGAGCGCTGTCTCAATTTGAGCATTCCCTCCAGTTTTCCTCTTTCCTCCAACTACAGCTCTTTGTTTTGAATTTACACAGAGAACTCATTGTGGAGATTGTCTAAAGCCACAGGGAAAATGGTAGAAAACTCATCATTGCTGTGGCCAGAAAGAGAAGTTTATGACTTTCTTCTTTTCTTAAGCACCCAGTTTAGCTTCATACTTTATCTCGTGGTGGCAAACATAAGAGTCATTCCTGAATCTTGGCTAAAATCCTCAGGCTTAACCTAGTAGCCTCCAAAATATTAGGCAGTGGTATTATTTGTTTACCTTCTCATTACTGTAGTTCTCAGGCATGTACTTTTATTTGGAATTAACGTGATGAATATCTTTCTACTTGACTCCATTTCTACAGACACAGACAACTGAACTAATTATCAACAGCAGAAAAATTGCCAAAAAGAGGCCATGCCATCATGCAAAGATATTCCTGTTAATAAAGAAAACCAAACATTTTTTCTTGCAGCCAAAGAACTTTACCCTAGAAACTGAATTTTGGTACTTATATATACTAAGGCTAAATATTTGATTTTAAGTTTTTGACTTAAATTTTAAAGTTTATTTAATGATTTCTTCCATGAGGGCCAGAAACAGACAGAAAGGCACCCCAACACAGTCTTTAGGCCATGACCCACCCCATTCTTAACTGAGTCAGATCACGGGCCTGTGCACCCAGAGTGCTTAGGAAGGTCCTGCAAGGCAAACTCAGCTTCTTTTCCATGTGGGTTCACTGTGCCACCCTCCATGCCAACACTTGGCTTCACATAAAAATTTGACCAAAATTATATCCACTCTCTCTTGGGTGAATAGCCATTATTGAGATGTAAAGAAAATAAATGTTGTTGATTATCGCTTAAATAAAGTTCAATTAATATTTTTAAATGTTCTCCAATATTGTTAATGTACAGAATAACAAAATCCTGCATTACCATTTAGCAGACGTAAAAAGAGAGACCAAAAACAAGGATTGGCTCCTCGCCTTGTTATGACATGGAAATGCAGTCATCTCTGAGAATGGCTTGTTTGATGACTTTCTGAGTGTGATTTTCTGCTTCTCCCATGGTGAGCTTAAACCTACTTATCCTTGTTCTGAGCCTAAGGGAAGAGAGGACATCTGGCTACCAGCCTCCCCTTAATTAGCCTTCAAAGTAGAAGACTGGGAGATTGTGCTTTTGCCTTCTGAACCAATAAAATTGAATTGTATAACGTCTTACCACAAAACTTGTAAGAGCAAATTCTTCTTGCCACGCAGGTTTGTTATATGTAATGGTGGAAATAAGTTGCTAAGAAATAAAAAAGGGGCCAACCACAGGGCATGGTAGTTAAGGTGGCTGGACCCCACATGGCAAACTGAATGGTTCAATTCCCAGAACTGGTGGTTTGAGAGACATGCCAAGCATGTGTGCATGCATGTCCAATATCCCTAAAGGAGGGAGAAATGTAGGAGAAGGGATTGCAGGTGACCATCCCCCATGGATAGGTGCTTTCTCACCCTCCCACTCACCACCGTCTCTCCAGAGAACTTATACACATTCTGGAAAATTCAAAAAAAGGGGGGTGACATCAGACAGCAAAGGATTCTTTTTATAAGTAAACATAAATTTAAAATCAAGGTATGTATTGTATATCTGTGAAAAAAGCTCAGATATAAATATAATAGAAAATCCAAATTAAAAAATATAAAATAAATTGAATTTTCAATGTGTGAATATTTCTATAGAAGATAGGAGATATGAATAATATAATTTCCATATCCCTCTGCTATACAACCACAGGGAAGATTTATTTCAAACTCTTTGAATGGATGACTGAGATTATAAGTTAGACATTATCAAACACACTGATGAAGATAGGTCATCTGACATTTGCAAAGACTGCAAACAGAAACAGACTTTGGAGTACTGAATATTTAAAAGGAGCATTAAGCCACCTAATTAAACCATTTAGACACATAAACAAATAATGAAAATCAGAATGAAACAAAAAAATGCATTTCAATGGAGTGGTGTTTTCTGGTATCATGCAGTCTCTGCACTGGTAGCCCATAAAGTATTTGGTAATAGAGTTTACTTGGCAGAGTTTAATAGAGTTTGCTTAGGGAGGAGATGAACTCCGATAAGCTTGTTCTTGTCTGTTGGGACGTCTGAGAAACAGACCGTGATGAAGATTAGCAGGCACAAGTTCTATTAGAAGGATTTCTAAGATCAACATCTGTGGAAAGGAAAGGAAGAAAGGATTGGGCAGAGGATGAAGTAAAGCAATGAGGATATTACAGTGGAAACTTTGGTCAACCCTATGGGTAATCCTCAAATTGGGCTAACCCTTCAAAGCCATAACAGATTAGAAAGAGAGTCAAGCATTTGGTCTTCATATAGATTAGTTATTGGATACAGAATTCCACCAGGAGGGAGGATGACCTTAGACAAACCCTAAAGAGGGCAATGCCAAGGACTGTGTAAATAAAAAGCAAATGCTATGTTCTGACAGTGCTAAGTAACTGCAGTCGGCCATGTTTGGGATCCTGTAACACTTTATTTTCTAAGGTTTTTTGTGCTGTGTAACTAAGTTCTGCATTCTTATTATTTTTATCTTATTTATTTATTATTATCTTTATTTATTATTCTTACTATTTTCTTCAAAATTTATTGTTAGCCCATTGCATTTTAAAAAGGAAGTGATAAAGACCAATAGAATGGAGACTATTTTATGAGCCTAAGCCACAATTCACTTCCTGCCTCAGCCCACCCCAGAGCATGGACATACACCTGCCAGCTTACTCAAGGAGCTCCCCAAACACAACTCCAGAACCTCCCCATGTGAAATCAGCCTCACAGAGCCTCACATTTTACTGTGGCATCACCTCAACATGTTCTCTTGAAATGAGTGACCTTCATGTTCCTGTCATGTTCAAGTAGAAGATGGATCATCATATTGTTCAGATATGGTAGAAAATAATGTAGAACACTTGGTTAGATAAAGACTCCAAATTACATTCAAATTATCATTTGCCGATCTTCTGTCTAAACTGTTAGGTTGCTGGGAAAGCCATGATGTATTTTTCTGTGTTTCTATGCCAAAATGCATCATGACTTTCCTGACAACCCAATAGCTAACATTATGTCTAATTTCCTCTTTCTTCTAAATTTTAATTATAACTTCTGGTGTACATATAATTGATAATTTGGTTGTGAACTACAGTTTGGTTTCTTCTTATTTGTTTGTTTGTTTGTTTGTTTTAATTTTGCCACAGGGCAGTTTTGCTCACCAGAGAGAGAGAGAGAGAGAGAGAGAGTGAGAACGCACCACCCATGGGAAATGCTTGTGCCTCAATCCTTCTCTTTTTCTTTCACCTTTTGGGATTTTGGACACACACACACACACACACACACACACACACACATGCCTGTGTGTTTTTCAAGATGCTGGTTTGGGATTCAGACCAACTTGTCAGCCAGCGGGGTTCAGCCATTTTAACCACCATGCCATTCGCTGGTCTCAGTATGTTTTTCTAAGGCATGCATATAGTGTATAATAATCAACTCAAATGTATACTGTATTCATTTTCTTCAGCATGGAACATTACACTATGTTGTAAACATTTGTTGATAATTCTACTGGTTTTCTTTTTCAAATATGCATTACATTATCTGTATTTTTTAGTGTGCTGTGATACACCATCCTGCTTAATCCTGAAATTGGATAAGACAAATATTCTCAGATAACTATAAGAATATATATGCAAATATTTCAAAAAGATCATAGATAATGGAATTAAAATATGAGTTTATTTGGTGCAAAAAATTTCAAAATCCATACATAGTTTTTTCATAATATGCATTTTCCATGAACTGTTTGGAGATCCCATGTGTGAGTGTGTATGTATACACACAACCCTGTGACAGGCACTGTGCTAGGCAATGCATCCTCCATTGACATGTAATAACTGTAAATTTGAACCAGTAACTAACCTTCTCAGAACCGTATTTATTTATTTATTTATTTGTAGAACCAGGTTGACATCTGAAGACCTCCTCAATTATGTCCTAAATCCAACTGGTTAAAGCTAGGGATGGAACATGTTAAGACACTTATGGGGGTATTGTCTCTCTCTCCCTCTCTCCCTCTCTCTCTCTGGTACTCACTCATGAAAGAAATAAACAAAATTAAATTTTTTTAAATTAAAATAATAGGGCCAGGATGTGGCATGAAGGTTAAGGTGCTGGACCCCACATGACCCACCACGGTTTGAGTCCTGGACCCCCAGCTTACTTTCTCACTTTCTCTTTCTCTCCCTATTTCTCTCTAGTGAGCACATGTTCTCCATAGCAAATGAAACAAATATATAAATTTAAAAAGTAATGTCTTTAAAACATTAGAACAATAGTAATATCCACACTTTCAGATTGATTGATGTTTAGTAAATATTCAATAAATATTATCATAGTCTTTATTATCATTATTAATGTAAGTATAGAATTCAGTCCACAATAGCCATTAATGACCAAGAAATACACTTTTGAATTTTCTTTTTTTTTCATAATGAAATGTATCAGATATAATTTATATTCCTCCCAAAGTTCATTCAATTTTATCACCTGTAAGGCTCTTTGTTACTATTCAGGCCACATTTTCCAGCACCAACAGTTCATTCTGCTTCTCAGGCTCAGTGTAAGTACCTGAGAAATAAGGAGACCTTCATATAGAATGGCTTCCTGATGCTTAACCTGTCAACAAAATTTTATACTTTTTGGTTCTTTTTTTTTAAAGTTATTTTGCTATAGCACTATATATATAGTGCTCTCTGGTGTACTCACCAGGGAGACTAAGAGAGAAAGTGAGAGAGAGAAAGTGAGAAATCACCTCTCAGAAGGGATGGCCATGCCACGATCCCTTCTCCATTCTCCTCTCAGGATTTTGGGCACACATGCACATGCACCTGGTGTGAGTTTCAAACCACCGAGTCCAGGACTCAAACCATGATCAGCCATGTGGGAGTCTAACACCTTAACCACTACACCACTTGCTGGCTAGTCCCTGCCTTTTGGTTCTTATGAGAAAAATATATAAGATAAACTTTAGAAGTAGAATTTCTACTCAAAATGGAATGCACTTTTAAATAATGAATCTAAAATGAAGCTGCCAGCCAAGTGTCATGGTGTGGCTGTTTCTAGGTATCTGGGTGACATGTCCCCTTGTCTTTTTCCTCTTTTTTCCCACTTTCTCCCCACTAGGGCTCTCCAGTTGGAACTTGCACAGAGAACTCAGCACAGAGCTCATTAAAGCCATAGGAAAAATAGCCAAAAATTCATCATCATTTCCAAAAGAGCAATTCATGGATTTATTCTTTTCTTTTTGTCTTCATACTTTAGCTCATATGATCAACCAAATGTATTCCTGAATCTTAGCTAAATTCCTTAAGCTAAGTTGTTGGTCTCAAAAATTTTGAGCAGTCACATTTCCTGTTTACCTTTTTATTACTGTAGTAATCAGATATGTACTTATTGGGAGCTAACATGATGACTACCTCTCCACACATTAGTACAGTTTAATTACAGTAAGTATGGGGAGAAGTCAACAATAAACAATGTAGGCGATTTACCTACAAATTTGTTTTGTTTTGTTTTTAGTTTTTGCCATAGGGCACATGTGCTTGTTGGAAAGAAGATAGAGAAAGAGGGAAAGTAAGAAAGCATCCTGAAGGTTGTAATCTCTTTTCCATTCTCCTCTCGAGATTTTGGACATGCATGCAGAAGTACGTGGTGTGATTTTCAAGCCTCTGGGTCCTGGACTCTGTCCTTGGTGAACTAGGTGAGAATCCAACACTTTAATCATTACACCACCCACTGGACCCACAAATGGTTATTGTGATAACAGTTTGAGATGCATTCTGGGCTGCCCACAAATTGATTACCGTGAACTGGGACTGAGTAATAAACGTCCCTACGGATTTTCAACTAGTTAAAAATGTAATTCATTTGCAGTTTGTTTAAATGAGTAGATGAAAAATAGTGAAAGACATGTCATTTATTTATTTTCAGGTACTTTTATTGATCCCCCATATTGATTTATGTTAAATGACTGTATGATAATTAACCAAATAATTTCTACGTCAGCTAGAAATTTTTTCTGCCTTGGCTGATTTTTATCACTAAGCAAAATTTGAATTCTCTGAGGAGTAAACCTTATAATCGCCCTAAAATGGTATTGTGTAGACATGATCATTAAAATTCAGTCATTTATTTTCCAGAGAGTTCCAACAATTCAGAAATTTAATCTAAACATACTCCCGCCAAGACTGCTTTAGCTACATCACCAATACAAACTCTCATCTCAATTTATGTAACTGTTTACAAAGTTATTATGTTCTATTTTTTAGGCTAAATATCCTTTTATTTGCAGCAATAATCATTGTAACCAATCTCAACACCAAGTTGTAAATAAATCTCTGCTGCATAAAACTATTTGTCATTTTCAGTACCCACACAATCTACATGTCTGCCAAACTCATTCATCTGTACCAAAATTGCAACTACTAAGAAAAAACAAAATTAATAATATTAAAAGAATTTGGGTTTGTGCAAGTAAAGTATGAGCCAGACTACTTTCCTTTTTTTGTGTGTTTGTTTTAGCATAGGATGCATGTGCTTGTCAGAGAGACACAAAGTGAGAAATCACCCCAAAGGAATAACTATGCTACATTCTCTTCTCCTCCATCCCCCTGTCAGGATTTTGGGCATGCACACACACATGCCTGACATGATTTTTCAGTCACTCAGTCTGGGACTTGAACAGCTAAGTTGACTATGTGACATCCAGCACTTTAACCTCTACACTACCTGCTAGTCCTCATTTTCCATTTTTGTATCAAATATTAACTTCTTGACTATATTTTAATAAAACTTCTTAAAAATGTGAGAACTATTGAATGAATAAACTTAAAAATAAGAAGTAAAGTATGTATTTTGAGTGTGTACCAGGTGGCATGGTGAAGGTGCTGGACCCAACATGGCTGACTCGTAGTCTAGTTCTAGATCTGGTGGCCTAAAAAATACACACTGCATATGTGTGTGTGTGTGTGTGTGTGTGTGTGTGTGTGTGTGTGGGTCTGTGTGTGTGCATTACCAAAATCCTGAGGGGATAATGGAGGAGAAGGGATTGCAGCATGGCTATCATCCTAGGGAGTGATTTCTCACTTTCCCTCTCTTTCTCCAGCTAGTGCATGTAACCTATGGGGAGGGGGAGTATGTATTTATCAAAATTACATTGAAAATGGGGGACCAGCAGTTAGAGTAATGGCTATGTCGCTGGACTCCCATGTACTCAACCGCGGTTCTAGTCTTGGACCCAGTGGCTTAAACTCATGCCAGGCGCATGTGCGTGCACGCCCAAGATCCCGAGAGGAGAATGGAGAAGAAGGGATTGCAGTGTGGCCATCCCTGCTGGGGGATGATTTTTCACTTTCTGTCTCTCTGTCCCTCTCTGTCTTTCTGGCAAGCATATGCGCCCTATAACAAAAACCTCTCCCCCCCAAAAAAATTACATTGAATTGACTTTGACTTAATTCGGGCTATAAATATGAATTTATTTACTATAAATAACATAGAAGAACTACAGTAATTCTCTATAAATCTAAATGCAGAAGAAAGAAATTTCAACTGAGATATTATTGCAAATGTATTTGAATTTTTTGGATTTTTTAATAAATATCCCATATATCTCTGTGTTTAAAACCAACCTAATGTACGTCATTTTATGGTTTCAATCATTCTCAGGTTTTTTTGTTTCAACATATATTTATTTATCCATTTATTTGTTGTGATTTATGAAGCTACTGGGTCGAAGTCAAACCACAGTTGATCATGTGGAAATCCAGAACCCCAACCACCATGCCACCTGCTGGCCCACCAATCATTCTCAGTTTGGTTGACCTCTTTTCTCTGTAGAAGGTCACAAGTTTGGAATTCATTTTACAGGCATTTTATTTTTAAGTACACACCATACAGAAAACATATGGCAAATACTAAGAGGGAAGAATAGGAGAGGAGGTAAGAAAAAGTTCTACAGTACAAATGTTTGGCAAACAAAGTGATAGAACTAGATTTTAAATGCTTTACAAACTACTGCTTTCACACAGATAATTCTAACTTTATAAAGTTTTAAGAGAGCAACAGTTCTGTCCTTAACATGAGAATAAGCTACATAGCCTAAAACGTCAGTAATTTTTTAAAAAAACATCAGAGACCCTAAGGACATAAAATCATCAGTATGAATATTTTTACCCCTTGCTGTTTATTAAATTTTGTGTTATAACTTGATAATGGCACTTTAAGTGTTTCTAACCTTTGCTTTTAGCCCCATTCCCCTTTTTAATATTTAACCTGTTTCGTAGGGGCTCAAAGTCTGGGAATGAAATTTCTCCAGTGGGAAGTTCCTGCAAAAGACTTGGAAGGTAAGAGAAACAGATGCTGTTTTCCTTGTTTTACAACCAGGGCACAGATGGTAGAGCTTGGCAGTAGTACCCTCAGTGGTTTTGGTGACAATAACCCTCATGGGGCTGCAGGCACCTGTGACAATTGGTAGTCCCTCACCAGAAGCTTAGGAGGCAAACCTGAGGGGAATTGACTTCCCTGAATTGCACTTCTCCATCCCTTACTAAAGTTTGTTAACAATTCCTTTTGCAAAATTCTTTTCTTTATACATCCTGGAAGATTTATTTCACAGACCCTACCCTGACACTGATTCTTAAAATAAATAAATAAGGAAGGAAGGAAGGAAGGAAGGAAGGAAGGAAGGAAGTATCCATTTCTTCCATGAGAGGAAGAGAGGCACCCCGAACAGGATCCTCACACTGCAATCCATTGTCAGCCTCAGCCAGCGTGGATCACAGGCCCACATCCTGGGTGTTTGCAGGGAAGCACTGAGACTTGATCTGAGACCTTCCTCCATGGGTCCAGCATCACAGAGCGTTGGGTTACCACTGTGCTGCCAGCTGATTCTGATACTGTGTCTTTTTTCTTTTTAATTTGCCAGAGGGTACATGCCTTTGCCAGAGGGAGACAGAGAGAAGGAAAACATGAGAAAGCACCCACTATGGGATATAGTCACACTGCAATCCCTCTCCTTTATCTCTCCCTCTTTCTGGGATTTTTGGGGACACACACATGCACACAGAGTGTTTCTCAAGATGACAGATCTGGGTCTCAAACCATGAGGTGGGTCATTCTAGATCCAGCCACCCTAACCACCACACCACTAACCAGCCCACTGATTCTTTTCTCTTTTTTATTCATATGTTAAATAGCTATCCATTGATTCTTGTAAACAAGGTTTTGTTCTCAGTTTGGGCATATTTAGGCCATGTTCAAATTCATTGGATAGACAACACCAGGATTATTTCTAATTCAAAGAGAATGTAGTAAACATATACTTAAATTTCAGTAGACCATCAATTATTAATAAATTATTGACATAAAGTAGCCCTTTACATAGATGAAGGTACCTTAAAAACAGCACTAAGCCAATGTGAAGAATGGAATCAAATAGATACTCTTATATTTAGATAACCATATAACAAGATTTGCTTATATATGAGCAGCTTAAATAATTTTCTTTTTTTGGAGAGGTTTTTGCCATAGGGCGTGTGTACTCGCCAGACAGACAGAGAGAGATAGAGAGACAGAAAGTGAGAAATCACCCCCCAGGGGGGATGGCCACGCCACAATCCCTTCTCCTCCATTCTCCTCTCGAGATCTTGGGCATGCACACATACGCGCCCAGCGTGAGTTTTAAGCCACCGGATCTGGGACTTGAAACCGCAGTCGACTACATGGAAGTCCAGTGACATAACCATTATGCTAACTGCTGGTCCTGAGCTTAAATAAAGTTTTTAAAAAAGTTTAAACCTGTAACACAATGTAATAAATTTAAAGGAGTGTTATAATTTCTAAATCATTACTATTTATATGAGCTACAGTTGTAAATTATAATAGATCTAACTTAAAGTGGTTCTAAAGACAGTGATATACATACATTTTTTTATTTAAGTAAAAATAATTCTTTTCCATGGGAAGTATGTAAATTGTATCTCAGTAAAGATGACAGAAGAGAATCACAGAATATAACAAATGCATGTGTATTTGATCAGAATTTATTACATTTGATATAGATGCAAGTTAAATTTTAATACCTACACTATTCTTTGAATAGTCTTGATTTTATTTAAGATAAATGTGGACAATCGATGATGTTGTCTATACCTTTAAGGAGCTCAAGATTATTTCTAAAGGCTCCATTTTCTTATTCTGTAGCCTGACCCAGTATAGCTCCAAAGATCACCTCACCTTAGATGTTGCAGTGGTTAGGAAGCAAATTATTTGACAGGTTGGTCGTATAGCTGTGGTCACATGGAGGGGCCCTGCTTCAGCACATATCCAGGATACGCAGCTCCATCCAACTAAGAAATGGCAGTAATATAAGAACATGCATGGTAAATGAGGCAGTTTAGCAAAGCACTAACAATACTTTGGCTAGAAATTGCAGTAAAGAGAAAAAAAAGTTTATCTATCAGGGCCACCATGCTATTTCTTGTAAACATTTACAAACAGGGTGATTAAAGGATCATTTGCTTTTTATGTCCACCATTTTACCATTTTGAGGCTTTGTACACGTGTAACAGCAAATAGTTATGGTTCAGAAGACAACTACTTACTTTTTGTAATGGGTTTTTAAGGGAAGAGCAGAAGGAAATATATCTATAATAAATGTAATGGATTGTGATTATTTGTTAGCTGAAAAATCAGATTAGAGCCACTAGTGTGACATATGCATAACTAATTAAACTTTGCATTTTTAATATAAAAGAGCTTTATAAGGGCTGGCCCCTTTGTCTAGTGGCTAAAGGAGCCAGTTGCCACATGATGGACCATGGTTTGACTCCCAGGTTGGGTGCCTTGAAAACCATGCTAGGCACATGTAGCATGTATGCCCAAATCCCAGCAGGATGGAGAAATGGAGACTGGATCACAATGTGAGTGTACTGCACTGGGGTGCTTTCTCCTTCTCTTCTCACCCTGTCTCCTATATCTCTCTGGTGAGCATGCATGCCCTCTAATAACTAAAAAATCTTTATATACTATATATTACAGTTGCAATTTTTTTTACTATTCAAAGAAACAACTTCTATGTCTATGTTAAATGTATGGTTTGCAAGCATTTTTTAAGCAACAAAAAGTTTAAACCTGTAACACAACATAATAAATTTAAAGGTGTGTTATAATTTCTAAATCATTACTATTTATATGAGTTACAGTTGTAATTATAGTATATCTAACCTAAAGCTTCTGGAGGCTGAAGCCTATAGTGTTCTTCATATGTGGTAAATGCTTTCATCTTTTATGAACCACAAAAACTTAGAGTCAAATCTGTTAGGTGTGTGTCTATGTATATATATGTTATTCTCTAGTTTTTCAATTTTGTCCTGGTTTATTTTTAACCTCCTTTTACATGTTTTTCCTCTTTCACTCCAAATTCTGTTCTGGAATCTGTTTCTGTAGGACAGCTTTGGCTTCCTGTACAAGTGACAGTAGTACTCAAGCCACCTACATGGGTTACAATGTTGAAAAGATGGCAGACTTGACAATTATTGTTTTTGGATTAGCTTCATGTAACACTCTATTCTCTCTGAAAGTTCATCAAAAACCTCCAAAACAAACATACAAGCATACAATACATCAGTTGAAATCTAGCTTTAAATTGTATATACTCTTTTCTAGGGCCAGCAAATGGCGTAATGGCTATATCACTGGACTCCCATGTAGTCGACTGCAATTTGAGGCCTGGACCCAGTGGCTTAAACTCACACTGGGCACATGTAAATGTGTGTACAGGAGAGGAGAATGTAGGAGAAAGGATTGCAGCATGGCCATCCCCCCTGGGGAGTGATTTCTCACTTTCTGTCTCTCTGTCTCTGTCTTTCTGGAAAGGGCATGTGCCCTATAGCAAAAAAAAAGAAAAAAAAAAAGAAAAGATAAGAAAATTACATTTACTTTTCATTGTTCCCCAGTTGACTTGGATATTTTCACTGGAATTTTCTTCAAGCCACTTTAGTCTTGCTTAAGCCTTAACATTTCCTTTGATTGAATATATTTTTATCTCGTTTCCCCAAAAGCTGTCATTATTCTTTGAAAGTAGTAATTTAAAATCACACTAGCAAGTCTATTCATTTTTTTAGATATTCCATGTATATGGACTGGATGAGTCAATATTGTTAAATGATGACACTCAAAGCATTCAATAGAGCCAGTGCAATGCCTATCAGACTACCAATGGCATTCTTCACAGAAATAGAAACAAAAACATAAAATTTGTATGAAATCACAAAATATCCATGACTAGCTAAAGCAATCCTGTGCAAAAAGAACAAAGCTGAAGGTATTACCAACCTACATTCAAAATATACTACAAAGTAATAATAACCAAAAAAGCATGGTATTGACATAAAAAACAAACGCATACATCAATCGACCAGAACAGAGAACCTGGAACTAAATTCACATACATACGGCTAGCTGATTTTTAACAAAATATCTAAGAACATTAATTGGTTAAAGTACAATCTCTTCAATAAATGATGCAGAAACAATTATATATCCATATGCAAAGAAAGAAATTAGACTGCTATTTCTCACCATATACAAAAAATAAACTCAAAATTAATTAAAAATTTAAATGTAAGACATAAAGCTTTGAAATTTTAAGAAGAATACAGGGGAAACACTTCAGAACAGTTCTTATGAGCAAAGATTTTTAGGATAAGATCACAGAAGAAAGGACAACATAAACAAAAATAGACAAATGGGGTTATATCAAGCTAGAAAGTTTCTGTACAGCAAAGAAAATAATTAATGAACTAATGAGGCAACCTACAGAATGTAAAAAAAAAATTCAAGTCACACATCTAACAAGGAACTAAAACAACAGTATATGAGGAACTGAAAGAATTCAGCAGTAAAATTCCGAATAAATAATGGGCAATCAATCTTATCTGCAAGTTCTCAAAAGAAGACATACACATGGGACCAGCAGTTGACATAATGGCTATGTCACTTGGCTCCCATGTAGTCAACCATGGTTTGAGTCCCAGACCTGGTGGCTTAAACTCATGCCAGGCATGTGTGCCTGCATGCCCAAGATCCCAAGAGGAGAATGAAGGAGAAGGGCTTGTGGCATGGCCATCCCCCTGCAGGGTGTTGATTTCTTACTTTCTGTCTCTCTGTCTTTCTCGTGAGTGCACATGCCCTATAGAAAAATAAATAAATAAAAATTTAAAAATAAAACAAAAAGAAGACATACATACACATGTCCAAAAAGTATATGGAAAAATGATCAGTATTACTAGTCATCAGGAAAATGTGAATCAAAACTATAATGAAGTTTCACTTTAGGCCAATTAAAATGACTATTTTATCATAAAAAATAAAGAATGATAAATACTGGTGATAATGTGAAGAAAATGAAACTTTTGTGCATTGTTGGTAGGATGGTAAATTAGTACAACCATTATGGATGAAGTATGGCAGCTCTTCCAAAAACTTAGTAATCCCAGTGCTAGGTATGTATCCTAAGTAAAGGAAATCAGTATATCAAAGAGATAATTGCACTTTTATGTATATTACAGCACCATTCACAATAGCCAAAATATAAAATCAACCTAAGTTCAGTGGATAAATGGACAATGATATGTGGTATATATGCAAAATTGAATATTTCTGCCATTAAAAATAAGGGCATGTCAAAAGAGGCAATATGGATGAGCCTGGAGGAAATTATGCTAAGTGAAATATGCCAGGTGGGTCAGTCCAGTAGCCTGATAGTTAAGGAAGCTGGATACAAAATGACCAACAGTTTAAATCCTGCCTCCAGCAACTTGGAAAACAAGTTGATGACAAATTGCTAGTTATACAATGTATGCATGTGTTGAAAATCACACTGTATCCCATTAATATGTACAATTCAAAAATAAAATTAAATAAAATACATATATTAAAAGAAATTCAGGACCAGCAGATGGCATAATGGTTACGTTGTTGGACTCCTACATAGTCAACCGCAGTTCAAGTCCTGGAACCTGTAGCTTAAAACATGACAGGTGCATGTGCGTGCATGCCCAAAATCCTGAGAGGAGAATAGAGGAGAAGGGATTGTGGTGTGGCCATCCCCTCTGTGGGGTGATTCCTGGCTTTCTTTGTTTCTTTCTGTCTCACCAGTGAATGCACATGCCCTATAGCAAAACTCTCTAGAAAAAAAAATTAAGAAAAAATCTGAAGGATTTTTATTTCATTGATTATTTTCCTGTTTTCAATTTTATTCAGTTTTCCTTATATCTTTATTTCCTTCATTTAGTACATTTAGTATTCTTTGAGTTTACTTTGTTTTCCTTCTTCGGAGGGGGAAATTCCTTACTCCCACCACCTTCCCTCCCACCCTTCATCACCCCAATCCTCAGGGAGCCCATGAACCTGTGACAAAAATCTACAAAAAAAAAAAAAAAGACATTGACACTTAACATTTCTTAACCAACCCTTTCATTGGTATACACAATTAGTAGAAAATTGATATAGTATAGCTATATGGTTTTTTAATCTGTATGAGTCATTATTTTACTTTTTAAAAATTATTATTATAGAACATATTTAGTTATGAAAACATCTTAGGCCAAAACAAATTAACATAGGTTTGTGTCATATAATACAGGATGCTCATTTCAATGTGAATTTCATATACAGAATGAAAAATATTTGAAGATAAATATTTCCCATGAAGCATTTGTGATATGTATCAAGTAAACACACATAAAAACAAATAAAAAAACTGAAAATTAAGAAAAATCTCCTAAAGAACAAAGCTCTTTATTAAATATTTTATATAGCAATTTTGGAAAGTCCAAAATTTATGAATGAGCCATCTGGGAAATGTCTATTTTTAATAAATGAAATATAGGACAGAAAAAAAGCACTTCCAAGACCCTTATTTAACTAGTCCATTTAACATTGATGAGATTACCACCAGATGATTAAAAATAAAATTTAAATTCTGGAAGAAAGCTCTACTAAATAACAAAAATCAAGAAGTAGCCAAAAATAGCTATTGCTGGCTATAAATCATTCTAAATATCTGGAAGCAATTGACAATATGTGATATCTATTGTGAATGTCCTGATGCCATAGAGATATAGCCAAGGCAGGTTTTCACAGATTTTAAATGAGTCATAATAAATCAGCTCTTACATTTTCAAGCTCTTTGTAGTCACTCTATTTCATAACATCTATATTTTTTAAAAGGAAAGAGTCTGTGACTCTTTTAATGTGTTCCTAGAGGAAAACAGTCACTTAGTAAGACATGAACTCTGCAGTTAGATAGAGCTCGCTCAGCAGAAGTGAAGTCATGAGTCTCTGGCATACTCTATTCACCTATAAAATAACTGGGATTTTGTTCATTCTGTATTTTCGAAATTAAGGCAGAAGTGCCCATGAGGCTAAGAGAAAATATTTTAGGTTATTCAAAAGCCATAAAATAAATATCAGATACCATGTTGAAACAGAAAATGAATTAAATATGGTCGGTGGTGCACATTTCTTGTGTACCATTTTTCTGGGATCTTAGAGCATCAAAGTAAGATGGAATTAGAAAGTGTTATTCAGGAAAAGCATTATTCAGGTGTTAAACAGATTTCCAGAGTCATGCTTATGTGATGAGACATGATGGCTGAATTGTCTGTTAGTACAGTGAGTCCCCATTTATTGATCCTGTACAAAGGTTTTTGTCTAGTGAGAGTTTAGACAAAAGAGGAGACAGAGCCAAGTGCTGTGGACACAAGAAAGTTAGCCTCACTCTGAGCGCTCTGAGTATCTTTCTTTGTTTTTGTTCCAAGAGGAGCTCAGTTTCACCTGTAATAATATCTTGAATGTGATGATTACATGTTGGCTTTAAGGATCATAAAATTATCATCATGTATAGTAACATATTTTAGATTATGAAATTTTTTTAATCTCTCTTAACCAATCTAAAGCTTTAAATATTTATACAATAAAATATAAAATACACATGATTTTTCAGACAAAGAATAATTTTTTTAGCGAGAGATTTTGTATAGGGTGCGTATGCTTTCCAGAGAGACAGAAAGACAGAAAGCAAGAAACCTCCCTCCAGTGGGGACCCATGCTACAATTCCTTCTTCTCCAGTCTCTTCTTGGAATTTTGGGCACACACCCACATGCAACCAGTGTGAGTTTTAAGGTACTGAGTCTGGGACTTGAACCACCGTTGGCCATGTGGGAGTCCAGCAATGTGACCATTATGTAATTTGTGGGTCCTCAAAGAACAAATATTAAGAGAAGTTTCTATCAAAGTTGTTTGGGGCTCTGTCTTCAAGTACTCATGATACTGTAATAATTAATTCTCCTCTGCCCTTAGAGGTAGTCTATGAAGAAGTTTGCATAACTAAGTTCCCTTATAGTAGATGATTTTGTAATTGCTTACTAGCTTAGCTAATTTAAGGAATTACATCAAGCTTGTAGAATAAAACTTGGAATTGAAGGGCCAGCAGGTGGCATGGTGGTTAAGTCGCTGAACTTTCACATGACCAATCATGGATCGAGTCCCACCCAGACCTGGTGACTTGAAAATCATGCTGGGCACATTTGCGTGTATGTACAAGTTCCCAGGAAGAGAACTGAGAAGGGATTGTGGTGTGACCATCCCCCTGGGGGGTGATTTCTTACTTTCCCGTCTGTCTCTGGCAAACACACATGCCCTGTGGCAAAAAACAGACAAACAAAAAAAAAAAAAAAAAAAAAAAAGAAAGAAAAAGAAAACCTTGGAATTGAAAATCATAAGTTTAAGGAGGGAAGAAGATACCATTTTCTCATTGCAGTAAACATGAAATTCATTGCCCATGTGTAGCTACAAGGTTAACACAGACTTATGTCTTAACAATTTTAGCTCATAGGTATCCAAATGAATGATGGATTATTAAGGATCTATTAATAATTCTTAAATTTGAAGTATTTACTGTCATATGAACATTTTCTCCTAAGAGTATATTTGTTTTAGTCCAAGAACAAATCCTGAGAAATACATAAATTATTCTTTGAGCATTTACAAAAGATGCTCTAAATATCAATTCATTTCTTTTGGCAGTGGCTTACAATCTCAATTTTGGTGTAAGCTGGATGCCAAAGGTATTGGTTTGACCTGGAGCCATCTCATTAGGCTTTGCTGATAAAACATAATTAACATCAGCACCATTTTTCTAAGCATGCAGACACAATTTTCAATCTTTATTCAAATACAGCACAGGGACTTTTTTTTTTTTTTCGTTGTTACAACTTTGTCAATCAGTTAAAGAAATGGCTGACTTTGGAGTTCAATAGTGTCAATGTATACGATTTAAGATATTTGGTTCTACAATTAAAGTTTTAAAATATCTTGGGTTAAAAAGCATCCTCACTTTTTTAAATGGCCCATCTATGCTCAGTATTTAAAGAGGTACATTGACGCTCTAAAATTATAAGCAAAAAGCTGTGTAAATGACCATTTTTATGGAATCTAGAAATTAATCATCAAAAGGGTTCATAAATTTTTTAAAATGTTAGAATTCTAAAGAGCCTTTTAGAAATGCAATTGCATAAAGTTTTGATTCTTCTGATTTAGAAAATCCTTGAGAAAGAGACAAACTTAAAATTATGAATCAAATTACTTGAGAGTCTCTATACTAGCAATATCTCACAATGATAATTAAAGTTTAATGACAGACTATTCTGTTAAAGTCACATACACGTAACGCTAAAAAAAAGGTGGGTCCCAATACATGTCTTCTAAATGGTTTTTTAAACAAGTTAATTTATTAAAGTATCAGACGTTTTTAATTACCGTAACAGATATTTGATTGTTTTATGAGACCAAGAATAATATTTCTATTTATTCATTTGCTGATTCATTTTTAAAGAAATTATTGGTTGAACAAGACATAATTCTAATCTCCAAATATACAATGATGAATAGGGCAGACAGATATGAAACCAACAATAATCTTCCTATTTATTCACTTGATGATTCATTTTTTAAAGAAATTATTGGTTGAACAAGACATACATTTTTTTTAAAGAGAGATTTTTGTTATTGGGGGTGCGCACTTGCCAGAGAGACAGAAAATGAGCTATCAACCCAAGGGGGATGGCCACTCTGCAATCTCTTCTCCCCCATTCTCCTCTTGGAATTTTGAGCATGCATGCACATGTACCTAGTGTGAGTTTTAAGCTGCCACCTCCATGATTCGAACTGTGATAGACTACCTGGAAGCTCAGCAACATAGCTGTTACGCCATCTGCTGGTCCTGAGAAAAACATATTTTTTTCTTTAAGAATTATTTAACTTTGTTTATTTATTTATTTTTAATTTGACCAGAAAGTGGGGAGGGAGAAGAGTGAGAAAGCAAGGCACCAGGTCCAGGACTCGAATCACAGTTGGCCATGTGGGAGCCAAGTGCCCTTATCTACCCTTATCTACTATACCCCCTGCTGGCCCCAGAACAAAACACAATTCTAACCTCCAAATATATGATATTGAATAAGGCAGACAGACTTCCTGCCCTTGCTTAGCATGTTGCTAAAGAGAAATGATGATTAAACAAGCAATGATTATTAAGTGTGATAAGTGCCACAAGCGAAACATCAGGTTATTAAGGTAATTAGCTGTGTCAACTAGCCATATCTGGGAGTGAGGCAGCCTATAGGAGGGAAATGGTACTGCTGTTGAGATCTGAAGAGTATTAGACCCAGAGGTAGGACTGGAAGATGGAAGAACATTCCAAGGGGAAGGAATGATGGTTTTTATAACATCCTTTTATTTTCTTTATTGATGACAGTGTGTATGCACATGAGAGTGGAGCACCCTCTGTTAAAGCTGGTCACTGTGACCACCTTCTTCCCGTCTTCCAGCCTTTGAGATTCTGGGCACCTGTGAGACTGGTGTGTCTGCAGGTGGAATGAGCCAGGGATTCCAGTGGTAGTTGCCATGTGGGATCTGCCTACTCTCCAGCAATGCATTCATGCTGTCCCACAAAGCCAGCCCTTCAGATATCTTTTATTAGACAAATCTCTCTTCATTTTTACTTCATACTCACTAAAACAAGAGTAGTTTAATTATTTTTGTAATAATATTAAGAATAATAATATCATACTTGAGTAATGTCTTTATTCAATTGCCAGAAAAGATCTAGAAACATGAAATTAGGAAGAAGATACTATATAACTCAGAAAAACAATATTATTAAAATATTATTAATAGACATCAAAATCTATATTGAGAGAGAGAAAGGGGAGGAAGTGATCTTTAAGGAATTTACTAATTTATGAACCAGTGAACTTTTTTTTCTTTAAATTTATCTATTTACATTCATTCACTATACATCATCACAGCAAACAAAATGAGATTTCCCATCCAGAAATTATATAAATAATAATAAATCCACTGTATATTGGCTCAATCAAGCACATCAACATATGTGTTATCGTCAACAAGCAATTTTCCATTTCCTATTTCCTGTATATTTTGTTATTTTTGCCATTCTTGATTCCCTATCTCTCACCATCAGCTGTGTCCCACCCTCCTCCCACACTGTCTCTGGTATCCATGGTTGCTTTCTATGCCTTTCCACCCATTTTATTTATTTGCTAAAGAACTTACTTAATCTAAATATTTCCAATAGGAAGCGCAGCTGATATATACATATCCATGAACACAAGTCTGACCCTAGGCATAAACCTCAGTGAGTAGGATGAATATACAAAAAGTAGCACCCAGCTGGGACTATATAGTTTACTGCAGTCCTCAAATATGCATTTTTTAAATTTCATGGAAAATAGTTTTCATAATTTTTTTTCTCCTGAAAATTTTTTTAAATTAATTAATTTACATTCATCCCCTAATTATCGTCACAGCAGTGAACTTGATTGTTACATTAAAGGGAAAATGTAAGGCTGAGAAACACAATTATAGAAGTTACAACAGATAACAATGTAGTTTAAAAAAAAAAGTAGATTTTTGGCTCAGCCCAGGGCATGGTGGTTAAGGCATCTGGATTTCACAGAGCTGACTATGCAGTTTAAGTCCTGGACCTTGAGAAACCTGCCAAGCTCCTGTGTCTGTGTGTCCAACATATCAAAGGAGGCAGAAATGAAGGATTGCAATGAGACCATTTTCTATGAAAGATGCTTTCTCACTCTCACTTTCTCAATCCCCTCCCCTTTTTTCTCTAGCAAGTATGCATGTCCTTCACAAAAATAAAAAGAAATAGGTATTTTAAATATAAGTTTTCATTGGCACATTCTCTTTCCTACAACTTTTAAGTCAAAAAGATCTGGAAGAGAAGACATGATATGCATTATCAAAGACCATTATGCTCACTTAGAGTAATTATTTTTTTTAAGTTTTCTTTGGTTACTAATTTTATATGAAGACCTAATTAAAACTAACTAAAAGACATACCAAAGTACCACCAGAAATATGAAGATTTTATGCATTTAGTTTGCAATATAAAGCATCTATGGAACATTGAGATAAGTTTTTTTGTGCTTTGATGTAGAATGTGTAAAGAGGATATTCCATTTCATTTAAAGTCTTCACATATTTTATTCATATGGTTTCTGTGATTCTTTTTCTTCTTTCTGATTAGGGAATAGCAAGCTAAATATTAGATATTTCTGTTAATCCTGAATGTTTTAAGCTAAATGTATCACTCTGATTTATTTCAGCTATGCAAGTTTTGGCTAAAAAAAAAAAAAAAAAAAAAAAAAAAAAAAAAAAAAAAAAAAATACCCAAGAGCAACTTTGCTTCTGCTTTGCAGCTTATAGTTTCATTAGAAGAAATTTTTTCAAATCAAAATGTCTTGAATAAATCTTTTCTTATTATAGGAAGCAAGACCACCTAAAATTTTCTAAGATTTTTTTTTTTTTGGAGAGGTTTTTTGCTATAGGGCGCGTGCACTCACCAGACAGACAGAGAGAGACAGAGAGACAGAAAGCGAGAAATCACCCCCCGGGGGGATAGTCACGCTGCAACCCCTTCTCCTCCATTCTCCTCTCAGGATCTTGGGCACGCATACACAGGCGCCCGGCGTGAGTTTAAGCCACTGGGTCCAGGACTTGAACTGCAGTCGACTACGTGGGAGTTCAGCAACATAGCCATTACACTAACTGCTGGTCCCTAAGATATTTTAAAAAAAATCCCTTCTTGAGTCAATGTTTAAAATATAGTTATCTTAAAGCAATTCACTTGCAAATCATTATTCCTCTCAGGATTTAATGGTTTAATCTTGTATGTTATTCTTAGTGTTGTAATAGTGAAAGGGTTCTCTTTAACGATTTAAGGCAGTCACCTGCTCTGCATGGGTGGGACACCCTAAACACAGGTGGCTAGCTCTCGCAGGTAGAATATGGAGCTGTCACACACAAAGGCATGTTCTTACAGCTCTTGGGAATCTCAAATTTCATATCTCTCTCAGACTCCTGGGGCTGAAGAGAACAATTTTGTTTGTATTCCAGTGTTCCCATAGTTTCCTTGAATACCTTCAGATACATTGTGACAACAAAACTGTATCAATCATTCATATTGCCTGACATGTAATAAGTGCCTATTGCCTTGTTACCTGACATGTAATAAGTACATAATAAGTTTTGGTTTAATAGGATGTATCTGTGTACTTAAATAGTAGTTGAAGATGCCATATATATGAAGACTGAAGGAATTAGCCTTTTTTTGAAAAAGATTATTTCTTTCATGAGAGATAGAAACAAAGAGACAGTCACCCCCAACAGGGTCTTCACATTGTGATGCACCCCAGTCTCATCGGGCCTGGATTGGTGTGCACATGCACACACTAGGCATGCTCAGGGAGGTCCTGGCGTGCCAATCCCAGACCTTTCCCATTATGTTACTGCTGCACCCTGCCTGGCTCAAGTCCTGTTTCTTTATATGATTCATATATTAAATTGAATTTAAGATGGCAGATTCTGCGAGTGAAAAGAAATAAGCATGCCTCCACATGGCCTTAATTTCTTCATGAGTTAAGTTAGAATATTGTTTTCTTTTGATTCTAATGATAGTTTAAAGAGTAAGAAACCAACCTGAGAAAGTCAAGAGTGTTGGCAAACACAGGCATGGACTTTGATCACTGACCGATGACAAATGGTGTCTGTTGTAGCTTTTCTGCTCTTGTCACTTGCTGCTGAGCTACTACATTGTAAAGGGAAGAATATGGGGAAGCAAATGAGAGAAATACTGGAACATGGAAAAAAGGTCAAAGTTATACAGTTTAGAATTATCTTTCAGGGAATGTATGAGGTCGTAAAATTCTAAAGCCTAATTCCTGTGATAAAGCTTATAAAAAGAAGAGAAAATAGTGCATCATAAATCTCACCTTCTGCTGCTGGCCAGAGTAGGAGGGAATCTGGTACAAGGTAATCTGTTTTAGTTATGAGGTTAAGAATGTGATCTTGTGACAAACGGTTCTATAATCAGGATTAAGTTTTGACGTCCTCCAAATAAAGAGCTTTGTGATAGAAAATCACAGAGTAGTTTTCTCAAGCTTCCTTAATGTCTACTGCATTTATTTCTTTGGATAAGCTGGTTGGTTGGGTGTTTTTAAAGAATCTCTGACATGCAATACATCTAAACTCAAAGAATTTAAAATTTATAATTGTCGGGGAGACTATTACAGATCTAACACCAGACTACAACTTTGAAAATATTTTTTCCCAAACTAAACTCACTTTTTACATCTTTTAAATTGCAAATATTTTGAGAAATAATGTGTCAATTTATGCTGACATAAGCAGGAATTATCTTTATGATTAAATTAGGATTGCTTGAAGCAGTTTGCTCTTACAGATTTTGTCTTTTTTTTTTAAATCATTCTTGCTTCCCAACTGAGATTTTCAGTCACAATATGTCTTATTGTCATGTACAAGATGATGATCAAAATTAAAGCTTAGAATTCAACTAATCCCCTTTTTATTTTCTCAAAATTTATTGATGGCAGAGAGAGAGAGAGAGAGGTAGAGAGAGACTGAGAAAAAAGAGAGTCACTCCCCCCCCAGAGTCCCGAAGCTGTGATCCACACCAGCCTCCGGTGGCCAAGATTGTGGCATAAGTGCATGCCCCATGTGCTCAGGAAGTACCAGGACATGAACATAGGAGCTTTCACATGTGGTCCAGTTGCACTGTCAGTGTGCCACCCTCGTCCCCCAATTTCTCCTGTCTTAAATTTATTTTGCGTCTTTCCTAGAACTGAACCAAGCCTATGTAAGGTAGAGTAGATTATTTTAAAATAAACAAAATAAAATAACTAGTCAGTAGAAAATTAAGTTGTCAGGTTTCTGGACGTGCTAGAAAATCCTTGACAGGATTAAGACTCTGAACAGAAATACAAATACATTTTTTTGTTGTTGTTGTTGAGAGTTTTTTTTTTTTTTTTTTTTTTTTTTTTTTTTTTTTTTTTTTTTTTTGCCATAGGGCGCATGCACTTGCCAGACAGACAGAGACAGAGAGACAGAAAGCGAGAAATCATCCCCCAGGGGGAATGGCCATACCGCAATCCCTTCTCCTCCATCCTCCTCTCGGGATCTTGGGCACGCACGCACATGCGCCCGGTGTGAATTTTAAGACACCGGGTCTGGGATGAGAACGCGGTCGACTACGTGGGAGCCCAGCGACACAGCCATTACGCTAACTGCTGGTCCCCAATACATTTTTGATGTTGTTATTTGAAGGAAATCACATTTCTACTTCAGCAGATTATATTTTCCATAAATGAGCACACAGATGTTCTGGTTCCATCTGTTATCCCAGAACCTTGCAATGCCTCCATCAGAAGGTAGAATTTATTTGTCTTCCCTTCATTGACCTTGGATGGGACTTTGTAACCATCTCAGACATGACTCTCAGTGACTCCTGAGGTCCATCTCTTCCAGGATGCTTGCCCTGGGAACCCAGCCAATGTGTTCACCACAGGGTGAGGCGCACAAAACACAGATTGGCCACAGTGAATGTTGTGGCAGCCCCAGTTAAGAGCTCAGCTGACAGTCAGTATCTAATGCCGAAAAGTGAGTAAGGGAACTTGCAGAAGATTTCACTGCCTGGCCTTTAATCAGCTCTACGTGATGCAAAGAATTTCACTTATCCTTAACCAAATCAAAGATTTATGAAGTGCCCATAACTTAGCAGTTGAGGGAGCTGGCACCGACATGGCTGACCATGGTTCAAAGTCCCACCCAATGGCATGAAAAATATGCTGTGTATGTATGTGTGCATGCCTAAAATCCTAACAGGAAGGAAAGATGGAAGAAAAGGGGTTCCTTGCTTTCTTACACTGTCTTTTCTTGCTTCTCTGGCAAGTGTATGCATCCTCTGGCAATAAACAAAAAAAAAAAAGAAATTACAGATTTGTGAGCAAGATAAATGATTTTATTGTTTTAGGCCACTAAGTTTTGGGTTGGTTATTTTCACAGCCATTGAGAACTATGTAATGTGGATCATCAATATAATGTGAATGGGGAGAGCAAAGAGCAGGAAAGGAGTCAGAATGAGTATTAGTAAGAGAAGTAGTCACACTTCTTGCTTCTTTCAAAGTCCAAATTCAAATGTCATGTATGAATACTCGATGGATAGTTTATTGCCTTAATTTTCCTGGTATCTCAAGGTGAGAGAAAGGACCAGTGCCCTCTGACATATGTGATGCGAATTCCAAACCATTATTTTTCTGTCCTTCTGTAATGCCCATGCTCCTGGGAGCCATAGGTCATTGTTGATAATACCTTTTATTCCTGTTTATCTACAGACAGTCCACCCATTTCCCTACTTACCATATAGTCGGCCAAATGGATTATTCTTTCTCACTACTAAAAGGCCTGTGTTTTGGTGCCTACATTGCTTTTATGAAATATTAAAAGAAGTTAGCCTAGGGAACCAACAGTTAGCGTAATGGCTATGTCGCTGGACTCCCACGTAGTTGACCGTGGTTCACGTCCTGGACCCAGTGGCTTAAAACTCACGCCGGGCGCATGTGTGTGTGTGCCCAAGATCCCGAGAGGAGAATGGAGGAGAAGGGATTACGGCGTGACCATCCCCATCCCCCCGGGGGGTGATTTCTCCCTTTCTGTCTCTATGTCTCTTTCTGTCTGGTGAGCGCACGCACCCTACAGTGAAAATCTCTCCAAAAAAAATAAATAAATAAATAAATAAATAAATAAATAAAAATAAGTTAGTCTTGGGGCCAGCAGGTAGCATAGTGGTTAAGTCATTGTGCTCAAATGTGGTCAGTGGGAGTTCGAGTCCCGGACCTGGCAGCTTGAAATTCATACTGGGTATGTGTGTGTATGTGCTCAAAATCTCAAGAGAAGAATGGAGGAGAAGGGATTGCAGTATGGCTATCCCCTCGCCAGGGGCGGGGGGTGACTTCTCACTTTTTGACTCCCTGTCTCTCTCTCCAGCAAGCACATGTGCCCTTAAGCTAAAATTTCTCAGAAAAAAAAAAAGAAAGAAAAAAGAATTTAGCCTCTTGATTTCCTGACATCCTTATAGCCAATAAATTGCTCCTGTGATTCACTTTAGCCACATAGTTTATGGCTATAGCATTGGACTTGTAGCACCTGGAATTAAGCCACTTATAAGCTACTTTATAACTAAAACAGACTATCTGTCATGTTTTTCCCTTAATTACCATTTCTTTACCTTCTGTTTGGATTCAAAGTGATACTCAGTCTTCTTCCCTCTCTATCAGTCCTCTTCAACTTTTATATCTTTCTGACCTAGATTAAATTGTATTATAAACAACTTCAGTTACAATTTTATAAATACCTTCACTTTTCTAGATTCATTATCTTTCTTTCATGACTGATTAGAAGATCTTCTGCATCAATTCAACTTAGCTATCAATGTCTTGCAAGCCTATACCCATTTGCTGCATAATACATACATGAGAGAACTTCAAAATGTTCATAGATACATGAAGTTGAAGTGAGTTTATTTTGGTCCAAAAGAATTTTGAAATCTGGGCATAGATATTTCATAATATGCATTTCCCATGAACTTTTTGAAATTCATGCACAGTTCTGTTGTGCTAGTCATTTTACGTAAAGTTTTTGAAGACCCCTTGCGCAGTTCCAGATTTATGCCACCATCTGTTTATTGCTATGGTTTGCACTCCCCCAAAGTTCATGTGTTGAAATTTGTTTGTGATAGAATTAAGAGGATGAAAATTTAATTGGACTATGGGATTATGAGGTGGAACCTTTGGAAGGTGATTAGGATTGGATAAAGCATCAGGATTGGATGCTGGTGGATTGATAAAAAGAGAGAATAGAAGCTGGAGAGCGACACACATCCTATGATGCCTTCTCATAATAGAATGCTCTGTGCTGCTTTGTGACGTTACAGTCTCCTTCAACAAGAAGACCCAACAAAGAACCCTTGACTTGGACCTCCAAGACTGTGACCTAAATAAACCTGTTTTATGTATTACCCATTAGTGGTATACAGCAGGGAGTGGACGAAAGCACTCATATGTTTTGACCTTACTTAAACCCTCAGCAATACCAAACTGAGTTTTCCTAAGGAGCCATCTCCCAAGCCTTCACAGAAGCTTTTCCAAAATCTTTCACTTGGACCGTCTGTCCAGCTAGCCTATCTCATTTTCTTCTTTGAGTGTGACTTTGCTTTCTATTTTAAGAAAAAAATAAAAGACTTCTGAAAGCAACCTCAAATTTTTGCCACAAAACCATATAATTTGCCTAAATTCACATACATGTGTACCATCATCTGTACTGTTAAAGTTTGAGAGATGTTTTCTTTTGCTAAAGATATCCCTTCCATCTTGGGATGATTCCATTCACCTCTGTCTCTTTACTGCCAATATTCCTCTCCTGCTGTATCTTTAATGCCTCTCATTTTGGCTGCCTGCAGCTAGTGTTGTAACATGTTCAAGTATCTCCAACTTCCACCCTTCCCAGTTCCTGTCTTTTCTCATTTCTCTTCATAGCTAAACTTCTTTACTATTTGTCCATATTTATTTCCACTTGCTCATGTCCCATTTATGGTCCTACCTTTTACAATCCAGTCTCTCCCTCAACCATTTCAATGCACCTGTTCTTGCTAGGTTCACTAAGGAACCCCTGTGGAAGGTGTATTCATGGTTCTGGAGGTATAGTAATGGTTCCCCAAAGATGCCCAAAACCTAATCCCCTGAACCCATGATTATGTTACCTTACAAGGCAAAGAGAATTTGCTCGTGTAATTTAGTTAAGGATCTTGAAATGGAGGGATTATCCTCGATTGCACACTGAGCCCAAAGAGATCATGAGAAAGGTGCTGGACTCCCACATGGCCAACCGCAGTTACCTCTTTCTATCTTTCTCTCTCTCACACATGCCCTATAACAAAATTAAACAATAGTAATAGTAATAATAATAATGATAAAATTAAATAATTCTTTAAAAAAAGAAATAGTTGGGCATACAACTCTTAGATGTTTTTAGTGTTTTCTCCACGTTTCTTTCTGTTCTTTGCTAACTGTACCTACTAATTTTTTTTCTCCATGTTTTTCCTGCTCCTCCCCCCCCAGTTCTGTACTGATACTTACTCTGTCATTGTTCATTCCCTTAATTACTTGTTATTCCACTTCCATAGTATTTTACAGATCTATTGCAATTTTGTGGTTTCTTCTCTGAGTTCTAAAACAGAACTCATTTGAGGGAAGAGACCACACTCATCTGCTTAAGTGTAAAATGTTTAGTATCTAACACATAGCATAAAATAAATTATTTAGCACTCGGTATTCAATAAATATTTCTAGAATGAATCAGTGAGTTGATGAATGAAAACTCAAAATGACAATTTTATGGGATAAAATTGTGTCCTTAGCTGTTAGGTTTTTTTTTGTTGTTGTTTGTTTGTTTTTTTTCTTTTGTAGAGGTTTTTGCCCTCGGGTGTGTGTGCTCACCACTAGAGAGAATGAAACAGAGACAGTGAAAGGGAACGTATGGGGCAGAGGAGGTGGGGAATGACCTCGCCACAATCCTTTCTTCTTTATTCTCCTCCTGGGATCCTGGGCACGTATTCACATGTGTCTGGTGTGAGTTCCAAGCTGCTGTGTCAGGGACTCGAACAGCAGTCAACCATGTAGGAGTCCACTGATGTAACTCCTATGCCATCTGCTGGCCCTGCTAGAGTCTTTCTTTCTTCCTTTCTTTCTCTCTCTCTCTCTCTCTTTCTCTCTCTCTCTCTTTCTTTCTTTCTTTCTTTCTTTCTTTCTTTTTTTCCTTAAATTTATTTTTTTCCATTAATTCACTATACATCATTACAGCATACAAAATGAATTTTCCATCCAAAATACACTGTATATTGGCCCAATCAAGAACATAAACATACATGTTATCAACAAATAATTTTCCATTTCTTATGTCTTGTATACTTTGTTTTTTGTTTTTTGTTTTTTGGGTTTTTTTTGCCTTCCTTGATTCCCTATCCCTCACCCTCTGCCATGTCCCACCCTCCTCCCACATTGCCTCTGTGTCCATGGTTGCTTTCTATGCCTTCCCCCCCCATTTAATTGATTTGTTAATGAACTTAATTATTCTAAATATTTTCAATAGCAAGTATAGCTGATATATACATATACATGAACCCAAGTCTGACTTTAGGCATAAACCTCAGTGAGTAGAATGAACATACTATAAAGTAGTACCTAGCTGGGGCTATATAGTTTACTACAGTCATCAAATATGCATTTTTTTTTAAAATTTCGATAAGAACAGTTTTACTGTTTTTTTTTCCTCCTGAAACTTTTTTTTTAATTACTTAACATTCATTCCCTGAGCATCATCATCACAACATACTAAATGTGGTTTCCCATCTAGAATAAACTGCATGCAGTCCTTATTTAAAAGAATTTCATTTTTTCTTTTTTAGAGCTTTTTGCCTCGGGGTGCATATATCACCAGAGAGACAGAGACAGAGACAGTGAGGGGGAAAGTGAGGAATCACGCCCTGGAGGTATGGTCACGCTACAATCCCATCTCCTCCTGAGATTTTAGGCACGCACGCTCACACACGCATAATTTTCAAGGCTCCAGGTCTGACATCGGAACTGGTTGCCATGTGGGAGTCCAGTGATGTAGCTGCTACCGCTACGCCATCTGCTGGCACCTAAAGGAATTTCTATTGATTGGAGTTGCACTTCAAGTCTTTTGTTTGTTCATTTTATCTCTTTTTTAGTCTTGCTTTTCATTCCAGAGGGCTTAGAAAATTGGTTTATTATCTCTCTTTTGTAGATGCTGCCAAATATTTTTCCACTAAAATCAAAGCGAGCTATAAGTGAAGGCAACATTCACATTTCTTCCTTGGACTGCTAATTCTGCACAAACTTTGTAAAAAAAATTAATAGGCTTTCATTTTTAGGGTAGTCTTAGGTCTTTGGATAAATTGACCAGAAAGTAAGGGTTCTTATACACACTCTTGGCCTCTTCACACCATTTTCTCTATTATTCTCAGCTTGCAAAAGTGTAATGTATTTGTTAGAATTGATTAACCAATATTGATACATTATTATTAAATCAAATCAATAGTTTACATTCAGTATCACTCTTTGGCGGTCCAGTTCGAGGAGTTTCTGACAGTGGGTGAGGCCTTCATTCACCGTAACAGTATTGTACCTGACAATTCCCCTATTCTAAAAGTTCCCTGAGTTTCGCGTATTCACATTTCTCCCTCCGCACGAGTTCTCGATGACCACTGATCTTTTTACTGTCCCTACAGTTTTGTGTTCTCCAAAATGTCCTGTATGGGAATCATACATTATGTAGTCTTCTCAGATTTTATTTTCACTTAACAATATGCTGTAAAATTTCTTAAAAATAATAAAAGCGAAAAGAGCCCATTCCTTCCAAACTAGGTCTGGGAAGCAGCTTCCGCGACTAACCCAAGCATGTTGGAGGTGACCAGTCTTGGCGTGTACCCTGTCTTTGAGTTCCTTTACTTTCCCAAATGCAGGACTTTGTTCAGTGTTCCCTTAGCAGCCTATAGATCTCAACCACCAGAGAAGAGAGCATTGTCTTCAGGCCCTCCCTAGGGTTTAAGGGTTTAAGATGGACAGATGTCCATATACCGGGGTAGAGCTTATCATGAGCTATCCTCTCCTTCACTGCCTAGAGAACTCTTAGCAAGTTAGTCAAACATCATCTCTACTTGAAAACGGTCTCTTATCCTTCATTTCCACCTCAGCCTGAATCAGACGCCTCATCAAGAAACCCACTGAAATCTTCCAAATTGCTCTGTTTTATAATTTATTGCACTTTTAAAAAATCCTTGATCTTGTGTGAACCCCACACTAGACTTTTGCTCCTGAAAACAGAGGTCAAGCCTGATCATCTCTGTGGTTCCTCCTTTCTCAGCACATTGACACACATCAGGAGCCCAATTAATACCTATTAAATTTATGAAAAGCAGACTAGTTTTATAAAAATATTTAACAAGTAAAAACTAATTAAAAATATTGGCCAATTATGAATATTTTATTGAGACACAATTTAAAAACTGATTAATATTTTGTATACTGCATAGAAGCATGCACCTTTCAAATTTTGTCTTGTATAATATAGATTTAATTTAATGACAAAAGGAATATGTCATTTGCTAAACACATAATTATATTAGATGACTAAATTGTTCTGTACTTGAGTTAACAGTGCTTACTGACCTTTCAGATATTATTTGTGTGATCAATTAGAATTAACAAGACATTTTATATCCTCCCCTTATATATATTTTAAATTGGCTCCCTCACTCATTTTAAATGGTTTTATAAAATAATGATACCTATGTAACTAGATTGTACAGAGGGATTTCAGTAGTAGTTTGCTGTGAGAATGAAAGATTTAATGTTTGTATCTCTTTTCCAGTAAATCCATATCTTGCTTTCTTCTTAAAATATTGCTGTCATTGGAAGTAAATGAAATTTAAAATAACCTATTTATAAGACTTTTTTTTTTACAAATTACTATTTTTATATTATACGCAAATGACCGACAAGCAGGAAAAAACATTGTTTTTACAATATTTTGAAAGTAAAGGGAAAAGGTTCTATTTATCATTTATCCTGGGAATTCTGTGCACTTCAGCATTGGTTGTCCTCATAATTAAAATTTGTATGTGTAAAACTACTTTTAATATTTTTATGAGTGATGTTTACCATGTATTTGAATAATCTATAAAAGTGGGTACTTCAATTTTTCGCAAATGTGACCTGCCTTTAAAACAAACCTCTTCCAGGTTACATCCTCATCCAGGCTCTCACCTTGCCATGCTGTAGATTAGTCTGAAGAAATATTTTGATCACCTTGTTCCATGATTTAACTTTCCCAGCCTTTAGCTTTATGCTCCCTGGCTATCTTATTACACAATCGATTGATTGGCCATGCCCTTGACATTTTATTTGGAACACCGATTCAGAGAAATCAATTGACCCTATGAAGTTGGTAAAAGTTGGTGCCTAAATGAACCCGGTACCTATTCTTTCCTTTATGTTATCTTTTGCTTCCAGAACCACAACTATATACATGCATATATTTATAGTCATACACTTAGAACACATTTAACAAGTATGGATTTTGGAGATGAAAATATTATATGATTTTACTTATTATTATATATATATGTGTGTGTGTGTGTGTGTGTGTGTGTGTGTGTAAGTATCCATTTTATAGTTGCCTTTCTTACCCAGGATGCATAAGCTTATGTGATCTGTCCCATGCCCACCTTTTAGGCCTAAGTATATATGATCTGGCACTTTCTGGGCAAATTTTTCTCTTACTGCAGATGTGTAAATTTGTTTATGCCTTACAGACTTTGTGTGAATATTCTTCTTTCCACCCTGTGATCTTCAAATAGATGTCTCCTTACTAAGGTCCTTCAAATCTGGGCTAGGTTGTAACTTCCTTAGAGATATTTCACTTTTTATGATATACATTATATTGTGTTGTTGGAAAAGTCAGATGCATTTTTGCATAGAAAAACAGAGAAAATACATCATGAAAAAATATACCATGACTTTTCAAAAAACCCAATAGTAGTTCTCTGGATAGTCCTAATCATCCTCTTCCAATCTGACACCTGATCCATTTACACAGAACAATTGATTTTCATAGCATTTACATGCTTCTAAAATTTACTACGAATTATAGAATTATTACTAGAATATAAACTTCATGAGATGGAGATTTTTGTCTATTTAATTCAGTGAATGATTCTTTATTGTTAATAAACAGCTTATTGTATGCAACCTACTATTAGAATTTCTGTCTCTAGTAAGAGCTACACCTCCTACCATAAATTTCAGGCCTAAAGTATTTTACCTGTCTTCTTCATCATATAAACTGCTGTTTATTTCACACTTAACAAATTTAGTAAGTACTCAATAAGTGTGAAATAAGTATTTTATTTTGATTGAATTTTAGGGTCTTTTTAATTTCATTTTTAAAATGTACACTCTTCTTACCTCACTCCAATACAAGATAGCCTCATAAATAGTCACAATTTATCTGAAAAACTGAAGTTCTTTTGTTTTTATTTTAGCTGCTTCTCAAATTTATCTATGGATAAGAAAAACATGGTAGCACTAGATCTGCCCAAGATATGTGGAAATGGGTTCTGAAATACATCATTAAAAGAATATTACTGAGCACAGTTTTTATGGAGGGCATTTCCAATTGTGTCCTTGAGCACACAATGACATTTTCCATAGCATAGTGGGTATTCCAGGTACCAAAATGTTTATGTATCTTTGAGAAATAGGACAATTTTAATCAATGCACACCTTCTGGTTCTTAAAGGACTATCACTGAAGATCACCACAGGAAATATTCAGGTCTAAATTCTCGACAGAAGAAAGAGAAATATGAAAATAAGCCAACCAAATGGAGAATTTATATATATTTTGTGGAAGTAAATAATCTTAAATTCTTCAGTAGAATATGTTTCTTAGTAAATCATAGCCCTCTATCACAACCTGACAGGACGGTCATACTTAATTGTCAAAAACAAAAAAGTAAAAAGAAAAGAAAAGCTAAAATAGGATTCATGAATTTTAAGAACATTTTAAAATTATTTATTTAATTTTATCTATTATTAGTACTTTTTAAATTTACTGTAGGACATGTGAGCTTAACAGAGAGAGAGAGAGAGAGAGAGAGAGAGAGAGAGAGAGAGAGAGAGAGAGAGAGAGAGAGAAAGTCACCAGGTCCTGGACTCAAACTGTGGTCGACCATGTGGGAGTCCAGCGTCCTGACCACAACACTTCCTGCTGGTTCCCCAAGAAAATATGTTAAAACAACTCTTTTATAAATATTTACAGTACATGTTGGGACTTAAACTGTAAGTTTCAGTTATCTAGATAATTCAATTAATAGAAAAGGAAATTTACTATGACTTTTAATTATTATATTGCTATAAATAATCATGTAATTCTGCATCCTTTCTTGAAACCAGGCATGAAAATAATCAACCTTTATCAAAATTCTTCTTGTATTATAACAGTTGACTTAAATCACCTATCATGCTTGTTATTGAAATAACATACAGAAAAGGTAACATGGGACTAGCAGTTAGTGTAATGGCTATGTCGCTGGACTCCCATGTAGTCGACCCCAGTTCAAGTCCCGGACCCGGTGGCTTTAACTCATGCCGGGTGCGTGTGCGTGCGTGCCCAAGATCCCAAGAAGAGAAGAGAGGAGAAGGGATTGCAGCATGGCCATCCCCCTGGGAGGTGATTTCTTGCTTTCTGTCTTTCTCTGTCTTTCTGGCGAGTGCACGGGCCCTATAGCAAAAACCTCTCAAAAAAAAAAAAAAAAAAGGAAACATACCTCACATCATCTCATTCTATTTCTTGTAGTATTTGAAGAAATATGTTTTACAATGTGTCATTGAAAACTATCCCTGCTGCTTTAAGCAACAGGGGCAGCCAGAAGTCAGAAAATAAAACTAATTTCACGTTGAGAGAAGATGCTGCCTTCCCTTTAAGTATGTAAACCTTGTCCTGAAGGCAACAGCCCCTAGGACGAAAGCACACGGAATTGAGAATGAGGTGGTCTTGCCTAAGGCTGTTCTTCATCTGTGTCTTTATGTTATAAATTTCTAAGTCCTCTACAACTGAGAAAATATTCGATTGAAATTATCTTCTGTCATTTATATTCCTTGAACACCCATTGTGTATGCACCATCCTAGTAATGATGATATGATGCGTCCTATTAGGAATTTGAGAATAAACTTGTCTTATTAAAGAAAGAAAACTTCTCTATGCTTTACATTCTGGGAAAAATAGGGACAATACTTTTCATTTTTTTTATAAGTCTACTTATAATAAGTTTTATAAATTAAGCTTTTAGTCCTCAGTCTATTAATTTGCTTTATGTGTGTGTGTATGTGTTAGTGGATAGAGAGACAGATACATAGAATCCAGTCCATTTTCTGTTGCTGTAATAGATACCACTAACCAGGTAATTTATAAAGAAAAGAAGTTCTGAGGCTAGCAGATGGTGTGGTGGTTAAGGCACTAGACTTCCACATGGCCAACTGTGATTTGAGCCCTGGACCTGGTGGTTTGCTGTCTCGTTTCCTTCTCTTTCAGGTTAAATTAAAAAATAATAATAACAAATAAAAGTAAATGATTCTTTAAAACAAGAAAAGAAAAAGAAAAGAAAAGAAAAGAAAAGAAAGGAAAGGAAAGGAAAGGAAAGGAAAGGAAAGGAAAGGAAAGGAAAGGAAAAGGAAAGAAAAGAAAAGAAAAGAAAAGAAAAGAAAAGAAAAGAAAAGAAAAGAAAAGAAAAGAAAAGTTCTGAAGCCTGCGAGGGCTGAGAGCTGTCCCTGACATCTGCTGAGAGCCTTCACACTGTGTCAGAACATGGTGGAAGGCATCACATGGCAACAGGCAAGAGCAAGAGAGTGAGAGAGCACTCCCATTAAAACAGAGAGACAGTGAGAGAGAAAGTGAGAAATTGCCCCCTGGGGGCTTGGCCATGCTGCAATCCCTTCTCCTCCACTCTCTTCTCTGGATCTTGGGCATGCATCCACATATGCCCAGTATGAGTTTCATGCCACTAGGTCCAGGACTCGAACCAAGGTTGACCATGTCGGAGTCCAGTAATGTAACTACTACACCATCTGCTGGCCCCATCCTCTAAGGCTTTCTAAGTAGTGTGAGTGGGAGTATGAGTGGGAGTAGGAGCAGCACCATATGTCTTACCCGTAACTGAAGCTACTTCCTGTGGCTTTAACCATGCACTGTCATGCCCTCTCTGGGCTGATGATGAAAGACACTGCCTTTTCCTTCCAGCGCTAGAGCTGAACCCATGCAGGAGACCTTCCAGCAAGTTCCTCTGAGGTCCTTTGTGAATTTGACCTCACAGCCCTCTGCTTTTCCTCGCAGATATGCAGACTAGGGCATAAGGCAGAATGTGTTCATAAAACAACTGCAAACTACTAGAATCAAACTTGATTTAGGACAACTAAGCCCTTTGATTATCTAGGCTCTTTGGTTGTGTTTAGTTTGTACCAGATTCCTGTTTGCTGTGAGAATTATTTTCTCTAAGGATCCACTCAAAGCCCAGAACTCACAAATTGGTACTTTAGCCATGACTTGATGCCTACAACCTGTGCTCTAAAGTGACACATACTAAAATAACAAAGTTATATTCACCTTTAAATACATATATGCATATACATATATATATTTATATATTATATTGCATTATTTATAATACAAAGATGATTTTGTTTTAAGAAAGCCACTATTCTCCTATTTTTAAACTCTTTTGGTGTGAATTTCAGAAAGATTATTTTTTTTCAAAGTACATGTAATTATGTGAAGTGAAAGGATATCATTTTGCAAAGTTAAAATTCTAGTGCTGTAACATTTTATTCTAGGCCTTTCTTTAGTTTTATACTCCTAGCTAAATGCTTTGTTTTCTGTTTCAATCAACTATTTTAAGTAGAATTGTGTCATATCAGTACTATCTAGTCAGCAGTAGAAATGGCATCCAGATGCAATCTCTGTAATTTCCTACTTAAAACCATCTTCCTAACCAAAAAGAAGTGTCTTCTGTGACAGAGTTATCTTGCAGAACTGAGCTTGTTTCCCCACACCATACTGTTTCCATCAGAGACAGGAACTTAGAACTCGCCCTGTTCTGAAGGACATACTGCGAGATAGCTGTGTCAGACAGTGGTAAGGGTACTTCTACAGCAGTATTTGTAATCTCCACAGTCTAACTATGTATGTCCTCCAGACAGAATGTGTACATGGTGACCAAGTTCACATACCTTCTGAATCACTGAGCCAGGACTTGATTCAGGGCATTCGATTCTAGACTTTTCACTCTTGCCCACTTTGTTATTTGGCATGGAACATTTTAAGTACTGCAGGTAATGATGCCTATCACATAGATGAATATATAAATTAAATTCTTTTTCACTGCCAGAGGAAGTGTGCAATTGCTAGAGAGACAGAAAGCACACACCCACTCGTCCCTTTTGTTTTTCTCTGTTAGTTAAAAAAACACTAATAAATATACTTTATATGTGATATACTATTATAAAGACATATAGGCACACATGCCTCACATGTTTTCAAGCCACTGGGGCTGGGCTTTGAACTGTGATCAGCCACATGGGATCTGGCTCCTATTATTCAGGGTTTAACCACTGTACTACAGGACTAGCCCATGAATTGGATTTTATTTTTAAAATCAGGTTTCAGAAAAAAATATAGTGGGTTTAAAAATGTAAATATTGCTTTCAGCAACTATTAAGGACTAATATACTAAGATATTTTATATTTACAACAATTTGTTCCAGATAAGAAAATTACGAAATTATTTCTTTGGCTTTAACTTCTAGAGTACTCTTTACTCAAACCTGCCAAGGAAAATTGAGACCACAATTCACATGGTCATATTAGGGGGCTCATTAAGACTTTTTCAGGGATAGTGGGACTGGGAAAGGGTTATTTAAAACTGGGACTAAAAACTGAAAACTCCAGTATCCCAGATAGTTAGCAAGCACTAAAGTAAATTAAATTCACTCATTTTAATAGTATTTCCCAAAGTTTTTCATTTGAATACTGTGTTTTATATTTAGAACAAGAAAACCACATTGGTTAGAGAAAATTTAACTCTAAAAAATACATATCATGTGATTAGTATACATTATCTATGATTTTTCAATGAAATAATTGTCCAGGGCTTGAGGAAGAGTTTTGGAAACATTAGGGAATTAGAGGATATGTCCAGATCAGTGTTCCTCAGTGCTGGCAGGTGTATATTTTGGGGTGAATAATATTTGTCATAATGGATTGCCCAATATATTATAGACTGTTTAGCAGAATTCTTGGCTTTTACCTGCTGATACCAATATCTTTCCCCTTCAACAAGTTTAGCAGTGAAAAATGTTCCTAGAAATTATCAAATCCTAGTGTCAAAGTCACCCCCTGTTTAAACAAACAAACAAACAAAACACTAACCTTGGGGCCAGCAGATGGCATGATGGTTAAGATGCTAGAGTACAAGATAGCTGACCATGGTTCAAGTCCCAAACTTGGAGCTTGCTTTAGAGCTTGCTTTCTCATTCTCTCTCTCTCTCTCTCTCTATCTCTCTCTCTCTCTGTCTCTCTCTCACTCTGTGTGTGTGTGTGTGTGTGTGTGTGTGTGTGTCTTTCTGGTCAAATTAAATAATAACAATAAATGCAATTAAATAAATAATTATTTAAAAAGAAAATCACTGGGATCAGCAGATGGTGTGTCAGTTATGTCTCTGGACTTTCACATGACCGACCATAGTACGAGTCCTAGACCCTGGGGCTTCAAATTCACACCAAGTGCATGTACATGCATGCCCAAGATCCCAGGAGGAAAATGAGCGAGAAGGGATTTTGACATGGTCACCCCCCTGGTGGGTGGAATTTCTCACTTTCTCTTACTGTCTCTGTTACTTTTTCTCTTTGGCCAGCGCGGGCATCCTAAGGCAACAATCTCTTTAAAAAAAAAAAAAATAGAAAGAAAGAAAAGAAAAAGAAAATCACTAATTACCATGTTTACATCCATGCACACATTTAGCCAGTAGGTGGCATGGTGGCTAAGGTGTTGGACTCCCACATGATCATTGAACCACAGACCTGGTGCCTTTAAAAATCACACCGGATATATGTGTATGTGTCCCTAAAATTCTGAGAAGAAAATGGAGGACAAGGGATTGTGGCATGGCCATCCACCCCGGAAGGGGGTGATTTCTCACTTTTCCTTTCTCTCTCTCTGGGAAATCTATGGCAAAAACCTTAAAAAAATAATAATAGATTTATGAGAGAAAGTTCTCTGAAAGCATTAGTTCTGAGGATATATTTATTAAAAATAATAGATAGGAGGTCAGACAGTGGTGACCAGTAAATGTGACACTCTCAGGCTGACTCACATGAGAAGTTTCCAGGTTCACGTCAGGGAGCTCCGTATGTTATGTCAGGCACATGCAGATTCATAATTTGGGGCTGGGTGAAGTTGAGGGCGGATGGTGATACCAAGATCTTGTGGAGGGTGCTGTCTCTCTGTCACGCTGCCTCTCTATTCTTCTGTCTCTCTAACTCATGGGAGAAAGAAACTGAAAAAAATTTAATTAGTAGGGGCTGGCCCCATGGCCTTGTGGTTGGTAGAGTCAGGTCCCACATGACAGACCATGGTTGAAATCCTGGCCCACAGTGGCTTAGAAAACATGTCAGGTATGTGTATGTGTGTGTGTATTTTCAATTCCCAACAGGGTGGAAAAATGAAAGAGAAGGGGTATGATGTGACCGTGCCCAATTGGGGGGTGTTTTCGTCTTCTCTCCCACCCCTCTTTATTTCTTTCTCTGGTATTTAAAAATAAATAAATAAATAAATAAATAAATAAATAAATAAATATACTTTACAGGTGATATACTATTATAAAAGTACATATGAATATACCAACATAAATGTCAAAAATGTTGAATCTATTGATAGAAATGGTTGATTTTTTTTTTTTTTTTGGTCAAACACATGCAAGACTTGATTTCTTTTCTTCATACAACCAAGATTTCAATTTTGCTTTGATGTTCAAATCAGGATTATATACACTGTTTACAGCATATATGAGGAGCTCTTCAAAAAATAAGTGGAAAATGCATATGATGAAAAAACTATAACTGGATTGTTTTATTTATTTTTGCACTAAAATAAACTCATATTTTAATTCCATTTTTCACATGAACTTTTTAAAGTACTCACACACTTCTTAATAGAAGCATATTTATTTTAAGGAAAATAACTCAAAGGAATCATTAGTTTACTTAAATATCAGAGAGATAAATTGTCTTAGCATCTTGGGAAGACTGTATACCTACTTGAAAGGATTTAAATGCAAACTATATAATATTCTTCACATGAGATGAACTCTCATCCAAAATGAGTGACTTGATAAAGATTCACTTGAATTTGGCCATGAATATTTCAATGTCTTTTTCACTACTAATTTTCTCTCCTTTGTGTTTGATATAAATGATACATTAGCCCCAAGTCTCAAGTCTATTAGACGCTCTAGTAAAAGACACTTCATTTATCGTGACGATCCTGCTTCCTTTTATAATCCAGCCCTTGACCAGATATTGTCCTTGCCCCCAACTTCAATGACAGACTCTTGTTTCTCGATCCATTTCATTTCCTGTCTTCACTATTTATAACCTTACCTAGAGGATCTCACACTTGATGAGATTGATATTTCCATAATACATGTAAAAATTATAGCTCGGTGTTTTAAGCAGAAAGGACAAAATTTTTATGGGTTTTGCTATCATGTCAGAAATGGAGGTACCTTTGTCACTGCTGCAGATCATTAATGCATAAGCTGTAGAGTCTTTGTTTTTAATCTGGGGTGCATGCTCTCCCCAGAGAGACAGAGACATGAAAAGAGAGAAATCACCCCCTGTGGGGTGTGGTCATGCTGCAATCCATTCTCTTTCATTTGTCCAAACGTGTTGGGATTTGGGGAATGCATGCATATGTTCCAGGTGTGTGTGTATGTTTTCTTTTTTTCAAGCCACCCAGGACTGAGATTTGAACAGTGGTTGGCCATTTGTCTGGCCTGAGATACTGATTCTTTAGTCAAACTATTGTCTGCCCGAGATTTTACAAGAACTCCATGTCCATAATAAGTGCTTCCTAACTAGAGACTTTGCTCTTGTTGTTTGCCTGAGTTTGTTCCCTAAGACTCTAGATCATGGCTAGCCTTTAAATGCCAATAAAAGCTATATATTAGGTTGTCAAGAAAGTCACTTTCTATGGAAAAGTGCATCATGACTTTCCTGACAGCCCAATATTTACATGCATAAATAATTGACACCTCTTCATTATTTATCAACTTTCCAGCAGTATCCTCAATTTCTTCGTCTTCCTTCTACTTCATTATATTAAAAAATAATTGTTTAGTAATCATTAACTGTCTTAGAATATACCATAAATATACTATGTGAAGAAATAAGTAACAAGTAAATATTTCTTGACTAAACATAATTTAAAGAAAATATGAGCATTAGGGACCAGCAGATAGTGTATTAGCTATGTTGCTGGACTCTCATGTAGTCGACTGTGGTTCGAGTCCCGGACTGGTAGCTTAAACTCATGCTGGGTGCATATGTGTGCGTGCCCAAGATTCCAAGAGGAGAATGGAAGAGAAGGGATTGTGGCATGGTCATCCCCCTGGGGGGGGGCGGGGTGATTTCTTGCTTTCTGTCTCTGTTTCTCTCTGTGTCTTTCTAGTGAGTGCATGCGCCGTATAGCAAAATCCTCTTTAAAAAAAATAGAAGCATTCAAGAAACAATGCATTTCTCCATGTATAGGTTTTTAAAACTCTGGCTTCTATGTAAGAACATGAAGTCAGATTTTGAGCCTACTGTTTTCCATTGAAATAATTTCCATTATTTAGCCACTGTGGTGCAGCAATAATTCAGTGATCTGCAAGGTTGGAAGCTACATGGCTGACAGTGGGTTCTGATCCCCAAGTCAGCATGGAAATACACGGGGCACTCACGTGGGCTCCCGGGATCCTGAGGAGCCGAAGTGCTGGGAAACAGGGATTGTGATATTGATGAGAGTCTGTTAAGGGTGCTCCTCTCCATCAACTATCCCTGTCTCTGTCTCTGTCTCTCTCAGCAGCTGCTCTCTATCATAAAAAATAAATCTTTATCAATTATTAATGAATAATTTTCAAATTAAGATCCTCTGAGCTAACATAGTATGCTTTATTTCATCTTCAATGGAGTAGTTTCTCCTGTTAAAGTGAGCAAACTCACAAGTGACATTCTGCAACCTCTGTGCAAGTTTACACGAATACTCTGTTAGTTTTATTTTTCAACTGTACATAGATTGCTAATATATTATGTTTCATAGTTCATTCAGGAAGTCATATTAAAACTTTAAATTATTTAATGAGTCTATTATGTAATAAGCTGATCCTTGATGGAGGAAAAGTGTGAAGGGCAGCCAGTTTTTAATGCCTGTGGAAGGCATTTATCAGGCTAAGTATGTGAAGTGCCTCTGCATGCATATTATTATAGCTGATAAGGAAATTAAGATAATTAGAAAGGAAAATGATACACATTTCATGTAGGCTTCTGTTAAGCACAGGAAGCAGCAGAAACTAAATTCCTTGTAAAGCTGCTGCTGCATTAAATGATAATTTAGACATGTGCATCGCATAAAATAAAAGTCAAGTAATGACCTGACAATGCATTTCTTCAGATTTTGGCAACAAGAAGCCTAACATTGAGTCAGATTACTTCATATTGGAGAGGACAGTGACAAAACCACTTTTATGTTTGGAGCTGATGAGACTTAAAGAATTGTGTTGACATATCCAATAATATACAGCATTCAGAGAACCTGAAATAGGTTCTGATTCTAACCACTGCTCTCTACATATGAATGTGGATACCGTGGTCAGTAATGGTGGCCTTTCTCCCATGAACTTAGCCTACAAGACCATTAAAGCAATCAAACATTCACATAAATGTTGTCAATACTTTCTAATAAAAAGCTTTATTTTAAAATATTTTGTGTAATTATAGAACAGTTAAAGCAAATTTAACCTGAAGTCATTCTGATATTTGACCATATAGCCTATTTGCTATAGAATTAAGAGCTAAGAAAAATAGTTATCTGATTAAGAAGAAACTATCTCCCTATTCACTGATAAACTCAATTAGAAATGCTTCCTGGGTTGACTCCATTGCCTAGTGGTTAAAGGAACTGGATATCATATGGCCCACTAAGGTTTGAATCCAGATTCCTGCAGCTTTAAAGCATGTGGATGCCAGTGTGCCTAAATACCAAATGGAATAGAAAAAGGGATTGTGACGTGAGCCCACCCCATTTGCAGGTGTCTTGTCCCTCTCCCTTTGTTTCTCTGTATCTGGCAAGTCTATACAGCCTCTAGCAATTAAAAATAGTAAATAAATGCTTTTCCTTAGTGTAGTATATGTGCGTGTCATGCTAGCCACCAGAACCTGTCCTGAAAGAGACAATACTTTCAGTTTTACGAGTAATTTTCCACGTTATAACAATATGGTGTGTGTTAAGAATTAGAACACTGGTCTGTAAGATCTGAGTATATCCCTCTTTCTTTTATTTGTCAGAGAGTACCTCCACAGAATGAGAGACAGAGACACAGAGAGAGAAAGGGAAAGAGAGAGTGCATCCCCCACCCATGGGGTAGGTTGATACTAAAGTCCTTTCTCCTGCATTGCTCCATTTTGTCAGGGCATGGGGCACTTGCATCTGTGCTCAGTGTGTTTTTCCAGCCATTGAGCCTATGACTGAACTGCAGTTGACAACATGGTAGCTCCCTTAATCAGTAGGCCATGGGGCCAACCCAGATCTGGGTATACTCTTTGTATGACTTTTAGTTAATGTGACACTTTCAGAAAATTTCCTAACCTTTCTCAGATTCAATTTATTCATTATTATCATGTGAATTGTTAACATTGCTCTCTGATTTCTTATAAAAATTAAATGTGCATCTTTAAATACAGCCCTCAGGATACTACTCAATTAATGAAATAATTATTAGCATATTATTAATATATTGCTGCTATCATTATTACTATATGATGGTGGCTAAATATCTTGTGTAACAATGATTTTTAATCATGGAATAGGGAAATACAATCTCCTTCTACAATATGATAAAGTCTTTTGTTCTGCTGGCTTATCTACAATAAACAGATGTACAATTATTTTACAAAATTATAGAGAATATTAAGATATTCCAGATTCCATGTGGTATTAGCAATTAGGGTCATGGACATTAGCCTGAGAGTTCATATCCAGGAACAAATTTTGACTAGGGTAAAGATGAGAATAATATGTGAGCTTTACACAGATATTGTAAGAAAGTAGAAGAGGGAGTGAAAAGCTGCCTCTAGCAATTCTGAGAATGGAGAATATAGAAATGTATAGATGAGTGAACATGGTCTTAGAATCAAACATAGTTGTACTCTAATGTGAATGACGAAACAGAATGCCAATATGAACATGCATTATAATACATTATATATGTTAGTAATCACATTCTGGTCAGCCAATCCCAAAATAACTAAATTTCATCTTTGATCAATCATTCTTTCCATAAAGCCTCTGAGGAATGTGTGTACAGAAAAATCAAGGCATCCTTGCTTTATTATCCTTGACTTTGGTCCCAAAAGCTGTCCAATAGGCTGGTTGAGTTTGGATTCTGTTATCCCCCTTTATTTAGGTACACCTGTGCAGCCTGGTCCTTGCTCTCCAAGTATACAGGGAAGAGAAAGGATATTTGCTCCAATAGTCTGGTGCTGGCTGTCAGGCTGCAGAATCCATGGCTTTCCAAATCAGGAAAAGTATCCTGGCAACATTAATTCTGTGCATGGGGTAGTTTTTTTTATTTTTGTTTTGTTAAGGTTATTAAACTTTTGTTTATTTTGAGAAGATTTGAGGTGGGTTTATGTACACATGTGTAAATGAAGAAAGAAGGAGAGAGGGACTATTAAGTATGAGGTCTTCTCTTACCTGTAGAAAGGACTCTACTCATTGACTTAAGGGGTGCAACTGTGTGAGTCGGTGATAGAAAACCACATGCAATATGTGCTGATCTTCAAAACCTTTTAAAACTCCCATCTTTAGAAACCTAGACAGTATCAGTATCTTCAAATTTTATAGCATGTCTTCTCCTTGGCAGTAGTACCTTTCTCTCCAGATTCTGACTAATTCCTTTAAGGAACAGAAAGGATTGGAGAAGGGTAAAAGGAAGCTTGAATTCCACTTTAAAGGAAAACCTAGATTATCTACTTATTATGAATACTTTGTGAAGACTGAGCAAACATTTTAGTTTCCTGTGTGAATGACTATATATTCCGTTATTATACACTCTGAAAATGTAGTACAGCTTAAGTGTATAAAAATTAAATAAAAAATTCCAAAGCATCTATTATAAGTCTTGCATATGATATGGACTCAGTATGTAACTATATCTTACATGTGATATGTAACTTTATTTTTTGTATTTATATTTTACTTTTTGGATTCTTAATCCAAGTCTTCAATATGAGAACTGACTGAGGAATAGTATAATATAGTAATGTATACTATATTGCTACTGGAAATAGCATACCACTGCATACACTGCCAAAGATAGACAAGAAGTCATGACAGGGCTAGAAGGTGGCATGGTATTTAAGGTGCTGGATCCCATTGGCTGACTCTTGGTTTGAGTCCTGGATATGGTGGCTTGAAAAACATGCTGGGTGTACATTCATGTATGCCCAAAATCCCTAGAGGAGAATGGAGGAGAATGGACTATAGTGTGGTCTACCCCTTTGAGGGGTAATTTCTCGCTTTCTCTCTCTTTATCTCTCTTGAATGAGTACACATTCCCTATGGCAAAAATCTAAAAAGAAAAAAAAATAGAAGTTATGGTAAAAGTTCAAATTAAGACCATATTTGACTATTATCTAAGATAACTGACCAGAAGTTCCAGTACACAACCCTTTAGCAACACCATATATGATATCCTATTTTTAAATGACTCATGAACAGAACATGATGAATCCACTACAGTAAAATTATGAGATAGCAGTAGTTGTAAAACAGCAATATCATTCATGCTTATGAGGCAAAGATATGTTGCAATAATCTCAGCTTTTCTGGAGAACCATTTTCTCCATAAATTAATATAAATATATAATGCAATTTCATTTCTAGAACTCAATTATGAAAGTTTCTCCATGAAATTGTTATAACAATGCATAGAAAGTTATCATGTGAAAATTCTCAATTGCCAGAGGATTTAATTATCTCTTAATTTCTATAATGGGTCCTGATTATGTCATCAATGGGGTCACTTCAGATGCTGGAAAATAATTAACCATTTCTTAAGGATTTCTTATCATCTCAGATGTCTATTTCCTTAAATTTTCCAATTCTTAAAATTCATTCTTATAAGGGATTCATTTCAGCTCACATAATAGAAAACTTAAACTTGTTTTTTTTTTTCTCATAAAAGAAATCCATAGCCAGCAGTAAAAGGAATATTGACACTGTGTTATCATAGGGGGTCCTCATTTAAGTTTGCCACTCTTATCTCAGAATGGCTGCCAGAAATCAAGGAGAAGGACAAATGCAGAAAGAGGCAGATGTAGGCAGACTCAGGCACTGTCTAGTTTCTGCAGAAGACCTTCCTCATAATTTCTTAAAGTCAGTGCTTGCTTTCTCATTTTTCCTCTTTCTCTTTCTCTCTGGTGAGTGCACTTGCCCGATAGCAATTTAAATAAAAATAATAGTAAATAAAATTGAATAAATAAGTCTTTTTTAAAAAGAGTCATCCTGCAGAGTTGTATCAGGCAATCACTCCTAGGTGCAAAGTAATATGAGAAATGTAGTATGGAAGAAAACTGGGACATTCTTAAGGAGAACAGGGTTCTGAGTGAGAGGAAGCAATGTAGTCTGCATCAAAACAACACTTTTTTTTCTTTTTAAAAAATATTGTTACTACAGGACATTTTTTTTCCCAGAGAATGCATAGGTTCTAGGGCCTCTCAGATATCAAAGTCCACAAACACTCAAGTGTCTTATGTAAAAAGGTGTAATATTTTCATATAACTTACGTGCATCCTTCCTACTTTAAAATATCTCTAAATAACTTATAATGAATCTTAGCATCAGATATAAATGAGAAGAAAAATGTCCAGATATACTTCTTCAGATCTCTAAGGAGCTAGCTCTTCTCCCACTTCATAATACTGGAATGGATGGAATTGTCTCCCTCCATCCCCAATTCATACATCGAGTACCTAACCCCCAGTACCCCAGAATATGACTATATTTGGAGTAGGGTCTTTGAATAGATATTTAAATTAGATTGAGGTGATTAGGGAGGGCTGTAACCCAATATGACTGGTCTTCTTATAAGAACAGGAAATTAAGACATAGACACATATGAAGGAAAGACTATATGAGGTAAACGGGAGGAAATGACCAGAAGAAATTAACCTTGACCACACCTTGTTATGAGACTTTTAAACTCCAGATATAAGAAAGTAAATTTCTGTACTTTATGCCAGTTTATGGTACTTTTTAAAAGATTTTTATTTATTTATTTATTTTTCAGGTTTTGTCATAGGGTGTGTGTTATCACCGAAGAGATAGAGACAGGCTGAGAGAGAGAAAGTGAGAAATCGCCCCCCAGGGAGACTTACCACACTGCAATCTGGTCTCCTCCAACCTCCTCCTGAAATTTTGGGCATGCATTTACATGCACCTGGTGTGATTTTCAAGCCTCCAGGTCCAGGACTTGAACCATGGTCAGCCACAAGGGAGTCCAGCACATTAACCACCATGTTACCTGTTGGCCCCAGTCGACTTATGATACTTTATTATTGGTGTTCTAGCAAACTAGTACATGTACTAAAACAAAATCTGTATTGAAGAACTGTGTAACTTTGAAAATGACAGTAACTCAACATTCTGAGTCCAGGAAAAACAAAACAAAGCAAAAAAAAAACCAAGGTTAAATGTTTATATATATATAATTTCATAGTGTTTATTTTTCTGGTATAATTTTTATTTATAATTTTATTATTTTTCTTTATAATTTTTAAAATAGAAATAGGATCAAACTGCATTTTTCAGTTGTTTGGCTGGTAGTTTATTATTGAAGTATATTTATAAGCCTTGTTATATATCTAATCCTGTATGCCTGTTTTTTCTTCCTGTTGATTTCAGAGTTTTGATTTTTATTTATTTTTATTTCCTTTTCATATGCTATAATATTATAAGAAAATAATGTCATAAAGGCACTTGTAACTATGAGTTTCTGTAATCATTTTTTTTTCTTCTTCTTCTTTTTTTTTTTTTTTTTTTTTTTTTTTTGAGAGGATTTTTGCTACAGGGCACGTGCACTTGCCAGAAAGACAGAGAGATAGAAAGCGAGAAATCACACCCCTAGGGGGGATGGCCACTCCTCAATCCCTTCTCCTCCATTCTCCTCTCGGGATCTTGGGCACGCATGCACATGTACCCGGCGTGAGTTTTAAGCCACCAGGTCCAGGACTCGAACTGCAGTTGACTACATGGGAGTTCAGCGACATAGTCATTACGCTAACTGCTGGTCCCTGTAACCATTTTTCAAGGTAAATTATTAGGCATGTATTATTAGATTAGATAGTCTGGTCTCACAATAAATCAAAGTATCTACTGTTCTAATTCTACATCTTTGAGAAATGTTAAGATATTTTATCACTAACATTCGAGTAATTAGGTAAAAATGACACTTAATGACTACTCTCAGTTAATATAATTGTTACTGAGTTTTGTAAGGAAAATGACTTTAATTCTAGCAGTTTTCTGTAAGGTTCTTGGATATTCTAATGCTTACAATCCCACCACATTGTTCACATGAGGGTATTGCATGCTTATGCTGGTCTTGTAAGTTTAAAATTGTTAATAAAATGCTGTTCAGCTAGAATTAAGACTAAGTAGCTTGAAATTCCTCATTTGTACATAATATTCTAGACATTGGTAGATGTATGGGACTGAGTTAAAGAAGTACTAAAACCAAAAATCTGAGGCCAGATGGTGCAGCAGGAGAGATGATGCTCCGTGAGACTGACCCCCTCCCCCCCGACAGGTGGTAGGCTTGTGTCTAGAGACCTTCCTAGATTACCAGGCACACGTGCGCCCCTGATGCAGGTTGACTGAGACTGTGGGTGGATCATGGCATCAGAACCCTGTCGGAGGTACTGTGTCCTGTCTCTCTCATAAAATAAATAAACAAAACCTTTTTAATTCCCCAAAACTACTTATTGAGGGTCACTGTCAATATTGTTTTTCTTTTTTTTCTTCTTTTTTTTTGGAGAGGTTTTTTTTTTATAGGGCGCGTGCGCTCGCCAGACAGACAGAGAGAGACAGAGAGATAGAAAGTGAGAAATCACTCCCCAGGGGGGATGGCCACGCCGCAATCCCTTCTCCTCCATTCTCCTCTCGGGATCTTGGGCACGCATGCACATGCACCCGGCGTGAGTTTAAGCCATCGGGTCCGGGACTGGAACCGCGGTCAACTACATGGGAGTCCAGCAACATAGCCATTACGCTAACTGCTGGTCCCTGTCAATATTGTTTTATGACTACCACGCAATTTGAAATCTAAACCAAATAAATCATGCCTCCCCTAAAGAACACATAATGCAATTTAACACACTGAGAATGAGTATAATCAAAATGAAGATTATAAGAACATGAATAACACAGAGCTTTCAGGATGATCAAGGATAACCTGATTAGTATTTAAGAATAAACTTTGAATTTTTTTCTCTAGGACTAACTAATATTTCTCTCCTCTTGTGTTTCCAGGACTCACTCTCAACATGATTAAGAAACATGAGAAAGTCACACATTTCTTTCTGTAAATCAATACCTTCTTTAAATGGTAGTTGGTATTAATAATTTCCACCCTGACTCTCATACGGTTGTATATAATAAATAGAAACATGTTGGTATCGATATTTAAATTAAAAGTGCTATTCAAATTCTAGGTACCATTACATTACAAACAAAATACCTTACTTGGGTAACTCTGTTCCAAACTCATGGTTATGTTAGAATGATGGTATCTCATGGCAATTTATATCTAATCCTTTTCTCTCTTTAGTATTCCAAATTGGGATTATTTCAATGTTAACTTGAAAAAGAGCTAGTAAACACATAAAATCACAAAACATACAAAAACTACAAGATTTTTAGATAAGTATTTTTATTTTACCAGAATTGTTGTTTAACTATGTATTGGCTAGGGAGCTAGCAGGTGATGTGGTAGTTAAGGCACTGGACTCCCACAGGGTTGACAGCAGTTCAAGTCTTAAGACCTGACAACTTGCTTTCTCACTTTCCCTCTCCTTTACTTTCTTTTTGCGTATCACTGGTCAAATTTTTAAAATAATAAGCAATATGATTAAATAAATAATTATTTAAAATGTGCACTGAATGGGACCAGTAGGTGGCGTGATGACAATGTACTGGACTCCCATGTAGTCGACCTCTATTCGAGTCCCAGACCTGGAGGCTTAAACTCACGCCAGTTGTGTGTGCATGCATGCCCAAGATCCCGAGAGGAGAATGGAGGAAAAGGGATTGCAGTGTGGCCATCCCCCCCGGGGGGGTGGGGTGATTTCTCATTTTCTGTCTCTCTCTGTCTTTCTGGTGAGCGCACGCGCCCTATAGCAAAAACCTGCCCCCCAAAAAATGTGCATTGACTAATATGGGATATGTAACTTAATGCAACAAAAATTTTAAACAGTAATAAATAAACCACTTCACGCTCTTTGGATTTATTATACTATGATTAAGGAAAAAATTCCTTAGATTTAATAAAGTTTATCTAAGCTCTACCATGATTAATATTTATTATGATCAATCATTAAAGTGTGAATTTAACAATACTTTTCATCCTTACTTAAGAAAACTCATTTTCTCCTGAAGATATGAACATTTCCATATTTGTTTTCATTGTTATTATTATTTTGGTTTCAATGAAAGTACTTTATATGCACATAGAAAAATTTAGATACTAATTTTAAAGCAAACAATGTACAACAAGCATGTTAAATTCATGTTAGTTTCTCTGGGAAAGAACATCGTATATGAGAATAAAGGTAGGAGAGCAGTTGCTAAAAATATTTCAGTAAGTCCAGCTGTGACTGTTGACTGTACAGAGTATTAAAAATTTGTAATCTGTTGCTAGAAAATAACTACAAAATAAAAATAAAAAGATTAGTTAAATCCATATTCACTCAAAGTGCTGATAGCATCAATTTTCATTCACTTGAACACAGCCTGGAGCCTGAGAGTCGGAGAGAGTGAATTAAATAAAGTTAGAAATATCTCTCTCAAAAGTGGGACAGCCCCATTCAAGTATCAACACTGACAGTGAACTCTTTCTTGACAATATTTGAAGAAATCAGAAGTCATGTTTGTTCTTTACAGTTTAGATAAAATGACTTCATATCACCTTCTAAAGTTAAAATTGGAAGTCATCCAGTATTTATTTTAGAAACAGAAACTGGGGTAAATTAAATACACAATCATGCACAATAGTTAGAAGTCTTAAAGGTTTAAGTATTATATACTTATTATATGAATATATTAGGCAGTATTCTAAAATATTTTAAAGTATTAAAGACATCACTTTATTCCTTGCATACTGACCTACCTCTTTATGTGTGTGTGTGTGTGTGTGTGTGTGTGTGCATTAGAGGGAATATGTACACACATGCCTGACATGTTTTGCACACAGCTGGGGCTGGATTTTGAACCTCAGTTGGCCATGTGGGATCTGGCTCTCTCAACCATTGCACTATGATCTGGCCTAGTAGTCTTATCTTTACAGGTGTGCACATGTGTATATTATATGTTATGTATGTATCAAGTTATAGAAGCAGACATGCCCTAAATATGTATGTTTTGTCAGGCTCTTAGACTCATACATTTCTCATACTGAGAAATGTGCAGGACATGTATCCTTATCCCTACAGTAATAGAGACAGTAATACAGTGAGGCTCAGAGATATTTGATATATTAATAGTTACCTGGAAAACAAGTAGCAAGTTGTTATTTCTCAAACTGGAAAATTATTTTTCTATATTACATGAAAGCATTCACTTTCTTGTCTTAGGCCACAGAGCAAGCAATGGATAAGCAGGATTTGAATTTTGGGCCTTGGCTGTGGGTTCAACATACAGAACTAAGTATTAGTAATCTGAGAAGGTTTATGTGGCAATAAACCAATTTCCACAGTAGGACAAGAATAATTAGGTAGATGGGCAAGATTATTCGAAAGACTGTACCCACATGTAACTTGAAATATCCATATCCAAATAAATTTTTAAAAATCTGTGTGTACATTGTGTACGTGCATACATGAGTGTGCTAGCATTTTTTTTTTTTTTTGGTAGGATGTGTGAACTCGATGGAGAGAGATGGAGGTTGAGGGGAGTGACCAAACACTTCCCACAGAAGGCCACACTGCGATTGCTTTTCCTGTTTCTCCCTACTTTCCAGATTTGGGGCACACATACATATGGCACCTGGCCTGATTTTCAAGCTACCAGATACAAGACTGAAACCATACAACTGGTCATGTGGGGTCCAGTATCCTCAACCACCACCCACCTACTGGCCCTGTATGTAGAATTTTAATGGGGTCATATTTTTCCCTCCTTTGGAATCCAGTTTATGCTTCTGTAGAAAAATCTTGAATAGAATAAATTTGCATCTCATGTATAGAATTCACCAGACTGAAAAAAAAAAAATCAATGCTTTCTACTTCTGAGGCCTGTTATTATTTCATCTACTGCTTACTGGAGGAATAAAGGTTACCACTAAACTTCACCATTTATCCATCAGTACCCACGGAGTGGATTTATTAAAGCTTGGGCAGTGTGAAATTGCTACACATCTGTCTGTCTCTAGATTTATGTTGGAGGTGCTGAGAAAATAAAAATGCTTGTTATAAACTATGACCCGATTGATATGTTTTCTTGGCAAAGAGGCTATTTTAGCCATAAAAATAATCATAAAAAATTAGGTATTTCCCGTGCAGTCTTCTAAGTAGCAGAAGAATTTTATAAAGATTCACCAAAGCTTGCTAATAATTTATGCAAAATAAAATAGGATGAAAATGATATCGTAAAGTGGTCAAGGTTTACTGAACAAAGAAAAAAAATTGAAGAAAACAGGAACCAATATAATTGGCTATGACTAGCAGGTAGTGGGTGTGGGGGTTAAGACAGCTGAATCACACATGATGGACTGCATTGTTTGAGTCCTGGACCTGGTGGTTTGAGGGACATGCTAGGGATGTGTGCGTAAGTGCCCAAAATCTTGAAAGGAGAAGAGATTGTTCATTGATCATCCTCTGTGGAGATATGCTTTCTCACCTTCCCTCCCTCTTTGTGTATGTCTGTCTCCAGTGAGCTTATGCACCCTATAGAAAAAAAAAATGCCTATAAGATAGTTCACAGAGTCAGTTATCATGTAGGATTCTACATGGCTAGCTGTGGTTGGAATTCCGGCCCCCGCAAGCTTGAAAAACAGGCTGGTCATGTGCAAGTGCTTATCCCCAAATGTGTCAGGATGGAGAAATGGAAGAAAAAGGGTTGAGGCATGATCATCTCTCTCTCTCTCTCTCCCTCCCTCTCTCTCTCTCTCTCTCTCTCTCTCGTGCACTCACCCTCTAGCAATTAAAACTGAAACAAGTTGCTCACATAAGTACTGACGTGCTACTACGTATACAACAGGTAGAGTGTTAAAAATAAGCAAACAAAGCATTTCTACAATACATAGGTACCATTTGTGGAGTGTGAACCCAGGCCCTGGGGGATTCTCTCCAAAGTGCAGGACAAAGTCATAGCAAAACCCCCAACACGTCTGGACAAATTTATCACTCTGGAAAGGTTGACTGTTTTGGTGGGATAAGGGGAAAACCTCTAGGTGTACGTTAGAATTGTTTATTCTTATTTTCCCATTTTATTCCTCTAGAAATGTAATTCTCCCTTTTCTGATATTCACAGTAAGTGTCAGGTGATAATCCACATTTCTTTCATGCCGTGTAGTCAGTAAGCCACTCACTGGAGCTGAGAAGAGCCTGATCTCTTACTCCATGTGGGACAGCTTAAAGGGGAATTCACAGCAGCGGACAGGCCTCACGCCTCCCCAGAGAGTGCAGATGGTCAAATGTAATCACACCCAAATATCTTATACCCAGAATCATAGATGGATTTTCTTTAAGATAAAGTTAAATATAAGGGGACTTCAAAAAGGTCATGGAAAATGTGTATTGCATAAAAAGTAGATGTGGATTTCAAAAATTTTGCACGAAAATAAACTCATATTTTAATTCTATTTTCCATGACCTTTTTGAAGTCACCTCATCTGTCTGTTTTTCTAAAACTAAAACATCAAATAAAATAAAAAAATAAAAAATATTATAGAAATTTACATTTTTGAAATAAAAATGGGGAAAATGAACAACAGATACATCTACGTTCTTTTAATGTAAATGACGTGGTTAAAGTTACAAAAAAAAAGACTAATAAAGGGAACATTAGTAGGAAATTTAAAAGAGAAGACATTATTATCCTATATTTCTGATCTCACATGTTAAAATGTTATTAACACATTAAATAGATATCTACCATAACATAACAGTTTCTGCAAGAAGAGATATAGCAAATATCAAATATAGAAAAATATATTCAACAGAATTTAAGAAACTATAAATAAAAGAAAAATAAAACACCCATCAAACTAGTAAAAAAAGTACAATAATATAGCTACCTCTTTGCTGGAGCATACTGAAATTCTTATGCTCAAATATTACTGCTAATAGTGTAAATATTTATAACTCTTTTTTGTTATGTTGGAAATAACATTAACACAATGGGGAAAAGTTATTCTTTTTGACTATTCAATTATAGATGTGAATAAAATTTATTTTAAGGGGCAAAACCTAAATAAGAAAAAAATATATAAGAATATTTATTGTCCTATTTTTATTTTACTTTTTTATTTTGTCAGAGGGCATGTACACTTGCCAGAGAGAGAAGACAGAGAGAGCGAGAAATAGGAGAAAGCACCGCTCCTACCCCATGGTACATGATAACACTGCAATCCCTTCTCCTCCATTTTTCCATCCTTTCAGGATTTTGGGTATTCACACACACGTGCCTGCTGTGTTTCTCAAGCAGCCAAGTCTGGGGCTTGAACTGTACAGTTGGCCATGTGGAATCTATTATTTACATGAGAAAATCTTGACAAATAATAAGGGTAGGATATTAACATGCAATTTTATATAGACTTTCCGATCCTGAATTTGTAAGTGTCTTGGCAAAGTAGCCTCTTCAATTGCCTCTGCAGTCTGAAACATGTCAGCTACTTCCTCCACTACTTCCTGAAATCTTTGAACTCTGCAGGGGATAAATTGTAAGAAACAACACACCACAAACTTTTCAAAAATATTTTGCCATTTTATTCACACATCAGCACTCTAAATTCTCTTGGTCATGAAAAGGCTTGCCCTGCCTCACACTGATCTTCCCTCCTTCAACTCATCACTGTTGTTTTCTCATGCTCTTAGATCACACACTTTCGGGTGTGAGTATCCCTCCAGATTAACACCCTCAGGAAGTGCAGTAGTCTACCTCTGCAGACGTGGAAAGGAGTGGATGGTTCTCGGCATGCTTTTCTTTTTTAGAATTATCTACTTAACTTTTATGATTATGATTATGATTATTAATTTGCCATAGGGCACATGTACTCACCAAAGAGAGATAAGGAAAATGAGAAAACATGCTGCCGGTCTGGAACTCTAACCAGGGTCAGTCATGTGGGAATCCAGCACCTTAACCACCATGCTACCTGCTGGCCCCATCAATATATGTTTTTTCAATAGTCTATTTCTATAACATACATGTGAATAATTTTGTTTAAACCTGAAGATCAAGTTAGTAAGCTAAAAATGTGCTGTGTTCTTATTTTACATAGAAATAAAACTGTTATTTTACTTTCACCACTAAAACTAAAGAAATAATATGAAAAGGGAAGTTGAGGTTATACATAAATTTTCATAGGATATTAGAATATATACTTTTTACAATGTAAATAATAATAACTTGAGAAAATATTTTTCTGTCTTTTATATTAAAACACAAAATCTGCAAATCAGGGTTATGGAGTTAATTTTTCTACAAACAATCTTAGAAAAACTTGCAGTCTGAAAATGTAAAATAAACTTCGCTCTTGATAATAATAGAAATAAATTAAAAATTTACACATAAAAGCTACTTATAAAACTGTGAGAAGCAAAAAATAAGTATTAATTCAAGATGGGAAAGACCGTGTATACATAAAAGTGACTATTTGGGGCCACCTGGTGGTGTGGTGATTAAGGCACTAGACTCTCACATAGCCTTGTGTGGTTTCAGTCTCAGACCTGGTGGCTTGCTTTCTCACTTTCCCTTTCTCTCTCTTTTTCTGTCTCTCTCTGTGAGTGAACGTGCCCTCAAACAAATTAAAAAGTAATAATAAATTAAATTAAATAAGTAACTATTTTTTAAAAAGAGACCATTACCAGTGATGGGTATTATAAACCAGTAAATTAATAACCAGCAGAATAACTATTAAATATGAGACCAAAAAAAGGTCTTTGGTTCAATATCATGGATAATAGTTTAATATGCTAAATGTTCTTATAGATCAATAAGAAGCGTCTTAACAGTCTATGAATATAAACAAACAATTCTTAGCAGAGAAATGTAAGTCACTTAAAGACATAAAAATTATTCACTCATTCATAACATGGGATAACATCTAGATGACCTTGGGTATGGTGATGATTTTCAATAAACATCAAAGCACTATTCATTAAAAATATAAGTGATAAGCGTAATTTTATTGAAATTAAGAACTTTGAAAAGGGGACCAGCAGTTGGTATAGTGGCTATGTCGCTGGACTCCCATATAGTCAACTGTGGTTCAAGTCCCGGACCCGGTGGCTTAAACTCACGCCAGGCACGTGTACGTGCGTGCCCAAGATCCCGAGAGGAAAATGGAAGAGAAGAGATTGTGGCATGGCCATCCCCCCTGGGAGGTGATTTCTGTCTCTCTGTCTTTCTGGTGAGCACACGTGCCCTGTAGCAAGAACAAAAAATGAAAAACAAAAAACTACAACAAAAAACTTTCAAAAAGGAACTTTCAAGAGAATGAAAGGAAATGCCACAGCCTGAGAAAAAGTATTCAGTCATCAAAAGACAAATTCAGAACTGTTATTCAGAATATACAGGGAATTTTTAAAACTCACCAGTAAGAAAATGAAGAGACCAATTTAAAAATGAGCAAAGGACCTGAACAAACATCTTACCAAAGATATGTAAGTAGCAAATAAATGTAGGACAAGATGCTCAGCATTATATGTCATTAAATAAATGCAAATTTAAAAACAACAATGAAATACTACCATGCATATATCTGAATGGCCAAAATCTGGAACACTGACAACAAATGCTGGTGAGGATGTGGAGAATCGATGCTTGTAGCAACGTTATTAGTAGATGACAAAACTTGGAAGCAATCATGATATCCATTCCATTTAGTTATTTATGAGTAGATTAGTACTTTATTAATAGATGTCAAAACTTGGAAGCAACAAAGATATTCATATCCACTTAGTATCCTACTAAAGGTGAATGGCTATTCTATGATACAGCCATGCAATGAACTGTTTTCTATCGATGAAAAGCATTGAGCTATAAACCATGAAAAAACATGGAAGAGCTTTAACATACATATTACTAAGTGAAAGAACTCAAGGGGAAAAGGCTCCCTAATGTGTGATACTAACTATGACACCCTCGAAAGGCAAAACTACTGAGAGTTGAGAAAGATCAGTGGTTGCTATTGAATAGAAATAATGGATGAATAAAGGCATAACATAGGATGTCTAAGGCAGTGAAATTGTTCAGTATGATATCATAATGTAGGGTATATGTCCTCACAACTTTGTCAAGTCCTATAAAATGTACAACACCCAATCTGAACTCCAGTGTAAACAATGGGCTTTGATAATGAAATATCAATGTAAGCTTATCATTTGTAAAAAACACACCACCCTGATGAGAAATATTGTTGGCAGGGGAGTCTGCGGGGGGGTGGGGGGAAAGAGATATATGGGAACTCTCATTTCGGCTTCCTTTTGCTGTGAACCTAAAATTACTCTTCAAAATTTATTTTAAAAGAAAATTGGGGATAATAGGTGGCATGATGGCCAAAGGTCTGACTGCAGTTCGAGTCCTGGACCTGGTGGCTTACTTTTTCACTTTCTCTCTCTGTTTGTCTCTGGTGAGTTCATGTGCCCTGTAGCAAATTAAAAAATAATAATGATAATGATCACAAAATTAATAAATAATTCTTTAATAAAAAAGATTATTAGAGCTAGTAACAGTTGCCTATTGAACAAGCTGAGCCTGAGGCTACTCCTTTGGTGTTACAAGGATGATAATTTCAAGGAAATGTTAAAAACAAACCAACATCCTACTGACATTCTCTTTGATGTTAACAGGAAGTTTGAAAATGAATCATAAAGTGAGTGCTTTTTTTCATAATGTGATTCACTGATAAATGTCATCTACCATCTGACATCTCCCATCTGTGGTACACACCCCACCTTCTGTAAGTAGTGATTCTTGTCATAGATGAGTATGGGAAAATGAATCATCTTTATTATTTGTCTCTTTTCGTCTTATGTTTTCTAATATCTTGAGCTAATTATTAAAGTTTTAACTGCTGAACTTATGCAAAGGTAGTAGTAAGAAAGAGTAACTAGTATATAAAAACATTTTGAAGATTATAAAAATACACTTGAGATTTAAACTATTAAATTAGGGAGTAATTAAAACTGGTTTAAAAAAAATCAGGCTTACAAAGAGCTACATTCAAATCCCAGCTCTTCCATGGATAAGGCTGTGGCTTTAGCTGGGTACTTGTCTCTTTCGTCCCAAAAATCTCCATGTCTAGGATGTTGACAAGGCCATCTGTTTTGTGGGCATGTATAGTGGGTGGTGTCCAAGATGACCACCAGGTGTCCTGCCTTTAGGTATTCTCACCTTGTGTCATCCCCTCCTACGCTGTGCCAGAGCTCATCTCTATGAGCAAAATTCTATCTGACAAGAGCAATGGTAAGCCACTTACAAAGATAATGTATGTGTTTGTGTGTATATATATATATATTATTTTTGAGAAGTTTTTGCTATAGGGCACATGCACTCACCAGAAAGACAGAGAGATAGAAAGTGAGAAATCACACCCCCCCCCCCCCCCCCCGGGAGAATGGCCATGCCGCAATCCCTTCTCCTCCATTCTCCTCTCAGGACCTTGGGTAAGCACGCACATGCACCCAGCGTGAGTTTAAGCCACCAGGTCGGGACTCAAATCGTGGTAGAGTTCAGTGACATAGCCATTACGCTAATTGCTGGTCCCACAAAGATAAAATTTTTAAAAGATGGGAGTATTTGTATTAGATTCTCAATCAATCTCTCTGTGTGTGTGTCTCTCTCTCTCTCTCTCTCTCTCTCTCTCCCCCCTCTTCTCTCATTTGCCCTAGAGGAAACCATGTTGTGGATATCCCTGTAAGAGAAGCCCATGCTGACTAGAATCTCATGTGATACCAGAGTCAAAACCACCCAACTAAACCAATTTCAGATTCCTGACTCTAAGAAAATGTCTAACATAATAAACATTTGTTACTTTAAACTACTCAGTTTTAGAGTAATATGTTTCATGATAACTGCATGGTTTGAACCTCAGACCTGGGAGCTTGAAGAATCATACGGGGTACATGGGCATTTGTAGTGGGTGGTACATGTGTGCCCCAAATCGTAAGAGGAGAATGAAGGAAAAGAGATTATAGTGTAGCCATCCCCTTGCGGGTAGGGTGCTCACTTTCCTTCTCTCTGTCTATCTCTGTCTCTCCTGTGAGTGCATGTGCTCTACAGTAAAAAGTAAAAGCAACAATAAAAAAGTCAAAGATGTTTATTACCAGTTTTTAAAATTTGGATACATTATAAAACGTATCTCCCCATTTTAATTTTTTTCTAGCAGCACTAAAGTCCTCTTGTCTGTTTATAATTCAATCTAATCTCACATCTTTTTTAAGAGAGATTTTTGCTATAGGGTATGTGCACTCACCAAAGAGAAAGAGAGACGGAAAGAGAGAAAACACCCCCCCAGGGGGTGGCCATGCCACAATCCCTTCTCTTTCATTCTCTTCTCGGAATTTTGGGCATGCACACATACGCGCCCAGAGTGAGTTTTAAACTCTCGAGTTCAGGACTTGAATCTCAGTTGGTTGTGTGGGAGTCCAGCAATGTAACCATTACACCATCTCTGCTGGTCCCTAGTCTCACAACTTTTACCCACATAAAAACTTCATGGTATCCCAGCATTTCACAAGAATGAAAAAAATATGTAAATGTAAAAAGGACATATAAGTTTAAGATGTAATATATAAAAGATAGGAAATAAAATATACAAACTATGTAATCTATGTCACAATTATTCCTGTAGTGATAAGGCAAACATGCCATCATTTTTATAAGTATAGAAGATAAAACATAGAATGGTTTACGACTACTCTAAATTTCTCTACTTACTCTACCTTTCTATCTCTGGTGTTAAATGTGACACAGAAAATAAGGTGCAACATAAAACTATGAAACTTAATAAAGTTTATAATAGAATGTGGTACATGACGTGAGCAGATAATTCACAAAAGAAAGAAAATCGAGGACATGAGCTATAATAAATAAAGCCCAGTGATGCTGAGACTTTATGAAACAATATTTCTATTAGAATGCTGATAAAATAAAAATTAGTAAGCTTAAAAAATGATATATTCTTACTGTATCCAGTGCAAGATTTTATAACAGTCGCAATCTGAACTGGTAATTCTACCCTTAGAAAATAGTCTTAAGAAATTAACCAAAATTTAATTTACAATGTTGAGCTCTATAATATTGTTTATAATGAGAAACGATGTCAAAAAATGTATATAAATTGCTTAAAAATGATGTTAAGTTCTGAGCGGAAGGGGCAGGATCCCACATGGCTAATCAGTTTGAATTCTATCTCCAGCAGCTTGAAAACATGTGAGGCATGGTGTGTGCATGCCCAAATCTTTATAGCACAGAGAAATAGATGAAAAGAGATTCTGACACGACTATGTCTCTCGGGTGCTCTCCCTTTTTCTCTCTTCAGTAAGCAATTACATATATATGTGTATACACACACACACACACACACACATATAGACACATCATTATTTTAATATATATGTATATATGTGTGTATATATGTACACACACATATATATTATTATTTTAATATATATGTATTTGTGTATATATATTGAATATATATAATTAAATATATTAAATACACACACACACACATACACACAATACACGATGCATTTAGCCAGGGGAATAGCATGAAGAATGCCATATATATATATACACACACACACATATATGTCTGTGTGTGTGTGTGTGTGTGTGTGTGTGTGTATTTAATGATGTAGAACGCTGTTATATCAAATAAGGAAAAGGAAGTTGATATAACCATTATTTATGAAGTAGGAATTAAATTGTATAAATATTGAAAAAAATTGTGTTAGTTGTATTTTCTCAAGTCTCTTCACTTTGAATGCAAATGTTGAAAAGGGGCTATAAATTTGATTTGCAGCTACTTGCTACTAATTAATCATAGTAGAGAAATAAATTAATTTTCCATAACCATCTTCTCTCCCATTTCTTCTATGACTGCTTTGCCTTTTTACCTACCTTCATCTCTGTTGCATGCTGGAATACATTTAAATAATGATAAAAATGTAAGGAACTCTCTATTAATGTTCACTGTGGCTTTTTAGAAACCAAACACTGTGATTTCCTTTATTACTAATAAAGGAGTCAGTACCATCAGACATAACCCTTACTAGTGCTCAGGATAGTATGAGAACTGTATGGAAAAGTGCATTTGGAGAGAATAAATGCAGACACAAATTTATCATTTTTTATCTTCTGACACATGTCTCAAAGAATCAGAAGTTTTACAAACAATTCAGGTAGAGTTTTGTTTTTATTACTCTAAAAATAGAACAGTGTTTGATTTTGTTACTTTAGAAACAGAGCAGTAAACATTGCAAAGACAGAACAAATTTAATTATCCTACAGAACTTTACTTAAAAAATTGTTGAGAAATCATTATAGATCCCTTTATTAGAAAAACATTTTCAACAATCACAAGATTATGTTTTTATTGTGAAGTTGATGTCTAATTTATACTTCTACCATCTTTGGTTATCTGTTTTAATTATAGTTTCTCTTAAGGCTCAGATTTTTCTTTTTCATTTTCTTTTCTCCTTAAGAAAATGTTTGTAGTGAAAATAAATATACTGACCAGGGAGTCTCAAACCAATTAACTTTCCTACTTAAGGAAATCCAGCTTAGTTTTTACAGCTGAAACAACAGTAGAAGTGATATTATGATAAAAATGGAACATAAATTGATAGATTATATGACTATACACAACCTTGTTAGTTCTTTTTCATGATTTCTTATGAGAATAGCACACAGCAGGACTATATCTAATTAGACTAAAAGGTAGTGTCACCCAGTGGGTTTTATATGCATTAACCAAATCTCACAACTAAATGTGTTTGTAAACTTGTTTTAATACTAGATTTTAGTTATGTAAAAATGGCATTCAATATCTACTGTTTTCCAGAAAACCTTAGAGTCTTGACACCTCATTATTCATGAGCTGAAGCACAGTTTCAGGATATGTAGTGACATATCTAAAGAAAGGGCGTGTATCAAACTTCAGTTTTAATGATCAAAGCTGGCTGCCTTCAGCACAGATTCACTAAGTAACTGTCCCATTTTCAATTTGTTCCTGTTATAACAACTCAATTTGATGTTTGTTCTTATCACCAGAATATGAAAACCATAAAATACATACTCATACATATATCTATATGTTATCTGCGGTAGTTAAGTATAAAGGAAAATTTCTTTTGATGTTTTAATGTATAATATAAAAAAATAATACTTTACTGAGTGCATGTCAGGTCAGAGGGTTGTGTGGAGGTGTTCATATAAATTACAGGAAACATTTTTTATCACTCACTATGTCAACTACAAAGAAGGTAAAGTGATAAGTTCAAGATTTCCATGCTTCCTCTAGTAATTTTTTTTTTTTTTGAGAGAAATTTTTGCTATAGGGCACATGTGCTCATTGGAGAGACAGAGAGACAGACAGTAAGAAATCACCCCCTAGGTGGGATGGCCATACTGCAATCCCTTCTCCATTCTCCCCTCAGGATTTTGGGCATGCACACGCACATGCCCTGAATGAGTTTTAAGCCTCTGGGTCCGGGACTCAGATTGTGGTTAATTATGTGGGAATCCTGTGATGTAACCATTACACCATCTGTTGGTCCCTCCATCTAGTAAATAATTGGAAACATAAGTAGAGATGCATCTTCTTGTCAAATGGTGAGTTATTTCCACACTGACTTTCCTTGGGAAAAGTCCTTCTATCAAAAGAAATGGTAAAAACTTGAATAATCTGAATCTTCCTATCTTGTGTGTAGTTCACCAATATTAAAGTCACAAGCAAATGTTCCTTTTCCTATTTGTTTTCTTTTTTATGGTTTTAAACCATCAAAGTCAGAAACGCACACTTCATCAAGATTATTGAGACTAGGCACTAAGGTCTCTGGAGCTTCCCTGAGAGCTATGTCTATAAAACAATGATATATTTTATCAAATGTCTTAATCAAATATGCTTCTATTTTCAACTATTATGACAAATTGGGTCTAAGATTTCTTTGTTTTACAAATCGTTCATTATTTTTATTTACAAAATACAGTCACTTTAAAAATTGAAAGCATTGATGAAGTGAAAATTTCTTCCATATAATTTCTTACATTTAAAGACCCATCTATAAGCATTTAAATGTTGACATCAGTTTTGAATACCATTCAAGTTTCTTATTTTAAATAGATTAGATACATCTAATCAACAGCATTTTTATCAACAGTAGAGTAAAACACTCCTTCTAGTCATAAAAAGTGAGTTCCTAATGTAATGGTGAACAGTGTTGGTTCCATCCAGCTTAGCCGTGGTGTGTGTGTGTGTGTGTGTGTGTATATATGTATATATATATATACATATTTTTTTTAGAGGTTTTGGCTATAGGGCACGTGCGCTCGCCAGAAAGACAGAGAGACAGAAACCGAGAAATCACCCTGCAGGGGGGATGACCACACCACACCGTAATCCCTTCTCCTCCATTCTCTTCTCAGAATCTTGGGCATGCACGCATACACACCCGGGGTGAGTTTAAGCCACTGGGTCCGGGATTCGAAACGCGGTAGAGTACATGGGAGTCCAGCAACATAGCCATTATGTCATCTGCTGGTCCCAGTCGTGGTATTTTTTTTTTTTAATCTAATGGATATGTCATTTCTTTCATGCACTGCTAAGTCAACAGCTGCCAAAGACCCTTACAGATTGTGATTTTATGCTTTTGCTTCAATTACTGACAATTGGTTCTAAACTGAAAGAATAATATAATCCTTGATGCTAGAGAAAATGTAGGACTACACAATATAGGTAAGCTACCTGAAAAACACCCTCACACTTTTTGTAGTAAAGTCTATCCTCATGGCTTGTCCATGCGGGAAACCTCTCTTTAAAGCTATGCTTTTAATTTTCTCTTTCTAAGGATATGGCCTATGAAATTGTGCATGCCACTCCGACTATAGCTGGCAAACACATTTAAACTACGTTTGGACTTAGTATATATTCAATGGCTGTGAAGCTGTGATCTTTTACATCTGTGTTTTTTTTTTTTTGCCATTTTAACCACTTTTTCTTGCTTTTTGTTTTTGTTTTTTTACCCACAAAATTGTATATACTTTAGGCTAATAAGAGAATAATCTATTTCATAAGTTTATGACATATTGACATGTTTGTATAAGTTATATACATATAGCATTTATAACAGTATTTCCAGGAAGCAATTAGCTTATTTCAACTATTAGAGAATTTCTTTGAATTATGTAATTTTTTTCTTTTGTTCTTATTTTAAGTTCTCTTATACATTCAATCACATCGTTTAGTTTGCAAAGTGAATATTCCAACATGTGTACATCAGGTTTTGATAGAGTAATGGCCTTTAATAAAATATTTAAGAGAAAGACTTTGTGATCTGATTATGACTTTTTCTCCCAGTAGTCAGTCAATGTGTCATACCTTCCCATGTAGTCTGGTATATTTTCCCACAATTATTTTTTTAATAAAATGATGGCCCATTGTTACCAAAATTTTCTCCTAGTCTTGAACAGTTACATATTTCTGACAAGATATTATACAACTAATAGATAGAGGTACAATACAGATGGTCTTCATTCAATCTCCTAATTCAATATAAGCATTTTCCTTCTTTTCATAAACACTGCTATGTTTTAGCATGAATATATCAAACTGCTTCTGTGATTTCACTCTTCCACTGTAGAAGATAAAAAACAAAAGCTTTGAAATTCAAGATCCTCAGAAGTCAAGTTGGGCATGTTAAATTAAATATTACTGGTTTCTTGTAATCCAGATACTTTTTAAACCAAGTCTATAGAAGAATGGATTCTCTGACATCTAGTCTTTATGAGAAGCAACCCCATTACACCTTGTACAACATTCTGAGATTCAGGTAGACAGTACAATGTTCCAACAAGGAAATCAAGGCAGTTCTCTCCCATAGCAAAAATTTCTATGAGCTTGACAAACATGGACCATATTGCGTTCAAAGAATAACCCCATAGTAAATTCCAAAGGCTCTTTTTCAAAAGTGTCTCTATTCTGGGTGTAAGCGTGTGAGATGTTTGAGTTCAGCTGACCACTCCATAGTTCAAAAGCAACACTCTGTAGTTGGTAGATATACACATACACCCTCACCCCTCTACCCAGCCTCTAGGAGAAGTAATGTATCTGTGAGAATTTTCTTTAAGAAATATCCAAAATTTCCTTTGGGACTATCTCTGCTGTAGTGTTTTGTTTGTTTGTTTGAATTTTGGTGAAAGACATGTGCTTGCTGGAGAGAGATGACAGATAGAAAGAGAAAAGAAAAATGAGAAAGCACCTTCCTCCCAGGAGGTATGGCTATACTGTAATCTCTTCCCAACTCCATTCTCCTCTTGAGATTATGGGAATGTATCCATATATGCCTGGCATGTTTTTTTGTTTTGTTTTGGTTTTTTTTTTGGTCTTTTTTTTTCGAGTCCAGGATTCAAACTACAGTCAACTATATGATAGTCCAGCAATGTAACCATTATGCCATGCTGTTCCCTACTCTGTAAATTTTTATTTAAAGGGTCACAGGACTTCACTTTTATCCTGGGGTAGGGACTGTCTGCTCTAAGCTATGCTCTTTTTCTTTGGGTTTCCCAGTGACTTCTAACCATGAAATGCTCAGTAGGAAAAGGAGAGCCCATGCATGAGAACAAGGCTATGACCCTGAATCCCTGAATTATCTTCTTTTTCTTTTTTTTTTTTTTTTTTTTTTTTGGAGAGATTTTTGCTATAGGGCGCACGTGCTCGCCAGAGAGACAGAAAGCAAGAAATCACACCCCACCCCCACCCCGGGAGGGATGGCCACGCCACAATCCCTTCTCCTCCATTCTTCTCTTGGGATCTTGGGCATGCATGCACACACGCCTGGCGTGAGTTTAAACCACCAGATCCAGGACTCGAACTCGAACTGTGGTCAACTACATGGGAGTCCAGCGACATAGCCATTACACCAACTGCTGGTCCCGTGCCTGGCATGTTTTTCAAACTGCAGGGTTTGGGCCTCCAACCAAGCAGTCTACCATGTGGGATCCAGACGTCTTAACAACCATACCACTGTGTGGGCCTCTGCTATAGATTTTAAGACTAAATATTTTATAATACAATCCCCAGCAAAGTTTATAGACTCAAAAGTAAATAGTAAATGTTGCATATAAGGCTGTGAGAATGTTTATTGGAATCTGTGAATAAAATATTTTATAGGGAACAAAAATTTGCTGTATGTATAGTACCTTTTTTGGTTTTCCCTTCATAATGAAAACAAAAGTTTTAAAAGCTTTTTATGGTGTAGTTTGAGAAGGAAGAAGATTACTAAATGGTAATAGGGCTTTAAAAAAAGTTGAATAAACAACATATGTAATTTTGCAGGGAAATGCTGCTAATTAAAACAAAATCATTCTATTAGCATATGCACCTGCTGCTTTACAGACAGTCCACTTCTTGCTGGAGAACATAAATCTGAAATAGGGCAGAATCTCTAGTTTATCTCCTTAAGAAATGTCCACTTCAAAACCCTTAGTTTTGCCTACATTGATTACTGAGTTCCCTGGAGTAATTCTGATGGCTTAGCCAAAGAAAACCAGCTTTACCACAAAAATTGTTACTACAGACTTTCTAGTCCTAGGTTTCCTTATGAATTAAAAAGAAACAAATATCAGTCTCCTGAGGTAGCCTTGTAGTCTAGTGGTTAAGGAAGCCAGATCCCACATGGCCAATTGAAGTTTGAATCCTGGTTCTGGTGGCTGGAATAAAGAAAGAGAGAGAGAGAGGAAGAGAAAGAGAGGAAGGAAAGAAAGAGAAAGAGAGAAAGAAAAAAAGAATTAGCTTTCTCAAAATAATCAGAAACTAGTTATCTCTGATCTCAGGTCACAAAATTTTCTGTAAGATCTCAAAGCCTGAACACAATATCTTAGTCAACAGGAGTGGAAAATAAATAAAATATGTCATTGTTTTCATGTGTAGCAATAATCATCTGATATTTTATTTTACAATATTGAAAAGATCACTGCTTTCTTGAAATTTTGTCATGTAAATGAGGCTATTTTTTCCACATGTGTTAATATTGAGCTCTACTTATCCATATTCCAAAAATTAGTGTACACTATCAACAACAACAATAACAATAGCAAAAACAATGAAAGAGTTCAAACATGTAGAACATTTGTTTCTATACCAAGCACTATGCAAAATACTTTGCTGTTTGTATGTATGTATAAGTTTACTTGTTTTTTTTCTATTGATATAATCATATTCCTTTCATTCATTCATTCATATAAAAGTCAAGAACTTACAAGCACATGTCTTAATTTATAGCTAATACCTGGCATTGGTAGTATTATAATTTATTCCCTTTCATAATATATAACTAGGGCATATATTGGATTTTATTATATACTACAAATAAAATCCAATATATAACTAGGGCATATATTGGATTTTATTATATACTACAAATAAAATAAAAATTGCCCAAAATTTCACTGCCTCTTTCACTTAATGTTAGTACAGTATCATGTGATTAGAAAAATAAAATAGCATGAAAAAGTATAAAATAAGAAGTGAGATACTGTCTCACTTTGAGATACTGTCTTCCTTAAAGCTATTACCCAAAATTGTGATGATTCTTCACAGATTTAGGGGAAAAAAGTCACAGATATTTACCGATAAGTATCTTATTAAAATTATTTAATCATATCTTTTCAAATAAATAAAAATATAGGTCATTCACATAATAGCTGCACAGTATTACATACTCAGTATTACATGGAGTATTACTGAGTTCAATAGTTGCTTATCTCTGGGCCCTTCGTTTCCCTTCAGGTTTTACTGTCACCACACTGTTGCAATGGGCATGTATGTGACTGACTGTACAGTAGGTACGGCCATAATTCCCACTTGACAGGAGGAAGGGAAGGCACCGGACATTCAAGTATCTTTCTTAGGATCGTTCACTTGCCTAGCAGAGTCAAAAATACAAATGAAGGCCTTCTGACTCTGGATTCCAGGCTCTTAAACACTACTTACGTATTCCTGGCAGGCAAAAGTTACTCTACTGAAACCTTCTACGGCCAGTATTTCCAGACAAGCCTGAAGTTATATTGCTAGTTCTAGAGATTTTTTTTTCTGAATTAAATTATGCATAATAAACATTTGTTTCTAACTCAACAAATGTCACATACTCCTTATCTGCTTAGAAAAAGTATTTTTTTATTAATTAATTTTTTTTTGGAGAGGATTTTGCTATAGGGCGTGCGTGCTCACCAGAAAGACAGAGAGAGACACAGAGACAGAAAGTGAGAAATCATCCCCAGAGGACATGGCCATGCCACAATCCTTTCTCCTCCAATCTCCTCTTGAGATCTTGGGCACACACGCACATGTGCCCAGCGTGAATTTAACCCACTGGGTCCAGGACTCGAACCACGGTAGACTACGTGGGAGTCCAGCGACATAGTCATTAAACAATCTGCTGATCCCGATTATTTATTTTATTTTATTTTATTTTATTTTATTTTATTTTATTTTATTTTATTTTATTTTTTTGAGAGAGTGATTTTGCCACAGGGTGCATGCACTCACAGGACAGACAGAGAGATACAGAGAGACAGAGAGTGAGTAGTCACTCCCCTCTCCCAGGGGATGGACACACTGCAATTCCTTCTCCTTCATTCTCCTCTCAGAATCTTGGGCACACACACACACACACACACACACACACCTGGCATGAGTTTTAAGCTACCAGGTCTGGGACTCAAACCACGGTCAACTATATGGGAGTCCAGCAACGTAACCATTACGTCCTCTTCTGGTCCCAATTCCTGTTATTTTATGCTGAAGAGTAACACTCTAGAATCAAGATGCCTTTGTTCAGCAGAAAAATGAATGAGTTTTTGGAAATCCTAATGCAGGCCTACAACTCAGAATGAGGACTCTAATGGCTCCTTAAACTAAGTAAGAGAAGTTAAATGGGGAAGGAGAACAAGCAATATGGCAGGATCTGGAGACTATAGAAAGATGTACGCATTGAGATATTCCTAATAGTGCAGTGTTTGATAGTAGGAGAGCTCTGTAAATAAGAAGAGGTTAATATTCATTCATATCTTCTCATTTGGTGATACAGAACATAGAATTTTTTCACTAGAAAAAATATACAAACTTTTGTTAGGATATCCTGAAAAGGAAGAAAAATTCTGTTTGTGGGATGGCAAAGAGTGGAAGAACGAAGCTAGTCACAGGAAAAGTGATACAAGTGAAATGAGATTTCAAACTTGGTGGTATGACGTGATAATCAAAGTGAATGTCTCCCCTCCATATAGCTCCTAGAACTTGAAGAAACCTTATGAACTGTGTTAGATTTCCTAGGGAAACTGAGAAATGAGAACTCTTGAAAAGATATTTAATTACTTAGAAATAAATCTCTACTGACATCTGATTTCAAAAAGACTTAAAAAGTGATCAATGGAAAACAGATCTACAAAGGAGAATGGAAAAGACAACCTGGAAATACAGTCAAGTCGTTTGCAGAAAACAGAACAAAAGAGGTCAACTAAGTACTTCCCAATTCACTTTTCTTTATTCATATTTTTTACATAGTTTCATAACTTTAAAAATATGAAAAAGAATACAAAGAACTGTGAAACCCTTGTTCCAGACTTACCAAATGATAACAGCTTATTATAACTTTCGCTCCAGATGTTTGCCCATCCCTCTTTCTCTATCACTCCTGAAATCCATGTCTAACTATCTATTATCCATCTATCTATAAAAACATATATTTAAAAAATAGATTTAAAGAGGCCAGATGGTTGTGAAGTGATAATATAAATGGATTCACAGGGGACAGTCCCACAGTTGCATCCAGTGCTTCTTTCTACATGTCAGTGATTTGGCTGGCTGAGATTGGGTCTAAGAACTCCTTTGAGGGTGAGTCTGTTAATCTCTGTCTCATGAAATAAATATATAAATAAATATGCTAAATAAAAGATAGATTTTTATATTATATGTATATATATTTTTCTTTTATTTTTTTATTTAATTTTTTATACATTCAATCACATTATTATTTGGCTTACAAAATCGATATTTCAACAGGTGAACATTTCTCCCTAGTACAGTTATTAAAACTACAAAATATCTTCAACAGATAATACCACATTTCTTTGTGCCATTAATGCTATATTTTCCCCTGAACTTGTTGAAGAATAATTTGCAGATGGGGTATTCCTTTATCTGTCTTAAAATAATCAGTATTTATTTCCTATAAACAAGAAATATTCTATATAATTACTGCACAATGACCAAATCAAGAACTTAACATTATATCAATATTAATTATTTAATCTCAGAGGTGACAAACTTACTCTTTTTCTTTTTTGACACTTATTTGCTATAGGTTATGTGCACTCTTCAGAGAGACAAAGAGAGATAGAGAAGAAGTGAAAAATCACCCCCGGGGGGATGACCATGTCACAATCCCTTGTCCTCTATTCTCCTCTTGAGACTTTGAGCATACACGCATATGAACCCAGTGTGGATTTTAAGCTGTTGGGCCCAGAACTAGAACTACAGTCAACTATGTAGGAGTCCAGGGCCTTAATCACCATGCTACCAGCTGGCCCCAGCAAATTTATTCTTAATTACTAATTATGGCATGGCCACCCCCTGGGGGTGACTTCTCGCTCTATGTCTTTTTCTGTCTCTCTGGCAGGCGCACGTGCTCTATAGCAAAAACCTCTTCAAAAAAAAAGTTTTCAATTATTTATATGTTGTCACTCATGGCAAAAGAAAATCCAGAGTCTTGTGTTGTATTCAGTTTTCATGTCTAGTTACATTTAATCTTCTTTCGTTTGTCTTGTGGGTTTTTTTTTTTTTTTTTTTTTTTTTTTTTTTGGAGAGGTTTTTGCTATAGGGCGCGTGCGCTCGCCAGACAGACAGAGAGAGACAGAGAGATAGAAAGCGAGAAATCACCCCCCAGGGGGGATGGCCACGCCGCAATCCCTTCTCCTCCATTCTCCTCTCGGGATCTTGGGCACGCACGCACACGCGCCCGGCGTGAGTTTAAGCCACCGGGTCCGGGACTCGAACCGCGGTCGACTACGTGGGAGTCCAGCGACATAGCCATTACGCTAACTGCTGGTCCCTGTCTTGTGGGTTTTTGAAACAGGGCAAATGAGCTCACTGGAGAGAGACAGAGAAAGAGAGTGAGAGAGCAAAGTGAGAAATCACCCCCCCGGGGGAATGGCTATACCTTCTCTCCATTCTCTTGGGATATGGGGATATGTACGCACATGTGCCCAGTGTGATCTTCAAGCTTCTAGGTCCAGAATTCAATCCATTGTGGGCCATGTGGGAGTCCAGAACCTTAACCCCCATGCCACTTGGTAACCCCAATGACATTTAATCTTAAACGGCTCTTATATTTTTAATATTTTGGAAGAATATTGGACAATTATTTTTTTAGCTTATCCCACTAATCAGATTTATCTGATACTTGTTGATTAAATTCAAGATAAACATTTTTGCTTTTGGTTTTTTTTTTGGAGAGGTTTTTGCTATAGGGCGCGTGCGCTCGCCAGACAGAGAGAGAGAGACAGAGAGACAGAAAGTGAGAAATCACCCCCCAGGGGGGATGGCCACGCCGCAATCCCTTCTCCTTCTCCTCCGTTCTCCTCTTGGGATCTTGGGCACGCACGCACACGTGCCCGGCGTGAGTTTTAAGCCACCGGTCTGGGACGCGAACTGCGGTCGACTACGTGGGAGTCCAGCGACATAGCCATTACGCTAACTGCCGGTCCCAAGATAATCATTTTTGTCCTGGATATTATGGAAGTGATCATGAATATTCTCAGTGTATCACATCAGAGGCACACACTGTCAAATAACTCTAGTCCTTGCAAGTTGATAATTAGTTTGATAAACTGTATGCCTTATTTCTCCACTTTAAAATTGAAGCAAGCCAGCTTGAGGTTTAGCAGGACTGCAGCCATTTTGAAATTAAGAAAGATCTCTAACGAGAACAGTCTGAGTAAGTCCTAAGTCATGAGGAGGTCTGATTGAGGAATGGTCAGATGAGAAACCGGAGTGGGTACTTGAAGAGAAACAGCAATGACGATAATTGCTCAAAGGAAAGCAGTTGACTCTCATTGTAATGAGAGATGATTTGCTTGTGCTTGTTTCTTGTACCTATAGACACTGAGCACATGCCAAACTTCTTGAGAAGGGTTTGTGCTGTTGCTGTCTCCCTGTAACCTGGCTGCAGAAATAAACTCCCTTCTCCAGCCTCTGCCTCTCATTTCCTTGACTGGGAGAAAAGGCCTCCAGACTTAGTCTGTCAGCAACAAATAGGTGCCGTGGGCAAGATCATTTGTGGGAATTACAGCTGGAAACTTCCTGTGGTTGCTGAAATCAGTTTAGTTCCAGGGATGCTCCAGTACTCGCCACCAAGACCTGCCACCAGCCCACCTGGAATAAGAACAAAGGCTGGGAGTGGATGTGCTTGCTTTTGGGTAAGTGAAATCAGATCATAAGCCCGAGAGTCAAAGCCCTTTCCCATTTGTGTTGTATTTGAGAGAGAGAAGGAACCCTTTGGTGCCTGGAGAGGAAACTAGACTCATTTGACTTTGAAGTACATCTTTATAATCTGTTGCCTTTTGTAGTTAGTGATATAATTTGTGTCTCTGGTGAATATTTGTGTGAATGTTGCAGAATAGGTGAGTTTACTTCCTTCGTATAATGTAGTCCTTATGATTGCTGGTTTGGTTAAAAGAACTGTATTTTCTGGGTTACCAGCAAATTAAGGTAAACACTTAACATCATATGAAAAATGGTTAACAACAAAAATAACTTTAAGAACTAGTTTTTTCTGGTATCTCAGTTTACACACAGATAACTGAAATATATGGTTTTAAAAATAACTTAAGTCATCATAAACTAGGTATTTATGAGTAAACATTTCAGATATCTTTAGATCTTAAAGTTATGCTATGTTAAATTAATAAGTAATTGTAAAATGTCCAAATCATCTTTTAACTTAAAGTACTTTGATTTTTTTCCACTTTGAGCACTTTAAATCTTTTCTTTAAAGAATTATCTTATTTAACTTTATTTATTTATTTATTTTTAATTTGACCAGAGTAGGTTAGAGTAAGAGAGAGAGAGAGAGAGAAAGTGAGAAAGCAAGTCACCAGGTCCAGGACTCGAACCACAGTCAGTCATGTGGGAGTCTGGCACCCTTAACCACCATACCACCTGCAGGTCCCATGCACTTTAAATCTTATAGAGACAAAGGATATCAGATAGTAGGATTGTTTTGCTCTACGTTGAAAAATCATCAGACCAGTAGATGGCATAATGATTATGTCACTGGACTCCCACGTCGTCAACCACAGTGTGAGTCTCAGACCCAATGGTGTAAAACTCACACCAGTCATGTGTGCATGCCTGACCAAAATCCTGAGAGGAGAATGGAGGAGAAGGGAATGCAGCATGGCCAACTCCCCTGGGGATTTCTGTATTTCTGTCTCTATCTCTCTGTCTCTCCAATGAGTGCACACGCCCTCTAGCAAAAACCTCTCTTAAAAAAAAGAAAAATCCTCAGGAAAGCAAATAGTTTTAAAAAATTATGATACATAGTCATAAGCTCTTGGTATATAACAATTGAAAATCCCTTGCTTCCTGAGAATTAAGATTACTAATAATGAAAATTTCTGGTTCAAGATTAGAGAAAATTAAGGTTTGTTTTTGATCCATATTTTTTATAATAAAGGTTTAAAAGAAAATTTTTATATAGAAAAGAATTTTGAATGGTAAAATTCTTGTGCTAAAGTAAAATAGCTGGAGTATTTCAGTATGGATTGAAGGGAAAAAGAGACAAATACTGAAAGTGTAAAGCATGTTGAATGTTGAGTGGTGTTTGAGAGGGTTTGAGAAAGTATTGCCAAGATTGATAAGGATAATTTTATGAAAGATATTTTGTATATAAGTTGGCCAGAACTTTGTTTTCTAAAGAGACTTTTTTAAAGTTTTCTTTTTTTTTTTTTTTTTTTTTTTTTTTTTTCTTTTTTTGGAGAGGTTTTTGCTATAGGGCGCGTGCGCTCGCCAGACAGACAGAGAGAGACAGAGAGATAGAAAGCGAGAAATCACCCCCCAGAGGGGATGGCCACGCCGCAATCCCTTCTCCTCCATTCTCCTGTCGGGATCTTGGGCACGCACGCACACGCGCCCAGCGTGAGTTTAAGCCGCCGGGTCCGGGACTCGAACCGCGGTCGACTACGTGGGAGTCCAGCGACATAGCCATTACGCTAACTGCTGGTCCCTAAAGTTTTCTTAAAAGGTAAACAAGAAGTAAGTTTTCCCCTTGTGTTAAAACAAGGTTTTTAATTTTTTTAAGGTTTTCTTCCCTTGTGTTAAAACAAGTTTTTTTAAATTATTTTAAATTTTATTATTATTATTTTTTAATTTGTGCTCTCCAGAGAGAAAAAGAGAGAGAGAAAGCAAGTCTCCAGGTCTGGGACTCAAATCATGGAGAGCCTGGTGGGAGTACAGTACCTTAGCTACCACGCCACCTGCTGGCACAAAAAAAGGTTTTCCTTAAAATATTGATCTGCTCTTAGCAAAAAGCAATCGTACTGCAAGTGGCTTTTTTTCTTTAAGTCTTGGCAACTTGCCTAAGAAAGAGAGGCTTGTATGCTTCATATTTTTTTGTTGGGTTTTGATTATCTAGGAAAAACTAAGTTTTTAAAGGTAAAAATTTAACTATTTTTTTGTATTTGATTAAAATATTTTGATTATAACTTTAGTTAAATAAATGACTATTATTTGTCCTTAACTATCACCCTGTTTTGATCCAAGGTTATGCATTTTCTGATATCTTTGACAGGTTTTTCCAAGATCAAATTCTCAATTAAGCACTTTTGATCTAAAATTTGACTTGTGTTTACATTTTGCCCCTGAAAAACTTTAAAGGATGTATCCCTCATTTTGTAGATGCTTATTTTATGTATCAATTTATGGGAAACATATTTTATATATCAATTTATAGGAAACATATTGTAATGCAAAGTCTCCTTCAAAGTTATATTGACATAAATATCTTACATTAGAGAACGTATATGCTATATGTGTTGTTAAAATTATATACAGTTTTTAAAATTCTGGGCCAGTCAGGTGGCATGGAGGTAAAGTAATTGGATCCCACATGACTGACTGGTTTGAGTTCCAGACCCAGCAGCTTAAAAAACATACTGTGTGTGTGCATGTCAAAAATCTCTTAAGAAGAATGGAAGAGAGGGCATTGCGACATGTGCATCCCCTCCTAGAAAGTCATTTCTCACTTCCTCTCTTTCTCTCCCTCTCTTTCTCTGGCATGACATGCACCCTTATAGCAAACTGGAAAAACAAACTTTTGAAGATTTCATAGGACTTATATGATGCCATCATTTAAATTCTGATTGTTTTCTTTCTTTTCTTTTCTTTTTTTTTTTTTTTTTTTTTTGAGCGATTTTTTGCTATAGGGTAGGTGCGTTCACCAGAGAGACAAAGAGACAGTAAGTGAAAAATCATGCCCCAGGGTGATTGGCCATGCTGAAATCCTTTCTCCTCCATTCTCCTCTCAGGACTTTGGGCACTCATACACCTGCTGATTGTTCTCTTTAGATACTGTACACAATAGAAACAGCCACATTTTTGACAGTTACATCATTATAATGAACTGGCATCAAGTTATTAATTGTGGTTATTTTAAGTTTTTGTTATTCACTGAAGCATGACCGTAAGATAAATGATCAACAATGCTTATAGAGAGTTATCTTGATCCAGAAAAGGAAATGTGGAAGTTTTCAGAATGAAAATTGTCATTTGTGTCAACCCTGACTAATCTGAGCCAGGAAGGCATGGAGAAGATGTTTTCTCATGTTGGCATGCCTGACAACAACTGTTATACAGAGAACTCTGCCAGTGAAACACTTTGATGAGCATATTTGGAAATTACATTCATCTGAGTTACACCCTGGTGCAGTCTTTGCCTCAGTTTCCTGAAAACTACTGAATATTAAGGAGACCTAGATACAATTGACAGTGAGAAATCAAACCATGGATTCCACAGGAAACCATGCCCACCTAAGACAAAGGCCAATGAACACCAAGGCATCTGGGAAGTTAAGCTTATATGAAACCTCTGCTTTGCAACCATAGGCTGGCTTGGAAAATAATGCTTTAGTTAAGATTTCTGTCTATAGCATAACCCACAATTCTACTGAGATTGAGCACTGGACCAGTACTATGAAACTTTTCATCAGAACCCAAAGGAACATACAGAGGTCATACCTGAGGGGAATTTATATTTCTTTGGCTATGTTCTGTTATCTCCCTGGGAGATTTGCAACCTACCAACATGTGCGACAAAATTTATCTAAGATTCCATTAATCATGGCTAATGACACTGCCTAGTCTGTAAGTAACTTGCAGTTGTCTTAATTATCATTAGATTCTCTAGCAAAAGTAGTATTGAACAATAGGATGACATTAAATTATATTTTAGTTGGACAAGATAGCATTTGTATTACAATTAATACTCATATTGTTCATATATAAGTATGTCCTTTCAAATAGAAACAGTGTTGAGAAAATTAGACAACAGCCATTTTGGCTTCAAATCACTCTAGATCAGTTATATCCCATTGCTTAAGGAGGCTGCTGATTGATTTTCTAACATATTTTCCTGGCTCCCAAATGGACTAAAAAATATACTTAGGAAAATTGTTAATTACTGGATTGTTGGCAGTACTGCTTGAATATTTCATTTTCAAAGGATGCTTGTCCTGTATTCTAAATATACCAAAGTTCATGACCCAATCATTTCAGAAGGCCAGAAGTGATCAGGAAAAGGTCATTCAGCATTTCCATAATAAAATACAACCCAATAGAAATCATGGGTGCATTTGACAGTGGGAATTGAAGCAGGCCAACTTGAAACTTGGCAGGACTTACAGCTGTTTTGAAATGAAAGTCTTCAAAGGAGAACAAGTGGACTAAGTGCTAAGTCATGAGGAGGTCTGGTTGAAGAATGGTCAGATGAGAAACCAGGAGTAGGTATTTGATGAGAAACAGAAATCAGAATAATTGCTCAAAGGAAAGCAATTGACTGATAGTAGTGAGATAATTTGCATGTGCTTGAACCTTAAATCTATAGAAACTGAGCACATGGTGAGATTTTTGACACGGTTTGCTGGTGCTTACTGACTGTTTCCCTGTCACCTGGTGGAAGAAATAAACTCCCTTCTCTGCCTTTGTTCCTATTTCATTGACTGTGAGGAGAAACAACTGGACTAGTTTGTTGATACTTCATAATTAGTAAAAGTTTTGTTAGAAGCCACTCTAAGACCATTTGAATATTCTACTGTTCCTCAAACTTTCAGAATTTATGGTAATTCTTGCCTGAATCAATTATTATGGCCATTTTCTAATTGCATCATTTTTTCTATATCTGATAGTTGGCTTTCTACTTCAGTGAAGAATGTCTCTTTTTGTTTTTTGTTTGGACTTATGGATTCTTACTTTATTCAATACACTAAACTAATTTAATATAATTATTTACTTTGGTGGTCAAATTATTCCAGATTTGACTTCTTGGAGATAGGAATGGTCTAAACCCGGGACCAGCAGTTAGCGTAATGGCTATGTCACTGGACTCCCATGGAGTTGACCACAGTTCACGTCCCGGGCTCAGTGGCTTAAAACTCAAATCGGGCGTGTGTGTGCGTGCCCAAGATCCCGAGAGGAGAATAGAGGAGAAGGGATTGCGGCATGGCCATCCCCCCAGAGGGTGATTTCTCGCTTTCTATCTGTCTCTCTGTGTCTGGCTAGCGCACGCACCTTATAGCAAAAACCTTGAAAAGAAAAAAAGAAAGGAATGGTCTAAATCCAGTAGTATTCTCATAATTTATTGAGCATTTCCATACGTTTTGGCACATGAAGATATTACAGCTTTATTTTATCCTTAACAGCTCCAGAACTGGGATAAGTCATTTTTCTAAAAACCTTCATTCTTTTTGGTAGAGAACAGTATCTAGAAACAAACAGGATTGCTATTGCTACCAGATTTATTTATTCACTTAACACTGAAATACATAAAAATACTTTTAAGACTGCTAATTTGTACTTTTGGGGAAAAGAAAAAACTAATTAAAATTTAATATTTGATTAGAATTATTTTTGTCATTAGCCTAAGGATACGTGAGCAAAAAAGAGCTTCAATAGTTAAGGTAGTTTTTCATACTTCCCCATGGTTCTATTCATTTGTTTCCATTTATATTCAGTTTTGAATTTTTCCCCATTTTTGATTTTTATTTCTTTATTTACTTTTAGAGCATGTGCAGCATGATCACTGTTCCAAATCACTGCCATACCAGAAGTATATTCAGAGAGCGTTTATCTTCTCCTGCCATTCCATTATTTTCACCTCATTCTTGCTCATGTTCTATAGGTTGGGGTCCCCACCGCCCCAGGGGCATGGGCCAGTACTAGTCCATGGTCGGTTAGAAACCTGGTCACACAGCGGGAGGTAAGTGGCAGGCAAATGAGCAAAGCGGCATCTGTAAAGCCACAGCCCATCCCTTCCATTACTGTCCAAGATCCGTCTCCTGTAAAATCAGCCACAGTATTAGATTCTCATAGCCCATATATTTGCAGGAAAACAGCTCAGGGGTCCCCGTAATCGTGCATCATGGTGAGTCATGTGGTTATTTCATTAAATATATAATAATCAAGTGCACAATAAATGTAATGTGCTTGAATCATGCCCAAACCATCCCTCCTCCTAGACACCCTCACTCTATCCATGAGAAACTTGACTTCCATGAAACCACTCCATGGTGCCAAAGAGGTTGGAGGCCACTGCTGCAGGTAAACAACCCCACTGTTCCTTGGTTTATTTTTCCAGTATTTATTTTTGTCTAAGTCACTTTTTTTAAAGACACTTTTTGTTTCGTTTTTGTTTTTGCTATAGGCATGTACCTTCACCAGAGAGATAAAGTGAGAAATTACCCTCCAGAAGGATGGTCACACTATAATCTCTTTTCCAGTTTCCTCTCAGGATTTTGGGCATGCATACACATGCACCAGGCATGATTTTCTTTCTTTCTTTTACTTGGTCTTTCTCTTTCTTTCTCTCTTTTTAGAATACCTGGTGTGCTTTTCAAGCTGCCAAATCTAAGACTCAAACCATACAGATGTCCATGTGGGATTGAGCGCCTTAAACTCCATGCTATCTGCTGGACCAGAGACTTGTGTATTTATTTTTCTTTTTACAATAAAAGTAGAACAATATGAATAATTTATCATACTTTCTTCATTTCTCTGTATAACAGAAATCACTTCAACCAGTTTATATAGATATGTTTCTTTCTTTTTTTGTTTTGTTTTGTTTTTGCTATAGGGCGCATGAACTCACCAGAAAGTCAAAGAGAGACAGAAAGCAAGAAATCACCCCCCAGGGGCAATGGCCACACCACAATCCCTTCTCCTCCATTCTCCTCTCAGGATCTTGGGCTCACATGCACACGTGCCCAGTGTGAGTTTAGGCCACCGAGTCTGGGACTCGAACCATGGTCGATTACATGGGAGTCCAGTGACATAGCCATTACAACAACTGCTGGTCCCATGTTTCATTCATTTTTATAGCTAACTAGTACTCTAATTTTGTATTTATCATAATTTATTTCCTGGGTTAAAGTAGTTAGGTTGTTTCTAATATGTAGTTAGATTCAAGACTATAACAAATAGCTTTCTGTATAAACATTTTCATAGTGTCAGAGGTGTGGCTTTAGGATAATTTCTTAAATAAGTGAAATTACAGGGTCAAAAGACAAAGACATATTTGTACCTTCTCTTCTATCTTTCTAGACAGAGATCTTACCCTCTTCATCATAAGTGGAGTTAACTCCTTTACCACTTAATCTGTGTAGTATTGGACATAAAAGACTATAGGAGAGGGCTGCACTGAAGCTCAGTGATTAAGGGAGCCAGATCCCCCATGGTCAACCACAGTTCTAACTCCAGTCCAAGCAACTTGAATAACAAATGGGGCACATATGCATGTGTGCCCCAAATCCTAACGGGAAGGAGGAATGGAGAAAAAGGAATTCAGGCATGACCATGTCCCATTGGAGAGTTTCTCTCTCTCTCTCTCTTTCTCTCTCTCTCACTCACTCTCTCACTGTCACACACTCTCTGTCAATTAAAAAGAAATTAATATAGTACATTTCTGCCAAATAAAATTCTGACAGGTATGAGAAGTTTGTCAAGAAACAAATTTACTAGTCTAAAATTCTAGAAGGGAGAATTGGTTTGTATGCCACCTTTAAGAAGTTCTTAAAGGAGAGCTTTACCAAAAAAGATCAAAGAAGGCCATCTTTTGCCTTGAGGTGAGTGGGCTCAGCTATCAATATCAAAAGAACTTCTAAGCAATGTCTGAGTAGGAACTGTAAACAAGGGATGGAGAAGTTACCATTTTCAGTCGTATTTCAGCCCATATGAGTAACATCAGCAACAGATTTTCAGCTACAAATTTGTACTCACAAAAATCACCTACTGAACTTTAATGTTTTGTGGAAATTGAACCCAGCCTTCTAAGAATACAATAGATGCTTATGTAAATTTCTACCAATTAAGTAGACCACAAAATGGAAAGTTTTTTAGTCCATTTGAATTGATTTTATGTCTTTTTTCCTAACTAAGGAAAATAATTAAAGCAGTATGAAAACCAGTTTTGAATGCAGGAGAGTCTGTTAACACCTCACCAAGGAAATTGACAGAATTGTAATGCTTCTATGGACTTTCATGACAGCAAGTGTGAATTCAAAACAAGCCTGTACTGGCTTTAAAAATCTATTACAACTTCTCCTTTTCATCACTTTTCATGTTTAGTTCAGATTCAGAAAAATGTGAATAATGCATAAGCCCAAATGTTCTCCCCATTATGGTAACACCACAGCGAGGCTGCAGTTTATTCTTGCAACTACTTATTGCTAAGAAATTTCTCTCTGATCTTACACCATTTTTTTTATAAGATGCTTGTCCCTTTTTAAAAAGGTATTTTGCCCTTCATTTGAATTAGCATTTAGTCTATTATGTAATAGTACATCAGTTAGATTAAATCTATTTTAAGATTAACTCAAAGGAGCTGGAACGCAAATCAGAAGATATTAATCTAAGGAGAATAATTACTACATCAAAATCTAACCATAGGTTACAGCTGGGCATTGCTCAGATTATTAGAGTGATAAAATGGGTTTAGATTTTACCTTTATTTTTTAAAGAATTATTTAATTTTATTCATTATTATTAGTAGTAGTAGTATTTTAATTTGCCCAGAGAGAGAGAGAAAGAGAAAGTGAGAAAGCAAGCCACCAGGTACAGGACTCAATGTGTTTAAGCTATGTGGAAATCCAGCTTGCCTTAACCACCATACCTGCTGGCCTCTGGTCTTTTACTTTTTAACATTTTTTTTTCTTGTGGTATATTGATATAGTAAGAACTGTACATATTTATAGTATACAATTTGATGAATTCAGACATAGACTAACACCCATAGTACCATTAGGACAACCAATATAATAGACATATTCATCATCTCCCAAAGTTTTTGTTTGCCCTCTGTGTGTTTGTGTCTATGTAAGAACTTTTAACATGAAATTCACCCTTTAACAAAGTGCATAATTGTTAATGATAGGCACCATGATGTGCAACAGATCTCTAGAACTTTCCTGTGGCATAACTGAAACTTTACACTCATTAAACTCTCCATTTTCTCTACCAATAGTAAATGCTATTGTATTCTCTTCTGTGAGTCTGACTGTGACAGGTACCTCATATAAGTGGGAATTGTGCCCTATTTGTTTGGGGATGGGCTTGTGTCACTTTGCATCATCTACTCAGGTTTCGTCCATGTTCCCAGCTTACAGGATTTATTTCTCTTCAACTGAATAATGTTCCACTGTGTGTATTTATGTGTATGTATACATATTTTCATTTATATACATCTTGTGTGTATATTCATTTGTTGATATTTGAGTTGTTTTCATATCAATAATGCTGCAGTGAACATGAGGTTGAGATCTTGATATCAATATTTTTGTTTATCTCAAACAAAAGTGAGATTGCTGGATAAAAAAATTATTCTATTTTTAATTTTTGATGAATTTCCAAATTGTTTTTTATAGCTGATGCACTATAAATTCCCCACATCAGTGTACAAAGGTGCAAATTTCTCCATATCCTTGTCAACAGCTGTTATCTTTTGATTTGCTGCTAATAGCCATCCTAACAAGCATGTACTTGTCAAAATTCTCCAGAAGGACAGAACAAGGGGAACAAATATATAAAATCATGTTCCACATAATGACATTTTGGTCGATAGACCACATATATGACAGTTATTTTATAAAAATCATAATAAGAAACGCTATATAGCCAAGGTATCTAGTATGCCTACCATCTAGGTTTGGCAAGTACACTCTGTGCTGTTCATGCAGTGAAAAAATTGTCTGTTGACACATTTCTCAGAACATATTCCCACTACTAAGCAATACGTGACTGTAAACACTCACACACACATCTTAGTTCATTATAGTAGCATACAAGGCAGTACTACAGTTCAATGGCAAACAGCCTGACTGAAAATATGAGCAAGAACTTGAATAGCCATTTATCAAAGAAACACCTGCATATAGCCCACAGGTATATGAAAATATGTTTAACATTATTAATTATCAGTTTGTCTCTTTTTAAAGCAAAGACCTAAAGGTACGTTTTGTGAAATCAAACATGCATTTCAATCATTTCTATTTATTAAAATACCCTTCTGCTGGAGCCAGTAGATGGCATAGTAGTTAAGTCAATGGACTGGTGTGCCAAAAGTTCCAAAGTTACTCCTAGGGCCCAGGGTTATACTGCTATGAGACAAGGCCTGTGGAGCCCAGGCCAGAGCCTCCTGGTGGGTGGGGCAAGTCCAGGTCACTAGAGAACTTGGCAACAGAGTGGCAAAAGTTCCAAAGTAACTCCCGGCCCAGGGTCATAGGGGGCACACTCATGAGAGGAGTTCTGCCAAGCCCAGGCCCCCATTCATCGTAAATTGAACCTCAAAGTGTCTACCAAAATGCCTGCCTAGTTCAACAATCTTATTTCCCATAACCCTTTTACTTTGCTTATTTCTTCCACCCATATTGTCTATCTTTTCATTCTTTGAATATGCCAATATTTTTCTCAACACAGGAAACTTTTATTTTCTGTGCTCTTGAAGTGACACACTTTCACCCTCAAGTTTCTTATGTAGAAGACATTTTCTTATTCACTCTAATGTCAGTTCAGAGAGCTTTCCATGATGATCCAACTGATAATGATCTTCATTTACTCTCTGTCAAATCACACATCACCGGGAACCAGCAGTTAGCGTAATGGCTATGTCGCTGGACTCCCACGTAGTCGACCGCGGTTCGCGTCTCGGACCCGGTGGCTTAGAACTCACGCCGGGCGCATGTGCGTGCGTGCCCAAGATCCCGAGAGGAGAATGGAGGAGAAGCGATTGCGGCGTGACCATCCCCCCTGGGGGGTGATTTCTCGCTTTCTGTCTCTAATGTCTCTCTCTGTCTGTCTGGCGAGCGCACGCGCCCTATAGCGAAAATCTCTCAAAAAAAAAAATAAATAAAATAATAATAAAAAAAAAATCACACATCACCATCTACATATATACTGTTTATTAATTTGCTTATTGGCTATTGCCAAAAATTTAAATGCAAGCTATAAAGGAGAAGAGATATTGCCTTCAAAGATGAGTAACAAAGGTTAGATATTAACGAATAGTGGTTCAATGAATGCATAAATGGGACCCCACAACTACTCTATGAAATGTTACATTATTGTAATGTCATTTTGGAGGCTAAGAAAATCAAGATTCAGAACATTCCAGAAACATCCTAGACTTGTACATCCCAGTGACACTATTGTGATTTAGACATAGGTCTGGCTGACTCTAGAGTGCAATCTCTAATCATTTTAATCATGTGTTCTGCTTCAATGTATTCTGCCCTTATAATAAAGGACACTGAGCAGTATTTCTCAGACACACTTGCACAGTGCCTACACCTGACATGTAGATCAGTTTGGGAGGCAAGGACATCTTGCCAGCAAGGCTTAATCAGCCCTTGGGATCTAAGACTGCTACTTGGAGTGTCAATTAGAGTCTAGAGTGAACCTGTGATGTTACCACCTTCCTTCAAGTTGTGTAGAGGTCTGAAATGGCCAATTTATTCCTCAGATCCTTAATAATCTGGACATCGTGGGCCTGCAGAGAGCACTGATAGATCTGTGTGTCACAATAACGAGTCACTTTCCTAGAGTAGTGCAGATTAGAGCAAAAGTGTTTTCCCACTAAATCTTTAGGGAAACAATTTTTAGAGGAAACACAGTATATCATTTCAGGCTCTAATAAATCTTTTAACACTGTTAAATACCTTAGGATTGGCTATATGGAACTACATTTCTCCCCACTCATAATAATAAAAGGATTTGTCAATATCAATTTTATATAGAAAATCTATCAAAATGGTATAAATTCCAGAGTCTTTAGGGTATTTTATAACTTATAGGAAATAATTATTCTTGATTATAAGTCCTCCATTTGAATAATTTTCCCATTTTTAATTTTAAATATTTACTAATTGAAAATTTTGGGAACTCATATATTGGGTCATCATGAAAGACATGATGTATTTTTCTGTGTTTTTTCTATGCAAAAATGCATTCTGACTTTCCTGATGACCCAATATATACATAAGAATAAGTGAGAATGTGAAAAACAATCTTAAATTTTCAACTTTTACTAGTTTTCATTAATTTAAAATAGCATTTACAGAGGCAGCTCAAGAGTCCTGGACTTATTCTGCATTCTGTTGGTACATAATTTTATAATCTTGAATAAGCAATAACTAATGTGGGAATAATAAAAAAAAAATCTAAGTTACAGGCTCCAAATGGTGGTGTAGCAAGCAGTAAAACACTCTATGAGGTAGTCCCACATGGCAAAGTTCCTGGTTCAAGTATGGAGACTTCCCTGTGTAAGCTGGGCATGCACTTGCCCATAGTCTGGGACTGGCTGAAGGTTCAGGTGGATCAAAGCATCAAGACCCACATCTATCTATCTCTCTCTCTTTCTCTCTCTCTCTCTTGCTTTTGGGAGAAATAAAAGAATAAACTATTTTTTTTTTAAATCCAAGTTACAAAAGCACTGTATAAAAACATGGCTCTCTGTGCGTGCGTGCCCAAGATCCCGAGAGGAGAGTGGAGGAGAAGGGATTGCGGCGTGACCATCCCCCCTGGGGGGTGATTTCTTGCTTTCTGTCTCTATGTCTCTCTCTGTCTGTCTGGCGAGCGCACGCGCCCTATAGCGAAAAACCTCTCCAAAAAAAAAAAAAAAAAAAAAAAAAACATGGCTCTCAACTCCATATGCATTTTCTATTATTTTTCCTGTTATATAGGCGACCCTCCTGAATTGGCTAAGGTTCCTGAGTGTCATGTGCCCTTTGTATATGTACTACATTTAAACTTAGAGGAGAACATGAAGAATTGGATTATAATTGCCTGTTTTCATGTCTGTATTCCTTACTAGTTCTTACTTAGTTTTTTAAAGGCAGAGATAGATCCTTGGGATTAATTTACTTAGCTTCATTTTTAATGTCTGGCACCAGTTCTATAATCATTTGTTAAGGAATGGATTAAATATTTTCTCATCTCTCAATTCTTGCAAATACACATTTGACAAACATTGAACAAATATCAATGGATTCAAGTTTTAAGGAACAAAGAGAAAGAAAGTTGTTTAAAATGAGCGGGCAGACCCATGATCTCCCCAGCACTGAGTCTGAATGACAGGGATCATTTTACCAGACATCTGTTAACTAGTGGTTCATGATTGTTTCCTATCGCCCAGCCCCAGGAAAGTAAAAACAGCTTCAGAGTCCACATTTTATGCTAAATATTGAATGCTATTCCAAAGGGAGCCCATGAGGCAAAAAGATTCAGGTTTCTAATATATTAATAGTTTGATTTTTACCCAATAAAAAGAGTCTCAGGTTTGGTTTTAGTAGGCCAGAGTATTTTTTCACTATTAAGAGCAGCATGGTCAGGTTTTAGTAGGCCGGAGTATTTTTCCACTATTAAGAGTAGCACTGTTGAGGCCAGCAAATGGCATGGTGGTTGAAACACTGGATTCCCACATGGCTGACTGTGGTTAGAGTCCCGGACCTGGCAGCTTACTTTCTCACTTCCCCTCTCCCCATCCCTTTCTCTGGTGAGTGGCCATGTCCTATAGCAAATTAAAATAATAATGAAATTAGATAAATCTTAAAAAAAAAGCAGTACTCTCTAGAATACAGTTTTCTTAATGAATACACTCACTTGATTATTTCAGTCGGCCAAGCTTCAAAAAGTGTAATATCAAAGTATAGTATTTGACTTCTTGAAGCCTGTTCCATCAAAAACAAAGTCTCTAATAGCTGATATTTTGAAGGAAACCAAGTATTAAACAAAAGTGCTATCCTTCCATAACGCAAAGGAACCGATTTATAGAAAACTGAAAGGTGAAATTTTATAACTCAAAAGTGTTTCATCACATCTGTAACAGAAAGAACCTCTTATGTCTTTAAGGACTAAAAGTCACAGTGTTGAAATAACTAAATTAACTCACTGGCAAAAGGCACTGGCAATTTGTGTTTTCCTTTTACACATCTAAGAATGAAAATAGCAGAACAGGACTTGAAATGTGTTTTAAGATATCACACAGATTTTTCAGATGTGTATCTAAACAGATGATACAGAAATCTGATATATTTTATCTCTGAGGAGTGGGAATTAAACCATCACTTGTAGAACTGCCATATATAATTGAAGAACATGAGTAGCTGGGACTCATTTCTGAGCTCAGATTATCAATTAATTTCACCACACATTTGGAGGCATCCTGTAATTTGGAAGATGGGATCAGATGAAGGTGTGTAGTGTCTCTCCTAGAATACAGCTCTTTGCTCAAAGCAGCACTGTGTATAATGTGGACATATAGACTGGCTTTCTGCCTGCCGCTGACCTAACAGGAAGTGTCTGGGAGGAAGTGGAGAAAGGCATGTGCAATCACTTGCTAGCTACCTGTTAGGAAATTTGCCTGAATCATTTTAATATTGATAGGATTCTGTTCTTGGTCTCTTTCATTAAGATTTAATAAAAGGAAGTCTTTTACGGTTTCCCACATTTGGATAAGGAAACTACAGAACTGAAAGTTCATGTGGGGACCTGCAGATGGCGTAATGGTTACGTCGCTGGACTCCCATGTAGTCCACACGGTTCGAGTTTTGGACCCAGAGGCTTAAAACTCACTCTGGCAATGTGTGCGTGCATGTGTGTCCGAAACCCTGAGAGGAGAATGGAGAAGGTGTTGCGGTGTGGCTCTCCACCTTGAGGGTGATTTTTTTGCTTTCTGTCTTCTCTTTCTCTCTGTCTCTCTGGCAAGCACACAGGCCCTATCGCAAAAAATCACTCTCTTAAAAAAAAAAAAAAGTTTCCAGAAGTCCAATTAGTGGCAGAACCACCAGGTCTCAGAGTCTGTGTCTAAGACACTATGAATTCTGTACCAACAGAAATCCTTCCCTCACTTCAGGAAGCTTTATACCAACAAAACTCTTAAAGGATATATAGGAGAATCCAGTTATCTTTCACTTTGTATTCATTCAAGTCAAATGAATCAGCCAGACGTAAACCAAAAACAATCAGATGGAAGAAAATTTTAAAAGCCACAGCAAAATAAGCTCTTCATAGCTTTTTTTCCCTCTCCCTAAAACAAAACAACAACAAAAAGCGTTCCGCTATGCAGATAAAATCATCTGTAACTTCTAATGACTTCATCTATAGCCTGTATGTTGGTTTCTAACTTGGGCTGGGTATACCTATGAATCCAATCTGTGTTGAGAAGTGTGGGGAAATCACATGAATGAAGACAGGTGTTTCTGTCCTGCAGAGTCCAATATGGAAGCATCCCTGTCTTTGCTAAAGTTAATACTTTCTGGTGCATAGAACAGCAGTGCTCAAGGATGCTTTGAGCATTATCCAACTCAGCCCCTAATGATGATCGTTAAAGCTTTCCAAGCTCTAAAAATAATTTCGGTTTAATTACTTTTCCACAACTGTAAGGCATGAAGTTATTGTCACTTTAAAAACAATTACATAAATTTATTTTCAGCATTTCCATCAAAGCTTATTTAAGTGCCTTTTCTCTTCTTTGCGAAATGCCTTTGTGTATTTGTGACAGTCATTGTGTTGTTTATTTGAGTAAGTTTTGTTTGAACTGATTAGCATCCCTGACAACCATCCCCCCATGCACACAATTTTTTCTTGTTTAATCCTTTTCATTTTTTAACATAGCTTATTCACAGCTTTTATATGTGTTGAAATTAATGACTTTTGAAAACACTCGTCATGGGTACTGTCTTTCCCTGTAATTAGTTTTCTTTTTTAATGCTCTAGTTTATCCACCCAGAACTCTTCTTTTATAAAAATAAATTAGGCAGTAAGGTCCAGAAGTAGGTAGTTTACATTATTATAGTGGTTTTTTTTTTTTTAATCCTGATTTTGCACTAGTTGTTTCATTTTTAGATTTTGTTTGGTTGTTTTGTATTTGTTTATTTTCTAAGAGACAGACAGACAGAGAGAAAGTGGCAACTTGTACAGGGTCCTCATGCCATGGTTCTCTCCTAGCCTTTCACCCAGCCAGGATCACTGGTGTGCCCATGGGCACATTGCATCAGCATGTTAGATAGACATGGGGTGAGAACCCTCCCGGGACCCAGATTTCTTTTGGCATTTCTTTTTGTTCTTTCTTTTTTTTTTTTTTTTCAGTTTTGCCAGAGGCTGCATGTGTCACCAGAGGGAGGCAGAGAGGGAGGGAGGCAGAGAGAGAGAAAAAGAGAAGGAGAGTGAGAAAGCACTCCTCATGGGAAATGGTCATGCTGCAAACCCTTCTCCTCCATCTCTCCCTCCTTTCAGAATTTTGGGCATGCACACACATGCGCCCATTGTGCTTTAAGCTACTGTGTCTGGGGCTAGAATTGCGCAGTTGGCCATGTGGGATCCAGCTCCCCACAGCCCCACCAACTGGTCACATTTCTTATTTTTACTTTGGTGGAATGGATTCCTTTTACTAACCTGTAAACAAACATCGAGGCATTGTGTCTTTTCATACTCCAACATGGCTAGAAGCAAAGGTTCTTTACAGATCCTTTCTGAACATACATGAGACAATGAAAAAAATATTTCTGACAGATTTTATGTGAGTTTCAAATTATTGAACTATGTAAATGTTAACTTCAGAATACAATATTATCATGTTGTATCTAAATAATGCTGAAAATGCCACCACAGGATGGGATCTATGTGTAACAGATCCTGACTTACTTCAGGCATCAGAATTAATGATAGGTATGAGCACTTTAAAAGACTCTGAATCCAACAACCTACAATCCTCCTACTCTCCCCACACATACAGACCATAAACATGATATGGTCAGTCATGATCCTAGAGGCCTGTAACTACTTCCACTCCAAGACAAGGGAGAGAAAGATAATTGTCTAGGGATAACATTGTAGTTTGTTTTAGCTCTTAGATTTTGGAATTAGACTGCTGGCCTCTGACTAATTTATAAACTTAAATCTTCGAGGCATCAGTTTCTGATTTAAAAAGTAAAAACAATAATGATAACTTACCAATCGTATGTATGGGATTGTTAAGATGGATAATAAATTCAGAGAGCTTTTGTACAGTGTCGGAAAGTCAAAACTCAGTATATTCGGCCCATGGCTTTATATTTTTCCCTTTTATTTAATAAAATTATAACTTATGAGTTCTAATATGGTTTTTAATTTTTTATACCCTTTCATGTATTCTTATTAATAGTTCATTATTAGAATGATACATTCACAAATGGCATTGGAGGTATGTCTGGTATAGATATTTATCTTTCAAAGGCCTTATATACACAATATGAGGCCATTTTATTTAATTAATAGTTATACCCTAAATTAGAAAAAAAATGGAATGTTTGGAACTGAATTTGCAGAAAAATTTGAGTTATCAAAGTCTGTCTAGGTTTTCTTAGATATCTAGTGATCTATCTGCTAAGCTATTTGCCATAAGATGAACAGTTTATAATTCATAATAGACAAGGAGTCTGTTTTAAGACCTGTTCTCAACTGGTTGGTGATCTTGGGTGAATTGTTTACTCAATTAATTCTTCAGTAAGCTCAAATGCAGTAGCTTAAATGAACTGATGGAGGCCTGGAAGTTTCTATGATCAAGGCAAAATAAAGGATTTCAAAAATTCAGGTCAGAAGGGACATTATGTTATCTAGACCAAAGATAGGAACCTAGAATATCTGTAGAGCCAGGCAGGTAATGAAACGAAGAAAGCATAGCAACAGTAGCTCCAGCAAGATGACAAATCTGACTTAACAGTCAGTATTGTGAATGTGGGAGAGGACGTCTTTGTCTATGATTAATTAGAGAAAATAAGGCATGTCTAAAGGGAGACAGTAACTCCTTATCTCCCATTTTCATTGCCATGGCAGCATAGTGCCATTTTACTAGATTTTCTGATGTTCAAATGCCAAGTGATATCCCAAGAGACATTGGAAATTAAGATTTTTTTAATATAAAATATTCTGAACTTTATACTTTGATGGAAATTTTGTTTAATAATTTACAGCTAAACAAATTGTGGTGCTGCTTTTAACCTAAGAACCAAATTGTCACCTTCAAGAGTTTCCCACTTGCAGCTTAAGTTCCTTCAGAGTATTACCGAGAAGTGATCCTTAGGTTTATGTCTACATGATCTTATGGATGATATGCTCATTATTATCTTGGTAGACTGTTCTTATGTTTGGACAGTTTTGATCAAACGTCATTGTAGGGGCCACCAGGTGGCATAATGATTAAGGTACTGGACTCCCACATGGCCAACCATGGTTCAGTCCTGGATCTGGTGGCTTGAGATTCATGCTGGGCTCATGTGCATGTGTGCCTAAAATCTCAAGAGGAGAATGGAAAAGGGATTGTAGCATGGCCATCCTCCCTGGGGAGTAATTTCTCACTTTCCCTCTCTCTCTCTCTCTCTCTGTGTGTGTGTGTGTGTGTGTGTGTGTCTGGTGAGTACATGCTCCCTATAGCAAAAATCTCTGTTAAACAAAAAAAAAAGAAAGTTATTGTATAATTTTTGCTAAAAAAAAAAATAGTATTGATGGCTGTCAAATTTGTATTTTTATTTCCCTTTCTTAAAACTGTGATTTAAAAAAATCTCATCAGTTTATTCTTTTATCTATTGAAGACAATTATCACATTGCTACAGCCACAATAACACCTACATTTTTTTCTTCGTTTTTCTAAAGGTTTTCTCACAGGGCGTGTGCATTGTCCAAAGAGAGACAGAGATAGTCAGTGAGAGGGAAAGTGAGCAATCAATTTCCCCCCACCCTAGGAGGGATGACCATACCTCAATCCCTTCTTCTCTATTTGCCTCTCAGAATTTTGAGCACACATGCATATATGCCTGACACAATATAGATCGGCATTGCAGAGCATTGTGTTTTACCACCGTGCTAATATCCAGAGTTTATCTTTTTTGTTGAAACTATGAAATGTATAGTCTCTGTATTCTTAGAAGTGCTCAGGACAGAGTTAGATAAGAAAATGTAGTCTGTGGCCCTTCAGCTCTGTGCTGGTTCTAGATGGCTATCTTTTCAATGTAACACATGGAAATGCTCTTGCTTCTGGAATGACCTTGCTATACAAATTAAATATGCCAACGATCACATTAATATCACTGCCCCTTTCATTTTCTGAATCTTCCTGAAAATAAATGCTTGACCAATAGTGAGATGTCCTCAGGTCCTTATACCTAGTAAAATGGACACTTAGACTCAAGTAGTTCAATATTTCTACAAAGCTGAAGTTATTTGTACTATGTTTATATTTTATAATATTTATTTCATTAGCGATTTTGGTCATAGTTTTGGGTGGTAATATATTGGGTCATCAGAAAAGTTATTATGTATTTTTCTGTACAAAAATGTGTCATGACTTTTCCAACAACCCAATACAATGCTATTTTAGAACTTTCCTTTTAAAAAAATTAATGACAATATTGAAGCCTTATTTTGGAATTTTTCTTTAGAAGTCAAAAATATGTATTCTAACTGTAAGAATTATACTGATTGTTTTCTTTTAGCTCATTGAGAATTTGAGATAGTTCACAGTTATTCTGAGAAAAACATAGAGTTTGTAAGATTCCCAGTACTGGATTTGGGCTAATACTGAGTAACACGTTAAAGCCAAGCTCTCTCCTTGCTGTGAAGCAATGTCAGTCTGTGAGAAAGAAAATCTGTTGATCAGCTTGACAATAGCCAATTACATCACTGTCTTGGCTCAATACTATTCTCTTTTCAATGACTTCTTTTTTATGTAATTATTTTATCTTGCCTCCTTATTCTCTGAATTTTCTCCCATTGAGGGGTATAATCTATGTGTCAGTAAGAACAATCACAGGCTATATTTTCTTATTTACTAATAAGTAATCATGTAAGAGTCTTCACCGCCAAGGACTTAAAGATCCTTGTTAATGGTCAGGTGGTGAGGTAATGTTACCTGAGTGACTCAATTTGACATGGCATTTTCAACCCTCAGAAATGCATCATCCACCTCCCTATCTCTCTGTTACCAGCCTTTGGAGGTCATCAAGAACACGCAGTTTAGCCACAACTTTGAGATATGTTTATCACTAAATTTCCTAGTGAAGAGTTTAAATATAATATATATAAATACACATATATGAATATATATTATATTGGGTCATCAGAAAAGTCATGATGCAGTTCTGTATAGAAAAACAGAAAACTACATTATGACTTTCTGATGACCCCATATATTTATTTACAGGGGAGATGTGTGGCATGCAGACTGTTTATGTAATTTTTAAGAGATGTATGTGAGGCTAGCAGGTAGCATAGTGGTTAAGGCGCTTGACTCCCACATGGATGACTGTGGTTCAAGTCCTGGATCCGGCAGCTAGAAACTTATGCTGGGCACACATTTATGTGTGTTCAAAATCCTGCAAGGAGAATGAAAGAGAGGGATTGTGGCATGGCTATTCCCCTTGGGGGTGATTTCTCACTTTCTCTGTCTCTGGCTAGCCTAGGTGCCCTATAGCAAAAAATCTCTCACTCTCAAAAAAGAGAGATTTACATAAATCCTATTGTGGCTTGTGGAGAGGGGATGGTGAGTTAGAGACATGAGTTTGAAGAAACACTCCCCCCCACACATACTCCTGTCTCTTGGATGTCTGAGTTTGTAAAACACCAGGGTGATAAGCTTTTTCTTATAAGAATCCCTTTATTATGGGAGTGCTCCTTTGTATTTTCAAAAACAACCAAAGTTCAAGGGCTCAGCTCCCTACCACAATTCACTAGTTGTTTACTTCTTTATTAAATTTCCATGTGAGCTGGTTCTCAAATTCACTTCCTTAGAACCTCTACATTATTTATTTCTCTGCATCCAATTATCTCAATTTATTGTTTTTCTACCACATTCTTCCTGTCAAACTACAGCTCTGAATGAACCTTTGGCCTCTTTCCCTGCTCCTACTTCTACCTAACCTTTCAGAGAAAAGTTGTATTGTTTTAATGACTGTCTTTATTCAAGTGCATGAATTTTTAAATCCTTACCTATATGATATATATATATATAAAACTTTTCTTATTTTCCAGAACTACCAGCTCCACTATTTACAATTGTTCACAAACTCATACACCACTAGCCCTGTTTCTAAAGCTTCCCTATTTCTTTTATTATTGTTTTGAAGTTCGTTGTGAGCCATAATTCCTATTCTCTTGAATAGAAAAATATATGCTTTCAAATAACCTGACCAACCTTCCTCTTGCCTACAATTCCAGCTATTGTAATGAAGTGTCAATTTGTGCAAGAACAGAGTAAACTGGCGAGGGGCTTGACATTTTCTCTATATTCTCTGCAAGTACACTGGTGTACCATAGCCCTCTCCAAAGGTTTTGCTCCCAAGTTATCTCCTTTACTCTCCATAAGAAATCCTAGCTCTAAGATCTTTCCTTCTATCTTACTGCCTATGGTATCTACCTGCCCAGTTTTTCAGATACATGCTTTCTGCCAGGTGAGCCTCGCTTAAGGGGATCATAGCTCATGATAGTGGAATGTCTTTAAGTCTTAGTTTTCTTATTTTAAGCTTTAAAAGAAACATAATAAGACCTATTATTAGTTTTCTGTTGTTGTGTAGCAAATTTTAAAAAATAAGCAGTCAGAAATAATGTAAGTTTATCATCTCACAGTTTCTCTGCTTCACACAAGGGTTAACTGGGTCCCTAATGAAGCTTTTCAGATTGAAATCAAGCTGTCAGGACTACAAATTCATCTGAGGCCTCTTACATGGTCACTGAAAATACCGGAACTCAATTCTTTGTGGTGAAGCTTGAAGTCCTCGCTTGCTCGAATGCGCACTTGCTTGCTCGCTTGCTTGCTTACTGTCAAGCTGGAGCTACACTTAGCTTCTAGGTGTACCCCCCACTGTGTATATGGCATAGCACATTGTTTCTTCAAGGCCAACAGAAAAATCTACTGGACTTCAAATTTCTCTCCTTTCTTTGAAAGGCTTACCTAATGCCTCAAGGTCCAAGCTGGATAGATGTCCTTTTAACTAATTCAGAGTGCACTAACAAGGAATGTTAAATACATCTGCAAAATCCTTTCTACTACATAAAGTAACATAATTGTGGGAGTAATCTTCCACCTTAGAGAGCCAGCAGATGGCATGGAGGTTGTGATGACTGGATCTCACATGGCTGATTTTATAATTAAAGTCCCAGACCCTTTGGCTTGAAAAACATGTCAGACTTGGGAACCAGCAGTTAGCGTAATGGCTATGTCGCTGGACTCCCACGTAGTCGACCGTGGTTTGTGTCCCGGACCTGGTGGCTTAAAACTCACGCCGGGCGCGTGTGCGTGCGTGCCCAAGATCCCAAGAAGAGAATGGAGAAGGGATTGCGGCGTGACCATCCCCCCTGGGTGGTGATTTCTCGCTTTCTGTCTCTATGTCTATCTCTGTCTGTCTGGCGAGCGCGCGCGCCCTGTAGCGTAAAACCTCTCCAAAAAAAAAAAAAAACATGTCAGGCTCATGTACATGAGTGTTCAAAGTCCCAAGAGGAGAATGGAGGAGAAGGGATTAGAGAATGTCCATATCCTTGGAGGAGAGGGGAAGTGATTCCTCACTTTCTCTCTTTCTCTCTTCATCTCCATTTCTCTCTGGTGAGTGCACAAGCCCTATAGCAAACTAAAAACATAATAAAATGAAAGAACAAAAAGTTACATCTGGAGTCCTGCTCACACTCAAGGGAGAAAAATTTCATAGACCATAAACAGGGGTGGGAATCTTGGAGACTGTCTTAAAATTCTTCCTACCACAGATAGCAATTGTAGTTTATGAAATTACTATGACAGTCACACTATAATGTACTGAACATATGCAATTAACTTTGGTTCCTTTCCCTAGGTCTGGAAAGCAGATAATTAACTTTGAAGTCTATTGTTCAGAGCTCAGCAACATATGATCTGTTTCTGTAAAAATGATAAGCCTGTGTATATTCTCAAAATTTGAGTATGTCAAATTTCTGCTATATGCCCTAAGGAAACAACTGCAGTCAAACACAATTTTATGAACTAAGAACCATTTGAGTGTGGCCAACAGATGGCATAGCAGTTATGTTGCTGGACTCCCACATGGCCAACCACAGTTCGAGTCCCAGAACCAGTGGCTTGAAAATCACACTGGGTGTTTGTGAGTGCATGCCCAAGATCCCAGAAGGCGAATGGAGGAGAGGGGATTGTGGTGTGGCCATCCTCCCTCGAGGGTGATTTCTCACTTTCCTTCTCACTGTCCCTGTCTCTGTCTCTCTGGCAAGCACACTCACCCTAAGGCAAACACCTCTTTAAAACAAAACACACACACACACACACACACACACACACACACACATCTGAACAACTGAAGCTAAAGCCTATAAATGTGATTGCTGCCTGGAAGGAGGAATTTTGAATGGTAAGCAGTAAGGTGAGGTGGAAGATGGAAGAGGCAGACAAGACTTGGTCTTGTAGTGATTACTCCGAGTGCTCTCTTGGTTTATCTGTAGTTTAATGCCTCTATGAACTGTTTTTATTGTTTAGAAATTATGGCAAACACACAATGTGTGTTCCTTACTTGCAAACATAAATGAAACATTTGTGGGTTTGGGATTGAAAAACTTTTCTTTCTTCCTGTTTTTTTTTTTTTTTCTTTTTAATTGCTATAAGGTACGTACAGACATCTAAGTGAGAGGGAAAGGAAGAAAGCACACACAATGGGGTGTGCTCATGCCACAATCCCTTCTTCTCCATTCCTTCATCCTGAGGGGCTATTTGGGGCACCCATGCACATGAACCAGCGTGTTTCTAAAGTCGCTGGAGCCAGCGTTCAAACTTGAGTTTGTTATGTGATATCCAGCCTTGACCAGAAAGCTACACGGCCAGCCCTAAAAGCCATCATTTTTGTCATCCTTTATATCAGAGCAGCTATTGGTCACAACTGAATGCTTGACGGACCACCTTTTAGGCTTTATTTATTTATTTATTTTAAGCAGGATCTCACCACATGGAAATCCTCCCTGAGTCACTGGTGTCACAGATGCAGCACACTGTGCCCACCCTTTAGCTTGGATGAGGACTTGATCTGGGACCTCACGTGTGGTGCCACTTGTGGATTACAACATGTTAGCAGCGTGCACTGAACTGGCTGGGCCAGTCCTTTTCTGTGTTTTACTGAGAGATTGTTACTTTCACTGCTACTTTCCATACTATAAGCATCTACTGCTGGGATCAAGAGAAGGGCCTAGGGTGGCCTCACCAGTCACACTCTGCTCTTGACTTCTTCAGAGGGAAATTCCCAAAGAAAAAAGCTATCTCCCACACAGTATTTCATCCCAGGCACTTGGTGACTTACACTTTTCATGATTTGTAACGTGAGTGACACTCAGCTTACACTAATGAATCTCTATTCCAAACATTGTGGCCCTATTTCTTCCTTTGTTTTAAGCACTGAGCAGGTGGTGTTTTCTAATCTTTTATGTTCAGTTTATCTGCTGTCATGAGCAGCAGAGATTTAGCTTGTGGGGCACACTGGTGATGAATAGAGCCCAGCTGAAGCTGAATATGCTTTGATCAGAGGAACGCTTAGGTTGGAATCCATGGCAACAGAAATGTGTGAGGTGGGGCTGAGCCCTATCCTTTGTCATGAAGAAGTAATTCACCATCATCTGGCAATCCCTTGGCAGGCTCCTGTCACTATCAAGAAATGACGAATTAGAGCAAAGGACCAGAGGTAGAAGTGGCAAAATATGATCTCTGGTTAAGAAAAAAAAAAAAAAAAAAAAAAAAAAAAAAAATATATATATATATATATATATATATATATATATAGAAAGAAAGAGAAAGCTTTCAGTAACTGGAAATTGAGCCTCCACTGGGCTAAATGTCTGACCTCTGTGCTCTCAAGTCACTGCTTTCTAACTGTTATCGTAGCCCCTGTTTTCCCTATATTAATCGTCTTTTTAACTGTTTATTTCCCTCACTAATCTATAAGATTGTCAAAGGCCAAATTACACCTCCTTTGATTTTCTTTCACCTTGTCTGGTTTTTGACAGTTGGTAGGTGGTCCACAAATGTGTGTGTTTTTTAAACAATGTACTCAAACACAAATGCAAACAGTTCCCTTTTCTATTTTTCTAAGGAATTTCAAAGTTCCTGAATCCTTAGACTATCATATGCTCATTCATTTGAGTAATTATTAATGTCTGCTTTTATGTTGAGCAGGTCAATAAATTTTAAGATGCTCTATTACAGCTATAATTTTACACATTAAATGTGTAAGATAGAGCTCTGGCTAGAACAGCTTCTGTGGATAGCAGTTTCACCATTATCTAGAGCTACACTGATAAATAAATAGAAAGCATTTCCTTTATGGTAGTATAGCTCCTTCACTCCCAGAGCTCTTATTTTTGAGGCGAGATTCACCATTGTAGGGATAAATCTTAGATGAACTGTGCTACTGTCTTAACAATTGGAATGAGACATTAGGAGAATTAGATATCAACTGGAAATCTATTCAGGAGGCTATAAGGGAATATTTTATGTAACAAGGGTTTTCTAAAATAAAATTAATATTTTCCTGTAACCTCTGGAAGTATCAGTCACAATATAAACCGTTAATAGAGATTATGTTTTATTCATGATACTTCCTGACTTAATGGCCAATCATTTGTAGACTGAACTTGTGGGTAAGAGAGAAAGGTAAACTTGTTATGGAGAAAAACAAAAATCCCGTTAAAGCTCTGAGATGTCTCTAGAGCAGAAACCAGATGGTTAAGACAGATGTGCCGTCTGTGGCTTTTTACCATATCTTCAAAATCAAAAGCATCACGATTTCGTAAAGTTTTTAAAGTTCAATCATTTGTTTGCATAATTACTACAAGGTTGTTAGATGTTAAAAAATGTATTTTTTCCTAAAACTAATTTTAGTATCTAAAAAGAAAACAAAAGTTTTAGATATAATCTTCTACATGTACACTAAGCTATTTATAAAGGACCCTCTTTTATCTTTCTCTCGTTCCCATTTTCACATGCATGTGTATATGTTCTATCATGGAAAAAATAAAAAGTAAGATGTCTTTTCAATCAAGGACATGAAAATTTATTTTAGAAAAATAGCTGAAAAAGAATTAATGTACGTGTACTATTTGGTATGTAAATACAATTCAAAAGTCTAGAGAAGCTAAAGTTAAATAACCTCTGCATCAGACAGAATCAGGAAAGACTTTCTTGAGAACCAAATTATTTTAAAGAATCTCACAAGGGCAGAAACACATTGGGGAAGAATAAAACCAAGAATACAGGAATTTTGAAAGGCTGGGACAGCATAATGAATGGAGGTTAGTGAGATACTGGCAGACAGGAGGAGCCCAAGGGCCACTTGAGGGAATAAAGTAGCATAAGATTAATGAACTGTAGCTGCTGAGGTGGTTGTCACAGAGCCATGTGCCCATAGGAGAGGTACCTTACGTTCCTGGGCAGTTGAGAAAAAAAAAAAAAAAAAAAAAAGGAAGGAAGGAAGGAAGGAAGGAAGGAAGGAAGGAAGGAAGGAAGAAGAAAGAAAGAAAGAAAGAAAGAAAGAAAGAAAGAAAGAAAGAAAGAAAGAAAGAAAGGTCTTCAAGATGATAATAGCAGCTAACATTTATTGAATACCTACTTATCAAAAAATATGTGTTAACTTATTTATGACAAACCTTTATGTATGTACTATAACAAGAGGGTTTCAAAAAGATCATGGAAAAGTTCAAGTATGAGTTTGTTTTATAACTAGAAAGATTTTGAAATCCATGCATAGTTTTTAAATAAACTGCATTTTTCTATAGACTTTTTGAAGCGATTTTGTATTGTTAGCTTCATTTTTTAAGAAAAAAATACATAGAGTAGCTTTGTAACTTCCCTGAAGACACAGAGATAATGAACACTACAGTAGAGACTCTCAAACAAATTGTCTGACTAGATACTCCATACAATCACCAGAGCGCTCTGATGCACAAGGTAGTTACTCTAGAACTCAGCCTAGTATTAAAAGCAGTGAGTCAAATGTTATTACAATGAAATCTACCTAAAACTCAATATTCTAGAAAACAGCCTTCAGAGGAGGAAAAAGAAGGAAGGAAGGAAAACAAATCTTCTTTATTGCACTATCCAATTATCACCATTAAATTAGTGCTGTTTTTTGCCATGGAGGAGAATTGCTCACCTATACTCAGAGCTGCTAGATTAAAAATAAACTGCTGTCCAAGTCAACAGAAGGAAAAAAAATGAGACTAGAAGTTCTTTTCAATGTAGTAGCATCTATTCTCTCCCCAGACACAGACATATAACTTAAAACTGGAAATGACAATAAAATACCATAGGGAAAGGGTAATCTCTAGGAGAAAACTTAAATGCCAGCAAGAAGTTCAGTGGGGAAAGGAAAATGTTCTAGAAGAGAAATCCTTTTGTTTTTTTCATGCCCTACAATGAGATATATATTTTTTTTAAAAAAGTGTCTGTTGATTATCCTCCTTTTTAGGGAGACAATGAGATTACTTAAGTCCCTTCTCTGCCATGTAGAAAATTTTATTTCAAAGGGAAAAACATATTATTTGCCTGGTATACTCAGCCATAAATTTCTCCTTTTGAATACCAATAGCAATAAAACTTTAAAACAGTATAGTCTCATTTTTAAGTTTAGGATTTTTCATTTCACATTGATTTTTATGACTTTCAAAATAATCAGAACCACTTGCTCTAGGCTGTTTTTATGACAGTCCCTTGAAAAAGACTTCCTTTATTTCCCTTAGTTTATTTTAATACCTCAAACAGTACTTCAATTTTGCATTTCCCATTAATCTTTTGCCCTGCCTCTTAGTTTTCATATATTTTTCACATCTTCTATTTTCCCTACACTTGTATAACCATATTTCAAGGTTTTCTTGATTTTGCTTAGTTCATCTTGTATAATTAAAAGTGATAAAACCGATAGCATATTTTAATTAGTTTTCACATATATTTATTATATAACTATGTACCAGGAATTCTGGTGGTTACAGAGATGCACTAGGTTATATGACATGAGGGATTATCCAGGAAGACTGAACTTAAGGAGAAAAGGCACACAAGAACCTATGCTTAGCAGGGCCCCCATGACTTCATTCTCAGATGGTATGGGTTTGAATGTCTTAGTAATTTTTGAACAAAGGTCCCCAAATGTTCATTTTGCACTGGATCCTGCAAATGATACAGCTTGTCCTCAATGGAACAATAGTCTATTAAACCTGCAAGGAATAGAACATGAGGCACTGCAATAGAGGAACTGTAGAGGGCAGCAGAGGACAGTACAGGAATTAGAACAAACCCCTCACCCAAGCATAGTAGTAGAGAAGATGGGCAGGAAATGTTTCCAGAGGGGAGGTGTCATCAAAGCTGAGATATGAGAGGAGAGTGAGGATTCGTAAATCAAAGTGGCTAGGAAGAATGAAAATGTGATAGCAAGAACTGCTCATGTAAAAGTACAGAAAACAAAAGGGCAGGATTTTTTCAGATTATCACTACTTACACAGAAAAGGATATTTATATTCTATTTTCCATCTTCCTACATCCTACAATTGCTATGAAAATATGAGTGCATTATATCTTACATATAATAGTACATAGATCTCATAGTTGTGACTCTAAAGCTTGTGCTATATAGAGGTTGTTACTTTTGATCTCCATTTCTTTGGATGCTTGCTACTTCTATGAGTAAAGATATATTAAAGATCTACTTTAATTTAAAAATAAAATAAAATAAAAAAGAATCACAGTTTAATGTCCAAAACAAGAATATAAAAGCAGTAATTTAAGCAGTCTAATGGAGTGGTCAACAATTGGTTTTAGGTTGCTCCTAATATTTACAAAGAATTTGGACCAGAAGTTGGCATAATGGCTATGTTGCTGGACTCCTATGTAGTCGACCACAGTTTGAGTCCCGGACCCGGTGGCTTAAATTCACACTGGGCGCGTGTTCGTGCGTGCCCAAGATCCCGAGAGGAGAATGGAGGAGAAGGGATTGCCGTGTGGCCAGCACCCCCCGGGGGGGGGTGATTTCTCACTTTCTGTCTCTCAGTCTCTCTCTGTCTCTCCGATGAGCACTCATGCCCTATAGCAAAAACCTCTCAAAAAAAATATTTACAAAGAATGAACAGAATTAATGATTAATAAAACCACCCATCCAAGATCAACTTCCACTTCCACACGTCCATTCCAGAAATCGAAGGACTGAGAAGAGAGATAGCAGCCAGCTTTGTGGAGGAGGGTACACCATTTGCGTTACCAAGTGATTTGCACCTTGGAGAAGGATGACCTTAAAGATCAGAGTGTCTCCAGTAACACACACTGTGGTTTTTGTCTTTATTTTTTAAGATGAACAAATCTGCAGGAAGTCAGATGAACTTGCACTTCTGCATCTGATCTGACTCTGTCCCAGTCAAGCTGCGTTGGAGAAGGAGACTCTTAGAGAAATTCCAGTGTGAAATAGGAATAGGAATAAAAAGAAAATAGTTTTAAAAGAATTGTATTGGTTTCACTGGATAGGACATAAAGTATCTTGATCCCAACCTAACATGATGCTAGAGAAATAAAAATTCAATTATGGACTATAGATTTAAATGCAAAAATAAAACAAAGGGAGTTCATCTACATTTTTTAGAAAAAACAAAGAAAAATACCTTCACTAATATGGAAGTATTTTGAACAGACAGCATAACAAAGCATATTAAAGAAAAAACTAGATCACATTAAAAATAAAATTTGTTCATCAGCAGACACTACAGTATTAAGAGTGAAAGTACATGGGGCCAGCAGGTAGTATGGTGGTAGAGGTGCTGGACTGTCATGTGGCCAAACACCGCTCCAGTCCTGGACCTAGTGAATTGTTTTCTCATTCTCTCTTCTCTTCTCTTCTCTTCTCTTCTCTTCTCTTCTCTTCTCTTCTCTCTCTCTCTCTCTCTCTCTCTCTCTCTCTCTCTCCCTGGTGAGTACATGTGCCCTATGGCAAATTTAAAATGTAACAATAAATAAAAGTTAGTACAATGAATAGACCATGAGATAATACTTGGAATACACACATTTAATAAGGAATTTTTATCTGGACTATACAAAAACTCTTTATAAAGACAATCTGGAACTAGCAGTTGGCGTAATGGCTATGTCGTTGGACTCCCATGTAGTTGACCGCAGTTCAAGTCCCAGACCTGGTGGCTTAAACTCACGCTGGAAGTGTGTGGGTGCGTGCCCAAGATCCCAAGAGGAGAATGGAGGAGAAGGGATTTCTTTGTGGCCATCCTCCCTGGAACGTGATTCTCAATTTCTGTCTCTCTGTCTCTGTCTGTCTTTGTGGTGAGTGCACACTCCCTATAGCAAAAACCTCTCCAAAAACAAAGAAAGACGATCCAATTGAATAATGAGTAACAGACTTGATCCCACACAGAATATAATAATTAAATGGTTAATAAATATATGAAAATATCATCACCTTTAGTCCTGAGAAAAATTTAAATTGAAATCACAATGCAGTACCATGATATAAATATCAAAATGACTGAGATAAATACACCCTGCTATGTATTATTAAGGATATGGAACAACTAGAACTCACTTTTGCTTTGGTAAGAATGTAAATTGCTGTAACTTCTGTGGAAAATGGGTTGATATCATCAGGAAATAGTGAAAGTAGGTCTCTCCTGTAAAGCAGCAACTAACATTTAGGTATATACCCTTACTGACAGTTACCAAAGAGAGATAAGGACTGTTCATAGTAGCACTATCTGCAATAGCTAGAGACTGCATGTATTCAACACCAGTTGAAGTGTTAAGTTAGTTGCAGTGTAGTTATGCATTGTAATTCTATGCAGCCATGAGAATTAACAAACTGTATAGCTACACTCAACAACCTAAATATATCTCAGAAACATAATAGTTTGCAAACAAAACAATTTTACTAAAAGAACACTTTTACTTTTACTTCTAATAGTGAAAAACAAAAGAAAATTTATGTGTCCAACCAAAGAGTAAATAAATTGTGGTTAATGCACACAACAGAACACTCTACAAAGTATTAAAGGATAGCCCAGACTAAGGGTTAGCCCACTGGCCAAAGCAGCCTCCTGCTAGTTTTTGTCCAGTTTTATTGGAACACAGGCATGCTCATTCACTTATGTATTGTTTACAAGCTACTTTAGCTCTACAAAAACAGAATACTGACCCATACCAAATGTCTCACAAAGTCGAAAATATTTACTATTAGGACTTTCACAAAAAAAAGTTTGCCTACCAATGGGGGCAAGGAGGAGGTTAATTAATAATATGGAAAATGTTAAGCATCAATGGAGATAGTTATGAAAATATATCAAAAATCTCTCTCTCTCTTTTACATGCCAGATAAGTAACAATAGTAAATTTCTAAAGTTATAGTATTTCTTTTTTATTAAGAGTAGAAATCAAAAGAAAATGATTGGAAATGTGTGAGCTGTTGCTATGGAGAAACACTGTAAACTTTAATGATGCTATTTTATTTATTTATTTTTTTTTAGATTAAATAACAAAGTCCCAGAGGTACTCTATATTTAGAAACAGCAACTGTAGATTTTAAAAGGAAATCACTAATAGAACAAAGGGGTCATATTGGTAGACAATTAATTAAATGTTGAAACATTAAAAACTATGAAGTAGGGATGGGCAGGTGGCATGGCGGTTAAGGCAATGGACTTCCTATGGTCAACTACAGTTTGAGACCCAAACCTGGTGGCTTGCTTTCCTCACTTTCTCTCTCTCTCTCTCTCTGTCTCTCTCTGCCTTGCTCTTTCTCCCTCTGGTCAAATTAAAAATAATAATAATAAAATGAATGCATAAAGAAATCTAAAAAGAAAAACTATGAAGGGACCAGCAGATGGCATAATGGTTACATTGCTGGACTTCCATGTAGTCAACTGTCGTTTGAGTCCTGGACTTGGCAGCCTAAAACTCACACCAGGCATGTATGTGTGAGTGCCCAAATCCTGAGAGGAGAATGGAGAAGAAGGGATTGGGGCATGGTCATCCCCCCTGAGGGATGATTTTTCACTTTTTGTCTCTATCTCTCCAGTGAGTGCATGCACTCTATAGCAAAAATCTCTCTAAAACAACAACAACAACAACAACAACAACAAAACTATGAAGTAAATTTGATATTTCTTTAAGACATAAGTTAATCTTAGATTCATAGATGCTCAGTAAAGGAAGGAAAAGAAAATGTTTTCCCAGTCAAGTACCCACTCTTTGCTATTATACCAACCATCACATCTGTAACAAATAGTTCTTAGACCTGGCCTAAATGCCTCAAAAGTCTGGGAATTCATTTCTCCTAAGGCAAATCTGTTTTGAAACATCTCTAATATTGGGGAAGTTTTTCACACTATTGATTCTTATTTTTGTTAAAGGAAAAACCATGAAATTCTTCCAACTTACACATTTCTATAATGCTTTATTGTACTTTACTACACACTGGAGAGAGCCATTTGACCTTCAGTTCACTTTGACAACTAAGCTCAATGTAAACTTTTGATATATTTTCAAATGATGTCATTATGATTTTTTTTATATGTGTAAAGTGTTAATTTTTTAAAATAGCATGTATAATACACATTTTACTACTATCATTTGCCATTGTTTAATTTTTAAGGGTACTGGAACCCTTAAAGTTAAATGTATTTAGGTCTTTACCATCTTTAGGGATTCACTAATCATATAGTCTTATGAATGACCAATCTCTAGGATGCTTGAAGAGTGAGACAGATATTTATTCACACTTTTGGTCGATTTAAATACTTACAAAAGAACCCGTTTTCTGGGTTTTTGTGTGTGTGTGTGTTTGAAGATAATTTAATAATTCAATATGTTTACTCACTCAAGATAGTAACATATTAATCCTACATACTAATCAGACATAATTTAATATTTCAATTTTTTTTTGAGTTTTTAAGAGTCTAGAAGATGAAAATACACCTGAGAACAAGACAGACAAGATCCTTGTCCTTTAAGAATTTACATTCTAGTGCTGAGAAATAATACACTAAAAACTGAATAAAATAATTAAATAATTTCCAATATTGATAACATTTTTAAAGAAAACAAAAATGTATAAAGGAATAAAGATTTACAGGTATTGTCATTCACAGATTTTTCTGAAGAAGGAATATTTAAGTGAGTCTGAGTAAGAGAAGCTGTCAGCCTTGCAGTGCCTGAAATTAGAAATAGTCTTAGGAGTACAAAGCATGTCAACAATGGCAAAGGACCTGGGGCAGGAATGAGTTTGCTTCATTCTAGGGAGAACCAGAAAAAAAGTTAAGTGTGTCTGATGAATGTTAATCAGGAAGAAAAGTGTTAGAATACCTGGACAGAGAAATAAATTTCTTTCTAAATGCAAAGGTAATACACTGAGAAAGGAGGGAGGAATGACTGACTTGAATTCTTTGGCTGTCCTCTGCAACCCTCCCCCCCCCCCCCCCCCCCCCCCGTGCTGTCTGTGCTTTTAGGGTAATTTATCTGTGTTAGAGAGGGAATAAACTCTATTTTCCCTCCAAATGCATATTCTTATATGAAAAAAAAAAAGAACTAGAGTATAAGGGGCTTTTAAGCAAAAGCAAGAGGACTAGTTACATGGCTTTTACTGTAGCTCAAGCAAAAGCTAATTGTTTGACATGGATTAAGCAGTAGGCATGGAGACTCAGAGCTGAGTTATTTGAGGATCTATTTTAGAAACAGTAAATTTCATATAGATTAGGGAAGACTGAAGGAAAAGATAGAATCAAGGGTGATATCTTCTTTTAGGCAGAGTTTTTGGGAGAATGATGATGTCATTAATTGGCAGTTTAGTCTCTTATGTGTAAGATTTCAGGTAAGTAATATTCATTTTAGTGAATGCAATATTATGGATTATTAATACACTGTCAAGTCAATTTAGTAAGATGTAATTAGGATTTCTAATTAAAATTGAGTAGACTATATCATATATTATAGAGTAATTTTGTAAAATTTTGTTTCAGCTATGAATTCATAAATGCTTATAATAGATCAACGTTTACATTTTCTAATTCTGGGTCCTGGTAAAATAAGTTGGAAAACCACTGAACTATTAATAGAGCTTAAAATGATGAATAAAATAAATTGAATCTCTGGGGCCCCTGTCATTAAGAGGTAATCCAGGGAACAATCATTAAGTAAGTCAGGGTAAAAACCAGGAATTTGGAGTTCAGTGTGTGACGTGTTGTATGTCTAGAAACTGGAGATAAACCATCAAATGCTGGTTAGCTGTCTTCTCAGATCTGAGTTCTCCCTAAAAAAGGACTATCCTCAGACTAAAATGCTGAATTTTCTTTCATGTTGGCCTAGAATATCACAATGAGATTTTAGGCTTGCTTAAAATGATTCTGGCTTAGGAAGGAAACCCAGACATCACTTTTATATGAAATATTGTAGTGTCAAAGACACATGGATTTATTGCATGTGAAGAGCCATTTACTAATTAGAGTCTTAATCAGTAAGGATATTTTTATTCTTTGAGTAAATGAAATGTTTTAACATCACAGGAACAAACTGGGGAAATTAAAGTATGCCAAGACAGTGTTCGAAAGCCAAAGACACATTTCTAGTCCTTCACGGAATCTGTGCCACGTGGTCTCTGTAACTCTTGGATCATTAATAAGGGGCCCTATGTTTTGTTTCTTTTTCTTTTTTTTTTCTTTTTTCTTTTTTTTTTTTTTTTTTTTTTTTTTTTTAACTTGTAGCTGAGTCTTTCTTTGGAATGAATTTAAAGAAGCCTAAAATTAAAAACTTCGTAAAACCTATAAATCACCAAATCACTGATTTTACCATGTGTTCTCTTTTAAACATCTCTTTCCAATTTTGTTTTGGTTTTGCTTTTCTGAAGACTTGTTTCTTTAAGCATAGCACAGTACTATAGTCTAATAATAACTCATAAGCAAGTAAAAGTTTTCTTTTTCCATCTCTTCCTAGTGAGCTCCTGTTATGTACAATTTTATCTATCTCTAACTGGAACAATGATTGTTACAACAGATCTTTTCAGATTATGCTCTAAATTCTCACAATCCTTTACATGAAAATGACAAATTAGTCTTTCACTGGCTATATTAAAATTATTTTTGTTTTCAAAAAATCTATCCTCATTAATTTATGAGATTTTTTAATATCTCATTTTAACCACTTTGTTTTTCTATAGAACTGTATTTCACAATAATGTCATTGAAAATTCATTATATACTTATAAATCAATAGAGCAAATTTCAAATGTTCACAACATAAGGTAATGTTAAATGTTGAAGGGGGTTAATATGTTTATAAGTTAATTTATTACACATTGTATATATACCTTTAACAATCAAACTGCATGCTACAAAGATGTATTTTATGTGTAAATCATAAATTATGATAAAAACTTCCATCATGAGCTCTGTTTATTAAACATCTACCATATACTAGACTCTGGCCAAAGTATTTTATACTGATTATCTAATTTAATGCTTATAAAAATATTGTGATGTAGAAGTATATTTACCCTCTGAAGATGAAGTAGTCAGACTATGTCCTCCAAGCTTATGTGAGTGATAAATGATGAAGAAACTTGGATTCCCTAATTTTGAAGTCAAATTTTGACCAAATTTTGTTTTCATTTATACATAACTGTGAAATTTTTAATAACTTTATAAGGCTTTGAAAAGATGTAGCAGCTTTAGAGATAAAGATTTGGCATCACTAAGTGCAAGTGTCCCCAGAATGTATTTCCAGGTTAGTCTCTCCTGGCCCATATAATTTGTTTTCTGAGATACTGTCATGTCATCAATGAGTAGCCATTATGGTCTCGCTTGGCTGCTTTTCAGTAAAATGAGCCTAGACTTATGCTTACCTGCTGGGTGAGGGTGTTGAATCCAAAGGCCTGACCCCAATCCTAGCCTCACTCTCATAACACGAGCAATCTAGCAGAACAGAGAGGCTTTGACTCTGGCCTCCTTTAGGAAAAACAAATCACGCTACAAAGTAGCTAAGAACAGTTCTTATGTAAAAGGAAACGTAAGCACATGTGCAAGTAGGTGCATATCTATAATTTCTATCTGAACCTCATACACAAGATGCAAGGTAATTGCTAAGAATACTCAACGTGAAAATCATTTGGACCTCTTGAATCAGTGCTAAACCATATAAACCTAATATAAGTGGTAAGTTTTCTCTTTTTTTCCTTTTAGAGAGAGTTTTGCTAGGGCATGTTTGCTTGACAGAGAGACAGAAAGCAAGAAATCACCCACCTAGGAGGGATGGCCATGCTGCAATCCCTTCTCCACTGTTCTCCTCTCCGGATTTTCACACGCACACACTCCTGGCAAGAGCAAAGTTGGGTCCGGGGACTGAAACCTCAGTTGACTACATGGGAGTCCAGCAATGTAACCATTATGCCATCTTCTGGTCCCACAAGTGGTAAGTTTTAAAGTAAATGCCAGCTCTCTTTCCTGATGGTAGTATTAGAAAAAGTTAACTTCTGGTGTAGGATAGTTCCAAGTTCATGACCATGGATTACTTTTCTGTATAAATGTTCAGCCTCATGAATTAAACATAATCTTGGGTAAGAAATTTGTACAACTGTTCAATGAGTTTAATGAGCACATGAGCCCTGGGGACCTCAGATAACAACCAGCAACATTAACTGGAACTAAAATGAAATGTCTTTTGCCAAGAGCACAGCAACTCTTCAATAGTTCTGTTGGCTGGGCTGCCTCTAAAGCAACAATTATCATACTACCCACCCTCTCCCACTCTGTAGGTTAGTAGTCCACATATTTCCTATATTCTCTGTATTTTGCCTTCATTCTGTAACAGATTGTACCAGAGGCAATTAATAATAAGGATTAATTTAAATTTTTTTTTTTTTGGAGAGGTTTTTACTATAGGGTGCGTGCACTTGCCGGACAGACAGAGACAGAGAGACAGAAAGTGAGAAATCACCCCCAGTGGGATGGCCACACCGAATCCCTTCTCCTCCATTCTCCTCTCGGGATCTTGGGCAAGCACGCACATGGGCCGGCATGAGTCTTAAGTCACCGGGTCCGGGACGCGAAACATGGTCGACTACGTGGGAGTCCAGCGACACAGCCATTATGTTAACTGCTGGTTCCCAATTTAAAATTTTTTAAAATGACTATTAAAAGTATGAAAACATTGTGTTGCTTTAAAAAATCTTGAGAGACCTAAATGGTAGAGATTGATTAAGCAGAAAATGGTAAAAAGCAACTTTAAACAAACTGCCCAATGCAAGTTTCACATCACCCACAAATTCATATGAGCACATGATATTCTACCATGTCTAGTGCAATCAAGACTATTAATTATGTTGATAGTCACCTTTCTGGAAAATCTAAAATAATTTCATTCCAAATGAGTATCATGTCAGGCATCAATTATGCCATTGGTCAAATAGTATTCACGAAATCAATATAAATTTCTACTCTGGCCTAATTAAATTTTATTTTGCAGTTCTATTTACTGTAGTACATATTGAACAGGAAATGTGTTAATGCATTTGACAGAAAATTGGAATTACTTTTGGAACTTGTGACCTATTTGCTCTCTATTAACGTATTGATTTCTTGGAAATGCCATCACAAATTCTTACAAATTGGGGACTTAAAACTATAGAAATTTATTCTCTCACAGTTGTGGAAGCAAGTGGTCAGAAATCAAAATTTCATCCATGTTGAGTCCTCTGGATGCTCTCAGCACCATCTGCCCCACACTTCTATCCTGGCTTCTGATACCTGCCAGCATCTTTGGTATTCGTGGCCTATTAGCTGCATAGTTTCAGTCTGTCCCCATCTTCATGTGCCTTCTTCATGTATTTTTCCTTTTCTGTTTGTGTCTTTTTTCTCTCTCTTTAAATTTTTATTTATTACTTCCATGTATGGGAATGGGAGGAAGAGAGAGAAACAGCACACACAAAAGGGTCTTGACAGTGTAACCCATCTGCAACCTCAGCCCGTACCTGCATACCACAGAGGTAAGTGAACTTGGAAGCTTCCCATGTGGGTCAACCTCACAGACTGTTTGCTATGCTGCTGTCTGGCCCCTATTCTCTTCTTATAGGCCATTCGTCATTGTATTTAGAGCCAACCTAGTTAATCCAGGATATTATCTAGCGATGCTTAACTGATTGCACCTTTTTCCAAATATGGGCATATTCACAGATATCAGAGGTATCTCAAACATATCTTTTTGAGGACCACAAATAATTGCACTACAAATAATGGAGTAATACCAATATAGCTGATATACTAAGTCTAGGTAACTTCCTTTCTCTATCCTATTTTAAAAAAATTGAGGGAAAAAAGGAACTCTTGAATTGAATGTTTAGAGGTAAATAATAATTTAAATAATAAATAGCAGGGGACTAGAGCTGTGTATGACTCACATTGACTAAAAGCACTCTTACAAAGGTATCAAGTTCGTTCGCACATCTCCTGAAAGAGTTGTGTTGTGTCCCATTTTGTTTTACAGTTGTCTTTGAATCTGCTAACATCATTTTATATCATTGTGTAATAGCATTTCTCAAGGGACCTTCGATCTACCAGAATTTTTTTTTTTTATTATTATTTTTTTTTTTTGGAAAAGAGGGATATGAAGAGGGAACAGAGAACAGAGATAGAGTCATATCCAGCCATGGCAACCAGATAACTTCAACAATGGCAACAGTAAAAGACTATATAAAAAATCAAGAAAGGAAAAACAATTTGAAATGGGAATCAAACAGAAAATAGAACTAGTGATGAAGATAACCAATTGTTTCTAGTAATGAGAACTTTCAGTAAGGAAAGGGAAAAAAGAGCAAATAAAAAATAGCTTCATATTGGAATCTTCTTGGAGTAGCTATTGCTTTTGAACGATTTTAATCTTAGTGGCCTTACTTGTGCTCTGGCCACTGCTTACACAGGGTTGTACCAGTATGGAGCCAGTGCAACTTGAGGTTGCCCAGAAGTTTCTTTGAAATTCTAGCTAGTGTGTACCTCTGGGAATATTCTCAGCAATCACTCAAAAATGAGACAGAATTACTAGACAGCTAACCCTATGGGACAACTCATGACCAATGGAGACCAGAAATCAGTTGATAAGTTATTCTATTTTTTTCCACTGAGCAGATATTTCTGAAGCACATTTTGTAAGCCATTTAAAAAGGTTTTTCCAGGGCCAGTGCATGGTGTGGTGGTTGGAGCACTAGACTCCCACATGGCCAGCTGTGGTTTGAGTCCCGAACCTGGTGTCTTGAGGATCACACCAGGTATGTATGCATGTGTAGACAATCCCTAGAAGAGAGAATGGAGGAGAAGGGATTGTGGTGTGGCCATCTCCCCTGGGGGGACGATTTCTCACTTTCACTCTTACTGTCTCTCTCTGATGAGTACATGTGCCCTATGGCAGAAAACAAAACAAAGAAATATAAAAACAAAACAAAAAATACTTCCAGGTCTAGAAACAAATGAAGCTGTGGTCAACTTGAGAGCACATTTCACTTCCCTGGTCTCATTGTTTCTTTTGGCATTAAATTCTGAAATAGAATTTTTAAGAATCAACTTTAGTCTCAGGTTTTCCTTTCAGGAAAATCCAGGCTAAGCCACTTTTATCTTAGAATCTAACTTATAAAATAAATTACTATTATTTAAAAATTCTTTGGCATATATTGCAGCAAATTTAGATTTAAACCGTAATCAGCTTTGGCCCAAACAGGTGACACAGTCATGGGTAAACGGTACTGCAGTGCTGGAAGCCGCATGGTTCAGATCCCCAGGTCAGCCTGAAAACATGCCAGGCCCATGCACACATCCCCAAGGTCCTGACAGGTGAAGGGCTGGGGAAAGGAGATTGCAACATGACAGCACTTTGTCAAAGGTTCTCCTAAGAACCTTCTCTCTCTCCAGTGCATGCCCAAAGCTTCCTATCATGAATAAAATACATTTAAAAAAATATAGGAAACAGAACAAAGCATGCATGCCCAAAATCTTGAGAACAGAACAGAAAAGAAGGGATTACATTGTGGCCATGTCCCCTGGAAGGTGATTTCTCACTTTCTCTCTGTCTCTGGTGAGCTCACATGCCCTCTGGCAAAAACTAATAGTAAGAATTATATATTTTTTAATTCAATGTGTGCTCTCTTCTTTATCCAATTTGATTCTGGCTAATTAGTTACATGAATTGTTGAGAACTATTATTTATTTTTTATACCACAAAACAAAAAGAAATGAGATATATAGCCTGATAACAACTGTTAAATTTTATATTAAGGTGCCATCTATCTATATGATAGTGATTCAATTCATGTTCTGTAATAGGTATTGTGCTGGGTATTGAGACAGGAATGAGCAGAAAAAACACAGCCCCTGCCTTCAAGAAACAGTTTTGTCTGTAAGCAGCCAAGTACACAAGACTCCGAGACCTTAGAAAGAGCCACCAGACAGGATTTGGTGATACAATGACTACCTCATAGAAGCCACAGTCTCTAAGAGGTAAATTTCCTGATAAAATTAATATTTTAAACATCATTGATATGATAAGCTAACTTCTTGTTAGTTTATTTATTTATGTTTAAACACAGAATCTTATGTGTTGTTACATAGGACCACATGCAAGCACCATCACGCCTGGCTTTCAGGATGGGTGGGGATTGGGAACCAGCAGTTAGCGTAATGGCTATGTCACTGGACTCCCACGTAGTCGACCGCGGTTTGCGTCCCGGACCCGGTGGCTTAAAACTCACGCTGGCCGCGTGTGCGTGCGTGCCCAAGATCCCAAGAAGAGAATGGAGGAGAAGGGATTGTGGCGTGACCATCCCCCCGGGCGTGATTTCTCACTTTCTATCTCTATGTCTCTCTCTGTCTGTCTGGTGAGCGCACATGCCCTATAGCGAAATTCTCTCCAAAAAAATAAAAAATAAAAAAAAAGAATGGGTGGGGATCAAACCAACCCTGTGGCCCACAGCCTGCTGTGTGTAGGTAGTGTCAGTCAGCACACAGTCCTACCATGGGGCTTCTTATTAGCTTTTTTAAGTCAAACTCAGCAGGACAGATAAGACTTGGCATATTGAGGTCACATGTGGCACCAAGGTTGGCAGATGGATTCCACATGACTGATTGCATGGTTTGAGTCATGAACCAGCAACTTGTGAAAAACAGGATGAGTTCATACGTGTGACTGCACAAAATCCTGAGAGGAGAATACAGGAAGAGAAATTGTGATATGGCCATACCCTTTGGGAGTGTGTGTGTTGGGGGGCTGATCTCTCACTTTTCCTGTCTCTATCCATTTCTGGCAAGTGGACATACAGAAAAAACAAAACAAAACAAAACCACCCTAAAACAAACAGAACAATGACAAAAGACTTGGCGTATTGAATTTTTGGTTGATGTATCTATAATTCTTTATTTTCCTTTTCCTGTGCTTATTTTCTTAGTAACGTCTAACATTTTATTTCAAGAAGAATTGTGCTTAGTAAGGAGTGTCCCCACAAAACATGATCTGAAATTTTGAAAAATAATATAAATTTCTCTATTTTGCATTGCTTACATCTTTTGTCTGTTTTACCATTTTTTGATTTATAATAACCTTACTACTCTTGCTATGTAGGCATTTTGCTGCAGAAAATTTAATTTTCATCAAAACTGAGTATAGTCTTTCCCTTATGAGCTTAACGTACAAGTATTTGTCTTTTGTCTTTAAAATAATTTCTTGGGCTCAGCAGATGGTATAATGGTTACGTCACTGGACTCCCACGTAATTGACCCTGGTTCAAGTCCTGGACATGGTAGCTTAAAACTCATGACAGAGGGGACCAGCAGTTAACGTAATGGCTATGTCACTGGACTCCCACGTAGTCGACCGCAGTTCAAGTCCTGACCCAGTGGCTTAAACTCATGCCGAGTGCATGTGTGTGCGTGCCCAAGAGCCCGAGAGGAGAATGGAGGAGAAGGGTCTGTGGCGTGGCCATCCACCCGCCGCGGGGTGATTTCTCGCTTTCTGTCTTTCCATCTCTCTCTGTCTGTCTGGCAAGCACACATGCCCTATAGCAAAAACCTCTCCAAAAAAATAAATGAAAAAAAAAAAAAAAAACTCACGACAGATGTATGTGTGTACATGCCCAGTATCCCAATAGGAGAATGGAGAATGAATTGAGAGGTGGCCATCCCCCCTAGGAGGTGATTTCTCACTTTCTGTCTCTCTGTATCTCTGGAGAGCACACATGCCCTATAACAAAAATTTCTAAAAAACCAAACAAACAAACAAATAAAAAACTTTATTATGGTCTTTTTTCCTAAGCAGTTTGAAAATTGGTACCCTGAATACTTCCATTCTTGTTTTTCCTGAAGTATAGCATTCAAAGGGGACGAATATTTTTTACTGAGTGGGCCTGTGCATGTTCATTGGATGAGGGCAGAGGACTGAATATGTCTGGTTTTTCTTTTATTTAAAAAGAGAAAGAAAAAAAAAAACAGTTTGATTAGTAACATCCTGCCATCTAGTAGACCTTGCTTTATTGTTTTTCAAGGATATTGGGTTCGGTGGCAGAAAGTTCTTTGTCCTCCTTGACAGCCAACCTCAGATTCTCTGCTGGTTTTTATCAGCAGCTAACTGTCCAGCATTCTTTCCTTGTCTCCTTCTCCCCTTCTCTCTTCTTTTGCTCATTCCCTCTCAACTTCTTTGCCCAAAAGCATGACATTAAGTCAGCTTTGGTTGCAAATTTTCTTTCACATTAAGGTCAGAAGAAGTAAAAATTACAGGCTGACCTCAGGCCTAAGCTCTGTCCGAGGAGTCAGGATTTTTCTTTTTCTTTTTTCTTTCTTTTTTTTTTTTTTTTTTTTTTTTTTTTTTTTTTTGAGAGGTTTTTGCTATAGGGAGGATGCACTTACCAGAAAGACAGAGAAAGACTGAGAGAAAGAAAGCAGCGAGAAATCACCCCCCAGGGGGGGTGGCCACATCACAATCCCTTCTCCTCCTTTCTCCTCTTGGGATCTTGGGCACACACGCACACGTTCCTGGTGTGAGTTTAAGCCACCGGGTCTGGGACTCAAACTGCAGTTGACTACATGGGAGTCCAGCCACATAACCATTACACCAGCTGCTAGATCCCAGATTTTTTTTTTCCAGATACACCTGCATTGAGATGTATTGAGCAGCTTTGCATTCTATATAGCTCAAAAATTTTTTTTTGTTTGTTTCATTTTGCTTTGTTGTTGAAAGATTTTTGCTATAGTGTGTGTTTACTCACTGGAGAGACAGGAAAAGAGAAACAGAAAGAGAGAAATTACCCCCTAAAGGGGATGGCCCTGCTACAACCCCTTCTCCTCCATTCTCCTTTCAGGATTTTGGGCATGCATGCATAGGTGCATAGTGTTTTTGTTTTGTTTTGTTTTGTTTTGTTTTTTAAGAATTATTTTATCCAATTTTATTTATTCATTCATTTTCTTTAATTTGACCAGAAAGAGACACAGAGAAAGTGAGAAAGCAAGTCACCAGGTTCTGGACTCGAACCATGGTTAGCCATGTGGGAGTGTCCAGTACCTTAACCACCACACCATCTGCTGGTCCCAGCACAGTATGAGTCTTAAGCCACTGGGTTCAGAACTCCAACCATGGTCAACTCTGTGGGAGTCCAGGAATGTAACCATTACACCATCTACTGGTCCCACATAGCGCAGTTTTTTTAAAAAATTCATTTTCTAACAGGACTCTGGGGGATTGATAGCTCAGTCTTAGGCCACTACTGTCCAACGCAGTGTGGTGAAAGATGTAGATTCATTCATTTGGCATACTACAACACAATTACGCAAAAACATTTAGAATATTACTTCTGTGCCTACCCTTGTGCAATGCCTAGTGGAGTGAACAAAATTGTCAAGACATATTACAGAAACTGTTTATATTATTATCTGAGAAGATGAGACATACCTGTGGAATGACAAAAGCAAATGCAGGTTGATGCTGAGCTGGAGTTAGGGGGAGTTTCTCACAAAAGTGGGATTTCTACTGGGCCTTGAAAAAAAATGACCTGAATAAGAAAGAAGATAATCTGGTTGGAGAAAGTGCCTTAGCTTTCATTTAAAATGTAAATGGACTTTCTTTTTTTAAAGGAAAATTTGATTGACTTTGAAATATTAAGTATGTAAGATATGATCACAAAAAGAAATACATAAAATATCATTGACATTTCCTCATTGGCTAACATTTAATTAACTCCTTGGGGAAAATATCTTACATTTATGGTAAGAAATCTACTCTACTATTCTTGAGTGCATCGGACATTTCCAATTAAATGATGTTAATTAATCATGAACTAATTAAAAATTAGTTTATCCTGTTATCTTGCAATGTAATATAGTCCAGAGGGTTTTGTTTTGTTTTGTTTTTCTTTTTTTTTTTTTTTTTTTTTTTTTTTAATAGAGGTTTTTGCTACAGGATGCTCATGCTCTTGCCAGAAAGACAGAGACAGACTGAGAGACAGAGAAAGTGAAAAATCAACCCCGGGAGGGATGACCACGCTGCAATCCCTTCTCCTCCATTCTCCTCTCAGGATCTTGGGTACACATGCACACATGCCCAGGGTCAGTTTAAGTCACCGGGTCCGGGACTCGAACTGAGGTCGACTACGTGGGAGTCCAGTGACATAGCCATTACGCCACCTCCTGGTCCCTAGTCCAGAGGTTTTTAAGAACGTTCATTATGTAACGTTCCTATGAAATTTATGGATAGAAAAATCTCGCCCACCTTCTCTAGAGAAAAGCTGATATAAAATTGTAACCTAATTTTCTCTTACTGCACATTATAAATCTATCTCTAACAGATTAGTTATTTATCTTGAGGAGACAAATATTTCCTTTTTACAAATAATCATCTTCTTGGATCAAGTGGTATAAAATATCTATTACCCATGTGTTATAAGAAATCGTGTGATAACTAAAAATAGGTTTTAGGAGCCCCACCTGAATTAATGCAAGCTCGAGCCAAATACATTGCTTTCCAGTTGGTCAAATTGTTTCATTAGAAGAGTGTTTGGGGGCACAGAAGAACAGAAACCCAGAGTACAAGTTACTATTTTTTTTTTTCAGGAATAAATTGACTTTGCTAAATATTTTCATTGCAAGAGCGAAGGTTCCTCATTATTTCTCTTAGTAGGTAAACGTTTTCTATTATTTTGGCAGTTATCACTTTTGGACAGTGGTTTTCAACTTTGGCTACACATTGAAATTACATGGGGTGATTTTTAAATTGAATACCCTGGCTGCATCCATGACCAATTAAATCAGAATCTCTGCACAGGGGACCCGGGCACCGCACCGGTACTTTTGAATGCCCCCTGTTGAGTCCAACATGCAACCAAGCTCCAGACTAGTCTTCTGAGAGTACAAGAGCTCCCTTGATTACCAGTTATTTAGAACAGGAGTTCTCAGCAAAGTCCCCTAGGGTGTTTTTAAAAGTTGCCTTCACATCTTATCCTTAAAATAGTACTCGAACATTTTATACATATGTGGGCTAACCTTTAAAAATAAATGTATACCTGTCTTTCTCCTAGAGATAAGTTTGAAAGAGGTCATCTTCTTTCAACTGGAAACAAAGATTTTCTGTAACTTTGAGAAGTAACGCTATCTGGCTTCATTTCTTAGATTCCCTAAGGTCACTGCTTCCTCTAACTTACTGGTAGCAGAGGTTTATTTTGTTTGTTTTTACCATAAAACTGTGGACCTGCAAAGGCTGAATTACATGAACATAAGTTAAGGAAAAGGACTTGAGTGTGAGATATCCTGGACAGGACAGCCTGACGTTACATGGCCTTCCTAACTTTACATGGATTACTCTCTGGTGGCAGGCCCTCACCTCCTTCTTCCTGGAGAATTTTCTTTAGAAAACTTGCCATTGTCAATTCTTTCTCTGTCTCTTTGGAATTTATGTAAATCTTTTCCCAACCTCTTTGAAGTTTTACAACTCAGGAAATGTCTTTCTCTAGGACCTGGGAACCATTTCTTTGAAATAAAAACATCAAAGGAGATAGCACCCCTATTTCCCAGTCTCTGTGGGAGGGTAGGAACCTAACTTCTATGGGCACCAATTTTCCAACACAGATGCCCAAATTAAGAAGAAACAGAGAAAGACGTTTGTAAACAGGAATAACTGGATGTACTCAGTACTTCCCACTGCCAACCTCCCAATTCCATGGCATGTGGGCCTCTCTAGATGAGACTGCCCAATCTTGGACTTGCCAGCTACCTGAATCATGAGCTAAATAAATCTCTTTTCCTTACACATCCACTAGGGCCAGGTATTTTGTCCAGGTATTTTGTTATATCGACACCAAATGGACTTAAGAGCTCATAAGCTAAGGCATGTAATGGCAAAGAGCACTCTCAAAAGAAAATATGGGTGCTATTTCCAGAAAAAGAAAAATGAGGCAGACAAAAACAACATGTAATATTAGTTGTTATTGATGTCATTATATTGGGTTGCTGGAAAAATCATGATGTTTTCCTATGCAAATGTGTCATGACTTTTCTGACAACCTCATAATTATTACTACTGGTAGGGAGCTATTATTTACTTAAGTTCAGTAAGAATACCTCTGTCTCTACACAAGGCTTTGTTGCTTTCAATTAATCATCTAATCATATGTACAAGATACATCATAAAGCCATATATAAATGACTGTCTGGCTTTTCTGTTTTCTTTTTTCTTTCTTTCTTTCTTTCTTTCTTTCTTTCTTTCTTTCTTTCTTTCTTTCTTTCATCATCAGAAGGTTATTTCTCCATTCATCTGGCTCCGGAGAGCCAGCACACACACACACACACACACACACACACACACACACACACAGCATGTTTCTCAAGTACCAAGGCAGGGACTCCATTGTGGTTGGCCATGAGGGATCCAGCTCCCTACTCACAAGGCTTAGCTGCTGTACTACTGGGCCAGCCTGACTTTCTGGCTACACTGCAGCCGTTCATTCAGGAAATTCAGTGGGAATTTGATGAATACAAATTCAATTGTATCTTTTTTATTTTGAAGATACATGGGAAGGTCCAAGGGGGAGCTGGAAAGCACGAGTCAGGAGCTTTTTGCTCAGGCATGTCCTTTGGCTGGTCATTGCCCATGTGTGCTTAGAGAAGTTATTTAAATACTCTTTATCCCAAAACCTCCTTCTGTAAAACAATATTGTGATAAACTATATATATCAGTTGTGTGTGTGTGTGTTGTGTGTGTGTATATATATATATATATATATATATATATATAAAACCTTAGCCACTTTGATTCTTTGATTTTTGTCTCTTTAGGAGATATTAATATTTTCTAAAAAGTTTAGACATAAATTCATGCTCAAAACAAAATTTTAAATACTTTTAGCTTAAATAATTCATAAAAATCAGTCACTAGTGTCTTCTGTTTATGCATTTTTACTCCTACCTATCTTATTTTATAAAAATCACATTATTCCTGCTTGCACAGAGGAGGAGCATTGGTTTTCTATACCCTGGAAAACCTGACAGCTTCAATGTTTCTTTTCACTCTTCTCCTACGCTTCCTCTCTAGTGCTTTCATCAGAATCACTGAACTATTTTATGGTGGTTTCTTTCGGTTTGACAGTTTGCACATGAAGTCAAATGAGAAAATCATTTTCTAGTTGACAGTAAAAAATGTTATTTGCTTAACCTCAACATATAATAATTCAAATATTAGAAGTTTATTCCAGAGATTTGGATCCATGTATGATAACATCTTTGATTTATCAATCGAATACTTATATTTTTAATTCAGCAATTGTTTGCTGAGTATGCATTGTGTTTCTGAAACTGGGTAAACTGTTCTTATCGTCCTCCTGGTACTTGTAGACTAATGGGAAGGCAGAGAGTAGACAAAAATAAAGCACAGGTAATTAGCTAACTGTAACGATAATAGGTGCTATAGAAATTTAACTTAAAGTCCAATAAAAGTATTTTTAAAAGCCATGAACTAAATAAGCTTAGCTCAAAACCTTCTTTGAGGAAATTTTATTTGAATTTCAGAACTAGGTAATTATGATCTCACATATACGCACATACCCAGTTATACATGCTGGCCTGTTTCATTGACTCTCAAATCAAATGCATATTGAGTTCCATGTTCTATAAACTGTGGAAGGCTCTGGGAGAGATATTAAAGATATTTGTACATTTAAGGAATTTATTATCTAATCAGAAAAAGATTGCTGGGGCTAGCAGGGGCTGTGGTGGTTAAGGCAGTGGACTTCTATGTGGCCAACTGTGGTTTGAACCCTGAACCCACTGGCTTGAAAAATCACACAAGGCACATGTGTACATGCCCAAAATCCTGAGGAGAATAGAGAAGGGATTCGGCGTGGTCATCCTCCGTGAGGGATGATTTTTCACTTTCTTGCTCTCTTTCCAACAAGTGCATGAGCCCTATAGCAAAAACCTAGAAAATAAAATAAAATAATAATCCTATTTGAAGCTTGTATCATTGATAGTACATTACTAAGTATAGTAAGAGTGTATCCTAGAGGCGCAGTTCAACTCAGGAGATAGCCTAATGTGCACTGATGATAGCAATCTTAGGGGTAGAAAGCAATCTTAGGGTGGCAGATAGAAAGAGGGAATAGCTGTGGAGAATCAAGTGGATTCTGATAACTCGTCAAAAGGTGAAAAGATTTCAAATAGGAGTTACCATGGGACTAAAAATTTGCAGTGGAAATAATAGGAAAGATAGGAAATATTTACAGAGGTTATTGATCTGAATCACTTCATTGCAAAACTTCATAGACCTGATAATAGGCATTAATTTCTTCTTGACTATTTCAAAAAAGTTTGAAAAATCCTTATCCTATCCTAAAATCATCATAAAGCAGTTTATTCTATGCTGCTGTTAAAAAAAAGAAGAAAGAAAAAGCATCAGCAGAGATGGAACAAATGTGGCAAATACAGTGGTTGTAAACTTTTTTTTAAAGATCTATCTTATTTTTATTTTATTCATTATTATTATTATTATTTTAATTTGATGAGAGAGAGAGAGAAAGAAAGTGAGAAAGCAAACTGTCAGGTCTGGAACTTGAATCACAGTCAGCCATGTGGGAGTCCAGTGCCCTAACTACCACACCACCTACCGGCCCCACCTTTTTTTTTTTTTTTTTTTTTTTTAGAGTTTTTTGCTATAAGGCATGTGCACTCACAGAAAGACAGAAAGAGACAGAAATGCAGAAAGTGAGAAGTCACTCCTTAAGGGGGAGGCCACACTGCAATCCCTTCTCCTTCATTCTCATCTCGGGATCTTGGGCAAGCACCCACACATGCCTGGCGTGAGTTTAAGCCACCAGGTCTGGGACTCAAACTGCGGTAGACTATGTGGAATCCAGTAACAGCCATTATGCCAACTGCTGTTCCCAACCAGCCCCACTTTCTATTCCTTGGCCTCTCTTTGGAACACACATTAAGAAATTGATAGGCAACAGGGGAAAATATCCACTAGAAATGACAAGGATATTGAAATAGCACCATACATACTTGTTGAAATGCCAACTGTTCCCTTTAGCAAAAGTTGTCTTTCAAAATACAAAGCTTTGAATAAATATTGTACTCCCAGATCTTTGTGAAATAGTTGCCAGCCTCAACTGAGAGTGAAGGTGTGTGTAAGGAGACAGAAAGGCAAGGATTGGCTATAGATGAACAGGCCGTTTGTACAACTAGGAACGCCAGATTACAGGGAGCCTTTCAACACCAAGTATAGTTTATTGTCTACTTAGAGAGGTCGTTTCTTTCTTTTTTTTTAAATTTTACTTATTTATTCATATATTTTTTTCTCTTTAAATTTATTTTTTACATTAATTCACTATACATCATTACAGCATACAAATGAATTTTCCATCCAAAATACACTGTGTATTGGCTCAATCAAACCCATCAACATACATGTTTTCACCAAATAATTTTCCAATTCTTATGTCTTGTATACTTTGTTTTTTGTTTTGCCATCCTTGATTCCTTATCCCTCACCCTCTGCCATGTCCCACCCTCCTCCCACATTGTCTCTGGTATCCATGGTTGCTTTCTATGCCTCCCCCCCCATTTAATTGATTTGCTAATGAACTTAATTAGCCTAAATATATCCAATAGCTAGCACAGCTGATATATACCTATACATGAACCCAAGTCTGACTTTAGGCATAAACCCCAGTGAGTAGAATGAACATATTATAAAGTAGTACCCAGCTGGGGCTATAAAGCTTACTGCAGTCATCAAATATGCATTTTTTAAAAAATTTTGATACGAACAGTTTTACCGTTTTTTTTTTTTCTCCTGCAACTTTTTTTTTAATTACTTAACATTCATTCTCTGAGCATCATCACAACATACTAAATGTGGTTTCCCATCTAAAATAAACTGCATAGTGGCTTAATCATGCATGTTATCATCAATAATATTCCATTTCTACTTTCATACATATTTATACGTATATATATATGTTTTTTACCCCATGTTTGACCCTCTGCCCTTTCCCACTCTCTTATTACACTATCTCTGCTATATACAGTTGTCTTCCACTCCTTTTTCCCCAACATTTTGTTGATCACACAATATCATAAGTAAACTAACTACTTTCAATAGCAAGTTCAGCAGGTAATTTCAAGAAGAGTAGTTTTGAACTGGTAATGATATTTCCTTGAAACTTAAAGCCTAGAAACAGGTTAGTATTCTGTTCAAATAGTAGGTACATGCACCTATCAACAGCTCAAGACAGGACAAAAATCTTTTAAAACTGGAAAACAAAGCTTAGGAGAAAAGCAGCAATATTTTAGTCAAGTCACAGAATGTTGTATCATCGGTTCAGTCTCATGTACTTAATTTTTCTTCTGTTAAGGTTCGATCTTCCAGATTGAATTCTGGGATAAAATATTCATCTCCAAACATTGTCCCTACAATTAAGTTGCCCATTTCCTTAGTGTTTGAACTCTTATTTCTGTGTGTCTGCATTTAATTTTACTGACATAGCATTCCCTTAAGAACTTCTTGGAGACCTGGTCTGGTGCTGGTAAATTCTTTCAGGTTTTGTTTATCTGGGAAAGTTCATGTCTTTTCTTCCCAAATGAATGATAACTTTGCTGGGTACAGAATTCTCGGTTGAAATTGCTTTTCCCTTAATACTTTGAATATATTTTACCATTCTCTCCTCGCTCGCATTGTTTCCGATGAGAGGTTTGCCGTTAGTCTGATGGGATATCCTTTGTAGGTAACTTGCCTTTTTTCTCTTGCCAGTCTTAGTATCTTGTCTTTGTCTGTGGTTTTGGTCAATCTGGCTATAATGTGTCTTGGAGAAGATCTTCTTGGGTTGATTCTATTTGAGGTCCTCTGTATTTCTTGGGACTGAATCTTTGAGTGCCTCTCTAGGTTTGGAAAGTTTTCTTGCAGGATTTCATGGAATAGATTATCAATGCCCTTATGAGTCTCTTCACCTTCTGGCATGCCTATTATTCGGATGTTTGGACGTTTAATTGTATCTAGTACTTCTCGCATATTATTCTCAAATTTTGGGGCCATTTTCTCAGTCTTCACGGTGGATTTTTCTAGGCCAGCCATTTTCTCTTCTACATCTGAGATTCTGTTTTCTGAATGATCTAGTCTGCTTTTAATACTTTCAAGGGAGATTTTGACTTCTTGTATTATAGCCTTCATCTCTAACTGTTCCATCTGATTCTTTTGTAAAGTGTGAAATTCCTCTTTTAGATCTTGCATGAATTTCCTCACCTCCTGTAACTCTTCAACTCCTTTCTCCTTCCTCTTCAGTAGTTCCTTGTCTTTCTTCTTTTCCATCTCTGTTAGCTTTGCCATTATGAATGTTCTGAATTCTTTATCAGACATTTCCATGATTTCCATTGAACTGTGTGTGGATGAAGAGGAGCTATCCTTTTCCCTTGTGGGAGAAGTATTTTCTTGCTTCCCCATATTTCTTGTAGTCCTGCAGTGATTTCTAGTCATCTGGTGGATGGTCGGTTTCTTCCCAAACTTGGAAGTTCAATCTGAGGGTCAAGGAGTGTGCAGAAAAGGAAACAGAGAGAGGGAAACAATACCAACAACAGCAAAAAAACAAACAAGAAACAGAGAAAAAGAAGAGAAAAACTTTTCAATAAATCTAAAAAAAAATTAATATTAAAAAAAATTTCAATAAAACTCAAAAATTAGAAAACCGCACAGCACGCAAGTGCGCCTCACAATTTGGCTAGATCGCAGAAGCCATGGAGCTGTCTGTCTCTTGATGAAGGGGTGTTCTGTTCCCTTCTGCCTCTCCTGGGTTGGGAGGAGGAGAGGAGATCATTAACAAGATAAAGGCCTAGGAGGGGCCAAAGGGCCCTGTAAAATGTCTCACCTTAAAAAATTCTAAAAAGCAAAAATTAAAAAAAAGACAGAGAGAGAGAGAGAGGACAGAGACAGAGGTAGAGAGAGACAAAGGCTGATACAGAGACAGGAGACTTGAAAGGGGTCTTCCTACCATGCGGGTTTTGTATGCTGGAGGCCCAGTTATCAGTGGGACATCTTCCTTTCTCCCAAAATGGCTAGATCGCAGGAGCCATGGAGCTGTCTGTCTCTTGAAGAAGGGTTGTTTTCAGAGGTCATTTGTTTATATGCGCTTTTAGCAGAGGTTGTATCTGGTGGTTAAGTATGAAATTAATTATTATTACAATAATCATTCTCTTTACTCTTCCTTCTTCATTGCCATAAGCCCAATAAAGCAAGTAAGAGTTACGGCTTCCCCTATGACAATCACTGCTGCTTTGTAATATAACCAAATGACCTCACTTTCATTATACTGATACATCGGAAGGAAATTGTAAGACAATGACCACAGTCTGCTGTTATCCCACTTACCTGTCTACTTCACTTATGTCCCTAGATGCCGCCCCTCTCTCTCCCTGTCTTCATGAACTGTTCACACCTTGGTTTTAGAGCCTCGTGTAGCAATCCATCTGCTCTCACTGATCTTGGCCATTCCTCTCTAAAACTTTACCCTTGTTTTTGGAATTTCAAATATTTCCCACTTTAACTTATGTTTCACAAAACCATACAAATATCTCACATTTAATGTTTATAGAAATTTCTGCATCTTACATTTCCCTGACAGCAACTGCCCTAGTTTCCAGTGACACCTTAAAGTCCTCAAATTTTCTCTATTCATTCTCTCTGCACATTGTTCTTCTGGAGCTCACGTTAGTCAGACTTCTGCCTCCACTATTCCATAGAAAGGACCCTTATCAAGATTTCTAGTGACTTTCAGATTTCCAAAACCAACAGTCACTGTCAAGCTTTACCTTATTCCTTCTCTCAGTAACATTTGACACTCTCGCTCACTTTTTTATTCCAGAACAATTTCTTATCTAGGCTCCAGGGAAGCCTTCTCTTGTGATTCTTTTTATGTCACTGCTCAATACTCAGTTTTCTTTGCTGGTTCCTCTTACTGCACTTATTTCATGTCATTTTCAAGCATATTTGTATGAATACCCAAATACCTAGGTATCAGTGAGATAAAATTAATAATCTGGAAGCCAATTTGAAAAATACAGGTCATGGAGCCGGCAGGTAGCATGGTGGCAAGGTGCTGGATTCCCATATGGCACACTGTGGTTGGAGTCCCAGACCGGGCAGTTTGCTTTCTCTCTCTGTGTCTCTGGTGTGTACATATGTCCGGCAACAAATTTAAAAATAATAATGATCATAAATAAATAATTCCTCAAAAAAAAATCCAGGTCATGCAAAAAATTAGAAGAATACCATAGTGAGAAGGTAAATCGATCAAAACTGGCCCAGAACAGAGAAAAGATGTTAGAATTAGCATATAAGAATATTAGCAAGTTATTAAAATTCTATTCTTTTCAGGAAAGAGTTGAGTATAGAAATAGAAGATTAAAGACAAGCATACAAATTTAATTTCTATAAATAAAAACTCCAACATGTGGGCTGGCCCTATAACACAGTGGTTAAGTGCTGTGTCTTGGGAACCAGATCTCATATGGCTGATTGTGGTTTGAATCCTGGCTTTGGCAGCTTGAAAACATACCAGTTGTGTGTGCTTGCATTTCCCAAATAAAAATGTCAACTCGTGTTCAATTAGGAAAAAAAAAATCACACAAAAATCTCTACATTTTTCCTTTTATTTGATATAGCTTATGTGTCTATGTGGTTCAAGTCCTGTACCTGGTGGCTTGGGAAACACAGCAAGCATGTGTGCTGAAATTCCAAAAAGGAGGGAAAGATGAAATAGAAGGGCTTGCAGTGTGACTGCATCCCACTCTTTTTGCCACTATCCAATCCTATCTCTCTCCAGGAAGCACACACATCCTCTGGCATAAATAAATGAATGAATGTTTGGTGATCTCTGGATATGGCTGAGAAAAGAATTATTGAGTTTGTAGGTATGTATACAGAAATTTCCAAAACTAAAAAATAGGAGAGAAGAGAAGGCAATGGAAGGTGAAGTAGGAGAGGGAAGATATCTAAGTAATGTCTGGCAATTCCCCAAAGTAAAACACACAGGTAATAATTTAATGTGTCCATACAAAGACCACACAAAACTTCAGAACAGTTGTCTGCGTGATAACCAAAACCTACGGACAACTGAAATGTCCAACATGAGGTGAACAAACAACGGGGATATGGCCGCTTAGTGGAATGCTATGCTGCAATAAAAGAAGAAGGAAATACTGATACACAGTATAGCATGTATAAATCTCAAAACAATTATGCAGAGTAAAGAAATCAGACAAAACTAATCAATTCTAGAAAATACAAACCAATCTATTATGGCACAGGTGTGGTGTGAGGCAGGGAGGGGTGGAAGGCAAGAATTACAAATGAAACTGGGGGGCTGAAAGATATATTAATTATTATGATACCAATATGTTGATTATTCTGTAGGTTTTACATTTGTGTATGTGTGTGTACCAAATCGTACAATTTAAATGTGAACAAAAGCTTAAACTCATGCTAAAGCAGAGTACAGACCAAGTGAAAAATAGCATCTGCACCCTTTTAAAAGATAAAGATAAATTAAGTAAGCTAAACCCAATTCTGTATAGACAATTTTTCTGAATAAGAATCAAATTCCATTTTCAAGGCTGACTCCCAGCCTTGGAAAAGCTATACCCCTCGGATTCCTGCAATTATCCCTTTGTTCCAGAAGTGACTCTTCAAATGACAGAGTATTCATCACGTTTGAACTTCTCCTGCGATTCAGTTCCAGATGAAAATTAACCTGGCAACTATAATTGACATTTATGGGTTATTAATTAGCTCTTCAGAGAGTGTATGTTCATTTTAGAAGCCTTGCTTCAAACACACCTTTGTTTTAGTTGTGAAAATGATTTTAGCATCAAAATCCTTTGTTTAACTTGGTTTTCTGGAACCGGTTATCTTTTATTCCTTTGAACTGATTTTCCATCTTTGTTCAACAATTTAGAATCCTAAAGATCAGTGGGGAGACTGAGCAGGCAGTTGAGGTAAGGAATGCCATCCACAGTGACAATATCAAAAACAAACTTGCATGAAGTAAATAATAACAAGACTTATGATGTCTTTAAAGGTAAACACAGCTGAAAATAAACTATATGCTTATTATAATGAATATGGATGAATCTGGTTTTTAAAATGTGAAATAATTATTTGATGTTTTACTAGATATTAGAGCCACAGTGACCTCAATATAACCACAATTACCTAGGCGGATTGGCTTGTTAAACTTCACATTACTTTGGGATATTTTCATTCTCCCAATAAAAGAACTTATCAACAACTCCCTTTATCAAGACATTCATGTGGCAGGAAAATTCAGAGCGCTGGAGGTATAAGGACCAGGCGCTTTCTCTGTTACAGCCTACGAGTATCAGTAACATGATTTTGAAAAAGAAATAATTCAACTTGAAAATACAGGTATCACTGAGTTTATGCACACTACAATATCAACAGCTTTGTTCGTTTTTTTCTCCACTCTTATGTAGTAAAACAATAAATTCTGTCAAAGAGAAAAGTGGAATGCGAAATTACCCATTGCTGAAAATGAGAATTTTATTAGCACATTCATCTTGAGTTTTTCTATTATATTAGTGCTCAGTATAAAACTATTAGTAAAAGGTAATAAGAGTATAGTTAAACTGAATTAAATTTGTTATTAAATATATTACGTATTTTAGAAAATATTATCACGACCTATCCAAACGCTCCTTCAACACATTTTTGATGGTTAGTCTATGCCTTAATATTTCCTTCAATCGATGTTAAAGAGTGAACAAAAATCAAAAGAGCATTGGAAATAACTAAACGCTTCAGTAAGTGAAAAATGGTTATTTTCACCAAGAAGTATTAAGTTATTTGGTAACAAATACTAATAACTGAAAGCACAAGCATTGTCCATAATAAAAATTCTAAATATTTTCGAAAAATAAATTATGCGTTTCAAAAACCTGCTTTTGTTTGTTAATCTTTTAGTAATGTAGAATTCATGTATGTGCTAACGTCTGTCTCCTTATATTTATACTTATTTGATGAAAAGAATTAAGACATGTTTTTTTTAACTCATCCTATTATATGTGCATTTATTCTTTGTGAAACTTTTTTAAAATTTAAAGTAAATACCACAAAAAAGAGGAAGATGGCATTTTTTCCCTTTAATCTATATACATTTTAATGAGGGGGTTGTGCCCTATGTGGTAGGTATGCAGTTGAATACAGTAAAGCTTACAGCTGAATAGTTGCAGGGGAAAGGGGTAGGTGTGGGTCACATGGAAAGCAGCTTCAAGTAGATGGTAATGAAGGATTTTAGGCCTAATGGTGTACTCAAAATTGGTACCTTTGTGACTTTGCTGGTGTAGGAATTTAAATTCTGACAAGGTGATAATTTACCTTGAATCAAATTTACCCTTAAAACAATGAACATTTCCAGCAAAAACTGTTAGTTCTTGGAAATAACAAGCATTTCTCTACCTCATGCCAGGATGATTTTCGATGATTTGTAGCTAGAGTTTTGCAAAGGAGAATTTTGATATGGAAAAATGCTAGCTTGCTTTGGTAATCTAAGTCAGACTTTGTGCTTTTATATAACTAAATGACATACACTAATTATGAAAATTTTCATCAAGGTTTAAAACTCTACAATTTAACTTTTTTTTTTTTTTCAAGAACAAGAATACTTGACAAAGTACTTTACTTCTCTCAGACAGAAAAATTGAGGACCCTGACCTCCATAGGCTCTTTCCTAAATGCCACACATTGACCACAAGGGGGCGCAGAAAGAGTGACCCAGGCAGCGCAATTTGACTACATATAGTAGAAAAGGCTGCCCAAGACATCGAAACAGTGTTTGGAAATGTTCTTCTATTCCAAATTACAAACAGGTAATACTCGTTGGTTAAGACAAGGGCCCTGAGCAGACAAATTTGTATCCAAATTCCTACCTATTGACAATAGACATGAAGACATTTTTCAGTTGGGTAGATATAAAAACGATTTTAAATAATTATCTTTTATTAATATTTGCAAAAAGATAAGTAAGAACAGTTGTCTGAGAAAAATCAAGTCTATGGGTTCTTTACTTTTGAAAACAGAAGAAAAATGGAAACATATCATATTTATTAAGTTAAAAAACAACCCAGGGCTGGGAACCAGCAGTTAGCGTGATGGCTATGTTGCTGGACTCCCACGTAGTCGACCGCGGTTCGCGTCCCGGACCCGGTGGCTTAAAACTCACGCCGGGCGCGTGTGCGTGCGTGCCCAAGATACCGAGAGGAGAATGGAGGAGAAGGGATTGCGGCGTGGTCATCCCCCCTGGGGGGTGATTTCTCGCTTTATGTCTCTATGTCTCTCTCTGTCTGGTGAGTGCACGTGCCCTATAGCATAAACCTCTCCAAAAAATAAATAAATAAAAAAATTTTAAAAACTCCACAGGGTGAGCCCATTAGTATGGTGATTAAGAGAAAGATTCCACATTAGCAGACTACAGTTCAAATCCTGGCCCCAGAGACTCAAAAAACATGCTCAGTGCGTGTGCATGTGTTTGCAGAGTCCTGGCAGGATAGGGAAATGGAGAAAAGGGATTATGACATGACCATATACCATTAGGAAAGTGCTTTCTCTTTTTCCCTCTCTTTTTCTCTCTCTCCGGTAAGCACATGCACACTCTAAAAATGAAAAAATAATACCACCTTTGGATATCCAAATAATTCTTAAACTTTAATGGTTATATTGAAATATGTTTGTGATAAGAAGTATTTAATATTTTTAATGTGATGGTAGAAAAATACAATCTAGGACATTTGCTATATATGACTACAAAGAAACAAAATTCAATTTTACTTTTTTTTTTTATCAGTCTTGATTAGTTAGTAGGTGCATTCATTGTTTAATAACCTGGGCCTCTAGCTTCTCTTATCAGCAAGAAGTGTTTTATAGCACAGAGCCCTGACAACAAAGCTTTCACAGGCCCCTGTGGTTTGTTTTTATAAAGTCTCATTAATTAAAAAAGATTGTGTGCTTAAAGGGATACTAGTTTTTCTGATCTTATATGTTCTTTACTAAAGGGGAAGTTACTGTAATTCTCTATTTAAATTTTCTGTAGAGTAGTTACATGTAAGGTTTAATTCTGTGACCACTTACCAGCTCTTGACTTTGGGCAAAATCCTTTATCTCTCTGTCTCATTTTCTTATCTTTAAATTGTAGATAATAATAGTACATTCTTCAATGCTTTTTCTGAGGATTAAGTAAAATAATTCTATAAATGAAGTGCTTAGTATAGTTTCCGGACTACAGGAAGAAAAACATAATAGTTACCTCTCATTATTTTTATTCATTGTAGTACATTGTATCCATTTTTTATGAGAAACAGGATTTCTGCTAGTTTTTGTATGATGCATTGTAAACCTTCTCTTGAAAAATGCTTTGTCTTCGATCTTAAAGGCTATAAATAATGTTAATAATCAGATTTGCCTGAATGTTAGACATTTTAGAATAATGTTTATGGTCCACTCATAAACACATTTGCATCTCTCAGGGTGGTTAAAATTATGTTTCCGTGACAAACAATTCCTAAATTTTAGTAGGTTTTTTTTTAATCTTCTTTTTAATTATTTCTAGCTCATGCAAATTCCAATCACAAGTCTCTCTAGGGCAGCATTTCTTCATATGTTGTCCCATTATTCCAAGCTGCTTAGATTTCATGACTCTTGCATAGAAATAAGAACCCTGGTTATCTGTATAAGAAAGAGGCTTCTCTTGACTTCTGCCTGAGGGTGACATGCATCCCTTTACTCACATTACGTTGGCCGAAGTCAGTTACTTTGCCACGCCCATTTTCTTTCTTCCTTTCTTTCTTTTTTTTTTTTTTTTTTTTGGAGAGGTTTTTGCTATAGGGCGCGTGCGCTCGCCAGACAGACAGAGAGAGACAGAGAGATAGAAAGCAGGAAATCACCCCCCAGGGGGTATGGCCACGCCGCAATCCCTTCTCCTCCATTCTCCTCTCGGGATCTTGGGCACGCACGCACACGCGCCCGCGCCCGGCGTGAGTTTAAGCCGCCGGGTCCGGGACTCGAATCGCGGTCGACTACGTGGGAGTCCAGCGACATAGCCATTATGCTAACTGCTGGTCCCTCTTTTTTTTTTTTTTTTTTTTTTTTTTTTTTTAAGAGAGATTTTTGCTATAGGGTGCATGTACTCTCCAGAAAGACAGAGAGAGACAGAAAGACAGAAAGCTAGAAATCACCCTCTGGGGGGATGACCACACTGCAATCCCTTCTCCTCCATTCTCCTCTTGGGATCTTGGCCACTCACACACATGCACCTGGCGTGAGTTTAAGCCACCGGGTCCAGTACTTGAACCACGGTTGACTACATGGGAGTCCAGTGACACAGCCCATACGCCAACTGCTAGTCCCATCCATGCTTATTTTCAAGGGATCAGGGAAGAACCATCCTCCCGCAGGCTCAGAAGTAGAAGTACACCGGATATCGGTGAAGAGATGCATATTAGAGTGAATTTGTTCATAAAAATTGCTTTACTTCACATCTGCATTGCGGTTCTTCCTTTCTTTCAGCCTTACACGTGATTTTCACCACCTTACATTGGACATCTTGAACTCTTTTAGAGTAAGGTAAAGTAAAATAAATATACCTTCAGTAGAGAAGACTTTGCTATGGCACCCGATATAGTGCTGGTGAAGGCAGCTATGTATTAACTTCTTATGTTAATCAGCAAAAATATTATCAAAAAGGCATATTTTCTTAAGATTCACATACCTAGTGACATATGCTTTAAAATGTTTTGTGTTTGCCCGTGGATAGACAAAAAGAAAGAGTAGCCCAGGGATCACATGACCAAATAGTAGCATGTGCATGCGCAATGAAGAGATCTCATATTGTGTGACATTTTGTTTTTGCTCTGCTTTTTTTTTTTTTTAAATTGCCAGAGGGCACAGGTGATTGCAAAAGAGGGTGAGAGAGAGAGAGTGAAAGCACCCACCCCTGTGGGGCCTGCTCCAACTACAACCTGTTTTCCTCCACTTCTCCATCCTGTCAGGATTTGGGGCGCACATGTACAGGTGTCTGGCATGTTTCCAAGGCTTGGGATCAAGATTTGAACTACAGTTGGCTGAGTAGGATCTGGTTTCCTAAGCACAGCACTTACATACCTTGCAACAGGGCTGGTGCTCTACTGGTACTGTTAAAAATTAAATTACATGGAAGCTGAGTGGGCCTTCAGAACAAGGTTCCACATGGTACCAGCGAAGTAGATTTTTGCAGGGAATGAAGATTTTCTACTGATAATTCAGCCTCCAACAAACGAGCTAGCGGCAGAATAAGCTGGGCGGGCCTTCAGAACAAGGTTCCACATGGCGCCAGCGAAGTAGATTTTTGCAGGGAATGAAGATTTTCTACTGATAATTCAGCCTCCAACAAATGAGCTAGCAGTAGGGAGCCCCCACTGCACCCCCAGCCTCCTATCTCTCATTCTGTGTCTCAGTTCCTGTCTCTCCCTGCTTCTGCCTTCCCTTTTTTTTGTAATTTTTCCTTTTTTACACTTTTTTTAAAAGGCAGTTTTTCTCTGGCTCTTGGCTCCACGCCTTATCTTGTTAATTTTTGCTCTGGTCCTTCCACCAGGCAGAAGAAACTGGGCGGGCCTTCAGAACAAGGTTCCACATGGTGCCAGCAAAGTAGATTTTTTGAGCAGTGTGCTTGCACGCCACGTGGTTTTCTATTTTGTGATTTTTTTTTTTAAAAAAAGAACAGTAATTACAATTTTTTTAAAATTTTTTGTCTTTTTTTCTCCTTTTGTTGTTGTTTCTCTCTCCCTTTTTCATTTTCCTTTTTCTTGTCTCTCCACCATCCAATATCCATTCAATGTGTTCTTAGACGGATCTAAGAGCACTGTAGCTAAACATCCAAATACTAATAGGGTTAGATTATTCCCCAATATCTACTGAAACTGCTGCACCAGAGATCACAACAGAATGGCAAAGAGATTCTAGATCACCTCTGCTTGCTCCTGAACATTTAGACTGAACTTCAAGAATTTGAAAGAAACACATCATCCATCAGATGACAAGAAATCACCGCCGATCACGAGAAATATGGGAAAACGAGAAAATACCTCTCCTCCAAGGGAAAAGAGTAACTCTTCTTCGTCCACAAGCAGTTCGGTGAAAATCATGGAAATGTCTGATAAGGAATTTAGAGCATTCATAATGTCAAAGCTAACAGAGATGGAAGAGAAGAGAGATAATGAACTGCTAAAGAGAAAGGAGAAAGAAGTTGACGAGTTCCAGGAGATGAGGAAATTCTTGCTAGATCTAAAAGAGGAATTACACACTTTACAAAAGACTCAAGCGGAACTTCTAGAGATGAAGTCTATAATACAAGAAGTAAAAATTTCCTTGAAAGTATTAAAAGCAGGCTAGATCATTCAGAAAACAGAATCTCAGATGTAGAAGAGAAAATGGCTGGCCTAGAAAAATCCACCACGAAGACTGAGAAAATGGCCCAAAAATTTGAGAATGATATGCGAGAAGTACTGGATACCATCAAACGTCCAAATATCTGGATAATTGGCATTCCAGAAGGTGAAGAGACCCATAAGGGCATTGATAATCTATTCCATGAAATCCTGCAAGAAAACTTTACAAACCTAGAGAGGCATTCGAAGATCCAGTCCCAGGAAATACAAAGGACCCCAAATAGAATCAACCCAAGAAGATCTTCTCCAAGACACATTATAGCCAGGTTGACCAAAACCACAGACAAAGACAAGATACTAAGATTGACAAGAGAAAAACATCAAGTTACCTACAAAGGACATCCCATCAAGCTAACAGCAGATCTCTCATCGGAAACAATGCGAGCAAGGAGAGAATGGGAAAATATATTCAATGTGTTACGAGAGAAGCAATTTCAGCCTAGAATACTGTACCCGGCAAGATTATCTTTCAGATGGGAAGAAAAGACAAGAATATTCTCAGATAAACAAAACCTGAAAGAATTTACCAGCACCAGACCAGATCTCCAAGAAGTTCTCAAGGGTGTGCTGTATCAGGAAAATTAAACACAGACACACGGAAATAAGAGTCCAAAAACTAAGAAAGTGGCCAACTTAATCATAGGGACAAGTCTGGAGTTGAATATTATATACCAGAATTTAACCAGGAAAATTGAACCAGAACAGAACATAAAAGTACATGAGACTGATAGTTCATGCACCTACCATTTGAACAGAATTCTAACCTGTTTCCTGGCTTTAAGCAAAATTCCTTGGCATTTCTTTGATTTAAGTTAAAACTGGTTTTCTTAGTAGTAATGAGTGAACTCACCATTGAAAGTAGTTAGATTATGTAGGAAATTGTGTGATCAATGCAATGTGGGTGGGAAGGAAATGAAGGACAATTGTGGACACTGGAGGTGGTGTGTAAGGAGGGTGGGAAGGGACAGAGGGTCAGAAAGAGGGGTGGAAATATTTCTAGGAACTAGAAATGGAAAATGTTTTGTAATATGCATGATTGAGTCACTATGCAGTGTATAAAGTTTCAGGAAAAAAAATATATATTTATTCAATGACTGCAGTAGGATATGTAGCCCCAGCTAGGTGCTACTTTATAGGATGCATAAAGTTAGACTTGTGTTCATGGAAATGTGGATGTCACCTGTGTTTGCTATGAGGATATTTGGATTGATTAGGGTCTTTGGTGATTCAATAAAATGTGGGGGGAAAACAGTATAGAAAGCAAACATAGATACCAGAGACAGTGTGGGAAGAGAATGGGAATTGGCAGAGGGTAAGAAATATGGAATCAAGGATGGGGGGAAAAAAGCTAAACATACAAAAAACAAGAAATGGAAGATCATCTGCTGACAATAACATGTTTGTTGATGTGCTGGATTGAGACAATATACAGTGTACTCTGGATGGAAAATCTCAGTTTGTATGCTGTAATGTACAGTGAATGCAAATAAATAAATTGAAATTAAAAAAAAATAAATTATGTAAGGTGATAGGCAAATAGATAAACAAGCAAACAACAAAAAAAACATAAAATGATAGTCTTATTTCCAGGTGAGCAACAAGAAGTAATCCATGTCTACTTTGCTCCTTGAAGGACAAGGTTCTCCTTAGTCCTACTGCCGGTGAGAAAAGACAAAGGGACTTCTGTGTTAATGGTAATGTATGTAAGAAGAATATCAACAGCTGTTTACATCAAAATGGAGAATTTAGGTGTAAAAATTATGCATCTGCATGTTTGTCTCTCTTGGGCTTGAAGGATGATCTACCTAGGTTGAATATCAGTAAATTCTAAGCTTTGAGCACTTAGGAAAAATAGCTACTTTGTAAAAATTATAAAGAGTGCTAGTAGTAATGGGAAAAAATTAAAAAAATAATTAGCAAATAAACATTGTTTCTTCTATGGGAAACATGGTTAGGTGTTCTCATTCACTGTGTAACTTCAAATGCATTAATTCTGTTCAATTTGGCTGACTCAGAAAACACTGCCTTTCAGAAAAAGACGTTTCTTCAGGGAATGCATAAGAACAGCTACTACAGTTATCTATGTCTGTGGGATGTAGCCACCGAACATTAAAAACTGAATTTTGTTTAGAATATACTAAAATCATCTCTCTCTCTCTCTCTTTTTTTTTTTTCTTTGAAAGGTTTTGCTGTAGGGCACATGTGCTTGCCAGAAAGACAGAGAGAGACAAAGAGACAGAAAGAGAGAAATCACCCCTGGGGGTGGGGAGGGAATGGCCACACCTAAATCCCTTTTCCATTCTGCTCTTGGGATCCCTGGCATGCATGCGCATGCGCCCAGTGTGAGTTTAAGCCACCAGGTCAAGAACCTCCGTGGACTTAGAAACACATCAGAACTCAATCATGGGGCCCCACCCTAATGATATTATCATATCCAAAGACCCCATCCTGAACACCATGAAAGGACTTTACTTTTCATTTAACACCTTTACAATATAATCAATTTGCAATACATTAATTTGCTTAAGCTTCTTTACAGGAGAGAATGCCTCTGCCCTATTGGGTTACTACCTAGTGGCTGAAGATTTCAAGCATTTTTTAAAATTTGCCAGATGGCACATGAATTGGCAGGAGAGAGACAGAGAAATTGATAAAGCACCCCCCATGGGCATGATCATGCAGTGGTCCCTTCTCCATTCCTACGTTTTTTTTTTTTATTTTAGGCATGCATGCAACCATGCCTGGTGTTTTTTTTTTTTTTTCTTTCTTCTTTTTTTTCCTCTCTTTCTTTTTTTTAAAAAAATGTTTGCAGTAGAGCATGTGCACTCATTAGAGAGAGAGGAAAGAGAGAGAGAGAGAGAGAGAGAGAGAAAGATGAAAGGTGAGAAAATATTCCCTAGGCGGGATTACCATGTTGCAATTCCTTCTCCTCTATTTCTCCTCTCTGGATTTTGGGCATGCATGCATATGTGAAGTTACCAGGCCTAGAGCTTGAACCACTAGTCAGCTGTGTGGGATCCAGCCACCTTAACCACCAGGCCACAAACTGTACCAATTTCAAATATTAAATGAACAGGATAGATGGCAGCTGAATTGCCTTTATGACCTACCATGCTCACATTCCTAAAAGTGACTATCCCAGCAAACAGGTGGAAAGCTCAATCATTTTGTTCTGATATGCAAATCAAGCACATCAACTGTGCTATATAATATTGGAGAACAGTGAGTATAAGTCCCAACCACATTCATAGGGAGAGGACATAGACAACTGCCAATGGAGGAAGCATTGAGAAATGGAAGGATATGTTTTTTTTTTTTGTTTTTTTTTTTGAGAGGTTTTTGCTATAGGGCGCGTGTGCTCGCCAGACAGACAGAGAGAGACAGAGAGATAGAAAGCAGGAAATCACCCCCCAGGGGGGATGGCCACGCCGCAATCCCTTCTCCTCCATTCTCCTCTCGGGATCTTGAGCACGCACGCACACGCACCCGGCGTGAGTTTAAGCCACCGGGTCCGGGACTCGAACCGCGGTCGACTACGTGGGAGTCCAGCGACATAGCCATTACGCTAACTGCTGGTCCCAAAGGATATGTTTTAACATTGCCCAAAATGCCAGAAACAATGCCGCTGTAGCATTGTGGCTATCCAAAAGCTTTTCTTTCTCTTTTTTAGGGTTTTGCCATCGGGTGCATACACTCACCAGAAAAAGACAGAGTCAGTGAGAGGGAAAGAGAGAGATGACTTCCTCCCCCAGGAGGGATGGTCATGCTACAATCTCCTCTCCTCCATTTGCCTCTTGGGATTTGGGGCATGCATGCACATGCGCACAATGTGACTTTCAAGCTGCTGCTGGATCTGAGATGCAAACCATGATTGTTCATGTAGGAATCCAGCACCTTAACCACCTTGCCAACTACTGCTCCCCAAAAGTAATTTTATTGCCTACTAGTAAAACAAAAATCAGCCTCAACATGTTTTAGAAAAAAATAAGAGATTCCAGAATCTCTACAACATGTGATATACTAATATCCATTAGATAAAACGATAAAAAAGAACTACATATTAAGTATCAAAAATGTGAACCATAGGTGAGGGAAAAAAAGAACTTTTTAGGAACTACTATAAATAAACTATACAATATCTATAAAATATGATTAAGAACTTATAGAAAAAGAGATGCTTGGCTAGCCGATGGCAAAGTGGCTAAGGTAGCTAAATCCCACATGGCTGACTGTGTAGTTTGAGTCCTGGTCCTGATGGCTTTAAAAATACACTGGATACATGTGCTTGCATGCCCAAAATCCCAAAAAGGAGGGGGAAATGAAGGAGATGGGTACTTGCTCACTGGTTCTCTGTGTGTCTCTTGTGAACACACACACTGTCTGTAAAATTACAGAACATAAAAAAAGGAAAACGATATAATGAGTGATTTATGAGAAAAATTAAAAATGAAATGAAAACTAAAAAAAAAAAAAGAACTGGAAAGACTAGAACCAAAAAATATAATATCTGATGTAAAATTTTACCTAACGATCTCAAGATTGTACTATACAGATTAGTGAACTTTTAGGCTCATAATAAAACATTCAATCTGAGGTACACAGAGAATAAAGATTTTTTTAATTGAATAGTATCATGTAGTCTAGTATACATGAACCTGGTATTCCAGGAGATGAAAAGAGAATGAATAGGTCAAAATATTTATAAGATATGAATGTCATAAGTATGCCAAATTTGATTAAAAATGTTAAATGTAATTATTACTACGGTAAAATCCAAATGAAATCCTGTTTTTGAAGGAACTTTATATAGACACTTTAGAGACAAATTGTTGAAAACCAAGATAAAGACAATATTTTAATGCATCCATAACACAAAGAATGAGAATAGTATCTGACTTTCATTAGGAACAATGGAAGCCTATAATTGAACATACTTCCTCACATTTATTCATTGGGATAAATTACTCATGCAATCTCATTTAATGTTAGAGTTTATGAAACTAGTAATAATCTAGGATATCATAATGGACTTACCTCAGTGTAAAACTGTCTAGTGTTAGTATAATTTCCTTTTTCTTACTGATCTAAATAATTAATTGTGGTAATATAAATTAGATTGAAATAAACTCTAGAACTACTATCCAAATTGTACATGTGAAAATACACATATTACCAGTCTTATATAAAAGGACATCTAAGATTGCCTTGGTGGGGTCAGCAGGTAGCCTGGTGGTTAAGGTGCCGGCTTTCCACATGGCTGACCACGGTTCAAGACTCAGACTTGGAGGCTTGAAAATCACACCAGATACGTGTACATGCATACCCAAAATTTCAAGAGGAGAATGGAGAAGGGATTTCACATGGTCATCCCTCCTGGGGTGTGACTTCTCACTTTCACTCTCTTGGTCTCTCTCTAGTGACTGCATGCACCGTATGGCAAACATCTTTACAAAAAAAAAAAAAAAAAAAAGAGTGCCATGATATTTTTGATATTTTTCCAAGAGCACATTACGATTAATTGGTTTATAAGATAAGGTCATTGTTAAAGTCATAGAGCACATGGCTGTATTTAGATGACATTCACAAAAGGACAATTTCAATAGACAAGATTTATATTTTCTCAAAAGCCCGAGTGAGGTAGCATGGTACATCAGTAGAGACAGAGGAGGGGGACCAGATGGCGAGATACTTCCAGGAATTACAGGGACAGTGGTGAAGAGCATACTGAAAATCTTTGTTGTTTATCCTAAAAGTGTCACCTGATGGCTACCAGAATAATCCCTCAGACATCACAATTCATTCTATGAACATAACTTTAAAATAACCAAACAAAATATGATTTACCTTAGAGATTTAGCAACCTTTTCAGAAAAGGAAGGTGAGAAAGACAGCTTAAGGCATTTCAAAGACAATAAAACACAAATATTTCCTTTATTAAAGCAATTTTCTTACTGCTGTGGCTCTCTCATTTTCTCTTCTATCTAAGTGACATCATTGCAGGAAATAAGGGCTGATATAAAGAATTGAGGAGACAGGCTGTCTGATGAGTTGGAGGGTTCTTAAGTAATGTTTTATCGCAATAATTCTTGGGATTCTAAATCAGTTTCTGGTCATTCTTAACATTCTACTAAGGTGTCTGCATCTTACTAAATTAGTGTAAAATACCAAATATTTTCAGAAAAGAGATGGGTTGGAGAGCTGACACATAGGCATGTCACACTGTATAACTCTTCCAGACAGCAGAGATGTAAGGAGAGTCAGTCACTGTCAGTGTGGGGGACCTCGTATCAATCATGGAAAGAGCTCTTGCTTACTTGCCGCCTTCCTTGTTTTCTTGCATTATCTTTCAGGAAGGTATTATACAAATGACAGTGCTCTTTCATTTAATGAGATCATTGGAACATACCAGAATCCGCTAGTTCTTGAATATCATGCTCAGTATCAGCAAGACCAAAGACTTATCTCAGGGAAAGAGAAGAGAACTGTGTAATAGTCAACTTGGCCAATATTTCCAGCTCCAGTTTTGTGATCAATGTGTAGTCTCCTTCTACTTTGATTTTTAATTTTTTTGGAGAGATATTTGCTATAGAGTGCATGTGCTCACCAGAGAGACAGAAAGCAAGAAATCGCTCTCCAGGGCGATGGCCACACTCCAATCCCCTCTCCTCCATTCTCCTCTCAGGATCTTGGGTATGCATGCAAAAGTGCCCAGTGTGTTTTAAGCCAAGGGTCTGGGACTTGAACTGTGGTCACCTACATGGGAGGCCAGAGATATAACCATTATGTCATTTGCTGGTCCCTCTACTTTGTTTTAATACTCTTTGTAGGGTAGTCCTAACCCTGAGTTGATTTCCGATGCTATGATCACAGATCATAGTACCTTTCCTAAGGTGCTTTCTGTAGATCTTAAAATAATCCAGGAACTAAATGCCTCAGATATTAAATATCTGATCTTTGTAACTTTCCTGGGCAACATATATTATAACCTTGGTCAACATCACATTTTTTATTGTTTTTGCTCTAGTAAAACCTTCGGTTGGAATAATGATAGAAATCTACTCAAATTGTATAAAGAATGAAATAGTTGTTTGGGAATGGACAGCAAAAGCAGGCAATTAAACTAATCCTGAAAATTTAAAAGCTATTACAATGCAAGGCAGATGTAAGCTTACATGGGCTCAGATAATTAAAAGGACTCATGAACTTCACAGAACATATTCATGTAAGACTTTAATAAAGGCAAAAAATGTAGTAGAAAAGAACAAAGAAAGGAAAGATATGTTAAAGAAAGTAAAGATATGTTTAGAATAAAGATGTTTTCTCCCAGCTTCATGTTGAAACTTAATTTTCAATGCAGCTGTATTGAGAGGTATTGCCTTTGAGAGGTGATTAAATCATGGATACTGCCCTTTTCAATGGAATTAGTACCCTTACGAAAGGACTCCAGAATGTCAGACAGTGGTGTAGTGGAAAAACACAAGGCTCTATGAGGCTGAGCCACTTGGGAAGGTTCTGGATTGGTATCTGGTGACCTCCCTGTGTTTGCTAGCATGACCACGATCCGAGGCTGGCTAAGACCAAGAGTGAATTGCAGTATTAGGACCCTGTTGGGGGTTCCGTCACTCTCTCTCTCCTTTTCTCTTTTGCTTATTAAAGAAATAAATAAGAATAAACCTTAAAAAAGAAAAAAAGGAAAAAGGATTTGAGTTCGAAAGGAGGACTTGGAGGCTTGAAAATCACACCAGATACGTGTACATGCATACCCAAAATTTCAAGAGGAGAATGGAGAAGGGATTTTACATGGTCATCCCTCCTGGGGTGTGACTTCTCACTTTCACTCTCTCTGTCTCTCTCTAGTGACTGCATGCACCCTATGGCAAAAATCTTTACAAAAAAATAAAAAGAGTGCCATGATATTTTTGATATTTGGCTATTCCGTCTTCCACCATATGAAGACACAGTTATCCCTCTTCCCAGGAGGATTTAGCAACAAGGTACCATCGTGGAATCAGAGACTAACCCTCACCAAATGCCAGTCTTACTGGTACTTCGATCTTGGACTTTCTAGCCTGGAGAACCATTGGGAATAAGCTTTTGTTCTTTATAAATTTCCCAGTCTTTGGCTTTACAAATGGGCTAAGACAGCAGACAACTGTTAGGGACCTGAGAGTTTTGTATTAGAGGCTCGCTAGGATCTTATTCACAAAAAACACAATTGGTAGCTGGACAATCAGACAGTAAATTTTGTCTCATGCTTCAGTGGAAGTCAGGCGAAGTCTTTCAGTAGGGTCTTCTGTGTGCTGCTGGTTAGTTACAATCCTGGTCAGGTTGTGTAGCTAGTTAAAAGAGATGTAACCAGCAGTATTATTATTGTTTCATTTCTTTTTATTTAAATATTGTCTTTCTTAGCACTCCTGCTTGCACATGTCCCAATCATGTTCCAATCCTTAACTAAATTAAATGACTCTTTTGCTCCGGTGGTCAATAAGAAAAGTATAGCATGATAAATTATTTTGTATTTTCATTTTGCTACAGGGTGCAAGTGCTTATCAGAGGGAGAAAGAGACAGAGCAGTGGAGAGTGAGGAATCACCTCCCACCCCCTGTGGGATGACCACATTGCAATCCCTTCACCATTCTCTTCTTGGGATTTTCAGGATTTGGGGCATACACACACAGTGTGTTTTTCAAACTGCCAGGTCCAGGACTTGAACCTCAGAGTCAGCCATGTGGGATCCAGCTGCCTTAACCACTATCCCACCTGGCTGGCTCTAAGCAAGACACTGTGAATGTAAAATGTATGCTCTTTTTCCCATGTCACGTGTATTGTACTTTGATTTTCTTTGTAGAATGGAAAACCTTGAACCGTCAATTAAATATATAATAAATTTTTACAAATATTCTAATATATCATTTTTTCCCCAATCAAGTTAGCATCCCAAAATCTGCTAATGTATTGTATACAAGTAAAAAGTCTCTTTTATTTATGTATTTTTCTTTGTAACACAACTTAATGAGCAGACTAGTGCTCTCACCATAAATTTTGTTTAATACACACAAGTCTCATTCCTTCACCCCGAATCCCACATTAGGACAACTGGAGTTTAGATTTCTAATGAGATAAACGGCTTTGTGAAAAGATAGAAGCTGGGATTATGGCAGCTCAGCTTTACTCATTAAATATTATAACAAGCATATGCTGTCTGTGTCTAGCAAACAGAGTAAGATAAGAAATAATCAGTTTCAGTCCCTATGTATTATTTTATCCTCTTTCATCTTCTATAATTTATAAGCTACTTGATAGCATTTTGGAGCTTATAGTCTTAAAATTATAACTGTTGTATAATTTAATTGCAAAAACTGGGCCATCTCATTTAAATTCTCATTACTTTGACATTTTCTAAACTCATGGAGTCCTTTGAGATTATCTTAGTTTGCCAGAAAATGATCAGACATAGTTGGGATCCATTACAAAAGTTTGAAAATTGTTACCTTTGAGATTACTTTTTGTTCAATAAAATCACTGATGCTGAAAACCTTCAGCTGTCCATTTTGTATATTTCTTCAACATTTTCTGACATCAGTCTCAACATTGTAAACCAAATCCACAGAACTCTAGGATCCTTACATTGAATATTTCTCTGAAAGAAAAAAAAAAAAAGGAGACTTATTGTACTCAAATAGCATACACACATCTGGTTAAAAACTTTGCTACCTTCAGGTGGTGTGGAGATTAAGATGCTGGATCCCATGTGGGTGATTCTGCGGTTTGAGTTCCGGAACTGGTGGCTTGAAACTCATGTTGGGCGCAGCGTATATGCACATGTGTCCAAAATCCCAAGGTGATTAGAGGAGAAGAGATTACAACGTGACCATCCCACTCTAGGGGGTGATATCTCACTTTCTCTCTTGCTCTCTCTCTCTAGCAAGCACATGTGCCTGACAGTAAAAATTGAAAAAAATAAATAAATAAAAACTAAAACTTTAAATTGAGTTCTGTGGCTTAATAATCTTTTCCTTCCTGGGCCTTCGTAATATTCATGCTGTCATGATGATCTTAAATCTTCCTTATACATCAGTGGACAAAATAATTAGAACAAAATGATTCCAATACGTCAATATGTGGAGAAGGAGAGTTGCTGTAATTAGAGTAAAACCAGCCTATTTTCAGCTTCTATAAATGCTCCCTTTTAGTCACTAAATTGTTTCAATATCCACACATGAGCAATCTAGTTCATCTCTTAGCTGATGTACAGTGACTAACTTGCAGTTTCACTCCCTCCACTTAAATTTGTATATCATTACAACAAGCTAGTAAAGCAATAAAACAATTCTGTATCACAGAACCTGGTGTCAATAATTATATTTGTTCACATCTGACAATGGAATGGATAAAATTTTGTCAGATGGTGGTAAACTCAAATTTTTGTCTAGACTAGAACAGCCACTGCTAAACACCACAAAGTATTAATAACTTTTAAGACTTCTTGTATAATGAAGTGTGTTAAGTTGGTCTGGTTTGTCAATTTTAAATATACAGTGTTGGAAGGGATAGCCTATAATTTCTATCATATTTTGGGGCACAGGTGAGCCTCTCTGTCACATCCATGTTGCACTCATTGAAGGGACTCTCATTCCCTGTCAGAGGTTAAAATGATATGCTATTTATTAAATGAGGTCAAGCTTCCAGAAAGAGTGCTATATTCTGGGCCTAACTTGCTAAGCATCCAACTATAAAGCTGTAATTTGAAAGTTATGGAGAATGAAATTTCTGCAAAATCTGAAAGTATTGAAAGTCTATCATGGGGTTAGTATAATGTTGATAATAAGGATAGAGGGATACATTTGCAGATTAATTTTATTAGTAAATAAATGGATAATACTAAACAAAACCATGATACACCAGCCCCAATTGTGAGTCTTTGTTATGACCAAGGCTTGTCAATTTTGGAACGTAAAGATGGTTCAAATTAGAAAATCTAGCCTGATCATAGACCCCAGCACCAAGCCCACATATTTGTTAACCCAGACCAAGGTTTTCTAATCCACAGAAGTGGAAGTCCTGCCCAAGCAACTGGTCAAAAAGGAATGAAGCCATCGAAATCAGAAAGCAAGAAGGAAAATTATCTTTGCAGTTGATGCAATCTTTTATATAGAAAATTCTAAAAGGACTGTATTTTTTTAAAAAAGAACTATTAGGGGCTGGCAAGTGGTATAGTAGTTAAGGTGTTGGACTCCCATGTGGCCAAGTGCAGTTCAAGTCCCAGACCTGTTCACTTGAAACTCGCACTGAGTGCATGTGTGTGTGCCCAAAATCCCAAGAAGAGAATGGAGAAAAGATTGTGACATGGTCATCCTCCCTGGGGGGTGATTTCTCACTTTTTTTCTGTCTCTCTCTCTGTCTTATGCATGCACTGTATAGCAAAAACCTCTCAAAAAAAAAAAAAACCAAAAAACCTGTTACATCTAATAATAAATTCATCAAAGTTGTAGGATGGAAAAAAAATCCATATACAAAAATCAGTTGTGTTTCTCCACAGTAAATTAAGAAAACAATCTCAATTACAATAGCAACAAAACATGTAAAATACTTAGGAATAACCTTAACCAAGGGGATCAGAGGCTTTTACATTGAAAACTAAAAATTACAAATTAACAGAAAAAAATTCTAAAATTTATATGAATCCATAAGAGGTCCAAATCAGTAAAGCAACACTGAGCAAGAACAAACCTAAAGTCATCACCCTTCATGATACCAAAATATATTACAGAACTGTACTAATAAAATCACCAGTCAGTGGTGTGGTGGCTGTCAACTGTATCTCACATGGTTGATTGTATGGTTTGAGTCCCAGACTCACTGGCTTGAAAACACACCAGGCACATGTGCATTCATACCAAAAATTCCAAGAGAAGAATGGAGGAGAAGGGATTACGCTGTGGCAAACCCCATGGAGGGGGAGGTGTACTTTCTCACTCCCCACCTCCTTGTCCCTCTCAGGTGGACACACATAACTTATTGCAAATTAAAACAACAGAAACAAAACTATGATAATGGTATAATGAGACATGTAGACCAATGAATAGAATGGACAATTCAGGAATAAACCCATGCACACATGATCAGCTGATCTCCCCTGAGGGTGCTGGAAATATGCAACGGGGACCAGGTAGTCTGTCTAATAGAAGGTGTTGGAAAAATTGTATATCCAGGTGCAAATGAAGAAATTGACTCCTTATCTTACACCAGGCTCAAAAATAAGCTGAAAATAAATTAAAGACTTAAAAGATCTGAAATAATCAAACTCCTAGAAGAAAATAAAGGGAAAAAACTTCCTGACATTGGCCATGGCATTGATTCTTTGGATATGATATCCAAAGTACAGGCAATGAAAGTAAAAGCCAATTGAATTACATCTGAACTAGAAAACTTCTGTACAGCATAGGAGACATTAAAAAAAATGGAAAAGTTATCTACAAAATAAGATATTTGCAACCCATGTATCTGATAACAGGTCAATATTCAAAAACAAAACAAAACAACCCAATTAAATGGAACTGAATAGACATTTCTCTAAAGGTAACACACAAATAGCCAGCAAGTATATATAAGGGTGCTCAACATTACTAGCCATCAGGGGATTGCAGATCAATATAATTAGATATCATTTTACTTTGTTAAGATAGCTATAAATAAAAAAAAATACAGGTCACCTTGGTGCCACAGAAGCAAGCTGCTCTAGTGTGGTTGGATCCATGTGGAATTATGTTGGTTCAGTTCTCCAGCTGGCCTTCACATGTTAAGTGTGTGCGTCTGTGATCCTGGATCTCTGGAAAGGCTGGGAGATTGCAGCATGAGACCATTTTGAGGGTGCCCGTCTCCCTCTCTGACTCTCACTTTCTTAAAAGAAATAAGAGAACCTAAGACAAAGATAACCAGTGTTGACAAGGATGTGGAGAAAGGGAAACCCATACTCTGTTGAAGAGAACATAAACTTATACAGCCACTATGGAAAGCAGCAGGAGGCTGCTCAAAAATTTAAAAATACATCTACGATTTGACCTAGCACTTTCACTTCTGGTTATATAGCCAAAGACATTGAAATCAGGGTTATGGAGACTTACCTACATTCCCACATCACTGCAGCATTTTCCTAATAGCCAAGACATGGAAGCAATCTACATGTCCATAGAAGAATGCATGGATAAAGAAAATGTGGTATATGTAACTATAGGTACCGTGAGTACATACGTACGTGTGTGTGTGCGTGTGTGTGTGTGTGTGTGTGTGTGTATGTATATATGATCAGGAATGGACTATGGACAGTGATAGACTAAATATTTGATGGGGGGAACCTACAGATGGCATAATGATTACATTGCTAAACTCCCACATAGTTGACTACGGTTCAAGTCCCAGACGTGGTGCTTAAACTCACACCAGGTGTGTGTGTGTGTGTGTGTGTGCATGCCCAAAATTCTAAGAAGAGGAGATTGCTGCATGACCATACCCCCGGGGGGGTGATTTCTTGCTGTCTATCTCTCTGTCTCTCTCTGCCTCTCCACTCTAACAACAACAAAAAAACCCTCTAAAAACTTTTTATATATTATATATTATAACATAAAATAATATAATTATTACATATATTAATATATTATTATATAATATTATTATATAATATAATTATGTATTATAACACTATACACTATACACACACACACACACACACACACACACGATAGGGTTCCATAACATTATAATGGAACTGAAAAACTTTTGCTTAGTGATGTAACTGAGTCAAGTTTGTGCTAATGCTGGTATAAACAAGCCTACTTAGTGCACTGTCAGTCATATAAAGTATAGCGCATACAATTATGTACAGAACTAAGGCAATAATGATAATCAATGACCAGGTTACTAGTTTATATATTTACTATACTACACTTTTTATCATTTACAGTGTGCTCTGCTTATTAAAAACAGTATACCCCCACTACCCTGGAAGAGCCTCATACTGGATTTCTAGATTGCATCATTTCTGTGCTAACCCTTTTTATTCTGGATTCAATACTAGTTCAAGGATACTAAGTAAGGAAATTAGGCTGCCCCGTAGCAGTTGTTCTTTTTTTTCAGGTGAACATGGAAGCAATAGAAATTCTCCCTCCTTTTCAGGCTCTCCCTCCCCGCCAAACAAACAAACAAACAAAGAAAAAACACACTGTTTATTAATCACAAATGTAAGTGTCTTAGGCTGGGCTCTCCTAGAGTACCTTCATTCACTAGCTAATGTTATTATTAGAATAACTTCATAAAAATATTTTCTGACATAATTAAGTAAAATTTATTTTGCCCACAGCACTTCCAAACTGTATATAAATACTGATACTGATGAATACTTGGAAGAATTGCCGATGGAAATTAGAACACCTTGCCTTCCAATCCATCCTCCCTGAATTTCTTATAAATTGCCATAAATTTGGCCACGAATGCTTCCAATTGATAGATGGCTTTGCTACCCAGCTGTACAAGATGGTCCTAATAAGCTTCCATCTGAATCACTTCCCCTTTCGGTTGTCCATCACGGTAATGTAAAAGTTATGAGAGAAGGCCCTTCATTACCATCTCAGGAGGAATACAATGAGTTAGAAGCTCATAGCGTCTTCCGTGAACTTCAAGGAGCCTTTGTGGAGTTTGCTGACAATGGCATTGCAGTCTCCCTCAGCTACACTTCCCAATCTGTCTCAGGAATTTCTTGATCTATGGTAAGAGGATATTGATACGCTCTGCAGGCATCACACATAAATAGGGGTTTTCTGCAATTTCTGCGGGACTTTTCTGCAAGTCTGTGAGCAAGTCTGTGAAGGGAGATTCAGACCTTTCCTGCACACAGTAGATAACACATGACAAATATCTTGAATGCTGGGAGCAGGCATGGAAACTGCCAGACACTATGAATAGGTGGTATCACTTTAGATGTAGAATTGCAGCAGCAGATCAACCTGCAGGCAGACATGTACTTTTCCATGGTTCTATGTAAGGCATGTTGAACATCCTTGGTGTTTGTCAACTTCTATCAATATCACTTTAAAATCTCTTTGAGAATTTGTTTCAGGTGGCTGTGATTGTGCCACTGTTTCCAAAATCTTCTAAATTAACTGCTCAGTCACTATTTCTAGCATTACTGAGATTAACTTCAAAGTGGTAATTATTTGCAAGAGTGCTGATTTCATTATTTTTTGATGAGGAGTTGTGACGAATTGATGTTCAATTCTCAATTATTCCATGCCAACCCCATAAAGTTTATATAGAATATACATAATGCTTCTCTTTTTTCCAGCATCTGAAGGCCCATACACTAACAAATGAGGAAAGTCACCACAGTGCACCAGGTTGCACAGCTGGGCCACCTGCTCCTCATGGTAGAGTGGTCTAGCTGTCCCAAGGAGCAGAGTTGATATTTGTACATTCAGAGGCTCATGGCAGCTCGACCTCCCAGGGTGGAGTCTAAATTCTTTTTTTTTAAGAGAGATATTTGCTATAGGGTGCATGCACTCATCAGAAAGTGATAAATCACAACCACCATCCCCCCCCCAACTCCAAGAGGATGGCCATACCACTATCCCTTCTCATCTATTCTTTTCTCAGAATCATGGGCATGCACACACGTGCACCTGGCATGAGTTTTAAGCCACCAGGTCCGTGACTCAAGCCATGGTCAACTACATGGGAGTCAAGTGATATAACCATTATGCCATCTGCTGGTCCCAACATTTTTATTTATATACCAGAGGGCACATGAGAAAGAAGAAATGAGAGAGAGAGAAGAGGAGAAGAAAGAGAACACTCCTCCCTCCAGTGGGGCCTGGTCTCATCACAACCTCCTCCAATTCTCCATCTCCTCAGGATCCTGGCCACACCAAGCTCCAGGTATGTAAGCTGTCAGGGCCAGGACATGAACTCTGGCTGTATGTGATCTGCTCACTCTGCACTGTGTTTAACCCCTGCTTGATGGGGCCAGCCCAATTTTTTCAGTTAGTTGAGTCAATGGTTGGTTTTTTAATTTTTTTTGTTTTATTTAACTAACTTTCTTTCTTTCTTTCTTTCTTTCTTTCTTTCTTTCTTTCTTTCTTTCTTCCTTCCTTCCTTCCTTCCTTCCTTCCTTCCTTCCTTCCTTCCTTCCTTCCTTCCTTTCTTTCTTTCTTTCTCTTTCTCTTTCTTTCTTTCTTTCTTTCTTTCTTTCTTTCTTTCTTTCTTTCATTTTAATTTGACCAGAGGACAGACTGAGAGAGTGAGGGGGGGGTGGTGAGAGAGCAAGCCACCAGGTCCAGGACTCAAACCATGGTTGGCCATGTGAGAGTCCAGCACCCTTAACCACTATGCCACCTGCTGGCCCCAGTGGCTGGTTATTTTAATTAAGATGTTTTCACAAAGTCTCTCAATCCTGGCAATGAAAAGGTTCACAGTGAGGTCTTGATGGCTGTATTTATCTGTCTGCATGCAACCTTTTATTTTTTAAACTAAACCATTAAATTAGGAGGGCATATGCATTTATTTATTTTAAGCTTTAAGAAATATTCTCAGGTTTATTTTTATATGATACTATCTGTGAAAGTAATATTTACCAACTAAAAATTATCAGCGATATGAAGTGTTCAGTAATAAGCCAACTTCCAATTTCATAAACCATTTCATTCTGGGAACACAAATGCACTGGGTGAAAAATGGTAAATATAAAGCAAAGCAAAGCAAAGTAAAAACGTGCTACTCAACAAATTAAACATGAATAATTTAGCTACCTATTTGACTTGCTAACTACAGGCTTGAATAATCTTAAGAAAATATTAATACTAACACTGAACACAAAAATCTCACCAAGCTTCTTTTACAAAATTGCTATTGGCAAGTGGGAAATGGAGGAAGGAAAAGATGGAGAGAAAGAAAGGAAGGGAAAGGGTGCTGAGTAGAAATAATTCTAATTGTATCAAAGATGCCCTCTGATTCTCTTTGTATGATATTGTTTAATTGTTTCCTTCCTGCTTAACTTTGGTTCAGTCTATCATCAGTTTTGATCTAATTTCTAAATTTTTATGAAGTCTGCCCTCATGTTTATATAAGCAAAATACAAGCAAAGTTAAATTTTCTGAGATACTCTGTTGCATGTTAATAATCATGGGAGGGTCTAAAAGGCACCTTTATCATTCTATCCTCTTGCTTTAATATTTGAATCGTCACTATTGATTATTCCTTTTACACTTTCTACTTAGTCATTGCCTTCATTATTTCTAGTCACATAAAAAAGATAAATTGCAGTTACACGATATCACTGATCATGTATTCATTTTAATCTACTTTGAATGGTGTTAACCAGTTACATTAGAAAAAATGAATCTGAATTTGTATCATAACTACCCTTTGCTTACTGAAATAATTGCGTGTGCCATTTAATATTTATTTAACTAAAATGCAGGATTGACTCTAAAGATGTAGTGAAGTCTTTCTGTTTGGAATATTTTGTTCGTCATTCTTTTCTCTCCTAAATGATACTTACTGGAGGAAAGTACCACGGCTAAGTCAAATCGTAAGATTATGTTCAATTGTGCTTTATCTGCAGTTTGCCTTTTTCATTATACTTTTTTTTGTTTATTTTTGGAGAGGTTTTTGCTATAGGGCGCGTGTACTCGCCAGACAGAGAGACAGAAAGCAAGAAATCACCCCCAGGGGGGATGGTCACGCAGCAATCCCTTCTCCTCTATTCTCCTCTCGGGATCTTGGGCATGCACGCACACGCGCCCGGCGTGAGTTTTAAGCCACCGGGTCCGTGACGCGAACCGCGATTGACTATGTGGGAGTCCAGCGACATAGCCATTACGCTAACCACTGGTTCCCTTGAGAAAACTTTTGACACAGGAAATAAGGTTTAAATTAGAACTTGAAACATAATAAATTAATTGTCATGTAGAGCCAGGTGGTGGCTCAGTAGTGACAATTTAACCCACATGGGAAAAGTTGAGGATTCAAGTCCCTGGACTTCCCCCAAGTGTTCTGGGAATGCACTCATGTGTCCATGACCCAGGCTAGTGAGAACTGGGGGGTATATGGTGGTATGGAGACTTTTCAGGAGGGCCTGCCTTTCTTTCTTTCTTATAAGAGAAAGAAATCACTAAACTTTATTTTTTTTTATTTTATTTTTTAAGAAATTGCCAGGATCGGCCGTTGGTGTGGTGATTAAGTCATTAATCACTGATTCTCACATGGTCAACAGTGGTTTGAGTACTGGACTCTGCACCTTGAAAATCACACTGGGCATGGAGACGTACATGGCCAATTCCAAAAGGAGAGTAGAGAAGAAGGAGCCATCCCCTTAAGGAATGATTTCTCGCTTTCTCTCTCCCTCTCTCTTTCTCTCTCTCTCTTTCTCCAGTGAGTGCAGGTACATGCACTATGACAAATATCTTAAAAGAGAAAAGGAGAAAGAAAGAAAACAAATGAAAGAAAAAAGAAAGAAAGAAATTGTCAGATAGTAAAAGACAAAAGGGAGCTGGCTCATATTGTGATGGTTAAGGCAGCTGGATGCCTCATTGACAAATACATAGTTCAAGCCCTGGACCTGGCAGTTTGGAAAACACCCTGTGTGTGTGTGTGTGTGTGTGTGTGTGTGTGTGTGTTCAAATTCCAAAAAGAGATATGGAGAAGGGATTGTGGTGTGACCATGCCTCAGAAAGCTCACATGCCCTGTGACACAATTTTTTTAAAAAACAAGATAAAAATTAAAGTAAACTGCTTAATATTTGTGAAAGCAGGGAAGCAGGAGACAGTTTAGTGTAAGGCATATCATATGCCTTATATACATGTGTATAACATACATATATAGATATAATTGCAAAATCAGTTGTGCCACATACAGCCATATTTCAAGAGCAAAATTAAAATTTAATTTGGAAATGCTCATTATAATTCAATTCCTTTCAGCTTTGGCTCCCTCCCAGTTTCAAATCCCATACAGGTAGGTTCAAATTTCCTATCATAAATGTAAACCTTCTCATAAGGAGCTGCCAGCTTGTTTCATCAACACAAATTTGGCATCTTTGCTTTCCTGATGACAAAAGATGGTGTTCTAAGCAAGACTTGTGATACTTTCCTCCATATACTGTAAACATGAGCAATAATTGCATCATTTTCTTAATTTAATAGTGAGGCATCATAACAAATTAGACACAATCATTTACCAGCATGAAGCCTGCTATTTACCTCTCGTGAAAGGGACTTGTCTCCTGAACACATGCAGAATTATTATTTCTGGGATGCACATTTAAAGACATTTCTTCTACAGCAGAGAAATTCAACTAATGAACTTGGTAATGGAATTGGAACTCTCAAGTATTTGCATTTTTTTAACAAACCTGAATTACATTACACTAGTGATGTTAATGTGACTTAAGCATATTTATTCTGAACATGACCTTAAAACTCTATACGATTAGCCTATTTAATCAACAGAATCTGTAGTTTCATTAGAATGTGTTTAATTTATTCTTTGTGATTATCATAATTTGGTATGAATGTGAAAGGAAGGAAAACAGGCATATTTCTAAAACAAAACTTTATAATGTATGTTCTGGGCTCTCAGAAATTTCTCCTTTCTTTTCTTTCTTTTTTTTTTTTTTTTTTTTTTTTTGAGAGAGTTTTGCTATAGGGCGCGTGTGCTCGCCAGACAGACAGAGAGAGACATAGAGACAGAAAGCGAGAAATCACCCCCCAGGGGGGATGGCCACGCCGCAATCCCTTCTCCTCCGTTCCCCTCTCGGGATCTTGGGCACGCACGCACACGCGCCTGGCGTGAGTTTTAAGCCACCGGGTCCGGGACGCGAACCGCTGTCGACTATGTGGGAGTCCAGCGACATAGCCATTACGCTAACTGCTGGTTCCCTCCTTTATTTTCTTAAAAAGGCATCAGTCTATTACTGTAAATGGTTAGGTCTTCCAGTAAGGGCAAAATCAGCATCTTACTTGCTTTGGAATCAGTATAATCTTTCACAGAGTCTAGAGCTAAAGGAGAAGAATGACTGAAAAAAAGTGGGTATGGTGTAAATATCTTTGTTTGTTTGTTTGTTTGTTTGTTTGTTTTTGAGAGATTTTTGCTTAAGGACACATGCACTTACCAGAGAGACAAAGAAACAGAAAGAGAGAAATTACTTCCTAGAGGGATGACCACACTAAAATCCCTTCTCTTCCATCCTCCTCTTGGGATTTTGGGCACCCACACACATGTGCCCAGCATGAGTTTTAAGCCACCAGGTTCAGGACTCAAATTGTGGTGGACTGTGTGGTAGTCCAGTGACGTAAGCATTAGGCCATCTGCTGGTCCCCAGAAAGTGAGAAATCACCCCACAGGAGGCATTGTCAAGCTGCAATCCCTTCTCCTTTCTTCTCTTGGTATTTTGGGCACTCACAGTCATGGGCCCAGCATGAGTTTCAAGCTACTGTGTCCAAGACTTGAACTGTTGTTGGCCACATGGGAGTCTAGCACCTTAAACACTATGCCACCTGCTGGTCTGGTATAAATATTAATGAATCCTCCTGTTCTCATCTCTTCATTCGCTTTTTCAGAAACATTAAATAAGGGCTTATGTTAACATATAATGTAGTTTTTCTTATAAGACAAGAATAAAGAGGTTAGTTTAAGAATCAAAGCATCATGGGTCAGCTTACATGTCATTCCTGATAAATCATAAAAGGATTGACTGGACCTTGCCATGATTTCTTTCCTTTTTAAAAAGTATTCTAACTTATTTTATACATTCAATCTTTAAACATCACAACTTGTAAAATGAATTACCCATCATGAACACACTTTGCAGCAGTCCTGTTGAAGATATCATACACGTTATCAATGTACAATCCTCCATTTCTGAGTCCTCTAAATGTTTTCCCCCTCTATTTTTCTCCTCTGTTTCTTTCCTTTCACTCTCCCCCATCTCTTATACTCTTACCACACTGTCTCCCATATCCACAACCGTTTTCCATGCTTTTATATCCTCCAATTTTTCAGCTTCTGCAATACTGTGTGGAAAGTCAGTTTATATTAAGTGAAGACATACAATGTCTCTCCTTCATAGCCTGGTTCACTTTACTCAGCAGTGAATCCTCCATATTAGTCCACTTTCTATTAAATGCCAGAGTCTTGTTTTTTAATGACTGAGTAGTATTCCATAGAGTATATGTGCCACACTTTTTCAATCCATTCTTCTGTTCATGGACATTTGGGTTGGTTCCATATCTTAGCAATTGTAAATAATGCCATGATAAACATAGATATACAAGCACTTTTCCAACTGAGCGTTCTCCTATCCTTTGGGTAGACACCCAGGAATGGAATTGCTGGATCATATGGTAGCTCTATTTGTAGAACTTTGAGGAATCTCTATTGTTTTCCATAGTGGCTGGACTAATTTACATTCTCACCAATAGTGTTGGAAAAACTGGGTATCCACCTACAGAAAGATTAATCTGGATTCTTATCTCTCACTATTAACAAAATCAACTCAAAGTGGATCAAAGATCTAAACCTAAAACCTCAAACTATAAAACTACTGGTGGAAAACACTGGGGAAACTCTGGGAGACATTGGAGTAGGCAAAGACTTCTTAAATAAGAGAGAGGTGAAACTCTCTCTATTTGCAGATGACATAATTGTATACATAGAAGACCCAATGGTTTCCATGAAAAATTTCTGGAAGTAATACATGAATATAGTAAAGTTGTAGGATACAGAATTAATATACAGAAATCTATATTTCTATATACGAACAACAGGCAGGCTGAGATATAACTGAAAAAAGTTATTCCATTTACCATAGTCACAAAAAGTATAAGATACTTAGGAATAAATCTAGCCACAGAAGTTAAAAACCTCCATGAGGAAAACTATGAGAAACTAAAAACGAAATTGAAAATGACAATAGAAAAGTGGAAGGATATCCCATGTTCCTGGATTGGAAGCATTAATATAATCAGAATGACAATTCTATCCAAATTAATCTACATATTTAATGCAATGCCGATCAAAGTACCAGACACATTCTTTACAGATCTAGAAAAGACAACCATAGAGTTTGTTTGGAGGCATAGAAGACCCCATATTGCCAAAGCGATTCTGCACTAGAAGAGTGGAATGAGTGGCATCTCACTCCCTGATCCAAAAATATACTACAAAGCTGTGGTAATCAAAACAGCATAGTACTGGCACAGAAACAGACATGTGGGCCAACAGAATAGAGTCCCCAGAAATAAATTCCCAAACATACAGTCAACTGATTTTTGACAAGGGGTACCAGTCAATCCAGTGGGAAAAGGAAAACCTCTTCGACAAATGGTGCTGGAAAAACGGGATTTTCACTTGCAGCAAAATGAATATGAACCCCTACCTCTCACCTTTGAAAAAAATCGAGTCAAGTTGGGTCAAAGATCTAAACCTAAGACTTCAAACTATAAAACTGCTGCTGGAAAACACTGTAGAAACCCTGGGAGACATTAGAGTAGGCAAAGACTTCTTAAATGAGACTCCCCCAAACTACAGTCAATAATCCCCCAAATAGACAAGAGAGATTACATCAGACTAAGAAGTTTCTGCGTGGCAAAAGACAAAGTAATTATTGTGAATCCACAACCCTCAGAATGGGAAAATATTTTTGTAAACTATGCGTCAGATAAGGGACTGATAACCAGAATTCACAAGGAACTCAAGCAGCTATTCCGAAAAAAGACGATCAATCCTATTAAAAGATGGGAGAATGGGACCAGCTGTTAGCGTAATGGCTATGTCGCTGGACTCCCACATAGTCAACCGCGGTTTGCGTCCCGAACCCGGTGGCTTAAAACTCACGCAGGGCACGTGTGCATGCGTGCCCAAGATCCTAAGAAGAGAATGGTGGAGAAGGGATTGTGGCATGGCCATCCCCCCTGAGGGGTGATTTTTCGCTTTCTGTCACTCTGTCTCTCTGTCTGTCTGGCGAGCGCATGCGCCCTATAGCAAAAATCTCTAAAAAAAAAAAAATGGGAGAATTAGTTGAAAAACATTCTCTAAAGATGATATATGAATAGCTAAAAGGTATATGAAAAAATGCTCAACATCCCTCACCGTAAGGGAAATACAGATCAAAACAACAATGAGATACCACCTAACCCCAGTCAGAATGACTAAGATTAAAACATAAAATGTTAAGTGCTGGTGGTAGTGTAGTGAAAGAGGAACTCTCTTACACTGCTAGTGGGAATGTAAATTGGTCCAGCCACTGTGGAGAATAATTTGGAGATTCCTCAAAAATCTACAAATAGAACTACCTTCTGATCCAGCAATCCCACTCGTTGGTATCTACCCAAAGGACAGAAGAATACTTAATCGGAAAAGTGCTTGCACATCAGTGTTTATTGTGGCACTATTCATGATTGCTAAGTCATGGAACCAACCCAAATGTCCATGAACAGATGAATGGATAGAAAAATTGTGGCACATATACTCTATGGAATACTATTCAGCCATAAAAAAAAAAAAGAAAAAAAAAAACAACAAAACCTGGGCTTTTGACAGAAAGTGGAAAAATATGTAAGATTTCCTGCTGAGTGAAGCAAGCCAGGCTATGAAGAAGAGATATTTTATGTCCCCACTTAATATATACCGAGTGTCTGCACTCTATGACTGAAACTGATTGACTAAAGGATTTAGAAACACAGTATATGGATGTAAAAACCAGATATAGTGTGTGTGAAAGAGTAGGGTCTGATGAAGAACATTTAGAAGAAAAATAGGGAGGCAAAGCATTAATGGGGCCAAGAAATGTGATATTATCTGTTGAAGATATTTTATAGTTTTATCAACTGGACTAGAGAGAAATGTCCACCTGTTGTAATATCCACTTTGTAAGCTAAATAATGTGATTAAATGTATAAAATAAAATTAAACTAAAAAATGGAAAAAAAGACCCCCAAAGCATAGAAAATAATGCCAAAAATAAACAAGTGGGATTACATTAGATTAGGACATTTCTGCACAGCAAAAGACACAGTAATTAATGTGAACTGACAACACTCAGAATGGGAGAATATTTTTGTAAATTATGCCTCAGATAAGGGACCAATAACCAGAATACACAGGAAACTCAAGCAGTTCACATGAAAAAATAAATGATCAACTCAATTAAAAGATGGGAAAATTAGCTGAACACACAATTCTCTAAAGAAGACAAAGTTCTTAAAATAAGAATAAGGGGCTAGCAGATAGCCTAGATGTTAAGGTGGCTGAATTCCATATGGCCAACTGTGAGGCTTAAATCCTTGGACCCAGCTTGAAAATTATGCTGGGTATATGCATGTGCATGCCCAAAATCCCAAAAGGAGAATGGAGGAGAAGAGATGCAGTGTATCCATCCCTCCTCAGGGATCATGTCTCACTTTCTCTGTCTTTTTTCTGTTTTTTTTTTCTCTGGCTAGTGCACGCACCCTATAGCAAATAAATAAAAAAAGCATAAAATTTAGGGAGAATGGATAGTACTCAGAATTATTTCCTTTTATGGTAGAAATTAGTATTTTCAAGAGGGTCGTAATTTAATTGTAGTATACGAATGACATATTTTGGCAAATGTAAACATAAAAATAGTACTTGAGGTGTATAAAACTTACGCTTAGGGAATTCTTGTCTTTCAATAAGCCTGAGTCATTGTTGTATAATGTGGGAATAAACATTCATCATGGACACAGAGGCTGGAATATTTTGGGAAAGGCATAAACCAGTTTTCTGAATACAAATATAAGAAATCTAGACTTTAGACTAAGACCAATGAGAAACCATACAACGATAAGCAGGGAGCAAATAAAATCATTTTGCATTAATTATCAAATTGCAACTAATTTGGGACACTGCTTATTATAAAAGTCAAACATGGATGCCAGCAGATGGTGTAGCAGTTACATAATTGGACTCCCACATGGTCAATCATGGTGTGAGGCTTGAAACTCATGCAGGGCATGTGTGCATGCATACCCAAGATCAGGGAGGAGAATAGGAAAGGGATTTTGGCATGGCTATCCCCCCAGGGAGGTGATTTCTCACTTTCCCTCTTACTGTCTCTCTCTCTCTCTCTAGTGAGTGCAGGTGCCTTAAGGCAAAACCTCCTAAAGAAAAAAAGTCAAAACTAAATTTCTGAAGAATACTAGCTATTCTATCTAACCCATAAGTATAAAGCAAAGCCCAGAAGGAAATGAATATCATGTTGGAGTGACAGGAGATGAGAGGTCAGCAGTGCCTCCTACATAGATGCCCATATTCCCCATCTAAAAGTAAGAAATAAAGTAGCTTATTTTATTGTTATTACAACTGTTTTGACATACTAATTTAAACAAAAAGGGTGTTACTATTTATTAACGCAGTTTGAGTAGTTTAAAAGAATAATTTAAAATGCAGTATTCAATCAAATTAATGTAGAAATCAGGATTGTGGTTATTTGCAAGTTAGTGATGATTTCATAGGTTAAAGAGAGTTTATGAGTTATTGGCAATAGTGTTCTTTATCTTGGTGCTTGCTGCCATATCTGAAATATGGCAAAACGATCAAGCTTCCAAATAATTAAGATCTTAGAACTAAGAGAAAGATGAAAATGAGCAAGTAACGTGAAGAGATAATTCCTAAAAAATAAAATGCAATCCAGCAACAGATGTAAGCACAGCATTTAGTAAGTGCCAGAGTAAGATAAATGCAGAGGAAACAAAATCCAAGGGCACTGTGAGCAATCTTAGAAACAAATATTAAATGGAAATAAAATATATTTTCAAAGGAACATAAAAAACACAAACAGCTGACTTGAAAACATAAAAAAGAGGGGCCAGTAAATGGTATGGTGGTTAAGACACTGGATTCCACATGCCCCACTGCAGTTCAAGTCCCAGACCTGGTGGCTTGAAAATCACTGTGTGTGTGTGTGTGCATGCCTAAAATCCTGAGAAGAGTAGAGGAGAAGGGATTGTAGCATGGCCATTCCCCCCCAGAGGGGGGTGTGAATTCTCAATTTCTCTCCCTCTCTCACTCTCTCTCACTGTCTCCAGCAAGCACATGTGCCCTATAGCAAAATAGACAAAACAAAACCTTGAGTATTGACTCTCTTATGGGCTTCCTTGGCAGAAATATAAACCATAGCTTGTTGCATTTTTGTCACTAGGGGAAGAGTGTGCTCTGTGTGAATCCTCAAAGGAGTTGAAGAGTGTAAATGAACTTGCAGATGTGTTCCTCTAGGCTCTAGATGCATGATCGTACCAGGTCACTGTAATACAACTTGGCCATGAATATATAATATAATCTATGCTGAGTCTCATGACTCCTTCTAGTGACTTTTCAAGCATAAAGATGGCCTTGGGGTATACAACAACCAGGAATTATGTTTGCTGAAATAATGCCAAATAAGAGAATTTATAGACATACCCGTGATCAATAAGAGAATATTTGGGAATACTAAAGAGTGTTCTTCTGGAAGAGAAAAAATGATCTTGTGTAATTTCAGCAGCACAGAAAATCTAGAAGTAATTAAAAGAGAGAGTATGCCAATCAGGAATACCCAAACTACAGCCATTCAAAGAAAGCCAGCTCATGAACACCCAAATAAGTCAAACAAACACCTGACTGTAGCCAATTAGATGATTTTGCTACTTTGTTGCTGCTGGCTAGAATTCTGAATTCTGAGATCTGCTGATTCATGAATCAGCATTTACTACCTCTGTTAAAATTTTCTTTTAACAGTGTAAATGAATGAATTCATTCTGTTGAACATTAGTAGGTGTACACATACCTAGACTATATATAAAAACAGTAAGAGTGAAAAAGATATATAAATATACATAACAAAGTTATACACACACACAGGCACACATACACTCATGATATCTATAATATATAATTTAGGATTATGGAAAACAAGTTAAGATATTCTGCAATCATAGAATTTCTTGGGAGGTGGTAAAGGTATATGACAATATACTGAAGTCTATAGTATAACCAGTAACGTAATGGGAAAGAAATGTACTAGACAGTACAGCAGGAAAATGGGATATTAAAGACAATAATCTGTAAGAAAGAAGAGAATTATAAGACAAAAAAATAGAAAATAAATAGTAAAAGGTAATATTTATGCATACATTAATAATTTTATTAACTCTAAATAGACTAAATTCTCCAAATAGAAGATAGACTGTTAGACTAGATTTTTAAAGTCAACTGTACTCTAATAATTATATGTCAACCTGACTGTATTAAAGACTTCCTGAAGAGTTGGTAAAACACTACTTCTGGGTGTGTCTGTGAAGATGTTTCTGGAATACATTAGTATTTGAACCAATTAAATGAGTAAAGATCAGTCCTCATTAATGCAAAAGGATATTAATTTGCTGAAGGCTTAAGTAGAACCAAGAAATAATGGAAGGATGAATTCTCTTTGAGTTAGGACACACCTGCCCTCCTGCCTTTAGATACTGTTGTACCGGTCTTCTTATTCAGGGACTTACACTCGTGTCCACGCTTCCTCACCCCTACTGTTCCCAGGCTCTTACATTGAACTAAATGTCATTTCTGGGTTGTCAGCTTGCAGAAGCATATGGTGAGGCTTCTGGGCTTCTGTAATCGTGTAAACCAATTCCTATACTATATCTCCTTATACATATACTTATCAGCAGTCTCCAAAAAGTTTGTGAGGGGCTAGTGATAACACAACTGGACCCATATGAGAAAAGTCTGGGTTCCCATCTTAGGACCTCCCTGATCAGGCTGGGTGTGCGCACAAGTGCCTGTGATCCAGCGTGGGCCATGGACACCCTGCTGGGGCTGCCTTGCTCTATCTCTATCTCTGAATGAATAAATACACTTGAACTAATTTCATGAAAAAATGGGTGTTAGGAAGAGTATGCATAGATTTCAAGTTTTTTTTTACATCGAAATAAACTCATACTTTATTTCCATTTCTTCATGAAGTTTTTGAAGTGCTCATATCTATTTCTCTTGCTCCATTTATTAGTTCTGTTTCTCTGGAGAACACAGATATATACCTGATTAGAAGGGAAAAAATCTAAAATATAATTATATAGAGGGATTAAAAGCATAAATTATTCTGTTATAATGAACAATGTAAAATCCCAAGCTTGTGGGACACTTAAGGCTGGAATATATATATTTAAGAGAAAAATATATGATCTGAACATCCAACTTGAACACTTAAAATAATAGCACATTAAGATAAAATAATTGGAATAAAGAATAGATCAGAGAATGAAGAAATAATAAGGAATAGACCAGAAATTAATAGAATGGGAACAAAGATTAAAACTCAATGTCAGAGCCAGCAGGTGGCATTGTGGTTAAGGTGCTGTACTTCTACTTGGCTGACCACGGTTCAAGTCCTGGACCTGGTGACTTGAGAATTATGCCAGGTGCATGTTTGTGAGTGCCCAAGGTCCCAAGAAGAGAATGGGGGAGAATAGATTGCAGCATGTTGAACCCCCTTGCTGGATAATTGCTCACTTTCCTTCTCTTTGTTTCTGTGCCTCTCTGGTGAATGCCATAAACCCTATGACAAAACCTAAAAAAAAAAAAAAAAAGTCATAAAATAATTCTTTGAAAAGAATAATAAAATTGCTAAGCCCCAACGAAAACCAATCATGAAATAAAACACATATTTGGAAGAAGCATCTGATATCAGAAATAAAAGAGTACTGTAGATTCGTTTTTTTCTTTCTTTTTTTCTTTTTCTTTTTTTTTTTTTAAGATAGATTTTTGCTATAGGGTACATGTGCTTGCCAGAGAGACAAAGAGAGACAGAAAGCAAGAAATCACTCCCAAGAGGGGTTGGCCACACTGCAATCCCTGCTCTTCAATTCTCCTCTCAAGATTTAGAGCACACGTACACACACACCTAGTGTGAGTTTCAAGCTACCAAGTCTGTGATTTGAACCACGGTTGACTACGTGGGAGTCCAGGAAAATAACCAATGTAACCCATCTGCTGTCCTAAGATTCTGCATACATACTAAGGATAATAAAGATGAAAAACTTCCATGAATACATTTGCAAATTAGGTGAAATGAAATTATTTGTCTCATAACAATAGTAAATTAGAACCTAATCTGATATACACCAGGTAGTGGGGTGCTGCCATAAAACATCTATAATGTGTCATTATGTTTGGTACCAAGTGATGCGATATGGAATAGTCTGAAGAAGACTGTTAGAAGCCTAATGGGCCAGAACGGAGATGGCCATGAGAACTCAATGTGAAAAAAATGTTATTGGAGGATGAAAGAAAGGATTCCCTTGCACTGTAGTCTTGGAAGGTTTACTATAACTATTGGATGCAGTTATATGGAGAACAGAAAACATGACCACATGAAATGATTAATCTAAGGAAAGTAACTAACAAGCTAAGGAGCTTTTCTGGAAGAATATGACAATTCCTTTCTTTTATGGATATACCATAGCTATAAAAAGTAATGAGCCAAATCATATTTTTTTTCAAGTAGAATACAGAGGACACGTAAAGATGCCAGGATCTTCTGCTTTTAACAAAAAACCATTATTCATGTCCTGTCTCTCCAGATGACAAATGGTTTAGGCAAATATAAATTTGAGGGCATTACCAATAAAATATGGCCCCAAGGTAAAGATGAGGACTTTGCTGAGACCTCAGAGAAATCTAAGGTTGTATCTAATAACTTCCCTTCCCCTTTAAGGTTCTTTCTTTCTTTCTTCCAGGAGTGAGACAGAGTGAGACCCAGAAACAGGGACCTTCAAACACGATTTTTTTTTTTTTCTTGGAGAGGTTTTTGCTATAGGGCGCATGCGCTCGCCAGACAGACAGAGACAGAGAGACAGAAAGTGAGAAATCACTCCCCAGGGGGGTTGGCCATGCCGCAATCCCTTCTCCTCCATTCTCGGGATCTTGGGCACGCACACACATGTGCCCGGTGTGAGTTTTAAGCCACTGGGTCCGGGACGCAAACCGCGGTCAACTACGTGGGAGTCCAGCGACATAACCATTACACTAACTGCTGGTCCCAAACAGGATGTTGACACTGCAATCTATCCTATCTTAGCCAGTCTCAATCTTGGGCACCTGTGCTCCTAGCATGTTCAGGGATGTCTCTAGACACAAACCTGGAACCTTTATGTGATTTCCCTTTGCGAAGTGTTGCTTTACAGTAGTACCACTGCCTAGCCTCTGATAGTCTCCTTAAGGCAAATTAAAAGCCCACTGAGAGGCTAAAGCTGTGACTGAAGAGTCATAAGGACTTGTAAGAATCTTAACAGTGTTGTCTTTCACAGACTCACCAGGTGCCTAAGATAGTTTCTATTTCAAAGGGATTTGTCTTATTGAGTGATTTCCTAATAAAATTCAAAGTGGACCCATACAGATTTATTGATTTATTTATTATTGAGTCATTTTCTAATAAAATTTGAAGTAAACCCATATATATTTCTAAAAATTTATTTATTGATGGGAGCACCAAAAAGTTGGGATAAAAGGGACAAAGAATACAAAATCAAAAGTCTTTTGACTTCATGTCTTTTGTGAGCAAGAAGTAGGCTGAAATAAATAAGCTATCACTTAGAGAAAGATGCAATGACTGAATGGGTGGAATCAGAGAACAGATCAAAAGCAATAGACAACATCCCAGAGTATAAGACTGCTCTTTGGAGCTAGCAGGTGGCATGGTGGTTGGGGCACTGGACTCTCACATGGCTGACCGTGGTTCAAGTCCTGGACCTGGCAGCTTGCTTTCTTACTTTCTCTTTCTCTATCTGGTCAAATTAAAAAAAATAATAATAATAATAACAACAAATAAAATTAAATAAATAAATTATTATTTAAAAAGCATGAAGACTGCTTTTTAGTGGAGAGAAAGGAATAGATTGTTATCCACCAAAACTGACATGAAATCTGTCTGGGTTTCAGATGACCTGTGGGCCAGTAACTGCTTGGTGCCTTCCACCTTACTGCCTTGTCGAATGGGAACTTCTGCACCTGCTGTATTCCTTCTTCGCCCCTATATGTTGAGCAAGAGAACATATACTCTGATTCTTTATTTCACAGATCAGAAAGAAGCTGGACAAGAAGAATCAGGCCTGAGGAACTTCAGCTAAACCTAGACCTGATTTAGCTGAAGAAATCTTGGCTCTCAAGATTGAATCTAGTGCCACACTGGGATGAGATTTGTTAAGGGTCTTTGTACCTTTAGTGTTGTTTGTGTGTTGAAGGAATAAAAAGAATTTGTGATCAGGTTTTAAAAAATGGTTGCAAATTTCTTTGGCACTCTTTCTTATGAAAATAGGGTTCCAAGTTCTCTCACCCAGAGTCCCAGTGAGGCTGTGATTGCATTTTTACAATATGGTAGAAATGATGGTATGTAACCTTTTGTTTTGTTTTGTTTTGTTTATAAGCAGAAGGCATGTGAGCTCATCAGAGAGAGACAGAAAAAAAGAGTGGGTGAGGTAAAAGCACCATCCTGTGGGGTGAAGTCACACTTCAGTTCATTCCCTTCCACGTCTCTATCCTATTGGATTTGGGGCATTCATGCACATGCCTGTTGTGTGTTTTTTTCAAGCTTCCAGGGCCAGGATTTGAAGAGTACTGTGGACCATGTGGGATCTGGCTCACTTAACCTTTAGGCTACAGGACCAGTCTGGATACTTTGTCACATCAGAAGCTAGGCATGACAAAAGAACAGAAAAAAAAAAAAAAAAAAAAATACCAGCTTTTACCTTTTTCAATGGGACATCAAGTAAATGAATAGTACCAGGAGACCTTTATGAGGGAGTGCATCGAAGACAAATGGAAAGACAATCTGGGGACCAGCAGTAAGTGTATTGGCTATGTCACTGGACTCCCATGTAGTTGACCGCGGTTTGCGCCCCGGACCCGGTGGCTTAAAACTCACACCGGGCGCGTGTGCCCAAGATCCCAAGAGGAGAATGGAGGAGAAGGGATTGCGGTATGGCTATTCCCCCCTGGGGGGTGATTTCTCACTTTCTGTCTCTCTGTCTCTGTCTGGCGAGCACACGTGCCCTATAGCAAAAAAAAAAAAACCTCTTCAAAAAAAAAAAAAAAGACAAACTGCGGAGGCTTGGGCTGGTGTTCTCAGCTGATCCCAGCTTTAGAATCACTTCAGCCATGATACCAGACAGTGTTGGTGAAGGAGCCTTCAGATGATTCCAACTCCCATCTGTCATGTTGAAACCATTGCACAAAACTTCTATATTAAAATTTAATATTTTAAAGCGTTTCTTTTTAAAATTCTAATATAAGCCAGCAGGTGGCATGGTTGTTAAGGCCAGCTCCACAGTTTGAGTCTTGGATCCTTTGGCTGGAAAAACATGCTGTGTGTGTGTGTGTGTGTGTGCGCTCATGCGTGTGCATGCCCAAAATCCAGAAGAGAACGGAAGAGATTGTGACGTGGTCATCAATCCTGAAGAGTGATTTCTCACTTTGCCTCTCTTTTGTATCACTCTCTGTCTCTCTCTAGTAAATGACACATGTACCCTATGGCAAAAAAAATCTACCCCCTCAAAAAATCTGAAACTTAATTAATTAATTAAAATTTCAGTAAAATTTACTCCCACATGAAAATAAATGGATTGTTATCTAAAGAACAGATATGTGTCTGCTATCTATCTATCTGGTTCTGCTTTAAAATTATTTTTTTCATTTTTTCTTGGTTAAAACTAATTAACTTAACAATTTTGAATGGTAATTTTTTTTCTAAATAGCTTTTCTGAAAAAAATAACAAAACTTTTGAAACATCTTTCTAGACAAAGAAACTCTTAAAAAAAAACCTCTGATATACGCTTAATTTCAATTTGTGAAAAGAAGAGATAATGCCTAGAGAAAAAGACTTACTCCACTGACATTCAGGCCCAATGAATATTTTACCCTAAATCCAAATTCATTATTACAGACTTCGAATAAGATGCAAAGAAAATAGGAGGTCCTAGCAAAATATCAGCACATACCTCTTTTATACCATTTTCCTTATTAGCTGTGTCTGATTCCATTTTTGGTCAATGATAAGCAGCCAACTGTGAATCCATAAGAAGAATCAGTTTGTATCTTTCAATACTGTAGTCTTAGAACTCAAAACAGTAGCTGGTCATGGCTGATTGACTAATATTGAAAGGGGAAGGGAGGAATAAAAGAAGTGATTAAAACAACTTTGGGTCATATACATTTCTTTACATTTTAGCAACCACTATGAATCCTAAAAATAAGTTTTCAATATATTTTACATAAATGATGTTTTGCAAGTCACTTTAATGCACCTGTGTTATTTTCTTATTTGTAAACTTAAATGGGTTTTTCAACTATTACCTAAGTTGTCATGCATAACTTTTTAAAATTATTTAGTTTTATTTACTATTATTATTTTCATTTGACCAGAGAGAGTCAGAGAAAGAGAGAAAGGAAAGTGAGAAAGCAAGCCACCAGGTCCGGGACTTGAACCATGGTTGACAATGCGGGAATCCAACACTATAACCACTATGCCACCTACCCAGAGTAATAATTCTTATAAAGGAAAAAAAATATATATCTAGATGTAAGAAATGTTGTGAGTAACCTATAGGATATGAATAAAATATTTATGGTGGCACAACAGTAATGCAACACTGCAATGCCAGAAGCCATATGAAAGATCAAGATTCAGTTCCAGGGTCTACCTGTACACATCAGGGCACATTGTTCATGGTTCTTGTTGGCTGAAAGGGTGAAGGGGTGAGAAGAATGAAGGGGTGAAGGCTTGAGACTTTGTTGAGGGTGTTGTCTATCTCTGTCTCACCCCTCTCATGAAGGAAAAACCTAAACCAAATTTTATGTATATATATATATATATATGTGTGTGTGTGTGTGTGTGTGTGTGTGTGTATATACATATATATAATACTTATATTTATATAATTTACTTGAAAGGGGAATTCAGAAATATACATTCTGAGCAGGAATCAATACCTCACATATGGGTGGTGATCTATTATTTGAAAAACTCTGAATGTTACATTTACTATTCAGCTTATTAACCACCATATATATGGCCCTTTAACTCGAGTAATCAGAATTGGTCTTTGGTAGTTCATCAACCTCTTTGCTCATCTGTCCTTCCGTTTCCTCTCTTTTAGATCTTAGTAACCCCACCTTCCCTGCTTCCCTTGGCGGTTCACTCTTAGCCCTTCCCACTTTATTACCTGAGAGTTCCTACCAGACAGCTGGGCCCAAAAAGGAAATCAATTTGTTTTAAAATGAGTGACGAGTTACTGGAAGTTCCACTTTATTCTACTAATGTGCAGCTCCAATATGAATAACAGGCAATGCAATGGGATTTGGAACTACATGATCATCAATAAGATATTTAGGCGCAGAAAAATTCTTGAAAAATATGAAGACATTTCTTTCCCCAGATCCTTTAAATGGACTTAATGTCGACTCACTACAAGGCCTGCTGCCCACCCTAGCTTTCCCCCATTCAGTTTTTCTCTAAAGGGGAAATAAATGCCTTTGACTCTTTTTACTGTGTTGTACTCTCTCTGGCCCTTTAAATAGATTGTAAGAAATACGAACTGCGTAGAAGTGGGCCACAGGGAAAACATACAGGAAAACTAGGTTTCCTCTCTTGACTTCACATTATTTGCTGAGTGTTCAGTACTTTTTCTTGTGACATTTGACTGACATTTAATATTGGGGAACAGATTTTCACTTTCATTCTACACTTAATACCTGTGCTTACAGAGAAGATTCTATTAAAAATGTAAAATCTGTACTAGTGTGGTGTGTTTCTTGTCCGGAAGTTTTACAAAACTGTCTTCTAAGTAAAATATATTTTGAAATAAATTAATGGAATAAAAGTTAGCTATTAACTCACATCCTAAAATCTAGTAGTTTGTATTATTTTATTTTAGGCACAAAATCATATAGCTGATTAGTAAACCCCCAATTTCAAGTGACTAGAACTGTTCTATGAAGAATATAAAAATCTCTGAAAAAATACTTTTAAATATTTACAATAAACTTCTCATTTATTCGTTCATTCATTCAACAAGATATTTTTAGATACCAAATGTATAAACAAGATGAATATGACACAGTTAATCCACTGGAAGAGTTCTCAGTTTAGTGACAGTAGATAAATAAATGAATAGTTATAAAATGAAAGTATACATAGTCTCATAGACTTGGAAGGAACTGTAATTCTCTGTTTCCCCAAGTCAGAGAAATCTTACTTATATCATTGATACCTTGAAAATATAGTAGGAAGTAGGGGAAAGGAATACTTTTCTGCAAGATAGAAACATAAAGGACTGTGCTGATCAAATCTCTCATATGGTCTAATGGTCTTTTGAAATGAATAGTCTTGTATGAAAATGCAGGTAAGGCTTGGCTAATGGCATTGTGGTTAAAGCAACTGGATCCCACATGGCCTGCTGCATGTTTGAGTCACAGATCCAGTTCCTTGGAAAACACACCAGGCACATGTGTGTGTGTACCTCACATCTCAAAAGGAGAAATAGAAGAGAAGGGATTAGGGCATGACCCTTCCCCATTGAGAGGAAACATTTCACTTTCCCTTTCTATCTCCCTCTGGAGAGTGCACTAGCATTCTAGGAATTAAAAAAAAAAAAAAAAAAAAAAAAAAAAAAAGGTGGGGTACAATGGCAGGTGATGTGGTGGTTGAAGGTACTGACTCCCACGTGGCCATCCGAGGTTCGGGTCCCGGACCTGGTGGTTTGCTTTCTCTCTTTTCCTCTCTCTCTCTCTCTCTCTCTCTCTCTCTCTCTCTCTCTCTCTCTCTCTCTCTCTTCTCTCTCTCTTCCTCTATGGTCAAATTGAAATAAGTAAATAAATAAAAATAAAGTTAAATAGAATAATTCTTTTAAAAGATGTAGGTAAGAGGAGAATGGAAAGAAGAAAGATATCAACATGGGAAATTAATGAAAATGACAATTTTCCAGAGATTTTGTCCAACTTTTCCTTGATAGGGTGTGGGAAAAATGTTTCAGAGTGAACTATAGGACCTTGAGAAGTATCTACATATAGACTACTGTAGATGGCAAAGAGATTCCACTTAGATGCCCAGCTGCAGGAATGGTAAGGCTATGTTGCCTGCCTTCTCCTTATGCCCATGAGTAGCTAAAGACTTGGAGAGAAAAAGAGATTTATAACAATGCATTTTTTTTTCTTTTGCCAGAGGGTGTGTGTAGCTTCCAGAGTCAGAGAGACAGAGAGAGGGAGAGGGAGAAAGCACCTCTTAATTGGTCATGGTCACACCATAATCCTTTCTCCTCCGCTTCTCCATCCTGTCAGGATTTTGGACAGGTACACACACAAGCCCCGCATGTTTTCCAAGCCACTAGAACTAGAACTACGACTTGAATGCACTGTTGGCTATGTGGGATCTGGTTCCCTTAACTATCAGGCCATGGAGCCAGTCCATGAGTACCTTTTAAATTTCTAGTTGTGTAATAAAGAACCTTGTGTATAATAAATCAATAAATATTTACTCTTAGTCTTCCAATTGACTGATGATTTCAGCCTCATTTTCCAACGTGAAATCAAAAGATAAAGTTTTAGCTTGCCATTTGGGCCACAGGAGACATGTAAGCTCCAAGCTTGTTGGAGGGTCTAATAGTGACTATCTTCCGTCCCCAGGTTTATTCCTGCTTGCTTATATGTGGATGCGTAATCTAACACTGTGAATCCCAGTTGCCACAAAGCAATTTGCAAAACTGATGCATTGAAGATGTATATGTCATTTGCCATAATCTTACCTGACAGTGTGTGAAAAGATGTACCTAACACATTTCCTAATGGTGTGTAAATGACCATATGCAAAAGGAACGAAAGACCACAGTAGACAATTACTTTATTTACATTTCATGAGGTCAGCCTGAGCATAACTAGCCTTTATAATATAGGTTGCTCTTTTCCTAGTCTAGATGATGTAGAATAGCAAGTCACAGAACTATAGAAATTTCTTTCTCTTTTTTTTTTTTGGAGAGGTTTTTGCTATAGGGTGCGTGCACTCGCCAGACAGACAGAGACAGAGAGACGGAAAGCGAGAAATCACCCCCCACGGGGGATGGCCACGCCACAATCCCTTCTCCTCCGTTCTCCTCTCAGGATCTTGGGCACGCACGCACATATGCCCAGTGTGAGTTTAAGCCACTGGGTGCAGGACTCGAACCGCAGTCGACTACGTGGGAGTCTAGCAACATAGCCATTACACTAACTGCAGGTCCAGGAACTATAGAAATTTCTTGAAGTGTGTAAAATAAATCTTTTATAAATATTATATTTATATTACTAGTAATAAAAATTTTCTTTCTATAGTATATCTAATCAGCACAAAAATATGGCATCTTCTTCTCTCAGGGACAAAAGTATGTAGAGCTGGGTCTATGTGATAATGAATCTCTTGGTGAAAGCCTGTCTCAGAGCAGAAATTGGATAGGTACTACAGATGACCCAAAATGCAGATGATTCTCTGAACTAACATCATATAACTGTGAGGAGAAGGATACTCCTTTCCCACACTGGCTGGGGGCCATATTTCTTCCATATTAGCAAAATGAATAAACTCAGATTCTGCATTCAGACCATGGGCTTCCAAATTGTTTATTAACCCCTCAGTAAGTGGATAATATTGAGAAAATGTGTGACTCTGTTAGTTCCCATTTGTAAAATAGAAACAATAAAGATAGCATGTTCAAAGAGTTGTTATGGTTGTGTGTTGCGTGTGTTTCTTATTGGCAAAGGAAGCCTCCACTTGCCAGAGACAGAGAAAGATAAAACACTGCCCCAACCCCAATGGACTGTTGTCAGGCTGCAATAATTTTTCCTCCATGCCTCCATCCCATCAGGATTTTGGGCCACACCCAGAGTGTTTTTCAAGCCACCAGGGCTAAGATTCTAATTGTGGTAGGCAATGTAGGATATAGGATTGCATACCCAATGCACAACACTTAAATACTGTGCTGCAGAGCTGGCCTAAGATTGTGTAATCTTTTTTTAAGTTTTTGTCATAGAGCATGTGGGCATGCCATAGAGAGACAGTGAGAAATCAACCTGATCAACTCCAGGAGTATGACCATGGCGCAATCCCTTCTCCATTTTTCTCTCAGAATTTTGGGCACAAGTGCATACACTCTTAGTGTGATTTTCTATTTTTTGGAGAGATTTCTTTCTTTCTTTCTTTTTTTTTTTTTTTTTTGCTATAGGGCACATGCGCTCGCCAGACAGAGAGAGAGAGACAGAGAGACAGAAAGTAAGAAATCACCCCCCAGGGGGAATGGCCACGCTGCAATCCCTTCTCCTCCATTCTCCTCTCCTCCATTCTCCTCTTGGGATCTTGGGCACACATGCACATGCGCCCTGCATGAGTTTTAAGCCACCGGGATCCAGGACGCGAATCACAGTCGACTACATGGGAGCCCATCGATAAAGTCACTACACTAACTGCTGGTCCCACTCTTAGTGTGATTTTCAAGCTGCTGGGTCTGGGACTTGAACTGCAGTTGACTTTCTGGGAGTACAGTGCCTTAACCACCATGCCACATATTGCCCCCAAGATTGTGTAATTTAATGTGCAATGACTGGCAACTTATTATATATCCAATAAGTGACAGTTATTATAAGTGATGATTTAATTTACTAATTAAATTTAGTACAACCATAATTAATCTTAAAGCAGTAGAATCTGGGGGCCTGAGGGGAGGAGAAAGGCGGGACCTATAACAGTGATGTTAAAATGAATGAATAAATAAAATAAAGAGAAATGTTATTCTATCTTAAAAGGCAGAACATTTTATAAATAACACTGCTATGGTTTGAATACGTCCCCTAAAATTCATGTATTAAAATTTGGCTATAATCAGATTAAGATTCAAATTTGTAGTGTTAAAATATGGGACTTTGGGGAAATTAGGATTAGCTAAGGTCATAAGGATGGGGAGAGATGCTCATAATTGAATCCTGGTGGGTTTATAAGAAGAGCAAAAGAGACATAGATGTGAACATACACACAGAAGCAAGATCTTGCCACGTGATACCCTGTACCATCTCAGAACTCTGCAGAGAATCTCCATCAACATGGAAACCCTCAACAGATGTGACTCCTTGATCTCAGATCTCCAAAACAGCCAAATATATTTCTATTCTTTATAAATTACCCAGTCTGGTATTCAGTTGTTAGTGGCAGAAAAGTAGACTAACACATACATCTATGGGACCCACAGGTCTTGTGTTTAAGGTGCTGGATGACCACATGGCCGACAGCAATTCAAGCCCTGGACCTGGTGACTTCAAATTCATGCTGAGTGTGTGGGAGTACATAACCAAAATCCCAGGAGAAGAATGGAGAAGAGATTGGTGTATGGTCTTTCTTCCTTGCCCCAGGGAGGTGTTTTCTCACTTCTCCTCTCTCTAGCAAGCAAGAGTACTCTATGGCAAAAACCTAAACAGACTAAAAACCAACAAAACAAAATGCATGTGTAACTATAGAAGAAAACTAATCCTGAGGGGAGTTGAGTAGAGAGAAAAATAATGAGATGGCTTATTGAAACAGGAGAATCATGAACAGAAAATGTAATAGGTATTAATAACTTAGATAAATACTTTGTGGAAAGAAAAAAATAAGCAACCAGGCTTCAGAATTTTGCTGGAATCTTGGGACCAGCAGTTAGTGTAATGGCTATGTCAATGGACTCCCATGTAGTCGACCGCGGTTCGCGTCCTGGATCCGGTGGCTTAAAATTCACGCCAGGCACGTGTGCGTGCATGCCCAAGATCCTAAGAGGAGAATAGAGGAGAAGGGATTGCAGCGTGGTCATCCCCCCTGGAGGGTGATTTCTCGCTTTCTGTCTCTCTGTCTCTGTCTGTCTGGTGAGTGCACGCACCCTATAGCAAAAATCTCTGCAGAATTTTGCTGGAATCTTTGTGCTTGTCTTCTATTCAAAGGTTGGTATCCAGGAAGCCATCCTGGCACCATAAATGAAACCAGTTGGTTTCACTTGTGAAAAAAAAGTTCTACTTTCACTTGTTAAAAAAATGTTCCACTTTCAGGGGACCAGACAGTGGCACAGGTAAAACAAGGTGCTAGAACATGGTACTCTGTGAGGCAATTCCTTATGAGAGAGTTCTCCATTCAAGTCCATAGACTTCCCTGTGGGCCTCAGGAACTATGTACCCATGATCTTGGGCTGGCTGAAATGTGAGGGTGAATTGTAGCTGTGGGACCCTGTTGGAATTACTGCCTGTCTCTCCATCTCTCTCTTGCATGCCCATGGAATAAATAAATAAAACCTAAAAAAAGTACCATCTTCAGATCCCCACCTTTTCTACAACAAACATATCAGTGAATAGTTTCAAGATAATCTGAAGGCTTTAAAGTAACAATATTTATTATTATAAGTGAGTTCCTCTTCAGTTATGAATATATTGTTGCTGTGATGATAAAGTGTATGGCCCAGACAGTGGTGTGATTCTCTGTGTGAGAGAAGGATCATTCAAAAGTCAATGGCTTATTTTAATAAAATATATGTTCAACTGAATTGTTCTCAGGCAAGAAATCCAAGTACTTCATCAAGCTCACAGCATATATGTGACAGTTTACCTATAAATCTATCCATCAATGTCACCGAAATGATGGATCCCAGATAATAAATATGCATGTTGTTCAGGTCGAGTAGATTTTGGAGTGTGATTGGTGAAGGTGAAAAGTACTGTCATTAAAAAACAATATGAAAGAGAGAATAAATAGAATTTATCTCTGCAGTTTTTACAGTCACACCATCTCAATAATAAAATTTTATTTATTAGTTTTCCACATCTTTTTTTTTCTTTTCAACTGGGAAGAAAATACTATAATTACATTGACATAAGAATTTGGGTTAAGCCACATAAATCTAAAATGATGGCTAAATATGTAAGATTGAATAATTTATTTGGAAACAGAATAAAAATGTTAAAAACATAATTTTCAGACAGATTACAATATTGATAGGCCTCTCAAGGTTAATCAGAAGCCTCCGTTTGAATATCAGAGCCAAGTCAGAAGAGCTTGTTTTCTCCACATTCCTCATCTCATTTTAGTGATTTGTTTTCAGAAACCTTCCAAAGTGTATAAACCAAATTTATTTTGTAAAATCATAACAATTACCAACATTTTTTCAGCAGAGCAGATTTTTCCCATTAATGTTTTATAATTCCATTCTCTGAGCCTCTATAACAAAATCACATCTGCCCAAGAGCTTCATAACTAGCAGCACTCTAGATTGTCGGCCCTTCAGCTTTCCTGCAGCTTCTAGCAGCCTCAACCTACTTAACTCAACTTTCTTCTAAAGAGCAGAATCCATAATCTTTTCCCTCAGCCTCTACTAGAGACTCCATGGGGTTGACCAGGTGTCCATGCCTGGTAATTTTTTTCCCCCATGGGTGAGCATTTTATTCTATTTGAACAATCTCATAAAAATCAAGATTCCAACCAAAAATTATTTTTTTACTGTTTCAAACTACATAATTCAAAACCTAAAAATATTAACATTGAATCTTAACACCTCTTATTATGCATAACAGGATCTTTCTTGGTCATATTATTCTTTGCTCCTTTTGCTAGAATGAAAAAAATTATTTTCATTTTATTTAAACTGTCTTGAATTTTTCATGTAAAATGTGAATTTGTTTCAATTATTTATATTTTTCCAAGTTACTTGTTATGATTTATCTGTCCCTAATGGTATGTTTAATACCTTTCAAATTAGTCATGCTAGGTATTTCATTTAAGACCAGGTTTTTCCTCTTTCGGATCATTAATTAGAATATTAAATATGTTTATTTCCAAAACAGCACTCCCTGAGGCACCCATTAGCACCTTTATTCTGTAAATTATAATGAATAAAATTATAAAGAACAAACCTCATTTTATTTTTTTCTTCCAGAGAACAATGACTGAACTTGAAAACCTAGACAATTTTATGTTCATATTTAATGTATTATGTTATATATATGTTATATAATGTATGTGTGTATCTATATATAATTATACATAAAACATATACATAACATCTATATATATATGCATATAAATATGTATATATAAAACATTAAGGGGAAAAATCTATTATCCATACTAGAGATACATAAAGAATTCCCTAAATACTCAGAAATTCTTTTTAAGCTACTTTAAGTCAATTCTTCTTTAAATGTATCTTTATGTTGTTTTTATATTTAAACTTTTTTTCGGATTATTATAAACAATATCAACTATTATAGCCATTTTTTTTTTTTTTTGGCCATAGGTAAGTATACTTCCTGGAGAGAGACAGAGAAAAGGAGAAAGAACTCTCCAGTGGGTTACGATCACATCACAATTATTTCTTTTTTATTTTCCCTTAGATTTATGCTATAGAACTCATACACTCGCTGGAGAGACAAAGAGACAGAAAGCGACAAATCACCCTCCAGGAGGCATGGCCACCACAATTGTTTCTCCTTCATTCTCCTCTTGGGAGTTTGGGCATTCATACAAATGTGCCTAGCATGAGTTTTAAGCCACTAAGTCCAGGACTCAAACTGCAGTTGACTATGTGCGAATCCAGCAACATAACCATTACACCATCTTCCAGTCCCACACCATAACACTTTCTCCTTCACTTTCACCCTAAATTTTGGACACACACACACACACACACACACACACACACACACATGCACCTGGTGTGATTTTCAAGTTGCCCAGTCCTGGACTTGAACTGCAGTCACCCATGTGGAAGTCCAGCATCTCAACCACTATGCCCCCTACAGGACTTTTAGTCCATTCTTTGTTGCTTAATAACTGAGTAATATATAAAGATAAAGATTTATACAGCTCTGGTTTGGGAGTCCAAAGTCAAGGGATTGTACACAGATGGTAAGGGTCTTGGGGAGATTCTCTGGAGATTCTAGAGGTAATACAGAGCATAATGTACTAAGAGCTAGAGTCTGTCAGTGTATGTCTAACTCATTTTCTCTTCTTACAAATCTATCAGGATTCAATCATGAAGACCCCATCCTAATGATTTTATCTAAACTAATCACCTCTCAAAGATTCCACCACCTCTTATCACTATAGATAGATTTTTACCCTCCTAATACTGTCACAAAGGACACCAACTTTCAACACATGGATTTAAAGGGAAAAAAACTACTGTACCCACGTAGAAATACATAACCCAAAGGGGCACAAATAATTTTGAGATTTGTTATAAGTTTGTTTGATCCATTATCTCATGGATTTGATGAAGACACATAAACTTCACCAAGATGTTATACACTTTGTTGCCATGTGTGGTTTCAGGGAGAACAGAATAACTTAAGACCAGCCATATTCACATTTATTTTCTGTTTTTGTGGTTCAATGATAGGTCAAATCCCAGCAGCAGATCAGATTTTTAGCAGCAGTTACAGTTTACTTTGTCAGTGATGTTCCTCACATACACACCCTTTTAACTCATAGGTTCTAAACTTAGGTTGTAGGATTTTTCATTCTCCCTTCACACCACAAAATTGGTGTCTCATTTTAGGATTGATAATTTAATCTTTTCTCTAATTATCTTCTAATTTCATCTGGACTTTTCATCTAGAAGAGTCAGGAAAAGAGGAACAAGGGTGTTTTTAATACAAATGTCAGAATTGGAATAAAATTTGATTCTCCCAGACTCCTTATGATCACCTTGCTACCCATAGAGAGTCAAACCCGGAAAATCTGGGGTTATATTCAGAAGAAAGAAGCAAACCGAAAATTCAAGAATTGGCCAAGCAAAATCCCCAAATTTAAATATTTAATCTCCAACATCACTTTTGTTAATTACTCAGAAAGCAACCAAGAGATGACACTTTTTGGGGACAGGTGTAGTTAGTGACCAAACTGTCTTATTAAAGTAGGTGAACCATGAGAAGGTGAAAGAGGGAAAGTTAGAAATATTTTTAGTTGATTTTTTGATGAGATCATCCCAATGCTCAATAGTTCCAGATATTTGTGGCTGTTAGGAAGCATCAATTTTATGCCAAAAAAATATCAATAGTGGATAGACCCCATCTATAGAACTTAGAAGGAGGTAAAAATCTGATGTGATCAACCTGTTGGGAATGGACAAGGTCTATGTTTCCTGCACTGGATTCCCACAAGGTTCACCACAATTTGAGTCTCAGATTCAGTGGCTTGAAAATTGCATAAGGTGCAACTGAGTGTATGCCCCAATACCAAAGAGAGAATGGAAGAGAGGGGATTGTAGTATGGCCATGCCCCTGGGTGGTAATTTCTCACTTTCCTTCTCACCGTCTTTGTCTCTCTCTTGTAAGTGTACATACCCTATGGCAAGAACATGGAAATAAGTAAACAATGTGTAATAATAACAAAGCCACTTTATGATGGTGGATTATGACTACACTCTGGAAGGCAGGATGTGCTGTGGTCATCTAAGGGGATTAGGGCTAGTTCCCATCAAGGACTACAACATGTTGCAAGATGACAATGCTATTTGTATGTTCTGAATATAGCCCTTACTCTCTAGGCAATGTGAGCAGAAACATGTGAACAGTTACTAATACTAGTCAGCATAAACATAGACAACCCCAGGTGAGTTGGGGTGTATCAATACCCCATTTATTTGGCAATATATGACAGTTGATCTCAGGAGAGAGATTAAAGTTGACATTTCCAATCAATGTTATCACCCAGGAGCAATGTATAGCAATGTATTTGTGTTTCATTTGGTTTTAATGATAGTAATTAATGTTATGTTTCACAGTTTACCAAGAGCTTTCGTATGTATCATTTGGCTTGATAACTGTGACCTGCTTGCTCAGTTTGGTCTAGATATCATGGCCTTTCCTTCTTACTCAGATATTACTTTAGTTGCTGCCAGCATTACACCTTCCCTGAAAACCTCTGCAACATTTGCTATCTGCCCTTTTCCTTTTTTGCAAAACTTGAGCTTTGCCATGCTAACCAAACTTATGGCCTCCTATTGTTATAACATTCACATTTTCACCCTTTCCACATTCTTACAGAGAACTTGTGGGAACATCTGCCTGTCTTCTCTATAGGGTGTTACTGAGAGTGTACTCCCAGGGGCTAAATCAGGCTTCCTGGTCCTCTTGTCCATATGGGCATAAAGAACCCTATGAAAAAATTCCCAAGGCCTCAAACAAGGGCTCAGACTAAAACAAAAATAAAAACAAAACTAGTGTTGTAACTTGCTTCACCATACAGACATGGGGGCAAGGGTAGGGAAGGAGAGGGACAACTTCAGTACATAGATGTCATCACTTCCTTCTCGCAATCCACCAAGAGATGCAATAAGTTTTCTATTTTTTCTTCCTGTCTAGATAAGATACTCTTTCTGCCTAACCCTTTCCTTCTCAAATAGATTTCCCTCCTGTACATGTCCCTTTGTTTCATTTATGTTGTCTACTACATGCCAGGATGGTTCTAAAAGAATTTTTAAAACAACCCACAAGAGGGAACCAGCAGTTAGCGTAATGGCTATGTTGCTGGACTCCCACGTAGTCGACCGCGGTTCGCGTCTCGGACCCGGTGGCTTACAACTCACGCCGGGCGCGTGTGTGTGCGTGCCCAAGATCCCGAGAGGAGAATGGAGGAGAAGGGATTGCGGCGTGACCATCCCCCCTGGGGGGTGATTTCTCGCTTTCTGTCTCTATGTCTCTCTCTGTCTGTCTGGCGAGCGCACGCGCCCTATAGCGAAAAAAACCTCTCCAAAAAAAAAAAAAAAAAAAAAAAAACCCCACAAGATAAGCATTATTATTATCCCCACTCTACTTATAAAGGATTTGCTAGTGTCATAGGTAGGACTTGGATTTATGTATCCTAGTGCAAATCTAAGGTTAATTACTATGCTATGCTGCTTCTCTATTGGGTAGTTAAGTAGACTATGAGAAATCATGAACTATATACAAATAAAATGTTCATTAATACTTTCAAAAATCATTCAAGTTCACTTTTCGGTAAGATGTGAAAATGAGAAGGTCTGGGAAGACTGATAGGTCCCGATGATGGTGAGCGATGAAATAGAGGAAAAACTCAGTATAAGAATGGGTGGGAAAAGAAGAGTAGAAAAATAACACTGAGAAATGGTCCTTGGACTTAAAAATAGAAGGGTCCATTAGTGTATTTAATGGGATAGTTTGAATCCAGGACTTGTATTGTGAAATGTTTTCCTCTTTCTTTCTTTTCTTTTTAAAACATTCTTTAATTGTATTTATTATTATTATATTTTTCATTTGCTATAGAACATTTGTAACGAACAGAGAGAGACTGAGACTCAAACCACAGTTGACCATGGGACCAGTAGATGGCATTGTTATGATAATGGTTACATCACTAGACTCTCAAGTAGTTGAAGACAGTTGGAGTTCCAGATCTGGTGGCTTAAAACTACGCGGGGTGTGTGTACTTGCACGCTCAAGATCTCAAGAGTAGAAGGGACTGTGGTGTGGCCATAACCCTGGGAGGCGATTTCTTGCTTCTGATTCCCTATCTCTTTCTGTCTCTCTCTTCTGTGTCTCTCTGTCTCTTTCTGTCTCTCTGGTAAGCACATTTGCACTATAGCAAAAAAAAAAAAAAAAAAAAACAAAAAACCAAAACCAACAACAACAAAAAAAACAAGCAATCAAAAACCTAAAAAAACCCCACATGACCGTGTGGGAGTCCAGTGTCTTAAGCAACACCACAGCACTATTTCTATTATACATAACCTTTTCCTTATGAATCTTATCTATTTTATATAAAGAATTTAAGTGATCCACTCGTCTGCTTAAATTAAAAAAAAAAACTAATTGCCTATTGTCCATGTATAAAATGAAAGTAGGTTTGTTAATAATTTAGTTTTTGTCTAATATCTAGCTTCTCTTTCCATTTCCTGACTCCACCCAGCTTCGCTGAATTTTGTAAAAATGTGAAATTGAATTGGTGCTCGTTCTAAAAAAATATATATAATTTCATTCTCTTCTATTTCTAGACTTTGCACAACCTAAGTCTTTTTGGTTGACAGTTGACTGTCATTCTTTCAAAGTCTCTGGGCCTCTCTTCTTCTCCTGTTGTATAAAAGGACTTGTCTGACTACTTTCCACTCTTCCTCAGACATTTGTCTTCTAGAACCTTTATTGACATCCAGAGAAAGTGTCAGCTGCCTTTTTGTGGGAGAGAAAGCAGCTGTTACTAATAATTACACTAGCACACCTGGAAACCAAGTTCATACTAGTTTGTAAGAGCCAGTTAGTCAATGTTTAAGAGTTTGACAAGCTGGTTATTAAGCCACCAGTGGCTTGGAATTGACGGAAGTGGGAGTACTTATATTATGGAAACAACAACAAAAATTTTTGAGAGATTTTTGTTATGGGGCACGTGGGTTCACCAGAGAGACAGAAGGCAAAATATCATCCCCCAGGGGGGTGGTGGCCATGCACAATCCTATCTTCTCTATTCTCCTCTCGGGATTTGGGGCATGCATGCACATGCACCTGGCATGAATTTCAAGCCACCAAGTACTGGACATGAACAGTGGTCTGCCATGTGGGAGTTCAGCAATGTATCCATTATGCTATCTGCTGGTCCTGGAAACAAATTTTTTATTTGTTTTGTTTTACTTTATAATTCTGGTGAGCTGATTTTTTAGTATATTATTGAAAATAAAACTTGATATGTCTGTATGTTCAAATATATGAGTATAAAACACTCGTATTCTAAATAGAACTAGGTTAAATTAAGTAAGTCATTAAGATGATCTCAAACTATTCATATTTTTCCCACCTTATAAAAGAAAGTTTCATTGGTATATAAAATTTTCCCTAAAATCAGGGTAGAGCTTCCAGGGGGAAGAAAACTCATACACATCTGTATTCTGAAGAAATAAGTCCATGTTTACATACACCATCATCAGCAAACAGCACAGCTATAGAGCTGTGAAAATTGCAGACCTTTACAACTCAGCCTTTGATTAATGACTTAATTAAAGTGGGATTAATATAAATCTGTTGGCAAGAAAGAATGCTAGGGAAAGTAGAAAATATTCGGGCAATCTATCTTTCCAGCAGTCATTGCAGAAAACATTGATAACAGGGTGACAGAGTCAGTGACTTAAGACCATTGAAGATCTTCTGGAGGAAAGGCTGATGTCTGCAAACTATGCTTGAAGAAATTCAGAAGTGAAGAGATAAAATTCAAATGACTCCAACTGAGCCAATATATAATATAGTGTACTTTTTATAAAGACCTTTAGAAAAAAGTTCTCTCTGGTATAGGTAACAGGCAAAGCTTACTTCTCTTCAAGAATTGTTTTTTAACTTTATGCATGCTATGAATCTTGTAACTCATCCTATTTTCCTTTTTGATCTGACAGCTGGAGAGATTAGAGCTCCATTTGTGGCCTATGCAACTAACGTGTAAAACCATGGGCAAATACGCCTAGATAATAATCTAAGCCCTACATTTATACTTCTCCTTTTTTTTCCCTTTGTCTCATTCTTACAACTTTATTTTCCTCTTGTAATCTATGCATTTTTATAAATGACCGAAGATCATTTTGTTCTGAAATGAGGTGTAAGTAAATAACACAGACAAGATGAGCACTATGCTGGTTCTGTATACCATAATGCTATCTGCAAATATTGCTCCTTTCAAGATGATATTGCACCCATTATTATTTTTTAGAATTTTATTTTTTATTTATTATTATTTTTTAAAACTGTGCTGTAGGGACACATGAGAGAAAAAGTTAAAAAACAAACTGCCAGGTCTGGGACTTGAAATGTGATTGGCCATGTGGGAATCCAGCACCTTAACCACCATGCCACCTGTTGGCCCCCCTCCCATATTTTTTTTTTTTTGGAGAGGTTTTTTTTTGCTCTAGGGCACGTGCGCTTGCCAAACAGACAGAGAGATAGAGAGAAATCACCCCCCGGGGGAGGGGGGCATGGCCACGCCGCAATCCCTTCTCCTCCATTCTCCTCTCGGGATCTTGGGCATGCAGACGCACCCGGCGTGAGTTTTAAGCCACCAGGTCCGGGACACGAACCGTGGTCGACTACATGAGAGTCCAGCTACATAGCCATTATGCTAACTGCTGGTCCCCTCCTCCCATATTTTAACTTCAACTTAAAAAGCCCCTAGGATACTTAGATCCAAAATAATTTTATAGTTATGGAAACTGAACTAGAGAGTTTAGGATGGGACCAATATAATAAAAGTAAAAAAAGAGTTATATATGCATATAAATATACACACATAGTCGATGGCATGGTGATTACACACACACACACACACACACACATATATATATATATATATATATATATATATATATATATATATATAAACTAGCTAATTTTTTTTCTTTTTTCTTCATTGGAATATAGCTGATTTTTAAAAGGTAAGAGAATTCAGAATGATTTATAGAAGATATTAACATAGAGAAATCTGATGAGGAATGGAAAGTAAAGAGGGTAAAGGTATATAAATTCACTGATATTGATGATTCCAAACCTCCTATGTCAGTGTTCTCATTATATAAAACATGCCATTGTGGTTAGGAGGAAAGACCAACCAGCTAGGCAACACTAGATGTTGACATAAATCTAGTCTTTTCCATGAGGGGCTCCTGTTAATTCAGAGATTACATTAATGGTGTATTTAGGGTGAATATTTAGATTGAGCTGTGACATATTTTAGGCAGCTGTCTAAGTATTCCTGTATTCATAGATATAAAAGAGCTGAACAGTTGTCCTTGTAGCCCACGATTTTTGTGATACTAACAGTGCTTTCTTTTTTAAATATGCAGGAGCTCAAATGCAGAAGATAAAAAAAATACTATGGGGCACTTTTATTCCTCCTTAAAATCATATACTTTCATTAGTACCATGGAAGGAAAAAGAATTTTTTTATAACTTAGTCTTCTTTGTTAAACAGATCAGTAAAATGTACATTGGTATTTAGCCGATAAAGCATATTAGGATCTGGCCAGATCCGTGAAGAATAAGAAAGCAACTTTGTGCTCTTTTATTCTCTACCTATGCCATTGCAGAGACGATAAAATATGCTCAAATACTTGATTTTATCTCTTAACTGATGTAGACATTATTATTGTCATTTTCTCGTGTGATAAATTACATAATGATGTGGTCAAGGTTATACCGTGATGGGGCTAGAATTAATTTATTCTATTGAATGCAACACGTTTCTCCACAGCTGTTGCTTATGCAAAGATGTGTGCTGGGCACTGGAAATACGGGAATATATCAACTTCTGCTCTACAACAGGTAGAACAAAAGGGCAAAGGGTCAATATTTCTGTGTACAAATAGTGGTTCCGGAAAATTTATCCCTCCCAATCCTGATCGAGAGAATAGATAATGGAAATTATTGTATCTTCAGCTGCATTAGAAAGTTAAGCAAGGATTGGGACCAGCAGTTAGCGTAATGGCTATGTTGCTGGACTCCCACATAGTTGACTGTGGTTCGAGTCCTGGACCTGGTGGCTTAAACTCATGCTGGGCATGTGTGCGTGCATGCCCAAGATCCCAAGAGGAGAATGGAGGAGAAAGGATTGCGGCACGGCTATCCCCCTGGGGGGTGATTTCTCACTTTCTGTCTCTCTGTCTCTCTCTGTCTGGCGAGCGCATGAGCCCTATAGCAAAAACCTCTCCAAAAAAAAAGGAAAAAAAAGAAAGTTAAGCAAGGACCACCTCTATGGTTGAGGGAGCTGAGATCTACATGGCTGAATGAGTGCTTCAAATCCTAGTCTGGTGGCTTGAAGAACACAATGGGGGGACAAGCAGTTGGCGTAATGGTGTAATGGCTATGTTGCCAGATTCCCATGTAGTCTACCGTGGTTCAAGTTCCGGACCCAGTGGCTTAAAACTCACACCGGGCGCATGTGCATGTGTGCCCAAGATCCTGAGAGGAGAAAGGAGGAGAAGGGATTGCAATGAGCCATCCCCCCAGGGGGGTGATTTCTTGCTTCCTGTCTCTCTGTCTCTCTCTGTCTTTCTGGAGAGAACATGCGACCTATAGCAAAATCCTCTCCAAAAAAAAAAAAAAAAAAAAAAGAACACAATGGGCACATGTGCATGTGTTCACAAAGTCCCAAGAGGAGGAAGAGGAGGAAGAAATGGAGGGGAAGGGATTTTGGTGTGACCATGGAGAGGTGCTTTGTTTATCTCTCTCCTTTCTGTCTCTTTCTGGTGAATGCACACGCCCGCTGACAAAAAAAAAAAGAAAGAAGAAAGAAAGAAAGAAAGAAAGAAAGAAAGAAAGAAAGAAAGAAAGAAAGAAAGAAAGAAAGAAAGAAAGAAAGAAAAGAGAAAATCAAACTGCACGTGGTCAAGGAAATATGAGAACCATGTAGACAGATATATAATGATAGATATTGGGTTGTTAAAAAAGTAGTGACATGCTTTTCTATGACATGCTTTTCTATGCAAGAAAGCATCATGACTTTTCCAACAACCCAATGGATAATAGATACATAAATGATAAGACCCTGAAACCTCAGACCCCACCATGTCAAAAGATGCCTGACAAAACTTCATGTGACTGCTCTGTTGAAACATTCGTGCTGTCTTAGCATTTCCCTGAACATAACTGATTATTTGTAAAGACTGCACTGTGGGATTATAAATTTTTTCAAAATAAATAGACATGTTAGGAAACACAGTCACCACTCTTAGAACTTTTTGGTATACATATGTGACTGAAATGAGAAAAGAATAGATAGGTTTAAAATACATTTCTGCTTTCCACATTATTCTAAGATAAGAGTTTTCCGATCAGGCTTTTCTTTTTATTATCAAACTGAAATACTAAACATGTAAATGGGAAACTAGTTACTGATTTTTATCCCCACTTGACAGAATAATGAGAAATCATTTTTTCAAATGGAAATTTATTTTTGAAACATTGTGTAGTGAATAACAAGGTGTTTTAACTTAAACTTTCCAATACAGATTCTTCATATAGTAACATAATATTTGTTATGGAAGAACAGGTGTTTGTATAAAGAAATTGGGAAAGCAGTGACTGACTGTTGATTTTTCAAACTAGAGACAATGTTCAAGTCTTCCATACATGTGCTTAACTTACCATAAGCTTAAAGTAGATTGCAATGCAATAATTCCAATCTAAAAGTAAAGAGTGTTATTATAGAGGTAAAGGTCAACTGATGTCAAAATAAGAAAATTAGAACAAAGGAATTCACATTTCATTTGAGAATAGGGAGGAACTATCAATAAAAATAGAGTCCTCATTATTAGTTTGAACCTACCCCTCAGCCATATCGCTGTTATTTGCAGGCACCAATAGGTATCTGCCCTGAGAATAGACTATTATTAGCAGTTGCCTATTTTACTAATTAATTGGCATGGAATATAAGTCCCACTTATGGCATAAAGTGCAGAATGTGAAGCAGAACAAGAGAAAATGAAAGGTTCATGAAATTAAAGACAATGTCTTCCCTCAAGAATTGATATTTAATTATTTCTGCCTCTATGACACATAAATCAATCCTATTAATAACATGTTCATAGTAGCTACCATATCCCATTTGGAAGAACCACTTTGGGTAAATAATATCTTTTAACATCCCTGCTAACAATGTGGACTAATAATAAATGACGTATTGCATATAAAATTCAAGGCAAAGTTTTTCTATGTTTTAAAAAGTTATTGGCCAACTTACAGTTGTAATTCTATGACAACTCTCGGAGTCTGTAATTGAAGAAAAAGACTAGTCTAGAGAGAAAGATTAGCATCTACATTTTGATAGTCATTGAGTCACAAATGTTCCTTGTTACACTGACTGTATTTTCTCATTCTTCCTCCCTTTCCTTTAATGCCCACAAGACCTTCTTCTCAAAACACGTTTAAGCACTATTTTAGTTGTATTACTCTGCTCTCGTCAGAATCAGCTAAGATCTGCAATTTCTTCTGCCTACTTGAAAGCTGATGTAGATTTAAAACAAAAAATCCCTATGCCTTTCTAGAAAAAATAATCACAATATTTTTAGAAACCTTTATAAAGACCCACTTATATGAAGTATTCTTATGATTAAACATACTTGGATATTTCCCCTGGGTTGCACAATTTATATCCTGAGTCAGGGATTCATAGAATGGTCAAAGTCCTATTAAAGTAACTTTTCAATTGGTCCATATTTATTTATTTACTTTACCCCAAAATATATCGACCAGATAGTTGATTTTATTACCCTGTGTAAATAAATACTGCTTATCTTTATACTATCGCCATTAACTAAAAGATAGATTAACCTCATGAATGTTTTTACTGAAATGATCAAGTTGAAATTTCCAAAATACATCTGCTAAGTAGTTTGTAATATTTTGCATATTTCCCTGTCAAAAGTTTACATTAAAATACAGTGACATCTCATGTATCAGGATATTATTCTGCTAAATTCAGAGTTTTAGGACTGTGTTCAGATCCCAATAGAGACCAAAAATCTTGTGAAAATCACAAAGCTTTTGCGAGAATCCATGTACACAATCCCATCTCAGGCTTAATCATGTTTTCAATAACAACAAACAAACAAACAAAACTCACACATTTTCCACCAGCATATTAGAAACTATAAACTCAGAGAAAAAAGCTGAGAAAGGTGCAGCAAAAAAATAAGTTAGCTGTCACAGCCAGAGACTGAAGAAAGAAAATACATAAAGTTGTATTCAGAGAATATAAAAAGCAGCTGGCTAAGATGATCTTGGGACATTGCAAAAAATAGTAAATTATACTCAGAGATGTTTAATTGGACATGTAGGGACATATAGTATGCTTACTCTATCTGCTATATAAAATATTTTACACTATAAAACAATTGCTTTGGTGCTTGATGAAGCAAGCCATTGCATTCAATAGTATAGATCATTGTTTCTCAGACTTTAATATCATACAAACCACCTTAGGATCTTCTTAAAATGTGGATTCTTGTTTAGTAGGCCTGGGAGTGTGACATGATTCTATATTTCTAACAAGCTCCTAGTTAATGCTTACAGTTTTCCTAGCAAGGATACAGAATGCATTAATTTCCAATAAAATCAGATAAATGAGATGTTACTGTATTTGATCTCAAGTAATTTTGAAAATCTGAAATAAAAACATACTACTCATAGAAGGTGACAAGTTTATGCTAATACAATTCATCCACTTTGGAAATAAGGAGACAGCATTGTAATAAACTATTTTTAAAATGTGAAACATCTAAGGGGGAATAAATAATAGTGCATACTCAACCCTTCAATCCATGTAATAAGCATGCATGAGGAAATTTCACTGAAATCCGAACTGGTCAATACTGTGCAAAATTTCAGGTGAGCTATATTGATATACTGTCATATCCAGTAGAACTCTGAATTCTCTTAAACTACATTACTTCATTCTTTTTATATCTGGAGGGTACACAACATACAAGGCAAGTTTTTGGATTTTCTTTTTATAAAGGACATTTTGTTTTTGTTTTTATTAATGGTGAAACACTGTGCTTGTTCAATGGTGAAAATTCAAGTCTATGTTCTTTGAGTAGAAACAAAAAATGCCCAAGCAATCATTTTCTGGCTCTGGACTTTAGGCACATAACTATGTGCATTAAAATACTGTATGAATAAACCAGAGCTGGGAGAAATTAAATACATTTGAAGTTATACGTGTATAACTTCCACAGGTGTTTCACATATTATATAAATTCTCGACCCTGCCACAATCCCTTATGCTGAGTTTATAAAATATCCATGTCCAGTGATATTAGCATGAGGCTTCTCTGACCTTACCGTCTTCCACAGGAAAACTGTGGTTCTAGATGCATTATTGCTTATGTGACCCTTTCCTACTCAGTGAGCTTTTGCTGAGAGTGAAATTTCTGTCTTATTCCAAGTAATTACTTAATTTCAAGTGGCTAAACTAAATTATCTAAAATGTTTGACTTGGAGAGTCTGTAGAGGTGAGAGAGACACAAGAAAAACTATAAATGAAATTGACAGATGAATGACTGTTTCTTAAAAGAAACATTTGATATATATATAATGTAAAAAAAAATCTGAAAAACTTCCTATTGGACAATAAGGAAAATAAATTCATGATTCAAAAACTGTACTGGTGATTCTCACATTTACTATTACTTTTCAATTCTATCTTTCATTTTAAAAAATCATGATAATATAGACAGATACTGTATAAATGTTACTTGTAAAAATCTTCTAATTATTTTTTCCCCCATTTGCTTATGAAAAGTAAAATCACATGGGCCAGAAAAAGTGCCATGAAGTTACAGATGAAACATACTCTATATTAATCAGCAAAATATAAATGATGACTTAGTAAACTGCTCCTTGTTTATTAAAATAAAAAAACAAGATTCAACAAAACAGCTAAATGTTTAAATGGTATGTTATTTAGTGAATTGAGAGTCTATCCATAAAGATTTTTCTGGGAAAAACAATTAATTGATACAAATGTGAGTGCAAATCTGTCTCTTTTTAAATTTTAAAGCATATTGTTCAAAGTTTCAGCTCGGGTGCATGATATAAATTCCATACATTTTCTCATTGACAATAAAAAGCACAGTCTATTAAAAACTGAAGTAAAAATTAAAATAACTTTTAAAAAACTGATCACAGTTTTGTCATTGGTATATGGAGGTTATTCCAAGGGCCCATCCAGAGCTCCTCATCTTCCGATTGTGTGTGGTCACTATGGAATTCCAAAGCCTCCTTGATGTTCTTACTGTCAACCATGGACTCCTGTTCAACTGTGCTTTTCAGCCTGTTTCCCAATGGCTTCACGGAAGTGCTGTCAGTCCCCACAGGGCAAGGGGCAAAGGTAACCAGAGTTGGTCTTGTGTTCATTTTCTCAGCAGAAAATGGCCCCCTGGATAATGTGTTCAAGGGCACACTCTCCTCATGTGTCACTGCCAATTTGTCTAGTTTCTTAAAGTGCCTCCCCAATCGGATAGGGGAAGTAACTTTTAAGTTATCAGTGAGGCATGCCCGGCGGGTTCTCACCACAGAACCATTCTGTGCAATGTAGATATTGCCGTTGATATTACTGTGGATGTTAGGATTATGAAGGCGGTTTCTCTGACATTCTGGAGCGCTGTCTTCTCCAGTTGAGCTTGTTTCATACTCTCGATCAACAACTAACTTGATCATTCTTTTTCTTGCCCACTGACAAAATAAAAAAAACAATATATGAGTCATTATCAAAGGAATTAAAAAGGCGAAGATTGCAATGCCTGTGAAATCCAAAACAATGACATTCGAAAAGCTATCAAGTGTAAATAACTCACGAGAGGTAAAAGAAAGCAATTCTTGATTAACATCTGTTTCTTTTCATCAATTTTTCATTGGTTTTAGAGCTTATAAAAAAAAAAGTTGCCAAGTTAGGAAGTAGAGCTTCCATGAAACACTTTTAAGATTTTTTTTAAGATTAAATGACTGCTTTATATATAAATGACTGCATTTTTATATAAAAAAGTTTATGATTTATTTGTAAATAAGGATCTGATCCATTGTTTAACAGCTGCTATTCAATTCAGGAAAGTTAAATGAAATGAGTATTAATATATTCTCTTCATATCAATGCTTCTATTATCTTTATTTTAAGCATATTTTTAAACCCACATGATTTTATTTCTAATTTATTCTCCATTGTTAGTTAAAATGTTTGTGCAAGTTAGTAAATTTTTGCACTTGTATCTTGGTTTTGTAGGTCTTCCCATTTAGACATATTTGAACTCAATAAAAAAAATTTCTTCCTGACCTGCATTATTTACTTGATAAACAAAACTGAAAACTATTATAAAACTTTCCTTTCATAAGCAACTGGAACACAATAGACATTTTTACCAATTCATTTTTCTTTTACCAATCTACATTAGAAATGACAAGGAACAAAAGTTAAGCAATACGATGCTTTTCTCAAAATTGTACTGCATTTTGGGAATATGTGAACAATCAACACTACATACTGAATACCATGCTTTCTGCTTTCCAGGTACATATATTTATAAATTACTGTGTTTACTTACCAGAAAAAAATCATAGCTGTTATAATTCATTTTCTGATGCACTTTAATTTATATCCACAACAGAAAATAAATGGTAATAGCATTTCATTTAAGAAATTCTATTCTATTTAACTTTTAATACTTGAAAGTAGTAGATGCAAACCTATTTGAACATGCTCATTATATCTTTAATAATATCTTTGCCAGTTGAAATGTACATATATGCCAAAGTAGACTATCAGAGACTTCATCTGTTGCAGTTTGTCTTAGTATTTATTTTTTAAAGATAATGTAAAAAATATTATATATATATATAATATGCATATCATCCAATAGACAAGGTATCACTGATAATATATAATGGTACACTGCTTTAACAAAAATCCTACTGGAAAATGGTAAATATTGATTATCTGATTGCATGTGTTTGGATTTACTAATAAAGATTAATCTGTTCTGGTCTAATCCATTCTAATATACAAATATATTTGGATAGCATACATATTCACTTTCCTGACATGCTTCTGATCTTAAAACATGATCAGTTTCCTCCCATTCACGTGTTATTGCAGAGAACACACAGAAGCACTGCACACAAGAGCACTCGTCACTGCAAACTCCCACCTACTGTGATCGCTTTTAAAGGACTGTGTTGTAACCTTCAGAGTTTGCGCCTGGAGACTTCTTTGGGCTCACACTTTTGCTTCTGTCATATCCCGGCACCTGAAAGCCCCATGGACCTCCAGACTGACTTTCGCTACTACTGCTACTACTGCCCGATTCTGATTCCTCCTCACTTTCCATGCCTCCTTCCACCGAAGCTGATTCTGCACTGCCCTCCTCCTCAGGGACATCATGAGCTTCAAGGTCTGTAGATTCTTCCACAGGGGCCAGTTCACTCTCTTCTTCTGGATGTTCTTCTTCTTCCATCATAGGTTGGTCTTGTTCTTCAGGTGGCTCTTCTTTTTTACCTTTGACTTCCTTGACCTCCCCAGCAATGGGCCTTCTTCTTGCAAGCACAATGTTTTTCCTTGCTTTTTCTCCTTCTGATTCTGTGGACTCTGATTCTTCTGATTCAGGGGTTGAACTCTCCTCCTCTTCCGAAGGTGTCTCTGTCTCAGATTCCTCTTCTGTAGTCTCAGACTCACTGAACTCAGATTCTTCTTCACTGTATTCAGTGTAGTCGCTTGAAGATTCTTCCTCGGATTCTACTGTGCTTTCTGTGGCTTCATCTTGGTCCAGAGTTAGTTTCAGATAATCTTTATCTTCTTCTTCAAGACGTCTTTGCCACTCTTCACCTTCAAGGTCAACAATGCCTCGTCGATCTGCTAGTCCTCTAACTTTCTTAAAAATCATAGGGAATATCCTGGCTTTCTTCCATGTTGTGTAGGTAGGCTCAGGTGCTGGTGGTTTTTCAATTGTTACAACTACTTCTTCCTCCTCACTGGGCTCTCTAATTTCAACTTTTGGTTTTATAACTTTCTTTAGCTTTTCCTGAAAATTGTGAAAATGCAATTGAAGTGTCAGCTTGGGGATTGTTATGATATGACCTTGTTTTACATAAACTAAGCAGGACTAGGTCTGCAGGGTGATAGCTTCACACAACTTCTAGAACTGGTTTCAGAATATAATGACCAAATTCTCTGCTGCACAGAGAGCATAATTAGGAGGAAGCACTTCATTTTATTTTGGCTTGTACTTTGTAATACTCAAATTTAATGATTTCTCCTAATTTAGCTATTACAGTGTATTTTGCATCTTAGATCAAAGAAAAAGTACTTCACCCTTACTTCTTCTTTCTCCTAGTTCTTGGTATTGGTTAATAGATTTATATTTTTCTTTAAGTAAAGTCTAAGAATGTTAAATAATCATGAAAATATGATAGTTTATCTGGAAGCTTATACAAACATTGACTATTTTTATCAATTTTGAACAGGTGAAAGTTACACTAATATTCATTTGTTGTTTCTTTGAGAGAGGTGAATAAATCTGCCAAGTAACTATTGAGGCAAAGTATAAGAATTTGATATAAATGACTTGTGCTAATTTAAACACAAATTACATAATTCCTTCAAAAATATTGGTTGCTGGGAACCAGCAGTTAGCGTAATGGCTATGTCGCTGGACTCCCATGTAGTCGACCGCAGTTCGCGTCCCAGACCCAGTGGCTTAAAATTCACGCCAGGCACGTGTGCGTGCATGCCCAAGATCCCGAGAGGAGAATGGAGGAGAAGGGATTGCGGCGTGACCATCCCCCCTGGGGGGTGATTTATCGCTTTCTGTCTCTATGTCTCTCTCTGTCTGTCTGGCAAGCGCACACGCCCTATAGCAAAAACCTCTCCAAAAAAAAATATATATTTGTTGCTATATTTCCATTTTCTCAGATAACACAGATGGAGACTACACTTTTTTCAGGATTCTTTGTTGTGATAGAATCGCATAGAAACAAAAGTGATCATTGTGTTGTAGAACATTTTTTATATATTTGCTAGCAATATTATCTTTATGGAGCAACATGTAGGGTCTTAGAAAACATTAGTATTTGTAGCTTTTTCCAGATATGTAACATTTTATAGAAGGAAGTAAATTAAAGTGTTAAAGATTAATTTCTTTGTATAGATAAAACAATGAAATGGCCAGCATTGTGAAAAATTTCATGGAAAACAAACACTAACTAAATAGGATTTCTGTATACCAAAATGTTCTAGAACCTGCTAGTCAACTAGACTTAAAATATTGGATTGTCAGGAAAGTCACGACAGATTTTTGCATAGAAAAATATATCTAATCTATGACCTAATATACTGTACTTGGAATATTATCTCACTGAATAAAATGACAGTCATTACCTCTTCCTCCTCATACTCCTCCTCAGCTTCACCAACCACCTCACCATATTCCTCCTGTCCAGCCGGTGGTAACAAGCGACGGCGACTTCCATATTGAGGCATTTCATACCTGTAAAATAAACTTGCAACTGTAAACATTTTGTCATGTGGTCTGTACTGACTCTTCCATGAACGCGAGCCACTTCTTTTTCTTCATCAATTAATCAACAGATATTTATACAGCACCTATTCGGCTCCTTGTCAATTAGTTACAACACTGTAGGGAAGAACTACTACCAGAAGATTGATGATTTTTGCCATAATGATGCTCAGGAACAACAATAAAGAAAGTTTGGTTATTTCAGATCTGAGTTTTGAGAGAGACCAGAATGAGGAAAAAAAGCATATTGTTTCTTAATTAACTGAAGAACCCAGGATACAAAACAGGGTCTTTGTAAAAGTGTAATAGCTCATTCAGAACATTTATAAGTTTGTAATTTTATAAGAAAAGTTTGCTTTGAGCATGGCCTGTAATAATTTTTACATTCTGATGCTGTATTTTTTTTGAAATTAGTAATTTATGCAGTAGAAGGGACTTTTGACATGCTTATACTGGCTTCTAAATAAATGTTTTTCTGCTTTTAATTGGTTTGAGGCAAAACTTTAGGTTGGCTGGTTAGATAAAAATGTTAAAAATCTCATATAAAAACTGGTGAATTCAGGAATTGAGCAAATATGTTTGACTTCTATTTCTCATTTAAATAATTACGAATAATTTTGTCACATTTCTAGAATTGTAATCACCATTAATATAAATCATCAATGCAAAAGTCAATATAAAAAATGATTAAAACTAAACTGAAATTTAAGCTGGATACATTACTTTTTTAATATGAAACAAATGAAATGATATTTTAAAAGACAAATGCTAGCAAAATATTTAATATTCCTTATTATTAATAAAGTATTATAATAAGATTCTGCATATAAAAATCTGAAGATGTACCCATGCTCATAACTGTAATAATCTTGTCCATATTCCTGGCCAGGATCAATTCCAGACTCCATGGATAATGCCTATTGTCCAAAAAGAGAAATTGTATTTGAAACAAATTCTTATTACATTTCAGATGAAAGTCAGATTCCATACCTAGACTTTGATGACTCTTAAAATACTCCTGCAAAAATAACTTTACTTACAATCGTTAATTGAACATATTCACATATTTCTTTTTCTGTCTGTCACTCTTTTACACAAACTAAGCTTGTGTTATTAGACCTGAGAGGGAAGAATGTACTTTCTGGTGGTAAATCTATTAAAAATTGCAGGTGAGTGGTAGGTAGCATAGTGGTTAAGGCGCTTGACTCCCACATGGCTTACTGCAGTCTAAGTCCTGGATCAGGTGGCTTGGAAAAAATGCACTTTCTAGTGGTAAATCTGGTAAAAATTGCAGATGAGTGGGGCAGTAGGTAGCATAGTGGTTAAGGCACTTGACTCCCACTTAGTCCATTGCAGTTCAAGTCCTTGACCTCATGCTGGGTGTGAATGCATGCATCCCCCAAATCCTGAGGGGACAGTTGCAGAGAAGGGACTGAGGCATGGCCATCCTCCCCTGGGGGGGAAGGGAGTTCTTGCTTTCTGTCTCTCTGCCTCTCTGGTAAGCACATGCACCTTATAATAAAAATCTCTCTTTAAAAATAATTCCAGATGATCATTTTCACTTAATCTAGATAATTTTTAAAATTATAAACTGCCAATATTTAACTCTATATTATTGTCTGATTTTAAGCCTTAAGGACAATTATAATACTATCTTCAGCAATTTTTCATCTTCCCAACTAACATTTTCTATCTAGTGTTTTTCAACTCATAAAAACTTTTTTTATAAAAAACATCTGACAACAATAATTTACACATTAAAAAGTTAATGTGTGATATTTCCTACAGATGTATTCATCTTAAAACATACTGTGACTAGGTTGTCAGTAAAGTCATAATGTGTTTTTTCCATTTTACTATGCAAAAATGTGTCATAACTTTTCGACAACTCAGTAATTTTGGATTTAGGTATTTCTTCTTTTTTTAGAGAAATTTTTGCTATAGGGCATCTGTGCTTGCCAGAGAAACAGGAAGTGAGAAATTACCACCTCAGGGTGTTGTCTACACCGCAATCACTTCTCAATTCTCCTCTTAGGATTTTAGGCACCCATGCACGTGTGCCCAGCATGAATTTTAAGCTGCTATGTCTGGAACTCAAACCGTGGTCGGCCATGTGGGAGCCCAGCAATGTAACCACTATGCCATTTGCTGGTCCCCCTTTTTTTCTTGAAAGAACAAAAAAGTTCTATTGTAGTAGAGCCCTTTTTAAGATTTCTAGTTCTAGGGAACCAGCAGTTAGCGTAATGGCTATGTCGCTGGACTCCCACGTAGTCGACCGCGGTTCGCGTCTCGGAACCGGTGGCTTACAACTCACGCCGGGCGCGTGTGCGTGCGTGCCCAGGATCCCGAGAGGAGAATGGAGGAGAAGGGATTGCGGCGTGACCATCCCCCCTGGGGGGTGATTTCTCGCTTTCTGTCTCTATGTCTCTCTCTCTGTCTGGCGAGCGCACGCGCCCTATAGCGAAAAACCTCTCCAAAAAAAAAAAAAAAAGATTTCTAGTTCTAAACTCCAGACAATACTGATTTTTGCTAAACTCTACCCTTCTAGAAAGATATTTTCCCTCAGAAATACAGATGAATACAGTTTCAATAGCAATTAAATGTCATTTGCTTATATTTACATTTTAATAACATTTTAACATGTTAATTAGGTTAAATGCCAAAGATTTTTTCTTTCTTTCGTTTTTTTTTTTTTTTTTTTTTTTTTTTTTAAAATAGGTTTTTGCCTTAGGGTATGTGTGCTTGCTGGACAGACAGAGACAGTGAGAGGGAAAGTGAGACCTCACCCTCTGGGGGGAGGAGAATGGCCATGCTACAATCCCTTCTGTCCATTCTCCTCCCAGGGTCTTGCACAGAAAGAAACACATGCACTCGGTGTGATTCTCAAGTCACTGGGTCCAGGACTCAAACTGTGGTTGGCCATGTGAGAGTCCAGGAATGTACCACTATGCCCTCTGCTGGCCCAAATGCTAAAGTTTAGGCAAATTAATTTTGCACCAGAGTAAGAGAAGGGGGGGGGGGGGGGGGGGAAGGATCCATAGGAAAATTTGTTGGTACTTATATCTAAGGTCACCTATCCTTTGTGAAAAAAAGAAAAAATGTTGATCTAGGGAAAAAATGCCCTCCTTTGAGGATACAAATGTACCATTTAAGAAGTGTGGAAATTCACAGCCAACATGATGGTTAAGGATAGTGATTTTCAGTTGTGCTTGGTTTGACCAACATCATATAAAAAAAAATGGATTGTTGGCAATAATTCTAATCATAAATCGCCACCAGGCTGTGGAATGTTGGGTTTTCTTGAAAAATAAAAAGATGGCAACCTTAAAATCTTACTATCCCACATGGAGTCTAGTTGGTTGGATTACTACTTGCAGAAAGCACTCTCCTGTTTTCTACACATTCCTGACCACACTGTTAAATGGCTATAGCTATAACTAGCAAGGAATCTGTCCCCTGCTGTTTTCTGTCTAATAAACTCCATTTGCTTACACATAACTTCCCTGGATCCTATGCTTAAGTTTGCAATCCCTTTACTATACTAATAATATATCCACTACCTAATTACTTTGCAATTTACTAGCACTTTTAAATCAATTGCAAAATAATCTAATTTTCATGTTAAAATTACTTATTTACCCACCAGAATGACTAAAATTTAAAATAAATCAGCAATCCCATGTGTTGAAAGGAACATCAAGCAAATGGAATTCGCACATACTTCTGAAGATATGATAAAAGGATAAAATTCTTTGGAGAATATTTAGCAATAGTACTAAAGTTAAATAAAGGCATGCCCTCTTTCTCAGACATTTAATTTATACCTGTATGCCCATGTACATTTGTGTACCAAGACGTTATTTATAACAGCCAAGAAACTGAAACCAATGCAAAAATCTATGAGTTAAAAACACTGTTCCATGACAGTATATATACAGTGTGTGTGTGTGTGTGTGTGTGTGTATATATATTTTTTTTGTATAAATATAGATATAGGTATATCTTCCAAACAGATTAATGAGCAAAAGAGGTCAGGTACAGGTACAAATGAGACATATTATATAATTTATCATACAGTTATATAACTTCAGAAACATACTTATGTGTATGTCACAGCCAGGTGAGTGGTTATGGGAAAGGAAACCAATTCTGAATGTTATATGAAGAGAAGCGTGCAGTCTGAAAAAATTCATCTCCCTCTAAAGTACAATTTTGTCATTGCTATGGATGTAGGTTTTATTTTTCCCTCAAAAAAGTTTACTATAAGGAGATGGGGAGTATTGACGAGGTTAAGAAAGACTAGTAGGAAACTGAGACAAAGTTAAAGTCTTGATTTAAATTATTTGTAGTAAATATTTCGAAAAATGTGTTATATTCATTCATAAGATTAGACTTTTGAGACACTAAAACCCAATGTAATGACACTGGTTTAAATGAGGCAAGCAGCCTCCAAACTAATGCTTTTAGACTAATACATACAGAGGCTGAGAAAAGATTTTTAAATTGTTTTGAAGTGGAATTTTAATACATTTTGGCAATAATAAACATAAAATATTTAAGTAACTATTTGTGGAGACATAATGCAGAAGAGTGGATTTCAGATTTTTTAAAAAAAATTACAAACAATCATTTTCTTTCAGACATATACTTTGATTCCTAAAGAGAAAATACAATGCAGCCCTTGGCAACTACGATATATATTCAATGTCAGCTGCTTTAAACATATAATGAAGGATAGAAAGACTGGGATGAATCTCAGGGAATCCAGCAAGCTAGTCCTTCATTCAGTCTCTCTGGTTCTGAGTTGGATAAGAAAATATAGGAACTAACAGAAGGAAATAATCCAAGTGCCAATAATCCAATAATCCAAGAGCGCTTCTTGTGTGTACTTGTGAATGAAGAGCAGAATATCATTCTTTCCAAGGGAATAAAAAAAGAAATTGAGAAAGGACTTGTTTACCCAAGATGAGTCAATCTAAATGTTGGCCTTCTATGCCACCCTAAAGTCCTTGTATTTTACAACAATAAGCAAAGGAGAATACTGAAAAGTGATTTGGGAGTTAGATTGAACATTTAATGTTATTTTTAAAATTCATGTTTGGTGATCAGAGAGAATTAACTTAGTATCCAATTATTATAAAAATGTATACGGATGCAAACTGAACCAATAATAGGTAGCATTTATGAAATTTCTACTGCTGTAACACAATTGTTGAGCTAGGAGCTTATATATTAGACATAACTGCATTTTCAGAAGACAAAATTGATGTTCAGGAGGATGCATGTCCTGACTAAGGTCTTGTATTTGGATCTTAACCCTGAGATTTCTGCTTCAACAGTCTATGGAGACTTTTCCATGGATGTTTTGCTAGAACTTCATAAAAGTTGAATATTTCTAACACCTCCAGAATTTAAGAAGTAAATTCTAACCAGAAGTACCTCACGAACAAAGTTAAAATTCTGTTCTTAAGGAAAAGGAATAGATTTTTACAAGTGGTGAATAAGTAAGTACATTTAGTACATACTAAATTTAGTAGAAAAAATAAATAGTACAAATTAACATGATTTTCTTTTTTTAACTTCAGCAGTAATATTAGCAGTAAATAAATAAAAATAACGTACATGATATAACTCTAAATACCCTGTTTACATTGCTGAAAAAAAATCACAGGCAATTTGAAATAGACATACATTCAAAGATAGTATTTTAAATCACGTGAAATGTTATTTCAGTTGTAGATGTTAGTATTCCTTCCTTAAACTCTGCCTAATCTAAATCTGATCTCAAGAATGGATCTAATGACTTCAGATTTACTAGCACAATTACATCTGAGTGTGTTTATAATGTGTTCATTTAGTTTAATTTAAAAATGCTTTTTGTCTTTATGGTAAAGATATATAATCCTATCCCACTCTGCCTATGTGCAAGATGGACCTGAAAGTCACATAAATACACTGTGAAGATTTAGTGAGGTTGAAAAGAAAAAGAAAATTGATACCTCCGGTTTAAGAAGAGAAGGTCTCAGTAGTTGTTGTTGCTGCCAAAGGAAATTAAAATAGAAAAAGGTTTAGAAAATAATTCAGATGGAAAAGGTAGATCATGACTGAGAAGAGGAAAATAAAAAAAGGTGACAGTTTAAAATGGATTACCTTGGGATTATGATTCATTAGTCATGTGATAGCTTCCCAAAACATTAATTAGTATATTGACTAATTATATTGGAACATAAAACAAAATATAATGTTTTAATTTCATCATTGTTTTAATTAATATCAAATTAAATGGCCTTAATAAACAGAAATCTATAAAATTTCTGGTGGCTTTATGCTTCATGTTACAAAAAATTATTTATGCTTCTAAAGGCACTTTAAGTGTCAGGAAAAAAATTTTTAAGAGATTTTTGCTATAGGGCATGTGTGCTTGCCAGGGAGACAGGGAGAGACAGAGAGACAGAAAGCAAGAAATCATCCCCCAAGGGCAGTGGCCATGCCACAATTCCTTCTCCTCCATTCTCCTCTCAGGATGTTGGGCATGCATAGACACGTGCCTGGTGTATTTAGGTCCAGGACTCAAATCATGGTCAACAACGTGGGAGTCCATCAACATAACCATTACATCATCTACTGGTCCCCACAAATTATTTTTAACAAGTTGAGTCTTGTTTGAAATTGCCCTCTTTTTCCTCCCAATCACATTAAATATAATCAGGTTCATTGGGAAGAAGGGTAGAACACAGAGAATGATATACTTAAAATGATTTCTCATCCTATTTAAAACATGCTCCCCATTCCTTCTTACCAAAATGTGCATTACTTGAACTCAGGTGCTTTCAGAAATTCTTCTGTGATAGGGAAAATTGTCATTTCTCAGATTTTGTATGGCTTGCTTTCTATCTCCTCTCTCTTTCATCCATACATATTTTAAGGAAACACAGGGAACCAGCAGTTAGCGTAATGGCTATGTCACTGGACTCCCACGTAGTTGACCGTGGTTCAAGTCCTGGACCCAGTGGCTTAAAACTCACGTCGGGCGCGTGTGCGTGCGTGCCCAAGATCCCGAGAGGAGAATGGAGGAGAAGGGATTGCGGCGTGACCATCCCCCCTGGGAGGTGATTTCTCGCTTTCTGTCTCTCTGTCTCTGTCTGTCTGGCGAGCGCACGCGCCCTATAGCAAAAACCTCTCCAAAAAATAAAAATAATAAATAAATAAATAAATAAAAATAAAAGGAAACACAGATTTCATCAGTCTGTTTCCTGACAATTTAGACTTTAACCAAATGGGAACGAGATACAAAATTTATATCTTAGGTTAAGAACTCTTTGGGGGGAACCAGCAGTTAGTGTAATGGCTATGTCACTGGACTCCCACGTAGTCGACCGCGATTCACGTCCCGGACCCGGTGGCTTAAAACTCACGCCGGGCGCGTGTGCGTGCGTGCCCAAGATCCCGAGAGGAGAATGGTGGAGAAGGGATTGCGGTGTGACCATCCCCCCTGGGGGGTGATTTCTCGCTTTCTGTCTCTCTGTCTCTCTCTGTCTGTCTGGCGAGCACACGCGCCCTATAGCGAAAACCTCTCCAAAAAAAAAAAAAAAAAAAAAAGAGGAAGAACTCTTTGGGAAAGTAGTTAAATGCATATATCTTAGAGAACGCATTGGGAAAGTGGGAAGAAAGGATCTGGGAGATAATCCACCAATAACCCTAATGTGCAAAATGACCAATAGAACAACTATTTGACTGAAGGGATAGAATTTTTACATGATTTCTACTGAGCTAGTTTAGTTATTTTACTTATTTAAAGGGGAGGGAATTTTAACTTAGAGATACTCTGTTACCAATTACAATCATTCCCGAGGCATCATAGAGGCATTCAACTTGGTTTCCACATAATCTGGGACTTAAGCATTCCAAACTATAGACCAAGTATTTCATGCACTTATTTCAGTCTCTTGACTGAGATGCTGCATCATACTAGGTTTTCAGTGACTTTATTAATAATATCAATTAGAGTGTATCTAGCTTCACACTACTGACCAGACTGTTTAGTAAGTTCTCTGCAAACTGAGAGTTTAATTAATACGATAGAAACCCCAGAGCTTTCCAATAGTGTCATTTCTTTTTGTCTTAAAATGCCAGGTTCTAATATAGTGTTAGGATAGAGCCTTGGACTGGTAAGGAGACCAAATGTTAGATAATCTATAGTTTCTAATTTAGACTTCTAGCCTTAGGAGTAAAACTGGGGGGATGCTGCAATATTGAATAAAAATAAATTAAGACAAAAGAAGCTTATCCTTAAAAATGTAGGTAGTTGATTGGTCTTGTTTGCCCATTGAATAATAAACTTAAAACCACAAAGTAATGAGGCAACACATTTAAAAAGAAACAAATCACATATTTAAACTTTTTTTGTTGAAATTAAAAAAAAAAGTTTCAAAAGAAGGTACATTAGTCTTCCTTATTACACAAATATCTTCCTACTAAGCATAATACCATAAAGCCCTTACCTCTGAAGCATAACCTCTCCTGCAAGGCAGAAATAAAAAAATCAGTATTAAACTTCTTGGATTTTTAGATTGAATAAGATTACAGATAAGGGCTTTTTAGAAACGTCTAGGCAAAGCTGAGAAATATATTTTACTATTGAGTCATCGGGAAAGTCATGACACATTTTTGCAAAGAAAAATATGTGATGACCTTCCAGATCACCTAATGGAAACTCTCTCAGTGGGAAGTATACCCTTTGGTATTATTACGACAGGAGGATCAATGTTTTTATGACTGCAGTACTAAGAACAATGACCATCCCCAGACCTTCAATCCATCTGAACAACAAAACATGCAAACTCTATCTTATCTCAACAGTCTATAACAGCACATGTTGACTGCGTTATCATCAATTGCAATAAAAATAATTCTGTCTGATCTCTGCTACAGAATTCTTGATACATATAAAATACTCATTGAGGACACAGGTGAGTTTCATAGATGAAGAATGCAAAAGATACAGAATTCAAAATAATTTCAGTGACTAGAATATATTCTTCTAAATAATTGTATATTATTTTTATGTTTATGTTAACTTGATTCTAAAAATAATAAAAAGAAAATACTGACTGTCCTTTAGTGGTCAATTACCTTTTGGAAACAAAAGTAAAAAGAGAAATATAATGATCAAATATTCAATATTACATGAAAATTAATAAAGTTGATAGACCATAAGTTGGTGAAACATATAAATGTACTTCAGAAGGAGTAAAGAAAAATAGTAGCATTTTCAATGTTGAATGTTACCAACATTTTCTATTAATTAATCAGCTGACCTAGAGTATTAACATTATGCTGTTGAATATGCTGTGTGGAATTAATAAGCAAATGTAAGAAATATTTATTATAGATAAATACATACAAAACTTTCTAAAGTCTGATAAAATAATCTCGGTACAAAATATTTTTTCTAAATCGCAAGGCCTTCATAAGGTGAGTAAACCTACTTATCTAAACTCACCCTCAGTGGTTAACATACTGTTCACTGAAATTGTTAGTAATAAAGTTAAATAATGCTTACTTCATCCTACTAACAATTTTTTATTTGAAGTGGGTCTGTAGTAAATTTTGCAGAAGAGTTATATGGTTCTGCCAATACTTAAGAAAATTATAATCTTTATATAACCTTTAAAAATTAAGCATTTTAAACTTTTACTTCATTTTTTATCTTTTTTATTTTATTTTTTGGTGATAAGTACAAGTACAGGAAGCTCATATTTTGGTTTTAATAATGACAATCCAGTCACATACATCATATAAAATATCCAACCAAAACTTTATTTTCCAGGATATTTCAACTCCCTCCCTTAATGAGAAATATTCTCCATAAATATGAGAAATACAACATCAATGGATAAACTATACTGTTTCTATTAACCTTTCTGTTGTCTTTCATTTGGTTATTGGTATGCTTGTCTTAGCTGAAAGGCAGAAAGTTACTTAAAACAGGCACATAACAGAATAAATATAATTATCTGTGTGCTTGCAAAATATGACAGCTGAAACTTAAAAAAGTAATATAATATTGATGCATCTTTCTATGCAGTTTATGTCCAATATGTATTAATTATTTATTTTACATTACCTATATGTATTACTGTTTACTTTTTAACACTAAGGACAAATGCATGGTAATCTTGTCTTTTACACAATTTCTCTAATTATTCCATATGTGTTCATGAGATTGTAATTAATATAGTGGGGAAAAAATGTACATTTTCTAGAGAATGGTTGTCAGGATGTGGGGACTTTGGAGTTGAGGAGAAGAAAAAAAATCTTTTGACTTGTGTACTAAAGTAATAGTTATAGGTCTCATACAGGAGATATTAACTGACTTTTTTGTTTGTTCATTTGCTATAGGGTGTATGCACCTGCCTGAGAGAGACAGAGAAGGAAAGTGAGAAATCACCCCTCAGAAGGAATGGCCACACAACGTTGAATCCTTACTCCTCCATTCTCCCCTTGGGATTCTGAGCAGACATGCATACACACCTGGTGTGATTTGCCAGCTTCCAGGTAGGGAATCAGTTAGCCATGGGGGATCCAGCCACCTTAACCTCCAGGCCATCTGCTGGCCCTTAACTACTTTTTTACTGTACTCAGTAAACTCCAAAAATAGCATGTCAATAAAACATTGAATTAAATATAAGGGACCAGCAGTTGGCGTAATGGCTATGTCACTGGAATCCCATGTAGTCGACCACGGTTTGAGTCCCGGACCTGGTGGCTTAAACTCACGCTGGGCGTGTGTGTGTGTTTGTGTCCAAGATCCCAAGAGGTGAATGGAGGAGAAAGGATTGTGACGTGACCATTCCCCTCCGAGGGAGGGGTGATTTCTTACTTTCTATCTCTCTGTCTCTCTCTCTCTCTCTTTCTGGCAAGTGCCCGTGCCCTATAGCAAAATCTCTCCAAAAAAAGAAAAAAATATATAAAACATGGCTGGCCCAATTGGGGTGGCATAGCAGAAGCACAATGATCTGTAGTGCTTGAAGCCATGCGGATGACCAGAGTTCAGTTTCCAAGTCGACCTGCACACAACGTGCACAAATGCATATGCCCATGGTCCTGGTTGACTGGAAGACTGGAAGATGTATCACAGCATGAGATCCTGTTGACAGCACTTATCTTTCTCTCTCTCTCTCTCTTTCTCTCTCTATCTCATGAAATAAACGAACAAACTTAATTATAAATAAATATTTAAAAACACAGGTATGGCTGTTTTATTTGAAAAATATAAAATTTACTAATAAACATTTTAGATGATACAAATATTATAAAAATGTTATAGACAAGGCCAATGTAACAATTTAGTATAGCTATAGGTGGATACACAAAAATGTTATTTGGATTTACTGTAATATTTCTTTGGTCAATATTTAGAGATTTCTTATCATCAAAAGATCCTACGTTTCACATTTTCAAGTTGATAGAAATTAGCTTTAAAAACACACACTCACATTAAAGGCTTATGCAATTGTGAATAATACCTTGTCAGAGTCCGCCAAATGGCACAAGTTCTCATGTATTGGGCCAGCTGCCAACAAAAACTCCAACTGAAGTTTTTCAGTGAAAGAGAGAAAAAAGTCATGTTCAAAAACCCCAAGAAGGAAAGTACTCTTGATTTGGATGAAAAGAACCTGGAGTAGATAGTCTAATGAAAATAGCCTTATAGGTTGTTTCTTATCTGATACTGTTCATTAGAAATATCAAATTGAATTCTTGAAGAAAAGTCACACAATATAGGGACCCAACAAAATCTGGAAGTCAGGCATTGTAGGACTCTCAACCAACATTCTAGAATGATTTGTGCCTGCATTTTAGAATTGTATCATTTACTATTGAGACTTAATGTATTTTAAAATATTGAAATTCCAAAATAAAACAAATATCTATTATTGTATTCAAAATGGGGGACTTCCATTAAGTAAAATTTATTGCATCATTTCATGGGAAAAAGAAAATTATTGTAATTACTCAATGGTCACTCATGATATGCTGCAATAGATGTATAGATATATTTGTATGTATGTACATAGGTAATTGAGCTAAAATAGAGCTCAGTGAAAGTGCAGGCTTCATTAAGAAGAGTAGGAGAGAGTACTTAGCTGATTTACAACTGGCTTACAAACACTCAAATTTAACAAGTTAAGTTTTAAAATATTAAAAGTACTAGAAATGCAGAATTTTGTTTCTGAATATAAAAGTGCATTTTCTTTGCCTAAAACAAAGAGCAAAGGCCTATATAAACTTGGTGACAGTTTACCAAATATAATCTCTCTTGATTTTCTGTGTAAGTTTGTTTTATATTTCATTTATTATTAAAGTGGAAAATATATAAATATTTTCTTTGAAGGCGAATCTTAGGATAAAAATACAATTAAGGACATGATATAATAATGTGAACAAAAATACACAGTACTTTCTGGGAACAATAAAATGGCTTACAAAAGTCAATAACTCAAGATTTATTTTCATTATGAAGGGGAGGGAAATCACAATGAGATATAAATGGAATAAAACAAGAATTGAAAAAAAAGTAAAAGATTTATCAAGCCTATAGCAACTAGTAAGATCAAAGCAAGACCAAATAAAAGATGTTTTTATACGAAAACAGATACACACTGTAGCACCTGTGATTTATTTTGGAATGTCTCATTGTCTACCATTGCCTACATTTCTTGGAACATAACATTTCACTTTGGTGGTTTTTATTCTTGCCAAGTACACCAGCCTCAGGGAAATAACAGAATCTATAATATCACTTTTAGTTTTCTGTAACAGTTTGCTTTTTTCCTGGAACATCCATATGCAATTATGATCAAAAAGTAAATATAAAAGTCACTCCATTAACATATTAATAATTTAAGTTAGATATCTAACTTTCATGCCCATAAATTCCCAATAAAAGTAGATTAAAATTACTTACTTTTTAAATAAGTGTAGGACAAATAATGCAATTTTGTAGTTAAGAAAATTAAGGTAAATCTATTAATATGAGTTAGTAGTGATGAAGTTAATTATCTTTTAAATTAAAAATGAGGAAAAAACAGCACTGTATTGGGTTTGGGATAAAATAATGGAATCTTCTTTGATGTTCAAATTTGATGCTCAGGTTGGAGATTACAGTCAACAAAAGACTTGCCCAATTAAAACAGGAAAAAATGCAACATTATAGTGCAGTAGATTGCCTGTGAGATTGTTTTTCAGTTACCTCAACAACATTGTTCAAATTCTCCAGGCTTTGTTCAGATGTGACTTCCATATTTGTTACCTCTGAAGGGCAAGTTTGAAGTTTTGAGACATTTGTGGGTGTACAGTTCTTTTCTATTTGACTGTACATGTTAGCTACTGACTTTTCAAGTTCTGCTAAGTTTTTAATATGTTTGAGGATGCCTTTTGGTTCTCTTTGAGGGTCTGCAGTACATTCTGTTTTTGATGTTGATAGGTGTGTCACAGAACATTCAGTTTCTTTGGCAGGGGTCATGTTCGTAGTGCATTTAACAACTGGCTTACAAACACACTCTGACTTACAAACTTCACACTCTGAAGCTGAAGGTGGCAGTGGACAAGGAAGAGGAGGAGGTGATGGAGGAAGAGCGGGAGGTGATGGTGGAGTAGGTGGAGGGGAGGTGGAGGGAGCAGAAGTAGACATAGAAAGTGGAAAAAGTGGAAGAGGAGGAAGAGGAGGGGGTATAGAAGGAGGAGAAGGAAGAAAACGGGAAAGAGAAAAAGGAGTGAAGACAGGAGGAGGAGGAGGAGGAATTGAAGGAGGAGAAGGAAGAGGAGGGGAAAAGCGGGAGGGAGGAGAAGGAGAGGTGTTTGGTGGAATGGAAAGATTTTCAAAAATATTCCTTTTGGCTCCAACAGCAAACATGCAAGTGGGGGTCTCTTTCCTAACAAGTGGAGAATTTAAAACACAAGGGCTTGGAGGAGAAAGTTCCAAGGAGTAATCAGCAGACTTGATGACATCAGGTTCTGGTTTGAGTTCCACAGTTCTTGAAACAGTTGGTAAAGTGGAAACTGAAAAGTGAGGCCAAGGAGCAGGAAAGGAAGAGTCTGAAGACAGAGGCTGTAACTGTTCTGCTTCCTTCGTGATCAGTGACTCGCCTTGCCTGGTTTCCTCCTTCTCTGTCATATCTGCACCTTCAGTGGTGAGCAGTGGTTTGCTGCTATCTCTTTTGTTTGGATACATTCCAGTGCTTTTATTTTCAGCTTTCTGCCTGGTGTTTTGCCATTGCTCCAGACCTATGGCGTCTGGTCTGTTTGGAACTTTCCTCATCAGTCTCCTAGGCAAACTGAGTGACTGGTTCCACATCCTCTGAATCTTTTCTTTTGAGCCCCTCAGGGACTTGTTCTTAGCTCTTGTTCGGGATGAAAATGGATCTACAAAATCTGTTCTCAGTGACAAGTCTGAATTTGTTGATCTTTGACCTACGTTTTCATTATAAAGAGGATTATGGCTACTCAGGGCATCCTCATCAGATAGAAATGTGAATTTTCTTGGAGATTTCGGCTGGCTGTTCTTAAGTAATCCATCTATCGGATCTGGCTTGGGAGCCTCGATAGTTTTGGGAGGAAAGGGCATCACAACTTGTTGATGTCTCCTGTCTTCTGAGACTGAGTTATTTCCCCTGCTTTGTTGAAAATGGTAGAGAAGGAAAAGACTTGAAAGAAAAGAAGATAATGAAATGTAAGGAAACAGGTTGAGACATAGCTTTCATGAGAAAGATGTTTTTATGGCTCTCATTACTACTTCAAAAATATAAAAGGCTAAACAAAACTAATCTAGTAAAGCAAGACCTTAATTTCAAGTTCTTATTCTCAAAAAGGCAGGGCAGGAAAGTCTTGAGAGTTTTGAGTAGCAAGAATATTTTTCATTAAAAAATTATGTCACTCTATACATTTTTTTTAAGAGAAATTTTTGCTATAGGGCATGTGTGCTCACTGGAGAGAAAGAGAGACAGGGAGACAGGAAGTGAGGAATTACACCCCAGAGAGGATGGCCATGCCACAATCACTTCTCCATTCTCCTTTCGGGATTTTGGGTACACAAGCACACACACCCAGCATGAGTTTTAAGCCACCAGGTCCAACTCAAACTGTGGCTGACTATGTGGGAGTCCAGTGATGTAACCTTTACGCCATTTGCTGGTCCTTCTATACATTTTTTTTAGGTTATTATTCTTTTTTCAGTTAATTTGATTTATTGAGGGATCCATGTCCATACCTAATAGTTCACTCTTGTATAAATTATAGTTCTCCAAATTTCATACCAACATTAAAATATTTGCTGCTGGATGCATAAGAAACACAGAAAGACAGAGAGAGGGAAAGTGAGAAATCACCCCCCACGGGAGATGGCCACACCCAATCCCTTCTTCTCCATTATCCTCTTGGGGTTTTGGCATACATGCACATGCGCCTGATTCTCAAGTCACTGGGTCTGAAACTCAAACCACAGTTGGCCATGCGGGAGTTGGATGCCTTAACCACCATACCACCTGCTGGCCCCAGGGCTCCTATAACCTTTGCCTTGCTTAAGTATGCTCAGAACCCACTGTTAGGTATGGAAGATCTTAGCTATATATGATTCAGTATCAAGATTCATTTTCTCTCATCTCAACAACTGCGCCCTGGAGCTAAAAGTATTGTCTTATCTAAAACAAAATTTACAATAGAAAACAAAAAGGGATATTTTATTCATGAGATTAAGAGAATTAAATTCTCCAAGGACAGATGAAAGCATTTTTCAAAATTCTTTCAAAATAACAAGTGGTAAATTAAATTTATGTTATAATTTTACCAGAGATTATTTTCTTCTGCCTAAATTTTATGCTTAATCAGGTTTAAAACATTATCAATAATACTAATCAGAAGAGGAGCTATTGCTGTTTCCTTCACATAGGATCTAGATCAAAAGAGAATGGACTCTTCCCACAGAAAGGATGGGTGACAGGTGATTTTTGAATAGTCTCAGGTTTTACTCTCGAGTCCAGATAGAACTTACAGATTGATTTCAGTTCTTATTTAATATTGACCTACTCTCCAGAAGTAAAGTAAGAGAGAAATATTTTAAATGGAAAGTAAATAGCAGCATTGAAAAATCTTGGAGCCAGGCTAAGCAATAAAATGACACATAAAGCCAAAGTTACTAATGTGTCATTGGGCAACAGTACAAACTGTAAGAAAGAATTCTTGTAGGTGGCCCTAGAGTATCAGCCCCCTTGAATAAATCAGAACGTGCAGATAATTTGGTTTAAACAAACAGCAAACTTTTTACCTGTCTTGATATTGAATAGTAATTTTTAAAAATATGTCAGGAACCACTTGGCCCTTATATTTGTGTAGATCTGTTCTGGGCTTGATTTTTCATGGAAAAAAAAAAACAATATATATAATGATATAATACTGCTTTTGATGGAAAGAAACCTGCAACTATTTTTAACAAATTAAAACAAGGAGAATTTTGAAACCCTTTTGATAGGCACAAATACTGCTGGGAATACTTGTTTTGAGCTCCTGCCATTTCAAGACATCAAAAGGAAATTGGGTATGGAAGATAAAACTTCCCTTCAAAAAAGTAAATTACACCATGGTAAAAGATAACCATCACCATATTTATAGCAAAGCAACACAATCTATTCTACTGCATCTTTGTTTCTAATGCGCTGGTATTAGAGTGATATTATTTACTTACTTATGCCTATGTATCCACAGGTGAGAAAGAGAAAACATGTGATAGAAAGAAAAAGTTTTAACTATAGTTAATTTGAGATGAGTATGAAAATATTAACAGGAACTTGTTTTAAACATTTTAAAAGAAAATGCATGTTTTTACATTTCCTGGTATATTCATAAAAATATTTACCATTTCAGATGAAATCATGACATTTGTCTTACCATAAAATTAAACCTCACTATTTACTATAAGTATAAAATTTGTCCCAAGTAAACATGGATGACTTTAATCCTAAAATAGAAATTTTAAAATGAGACTCTGACAATTGCTACTATGTCCTAAATTTGAAAAATTCATTAGCACATACTGATTTATAAAGAAGATATATTTTGTCTGGAAGAGACTAAATATTCAAGTGCTATGGTGACCACACAGAGTAACTGTTGGACCTCAATGAAGTTATAATTTATTAAGCTGTTTTTCCCAAAGTAACCTTTGATTTCTTTCTTTTAAAAATAATTAGCTAATATTTCATTCAGAGATAGTTCATTTTTTAGTAATTAGAATCTCTATAAAAAGTTTTTAAATAGTTAAGTTGGACATTTCCTATAGATAATATAATTAAATGCACAGAACTTAAAAGATTTCAGTAAACACACGTAAAATATTCTACTATGTAGTCCAATTTTTCAAGTAAAAATAGTCCTAAAATGTTAATAAACTACTTGAAAATTACCACCATTAAACTATACTGATTCCAAGTGATGTTACAGTGCAGCTGCTTTTGTTAAAATGATTAGATATTATTCATTAATTTCATATATAAACACACAATTTTACACATACTGCCTTTTTAATTTCTAAGCATCTTTTCAGGAGAGAGGTACTTAACATAACCAGGTAGAATCAAATCATATTGGCTCAATTCCTACATTCATCAATATTTCAAAAGGAGACCATCATTTTCAACTTGTGAAAAAAAGTGAAAAAATACATCTTTAACATGTATTATATTATCATTTTAGAAATAAAACATCATGAATTAATGTTTCAAATTTAGTTTTAGTGTTCAAGCAATAGCATTAAAATCAATTTTAATATTAAAACTACCCTAAAGACAACCTTGTATAATATGAATATGGCAAATAATATCAATATATCCATTTAGTTTTCTCATTAAAAGGTGAATTTCAGGACTCTTGGCTTGCTTTATTCTTACTAGTAAATGTAACATGTAAGAACATATTTTAGTCTCTCTACTCCACCAAATTTCAGTTAATGCAAAGTTTCCTGGATTTAATTTAGTCGTAATCAAAATTTTATAATATCTGTGGTTGTTTTACATTAGTGTCAGAAATAGTTACTCTCAAAATTTTAAACTATAGGCAGATCAAGCATTTCTAAAAGGAATCAGATTATAAGAGTAGCATCACGATAGCAACAACTCTATAGTATTCTACAATAAATCAGTCTTAATCAAAATATATGATTTAAAATTGCTTAGAAATTCCAGATAGTCCACAAGAAATACTAAGCAATCACACCAGTTAAAGAGTTAGAATGAAACGGATATTCTCTAAGTAGCTGAGCATTTAATATATGGACTCTTCATTTTCCTTCATATTTTACTGTATTATATAAGGTCCTAAAATAGTTTTTTTTAGGAAAGTCTTTGAATTTAAAACATAGAGTTTGGGTTTGGTTACCAAATAGGGTTGGTTTTGATACCAAATCTGAAATGATTACTTGGGACCAGCAGTTAGTGTAATGGCAATGTCGCTGGACTCCCATGTAGTCAACTGCGGTTCAAGTCCCCGACCCGGTGACTTAAACTCACGCCGGGCGTGTGTGTGTGCGTGCCCAAGATCCTGAGAGGAAAATAGAGGAGAAGGGATTGCGTCATGGACATCTCCCCTGGGGAGTGATGTCTCACTTTCTATCTCTCTGTCTCTCTCTGTCTTTCTGGCTAGCGCACGTGCCCTATAGCAAAAACCTCTCCAAAAAAAAAAAAGAGTAAGAAATGATTACTTTAAGATTATTCTTTATTCCTCTCATAACCTATGTGAAAGCATTCTTTTTCTGAAAAACCTATTTCTAATGTTGAGGAAGAGTGAATGACCCAGAAATTTCAGAAATTAAACACAATATCCAACCTATAAACCTACAATTCCTCGAATTTAAGACTGCTTTTTCTCCACCTTAGTTTTCTTTCATTTTTATTTTTGGCTATTACTTTTCAAATGAACTTTCCTTAGTTTGTCATCTTAATTTTCTATTTTAAAAAGAATGAATAAAAGAGTCCAGGTAGCCTGAGCTGCATATCCACATCAGGTTGAAATTACATACTCACCACATGCAGCCTTTAACACCCACGGAAAGTGCCAGAAAGGTCTACTTACATCGTGCTGTCTCCAAGCTCTTCATAGAGATGCGCGCCCGGAGGCGGTGGCGGCGGCGGTGGGGGCCCTGCCACCGGCGCAGGAGCGGGCACTGCCGGTTTAGCTGCTGGTAAGGCCGATTGAATTCGTGCTGTCTTGGTGCACTCAGCTTGGCGTCTTGGGTAAAGTAAGGATGTCTCGTGAAACTCATTTTAGAAATCATGTGCTTGTTATTAGGCTATGTTTCAATAACGAGGTCCATTTATCAAAGGAACCCGCTTACAAATTGTACACAAATATACGAATTTATGAACTGATAATAATTTACAAAAGCATCCCCACAACGTATCACTTATGTATAATGATTATAATCATTTATGTAAAATACACCATTTATGTACAGAACTAAAAGAACTATATCTTAATTCTTTAAAAATATTTATTACTTGAATATAGATAGAATTTAGTAGAAATACTTGCAAATTAAATTAAGTGATCATTCTAAGGGAGAAGCAAAATAATTATAAAAACGTGATTGGGGCTAGCTCAGGCACAATGGATAAGAGGGCTGAATGTCACATGGCAGCCTGTGTGGACTCTGAACCAGTGGCTTCAAAAAATCCCTTGAGGGTGAGTGATGCCCAAAGTTCTGAGAGGAGAATGGAGGTGAAGGGATTGCAGAACTACCATTCCCAAAAGGGAGTGTTTTCTCACTTTCCCTCTTTCTGTCTCTGGCCAGCACACATTCCCTCTGGCAAAATTAAAAAGAAAAAAAAAGCAAAGGATACTTGATAGTTGTTCAGTGTTTCATAAAAGGAGGCATACAAAAGATAAATAATTGTTCTCCATTATTCATCTACTGATGTTTAAAGAAAAACTTTTTAAACAATGATTTAAGATGTTTTTGAAGTTAGTTCACAGAGGCTACATAGATGTTGATTTGGTTAGCTTTCACATGCTTCTCATTCTCAGTAATGCTATGTAGACCTGAGCGGCTGTTTTTGAATATCCTGAACAATGACTTAATTCCTTCCTGAAACCAAGGTCTCAATGGGGAGAAACTATTAGAGCAAACTGGCCTCTACACATTCAGTCTGCTTGTATCTATTGTCTATCATTGGTTTCATTCTATATATTTCAAACCAAACAGTATAAAACTGTTACAAGTGCAAAACACAAGTAATACATAGTTCTCGGAGGGTGAGTACTTGATCCATAAGATTGGGGAGAATTCTATTCATATTACATAAAATCATGAGTAAGATATTAGTAACTGTACTTACACTTTAAACCTGTTTAGGAAAGCAATGAGTAGGAAAAAAGAGAAAGCTATATTAGAAATATTGCATTTATATTATTTTAACACTATGATATATTAAAAATTGTGAAAAATTTAATGGCCAAACCAGGAATGACACAGTTAATGACATAGTAGGGGGAAACTAAATTTAATTTAGAAAGTGAAAATAGGAGTATTTTATTATTACTTTTGCAGTCATACAAGAGATTAAGACCTTCATTACAGAAAACTGAAGAAATAAACTTAATGGAATGAGAAAAGCTGACTTGACACATGAAAATGTGAATTTCAATTCTAGAAGAGACATGGAATATTAAGATGGTCCAGTCTTTATAATCGGCTTCTTGCTTTCCTCTGCTGTCAGATTACTGAAGGATGGAACCACACACGAGCCCTGATTACAGACCTGGCCTCACTTTGAAGCTGAAGTTGAGATTGGAAGGTGCCACTCTTAGGGAATGAATGTATGACACTTTGTTTTTTTTTTATATTTGCTTCTTAGTTTTTCATGCATGGCAAGTTTCAGAGACACATAATAATACAAAAGAATAGCCATTCATTTCTATCTTATTTATAAGCAGAATATGAAGGTACAACTGTTAGATCTTTAAATGTTAGAATTGTCCTCCAATATATGAGCATAGAAACTTATTTTAATTCTACTAATCTAAAAAATTAACTAAAATAAATTTATAGGATACTGAGCTAAAAGAGGGAATTAAACAATGCATCTATAAAATGTTTAAATATTAGGCATCTTAATTTTTTTTTTGTTACATTCCAGACTACTCAATATAACATCCAAGGATGCTTCCATGTTGATTGCTACATTGTGCTCCAAGTCCAAAATTTCTCTCAGTGATTTCATTGCTAGTAGAATATAACAAAGTTGTACTGGACAATGGTTGAATCTAAAATTATAACCGTAAATACAGAATAGATGGAACATGGACATTAAAATCAGGAGGATGGTTTAATCATTTCAAAAATTTGTCCAGTTTTAGGTTTGTTCTTGGGTTTTAGATTTCCCTATCAATTGAATTGCTAAGGATATGTTTGGTTCCAATAAATCGAGATAAATGTGATATTTGCAACTTGATATTGCTTTTGTGATGAAAATATTCCTGTAAAGACTTCCTGCAGAGCACACTTTTAGACTTTATGTTGGAATTACTCTACCGTATTCAATTCAAAAGGAAATTTTCAGTGTTTGAGAACAATGATTACAGTTTAAGAATATGTAAGGACTATTTTGGTTCTTTCCCTTTAGGTGTTTTAAACAATGAATAGCAGTTCCACCATTATTTCTTACTGTTTATTACACCAAGTAATTTATAAGATTCATGATTTCTGTCATCTATTTTCTTTTTGTGACACTTCTAGGCTATCTATTTTAACAAGTTCCCCCATATTTTCAAATCACTGTCAATAGGGATTTATTTAAAATATGTAGCCTTTTAACACAAAGTTTTCTCACACTAGCTTCAAATAAAGACTACATTAAGAGTCTGCTTCAAATATAGATGTTTAAATTAGTTATAATAACTTGATTACTTTGAAGGGCGTAAATTAAAATTTAAGGATAGATCCTTGCGAAGGGATGCATTCAACTGTAGGAACTGGAAAAACTAAGGATCTGCAAAGCCAGAATATACTGTCAGACATTATAGTACATGCCCTGGCAAGTCTACACAGAAAGGAAGAAGTCATATGAAAAATTATATATGGTATACTAAGATAATATTTCTAACACTATGATCAATGTTTACAGGGTAAACATAACAGTATGGATGAAAACTGACAATGTAGTGAAGTTACAGACCGCCTTTTGAAAATGGACAGGTTGGAGCCAGCAGATGGCATAGCAGTTACATTGCTGGACTCTGACATGGCTGACTGCTGTTCAAGTCCTGGACCTGATAGCTTGAAACTCATGCCAGGTGTATGTGCGTGCATTCCCGAGATCCCAGGAAGAAAATGGAGGAGAAGGGATTGTGGTGTGGCTGTCCCTTCTGGGGGGTGATTTCTTACTTTCCTTCTCTCTTTCTCTCTCTCTCTCTCTCTCAGGAGTGCACATGACCTAAGGCAAAGACCTCAAAAAAAAAAAAAAAAAAAAAAAAAAAAAAAAAAAAAGAAAGAAAAGAAAAAGGAAACAGACAAGGTGAATATTGGCATGTGATAACAATGCTTTTTCCATTGCTTCTCTCCCCAGGCTCTTAACCTAAAGAAGGGCATAAGCGAAGCCACAGGCACTAACCTCTTACTCTTCCTATTGAATGAGAACATTTAAGGAGCCCAGGAACATTAAAGACACCTGTGAATGTTTGTATTGTCTTCCTTTTTAAAAAAGATGACTTGGTACAAGAAGGATAACGCAATCTTACTACAAAGCCAAGTTACCAGAGATGGTTTTCAGATACTTTTTGAGGAGCAATCTTTGTTTATATCCTTGTGTACTTACTGTCTGTAGCTGACCAGAACCACCAAGATGGCAGGGATACAGCAGAGGATGATGATGAAGGCCAGAGCAAGTAACGCTCCTTCTGTGTATCCGAGACTTTCTCCTCTCTTCTTAATGCTGGTCACGGCCTCTGGAGTTCGGATCTCTAGAATGCGTCCTCCTTCCCCATAATGCGGCTGAAAGTCTTTATTGATATCGAGCAGTTTGCCATCCAAAAATCTTGAATGATAGATAAATAGTAATATTAATGGTGTTAGCAGAGAAATATTTTTTAATAATATTTTCTGTAAAATATTTATTTATTTATTCCATGAGTGAGAAAAGCGAAAGACACAGAGAGAGAAACAGTCTCTCTGAGGGCCTTGAAGCCACAATCCACTGCTGGCCTCAGCCAGACAGGATCATGGGCACACGCATGCCTGGTACACGCAGGTCTCCAGACGTGAACTGGTAACCATGCTATGTGGGACTGCATTGCAGAGCATCAGGTTTACTGTCTCACCAGCGTCCAGACCCTATTTTACTATTTTTCATGGACACAAGTGTCAGAAGATAGCATATAGTGTAGCCAGACCGAAGGTGGTAGGCAAGTTAATCACATAGTTTTTGTAAACTTTTCCTCTAAATAATATAATTCCAACTGGTGGATATTGTGTTTGAGAGAAGAATGGATGAGTAATTGTGACTTCATATTACTCTACTGATAAACTTTGCTCCATATATCATACTGTGATTGACAGGTAATACTTTTTTCAAAACTGCTTGGGAACTTTTGAATAGTTTTTTAAATCAGTTCTACATATCGATGCAACAAATATATTTTTAATATCAAAACACCATACCATATCTTATTATTTTTCTTGTTTAATTAAAATAAATTTTTATATAGGTTAAATTTGTTAGTATGGAAAGTTGTAAAACATAAAGTACTTCAAGAAAAGGAAAAATCACTCATAGTCCCATGATACAAAGACAATCATAAAATTATTGCTAATGTCATGGTATAGTTGTCTGCTTTTTAAAAAAATTAATACATTTTTATATACTCGTGATTATGTAGCATATATAAAGTGAAATATTATTTATGAAACATTTTTATTATTTTTTAATTGCCAGAGAGAACATGCACTTGCCAGAGAAAGACAAGGAGAAGGAGAAGAAGAAAGCACCCAATGTCACGCCACAACCCCGTCTCCATTTCTCCACCCTGTCAGGATTTGGAGCATGAACACACATGTGCTTAGCACTTTTTTCAAACCACCCGGGCTGGGATTCAAAATGCAGTTGGATATGTGAAATCCAGTCCTTTAAACATTAGGGTATAAAGCCTAAATCAATATATTTCTTAATATATTTCTAAAACCATGGAAAACACCAAAAAGTGCAAGATAAAAATAATCAAAATGGACTCAAATTTCACCATCAAAATATGACCAGATGGCTTTTTCAGTCTATTTTATGCCTTTCTTTTTTACATAGCACATAATGTAAGAAAAGTTATAATGTTTAGAGTAATCATATTGATTTTAAATCTAGCTAACATACTATTTATAACTTCCATATTGAAAAAATAAAAAAGTTCCTGATATCAGATAAGAATTTCTCTGGGTGGTTTATTAGTATTCCAACTGTAGAAACCCAATGGCCAAAATAATTCAATTTTAGTTTTAAAGGTACACCTAACCTTTTTTTTTTTTTTTTTTTTTTACTTAAATTTCAACACTAAAACATAAAGTGATTAGAATCCTCTTTTTAAAATCTGCTTTTGCAGATAAAAATGTTCTTACTGCAATTTTCCTAGATCCCTTTTTGATTTGTTAAATAGTATAATTAAGGTTTAGCCATTATTATAAAAACTAGAATAGAATAGCAAAACTTTTTTTGTTTGAATTGTTTATCAGATAAAAGAAAAGTTTCTAAATGAAATATATATTCACAATTATATCATGAGGAATATATTTTTAGAGCTGGGAAAAATAGGATAAGAAGAGAATTAATAATTGTAAAAAAAAATTCTGCCATGAAGAATTCACTTGGCAAATCATGATTTATGGGAGTCCTACATCTCATATTGAAACCACCTAGAGGAGGATTTGTTAGACTTTGTACACTACAGTAGTCTCTTTATTTCGATATTTGGCTTATTTCTCAATTGAAGTAATGTCATAAATAATTGCTTACTAAACAAACTGATCATTTTTGAACCCATATATGATATAGAATGTCTTTCTTTTACTTTGTACATTAAAAACAATTTGCCCAGGTAAAAATTCTTGAGTCATAACATTTTCCTTAGAATACTACGATTTTGGTTCCATTGCCTTTTAGCATTTGTATCATGTAAATGAAATGCACTAATTTTTATTCCTTTATAAATATGTCATTTCTGTTTCTTTCAGTGATTCTTCAACATATTTAGATACTTTACAAGGATAGAGAACCACCTTTTCATTGATTTTACCTATAGTGTAATGAGCTCTAATTATATTGGGTTGTTGGAAAAGTCATGACATATTTTTCTGCTTTTTTTTTTCTCTATGCAAAAATGCATCATGACTTTCCCAACAGCCCAATATTTTATGTTTCTGTTTTAGATACCATTTTTAAAAATACATTGTCACAGGTGTGTGTGTGTGCTTGTGTGTGCATGCACGTGAAAGAGAGATAGAGAGAAAGTGAAAAAATATTCCCATCTCCACATGGCAAAGGACCATACTGTTTCCCTTACTCTCCACATTTCCCACCTTTTAGTATTTGGGCATGTGCACACATGCACCAGAGTGTGTTTCTCAACCTGGCTGGTCTGGGAACGAAACTACACAGTTGGTCATGTGGGATCCAGTCACCTAACCACTAGACTACAGGCTATTCCAGAGATACTACATCTTTTAGCTTCAGAAATTCAGAAATATCTTGAACTATTGGGCAGTATTTTAATTATCCTATACACACACACATGCGCCCGGCATGAGTTTAAGCCACTGGGTTCAAGAATCAAACTGTGGTTGACTACATGGGAGTTCAGCGACATAGTCATTACGCTAACTGCTGGTCCTGACTATGTTTCTTGTCTTCTCATTTCCGGCAAGGTTGAATCCAGGAACACAAGTAATTACATAATTTTTTTTTTTTTTTAATGAGGAAAATAATGGCTTAGAGAACCTTCAAGATTTTGTTCTATATATATATAAATTTCAAGAGTAAGAATTTGTATATCTTCAAACATTCATGTCAGTCTTTGAAATGGAATCTGATTACCCTCCCTGTAATGCATGCTAATCTGGTCAGTGTGGGCAGAGGAAAGCACCAATTGGCCAGAGAGGAAGGAACTTGATGAAAGACCACCACCAAGTTGGAGAGTATCAATTCTCAAAGAGAGACTGGAATTCTTTCACCAGAAACAAGGGAAAGATTCCATTGGTATGAAACATCATTTCACCAACTCATGCCATTTCTCCTTTTACTGAAAATGCTAACCTGTTCATTAATGGTTTCTGTCAGAAATTATTACCAGAGTTACATATCCTGCCTTTGAGTCATCAGGACGCTATTTTCTTTATTTTGTTTTTCAGTATTAATAACTGATCCCATTTTCCCCTGCTTACTTATTCTAGAGGAGAGAGAAGAGATATCCAGATTCAAGACATCAATGAAGAAATGTTGTAGTTTCTCTATTCTCACCTACAGTCTACTCAGCTGCTGTCTGAAGACCTTTTGGAAGTCTAAAGATGAGTTGCACAGGTCTTCTCTCCTATATAGCCTACAATCATTGTTTACTTCTCTCTCATTCTGTCATGAGATCAGTTCCTAAACTAACGTCATGTCTTTCAGTTCTCTCCAGGGTAGCTGCGCATTTTCATCATAGATGCACAGGTCTCTGAAACAGGGTTTACAGAGTGAGCAATGTTTAACACCTCTGCCCATCTGCAGTCCACTGGGTGGACTGTTCTACTTAGTGAAATAAATCATGGGTAGCACACCAGTGTTTCTTTTAACTAGATTCTAATAACTACTTTTCTGTTGATTTGAATATTTTAGTATTCTGTTTTTTTATTATTTTCCCTGGTCTTAGGAAATTGAAAGATGCTTTATCTGAGCTTGGAAGTCAAATGTCATTGTAAAGTATATGCTTTTAAACACAGTGTTTTGAAAAGCAATTTGTAGAACACACGGTTCTTTTTTTCTTCATTTCTCATTTACCATTTGAACATACTATTGTTAAGCAGGCTGGCCATATTAAAGGTGAAAAGTCAAAATTTTACTTGCCTTTGTTAAAAAAAAGGTAATTAAGCTTTATTTTAAACATGGTCTATTTCTGCTTAGGATACAGATAACCACAAGAGAAGGTAGCTAATGAAAAAACATGACAAGCTAGATTACATTAAAATCATAAATGTTCTTAAGCTGCAGTTGCACTTAATATATACCGAGTGTCTGCACTCTATATAATATATATATATATATATATATATATATATATATATATATATATTTGAAACCATACTGCTTCTGTTGTTACAGAGTTATAAAATTATACAAAATGATAAGACATATTTTGAACATTATCTTTAAAATTCAGTATTTTTAAATTTTGAAAGTTGTTTATAAACTGTCAAGAATTATGGAGTATGACCTAAAATTTTTTGCTATGTAAAGTGAATGTTTGTGGAAAAATGTAAAAATAAATAAATGAAAGGAAAAATAATAAATAAAGTTTAATAAAATAAAAAAAAGCAATGCAAATAATAAAAAAAAGGAATTCTAGAGTGACAGTAACCTCCAAGGTGATATGAGACCCATGGCAAAACATCATAAAGGTGGCTGCCATAAAGCCATAGAAGAGGAAATCAGCTACAGTTTTAACAAACGTTTAGAAACTACATGTGTACTAGCATGTTGGAGTAGGACAACAGAGACCCACAAATACAAGGGGAGTTTGCGCTCACTTGCAAACCCTTTTTCATGGACAACCATAAAAGAGATTGGGGACAAGGCACACGTCAAGAGGAAAATCCCCTTTCACAGTGTGGGAGTAGGAAGTAACTTACGAAGGCTGGGGCACAGGTGCCAACCACTGTGTATTTCCCAGCTTCTATCTCATGGACAACAAGAGCCTTAAGCAGTAGAAATGGGGATGGGGGGGAAGATAAAGTCATTCTCCCCTCAGATTTCTGGCAAAGGCCCACTGTTTCTGGGGAAGAAACTTAAGGGAAAACTCACTATCCCTGAGGGAAGAGCTGAAGTCCTCTCAGACTAAGAGCTTGCACCAGTGCAAGGTGGAGGTCTACTACTGATTGGGAAGGGGAAGGAAACTCTGTTGCATCCAAGACCCAACAAATATACTGTGGCTGCCATGAAGAGAAGGAAAAGCTTAGGAAGTCCCACTACAAGGTCTACACATACAAGCTAGGTAAGACAAGAGAGGAGCCCCCCCCCCCCCCCCACTCTCCAACCTTACCATAAGACTAGAATGGAGGAACCAGTGGAGGCAGGTTTCCACTGTGGGAGAAGGAGAGTGTGGGGAGAAACCCTTTCTGTGGCATGGGCATGCAGGGAACACTGAGAGTCGAGGGCTGATCAAGAAAACAGAGAAAACCCTGAAATACCCCAGAGTATATGTTTATTGTAGACAAGTCATTATCGTTTTACATGTTAAAGCCAGGCAAAGATCTTAAATAAAAGAGATGCTTTTTAAAAATATCCTCAACTCAATCTATCATCAAATTTTAAAATAAAATCAATGTTTGAAGAAAACACAGAATAGAGGTGGATTAAAGAAAAAAAGAGAGAGAGGTATTAATACTGGCATCAGGAAGAATGCATGAGTTGTTTTGAAAGTCTATTTCTTGATAAAATGTTTTAGGTCAATGAAACGAAAATTATCATGGTAGAGCTAAATATTATTTCATTTGGATGCTCACTATAAAGCTGAGAAGGAGTTATTACTTCAGTCATCCATATTAACCCACGATGACTAGTATACTGTCTTACGTATGGCCCAATTTGTGTATTAAAAATAAAATGGGGACCAATAGGTGGTGTCATGGTTAAGGTGTGGAACATGGCTGACCGCAGTTTGAGTCCTGGATCTGGTGGTTTGAAAATCACGCTGGGTGCGTGTGCATACTTCATGCCCCAAATCCCAGGAGGAGAATGGAGAAGAAAGGATTATAGCTGGCCATACCCCCTGGGGTGTTTTTCACTTTCCCTTTCACTGAATCCCTCTGTCTTCCCCCCTATGCAAAGGGAGCACATGTGCCCTATGTTAAAACCAGCAAAACAAATAAATGAATAAACTGCTGAGTAACATACTTAACAACAATGGCTTTTAAAACATTAGTAAAACCAACCATTTCATTGTTACTAAAATAGAATAGTGAAGTCTTTTGATAACAAACTTACAATAAAACTAAATTTATAACTTATGAATTTTAATTTTAAAATGAATAAATATATTTAATAAACATATACCCTGGGTGTATATATAAATTTGTATATGGATATCTTTATATGCTATTTAGTATATACAGACAAACAGAAAGTAAATTCTGAAATTATAGATCTAGTATATGTGTGTATGTATGCAGACACATATTAGAATATACACATAAGATTACATATCAATATCTTTTAAATTAAAAATGTGTTTTATTTCAGTTGAATTTCATTCCAAGAACCTGTTGTACACTAGGTGTCGCTAGCATAAAGCAAAAACTGTTAACAGATTTTTAAAAAGAAGTATTAAACTGTTCTAGAATAACATTCAAGGGAAAGTATGTAGTAACATTTTGTTAAGATTCTGAATTTTCTTTATTCTTAGGAAGTATGAAATCAAGTTCACACCAGTGAAAACTATCACACAGGGTATGGACTTAAATAGAAAGAACTAGCCCCTCTGTTCTCCACCTGCAAGTCAAGGGAAATCAAACACAAATTTTTGCTGATTCAATAGACCTGTAAGAAACTGAATTTCTTCTTAAATTTTGAGCCGACTGAAACCGTTGCAGGTAAACTGCTACTTTAAGAATCTGTGCTTTCCTCTCAACTAGCCAGGAGCGAGAGTGAGGAGATGAAGTAAAAAGATTCTCAAGGAGCTCTTCCTTCCTAAGTATAATAGAACTTCTGATTCTAAAGAAGACAAACCCTCTGAATTTACCTAGCTGAGGCTTGGACTAGCATAAAACTTGCAGACATAAGGACTCTAGGATAGTTTCAGGTTCTTTGCTTGGAATTTGCTTTCCACAGTTTGGTGGAGTTCCAAATTTAAGTACTTATACTCATAGCCTTTACTATGAGAACTGTCTATATGGGCACTCAGAGAACCGTTACAGACAGTAAAATATACTTACTTGAAAAGTTCATTTCTATCGATGGCTCTGTTGGTTTGGGGGTCGATTGCATAGACGGTCAAGTCACATTTGGTGTAATCTTCCAGAGAAAAGGCATCTCCATGCCGGCGAGCACCGATGGACTCCACTACAACCTTGGCACCAGGAATCTGGTCCTGAACATAGCGATCCAAAATCCTATAAATCAAAGTACAAATATGACATTCTGACGGGCTTTCTGAGAATAAAAAAAAAAATCACCCTCAACTTGAAATGACATTTAGTAAATGAAAAATGATGACAGGCTGGTTTTTGCTAATGTTTACTGAATACAAACCCTTGGGGAAAAAGTTCTCTATATTTTTACAGCATTTAACTCACAATGATGTTAGAAGCGGAATAAGGTTGAAAAAGGTCATCGACCATGTCCTAGTTAAGTCTAGACTTTTTTGAATTTACAATGCCATTTGAGCTTTCACATGGCTCATGGGAGATGCCAAATATGTCGTACAAATAAAGCTGTCAATGCTTTATAGGAGTCGCGGGGTCTTAAAAGTCTTGACTACATGGGGTAATGTCATAAATTACACCCCCAACTGGAATCTGTGATATATGGCACATAGTTGTATGCTCAGGATACCTATTTTCTTAAGGGTATAAAGATCCTTAGAGCATTATAGCAACAGGAGGAGGCAGAGATATCTTACAAGGCAAGTTTATCAGGTTAAGATAAAAATATCACATGCAAGACCAGTCTCATAGCACCATGGAGGTGCTATGCAGAAGAAGCTGGATACATCATGGCTGACGAGGGTTTGAGAATTGGCCTAGGGGGCTTGAAAAACATGCTGAGTGTGTTATGTGCAAAAGATTCTGATAGGATGGTGAATTGGAAGAAAAGAATCACCATGTGACCAGGCCCTGTAGGAGAGTGCTCCCTGCCCCTCCTCTCTCTCGTGCCCATTTAGCCTCGGATTAAAACATATATGGCATGCAAATCTCAGACTATGAGTGAATACAAATGACTGAAAGATATACCATCTCCCACAGAATGAGTAATATTTAATTGAAAAGACAGAAATAACGTTAATGAATATGCAATTTCTTTGGAAGATATGATTTTTTTGGAATTGTATTTCTGGATATTAATTGAAAATACAAATTATTATCATATGAGTGTTTGTGTTCTGTGTTTCTGCAAATGTTAATTTCCTTAATGTCCTTTTTCTTATTAAAACTTTATATCATTAATCATATTAGAATGCAGATTATTCAATATTTTTAGACATTAAAATGTAAATAAATTTTTGTAAACATACATGCCAACTATTTTAACATTAATCTATAGAGTCAATAATACTTTTGGAGTCTATGCTGTGAGATATTTGGGGAGGATGGGGTAACATAGTCTAAAGTTCTTTGATGCATCGGAAAATAAATTTTACTTCAGATGCCAAAATCAGCCTGCTTTCTACTCTATTAAAAATATGTTGCCTTAAGTATGTGCTGGGTTTGTCTTTATTACAAGAACCACCAGAATACTAAATTTTGGAGAAAATGGCTATACTAATGCGCACCAATGGCAGTGAACTGTTTGGTACAGTGTTTAATTTCTGCCGACCAGCACAGTTGAGGGCTTTCTTACTGAAGTATTATTCATTCCTTTCCTTACTCTCCCTGCTCCACAGCCTTACAGCATGAGATCCTTGCCAAAGAACAAACAGAAGATTTTGTGGGAAAAAAGGAGTAAATCTATGCAGCCAATAACAGTTAATAGTCTGATAAAGCCTCTCTGGGAACCTGAAAACAATGGATATCCTTGGAAACATAGGCTAGTCTAAGACGGTTCAGCTTGTGTTTTAGGTTCTTTCCTGAGAGACTTATGCTCACTTAGCAAAAAATAAGAAAGATCTCAGCACCTAACCACATTATACTCTTGGCATTTTGTAGGAATCACAAACAGTAATAACAGAGCACTGATGATCACAGAGTTTGGCTTTAGTTTTCTATCCCTTTATTTATCAATTGCATAACCTTTGACAAGCAATTTTAAGCTCCCTAGGTTTTATTTTTCTTAAATACAAAATGAGAAATTCATCTACCAATGATTTCTAAATGAACAAAAGGTTTTACACAAAGTTTTGCATACTTTTAGCACATACTAACAACTGCTCCATAAAATATGATGATTATTAATAATAGTTAGGCTTGAGTATTTGCATTAATAAATTTCTTCCCTGCCTCTTATTCATTCAAGTCAATTTATTTGTGAAATTATTCAAAAATCATATTTCTAGGGAACCAGCAGTTAACGTAATGGCTATGTCGCTGGACTCCCACGTAGTCGACCACGGTTTGCGTTCTGGACCCGGTGGCTTAAAACTCAACGCCAGGCGTGTGTGCATGAGTGCCCAAGATCCCGAGAGGAGAATGGAGGAGAAGGGATTGTGGCATGACCATCCCCCTGGGGGGTGATTTCTCGCTTTCTGTCTCTATGTCTCTCTCTGTCTGTCTGGAGAGCACACGCGCCCTATAGCTAAAACCTCTCCAAAAAAAAAAAAAAATCATATTTCTACTAATCTTATTAGTTCACAAGTTAAAATGCAAACAAACATTAATATATGGTTAAAGTACTGTGAAAGGTGGCCATCTGTCCCACATATACTTTAGTTTAACAACGTTTGACTGCTCCAGTGCATTTAGGGATTAATTTGATATATTCCAGGGAAATCCTTCATATATACACATATGGTATCCAACAAGGAAGAAACTTGTCTATCGAGCCTGTGTCTTTTCCTATATTTCAGTGCTATATGATAGAAATATGTGACTAAAAAATGAGATGTGGAATAAAATATAACTGTACTAATTCTATGATAGCAGAAAATCATAAAGCAATGAAGTTCATAAATGAATTGTCATTTAAAACATGCAATAATGTCTTCTCCCTGAACATTTTTTAAAGAATTATTAACTTTAATTCATTTATTTAAATTTTAATTTGACTAGAGAGAAACAGAGTGAGAGAGAGAGAAAGTGAGAAAGCAAGCTGCCAGATCTAGGATTTGAACCATGGTCAGCCATGTGGGAGTCCAGCACCCTTAACCACTTGTCTGTCCCATTTTTTTTTTAAGCTTTTAGAAATCCCAACTGGAATTAAAGGTATCTTATGATAATGGGAATTGTGCTCTATTTTAATTGTTCCATATTTCATTCTAATATATAAATGTAAAACCATATTTAATACTTTAAAAAATGAGAACATATTTTTAAAAATCTATCTTCGCACCTATTATCTATGTCTATATAACATTTTCTACAGTGATCATTATGACATATATGTTGATTTCACTAAAAAATAGATGTAAGGAAAAGATTTTCAAAATAGAGTTTCAAAAACAATCTTCATATAAACCTTTATTTTCAGAATTTAAAAAAATGTAGAAAATTAAACTGGAATCAGAGATACTTAATAAAATCATGGCAGAACTTACATAACTGTTAAATGGCAAATGTTTAATCCATTCATTCATTCAGTGACTATTTACTGAATGTCTACCATGGGCCAGAAACTATTCTAGACACATGGAATATATGAGCAAACAAAAGAAAATCCCTGACATCAGAGCATTTACATTCTGTAGGGCAAGATCTTGATAATGAAATAAAATTGGTAAGTGTGTTTAGAAAATTTATTATTGAGAAACTGATTTTTAAGCAGTTTAGGTGATAATAAATAGAAATGTAGAAATAAAAGGAAAGAATGTTCTAGAAAAAGAAATTGCCTACTGCTTGTGCAACTGTCTTGATGTAGTAGTATGCCGACAGAGCAGTAAAAGTTAGGAGATCACATGGGTGCTTTTAGAATTGTAAAGTCATTACCTTGTGCTCTGAGTGAAATAAAAATCCATCCCTGGATTTTAGATATTGAAGTAATATGATCTAACTTATCTTTAAAAGTAGCACAGTTGCCACTATGTTTTAACAGTCCAATGTTGGAGCTGAGAGTAGAATCAGGAAAACTCATTAGTAAAGAGTTTAGGTAGACGAAGGATTTATTAAATGCTCAGCCTATTCAATAATTTGGAGGAAGAGAAGATTCAACCTAATCTGTGACTATTAGCCATAGATGAACCATAAAATTGAGTTCCATTATATGCATTACTATTATGCCTGTTTAAATATGTAACCATTTGCAAATAGGATATATCTTATAAAACATAAACCAAGAAATTCAAGACTTAACAAATACTTGTATTCATTATAGGGTGACCTAGATAAATGCTGGTTTTTGTGGTTCTTCATTTTTAAATAGGTCAATTTTTATAGATCATTCTTTGTTTAAGAAAACATAAAGGAGAGACCCAAGCTTATAGGTCCACTTAGGATTCTTTATTATCTTCCTTGAAGTGTGTTTCTAGACATAGTTGGCTTTTAAGAGAGGGCAAATCTTTTCAGAGTTTATGATACTTCTTTCTACTGCCTTTTGCATTAAATACAGAACACAGTTCTTTTTCTACTTCATCACAGAGATCTTGAACTTTCTGAATTATTTTTTTGTCAAGTCCAGTGTTTTGTATTTGAGGAAAGTTTTCATGGTGTCAGTGCTCTAATGACAGTATTACAACATGATTTTAAAGCTAGCTAACATCTCTTGGAGAACAGAGTGGTGTAACAGGTAGAAGTGAGTGGGAAACTCCGAGGTAAATATTCCTCTATTAAATATTAATTGAGCACAAGCATAGATGAAAACCTGTGAAATCCAAACAAAAGAAAGTGGCTATTATTATAGACATCCCTTACTAAATATTCGTTACCAAATTTACAATAAAAATGGCATCCAGTCCGTTCCAAAGGGCAGCAGAAAGACATCTGTCACATCAATCACAGGTTTTCAGGAATTTCAGCTAGACCCTCTGTGAGAACTCCTTCTTCCCACCTGGCTCCTGGTGCCAAGAGAGGAAGTTCTCTCACCAGTATGCTAGGTCAGCATTCTATTTCCAACTGGGCAATACACTAAAAAGGCAGGTCTTCCAAATACGGGAGCTCATACCTTCAAAGTCCACACTGGGCATGCGTAATGGAGGCACACAAGCACAGAGGAAAGCCCAAATCCGAACAAAAGTAGCAGCTACTATTACAGACCTCCTCTACCAAATATTCCCTGAGCACAAGCACAGGTGGAAGCCTGCATAATTTGAACAAAAGAAGTGGCTACTATTATAGACCTGCCCTACTAAATGTTCATTACCAAAATTCACAGTAAAAGTGACATCCAGTCCATTCCAAAGGGCAGCAGTTATTTCTTTAACAACCTGCCCACCAAAAATGTCTCTGGGTGTCCTTCCTTTAACCCGTGGCCAGCCTGGTTGCTCAGGAACTCTCTTCTTTTTTTTCAATAAATTGAGCTTTGCTACCTCCTATACTTGTCCAAGTTCGAATTCTTTGTGAGTGTGAGACAAAGAACTGATTCACTCCTGTTCCTTCATTCTGTATTGGGCCCACACACCCCACATCTGCATCATATTTGGTATTTCCACTTGGTTCAACTTGATGGTGGGGTACATAAAAGCAGACACTCTATTCTTTGTCTTCTGGGAGTCTCTCATCCCTACAAATGATTCTAAAAACAAACACTGGGCATCCGTCGGCCAGCTAAGAACAGACAGTGTGGCCACCCGCCAGCCTTAAAGATGACAAGCTTGCTAAGAAGCATTCAGCTGGCCCCTCATTGCTATTAAAGGCGATAGAAATGGTGGCTGTTGTGTGACTTAGTTTCTTTTTTTTTGGACTCCTAACCACGGCGTGGGAAGTGACTGAATGTTCTAAGGGCAGCTGATGGTGGATAACAGGGTTACTCTCTGGTGCATCCTAAAGGCCCTGGGAACCAGAAGGCGACCCCGCCTGCCAATCTGGCTGTGAGAACACATTCCTCTCTGAGGCTTTTCTCTCATCCACCTGGGGCAGTGTTTCCCTCAGGATGCTCTCAGACCCCATGACAGATGTTCTTGGTCCTCATGACTGATGACCCCGAGTGACATGTATCTGGGAACTACCCATGATCAGCTGAAGACAGTTAAACTGCACGTTCTTTCCTCCTGCTCTTCACATTCTCTGAAAAATTCTAAAAATCCAAAAAGGCTTAATAGACTGTTCTTTCCTTACTCAGAAAACGGCCCCAAACACCCAAACATTAGCAATAGACTTTGTCAAGTATAAATCAAATCAAAGAGGTTATGCATGCTCTATAAACTGATTCCATTACCTACATAGGTAGCCATTTAGTTCACTGGATTCATAAAAATGAAGACTAGAAACAAACGAAGCATTCTGTCAGACTAAAATGTTGCCAAGTGGTGACCAGAAGCTGACTCAGGGGACCTTCACGTCAGTGAGGGTCCCGGTGATCACTGGGACCCTACTTTTTCTCTTCCACTTCAGATAACCCCCTACTTTCCTTCTATCAGTAGATAAAACCTGAGGAAATCCCAGACCCTAACTCCTCTTGTCTCTCCACAGGTCTTCAGAATGCAAGATTTTCCCTCTAATGCTTCTAAACAACTATGGAAACACTTGCTGTACCCAGCCAAGCAGGTAGGGAGGCTGTACAATTTCTGATTTCTTGGCAGGACAGGAATCCTCATAGCCTTGGATTTTTTTTTGATGAACAGGCCCTGTCAACTCTATTTCAATCAAGTCTCTGCCCACATGCACCACGATGACTCAGCAGAGGGATTTCTTTGCAAAGTCTTTCCCCACGTTAGGGAACAACAGAATCGTCTCAGTCTCCGTAAAGGCAGGGATAGGCAGGTTGAGTATTACTTAATATTTGTCCTACTGACCCTCCCTAATCACACAAAGGCTTTTCCCCCTCCCTGCAGGTTGTTTGTGTTAGGAGCAAATAGCAGGTGCACTTTATTGATGACTTGACCACATACAAAAGGGTAAATATTGGGACTAGAAGTTAGCGTAATGGCTATGTCGCTGGACTCCCATGTAGTTGACCACAGTTCGAGTCCCGGACCCGGCAGCTTAAACTTATGCTAGACGTGTGTGTGTGCGTGCCCAAGATCTCCTCATGTGCCCAAGATCCCGAGAGGAGAATGGAGAAGAACGGACTGTGGCGTGGCCATCCCCCCCGGGGAGTGATTTCTCATTTTATGTCTCTCTGTCTCTGTCTTTCTGGCAAGTGCACGCGCCCTATAGCAAAAACCTCTCCAAAGAAAGAAAAAAAAAAAGGGCAAATATGACATTACTTGGAGCCCTTTTCTGTTACTTATGTCATGCCGCCTAGTCCACTTAAGACTGAAAGAGAATCTCCCAACAATCACACCAATTCTTGTCCTGCCCTAACTCCATGTCAAAAAACACTACATGTTACCCAAACCAGGCCATTCTCTGGAATTTGGTTCTGGAGTCAAAGACAAAAGAGTTTAAAATGGTTGTAGTTCATCTATGCAAAGTGAACATTCTCACCAGTCTGACATTGAGCATAAAACGATTCTGCCACGTTGTACTTCCCAGGTCTTTGGAGCTGCTCTTGTTACTGACCATTTCCCACACCGATTCCTTTTTTCCTGTTCATCATGTTAATTTCCAATAGTCTTGCAATGAAGTCCCCTTTACTGAAGTGAGCCTCAGTCTGACATTATGCATGTTTTTTCTCTAAGGTGTATCACTACCAAAGTGCTAGTCATTTTCTGAATTATTTCATGGTAACATTTGTTGGATTGTCCTGGTCCCTAGCTAAGTCTGTCTTTAAAATTCTATTGATCAAATATTGTGCATTCTGCTTAAAGTTGCAGTGATTACTGGAGTTTGATAGTAATTTATGATCTAGATACTTTACATTTGTCACTTAAATTTGCCAAGAATAGAAACAGCAGGTGGCATAGTGATAAAAGAGTTGTACTCCCACATGACTGACCACGGTTCAAGTCCTGGACCTGATGCCTTTAAAATTATGCTGGGAACATATGTATACATGCTCATAGTCCCAGGAAGAGAAGGAAAGAAAAGGGATTGCAGTGTGGCCATCCCCCGGGGGTGATTTATCACTTTCACTTTCTCTGTCTCTCTCCAGAGGGCACATGTGCCCTATGGGAAAACAAACAAAACAAAATTGTTCTGAGTCATAATTGCCAATACTCAGATGCAACCAAGATGTCCTTCAATAGATGAATAGATCAAGAAACTAAGGTACATCCAGACAGTGGAGTGTTATTATGTGCTAAAAGGAAATGCTCTAAGCCATGAAACGATACGGAGTAACCTTAAATTATTAGTAAGTGAAACAAGCCAGCCTGAAAAGGCTTCCAACCGCATGATTCCAGCCATACAACATTTTAGAAATGACAAAACTATGATGACAAAAAAATCAGCAGTTACTTTCTTGTTTGGGTGGGATGGCGTGAATTGGAGGAGCACATAGAATTCGTAGAGCATTGAAAATACTCTCTGATATTATTATGTAGGATATGGATGATGTATTGTTCAAATCTACTGACTGTGCAGCTCAAGGGTGAGCTGCAGTGTAATCTATGGACTTTGGGTGACTATACACGCTACGGTTTGAACACATCCCCTAAAAATCATGTGCTGGGGACTTAATCCACAATGCAACCAGTTGGAAGTTGTGGCCTCGTTGGAGGGCAGAGTGAATGTATTAATGCGATAATCGTAGGAGTAGGTTTGTCTTTGGAATGAGTTAATTCTTCTTTTTAAGAGTTATTTTATTTAACTGTATTTATTCATTGATTTTAATTTGACCAGAGAGGGGCAGAGAGAAAGTGAGAGAGAAAACCACCAGGTCCAAGACTCAAACCATGGTTGGCCATGTGGGGGTCTAGCATTTTTAACTACCACGCCACCTGCTGGCCCCTGGAATGAGTTAATTCTAAAAGGGAGTTGGGCTGCTTTTTACTCTCTGTCTCCCCACTCTCCATCTGTCTCTCTCTTTGCACTTCCACCATGGATGGCATAGCAAGGAGGCCCTGGGCCGATGCTAATCCCTTGATCTTAGAATTCTCAGCCTCCCAAACTGTGAGAAATACATTTCTGTGTATTACAAATGACTCAATATGTGGCTTTATATTATAGCAATACAAAGTGTTTTACAACCTTTATCAATACAGGCTCATCAGTTGTCACAAATGTACCACTGCAGTGGGGGTCCACAGACAATGGAGGAAGCTATACATGTGTGGGGACATACAAGAAACCTTGCATCTTCCTCTTACTTTTGTTGTGAACTTCAAACTACTCTAAAAAATAAAGCCTTGGGAACCAGCAGTTAGCGTAATGGCTATATCGCTGGACTCCCACGTAGTCGACCGCGGTTCGTGTCCCGGACCCGGTGGCTTAAAACTCACGCCGGGCGAGTGTGCGTGCGTGCCCAAGATCCCGAGAGGAGAATGGAGGAGAAGGGATTGCAGCGTGACCATCCCCCCTGGGGGGGTGATTTGCTTTCTGTCTCTATGTCTCTCTCTGTCTGGCGAGCGCACGCGCCCTATAACGGAAATCTCTCTCAAAATAAATAAATAAATAAATAAATAAATAAAAATAAAGCCTTTAAAAATCTAGTAACAGTGATATGGTGATGTTAGAAAAATAACAGTTCATCCACAGCAGGAGAGGACCAAAGGCATGACAGGATTACCTGGAAAATCATGTGTAATAAAATGTCCCAGGAAACAGGGGCTTTGAAATCTGAAAAAAGAATAATCCCCATGATAGTACAACCTAGAGAGAATTCTTTGAAGATGATGACTTTTTTTTTTTAGGGGGGGAGAGGATTTTTTTGTTTTTTTGGTTTTTTTTGCTATAGGGCGCATGAGCTCGCCAGACAGACAGAGAGAGACAGGGAGATAGAAAGCGAGAAATCACCCCCCAGGGGGGATGGCCATGCAGCAATCCCTTCTCCATTCTCCTCTCAGGATCTTGGGCATGCACGCACACGCGCCCGGCGTGAGTTTAAGCCACTGGGTCCGGGATGCGCACAGCAGTCAACCACGTGGGAGTCTAGCAACATAGCCATTATGCTAACTGCTGGTCCTGAAGATGATGACATTTTATATTGAACAAAAGGTAGCAAATGTTGAACAAAACAAATTCCGTGTGAATAGAAGAACACGTGGAAGAGGCCAAATATAAAATGTATGGATATATAAAAACCAGTTGGGTGGGGCCAGCAGGTAGCATAGTGGTTAAGATGCTGGACACACAGTCAATTACAGTTCAATTCCTGGACTCAATGGCTTGAAGCTGATCCTGGGTGCATGTGTATACATGCCCAAAATCCCAAGAGGAGAATGGAGAAGGAACTGTGATAAGGCCATCCTCCCTGGAGTGATTTCTCACTTTCTGTCTCTTTGTCTCTCTCTGTCTCTGGTGAGTGTACATACCCTATAGCAAAATCTCTCTCTCAAGAAAAAAAACAGTTGTGTGGAAAAAATTGCTAGATAGTTGAAGGCAAAATTGGGGGCGGGGGGCAATTCAATTCACTCATTTGCTTTTTAAAAACAAAATAGCACGTGCTAATATGCTGGGAAAATTCACTCAGATAGGCAGGGGTCTAAGTAGAAATTACAGCAGCCAACAGCAACAAAAATACTAACTTCATGAAGTCTGTGTGACTGTCACGAGACGGATGTTAAGACAGTCAATGTTCAATACCATTGATTATCCTGTGTGCAGGACACATTTCTATCACCACTTGTGCACAGATGAGCAGAGATCATGGTATATACCATTTCCTTTTTTTCTTTTCCTGAGTAAATATTAGGTCATTGGGAAAGTCATGCTATGTTTTCTATGCAAAAATGCATCGTGACTTTCCTGATGACCCAATATATCAGTTTATTTTCCCTCTCTTAAGTTATCTACATATCAGTGCATAAAGACACATAGCTAACAAGATATATACTGTCATTGAAAGCAAAAATGATAACATTGTCTGGTGGAGTTCCAACATACATAGACATAACATATATGACCATTACAACACAGAGAGAGAGGACAAGGGACCAGTATGTTGGTAAGGGTTCTGCATTCCACTTGGAGGAGTAAAAATACTAATTCCTTTTGTTTTAAACAATTATTTATTTGTTTGTTTATTGTGATTTTCAAATCACTGGGTCCAGGGCTTGAATATATACCATTTTTAAGTAAGAACATTCATTCAACATGTAGAAAATTCAACAATATTTTTCAAGACCCTGTACTCAAAAACACATGGTATCCATGAGCTGCATTTCTTACTTTCTTCCAGATTGTTTTGATATTACATATATTTTGCCAGAGCGAAAATAAATAAGAAAATAAAATTTTTCTTTTATTAAAATGAATTAAAGATGATTGAATGCCAAAATTTACCCTGAATCTAAACTCATAATAACAGTACGTCTATTTAAAATACAAACAGTACAATCAAGTATTAGCAGAATAATATTTGTTTATGACAAAGTTTTTCAAAGCAGAGAAATTTTTAGGAAACCCATCTGTAAATTTTTAGGAAACCCATCTGAGCTCTAAGAAGTGTACAAAATATCCAAATTAATCAGGATAAAAATTATAATCACTGAGTATAAATTAAATTTTAATTTAAGGTTTTATCGTTCCATTTTAAATGGGACAATAAATGGAGCACTCATAATATTTATATGACTGGGCCAGCCACTGGTGTGGTGGTTAAGGTGGCTAGATTCCACATGGCCAATCATAAGTCCTGAGCTGGGCGGACAGTTGAGCACAAGCGGGGCACATGTGCATGTGTGCCCAAAATCCCGAAAGGGGAAAATGGAAGAGAAGGGATTATGGCGTGACTGTCCTCCAGGGAGGGGAAACTAACTGTCTCACTTCCCCTCCCTCTCTCTTTTTCTCTTTCTGCAGTGAGCACACATGCCCTCTAGTAAAATTTAAGAAGAAAAATTTTATATACTTATGCTATTTTTAGAAAAGCTTTTAAAAACTGAACAGTTCCAGTAAATATACTGTTAACATAAACATCGTGTGGGAACATGTTTCATTATGCTACCACACGCTAATTAATGTCCAATACAAAAGAAGTTTATCTAACCAGCTTTCTTAGAATAAATGTTGGCAGGCATAATTAATTAAAATATTTCTTCCCTAGTCTAATAACATTTTTTAAAATACAAACTAAAAGTGTCAGTAAACAACTGGCTTACTTAACTCATTTATTCTCAAATCAGGTGATTTTAGTTAGATGTCCCTAAGTTTTCATTTATAGCATCACCTTATCCATTTACCTACACGCATATCTTCAATTACTTTTAACAAGGACTTGTAGTATTAAAAAACTCAAGTGTAAGGGCTTTACTGAAATAATTTTACAGCTAAGACAGGTGTTTACTCACGGTTGTTTTAGCTTTTATTTTTTTTCCTTTAAAATTATTACAGCAGCCACCATTACCATTTGATGAGAATTTCTGACTTTGCATACTCAGCTCCCAAGAAAAGATGGGTTGGATTTTTAATTAGATTTGCCTCATGAGAAGCAATGTAACAGGATCACTCTGCTGCTGGCTGATAGATGCAGATTAAAATTAAACCTCTGCTACTAGCATTCTGAGTCTGGAAATTACTCAACCTTTTGAGTCCTTAAGAAACCCATCTGTAAAATGGGGAAAGTAATCATACCTCCTTCAAAAGGCCTCTGTGAGGAGTCAACCTCCATGAAGTGCACAAAACCAAATAAATATGAGTCGTGTCATACTTATGAGAGATTTGTTGTGCTGGCTACATAAACTCTTCTAAGATTTCATGATTGTACAATCCTGCGTAGCTTTTTGTTGAAGTAAATGGTTTATGTTTAATTAACATCAGAAGGAGCTCCACTCCAGGTACTTGTCTATATCTTTTTGAAATTCTGGCTAAAAGAATCCATAGGCATTGCAGATGGTAGGAGGAATCCACAGACGGGCTTTTCAGTCTGTCTGAACTCTTTTCCTCTACTCATGCAGGCCCACAGGGACTCTACGCAGACCATAGCCTAAGTCACACTTGGTCATGGTGCATACTGTTGGTTACATTAGGTGGTAACTTCCTTATCATATCTCATAGGAAAAAACACTTTCCCTGATGTGAAATTAAATTCAGAGATAGTGCTGCTTTTCCACCAGAAGTGGTTTGGTTTTATAAATTTTGTAACTATTTTTTTTAAACTTATTTGTTTCTTTCTTCTGTTTTGGCCTTTTCCCTAGAAAGGTGAAGGTTAAGTTTGTGACTATTCTGTAATGACTCTAATAGGGTTTTGTTTGTTTGTTTGTTTTTAGAGATTATTGCTATAGGGTACGTGTGCTGGCCAGAAAGACAGAGAGAGGCAAAGAGACAGAAAGCGAGAAATCACCCCCCAGGGGGATGGCCACTCCACAATCCCTTCTCCTCCATTCTCCTCTTGGGATCTTGGGCATGCATGTAAACGCACCTGGCATGAGTTTAAGCCACCAGGTCCAGGACTCAGATCGTGGTCGACTACATGGGAGTCCAGCGACATAGCCCTTATGCCAACTGCTGGTCCTGCTACCTTAAATATTTAAAAGTAGGATTTAATTATTATATTTAGAGTTTATGTCATATTTTACGATTGGCTTCGATTTACTTTATAGCTATTACATTCCTATTACAGAAAACATAATTTTCAAAAATCATACTATTAAAATGGCTATGTCCATTATCTGATAAAAATTAGATCATCTATGGTCATTCCCTGTTGATAACCTCTTCAATTTCAACTATATTGTTGTGCTAAGTAGACTTAGAGAAAATTGGCATGTAATTGGCAATACTTAAAGCAATTTAGTTTTAGGATACAGCAGCTGAAAAAGGCTATATACAACTGAAGAAATTCTTAGAGTAACTGGTAGTGACCATATTGGATAGACAGTTTTAAGGACTTTCTATCTTACACGGAATGAAGCTTGAACTCTTTCAGGTGACCTATGCAGTTATATAAATTAATTTTCTTTCTCCATATCTGTATCTGTATATTCCAGGCATTCTTCTGTAGCTGAGTCTTCCTATCTGCAGTTCATCTATCCTGGTAGTTGTTCCTCTCCTTCCCCGTAGTCAAAGGTCTTATTCCCTCCTTTCATTCAGGTTTCTGCTCAGATTTCAGTTTGTTAGCAAGGCTTTTCTTAGTCAATCTAGACAAGATAGTACTTCCCTTCTATAATTTTATATTTGCTAGTTGTATTTATTGTCTTTACTATACTTACTACTACCTACCAGCACATATTTTAATTTATTAATATTGTTACATTTTTTGCCAGAGGGTGAATGCACTTGCCAGAGAGACATGGAGACAGAAACAGAGGGGAAAAAAAGAGGGGAAAAAAATAGGGCATGGTCATGATGCGATCCCTGTTCTTCCATTTCTCTATCCTGTTGGAACTTTGGACATGTATGTGCATTTGCCCAGCATGTTTTTCAAGCCCCGAGGGCTGAGATTCGAATTCCTACAGGCCATGCGGGCTCTAATTCCCTTAACCATTAGGCCATGGGACCAGGCTATATTGTTATTTTATATTCTTCTTGTGTGCTGTAGAATGTAAGTTTCATAATAGGGATTTTGCTTTGCTTGTTGCTAAATATAAGCACTGGGGCTTATGGCCAGTAACAACTTTGTTGTTGTTGTTAATAAAGTAATCCCAAAGCTTTAAAATATGTAGGGTAAGATTAAAAGAATTTAATATACTGGCCCAAGATGTCCTTTCTAGTCATTGGTGGACTGGAGCTTAAGTCTTCAGAAATCAAATGGAACTTAACCTTTTCTCTCAAAAGCAGATATTTATTACACTGACTTAAGGAAATATAAATGCAGACATTTGTCATTTATTGTTTCATAGGAGACTTTCTAATCTTCACCCTATAAATGTATTCCTTGACTAGATTTCTAAAGTATGTTTTGTAACCCGAATTCCAGGAATAATAAATTGATTACATAGACACATTCCAGGAGCCATATAAATAGTTTATGGAAATGAGGTTCTTCCATATTAAATCAATAACTACTTCAATAAAGTCCTATTATAACTGAATTATCATGTTGTATGTAGAATGTAAGAGAAGCATTTGAGCAACTCTGAAACCTAAGTGATCAGTTCTAACTTACATTGTAACACTGATCAAACTTTCTAAACTCTTTATACTGTTCAAATATGCCTTTTCTGGAGTCAACAGGTGGTGTAGTGGTTAAGACACTGGATTCCCACATGACCAACCTCAGTTTCATTCCAGACCTGGCAACTTGAAACTTACACAGGACATGCATGCATGCCCATGATCCCAGGAGGAGAAGGAAGGAGAAAGACATGAATGGCCATCCCCTGGGAGGTGATTCCTCACTTTCTCTCTATCTGTGTCTCTGGTGAATGCATGCACCCTATAGCAAAAACTCTCTTTTTAAAAATGCCTTTTCTATAGATTATTAAGGATTTAGGTTTTAGAATCCCAAATACCTTTTATTCATTTGGGCTTCATGGTAAAGTAAAATAATAAAGTAGGAAGATACAAAATAAAAACATTTCTTAGTTTCCTCTTTTGACTGTATTGGTAATTATTAGTTGGTTATAGTAGGTGACCATACTTTCATACTCACAGCTGTTTTGTTTATACCTTATTCTCATTTATACCTTATTTATAAGTAAAAAAATACAAAACTTACAAAGAGATACATTCTAAGATGAATCTAAAATGCTTCAGAGCATAGATATGCAAGACAACCTGTAAGAGACATAGACCCTCATTGGAATTTTTATAATACAATAATGAAATTAAAAAGAGATGTGTTTCACTACCAAGGTGAGCTGGTCAATCTTATAAGCTTAAAATAACAAAAGTAATAGTAATTTTAAAAACTATAGGCTATTTAAGTCCATTCCAGGTAAGTGAGAGATAATCATTATCATCATGATAGCAGCAAAGACTTATTATTTTCTAAAACAGCATTCTAATTTCTAGGCACTGTATTATTAGCTTTGAAAGTATACTGATCTTATTTACAAAAACCTTCTCCATTATGAAGTGGCTTTAACAGGTCATTAATTTTTCCTTTCACCAAGTCTCCCAATTTGTACTGATTTCATGTTCATTAAGGAAATTTTGCATTATGTTTTAGTCTCAAATATAGTTCTACCTAACAGGGAAACTAACAGTGATGTCACAAGCAATTCAAGTTTTTCATTTCATGAGATAAGGATGTCTCAGAAGAAATATAGAAAAGGCTCTGATGAGGATGTGACTTGTCTAAGAATGTCCACAGGGAATAAATGTGTATATTAGTCTGGCCAGTGAAATAAAATACTCTCATACTTTATTAACTTTTGGCACTCTACTGTCTACTTGAGTTACAAGTATTACATATATGAAAAGTCTTCAATAAGTTCACAGAACATGTATATTATGAAAAAACTAATTTTTAAAAATTTTCTTGCACTAAAATAACTCATACTAACCTGTTATACCATATCTGAACAGGATCTATTGGGTCATGACACATTTTTCTATGCAAAAATGTGTCATAACTTTCCTGACAACCCAATACTTTGAGGTACTAAGATGCATAATACATCAGCTTGAAAAGAGTCCTTACAGAGCAACATGAATTCTACTACAGCAGAAGCAAGGACAAACATCAGATTTTGGCTAAAGTTTTGGTACAAGAAAGGTGAAATTGTTGATGACTTAGAAAAGTTTATGGGAGACAATGCCCCAAATAAATTAGCAGTTGACAAATGGATCATTCTTTTTGAAAAGAAACAATACAATGTTGACTGTGACAATGCAGTGGCAGACCATCCACACTAATATGTGAGAATTAATCTGGCATGTGCCATAATTGAAGCCATAATTGACGAGTATCAATGAGTAATAGCAGAAACAATGCCCAACATCATACTCATCTCATTTAGCTCAGCTTACACAATTCTGTCTGAAAATGTAAAGTCGATCAAAACTTCTGTTCAATGGGTACCAAGATAGCTGCACCCAGATCAGCTGCAGACAAGAGCAGGGCCTCTGATGGAAATTTTAAACAAGTGGGATCAATATCCTAAAGCATTTCTTACAAGAATTGTAACAGGAAATTAAAGATGACTTGACTAGTATAGTCCTGAAGACAAAGCACGATTTGATCAATGTTAATCAAGAGAGAGGTGAAAGTGGTCCAGTCAAAGTAAAAGGACCAATTAAAAGCAAAGAGCTTGTCAACAGTGCTTTGGGGATGTTCAAAGCATCATTAAGCGTCACGGTATTGATTTCTTACAGTCTTCTTCTCGAAAGTTAGGTTTCTTTGTTCTAACTTTCAAAATGAGTGCTAAATATGTTACTCAGAGGTCACCCATATGTACTAGGATTGAAATGTGAATGCCTAAATTCACAATTTGTACTCTATTACTAACCTATGCTCTTTTAATAGAATATTTAAAAGCTCTGGCATCTTTCTACCTAAATCCACTAACTCAAACCCTACTTATATAGAACACATACTTTCATTGATTGTAATTTCCATTGTTCTAGGTGCTTTATATAATTTAGTTCTCACAACAATCTTATAATACAAGTTTTATTAGCTGATAATATAAGTTTTATTAGCTCTTATGGACAAATGGTGAAACTGAGGTTAGAAGAGATTAAATTATTTGCCCAAGTTCATGTTTCCGTATGATGTTACGTAAAATCAAGTCTCTATTCACAATGATACATTTGTCTCGAGACCTGGAAATTGATTTTTTTTACTTGTATCATCATATTAACATAAAGTGCATTAAATCCTTTATATTCCTATGAAATTATACCTTTGTTTTACCTTTTTCTCTTTGACTTTCATAAATATTGTCTCCATAAAGAAGCACAACATGATTTGCTTGTATAAAATGTCCATGCAATAAAATGTATCTCGTGCCTACTCTATAACTGGAAATACAGCAGTAAAAACTAAATTTTCTAACTTTATGGAGATTATGTTCTGATTGGAAATTGATATAGAATAATTTAGATAATTCTTTGAAGAAAAAGTAGAACAAAGGGTAGAGATTGAGGAAGGTACTGTCTCTTTTAGATAATGCAGTCAGAGAAAGCTGTCTCTATAGGTGACAGTAAAGCAGTCAAGAGTTAGGCATAATTCACGTTTTCAGGTAAAATCAGCTAGTATTTTGATAAAGGTTAAGCATATATATATAAACTCCTTCTGTACAAGTCAACAAGACACTGAATGATTGACATTACAGTTATAAATGTTGATAATCACCTTCCCTGTAAAACATTTTATGTGATGCCAAAAGGTTAAATTTTGTGCAACACTCCAAAATACTTGTTACAAAGCAAATACACTTTTCTTATGGAAAAATCACTTAGGCTTTAATTGGTGCTTATTGTATTTTATTTGATATACAATTACTAAAAGTTTAGCTATTTGAAGCTCCTTCTGACAATTTAAATATGGGGATATTTTGCTAGACAGAGGCAAATTGACAGTGGCATTTGACATCTGTCAACCTGAAATCATTAGAAGACATGGAAGAACAAACAAATGCTAAATATAAAAAGTATTAAATGATGGCATGCTTAGAATAGTTAAGGGTAAAATGGTGCAGGTACTTTAATAATCTTGGAAGCATTGGAGTATTAGTGTTCAGTAGATTAGTAAATAATCACAACTACACCTGTGTCAACAAGCGCTTATTCAGCTATGTGCAGTGTACACTGTTAAGAAGGCAGACGGGTATGCCATATATTTTAGATAATTACAAATAGGACCAATCTCATAACTAAGTGGTTAAAAGAGCTAGATCCTACATAGCCAAAGTAGTTAAAGTACCAGTCCCAGTGCCTTGAAAAACATACCCGTACATATGCACACATGTCCTTAATCCCAACAGGATGGAGAAATGGAGAAATTGTGGCATGACCACACCCAGTGGAGGATGGTTTCTTACTCTCCCTCTCTCATTCTTAAGCACATATGCCTTCTAGAAATACAAATGAAAAATAAAATCAGTCTTAACTTTTTTTTTTTTAAAGGATTTTTGCTATAGGGCACATAAACTCACTGGAGAGATAAATAGATACAGACAGGAAGTGATAAATCACCCCCCTGGTGGGGGGATGGCTACACTACAATCCCTTCTCCTCCATTATCCTCTCAGAAGTTTAGGCATGGATGCATCTGGCATGAGTTTTAAGCCACTGAGTCTGGGTCTCAAACTGCAGTCGACTATGTGGGAAATACAGCAATGTAACAATTATGCCATCCACTGGTCCCTTAACTTAGATTTTTTTTTAAACTTTATTTTATTTTATTCTATTTATTTTTTAAAATTTCACAGGGTACATCCATTTGCCAGAGAGAGACAGGGGGTGGGGGGAGATGGCCACACTACAGCCCCTTTTCCCCAGTTATCTGGGCACACACAGACATGAACTGAGTGTGATTTTCAAGTTACTGGGTCCAGGACTCAAACTATACAGCTGGGCATATGAGATCTAGTGCCTTAATTTCTATGCCACCTGCTGGCCCAGTCTTAACTTAGTTTTATTTTTTATACAAGAGAAATTTTTGCTTATAGGGGGCATATGCTAACCAGAGACACAGAGAGAGAGAAAGTGAAAAATACCCCCAGAAGGGATGGCCTCCCCCAATCCCCTCTCCTCCATCCCCCTACTAGAATTTTGGGGATTCATGTACACTTACCCAGCATGAGTTTCAAGTCACTGGGTCTAAGACTTGAACTGTGGTCAGCCATGTGGGAGTCCAGCACCTTGACCAGCATGCCACCTTCGGGCTCCACTTAGTTTTAAAAGAATAAGTTCTAGCTCTCTAGACACACCATTTTGAGATATAACATATATCCTGAACTAACTGGATTACTTTTTGAATAATTTGAGGGTCACAAAATTAAGAGATGAATACACATCATGAATGCTATGACTTCATACGTGCACCATTTTGAAGGGTTCTTGATGCATCAAACTGAAGCATTCTGAATGGTAAGAGCTCACATACAATTTTAATTCTTATTTGAAAATAGTCTCAGAATCTTCACAGATTTCCAACAAAGCTACATATTTTGGGAAAAGAATAAGCTAAATTATTATTAAGATACCTTAAAATAAATGTAGTCTGCACATCGTATGATTAAAATAACCAACCACATTAAAATTATAGAAGGATCGAAATAAATATAGAAGTACAAAAAAAAAAACATTACTCTGTCAGGTCTTCTATCTTCTTTTCCACTAGAGTAGGGGGCACGTTAGAGACAATGACTTGCATATCCAGCTGATTGACCACAGAGACCTGAAAGAAAGAAAAGACAGAACTCAGTTTTTACTCAATAAAATTTCTATAATCAAAAAGTAAAATTGTTTTTTACTCTTCATGGACACAATGGTTTCTAATTTATAAATTCAGAATCATCATTTTTTTAATGATATTATCTCCACCAGATGTTGGAGATAAACAGAGAAGTTTGAGAATGATAAACAATTTGCTGCTTACCTAGAAGTGAAATATCCTAAATGATTTCAGCTACTGTGGTTTTGTGTTTGCTTGATTTCTTGGTTATTTTTAATTTTCTTTCTTTCTTTCTTTCTTTCTTTCTTTCTTTCTTTCTTTCTTTCTAAGTTTGTTTTGCCTTTTTTTTTTGAAGAGGTTTTTGCTATAGGGTGCGTGTGCTCACCAGACAGAGACAGAGAGACAGAAAGCGAAAAATCACCCCCGGGGGGGATGGCCACACCGCAATCCCTTCTCCTCCATTCTCCTCTCAGGATCTTGGGCACGCACGCACATGCGCCCGGCGTGAGTTTAAGCCACCGGGTCCGGGATGCGAACTGCGGTCGACTACATGGGAGTCCAGCTACATAGCCATTACGCTAACTGCTGGTCCCTTGTTTTGCTTTTTGTTTTTTGTTTTTTATTTTTTGCCTTAGGGCATGTGCACTCGCCAGAGAGAGACAGACAGAGACACAGAGAGGGAAAGTGAGAAATGATCCCCATAAGGGATGGTCATGCCACTATCCCTCCTCCTCCATTCTCCTCTTGGGATTTTGGGCACACATGCACACATGCTCAGCGTGATTTTCAAGCTGCCAGGTCTGGGATTTGAACTGTGGCCAGCCATGTGGGAGTCCAGCAGCTTATCTGCCATGCTAAATGCTGGCCCTGATTTCATGGTTATTTACTGAGATACTGAGGTGCCATTTTTGTTTTAAAACAAAACAAAACATTATAAGACACCTTTTAGATTTTACGTATTTCGAGAAATCATTTATTTGCTGTGACTAAGAATCGGAGATCGGGCAGCTTGGAATTGTCTAGTCTGTGAGATCTGCATACAGTCTTCATGTTTACTTTACTCAGTACTGCATTTGTGTAAATGGAGAGGTACATAAAGAGAAATTTACATAGGGGTCTAAAATGAGCTAATTTCTCCAAATTGAGTGTCTTTCTTCATAAATACATTTTGGATGATTTTAAAGGTGTATCTTAAAATTTTCACATAATAGTTATGAAGTTCAAATAAAACACCCACAAATGCCACATTGCATATATACCTAATACATATACACACAGTCTCTTTAGCTATATGTTGTTTGCATTGACTTTTATAATATTTTTATTTTACTTAGTCTAATGATATTATTTAGCTTTTAAGCATCACAATGTATATATCTGAAATAACAATAAGGGAAATTATAAACTGATTTTGCATAAGGTTTATAGATCCAAATTTAATCAATAATCTATGGCACTCTTAATGTCTTCGATGTCCAAGCTTCTTGGCTTGGACTGACTGTGTTTATTGTAAATTTGCCGTTACAAACACAAATATTGCTGGAGGGTGTTCTGCCCTTCTATCCACTACAATTCAGTAATAGGTCCTCACCCTTATTAAAGAAGAAAAATATTATTCATTGATGTCAATATGTACATGAAGCTTAAATTTGTCCAGTGAACTAAATGAGGAGAGTTGTGAAAGATGATGAGGTATTTAGACATTAAACAAAAAAAGGCAACCTATACTGGGGTATGTCTTTATGTGACAAGTATTTCCAAGAATAATTCCACTTGTAATTTTTACTAGATGCATTAAAGTCCAAATAGCCTATACTTCTAAGTTGGTAGAAATGTCACAGGATATATGCATTGGTGTTAAATATTTTGGATAAAAGGTCATATCAAAGGGCCTTGGAAAAGATCTATCACTAAATCTGAGCCCAGTCTAAAAGAAAGTCAGAATAGAAAAGTGAAATTACTGACTATAGACAAGTATTGGGTTGTCAGAAAAATCATGATGCATTTTTTTGCATAGAAAAACATAGAAAGAATACTTCATGACTTTTCTGACAATCCAATCTAACCTCCTAAAGGATCACTTATACCATTAATGAAGATTTTGATAAAACAAGGAAATCATATCTATTAGAAAATACATTTTTGCCATATTTTCTTTAGTTTTCTCTGTTACAAAAGGCTAAAAATAATTTAAACTATAATGATAATTTTGTATATTTGAAATTGTTACCTCAGCCAACTCTGTATTAAAAGACAAATCTTGGGGCCAGCAGGTGGCATGGTGGTTAAAGGTGCTGGACTCCTAAATGGCCTACTGTAGTTCGAGTCTTGGACCTGGTGTCTTGCTTTCTCTCTCTCTGTCTCTCTCTCTGGTCAAATTAAAAAAGAAAAATTAAATAAAGAAATAATTATTTAAAAAAAGACAAAATCTCTAAACCAAATAGAGATCCAATGTTTATATTGCTATCACAATCACGCACAATCATGCATATAAAACATTGCTATATTTCCCAAACATAAAAATTTTAGCAACCATAAGTCAATTCCATGTATTACACACATACGTACATCTATATTAACTTCTTAAGTCATATCTATTAATATTCTGTATAAAAAATAATGATATTTATGTTTCTTTCAAAATCTGTTTTCATAATCATAATAGCTCTTTGAGTTGAAAACACTGACCCCTGGCTGGAATTGTAGGAACCTCCTTTATCTGAAGGTTTATCTACTTACAAGTACATCTGCTTTGCCACTCAGTCCTTTCCCATAGTCATCAGTTGCGATAACTTGAAACTTGAAGTAGGATCTCCTCATATTATGGAAGAGCATAGCAGTTTTGATAAGCCCTGTGTATGTTTCCACCACAAATCCTTCCTTTCCCTCTTTAATGGGCGGGATTATGAGTCTGTATGCCATGGCACTATAATTACCAGTATCTTTATCAGTAGCCTATGAGAGGAAAAAATAAAGATTATAAACAAACAGGAAAAGCAAGAACCTTTATTAAAAGGCTTATATCTGTTTGTAAAAGTGATGTTTCTTGTGATAAAGCAACAAAATAAAGCCCTCCTAAAAGTCTATTTTTTCTGGATATCATTATGTAGATGTACAGACTTGGTGTCCACATTATTAAATGGTTGTCACTAAAGATGTCTACTGAATTGTGAATTCAAAGTCCAGGACTCAAATCATGGTCAACTACATGGGAGTCCAGCGACATAGCAATTACACTAACTCCTGGTCCCCAGAGCTCAGTCTTCAATTAGAGTTAATGTGTGAAAAGTGAGAATTGTAGTACAGTATATTGTATTTATCTGCTTTCTACTTTTAATCATTTAAAATTTACTTTTTTTTTTGTATTGTAGCTCAGAGTTAGGTAGACTCTAAAGTCATGTGTGACTTTAAAAAAAGTAATCACTCAGTTTCACATTTCTTAATCATAAAGAGACTAGAATAATACTAAAGAAATATTTAAGATTTTATGCACACACATACATGGCCAAGTACAATATAAATATTACAATTATCTAAATTTTTCTCATAATATTAAAAATGTTTAGCATTTCCACAGATAATGTTTATCCATGAATATTCCATTTTAATCACTCAATTTAGATGTTCATTACTTCAGACATATTACCACAAAATTGTAACTTTCTTAACAAAATAATAATCAATTTCATATGAATGCATGTACTTTGCTCCCCAAATATTTTCTTTTCTAGTCCTCGTTACTTCTTCCAGACCACATTTTAATCAATCTTGCTAAATTTCTATCTGAGGGACCAGCAGAAGGTATAATGGTCACGTTGCTGGACTCCCACATTGTTAACCGTAGTTCAAGTCCTGAACCTGTGGCTTAAAACTCACACTAGGTGTGTGACTGTGTGTGCTCTAGATCCCAAGAGGAGAATAGAGAAGAAGGGATTGTGATGTGGCCATCCCCCTAGGGGCTGATTTCTCTTTCTGTCTCTATCTCTCTGGTGAATGCACATGCCCTATAGCAAAAATCTCTCTTATAAAACAATGTGAATAAAACCCATGTTATTTATGAATTTACACACTCTACCCTTCTTGTTGCTAGATATGGGAAGGTTAATATCTAGCTCTCAGTCTACTTCTTCTATTTCAGCTTTCTCCTTTATAAATTTCTCCATTCATGTAGATGACACATCCAGCAACATATCTTCAAAATCTTAGGCATGAATACCTTTCATTAGTTTCTGAACCACCCCACTGCATCAGTTCAATTCCGCAGTCACATTTATTTTTTGCTTTTGGAGATTTTGTTCCCAAGGAAACACTCCATCTCAGAAAACTTGAACTTTAACCATGTCTTCTATCATACTCAGTGAAGACCTCTTTGATATCAGTGAAGTGTCAGTTCCATAAACTCCTTCTTTGTTTTCATAGTTTCAGGGCTTGTGTCCTTTCCTTCTCTATCATAAGAGACACAGCTGGTCACTTTGTTCACATGTCTGCCTTTCCACAACACCTGGGTCTTTCTCTTTTTGGAACAATTTGACCATCAATTTATTTCTGGTGACTGAAGAGTGAAGAGAAAAAAATTAAATAATAAGGCAGACTAGTGTTATTGCAAACCCATGGTCTCTGAATTCAACTGTGCCTTTATTCTATGCAGGAAACCTGGGCTATATTTAGTAAGTTTTCTATCTCCAAGAATTCACCATTTTTGTCACATATCCTTTCTATCTCCCCCAGAGATAATGAAGTTCTAATTCACATAAAAATTGATGATATCTCGGCCAGCAGATGGCATAGTAGACTCCCACATGGCCAGCTCTGGTTCCAGTCTCAGACTAAGTGACTTGAAACCCATGATGGGCATATGTGCATGCGTGCCCAAGATCTCAGGACTCAGGAGGAGAATGGAGGAGAAGGAATTGCGGTGTGGCCATCCCTCATGTGGGGTGATTTCTCGCTTTCCCTATTTCTGTCTCTGTCACTCTTTCCAGCAAGTGCATATGCCCCATGGCAAAAATCTCTGAAAAAAAATTGAGGATATCAACTTTGAGATCTCGCAACTTCTCACTGTTTAACTAGAAAAGTACATATATGTGTGTGTGTGTGTGTGTGTGTGTGTGTATGTATGTATATATATGTGTATATATATATGTGTATACATATATGTGTGTGTATATATATATATATACATACAAACACATATATAAATACACACACGTTTACTCTTTAAAATTTTTATTTTCAATTGGCACGTTTGTACATGTTCACATGGTATTTCATAACATGAATATTAAATGTAAGGATCAAATCAGAGTGATTAACATATCTACTACCTCAAACATTTATCATTATTTTGTTTGAGAACATTCAAAATCTCTTCTTCTAGCTATTTGGAAATATACAATAAATGATTGCCAACTATAGTTACCCTTCTGTGCTATAAACCACTAGAACTTGCTATTTTCAGCAAATCTCTGAGGAGAAGCTGACATTTCTTTCCCATTGAAGGTACTTGTGCCTTGATCTGAAATCCCTCCCATCTCTTTGCATTTAATGATTCATCAGCTTCATTTATCTTGTTCTTTTAACCTTTTCCTTTACAGACAATAAAACATGTGGTGTCCCTCTTATTCAGACAAAATAAAACTTTTCTTTTACTCTATATGCACTTCTGGCACTATCCTTAAAATTTCTACAATTAATTGTTTCATAGTTACATTCTTGAAAATTCCTATCACTGTCTCCAATTCCTTACCTCACAATTATCCCTTCACTGAAGACCAGATATCTGCCTCTATGATGTCACTGAACCTGCTTTAGACAGTGACTGCAGCTGGGCTCAGTCTCAGATGAGAAACAGGTCCAGAGCTCTTTAAACTACAAAGTGCTTTTAGGTGATTTGTATAATGTTGTTGCTCTCTCTGCAGTTTGCTAACATCTATTTAATATTTACAATGTGTGAGGTGCATGGTATATTTTCTCATTATCTCATAATATTCTTTTTTACTGAGTAAGTTCTATTGTTATTATTTTATAGGTGAAGAAATGGGGCAGAGAGATTAGTAAGTTGCTTACAATCACACAAATGGTTGACAGTATAGGAGGAAGATTCTCTTTAAACCCACTAGGTGAAATATGTCATAATGTTGAAAACAGCAGCAAATCCTGGATAAAATATCCTAAGAATTCTTTCCAGATGTATTAGGAGATGAAAATAATATAATACACATGCAGTTCAATATTCAGTGTTTTAGACAGAACACTATGCCCCCCTACCCCCCAAATCCTTACATTGAAAGCAAATTCTCAAAGTTATGGGATTTGGAGTATGGGACTTTGGAAAGTGATCAGGTCACAAGGGCAGACTCTCCTAAAAGGGATTAATGGCCGTATAAAAGAGGCTCTGCAGAGCTATGAAGACACAATGGAATGACAGCTGTCTATTAACCAGGAAGCCATCCTTAATCTTGGATTTCTCAGCCTCCAGAACTATGATAAATTCCCATTTATACAAGCTACCAGTCTATGGTATTTTGTTACAGCAATCCAAATGGAAAAGTGAAAGTAAGAATGCAAAGATCTTAGACTGATATGGCTCTCACTTAGATGGGTTTTGCCTGAACTGAGTGAACTTAGAATTAGCTTGAGCTGGTTTTGAGTAGCTCAGAGACCAGGAGGCAAGGTGCAAGGCTCATTCATAGAAATGAATCTAATAAAATTCCCCTGCTCAGTCAGCTGAATTCTCACTGTAAGGGTGAAGGAAAAATATATATTTTTTTCCCATAAAACATGGCCATCATCACCCCAAATTCACAAAGAAAATTGTTTGGTTTACACCCTGAGATAAGAGTGCAATGGGAGCTATTGTACTTCCTTAAGATCCATAACCAAATACAGAGTCTCTTATAAGTATGTAATGGCTATTTGCATAGCATCAATTTGCCCAACTTAAAAAGAAGTTATAATATTCTGAGGTTATAAAGTCAATGATCCTAAACTCCACCTGAATAAAGTGGACAAAATATAACTTGAGAATTTAGTAAAACTGATCTATAAGATAAAGACTTTGAACAAAAAAAGTACTTTTCCAAAAACCCACCTCTACACAAAAATTGATTCTAAGAAATAAAGTTGCAAGGCAGATGGAAAGTTAGTGTAAAATAATTCTCAAAACAAACAAGAAACCAAATATCACAAAAAAGTTTAGAGAGATAAAAATCAAACTTAAACAAAGAGACTTTAGATATTTAAATTAGTAGAAACACCATATAAATCAAATATGTTTAACACATTTCAGTAAATAATATGAATCTTTAAAAACATGAATAATGATAAGAATAAGAAGAGAGAAACTATTTTTAGAAATGATAAATTTTAAAAAATTAAAATAAACTAGAATTATAAACGTTAAGATGGAATTGGCAGCAGACTAGGCATATCTGACCAGGAAGTTAGCAAACTGAATGATAGGGCAAAATAAATGATTCTGAGGCTTTCATGAAGCTTCAAATATAGAAAATATTTTTTAAAAGTTTGAAATACAAAATTTGTAGTGAGAACATTTGGGAAATACTTGATTAGTGTTTCAGAATGAAAAAAGAGAACAGAACAGCATTTTCTAAAAACCACTAGAAGACTGCTATTTACATATTTTAAAAGCCCAAAAAACTACAAACAGCATAAATAAAAAAATAACCCGTTTCTAGAATCCACATGTCACATGGAAACTACAGAGCATACTACACCTCACTCCAAGTCCAAAGTGGAATCTTAGAAGGACTTACACTGTGAGGCCTGAAGATGGCGTGATGGTTAAATGCATTGGATTCCCACATGGCCAACCATGGTCCGCGTCCTGGACCCGGCGGCTTGCTTCTCTTTCCCTTTCTCTCTTTCTCTGTCTCTCTCTGGTAAAATTAAAAAATAATAACAAAAGGAATTAAATAAATAATTCTTTAACAAAAAAAAAAGGACTTACATTGTAAGTAGACTGACAGTTGACTTCCCAAAGGCAAGGGCAAAAAGCAGATGATAGAGAAAAGATATTTTTGAATTACAGAGAGAAAATAATTGTCATTTTAGAATTCTAGACCTAATAAAAATGTCTTTCAAAAACAAGAGTATAAGGAATACATTTTCAGACATTGAGTTAGCCGGGAAAGAACCTCATGGAAAGTTCTCAGTTGTGCATTTTAATTTTAAAGTTTATTTTTAAATTTTTTTCCAAGAGCGAGAGAGATAGAGAGGGAGAGACAAAGAAAATGAGAGACAGAGACAGAGTGGCTACAACCTACCCCCCAGCTTCGATCAGTTTGTAATCACGGACACCCCCATGTCCAATGTACTCAGAAAAGTCTCCAGATGTGAGTCTAGAACCTCCCCATACATTTCAGCCTTGCATAGTGTGGCCTATCAATAAATTGTGTACTTTAAATGAAAGAAATGTGATTCCAGCTAAAACAGTTAAGATGCAGGAAGAAATGAAAAAACAATAAAAAAAAGGTAAATGGGTAAGTAAATCATATAAACATAGACCTACAACACCAAAATTATATTGTGTGTGTGTGTGTGTGTGTGTGTGTGTGTGTGTGTGTTTAAAAAAAAGATAGGGCTGGCCCTGAAGCACAGTGGTTAAGCACTGTGTGTAGGGAGCTGTTTCCCATATGGCCAACTGCAGGCCGAGTTCCCAGTGGCTTGAAAAACACATTGGGTTCCTGTAATGTGTGCCCCAAATTCTGAAGGGATTAAGAAGTGGAGGAAAAAGGATTATGGCATGACCACATCCATTGGGGAAAGCTTTAACTCTCTCTCTTCCACTCTGGTGAGTACATGTGCCTTCTAGCAGGAAAAAAAATAATAATAATTGGGGAGATTTTTGCTATAGAGAGTGTGTGCTCGCCAGAAAGACAGAAAAAGAAAGAGAGACAGAAAGCAAGGAATCAACCCCTAGGGGGATGGCCATGCCACAATCCCTTCTCTTCCAATCTCCTCTCAGGATCTTGGGCATGCACGCACATACACTCGGCATGAGTTTAAGGCACTGGGCCCGGGACTCAAACCACGGTTGACTACATGGGAGTCCAGCGACATAGCCATTATGCCAACTGCTGGTCCCCCCAAAAAAAAATTTACAAAGAGTAATATATTAAATTAAATCTAAATTGGAATGGAGGTTACTGGAGTTTTATGTCCTAAGACAATTAATAATGTTCAGAAAAGGTGACATTGTTATTTTTAGGTACAACATGTGTGCTAAAATTTCTAAGGTAACACTTATTTAATATAAATAAAATGTGTACTCCTCAAATAATATAGGGATCCAAAATCATATTAAAATAACATAAAAAAGAAACCATGACAAAAAAATAAAAATAAAACGATGGGGGTAAAACATACTTGTAATTACAACAAATGTAATTCATCTTTTGAAAGATAAAACTAATCACACTGGATAGATTACATTCTACTTTACGGTACAAAATATGTTTTATAGAAAGAAACTAGGCAAGGTGGCATGCACTTGTTATCTCAGCTTCTAGGAAGGCTGAGTCAGGATGTTTTTGAGTTCAATGCCAGCCTGGACAACATGTGTTTTTATTTTTATTTTTTAATTCTGCTATTGGGTGTGTGTGCTCAGTGGAGAGAGAGACAAAGAGAAAGTGAGAAATCACTCCCCCCTCAGGGGATGACTATGTGACATTCTCGTCTCTTCAGGATTTTGGGCAAACATGCACGTAAGGATGGCATGTTTTTCAAGTGACCAGGTCCAGGATTTGGACTACATAGGATGTAAGCTGCCTTAACCATAACTCCACCTGGCTGACCCAAGGCAACATGTCTTATTTATTTATTTATTTTTGCCTTAGGGTGTGTGTGCTCACTAGAGAGAAAGAGAGATATAGGCAGTGAGAGGGAAAGAGAGAAATCACCCCCAAAGGAGAAATAGCTACACTCCAATCCCTTCTTCTTCATTCTCCTCCCGGGATCTTAGGCATGCACGTACATGTGCTGGAGTGATTTTCAAGCCACCAGGTCCAACACTTGAGCTGTGGTCAGCCATGTGGGAGTCCAGCAATGTAACCACTATGCCATCTGGTCTAGAGGCAGTAAGTCTTAATTCTCAATTTTTTTAAGGAAGAAAAATGATTAGATTCATAAGCCAAAATTAATAATTTAATTGGAAATCAATTTATTTTAAGGTAAAAAATTTACCTTTCTAGCTTTTTTACAGTCGTAGTGAATAAAAAACTGATATTTTAAAGTTCAGATAGCATTACAAGTTAGGACTGATGCATCCTATTTGACAAAGAAGAACCAGTATAAAAGAAAACTATTTCTTGAGCTGCAGCAGGGATAAAGCAAGACAGCCATGTGAATTTTTTTCTAAATTCTATAACCTGTTAATTATAACCATTATTATTTTCTTAAAATTTAAAGAAAATTCAGAGGTATCCTAGTAAGCCATTCATAAATAAAAATTGAAAATTTTCATAATTTATCATCAATAAAGAGTAATAAATGAATATCTAACAAACTTGGTTAAATTAGTGCTAAAAATATAAAACTGACTGACTATGGAAACTCCACATGAATCAATTTTACTAAAGAAACAATGCCATTTTTAATTCTATCAGCTTCTCTATTATCAAAATTTTATACTGGGTTCATGACATAGTCATTAATACCTGTAATGGTGGCCCTGGAGGATTTGATTCACTGACTTTTCAAAGTTTCTTTACTGAATTAGATCAAGAATGCCATATCTAGAGTTGTTTTTAAAAAATAAAAGCCAGAAATATTGGAATTATACTTGATATAATTATATTTTTAAATGACTGCATAGATATAAGCAACCACTTGCCCATTTCTAAGACCTCATCTGGAATTTTAATCCATACAGGTGCCCAACATTAAGGGAAAATCACCAAATAATTGCCTCTATCATACAGGGGAGTAGGGGAGACCATTAATTTTCTAACGGTCTAAATAACGGTTCCCCTCTGTTGCCTAAATGAATACTATGGATGCAGAAATATTAGTGGAATAATTAGGGATGTCCTAAGAACTTCCAAATCCATTAAAGCCCAATAATGTTCCATTTAACTTTAGCTTCTCAATTAGACCCATTTTAACATTTAACAGCACTGAAAGCTCACCTTCTCTGAAATGGAGTGAAAGTGTTATAGAATACCAGAATAAAAAATCCTCAAGTCTTACATTTCCACCTACTAATGTCACTATGTCAAGCTGCGTTTGCAAGAGGCAAAAAGAACACAGCTTTGGCATCTTAGAATTTCTTTAGTGTGACTCATATTTTAGGAACCAGAAAAAAACCTCATTATAAAGTCCTTAAAGACAAAATATCCAGCATATGATAAAATATAAAGAAAGAAAAATTTAGGTACGTTGATCTATTAATAAAGCTATTTAAGACTTCTGCAAAAACAAAAAGAGAGAGAAAAAATTTAAATAAGAACACTTACTGTTTGATTTTGCATATGAATGCCAAAAGCGACTACAGTACAATATTAATAATTCCTAATTTTTTTATTTTTTAAAAGAATTATTTTATTGAATTTTATTTATTTAAATTTGACAAGAGAGAGAGAAAGAAAGGGGGGTGGGTAGAATGAGAAAGCAAGCCGCCAAGTTCAGGGCTCCAACCATGGTCGGCCCTGTGGGAGTCCAGCGCCCCCAACCACCATGCCACCTGCCAGCCCCAGTAATTTCTAATTTTAACATGTCTTAATACCATTTGTGCAGGTGGAAGATTTCCACCTACAGAAAGATGATTCTGAACCCCTACCTCACCTTTGAGAAAAATCAAGTCAAGGTAAATCAAAGATCCAAATCTAAGACCTCAAACTATAAAACTGATCCTAGAAAACACTGGGAAACTCTGGGAGAAATTGGGATAGGGAAAGACTTCTTAAATAAGACACCCAAAGCACAGTTGATAATCCCCAAAATAGACAAGTGGGATTACATCAGACTAAGAAGTTTCTGCATGGCAAAAGACATAATTAGTGTGAATCATCAGCCCTCAGAATGGGAAAATATTTTTGTAAATTATGCATCAGATAAGGGACTGATAACCAGAATACACAAGGAACTCAAGCAGCTGTTTGGAAAAAAGATGATCAACCCTATTAAAAGATAGGAGAATGATTTGGAAAAAACACTCTAAAGATGACATACGAATAGCCAAAAGGCATATGAAAAAATGCTCAACATCCCTCATTGTAAGGGAAATGCAGATCAAAACAACAGTGAGATACCACCTAACCCCAGTCAGAATGTCTAAGATTAAAAAAAAAAAAAATGTGTTGGCAGGGGTGCGATGAAAGGGGAACTCTCTTACACTGCTAGTGGGAATGTAAATTAGTCCAGCCACAGTGGAGAACAATTTGGAGATTTCTCAAAAATCTACAAATAAAACTACCATATGATCTAGCAATCCCACTCTTTGGTATCTACCCAAAGGACAGAAGAATTCTTCATCGGAAAAGTGCTTATACATCGATGTTTATTGCAGCACTATTCACAATTGCTAAGACATGGAACCAACCCAAATACCCCTGAACACATGAATGAATTGAAAAACTGTGGCACATATACTCTATGCAATACTACTCAGCCATAAAAAACAGACAAACAAACCAACCAAAAAAAAAAAAAAAAAAAAAACACACACAGAAAAAAAAAAGGCTTTTGACAGAAAGTAGAAGAATATGGAAGATTTCCTGCTGAGTGAAGCAAGCCAGGCTATGAAGGAGAGACATTGTATGTCCCTACATAATATATACTGAGTGTCCACACTCTATGACTGAAACTGATTGACTAAAGGATATACAAAAACAATAAATGGGTGTAAATACCAGATATACTGTGTGTGGAAGAATAGGGCCTAAGGAAAAACATTTAGAAGAAAAATATGGAGGCAAAGCACTAATGGGACAAAGAAATGTGGTATTATTTGTTGAAGATATTTTAATCAACTGGACTAGGGAGAAATGTTCACATACTGAAATATTCACTTTGTAAGCTAAATAATGTGATTGAATGTATAAAAAAAGTGAAATAAAAGAATATCATTTGTGTAGTTATGCAAAAGTCCTTCTGAAATATACTAAAGGCTAAAATGCAACTACATGTAGAAACAGCAATGAAATAATGGTATGTAGGAACATCTCAATCACAGCTTGAATTAAAAAGACCCTTACAGGGCAACATCATAGCTAGAGTATGTCAAAGCTTACCCTTAATTTAAAGAAAGAGGCCAAAAATCACAGGATAACATCTATTTCAAAAAATTAGAGAGAGAATAAGAACTGAAGAAAAGCAAAATGATGCTTATATTCCTTTTTAGAAAATGTATATACTATAATATTCTGTTTTACAGGTGTCATGAGAGTATATAAAACGAAAGATTTGTATGTATGTATTAATGGAGGCATTTTTTAACTTTATATTTCTTCCCTTATAAAATATTTTGAAAAAGAAATGTTACCTTAGAAATAATAGTTTTGGGGAACCAGCATTAGCGTAATGGCTATGTCACTGGACCCCCACGTAGTCGACCACGGTTCGCGTCCCGGATCCGGTGGCTTAAAACTCATGCCGGGTGCATGTGCGTGCGTGCCCAGGATCCCAAGAGGAGAATGGAGAAGGGACTGCGGCGTGACCATCCCCCCCGGGGGGTGATTTCTCGCTTTCTGTCTCTATGTCTCTCTCTGTCTGTCTGGTGAGCGCACGCGCCCTATAGCGAAAAACCTCTCCAAAAAAAAAAAAAAAAGAAATAATAGTTTTGTTTTTCTTCATTATTGCAAATGTAATGACTAATTATAAATCCCCCAAACATGCTTTCAAATGAACTCTGAAATAATTTATTCTAAGTTTTTATCAATGTGTAAATTAAATAAATTGTATTCTATTCAATAGACATATTAATAAAAGAATACACAAGCACAATTTGAGTCTTCTATTTGAGAGAAGAAACTAGTTTAAATGTTTATTTTGAATCATCAAATATCATTAATTTTTTACCAAAAGCTTAACCGTTCTTAAAGTGTTTAGGAATCTTAACTTTTTTGCAATAATTCAGTAGTCTTAAGTTCTAAATCCTGTAGTATCCGAAGAAAATTAAATGGCATATTCATTATTTCCTTTTCTAAAAAAAATACTTACTTTTATTTATTATTATTATTATTATTTTAAATTTGACTAGAGAAAGACACACAGAAAGAGAAAGAGAGAAAGAGAGAAGAAAGCAAGCTGCCAGGTCTGGTAATCAAATCATGGTTGGCCATATGGGAATCTAGCACTTTAAACACCGCCTCACCTTCAGGCCCCCATACTCATTATTCTAACTGCCCGGTTGTTCTTTAGTTCCATTACATTCAGTTAATACAAACCAAATTCACTTTCTTCTCAGTTCCCTTCTCATATCCCTCTCTGGCTACCATACTTGGAACTCTTTCTGCATTTGCTTTGCATAGTAAGGACATCACCAGCCATGGACTAAACTGAACTAGATAGAAAATCTTAGCATGCCCTTCATTTCATCTTCCCCAGTATTCTCCTTCTAGTCAATCAGCAAGCATTCTGTGCTCAACCTTTGCAATATTTCTCAGCTCTGCTCTTTCTGACAAGCTACACTGCCAAACTTCAGGCTTTTACCAAGTCTCATTGTTTACTACAGCAAAAGCTTAAAAATAGTATCTCCCACTTGCTGCAAGATGAATGTTAGAACAAGTCCACAGAATATTCTCAGAATGTTCCTAGTTTACCTTCCACTTTTCTGCTCCTTATTTACTCTATTTATATTTCCTCAAAACCACATTACATATATTTTTTTTTGTTTGGTCTGTTTTTTGGAGGTTTCAAATCTCTTGTACACATAATTTATACTGCCTTAGAAAAATGTCCCTGAGAGGGCAAATGATGTTCACCCCTGGACTATATAAAGGGTCTCTTTAAAAAATTCATGGAGATGTGTATTACAAATAAATAAATCAATAAATATAAAAATAAAAGATGCATGGATTTCAAAATTTATAAAACAAAAACAAACTCATACTTTAATTCCATTTTTTAAAACTTTATTTTTTAAAGGTTTTGGCCATAGTGTGCTTACCAGACAGTAAGAAATCACGTTCCAGGGGGGATAGCCATGCTTCAAACCCTTCTCCATTCTCCTCCTGGGATTCTGAGCATGCACACACATGTGCCTAAAGTGATTTTCAAGCTGCCATGTCCAGGACTTGAACCATGGTCAACTATGTGGGAGTCCAGTACCTTAACTACCACATCACCTGCTGTCCCCCATTTTCTACAAACTTTTAAAAACTTTTTTCATGAGCAAAAGAGAGAAAGAGAAAGTGTATTCCCAGAGGGTTCTGACACCATTACTCACCCTAGCTTTAGCGAGTCTCAGATCATGGTAAAAAATAAACAGCACATTCAGCAAAAACAGTGGTTCTCTGAAATTCCTTTATTTATAATGATGTTGTTTTGAAACTCTTTTTTCCTCTGTATAGCTGTGTGTTCATGTGTGTGTGTTTATGTTTATGTAAGAGAATATGTATGCATATAAAATAAAAATAGTGTTTAAAATAAACACTACTAAGACTAGCAAATGGCATAATGACTACGTTGCTAGACTCCCATGTAGTTGACTGTGGTTCAAGTCCTGGACCCAGTGGCTTAAACTGATGCCAGGCAAGAGTGTGTGCCTGCCCTAGATCCCAAGAGGAGAATGGAGGAGAAGGGATTGCGGTGTGGCCATCCCCCGAGGGATGATTTCTCACTTCCTGTCTCTCTGTCTCTCTCTGTCTTTCTAGTGAGCACATGCGCCCTATAGCAAAAATCTCTCCAAAAAAAAGTAAAATAAAATAAAATAAGAATACTATTAAATTCATGTTATCAAATAGAAAAAAATAAGTATATATGTGTATGTGTGTATACTTTTTATATTTTTGGTGAGAGATTACATGTACTCTCCAAAGAGAAACAGAAAGCCACAGAGAAAAGAGGAGGAGAAAGCATCCCCGATAAGGAATGGTCATGCCACTCTCCTCTACCTCTTCTTCCTTTGGAGATTTTGGACACACACACCAGCGTGCATGTACCTTGCCTGTTTCTCAAGTCACTGGGTCTGGGTCTCAGACCATCGGGTCTGGAACTCAAACCTCATTGTCGACCATATGAGATCAATCTGATTTAACCATCATGCCATAGAGCTAGCCCTAATTTTTCTATTTTATAATGTGATTTATTTTAAGTCTATGAAAAGCAGATTTGCTAAGAAGAAACAGCTGTAACAGTATCCTAAAATCTCTGGGAAATAATCTTTTGTTAGATACAACTACATGACCTGAAATTCCAGAATTCTTAGTCACTGATAAAAATTTCTTAGCATATGCAACAGTAACTGATTAGACAATGGACCAGCAGTTAGCGTAATGGCTATGTTGCTGGACTCCCACATAGTCAACCACGGTTTGCGTCCTGGACCCGATGGCTTAGAACTCACGCCAGGCGCATGTGCGTGCGTGCCCAAGATCCCGAGAGGAGAATGGAGGAGAAGGGATTGCGGTGTGACCATCCCCTCTGGGGGGTGATTTCTCGCTTTCTGTCTCTATGTCTCTCTCTGTCTGTCTGGCGAGGGCACGTGCCCCATAGCCAAAACCTCTCCAAAAAAAAAAAGACCAAAAATCTATATGCAAATTAATGGAGCAAACTTAGAAAAACTGAATACAAGTAAGATATCTTATGTTTTGAAGTTCACATCTGCTCACTATTTTACCAAATTACTAAACATCTATAAGTTTTTATTAATTAAAAAATAATCAAATAAGCATTTATATTCTTAAATGTGTATGGTAGACTACTTTGGCCTATGTAAAATATTACATATATTTTTATTTAACATTTGTCTTTTTTTATGTAAATTGTATAAAATACATGGGGACTTAACAAAATTTACAAGAGAAAACTGAGAGATCTGATCAGGAATAGGATAAGACTATTGCAGGAGCATTCATGATCAGAGGTTACAGCCATTTTATTTAAAAATAATTGACCCCAAAGGATTTACTGAGCAGGGTAGTCAACATCACAATTGCACTAGGTAAGATATTAGTATTCCCAATTGCTGATGTTTATAAACATGGTTACCTTTGGTAAACTGACAACAGACTTGTAATAATTTATCAATGTTCTAGAAAAATTATATGTTTTTGTATCTGTCTTCCTTTTCAAAAGTTCATAATTAATTTATGTCTATTCTTTTTCTGTATAATTTTTACATATAAAACATTGTAAAAACTTAAGTTTCCATTAATCTTTTATCATATTTAATATGTAAAGAGTTTTGTTGCTTCTTGCTTATTAGAGAAATACCAGAAAATGCAAATGACCAAGGATTATTAAGAACTCTATAATTATAATCATTTAGAATCATTATTAACATCTTGAAGTTTTTTCTTTCACATATGTTTGATGGGACTGGCCTCATATCATAGCAGTTAAACGCTGTGCATATAAAGCTGGGTCTACATGATGAACTATGGTTCAAATCCCAGGTCTAACATCTTGAAAGATATGCAAGACACATGTACATTTGTGCCCCCAAATCTTGATAGGATGGAGAAATAGATGGAAAAGCATTATAGCATGACCGTGTCTCATTGGAAGTGTTTTCTCTTTCTCTACCTTGCCTTCTTCCTGGTGAGTGCACATGCCCTTTAACAATTAAAAAATAATGATAAAATAAAATATTTTTATAAACATGAACACATATTTGTGTGTGTGCATGCGTGTGTGTGTGTGTGTGTGTGTGTATTTTTCCTGTAAACCAAGGCCATACTATAATATGGTTTTGTAACCTACTATATTCAGTCCTAATCAGGCATTGAGAATTTCATTCCAACTTCTTTCTATTTTGAACATTATGCAAAAGAAAGAGTAGAATAAAAATAATATAATCAAATGAAATGATTTATTTATTTATTTATTTTTAAGCTTTTGCCATAGGGTATGTGTGCTCACCATAGAGAGACAGAGACAGTGAGAGGTTAAATAAGAAATCACTCCCCGAGGTGGGTTGGTTACGTCATAATCTTTTTTTCTCCATTCTCCTCCCAGTATTTTGAGCATGTACGCATATGCACCTGGTGTGAGTTTCAAGCCACTCAACCATGGTTGGCCACATGGGAGTTCAGCACCTTAACCACCATGTCACCTGCTAGGCCAAAGTAAAATTATTGTAAACATTTTCATTTATTCTTTTATATCATCTTTTTCCTTTCTTGTTCATTAAATTTTTTGTTTGTTTTTACAAACCGTCATCTCAATAGCTGACTTTCAAAAGACTGCAGTGAGGAAACTGTTCTGACATGTAGAAAACTCCAACTCGAAGCAATTTCACTGCAAATGGTTTAGCACCTGGTTCCACCATGAATGTGAATTGGATGACGGCAAAAGTATTTTTAACTGAAAACATAAACATCAGTAAATTATTAAATCACCCCCAAATTACCAAAGCTTGAAGGATACTCTTTAAATAATATTCATAGTTAATAATAGGACTACTTTCTTCTTTTACTTTTAGTTGTCTGATTGTTTTGATTTGGCCAAAAAAATAAAATAAAAATAATACCATTGGTGAAGCTGTCTTTCACCCAATTGCTTTTGGTCAACCTGCTCTAACTAGTTCTTCAGTCAAATCTTCAGACGATCCCTTGCAGGCTGGCGTGATAAAATGCAAGTGTCAATACTGGCAAGAAGTAAGGAAAAGGAAGTTATATTTAAGAAAGATCTGGGGAAACCTAAGAAATAATCAGAATTTACCCAAGCAAGTGCATTAAACACTTTATGGATAGATAGCATTTAATTTTTTCAACTCCAGTATGTAGACAGAAAAGACATTTTGTAAGTGCCATTTTGAAACCATAGAAGATGTGGTCAATGACTTTCCATTACACAGCTGGTGGGTGAACACACAATCTTGTACTCAAAGGCCCGTGCAGGGTTTGGCAATAGGTCGACAGTACTGTGAGGGGGAAGTGGTGAGCTGAAGGTTATTACCAAGTGCTTTGTTTCAGAGAGAGATGACACCTGTACTGAACTGATAGATTTCATTACGAATTGCAGTAGAACATCCCTCATTTTTTCCCTTCTGTGTAGATTCTATCAGACCCCAGTAGGAAGTAAATTAAGACAAGTAGCTCCATCTCTACATCTCTTTTTCTGGACAAAGTAGAACACGAGCACTGGCAGGACATTAGCTGCTTAGATCCTCACGAGTGACACTGCTCCATTAAGTGACAGTTTGAAAGAGAATTCAGTGTTTAATTGTATTTAGTGCTAATCAGACCCTGATAAGTAAATGTGAGATACATGTGTTCATTGTGTTCCTTTCCTTTTCTTATTAGCAATTTCTAATTTTCGTGATGATTAATGTAACATACTATTGCTGTGCTCAGGAGGTGCCAGAAAAGATGATATGTCATGCTGTGATTCATTAAGGTCAGAGAAAGGATTGCTTCATTTTCCAATTTTTATAGATAATTCACTTTATAATCTTGAAAGAACTTTCTATTAATACTTTTACTTTGAAAAATAGCAACTTTGGCCATATCTAATTACAAGGCAGGATTTAAAGGATCTCTATAAACATTCTTAAACTGCTGTTTTTTTCTTGTTTAGGATTATTTTTTCTGTGGATTTAGCTTCTTTCTTAAAAAAAAAAAACCTGACTTAACAAATTTTACTGTTTTTTTTTTTGTTGTTGTTGTTGTTGTTGTTTTTTATATTTTACTTAGGAGAATTTCAAGATTTTTGTTTTGCTTATCCAATACATTAATTACGATAAGATAACCTCACTCCATTTAATGATATACTATGGTGTGATAAGAACAAAAAAAAAAAAACTCCAACATGCCTTTTTAAGAACTGAATACAGAACACACATATATATGTATTTTGTAAAAATCTGTTTTCTAAATAAGCTGATACTGATATTACCTGAAGACTGAAATATTTGCAGCTGTGTTGTTACGGTTTGTTTCTCAGAACCTCATAGCTGTACATATATAGATTTTGTTTTTTAAATTTGCTGTTTTCTTGTTTTTAAATTTGCTGTTTTCTGGAAAAGAAAATACCAAGCCTTGGATAACTACTGACCTAAAAAAATGCATAAAAATTCTTTATAACATGTTTTAAAAATACTACTACTTATTTAGAACTTACAAATATGCCTCAAAAATTCTGAGGTGATCAGTGCTCACACAAGAGAACTATATCACTTAAAATATATCACAATTTAGAAAATGTCTATTAATTATTTCTCATTGTAGCAAGTTAGTGAAAAGAATACACTAAAGTGTATCTCAAAGATAGCATTCACCTAGTCATGACATCGAAATGAAGGAAACCGCTATGTTAATTTTCAGCTTCTGATAATTATTTCTTATTCTATCATAAAGCTAGGAACTAAAAAATAGCATTGTTATGTTAAGGCTGAAGATGAAGTTTAGAAAGATACACCCATTATTTGGGTTCAAGGGTAATAATAAAATACCTGAATGACCAATCAATAGAATTGGGCTTTTAATAACTTGTATGCACTGTACATGTGGAATTTAGAACATTTTGATCTTGAGATTATAGTTATCTAATTTGTAAAAGAACTACTCAGCTATAATACCTACTTGTAACTGTGCAAGTTTACTGAGAGATTTCAAGGAGTCAAATACTGTGTTCAGTGTCTTATATGCATTTTAAAATTTATATTACTAAGATAAGAAATTCATAAGGTAGTATTGCCATAACTTTGTAAATCTGATGCTTATAGAAATTAAGAAATTTGTCCAAGGATATATAACTCACTCACGTTTTAAGGATAAAAACTCATGTTTGCATTCCTCATTATGTTTTTGAGACAGAGTTATGAATATAAAAACTTATTTTTAAGATAAGATTAAAAGGAGCTGGCAGGTGGCATGGTGGTTAAGGGCACTCAACTCCCACATGGGCGACCACATTTCGAGTCCCGGACCTGGTGGCTTGCTTTCTCACTCTCTCTCTCTCTCACTCTCTCTCTCTCTCTCTCTCTGTCTCTCTCACCAAATTAAAATAAATAAGCAAATAAAATAAATAAAGTTAAATAATTCTTTAAAGGAAAAAGATAAGATCAAAAATTTATTTTTAGGACCTCGATGCTTTCTATTCATTAATATTATTTTAATGATCCTGTGATATAGCATATTTGTAATATTTGATTAAATGTCAATTAACATTCATTCAGATATTTTAAAAAGTTCCCCTAACAACTCAAATCCTGACCTCCTGTTTTTAGAACAGGAGCAAGATTTATATTCAGTTCACAGGTGTACAAAATATTTATTTATTTTTCCTACCTTTGGACTTAGACTCATCCCATTCTCCAATCTTAGCTAAGGCCCACAATAGAGAATCCCCCAGGCACATGTGCGTGTGTACCCAAGATCCCGAGAGGAGAATGGAGAAGAAAGAATTGCAGCATGGTCAGCCCCCCTGTGTGGAGGGGTGATTTCTCACTTTCTGTCTCTCTGTCTCTGTCTTTCTGGCAAGCGCACATGCCCTATAGCAAAAACCTCTCCAAAAAAAAAAAAAAAAAAAAAAAAAAGACAAACAGTTCTGTAGTATTAACTAACCAAAGAACTTTTCAAATGGAAATGAAAATTACACAGACCAATGAGAAATACATGAACCCCTTCACTTTTGTCAGAATCCTTTTGTTACATCTTCTGCAAAGAAAAGCTTAAAATGACCAGAAAGTTGAAGAATAACCTTATTCCTTTAATTTTGTCCTAATGTCAATCTCTTTAATCATTTTAAAAAGCCTATGTTGGGGGCCAGCAGTTGGCGTAATGGCTATGTCGTTGGACTCTCATGTAGTCGACCGCGGTTTGAGTCCTGAACCCAGTCGATACAACCCAAAGTTAAATGGAAGTTTAAGACGTTATAGTACATCTTCAGACAAAAAATTGATGAAACAAAATAAAATGTTCAGAAATAATATACATTGATGATCACGTGGTTTAAGATGAACAAATGAATAAAGAGAACAGATGAGTTTAAACAGTCTCTTCAGAAAATGGTTTTAGGTAAATTAAATATTTACATGGGAAATTAAAAAAAAAATGAACCCTATCTCACATCAAAAAGAAAATGTAATCTATTGGGCTACTGAAAAAGTCATGATGCATTTTTGCATAGAAAAACATAGGAAAAAAATGTCATGAGTTTGCAATGACCTAATAGATACACTGCAGTATACTGCAGTGCTAAACATAAAATAAAAATTTAAGAAATAAACATAGGTGGGCCAGCCAGGTGGTGTGGAGGTGAAGGTGGCTGATCCCACCTGGCCTATTACACAGTTTGAGTCCTAGACCAGGTAGCTTGGAAAACATGCCAGGTACGCATGTATATGTACCCAAAATTCTGAGAGAAGAATGAAGGAGAAGGAATAGTGGTGTGGTTATCACCTTGGGGGGTGTTTTCTCTTTTTTCTTCTCTGTCTCCAGCAAGTGTAAGTGCTCAGTAAGGAAAAAAAAAAAAAAAGAAACAAATATAGGAAAATATCCTTGATTTGGTTGAAGGGTTTTTAAAAAGGACACAACAGTTTTACAACATAAAAAATAAATACATAAATTGTATCATGTTAAGAATTTCTGGTCCAGTCCTGGTGGCACAGTGGTAGCACAATGCTCTGCAATGTTGGAAGCCATGGGGAGGACAGAGGTTATGTTCCTGGGTCAGCCTGTATACACTGAGTGCAGTACGCATGTGCATGCCTCTAATATTAGCTGGCTAGGAAAGGCTGGGGAGGATCATGGTATGAGATCGTGTTGAGGGTGCATGTCTCTCTCTTTCACTCCTCTCTGTCTCTTAAGAAATAAGTAAATAAACTTTAAAAATTCCTGTCCATGAAAAGCACAACAGTGAAAAAGTAAGCCATATATTGATATGTAAGACATATACCTACTAAATATCCCCAATCCAGAATACACTAAGAACTTTAGTAACTTAATGATCAAAAAAGCAACAAACATGTCAAGAGAAAAAAATGGAACAAAACTGGAGTATGAATGTATAGAAAGGATGTAAATATTTGCAAAAATATATAAAGAAGCATTTAACTTTACCTAGTAGGGAATTGCAAAATAAACTATAAGAAACTACCATATATTCATCAGAAAGGCTAAAATAAAAAACACAGGAAAAACTATAGCTTTCAGATATTGCTGAGGATATGTAAATTAGTATAACACTTTACAAAAAATAGTCTGTTTGCCTGCCTATTGACAGAGGTTACTTGTCAGAGATAAAGAGAGAGAGAGAGAGAGAGAGAGAGAGAGAGAGAAATACTTGTCACAGATAAAGAGGGAATAGAGAGAGAGAAGAAAGCACCTCCCAGTGGGGTGTGGCCACACTGCAATCCTTTCTCTTCCATTTCTCCATCTTGTAGGAATTTGGGACATACATGCACATATGGTAGCATGTGAGATCCAGCTCCCTTAACCACTAGGCTAGCTGGTCAGGAACACAGTTTGACATTATCTGTTAAGTATGAACATAGACATATCACCTGGTGCAGAATTTCTACCCCTAAGTATTTATCCAACTCAAATGAAATGAATATATATTTCACTAAGAAATATGTACCAAAGATACATAGAAGCAATATTTGTAATATCAAAAACCCAAAGAGCAACCTAGTCAACACCAGTACATCATAGGATACATCAACAACTGTAGTATTTTCTCACAACGGGATTCTCTAGAGCAATGAAAATGAATAAATTAGTGCTACATGTAACAACATAGATGGGTCTCACAAATATAATATGAACAAATGAATTCAGGGACAAAATGCAACTTTCCAAATCCATTTAAATAAAGCTTACAAATAAGAAAAACTAATTTATGTTGTCAGAAGTCAGAATAGTTGTTATTGTTGGGTGGGAGTTGGGGCAGTGGAACTGGTAGTGTTCTGTGTGTGTGTGTGTGTGTGTGTGTGAGAGAGAGAGAGAGAGAGATCTCAGATAAGGTCTTGCTGTGTCATAATCTTTTTGCCTCAGTCTTCCAAATAGCTGGGATTATAGGTGTACACCACTGTGGTCAGCTCACAATTACTCGATTTTTCTTGATCTGTGCACTGGCTGTGTGGATGCGTTCATGTTGTGAAGACTTATCTAGCTGTACACTTATGATCTATGTGATTTTCTGTATGCATGTTACAGTCTAATATGAATGCTATGTCAAAAATATGTCCTTTGATACCAGCTTGCAGCCTATCTTGGGGGTTCTTGGCTTCAGGTGGTAATAACATCCTTCAGATTACTATATAGTCTTACTGGCTCTTGACATTTTCTAAATGATTGTGATCCTAAAGGCCATGACTGTTTAGGGGGGGAAAAAAGCTGGGAACAAATACAATGAAACACTATTAAAGGGAGAAATATGTTTACAACTAGTATAGCTAACACATAAAGTTTCAGGATCTATGTAATGGGGATCTCTAGTTTAAATTGTTATTCCTGCTTACTGTAATATTTTTTGTTAATTCAGACAATTTCCTTGTCTGTTTCTGGAAAACAAAACAAGATGAAGTCTCTTTGTAATTCTCAGATGGACAGTGACTTGTGAACTCACCAATGCAAATTATATTCTCTTTATATATAAAATCTTGCTCCGGGCTTACTGGTTTTCATTAAGCTAAACTAATTAGAACTAGTAGCGAGAGTCATCTGATCCTTATGACTCATCTGGAACTAAATTTTCTTCTTGGTATATTGCAAGGAACTATTGTACTTTGTTCTCCTCAGTGGACATATTAATAGTTTAAAATTAGCATACTTTTAGGGAAGTATGAATAGAAACTTTTAAAAAGTTCCTTTTTCTAATTTTTGCCTAAATTGGTGTTACAGGTCTCCTGGGTCCAGTCAATACACTACAGAGTTAAATGGAAGTTTAAGACGTTATAGTACATCTTCAGACAAAAGTAAGCCTTGTCTGAATTAACTTTAGAATTGTGTCTTGCAATGCAGTCCTTACTTTCAGAAAGTAAAGGAGAATTTTGTAAGAGGGAAACAGTTGTGAATATTCCTGACAGATCTCTACCAGATGATGAAGGATAGGGTCTGTGAAGTGTAATATAAGGGAATACACGCAACCATTATTGCTCTCAAATATAAAATCCCCCAAAAGACAATGCAAGCTTCACTCAAAAATAATATTCCAAATAAATGGGTTGTTATACATTTAGTCATCTGAGAGCTACGTACACATTAAATAAATTTTAAATCCCACTACAGTGCTATCAGAGTTTGAAATATATGAGCCACCAGTAAGCTTAAGAAAGGAAAAATGATGTGGCCACTCACTGAATAAAATTTCTCTTCATGTATTATGTCCAATGGCTTAAAATCCATAAAAGTTCTCAAACTCTACTTTAAGGAAATTCTACTTTTAAGAGTTACTTTTCATCTCCTTTCAAATATTCAAGCTTTCCCTATTCTTCAGAAAATTGTAGCCTGGAAAAGAGGTCCTATTTCTATTTTAAGAAGTAAAAAATTAAGGACCAGCAGTTAGCGTAATGGCTATGTCTCTGGACTCCCATGTAGTCGACGGCGGTTTGAGTCCTGGACCCGGTGGCTTAAACTCACGCTGGGCATATGTGCGTGCGTGCCCAAGATCCCAAGAGGAGAATGGAGAAGGGATTGCAGCATGGCCATCCCCCCCGGGGGGTAATTTCTCGCTTTCTGTCTCTCTGTCTCTCTCTGTCTTTCTGGTGAGCGCACGCGCCCTATAGCAGAAAACCTCTCCAAAACAAAAAAAAAAAAAAAGAAGAAGAAGAAGAAATAAAAAATTAAAACAAGTCTTAATTAAATTACATTCAAACCAACAAGCATAAAACAACATAGCTGTAATGCTTTACTTGTTCAGACTAAAGGACATTGTTATAGATTGGAAACTGTTGATGTTTTCCATGGTTCTCAGGACAAGAATGTAGACTTGGAATGCATATACTATTAGAAACAGGATATAAAGCTTGAGTTCAATAGGAGGTATAAGGTCAAGAGAAATATTGTACAACATGGTAACTAGAGTTAATAAAAAATATATCCCATTCTTGAAAATTTTTTTAAAAAGTAAAATCAAATACAGTGTAGACACAGAAGAGATTTTAGGGATCATCTGTCTGTATAGAATTAAGAAAAAATAGAATTAAGAAAAAAATAAAAAAGGGACCAGCAGTTAGCATAATGACTATGTCTCTGGACTCCCATGTAGTCAACTGCAGTTTGAGTCCTGGACCCAGTGGCTTAAACTCACGCTGGGCACATGTGTGTGCATGCCCAAGATCCTGAGAGGAGAATGGAAGAGAAGGGATTGTGGCGTGGCCATCCCCCCCTGGGGGTGATTTCTCGCTTTCTATCTCTCTGTTTCTCTGTCTTTCTGGCGAGCGCATGCACCCTATAGCAAAAACCTCTCCAAAAAGAAACAAAAAAGATATTAGGTCTTTTCTAAAAATATATAAATATATAATAGATAATCATGTTAAAAGAGTTAAAGAAAAAATTATAGAGAATAAAGGCAGACTATTTAAAAGACAGTAGAGATAAAGTATGCCACAGTCTGTTATTTTATTCATCTAAAATTGCTAACAATGAATAAAATATTTGAAGTTTCAATAGAAAAACCAACAGAAACACATGAACTACAACATAGTCTGTGACCATATTAAAAAAATATACCATTTGCTCAGGAAAAAACAACTTTCTTAACATTTAATTTGGCCAGCAGGGAAACTAAATGGAAAACTATCATAGAAGCATAATATTCATAAATATATCAGGTCTATGTTCCTCATTTTACCAAGAAGGGAAATTCCCAAGGAAGTCAAGGGCCATGGTAATTCTAAGTGTTGTAATCAGGCCCCCCCAAATCAATAATTCATGCATGCAATATGTGGTCTTAATTAAACAGGTTAAAAGGCATGGTTATCTGTAAAAACTAAAAAAAGAAAAACCACAAATTTAAGCAAACAGCAATTTGAAATGCTAAGCAAAATACATGATGTCATTAAGTTAGTGGGAAGCATGAGCCCTGATTAGATGAAATTTGAATTCTGGTAGCAAAAATAGGTACATAGATTAATACCAACAGTACAATGTGTTTGAGTGCTAAACTAGACATATAATCATTCTGTTATGGGATTGGAATGGAAAAGGAAATAAACCCTCGGGTACTTACAGGTTTAGCAAACCACACGAGGTCAGGCGCTATGACAAAACACAAAGGGAGCTAACAGTAAAATCTCCTAAGAACACTTCTGTTTTAAACAGTGAGATGGGTTTGAACAAGCCTGAGTTTCTTCATACATGCAACAGAGAACCAGAATGAGTATTTTCTGAGGTCTTTATTTCATGAAGGCACTTGTTTACATCTGCATTGTACTATACCTGGGGGAAAAATTTTTACAAAATAACTTACTTGCTTAAAGTGACATATTTAAACATACTGTAAAGCATACATGCTGATCCGGATGTCAGAATTAAATAACCAAGACTACTTGACCTTATAATGTAATTCCCAAATATAATGGTTCTCATAGGGCACCTGGTGTTATAACGGTAACATAGGTACAGAGAAACCATCAGAAACAAAGACTTTAAAGAGCACCTGATTTGAAAAACAGTTTTTGTATGAGAAGAGACTGGTGACCCAGACCGATCGAGCATAATGTCCCACTGACATAAGATCCAGAACTGAATCCAAGTGGTTTGACTCTCAGTCCAGCAAGCCTCACCTGAAAGGCAGTAAGCGTGGACCCCACACCATCATGCCTGCTATGATTGCTGGTTCACGAGGTGGACCACCAGGGAAGGTAACTTGTTGTTCTTCTGAGGCAGTGTTGTCATCTGAAAGTTGAAGACATGCTACCCCAGGAAAGCCCACACTAACCCCTCACAGACGTGCAAGAAATGTTTTCTGTCAAACTTTCATGAAAAAGCATAGGACTGGAGACTAGGAGCCTTCAGAAGTCCTTGTTTAGAAAGAAATTGTACTTATTACTCTGTGTTGTTAAACATGTCCATTTTTTTCTTTTTTTTTTTTAATCTTTAGTTTTTGCTGTAGGGTGCATGTGCTTGCCAGACATGGGGAGAGAGACACACATATATAGAGAAAAAGTGAGAAATTATTCCCAGGGGGATGGACTCACCTCAGTCCTTTCTCCTTCATTCTCTTCTCAGATTTTTGGGCACAGGTGCACATGCACCTAGCGTATTTTTCAAGCCACCAGGTCTGGGACTCTAACTGCACAGCTGGCATGTTGGTATCCAGCCGCCTTAATCTCCACGCTACCTGCTGGCCCAATCTTGTCCATTTCTATACCTTTTTTGCCACTAAGGAAGTCTGACTCCTATGATCTTGACAGTCACTTTTTTCTATCAACATCATCACTATGCTCAAAACTGTTACCATTATTTTGCACTTATTCAGAAAATATAATAAAGCCATTAGCAAATTCAGAGTAAAAATACAACAGTTCTTGCTGCTTTTCAAAATATGATTTTCTTTTAATCTGTAAATTTTTTAAACTGGCATTTCTAATATTTAAAGACAGGTTTAAAATTATACTGGCTTTTAAAACACATCAATTCAATATTATCACTCAATTTTTATGACACTGTGATTTTCATATTTGCAATGTGTAGAGAAAGAAATTGATTCTCATTACACCAACTTCTGGAAAATATCTTTATAACTTGGAGATTTGAAAAAATAATCTTGATCATTTTAGGTCATTGGGAAAGTCATGACATATTTTTCTATGGAAAGATGCATTATGGTTTTCCTGACCACTCAATACTTAAACTCTCCCTATATTTACATTAATGAATCTATGGTTGCTGTTAAAACAATGTGCAAAAAACCTGAAAAAATAGTAATTTGCAAGGTGTTCCTAAAATATTACTTGTTACCTTAAAAGCGGGTGTCATAATTCAGAGGTCTTCTCAATTTGAAAAGCAATTAGTGGCCTAGTTAATTATGCCCTAAGTTTTTCATAGAAACTTAATATGTTCTGTTATCTTCTGCCAAGATACTCCTCCTCACTTCTCCTGGGAAGCAATGTCATGCAGAGGTTATAACACAACCTAAGGAAGATTTAGCTTTGTGTTCTGAATTGACAGCTTATTGATTGAGTGATCCTGAAAAAGTTGATCTTTTTCACCATTTTTCCCCCAACAATACAATAAGGAATAATTGAACTGATCTCATACATAGAAGTTTTATTTTTTATTTCATTTTAATTTACTTACTTAATTTTAATTAATTGTATTTTGTTTGTTTCATTTACATATTTATTTAAATAACTTAAGTAGGCTAAAATAAGTAAATAGTTTTTCACAGTTCCTAGAAAAATGACAAATACCAGCTAATGTTATTAAATAAGAGATGTGCTATTCATATTCTTCGAAAGCCCAGGAATAAACAAAAAGTCAATGTTCAAAGGCCCACTCTATTTTCTCTACCTCAACAAAAAATGATGACTATTGGACAGATATTCATGACCCTTTTCAGCCTTGTTTTTACTGGCTAAATAGTTGCCTTTTCAAAGATTTTCCTGTATACAAAATACTGTTTGTTTTTTTAACAAAATATATGTTGCAAATATTTGCTTTTAGGTTATTGCTTCCTTTTAAGTCATTTAGCCATAGTTGTCTGTTATAACCAAACTTATCAATAAACTTTCATTAGTTTAGAGCATTTTAGTAAGAGCCAACTGATGGCTTGCCTCACAGAGGGGGTAGATCAAAGAAGGTGCTGTAGATTCAGATACGTGCTCCTTGCAGGCTGAGAAAGGGCAGTACTGTCCTTCAGTGAGCATTACTGCCTTACTACTGCAAATTTGCATAGATTTCACTGACAGTGTTTCCTGGAGAAAAATGTTATAAAACAATATGTAAGAAAGAAAAATGAATTGATTAAAACAAGTCTTTTCTGCTGAATCTGAATATAAGCTTCAAATTCATATCAATTTAAGAGAAATCTATATAAATTAAGAATAATAGATTGGTGGTCAACCCATGACCTGGTGTTTAAGGCAGCTAGATCCTACATGGCCTACAGCGTGGTTTCAGTCCTGGATCTGGTGAATTAAGAAGCACACTGGGCACTGTGTGTGTGTGTGTGTGTGCCCAAAATTCCCAAAGGAGGGAGTAAGGGAGGAGAAGAAGGGATTGCACTATGACTGTTCTCATGGGGGTGCTTTCTCACTTTCTCTCTCTCTTTCTCTCTCTCTCTCCCTGGAAACTACACACACCTCTGGCAAATAATAACAATAAACAAAGAATAACAGTTTAGAAAAGAATAGTTTTCATATTATATCAATAAAGGTAATACCTTCTCCCCCTTGTGGAATTATCTTTTTTATTGTGGTAAAATATAATTAACATAAAACTCACTATTTTGTTCATTTTTAAGTGTATATTTCAGCGACATTACATTCACATTGTTCTGCAAATGTTACTGCCATTCATGTCCAGAATTTTTCATCTTCTCAAATTGCAGCTCTGTATCCAGTAAACAATAACTCTCCATCTCCCTCTTCCACCCCCATCCCCTGATAATTACCATTTACTTTTTGTCTTTAAATATGACTACTCTACGAATCTCATGTGACCACAGTCATGTAATATTTGTCCTGTTTTGGGGTTATTTCACTTTGTATAACATCTTCAGTATTTATCCATGATGTAACCTGTGTCAGAATTTCCTTCTTTTTAGGACTGAACAGTGTTCCATTGTATGTGTGTACCACATTTTATTTATTCACTCATAGGTGGAGATACAGGTTATTTCTTTTTTTTTTTTTTTTTTTGCATAAATTTATTTATTTTACATTAATTCACGGCACATCATCACAGCATACAAAATGTGATTTCCCATCCAGAATACACTGTATATATTGTAACTTTTTAGCTAGCATGTAAATAACACTGCTATGAACCTGGATGTACAAATACCGGTTCAAGTCCTTCCTTTCACTTGTTTGGGGAATATACTAAGGTGCCACTTTTAACTGATGGTATCTGCCTGGATTAAAGACTAAGGAGAAAAATTATCATTGTATTTTTTCCTTATCCTCCTGCAATTAAAATGACTACTTATAGTAATAAAAATCAACTTGATGGCCTCAATTGTGACAAAAATATTAACATTAATTTATAATAAATACAGATATTCCCAGATTAATCCTTTTGCGCTGTTTCTTTTTGATATATTCCCAGAACTACTTGAACAAGACATGATAATTCAAATAACTGTGCCAGAAACCAAGTCCCTACAAGTCAGTATAAAATTTTGTCCTTAAAACTCCTCAGAGGACCTTCCTTATCGATAATTGATTAAAAAATTGACTTGACTCTCCTGTTCAGGCCAATCATTTGCAGGATAACAAGATAAGAATGATATTGGAAAACTGGACATCCACATGCAAAAAGAGAAATTATACCCTTATTTTATATATACGCCAATGGAGTTTGGACAGGGTTAGCACTGAGTCTGTGTATCACTTTGGGCTGTATGGAAATTGTGGTAATATTCATTTTTTCAGTATATGAACACAGAATATCTTTCAAAAAAAAAGACAAGCATGATTGTCTCAGACAAGTCATTTCTCACCACCTTGGAATAGGGTTTATCTTTCCTGAGGCACTTAATCACCATGGATAAATAATATCTCAGTAACATTGGACTTCTGTTGAGAATAGGAAGGGGGAAAAGTCAGCTAATGGTATCTGCCCCACTACCACAACTTGAATACATGAAAACGAAAGTTATTTTACCTAAGTTATCCCAATGTTACTCATAAAATAATTTAAAACTTACCTCTCCCTGATGTTTCTTAGAATCCACTTTTCACATAGTTCTTTGTATCCATTATTATGACTCACTTTCCCACCTCACCTTTATCCCATCAAGTTTACCAAAATTTGTAGTTCATCATTAACAAAAGTCCCTGAATGTTCTACCTTCCCTCTTTACATTCTATTTTGTTTTCTTCCCCTCCTTGCTCTCCTTTTTTGAGTAAACAGTGATGTCTGCAGCTCTCTAAAGTAGTTTCTCCCATACTGCATAAAGCAAAGAGACAGGGTAGAGCACAGGCATCCTATGTGTCCTCGTTGCTATTCTTTTCTTCATAGTTTGTTTGTTTGTTGATTTATTTAAACATTCGGTCACAGTATACCATTACTGTATAAATTTACTTGTAAAATAAATTCTCTTAGCATGAACGCACTGCACTATTAGTCTAGTTAGAGATATTCTCATACATGTCTTCAACAGATAATTTTCATTTTTATGTCCCTTACATGTTTTCCTTTCCCTCTTGATTCCCTTCCTTTACTGCTGCTTATTTAACATTATTCTGTCTCCTTCCCCACCTTCTTCCAATTTTTCTGAAGTAAATGATATCAAATTATATCACTCCCTAAATTTCCTTACTATAGTCATCTATAGACCATTAGGATTATTGTTTTCTTTTAGTCTACCTTGATATACTCCTATTAGCATAAGTGGTGATGTATAAATTCATATGGATGGGATCAGTAGATGGTGTAATGGTTATGTTGCTGGACTCTCCATAGTCGACTATGTTCAAGTCCTGGACTTGGAAACATAAAAACTGACACCAGGCATGTGTGCGTGCATGCCCAAGATTCCAAGAGGAGAATGGATTGTGGTGTGGCCATCCCCCCTGACGGGGGGTGATTTCCCACTTTCTGTCTCTCTCTGTCTCTTTGGCAAATACCCATGCCCTATAGTAAAAGTATTTAATAAAATAAATTTATATAGATATTCTACTCACAGCAGCTTTTGACTATTGCTCTCTCTTTTTTTTTTTTTTTTTACTTGTCTTGTTCTTTATATGACCATGCATTTTCCTAGTATTCCTACAACATCATGGCAGCTACTTCTTAGTATCTTTTCATGGATTTCTTTTCTGAGTTTTGAAGTTCCTAGGGCTTAGTCTTGATTTTTTGGCAACTTTCACTTTCTCTATGGTTTCAGCTTCGTTTATTATTTTTCACTTAAGTCTACTTTATCATCTGCAACTGCTTCACAAAGAACTAAATTTGCATTTTGAAAAAGTTTCACAAACACAAAACATCCACGAATGAGCTCTTGTTTTTTTTGTTTTGTTTTGTTTTGTTTTTCGGAGAGGTTTTCGCTATAGGGCGCGTGCGCTCACCAGACAGAGACAGAGAGATAGAAAGCGAGAAATCACCCCCCAGGGGGGATGGTCATGCCGCAATCCCTTCTCCTCCATCCTCCTCTCGGGATTTTGGGCACGCTTGCACACGTGCCCAGAGTGAGTTTTAAGTCACCGGGTCCAGGACGCGAACTGCGGTCGAGTACATGGGAGTCCAACGACATAGCCGTTATGTTAACTGCTGGTCCCATGAACTCTTGTTTTTTACCATCACACACCCGAGGGATGAATGGAGACCTACTCAGAGTACAGACCTCACAATCAATTTTGATATTCCCTAGTGCCCCACATAAAACCCATCATTAAATCCTTTTGCTTCTACTTTTTTACTTGTGTCTTACTATCTCCAGAACCTACCACCATGGTTCCATGCCATTAAATGTTACCTGGAATAGTAATGCATTAGGTTCTTGTTTTACTCTTGTCTGAAAACTCTGTTACCCATTACCAATCCTTATGTGGTATCTAGAGTAACACTTGATTATGTCCTATCTCTGGTCAAAATTGATCAAAAGCTTTCTTTCAACACACCTAGAATTAATCCCATTTCTAGCCTTGGATTAGATTTTCAATCTCATCTCCACCCAGACTTTCTCAGTCATTTTGGCCTTGGGGCTCCCTCTGGTTTTAGGGGCTCTGTACACAAATATCCACAGTGCTCTTCACCTAGCAATTTACCAGTCAGTCTTGGACATTTCTTCAGGTCACTGCTTGAGTTTTACCTCTTCAGAGACCTCTTTTTTGACTTTCTTCTCTAATACAAGCACTACTCTCATGCTCCCTTTACCAAGATTTTTTTTTCCCCTTAGAATTTATCACTACATGCCTTTTTATTACATAGCTATGGATTTTACTGATTTACCATTTGCTTGTCTGTATAAGTAAGATAAGAATTTTGTTTCTATGTTTGTCAGATTTTTTTCAGTTTCTCTATATCTAACCTCTAAAAGATGCTTAACACATAAGCAATGTTTGTTGAAAATATTTTTTGACTAAATGATTGAACCAAATCAATCAATAGTTAATAGGACTACAATATATAACAAGATAAAACTCAGTTATGAAAGAATGTATTTATAAATCCGAAATTGAATACAATATGACTGAAAAATTTGTGGCTACTTTCATAATCGGTGATTCAGATCAGAAGTCAGTGCTTGGCATTGTGCAAGAACTATTTTGGAAGCACAAAGTACATGCTTTATTTGCTTGGTTGACATTTCTATTTCAAACTGAGGGTGTCTGATAGGTGATAAAAGTACAAAAAAGAAGAGCTCTAATCATGGTGTTTCTGGTAATAGGCAAAGAAAGGGAATTACTCAAGTGCAAAACTAGGGGTAATCAAAAGCTAGATTTAAGTTTTATATGTGCATATCTATAGCTATTGAAATGATTAAAATATTTTTATAAAAATAATTTTTGATTCAGAATCTAAAAGGTTCTAACCTCTAAATCTCTCCCCAATAAAATACAACATTTTAAATTTATGCTATAAAACTATTTATACCATCAATCACCCCCCAAAAAAAACAACTTTAAGCATATTTTTTAATAACTAGAGTAGATCAAATAGCATCAACTTTAGTATTAGATACTGTATTTTTAAAAATTCTCAATAGGGGACCAGCAGATGGCATAATGGTTACATTGTGGGACTCTGATGTAGTTGACCATGGTTCAAGTCCCAAATCCGGTAACTTAAAACATGCTGGGTGCATGTGTATACGTACCCATGATCCTGAAAGGTGAGTGAAGGAGAAGGGTTTGTGGCATGGCTATTCCCCTGGGGTGCAGTTTCTCACTTTCTGTCTCTCTGTCTCTCTCTGAGTCCCTGGCTAGTGCACACGCCCTATAGCAAAAAAAAATCTCTCACACACACAAAAGAATTCCAAATAGGCTAGCCAAGTGTTCTGAAACATAAAGTCTTCTTAAATTTTTATTTGGTTTTTAATATTAATTTAGTAAAGTACTAAAATTAGTACTGTTATTTTTATCTGTTTTAAGTTTTTTTTTGTCATGGGCTGCATGTGCTCTCCTGAAGAGAGACAGAGAGACATTTATAAGTAAAGTGAGAACTCAACTCCAAGGAGGATGGCTGCACAACAGGCCCTTCTCCTCCATTTTTGGTGCACATGCACGCAGCGTGATTTTCGAGCTACCAGGTCTAGGACTTGAACCGTGGTTGCCCATGCGGGAGTCTAGCACCTTAACCACCATGCCACCTGCTAGTCCAGAAGTGTTATTCTTAACATTTATTTGAATAATATTTTAAATTGAAAAATTTATTGCAGAAAACAATCATTACATAATTTATTACATTATTTCTTCCATTAGAAAATGGTGATTTTATATTTGCCACTAGAAATCCCACCTTGAGAATCTTTGGGGTTATCTTGAACTAAACATAGTGGATGCATTAAAATCTATTAAAGAAACATATATATTTTAATGCCTTATTCAATGTAAAACCTCATGAATAATTTGTTCCTGCTTTTATAGTAAAAACAAAGCATAAAAATTGTAGTGTTCAGTTCACATAATTAATCTGTATTTGGTTTGGTTAATTAAACTCATATATCTTGAAATTTCAGTCTTTTCTTTAAACAACACGGATATGGTACACAGTTAATGCAAACTGTGGTTATGCTTTATCTGCAAAATCTGAACTCTGCTTTTTCTTTAGTTCTGTATCTTAATAAGTTTTCTCATACCTTCACTCTGAGCACAGAAGCAAACATTCTTGCATCTTCAGACACCCCTCCAATATAGAATTTTTTCTGAAACACTGGAGGGTGATCATTTTCATCCTGAATCTCAATGTACACTTTAGCTGTATTGCCTGAGGACAAGAAATCATATGTTTTTATTAGTGGTTATTCATTAGGAAAAAAAATGCACTGGAGTAAATACTCATCATACTTTAATGAAATGGAAATAAAATAAATCAGAAAGTCATTTCTGAATGCCTAATAGCCCCCAGTCCAGAGGACACTGATAATGAGGGCACTGATAATAATACAGTTAAATTGCCGTACTTTCTTGTCTTTACAATGTCCTGGTTAATTAATCTTACTTGATTTAATGGGCACGGAAATACTGTGTTCTGCTAATCTTAATGAAACAACTCAACTCTTCATGTTCCCAAGCACTTCACACATATTACCAATTATACCACAAAGATATAAACATATTCATTTCTTGTGAAATAATAAAAACTGCTATACATATTAAAAGATATATTGTTGGGGGCCAGCAGGTGGCATGGCAGTTAAAGGTGATAGGCTCTCACCTCACACAGCCCACTGCAGTTCGAATTTTGGGCCTGGCATTTGCTTTTTCACTCTCTCTCTCTCTGTCCCTCTGATGAGTGTATGTGCCCTATAGAAAAGTTTAAAAATGATGGCAGTGGGACCAACAGTTAGCATAATGACTATGTCGCTGGACTCCCACGTAGTCGACCACAGTTCGCGTCCCGGACCCGGTGGCTTAAAACTCACGCCGGGCGCGTGTGCGTGCGTGCCCAAGATCCCGAGAGGAGAATGGAGGAGAAGGGATTGCGGCATGACCATCCCCCTGGGGGTGATTTCTCGCTTTCTGTCTCTATATCTCTCTCTGTCTGTCTGGCGAGCACACGCGCCCTGTAGCAAAAACCTCTCCAAAAAAAAAAAAAAAAAAAATGATGGCAGTGATAAATAAAATTATTCCTTTTTTTAAAAAAAGAAACTTTAAAAAAGATATATATTTATTATTAAATAAAAAATGAACAATGATAATTTACTGGTTTTAAAAGTATGCGGTAGGCCAGAAGGAGGCACAGTTGTAGAATGCTGTGTTCCACAGGCTCACATAATGGGACGGTGGCCAGCTGATGTTAGGAGACTCTGAGCATGCAGAGCAAGAGTGTGTCCAGGATCAGGGCTAGTATGGGCTGGGGATGGAGAGCACAGACCAGATTCTGTCAGGGCGAGCTATCTTTGTCTCTCTTCCTCCCACTCACAGGAAAAAAAAAAAAAAAAAAAAAAAAAAAAAAAAAAAAAAAAAAAAAAAGCAAGTGTGCTGTAGTTTTTTTTTTTTTTTTTTTTTTTTGAGAGTTTTTTTTTTGAGAGTTTTTTTGCTATAGGGCTCATGCTCGCAGGAAAGACAGAGACAGAGAGACAGAAAGCAAGAAGTCACCCCCCAGGGTGGATGGCCATGCTGCAATCCCTTCTCCTCCATTTGCCTCTCGGGACCTTGGGCACACACGCACACGTGTCTGGTGTGAGTTTAAGCTACCAGGTCTGGGACTCGAACCAGAGTTGACTACATGGGAGTCCAGCGACATAGCCGTTACGTTAACTTCTGGTCCCAGTGTACAGTAAAATTTTTTTTAAACTTTAACAGTAAGCAATGTTTGAGGGAGGTGTTTATTTCTGCAATGGGAAAATAAGTTTTATTATACACTAGAAACTACCAATGTCAGAAGTTAACATTCATTGGGAAAAAAAATTGCTGGAGAGATAACATATAATGCATAAAAGTTGCATTTTGCCACTTAAATCACATTTAATATACCATAAAGAATATATTTAATCATAAAATGTTAGAACTCCCCCATGTCATCACACCTTTAATGAAAAACATGGCCCTTATCATAAATTCAGGAATGATCTTTTACAGAGGTCCTCATGTATAAAATAGCTTACAAGTCAGATGAAAGTGCTTATTAATTTTACAAAAGATAGATTCAATAAGTATTCAAATGTATTGCCTAAGTGAACTTTGCTGATGTTTTTCAATTATGACAAAATATATGGCAATTAATCTACCAACTATTTGTCAGGGATGCCCTTATGTTGGTGTTTTATACCACGCGTAATACCTCTTTTCAAATTTTAACTAAATAAAACACCAGCTACCAGCACAGTGGGTACATCATGGGTATACATAAAACATGTCTGCTAGTTGAATAAATGAAGGAATACCTTGGTTTTATTCATTGTCTGTCCTTAAAAGTAGGATTTTATTTGTTTGTTTGCACTGGTAAGGGTTGGAGAGAAAGAGATCTAACTCCAAGGTTTTGCCTGGTCCTGCTACTTGTCATTCATTTTCCCTCTAATTTGTTTTTCTCCCACCATCCCTGAACTGAAACAGTTAGAATCATTGTGGAAAACATGCCAGGCCGAGAGAGGTGGGTACCAGCAGAGAAGCAGGGCTAATGACGGATGATGCTTCCTTATCCTAGAGAGTCCAAACTCTGGATTGTCCCCAGTCAGCTGCCACCAATCAGAGCTCATCCAGACTGAAACCACTGTCATCTTAGAAGCAGACCATTTGTATCACTGGAATCAAACGAGCTAACAGTTCCAAGTTTACTATTATAAGAAAAAAAAATCCTAAATTAAATCACATTTCAATAACTTCCCTCTGTCTTTCATTCAGAAATACAGAGAATGCAAATCTGCTTTTCCTTTCTAAAAATGACAGCAGCTTTAGAAAATATACTAATTAATAATGTCATTCTTTGTTAAGAGGGATGAGGCACTTGGCATCCATTAAAACTGGCAAAGAACACAGGTGGGCCACGACCTTTATTCTTTGCCTCCTAACACTAACGTCGTATCTACGTTGTCACCGAATCTTATATATCCGCCTCATGAAAAGGTACATAAATGTTTATTAAATACTTCTGGGGTCATTTTTCTGTCAATCCACAGTTGCACATATATTCATGTCTTCCCTGTACAATTACTCACAGTCTCCTTCCTCATCTGTCCTTCAGTCTTATATCACAATACATTACAAAATACAAGTATTTCATACACATTAAATCGAGTACTAAACTATCTGTTCTTCATTTGTCCATTCTATTGTTTATCATTTCTTTTTTTTTTTGGAGCGGTTTTTGCTATAGAGCGCATGCGTTTGCCAGACAGAGAGAGAGAGACAGAGAGACAGAAAGCGAGAAATCACTCCCCAGGGGGGATGGCCACGCCGCAATCCCTTCTCCTCCATTCTCCTCTGGGGATCTTGGGCACACATGCACATGCGCCAGGCGTGAGTTTTAAGCCACCGGGTCCAGGACGTGAACTGCAGTCGACTATGTGGGAGTCCAGTGACATAGCCATTACGCTAACTGCTGGTCCCTCATGTCTTCATTCAATATAACTTTTGAAGGACTGGCATGTGGCATCTACCAACTGTTTATCAAGGATAACCTTAAGTTCATGTTTTATACCATGTGCAATACCGCTTCTCAAATTTTAACTAAATAACAGCACCAGCTACCAGCACAGTGGCTACATCATGGGCATACATAAAACATGTCTGTGTTAATTGAATAAATGAATCTTGCCTTTATTCATTGTAAGTCCTTAAAAACAGGATTTTGTTTGTTTGCCCTTGGAATGGTCAGAGAGGAAGAGAATTAACTCCAAGGTTTTGCCCCATCTTACTAGTTCTCATTAACTTTCCTTCTCATTTGTTTTTCTTTCACCATCCCTGAACCGAAAGAATTAGTAACCCCTCTAAGTTACTCCTCAATGGGATGAGACATAAAATATATAACCTTAAATACAGAAATATTTGTATCAAAGAGCTTAGCATGGAATATAAGACTCTTATAATCTAACATGATTATTTAGTTTTACTTTCGTCTGAAATCTATCACAATTGACAGAAATTGTGAGCAATTTTTAAAAGATTTATTAATTGAATTTTTTTATTATTATTTTAATTTGCTATAGGGAAAATGTCCTTATCAGAGAGAAAGAGAGAAAGAGAATGAGAAAACAAGTCATCAGGTCCAGGACTTGAACCATCATCAGCCACATGAAAGTCCAGAGACTTAACCATCACTCCACCTTTCAGACCCAACACTGTGAGCAATTTTGTGGTTATGACTGTATGCACATTCACAGGCCCCCTCTACACAAACACAAGCACACAGAAAACCACAAACTCTACACCAGTCCCATCAGATATCATTCCTGCAGACAACATGCCCTTGCAGAGTTGACAGTATGCTCTGGTCTACCTGGTATAGCACTTCTCTCTTTATCAGGTGTGAAGAATAAAGAAGTATATTACACACACACTATTATAGGTAGAACTTTAAGGAATTCTCAATTAGGAACTATCAGATTACTCTTCTAAGTCATACCACATTAATCTATTTTTTGAAAATAGAAAATAGTGATAGTATGATGGGTTATTTACTATATCCTCAAAAAGTCTGTAAGAATAGTGAAGTAACTTGGTGGTATATTCTATAGAAGAATAACTTTATTTGACACGGGCTTACTGAAAGCTAGGTGGCTTTACTTTTGTGTCATATATTTATTGATAGGTGCTTATACATTTGACGAGATGGGTATGAAAGATTTCAAATATATCATATATGTCATTTTGTACATACATATATATAAAGATTAAAATCCTTAATTGTTCTTGTTAAACTTGTTTTAGTTCAACTTGGAACAGTTAGTGAATAGTTTGTGGTAAGATGGCCTATGGATAATTCAAAATATGTTTTATAACAAGAAGATAAGGGAGAAAATTGTAAATTATTTGTAATAAAAATATTGAAATGATAATAATGAGGTAAATATGAAATGCTATGTAATAAACATTTACTGATTTCAATTCTGCTTACATAATTATATATATGTTCTTTTTTTAAGAATTATTTATTTATTTAATTCCATTTGCTATAATTATTTTTTAATTTGACCAGGAAGAGATAGATAGAGACAGAAAGGGGAAGTGAGAAAATAAACCACCAGGTCTGGGACTCGAACTGCAGTAGGCCATGTGGGAATCCAGCACCTTTAACCACCAGGTGGCATAGTGGCTAAGGTGCTGGACACTCCCACATGGCCGACCACGGTTTGAGTCCCAGACCTGGTGGCTTGCCTTCTCACTTTCTCTCTCTCTCTCTCTGTTTCTCTCTGGTCAAATTAAAATAAATGAATGAATAAATAAAATTAAATAAATAGTTTAAAAAAAAAACAATTACAATACAAATTGTAGGGACTTGTTCAGAGAGAGGCTCTGAGGACGTGGGGACAAGCTCTGTCCCTTTGGGCTATGACAGACCTCAGGACCTTTATTTGACCCTTACTGCATTTTCTAGCGGCCTTCCAACAAATATATCAAATGGAATTCAGAAAACATCCTGACCCCAATTAGCAAAGTCCAACCCCCGCTCTGCCTAAGATTCTCTAGCCTTATCAACACCCCTTTGATGTTTTCAAGAAGGTATCCTCCCCACACCTGCAGTCTTCTCTCCACTAGTTAAGAACTTTATTGGGATTTCTATTCTATATGGAGGTAGCCAAGAATTCCACCTACCCCAGTACGTGTAAGCCCTTATAGATTTGTTACCTGCTTCTTACTGTCTGTAACATATCAACTTATCTATGGAAGGTCATGAAATACATGCATATAGTGTTGCTTTGCCCTGTAAATAAAAGTGACCAGTTGTCTGGGTGGCACAAGTTGCTTGGGCTGCTTAGGCTCAGGCTGCCTGTGTCTACTGCTCCTCTGTTTCTTTGTCTCTTTCTTTCTGTTTCCTCTTAGATTGAACTAAGTCCAGGGCAGACAATGACAACGAATTACATATAACATTTTTTCTTTCTAATTTTTGCTATAGGGTGCATATGCTTGCTGGAGAGAGAAAGTACCCCCAGGGGAAGATGACCATACTGAAATCCCGTTTCTTCTATTCTTTTCTTGGGACTTTGGGTATCTATACACAGGTGCTCAGCATGTTTTTCAAGCTGCCAGGTTCAGGATTTAAATTGTGTAATCTGCAATGTGGGATCCAGACACCCTAACAAGTACACCACCGACTGGTACCACATAGAATTTTCCAAATGCTTAACAATCTTTTTGTTGTTGTTGTTCTTTCTTTTTCTTTTTTTAGAGATCTTTGCTATTGGGAGCATGTGCTAGCTAGAGAGACAGAAAGCGAGAAATTACTCCCAGGCGAGATGGCCATGCCACAATCCCTTCTCCTCCATTCTCCTCTTGAGATTTTGGCCACACATGCACACACGCCCAACATGAGGTTCAAGCTTCCAGGTCAGGGACAACGTGAACCATGGTTGACTACGCGGAAGTCCAGTGAAGTATTCATTACACCATCTCCTGGTCCTAAGACTAATTTTTTTAAATTAACTAAATTATGAAATGTTCTGGTTACATACATAAGATGAGAATCTAGTTGGTACAGGGTATTTAACTACAAATCACAATTTATGCAATGCAATTTTTAAAAATCTTTAAAGATGTATCTTCATTACAAATTCTATGTACAGTAATAGAGCAGTTACTATGTTTTAATCTATACTAAAATTTCAGTTGTGTTTTATTTTAAGATTATTGCAAAACTCAATTTAGTTAATGTCTTAGAATGCTCTTTTAGTGCAGAAGAATTCTTCGCTGGACTATAATGATTCTATGAGTTTATGGATTCTTTCATTTTTTATTAGCTCATTAATTTTTGCGATGTCTCTCAAGAGTCAACATAAAGTTTGGGACCAGCAGGTAGCGTAATGGCTATGTTGCTGGACTCTGACATAGTTGACTGCGGTTCGAGTCCCGGACCCGGTGGCTGAAACTCACGCTGGGCGTGTGTGTGTGCGTGTCCAAGATCCCAAGAGGAGTATGGAGGTGAAGGGATTGCAGCGTGGCCATCCCCCTGGGGGATGATTTCTTGCTTTCTGTCTCTCTCTGTCTCTGTCTGGTGAGCGTACCCGCCCTATAGCAAAACAAACAAACAAACAAACAAACAAAAAACCTCTCCAAAGAGTCAACATAAAGTTAAACTTAACATATATTATTTATTACTTTGTTATAATTCCATTCAACAAACTAGACCCTTGTGCAATTGAGTTTAATTTGTATCTTCTGTCAACCTAAATAATGCTGTTGGTTGATAAAACTCAAGATCTCTTAGTTTTGAAATGGTCATTGATACAGTACTTTCAGACATTTAATGCTAGAATTATTATTATTATGTCAGTGCCCTTTGAAAAATCAGAGCTATTCATCCATTTTCTGTTACCAAGCCCCAATTTTATTCATCAATTTTTTAGCTAATAAAAAATTCATCAGATCAGAAATATCTGGTGTTGTGCATTAATCCATTGCCAGGTAGCTCTTCCCAGGCTTCTCCAAACTCACCGACAAGCAAAGCTATTTTTTGCCTCAGTGCCATTGAACATTTGTGATATGTTTATTAAATATTTAAATATATGGAAATTAATGAATGTACAATATAAGATTCCAAAATATTTCATAAAAGGCACACAAACAAAAAGCTGTAAAGATTGTTTAGTTAAAAAAAAGGATTTGGACCAACTCTAGCTGACTAAAGTTAGTTCCTCATCCAAAAAAGAAAAAAAAAAAATTATACTGTTTTTCCTTTAAGACTTTTTTTTTTATTTCTTTCTGCTCCAGGACACAGTAGTAAAGTGCTGCTCTAGAGAAGTCAGGTCCCACATGGTGACTGTAGCTCAAATCTGCAGCCCACTACCTGAAACATGCTGGGTATCTGTGCAAGTGCCCCAGATACCCCAGAGCCCACAGGCTAGTGGAAGGGGTTCACAACCTGTCCAGACCCTGTGGTGAGTGCTCGTCTCTCTCTCTCTCCCTCCCTCCCTTCCTCCCTCCTTCCCTCCGGAGTCTAGGTGTTGCAGTTCATGTTGTGCTGGACTGCTGTGCTGGAAGCCACCTGGCTGACTGCAAGTTAGCATCTCTGGCCTGACTGACCTACTGTGAGCTGGGTATGCCTATACTCAAGAGCTTGACAAGCTGGAGAGCTAGGTGGTGTGACCAGCGCTGTGGAGGGTACTCTCTCTCTCATTTTCTCTTGCACTCACACATGCACAACAGTCTCTATTCTGCACAAAATAAATAAATTTAATTTTACAAAGATACTACCTAGTGCTTTTCACGAAAGAGTGACAACTACAGTGTGATCTATACATTATTATTGCATGACCACTTTTGACATTATGTTTGCTATTTATCTAGTTAAATGTGACTATATATAGTAATCAACCAAAAATATATACAAAGTTGTAAAACAGGTGCTTTTCTTTTCAAATTTCTGATTTTGATTTTTTTGATAAAATTAACTTTTTTTCCATAGTGTAAACAAACCCACCTTCTTTATACTTTTTCTCTCCCTGATGATTTTAGGTAGATGTGGGACCAGCAGTTAGCCTAATGATTTTAGGTAGATGTAAGTAACCTTTCTCTAAACCATAGCACATTAAAAATATTTCTCTCTATAAATAAACTTTTCAAAACCTACTTTGCATTGCACATAAGCATGTTTCTGTTTCCTATTAGAGTCCAAGGTCTTAAAATGGAAACAATCTTATACATTTACTAGTATCATAATGTCTTGATTTGTTGAAATTTTTCCTCGTCTTTTTTTTTTTTTTTTTCCCTCAGCTATTCTAGCTGACTTTCCTAATTCTTACCGAAACAAAAAAACAAGTTGACATTTATTTCATCAGAAAGATTTCTTCAGTTTTGGACAGCAGGTTCTAGCTGACTGAACTAACCCTCAGCAGGATATGAGGATACTACCTAAATCAGTGTGAAAGCCAAAGAATTGTTTCGGTGCCTTAAAAAAAAAAAAAAAAAAAAACAAGAAGTTCCAGAGTTTTGGCAGCAAGATATACTCTGTTTTCCTGTAGGTAACTGTAGTTGAGATAACACAGCAAATCTTGCCATTTTCTGCTTTAAGTACCTCACTTCCTTATCCTATATTTTTTAACTACTAGACTTCAAAAAATTTAAGGGACACCAAAATGGAAAATCATCTGCTGATGAAAATGTGTATAATCATATCTTTAATTGGACTAATACACAGTGTATTCATGCCGGGAAAATTCATTTTAGAAGCTGCAATGATACATAGTGATTGAATCTATGTGCGTTTGTGTGTGTGTGTGTGTGTGTGTGTGTGTGTATGTATATATGTATGTATGTGTGTGTGTGTGTGTATAGATATAGATATATAGATATAGATATATCTGGAAAGGCAATAATTGATTGTCCCAGTTTGGGTCATGTGACTTCTTACCTCAGGAAGGGAAAGCAACCAGATTATTACTATCAACTTAAAAAGAAACCATTGGGGAATTGTAAGGAAACGACAATGTGTTTAACTGAAGATCCCACCACCTTCCTTTCCCTGTCCCATCCCATTCCCCTCCTCTCCCTGCCCTTCACTTCCCTTCTCTCCTTTCTTCCTTCTTTCTTCCTTTTATTCCCTTTAGAAAAAGAGACTGGGACCCTGAATGAGGTCTTATCATGTGATTCCATCCCTAGCCTTTGAGCCAGCCAAGACCAAGGGCACTTTGCCTATGGCTCCAGGATCCTGCAGGGGAACCCTACCATTTGTGACACCCTGGAGGGGCCATTTGTTTTTCTTATATATAGCTACATGTCTTTTATGGTCTAACACATTAATTTTTTTAAATTGCATCATAATGGTGGTAAATGATTTATAGATTCTCCAAACTACTCTAATACAGAAAATTTTCAAAATGCTTGGAATGCTGGACTTATATTTATTTATTTGTCAGTGTCAAGAGATTAAAGTCAGTTCCTCGTCTAAACAAACAAATAACCCAAATCTTTATTTATTTATTTTTTTTGGAGAGGTTTCTGCTATAGGGCGCGTGCGTTCACCAGACAGACAGAGAGAGACAGAGAGACAGAAAGCGAGAAATCACCCCCAAGGGGGGATGGCCACGCCGCAATCCCTTCTCCTCCATTTTCCTCTTGGGATCTTGGGCATGCACACACATGAGCCCGGCATGAGTTTAAGCCACCGGGTCCGGGACTCGACCCGCGGTCGACTACATGGGAATCCAGCGACATAGCCATTACGCTAACTGCTGGTCCCCCAAATCTTTATTTTTCTTGCTGTTTTACCTTCAAGACCTTTTCCTTCTTTCTTTTATTTTTATTTCTTTATTTTTATTTTTTTGATCCTGCTGTAGAATGTGTGTGGATGCCAGAGAGAGAGAGAGTGAGAAATTACTCCCAAGAGGGGATTGCCATTCCACAATCCCTTCTCCACTCTCCTCTAAGAACTTTGAGCACACATACACTTGGCATGATTTTCAAGCAAACACACATGTGCACAGTGTGCTTTTCAGTGTGCTTTAAGTCCAGGACTCAAACTGTGCTATCGGTCATGTGGGATCCAGCTGCCTTAACCTACACACTACCAGCTGGCCCCGTGTTTAAGACTTTTTGAATATGCTCTACTAGCAAATTAATTATTGAATCACTGTGTCTTCCACATAGCGGGTGCTTAATAAATGTTGAATTAGACTATAATTTTTATTATTCTCCTCTGTAAGATAGCCACTTAAATAAAATAAGTCACTATAGTTTATTACCATAAGTTAAATGATAATAAACAAGTGCATGTTGTTGTTTTGATTAAAGACAATAATTTTTACAGTTAATGTTATGACAAATATTGAATCTAAAATAATTTCATAATTCTGTGGATTATGTAAAACTATCTTGGAGATTATTGGTACTTATAATATTATTAATAGTCTCTGTGTTCCTCTGTCCCAGTTTACATACTAGATAAATGAATGTTTCTGTAGATAAAAGGTAATGTTTAGTAACAAAAGGATCATCTGATATAAGTACTTAATCCAATTTTACAAAGGGACTTATTCATATTATTCACTGAAAAAATGTAGAATTTTAGTAGAAATAAAATGTGTTATCATGTGTTCATTAGATGGAATTAACAAGAATATAATATACTTGCAAAATATTTGGAAAATAAAATATTAAATATATTAGATTTGGAAAAGTCACTGTTTCCTTTTTTAAAAAAAGAATTATTTTATTTAACTTTATTTTTTTATTTAAATTTGACCAGAGTGAGAGAGAGAGAGAGACAGAGAGAGAGAGGGAAAATGAGAAAGCAAGTCACCAGGTCTGGGACTCGAATCACAGTCAGCCATGTGGTAATCCAGCACCCTTAACCACCATGCTACCTGCCAGCCACCATGGAAAGTCACTGGTTCCTCATTTTCTGGTTTTGCTCTGCAGGGATTATACTTAGTTGTATTTATATACACTGTTTATTGTCAGTATCTAGGGAGAAAGAGGCATAGAATCTTCTGAGGTTCATTGTGATAGTTTCTTAATTTAGTGATGACATTGATTTAATTAGCCTTTGCATGATTTTAATTGCTTGTATCAAAAACATACATTTTGTGCATGTGTTTGTTTGAAAGGTTAATAACTGAATTAAAGAAATTATCAAGTAATTTATTACTGGCTCCATAAACTGACATTCAGATTAATCTAATACATGATACTTGATTTAGCCAATTCTTTTAATGAATAAAATTGACAATTTTTGTTTTGTTTTGTTAAAGGTCATGTACACTTGCCAGATAAAGAGAGAGAAAGGAGAGAGAGAGAAGTCACCCCCTAGGGTGATGTCCACACCACAATCCCTTCTCCTCTCAGGATTTTTGGCATGCACATGCACATGCTTGGCATGTTTTTTCAAGCCACGGGTCCAGGATTTGAAGAGTGCAGTTGACAGTGTGGGATCCAGCCTCCTTAACCACCATATCGCCAACTGGTCCCAACATTGACAATTTTGTTTTTAAGGGTTTATTTTTTTATTTATTGCCATGAGGCAAGTGTGCTCGGCAGAGAGAGAGACACACACACAGAAAGGGACAATAAGAAATCGCCTCCCCAAGGGAAATGGCCATAACGCAATCCCTTCTCCTCCATTTTCCTCCTGGAATTTTGGGCACACAAGCACATGGTGTCCGGTATGATTTCCAAGTCACCAGGTCTGGGACTCAAACCACAATTAGCCATGTGGGAGCCCAGAGCCTTAACCACCTGCTGTGCTCCAACACTGACAATTTTACTACTATAATAATGAGGTGATAAGAAGAAGTAATATTCTATATATTAATTCAAGTTTGGCTTTGAAATGATATGAACAGTTTTTTCTCCATGGAAAAATTTCATAAATTAAATTTCTCTGAAGACAATAGCCATTAAAATAGATGTAAAAGTTGCAATACTGTTTGTTTTCATTGGTAGTGGCAGCATTCTTTCATTTCTCTGAGATCCAACTGATATATTCAGAAGTCTTTACAAGGGAATTAATGTGACTTTCAGTCTGTTTCTGTTCACTGAAAGAGGTTATTTTAAATCATTTGTAGCTATTAAACTTCTGCTTCTTCCACAGGACCCATACAAATGATCGAAAGTGCTGTAAACTAGGCAAACAAAACTTAGACTCTTAGGAGCCAGAGCCTAAGTCAAATACCAGTAATACCACAGGTCTGCTGTGCGACCTTACACAGGACACTCACTCTGAGTTAAGTTTCTTTCTTTCTTTCTTTTTTTTTTTTTTTGAGAGGTTTTTGCTATAGGGCGTGTGGGCTCGCCAGACAGACAGAGAGAGACAGAGAGACAGAAAGCGAGAATCACCCCCACAGGGGGGATGGCCACGCCGCAATCCCTTCTCTTCCATTCTCTTCTTGGGATCTTGGGCACGCATGCACACACGCCTGGCGTGAGTTTTAAACCACCGGGTGCGGGACACAAACCACGGTCGACTACGTGGGAGTCCAGCAACATAGCCATTATGCTAACTGCTGGTCCCTGAGTTAAGTTTCTTATCCATACCTTGATAGTAATCATACATAACTATCTAGGTTAAGTGAGTAAATATATGTAAAGCATTAAGTACATAGTAGCTGTATTATTTCATTTATATCTCAGAGCTTCCTGAATGTTCAGGTCAAGAGGAAGAAAGTATTAACAATATTCATCATCATCAAAAGGAAGAATAGCAATAACATGGAATTTAAAACATTTTTCTAGCACTGAATCATAAGGAAAATTGTTTTCACATGAGATATTATACAAGTTATATAAACTTGTACAGTTGAAAATACATATATTTTTACTGCAAATAGAATATTTTTAAATATCATTTATTTATTTTTATTCAATATCATTATTATTTTTTTAATTGTACAGAGAGAGACACAGAGAGAGAGCGGGGGAAAGAGAGAATGCAAGCCACCATGTCTGGGACTTGAACCATGGTTCAAGTCAGGTGGGAGGTCCAGCACCTTAACCACCGTGGCACCTGCCAGCCCCCAGAACAGTAGTAATGAAATACTATTAAAAACATATTTAAAGTACAGAATCTTATTATAATAAATATCCATACTTTTGTTTACATGGAACGACTTCAGATGTATAGAAAATTCATTTAAAATTAAGTCCTTGAGAAAAACAGACACTATACCATATTTGATATAAACATATTCTGCTGATATTAAAAGCCTATTAGGAATTGTTTTATAATAAATTGCAGGACCACAGCTGAGAGAAAAGAAATATGTCTGAATAGATTTTTCAATGGCTTCTGAACTTTTTGACATGTAGTTAAAAATAAAACTACAGTTTAGTCATTTTATTTAAATTTAAAAAGTTGATAATTTTGATAAAATGAATAAAGAAGAAAAAGAAAAACAGGAAACAAAAGGATTGTATCTTTAAATGCACTTTTTCTGAGCACTTAAAAGATAAGTTGGCTAAATTTACTAATATCACATGGACAGTCTTAAATGGTCATATACATACATAAGCACAGACATTTAAACAGCATACACACAATTAAAAAATAACACAATGTTCTTCTTTCTTAATACTATTAAGGATCTGTGATTAAAAACTTAGAGAAGTATTCTTCCAGTAGAAATTACCATAATTTATGAAAAAGGTGGGAAGTGCATTACTCTTTTATTTATTTTTTTCTTTTTTTGGAGAGGTTTTCGCTATAGGGTGCGTGCGCTCGCCAGAAAGAGAGAGAGAGATAGAAAGCGAGAAATCACCCCCAGGGGAAATGGCCATGCTGCAATCCCCTCTCCTTCATTCTCCTCTTGGGATCTTGGGCACGCACACACACATGCCCGGCATGAGTTTAAGCTGCCTGGTCCAGGACTTGAACCGTGGTCGACTACATGGGAGTCCAGCGACATAGCCATTACACTAACTGCTGGTCCGTGCATTACTCTTTTTTGAATGGTTTCTCTATAGTATTCTGTATACCTGCTCCTTTACTTACATCTCTCTCTAAAACCTTTCAACAAACCCACAAAATAGGTATTGGCATTTCTGCTTTTCAGAAAAAGAAATCAATACTCAAAGAGGTCAAGTCTTTTATAGACATCACTGTGTTTAAATTTCTCACTTCATGAGCAGTCATCATATTTACCCTAGTAGTAAGTTGATAATTCTAAAGCTTAGAGGAGTTAGTGAAGATGGAAGTTGGCTGTGGAACTCAGGCTTGTTTGATATCAGTCAGGGATTCTTTTTTTTTTTTTTTTTTCTTTCTTTCTTTGTAGAGAGATTTTTGCTACAGGGTGCATATGCTCACCAGAGAGACAGAGAGAGACAGAAAGCAAGAAATCATCGCTCCCCCACCTCCCACCTCACCCCAGCTCCTGTCAGAGAGATGTTCATGCCACAATCCCTTCTCCTCTGGGGACTTTGGGCTCACACACATGCACATATGCCTGTGTGTTTTAAGCTGCCTGGTCTGGGACTCAAACCACAGCTGATTGTATGGGAGTCCAGCAACCTAACCATTACACCATCTGCTGGTCCCCAAAGTAATGGATTCTAAACTATTATATATTTTTTTTGTTCATTTTTTTTAAAGATATCTTCATCTTTTCTGTTATTCTATTAAGAGACTGCTGAATGGAAACAATGTTTTGTTTTCTTTGTTTTTTTTTTTTTTTTTTTTTTTTTTTTAAGATTTGGCTATAGTACACTTACAGGAGAGAAACAGAGAGACAGAGAGAGGAAAAGTAAGAAATTACTTCCCAGGGGCATGGCCACACCACTATTCCTTCTCCATTCTCCTCCTGGAATTTTGGGTACACATGCATACGTGCCTGGCATAATTTTCAAGCTGCAGGGTTCAGGACTCAAATCATGGTGGGCCATATGAGAATCCAGTACCTTAAGCAGCATGTCACCTGCTAGCCCCTGAATGAAAAGAATTTAATTGTTAAATCATCTGAGTTATGAAGTTTTCTCTAATATAGATTTTTAGATAAAACATCTCCTTTACTCCTTGTCCTTTAAACTCTGCATATCTTACCGTTTATGAAATACCATCTAATGGGGACTATCCATAAACAGAATTGAGCCACTGGACTGGTTAGATATCTAACTTTCTTGTGCATTTTAATAAAACATAAATATAGCAATCTCTATCAAGAAATATTGATGGCAAGCATATACTGTAAAGGAGTAACTGGCAGCAAACTCAAAATTAAAAGTGACAGCAATTTAAAGTAATGATTTACATTAAATTGTTTGTCTATAATTATTTTTAAAATATTACATGGGGGACCAATTAGGTATAAGACACCAAAAGTGACAAAAACAGAAACAAGATTGATCAATTGAACTTAACAAAAGTTCATGGGAATAAAAAATAAATCTGATTTGGAAGAATTGACTAGTAGGTTTGTGTTTTGCATAATGATTAAAAAGAATGACAAGCTAAACTTAACATCTCATGTCTCTGAATCATGAAATTCTCAGTTTCTGCTTTGAATTGTATAATGTGTAAATCAAATTGAAATGCATGCCTCATAAAAATGCAAACATTAATATAATCAGGGAATGTTTAAGAATAAATTAACTTTTAAATTGTGTCTATTGTGCAAATAAAAACAAGAAATCCTTTACCTCCTCAATTTCCTGCTTTCTTCCACACATGAGCCTTCTTAAATATTTATTTGGCTTTAACTGTAATTACTGTGAAGCCGAAGTAAGTGCTAGCCAATATATTCTCTTTAGCCATAATTTTTCTCTAGTATCTGTAACATTTGATATTTTAGCCACTTTTGGCTTTCTTGAAATCCTCCTGTCCTATGGGTAACAGACCTACAACACACACATTTTACTCTTCTTCATTAAGCTCTTCAATAGTTATCCCCCCCCCCCCCCCCCTTCACTAAATGGAAGAGCTTCTCTAACAGTCTTTTGTTCTTCCTTCCTGCCAGTTTCTTAGAGAGAGAAAGCCAGATAGGTCCTGGAGGCTCAATCATTTTCCTCTTTGGTAAAACAGCTTAACAAGTAAGTAGGTCATTAGTTCTGAGTTAGCTCGATGGATCCAAACAGCACTTCTCCTGGTAAAAGCTAATGAGCTTCACCTGCTCCTCTACTTTATTATTTTTTATTATTATTTTCTGGAGGGAGAGGTTTTTGTTATAGGGTGCGTGAGCTTGCCAGAAAGACAGAAAGAGACAGAGGTAGAAAGCAAGAAATCACACCCAAGGAGGGATGGCCACACCGCAATTCCTTCTCTATTCTCCTCTCCGGATCTTGGGCATGTGCCCACACGCACCGGGCTTGAGTTTAAGCCCTGGGTCCAGGACTCAAACTGCGGCTGACCAGGAGAGTCCAGCGACATAGCCTTATGCCAGCTGTTGGCCCCCTACTCCTCTACTTTAAAAAGGGCATTCCTGAGGCCAGCAGATGGTGGAGAGGTCACAATGCTGGACTCCCATGTAGTCGACTGAGGTTCAAGTTCTTGACCCAGTGGGGACACGTGTGCGTGCATGCCCAAAATCCCGAAAGGAGAATGGAGGAGAAAGGATTGCAGTGTGGCCATCTCCTCTGGGGGGTGATTTCTTGCTTTCTGTCTCTCTCTGTCAAGCTCAAGTGCCTTATGGTAAAAATCTCTTCAAAAAACAAGAGGGCGGCCACCAGGAAGCTTCTGTCAGTAATACTGATATATATATTTTTTTTAACCCTCATTTCCATATGCACTTTAAATATGTAAAGTAGTACTGTTTGAGATCCCTGGCTTTAAACCCTTTTCACAGCCCTTTTAGATATGTGAAAAGTTTATACTCTGTGAATAGTGGGTACCAAGAGATACACTTTTCTTTGAATTTTTTATTTTTACCTTATTTTCCCAATTAATTTTTAATTTATTATATGTGAGCTTTGTGATCCTTTCAAAAAGGATCTTTTGACTTAAGTAGTCATTCCATATGACTTCTACTAAAATCTCTATGCCTAGTCTTTGGAAGTCCTCTTCCTTGTTTCCAGCTGGTTTCCAGATCTAATTCACATCACCTAGGTTCAGAAGTGTAAAATCATCTTTGTTTACTCCTTTCTTTTTGAGAATAGTCATCAAGTCCTATCAAAATTTGCATATGTCCCACAGCTTTCCCATCTCACTGGCCCAATACTAGTTCAGGTTTGGCTTATATGCTTTAGCATTGTTTTTTTTTTTTTTATCACTTTTCAAGCTATCCTACCTGTGCAGCTAACTTTTCTCATTTACTTCTTTGCCTTAAAAAAAAAAATCTATAAGCAGCCATGGTTTACATTTTTAATTTCAAGGTATTTTAATTCAGTGGGTTTGGAGAAAGAAAATACAAATGTGTGTGTGTGTGTGTGTGTGTGTGTGTGTGTGTGTGTGTATTTATGTCTACCTCAGTGGCACAGGAAGTAGGGTTGCTGCTGCATGATGCTGGAGACCATGTGAGAACACTCTGGGCTCATGTCCTAGGTCTGCCTCAGCATCTACATGATCTGTCTGGCTGCAGGACTTGATGGGAAGACCTGCATGTAAAGACTCTGTAGAGGTGCCCTTCTCGCTCTCACTCTTAGTAGCTAATATAATTTTTAATATAAATAGATGATAGTGAGATAGATGCTTTTTTTCTGTATTCACGATATAGTATGTGCCTGACCATATGAGAGAGAGGGGAGGCGGGCACCCTTCACAGGGTTTGGTCATGTTGTGATCTCCTTCCTCCTGTCATCCAGCTCTTCAGAACTTGAGCATATGCTTGGCATGTTTTCAGGCCAATAGAGTCAGGGATTCGAACCATGGCTACTAGGTGGGACCCAGCTCCTCCTAAGCATACTAAACAGTAAATAACTGCATGGAGCCATTATTTTCACACACACACACACACACACACACACACACACACATCTCAAGTGATTATTATCAGGTAGTTCAATACCATGCAAAAAACATTTCATGTTTCTTTCACTTATCTACATCCAGTAAAGATTCTTCACTAATCTTTGTGATCACTGCGGTACTCACAAGCCCCTGAAGTAACCTTAAAAATTCTCTCCCCCTAATCTTTCCTTCTTATTCTTTCCCTCATCCTTTCTCTTTCCTCCTTTTACTGACCTTAATCAAAATGAGCAACTTGAACAAAACCTGCTATTGCTTCAAGTCCCTATTCCATTTCCCGTCCCTCTCAGGAAGCTGTTGAGTTCACTGCAGCCATCTACATTGTCCTTACTCTCAAATCCTGCATGTCTGTCTCTCCTATATCATTAGAAACATAGTTCTCCTGGCTTTTACTTATTTTCATATTATGTGTTATCTTCTCTCCTATTTAGAATATAAATTTCTTTTATCTCAAGAATTGATTTAATTTTATTCATTATTATTATTATCTTTTAATTTGCTATAATGCATGTTCACCAGAGAGACACAGTGAAAGGGAAAGGGAAAGTGAGAAAGCAAGCTGTCAGGTCCAGGACTTGAACTGCAGTCGGGCACGTGGGAGTCCAATACCTTAATCCCATGCCAACTGCTGGCCCCTAGAATACAAACTTCTTAAAGACCAGGAACTCATCTTGTACATTCTTATCCCTTATAACATTCAGAAAAATGCTTGTGTGTTTCTAATACATAGTTGTTAATTTAACCCCCTTAGGAATTAAATAAACTTTTAGTATAGATAAATAATAAAATTTTTTTTCTGTATTCATGATATTGTGTGTGGACGTGACTATGAGAGTGAGATGGGGTTTTTATTATGATTGTCACAGCATGAAAAAAAATGTCTGTGGAGCTCTGTGACAAGATACACAACCATACTCTATTCACCTTAAAAAATAAAAGGAATATAGTTGTTGCAAGTAAAATAATAACTTAAAAAGTATTAATCTGTTTAAAGGTTTATATATATATATATATATATATATATATATATATATATATATGAAAAATACATATATAAATACAAATAAACTAAACCCACTGCCTAGTTTATTTTCTTAGATATCTCTCAATGTGTTCATTAACATAATTTAGGATATTATTAAAAACAAGATATGCATCTTTCCTGCATAATCAACTATTTAATAAGATCACATTCTTTATGTCTCTTATATAAATTACCTTAATTCTACATAATTGGAATTAGGGACACTGGCATTAGTCAATGACTAAAAATACATAGAAACAGACCCATAAAGCCTTTACCAATTCATGTCACATAATAAAAGAGAATAGAGCTCTCATTTCAGGATCTTAAAAGCATATAAAAAATATATACATGCTATATGTTTATATTTACCACTTTTATGTTGAAATGCACTAGAATCTGTTATTTACCCACATATCTGAGATTTTGTTGTCACTTTATATATTTGTAATAAATAATCCAAAGTCTTTGCAAATTTGATACAATCTACAATTTGCTGAGAGGAATTATAATACTATGGTATTAGTCCAGGTAAAAATTGCATAAATGTTGGCCAAGATCAATTTTAACAAGATATGATTAAGTATAATACAAACTTCTTCATAATAAATGAATGCCAGAAAGATAGTTAGACCAGCCCTGTAGCACAGTGATTAAGTATTGCACATAGGAAGCCAGATCCCATCCTGTTGACTGCAGTTCAAATCCTAATCCCAGTAGATTGAAAAAACATGCCGGGTGTGTGGGTATGTGCCTCAAATCCTAATGGGATAGAAGGTACTTTCTCTTTCTCTGACAAGTGTGCATGCCCTCTAGCAATATAAATAAATAAATAAATAAATAAATAAATAAATAAATAAATAAACAAACTAATATAGGGTCAGCAGATGGGATGGTGGTTAAGGTAGCTGGATCCCACATGGCCAACTCTGTGGTTTGAGTCCCAGACACCGGGACTTGAAAAACACACTGGGCTCGTGTGCCTGCATGCCCAAAATCCTGAGAAGAGAATGGAGGAGAAGTGGCCTGGTCAAACTCCTGGAGGAATGCTTTCTCATTTTCCCTCTCTCTGCATCTCTGTCTCTGCATCTAACTGGCGAGTACACATGCCTTACAGGAAAAAAAAAAAAAATCCAGCTGAGGTTGAAAATAGCTAACATGACAGCATTTCTTTCATAGAAAGCATTAAAGCATGGCGTCAAACATAATTCACTAAGCAAACTCTGTATTATGTGGGCCAAGAAGTATTTACTATTTTCCCTTGAAATACATCTTTTCTACCTCTATGTTTTATACTGTTTTCTACCTTGGATCCACCTCAAATTGTATCTTCTTTGAAGTCATGCACACAACATCTGTGCTCCTGTGACATAAACTGGGACAATACAAAATGAAATAATATGACATCCTTGCTGTGCAAACTCATGAGCCAGATGTGCTCCCGCCCTATGGCAGGGACAACGGATGCTAGGAAAGTTTAAAAAGGAGATGACTTTTAAACTGAACAGTGTAGAATAATTAGGAGCTGATTTGGAAAACAATGAAGGAAGAACAGAAAAACACAAGCAAGGTCACTAAGGCATAGCCAATTCTTGAAGCTAAGTGAAAAGAACTCAATCAATATGGAAATTGGGAAAGCAATGACTGAGGTGATACCTAGCAGAAATAGACCCACTGCGATTGAGAGATACTTTTGCAGGTTCACTCCTTCTATGTGGTCCTCAAATTTCTTTTTATTTTATTTATTTATTTTTATTTTTAGGTTTTTACCATAGGGCACATGTGAGAATGACAGAAAGAGAGAAGGAAAGTGAGAAATGATTACCCAGTGAAGGTCACACCACAATCCCTTCTCCACTCTCCTCTTGGAATTTCAGACATGCACACACGCCTGGCATGATTTTCAAGCTGCCAGGTCTGGTATTCAAATCCTGATCGGACATGTTAAAATCCAGCACCTTAATCACCATGCCACCTGCTAGCCCTTTCTTTTTATTACTTAAAGATAATGTTGGGATTTATTTTTGTCTAGTTAATGGAAAGCTTTTTTTTCTTTTTCTTACAGTAATCAATAAGTTTAGCTGCTTGATTAGAGTTAGTCAAAGTAAAATATTTCTTTAAGGGAAAAATAATCACTATTCATTTGCTACAAGCAGTAAAAATAAATTAAAAATTGTAACAATTGTTAAATGAAATGTTTAGGAAATTATTAAAACGATCAGTCTGCCTTACTTTATGGTAAAGACCTGACCTTGACTCCATAGGGCTAGTGTGTGGATGGCTGATGCCTGACTTATGAACAATAATGAAGTAGTGTCTTCTCGCCAAAAGTCTAGTAATTTTCTCTGATTTTTAGTAAGCAAAAGTGGATTTTATGCTTATATTATCCAGATAGTTGCTTTAGTCTTCCATTTCTGAAAATACTAATCTTTCCATTATATATACAAATCAATAGATTTGAGTTCTGCGATTAGTGTTCTGTGCATTTCATAGGACGTACATTACCTCTGTTAAAATAAGAAATTTTTCTGAAGCAAGGGGCAATGTGTTTCTTTTGCATAGTTCCAAGCCTTATTGTTACTCAAGTGATTGCTATTATATTGAATATAAGTTTGCAAAAATATTTGGAATTCAATTACTTGAGTTCATTGTGAATCCAAATTTAAGTTTAGACCAAAGATATTTAGGAAAAAAAAATTAATGATTACCTATAATAAAAATAATATAATTAATATACTACTACTAATAATATATTAATTAGAAAGATGTTTCAAAGGACTTAGGAAATTAACTCTATTTTCATTAGACCTGAGCTCAGTCTTAGAAGATCATTTTCTGCATCCCTAGAATCTCTTTTAAGTTTATTTATGTATGTTTTCAATGAGAGAGAGTGATAGCTGCATACAGATGTTCACACCGAGATTAGGCCCTAGCTTTAGTCAGCATGGTATGTACAGGAACACCTGGGGCTGCAAACTTTCCCATATGGCCTCAGTCTCCCAGAGCATTGCACTACTTCTGCACCACCACATCTGGATTTCTAGACTCTTAAATTCTTTCATTTTAATTGCCATGGGAGAAATATATAAAGCTTTCCTCATGAAACATGACTTTTCTTCATAATCTCTGTATACAGAAATGTATATTACAATCTACCCTCTAATTTACAAAGGCTGATCACACACCCTTACAGTTGGTCAATGAACCTATTTTGGAGTCAATGGAAGAGTACTGCCTCAATGTACTTGGCTTCAAAACTATATTAATAAAATTCCAGGCACCAGCACGGGGTGTGGTAGTTAAGACACTGGACTTCTCACATGACTGACACAGTTTGGGTCCCAGACCTGGCAACTTGTTTTCTCCCTTTGTTCCTCTCTGGTGAGTGAATATGCCCTACAGCAATATTAAATAATAATAACAACAATAAGTAAAATTGAATAAATAATTCTTTTAAAAATAAAATGCCAGAACCATTTTGAGATCACATTTCAAAGAAACCCTATTTTTCACAATGTAATTGTTTCCTTGGGCTGATTACTTTATACCATGAGTCTCCTGAAACAAATTTTTGTTTCATTAAAAATATAATTGCTTCACCTCTATATTTATATACGATACCTAGAATATTTGAGACAAAAACATCATAAAAGACATTTTGATATTAATTTTCATAAACTAAGCTACAAGTTTTAAAATAATAAGTTATTAATAGAGTTTCTCAAATTCTGTCCATATTTTATAGTACAATAAAAGACCCTAATCATAACCAGGATTTTAAGACTAAAAATAATAACATATAACATGCTACAATATTATTAGCATACCAGGCTGTATAAGTAATGTATTTGTAAGTCAGTCAATCAAGAATAAAGAGTCATTAGCATTATTTGTCACCAACCTTCTATTTGAAAGCAGAAAACCCAAGGAAAAAAATGTATTACAAGCCTGTACCCTAAAGCAAAACCGTAAAATGAAATCGATAGCATTTGAGTTGTTTTATTACCAGTTTAGGGCTTATCTTAATTGTGCTGTCATTTATTCCTGATTGAAGGTCTAGTTATTGAATCAGCATACAATGACATGTTTATAGAAAGCTATGGTTTTCTTCTTCCACGTTTAAAGATAATTATAATTTTACTATAAAGCAAAAATTGCTACTTCAGTTATGAAATTACATAAATCAAGCTGAGCTATAAAGTTGCATGTGATTGCCTTAGCTTTACATAAAAATAAAATAATAGATGATTTCATGGTGGAAATACTAACATAAGTTTCTAAAGAAGTTCTCCTGAACATAGCCTCCTTGAGGTTTCTTTGGGACCAGTAACATTTTATCCTGAAAGCCCAGGAGAGATCGAGTTGGTCTGGGAAGACAGAGAATATAAACTGGAATGAAAGACAACTCATAATTTTGAAATAGCATAGTAGAAATACAATACATTCATATTTGTGTTTCCTTGGTAAAATGAAGATCATGATTTGATTAAAAAAAAGAAAAAGATTTAAGAAAACTAACATTCATATATGTTTCAAATCTGGGTCCTGCAATAAGAGTTACAGGTTCCTTTCCTATGTAATTGCAGGAACATAGGCTTATTTAGATGTGGCTGTAATTACTCTCTGCTCCAGCCAGCATACTAGTTTGTTACTTCATCTTATTCCTTCTAGATTTATGTAATATTATCCAACATGACTTCACTGTGCCCTACAAACAAACATAGGGACACAATGTTTTTAATGTATTCCTCAAGTTAAATTTGAGATGAAAAGCTATGTAATACCACAGCTCTCTTTTCTTGGATACAGAGTATATTATAGAAGAGAATTCAAGCATAACTTTACATCCCTCCAAACTTGCTTCCTAAAAGAGTACTTCATACAATTTATAAATCTGCACACACTTGACCATTTTTTATTCTCCTTGAGAGTAAGGACTTTTAGAGTGCTAACTCTGTTTCTTTTTTTTTTTTTTTTTTTTGGAGAGGTTTTCGCTATAGGGCGCGTGCGCTCGCCAGACAGAGAGAGACAGAGAGACAGAAAGTGAGAAATCACCCTCCAGGGGGGAATGGTCATGCCGCAATCCCTTCTCCTCCATTCTCCTCTCGGGATCTTGGGCACGCACGCACACGCGCCCGGCGTGAGATTTAAGCCACTGGGTCCGGGACACAAACCATGGTCGACTACGTGGGAGTCCAGTGACATAGCCATTATGCTAACTGCTGGTTCCCAGCTAACTTTGTTTCAATGTCTTTGCTAATCTCTATTCTTTTGCACTTCTTTGCACTCTTTGGTTCTTTGGCCAAACTTTCAATCTAACACCCATTTTTCATCACTTTTTGATATCTGCTTATTGCTTTTGTCCTTTGAAACCTTTTTCTTGCTCATTTTCCAGGACATAGCATAGCTCAAAAGTCAAGCATTTGAAAATAGTTCTTTACTGTTCTGTACTATGTTACATTGTGTATTAACCACCAGCTAACAACCTTGTAATAGTGCAGACTTTATATGATCACGATTTGTGTCTTAAATAAGAGTCAAAAGGTCTTGAAGTCAGAAATGTTGTTTCTGTATCTCTGTGTCCTGAAATCCTAACATGGCATATTATAGATACTACCAGGGCAATGAATTATAAATCTCTGCAAGTCCAAGGCCAGTTATCAGGGGCAGACTGAGGCAAGACCCAGCAGGTAGTGTGGTGGTTGAGGTGTTCGATTCCCACATGGCTGACCTAAAAAGGCTGGGCCTGCGTGGACGCAGTGCCCAAAATCCTAAGAGAAGAATGTAGGAGAAGGGATTGCACCTGGCTTCTCAATTTCCCTCTCTCTGTCTCTCTCCAGCAAGTATACGTGCCCATGGCAAAAACCTGGGAAAAAGTCACACTGTACCCCATAATAAGTGCAATTACTTGTCAATTTAATATAATAACAATTAAAAGTATCCTCACATCACACCAGAAACCCACAGATAATATCGACAACTAAGGCAATAAGCTAGTCAAAGATTTTAAGCAGGTGAACAAAGGAAAGGACAGAAACAGCACTGTGCAAGCAGCGAGTATGGTAAGGACTGTTCTGAAGGAGTTCAGAAAAGCTTAAGGATTTCTGTAAGCTTTGAGAGCCAGTGAACCTCAAAGTTGTCAACAAGTACTATAAAATAGTTGCTATGTGAACATAAAGGCAGTAGGACAGAATTCCACACTAAGAAGAAAGAATTTCCTGAGAGTAGACCATGAATTGAGAAGGATAGGCACAACATGGGGAAAAAAAAAAAAAAAAAATTCTCCAATTAAAGTGGAGGTGCAGAAGAAAGCAATCAGACTTCTAAAGTTGAGAAAATACTTTTTTGTGTGTTTGTTTTTTTCCATAGGGCATGTGTGCTGATTGTAGAGAGACAGAGAGGAGACAGAGAGAGGGAAAGTGAGAAAATGATCTCCATGGGGATTGCCATGCTGCAGTCCCTTCTCCTCCATTCTCTTCACGGGATTTTGAGCACGTGCACCCAGCATCATTTTCAAACTGCCTGTCTGGGACAAGAACCATGGACAGTCATGAAGGAATCCAGTGCCTCAACCACCATGCTACCTGCAAGCCCCAAGAAGATACCATTTTTTTAATAGTTTGTGAAAATAACTGAAACATATGTTCTAAGAATTATGAGTTAGAAGCTATGCTGGCTCACCTTCCTTTATTTTGAGCATAGAACAAGCAATTTCACTTAGACATAAAGAAAAGAAAAAGATTGGGATGAAAATCCACAAAGTAAAAGGCACTAGTGAGCACTATAATGGTTCTAAAAAAGATAAAAAGAAGACATTTTTTAAAATATGTGTAGTTTCATAATATTTCAAAGCAAACTAAAATAACTTATGCCCAAGGGGGAAAAAAAGACACTATTGAAAGATAAACAGACAGTCTAGACCGCCTGGCACAGTGCTTATGCACTCTGCATAAAAAACCAGATCCCACATGTCCAACCACAGTTTGAGAGGCCCTGGCCCTCAAAGCTTCAAAATCGCACCAGCCATGTTTGGTTCCATGTTAGTGTCCTGAGAGGATGGAGAAAGATGTATTGCATGTGACCATGCCCCACCAAGAATTGCTTTCTCCCTCTCTGGAGAGTCTACACACCTTCTGGCAAAAGAAAGATGGAAGCAAACAAGGAAGGAAGGAAGGAAGGAAGGAAAGAAGGGAAGAAAGAACAAACAATATATATCAAAATTAGAAAGACTTTGAAATGCAATGTCAAGAGAAAAATGGAAATTTGAAAAACAAATATGAGTAAGCAGAATATCTAGAAACAAAATGTAATTCCAGAAAGGAAGACATGAGAGATTAAGAAAAGCTTTAATGATTATGAAAATAAAGGTCTAAACCAGCCAGGCAGCATGTGATTAGGGTGGCTGGATCATGGTTGACTATGTGGATTGAGTCCTAGACCTGACAGCTTGGAAAACATGTCAAGCACGTGTACACGCATACCCCAAGTTCCAAAAGGAGAATGAAAGTGAAGGAATTGTGGTGTGGTCATTCCCTCTAGAGGGGACACGCTTTCTCATTTTATCTCTTGCTCTCTTTCTTTTCTTGTCTCTGGTGAGCACTCACACTATTAAAAAAAAAAAAAAAACTTAAAAAAGAAGGAAAAAAAGACCAAAAATAGAAAATCAAATAGAGGAAATTTTTAAAAATTTAAGAGAAATGAAGAAAGATATTAAAGGGATTAGAGAGGAAGTGGTAGAAAAGATATGAGAAATTTCATCACTTGGATAATAGGAGTCTCCTAGGATGAAAACCAAATTAATAAAACAATAATTAAATAAATAAATAAATAAGCAAAGACTAGACTTCAAGGAAACTTTACCAATAATAATAATAATAATAATAATGAACATGTTTATAGGTTGAGCATTTCTTTTCCAAAATGCTTGGGACCAGGGAACCAGCAGTTAGCGTAATGGCTATGTCGCTGGACTCCCACGTAGTCGACCGCGGTTCCCGTCTGGGACCCGGTGGCTTAAAACTCACGTCGGGCGCGTGTGCGTGCGTGCCCAAGATCCCGAGAGGAGAATGGAGGAGAAGGGATTGCGGCGTGACCATCCCCCCTGGGGGGTGATTTCTCGCTTTCTGTCTCTATGTCTCTCTCTGTCTGGCGAGCGCACGCGCCCTATAGCAAAAACCTCTCAAAAAAAAAAAAAAAAAGAAAAAAGAAAAAAGTGCTTGGGACCAGAAGTGTTTCAGATTTGGGAGTTCTTTGGTTTTGGAATATTTGCATATGCTTAATGAGATATCTTAAGGAAGGGACTCAAGTCAAAACATAACATTTATTCATGTTTAATATACACCTTATAAACATAACCTGAAGCTAATTTTATACAATATCTTTGTGTTGCAATGTTCTGACTACAACCCATCACTTGAGGTCAGATGTTGGGTTTTGCCACTGGTAAAGTTGTATCAGCATTCTAAAAGTTTCAGATCTTGGAGCATTTCAGATTATGGGTTTTTAAGTTAGAGGTATTTTCCCATTGCTACTTATATGTGCAAATGACCCAGAATAGCCAATATGGAAAATTACACTAATAAAAATATATTTGACTTTAAAAGACAAAAATAAATACTCTAGAAATTCAGGAAGAAGTAAACTTCATGGAATAATAAAATGAAGTGCAATATTTACTTTAAAGAAAAAAAAATTCCTAGAATCAAGTCTTTCATATCAAGCCAAACTGGACTTTAATGATGAAGGACTCATGCAGGCTTGTATTAATGGGTAAGAACATAAGAAATTGTTTCTATAATCTTACTTGGAGCAACCTTCTAGACAACAGGATACAGATATCTAAATGACTGACTGTATCATTGGTATTAGCAGGGATAAAGCAATAAAGTAACCACCCTTTTTGGCAGGAAACGTATTCTAAGTCTGCCAGCAGATATGTGTATGCGCAAAAGGTACAGACTCCTATATATACCATGTTCATTTGGTCTGAGAACACAAGCTACTGAGTGACTAATGTGTGGGTGGAATAAACTGCCTGGATACACTGGACCAAGGTATAATGCATGACTTTAGTGAGACAGAACTGGACTGTGATATTTCATCATGTTACTTAAAATTACACACAATTTTAAACATAGGAGTTGTTTATTCCTTGAATTTTCCACTTAATAATTTTGGATTCTGTTTGACAATGAGTAACTAATATCATGGAGAACAAAACTGCTACACTTCCAATTAGATGTGTGGGAAAACAAAATGAATGAGGCAGAAGCACTGTTCATAGTAGGAAATATATGAACAATAGGAATTAAAAAAAAAAAAGGAGGCTAAATGTATTCTGTAAAGCAAACTTAAGAACAAGGGTGGGCAATCTACGGTCAAAGGCAGTCCCCAGCCTGTTTCAGTAAAGAAGCTTTACTGGAGCTTTCTGTTTGTTTATTTACAATTGCCTTTTCTTGCCTTTAAGCTACAAAGGTTAAGGAGTTGCAATGGAGACCACATGGGCCCTAAAACCCCAAATATTTGTTATCTTGGGTGGCCTCATGTGGAGTATAGTAGTAAATCAACTCATTTTTCTGAAGACCAGTAGGCAAAGGAAATGAATTAAAATATTATTTTTCTGCTTTTAATAGAGGAGCTGAACTTCAGCATAACCAAATAGTTGATAGAGAGATAGATTTCTCTTTTTTGTTTTTTTGGAGAGGTTTTTGCTACAGGGCACATGCGCTCACCAGAAAGACAGAGAGAGACAGACAGAAAGTGAGAAATTACCCTCCAGGAGGGATGGGCAGGCTGCAATCCCTTCTCCTCCATTTCCTCTTGGGATCTTGGGCACACACAAACACACACACACATGCACACATACACACACAGTGTGAGTTTAAGCCTCCAGGTCCAGGACTTGAACCGTGGGTGACTACGTGAGAGTCCAGCAACATAGCCATTACACCAACTGCTGATCCCGAGATAGATTTCTTTTTATTGAAATATTTTTACTAACAACTATAGAAGAAGTGAAGGGAAGGAGTTACCAAATCTAGGAAATGATTATTAGTAGCTACTGTCATCACTAAAAGAGTCCATGGGACTCGAAGTCTAAGGAAGGAGTGAATATCACCAAAGATTTATTTGTTTAAAACAAAAACAAAGACACCCTGGATCTGACCAAGTTTCCATACCTAACCACTGATGTACTTGAAATAAAAGAAACAGAGAAAAATATCTGATATGGGACATATGAGGAAACATGTCTTGCTTCTGAGCATGTGTTTAAAAGACTCAGCTTCTACATGCTATGATCTTACCTGCTAGATTCTGGACCCTAAAATAACCCTGACTCTTTACACTTGGGGAGACACACATCCTTTGGGAACTCTCTCTGGTGTTTGCCTTGTAATAAATCCTTCCTATCCAGACAAAGGGTCTTGCTCGCAGTATTGGCTCGTGCTCCAGATGGGCAGATCCATTGGTCCTGGTAACAGGGATATAGGTTAAAGATTATTTCCCAAGACATGATAATGTTTAGGTGGGTAGTTGATACATGGAAGTTCATTGTAATAGCTTCTGTGTTGTTTATATGTTTGAAATGTTCCATACAAAATGGTTAAGACGTTTTAATTATTTTCAGTGCTAAATTTTAAAATGAGCTTTAATGGTTTTTAATTATTAATCTGCTTGTAAATATTAAATCCAGTTATTAAATAGTTATAAAATTTACTTCAAGAATAATTTTATTAACAATGTTTGATAAAGAAACCACAATAAAATACTTCTTCAATGAATTAAGCTTTTTATTTTTATTATCTTTATTTATATGACATGTGGTAGAGCTAATGACCATGGGGCAACTAATTCTGAAGCAGGGATGAACCTTTAGACAACTAATTAATTAACCTCAATTTACATAATGATATTATTTGCATAGCTAATGGATTGTGGATTGGTTATAAGCCATTAACGGTTATTAATAAATTATACTGTGTTTGAAATACATGAGTTTGCATTTCAAACTTAAGAGGCAAAGGCCAGTAATGAAATGTTATTAACAATATCCAAAGCGTCGACCATTAAACTAACATTTACTTTTAGACTTCATGCATTTCTGAGTGGATAATTCATGAAACTGTTAATTGTTTTCACCTCTGCACCCATGCTGGGGCACATTCTAGTATATATATACTCATTAGGTAAACTTGTATTAGCCTTAAATTTACATTTAAATTAGAGTAATGGAATCTAGTTATTTATATTTACATATGAGAACTTAATGCACTTCTATTCCTAGTAATCATGGGTATTTCTTGAGAAAAACCAAGCTCTACAATCTAAATATTTGGCAAAATTTTCTAAAGCTAACTGTTCATATCTTCAAATGAAGATGACAACTGTAATTTTCAATTAAATCTTTCCCTTTTCTGTGTATCTACAATAACATAGATTGTGTTATTTAATTTATGGCTAGTATAACTTTTTGATTCCTCTTAGCCAATTCAATTTATGATTTGAAGTATCCACTATATTTTTAAAAAGATAACTGCCCTCAGTTTAAAGAACTGGTCTCCTATTTTTACACAATTTAATTATGCATGTGATGCACAATCATTGAAGGTGATTTAATTCCTATTATTTCAAAGATAAGTTGAAATAACCAGGCATATAACCTGGTTTTTCAGATGATTTGGTTGTGCCTTAATAAGCAACTGTGTTGTCCTCCGGATTAGTTCCGTGAATTTTGCAATAAGCAAAGACAAGTGACTTATTTTTATGATCATCAATTGCTGAAGAGATACAGGAAATGTAATGCTAAAATGAGTCTTCTGGCATTTTCTCGCACTGCGTGGACTCTCTCACTCTGGCTTTTATTCTCTCTTCCTTCTTCTTTCCCCTTCTAGAGAAACTGATTGATGGAGCACCGTGATAGGATGTCTAGGAATGACCTCAAGGTACAAGGTGAATCTTTCAGATTCTGTTTCCCAATTCCCACTCTATCAGGCCCTCTGTTCTACTAACAGCCAAAATAAATCTGGTTTTCCTAGTTTGTAAAAGGTGGTTACAAAAGGACGGATTGCTAAATTGTAAGCGTATTACCTCAGTGGATGGAAAGGAATAACATTTATCTCATGATTGGAAGCATCTCTTAGAATCTGTCATCCTCTTCACAAATTGGCTTTTGCTTGCCATTCTATGTGGGTAAACTATATTATGCTGAAAAGTTCAAGAACAATATTGATCCTATAAAATGTGGGCTTAAATCTGACTCTTGTTTGTTGTCATTTTTTTTTTTTTTTTTTGGGAGAGGTTTTTCGCTATAGGGCGCGTGCGCTCACCAGACAGACAGAGAGAGACATAGAGACAGAAAGCGAGAAATCACCCCCCAGGGGGGATGGTCACGTCGCAATCCCTTTTCCTCCATTCTCCTCTCGGGATCTTGGGCACGCACGCACACGCGCCCGGGGTGAGTTGTAAGCCACCGGGTCCAAGACGCGAACCGCGGTCGACTACGTGGGAGTCCAGCGACACAGCCATTACGCTAACTGCTGGTTCCCATTTTTTTTAATCACTTAACCTTTTCTTATCTCGTTTTTCGTAAACTGCCTAAGTAATTCTCATCTCACAGAAATATACATGAAATAAATATGCTATATAAAAATTATGGTAAATGTTAGTCACTTACTTGAAAAGACGCTTTTCTGCTCTAAGAAAATGCATAAATACAAGAAGCTACACAACTGAGGCAAAATCTAGCGGTCATATATCCATTAACAATATACATTTCAGAAAGTTACCCAGTGTCTTGCAATGGGATTAAAATGAAAATTTCTTATTTTAGACATATATAAATATGGCACTTTAAAAAAATACTGTATACGATGTTTGAAAATAGTGTAATATTGCCTTGACATTTGGGAATATGAGATCACTCTGTGCATTGTCATATATCACTTGTTAAAGTAGATGAACAGTCATCTCCAAGACTTAATGACCTTCCTATGTTATCCACTGAGAACTTTATTTTTTTCATATGTATTTCACTTCAACATGAGCCAGAATGCTATAAAATTCTTATAAAACCTTGAAGAAATACAACTTACTTTTTGAAGGGACTCGGAGATTGGCCAGTACCACTTCCAGGGAGTCTGCCTGGACTCGAAGTACATAGCTTGTCCTAGTCTCGTAATCTAGAGGTGCGTTCACATAGATCGCTCCAGTGACGTTATTAATCCCAAACTTATCTAGAATTTAAATACAATTATTTGGCTCATTTTCTTCACACTATAAGGAAAAGGTTCTTTTTAAAAAGGCACTGTGGTTTTAAAAACACTCAGAATAAAACAGAAGAGTAGTACTGGAGGGACAAAATGCTCACTTTCAGAAAATCTGTTCTGGCTCTTGAAATTATTAACATATTACCAGTTTTTTCTTAAATGCTGCTTTGGAATTGCTGTTTTTGTTTTGTTTTGAGATTATTCCTGTAAATTAATGTTTCTGTGGTCAATTATATCTGGAGAGAACTGAATAATAAATCATTTACCATAGATTCAGATCATTTTCTACCAAACTATAGGCTTTCAGAGGTTATGTTTTCTTTTTTTTTTTAGATTTTTTTTTTTCCCATAAGGGTTTATGCTTTTAGTCAAGAGAGAGAGAGAGAAAAGGAGAGTAAGAAATCACTCTCTTGCAGGGTGGGGCTGACCACACTGCAATCCCTTCTCTATTCTCCTCTCGGGGTTTTGGGCATGCACACGCATGCACCCAGCATGTTTCCCAAGGCACTGGATCTGAGACTCAAACCCTGGAGTCGGCCATGAGGGAGCCAGTGCCTTAACCACCATGCCACCTGCTTGTCCCAGAAGTTCCATTTTGAAGAAGTCCATTTAATTTTGTTTAACCAAGTATTTTCTGATGTTACTGGATTATTTTATTCTTCACAAGTTAATGCATTTTATCTCCTAGATCTATTCTGTCAAGAGCATTTTAGAGAATTTAATATGCTGGCTATATTAAAAAATATTTATTATGCTAAATATCTGAAAATAATTTGCTTTGATGTCCCTATTTTATAAACATGTACATATATTTTGAGTGAAAAGCAAGAGACCAATGGGTAAAATTTATAATATCCTACTACTTTATTTCATTATTTAACCATTCTCCATATCCTTTCTTCATTTTACTTTTCTCCATACAATTTATCACTGCTAATAATATCATATGTTTATTTGTATTTTTTTTAAGTTGCCAAATCTAAGTTTATTGGTGTATGGTGAAAACACAAACTAAAAATCTACTCACCTTCTTCATTTCCCGAAACAATGGAATACACAATACTCTGATTGATGGCTGCAGCAGAAATGACACCAACCAGGGTTCCTCTGCTTGCAAGTTCGCTTACTGGAGGAGGCCTGCAGGTTAGAGAAGATTGCTTATTTATTTTTTTAAGATTGTATTTAAAGCAGAAAAATTGAGAGGAAGAGAAAGGAGAGCTTTCCCAGATACTCCCTGCCCCACACCTCCATCGCCTTCAGTACTGCCAGCTTCTCCCACCGCAGAGGTACATTTACGACAATTGGTGAGCCGACCTCGACCCTCAGAGTCAAGAGCCCAGGACTCTGTCTTGGGGATATTCTTTAATGTATTTGGACTTAAAAACAATGACATGTTTCTACCATTACAGTATCATACAGAGTATTCTTCCTGCCCTAAATATCCTCTGTGCTCTATGAAACCACCTCCTACAAAATCCCTTGAAAATACCGATCTTTTTTACTGTCCTTATGTATTTTACTTTTTCAGAATATCATATAGTTGGAATCGTAGAGTGTGTAGTCTTTTTAGACTGACCTCTTTCACTTAAAGTGAATGTATTTAATGTTCCCCCATGTCTTTCTATGACTTAATAGCTCATTTTATCTCAGTACTGAATAATATTTCATTTTCTGGGTGAACCATAGATTATTTCCATAAATAAGGATATCTTGGTTACTTCCAAAGTTTGTTAATTATGGACAACATTAATGCAAACCCTCCCACACAGGTTTTGTGTGGCCATGGTTTTCAACTCCTATGGATAAATACCAAGGACGATGATTGATTTTATGGGAGGACTAGGTTTTACAATATTGATTGTTGTAACTTGGCTACCATAACTTTATCTTCGGAAATTAACGTTGAACAATTTATTTTACATTTCAGAGGTATTTGTCACCTGCCTGCCGTAGACTTACAAAATCATCAAATACCATCAACATCTCTGGATCTTGTTTTATCCCAGCTACTATAACTCATCTTATTTCTGTAAGCTTTAGCCACTGATCTCAAGCTGATAAGTCAAATCCTATGCCATTTCTTTCCCCTGGTCTGTTTTTTAAATTAATATTTATTCATGTCATATTGACTTGTCTTATTGTCAGCTTAATGTAGATTACATTGTGCAATTATATTGTGCTTTCATTGAAACCTTTTATAACAATTCCTGCATTACGCATATAGTCTGAAAACAAATTGTATATAACTCTTGATAAACATTTTGTCTAAATAGCTTTTTTGTTTGTTTGTTTGTTTGTTTTTAGGTTTTGCCATAAGGTATGTGTACTCTCTAGAGAGAGACACACAGAGAGGGAAAGTGAAGAATTATTCCCCAAAGGGGATGGTCACAGTGGTAATTCCTTCTCCTCTATTTTCCTTTGGTCACGCACGCACACACACACACACACACACACACACACATGTCCAGCTTGATTTTCTAGCCCCAGGTCTGGGATTCCAACCACAATTAGCCATTAGGGAATCAACCACCTTAACCACAATGCCACCTGCGGGACCCAAATTAATTTTTTTTATTTTTTTTGGTCACTATTTCCCATAGGCTTGATTGCTATCTAAATGTAGGCTGTCTAATGACAACAAGTGAAGGTTGTCTAAATGTAAAGCAATCCCATATAGACACTCCAGCACCTAATGGTGGTCCCTGTATTCATTACATACCCAGGAACTATTTATTACTAAAATAAAATAAAATAAAATAAAATAAAATAACATCTCAGATATGTTGTTTAGAAAATGAGAAAGTATAATTTTCTTTCATTGATTAGTTATTCACTTTACTCCCCTGCATATTTTCTTCTTTTGATAACTTCCAAATTGTTTTGGACAACGATGTCAAGTCCACTCACAGTCTACATTGTTTAAGCAAGAATGACCCAAACCCAGGGTATATGAATACACACATTACCAAACGTGGCATTTGAGAGCTCTTCATCCTTTGCTTAGTGCTCATGTGTGGTAAGTGTCTTATACAAAACCCGTAAAACTCTTATGCAGGAGTTTCACTGCAACTACTAGAAAAAAATTTTTTTTGCTAGAATTTTAATGTTAGTGACCTATGAGAAGATTCTTTTTCTCACAATAGCAACACAAGTGAACTAAATATGCAAAATTAATCTTCTATGCTTTAACTAATATTCTATATGCAGCCATACCTGAGGTTAAGTAAGTTCATTTCAGTTACTGAGACAATATCTTTCATTTTTCCTTTATCTAGGATTTTTATTGCTTCTAATCAAAAGAATCCCAACTAATTAAAAAAAAAAACCTCTTTAAGTTAGAAAAAAATAGGGTTGCCTAGATAGATCCTTCTAAAATAAGATCTTTTTATAGCAATTATAATCCATAAGCAATTTCTCTAGACATTGTTACAGTATACTTCAGTGAAATAAGGATAAACTTAAAATGATAATATACCACTAAAAAGAAGGCATTTATGAAAAAAACAGTAAAGCTAGTTTTGACAAATTGTTTTGATTATAAATAGATGGATTTTTGTCCAATATTATATATTACAGAGAGAAATTGATACTCTTTGTTTTTGTTATATTGCTTACTGGCTAGCATGGTGATGGTGAAATTATTAAACCTGGGAAGGTTAAAATGACAGAGCTGAGAAAACACCACAGGGTAGAATCTCTAAGATGGTCCTCTACTATCTCCCCATCCTAGTATCCCTTTGCTTGTGTAATTCCCTTATCTTGCATGAAGGTTATAGTATAACATGTTTCCAACCAAAAGAATGTAGCACCATCATTTCAGTGATTATTTCATATATGATTATAACTTCATTCTTAGTAACAGACTCTACTAACTATGTTCCTTACTGGATTCGATGCAGTAAACTACCATATGGAGTGGTCTACCTGGCAAGAAAATGAAGATCAGGCCACCTGGTGGCATAGTGGTTAAGGTGGCTGGATCCCAGATGTTCAATTGTGTAGTTCAAGTTCCAAAGCCAGAAGACTTAGAGACATGCCAGGCATGTCTGTAGGACAAAATCATGAAAGGAAGGAGAAATAGAGGAGAAGGGATTTCGCTGTGATCATCGTCAATTGGAGATGCTCCCTCCACCCCACCTCCCCCAGTGTCTCTCTCTGACAAGTGCACATGCACTCTAGAGAATAAAACAAAGATGATGAAGGTGATGTCTGATCAGTATCCAGAAGGAATCGAGGCCCTCAGACCAACATCTCACAGGAATTGTGTCCTACCAACACCCCTATGCTTAGAAACAACTCTCTCTAGCTGCACCCAGACGAGACTCCAGCTCCAGCCCACGCCTGATCAAAACCTTGTGCATAGGCTATGCAGTGGCCCTGGGGTAACACAGCACTGAGATGCTGAGCCCATGTGGGAAGGTCCTGAGTTTGCATCTCCAGGCCTCCCTGTGCAGCCATGCCTGGACCTAGGTTTCCTGAAGCTGAAGGTGCTTCAAGATGTGACGACTTTGTTGGGGTGACTCTCTCTCTCCCCTTATGGAAGAAATAAAGACAAAAGTAAAACAAAACAAAACAACAACAAAAAAAAAAAACAAAAAAAAACAAAAAACCCCACTAACCTCATACAATACTATAAACAGAGGACACAGATCACCTAAGTCTAGATTTCTATTTTTTTAGTGTAATTATTGCATGTGATTTCTCTCTATCTCTCTAGAGGGCATGTGCTCGCTGGAGAGACAGAGAGAGACAGAAAGACAGAAAGTGAAAAATCACACCCCCAGAGGGGTGGTGGCCATGCTGCAATCCCTTTTCCTCCATTCTCTTGGGATCTTAGGCATGTACACACACGTGCCCAGCATAAATTTAAGCTACTGGGTCTGGGACTCAAACTGTAGTTGACTACATGGGTGTCCTGAAACCTAACCGTTATGCCATCTGCTGGTCCCAAACTATGCCTAGATTTCTAATCTACACAAACTTCAGGATGATAAGTATGTAATTTTAACTCATTAAGTGTAATGATAACATTATTATGCTACAATAGATAACTAACATATGTGGCAAGAATATTAGTGTAATGAATTGTTAACTTAGGACAAACTGAATTATGTACTACTTGTTAGAAAGTTTGATATTGATACGAGGGGCCAGCAGATGGCCTAATGGTTATGTCACCAGACTCTCATAGTTGACTATGGTTCAAGTCCCGGAGATGGTGGCTTAAAACTCACACTGGGCATGTGTGTGTGCATGCCCAAAATCCTGTGAGAAGACTGGAAGAGAAGGGATTTCTTGCTTTCTGTCTCTGTCTCTCCAGTGAGCACATGTAACCTATAGGGAAAAAAAAAAAAGGAAACTTTGATATGAGAAAATATCTGTTAATTATATTCTAGGATCATTTTCAAACATTACTTAAATTGTGTACCTATCTAGTCACTACATGACATAAGAGCTAGTCACCACATTCAATAAAACTACATTCTAAATTTTCCATAATTAATCTCTTTCTTAATCCTAATAAAGTTTAGAAAAATGATATCTACAACTAATACAACTTTAGCTTTAATATCAGAAAAAATCCATCTTTTATTTATCTAATTTTTTAAAGGTTTTTGCTATAGGGTATATGCACTCACCTGGAGAGAGACAGAGAGGGAGAGAAAGAGAAAGAGAGAGAGAAATCATCCCCCAGGGAATGGCAATGCTGCAATCCCTTCTTCTCCATTCTCCTGGGATTTGGATCACACATGCACTCACAACCAGAGTGATTTTCAAGCCTCCAGGTCTGCAGCCCAAACTGCAGTTGACCATGTGGGAATCCAGCGCCTTACCACCACACCACCTGCTGGCCCCTCCATCTCTTATTTCAGATATCAAAAATAACATTTGGTGCACAGTTTTGCTACCTCACTTGCACAATCAGGATAAATATAATTAATACTGGAAACAGTAACTGGCATAATTTAAGAAGGAGTTTAACTCCTATGCACACCACTAAGAGCATATAAAATCTATTTGTTAGTAAATGTTTGAAACAGATTTATCTGTAGGCAAAATATTTCCACATTAAACTTTATTTTCATTGTTCTGGCACACTTCTTTCTATCAGAATCCAAACATACTATAAAAATGCAAATTTCTCCTGGCTAGAATACAATGAACCTCTATGATAATGAGCATTTGATTATGAAAACCTTGATGCTTTTCTATTTATTGCAAGGCAGGACCTCTTTTATTACGATTTTATGCACTGAAAACTACAAGTGACATGATTAGGGCAAATGACATAACCTCTTTGGAGTCACATGTATCTTGAATATAAAATAAAGGAGTTGGTATCAATCAGGATACCTAACGTCAGACGGACAGAGAAGGGAGAAACATAACTAAATTGAATAAAGTGAGTTTGGTAATATTTAAGAAGGATGACTCTGTATTATGTACATTCAGTGTGATTTTTCAATTGACAATGAAAAATTAAATGTTTATGTGAATTCTATGAACTTTTTACATTTCAGAAAACAATGAAAATGTATTTTCTAAAGTACTCAATGACTAGATTTGATTTATAGGCTGACAGCTTATGATTTTTAGAGTAGAAACACTCTCTCTTCTGTATTTCCCAGTTCTACTATTCTGAGTCTGATGCAATATGATTTATAATTCCCTCTTTACTTTCTGTTGAGCACAATAAAAATCTGTTGCTTCATTTCAGAAGCAATTAATTATCGTTGAAGAAAGAATGTCTCGGAAGACTTTGAAAGTTAAAAAAAGACAAATGTTTTCTTTCACTATTAATTTATATACTTGTAATCTATCAACTTATAGTAAATAATGTATCATTATCACTCTTTTAACTTTCAACGCTGAATTCAGACAGTTGTTTGTTGAGTGTCTGAAATTAAGAAATTCTACTTTACTTTTTATGTGTGTATTCACAATTTTTTAAAATTTTCATTTTTATAAAGCGAAAATTACAGAACATTTTTTTCCCACAGAAGAATTTACATCTTTGTTTCTTAAATGTTTCCTCCCTCTCCTCCACCGCGCCCAGCCACCCTCTCCCATTCACCTACTTAAAGAATTCTACTTTTTTTTTTAGAGGTTTTTCTGCTATAGGGCATGTGCGCTAGCCAGAAAGACAGAGAGACAGAAAGCGAGAAATCACCCCCCCGCATGGCGGATGGCCACGCCACAATCCTTCTCCTCTGTTCTCCTCTTGGGATCTTGGGCACACACACATGCCTGGCATGAGTTTAAGCCACTGTGTCAGGGACTTGAACCAGTCGACTACATGGGAGTCCAGTGACATAGCCATTACACCATCTGCTGGTTCCAAGAATTCTATTTTTCAAAGGTAGATTTACTGCCAATATAGTCAACAAAATCATTTTTCTTTTTCCTTTTTTTTTAAATTTGCCAGAGGGCATGTGTGCTTGCAGAAGATGAAGGGAGGGAGAGAAGGAAAGTGAGAAATCTCCCTCCATGGGGAATGTACGTGCCTACCCTGCCTTTTCCTCCCTTTCTTCCCTCTGCTCAGGATTTGGGGCACACACATAAAATCTTGGTATGTTTCTTAAGCTGCCAGGCTCAGTTCTTAAACCATGGGGGTCAGCCATGTTGGATCCACTTGTCTCATCTCCAGGCTACAGGCTGGCTCAGCATAAAGAACTTTTAAAATAAAGGGAACAGGGCTGTCCCATGGCCTACTAATTAAGAGAGTCTGATCCCATATGGTTAACCAAAGTTGAGTACCAGCCCTATCGCCTTGAAAACACATTGTACGTGTGTGTGTGTGTGTGTGTGTGTGTGTGTGTACCCCAAATTCCAACAGGATAGAGAAATGGAGAAGGGATTGTGGCATGACCACATCATATTGAGGGATGCTCTTTATCTCTATGTCTCTCTCTCTGTTGCCCTCTGGCAAGAAAAAGGAAAAGAAATTAAGAAAAAAGAAGGAAGGAAGTAGAAAGAGAAGAAAGACGGGAGGAAGGAAGGAAGAAAGAATAAAGATAAAGAAGAAAGGAAGAGAAGAAAGAAAGAAAGAGAAAAAGAAAAGAAAAAAAAGGAAGAAAGAAAGAAAGAAGAAAAAGAAATGAACATTTGAAACAGAGAGCATGCAGTAATCCAACTATTCACCTTTGCTAATGAAGCTTAAAGTCAAGATACCAACTGGATTTTCCTTTCCCCACAAGGATTGCTAAAACCATATTGAAGGAAATGGCTATCTCTTTAAGAGATAAGTATCTCAAACCCTGGAGAGACTAAGGGTGTCCTGTTTTAGTGATGTCCTTTAGGAAGAGCCTCCAAGGAAGGTCCTTTCACAAAGTTGGACCTGACTTGGCTTTCTTGGCTACGTGGCCTGGCTTAGCTCTGATGGCTGCATGGGTTCTTATTTACTTCCCGAGGGAAACATTTTGGATTTTATTGTCCATTTTAAACAAAATCCATACGTTTTGATGAAAATTCCCTAATAGAAGAGGCATGATGATTACATTGCTGGATTCCCATGTAGTCAACTCTGATTCGAGTCCCGGATCACGTGATCTAAACTCACACTGGGCGCAGGTGCATATGTGCCCAAAATCCCGAGAGGAGAATGGAGGAGAAGGGGTTGCAGCATGGACATCCCACCCAGTGGGTGATTTCTCACTTTCTCTCTCTCTGTCTCTCTTGCATGCACACACACCCTTAAGCAAACATCTCTCCAAAAAAATAAAAATTCCCTAATACTTAAGTAGCTGCCTAAATAATATTTCAATGAAAGAGATCACAGTTATGAATGTGTCCCCATGCTGCCAAGTTCATGTGTTGAGATTGGGGGCAACTGGATTACAAGAGTAAAAACTTAATCAGACTACAGTGTTTAAAGGTGGCTATGGAGGAGGTTATAAAAGCAAGGCTCCAGGATTGACTCCCATGAGTTTATAAGGAGACAAAATGAGCTAGAGAGACACCCTGCACTTGCTGTGTCTCACCTTCTGCCTGGTTACCTGCCAGCAGGAAGAACCTCACCAATGTGGCCCCTGGACCTCCAACTAGGAGCAGGTAAACCTCCAGTCTATGTAAATTACCCAGACTCAGTGATTTTCTATTATTAGCAACAGAAGGAACTAGAACAGACAGACACTAACTTTAAATTTTATTAACTCACTGATGCTACTTATTATTTGTATTATCCTTACCCACTTATATTTTACACGTAAAACAACAGGATATTTTTTCAATGAATAGACCTTATTTTCTTTCTTTTTTAATAATGTTATTAAAGTTAAAATAAAGATGCTTTCATAATGCCCATGAGTTCTAGTATTTGTAGTTCCTTCCAGATGATGGTCCAAATTATAATATATATACAATATATATTATAATATACATACAATATATATTATAATTTGGACCATCATACACACACACACACACACACACACATACATCTAATGTGCAACAAAGTGACTACAGTTGATAATAATGTATCCTATACTGGAAAATTGCTAAAAGAGTAGTTTTCAGTGTTCTCACCACAAATAATCAGTATGTGAGTTCATGCAAATTAGTATGTGAGGTAAGGCAAATTGTAATTAGTTGGATGTAGCCATTTTTATATATATATATATATCCATTCATGAATGGTTATTTGTGGCAAGAACACTGAAAATCTTCCCTCATAGCAATTTTTCAGTATACAATACATGGTTATCAACTACTGCCACCTTGTTGCATAATAACATATCTCTTAAACTAATTCCTCTGGTCTAACTGAAATTTTGTATCCTTTGACCAATATTTTCCCCATGGTACAACTACCCCTTAATAATACCTATTCTAATCTCTACTTTTATGAGTTCAACATTTTTAGATTCCACACATGTTAGATAATGCAATATTTGTATTTCTGTGGCTTAGTACATTTTACTCCATGTAATGTTCTCCATGTTCATTGATGTTGTTGCACATAACAAGATCTCCTTTATTCGGGCTGAACAGTATTTTATTGTGTGTGTATACTACATTTTCTTTACTCATCCATTGATGGATACTTAGGTTGAGTCTATAACTTCAATATTAAGAATAATACTTCAATGAATGTGGAAGTACAGATAACTTTTTTGACTAATAACCCACTTAAAAACAGACAAAGGAACTGAATAGATATGTCTCAAAATGATACATGCAAATGACCAATGGATATATGAAAAAAATACTCAATTTCACTAATCACAAAAAATGCAAGTTAACACTTACAATAGTTAGAATAACTATTAATCAATCTGCTCCAATTATCTTGTCTGGGAGTAGTGTGTTTTGTCTCACTAGGCTCAGGCATTGGTAACACTGAAACTCAGAAGGCAGAGGGTGCAAGTTTGGACTTTTCATCCTGTTCTTGAAATAGTGATGATCTCTGCTCTCCTCCATGCCATGAGTTTTCCCTTGGGACTGGTTATTAGTGAACTCATTCACACTGACTAAGATGTCCCTAAATGTCCCTGTTCTTCACCTACTTATTCCTCTTCCCCAAATGTCTTACAATCACTATTTTTTTTTTCTGCCTCTATACATTTGCTTTCTCCAGAATGTCATGTAGTTGGAAACATATATCTACAGTCTTTTTGGACTGGTTCTTTTCTTAGCCATGTGCACTTAAGGTTTCTATGTGATTTTTTGAGGCTTGCTATCACATTTCATTTTATTGCTGAATATTATAATATGGGAATGTACCATACACAGATGCATTTTAGAAAAATAAATTGATTGAAGTAACTCCAAATCTGCTGTTTAGAAATAAACCTTTGCCGGGACCAGCAGTTAGTGTAATGGCTATGTCGCTGGACTCCCACGTAGTCGACCGCGGTTCGAGTTCCGGACCCGGCGGCTGAAACTCACGCCGGGCGCGTGTGCGTGCGTGCCCAGGATCCCAAGAGGAGAATGGAGGAGAAGGGATTGCGGCGTGGCCATCCCCCCTGGGGGGTGATTTCCTGCTTTCTGTCTCTCTGTCTCTGTCTGTCTGGCGAGCGCACGCGCCCTATAGCAAAAACCTCTCCAAAAAAAAAAAAAAAAAAAAAGAAATAAACCTTTGCCAATAAAACACAAATCAGATCAGGTTAACTAGTTCATAATTTATGTGAAAATACTGAAAACAGAAGATTTCTTTTAAGCATACAAATTAATTCATAGATCTTAACATTTCTATGTTTTGGAAAATATAGATTACAATAAATCTCTTTTAAATACAAATTTAACATATTTGAGTCATCTAATGACAATATGAAGATAATATAATTTTCAACATCCAAATGTTATACCTAGTTTTTACAGTATAAATATAGATGAAACAATTATTCTACAATTTAAAACCTACTTTTATTACTGGGTTCAAGAAGTAACAATAAAAATAAATGTTATAAGTGTCACAAAAAGCTCCTAATTATTTTAAATGCCATGCAGTTTAGGATATAAAGTGTTTGTAAATAGATGCTATAAAATTTCACTGAAATTCAATCTGGCTCTATTGCTTTCTTTCTGCTGAGAGACAAATCTAATTTATTTTGACATGTTTGAATTCAATATACTTGCAAATCAGTACCAATTAAAGAACTGTTTTTATATCTACTATAAGAGAATTTAATGAAAAATGGAGGAAAAAACACCCAGTGAAGCTTCCATTATTTGTAACCTTGGAGTAATTGCATCAGGGTGATCTAATTTTACTTATTTAACTAAGAAAACAGTTTGAAAAAGACATGAATCAGGAGGGAGACACCTGCTTTCCCAGAATTCTTAGGATATATTGTAGATAAGAAAATTAATAAAGAACTGAAGTATTAGACATTGTTTTTTACATCTTTTCCAAAGGTTGCTTATTACTAAGTTTTGCTTCTATTCCATGCCATAAAGTATTCTCATTTTGAAGATGTGAAAACTGAAGTAAAAATAATTCCTCTTACTATTTGAGACCTCAGCAGCAATCTGTTTGTGTTTGCTCATTTGCTCATTTACTTTATTGCTCTCATTAATAAAATTTATTCTAATCCCTATTAGTCATTGGCTTTCAAACTTTAAATCCATAAGAATCTGCTGGAGAAGAGAAGCATTGTTTACATTTCTTGATAGCGTGATAAAAATTCTTATTTAATAGGTCCATCAGGTCAGGTTTGGTTAGCATGTGAAAATGTTCCCCAGTGATAAAGATAGCAGACATTTATCAATCACGGAGCTGCAAATAATAGATTTCTCTGCCCATTGCCTACCTCTTTCTTCCTTTCCTCGTCAGTCCACTCAGACTACAGCAATGCAAGTCCTTTCAACAAACTAGACTTAAACTAAGATGGCCTCTTCTGATTCTAATAGTCTTGGGTTTGAAATCCAGCTCTGCTACTTATTAGTTATGAGACTTTGGTAATAATGCTTAGCTTCTCAACCTTATTTCTTTAGTTATAAAATGGGGAGATTATGAACTTGCTTTAATTTTGATATTTTCATATTTTCTATGTGTATTAAAGAACATTATGTGTACAGAAAGCTTTCCTTATGCCTGACATATAGTAGTTGATTCATAAAGTATGTCTATTATTATTTTATTAGCTCTTGTTTTGGAATTTAGCTTAAATTTTAAAATAATACATAAGTTTGAATGGTAGACAGAAGGAAAAAAAATGAATACTTTCCTACGTACTATCTGATTCAGCTAATATTACACGTCTTAAGCACTCCAATTTCCTCATTCTAGTTCTCAAGCATATATCAATTTTACATCTGAAATGGTAATTACATTTTTTTATTGTTTTAAATCCATAGGTAATTTTTGACTTCATTCAAAAGAAACTAAGAACGAGCAAGATTGGTATAGACAGAGGCTGTTTCTGAAATGCAAAAACAAACACAAGAGCACTTAAAACGTAACCATTTTAGGAATGGCGTGAAGGTTACATCATTGGACTCTCACATGGCTGACCACGGTTCCAGTCCCAGATTTAGTGGTTTCAAACTCATGCCAGATGTGTGAGTATGCATGCCCAAAATCCCAAAAGAATGGAGGAGAAGGGATTGCAGCACAACCATCCTCCCCTAGGGGGTGATTTCTCATTTTCCATCTCACTTTCCCCAGTGAATGCATACACTCTATAGCAAAAATCTCTCTAAGAAAAAAAAAAAAAGTTATCATTTTATTCATTGCGGTTTACTCATTTATTCAATAAATACTTATTGAACACACACTATGTATGTGCCTGAAGTCCAATAGTCAATACAGATGCCAAGACCAGAAAGAGGAAACTGATCTTACATTCCATAGAGGCTATAGTCTCAGGAAAACTAGACAGTTAAATAAAAAATTAACAATAAAATCTGGTAGAGACATTAATACCAGACCCCCGTTAGTGCAATTGCAAACATGGCATGCCCCATTTACATTTTATTTTCCTGAATACCTACAAATTAACTGTGAGTAGATCCAGGCAGCTGCATTTTTGATGGACAGATATAGGCCAGGCACAGTCATTCCTGACTGACTGATCTACTTACCAAAAATAGACCAGAATGCAGGTGCATATTCATACTTAGTAATGATTTCAAATAAAGCTATTTTGTATTTACCTACATAGTAGTGGCCCTTTTCTCCTTATAGATTAATTTGCACATTTTAACTTTTCTAACTTTCAAAATAAGCTTGTCGAATGCCTTTGTTATTTCCTATTGCCTATTGAATAAACTAGCTTCTAAGTATGAAATAGCCATATGAAGATGATAAATCATAATAGCACCTTGAAATATATCCATGTGGTCACACAAATAACATCCAAAAGAAAAATAAAAGATAACTAGAATGAGCATCTGGTATTTTAATTCATTCTACACTAACAGTTATATGTGGTTACTCAAAAATAACATAATAAAAATCGATATCCAAGTCTTGCTAGAACATCTGGAAAATAGAGGTAAGTATTTTTTCATATTATTAATACCCTAGAAAGATTGTGAATAATTGGAAAATGCTGTTTAGTGAGAGGGATACTTAAGACAGTACAGTAGACAGATTCATCAGGGCTTGAAAGAGGGGAGATATTTCATTCTCATTTATATTTTTACTAATGAAGTTTTAATTAATACATTATTTCAAGATTTCCTTTTTTTTATTATGATCGGGATAACTATAAATAAAACCTTGCTTCTCCACTATCACTGATTATTAGGCTGAAGAAAATAAAGCAATGAAAAAAATGGTTTTCTATTTTTCTTTAAATGTTTAAAAATTTGATATAATGAAACAACAAAGCATAATTGAAATAAAGAAGATATCACAATATTTATCTGTCCTTAGATTTAACCTTCTGTAACTTTTTTTATGTTTGATAGTTTTTGTTAAAAAATATGCCAAGATCTGCCTATTTGGTTGAAAATAAAAATAAAGAAAAAAGAGTTTATGTGAAGGCCCCTTCATATTGGAATTCATTGTTTTAAATGTGAAAAGGTAGATGTTATAGAATTTAAAATATGTCACAACATGCTGAATAGATTTAAAAGAAAGTATAATTTTTATGTCACCATGTATAGTGAGTTATTTTCCTTTAATGAAATATTTGCATAAAATATTTTACTTTTCTAACCTATCTGCTTTTCCACCTTTCCTAAAGATAAAAGACTGTTAGCATGGGGACCAGCAGCTAACGTAATGGCTATGTCTCTGGACTCCCACATAGTTGACCGCGGTTCGCGTCCTGAACCTGGTGGCTTAAAACTCACGCTGGGCGCATGTGCGTGCATGCCCAGGATCCCGAGATGAGAATGGAGAAGGAATTGCAGCATGGCCATACCCTTGGGGGATGATTTCTTGCTTTCCGTCTCTCTGTCTGTCTCTGTCTGGTGAGGGCATGCGCCCTATAGCGAAAACCTCTCCAAAAAATAAAATAAAATAAAGACTGTTAGCATGGTGAGTGGATTAAAAAATAGATCAAATTTCCCTGCTAGTCCTCCTTGCCATCCAGAGGGTATTTGTTTTCCCTTCCTTGTACCTAGGCTCTTCCTGCCTTTAGTTTAACCAATAGAATTAGATGAAAGCCACGGTGTTGCTGCCTTTGAAGTGAAGCCTTGTACCCTGCTCTTACAAATAGAAAAGCTGCTCCAAGTCTGGCTGTGAAGAAGCCTAGCATTGCCTCTTTGAGTGAGGAAAACCACATGAGTGGAAGCCCAGGCTACTCCTGTGTCTTCGGCTTCAGAAGGATGACCAGCTGAGATCAGTCCTGACACCTCACAGGATTGTCAAACAATACAAATTGTTTTTGTCTTAGTCACTAAATTTTGGGGTAGGAAACAGACAGAAATGAGTACTGCCATACCTAAAAACAGAAGCATATGAAATTTGTTTCAAGACAGGCAGTGGCTGGTAAGTGTGGAGTCTTTTAAGGGAGGCTGGAGGAAATGGGAATAAAATTTTAGAAAAGACTAAAAAAATAAACTATTTGAATGTAGAAAATGATAACTTTTTTTCTGGAAGCTATAGCACAATTGGCAACATTGTCACCTGTAGTAATTTAGAAGAGTTGAACTCATGAACTGATATACTTGTAGATCTTGTTAAAAAAGTTTTCAGATAGAATGTTGGAAGGATCTATTGGTTTTTCCTAGGTACACGTGATAAAGCACGTATGAAAAAAAAAAAAGATAACTGTCTATAATTAGTCTGTCCCTGTTTTATTATTGTATTTTTTTTAGGCTTTTGCTACAGAGTCTGTACAGTCTCCAGAGAGAGATAGAGAGATAGAGAGAGGGAAAGTGAGAAATTGCCCCCACGGCAGATGGCCATGTCTAGTCCCCTATCCTCCATTCATCTCTTGGGATTTTGGACACACATGCACACATTATTCAACATTGATATAGTAATTTCAACTTTCCTAAGTTTGCAATTTCACAATCTACCTTCTCCTATCTATTGTTGTGCATGTGATTTTGATGTAAATATAGTGGTTAACAGTATCAAACCGTGTGTGGTAAGTTTATCAGAAATAAAATGCAGTATTAGAAGATGACGAAGTAAATAGCATGGCTATGACACCATAAGAATAGAGATGAGGGACCTCATCATTTATAAATTGGTGGTAACGATGTCATGATTGTGAACCAACCTTTAAATCGTGCAAATTCTACTTCTAATAGAGACTCTTGGAGCACCAAGAGATCTTCTATGAAGAGCCTCTGCATATGTCACTTCCTGTTTAACACCTACCAATGTCATCAAGTATCTCTGTGATAATAAACAGCCTCTAACATGGTTCATTAAGTTCTTTCATAATCTAGCTCTACCTGCTTTTCCAGACTCACCACCTTAGGACTCTAACTATATGCTATGTTTAATTGTCAATAAAATAAAATTAATGTATCCTATTTGTGTGTTTTCACTGAAATCATAATTTTTCATGAAGTAAGGAAAGAAGAATGGATTATATAAAATCATACTCTATGAAAAAGCTTGTCCTAAATTCTTTTTTTTTTTCTTTTACTTATTCACTTTTTTTTTTTTTTGAGAGGTTTTTGCTATAGGGCGCGTGCGCTCGCCAGACAGACAGAGAGAGACAGAGAGATAGAAAGCAGGAAATCACCCCCCAGGGGGGATGGCCACGCCGCAATCCCTTCTCCTCCATTCTCCTCTCGGGATCTTGGGCACGCACGCACATGCGCCCGGCGTGAGTCTAAGCCGCCGGGTCCGGGACCCGAACCGCGGTCGACTACGTGGGAGTCCAGCGACATAGCCATTACGCTAACTGCTGGTCCCTTATTCACTTATTTTTAAAATTTGCCACTGGGTGCATGTGCACATGTGAGAAAGATAAGAGAGAAGGAGAGAAAGAGTGAGAAAGCACCCCTTGGGGAGGGATGGGGAACAAGGAGGGGTGACCATGCTGCTATCCCTTCTCCTCCATTCTCTTCCTGAGATTTTGGACACCCATGTACATGTACCTGTTGTTTTTCCCAAGCTGCTGGGGCCATGACTCAAACCACATAATCAGCCGCATGAGATCCAGTCACCCAGCCATCCTAACCACCACACCACATGGTTGGCCATGCCTGCCCTAAATTCTAAACAGCAGATTTAAAGTGAACTGTTCAATCTTGATTCCTTTGTCACCAGAAAATAGGCTTCACTCTGTTACATGAGCAAATGCCAAATCATGCATAACCTTGAAGAGGTAAAAGAGAAATTAAACTCCACATGGCAACAGAGAAAGTCTACAAAAGCTGTAGTGAACGACTGTAAAACTCGTTCTTTTAATACTTAAAAAACCAAAATCTATTATGTTCAAGGCAAGATTTTAATAGGTCCATAGAAAGACAGGAAAGATTATCTTCAGGCAAAGTCAGCTTTCTTATTGGATAATAAATCTAAATTAAAATAGAAAACAGCTTCAACAATCAAATTTTTATACTCCAGGTGAGTTCATTTTGTATCATAGAAATAGTTTTCAGATAGTCTTTTTTCTGCTTTCATATTCTTTGCAATGAAGACCAATGGTTTCTCCTACACTATAGTCCTTATTGATTAGAAATCTTTTTTTGAATCACCAAGTTCAAACTTGTATGGTTTATATAAGAATGAAGGCAATGTTCCTTAATGTAATTTAATTTTAATTCTCTTGAATAATTAGATGTTAACCAGAACTGCTCATTATCATTTTCTTGGCCATTGTGATAACATTGTTTTCATTTTTCATAGTATTAAAAAAGGTACCTGCATTATGCATTACATTTTTTCCCTGTTTTTGCATAACAGGAGGTAGAGTGTTAATTCTTTATGAAATCCACTCTAATTTTAATAGTCAAGTAAAGTGTCTAGAAAAGCTTATTTTAAATATAAATTCCATCTAATCTTTGCATTGCTACTTAGTATAAAATTAATCCATATTAATTACCAAAAATATCATTTTTTAATTAAATGGGGAAACTTAAAGATTACTTTTAAAGAGTACTTGAATATTTAAATAGCCAAATAGAATAGAAATTTCATATGTATAATTTTCTATCTGGATTTGATATATTATATTTGAATAAGTAGAAACTGAAAACATCTTAACTATTTTCTCTAGGGTTAGCAAAATATCAAGTTGCTCAAGAAGTTAACAAAATATCTTAAGAAAATATAATCTTTTTGTGTGTATACTAACATGAATTTTGAATTTCTGTTTTTTGTGGAAATTACACTTTAAAATACATAAATCTTTAAAAATGAATATACATATGACATTAAATTATATAAATACCTAACAGTCAAGGTTGATACATTTCTATTTTAAATACATACCAAATGTAATCTACATAGGTAGTCACTTTCTCTGGAAAATTTGTAAATAATTGTTTTGGTAAATTTTTTGATAAATTGTATAAGATACTGCATTTCTCACTCAAAATCAATATTCACATTTGGACTCCATGATCTATTCCAGACATGTTGACCTTTCCATGATATTTACTTTTAAAACTGATGACAAGTGAATTCCAGTGTGTATAAGTCTTAGTCCATCATCCTGAGATGAAGGTCAAATGTCATTCTTCAGAATGTTAACTTATTTGACCTACAGGAGTCAATCTATTCTCAAGCAACACTATGTGTTTGACCTACTATTATGATTTTGATATTTCTGTGTGGATTAAATACAAGCCATATAAAATGAGTTTATGGATTATGGCAGTTTTGATATTATAAGCCAGACAGATAAACAGGCAGATTTTTGTCTATAGTTCCTGGCTCATCAGTATTTGGTCTTGTGTTCTTGATTCCTGAAGCAGCTTCAGAGAAACAGCTTCAGAAACAAGAAAATAAAAGATAGTCTGACCTTCACCTGCTCCTTCTCCTCCCCGATGCAGATCATAGAAGCTAGTCCTGAAGTGGGTTATGGAAGCTTTACTCTTACTCCATCTTTCTCATAATAAATTACACGACCCTCATTCCAGAGGAGTCCTGCCCCATAGCCTGGAAGAAGGAGTACTACATGGGAAGGCCAAGAGGAATCCAAACAGAAAGACCTCAGTGAGTTTTCCTGCTCAGCCTGTTAGCATTAGTCCCACCCTTTTGTCCAAATGTCAATGCAGTGAAGTATCATTAAAAAAAAATCCCAAGAGGAAAGGGTTCAGTGAAGATTTGGACAGCTGAACACGTGGAGACTTGCAGGAAACTGAACAATAAATGCATACATGTGCCAGGAGGGTGGGGCACACAACTTCATGGGGACTGAAGCTCCTGCACGTGGGATCCTTTCAGACACCGATGTAGGTATGTCTTCAGTGGACTCTTTGCTTTCTGTAAAACATCCTTTATAGTAAACCAGTAAATATAATAAAGTGTTCTGCTGATTTCTGTGAGCTGCTCTAGCAAAATAAACTCAAAAAGCAGGTGTGGAAATCTCAATTTGCAGTTGGTCTGCATTTGGAAATTCTGGAGGCCTAGATTTGGCAACTTGTGTCTGAGGTACAGGGCAGTCTCATTGGATTGAGCCCTAAACCCGCGGGGACTGATACTACTCCCAGGTAGGCAGTGGACATCAGAAATGAAATAGAGGATTCCCAGCTGGTATCCATGGCAAAGTTGCTTGCTTGGTTGTGGGGAGAACTCCCGTATTTTGTGATCAAAGAAGTGATCTGTGTTGTGACATATTTTCCTGTTTTTCTATGCAAAAAAATGCATCATGACTTTCCCAACAACCCAACAGTAGGAGAAATGAAGATTTTGTTGTTCCTCCTTATTAGTGAAAGTATTTTTCCAGAAGATACAAACAGATATTTGAGAATCTCTTTTCAAGTATGGATATGTGGTTGCAATGACAGTTTGCCTTGCAGATCTTTAACTATGGGGAACACAAGGCCCAAGGTTCTAGTCGCTCTGCTCTAAAATCTACTGCTATGTTTGTAGGGAGGACACAGTTTCTTTTCTTTTCTTCTTTTTTTTTTTTGGGGGGGGGGCGCGCTGTGAGGACACATTTTCTAGGATCTGCTTTTAGTTAATGACTGAAAACAGCAGAGATACTTATGCAGGTCCCTTCATGGAAGACACAGGACTTTTCTGACAGGTAACTATGGCATGGAGATTGTCCGACTGTCTAGCGGAACCATACTTAAATGACACAGTAGTTACTTCAATGACAGTAGCTGAGGGTGTTTCTACCTGACCTTTCTTCCTCCTCTTCACTGGATTCAGAATGCATTTTGGTCTGAAGGGTCTCCCAGCCTTGTTCTGCTTCTTTCTCAATTTTCTAACAAAGTATTTCCTTAATGAAATCCTTGCGTGTTAAATTACATCTTGGTGTCTTATTGTTGGAGGACCTAAACTAACATAAGTCATTTAAGGGAATGGCATTTAAAAAGACTTAGCATTTTGAAAGATATAAGATAAATTCAGCTACAATATTGTTGATTTTCTTGTAGACTTTGTTATCTGGTTGTAAGGATTGTGTCCTGTCTTGAGATATGGATAGGTTCATGCACCTACCATGTGAACAGAATCCTAACCTGTTTCTTGGCTTATGCAAAGTTCCTTAGCATTATTTAAGTTAAAACAGGTTTCCTTAATAGTACCAAGTGAATTTGCTATTGAAAGTAGTTAGATAAGAAATTGTGTGATCAACACAATGTGGGGGAAAGGAATGAAAGACAACTGTAGACACCAGGGATAGTGTGAGAAGAGGGTGGGAAAGGACAGAGGGTCAGAAACAGGGGATAAAAAAAAAATTCTAGAAACTAGAAATGGAAAATTTTTTATAATAATATGCCCGATTAAGCCACTATGCAGTATATTCTGGATGGGAAATCACATTTTGTATGCTGTGACAATGCTTAGGGAAAGAATGTAAATTAAGTTAAAAAAACAGTTTCAGGGGAATAAAAAACTAAAACTGTTATTCTTTTTATTTTTTTGGAGAGGTTTTTGCTATAGGGCGTGTGCGCTTGCCAGACAGACAGAAAGAGACAGAGAGACAGAAAGCGAGAAATCACCCCCCAGGGGGGATGGCCACGCCGCAATCCCTTCTCCTCCATTCTCCTCTCGGGATCTTGGGCACACACGCACACGCATCCAGCATGCGTTTTAAGCCACCGGGTCCGGGACACGAACCGCGGTTGACTACATGGGAGTCCAGCGTCATAGCCATTAATGCTAACTGCTGGTCCCAAAACTGTTTTTCTTGAAATTAAAAAAAAAATGCATTAAAAATACCTATTCGATGCCTGCAGTAAGATATATAGCCCCAGCTAGGTGCTACTTTATAGGATGCTCATTCTACTCACTGAGGCTTATGCCTAAAGTTGGACTTGTGTTCATGGAAAAGTATATATCAGCTGTGCTTGCCATGAAAATATTTAGATTAATAAAGATCTTTAGTGATTCCATAAAATGTGGGGGGAGCAAAAGTATAGAAAGCAAACATAGATACCAGAGAAAGTGTGGGAGAGTGGGAGAGGGCAGAGGGTAAAAGGGAATCAAGGATGGGGGGAAAAAAGCAAAACATACAGGAAACAAGAAATGGAAAATTATTGTTGACGATAACACGCATGCTGATGTGCTTGATTCAGCCAACATACAGTGTACTCTGGATGGAAAATCTCACTTTGTATACTGTAATGATGTACAGTGAATGAATGTAAATAAATAAATTTAATAAAAAAAAGATAAAAGATAAATTCAGAATATTCATTAATGTTTAGAAAAGGTTTTATGGAAGATAAAGATAAGATGAAGAAATTTAATAGCTATTAATATAGATTTTTAATATACATGAAAATAGATTATTTATATATATTTAAAGAATATTAATAAATTAAAGATTTAATATATATTAATTTATAAATTATAATGTAAATAGAAAACCTTGAAGGGTAGAGTTAACTACTAATAATAGACTATAATAGCAATGTTGGAGAGTTTCCTGTATATTTCAGGATTTATTAAATTAGTATTAGAAACTGAAATGAACTTTCCTTCAGGTCAGTAACTACAATGATTACTATTGCTCTACTGTATCACCTTAATGACAGATGCTACTGGTTATGTAAAGGTTTTTTTATTTTCCATAGTAAGTGCAATCCTTGTCAAGTTATCTGCTAATACTTGATAGGACAGCATTATTTGCCATCTTCTTAAATAAGATGCTTCAGCAATTTCACTCATACTATTTGAAACAGGGAGTGAATGCTAAAACTGATGAAAGTTCAAAGAAGAATGCATAGAAAGTAAGTTGAAAGAATAAACACATCAACGAACACATCAATATAAGGACTAGCTTCCCAACATTCACGTCTATCCAAAGATTGAAGGAGACAGGTTCTCCACAAATCTAAGGTGGCACAAAAGCCTAGGTGACCTTGTGGCAAAAATAGTAGATGAATCAAGAATTCAATTATTTGAAGTGCTAATTTCTATCATCTGTTTTGTCAATTAGATGATATGAGTTCAAGAACAGAATTTTTATAAATATTATTCTATTTTTCCTCAATTTCTAATGGAAACAAAATAATGGAAAATGGCTTCAATAAAGAAAATGAGTTGCATCAGGATGTGATGAAATTTTTTAATCATGTGTGGTAAAACTTTAACCCAAAATTTATGATTAAAATATTTATATGAATTAGGGGTTTTTACTAGGGCTTAGTTTACTGCACACACACACACACACACACACACACACACACACACACACACAAATGAAATCAGCTAGAGTGGATTTTGAAGGAGAGGTATGGGATAGTTTAATAATAAAGATATGTCATGATCTCTTTAACAGGTTTGTTTTTAGAACCAGCAGTTGGCATAATGGCTATGTTGCTGGCCTCCCATGTAGTCGACCATAGTTCGAGTCCCAGACCCGGTGGCTTAAACTCACACTGGGCATGTGTGTGTGCGTGCCCAAGATCCTGAGAGGAGAATGGAGGAGAAGGGATTGTGGCATGGCCATCACCCCTGGGAGGTGACTTCTCGCTTTCTGTCTCTCTGTCCCTCTCTGTCTTTCTGGTGAGCGCATGTGCCCTATAGCAAAAAACTCTCCAAAATAAATAAAAAGAGGTTTGTCTCGATGACAGGTAAGAAGAATGAAGAATGGTGACATGGGCAATGAAAACTCTAAGACACAAATATCATGGATACATTTTGTTAATCAAAAAGAGAAACTAAAGGAATCAAATGAAAAAAGAGTGATACATGAGAATGGAGATTTGTTACATCTTGAGATTTGCGGTGATATGTATGTTTATAAAAAGTATGAGTGTTTATTTATAGTTGCAGAAAGGAATATCAGACAGCCTAAAGAAAGATACATTTCAAAAGTTTTAGAAAGCACTCAATTTTCTGGATACCTTAGGTTTTCTTTAAATGGTAGATGAAGCGGATGACGTTTTGATATTTCCTTTAACCTAAGAAGTGACTACATGAAAAATTGGCTCTATGAGGTCATGAAATTCACAAAATGAGTCTGTTTCAAGTAGTACAGCAGCCCTCAGGAGCAAAGAGAATCTAGTGCATACTTATCTTTCGAATTACTGTAAATTTGGCCATTATTACACTCAACATATATCTCTATGGGGCAAATTGCTTTCCCCTTATGAGATTCCTCCTACTCTTAAATTACTTGAAGCCAGTATATCAGGAAACAATTTTAGTTCACAGGAGCTGAGGGAAGAAAAATCAATTTTTTCCAATATGTATGAAATATCTCAATATTAGTAATTATAAACAGGAAAATAATGTGAGACTCTTTTCTTCTACTATTGACAACCTAAATCATTTCATTAAGCAGAAGGTGGCCTTCGTAAAAATCCTTAAATAATTTGACAAACTTCATTATTACTTTTCAAAGGAAAAGAAAGCAGTAAAAAAGAAACTTTTAAGTATGAAAAGGCACAACAGGACTAAATATATTGAAAGAGGGCTTGGGGTATTATTTTATTGCTATCTTTACATGGGTCAGATAACCCACTAGTTATCTATCATCAAAAACTTAGCTGGCATGGCTGGAAGATGGTGTGGTGGTTAAGGTACTGGACTCCCACTTGGTCTGCCATGGTTCTAGTCTCAGACCTGGCGGCTTGCTTTCTCACTTTCCCTCACTTTCTGTGGTGAAATTAAAAAAAATAATAATGATAATAATAATAATAAATAAGTAAAATTAAATTAAGTAAATAATTCTTTTAAAAAACAAAAACAAAAACCTAGCTGGCAACCCAGTAGATTTTTCCTTTAGTAAATATTACGGTAATTACTATGGTGTTTATCATTTGCTGGTTACCTATTATACTGTTCTTTTATAATTTCAAAAACAGAAAATGATAGGCCTATTGTTATATTTTGGCAACCAAGCACCGAAGTACTTTTAATTAAAAAAAAAATTATTTTGTTTCTCTGTCTAGGTACGATGCTATATTGGAAATTTTATGCCAAATACTAAATGCCACCTCTCAAATGTTTTTAACGGTCTTCCCAAAACTAGTATATAGCTCATAATTCTCATTTATACTTTGTAATATTTTCTTTTATTTATTCTTTTCTTTTGATCAACATAATCATATTTTTCAAAACACCAGAAACAGTAAAGAATTGTATCAAGTGTCTGAAGTTTAGCTTGAATTCCAGTCCTGTTTGGAATAGGTGATTTGGATATTAACATTTGATAAATTATAATCTAAAGAAATAAGGGTCTTTAAACAATCAGAAGTGTTTACCTGGTATTTGTGTTATTTCTTTTATTATTTTAATAACAATATATTTAACAGATACATATTTTAAAATAAAAATGTTTCCATTGTATCATGTCATTAATTCACGTACCCCATTGAATTTTTTTTCTTGGAGAGATTTTTGCTATAGGGCACATGTGCTCACCAGAGAGACAGAAAGAGAGAAAGTGAGAAATCACTCCCGAGGGTGGATGGCCATGCCACATCCTCTTCTCCTATCTCTTCGAGAGATTTTGGGCATGCCTGTGTGCACATTCTCTGCCTGTTTCAAGATGACAGGCCTGGGACTCAAACTGCAGTTGGCCATGTGGGAGTCCAGCAGCTTAACTATTACACCACCTGCTGGTCCCACTCATTGTATATTTTTAATACAAACTCATCATTTAAAAATAACAACAGTGATTAACTCTACAATTTCTCTAAAATTACATGCTTATTGTGCTAGTTCTTCACAAGCTCCATTTCCTTTCTGTCTCAGTAACAGAGGTGAAACTAGGATAGTTGCCCAGATAGGCCCCCTTTCCTCCACCCTGTTGTAGCAAGGTGTGAATGTTTGCCTGGATTTGCAAAATGAAATGCAAGCTGAGGTGAAATTCGCAATTCTCAGCTCACACAGTTCAAAGAGTCTCTGGATGTGGACTGCAGTGCTGAAGACGGTAGACCCTGAGTGGTTCTGGCTCCGGGAATGACTGCATAGGAGACTGTGTGGGGAAGAATTACTGCCAACTGGAGAAACTCACCTCTTATTGTCAAGTGAGTAAAAAGTTCATGTTGTTTTTATTGCCTTTGTTCTTTAAGCCACTGAAGTTTGAGAGTTTCTTTTATAGTGACTTAATCTACTCCAAGGATCCTGATTATCCTGAGAATTATCTCACAACCATTCTAAAATAAATAAGTCAACTGTGTCCATAGGAGATAAGGGAGGTGTGTGTTAATTTAAAATTTCAAGATAAATAAATATTTTTGCCCTTAAAATCTCTTTTTTAAATTATTTTTTTGTTTGGGCTGTTTTGATTTTTTTCCATAGGGTGTATGGGCTCACTGGAGAGAGACAGTGAAAGAGAAAGTGAGAAATCTTCCTTCCAGTGGGAATGGCCACATCACAATTCCTTCTCCTCCATTCTCTTCCTGGGATTCTGGGCATGTATGTACATGTACCCCATATAATTTTCAAGCCACTGGACCTGAGACTCAAACCACAGTCAACAGTGTGAGTGTCTAGCACTATGCTACCTGCTGGTCCCAAAAACCTCTCTTTAACACCTAGGTATTTGTTGAAAACAAACTTTTCTTAAGGAATTCAAATGACAATATGGAACCTAAGACATTCTTAAGATGTAAGAGCCATGCACACCTCAGCTCACAATGCCTCCTACCTTAGACAACCACTTTCATTTGTAAACCACAGTCTCTCTCTCCCCACACTCTACAAAGATAGAATTTTGCACTACCATTTTGTGTTTCCCCAAAATTTGATCACAGAAAGTATTTTTCTCACCAGGAGTAATCCCAGAACAAGGGGTCATTCTGATAATCAAGGAATAATTTGTTTTTGTTTTTAATCTCTGGGCATTACATGCATCTAGCTAAGGGAGTTAAGTGAATTTGAAAAAAAAAAATAGGAGATGAAAAGAAGCATATAAAACTTCTAGAAACAATTCTCAACTTCATTATTTCATTTTTTAATTTTTTTTTTTTTTTTGGTTAGAAAAGGAATCTGTGTTGGCCTTCCCAGCATTCTGGAATGGCATAGGCATATTCCAAAGATAGTTACTATGAACACATAAAAAGTATATGTAATACAAGAATAAAAATATCCTATCATCAATACTATTGGGTCATTGGGAAAGTCATGCTGCATTTTTGCATAGAAAAACAGAAAAACATGTCATAGCTCTCCCAATAAGACAGTATTACCAAAAAAAAGACAATCAGAAAATAAAGCAACATAAATACAATGTATTTTTAATATGATTAATATACAATGTGATTTTTTGTTTCAAACCAAGTGAATGTTGTACAATACATATTAGCTGAAATTACTGTGGGTAATATATTGATATTAGACAAGCTTCTAAATGTCTTGCTCTCTTAACTATTCATTGAGGGTATTATTACATAGCTCTCTTTCAAGCTGGGATCCAAAAAGCAAACTGTGGTCATCTGATGGCATTTTACTATTATTAAACCTCAAAGCAATACCTTAAAGACTGAAGCTATGAAATGGAGTCTAGCTACATGATCTGAGGAAGAGGAAAGGATTTAGGACCATCCAAACACAGTTCTATGTACTTTTCCTAAAATCTTCAAAGAACATACAGGTAAATGAAGAAGTTAAAACTAAGCTTTTTAATAGTTCATTCCATGTGTTAATTCAAATTTAAACCTATTTAAACATGGAAATTCAGTTATTTGTACTTACCTAAAAAGTAGTGTCCTTTGACCATATTTTTATTAGACAAATTTTCTAGGTGTCCAACAGAAAACAAAACACTTTTTCCGGTACCTAACAACTAGTGAATCCATCATGACAATAATATTGATTCTTACGTGAAATTCTACCTATAAACATTAGAATGCAGTGCCATTACTAAATTTCTTTTATAACTTGGAATAACAAATGAACTGAGATAATCAAGGGCAATTTTACAATTGTTAGAAAAGTTCTAGAAGGTCAAAATTCTCCCCCATGTGTTCATGTGACTGCTGTTAATTTTAGCACCAAATAATTGGCTAGTATTTTTTGTTCCCTAAGTTAACAACTTTATTAATAGAATCGATTTGCAATTAGTAGTCCTATGCAGAGATAGTATAAAATGGTAAATTATTGGTTGAACAAAACACTTGTATTTTTGAACAAGAACACTTAAAGAAGAAAGCTAAATTAGGAATGTCCTAATTTGGATCCATGACCTTGTCTTGATGGCCACAATATTAGAGCTGAAAAGAATGACAGGAACAGGGTACTTGGAGAAGTCTGGAGGTGCACTTCTATTTTATTATGTTTTTATTTTTTGAGAGGTTTATCTATAGGGTGCGCGTGCTTGCCAGAAAGACAGAGAGAGACAGAGAGACAGAAAATGAGAAATCACCCCCGCCTCCCGGATGGCCACACCGCAATCCTTTCTCTTCCTGGCATCTTGGGCATGCACGCACACGTACCCAACGTGAGTTTAAGCCACCAGGTCCGGGACTTGAACCACGGTAGACTATATGGGAGTCCAGCGACATAGCCATTACGCTAACTACTGGCCCCATATACTTCTATTAATAAGATGAACTCAAAATGAAAGCCCAGGGAAACAGGATTACCACTTGCATGATTTAAAAGAAGCATGTTACACTTTGGAGAGTGTGTGTGCATGCCCAAGATACTGAAAGGAGAAGGGAGGTGAATGAAGGAAAAGGGATTATGGCATGGAGGGGGTGATTTCTCACTTGTCCTCTTACTGTCTCTGTCTCTCTCTCTGGTGAGCACACATGCCCTAAGGCAAAAACCTTAAAAAAAAAAAAAAGCAGTAGCATGTTATATACTACACCACTGTTTTTTTTTTTTTTTTCCTCCTCTTAGAATTCTCAAGGACTGATTATACACTTGGTGTAAGAAATTTTGGAGAATAAAGGTGAGAATTTTGGTAGGCAGAAACTGTGAAGGTTTATGGATCTACCTCAAATAGCAAGTACATGTGATCTAGATAAACTAGTGAGAAACAAACCAAATGATTATATACCCATCTTGGTTCTTGGAAATACTAAGATTCAAAGAAATTCTCCAAAAGCAGGAAACTCTACAGTCCATAGCAAACAACCTGAGTCCACAGGTAACCAGGTAACCATGCCAGTCAAAAGCAGAGAACTGATAGTAATAGATATGAGCGTTGATGCTGGGCTGGGGAAGGATCATATTATAGCATGAAGACCCAGACAAGGTTACCTCTCTCCCCACTTTGAAAAGTAAATAAATTTTAAAAAGTGATATTATATCAATTCTAGAGCCCCCCAATAAAAAATTTCAGTAAACACTATATATTTCAAAATTCGATAGAAATCAATACCTATATTCCTCTTGTGTGAAGCGTGGGATCTCTCCAGGATGTAAGACAAGGATTTTCACCGTGGCACTACTGGACATCACAGGCTCCCCCTCATCAAAGGCAACAACTACCAACTTAAAAAGTAACAAAAATTCATGTTAAAGATCATAAATGAGAAGAAAATAAAAACATTGCTTTTATACATGTGCAAGATACACATTTAATACATGTTTTTAATCAGGGACTGCCTGGTTCCAGAAGGGGGAGCAGTGATCACTGGCCCACTGATGACCCAGAAGTAGACAGAAGGCTAAAATATACTATATTCTCATTTAATTCTCACAAGAATTTGGTAGAGGTTATTACTTTCACTGCCAGATGAAAAAACTCAAAGAAGTTACTAACATTATGAATAAAAAACAAAAGAATACTACCAGTAAAACTGGTATATTACCCTGCATTTCTCCGATTATAAACTCTTTTCCACAATTCCACAGATGCCAACAGTAAAAACATGTGCTTTTATAGCACCAAGACACTTATTTAAAAAGTGTTAAATTCAGCTGCATCAATAGCAAAAAGCTAATTAGTTTGCTTATAAAAATAAATTAATTTTTCCAGTGAATTAATTGTCTGCAAAATTATAGGGCAGAAATACTGCACCCTGGAGAATAAAATCGGAAATCTAACACACTTTGGTGCACAATTCCTTTAAAACAATTAAATTGTTGGGTGGTAGGAAAAGTCAAGACGTATCTTTGCATAGAAAAATACTCATGACTTTTCCAACAACCCAATATATAAAACTAAGTTTTACAATTTAACAGAAATCATGCAAATGATGCAAACTAAAGAAAAAGTCTTAGAATGTGATAGCTGTATATTATTTATCACTGCAATAGCTTTTATATTTGATTATTATCTTTAATAACCTTTATCATATAAATTCTAATATTTATTTTGAGACATGTTATTATTTTCAAAACTGTGTGTTTCTTTGGGATGTATATTCTTTTTGAAGCTGCAAATGACTAATTCAGCCTCAGACATGGACAATCAATCGTAATTAAGGACCATCCTAAGAGTCTCAGTTTACCTCTGGGTTAAGACTAGTTTACAAAGCATTGAAGTATTCCAACCACGGATAAAATAATGTAAGACATGGTGCTCACTGACATTTACAAGGTCATCAACTGATAAGGCATTTCCCTAGTGCAGAGAGAAAGAATTTTTTTCACAGTGACAGAAATTATTCTAAGTACCTAAAAGAAATGGAAATGGGCCAGGAAGTTGCATGTAGGTGAAGATGACTGGATTCCACATGGCTGACTTCACAGTTTGAGTCTCAGACCCAAAAGTTTGAACATCATCATGCTAGGAACATGTGCATGTGAGCTCAAATTTCCAAGAAGAGAATGGAGAAGAGATTATGGCATGGCCATGTCCTTTAGGGATTTCTCATTTTCTTTCTCTCTCTTCTCTCGCCCATGAGCGCATGCACCCTATAGCTAGCAAACAAACAAACAAACAGGCAGACAAAACAGAAATGATCAAGCACTAAATAAAATAGATTACTTATGATAATAAACCATATGTATTCTATATATTCTTGACTTGTAGAAACAAGCTTTATCTTATTGACTACATGTGTAAAATATGTGAAAAACGAGAAGTAATAGGTTGTATGTACTGGTAATTAGAGTCAAGGAAAAGCAAATGAAAATCAAGCAGCCATAGATATTTCCTTAGCAGATATTTGAAGATTAAAAATAGTGATACTCAAAGTTAATTGGCATCTGGAACATAGGTAGCCCTCTGAAAGGTGAAAAACATGCAGTAAGCCCTAATGTTTTTCAAATTTCCTAGAAACATAATACATCAAGAATATATAAATTTGATTCAGGAATTCTGTTTGTTGGTACTTATCTTAAGGAAAAAACTAAGCAAGTGACAATGATTTGTGCTTTAGCAGCTTCAGGATAGCAGTTAATTGTAACAAAAAATTGGAGACAGCCTCATTATCAATCACAAGGTATTAGATTAAACAACAACAAAAAAAAAACACAATGATATAGAGTAGAACTTGGTAAAGCCATTAAAATAATAGCATTGAGGGGCCAGTAAATGGCACAGTGGTTAAGGTGCTGGACATGCACATAGTCAACCACTGTTCAAGTCCTGAACCTGGTGACTTACTTTCTCAGTTTTTCTCTCTCACTCTCTGTCTCTGGTGAGGGAATGTGCAGTAAAGCAAATTAAAACATAATAATAATAATAGTAGGTAAAATTAAGTGAATAATTCTTTAAAAAATAATAGCATTAATACTATTTATTATCATGGGTATTATATTATTAAGTTAATAAAGTACTCTAAATAATATAGATATGCTATTTAAAAATTCCTATTTGCATACTTATATATGGAATATTCACAAGTATAGAGATCAAAATGGCAAACAATTAATATCTTTAAAATATGAAAAACTAAGTGATTGCTTTTATTTACCATATTTTCTAAGATGTTTTGACAAAATACTATTTTATAATTTTTTAAAAATTAAAAAGGATAAAAACGAAAAGAAATGCATTTGCTAAGCCAAACTCTCAATCAAAATTAAACCTCAACAGACAACAAAAAGAAAATTACACACTGACCTTAAAAATTGTTGTAGGTTCTTCATTAAGATTGACTCGAGTTACTACTCTTCCAGAATCTTCTTCCACATCAAAAATACTGGCCGGATAAGGAAACTGGACATCATCTACTCTATACCTCACACGACTTGCAGGTAAACCCTAAAGTGAGATGATATCTTATTAATTTACTGTCACAAAATAAAAATGAAGGTAATAATAATGTTAAACTTGTTTTTAAAATTCATGACCTTTTGGAAATGAAAAGTCATATTTCATAATTTTATATTTTGGAGGATGAAATCCAGTTGAGTATCTATTTCTTTAGGATGACTCAATCTGAATCAATGAAGTGTCTTTACTATGTTATTTTTAAATGATTTCTGTGTGAGAAAAAGTAATAATGGCTGCCTTGGGTGTCTTCCCTTTCACTTTCCTTTAACTATATGAGTGCATTACCTCCCCAAATACCCAGTTATCTCCTTAGTATTTTATCTTCAGAGTTGTTGGTTTGTTTATTGTTTTTTTTATACTTATTTGAACTCTGTGTAATTCAGAAAATGATGATGTGAAAGATTGTGGTGAAGGGGAGGAAAAGGCATGGGAAAGAAGGAAACAAAAATCATTTTCCCATCTACTCTATGCTGGGTATCATGCTAGGTATTTACATAAATTATTTCAGTTCATCCTCACAGCAATCCTTTAAGGTAATATTCATAATGAATATGAGAATGACAATAGTACAATAATGCTAGCAACCATTTGTCAAACACTTACTTTGTGCAAAAACATAAAGTTGATAAATGCACACTCTATTACCTATTTTTTATTTTTTAGCTAATGAACTTGAGGTTGATAAGGAATCCCAAATTGTCCCAGAGAGAGGGCAAAATAAGTTGGAATATCAAGCAAAATATGGCATCCTTTTTTTAAAAATTTGCCAGAGAGTGCATATGCTCACTTTAGAAAGATGAGACAGAGAGAGAGAAAGAGGTAAAATGAGAAAGCACTCCCTCTGGAGGGTGGTCACATCACAAACCCCTCTCCATTTCTCCTGAAAGAAAAAAAGAATTGCTGCATGACCACACTCCACTGGGGAGCCCCTTCTCTTTTTCCCTTTCATGAGCATGTGAGTCCTCTAACAATAAAAGAAAACTAAATTAAAATTAAAACTTAAAAAATGAATATTTTAATATTTGATCATTTTTAAAGGAATCAAAGTGGCATAATGCGAACAGTCAAAATCTTTTGGACATCCTCCTTATACTAGGATTTAGGTAGTTTTTACCTGGAAGTACAAAGGATGACACGGGGAGGAGCACTGTAACTTTTCAGTGCTCAAGGTTTGTAAATCTATCAAGTCCTAGAAGTCAAGTAAAAAACTCAGGTCCAGAAGTAGTATGCTGTAGGGTTCAACTTCAAACCAGATACTACATGGCACCATTGAATTCTTTAGAGGGGGAAAATGTACTATTGACATTAGTCTGATGCAAAAAAAGTAAGGTCATTATTCCCATTGGCTATCAGTTTGTTCTTTATGATCTTTGATATCAGAACAACTCTGAGAACATAGTTTGTTATGTTGTCACCTTTTTCATGACTGTCCTGGAAGACTTTGTTCTGAATCAGAGTTGTGTTCTAGGGGAAATATGTTAGGCTTTGGGACTTGTAAAATTTCCTAATTGTTATCTGTATGCCCAGTTCTTTTATATATTACACACCACAGTTGATTGATCACCACCTTCTTAAATACACTCTTAATTTCGAATTTGTTTTATTCTGCCTTTGTTTTTTCCTATGTGGGTGCTCTGTCTCAAATGCTCTGCTTTCTCCCATTCTTCTTGAATACTAAATTTGGGAGTTTTTTGTTTTAACTCTGCTAGAGGGCATGTGCACTCATCAGAGAGATACAGAGAGACAGAGAATGAGAGATGCAGAGAATAAAGTTCCCCTCATGAGAATCATCATATTACAATCCTTTCTCCTCCATCTCTGTATCCTAACTGGATTTTCGACATGCACACACATGCACCTGGCATGTTTCTCAAGTCCCGGGGTCCAGACTCAAACTGTGGGGTTGGCCATGTGGGATCTAGCCATCTCTACCACTAGGCCATGGAACTGGCCCAATTTTACATCTTTCTAAGGCTCTGTTACAAGCACTTCTTTCCTCTCTACCTCTGTTCTAGTCCCCAAGATCCCCTCCTGTTCACATGGTATTAAATACCTTCTATTGTTTATAAATCTCAAATTTTAATTACTGGCTAAACTATCAACCTCTAAAGTCCAAATCAGTATATGCAATTGTCAACTGGACATTCTATTTTAAATACAACACATTCAAAATCAGAATCCTAATGTTCTCTCTCAAATTTGTACCCTTCCCAGGAACCAGCAGTTAGCGCAATGGCTATGTTGCTGGACTCCCACGTAGTCGACAGTGGTTCGCATCCTGGACCCGGTGGCTTAAAACTCACGCCGGGCACGTGTGCGTGCATGCCCAGGATCCCGAGAGGAGAATGGAGGAGAAGGGATTGCGGCGTGACCATCCCCCCTGGGGGGTGATTTCTTGCTTTCTGTCTCTCTGTCTCTCTCTGCCAGTCTGGCAAGCGCACGCGCCCTGTAGCGAAAAACCTCTCCAAAAAAAAAAAAAAAAAAAAAAAAAAAAAAAATTTGTACCCTTCCCCAATCCAGGCAAATGGTCCCACCTTTCACCAAGGTGCTCTCTCTCAAAATCTAGGGATAATTACTGATCCCTTCTTTTTCTCTTGTCCTCCATAACCAATTCATTGGTATAAATAGTACGCACATTTTACAGATGATGACATTAAGACTTTAAGAATTAATTCATTTTTCTCAACTTTCCTTAACTAGAAAATGGCAAAAGTACTACTTGAATCAGATTGCCTCATACTACAACACAGGTTCTTACACACGAAATCAATATGTATAACTTCAAAGCAATAATCCTTTAACAGGAGAGTAACAAGGCAATATAACTGAGTAAAATTGCTTAGAAAGATACTTCAGAATGCTTAGGTATTAAATCTTGCCTCAGTATGCTGTCCAAGAGTTTATTCAGCATATGTTCCATGTCACCTTTAGATAAAGATGCAAATGTAAAAGAGCAAAATTATAACATAAACTATTTTAAGAATAAGAGTTTTTGGTAGCATCAGTACCCATTCAGTCTGTAGTACAATAACTAGAATTACTTAGGACAATTACAGATGAGCTATTATGGGACTTAAAATAAGTTAATTATATTTAACATGTGCTAGTTAATAAAACCAAGGTATTTGTGATATGTATGAAATTGTGAATAATCCTATAGCAAAAAAATCTCTCCAAAAAAAAAAGTAATATGTTCTAGTATTATGGATTATTATATCTCAGATGCCTAAAATATTTTGCTATACAATACATGCTAATATTTTTCTTAAAAATTGCTACATGTGAGATTGTGCATATATGAACATGAACATATATGTTACACATTAGCTACATCAATAAGTCTCTTTTTTTCCATAGGTTCAGTTATTTTATGGATTACCAGTACATCATGAAAATATAGGCCTGAGGGGCCAGCAGGGCATGGTGGTTAAGGTGCTGGGCTCCCACATAGCCAAACATGGTTCGACACTCACATTGGACTTAGCAACTTGAAAATCACACCTGGTACATGCATGTGTGTACCCAAAATCCCAGGAGAAGAATGAAAGAGAAGAGCCTGCAACATGATTGTTCCCCCTGGAGAGGTGATTTCTCACTTTCCTTCTTACTGTGTCTCTTTATCTCTCTCTGGTGCTTATGGCAAAAACAAAAAGAAAACAAAAAAGAAAATATAACCTAAAAAAGACATTTTAATTGGTTTCTTTATTGCTTGTGTTATCAAAACACGACATTTTATTTTATACCACATTATAATAATTAAACTAAAAACCTAAATATTATCATTTAGATAAATATTGATTTACCAAATATTTGCTATTTCAAATTGTACTAGGGATAGAGGAACCTCTTTTACTTATATTCCTAATAAGTTAATATTTCTTTCAATCAAATACTTCCAATAGTTTACATATGTGTTTTTAAAGTAAACTATTTCTAGTGACTTTTATATCTCTCTAGTCTTTATTCTTTCCTTACCTACATATTTGTTCCTTAATTCCTTTTAACTTATCAAACTTTTTTTTTTTGAGAGGTTTTTATTATAGGGCACATGTGCTTACCAGAAAGACAGAGACAGAGAAACAGAATGTGAGAAATTACCCCCCGGGGGGATGGTCACACTGCAATCCCTTCTCCTCCATTCTCCTCTCTGGATCTTGGGCACCCACGCACATGCACCCGGTGTGAGTTTAAGCAAATGGGTCCTAGACTTGAGCCATGGTCAACTACATAGGAGTCTAGCAACATAACTGCTGTCCAGTCCATGCCAACTGCTGGTCCCCAGAGTTATTTTGAAAATATATTCAAACTTTGAATTCTACAGAATAAAACAAATTATATAATTGTTTTGTTACACAACCAAGCAAAACAAATACTTTATACATACATTTCATTTCATCCATTAGTTTAATTCATCTAACTTTATTCTTTAATGCAATTGACTTAATTACACCATTACTTCATTGGCACAGATACCTGAATATCATGAGGTAAAATGTATGTAGTCTTTTCAGGCAACATAAAATTTCAAAAAGAGACTGTAAGATAGACTTTAATTCAATGTAACTTATGGATAGGCAATCCTATAATATTTACAAAATGGCACAGCAAAAGGGAGACTGAATTTAAACAATGTAGGAATTTACTTTATTTGCCTAGTCAAGATCTGGCTGAAGAGGAATTAGGAAAGAAAAAAAATGTACAGAAACAACTAACTGAAATATTAATATAAATTCAATAGGAAAGGGGTGAAAATTGCAACAATTCTCTTCAAAGAAGGCAATGGTAGTTAAAATCACATTTTCTATTATCCTGTCACTTGGAGTATTTTTCAGTGTAATATAAGGAATTCCTTTTTCTATTTTTTTTTTTCTAGAGGGTGTATGCACTCACTAAAGAGAGGCAAAGAAAAAGAGAAAGAGAGAATTATTCTTCCTTCCCCAGAGGTGAGGAGGAGGAGACCACCCCACAGTCCCTTCTCCTCCAATCTCCCCTTGGGATTTTAGACACGCACATGCCCAGAGTCATTTACAAGTATCCAGGTCCAAGACTTAAACCGTGTGGTGAGCCATGTGGGATCCAGCCACCTTAACCACCATGCCACTGGTTAGCCCAAACAGTCCTTCTTAATTTCAACTTCATTCACCAAAATATTGTTTGATATTTTTCCGTAATTTTCAAATAATTGACACACACTCAAAATAGAACCATGATATTATTGGAAGATAATCATTCAAGATATGTTGAAAAATTTTGACAATGAATTATCATTAAAATTAACCCAAATTCAGAACAAATCCCTAAGGACTTTTTATTTGCCATTAGATAAAACATATTTAACTTTAGTTAGAAACCAGTATCTTAGAATCAATATTAATACATTTATTTTATATATAACATATTTTAAATAGAAAACTTTAAAACTATATAAAATACTAACAATTTAAAATTTTATAAATGACTTACAAATGCTTATCATTTTGCTTATATGTTTAATACTACCGGGATTAATTCATTCTAGGTAATGTTCATTATATGTGGTATATATGCATGAATTCACTCATTCATTTTTTTAGTCATTTACTAAGTGAAAACTGCTGAGTTTTGAGAGTGCAAAAATTAATAGGCTCACAGCTAAGTGGGGGAAAGTTCATCTAATTTCCCCTCCTTGTCATTAGCAAGCTGTATTAGTCTTATGAAACAGCAAGCTCATTCCTACCTCACAGCTTTTCCATTTGTTTTTCTCTTTGCCTACAACACTCCTTTTCATTTCTTTCTTTTTTTTTTTTGGAAGGTTTTTGCTATAGGGCACATGCGCTCTCCAGAAAGACAGAGAGACAGAAAGCGAGAAATCGCACCCCCCCCCCCAGGGGGGATGGCCACGCCTCAATCCCTTCTCCTCAGTTCTCCTCTCGTGATACTGGGCACCCATGCACACTCACCGGGCATGAGTTTAAGCCGCTAAGTCCAGGACTCGAAACACGGTCAACTACATGGGAGTCCAGCAACATAGCCATTATGCCAACTGCTGGTCCCATCCTTTCCATTTTTTAAAAAAGTTATTTCTTTTATGAGAGAGAGAGAGAGAGACAAAGAGTTTGAGAGAGAGGGAGGGAGTCGCAACAGGGTCTTGCCATGCCATGCTCCCCGCCCAGGCCTTCCATTCAGCCAGGATCATGGGGATTTAGGAGGGCACACACAGCAGGTACTGATTTCACTGAACCCACACCTAAGGCCTCCTGTATGGCTCCAGCATCACACAGCAGGCCCTACTGCCTGTGTCACCACAGCTGGGTCACTTTCAACAGCTGGGGAAGCTAGCACCATCTAACATTCAGGTGTAAATGGTGGTAATATAACTTCTGCAAATGTGCATACATTCTGAGTCACTCCCTATTTTATTTTCTTTATAATATGTATGCTTATCTAAATGCATGTCACATATTTGCCTGTTTATAGTTTTGCAGTCTGTCTGTGTTTCTCACCTGTGAGTTTCATTTGACCAGTGACATTGGTCACTAGTTTTGAGCAATGTTTGCCAACTCAAATGGTCCCCAGAAAGGACAAGATTTATGACATTTTTTGGATAAATGAATCAATAAATTTGTTCACATATTAGGCTTATTTCTATTGATAAATAATGAGTTAAGGTAGTATGTGACTAAAATTTCAATATTAGATGGTTTCTAAAATGAATAAGGGATGATATCAACTTTAGAATATACTTTTGTCTGCTGCAATTGACATATATAATACTCAATACATATTATTATAAACTACTGAACTAGTCTTTTATTCCATATACATGTAGTGATACTATGAACCAGGCAATTATTCTATGTTATTGGGAGCAAGATAAACAACAAAAACAATACTGTTATGCTTACATTATCATAATTATGATAATGCTTATATTAAATTTTTAAAATCATAAGTGATATAATTCTATAAAATGACACAGTGAAAGCAATTATAGCTGAAGAGATAAATTTAAATAAAAAAGATACTCTTAAGATTTAAATGACTTTCTTTGTTGTTCAATAACACATTTTTAAACTTTAGATTTCCATTGTTAAAGTGAATGTTAAACACAATATGTTTTGACTTACTGATGGTAAGAATATAATAAATTACTACAGAAGGTAATTACAAACCTGTATGAAAGATATTCCAAACTTACAAACAAAAAGGGAATTTCAATGAGCCTATAATGAACCAAAATAATTAGGTCCTTAATATCAGGGGATATCTCAATTTAGTCATTTTTCTTAAATACATAATTACCAAGAAATTACTTACTCAGACCCACATTATTTGCTTCATAATAATGGCAATCACATTGTATCAGGGAATACTAAACTTACTATTATCATTAAACACAAACATTAAGTAATTTGTTTTCAAGTACACAAAGAGTTTTTTTACCTGATATGGTTTCCAAAATTCTTTCTTACAGATTTTGAAAGCAACTACTCAATTATTTTGTAACAGTGCAATTCTCAAAATCTCTCAAGCATAATTTATGGTAATTGGAAATTACTGTAAAATGGTTTGTATTGTTTTTATGCAGTAATATGACTTAGTCCACTTTTTAATGGATCTAATTGTATATTAAGAAATTCCTTTCTTTTTTATGTCTTTTTTTTTTTTTTTTTTTTTTTTTTTTTTTTTTTTTTTTTTTTGCCATAAGATGCATGCACTCACTGGAGAGAGACAGAAAAACAGGGAGAAAAATAGAGGGAAAGTGAGCAATCACCCTGTAGGGGATATGCCTACAGCACAATCCTTTCTCCTCCATTCTTCTCTTGGAATTCTGGGCATGCATGCACACCTGCCCAACTTGATTTTCAAGCTGCTGGATCCAGGACTTGAAGCACAGTTGGCAGTGTGGGAATCCAGTGCCTTAACCACCATGCTACCCACTGGCCCTTAATTGGATGTTAACAGACTCATAAAAGAGATTAGGAAAAACAACAGGTCAAACTCTTCATGTAACCCCTGAGAAAAACATGTGTTTTCCTTTCTTTTCCCCTCTTTTTAAAAGCTGGAATGACTAAAATGTTTTGAAAACATAGTGAGTCAACACTTTCATAGGCAAGTTACTTATTCCAGATGTCATTTAATATAAAGTATGCAGGAATAGCTCAATTTCTATAGATATGATATTGGCATAATTGTTAAAGATGCTAAGAAATGCTTGTTTTCAGATTATTTACCACTAAATCTTTTGGGAATTAAGTTTTTCAAAGGTAAATAACTCGACTCTTGAAGACATCAAATAACAAATTTCTTGTAAAATTTCATTATTTAGAAAAAGTGTTTAAGTATACAAAGGGTAACAGGGGCACACATCTGAACTTCTCTCACACAAACCAACTCACGTAACCAAAAGAAGTTAAAATTAGCAATTAATCTGTGCCTGAGTGGTAACTAATAACCCTGTGCTCCCTGCCTTAAAATCCTCCCATAAAACAATAATTTATAACACTGTCCTCATGATTTACCAGACTCCATCAGATCTGACTCAGGTTTCCTTACCTAGCCTTCTGAGAAATGTCCTTCTTTTTGGTTTTTGAAATATATGTTTTTCTCTCCTACTTGATGGCTTAATTCTTCTATCATGCCACTTTGCCTTGACACAGGCTTCAAACTTCAGCTTAAGGTCACTTCCTCTAGAACCTTCCCTGACTTTTATCTAGAAGATAAAACTGGGCTTCCTTTTACCTGGTCTGATAGCAAACTAAATTTTTTTTGTGTTTTTGAAGTTTAACATTTCTATTTCCTTCATTGAGTTTTGATTAATTTATATCTCTTTAAGTTTAAAATTCTGAAGCTAAGACACATGACAGTTGTAATCCTTATTACTTAGCCTGGTAGCTTGTAAATAGTAGATGCTCTTTGATGACATTGATTGTACACACATGTCATAAATATTAAGGGACTTTTATTTTGCTTGAATCTCAGGAACAGAAGTTTGAATTTAATGTAATGTACAGTGATAGAACATTATCATCAATGGATCTTCAAGGCATAATTATAGAATCATTTATCTCCTTTTATCTTCATCCCTCTCTCCTATCTCCCTTTTACACCAAAGTTAACCATTTAACACATTTAAGGAATATCTTCTATCTAGACTGTTACAGTATATTGTATTAGTGTGCAGCAAATATCCATCCTCCTTTCCCCTGCTAGACCATGTGACTTGCTTGTCTCATCATAATTTGAAAGACTATGACATAGGACCAGAGTCTTTACATGTGATCATTGGTGAGACAAGTTCTCTTGTTACTCTGTGCTTCGCATGTGAAAGGCAAGCCTAATTAGCATGAGCTCCTGAAAAAGGAGACATGTAAAATAAATATGATCCAACTTGCAGTCTGAAATCAAGGCCAGCCAATCTTTAGCTGCCTCACAGCCCCACAAATACAAGTATTAGTCTTGGGTCAGCCTGTGGTATGATGGTTAATGTGACTGATCACATGGTTAATGTGACTGATCACATGACTGATCACATGGTTTGAGTCCCAAACCTGGTGGCTTGAGAGATATGCCAGGTACGTGTGTGTGTATGATCAAAATCCTGAAAGGAAAAATGGAGGAGAGGGGATTGCATCATGACCGTTCCCTCACAGGAGGTGCTTTCTTACTTCCTCCCTCTCTCCTCTGCCTCTCTCTAAGGAGTGCATGAGCTCTCTAGCAAACAAACAAACAAAACTGCTGTAATGGTATTGCTTTCTTTTTCTCACCATTGTCAGTAGGTACTATGTACTTACACTCCATTCTTGTTGCTATGTGTTTATAAAGTCTTGTTGTGCAAGAAGTTCACAGGATACTTCACACTAAATAATGATCACAGCTGAATGGGAATGTCTCTGATATGTTAGACAGTCCCCACTACAACAGAAAATATTTCTCACCCTGGGATTTTCTTGAGTGCTTTGGGATTATTTGACTTGGTGGTAAGGATGCTATAGGGTAGGAAAGCAGAATGGGGTATCTTTCTCACTGCCCTCATACTTTATACCACTCTCCCCCAACCCATGTTCAGGTTACTGGACCTCTGAACTTTACTGGTTGTACTAGACATAAAGGAAAAAAGGAAAGGGAAAGAAACAGATTACAAACAGTAAATAATAATAATAAAAAAAAAAAACAACTGAGAGACGAAACAGATGAAAAAGACCAGAGAAACATGAAAACAATGGCAGTAAATATTTATTATTATTATTATTTTGGAGAGGATTTTGCTACAGTGCACTTGTGCTCTCCAGAAAGAGAGAGACAGAAAGACAGAAAGTGAGAAATCACCCTCCAGGGGGGATGACCACACCACAATCTCATCTCTTTCATTCTCCTCTCATCTTGGGCACGCACATGCACTGGTATGAGTTTAAGCCACGGGGTCTGGGACTCAAACCGCAATCGACTACCTGGGAGTCCAGCAACACAGCCAATGGCAACATAAGCCATTATGCCAACTGCTCGTCCCAATATTTATTATTTTCTATATGGTAGGCACCAACTGTCCACAGGAATAATATCACTTAACTCTCACACTAACCCTACGAGTCATTTTTATTATTGTGGTAAGAATACTTAATACTAGGTCTACTCACTAAATAAAAATTCTAATGTACTACACAGTATCACTGATTATAGGCACAATGTTGTATATCAGCTCTCTAGAACAATAATAAAATTAACAAATAAAATTAAAAAATAACGTAATTAAAAATGAGCACAGAACTCAAATGGACATTTCTTCTGAATAGACAATATATGACATTACCCTACATATGGTGCAAATTATATATATTATATATATATATATGTGTGTGTGTATACACATACACAAAAATATATATCCTGAAAACATTTGAGACATATATGAATAAACCAAAAACCACAAGAAAATGAATGAGTTAGAACACAAAAGGAATTTAGTCATATGCAGGCTTACTTTTAGAAAAGAAGTATAAGTAGCTGTTGTAAATCTATCTAGGAAATATAATTAAGATACCATAAGTAATTTTTATAGAGCATGTATTTAAGAACTTCTTTGAAGAAAATATAACAAAAATAAACTAATAGGGTCAAAACAAAAAGTGATCCATATATAAAATAATTCAGACACATGTAAAAGAAAAGCATAGGGAACTGCATCAAAATATAAGAGGCCAATTGACTTGACGGTTGCCCATGAGTTTCTATCAATGGAATAATAGTCCTATATCTAGATTTGATTCTCCTCACCCTGTCTGTGACGTTGTTTGCTATTTACTTTTTTTGTCTTCATTGAAACTTTCTTTTCATCTGCACTATATCACTAGCAGATCTCTCTTCACCTTCTTAGTCCTACCTTTCTCTGATTCTTCCCCCTCTTCAGCTCCTAACTATCCTTAAAATCCCTGTGGATTTATTCCTAAGTGTTTCTCTCTGCTAATTATGCCCATTTTCTGGGATAACGTATTTACTTCATAGTCTGAACTTTTATTTGGGTGACTGCTAGGATCATATCTCTTTCCTGAGCTCCTAGTCTGTTATTTTCTGTCTGATGCAGCCCTAAACCTTTAAAGCAGCGGCATCTAATCCTGGCATCAGATCATAGCAGCTGTGGCACCCCAATATCCACCTCAGGTCCTTCTCAATGTATTGTTCCCTTGCACAAGGAAGATCTTGGCTCCATCCTGCCACATAACTCCACTGTCTTCTCAGAGTGAGGAGCCATGAACTCCTTGGTAGTGAGTCTGTAACTCTGGGCAAGAGATAAGTTTCTTGCTAGCTCTGCACTGTGGTTCCTTGACAGATGGGTCCACCATTACAGCTTTACTTGCTGTGTCCTGACTCTATTCTTTCAGCTTCTGGAGGCTGTGAGGGAAAGGAGGAGGAAGGAAAGTGAAGACCTGGCAAAGACCTACCATTCCATAGAGAGTGCACTTAGATGTCTTGAACTTACTCAAATTTAATTTATCCTAAAATTATCCTCATTATTTCCTTCCCCAAATGGTTTTCTCTTATAGTTACACTATTTCATTCAACCAGTGTTATAACTATCTTTATCATTCCAGCAAGAAACGTGTGACTCCCTTTTGATTGTTCTTTTATTCCATTTGTGTTCTTCAATCTCCCATCCAATAGATATCGGTTCTTCTATTTAAATAGTTTTTACGATTTCCAATGCCTGCTTTTTTTTTTATATTTCAATGAAGGAAATAACTGCAAACTTATCACCTGACTTTTATTTATTGTCTCATCCAAAGAAGACTGCTCATCATAGGACATTATTTGTTCTAATACATAGTTAGCTTTCATTTGTCACTGCCCTGCTTGAAAGTTTTAGTGACCTTCCATTGTCTATATAATAAATCTGGATCACATAAAAATATACCAACCACATTTCATCTCTGCAAATTAGCTCCTAAATATAGCCCTTATGTATTCTTTTAAACATCTAACATTTATAGAATCAGACATACTTCAAATCATATTATACAAATTCATACACAAGATGAATATTTCTTACTCTAATTTTCAGAATATTTTTCTGCCAGTTTCTTCTATACATCCTTGAATGAATCCTGTACATTTTTTTTTTAAGATTTATTTGGGACCAGCAGTTGGTGTAATGGCTATGTCGTTGGACTCCCATGTAGTTGACCGTGGTTCAAATCCCAGACCCAGTGGCTTAAACCCACACTGTGTGCGTGCCCAAGATCCCGAGAGGTGAATGGAGGAGAAGGAATTGCAGCGTGGCCATCCCACTGAGGGTGATTTCTCACTTTCTGTCTCTCTGTCTCTCTCTGTCTTTCTGGCGAACACACATGCCGTATAGCAAAAACCTCTAAAAAAATTATTTAATTTTATTATTTAATTTGCTATAGGAAACATGAGCTCAGCAGAGAGAGAGAGAACAAGCAAACCACCAGGTCCAGGATTTGAACCATGGTTGGCTATGTGGGAGTCCAGTGCTTTAGCCACTACATCACCTGCTGGCCCCAGAATCCCATACATTTTTCAAAGTTGAATTCTTATCCATAGTTGACTCAAGCTACAGCAGGACACATTTATTAATTTCCTCATTTCCCAAATAATTCCTTGGGTTCTTTCAAAAGCACTATCAAGGCTGAATCTCAGTATCTGTCTTGTCATATCATTAAATTATTTCAGTCCATAATAAATGTTTTCTTGATTTGCTCATCTACTAATCATCATGAGGTATTAATTTGTGTTAGGTCTGTGTGTGACTACTGTCTAAACACAGCCACCATTCAAGTATGTAGAATAACTGCAAAGAGGATAACAATAGCACCAACAGTTACCCGTGGCCTAGCTAAAAAGGTGTTAAGTCAAGAATTCAGGTCATGAAAAGCCAACACATCCTTCCAGAAGTTCTGTTTCCATCTCCTCTGGCAAGAAATTTAGGATAAATCACATCTTTTGAGCCATAAGGGAAGCCTATGGTTGGGCCCCAGAGAAAGCCTATCACGTGTCATTAAATTTCCTTGGGAATCTGTCTTGATTAAGTGTGATGGAACCCTGACTTCATGAGGTTCACTCTCACCAAAACCAAAAAAGTAAATTATAGAAAAACGATGTAAAGCATTGATGACACACTTATATATGTTAAAACAAACTTAGAGACATTTACATTTGAAATAAAAGAAAGATGATTCTTTAGCCCTGGTAAGTATGGCAATTTCTAAAAAACAGAAAAATAATATATAAATCTGAAACAGTTCAATCTAAACTGATCTCAGTAACATTAATACTACGCCTGTTCTTATTTTTTATAACAAAGAATAAACCAATGGCACAGGTTCTCAGCACTTAGATAAGCCTTTTCTAGACACTAATCATGTATAAAATCTTCTCAAAAAACTTCTCCTTTGTACCCATTTACACTTCTGAGTCTAACTATATCCCATTATCATTTTCAAGATCAAGCTGCAAATATTTCATGGTATGCTTTCTAATTAAGTATTTGAGACCAAAGGGATTTGAACTGGAGCTGTGTTGCTTCAGTTTTCACAAGCTGACATGCACAGTGAGAATGGCTCTTGATTATTTCCCTAACAGCTTCAACCTAAAGGATAAAAAAAAACAAGCTGTCAGTGTTCAATTCCTCCTGCATGCTCCAGGCTCAGCAATCATAGTTGGTAGCTGCTGATCTTTAAAAACAGTTTCTGCTGCATTGCCAGCAATAACCTAATCAATATAGCATAACAGCACAAGCCAGTATGTGATGGGTGATGAAGAGTAGACCAGTAGAGATATCCATGGGAAATGATACAGAAGAGCCATATTACCTGGAGATAAAAATACAATCCTCATATCATTCCTGACCTTGGATGGTTTTAACTATTGCACACAAAACAAATACCAAATGATGGATTTGTTGTTTTTGTTCTACTGTCACACCCTCTGCTAATAGATCAAAACAGAGTGACTATTTGGAAGGTTAAGCATTTTGAGGAGATGGCCATAATCACCTGACGGTACTTGGTAACAGATGTCATTTTAATAAAATATGGACTATGTATCATAGAAAAGAAAAACTGGCCATGTTTTTCACTCTCTAGAGAACTAAATAAATAAATAAATAAATAAATAAATAAATGTACTCTTGGAGGATTGATATGGTTTAAAGCCTCCTGTGAAAAGAATTTACAAATAATTTCTGAAGCAGCTTGTCTGAATTTCGAAAAGCTAAGATAGCTCTTAAGAATACTGAGAATAGGGGTCAGAAGGTGGCCTGGTGGTTAAGGGCACTGAACACCTACATGGCTGACCGTGAATGGAGTCCTGGAACTGGTGACTTGCCTTCTCACTTTCCCTCTCTCTCTCCTTCCCTCTCTCTTTCTTTCACTCATTCTATCCCTCTCCGGTCAAATTAAAATAAATGAATAAAGTTAAATAAAACAATCATTTTTTAAAAAAGAGCACTGAGAGTACAGTAATTATGAACTGATTTTGAAACCCGATATATAATTATAGAGAAAACTACTAGTGATAACTTATATGGTCTTCTTTTAGGGACCATATTTGTTTTATAAATCAATATCAAAAAAGAGGTCATAAATAGTGACATAATTCTTACAGTTTTATACTGTATGTGTATGTATATTTATATACAAAAATTAGAAAGTCTATCAAAATTGTTAATATCACACATATCTAAGTTACCGTCTTTAGACTGGAATCTTACAAATTCCCTGTTGGAATACATGCAAACGACAATAAAGCAACGAGAAGGTCAGCCTTCGTGGGCATCCCATACTTCTTGGAAGTGAGCAAAAGCTGAACTCCACTACTTATCCCAATTGTTCCATGCCCACACACTCACAAAGGATCCTATTCTGTCAGGCATCTAACCCTCCGCAAGAAGAGAACTCCTATAGCACAAGGTTTGCCTGTAGTTTTGGAAAGAATAACATGCAAATGCAAATTACACTTGCAGTTTTGTTTTGTGAAAGTCTAAAGTGACACATCTCTTTTGAGCAGAAAGGTTAGCAATTTTTAATATCCAAAATGATCATTCAGTGCTCACATTTTGTATGAACTATATAATGTCAGTGCTATCTCAAAAGTAGGATAGAAAAAGAAAGAGCTTACGCCTTTAATTCACTGAGGAAAACTATTCCTGGAAGATATTTTTTTTTCCTCTAGAGCACTTTAGTTTTGCACAACATGCATTTTATAATTCTTAATTTATATTCAGCAAAAAATGTTTTCTCTGGCTTTAGACCTTACCCATTTTCTCCATCTGATACTTCAAAGAGTTTTGTTGTTGCTATTGTCTAGTTAAAATGTGTGGTTCTCACTTAATGCAAATGAAACGAGATGCCTTGAAAAAGGGACCAACCTCTAAAGGAAAATTATTACTGCTGAGTAGTAGTGTCTAATACCTGAGGAGTTAGAGCTGTTCTGAGCATTTATATGTAATCACCCCATTTAATTCCCAGAGCCCGTGAACGGCCACATTAGGGCTTGGAAAGTTCATGAAATGTTCCTAAAGTAACAAATAGCCAAGTTTCTGAGATTCTAGCACATTTTGTCAATCCTGAATAGTACAGACATAATCATTAATCTTCTGCATTTATTTAATTATTCAATAAATGTTTCCTAGGAGACTACTAAGTACTAGGTATAGAGTTAATTGTAGAAATACAAACTAGAATAAGGAATTCAACTTTCAAAAATGATTCAAGGCTCAATTCTAAGTAACAGTTATACCAGAAGATTATTTCTATCTCAAGAATCAAAACTGAGTCTAATAAATGCATGCTCAGTAACTACAATAAGTATTTGGTACTACAATTAAATGACTTACAGCAAAAATCCAGCTTCAGATATTAGATATTTAAAATTACCACTGGGAAGGCAAAACTAAAAACTTCCAAAGAAATGTGAAGTTTAAGCCCGGTGAATATCTGTGAAAGAACTTTAGAGTGCAAAAATAGGGACTTCTCTTTAGGTAAATATTCTAGACCAGTAATTAAAATTCTTTATAGAACAGACAACAGACCAAGAAAACTTCTCTCTTGCTGGTGGATGTGATCTGAAAGTCAAACTAGTGCGAAAAGCAAAGTAAGGATTTGTGCATCCAGACCAAGTCTTAGGTCTGTCCTGCCTCGGCGAACAGCAGTGCTACTTTCTGTCTCTTGTTATTAATGGTATTAAACTTAACACACTAGCTAACTTTCTAACACTAACTTAACACTATCCATGTAAATGAAAATTTTTTTTAGAAATATGAGTATATTGGGGCTAGCAGATGGCATAGTGGCTAAGGGATTGGAATCCCACAAGGTCGACCGTGGTTTGAATCCTGGATGTAGCAACTTGAAACTCGTGTCAGGTACATGTGTGTGCATGTGTACCAACATCTTAAGAGAGGAATGGAGAAGGGACTGTAGCATAGCTATCACTCCTGGGAGGTGATTTCTTGCTTTCTGTCTCTCTTAGTGTCTCTGGTGAAGGTATGTGTCCTACAGCAAAATCTTTCTCTCAAAAAAAGAGAACAATGAGCATGTTAAAGTAGTATGATTAATACCCCCATTTTTTTTAGTGTGTTATAATTTCTACTCGAGGTTCCGTTTTTCCTAAAAGATTGTTGTTGTCATTGTTGTTGTCTTCTTCTCCTTCTCCTCCTCCTCCTCCTCCTTCTTTTCCTTCTTCTTCTTCAGGTTTTGTCATAGGGGCGTGTGTATGCACACTCATTGAAGACGACAGAGAGGGAAGTGAGAAATCACTTCTCAGGGGGAAGGCCACATCACAGTCCCTTGGGCACACACACACATGTGCCTGGCATGATTTTTTTAAGCTGCTGGGTCTGGAACTAGAACTGTGGTCAGCCATGTGGGAGTCCAGCCTGCTACCTGATGGCCCTATGATTATCAGTTCAAAGGACTATGTGTACCTGTGATAGTGTATGTAAAACCCAAACCAACCACCAACTTCATATTCACTGCCTACATTGGTATGTTCAAGGCTATGACATTTTACCTATCATATTTCCCAGTATGCAATAAGTCAGTTTCAAAGGCAGTTTAACACACTCAGAAAAGAAGCTTCTGAGTTAAAGGTCATTGTTTTCATGTTAACATTATTATTTTCCAAGACCTCATAGATACAGTGGACTTTATCCACTGTATAAATTGAAATTGAAAAGTGTTATGATTGTCACCTTTTATTAAATAAATAGAATTAAAGAAATTCTATTTATATTAGCAATAGAGCACAGAATTTCTGAAGATTTAGGTTTTTTTTTAAATGTCATTTTTCCTAAATGGTTTAGTTAATAGTTCTATTTATACAGTTCTAGAATTTACCTACTTACTTGTAAGCTCACTCAAAATAAAAATTTAAATCTCTACCATTTGTCTGTTTTGAGAATAAAGAATTAATATTTATAAAGCACTCTAGATGTTCATAGACAGTGTTTTTATATATGCACTACTACTTCGATATGTTAATTTTAATATATTAAGATAACATTCACTAAGATAAATCTACATTACTTCTGCTATAAAAATATTTTAATTGAAATCTCTCTGTCTTGAAAGGCAATTTTGGATATCTCAAAAGAGGTAAAGTTGTATATGAAAAAGGATCTATCAAAAATGTTTCAAAGGCAATATTAAGATTTTAGTTTACCAAAATAAACACACTCAATATATTTACATCATGTGCTGACTCAGAAAATAATCATGTATGAATAAAAAATGGAAAATATGTAGGTATCAAACCTGCCTAGATTGAACTAAGCTTATGCTGTTCTAAATTAATAGTCCAAATGATAACGATTTCAAATGCATACATCTCTTTCCACATTTCATTATCATTATTCTATTAGTGGAATCTACTATTATTATCATTAATACTACATAAATTAATAACTAGTAATTTCTGAATTCTAGTAAAACAAAAAGTATAGCCCTAATTATCTAGGTTCAATAACAATTATTTAAAATATGGTTTGTACCTATATAGAATGAGAATAAATGAAATATATAAGAGTGAATAGAGTGAAACTCACATGAACCACATTTGCTGTCTTGTGAACTAGGTCACTTATGAGTCATAAAGGTTTTACTACACTTCAGAGTATTAATCTAGGTCTCTTACTTACAGGAGGGTCTGCATCTTCTGCGTAAACGGTGGTGATGGGTGTTCCCTTGACTGCATCTGGAGCTACCATTCCTTTGTAGATTCGTTTACTAAACACAGGAGGATAATCATTCATGTCCTGTAAAACACAATTAAGAGTTCAGTTCCTCAGCTGAAACTGGGTTAGGGGCGCAGTTACTAGATCGACTCTCAGTCTATGTATCACACAACCCATTTGCCACTGTCAGCCTTCCATCCACTCAATTCCATTACTCTCTCTTCACACGGGCACCCCAGAGGAAATTGCCAGAGTTTCTATACAATATTAATGTGTGTGATATCAACCAAAGGCCATTCCACTGGAGTAAGCAGACTGTCACCCCCAAAAACTACATCATTCAGAGACTGAGGTTATGCTTGAAATATTTTCTAAGATACTTCAAATGGTATGGTGTAAAAATTTAACCTTTGAAAATAAAAACTAATTTCTTAAAAAGTGCCAGAGTAAAAGATGGTGTTTTTGTATTTGTTTTGTTGTTGTTGCTTTGTTATAGGTTTCCATAGCAACTGCCAATGTTACAAACTTATCATGATGGTATGATTAAAACATTTCAAATGCAAACTTTAAAATATCCTTTGATGCCATTTTACACATGGACGAATGTAAAATGATAAAAGAGGTTTTCCCTGTAACATACTACAAAAGATTAGATGAACTTAGAGACAGAAAATAATGCTAATTTACTTCATGATTTTTTTCAAAGTAATTTATATGCATCTCATTTTATTTACTCAATTGGTGACATATGTGCATTGTTACTCATGTAGTGTCACTTTTTAAATAAAAATTTATCAAGTGCCTCCAATTTTTTTTTTTTTGAGAGGTTTTTTTTTTTTTTTTTTTTTTTTTTTTTTTTCACTATAGGGCGCGTGCGCTCGCCAGACAGACAGAGAGAGACATAGAGACAGAAAGCGAGAAATCACCCCCCAGAGGGGATGGTCACGCCGCAATCCCTTCTCCTCCATTCTCCTCTCGGGATCTTGGGCACGCACGCACACGCGCCCGGCGTGAGTTTTAAGCCACCGGGTCCGGGACGCGAACCGCGGTCGACTACGTGGGAGTCCAGCGACATAGCCATTACGCTAACTGCTGGTTCCCAAGTGCCTCCAATTTTTATGACCCAGTGCTAGGCATTAGGGAAAACGGAGTAGCTCGAGAAAAGATGTCCCTGTCTTCACATGATGGAGCTAACATTTGCCAGATAAGGGCACCGATCAACAGATGGGTTAGTCACTTTGCCTTTACTAATGTATTTATTTGACAGAACCAAAATAATAAGTTGAGCCCCTGAAATCAAACACCAATCTTTTCCTGAAACATTGTATCTTTTATGGGTAATGGCATATCATTTTTGCTCAATAAATAATGCTTATCAACAAGGTTGATTTTTTAAAAAAATAATCCTTACACCCTGCAGTGTTTTGAGTAATTCAGGTCAACCATATTTGGACCTAAAGTTAAATCTGTTTAGTTAGTCTTCCTCTCTGAGTTACCATTTTCTTGCATGCTACTAAAAAAAAAGGAAAAAAAAAAAAGCAGGAAAAAAATTCTCTACAGTCTTTGATATTTGTTTAGACACAACAATTTTCCCATACAAGGTAAACTAGAAACACAAATTAACTGATTATAAGCTTCTCTTTTGGTAAAGAGGTCAGGATAATTATCTCTTACAGTGTACGGTAAAGCTGGCTTCCGAGTAGTGACTATAAATAAACTGCACATGCTAATATAAAATAAGAGATCTTGAACTGTAAGCAAAACACACCCAATTTCCTCTCTATGGACATATAGCATTCACAACCTCTTCTATGAAAAAAAAAAAAGACTTCCTTTATAAATTATAAACTTTGTGGAGCGGCAATCTTGAGGCCCTAGGCAGGGGGGTGAATATATACAACATTTCCATACTTGCTTTCTCCTGCCCTTTTCAAGAGTACTAGTTAATTTAATGAGTGAATCTTGTAACTAAAAGGATAAAAAATGTCTTGCACCCTAAATTGTAACTTCTGAAGGGTAGGAACCCAGCACTGCAATTTTTCCTGCCTGAGTTTCCAAAGCTCAATAAGTTCAGTATGTTCCTATAAATTTTATCCTTCCTCAGGAGAAATTTATAACCCTAATATCACAAGGTAGGTTTTGAAAAATTTGATCCTTTAGAAACAAAAAATAGGAGCTTTTGCAATTCTGTCAATACAGCTGTTGATAGTGTTGTACACAATAGCTTTTTTTTTTGGCTAGGGAATTATTCACTAGATTCACCATCTAACTGAATGCACAGTGGACATTTTTTATAACTGGCCTTGCAAATTGATTAGACACAAACTTAAGGCTGTAAATAATTGAAGGCTATTAAACTATTGGTTCCACTCCCCTCTTTCTTGCCATTGACAGGATGAAGAATAAATCAATATAGTTATGCTAGCAGTATTTCTTTTTATAGCACATTGTACATATTTGGGGGTTACAACCTTTTCTTGTGGCTAAAAGGTGCAGCCAGTTACATACAGTGCTTCAAGAATGCATTATTTCAGATGAGAAGATTTATTGAAATGCAAAGCCGAACAGCATAATCAATACTTCATTATACTTACGCTTCAGGGACATCTGAAGAAAAACAAACATAAATCTGCTTCTATACAAAAATTCTATTATTGCAATAAATTAATTCAACTCCCCCAAATCATTCCCTTTTCTTTTTCCTATACTTCCACTAGAGGGTAGTATTGGCAAAAAGAAACATTTTTTCCTCTGCTTGTTAATCATTTTATCATTAAAACCCATAATAATTTGCTTCCTGTGGTTATCATTTTTGCTGGCCTGAACGTTTAGAAAGAATATTCTACATGTTACCATGGATCTCAACTAGAAGAATACTGGACTTTCCTTAAAAAAGAAAAAAAACAAATTATAGTAGTAAAGCTTCTGATTCGCTTCCATGTGTCAGGCAAATAAAACTGCACCTGAGAGTATAGTTAGGTGATAGCAGGGAAAAAAATATATAAGTTTCATTTATTTATTTTCTAAATTAAAGTCTAAAATAATCACAGAAACTGGTTCTACTTTGGCAGAACACTAAGTTGATTTAAGGAAGCTTTTTTAATGAGCATGCCAGGAAGATAGGAACTTGCTATAGTCAATTTGCAAATTAATGACAAGTTGAATTTCCACAAAAAATTAAAGAGAAAGTGATGATAAAAATTTCAGCTCTCTGAAATCACAGGAGAAAAGTGTTCTGCATAGGATAGTTTTTTATTTAGAAGACAGAAAGTACTAGCTCATAATAGCTTGATTATCTTTAAAAAAAAAGATGAAATATTACAAATGCCAGCCCTGTCTTCTTAAACTCTACTGATGCTCTGCGAGAAGAGGATGGTATAATCGAGCAAGGAAGTGGCCATTTTTTTTTTCCTGTGACCCTGTCCAGAGTTAGCGTTATCCACGTAGAACCGTTGGCTGCTCTGCCCTCCCAAATCCCTTGAGGTTCATAGATCTGGCACCACTCTTTCTTGGCAGACTACATGGTTGATTCTTCTGCCTGTTACCATTCTGTTTTCTACTAGATACTTTCTATTTACTGCCCCAATTGCTATTTCTTATATTATAAACCTTATGCTTTTTTTTTTCCCCCTCCTAATTTCTTCACTTGCTTCTTATCTCTTCTGACTTCTCTCCCTTCTCTTGTGTTTCTGTGTGTGGAAACAAAAAAGCAACATTGCCAGCTGAACAAATATCTTTCTGTTTCAACACCTCTTTACCTTTTTTTCTTTCTGAAACCAAAACCTGCAATGGAAGCTTCCTTGTCAGCTGCCCTTTTTTTTTTTTTTTTTTTTTTTTTTTTTTTTTGAGTTTGGAACTACTCTGGATCCTTAGGATAATCTATCTCTGATGTACACACAGTGAAAGGCACAATACTTGGCCATGCATAGCAAAGTGTACGTGATCGCTCAGCATCACAGGTATCGATGGAGATTATCCTAAGGATAATCTGTACTGAAAGGTACAGATCTCAGAAAGCACAATTAGTCCTGTTTAGGACATTTCCTGACTTTAGTGTATTACTATTTTAGAGAACACAGTGAATATTCCGACACATCTATGATGTGCTCCAGCATGTGATGGTCAGTTCATCAGGGTGAAGGTGGCAGCAACAGCAGCCATGGGAATCATGGGAAAATGGTGCCAGTGTTCCACAGTAACTATCAGTGGTGCTTATTAGCACCCCTTGTCATCACTGTAGAAACTTGTGGCTATAGCAAATCTGATATTACTTGCCTTGGAAGGCAGGTGATAATCAGTGAAGGAAAACAGGACTTAATTGTGTATTAACATGCTTTCTGGAGACTCCCCAAACCTAGTAGCTGACATAGAGAGCCATGAGAGAGACCAATGGAAGTGTGAATTGTTATTTTTTAGATATTTTAATTCTGGTATGTATGTTTTAATTCATTTCCTCTACTTTGTTTCTTCAGAGGAAATATATTGTATTGTCCTTAAATTCTAGAATAGCAGAGCATACAGGTATCTTAAGAAATTATCTGATTCAGCCTCATGACTTGCTTTCCTTGATATATTCAGATTATTTAAACTAGTTAACAAATGCATCAAAAAGAATACACTCAAAAGAATCTGACAATGCAGAATAGAACACAGGGAGACGTTCAAAGGTGATAGTTCAAAACAAGTATTTCCTCTAGGTCAAACAACCCCAAGGGAATAATTAGCAAGTAGTAAAAAAATAATGATCAATTTATTGGACCATACTGTTGCTAGATAGCTCACTGAAATCATCTTTTATTCAAATTCATCCCTCCAGACAGAGGAAGGAGAAAAGCTGTAAATCTTGAAATGGTTAGTTTCTGTTTTGCTTGAGTCCTGAACTACCTCCCTCCTGGTCTTTCAAGCCACAGTTCCTCTGGCCAAATCAAAGCCAGGACATCAATAATACTGACACAATCAAGTATTGATGGGCACATGTTAATGCAGTTCAAGTTTCCATGGTTTTGCAAATGCCACATTGGTACTGGGCATTGAGTTTCCATATAGAGAGCTACCATCATCTTCCTTTTTCTTTCTTTCCTTTCTGTTTTTTTTTTTTTTTTTTTTTTTCTTTTTTTAAGAGAAAGGTTTCTGTGGATTTTTTGTTGTTGTTTTGTGGGTTTTTTTTTGTTTGTTTGTTTGTTTGTTTTTTGCTACAGGGCACATGTCCATACCAGAGACACAGAGAGAGAAAGAGAAAGAGGAAGTGAGAAATCAACTCTTGGAGGGGTGGCCACACCACAATCTCTTCTCCTCCATTCTCCTCTTAGAATTTTAGGTATGCATGAACTCCCAGTGTGAGTTTTAAGCTATGAGGTCTGGGACTCAAATCATGTTCAGCCATGGGAGAGTCTAGTGCTTTAACCATACGCCACTTGCTGGCCCCTACCATCTTCTTTCTTAAGTTCTATGGGACATGAATATTTCTTTCTGGGGGAGGAAACTCCTCCCAAATATGAAGATGTTAGCTCCATCTTCCAAGATTCGCTAAAGAGTGGTCTTCCATTTCTGACTTTCTATTCCTATCTACTCTCACACCTGCACACAATGTGCAAAGGGGTGGGTCCAATGTCCTTCCTTCAAAGAAGCTCCCTCTATTCTCTACAGTCATTCTATTTAAAATTACAATCAGCACAATGATTTAGGACATCTGTTGACCTTGAATAACTCCTTTCTAATGTTGTCCAGTATCAGGTATCCCTTTACATATTCAACTTTTTTGATTCTTACTCAGAAAAATCAGTTTCCTGTAGAATAGACCTTTTCTTTCTGTGTTATATTACAACTTAGATTTTAACACAAGGGTTGTATTACTACTTAGTTTGTTAAGCCAGAATTCACTCTAGATCTTACTTTTCAAATTACTAAGAATTTTATTTTCCAGAGATTTACCTATAACAACTTACTTTCATCCCAGATCTAATTCTTCTAGACTTTTATTAAACCATACAATAAAAAGAGCTTGTTTTATCAATATTCTACAAAAGCTTTGCAACAAAAATATATATTACTTGAATGACCATCACTGGTTTTATTTTGGAATGTTGAAACTAGACACTAAGATCTGTGACAAATGTCTATTTTATTTATATTGTGAAAATATTTTGCTTTCCAAATGTTACTTACATATCCCTATTCTTACTCCCATATTAAATGCTTGATAGGCTAGACATTAAATATTTGATCTTTTTTTCTTTTTGTACAAAATAAATTATGTTTCTTCTCATTTTCAAAGAGAGACTTAAGATGCTTTCCCTGTGGTGACTGTCTTGGGCAGAAACATCCCTTAGCAAATACAATGCAATTATATTATCAGCAAAAAAGCTTGTCAGTACTGCAAATAAACAGAGCAGAACATTTACATGCTTGGGAAAGGTGTACATTTGTGGAAAAATGAGAACAGTATTCCACTTTTTTTCCTTTCAAAACAAACAAAGATAATAATTTTATGTGCCTCAGTGGTATATAATAAAGTTATAAAGTTCTGTTTGTGATCATTTAACCTAGAATTATTAGGAAAAAAGCAAAGCAAGCATTAGTCTGTATTTGGGAAATTCTTCTGCATAATTTTTCATGCTTTTACCAACTTAGAATAAAAGTGGCATTGATATGTTATTAAAATATTAAGTTTTTTCTTAAATATACAGCAAGTGAGAAATAAATCTGTGTGAGTCATTTAGTCTTGACCAGTGGAATAGTTTGACTTCTATGTATAAGATAAAGAAACAGAGACAAAAATTAGACCAACCCTTTTCTGTCTCTGAGGAAGAAATGAGCCTATAAAAGAGTCAGTCCTTCCCATATGCTGATGTAGAAGCCTTAAGTGATATCTCTACTGGGTCATCAAAAAAGTCATGATGTAGATTTCTGTGTTTTTCTATGCAAAAATGCATCATGATTATCCTGAAGAGTCTATAGATTAAAATAAAGGCTAGGAGGGAATAAAGAGAGTTTTTTAGAGGCTTGATCCTAGAGAGAGAATTGTCTTCCTTAGTATACATCTTGTTTTATTAGATTATATTTTTGAACCCAGTTTGACCCCACTGACTTTATCCATCAAAACAAGCTAAAAAAATGAATCCAAATGAAATCCAGAGTAGTGAATTTGGAGTCTATGAGTGTTTATCACTAACCATTATAAACCATATCCTCCTGAAAGAGAAGAGATATTATTTAAACATTCATTTTTCAATAGAGAAGAGAATAGGGAAAAGTCATTAATGGGAAGTCTTTTCTTTCCTTCTCTATTCAAAACCACCAATAAATAAATCATTTTTCAATTTTCAATTTGTTAAGTATTCAGTTCCATCAAACCATGAGGGTAGGCAAAGGTAGATGGGTAAGCCAGGGTAAGATAACTTAAATTTTTCTCCTGATCCAGAAGTTATTTTGCTATAATTAGTTCACTCTCACCTTAAGTTTTTCCTGCTTACCCATCATGACATCCTTATAACCACCTTTATTATCATGATTTCTAAATGTTTTTGTAAATGTATTTCTAAGTTTCTAACTGTCATAGCACCATAATATGACAAATTATATTTCAAAATAAGAAGTTGAATCTCTCTAGGGTCTTCATGATCTTTGATCTTTTATTCTTTCCCAGGTTACTAGGGTACTGAGTCTCACTTTCTCAGGCAAAAGAAATACAAACATACACAGACACACACACACACACACACACACACACACTCGTGTGCACAAGAAGTCAAGAAAAGACTTATAGCTTGAGTTCCTGTTTCCAAACAAAACAGGACTGATGAAAATTTTAACTCCCTAACCTGGAAGCATGTCCTACTCCTAGAAATGAATAAATTTATTAGGTTAGAGAGACACAAAATAGAAGAAGTAAGTATATGGCTGTGTGGATTCCTGAGAAAGAAGGACCCCCGATCCTGATATATCTCTTCAGACAGGTTTAGAGTATCTGAGAGTGGAGAGGGGTGACTTATGGTCTCCAATCCAAGGTTAAGAGGTGGCAACAGTAATATAAGGAAGACATGGTAGTAATGCACATACTGAAGGGTAAGCTCAGGTCAAGTGTAAGAATAACATTGGAATGATTCCTGTGTCCCATTCTGGTTGAAGGATTTTCTACAGAATAGCATCAACCTGTGTGTCACCATAGCTGGACCCAAAAAAAAATGTTCTTGTGTGGTTTAAAAATATAGTTCTTTCTCAGATCTTTATACATACATACGTACTTCACATTAAAAAAAACAACAACAACTATATTCTGCATTCTGTAATAAGCATTGTGTTATTGTGAATTGTTGCCACAAAATATTATAGGTATAAGAAATACAAGCTCCAAGTAGAGAGAGCAAAGCAGGAGACCAGAGAAATCTTATATTCCTCACCTTTACTATCACTGTGACAGTAGCAATACCAGGTGGCATAGTTCCATAAATATCAAAAGCCTCCACCAGAAAAGTGATACTTGCTTCCTGTTCTGGAAATGCCTCGTAATCCAAACTCCTTAGAAGAGAGAGTTCTCCTGTAAATGGATGTAGTGCGAAAAAGTGCTTCACTTCTGGACTCCTTATCCGATATGACACATTGGCTCCAAGGTCCACATCTTTGGCCTGTAACAAGTTAAGCAGAACAATGGTGATACCGGTGGCTTTACCAAAAACAAAAAACAAAAAAAAAAGAAAGAAAGAAATGCATTACTGATGGAAGTCATGTACAAGTGCCTGGGAAAGCATGAGTTTAACGATGATTCAAACACATTTTTAAATTAAAAGTACTTTTGTTAAATAATTTAGCAAAGAGAGGAGGAAGGAAGGAGGGAGAAAAGGAAGGAAGGAGGGAGAAGGAAAATATCTACCCATGAAATTTCTGTCACTGTTGATATTATTATATTTACTTTACTTGAAAAATCACTAAATGGATAATACTACAGTAAATAAATATGGTCAGGTCACAAATGATTATTATCTCCTATTGATTTAAAAAGCATGATAATAATACTTTAAATAAAAATATTAATGAATAATTTTCATAATCAGAACACTGAAGAGCTAAAAGAAAATGAAGGAAGCTAGGTAGCAATTTCATCTAACAAGGATTCGGTAATACGTGCCCCGAGTTCATTCTATTAGGTCTCTTTGCCTTTAACTAATATTTGAGTAGTTATTATGCACAAGGAGCTGTGAAGAACACCATGATGAAAAAAGACACAATTCCTACCCTCTATGTTATGGTCTCAAAGAACAAATGGGAAACAAATACCAAAATAGAAAGAAAAGAAAAGTGCTTTGTCATCTAAAAGGGGTTCTAAGTTGGAAATTATATTCTCTGGCCAAAAGAACAAGTTTTTATGAAAGTCTTGCTGGACAGTTATGCCATTGGATAGCACAGATTGTCAAAGGACCTTGATAGAGGGGATGGAATGGGACAAGGATGAGTACAGGTAAGTTCTGGGTGTATTAAAATGTACATTCATTAACGTAAACACTCCTACGTGAACATCTTGGCTTCCAACAATTCACATCACAACTAGAAAGATGTTAAAGCACCGATTTTATAATGTCATTTTCCTGCCTAAAATCCTTCTTGTTTTCCATTTGATTTTCTCTAAACCCCAATGTCCTCCACAGGATTAGAGGGATCACCACATTTCTCAGTCCTTTAGCCCTCAGCCCTCACCGTACCCTCTCTTCCAGGATTTTAAACAGGTTGTTTACTGCTGTAAGTAATCTTTCTTCACTCTTTGCTTAAATAAGTCTTCCTTGTTTCTCAGTTCACAATCTAGAAACAACTTTCCACAGCGAACACTCTCTACCCTCAGACTGGGTGAGGAGTTCTCTCTGTGACCCCATAGGCTCTTGTACTGAACTTATTTTAACTACCAGTTTACTTGTCTGTTTGTTAAACTAGAATGAAAACTCAAAAAAGGCAAGAAATCTGTCGTGTGCATCTTGGTACCCTTAAGTCTAAGAGAAGAATTAGCATACGGCAGATCCTAAAGATAGACTTGTTGAATGCATGACTGAATAAGTGAACTGATAAATAAATGGAGGGATAAATGGAAAGGTTTTGGCTCTCTCCCAGGCCAGTATTTGCCTTATTTACATGTATTTATGTTTGTCACCTAAGTAAACATTTGTTGAGTTGAATTATGAAAGCAATACAAATTCTTTTTATTATTTTTTTAGAGAGATTTTAGGTATAAGCTATGTGTGCTCACTGGAGAGACAAACAGAGACAGAGAGACAGAAAGTGAGAAATCACCAGCTAGGGGGATGGCTACACTGAAATCTTTTCTTCTCCATTCTCCTCTTGAGATCTTGGGCACACATGCACACATGTTGGCGTGAGTTTTAAGCCTCTGGGTTTAGGACTCAAACCAGAGTTTACTATGTGGGAATCCAGCAACATAACATAACAACCATTATGCTATTTGCTGGTCTCGAACTACAAATTCTTGAAAACTATGCTAATAGAATTCAAGTTGTGGATTGGAGGTGGAAGAAGGGCTAACATTTATTTATTTTTAAGATACTTAATAATCCATAGTGTCAGAATTAAATGATGTGGTTGCTAAAAATTAGATTTATGGGTTAGTCTAATCTACTAAATCAGAATGAACAGAGTGGTCATTTATAGTTACAAACTGAAAAAAGACATTTGGATATGGAGGTACTATTAAAAAGGAGAGTCAAATTCTTGGAAGATGCTTGTTGTGTATAGAATATGAAAATAAATATTACAGAATAATGTGAATAACAAGATCTGTAAAATATAGGGGAAATTTGTACATTTGTATGTGTGCATGTGTGTATTCATACAGATACATGCATATATGTATGTATACATACATACAGATATGTGCATACATGTGTTGCATATGCACACAACTCTGCACAGCATAATTACATATATGCTAATATTTATTAGATAGTGTATGAACACAAAGACAAATGTGAAAGAATGCATATAAAAATTAAATACTGAAAACTTTGGAGGCCTGATGTGGGAGATTAACTTGTTTCATAACTTTTTTATTGGCAATGGTTATAATAAAATATACAGCATCATTTTTGTAAATTATAAAAAAGTACTATTTTATTTGTTATAAATGTACTTTCTCTTCCCTTGATTTTTGGAATATCTCTAAAGTAGGATTGTCACATAAAATACAGTGTGAAACATTTGACATATACCTATATTAAAAATGTATTCATGGTTTGTCTGAAGTTGCAATTTAAATGAACATGCTGTATTTTCTTTTGCTGAATTTGGAAACCCTACACCAATGTCAATTCTTACAATACAGAATGCATGAAAATGATTCTTCTTCCACACACCTCAATTTGAAGGAAGGTGGTCCCAGCAGGCAGATTCTCTTCAACAACAACAGTGTATGTAGAATTGGTGAAGACAGGACTATTGTCATCAATATCCAAAACCTTGATGGCCAGTGTTAGAGTTGAATGACGAGGGTGTACTGCTCCATCAGTTGCCACAACAACAAGTTCATAGTAGTCCCGGACTTCTCTGTTAAGCTTCACAGCTGTATAAATGCTTCCGTTGGATGTGATGCGAAAAAGATTATTGAAGTTTCCCAAACTGTAGTGTACTTGGCCATTTATTCCAGCATCAGGGTCTGTTGCCTAAGTGAAATAAAAATCAAAAGAATTCATGTAATAATTTTTGGTATGCTGCTGATAAACTGTTTTACCAGAAGGATATAGTTAATGAATTATGACATTTTTCTAACTGAATATTCATCGTTTTCTCTAAGGAGAAAATTAAAAAGATAATGACAATGCAATGCAAAATCTAAAACATGAAAAAATATGCTATAGTTCAATCAATTAATATCCTTCGTCCAAAATGAGCATAATATAAATTGATTTCATTAGCAAAAATAACATGAAAGAAAACTCGTATTATAAAAATACCAATTTTTCATGGGGTCTCATTTTTAATAGATTTTTCAATTCTAAAGTAAGAAAAAAGAATTTAGCTTTTAGTATGACATAATATTTTTAGTCCCAGTTTAAAATTCTACAGTTATTTATTGCTCAAACATTTATATATTTGCTTTTGTATTTATATAAGTCTAATATTTGTTATATTATTTGTTGTGAATAATATTTATAAATATTTAATTTAATCCTCACGACACAAGTAAATATCAGCAGTCCTATTTTATAAGTGAGAAATGCTTATAATATGTAATTATCTTGCTTAATGTTACAAAAGAAAACAAACTCAGAGCCCTAGTTCTTAGTACAACACTGTGCATGCAAAACTGCCTAATAAATAATTGTGGAATTAATGAATGTTAGATTAAATGAATGCATGGAACTAAGATGTGAAACTAAATGTATTCCAAAACCAGTTGGGAATAAAAATACCTACAAAGGGCTCCTTAATATCAGAATGAAAATATCAAAATAATACCTAAAAACTGTTGAATCTACATTCACTGAAAATTTTAAGTTATGTAAAAATCACTTTACATCAAATAAAATAAGTAAATTTTGTATATCCATCTAATAGAATTTTATAAGAATTAATGTTACCTTAAACATGGCTATGATACAAATTATGGCTCTCACTATCAAATACTACATACTTGGTGTTAAATAGTGCTACATTTTGTTATTTCAAGAGACCTTAAAAGCTGTAAAATGTTAGATAACTATGTGCCAAAATATTAGCAGGGAAAGGAAGGAAGAATAGGACACCTGTCTGCCTTATGAGACAAGGATACAATAATCACTCAATGTCCACAAAGCCCGGAGAGTGAAAGTGAGAAATCACCCCCCCAGGAGATGACCATGCCATCATCCCTTTTCCTCCATTCTCTTCTCTGGACTCTGGGCACACACACACATGCATCTGTGTGTTTTTCAAGCCACTAGGTTGGGACTCAAACTGCCAGGTCAGTTATGTGGGATCCAGCCACCCTAACCTCCATGCCACCTGTTGACTCACTTTTTTTTTTTTTAAAGGGCACATGCACTCACCAAAGAAATACAGAGAAAGATAGTGAGAGGGAAGGTAAGAAATCATCCCCTGTCCCTTGCCAATGGGGGAAGGCCAAGCTGCAATCCCTTCTCCTCCATTCTCTTTTGGATTTTGGGCATGCATGCACGTACACACACCTAGGCTGATTTTCAAGTCCCAGGTCCAGGACTTGAACTGCGGCCAGCCATATAGGAGTCCAGCGCCTTAATCATCACGCCACCTGCTGGCCCCCCCTCACTGTGATATAGCTTGAAAACACACAAGCAGTTGTCTACCCAGCTTTACGACACTGGTAAAGTATGGAAGGGGTGTTGAATGTTGTCTTGTTTGAAATGATGAAGTCCAAAATGTGAAAACCATGCTCCTAGCTGTATTTCTGAGCGCGATAACGCCAGATATTTCTACAGGATTTTTCCCTTTACCTCACCAAACCGTGCATGTCTTAGAAAGTTTACATCTCTTGAGGCTTAATCCTGAGAAAAGATGAAAGAATTACAGGAGCATCCAAAGAGGGCAAAATACTGTAAAAGAGCTGAGAGGTTTCTACTGACATTTTCTTCTACTTTTACACTTCACCTAGAATTTGGCTTACATATTAACAAATCAGTCAAGTTAATCTTAATGGAAAAAACAAACAACACCGCTCACTCCCTACCCAGCACCACGTCTTCTATCAAAAAAATGAAGTAATTATTTTTGTCTGAAATCATTGATTAGGTAAATAGAAAATATGGCCCAATAATATAATATAAATAAGTCTATTTTACAATACCAACACTCTTGAAACATTTTTGCCTGTAGGATATCTGTTTTTCAAAAATTATATATTTAACTTAATTTCTTTCTTCTTATTATTTTTAAAATTTGCTATAGGGCACATGTGCTCACAGAGCGAGAAGGGGCAAGTGAGATAGCAAGCTGCCAGGACTGAGACTCAAACCATGGTTGGCATGTGGGAGTCCAGCACCTTTAACCACCACATCACCTGCTGGCCCACCTGTAGGGTATCTTAAGATCACAAAATTGGTCATTTATATAATTGGTCATTTATATAATTTATATATAATTTATATAACTCTTGCTCAAATTATTTTTTTATTTAAAAACTGAAAATAATTAGATAGAACACTACAATTTGACTAATTTGTCTGTATATGTGTGTGAGACTGTGTGTTTGTGTGTGTGTGTGTGTGTGTGTGTGTGTGTGTATGGGGGGGAATATTACTGTATATATATTCATGTCCAGACAATAAGATTCCTCACATATTTCTGTATTTTTCATTGTTGCCATAATAAATAGACATAAATTTAGCAGCTTACGCAACCCAAATTATCATTTTAAAACTTTGTAGGGCAGAAGTTCAACAGGGTTTCACCAGGATAAAATCAAGATATAGTCAGGGCTATCACTCTGCAGAGATTCTAAGCAGTAGCAATTGTCCTGCTCATTCAAGTTGTTGACATAATTCAGTTGGTTGAGATAGAGGGCTAGAGATCACTACTTCTTTGATGGTTGTAATGTGAGAACCAAGCTCAGCATTCAGAGACCACCACATTCCATGGCTAATGGCATACTTCTTCCATATTTACAGTCAGAAATGGTGACCAAGTCTCTCTTATACTTTTTGAATCTCTCCTCCTCCTTTTTGCAAATCATTTCTCTGACTCACTCTTCAATTATGCTCTTCCACTTGCCAAAACCTTTCATAGGTTTACGCAAGGCTCACCAGTAAAGTCCAGGATACCATTCTCATCTCAAGAATCTTACTCTTAATCATATCATCTGAAAATATATAAAAACTTATATTTTATAATACAATAACCTATTTAAATAAAATATTCTAATATTCAACTAGATTGAAAATAAATGTTAGATAAGACATCCTTATCAATAAAGTTTCATGATTTTTAAAAAATCAGTCTGAATTGGTAAAAAATATATCAAGTACACACACACACACACATGCACAAACACACTTTAACCCAATCTAATATCATTTAATTTGCTGAATGCCCAGTTACCATGAAAGTAAGTATATATGATGCTTATGGAATAAAAAGCTGTAATACTCTACAGAATACTACTCTATAATTTTAAGGTAACTCAAATATCTATTTAGTGGAGATAAAGGGAACAGAAAGTTTACAAAATAAAGGGCTATTTCTTTCTTTCTCTGTCTCCTAATTAATTGAAGTACATAAATAAGGTCATGTTCCTTAAGAGACATGTGTTGGCTGAGTAAGGCAGGTTTACTTATTTGTTAACATAGATGAGTATGTAGATGGTAGACAAGACAACCAAACATGGAATCCCTTATTGTCAGCACTACTGTCAAGAAACTTTGCATGTATTCTTAATATCTATTAAAGTAGCTCAGTGTGTGATTATATAATAAGACCATTTGTCTTCCTAGAAATCAATTAAAATTTAATTAAAATTGTTAATAAGAAAAATCACACTTCTTTTCTTGTACTGCATCAAAGCAATAAACAGCAATAGCTGTAACTTTATAATCATCTGTCCATTGAAAACACATTTTTGTAATATACATCTTACTATGGGGCCTGATTGCTGGCCACTTTTTGACTGCATATTGCTAAAAAATTGCCTGACAACTTGTAGTCATATAAAGACCTCACTGGATAGAATTTTAAGTATTTGTCAGAAACATACTGGGAAGACTTAATCATTAAAATCAAAGAGTATATTAACTCTTAACTAAATACTTAAGAAAGAAGTTGAATGTTGTGTAAGGACATTTACTAAACAAAAATTTTTGAATAATTATTGCATACCTATTGTATACCATGCTACTAGAAGAGGAGGCAGGGACATATATTTCTTAAACATTAAATGAATCCCTTTAATTTAATTTTATCTTTTTTTTTTTTTTTGAAGAGGTTTTTGCTATAGGGCGCATGCGCTCGCCCAACAGACAGAGAGAGATAGAGAGATAGAAAGCAAGAAATCACCCCCCAGGGGGGATGGCCACATCGCACTCCCTTCTCCTCCATTCTCCTCTTGGGATCCTGGGTACGCATGCACACACGCCCAGCGTGAGTTTAAGCCACTGGGTCCGGGACGCGAACCACAGTTGACTACGTGGGAGTCCAGCGACATAGCCATTACGCTAACTGCTGGTCCCGAATTTTATCTTTTTATGAGAAGGAGAGATACGGTGTGAGTGGAAGAGGGAGAGAAGTGCCATGAGGTATCCTTATCCCATAGTTAGGTGGGACCACAGGGATGTTCCACCTGAACCAGGGCTGTTTAGTTTGGGCAGAGAACAAACCCTGGCCTCCCAGGCAGCGTCAGCCAATCCACAGTGTGGTGGATTCCCACTTGTGCCAACATGGCTGGTCCTAATGTCTTTATTTTGCTCATTCATTATCTTTTAATGTAGTCTACAACACTTTTACACACTACAATCTTTCCCATGAACAGAAGTGGAAGCCAGTTACTGGGATCCCTACCCAGGAATGGGATCCCAATCCTATGGAGATGTAAAACATGCTCACATATGTGGAAAATATTGGGATCAAATCTCAAGAGATTCTATCTGTAACCCTCCCATTGAGAAGTTCCATAGTAGATTATGTGTACAATTTATCAATGATTCCATTTAAAATATAGTGTTTTTAATATTTACATCCATCCAGATTATTCAAATAGAATAAATCATTTATGTTTATTTTGACTAAAATGAACTGCATGCAAAGAACTTTGAGGACAAATATAAAATATTATAGCTATTATAAAGGTGTGAACTACTGTGTGGCACCTAATTAACACAGTATGAAGCTGAGAAGGAGCTTTGCTCTACTTTCTGCATGTCCTTTCCAGCAGTGTAAGAGAGCATGCTCTCCTTTGGCACTTGAAGTGGGAATCCACAGAAGCTGTTGAGTAGAGAGGTCAGAGAAGTTGGACAGAGATCTTTCATGACAGGTTGAGTGCCGATACATTTTTAAAAATATTACCTACTAACTTCAGAGAAATACAAAAGAGTTGTTGTCTTTATTTTTTTAAAGGAGCTGAGTTATTTCAGGGACTGTGATTATTCGTGTAAAAGGGTAGAAGCCATTTAATGATTCAAAATGTGGGTAAAGTTTTCCGCTCTCTACACAAATACCTCATATTCAATGTTGAACAAGGTCAGGTGGACTTACTGGTCAAAAGAAATAAGCTTACTTGAATTCAAATCACTAAAATCAAAACTATAGAAAAGAGTTTTCCATCAAATATTAGAACTCTGAAATAGTCAATCTCTATGTTTGTAAAATAAATAAATAAATAAAAACAACCCATATGTAAATTAGTGATTACTCAGGGGTTCAAGGTCTAGGTGAAAATCAAAATCCTTGCTTAGTTTCCTTGATCAAGTCAATCTCTCTAAGCTTCCATCTATAACCTGTAAAATTATGATATAATTAGTATTTATTGCACTATCTCCTATAATGACTTGAACACTATCAGTAACATACTTGGTCATACTAAGCAACGGATATGAAATTGGTCATATTTATTGTTACTGGTTTTAAAGCTTATAGAAACAAACAAACAAACAACAACAAAAAAAAAAACAGTTCTGTCCCTGAATTTTTAAGGTTGTTTTTTTTGTTCAAACGAAAGTGTCTTTTTTCTATTGGCTTATTTACACATGTCATTTTCCTTAGAAACAAATTTAATCTGGTATAATATGAGTCTGTAAGAGTCTATCAATATTGTTGTTAATTTCCCGAGACTTTTGGTGTCTGTATTAATTTTAAAAATTCGTATATGAGAGGGACCAGCAGTTAGCGTAATGGCTATGTCGCTGGACTCCCATGTAGTCGACCACGGTTCGCGTTCTGGACCCGGTGGCTTAAAACTCACGCCGGGTGTGTGTGCGTGCGTGCCCAAGATCCCAAGAGGAGAATGGAGGAGAAGGGATTGTGGCATGGCCATCCCCCCTGGGGGGTGATTTCTCGCTTTCTGTCTCTCTGTCTCTCTCTGTCTGTCTGGAGAGTGCACACATCCTATAGCAAAGACCTCTTAAAAAAATTCATATGAGAAAGATATCTTCCCATATAGTGTTTTAAGTATAACAAATAGAAATATAAGGAAAACTTATATGATTGAATAAATAGCAGAAAAAAGAACACTTTAGTTATTACATGAAACAAGGATACAAAAGACTTTTGATGCATAAAATCAAGTAGTATTGCACACATGCCAGAAATTTTGATGAAAAGTATATCTGATGATTTTAAAGATATTGCCACATTCAGAACTGTTTGCTACGTCTAGTTTGAGAAAAAACAGTTAAGAAAAATGCAATCCATTTCAAAGTATAAGAGGAGAGATAATAACTTTCAGTTGCATTTTGAAGTAATATCATCATAGTTTGGGATATAATGTATATGTCAGTGAGTGGGTGATCATTACCTAATCATAAATTGTGAAGCTCCTAAATTCATTATAGTGATACCCGAAGGGAGTAGAAGAGTTATCTCACATTAAACATTCCCTTACTTGTTGTAACCACTGCAGGCTGTCCTTCCAAATCTGAGAAGATAAATTCTACCTAGAGAAATCAGTAAATTGTATATCTACACATAAAAGGTTTGACAGGTACCCATATTTTTCTCCAAGGCTATGCCTTTTTTAGTATTCTTAAATTATTTCCATTTTTTCATGGAGATACCTCTATTAAACTGTCTACAAGGGCTTAGATATTTCTTTGGGATGTCTTTTCTTGTTCCACCAAGCTGAGATAGCTATCCTTCCAATAAGACTCACTGTCCCCTGTATTTATTTAGCTCTAGAACCCAATGTAATTATCTAGTTACCTGTTTGTCTCATATAGTGTACTTCAAGTGACTTGAGGATTAAAAAAATGTATTGCTCGTTTTGAATTTACAATGCCTATTCTTCATAGGTATTGGATGAATATTTGTTGAATAAATGTTTAATTGAGGACTTTTCTTTTGTCAAGCAGTGGGTACTTTGAAAGCTTTGCTGAATCTATCCATAGTTAAATCAATTACTCCTAGTTACACAATAAACTACATTTTATCCTAGCATTTGAGGCTACACATGGTCTTATTTTTATGCATTTATATCCCATGACTAAACTCCTGATGCAAACTCTATGTTGTAGTTAAAGCTGTTCATTTATTGTGTCATTCCATCTCTAGGTAACTCCAAAATCTCAGTGGTTTGTCACAAGAGATGTCCGTTCGTCACTCATGCAGCACCCATCATGAATTCCCTACAGCCTTACTCTGTATTGTCTTCACTCCAGAAAGACTAAAGGAGCAGCTACCACTAGAACATGCTGCTCATGGGACAGAGGGGAAAAGGAAACAAACAACAACACAAAACGAACAAACAAACAAAAACAAAGAAAAACTGAGATGAGATAACCAAGCTGGAGCTCTTAATACTTCTGCTTGGAGTAGAACACCTCACCTACATGCTTACTTCATTGGTCAAGGCAAATCACATCATCACATCATCTAGCTGATATCATGGGTAGAACAACAGCATCCTTTCACAGAATGGGACAGCAAAATCTTGGAAACAATAATATAATTTACTAACTTCATTTACCTTGAATTGCACAATGCTCTTTCTCAACTTCCCAGCCAGTCTGCATTTTTTTGGTTTTATTCAACATAAATCTTCAAAACCTAAATCTCTAACTCCACTCATCGGGAAAATCTTTAATTTCCATCTATCTTTTTGATCAGTCTTGCAATGAGCACAAACTACTTTTGCCATTTATATATAATATGCAATTAAATATCAGGCCTAAAAACCCATAGCTTATTCACATACTACATAATGGGAGGCATCGTTAGAGAAAAGAATCTGTGACTTGTTTGGTGCGAGAAGATACAACATACAAGTAGTGGGAAGTTGAAGTTGGGTGAAAATATGGAAGAGAAGTAAAAAAGAAAGACCACCAACACATGCAAATAAAATATCTTACTATAGTTGGGTGGTAAGTAATGCAAATAAGCTGAGAATGTCAAATTAAGCAAGTCTTTTTTTTTTGTAATTTATAATTTTTTTTTTGGTTAGTTACTTCTTTTTTTTATTTTATTTTTTAACACATTTTTAATTTTTTTTTCATTTCATTTTCTTCCATACATTCAATCACATCATTATTTGTCTTACAAAATGGATATTTCAACAGGTGAACATTTCTCCCTAGTACTGTTGATAAAACTACGAAATATCTTCAACAGATAATACCACACCTCTTTGTACCATTAATGCTTTGCCTCCCTGTCCCTCCCCCAAATGTCCTTTCCTCAGACCCTCCTCTTTCACACACACTATATCTGGTATTTACATCTATATACTGCATTTCTATATCCTTTAGACAATTGGTTTCAGTCATAGATTTACTGGAGAGGAGAGAGACGGGAGAGACAGTAAGAGAGAAAGTGAGAAACCACCTCCAGGGGGAATGGCCATGCTGCACTTCCCTCTCCTCATCTCACTTCTTGGAATTTTGGGCATGAATGAACACTCACTTGGTATGAGTTTCAAACTACCAGGTCTGAAACAAACTGTGGCTGGCCTTGTGGGAATCCAGCTACCGCCTGTATTTGAGCTTTATACATCAGTAAAATATTTTTGTCTCCCAAGAACCAATTTTACCCCTTTGAAGATATATTCCTAATGAGAATATATGTGCTAATCACAAGAGAGGTTCCTCTAACCTTCTGATATGCCATAAATAAACATTTTCACTAAAGTATTATTGCTTCAACACTCATACAGTTCTATCACTTTCCAAAATGCTTGCCTGTTCTACTATTAATATACACAGAACATATCTCTGGAGTTGTCAATATGCATCCCTTTTTCTGTATTTGGTTGTTTTTTTTTGTTTTTAGACAGTTTTACTATGGGGTGTATTCAATCACCAGAGAGACAGAAAGTGAGAAATCACCCCTCAGGGAAGATGGACATGCTGCAGTCCCTTTTCCTCCATTTTCCTCTTGGGATCTTGGGCATAAACGCACATGCCTGGCATGATTTTTAAGCCATTGTGTCGGGAACAATTATGTGGGAGTCCAGTTACAACATTATGGCACTGCTGGTCCCACTCATCCCTCTTTGTAATGAAGTGGGGAAAAAAATATCATCACCACAGATTGTACTTTAAGCTATAATCTGCTTGGCCCAACTATTTCCATTGATTCATTTCCATTTAACTTTTCTGTTAAGTTCTGATACAGAGTATTTTTTTTTAATTAAAAAATATTTTTCACCAGGTTTATTGAAGATGTAATATATAGGTTATAAGATGTATTTATGATTCTGTATACTAATCTTAGGTTTTAGTCTTATGATTATTTAATATTTTTTAGTATTAAATATAAACATGCTTGTGCATTTCCCTTAAAAAGTTAAGAGTAATTTAGTTCCCAAGCACTGTTCTGATGTCTCTGACAGAGCTTTTTGTTATACCTCATTGTCTCACAAATGATTTGATTTTATCAGTGCTAGAAAAGAAATTATAACTGGCAAATGGAAAGAATGTGACAGCCAGGTTGGATTTGCTGTGAAATGCTCAATAATTAATTTTTCTGAATAGTCAAGCTATTAGATTAGATGAATTGACGTGTATTGAAGATAAGAGAAATGAAAAGTGCTTTTGACCAATACAATATCCATTTTAACGAGAGGAAAATATCTCCTAATTTTCAAACACTAGCAATAATTCCTTTTACTAGATATAAGTTCACACTGTTTCACAAATGACAATCATAAAATTAATAGTGTTTTCTCTCTTTTATACATATTACCATAATCTTATTTTCTTTACCTACCCTGAAAAATTCACAGGGATGGAGCTCGATATATATTCTGATCCCTTAAATTTATCTTATTCCACTCATTCCTTGGATTAGGCTGAAAATTTAGTAATTTCAACTATGTTTCATTGCCTTAATGTCATTAAATAGGTTGCCTTACAAATATATGTTCTATACAGCTTCTCTGTTAAGAATTGAGAAAGTCAACTTGAGGATTACATTTTCTAATCCAAAATAGTTGTTTAAATGAGAAAAGTTGAATTAATCGGAAAGAACCATTTATCTGTTCTTACTTAATCTCTGGGATTGCATTCACATGAAGAGAAAAAGAGCTAAGATGTACCACATATAGAATTGCCCTTTTTTATAAAATATTTTATTTTATTTTGTTTTATTTTATTTTATTCACAATAGAAAGTAGGTGAGAATGTATGCATGCAAGAAAGAGGCTTGGGAGGGAGAGAGAGAGATAGAAAGAAAAAGAGAAAGCACCTTCAACAGGGCCTCATCATTCTGGGATTCTCTTCTCCTAGGCCTCCAGCTCATTAAAATCTTGGGCACAAATGCACATGCCCAGCATGTTTCAGGTAGATTGGGCTGGGGATCCCAACCTATGGCCACCATGTGGCTTGCAGCACTGTAGTTTAATACTCTATTTACTGTTTCAACCAGGCTGGGCCAGGATTGTGTTTTGAATAAAAAATTATTGACTCAAATCCTGCTGTAATCTTCTTTTTCCAGCTGCCTTCCTTCCAGTACATGTGGATAGCAAATTCCTCTGTGCTATTGACTGCACAAACAAGTAGTAACTACATTAGGTCAGATTCTATGCAGCAGGCCTGATACAAGTTGTTGTCAGTTTGTTTCCTTTAATTTTGGTATATTTGGTACAGTTGCTAATCTTAATTTCAAGTAGAAATATATATTTTTACAAAATTCTGTATTTACAAAAGGATCAGATACATACTTAACATCCTTAAGTTTTTCTGGCTAACTGAGAGAAGAGAAACCAGATTAGATATTAAAAAGTGAAAAAAAAAATTCATTTAAAAAAGTTATCACACATAGTCAAAAAACAGATTTAATATCAATCATCTAAGCAGAAATTTTCCTTGAGTATAATGAGATTTATTCTATGGAATGTTATGTTTATGGAGTATAACTGCTCCATAGGAACAGTCTAGTCAGTAAAATGAAATGATAGAACAGGAGCCTGGAATAAGAGAAAAGATAAAAATGATAAACTTATGTTTTTCAAGTGTATTACTCTGAGAAACCTCAACTCTGTAATCTGTCTACCAAGAATCTTAGCAGATAATAAAGAAGAAAGTTATTGACTTATTTCAAACCTAAAGTCTGAGGAATCTAAATGGAGATGGAAGCTACAGTCATATGACAAGTGTGAACTACTTTGATTTGGTTTGCCCAGAGGAAACATTACTCCTGCTACTTTCCTAAAGACTGATTGCTTTTGACAGAAATCTGTCTGTGCAGACTTGGAGGAGTGTGATGCTGAGGAGTCATAAAACCATTAGAAAAGACTGTGGGCTCAGAGGAGCACCTCATAAAAATGTTCAGATAGAAGAAATAAGACAGTGAAAAAGAGGCTATATTTGCTCTAGATCCACATGGAGAATTATGACATGGATAGGGAATATTTCCAGTCCTGGGTTTCAGAAATTCCAACAAACAAATCCTCCTGCAATATCATAAACTAAGTAGAGGAAAAATAAGCCAAAGAAATATTCTCTGCTTTTATTTATTTATTGTGCAGAAATCATCTAGATTAATAAAAGAAAGGAAAAAAAAAAAAAAACAGTCTGCTGGAACTGGCAGGTGGCATGGTGGTTAAGTTGTTGGACTCCCACATGGCCCACCATTGTTCACGGACCTGGCAGCTTGCTCTTTCACTTTCTCTCTCTTTTTCTTGTCAAATTAAATAATAATAATGAGTAAATAAATAAATAAATAAATAACTAGTATCCTATCTTTGACTCTTGTACAAATTAAAGAAAAAGCTAGACAACTTAGGAGTCTTCATTTGCAGGGAGGGTACTCTGGTACACAATGAGACAGAAATTAGTTGCAAGTTTTGCTCCATTGTGCTCTTGAGATCAACCCTTGAGCAAGCCAGAGCATAAAAGCTGGACTGGATTTGAGGAGGAGTCTAATGACTAGGCAAGGCCAACTACAGCCTTGACCAACTCTGCAAGGAGCCCTACGGTTAGAATTGCAAGTCAGAGTTGTTCCAAATTGGGTCAAAATGACCAGGACTTTATAATCAGACATTAGTCAGGATGTGGGCTAAACCAAGGAGCATGTGACCTGGGCAAAAGAACCCTCTGCAGCTGAGGTAACCCCTGAAGTAGCTGACAGTTGAAGAATGTCTGCCTATATCACTCCAAAAAAGACATTTAAGTTCTTCTTTCCAGTGAGATCTGGGTGGTGCATCTCACTCTCCTGCATAATCTTATATCTGTATTGCCTTTCCTTTAGATTATAAACTCCTTGTTTAACAGACAGCAGGTTATAGAAAATTTTATACACACACACACACACACACACACACACAATCATTACAAAACCAATCATTGTTTTCAAATGAAATCATCAGCTACATTAGGGCCTCAAAGTTCCAAAAAGCTGGGGTTTGGTTTTTCTGATCCAAATAGTCTTTTTTCCACCCCTACACCCAGAGGTATGGCTCATATCATCTGGTTACATTTGATTCCCCTGTAAAAGTAGAAGGCCTAGACATAGTGAATTTTACATTCTTTGTATCACTTAGTTCTTGCAAACATCCAGCAACTGCACATTATTATCATCCACATATTACAGATAAGACAGTTGCATGGAAAGCTAAGAAACTTATTCAGGTTTGACAGCTAGCAGGCAGAAGAACTTGAATTTGAATTTAAGACATTACTATGCGGTCTGCTTGTGGTCTTTGTGCAGGGAGGGAGGCTGTAATGGCTGGTATAGCATTATAAATTATGCTAGCTGCATGACAGATTGGAACCCAGAGATAAACAGCAGGATGACCTGAAAACAATTTAGAATTCACTCTGAGACAGTTTACTTATTTTAATTATGGAAATTAAGAGCCATATCACAGAAATACACACCTTGAAGATTATTAGTACATAATGACTCAAAATTTACATATATTCGATTAGAAAAATAAAAACCTAGGTTACAAAAAATTTTCAGTGGTTTCTCTCACATTCTCCTTTACTCTGCAGCAAGCTAGCCTGAAGCAATATCATAGGAAAAATCTTTTCAGAAAAGGTAATAGAAGTCATAGCTTGCAATCACAGAAAACACTGTATGTAATGGTCCCAGAACTGTGGACTTCACTGATTAGCTTGAAAGGTAAAGGTAATTATTTAAAAGTAAATCCGTTAACCATCAAACATCAGTACCTATCTTCTCCATGCTCCTGCTATGAAAATTGAGGAGAATCTCCATTAAAGTATTTCAATGCCTCTTACATTCCTAAGGGGTATGCTCTTTCTTTCTGGCATCTTCCATGTTCTTTACTGGATCTATTCCCATCAGTCTTCAAATGTGCTGAGGAATGTATCATTATAAAAAGAAGAAGAAAAAGGGAAAAGAAGAGGAGAAAAAAAATAATCTACCATATCTGTCTTCCTGTAATCCCTTCAAATCCCTATCTTTAAGGGTGAAAGAAAGAAAACAAAAGAAAGGAAAAGAAAATGAAGGAAAAGAAAGAAACAAAGAAAGGAAGGAAGAAAGAAGAAAGAAATACAAGGACAACATTCATTACACTCCTTGAGTTATTTGTTTAGTTACTAGCTATTTAGTCATACATAACATTTTTTTTCTCTCTCTGTAAGCCTTAGTACTTTTCCTATACAGTCTTCTCATTAGTCCCCTTCAGTTTCTGGCTTGCACATCAATGCTTCAAGGGGGGCTTTCCATAGCCTCTCAATATACTGAGTTTCTGGTTTATGATGTGAAGATTTTTGGACTTTAGAATGAAATGAAAACACTAAGCATAAAGTAGAACTAGAATTACTCATACCATTCTATTTTTCCCTTTTGATACAGTATTCAGTAAATAAAGATAAACTATCCAATACTTTTAAATAAATAGGCTTTGTATTAGATGATTTTTCCCAGGTGAAGGTAATAAAAATTTTCTGAGTATATTTAAGTTAATCTAGTTTTGGTGGGCTAAACTGTGATGTTCAATAGATTAGTATATTGAAAGTATTTTAAAAATATTTCGCTAGGGTTTGCAATGTACTTGCTAGAGAGAGAGAAGGACAGAGAGAAAGCTCTCTCTAAGGGAGCAGTAATGCCACAATCTCCTCTCCTCCATTCTCCTCTCAGGATTTTGGTCATGCACGCATATGCACTTAAGAGTCTTTTTAAGCTGCCAGGTTTGGGACTTAAACCAGTCAGCCATCTGAGATCCACCCTTCCCCCCTTAACCACCATGACACCCCACCAATACATTTTTTGACTTAGAGTATTTTCTGTTTCTGATGAATTTATCAGGACATAGACCATAAGTTAAGGAGCATCTGTGTATACACCCATATTACTCTCTATTTTGCCTCATCATGCTCATGGCCATTTTATTTTCACATTGAACGGTGTGTTTTATTCAGTGCCTGGCACTCATGGTCTGTGAGATTCAGAAGGGCAGAAGCCCTCTGTTCCAGCACTGTGAGCCCAGCGTTCCAGATATAAGGGATACTTCAGAGACATTCATTCATGGCAAAGCTAAATGAAAAATAATAATTACTCAAAATCATTCAACTAAAGTAGAAAATATATGGGTGGAAAGTAGATTAAGTAGGAATGCATATTGGCAAAATCCCACCATTTCCTCTTTCATAACAGAAAGAGCATCTAACTCTTCAGGGGGAAGCAGGGAAAGATGTTCTTTAGGCTATGACCAGAAATGTTTGCACATTTTGTATTATTTTTGGTTGAGGAAGTATTCTGATATTCTGATCATGAATATCAGCCTCCCTCTTCTTAAAAAAAAAAAAATTGCCAGAGGGTATGCACGCTCACTTAGACAGAACGCGATATACAGAGACAGAGAGAAAAAGCGAGAAACCCCTCCATGGGGGAAGATCATGCCACCATCTCTTCTCCTCCACTTCTCCCTCCATTCAGATTTTAGGCGCACATACCTGGTATACTTCTCAGGTTGTGAGATCCAGAAATCAAACTTCCTAGTCAGTCATGTAGGATCCAGCCACTTCAGCCACCATGCCACAGACTTCCTAGCCTCTAGATTTTTATCTCAGCACAGTTTAGTTTAAAACACACTGAAAACATTGCTAAACTTCGGCCTGAAAAATCCCCCAGTACTTTTACTCATTAGTTTTGATACAGGACCACTCGTTTACCCCTATCTGAGATGCCTTGGAATGAAAGTGGGAAAAATAGTTCAAGTATTAAAGTCTTCTACAGACACCTGTCCTCTACAGATCACTGTTTACAATTGATCTGCCAGTTCTGAAACTGCAACCCTCAACCCAACTGATGGGTGCTGAACTTGCCACATTCTTGTTCTTCCAAGTAGAACTGTTAACTCAGTCATTCACTTTACTAGCATCTATTAGACAGGTAATATTTGCCAGGTTCTATGCCGGGCACTGGGTATTCAGAAGTGGAAGTTCTCTGATACCATCTACTTCATTACTGTTAAAGATATCATAATTATTATTTAAAAGATAAAACTGGGACAGGCTCCATGGCCTGGTGGTTAAGGATGGCAGATCCCACATGTTGAATTATGTGCTTCAAAGCTTGAACCTAGAGCATTGCAAAAACATGTCAAGTGTGTGCACATATGTGCCCAAAATTCCAAAAGGGTAGAGATGTTGAGAGGGGTTGGGGTATGACTATGGTCCATAAAAGGAGCTTTTATTCTTTCCCTCTTTCTCTCTTTCCCTCTCTGTATCTCTCTCTAATGAGCACATGCCCTCTGACAATTAGAAAATAATAATGAAAAAGATAAAACTAGGGGCAGATAGTGGTGCAGCAGTAAAACATGACCCTCTATGAGGTTGATCTGCAAGAGAAGGTCCCTGTTTGCACCCTGAGACCACCCTGAGTACCCCAGGCACAGGTGTGCACATTATGGGGACTGACTGAAGCTAAGGGTGAATAGCAGCATCAAGACCCTTTTGGGGATGCCATCTCTCTCTCTGAAGAAATAATTCATTTTAATAAGATGAAACTGGGCCAGCAAGTGGAGCAGTGGCTAATGTGCTGGACTCCCACTTGGTTGATCATACTGTGGTTAATGTGCTGGACTCCCACTTGGCTGATCATACTGTGAGTCCTGGACCTGGAGGCTTGTTTTCTAACTTTCTCCTCCTTTCTTCTCTTCTCTCTCTCCCTCTCTCTCTCCTCTTTCTCTCTCTCCCCCTCCCCATCTCTCTCTGGTGAGAGATGTAATATTTGCAGTATTACAAATTTAAAAGAATAATAACAACAAATATGTTTAAAAAAGATAAACTTAAAACATGATGAGTGATGTCATCTTTGCTATATTCAATAAAGTTGGATGTTGTGTAAGATGTCAATGTAGCGCTACCTTCCAATTAGACAGACATGATTGTCCCCGTGGTAACTGGGATTTGTTTAGTACTGTCTGTTCATTTTTTAGCTTTATTTATTTATTTTAACTTGACCAGAGAGAGACAGAGAGAGGGAGAGAGAGAGTGAGAAAGCCACCACGTCCAGGACTCGAACCACAGTCAACCATGTGGGAGTCCAGTGCCCTTAACTACCATGCCATCTGCTGACCCCCACTAGTGTTGAGTTTAAAAGCTGCTTTTATGTATTTTATCAAAGTTAACTTTCACATCAAAAGTGTAAGAAACGGGTGATGATCCTTTTCAATGTACTGATGAGAAAACAGATATTAAAAGAACTTAAATAAATTGACCAACTGTAATAGTATGATTAGTAAGTAGCAAAGCTCAAATTCCAACCCAGAATTTTCCACTATGAAATTTTGGCTTTTCCCACATATTAACTTTCCTTCGCCTCACTCTCTTTCTTGCTCTCTCTTTTAAAGTTACATGTATTTTTATCTAGATGATAACTAACACATTAAGAAATGAATATTAAAATACTGGGACCAGCAGTTGGCGTAATGGATATGTCACCGGACTATCATGTAGTCAACTGCGGTTTGAGTCCCGGACCCAGTGGCTTAAATTCATGCCAGGCGTGTGTGCATGCATGCCCAAGATTTCAAGAGTAGAATGGAGGAGAAGGGATTGTGGTGTGACCATCCCCCTGGGGGGTGATTTCTCACTTTCTGTCTCTCTCTCTCTCTCTGTGTCTTTCTGGAAAGTGCACATGCCCTATAATAAAAACCTCTCCAGAAAAAAAAAAAAAAAAAAAAAAAAACACACACACACACAAAACAAAACAAAACAAAACAAAAAACAACTTTTTTTGCACCAAAATAAGTGTACTAACTTGTTATACAGGTCTGAACAGGATCTATGAATAGTTTGAGTTACTAAAAGAGATAAGACATAAATTTCAGAACAGCCCTTACCAGAGCAACATGAATTCTGCCAAAATTGAAACAAGGAAAATCATGAAGTTTGTGGTGAAATTTGGATAGACAAATGGTGAAATTAGTAAAACTTTATGTAAAGTTTATTAGCACAATGCCTCAAAGAAATCAACAGTTTCCAAATTGGTAACTTATTTTAATAAAGGACAAGATGATGTTGACAATGATGCCTGCTGTGGCAGACATCACTTTGAGAAGAAAAGAACAAATCTTGCTCATATTCAAATTGAAAAGGACCGAAGACTAACAGCGGAAACAACAGTCAACACCACAGACATCTCAACTGATTTTGCCTATCTAGTTTCTGACTGAAAGGTGAAGATGGGGCAAAATTTCTGCTCAATGGATACCCAAACTGTTGCTCCCAGCTAAGCTCCAGAGAAGAGCAAACATTTCAGCGGAAATTGTAAAGAAATGAAAACAGGAATGTGAAGCATTTCTTCAAACAATTGTAACAGGAGATGAGACATGGCTTTGTCAGCACAATCCTGAAGACAAGCACAATAAAGCAATGGCTACCGAGAGGCAGAAGTGGGCCTGCAAGGGAGAACAGATCAGTGAAGAGCAAAGACCATGGCAACAGTTTTTGGGAAGACGCTCAAGGGATTTTGCTTGTCAACTTTCTGGAGGGCCAAAGAATGATATGTCTGCTTATCATGAGTGTGTTTTCAGAAAGCTAGCTGACGCTTCAGCAGAAAAACATTCAAGACAGCCTCACAAGACAAGTTTTCCTCCATGACAATGTCTCTTGCTCATTTTTCTCATTAAATAAGGGCAATGTTTAAAAATCCTGATAAAGCTCATTTGCATTCATGAGGGGTGGGGGGAAAGAGAAGCACCCTCCACGGCATCTGGTTATGGTGTAATACCCATCATTCATTTCAATGGATATTGGACATTGGGATGCAGATCTGGGGAAACAAGGTCAATTTTGTGAGAGTTCTAGAGAAATCTTTAGGGATCCACCTAACACTCCTGATTTGGCCCCTTCATACTTCTTTTCATTTCCTAATCTTTTTTTAAGAGAGATTTTTGCTATAGAGCATGTGAGCTTGTCAGAGAGACAAAATGAGAAATCACCCCCCAGGGGAGCATGGCCACTCTACAATCCCTTCACCACCATTCTCCTCTCGGGATTTTGGGTACACATACACACATGCCTGACATGAGTTTAAAGCCTCTAGCCCCAGGATTTGAACCACTTTTGGTAATGTGGGAGTAGAGCAATGTAATCATTATGCTATTTTCTAGTCCCTCATTTCCTAATCTTAAAAAATCTTTAAAAGGCACCCATTTTTAAAATTTATTTATTTATTTTTAGTTAACAATATAAAAAAGTCTGCATTAGCAGGGCTAAATTCCTAGGACCCTCAGTTCCTTTTTTTTTTTTTTTTTTTTTTGAGGTTTTTGCTATAGGGTGCATGATGTGCTCGCCAGAAAGAGAGAGACAGAGACAGAAAGCAAGAAATGAGACATCACCTCCCGGTGAAATGGCCATACCATGTGGAATCCCTTCTCCTCTATTCACCTCTTGGGATCTTGGGCATGCACGCACACACTCTTGGCATGAGTTTAAGCCACCAGGTCCAGGACTTGAACCATGGTCGACTACATGGGAGTCTAGCGACATAGCCATTACACTAACTGCTGGTCCCAGGACCTTCAGTTCTTAATGAATGAACTAAATGACTAATGCAGTTACTTACGAAAATGTCTTGAACTTGAGGGTGGTTTAGTTGAAATACAGAGCTTATATATTCTATTTTTAACTTTTAAATTCCATTTTTTTTGAAGTTCACTTGTATAAGAAGGGATAAGCACTGAAAGGATAAAGACAGATTTCCTTTTTCCTTTTAGAAAAGCATGTTGTAAACAGAACATTTTCTTTTTCTTTATTTCTTTGTTTGTTTAGAGAGATTTTTTTCTATGAGGTACATGCGCTTGCCGGAGAGACAGAAAGTGAGAAATCATCCTCCAGGGAGGATGGCCATGCCATAATCCCTTCTCCTCCATTCTCCTCTCTGGATTTTGGGCATACATGCACACACACCCGGCAAGTTTTAAGTTGCTAAGTCCGGGACTTGAACCACGGTCAACTATGTGGGAGTCCAGCGAAGTAAATGTTATGTCATCTGTTGATCTCAGAATATTTTCTTAATGAAACAATTTTCTATATAACATAGTTGTGTAGACACAGAGCTAATTTTAATTCCTGAATTTACCCATATTTAATGTTAGCTTTGAGCTAGACAGACTGTTAAGAGCTGAAGCTGCACTGAAGGATAAGAATAATATGCTCTGAGTTTATGCCACTTAACTGTATTGGAAAAAGTAAATATTAAACAATCATGGCCTTTTAAAAATCAATAAAGTGATAATTATAATAGAAAAAGATGCATTGTACAATAGGGACATACACAGGGCTTTTAACTTTTTCTCCTGGAAATTTCATTCTAATAAGAAAGATATTTTTTTCAAATCATGCAAACACAAATTTTAAATTATTTAAAAACATTAGCCAGATGGTGCATGCACTTGGTGAAGAGGAATAGGAAAAGAGAGACAGAAGAAAAATGAGAAATCACCTCCATGGGGAATGGCCATACCACAATTCCTTCTCCTCCATTTCTCCCTCCTTTCTGGATTTTGGGCATGCATGCACACATGCCTGGAATGTTTCTCAAATTGCCAGATCTTGGACTCCCAACTATGCAGTAGGCAATGTGGGATCACAGTTGCCTTAATCAAGCCATCATGAGTTGGCTCATATAATTTCAAATGTTAACGAGTGTTATAAAAGAAAGTATAGTGAAATATGAGGTACTGTAATACAACTGTATCATGGACTACAAGAAAATACCTTCACCCACATCCATCACTTTTAATCTGCTGCTTCAGCATGGTCAGAAAGTTTGGAATCTTCATGGTAACTTCACTTTACTTGTATTAAGTATAAGTCTCAACAAAATGTATCTTTTCTCTTCAGTTATAGAAATGACAGTAGATACAGTATATCTTGATTTCAGTAAAATTTTTGAAATACATTTTCATTACCTTTTGGTACTTCAGATTGAAGAGAAAAAAAGAAAAAAATCCCTGTTTCGTAGATGATGCTATAATGATTTAGATTCAGAGCTGACTGAACATCATAGAATGTGAAGCCAAAGTGGGGAGACTAATGGCAAGCAGCAGGCTCTTGTGTGTGAGTAGTTATGGGTGCAATATTTTCAGACATTTATGAAGGCATAAAGGACTTGATTTTAGAATGCAGGAATAACATGAAGCCTAGCAAAAAGGCTCACACCATAGGTGAACACATCAAGATTAAAATAAATCTCAATACAGGTCTCAAAATTCAAGTGTACATTGGGAACCAGCAGTTAGCGTAATGGCTATGTCGCTGGACTCCCACGTAGTCGACTGCGGTTCGCGTCTCGGACCCGGTGGCTTACAACTCACGCCGGGCGCGTGTGCGTGCGTGCCCAAGATCCCGAGAGGAGAATGGAGGAGAAGGGATTGCGGCGTGACCATCCCCCCTGGGGGGTGATTTCTCGCTTTCTGTCTCTATGTCTCTCTCTGTCTGTCTGGCGAGCGCACGCGCCCTATAGTGAAAAACCTCTCCAAAAAAAAAAAAAAAAAAAGAAATTTAGGGAACCAGCAGTTAGCGTAATGGCTATGTCGCTGGACTCCCACGTAGTCGACCGCGGTTCGCGTCTCGGACCCGGTGGCTTACAACTCACGCCGGGCGCGTGTGCGTGCGTGCCCAAGATCCCGAGAGGAGAATGGAGGAGAAGGGATTGCGGCGTGACCATCCCCCCTGGGGGGTGATTTCTCGCTTTCTGTCTCTATGTCTCTCTCTGTCTGTCTGGCGAGCGCACGCACCCTATAGCAAAAAACCTCTCAAAAAAAAAAAAAAAAAAAAAAAAAAAAAAATTCAAGTGTACACAATATCACTGCTGCCCCCACTACTGTTATGTTCACATTGGCTACCAGAGTTCCTATTACACTTGGGCCAGAAGGTGTAACTTCTCTCTTTTAACTCTTAGGGAACTCTATCAGAACTACTATCAATTTCATTGATGAGGAAACAGAATTTCTATGTAAATTAGACAATTTGCTTAAAATAATAAAGTAGCAGGATTAGCAGTTAGCGTAATGGCTATGTCCCTGAACTCCCATGTAGTCGACCACAGTTCGAGGCCCAGACCCAGTGACTTAGACTCATGCAGGACACGTGTGTGTGCATGCCCAGGATCCCGAGAAGAAAATGGAGGAGAAGGGATTGCAGTGTGACCAACCCCTTGGAGGGGGTGATTTCTCACTTTCTGTCTCTCTGTCTCTCTGCCTTTCTGGCAAGCACACATGCCCTATGGCAGAAATCTCTCCCCCCCAAAAAATATCATGGAGTAGCTATGTGATAAGATTAGAATTTTAACCTCAAATATCTAATGCCAAAGTCAATGCTCTTATCTACAGTTTTAGGTTGCCCCCAGTTAAGGCAAATATAAGATGGTTAGTATTTCATAGTTCTATACCACTGATTCTTTCACTTGCTGATTATGGAGTATCAGCAAAGTATTTCCCCTCCCAGAGCCTACAGATGTAGAGAGAAGATTAGTACCTGCTGGAGCCAGCAGGTGACTGTGGTCAAGGCACTGGATTCCCACATGGCCGACTGAGCTTGAATCCTGGACCAAGAGGCTTGAAAATCATGCTGGGTGTGTGCATGTGCCTGTCTAAAATCCCAAGAGGAAAATGAAGGAGAAGGGACTGCAGCGTGGCCATCCCTCTGGGGAGTGATTTCTCATTTTCTGTCTCTCTAGCCAGCACATGCTCCCTATAGCAAAAATCTCTCATTTAAAAAAAAAAAAAAAAAAAAAGGCCTAGCCAACACTAAGACCTTTCTTATATAGGCTCAGACCACACTGAAGGTATAGGTTCGATTCCTGGCCAAACTATAAGCTGGCTCAGCAGTGTGTGTGACTAAGAAGGTTGAGGAAGGAGGGTCTTCAGCTAAAGACTAGCCTGGGGAGCACAGGGAGGTCCTCACTGAAAGTGAAGATGAACCAGTCATGGTGGCATGTGCCTGTGGTTCTAGCTCCTCAGGAAGCTGAGGCAGAAGTACCACAACACAGTAAGATCCTATCTTTAAAAAATAATAATAATAAGGGGCCAGTAGGTGGTGTGGTAGTTAAGGTGCTGGATTCCCATATGGCCAATCTCAGTTCAAGTTTCAGAATAGGAGGCTTGAAAATCAAGCCTGATGTGTGTGCTTGCATGCCCAAAATCTCGAGAGGAGAAGAGGATACGGGTTTGTGGTGTGGCCATCCTCCCTTAGGAGGTGATGTCTCACTTTCTCCTCTGTCTCTTTTTGTCTTTCTCTGATGAGCACACACTCCCTATAGCAAATAATAATAACTATACATTTTTAAAAATTAAAAGCACAAAGTTATATTCCATGGAGAAAATTGTATGCACTTATGAATGTCTCTTGAGTTCATTAGATTTGTGATTTAAAATTCAGGGGCATTTAAAAAGCAAAATAATAAAAGCAAACCTACATAGAAAGTCAACTAAATTTATGTAACCAAAGAAGCTTTGTTGAGTTACATTAATTCATTTCATTTTTCCTGTGAATGATGTTATATTAATGCATTGTTATGAATTTTTAGTCTCTTCAGGACTTACCATACCTGCAATTTGCCATGAAAGTTTTCAGTCTGAATATTTCTTTCTGAAACATGTTTCATTAATCAGGGGAAGGTATAGTTGAATAGTCCAGAATTTCAGAGAGGACTTCATCCTTGTCTTTTTGGAATTTTTACATGTTTTAAAATAATTCTTTAGGCCAGCTGGTGACATGGTAGTTAAGGCAGCCGGATCCCCCATGACTGACTACATATACAGTTGGAGTTTCAGTGCTGGTGGCTTCAAAAACATGGTTGGTGTGTATGAGTGTGTGCCCAAAATTTCAACAAGAGGGAAACATGGAGGGGAAGGGATTGCTGTGTGGCAAGCCCCCATGGCGGGGGGAGTGGGGGTAATTTTTAACTTTTCTCTTCTCTTTCTCTCTGTCTGTGGCAAGCATACATGCCCTCTAGCAAATAGTAGAAAAGAAAAACAAAACAAATAAATAAATAAATCTTAATTGAAAGGACAAAAGAGAATCTGCTCATTTGATCTCTTTTTTTTTTTTTTTTTTTGGAGAGGTTTTCGCTATAGGGCGCGTGCACTCGCCAGACAGACAGAGAGAGACATAGAGACAGAAAGCGAGAAATCACCCCCCAGGGGGGATGGTCACGCCGCAATCCCTTCTCCTCCATTCTCCTCTCAGGATCTTGGGCATGCACGCACACGCGCCCGGCGTGAGTTTTAAGCCACCGGGTCCGGGACGCGGACCGCGGTCGACTAAGTGGGAGTCCAGCGACATAGTCATTACGCTAACTGCTGGTTCCCTGCTCATTTGATCTTCTTCACTCTTTTTTGTTGTGTGTGTGTGTGTGTGTGTGTATTTTGCTTTAGGGAATGTGTACTTTCCAGTGACGGTCACAAGAGAGAGAGAGAAAATATCCCTGAGGGGATATGACCATACTGTAATACCTTCTCCTCCATTCTCCTCTCAGAATTTTGGACATGCGTAGACACATGCCCAGTGTGTTTTCCAAGGTGCTGAACCATAGGACTCAAATCAGTCAGTCATGTGGGATCCACTGCCTTAGCCATTGCACCACCAGGCTGGCCCAGTCCTCTCCCCATTCTATTATTTCTATTTCTTTTTACTTTGTCACCACCACTTTCCCAAATCTTCACATTAATGCCTCCTCCAACCCTTCCTATCAGCATCCAACTTTTTGCCATACGAGAGAAAAGCCCTGTGAAGCAGAAATTTCTCAGCACATTGTAGCTTGATATAGAGGTAAATTAAATAAATTGAAGCCGTTCATAAATAACCAATTCATAGAAATTTCATTTTACTGTTTTTGTTCCATTTTTATATCTACAATGAGATGGTCAGAAGTACCTGGTGTTGATAAATTTCTCCAAGTGTGTTTCTAGTATTCCATGATTCTGCTGGTATCCCTTTACTCCACTATTTTCTCTGTTGATTCTGTCTATTTTACATCCCATAGAATGTTGACTGTAAACTAAGTGATAAGGGAAGTCAAAGAAAGAGAAATATATATATTCATAATGCATAGTTTTAGCTATAAAAATAATAGCAGGTGATAAATAATCACGGCAAATTCTGGGCATTCAGGGAGAAAGACTAAACTCACCTCGAAAAAGTGACATAAATTTGAAGCTTGTTGGGCTACATGATGTGAGAATTGTTCTTTAATAACTGGGGTTGAATAGTTGGCTATTTTGAATACCCCATAAAGTTTAAATTGTTGGGGAATAAATGTAATGAGCTCAATAACATTGAGCTGCTATTTTAAACTATACATCAGCAATATTCATATATTCATAGTTTTTGTGTTTTTTTAACCTAGACCCCAGTAGCCTACTTCACGTACCATCATCTCAACTACCCTCTAAGATTTGACCAATGTGTTCATTATACATATGTTCGGCATTTTAAAAAATTAAGTTTCAACATATAATATTTTATGATAATTTGTATTTTAAAAAGCTGTCTATGAGAATTTCTTTGTAATATTCATGATATCAATATTATACTAGATATCCCTTTAAAAACACCATATGATAGTTTTTATTTTTAAAAGTATTAAATTAGTAAAGGTTAGTAGATATAAAATATGTAAACAAAATCAGACATTCCTTAGTGTACCTGAGTATAGCTATTACAATAACATATTATGTATGACCCTTAAGTGGAAAAATAAATGAATAGAATTGCAATACAATCGCATATAACTGGAATAACAGAGTCAAAAACAATTTATGTACCTAACAAACAATATACTGTGAAGGCATATCAAAAAATTCTTCTTAGGCATAAGAGTACATAGTGGAAAGGGTACTACACCTGGAAGTGAAGGATTTGAGGTTGAGCCCTCATTCTAACATGCCAAGTATGTGGTGTTTGGTTCTTAAAATGAAACACTTATTCTAGAGTGGTTATTTGTTCTGTATGTCCCACCTTTAAGATTTCATGCTTTTATAATTTACTTTTGTTGCTGTAATTATACTGTTCCAAAGTAATCATGAAATAGTCCTGAGATTTTCTCAGGGAATAATGCAAATCTGGAGAGATAAAAGTGAAGTATGTGATTATTCTGCTGTGTAAGTAACAGTTGTTTTACAAAAAATACCACTGAAGCCAAATGTTCAACTAAAATCTCTCAAGATTTATATATATATATATATTTATATATATATATATATATATACACACACATATATATATACATATACACACTACTATATACAATTATATAATACTGTATTATATAAAATATTAACTACACATATTGTACATAACTCTATAAATGTGTACATACATATATATGTAAATGGGCTTATTAAAAACTGCCTTCATTTCCTCATTAGTTACTAGAACAGATCATAAAAATAGAACTTACGACTGAAATTTTCTCTAAAATGATCACAGCGAAACTTTATTAATACCAGTGTATCACTGAAAATAAGTATGGGACCAGCAGATGGCATCATGGTTATATCCCTGGATTCCCATATGGCTGACTGCAGTTTGCGTCCTGGACCCAGTGACTCGAAAATCACACCAGGCATGTGTGCGTGCATGTGTGCCCAGAATCATGGGAGGAGAACTGAGACGCATGGATGGTGGCTTGCCCATCCCCCTGGGGGGATTTCTCACATTCCCTCTCACTGTCTCTGTCTCGTTCCCTTTTCAGCAAGCACACTCACCCTAAGGCAAAAACCTTTAAAAAAACTATGGAATTCTTCTTTCGGGTACTTTAAGAAAAAGGAATTTAGGTATGGCCATCCTCCCTGGGAGTGCTGTCTTACTTTCCTCCTCTCTTTCTCTCTCTCTGGTGAGCACATGTGACCTATGAAAAAATGTTCAATAAAAGAAAGAAAAGGAAATTCAAAATAGTAAATAAATATATGAAAAGCTCATTAGGGTAATACTGAGACTATTACATGTTAACAGCTAAAACCATACCAGAATGGTTCAAATTAGAAAGATCGCCACACCAAGAATGCAGATGGGGTGCACCACTAACTCTCACATACAGTTCTCGGCATGAGACAGTGGAACACTATTGGTGTTTCCAATCTGATCAAACACACACATATTCATAACATGTAGCACCTCAGGCACTCGTGCACCAGGAGAAATGACGTGAGAGCATTCACAGCAGCACTGATGAGCACATCCTCACACTGGGAAGCACTTCGGCACTCAGTATTGGAATGTAGAAATGAATCGTAGCATAGCTGTATACAGTAAGTTAAATAATAAACAAGCAGAAATGTGATTGAATCCCAAAAAGATAAAGACGGATGCAAGAAGGCAGATACTCAAGTTTGTATATGCACTACAATTCCTTATATATATATACATTTTTTCCCTTACCAGTGGGTTTGTGAGCTTGCCAGAGAAAAATAGAGACAGAGAGACAGGGGAGAGAAAAGGAACCTCCCAGTGGGGCAGGGTCAAGCTGCAATCTCTATCTTTCTATCTGGTTGGGATTTGGGGCCCACATGTACATATGCCTGAAGTGTTTTACAAGCAGGGCTGTAAACTGCAATTGGCCCTGTGGGATCCAGCTCCTTTAACCACTAGGCCACTGAGCCAACCCTATATATACATCTAAAAGTAAACAAAAACGAAAGCTACTAAACTACATAGTTTATGGATGCTGACTTAGGTAGTAAATCTGTAATAGAAATTAAGCAAGTACTGGGCCCAGATGGTGGTGCAGTGGTCCAATGGCTGACCCTCATGGGAAAGTTCCAGGTTGCATCTGGAGACTTCCCTGAACATGCCAGGCACATATGTGCCTGTGATCTGGGGCTGCTGAAGCTGGGGATGGATCACAGTGTCACGATCTTGTTGAGGGTGCTGTCTCTTTCTGTCTCTCTCACTCATGGAAGACACACAAAAAATAAGATCTTAGAAAAAGTATATGGGCCAGCATATGACATGGAGGCTAAGGAGGCTGAATCTCACGTGGTTGACTGTGTGGTTTAAGTCCCCAACCCAGCGCCTTGAAAATCACACCAGGAGTGTGTGTATCTGTGCCCCTAATCCCAAGAGGACACGAGCAGAAGGGACTGCAGCATGGTCATCCTCCCTGGGCAGTGATTTCTCTTTCTCTCTTTCTGTCTCTCTCAGCGCATGTACCCTATAGCAAAAACTGGAGGAAAAAATAGTAGGAAAAAAGAAACTATTATAGTAGTTCATCGTAGGTAGAAAAGAGCAATTGTGTCTGGGAAGAAGCGTACAAGAGGCTTTTCTGTGGTGATGCACTATATCCCTGAGTCACATTATATTTACTTTTACATTACAATAATTTACTAAATTGTGCATTTATGTTTCAATTACTTTGTATAAATTACATGTTTTTCTTAAAGTGTAAAGGATAAGAGCAGAGCTGAATAAGAGGTGTTAAAAAGAGCTGGAATCCTTCCTGTAAAAGCAAGCAGTTGATTGCCACCGTTCTTCCTCAGGCAGTAACATGAGTGTAAGTGATCTCAGAGAGCTATAACGTTTGCAGAGGAGAACCGAATCCCACTGAAGTGAAAAGGCCGTGAATTCTCATCAGTCTATAAAACAGAAGTGCCATTTGTATAAAGTTGAATCTCATAAATAAGTAATGTGGCATTAAAAAGTACCATTAGATGAGTGCAGCAGGGGTTTGTGAGGCAAAAATAGTTAGCATTTCTTTTTAGACAAATATTAAATAATGTAAATGGACTATATATTGTAAATGGGTAAATGGAGAACACCATTTCAAATCTATGGCTAAACAGGCTGGTAGCAGGTCAGCTGTACTTTTCTTCTGTGGAACTGTTACACCTGGGAAAATTTTCAGTATTGTTTCCCTGTGTCATGGGTGACAAACAGATATATTATTTTGTGCTGTACCACCTACAAATGTCAATAGTTTTTTTGCTTTGTTTTGTTTTGTTTTGCATTAACACTGCTCTTTAAATCGACTCTGTGTATCATTCTACATAGCGAAATTCTAAAGGTAGACAATATCCAAATACCGAAACTTTATCTCTCTTGGTTAAGAGAACTAATTTTCTTGTAAGTATGCTTATGAATTAAGCCGAATTATAGATTAAGGTGTTGACATAAGTCATATCATCTTCTATTTCTACAAGGTGTATGCATGCTCCATATAAAACTTTACTTTTAGGTAATTTTAGCCCATTATATCTAATTCAGCCAAACACTGGGTGAGCGGTGAGTTATCTCACATTAATATAACACGGTCCCTGTTTTCAAGTAACTTTAATAAACAGGTAACACCAGTGCACTTTAGTAAATATCAGTAAATAGTACACAGTAGGATATGGGACCATGAACAGGGGATACTTAGGACATTGAAGTCTCAGAAAAGATTCTTCTGGAAGAGATTATGCATGGGTAGAATGTTCAAGAAGGTGTCATCTAAATAAACAATGGAGAAAGACAAATCAAGGCCATGGGCATGAGTTGGGACAATGAGATATGGGAGGGTACTGAGAATAAATGTTAATCATCACAGGTTAGTCCAGTGGGGTAAAGCTGTTGAAGCAGCAGTGGGAGGGGGCAGGTGTGTCTTGTTTGTTGCATGTGTAGTCACAGAACAAGCAGCTAGTAGGGTCTCAAGAAGCAGAAACAGGTTCATTTCGAATAGAGCAGCTTTATCTCTCAGAGAACAACAGTAAACAATCAAGGGGTCATTGATGTGAGTTGGTCCTGTAGCCTCATGGTTAAGACAGCCAGGCAAACCATAGTGGAAATCCTGGACACTACAGCTTGATAAACATGTTGGGACATGTGTGCACATGCCTAAAATCCTGAAAGGATAGAGAACTGGAGAGGGGATTGTGGTGTGACCATGCTTTCTTCTCTGCCTCTCTCTGTCTCTCTCTAGTGAGTGCTTGTAGTTTCTGACAATTAAAAAAAAAAAAAAGGTCTTTGGGGACCATGGGTGGTGGACTGGTATCAATCATTGTATTCACTGTTTATCTGGGATTGTACAACTATGAATATTTATATACATACACAGAGACACACATGAATGTACTTGCATTTATTCTAAAAGTTACCAAGAAAACTAAACACCACGTCCATACACTCTTCTAATACATTCATAAGCTGTTAATTGAATATATGAAAGATCACCAAGTTTCAAAAGCAGTCACCAATATATACATCTCCATCATAAGTGTTTTTAGGTAACAGCATTAAAACAGATGTCACGACTTTTTCAAATTGTGTGGACTTTTTCTTTATTCAACTGAGTACCGTGTTTGCATTAAGTAATTTGATTTGACAAGAGAGCCCATAAAATTCCCCACTTGTGGCCCACTTAAAAAAGAAGTATTATAGTTTTAGACACTGTTGAATGTCATGCTGAGCTACAAAAAAATAAAACACCATAAAGCTCCCACCTTCATTTCATTTTTAGAACCCCACACAGGGAAATGACAACTATATTATTCAGAGAAAGGCCACTGAGGTTCAGATTTCTTTTGCTTAATATTAAATTGTGTAGTTGAAGAACACATCAGTTTCTTTTCAAAATGATATAATCCCTATCCTTCTAAATACTGGTTTACAAAGGATTTTAAAACGGCTTTAAAGGGCTTGAAACTGAATCACTACCCTGGCTAATAGTCTCAGCTAAGATTTAGCATGCCATTCTCACATTGAAAATACATTTGTGTTTCAGATTGAATAAATTTGATCTACTTTGTTTAAGAACTTGAAGAACATTTTGTTGACTCAGGACTCTATTTTTGTTACCTAGAGCTAACATTCAGTATGGCATAAGAATTTCTACAAGCTATTTACTGGAAGTTTGCTGGGAAGTAGCTCACTCTTTATTATATACAACCCTGAAAACATTTAGAAAACCTTGTTTAATTTTAACAGGCAGCTTCCAAATATGCCTTCACTGATGTATTTGTGCATGCATTTATGCCCAGGATTACTTGAAAAACAGATGCTGAATCTAGGTCTTAATTTGAAAAACTCTAGCCAATAAGAGATTACTCAACTGAGATGCTACCGTGTCTCTGCTACAATATCAAAGATCTCGTACCTCCACCTCCCTCACTGCAGCCTCCAAGCACCTCACATATCCACAGACACGGATGCACCAAAGCACCTCGTGTGTCAAGTGTGCTGAAGTCAAATTACCACTTCCTTTTCTCCTTTGAGTTAAACTCAATTAACCAAATAAAAGAAGTTCCCCTTGTGATCTTGGGTCTTAGTCTTTACTGACATAAATCTTCCTTTATCTTCTCATCAGTCCCCATCTTAGACTCAAGATTGAGTCCGGGGAACATTAGTTGAGAAAACAACTGGAAATGACAGACAGTGTGATCAAGCCATAAGAGAATCAAAGTGACTCTACATTGTACTTAGACTTGGAGTCCATCTTAATAGATTAAATTTCAGGAGAATTAGTCATTAACTTCCATCTTTCACTTGTTAATAACCTTACTGCAGAGAGAGAGAGGGCAAAGACCGCTCAGGTTCCTCTCCTATGACTTTCTGAGAAGATTTTTATCAGCTCAAGTGTTACAAAGTTTCTGAACCAAGATCTAGTAGTTGTCTTGACTGACTCCTTGTTAAAACATTGCTTATTTTTAAGCCCTTTTAGAGAATGGAAAATGGTCACTCCACCTTGCCCTGCGTACCCAAAAGGAAAACTGCTTTCTGAGCAATGATGGCCTCCTGACTTTGGCAGGTCTCTTCTGATCCCGCCAAAGGTAATGACCAGGCTTCCTTGTCTCTTCATTTTTCCTGAAGATAATGAACAACTTACCCCCTTTAAAAAAAAATGTACCTCTCCACCTATGTAAGTTTTGTATCTTATCCAGTATGTGGAGATGGTTATAAATTTCGGTCTGCTCACCCTCTGGTATTGGCCTCACTGAATAAATTCCTCTCCTCATTCACCAAATTTTGTCTCTTTAAAAGCAAATGGTACAGACCCGATTTCAGGCTCCCTCATTGAGCATCTTTGTCCAGTCCAGCATCAACACCTGAACTAAGCATCATGATATTCTGCTTCAAAAGACCCAGGGCTTATTCTGAAGATACAGAGTTGTATTTTAACTCACACATTAGAATGAATAACTTCCAGCAGGCATAGCTAGGATGCTGGGAGGCACACCCAAGTCTACAGCTGGAAGCATGCCATTTTTAAACAAGAATTTGTCCAAGAAATTATAATCTGCTTTTCTCACGAATCCTAAGCTGGTCATTTCTTTCAGTACATAATTTATATCACCCATTTGATACTTGACAGAGAACTGCATATTCTTCATTGTTTACTAGTTTTATTCTGCATGTATCTTTTCTCTTTAGTCCTCAACCGCAAATACTTTGAGACTACAGATGAGATTTTAGGTTTTAAATGCTATATTTACCTTGTAAATTGCAATATTTACAATAAACGATTGCTGGTTGATAGTTTACTTTTTAATATGCTGAGTGAAACATTTGTGCCAGCTATAATTCCTAAATTAAATGCTTCTTAGTTAAAATAGGTTGTTAATACAATACTACCTGTAAAAGGTAAATAAAAAGTTCCTTCAGTATTTGAATCCAAATATTGGATTATTCATATTAAAATGTCATCAGAACATAAATACAAACTTGATCATTCAAATTCAGTACAGTAATTAACCATACGTATCTTGGTTTTAAATATCTCTTAATAGTTTCAGTGACAATTAAAATTAAATTTTACAAGCAGAGCTGGAGTCATTTGGTGGAATTAATGTATTATATAATTATCATTAGGTAGCAACAGGAGACCATTAGGAGGCATCAAAATTCCGTTCTGTGAACATTACAACTTCTCTGAAACTGTGCAGAATCAGTTGGATGCAGCCCGCTTTAACTATTTTTCAATTCCTTTGTACTTTCAAGCTCATTTAAATTTTTATGAAAACATGTTATTATTGCCTAGAACCAGGACAATTATGCTGTATCAAATTATAAGTGCTAAGGTCCATATTTCAATTTTTTTAAATGGAATTAAATTACAGAGACCATTTCTCATAAAAGTTAAGAAGTAGGAGATAAGAAAAAGGTTATTGCAATAATTCATTCAGAGAAAAGAATCACTAAGAAAAGCTACCCAAAAAAAAGAAGGGAAAAGAAATTAACTAAGAACCAATCATTATGTTGATGTCTACTTACATGTTATTAGTTGTTCACTGCTCTATCTCTCCAGAGCTAAATACATTTTAAAAATAGGGAAAATAATTTTTTTTTTTTTGAGAGGTTTTTGCTACAGGGCGCGTGCTCTCGCCAGAAAGACAAAGAGAGACAGAGAGATAGAAAGCGAGAAATCACCTCCCCAGGGGGGATGCCCATGCTGCTATCCCTTCTCCTCTTGGGACCTTGGGCATGCACGCACACGTGCCTGGCCTGAGTTTAAGCCACTGGGTCTGGGACTTGAACCATGGTCAACTACAGGGGAGTCCAGCGACATAGCCATTATGCTAACTGCTGGTCCCAATAGGGAGAATAATTTTTTGTGAATGATTTAAACATTCACTTGTTTTATCTGAGTAGTTGACAAATATGACTGAATAAATGCCTCAATTTTCATCCATGTGGCATTGTAGTGACAACTGTAATGCAATTTAATTACCTTTATGATTACACTAGTTCAAGCCTTGTATGCCCGGGCTGTTACAATTGCCACCTGTGTCAAGTCCCAGATTTAGAACTGTCATTACAATGTGCTGAGGAATAATCTTTATAAAATACAAATCTGATGTTGCCATACCTCAGTGGTTCCCCCATTAATTTTATTTAACATTATTTATTCATGTATTATTTTTTTAATTTGACCAGAGAGTGAGAGTGAGAGAGGATGAGAGAGACAGAGAGAGACTGAGAAAGCAAGCCACTTGGTCCAGGATTCAAACCGTGGTTGGCCTTGTGGGAGTCTAGCACCCTTAACCACCATGCCACTTGCCGATCCTCCCATTTATTTTTTAAAAGAAGTATTTATTTAATTTTCTGTACTTATTAATTATTATTATTATTTTATTTTGACTAGGGAAGGACAGAGAGGGGGAAAGTGAGAAACCAAGTTGCCAGGTCTGGGACATGAACTGAGATCAGCTATGCGGGAGTCCAGCGCCTTAACCACCATGCCACCTGCCACCCTCACCACTGCTACTTTCTACAATGAATATAGAGAAATGTGTATGATGTGCCATGTCATTTATTATAATTACTATGTGTAACATTCTCATCTTTCTATATCTTTACTTAGGCTATTATCTTGGTCTAGATAGTACCTAAACCCTCCTAACTTCCCTTTACCAACAAACATCCTTCATAAATCAACTTCTGCATCATCCTTCTTTCTGTTTTTTTGATGTACCCCTATTAGAGATGTTAGTAACTTGTTTGCTTAGTGTAATCAAAATTATTAATTCCTTCTACGGGTGCCTCAGAGTACTTGGTACACTCTGGCCAACTTCCATTTGCTAGTATTTTAATTCCTTTTGCTGACTTTGTGCCCTCATATGAGAATTTGCAGAGGGAATTTGGCTTCTTGCTATACTAAAGGCAATGACAGCCAAAAATTTGTCATCCTGCCTCCCAGCATCCACAGCCAAAAATTCTCAGGATTAGTGTGTGAAATTTCCAGTTTCATCAATTCTCAGGAGGGATAATTCGGATGCATAAATTTGTACCCTTTCCTGGAGCTGGCTTTTGAGATTACACTCCAGTGTTCCTAACGATTACTGGTTTAGCAGCAATCCTCACTGGCTGCCTTCTCTCCTTTCCATAACTTCTTCACTTCCCTGCTAGCGTGAACTGAACTTCTCAAAAAATATTATGCTTGAATATTTATCTCCAGGTTCTTTTCTTAGAGAAACCACAGTAAGACATTGACACCAGAGGTATTGTGAGGGGAGCAGAGCTTTCAGACAGGATTCCAGAGCTGAGTCACCTGCTGGCCAGTTGGCATAAAGACACCGGGCATGGTATAACTAAACAATGATCACGCCTCTCTGTGGTTAACTGGAACGGCATAAAGAGAGAGTGGCTTTATGCCTTCTCTAATATCTCCAGGATTCGACAGGTAGTGTCAATGGTAATAATCATGACTGTCAGTGTGCTGAAGGAAAAACAAAACAAAACAAAACACAAAAACCAAACAGGTTCAAATTAGCCAATTAAAATTTTAGAACATGATGTGAAAGTTACAGGATCTCTTTGAAAGGAAAAAAAAAAAAAAAAAAAAAAAAAAAAAAAACAAAAACTCTCGTCTTTTACAGCCAGAGAAGATTAGACTAAAAATTAGACTCTGAGTCTGATTACAAGAGGGGCAGAATTGTAGAGAAGGTTCACTAGCTTTGCAAACATCAGTGCCTTAACAGAGAATAAAAGTGAGATTGGAGACTCCTGAGCAGCTCACACCACCCCATTTGTGGAAGATTCTTTCCTTGCCTATAGACCACATGGGCGCCTTATTTAAGGGAGATTCATCGACATACTCACATCTACTTCACACTTTTCCCTCCCTCGTGGGTTCTAGACCATTGACTGTGTTCAAAACCAAAGCACAGCCCCATTGAAGCAGCACTGCGTCTACTTTACAAGTAAAGCAATTATTCAATTATTCATCAAAGAACTGGATACTATGTCCAGTTAGGAACCAGTTAGGAACCAGCAGAACATGCCTAGAATTAAGCTTCAGGATCCTGGATGAGGGGTATGTGTGAAATATGACATATTAGAGATGCTAAAGATGTGTTTACATAATCAAATTAATTCACATATAAATATATGTAATTTGAGACCTGAATATCCACATCCATAACTAATGGTATACCTAATTACTTAACTCTCTAAATATGTTTTAATTCTGGTAAATACAAATACATATTTTGGGACCAGTAGTTGGTGTAATGGCTATGTCGCTGGACTACTATATAGTCAACTACGGTTTGAGTCCTGAACCTGGTGGCTTAAAATCATGCCAGGTGCATGTGTGTACATGCCTAAAGTCCCAAGAGAATGGAGGAGAAGGGATTGCGGCATGGCCATCCCTCCTTGGGGGTGATTTCTCGCTTTCTGTCACTCTGACTTTCTGGCAAGCACATGCGCCCTATGGGGGCGGGGGAAGTACCTCTCCCCCAAAAATATATATTTAAATAAGGAGACAGCAGATAACATGGTGGTTAAGAGTGCTGAACTCCCACATGGCCGACTGCGGTTCAAATCCTGGACCTGGAGGCTCGCTTTCTCACTTTTCATCTCTCTCTCTTACTCTGTCCCCCTCAGGTGAAATTAAAACAAATAAATAAATGAAATTAATTATTAAATAATTATTTAAAAAATATTTAATAAGAAATATAATCTGATATTATTGATGCTTAAATTACATAGTGATCATAAAATGTAAATTAATATGTTTAATAAGTATCCAGAACAGTCACTTAAGGGATGAAATTAGCTGCATCTCTTTCCAAAAATAAAATGTGAGAAATATATGCAGTTTTAAAAATGAAAGATACATAAGTATATAGAAATATTGACTTACCCTTACTTGACCCACAAAGGCATTGGCTTCTTCTTCCACCACAGATAAATTTCTAGGCAGATAGGGATCAAACACCGGAGCATTGTCGTTGACATCTGTCACTACTATGTTTACTGTGGCAGTTGAGGTCTTAAAGAAAAAAAGTTCATTAAATTGAGAAGAGCTATTTTTATTTGGAATTCAGTTAAGTAGCCATCCTAACATTTGCCTATCTTAGAAAGTCCTTAGCTGTTTGAAATTTTTTTAAAATAAAAAAGAAGCTTATAATTTCTAAATACCCCAAACAGATGGAAAAAGCAAATGATGATATTAAAGGGCAAACATCTTCTTGAAAATGTCAAGAATTTCCTAGAGGCTTACTTTCAGAAAATGACTTTACCTTTATCTTGTTTATATTTTATGGGTGGCAAGCATTTATTTATACACACATACACCCCTTTATCTCTGAAATGTAGTTTTCTCCACTTACAGTTTTCAGTGTTTAAAAATAAAAGGAGTACATTGTAAAATACCACAATGCACCAAATGGATAATTTCAGGCAAGCTAATGTAATCCAAAAATACCGCCTTAGTAAATGTCTAGGTTCACATCTAAACCAAGAGTTGGACACTATATCCTAGTCATGAAAGGGTTACTTTCTGAGCATACGGTTAATACAAATGGAAAGCAGGTAAACCTACCAGTAGTGTGTGCTACCTAGTTAGAAGGTAAACCCCTGCTTGTTGCAACAAGAAGACGCTAGGTGGGTCAGTCACTTTTGTACAATCAAGGAACATCTTTCTGTGTGACTCGAGCTGCACACTTGTTCTCTCTAGTCAAAGTCTGAACGTAGCACATGACCTCTACCTGGCTCTGCCACAGCGTGGGCCATCATACAGGAGGCTGAGGACAAGGACAAAGAACCCTCCCCTGGAAAGTACACCATCTGGTTTGCTATGACATTAAAATATTTAGGCAATTTCCCATCATAAAATAAAGAGATGGTTGCAGTGACCTTTGGCCAGAATCCTCCGTTACTGGCAGCCAACAGCCATGGATGAACTGATAAGGTCACAGTGACAAGTAAGCTAATCAAAGTACCTGCCATTCCTGTGACCTTACCCCTTCACCCCTCCCATATAATACATCACATCTCCTTAGTAGGGTGGGCTGAAGCACCTCCGGTTTCAGAACCCCTGGTGCTCTTTCTCTCAATAAACATTCCTTCATCTCTAAATAATAATAATAATAATAATAATAATAATAATAATAACAACAACAACAACATGTAGATGAAAATTCAGAGGAAAAAGCAGGATCAAACTGTCATGAAAGAATTATCCAATTTTTGTCTACAAAAACACATACACAATTTCCTACTCATCTGTAAATGGATTAGGGTGAGAAGCTATAAAAACTGAGCATACAAAAATGACTAAGAGTGAAAGAATATGAAAAGGTTTGCAGCTCTCATGGGGTTTTCTAGCTACCAATGAGGGAAGTCCCTGTAAATAACCCATGCTTTCTTTTGAGATAACAAAGTTCTACATAATATGAGTAATGGTGCGGGAGACTAGACCAAACCATACTCAGATTTAAAGCCAATATTCAAATTCTGATTGGATTAAGGAGATCTGCTCCTTTTCAACAAAAGCAAAAGCACACCCTCTTTACAGCAAAATAACTTTATCCCAAATCTCTATAATTTTCTCATACGCAATATCTCACAGTCATTAAAATCTGACCATGTGGGACCAGCAGATGGCATAGTAGTTATGTGCAGTTGTGTTGCTGAAATTCCACAGGGCCAACAGAGGTTCGAGTACTGGACCCAGTGGCTCAAAACTTCTGCCTGACACATGTACGTGCATGCCCAAGATTCAGAAAGGAGAATGGAGAAGAGACTGCAGCATGACCATCCCCCGCTTGGGGTGATTCCTTGTTTTCTGTCTCTCTGTCTCTCTCTGGTAAGTGAATGTGCCCTATAGCAAAAAAAAAATCTCTCTTAAAAAAAATAACACATAGGGAACCAGCAGTTAGCGTAATGGCTATGTCGCTGGACTCCCACGTAGTCAACCATGGTTTGTGTCCTGGACCCAGTGGCTTAAATCTCACACCGGGCGCGTGTGCGTGCGTGCCCAAGATCCCGAGAGGAGAATGGAGGAGAAGGGATTGTGGCGTGACCATCCCCCCTGGGGGGTGATTTCTCGCTTTCTGTCTCTCTGTCTCTCTCTGTCTGTCTGGCGAGTGCACGCGCCCTATAGTGAAAACCTCTCAAAAAAAAAAAAAAAAAAAAAGACATAAAAGCAACTCATATTGAGTTAACAACATGGATGAATTTCATAAAAATAAGGTTGAGTGAAAGAGGGCAGATATAAAAGAGTATATATTATATGATTCCACTTATATAAATTTTCAAAATAGGAATAATCTCTACATGGGGATGGAAATCAGGGTTTGGTCACTTTGGAGAAGGTAGAGTAGGAACTAGGATAATTATAAGGCTGAGCTTCTGGAGAACTGATTAATTTGATTCTTGTTATAAGGACTGCATCATCAGCAAAGCCCTGATGCATTCTTGCACAGAAAAACATAGTTACATAGGTGTGTTCACTATGGGAAAATTTATTAAGCTGTCTAATCACAGTCTCTGCACTTTTCTGTATTTATATTTCCATGAAATCATTTAATTTAAAATATGCATGAAGACATGCATGTGTGAAGATGTACGCAGATATGTATAAAGAAATTCAAATATTGTCTGATTAGATGGATGAATTAATTTTTCCCTTGTAACATATGTATTCCAAAAGTTCCCCAAGAGGGCTATCTTGCTTCTACAACAGCAACAACAAAAATTAACAAATGTAATTTCTTTACAAGTTGCATTTTGGTTGAAACTCACAAAAAATAATGTTTTACCACTGTAGTAGTTTCCAATTTGCCTAAGGGAGAATAAGATTAAAATTGGCAGCCTGGAGCCAAAAATCTAAGAGTGGCCACACGAGTTTGCTGGCTTTTCTTCAAACTACTTCACCTTCTTTATACCAGCCGATCTCTTTTTCCTAACAGTCCAGTTTTTTGGCATCCTGTTCTTTAAAATTATTATTCTTGACAATACAGTGCAGGATGCTTCCAGATTATCCTAAGGCCTCCATCAAAGACTGTGACTTGTACCTGGGTAGTGCAGAACTGACATGGACACTAAAATAACTAAGAAGTAATAAGTTCATAATTTGAAAGTAATAGGGACTGGTATTTATAGATCACATAGGCATATTTTGCCATGTCTTTGTGAATTTTATATGAAATGAAAATACCTATATCTTCACAGAAATGTAAAAGCATAAACATGCAATAGAATAATTTCCAACTTACAGATTTCTTAAAAAGTTGTTTGAAGATGGCTTACATAGGAACAAAGTAGATAATAAAAATGTAGATTTCTGGAATGTATATTAGGGCAATGGATGCTACTCTTTTGAGTCTAAGGGAATAATAGGAGTGGTTAGCTGTAAAACATAATTGTGTTCCTTTTTTTTGATTAGTTTGGAAGGATGGTAACAGTATACTTCAATAAAGATCTGTGCCCTACAGAGTATTTGTCTCGTATTAAGAACAGATGTTTTTATAGTTTAAATACTAGTAAATGGGCACAGACCATTTTAATTAAAGTACAAAAAGAGAACAATGTGTCAGCTAAAAGATTTTTATAATAATTAATTTTAGGGACCAGCAGTTAGCATAATGGCTATGTCGCTGGACTCCCATGTAGTCGACCGCGGTTTGCGTCCTGGACCCGGTGATTTGAAACTCAAGGCGGGCGTGTGCGTGCATGCCCAAGATCACGAGAGGAGAATGGAGGAGAAGGGATTGCGGCATGGCCACCCCCCCTGGGGGGTGATTTCTCACTTTCTGTCTCTCTGTCTCTCTCTGTCTTTCTGGCGAGTGCATGTGCCCTACAGCAAAAACCTCTCCAAAAAAAAAAAAAAAAAAAGATTCAAAAAAATAATAATAATAATTTTAAAAAACAATGTATATCGTATTGATTAAAAATGTATCACACTAATAAACATAATAAAGAAAAAGCTACTTATTTCTTACCAAGGTCATTTGTTTACTATTCTTTTTGAACGTAGTATTAACCTACAACTTCATTAGATGATTTTTTTTTTTTTGAATGAGGTTTTTGCTATTGTGCACTTGCCCGAGAGAAAGAGAAAGACAGAAAGTGAGAAATCACCCCCCTGAGGACGGATGGCCATGCCATAATCCCTTCTCCATTGTCCTCTTGGGATTTTGGGCATGCACGCACAAGCACCTGGCATGAGTTTAAGCCACCGGAACCAGGACCCAAACCACAGTCCACTATGTGGGAATCCAGTGATGTAACCATTACACCATCTTAGTCAAACCAGATGAAATTTAAACAGATTGTTGACACCAATGTAAAGTTCCTAACAAAAAGAATTTTTATTTATGTCATCAATTTCACCAGTGTTTACACTACCAAATAACATAAATCTGTTATAAATAATACATGCTGTAGGGACCAGCAGTTAGCGTAATGGCTATGTTGCTGGACTTTCATGTACAAGTCAACCGTAGTTTGAGTCCCAAACCCGGCAGCTTAAACTCAGGCTGGGTGCCATGTGCGTGCATGCCCAAGATCTGGAGAGGAGAATGGAGGAGAAGGGATTGCAGTGTGGCCATCCCCCCTGGGGGGGGGGGTGATTTCTCACTTTCTGTCTGTCTCTCTCTGTCTTTCTGGTGAGTGCACGAGCGCATGTGCTCTGTTGCAAAATCTTTTCCAAAAAAAAACAATACATGCTGTAGATAATATTTTAATGCCAATAAATTTGAAACAGTGCCATTTACTTAGATGAATTCATAGTGGGAACCAAATAAAATATTCCTTCATCTCAATCAATGTATTTAGAATTCAGAGAGATCAACCACGTATCCCATTCTAATCAGCAACAGAAAAGCTGTTACAAAGGACCAGGTGACTCTATTAAGGCAGATAGTGCACTGAAAAAACATCACGGTCTAAGAAGTCATGAGAGCTGGGATACGCTCATCCTCCTTTAGTAACTTTCCCTTTCTGATCTTCTGTTACCCTACCTTATCTTTAGGGTCTTTCCCATCCCTGTATCTTATAATTATAAACATTCTCTTGAGTCATTCAAAATTTAACACACATACATGAGCAACGCTTCCAGCCAAACAATACCCACATAGATAACTAAAGATTTGAAGAAATCTTGTGCTAATTCATTGTTTTGGCTGAAAGTTCCTTTCAAAGTATTAAAGTGCATTAGTTATTATAAAAGAATTCACAAAATTTCTTTCTCATACAAGTAATGTTATCTTAACCAAGGTCATGCTCCAGACAATTTTGTAATGTGTAAATAAGCACAGGAAAAAATAAACACACCTTCCATCATGATTTTCACAAATTGTATTACATATATAAAATTTAATTTTAATTTTTGGTTACCTTTTTTTCTATAATTATATTTTAATACAGTAATCTTATTTACAGCATTTTGTTTCTTTTACTTATTAGTCACTGTAACCAATTTTAGGCAGTAGGTACATGCATCTACATGAAAGTTATGTTCTAATTAGCAAGTGAAAGATAATATCCTCCTGTGATTGAAGTGGAATTCGAAACTACAAAACTGATTAAGTAATTAATTGTGTATTCTTATGTAAAGAGATTGATGATTTTTAAAATTTCATTCTGGCTTCTTTCACTTAGCATGTCCTCCAGGTTCATCAAGTTGTCACAAATGACAAATTCTCTTCTTTTGAAAGGCTGAATAGATTTCCCATGTGTGTGTGCACATATGAATCTTATTTTCTTTATTCATTCATCCATTTATACACACAGGTTGTGTCCATGTCTTAGGTATTATGAATAATGACATAATAAATTAACATGGGGACACAGATAATATCTCCAACATATTGATTTCAATCTCTTTGGCTATATTGGGTCATTGGGAAAGTCATGACACATTTTTGCATAGAAAAACAGAAAAATGGAATCAGCAGTTAGTGTAATGGCTATGTCTCTGAACTCCCATGTAGCCGACCATGGTTCAAGTCCCGGACCTGGTGGCCTAAACTCACGCCAGGCACGTGTGCGTGTGTGCCCAAGATCCCTAGAGGAGAATGTAGGAGAAGGGATTGTGGTGTGGCCATACCCCCTGGGGGGTGCTTTCTCACTTTCTGTCTCTCTGTCTCTGTCTTTCTGGCGAGTGCATGCGCCCTATAGCAAAAACCTCTCCAAAAGAAAAACAGAAAAATGTTATGACTTTCCTAATGACCTAGTAGATCCAGAAGTGGTTTTGCTGTATGGTAGCTCTATTTTCAGTTTTCTGAGGCTCCTCTATTCTATTTTCCATAATGGTTGTTTGATTTACATTCCCACCAATGTATAAGCACTCCTTTATCTCACCATCCTCACCATGCTTGCTATTTTTCATCTTGATAAATGCCATTCTATTAATATCAGAGTGATCAACCTGATATCTACTGTGGCTTTAAGTTGCATTTTCCCAAGAATTCATAATGCTGACTTTTTTCCATATATGGAGTATCTAAAAAGTCAAACTTATAAAAATAGTGAGGAGACTAGTTGCCAAAAGCCAAAGAAGGGAGTAGATGGGGAAAAGTGAGATGGTGGTCAAAAGGTGCCAAGTTTCAATCAACACAACAGTCTAAACTTCAGTAATCTATTTCATAGAATGGTGGTTACAATCAATAGTAATATTTTTTATGTGGAAAAATTTATGCAGACTAGATTTTATATGTTATCACCACAAAAAATTGGTATGTGAGCTGATGGATATAGTGCTTTTAATCATTCCAAAATGTAACTGTATCAAAACATTACATTGTACTTCATAAATATGTACAATTATTTGTTGATTAAAAGCAAAATATTTTAAAAATTACATTTATAACTTTTTAAAAGAGATTTTTGCTATAGGGAACATGCACTCTCCCGAGAGACAGAGAAAGGCAGAGAGACAAAAAAGTAATCACTCCCCAGTGGGGATGGCCAGGCCACAATCCCTTCTCCTCTACTTTCCTCTCAGGATCTTGGGCATGTATGCACATGCGTCTGACATGAGTTTTAAGTCCCCAGGTCTGGGACTCAAACCACAGTCAACATTGTGGGAGTCTAGCTACTTAACCATTATGCCATCTGCTGGTCCCTTAAAATTATATTTAAAGCATTCTAAAATTGTGATTTAAGCAATCATTTATGTTTTTGTGATTTAAATTTATATATTGATAGATTTATAAAGAAGTCCTTACACATAAGGGGGAAAGTTTTAAGGATCCTTCAGATTTTCCTTGAAATAATTATTATTTATGCAATCTCAACCAAAATTATAACTCAGAACTCCAGAAATTTGATAATAGATTACCTTTTGAAAACATAAGGTGTGACATAATTTTTTTTTTCTGAACAAAACCTAAGTGTTTTTAAAACATGTTCAAAGGCTTGAAAACAGATAAAAATTTTAATCTAGTATAGTATGAGGTTGAGTTAGAAGGAGTGAACCATGAAAACATAGAGACTGCTACTTCTGGTATTTCTCATTTTAAGAAATGATGAGGGACCAGCAGATAGCATAATGGCTATGTCGCTGGACTCCCATGTAGTCGACCGCGGTTTGAGTCCCGGACCCGGTGGCTTAAACTCACACTGGGTGCATATGCATACATGCCCAAGATCCCGAGAGAAGAATGGAGGAGAAGGGATTGTGACATGGCCATCCCCCCTATGGGGTGATTTCTCGCTTTCTGTCTCTCTGTCTCTCTCTGTCTTTCTGGAGAGCACATGTACCCTATAGCAAAAAAAAAAAAAAAAAAAAAAGTCTCCAAAAAAAAAAAAATGACGAGAAAATATTCAACTTAATTTTTAAGATTATTTTATTGTATTCCTACAACTGATTACTCACCAAGTGCTATGATTCAGTGCTACAAATAGGCCTTATGGGGGAAGTGCTTAGCACGATGGCTAAGGGCTCTGAATTCCCACATGGCCAACCACAGTTTGAGTCCCAGACCTGGTGGCTTGGTTTCTCACTTTCTCTCTCTCTCTCAGTCCCTCTCTGGTCAAATTAAAATAAAGAAAGAAAAAAAAAATGTTAAACAAATAATTATTTAAAAAAACAAAACAAAACAAAAAAACCAAATAGGCCTTATGTTATGCTGCAATAGATAAATAATACAATTTTATTTTCCTTGGTAAATAGGTAGTAGTGGAAATACTGGGTTCTATGATTAGTGTATGTTGAACTTTATAAGAAGATGAGAACTGTGTTTGGTTCAATAGTTTTATCAAATCATCTTATCTGTCACATGGTCTGTATGAAAATCAAAGCAGAAATATTTCTGTTTATTAAACAAGCATAAAACTGTCAAATAAAAAGTAATTCTTTACTTACAGAGCACTTACCATTCATTTACTATTATAAAGTGAGATATCCATGAATGTTTCATTCCAAAGTGCAATTGTTTTTGTTTTTTTTTTTATAAGCTCCCTAATCCACTAACCCTTCACAGAAATACATCCTTTTATATTTTATATAGAGATGTTCTTAAGCATGATAAGTTAACTAGGGTAATTTCTTTATTTTTTGTTTTCTTTACCTTTTTTTTTTCAAGTGTATTTTTGTCTTTCTTCCATGAACAAAACAAAAAAGATAGAAAGACAGCACCTCTGAAGGTTCTGGAACCTGTGACTCATCCCCAGCTTCAGCCAGTCCCAGATTATTTCATGGGGTCATGAATGCTAGATGGAGGCCTCAGACATGGACCCAGAATATTCCCACATAGGCTGGCCTTGCAACCTAGTGGTTAAGTGAGTCCGACTGTAGTCCAGATCTCTGCCCTGGCAGCTAAAGAAATGTGCCCGGCATGCATGCATGTGTGCTCAAAATCCTGACGGGGTGAAGAAATGGAGGAGAAGGGATGATCACATTCCCTTGAGGGGATGCTTTCTCCTTCTCCCTCTCTAGAGGGTCCATATGCTCTCTGGCAATTAAATATATATTATATATAAATTTATATAAATACTTATATAAATTTCTTTCTCATATACTTTTGATATATTTTGTATATTTTTGTATATTTGTGGTTTACACGAATACTACATTTAACATTCTAAAGTTAAAACACTCCAATCTCAATTTACATCAGCTTAACTTCAATAACATACAAAAGCTCTGCTCTTTTAATAGCATCATCCCTACAACTTTCAGTTGCTGATGTCACAAAAATTACATCCTTTATACACTGGGTATCTTAAAACATAAAGTAGTTTTAAATATATTAGCCTTTTAAATTATGCATAATACAATGTATATTAAAATAAAAGGTATAATAATATTAGCTTTCAGTTGAATAATTGTTGTTGTTAATGTAATACTCTGTTAAATTATGTAGAATGGATTTTCACAGCATTGTTAGGATAGTAGTAGGGCTTTCTTTTTTGTAATTTACTTTGAGAGATTTTTGCTATATGATGCGTGCATTTGCCAGAGAGATAGAGATTCATACCATTTCAGTTTGGATCTACTTAAGATCATCCTCCTTATTTAGTTTGCTGAACTTCTTGGATGATTATATTCTTGTATTATTTTTTAATTAAAATTAGATTTTTTTCATCCATTATTTCTTCAAATATTCTTGCTGTCCATTTTTGTCTTTCTTGCAGTGCTGGATGGAGGGGCAGCAACAATAGCCATGGCCCATTGCCTGCATCTCTGTGATCAGAAGCAGTAATCAGTAAACAGAGAGCAAATACCCAATATTGAGAGGGCAGGATCTTTATTATCCATTCTGGATCTTTGTTGTCAGCCATGGGGCCGAGGATAGAGAATTAGGAGCTGCAACTGTGATAACAGATGAAATGTAGTAAAATGTAGTAAAATTTACTATGCAAGTCTTTCACTGGAATTTTCGAACCTTCAATAGGTCCCAGAATTCTGAAATAGTTATTTCCTAGAGATTGTCTCCCTAGAATTGTTGACTAGATTAGGAGACAGAGTTCTGGTGCTTATTCAGCCACCTTTCTAGAATCCTCTCTTCCACCTCTTTTCATTTGAGACAAATGAAATCTGTTCTGTTTTTGTTACTGTTTCCTGGGTTTCTTGTTACTTATAGACACATTCCTAAAGACTAATTCTGTCATGAGTTGTTAAATCATATCTATATAGTAATGTTTGACCATATTTTCCATTAGAATGCCCTTTAAGCCTAGATTTCCTAAACTTGCTTTAGTTTAGAAATAAAGAATGCTACATAGCAGCTTCTAAAAAGAGAAAGTAGAGTGTATAGTTTTCCAAAGGAAAAAAGAAATATGAAGGTGGGAGCTTTCCTATAAGACACTATTATAAATACATTAGGTAAAGAGTAACTGATTTAAAATCCAATACGTAATATATATAAATTTTTCATGGTTGTTTAGGTTTTAGTCATAGGGCACATGTGCTCACTAGATTGAGACAGAGGAAGGAGTGCCTTAAACACCATGCCACCTGCTGGCTCCATATAACTTTCAGTCTAAGTCTGTTTCACTGAAAATGTGAAACCATTAGAACAAAGAATGGGAGCAACTTTCTTAAGCATTTGGCAAATCTATAAATGTGCAGTAATTCTAAATAAATACAATGATGATTACACTAATAGCCATTAATTGAACTGAATATGTGTATATCACACACACACACACACACACACCTGTAATCATAAAAGCTAGAGAAACTAAATGTTTATAATAACAAACTACTTAAGTTACTTAACTTACCTAGATTGTCAAACTATTAATGACAAAGTAAATTTAAGAAAGAAAAAAAATGTAAGATAGTTAAATTTCCTCAGTATTGTTGCAAGGTATTAACAGTAACCAATGGAATGTGAGACTTCCTCGCCATCACCATTTGAAAGGATTGTTTTTTATTTTTTTCAATTAATTATAAAATAAATTTGATAAAATTTTCTTTCTTTTTTTTTTTTTTAGAGGATTTTACTCTAGGGCACATGTGCTCACCAGAAAGATAGAGAGAGACAGAGAGACAGAAAGTGAGAAATCACCTCCCCCCGGGGGGATGAGCACCCAGCAATCCCTTCTCCTCTATTCTCCTCTCGAGATCTTGGGCATGCATGCACACGTGCCCAAAGTGAGTTTTAGCTACCAGGTATGGTACTCAAACTGTGGTGGACTACATCTGAGTCCAATGACATAGCCATTACACCAACTGCTGGTCCCCAAATTTCAAATTTATTCTGTCTCATCAAAATTTCTGGTAAATGGAATCAGCAGTTGGTGTAATGGCTATGTCTCTGGACTCCCATGTAGTTGACCAGGGTTCGAGTCCCGAACTCTGTGGCTTAAACTCACACGGGATACATGTGCGCGTGTGCCTAAGATCCCGAGTGGAGAATGAAGAAGAAATTGCAGAGTGGCCATGCCCCCTGGGAGGTGATTTCCTGTTTTCTGTCTCTCTGTCTTTCTGGTGAGAGCACGTGCCCTATAGCAAAAACCTTTCTAAAAAAAAAAAATTGCTGGTAATCATATTTAAGTAAAATGCATTCACCTTTGTTCTATAATCATTAAGTATCTGTCTTGAAACTCTTGATTATTAAGGTAAATTTGACTGTAACTTTATAAAGAATATAAGTTTAAATATTTAAATAAGTGATATACTACCAAAGTGTCCAAAAATAATTTTTATGTAACCACTTTCTTCTTCAGGAACCATCTATATAAAGCCACATATAAGTATTTCCCTGCAATTATATACACGGAGTCTTCAAAAATACATTAAAAATACATATTAAGAAAAAAACACTATGTATGAACATCAACATGTTTTGCATCAAATTAAAGCTATACTTTAATTTCATTTTCCCATGAATTTTATGAAATTCCCTTGTAAATGATGAAATTGACTAAGAAAACAGTTTCTTGCTTAAAATCTAAATGTTTTACTTTCTACTAATATTTTTTTTTTGAGAGGATTTTGCTATAGACTGTGTGCGCTCACCAGAAAGACAGAGAGAGAAAGAGAGAAAGGGAGAAATCCCACCTAGGGGGATGGCCACACTGCAATCCCTTCTTCTTCATTCTCCTTTTGGGATTTTGGGTACACACAACACATGCACCACGTGTCAGGCATGAGTTTAAGCCACCGGGTCTGGGACTCATACAGTGGTCAACTACATGGAAGTCCAGCGACACAGCCATTACACCAACTGCTGGTTCCTCTACTAATATTCTTAACACAAACATTGAAAATAAAACAAAATTTATTCAAAATGATCATTTTTTTTTCCATTTCTTGTTTCTTACATATTTTACTCCCCTCATCCCATTCCTTTCCTCTCACCTTCTGTCATTTCCCAACCTCCTTCAACACTATTTTGTATCTTTCCATGTTTTTTTCTCACATTTTATTGATTCATAAAAGATCTTAATTTAAATACCTTCAATAGTAAGGTTAACTTATTGGTTAACTTATCTATGGACACATGTCTGACTTGAGGCATAAAATTCACTGAGTAGAATAAACATGCTATAAAGTAGCACCTAGCTGAGGCTATATGACTTACTGTGGTTATTAAGTACGTATTTTTTTATTTATTGTTTGTTTTTTATGTATTTTTTTTAATTTCAAGAAAAGCAGTTTTAGTTTTAATAAAAAATATTAAAAATGTTAAAAAAATTTCACTTAAGACTTAAAACCGGGAAAAAGGTTAGGATTATGTTCAAATATTAGGTAGATATTAAAAACTCAAAAAAAAAAGATATGGAAAAAGCTATAATCTAGTAACACGTGTATGGTAATTTTCTTCTGAAACTTTTTTTTTCTCTCTCCATTCCCTTTTTACTAAAGAGAAGCATATACTAATTTAAGCTGAATGAGATCTGAATAATCATAGGAATAGGAAAATGGGACTCTGGAAATGCAAAGTGACCTAACCAAGGAGAAATAAAATAAGTAAGTTACAGAAAAACTCTGGATTAAAATAAGAGAATATTTCTTTTAACCCAGAACTTATTTTCTTTTTGAATGGGCAAAGCCAAAATTGGTCGGTTTTGACTCTAATAAACATCTAAATATACTATTTATTTTCTGTCTGCTCTCTTGTCTAACAAATTTTATTTATAAGACCAGATTTAAAATATCCTAACTGATACTACTGTTTCTGATTTATACTGTGACATAGTTTAATGATATATATATATATATATATATATATATACACTTCTTTAATTTTAATTATACCCCCTACTCTAATTATACCCTGTACTCTAGGCTAAGTAATTCCTCTTCCTTAAAATGTTTTACCTCAGTTACTGACCAGCCAAGTTACCTAGCATACTTCTATCATAAGTCAATTTTTTAACTATTTCCTTCTAAAGACTCTTCCTGGCTTCTTTACATATATCTAACATAGGAACACTAAAATAATCAAGGACATTGTTGGTGGAAGTATAAATCAGTAAAGCTATTATGGAAAACAGAAAGAAATTTCCTCAGAAAATTAAAAATAGATTTACCGTATGACCTAAAAATCCCAGTACTGGGATTTATTTATATATATATATATATATACACACACATACATACATACATACACGTTATATACGTATATATATATATATATTCATTCACAGGAAATGAGATTAGTATGTTGAAGAGACATCTGCACTCCCTTGTTTATTGCAGCACTATTCATAATAGCCAAGATATAAAATCAACCTAAATGCCCACTAACAGATCAATGGGAAAAGAAAATGTGTTATACATACATAATGGAATACTGTTCAGGCATAAAAAAGGGTGAACTCCTGTCATTTTCCATGACACAGATGAGTCTGGAGGACATTAAGAGAAATAAGCCAGGCATAGAAATACAAATACTGCAATTGTCTGATGTCATAGAAGTTGAGAACAGAGGTTTTCAGAGACCAGGGAGATCAGAGAGGAGAGATTGATTGAAGGGGAGAGCTGGTCAATGTTTGAAGGTCATGCCGGGGTCCAGCTCCCCATTTTTCTCTGTTTTAATTAAGATGATAAAACTATGCAAGTACCTTTTTTATGTTTTTATCATGGTAAAATTTTTCTCAGAAATCCTCATATAAATGGAGAATGTATTATTGTATGTTCCCATCAATGTATCATACAGCTAAAAGACGTCATTACAAGTAAACTGGATATATACTGCTATTTGAACTGGGTGAACCTTGATTATATATCTATACCAGGCTTGAAATTATCACTGAGTTGGCAAATAGTCATCTGGCAAAAAAAAGAAAAAAAAAAGGGACACTTCTCGTTCCTTCAAAAATCCCTAACTCATACGTAGAAATGGTGAAAAAGATGATGTCAACAATTGAAATATTACAATGCTTAGAAATCAGTGATAGTTGGCAATAGGATGGTTTGAAGAATGTATAAGTGATTTTAAAACATTCCATAATGACTCAACAATTTATTTTGGTTTTAGGTCCAGAGAAATAGAATTTATATTCTCTAGAAGTATGTACCTATTTAAGCCATTTACATCATTGAGGATTCCTCAATATTCTGAATGCTATTTACAAATACCTGCAGAATCCATTAAATCCCTTTCGTAAGCGCTTAAGATATTTATTTATCCACAAAATTCACCCCCCACCTTTTTCTCCATAAAAGTGACACTAAGGGAAACTGGTTCCAACATAATAAAAACTGCCAAAACACATTTCATACTGATGTGCCAATGATAGGATGGAATACTTGTTGGAATAAAGTAGGTTTCACCCTCCACTTAAGTTGGGTAAGAAATGCTGATCACAAGTATCTCTTCTGAATCAAAGGCTGCAATACCATAATAGGTTTAGAGTGTAAGTGCATCTATTAAGATGACTCACAGGAAAGAAGAGCACTTCTAGTAATTATACAAAGGTGTTCCAGGTGAAAAAGATTAATTCATGACTGTAATACAAGTTTTTGGAATAGAGAGCTACAAGACTCTCAAAGTAAATGGTTAGGAATACCAGATATAATGGTGGAAGAGTGTGGGTGAAGGAATATAGTCTGAGGAAGAACATTAAGAAGAAAAATGGAGAGGCAAAGCATTCATGGGACAAAAAAAGTGGGGTATTATCTGTAGAAGATAACTTTATAGTATTATCAACTGGACTGGGGAGAAATGCAAACTTGTAATATTCACTTTGCAAACTAAATGACATGATTGAGTGTATAAAAGAACTTGAAATAAAATAAGATTTAAAAAATAGACTCTCTAAGTTCCTTTAATACTATTATATCTTTGAAGCACTCTCTCAAGGAGCATACTCACCCCAGCTGGCCGGCCATCTGAAGCTGTGATGATCAAAATGTAGCGATCCGTGCTTTCTCTGTCGAGTGCTTTTCCTAAGGTGAGAATCCCAGTACTAGTGACAGAGAAAAGAAACAAGACAGAGTCTTCTCACTAGAGTGAACTATTTTTGTTAGTTTTTTCCCTCAACAATCACAGTATTTAAGATATATTCAATGCACAAGGATTCATACTGAAAATTGAACAAAGGCTTTTAAAGCTGTCAAGGGTCATAGCAATAATGAAAAATTGCAAAACTGAATGAGATAACTGAGTTGATTCTCTGGCCTCCAAGAAATAACAAAAACAAAAACTATGATTAATTCACTCCAGGATGAAAGATATCTATCTTGCTTATGATTGCTTAAAATCAAGACTCCATTGTCTTTGCTGTCTCCCAATTCTTTCAAACAATGAATTGTTTCTAATAACTAATCTAAATCACTTTCCTATTCATTGTTACATACATGTCCATTACAGAAAATGCAGAATGTCTGAATTCCATCTCTAAGAAACCATATGGATAAACATTCATTTTGTGTTCATTCCTCTTTCAAAATAATAAAGGCTTCTTTTAGAAAATTGGAAAATGCAGAGAACTTCTTTTTTATGATAGGTATTATATTGGTCCAGGCCCATAGTGCAATGTTTAAATGCAATGCATAGTGCATTGGATTCCCACATGACCAACTGAGGTTCCAATTCAGGCCCCAGTGGCTTGAAGAACTGCTGGGTGTGAGTGAAAATGTGTTCAAAATCAATACTGGAAGAAGAAATGGAGGAAAAGGGACTGCAACATGACCCTGCTCCCACTGGGTGGTGCGCTCTCTCATGAGTACACCTGTCCTCTGATCAAGAAAATAAATAAATAGGGGACCAGCAGTTAGCATAATGGCTGTGTCGCTGGACTCCCACGTAGTCGACCGCGGTTCGCGTTCTGGACCCGGTGACTTAGAACTCACGCCAGGCGCATGTGCGTGCGTGCCCAAGATCCCAGGAGGAGAATGGAGGAGAAGGGATTGTGGTGTGACCATCCCCCCTGGGGGGGTGATTTCTCACTTTCTGTCTCTATGTCTCTCTCTGTCTGTCTGGCGAGCGCACGCACCCTATAGCAAAAACCTCTCCAGAAAAAAAAAAAAAAAAAAAAGAAAATAAATAAATAAATAAATAAAAGATATTATAATTACTTTTTCTGCTATTTCTTCCTGTTCCTCTTTACAACTATATTTAAATATATAATTGTTTTCAAAAGAGAAATCAGGCTGTATATATACATTCATTTTACAAAATACATAATTTTATTAGCGTTCCCTCCCTTATAACTTATTTAGCAAACACTTGGGGATACACTAATACTTACCATTTTGTTATTCTTTTGAAATTTAGATAATTCTGGGACCAGCAGTTAGTGTAATGGCTATGTCGCTGAACTCCCATGTAGTTGACCATGGTTTGAGTCCCAGACCCGGTGGCTTAAACTTGTGCCGGACACGTGTACACGTGTGCCCAAGATCCCGAGAAGAGAATGGAGGAGAAGGGATTGCGGCATGGCCATCCCCCCTGGGGGGTGATTTCTCACTTTCTGTCTCTCTGTCTCTCTTTCTTCAGGAAGACCGCACGCGCCTGATAGCAAAAACCTCTCCAAAAAAAAGAAAGAAATTTAGATAGCTCTAATTTAACTTATGTATAAAGAGAGATGAATAGCAGTTAGGCAATTTTTATAATTAGAACATTTTACTACTACTTACTTTCTCACTGTTCAGAATGAACACTTTTAAATATTTAAAATTTTATTTCCCAATATAATTTGTTTTATTACAGTTTGGTCATTTATATTGCTCTCTAAAAAAAATTGCCATTTATTTCTTAGATTTTACCAATTCAACACCATCCATGACATTTTAATTAAGTCCTCACAAGCATTTATTATAGCAGATAGCTTATCTTAATAATAAATCTTTAAAATATTTATCAAGTATAAAAACGTAATTTGTGTCTGATTGATAAAAAGCTTTCATTATGATGTCAGTGATATTCTTATAATAGTGGAATTTAAACAATTCATACCACATATGGTAGTTGAGTATAAAGAGTCAAAACCCATGAATCAAAATCATAGTTACTCCATTTGTCTTGTTGTTGCTTATATGGATTTTTAAAAACAGTTCTAAACATATGGTGTGACTATGAAAAACTGACTTTGCTTCTTGTAAAATTTTTAAATGGTTTGTCAAGATAACTGAAAGCAAATTCCCAGAGTATGTGCAAAACAACCAGGTTTGGATCAACTTCCTGCAGTACAGATGGCTCAGATAATCTCATTCGAAAATGACATTCAAAGAGAAAAGTAAGACATTGATTGCCTCTGAGACTTATTCATAAGTAACTTAAGAAAGAGGAACTCTGAAAATCTAGTCATAGCACATTGAGTTTTTCTTTTTCTTTTTCTTTTTTTCTCTCTCTTTCTCAGCTTAAGTTCTTTATATTCCTATATTCTTCCTCACATTAGGCTATAAAACTAAAAAGGTACTCAGTATTGCTATTGAGTGCTATATTATATATATAAACCCCTGTTTGTTTTTTTTCTGATTGAAGATTATAATGAAAATAGTCCTTTGCTAAAGATGATGTCTACCTTGTGGACACAATGTTGTAAGCAACAGAATGAGATATTTGGTAGATGGAGAAAGAGAGGAAGAACAGGTATTCATAGCTGAAAGACAAGTTTATGGGTACACAGGAACAGCCTTTCATGAAATCCCAGAAATATGTAATGTCAAAGTCTTCTCTTCTTCCTGGATGGACACTACCAGACCAAAATACACTGGGTTGCATTTAGGGATGTAATAAACCTTATAAATTCATATATTAAAAATACATAAGTAGTGGGCTAGCCCCATTAGCTAATGGTTAAAGAAGATGGATTTCATATAGCCAAATGAGGTTTAAGTCCCAGCTCCAGTGGCTGATAAAACAGGCAGGCAAGAATGCCCAGAATCCTGACAGAATGGAGAAAGAGGAGAGGGATTGCAGAATGACAATGCTTTATATGGGGGAACAGAGCTGGGAAGAGAAGGAGTGCATTCTCTCTCCCTCTCTATCTCTCTATCTCTCTTTCTGTCTCTGGGGAGTGTATACACCCTATAGCAAAAATTTAAAGAAAAAAAAAAGATGCTCAGCATTATTAATCATGAGAAAAATTCAAATGAAAGCCACAGTGAAGTGACATTTCAGATTCACTCTGAGAGTTATCACTTAAAACAGATAATCAAAAAAAGACAACAACATCAAAAATTGGAAAATAACAAATGTTGGCAAAGATGGGAAAAAATTAGCCCTCTCATACATTATAGGTGGAAATATAAAATAGTTCAGTCACTGTGGAAAACAGTTTGCAGTTTTTCAAAAAGTTAAACACATAATTACTATATTCTCCAGCAAGCCTACTTCTGGGTATATGCTGGGAAAATTAAAAAAAAAAAAAAAAAAGAAAAGAGGAGGAGGAGGGGACCAAGAGGAAATAAAAAAGATGCAAACAGAGGTACTTGAATACATGTGTGGCTAATACATACATGAGCACAGCCACACAATTCTTCATCATGTCCATTCTAAGTGATGTGAAGTAGGTATTTTTTATAGCTTTACTTTGCATTTCCCTTATGATTAGTGACCATGTTGTATTTTCATGTGCTTACTGGCCACTGGTATGCCATTTTTGAAGAAATACTTCCTAAAAACTTTGCCCATTTTTAATGATGTAATTTCTATTTATTTTTTGAGTTGTAATAGTTCTTTATGTATTGCAGATACACATTTATTATTTACATTATTTATAGTTCTTTTCTCTTATGTGGATTGCCTTTGGCTTCGTGGATTGTGCTCTTGAAACACATGTATAATTTTGTTAGATAAAGTCCAATTTATCAAGTAATAATCATTTATATAAAGAACTAGAAAAATTTGGGAATAAAACTAAATGACAGTACAAGTTTATTTTGGTACAAAAATTTTTGAAATGTATAAATAATTTTTTTGTAATGTGCATTTTTCAAAAACATTTTGAAGTCCCCAGATACTTTTTGTCTTGTATCTAAACATACTGCATAATTCAAATAATAAAGATTTACTTTTGTTTTTTCTTCTGAGCTTTATTTTTTTTTATCTCATAGGTAGGTCTATGTTCAATCTTTGGTTAGCTTTGGGAATAGTATGAAATAGAGCTCCAACTTCATTCTTTGTTGGCCCACCTTCATTAGTTGAATAGGAAATTCTTTTTGATTGGATCATCTTGGCCCCCTTTTTAAAAAATTAATTGACTATAAATATTAATAACTATTTCTGAATTTCTTGAAGTCTATCCCAGTGATCTATATATTTATTCTTGTGCCAATACTACACAGTCTTGATTAAAGTGTTACTATGAAATGTTTTCTTTCTATAGTGGTAATTATAAATTGTGGATGATTTATGATTTTGACATCCCTTGGGATAAAATTCAAAACAGTTCAGCGTTTTGCTTTTTGTTTTAATAGAAGTTTATTCATGTGTGAAATATAAAACTCTGAGAAAAACTGTTCTTGTTATGGTTTTCCAGACATTACTAACTCACGGTTGTAAAATCCTATCTAATGTAAGGTTGCAGGTGTTCATCAGCAGACCAAGGGACCTACACATGGCTCTCTTGATCTGGCATTATGTATCACATGATCCTGACACTGAACCAGTGACTCGCTACTCTGTCAAAGTATCTGCTTTATAATCATAAGCTAAGTTTACATTTCCATTCTTTTAAGGAATAACACCTACCACAATTACATAGAAAATATCAGAAATAACACAGCTCTCTAGCAGCCCACCAGTTGTGACAGCAGAACGGCCACCTTGCTATTGAGAGGGACAAGTAAATGATCGCTCTTGAAACCTAACTGCCTTCTTTTGATGCCTGGTTATAGTTCTCTCAATAGTTATGATAAGTGTTATCTAAATGTGTTCAGAGAGAGAAATAGAATGACACTGATCTAGACCACAAAGAAGGTTAGCATGGATATGCATTTGTGCTTTAATTGTATCTTTTTAAGAACATACCTATGTTAATCGAAAGTTGAAGGACAGATTTTAGTGGTATCTTCTGTATATTTGTAACACATCTTGCTTTATAAGATTACCTTTGAATGAACAGTTTAATGCCAAGTTACTCTTTGTAGAAACGTCTGTGTCATCCTAAGTAACTGACAATTTTAAAGGAATCTAATTAATCCCAAGTTATGCCTGAAAATGAAATGTTTCTGCCTCAGTGGATTTTACCTAATAAAAATGTTTAAAATAAACAGTGTCCTGGGTAAAATTTCTAGGTATAGAATTATTCTTCCAGCTCCTATTAATATAAAAATGTGAAAACTACAAACAGCTGGAAATCTCTGATTAAAAACTGTTTTCTCACTATCAGTACCTTCTTTAACATTAAAAAAAAAAGAATAAAAATCAAATTAGAAGTCATTCTTAACTTACGTTTCTGAAAGATTAAAAACTCGCTGAGGATCTCCATTCTCAATGGCATATGTTATAGGGTCTCCCTCTCGATCAGTTGCCTTCAGAAGAGAAAATATAAAATCTAATTATCAAATAAATAACATGGTTCCCGTTTAGTAGAGTAATATACAATAGAAGTTTGGAACTAACTAGGACAGAATATAAGGAATAAAAATGAAAGACTGCCTAATGGCAAAATGTAAAATATATTGTAGGACCAGCCCATAGCCTAGTGGTTAAGAAGGCTAGATCCCAGGTGGCTGCCCCATGGTGTGAATCCCAAACCCACTAGCTGGGTCCACGTGTAGGTGCCCACAATCCCCAAAGGAGGGAGAGATGGAGGACGAGAGTTCACGGAAGACCATGTCCCATAGAGCATGCTTTCTCACTTTCTGTCTCTCTCTCTCTCTCCACCAAGCACACATGCGCTCTGACAATTTTTTTTTAATTTATTTGTACCTGATCCCAGTATTTCTGCATACATAGTCATACCATCTTACCTGGCGGAGGAACAATGATTGTCCAAGGTTTACTTATTTAATTTAAATTTTGTGAACTTAATTTTTATTTTAAATTTAATTTTACTTTAATTAACTTTATTCAAGTCTAATCCTATCATTTAAACAAATTTGTTAAATTCCACATCAATATTTACAGTGTCAAGAAATTACTTAAGGTACATTTTTTTTCTTTGCTCAGAATATACAAGATAATAATTCAAGTCACTAAAACTTTCTGGTGAAGAATTCTGAGTCTGGAGCCAGGCTCCACTTGTCCATGATACAATTGTTTATCAGTTTTTTTTCATTTATAAAATGAGAGTTTAACAATATGCACGTTAAATGCCATCAGTTTCAATTGAAATAATACACGTCCAGACACATTGACTAACACACAGTATATTAAAAACTTTCAACATTAACCTTTTCTCGTTGGTGTTTTCTTCTCTACCTCACCCAAGCCAGAGATGACAAAAACCTATAGCTTCTGACTTATGTTCTGGATTTCTCTTGCCCCAAATAATTACATACACTTTACTTTGTGGGGTTAGACTTGGGATTAACCTTCACAGACAGCTAATGCATTTTTTGTTTTCATCTGAATAGCATAAAGCCCTTATGGAAGACAGAGATCAAAGAAAGAAATCGGGACGGTATATGAAAGATGTACAAGGGATCTCACTAAATTTGAACCCAAGAAGAAGGGAAACATATGATAATGGGCTAGGAGAATGTAAGTGATAGGTTAGTGGACTGGCAGAGATAACAGTCTCTCCACTAATGGGCATGGCCCTAGAGTTGGCAGAACCTAAGAAAGGGGCAGTTGGGTGGGTTCCTATCAGTGACTGAACAATAAGTGTCCTAACCATAGAACCTGAGTGTGAAACCCCTTGTCCAAAGAGCCACTATCTCCTGGTCAACCAGTTAGCTTTGATTTGTTTCAGATGGGTTACATAGCCTGGGTCAGCGAACACCCCTCCAAGCTCCCACAATGGATAGACAATAGAAGTTTCCTTTTGATGGCATAAACTACAGAGTCAGGACAACTGAATAACAATTCGGCTAGTGATAAACCACTGAGTATTTACTGCATGCCAGTTCCCATGGGAAAACATTCCAGGATTATTTCATCTGCACTTTAGAAAAGTGACCCCTCCAAGAAATACTTCCTTCACATGGCTCCCGTGATATCATAATCTCTTACTTTTAATTCCACATGACCAACTATATTATCTCATTTTCTTTGCTCACTTCTCTCAATTTGTGACTTCTTTAGACTGAATTGCTTCAAAGGTCTGTTCGTGAATATCACTCTTGGTCACCTCATCCAACATTGCAGCTTTAAATCCTACCTACATGCTGGAGGCTCTCATACTCACCACTCTAGACCAGGCTTTTCCTCTGGATTTCAGACTTATGTCTAATTGCCTACTTGGATCCCCACTTAGATGAACAATAAGCATTCTCAATTTACTACGATAAAACACTCAACTCCTGATCTTCTTCCCACTCCCATCTGCCTCAAATAAAATAAATAAACAAATGGCAAACAATAACAGTTCTCCCTGCGTCGCAATCTCAGTCAGCAGCATATTCCTACTTTTTCAGGCTTCTTACGTGCCTTGACTGCTCCCTTGTGCTTCCCAGTCAGCATTTCCCATCGACTGTCTCCAACATTAGCTGTGTCTGGCCACATCTGAGCTCCTTCTCCACCAACTTCCTCATAGATGATGATAATGGCCATCCTCCTAGCAGCCCTGCTTCTTCATGTCCTCACTACGGTCAGGTTTAATTACAAAATTACCATTCTTCTCCAAAGCCAAGATTATTGGGGAGGAATGAGGGATATTTTATTTTTTCTGTGTCTCACTCACATACACAGAGATAAAACAAAATAAAAACAGTAAAATACAAGGAAATAAACTATGTAGAGCAAAATTTTTGAAGTATTAGAGTATAGATCTAACATTTCAATTTCATTAAGTTCATTATAATGGAAGCTTAAGAGTAGAGAATAAGAAACAAAATATTTTTTTCTTTTTTTTGAGAGTCTTTTGCTACAGGGCACTTGCACTCGCCAGAAAGTCAGAGGGATAGAAAGTGACAAATCACCCCTTAGGGAGGATGGCAATGCCATAATCCCTTCTCCTACATTTTTTTCTAGGGATTTTGGGCATGCATGCACATGCACCCGGAGACAGTTTCAAGCCGCCAGGTCCGGAGCTCAAAACTGCGGTCAACTACATGGGAGTCCGGCACCTTAACCAGTATGTCACCTGCTGGATCCTGAAACAAAATAATTTTTAACAATTCATCCTGTATTTGTAGTAGATGCCTGATTTTTTGCCCTGTTTTCTGTTCCTTGTTAGGCAAGCACTAGCAAACAAAGAAATGAAACTACAAATGACACTCGTGTAAATTTAAGAAACAGAGAACATCTGCACCCTGTATGTGAATGACTAAAAGCTTACACTAAGATTTTTCTGTTGCTTTTCCTATTCCAGTCTGTTTTAACTTGTTATATTGTTGCAGATATTAACAAGTTCTTTTTGTTTGTTCATTGTCATGTCATCTTTTTTTTTTGTTTTGAGAGCTAATTTGTCATGTTAAATTTTCATAAAAGCAAGAAGAATATATACATTCTGAAACAAGATAGTCTTGTAAAAACAATTAAAAATCCAGATTAACACTGAAACCTTTAATGTACCAGTTTCCTAATATTTACTATTCCTTTTATGGGTTGACAGTACTGTGCATGCTGTGTCATTTTGCTTATTTAAGCCATTAGTTTGTTATGGTAATTACTTTCAATCCCCGAGGTGCCATGAAAAATTCAGTTTCATTTGACCATTTAAATATCTCAAGCTTTTAGGAATTGTTAGTGTCATTGTTTTGCCCACTTCATTCCATTTTTCCCTTAATTGCCAAAGGATGTACCAGAAAGAGGCGGGGTGTGTGGGGGAAGCAGGGAAGGCATCATCCACCATGGATGTTCTCATGCTGCAATCCCTTCTGCTCCATGTTTTAATTCTTTTAAATCTCTTTTTTTTTTAGAGGTTTTTGCCATAAGGCACGTGCGCTCACCAGGAAGAGAGAGACAGAGAGATAGAAAGCGAGAAACCACACCCGGGGGGGGGGGGGGGGCGGGGATGGCCATGCCGCAATCCCTTCTCCTCCATTCTCCTCTTGAGATCTTGGGCATGCACGCACACACACACACACACACACACACACGTGTCTGGCGTGAGTTTAAGCCACTGGGTCTGGGACTCAAACCACTGGGTCTGGGACTCAAACCACGGTCAACTATATGGGAGTCCAGAGATGCAGCCATTGCACCATCTGTTGGTCTCAATTCTTTTGAATCTTTAGCATGTATGCATATACTTCCAACATGCTCTCAAACTGAGGTGCTGGGATTTGAACCATGGTGGACCATGTGGGATCTGGATCCCTTAAGCACTGGGTAAAAGGGCCGATCAGCCTACCTCATTCTTATGTGAGGCTATGCCCATACTGGAAACTTTAAAAACTAAGGATTTAGAAAAAAAATCTTTTTTCTGTTCTTTCTTTTGTCCTCTTTGCCGATCTTTTATTTTTGTTTCAAATCTGTGGCAAATGGTGTAGTAATCAGGGATGATTCATACTTTCTTAGTCAAAAAATCAAAGGGCAACAACGCTATCTGCATCAGAGCTATGAAATCTATCCATTACATGGATATTAGCACCTGTATAAGCAACATATATCTTTTTGCCAATGTCCAAAGGTAAAAATGTATAGACAGAATAATTAGACGTATCAACAGAAACAATGATCGTTTAAATATTAACATTTCATTATATATGCATTTGTGCCATAAGTATATTTTTATAAGCATTTAAAAATATTCTTTCTATACGTGAATCTAATCAGGCATCTCAAAATAACTGCTTATTATGTGTCAAGAACTATAATAAAATTTTGTATGCTTTGTCTCATTTAAGCCTCACAGTAACTTCATTGGTAAGTAGAAAATGCAAATGATTTCAATTATATTAATATTTCTGCCACCATTAGTTAGATTTCTTTCTAATTTACTTAATAGAAAGATTCATCTTTTTTAAAAGAATTCTTTATTAGAGAAAAGCAGGTGACATATTGGTGAGGTGCTGGACTCCATGTGACTGACTGCGGTTCAAGTCCTGGATCCAGAGGCGTGAAACTCATACTGGGTGTGTGTGTCCATGTCCAGGATCCCAAGAGGAGAATGGAGGAGAGGGAATTGCAGCATGGCCATCTCCCCTGAGGAGTGATTTCTTGCATTCTGTCTCCCTGTCTCTTTCTGTTTCTCTGGCGATCTCATGTGCCCTATAGCAAAAATCTATTTCACAAAATAAAGAATTATTTATTTAATTTTATTATTTTTTTATTATTAAAAATGGTATAAGGCATGTGTGCTCACCAGAGAGAGACACAGAAAGGAAGGCGGATAAAAAGAAAGCAAGCTGTCAGCTCTTGGACTCATAGTGCAGTTGGCCATGCGGAAGTCTAACATTTTAATCAACACGCCACCTGTTGGCCCTGAAATAGGCATCCTTTTTTATCTAGAGATAACAGTAATTTTCATTTGGGAATAGGAGGTGGGGCAAGCCCCTTAGCAAACTGGTTAGGCACTGTGAACTGGGAGCCATATTCCACATGGCCCACTGTAGTCAGATCCCAGCCTGGTGGTTTGAAAACACCCTCGGCTCATGTGAATGCATGTCCAAAATTCTGGTGGAAGGAAAAGAATCAGGGCAGGATCGTGCCCTGTTGAGATGTTCTCTTTCTCTCTTTCTCTAAGTACATGTGTCCTTTGGCAATTAAAAACAAAAAGAGAAGTAATGGAGCATAGTGTTATTCATTAATTTCCATAATATAACAGATAGAAATTACTCCTCCTTAGTGCAAAAACTTTTCTTGTGTCTTTATTTTATTTTATTTTATTTTTTGGGAGAGGTTTTTGCTATAGGGCGCGTGTGCTCGCCAGAGAGACAGAGAGAGAGAAAGTGAGAAATCATCCCCCAGGGGGGATGGCCACACCACAATCCCCTTCTCCATTCTCCTCTCAGGATCTTGGGCACGCATGCACACATGCCCGGCGTGAGTTTAAGCCACTGGCTCCGGGACTCAAACCACAGTTGACTACACAGGAGTCCAGTGACATAGCCATTACGCTAACTGCTGGTCCCTTGTGTCTTTATTTTTGATAGATCTAGTCAATTCCAAGTCTTTTCTTCAATGTCTGAGAAAAGCCCAGGAGTAATTCTTCTTCTTCTAATTATCTAAGCTCATTCTGCAGCTTACTGGGGAGGCTCTGAACACAGACACCTGGGTTCCAGCCCTTCTCCTTACCATGTCCTCTCAGGTAAAGTGTTTAATATAAACTAAGGATAATAATGATAAAAATTAAAGTACGCATTAATTCAATACATATCTATCAAACATGTAAACCGTGCTAAGTACTGGGGCTTCAGCAGTTAAGAGCACAAACAAAAACCCTGCCCTTGTACAGGCTACATTTTAGTGAGACAGAAAGAATAAATAAAACAATGAGTTAAAATACATTGCTTTTAGATCCTTCTAAGTATGACTAAAATATAAACTAATTCAGGAAGGACATACAGGGAAGAACAGAGTAAAAACTTGTACTTTTATAGAAGTGATCAGAATAGCCTCACTGAAAATGTGCAGTTCTGACAAATACTTGTCAATAATGAGAAAACAAGTTATGTGGGGATAAACATTCTAGGCAGACGATCCAGCAAGTGGAAAGGGCATGAGGTGGCGTGTTTAGTGAGCTTGGAGACAACAAGGAGGTTGGACTGGCAGGAGGAAGACAAGGTGCCCAGTTTTCCTTGCACATTTAAATACCCCAGGTTAGACGACTGAACGATGCTTACTTTGGATACTGCAGTGGGTTGGATAATGGTTTGTCTTCCAAAAGTTCATGGTATTGAAATTTGGTCCCTAATGTAATAGCATTTGGAGGTGGTGATACCTTGGAGAGAGGAAGGCCCGCCTTCAATGTGGCAGGGCACCTTACCAGACATGATTGGCATGTGAGTCAGTTGATTGAAAGAGAGTGGTCAGCCTTTGATGTGGCTGTCCCACCCAGTTCCCTGGGAGCATGGAACAGAAAAACAAAAGGGGAGTCCAATTACTCTCTCGCCCTCTCTGTGTCTCTCCTCCCTGTGACCGCTGACCTGCGGCTTCTGTTGGCCATGATGAGGTGTAATAACACAGGCTGACTTCATGCTCGTCTCTCCTTTTTCGGAGTTTCCATTCCACGCAGCATGATGATCAAAAATATCCCTAATCTTTACAAATCATCCAGCCTTGGGTATTTCTGTTAACAAACATGATAATAGACCAACACAGTTAACTAGCAAGTAATGGAATTAGCCTTTATTTTGCTGATAAGCATTTAACAACATGATTGAGACTGAAGTTAGTCTTTCCTTTAATTTTTGCTTGAAGAACTAATAATGCCTTTAAAAATCAAAGCAACTACTTTGTCTAGTCACCTCAATAAGATTACTCACCACGTCTGGATTTGAGTTACTGATTTTTTAGAAGCACCAATAGGAACACGGAAGCATTCAATCAAGAAAGCAATGTTCCTAGACACTGGAAAATGGAAATTCTGACAAAGAAAACAAATCTCTAAACTAATATTCTGTTCATGTTACAGACGAACACAGCTATCAAATACCATCTGGTAGAGTGCACTTTATGAGCACAGAATAATTCTACACATTTCACAGGACATTAAGACAAAGTACTTGCCCTTAGGGATTATATAGATAAAAATCAATGGATTTAGATGATCTTTTCATTTCTAACTTAAGCAAACAAGTTCTGATTTATGTTATTAAACTACTTGAGAGCAAAAATTAAAGCTTTCAATTCAGTATGGCAATATTTCCAAAAATCTGTGTGTACACTCGAGGTGTTAAATTGCTAGCTCTTTAACGAACTGTTAATATTTATGAATATATTTAAATATGAAGCAAAGTATATGTTTTATTTATGTCAAGTAGTGTTACTTTGTCACTCTTTATTCTGATAAAAAATTTCTGTTATGAAATGAATTCATTTGAGTAAAAATTTCAATTTACTCAACATTCCAAAAAAAAAAGAGTACATAGAGTACATAATATAATATATAATTTGCAAATGTAGCATTCCTGAAACTTGGAAGCATAACTAAATTTTGAGTGACAGGAATATAAATGTATGTCAAGAAAACAAGGATGTTGAGAAATGACAAGAGAAGACTTGAGTCTTCAAACACCACTTTTCTTTCAAATTTGGAATTGATAAATGATCTTTTGTTCAGCAGTCCAGATGAAATGCTTTAGGCTAGAAAGGCATAGCAGAATCTCTGCTAGCTGTGTCAGAATTAACAGTATTTAAAAGTGTGCGTATATTGTGCTCGCTTCGGCAGCACATATACTAAAATTGGAACGATACAGAGAAGATTAGCATGGCCCCTGCGCAAGGATGACACGCAAATTCGTGAAGCGTTCCATATTTAAAAAAAAAAAAAAAAAAAAAGTGTGCGTATATTTACTTGTCCCAGGCAGATAAATTTCTATAAATTAGTAAAGGCTTGAAAGACAGAAAAGAATATTGAAAAAGCCTCTGTCCTCTTGTTTGGTTTCTGTAAATAACCCTGACCTCATTTAGATAAGGATGCTTTTTGGTTGGTTGCTAGGTTACAGCCAATCCCAGCAGCCTGACTTCAGTCAGTCACAGGCATTCTACCTTTTAAACTGTGTTAATGCTGACAAACTTCAGAAGGTAACCAATCCAAATTGTATTTCAACCTCATTCTTTCACTTTCATTTTTCACATCGCTTTCCCTTTTCAGAACTTAAAATATCAAGTTGACCATAAGGCTACACCAAGTTACTTGGAAATCAGTCCCGAAACTGCCTGATTCAAATCACATTAAGTTTTGCTCAATGCTCAATTAAACTGTACTAAGTTAAACTGTCTGGTTTTTTTTTTTAATTATTTATTTATTTAATTCCAATTGTTATTATTATTTTTTTAATTTGACCAGACAGAGACCGAGAGAGAGTGTGTGTAAGGGAAAGTGAGAAAGCAAGCTGTCAGGTCCAGGTATTGAACCGTAGTCAGTCATGTGGGAATCCAGCGCTTTTAACCACCATGCCACATGTTGGACCCTGGTTTTTTCTTTTAACAAAGGAAAAATGTCATGATTTTGATTAGATTTAGGGATAATTCATAAGGGCCAATCTTAAAATTTTCTTTGCTGTACAAAATTGATATTCTTAAAATCAATTAATCTTAAAGATTTAATCCATTCTAAAATGAGCCTGCACTTCTAATTTGTCCAGGATGGTGTAATGGTTCTGTTGCTGGTCTCCCACATGGCTGATCAGAGTTCGAGTCCCAGACCTGGTGGTGTGAAACTCATGCCTGGCACATGTGCATGTGGGTCCAATATCCCAAGAGGAGAATGAAAGAGCAAGGGATTATGGCATGGCCATCGCCTGTGGGGAGTGACTTCTTGCTTTGTGTCTCTCTGTCTCTCTCTATCTCTCCAGCAAGTGCACATGACCCTATAGGAAAAAATCTCTCTTAAAAAAAAAAGTAAAAGAATTTCCAAAGCATACAAATTCTTGACCATAGAAGCATAATTCAAACCCTGTGCCCTTGAAACTAATTTTCTATCATTAGCCAAGTCCCCTGTGTTCTAAAGTTTTCTCAGTGTTTCCTTCACCTTCTTACTTAAGCCAAACCGGCTTCTCCATAAGAAGCCTAACTTCCCTTATGTCCCTTTTAAGTGATGAAATTCACAGTATACTTCCTGTTTCTTGTTGCACCTTCCAGATCATTCTTCTGAAAAACCCCCAACTTTGACTCTCACAGCATGAGCATGAGATTGGATTAATTGCTACCCTTCCTTGTCTTCTACACTATTTGTCATGCCTCCTGGGTTTTGCTCATTGTCAACCATTTCATTGTCCCTGATCCAACCTGAAGGCTTTTATTTATTTGTTTTTTAGAGTGATTTTTGCTATAGGATGTGTGTACTCACCAGAGAGACAGAGAGAGACAGAAAGTGAGAAATCACCCATAGGGGGAAAGGCCATGCCACAATCCCCTCTCCTTCATTCTCCTCTTGGGATTTTGGACATACATTCACACATGCCCAGCATATGTTTTAAACTGCTGGTTCCAGGGACCAGCAGTTAGCCTAATGGCTACGTCACTGGACTCCCATGTAGTCGAGTCCTTGACACGGCGGCTTAAACTCACGCCGGACATGTGTGCATGTGTGCCCTAGATCCTGAGAGGAGAATGGAGGAGAAGAGATTGCGGCGTGGCCATCCCCCCGGGGGGTGATTTCTCACTTTCTGTCTCTCTGTCTGTCTCTCTAGCGAGCACACACGCCCTATAGCAAAAACCTCTTGAAAAAAAAAAAAATTAAACTGCTGGTTTCAGGACTCAAACTGTAGCTGATCTATGTAGAAATCCAGCGACATAACCATTACACCATCTGCTGGTCCCTCAAGGTTTTAAATAGTACTTAAGTGACTGAGACTTCAAATATATATTTCTAGCTTATGTCTATTCCCTACTCTTAAATTCAACTGCCTACTCAATAGTTTCCATTGGATATTACCTTAGTCAGGGTAGGCTGCTATATTACAGAATTCTATTTTTTCACAATTTTGGGGGCTCGAAAGCACAAGATCAAGGCACCAGAAGATCCAGTGTCTGGTGAGGCCACTCTTCCTGGTTTGCAGACAGTTTTCTTTTCACTATATATTCACATGATGGAGAGCAAAGAGTTCTCCTGGTTTTTTCATCCTGTAGCAGGGCACTAATACCATTCATGAGGACGCTACCCTCAGTACATACTTACTTTCCAAAGGTTCTACTTCCAAATACTATCAAATTAGGCATTTAAACTGCCACAAACATTTAGTCCATAGCAGATGTCCAAAAGGCATTTCAAATTTAAAATATCCAAAATCGAACTATTCTTCCTCTGGCAGTTATTTTATTCTGGTTACTGATAACGCAATCTTTCCTGTTGCTTAGACAAACTATATTTTGATAGCCAGTCTCAACTTTTATCTCTTCTCCCATATTCAATCCATCAAAAAATCATATACTTTCTACTTACAAAATCTAACCAGATTAAAATATCTTCTCATTGCTTCCAAAAATATAACTCTGGGCCTACCCTAGCCTACTGATACAGCATATTAACTAATCTCCACAAATTCTCAAATGCTTCCTCCAGAGACTATTTACAATACAGCTTCCAAAATGATCTTTTTTGAAATTTAAGTGTATTCATGTCTCTGCTGTGCTCAAATTCTTCCACTGGTACCTAATTTCACTGAGAAAAATGAATCCACCCTTCCTACTGCATGATTTATTTCTGCTACTTTCTCCAACTATTTTTTTTTAAACTTCATTCCCATTGGTATTTTTAATATTTTTCAACAGACCAATTGGTCTGCACTTTGGGGTCTTGGCATTTGGACCTGAAAACTCTTCCTCAGATAATCCTTTGGATTGTCTTCTTACCTGCTTCAACTCTTTTTCTAATGTCTCCATCTCTCTGAAACCATTATTAATCAGATTGTAATTCCCCCAAACTCCTTCTTCACATTTTCTTCTCTATTTTTTCCTAAAGTTCTTAGCATCTTATAAAATTCCATATAACTTACATACATATTTTGTTAATTTTCTTTCCCTACTATAATGAGTTCCATGAAAGCGGAGATACTGTCTACTTTGTGTACTGATATATTCTAGCATTTTAAAGTGGTGCCACAGGAAGAGCATATTTACAAATTAGTCCTTGCAAAGTCTTAAATTATAATAGTTATAATAAAAAATGAATGAGGAAATTCTGGAAAAGTGAAAAAAACTAGTATATTAAGTGACTCTCTCTATCACTTTTCGTGTTTTCATTGAGAAACCTGAGTATACACAGCCCAAGGGAAAGTATGGAACACTCTGGGATACTCCCTGACTTGTGAGATTGGGTGAATAAACTAACCTTGAAAGATACAGTCCTGGGGCCAGCAGTTAGCGTAACGGCTATGTTGCTGGACTCCCACATAGTCGACTGCAGTTTGAGTCCCGAACCTGATGGCTTAAAACACGCCGGGTGCGTGTGTGTGTGTGCCCAAGATCCCGAGAGGAGAATTGAGGAGAAGGGATTGCGGCGTGGCCATCCCCCCTGGGGGGTGATTTCTCGCTTTCTGTCTCTCTGTCTCTCTCTGTCTGTCTGGTGAGCACACGCGCCCTATAGCAAAAACCTCTAAAAAAAAAAAAAAAAAAAAAAAAAAAGAAAAAAGAAAGATAGAAAGATACAGTCCTTGGCTTAGTTCTGTGTACATATATTATTCCCCACAGTATGATAAAAGCCCTGTCTCAGTACTTCTTGACTGGGAGGGTAAATTTAATGCCCTAAAATGAATATAGTTTCTCAGACAATCCCACATTTGTCTTGTACTTCAATCAATTTTACTTACAATTTAAATTTTTTAAAATTATTTAATTTTATTTATTATTATTATTTTTAATTGGCTATAGGGCATGCATGCTTGCCAGAGAGAAAGAGATAAAATGAAAAAGCAAGCTGCCAGGTCTGGGACTAGAACCACAGTTGGCCATGTTGGAATCCAGTGCCTTTACCACCAGGTGGTGACCTGCTGGCCCTCTTATAATTAAAAAAAAAAAAAAAAAGTCTTGATTCTCCATTGGACATACTATGTGAGTCTGTTCCTTAATTCTTTCCAAAATTGAGATAGAAAAGGAGAAAGTGTGTATGTGTTTCTTAAGTTACATCTTCAGAATATATTTCCTATTCAAATTACATTCCAAAGGGGTGCTATGGAACACTTTATTCAGTGAACACTGACATAAATATTTCAGTTATCTTTATTTTTAGCTCCTAGATACACTTACTGCTTTAATTACTGTGAGACATGAGTATTCATTGCTAAAAGTGGATGGTTCAAGATAAAAATCAATTATATAAACAATACATATAAACCAGGGAGACTTTGGTCATTTAAAATGCTGCTGATATATTGATTCCAAAAGGGAAATTTCCAACCAATTATTGAGTCTTTTATTTCTTTATATGAACTACAGCATTATTCTAAATCTTTTTTTTTTTCCCTCGGAGAGGTTTTCACTATAGGGTGCATGCGCTCGCCAGACAGAGAGAGACATAGAGACAGAAAGGCAGAAATCAACCCCCAGGGGGTATGGTCACCCCGCAATCCCTTCTCCTCCATTCTCCTCTTGGGATCTTGGGCACGCACGCACACGCGTCCAGCGTGAGTTTTAAGCCACCGGGTCCGGGATGCGAACCGTGGTCGACTACATGGGAGTCCAGCGACATAGCCATTACACTAACTGCTGGTTCCCAGCATTAATCTAAATCTTGACTCTACAATACTGTTTGGTTTGCCTAACATGAACTTAAGGGTAAAATATTGCCAGATACCTAAAAAGATGATTACTTGCTAGTAAATATATCAGTGTGCAGGATTATTTAACCTGTATAGGTACTAGTAAGGTTGTGACAGAGGATGCTAGTCCCCTCCTACCTCAATCTTTAGGTGGATATTATTAATTATAAAGAGAATATAGTTATTTAGAAAGAAAATTGGCCTTTGTGAGTTAACCATCAACATGTGACAGTAAATCAAACAGATGACATTCGAAAGCAACATTTCTATCGTTGTATCCCTCTTTAAGATAGCTCTTGTCCAGGTCTATGTAAATTTATTATTTTTTTTTAAGAGTGATTTTTGCTATAGGGCATGTGTACCTACCAGAGAGACAAAGAAAGAGAGAAAACAAGAAATCACCCCCCCCCCCAGGGGCGATATACACACCACAATCCCTTCTCTTCTATTCTCCTCTCAGGATTTTGGGTACACACGTTCACATGCCCAGTATGAGTTTTAAGCCACCAGGTCTGGGACTCGAACCATAGTTGACTACGTGGGAGCCCAGTGACCTAACCATTACAGCATCTGCTGGTCCCAACAAAACAAAACATTTATTGAGCATCCATTATAGACAAAATTCTTATTGGTGTGAATCAGGGATGATATAAAGATATGTAAATAGGAAATCTGGGTCACTTGTGAACAATGGAATGAAATTAGAAATCAAAAGCATAAATATACTGATAATATTGATATATGAACATTAGATAGCACACTCCTAAATATCTAATGGGCTAAAGAAGAAAATACAAAGAAAATTAGAGACTATTCCATGACACATTAAAAATTAAAAGAAAAAAATACTAAAATTTATGAGGTGCTGCTAAAGTAGTTCTTAAATAAAAAAAAAAAAAAAGAAATCATATTAAATGCAGCCGAGGCATCTACATGTAAAAATGAGAAGTTTTCAAATCAGTAGCTTTTCACCATATGATACTGGAAAAATTAGGTAAAAAAATAAAACAATCTGGAACAATAGTAAAAAGATTAGAGTAAAAATTGGTGAGATAAACTATAGAGAAAAATCAATGAAATCAAAAGTTGTCCCTTTGCAAATATCAACAAAATTGAACTACTTGTTAGACTGGTTGAGAAAAATAAAAAGAAAACTCACATTACTAAAGTTAGAAACTAAAGAGGGACATTACAATTGGCCCTTCAGCAATAGACTAGGTTACAAGAGAATACTTTGAAAAAAAAATAAAACAGTATGCCAACATATTAATTTACATATTGATCAAATTAGAAAATTCTAAGAAAGACACAAACTCCTTAAATTAATTAAAGAAGATGTACAAAAACTGAATCGACCTCGAAATGTTTAAAAAAAAATAATTAGAGGGACCAGCAGTTAGCGTAATGGCTATGTCGCTGGACTCCCACGTAGTCGACCGCAGTTCAAGTCTCGGACCCGGTGGCTTAAACTCACGCCAGGTGCGTGTGTGTGCATGCCCAAGATCCCAAGAGGAGAATGGAGGAGAAGGGATTGTGGTGTGGCCATCCCCACTGGGGGGTGATTTCTTGTTTTCTGTCTCTCTGTCTGTCTCTGTCTGTCTGGCGAGCGCACACGCCCTATAGCAAAAAAAAAACCAAAAAACCTCTCAATAAAAAAATAAGTAAATAAAAATAATAGCAGGGAAAAAAAGGAAAAGCTTCTAATATAAAGAAAAGCCTAGGCCTACATGACTTTGCTGGTGAATTCTAATAAACAAATGTTTTTTTAAAAAAGCATCACTTCTTCACAAACTCATTCAAAATGTTTAAGAGGAGGAAATACTTCCCAACCAATTTTAATGAGACCAGAATTAGTCTGATATGAAAACAAAACAAAGGTACCCCAAGAAAAAAATTCTGAAGATCAATACATCTTATGTATATAGAACTAAAAGTCCTCAATGAAACACTAGAGGAGAATGATCATTTTAGTAGTCTCAAGAAAATCTCTTGACAAAATTCAATACCCTGTCATGATAAAAGCACAGAATAGACTAACAAGGGCAGGCAAGTTCCTTAATCTGATATAGAGTATCTAAGACAACTTCCCAACTAGCTTTCATTCTGATATTAGAAATAAGACAAGGATTTATGATTCTTATTTATATACAACATTATACTGAATAACTAAGAAAGAAAAAATAAATTAAGGAATTCTTATAAGGGAAGAAGTAAACTCTCTCCACTTGTAGATGACATGGTCTTTCACATGAATAATTTTAAGGAATACACAAAATATACTATTGGCTAATAAATGAGTTAATCAAAGATGTAGGATACAAAATCAATGTATAAAAAATTATATTTCTATACATTAGCAATGAATATTTTTTTAAAAAAATTAAGAAAATAGTTTTACTTAACAGTAACATAAACAAAAGTACAAAATATTGTGGGGCCAGATGTGGTGTGGTGGTTAAGGTGCTGGATCCCACATGGCCATCTGTGGTTCTTGTTCTGTTCTTGGTGGCTTAGAAATCATGCCACGTCTGTATGCGTGTGTGCTCAAAATCCCAAAAGGAAAAGGGATTGCGGCATGGCCATCTGCCTTCAGAACTGATTTCTCTCTCTCTCTCTCTCTCTCTCACTGCATCTCTCCCAGGAATGCATGTACCCTAAGGCAAAAACCTAAAAATAATAATAATATAATGTTTTTAAAAATGCAAAATATTATTAAAAGAAATTTAGCAACTAAATAAATGGAAAGACATCCCATGTTTACACATTGATAGACAGTATTTTCTTTTTATTTAAAGAATTATTTTATTTAACTTTATTTATTTATTTATTTATTTTAGTTTGACCAGAGAGAGACAGAGAGAGAAGGAGAGGGAAGTGAGAGAGCAAGTGGCCAGATCCAGTACTCAAACCACAGTTGGACATGTGGGAGTCTGGTGCCCTTAACCACCATGCCACCTGCTAGGTTCAGATGGTGATGCTCTCCAAATTGATTTGCAGACTTCAATACAAGTCCTATCAAATTCTCAGTTGGATTTTTTATTTTAGAAATTGATAAACTGATCTTAAAATTCCTATGGAGATACAGGGGGACCAAGAATAGCCAAAATAGTTTTAAAAGAAAAACTATGTGGGAGGATTAACTCTTTTTTCAAAACTTACAAGAAATTAATCCATATACTATGGTACTGTATGAAGAGAAATGTATATATCAATTATTTCAAATTAAGAGTAAAGAAATGAACTCTCAGATTTATGGGTAATTGATTTGCAACAAATACTATAATATATTCACTTGGGGAAAAATAAGATTTTTAGCAAATGGTATAGGAACAATTTACATGAAAAAGAAAAAGTCTAGACCTGTTTATTATACCAAACACACACACAGAACTCCAAATAAGTCATAGACTAAATGTAAGAGCTAAAAAGCTAAAATCTACAGACGAAAACACAAGTGTAAATCTTTGTGATTGTAGGTTAAAAATTAAATGTAAATAAGAAATTATATTTAAAAAACTGAAAGATTTATACTTAAAATATTTTTTAAAAAGAAAATGTTCTGGAATTAAAAAATAAAAAAGAAAATATTTCCTATATACAATACCAAAACTCAGACAAAAAAAGAAAGGTTTTGTAAATTATACTTGATCAGAATTGAAAAGCGTCATGCTTTCAATGACAGAGAAAATATTTTCAAATCATATATAATAAGGCTTTCTTACCTTGCATAAGATGATCTCTTGACCCTGGATTGTACATGTATTTGACAAAAGAACACTCAGTGACCTCCCTGCCAATGCTCTCCTACCCCACTCCTGTTCTTGTACCACAGGCCTGGCTGCCACACGCCCAGCTCACATTCATCCTTATCCTACCCAGAGGTATGCAGACCCACTTCCTTACGAAGTCCAAGGTCCAGCACATCACACTTCCTGTACAGATCCCACAGTGCTGTTGTCTTCCTTCCACTTGTGCCCTCACATCTCACTATTGACTGCTGTCCTGCTGATTCTCTGCACACAGATGCCGTCATTGCCCCACAACCCAACGTCAGTGCAACCGTCTGATCCAGTGTTCTTATAATCATCCTTAGATTTCACTACCACTGTTTCGAGCTCCTGAAAACCTCTCATCTTATTCCAAACATGACCACACTTGCCTCTTACCTTTTCAGATACCTTCCTCATCTGACCAGCTCCAGTTTCTCCATGGTGCCCTGGCTGCTGCCACAAATTCTACTGCACGTTCTCCTTCCCTCCAGGCAGTTCTGATCCTGTGTATGACAACCTTATTTCCTCATCTTTTTGTTTGTTTGTTTGTTGAGAGGTTTTTGCCTTAGAGTGTGTGCACTCACCAAAGAGAGAGAAAGACAGAGACAGTGAAAGGGAAAGTAAGAAATCACCCCCCCTGCAGGGATGGCCATGCTGCAATCGCCTCTCCTCCATTCTCCTCCCAAGATTCTGGGCATGCACGGGCAGGCGCCTGGCGTGAGTTTCAAGCCACCAGCTAGGGACTCCAACCTCTGTCAGCCATATGGGATTCCAGTGATGCAACTGCTATGCCATTTGCTGGCCCCCTTATTTGCTCATCTTAATGGTTATATTGTAGTTATATAGGAGACTGTGCTTCTCGTTTTCTCTCTCTCTGTGTGTCTCTCTCTGGTCAAATTAAAGTGAGTAAATGAATAAATAACATTGAAAATAAGTCTTTGGAAAAAAAAAAAAAAGAAAAATATTTTTACTGTAGGATATATGTACTTGGCAGAGAAAGAAAGAGGAAAAGAGAAAAAAGCACCCTCCAAGGCAGATGGTCAAACCACAATCTCTCCTCTTCCATTCTTCCCTCCAGATCTTGGAGAACACACACATGTGCTCAGTGTATTTCCTAGGCCTCCAGGTCTGAGACTGGAACTGCATATTTGGCCCTGCAGGTCCCAGCCATCCTAACCAACTGGTTAGCTGGAGACTATGCTTTGTCAAGGAATTACTAATTGAAGTTTTTGGTGGGATGGGATATCATGCTGGTATTATTCTCAAAGGAGAGTGTACTAGTCTTATATAATTTCTGTAAGTGTTAAAATAAGAAAAAATAACATATAATAAAACTATGCATATTTATAGTAGCAAAACCATGTACATATATAATGTAGTATATTGTAATATGTGGTGTGTGTGTAAATATATAAACATATACATAGACACATAAGTATATAATTATATATGACTATGAATGATAAAACACAAAAAATGTACACCAGGTGCTTAATACGGGTATCAGGAGAGGAAGGGCTAATGAATTAATTGGGGGAGAAGAAGCAAAAGAATAGGAAGCAAAGCAAAAATGGACATAAAATATAAAACTGCATGAAAAAGAAAGAACGCAGATGAGTCATTAAGAGACACAGAAACAGGGAGTAGTTTGTTGATGACAGCACATATGATAACGATCTTTAAGTGGACTGGTGTGCAGTGTATTCATGCCAAGAAAATTCATTTTACAAGCTATGGTGATATAAAATTATTTAAAAGGGGCCAGCAGGTGGTGTGATGGTTAAGGGGCCTGGACTCCTACATGGCTGACCATGCATGGTTCAAGTCCTCAACCTGGTGGCTTGCTTTCTCACTTTTCCTCTCCCTCTCATTCTGTCCCTCTCTGATCAAATTCAAATACATAAATAAAGTTAAAAAAATAATTCTTTAAAAATTAATTAAACAAGAGAAAAAATGCATTGGGTTGTCGGAAAAATCACGACTCATTTTTGCATAGAAAAACATAAAAATACGTCATGATTTTTCTGGCATATATATATATATATATATATATATATATATATATATACACACACACACACACATATAAAATAAAGCAAAAGAAGGGTAAAGGAAGTATAAACTTATAAACTTCTAGTCTTTTTAACATTCTATTTTTGACTCTAATCTTTCAATTTTTCACCTTGACTCACTAAGGAGGCTTCTGATTCCAAATCACTCAGCACAGAGTGGTTAAATTAGGACACCTCTAGTGGCAATCAAGTTTTGCTTTTCTGTCTAACCATTTGTTTATCAGAATCAACATGAACTACTTTTATTTTGGAGGATTGGGGTAGGAAATAACTCTTGAGCGTAGGCAGCTTTTATTGCTAGATAATTCTACCTCCATATCTGAATTTTGTTTTCTGAATCTAGAGCTATATTTTTTTCTTTTTAAATCTTTGTGTGTATGTGTGTTTTAAGAGTTTTTTTGCCTTAAAAAAACTCTTGATGGAAAGAGAGAGAGACAGAGACAGAGACAGTAAGATGGAAGGTGAGAAACCACCCCCACCCCCCAGGGGATAGCCACACAGCAATCCTTTCTTCTCCATTCTTGTCCCATGATCTTGGGCACCCAGCATGATTTTCAAGCCACCATGTCCTGGATTTAAACTGCAGTTGGCAAAGCGAGAGTCCAGCGAAATAACCACTACTCCATCTGCTAGCCACAAATCTTTTTTCTTTTGTATGAGTGAATCACATGTGCAGTGGACAAATTCACAGAGATGAAGAGGACTTTTTTGTAAGAATAGTGCCAGATTTTGTGAACTTGTTTTTTTTTAATTACTTAAAACCAGAAAAAGAGACATAAAATTGAATTCTTCAGTTTTCTTAAGTAACTTCTAATACAAACAATATCTATTGTTCTATTTAAAACAGCATTCTTAGCTCTAAATCAATGAATTCCTAGTAATTAAATATAGAAACACCATAGCCACTTCTCATGATCAACTGACTCTCATGTTTTTTTCCCCCCTAAACAACTGACATCCATTAGCTATTTATTAAGAGCAACTCAGTAAAACGGTTTTTGCACCTCTCTATTAATCAATATCTCAGGGAAATAATGGGATTTGCATACTTAACCCGGATCACCAGTAGATGCAGTATGTGAGGCAAAGAATAGGCTCAAGGCGTGCAATATGCTCTCACTAGTTAATCTAGTTGGAAGGCTTTAAAACATTTTGTCTTGCTTTCTACCTCTTCTTTGCAACACATTCATTAAAAATGTGCTCATCAGAAAGATATTTACACATCCTTGTTCACATCCATGCTAACACATGGAATCAACCTACGTGCCCAACAACTGGTGACTAGATTTAAACAATACGGCACATAGGAGACAGAAGGTGGCATGGTGGTTAAGACACTGGACTCCCATATAACCAGCAGTAGTTCAAGTCCTAACCCTTGTAGCTTGAAAATCATGCCAAGCGCATGTGTGCATATGCACGCAATCCAAAAAGGATAATGAAAGAGAACAGATCGTGGTGCAGCCCTCCCCCCAGAAGGTTATTTCTCACTTTCCCTCTTTCTGTTTCTCTCTGTTTCTCTGGTAAGCACATGTACCCTATGGGGGGAAAAATAGTGGCACATAGTCACTATGGAATATTACTCAGCCATAAAGAACAGTGAGACTATCATTCAATAGGACATGAATAAATCTAGAAAATTTCATGCTTAAGGGAAATAAGTCAGTCTGTGAAAGACAAACACAGATTGTCCTTGCTCAGTATATCAATCTGTACTGAAGGTCGACTTTATGGCAGGAGTGGAAAGGTCAAAGACGTAGCAGTAGGAAGGACAAGCATAGATGCCTGAGACTACGGGGGGGGAGGGGGGGAGTGGACTGTGGTCAGGACAGACTCAGCCTAAAGGCACCTGACAGACACGAGAAGGTCCAGTCCGTTGCTGAAAATGATGCATATGATAATATCCTTGATTTGATTATCACACACTGCGTGCCTGCTTTGAAAAGCCTTATTGTATGCCATAAAACTGTACAATTAAATGTAAATAAGAAAATACAAATTAAAACAATTTATATGTGCTAAAAAATATATGCTCTGAGGTTTATTTTACACAACACAACAGTGAGAACCATTTCCTGCTAAGTTACTACAGGTAATCCTGATTGTTGCTGTCAATATGCCAGTAGCTATTCAAGAGTTGCTCAAGCAAATGTTACATATTCAAATGCAGAATCCAGATTAGTTCTTTTTTGTCATTTAACTTTAGAAAGAGCAGAATAGTTTAATTCTGTTCAATTAAAAGGAAACAAAAACACACAAATAAGCAACAAAAACTCTGCAGGTCAAGCAGGTTTAGAAACTGTAAGCTTTTCTTTGAATCATACAATGGTCGCTTGGCATGAAGCACAGGAAGGGTCTCACTTTCTATTATACTCAAACTTTTGTTGAAAAATCATTTATAATGGGATGGACAAGAGTAGGTTTTTACACTTCTACAAACATGGATTCAAAGAGACTAAGGGGTGTCAGTTGACTATCACTGAGAAAACTGGAGACTGGAAAGAGTTTTTTATGACTTTAGAAGAGATAGTTGAAATTTAGGATCATAGCAGTAGACAGAAATAAAGGTCTATTTGAACTTAGTTACTCCAAAACAACACAGGGTCTTCAAAATTTTCATGGAAAGTGCATATTATGAAAAACGTACTCATGGATTTGAAATATTTTTGCACCGAAATAAACTCATACTTTAATGCCATTTTCCATAAATGTTTTGACATCCCTTGATAGAGCTTCATTAGTATACAGAATCTCCCAATGATGTCTGTAAAACTGCATTATAGATTAAATCTCATATTCCACCTCATTGTTCTAGAGACCATAATCCTCTGAGCTAGGGTTTCTCCAATTTGGAACACACTGCTAACATTTGGGGCTAGAAAATTCTTTGTTGGGAAGGGCTGCCTTGTGCATTTAGAATGGTTAGCAGCATCCCAATGACCTGTACCCACACGTTGTCAGAGGCATGTATCCTCATTGTGACAGACCAAAGTGCTTTCTGATATTGCTGGATGTCTCCTGAGGGGCAAAATTGTACCTGGCTGCGATCCACTGCTGTAAATCAATCTTGAAATGCATCATCTGGCCCTTAGACCAGTTAAAAAACAAAAAACAAATACAAATACAAAAATCACATAGTCCTTGACATTGAGACCATCCCATAAAATCTGTAACATGTTCCCTACAGTCAAAAAAATTGTTACCAACCATTTGTCACTCGTCTCAAGACTCATCCACTTATTTCTACAGTTCTTCCCTGCTCTGTTGATTGGGTTTTCTATTTAATAGTAGACAGAGACACAAATTCTATTTAATATCTTAATGTATCATTTCCTACTTCCCATTCAAGGAGGAGAAAAACTGGTATTTTAAATTAATACACTATATTCACAGCTAATCTAAGATCAGGAGACTTTAGGAAACATAACAACCAGAGTTACAGTATTTAGGACACAATACAGAGAGAGTTAAGGAAGCCTCTTGTAAATTTGAAGCCTCATAGGAGAATACTACTGCTAATTACTAAGACTGAAGTTTTCTCAGTCCCTTGAAATAGTTTTGTGTCACACAATTTGAAAATGATTTAAACTTACTGGAAAATGAATCAAAACTGAAAGCATTTGCTAACAGTGCAAACCAGATGTCAGAGTTTACTTCTGTTAGCATACTTTATGCTGCCTAAAGCAGTTTTAGGAACTGCTGTTTGCCAAGGAGAGAAATCATTTCAAGGAATTTTGGCCTTGGGGTAGCTAGGAACTGGACATGCATTAGGATTTCTCCAAATTCAAATTCAAACATTTAGGGACCAGCAGATGGCATACTGGTTACGCCACTGGACTCCCACAAAGTCGACCGTGGTAGAATCCTGGACCCATCAGCTTAATACGCATGCCAGGTGAGTGTGCATGTGTGCCCAAAATCCCAAGAGAAGAATAGAGGAGAAGAGACTGCAGTATGGCCATCCCCCCAGAGGGTGATTTCTCATTTTCTGTCTCTCCAGCATATGTGCCCTATAGCAAAAATATCTCAAAAAAATCAAACATTTATAACAGTAATAATGAATAGTTGTATATGAATATTATGAAACAAGTTTGAAGGAGATGCATTTTACTTATTATATTTGTTGTATAGAAGCAAAAACTAAATTGCTGAGGATATTTTGCTTCCTCCAGATGAAGCAAAAATAAATGCAGGAGGTTTAAACAATCATCTTGATTTTTTCTCTTCTCAACACCATATCCTTTTCTGAGTCAGTAAAACATGTCTGCTTTTTGCCCCCCCCCCCCCCCCCCAGGACAGCCTCTGTTTCTGAGAACTGTGTAAAGGAGCTTTGGGAAATCTCCTTATGGTGTGAAGAAAAGTGGGGAGAGTTTGCTGATGTGTTCAAGTGAGCATTCATATACACACTTTCTCTGCAGAAGAGTTCTGGTGCCCCCTCTACATTCTCCTGAATAAACCTTGTTCTGTCATACTGTTTTCTGCATTAGTCTACCACTGCCTCTTCTCAAGACACACACACATCTTGGTTTAGACAAAAGGATAGTAATTAATTGTTTGAAAAGGTATGCAATTATTATTTTTTACTTTTTTGTTTGTTTGTTTGTTTGTTTTTGCCTTAAGATATGTGTGTTTGCTGAGAGAGAGAGAGAGAGAGAGAGAGAGAGAGAGAGAGAGATGGTGAAAGGGAAAGTGAGAAATCATTCCTTCCCATGGGGGATAGCCATGCAGCAATCCCTTCTCCTCCTTGGATTTTGGGCATGTACATACATATTTCCAGTGTGATTTTCTAATCACTGGGTCTGGGATGGAAACCGCGGTCAGCTATGCGGGAGTCCAGTGACATAACCACTACACCATCTGTTGGCCCAGCATGCAATTATTGAAACAGGAGGAAAATCTCTGGAGAAAATGTTAAAATGAATCTTCCTAAAATTTGTTCTAAAACTTGCAAATATATTCAATTTTAAAATATTTTTTTCAATTTCTAGGGGTTGTTGTATTTATTACAATTTATCCCTTGAATATCTTTCTTTTCAGAAAACTCTCTATCCACCCATTCCCTTTACCTCATCTTGAGGCTGTGTGACCCAAAACTCTCATGAATCTAGAATAAGATGGTAATTATCATAGCTATGCTCTCAGTGCAGAGACTACCTGAAAGTAAAGTCTACAGAGAACCGAATGATAAAATGTGGAGAACAGCTATGACAAAAAAGCCAGAGACTGAGACTGGCCCATAACCTAGTGGTTAAAGGAGCTGGATCGATCCCACATGACCATTCATGGTTTGAATCCCAGACCTGGTGGCTTGAAAATCATGTTGGGCACATATATGCATGTATACCCAAAATCTCAACAGAAGGGAGAAATGGAGGAAAAGAGATCTTAGTATGATCACACTCCAATGGGGAATGCTTTCTCTCGCTCTCTTTTTCTGTCTGTCTCTGGCAGATACAAACACCCTCTGGCAATTTATTTAAAAAAAAAAAAGTGGCAACTGATGGCACTGTTTGAAACATTAATTCCAGCCTTTCTTGAATACAATGCCATGTGACATTCAACAGATCTTTAGTGATTACATAGCACAGGTCAGGCACTATTCTAGTTACTGAGGATGTAACAGTGAATAAACAATGTCTCTGAGCCTGTGGGCCCTATATTCTATATGACCTAATGATATAACAAACAAATAAGCAAGAGAGCACATGGAATGAAAGCAAAAAGAATAGCATGGACAAGCAGCACACCAAGCTTAAGTACTGCTAGTTTTTATAAGGTGGGTAGGTAAGAACAATTTGCTCAGGAGAAAAACAGGCATAAATCCACAAGATAAAAGAAGTCCCTTGTATGAATGGAAAAGGAGCATTCAGGCAGCAAGAACAGCAAGTGAAAGGGCCATGAGGTAAGAGTCACTCCATTTGCAAGGAGACCATCTCACTGGAGAAGAATCAGCAAGATGACAAGAATCAGAAGAAGATCAGGTAGGGATCAGAAGGACATTTGCTTTTAACCCGGGAGATTCCAGAATCTCACAGAGGATTTTCACAAGGAAACGAAGTTATCTTAGGTAATCTTGAAAAGAGTTACTTTGTCTGCTGTGTGAGTAAATGACTATCCTGGGGTAAAATCCAGTATGGAAGTTATTGTAATAATCTAGGCTGGAGGTGATGGTGGCTACTCTCCGAGCGAAAGCCACAGGGGTGGTGAGAAATATTGAACTCATGGATGGATCTTGAGAACATCTAGATTCTATGGGGAAAGAGAAAGATCAGCCATGACTTGAAAGTTTTATCCTGAAAATTTGGAGAGATGAGGTTGTCATTTACTAGGTAGGTGAAAATGAGGGAGCACCAGCTGTTTTCTACAGGAGAGGGGGAAGTAGAATCAGGACATGAGTGTGCAATATATTAATTTTGACAGGCTATGATAACACTATGATGCACCTACCAGATCCTGCTTCAAAGAAAGAAGTACCCCCATGTGTGTTGGAAATGTTGCCTACTGGGAAGCTTCAGCTATGACTTCAGTTCAGAGAATACTTCATCTGAAGAGAACCACTTTGCAACCAGCCAGGCTTTTTCTGAGGAAATATGCGTCATCAGTATAGATATAGAAGGGCATATATCCTTGGCTCAACCTTGTAACTCTGACAGGCCGTCTTAGCTCTAGAGTTTTTCAGAAGGTCAGCTGAAGGCTTTGTTCAGACTGCACTGAAATTCAACTTCTCTCTACATCTAATCTATTTTCCTTTCTCTTCCATAGGAATTTATTCATAAAACATTCCATAATTAACAGCCTACAACCGAAGACTTAACTAAAAGTCTGCTTTTCTGGAAAACCAAACTAAGACCGAGGTTTCTTTAATATCCAAAGAAAAATATTAATCTTTCAGTTGGACATGAATCTAGAATCTTAGGACAGAGAGCTAAACTAGAGGTTTGAATGGGAAGTTATGCAAACATAATTATTTATACCTATTAGCCGAGATGAAATATTTTTAGGAGTAAATACAAGCAGGGAAAGACAAGATTTGAAACTTAAAGGCTTTTCAGCCTTTAAAAGTCAGGGGAAAGAGGAGGAACTATCAAAGAAGGCTGAGGCAAAGCAGTCAGGTTGGTAGGGAAAAAATCCCAGGAGTTTGAGCTGTACTGAAATTCAGCTACATAAATTAAGTAAGAGGGAAATGATCAATTTTGTCACCTCTTGCTGATGTATAGAGTATGAGGAGAAAACAGTTTGGCAATGGAATGTACATTGAGATCATAGGAGTCATTTCAATGAATTAATGTGACTAAAATTGTGGTTACCGTGAGGTAAGAGAGAAGAGTAGGAGACAGTATACACACAACAGGTTTGAGAAGTTTCCACATTGAAGAGAGGCACAGAAATGGGTAAGTAGCTAGACAGGTTTACAAGATCAAGGAAGACTTGGTTATTAATACTTTAATTGTAAGAGACAACAGCAAATTTACATGCTCATGAAGACCAATCAGGTAGAGCAAGACATATTTATGATGGGAGAAGGCAAAAGGACAATTACAGAGCCACATCCTTGACTTGGTCAGAGCAGGTGGACGTGGATCTATCAGCGTGTGATCAGGGTCAGTGTAAGCAGCCTACATTTAGCAGGTGCCATGTTCTGATTTGTACTGTGCCTTGTGAATTAGGTCACCCGTCCTAAGTGCGAGTGCTGCCCGACGTCCATCTGCAAAGTGGTTATTCTAAATCATGGCTAGATAAGAAATTTAGAATCCTGTGTAAAAAATTGTGAAGTAACTTCATAGTTATTTTTTATCTGTTAAATCTGATAGTAACAAAAAGGGGGAGTTTTCATTTTTTATGTCTTTCATATTTCATTTTCTTAATAATTCATTTAAAGCCATTTGAATTCATCTGGCATCACAGAGGCTTTGAGAAGCACTGATCCAGTATGCGAGTAAAGGGAATAGTTTAAAGAGGAATGAGGAGTGTCAGTTTTTATTTACGTAAGTAGAAGACATACGAATAGAAGTATAAAGAGATTGGTGTATATAAAAAGGTATCATATGTAAGAATGAATTCAACCGTTTGATGAAAATATAGAGCAGAAAAGAGGCAAAAATAAAGCTGTTCTTTTCTCCCAATGAATCGCTGTCTCTAGACCAATTACAAACCACAAACTATCATCTATGCCCACCTGTCTAACCAGCCATTGGATTGCTGTTCTGTGCCTAGAGATATCAGAAAAGACTATGCTTTTCATTAATTTATGTTTAGTTCCTTAATTACTCTAAAAGGGGGCTTGAGAATATGGCTTTGTTTCTTGCATCCTATCAAGTGTTCTAAGATATCAGTTCTCTTTGATTGAAAACAAGGTAATTTCACCCATTTCCTGTGTGCCCTACTCCTTGGTAACGTGTAAGTCAGAAACCAAACCAAAGCCTAACTCCATTAAAAAATACACATAAATCATAGCTTGTATCTCTTCTGGAGCAAAATCTCACACTTTAAAAATCATGTTTATATCCAATTTAAGGAAGGAAGGAACAAGGGAAAAAGCAGGATAGGAAATAGCTATTGAAGAGTTTCAGACCTGGGTTCTTCCCTTAACTTCCCTGCTGCTTCTCTGGATTTATGTCATGAGCACATTGGTGTCTTTGGAACATTTAAACAGGAGTAAATTGTTCTTTGGGAAGAAGAGGATACATATATGCATAGAAAATACAGAAAAATAGTTTTTCTTCAACTTTTTTTTTTCCTGTAGGAGAGAGAGAGAGATAGAGGGGAGAGAAGTAGAGAGAGGTATTTTTGACAGGATCTCACTGGGCTGCAACTGTCCTGCCTAGCCACCCTCTTAGCTAAGATAACAAATACACACCACCAGGCCCAGCCTGTTCGGGTTGGCTGGAGAGCTGAAACCTGGTCTCCAATGTAGCTTCTAGCCTCCAGGGTGGTGGCACCATCTGTGAACCACTTGGGATAATCCCGTCTGCCTCACTTTTGACAGTCATACATGCCTAGGGATAAAAAGTCATTCCTAGATAATATACATTCCATACTGTATCTGGTTTTGTTTTTTAAATTTGGAAATACCAAAACATCTGCTGTAAAGAATAAAAATTCACACTATGAATCAGATTTAATTTTTGCAAGAAGCAGGTCATTAGCATGATGAGATTTATTTTATTTATATCTATGTATCTATATTTAAAAATATAAACCATGCTTTGTGACCAGGTAACCCATATCAGTGTTCAACGTATTTCAACTTTCTTATTATACTCATGATGACATTTTTCTTTTAAGAAACTATTAATGACTGAAGGGCCATCTGAAATCTAGTGTAAGAGGGTATGAGAAAAGGTGAGACCAGCAGTTAACGTAATGGATATGTCGCTGAACTTCCATATAGTCGACTGTGGTTCGAGTTCCAGACCCGGTGGCTTAAACTCACACCAGGCACATGTGCATGCGTGCCCAAGATCCCGAGAGGAGAATGGAGGAGAAGGGATTGCGGCGTGGCCATCCCCCCTAGGGGGTCTCACTTTCTATTTCTCTGTCTCTGTTGAGCGCACGTGCCCTATAGCAAAAACCTCTCAAAAAGAAAAAAAAAAGAAAAGGTATTTTCTATCACATGAACTGAAAACAAGGAGGAAAGGTAATGAGACTTTCATTCCTCATACTTATCAAAATCAGGGTAACCTACTAAATAGGGTAAATAGTAGATTACATAATTGAGGGGGAACTAGCCATCTTTTAGTACAATCACAGTGTTAATCTACGCAGTTAACACATTAAAGAATCAGAATGTTCAAAGAAAATTTTCTTTGATTACAAAAGAACAAATCTCCAAATGAATGATCCAAAATGGTCCTTATAATATTAATAACATTCTACATTTTATGGTACAGGGACTATGATTTATGTTCATGGTACCTGAACCAGCTGTGAAACATTCATGAATCATAACTCCTGTATCATCTTCAGGGCAAAAATACATCCTATTTTATAGGAAATATTCATCAAATAAAAAAAAAAAGAAAAGAGAGAAGCCTTAAAACTTCTAGAATATTTCAAAGATGTCAGGAAAACAAATTAGGACCTCTGACAGGACCTGTGGATGCAGAGGTACTCGCGATCAGATAGCCTGAATTTAATTCAAACCATTCTGGAAAAGGATCCATTCTGTAGTGAGATCAAGGCAGCAGAAATTTTTCTTCAGGACTAAAAATAATAATTCCTTGAAGCATGTAAGTTAAATTCCACAGTTTTTTGAAACTATTTTTAAAATGAGAAGAATGGAGAAAGATGAAAAGAAAATGGATGTTGCAAGCTGACAAAACACCTTCTTATTCTTATACTCAAACAGTTCGTCAGTAAAATGCATGTTTTTTCCTCAAGAGAAACAACATCCAACTTCTAGATCTGCTTCCCCCACCCTTCCTTGTTTTCTGTTGTCTTAGGTTATGTGGGCCTGTGCCCTTTACCTTCTAATGCAGTTTCCAGGGAGGAGTAGCCAGGAAAAGAAAAAGGAATCACACTGTCAGAGCCAGTCAGTTCACTGAGAAGGGGAATCAGAAATTTAAAGTGCTACGTTTTCCCAGTGTCAATGGACACTATCCGTGTAACATCTGTCTTCACTCTTATACAAAACCGAAGCAATGACAAACAAATAAGATCAGGGCTGATGAAGACCTCAGAAATAACAACGATTAGCCCTGTGGGCAGGCGCACTCTGCTAGGGATGGGATTACTGACAAACCTGAGCAAAGATAAAGAGGGCTAAGCAAACCTCAGTCCCGTGGAAAGACAACACGAATAGTGAGTAGTACATAGACCCGAGGGTCAGACAGCATCCACTGGAATCCCAACTCTGCGACAGGCTTCTACTTGACCCTGGAAAAGTTAGACTTCACAGCTCTGTTAAGCGTATTCAAGACGATGAAGCTTTCAAGTAGCAGTCGATTAAAATTAGATGTTGATGGCATTGTGGATATTATGTCTTAGCCATCTGGGTCTTAGCAGTCCAAGTGTTGCTATGTTCTCTAAATTGCATGAATTGGTTTCTTCTCAATGGAAGAGCTAGTAAAATCATACAGTAGGTGAAGGCATTCTTTGGAATACATCCATTTGCCCATATTCTTTGATAACTCACTTTTGTATTCATTATTTTAAGTACTTAGAATGTTCTTGGACATTTAAATCCTTAATCATCTCTGACTTAACAGGAGAAAAAAAAAAGGAGGAATGATCATTTTCCTCTTGAAGAAAAATGACTTGTAAAACATGCCGGGCATTTGTGCTTATGTGCTAAAGTCTCAAAAGGAAAGATGGAAGAGAAGGGATTGTAGCGTGACCATCCCCCATGGGAAGTGATTTTTCACTTTCCCTCTCTCCATTTCTCTCTGGTGAAAGCATATACCATCTAGCAAATTAAAAAAAAAAAAAAGATAACAAACAAAAACTGATTAAGAAAGATTCAACTCTGGTTCTGCCACACTCCATTTCTACACTCCTAATTGTGATAATTTCCATTAGCTCTTCAATAGTTATAAAGTATATTGTTTTCAAAGTCTTGACATCATTTCTCATATACTTTCTTCAAAATGAAATTCTTAGTTTTGTTCACACTTTTGCAAAAACTCAAAGTATCCAGTTATCAGCAGAGAGTTTATGCATGGCTGAAAAACCAAATACTTATGAATAAATTTTGTGTCAAATAATCCAGTCTTCTCTGCTAAGGAATTCAGTCCCAAAAAGCCATTCTAAGAATTGGAGGTAACTTGTGAATCTCTGATTTTTTTTAAAGGTTTTTGTCATAGTGTGCATGTAGGGGAAAGTGAGAAATCACCCCCCAGTAGGGAGGATAGCCACACCACAATCCCTTCTCCTCCATTCTCCTCCTGGGATTCTGGGATTTGGGGCACACACACATGTGTCCAGGTTGATTTTTAAGCCACTGGGTCTGGAACTCAAACTGAGAGTGGCCATGTGGGAGTCCAACATCTTCACCCCTCCCACCTGCTGGCCATCTCCAAGGTATCTGTGAAATATTGACTTGTCTTACAAATTGATGTTCACACCTCTCTTTAGATGCTGCTGGACCCTTCATTTTTATTTAAACTTAGAGGTACTAACTCATGTATTATGGACTCAGGAAGGATCTGTCTTACCTCAATATTGGACAAGCTTTATATAGGGGAAATTCAGATCCTCTTACTAACTACCCTCTCCATCATGGCATTTCTCCCCAATAGTTCCTGCTGTGTTGTAACTGCACTGACTCAAATCTAAGCAGCTGTTCAAATACACAATCAGACTTTCTTCTCTTGGTCTTGCACAATCTCTGTACAAACACTGGATAACAAAATAATTCACCCTCATCTATTTCTGGGGAAATTTCTCCAAGATTGTTTGAATTGTCTCCTCCCTGAATTCTTGGGGATTTGTGTGCTAAAAATCAGAATTATTTGATGTAGGATCTGAGAATTTAATAATTTTTTGCTCAACTGTGCTTTATCAAGGCTACAACCTGTATTCTATTCTATAATCTTTAAGTGAGGGAGGAAAATAGCTAATTCATATTTCTGTTAAGTATTTTTCCCTGAGACCATTGAAATCAACCATAACTTTTCTCAAACTTTAGTACATTTTACCCTCATAAAACATCATAGAGTTACTTTTGTCAACTACAGAACTAATGTAATGGAAAACATATACACTCCCCATAAAACAGGCAAAAGATAAATTTTAATAATTTTATAACATAAATTAAAATAATGTAATGTAGTGAGTAGAACCATGATTTGAAAGTCAAGAGAAGGAGGGGGAAAAAAAAAGAAAAACCTATTCTTGCTCACAAACATTTGCTATTCCCGACTCTCAGTATCCTCATTTGGTAAGAATATAAGATCTGCCTGTTTAGTAGGGTCAGTGATGACCAAAAGAAATACATTATATGTATGTTGAAGAGCTATAACTTTTTTTTTTTTTTTTGAGAGGTTTTTGCTATAGGGCGCATGCGCTCGCCAGAAAGACAGAGAGAGACAGAGAGACGGAAAGTGAGAAATCACCCCCCAGAGGGAAAGACCACGCCATAATCCTTTCCCCTCCATTCTCCTCTCAGGATCTTGGGCACACATGTATACAGGCACAGCATGAGTTTAAGCCTCCGGGTCTGGGACTTGAACTGCGGTTGACTTCATGGGAGTCCAGTGACATAGCCATTACGCTAACTGCTGGTCCGAAGACTTATAACATTTTTAAAGCAGATCACCGTAGCCAATCTTCAGTGTGTAAAAACTTGGAAATAAAATCAAATAATTGATCAATGTATATTATGGTAGTGACGACTAAATTTAAATAAGTGAATTTATTGAACACACTAATTAATCAAATCCTACTGTATGAACCAAAAAAAAATTTATTTATGCTTCTGTTTGCTTGTTATTAGAATAACATTATCCTACATGGAAAGCTGTTCTGTCATTCCGATGGGGAGTGAATATGAGGAAAAGCAGAGCAGGAGACGTGGACATGTGGAGTGAGAAAGAAATATTTTCAGTTGTAAATTCCTGAGACTCTGAGGTTGTGTATGTGTATGTCCTATAATATAACCTACCTATTCTTTCTGACACAATAAATAAAGAATTGAAAGAACTAAGACACTACCTGACTTAATATTAAGTGCAAAAAGTGTTAGCTATTATTATTTTGTAAGAAAGAGGTTAACAAAGATGATACAGGAGAATTTTCTGTCTGTATAAAAGAAGGATTATGCTAATGGTGATGGGGTGAGTTGTAGGGGGATGTGAGAGATGTAAAAGGGTAATTTGGAAGGAAATAATGCTCTTATAAGGAAAAGAGAAAGACTTCTGTATTTGAGTATAACACACAGTCATATCTGGTAAGATATTATTGTCTCATTTTTATATGGTGAAAATAGATTAAAAAGAAATTTAGACAAAGTGACCACCAGGTAGCATGGTGCTAGACTCCCACATGGCCAACCACTGTTTGAGTCCTAGATCTAGCAGCTTGAAACTCATGTCCAGTGTGTGTGCCCAAAATCCTAGGAGGAAAATGGAAGAAAAGATATTGAGGGGTGGCCATCTCCCCTACAAGGATGATTTCTCACTTTCCCTTTCAGTGTCTCTCTCTAGTAAGTGCACATGCCCTATAGCAGAAAAGAAAAAAAGAAAAAAAAAATTACACCTAAAACTAACCCTGATCATAAGAGATTTTAAAAAAGCAGATCTTTGAGTGACATTTTTTCTTGACTGAACACGCTCAATACAGAACAACGAAAATGTTAATATGAGGAGAATCACAGCCTCTCAGACAGCTGGTAGACAGAAAGAATGAAACATACTTGAAAAGAGAGGAAGAAAGACGGAAACTGTTTTGATCAACACAAGATTATGTTGGAGCCAGCCTGATGCCAGCTTTGAAACTCTATTTCCCCATAAATCTTGTCTTTCTAAATTGAGCAGTAAGTCAGCAGTAGGTAATGCTACTTGTACGAAAAAGATGAGGATGGAGGGTCTGTAGGCAGCCAGAGTACCTCTAATGCATCCTCTTATTAGAAGTCTTTGGAAGAGTAATTTGATGGAAGCTTTACACTTTTAGGTCACTAGTTTAAATTCAGTCTCAGTTGATCATGAACAAAAGTGGATGGTTGGTGGTCCATGACAAATACCTTGATAGTGTCGCCCTAGTTCTCACTAATAGAGACTGCTGCTGCAATTGGCACCCTTTCTTTTGCTTCCACCAGAAGTACAAAGGGTGAATAGAAATGTCATTTCAAGTGTCTTTTCAGTCTTTTTACCAGAGAAATTTGAGATATGAAAAAAGCCAATTCCTTTTCATCTTTAACTCCCAGGTAGAATTATTCTCCTGTAATATGGTTCCTAGATCTTTCTGAGATTTTGCAAAATGAAGTCTGAGACAAACTACAAGGAAAATTATGTCTTGCCTTATAGAAAGTTAAATTATACAAAGGCACAGCACACTCTCAAGGAATAACTAAATGTAAAATGTATAGTTTCTTGAGCAAAATCTTACAAATCTGAGATATATTTTATTTTCCTTTTCTTTCTCTTAATTTGCTTATTTCAATAAATGAATTATGCTGAATGTAAAGAAAAAGGTTTTTACTTTTCTACTAAATGCATGTCTCAATAATTGCATTTCTTCTATTATTTATCATTGTAATAATTTGAGTAGCTGTCTTCTTCCTCTTGAAATTACAGCTTTATTTCCTTCATTTAAATTTTTCCACTAACATCCCCTACATTTTCTCATTACTAATATCTCTACCTTTATATATTAATAATTTTATTTTTCATATTTTTCATAATAAATGAACAGTAAAAGCAAAGTCTAGTTACCTGAGCAAAGGCACAGAGAAGTACCTGGTAGTGCCAACCAAATTTTGGCAGCCAGAGGCAGTCAGTAGGATAAAACAGAAAGAGTTTGTTTTGGAAGTGAAGAAAAACTTGTATCAAGGACCTTAAGCATCAATTTACTATGGGGTTCACTTCCCACATCTGGAAAATGAGGTTGATTAATTATTTTCACATTCTTTTCTATACCAATATCCCATGGGGTCTTCACTTTACCTCACCAGGATTTGGGTAAGAGGGTATCAGTACTCAAAGGAGGTCTGAGCAAGAGGTAGCTGTGAGGGACCAGCAGATAGCATAATGGTTATGTCGTGGGACTCCCACATAGTCAACCACGTCTTGAGGCCCGGACCTGGTGGCTTAAAACTCACACCGGGCATGTGTGGTACATGCCGAAAATCCCAAGAAGAGAACGGAGGAGAAAGGATTGTGGCATGGCCATCCCCTTGGGAGTGGGGGGTGATTTCTCATTTTTTGTCTCTCTGGTGAGCACAAGTGCCCTACAGCAAAAATCTCTCTCTCTAAAAAAAAAAAAAAAAAAAAAAAAAAAAAAAAAAAAAAAAAAAAAAAAAACACAGAAAAAAGAGATAACCCTGCCTTGAGTCATCTTATCTTAGGATGAAGATTGATGCTGTGATTTTTCCCCATCAGTCACATTAGAATCTCTAAACTCAAAGCCAGCTTCCTAAATTCTCAAATCAGCAAGTCCTGCTATTTCCACATAATACCAGGAGAAGAAAAACTGCATTCTGAACACTCAGGTAAAATAATACGTTGTATTATGGTTCCAATGATTGGTATAGCAAGTGACAGTTATCGACATCATATTTAACAGACCTTCAAACTATCTGTTCTGTCGAAGATACAGCCCTCCCTGGTCAAACGTGCTCTGATCAGGGAATATATAAATAATGAAAACTAAGTTATCATTTTTCAAGTAACTCATAATCTCAAGTTGCAAATGGAAATACCATCTAAATCTATTTCCCTCATCTGAATGAATAAACCCAAGACACAGCAATTATAAAATTTGACCATGGCATAGAGTGAAGAAGAGCCTGTCTCAGAATCAGAACGTCCACCCTGAGCCTTTATGTCTAAGGTGATGTCCCCTCTACAACTCTGCAGCAAAAATAAATCCAGCTGGGGCAAAGGCATTCCAGACAGAAAATAATACTCAGCTACAGACTCTCCAGATGCAAAGTACAAAATATTCAAGCACATGTTTCCAATCCTTTCACTTTCTCCTATAATGATGGCAGCTAATCCCTGACAGCCAAACTGTGAGTTCTTCAACTGTGGCAATCAATAGAATAGATTAGCTGTGAAAACCCTCCATCCATATTGCCCTTGCTTTTCTTTCCAGATAGAATTTTCATTCACTAGGGAATAAGCAGGCATGGGAGGCTTTCCCCTCATACACAAATACAAACTCATCAGTCTTCGGACTTGTCACTTTACCATATGACTTTGAATATATATGTATATATTAATATATGCATATATAAATATGCGTGTGTGAAGGAGCATACCTGCAGATTTAATAAAATAGCACCAATCCTCATGGCTTCACTGATTTCAAGGCTATACATCAGCTGTGGGAAACGAGGAGGGCTTTGATTATTTGGAGGAAGTACTTCAATGTAGACGGTGCAGATGGAATGCCTGCGGAGAAAGAGAAATGCACAAGATGGATAAAAATCTGCATCCCATTTAATGTTGGGCTGCATTCTTTATTCAGTTGTTGGGTTTACAGGGGAGAGAACATTTCCAAATTTTATAGAAGATAATAAAATTAAAATAAAAAGATGGAAAAATAAAAGCTAAATGTAATGCTTTTATGAAATTATCTTAGTAAAAGAAAAGGCCTCTGGTATCTATTTTTCCAACTAAGATTAATAGTGCGAATTAACAAGGAATAGCTGTACAAATAAAGCTAATAAATTAACTTGCCTTGACTTTTGACTTTATTTTTTAAAGCTTTTCTAATAGCAAAAAACAGTCTATAAACATCTGTTAATAGGAGTTGTCCTTGGGGCTCTATTTCTATTAAACCAGCAGAGGGAGTATTGATTAAAATAACATGCAAAACAAATTATGGTCTGCGTTTATTAGCTCTGTTGTGGACTTCACTGGCATAATGTACATCAGGAGTCAGGATCATAAAGTAATGCTTGTGTACAAAACTTGCAAACAAAATTAAATACATTTTAAATTTTCCTTTAAAATATAATATGCAAAGTGAGAAATTACAATTAATAAAGTTGTCCATTGACAGAGACTTTTCTTGAAGAAGAAAAATTATTATTATAAAGAAAAGAAAACATTAGCACTATACAATCAACTTTTTTGATACCTCTGCACTCTACAGTGTCTTTACAATACAAAAGCTGAAGAAGCAAAATGCTCAAGATTTGAAAAGAAAAAAAAAAGCTAAAATACATTGAAACCTGGAAAGGTATAACGTTAGTCCACTACCTTGAAAAATACATATATACACACTCACATACACAACCATATTAACCAAAACATATGTTTTAACAAAATCATGATTTTTATTCAAAATGCACTTGTTATGTTATCTGTTATCTATCCCCAAATTATTTCAATGACAACCCTCCGGTTGTCATCCCCAGTCTTACAGGGCAATAGCCTGGCTCTCCTACAATGGGATCCACAGGATGGAGAAGTCCCAATGTCGTTGTCCCATCTGGTTTTCTTCTTTCAAATTCACACTGACTATTAACCAGTCGTCTGGTCAGCTTTCCTCCAGACTCCTTAACAATGCGGTCAATCTGTTCCTGCTCTCTTTCAAAATTACTGCTTTTAAACTTATCTTCAAGCATATCTTTGTCTTTCTTTTTATTTTCCTTAGTGGGACTTTTGAAGGCTTGTGCTTCAGCATCTCCACAGTCTTCCCTCTCTCTTGGCCAGGAGCCACTGTCCTCCCCACTCAGTGAGGTGTCTGTTCTGTCTTTCTGCTTTCGAGTTTTTTGCAAGTCTGCCATGAAGTCTATGCTCTGCTTCAGGCTCTGAATTCTTTCCTGGCTAAGAATTTTCATTCCTGAGTGCAACAACTTCTTCGCAGCTTTGTAATAAATGGTTTCTGGTTTGTTGTAAATCATGGCATTAGTACACATCAGTTTGAAGTTATCCTTTAGTTCTTCTATGGACTGGTAGTCATTGTTCTTGATCTTTTCTTTCATGGTACTAAAATCCATTGGGTGTTTAATGATCATGGAGTAGCTTCTATTAAAATGCATAGTCACCTAAAATATATATTATTTTGCATAATTAACTAAACTATTCTACTTTTTATAAAGCTTTTAAGAGAAATACAGAACTACAGATGGGTAATACATTTGGTTTTATAGGTCATCTTTCTGTATAATATACCCAAATCTATTTCTGAGCATTTCCTCAGTAAACAGAATATTAATAATATAAAATATCAGGGACCAGCAGGTGGTGTGGTGGTTAAGGAGCTGGACATTCCCAAATGGCCTACCACGGTTCAAGCCCTAGACCTGGCGGCTTGCTTTCTCACTTACTTTTTCTCTCTCTCTCTCTCTCTCTCTCTCTCTCTCTCTCTCTGTGTGTGTGTGTGTGTGTGTGTGTGTGTATCTCTCTGGTCAAATTAAAATAAATTAATGAATAAATAAAATAATTCTTTAAAAGAAGAATATATAATATTAAGCATCTCTAAAAAGCTGCATTAACTGTAAAGAACCTTATACAAACATTTATTACAATGTTGTCTGTCCCATAATAGACTTGATTTAAATTAATATCTTGTAGACCTTCATAATTAGTTTAAAAATGTGTACTTGGTCTTGCCTCTAATTTCAGCTCTTTGCTATTAAAATATGCCAACAAAATTAATCAAAATCGAATTGTTTTTATTTCCATGTATATAACAGGAAGTCATGAAATTTAGGGCTGAATGTTGGTGCAGCACTAGGATGTGATGTTCTGCTAGGCAATCTCACATGAGGAGGCTCCCAGCTCAAGTCTGGAGGCCTCCCTGAGGATACCAAGAACATGCTTGTCCGTGACCTGGGGATGCCTGAAGGCTGGGTGTGGATTGTGGCATCAGGACCCTGTTCAGAATTCTTTCTCTCTCTCATTCATTGAAAAGATAAATTAATCTTTAAAATAAAAAAAAAGAAATGTACAAGGTACTTGTGTGAAAGGAGTTGTCATTTTGAGGTATAACAGATCTAACATCCTCCCAGATAATTATTCAGAGTTCTTTCTATCTCTCATTCATTGAAAAGATAAATTAGTCTTTAAAATAAAAAAAAAGAAATGTACAAGGTACTTGTGTGAAAGGAGTTGTCATTTTGAGGTATAATAGATCTAACATCCTCCCAGATAATGATCTGTCCTCAAGAGCAACCCAAACATGTACATATAACCATATACTCTGATATAACCCTTGAAGACTCATCAGGCTTATTTTAATGCCTGTTATTTGTCAATTATTTAAATAGTTTATAGAGCTGTTCCTTTCTCTAAAGGCGGATTCTCTATGCATAGTCTTATAACATGGTAATACACGTAGGTGAGTGATGTTGAGCACAGGATTTGTAGCCGGGCATTTCTGAGTTAGAATTCTGATGCTGCTACTGTATCATCTTGGCACTTCTCCCAACTTCACTATTTTTATTGGATAAATGAGAATAATAATAGCTAAGGTTAGCATAAAGATTGGATAAAATTGTATATGTGTATAGACATGTGTATGTATGCATATACACATGTATATATAAGAATGGATATTTACCATTCATTATTGATAAATTGTCCAAGATAAGGATTCTTACTGTATTCTACGTAAGAGGTAAACAATCTTGCACTTAACCCATTTCTATCCCATGTAACATTGTATACATTTTAGTTGTATCCTTTCATATTCTAGGCTAACTACATACAGAAAAAAGCAGCCCTTCTCTCTGCCCCAGTGTTAGGTGGGGTGATGTTTGGGTTTGGACATATGGGATCTCAATCTTTGGGATGAGATACAATAATCTACATTTTCCACAGTTTTCCAGTTTTCCAATATTTTACTTATATACACTAGATTCTATAGACTACTGCTCCAGGAGCCAGTAGATAGCATAGAAGTTAAGGCATTGGATCCCACATGACCAACTTTATGGTTCAATTCCTGGGTCTGGCAACTTGTCATGGCAGGTGCATGTGTGTGCATACCCAGGATGCCAAGAGAAGAATGGAGGAGAAGGGACTATGATATGGTCGTCCCCCAGGGGGAGTGATTTTGTTTACTCTCTCTCTCCCCCAGCGAGCACACATGTCCTATATTTAAAAAGCAACAGCAAAAACACTCTCCAGAATGTTATAGTCTTATCTGCTTTTTAAATTAGTTTCCCAGTAAATTCCTCTACAAACCGACCTTTTGATAAAATTATTTTCAATAATTTTAGAGCCAAGAGATTCCAACATTGATTAATATCCTTTGCCCTAGAACACACTCCCATACTCCAAATTCAAAGCTTCCTTTCAAAAAGTTAGGCCCTTCCTGCTTTTGATATTCTTTAGAGCCTTGGCTTGTGATCCAGAACTACTTTGTAAAGTTTTCATGAAAATATCAAACTCTTGAGTATAGTTTATACTAAAAAGATTATATTTTGTATAGTTGTTTATTCTTTTCCCTTTGATTGTATTTGCATTTTAGAGAGCTAATATGGTTTCATCCATAATACTATGAGAAGGACCTCTAACTCTTTTTTTTTTTTTGTCTGTCTGTTTGTTTTTTTGGGGGGAGAGGTTTTTGCTATAGGGCACGTGCTTGCCAGAAAGACAGAGAGAGACAGAGAGACAGAAAGTGAGAATTACCCCCCCTGGGGGGGGATAGCCACTCCACAATCCCTTCTCCTCCATTCTTCTTTCGGAATCTTGGGCACGCACACACACATGCCCGGCATGAATTTAAGCCACCGGGTCCGGAACTCAAACCGTGGTTGACTACATGGGAGTCCAGTGACATAGCCATTACACTAACTGCTGGTCCCAGGACCTCTGACTCTTATGAGGCACTGCGCATCTGCCACAGAGGAGAAAAGTGTAAAATGCTTAGACAAAAAGGAGCCCATACTTCAAGGGAGGAGAAACAGTACACCTTTGGTCCAAAGTGACCGTCCCCTTCATCTGCCCTTCCTCGTTTGCACCCTTTGCTTTTTTCCACAGTTATTTAAATATACTAGAATTACTATTTTTCTTTTTCCTTTTGGATTTGGATTTTACAGTTATTTAGGGAAGATCATATGCAAGGTCTTGCACGTTTATCTTCAATGTCCTGGTGCTTCCATACAATGTGTTTAAATAAGCACTAGCCTTTTGAAGGTTATCGCTTTTTAAAATGCTATCTCCTCTTTATCCCTGATGTCAGCATAGTGTCAGAGTTAGCTTTCCTAAAACTGAATACCAATAGTATTAACAATAAAGTGATAACATTAATGCTGTAATAAATTGGGGTAATTCAACAGCATCATTTAAGCACATAATAAAACAGAGCAGTCACTAGATAAATAATAACATTTTATGTGAGCATTTCATATTTACATTTTACAACTTGTCCTAAATGCATAAAATTGAGCATCTATGTAACACAAATTTTATTTTTGTTATATAGCCAGTATGATGTAGATAAATCTCCATTTCTAAAAATGAAAATCATAAAGCTTTATTCTTTTCCATCTTAGTAATGAAGGTCAAAGTAGAACAAAAGAAATAGTGTATTTCTCAGATAATCTAATGATTTTAAGAGACCCTTGAAACCATATAATTTAATGCATTTTTTTATAAAAGAGGATTTAAAAATCAGAAAGATTAAGTGATTGACTCAAGGTTACAAAGTTAATTAGCAATAGCAGATGAATGAAAAGACAAGGCTTCTGAATTCAAAATGTACCTGTACGTTTCTCACGTATCCACAAGAAATTTAGGCAATAAATTGGAAAATTTTTACTTATCTGATGTGTGTGAATATAAGGCATCTTTTGTTTGTAACTAAGGATGTTATCTTACAAGAAATCATAAATTATTTCAAGTCTTGGGCTCAGATTAGGATATCAAAAATTTTAATTATTTATACAATGAATGAAACTTCATCTATACCACTTATTATAAGAACAAAATAAGGACCAACAGGTGGTGTGGTAGTAAAGGCGCTGGACTCCCACGTGCCTGACATGGTTCGAGTCTCGGATCCGAAAGCTTGCTTTTTCACTGCCCACTCCCCCAACTCTCTCTGGTGCCCTATAGCAAATTAAAATAATTATTATTATTATAAATAAAACAAATTAAATTAATAATTCTTTTAAAAACAAAATAAAACACAAATTAAACATGGAGGGTAGACTTAAGATGCTTTAACTTGGGAAATAGTATAATTTTTTTTTTTTTTGGAGAGGTTTTTGCTATAGGGTGCGTGTGCTCGCCAGACAGAGAGAGACAGAGAGACAGAAAGTGAGAAATCACCCCCCCCCTAGGGGGGATAGCCACACCGCAATCCCTTCTCCTCCATTCTCCTCTCTGGATCTTGGGCACGCACGCGCAAGCACCCGGCGTGAGTTTAAGCCACCGGGTCTGGGACTCGAACCATGGTCAACTACGTGGGAGTCCAGAGACATAGCCATTATGCTAACTACTGGTCCCTGGAAATAGTATAATTTTAAATGACAAACAGATTTTTGTGATAGGACAAGAAGCAGGAGTGATGAGTCGAAGTTGCTGGCACATAGAATACATGCAATACGATTTCCTACTAAATAGGATAACATGTGCTACAAAGTGTCTATTTGTAACTTTACATTTCTTTCTGCAAGTAATTATTTAATTTTATTATTATTATTATTATTTATTTATTTATTTATTTATTTTGACCAGAGAGAGAGAAAGGGGAAGTGAAAAAGCAAGCCACCAGGTCCAGTACTTTAACTGCAGTCCACCCTAACCATCGCACCACCTGTCGGTCCCTCTACCTTGTTTCTAAAATGAAAGTGACAGGTGTTTACATTGAATTCCTGAGCAGGCTTAAGACAGAGAAATTGCTGACAATTTTTCCTTTCTCTCCCTCTAACACTGCTAGAAATGCTCTATTTATAGCTATCTACAGCCCAATGTTTAGAGATTCGAGACGTATATACAGCACTCTACAGGAGCAAAGACTTGAGATTTACAACTAACATAGGTGGTCAGAGAAAACTCCTCAGGGGAATTACAGAGATAAAGTTATAAGTTGCAATGAAAACCAGAGGTCTTTACAGATAGAGGAACACTAATGTGCTGTTTCACAGAGAAAAACAAGGGAACCCTATGTTTTGTCTAACTTAGGAGAAGGTAATAGATGGGGTAGTAGAAGAGATTTGGGCTAACGGGGTGGGACTCAGCCGTTATCCTATTGATACAAACTTCATTTTGACAACAGGGACTGGATAATAGACCTTTTTTTTTTCTTTTATTCATTTTTTAAGAGAAATTTTTCCTATAGGGTATGTGCTTTTGCCAGAGAGACAAAGAGACAGAAAGCAACAATTAACACCCCCCCCCCCCCCCGCCCATGGTGATGGCCATGCCTCAATCTCTTCTCCTCCATTCTCCTCTTGGGATTTTGGGCACACAGGCAAATGCACCTGGTGTGAGTTTTAAGCTACTGGCTCTGGGACTCGAACTGCAGTCGACTGTGTGGGAGTCCACTGACATAACCATTGCACCATCTGTTGGTACCTGGTTGATAGATCTTAGGCCAGGAGGGTGGGAGTCATATGACTGAATGTGCTAGTCATTCGCAGTCCATACCATACGACTTTCTGGACTCTTTGCTTTTGCTCTTCTTGTTTCCTCTTAAATATATAACATCCCATTATCATTCCTGTCCCAGTAAACTGGAATTTGTCTTTACTACTAATGCATATCTAGATTTACCTGTGTCTTCAAGTGCTATGAAGGTAGAAATCTTATCTTTCTTATCTTACTTGTCTTATATTTCCAGTGTCTCCCAAAGAAACTAGGATTTGGGGGAACTCAGTAAATTTTTGTTTAAATAAATAAATGTATATCCTAATGATTTCTTTTTATTGTTGTTAGATAGAGCATGTAAAGTTTTTAAAATATATATATATATATATATATATTCATAATGGAAAAACAATTATATTTGAGACTAGAGTATTAATCTTATAATTAAATACTAGATTATGTGGATTCCATAAAAATTGGGACAAAAAAATGTCTTCTGTACCATGTAGCAGTCATTTTATCATAACTTTATTATAAGCCATTTGGAAACAGGGACTGTCTTTTTTTCTCTATATCTTCACATATATTTAATAACAGTAATTCATATTAAAATTAAATAAATATTTACTTAATTTGATTAAATAAATAAGCATAAAGTAACCATCACTAGAGTAGATAATATGCCAATAGATCTTATGGCTTTTTTATTTTTATGTTTTACTCTTCTCTTATGTTTATAATCCTAAATTAAAAACCAAAAATACAAAATAAAAAGAGAGAGAGAGACTGTACTATTCTGCTCTCACTCTGAATCTTTAGCTGGTTTGCTAACCTGGAATAATGAATACATAATAGTTAAAGTTTATTAACTTGCTTTCCTTATTTTAAGAGTTTTTTTTTTTTTTTTTTTTTTTTTTTTTGGAGAGGTTTTTGCTATATAAACTTAAGACTTGAAGTTGTCTATATGAAAAAGATAACATGGAAAATTGACCAAATTCTGAATATTGCTGCCATAATTTTTTATGTTCTTTTTAAATTAGGTTTACATGCCACCATTGTTGGTTAGATCAATCTGTTAAGTATATCATAACCTTATTTTTTAAAGGTTTTTGCTATAGGGTAAGTACGCTTGCTAGAGAGAGACAGAGACAGAGAGAAAGAGAGAGAGAAAGTGAGAAACCATCCCCCACCCCAGGTAAATGGCCATACCACAGTCCCTTCTCCTCCATTCTCCTCTCAGGATTTTGAGCATTCATGTATATATGCCTAGTGTGTCTTGCAACACACCGGGTCTGGGGCTTGAACCATGGTGTCAGCTATGTAGGATCCAGCAACTTAACCACCACACCACTTGCTGGCCCCATAATTTTTAATTTTATATTAATAATTTTCAACAGCATCTTTTTTCTAAAAGAAATACTGAAAGTAAAAACTCATAACTTTTCAGTTCATTCACCAGCTCAATCTGAGGGATTAATTTCCCTTCAGAAAATAGCAAATGTCATTATCCTGCAGTGAACATGACATTATCCCAGCAAGTAGAATGGAGCTATATGGAATTTATTCTCCGCGGGTCCCATTTGATGTTTGACTGAACATTATAAGTTAATTTTCAGTTTCCATGTCATTGTCTGTTAAAAAACAAACAAATAAACAAAAAATAGGACAATGATACTAGGTCAACTAAATGAGTGTCACTGCAAAGACTTGTATACGCAGATACTAAATATGGCACTTTGCTTCCTGGAGTAGAATACAATTTCACTCAAGTAAAAACCTGTTATTGTACTGATAATTGTAAACAAAAGCTTATGTGGGCAGATCAGTGGTGTGCCTTGTGAATAGAAACTTTGAATGGAATGGATTATAAAATCTCATTCATTTGAGTGTTTAAAATTACAAGGGCCAGCAAGTGACATGGTGGTTAAGGCACTGGACACCTACAAGGCTAACCACCAAACAAGCGCCAGATCTGGTGGCTTGAAAATCAAGCTGGGTGCATGTGTACGTGTGCCCCAAATCCCAAGATGAGAATGCAGAAGGGATTGTGTGTGGCCACCCCCCAGAGGGTGATTTCTCATTTTCCCTCTGTTTCTCAGGTAAGTACATGGACCTTATGGCAAAAAAATAAAGAAAAAAATACTTCAATCATAATAATAATATTAGTACATGTAGATAAGACCAATCTACTTAATGCAACATTACCCTCAATGGAATATATAATATTATTAATATACAATTAATACTCGTTATTAATATATTAAATAAAATTATAATATATTAATAATGCTATTATGTATACTATAATGATACAAATAATATTAATCCTACTTAAGTAGAAAAAAAAAGTGACTTCATTCTTATAATTAGCATCCTTAGCATTGCTATTAAACATTTGTAGTTTTTCTCCAAAAGAGTAACTATAAAGGTAAAAGATTTGACACAAGGAGACGGAACAAGTTTTAGAATACAAAAGTCCCAAGTTCAAGCTATAGTCTTACTACTTGTTTCTGTGTGTTTAGTTTTGAGAAAGGAGGTACCTTATTAGCCAAGTCAATTATCTTACTTTAACCTCAGATTTCTGGCCTGCAAACATGATTACAATTATGCAAAAGTCACAGTGTCGTGAAGATTAGTTATTACGTGTATGAAGTAGTTAGCATAACTTCTGACCCTACTGTGTGTGCTCCATAAATGGCATCAATCATTTTTAATGTCTCTTTGGAATAAATTACTTTAAATATATTCCAATTTATTTGACTCTTATTTTGGATTCTTTGACTAGTCCATTTACAAAGTATTTTATATGTGTCTTTCAAGAAACAGTCGTTAACTACTTGATCAGATTCAGGCATATCCATCTACTAAGATGCATAAACACTGGCCACATCTAACTAACGTCTAAAACTAAACTCATGCCCTCACCCACGCCGTCTTGACATCATCATCACTACCCAGTCACCTTAGACAACACCTAGGAAATCTTTTTTTTGATAATTCCTTCTTGATTCTTCCTCCTCACCCAGTTCAAGTCATTGGCATTTCCCCTGGACTTTTCTAGTGATGGTCTTCTACATAATTTTTCTGCCAGGAGATTTGTCCTTCTCGAATGTACCTTTCAAAGAAATATCAAAGTGTCTTTCCAGAAAATATCTTCTCACATGATTTTCTAACTGAAAGTTCTTGGACAGACTGTGACCTGGTGATTAAGAGAGCTAGATTCCACATGGCTTCCCTTGAGCTCTGAAGTTTGGCCCTGGAGGCTTGAGGAACATGCTGGGCACACGTGCATGCATTCCAAAATCCTTACAGGATGGAGAAATGAAGGAGAAAAGATTATAGTCTGACCACACTCCAGAGCTCCAGAGGGATGCTTTCTCCATCTTCCTCTCTCTCTCTGACAAGCATACATGCTCTCTTGCAAAAGAAAAAAATTAAAAAAATTAAAAAAAAATTAAAAGTTAAGTCGTTTTGAGAATTTCTCCCATTGGGCTGGATAAGTCTAAGCTTCTTAAAAAAAAAAATCAAGTTTTCTATCCCCATGGTCATTAACTTTCTAGCCATTCCTTGAATTGGTTCATGCACTAATAACACTCACTGACCTATAATTATCCATAAACACCATGCCATTCAGACCTCTGAGGCTGTCTAAATGTCACATACTAGTTCACCTTGTCAAATTCTTCTCACTCTTTTAAGCTCAGGCTAGAAATGATAGTCAAGTTCAAAAGTGTTGAGGTAGTTACCATGTTCAAGGACAGAGAGGAGACAGGTGCAAGGATGAAAGTGGACTAAGAGAAGCAGAGTTGAGCAGGAGATGAGGTTAATACAAATCAGCCACCCGAGGATGGTCTAAGGCTGATAGAAGCTAGAAAACTGTCCTGGGCCTCCTTGGCTTCTTCTTTTTGGAATAAGAGAGATTTATGCTATAGGGTGTGTGCACTCACTGGAGAGACAAAAGCAGACAGAGAGACAGAAAGCGAAAAATCACCCCCCAGAGGGATGGCCACGCCACAATCCCTTCTCCTCCATTTTCCTCTTGGGATCTTGGGCAAGCATGCACACATGCCTGGCATGAATTTAAGCCACCGGTTCCGGGTCTTGAACTGCAGTTGACTACATGGGAGTTCAGAGACATAGCCATTACGCCAACTGCTGGGCCCATGTTATAATGGATTTTTATAGAGTTTCTAAAATAAATTTATTTTGTATTTCTGTATAAATCCCACTAGGTCATGATGTTTCTTTTACTCTTAAACTGCTATAATATGTTCATTAATATATTATTTACATATATATACATGTACACATACACATACTTTTATACACCCACATACATAGGGGACTTCGTATACATGTGTATATATATGGGAAATAAGTATATGTGTGTGTGTATATATATATACACACACACATATATATATATATATATATTTCAGAAAGTTTAAGGAAACATGGAAGAAAAATACAAGTTTCGTGTGAAAAATATTTTAAATCCATGCATAATTTTTTCATAATATAATTTTTTCATAATATAATTTCCATGAACTTTTCAAAGACCTGTGTGTATACATTCACAAACTTCACCATCACCCATACACTGAGAAGTGGCTTCAAAACCCGGCGACATTACAGGCCCCGATCCATCTGTGGCTTTTTTCGACAAAAATAAACTTTCTCTGTGCAGTAAATGAATTGGAGCTATGGTTCTGATATTTCCCAGTTTTCCCACTGGAACAGAGACTTGCAGCCTTATGCATCTGTGAAATCATAGCTAATTATTTTGTGAATTCATCTTCTCTTTATTGTCCTTTTCCCACAATTTAACCAAATCAGAATATGCAGTTCCTGAGAGAATCCGGTCTCTCTGATTTTCTGATCTAATTTAGATGTTTACGGGATAAAAGAATGCTTGCTGCACTTCTTAAATTTAATTATGGGGTTAGACGGGAGCGATGAAAAGACTGCACTGGCTCTAATATAAATTACCTTCTCTCCGCAGGAGGAGCGTTATCCGCTGCCTGGACGGTGAGCGCGTAGGTCCGCCCGACTATCAATTCCACCCCTGGCGCGATGCTGATAAGCCCTGTTGTCTTATTGATGATGAAGTCCCCCTGAGCCCCAGCCAGGATTTCATAGGTGATCTCCCCATTTGACCCTTCGTCTGCATCCACGGCAGTGAGCTGGAATTAAAAATCATAACATAAATGTTCTTGGGACACAACTTTTCACCATCACGTCATTTTGTTTCCCACAAAGAAACAGACTTGGTTTCAAAAGACAAAACCTATGTAAAGAAGTTTTTTGCCTTTTTTTTTTTTTTTTTTTTCCCCTTGGAATGGATATTCTTGTTCTTTTGAATGAAGCTACTGTGTTCTATTCTGATACTAAAGCTGTCAGAGTAGAAAGGGTTTTTAAAATTGTATCTTATGCCCCCGCGTGCCGTGGCCCGGTTCTGCCCCCGCGTGCCGTGGCCGGGACTCTGCCCTGCGTGCCGTGGCCGGGGACTGCCCCGCGTGCCGTGGCTGGGGCCCTGTCCCGCGTGCCGTGGCTGGGGTCTGCGCCCGCGTGCCGTGGCCATGGTCCTGTCCCCGCGTGCCGTGGCCGGGGTCTGCCCCGTGTGCCGTGGCCGGGGTCTGGGGCGCCCCCTCGTGCCGTGGCCGGATTCTGCCTCACATGCCGTGGCCGGATTCTGCCTCACATGCCATGGCTGGGGCCCTGTCCCGCGTGCCGTGGCCGGGACTCTGCCCCGCGTGCCGTGGCCGGGACTCTGCCCCGCGTGCCGTGGCCGGGGCCTGCCCCGCGTGCCGTGGCCGGGGTCTGCCCCCGCGTGCCGTGGCCGTGGCTCTGCCCCCGCGTGCCGTGGCCGGGGCTCTGCCCCGCGTGCCGTGGCCGGGGCTCTGCCCCCGCGTGCCGTGGCCGGGGCCTGCCCCGCGTGCCGTGGCCGGGGCTCTGCCCCACGTGCCGTGGCCGGGTTCTGCCCCGCGTGCCGTGGCCGGGGTCTGCCCCGCGGGCCGTGGCCGGGGCTCCGCCCCCGCGGGCCGTGGCCGGGATCTGCCCCGCGTGCCGCAACCGCTGATGGCCGTCTCTGCTTTCCTGAGCCGCGTTCCTGAAACTGTGCTCCATGGAGATTCACCTACATTTGCGGGGCTGCACGAGACCCACCCTTGGTCCAGCCCTGAGTGCAGTCTACGTTTCCTATTGTTGGGAACTTTATGATCTGATAATTGGAAAAAAAAATCATGTTTATCATAAAAAATAATTAGAATAATAATAATAATGATTGGGGGAAACATAGGAAAGATATTGAATGTTGAAGCGGGGAGATTAATGTCTCTGTACTGACTGACATGCATGGCATTCCCTTTTGAAAAAGCAATGTAATACACTGTAAAGTTATATGTAATTCAATGTAATAAAAAAATAGATAATAAAAAAATTGTATCTTATGAATGATAAGAAAATAGTTTTAATTCTTGAAGACTGTCATTGTTATAATTTCATAAATTAAAAAAGGAGGAAATCCCTAAGAGAAAATCTTATATCCCTATGGGAAATTTATTTTTTTCTCTCTGTCTCTCACTTCTTTTTCTTGACACATAAACACACATTGCTATAGACTGAGACCTGGAAAAAATGAAATACGTAAAAATCATCTTTCTTATTTCCATGTTTTCTCTTATCATTTTTTTTCACTTATAATGAATCCTTCCTACCTCCCAGAAACTCTCTTGTCCTCATGTCATTTTTATTTACACTTGCTCTAGGAAAGATTACAAGATTATGAGACTATCACCTCTTTGAAATCAAACAAATGCATCTGTAATTGTTCAATATTAAGGCTGATGTAGCTCAAGAAAAATTATTTTACAAAAGGGGATCTATCCAGAACCCTTGAAATTATAACACCTAGACATTTTTAGAGCTAATTTGTACATATTTATAGTCAAGTTGATGCAATTATATCTAAAAGACTATACTAGGATCATTATGTGTGAGAAGAGAGTAACTGTTCCTAATCCCATAAAACATTAAGATAATAATGATATATTAAAGAAGGCTTTTTGACTTCTTGATAAGTATGTGTTTACTTATGGGAGAATATATACTCATATAATTTTCTCTCTTCACCATACCAAAAGTGATAGGATGTAGAAAGAAAGATGAGTTTATATATAATGAGAACGATTAAAAATTTTCTGTTGACTAAAGCACACACACATAAGTGTAAAAAATTAATTTGCTCTTATTTGCTTACATTTGCTTATGTATTTCTAATCCCAAGTTTTACTTCTGTAATTTTTTTTTTTTGGAGGTTTTAGCTAAGGGCGCGTGTGCTTGCCAGAAAGACAGAGACAGAGAGACAGAAAGAGAGAAATCACCCATAGGGAGGAAGGCCATGCCACAATCCCTTCTCCTCCATTCTCCTCTCGGGATCTTGGGCACACACGCACACGCGCCCGGCATGAGTTAAAGCCACCGGGTCCAGGACTTGAACTGCGGTCGACTACATGGAAGTGCAGCAACACAGCCACTACTCCAACTGCTGGTCTCAACTTCTGTAATTTTTTTTTAAGAGCTCACAAACACCTTTGGGAATTTGGTGAACATTCTAGTGCACCTTCCCTTGACAAAATGTGAGTGTGTACATTTACCATGAAACTTGAATTCAATTTCAAGGACGCCATGTTCATTACTGGCCCATTCGAGGTATCATGTTAACATCTCTGAAAAATGTAAGCACAGTACTTTATACACCCCACCAAGCTTAAGAGGATACATGGTGCATATTCTCTTCCAATTTTCTTACATGCTGCATTTAGAGTGATAACGTGCACAGAAAGAGCAGCAGCACAAATAATTGAGAAAAAAAAAAGAAAACTTGAGAGAGACTGGAATTAGTGCAGCTAAGTCCCCAGATTTGGTATTTAGAGGTGGACAGATGTGGCTGCCAGAAGGAAAGACATTTCATGAAATAATTCTGGGACTCATGTGAGTATGACAGACACAGTGCTAACGGCAAAGGCAAAGGCATCTATTTGTAGAAACAGTCCAAATGAGTGATACATATTTATGGGGAACTACACAAGCCAGACAAACTCATTCTCTTTTGTGTGTGGATAAAATTAGACAACTAGAGGATGGGGGTAGCAATGGAGATATCAATTTTGATTATAATAAATAACTTATACAAAAATGTCTCAGGAAATCTTAATTAAAACTTAGCTCAAAGTGGATTCAATATTAACATTCTTCCTGGGACTGAAGTGGGGTGAAAGAATTTGATGATAAATGGCAATGCATCAAGTTAAGACAGAGGTGATGAGAAGTGCGCTTCAGGGATAGAGGTATTAGGGCTGGTCTTATTTAACATTTTCATAAATGCTGTTGGGAGGGGTGATAAGCTGGATGATAATTAAATTGAGGATGCCACCCATCTGGGAGGTGCTGTAAATACCAGACAATACAGCAAAACACAGGCTATGTAAAAATACCGGAAAATGGCAGACCCAGCCAATTCCAGCTAACATATTCAGGGAGCAGAACTGATTCCACTGAAACCATTAGCTGATAGGCAGTTTAACAAGTCCAAAATGAATTGTATGTTTATATTACTTAAATACTGAGTCATTGAAAAAAATCATGATTTTTTTTGTGTGTTTTTCTATGCAAAAATGTGTCAGGACTTTTCCAACAACCCAATAATTTTATGCTATTTGTCAGCCTCTTAGTATTAAGTAAGATCAAAAGTGGGTTAAGAATCAGCATCCTTGAGTCTGTACACATGCAAGAAAAAATATTTTGAAGAAATTACTGGTAGTACAAGACTAGAAAAGGGAGCTGAAACACTGACCCTGAAAACACAAGCATTTTTAAAAAAACTTCAATGATACTATTCTTCTGATGTCTGTTATATGATGTCGAATAAAACTGCAGGGGCAACTTTGCTGCTAAACTACGGTGAGGATTTAATTGAATTACTACTCACTGACTCTGCGAGCAGTGGTCTATGAGATGCAGGTATATTACCCTCATTCTCTATTTAGAGAGAAAATTTGTCTCCTAAATGAAACAGAGTATGTAGGCAGGGTTGATTTCCATGAAGAAGCATTTTACGGAATTTCAGATCATGTCTGGGGCTTTATTTATTTTCATTTTTGTCAAAATATTTATTTTGCACTGTTTCTAAACCATGCACTTCTGTTTCCTAGTAGGTCATACTGATTCCTTTTCATTTTGTATTTTTCTTTCTTTTTTCTTTTTTGAGAGGTTTTTCCTATAAGGTGCATGTGCTCGCCATAAAGACTGAGAGAGCCAGAAAGCGAGAAATCACCCTCCAGGGAAGATGGCCATGCCGCAATCCCTTCTCCTCCATTCTCCCCTTGGGATCTTGGGCACGCACACACATGCTCCGGCATGAGTTTAAGCCACCGGATCCAGGACTTGAACCATGGTTAACTAAATGAGAGTTCAGCAACATAGCCATCATGCCAACTGCTGGTCCCATTTTGTATTTTTCACTTAATAAGGTATATTTATTTTTATTTTTTAGGTCTATTTGTGTAAGTATGAGAAGCAAAATTCTTAAGACTTGTGCAACAGGGTGCAGGATTACTATAGGGCATGTGTACTTGCCAGACAGACAGAGACAGAGAAACAGAAAGCAAGAAATCACCCCCCAGGGAGGATGGCCATGCCGCAATCCCTTCTCCTCCATCCTCCTCTCGGGATCTTGGGCACTCACGCACACATGCCCGGCGTGAGTTTTAAGTCACCGGGTCTGGGACTTGAATAGCGATCGACTACATGGGAGTCCAGTGACATAGCCACTACACTAACTGCTGGTCCCTCTTTTTCTTTTTTTAATTCAACAGAGTAACAATTAGTACACCAAAACAGTCATGTCTTAGTTTTATTAGACATATAATCTACCACCTAGAATAAAATGTAGGGTAATAAAATGAATATATTTGCATCATAGTTGTTTAAAAACATGAAATTTTCCTTTTATAAAAATAAACTATAGAGCCAGCAGGTGATATGGAGGTTAAGATGACTAGATCCCACAAAGCCAGCTGCATGGTTTGAGTTCTGGAACTGGTGGCTTGGAAATCATGCTGGGCATGTTTGTGTGCGTGCTCAAGATCCTAAGAAGAGAATGAAGGAGGAGATACGTGGCCGTCCCTCCTTGTGGGGGGTGATTCCTCACTTCTTCTCTCTGTCTTTCCCTCTCCTGCAAACTCATGTGCTTTAAACCAAAAAAGAAAAAGAAAAAAAAAAAAGAAGAAGAAGAAAAGAACCATATGTTTATAAGCCAAACCTTATAACTGGTACACAAAATTGTTACTTAGATTGAGTAAAAATAAACAGTATTCTCCCTGTTCATACGATGTGTATTAATTTACTTTATTGTTTCCCTCCATGTCATCATAGACTCCCTGTTGTCCCAATTCTGTTTCTGTCTGTATACTATACACATGTTTCCACCACTACCAAGTGACTAAAAGTGTACTTTCAAATGGCAAAGTGGTGCACTGGAGGGAACACTTCTAGTTATACTGGTTTTAGTAGATCAGATAGTTCTTAATAAAAAACAGTTAAAAATATAAGAAAAATTGTCGAAGATATTATTTAGGAGTTTAGGGATTGGATGACAGCATGGCAGTAAAACCCAACACTCTGTGAGGCAATTCCATGTAGAAAGATTTTGAGTTCAAATCCAGAGACCTTTCAGAGAACATCTGGCATGCACTTGCTCATGATCCAGGGCTAACTGAAGGCTGGGGTGGAGCACAGAGTCAGAACTGTGATGGCAGTGCCATCTCTCTCTCTCTCTCTTGATCAAGAGATAAATAAATAAAACAGAAATTATTTAGGGATCTAGAGACTCATCAAGGCAACCAGATGAAGAGAAATGATTTTTGAAGAACTCTTGCAACTTTAAGGAAGAAAGACTTGGCAGCTTTCTTGTCAGTATCTTGCCCCACCTCCCACCATACACATCGCCAAGCCTGGTTGGCAAGTAAGGCTTTCAAGGGTAGTATCGGCCATGAAAGAGCCAGATACACTTTGAATGAAGGCACATTTAGTTTGGTGCTTAGTAAAAGAATCAAGTGGAAGTATTAATTGGAGCACAACCTCGGTTCTGCCAATATGGTCCCATTCAGGTTAAACTGGAATCAACCCAGAAATTTAGCAGAAAGAGCCAGAAAATGAGACCCCAAGAGAACGGCTATCCATGGGTCTCTGAAAGTTTGAGCATGTGCAGAGGAGACATGAGAAAGCCCAGGGAAATGGCAATGCAAACTCAGCCCTGAAAACTGCCTGAACTTTCAATGCCCTCTTCAACCCAAACTCCAAACAATTGGCAGAGGGTGGGGTGTTGGGCCCACATTCTTGAGGTGTTCAGTGCAAACCTCAGCCTAAATCACTGGCTGGCATTAAGCTATGCAGAAGCAGAAACGGCTCATGTGATGTGTAGGAAAAAGCTGTTTTCCTGGGAAAGCTGAGAAAATAACATGGTAATATTAATTGAAGGAGGGATGTGTTAAACATTTAATCTGTGTGCCTCAACTTTATAATGTATTAAGAGATTTTTAAATTCACTTTTTTCAGCTAAATAAAAATAAAACTTGAGTAGATATTGATCTCTAGTACAGGAAGATTGCTTGTGAAGGCAACCTAAAACTCACAAGCTAGGTAATATCCATGGAGACAGATTCACCAGAGAATTTAATTTACATTTGGAAAACTTGTATGCACAGTTGAAAGTCTCTATCAGCATTTATAAAAAGGTGTAAGTTATAGAGGACTTATTAGCATTTAAAAAAGGGTACAAGTGACAGAGGATAATGTTAAAATAATATCCGAAACCTCAGAAGAAGCTATGGATATTAATTAACGTTGCAGAAGAAATTCCAACCCCTTTCTGGACAAAATACCTTCTGATGACTGCCAGTGTTTTATTAAGTCTATTTTGTTATACAGCAAGTATTATAAAGGTTGTCAGAAACACTTTAAAAAAATGTCTTATGAATATGTAACAAGGAGATAACACATTCTGGGTGCAGATGACATAGAAAATGTAAGCTCTATCTAGAGATCACAGGACTTCTACTCTACTTTTGCCACACACAAATTATACTGTTGCCTATCCTGTGTTTTTACTTAAAGCTAAATAAACTTGAGCTCTCAAGGTTGACAGTCAGTCTGAACCCACGACCACGCCTGCTGGTCAAGCAAATTGGGCATTACAAATTTATTCATTTCAAGATTTATTCCTGCTGGCCTTAATGTGAGAGGCCATAATGTGAGCCAGTGATGCTTTAAAACTCAAAGCACACTAAGCTACTGGTCACTCCTCTTCTGTCCTGCATGTCCTTGAGTAGTCCAAGACGACAAGACCTCAGGAGAGTAGGTGGTTGGTAAATATATCCCTCATGTGTATAATTCAGAAAGGGGTATCAGAGTCACCAACCGTAACAACATCATTCATTCTTTTAAGTATCATTAACAGTGTTGTTAATAGAGAGGCATCTTTTACCTAGGCACTTCTCTTTCTGACCAAAAGCCAGGGAAAAAAAACAACAGGAGGAATATTTTAAAGCAGTTCCTTATATTGCTTGAGATTTTGAAGTGCTTGCTTCTTTTCTGTGGCAACTTCATGATCCCTTTGTAAAGGTTCATGGATTCTCATTATTCAAACTCTGACTCTAGGAACCGGGAACCTTAAATGCCCGAATGCTATTACACCCTCTTATGCTTAGCTCCTACTCTCATTACCTCAAATAAGCATTTTCTCAAAGTTGGTTTCCATCAATTCCCAGCTCATAAGCCTAAACCCATCAATTTAAGAACCTGGTCTTAAGTACTTCCTTGAGAAATCTCATATTGCTTACACTAAATCTAAACTATTCTGCTATGTAGGATAGTCTTTCTTAAATGAATTGACAAATGAGCTAATTCACTTATTCAGACCCTAATTTGGTCCAGATATTGGACTCAAAAATACAGGCTGAGGGTCAATGCATGGTATGGTGGTTAAGGCACTGGATCCCATATGGCGTTGAGTGGTTCAAGCCTCAGACCAGGAGGCTTGAAAACCACATCAAAAACATGTGCATGCACAAAGTCCCAAAAGGAGAATAGAGGAGAAAGGAATGTGGTATAGCCAACCCCTGATCTATCTCTCTCTGAAGAGTGTATGTGCCCTAAAGCAAAAAAAAAAAAAAAAAAAAAAAAAAAAAAAAAAAAAAAGAGAGAGAGAGAGAGATTGGGAAAGATACAGATAGAAAACAAATTTATCAAATAACTTTTGCTCTAAGAGAGGATATAAGAAAAAAAAGTGTCTAAAACAGAAGTATTATTATATAATAAAAAGACATTGCAAAATACAGAAATATCAGTCAGTTACTGGGACCAACAGCTGGCATAATGACTTTCACATACTAAACAGCCTTTCAAGTCCCGAACCCAGTGGCTTAAAATTCACACTGGGTGCGTATGCATGCGTGTTCAAAATCCTTAGAGAAGAAAGGAGTAGAAGGGATTGTGGCGTGGCTTCCCCCCAGGGGGTGATTTCTTGCTTTCTGTCTTTCTGTCTCTCCAATGAGAGCACACAACCTATTGCAAAAAAATTTATCTCTCTCTAAAAAAAATAGTCAGTTATGTCTAGGGCACTGGAACAGTGGAAGAATAAGGCAACATATATTTGATTTAGTAATAGAAAAGCAAATCTTTTACCATGTAGTTCTTCTTTTACATAATAACATGCAAATTAGCATCCTTAATGACTTAAAGTACCATGCCTTTGGCTGTATTATTCATTGTTAATAACATCATATCCCCTTGCCTGTTTGAGTCCTAAACATCCTGATAGTTTTATGAACTTCTAATCACCAACAAAGCCTTCCCAACTATTCAAGTCCTAATGAGTCACCCTTTCCACTCAATTTTGGTTGAACTCCCATAATCTTCTTAATCTTTTCTATTAAAATTAACAACCCAATTATGTTTTGTGATGTTTTTTGATAATTTTACTGTTAATAAAAATGAACTCTTATAAAATGTAATAAGCTCCTCGAGGGTTAAAATTGTGTCTTATTTATCTTATTTTTTTATATATTTATTTACATATTCAATCACATTGTATAATTACAGCATGCAAAATGAATTTCCTCAGCATGAATACACTGTATATTAGTATATTACAGTTAAAGATATTTTCAGGCACATTATCATCAACAGGTAATTACATTTTGTCAGAGCACTTAGTTTACGGCCAAATACATAAAAACCTGTTTGCATGAAATTATAATTTGGCCCAGATAATACATACATAACATATATGTGCAATACACATACACAGGAGGACTTGTACAGAGATGTTTTACTTTGTTTTCTTGAATAAGCAAGTTTACTAGACTCCTTCAAATCCCTACTGCTCTATTGAAATGTTGTTTTTATTTCTTTAGATTTCCTATATTTGAAATATCGCAATATCTAACTACTTTTGTTTACCCACATGACTATTCTTTGACCTTGTAACAAAACTTATTACAAGAGGAAGTTAAGAGAAAATGTGGTTTTTGTGAAGCAATGGAAAAAATATAAAAAATGTGATAAATGTGTTTTATTTCTCTCAGTATAAGAAATAAAATTTTTAAAAAATTAAATATATCGTACATTTTTGTTTTTTCTAGGGCAGTATCAAATTTCAATTGATGTGTCTATCAATAGTAAACCTATAATATTTAGAATGGTATTAATCAGAGAGGAGATTGTCAAAATTAAAAATGCACAACTTATATGATTGGTAAAAAAAATCACATGTAAATAGCAAAAGTTTCATAACAAAACACAAGTATTTAGGCATTAATTGTTAAAATTGAACCATGGGCAGTTTTCACTATGATAACACAAAAGCATGCTACTGATATACAAATACAGAAGTAAAGAATGTAACTTCATTCACAAATATATTTTCTTTGATAAGTTTTTCTAAAGATATCAGGGAATAGGAATGATATCTGGAAAATAATTTGAAAGCCAAAACTGTTTTTATAGTTATACAAATTCCAAATGTGGTCTCTGTGATTATTATATTGATATCATTAAAATTTCTCCAGATTTATCAAATGAGAACTCAAAATACATAACTTTTTTTTTTTTTTTTTTGGAGAGATTTTCACTATAGGGCGCGTGCGCTGGCCAGACAGACAGAGAGAGACATAGAGACAGAAAGTGAGAAATCACCCCCCAGGGGGAATGGCCACGCCGTAATCCCTTCTCCTCCATTCTCCTCTTGGGATCTTGGGCACGCACACACACGCGCCCGGCGTGAGTTTTAAGCCACGGGGTCCGGGACGCGAACCATGGTCGACTACGTGGGAGTTCAGCGACATAGCCATTACACTAACTGCTGGTTCCCAAAATACATAACTTTTAAGGTCTTAAGAGATACATACTTGTTAAAAAATTCATAATGTTTAATTTGATGACATGATTTGTATTTGTCAGTAATTGTATTTGTCAGTAATTCCAGTAATTGTTTAAGGTTAGATATTGAATATTAGTATTCTCCTTAATCCCTATGATTTGGCATAGTGCCCAGTACTTTAAACATTCCACAAAACAAATGATTTTCTCATAAATCTGTTAACTATTCAACTTGGCCTCTGTAAAGCAAATTCCAAGGGTTTCTGGTATGTTTTTGTTTAGATTATTTAGCCTTTCAAAAGCCATCATTGCAGAGTTTTTTCTAGATAGTCAAGTTAGGAAGTACTAATGGATCTGCAATTCATTTAAATAATTGTAAAAATGAATGAACCCTGGCCAATGAGGTGGTAATGCAATTTTCCCTAATGCTGGACCCACTTGGGCAGATCCTGAGTTCCCATCTCCGGGTCTCCCTGTACATGTGTGGTGCACACATGTGCCTGTGATCTGGGATGACTGATGCTAGGGTAGATCCAAGCATGAGGAATCTTTGGGGTTTCCTGTCCCCCTTCCTCCTTCTCAGAAGAAAAAATAAAACAAATTAACCTTAAAAATGCATTAACTTAAATATAGGTAATTTCCCAAGACTGAAAAGAAATCACGTAATGATCATTTTACTTGTATCAGTAATCCCTTTATTCACTTGTGAATTAAATCTATATTTATTAAAGATCTACTGTGTGCCTGGTGCTTTCAAGATGTTGGGTATACTGTAATGATAAAAAGAGAAAGAAAGTAAAGAGAAAAATGGACAGTCTAAACCCTATTAAGACCTTAAAATAATAACCCTCAAATTTTAATCACATTTGTAGACACACACACACCATGCACACATACCTCGCCCATTGGAAGCAAAGTCATTATTTGAAATAAAATAAGTTGTCAAAGGGCCAGATGTTGGCTCAAGGGTAACACAATTCAACCCACATGTGAGAGGTCCTGGTTTGTGTCCCAGAGCCTCCCTGAGCATGTATGCCCATTTCCCTGATTGGGGATTGCTGAAGGTAGAGGCAGGTCACAGTGTGAAGACCCTGTTGGGGATGCCTGATTCTCTCTCTTCTTTCACAACAGAAATAAATCAATCATCTTTTTAAAATGTTGTCAAAAGGCATTAAAATACTATGTAGACTTATCCTAATATTTAGAATGTTGAAAATTATTTCCAAAAGTAGTTTTAATGTATAATTTTATATTACATTTATACATCTTCAAGAGAGTGCTAAATAATGCATAGGGTACACAGAGAAATACAGATGAGATGGCAAAGGATATTAATAATCTTAAGTACTTTATATAATTAATAAGTATGATGCAATAATAATAATGAGGTAATGTAGATACCAGACTTCATCTGCCAGTATATATGTGATAGGAGTTTATATAACTAATATAAAATTCATAATGCCCTTGTGTAGTTGGTACTATAATGATCTCCATTTTAATTATTAGAAAACTAAGGTACAGGGACCAGCAGTTAGCGTAATGGCTAAGTTGCTGGACTCCCACGTAGTCAACCGCAGTTTGCGTCCCAGCCCCGGTGGCTTAAAACTCACGCCAGGCGCGTGTGCATGCATGCCCAAGATCCCGAGAGGAGAATGGAGGAGAAGGGATTGCGGCATGGCCATTGCCCCCTGGGGGGTGATTTCTCGCTTTCTGTCTCTCTGTCTCTCTCTGTCTGGCGAGCGCACGTGCCCTATAGCAGAAACCTCTCCACAAAAAAAAAAAAAAAAAAAAAAAAAAAAAAAAATAGCAAAGGTACAGAAGGCTATTTGTCCGAAGTTATCTTAAGACTACAAAGCGGTAAAAGGGGTCATAACTAGCTGATCTCACTCCTGATCTTACTGTCTTTAAATTGGATTCAACTTAAGCTCTGCCACTTAAAATTGTGTAAACTTAGTCAATTATTTATCACTAGATTTACTCGAATGTTTCTCTATAAAATTAAGCTATGAGTAAAAGTATAATATCTAACTCTATTAGTCAATAATCTATGAAACAGTGTAACTAATAGAAGTGTATTGGGAATGTTTTTAATTTAAAATATTTTCCACATTAAGAGAAAAAAGGAGTAGCTTGCCTGAAGCTTTGAAGTTAGAGATAATTATGAAAAAGGGCTATGTGTGACAACACTTTGTGTATGAAAGAGAGAATTCTTAAGCCAGACAGAACATACGTATAGAATAAGGCTTTTCCTAAACTAATTGAGGGTGCATTAATTAGGGAATTAAATTCCGTGGATATTAGGTGACTCCTGCTGGGGGTATTTCATTATGTGGAGCCCTAGTGGTTAGAGAACATTGAGAGTTTCTGTCTTAAAAGAATTTACAGTTCAGCAGGGTAGACAGACAAATAAAAGCTAATTTTAATGCAGTAAAATATACAGGGTAGAGAATTGGTGGTGAGTTATGAGAAAACCACACTTCATTGTGACTTGCTAGGAAAACTAAGGCTGTATCAAAGAGAGAACATTCAAACTAGGTGTTAAAAGAATGAACAAAAAATATATCACTTGGATCGAACCTTGCAACCTGAAAAAGATATCAACAGTCATAGAACGAGAAGGTTATTCTATGCTAAAAACAAACCAACCCAAACAAAACCCTGCATGTTTTCAAGATCAGTGACATAGAGGAATGTATCATGAGATAGTCCCAAAATATATGAGAACATTACACAGATGTTCTAGATTGCATTTGTGGAGTTTAAACTCTTCTTGTGGTAGGTGTACCAGGAAGATGAGAATCTGCTCTAATTTAGTTTCAGAATAATCACTGAGAATGCAGTGGTAGGGAATCTGCAGAAATAACCTGGCTGCCAATAGGAGTCTACTGCAACAGTCTAATTTATGGTAGTGTGAGCTCATGGAAAAGGAAATGATGGTGAAAATGCGAACTAGTCCCACCACTTTTGAAAACAGTTTGGTGATTTCTTCCAAAACTAACATATTCTTACTACATAGTCCAGTAATTATGCTCCTTGGTATTCAACCAAAGGAATTGAAAAACTTCCATTCATCAAAAAACAAACAAAAACAAACAAACAAAAAAACAAAAAAAAACTGCACCAGATGTTTACTGCAGTTTTATTCATAATTCCCAAAGCTTGGAAGCACCCAAAATGTTCAATAGGAAAATGGATAAATAAATGTACTGCAGTTGAAGATTACTCATCATTATCAAACCATGAAAAGATATAGAGGAATTTTAAATGCCTATTACTAGGTTGAAGATGCCCATTTGAAAAGGTTACAAATGCTATAGCTTTAACTCATGCAGTCTGGAAAAGGTAATGCTATAGACACAGCAAAAAAATATCAGTGGTTGCCAGGAGGTGGTGTAGGACCAGAACACAGAATTTTTAGGACAATGAAAGTACTCTCTTTGATACTATAACAGTGGATACATGCTATTATACATTTGTCCAAACCCATAGAATGGACCACATCGAAAGTGAACCCTAATGTAGACCAGGGATTTTGGGAGATTAGGATGTGTTAATGTAAGTTCATGATTTGTAAGAAATGTGCCACTCTGTTGGGGGATATCAATAGTGGAAGAGTCTACGTATATGTGCAAGAGTAGGTAAGTATATTGGAAATCTCTGTGCCTTCCTCTTAATTTTGCTATGAACCTAAAAGTTCTCTAAACGATAAAATATTTTATTAAAAAATTATGACTGAAATATACATTTTGAAATAGAATTGCATAAGCTGAACAGTAATCTGGATGTCTGCAGGAGGAGGGAGGAGAATAACAGGACTCCCAGGTCATGGGCCTGCTACCTGCATATCCCGACAACTGATGTGATGATTCACAATATAGTGGCCCCCGAAGAAGACTAGATCTGTGTGCTTGCATGCCAGAAGAAAAATAATAGACTCGTTAATATATCTTGAGCTAGGACCAATTTAAAGTGCTCATTGTAAGTCTTCATTGTCAGGGCTGGATGGCTGTACAGTGGTGATGTAGCTGGACCCACAGAGGAGGAGGAGTTCTGGGTTTGTGTCCCAGGACCTTCCTGTGTATACAAGGCTGTACTCACACATGCCCATGATCCAAGCCAGGTAGGCTGGGGATAGACTGTGGCATGGGGATCCCATCGGTCTAAAAATAGCAACATGTGAAATGAAATATTAAGACATTAAAGAGTAATATCCATTAATGTCCATCTGTTCATTGATGGCCCATATCTCCCCTGCCCCTGAACTTCCCTCTCTCTTTTTTTCTCTCTGAATAAATAAACAAACTTAAAAAAAAAAGAAAAAAAATGATTCACCTAGTCATGTCTAGTGGATACCTATAATATCAGCTTGTTGCTCAGAACAGACACCACCAAAGTGTTTCAGTGTAGAAGACACACAAATTCATTGAAGTGATAACTAAAGAACTGAAAATAAGTAAGAGAAGAGAACTACATGCATATTTTTGACGATGGTTAATATTTTAAAGGTGAGAGTTAAATAGGTACCCAGGAACAATATTCCTCAGACAAAAGAGATAATGTGAGACCTACGGAAGTTTTTCATAAGAAGGTAAATTAAAATACTAAACATTAGTCCCAGATCTGTTGGATTAAAATCATGCCAGGTGCATGTGTGAGCATGCACAAGATCCGGAGAGGAGAATGGAAGAGAAAAGATTGCAGCATGGCCATCCCCTGTAAACAAAATACTCAGTATTTCTCAGTCCTTAAAATTCTATTTAGACATTTAGAAACAGACTTCTTGAGATACATGATTTTAGTATTGTGATATGAATGAAATCTAGATTGGATAGATAGGTAAAGTTACATTGAGTTGTCAGAAAAGTCTTGATGCATTTTACATAGAAAAACATAAAAAAATGTCATGACTTTTCCAACAACGCAATAGATATAGATATAGAAATAGATAGCATTTGAATTGTTCGATTTAAATAATTTTGTAAGTGAGATGAAGAGTCAAGAGTAGGGTGGCAGCATGAAGAGGTCTTGTTTAGACAGGGCACAGGGATTTTTATGAATGCTTATAAACCAAAAAGAAAGAATCAAAGGAATGGAGGAAACTTTTGTAGGGAAAGAAACAGAATAATTAGTGGAGCACATGGCTCGAGTCCATGCGGGATTTCATCTCAATGACTTAAATATGATTAGTCAATGGTACAAAAATATTAAGGCTTAAGGCTATGACTCTCAAAACTGGCAAAGCTGCTTCATTTTCATAAATATAGTCTCTCCAAGTGACTTCTGCCAAATCATTTAAAGGAAAATAGTTCAGAGTAAAGTCAAGGCATCAGTATTGCTAAAAGTTCCTGAAGCAAAACTCAAATATTTAATTAGGATTGAGAACCACTATTTAAAGAAAACTGTAAAAGTTTTTAGGAATAGCATCTTTGAGTATGTGTTGGGTAGTTAGCTACCAATATTTAACTATACATCTTCTAAATATTATAGTAGAATATCAAGGGACCAGCAGAAGGTATAATGGTTATGTCATTGGACTCCCATGCAGTCGACCGCAGTTCGAGTCTGGGACCTGGTGACTTGGAACTGATACTTGGCACATGTGCACGTGTGCCCAGAATCCCAGGAGTAGAATGGAGGAGAGGGGATTACGGCGTGGCCATCCCCCTGGAGGGGTTGATTTCTGGCTTTCTGTCTCTTTGTCACTCTTCCTCTCCTGTGAGCATATGTGCCCTAGCACAAAATCTCTATTAAAAAAAAAAAAATGAAAATCTGTATCTTTGGCATGGAGAATTTGTTTTTTCAAGAAAAATATCAATGTGTGAAATGAGACCTAAAGACAATAAAACATGATATCTACTAATGTCGACCTGTGAGAGTTCAGGGATGGCTCATGTTTTCTCTACTGCTAGTACTTTTGCCCTAAATGTAGAGCTGCTAATAATCTTTCAGTTCCAATTGTGGTAGATGAAGAAGCTGCTTCACTCCTTTAAGTATGATTCATGAGCTGTATACATCAGAATCACTCTGGTCTTTTTTACAGCAATAAAATATAAAAAATACAGTGGGTCCTCAGAAAGTCATGTCATATTTTTGCACAGAAAAGCAGAAAAATACATCCTAACTTTTCTGACAACCCAATACATAAAATCAAAGCAAGTAATATCTTGTAACTAAGAACTGTAAAACATGTTATTTATTATTATTTTAAAATTTGATACAGGGCAAACCAGCAGTTGGTGTAATGGCTGTGTCGCTGGACTCTCATGTAGTCGACCGCAGTTCGAGTCCCGGACCCCTGGCTTAAACTCACACAGGATGCATGTGTGTGCGTGCCCGAGATCCCCAGGGTAGAATGGGGGAGAAGGGATTGTGGCCTGGCCATTTCCCAGGTGGGTGATTTCTGGCTTTCTGTCTCTCTCTCTCTCTGTCCTTCTGGCGAGTGCACGTCAAAACCTCTCAGAAAACAATAAAAATAAAATTGGTATAGAGCATGTGTGCTCACTAGGGAGAGAGAAGAAGAGAGAGAAAGTAAGAAGGCAAGCGGGCAGATTGAAGACTCGAACTGCTGTCTGCCATGGGGGAGTCCAACACCTTAACCACTACACTACCTGCTGGCTCTGATAACTGAGAACTTTTAACATGGACTTATTTACATTATTATAACCAACCTACTCACTTCTAGTATGCAAGGATAGCTACGCCATAATAAGACGATGTGCTCAAATAATTGAGTATGTACTCATATTAGGTCAAAATATTCTCATGGCTACTTGAAGATAATTTGACAACAATTAAATCCTGTTTTCAATGCTCTCTTTGCTGAAGAAGGCTGAGGGTCACCTTTATTTCTATCACTTTCTGTCTTTTGACATGAGGTTACTAACCAAAAACTAAACTGATTGATCTCCTGTTGGGTCAATGAGGAAAGACAGGAGTGCTGAGTGGTGGGTGGAGCATGGGGACTTTGGCAGTGATTGTAAAGGACACTTGTACAGTGGCCTGGTTATAAATCACTTTGTGCTGTTTTAAAATTTTTCTCTCGGTGGGTAATCTATTTCCTGTTATTCCCAGGCTTTTGGCAGATATTTTATAATTGTTTCACTCTTTTATCACATGTCAAGAATAACCTTAAAAATACTAATTATAAGTTTCATTTCTTGACTTTTATTTTTTTTAAAACTGCAGGCATATAGACACAAACAACAATCACTCTTCATAATCTGCATAATTCAGAGTAACACATAAAATATAAATCTTGAAAAGCAAGGCAAGATCTGTTTTATGAAGAGATACATAAGGGATATTAACTTTTGTAGCCTTCAAATGCCAGAAATAAGCTTCTGATCCCCTAAGGCAAACATTTTTGAGATACAGTTCCACCACATAATTGCCATCATTTTCTTAGTTACACTTTCCAGTTCCCTGCTGGCTGTTTTTCTGAATAAACTTACTTTTATTTCCAATTATGTCATTATAGAGATGAGAATCAGTTCTAATTAAATAAGAACATGACAATAATTGTCATTGCTTTATCTGTAAAAACTATAATTTTGCTACCTATGAAAAAGTATCTCAGTAGAGAAAAATGTGGTCCTCTAGTTCCATTAACTGCCTGAAATAAAGGCCAACAAATTTATATTTTCAAATTGAGTCCTATCTTCACTCACTAAGTATTATTTCTCTATAGATCTTACTTTCTCTTATCCTTAAATATTTATTAAACATTTTTAAATTAAATATCTACTTTAAGTTAGGCACTATGGATACAGATGCTATGGATACAAAAATAAACTGGTCACAGTTCTGTCCTCAAAACAAATGAGTAAAAGAAATTCATTTAACCAGTGTGTCAATTACCATACCATATGTGGGTAAAGTTAGTTGTCGTGGTTAGAAACCTTTTTCCCCTGTTACCGCATATACAGCAAAAGACATTTGTTTATGGGGAGAATAGTCAGACGAATTGCCAGTCCCCAGGCTACATGTCACATCTCCGTACATAACTCAAGACCAATCTCAGTCCACAGATAAATTCAGACACCACACTGAATCATTTTGAACTTTATGCAAAGTTAGTTATATTTATCCTTTGAACAAATATTTATTGCATGGCCAATATGTCTGGTGGGTTCTCATATTACAGTGGCATCAAGACATCTGAGTTGCTAAATTCTTGGAGCTTTTAGTTAGGGGTGAGGGAAAGAAGAAATAAGATGATTTTAGATTAGTAGAAGGGCTATGATCTTGACAGAAGTAGGTAAGGTACAGAAAATAGACATGCATGTGTGTGTGCACATGCACGTGTGTACTGGGAGGCTGCTGACACAAAGCTGTCAGGGAAGTTTTCCACTGTATTGTAGTGTCTTGGCTACAAATCAATGTGATACCACTGAGGTGCAAGTACACAGAAGACTAAGGAAGAATTATTAGGAAATGCTTACTGAAAACAGTAAAGGGGTGCTTCCTAGAATGGAAAATAATTTAAAAGGATAATAAGAAAGAAGTCAAGTCATAAATAGAAGGGAAAGAGATAAAGACACAGGAAATCATTTGAGATCATGAGAAAGAGTGAGGCACATTCAGATAACTGGAGGAAGCTCTCTAGACTGAAGCTTGAGTACAGGGACAGAGGGCCAAGGAGGACTCTGGGGAGAACAGGGTCATACTGTGAGGACTTAGGTACATTGCTCAGGCATTTAGACTGTTTTCTCAACACTCTGAACTACTTACCTAATAATAAGATATGTATATTACTTAATAGTATTATTTTATTTACTTATTATCATGTAGTTTACAGAGTAATTAACAATCTAGAGCTGTTCAGCTTCTCTGTAAGGTATACATGATCATGGCATTCCTGTTACTTAAAATTACTGGGTATGACTCGGGTTTTAAAAAAAAAGTACATCAGTGGTCTCCACCTGGCTGGGCAACTGAAACCTTTGGGTCTTTTTATTTTTTTTAATATTGAGGACCTAAGTGTCACTCATAGAGATTCAGATTCAGAAAAGCTGAAGCAAGTTCTGATAATCGGTATTTTTAAACACCTCCCAGGAAAAATTTTGATACCCAGCCAATTTGGGAAGTACTGGATTCAATTACTCCTCAGGTTCCTGAAAGTCCTTAATGAAGAATGTTATTACTTTATTATTTATACTCATATTAATCTGAATACAAAATTATTTTGTGATAACTTATTACTTATTTTAATGAAAAATAAGACAAATCAGAGATAAAGCTTTTGCCTAATTAGTGTGCTTTCAAAAGTGCCATTTGCCACCCAACCTAAATATTCCCTGCTGTAATAATTCCACTTCATCCAGGTAATCAATATCTCATAAAATTATCTACTGATATATTATTTATTAATACAGTCTTCTGTATTTATCAGCAAAGGAAATTTAATTCATTTCTATAATAGTACAAAGTAGCTTGAAGATTTAAACTATATGTTCAGTATATTTATTAACTATATTAGGTATATTAACTTTTTAAAAATGAAATATAGACAGGTCAATAGCAATAGTTAACTCCAATAATTAGTAAAGTCTATGTTAGAGTCTGTATCAATACACTCTTATTGGAAAAGTAAATATAAATTTAAGCTTTTTAAGTGAAATGTGCTATACAAAATTCCTGACATTTATTTCATTTTTAAGGCAATTTATTTAGAAATGCATTGTGTGATATCCATAGAAATAACTGCTTTGAGCACATCTTCACAGAATGTGGATAGTTACCTGTATGACACTATCCCCAGGGCTCATGTCTGTGTAAACGTAGACATCATAGGATATTTCAGGGAAGGTTGGAGTGTTGTCGTTGGCATCCATCACTCGAATATTGACAATAACTGGCTCACTTTCTTGCACACCATCAAATGCTGTTATCTTTGGGTGGTGAAAAAATACACTTAACAGAGATGTCATACAAATATAACAGTATTGAATTCACTTTTACAATTTAATAAATATGTCATATGTGATTTACAATTTAAAAAGTTTTCTAAGATGCTTTTTCCATAAGAGGGAGCAAAAAAGTATATATAACTACATATATTCAAAGTAGATTAATGTCCTAAAAAGCAATTATTGAAGATGTCATTTTATTTTAATGTGTTTAATTCCAAGGACATTTTAAATAAGTAGACATGGAAAATGGCTTAAAAAGTTAAAGTGGACTGGGACCAGCAGTTAGCATAATGGCTATGTCGCTGGACTCCCATGTAGTTAGCTGCGGTTCGCATCCTGGACCCGGTGGCTTAAACTCACGCTGGGTGTGTGTGCGTGCGTGCCCAAGATCCCGAGAGGAGAATGGAGGAGAAGGGATTGCGGCGTGGTCATCCCTCCCGTGGGGTGATTTCTCGCTTTCTATCTCTCTGTCTCTCTCTGTCTGTCTGGCGAGCGCACGCGCCCTATAGCAAAAACCTCTAAAAAAAAAAAAAAGGTTAAAGTAGACCAATGACATTATTGATTCTCTGAAGTTAACTACAAATTAATCGTTAAAAATTTTGCAAGATATTCTTTATTTTTGCATATTTTATTTGTAATGGCTGCTTTTATAGTCAGCATGCTAATATCATTCAAGAAAGTGAGTACCCTAAATGTGTAACATTTTTCTCGTTCTTTAAAAACTGGCAATTTGGAGAGAACTCATCAACATTAAATAATAATGATATATGAGACCAGACAAGCAAAATTGGTGCTATGTCACCGCCATCCTTGTCCAAATAACTTCTGAAATGCACTCTGTACCTAACTGTTACATGAAGTTTTTTGGAAGCTCTGATCTTCTGCCATGCAGACTTCTCCAGAAAGAATTTCCATACACATTTTCCATAAACATTTTGAGTACTCCTCCTATATAACCCATAACTAGCAACTTTCTCTCAGCTCATTTTTCTCTCACATCTGAACAAAATCTAATTCAGAAATTGAAATGTTAGTTAGAACTTCTTTTTCATCTGTATTCTCCATTCAATTCTACTAGACTTACATATGTGTATATATTTTTCACTTATGATAATTATTTACAATCACAGCTTTAATAACTTACACTTTTAGTTCAGATACTTAGAAACCCTAATTTGGGGTTTCTCGACCCCAGTGCTATGATTGATTTGGACCACATAATTGTTTGATTGGGGGAAGGGGACTGCTCTATGAATTATAAGATGTTTAGCAGCATCCTTGGTGTCTACCCACCAGATGCCAGTAGTGTCCTCTCATAGTTGTGACAACCAAATATGCCTTCAGGCATTGCCAAATGTCCCCCGAGAGAGAAACAAAAATCCCAGTTACGAACCACTGGCCTAACTCTGTGACAAAATTTAAAATGTAACAATATTAACAAAACCAGAAATGATTAGAAAATCATCTTTTGCCTTCTGGATTCTAGTTTATTTTTTAACTTAAGTCAAGTATGAGTGCATGGTAAAGACCAACACTCCTCTCAATCTAAGTTCAACACAAATTTGCAAACAGGGAAAGGGAAAAAATGTATGTGCAGAATTTATTTTTATTTATAGTCTCTCTGGCAACACTTAAAAACACTGCAATTTTCTTATCAAATTATTGACCTTTCCAGTTTTAATCAGATCTCTTTTTCCGTTGCAAGCATACATATATACATGAAACTTCTTTACCGAAAAGGTGTAGGTTTGCTGTTCTTCCCTGTCCACAGGTTGAAGTAAGGTGAGGAAGCGAGTGATACCAGTCTGCGTGACAGTGAATACTGAGGTGTAGTCATTCAGAAAAAGGTGCAACTCTGGGTCTTTCGTCTTCAGAGAAAAAAAAAAAAAAAAAAGAAATGCTATTATTTAGAATGATGAACAAATAATGCAGATATTAGGTCATTACCTGACTAGTAATCTTCAAAATTTATTATAAAAATATACAAGAGTGTATTAGGAATTTCTAAAGAAGAGAAATATTTAACCAGCTACTCTAAATGAGCCAAAATATCCAAAAGTCAGTAACCAAAACTGTGGAAAGCAAAATTTTGAATTAAATACTAGTGTAATTTATGTGGAAAAAAAAAGAAAAAAAGAAACAGGAAATATAAAGAATAGAATGCAATCCAACCTAATTGAATCTATTTTATTGATTATTTAATATCAATATTTCAGAGTAATTTATTGGAGCTGAGAAATAAGAAATAAAAGCAAGAAAAGAAAATCAGAGCACAAAATTTCAGCTCTATGATTTTACAACTACTCCCTTTGTAGTGAGAAACTGCATATATGCATATTATTACCCAGTTCACACAATGTAAAATAGAAATGAGTGGTTTTATATTATCTATTACCTAAAAATGGCATGCTTGCTCTTATTTTGATGCTACATAGGTTCTCCAATGGTAAACATAATATTTGTTTTAATGAAGATATTTCAATATATTTTATTGCAAATATATATGAATTTAGTATATGAAGCTGATAAAAAGAGTATAGAAAGCTATAGTACCTACTTAAAGAGAAAGAGATAGCAAAAGTTCAAGACTGACTTGCATTGGAAACCTTCACAATTTTTTTATAACCCTTGAAAGATGAGACATTATTCTCTGCAACCCAGGGAAAGAGAAAAAACTTAAAGTTGGGAGACTTGGATTAATATCTCCAGAGTGGAAATGAGAATGCAGGTGGAGCCAATAAAAGGGGAGTATTATGTATATCCAGAAGGCTATTAAAAAAAGAGAGAGAGAGAAAAAGGGACATAAGGCACTTTTATAGAGTGTGGTACGTTTTAAAATACTATGCATAATATCATAATATGCTGTAAATGTGATTTAATATCATGAAATACTTTTAGTCTGGTATTAAGGGCTGAGAGCAGAGAATAGGAAATTCTTTTTTTTTTTTTTTTGGAGAGGTTTTTTTTGCTACAGGGTGCATGCACTCGCCAGACAGACAGAGACAGACAGAAAGATCACCCCCCGGGGGGATGGCCATGCCGCAATCCCTTCTCCTCCATTCTCCTCTCGGGATCTTGGGCACGCACGTACACGCACCCGGCGTGAGTTTAAGCCACCAGGTCCGGGACTTGAACCGCGGTCGGCTACATGGGAGTCCAGTGACATAGCCATTACACTAACTGCTGGCCCCGAGAATAGGGAATTCTTAAACACATGTTAATTTGGGGAAAACAAAACAAAATACACATTTTTACATAGAAATAGAAAGTTGTAATGCATATTACTATTACAAAAGTGGGCATGATTCAATGCACAATATACACTTTAATTTGTAAATCTTTTAAATGCTGTAATAGGTATATTTCAAGTATCTTCAAAATTAATTATTTTATTTGAACTAGAAACAAGTTATATATTCTAATATTTCATTCTGTGATAGATTCTAGGTCCATGATTTTGATTTAAAGCCCAAAGTGCTACATTTATCCTGGAAAAATTTTAAAAAAAATACTACAGCTAATCATCTCCATTGCTCTATTACACAATGATTAAACATATTAAGAGAAAAAGATCAAGAGGCTTCACAAGCTCATATTTTCAAGCAGGTACTTCAGTTGCTTCCACTTCAGTATCATGAACTCAGTTACTAGTATGGATAGAAAATATGGTATTTTTGATTGATCAAATATGTAAGTTATTTAAAACTTAAATTACTTATTACAAAAGTAAATTCCAGATGGCATATAATTCAACATATTTTGAGCCACATTTTTTGAGAATTCTTAGTATTTTGTTATCCTTTGGAGTCAACTGTGATGAACCCAATTACTGTAGAAATGATAAAAAATTTTAGTTAGCATGCAGTTTGACTCAATAAAAACTAAAAGTGTCTACATATTCTTAGTGTTCTTCCTGCATATTACCTAATCGTTACACTTTTTTGAAAAAGAATTATTTAATTTTATTTCACGTTATTTGTAAATTTTGTATAGGCCATGGGCACTCATCAGACAGAGACAGAGATAGAGAGAGAGAAGGTGAGAAAGCAGTTCACCAGGTCCAGGACATAAACCACACCCAGCCATGTGGGAGTCTAGAGCCTTGACCACCTTGCCACCTGCTGGCCCCATCATTAGGTTTTTAAACTCATACATATTTTTTGTCTCAGCATATACCAACAATAGTGCAATCTAACACATGTCATTCTATTCATACCTTTGGACACTGGTTATACAAGTAGTGTAAGTTTTCTTATATGACTTGTTTGTCAAATATTTATCTCTTTTCTCCTGTTCAAATCCTTTTGACATTCACTACTTATTTTATACTTTAGTCCCTTCTCAATTTCTTTCCTCCCATTCAACTATAATACCTCTTAGTAAATTTGTTAGGTATATTCCATTATATATTTGCCACATGCTGGTAAGCATTTTTGTATGTCAACTATTTTATAATAATTATGCAATACTATAATGAATATTGCATTGAGAACCAGTCACATATGCAGTGACTATAGTTTAATATGGTTCTGTTACAAATAACACCATTTCATTTTACCCATATTATGTAAATCACAGGATTTTTATTGTCAAAAGTTTCCCATTTGAAGAAGATAAACACATCAACACTGCAGAAACAGATGATCTCATATTAGTTAAGAGAGACATTAGACCTTTGATAAGGTCATAATTTCAACTTCTTGACTTGAGTCCTTTTAGAATAACTAGCAAGAGACTAACACGTCCCAGAACTGGAGACTATTTGCCTTAAATGAAGGAGATAATGCAGTACACAAAGCTAGCACCATAGATGGCATAGTAACCTTTTTTTTTTATCTATATGTAGCATACATTGATGCTATTAGTGAGTATCTTTGTATTTCAAGTGTAAAAATTTAAGTTGATGGATTTAAAAATGTTCAGCAAATTATCGTTCAAAGTTTAATATTTTAGATTCATATTAAGAATATGATTAGATTTAGATGTGGTATACTATGGGTGTTCTCCAAAATATACCACAATATATTATGATTTAAAAAAATTGTTACAGCAACATCAAATTTCAATGAATCTATGTCAGTATCAACAAATCTATTATTTTGATTGACAGTATTTACACTTAAAGATTTTGCAGTCTTTAACAAGAAATGTGTCCAGGTATGTCAAATTTTTTATTAAGAACACATATGCATATTGAGTCAAATATCATTCTTTTACAAACTTAAATTCTTTTTTATCAAGCTGCATTCTGATATATAGTTTGAATTTCCCAAATACATTTGAATTTTACAATTTTTACAGTTAAAAAGTCAAATTCAGTCAACATTTATATATCTGTAATGCCTCTGACCATGTAATAGTTACATGTTCATAAATTTCATGGACTAGGACATAAATGGAAAATAATGCTCCGATTTAACATTTTGATAAGAACAGTAGATTTCATGTAATTGTTGTATCTATAAGTTTATTTAAAATAAATTTTAGTGTTCTAAATCAATATGTATACAGAGAGCTGATTAATAAATGTTCTTTCTTCTCCTGACATAGACAATTAATTTTTCCTCAAAATGTACATTTAGTACCTATCAAAAATATAATATATTATTTTATTGATTTATTATTTTCTGAGAGAGTAAAATAAACTGACATGCATCAGTAAGGACAGAATAAAATGAATACAAAAGTAAACACATACAAATACAAAGGCAAATACACATAAGAAAGTAAAATAAACAAAAGCATCCCATCATGTAAAACGATACACAAATATGATGGTCCACTGAATATGAGTCCAAATTGAGAGTTTCTATTGAGAAGCAAAATATGATATCACACACACACACACACACACACACAAGATTATATTCATGCTCACATATATGCACATACAACACAGAACTATATATACATATGTGCACGTATACATGCTCATAAATGTGCATATATATGAATGACAAAGCATAACAGGAAAATGACAAAACATTTTATCTTATCTGCCAATTTCTGTTTTTTTTTTTTTTTTTTTTTTTTTGGATATAGGGCATGTGTGCTTGCCAGAGAGAGACAGAGAGAGAATGTGAGCAAGCACTCCCCAGGGGGATGACCACACCACAATCTCTTCTCCTCTATTCTCCTTTGGCGATTTTGTATACACACATGAACACATACCCATGGTGTTTTTCAAGCTGCCAGGCCCAGGACTCAAACCACACAGACTGCCATGTGGAATCTAATTGCTATCATCACCTGGCTACCTGGCTGGCTTTCTTCTGCCAGCTTTAATAATTGCCAGTAGTTTCTTAAAGTATCTAGTTCAAAAGGGTTCAACTTCAAACTTAGAAAGAACGTGGTGATGAATTACTAATGTTTGTTATGAACTAATTAAACATTAATGAGTAAACAATCTAAGTTCACAATAAAATTTGGATTCTATAAAATTTCACAGTACTGTACCAATAATGTGATGCAAAAACAAGAGCATTTCAGAAAGTCTGTGGAAAATTGAGTTAAAGTAAGTTCATTTTAGTGTAAAAATTTCTGAAATCCTCACTTGTTTTTTTATGATATGTATTTCCATAAACTTTATGAGAATTTGTAATATATATTTATTTTTTTATGTAGTAGTTATAGTTATATTTACAAGTGATAACCAAGTAATACATACATGTTTTCATAGAAAAGAAAAAGAACAAGGAAATGAACCACAGCAATTAACAAAAGATTAACACAAGTAACACAAAATTAACACCTAGTACCTACAGGAACTCCACCAGGTGGAACCTATATGCAAATTAGACATGAAATAAGCACAGTAAATATTAATGACCACAGTCATACATATGCCATTTAAGTGCACACTAGCAGAAAAGAAAACAAACATTTTTCTAATAATTTAAACCAACTACTTTCACCAAAGTGTTTATAACTTTCTCTCAGTATTACAACATGCATATGATGGAATAATGACATTTATGAAGCATATAAGTAGCTAATACTTTTAAAAATGTATTGAATTAAATTTCAAAGACAGCTTTTTCTTGAAACAATAACACTTTATGCAGGACAATGAATCTGCATGGAAGTATAAGTGAACCATTGTCTTTTTACAGACCAAAAGGAGAGCCTTACTGATTATTGTTCTGTTTTCTTTTATAAACAAATTTCAATAACCAACGTTTTGTGGATCTGATACTGAAACCTAGTAGTCTCAGACATATGCATTAAATACTCTATTGTGAACAATTTTGAAGCTATGCTGTGGTACAAAAACTTTTAAAAAGCATGCAAATGTAAATGATTCAAATTTAAAGTCTGTTTTTATATATCTCTAAAAAAGAAACATTAGAATATATATTTTTGTTTACTTTTTTCAGTGCTACCATGACCCTGAGGATTCCTTCTTACTTGAAGCCTACAAGTAGAATAACATCTCACCTCACCAATTCCTACTATTTCTTAAAATTCTGTCAACTTTCCAGTGAACTGAAGGAAGAAACACCTTAGTTTTTAAAGAAACGCATCCCAGTTTGTCTCCTCTGGCAGAGCTATTCTTGAGGCAACTCACAGGAGCCAATCCCTGCAGTTACAGCTTTTTTCATGTTTGAGGCTTAATCTCCATGTCTATGGGTGACACCTGTGTGCACTAATTCTGACTCTCAAAAGCAGCAAGATTTTACCATGTGATATCTTGCTGGTAAACGAAAATCCCTATAGGTCCGTGGCAGGGGAGTGATAAAATGTGACTTTCTGCAAAGCAGTCTCAGTTCAAGTCTCAGTTTAATCCCGTTACAAGTCTGGAGACCTCCCTGAGTACACCAGGTGCACATGTGGCTATGATCCAGGGCTGGCTGGAGTGTGGGCATGAATCGTGGTGTCAAGACCCTATGAAGGGTGCTATTAGTTTGAATCTCTCTCTCTCTCCCCCTATCTTTATTTCTCTTGCTCATAGGATAGATGAGTGAATAAATTTTTAAAAGGAAAATAATTCTTCCAAGTAATTATTTACTTTATAATGTTTGGCCTGGAAAAAAAGAGAGAATTCAGAAAGAGATAAATCCATCTAGAAACATATCAATATTTCATAGATTTATTCTGTATATTGCAAATAGGAGATTCAAGGAATATGGATGAGTTACAAGAAGGCTAATTTCAGCTCAATAGGATGAAGAGCTTTCTATAAATTAGAGTTGTCCAACCATGGAATGGGACATACTGTGTAGCAGTTAATTCCATATCATTCGAGTTTTTGAAGCATACATTAGATCTCCTCATTCCTTCAATCATTCTTGAATTTATCAGCTAATTGAAGAATTACTAAAGCCTATTAAGTTCTGGGAACTGTGTTAGATCTTCAGGATAGAAAGTTATTAAGATAGAGGACCTGCCTTCAAAAAATATCCAGTCAGTGAAGGAGAAAGACACATCATAAATTTAGAAGTGTAACATTAGAGAAATGCACCAAGGAGGGGCATGCAATTCAACTCAGACAATGAATATCCTGGAAAAGATCTTTGAATGAGATAAAGACTTAATTAAGTTAAAAACACTGGGTATGTTATCCAAGCCAGCCTGTGTAGTGGAAGATGAAAGACTGCGAAGGAGAAAAAAATATAACAAAGATAATTGGATGAGATGCAGCTTGGTTGTATGTGCAGGTAACTACAAGAAGCAGAAACTACATCTATAATCTCATTCAAATACCAAGATTCAAATATGTCTATGAGCTTGAATTTTATTCTGTAGAGGAACAGGCATGAGGAAGGTATATTAGGCAGAAGTCTGACCATCAGACATGAATAAATCATTCTAGTGACTAAAAGATGAATTTGAGTAAGAAAAAAACTAAGCAGGAGAATTAGTAGGTAATTCTGATAAACACAAATAGGGTAATGGTTGTAAGGATGGAGAAGAGAAAAGACATTCAAGAAATGTGTAGGGAACAAAATTAGAAGTACTTAACGATTTCTTGGTTGTGCTGATAAAGGAAACACCGAATCAAAGAAGTCTGCTGGTCTAGCCTGAGTGAGAGAGTGAAGTGCTACATCATTTTCCACGAAGTTGGTTTTAGGAAAATAGTTTACATAGTATAGAGAGCTGGATTCAATCTAATAGTCTATTCATTTTAATTACTGACATATGGAAACTATATATTGTATTTTTGAAAATTTTATTCCTAGAGGATTAGACTTTTTATTTTTTTCAGGACACTTCATCACAATCACTCAGTGTAAATAATTAAAGAAATAGGTTGACGCTAAATAATAAATGGTCAGCCATACATTGTTTAATTGTGTGATTTTTCACAAAATATATTAGCCGTGCCACTCTCCATGTATAGCGTATCATTTTAAGGAAATTTTATCTCCATTCTCATCCCACCAACCCCAGTGAAGTAGATCAAGGAGGCCAGGTGACAGGCCTATGTGTGCTACATGTAGGTGAACGGACAACAGAGGTGCCTAAAGAGCATGAGACTCACACGTTACACAGCCATTATGCAGTAGAAATAGGAGAGGACCCAGAGCTGTCTAACTCCAAAGCCCACATGCCTAAGGACCCATACTCAGGTAGTATCTCTGTATTTAGTAAGTTAACTGGCACAGTAAATCTCCAAGTGCAGAATTCTAAGCAGTGTCCCCTGAGTTTTTAGACCCAGGTGATCTCCCCACTCCATTTCCTCAGTGTCTTATGAGACCTACTATCTTTTGCAAAGTTCAGTGGAACACAATTTTTAATTTGTAATTCTAAGTGAAGAGATAATCCAGACAAGGGTGCAGGACAGAATCCACAGTGCTTAGTGTGCAAACATTAAATGATAGAAATATACTAAAAAGTTGGAAAGGTACCAAGTTTGCTATTGTATAAAAAAAAAAAAAAATTGCACAACTTTAAAATTTAGCTTTGTTCTAACCACGGTGTTCATGAAGGTATGACTGGAACTAGTATAAACATTAAAATTGACTAGTTACTAATTAAAATATGAATATGTATATGATTAACTAATGAAAGAAAATCCACACCAAAACTCGTGGGACATCACCAGGGCTACATAATATATTAGTTTAACTTGCATACAACTTATTAAGGTAACTCTGGGTATTTTCTATTTTCACTAAATAAAGACCTTTCCCCACGATTCATAAAAATCAACAAACTGGGGACCAGCAGTTGGTGTAATGGCTATGTCGCTGGACTCCCATTTGGTCGACCGTGGTTCAAATCCCGGACTCTGTGGCCTAAACTCACGCCGGGCGTGTGTCTGTGCATGCCCAAGATCCTGAGAGAAGAATGGAGGAGAAGGGATTGCGGCATGGCCATCCCCCCTGGGGGGTGATTTCTCACTTTCTATCTGTCTCTCTCTGTCTTTCTGGCGAGTGCACGCGTACTATAGCAAAAACCTCTCCAAAAAACAAACAAAAAACAACAACAACAACAAACTTTAGGGACTCCCTAAGCCCTCTGAACTGGTATTTGAGACTGTGTATGTATGTGTACTGTGCTAGGAAAGAAGATTCTAACATTTTTTAGCTATTATTATAGTGAGAGTATATAAAATAAGTAGAGGATTTCTAAACTAGATCTTAAAATCAAAGACTGACCAGGCTACAGTGGCCTAGGTGTTGGAGCATTGCTGTGCAATACTGGAGTCACATGGGAGGTCCCAGGTTCAAATCCTAGGTAGACCTGAACATGCCACATATACCCACAGCACTCACGATCCTGGCTGGCTAGACAGTTGGAGGGGGACTGTGGCATGATGAGGCCCTGCAAGGGGTACCTTTCTCTATTTCTCTCTTATTATCTTTCTCTCTCTCTCAATAAGTAAATAATTTAAAAAAAATTTAAAATTTAAAGAACTTTGTTTCACATAAACTTTGATTTAAAGTCCAGCTCTACCATTTCCTGACTTGTTGATAATGTACTTAAAATAGCTTCAATGTCCCCTTTTACAACACAGAAAATTGTTACCTATTAGGATTGCTGTGAGAGTTAAGGGAACTATGCAAGATAAAGAATTCACTATATTGTCTGGAAAAAATAAGACTATGTATTAAGAAATCAAAAACAGCTACTGCTAAAACTTATGATTAGAGAAGAGTTAAAATGAGACACTAAGAAGGACAAAGTGGAATGGAAGAAGAAATGAAAGCAGAGGGCTTTATATAATGAGTAAAATAAAGCAGGTGGTAGGAAGAGGTGGCGTTCCCACAAGAAGTGTCGCAGCCTCTGCTGAGGGTCATACGCTTTCTTTAGAATGAAAAAAAAAAAAAAAAAAGAATCTGAAAGTGGCCTCAATATACTAAAATGATGGTGAAACTCTGTGTAATGAAACTTGGGGGACTCTCTAGAGCTGTAATGTCCAATTAGCAAAGTGACTGCTTTCATTAAATTGGCTACAATTAAACAAAAGTTTAAATATTACATTCCAATCTAGGCACATTTCAAGTACTCAGCCACTACTGAGTGGCTACTGCATGGGGTGGCTACTGCACTGGGCAGCGCCATGATCATGGAAAAGTCTATCAGCTGTGGAAGAGGCAAAAATTGCTAAGAGTCAGACTTTAAGAGTCAGAATTCAAAATATGCAAAAAAAGAAAAAAAAAAATCAAACTATGCCAAAAAAAAAGGTGACAAGGTATTTTGGTGGTTCACAGAATCAAAGGAAATCTTCAGGAATTAGGATAGCCCTGGGGACCTTAGAACTTAGAAAGTAAAGACTCAACAAGACCCTGCTCTGCAAGTGTGTCAGCCTTGTCTCTTCCACTGATAACGGGCTTTCTCCATGTCAATAAACATGGTTACAAAGGTTTCAGACTCCTACTTCTTCAACACTTGATGCCAAAGTCTTCTAGTCCTTTTTCTTTCCCTGTTAAATTCCTAGCAGGACTCTGGCAGCTTACTATAGATTTTCTGTCCACTCTTTGTCCCAATCACTCTGGCTGAGCAATTCAAGTACTCTGGTTTGCCCAGCCTTGACCATTTCCCATTCATGCCAATAGCATCAGTACCACAGAAACAGGGGAGAATTATGTGTGGAATAAAGAAGTACTAGCATCAACATTGCCCCTGGCGGAAGTGTGGATGGGCCAGCTGCCTGCTTATGTGTTTACTTTAATGACATATCATCAGATAAAATAAAGTTCCCTTAAAATCATACTCCAGGACTGGCTTAATGATTGTCTTTCTTCTGTCTTTTTTTTTTTTGGGGGGGGGGGAGATTTTTGCTTTAGGGTATGTGCGTTCATTGGAGAGACAGAGAGACAGAAAGCGAGAAATCACCCCTCCTAGGGGATGGCCACACTGCAATCCCTTCTCCTTCATTCTCCTCTCAGGATTTTGGGCATGCACATACAGGCACCCAGCATGAGTTTCAAGCCTCTGGGTCCAGGGGCGCAAACCATGGTCAGCCATGTGGCAGTCTGGTGATGTTACTATTATGGCATCTGCTGGTCCCATGCCATCACAATTGTTATACTCATTTAGTAACTCTATTATATTCTCTATCAGTAATTATATAAAATCCCTTTCAACCCATATTAATAAAAACTTGGCCTCTTAATCTAGCAAACCCCACATGAAATAGTCATTTTACACCATTTCCGGAATATCTACAAACTATAAAAACAAACACAAATTACTGAATTCAAGCATAATTAAAAAATTTCTTGAAATTAGTATATAATATGATGGTTCATTACTACTGACTTTTTTCTCTATCCTATAGTTTATGTAGTCATATCTTTATAATATTTCTAATTGACATAATTATAACAAGAGAGGTGTGAACAAAATGGAACAAAAATTATATTTAACTTACATCTTCTATGTCTTTGTCCAGAGCTACAATTCTTAGAGGAGTGGTCAAATTTAGACTGTCAGAAATGGTTGCTCCTACTGGGGCAGATTCCAGTATATAACCTTGATAACTGGGCATGGTGAAATAGGGGCTCTGATTATTCTCATCCAGTATTTCGATGTGTAGACTGGCAAAAGCAGGAAGAGGGTGACCATTGTCTTGTTCAGCCTGAAAATAAAGAAAGAAAAGGCTAAATGTTATATGTTACGATACCCTTCTGGAGTGTTAACTTTTCAATCCATTGATATACACATGACTTCTCTTTCCAGTTATTATTACCATAGAAGGAAGAAAAGCTATAAAGAATCATTATAAAACATAAATGAGAAAATAAAGTCCACAGAGACTTGGTCAACTGCTTGGTTGTCTGTCTTCAAACCTGAGGTACATTGAAAAATAAATCACTGAAATTAATGATTGCAATTGTTATTCTATAAGCAAGGAGAGAGATACAGTTAGGCAGAAAAAATAATAAGTACAGGCACTTGAGTGAATTGCTAATAAAATATGTAAACAAAAAAAGAAACAGAAAAAGATTTATAATCCAAATAAACTACTATACTTAATTTTTGTCTCTTCCATGTCTTCTCAATTCACATTAAGGATTAGATCCTTCGTATGGTGTGAATGTGTCTCCCCCTTCCCCAATCTATGTTTGCAATTCTAGTCTTCAAGGTGACAGTGTTAAGTGGTGAAGCCTTTGGGAGGTTATAAAGTCATAAGGGCAGAGCTTTCATGAAAGGGATTATAAGAAAACCCAGAGAGCTCCTTCGCTTCCCTTTCACCAAGTCACACGAGGACACCACCAATGAGGAGGTGAATCATCACCAGACCCAAATTGCTACAGCCTTGATCTTGGTCTTCCCACACTCCTGAACTGTAAGAAATAGATCTCTGCTGTTTATAAGCTACCTAGTTTATGGTATTTTGTTATAGCAGTCCAAACAAAGATCATCTCCTAATAATTTACAATTCTACATGAAATTAACAGGTTAAAGATATATTTATTTCTCATTGGAAGTTCCCCCAAAACATCCTATCCTGTGAAGAACAGAGATAATTTCATCATAACTTTTCTTTCCTTCTTTCTTTCTTCCCCCTACCCACTGAGGGGGTGTATGCTTGCCACTGTAAGACAGAAAGAGGGAAGGGGAGAGAGGAAAAATGAGAAAGCACTTTTCATAGGGACTGGTCATGTCACAATCCCTTCTTCTCCATCTCGCCTCAGAATTTTAGGCATGCGTGCACGTGCACTCAGTAATGCTTTTCCACTGCCAGTTCCAGGATTTGAATAGCACAGTCAGTCATGTGGGATCCAGCCACCTTACCCACCATATCATGGGCTGGCCCTGTAATTTTTTAATAGCTATGAAATTTCAAATATTACTTAACTAGAAATATGTTATTCCAATAAATATTCATGTGTGTGTGTGCATGTGTATAAATATATGATTGGTTTCTTGGGCTCTTATTCTCTCATGTTAGGTTTAAGAAATTGATGATAGTTTCCATTTATAATAAATTTTCCTAAAAAATTTTCATGGTCTCTTGCTGTGAATGGGAAAACACCAATCCTGGATTTTCTGGTTTTATTTAAAAATTATATTATATAGGAACAAGAAAGTTTCATTTAAGGGAATATTTCATCACAATTGAATTCTAGAAAGTCGCCTCCAAACTTTAAGAGAAATCATCAATATAATTTAACACTGGGTTGTCAGAAAAGTCATAACATATTTTTTCTGTTTTTCTATGCAAAAATACGTCATGACTTTTCTGATAACCCATAGTTTATGTACTTCTTGAAATGGATTCAAATTCATTGCCATTAATTTGCTTTTAGAGGTTTTTGCTGTAGGGCACGTGCACTTGCCAGAAAGACAGAAAGCAAGAAATCACCCCCAGGGGGGAATGGCCACACACAAGTGCTTCTCTTCCATCCTGCTCTCAGGATCTTGGGCATGCACGCACATGCTCCCGGCATGAGATTAAGCCACCGGATCTGAGATTTGAACCGTGATTGACTACATGAGAGTCCAGCAACTTGACTAATAGCCATTATGCCAACTGCTGGTCCCAACTTCCATTAATTTTTATTGATATGTTTTAGAATTATTAGAATGGTTATGTTTTGAAATGAACTAAAAGTGAAAGGAAAATAGTTTATTTTTAAACCCTGGATTGCTTTGCTAGATAAAATAGTGACATTTTAGCTATGAAAGTTTATAAGTAGCCCAGATAGATATCTCTGCTTGATCCAGAGGCAAAAAGTTGGACCTCTAAAAATGAAGTTTCATTTTCTTCTAATTGTAATTTAACATTTTCTTCAATTAAGTAAAGAGGTAACAAATCACTGTAATGATTTTCAGAACTGGGGGTTTTCACAAAGAAAAGTTCAAATTTTCATTCCACATTATTCATGTTGTTAATATGTTGCAATGTCATTTGTGCTAATTATTAATTTAGAATAACAATAAGCCCATAGTGAAACAATGTTACATCATGTATTGATGAAAAACTTAAATTAGTTTTTTAGTATTTTGTATTATCTATTTAAATGTTAAATTTCCTTTGTACTATCAGTTACTTTATTTTATGCATTTAAAGTCTCATTTAGCAGCAGAATGTTCATGGTGCAAAAATGTTTATGAGCCCCTGCTCTGCACTAAGGAGAACAGTACTATACTATTCCTGTCAGGAATTACATATTCTTCTTCACACATAACTATGTGTGCTACTGACACTGTCAGTATAAATGAGATCTTTTCCCATCCAAGGGTTGTGATTAATTGGTGCTGAGCCATGGCTGTTCTTGGAGTGCCCTCTGTGACACACATCAGGTTTTCTGGAGATAACTGACCAGGGCGGGAGGTGCAGTCTAGGACTAGACAACATTGTATTTTTACTGGGTGAAGCTAATTGGTCCATGTGGGTTTCCAACCCAATGACCTTGATCTGATTAAAGCAAGGATTCTCTGCCTGATTCTTGCAGGCTTTGAGCGGTTTGTACATGCAAATCATTCTGAACAGGTTTTTTTCTCTGTCCTTATTTTATATATATTAATAATTACTCTAATACTCTATCACACTGCAGCCAGGACAAGCTGATAATGCTATGAAAAGTTGCAAATTAAAAAAAAAAGTTGAAAATTTTTAAATTTACCCCCTTTCCCTGAAAACACACACACACACACACACAATGTATAGGTACTAAGGAGGAAAAACAATGCAAAAATGATATAATAATGAAAGAAGCTTGCATTTAACATTCAGATCATGTTATTAATTTTTACTGCCAGTTTGAAGCTAGTAAAAACAAATATCTGTGTGATGGAAACAAACTGATCCAAGGACAAGTGAAATAAAATTTAAATTAGATCTATGAAAACAATTTAATTCTTATTTTCTTCACATCGTTTAAAGTAACATGTAACAGCTCTGCTTGTTATTCTTCTATATATTTGTTGTTAATTAGGACTATTATTGGTAGATTGCTACCACAAACTTTGTACTACGTGAGATGTTTCAGATTGCTAACCAGGTATCTGTCTCCAAAGTCCACATTCTCTAGAGGTAAAAACATACAGTTCTGTATTCATGGAAAAACAGATTAGTTTTCTATGAAAGACACACAGCATGTAAGAACTTGGACCCAGACTCAGTCTTCTGGTTACTAACAGGTTACACAGGGAAATGCACCCTAAGTTTCTCATTATAGGACACAAATGTATATCGAAATGCAAGATTGAGGGCTAGTTGGTGACATGGTGGTGAAGACAATTGGATACAACTTGGTCGACAGCATGGTTCCAGTCCTGGACCCAGCAGCTTAAAAAACATACCAGACATGCACGATGTGTGTGTCTGTGCGTGTGTGTGCGCCCAAAATTCAGAGAAGACAATGGAGGAGAAGGGATTGCAGCATGGCCATTCTCTCCAAGGGCGTGCTTTCCTCACTTCTTTGCCTCTCTCCCTCTCTCTCTCTCTCCAGTGAGCTCATGTGCCCTATAGGAAAAAAATAATAAAATAAAAAGAGTAAGCCTGATGGGAGGAATTAGTGGAAAGAAAGAATAAATTAGTGGAAGCAAAGAATATTAACATAAATACCTCTAATTAAATGCTTCGACGCTCTCAGCCAATCTTCTTTTTTTCTGTACAATATATAAGAGTTTTCAAAAATCTGATGTATTCTACTCACTATAATCAGTAGTGAATGATATGAGGAGTATGAAAAAGCAGGTGAAGTAGAACAAGGCAGAATTTATATGAATAATTTAATTTCGTAAGATAACCTTATTTATATCTGCAAAGTCTATGGTTACAAGCTAAACATTGTATTTAAAAGTCAAGTTTTGTCTAGAGAAATTCTGGGCAGGAGTCCCATTTTCAGTAATGAGACCAAAGTAAAACTACAGCCAAAAAAAATAAAATAAATAAACCCACAAGTATAAAAAGCACATTATTAGTAACATTGGAGGGCAAAACATTGAAAAAGACAAACCACCCCATTTCCAATATTGAAAGAAGCAAACATTAATAATTTCTGAGCTCCTTGCTCCAGAGGACCGAGAACACAGAATAACTATTTTCCTGCGAGCTGGTGGCAAAAAAAAATCTAACAGATTTTATGATCTCTAATAAGAAAACTTTCAAGTATATTTAATAATTCTTTTTAAAAGACAATGGGAAAGATTATAAAAACATAAATAAATTCTAGGAAAGAGAATTTCTTTCCAGAAAGTCAGAAATTATTGTGTATCAGTGGAGCCTGTTTGGGGGATGTTTAGGTGTTCCCTTTTTCTACTCACTGTTCCCAATTGCTAAGCCTATTTCATGAAGGTTTTTGCCCCTACTACTCAAATACAGCTGACTGTTTAAACATCACTGGTAACTTCCACATTACTAAAAGTAATTATTCATTTTTCAGCCATTGTTTTACTGAACTATCTTTAGCATTAAAAAAGTATTCATCTTTCACAACAATATTGTTTTGTTTTGGTTTTCCCCCGTCTTCCTACCCATCTCTTCTCATTCTACTTCGCTGATTTCTCCTTTCTCTCTAACTTCTTCATGCTGGAGTGGCCACTGAGTCAAGTCTTTGTCATCTTCTCTTCTTCATCCTCCATTGCTTACCTCATTTATCTCATGGCTTTAAAATGTCAATATTATAATTACAGTTTCTATCTCCAGCCTGGAGCTCCCCTTCAAATTTCAGAATCCATGTCCAACTGTGTACTTAATAACTATGCTTGGATATCTATAATAATAAACACATCAAATGTAACTTACATAATATTTAAATTTGTGGACCAGCTGGAGGCATAGTGGTTCAGGTGGCTGTATCACACATGGCCAACTGTGCCGTTTTAGTCCTGGCCCCAGTAGCTTGAGAAATATGTCAGGCACGTATATGAGCATGCTCAAGATCCCAAAAGGAGAAATCGAGAAGGGATTGTGGCATGACCATTCCTCATGGGCTTTGCTTTTACACTTTCTCTCTCTTTCTCTATCTAATAAGAGCACATAATCTCTTGCAAATTACCAAAGAAAATAAAATTAAAAATTGAAGGGCTAACAGTAGCACAGCAATAAAACACTACACTCTGTGAGGCTGACCTACATAAGAACGTTCAGGGTTCATATTCAGAGACCTCCCTAGTACTCTGTGCATGTGTGTGCCCATGATCCAGAACTGACTGTGGTTGGGGAGAGATGGTGGCATCCCCAGGTGATTTTAATATATAATTCACTCTCAGATTTTAGTGTCCTGAAAATCACACAGAAATCTTGATTCCGTGGATGAAGTTCTGAAATCTACCTTTTAAAAAAACACATTATGTGATCTTGATATCTCCAATGAATAGTCCTTTGGAATCAGTTGAGTCGGCCATTTTGGCTTCTTTCACACATGCTTCAAGTAACTGGTATACTAAAAAGCACCTGGATGAACAGCCTAGGCCAATCTGCTCTATCATCATATGCAAGTAATTTCACTCTTTTCACTGTAACAAAATCTCAAATTTCTACTCAGACTTTAGAATTGAAAATAGACTGGAGGAAACTTATTTATGTAAGAGAATTCTCCAAAGAATCCTTCTGAGTTCATTAAAGTTCCAGAAGGGCTTTGGGGGTGTCAAGGTTTTCGTAGTTGGCAAAAGGTTACATTTCCTTTTCTCCTGTGTATATATTTTTTCTTTTCGAATGCCTTAGGGAAAGGTGGCCATGGGAGGCCTGTGACCCCTGAGTCAAAGATCACATTAATTTTACCAAATAGTTAATAATTAAAAATAAGTAGATTCTATTGCTCCTTGACTATTTTTATAAAATTATACTGCTTAAAAACCCATAGGAACCATTTTTACTTAAACTTTAATACTTTAAAAATCAAAGGATATATAAAGAGCTCGATAGCAATCCCATTTATGACTGCTCCTGAGCTACTTGAGAACTTACAAAATTATACAATAATTGATCAGATAAAATACAAAGTATTGTGGGACCAGCAAATGGCGTACTGGTTATTTCGTTGGACTCCCACGTGATCGACTGCAGTTTGTGTCCAGACTAGTGACTTAAAAAACTCATGTTAAGTGTGTGAGAGGAGAATGGAGGAGAAAGAACTGTGGCATGTCCATCTCCCAGGGAGGTGATTTCTCATTTTGTCTTTCTGTCATTCTCTATCTCTCTGGTGAGTGCATGTACCCTACAGCAAAAATCTCTTTCTCTCTCTCTTAAAAAAAAAAAAAAAAAAAAAAAAAGCCATACAAACCATTACATACTATATTACACAGTTGATTTGTGACTTATTTGTAAGGTCATAAGTACAGCAAAAGGGTAGTTTTTTGGTTGGAGCAACACTTTTTTTTTTTTTTTTTGCTTGACCAAAAGGAAAAGATATCTTCACTACAGAGAATATACGTAGCACACTCAAAAAATAATATTAAGAATACTGACACACTTCCCAGGTATGGTACTTTTTATTTCTTTTTTTAAAGAATTATTTTTATTTAACTTTATTTATTTACTTATTTTTAATGTGACCAGAGAGAGAGAAAGTGAGAAAGCAAGCCACCAGGTCTGGGACTCAAGCCATGGTCAGCCATGTGGAAGTCCAACACCCTTAACCACCACGCCACCTGCTAGCCCCTCTTTCTTTTTTTTTTTTTTTATTATCATGTTTTTGCTTTAGGGTGTGCACTTTAGCTGGAGAGAGAAAGAGACAAAGACAGAGAGAGGGAAAGTGAGAAATCAGCCCCCAGAGGGATAGCCACTCTGCAATACCCCCTCCTCCATTCTCCTCCTGGGATTCTGGGCATACACACAGAGACACCTGACTTGAGATTCAAGTCACTGGGTCCAGGACTTGAACCGTGGTCAATCAAGTGGGAGTTCAGCAATGTAACCACTATGCCATCTGCTGGCCCCAATAGGGGCTATTTTTAATAAAATTAAATGTATTGTATCTTCATTTCAAGTAAGAATATGTCCATTCTATTTATAATTTATTACAATGTAAATATGAATCCTCAAAGCTCTTGTATACTTTTTGATAATAAAAATTATTTTCCTTGCTTAAAGATAAAGATTATGAACACTAGGATGACTAAAGCAATTTCAAATATTTAAAAACAAAACAAACAAACAAACAAAAACCCAGTTACTCTGCAGAAGACCATAGATTCAGGAAACTCACACTAATCACAGATAGGTCAAACTCTTTGGCTGATCTTTTGAACATGGGGATCATCTTGGCTGTAAACCACAAAGCCAGCCAGAGACAAAATTATGATAGTGATAAAGTGGTAACTATTTTCCGGAAACTTCTTGGTCATGTTTTATTCCCCTTATTTGCCCTTTGCCTTCGCAACTAGGAAGCTGTTTCATGCTATTTGACTTCTGATTATATTCCCACAGCGTTTTGTCAATCAGGAGAAAATCCTACTAAAGACTTTCTGTGAATCCGCTGATTGAAATAATCTCTCTGCAACATTTGAATTAAAAAAAATCATCAAATCCCAAAACACTATATCTAAATGAGTTATTTTCCAGAGCCTAGAAGAAAGTGAGGGTGAGAGTTTAACGTTTCTCTTACATACCAGGCTGTTCTTAAGGGGAGAAAATCTATTACCCTATAATTTATCTAATGTGCCCTTTTATTTTCATATTTCTGTGCAACAAGCAAAAAGCTTTTGAAGAGAGACTACTTGGGAACACTGAGGTGGGAGGGCTGAGGCAACTTTGTGAGTGAAGGGGCGTGGGGGAAGGAGACATGGCAAGGACCGCACAGAAAGTGGTTTTCATCCGAACATTTTACAATATTTGGACGCGTTGCTGTACTCTGACAATGACCTCTGCAGACAAGAAGGCCTTGCCAAGGTATCGTGTCAAGGTATCGTGACAAGAATGGATAAATTGCCTTTCTTCTCCTAAGCACTTGCAGGTCACCTTGTGTGGAAAGAAAGAGGCCAAGCAAAATATCACCTCTGGGTGTCCTCTGTCGGCTTGTACATTCGGACAGCCACTACATGCAACTGCTGTATTCCATTTCTGTTCTCACCGAAACCCACTGGATGAGTAACGGGGTGAGACAAGAGGACACCACACATTCCTGCTTTTTATTAATTTCCATAATTGGCATAATAGTCAATTAATTTAGCCTAGTACTTAGAAGTTTTAGAAACATACTAGGAGGAAATAAAAGGACACAGTGTTCTTGTTGAAGAAACAAAAATGTTTTATACAACAATCTATTAATTTTTTAAAAAGTAGGACACAAAATTTAAATAAAAGATGATCATTTACCAATATGTCAAATAGGTAAATGGATTTCAGAAAGTGTAGTATTTATTTACTTAGAAATCCATGAAAGAAATGCTATTTTATTAGTAATAATTTTTTTCAGAGATTTTTGCTATAGGGTGTGTACACTTGCCAGAGTGACAGAGAGAGAGAAAGAAAACATCCCCCAGGAGGAATGGCCACACTACAATCCCTTCTCCAATCTCCTCTCAGGATTTTAGGCATGCACACATGTGCCTGGAGTGATTTTTCAAACTGCCGGGTCCAGGACTCAAACCGTAGTCAACCATGCAGGTAATCAGTGCCTAAACTACTACACCACCTGCTGTCCCTAATAACAATTAATTTTTAATGTCTGAAATTTGTGTAGGATGACTCTGTCTAAAATGTAAAAAGAACTTTCACTTTTTCTCACCTTAAAGAAATTGCTACCAGGACAGGGGGTTGCACTCATTTTTAATGGCTAGAGGGCATATTCATTCACTAGAGAGAGACAAAGAGATAAAGATAGAGAAGGAGAAAGCACCCCAAAGTGGTGAGGTCATGTCACAGTCCCTTCTCTTCTATTCTCTCTCTCTCTCTCTCTCTCTCTCTCTCTCTCTCTCTCTTTCTCTCTCTCCTTTTTTTTTTTTCCAGAGCGGTTTTTGCTAGAGGGCGCCTAAGCTCACCAGAGAGACAGAGAGACAGAAAGTAAGAAATCATCCCCAGCGTGGATGGTCATGCCACAATCCCTTCTCCTTCACTTTCCTCTCAGAATTTTGGGCATGAACCCACACACACCTAGGGTGTTTTAAGTCACTGGGTCCAGGACTTGAATCTCAGTCAACTACGTGAGAGTCCAGCAACATAACCATTACGCCATCTGCTGGTCCCATTCTTCTCTATTTCTCTATCTTGTCAGGATTTTGAGCCCATACACATGTACCTAGCATACGTTTCAAGCTGTAGGGACAATTCCAACCATGGCTGGCCCTGTAGGATCTGACTTAATAACTAGGCCATAAAGTCTTGCCTAGTTATTTATTTATTTACTTTAACTAGCTAGCTGAACTAGGATATGACCTACAAAAAACTGAATGATTGCATCCCTCTAAATTTGTATGTTGAATTTCTAATCCCCAATGTGATGGTATTAAGAGGTGGGCCCTTCATGAAGTCATTACGTCAAGAGAATATAGAACCCTAATCAGTGTGATTTATGCCTTTATGAAAAGTACCCCAGGGAGGTCCCCTCATTCCCCACCATGTAAGAAGTCAGCAATGTGCAACACAGAAGAGAAACTTGACTAGAACACAATCATGCTGGCATCTGACCTAAGACTTTTAACCTCCATATAAATGCAATACATGTTTGTTGTTTATAAGATAACAAGTATATGGTACTTTGCTACAGTGTCCTGACCGAACTTACTACGTACAGTATGTGCATGTGTGTGTGTGTGTATGTGTGTGTGTGTGTGTGTGTGTGTTTCATTCTTTCAACAAGAATCAATAGTAACAGGACTAGGAGTAAATAACTAGGACATATCAAGAACTATGAAGATAGGTCATTTGTAGCATTTGGCTCTCTTCAACAGCAGTCCTTTCCTTTTTGTATTAACCCTCGGTCACTAATGGCTTCTGTTCCATCCCTCTCATAGACATGTTCATACCTTTCTTCTCTTCTCTTTAAGATTTCTCTCTCTCTCTCTCTCTCTCTATTTTTTTTAATAAACTGACAATACATACACTACAAAAGAAAGAATAGTACCTTATATTTCTTAATCTTAACAGATTTAATGAATTCTAATGGTTCTTTTTATTTATTTTTTTTTTGGAGAGATTTTCGTTTTAGGGCGCGTGCACTTGCCAGACAGACAGAGAGAGACATAGAGACAGAAAGCGAGAAATCACTCCCCCAGGGGGGATGGTCATGCTGCAATCCCTTCTCCTCCATTCTCCTCTCAGGATCTTGAGCATGCACGCACACGTGCCCAGCGTGAGTTTTAAGCCACCGGGTCCGGGACGCGAACCACGGTCGACTACGTGGGAGTCCAACAACATAGCCATTACACTAACTGCTGGTTCCCTCTAATGGTTCTTTGATCTTAAAAGATCTTATCAGAGGAGCCAGCAGGTAGCATATAAGTTAAGGTGCTGGATTCCAATGCAGCTGACTGTGGTTTGAGTCCTGGACCTGGTAGCTTGAAACTCACCCCAGATGCATATGCATGTATGCTCAGAATCCCAAGTGGAGAATGGAGGAGAAGGAATTACAGCGAGGCTATCACCCTCCACCCTAAGAAGGTGATTTCTCACTTTCTCTGTCTCTCTGTCTCTCTGATGAGTGCATGCACCCTACAGCAAAAAACTCTCTAAAGAAAAAATAAAAGAACTCATTAGATACAGAAGAAACTATTAGGATGAGAGACTGCATCCTTTTTTACTTCGAGAAGTGAAGACTAACGATCTGTGACTTGCTTACTCTTTCTGACTCTGACACCTGTGATCTTTCAACTTGACAGAATCTCTGTTGGAAATTCACGTAGGGGGCACACTCTAAAGGGCTTGAAAGTAATATGCATCAGCATGATCTACTTTTGTTGTGGTGTTAGCAATAATCGACGATATGGGAAGATGGGTAAGACACAGAGAAAAGAAGCTAAGGTTCAATAGGTTGCTTGTGTTCTGAGATGCAAACTTGAGAATTGCAGGGGACATGGAGAGTTGAGGAGATATTCAAGAAAAATTTTAGAAGTATCTGGATAGTATTATACAAGTGACCGCATGGGGACATACAGGAAGAGAGACCTATATGGAATACAAGCCTCTAGTTTGAATGACTGGCCAGTCGCAACATTATTAACTGAAAGAGAGAATCAAGAGCAGAAGATTTGAGATTTTATAGGAATGTGTGTAGTTCGTCTTATTTTTAATTTAGTATAATTGCATAATAGTAGGACTAGTTAACCATCCAATAATTAGAACTACAGGTGTAGACATCAGAAGGGAGGTATATTTCAAAGCATAATGTCCATATTTGTGACTGCCTTGAGGCAGAGCTTTTATACATTACTGTCTCCTCAAACCCTCATAAAACCTAACAAGCACTTGGAGCCAGCAGGTGGCATGATGGTTAAGGCACTGGACACTCACATGGCCAACCTTGGTTGGAGTCCCTGACCTGGTAATTTGCTTTCTCACTTTCCCTCTCTCTTTCTCTCTCTGGTGAGTGTATGTGCCCTGTAGCAAATTATAAAATAACAATAACAATAATGATGAATACAATTAAATAAATAATCCTTAAATAAAAGCCTAATAAGCACTCAAAAAAGATCTGAAATTTAAGAACTAGCAAATATCATATACTTTAAGAATGATGGATCCAGCTTTCCTTTGAATTCCTGAATAGCAAAGTACATGTAATTGATACCTATCTCTGTCATTACTGCTGCTGTTACAGAATACATGAGACCTGGTAATTTATAAAAGAACACTTCTTTGGCTTATAAATCTAGTAGCCAGAAATTCCAAAAGCCTGGCTCCAGCATCTACTCAACTAGAGAGGGTCACACGCTACTTCACCCCAAGGCAGAAAAGCAGAAAGGCCAGCAAGCTCTCATAAAATCAGAAATATTTGAACAACTGGCTTGCTTTATGACCTGTGCCCATAGAAATTATAAAGGAGAATTCCATCCAGGAGACTGCAGTTTCCTAGCCATGAGAGATCCTCCTCCTGGACCTCCTACTAGGCCCCACCTCCCAACACTGCTGCACTGAGTGTAAAGTTTCAGTGAAAGTTTGTGGTGGGGACACTCAAATCATAGCAATGTCACTATTTAGTGCGTGGCTAAACATGTTCTAGAGTTGGAAATTAGAGACTCATTAGTTACTCGTTAGAGATTCATACAGGATCAAGGGTTAAAGTAACTGTTCTCTTAGGCTTCAATGATTTCTTAGGTGCTGTTTTCCTAAAACTCTTTAATGACTGAAGTGAAGCACCTTGCTGGTGGCACATCAGAACTAATAGTCAAGCTCACTAATTTCAATTCGCTGGCTCATTTTCTATGTTGAAAAATTCTAGAAGCATCTGGATAGGATTTTATAAGTAACTGGGTGGGGACATATGGGAAGAGAGATCTGTGTGGAATAACAGCATCTTTACCTATGCCAGCTGGGACCTGTTATCCAGGGACTGGATTAACTTGAAAATATCACTGGATTGGCCCCATGGCCTAGTGGTTAAGGGCATCAGATCCCAATGGCCAAATGCATGATTCAGACCTGGAGTTTGAAAAACATACTGGGTACCTGTGTATGTATGCCCCAAATCCCAAAAGGATGGACAAATGGAGAAGGCAAGATTGCAGAGTAATATATATCCCCCACCAGGGCGTGCTTTATCTCTCTCTTTTTTTTTTTTCTCTCTCTCTCCCTCCCTCCTTCCCTCTATCCAACTTTAACAAGCACCAATGCCCTCTGATTTTATTTTATAATTATTTTATTTATTCATTCATTTATTGTAATTTGACCAGAGAGAGATGCAGAGAGAGAGAGAGAGAGAGAGAGAGAGAGAGAGAGAGAGAGAGAGAGAGAGAGAAAGTGAGAAAGCAAGCCAACAAGTCCAGAACTCAAACCATGATTGGTCATGTGGGAATGTCCAGCACCTTAACCACCACGCCACCTGCTGGCTCCTCTAATTATCTTTTCTGAACAGAGATACAAGATAAATTATACCAAATACATATTCTCTCTAACATATGTATTTAAATAGAGTTATGATATAGATACTCAAATTCAGCTATCTTAAAATATTTACTGTGCCAGGGAGAAAACAACTGCAACAGATACTTACCGAGCATCTTCTATGTGCTCAAAGGTAGGTAGGTAGGGTTGGAGGCCCAGGAAGAAATATATTGCATTCTGGCCTCTTACAAAGGTCAGGAGAGAATAAACAGGGAAATTCAACATCGAATGATTGGAGCCACTACTAGGGCAAATGTGTACAAGAACTGGCTTCTGATCAGCGGTTATACCTTTCCAGAGGAAAGGTCTTCTTAGCTTCTTAGTTGAAAACTGAAGAATCAATGTGAATTAGACTATTGTCAATCAAGCAGGGGCCGGGACAGTATCTGCATTTGGGGGCTAGGAAGAGCTTGGTGAGTTTATGGCACAGCAGTGGTTCAGTGGGCTGCAAGGTGACTGATGAGGGTTTAGGGTTAACACACCTGTGGTTTGGAAAGAAAAGAAGGCAAAGGCCAGACTGTTAGACTGTGTAAGTGGGTCACTGAATAGCAGCATGAAGATCAGAAAGACCACAATACAATGATATTTGTGATTTCATTGTGACTTCTGTTAGTAGTTGTTTATCAAAAGGATTTAGATTTAAAAATGCAATTGTTCTTTGGCAAACTAACAGTGAGTTATTAATAATTTACTCATTTAGTCTGTTTTAATAATTAAAGTTTAGTAGCTTCATGTTAGGTGCCTAGAATATAAATGTATCAACTAGGACTCCTAAAAAGACTGTACTTAAAATAACAAAAGTAAACTTCTGAGCTTTGGGACAGATGTTCTATACATGAACTAATTCACTATCATTTAGCATCTCATGTGTGCTTTCATATTTCTATCTCATAGGTTTTTTTTAAGAGTGCAGAGATTTATCATCCAACCTGGGATATTTTTGAGGGTGAAAGAGTATTCTAAATAATTGCACAAGGACAATAGGCATAAATGTGAACTATCACAGGCAAAGCAAATGTCTAATTTTTGTTCATTGCGTAAGTCATATTTTAAACTGTGCTTACATGACTAGAAGTGCTCAAATTGAATGCAGTGTTTTGAAATGGCACAGGCTTTTTCAACTGGAGATGTTTTAACATTCTAACATCTGAAGTTTGTGCACTCGCCCATTTTGTCTTCCTTGTTTCACCTTTACATATTACTTGTCAGCATGCTGAATAAATTACTGGTGGAAACAGGGAAAAAAAATGGAGATGATAAATCTCTAATTTGTGGCACTCACCAGCTGTTCAATACACACATAGCTTTTTTTTTTTTTCCAGCAGAATTCTTCAGAGTCTATGAAAGATATTTTATTTTATTTATTTTCTCAGCTTCCAAAACAGAAACTGGGATCAAGTCCAACAAAATCTGTGATGGCCAATGAAAAATGAAGCATTATTGACATAAGGAAAAGGAAAGACGTTGAAAAACTTACTACTGAGGAGAGCTGCCAGATTGTAGCATTTCAGTGGGTCCCTGAACAATGCCACAATACTCAGCTATCATTCAAGCAGGTGGCACATTATTATTCTTACAGATTGATACCTGTGCTTATTATCCCCTCAACTGCACACAAAACAGGGTAATTTCAATCAAATAATGTCTGTAAAAACTTCCATTAATAATATAAGGTGTTATTAAAATATTTTTTAAATTATCTACAATCTCTTCTAATTGATCCCCTTCCCCCCCATAATTGATTGACTCGCATTGTACCCAGGTACACCTGGATAGCTGACTTTGAAAATAAAGAAAAATAATTGATTTCTGGTTTCATCTGGGGCAGTTTGGAAATTGCTTTGTCAAGTTTAACTCCCACAGAGAGCAGTATCACAGAGTTCCACGATCATCCACAGTAGACAATGGATACACAGTTGTGCGTATCATATAGTCCAACAATAATTACTAATTAAAAAGAAAAGAGAGTCAATGCAGAAAGATAAATCTCGTGCATGGCCATTTTTTTTTTTTTTTTTTACAAATAGGAAATGAGTGTTTCATTGGTAAGTGACTCCCAGTCCCTAACCAAATGAAATCCACCGCAACTGCAAAACTGCTTGTCCTTAAGGCTCTCTCCATGGTCTGGCTCTATACCTCATTTCCCTGTTAGCTGGTAAGTTATGCCTCCAAGCTTTTACTTCTGTTCTTCCTTATGTTCAAACATATTTCCTACTTTTATTCATTGGCCAAAACTTTTCAATCTGATATTTAGTGTGAAGTAATCTCCAGAAAATTCTTCCCTGAGTTTGCAGATTGATTGAAATCATTCTACTCTGTTTTTTGTTGACATGTTTTACATGTTTCCCTGTTAGCACTTGATATGTTACATTTGATTTATCTGTTATATGACTCTTTCTCTTTTCAGACTACAAATTCTTCATAGTCTTCATTAAATTAACACAGGTTCTGGTAATAGGCTATAATTGGTGCTAAGACTATATCTCATAATTTGAGCTAAAATTAAATGCATGGGTACATAATAGGGTTTGCAATGGGGCTGACAGATAGTAAAAACATATGACAATTTCTAAGCAACTGCATATTTGTGAAGTGAGAAGAACAAAGCTTTAGCTGAGATTAAATTCAATTTGAATCACAATCCTGCCCCTTACTAATTATGCAACACTGAGCTAATCACTTACCTGATCTGAGCTTTAGTACTGAATTTTGTAAGATGTGCATACTACTAAGATCACGACAACGATTCAATGAATAATTTACATAAAGAAGCATGTAAAATATGCATGCTTAGTAAGATTCCTCACCTTTTTCCTTTTCCTATAATAGTTTTAAATTGAAAGAATAGGGTTAAGAAAATATCCAGGGCTGCATTTCTAAGACTAATTGCTTTCTTATATGTAGATATGAAGGAGCTATGCAGCATACCCTAGACTTACTCTGTATCTTTGATTCTGTCGTTAGCTATTTATCTATTTATTTATTTTTGCTTACGATGCAAAAATCTCCATTTGGTCAATTTCTAGTCTTCCGTTACTGCCCAGTTTAACTCTCACCTTTTTCAATGAAGGCCAAGAGAATTAATCGAAACAGCACCTGGGTTTCTACGCTCTCTCTTACATGATTTCATTATAATATATTAGATATTATTAAACCAAAGTTGTTATGCCAACTAGACTACCCTAGGTCTTCAAACTTTTCAGGTCTAGGATCATCTTTCAAAATAAAGAAAATAATGAGATGTATATCCAAGGAATCTCTGGACAAGGAAGACTTCATTTTTATATTAGAAAAAAAAAAACAACAGCATTTTTAAAAATTCCACTGTTAAAATAACAAACACAAATGAAGCACTATTTATACATACTGGCTATGATTTTGGGATAAAAAACTAATTCCCTTTCGTAAAGGAAAAAACATCAGAATGTATACTAAATTAGGTAAAATTATATATAATTGACCAGGGTATTTATTACATATAAATATATTTAGTATTTTATCACATAGTACTAGAAAAAGTTATTTTATAGAAAAGCAATGCAATGTGCTATAACCGTACTTGTTCTTTTTCTAACGAAAAGGTGATTCATTGCTGTCCATACTAATTCTAATTTTTATAACATAGAAGTGCTTAGAGTAGTCTCTACAGGTTTCTTTGATTAGCAGTTAATATTCACAAGGAAATAAGATATTAGTTTAATTTACCTTAATAACCAAATCAAATTTCTGGTGAAAGTCTCTGTTTACTGGCTCCAGGAGACTAAGTTCTGCAGTCCTAGGGTGCATATGGAAAAATCGTGGGTAATCCTCAGGAGTCCCTGAAAGAACATTGAGATTTCAATTTCAGCACATAATTGATAACAATAAGTAATATGTGTATCTGCCTTATCTATTTCCCTTCATTAACTAAGGAACAAAATTATAATTTCATTAGTAAATTAAGTTTCAATATTATGTAGTCTAGTGAAAGCAGACACAAATGTGGTATATAATTAATCAGCTTGTGACTAAGAGTATGGAAAATATTTTTGGATGACTTTTCAAAGATTTTTTTTATTAAAAGAGCTCTTTAATTAATTTAAAAATTCATCACATAAAAAGAGATAAGTGGAGGGGGAGTAAATTTTGAATTATAAAATTATGTTTTAATGGTGCATAAATCTTAATTATAACCTGCATGATGTTTCAATATACCCCCTAATAAATAACAAATAAAAATGTGTTGATTTCTTTACTTTTATCTGAATCTTATATATATATAATATATATATATGTGTGTGTGTGTGTGTGTGTGTGTGTGTGTATGAATATATTTTAAGTAAAGTTCAAAAACTGCAATATAATTTAGAGTTGGCTTTGGTTATGCCTTAAATCATAGCTTTCGAGAACCAGCAGTTAGCGTAATGGCTATGTCGCTGGACTCCCACGTAGTCGACCGCGGTTCACGTCCCGGACCCGGTGGCTTAAAACTCATGCCAGGCACGTGTGCATGCGTGCTCAAGATCTCGAGAGGAGAATGGAGGAGAAGGGATTGCAGCGTGACCATCCCCCCTGGGGGGTGACTTCTCGCTTTCTGTCTCTACGTCTCTCTCTGCCTGTCTGGCGAGTGCACGTGTCCTATAGCGAAAACCTCTAAAAAAAAAAAAAATCATAGCTTTCATTAGAGTGGAATGGAGCAGGATGTATAAAAGAATGAACCAAAAACACTGAAGCTGATTGAATAGCAGCTGATATGGGGGAAAGATTTCAGTTCTCAGAGAAAAACACATCAGTGGGACCAGAAGGTGGCATGTTGGTTAAGGCACTGGACATGGACACTCCCACATGGCCAACCATGGTTCAAGTCCCTGACCTTGTGGCTTGTTTTCTCACTTTTCCTCTCTCCTCGTATTCTCCCTCTCTGGTCAAATACAATGAATAAATAAAATTAAATAATTCTTTAAAAAAAAGAAAAAGAAAAACATACTAGCTGCTAACTCTGGAGTGACTATGGGAAAAACACTGTAATAGCTTTGTTTATACATGGTCTACCTCACCGCAGTTTTGAAACAGCCCTGTGACAAAGATCTTATTTGATCTATGAAGAAACTTACTTAGAGAGATTAAGCACATGTCCGGCATGCTTTGGAAGCTGCTGGGCTCTAGATTTAAACATGGAGCCAACCATGTGGGATCCAGCCCCTTAATGACCATGCCACTTGTTGGCCCATAAATATACATTCTATGATATCTGTGTTAATGATAGTGTTGAAATAAACAATGTTTCATAGCTGTTAATATGAAATGTGTGTGTGTGTATAATTATATATGTAAATGGCCTGACTCAATGTCATAATTGTAAGTCGAAAACTTATATGAACATACTATTAAGAAATCAACAAGTTATGCTTGCTGCATATTTTTGTAACTTTTATTTGAATGTATTTTCTGGGGCTTCTTTTTTTTTCTTTTATTTTTAGAGAGGTTTTTGCTATAGGGTGTGTGCGCTTGCCAGAGAGACAAAGAGAGACAGAGAGACAGAAAGTGAGAAATCACCCCCCAGGGGGGATGGCCACACCACAATCCCTTCTCCTCCATTCTCCTTTCGGGATCTTGGGCACGCATGCACACGCGCCCGGCGTGAGTTTAAGTCACCGGGTCCGGGACTCAAACCACAGTCGACTACATGGGAGTCCAGCGACATAGCCATTACACTAACTGCTGGTCCCTCTGGGGCTTCTTTTATGGTCATTTCTGGGTTAGGTGCTTTGTCCCTTATCTGCCACATACTGATCTCCCTGTCAAGCAACTACTTCAATACAGATTCCATAGAGGATGACACGGAAAGAACCATTTCTCACTGGATTCAGAGAGAAAGATAAACCCTTGTTTGTTTGCTTGTTTGAGGTTTGAGCAGTCTTTGTCTCCTTGGGACCATAGGCAGTACCTTATCATTTGTAGCATGTCTATGCTCTACATAGACAGGGGTGCAATGACTGCAGCATGACCCAGAGCAGTTACTCTCTCTCAACGTTAAAGATATCCCAGAAATAAAAGTTGAAAATGAAATGAGGCCAGCCCTGTAGCTCAGCATTTAAGAAGCTGTATCCCACATGACTGATGACAGTTCAAATCCTAGCCTCCGAGGCTTGAAAAACAAGGCAGACGTGTGTGTGTGCACACCCACAATACTGATGGGGAGGAGGAATGGAGGAAATAGGATTCTAGCAAGCCCATACCTCATTGGGATTTGTTTTCTCCCTTTCTATCCCTCTCCCACTCTGGCAATAAAAGAAAATAATAATAATAATAAAAAAAGAAAATGAAGTGTAGTAATTAAAGACTAAATGTTCCCTTTCCATTATTTTTTATGTTAGAATAATATCAAAAGATATCTGGAAAAAGAATATCTTAAAGAGTCCTTTCCTATTTTAAGAATAAGTGTTGAAGTGTTACCTTTAAAATGGTTGAGGAAAAGACAACCCAGAACTAGCAGACTTAAGTTTTCTTTTATAAAGCTTTCTAGTATCCCTAACTCATCAGAAGGAAGGTGCTAATCTGTCTTTCTGAAAATAAATACACAGTCCCCTAGATTTACAAGATTAGCTCCTATTTCCATTCTCAAAAGCCTCTTTGAAAAACCAGTCACTGTTGGGAACCAGCAGTTAGCGCAATGGCTATGTCGCTGGACTCCCACGTAGTCGACCGCGGTTCGCGTCTCGGACCCGGTGGCTTACAACTCACGCCGGGCGCGTGTGCGTGCGTGCCCAAGATCCCGAGAGGAGAATGGAGGAGAAGGGATTGCGGCGTGACCATCCCCCCTGGGGGGTGATTTCTCGCTTTCTGTCTCTATGTCTCTCTCTGTCTGTCTGGCGAGCGCAAGTGCCCTATAGCAAAAAAACCTCTCAAAAAAAAAAAAAAAGAAAAAAAAGAAAAGGAAAACCAGTCACTGTTCAACAATGTCACTGCCAAGTAATTTTGAAAAATTACTCTTGAAGATTACTACCAGTATGAAACTGATATATCATAAGATTTTATCAATAAGTACATACTTTTTTCTTTTCACTGGAAAAAGAATGGAAAAAAAATTGAGAACAAATTGGTTTGGAAAATGGATAGTCTTCCAAATTTGGAGCTTTAGCATATGTCACCACAATAAAATGCAAATAATCATTTCTTTTTAACATTTTTTCTTTTTAAAGAGTTATTCATTGATTACTATTATTTTTTAATTTGCTGTAGGCCATGTGTGCTCACCACAGAGAGAGAGAGAGAGAGAGAGAGAGAGAGAGAGAGAGAGAGAGAGAGGTAAACAGAAAGACAGAGAGAGAGAAAGTGAGAAAGTAAACCACTAGCTAGGTCCAGGACTCAGACAGCAGTCAGCCATGTGGGAGTCCAGTGCCTTAACCACCATGGCACCTGCTTGACCCCTCATTAAAAAAAAAATATTTAATTGTATTTATTATTATTATTATTATTATTTAATTTGACAAGACAGAGAGAAAGGGAAATTGAGAAAGAAAGTAGTCTGGTCTGAGTCTTGAACTATGGTTGGCCATGTGGGAGTCCAGTGTCTTAATCACTATGCTACCCAATGGCCCCTATGGTTCCTTCTTTTTAACTCTTAAAAAAATCATTTTTGTTATTATTGGTTTTCTATTCTGAAAAAGCATAAATTCTTTTATAGAAAAATATTTTTAATTTCATATATTTTAAACATATACATTACACCTCCTCCATAATGTTCAATAGACTACAGCTGATATTGGTGAGCAAACTTGACATAGGCATAGAAGTTTTACTCATATCTTACTAAGCCTAGGAATCAATTATTAATTTATCCACCACTGTGCATTAAAGACAGTTAAAAACTGTTACTTTTATCATTCAAATAAGATGCTAGAATAAATCAATGTGTCTAAAGCCACAGAATAAATTATTGTATGCCAACCAGGAGTATTAGCCATTGAATGAAAGACTAAAGATGGTGGGTGTAGTGTTGACATATGTATATATACACACATATATATATATATATATATATATATATATATATATATATATAATCTCAAAAATGAATTCAACATCTCAGTTCTCTTGTTTTCAGAATGTCACTAGTAATATTTACCTCAGAAATGGACAAAGGGAGATCCCCTCCCCCCGGCTCTCGCCAAATACTCTGCAACTCACAATTATTTTCCAAAGTGGCCAAAAATATGGTGGAATTATAAGAAAAATAAATACACTTTAATTACTCTATTGGTTTGTTATAGGGTGTGTACACTTGTCAGAGAGGGAGAGAAAAAGTGATAAATTGCCACCCAGGGGAGTAGACATGCCACAATGCCTTGTTCTCTATGCTCCTCTTCAAATTTTGGGCACACACACACACACACACACACATACACACACTCTCACTGAGTTTTCCGAGCCATTGGATCTGAGACTCAAACTATTAAGTTAGCCATGTGGGATCCAGATACCTAAACCACCAAGCCACTGGATGGACCTCATATGCTTTTTTTAGATGTATAAGGACATTATGGCCATGGTAAAATGAAATGCATAATATACAATAGTATCAGGAGTCAGAAGATCTAATATGTATTCCGAAGTAAACACATATTCTGCCTTCTCTGTGTTAATGAGAGTTCTGGAACAGTGCTTGATAATGGCTAACATGATCCTACATACACTAGCTGACTAAATTCCTAAAACTTATCTGACATTTGCAAGACTTAGTGAAAATCTAATGTTATGCATTTGAACGGGAGAATCAGTGATTCAGAAAAACAGATCCAATTAATAGAAAAGCCTTAATCTCTGGTCAAGGTCTGCAAAGCAGAACTGCTTTGACTTCTACATAGTACCTTAGGTTTTTACTCCTTTCACTTGATTGAGTTCGATATCCCTATTAATCAAATGTCAACCCCTATAAAATGAAAGAAAAATTAAATAGGTGAGAAGGTGGATTTAATTAATCTGGTATATCAGATTGCAGGTAATTCTGGTTTTTGAGTTAGCACAGGGCTCTAAAAATCTGGCCATGATGCATTCAGAATAATACAGAATAAATGCTGAGAAATAAATATGCTGCAATTAGAAACTTTTCAAAACAAATACAATATTAGGGAAGAAAACTTGAAGAAAGTTTGAGATGCTATTCTTTTAAAAAAATTTTAAAAGAATTGTTTTATTTGTTATGATTACTTATCTTTAATTTGCTATCGGGCACGTATGCTCACCAGAGAAGGAGAGGGAAAATGAGAAAGCAAGTCACTAAGACCAGGACTTGAATAGCTGTCAGTCATGTGGGAGTCCAGTGCCTTGACCACCACACCACCTACTGGCCCCTTGTAATGTTATTGTAATTATGGAGTTTATGTGTTCTTGTGAAATTATCTGTGAGTCAGACTTGGAAAGGGGTAGGTTTTGATTTTTAAGAGTATATTTTTCCATGGCATATTAACAAAAAATAAATATTTACCCCTATTTATCTGACAAGCAAGTAGAAAATTTTGAATTTTGAATAATGAATAAAATATTTTTTAAATAAAAGACACTAATGAGTTCCAATGCCCAGTTCTAGCCTATATTTTGTCCTTTGGCCTTTGCACATACTGCATCATCTACCTAGATACCAATTGTCCCATTCCCCTCCCTAGAAACCAGTCCTTCTGCTGAAATAACTCTTCCTAAACAATTCCCTTAAAAATGCTTAGTACTCTCCTCCCATAAGTCCAAAATGTGGTTTAAAATTTATGTACAGTGCCTAAAATGATGTAATTTTTCCCCAGTTTCTACTACACGGCACACATACTCACTAGAGAAACAGAAAGAAAAAGAGGGAAAGTAAGAATTCACACACACACACACACACACACACACACACAGGGGATGGTCACGTCACAATCCATATTCCTCCAGTCTCCTCTCAGAATTTTGGGCACACTCACACATGCACCAGCAAGATTTTCAAGCCACTGAGCCATTGGGTGGACCATGTGGGATCCAGCACCTTGACTTCCATGCCACTGGCTGGCCTGATATGTGCTAATTTATCTTTTAACATCTTTTTAGCCACAGACTCCACCCCTTCCTAAACTATAACATTTATCTCTTACCTTTGCGTCTACATCTACTACAGTGACTGACACGTCATCAAGTCCTTAGTTATGAAATAAAGGATAATCATTTCTTATTTCTAGGTCAAGTCCTCCTTAGACCTAAAAGAAGTTTATGTTCATGAGAGCTTCTATAATTTAATAGTCTGATCTCTGCTTTTGATATGTACGTCATTCTAAAAACCAAAGGCTTAAAGGAGGCTTGGATGTTCTATACAGACAGCATTTCTAAGTAAGGTACAGCATGTTTCAGAATCTGTGTAATGTCTGTTGGTCATCATGCACATGTGCATGTATGTATGTACACAGGATAGAGACAAGAAGACAGAAAGGGGTAGGTCGAGGGCTCATGATAAACTTCATTGAAGTTATTTTTCAAGCACAATTCAAAAGCAGCTGCTTTTTCATTAAGAGATGTGTGGTCTGACTCACATGCATCTGTTTCTCTAGAGGTTATAAACAACACAAATCGGCAACATTCATATTTTAGCAGAAGCAATTTGAAAAAAGCAGCATAATAAAATCTCATAATTTTTGCTCTTGATACAATTAGTAGTATCACATAGGGATGACTTGTGACTCTCTGTGAATTTTCTCTAAGAAAAACTAGTCATGGGTAAATTATATCACGTGCCCTTGGGCTAATCATGATTCTTCTCTTCCAGTGGTACTCCAAAATAGCTCTTAGTGAATTCAGTCATATTACACCAGAATGATAAATAATATTTAACCAGTGATAAAATACCAGTGGAGCAAATAGCATATGTTTTTTATTTGATTTTTAAATTTGTTCCTTGCAAATGATTTACAAATTGATATGGAAAAAACTATCAATTTGCAGATTAATACCTTATTATTTGAAGTTGTTTTAATTCTTCCATAAAAACTTTTTTTCACTTTTCTACACATTTCATTGTAGCTAATTGTGAGGAAGAAAAATTACTACTTTCTTTAAAAATACCTTTAAATGTGCTTATACATAAAAGTAACAGTCATTTTCAACAACAACAACAAAGAAAAAAAACATTATTAAGTGTTTCGTTTGACTTGGGAGGATTTTTTTCTACATGATTCTAGAACAATAAGCAATAATATAAAATTTTTGCAGATACAAACCAACAAGAATGGAATAGAGAATCCCTGGTCTATCCGATGGCGGCTGAATGTTCCGGTCCTGATCAATGGCTTGGATCGGTGGGGTAACAATAATGGGGTTCAGTTCTTCCTGAAAAAAAATTCAGAGAGTTTAGTTCAGCTGTATTACAATACTTCAGGGAGAACTAACAGGGGTATTTTTAGTTCGGACAGTTAGATAACAACAAAACCAGTAGCTAAACTCAGGGTTCAAGATAGTTAACACCATATACTAGTTAATTTTGAATCTGAAGGTGTCCTCAAAGTCAAAATGAAAAGACATACTAATCATGCCTTTTATTACACACAGAAAACTTTATATCAAGAAGTACTTCTAAAAGGAAAGCAAGACAACACATTTTTAAAAATTTTTTATTTATTTTTATTTCATTTTCTTTTATACATTCAATCACATTATTTAGCTTACAAAGTGAATATTTCAACAGGTAAACATTTCTCCCTAGTCCAGTTGATAAAATTATAAAATACCTTCAACAGATAATACCACATTTCTTTGTCCCGTTAATGCTTCGCCTATTTTTCTTTTAAATGCCCTTCATCAGACCCTACCCTTTCACACACACTATATCTGGTATTTACATCCATTTCTTTTTCTTTTCTTTCTTTCTTTCTTTTTTTTTTTTTGGAGAGTTTTTGTTATAGGGCACATGCACTCACCAGAAAGACACAGAGAGACAGAAAGCGAGAAATCACCCCCCAGGAGGGATGGCCATGCCACAATCCCTTCTCCTCCATTCTCTTCTCAGGATCTTGGGCACGCACACCTACGCACATGCACCCAGCGTGAGCTTAAGCCACTGGGTCCAGGACTCAAACCATAGTCGACTACATGGGAGTCCAGCGACATAGCCATTATGCCAACTGCTGGTCCCTTTACATCCATTTCTTCCCCAGAGGACTTAATTGAAAGAAATACAAGACTACCAAAGAGAATAGAAAATAAAGTTTTGTCTTTGTTTTAGACATGATTTGTAAGAAAATTATATTCTTTTTAATAAATATTTTTTAAAGTTTCAGATAAATTATTTATATTAAAATAAAAGCTTTAAAAATAGGGTTTAACTCAATAGAAATCAAAGTCACATAATTGCACATTTCATATCACTCAAATTAATTATATAGACCCAGTTCTGTGGCCTGGTGGTTAAGGTAGCCAGATCTCACATGGCCGATCCTGTGGTTTGAGTTTCAAATCAAGCAGCTTGAGAAACATGCCAGTGTATGTATGTGTGTGCCCAAAATCCCAAAAGGGGGTAATAATGGAGGAGAAAGAATTGCAGCATGACTATTCCCCTTGGGAATGGGGGTGCTTTCTCCCTCTCTTCTCTCTGTCTCTCTCTGGTGAGTACATGTATAATCTGGCAATTTACAAAAAGAAAAAAGAAGAAAATTGGGCACCCAGCCCACTACCCTCTGGTCACTGCCTCATGTTCCAGCTCACTCAGTGTCTGGGCCTGCCTGCCCGCCAAGGTTTCAATATATATCGCCAAAATGCCATCTCAAATGGAACACACCATGGAAATCATGATGTTTACATTTCACAAATTTGCTGGGGACAAAGGCTACTTGAAAAAGGAGGATCTAAGAGTATTCATGGAAAAGGATCTTGCAGGAGTTTCCAAAAATCAAAAAGGACTTTTGGCTGTGGACAAAATAATGAAGAACCTAGACCAGTGCCAAGAAGTGGGCTTCTAGAGCTTCTCCCCACCCACTAATTGTGGGGCTCACCATTGCATGGAATGACTATTTATTTGGTAGTAAACATGAAGCAGAAGGGAAAGAACTAGGCAGAATCAATGGATTACTCTTATCCTGCTAAGAGTTCTCCCACAGGGTCAATTAAGGAATTCACCTTACAACTCCCCTGTATAAGGAACAGATCAGGATCCTTAGAAAATTTACAAAGAACATCCAACTCCCATTTGACAAGCAGAGAAAGAAAAGTGAGTAAAATGGCAGATAAGCTTTTGATTTTTATATTGTTCACATCCTCTTGCCTTCAATAAGTAGAATTCCTTTTTAGTTCTCCCCAAAAGGAAGAAAATTACATATGATATAGTTATGGATTTTTTTAAAGAATTATTTTATTTAACTTTATATTTATTTATTCATTCATTTATTTATTTAAATTTGACCAGAGAGAGAGCGAAAGAGAGAAAGTGAGAAAGTAAGCCACCAGATCTAGGACTTGAACCACAGTTGGCCATGTGGAAATACAGTGCTTGTAACCACCACTCCAGCTGCCAGTTATGGATACTTAATCTACAAGAAGATTTTGTTTAAAAGTATAATATATTTCTTTTTCTTTTTTATTTTTTTTTAAAGAGAGATTTTGCTATAAGGCACATGTGCTCACTGGAGAGACAGAAAGCAAGAAATCACCCTTCCCCCAGGAGGCCATGCTGCAATCCCTTTTCCTCTATTCTCCTTTCAGGATCTTGGGCACATACACATATCACCTGGCATGAGTTTTAAGCCGCTGGGCCCTGGACTTAAATTGTGGTAGACTTCATAGGAGACCAGCAATGTGAATCATTACATCATCTGCTGGTTCCATAATCCATTTCTTTAATTCAGTGTTTCTCAGTTTGATGTACTCTGCTGTGCTATTTGACCGGCAAATATTCTTTTATAAAAGACTAGATGACAGGATCAGCCCCTAGCCAAGTGGTTAAGGGATCTGGTTTCCACATGGCTAATAGGGTTTTAATTCCAGGACCAGCAGTTTGACAGATATACAGGGTGTGGGCAGGCCCCAAATCCCAACAAAATGGAGAAATGAAGAAGAGATTGAGGTGTGGTCACTCACGACTGAAAGTGCTTTCTCTATCTCCCTCTCTCTCTCTTTCTCTCTCTCAGGCAAGCATATATGCCTTTGGCAATAAAAAAGCAGTAAGGGGTGTGTGGTCTAGATAACAAATATGCTTTCACACTGCTGATGGCAAGGTCTATGTTGCAGTTATTCATCTCCGCCAGCAAAGCGCTCAAGTCCCAGTGGGCACAGCTATGTTGCAATGAAACTTTATTTACTAAAACAAGTGATGAAGCCACACAGTTTGCTGATCCCTATTATTATAATAAGCATGATAAAACAACAACAACAAAAAACAATAAAAAGTATGCTGAACACAAATAACAAGCTATCATAATAAGCTATCTACACAGATAAGCTTAGAAAACAATATTAAAGTTTTAAAAAGCGAATTTATTATACCACGGGTACCTTCAGATATTTAATTTCCAAAATGACTAAGAAGAGGATATACTTAACATAATTTTAGAAACAAGTATTTATTTCTCCTTGAACTAATATACTCAGAACATGGGGAAAATAAATTTTTTGCCACCTTCAGCTCAAATATGTAAGTGGTAGTTCTAAACAGAAATATAGTCTTCTTCAATAGCCAATAATATCCCATTCAAAGGAATTATTGTCATGTTCTATTATATTTTTCCTTCTCAAGTGACAAAACATTGGACTGCATCATAAACATTTTACAGATCCAGTAATTTTCATTTTTAGCAGAAATCTAAAGTGATGGCATGTTAAAATAAGACAAAAATAGCAATGATATTAAACCATTAGGGACAATACTTAATTTTGTATTTAATTATAATAATTAAAGATTATCTAAAATTATTCCTTTATTTTTCTAGTAATAACAATGGGGAATTGGTTATAATTATTGACTAATAACTTAGACACTCACATACAGTTTACAGATACTGTTGAATTCATTATCACTAATAGGCTCTTAGTGATCTAAATGTCAATATTTTCTTGAAAATGAAGATCTACTAGAGTAGAACTAATAGTCTATTTTTCTTCTTTAAGTACAAATTTGAAACCATAAGAATTTGAAACCATAAAGATACAAAATTAATTCTACAATAACACATTATATCCATATTATTATTGTTCCTCTCACACGAAACAAGATGTCAACTAAAACTCTTCCTCCCACTTTTGTGTGTCTCTTTCTCTCTATCCTACCCACCACACACACACACACACACACACACACAAACATAAGCATCTTTTCAATACTATTTATATGCTATGTAATGTCTCTACTTCTCCCTCAAATGAAAAAAATCCAAAGTTGTCCAAAATATGTGTGTGTGAACATTGAAGTTAAGGGTTGACTGGTTATTCCTAGTGATTTCTCAAAGGAATCTGCTCATAGCAGCCAGAGTCAGATTATGGTTAAACTACTTAATTCCTGGTTCAAGTAATTAAATCTGTGGTAGCTTTTCCAAAACTGTGGCTCCCTCAGACCTTGTGAAAGGCTTTTCAAATCCTATTTACTTCCATCCCATTCTGCTTTGCATGGTCAGAGAAATTTGCAAGAGATACTAAACAGTCTGTGGCTTTATGAAATAACTTAATTCTCTACCTAGAATTTAAAAAACGAATATTAACATTTCTGTTAGATTCCTAAATGTGAACAGATTACATTGTTTGAGGGGATCCCTGCTAATCATCTTATTCCTGTAGAATTATCTTAATAATTAGGAATTAAAAATGAAAATAGCAAAATGTAAATATCTAGAAGTATCCAGATGACTGGGACTGGAAGTGACAGTAGGTGGCATGAAAGACATGTACCATAAAGCCATTCTGTATCATTTGACTACGTCATTCCTATAAATTATAGTAGTAAGAACCAAAGAAAATAAATGATCTAGGCAATAGTTAAAATAAGTTTCTGGACATTTCAGAGAAGCGGTGTGTTTAAAATAACCTTGTGACATTTTGACTTCTATGGAAATTAGTAACTTAAGACAATACCTTTTTCGGCTATTATATATGAGTTTGTCAGAGGGTTAAAGGGAAAATTAAGAATAAATTCTCAAATATGATTACTATGATTACCTACCAAGTAAATTGTGATCTTTCAATCTTGAGAATTTCTATTACTAATATGTGACATTAAAGAATACTGAGAATTATGCTTTGTGTAGGTGTATTATTAAATATTTAATATAACTTTTCACAAAGTAAGAAGTAATTAATCAGAGTTAGAAAATAATATATGCATTCATTAGGAAAAAGCAACATAGAGACCAGCAGATGGCATAATGGTTACATCACTAAACTCCACATAGTCACAGTTCCAGTTCTGAACCCAGTGGCTTAAAACCTACACCAGGCATATGTGCATGCATGCCCAAAATCTTGAGAAGAGAATGGAGGAGAAGGGGTTGTGGTGTGGCCATCCCCCAAGGGGTGATTTCTCACATTCTGTCTCTTTGGCAAGCACACATTGCCCTATAACAAAAATCTCTCTCTTAAAGAAAAAACAACATAAATACCATTTTTTGAGTTTTTGTTTTCCTCCAAAATTTCTACAGTGAATGGAATTATAAAAGGGACCTGTGTGTGTGTGTGTGTGTGTGTGTGTGCGTGTGCGTGTAACTCTATGTATACATATATGTACACATATAAGCAAAAAAATAAAAACACAGGAAAACACTTCCTTATTAAAACAATTGAGAATATTACAGAAAAAAATTCAAAGAACTTGCTTCTACATAAATTGGAAAATTCTACTCTTGTAGTCAACTACAAATAAAATATCAAGTAAAGTTAACTAGGCCTCAGGTGATGAGGGTAATCTATCAATATAATATATATATATACCTTTTTAAAAATTCTAAATATTTATATATCAATATAATATATATATACCTTTTTAAAAATTCTAAATATTTATATATTTATCTTTTAGTTTTGATAGAGGGTGCTTGTATTCACCAGAGAGAGACAGAGAGAGAAAGGAAAAGTGAGAGATCACCCCTTGGGGGGATGGCCACACTGCAATACTTTCTTACCCAATCTCCTCTCAGGATTTTAGGTATTCATGCACATACACCCAGCGTGATTTTGTTTTGAATTGTTACTTTTTATTTTTCTTGCTATAGGGCACATACCTTAGCCAGAAAGGGACAGAGAGGAAATGTGACTCAAAACTGTGGCTCCCTCAGATGCTATGAAAGGCTTTTCAAATCCTATTTACTTCTGTTAGGAGGACTGGTGACACCAGAATCCCTTCTCCTCCAGTTTCCTCTCAGGATCTTGGGCACACACACACACACATGCCTGGCATGATTTCCTAGCCACCAATTTGGGGCTCGAACTGTTGAGTTGGCCATGTGAGATTCAACACCTTAATCTCCATGCCACCTACTGGGCCTGCAATACATAATAATTTTTACACAGACCACATTCTCTGACCAAAATACAATTAGAAATCAATAAAATAATATTTTTAAATTATTCAAAAGAAATACCCAAATTATTTAGTAGTTAAACATTTTAAAAATATAATTTAGGGATTTAAAAAAAACTCTTATTTTAAAATATTAGAAGTGAATGGCAATCAGGGACCAGCAGGTGACATGGTGGTTAAGGTGCTGGACACTCCCACATGGCTGACCATGGTTCAATTCTGGAACCTGGCAGCTTGCTTTCTCTCTCTCTCTCTTTCTGTGTGTGTGTGTGTGTGTGTGTGTGTGTGTGTGGTCAAATTAAAATAAATGAATGAAAAGTAAAATTTAATAAAATAATTCTTTTTAAAAAGTGAATGACGGGAACCAGCAGTTAGCGTAATGGCTATGTCGCTGGACTCCCACGTAGTCGACCGCGGTTCGCGTCTCGGACCCGGTGGCTTACAACTCACGCCGGGCGCGTGTGCATGCGTGCCCAAGATCCCAAGAGGAGAATGGAGGAGAAGGGATTGCGGCGTGACCATCCCCCCTGGGGGGTGATTTCTCGCTTTCTGTCTCTATGTCTCTCTCTGTCTGTCTGGCGAGCGCACGCGCCCTATAGCGAAAAACCTCTCCAAAAAAAAAAAAAAAAAAAAAAGTGAATGACAATGACATACTCATACACCAAAATTTGTGAGATATGGGAATGAACAGTACTTTTAATACATATATATATGGACTCTGAAGAGTTGGCAATAAATGAGCTAAACAGCTGATTTAAGTGTTTATTAAAGAACAAGATACAGCCAAAGAAAACTGAGTAAAAATAATAGACAAGAGAGAAAAAACAGTATGTAGTATGTATTATATAATGCTGATGAACAAAGTAAATAGATAAAGGAGACACAGTCCTTGCATTCAAATCACCAAGGGCCAGCACAATACTATCCCTGGATTTCCTGAAAATCAGAATCTTTATAATACACCTCTTTTTCCCTAAGGTAGTTTGAGATAGGTCTCTGAGATTTTGAACCTAAAATATTAATTTATAGAAATTGGTTTTTTAAAAAAAGAGAAATGAATGGTGCATGGGTTCTCTTACAGACACTTTTCTTACTTCCCTTTACCTTCTAAATTTTATTTTACAAAAAGAATAGAATTATTCTTTTCCTTTTTCCTGTTGTGAGGTTTTTGCCATTAGGGCATATGCACTACCAGAGAGAGACAATGAGGGAAAGTAAGAAATCACCTCCTAAGGGGATTGGCCATGCCACAGGCCCTTCTCCACTATTCTCCTCTTGGGATTTTGAGTATGTGAGCACAGGTGCCCAGCGTGGTTTTTAAGCCACCCAGTCTGGGACTCAAACCATGGTAGACCACATGATGACCCAGCACCTAAACCATCATGCCACCTGGTGACCCCCAAAAAGAAATAATTATTCCTGTATGCAAACTCAAGTCATGTAATCACAGGATTTGGCAAATAACAAACATTATTTGCCAATTTGTATTCTATTTAATTATCCAATCTGGTATAAGGACTCTTCTCTCAAGTTAATTTTGTAGTATCCACTACCAAGAAAATAGTCTTCCAGTGGCTACAGTCAGAGTAATTTCTACAACTCTTGTGAAAAGGCAGTCAATTCAGAGATCTATTTCTTTTGAAGAACAGATTCTCTTCAAGTAGATAGTAATTATTGTTATGTATTCTTCTTTTGCCATCCTAGTGAACTTAGCTTCTGAATTTAATATCAGATTACAGCAAAAAAAAAATATGTTGAAGTTAGAAATCTACTCAGAGGGTCAGCTGGCAATGTGGTGGTGAAGGTGGCTGGATTCCCACATGACCAACTGCATAGTTCAAATCCCTGATATGGCAGCTTAAGAAACAAGCCAGATGTGTGTGTGTGTGTGTGTGTGTGTGTGTGTGTGTTTATGAATGTGTGCCCAAAATCCCAACGAATAAGAATAAATGCAGAAGGGATTAGAATGTGACCATTCACCACAGGGCATAATTTCTCACTCCCCCTCTCCCTAATCCTGTCTTTTTCTATTTTGACTTATAACTCAAACACAATTGGATATCCCTTATGGAAAGTATCAAAATATTTCTCAATCTTAGTGTAACTGCTGTAATTAGCTCTTTAGAAAAGCATTATTAACCTGTGGGCTGAAATTATCTTACTGAAGTTTATAACCCTCAGTCTAAGGTCCCACAGGTCTCAACAAATTTTCATAATTAAGGTGAATTCCAAATGATATACCAAAAAAGCCACCCAAATACTAAAGTCTCTTCTGTACTTTTCTTCTGGGGAATAGCTGCTTTCTTTACAATCTTGAGAAGCCATGTCTTCAGATTTTGTTCAGCTGTCAGGTGTACATTAGAAGTTCACACTGTAGCAGATATGCATTTCTCTTCTGTTTGAACTGTCAGAACTACATTCCCTGACTTAGTAATGGGGATGTATTTCTAGAATGCATTAGGTCTGTTTGGACCCAGACAGAATTCATTTTTCTGAGTGGGAGTGGGGGAGCTGTGGATTAGAAATAAACATAAAAATAAACACACAAAAACATACAAGTATAAAAGAGTAAGGATTCAGTGATCCAGACTTTTTTTTTTTTTTTGGAGAGGTTTTTGCTACAAGGCGCATGTGCTCGCCAGACAGACAGAGAGAGACAGAGAGACAGAAAGTGAGAAATCACCCCCCAGGGGGGATGGCCACACCACAATCCCTTCTTCTCCGTTCTCCTCTCAGGATCTTGGGCACGCATGCACACGCGCCCGGTGTGAGTTTAAGCCACCGGGTCCGGGACTCGAACCGCGGTCGACTACATGGGAGTCCAGCGACATAGCCATTATGCTAACTGCTGGTCCCTGGACTTCTTTGATGAAGAAAGCCATGACCTAGAACCAGACTCAGGTTTATTATTTTATATGGCATAAAATAAAGAAAGAACAAATGGATTGGAAAGCAAGTAGTTTGGCACCAGTAGTTCTTTTGATTTTTTGGGGAGAAATCTGAATAATGCATGTGGCTTCCTTAAACAGATACTGCTTTGCTGTATGGGCAGCTACTGTATTCACATGCAAATGTTTTTATTGCTACAAAAATGAAGCTCATGGAACCACATTTCTGCATGTCTGAAGGTCACTATGTTTGTTCAGAATGGCCACTCTCCACAGGTCCATGTAAAGAGATTCATACTGCACAGATAGTCATATAAACTATTAAACAATAACAAAAATATTGTCTTCTCTAAAAATATTGTTTTATTTAATGATTACAAAACTCAAGATTATTTCACTAGGAATACATCCTTTATGTTTATTAGCTTCTCTGGAGGGGCAACTTCTCTTGAAATGATGTAAGAGAACATTTTCACGTACAACTATTATATGCTTCAAGAAAATAATAATAATAGGTTATTAAAGTTTCAAGATGAGTTGTTAGTTATTCCTCATACAACCTCACTATCAGATTGAAAATAGAGTTTTGGGGCTTGCAGGTGGCATGGTCATTGGGGCACTAGACTTCTATATAGCCAACCATGGTTCAAGTCTCAGACCTGGTGGCTTGCTTTCTCATATTCTCTTTATCTCTCTCTGGTCAAATAAAAATAATAATAATAAATAAAATTAAATAATTATTTTTTAAAAGAAAAAAATAAAATGGAGTTTTGATATGAAAATTCTCTTATATGCACAAAAGTTCTTTCAAAATCATGGAAAATACGTACTACCAAAAGAAAAGCTATGAATCAATTTCAATTTTTTTATTGCAGCAAAAGTAACTCATACCTTAATTCTATTTTTCCACAAACTTTTTGAAGTGTCCTTGTATATAATAAATAAAAATGTATAGTGGGGCCAGCAGGTAGTGTAGTGGTTAAGGCACTGGACTCCTATGTGGACTACCATGGTGTGAGTCCCAGACCTGGCAACTTGAAACTCACATCAGATGCATGTATATGCATGCATGCATGCCCAAAATCCTGCGAGAAGTGGGGGAGAGATGTCTCACTTTCTGTCTCTCTGGCAAGTACAATCCCCTATAACAAAAATCCCTTTAAAAAAGTATTAGCAAGAAATTAGAAAATAAAATTTCAAAAATCATTCCTATAGGTTTAAAAAAATCTTAACTCTGTTCTTTCAGGTGCTCAAACCAGTACCTTGCATAAAAAGTAAATTTAGAGAAAACACTAACATTTTCAAGATTGGGCACTTTCACCAGTTTAGTCTGTTATATCATCCCTAATATAATAAGGGTGCACAATTCATTTGATTCTTAAAGTTGTATTATGCCTGGGTAGACTGTCTGTAAAATAATTTTAGCCAATCTTTCTATCTTAAATATGCTTTGGTTTTTCCAATGAGAAATGACATCTATCACTTATACAAATCAATGGGTCAGTACATTTTTAAAAATAAAATATATTTGACATTTAGCAGACCAATTATTAAAGTCTCCTGTCTTAACAGGAATACAAATAATATAAGTACTGTTTAAATGCTAAATATTCTTCAAGTTAGAATTTGAGTGATGTTTTCACCTGATTAACATATGAATAGTATTACACTGAACTTGCTGAAGTATTGAATATTTTAAATTAAATGAAGATATTATGACAATTGTCAAGATTTAATAACAATCCCCAAGAAATAATACATTTGAATACAATTCTAGAAAGGTAAACCGAGCTTATATAATCAGATAGCTCTCTAGTATAAAAGCCAAACTTGGGTGTTATCTTCAGATATAAGAATATTTTGTTTTAAATGTATAAAATATGCATCTTTATTTCATTAATTAATTTATTTATTTAGGTGTTTTTTCATGAACACTTGTGCTCATCAGAGTGAGACAGAGAGGAGGAAAGTGAGAAATCTTACTCCCTCTAAGGGGATGGCCATGCTGCAATCCCTTCTCCTCCAGTCTCCTCCTAGGATTTTGGGCATGCATGCACATGCGTCTGGTGCAATTTTCAAACTGCCAAGTCCAGAGCTCAAACTAAGGTTGGCCATGTGGGAATCCAGCTCCTTAACCACCACACCACTTGCTAGCCACCATATCTTTATATGTATATAATGCTAGACAAATCATTGCTTAGATCTTTGCTCTGAATTTTAATCAAGTAATAGTCTCACAGTATTTGAAAAGGACAGTTATGATAAAATAGTAAAAGTCATCCTATAAATATTCTAGCATTGATATTTAAGTGACTTGAAATTTTAGCAAACTATATAATTTAACATCTAAATGACTAAACTTAGTATTTATTATTAAATTACTTCCATTAATTTTATGTGTTCTTTACATTTAAATAGGTTATTATTTCTCTGACATTCATTTTAAAACCTTACTATTCAATTCATATTTTAAATCTATTATACACTCACAAAGACTTAGAATGGATATTAGAAGAGCCCATGGACAGAATTATTCTCATTTCACATTACAGTGTAAATGTACTGCTCTCCCAGAAGTTTTTGAAAGTGCTCAGCCAGAGTTTTGCTTGTTTCTATGTCAATTGACACAACATGTCAATTTTTGCTTGTTTCTGTGTCAATTGAATCAACATGTTCTCAAATGCAGACTCATATAGGCAGAAATATACTTACACATCCCCTTAGGAGGCTAAACAACGATTTCTGTTTTTACTTTGAATAGTAAGTCAGCATGACACAGAGAGAGCAGGAGAGGACAGAGAGAGGAAGAGAAAGAAAACACTCTTGTGGGGGATGGTTAAGCCACAATCCCTTCTCTCTCTCTCTCCCTCTGTTTAGGATTTTGGGCAGGCACACATATATGCCCAGCATGTTCTTCAAGCTACTGGTTCTGAAACTCAAACCACCCAGTCGGCCATATGAGATCCAGCCACTCCCACCACCATGCTGTGGGATGGCCAACTTTATAAAATTTTATAGCTGATATTTTTCCATTCATTACAATGTCTCATGTGATATACACGCATGTGAGATTTATACGCATCATTATATACAATACTAGTACATTGTCCTAATGGCCATACAGATTAACACACAAAGATTTATATATTAAGTTTTCTTTCAATTGATTGTGAGCTTTGGATTGTTTTTAGTGTGTGCTGTGATGAATAGTGCGCCTAAAAACACTCTCGTGTATGACTTCCTATACTGAAGAATACACTTGTGTTCAATATAAGAATAATGTAGCTAAGTGTGCATATGTTTCAATACACTAGGATATAGGATACTGCCAGTTTTTTAAAATGGTTATGTAAGTTTACGTTCTCTGATAGTGTAGAATTCTCATTGCTCCACAGCTTTGCCATTTTAAGCTTTAGTCTTAAAATTTTTGCATTTATGGGCCAGCAGATGGCATGGAGTTTGAGGTGGCTGGATCCACCTGGCTGACTTAACAGGTTAAGTTCCAGACCCAGAGGTTTGAAAATCACCCTGGGTGCACATTTGTGCATGCCCCAAATCCTGAGAGGAGAACGGAAGTGAAGGGATTGAGGCATGCCCATCTCCCCTGGGGGTGGCTTCTCACTTCTCTCTTACTCTCTCTCTTCCTCTCCCTCCTCCCCTCATCTCTCTCTAGTGAACACACACACCCTATAGCAAACAAAACAACAACAAAAGAAGCAGCAATTCTCATAGGTGTGTGTTATATCACTGTGGTTTTAACTTGAACTTCCTTGATTACTAATGATATTGAACAACTGTTTTTAAGGAACTGGGTATCTGTGAATTTTCCTTATCTATTTCTACAGATAAAATAGTTTGCTCATTTGTATCAGAATTTACCACACACTCCTGTTCAACTGTCTGAGTTGCCTTGCCTATGACTTTCTTGGGAGCAGGGATAAAGCTATTTTCTTTTGTATTTGTAGCTCCAGAAAGAGTATGTGGCACACAGGCACTCAAATATTGTGAAAGAAAGGCTTCTCAGTTATAGATTATTTAGAGTATTCTTGAGGCTGAGAGACCCTAGTCTTGCTCTTGGGATTTCAGTGGGACTTCCAAATACAAATACTGATGTTTTTGGAGAATTTCTTTATAACTGAGATCTTTGAGCTTACAGAGCTACTGCACTGAACTAGAATGAAAAATAATGTGGCCACAGAATGGGTCAAAATACACACCGGGATGCACTTAGATGGATGTTTTGGGGGAGTACAATAAACTGTCTCACAGTAGTTTAATAGATGGAGTAGCTAACTCCTATGTGAACGAAACACAAGCTTGCTGATCAACTTTTCAGTAAACTAATTTCTCAGAGTTTCACATTTTCAAAATAAAGGAAGTAATATCCACATTTCATGATTGGTATGGGGATTCATAAGAGAATACATATAAACAAAAGAGTAAATGATATATATAAAAATCATTATATATTAAAATACTTTAAGTATTTTCTAATTGTATAATATAGGCATTGAAACTGACTTCAAGTCATAAACAGAGACACTGATATGAACTTTGAAGATTTATTTAGTACTGTGTAATTGATTAAATATTTGAAAAAATGAGAGTGCCTGTATTTGCTTAAATTATGTAATGATTATGTTTAAACATTATTTCAAGGTAGTCTACCAGGAAGTTGAATATTTTCTTGAAATCAACATTTTATTTTCCTGGATTAAAAGGAGATTTCAATTAAATTATTTTCTATAGACTCAGACATATCATAGTTTTACATCCAATTTATAAAATCATTAAATTTTTTATTATAAAAAGTTGAAATGATAATTTCTTAATTTATTAATATTTAGATGAATTATAGATATATATTGAGCACTTGATATATATAAAGAATTCAACTAATTATTCAGACAGTACGAAGAATTTAGAGAAGCCTTTTGGAGACCTGAAGAAGTTCTCTACAATGAGCTGGGGACTTAATGTATTTTTTGTTTGTTTGTTTTTTGGATAGCTTTTTGCTATAGGGAATGTGAGCTTGCCAGAAAGACAGAGACAGAAAGATGGAAAGTGAGTAATCACTCCCCAGGGGGGATGATTATCTATTTCCTTATCTATTTCTACAGATAAAATAGTTTGCTCATTTGTATCAGAATTGCCACTCTGCAATCCCTTCTCCATTCTCCTCTCTGGATCTTTGACACACGCACATGTGCCTGGCATGAGTTTAAGCCACTGGGTCTGGAACTCAAACTGCGGTCGGCTACATGGGAGTCTAGCAACATAGCCATTACACCAACTGCTGGTCCTAATGGACTTAATGTATTAATACATGGACCACAAGCTAATTTAGAAAATGTTCTGTAAAGTGACCAACCTTTGGTGGGGTAGTGGTTAAGACGACTGGATCTCTCATGGCTAACTGTGCTCTTTAGAGTCCCAGACCTGGTGTGCATGCATGCCTAAAATCCAAAAAGGTGGGACAAATGGAGAAGGGATTGTGACATGATTATTCCCCATGGAAGGTGCTTTTGTACTCTCTCTCTCTCTCTCTCTCTCTCTGTCTGTCTAGCAAGTGCAAAGTGCATGCAACTTCTGGCAAAATCAAAAAGAGAAATGAAGGAAACTTATTTATTTATTTATTTATATTTTTTAGAGAGATTTTCACTGTAGGGTGTATGTGCTTGCCAGCGACAGATAGAAAGTGAGAAATCACCTCCTGGGGGATCACCCCCCCCCCCAGGGGGGAATGGCCACACTGCAATCCCTTCTCCTCCATCCTCCTCTTGGGATTTTGGGAAGACACACACATGCACCTGGAGTGAATTTTAAGTCTCCAGGTCCAGGACTTGAACCACAGTTGACTATGTGAGAGTCCAGTGACATAACTGTTACACCATCTGCTGGTCCTCTAAGGAAATTATTTTTAAGGATATTTATTTACTAATGTTCATAAAAGGCTCTGATAGAAAATTCACACAACTAAGTGTTATGAGAAAAATATTCAAAATAACAAGAAACAAAGATATTCAAGTATGTATAGCATGAATAAAGTAATTTTGATCCAGATATCAAAACTAAGATTGGTAGAGATAAAGGATGTACTTGTCTTTGAAAGGAGCTGGACAACGAAAGGGGGAAAAACATGCATAAATAGATTAATAATCAGCTAGATGCATTTTGATGAAAGTTTTTAAAGTATCCTAAACATAAAGCAGTTTAATTTTCACATAGTTGTCAATACAAAAATGTTATAGGTAAGTAACATATAAATGATTTGTCTTTTTGATTAAAAAAATCATAGAGTGTCATGTCAGTACAAAGAAATGCAAAAATGCCTATAACTGTATGACCCAGTGATACTAACATTTACTAATGTTATAAGGTAATTCGTTTCTTTAGAACTGGATATCTAAGATGCTTATATGATTTGTTTATTTGTCTTGATGGAGTCAGAGAGAGTGAGCTCACATGTGGAAAGGGAAAGTAAGAAACAACCCCTCCCCCAGGAGATGCATGCATGCTCATGTGCCAGGCATGTTTTTTGTCACCACCTCTGGGACTCAAACTGCAGAATCAGCCATGTGGGATCTAGTCACTTTAACCTCCATGCCACCTACTGGCCTGCTTACATGGTTTTGGTATAAAAAATAACATATTAATTACTGTGTTATATCCTTCATTATATTCTTAGATGTAGAATTTCTCGATCAAAATATGGAAACATGTTGAACTCTTTTGAACAAATTGCCAGATGGTCTTCCAGAAATACTGTCATGTTTTATTTCCTCCTTGGTAGTGTGTTTTTATAACTGCAGATATTATCAAAACTGAGGTGATAAATGTCTAGAATATGGCTAAGTAAGAGCAGTTGAATTTTGCAATACTTTGGACAACAGCAGAGGGATTAGCATATGGCATAATGGTTACATCACTGGACTCCCACATAGTCAACTGCAGTTTGAATCCTGGACCCAGCGGCTCAAAACATGCCAGGCACGTGTAAGCATGTGCCCAAGATCTTGAGAGGAGAATGGAGAAGGGATTGCAGCATGACCATCCATCCCCCTTGGGGGGTGATTTCTTGCTTTCTATTTCTCTGTCTCTCTCTATCTTTCTGGTGAGCACACGCACCCTATAGCAAATACTTCTCAAAAAAAAAAAAAAACAATAAAAACATCATGATGGTCCCACAAAACACACTTTCTTACTGTGTGAATTAACTATTATTTTACAATAGTATTTATAAATTTCATCTGAATTTTGCCACAAATATGATCTATCTTAGACAGCAGAATTTCACTACATGTCTCCCCCTTATTGAACTGTATTGGGTATGTGTTTTGAACTTGAAATTACAGAGGAAACCCAAATTTGACTCAAAAAGAATTTCATGATCAGATGATTCTAAGAAGTTGGCTAAGTTTGTTATAGAATATTTCTCTATATACTGCCAAATTTGAAGAGTAATAAATTATGGCATTATTTAGAAACTTGGTTCCTATATATTCTTCCTAAGCTATCCTCAGATGGAGCCTTCTCAAGAATATCAGTATTCTATTTCATTAATTAAAAACAGAGATATTAATTAGTTCATTTTTATTACCTTAGAAAACTGCTTTGGTGAAGAAGAGATATTAGTGATTAGCTGTTTGTTTTTATATATTTGACTTAAACATTAGTAATATTTATTAAAATAAGTTTGTCATCTTACCATATTTATATTATAATATGCTTATATTAATGTATGCTATAACAAATCATATACATGAATTTTCCTTTCCACAACTGGTTTGAAAAACATTGTTTGAGTGCTTTTTAACTTTGATTTTTAATTACAATTTTAATTCAATAACCCATACAGACATTTACTTAATGACTATTAATAGAGCTAGAGAGATGTTAATGTCATGTTCTAGTTATATTGAATCTGATATACTCTAATTTTAAATCACAGAAACAATTTGTCCATTCACTTTATAAAAAGCATATAAATTATAAATTATAATCCTTGCAGAAACATTCCTAAAATTAGCAAAATGGCGAACTTATACAAGTCATTTTGAATGGCCAGTATCATTACTTTTATGAAATCCCACATATTGAAAAGACTAAACTTGTCTCACCAGATATCTACTTTGTATACAAAATATCTCAAACATTTTATTTGTTTCTTATTATCGAAAGCTGGATGAAAAGAAGTCGCCTTCTCTTGTTATCGGAGGACCTACTGTCTCACCCCAGGGTTATTATACGTGATTTAAACAGCAAGAATAAAAATGTGTAGGTATGCAAGCTTCACCTTGACAAACGGAAAGTTTATAAAACACAACACTAAAATGGAAATGCCCACCAGGATACACTAGGAACAGAAGGCTTTCATATTTTATAGAGTTCGTGTAACCTGAATTTCCTGACTACAAGGGGAGCAAAAATAAAGGTTCGTTTTTTGATAGATAAGCTTGGTGGGATTATGCCTGCCTCACTGAAAAGTAGAAAACACTTGACAGAACAAGAATGATCACCAATAGCACAGTTCCCCATGCACTGTTCTCAAGTACTAAAGCTAGCTTCTGAGTCAAATGGAATACCAACTTCCCCCAGACTAAACCATTAGCAACATTTAAATCTCCCAGCACACTGAAGGACCCTGGGAGATTTGGCTCTTCTTGTTGAAGGGAAAACTGAAACATTTGGTCTCAACATTTGAAAAAAACTATGACCCAGACTTGTTTTCAGATTTCTGTTTTGTCCTTGCAATAGAGGCTACTACTTTAAACCACAGCAGGGGACCTTTTGATAACTCTGGATGCTGTCGCCTGCAGGGCACTGATAGAGGCTCCATGAATCGTTTTCAAATAACATTCTTGATATTTGCCCACAGGGTCTCTGGAAGCATCCTCTAAACTTTCCATTTTTCTTCAGAAGTTTAACGTAACAGTTTTTTTTTTTTTTTTTTTTTTCTCTCCCCTTCCAGCATTGGTTTAGATTCTCATTGTTGAAAACCAGGGCTGTGCTCTTACGATAAAATGTTTGCAAACATCAAAATTTGAATAATTGGGCAACTCACGTTCCAAACTCTATTGACAAGTTTATACTCCCAAATATTGGTTTAAACTGAAATAGTCATGTAAAATGCTGCCAGGCAATAAAAATCTCTCTCTCATTTTCTGTCTCATTCTAGATACATAGGTGTTGAGGTAGAGACAGATATATAGCATGTTTCTTTCTATGACTGATGAACTGATTCTAGGTGTTTTCTCTTGTCAAGAAGCTTAAAATATAATTGTTAAGACATGATTCATTAATATAAACCACAACTAGTAATTGAAAACAAGGCAATGTGTGTGCAATGAACTTTCCACTGAATTATTAGAAAGCACAGAGTTTTATAATAAAGGAATCCAAGTAATATAAATATTGCTTCACATTTCTACAAGGTTTTAAGTCTACCATATATTTTATTTCACTTGAGCCTCATGGGAGCAGTTTGAAATAAAAAGAATTATCCTTTTTTTTTTTTTAAAACAGAGAACTTAAATGATATCTCCATGCACAAATCCAGTTGTAACATAAAGCTCCCTAAAGAATACAGAATTGTTTAAAATACTACCCTTTTTGCTTATTTTCCAGAAGTAGAGAACTCCTCATATTCGGTAAAATCAGACTAAATGATGAGGGGGGAAAAACCTGCTACTATGTGTTTATGTATGATATTTGATAATATTTAGCTTGCTAGCAGCAGATCATAGGTCAACTACCTAAAATTTAAAAAAAAGAAAAATTTGTAGCTAGAGTGAAATGTCATACACTGCATTTATCCACTGATTTTAAAATAAGTCATATAATTGAAGCATTTGTATTTTTTTTATTAATTACTTTATTTATTTTTGTATATACTTTCAATCATATTGTTTGGCTTACAATGAGACCATGCAAGCATTTGTTTTTAAACAACTCACCAGCCATCCTGACTCCACATGGTAATAAACCACTATTCACCCACTTTATTTTATTAAGAATTATTATTATTATCATTTTTAAATTTGCTATAGGGCATGTGTGCTCATCAGAGAGAGACAGAGGGAAAGTGAGAAAGTAAGCCGACCATGGTCAGAGTCCAGCATCTTAACCACCACACCTCCTGCAGGCCCATATTTATCCATTTTAAATGTGTAGATTGGGGACGAGCAGATGGCATAATGGTTATGTCACTAAACTCTTATTTAGTTGACCAAGGTTCAAATCCTGGACCTGGCAGCTTGAAACTCACGAGAGGTACATGTGTGTTCATGCCCAAGATCCCAAGAGGAGAATGGAGGAAAGGGATGTGGCCATGCTTCCTGGGAGGTGATTTCTTACTTTCTGTCTCTCTATCAAGCACATGTGCCCTACAGCAAAAATCTCTCTTAAAAGAAAAAGAAAAAAGAAAAAAAAAAGTACAAATAACCAATTATAAAGTAACAAGGAACACCTTCTTTCTCTGTGCATTGTCCTGTGCATGCAGCTTGGCCCACTACACATTAAACTGTCCTAGCAAAAAAAATATTCATTCAATATTTAAAGAGCCTAAAGTTTTTTTTAATAAAATCTCAGAAGTCTCACATGTAAAAGATCATTAGTAAATTGGTAAATTCACGGTCTCTCAAGTACTCGTTTCCCTTTTAGGCACATCCTCTGTGCTCTGGTTTTTACCAAATATTCCAGAGCCATTTCTGCAGTGATGAAAACCTGGGATGAGGTTGCTTAGAGACAGCAAATTCCATACAACCAAGGGGAAGCTGAAGGTCAAAGAAAGAATTAGATTGATGTCAGGTTCTTGTTTAAAAACAGAATTTATTTGTTTTGCTGACAGAGTCGGAAAATACGGATAGTCAAGAAAGGGAAGACTTTATTTTGCTATAGACTAAATTCATGAAGAAATAACAGATATAAGAAAAGCATAGTAAATATTATTACAGGAATAGTCCACTTAGAGCAGAAACACTGTGAACTAAATGTCTGTCATTTCTCCCACCAAAATGGATCAAGTGATCATTTCAACTAGGAAAAAAATCTCAAACTAAGCTGGATATAAATGACTGCTAGAGGGCACACAGAAATCACATCACGACATTGGTTTGATGGCAGAGTCGGAAGGACAACGCAGCTCAGTCCTGAGCACTCTATAAAAACAACCTTTGTTTAGAAAATGAACAATACAGGTATACCTTACATTTATTTTAAAACATCTGCTTCTGTGCTTACTTTTCAATAAGAATGGAATTATTTGACACAAAGAAATAAGCAATAAAATAATAATAACTGGCATGACTAACATTGCAACACTCAAAGGGAAAGTACTTTTCAATAACTATAATAACCATATTTTCCCAAATACTCTTTCTTAGCAAATAATAGTATGGAACACCAATTTTAATGGTATTGCTCACAATACAAAGCTTGTTTTAAAACATAAAGTGCCTCCTTATTTTCTGTTTAATATTTGTGTTTCTTCTTTCATCTTGAAAAAAAAAAGTGTGCTTTTCAATATGAGCAAATTGAAATGACACTTTTCTTTTGCTATGTATGCAGCTTTTAAAATTTTCTTATTCACTTTCAATCTTATAAAATGTATGCATTATAGAAAAGCTTCTTCAAAAATTATGGAATATTTGAGAAGACAGTGACCTAGAATTACTTTAAAAGTAATCTTTATCAAAATGGAAGGCTGCAGAAGGGCTCAAAGATTCACTTTTAGGAAAAAACAAATTGCATGACATTTAACAGGCCTTGTCTAAATAGGCCACAGTCTTGGGAAGAAAGCACTATTTCTGACTCTGGTTCTCTTCTCAATGTGTTGAGTTGTGTTATTAGCAAACATCTTCTTTGTGGCCTGTCAGAAGTTGCCTTAGGTCTAGCTACAGCCATGTTTTGAGAGCCCTGAGAGGATTCAGAATCAGGATGCAGTTTCCTTGTCAGTGAAGAGCAATGAGGAGAAACTAACATGAGTAGAATGTCACAGAAGAGTCAATGCCACATAAGGGTCAAACGAATGTCACTGGATCACCAATGATAAACACGATAGATAAAAACACTAGAAACCAAACAAAGAAAGCCACACATGAAAACGAAGAAGGGAAAAGAGAAGTTGGAAGCAAGCAGGAGCAGAGTAATGTGCAACAGTACTTGAGTAAATTCATTGATATAGTACTTACAACTCTTTCCACTCATGTGATGGGCCATTTAAATAAGACTAGGGTAATAGCCCCGTGGCACGGTGGCTAAGCCTGTTCATAAGGATCTGGAAACCACTTGCCAACCACAGTTTGAATCCTGAGCCTTTAGTTTGAAAAACACTCTAGGTATAAAGGTGTGCATGCCCCTAATCCTGAAAAGATGTAAGAAAAGGGTCTGTGGCATGATCACACCACTGAGGGGGAGAGGGGAACATCTCTCTCTGTCTCTGTCTCTCATGTGCCCCATAGCAATATAAATAAATAAGACAAAGTGGCACAGAGCAAGACATTACTTTGGGTCAGTTTTTCTCTGTGTGTTTTCTGAAACCCAGAAAAATATGAATGACATAAATTCAGTTTTATGTTTCAGTGTCATGAACTTTTAGAAATCCCTGGTCCAAAGGCAATATATATCATCACAAATAAGCCTTTAATCTTTGCAGAAAAGAGCTCAAGAAAGTGGAAATGATGATTATTTCTGTATAACATAAATATGATTTTAATACAGACTAAAAATATTTTCCTAAAATTATAAGGATTAAGATAGATTTTCTATTTGATTTTGTTTTGCTTTTAGGTTTTTGTCATAGGGTGTATGTACTCATCAAAGAGAAAGACAGAGAAAGGGAATGTGAGAAATCACTCCCAGGGGGATGGCCACATCCCAATCTCTTCTCCCCCATTCTCCTGGTATTTTAGGTATGCACATACATGCATTCAGCATGATTTTTCAAGCCACTGAATCCAGGACTCAAACCATCGTGAGCATGTGGAAGTCCAGTGCCTTAGTCATCATGCCACCTGCTAGTCCCCAAGATAGATTTTCTAAGGTGTGTCAGGGGCATGGCTGGTAGATTCATACCACAAGAAACAAAAAAGATCATAAAAAATTAAATATTAATTTTGAAGAATTGTTACTTATATGATATAGCAGTAAAATTTATCATAAGTAAAATAAAGTGATAAACTTCTGAATAAATTTTGAAAATAAAATATTTTAAAATACAATGAATATCATATTGCCAAAACTTTACCTAATTATTAAGTTTGTCACTACTATGGTTAGGAATTTTATACATATATTCAAACCTAGGATAGAATGTATAGAGAAAGTCTATTAACTTTTTTTAAAAATGTAATTTGTACGTAGCTAAGAGTTACCAAACTAGAGTTATTGAAGGCTTATTCATTCTAGTAGTTATTTATAGATTATTTTGAATGTTCAGATATAACATCATCATTGATAAAATTTGCCTCTTTTTTCTCAATGTTTACAACAATTATTTTCACTTTCTGTCTTAGAAAATAAATAAATAAATAAATAAATAAATAAATAAACGAATTGTGTTTTTATTATTTCCAATGATGTCTATGATGTTTTAGATAGCTAATTTTCATGATGATTAGGCAGTTACTCTGAGCATCCTTTCTATTTAAACACTGACTAATACTGTGATCTTAGACTTTTAGAGAAAAATATTTCAAATGTTATAAAACACTTGGAAGCTACTTAGAGATAAAACATTAAAAACACAATTTTTTAAAAAAATTCAGATAGCTGAATAAAAATATAAATTCTGTGAGATCTTATTCATGATAGAATAATCAATAACTATTAAAAAGATATAGCAGTTTTTAATTACACAAAAATGTATGCATTTGTATTTTTAAAGAGCTATCATTGGGACCAGCAGATGGTATAATGGTTACATCACTAAACTCCCACGTAGTAGACCATGGTTTGAGTCCCAGACCATGTGGCTTAAAATTCACACCAGGTATGTGTGTGTGTGTGTGTGTGTGCATGTCCAAATACCAAGAGAAGAATGTCAGTGAAGGGACTGTGGCATGGGCATACCCCCTGGGGGTTGATTTATCACTTTCTATCTCTCTGTCTGTCTAGGTCTCTCTGGCAAGTGCACTTACCCTATTGTAAAAATCTCTCTTAGAAAATGAATAAATAAAGTAAAAATAAGCTATCATTTATTCAATCACTGAATAAGTGACAAATAATAGAAAACTCCACCACTTTCTAGAAATCTTTGGTCTAAGAGGCAATAAACCACCAGAATATTATCTATCAGAATAAAGCTTCATACCTTTCATATCACTAATATAAATTAATAATAATACTTCTTTAAATAGATAAGAAAAACCTTACTACTGATGGTTAAAATGGACAAAATTATAAATAGATAAATCACTAACAGTCATCTATAAACATTTGGAAAAAATGCTCAGGTTCATTAAATTTTGGGATTTAATGGATAGAGTATTAAAAACAATGCATTATATCTGTATTAAGGACCTATAAGGATTATCAACAGGTAGTTTTTTAAGAGGAAAACATGATACATAAAACTGTGTATACAGGGGCTAGCTGAAGGCAGGGCGGTTAAGGATGGAATGCCACGTGGCCAACCATGACTGGAGTCCCAGACTGGGTGGCTTGTAAATCATGTCAGTTGCATGTGTGTACATGTCCAAAATCCCCGGGGAATAGAGGTGAAGTAATTAGGATGTGGCCATTTCCCCTGTGGGGTAATTTGTCCCTTTCCTTCTCACTTTCTCTTTGGCAAGCACAGATGTCCTCCGGCAAAACATTTAAAAAATGTATATAATTATTCTATTCTAAGAAACACATACATATGCATGACATGTGTTCATTTTTTTATCATATGAGGATTAAGAATTGAATGTCAGAATACATATTATTCAGTTTTAGAGAAAAAGAAGGAGAACAGAACAACACAAAAAAAGAAATATGCATCAAAATATTTCCATGAATAAAATGGCAAATATTATTATTTGAAAAATACCTAATTTATGTGGAAAATAATCTAATAGGAGTCTCGTGAATACATAAATAAAAAATAGCTACCATGGTGTGGTAAAATTTTAAGAAATTTCATTACTTCTCTATAACTATACTCATGAAAATATATAATTAGTAATAACGAAGACTAACATGGTGTTGAAATATTGGGTTGTCAGAAAAGTCATGACACATTCTTGCATAGAAAAACATGTCAAGACTTTTCTGACCACCCTGAAGTTTCCATAAATAACTTCTGCTTTGAAGTATATAAATTGGCTATTTAGGTGCAAGTCATTTATCAAACATACCAAAGTAATTTACCTACTCTTCTCTTTAGGGGGTCTTAAGAATTTGTATGCTAATGATAATAAAGCATCTCTTCTACTTCCTATTACCCTGGTATTTACTTAACATCTCTATTGAACATTTAACTTCACAAAATAACAGGAAAATGATTCTTCTGTAGACAAGAGCCGGAGAAGGATTCTTGGCATTAGTGTGGGACTTTGAATAGACTGAGATCTTTCTAGATTGCAGGTTGTTGAGGTCAGCATTAACATTCAACCTACCAGGGTCCTGGACACTGACTTGGAAATAATTTCTTATTCATTCTGTCAGAATGTTGGATGTTGAGCTGAGAACAAGCCCACTCAACAGAAGCACCAGCAGGGGTGACCTAGTCATGTCCTTCAATGCTGCCAACTGGTGAATAGCAGAGAAGGTAGATGCTAGTCGGAAATTAGTTCAATGGCTATCTTCTCTTTGTTCTTTTTCTTTAAGTCTGATAAACATCTTGTACTAGTTCATACTCAGTGCTACAAAAGATGAATATCCAACTCTCTGTGGCTCAGTAAAATTGATGCTTCTTTCTCATTCAGATAAAGTTCAAGGTCTCACTTAGCAATCCAGAATGACAGATGCCCACCATTTCTTGTGCATGGCTTCACTGATTGCCGCGGAGGAGTGGAAGATTTTATAGATTGTATACAAGAAGGACAATTTAGTTTCGAGCAATTCAGTTCCTGATTTACTCATGGAATAAACACTGTTGGAGCCTACTATACTAATTCCTGGCTGGATACTGGGACACAAGAGAAATCTTTAAGACATGTCACAGCTTCTTATGAATAATTTTTTATTGAATGAAAGATTTAAGATTGCCACTAATTATAATATTGTAAATATGAATACATTTCCAAAAGAACACAAAAAAGAAAACATAAAATGTTGTCTGAGGGTTGAGGAAATCTTCCTTGATTTAAGCTATGCCTTGAATAGCAAATGTTTCTTGAAATTATTAGGGAAAAATATCATCTATGACATTTCCTATTTTTTTAAACATGTTTTTGCCATAGGGCATGTGAACTTGCTGGAGAGGAGAAAGACTGAGAGAGACAGAGAGAGGGAAAGTAAGAAATCATCCCTCAGGGAGATGGCCATACTGCAATCCCTTCTCCTCCATTCTCCTCCTGGGATTTTGGGTATGCATACACATTTACCTGTGTGAGTTTCAAGTACAGCACCTTAACCACCACACCACCTGCTAGCCTCTCTACAACGTTTTCAAAAACAGTTTCCTACGTGCCTTGTATATCTGACACTTTTATCTCTTATTTGCCTTGAATATAATACAATACCTGACATTTTATTTCCAAAGATCTTTAAAACACACCCTGCATTAAATCTGAATGTTTCTAAGCAAATTGTCATGCACTAGTGATAGTCACCATGTTCTCTCAATATCATAATCATGAAAAAGTGAGCAATTGCAAATTCAACTTGGCGAATATGTAAAATATATTCAATTAGTTCAAGTTGTTAGGCAGCTTATGTGTGGCCTTCAGTGAAGGTGAACAAATAGGATAAATAAGAAACCAGAAAGAAACAAACCAGTATATGTTTTTAAGAAACAATATTATTGGGGACCAACAGTTAGCGTAATGGCTATGTCGCTGGACTCCCACGTAGTCGAACGCAGTTCGCGTCCTGGACGTGTGTGCCCAGCCCAAGAACTAGAGAGGAGAATGGAGGAGAAGGGATTGCGGCATGGCTATCCCTCCTGGGGGGTGATTTCAATATTATTAAAAAGCATGTTTTCTAATGAATAAAAGCAACCAACCTTCTTCTCAAATTGATAGTGAGGTATATCAAAACATCTTTGCAAAAATCAATGGATATGATTTAATAAATCAGTGTGTTAAATCAGAGAATAACACACTTTACGCTAGCAGTGCTATCCCAGGCATCAAAAGTTAAAAAAAATAAAAAAGAAGACAAAGAATTGCATAGGTATTTGATCATGGTGTTTATAAGATTGCTTTTCTGACAAGCCTTACAGAAATGTCTCCAACAGAATAACTGTATTGAAAGCCAAATGAAATGCATTATAAAATATGATTCTTCTCTTGGTATACAAGTATAATCTCATGTGTAATTCAGGCAAAAGTAAGGAATTCAATTTGAAAGTTCCATTTGTTACAATTTGATGACTGTGATTAAAGAACCATAAAAATTTTCTCTTTGACATTTCATTTTTCCTTCATAAAAGCAGCCTCCTGCAATTTTCTTAGTTTTCTTTCCTCTTAACTATGGTGTTACCTATAAATGTTGAATTTCTCTTTTTTAAGAGTAGAAAATCTCAATTAACAATTTCTAGAGAACCACTTCATCTTACCAGCAAGGGCCAGTATTTTAAACTTTCAAAAGGTAATATCGAGATTTTTTCATTGAGAAGCAAAATACATTTTAAACGATTATTATGATCAGGCCCATAATTATGTCTATAATTTAAAAATGTGTTGCCTGAAATAAATTACCGCATATTTTATCTTGAGAGTGTTTATTTGTTTTTAAACTCTTTTAACACATTTTATTGTGGTAATAAATAAATTATCCTATTGGATAGCAATTAACCATCGGGCCTATATTCCTTACTGCTGGGTTGTCGGAAAAGTCATGCCTCATTTCTGTATAGAAAAACATACAAAAACACATCATTATTTTTCCAACAACTCAATAAATTTTTATTCCACTGAGAGAGAATGTGTTAATTTTATCATCATATCTGCCGCAGCAGTAAGCGTATCACCCATAACCCAGTAGCTGTTGCTCTTTTTAATACAGGAACATACTTTAGATTTTCACAGTCATCATTCTTGGCATCAGGAGAAGAAACAAACAAAACAAAAAGAAAAAAAAAGAGGGAGAGAAAGAGAAAGAAAATGAAAGAAAAGTCTTTCAGAATTGTGTCAAATATTTTCTGAATAACCTTGAGAATTCTTGGAAGACGTAGTAGGAGTAATTATGTAAAAACACACACTATAAAAGAGCTGACTTTTCTCTTTATTTTCCCTCTAATATTCATTAACTCAACAAAAGATTACCTAGTGATTACTTAGTACTAGGCATGGTTTTAGGTTTTGTCTATAATAGTGAACAAATCAGGCCCTGCACTAATTAGCAGTTCATTTTAATGAGTTTCATGGGTAATGTTGGAAAATAAAACAATAAACATATAGTGTGTCAGATGGTAATGAATGCTCCTCAGAAAAAAATGAAGGTGAGAGGTTTTAAATTATTATACATAATCATATTTGCAACATATTATAGAGAGAAATAAAAGTTATAATATTGATCATGAATTCCATGAAAACTGTTAAATTTCTCCAGAAAGTCAGGCACTAAGAAGGGAATAAACAGGCAACTGATTTTTTTTTTTTTTTTTTTAGCGTTTTGCCATAGGGTATGTGCACTCTCTAGAGAAGACAGAAAGAGAGAGATAATAAGAGAGAGATAGTGAGAGGGAAAGTGAAAAATCATCCTGGAGAGGGGATGGCCATGCCACAATCCCTTCTCCTCCATTATCCTCTCAGGATTTTAGGCATGAATACACATGAACCCAGTGTGATTTTTAAACAACCAGGTCTGGGATTCAACTTGTGGTTAGTTACATGGTAGTACAACACCTTAACCACCATGCTACCTGATGGCCCAATAGGAAACTAATTTTATTTTCACCCTTTCTTACAACTGCAGCAATGATCTGCCTTTATATTTACTAAGAACTATAAATAGGTTGTAATGTTATTACATCCAAATATTAGATAGTAGGCCAGCCAGTGGGCACTCAGTGCTCTGTGACACTGAGCTGCATGGGCAGGTCCCTGGGCCTCTCTGTTCATGCTAGGCATTCGTGTGTATGCCCGTGAGCGGGGCTGGCTCGCTGGCGTCACTCACAGCATTGAGACCCTACTGGATGTACCTGCCCCTCTCTCTCTCTTTCATGGAAGAAATAAGTATACTTAAAAAAAATGTCAGATATCACTCTCATTCCCTTTTTTCTATAAAATTTGTCATATACTTTCCTATAGGCACAAGCTATAGTAACAGATTGTACCATTCTTAAGCCCAATAAGAAAAAAAAAAATGATATATTCCACTGACCCTCCTAACCAGTAGCAAAAATATGAGAATCATCCTTTAAAATCATGCCTGCTTCTTTCATGTTACCAGAGTTTCTGAGGATATAATTTTAATTTTGTTTACAGTTATCCACAGATATGTTTTCTATTTATAGTTCACTAAGATTCAATTTGGTAACCTATTATTTGATTAATTATACAGCTATCAAATCATTCAGGTCCCTCGCTGTTTCAACAACAGTGGAAAAATGTTCTTTCATCCTGTTTATATGCAGTGTTTTGTGGTTCATATTCTAGAAATTGATTAAAATTATTTCTATCAGATGTGGAAATTTCATAAAAAATGGATTGGCATAGAAATAAAGGAACATTTTGCAAAACACGGTATAGTGTTTGTTAGCTGAATGAGTATTTTCTAGTAAATATTCTGTAGAACTCTAAGAAAAGTGGGATCTAAAATTTAAATAATTTGATAATGCAGTAAATTAGTCTAGTTTTCAAAAATGGATCCGTTTTCTAAAATAAGCTGTATAGATAATCCTGAGATTTCTTAAGATCACTCATCCTAAACCTCTCCAAACCCTTTCCTTGCTTGCTTCTCCTAGTGAAAAATGAAGCACCACATTCCAGGAGAACAATTATCAGTCTCCGTTTATGGCACTGATAAAGCCATACTTAATGCTGCAGTACAAACAAATTCTATGGGAGCCCATGAAGACAGAAAACAAGGAAGCATAACACTAATTTTAAAAGCATGGAATTTTCCTGCATGAGATGGAGAACCACTGGAATTTTGAAGAGGTGTGACATGGCTCAACTGTTTTAAGGGAGCACATTAGTGTTTGAGCATGAAACATAGAGGGGATGGCAGAAACAGAACTTAGTTCCAAGGGTGTTGAAATGTCGAGGTAAGAATATTGGCTTTGATTGATGTAATACTGATTTAAGTGGGTAATTTTTGGAGATAAAGTTAATCAGATTTCACTAAAGGCTGTGGGGTGAGAAGAGTATAAAGGAAGCCAAGATAAACCCAGGTTTATGACTTAAGAATGGAAAAGCTGGAATCTCCATTTTCTGACATGGGAGAAAACGGTGGGAATATTTAATCTGAGATACTTAATAGATATCCCAACTGGAGATAGCAACTAGATAAATGGGTACATAGGTCATTGGGTTCAGGGAAGCTGTTCAATTTGAAGACATAAACATGGACACTGACAGCATTCACAGGACAGGATGCTAAGATGGTGAAGACAAATAGTAAAGAAAATCTAATAATAGCTTCTTAGGTATGATTCCTAGATGTAAATATTCTATATATTAACTCACTGAATCCCTAAAAAAAGCTCTATGAGGCTTGTTCTATTTTTATTACACTATTTAAAAATATCATATTGGGCCAACCGGTGGTGTGGTGGTTAAGACATCTGGATCCCATGTGGCCAACTATGCAGTTTAAGTTCTGGACCTGGCAGCTTAAGAAAATGCCAGATGTGTGTGCAGGTACGCCCAAAATCCCCAAAGGAGAAATAGAGGATAAGAGATTGGGGTGTGGTCATCCCTCATGGGGTGATCTTTCTCACTTTCTCTCTCTCTGTCTCTCTCACTCTCTTTGCTGAGTGCACATACCTCTGTCAAATTAATACTGAAAGGAGGGATTCTACCCATATTCATCCTGATCTATAATAATTGATTAGGCTGATCTCTAAGGTAATTTTTAGCAATTGTTTCGTCAGTGAAAACTGCATTTTATTTGTTGGATGCCTAGAAGTGCATTTTATTTGTTGGAATTACCTTTCATTATCCACAAACCTTTAATAGTACTTTACAGAAATTTTAGTCTTCTCATCTGTATCATGATGAATATTTAAAATCCTCTCCCAAGTTTAGGATAAACAAAAGGGGAAATTATCTCTTCTCCCTCATATTTCACTATTAACATGATGGCAAATTTACAACCCAGGAGATCATGGTTCTTAAAATGAGGAACACAAGTAGGAGGGAATGGCCTGACTTGACCAAGGAGCACAGTGGAGACATCATCATCCAGGGAGCCTCTGGAAAGGTACCAGGAGGAAAGAGGGTCCAGACTACCTTGTCAATGACAGCACTATTATTTGGGGTTTGAGTGCAAAAGTGATTCCACCTATATGCATAGTCTGTGAAGTCTGACAATATGCTGTGTGTTTACACTTCAGAGAGAATTCATTTCCAATTCTCTACTTTTCTCATACTATTCTATTCACTCAGCATGTTCCAAAATCCATTTCCTACTTTTAAAAATCTACAAAGCAATTCTTTCTAGTTTGATACCTACCTCAGTCTCTCTCATCCTTAGTTTTCTACAATTATATCCTTAGTTTTCTAGAATTACACGTTTATGTATTATATACACAGTAAGATACAATTTTGAGTTTGTTTCTAATCCCTTCTGTTTAAATGTAATCCTACTATCACCTCACTGCTAATGAATATTAGTAGATGACAAGATGAATTAAATATATCTGATTAATAGTAATAGATTATATCAATATAAAAATATAAATAAGTAAATATTGAAATACTTAGGACGCTAAATTGGGTACTTTTTTTGTAGGAATAATCTTAAAATTTTAAGTTCTATAATATAACAGAATAAGTCCTTGTTTACTAAGAAAGTAAAGTGACTTCAATTTCCTTTTTTTAATTTTACCAGAGGTGCACTTTCATAGCACAGAGAGAGAGAGAGGGAGGGAGGGAGGGAGGGAGGGAGAGAGAGAGAGAGAGAGAGAGGATAAAGGGAGAAAGGGAGAAGGAGAACGCATCTCCCATGGGGCGTGGTCATGCTGTAATCCTTTCTCCTCTACTTCTTTATTGTGTCAGGTTTGGGGACACATGGTCACATGCCCAGGGTGTCTTTCAAGCACTCCAGGGTGTCTTTCAAGCTGTGGGGCTGGGATTCAAACCATGGTCAGCCATATGGGATCTGACTCCCTTAACAACCAGGCCATGAAGCCAGACTTTTGACTTTTAAATATGTCTGAAAAAGAATTATTCTAAAGTATTTCTCATCCCTCCCAGTAGAGTACAGAATATATAACTGTACTATTAATAAGTAGAAAATTCACAATTTTGGAACTCATAAATTAAAAAAAAAAGTGGTTCTAGTGGTGAGCACCCTCTATAGTAGGGATGGATACGTAAATAGTATTAGTTTTAGATGATAAGAAAACAATATTAATTTTTTAACTCTACTTGTTTACTGTCCAAATATGAGAAGATAGTTTTCATTCCTGATAACCAATTGTAGATATCAGACATTTCTTAAAGGGGAAGTGATGCTGATTGCTCTCTCAAGTCTCACTAACTTTCCCATTATAATTAGCAGCAGTTTCTTTTAATTATCCCTGCCCTTCTTAAAGCAGTCTCAGATATATAAAAATTAATTACCTGGAACTCACATCTTTATAATTTTAACCTTTTTATGCTTCACTTGTTTACAGCGACATTTATTTAAAACACTTATCAGGTGACTGCATATAGTAGACATCTGATTTATCAGAAAGGTGGGGGGAAGAAAGAAGTGCAGGAAGTTAAGCTCTTTACGGTGCTTTCAGACTTCCCTAGAAATCATTAGCTCATCAAAACCTGTTTTCCTATGGCTGAAAGACATAACCCATTAAAATGATATTACTCCAAATTCACTGTCGTCATTAAGCCATCACATTACATATTACGCAAAATGTGTTCAAACGTCTTATTCCCTTACCTTTTAATTATGATAAGGAACTTTGTAGATTATACCTAGCTAATTCAAAATAATGAAATCAAGATTGCCTGCAAGGTCATGATATTTACTACGAACTGCCACCTATTTCCTTCTAAATACCTTTGCATATTAGGAACAGCTGAAGATTGCCTACATATGTAGATGCTGTTTTCACTGGAAATAAATGAGCTGAATTTCTAGTTTTCTTCACTTATACAGCAGCTCACGGAATGAAAGACCCTTCTTCAGTTATGCCTGAAACCACCACCAATTGACATCGCTATTGTTTTGTTTTGTTTTGTTTGTTTTTTGAGAGAAATTTTTGCTGTAAGGTGTGTGCACTCATCAGGAGACAGATAAAGTGAGAAATCACACCCCAGAGAGGATGGCCATACCATAATCCCTTCTCAAGTCTCTTCTCTGGATTTAGGGCATACATGCACATAAACTCAGTGTGTTTTAACCCACCAGGTCCAGAATTCAAACCACAGTCAACATGTGGGAGTCCACCACCTTAACGCCTACATCACCTGCTGTTCCTGGGCATCTCTGTATGAAGATATTTATCAAGTCAACCTGTGGTGTAGTGGTTACCGTGGCTAAATACCACATGACCTACTGTGCAGTAGGTCAAGTCCCAACCCAAAGGGCTTGAAAAACACAGTAGGTGTGTGCCCAAAATCCCTAAAGGAGATTCTTCAACAAGTGGTTGCTGTATAATCATCCCCCATGGGGATGGTCCTTGTTCTTCAGCAAGTGATTGCCATATGATCATCCCCCATGGGCGGGGTACTGTCTTACTTTTTCCCCACCCTCATTTCTATCCAGCAAGTGCACATACCCTCTGACAAGTTATTTAAAAAAAGAAGGTATTTATCAAGCCTATGCTTCACATATCCTTCCCGACACTATCCGCACTGTATTCACAGAGCCCTTATTTCTGATCTGTGGCCTCAAGTCTTGATCCCTGATCCTTAATCTTTCTCTTCTTGCTAAATGTTGGAGTGAGCAGTCTGTAATAATTCTATTACCCATTGCACTTTTTGCCCCTCACCTGCTATTTTGGTATTGAAAATTTTACTCTTAGTGCTCATACAATGGGTCTTCAAACAGTTAATGGAAAATGAACACTATGAGAAAGCTATGCTTGAATTGAAAACTCTTTATATCAACTTGTACTCTAATTCCATTTTTTTCCATGAACTTTTGGAAGTTTCCCTCTAATAATACCTTCATAGATATGAGGGTTTTTTTTTTTTTTTTCCATTCTTTTTTTACTTCCTATGTACTTTATTTTCTAAAGTCCTCAGCCATATTAACCTCTCACAGGGTCATTATCTGTTTTAGTAGATGCTTTTACTCAGAACAAATCTTGCATAGGAGCATCTTAAATTCAACAATTGTTCTATATCTCAAGTTTTTCTGTCCTATTTCTCAATTTTTTTTTCTGTCCTACAGATATAAATATAAAAGTAACCATGACAGACAAAGTAAATTTTTTGTGTATAACACTAAAATGTTTGCCTAATTGAATCTTAATATAATTCCAAAACTTAGGTGAAATTTTAAGAAATTAAACATTTTAAAATAACTTTGCATATAAGGACTGTTGATTTTCTTAAAAATAATAATAATGGGGGCCAGCAGGTGGCATGGAAGTTAAGGCACTGGATTCCCACATGGCTGACTATGCAGTTTAACCCTGGACCCAGTGGCTTGAAAATCACACTGGGCACTTGTGCGTGCATACCTAAAATCCCAAAAGGAGAATGGAGGAGAAGAGACTGTGGTGTGGCCATACCCCCTGGGGGGTGATTTATTGGTCTCTCATTTTCTGTCTGTCTCTCTTTCTCTACCGTGCACACACATATGCATGTGCTCTATAGCAAAAACTAAAACAAACAAAAACATTCAGGGCTAGTCCCATAGCACAAAGGTTAAGGGAACTGAGTCTCATATGGCCAACTGCCATTGGAGTCTTGGCCCCAGTTACTTGAAAAACACACTGGGTGTGAGTACATGTTACCCAAATTTCTGAATCAAGGAAAAATGAAGTTAAAGGGATTAGGGGATACTCTCTCTTTCTCCCTTTCCCACTCTGCAATTCTCTGGCAATTTATATGTATAATTTTATAACTATAATAAATTACATATAATGTATAAATGTAATAAAATAATTATATATGTATATAAATTCTGATATAGTTACAAATACATATATAAATATATATTTTACAGGCATATGAACCAATGGAACAGAATGGAGACTCAAAAATAAACCCTAAAACATACAGTCAACTGATTTTTTATAAAGGGCATCTGCTAATCCAGTGGAAAAAAAGAAAACCTCTTTAGCAAATGGTGCTGGAAAAACTGGGTATCAGCCTGCAGAAAGACGAATTTGAACCTCTACTCACCATTAACAAAAATCTACTCAAAGTGAATCACAGATCTAAACCTAAGAACTCAAACTATAAAATGAATGGTGGAAAACTCTGAGAAACTCTGGGAGACATCTCAGTAGGCAATGACTTGTTAAATAAGATCCCCAAAGCACAGGCAATAATCCTAAAAATAGAACAAGTGGAATGAAATCAGATTTAGTAGAAGTTTCTGCACAGCAAAAGACACAGTAATTAGTGTGAATCGACAACTATTGGAATGGAAGAATATTTTTGTAAACTATGCCTCTGATAAGGGACTGAGAACCAGAATACACAGGGAACTCAAGAAGTTTACCTGAAAAAACAAATAAACAATCTGATTAAAAGATGGGAAAATGAGCTGAACAAACAACTCTTTAAGGAAGACATATGAACAGCCAAAAAACATATGAAAAAATGTTCACCATCCCTCACCATAAGGGAAATGAAGATCAAAACCACAATGAGATACCAACTATCCCCAATAAGAATGACTAAGATTAATAAAACAAAAAATGGTAAGTGCTTCAGAGCTGTGGGGAAAAGGGAACTCTCCTACACTGTTCGTAGGAATGTAAACTAGTCCAGGCACTGTGGAAAAAAATATACAGGTTCCTCAAAGTTCTACAAAAAGAACTACCATATGATCCAACAATTCCAATCCTGGGTATCTATGTAAAGGATAGAAGAACTCTCAGTCAGAAAAGTGCTTGCACATCTATGTTTATTGTGGCATTATTCATAATTGCTAAGATATGGAACCAACCCAAATGTCCATGAAAAGATGAATGGACTGAAAAAGTGTGGCACATATACTCTATGGAATACTACTGCACCATAAAGAACAACAAGACTCTGGCATTTGATAGAAAGTGGATGAATATGAAAGATTTACTGCTGAGTGAAAAGATTTACTATGAGAAAGACATTGTATGTTTCCACTTAATATATATTGACTGTCTGCATTCTATGGTAGAAATTGAAAAATTAGAGGATATAGAAACACAGTAAATGGATGTAACACAGATATAGTGTGTTTGAAAGAGTAGAATCTGAGGAAGGACATTTAGAAAAAAATAGAGAGGCAAAGCATTAATGGGACAAATAAATGTGGTATTATTTGTTGAAGATATTTTATACTTTTATCAACTGGACTAGGGAGAAATGTTCACATGCTGAAATATTCATTTTGTAAGCTAAATAATATGATTGAATGTATAAAAGAAACTGAAATTAAAAAGTAAATAAAACATAAAATAAACATAAAAAATAGGGGGAAAAAAGAGGATATAGAAGCATGGAAAATGGTCATGGATACTGGGGACAGTATGAGAAGAGGGTAGGAGAAAAGGGAGGATGAGAGAACAGGAACCAAGGAGAGGCAAGACATTTATGAGAAACAGAAATGGATGATTATCTGTTGATGATAACTTGTATGGTATCTTTTTTTTTTTTTTTGAGAGGTTTTTGCTATAGGGCGCGTACGCTCGCCAGACAGAGAGAGACAGAGAGATAGAAAGCGAGAAATCATCCCGAGGGGATGGACACGCCACAATCCCTTCTCCTCCATTCTCCTCTCAGGATCTTGGGCACGCACGCACACGCACCCGGCATGAGTTTAAGCCACCAGGTCCGGGACTCGAACCACGGTCGACTACGTGGGAGTCCAGCGACATAGCCATTACACTAACTGCTGGTCCCCTTGTATGGTATCTTAAACTAAGTGTATTCATGTTGGATAAATTCATTTTATAAGCTATAGTGATGTACAGTGATTGAATGTATAAAGTAAAATTTAAAATAGGAAAAAAAAGAGTATATGTTTAATATTATTAGAAGCTTTATGCAACTTTGCCAACATAGCCCAAAACTTGACTTGAAACTGATTATATGAAAGTAAATAGCCCTGTTGAATCAGTACTCAACTAGGTAAGGGCGATCTTAGCCTGCTTAAATGAACTATCCCTGGCCAGCCTCCATAGCGCAGTGGAAATGCAACATTCTGTGATACTGAAGACATTTGGGCATGTTTCAGGCTCCCATGCTAGGTGGGTATTTCTGGGATCCTGGTTAATGGAGGCTGGGAGGACCATAGCAGGAAAACACTGTTAGGGTTGCCTGTCTTTCTCTCTTTCTCTCTCTCTCTTATGAAAAAGATAAAAATAAGAATTTTTTTTTAAAAAAAACTGTTCTTGATTTGGGGAGGGAGTTTAAATTTATTTTAACAGGTTTATAACCTTTAAATAAATTGGCTATAACGTCTACTTTTACCTTTTGTGTGGTCTGAAGATAAGAAATAAAAATTTCTGAAAGACTGATCATTAAAGAACATTACACGAAATCATGACTAAAAATGCATGAAAGTAAAACAGAAAAGATTTAAGGATAAGGCAACAATTTTATTTGCTTCTGAAACTTAATTTATACTCTTCATTTTGGGCAAAGTGCAACTGAACGAAAATGTGAAAGTTCAGTTTATTAATACCCTCTTCACAATCCAAAACACATTCTTCTTCTTCTTTTTTTTTTTTTTAGAGGTTTTTGCTATAGGGCATGTGCACTTTTTTAAAAAAATATTTATCCGTTAATTTAAAATGTGAATTATTACTAATTAACATAATTAACTTTATTGAAAAATAATATTTTCAAACACATGGAATTGGAAGGATCCATTAATTTTACATCTGCACAAATTGTGTAATGTCTGGCTTAAGAAGAGACAGCTGGATTTTCCACTAGCCCTCAATGTGATGAATTCCTCACATGTTGTAACTTCTAGGAAAATGCACTGTACAAGCATGAGCAAGTGAGAATAAAATGGGCAAATAACTTTGTCTTAGTAGTATTATGAAAATAGAATGTAGTTTTGACCTCTTTATAGAGGGTCTCGAGACTGCTACTATGGGCATTAACTCTTCCTTTCTTACCTTTAATTATTATATTTAATGGTGAAAGGAAAAGAGAGCTTCAATTCATTTTGTACATCAATCATGTAATGCAAAATGTGATTGTCTGGTTTGACATTTTAAGTTGCAAATAGTGGAGTATATGAGCACTTTTCAGAAAGACAGAGACACAGAAAGTGAGAAATCACCCCCCAAGGGGGATGGCCAAACCGCAATCCCTTTTCCATTCTCCTCTCGGGATCTTGGGCACACAGGCACGCGCTCGGTGTAAGTTTAAACCACCGAATTTGGGCCTTAAACTGTGGTCAACTACATGGGAGTTCAGCGACATAGCCATTATGTCAACTGCTGGTCCTCCAAAACACATTCTTAAAATAAAATTATCTTTGATAGGACCAGCAGATAGCATAATTATGTCACTAGACTCCCACATAGTCAACCGCGATTCAAGTCACTAGACTCCCACAGAGTCAACCGCGGTTCAAGTCTCAGACCTGGTGGCTTAAAACTCACGCCAGGTGCATGTGCATGTGTGCCCAAAATTCTGAGAAAAGAATGGAGGAGAAGGGATTGTGATATGGCCATCCCCCTGGTGGGGTGAGGGGGGAAGAGTTATTTCTGTCTCTCTGTCTCACTCTTTCTGGCAAGCACAAACACCCTATAGCAAAAATCTCTAAAAAAGAAAAAGTAAAATTATCTTCAAAATGTTCTCTTAAAATGTACTTTCTGTGGTCAATAACATTATAAATTATAACTATATGTGTTCAGGGTTCACAATTGGCATTGAGTCGGCTGCTAAGGAAAACTGGCCTTTCGTTTTATAATTTAATAATATTCAGTAGGGTATTTAAAATAATATTTGGCTATAGCAGGTGTCAAGATAACTATAAATGAGGAAAGATCATTTTAGCACTGTCGTCTGTAAAAGAGATTGACAAATCTGAATGGAAAGCACTTTATAATTAAACTGTAACTCTTAGCCATACTAGTGCAAAATAACTGTTATGTAATTGCAGAGAGCTATTAGGCTCTTAATATAAGGTAATATAGAAAATATTCAAGAAATAAAATACCCAGTAACTCAAACATATTCTGTTACCAAGATAATAAAAGTAGTAACACCTGTCCATGTCAGTCAAAAGATAATATACTTTAGTTCTTTAAAGGTGTTTAAAACCAAAGAGCCTTAAATAACACTTTAATTTCTGGTATCAATGTTAACAGTTGACTTTGTGGGGATGCTGAGTTCTCGCTGACATTTACTACTAAAACCCTTTGCTAAGTTCAGCCTTCAATAAAACACTCGAATTTACTTCTTTCATTGATGGTGTAAATTGTCGAAGTAGACACCTAAGACTAGAGCAGTGGTCCTCAATTTGGTCTTAGCATCACCTGGAACCCTGCAAATTCTCAGGCTTTACCCAATTTTTACTGAATCAGAAACACTAGGGGCAATGCCCAACAGCCACTGTTTTAACAAGTAATACTAATGTATATCAAAGTTTGAGAAGCACTAGAAGAAACAGAAAATCTGAGACAGAGAGAGAGAGAGAGAGAGAGAGAGAGAGAGAGAGCGCCTACACTCCCAGACCGTACCACAGACTAGCCAGAGTTTTACAAAAGGCTCAAAACCTTAAAGGTGAATAGTAACTGAGATCTGAAGATGAAAGAAGGCAACTCACCAGTTCAGAGTGTGTCTCTAAATACAAACACTTTCTGTCCCACTTATGTTTTAGTTGGGAGATATTTTTAATCTTATAATGTTTTTCCGTTACAAAGTAAAGATAAAACAAATTTAAGATATTTTCTTTAATTTTCTATGTCCATGAGATTCAATATAAGCATAGTTCAATTTATAATTAAAGCGATAAGTTTTCTGGTAGAAATAAATACTTTATTACACTTGTGGTAAATTATGAATTTTTGGACCCTACTAAAAATGATTTTGGGGGTTGGGACCAGCACTTAGCGTAATGGCTATGTCGCTGGACTCCCATGTAGTCGACCACAGTTTGCGTCCCAGACCCGGTGGCTTAGAACTCACACGGGGTGCGTGTGCGTGTGTGCCCAAGATCCTGAGAGGAGAATGGAGGAGAAGGGATTGTGGCGTGGCCATCCCCCCTGGGGGGTGATTTCTCACTTTCTGCGCCTCTTGTCTCTCTCTGTCTGGCGAGCACACATGCCCTATAGCAATAACCTCTCCAAAATAAATAAATTAATTAAATAAATAAAATTATTTTGGGGGCCAGTCAGTAGTATATTGGTTAAGGCAGCTGGATCCCACATGACTGACTATATGGTTCAAGTCCTGGACCCAGTAGTTCAAAATACATGTTGGGCATGTGTACATGCATGCCCCAAATCCCAAAAGGAGAGAGAGATGAAGGTGAAGGGATTGTGGCATGACTCCCACTATGGGAGATACTTTCTTCCTCTTTCTCTTCCTCTCTCTCCTCTCAAGTGAGTGCTTATGCCCTCTGGGAAAAAACAAACAAACAAACAAAAAACCTGAATGTCTGAATGACTGTTGAAGAAAGATAGACTCAATCAATACCAATGTTGTGAAAAAAAGTATTGATAGAACTTACAAATTTTATCAAGTTATATTTAAGGTTATGGTTTGATGAGTAACCAGTGCTCAGTGCCTATGGAGTCATCACATAAAAACGTGTTTGCTATAAAAATAACTTATTGATATAGAAGTTAAAAAATGGGTGAGAGGAGAAATCCACTGGGTAAAGTTAGAAGTAGACCTCGCTAAGAAAAAAATGTATCAAAAGACAGAAAGTATAGCTCTTCGTATGCAAAGAGCTCCCAAGACATTTCAATGTTATTGATAAATAACAGAGGTTGATGGAGTAAAGAAACTAGGGCAGTATTTGTGTCATATTTTGGGATATATGTATAAATATCTATGCATATTTCAAAATTTATATCTCATCTTACCTTTTTATACTATCTTCATCCCAAACTTGCCCATCCTGAGTGCAGACCATGTCACAATACCTAGCTCCTAGACCTCCACAACAGGCCTGCCCTGTTGGCTTCCACTCCTGCCCTGCTAGAGGTAGCTCTGCGCAGAGCCTCTAACTTCCTGATCTATTTCAGCAAAGGTACACTGCTGTATCCCCTTTTTACCCGAGGAGGAACACAAGAAGGGATATTTCTTACTTCTATTTCACCTTACCTTCTCCCTTTTTACTATCTACTCTCGTTTTACAATTCTTAGGAAATAACTATCCTGAACTTACAGGTTTTTTCCATGGATAATTTAACCACAGTTACTATTTACATCAACTAGTCACCTGAGAGTCTGTGTGAACCCACAGGTCCTGGGAATTTCATGGACATGGGCTCAATGCACGTAAGAAGTGGCCTTAAACATCAAGTCTCACTAGAGCACTAAGATCTTCAGATTATTCTCTGGGAAATGCCTGTCTATGTTGATGTTTCTCAAAACAACAAAAATAGTTCTTTGCGTATTTATTAATAGAAGAAAAATATTGACTAATAGTAAAGTAAAAAGAAAAATACTACCACCAAATAAACTCCTTCTGGGACCAGATAATGACTCAGTGGTACAAAGGAAACCTCACATGAGAAGGTTCCCAGTTCAAATCTGGAGACCTCTTGAGTATGCCTAGTACACACTCACCCATGGTCCAGGACTGCTGAAGGGGGCCCTGAACTGAATCATGTAGACCCTGGTGGTAAAGGGCATGTTCTCTCCACTCTCTATTAGTCTGTCTCATGGGAAAAAAACAAACAAAAAGTCCAACAAAGTTCTTCACCTTTTACATAATGTAATATTGTACTAAAATAAAAAGTAGGAATTTAGCATTTTCAATGTGATGAAATAGATTAAGTGATGAGCCTTGCTTGATGTTTCATATTCCTAGGAGAACTGAGAAAATGCATCTATTAAGTAAAGAAATGCAAAAATTAAAAGTAAAAGCAAGGATTTTAAATGATCGTTAATAAAATGTGTTACCATGAGCTAGAGAAAAAGACCAACAATTCAAACCTTTGAGGAGTGGATGTGGATATGTGTTTCTGTGTGGATGTCTATTAAATCTTTTACTTTACTACAGAAAGAGAAATAATAGTCTTTGAAAATAGATACTGTCTGGGGCCAGCAGGTGGTGTGGTGGTTAAGACCCTGGACTCCCATATGACTGAACACATTTTGAGTCCCAGACGCGGTGGCTGGAAAATCACACCAGGCACGTGTGTGTGTGTGTGTGTGTGTGTGTGTGTGTGTTCAAAATCCTGAGAGAAGAAGGAATTATAGTTTGGCTCTCCTACCTGTGGGGGTGATTTCTCACTGTCCCTATCTCTCTTTTCTGGTGAGCAAACATGCCCAATGACCGAAAACTTGGTATTGATACTCAAGTACTTGAGTACATGACCAGACATTCTCATGACCGGGTACTGTGTGGCACATTTTAGGATTCTTCTCCAGCATATTGTAAACACAGTAACAAAACAATATATTAAGGATGTGTGCGGGGTTGATTATCTGAGGAAAGAATTGACCTATCATGGAGATAGTTCTTTGATACCCAAGTCATTCAACATTCATAAAGTTGTAAAATAAATGTTGAACTTCTCACAGGAAAAGTAATACTGTTATTTTTCAGAGTACAGACTCCAGTGTTTCTGTCCTCACAGAGCTGCCCCTGGTGGTCGAGTTGAGCACAGTCAGAAGGTGATGGTACACAGTTAAAGAGCAACCTCAGTGGGCCTTCCCCAGTCCAATTTATACATTCATTAGATGAATATTACTTGAGAACTTCTTGCCTTTTGACAATTAATCAGTAGAGTCTCCAAAAGATTCATTTGCTTAATTTGTGGGGTAATACAAGCCTCTTCACCTTCTCAACATTTCTGCCTCTTCACCTTCTCAACATTTCAGTCTACCCAAAAGGCTCAAAGACTGAATAAAGTGATTGATACATGGTAGCCATCAAAGTAATGGAAATAAAATACAGTTTTAGATTGCTTGCATGAATTTTATATGAAGGAAAGTGTTCTGACCAATTTTAGCCAATAAAATTTAAAGAATAAATATGTTTGAGCAATTTTATTCAATGAATACTAAAGTGCCTACTATTTGTTCAGCCCTATTTTATATGTTTGAAATTAATTTGAGAAGGAAACCATATATAATGAAAGTATCTTTTGGCTCCTAGATCCAGACTGTTTTTTCCACTTAGCGGAAAGTTGGCTTCCAAACACTAACAAAAATAATGTAGTGCAGCATTTCAAAATACTGTATTTCAATAGCATTTTATCAAGCAAGACAGGATGAACATGATAAAAATGTGCATAGATTAACTACTTTAAAATAGAAGTTCATACTTCTAGTCCTTGAGAAAATATGCTTTTTTTTTGGTATTTCAGATGTAAAACTCTATCATTATATTTTCTCATTATCTTTTGCTATACTTAGTAAACAGTCAGTTATCCTTACATCTTCTTTTAGAATATAAATGAGAAGATGAAAAACAAACCAATAGCATAAGGCCTGACATAGATCAATATGTTATAGATTAAATTTTTATTTGATTTGTACTCAAGACCTCTAATATTTCTAAATTGTCTTTTGTTGTCAATTCTCACATTTTTACTGTTCTTTTGGTTAAATTTACTTGTCAAAACTTCTTTTGTAAGAGTAATGAACTAAACACTCAATGATACATTAAGTAGAAAAATACTTTAGAGAATTGTCACCAAATCACGCCCTTGGCATCTGAAAATAACAATTAGGCTTCCTTCTAGCCATTAATCAGATATTTTCATGACATATAACAATTCTGCTATTTTGTTTATTTTGCTTTGTAGTAAGTACATTAGCAATATTGAAGTTATACAATAGTGCAGCACATTTCTTTAAAAATGCATTTTCAAATGTCATTTTCTGTAAAGTTATATTCCAGTATCTAACTTCTTTGTTAATTTGGTGGGTCTGGGATCCTGTTAGCTTAATACTGATGTTCTCCTCGACAGGAGTCTTTGATAATGGCAGGAATTCAATATACGATATGGATTTTTTTTTTTTACCTTTTTTTAAAACAAAATACATTTTTTCTCATTTCTCTTAATCTGAGATTAGCCATGACATAACTATTTAAAGAATGGAGTGTGAGAAAAGATGTGCATAGGTACTTTTTGTTGTTTTTGTATTTATTTGATTCTGACAGATTAATGCAATAATCTCAGTGTCAGTTTCATTAACAGATATTAATTCAATCAGAATCTAAATGCAAAATGAATAGAAAAGTGAGATCCAATTCTATTTAAGGTAATTGAAGTGCTTTCCACATTCATAGTTGGAGTGACATGCACCTATTGTAGTGAAGATGAACTCTAGATGCCAGATAAAATATTTAGGATTCAAAGGTGTCCTTAGACCCATCGTCATAGATACTACTGCACATAAAAAAGGAACTGAAGGTTCCTGATAACTGTTTTTGAATAGTTTGTAATGACACAGGAGAGCAACAGAGGCACAAAGAAAGAGGACTTCGTTTTTCAAATCAAAGAATTTGAAGGATCTCACCATTCTGTTATAATGTAAAGGTTCCTGAGTGAAGCTCCAAAGTAATCAAGTTGGAACTGACCTATTTTTGTCTCTGATACAGTTTAGAGACTATTATTCTGCTGCAAATGGACTTTATGCATATTTCTAATTTACAAAGTAGAACTCATTAAGATGACAAAGGATACAAATCCACTATCAAAGGTGTAATTATCAAAAGCAGGTCTGTAAAATTCATGGTTATAAGACAGGACTAAGTATATGCTTAGTGTAATTCAAGACGGTTACTTGAAAGTAAGAATTGCGAACACACACACCTATGCTCATGCAATTCAATTCATTAAGAAACATATACCAAGCTTTTAATTAGTCCATTGTGTCTTGGTATTTTGAGATAACTGGAATTATTTTGAAATTTATTTAAAAATACAAATTTCAGGGACCAGCAAGGGGCATAGTGATTAAGGCGTTGGACTCCCACGTAGTTGACCACGACTTGAGTCCCAGACCTGGCAGCTTGAAATTTACGCAGAGCATGTGTGCATGCACAGCCAAAATCCCTAGAGGCAAATGGAGAAGGGAATGTGGCATGGACATCCCCCCAGGGGGATTATTTCTTCCTTTCTATCTCTCTGTCTCTCTAGCAAGTACATATATCAGATAGCAAAATCCCTCAAGAAAAAAAAAAAATACAAACTTCTGGGTCATTCCCATAGTCTAATGGTTAAGGGAGTTAGATCCCATATGGCCAATCACATATTTCTAATCCTGGTGCTGGCATCTTAAACAACATGCCAGTTGCTTATGTTTATATCCCCAAATCCCAACAAGAAGGAGAAACGGAGGAGAAAAGACTACAGTATGACCACACTCCTTTGGAGAGATGCTTTCTCTCCTTCTCTCTCTTTGGTTGTCTCCCTCTAATGAGTGCATGCACCTCTGGAAATTAAAAAAAGGAGAAATATGAGCCAGCCTGTGGCCAGGTGGCTATGATGGCTGGATCCAACATGGTGGACCAAATGGTTAGAGTCTCAGCATGCATACCGAAGTTCCAAAAGGGAGGAAGAAATGGAGGAGAAAGAATTATGATGTAACCAGGCCCCAAGAGGTGTGTTTTCTTGCCCCCTGCCCTGCCCTCTCTCCAGCAAGCACCCTCTGGCAAACTGAAAAAAAAAAAAAAAAAAGTATATATATATATATATATATATATATATGAGTGTGTGTGTATACACACACACACACACATACACACATACACACACTTGTACTTTGGGACCAGCAGTTGGCATAATGGCTACATTGCTGGACTCCCATGTAGTTATTTTATAGTGACAGTAATTAGAACTCGAACTCCAGAGTAACAAAACTACAGAACCAAAAGTCAAGCTTTATAGGTGAAATACTTTTCATTGTATACAAACATAACTTTTAAGGAGCACGTGTAAGTTACCAGCATGGTATATACTGCCTATAAACACCATATGATGTAAAATTGCTTTTGAACACAGGAAATATTAATATTTATAACCTAAGTACACAATCCAAGAAGTTTCTTTTTTTCTAACAATTCATATCAAAGCATCCACACTAAGAAATAAGTATTCTGAGTAGAAAGTAGTATCGTAAATAATTCTTCAGCCCAATGCATGCATGCCATGCTGATAAATGCAAACTCTTTTATATGATCCTCAAATCATATGAAAAAGATGTTTCTTGGCAGAGACGTATTTAAATCATTCTACATTTCTTCCCTTCTCTCTTGTGTGAAAATGTCACCTTAAGAGTAATTTTTTTAAGGAATAAGTTGTTTCATTTTGTGTCTTCAGATAAATTGTATGTGAGGGTTTTAGAGATTGGGGATTTGAAGTTCTTTGAATGTTTATTATTACTCTTTGACATTATCAGTATAAATGTTTATAGTACCTATAATAATTATTCTTTGACTATCTTGACATGGAAAGTTACTTTTTTTTTCAATTTCATTAAGATAAAAACAGCTGTCTTGTGTATTATTTACTGCCCCATATCTTCTATTTCACCTTAAATCATCACCATTGCTACAAACCAGCTGCAAGCTTCGAGAAAATCTCATTGAATAGAAAACAGAGTTGTTATAAATTGTATTCACCTCTCTGTAGAAACTGAAAACAAATAAAACTTTTCTATTAATCTGTATGAATAGGTTGTTTAAAGAAAATCGACATTAGGAAGATTGTCAGGAAATTGACAACATGGTATTATTTTCTAAAACCTGGATTTGAGTGATGAGAATGTACGAACTGTTAGAAAGAATGAAAGAAGCGTTTTATAGCAGAGCAGATGGCAAAGTGTGGCCCTGGTGACATTCAAGGTCCAGGAAACAGGGTAAAAGTCTTCGGACAGCAGAGAAGTAAGAATTAAGTCTTGTGTTGCATGGAAAGCTCTATTTGGCTATTGGACTTTTATTTTTACCATAATCAGGAGCCACCAGGGTATTTTAAGAAGGAGAGTAACTTGAGCTGATTTATTTCACTCTGACTGTTGTGTGAAGAATGGGCTGTAGGGAGCAAAAGCAAAAGCAGAAACAGGAGGTGACAGTGGCTCATATATAGGATTTCCTCTAAAGGTCTTCAAGGCATCATGAACTGACATTGTGTGCATTTTTTTTAATTGACTTTTTTTCAAAACAAATAAATCGGTTGCTTTGCTCAGAGTCTATTTTCTTTCTTTGGGTATCTTTGCAAAGGCTGTTAGTAAATAAGATGCAAAGTAGAGGGCTCACTACTAGGCTGGCCACAAATCAAACTGGTTTAAGCTACCGTAGTGGAGAAACAGTACCTTTCAGAAAAATGACTTTACCAAAAAGCAATTCCAGATATTTTGGTTTCTAAAAACTGTAGCTGTTTATGAATATCCTCAAACTCTACTTATTACTTTGTTTAGTATTATTTACATAATTTTTTTTTCTGGTTACTTCCTTGAGTTCAAAAGCATTTTTTGGTCACACATAAGCATCAACATAATAATTAAAACTATTAAAATACATCATTATTACTCATTTTTGCCAAGAACTAAACAAAGAAATATATAATATAAATTTGGTTTTGCTGAGAAGAAAATAAATCAAATGAAAGTTTATCGCCTATAGAATAATAACTTTTAGGTACATCTTTTTATTTGTCTTCTTTTTTTTTTAAATCTGCTTGAAGATGTGAGTGTTTTCCAGAGAGAGAGATAGGCAGAAAGAACGAAGAAAAGCCAGAAAGTACCCTGCATGGAAAATGACCACACTGCAATTCCTTCTCCTCCATTTCTCCCTCTTATCAGGATTTTGGGTATTCATACACATGTGCTCAGCATGTTTAGGACTTGAACAGCACCGTCAGCCATGTGGGATCCAGCTGCCTTAACCAGCATGCAACAGGTTGTCTTGTATTTAATTTTTTTTAAATAGTGGAGCTTTTTTTTTTTTTTTTACCAAATAGTATTTTACACAGAATTATAAAATAGAAATGGACAATAAATTAAGACCCACTCATATAATATCATACCATACAGCTGTTTTAACAGATAAATAACATATATAGATAAAAAATAGTTTATTCCAAATAAGTAAATATTTACAGAGCTTCCTATATTTAAGGCGCTATTTTAAGAGTTTACAATCAATAGCAAACAATACAGTCATGGTCCCTGTTTGTAGAGTGTTTATATTTCAGAGGGAGTAGATAGATATTAATCAATTCAACCAGTGAATGTGGAAGAAATTTCCACATTAGCAAGCTCATTTGCAGAAAATAAAATGAGGTGTAAAACCTAATTTCTGGACGAAGTGAGCCACTGTAGACTACGCAAACAGGGAAAGCATCTTGGAGAACTAACATTATAAAACCTAAATAACTGAAAAAGCAGGGGAGGAAATAGCAGGAAAGAACATCCCAGAAAAAGGGCACATGAAATGCGAGAAATCACTCCCCAGGGGAGATGGCCATGCTGCAATCCCTTCTCCTCATGTGCCTTCCTCTGAAAGAGTGTAGGTCAGTTGCAGAAAGAAGATCAGGGAGCAGGTTGAAGAGAAGATACAGATGAGGTCAGTGAGACAAGACTATGTAGGACCTTGTAGGTCTTGGTGAAGAAAGACACTTAGGTATAATGATTTAATGAGCAGTGCTCAGTGTTGAAGCAGAAGAGTCACATGATCTGATGTTTATTTTCTATATCATTCTGATTAGATTTTAGGCAGACGTGATAGATAGCTATATCAGGACTCCAGTAAAGAATCTATGCTTTATTCCGGTAAAGAATACATTTGCCTTAGATATACGAGTTTTCAGCTGCTCAGCATCCACTTTCCTTCCTTTTTTTTGTTTTTGTTTACCTTAGGGCACAAGTAATCACCAGAGAGAGAGAGACAGAGAAAGTGAGAGGGCAAGTGAGAAATCACCCCTCAGGAGGAGTGGTCACGTCGCAATCCCTTCTCCTCCATTCTCCTCCTGGAATCTTGGGAATGCATGCACATGCATCTGGAGTGATTTTTAAGCCACTGGGTCTGGGAATTGAACTGTGGTTGGCCATGTGCAAGTCCAGCGACGTAACCACTATGCCATCTGCTGGCCCCATCACTTCCCCATCTCAACAGTACATTTGTTTTTTTGAGAGGTTTTTGCTATAGGGCGCGTGCGCTCACCAGACAGACAGGCAGAGAGATAGAAAGCAAGAAATCACCCCCCGGGCGGGATGGCCATGCCGTAATCCCTTCTCCTCCATTCTCCTCTCGGGATCTTAGGCATGCATGCACATGCACCCAGCGTGAGTTTAAGCCACTGGGTCTGGGACTTCAACCACGGTTGACTACATGGGAGTCCAGTGACATAGCCATTATGCCAACTGCTGGTCCCATATGCATAGTTTTTTCTATAATGTACATTTCTATGACTTTTTAAAAAGACTATGTTACAAATATATGGAGAGAGAGAAACAGAAATTTATTTTAAGAAATTGGTTTACACAATTGCAGAGGCTGGCAAGAACAAATTCTACAGTCCTGCAGGCTGGAAACCCAGGAGAGAAGTGTTGCTGCAGCTGAAGACCAAAGGTGGTCTGCTAGAAGGACACCCTCTTTTTTGAGAAAGGATAGTCTTTAAAAAAAAAAAAAAATTCAACTATTGGATGAGCCCCACCATAATATAGAGCATAATGTGCTTTACTACAAGTCAATTGTAATTGTTTTAAATGTTTATCTCAACTAAAATAATATCTTCACAGCAACATCTAGACATATTTGACTAAGCATCTAGATACCATGGCCTAGTCAAGTTAACACATAAAATGAATCATCACACACTCCATCCCATCTAGTCAAAGGGTGAACACATGATTCAAACTAGCTCAGTTAGGTTCTCCTGCCTCTGAATTTGCATTTCATCAAAAATACAAACAAGTATATCTTATCCCTATAGTTATGACCAGATTGAATCATTTTTCCCTAATCCCCAAAAACATAGTTGCAGCTTGTGCTTCACAACCTTCTGCTTCCAACCCCTTTAACAAAAACATCAGAAGACAGACCAGAAGGTAGCATGGTGGTGAAAGCACTGGATCCCACAAAGCCCACAGGTGGTTTGAGTCCTGGACCCAGTGGCTTGAAAAACATACCAGGTACATGTTTATTAGTTCCCAGAATCCTGAAAGAATGGAGAAATGAAGAAGGGATGGCAGCATGATTATGCTCCCTGGGTAGGTGCTTTCTCTCTCTCCCTCATCTCTGTCTCTGGCAAGCACATGTGCCTTCTGGCAAAACAGATCAATAAACAAACATGCTGGGTACATGTGCTTGTATGCCCAAAATTCTGAGAGGAGGGAGTAAAGGAGGAGAAGGGACTGCAGTTTGATCATCCCCCAGTGGGAGTGTTTCTCTCTTTCTGTCTCTTTCTTGTGAGTACAAATGTCCTCTCTCAAAAATAAAGGAAGGAGGGAACCAGCAGTTAGCGAAATGGCTATGTCGCTCGACTCCCACGTAGTCGACCGCGGTTCGCGTCCTGGACCCGGTGGCTTAAAACTCACGCCAGGCGCATGTGCGTGAGTGCCCAAGATCCCGAGAGGAGAATGGAGGAGAAGGGATTGCGGCGTGACCATCCCCCCTGGGGGATGATTTCTCGCTTTCTGTCTCTCTGTCTCTCTCTGTCTGTCTGGCGAACGCACGCGCCCTATAGTGATAAACCTCTCAAAAAAATAAATAAATAAATAAATAAATAAAGGAAGGAAAGGAAAAATAAATCAGTAATAGATCTTGTGAGGCCTCAGTTAACATTCAATAGTTCACTTTTATATAGCCCAGAGTCATTCAGTTTCTCAGAAATTTAAAAAGCAAACAGAAATAAAATTATCTCAAGTAGGTTTCAGATATTTGGAAAGACATGTATCAAATTAATAATGGTAATTCTAAAGATTGGGCTGTGAAGATGGAAGGTTTCCTGTTTTTAGTGTGCATAATTTTTAACTGCTTCTGTATAATTTTTAATTAACAGCCAATTATTTTATAATTAAATTGAGGAAAACTTTTTACACTAGTGTACAGGGGAAAGGCAGAATTTTCAATGTGACAAAGAGTGGAAGTCCTATCTTTACACACAGTGAATCCCTGAGGCACTTCTGCAGAAAGGGAGGCCCTGTGGGCCAATTTGAAAAACTTTATTGAAATCCATTGTTTTATATTCACTAAAAGAGAAGAAAGAAAGAGAGAGAGAGAGAGAGAGAGAGAGAGAGAGAGAGAGAGAAAGAGAGAGATTTGCTTCCCTGGCTGACATTTAAAATTCGATTCATTGATATATTTTTGGCTCACAGTACCTTGTGGCATTTTGCATCAGCTGCTGCCTCTCCCTAAAGTGATAATAAATTGAATAATTCAGCAAAAGGAATGACAGTGCCAAATCTGTTGATTTTTAAAAATCTCTACTGCTTTTCTGAATAAAGATTTTTTGTTCATTTAAGGGCCCAAATTATTGTGAATTAATTAAGAATTGTACAATAAGAATAAATTAAGCACTATTGATCTATACAACTGTTTCGAAAGCTGGAATTTCAATTAAAGATAATTAGATGTTTAATAACAATTAGACTTAGCTACTTCTTTCCATGAGTCTCTGAGTGAACACCTAGTAAACTTGGAGGAAATGAGCCAGCAGATGGTGTAGTGGTTGCATCACTGGACTCCCACATGGCTGACTGCAGTTCAAGTTCCAGACCTGGTGGCTTAAAACTCACGTGTGTGTGTGTGTGTGTGTGTGTGCCCAACAACCTGGAAAAGAATGGAGGAAATGGGATTGCAGCATGGCCACAATCATCCCTGGGGCGTGATTTCTCACTTTCCCTCCCACTGTCTCTTTCTCTCTCAGGCAAAAACCTCTAAAAAAAAAAAAAAATTGGAGGAAATTCCAGTGGCAATGATGAAAGTAATGATAAATAATATGAGTCAACCTTTAATATTAATTAGGAATGAATTACACATGCTACTTAAGTCTTCTTTTATAGTACTCATGATATCACATATATTAAATGCCAATAGCCCCATCTTGTAGATGGCTGAATTCAAACTGAGATTGAGAGACCTTAGTCAACAGTCCCAACATCACAGGATTTCAACTCTCTTCTAAGTTCATATCAATTATCCAATATGTGATTTAAACACATGTAGAGGCCATCAGAGTTCCAGAAAAATGTTCTTAAGAAAATTATGAACATCAAGCACAAGTTGAATGACTGGATTGTTTTTTGCTTTTTTGTGTGTGTCATGGAAAAATGCAACTCCAATGTTGATTTAAAATAATACTTTAAGCTTCAACTTCAATCTTGTTATCCAGAAGAGTAATTTTGTTCTTTCAACTGATCCTAATAAACCCAATTCCTTCTGTTAATTGTTGCTTGTCCTTTAATTCTCCCACTAAAAATGACAAATGTCACCATATTTTCTATACACAGAGATGATATAGATTAATGTATTCAAACAAATTTGGCCAAGGATGAAAATAAAAAAGTATTCCTTTGCTCTCCTGTATTTCACACATAATTTCAGAATTAACAATGTGATTTTGCACTCATCACAACACTTGTGGGATCCTACACCTTCTCCCTGGCCCCAGTCATTCCCTTACTTAAATCTGAAGTCACTTTAGTCATTTGTTTCTGATGATACATACGTGTGTGTGTGTGTGTGTGTTTCCGTGTGTGATTTTTTTATGAGAAGATGAAAGGACAGACAAGCTCTGTGCTGACTCTGGATATATTATTTATCATCTGTCCTTTCAACAATTTTTTTTTTTTTTCTTTCTTTTTTTTGGAGAGGTTTTTGCTATAGGGCGCGTGCGCTCGCCAGACAGACAGAGAGAGACAGAGAGATAGAAAGCAGGAAATCACCCCCCAGGGGGGATGGCCACGCCGCAATCCCTTCTCCTCCATTCTCCTCTCGGGATCCTGGGCACGCACGCACACGCGCCCGGCGTGAGTTTAAGCCGCCGGGTCCGGGACTCGAACCGCGGTCGACTACGTGGGAGTCCAGCGACATAGCCATTACGCTAACTGCTGGTCCCTGTCCTTTCAACAATTTTTTAAAGAATTACTTTTTACTTAACTTTATTTATTCATTTATTTTATTTGGACCAGCGAGGGACACAGTGAGAGAGAGAGAAGTGGTTGGGGGAGTGAGAAAGTAAGCTACCAGTTCCAGGACTTGAACAGCGGTCAGCCATGTGGGAGTCCAGTGCTCTTAACCACCATGCCACCTGCTGGCTCCCTTCAACAAAGTTTTAATGATAATCTTTTCATTCAGAGTTTGTAAAAAGTTTAGAAAGTACTCATTGTTTTCTTATCTTCCACTTTGTTGGCTCCAAAAGAGCTCCATGAGAAACATTTTAAATATAACTGGCCTAAAGACTGAATGATGATATATTTGGAATACCATTAAAAAGAAAATCAAGCATTATGAACAATGCACTGGGACATCATTTTTGTACTTTCTATGGCAACTGGGTAATACTTTCTGTAGACTATTACATACCCACTTAAAGGTCATCCTTGATAGTACAATGACCAACAATGGCAGTCATTGCTGTATTATTCTTAGTAGAAAACACTAAAAGTGTATTTAAAATGTGTAAATAACATGGTGTGTGGTGTGGTGTGTGTGTGTGTGTGTGTGTATGTGTATTTAGTTTTTTTGTTTTTGTTTTTGTTTTTGTTTTTCTGTTTTTGATATAGTGTGTGTGCACTGCCGGAGAGACAGAGAGAGACAGAGAAACAGAAAGTGAGAAATCACCCTCCAAGGGGGACAGCCATGCCACGATCCCTTCTCCTCCATTCTCCTCTTGGGATTTTGGGCATGCGCACACACACATGCCTGGCATGAGTTTCAAGCCACTGGGTCCAGGACTCAAACCACGGTCGTCTACATGGCAGTCAAACAACGTAACCATTTCACCATCTGCTGGTCCAGCAAACATATTAGAGTAATATTTAATTATAGTAAATAATTATATCTGCAAGTATAAACACTCTTTATATATGTGTTTATGATAAATATTGTCTCTCAAGTAAGATAGCAGGACCCATGCTTATTCACATTTATGTTCAGGGTCTTGGTGTACAATCGCTATTTCTCAAAATTGTAATTAATGCATTAATTTAACTTGCTAAAGGTTGAACATCTGTTTTGCTAAACCTTTGAAAAATAGGATATAAAGACAAATAGGAACTTGAGGACTTTACCATCTAGTGAAAGAGAAATGGGTAAATGACAACAAAGCAAAGCAGAGTGTCGTATTTATAGATAATACTCGTTGATACAAGTCTGTTAATTTTGAGGATCAGTTATTTTAGGTAAACTGAGGTGAAACATGAATAGCAAATGTAAGCATATGTGAAACAAAGTGGAGAGAAAGGAGGGCCATTCTCTGTGAAGTCCAGAGCATATGCAAAGTCCTGTGTCAGGGGAGTGAGAGGAGAAGAGACAAGAAAGTAGTCAGACCTAAAATGACACTGAATAATTGGGTAAAATCTTGGGGACTTGTTTGGTATATTATAGAAAAATTTGAAGTTCCTTATTTTACATGGCAGATGAAATCAGAATTGTATTTAAAAAAATAACTTTGGCATTGGCGTGATAGTAGTTAGAGGAAAAAGAAACTAGAGACTGGAGGTCTAGAATTAGGTGTGTGTCCTTAAATGAATATTTTAGCACTAGAAATAGACATCAATCATATTTAAAGTAACATGTCATGAGTACAGGAAATGTCTCTGGAGATTGAGTGAGTTTGGGATGAGGGTCAGCCATTAAAACCTAGGTCCAAATCAACGATGACCATAAACGTTACAGTGAAAGTAGATGTGGATGCACTAGAATTATTCAGGAAAGAGAAAGATGCAGCTGTGGAAAATGCAGGTATAAATAGCCAGAAAAAGTGAGAAATGCCATCCGGGAACTCAAGAAATTTCAAGTCAGAAGACATATCCACAACAGACATAATCTCCATCTGAAGAAAAACAGAACGGCCAGTGTAAATTTGCTCAACTAATTTGTTTTTAACAGTTTTTCCCAAGGGCGCATTTACTCACTGGAGAGGAGAGAGAAGGAGAGAGACAGTGAGCGGGAAGATGGCCACGCTGGAATCCCTTCTCCTCCATTGTCCTCCTGAGATTTTGGACACACACACACACACACACACACACACACACACACACACGTACCTTGTGTGTTTCAAGCCACCAGGTCCAGAAGTTGAACTGCAGCCGGCCATGTGGGAGTTCAGCTCCTTAACCACTATGTCTCCTGTTGACCCCACTCAACTAAATCTTAGTAAAATCTACACTGAGGGCAGAAAATTGCAAAGAACAGAAAATTGCAAAGAAAATTCCTAAAATGTACGAATGACCAAGATACAAATGCAAGCAGATAGAGTCAATATAAAAACATAAAATTTAAAAATCCATAAAAATTTAAGAGGGAAAATCCAAGGCCGTTAAGGCAAGGAGAAGAACTAGTAATTTTATAAAAGACAAGAGAGGAGAGAGTTCCCAGATTGTGACACATCTAATTAGAGTATGGGCCAAAAGCTATTATAGATGCCATAGATCACTGCAAATCACCACTGTTCTTCCAATAATGTAGAAAGCTTCCCAGGAGGGAGTCAGCACCATAAATAAACCAGAAGATTTAACAGTTACCTGAAAACTAAACTTCTTGATGACAAAGACTGCAGTGGAAGAATTTGTGGCTAGAGGTTATTGGGATCTAATCCAAGGCTTTAAATTGGGGGAGGAGAAAGATTACTATATCTGATGAGCAGCTAATGCTGAAATACTGGAAAATGTAATGAAATCATTAAAGGAAGGTATATACAGTAAACACTAAGATAATATGTCCATATGTCATGGTGTTTCTATCCAAGGATAAATTATTCACCAAAAAGTAAATCAATCGTCTAAAGAAACTAATGTATGCGGGTGTTCAATTGGGGAGAAATGAGTCAGGATTCACCCCATCTGTCTGCTTCATTAGACAATAGAGAAAATAGAGCCATGGCTTCTATATTCCTAATTCTTCATATTAAAAAAAAAAAAAATCGGGGCCAGCAGGTGGCACAGTGGTTGAGGCACTGGACTCCCACATGATGGAGAGGTTCGAGTTCTCGACCCAGTAGCTTGAAACTCATGACAAACACATGCCCGTGACTGCCCAAAATCCTAAGAGAAGAATAGGAAAGGGATTGTGGTGTGACCATCCCACTGAAGGGTGATTTCTCACTTTCAGTCTTTCTATCCCTCTCTGTCTCTCTGTGGTCCCAAGCAAAAATCTCTCTCTGAAACAAAAATAAATAAATAAAATAAAAATAAAATAAATAACTTAAACCTCAAAGGTTAAAAAAATAACTTTAAGAGAGTCAGAAAGTGAGAATATATTTACATAGTAACCTATTAATATTTCAGCAAGATTTTATCTCATCTAGATATCCCAAGTTTCTCAACGAGCATAGAGTTTGGCATATGTCAGAGTGTAGTAGATATTTATCACATAAATAACAATTAGCACAGGACTACCTATTGCTTCAGTACCTTTGGGATACCAGATTAGCATATTTCTGTATTCAATATAATATTAATCTTAGTGTTTGTGAAGACACTACTTTTTCCTGAAGACAATTTTCTGTAGTAGGAAAACATATATAAATTGTTTTTATAAAATAAGTTTCTCTCCAGATGTATGATTATTTAAATTCTGATATAAAGAATATTTTTATTACATTATAGTTCCTAAGGTAAACACTACACTAAAGTGTATTTTTAAGTTTTCCTGATAGGGACCAGCAGATGGAGTAATGTTTATGTCACTGGACTCCCATGTAGTTGACTGAGGTTTGAGTCCCAGTCCCAGCAACTTTAAACATGTTGGGCGTGTGTAGATGTACGCCCAAGATCCTGAGAGAATGGAGAAGGGATTGTCGTGTGGCCATCCACCCCTGGGGAGTGATTTCATGCTTTCTCTCTCTCTCACTCTCTGTCTCACTGGCAAGTACATACTTCCTATAGTAAAAATCTCTTAAAATAAAAAAAAAAAAATTTCCAGATAATTCTATATCTACTATAGTAGGGTTAAGAAGAGTTTCTCGAGTCCAGAATACCACTGAGGTAATTGGTGGAAAATTTCACATCAACACAGAAGGTAAGCAGGTGTCAAAAGCCTTCTCAATTTGAAGAATTAGTTCAAGAAAGAATCTGCAAGTATATAATTAGAGTCAACATCTCCTGTTTAGCTGACAGAAATGGTTCTCTCACTCTGAATAGCAAGATCGTACTTCCTGAAATTTCCTGAAATATTAGCTGGATATATAAAAGAACACGAAATAAAGAAAGAAAGAAAGAGAGAGAGAGAGAGAGGGAGAGGGAGAGGGAGAGGGAGAGGGAGAGGGAGAGGGAGAGGGACAGGGAGAGGGAGAGGGAGAGGGAAGAAAGAAGGGAAGGGAAGGGAAGGGAAGGGTAGGAAGGAAGGAAGGAAGGGGGCTGGGGCAGGTGGCATGGTGGTTAAGGGCGCTGGACTCCCACATGGCCAACCAGGGTTCGAGTCCCATATGTGGTGACTTGCTTTCTCACTTTCCCTCTCTCTCTTTGTCTGTCTCTCTGATCAAACTGGAAAATAAAGTTCAATAAAATAAATCTTGAAAGAAAGAAAGAAAGAAAGAAAGAAAGAAAGAAAGAAAGAAAGAAAGAAAGAAAAATGACAGATGTAAACACAGCAATTTGAATGCAAAACTCAAAACCTAACTCCAGTTTTTACACCTAGTGATCCTGACATGGATTCATGGATTCAAAATAATAATGTAGAAGAGTACATGAAAACCATTTGACAGTACTATGGCTGGTTTTATTTTCCAGAGGTTGCCATTGTAACATTTCCATTCTCCTCTATTCTTTTTTTTTTTTTTTTTTTTTTTTTTTTGGAGAGGTTTTTGCTATAGGGCGCGTGCGCTCGCCAGACAGACAGAGAGAGACAGAGAGATAGAAAGCAGGAAATCACCCCCCAGGGGGGATGGCCACGCCGCAATCCCTTCTCCTCCATTCTCCTCTCGGGATCTTGGGCATGCACGCACACGCGCCCGGCGTGAGTATAAGCCGCCGGGTCCGGGACTCGAACCGCGGTTGACTACGTGGGAGTCCAGCGACATAGCCATTACGCTAACTGCTGGTCCCCATTCTCCTCTATTCTTACAATGTGACTTGGCCAGTCCTTCGAAAGGGTGGTGGTATATTTCTACCCCTTGAACCCAGCGGAAGTTTGACTACAGCAGAAATTATACTGCAAGTTTCAAGGCTAGTTTGTAAAAAGATTTACCTACTTCTTAGAACACACTGTCTTGCTGTGAGGAACACCAGGCAGTCTAGAAGAGGCCTACCCTGATTGAAAGTGAATCTTCCATCCAGAGCCTTGGCTAAGATTTAGCTAACAGCCTGAATTCACTTGCTGACCATCAACACTAACTATCCTGAGTGTGGTACCCAGCCCTCAGTTAAGGTGCCCTAATGTAGGCTGCATGGAAAAAAAGTAAGATATACTCTTGAGAGTTGGAAAAACTGCAGCTTTGAAAGCAAATTAAGCAGCTATGGTTTGAAGCCATTAAGTTTTAGTGGTTTGTTAGGCAGTGATCAATCATTGCTAGAGCCTAGCTTTATGAGTAAACAAATCTAGAACAGTTCATGATGAATTGAACATCCAATATAACCTTTAGCCATCATTATTATTATTACTATTATTACCCCAAATTTGCAGCATGGCTGGTCTCTAGCACTAACCTGCACAGGGATGAGAGCGATGCTCACTCTGTAATCTGGAATAGAGGAAAGGGTGTGCAACCATCCAGTATATTAGGTTGTTGGGAAAGTCATGACCTATTTTTCTGTTTTCTATGCAAAAATGCATCATGACTTTTCTGACAACCCAATAAAATTAAGCCAGTACACTTGATTCTCAAACAGCAGCTTCTATTTCCTTTAATTTCTTCAAAGCACCAAGTACAGCTGACCTTCGAACATGCAGAGTGGAGGCACCAACCTTCCCTCCCTGACCTTGTGATTGAAAGTTTGAGTATAATTTTTACTCCCAAACATTTAACTCCTGATAGCACTCTATTGACCAGAAACCTAACTGACAACATAAACAGTCAAACAGTCAGTTAACAATTAACACATATTTTGTATGTTCTGTGTATTATATACTGTATTCTTTTTTTTTTTTTTTTTTTTTTGGAGAGATTTTTTCGCTATATGGCGTGTGTGCTCGCCAGACAGACAGAAACATAGAGACAGAAAGTGAGAAATCACCCCCCGGGGGGATGGCCACACCGCAATCCCTTCTCCTCCATTCTCCTCTTGGGATCTTGGGCACACACGCACACGCGCCCGGCGTGAGTTCTAAGCCACCAGGTCCGGGACGCGAACCGCGGTCGACTATGTGGGAGTCCAGCAACATAGCCATTACGCTAACTGCTGGTTCCCCTATATACTGTATTCTTACAGTAAACTAAGCTAGAGAAAATGAAATGTTATTAAGAAAATCGCAAGGAAGGAAAATACATTTACAGTACCATACTTTATTTTCTAGTGTATTCACAGAAAACATTCATGAGTAAGTACGCCTGCGCAGTTCAATCCCAACATAGTTCTGGGTTGAGTGTGCTATTTAACAGTCATCAAACTGACTCACAGGAAATAAGGGTGGTGATCTTAATACATCCCTTTTCAAGGGGTCTCACTGGTACACTCAGAAACATAAACTCTAAAAAGGAGATCTTTATCATCACTCTTTCCACTAAGCCAGTCAAAGGAAAGTTTCCTGTTTACCGTCTTGAATCGTTTTCTTACTGGAATTCAACAAAATAAAATCATGGCTTATAGCTTTAGGTAATTCACATCAGTTTGGGCAGACAAGTTTTGATTAGGCTTTTTGTCTATAAAAATATTTCATTTAGCTGAAAATTTAGATTATGTTCCTCACTCAGTGTACATCATAATATTTATTTTTTTCTAGCTTTTTATTAAGTTTCTTTCTTTCATGAAGTGGGGGGAGGGGCAGATAACAGGGAGATACAGTACCTCCCCACACAGGGTCTTGATGCTGTATAATCCACGCCCAGATTCAGTGAGCCCGAGATCATGGACATGCACGTGCCTGGCGCCCTCAGGAAGGTCTCTGGACAAGAACCTAGACCCTTCCCTGTGGGTCAGCCTCACAGATCACCGTGTTTTACCACTCACCATGTTCAGGCCCCTCCAGCTTGTTTTGCTCATGTGAGTTAACCAGACCAGTGACCACACATGCTTGTAGAAACACAGTGACGCTCAACCATGTATGGTAGACTAGGAGCAAAGCATTGGATGAAACACTGTGAAGTGAGTAAAATGTAACCTATTTACATTTAGGAAGCATTTCTGTGTTATTCTTAAAAATACCAAACACAGGAGGACAGTCAAAACCACAGTTCTCACATATTTGGGAAAAAAAGATTTAAATCTCTTTCCTCAAAGTCTGACATTGTGTGTGAGTCCGGCTGAGAACCCAGAGAGCTGAGTGTTTACTGGAGAAACAGCAAAAATATTAGTTCGAAAGCTGACTTCTATGAATATGACTTCTCTAAATATATATATATATATATATTACATATATATATATATATATATATGTAATATATATATATATGTGTATATATATATATATATATCAAAATTTAGGGGCAAAATTGATATTTTAGCCTCAGCAGTATGTCTTTGGCCTTGTAATTCTTTATGCTTAGATATACACATCAATCACCTAGGAGATCCAAAATGTGAATTCCAAACTGATAAGAATGTATAGCTCTTTTAGCATTTTTTAAATGAAGATTTGAGTGTAGAAGATATGTATTTATGCTTCTCCTTCCTGCTCCCTTAAAATACATCTTTAAGAGACAGACATTTTTATTCAAGATTTGTCAACTCCTACCTCCAAACAGCCAAGCATAATCTCCAACAACATTTCAAAACTCTGAGGCACCAGCAGAGTACCTTGTTCACTCCAGTGTCCTCTGCCAGAACTTCATGCTTAACTGTGAATTTAGGCCTGGGTGCTAGTATGGCAGTGCTGCAACTGGACCGATATGGGAAGGTTCTGGGTTTGCATCCTGGAACGCCCTGGGCATGCCAGGTGTGTGCGTGCATGCCTGTGATCTAGTCTGGCTGAGAATGGAGTGAACTTCGGTGTGAAGATCCTGTCATGGTGCGTATTTCTCTTTCTTGCTCTCTTCCTCCTTCTCTCTCAGAAGAAACAATTTTTTTACAAAACTGTTTTTTAATTTATTATTATTATTATTATTATTATTATTATTATTATTATATTTGACCAGAGAAGGACAGAGAAAGAGAGAAAAGGAATGCGAGAAAGCAAACCACCAGGTCCAGGACTCCAACTGGTCTCCCATGTGGGAGTCCAGTGCCTTAATCACAACACCACCTGCTGACTCAATAAATTTTTAATATGTAAATTTAAGAAAATATGGGACCAGCAAATGGTATATTGGTTACGTTGCAGGACTCCCACGTAGTCGACCACAGTTCAAATCTCAGACCTGGTGGTTTAAAACTCATGCTGGGTACATGGGCATGTGTGCTCAGAATCTAGAGAGAAGAATGGAAGAGAAGGGATTGCAGCATGACCATCCCCCCAGAACATGATTTCTCACTTTCTGTCTCTGTCTCTTCAGCAAGCGCATGCATCCTATAGCAAAAATCTCTCTTAAGGAAAAAGAAAATTCTGGAGTTTTTCTATAGAATTTCCTAGGATATGTTAGCAACTAAACTCTGCTGTGGTTCACTGGTGGAAAATGTAAATTAAAATAATATAATATTATAAACACTATAATATTATAAAACAGTATGATCAGCAGTTAACAGTCAAATAATCAGGGATTGTTGCTTTATGATATACTTTTTACTTTGTACTTCATTATGCCTTGTGATGAAAAATACCTTTGATAATAGTTTTGGACATAAATATTTTTAACATCTATAGTGAATTTTGCTATCAGCATTCAGTATAGCTATAGAATACTTGAACCGTGTCCCATTGGGTTTAACAAAGTGGGACTGGAGGAACAAAATGAGAGTATACTCACCGGAGTTCTCAACTCAGGGATGGCAGCTTGATAGGTGAGTGGGCGACAGTCACGAGTGTTTGGCACAAGGACACATGGAAGAAACATTGGACCCAAGTCATCTCCGTCTAAAACATCCACGGTGAGGGTGGTGGTGGTGGTCCGCCGTTCATTCAGATTTTGTGCGCGGTCCTGTGAGAAGCAAAACAGGATGGTTTATATGCATTAGTCACAGTCACTGTTTGTTTGTTTGTTCTGTTTTTGTCATGGGGTGAGTGCACTGATGGGAGAGAAAGAAAAAGGGACAGTGAAAGATGATGTCCTCCCTGGGGGGTGGCCATGCCACAGTCCCTTCCTCTCCATTCTCCTCTAGGGATTTTGGGCATATGCACACACCTGCCTGGAATGATTTTTATTTATTTTTATTTTTATTTTTTTTTGAGTTTTTTTGCTATAGGGCACATGTGCTCACCAGAAAGACAGAGAGAGACAGAGAGACAGAAAGTGAGAAATCACCCCCCGGGGGATGGCCACGCTGCAATTCCTTCTCCTCCATTCTTCTCTCGGGATCTTGGGCATGCACTCAAATGCGCCCAGCATGAACTTAAGCCACCAGGTCTGGACTCAAACTGCAGTTGGCTACATGGGAGTCCAGCGACATAGCCATTACGCCATCTGCTGGTCCCCCCAGAATGATTTTCAAACCACATGGTCCAAGACTTGAACCACTGTAGGCCATGTGGGAGCCCAGGGCCCTAACCACCATACCATCTACTGGCCATTTTTTTTCTTTATATGATTGATAAGTAACTCACTTAAACCAATAATTAAAATTGGTGAATAGGGCCAGTAGATGGCATAGCAGTTACGTCGTTGGACTCCCACGTGATTGAATGTGATTTGATTCCCGAACCCGGTGGCTTCTAACTCACACTGGGAGTGTATGCATGCATGCCCAAGATCCCAGGAGAAGGGATTGCAGCATGGCTATCCTCCCTGGGGAGTAATTTCTCACTTTACTACATTGTCCTGTCTCTCTCTCTCTGGTAAGTGCACACACCCTAAGGCAAAAATCTCTTTAAAAAAAAAAAAAGGTGAACCTGAAATATAAACTGAAGTTTATTTGTTTCAAGCCTACTTTCTTAAAAATATGTTATTATAGCTAAGCTTTTATAGGTTAGGTCTTTACCTAACATTTCACATGAATAAAATAGTAAAAACATGATTTGATAATGGGCTTATTACTTCCTTAGGAATTTGTTTCCCTTCTGAGACAGGTTATAAAAAGAAAAACTAATTTTGACTTGAATAATTCACCAGGAATGCTCTGAGAATAGATGGAATCTTTTTATCATCTAAGTTGAGTAATAACTAGAAAAGAAGTATGTGACCACCATTAGAATCTGTCTGTAAGCTGTGGTAATTTTTCAAACTTACTGTGATAATGAAAACTGTAGTGATTTGTTTAGATTTACATAAAAATGGGGAAGTTTGTACAGATCCCTATATACTCGAAGCCCACTTTCCCTATTATTGATATCTTACAACAGTACGGCCTAGGTGTATCTATCACAGTCAATGTACTGGTACCTAGTATTGGCCATGACGGTGTTTCCCTCACTAGGCCTACCAAACCACAGAAGTCTCGCCCCTCCCTCATCTTACTTACTTAAGAAACTTTGTAACTGTAAATTCTTCCTCTGCTCCTTTGAGATGTAAATCTTTTTAAAAGCCTCTTGTCAGCTTTACAACCCATGCCTGTGTTTTTCAATGACCTGGGAGCCATCCCTTTGAAATGTGATGGACAAGGAAGATAAAACACCGATCTCCCAGTCTCCATGGGAACCTAACTTAGGAAGGAAGCTTGCTCTCAGTTCTGAAACTACTTTCTCTCTTGCAGAGACAAGGTTTCCTTTCCTTGGGAGAGTCCAATTACTAAACAAAGATAACCAGGGATTCCCTAGCACCCACCACAGTCCCTAATCATTCTCCAGCCCTTCTTTTCATCAGAGTTGTGTTGACACTGCATTATGATACTGCTTCTCGATCGAAATTGGCTTAAATAAAATAGTCATCTTTAACAATTTAACTTTGGGGCCAGCAGGTGGCATGGTGGTTAAGGCACTGGACTCCTACATGGTGGACAGCAGTTCGAGTCCTGCCTAGTAGTTTGAAAATCATGCTGAGAGTGGTGTGTGTGTGTGTGTGTGTGTGTGTGTGTGTGTGTCCCAAATCCCAGGAGAATGGAGGAGAAGGGATTGTGGTGTGGCCATCCCCCCTGGGAGATGATGATTTTTCACTTTCTCTCCCACTCTTTCTGTTCATCTAGCGAATGTGCCCTACGGCAAAAACTTAAAAAGTAATAATAATTGCCTGGTACAATTTTGATCTGACAATACATTGCTGTTAACTAAAATCCGTAATTTATTCAGGTTTTCCTGTTTAATACTTAATGTCTGCTTTCTGTTTCAGCATCCTAACCAAGATACCACTTTACATTCAGGCATCGATCGTGTGGTCTTAGGCTCATGTTGCCCGTGGTTGGCAACAACTTCTCAGACTGCTCTTGACTATTTTGTGTATCAGTCAGATATTTTGCAGATTGCACCTCAATGGTTTTGCCTAGTGTTTTTCTCAAGATCAATGGGGCTTAAATGATTTAGGAAGGAAAAACATGAAATGTCATTTTCATTACATAATTACAAAAAATGTATTTTCTCTATATATAATATATATTTTTATATATAAAATATAAAATATATATGTTTTATATATATTTTATATATATTTAAATATATTTATATATTATATATTTAAATATATTTATATATTACATATATTTAAATATATATTTATATATTATATATATTTAAATATATATTTATATATTATATATAAAATTATATATATATGTGTATATATGTGTATATATATACATATACATACACACACACACACACACACACACATATATATAATTTTTGCTATAGGATGCATGCACTTGCTAGAGAGACAGAAAGCAAGAAATCACCCTCCTGGGGAGATGGCCATGTTGCAATCCTTTCTCCTCTGTTTTCCTCTCAGGATTTTGGGCACACATGCATACACTCCAGCCGTCAGTTTTAAACCACTAGGTCCAGGACTTGCACGGCAGTCAATTATGAGGAAGTTCAATGACGTAACCATTATGTCATCTATCTGCTGGTCCCTATATTTCTTATTTTAAGACAGAGTCTTGCTGTTTCACAATCCACCTGCCTCAGCCTCCCAGCTAAGACTGCAGGTGTAACCGTGCCATGCCCAGGCCCTAATTTTACACAGGCTCTAGCTCTGTTGCCAGTCTCAAGCCTGCAGTCCTCTTGCATCAGCTTCTCTGGGTTGCTGGAATTATAGATGTCTGTCACTGTGCCCTGCCTATAAATTGGATTGGGAATTAAATCCAGGCCTTGCATGCAGTCGGTCCCAGCCTTCAGAGCACACCATCTCAGCAGAATGCACTGCTGTTTCTGCTCTACTTGTTATTAATATGACTTGCCACCAGGCTAACCTAACCCCTGACTGAGGTCGCATTCTCAGGCTTCTCCACTTAGATGTTATTCTTTGTTTCTCCCCTTTACATTTCTTTGAAAATCACTATGCACAGACCAGATTTGAGGAATGAGGTCTAACTTCATTACCTTGTTTGTTTTTATCTAAAGACTCTTTGACATGAAGACACAAGAAAGAAAAACCAACCTACATTATCTCCATCCAGAACACCCACTGGTGAGGGTGGTGGTGGTAGTAGTATTTTTTGTTGTTGTTGTTTTAAAGAATTATTTTATTTTTTATTATCACCATTTTTTAAATTTAACTAGAGAGAGAGAGGGGATGTGAGAAAGCAAGCTGTCAGGTCTGAGACTCAAACCACAGTTGGCCATACGGGAGTCTGATACCCTAACCACCTAGTGGCCCCCATGCCACTTGCTGATCCTAGTGGTGGTAGTTTCATCATTCATTTCCAGATGGAATCTGGAAATGGTTTTACTTTGTTGCTGACATATAATGAAAAGGAAGAGATAATTATTTATCCCAAACACATGCATAATTTGTGAACCTACAAAGGTACTGCTAGTCTATGATGCCCTTTTCCTGGGTTAGAACCAAATTTGATATGAAAAATTCATCTAGAAGAGGTACCAGCAGATGGTGTAAAGTTAAATTGCTGGACTCCCACATAGTGGACCATGGTTCAAGGCCTGGACTTAAAAAACTCACACTGAATGCATGTGCATATATGCCCAAAATCCTGAAAGGAGAATGGAAGAGAAGGGATTGTGGCATGGCCATCTCCCATGGGGGAGTGATTTCTTGCTTTCTGTCTCTCTGTTACTCTCTGTATCTCTGGTGAGGGCATGCACCCAACAGCAAAAATCTATCTCTAAAAAAAAATCTAGAATAAATGTCTTATCAATTAAGACAAAACCAATTCTCTCGCTGAAAAAAAAAATATTAAAACTTGTTTGCTCTTTCTAGTAATATGCTATTCCTCAAGACCATTCTGGATAAAAGAAATAATAATCTAAATTGTAAATAGTATAAATAAAACATAATTATTTGCATTAAAATTTTAGATGCTTTCTTTACTTTTGCATTTCATTCATTGCTATATGAGAATTTAATAGATACTAAGAACCACCGAGATGATTTCCTTCCTTCCTTTCTCCCCTACTCTCTCTTCATTTCTTTTCTTCTTTATAAAAGATAAAATAATATTTTTAATGGCAAGTATTTAAAAATAAGATAATGTTTCACTATCTTAGGAAACCAACTACCTTGGCCAGCAAGGCTATCTCTTTAAAAATTATCCAAGTCTGACTGCTATTAGGGCTGAATTGCCTTCCCTCCAAATTTGTATGATGAAGCCTAACCTCCCAATGTGATTAGATTTGGAGACAGGGCCCAGGGAGGTAAGCAAGGTTAAATACTGTCATATGGATGGGGCCCTTACCTACTTCTAGGTTCTGACTGCAAATACTATCAAATTGATACATTAGAATCAGTGTCTATAAGGAAAGCAGAGATCAGGAGACCAGTAAATGCTTTTATAAGAAAGCAGAGACCAGGGGACCAGAAGGTGGTGTATTGATTACGTTGCTGGACTCCCAAGTAGTCAACTGCTGTTCAAGTTCCCCGGTAGCTTGAAACTCCTGCTAGGTGTGTATGCGGATGTGCCCAAAATCCCAAGAAAAGAATGAAGGAGAAGGGACTGCAGTGTGGACAACCCCCTTGGAGGGTGATTTCTCACTTTTTGTCTCTGACTCTCCGGCGAGTACTGCACCCTACAGCAAAAATCTCTCTCTCTAAAAAAAAGAGAGAGACCAGAAAGTTCTCTCTCTGTCTCTTCTGTTCACTCTCCTCTCTCTCTCTCTTCACATGAACTCATAGGAAAGGCAATATGAACACAAAGTGAGCGGCCATCGCCAAGCCAGGGAGACAACCTGCAACAGAAATGGACCATGCTAGACCTTGACCTGGGATTTCTAGCCTCCAGACTTGCAGGAAACTAAGTTTTTGTTAGTTAAACCATTGAGGTTGTATTTTGTTACGGCAAGTCTGAGCTTGACTTTCCTTAACATGCATTACTATTTCACATATCATTGACACATTTTCTAGCATTTAGTGACATGAGAGTTTTAATTAACTTCTATAAAAATGAATCACTTTTATCTAGCATTTGTGGGGACAGTTAAATGTTAAATATATATATATATATTTATATATATTTATATATATATTTATATTTATATATATATATATATATATATATATATATATATATATATATATATAGCTCGTGATAGGAAGATCAGCATAAATATTGACATATGAGAGTTTAAAAGAATCCACATAACTTCAACACAGAGTCAAGAAAACCATATGGAATTTTCAGCAGAGTGAGGGATTTGGCATTATTTGAGATTCTGTTAATGCCTCCTGGGAGGTATTATTGACCTGGTCCCTCAAACCTTAGCATCTATGCAATTCTTCCAGGACCCTGGCTCCTGAGACTGGCAGTACAACGCACAGCTCTTGTGAGTTACATTGTAACATGGTGTCTGGTATGTCAAAGACAATTCACTCTTTTAGAATAAATTTATGTTTTTGAATATTTTTTTTACTATATAGGACAAAATGTAAATCAATATATTACTAGAAAGAAATATTTTTTTCAAAGAAAGCTATGCCCAGTAAAACTTCCAATAAGTTACTGTTTATAAATAGCTCAGAAAGAACTCCTTGTCATAATCCATTCTTTGGACAAAACACAGCTTTTTAAAATTAGGAGCATTTTAACTGTGATAATGTTGAAGCAATAAAACACATCACTGTTAGATGATAAGTGAGGCTTTAAGTTTCCCCTCCCAATTAAAAGGCTTTCTTAGGTAAAGCAGTTTAATTACCAGCTGTTCTTTGACCAAACTAGTAACAAAAACACATCATCAAGTACCCAAAGGTTATGTAGAAGGGTATTAAGTAAATAAAGATTGTGTGAGGTGTGACCAGGAAAGATGAGGACTCTAACAAACAACATGAAATTATATAAAATCTGGTTTTAAAATGAGTAGGATACAGACATGCTGATGTTCTGATTTATTTTTGAGGCAATGTCATAAGAACCTTGAAATAAACTTCTAGCGTTTTAATATTCAGTATTCAAGTAGTTTGTAGTTTAGTAAAATGGCTAGAAGCACCTACCAGACTCACTCATAGATACATATATTAAATAGTATTTCATTACCTTATCAGGAATTTGCAGTAGAGTAAGAAAGAAAAAAGCAACATAATTGTCTTTATTTATGTTTTGACTCTTTGTTACCTAAGACAAACCACAGAGGTGTTTGTCTTGCTGCTGCTCTCAGTGATAGATGGAATAGCACCAACTACAATTTAAAAATTGATCCCGGTAACTTGATACTGTCATATATATTATTCATTTCTTTCTTCCTTTAGCAAGAGAGACACAGAGAGAGAGCTGGAGAGAGAGGCTCAGAGATGCCGCACCACTGACAAGGTCCTGACCCCGTGATCCACCCCCAGTCTCAGTGAACTTGGATCTTGGGCACACCTGTGCTCAGCGCACTTGGGGAGATCTCCCAACAACCTTTCTGTGTGAGTCTTCTTCACAGAGGGCAGCGTTTTGCCCTCTATTATATTTATTTTAAAAAAGAAAAGCAGCAAAAAGTTGTCTTGGTCTAAACCATCTTAGAGGTGGGATCTTTTTTTCCCCCTTGAGGGTTTTTTGGTTGTTCAAGATGTTTACTGAATGATTATGCATACTAGGAGACAGAACAGTATTTCATCATGTACAGTTCTGTGTGCTTACATATCGTACTTCTAGAACACACTGGAAAGCATTTGTTGCTTTAAACCAGTAACCACCAATCTCCCATTTTACTTCCACACTCCAGAAAATGTCAAGAAACTGCAGATCTAAAAGTGATGGTTGAAAAGGAGCTGATTCTTTCTACAATAGGAAGTAGAAGCAAGGGGAAGTTAGGACCAGGGTTAGTTCTGAAAGGTATTTAGATAGGTTGAAATCTGCAAGTATAGAAAGAGATTTTTACATATCTCAACCACGACATTTGCCATGCTTACACACTGTCTTTGAATATTTGTGGCCTTTGAGAAAAATGATGGTGCTGAGAAAGAAATATTGATATAACTTTAGGAATTATATCTTGTTATGAAAGACAGCTAGCGTCCCTTTTCTAGATTTTTGGTATTTCAGAAATTATATACTAGCCCTGCTACTCATAACAAAATTCAGAAATTATTTTTGCTATGATTTTGAATTTTCTTTCTTTCTGATGATTAAGAACTCTGAAATACCAAAGTACTCTTAATATTTCTCTCAGGATAATAGTAGTGAAAATAGGATTGGCTTTAAATAAATATATATGTGTATATATGTGTGTGTGTGTTCAAGTTCCAAACCTGGTGGGTTTGCCTACTCACTCTCCCTCTCTCTGTCTCTCTCTGGTGAGCACACATGTCCTCTAGCAAATTAGAAAATGGTAGTAGTAATAAATAAAATTAAATAACTCTTAAAAAGTAGTGGAAATGAGAGCTCTTCTTTATTTCTTATGGGGATATAATGTAGTGCAACACTTTAGAAAACATTAGGTCGTTGGGAAAGTCCTGGCATATTTTTCTATGCAAAAAAATGCATCACGACTTTCCCAACAACCCAATATATGGGAGTATCTACTAAGAGGAAAAGTATATGCATTAGTATATAGGCACATATATAGAAATAATATGTATATATATAATTTTGACATATGTATACATAAAATTTTCTTCATAGTAATTCCATTTTAAACAATAAAATACTAGTACTTTCTTTAGTGTCTGCCACTTGACACCTAAAAAAATTATAATTAGGGACCAGTAGATGGCACAGGAGTTACATTGCTTGACTCTCTTGGAGTTCACCGATTTTGAGTCCTAAACCCAGTGCCTTTACCTTCACACCAGGCACGTGTGAGAGCTTGCCCAAGATCTCAGAGGAGAATGGGAGAGAAGGGAATGCAGCACGGCTATCTCCCTGGGGGAGGTGACTTCTCACTTTCTGTCTCTCTGTCCTTCTCTGTTTTTCCAGTGAGCACATGTGCCCTATAACAAAATTTTCTCTCTCAGAAAACAAAACAAACAAAAAAATTAAAGTGAAGGAACCAGCAGATGGCATAATGGTTACATTGTCGAACTCCCACATGGTTGACCACAGTTAGATCCCCAGACCCAGCAGCTTGAAACTCATGCCGGGCGCATGTGTTTGTGTGTGTGTGTGTGTGTGTGTGTGGATGCCCAATAACCCAAGAGAAGAACGGGGAAGAAGGGATTGTGGCGTGGTCATTGCTCCTGGGGCGGGGGTGGGAGGTGATTTCTAGCTTCCTGTCTCTCTCTCTCTCTCTATCTCTGGTGAATGCACAGCCCTATAGGAAATATCTCTCTAATAAAAAAAAAATTAAAGTGAAAAGAAAAGCTTTAAGAAAGTTTAATGTAGGGACCAGCAGTTAGCGTACTGGCTATGTTGCTGGACTCCCATGTAGTTGACCATGGTTTGAGTCCCGAACCCGATAGCTTAAACTCACGTCGGGCACGTGTGCATGTGTGCCCAAGATCCTGAGAGGAGAATGGAGGAGAAGGGATTGTGGTGTGGCCATTCCCCCTGGGGGATGATTTCTCGCTTTCTGTCTCTATGTCTCTCTCTGTCTGGCAAGCGCACATGCCCTATAGAAAAAAAAAAAAAAAAAAAAAAAAAAAAAAACTCTCCAAAAAAAGAGAAAGTTTAATGTAAATTTATAAATTTGGGGACAAGCAGATAGCATAATGATTACACTGCTATATTCCCACATAGTTGACCATGATTCGAGTTCTAGACCTGGCAGCCCAAAAACTCATGCCAGATATGTAGGCATGTGTGCCCCAAATCCTGAGAGGAGATTTTAGGAGAAGGGATTGCAGCGTGTCCATCCTCCCTGAGGGGGGTGATTTTTCACTTCCTGTTCCTAACTCTCTGGCAAGTGCACACACCCTATAGCAAAAATCTCTCTAAAAAATTATAAATTTGTCTCCCAAAATTAGACCCATCTCAATATATATATATATATACATATATATATATATATATATGCATACACACATAAATATATAAATATATATCTATAAATATATACATACATATATAAGTATGTATATGTGTGCGTGTATGTGTGTGTGTGTGTGTGTGTGTGTGTATATATATATATATATATATATATACACACACAGAAATTCCTTTTGGATGAAGTATGTGTAAGAAAGGCAAAAAAAAAAAAATGGTACTTAGTGACACTTTGTTGTATATGAAGTTGCTGACTGAGGATGTTTTCCTTTTACTAGCCCTTGCTGTCTTTTTGCTCTTTGGAGGTTTTTTTTTGAAGAGGTTTTTGCTATAAGGCGCATGTGCTCGCCAGAAAAAAAGAGAGAGACAGAGAGACAGAAAGCGAGAAATCACCCCCTAGGGGGGATGGCCATGTCACAATCCCTTCTCCTCCATTCTCCTCTCAGGATCTTGGGCACGCATGCACACGGTATGAGCTTAAGCCACCGGGTCTGGGACTCGAACTGTGGTCAGCTACATGGGAGTTTAGCAACATAGCCTTTACACTAACTGCTGGTCCCTGCTCTTTGGAGTCTTTAAAGACACCAACTGACTGCAGAGTCTAACTAGCTTTATTTTATTTTATTTTTTAAGTGAGGACTTTATTACTTTATTTCAGAACAGTTTTAGGTGCACAGCAAACTTGAGAAAATGCTGAGATTGCTCATGTACCCCCTTCCCCCATCTCCAATATTACTGTATAACTTCTGCCACCATCAATACTCCTCCCCAGGGTGGTACACAATGATGATCTTACATAACGCATTTATATTTCATGAATTCACATTGAACATCATCATCCACCCAAGTTCACATTTATCTCAAGGATCATCCATGGTATTGTACATTTTATAGTTTGGACTAAGGTAATGCCCATGTATCCACCCTCCTAGTACCACACAGAGTGTTTTCGCTGCCCTGGGATCTCAAGAGCGTCTCCTGTTTGTCCCTCTCTTCCTCTCTCCACCATCTCCACCCTGGCCACCACTCATCTTCATATTGTCTCCACCATTTTGTCTCTTCCCAAATGCCACATATAGTTGATGTTTACAGTATCTAACCTTTTCAGAATGACTTACTGTACTTAGCAATATGTACTGAAGGTTTCTCCATGTCTTTTCCCAGCTTGGTAAGTCATTCTCTTAACTGCTATTTTAGAACCTGGCCCTGTCATTCACTATGAGACTTTCCAATGTTGGTAGCTTTCTGTGTCTGGCTCTGGCTCTGTCAGCTCTTAACTCAAACACTAGTTTCCTTTTTTTTTTTTTTTTTTTTTTTTTTTATGCCATCAGTGTGCCCAGTCCCAGAATATAAATCATAAGTAGTGTAATCCAGAAATGACTATTACATTTCCCTTGGATATGTACTTACTTTCTCAATTTTTTTTCTAACTAAGTTGACTCATATGATCCAGTTATGTAAGGAGAAGTTGGGTCAGAAAAGGCTCTAGAGGGTCTCTTCTCAAATAAAAGAAGGGAGAATCAACAAACAAAAAGAGTTCTAGTATCATTTCTCTTTCTACCTGCTTACACTTAAACTTAAAATGCAGTTGGGGCACCAGCTGATGGTGTAATGGTTATGTCCCTGGACTCCCACGTAGTTGACTGTGGTTTGAGTCCCAGATCCAGCAGCTTGAAACTCACACTGGGCACATGTGCATGCGTGCCTAAGATCCTGAGAGGAGAATGGGGGAGAAGGGATTACGGCATGGCCATTCCCCCTGGGGGTGATTCCTCACTTTCTTTCTGTCTCTCTGGGAAGTGTACATGCTCTATAGAAAAAAATCTCTTTAAAAAAAAATGAAGAAGAAATGCAGTTGGGATGCTGAGAGCTAAGGTATTCAACTAGCACTGGCCCATGGCCTATAAGGCAGGAGAACGATAGAGACAAATTTCAGGGAGGAGCAAAATGTAAGGGTAGAGGAAGTCCAAGTCACTGGTGGTACACCTGAGCTGTCACACCAGCTCCTGGACCATATAATTCCAGGGACTCTACTGAACTGATAATAATAACAACAATAATATATGCCCTTTTTTGAATAAGCAATGGTTTTTTCAGGTTTTCTGATACTGCTCTTCCTATCTCATGATACATTACCTAATCAGTTATAGGTATAGCAATTAATATCCAGTGAGCCATTATTCAATGCATGAAAGCCACGAGGAAGAAGATTACTACTTAGGCAGTAGCTAAATACACCTCTATTGTGTTTTAGAATCCACTGGGGAGCTCACTAAAAATGCAGATACTCCACTTCCATCCTCTGAGATTTTTATTCAGAACCTCTGAACTAGGACCCAGAAATTTACATTTAATTTTTAATTGCCAGAGGGTGCATGTACCACTCATCTGAAAGACAGAGAGAGTGAGAGTGAGAGAGAGAGAGAGAGAGAGGGAAAGGAAGAAAGTACCCTATGGGGCATGGTTGTACCACAATCCCTTCTCCTCCATCTCTCCATCCTGTTGGGATTTAGGGCATGCACACATATATGCTCACTGCGTTTTCAAGCCACTGAGAATGGGATTTGAAGCATGGTCATCCATGTGGGATCTGGCTCCCTTAACCACTAGGCCACATGGCTGGCCCCAGAAGTCAGTCAGTCTCTTTCTCTCTCTCTCTGTTTTTTGTTTGTTTTGTTTTGTTTTTCTAAGAGATTTTTGCTATAGGGCATGTGCACTTTCCAGAGAGACAGAAAGAGAAAGACAGAGACAGAAAGCAAGAAATCACCCTCCAAAGAAGATGGCCATGCCAAAAACCCCTTCTCATCCAGTCTACTCTCAGGATTTGGAGCATGCACACACATGTGCCTGGCATGAGTTTCAAGCCACCAGTCCAGGACTTGAACCACGGTAGGTCATATGGAAGCCCACTGCCTTAACCAGTATGTTACCCGCTGTCCCCAGAAATCTCATTCTTAAAATCCTCTCAAGATGATTTCACTGCAGTTGTGTGGTGGTCATTCTTTCAGAAACACTTCAGTGTGGGCTAAAAATAAATTATTGGCACATGGGTAACACACATGACTGATTTAGAGACTGAAGAGTACAGTGAGTGGAAACAGTCCTGCCAGCCCCTTCCATCCCTTGATCTATCTAGAAAAATATAATGTATACATTCCACCAAGGGCAACAGTGTCCTGCTGAGGAAGTAAGTCACATGGAGTACTGGAAGAGCACCTGACACACTTTGAACATGTAGCTATTTACCACATAAGTTCGCGGGAGAAATGTAAGAGAAGCTGAATACTCACATTAGCTTGGATGATGACAAAGTAGCGGGTCTTATCTTCATAGTTGAGTCTCTTCCTTAACACTACGTTCCCAGTTAACATGAGGGGGATTTCAAAGGTGTCATTGGAGGTCTGCAAATATTAAAGACACAGATACTAGATCATTTAAATCTAAGCTGAATTAGATAACTCAATATTGGGGCTTAATGCTTCTGAAAGTTTCAGATGGCTTGCTTGTTATCTGAAAACAGAAGGTGAGTGTAAGTTTTAGGTTTAGTATAATTATTTCTTGAGATGTTTCATTTTTGATCAGTGGGTTTCTTCAGAGTCCTTTGACAATGATGGCCAGGAAACTTTTTATTTGTCATAATGTTTATGTATGATCAGAGTTTATTCATCAATAACCCTGGAAAAGTTCTAAATCAAAGTTCCATTGTTAGAAAATCTGCTATTTTAACAACTTGTCACCATTTATTTTAATACCAAAGGGTTTAAACATTGAAATTTGTGATTTTTATGTAATATCGCTTTCATTCATTAGTCCATTCTGTATTCCTAATATTTTCAGATATTAAATACAATTATAAATCCAATTTCCATTGTAGGAAATGGCACTTAAGGTTGAGGTGATCACCTATTGCCAATGATTTAATCAACTAGGGGTCGACAGAAAATAAAACAGACTGGGTTTAGAGAGCTCCCAAACACGTGAACATTTGGAAGTTTCTAGAGGTTGGTATGCTCAAAAGATGTCTGGGAAGCTACATACCACTTCTCACATACCTTACCCACACTTCTTTTCTAAATATCCTTTGCAATATCCTTTATAATACATTGCTACATGTCTTGCCCTGAGTCCTGTGAGCTGATCTCTCAAATAAATTGAACCCAAAGAGCAGTCATGGGGATCTCAGATTAATAGCTGGTCCATCAGAAGCACAGGTTAATGAAACTCAGACTTTGTATGTCCCCACTCAATATATACCAAATGTCTGCACCCTATGACAGAAGCTGAAGATTTGGAAGTATCATAGCAGGAAGGGCAACTGTAGATACTAGAGATAGTAAGGGTAGAGGTAATATGGGAGTGTGTAGTGGAGGGAGGGGAACAGGGGAAGAGAAAAAATGCATTTAATTGACAACAAAATGAAAAGCTATTTCCTGATGATAACATACATAGTAATGTCTTTGTATTGACTGATAGGCACCATATTCATGCTGGAAAGAACAATGCTGTACACTGCAAAGATACATGTGAGTAAATGTAAATTAAAATAAAAGAATTAAAAAAAGAGAAGAGGCACAGGTTAAATAACCTTGGGCTTGTGACTGACACCTGGAGAGGGTTAGTCTTAGCAACTGAGTCCTCGACCTGTGGGATCTGACCTGATGTTATCACCAGGTAAACAGTGTCGGAGTTGAACTGAATCAAAGTACACCCATTTGGTGTTCACTACAAAACTGCTTGCTTGATATGTGAAGAAAGCCCACACATATTTGGTCACAGAAGTCCTCCATACTGATTCTGTGAGATTATGAGAATCCGAGTTGCTTTTTTTCCCTCATGCTCAGATCTCCCCCACCACACAAATACAAACATGCATTCACATTTCAGGATCCATTAAGGATTACAATGCAGTTCATTTCAGCTGGTTCTAACCAATTTCCCAGAAAATTATATTTAGAAGTGCTTAGTTGGTTTCAGAGGTATGCATGTTTTAAACTTAAAAGGTCACAAATGAAGAGTGAAAAGACCTAGGTTCAAAGTTTTACACAAAGAAAAATGTCAGAAAATACAATGACTTGGGGCTGGCAGGTGGCACAGTGATTATGATGCCGGAGTCCCAAATGGCTGACTGCGATTCAAGCCTTGGACCTGGTGGCTTGTTTTCTCACTTTCTTTCTCTCTCTCTCTCTCTCGTATTTTCTCTAGTCAAATTAAAATAAAAAACATAATAATAACAAATGAAGAAATAAAATGACTTAACTAAGCATGAGTATTCATTGTAGAATGAGAATATGACATGAGAACACAAGACTCATATAATCTACTCTTTTAAAGTATTAATAATGTAATATTGGGACCAGCAGATGACATAATGGTTATGTCACTGGACTCCCACATAGTTGACCATGGTTTGAGTACCGGGCTTGGCAGTACATGCCGGGTGAGGAGAGTGCATGCCCAAAATTCCGAGAGGAGGGTGAAGGAGAAGAGACTGCGGCATGGCCATCTCCTCTAGGGGGAGATTTCTCACTTTCTGTCTCTCTGTCTCTCTGGTAAACACACATGCTCTATAGCAAAAATCTAACAAAAATAATAGTATTAATAATGTAATATAATTTTCTTAATAACCTACCTAAGAATGAAAAATTTTTGCTTAACCTAGAATATTATAATGAATAACATCTAAAATTTAGACTTTGACCTATATAAAGAACTACTTTGGCACGGTGGTTTGTTAAACATCTTTACATTTGAATTGTGGTTTCAACTTCCTAACTCAGGAAATTCAAGAGTATTATGTGCTTACGTGTTACAAAAGATATAATGGTTCATTTTTGCTCAATGCTCCCAATGCTATAGGGAGTCAAGCATATTTCAAAAGGACCATCTACTCAGGAGGAGTTGCTAAAAGATGTCACCACCCACCAAAACACTATGCTAATACCTCCAAGAGAGGGGCTGTCTCTGCATGCAGCTTCTGTGTCCTCAGTACTTTTCTGATGACAGTAGTGGTTAGCTGGTATGCTGTGCTGTGTCTCTAGTCTACTGGGACTGCTATAAAGGACAGGTCATCAGTTTCCACCTTGTTACTTTAGATTGAAACGCTTAAAATGCTGAATAAACATCACTTCAGTCTGACATTAAAAAAGAGATTAAGATAAGAAAAGTGATTATGATACTCTCTTGTATGAATAGTATTCTCAATCTTGCTAACCATGAGATGTAAAGTATCAGAATGGTATCTGTGATACTTTCATATGAGATAACTCTCAAAAGGAAAGTTTCTATAGAGTACATGATGACGAATTCTAACCTTTTTCCAAGAGTTTTTTTTTTTTTCCCCCTAAATATCTAATTAGGTCAAGGTAGTATGGACAGTCTTGTTTTGTATTGCCATGAAAGCATTGAAAAGCAATGTTTTACCATAACCATGATGAGCATAGGATAAATTTTATAGATAATGAATTTCCCTCATTGAAAGGCTGGCAACTCACAAAACCCAGTAGATTTCCTCTGCTACCAAGTCCCAGGAGATGATTCGACTGGTCTTTAATAAACAAAAATTGACCCAAAGAGACAATAGACTAATCATTTTCAGAGAAAAAAAATAGAATGTTTTTCTTTCTTTGAACAAGAGGGACTTAGTCAAATTTCTTGGCTTGGCCAAACTTCAGTCAGGCTTCTGATTTTTCCTCTAGGCAGGTCTGTGTATAATACTTCCTATAATCCAATTTTAGTGAATTTAGCAAGAACCTTCCACCCTGGGTATCTGACCCAGGTTCCTCTAACTCCTCCAGCCCTTAGGTGCAGCTTGATCAATGGGACCTTTCTTCATTAAGAATCCTATTAGAGTGGCTAGCAGTTAAGTCACTGAACTCCCACATGGTCGAATGTAGTTCGAGCCCTGGACCCAGAGACTTGAAAGTCATGCCAGGTATGTTGCATGTGAATCTAAGATCCCAGGAGGAGAATGGAGGAGAAGGGATTGCAGGTAATGGCTTTGACATGCCATTACCTAACTTAGGAATGAGGAAAGCAATGATCTTTGCCCCCCTCCTTGCTATTTCAATGACTAAACCCCTATCACAGAAGGGAGATTCAGAAATGTCAACTCCTGGACAGATTATTTTTCATCAGCTTTTATCCATTTCCATACCCATCCAGCTCCCAAAGAGAATTATTTAATCCCCACTGTGTGAACAGTACATCTACTCTTTTCCACTAAAACGTACTTGCTCTAAAATTGTCTGCACCTGCACTTTCCTCCCTCGTATGAAGAGGACATTTGAACCACAACTCTCTGGCCCCATGCTGAGTTCATATGTTCTATGACTCCTGTACATACATGTAAACATTAAAATACATCTGTAGGTATTTTCTCGGTAATGTGCCTATTGTCAAAGATTTTTTTTTCAAGGATTATTTTATTGAACTTTATTTTTATTTTAATTTGACTAGAGAGGGACAGAGTGAGAGAGAGAGAGAGGGGCGGGGAAAGTGAGAAAGCAAGCAGCCAGGTCTGGGACTCGAACTACAGTCGGCCATGTAGGAGTTCAGTGCCCTTAACCACCATACCACCTGCTGGTCCCTGTCAAACATTTTTGAGAGAACCTTAGAGTGGGAGGAATTTCTTTCAACCCTACAAATTTTCAGCACCTTGAATAGGATCAAACAAAACTACTTTCCTCTTCTGGAAGCCAGAGCCCAGAGAGCCCAGGACATGACAGGCTGGCAAAAATGGGTAAGAATTCATATCAATTAAACTCCCAGTCTCTTTCTATGGAATCCAGATGAGCAGATGGTAAAAATCTCTATTTGTCTCTTTTCCTTTATAAACTTATTTTGGTAGGAAAAAAGGATTTGTGGGGACTAGTCTTGAGTGCAGGGACTCTGCTGTACTTGCCATGAGAAGTCATAGCCTAATCCCATTTTCCCAGAAATGGCCTGTTTTCCTGTCTCTGTCTTTCTGTGTCATTCTTATTCTTACACAGAGGAGATCCACAGGGTGGAGCCCAGACCTAGTGTCCTTTCACACCTGCTGTTTACCAGCCCTGAAAACTGGTGCATTTTATGGTTCTCATCAGTCTGGTACCTATTTAGTCAAATTGTATGGATACCTGCAAAGAAACACAAACACAAACTTGAATGAGGTTCTCCTTTATCTTGTTTTATAGCCTTAAGACCTAACAGGAGCACTCCCTCTTGGTCTCCACCCTTTGGAGGGTGTGGTTTTTAGGTAACATCAGGGGACTAGCTTAAAAAGGATGGGAATCTTGAATCTTGTTTTTTTTGTTGTTTTTTTGGGTTTTTTTTTGAGAGGTTTTTGCTATAGGGCATATGCACTTGCCAGAAAGACAGACAGACAGACAGAGAGACAGGCAGAAAGCGAGAAATCACCCCCTGGGGGGGGGGGAATGACCACGCTGCAATCCCTTCTCCTCCATTCTCCTCTTAGGATCTTGGGAATGCACGCACATGCGCTCGGCATGAGTTTAAGCCACCGGGTCCAGGACTCAAACTGTGGTCGACTACATGGGAGTTCAGCGATGTAGCCACTACACCAACTGCTGGTCCCAAGGATGGGAATCTTAATGCAGGTAAGATATCAGGCAGCGGGGGCTAGCAGTTGGCATAATGGTTAAGTGCTCTGGACTCCCACCTGGCTGACCAAGATTCAAGTCCTGAACCTGGTGGTTTGCTTTCTCGCTTTCTCTCTCTCTCTTTCTCATCTCTGGTGAAATTAAAATAATAATAATGATGAATAAAATTAAATCATTCTTTTAAAAAAAAGATTTCAGGCAGCATAGTCTTTGGTCCAAATGTCTGAAGCTCTCTGGGGAGTTTATTATATTAAGAAGACTCATCCCTAAGAGTATTTTTTCATCTCCATCTTTCCTTGCCTGGTTAGTGCTGGGAAAACCCAATCCCAGAAGTACCAAACTAGCGTCACAGATGAGCAGGCCATGACAGCAGGCATCCCCACAAGTTTACATGTCCATGCTCCCATGCATTACTAGGGCCACCTTCTATCCAAGCAAACATTGCCTCAAACGGCCTTGGTCATGTTACAACCATCTTTTCTTTGAGTCTACCTTCAGTCAGGATCCTGTGCATGTGTGTGCATAGCATGTTCTTTAAGCTACAGGGGCTGGGACTCAAACCCAGCTGGCCATGTGGGATCTGACTTCCTCTATGTAGCACTTAACTGTTGTGCTGTGGGGCCAGCCCTGGATTTTGTCTTATTAGCTTAGTTTATTAGTTTTTGTGGGTTTTTTTTTCTTTTTTTTTTTTTTTTTTTTTTTTTACATTTTGTCATAAAAATTAATTTGATTTCTACTTGCACCTTCAGTCACATGTTGGGTATGACTTGGTTTAAATTTTTGGTTTACATTCAGAGCCTGACATAAATTGTGTGTGTGTGTGTGTGTGTGTGTGTGTGTATGTGTGTGTCTGTGTTTTAGCTTTCTCTCCTGTAGGGGAAGGAAAATTGAAAATACATCATCAGAAAAAAAAAAAGAAACCATTTGACTAAGACCAAAACAAAAGCTTGTGTTATTTGCCTGGCTAAAACTTGATGGTAAGACATTTGGAAACACTTTTTTCTTTTCTTTATGAGAGCCTAATTAGAAACTTAATTAGAAACTAATATTCAGGCTGCTGTGATTAGATACCGTTTTGTCCCCCAAGGAGTCATGTGTTGGAAATTCGGAGGTGGTGTGATTTTAGAAGATGAGGCCTGGTGGGAGGTATTGGATCATGGAGCTCTACCCTCATGAATGCATTAATGCTGCCTCTCACGTATCTTGCTAGACCTTGTTTTTGGTTTTAGGGCTCCAGATTCTGGAATCTAGACAAGTGGAAATGATGAGGTCTGGGCCATATGTGCATCCACAACGCTCAGGTCAGCAGCCACAGGGCAGAGCCAAGTAAATGCATCCCAGTCCTCCCTGGTCCATCTCGGCTCCAGGCCTTGATGAAAGGTGTCCGACTCTCCAGGCACTGTTACAGTGTCAATCTTGGACTTTGCATCCAGGGTGGGAATCAGGAGCCCAGGACAACTAATGGGACGCTAAAGAGGGTAACCATTCTGATATCTCTGATGTCTCTGTTAAGATGAGAGTAGTTGATGCAGTTAGTTCAGAGTTGCTTTATCTAAATAAATAAATAAATATAGAAATAAATAAATAAATAAAAGGAAGGAAGGACAAAAAGAAGGAAGGAAAGAAAAGGAAAAGAAAGCTTCATGGCTAGATTTATTTACCATAAATAATTCAAATAAAATTGTTAAGAATGAAGTTAAATGTGAAAAGTATTTAAACTTTTATGTATAAACTTATAGTTCCAAAAATCTTTTTGTAATTTGTAATCTTCAAGACATGCTGTTCTTTATAACATTTTGTTGCTAATAACAGGAAAATCTGTCTGGGTAACTTGACAGAATCGGAGTGTATTTAGCTCTCAGTTTTGGAAGCTAGCTGTTCAGGAGCATGGTGCCAGCATCAGGTGAGGGTCTGTATCACCACATGGTGGAGGGTAGGGTTTGTGCAAAGCAGAGTATCTCTCTTTGTGTCTTATTCTCTCTCTCCTTAGAAAGCCCCAGAACTTGATCGTGGAGGCCCCACCATGATGCCTCGTAACTTCCCAAAGGCACCACCTTTCAACACTATAATCAGATTAAGTCTCTACTTTATACCATCACAGGATAATGATGTTCCAAAACATAAATTTGGGGGTGAGAGGGGGCACATTCAAACCACAGTGCAAGGCATGTTAAATTAAGTAGTCATTGTTGATAAGACATGTCAGTCTCTTTAGGTACTAAAACATTAACCATTATGCACACATTTAAGCATACATACTTTTTTCATCCTGTTTTTATAGGAAATTTAAAAAGTAAAACATGGATCTGTGAAAAAATTTGTGTTATAGAGACCAGTAGTGGGTATGATGGTTAAATCACTGAATGGCTGACTACGGTTTGAGTCCTAGATCCAGCTGAGCACATGAGTGTGTGTGTGCCCATAATCCTGAGAGAAGAATTAAGGAGGGGGCCGGTAGGTCATGTGGCAGTTAAAAGTGCTGGACTCCCACATGGCTGACCATGGTTAAATTCCTGGACCTAGTGGCTTGCTTTCTCACTTTCCCTCTCTCTCTCCCACTCTCTCTGTCTGTCTGATCAAACTGGAAACTAATTATAATAATGAATAAAGTTAAATATAATAATTTTAAAAACAGAATGAAGAATGAATTACGGTGTGGTCATCTCACTGAGGGGTGATTTATCACGTTCCCTCTCACTGTCTCTTTCTGTTTTTCTCAGAGGAGTACACATGCTCTATGGCTAAAAACCTTTAAAAAAAATCTATATTGCATTTTATTAGGTTTTAGATTACTTAATAAAAGTGAGTTCAAAAAAGTTAAAATATGTTGATAATTATATAGTTTCCTATATTTAATTTAAGAGTCTTTTAATTATTACTCTTATTGGGGCCAGCATTTGGGGTAGTGGTTAAGACTCTGGATTTCCACATGGCAGACTTAGGTTTGAGTCCTGGACCTGGTGGCCTGAAAATCACGCTGGGCAGGTGTGCATGCATGCCCAAAATCCTGAGAGGAGAATGGAGAAGAAGGGATTGTGGGGACCAGCAGTTAGCGTAATGACTAGGTCACTAGACTCCCATGTAGTCGACTGTGGTTTGTGTCCCAGACCCGGTGGCTTAAAACTCATGCCGGGCGCGTGTGCATGCGTGCCCAAGATCCCAAGAGGAGAACAGAGGAGAAGATATTGTGGTGTGGCCATCATCCCTGAGGGGTGATTTCTCGCTTTCTCTCTGTCTCTCTCTGGTCTGTCTGGTCTGTCTGGTGAGCACATGCGCCCTATAGCAAAAATCTCTCCAAAAAAAAAAAAAAAAAAAAAAAAAAAAAAAAAAAAAAAAAAAAAAAAAAAAACGAAGGGATTGTGGCATGGCCATCCCCTCTGGGGGGTTATTTTTCCCTTTCCCTCTCTCTGTCTCTCTCTTGCTCCACAAGGCCTATGGCTAAATCAATCAATCATCACTCTGGTTAAAAGAGTGACTACTATTTCACAGTGACCTATAATCTTATTTTACCAAGTGCTTTAAACCTTGGTTTTTGGACAAACTTTCCAAAATTGAATTTTAAATTCTAATTAAGTCTTTTGATCCTGAACTAATTATTGGAAATGCTAGAAGAATCCTGGAAGTTTAAAAGAGACTAATTAGGCTTGATATGTTAGTATTTAGTGGAAAACATTGTAAAATGTAAAATAGTGTTTAACCTTAATTTAAAAAAAATTTTTTTTTTAGATTTTTTGCCATAGGGTGTGTGTGCTCCCTGAAGACAGACAGAAAGAGACAGAGAGAGGGAAAGTGAGAAATCATATCCCAGGGAGATGGCCACATTCACCTTGTGACAAAAACCTTAAAAAAAATCATATAAATTTCAATAAGAAGAATAGTGTAAGAAATGAGAAGCTTAATATTTTAACTATTTCGATTTTGTTCATAGATTAAACAAAAGAGATTAGTTATTTTCTAGTAAATTGTCTATGTCACAAAGAAAATAGGTAGGTTTGAAGGATTTAATAATGCAAATGATCATTTCAATATACCTGTTTTTAAGATCAGAATAAAACCTTCATCTCCTATATTTTGTATTATTTGAAAAAAAAAGACTCAAAATATTCTTTCAAAGAAAATCTATTTAAATTGCATTTAAAAATAGTAATAATAACATTGGGCATTATAGCATGTGTGACAAAGAAATCTTTCTTTCTTTCTTCCTCCCTTTCTTTCTCTCTCTCTTTCTTTCTTTCTTTCTTTCTTTCTTTCTTTCTTTCTTTCTTTCTTTCTTTCTTTCTTTCTTTCTTATAGAGGTTTTTTCCTTAGGGCATGTGTGCTTGGAGCTGAGCAGGGAGCAGACAGAAGCAGTGAGAGGGAAAGTAAGAAATCACCCCCCCTGGGGGATGGATGGCCATGCCACAATCCCTTCCAATCCCTTCCAATCCCTTCTCCTTCATTCTCCTCCTAGGATTTTGGGCACACACACAAACATGCACACGTGTTCGGGGTGAGTTTGAAGTCACTGGGTCCAGGACTCTAACTTCAGTGAGTCATGTGAAAGTTCAGTGATGTAACTGCTCTGCCAAATGCTGGCCCCACAAACAAGATTTTTTTTTCTTCAAAAGATTGCTGCTATAGTGCATATGCATTTGCTAGAGAGAGAGAGAAACAAAGCGAGAAATCACCTCCCCTCCAGGGCGGGAGTGGCCATCGCACAATCACTTTTCCTCTAGTCTCCACTTAGTATTTTGGGCATGCATGCACACGTGCCCAGCATGAGTTTGAAGCCGCCGGGTCTGGTACTCAAATTGCAGTCAGCCATGTGGGTATCCAGCGACATAATCACTACACCATCTGTTGGTCCCACCAAACAAGTTCTCAATCCTGGTTTCCTGGTAAGTAATCCACCTCGTGGTATAATCTTTTCCCTTTATGTATGGGCAATGTCTCTGGCTTGCTTCTAACCAACAGAATGAGACAGATGATAAATGTCACACCAGTGATTACATTAGCCCACATAAGGATCTGTGCTGCAAATAGATGAGCTGTAGATATTTTTCTTGCAGGCTTGATGAAGGGAGTAGCTATACTGGCAAAGCCCTAAAGGCAATGAACTTAGAGGGTTGGCTCTAAGAGCTCCAATTAACCAATGGTACAAAGCCAAAGTCCTCTGTTCTAAAACCATAAAGAAATGAATCCTGACAGTATTCTGAGTGTACCTGGAAATAGATTATTCTTTAGTCAAGCCTCCATCTGAGCACTAACGTGGTTAGCACCTTGATCGTAATCTTGTGATGGCTGAACAAGCCCAGCTAAGCTGTGCCTGGGCTATTAAGCCATAGACTGTGAAAAAAATAAGCGTGTGTTATCTCAAGCCACTAAGTTTGTGGTGATGTGTTTTCTAGCAGTCGATTACCAATATGTTATGCTATTCCTTAAGACATGTCAGAAAGTTTGGTGGTGATATATGGCGCTGATTATTGGCAACTACTATATTAGCTGAGGTTTCCATCTACTAATATTAAAGCAATATTATATTCTACCTTCACTGATACTTAGGAATATATTAATAGGAAGATATCATCACATATGTCATTTTATTGGAAAACATTATTATTATTATCATGATAATTTTAGAAAGTGAAATGAATAGACTCTCAGGTCCCAATGCTTTCTCTAATTTCTTTGTTATAGAGAAAGCCTGAAGCAGATTTGAAATTCTTGCAAGTCCGGCTATAAACTAATACAGGTGTCAAGCTAGTTTATGGTATACCACTGCAGATCCAGTCATGGGTGGGCTGAATGTAAGTATTTTCCTTTCTTATTATTAGAACTTTGAAATGCCACTATTACTGTTATTGCCTGATATTTAGGGAAGCCAGAGTGGTTAAAAAGCCAAATCGAGTAAAAATACCAGTCTCCTAAAGATATATTGAAAAAAGGGACTCTTGAGAATTAGCTGGTCTGATTGTATGACTGATAAGCTTCTACTTGGCCCAATCCTTCCACGAATAATTCCTAGAAATGCTGGACAAATTACAAGAGATAAACAAACAGAAAAATACCTGACATTACATGTAAGAAGAGGCTAAGGTGGGTGATTTGTCTGAGGGCGGTTAGCCTGAGGGCAGGCTGAAACCGGCCCCACATTGGGGCCCTTAAACTCTGATAGACTGGCTAGACAGTGGCCGAGTGATAACATGACACTCAGATGCTGGACTCGCATGAGGAGGGCCCACATTCATGTCCCAAGGCCTCGCTGGTGCCAGTGCATGTGTGTGTCTGTGATCGGGACTAGCTGAGGCTGGGGCTGGACCCCCTGAAGGGTCAGTGTGGGGTGCCTGTCTCCCTTTCTTTCTTTCTCATGGGTTCTTTCTTTCATGTAAGAACTATGTAAGTTTTAAAACAAAAACAACCAAAAAGCTCTGATAGAGAGCTTAAAGGTTTCCTAGCCAAAAGAGTCCTGGGATAGATTTTGAGACAAGCAAAACTAATAGAAACTGAGCAGGGAATATTGGAAAGAAAAACACTAGAAAAGAGGAGGATAAAATTCCTCTACAAACTACATCCAAACCCCTGGTTGATCTTTTAAATCATACTTTCATGGGGCAGACTCCAAGCAGATCAACTAAGAAAAAATATATACTGAATGGAAATTTGAGCTATGCAAGAGAATAAAATTTTCCATTTGAGTTCAAAGAAGTTGTCTGCTAAAATTAAAAATGAACAAACAAAAAACACTTCTCAGAGGAATATAATAGAATCAAGAGTATCTCCACAACTTAATAGTCACAGAATCCAGGATAGAGTTCAAAACAACTTGACATCGTGAAACAGAAAATATGATCCCTTTATGAGGAGTGATGACAAAGAAAGATCAATCTTAGAATAAGCAGGCAAGAATATGCAAGCACCTCTTATAATGATACCTGTGCTCAAGGGCGGAAATATATATATATACATATATATGTGTGTATATATATCTATCTATATATACATATACACACACATACATATATACATACATACATACACATTATAAATGAAAAGATGGGGGGAACCAGCAGTTAGCGTAATGGCTATGTCGCTGGACTCCCACGTAGTCGACCGCGGTTCGCGTCTCGGACCCGGTGGCTTACAACTCACGCCGGGCGCGTGTGCGTGCGTGCCCAAGATCCCGAGAGGAGAATGGAGGAGAGGGGATTGCGGCGTGACCATCCCCCCTGGGGGGTGATTTCTCGCTTTCTGTCTCTCTGTCTCTCTCTGTCTGTCTGGCGAGCGCACGCGCCCTGTAGCGAAAAACCTCTCCAAAAAAAAAAAAAAAAAGATGGGAATCTGCATAAAGAAATACAAATACACATAAACTTGTAAAAGTTAAACCTAATGAATATGTAAAATAAAAAAATAAAAGCAAAAAAACAAAAGGCCATTCAATAGGTTTCTTAACAGGATAGAGATGGCAGAGGACATAGTGTCCTTGAATAGAGATCAATAAAAAATATTCAGTTTACAGACAAGTGATGAAGAGATTGAAAATAACGGAATAGCGTTCAAGGAACTTGTGGAACAGTATCAAAATGTGTAACATGCCTGTAACTGGGGTCTTAAAGGGACAAGAGGTGAAGGGGGAAGAGTCAGGGAAATGGCTATAAAAATATTGAATAGGTAATGATGATATTATTACCTGACTACTAATCGTGAAATAAATATCCAGAAATTCAAGAAATTTCTCAAAAAATAATTATAAAGAATATTACATTTTGGCATGCCAGTCAAGTTGATAGGCACCTAATATTAAAAAAATATTGGGGACCAGCAGTTAGCGTAATGGTTATGTCGCTGGACTCCCACGTAGTCGACCGCGGTTCGAGTCCCGGACCCGGTGGCTTAAACTCACGCCGGGCGCGTGTGCGTGCGTGCCCAAGATCCCGAGAGGAGAATGGAGGAGAAGGGATTGCGGCGTGGCCATCCCCCCTGGGGGGTGATTTCCTGCTTTCTATCTCTCTGTCTCTCTCTGTCTGTCTGGCGAGCGCACGCGCCCTGTAGCAAAAACCTCTCCCAAAAAAAGAAAAAAAAAAAATATTGTAAGCAGTTAGAGAAAAATGGTACATTACATACAAAAAACACAATTCAAGTTTTCACTAACTTCTCTCATCAGAAATGCTGGAGACCAATGTTTAAAGTGATGGGAAGAAGTAGTTAATAAATACTTTGATTAATGCAGTAGGAGTTACATTTGCAAATGTACACAAAAATGGGTGCACACAGTAATCCAACAATGTAAAAAGTAACTGAGGTATAAATAAAAACATGTGCAGGGAAGTCTTTGAAAAGTTCATGGAAAATGAGTATTATGATAAAACTATACATGGATTTCAATCCTTTTTTTTTTTTGCAAACAAAGTAAACTCATACTTTAATTCCATTTTTCCATTATCAAAGTCCCCTTGTACACATATTGCCTGAGTGAAGGATGTGGTACAGTTCAGGTCTAGCTGATTGTTGTTTTATTGAAAACTGGGGCCAGGGTTATCATATTTCTGTTTCTCAAGAGAGAAGAAAGAAACTAGATTTGAAAGTGAAATTTTGTGATTTTTAGATGTTATTTAAAATAATTAGTAGCTGAACCAAATGTCTCTGAATTAAATGAAACTCCAGGACACTAATATGTAACTTCAAGTATAAATAATGAAACATCAAATGAAAGAAAACAAACTGAAATTTTTAAGTAGAATTGACCAATGTACAAATTCTATACTTATATTAATTATAATTACATATTACAATTTAAAAAATATATAAAATATAGATTAATATAAGTATAATACATTTACATTAATATGTATTAATATATAATTAATGTATATAAAATAGAAAATTATATATTGTATATTAAATGTATTTGCATTAAATATATTAAATATATGATTAATATGTAAATATATAATGTGAACATATAAATATAATGTAAATATATAATTGATATATGCATATACATATATAAGGTAAATATATAATTAATATGTAAATATGTAATATGTAATGTAAATGCAATATATAAATATATAATGAAAATAGATAAATATATAATGTAATATATAAATATATAATGTAAATATAAAATACACTTATATCTCACAATGCAATAGATATTTCCATAAAATACGTAACTGTTTTTCCTATACTTGTTGGTAGTTTTTAGTTTTACAGTTCGGGGACTAAAGATCAGGAAATGACCTTTGTAAAATGTAGGCTAGAAACCTGATAACACATACACTTAATTTTTGAGGGGAACAAAAAACCTAAAGAGCATACAAAATGAACGGTTTAGAAATAGAATGTGCACTCAACTGTGTTTCTACATTTAAGTAAGAAGTGTTTCTCCTGCCCTTTTCTCCTCTGCTGTCCTTTGATCCTCTCCACTTCCACTTCATTTCTTGTATAACGCTTCAGACCTGCAGTTATTTGCTGTCATGTTCTCATTATGGCCCCATCTCATGATTTTTCTTTCCTCTGTCTACAAACACTCCAAAATGTTCTCTTTTGGTGAAAACAAACAAATACAAATCTCTAAAACCTTCCCTTTATTCTGCTAGACCCATGAGTTTGTTTCTTTCATTCTTACTCTACAAACAAATTTTACAATTTTAACAGAAGGACTGCAACTGTTTCATTAGAACACGATGTAGTGGAGTGCCTGCTACCCTGAAATTAAACTTCACCACGTAGCCTTAGCTGTGTAATATCCGGAAAATCACTGCACGTGTGAACCTCTTTTCTTTCCCGTGCAATAGAGATGCTACTAACAAGTTTTTGAGAATAAAATGAGAAGATGCTTTAATTTTCTTCATTTTTCTTTTTTTGAAGTGGCCAGAATGCATGTGTATGCATCAGAGAGAAACAGAGAGAAAGGAAGGGTGGGGGAAGCGAGAGGGAGGGAGTACGCACCTTCTACCAGGGCATGGTCATGGTCACACCTAATCCCTTCTCCATTCCTTAATCCTCTCCAGGATTTGGGGCACACGTACTACACACCTAGTGGTTTTCAAGCTGAGAGGGCTAGGATTTGAAGTATGGTCAGACAGGTAGGATTTGGCTGCCCTAACCACCAAGCTATCTTTTTCAGGGCCTGCCTGAAAAACCAAACCACCCTCTTTTTCAGGGCCTGCCTGAAAAAGATGCCTTTATGATTCATCTAATTCTCACAATAAATTGATGAGGTATTATTGTGACTTCTCAGTCTCTGAAAACCCAACAGAGTTGGTTAGTTTATTTGTTTTTTTGTCTATTTTTTTAAAGCTTATATAAGAAACATAAAGAAGAAAAAGAGCATACTGTTACCTTTGCCACTTTTTATTCTTAATAATGAACATATAAAGAAATAGTAAGTTAGAAAGCTCACTTAAGACACAGTTTTAACATTTTCTGCATACCTTGGAGAGTCTAGGGTATTCTTAGAGGCTGCCGTGAGAAAAGAGAAGGGGAGATGACAATAAGATTTCCAGCTCTAGGTTCAATTTTAAAATATTAATTTCTTCCCTTTTAGACATAGTTTATTAGTGAAAGAAATTATTTTGTTGCCTGAAATAACACATAGAAATCTTCTGATCCAATGCAAATGATAATAAAGGATGGATAGCTAAAGCTTTGTCCCCTACTGTACCTTCAGTTTCACTGAAGAGATGGTTGGAATTTTAAGGACTTCTCATCACCAGAAATGTATCTCTAGTGTGTGTGTGTGTGTGTGTGTGTGTGTGTGTGTGTATGGAGAGGAGGCGGTGCCGGCATTGACCTGCAAGTTCCATAAAGCCTACGCATCACCTTTGTTCTATCATCTCCAGTGATTTGTTCAGCATGCCAACATTTAAAAATTTTACAAATATGACCAAGAAAATTACCTTTTAAGTGTATAGGACTGACCCAGCCCTGGTAGCACCAGCAGTTGCAGGAGGGCACTGCTAAGAGTAGGGCCAGCAGATGGTATGCTGGACTCCCACACAGCTGACCATGGTTCGGGTCCTGGACCTAGTGGCTTGAAAATCACACTGCATGTATATGTGTGCATGCCCCAAATCCTGTGAGGACAATGGAGAAGAGATTGTGGCATGGCCATCCTCCCGGGGCGGGGGGGGGGGGGGGGGGGGTGGGTGGGTAATTTCCGACTTTTCCTCTCCCATTGCTTCTACCCTTATGTAAACGCATGTGTCCTAAGGCAAAAAACTCTTTAAAAAAAAGGTGACTAAGGTTGCATGGGAGTTCGTTCCAGGTTTAAGACCCTGCCCAACCTAAATAGGCTTGACTTACAAACAAGTGTTTGGTTCTGGCAAACTGGGATGGGAAGATCACAAGATGGTGAGACCCTGTCAAAAATACCTACCTCTTTATCAATCTCCTTGTCATTAATAATCGTAATACTAAAAAGTACAACAGAAATATTTTAAAAGAATGCAGAGGCAAGAAGATGGTGCATATTAAATACAATGCTCTGTGAGGTAACCCCACCTGGGAAGGTTCCCAATTTGAATCCAGAGACCTCCATGAACATACCAAGCACGTGCCTGCCACGATCCGGGCCTGGCTAAGGGTTAGGGAGGACAGCAACACTGAAACCTTGTTGGGGTACTCTCTCTCTTGCTTACTAACTCAGGGAGGAAATAAATAAACCTTGAACTTAAAAATGCAATTTTGAGAATTTTTCATAATAGGACAAGTAGTAATGTATTTCCTTCTAGGTGCTGAGCCAAGAAGAATAGTTCAATACCTTCTGAAATAAATATTAATTTTTCTTCCTCATACTGGAAATATTTTCAGGTAAGTCTTTACATACCGGGTCTTCTGGATTATACTGAATGACATATTCTATCTGTCCATTTGGGCCATCATCAATATCTGTAGCTCCATTGTCCCCTGAAAATCCTGTAAATATTGTGGTGCCAACTGGAGTGAGCTGAAAGAAAAAAAGAAAACCTGTCAGTTCTTATTTCACCTGCTTCATGCCGGAAGTGTTCTAGCACAAAAATCAACCCTTGATTAGACCAAAAAATAAATAAATAAATAAATAAATAAATAGCAGTCAGCTGCCCCAGCCACAAACCTGAAGCATTTCAAAACAATACTTCTGAACCTTACATAGGAGTTCTTATGTTGTTTGGCATCAAGATCCTTGCTTGGGTAAAGGAAGATAAGGCCCTGATTCAGGATGATGCGCATCTCGAGTAATTTCATCTGAACACCCATAGGGAAAATGCATCTGTTGTTCCTCCTTAAAAAACATCTATGAGCTGTTATCTACAAGCTAGAATTTAAATTGCTCAAGGAATGCATTTTATTTTAAAATCAATCATTCTGGAGAGAGGACAATGACATCCAGGTTGGTAATTGTATACGCGTGGCAAGCTTGGGGGTGAGAAAGAGGGGACAATGACAAAGAGGAGAAAGCTAGAGGTTTCTTCAGTGTTTGTAACAGTAGGTTTCTTTCTACTAAAGCTGTCATGTAACAGTAGCTGGTGAAATGGTCACATCTTCTCATTTTGGATTAGAACAACAGCAAAATGCAATGAGGCATATACAACCATGATTTGAAATTCAGACTAAATAGCTAGTCTTATTTTTCACTCGTCTCCATCAGAGATTCACTGTTACTTTCTCTCACCTACAGGTCTTTGTACAATGTATGAATAGTCTTCAAAAAATTTCATGGAAAATCAAATGATGAAAAATACTGTGCATGATTTTTAAAATTATTTGAACCAGAATAACCTTGTACTTTAATTTCATTTATCCACACATTTTTAAAAGATTTTTGCTATAAGGCATTTGTGCTCTCTTGAGAGAGAGAGAGAGAGAGAGACAGTGAGAGGGAAAGGAAGAAATCACCCCCCCAGTGGGGATGGCCTCTCAGCAATCCCTTCTCCTCCATTCTGCTCCTGAGATTTGGGTCCATACTCCTGGTATGATATTTAAGCCACCAGATTTAGGACCCAAACCATGGTTGACCATGTGGGAGTTCAGCGCCTTAACCACTACACCACCTTCTAGTCTCTATCCACAAACTTTTTTAAGTTTCCTTGTACTCTGTATTTAGAGCACTTTTCTCAAACCTCCCTTCCCAGTTCTCAAGATTTCATTGAACCCTACTCATTAAATTTCAACTGAATTAAAAATTCAGATAGGAGAAAGAACCCTAAGAATACAACATGACATTGGCTAGATGTGGAGTGTGAAGTGTGACCTATATGCAGGGCGTCTATACACAAAAATGAAGAAGAACTTGGGTTGGCCATGCTGTGTGGTTGTTAAGGCAGCCAGACCCCACATGGCTAACTACATGGCTTGAGGCCTGGACCCAAGGGCGTAGGAAATGTGCTGGGTCTGTGTGCATGTGCTCCCACAATTTTGAAGGGAGAGATAATAGAGGGGAAGGGATTGTGATGTAACCATTCCTCATGGGGATGCTTCTCCTTCTCTTTTCTCTCTTTCTCTTTCTCTGATGAGCATACACATCCACTAGTCCAAAATATAAATAAATAAAAATAAAACATAAAAAACAAAACAAACAAAAACTACCCTGGCATTTGAAACCCAGAATCGAGGTGTAAATAAACCCACCCTGCTTATTTGGTATAAGTAATAGAATGGCAATTTTTATAAGAACTGCTGTTAGTCAAGGAGAAAGTAAAGCATAATAAATCTCAAAAACATTTTTTTAGTTTTTCCTTTCTTATTCAAGATTAGAGATCTAGGCCAACTACAGTCATGCAGATGACAGTGTGTCACAGCCCCACACTGGTGTAAGATGGGAGGCCCAAGGTTTGATCATATTTTGACCTAAATACACAGTGTCTCTGGGTGTGTCCATGTCTGCCATGATCCTACGGTCTGGTAGAAAGGTCATGGCATGGTCCCTGTCAATGGCATGTGTCTTTGTCTCTGTCTCATGATAAATGTTTTATTTATTTATCTATTTATTTTAATTTAGAGGGTGCACGCACTCAGTAGAGAGAGAAAGAAACAGAAACATATAAAAGGAGAATGCTCCCCCCAATAGGGTGTGGTCATGCCACAATCTCTTTTTCTCAACTTCTCCAGCTTATTGGGATCTTGAGCATTCATGCACATGCCACTGATCTGTTATTAAACTCACCAGTGTTGGGATTCAAACTCCTGCTGCCTGTGTGTGACCCAGCTCCCTTAACCAATACTCTATAGGTCTGGTCCATATTTTTTAAATTATTTTTTTAAATGTATTTTTAATATAACTCATGCACTTGCTAGAGAGAGACAGAGAGAGAGAGACAGTGAGAAGGAAAGTGAGAAATCACTCCCTAAGGGGGATGGTCACAATTAAATCCTTTTTCATCCTGGGATTTTGGACATTCATACACATTTGCCCAGTGTGATTTGCAAGCCACCAGGTCCATACTCAGTAGTAATCAACCATTTGGGAGTAGGCTTACCCACCATGCAACCTGTTGGTCATGTGTGTGTGTGTATGTATGTGTACATATATATGTGTAAATATTTTTTATTTTTAACTAATTAATTTTACAGTCATTATTCACTGAGGATTGTCATAGCATACATGATGTGATTTCCCATCCAGAATATACTGCATAGTGGCTTAATCATACATGCAATCATCGATAATTTTCCATTTCTAGTTTCATATATATATTTATTTATATACACATATACACATATATATGTATATATTTTTTCCTCCTATTTTTCACCCTCTGCCATTTTCCACCTTCCTCCCACACTATCTGTGGTGTCTACAGTTGCTTTCCATTCCTTCCCCCCTCCAACACTTTATTGATTCACAAAATATCTTAAGTAATCTAAGTACTTGCAATAGCAAGTTCAGCTGATATATACATATCTGTGGATACATGTCTGACTTTAGGGATGAAACTCTGAGTAGAATGAATATACTATAACGTAGCACCTAGCTGATGCTATCTATATAGCTTACTGCAGTCATTAAGTAGGCATTTTTTAATATCAAGAAAAGCAGTTTTAGCTTTAATAAATCAAAATCAAATAAATGCTAAGACAGCTTTGCTTAAAACTTAAAGCCAGAAACAGGTTAGAATTCTGTTCCAATAGTAGGTACATGAACCTACTGGCCCCTCAAGACAAGACAAAAATCCTTAAATCCAGAAAACCAAGCCTAGAAGAAAATCAGTAATGTTTTAGTCAAAGTCATAAGATTCTATTTCACCAGCTCAGTCTCATGTACTTTATCTTCTGCTGTGGTCCAGTCTTCTCAGTTAAATTCTCAGATATCATATTCCACTCCAGACTTGGCCCTCCAAGTGTAGTGGTATTTACAACTAATTGATCACAACCAGTTACAGATTCCTTTGTTCCAAAATATAATTTTTAAGAATCTACTTTCTAGAAGAAAATATTTAGATGATAGAAATTTGTTGGAATAGATGGTTTGAAGGATTTTACTTTTTACAGTGTAATATTTACAAATCCAAAGACATACTTGTAAACTTAAATACCCAAATTATCAGGACCATCAGTTAGCTTATTGGCTATGTCGCTGGTCTCCCATGTAGTAGACCGCGGTTCACATCCTGGACCAGGTGGCTTAAAACATGCCAGGCACGTGTGCGTGCGTGCCCAACATTCTGAGAGGAGAATGGAGGAGAAGGAATTGCGGCATGGCCATCCCCCCGGGGGGTGATTTCTCGCTTTCTGTCTCTCTGTCTCTGTCTGTCTGGCGAGCACATGCGCCCTATGGCAAAAACCTCTCAAAAAAAAAAAAATACCCAAATTAAGAAAGTAATCTGCATTTTTTCTAGTTCTCTATTTTTTGAAATTAATAAAAGGCAATATTAAATTCTATAATGCCTTAATATACTACCATCAATTTGTGTTTTTCTTCATTACTCACATGCCTTTTCTTCCATTTAGAAATCACATTTATAAACAGGCATAATTTCTGATATCCAAACCTTGAACATGAACCCTTTATCATATTTCTTTGATTCCCATTAAACAAATACACTTGGCAATAAACGCCACCAAGACTGATATCAGACTTCTGGGAAAAAACAAACAAACAAACAAACAAACTAGCTACGTATTCATTCATGGTTTCAGTAAACAGTTAATCCAAAGTAATTTCATTTCAGCTGCTGTCATTTCAGAATTTGATCCATTTGGGGGTATCACACATTATTTTCCCCAATAGAAGTTGTATGTCCATGTATATTTTTATTATTCTTGCAAATGGCAAGTAGGCAATGATTCTATAATAAATTTTAGTAGTTGATGTTTTTAAATAGAAAGTAAAAGGTAAATGATTGCTTAACTACAGAAATAGAGAAGACAAGTTTATAATTTCTGTAACTATCATACAGAAGTTATCAAATAGAATTTTAAGCTCTTTAAAGGGGATTTAAGTCTATTAGAAACTAAACAGAAAGCATTAGTGTACCAGAAATAGATTTCAGCGTCTTATTTCCTTATTTATTTATATATATTTTTTTGACTAGAGGGTATGTGCACTAGCCAGAGACAGAGCAAAAAGACAGAGGGAGAGGGAGAGAGAGAGAAGAAAGCACCCCCCACAAGGAGTTGTCACACTGCATCCTCTTCTTCATCTCTCCCTTCCTTTGGGATGATAGGCACACATGGAAACATGCCTAGGGCATTTTTTCCAACAGGTGAATCTGGGATTTGAACTGCTGGTTCATCCATGTGGAATCTGGGTGCCTTAATCTCCATGCCATGGAGCCAGCCCTCAGTATCCTCTTTCATTCATGGTGCTGTCTCTGTTTACAATTTCAGTAAAAAAACTGAAGACATACATCCCTGCAAATCTGAGAATGTGGTGTTTAGTTACTAACAGGGGAAGATGGGGAGACTCAGGCAGTGTGCTGAGATATCAGCTCAGTATTTGCCTAGACCAGTGAGCTTACTCTCTTCTTTAGTTGTATATTTAGGCCAAACAGCACAGATTGTTCCTGTTCATTTCTGCTACTAGAATATGCAAACTAGAATATGCACACACAGACATAAATATGTAAGATGCAATATTAAAGTGGCTCAGTAATTGGACCGCACACATTTATTCATAATCTCCTCCTCAGAGTCTAGGCCTGTTCATACTTACAGGCTGTAGTTTAGAATGTCTGAAGCTACCATAAGAGAAATCACTGAGAAAAAATGAAGCATTCTGCACAAATATGGGAGCTTTGGCAAGACTACAAAGTCTCCAACGAAAAGGCCTATACCAGATGAAAAGATGTAGAAGAGAGCAAACACATACAAAAATGTTTTCATCAGTAGTAGATTCCAGCAATTTGTTTGCCACTTTCTTTATGTATGTACCTCCCAGAAACTTGTACATGTACACATACACACATGTACCCATGCACACATACATGACCTAAATATAAATACACGGATACATCACCATTCTCATTACAGACGACACGGCACACTGGTACTTGTGACTTTGTTAATATTATTGGGTCCTCAGCAAAGTCTTGATGTATTTTCCTATGCAAAAATGCATCATGACTTTTCCGAGGACCCAATATTATGTAAGGGTTGAAAATCTTCACATGATAGTCAGATTAGATCTATAACTCATGCTTGAATTCATCTTATCTAAGATGTACCATATTTTCTCCATGTGGCACATTAGAGTCTTCTTGCACTTAGGAATCCTAGCCAGCACGTCAAAGCCACACTTAGGGGTCATTTTAAACAATAAAATCACTGGGTAAGCCCATCTGGTGGTTAAAGCAGCTAGGTTCCACGTGGCTGACTGCAAAGTTTAAGTCCAGATTCAGAGGCTTGAAAAACAGGCTAGCTACATGTGTATGTATGCCCAAAATCCCAAAAGGAGAAATGGAGGAGGAGGGATTGCAGTGTGACCAACCCCCCTAGGGGGTGCTTTCTTTAAAAAAAATAAAATAAAATAAAATAAAAAAGGCACAAAAATGAGAAAAACGTGCTGCAAAAAGGACATTTGTTTATAGTATAAGAACTGAAACCAGGTGGCAAATAATAGCCTTCTTTGACCTCAGGTGGAAATGTGCACATTTGTGACAATATTTTCCCTCTTCTGAGCATGCCATAATGACCACCGAAACACCAGAAGGACTGGTTTTATAGTTACTAATAATTTTTAGTGGCTAGGATAATTTGCAAGTCAGGAATCTTGTCTGTAATGAGGATTGGTTAGAGATAACAGACAATGCTAGTAATTCATTTGTCCTGTGGCTGAAAGACCCAATCAACCAGAAATGATGAGACTTAAGCTTGAGTCTTATCTCTGACTCTATTTAGTTATGAGAGTCCTGATTTTTCACAAAGCTTCTTTGATACTCAATTTCTTTCCTATGAATGTTAAAGTTGGATTTAAAAACTTATAATGGACCTCTTAGATATATATTTTTTTGTTTGCTATGTCAGTAGATTTGCAGAATGAATGAATAAGATGATGATGTCAATTCTTCCCACTTTTATATACAGATGTGGAGATTTATACGCTGAATCTGAAATTTATATTCTCCTAAACAAGGTTATTCTAAAGAAGAACTAAGTTGGAAAGTGTACACTACCAGAACTCAAGACTTTATTATAAAGCTGTAGAAAAGGAGATGTTGTTATACTGGTTTAAAAATAAAGAAATACACCAATAGGGCAGTATAATTAGTCTGAAAAGAACTCCCATAAATAAAGTCATCTGATTATTAATAATAATAATAAAACAGTTTAGTTGAGTGAGAATTCAATGGTATTTTCAATGAATAGTGCTGTGTCAATTAGATATTTATATGAAAAAATCAGTGTCGGTTCCTACTTGACAGCATACAAGAAACTAAATTCCAGTAGAGTATAGTTAAAAAATGTAAATAAGATAAAATTTCTAGAAGAAAATATGATAACTTCATAATATTACAATCAGTGAAGATTTATTCAATGGTACATACACACCATGGACCATGAAGAATGGAATTTAAAAATTGGACTATAGGGTCCAGCAGGTGGCATGGTAGTTAAGGTGTTGGACTCTCAGATGGCTAACTGCATTTTGAGTCCTGGTCTTGACAGCTTAAAAATCATGCTAGGTATATGTGTATGTGTGCCCAACATCCCAGGAGGAGAATGGAAGAGAAGGGATTGCAGTGTAGTCAACTCCCTTGGGGGGGGGGGTGATTTCTCACTTTCCCTCTCACCATCTCTGCTTTTTTCCCAGTAAGTGTACATGATTTATGGCAAATAAACAAACAAAAAATAAAATAAATAAAAAAGCCTATAAATTACAAGCTACAGAATTTGTGGAGATCTTTGCAATGTATATTTTTCAACATAGAATTCATGCCCATAATATATAAATAAACCTAACATTTAGTGAGAATATGACAGACACTTGAATGGAACATTTCAACAGTATATCTTAATGGCCAATAAATGTATAAAAAGTGCTTATTTTAATAGACATCAGAAAAATTCAAATATAGTAACAATGGAATATTTCTATAATCCTCTCAGCCTGATAATAATTACTAGTAGCAAAATACGAAGTTTCACCCAGAAGCTGGAGCAACTGAAACAATTACGCTCCTGGTGGGAGTCAATATGTACAATCACTTTGTGAAATTCTTTGACAATTCTATCAATCTGATTATATACATGCACTGTGACTCTGAATTTCCTCTTAAAATTCTGCTATATTCCCATAGAAAAACAGAAATAAAGTATGAGTTTATTTTGATGCCAACATTTTTTTCAGTCAACACAGTTTTTTTCATACTACTCATGTTTCATGAACTATTTGAAAAATGTACTAGATGCTTCTTATAGTCCCAAATTAGAAGTAACTGAGATGTCTAGTATGAAGAGAATAGCTAAATAACACACACACACACACACAAACTAGAATACTGTACTGCTGTAATAACAGTATAACAGTATAGATGGACCACCAACGTGTTGTTGAAAAAAATAAGCCTGACATATAAAGAATGCATGTTGTAATATTTTGTTTGTACCATGGTCAAAATTAGCAAAATAATAATAAGTTCAGAAATCCAACTACTCTTTGTAGGAAAATTTAGTGTCTTTAGTCTACTGAATTGTCAAACATTCTTTCTTGTGGGACCAGCAGTTGGCGTAATGGTTATGTCGCTGAACTCCCATGCAGCCAACCATGGTTCGGGTCCTGGACCCGATGGCTTAAACTCACACCAGGTGTGTGTGTGTGTATGTGTATGTGCCCAAGATCCCGAGAGGAGAATCCCTTCTCCTCAGAAGGGATTGTGGTGTGACCATCCCCCTAGGGGGTAATTTCTCACTTTCTATCTCTCTGTCTCTCTCTGTCTTTCTGGCAAGTGCACATTCCCTATAGCAAAAACCTCTCCTAAATCAATCAATCTATCATCTATCTATCTATCTATCTATCTATCTATCTATCTATCTATCTATCTAACATCTATCTATCTATCTATCTATCTTAGCCTAGGGTTGGTGAATATAAATGAAAATAAGTTTGCCCATGGTTAGTAATTGTTGAAACTGGGTGATGGCTATTGACCATTGCATATGTTTGGAATTTTATTTAATAAAATGTTAAACAAACAGCAACAAAATGTCTTAGTGAACATTTTCTTATTTATCCAATATGTCCTTCCTTTTCTATTCTTTGTATCAACTCAGATTTCCTCTAAATTTTTTTTTTAAGTTTATTGACTTCTTTCATGAGAGAGAGCATGCATGCATGTGTAAATAGAAGAGAGACAGAGAAAGAGAGAGAAAGAGAGGGTCTTGTCACGCCATAATCCCCTTACCCCAACTCTGTAGCCAGTCAGAATCCTGGGTGCACGCCCAACATGTTTTAGGTCATCTCAAGATCCTTGGGAACCAGCAGTTAGCATAATGGCTATGTCTCTGGACTCCCATGTAGTCGACTGAGGTTCGTGTCCTGGACCTGGTGGCTTAAAACTCACACCAGGTGCGTGTGCGTGCGTGCCCAAGATCCCGGGAGGAGAATGGAGGAGAAGGGATTGCAGCTTGGCCATCCCCCCCAGGGTGAATTCTCGCTTTCTGTCTTTCTGTCTCTCTCTGTCTTTCTGGCGAGCTCATGCGCCCTATAGCAAAAACCTCTCCAAAAAAAAAAAAAAAAAAAAGATCCCAAAGTCAATCGTGTGGCTTCCAGCATTGGAAATTAGTACACTACCACTACCATCTATCCCACCATTGCTGAATCTCCCTTCATTTTCAAAATAAAATGTAGGCCCATCTGTGGAGTCACAGGGAGTTGGGTGCTGCTGTGTGATGCTGGGGACCAGGCAGGAAGACCTTGGGTTTATATACCAAGTACACTTCTGCCTGCCAAGCACGGCTATGGGCACAAATGTGATCTTGGTTGGCTGCAAGTCAGAGGGAAGTATGATGTGATGCCTTTGTCCAGAGTGACTGTATTTTGCTCTCTCTCGCTAAGATATACAGAAATTATTTTTAAAGTAGAAATTTAAAAAACAAAATTTAGCGACCAACAGATGGCATAATGGTTTAATCACTGGACTCCCATGTAGCTGACCATTGTTTAAATCCCGGACCTAGTAGCTTAAAACTCATGCCAGGTGCATGTATGTGTGTGCCCAAAATCCCTAGGGGAGAATGGAGGAGAGGGCACTGCTACATGACCATCCCCCCCCAGGGGTGATTTTTCACTTTCTGTCTCTCTCTGTCTCTCTGGCAAGCACATGCACCCTTTAGCAAAAATCTCTCTCTCTCTAAAATAATAATAATAATAAATACATAATAAAATACTGATCCAGCCTTGGTAGTACACAATGTTAGAACCACATGGAAGGCCTGAGCTTGGATCCTGAGTCAACTTGAACATCTGGAGTAGCTGGAAGGCTAGAAGGACTGGGGTTGTGGTGATTGTGGCATACCCCTGTTGAAGGTATCTGTCATTTTCTCTCTGTGCTTCACTCATGAAAGTAATTTTAAAATCAAATAAAATGTATGTACAATGTTTAGGGAATGTCAGGCACAGAACATACTAAATAGCTTGTATCCTTGATAGAATAGTACTGGTGTTGGTATTTTTTATTCCCAAAGGCTATCAGAGTAACTGATTTCTAGTGAGTCTCAATTTTTGAAAGCAAATTGTGAGTATAAAAACAGCAAGTTTAAGAAACTCTTCCAAAAAATACTCTCCTCAGCAGGAGATAGCAATAGAAATAGGAAAAAAAAATTGAAATAACAAGTATGCTATATAATCAGGAAGGCACAACATCCCTAAATCTGACTTTGCCTCCTTGTTACAAAACAAATGCAAAAAGCCAAAAAGGTGGGAATCAATAATATTGACTTATTAAAAAATAGATAGCACTTTACAAACTCCAAACTCCAAAACTATTTCTTAGAAACAATTCTAAGAAATAGTATTCAGTATAATGTAAACAGTAAAATTGTTGTCACAGTGGGGAATTATACATAAGAATATATTTTTTCGAAACAGAGTCTGTGCATTATGAAAGCTAGTAAAAAAATAAAATTGGGCAAGATAATATAGACTAGCTATTAAACATAGGTTAAATTACTGCTAATAAAATTGCATTATTTGCTGCATTTTTATCATAGTGACTTATGAGATAATAAGTAAATTCAGCAACATTTTGAGTGGATGGGTGTGTGTGTGTGTGTGTGTGTGTGTGTGTATAAAATCAGACCTATTTCTTTCTACCCAAACATTGAACAAGGAGAACTATTCCATGTTTGGTACTTAACATTTAAACATTATAGTCTCAAAACCATCTAACTCATTTAACTTATTATCATGACAAATAAAACAAAAGCAGTGAGAGAAAACACGTATCTAAATGAACATGTTGCAGGAAAATGTTGCCTCTGGTAGACTTTGATATCTTTGATTGCTTTTTGAAATACTTTTTTTTTTAGGGAGAGATTTTTGCAATAGGGTGCATGTACTTACTGGAGAGACAGAGAGAAACAGAGAGACAGATAGCAAGAAATCACCCCCCAGAGAGTGTGGCCATGCCTCAATCCCTTCTCCATTCTCCTTTTGGGATATTGGGCATACACACTCACAGGTACAGTGTGAGTTTTAAGCCACCAGGTCCAGGACTCAAACCATGGTCAACTGTATGGGAGTCCAGCAATGTAACCATTATTCTACCTGCTGGTTTTGATTTTTTTTTTAATTCGTAGATGTTTGCATTATAATTTTTTTCAGCATAAATGGTGTATATTAGTCCAGTTAAAGATATTATCATACACATTATAATCAACAGATTCTTTTCCATTTTTGTGTTCCTTAAATATTTTGCTTCTTTCTTTTTCCCCTAGATTCCCTCCTTTATCTTTAATTATTAAAGAGAAACTACAATAGAGTCCAATAAAGAACAGTATTTTTATGCAATAAGTACAATCTAAATAATACCACTATAACTGAAAACACCTGATATAAAAGGATATTATCCTGTTTGGGGAACTTGCCTGAGAATAAGTCACCCTAAATGGATGATTTAAAATGAAACAGATAAATTTTTTTTCTTCTTTGAGAATCCGAGTATTTTGTTTTCCCTTGCTCCTCTACTTCTCCCAAAATAGAACATCTAATGAGAGGGAAAGTGAGAAATCACTTATGGATGTTATGGATGCTAAATAATCTGAAATAGAAATAATCACTACATGGGCCAACCCACTTATGGGGCCAGATCCCATAGAGCCCTCTGGAGTTTGAGTCCAGGTCCCAAGAGTTTACGAAACATACCATTCTCATGTGCCACACTTCTAGATTCTGACATGTAGCAGGAACAAAGAAAGTGAGATTTTAGCATGATCAAGCCCCATTGGGGGGAACGTTTTCTCTTTTTGGTGCATGCACATGCCCTCTGCTATTTGAACAATAATAAGAGTATTTCACTATAATAAAATAAAGCAAGTAAAACTAGTTTAATAAAAAAAGAATTTATCACTACATGGTGCATATCATATAATAATAATATGACAGAAATAGCATCAATAATTGCAGCTACTCGACTTCTACTAACAGATAAACATTATCAAAAGAGAAGCATTATGTTTAGTACAGATGTCCCAGTCCCCAAGGCTTACATAAGTACCAGTTGGTGGCCTGTTAGGAACCAGGACACAGAGCAGGAGGTGAATGGTAGGTGAGTGAACAAAGCTTATCTGTATTTACAGCCACTCCCCATTGCTTGCATTACTGCCTGACCTCCGCCTCCTGTCAGATCAGCAGCGGCATTAGATTCTCATAGGAGAGAAAACCCTATTATGAACTGTGCATGCAGGAATATGGGTTCTATGCTTTCATAAACCATCCTCCTTTTCCCCCATTGTCACTGTAAAAATTGTCTTCCATGAAACCAGTTCTTAGTGCCAAAAGGTTTGGGGAATGCTGCTCTAATAGAACAAGCTTATATTATCAGTCCATATTAAATTATTACATATTTATATTTTAGTTGTCAATATCATTTATTTGACTTATGGTACTAATAAGTCATTTCATGTGAACTAACCTCTTCCAAAAAATCCTACCTAAGAGAAGGCAACATTATGTACAAATCATCACTACAAGGGAAAAATTGTTTTAACAATGAGACTTCAATTTCGTGATTTATCTCTTGAGTTTGGCCAGCATAATCCAATTTATTTGGGATGGTTAATTTTATTTTTTTCATTTTTAACGCTTTTGCCATAGGACATATGCACTTGCTGGAAAGAGACAGAGAGAGACAATGAGAGGGAAAGTGAGAAATCATCCACCTAGGGAGATGGCCATGCTACAATCCCTTCTCCTATTCTCCTGTCAGGATTCTGGGCATGGACGCACACGCACTTGGAGTGATTCCCAAGTCATCATGTCCAGGACTCGAACCATAGTGAGCCATGTGGGAGTCCAGTGCCTTAACCACCACACTACTTACTGGGTCCTGTGATATTTATTTTATTCATTTTATTTTTTTTCACTTGGCCATGGGGGTACGAAGATATTTGGCTATGCATTATTTTGAGGATGTCTACAAGGGTGTTTTGGATGAGACTAACATTTGAATTGGCAGACTGAATATAGAGCACATTATCCTCTCCAGTGTTGGCAGATCTCATCTAATCCACTGAAGTCCTGAATAGAAGAAACAGGTTGAGGAAGAGAGAATTTGTCTTCTGCCTATCTTTGAACTGGGTGGGAGATAATTGTTCCCCTGCCATCAGACTCAGATTTCAACTGCAAGTTCCATCCTTAGCCCTCCTGTTTCCTCAGACTTTCAGACTCAGATTAGAAATTTACCATAGATTCTCTTAGGTCTCGTGATACTTACTGATCTGGGGACTTTTCAGCCTCCATAATTACATGAGTCAATTACTTACAATTTTTCTCTCGCTCTCTCTATGGACACCCACACACACAAAGTTGGTTCCGTTTCTCTGGAGAACCCTGATTAATATACCCCTGATTCCAGTTTCTACTCAACAAAGGAAAAAATGAGCATTTGAATTTATAGAGGTAATGATTAGGCTCCCACCACTCCTAAGCTTTACATATCCACTGTGTAGTACTGCATAAAACAGTCTCTGATCTATATAGCTCCTATTATTATTCAAGAATTTACCAAAATCAACTATTTTAAATCCATCTTAAAATTTTTGAGGATCATTAGCAAATAGTACATATTCTTGAATTCACATTCAATAGAAGTTATCTTGTGGAGATTTATTAAAATTGAAAAGAAAACAATAATTAGAGAGTTACAGTTGCTCTTTTCCTTCTTTTTAAAATCTAAATACTAATTCATTGAGGTATAATGTATACAAAATAAAATTTAGATATCTGAAGTATTCAATTTGATGAGTTTTGACAATTGCATGCATCCACGTAATGATGACTTAAGTGTGTGTGTGTGTGTGTGTATGCCATTTCTATCACTCATAAATTTCCCTTCCATTCTTTTAGAAATCATCTTCCCAGAAGCAATCATTTTAAAAAATTTTAGTCAATAGAACTTACTTTCTCCTATTCTTAGAATTCAATAGAGGTGTAATTTTTTGGTCTGATTTCATTTTCCCATCTTAATGTTTTGTTTGTCTTTCCACACAAATATATTAATGTATGTTTCAGTGACATTCCTCATGCTTCTTTAGCAAAATGGAGTTTTTGTTTTGTTTTGTTTTGTTTTTGAGAGGTTTTCACTATAGGGTGCGTGCGCTCGCCAGACAGACAGAGAGAGACATAGAGACAGACAGCGAGAAATCACCCCCCAGGGGGGATGGTCACGCCGCAATCCCTTCTCCTCCATTCTCCTCTCGGGATCTTGGGCACACATGCACACGCACCCGGCGTGAGTTTTAAGCCACCGGGTCCAGGACGTGAACCGCGGTCAACTACATGGGAGTCCAGCGACATAGCCATTACGCTAACTGTTGGTTGTCGAGTTTTTTGTTTTTGTATAAAAATTCTAACTTCAGGGTTCAGCAGATAGCATAGTGATTAAAGAGCTAGACTCTCAGGTAGACAAACACAGTTCAAGTCTCAGACCTGGCAGCTTGAAATTCATGCTTAGTATGTGTGCTTGTATGTCCAACATCCCAGGAGGTGAAGGGAGAAGAAGGGATTGTGGTGTTGCCATCCCCTTGGTGGGTGATTTCTCATTTTCCCATTCACACTCTCTCTCTCGTTCTACAGGGAATACATGCACCCTATGTCAAAAACTTAGGAAAAAAAATTCTAAGTTCTCTCTCTCTCTCTCTTTAAGGATTTTGCTATAGGGTGTATGTGCTTGGAAACAGAGTGAGAGAGTGAGAAGGAAAGTACAAAATTGCCCCCTAGGGGAGAAGGCCACCCAGCCATCCCTTCTCCTCCATTCTGCTTCAGGGATTTGTGACATACATACTCATGTGCCTGGTATGATTTTCAAACCATCAGACCAATTTTTTGAACCATGATGGGCCATGTGGGAGGTCCAGCACTATAACCACTGTACTACCTGTTGGTTTCCTAATTTCATATTTTATCATGAGGATCAGATGATTGCTACTGAAGATAAATTTATCTGAAGATACTATTATAACAAACTCATGTAGGTAAATGTCTTTAACATAAAAAATAATAATTATTATAGAGCATGGTATGTAACGCCTATTACCTTTACTAAAAATTGAAGACCAATTAAATTGAATGAACATATGTATTTAATTTGTATAAGAAACTGCTTGATTATATCTATAAATTATAAAGAAAACCTACATAAAATGTATTAAAAATGTGTAACTCTTATATAGAATCTCATTGCTATGGTTCATCATGAAGACCATCTGTGTTCTTAGAGCTACCAGAATGATTCTGATAGGAACAGATGCTTAAAAATACATGTCTAAAATAGAAGGAGATGCTATAACTCAGATGAAAGAATGGCACAAAATTTAGGAAACTGGAGCAGGAAAGGGAAAGATTCAGAGATAATGTAGTTTCACCTTCACTGCTGTGAGTAAAAGCTTGTCTCAATAGTGTTCCACTAATTGCTACCTGTTTACAAATTTGTCTCTGCATTTCATGAGTAGAGAAAAAGAATCCTGCGTTTTCAAACCTATTGCTATTTCTAAACCATATTTTTTTTTTGTTATGTTACTGATTTAATAGTTAAGAAATAATTGGGGCTTGGAGATAGCATATGGCATAGCAGTTATGTTGCTGGACTCTCATGTGGCCAACCACAGTTCGAGTCCCAGATCCATTGGCTTGAAACTCATGCTGGGCATGAATACATGCATGCCCAAGATCCTGAGACGAGAATGGAGGAGAAGGGACTTCAGTATGGCCAACACCCCTGGGGGTGATTTCTCACTTAATCTCTCACTGTCTGTCTTTCTCTCTCCAGCAAGAGCACATGCCCTAAGGCAAAAACATTTTAAAAATAATTAAAAATAGAGAAAGGCTAAGAGAGCTTCTCCCTTACGTCATAATTCTAATACTTGGTGGATAAATTCTATAACTCAGATTGTCTGATTTTAGAGTGTTCATTTGTAAGCACTGGGCAATCAATATATTATCTGATAAATTGTATTACTATTTATACAGTTTTGAAAGATGTTAAATGGAAAGGGAAATAAATAAAAGTTGGCATACAACAGAATTCAAGATTCATAGATTGTCCAAATGGAAGAAATCTGAATATTGTATTTCATCAAAGATAGATTATTTTTGGCCCTAAGGAAAATATTTTTGATATATTTTATAGAAAGAACAAAATATTCAACTTAGCTAGTACCTATATTTAAAACAAAACTCATTGCAAATAATTATTACACTTGAAACAGGCTGATTCTTAGCAAATTATTTCATAAACTCCAACATTCCCCATGATTTCAGTATGCTAGTTCTTACCCAAGTCATCATACATTTATTGCTAGAGTATAGTGTATAGGGTTCAGGAAGTGTTCAAGGAGCAAAGAGTATAAAGAAGAAAATATTTTCAACAACAGTAATTTATATTTTCCTCAACAGATGATTTTTGAACAAATCAATATTTTGTCATTACTAAAAATGCCGAGAGACTGGCAGGTGGCATGGTGGTTAAAAGTGCTGGATTCCCACATGGCCGACTGTGGTTGGAGTCCCAGACCTGATGGCTTGCTTTCTTGCTTTCCGTTTCTCTCTGTCTCTGTCTGGTCAAATTGAAAAATAATTATAACAAATGGAATTAAATAAATAAATAATTTTATTTAAAAAAAAGCTGAAAGTCTGATGATGAGAAAAACATTTACAAATCTTAGTCATCCGCAAAATAGCTTTAATATTTATTAATTATAAAGTTCAAAATAATTAATAAATACAGTGGGGAAAGCTGGAAGATGCTATCTTACAAACATGGTAAAAGCTACCTTTATTATTAATGGGACAAATTGACATTATATCTCTATGTGACATATTATGAAGAACATGGTATGTCATCTTTATAGTATTTCTGCACAAAATACATAAATCATGAGGAAATATTAGACAAATCTAAATTTAGAAACATTCTATAAACTGTCCCACTACTGAACAATACTAAGATCATGAAAGTCCAGGAAATGGGAGGAACCTCTAAGATTGAGACTAGAAAAACATGACAGTTAAATGCAATGTGTGGTTGTAGGTTGAATCTTTGACTTACACAGGACCATACTGGATCACTCAGAAAGCCCTGAATGATGTACGCAGATTACATGGTTATACTGCATTAATGTAATTTTCTGATTTTGATGCTTATATTGTGGATATGAACAAGAGTGCTCTTCCTTTTAGAAATTATACACTGAAATGTTAGGAGTTTAAAGAGTTTCATACGTGTAACTTACTCTCATTAGTTTAGAAAACACAGTTATAAATTTGTATATAATACATAATATATAAGTGATGATGTGGTTTATGATTATATACATATATGCACTTAAGCAATATATAATATAAATGCTTATACTCTACATATACACACATGCATCTTATCTATGTATGTACCTGTTAGAAAGAAAAATGATCTAACTTGAATCCTCAAAACTCTTAAGGTCATCAAAAATAAGAAAAATGGAAAATTGTCAATTTAGAGAATAAAAAAACTGTCACAGTCTAGAGTAGACTAAAGACATGGCTCAAAGACCTACAAATAGAACTACCATATGATCCAGCAATCCCACTTCTTGGTATCTACCCAAAGGACAGAAGAATTCTTAATAGGAAAAGTGCTTGCACATCAATGTTTATTGTGGCATTATTTACAATTGCTAAGACATGGAACCAACCCAAATGCCCACAAACAGATGAATGGATTGAAAAACTGTGGCACATATGGAGTACTACTCAGCCATAAAAAACAAGACCCTGGTTTTGAAAGAAAGTGGATGAATATGGAAGATTTACTGCTAAGTGAAGCAAGCCAGGTGATGAAGAGACATTGTATGTCTCTACTTAATTTATACTGAGTGTCTGCACTCTATGGCCAAAACTGAATGACTAAAGGTTAAAGAAACTAAGTAAATATTAGTGAATACCAGATACAGTGTGGGAAGAGGGAGGGTGAAGGAGTAGAGTCTGAGGAAGGACATTAAGGAGAAAAATAGAGAGGCAAGGCATTTATAGGACAAAGAAATGGATTATTATCTATTGAAGATAACTATCTAGTATGGTGAACTGGACTGGTGAGAAATGTACACATGTTGGAATATTCACTTTGTAAGCTAAGTAACATGATGGAATGTATAAAAGAAATAGAAATTAAGACATAGTGACTAAAAGTAATCTGGTATTCTAGCTGGGGTCCTTGAACAATAAAGGACATTAGGTAGAAACTAAGAAAATCTGAAAAGTATGGGTCTTAATAAATAATAGTATGTCAATGTTTATTAGTTGTTAAAAATGTACTATACTAATGTAAAATGTAAATGACAGGGGAACTAGAAGTTCTATATGGGAACATCATTACTTAATATTCTTTAGGTCTAAATAATTTTGATATTATTTAAATAGTTGAAGTAATCATAAACATGTAATTTCCATAATCATATTTATTATAATGAAGTCCAATTATATATTTTTATTATAAAAAATAATATTTTAAAGATAATAGAGATGTTTATGTACTACACTTAATTTCTATAAATATAATTAAATCTATGATTTGCCCAATAAGGTATACGTAAAGAGTGAGAAAAAGATAAAGGAAAGAGGAAGAGGGAAATTTTCATGTTTTTCTGTAGTTTAATTTGTCTAAAGTTCAGCTTTTAGTTCCTGATAATTGGCAAGATTCAAAAAAAAAAAACTAAACATTTTAGAATATCTCCCTTTTTTAAAAAATTAATATTGATGGTACCAGAGGCTAGAATGATTAGAAGAGAAGGGTGGGGAGATGTTGGTCAAAAGATACATAATTATTGTTAAATAAGATGAATAAGTTCTAGGGATCTATTTGTGTAGAATAGTGACTATATATATGAGTTAATGATACAGTGTATCAGAGATCTTTGCTACAGGGTTCATGTGCTCCCCAGGGAGACAGAGAAAGAAAGCGAGAAATCACTTCCCAGGGTAGATGACCACACCACGATCTCTTCTCCATTCTCCTCTCAGGATTTTGGGCACACACACACACACACACACACTCATGACTGGCAGGATGTTTAAGTTTCCAGGTCCAAGACTAGAACCATGGCTGACTATGTGCAAGTTGAGTGACAATGCATTGTGTTTTTAAAAAAATTTTGCCAGAGGGTGCTTGTGTTCACTTGAAAGTCTCAGAAGAGACAAAGAGAGAAAGTGAGCAAGCATCCCTTCATGGAGGATGGTGATGATATAATCCCTTCCCCTCCATCTCTCTCTCTCTTCAGGATTTGGGGAAAACATGCACACATGCCTGGCATGATTTTCCAAGTCACTGGGTCTGGGACTTGGACTGAGCAGCTGGTCAATTGGGATCCAGCTGCTTTAGCAACCATGCTACTGACTGGCCCAATAGATAGTATTCTGAAAATATTAAGAGTGCATATTAAATGTTCTCACCACTAAAACAGTAAGAATTGCATCTATTAATTAGTTGAATTTAATCATTTTGCAAGGAATGAGGCTCTTCAAAAATTTTGTGGAAAATGTGTATTACAAAAAACAATGCTGAAATTCAAAACATTTTCACCAAAATAAATTTCTATTTGTATTCTATTTTCCACGAACTTCCCCCTTATATTTGTGGAGCACAATGTGATTTTTCAGTACAAGAATGCAGCATGTAATGATTCAGCGAAGGTCATTAGTCTATCCATCATCTCAAACATGTGCCAATAATTTGTATTGGGGGGACCAGCAGTTAGCGTAATGGCTATGTCACTGGACTCCCATGTAGTTGACCGCGGTTTGCGTCCCGGACCCGGTGACTTAAAACTCACTCTGGGCATGTGTGTGTGCATGCCCAATATCCTGAGAGTAGAATGGAGGAGAAGGGATTGCGGCGTGACCATCCCCCCCGGGGGGGTGACTTCTCGCTTTCCGTCTCTCTGTCTCTCTTTTTCTGGCGAATGCTCATGCCCTATAGCAAACAAAAACAAAAACAAAAAACAAAAAAAACCCTCTCCAAAATAATAATAATAATAATAATAATAATAATAATAATAATAACTTGTATTGGGGACATTCAAGATTTCCTTTTTCAGTTACTCTGAAATATACGTTGTTGTTCACCCAAATGGACTTCCTGACACTAGACATTGCTCCTCTTATTTACCTTTTCTCAAAGCACCATACATAGAACATGATTATCCGAGGGAAGAAATGACTTTTTAAAATTTCATGGGAATTTTCTCTCTATACCCAAACTCTCTTGCTTGATGCATTTGTACAATATGATGATCACATACTGTTTTAGAGTGAGAGTATCTTGGTTTCTGGCTTTGATTTGCCATTAATTAGCAGTACAATCTTAGATAAATTAAGTAATGTTTCTTTATTCCTAAACTTCACATCTATAAAATAAAAACAATAAATATGCACAGTTTAAGTTTATATGTAGATATGTATAAGTTTAAAAAAGAACCATTTCATGGAAATCACTTAGAATTTGCTTGACATAAAATAGACTTAACAAATGGTAATTATTAGAATTAATTTATCATTATAAGCTACTTTTAATAATTTCTTTCAATCTCAGGAGATAAGATCCAACTGAATTGAAAAAGAGATCTATGCAGAAATCTTACTAAAAGGACGTTTTTGTCCAGAATATATTTAGAAGTGATTTGGTATAAAATTAATGAGTATGCCTAATAACAGAAAGTATAAAAATAATTAATACTAAGTTCTAATAAATCTAGGCTTTTGCAGGTGGTTAAGCTGTTAACCAGGACAGAATTTTTTTTATACTTGTAACGCTACTATTTGCAAAACAACTTGATTATTCCTAAAACCCAAGGTTATTTCAAATGTTAACATTCACCTTTGTAAATTGTGAATGGTGTTTTCAAATTTAGATTTATGAAGCATCCTTTAAAGTTTCATGTTATTAAGACCTGAAAGAAATAGAACTTGATCAAACACAAATTTATTAAACTGACTGTGAAGCTCTTGGGACCCTTTGTATTGCAAAAACTGCATGTGCGAAAATCTTGTTAAAAAAAGAGAGACATTTGGTCAAAGGGGAATCTTATTGATGTTGTTTAATCAATACAACTTTAGTTTTTCTGGGACATGAAAAGTAGGGTAAAAATTCTCAAGTGATCTTACAGTCATATAACAAATAAATACAAAATTCCCCCTTAGAGTTTGTAAAGAAGACCATAATTCATAGAGCTCATATTTACCAAGTTATTGAAATGCTTCTTCTACTGTTATCACTGATATTTTAAACTATTTGCTAACGATCCCTGGAAAGTAAAAAAAAATAAGTTTTCTTTGATTAGTCTTAAATATAATATTTACCAGGTAATGAAGAAATACACCCTAAAGTCCTAGTAACTTACTTTACACATAAGATGAGTTCAGGTTCTTTCCCACCTGACTAAGGGATAGTATGTGCACACCGATTATAATCTCGCAGTGACCACATTGTGGTAGTCTTAATTGTGCACCTTTTGCAAGACACAGTTGCAAGTAGCATATAAATAATGAAGAGATCCAGGTGTCTTAAGAGTTCTTTGTCTTGAGTTCTTTACCCAGAACAAAACTGGTAATAACAGCTTGTTCTAGACCCTCAGGACTGCTCAGAAACCAGTCATCAAAGACGACATCATAGACACTTAGTCTCTGGATTCCTAACCACATGTTGGTCACATTCCCAACACATATTTAAAAGCCTTGCTTGTTCTTCCTTTGCGGAGACAGCACTTTAAGAGTTTGGGACTTGGAACCGGAAGGTGGAGTGGTAGTTAAGGTGCTGAACTCCCACGTGGCTGACCACAGTTTGAGTCCACACCTGATGGCTTGCCTTCTCAGTTTCTCTCTCTCTCAAGTGTCCTATAGCAAATTGTAATAATAATAATAATAATAATAAAAATAAATTAAATAAATAATTATTTTTTAAAAGAGTCTTGGACTCTATACTCTCCCAGCTAATATCCTGCATAATAGAGTTTTCCTCTGAGCAAACTCTCAATGTCTTAGAAGTTGGCTTATTGTGTGATGAGCAATCAGGCTTGGTCCATTTGTCCAGCAACACTATGTAATCTGCTACAATAATCTGGGAAGCTTTTACCAAAGTCAAACAAAAATTAAATGGTAACAAAGGCAATTCCATGGTATAGTGATGACACACTGCTCAAGTGACACTAGACCCAAATGCAAGGTCTCTGGTTTAGTTCTTCAGTCATTCTGTACACACTGAGCAGGCAAGCCCATGCTCCTGGCTTATTGGGTGGACTAGGGTGGAAAAATTAGAACATGAGACCCTACTGAGTGTGCTCCCCATTTTCCCTTCTTCTCTCTCTCTCTTCTGGAAGTAAGAAGCTTAAGAAAGAAGTAAGTGTTCACAAATAAATTCAAATCAACATCAATAGACAACAGTGTTGATAACAGACATCAAGTACACATTTCTGACTAGCACGAGGTTACATTATAAATATTTCTATATACGGTGGTGTCAAATTGTATTTCATATCATTTTATGTGGAGTCACAATGGTCATTGTGGGTGCATTTTCTGAAGTTAAAATCTCATCGGGTCGTTGGGAGAGTCATGACACCTTTTTTTTCCCCATAGTAAACCACATCATGACTTCCCCGACAGCCTAATAATTTATTGTCAACCAGATGTACTTATCATTCGACCTCCTAAGCCTCAGTTTCCTCAACTCAATGACGGGAATGGCACTTTCTGTAAGACTACTGCATGGACTTAAGGAGTTTCAGCACAGTGCTCAGCATATAGAAATAGCATGATAAATGGCAGTTTTTTCTTTACTTACTTGAATATATTCCCTAAAACATGCTTCTGAATATGCTCCCCAGAAATAATGTGTACAGCCATTGTCATGGACTAAGAATGTGAAAACTAATTATGCCCTAATTATGGTGTGACCTTTGGACTTAAGGTCATGAGAGTATGCCCTCATGACTGAGTTGTGGTGGGTTTATAATGAGAGGGACTGAGACCAGAACACAAAGACTCATGGACACTGCCTTTATTCAAATAAGTAAATTAAGAATTAACTTTTTTTTGTTGTTGTTAGAGGGCATGTGTCATGTGTTCACCAGAGAGACAAAGAGACAGAGAGAGGGAGAGGTGAAACCATCCCTTATGGTGAATAATTGCACTGTGATCTCTTCTACATTTCTATTTTCTATTATTTTACTTTTTTATTTTTCTCCTTAAGGTGCATGCACTCACCACAGACAGAGAGAGAAGGAAAATGAGAAATCACCCACCAGAGTAGATGGCCACACTGTAATCCCTTCTCCTCCATTCTCCTCTTGGGATTTTGGGCACACATGCACATGTGCTCAGTGTTTTTCAAGCCTCTGGATCCAGGACTCAAATACAAAGTCCACCATGTGGGATCCAGCCCTTTAAACACCATACCACTTGCTGGCCCTCTTCTCCTCCGTTTCTCCATTCTGTCTGGATTCTTGGGCACACATACACATGAGCCCAGTGTGCTTCTCAAGCCTCTGGTCTCTCCCTTGTGTTACGATCAGAGCTCTGCAAGAACACCACCAGTTACGCCCCCTGGATCTTGAACCTCCAAACTGGGAGCTCAATAAACCTGTTTTTATAAATTACCCAGTTTCAGGTATTTTCTGTTATTAATAGTAAAATAAACAACACATGCTATTAGATGTTTTTGGATTGTTTCCTGTCCTTCCTGCTTCTTTCCTTCATTCCTTTCTTCCTACCTCTCTCTCACTTTCTTTACTATAAAACACATGCCTGTCAAGAGAAATGCAAGGAAACATTCTTCCAGAAAGTGCCAGCCAACTATCTTCAATAAATCACAACATATCATAGCAGCAAAGTACATTGAAGGTGATATTCAAGGTGACAAAAATAAAAAATTAATATTGACTGAAAAATTGTCCCATCTGAGAGGAGATCATTAAAGACTGAGACAAATATAACCTCTATATTAACTTGAGATAAATTATTCACAAGCTGAAGGAAATATTATATCTGCCTTGATTTGCCCTTGTTTACTTTTTATTATATCAAAAGGAAATTTTTGGGAGGGTAGGATGCATGTATTATTAAAGATATCACTGTCAGTAAAGAATAATTGTCCTAAAAATCTTCAAAACCGATCAGCTACAATTGTATTGTGCAGGTTGTTGCTTAAACCAGTCAGACTAATTATTTAATGATACAATTGAGCAAAATCATTGGGTTGTCGGAAAAGTCAAGACGTACTTTTTTCTATGCAAAAATATGTCATGACTTTTCCAACAACCCGAGCATTGAAAGTTCCCAATTACCCAGAGTTAAAATACTCGCCATGTTTTATATCTTGCTCATGAACAAGGAATTATAGACCTAGTTATAATACTTGATCAACATTTGATAAAGACATTAATAATATTTTGGGAATTCTTGACACTAATAGAAGAGCACATTTACAAATATGTAAGAAGCTTTCATTGAATGCCATTATATAAATGCTGACTGTGATTATAATATTTTTATATACTACAAAAAATTTAAACCCTTTTATTTATTTCTAGAATCAGATACATGAAGGGCCAACAGGGTATATGGTCTTTAAGGCAGGATCCCACATGGTTGACTTGCTGATTCAAGTCCCTGCCCTGGTCCCTTGAAAAATCATGCTGGGGGGACCAGCAAATAGTGTAATGGCTATGTTGCTGAACTCCCATATAGTCGACCAAGGTTCAAGTCCCAGACCTGGTGGCTTAAACTGATGCTGGGCATATGTGCCTGTGAGAAATCACCCCCTGGGGGGATGGCCATGCTGCGATCCCAAGAGGAGAATGGAGGAGAAGGGATTGCAGCATGGCCATCCCCCCTGGGGGGTGATTTCTCCCTTTCTGTCTCTCTGTCATTCTGGTGCATGCACATGCCCTATAGCAAAAACCTCTAAAAAAAAAAAAAAAAAGGAAAGAAAGAAAGAAAAATCATGCTGGGAACTTACGCATGTTTGCATGCTAAAAATCCTGAGAGAAGAATGGAAGAGAAGGGAATGCAGTGTAGCCATTCCCCCCGGAGGTGATTTCTCATTTCTCACTTTTCCTCTTTTTTTTTTTTTCTGTCTCTCAGGCAAGAACATGTTCCCTATGGCAAAGATCTAAAAATTAAAAAATCAGATATATGAAAGTGATTTGAATTTAGCATTTAGATTGACTATTATTAAGTAGTGAAGGGATGATAGAAAGACTTGTTGAGTTTTTTTCTTCTTTGTTTGTTTTAATTTTGCCAGAAGGTACATATCTAATCGGAGAGGTCAGTGAGACAGAGACAGAGAGAGAAGGAGGTGGGAGGAAGCATCCCCTATGGAGCACAGTCATGCTGCAATCCCTTCTTCTCCATTTCTTTATTCTGTGGGGATTCTGGGCACTCGTACACCTGGGATCGGGGTCCTCCTCAAGCCACAGGTCCCAGACGCATATCTGAGGGTTGGCCATCTGGGACCTAGCTGCCTTAAACAACAGGCCACGGGTCAGCCCAACTTATTTTTATTCTGAGCTTTGTGACCAATAAATACCCTCACTTTGTACTCTTCCTCTTAGCAAATGAGGAGTGACTAATTAGGACTTTAAGTTTGGAAGCTTCTTTTATAAATCTGTGATAATGACTTTATGCTTGTCTTTTGTATTTTAATGAACTGTGGAACACTTTGACACCAACAATCTATTAAACCCTGATTTCTTTCTTTCTTTCTTTTTTTAAAGACACTTAGGCATTTCCAGCTTTAACTGAATGAACTTTATGTCTTGTGCTGTATGGAGAAATAGTATGAAAAATATCTTGAAGTCTTGTACAGAGCAAAATTTACTTCATTTAATTTCTTTATACAGAAAACATTGTAAATCATTGCAGATATGCATACACACAAATACATATATATGCACATGTAATTTTTTTCTTTTTTAAAAATAATTATCTAACTTTATTTATTTATTCATTTGTTTACTTCAATTTGACCAGAGAGGGACAAAGTGAGAGAGTGAAAGAGTGAGAGAGAGAGAGAGAGAAAGTGAGAAAGCAAGCGGCCAGGTCTGAGTTTCAATCATGGTCGACCATTGGGAATCCAGAGCCTTTAACCACCACACCACCAGCCAGCCCCCGCATATACAACTTTAACGTTTTTCCCCAGCAAATATATGTGTGTGTGTGTGTGTGTGTGTGTGTGTGTGTGTGCGCATGCATATAAATTCAAATTCACTAAACTAAGAACTACCACTATGGAAGAACTATTTAAGTAAATGAAAGATGAGAAAAATAATTAAATTTTCATTTTTTTCTTGTGATGCTGATTTAAAATTTAAGCACACTTGTTTCTTGTTTTTGTTTGTCAAGAAAACAGATATGAGGAAATCGAGATAAAATCAAAGGGAGAAAATATGATCTTCAGGTTCTACATTATCGTACCATGGGAAGTATGACCATGGTGTCAATAGGATAGGAATGCCTCACTTGGCTCTAAGAAGATGCACTGACAGAAAGGGATCTGTTCAACCACAGGAGATAGCTTTGCAAAGGAACCTGGGCTTTTGAAATAGTTGTTTTGGTTTTTGTTTTTGCTTTTTTTTTTAGCGAGAGAGATTTTTGCTATTGGGCAAGTATACACTCCAGAGAGACAGAGAGAGACAGAGAGACAGAAAGTGAGAAATCACTCTCCCAGGGAGGATGGCCATGCCGCAATCTCTTCTCCTCCCTTTTCCTCTCAGGATCTTGGGCACACACACATGCCCAGTGTGAGTTTAAGCTGCTGGGTCCGGGACTTGAACCATGGTCAACTACGTGGGAGTCCAGTGATGTAACAATGAAGCCATCTGCTTGTCCCTTGAAATGTTTTTTGAGATAAATATTTTATTTTTCTATCAGTTTTATCCCTTTCATTGACATGTAACCAGATGCTATAGCAATTTAGGGTTTAGAGGAATTGAAGGACAATAAATGAATAGTAGAAAGGAATGACTTCATGAAAATAGATCTTCAGGTAAACTTAAAAAGATGAATGAAACTTGGAGACCTACAAGGTAGAGAGGATGCTATTCTAAGAAAGATGAACATCAGCAAAGTCCGGGAAAGGAAACTATTTGTGAGACAGGCGGAAGTTCATGTGAAGAATGAAGCATTATCAGAGAGAATTTGGAGATATGAACACATCTACAGCATGAATAAGCCTGGAGGGCATTATGTTAAATATCCAGGTATACAATGACAAATCTCACATGATTTCTCTCAAATGTGGTGTCCAAAAAAGATCTTTTGGAAAGTGTGAGTGAAACAGTAGTTATCAGAGACTAGGGAGTACCGAGGGAGGGAGTTGGTGAGCAGTTGGTCAGTGGCTACAATGTTAGAGAGGCAGATGGGATCTGCTACCCTACTGCACAGTAAGCAACTGATAGCTAATAAAATTAGGTTCTATTTCAGAAAGCTGGAAGAGAGGATCTTGATTATTGCTACAACAAAGAATAAGTGTTTAAGGTAATGAATATGCTGATTACTGATTTGATCATTACATAATGTAAATATGTATCAAAACACATTGTACCTACCCCCAAAGTATATGTCAATAGCTTAAAAAAAATACATTGAAATCTTCCAGATTATTGGAGACCTTGAAAGCCTGCCAAAGGAAATGGTCTTTTTTTCTGACAGTAATGAGAACTTTTAAAAGTTATGAACAGTAGAACAACATGATTGGATAGGTATTTGAGAAAGGTTATTTTTCATAAAGGCATTGAAAAGATTATAAAAGGAGTAAGAAAAGTTAAATCATGTACAATGTTTTAAAATTCAAATTCAACACTACAAATTTCTGGAAAACAAGTGAAGTATAGATAGGAGCAACTAAATAGAGTTAAGAACTGGGCTGGCAGGTGGAGAGGTGGTAAAAGGCGCTAAATTCCCACATAGCTGACCATGGTTCAAGTCCCCAACCTAGTAGCTTGCTTTGCTGCTTTCCCTTACTCTCTCTCTCTCTCTCTCTCTCTCTCTGTCTGGTCAAATGTAAAATAATAATAATAATAACAAATGGAATTAAATAAATTATTATTTAAAAAAATAAAGTTAAGAACTGATTTTAAAATTAGATTTGTGACAAAATAATTCATCTATAAGTTTATACCCAAAAGAAGTTAGTACTCAATTAAGAAAAGATAGTAAAATCTAATTCAAAAGGTACACGCTGGATGCTAAAATAAAACCATTTGTGTACATTTTAAATCAATCACACGGCGATCACATTGCAGCAGAAAACTGTTAAACTGAAGTGACTCAAAGACTTAAGAGTTTACTGATCAATAATTTGTCTTATTAAACTTAAAACAGGAGTTTATTTATTTAATTTTAAGTAACATAGACTAGAAAATCTCAGATTATATGAAGTGTAATTTCTTCATATTTATGAATGGAAGAATATTGAGATGAGTAAAATATATTTTAAATACTTAAAAAGAAATATAGAGTCAAAGGCTCAATGCTGTGCTTAATATCAAAATTACACTGGTTACTTCTTATAAAGTAAGTGTATATTTTTTAAGATTAAAGAAAAAAATCACTTGGGGGGGCACTACGTGGCATAGTAGTTAAGGCATTGGACCCCCACATGGCCGACGACAATGACTTGAAAATTATGTCAGCTGCATGTGCATGTGAGCCCCAAATCCCAGGAGAATGGAGGAGAAGGGATTGTAATGTAGACATTCACCCTGGGAGGTGATTTCTCACTTTCCATTTCACTCTCTCTCTCTGTCTCACTTTGGCGATAGCAGGTGCCCTATGTCAAAAACTTAAAAAAAAAAGAGAGAAAAACTTGAAGATAAACATGATATACTAAAATATAGGCTATCAAAATGCAATTCATTTTTTTCATATGTTTAAAGTACACATGACAAATAACATTAGAGGTCCTCTAGAAATACTTCCTAGGTTAATGGGCTAATAATAAATAATATACTAACCACTATTTTTAAAAAACATAAAAGAATTTTTGGCTCAAAAGGAAAACACACCAAAGCACAATAACAAAACACATAAAAGAATTTTCTAATAAAAGCAATAACATTGTTTATAAGTTTTCATTTCTCTAATTTGACCAGCATTTTCTTAATAACAATGCAGTTGTAATTTATGTTTACATTTTGGAGATAATTCAGATCTTGCTAGGGAAGGACATTTGGAGGAGGGATACAGAGGCAGAGCATTGACGGGATGGGGAGGTGTGGTGTTAATCTGTTGAAGATATTTTGATCAACTGGATTGGGGAGAAATGTTCATATATTGAAATGCTCACTTTGTAAGCTAATCAATGTGATTGAATGTATATAAAAAATAAATAAATAAGATAGAGGAAGTAACTTTAAATTAATAATATCTTTTGATATTTTCTCCCTGTATTTAAGTAATGCAACCACTTATTTGTCCAGCACAATTCAATGAGTATAAATAACTCTAGGTATGCCACAGTATGCATGTATATAGATTCAGGCAATAATTTTTCTAAGACTGTAAAAAATTAATCTCTTTGGCCTGTCTGTCTGTCTATCTATCTATCTATCTATCTATCTCCATCCATTTAGTTTAGCAGAGTAAATTCCTGAAGTTGTATCAGAAGTCATCCAGAACTTATTTCCTCTAAGTTCTTGGTAAACAGTGAGGTTCATTATTATTAAGGAATCACTTGTAAACAGTGACAATGAACAGTTAATGATACAGCAACAACAGAGACACACAGAGAAAGCATGCAGACTGACCTCATTCACTGTGGCATAGTAGCTTTCATGCTTGAATGTGGGTGAGTTGTCGTTCCTGTCTCTCACCACGATTCGCACTTCATGGTAGATGACAGTGCCCACTTTTTTATTGATGCACTGGACTTGTACCACGATGGAGTGTATGTTCATTGGTGGCTGCAAGGCAGAAATTGTATCTTTAAAACATGAAACCAAATCTTCTAATCACTGTCAACATATTCATTTTTAAATTGCAATAATCTAGAAGTTTGTTCTTGCACTATTTTAATGCTAAAACCATCATAATTATTTTATTGTTTAGCTTTTTTTTTTTTAGAAGTTTTTGCCTTAGGTTGTATGCGCTTGTCAGAAAGACAGAAAAGGAAAGTGAGGAATGGCCATGCTACAATCCCTTTTTCTTCATTCTCCTCCTGGGATCTTGGGCACACACACACACACCTGGTGTGAGATTCAAGCCACCAGGTTGGGGACTCTAACAACCGTAGTCAGTCATCTGGGGCTCCAGCAACGTTAAATGCTACGACAATGTCCCTTACTGTTCAGCTTTATCTCTCAATATATGGACTTCAGGTAGCATCCTGTTCGTAGTTAGAGGATTATTGATGAATATAGCCACAAAACCAATTCTGAAAATTGGTGAGATGAAACAAAGTTTGTCCCTCCAAAGATTAAAGAACCAATGATATGATATTCTAAATTTTTAAAAAAGTGTTAACTAATGAACCCTTGGGGAAAAACAGATGATAAACTTTCATGTTCATTTATATTTTTGCTAGCTTCATTTCTGATAAAACTTAAAATATAGATAATCAAGAAAAAAATCAACTCATAACTCAACCAATGAATTTTACTCATTTGGCATGTTTAAATGCTTCTTCTGCTAATCTTTTCCTCTTTCCAAATAGAAATCTATTATACACATACACACATACACATACATTGAATATCATCCCATATTTGTAAATACAGATTTACTATAGCATTCTGGTGTATACTACTAAGAAGCTATGTTATGTAATTTAATGATACTCCATTATAAAGCTATAATATACTTTGATTTATATCTGTCTGAATAATTATGCATAAAAATTAAATGGAACCATCATTAACAAATGAAAGTCTTTAGTGAAATGCCACATAGCTCTGTGTTCTGAGAGCCACTCTATTTCAGTTTTTTGTTTTTTGTTTTTTGTTTTTTTTTTTTTTTTGAGAAATTTTGCTATGGGGCACATGTACTCACTGGAGAGATAGAGAGAAAGAGACAGGAAGTTAGAAATCACCCCTAAGGGCAGGAGGCTATGCTACAATCCCTTCTTCCTCATTCCCCTCTTGGGATTTTGAGCAGACATGTACACATGCCCAATGTGAATTTCAAGCCATAGGGAACTGTGGTCGCCCACATGGGAGTCCAGCACCTTAACCACTACACAACCTGCTGGCCCCTCCATTTCACTTTTAAACACTGATGTAAATAAAGGCATTAAAGTATAAAAGTCTGTGAATTTCAGAAAATCTCAGAAGACATGTAATGCATTCAATGACAAAAATTGAGGTTCAAAGTCATCTTAATAAGTCAGAGTAATGGTTTACAAACATGGTAAAGTTTTTACAATAGTACATAATTTATAAGATATTTTAGCCTACCAATTTGGGGCATTATAAATAATACTTCAATACACAGTACCAACATACAAGTGCCTATTTGTTTAACTATTTTTATGATAGATTCCTTGAAGTGGAAAAGTGTCATAAAGGGAACACTTATTTGCTTAGGTCCCACGGCCATGAGCTTGTACAGCCAGGTTTCACAGCTACCTCTCTGTGACTGCAGAGTCAGTGCTGAACACTATGCAATACTTCTTTGTGATGTTTTTAATCTCTTACCATCTTATAACATTTTCCCATTAAATATATTATTGAAATGACTAGTCCTGATCCCTCCATCTTGAACACCTTGTTTTTAGCCTCCCTCTTTTTGACTTTCTCCTTACTTATGTGTCCTATTTTATTTCTCATTCATCACCTGGCATATTGTATATTATATATACAACATATATATTGTATATGTTCCCATTTGTCTCCCTTCACTAGACTGCAAGCTTCATAACACCTCGGGGATTGCTCCAGGCATGACTATCTCCTTCAACCCCGTAACGAGCACTGTGCCTAGAACAGATGAGCATATACCACCAGGATTCAACTGCTTCACTCCCATTTCTAGTTCTATAACCTTCTGGTCATATGCCCCAGGGAGAGGTACAAAATCTCTCTGTATCTATTAAATTCATCTCTAAAATGGGGAAAATAATTACACCAAGTGAACGATGGTATCTTGTTCTTGTCCTACATTAAACACATGATGGGGAACTAGCAGTTAGCATAATGGCTATGTCGCTGGACTCCCACGTAGTCGACCGCGGTTCGCGTCCCAGACCCGGTGGCTTAAAACTCACACCGGGCACGTGTGCGTGCGTGCCCAAGATCTCGAGAGGAGAATGGAGGAGAAGGGATTGCAGCATGACCATCCCCCCTGGGGGGTGATTTCTCGCTTTCTGTCTCTATGTCTCTCTCTGTCTGTCTGGCAAGCGCACACGCCCTATAGCAAAAATCTCTCCAAAAAAAAAAAAAAAACATGATGAAGGTGAACTATTTTTATTTATAGAAAGGCAAAATTTTAAAAATGGAATATGCAAAATATAAACTAATAATCTATAAATTAATCTATAAGATTAAACTTTAAACTATAAGATAAAATAGTAAATGTTTAGATTAAAACTTGTTTGAAACTATACCAATGATTGCTGGGAACCAAGGATAAGTTCATTAAAATCATTGCATTACACATTTGTAAATGACAAGAATGCTAGAGAAACTACATCTAAGCTGACGGAAAATGTTGTTTAATCTCAAGATATTTTTATGGCCTACAAGGAAAAGGACAGTTGAATTGATTTGTATCTGTCTGAATAGTTGGATTTAAAAAGAATAAACGTTGGCATCATTATCAAAAGAAGAGAGGTCTCTAGTGAAACATCATTTATTCTGATATGCCATTTATTCTGATAGCTACTCCATTTCACTTTTAATCACTAATATAAACAAAGGCATCGAAGTATAAAATCTCTGAATGCCTCAAAAGGATATAGAATACATTTAATGAGAAAAGATAAGGTTCAAAGTCATCCTAATAAGTCAGAATAATGGGTTACAAAATAGCAAAGTTTTATAATACTAAATTTAAATCCTCCAATTTGTAATAGAATAACCTCAGTCACCCTATTATTATACATGGCTATAAACCTTAATGTGAAAATATAATCATGCTATTTTGGGAGCTAAAAGCTGATTTCACATGTCAACACATCAATGGGCTGCAGGAGTACTAATGCAAACTTTATATTCATCAATAATATCAGATGTAGAGAAGTATTAGAACAGCTACCATTTTATAATGAATAGAAAGTGAAGTTTGAATACCTTGTGAATATATAATAAAATTTTAGGAGGTTTAAAAGAGTGAAGACAAGATTTGCCAGACACCAAAATGGTTGTTGTGAAATGATCTATTAATTTATTTATTGTAGTTCCAGAGAGCAGAGATGGGAAAAGTGAATCTGAGCATGTATTTTCAATGTAAGTAAGAGTTTCTCTTAATCCAAAGTGACATAGAACAGAATGGGTTGTCCCACATAGCAATTCCTCTCACTGAAAATCTGCAAATTTGAAGATAAAAGATCATTTAAAAAGACTATATTAGCCAACATCAGTAGATCAGATTACAGTGGCAAGTAAACTAATTAAAATATTTACCATTCTTGTGACCCTACCTCTCCACCCCTCCCATATAAATACATCAATTCTCCTCCCTAGGGTGGGCTCTTTCTCTCAATAAACTTTCCTTTTCTCTTAGAAAAAAGAAAAAAAGAAAAAGAAGTTCTCTGAAAATAATTTGAATTAGATGATTTCTATTTTTACTACCAGTTATTGTTTTATTAATAGATTTTTCAGGGCAGTCTTGCCTATTTTAATTTTAAAGTAAAATACAATAAATATGCATAATTTTAGCCCTTGGCACACATCTTAGAAGACAGTCAGGTGAATTATGCTTTTCTCAAGTTATTTATCTTCTAAATATTACAAGAGAAACCTATAAAACCACTCTATCTCAATTTCTGATTCTACCTGAACTAGTGGCTTTGGAATAGAAAGGTCACAATCTCTGCAAACAGAGGATTAAACACACTGTACACTGTGCCCCCACTTAGCCCTGTTAAGTACCCATAAATTACATATAACCAGGTCACCGGAACTCTTGTCACTCTCAACTTAGAACCCTGTGCATCTCTTAGTAGCATGGACAAAACTTAGCACACAATAAATTCCAACCATAATGGATCAAGCTGAAGGCAAGAATTCCCTATGGCCTATATATAACACACTTTGTAATTTGGCATTGGAATAGATTCTATTCTGCTGTATAGGAAGATCATAAATACTTCAAGTACAGTTCTACTAGGTCGATTAGTGAGGGTTTAGGGATTTCAAAATGCTTAGAAATGTGTTAGGAAAATATTGGTTTATCTTTCATAACTAATGGCAAAAATAAGTCATGGAAATTTTATTGTTTCTAACTCTCTTCAATTGCCTCATTCATGAACCAAAGAATAAAAGCTGTACATAAACTGTTTGAGGATAATTACTTAAATCAACTACCATTCATATATATATATATATATATATATATATATATATATATATATGCAAACTATCCTCTCAACTTAAAAATGAAAGCTTAACATAATATTCTTAGTTTATACTGGTATATTTGCCTATTAGTGTACCTGTTTTCATACGTGTATCAATAGTGCTGTATAACAAAACTTAATGAAACTTATCTTTGAAAAGTGGGCTTGGGAGTATGAAGTAAAAGGAGAAAATATTCCAACATATATATATATACATTCTATAATTTAAAAATGACAAAAATATAAAATAGAAATTTTTGTCATGAGTTTCTCAGACAGTCACTTAGGATTTAACATGCAAAGTGAAGGTTTTATAAAGTATTTACTGATGTGAACAGAATAGATTATAACTCCCATCTTCAATCTAAGGGGAACTGGGCTTTTCTAGAATTCACATTATTTGGAAGCCTTCACAACATACAGCGGGAAAAAATTAGCAGACCTGAAGGAACTGATTTTACTTTTCATAAAGTATAAACATAATGTATCCAATCCTCATAGGAATGAATGAATTTTGTATAATTCTTTTCCCTCTGTACTTAACTACTTCTACAAAATAATCTCCATTATTTTAGAAGTAAAATGGAAGACAAGGAAAGAAAATAAGACACAATGTGTTCCAGAAATTATTTTTAAATAAAGAAGCAAACTTAAAAGAAATAACTGCCAGAACTGTGAGTCCCCTTCACAAAATAAACCTTCACAGTAAATAATAGTATATGTACAGAAATTACTAAAGAAGGAAGAATCAATCTGAAAATATAATTAAGTATATGTAATATTCAGATAAATTATTTCAAAAGAGTTATTAAGGACAGTTTATTAAATAGAAGATATTTGTTATAGACTAAGTTTAATGTGGGTTGGAATTAATTTGACAGAGTCTTTGGACACTAAAAAGCAAATTCCGTAAAATGATATGAGATGACTATAAAGAACTATAATGCTAGTCAAAAAAATATATTGAAGATTATGAGGAATTACATGTAGTATACCATTAGGAAATATTTTATGAAGAAATTAGCTCTGAACAGTCAAATAGTTATGGATGCTGAGGTCAGTGTGGAATGAGGGGTGGAGGGAGAAAGGGAGAGTATAGAGAAGGAAAGCAGGAGAAAAAAATAGGCATGACATTTGTGAGACACAGAAATGGTTTATTACCTGTTGATAACATGTATAATATTCTCAGCTGAACTGGTCTAAGAAGTATTTCATGTTAGGTAAATTCTTTTTACAAGCCACATAATGTACAGTGATTGAATGTTCAAAAAATAGTAAGAATGAAAACATAATAATCTGAAAAAATAAAAATTAAAATAAAAAAAGAAATTAGCTTTTAAGACACATCTTGGTAGTAGATAGCATTTAACTGATAACATTGGATAAAAGTGATTTCTTAAATTTTGCCAGAGGACGTGTGCACTTGCTGGAGAGACAGAGAGATACACAGATAGAAAGCAAGAAAGCATCTCCCTTGGGGAATGATCACACCACAATCTCTTCCCTTTTTCTCCACTTCCTTTTCCTTTCAAGATTTTGGGCATGCATGCACATGTGCCCAGTATATTTCTCAGACCACTGGGTCCCAGACTTGAACCATGCAGGTGGCCATGTGAGATCCAGCTACCTTAACTGCCAGGCCACAGGCTGGCCCAATAAAGATGATTTCAATCTTTTTTTTTTTTTTGAGAGGTTTTTCGCTATAGGGCGCGTAGCCATTACACTAACTGCTGGTTCCCAGGATGATTTCAATCTTAAATTCAAAAGAGTATCAGGGAGAGACCAGCAGTTAGTGTAATGCTATGTCACTTAACTCCCATGTAGTCAACCGAGGTCTGAGCTCTGGAACCAGTGGCTTAAAATTCACGCTGGGTGCTAGTGTGTGCATGCCCAAGATCCCGAGAGGAGAATGGAGGAGAAGGGACTGTGGCATGGCCATTCCCACTGGGGGTTGAGCGCACAAGCACTAAAGCAAAAATCTCTACTAAAAAAAAAAAATAAAAAGAGGGACCGGCAGTTAGCATAATGGCTATGTCGCTAGACTCCCACATAGTCGACCGCGGTTCGCGTCCTGGACCCGGTGGCTTAAAAAACTCACGCAGGGCGCGTGTGCGTGCATGCCCAAGATCCCGAGAGGAGAATGGAGGAGAAGGGATTGCGGCGTGGCCATCACCCCTGGGGGGTGATTTCTCGCTTTCTGTCTCTCTGTCTCTCTCTGTCTGTCTGGCGAGCACACATGCCCTATAGCAAAAACCTCTCCAAAAAAAAAACATGCTGGGTACATGTGGATGCATGCCCTAAATCCTGACAAAATTGAGAAATCGAACAACAGGGATTGTGGTGTGACTATTCTTGATTAGAGGGTGCTTTCTCCCTCCTTCCTCACACCTCTGTCTCTCTCTCTCTCTCTAGTGAGCACACACATTATCTGGTAATTAAACATAAATTGGAAATAAAAAATATTGACCAGTAGGGCAAAACTTATGGACTAAGATTGAAACAGTTCTTATTCAGACAATCTCTTATACATTTTCTAATTAAATACAAATATTTGGAGCTTGTATATTTATGTTTTATTTTTGTCCTCAACTTTTTATAAAATCATTAGTTTATTAGCTTATTCTTTAACCATTAATGTTAAGATATTTTTGTTTATATTAAATTTGATTTTAGTCCTGTGTGGTCATAATTGTACAAATGTCACAAAGAGATAGTTATGGCCTCTATCAATCAACAAAGTCTAGAAAATGTAATTTGTAATGCCTTCTCAGGAAAATACATGTTCTAACTGCTTCTGCTTCTGGGAAGACAAATATAATTGAACATGGATCTACCAAGAGACCCACCCCTCCTATCCTAAGTGATTGAAGCCAGTAAATATTTAGGTACTTCTTCACTGATTTGCAAAAAACATACAGGCGATAAAAATTTATAAGGAGTGTACATAATAAACAGCTAAAGTCAAGTACAAAATGAGGAAATGAGGGAACAAACTTATTGACAAAGAAATTAGTTTGGGTAAGAAACAGAAAATATTTGTAAAGGCAGAGACCAGAGATCATGTGGTCCATGCCAAGGAGTTTTCCTCTGTCCTTGGTAAACTTTCAATTTTTAAAAACCAAATTTTTCATTTCTTTGATATTAAGAGTCTTAATACTCTCCCCCATCCATTTAAATTCACTTGAAGGGACATTTACATTCTCCTTATAAGCCAAAGAACTTTGATTAAAATCAGAACATTCTTAGAAAAGTATCATCGTAAGGACCAGCAGTTGGCATAATGTTTATGTCACTGGACTCCCATGTAGTCGACTCCAGTTCAAGTCCTGGACCCAGTGGCTTAAACTCACACTGAGCGTGTGTGTGTGCATGCCCAAGATACTGAGAGGGGAATGGAGAAGGAATTGTGGCGTGGCCATCTCCCCTGGGGGTTGGTTTCTCACTTTCTGTCTCTCTCTGTCTTTCTGGCGAGTGCACATGCTCTATAGCAAAACCTCTCAAAAAAAAAAACAAAACAAAACAAAACTCAAATGTCTAAAATGTTAGTTTAAAAAATCTTTTTTTCATCCAATAAAACACTATGTAATTATTAAAATGATTATGTAAATATACATTCATCTACATGGAAATATGTATATTAAAATTACATGCAAAATCATCATGTATAGCATGATTTGATTGTAATTAATAAATATTATAAGTATACATATCAACATGCATATATGCTGGAAATACTACATAGCAGGAAAAATACTAAATGTTATTTTGCCTAGATTGAATAACTGTGTGTGGTTTTTTAATGATATATTTACCATAAGCTTATATTACAATTAAATGACACTATAATTGCTTATTTCCAGTTGTTATTAGATTTGTACGAAAAGCCCAAATTTACCTTATTTGTCTAGTAGCACTGGCACATGCTTCACACAAAACAGATGGGCTCTGGGATAAGAATTTTTGGAATAAAAGCCCTTTATAGTTTGATGAATGAAGCCCTCAATGCACTGTGGCAGCAGGAAGAGTGATGTACAAAAATCAAAGAAATTCCAAGGTACAGCAATAAAGGACATAGTGAACTGCACTCAAGTGAGAGGCAAATTGAGATTTATTAAAGACTCCAAAATTTAGACACAGAATAGATTAAGAGATTATCTACTCTATAACCTATTGTAAAGTGTATCATAAACTCTGAGTGACAATGTGAGGTCATCAGATTCACTAAGCTGATTATCTGACTTTCGGATTGCATGCACTAGGAACTTGAGGGTAGATCTGTGTTGATACACTCCCTAAGTTCTTTCAGGGTCCTGTACAATTACTGGTTATAATCCTCTAACTGCTGTCTCCCTTTTCTACACTCAAGAAAGACGGAAATGTAGGTAAGTGAGAACAAAATGACTCTAGAGGGCTACTTAATTCTACTACAGTTCCTCAACTCTAAAAAAAAAAAACTTTGGAAATTTAGTTGTTCTTTTTTCTTTTTGGAGATGTTTTTGCTATAGGGCGCGTGCGCTCGCCAGACAGACAGAGACAGAGAGACAGAAAGTGAGAAATCACCCCCAGGGGGGATGGTCACGCAACAATCCCTTCTCCATTCTCCTCTCGGGATCTTGGGCACGCACGCACAGGCGCCCGGAGTGAGTTTAAGCCATCGGGTCTGGAACTCGAACCGCGGTTGACTACGTGGGAGTCCAGCAACATAGCCATTACGCTAACTGGTGGTCCCAAAATTTAGCTGTTCTTAAGAACAAAATACTTATGTCGAGCTTTCTGAGGACTATTGGAGGTGACCTTAGCAAGAACCGTGCTCACCTTCTTTTTCTTCTGCAGCTATAAAAGCACACAGCCAGTGTCACCTTTAGCCCATACTTAGTACTAATGTGAGCAGCCACCTGTGTACACCTATCAAACTCTCAGCCCTCAAGCCCATAGCTGAGTGGCATTCTCCTACTTCGCCACTGTTGGGGAGAAATGGGTCACCACCATGCTTATCTCACTTTGCCAAGGTTACTGCCTCTTTATTCTAAGCACGGTTTTCTCTTGTTATTCAGAAGCCTGGCAAGCTTTCAAGATATTAAAAGGTAAAATACAAGAATTCTCTCAGACACAGATGTTCCCTTTCTTTTTCATTCATCGTTCAAAGAGTTAAATTTCTTTTTGTTGTAGATGAACCCACGAATTGAACTCAAAGTATATAAAGAAAATTTAATATCATATCTACCAATGTATATAGACATTTAAATATAATAAAGTCATAACACAAGGGCAAAGAAAAAGAAAATCACTAACATCTCTATCCAGAACTCTGCCCGTGCTGTTCAGGAAGAGCATCTGTTTAACAGGATCCAACAACACCCAGTAATCCACGTTGTCCTTTAAGGAGAGCTCGATGGTGGGATCTGGTCCTCCGGCGGTCCCTTTGATCAACATGTTGTCCACCAGAATTGTACCTGCAAACCAAAGAAAGTTCTTTGAAAACAGATTCTATTCACGTATCCCTTAACACAGATTATCCTGTTAACCCCTGGCTGGTTTACAAATCTGTCTTAGAACAGAAAATACTCATTTGTATATCTCTCATAAGACAGAAAATGTTCTTTGCCAAAAAAGGCAAAAAGATCTTCCTTCTAATATTTATAGATGATAGTCTGAGGAGGATAAACTCAGATACCCCAGGAGTCGCATCATCTGTTTCTTCTTTCTCTTTGGCAACATGGATCTGTCCCCATCCCTGTCTGTTACCTCTCGCAGAAGTTATCACTGAATTCTATCCCGCACAAAAGGAAGAGCCTGTAATAACAATGCCTGATACTTCAATTCACCCGGCAAGGCTTCTGATATGAAAAGAGATATCTCGGAAATAAGAGAGAGAAAGAAAAAGGAAGAGATAAAGAAATAACAGTCTCCCAGGGTGAGAACTGCTTCTTTTTCTTTTATTGTAGAACAAATCCATAAAGCATAAATCTTAATGTGAAAGACAAAACTAGTGTGCAGGCGTGCAACAGAAGCCATTCTTCTTTAAGACACTTCTGGCATACTCGACTAGAACAACACAGTACTCTAAGTAGCAGTTCAGTGTTTGCTTTCTTGCTATTTTTTTCAGCAGGCAGTTCTTGAATAAGAGCTGAAAAGAGAGCAGGTCTCTAAAATACTCTGAGAGATCCCATGTGTTTTCCAAGTCGATTGCAAACGGCACTGATGCAACTCAAATCCCATTTCCCTCCCACACAGCAATGATCTCTTTGCCAAACAATAACGCGCTATGGCTTAGAGCAATCATTGCTGACTGATTCATTTTATCAAACTTATGGCATATAGAAGAGACGTGGCTATGTAAAGAAACATCTACTCTCCTAAAGACACTAGGAAAAAATGGAAACGATCCAGAGAACTCATTGCCTTAGGAGAGTGCAAAAATATTTCTAGATATTTTCTAAATATAATCCGGCTTGAAGAATATGATGCAAAATCTACCCGTTGCATTTTCTCAATAAATAAAATTGACCTAAAAGTTATACCACTAGATAATTATTTTGAGAAGATAGATGGGGAAGGGCCTCTTCAAAAATTTGTCTCAACAATTCAATAATAATAATAATAATAATAATAATATTTTTATCCTATTATTACTAATGAGCTTTATCTGCCTAGAGCATGTTGAATCATTTTTATTTTGTAACAACAAATGTACAAAGTGTTAAACATACACTTTCTTACACATATAAATAATTTTATAAATGCCAATGTTTCTTCTACCTTTTCACATACTAGCATGTGAAAACGTAAATACTGAGTGAAACAGACCTTTCTATTTCCTGATAGACATAGCAAATAAATAGCCTATAGACGATACTCCTCAAGGTATAGATCAAAAGTTGATGGGATTTTCTTACTAAAACTATGTTAAAGAACATGTTCAAAGCTCCAGTACACACTAGTTTGCAAATACTTCACATGACTTACTTTCGAAAAATTATTTGGCCTATATTTCTCTATGTAATTAAGAAAATAAATGGGATTCAATTTTCTAATCAAGAAAAAATATACAATAGACAGATCAACTAACGTTTATGCCTTGACTCAACAGTGCATAATAGCAGCACTAAAACATACTTAGATACCAGACAGGCCCACCAAGGGAAGGGGGCGGCACTCTCCATAAATCAGATGGTTTCCAACCAGAGAAAATTGTAATGCTTATTTTAACTCTAATAGCTATTAAAGCAGTGAAACAAAAATACTGTATCCAGATTTAGGTTTTATTTAATGTGCTCTTTTCATTTTCAGAGAAGATCTAAATATTTTTTTCTGGCTTTCTTGTTTTTCTTATTCGTTTCTGATTTCCAATGAATGAAAGTCAGCTATGTGTTTCTATTGCTAATGTGCTGAAAAGAAAAGAGCTTTGGGACCTTTGGGGCCAGTGGTGTGGTGGTTAAGGTTAAGATCTTTAGGTCAACTTGAAAACATACCAGTTGCACATGCGGGCACCTGGGAAGCTGGAAGGCAGAAAAAAGGGGATTACAATGTGACAAGGTTTTATCAAATGTGCTTCCCTCTCTCTTTCTCTCTCTGTCTCTCTTTCTCATGCATATGCACATGCCAAGGAAAAAAATGTTTTGAGCCACCCCTTAGTGCCGTGGTTAAGCTCTGTGTGGAGGAAGCTGGATCTCATATGGTCAAAACCACAGTTCAAATCCCAGCCCCAGTGACTTGAAAAACACACTGGATGTGTGTGTGCACATGTGCCCAGTATCCTCCCTGATGGTATGGAAGAATGGAAGAAAAAGGATTGCAATGTAAACAGGCCCCACTGGGGGGAGATTGCTTGCTTTCTCTCTCTCTCTCTCTCTCTCTCTCTCTCTCTCTCTCTCTCTCTTTGTCTCTGTCTCTGGCATTACAAAATAAAGTATAAATAAGTAATGTTTTAAAGTCTCCCTGTTATTTAGGTTGACATCTCTTACCTCCTCTTTGCAAGCTTCCCTTTTTGCCAATAAAATCTTTGGCATAACCTGTCCCATGTGATGTTTAAAATACATTGCCTTCCTTGACTCCATTTTAAATATAAAGACACAGAAAAGGTAAAAAATACAAAGATAATATATACTGCATGACACTAATAAGAAAGCTGGATAGCTCCATTAATATTAGCCAGAACAAGGAATATTATTAGGGGTAAATGGACATATTTAATGCTATTGAAGGGTGTACTAGACATTGTCCTTGAAGAGATACGAGAAACAGAAGAGATGATACCCGGGACCAGCAGATATCATAATGGTCAGGCTGCTGGACTCCCATATAGTTGACTGCAGTTCGAGTCCTGGACCCAGTAACTTAAAATTCACGCCAGGTGCATCTATGTGCATGCTCAAGATCCCAAGAGGAGAAGAGATTGTGGGTGATCATCCTTCTGGGGGGGGGGGGTGATTTCTTGCTCTCTGTCTCTCTGTCTCTCTCCCTCTGTCTCCCTGGTGAGTACATGTGCCTTTATAGCAAAAATCTCTCTCAAAAAAAAAATAAATAAATAAAAATAAAAAAGAGAGAAGAGCTGATACCCAAGATGGGATTATACATTTATGGAATTGTCCTTTCACCCTGGCGGCAAAAAATATGGTGACAGGCCAGCCAGTGATGTGATCGTAGAGGCAGCTGAATTCCACATGGCCTACTGTGTGTTTCCAGTCTACAGTGGCTGCTTGAAAAACACTCTAGGAGCATGAACATGCCCAGAATCCTGAAAGGAAGGAGAAATGGATGATAAAGTTTACAGGGAAACTATCCCCCATGAGGGCTACTTTCTCTTTCTCTGTCTCTAGTAAATGTATGTGCCATCTGGCAAATTAGAACAAAACCTGGTGGTGATCAGAAAATAGTGGTGGTGATCAGGAAAAAGGAATTCTACTTGCCTGATACATCATAGAAGTTAAGAGCACTGACCCTGGAATTGAGGCTTAGAATCTAACCCTGGATCCACCACTTGCCAGCTATGTGAAAGTGGACACATTACTCAACCTTACTCACCCTCAACTTCCCTCTTCTACAAAATCAGTACTATAATAGAACAGACATTTCTACTACAATACCATATTTATGTTCCTGAGAAAGATTGGAGTTCAAGTTTCTAGAACACTAACAAAAACTAAAATAATCATAATCACAATAAAAATAGGAGCAGTTAAATATTTTAAAGATATTTTCTTCAACTGGAATCCCAGTCAGTCTTTTATAGTGTTAAATACTGTGGTTTTCGCCTTTTCCTTTGAGAAGTAGTTATTGAGAGTCATTTGATTCTAGAGACATTTTTCATTAAAATTGAGAACTTCATCCATCATTAGCCTCCTTATTAGCCTATTGTTTTAATTGAGAGAAGTGACTTTGCAGCTCCTTTATTTCTACTCCCAGATTCACCAGAGATTAACTTATTATTAATCATAGGTGTTCACAGAGCCACTCATGTAGACTCCACTTGCATTAGATAAGAGTGCTTTTTAGTTTCTGTTTTAAGAACTTCTATTACAACAAAGTTTACAAAGTTTGTTTTTTGTTTGTTTGTTGTGTTTCTTTTTGTTTGTTTTTGTTTTTTTAATTGTGAGGAAAGCTTCTCCAGCCCCAGACGCTGTGGCACAATCTGCTGAAACATCATGCTCCAGTCCTCAGTTTGGGACCACACAGGAGGCCTAGACTCTGTCCCTGGCCCAACCTCAAGATGGAGTGTAGGAGCCATGCCTGAAATCCCAGCTACTCCAAGAGGCTGAGGCAGGAAGAGTTCGAGTTTAAGGGGCCTGGGCAAAATACTTAAACCCTGTATGAAAAGACTGAGAGTGGTGGTAACTCTGTAGTCACAACTGAGAGGCTGAGGCAAGAGGATAACAAAATGGCATGACTCTGTCCTTAAAAAGCAAAACAATAGGGGGGCCAGCAGGTGCTGTGGTGGTTAAGGGCACTGGACTCCCACATGGCTGACCCCAGTTCGAGTCCCAGACCTGGTAACTTGCTTTCTCACTTTCTCTCCCTTCCTCTCTCTCTTGCTCTGTCCCTCTCTGGGGAAGGAAGGAAGGAAAGAAGGAAAGAAGGAAGGAAGGAAGGCAGGAAGGGAGGGAGGGAGGGAAGAAAAAAAGAAAAAAATAATTCTTAAAACTAAAAACCTGAAATATTATGTGTGTATATTTTATTAAAAAAAAAAAAGGCAAAGCAATAAGGACCAGCAGATGATTACATTGCTGGACTCCTATGTAGGTGACTGTGATTCAAGTCCCAGACCCAGCAGCTTAAAACGCACACCAGGCACGTTTGTGTGTGTGCCCAAGATTCAGAGAGAAGAAGGGAGGAGAAGAGATTGTGAGTGATCATCCCCCCCGGGTGGGGGCAGTGATTTCTTGCTTTCTGTCTGTCTCTCCGGCAAGGACACGAGCCCTATGGCAAATCTCTCTCTAAAACAGTAAATAAATAAAAACTTATAAAATGCATAACATAAATTTATGAATAAATTTAAATAACTAGAAGATAACATGAGTCAAAACAACCTCCTCATTATACCAACTTCTTTCCTATGGCTAACAATTGCATATGATGTAATCTGCACTAGAGAAGAGCCTGTTTTGCTCTGAGGGCTAATGAGATAAGCCATGTGAAGGCACTGACTGCAGTTTCTGCACAGAACAAGGACTCCAGAAATGCTAGTTATGCATTGTTGTTGATGCTATTAACTCCATTTCAGAATGAAAAGCATTTGCAAGTAGAGCAAAATGACTTACTTTCGGTCATAGAAATTTTCACAAAGCAGGTCTACCGTGCATGTAACAAGGCTAGAATCAGTGAGCAATGAGATAGGTAACACACATATAAGATATAGGCCACAAGAAGGAGTCACCCGTCTAGCTTCATTAAAAATCATCAACTAGAGACTGTGCACAGCTTGCTCATACAAGGAACTGCTGCTCAGCTTAAAATAGTGGGCAATTGCAATCACAGCAATTATGACTTTTTCCATTTTCCCACTACATTCTATAACTGAAATAATGGTCTCTAGGACCCAAAGCTCTCTAAGACTTTTTAGCAATCATTGACCACTAGTTTCCCAAAGGAGTAACCTGACTAGCATGTAACCCCCACAAGGAAAAAGAATAGACAAGTTCACACTAACTAGGATAAAAGCTCCTGATGTGAACCCCAAATTGGCAACCCACCTTTGTTGGAACTGCCATTGTGGGAACTTTTTTCTCAATAAATTTTGCTTTCCAGCCCTCTCATTTCATCAGTGTTTCTAATTCTTCGTGATTGTGAGACATGAACTCGGCAACTCAGAAATCCTACATTATTATGTTTGTTCAACAAATAAGTGTAACAAGAAGTCTGGAAGAATGCATATGAATTCAAAAGATTTGAATCTCAAATAAAATTACTGGATCTAGAAGATAGAGAGGGAATGTCTGCTTTAATTACAGACTTTAAGTCTCTAATGGACAGGTTTTTCGAAGCTGCCTTCCAACTGATAAGCAACCCGTTCATTCCCTCTGTCACCACAGAGTGATCTACTTCTGACCTCAGACAATCTTGAAGTTTCTCAAAGAAACTCAAATTAGATTTGATGGCAGAAAAAGGTCTTATGAAACAAATGCACACTTGTAGCTATCATCATATTGAAAATGTTTTACTTATCCCCACCACAGTGTTTGGTTCTATTAGGAACTATACACACACACACACACACACACAAATACATACATAGATGAGGGACTTCAAAACGTTCATGAAAATATGAAATTAAAGTATGAGTTTATTCCAGTGCAAAGACTTTTGAAATTCACAACTCCATGTGCATGTCATAATACACGTTTTCCATAAATTTTTCTGAAGACTTTGTCCCTACATATGTATATTACAGAAATTAAATATGTGTGTGATATAAATCATTAACTGAGTCTTTAACGTTTTCCTGGAAAAGTTATTTGCTTCCCTAAATAGGTAGTTATAACACAGATGGATTACTCTCTGAAAATGCTGTGGAGGTGGTGGGGGACTGGGCATCCATTGCCTTTATAATTAACCTAATTCAATGAAGCTGAGAGAGTAAGTTCTACAGGGAGGAGAGTAATTGACTGCTTGGGTTTGTTCCAAACATTAAAATAAGGAAAATTACCATGTGTACAGAACCTACAACTAGGCGCTATAAAACAATTAATTACTCAAAGATGTATAACCAGTATGAATTGCACAAAATTTCTTCAGTTTCTTTCCCTGGTTTAACCAACTAGAAAAATGTTCAGCTTTATAACCAGGAGCATTTATTGCTTTCTCTAGTGTGTTTCTTCCTGAAAACTAAAACTTAAAATATATATATATTTTATGTGTGTGTATATATATATATACACACATTATATATGTGTATATATATATATTATGTGTGTATATATATATATATATTATATGTGTGTGTATATATGTATGTATTTTATATATATATAAAATGAAACAACTTTCTAGTATGTTCACATTTCCCTATTCCAAGAGTTGAAATGACCTGACCAGGGTGACTTAGTAAAAGTAGATTCAAAAGCAAATTCCAGATCAAGTACTTTACAATTTGTATCTCCTTTCCCTACATATTGCTGTTTTAAAAAATGTTTATTTCTTTCAAAAGATAGAGAAACAAAGAGAGAGAGAAAGAGGAGAGAGAGAGAGCAGCCCCAGTGAGGTCTTCATGTTGCAGTCCACGCCCAGCTGTAGCCAACCTGGATGGTCAGAAGCTTTCATGTGCCCAACTTGACAAGGAAACCTTGGAATATAAAACTGGGACATTCCCAGGTGGATCCAGCATCATTAACCACTGCTTTACCACTGTGCCACAGCTACCTTTGCCTCCCCCTACTCCCCCCCCCCCCCCAGTATATCTTGCTGTGGTCTTGGAAATATAAGAACATTTTTAATATGAAAAGAAGAAGATCTTGTCAATTTTGTTTTGAGTTCATGAGAAACTTACACAAAAATTCTATAGGTGTACGCATCATTTTTTGTAATTATATTTTTATAATTTTTTTTGTCAAAAGGTTAAAAGGGAGATAACTCCAAAGTAGGATACTGGGAAATAGTGGAATGAAATGTTCATTGTCCTGATTCTAGAACCAATTTCTCTAGTTCATTTTAGATAGTTACAGATACAGGTACAGATATAAGTACAGAGACAGATATAGGTATAGTCTCTGACCTTAGAGCTTGCCACTAGTTGGCATTAAGGATGGTGCAATAGAACTGCAGGTCAGCCTGGGAGTATCAGTTTAGCGAGTGAGCCCAAAGAACAAGAGTCCCTTGGAGCAGTCATGATATCTCCTTTCTACTTCAGCAGAGAACAGAAGGCTGAGCACAGAAGCTAGGTCTTGAGATTAGGAGACATGGAGAGGCTCTAGGGTAGACAGACTCTTAAGCTATCCCCCCAGGATGCATGCCATTGGGCTGTATCCTTTGTGTGATTCCCTTCCTTTGAGTGTGAGTGGGACCTGTAACTTCAATTAGAAAATCAAAGGAATATTGAAAAAAAAAGATGATAGCAAGTCCATGGGTAAATTACATAAAAAAATCTAGAGATGTATGAATTAACTTTTTTCCCTTTTTAGTGACTGTCTTCTCGAGTCTTTCTCTTTCTCGTTCCTTTTGCTGGTTTTGACAAAGCAATCATGTGTATTTGGAAGCCCACATGGCAAGGCAGTTGGGTAGCCTTCAGGGGCCAAGCGTACTCTCCCACAGAGAGCCAGCAAGACACTGAAAACTTCAGTCCTATACCCATGAGGATTCAAACTTTGCCAACAACCTGATTAAGTTTGCAAGTGGAGTCTTCCCCTAATCAAGTCTCACATGGGGCTGCAGCCCTGAGAACTCTTGGACCACACTCTTACATGAACCCAAGAAGGGGACTTGGTCATGCTGTGCCTTGAATCCTGACCCAGAGAAACTATGAAATAGTAAATGTATTATATCTTAAGCTACTAAGTTTTGTCAATATTGTCATAACAATACTAATATAGCTTTAAAGCCAAAAGAGCTTTTCGATATCTTGACCCAATACTTACTAACTCTGTGGTTTTAGGCAAGTTGCCCAGATTTTTATAATAAGTGATATGGCTTATTATGGGGAATAAAGAAAATAATATATGTAAGTAATGGCACATAGTGGCTCAATTAATAATACTATTCATCCTACTGCCAATGGAAATTTAGATAGATTGAAGAATATAAGGTTATTCATTCTTTTTTCAATAAATTGGGGCCATTATCCACAATCTTCTTAAAATATAATTTCACTTTCTCTACAAGTCAGGTAAAGGAAATCCAGAATATACAGAAAATTCAACAAGAAAATAAAAAGACCATAAATATGAAAAACAGAAAACAAGAAGAGAGCAACAGTTTAGTCACAGTTATCACTGAGAATATGTCATAAAGCAAAAGGTCATTTCTTGCTGGAAAAAACAAAAGTGAACAAGATAATAAGCAAGAGAGGTCATATTACTTAGGTCAAAATGCTTATTAGTATTTGCTGACTACTTCAATTGGGCTAAGTGATAAAAATGTAAAGATTCTAAGTGAATTACAATATAACCAATTTACACACATGTAAGTGATAAAGCTTCATACTCCTAGAATACTTCAAAATTTATTTTCAAACAGAATGATGCAGTTGAAAAAAATTTAAAAAAGGACTATACATACATATGTATACATATGTACATATGTAAAATATATACATATGTTTTTTCAGTGTGTTGGTTATAGTACAGTAGTTAAAAAAAATTATTCTGGGGACCAGCTGATGGTGTAATGGTTACCTCACTATATTTCCATGTAGTTGACTGTGGTTCAAGTCCTAGAGCCAGTGGCTTAAAACTCACGCTGGGTACATGTATGTGCATGACCAAAATCCTGAGAGAATGGCAGAGAAGGGATTGTGGCATGGCCATCCTCCCAGGGAGTGATTTCTCACTTTCTTTCTCTCTGTCTCTCCAATAAGTGCACATGCTCTACAGCAAAAATCTCTCTCTCAAAAAGAATTCTGATTTTCTACTCTCTCCCACATTGGTAAGATTATAGAATTTAATGAGGAAGTTTCATTCACAAAAAACCCTCAAGGGTTGAATTAGAGAAACAAATATTGTTGAAAGAGCTGCTTTAAAATGTGTTTGAGGGACTGATATGGAAACATGGAAGCCAGAAAATCTGTACTAGTTAAAGGTGCTCCACTTCTTCACCTGTGGCTCCAGTTAGTATCAGTTAGAAGCCTGGAATCCTGATATTTTCCTTAGCTCTCTGTCCCATAAGTCAAGTCTCTACAAGATAAAGATCCCAATTTTTTTAACTAAAACTTTAAAGTTGTAAATTTGTTTTTGTTAGTGAAAATTCAATAGCAGGCAATTGTTGTTGTTAGCTATGTGATTCTCAATATAAAAGATCTAAATTTTAAAACACTATTTGAAAGTTTTAATGAATTAAACTTAGTAAATTTGTAAGTGTGGTTGATTTGATTTAAAGGGTTAATTCAGTATTTGGGAAATATCCTGTTGAGTATGTCTGTCTACCTCTTTAGATGTTTAGATTTTTGGACAGTTTATGTTAAATTTGTAAATGTAATTTAAAATGTTCACAGGAGTTCAATTATTAATGGTTGAACATGAAGTTCATAGTACAAAGGCATTAAGATTGTTAAACTTATAAAGTAATAGAAAAATCAAGAAACAAATGAAAGGATTTTTTTCCACTTACTTTTTCAAGTTTTCTATATTTATAACAGGAGTAATAAGATATAAGTTGAATTTATAGTCAAATACAATTTAAATTTTAAGTGTATCATATATTACATTTAATATGTTACAACCCAGACAACTGTCCATGCAGACATTCCACATATTAAAAATAAATAAAAGCACCTCATTTAGTGTAGGAACACAAAAATATCATAGAAGAGAAAGGAAACGTTAAAGGGAAATGGTGTGGAATTAATTGGTAGTAGTGAAACCATGAACCTATCTTTCAATGGCTTCACTTATTTTCTATATTTTTTTGAGTTTCTGTTTAATCCAAAACTGGGTTTAAATACTAGGCAGGAAAAAAGGTCATATGATAGTCCTCCCCATATTTCTTTTCATGTTAGATTTAATGTATATTTCATATACTTCACTCTGTAGATTATTGTGTACAACAGTAATGTGACTTTCCAGTACCTCTAAGAGAATTGAGTGGTTATAATTCTAAAGTTAAAACCATTTTCTCACCTTTAAAATGATTCAAATAAGGAACCAACAGATGGTGAAATGGTTACATTGCTGGACTCCCATGTAGTCAACCACAGTTCTCGCTGGGCGCGTGTGTGTGCATGCCCAAGATCCCGAGAGAAGGATGGAGGAGAAGGGATTGTGCATGGCCATAACCCCTGGGAGGGGTGATATTTTGCTTTCTGTCTCTCTCTCTCTGTCTCTCCAGCAAGTACACACACCCTATAGCAAAAATCTCCCTCAAAACAAACAAACAAACAAACAAACAAACAAATAAAAACACTCAAATAAATAAATGCTGTAAAAAATAAGGCAAGTTTCTTCAATAAGAAATCAGGGTAAAGGATAAAACATGAAGCTCTTCTCATTACCTTAAATATCAATTAGAAATACACTAAAGAGCAAGCCAGTGGTGTGGTGGTTAAGGCAGTTGGATTCCACTGACTGACTACATGATTTATGTCCCAGACAAGGCAGCTTGAAAAACCGCATTGGATGTGTGTGCACGTGTGCCCAAAATCCCAAAAGGAGAATGCAAAAGCAGAGACTGATGTGGCCATCCCCCCAAGGATGCTTTCTCACATTCTTTCTCTCTCTGGCAAGCACACACACCCTGTAGCAAAAAAGAAACAGAAAGGAGAGAGAGAGAGAGAGAGAGAGCGAGCGAGCGCAAAAAACTGTTTTATTTCAACAAGTCATTTACCTCTGGAACAAATTAATTGACAGACATAATGAATATGTGCTCAAGTGCTGTTTGCTTTTTTATGTAAATGTAGACCAAAATTAAGACCCTTTTCACTATCAGTTCCTGTAACACAAAAATAAGCAAGCTCAACAAGTAAGGCTTTGAATGTACTTTTGTTAAAAGTTTTCAGATAAGCTCATTTGAAAAGTTGAACCAGTTAACATCTCCTTTTTCCTTATCATAGATTATTGCCCTTTTTAAAAAGTCTAATACATAAATCAAGCTAAATTAAATAAATTTTGTTTGGTTTATTATTACTATTATTATTATTACTGCTTGGTCTCTAATATAATGAAAGAGGAAGTATATCATGCATTTAAGAAGTTATTTTAAAGCTTAGGTATAGTATGTTTCCTTTAGAAATATTGTATAGTTTTCTTTGTACAGCTCTTTTACCTTCTTGGTTAAATTAATTCCTACATATTCTATTTGATGCTATTATAAATAAAATCATTCTCTTAGTCTCCTTTTGTGATTTTTCATTGTTAATATATAGAAATGCAACTAACTTATGTGTGTTGACTTTGTATCCTGCTACTTTGTTGAATTCAGTTGTTCGTTATGTCAGAGTTATTTAGTGTGTATGTATGGTTTTTCAGGGTTTTACTCTTAAGTGTATTTAAGGGAGTGGAAGATTGCTGAACTTTCACCAATATTAAAGATTTTTATCCAGTAACTTTGTCATCTTTAACAACTTTATACAATATTAATCCCTCCATTTCTCCATCCCTTCAGGATTTTGGCTATGCACACCCGCTCTGGGTCAGGACTCAAACTGTGGTCAGCCATGTGGAATCTGGCTTCCTGTACACAGTGCTTAAGTGCTCTATTACAGGGCTGTGCCTAAGATGATTAAAAAATGGGCAAAGGACTTGAATAGGCATTTCTCCAAAAAAAAAAAAAAGACCAATAGTGCACAAAAAGATATTGAACATCAATAATCTTTAGGAAAATGCAGGTCAAAACAACAATGAAATTGCATATGTTAAAACATCATGTTCTACCATAAATATATACATTTCTCACTTATCAATTAAAAAATAAAATTATAAAAATAATAAAGGGGCAATTTTGTAGCCTATGGTTAAAGGAGCCAGATGTCAGGGGCAGCCATGATTCAAATCCTGATGCTGAATTCTAGAATTAAATACATGTGTTTGCATGCCAAGAAAACTGACAGGATGGAGAGATGGAAGAGAAGGGATTTGTGATATGACCATACCCCACTGGGGGGTGCTTTCCATCTCCTCCTTCCATCTCTTCTCTTTCTTTCTTGCAAGCACATGCATCATCTGGCAATAAATAAAAATGAACAATAAGACTAAAATTGTATTGCCACTGTGGAAAACAGAATGGCAATTCCTCCAAAAAATTTAAAATAGCATTACTATGTGATTTAGCAATTGTACTTCTGGGTACATACTCAAAAGACTTAAAATCAGACTCTTAAAGAGGTATTTATGCACCTATGTTTATATAAAGGGACTTCAAAAAGTTCAAAAAAATGGAACAAAAGTACAAGTTTACATTGCTACAAAAATTATAAAATCCATGGTTATATTTTCGTGGTATGTATTTTCCATTAACTTGAAGATCCCCCCCAACATAGCAGCATCATTCACAGTAGCTAAAATGTAAAGAGAACTCAAACATCCATTGATGGATAAATGGATAAACCAAGTGTGTGTGTGTGTGTGTGTGTGTGTGTGTGTGCGCGCACGCATGCGCGTGTATACATACATACATATATACACATGGAATATTAGCCTTACAAAAGGAGGAAATTCTGTCATTTGTATAATATAGACAACTCTTGGAACCATTGTGCTAAGGTAAATAAGTCTGTCACAAAAAGAGGAATACTGTGTGATTCCGTTTAGATGAGGTACATAGAATAGTCAAAATTATGGGGACAGAAAGTAAAAAGATGGGTGTTAAGATCTTGGAGATGGGGTGAATATAATTGGTATAGAGTGTTTGTTTTACAAGATGGAAACTGTTCTGTAGATGGATGGTGGTGACAGTTGTACAATAAGACCAATATATATAATATCACTGAAGTATATATTTAGAAATGGTTAAGATAATAAATTGTATGCTAAATGTATTTCATCACAATAAAAATTAAAAAAGAAAGATCTTCATTAGTTGGGGCCAGCAGGTAGTGTGGTAGTTAAGTTGCTGGACTCCCATATGGCCCATTACAGTTTGAATCCTGGACCTGGAGGCTTGAAAAATCATGCTAGGCACGTGTGCATGGCATGCCCAAAATCCCAGGAGGAGAATGGAGAAGGGAGTGCAGTGTGATCAGCCACCTGGGTGGGAGGTGACTTCTTATTTTCCCTCTCTATAACTCTGTGTCTCTCTATTGTTCTCCTTTTTGGCAAGCGCATGTGCCCTATGCCTGCCTGCCTGCCTGCTTTCCTGCCTTCTTTCCTTCCTTCCTTCCTTAGAGAGATTTTTGCCATAGGGTGTGTGCACTCACCAGAGAGACAGAGAGACAGAAAGGGAGAAATCATCCCCCGGGGGGATGGCCATGCCACAGTCCCTTTTCCTCCATTCTCCTCTTGGGACTTTGGGCATGCACTCACACACATCTGGTGCGAGTTTGAAGCCGCCAGGTCTGGAATTCGAACTGCAGTCAACTACCTGGGAGTCCAATGACATAGCCATATCTCCACCTGCTGGTCCCCAGAAAGCCTAACTTTAAAAAGTGGCAAAGTGGGGCTAAAGTAAGGAAAAACATAATGCCATAGTCCCCATTTTGTAGATAGGAGAGAAGCCCAAGTTTTACTCATAGTGGCCCTTATTCTACCACTGGAAATTCGGTCTTCTCCTTACCTTGAGAATCTCACTTGAATAGAGTTCTTTATTTGAAACATAAACCTCTTTCACATATAATTGTGTCCTTTGTGGTCTTGTTTTTGAAGCATCTTAGTTAATCTCATGGGTTACCACTTGGTTTTCTTGCCTCACTTGTTCTGTATCTGCTTGAGGGCACCTAGCAGGACCAATTACGCCAGCCTGTACAGAAAGTTTTTTCTCTACCTAGATGTTCAGCAGCATGAAGAGTACAAAAATGGCCACAGGACAATCTGAGATTTAAATTCAGCAGAGCTATTACTGAGTTTCCATGTGGAAATATTTATCCTCTGGTTCTAGAATTCAAATCTCACCCAGTCGGAGATCTCATAGGAGAAAGCCAAAATTCTTCATGCAGAATATTAAGTTAATAGTAAGAGGGACTACTTTCATCTTCACTCCATGGTTTCCAGGCTCAGATCTTCTTACTATGTAGCAGATGGGATAATATAATGACCCTAATATAAGGTACGTGGCACGTCGTACTGTAGGGTAGGAAAACAAGAAAACTTAGCTAGCCCTCACCTGAGATTTCAGAGCTTATCCCACCATCCTCTCATTTGAACTGCCTCTGAGTGAGGGAGCATGGTGGAAACAATAATGAATTATTCTGTGGATGTTAGTTATTTGCCATGTTCTTTTTCCTTCAAATACATCCCCTGATTGTAAATAAGGTTGGATAGCCATCATACAACAGTAAAAAAGGAGAACAACAACAACAAAGAAACACTGGAGAAGTCACTTTCTGAGCATATGAATGTTGATTCAGGCTGAAGCTCTACAGATAGGTAAGATGCATTTCTCACAATATCTATCCCTATTATCCTCCATGGTAAAAGGGGATCTGACACTGCTGGGAGACCAGCTGCTTCTCCTGGGGAACAACACCCCGTTAGGGATTCATATTTGGCTTCATTGTAGGCAGGTTGAATATTCAGTAACAGAGGCAGAGAAATCAGTCTTAGTAAGTCTATCTTATTGAGCCCACTTCCCATGCTTGGCATTAAGGTCACCTTGTACATAAGGTCATTTCTTTATTCTTATCGAGATCGTGAATTCCATCATAGCATCTCTAACTGCCATCCATAATATACAAAGAACAGTATACAGAGCTCTTCAAGGAGGGTAGATGCTCCCTTTACAAATAGATTTGTTAAATCTTTGTAGTATGTGTCCTCTGAGCACCCTTGAAGGGAATGGAAAAGAGTAACTTACCAGGTTACGCATAAAGAAATAAACTAAAAAATCCACTCCACATTTCCATCAGCCTGGGCCTTTAAACTACTCTAGCACTTCTCAATTAATGTGCTTCTCAATTAATGTGATTCACCTAGGAATCTTGTTAGAATTACAAATTATGATTTAATAGACACAGAATGGAGCTTTCTAATTGATGACTGTTACTGCTTTAACCTCATGTTACACAATAAAGTGGTATTGCAGCATCTCCAAAGGTACGGTCCTCAGACATAAATAGCAGCCTCACACGGGAACTCGATAGAAATCCATATTTGTAGCTCCACCCCTAAACTATTAAACTCTGAGAGTGGGGCTCAGCCATCTGTAATTTTTATTTTTCTTGGCTTATACTTTTCTGCCATAGTGCATGTACAATGCACTCTTGAGAGAGAGAAAGCGGCAGAAAGAGAGGAAGTGAGAAATCACTCTCTACCCCCTGAGAGTATGGCCATATTACAATTCCTTCTCCTTTATTTCTCCTCTACTCTCCTCTCAGGATTTTGGGCATGCACCCAGTGTGATTCTCAAGCCACCAGATTGAGGACTTGAACCACTGTCAGTCATGTGGGAGTCTAGGGCCTTAACCACCATGTCACCTGCTGACCCAGTCACTGTTTTTACGTTCCTTGCTTTAAAGTTTATTTATGTATTGAGAGAGAAAGATAGACAACCTAAGCAAGATCTCAAATCACAATTCACCTCTCTCCCCAACCTTTCGGTCAGCTAGGACTGTAGGCATGTGCACAGACACCAGCATGTACAAGGTGACAGAGCCAATGAACCCTGATCTCCCACACAACTTCCAACACTGCACATCAGTGCACGAAGGCTGCCCATTGCATCTGGGAGTAGCAATCTGTCTTTTAACAAGCCATCTGTGTGATTCTGATGCTTGTTAAAGTTGGAGAACTTTATTTTGTAAAATGCTGGGGAAATTCAGACATTTTGACCTCATTAATTATATGTTACCATTGAGACCTGGGTTCAGTTAACCAACCTAGCAGACTGTATCATTGCTTTTTAGTTTGCTAGCCAACACGCTACACTGAAACCATAGTTAATGTACTATAGTGAAAAAAGAATTCAGCCTGGGCAAATGATATATTTCCTTTTCCATTGTTTAACCCCTTTAGAATTCACTCCCAAACAAGCTTACTAAACCCCTTCCAATAGAATTTCACAATGTCCTCTACCTATTTTGGTGTATAGATGATCTTGTATTGGAACAAATCTCATATTCCTGTTCCACTGGGAGCTAACATTTCTTACAGGCCTAGGGGCAAAGAGGGTTGACAGGCATGGGTCCTGAGAAGAATCACCATCAGCCTATGAAGAAACTAAGTAGAATTAGTGTCAAGCTGTTAAGCAGAGGAGGTCTCATTTCTTGGGGGACTAGAGAAAGAGGATGTGCCTTCACTGGCCAGAGAGGTTCAAGGAATTCAGAGATTCAATGTCCTCAGCTTTTCATGGTTTCATTTCATGTGTCAAAGTCTCTTTTACCCATTATTATTTTTTTTTCAGTGCCATTGCTTTGACTTAAGAGACCCCCAAAAATTCAGATGGCCCTGCATTTCTATAACACTTACAATCACTAAAAAAAAATCTGGGTCTTTTACAAAGCTGGTGTGGAGAGCTTCTAGTTCTCCACATGTGTTCTTATTGTATCTCGTAGCTGTTAATTTCACATTTCCCTATGTACATTATCTAGGCTTGTCAGGGGAAACCAAATGTACTCATAATTACTACTGTTACCATAGTGATGAAAGGCTTCAGTCTTGATCATCCAATACTCTACACCTGCACTTCATCCCATGCCACCACAGGTGCTAATTTGAGTAATTGTGCTGCCATGTTTGGCACAGAATGACCACGTACCATTTGGATCCCCCACCCTTAGGAAAGGAGGTCATCCCAGGCTCCACAAATATATACACAATACAATCCAAAAATCTCATTTCGAGTTTTTTTCCTTCTTTGGAGACAATTCAAGCACCAAATACTATATTAGTTGGTTTAACCGCAAGAGGAAAATGTCATTCTCCAAGTAAGCTAATTCAATGTTGGTTTAGGCAAGGAATGCTTTAAGAAGTATGGGCAGAGTAAAGGAAATTACAAAACGTAATGTCATGCATTGAAAAAAAAAACAAGTTATAAAAAAGAAAAATTTCACCAAAACAAATTCGAATCAGAAAAAGAACATCACATAGCATGCACCACATTTACAGAAAGCAGCCCGCTTGGGAAGAACCTACAGGGACGTTCCACATACGTGGCTCTTATTTGTCTCTCTTTCTTCATATTCTCTTTACCCACTGGTAGAAACCAAAAGAAAGCAAAGGGATTCTGCATATGCACACACATGTGCCTGGTGTGTTTTTCAAGACACCAGGTCCAGGACTCGAACTGTGGAGTCAGCCATGTGAGATCCAGCATCTTAACACCAAGCCACCTGCTGGTCCTTCCCCTGCTTTTAAATTCTTGTCTTCATAACTTTATTTTTTGTATGTCTTCTTTGATTTATGACTCCTACCTTAAACCTCCAATCCATTCTTTCCAAACAAAAATTCATATCCTACTGCTTCCTCCCCATCTTCATTCACATCTCTAATAACCAAAACAAACTGAGCGCCGATTGAAGCGATCTCTGGATCTTTCCACTTCTGTGTCTGTTCCTCATATTGTTTTTCTCTCATCAGTTAAAGGAATCTCCATTTTCCAATTTTTCTAGGCACAAAATTTCATGAGTGACTTACTTTCTCTCATGTCTATATTCTGTGTCTACGAGAAAATCGTTTCATGTACAGAACATGTCCAGAATTGGATCCCTTTTTTATTACCTTTATTGGTACAAACTCAGTATTCACCAACATTATCTTAAATGGGCTTTCTGTTTTAGACCTTATCCTGCCTCAGTCCATTTTCAACACAATGCCAGAATTATCCTCCTAAACCATAAGCAGTCTCAGAACTTTCTAGTGGTTCTCAATTCCCCATAAAATAAAAGCCAAATTCTTATATTGTTCTAAAATTCCTGGCACATATTGGTCCTTGGGCCATTAGCCAACAGCTATTTTCCCAACACATCAAGCACTCTTCAATTTAGCCCTTTGACTTGTGTCCTAAACCTATAATAAAACTTCATTCTCAGAAAGACACAAAATGTATCCCCTTACCACTTCCTTTTTCTTCAGTTTATTTTTACCTTGAAGAAGAGAGCCAGAGAGAGAAAGACAGCAACCTCGGCAGGGTCGTAGTCTATCCCCAGCCTTCTACCAGCCCAGAATCAGGGACAAGTTCATGCACTGATTGAACACAGGGTAAACACAGGGAGGTCTCTGAATTTGAACCAGGACCCTTCTCACATGGGATTGCCTTGCAAGGTATTGTGTTTTCCTGCTGTGCCACCAACTGGCCCTTCACTCTGTGGTTTGTACTTTGATATCAATAGCTGGTCTGTACTCTATGAAGCCATTTTGAATCACTCTATTTAATGATATAACATACTTTATATATATATTTTTTTTTTTTTGGAGAGGTTTTTGCTATAGGGCGCGTACACTCGCCAGACAGAGAGAGACAGAGAGACAGAAAGCGAGAAATCACCCCCCAGGGGGGATGGTCACACTGCAATCCCTTCTTCTCCATTCTCCTCTCGGGATCTTGGGCACGCACGCACACGCGCCCGGCGTGAGTTTTAAGCCACCGGGTCCGGGACGCGAACCACAGTCAACTATGTGGGAGTCCAGCGACATAGCCATTACGCTAACTGCTGGTTCCCTGATATAACATACTTTATAAAAACACACTGACTTAATGTTTTCTCATTCCCTTCAAGTTCCCCAACACCCTAAAAAATACCTTTTAGATTTTCCTTTTTCAAAGAATTATTTATTTAATTTTATTATTATTATTTTTAAATTTACTCACAGACAGAGAGAAAGTGAGAAAGCAGCCCAACAGGAGCAGGATTTGGACTGTAGTTGGCCACGTGGGAGTCCAGAGTTTCAACCACCATGCCACCTGCTGGCCCAGTCCTGCATTAACTTCTGTAGAGTTCATTAAGAATTTAGTTTTCCTAAGTAATTGGTTTATTTTAACTTGTGAAGATTTTGAAATGTGTAACTGAAACTATATCTCTTGTACTGATTGTTATAAAATTTAAATAAAGAAATATCTCATTGGTCATTGGTGAATACATTATCACAAAATTCATCTTGGCCTCTGGTATTACTCATTGATATCCCCAAGTTTCTTTCTTTCCTTTTTTTTTTTTTTTTTTCTTTTTTTGGAGAGGTTTTTGCTAAAGGGCGCATGCGCTCGCCAGACAGACAGAGAGAGACAGAGAGATAGAAAGCAGGAAATCACCCCCCAGGGGGGATGGCCACGCCGCAATCCCTTCTCCTCCATTCTCCTCTCGGGATCTTGGGCACGCATGCACATGCACCCAGCGTGAGTTTAAGCCACTGGGTCCGGGACTCGAACCGCGGTCGACTACGTGGGAGTCCAGCGACATAGCCATTATGCTAACTGCTGGTCCCTTTCTTTCCTTTTTTTAAAAGAATTATTTAATTTTATTTATCATTATTATTTCATTTGCTATATGGCATGTGTGCTCATCAGAGAAAGGGACAAAGAGGGGGGAAAAAGTGAGAAAGCAAGCTGCCAGGTCCAGGACTCAAACCATGATCAGTGGCCATGTGGGTCAGCGCATTAACCACCACACCACCTGTTGACTCTTCCTCTTTTTTCTTTTTTTATTGTCAGAGGAAGTATGCACTTGCCAGAGAAAGAGAAAGCAACCCCAAATGGGGTGTGACTATGCTGTAATCCTTTTTCTTTAGTTTCTCCATTCTACCAGGACTTTTTTTGGTATGCATGCACATATGCCTGGTGTGTTTTTCAAGCTGCTAAGTCTGGGATTCAGACTGTGGATGATCACGTGGGATTTGGCCCTACTGTGTACAGTATTGACCTGCTGCCTTCTGGTGCTAACCCTTTCTTTTATTAATCTGTTTTTGCGTTTACTATTATAAAATATTTTACACACATAAAAATTATCCAAAAGTACAAATATGATATAAATACATGAATACAGGTAGGCATTTGCATTTTTTTGTTCTATTGTTCTCTCATGGCTATGGCATCAGATGTGTAACTAGCTTTATCAGAAAAGCAAAATTATAATAAATATAAAGCAATCAAAAAAGTTTTTCAAAACTGCTATGTTTTGAAGTTCTTATTTCACTTGCTTTAAGAAATAGTCCTTAAAAAAATAAAACTCTTCTGTCTCCTTCTCACTGGTCACTGTTAGAAATGTTCTCCCCATGAACATTTGTACCAAGAACATTTAGTCACTAAAACAAACGAGCTCTTTCTGAGATTAAACAATTCCACTCCTGGGTTCTGACTAAAGAGAAATTCTTGCACATATTTACCAGAAGGCATATATGTGAGGGTTTTTGTATATGTACCAGAATGGGGAAAGACATTTCCCGTCAGTTTTGAGAAAAATGAACATGTGCACATACACACTTACATGTATTAGATTGATTGGAAAGTCATGACATGTTTTTCTATGCAAAAATGCATAATGACTTTCCCAACCACCCGATATTATAAGAAACCCAGTTATATGCACAGACAGCATTTTCTGTTTGGAACTCAGAACTTAACAATAGAATTACTTAACAATAGTAATTCTTCCCTCCCATGCTGTTATAGTTGTTGAGGAGCAGCCATTTTCTATAGCATAATCCAGCAATATTTATGGAATTGTCTGGGCATAAGGCACAACATTTACCAATCAAAGAGCCTGTCCTAGGATTGTGAACCTGAGTTCCTGAAAGAAAAGTCAGTTCCTTTTCATGTGGCTATAGCTTAGATATAAAGCTCGGGTTGAAAATTGTCCTCAGGGAAAGGAAACGAGTGCACAGCATCACAGAATAGCAGAGATGTAGCTACTATCAAGTAGCTAAGGTGAGAGTTGGAAAGAGGAGGTCCTAACCGTGTTTTAGATTATAGTTTCTGCAATTCATTCTTTCCTGGGTTATTCTGTGATAGTCCTGCATCCTTCTTCCAGATTGTGATTTAACTGAGGCATATTTCCATTTACCTACTTGTGAGGAAATATTTATGAAATGATTATATAGATACTACTTCTGTAATGTAAATTAGGCTAGGTGTTAGTTTTTTGTAAGCATGTTCAGTCAGATCTATTTGTAAGTTCATTTATATAATGTAACCTGTCTGCTTGCAATTAGATGAGGGAAAAAAAATCAATAAAATGAATGAAACAAGTATATGCTAAATCACATTGCCAACTCTTCTTAGTTTTATTTACAGAATACAAAAAGGATTCAGAAAGTAGTAAGTACAAGATGCTACTCTCGACTATTTACATTATACAAAATTTATGTTTTTTTTTTTTGTTTTAACCCTCAGGCTAACTGTATCTTGCTTTAACAATAATTCCAATATAGCAAAGAAATAGAAAACCCTGTAACAGATCTTTAGAATTACTCCCACATGATAACTTTATTTTTTCCCTATTAGCTTTGTAGATACTGAATGATAATCACTGATATCTCTCTTAAATTCCATATCTTTTTCTCACTTTCTGTCTTCTCATCACCTTGAAACACAGATAAATGCCATTGTTACTACTGAAACCTCAGAGTTCACCATGTATTTTTTTAAATATCCCATTATATTCTTACACTTCTATTCCTTTACTTTCAAGCTAGGAATCTCATTCAATAACATAAAACTGTAATATCAACAATGCTCACATATGTCTAGCAAGCCTTAAACCTGTAACTAAACACCAAATGGTTTAAGTATACTACATTAACAGAATACATATATCACAGATGACATATAGACAAGTACATATACACTACACATGGAAAAACATACATATGCACATATTTAAAGAGAGAAAAAGAGTGCTGAGAGGGACTAGAAAAATATGAATGTGACTGAAAAAGACATGGAAAGATATAAATAAGTTCTCATTTCCTCAACATAATAGTGAATACTTATAGACCTGTTGCCAATCTCACTGTTGCCTGAAAAGTTCTTTTGAAGAATCATTTAATTTTATTTACTATTATTATTATTATTATTATTTTAAATTTGCTATAGGCCATGTGTGCTCACCAGAGAGAGGGAGAGAGGGAGAGAAAGAGACAAAGTGAGAAAGCAAGCAACTAGGTCTGGGACTCAAACTGCAGTCGGCCATGTGGTAGTCTAGTACCTTAACCACCTCGCCATCTCCTGGCCCAACATCAAAAGTTTTGACTAGGCAGAAATGCAATCTTATTTTATAAAGTAGGAAACATCTTCAGGGTGAAAATTAAATTATCTTTTTTTTTTCTTCAGGAACTTAACCATATTATAAAAATATTACTCTGTTCTAGTTCTGTAGTCTCCTGTGGGGCCCAAATAGACTTTTTTAAAAAAATACAACAAAGCAAAACAAAACAAAACAGATGAGATACTAAACCATTTCTCTTGTTCCTGTATCCTTATATAATGATACAGCTATGAAAAATTTTTGTGTTGTTGCAAAATGAGAAAGCCACCAACACAGCCAGAGTACAGTTAAGGGAAAGGCATCAAAACTTTTTATCATCAATATGGATGGAAATTCTCAGTATAATTTTAAGTTCTAAGAACACTTTAATTAATAATTGAAGTATTCAGTTCATTTCCATCTGAGCTTAGATTCAAGCACTCTGCAACTTTGCTTTAGTCTCTGTGTTTAAAATCAATATAAAATCAGCCTTAATACACACAAGCTCTCAGCATACTCTCTACTTTAATCACAGTACAACTAGGAAGCCAGGGCAATTTCTAGCTAAAGGTAGAAAAACTGTGGAATGAGGGCATATAACAATCTCACTAATTGTTATGTCATACAGATTGAAATGCTTATCATTGGAACTACTGTGTTGGGTGGCAAAGTTTCCTTCTCAGGAAGAGCTCTCAGAATAAAACAGATTATAATCAGGAGATGCCAAGTTATTAACACTTAACAGATCATCTGCAGGATGAGAGACTCCAAATGTGATAGTGGTCACTAAGAAGTGAGACAGTAAGAACAGAATGAAATGGAATATGGAGGATGCATAGCAGATTCAGAGAGGAACTTGAGGAGACAGAGATACACAAAAAGATATCAGCTTAATTTTCAAGTGTTATCCCTTGTGCAAAAGCTTCCATTCACAATATTTGCAAATGAAACTGGAGGATCTCTATGATATCTTTAAAATATAACCTGTGTTTTCTTTTTTTTTTTTTTTTTTCTTTTTTTGGAGAGGTTTTTGCTATAGGGCGCGTGCGCTCGCCAGACAGACAGAGACAGAGAGATAGAAAGCAGGAAATCACCCCCCAGGGGGGATGGCCACGCCGCAATCCCTTCTCCTCCATTCTCCTCTCAGGATCTTGGGCACGCACGCACACGCGCCTGGCGTGAGTTTAAGCCGCCGGGTCCGGGACTCGAACCGCGGTCGACTACGTGGGAGTCCAGCGACATAGCCATTACGCTAACTGCTGGTCCCAACCTGTGTTTTCTTAACAAAAGACCTCGGAACAATATTCTATCCATCATCTAGGATCCACACATATTCTCTTTCCTTCATTAAGCTTTGCTTCCTATTTTCAGTTTAAAATGCTGTTTCACTTATTTGTGGAGAAGACAAAAATAACATTATTAGTGCAATTTCTCTTTTTGTTATCATTATTTTTAATAGACACAAAATATTGCACATATTTATAAGAGAGAGTATGACTTTTTTGATACATGAATATAATGGTAATGATCAAAACAGTAATTTGCATATAAGTCACCTCAAGTATTTATCATTTAATTTGTGTTGAAAACACTCAAAATTTCTTCTAGGGCTAGCTCTGTAGTGCTGCAGTTAAACTTCATGATTTGGAAGCTAGATCCCATATGACTGACCACAGCGATTAACCATTACACCAACTGCTGGTCCCGAAAACTCTTAATTCTGGTACTGAGATGGAAAATTCCTGCCATAAATTATATTAATTATATTCATTTTTATATTCTTTTGATGATATATGCCACTACAATATAAGACATATTATATGATATGTAAACTTCTTAGAAGATACCCTTAAAAGAAAAAAATAACTGCTTGTCCAGCTATAGTGGCTCAAGCAGTAGGTTACTACCACATGATACTAGAACTGTACAGGAGACCTGGTTTCAGGTATCTGGTCAACTTGAATACCAGGGTTCACCTGCATGTGCCTGAGATTACTGCTGGGTAGAGGATGTATGAAAGATGATAGCAAGGAAAAACTCTTCCGTAGATTCTCGTCTATCTTTCTCTGTCTCTGCTATAACAAAAATTAATTAACTTGGAGTTAAGGTGCTGGACTTCTGCATGGGTGACCACAGTGTGAGTCCTGGATCATGAGGCTTGAAACACACACTGGCAAGTGTGCATGCATGTCTAAACTACCAAGAAGAGAAGGGAGAGGAAGAGATTTCAGAGTAGCCATCCACCCAAGGAGTGATTTCTTGCTTTATGTCTCTGTCTCTCTGGCAAGCTCATGAGTCCTGTAGCAAAAATCTCTTAAAAAAGAAAATTAAATTAATTAACTTAAAAAACTATCTTTTGCTGGGAACCACAGATTGCATAATGGTTATGTCCCTGTACTCCCATGTAGTTGACCACAGTTCGAGTGTTGGACCCAGTGACTTAAAACATGCCGGGCACTGTGAGTGTGTGCCTAAAATCTGAAGAGCTGACTGGACGAGAAGGGATTGTACTGTGGCTATTTCCCTTGAGGGATGATTTCTCTCTGTCTCTCTGGTGAGATATGCACCCTTATAGCAAAAATCTCTCAAATAATAATAATAATAAAATACTATCTTTTGGGGCCAGCAGATGGCATAATGGTTATGTTGCTGGACTCACATGTAATTGACTACAGTTTGAGTCCTGGACCTGGCAACTTAAATTTCACACAAGGTCCATGTTCATGCATGCCCAAGATCCCGAGAGGAGAATGAAGGAGAGGGGATTGCACTGTGGCCATTCCCCCTGGGGAGTGACTTTCCACTTTCCCTCTCACTGTCTCTCTGGTTAGGGCATGCATCATTTGGCAAAAACCTTTTAAAAAATAAAAAAGAAACATTTGAATCTACCAATATGTGAAGCATCAAACCAGGCACTTCATGTCAAAGGTGTAATAGTCAATGGGCCAGCAGATGGTGTAATGATTATATCTCTGGACTTCCACATGGCCGACTTCAGTTTGAGTCCCAGACATGTAGATCTGAAACTCATGCCGGGCATGTGTGTGTGTGTGTGTGTGTGTGTGTGTGTGTGTATGTGTGTGTGACCAAAATACCAAAAGGAGAATGGAGGAGAAGGGATCGTGGTGCGGCTATCCCCCAGAGGGTGATTTATTGCTTTCTGTCTCTCTGTCTCCTTCTGTCTCTCCAGTAAATGTGTATGCCCTATAGCAAAAATCCCCCTAAAAAAAAAAAGATGTAATAATCATAACTTTTGTGTTGACAGAATTTTTCCAGATGCCCTGGTTATGCTGATATTTCTAAAATAAACATTCCTTATAAATTGGCCTGGGTATACTTCTGCAAAGCAAAAGTTTGTAATCATTATTGCAGGGATTTTAGACCTTTCAAAATTAATATAATCTGTTTGAAAGTCAATGTACAAATCCCCTGAAGTCCTTAAAGTTAGGGGCAGGTTTCATGGCTTGTTCAATAATCTGTTATTTCTTTCATTCCAAATACTTAGCTGAGTCAGGGTTTAGCAAATCAATTTGGCTTAATACCCCAGTTGGTCATAAGTAAGTGTTTTGTTATTATTAAAAATATTTTATTCATTGCTTACTAGTATTAATTTCTAAGTCTCTAAGTCTAACCCATGCAGCAGTTAGAGGTTGAGGTTTTAAAGTAATTATATGAGTGGTGTATTTACTCCCATGTATTTAGTTTAATTTAATCCTTATTTGATCAGAATTCACTTATAGAAAATAATCAAACTTAACATTTTATTTCTTCCTAAAACAGACAAAAATAGTCCTAATTATTTTCAATTTATGTTTAATTCTTAAATTACAATCTTAACAACAAACACTACTAAACTAAACAAATTTTTAATTTATATTATCTTCATGAAGTTAGTTATATTATGTAAACTTGAATATGTGAAAACATAAATCCATACCTCTGAATCTTTTTTTTTTTTTTTGAGATTTGTTCTTTCTTTTTTGGCAATAGGGAGCGTGAGCTTGCTACAGAGATAGAGAGAGACAGAGAGATAGGAAGCAAGAAATTACCTAGGGGTAGGCATGGCCATATGCAATCCCTTATCCTCTATTCTCCTTTTGGGATTTTGGGCATGCATGCACACGGCATAAATTTCAAGCTGCCATGTCCAGGACTCGAACCATGGTCAGCTATGTGGGAGTCTAATACCTTAACCACTATGCAACCTGCTGGCTCCTATACCTCTGAATTTTAATATAAACTTTCATGGACCCTAAAAAATTACCACCAAAGATCCTCCAGAACAATGACTAAAGTTTCCATCTCTAGAAATTTTTTTTTTTTTGAGAGGCTTTTGCTATAGGGTGCATGCGCTCTCCAGAAAAACAGAGAGAGACAGAGAGATAGAAAGCGAGAAATCACCCCCTAGGGGGGATGGCCATGCCACAATCCCTTCTCTTCCATTCTCCTCTCGGGATCCGGTCACACACACATACGCCCGGCGTGAGGTTAAGCCACCGGGTCTGTGACTTGAACCATGGTGGACTACATGGGAATTCAGCGACATAGCCATTATGCTAACTGCTTGTCCCCCATCTCTAGAAATTTTATGCACAATATAATTTTGCCAACAGTGATAGTCAGTATATTAATTTAGGTACAAAATGGAAGACAGTAAAATTTATTCCAACAAGGACATTTTGGAAAAGGTCAAGAAAGCAGTCGATGATTGCACCTTCAATTTTAATGATGTTATGTATTATATTTTATCACCCCCCAATTTTTCATCTCATATAAACTTGTCCTTACACAATCTGAAGAAACAAATAAACAAAAACAGATGTTAAACATCCCTTATTTTATTTAGTGTTGATCCATTTGTTTGCTTGTATTAAATTAGAAAATAAAGAAGTCTTCTAATAGCCTAGATATATAAAGGATTAGTTACATTATGAACTAAGTGTAGGGTAGAGTTAAAACAGTTACTCCTGAAATAAATAACTTTTAGGTTGATACACAAAAATCTTAAAATTCAAATAGTTTCAATGATCTACTTTAACAGCATTTCTCAGACTGTTGAATTTTAGACCAGTGTTCTGCCACAGTAAAATGTCTCCGAATTTTAAAAATACTCTTAGCAATTTATTTTAGATTGCAAATTATTTTGTCATATGCATTTGGAGTACTTTTTTGCCTTTCTGACGTTCTCAGCAACTCTTACAGAGGGAAACTATTTTCTTTAAAATAAACATATGTTCATAATAACATTTATCTTCACAACATTTATATAACAGTGCATTAGAAAAGAAACAGTTTCAACTGAAACTGTGCCACCTACTCTTACACTGAAGGAAGTGCCAGACAAGTTTTGTAAAATGTGGAAAAAAAGTGACTGAAAATCAATGTGTAATAGGAAGTACTTTACCTAAGGAACAGAGAGATTCAGTGTCGGATTTAAAAGCAGAGGCAGGGCCAGCTCTGTAACCTGGGGTTTAAGGCAGCTGGATTCCATACAGCCAATCACGTGGTTCAAGTCTAGATTTGGTGGCTTGACAAACACGCCAGAAGCATGTGTACACTGCACACACATGCATTTGCACACACACCCCGAATCCCAATTGATAGATGAAGAAGAAGGGACTGTGGCATGATCATTTCCCATGGAGGAGGTGCTTTCTCCTCTCTCTCTCTCTCTCTCTCTCTCTCTCTCTCTCTCTCTCTCTCTCTCCTGGGGAACACACATGCTCTCTGGCAGGGGAAAACCGAAAGGAAGTGTTAAGTTTTTGAGTCCACCCTACTATGAGAAAGGCATCAGTATTTGTAATTCTCCAGAACCTTGATGAGAGAGACTTCAAAGGGATCTGTTTGAAAAGAACTGAGTTTTGGGACCAGCAGTTAGCATAATGGCTATGTCGTTGGACTCCCATGTAGCTGACCACGGTTCATGTCCTGGACCTGGTGGCTTAAACTCATGCTGTGTGCATGCCCAAGATCCCCAGAGGAGAATGGAGGAGAAGGGATTGTGGTGTGGCCATCCCCCCCTGAGGGGTGATTTCTTGCTTTCTGTCTCTCTGTCTCTCTCTGTCTTCCTGGCAAGTGCATGTGCCCTATAGCAAAAAACTCTCAAAAAAAAAAAAAAAAAGTGAGTTTAGATCTAGCAGTTTGAAAAATATTTGTCATCTAGGCCTTACTTGTACTTGATAATCTTATATGGTGAAACTAGTTAAATGGCTTTCAGAGGAAATAAAAGGGCTTCAGTTAGGCAGTAACTGTGTTACTTGTAGAAATATCTAAAGTGAGTATTTCCTGGCATGAGAAGCAGGTTGTGCAAGAGAGTAAGGAGAGAGGGAAAACCCTTAGCAGTAATGAACTGGGCCCTGCAGCCTTATCCACAGCAGTAGGGAACGCAAGTCCAGCTTGAGAGTGTTCCATCCAAATATGAATACCTGCCAGTAAAAGCGATGGAGGCTGAGAGTTCCCAGAGAATCTACCAAGACAGCCCAGGATCTCAGGAGTCACCAAAACCAGCCCTAGAGAATATTTCAGTATGACCTTTCCTTCCTCTCTTGCCTCTCTCAGCATCAGACCTGAGGGGCTAAAGACTATTCAACAAACTGAAGGAACAGACAGAGAAGAACAAGGCAGTGAGAGAGTAAAGATGTCAAATTCTAAAATCTAAAGAATGAAAAGAATAATGCCATTAAAGTGATATTCATGGGGGAAAATAAAGTTGATTTCTTTCAAACATTACATATTCTTTATGGTTAATGCATTGCAGAATAGGAGATAAAGTATGTGTAAAGAGTATTATCAAGAAAATCTAGAGAAGGTAATTTATGTTATAATGACCAGCAAAAGCTAGTGATTCTCTGACCCAAAAGATAAAATGGAGATTAATTTGATAATTAATGGGAGACTTTAAAAAATATTATTAAGTACATTGCTTTAAAATCAAAAAAATGAAAGTAAGGCAATACATTTCCGTTTTCCTAACAAACAAATGGATAATAGCCTCTCAACTAGCTTTTTTATTTGCTGTACAGTTTGTTGGCCCTAATGAAAATTCATTGAAAGTTCACCAGCAATTGATAGCTATAATACAAATACATTTCCATCATGTATGTCATGTGTACCATTAAAAAAGGATATAAAAGTCATCCTTTGTATTAAATCAACATTTTAGTTAATGTATGTTGTGTTGGGTTATGAATATGCATCAAAAATTAGTATTCTGAATAATATGTATGTATTCCTTCAGTTTTTCCACTAAGACTTCAATTATATAGTGAAGATTAATAAAAAATTATTTATTTATCATCAAAGTATCATTGCCATGTCAAAAGTAAAAAAAAAAAAAAAAAAGACTCTGAGTCCAGATTTGTTCCAGATATCAGCAAAAAATATAATAAATAAAATCAACAATTTTTTTTTTTTAATGGGGACCAGTTGTGTTTAACAGTTGTGTCACTGAATGCCCACATGGTCGACTGCAGTTTGAGTCCCTGACCCAGTAACTTAAAACTCACACCAGACACATGTGCATTCTTTTATTTATTTATTTATTTATTTTTCTGGAGAGGTTTTCACTTTAGGGCGCGTGCACTCACCAGACAGAGAGAGACAGAGAGACAGAAAGCGAGAAATCACCCCCCCAGGGAAGATGGCCACACCACAATCCCTTCTCCTCCGTTCTCCTCTCGAGATCTTGGGCACGCACGCACACGGGCCCAGCGTGAGTTCTAAGCCACTGGGTCCGGGACGCGAACCGCGGTCGACTACATGGGAGTCCAGTGACATAGCCATTATGCTAACTGCTGGTCCCTCACATATGCATTCTTACCCAAAATCTTGAGAGGGGAATGAAGGAGAAGGGACTGCTGTGTGTCCATCCCCCCTGGGGGGTGGCTTCTCACTTTCTGTCTTTCTGTTTCTGTCGCTCTGGCAAACACATACACCCAATAGCAAAAGTCTCTCTCAAAAAAAAATAAATAAATAAAAAATGAAAGAGAGAGAGAGAGAGAATAAATATGTTCTACATGAAGTGAAGGTAAATATGAATTCCTTATTCTAATTATAGGGATTGCAAATTGTTCATTCAGTATGGAAAGAAGAGAACACACCTATACACAGGACACTGTCATTAATGAGAATTTGATGCTTAAAAATATTCAGTGATGTTCAATGCAGACATATATTTTAGAAACAAATGATAATTATAGTCACATTAGTTAAAAATGAAACAAAATTACTGAAGTGCCCTTAATTCTCAAAGGTATTGCCTGGTTTTTACAGACTCACTTCACCTCTATGCTGTCCTAAAGCTGTACATTGTCTAAAAGTAACTTTAACTGAAGACAGTCACATGTTATTGTCAAAGCATTACAGAAAATAATGGTTTCAATGCCACTACAAGGAAACATTGCACATGAACATTGGTGAAAATGAGAGACTTGTGAAAAACAAAATAAGGATGTCACTATAGATCCAGGGAAAACAATCATTTTAGGTTTAGTATATTTTCAGTGTTTCAACAAAAATTTGAGTTTTAAAAATTTTGTCATGGGACCAGCAGTTAGTGTAATGGCTATGTCGCTAAACTCCCATGTAGTCGCCCATGGTTCGAGTCCCAGACCCAGTGACTTAAACTCACCCCCTGAACACGTGCGTGTACACCCAAGATCCCAAGAGGAGAATGGAGGAGAAGGGATTGTGGCATGGCCATTCCCCCTGAGGGGTGATTTCTCACTTTCTGTCTCTCTGTCTTTCTCTGTCTGTCTGGCGAGTGCACGCATCCTATAGCAAAAAACTCTCCAAAAAAAAAACACAAAAAAGAAAAAGAAAAGTGGAGAAGGAAACATCCTATTTTGTTTTATCATGCTGGAATACCCTGATACCAAAACCTGACAAAGATATAACAAGAGAAGCACATGTAAATGTCCTTATTAACTTAAATGCAAAATACTTGATAATATATTTATTAGAAAAAAAATCAAATACATACACAGGATAATACATCATGGCATAGTTGGTTCTATAGGAAGAATTCAAAGTTGGCTTAATGTTCAAAATTAATCAAATCCTATTAACAGAATAAAGGAGAAAAAATAAACAGAAAATTCATTCATGAAAAAAATAAATTCCAACATATTAGAAATACAAGATAACTTCCTCAGTCTTACAGCTACATCTCATATTAAAACAAAAATAAACAGAACGATAATAACAAAAAACTCTAAAGCTAACAGCTAGAAGAATGCAGATACTCAGTCATCTCATTTCTATTCAGCATAGTAGTTAGAAAACCTTGCCACTGCAATAAGACAAAGAATAAAAGACATAGAGATTATTACAAAGTGTAATATTCATATTTGTACAGAGCATAATAGCTTATATATAAAATCTTAGTGATCACAGTAACTACTGGAATTAATAAGAAAGGGTCCCAAGATACAAGGTAACTATTAGGTCATTGGGAAAGTCATGACACATTTTTCTGTTATTCTATGCAATAAGGTGTCATGACTTTCCAGACAACCCAATATGCTCAAAAGTATAACTTAAAAGAAATGTGTAAGTAGAAAAAAATTGAAATTAAAATACAAAAAAAACTTTCATGTAGGGACCAGTAGTTAGCATAATGGCTATGTCGCTGGACTCCCATGTAGTTGACTGCGGTTTAAGTCCCGGACCTGGTGGCTTAAACTCACACCAGGCGCATGTGCATGCGTTCCCAAGATCCTGAGAGGAAAATGGAGGAGAAGGGATTGCAGCGTGTCCAACCCCCCCCCCCCCCCGGGGGGGTGATTTCTCACTTTCTGTCTCTCTGTCTCTCTCTGGCTTTCTGGCGAGCGCATGCGCCCTATAGTAAAAACCTCTCCAAACAAAGAAAAAAAAAACTTTCATATATAACAGAAGTATTCTGTTTCAGGCATAAACATATAGTAGGTAGGAACACATTTAACAAAAGACCTCTAGAACCTCAACACGGAAAACTTCAAATTGTTCCTGAAATGAAGTAAGGAAGATCTGCATAAGCAGGCAGATATGCCATATTCCTGGACTAGAAAAATGCAGTAGTGTTAAGATGACAATTTTACCTGTTTATTTATAGATTTAATGAATTCTCAATTATGATCCCTTGTAGAAATTAGTAAGTTTGGGGTCAGCAGATGGCGTAATGTTTACGTTGCTGGACTCTCACATAGTCAACCACAGTTTAAGTCCTGGACCAGTGGCTTAAAATTCAACCAGGCACGTGTGTGTGTGTGTGTGTGTGTGTGTGTGTGTGTGCGCCTAATATCCTGAGAAGAGAATGGAGGAGAAGGATTTTGGGCATGCACACACATGCATCCCTGGGGGGGGGGGGGTTGATTTCTTGCTTTGTCTCTGTCTTTCCAGCAAGTACACAAGCTCTATAGCAAAAAATCTCTCTCTAAAAAAAAAGAAAAAAAAGAAATTAGTACATTGTCCCAAAGTATCTCTGAGTAGTAAAAGACCTGGAATAGACAAAATAGTCTTGAGAGAGAAGACACCCTACCCTATCTGATTTTAAGATATACTTGCTATAAAGCTATTAAAATAGAGAAACTGGCAAATGAATAGACAAATCAGTGGACTATTTTAGATCAGGAATTGGCAATTTTATCTGTAAAAGGTCAGATATGAAAATTTGAAATATTCGTGGGCTCTGTCCATGACTTTCCCACCCTTCTCCCCTTCCTCCCTCTCCTCTCCACTCCTCACCTCCTCATACTGCATTTTTTTTTTTTTTTACTGCTCTTTTTCCTTTACCTCCTCATCTATTTTTACTTATCTTGACAATAATTCATGTGGTCTTTTAATTTTTTTAAGTTCACTTACTTATTTCTTTTACGAGTAAGAAAGAAACAGAAAGAGAGAAACAACACTCCCAACAATCTTGATGGCTCCATGCATCCCTCGCTTCAACCAGACCTGGATCATGGACATGGAGGCCTGGTATACTCAGGAAAGCTTCTGGACACTCAGGAAATCGTCCCATGAAAGCCAGTCTCACAGAGTGTTCCACTTACTACTATGCCCCCCCCCCCTTTTTTAGAGAGATTTTTGCTATAAGGTGCACATGCTCACCAGAGAGATAAAGAGAGACAGAGAGACAGAAAATGAGAAATCACCCCCAAGCGGGATGAGCACACCACAATCCCTTCTCCTCCATTCTCTTCTCGGAATTTTGGGCACACACGCACATGCACTGGCGTGAGTTTCAAGCCACTGGGTCTGGGACTCAAACTACAGTCAGCGATGTGGGAGTCCAGCAACATAACCACAATGCCATCTGCTGGGCCCTAGCCCTTTATTTGGACAATACTTTAGATATGTAACATTATTAGTTATAATGAGTCATGCAAATATAGGCCATGAGTTTGTCAATTCCTGGAATATAGTCAAGAAACAGATCCACAATTGAATTCTATCAACATTTCAGAGGAATTCAATGGAGCGAGGAACAACTGGCACATAGGAATAATAAAATTCAAGCTCAACTCCTACCTCTTAACCAATACTAAAACTAATTCAGGAAGGATCAAAGACCTAAGTGTAGAAGTCAAAAATACAAGGTATTTAGAAGAAAACAGTATCTTCCCAGCTTGATATGAGACAACCATAAAAGAAAACTTTGATAAGTTAGACTTTCATCAAAATTTAAAACATGTATTCTTCAAAAAACACCTCTACCTCCCTAATCACCTAAATTATACACTGGGAGAAAAACATTCTCAAAACAAAGAACTTGTATGCAGAATACATAAAATTCTCCCACAGCTCAATAATACAAAGACAACTTTCAAAATGTACAAAAGATTTCAATGAAACTTCATAAAAGAAGATGGGTGACTGCCTAATGAAGTGCTCAATATCCATCGATAAAAATTTTTAAAAGGTAGACCAGCAGATGGCATGGTGGTTAGGGAACAGAATTCCCACATGACCAAGCACAGTTCAAGCCCTGGACCTGGGTGCTGGCTTTATCATTTTATTTACTGATTGATTTTTCTCTCTCTGGTAAGCATGCATGCCCTATAGCAAATTTTAAAATAATAATTAATTAATTAAATAATGATTTTTAAAAATTCATGTTAGGCAAAATTGATCTACAGTCATAGAAGGAAATCAGTGATTTATTGAAAAAAAGGAGTTGAAACTATAAGAGGGTACCTTGGAACTTTAGTTTAAATGGTCTATATCTTAATTGAGGTAATTATTATATACATGTATATATTTGTTAACATTATGTAATTAGGAGGTGATGGTAGCCCAGCAGTAAAATACAATAAATTGAGAGGCAGATCCATGTAGGAAAGTTGTCAGTTCACTTGAGACCACCATGATAAGCTGGGCTTGTTTGTGCCCATAACATAGGCTGGCTAAAGTGGGGCTATTATGGCTTCCAGACTCTGTCAGGAGGACTGAATCTCTATCATTCTCTCTCCTTATCTCTGTCTCACTCAGAGAATAAATAAATAAACAAACATAAAATATTGTATAGGTAATGGTACATTTTGTTGTAGGTAAATTTATCCTCAAATATCGATAATATCAATACGCAAATTTAACCTCAATTATCAATAATCATCACTTAGGAGCTGATTTACAAATAGGTGGAAGTATACTTGAATATATAGGATATTGATATTTTTTAAGTCTAGCGAATGGATAGATAATGCTTTATAATGGCATTTGATTTATATAACATATGTTAAAATTGTTGAAACTCCCTAACTGAAATTATTTCCCACAATGTGTTTTCCAAGACTATTGATTCCTTGTAGCTTCTCAATTAGAGGTGCCTTCTAAGGGTAATTTCTTTCTCTTCCAGAAAAATAAGACCATATTGCTTCACGTATGTCACTGCAGGAAATAAGTGCCACAGGAGAATTTGCTTCCCTTTTTTTTTCTTTTCCTGAAACTTAAACTAGCTTTCAAGTACTTTTGCTAAAGAGAAAGAACACTTACAAAAAAAAAAAAAAAAAAAAAGATAAATCTTTCTAGATGATAACGCTCACAATAGTCTCCTATATCATGGTTTTCTACAGAGAACTGTAATTTCCTTCACTATATTTAGAAACATAACTAGCTATGCTTTAAAATAACTCATGCATATTTTTTTCTTTATATATGGAACTATAACATGTAGAGATTGTAATGTTTATAAGATGATTGTGTTATTCTACAACAGTACAATTTCCTCCTTTAGAAGTACATGACATTACAAGCTGTAAGAATGATTTTACCATTTATTTCTGTAAAATATCTGCCAGTATCATTTTGTGTAAAGACAAAGATTATAAGTTCAATGTCAGTGTTCTGCCTATAGCATTTCACAGTTTAAAATGATTGAGAAAGGAAATCTATTTATTACCACAAGTTTTTTTTTTTTTTTAAAGATTGACTTTATTTATTTACTTATTGGTATAGTTTCCAAAGAGAAATGGGGGTGAGGGAGTGAGAAAATAAGCTCCCTGGTCCAGCACTCAAACCATGATTGGCCATGGGGGAGTTCAGCACCCTCGCCGCCACACTATCCTGTTACAAGTTTTAACACATGCAGGTATATGGTCTTTTCTTCTATCACCTTGTATGAGACAGATCGTGATGTACCAGCATGTAACAGGTGTGGTAGATGCCGTGGATCAGCTCACACAACATTTATTCCATTCACCTTTGAAAATGTCCCTGAACTGCACAAGCTGAGGAGCTAAAAACTACACTTTAAAGATTGAATTGCAGCTACGATTTTATGAGTGATTTAGATTACTCTGACAAGATGCTTTTGGTATGAGACATTGTTCAGAATGTACTGTGGGGGAGGGGAACAGGAGCTGGGCATGCATTTCTTGCAGGTATGAACCATGGCAGAAGTGTGGTTCTGGAGCTGGCAAGCGCCTTTCTGAGTCCACGCTTCTGGATCAAGGTAGCATTTCCTATGGCAGCTCCATTCTGTTATAGTTTTTCAACTTGTTTCCAAGAGGTCAGTCTCTTCAGGCCAGCAACAGTAACGTAAGCTATTTATAGCACTTAATAAGCCCCTTCTTCTAAATAAGCTAGAGTGAATTTTGTTTCAGTGTGACTAATATCTCTGATCAATACTGCAGATTTCACATAAAGCCATCCTGTTGAAAATGAAGAACTAGAGAGGTAGAAGATTCCACACCTGGGACATATGTGTCATATGTCATGACATTTTGGCAAAGAATTTAATTCCCATGAGTAGCTGGCCCCTACTGTATACGTTATCAACTTCTTACCCAAATTATTATAGCAGTATTTCAATATTTTTGTCTTTGTTTTTGATATGGGGTGCATATGCTTGCCAGAGAGACACAGAGTGAGAGAGACAGAGAGAGAAGGAAAGTAAGAAGTATACCTCCCCCCAAGAGGAGATAGCCACACCATCATTCTTCTCTCAGGATTTCTGGCATGCATGCACACGTGCCTGATGTGTTTTTCAAGCCACCTGGTCAAGGGACTTGAACTGTGTTGGCCATGTGGGATCCAGTGCATTAACCACCAAGCTAATTGCTTGCCCTCAAATATTTTCTTACATTCTTAGTGAAAATATTCTGCCATCTCACACCCAGTTTTAATGACATTTTGTGAGAATTTGACAAAGCATCTATTAAATTGATGCTAGACAAAATTTCAGCCATTGAAGAGATCAGAAGAACAAGGTGGGGTTAGTAACAAGGCTGTCAACTCTACTGCCTTTGTAAACATGAGAAGAAATGGGCTTAAAGAAGTTTTTCTGCTTGCAGATCTAGTTCTTATTCATATACACAGAAACCTGAGGGGAAAACTTGGGCTTATTTCCCTATTTGATTTCTTACATGCACATCACAGCTCTAAGACCTACCCTTCGTAGTAAAACAAGTCAGGTTGCAGAATGATCATGGCTTTGAATTTGGCCACAACTTTTTTATTTTTTTTATGTCTTTCAGGCTTTACTTGAATGTGAAGTTCTGGAAGCTAGAGTTCAAAGATAATCAAGAGTTCAAAGAAAATACCTAGCTGAGAGTATGCTAACAGGAACCGATAGACTTATTAACTCTTGTAGATTTTGTAAAAGCTTTTGAAATGTTAGCATTTATGTAAAATAATTGTAAAGAAACACCTTTTAGAATAAATTTCACAGAGTCCCATTTTTATCTATTTTCAAATAATCTCGTTCTCTTTTTGGTGAAACTCACAATGTACAACATTTTAGAGGCAAATGAAAACAGGAGGCCTGCTGAAGACACAATAACATGATTACTTTTACTTTCGAACCCTGATGGTACACTCCTGCAAGTTAGGCTAAAATATAAATTTTAGTGAGGATTCTATTAGGAATGCAAAGGCAACAGTCACTTTAAAAAATGACAGACCCACTGTGAGCAAAAGAGAGAAGATAATGATCCTGACTGAGCTGGCATTGTTGAAACAGGGCTCTGATTTGCTACTCTACAGCTGACTCTGCAGGCTTCAATTACAGGACTAGCTGGCATGGTACAGCTCTCCAACATTACTGGTAGAACTTGCAAAGAAATGTTACAGAGTGTCTAAGTGTATGTGTGTGTATGTGTACATGCACATACGTATATACTATGGAAAGGGAAAAGCACGTCGCCTTCTTATAAAGTGCATGATCCACTGTAGGTTGAGCTATGCTGCTTGTGGGGTTTGGGGATATTAATAATAGAATTGTTAACTGTAGACATGTTCATATTCCCATTACATACAGGGCCCGCTGCACTTCTCAATTGTTGTTTGATTCTTTTGGCAGGTTTTAAATACCAGTTTCCAAAATATGTGCAGAATCTCTCTATTCACATAATCAAACTTTATAAAATTATAAATAACAGTATAGTCTCATTTTAAAAAATAAAGTAAAACATCCATCATAACTGTAGGACCTGAGAAAATATTACATCCTTAAGATCTAGAGTCAGACTATTGGTTTGAATCACAACTCTGTTCATCACTAGGCACGTGATTCTGGTCTCTTCCCCACTTAGTGTCACTTTACAAACTGGGAATGATAAAATAAATTGTTTAATAGGGCTAAATCATAAATTCCAGATATCTGCACTGAGTCTGGGATATAGTAAACACTTAGTAAGTGTTGGCTGTTGCTATCACAATGGTCAGTGTATTTCTAGATAACTACTATAGAGTCCCCCGACCCAGATGCTTGAGAAATATGCCTGGCACATGTGTATGTGTGTCCCAGATACCAAAGCAAGGGAGAAAGAGAGGAGAAGGGACTGTCATGACAATTCTTCATGGGGGTATTTTCTCCTCTCCCTCTCTCTGGTTCTCTCTGGAGAGTGCACATGTCCCCTGGTACCTGCGAGTGCATACACATACATAGGAACACACATACACACATACAGAAACAGACATACATACACACACAGAAACACACATACACAATCAAATTGTCAATAATTTTTCTTTTTATAAGTTCAGGCATAAAAGGAGGGAAAAAATAGAGAGTAAGAAACAAGGACAGGAGGAAAAATGAAGAGGAGAAAGGAAATTCTTAGTAGGAAGTTGACAGAAAGGCAAAAGACTTAAATGTTAGCTATGAGAACACAATTTAGTACATCTTTCCTAGGGAACTATTTGGCAGTAATTCCCTTTGAAGAAATTTAGAAAATAATTTAGTTTATACTAAATTATATCATTGAATTGATACATGTTTAAAAAAAGAAAGTTGGACAAAATCAAAATAGGTGGTCAAATTCATTTGTACAATCTAAATACCAATACATTTTATGGCCACTACAAGCGACACAAAGGTGTATCATGGACAAACATTAAACATGTTAAAAATGGTGTAAAGTTGTCTTTATTAGCATGGATAAACATAAAATGACAAAATAAGATATAAGATATATGTATAATATAATCTTAGATAAAGGGGACTCTACATGTATTCTCTATTGCGATGGCATTTCCACTGACAACTAAAAACTAAAATGGGGGACTAGCAGTTGGCATAATGGCTATGTCACTGGACTCCCATGTAGTAGGCCACAGTTCAAGTCCCAGACCTGGTGGCTTCAATTCATGCCAGGGGCGTGTGTGTGCATGCCCAAGATCCTGAGAAGAGAATGGAGGAGAAGGGATTGCGGCATGATTTCTCGCTTTCTGTCTCTCTGTCTCTCTCTGTCTGTCGGTCAAGCACATGCTCCCTATAGCAGAAACCTCTCAAAAAAAAAAAAAAAAAAAAAAAAAACAAACCTAAAATGGGAGATGAATTAAGTATAATATTAGGAATGTATTTGTAATATACATAATAAACTGTCCTCTATAGCAAATGCATCATCCTAATAACTTTCATGAAGTTCAATTAACCAAAACTTTGAAGCATCATTTGTAGATATTGCTACTAGGAAATGACATTAAACTTACCCCTGTGTAGATGGACTAAAAAAGTAGTGCAATAATTTGAATAATTTGCATTTACCCAATTTATTTATTTTTCAAAAATTTTTATGGTCAATTTTATGATTTATTATATTTACAACATTTTCTCATGCTCCAATTTATAAATATTTATATACATAAATATATCTTATAATATGCCAATTTAAATTTCTTAATAGATTAGGCCTATTGTTCTCAGAGGAGTTTTTGGAGATCTTAGCCTACCAGAAAGGGGGACAAAGAGAGTATCAAGACAGAAAATAGTAACGCGATTCCCCATGACACTGAGGTCACATGGGAAGTCCCTGGATTGGTGTCTGAGGTCTCCCTATATTTGCCTGCACATTCATCTATATTTTGAAATATTATCATCACAACTTTGAATAGAACTTTTTTGTATTTTAGCTCTGATCATCACCATTTTAAAAATCAAGTACAAAATAAATGCTAGACTTAAACACAAGCTAGGTATTTAAATGTTTTACCACCCTACATGTTACTTTCCCACATTATTTTTCAATAAATGGAATGCTGAGTGTGCATATGCTACTTAAAAAAAAAAAAAAAAAGGAACTCTTTTAGATGACAGTTTAAAGAAAATCTAAATATCTTAGGAATAAAGAAGGGAAATTCAACTAAGACAAGGCATAGAAAAGGCTCAGTCATGGTAGCATAAGTTGTATGGCCACTGCTGTATGATACTAGATCCACACAAGAAGACCCCAAGTTTGGACCCCAGTTTCATCTGAACACATGAGACACACTTATGGGTGTGATAATTTCTGGCTAAAAGGCCAGCAATTGTGACATGGCAAGACCCAGTCAAGGATACCTGTTTCCATCTCACTCTCTCATAAAATAAGCAACAACAATGAACAGGAGCATGGAGTATTTCAAAGACACAAATAACATTTTATTCTTTATACTGAGTGGTGTATATATGGGGATTAGTTGTATTATTTTTACTGCTTGCAATTCATATATTAATTTTAAAAAGAAAGATTAAATTATATGAGTTAGAATGAGAAATGTATACGATATTAATATTTATTTAAATATAAAAAAGCTTTGCCAGATTTTAAATGTTTACAGTTATTCTAAAATGTACAGAACCTACGTTGAGGTAAATAACATGGTTTATTCAGTCATTCATGGCTCTGACTGACTCTTATCTAAAATTTGTAACAGACTAAAATTATATTTTGTGTGACAGAAAACAGGATCAGAACATTTGGAACAATGTTCCTAATTTTGTGTAATAATTTGTTTCTTTATTAGCTATCATTTTTCAATGATTAATTTATTTGATTATCTTTCCTCAAAGGAAGACTATAAATTTAATCGTTCTGTTACGTATTTTTATATATATATATATATATATATATATATATATATATATATATAATGTATATGTAAAAGAAAAGTCAAAAACTGTTACAAACCTAGGTAAAAGAAAATGATGTGTACTGGAAAATATTCATGACTTTGATGTCAAGGGTTGATGTCCTCAGGGAAGTTTTACACATGAATAAGAAATTTTAAAAACCGAGGGAAGGCAATAGCTATGAGAGACAAAGTGCACATACACAGAAGAGAAACACCAAGACTGTTCAACTTATAAGGAAATAAATGCAAAATTTATAATAATAGTGGTCATTTCTTCTATTCAAAGGTTAATAGACTTGATAATACCCCAAGGAGAGGATAGCATGGGGAAAGGACTTTCTCTTACACTTCTAGAGTGAAATATATGATGACACACTATTTTGCCATAGGACAAATAAACATTTCTTTGAATAAATGCATACCCTTTATAAGAACAGTTTACATATAGGGCACACATAGACACAAATGTGTGTGTGTACTCACATGTAATTACACACATAAATTAACAATTCAAGTTAATAGTCTAATTCTAATCCTTTCATAAATTATACTCTGTCCATCACACACATTCCTCCCAAATCCTGGATTTCTCTTCATTATAAAGTCAGTAATTATATCTTTAGTTCATTCTCATTCCTCAATTTGCATGTGTTTCTGCTTTGGGACCTGATATGGGACAAATAGGATTGAGCCCTGAATTATCTCAACTCACTGTTTTCCTTGGTGAAAACTCAGGTTATTTTGCTTAATTCAATCCTGTGGGTTCAAGAATCTAATGTGAACCTCTGTTCCACATCACAAAAGTGTTTTCCAAAAACTTGCTAAATTCCTGACTCAATATATTCTTGTTAGCAACACATTTTTCTTCTTATACAATAGATTTGCCTTCTAATAAATACTACCCAACAATGTGCAGCTATTTCTCTCCAACCATCCATTCCCCTTAAGCAGAATTTTACCCAAAACAGCTTTATCCTGCTGGGGATAATTAGTAAAAAGTGGCAATTGGAGAGTAAATGAAGAAAAGAATACGAAAAGCAGATGGCAGAGCAAAAGTGCAGATTTTTGCCACAGAGCCTTGGAAGAGAAGAAGGAACTTAGGTAGGGTGGATGTAACAGAGCCCTCGGGGCTGTTAGGAGGGAGAGAGCAGAGGTATGTGCAGGAAATGCTGAGTCTGACTGCAGGTCTCTTTCTGGCACCTTCAGGGAACAGGAAGTGCAAGTCAATCACTCTGGATAATAAAAGGCATTAAATAAAATATGACACAGAGGAATAAACTCAGGTAATCTGCATGTTGTTTATATGAAAATTTGGGGAAACTTTTAGCAAACACCAGGTGATAAGTACATAGAAAATAATTGCAGGAAAGGTGTGAAATTAAGATATGTAATATGCATTTTATATTTATGTACTGAATGCATTACCTATAATATTTTATTTCAGAGAATTGCAAAACCAAGAAGAAAAAAAGAAAAGGTTCTAAATAGGTTTCCCAGTACCCGGCTCTCATGGAATTTATAGTTTGCTCATTATTCCTGCTGGTTCTGCATCTGTAGAGTCAGCCAACTACAGATAGAAAATGTTAGGTTGTTGCTGCTGGGTACTGTGTAGTTAGGCCCAAGATGGCTACATCTACTGACCATGTTATTGTAATTATTTCCTTAAAAAATACAGCATAACAAATCTTTATTTACTATTTACACTGCATTAGGCATTACAAGTAATCTAGAAATGATTTCATGTATCTAGCAAGATGTGTGTAGGTTAGATTCAAATACTAAGCCACTTTACATGATACTTGGGCATCTCCCAAATTTTAGTATCACAGAGGGTCCAGGAACCAATTCCTCACAGATACCAAGAGATGATTGTATATTATATTTCATGAGAAATGCCATGCAGATATCACTTCAACTGATACTTCCAGAGGCATTAGTAATACAATTTGAGGAAATGAAGTTTTTAGCAGAAGGAAGAGCTAATATAAATGCCCTTACACAAGAATGACCTCAAGGGACCAGCAGTTAGCATAATGGCTATGTCGCTGGACTCCCACGTAGTCGACCGCGGTTTGAGTCCCAGTCCCGGTAGCTTAAACTCACACCGGGCGCGTGTGCATGCGTGCCCAAGATCTCGAGAAGAGAATGGAGGAGAAGGGATTGCAGCATGGACATCCCCCCTGGGGGGGTGATTTCTCGCTTTCTATCTCTCTGTCTCTCTCTGTCTGGCAAGTGCACGCGCCCTATAGCAAAAACCTCTTCAAAAAAAAAAGAGAATGACCTCAAGAGGTTAAAGAAGAAGAAAAAGACTATTTGAATGGTGAAAAGTGAGTTGGGAGTAATATATAACTGATGAGATCCAAATGGAGTTCATGGGGAAAGTCACAATAAGGCATTTGGGTAGTACTCTATGTGAATGGGTAGCATGAAGTTTTTTGTTTGTTTGTTAGTTTTAATCTGCCAGAAGGTCTGTGTGTTTGCTAGAGACTGAAAGAGACAGAGAGAGCAAGACAGCACCGCCCTTGGGTATGGTCAAGCAGCAATCTCTTCTTCATTTCTCTCTGCTCTCAAGATTTTGGGCACTCATGCACACATGCCGACATGTTTCTCAAACTGCCAGGTCCAGGACTTGAACTATGCAGTCAGCCATCTGGGATCCAAACACGTTAACTACCAGGCTATGGGCGGGCTCATGAGATGGTTTTGAGCAGAGGAGAAGTGTGATTTGACTATGTTTTGAAGAGATGTCTTGACTGCTCTATGGAAAAGATATAGAGGAGGAAAAAAGGAAGCAAAGAGAGACAACTGAACACGTATAAGCAAAAAAATGATGTTGTTTTGAACTATGGTTGTAGCAAAACATGGAGAAAGTATGGAAAATAAATCACTGAACTGGCTAAAACTCTCAGTGTAATAGGAAAATCAATACATTTTTAAAAAATAAATATTACATACATAAATACTTTAAATTGAATACCGTTCTCATACCACCAGATGGACATAAGAACTCTTCAAGAAATCTGCCGATATGGAACCATGTAAATGTGACCATTGAAGAGAGGGGATTTAATAGGTATTTGAGTGTCTCCCATAACTGGAATATCAAAACAAAAGGCAAAAGCTATTTCTTTCTCATGAAGCATTATTACTCTACCCTATAATTTTTTCAGCCACTTTTAGGTACTTAGTTTTATGTTTTGCCTCACTAAATAATAGCAGTGTCTATTGTTATATTATTTTTATAGCAATTATTATAGAAGTTTTGAATGTCAATATCACATATGAAGGAAAAAATGCTTTTTTTTCATTTTAAAAATGAGATCTATATCACAGAAAAAGCTAAAGATACCCAAAAAATGATTTAAATGGAATAAAAGTATATGCAATATATTTAGAAACAATCTCTGCCATTGTAGTGTGTTTATTACTACAAAGTGAAATCAATAGTTGGACTCCAGCTGGAGTTTGCATTTAAAAATGATAGAACCAAAGAAAGTTTAATATTATCATTTGGGCATTAGTGTACATTAAAATATTCAACAATGTAAAATAAACTACAACTATATTTAGTATTTGATATTTACATATAGATATTATAAAATGAATGTAAGTAAGCAAATATTATAGTTAAATATAACATAGGTAAAATGTTAGATTATTGCTATGAAATGTTTATAAATGCACTTGCTAATTCTTTGACCTATAAAACTTAAATATGAATTATTTGAGTTAGGGCTATATTTACCTTTTGAATCTTATTCTTTATGAATATGCATTTATTAAAATTTGGGAATGAGATTAGATATTACTTATCCTTTAATTAAGAAAAAGTCTGAACTTTGAAGATGAGGTTTAGTACCTCTATGGTAGAATACTGCATATAATGTAAAACTCTTACTTTCTGAAGAATTCTTAGGAATATGAATTATTCTGTAGATGAAATTTACTAAGTCCTTTTGTTAGAGTTACCAGAGTGAGGAAGGAAGTGAAAGGAAATAATATGCAGAATTTTATTTCCTTTACAGCAGTGGAGTGGTTTCTGAAGCTAAACTGCCTGTGAATTCCAGGTCTGTCATTTATGAGCTGTGATCACAGACTAGGTACTTCTGTGTTCTAATCTCGTCATTTGTAAAATGGAAATTATAGGAGCCAGCAGTTGGTGCAGTAGTTAAGGGACTGGAATCCCACATGGTTAACTGTGGTTCATGTCCCGAGACCTGGCGGCTTGAAACTCATACCAGGTGCACATGCGTGCATGCCCAAGATCCAGAGAGGAAAATGGAGGAGAAGGAACTGTGACATGCCATCTCCCCTGGAGGGGTGGGGAGGGTGACCTTTCACTTTCTGTCTCTCTGTCTCTCTCTGTCTCTCTCTCTCTCTGTGTGTGTCTCTTCAGTGAGTGCATACACCCTAGAGCAAAATCTCTCTCTCAAAAAAAAATTGGGAATTCTAGCATGGCCCATATTTTATAGTATAGAGATAATACATTGAGTCAATCCTATAATGCTCTCAGAAAAAAACTTACCCATGATAAATGCCTAGTAAAATGCTGATTACTATTAGTTATATGCCAGTCATTTCACACGTAATAGTCATTGAATAATGGAGGAAGAACAAAACACAGATTCTCAACAATAATATTACTGACATTTTGGGCCAGATAATTCTTCAATGCAGAGGAGCTTTCTTATGCATTGTAGGGTGTCAGGTAACACCTCTGGTCCCTACCCACTGGATGCCAATAGTGTCTGTCCCCCACCACATACACCCGCTTAGTTATGACACTCACAGGTGCTTCCAGACATTGTTAAATATCCAATGAAAGATAAAATTGGCCTTGGTTATGAGCCACAGATAGAGAGAGAACACTCACAATACTCAAAGATTACATCAGATATTTCGATTGAAGTTGATTAACATTATTGACTAAGCTTATGTAAGGTTCTACACTTGATTTTTGTCTTTGCCAGTTAGAATAGCAGACTTTCATTCAGCAAACCCTGCTCATGTGTTAATAGTCTTTAGTATCACTGAAACATTTATCTTTTGCATTCTATTTCTATTCCTAATAAACTTAGAAATTTTTATTAAATGGTAACAGAATTAGAAATTATCTGAAACTAGTTGGTGTAATGGCTATGTTGCTGGACTCCCATGTAGCCGACGGCCGTTCAAGTCCCGTACCCAGTGGCTTAAACTCACGCCGTGTAAATGTGCATGTGTGCCCAAGATCCGTAGAGGAAAATGGAGGAGAAGGGATTGCGGTGTGGCCATCCCCCTGGGGGGTGATTTCTCGCTTTCTATCTCTCTGTTTCTCTGTCTTTATGGTAAGCACATGACTCAAACATGGCGTATATTTATGCATGCTGAAAATCCCAAGAGGAGAATGGAGGAGAAGAGCTTGCAATGTGGCCATCCTCCCCGGGGGTGATTTCTTGCTTTCTATCTCTCTGTGTCTGTTTGTTTCTTTGGCTAGTGTACACAAACTACAGCAAAATGTCTCTCTAAAAATATTAATCATTTGATTTAATTAATTTACTAATATTACTAATATTTACTAATATTACTAATATTACTAATATCAGAGAGAGACAGAGAAAATGAGAGGGGTTGCGAGAGTGAGAAAGCAAGCCGCCAAGTCCAGGACTCAAACAGTGGTCAGCTATGTGGGAGTCAAGCACTCTAATCACCATGCCACCTGCCGGCCCTGAGATTTTCATTGCTTATGATTGCTTTAAATATGTTTTACACTCTACCATTTGCACACTGGCCATGAAATCAAGTATCTGATGGTCTTTTTTTTAAAACAGGTGTAGACCTGTTTTAACCCAAGTCTTTCTCTCTGAGAAGTAGGTAATTGTTTTTAATTCAATTTGAACATCACTCTGGAAGCTTAAATGAGAGAAATAATTGTGTGAGGCACAGTGATTCACCATTAAGATTCCCTCTTCATAGGAAAACGTCCATCCCATAGTCATAGGGAACATCAACAATTGACTGTTCATGTTTGTGCCCTTCACTAAGAACTTCCCTAGGGCAAACTAAAAGGAACCAGCCACCTAAAGTATGACTCCTTCCAGAAGGCAGCCATTAACCCATGCATCAATTTGGAACAACCCTGAAGGGTTCTCAATAGGATTGACCAAGGATGTAGTTCAAGGTTGCAGGAAAAATGCCACATGCCAGCTGAATTACATTTTTTAAGTATAAAATTATTCCATGAAATATTTGGAAATTATTTATACTAAATAGTATTTATTATTTATATGAAATTCATATTCAGCCACGTGGTTTTTTTTTTTTTTTTTTTTTTTTTTTTTTTTTTGAGAGGTTTTTGCTATAGGGCTCATGCACTCGCCAGAGAGATAGAGACAGAAAGACAGAAAATGAGAAATCACTCTCCAGGGGGATTAGCCACATAGCAATCACTTCTCCTCCATTCTCCTCTGGAATCTTGGATGCACACGTACCCAGTGTGAGTTTTAAGCCACCAGGTCCTATACTTGAACCAGAGTTGACGCGGGAGTCCAGCGATGTAACCCATTATGCAATCTGCTGGTCCCCAGCCATGTGTTTTTATTTGCTAAGTCTGGCAACCTTACCTAAATTTCAACTACACTGTAGGTAAGCATCTCTGTCTGGCCAGTTCTTCCTTACTCACCCCCTTACAAGAGCATTCCAGTAAGCATTTTGTATATTTCAAGGAGACCCAAATTAAGCGAGAAGTATCTCTCAACACAGTTCAGATGAATACACGTTTATAAGCTTGTTTACATTGAACTAACATCTGTTCTTTTGCTTTCATTTTAATAGCAGTAATTGCACCATTAAAGATAACATAATCTAAACACAAATGTTAATACTTTCAGTTCTACTCATCACCTTTTATTTCTTTTTTTAAAAAGTGAAGTAGGAATTAGACTAATGAAAACAATGCTGGATTTGGCTGCACACACAATCCATCCCTAAGGCCGCCTCACTTATGCAGGTTCAGCCTTCTAACAATTTATCTTTGAGGAGAAAGCTGAAGTTATCAGTAAGTAAAGAAGTTCTCAAGACAAAAATTATGTCACAATTTCCTTGCATGTTTTACATTTTTAGGCCAAGATGATGCTGCTGCTGATGATGATGATATTTTTCTTCTTAATAACCTCCACAATCATTTGATACTGCTTGGGGACTGTTGAAAATATATGGTTTTTCATAGGACAAAATTGACATAAATGACTGAAAATATCTGTAATAGGAGTATTGAAACAGGGAGTTACAATATTAATACTTGTTTTCTTCCCCTTTTGCTTTATAAAACTTATAACTTCTATCCTTTTTTTAAAACTCTGTAAAGTTTCTTGGTGATTTGGTGATTTCAAGATTAAATATAGTCTTTACCATGGACTATGAATCCTCGAGTTAATGATGTTAACTTCTTTCCCTGGCTCCTTTTCCAGCTTCATTTCACATCATACCTTCATTGGCCCTCTATGTTCCAACTACATCGGCCTTTTTAGAGTTTTTTATTAAATGCTTCACAAAACCTTTAAGCATATGATCCTGACTACCTGGAATCTGCTATTCTCCTTGTCTTTTTCTAACTAATTCTTACTCATTCTTTAGATTTCAACTAAAATGTTCCTTAAAGGCAGATTCACCACATGATCTAGATTAGGACAGGTATCATAACGCCTGTGTGATTTCTGAACACAGTGACCAATCTTTAGTTAGATGTCCGTTGCCTGCACTGTACCGTGGCAAAGGACAGGTTCCACTTACAGGTGCTCAAGAAATATCTCTTGAAAGAACCCAGGTTATTTGCTTTAGGCCTCTATTTTGAATTTTATTAGCCATAAGTAACACAATTCTTCCAAGTTTATTTATCTGATTTTCCAACCTGATGCAAATTAGAAGCAGCACAGAGACATAAAGATAAAAGAGGATATTAGAATTAGATATAGGAATGGAAAAGAAAGTAAGTCATAAAAATGAATTAGGATGCAAACTCAAAAAGAATACACATTCTGATTTAATGAGGTTTTTTTCTAAAAAAAAGAAAGCACTTAATTGAAGAAAGTGAAGTCACCCTGGCTTATAATAAAATTAGATATTATAAAAAATGCTAATGACCTTTATATGCAATGTATTTTGGCTTGCTAGTCAGATAAAATATTTTATTAATGAAGAAAATAAACATGTAAAGAAAAGGAACATATAGAAAAACCTAGAGCTTAACAGCATAATCCTCTAAAATATTAATAAGTTAAGGCATATATACCAATAAAAAATTATTTGAGAAGTTTTACTCCAAGGGCCATTATAGCTCTGGAAATTCTTAAAGGATTCATTAAAATTTCAAGCACACAAAGTAGCTCATTTAATTGAATTTTATGTATGATTTTCACCTTTTATGCCAGTTCTGACTTTCCTTAACCTACACACTGAACATACCAAAGAGAAAAAGGGAAGGTTCAGATATAGTCTGACTCTTAAACATCAAAGAAATGTATTTGTTAGGCCAGCCCTTGGCGGACTAGTTAAAATGACTGGATCTGACATGACCAACCACGCACATGGCGTCCAGGAGACAGTGGGCTGAAAACACACAACGCACGTATATGTGTGTGCTCAAATTCCCAAAAAGAGGAGAGATGGAGAAGGGGTGGTGGCATAACCTTGCCTCATAGAGATGCTTTCTCACTTTATTTTCTTTCTTTCTTTCTCTGTCTCTCTCTAATGAGCACATATGCCCTCTGTAAAATTAAAAAAAAAAAAAAACAGAAGTAGATATATTAAGAAGCCATTAATGCCCAAATACCATTTGAGGCACTTATCACGTATGCCTTCATAACTAAATATTAGATAGCCTCTTACAAACTCGAGACTCGAAATCTCTTATCATTTGTGGCAAAAACAAGGTATAATAATTTGATAATTTAGGATATTAACCAAAATCCACACCTTTGTCTTTTCTGTAATTACACACAAACATGGCTTGCACTAGAAAGCCTAGGGTGCCACTTGGACCACAGAGATTGATTACTAAAAATGAACCAGAAAACAATCATGCTGAAACTCATAAAGTGTTGGTTTAAGTCATCATGAATTTGAATGAGGCCTCCCTATCCTTCCTGGCTAGATAACATCGGTTACAAATTGAAAAAGATGAAGCCCTGAAGGCTCTCTCCCTATATATATATATATATATATATATATATATATATATATATACACACACACACACACATATATATATAGAGAGAGAGATAGATAGATAGACATAGATATAGATGATATAGATATAGATATATAGATATGTAGATATGTAAAAATGTATGCCCTTTACCAGCAATCAAGAATATATATAATCTTGGGACCAGCAGTTAGCATAATGGCTATGTCGCTGGACTCCCATGTAGTCGACCGTGGTTCAAGTCCCGGACCCGGTGGCTTAAAACTCATGCTGGTCATGTGTGTGTGTGTGCCCAAGATCCCAAGAGGAGAATGGAGGAGAAGGGATTATGGTGTGGCCATCCCCCTTGGGGGGGTGGTTTCTTGCTTTCTGTCTCTCTGTCTCTCTATGTCTGTCTGGCGAGCACACGCGCTCTATGGCAAAAACCTCTCCAAAAAAAAAAAAAAAAAAAAAATATATATATATATATATATATATATATATATATATATATATATATAAAACCTTTATATGAAACAAGGTCCTTTTACACTAGCTCAGTGAGTGAACATAGTTATATAGTTATATAGAGCCTACAGAGCTGACAGGCACCCCAAGCAAAGGATATAGAAATTACAAATCGATGAGAATACACAGATCATTAACATCAAACTGAGAACACTCAGTCAGGATGATGAACAAGTTATCTGTAGGTTATATTATTGGTGCATGTATTGGCTATCCAGATTTGACAGAAAGGGGTTCTACAGACAAGAGCCACTGCTCTAGTATGTACTGTGGATTGAATGTGTCCCCCAAAAGTTCATGTGCTGGAATTTGGTTGTATTGTGAAAGTGTTAAGAGGAAATTTAATATGACTAGGAATTAAGAGGTAGAGTCTTTGGGAGGGGATTAGAATGAGGTCCCCCTGACTGACTCCTGGTAGGTGCTAAGGAGAGGGACTGAGGCTGTGAGACTAATTTGCTCTGCTCAGACTGCCGCTATCTAAAGTTGTGCAAGCCTCTTATACCTTTGGTGGCATTTCTTTGGCCCGTTGTACACTCACTCCCCCACACATGAAAGTGTAGTCTGGACAGCTTTTCTCTGTCTTCATCCTGCCATCAGAAGCTGCTGCAACAAGCATTTTGTCTTCAGAATTTTGAAAGCAGCAAATAATAGCACTGGTCTGGCCAAGTTTTTCTTCATCTTCAAATTCTTGAGGACGTGTAACAAATTTTGCTCAAATTGTCTCATATTGTATGGTTCCATGGCATATACAATGTTGAGTGTAACTAAAAAGGAGAGTGATTCTATTCTCTCCTTCTTGAAATTACTCCCTATCTCTTTGAACTCTCTTTCTACTTGGTCATAAAAAAGAAAGCAAGCTTAATTCTCCCCACTCAATTTTCCCAAGTGAAATGATTAAAAGCACTCTCACATCAGCTACAAACTCATGTTCTATATGATTCCTTTCTTTACATAATAGCATAGGTGATTGAGGACAGTGAATTTAGGAATAACAGAACTGGTCTCACTACATTTTATTAAATTCTGTCAAGATATACTTGCTCTTCTTTAGGATCTCGGAGTAAACATCACCTGTTTAGAAAATAACAAAAAAAGTTGAGATATAAAGAAACATTCAGAATAATTCTCATAAAAATTGTAAATAAAAAAATAGATGATAAAAAGAGTTGATATCAGTTTTTAGATAACACCAAACTGGGAATGATAGGCATTAATGTAAATATGTTCAAAGGTTTAGCATAATCTCAGTTTGAAGTAGCAACCTGAAAAAAACCTAAAGGGGCTTAAAAATGATAAAGGAAGAGTCCAAATAAACAAAAGAATATACCTTTTTATTCAATTTCCAGTATAATAGGGATCAACAGTGGTAACTGCTATACACAAAAAAGGACTATTATATTGTGAGGCTTTATTAAATAAAAGCAAGCAATTCAGGAGAGCAATCTTATATTTTATGGATGTACCCAATCTGGTAAAGTATTTTAATAAGGCCTGGCTATCCATTACAAAATGAGTTTGCTGGAGTATGCTCTAGCTAATTGCCATATAGCTACACTGAAAGATATTTCCAAATTCTGCAACTAATAATTCTATTTATTGACAACTGTTTCAAAGGTTTAAGGTAAAGAGGATAAGGTTCATTTGGAAGCAGCAGGGGAAAAATGCTAATTCTGGGCTTGGAATTTTATGGATGCTATAACTGTTCTTTATTTTTCAACTAAATATACTTTGTAAAAGCTGTATTTTGTAGCTATTGCATTTAAACTGCCCTCATCCTCTTTACCCAGCAGAACATAATTAAAATTTCACTCAGGTTGATTCTACATTCTTCATCAAATTAATAACTTTGCTTAAGTCGCACAAAAAGGAGTGGAAATCATTTTTCAGTGCAAATGGTAGCTGGTGATACTGTGAAATTATTCTGCCTGTTGTAACTATTTGAACATTTATGGGCAATTGGACATCCAAAGAAGATTTAGTATATGAACTATTAATAGATTTATCCTTAGATGATCTAATAAATAGTTTCCATCTTGCACCATAAAACCTGATCTCTTTTTAAAGTCATAGTTGTTCTGAATGATAAATGCAATTACAGTAAATGGCAATTTGGGGTGGGGAAAACTTCCATTTTTCAAAAGAATAGATGCTGGCAATTGAAAATCTACTGTTTATTCAAAGCTTATAGATCAGCAGCCAGATGTGGTAGAAAGTTGGCTTATTCTTCATTTACAACAAAAACGATGCTGTGCTTCATGAACAGAGGCTTGTTATCCCAGAAATTAGTAAAAATAAGACAAATGTCCTCATGGTTTTTCCCTATGCAAATAAGCTATTTGCAGGTGGCTTTTAAACAAGAGGTAAAATATCATTAAAACACTGACTCAAGATTTTCTGTGCTTAAAAATTAACACCTTTAGGAAAGCCACCTAAAAGTTTATTATGCTATTTCCCAAGTAAATTGAGTACCAAGTCACTTATCCTTTGATAGCTCTATTACATGTGAAAATTCTTCCCCTTATGACCTGATAAATAAATTAGGAAATTCTAGAGGATTCTAGATATATTTCTTCAACATCTGTTTCTCAAATGTAGCATCATTTTTTTGTGTGTATATTCTTTGATTTGGGGACTCAAATTCTTAAAATTGTATCAATCAATTAATTTAAGATTCCCTCTAGAATCATGCTTTTTTTCTTACTATGTGTAAGTTATCTATTTTTTACAAATGTAATATCCTACCATTTAACAAATATTTATGACTACTGCTCATCATTTTGGTTATACTTTTTGTTTATCAACCTCTTTAGTTAACACTAAAAATATTATATTGTGAAAAAATAAGTAACATTGTTTTATATCAGGGGAAAAAGATTTAAGAGAAATCTATATTAAAAGTAAAAAACAAAAATGCTTAAGAAGAATTATAAGACCATGGACAGATTTTCAGCTTTGGCACTTACTCTACCTCTCTCTCTTTTATGAAATTTGTTAGAGTGTGTGTGTGCTTACCAGAGAGAGACAGAGAATGAGAGAGAGAGAGTGAAAGTGAGAAAGCTGCTTTCTCCCCCAGGTAAAGAGCCACACTGGAATCCCTTCTCCTCATCCTCCTCTCAGGATTTTGGTCATGCACATTCATGTATCCAGTGTACCTTTCAAAGCACCAAGTCAGGACCCAAAGCATACAGGTGGCCATGTGGGATCCTGCCGCCTTAACTACCACACCACTGGCTGGTTACTCTCAGTGTGATGGAAAGAATATTACTTCCTTATTTCAACCTATTTCAATCCATTCTGTAGAATGAATTCATTATTGACAAACCTTCTAGCTCTAGTCATTGTAACTATAAAAGTAAACACATAATACACAAAATGTGTCTGATTTTTACTAGAAACATTTTGAAATATCAGTTTGTTATTTAGCAACAAAAAATCGTGCAAGCATTTGCTCAGACAATATTGCATTCTCAATCTCCTTTTACTTCTGTCTTTTCCAAGAGTCACATAGACATGGGAGTTGGCAATAGATATTAAGTTATAGGAATTTAAATTTTCTATCCATGAATAACTTTAGCAAGACAAAGAACACTGAAGACAATTTTACTATAATATTTCTTACTTTCTACCCCAACTACAATGAAGCCTAGTGAATTGTGAGATTACCAGCACTGCTATTGTTTTTGTTTGTTTTTTTAGAAACTAAAGACATAAGGACTATTATTAAACTCAAGAAAACCGAAGCAGCTGTGGGGGACTATACCAGCATGATTTCAGTCCTGGCACTGTGATTAATGATTCGCTAGTTGTAACACCTTCCACAAGTTAACACCCAGATTATGGCCACAGAATCCATAGAAATAAACTAAGTAAAAAAGACCTAGTGTCAAGAAATGTTACTAAATCAGAATAATTAATTGTAGAAATTTTCATATCTTAACAAATTTGAGACATGCTGTCTTCTGGACATGTATTTATTGAGAGTTTTGAGAATATGGTTTAGTGAGGAAATATCACTTTAGGCATTTACACTTATAGTGATAAATAACAAGCAACAGTGGTTAAGAGAAAGGGGAAGGTAGAGAGACTTAAAAATACAGAAGCAGGGAGGATTAACTGATTGAAGAAATATGCTTGAGGTAAGAGGGAACTAAGGCTTAGAAGAGTAGCTTACAAGGAGAACACATATTCCTCCCTGTCTGCTCTTCCCACCAAGACAATTAACAGAATGTTCTATGATGACTACTTGAGAAATATTAGTCTCTTATTGAAAATCTATGAAAGTGACTATTCCTCAGTACAGCAAAAACATCCAAACCCAAAAAAGTAAAGAAGAGTTATCAAAAAATTGAGTTCATGTTGAGAATCCCCAATTCAAAAATCAAGAAAGCAAAATGCTCCTAAATCCAAACTTTTTTGAAGACCAATATGATACCACAAATGGAGAAGCCCACAGTTAAACTCATGTGATGGGTCTCAGTCAAAATTCAGACGGACACACGGCACATGATTTATCCAGAATTTCCATGGGAAAAAAAACCTTTCCAGTCTCCTTCAGTTGTGATATATCTTTTTTAAGCATACTCAGGTTACCCAAGATAATACACACACACACACACACACACACACATACACACACACATATTCCCAAATCCCCAAAATTCAAAATCTAAAACACTTCAGGTCCCAAGCATTTCAGATAAATGCTACTCAATGTATACTATTTTTTCCTGCATGTCAGACTCAAAACTAAATCCTATTTCATGATCATATAGTTAAAGCTATTCTTCTGGCAGAAGCTTCTGGGCTGTGGTATTTGGTGGAATGGGAGATGAGGAGTAGACAGAGGAAGGGAGTTCAAGCATTATGATTAGAGTCTTGATTATATTGGACTTGGGGATCTTAAAAATCTTGGGGAAAAATAATGCATCCAACTCTTTCAAAAGTTTTGGTTATACAATCGGTGGAAGCTACAATCCGCTTTTAGAGAGATATATTCTATCACTTTTTGTGAAATAATACTTTATTATAAGCCAATTTTTAGATAGGACAAAATAGCAAAAGCACAATTCTAATTCTGGCATTGAGAATTTCTGCATAATGACAAAAAGAATTGCCTTTCTTCAGAATGGTGGATTGTTTCTTTTGTTTAAATTTCAAAATTTAGGATTGTTTTCTGACCTCTTCGTAACTGAGACATTCTCCAATTGTAAAATGAGTTCCTACTCATCTCTGAAATCTCTTGGGGATTTTTTTTTTCCAGATTTGATGTTGGAACAGATTTGGAGCAGATAGAGAACTAACATTTGGTGAACATCAGTGTGCCTGGGAATGTATTACACACTTATACCCATTATTCATGTTAATCCACACAAATGCATCAATAACACAGCAAAAACCCCTCTATGAAAGAATCACTATTATACCTCATCTCTGGGAGAAGACACAGAGTCAGAAAGGAGTAACCAGCTTCCGTAAATAGAGGACCAAAGAATTTAATCTCCATCAGTTTGGCTAGAAAACTCATTATTCTTTCCATGAGATGCTAATTTCTCTCCTAATTTTCTTATCGAAATCTGTTGTCTATTACTTTTGGGACTACGGCCAGGTTGTGATTCCTGGACTTCTATTTTGATAATCCTCTGGATTATCTTCTCATTTATTTTTGTTCAAGTGCCTATTGAGTCCTAATTATTCTGACCGCTCAGATTCCCGTCTGCTCATCCTCGTCGGCCCCCAGTTACGTATTTCTTTAACAGGGCTCTAAACTCTGCTAAGCTCTGCTGTGTGCTACTAGCCTCTCTGGATACAAGTGACTGCCTTCCCAGTGTGCGTGCACTTGTTTAACCTTCACTGAACCTATACGCAAAATCCTCACATATTTTCCTCCTTGAAATATAGCATTCTGAAAACAAAGGAAAACACTTCACTTTTTTTCTTTCTTTCTTACAACTAATTCAGTCAGGTTTTGATAATCCATTAACATTCTGCAACAGGCAAGAAGTGGGAGAATGTTTACCTGATAATTCTTACACTCAATCTCATTTTCACTGGTTATAAAAATAATCCAGAATAAATTCTTGCTTTAAACGTTAAAATTAAAGTAAGGAAAGTACAAAGAAAAAGTTTGCCTTCACATCATAAGTATTACCTATCCCACTGCCAATAGGGTGGATTATGACTTGCCTAATCCCAGAGGGCACTGCTCACATAGAGGACTGTGTCTACGGCACATGCAAGATCCCAACTGTCCTATCAGCCTTCCTCTACACACATACACACAGATGATTCCGGCCCAATTTCAGGAGCAACTAAATAAATAGTATTAATGTAATATCTTTCTTCCCAAACTATTTTCTAGGTGTTTCCATGATATATTTCTTTTTTTTTTTTTTTTTTTTTTTTTTGAGAGGTTTTTGCTATAGGGCATGTGTGCTCGCCAGAGAGACAGAGAGACAGAAATCACCCCCCAAGGGGGATGGCCATGCTGCAATCCCTTCTTCTCCGTTCTTCTCTCGGGATCTTGGGCATGTGCACACACGCACCCGGCATAAGTTTAGGCCACCGGGTCTGGGAATCGAACCGCAGTCAACTACATGGGAGTCCAGTGACATAGCCGTTATGCTAACTACTGGTCCCCATGATATATTTCTTCAGATAGGAGTTTTAAAATTTTTTGCTATAGGGCATGGACACTCACCAGAGAGAAACAGAGAGAAAATGAGAGAGAGAGAGAGAGAGAGAGAGAGAAAGCACCCATGCCTCCAGGGGTGGGAAGATGGCCAAGCCACGATCCCTTTTCATCCATTCTCTTAGGATTTGGGGCATGCATGCACATGTGCCTAGGGTGTTTCCCAAGCCACGATGATCGGGACTTGAACTATGTAGATGGCCATGTGGGATCCAGTTGCCTTAACTAGTACACCACTGGCTGGCCCCTATCAAAGGATTTTATTTTGTATCAGGGATTGTGTTGTAGATATTTTTCTAAAATATGATTAATTTTATATGGATGCAACTTTTTAAAAGTGTATTCATTTCTCAGAGGCAGAAAGAGAAACACCTGCAACGGGGTCTTCATTTGTGACCTCTCCCCAGTCCTACAGCTAGCTGGGGTCATGGGAGTGTTCATGGGAGCAACCCACATGCTCAAGCAAACCCAGAACATGATCATGGAGCCTTTCCACATGATCTCCAGCGTCACACAGAAGTGACCCTATTTGTGTGTGCCACCATGGCCAGGCCTCATACAGTTGCAGCTTTGAGGAGTATCTGACTGAACTCTGTCTCTCTACGCTCCAATACTAAAGCTGGGTGCAGATGGTTATCATATTATTACATTTCAGCCATTTTTTTCTAACTCATGTATCCATTCCTGAATGTCTATAAATTGTGCATTTATTTGAGATGACTCTGAGCTCATTATGTATTGGGGAAAGCATGTAGTTTTGGTGTAGCCTCATGCGTGGCATTTAACAGAACTGTTCTGATTACTTTCCTATGCATAGGTAACAAGTTTAGCTTTGAATATTTTTAATCGGCAAAGCCTTCCACAGTTAGCCACATGCGATGAGAAGTACTTTCTCATATTGAATTGCACATCTTCATAAGGCTACAAAAACCCATATGTAGTCTACAGAAGTGCATGTAACTTCCTTTCTCTTGAGGTCAAGGAAAGAGTCTTCCCAGCTGTTTCCATGGGGACGTGCCTCTTGTTCTCAACTGTGAATGGTCTACTCTGTGCCCTGGGCTGAATCTTTTCATATCTCGTGATGATTCTCACTCCAGCATTCACCAACTCTGAGTCAAGGACCTTGGCGTTTCACTTTTTGATTGTTTTGTTTGTGGGTTTTGGTTTGTCTAATTTTTCTTCCTTTGTACTTGCTATGAGAGTCCAAGTGAATATATGCCTGTATTTTGTTTTATATTATGTTTGTTTTCACACTTTATTCATGTATTAGTTCACTGGGAAAGTCATGACGTATTTTTGTGTTCTTTTTCTATGCAAAACTGTGTCATGACTTTCTTGGCAATGCAATAGTAAACCATGCACAAAAGAAATACAGGAAGATCTCCCTTAATAGAAAGGAGGAGTAAAATTTTGCTTAGAATTAAAACAGGAAAAGTGAATCCAGGCAAAGATCTAACATCACCTGAATTTTCCTGAATGCCACCATCTTAGGGTAAACCATAGGTTTTTATTTATGAGCTTGTTATCAGACACAATGCAGGAGCTTAACATGGTGTGAGAGAGAGTAATAAGCAACATACTTTAAGCTAGATCACTTTCAGAAAAATATCATCTTCATTTCTGGTGTTAAAGCATCTCATTCACAATTAAATATATCATACTTGTTAAAGTTGAATAAGCTTAAGGCTTCTCTCCATTCTAGGGTATTCCTTATAAACACACTGTCTAATCAATGCCTGATATTTTCTCTGTCAAATAAATTAATTAAATATTGCTGAGTGTCTGTATGCTTCATGTCTTTCCTTCATCTTATTCTTAGTTATTCTACTACACATTTTTTTTTCCAGATCTTATAATCCATGCAGCTAGTGTCTACTACATCAGCTGCAAGGATTTAAATGCATGTATTTCAGTCCTGGGAAGGTTTTATCTGACGTTTGCTGACTTAGGTTTTTTCCTGGAGGTTTTTTATAGTAATTCTCTCCCTTTATCCAACTTATTTTCTATCTCTTCTCTATGACTATCTTCATTTTTGGGTTGCATTCCAGGTTTCTTCAGTGCTTTTATAGACAATGTTGTCTTTTTACCTCTCATGCCTTCATACTACACTTATTTCTCCTTAGAAGTCTCTGCTTTTCTGGAACTCATGACAAAGCAAAAGAAAGTGTCTTCTCAGCTAGCTTAAATGAAAAGCTTCTCATTTGTTTCTTCTCTGATTTTTCTTAGGCCCAGCATTTCCATAAATAAACTAGTGCACAGAGCACTAGGTATGATGATCTTTCGTGAGATTCAAATATCAGTTTCAATCTATATTTCTTTTCCTAGAGCTATCGTCTATTTTTTGACTATTCACCACATGTCATTACAATATAATTCAATTTATAATCTGATAGTTAGCGATATTCTCTTATATCCAAATATATTCTGAATTCTCAGACATATTGCAGATCAATATTTCTTTACCAACTTTCAAGATTTTATCAAAGAATAGCACTCTTCATTCAATTATTTGTGCTTAATTATTTGAAATTATACTTACTTTTTAAAAATTTGCTATAGTGGGGAACCAGCAGTTAGCGTAAGGGCTATGTCCCTGGACTCCCACGTAGTCGACCGCGGTTTGCGTCTCGGACCCGGTGGCTTACAACTCACGCCGGGCGCGTGTGCGTGCGTGCCCAAGATCCCAAGAGGAGAATGGAGGAGAAGGGATTGCAGCGTGACCATCCCCCCTGGGGGGTGATTTCTCGCTTTCTGTCTCTATGTCTCTGTCTGTCTGGTAAGCGCACGTGCCCTATAGTGAAAAACCTCTCAAAAAAAAAAAAAATTTGCTATAGTGTACATTTGCTCAATAGAGACAGAGAAAGAAAAAGGAAGAGGGAGAGAGCATTCCCTCTGAGGAGTTGGCCACTCCATAACCTCTTCTCTTTTAATTCTCCTCTCAGGATCTTTGGGCACACATACATATGTGCCTGGCATGGTTTTCAAGGCTCTAGGACTTGAACTACATGGTTGGCCATGCATGATCCACTGAGTGGCCGAAAATACCTGATGCTTATTCTCTATTTCTTTTTTTTTTTTTTGGAAAGGTTTTTGCTATAGGGCGCGTGCGCTCGCCAGACAGACAGAGAGAGATAGAGAGACAGAAAGTCAGAAGTCATCCCCCAGGGGGGATGGCCACGCCGCAATCCCTTCTCCTCCATTCTCCTCTCGGGATCTTGGGCATGCACACACACGCGCCCGGCGTGAGTTTTAAGCCACCGGGTCTAGGACGCGAAACGCGGTCGATTACTTGGGAGTCCAGCGACACAGCCATTACGCTAACTGCTGGTCCCTCTATTTCTTCACCATTGCCGGCAATCTCATCGTTTCTTTCCATTAACGTTTTTTTCTTTTCAAATTATTTATTAAATTGACAAATAAAAATGCATTTGGTATTCATGCCTAACATGATGTTTCAAAATATGTACACATTTTTGAAATGACTAAGTCATGTCATATGTATTACACCTCACATATTAGGTTTTTTTTTTTGGTTTTGTGGTCAAAATACTTTAAAAGTTTTCCTAGCAATTTTCAAATATACAACATATTATTATTAACTATAGTTACCATGATGTTTAATAGGTCTCCTGAACTTACTTCTCCTACCTAAGTGGAATTTCATGTCTGATGTCTAATATTTTCTTAATTTCCACTCACCCTCAACCCCCCCCCCCCCCACCTCAGGTCACCAGTATTTTATTCTGTGCTTTTATGAGTTTGACTTTTTCACGATTCACATATAAATGAGATCATCTGATGTGTGTGTTCCAGTGCATGGTTTATTTCACTTGACATAATGTCTTTGAGGTTTCATGTTATGTGTCACAAATGACAGAATTTTCTTCTTTCTTAAGACCTGTTAACCTTTTTCAGATGTTACTGAGACAATTCAAGTTCACAATTATATGCTATTTGAATAAATTAAAACATGGCAGATTATACATGATCAAATAGTAGTAATAACCTAAAAATCAGACTTGGAATATAAGTATTAATTACTCTTAGCATGAAAAATACATATAATATTGGCCAGCATTTTCTAGTTCTGAGTTCTGGATAATAGAGTTTTCATCAAGTAAATTATAGAATAGTCAATAAATATCACGAATTTAGCCTTGGCAAGAAACACTCTGAAGACAAAACCATGATCATGTGTGAACTACCTAATGTGGGAATACATAGCCTTAAATAAAAGCCTTGAGAAATACGTTATTCTTTTTTTTTTTCCTACAGATATCTTATTTATAGTAACTAATTATATTTGCATACAAAATCTCTCTCTTTGAGAAAATAAGACTTTATTCAGTTTTTTAAAGGTTATCATTTCATGAGAAGAGACAGGCAAAAGTCTTCAAGCCACAACCCATGCCCACTGTCATCTGGCCCGACTCACTGGCACACATGCACTCGTGCCCACATCAGAGAAGTTCCAGGACGTGACTCCAAGATCTTTTTTATGTAGGTCTGATTTCATTACCATTGTGCCAATAGTTGACTCCAAGATTTTATTCAGTTTTATGATGCTAAAAAAACCCCTCCCAAGTACATAGGAGAATTTTTCTAACCTTCAAAGAAAATTATTTTGTCCATTATTTATGATAACTGACACAAGGAAAGCATACATTTTTAAAACATAACATTTAAAAAAAAAAATTTCAAGAGGGCAATAGCTGTCACCTGAGAGATGGAGAGAGAAAGGGACAAGTGAGTGAACAGCCACGTGGGGGAGTACAATGCCACAGTCCCTTCTCCACTGCTCTTTTCCAGATTCTGGGCATTCATGCATGTGTGTTGGGTACATTTTTCAAGACAGTGGTTTGGGGACTTGAAACTTACAGTCAGCCACAAGTGATCCAGCCACCTCAACCACTATGCTACATGCTAGCCCTAAATGTGGCATTTTTTAAACTTTTCCCTTATAAGCCTGGTATCTGCCACTAAACAGCTAACTAGGAACAGAAACAAATGAAGTGTTTAGAAACCCTGTGGTCAACTTTCTCCCCATGATTTAGGTTGATCATGAACTATGACATGCCCAGAAGGAGGAAGATAATGAATGAGGAGAAAACAACAACAACAACCAAAAAAAAACAATGTCTGGAGTGTCAATAATCATGCCTGAAATATTTTCGGAGAGGTTTTTTTTTTTTTTTTTGCTGTAGGGCCTGTGCACTCGCCAGACAGACAGAGAGAGTCAAACGACAGAAAGCAAGAAATCACCCCCCCAGGGGAGATGGCAACACCTCAATCCCTTCTCCATTCTCCTCTTGGGATCTTGGGCATGCACGCACACACGCCCAGTGTGAGTTTAAGCCACCGGGTCCAGGACTTGAACTGCGGTCGACTACATGGGAGTCCAGTGACATAGCCATTACGCTAACTGCTGGTCCCAATATTTTCACTGTTTTATTACCTTCTCAAGCAAATTGAGAGTCTCCAAGATTAAAGAATCACTTACATGCCAGTGTTCAAACATTTACTTTCTAAATGGGTGGTGATGCTGGAGTAACGCTTTAGAATACTTTAGTAGAATCCTCTCCCTCCCCTCCTGTTATTCATCATTAAGAAGAACCTAATATAAAATAAGGTTCTTAGGTTCTTTCAGAAAACAATAATAAGAAACTTAAGAACTCTCTTCATGAAACAAACAACAAAGTGGAAATTCTAGTAATAGAAATTACTGTAAAAACTGTAAGTCACAGCAACATTATCTTTGTATGTTGACTGTAATCCTCTGTAATCTTCCAAGTAAAGCAGGGACAATAACAATCTTTTTTATGCACCTTAAATGTTCTTTCCTGAAAATGTTTTATATGTAGTACTTCTACTGTCATTTAACAAAACCCAAGTTCTATTCTTTAACTTTTCAATGAATACGTGCTTGGTTTTCCTGGCATAATGAAATTCTTAAGTGCTAGAGACCCCATGTCTTGTTTTTACCTCTCCAGGAGTTTGTCTCACACTTGTGCTAAAGAGTCTTACTCCATTGTTGATTTGAACTGCTAACACTAAGCTCTCCTCCCCACTCTTTCCCTTTCCCCCAACATCTAGACAAGCAATAAGAAAACTCAAGATCTCCCTCCTGTGGCTATGGCAGGGAAGTTCAAACCAAGCAAATTTACTGAAGTAGAGGGAGGGAGATTGGCATCTCAGGCTCACCCTCTCACCCATGTTAACTATAGAACTACAACACTCACTCCCACCATGTTTAACTTCTCATTGAATTGAGCCATTTTTGTTGGGAGAGTTTTGCTATTTACTATGTAATAATATTATACTACATCTGTTAATAAATTTATCCGATATCCATTGTTTCCTTTGAATTTTGATATCCATGTGATACTGAGCACAGGGGTGGAGTAGGGGTGCCTAGTATCCAGCAAATAAAATACACACACACACACACACACACACACACACACACACACACACACCAACAAACCTAGAGGAATATTCCTTTATTGCCACACAAGTTTCATGGCTTTCTTTTGGGAAGGAAGGAGAGAGAAAGTGAGAAAGCACTCCAAGTGGGGATGGTCACGCTGTTATCCCTTTTCCATTGTCCTCTCAGGATTTAGAGCACACACACACACACACACACACACACACACACACACCTGGTATGTTTTTTAAGCTGCTGGGTTTGCAAACTCAGACTGCAAATTCAGTCATGTGGATTCATCCACCTTAACACCATGCCACCAGTTGCCACCAAAAGGCTTTTGAACTTAAAATGATGATGGAATCTCAAAAGTATATTAATCTTAGTCTTCTTTAAAATAACCTTGCCTATTCGCAAATCTTATATACTAAAGATACAAAATACAACTTGAACCGGCTGTGATAGGGTGAAAAGTGGCTGAATTTCATAAGGCTGACTGTGCAGTTTGAGCCCTGGATGTAGAGGCCTGAAAAAACATAATTGACATATGTGTGTGCATTCCCCAAATATCAAAGTGAGGGAGAAATGCAAAATGGAGTGTAGCATGACTACACTCGATTGGGGATGCTTTCTTTCTCTCTCCCTCCCTCCCTCCCCCACCCCCTCTTTCCCAGACAAGCACATGCACTCTCTGGCAAATTAATGACCAACTTATGAAGTTAACAAAAAGATAGACATAGAATAAATTTTCGCAGATCTATAGAAATATTCATAAACAAAAGGATCTTACCAGTTTCAGTTTAAAAAAGTTCTAGGGGTATATAATATTGACTTCCTTCTTTTCTATCTTCAAAAAAAATAAATAAACTCATATTATTTGCATATTGAATCTTATTTTACTAATTCTGTGTAAACAAATTTTTTTGCAGAATTATGCAATACAATATAATTTAAAGATAACCCATGTCTGCCGAAAGGTGCATTCAAAGATAACAGTTGGATTTATGTTTGATAAAGAAAAATGAATAATGTAATGTGAATTTTTCCTCTATTTATTATACAAAATTTTATAACATTTAAATTATTTAAGAGACCTAAATTGACCTAATAAAAATATATAATTCCTAAACTTATTATCTGCAAATACTCACATACCAAAATATAATTTAAATTTCATTTCCAACAATGCAAAATTCGCTATTTATCTTTTCACTGCCAAGATCCCACAGACTTTGTTGAAATATAAAAGAAAAACAGCATTAAATCAGGTCTGATAAAATCACCTCTTTCTGTTTATCTCTACCATTGGCATTTATTGGCACTTGGAATCTATTTATAACCTCATACTCTTACTGCTAACATCAATTATTATGCAAATAGTTGAAATTTTTACTGACTATTTATAAATAATGCATGAAAGTCTATAGACTTCAACAAGTAGTGAACATTATCTTTTGTAGTTTATAAACACAGAATACAGAATAAGGTATAGCTTGGATGAGTCTGAACAACAGATGTTTCTGCTTTATGGATTCTGGTCAAATAATTTGGAAAGAGTTTTATTTATACAATTAGCATCTGTGTTTTGGAAAGTTAAACAAGAAATTATTTTGTCATTTTCCCCAGTAGCTTGGGAACTAGGTAACTGTCTTAAATTGACCTTAAATAGAACTGATGGAGATATTACACACATTCAAAATAAGTTTGTATAGTTCTTCCAAATGTGAGCTTTAATCTACTTTCATCAACATTTAATAGTTAAAGGCAATTATGGTTTTTCCGGCTCTAAAGTTCTGTGAGGCAACTATATTAACTAGATATTTTCCTTATGTTTATTTTATTTAAAAATCTTTTTGTTTTTGTTTTTTAGAATTTGGAAGAAATTTCTTTCTTTTTTTTTTAAGAGGTTTTTGCTATAGGGCACGTGCACTCGCTAGAAAGTCAGAGAGAGACAGAGAGACAGAAAGTGAGAAATCACCCCCCCAGGGGGGATGGTCACACTGTAATCCCTTCTCCTCCATTCTCCTTTCTGGATCTTGGGCACGCACGCACACATACCCGGCATGAGTTTAAGTCACTGGGTCTGGGACTTGAACCAAAGTCGACTACATGGGAGTCCAGTGACATAGCCATGCCAACTGCTGGTCCTGAATTGGGAAGAAATTTTAATAAGAAAATTCTCCATTAGTTTATCAAGCTGAAAACTGATACTGCAACCTTTTCTTAGATCCAGAGCAAGTTCAACCCAAGTAATTTATGATAGTCATTCAAGTATTTAAGAATTATTATCAAGGATTTCTTTCAGAATTTTCCTTTCCAGACTAGAAATATTCACTTCCTGCAAGTGACTTTTAGATTGCTTGATGTCAGGAGCTCTAACTTATGTAGAACTCTTATACTAATGTCCATAATAATACAGAACATATAGGTACCATGATTGTTTTTCCTCAAAACCTTATAGTTCAATTTTTGCCACACAGTTTTGAAGCTTATTCTGACTTAGTAGAGAAAAACGCCAGTTAAAACACCTCTTGGCATTAAAACAACCAAAACAGAGCCTGTTCTGTGGTACAGGGGTAATAAGCTCCTCAGGAGAAGCCAGATCCCACATGGCATTGTTGGTTTGAACCCTGGGCATAGCTTCAAACATGTCAGGCAAAAGCTCCAGTGTCCAAGATCCAAAAGGTTGGGGGATTGAAGGAAGGGAATTATACAGACCCTGTATGGGGTGCTCCTCTCCTCTCTTTCTCTCCCTCTCTTTCACACATGCTCACACTCTGTCATGAATAAAGGGGGGGAAAATGAAAGAACTAAAACACAGTTGGGGTGGAGTGGCTAGGGTGTATATACACTCTTGACTCTTTCTTGTCTCTCAAAGAAAACATGTAAGTGATTTTCAAATGTGGTTCTATAAAATGTAGCTCCTCCATCCTATACTTAAATCATAACAATTTTGACTTTACATGTAGAATTTTACATTTGTAATTTTCTTGTTAGATTCAGTAAATTTTACCAATAGGACACTAGCTTTGCTTTATTTTGTTTTGTTTTGTGTGTGTGTGTGTGTGTGTGTGAGAGAGAGAGAGAGAGAGAGAGAGAAAGAGAGAGAGAGATGATTGATAGAACATGGCTTATATTTTATAAACCAATTAGCAAGACATTTTTTTTTTTTTTTTTTTTGGAGAGGTTTTTCGCTATAGGGCGCGTGCGCTCGCCAGACAGACAGAGAGAGACATAGAGACAGAAAGCGAGAAATCACCCCCCAGGGGGGATGGTCACGCCGCAATCCCCTCTCCTCCATTCTCCTCTCGGGATCTTGGGCACGCACGCACACGCGCCCGGCGTGAGTTGTAAGCCACCGGGTCCGAGACGCGAACCGCAGTCGACTACGTGGGAGTCCAGCGACATAGCCATTACGTTAACTGCTGGTTCCCAACAAGACATATTTTTAAGAACTAACATACACTCCCAATAACACTGATAAAGAAAATTGTGGGGATAAAGTCCATTGACCAAAATTCTTTTACTTCCCATCCTTTCCTATACTTTTTGTCTTTTATTCTAGGAATGATGCACAGGAATCCCTCAAATATGTAAATAGATCTATTCAGAGTCTCCTAGAGAATTCCTGTTTATAAAGGTATTAAAACTATAAAAGAACCAGAATTTTTCAAGGGTACTATTTTATTCTTGGAACCCCAAACTGAAATAGAGACAAGACTAGCGTGGAAACTGGGACTATATTTTATTAGTTATAATGAGACAATAACATCCACTACCTATACACATTTAGATGGTGAATTGGGTTGAACAGTCTTCCCTCAACAAGTGTGTTCACCTGGAACCTCAAACTCTGCACTTATTTTGAAATAGGCTAATGCAGATGTGATTCATTAAAATCAAGTCATACCAGAGTAGGTTGGGCCCTAAATCCAATGACTGGTATATTTGTAAGAGCAATGAAATAGTAATTCAGACACAGAGAATGTCTATGAAGAAATAAGCAGAGATTAAAATGATACAGCTGCAAACAGTGCCAAGGATTTCTAGGCCTTCAGAAGATGGCATGGGGAGATTTCTGGGAAGAGACAAAGGAGGTTCCTCCCTGTAGAGCTTTATGGGGAACAAGGCCTGGCCAACACCTTGATTTCAGACTTGTAGATGAACAGATCTGTGACAGAACACTTTCTATTATCTTAAGCCACCAGAGTTAAGGTAATCTGTAGCAGTCCTAGGAAACTAAAAGAGATCATATTGAACTTTCCAAACTGCTGAACTTAAGGAGAAATATACACATATACATACACATATGCAGACATGCACAATGGGCCTTCAAACAGTCAGTGGAAACTAGAATTAAAGTATATGTTTTAGTGCAATAAGATTTTGAAATCTGGGGACAGCTGGTGGTATGATGGTTTAGGTACTGAACTTCCACATGGCTGACTGTGGTTTGAGTCCTGGAGTTGAAGGCTTGCTCTCTCACTTTCTCTCTCTCTTACTGTCTCTTTTTGATTAGCACACATGCCCTATGGTAAATTAAAAACAATAATAATAATAAATAAAATTAAATAGCTATTTTTAAAAATATTTTGAAATCTATTATTTTTTTCATAATAAGTATTTCTATTAACCTCTTGAAGAACACTTATGTGTGTGTGTGTATAAAATATTTTCTTTAAAGTATATTAAATCAATATAATAACCCATGGTAACACTTTAAAATGTGTAATAAAAGTAATATATCAAATTCAATATAATATATTCAGAATCTTAATCCAGTAGGGTTTAAGAATATTTTTGTGGATGCTTCCTTCAAAGTAATTATTTTGTGTGTACATATATAGACATACATGCACATATATGGTTCAGTTTGGCATTTTATTCCTAGCCTATTACTTCACAGGTAAAATGAATACATATTTATACTGAAATGCAACACTCCTGCATTCTGAAAAGAAAGCCAAACAAACACAATTTTTAGTGCAAGGAGGGCTATTAAAATACATTTACTTTCTTGCATCTTCTGATTCTTCCAAGCAATATCTTGGCAAGGATTGGTAGGCTATGTTTCATTAGTTTTAAAATATTTTAGTATGTTTTGACAATTTTTGTACATATCTTTTTCAGTTTGTACTTCTTAGAGATGCACTCCAAGTCAAGGTAAGACTAATGAAGTATAAATCAGCCTTGCAAAGACTTATATAAATCATAAACTCAGCAGCTAATTCAGACCACAATATTGTACATGGTACAAAACGATCTATTGAAGATGACTGATTTCAACTCCAGCTGTCAAAGTGACAAGAAAATGAGCTGTTAAAGTCAGCCTTCCTCACAAATGGATGCACAGGAAAATACTGACAAACAGTAACAACTAAACAATGACTAATACGAGCAAGATTGAAACCCATAATGTAATATAATGGGTGACAGCTCAAGACTTAACCACATCCTCTCTTTTCTATTAACTCTGAATACTTTACTCTTCATCGAAATTCTGTGTCTTCTTTTCTTTTCAAAAAGAAATGATGAACTTCAGTGTTAATCTAGGCAGCTCGCCTATTTTTACTTTCCATTTTATATTGCACAATTTCAGAATTTCCTGTCTCATAGTTGGAATGTTATCATATATTCCCCAGCGTGTGGACCACCTGCTGTTGCTCTCAGTTCATGTTGAGAGAAAACTGGTTTATCTAAATTTTTATTTATTTTTTTCTTCTGGTAAATGAAAACTAATTTGCAATGTGTTTCTATGGGAAAATCCTAGGAATAAAAATTATGTAACTACATCTAAAATTGCTAAAGAGAACTTTTAGAAATAGAGTTAAAATTTAATGATAAGTCATAGTTGTAAGCACGTAAAATGAAATAGTTTGAAAATTATAATTATGAACACAGAAGTGTATGCTACAGGGGGAAATGTAATGCAAAATTTCTCAAACAGTCTGCAAAGTCCATAAAAGCTATGTATTGAGGTCTATTATGCATTCAGCACTGTTTTATGCATGACAATAATACAATATTTCTCTCTCAAAGCAAGTAGTCTGGGCCACATATGAGAGATTGTTACCATATATGAGTGGCCACCTAGTAACAATGAAACTCACATTCTGTTTTCATGAAGGCTTGATTGTAATAGCTACTGCCAGATCAGACTTTAGTTTGACAATAGTACTTACAGTTCTTATGGAATTTTTATGTATCTCTATTATTTAAGGGTTGCCATATACTTTTTTTTTTTTTGAGAGGTTTTTCACTAGGGCGCGTGCACTCGCCAGAAAGCCAGAGAGAGACAGAGAGACAGAAAGCGAGAAATCACCCCCCAGGGGGGCTGGCCACACCGCAATCCCTTCTCCTCTATTCTCCTCTCGGGATCTTGGGCACACACGCACACGAGCCTGGTGTGAGTTTAAGCCACTGGGTCCGGGACTCGAACCGTGGTGGACTACATGGGAGTCCAGAGACATAGCCATTATGCTAACTGCTGGTCCCTACACTTCTATTTTTTTTGAGAGAAATTTTGCTATAGGGCTTGTGCACTCACTGGAGAGACAGAGAGAGACAGAAAGTGAAAAATCACTCTCTGTGGTGAAGTCACAATCCCTTCTCCTCCATTCTCCTCTCTGGATTTTGGACACACACACACACACACACACACACACGCATACACAGAGTGAATTTTAAGCTTTTGGGTCTGGGGCTCAAACTGCAGTCAACTATGTGGGTGTCCAGTGACCATTATGCCATCCGTTGGTTCCCCATTGCACTTCTTTATTTATTGAAGTTGCAGATTCTGTTCTCTCTCTCTCTCTCTCTTTTTTTTTTTTTTTTTTTTTTTTTTTTGAGAGGTTTTCGCTATAGGGCACGTGCACTCGCCAGACAGAGAAAGACATAGAGACAGAAAGCGAGAAATCACCCCCCAGGGGGGATGGTCATGCCGCAATCCCTTCTCCTCCATTCTCCTCTCCGGATCTTGGGCATGCATACACATGCGCCCAGCATGAGTTTTAAGCCACCGGGTCTGGGATGCAAACCGTGGTCAACTACGTGGGAGTCCAGCGGCATAGCCATTATGCTAACTGCTGGTTCCTTTCTCTTTTATTTTTAAACAACTAACTTTTATTGTACACTCTATAGATTTCTTCTTTTTGTCAATGTTGGACATAAAGTAAGGTCTAATAACAGCCTTTAGTCTATGGAGAATTACTTTCCTCTACACTACCACGAACATTATCATCTTTAAAATATTGCAAATATGTGAATACAGTGTCTAGCACACTTTAATAGTTTCTCATTGTCTTTAGCATTAAGATTAAATATCTGACCTGTTCTATAAAGGCTCTCACAATCCAGCACAAGTTCTCTTCTTCCTATACAATTCACTCAGCCTTAAACCCTGACACTCACATCTCTCCATGAAACCTTGGCTCTACCTGTCAGGCTGTCTCTACCTTGTATGTAGTACAAGATAGATTAGACTGCTTAAAAGTCTTTGATAATACCTCTCTCATGCTTGCAGAGTGAAGCTTCTTTTTTCTAACACATTATATAATCATCTATCACTGATTCTCTCATGTTTTAGTTATTTACTTACAAACAGGACCTGCTTTTTGATGACAAACACCACACATGGCTCCTCCTGACTCCCTTCTAGACATACTGCAGTACCTGAACCCTGGGAGAGTGTTGCCTAGTGGTTAAGGGAACACATTCTATCAAGTAGTCAGAAAAATCATGAACATATTTTTCTATGCAAAAATGTGTCATGACTTTTCCGATGACCCAGTAGAACCAAGATTCTTGCCTTTGTATCCCAGAGCCAGGCACTAGTGGAGCTGACCTTGGGCAAATTACTTTTCAGTGTTTTAGTTTCCACAATGCCACGGTCATAGTAATACATAATTCTTAAGTTATTGTGAGGAAAAGGACACTTATGTAAAGATCTCAGAATAGAAACTGAAATGTAGTCAGTGTTTTATGAGGATTATAACTGGGAAAGACAGATGGGAAGAGAATAAAAATATGGAAAAGAAATAGAACAAATATTCTTCCTAATAGAGAATAATTTTAAATAGGTATTTAAAATCATATTATAGGTATTTAGGATCATATTATTGGATGGGTTGCATACAAAATTCACCCAAATAAAGAAATTGATGCTCAGTAACATCACATGTGAAGTTTAGAAGCATATTTAAGACTAAATTTCTATTTCAGTGGTATCTTTACTCAGAGGTTCTGCATTGTCCTTAGTTAAAAATCTACAATATATTAATACCCAATAGGCATAGAAGATACTGTTAAGCGATTGTTTTGGGGTTGACTTGAGGTTTTTTTTTTTTTTTTTATTTCATCCTTTGCCTTACATTCTACTGATTAAAAACTGTATTTTTTCATAAATCAATACTTTTAGACCATTTAAAAACTAACATCAATCATAAAACAATATTCTGACAGCTTAACAGTAGCATCTATGCATATTAGCTATTCACTGAAAAACAAGCACAGTTGCTTAAAATCACTGTCCATATCAAATCTCAACAAAAGAAGTGCAAGCTCACTCATTAGAGAAGCTAATATAAAATATATTCCAAGTAAAGAAAGGTTTTATAGATGAAAAGGTAATAAACCGAATACAAATAGGTCAGTGAATATTAATGCAAACATGCCTCCAAATGTTGCTACGATTTTACTGGTTTTATTTTTTTAGATCGTAATAACTTCTATTTACTCTCAGGATAAATTTCAAGCTATATAACACAAGTTAAATGTCATTTACAATCTGAACCCAGTAACTAAAAATAATTATTTTGTACCAGCTATAATATTATAATAATGATAGTAAAACAAAACAAAACAGAATAGCCACTATTTACTAATGAGAAAACTGAAACCTAGTAAGGGCAGGTAACTTATCCAAAACCACACATTTAGCTGATCAGAGAGCCATGCTGAGCCAAGGTGGTCTGGCTTCATAACCTTTGCCCTAAGTTTCTAGATCTATTTGCAATGAGATGTCAAATCCTTGAGAAAGGACTCACTGTCTTCTAATGGAAAGCCAAATCAACATGTACTTTTTTTTAAGCTATTTTTGCTATAGGATGGATGTGCTCACCAGAAAGAGAGAGAGAGAGAGAGAAAGCAAGAAATCACCCCCCACCCCAGTGGGGGAATGGCCACACCTCAATCCCATCTCATCTTCCTCTAGGGATTTTGGGTACACACTCACACACACCCTGTGTGAATTTCAATTCACTGGTTCATACTCAAACTGTGGTTTATTACATGGGAATCTAGTGACATAACCATTATGCCATTTGTTGGTTCACAACATGTAATTTTTAAATGTTTATTTATTTATGTCTTCCATGAGCAAGAGAAACAGAGAAAGTGAGAAACAAAGACAGAGAGACAGCACCCTGAACAGGGTCCCAACATGTAACCCACCCCTAGCCCCAGTGCACTCCAGATAACAGGCAAGTATGTGGCTGGTATGCTCAGCGAGATTTCCAGAGACCAATCTTGAAACCTCCCCTGTGGATCAGCCTCTCAGAGAGGCATGTCGCACCACTGTCTATCTGCTAAGCATGTATTTTTTTTAAGAAACAGTCAAAGTGTTGCTAAAAAGGAATAAACACTTCCACCAGCAAGTTCTCACCATACTGGAAGTCCTCAACAGCAAGGATTATGTTTTATTGGACTTCATTCCCAGAGCCCCTCACAACATCCACCAAATAGAGGAGCTCATTAAACATGTGGCAGTGTTTTACGGCAAGGTGCTGACAGGACTAGCAGAACTAGAAAAAAAGAGCCTTTATTTATGGAGTGACATTGAACTGTCCTGAAAAATAAATGCAGGTACTCAAGGAATAGGTTCAGGTGAAAGGACATTTGAGACACAGGAAAGACTATGTGTGAACAAAAGGCTGAGGTTGGAAATATTACAGATGTCTAGGTAATGGCTGATTGCTGTAGAGGAGGCCAGAGGCAGTATGGGAGAAGGTTTTGAACAGGGAGTCACAGCAGCTTAACAAGCACCTTTAGGACAAGTGACAGCTTCACTTGCAGGGCTTTGCATACCCTGCTGTACCAGTGTCAGTGAGAGAATAGCAGTAGTTCCATGAGCTCTCTAAGAAGTGGGCACAACCTTAAGTCTATCTTATTTGTGCTTTAGTGTGTTTAAAATGTATTCCTTCCACACATGAGCATTGCAAGTTTGAGTAAAACATGACAAGAGAAGGGATTGGAGGAGGTTAGACATGATCACCATAAGAGGAAAAATTTTAATAATGAAGACTATCAAATTAAGTTTTCGCAGTGCAAAACAGAGTGCTTACATAAATTTAAAATGAACATAAGTGAATCATTTGTTAATTATTAATTTAGTAATAAGTTAACTTTTAAGAAGATAAATCTGGGCTTCTGGTTTCAAGAGCAGTTAGAACTGGGTACTTTTATGCATTTCAGGGAAAACATGTGCTAAGATCTACTATCTTAAACTGGAGTGACCTAATTTTACTTTGAAAGACATTTTTGAAAAGCTGTGATTCCCTGACCAGAATCTTCTCCCACATTGTCTCTTGCTTCCTCTATACCAAATGCCATTACCTAGACATATGAAGTATTTCCCCACTTCAGGCCTTTGTTCACACATATTGTTTGTCACTGAAAGCATAGAGAGAAAGATGGTTTAAAAAGATGCTCACTGGGACCAGCAGATGGCATAGTGGTTACATCACTGGACTCCCATATGGCTGACCATGGTTCAAGTCCCAGACCTGGCAGTTTGAAACATGCTGGGCATGTGTGCGTGCATACCCAAAATCTTAAGAGAAGAAGAGATTGCAACATGGCCATCTCCCTTGGAGGGTGATTTCTCTCCTTCTGACTCTCTATCTCTCTTTGTTTCTCCAGCAAGGGCACATAAAAATCACTCTAAAAATAGATAATAAAAATAAAATATAAATTAAAAGATGCTCATGCAGCTAAAGGAGAGATATAGGTCTAAATTTGGATGTTGGGGATTAAGGCTATTTTACAAGGTTTATAGACTGTGTTTGATTCTAATACAGGGGGTTGGTAGACATGGGTGAAGTGATTTGCTTTTTGTTGTACAGAAATTTTATAGGTTGGTTTTAAGTAGTGACCATAGGAGTGATTAAAAGCCAGAAAATGATAAGAAGAGAAGGCACTAGTTTAAAGTGAATGCAAATGTGAATACTTTTTGAAATTCGGCTGAATATACGTTCAATATATCTTTTGAGGTGGGAGTTCTAAGAAAGTAAAGTCATAATAAGCAAAATTTTCTTTTTAAGGGCATGTTTGGAAGCATATCAAGTAAAACATTGCCAACAAAAACATATCCAAAAGTATTGCCTTTGAGAAGAGAAGTATTTCAGAAACTTGTTTTAAAATAGAAAAACATTATAGTAAGCAATGAAGAAAAAGGTAGCGAGAAAAGCTGATTTTTGAGTGTATCTTCTCCCTCTTTTCATTTTTTCTGAGTATTACTTGAATGCAAGTTTTTCTTACTGTATTTTAAAGTTTTATTTTTATTTTATTGTTAACACTTCAGCTCTCACCATTGGTCTTGGTAAAATAAGTGCTTTAATTATCTGCCTGCAAATTCAGTATTAAAATACCATGCTGTCTTTGGTTTATTAGAAGACTTTTGGATTCTCAAGATACTATGGAAAATGATGTAACAATTCATTAATAGTGCATCTCTAAATATTTTGTCATTAAATTATTATTTTATCAGCTCCAAATAAATAAAGAATACATATGTAAACTCTGGAACATGTAAAATTGTGCCTATAATTTTAAAGAAAGATTATAAACAGAAATTAATCATTACTCTAATTAATCTAGTTAATCATTTTTCTATATATATGGGTATGATTACCTCAAACTCCATTATAAAATATTATATATTTATTTTAAGTCTCTATAAACATAACTATTAGCCTGTGATAATCAAATAATTGAGAATTCACAATAATTTGCCACATAGCAAAAGAATACATTAGATTAAGTACATAAGTCTGTCAAACAACTAAAATCTAAACAGAGCTTGTTGCCAAAGAAGATTTATTGTAAACGGAAGTGCAAAGAAATGAAACTTTTATTTCTGTGTTCAATTTTCAAAGAGTTTGGCAGTAATGGAATATGCTATTTGTATCATTTATAAATTATGCTCAAAAGACATTTGCTGAACATATCACTTAAAATTGTATCCTGATTTTTTGATTAGGAGAAATCTTTGGGGAAAAAAAATTTAGTTTAAAGAGAAACCAAATCCTAGATTCTTAGCAGTGAGCCCAGCGGCAGTGGTGCAGACGTAGGTACAATACTTCACAATGCTGGAGGCTACATGGCAGAAGGGGTTCTGTTCCCAGGTCCACGTGTGTATGCCAGACACACTCATGCCATCACCCTGCCTGGGTGTTCAGGATGTTGCTCTTTCTCATAAAAGAAAGAAATTTAAAAAAAAAAAAAAAAAAAAAAAAACAACACTCTTATGAACAAAGAAAGAAAAACAGCCTCAAGTCAATCCCTGTTTCACAATGAGGGAAAATTGTTTGAATTCAAAAGTATTAAATACAGGCTAGCCCCATAGCTTAGTGATTAAGGCAGGTAGATGCTACATGCTCATTGTGGTTTGAATCCTTGCCCAGATGGCCTGAAAAGCACAAGGATGCATGTGCATGCCCCAAATCCCATCAGAATGGAGAAATGGTAGAGGCAGGACTGTAGTGTGACATTCCCTATGGGGACACTTCTCACTTTCCCTTTGTTTTTCTCTTTTTCTTTCTTTCCCAGTGAGCACACAAACCCTCTGGAAAGTTTCATATGTGTGTGTGTGTGTGTGTGTGTGTGTGTGTCTGTGTGTATATGACATGTGACCAAGTATAATACACAGGTATTTTTTCAATTCCTGGAAATACATCACTTACTAACAAAGCATGAGAAAAGACATAAACATTTCTTAAGTTACAAATGATACCTTGACATATTTTGCTAAATAAATGTTAGAAAAGTCAGTTTAAGACTGTTGTTGACAGTGCGTATCTATGTTATTAATAAATAAAGGAAATTATTTAAAAGAGTGAAAGCACAGTTGAATTTCTTTTTTACAGATTATAATATTTTTACAGATTATAAATATGCCCAATCTCTTTGACATGGAAGGATGAAATGAAGTTTATTGTGATATGTTTTCACAATTTTAAAATAATCTAGGAAATATTCTCCTGGAATGCTCTTCCAAAAATGTTACATTTTGGAGGCCAATAGGTAACATGGTGGTTAAGGTGCTGGACTTCCACATGGCTGACCACGGTTTGAGTCCCAGACCTGTTGATTTGCTTTTTCACACTCCCTCTTTTTCTTTCTCTATGGTCAAATTTAAAAATAGTAATAATAGTGATAAATAAAATTAAATACATAATTCTTTTAAAAACATGTTACACTTTGGATTGGGCTACTTCTGACAAAGGATATAATGTCTTGCCATTCCTGTTTTTCAAATATAAATGGTGTAAGTAAAATTAAGTTTCTTTCAGATTCAAGATGCAGCAATTAAGTCAGCACCAAACATTGATTCTACTTATCTAATATTTAAATCACAATGAATGCCAATGATAATTGCACTGTATGGAAGCTACAAAAATTAAATAATTTTGGGACCAGCAGTTAGCCTAATGGCTATGTCGCTGGACTCCCACGTAGTCGACCGCGGTTCACGTCCCGAACCCGGTGGCTTAAAACTCACGCCGGGCGCGTGTGTGTGTGTGCCCAAGATCCCAAGAGGAGAATGGAGGAGAAGGGATTGTGGTGTGGCCATCCCCCCTGGGGGGTGATTTCTCGCTTTCTGTCTCTCTGCCTCTCTCTCTCTGACTGGCGAGCGCACGCTCCCTATAGCAAAAACCTCTCAAAAAAAATTTTTAAAATTCATCTTTTTTATTTAAAATTAAACTTAATTAAAGACTTAATAGACTTCTAAATTTACCTCCTAAGTCTTTCATTGTTTTAGCTGTAAGTATTAGACAATTAATTTAATATATATTTTAAATTTTACCAGAGGGTATGTGCCAGTGAGACAGAGACAGAGACAGAGGAAAAGGAAAAGGAAATGGAAGCAAGCACTCCACAAGGGGAACAGTAATGCTGCAATCCCTTTTCCTTCATTTCTCCACCCTATTGGGATTTTTAAAATGCACAAACAAGTGCCCAGCATGTTCCTCAATTCACTGTGTCTGGGACTCGAACCATGGGGATGGCCATGTGTAATCTGCCTGCCACACAGAGCCAGCTCTGACTAATATTTTTAAGGCTCAATATTGCTATCTACAAAATTCTTACCTTGCAAGGTCTTTAACATCTACATAAAGCAATTAACAAGGTTTAGCCCTCCAAGCTTAATTGATTTGCATTTTATTATTCTGGACCTATAGAGATATTAAAACATCATAGCAATTATAATTATGTATATTTCTTCTGAAATGCATGTTATTATACACGGTTACTCAAATAAGCAAAATGTAAGTTAATTAGCAAAAGCAAAAATCAGTGTAATTTATTATCATTTCTGCATTGCCTCAAAGGTAAAATGAACAACTGCTGTCTATGGTATCTGTGTACACAGTTGCAGATAAAGTGATGTTGACTCTACTATTGTCAGGGAATGCCATGGGAGCTATCGGGCTGTCAGAAAAGTCATGACACATTTTTGCATAGAAAAACAGAGAGAATATGTCATGACTTTTCTGACAACCCAATACTTCAAAAGTGGTAATAAACTAACATTGATCCCTCACTGACATTGATCCATCAGTATGTAAACAGTCAATAAATCTCCTAAAGGCCAGGTTTTCAGTGTACGTGTGTGTGTCTACATGTGTGTGTGTGTGTGTGTGTGTGTGTATCATTATAACATTGATGAGGCACGTCCAGGACTTGTGCTAAATGTTTTAACACTATCACTCATAATGTGTTAGATTTTTTTTTTTCCATAACACTATGGGGTGGACACTTTCCTTAATAAAATAAGTACTTAAGTACGTAGTTTAAGAAAAAATGCAGAAGAATCAGACGCAAACAGAGGCAGTCTGCCTGCAAAACATAACATTGACTGCATCTCACGCTGCCTCTGGTGGCCGTAATTAAAAGGACACAGATACACAGAAACTACCATGTTTCACTGTGTCTCACACAGATTTATTCTGAAATAAACAGATTGTTTAAGGGATCAGGAGAGTATACAGGGACCAGCAGAAGCATCATGGTTACATCACTGGACTCCCACATGGCCGACCATGGTTCAAATCCTGGGCCCGGTGGCTTAAACTCATGCTAGGCACTTGTGTGTGCAGGCCCAAAATCCTGAGAGGAGACTGAGGAAGAAGGGATTGCAGTGTGGCCATCCTCCTGGCAAGTGAGTTCTTGCTTTCTGTCTCTCTGTCTTTCTCTGTCTCTCTGGGATGCACACATGCCCTATAACAAAAATCTTTCTTAAAAAAAGAAAGAGAGAGAGAGAAAGCATACATTTCTTTTTTAGTGCAGACTTCAAAGTTTTACTATTTATTTTCCATGTTATTAATCGCCAGAGGGTGCATGTATTCATCAGAGAGAGATAGACAGAGACAGACAGAAAAAGAGAGAGAAAGCAACACCCAATGGGTAAGATAATTCCATAAACCCTTCTCCTGCATTTTTTCCATCCTGTCTTGATTTGGGGCACACATGCACCCATGCTTTTCAAGTTGCTGGGGCCAGGATTTTTTTGTTTTGGAGAGGTTTTCGCTATAGGGCGCGTGCACTCGCCAGACAGACAGAGAGAGACATAGAGACAGAAAGCGAGAAATCACCCCCCAGGGGGGATGGTCACGCCACAATCCCTTCTCCTCCATTCTCCTCTCGGGATCTTGGGCACGCACACACACGCGCCCGGCGTGAGTTTAAAGCCACCGGGTCCGGGACGTGAACCGCGGTCGACTACGTGGGAGTCCAGCGACATAGCCATTACGCTAACTGCTGGTTCCCCCAGGATTTGAATTACATTGGACCATGTGGGATCCAGCCTCCTTAACCACTGCAGTATCAGACCAGTCCAACAAAGCCAGAGGTTTTCTGTAATGCAGGTTATCTTCATGGTCATTTGTGTTTATCTAGTGGTCTATGGCCATTTATGAATGAAGTACAAGCCTACAGGTCCACAATGGGGGCCTGTAATAATCTTGGCTCCATCATCACTTCTTTCCCATTTTCAAACTATCACCAGTTCCTAGATGTAGTTAATATATTCCACTTCTTTTAATCCTCAAATTGCCATTAATTTATTTCAGACACCATTTCTCTTTCCTTAGTTTCTGCAATGGGCTCTGACCTACTTCCTTGCCTCCAGACTTTGTATCTCACTTATGATGTTCTCCTTAGTGCCTAGTGAACCTTCTGGTCCACAAACCGGATCATGTTACACCCTTTAAATTCCTACAATCACAATAAGGCTCTTTGTAGTTCCATTCCAAGTTACCCCTATAGTGTTATCTTTCAGAGGTTATACACTTGAACATTTGAATAAATTTCACTAAATAATCCACATTTTTCTCAAAACACTTTCTGTTCCATTTTTCTGATAATGTGCTCACTCTTTTCCTCCCTCATACATACTCTTCCTTTAGATAACTCCTACCTGTCCTGCAGTTCTCAGCTGATAAATCACTTTGGACAAGAAGCTCTTCTAGGGACCAGCAGTTAGAGTAATGGCTATGTCACTGGACTCCCACGTAGTCGACCGCGGTTCGTGTCCCAGACCGAGTGGCTTAAAACTCACGCCGGGCATGTGTGCGTGCGTGCCCAAGATCCCGAGAGGAGAATGGAGGAGAAGGGATTGCGGCGTGGCCATCCCCCATGGGGGGTGATTACTCGCTTTCTGTCTCTCTGTCTCTCTGTCTCTCTGTCTGTCTGGTGAGCGCACGCACCCTATAGTGAAAAACCTCTCCAAAAAAAAAAAAAAAAAAAAGAAGTTCTTCTAGAACCTTCCAGCCTAGTTTGGGTGGCCCTAGTAGGTATCCCTTTTATTTTTAGTACTGTCTTGTAATAGCATTGATCCCAATGTGTTATAATTACTTTCCAAAGAACTCTGTCCATCTCTAGACTCTTCTTCAAGAACAGAGACTATGAGTTTTCATTCAGTCTAACATATGGCCTGTTATATATTAGATGCTGAATGAATGAACAGTTGAAATAAAGGAAAAAAAAAAGAGCAATGTTCACTTGTAGAGACCACTTACCGTCATACAGTCATTATATCTTCCTTAAAACCTGAGATTACTTTTGGATATTGAAGCTTATTTACATAGCTTTTTTTATATTTGTATTGCTATGTGAGATCTGGAGGTTCTCAAATTCAAAGGGCCCAGATATCTAGTCATCTTTATGATAAATGATACTAAACAATATTTCCAGTATTTTACAAAAGCCTAAAGATATTGGCCATTTACTCACTATTCTCTACTAGCTCTCCCCACAAACAAACAAGAGTATCCCATTTCTTTGCTTACAGTGAGGCTCGTCTAATTTTAACAAGAAATTTTAATTGGCAGGGGTATATATAATAGATTTGAAACTTTATTTCAAAAGAAAAATAATAAAACATTTAAAGTATAGGATCTGCAGAGAACAAAATAATGAAACCATGTCGTACAGGGAAAGATTTTGAAACCTGCAACTGCTAATAAAAACCAAAAGCTTCATGTCTCCAAATTGTAATGATAGCTAGGTGCGCTAGCTATCATTACATTTTATTTTTTAAAGGCAGGGAAAAAAATGTTTTTCAAATTAAATGTATGAATCTACACTATTCCATTCCCTTAAGCCAAATCATCTCAAAAAAGGAATTTCAGGTTCAAAAGGAAGTGACAAAGCCCACACTTAATATAAAATAAGCACTTGCATAATTTCTGGACAGTACAGTAAATCATTAATAGTATCAGTGGTATTTTACCTCACCTTCTCTTTCCATCATTCCATCTCTTTCCATCTAAGAGCGAAACTCAGAAACAATTTTTAAATAATCAAAAGTCTAGACCCTCATTGGTGGCATTATTTCCTTTTTTTGCCTCACCATCAATAGATTTATTTTAGCAGTTCCATTAATACAGCTGTTGTCAAGAAAGAAAAAGCTGTGCAAATGGCATGTTATAAAATTAAATGGTAACATATTGTGTTGTTTGGGCTCACAGTCAAGTCTAAAGGCAAAAAAGAAAAAAAAAACTAGATGTGATATAAATGCAGGGTTATCATGTGTGTCATCCTGAAATCCAGTTTCACAAAACTAGCACAATATGCTCTACCTGAGGACAAGCTGGGAAAAAAAAAAATAATAATACAGAGAGAAATTGAGAGGGAAGGAATATTATGCCCACAACATTATTTTTTTTTTCAAGAGAGACTTTTGCTATAGAGTACATGTGCTCACTGGAGGGATAAAGAGAGACAAAGAGACAGAAAGGAAGAAATCACCCCTGGGGGTCTGGCCATGCCGCAATCCCTTTTCCTCCATTCTCCTCTTGGGATTTTTGGGCATGCATACACACACACCTGGCATGAGTTTTAAATTGCAAGGTCCAAGACTCAAACTGTAGTCGACTATGTGGGAGTTCAGCAACGTAACCATTATGCCATCTGATGGTCCCTCCACAACATTTTAACATTGACTTGGTAATACATTTTGAAAAATAAATATACACTAATTGGATATATTCTAAAAATTTTAGTCAAGGAAAAATTCCTGCCATGTTAATAAAGGTCTCCCAAATATTTCTTGGATCACGAGATTTCTAAAATTCCTTTTTCTTTTTCTTTTTTTTTTCTTTTTTTTCTTTTTTTTTTTTGCCTCAGGGTGTGTGTGCTAGCCTGGGAGAGACAGACAGAAGACAGACAGACTGACATAATGAGAGGCAAAGTGAGAAATCACCACTACCACCACTGCCCCCCAAACCCCAGGAGCATGGCCACACCACCACAATTGCTTCTCCTCCATTCTTTTCTCAGGATCTTGGGCATGCATGCACATGCACTTAGAGTGATTTTTAGCTCACAGGGTCCAGGATTCAAACTGTGGTTGGCCATGTGGGAGTCCAGTGATGTAACCACTACACCACTGCTGGTCCTTCTAACATTCCTTTTTAATTTAGTGAGTTTACTAGTGGCATGGGCCTAATTAAAATCTCCCCTTAAGCTATTCATAGAAGTGCTTCATTATGAAACACTTTAGTGGTGTTTCAGATCCCATCTGAGGAGCAACCTAAGACAAATGCATTATATCTGTGGTTGAAACTCAAATGTGTATGTATATTGTATTGAGCAAATCATTCAACATAAAAATATTGAATTCTATACTGTATTAACCACCTAATTTATGTATGATAGATCTAGTAACTGACTGAGATGGTTTGAGTTGTAATCCAGAAGGAATTCTCTCTTCAGTAACAACTCTTACTTTCACATAGAAAAAAATGAGTTCCCCTTTCCCATGGAAGAAAATTAAAACAAAAAATCCACATCAAAACTGTGTACTGGGACCAGCAGGTGGCGTGGTGGTTAAGGTGCTGAACACTCCCACATGGCCAACCATAGTTCAAGTCCCGGACAAGGTGGCTTGCTTTCTCACTTTCTCTCTCTCTCTGTAGTCAAAATTAAATAATAATAATAATAATAATAATAATAAATTGATGAGTAAATAAAATTAAAATAATAAAATAATTCTTGAAAAAAAATAAACTGTGTACTTTCTGTTAAAATTACTGGCTCCATCATTTGTCCTCCTAGACCCATGGCCTTTGTCATGTAGCTTTGCAGTTCATTCACTAAAATTTTCCTTCTTTCTCCCAACAGAATAATTTGGAAAAAAAACAAGGCAAAAGAAACCTTTACTTTTATTAATGATTTCTATTTTTTATTGTTAGAGGATGTTTGTGCTTGCTGGAAACAGGGTTGGAGGGAGAGAGAAAGCACCTCTCAATAGAGAATAGTCATGTTACAATTCCTTCCCCCTGTTTCTGCAACTCATCAGGACTTGGGGTACACACACACTTGTGCCCAGTATGTTTCCAAAGTTGCTGGTGCCAGGGCCAGGATTTGAACTATAACTGGCCATAGTCATGGGGACCTGGTGCTATATTCAAAGTGTTTAACCATTGCACTATGGGACTCCCTCCCCCATTTTTTTTTTTAAATAAACATATAGTAAGCATTTTCTTACAACTGTGGGTATAAAAACCGTCATATTACACCTACTGTTCAAAATTTACTACCTCAGCCATCACAGCTTTCAGTTTCAGTACACTGACCCCACAAAAACTTTATGTTGACTCTTTTTAAAGTAATTTGGCTTAAGTGGGAAACTCTTTGGTTCAAAATTTAATTGTTAAACATTTATTAGAGGTGAGAATAAAAGTCACTGTTAAAAATCAGCTCTAAGAAGGACCAGCAGTTAGCGTAATGGCTATGTCACCGGACTCCCATGTAGTCAACCACGGTTTGAGTCCTGGAGCCGGTGGCTTAAACTCACGTCGGGCACATGTGCATGTGTGCCCAAGATCCCGAGAGGAGAATGGAGGAGAAGGGATTGCGGTGTGGCCATTCCCCTTGGGGGGTGATTTCTTGCTTTCTGTCTCTCTGTCCCTCTCTGTCTGGTGAGTGCACGTGCCCAATAGCAAAATCCTCTCCAAAAAAAAAAAAAAAAATCAGTAAGACCAAGTTGACACACTGTAATACAGATAGCTTTGCTATCTAGTTGACATAATTGTGAACAGATAACAAAATGCCATCCTGACCAGCTATCAGCAGAGTAATAATAGCAGATGCTGATAATCATGCATAAGAGCAAATTCTAAATTTATTCATAATTAAATCTTCAGTGATAACATTGAGCTCTATTTGGAATCTATGCCAGTGGACCAAGTAGGAAAAAATGACTGGACCACTAAGAGACATTTAGTCATCATGAGACTTGCTTGTGTACACTTAAATCTGCAATAGAGGTATAATAGCATATCAATGCCAAAGTTCTTTTTTTTCTTTTTTTCTTTTTTTTAATTGTCAGAAGGTGCCTACACTCACCAGAGAGGAAGGGAGAAAGAGGAAAAAAAAATGAGAGAGAGAGAGAAAATACCCCAGTGAGATGTGATCACATTATAATTCCTTCTCCATTTCTCCATCCTGTAGGGATTTGGGGCTAATCCACATAATGCACTGGACATGTTTTTCAAGCTGCCAGGGCCGAGATTTGAACAGAAGTCATCTGTGTGGGATCAAGCTCCTTTAATCACTTGTAGTCTGGTCCAGCCAAAGAGGTTCTATAGCATTAGTTGACTTGAACCAAACCACAAGAGTCTTGAGAAATGTGGTGCAGCACATTAGTACAACAGTTTAGTACAACAGAGTACTCATGATTATTTATTTTTAGTTTTTTTGCCATAGGGCGTGTGTACTCACTGGAAAGAGACAGTATGAGGGAAAGTGAGAAATCATCCTCCAGGAGAATGACCACGCTACAATTCCTTCTGCTCTTTTCTTCTGGAATTGTGGACACACACACACACACACACACACACACACACACACAAAGTGCCCAGCATGATTTTCAAGCCACCAGGTCCTAGACAAGAACTGGGGTTGACCATGTAAAAGTCTAGCACCTTAACCACCATGCCACCTGCTGATCCCTAGGACTCACAATTTTAACAAAATCAAAGACCTTAAAGGAGAGGAATATGCCACTCAGAATTCAAACAAATCCTCTTCAAAACATGCAAGGACAAGAAAGAGATTTTTGTCCTATGACAAAATGTGTCACACTTGGCAAATATCAATCTTACTGGAGTCTAAATTTTACATGAATGCACCTAAGAGTTCTATTCTGGTTTTTAATTGCATCCCCATTATCAAATATAAACAGAAGAGATCAAAGCTGAGGACTGCAAGTTGGAGTTAGTAGCTACAGAGGCCTTTTGTACGGATTTCTGGAGCAGGTGATTATTTGGCACCTTTATAAGTAAAACAAACAAAAAAAAAACAACAAACAAAAACCAGAAAACTAAAATCAATTAACTAATTATTCTGAAGACAGACATTATTTTTTTCAGAGAAACATCAAAGTATTTGCTATGTATCAGAAAACACCTATTTCTATTAAACATTTTCAAATACTAGACAGTGGTTTTTCAACTCTTTCTATAGACAGTGTAAAAATTAGGAGGTAAGAGAGCCCTATGTTGTTGATATTTGGAGACTAACATTCCTTGCAGAATTGTCTGTTCTTTCCAGCTCATAATTCTATAATTTGATATTAAATTAAGACTTTAGTATCACAGAATTTTGGGATCTAAAAAACTTTAAATATTCTCATCCACTCCCTCAAGACTTGATTTACTTTTACATGAATTGAATAAAGTAGTCAAATTAGTCATGCTTGAGACTATGACACTTTGGCCTAAGTGTATTTTAGAAGAAATCTTATTTCCCCAAATTCTTCTGCTGCATGTTTTAAAAAATAATTGCTATCGGGTATGCGCATTCACCAGAGGGAGAGAAGGAGAGACAGAAAGTGAGAGAGCACCTTGAAAGGCAATTGGACCACACCACAGTCCATTCTCTTCCACTCTCTTTTTAAGATTTTGGGCATGCAGACAAATGTGCCCGGCCTGACTCTCAAGCCACCCATTCTGGGACTTAAACTGTGCAGTCAGCTATGTGGGATCCAGCCATGTTAACCACCATGCAACGTGGCTGGCCCACTGTACTGCACACTTTTCTCTTACAACACTGCACATTGCAGTTTAAATTTATCTGGATCTGCTGCTGCCTTTTTTTTTTTTTTTTAGAGGGATTTTTGCTATGGGGCACACACACTGGCTTGAAAGACAGAGAAAAGACAGTGAGAAATCATCCGCAGGGAGATAGCCATGTAGCAATTCCATCTCCCCTATTCTCCTCTCAAAATCTTAGGCATGCACACACACACACATCTGCCATGAATTTAAGCTGCAGGGTCCTGGACTCGAACTGCAGTCAACTGCACTGGAGTCCAGCAACATAACCATTATGCAATCTACTGGTCCTTATTTGCTTCATTTTAAGAAAAAAAAAATTAAATTTTAAGGAAAAAACACTCAATAGGAGAGACTTGATTGAGTTAACCATATGTTTTCTTCTAAAAATGCTATTGAAATAGAATTATACTCTAAAATACTAATTAACAAAAGTATTAAAAATAAGTTAAAAATGCCACTGACTACAAGTATTCCATTCACAATATTACTAAGATTTTGTATTCTTTTTTTTTTTTTTGTACCAAAACTGGCACCTTGCAATAATAGCTGCTTTTCATTGGGGGCCCCCTCATGCAGAGCTGGTTGTCAGAGCTGCCATATATTGAATGCAGATTTTGTCTGGGAAGATACATATGCTTATGTCAATACTGGTCATTTCTGGCTGATGGGATTGCTTGTTATTTTATTTTGTATTTCTTGATTTTTCTATAATGAATAAACATTTTAACCATTATTTGAAGATGTAATAAAAGGTAATTATCTTATTTCTCTTTTGCTTTTATAGTTCAATAGTTATTAATTTTAAACAAGCTTTGATGAAAAAGTAATAGCATTTCCACAGAGTTCTTAACATTTCAATGCCTCAAACAGGTCTAGATTGTATATACTCAAAAGTGTTATCAATTCACACTGAATGACAATGCAGAGGTCACTGTTAATACAAAGGAAAAATGAACCATACTATTTAGGACCGGACTCTAAATCTCAGATGGTATCAGAATAATCACCATTCAACTGCTGAAAATGTCTTCCCAGACAAAAGCAGTTGTTGTCCATAGTATGGCTCACTGGAAGTGAACAATTATTCACTTTTGAGGAAAAAGAAAAGATTAAAATGTGGATATCATTTAAACATCTAATACCTGTTAAAGAAAAAAGTTATTCAAATTTCTCTTTGAATTTTTGGTTAGAAATTTAACCCTATGTATTTTTGAAATTATTAGGAAGTCATTGAGAGCAGAGTCTCAATTGAAGTTGAAATATGCCTTTCAGTAACTGAAGCATATTATTATTAGATGGAGGGTGGGTAGGCAATGCAAGTACATCATAGGAATAGGCTATATTTTAGAGAAAGTGTGAAAGGAGGCTCAAGAGATAGAGATTATTCAGGGCCAGCAGTTGGTGTGGTGGTTAAGGCACTGGACTCCCACATGGTCAACTGTGGTTTGAGTCCCAGATGTGGTGACTTGAAACTCAGGCCGGTCGCATATGTGTGTGTGCCCAAAATCCCAGGAAGAGAATGGTGGAGAAAGGATTGCAGCATGGCCATCTCCCCTAGGGCGATGGGAGGGATGATTTCTCACTTTCTCTCTCACTGTCTCTCTCTGTCTCTCCAGCAGCACACACGCCTTATAGCAAAAATCTTAAAAAGAGAGAGAGAGAGAGATATACAGATTGCTAACCCAAGAAATTATAATATTTCCATAAAATTAGCATAATTTTTTATAAAAAACACTTCCTAAGCTTAGTATGAGTATATAAACAGAATATATGTACTCATATGCACCCCACTGGTGTCCCTCTGGAAATGCACGTCATTTAATATTCACTATGACTTGAAAATTCTAATAAGGATACAAACCACCCACCAGGAAAAATTCTACACTACACAATTCTAATAACCAGTGTTGAGACTACATATATTCTGAAGCACAAGACACATTTCAGTTTGGTAGAAATGTACTCTGTACTCTAACCCTACTTTCTTCTCATTTTTTCCTTTCTTTATATAAAAATATTTAAAACAAATTTATAACACAATCAACTTCTGAAAATAAAGTACAAACAGGCAATAAAATTTTCTCAACAAACTGAAGTCATAAACTTTTTATTCAATTCCCAAAGCAATAGCACATTTTCAATGGCTATATGCTGTGTTATGTAATTAAATTCTAACAAAGAAGTTAAATGTGAACTGAGGTTATATTAAATAAACACCCAGGCACCAAAATATACTTATATTAAAATCACAGAACGTACTTTATAATAGTTTCAGATACAAGCTCTTAAAGGACTATCTCCTTGGAGTTTCAGATAACATGAGGTACTCGTGAATTTAACAAGATTCTGCCAGGAAAGCTTATCTAAAGTAATAAAAAGGATTTAACTGAATGAAGACAGCAGACCTGGAAAGAGATATAGTAGCTGAGAGTTATCAATAAAGTTGATGATCCTTGGAGAACAATAACAAGTGTTTAAATGACGTGGAAGACCTGAAAGAACTTACACCAATGTAGCTAAAAACAAGGTGTCGATACCACATATGTGCCCCTCAGCTTCTTAGAAAGGTCTAAGTAATGGAAGGTATCAGGTAATTTACCAAATAATGTGAGTTAGATCAAGATTTTAATGAAGAAGAAGAACAAGGAGGGGGAAGAGAAGAAGGATTAACTGAAACATTTGTAACAAGATTCAGACATCCAAATCCTATTCCCTCACAGTCAACTGACTTCAGATTTGTGCACGCCTGAATATTGCCCCTCACACACAAAGTTAAGGAACAAGTATATGTGGTGGAGGAAAAAACAAGGTGAAGAAGCGAGATAACAGTAGACCTGGGGGGAGAAAATTTACTACACACCTACTGTATGTTATAAATTCATAACAAGAAAACTATGTTGCTAAATATGACTTTCACATGAGGAAAGGATACTCGGGGAGATGAAATAACTTGCCTGAGATCACGTAGCTGGTGTTCAACAGACTTAAAGTCTGTTCTTTGACAGAACCATATTCTTTCCTAATACGCCTGCCATGTGCATGTCTTATTATATGGTCCCACAGTTTTCGGTAAAACAGAAACAAAATACTGAGTTCCTTGGGACATTTAAAAGAAATGTGCACATTGATTATCTGGAAGTAGATCTGGGTTTATGTGGAACAGAGTGAGTCTGTGATGGAATGACTTCACATAGACTCACTTGATTTCCAAGTATTTGTGACTCAGAATCAGAAATGCAGGAAGTGGACCAAAGAATAAAGATTGCACAGTGACTGAAGTCTGCACTGCACAAAGGAGTAAAATACAAATTTCTAGCCAAAGTGACAAGATCCAAACAATGATAAAGTGGTTTATAGTTACTGGTTGTCAGAAACATGCATGGCAGAGATCTCAGGTAGAAAGACAGGCAGGTTAATAAAAGACATCAATAATCATAAGGTGAATAGAATAAGAAATAATTCTGTTTCTTTCAGTCTATACATTTCTGGATGTGACAAAAAAATCTTAAAGAAAAAAATAATAATATGAGAATTAAAATAAAAATCAATTCTTTTGGGCTGTCGGGTGATGTGATGATTGAGGTGGCTGGATCCAATATGGCTGACTATGTGGTTCAAGTCTTGGACCCAGTGGCTTGAAAAGTCCACCAGACATGTGTGTGCATGTGCCCAAAATTACAAAAGGAGAGTTAGAGGAAAAATGATTGCAGGGTGTAGCCATTCCCCATTAAAGCAGATGCTTTTTCACTTTCTCTTTCTCTTTCTGGCAAGCATACGTGCTCTCTGGCAAATTAAAAAATATAATTTCTTTTCTTTATTTTTTTAAAAATTATTTTAGAGGCTAGATCTTACTATGTTGCTCAGGTTGTCCTCAAACTCATGACTCTCCTGCCTGAGCCTCTTGAGCAGCTGGGATTATAGGTACACTCCAACACAACAGGCTTCTAAAAATAATTCGTGATTGAAATACAGTCAACAGAAATAGGGGATAGCACCTTAGTGCTATCCACAGGACAGTGGAGTTAGACTGGGACTGGAATGTGTGAAGGTGAATGTCTGGAGAATATATTATGGGCAAAGGACAAGTTACATTGGTGTAGGCTTTTGAACAAAATTGTAGTTTTTCTGGAAAAAATAAAATGACTGAATTTTAAAGTTTAGTTGAGGCTTCCACCTTGCAAGAATTTATGGATTTTCGTTTTGGAAAGTTTTCATGAAGTTATGTCAACACCAAATACCTTCCATTCTTTCATGACTTTGCTTCTAATTAAATTTTCCAAAGAGCACTACAATTGAGGGCCATATTGTAGTAGAGGAAGATTAGCTCTCCAAGAAAATTGTGATTTTTTTATTTCCTAGAAGAAGATAATAAGATTGCAAAGAAGGTGATATAAGCAAATGAAATAAAGAAACAAAAAAGAAATGAAGTCTACACTCTAGTTCTCTCCATTTTTCCCCTTTATTTCTCCCACTTTTTTCTTTTGAAAGGTACCCTTCTCATTCTAAAAATGTGGGAAAGAGAGTACACTATTATTTCAGTTTTTGTTTTAAATCAGATAATTCAAAAACATTCTCTAATTTCATCTTATCATCTGTAATGTCAAATAAATATTATGAATCTGTTTTGACAGATAAGGAAAATTGTATTCAAACAAGTTCAATGATGTCACTGGTACAATAGCAAAACTAGTATCCAAGCTTGAGTCTGACATTTTTTTTTTTTTTTTTTTAATTTTTTATTTTTGGAGAGGTTTTTCTTTTTTTTTTTTCCCCCCCATAGGGCACGTGCACTTGCCAGACAGACAGAGAGAGACAGAGAGACAGAAAGCAAGAAATCACCCCCCAGGGGGGATGGCCACGCCGCAATCCCTTCTCCTCCATTCTCCTCTCAGGATCTTGGGCACGCACACACACGCACCCGGTGTGAGTTTTAAGCCACCGGTTCCAGGACGTGAACCGTGGTCGACTACGTGGGAGTCCAGCGACATAGCCATTACGCTAATTGCTGGTCCCAAGTCTGACATATTTGTAAAACTTATGCCACTTCTGACCCACCGTGTTAAGTTATCAATGATTTTGTCTATAGTCTAAAACCTGTTGTTGTTGTTTTTAAACGTCCTCCATAATCTTCAGAAATGTTTCCTTGCTCCTTTAAGGAGGAAAAATAGCCTACGTAATCCAAAATTGCAATTTTGCCATTACAGGGGAGCTCAACAAAAAGGCAGTGATGATATTTTTTAAAAAAAGAGAGAGGAAAAAAATACAAACCTCTATCATGTGAACAGAGCATAATAAGTGGCATTTTTGCAAATTGGATGCTTGACAGTGCCTGGGTGGAGAAGTACTAAAGTATGCGTTTTTGAGCATGGAGCAAGGAGATTGCTTTTTCTTTTCACACTCTCAGGGGGCTCACTCAAACACCTAATAGTGCTTTTCAACCTTTAATGCATTCGTAATGGAATTCCCCCTTTAGAGTGTTTTCACTTGCCTGGGAAGAGGCTCCAGCTTCAGCCTCTACAAACACTTCTTCTTTTTTTTTTTTTTTTTTTTTTTTCTTGAATACTGTTCACATACATTGGAAGAATCTTCAAAGGAGAGCTGGAATACCTCAAATGGAAATTCCGCAAGTCTCAGCAGTCAAGAAGGCACAGAGCAGAAAAGTGAATGGTAGCTATAAATTAGATACAAGTCACATTAATGAATTGAGATAAGAAGTGTGAAATAAAATCAATCCCGGATCCTTAGGGGACAAAGAGAGGGTTTCTTTTAATCTTGGGATGAATTTAAATCAATACAAAAGTATAATTGACTCATAACCTGAATTCTCCTGACAATGCAGAGAATTAGAAACAACCAAAAAAAAAAAAAATTAAAAGCAAGGGAAAAAAGTATACCTCCTCATTTCAACTAGCTCGAAATTCCAAGAAACCTTTTTTGATAGTATTAACTGTATCCATAATGAGCAATGTCCACGAAGCCTTTCAAAACATCCCATCAAACACTGCACAGTTGCCTGTAACCAATCAAATAATTTGATAGCGGCAAAGAAGAATATGTATAAATATATATAAGTATTCTTTCTCAGGCCAAATATCTTAGATATAAAAGTCAAGACCATAGGGATAGTGAAACCCCTCCCTGAGAAAAGACTACTTAAGGACAGGAGGCTTAAACTCGGCAGTGATTGGAATTCTACAGTAGAATTGTTTTTTTTTTCTCTCATAAATTTTAATGAGAATATCAATTTTTGTAATCAAGCAGAAGTAATTCCTGCCAATAGTGCTCATTATATGTCAGAATTTTTGAGTAATAAAACAATTCCAGGTTTCCATGTGCCAGCATCTTTCCTTTTTGTCTTTTAAGGGAAAAGGGTTCTTAGAAAGGGTTTCCAAAATATGTCATGTGGGAATCTAGCTCATCAGTCAAGCAATTGAATCTTTTTTCCTTTTGCAAGCATCATATCAAAGTAAGGACAAAGTTGGATATTGAGATGGGAATGGAGTCAATTATATTTAATGTTTCGGGGAAAGGAAAAAGAAGAAAATTGCATACTACTTGCTGCATTTTCTTATTTGTCTCCTCTGAGGAAGAACTTGGTCTCTGCCTCTTGAAAAAGTAAAAACAACAGGCATCTTGTGTGTATTTTTCATGAAGCTCGATGTTAGCCAGTTGCTAGACTTCACCGGTGATATATTCATGAGAAGAAGCAAGCTGCAGAGTTTCAGCCCGAAGTTTACAGAACAGATGGAGATGCTTTTTACCTTCTTACAGACCATGAGTTTTTAACCATTTATTTTTCAGAAGTCCAGTCCTCATCAGGGAACATCTATACGAGTGTGTGCAATTTACAGTCAGTTGTAAACATGATTGTTCACAAATTTGGCAAAAAATCATTCTCGAAACATGCTCTGACAACTAGATACTTGAAGAAATCAAGCTTTAAAGCTCTCCAGGTAGGTGAATAACATCGGAGGTTGGAACAAAGACAAAGCCATGAAGAGTGTTGTTCTTGAATGGCTATTTAGGAAGATATTTAAATATCTTTTCAGTCAAATAAGTAAGTCACTGATGTAGCAGTGTGGATGGAATTTGGTGATCTTAGTCTTCCATGAGTAGTCAGACAAGTCAGGTGTTTCATAATTTGAAGTTAGGCAATACACTTGTGAAACCACACTGACAGAGTAGCAGTAAGTGAGACTCAGTGAGTCCCACCAGGGTCTCAGAGAAAAATCTAGTCAGCTGCTCAGTCAGGGCACTGCTGATCATTAAGAAACCCAAGCTGAGAAGGCAACTGAAAACATTGCATAGGGAGGACATCAAGAGCACTTCGGATGCTCGAAAGGGTTTTATCAATGATTCTGCATCTTTTTACCCTGCAAAGATTTGGAATGTGATAAAGATAGTAACAAGAATCATATTAGAATACTAATATTTGGAACTACCAATATTTGCTACTTTCTGTTCTTAAAATAGTTCAGATAATTTGGCCTTTTGAATCATATTCCTACTTTGTGATTCCAATTTAGAATGAGTGATCAAGAACTTTATATGTACCTGTGTTAAACTTAGATCTACCAATTTCACCTACAGGGGCTACCCATTGCTGCTGAATGTCCTTTTTTTTTTTTTTCATTAACAGGAAAAATCTTGTGGTAATTCTAAAAGACTATAAAACCCTCCATTTTCTGCTCAAGTGATTCGTGACATTGGACTAAGTTCCAACATTGGGCTAAGTTTTAACTACTTCGTGCTCTGTGTAATTTCCAGAAAGTGTCATTAGAGAAATGGGATTATGCTGTTTGTCTTTTTTCCATGTTCTCTTAGAACTCAGCTGTTTCACTTTGGGTCAAGTAGACCTTGCAGACCGTGAGGATAAAGGCTGTCCCTAAACGGTGGGAGGATGTTGAGTTGCCAGAACACTGAATTAGTGACGACTTTAGAGAGCTGCAGAAAAAAGTGGCTAGATTCCCAGATCTGACTTCTCTGATGGGAAGCAAACTGTCATTCTTATTTGAGTTATTATTTGGAGGTTCTCTGTTTGGTGAAGCTAAGTTATATTCTCAAGTTACTTTACAAGTCAAAAGGTCTTGAAAGAAGCAACAAAATGACAACTTTTACATTATTACCTTTATAACTTCTGAGTACACACAAGTGGCATCTGTCAGTCAAAAATAAGCACTAAGGAAATTATCTCTGTGAATAACTTTTAAAGGTAATTAGCTACACAAATTTGGGGAAAGATCCACACATTAATTAAAATTCTCATCCTGTCTTAAAGTCATAGTCAAAAGTTGCTGAAAGATGCTAGATCTATAAATACATAATACCATTTTCTAAGTTGAATCTAGAAAATAAAGGAATTGAACTCTTAGTACTTTTATGTGCTAGTCCTTTATTTTATTTTATTTTTAAGAATTTATACACATTCAAAACATTTTCTTAAGAAAATTGCTAATCAGAATTTTTTTTAGTAAAAACCAAGGTCATATAATCAAAGTGAATCTTTTGAAAAATCAGATAAGTTTGATAATTTGAATGTTACAAAAGTTATATCCTTTTTCCTTGAATTTTGAAGAGACACATAACAAAATTGAACATCTTATTTTTAAATAAAATCTGTATTTATCTCAGGAAAAATTAATCTGAATTTCCTAAATTTTCTATATTTTTTTTTTACTAATAAATTAACATTACTTCTACATAGCATTAAAAATAAACTTAGACAAACCAAAATTTAACAGAGTTTAATTAAATAAAGGGCGGGAGATTTTAATTAGGCAGCCTCCCTGAAGATGGCTTCTGAGAGACTGTGGCTAGCTGCATGGTTTACAGAGAATACATGGAGGTGGAACAAGAAAATCGACCTGTACCATAAAGAAGGGAGAGTGTCATACAGAAATGTAAGCGAGGGGGTGAGGTAGGGAGATCATTGGTTACGGGTGGAAGGTAGGGTACAAGAAAAGCATAAAAGATGGGCTTTCTGTGACCAGCTGAAATGTGACTAGTGTGATTGGCTGTAACTCAGTAACTAGCTCAAAAATAAAAATAAAAATAAAAATAAAAATAAAACAAACAAACAAAAAAACCCCAACAGCCTAACAGGTATGATTTCAGCTTATCCAGAAGGAGCCAAATGTGGGAGTACAGGGGCTATGTGGGAGTCTAGCGACATAGCCATTACGCTAACTGCTGGTTCCCACTAAAACATTTTTTAATTTACATTTTTTATTTAATTTTCTTATATACATTCAATCACATTATTTAGCTTACAAAGTAAATATTTCAACATGTTAATATTTCTCCCTTGTCCAGTTGATAAAACTATAAAATATCTTTTAATAGTTACTGCTTTTTAAGTACCAGTGTCTTTGTATATTTTAAATGTCTTAGCAAAATTCACTAGCAAAGTATTAAATTTCCAGTAGCTCAAAACTAAAAAAATTTAAGAAACTTGCTCATTCAAGTTCATATACTTAACAACTGGAAAATTCTGGATTTAAACTCAGCTTTTTCAAGTGGCTACGTTCTTTCTTCAATAATCTACATAGTTTTAGGAAATGTAAATGACTACCTAGTAATCATTCCATGTGTTATATTTATTGAGTAGATACTTAAAAAGTAGTTAAGCTCTTCAAGGTTTAGAGGAAAAAGTTATCATATCCCTTTAGTACTGCTAGGGAAAAAAAAAGAAAGCAGTGGTGAAAATCTCCAGTTGTTGGGAACAGGTTTAACATTTTTTTCACACTCAAGAGTGATACAAAAAAAGATCTGATGATATAGATTCTGGTAGTGATAGTTTATTACTGCTTTAGAATAATTTTGCTAAAAAGAAAAAAGAAAAACAAACACAATCTTTTTTTAAAGACTCCAAGTTGTCAAATACTCATTTGAAAATAACTAAAACTTCAAATCTAGTTAAGTAGAATGTGACTAAGTTTATCTGTAAGAATAAAAGTGAAACTGAGTTAATTTTTATCATATTATCTGAGACACCAAAAGTCTGGTGTTTGCTATCAATTTCAGAAAACTATTTAGAAAGTTTTGGGTCATTACTAATTCATCTACAAAATGAAGAATTAAAATTTCATTGAGAAATCCCTCGTAACCAATTAAAGACCTAATTTAACTTGTTTGAAAAATGTATAATACTTCTTAAACTTACATTACCCAGGCCTTGATTGTCAAATGTAAAGTAATATGTCACTTAATGATCTCTAATGTGTAATGTAACAACTCTTTCATAACGACTGTTTCTATTTCCCATTAGGGACATCTGCAATACCACCTGAGCTCTAACTCGGAAGTACAATATCAGACTTCAAGGCGAACCTCATCCCCATCGGTAGCTAAAAATGTCCATATCATGCAGAGCCCTTTGAATAATGGAACAGACAAGAGGTGTCAGCATGAACATTCATTCAACTCTGTGCACTGAAGGGAGGATACAAAGGCCTCCCCCACTCCCAGTAGAGTTTGAGACACCTAACTAAGACTTCAGGTTTCTGGAAGTTGTTTTCCATCAGCGAATGACTCATAGTAAAATTTACAGGATGATCATAAATAAGTAAGATATGGAGGTTATAGTAACTATTATGTTTGACTGCCTAGCATAATTTCTCTCTCTCTCTCTCTCTTTTTTTTTCTAGTTCTGGTAGCTGTATTATCTGTTTTCTGGGAAAAGAAATCCTAGAAGGGTGAATTGTGGTGCCTCTATCTTCTACCAACCAAATGAAATCAGCATTTTATATCAGAGTTTCTTTCCTTCTTCTTTTCCTTCTTTTTTTTTTTTTTTTTTTTTTTTTTTTTTTTTTTTTTTTTTTTAAATTCACTAGCATGTCTATGCACTAGCCAGAAAGAGATAGAGAAACAGAGGAGAAAGCACCCCCCCAATGGTACATAGTGATGCCACAGTCCCTTCTCCTCCAGGTCTCCATCCTGTCAGGATTTGGGGCACATGCACACACATGCACCTAGTGTATTTTTCAAGCCTCAGAAGCTGGGACTGGAACTGCCCAGAGGACTGGCCCTACATCACAGTTTCTTATTTTCACTGAACATGGATATTGGCATATGGAATGGTGGCATCCCTGCACAAAATCTGTAAATTGGAAGAGGGTGCACAGATCTCTTTTCCTCTTTGTTAACCTCAAAGCATATACTTCAGAGAACCTCCACAAGAAGAAGACATTTGGAGTAGGAGATGACAGTGTTGAACTTTACCCAGGTCCTGTGGTCCTGAAACACTGTAAAGGTGAAGAAACACCCCCACCCCCCACCTGCACCCTTTGGTGGCCCAGACAATAGTTAACTGCAAAGAATCACCCTTTCTCATCAACTTAGGTAAGACTCAGAGACAGATCCCCTTGTTTGCCTATGGTAAGGCCAGACCTAGATCCTCCAAATTAATATTCTTTGCCTCTTGCTCACTGAACCTTTAATCCCCATTACCAAATGGAGCAAAATATTTGTTAATCAACTTTGGATAACTTTCTCTGCTTCCCCTAGGTCCCTGAATTTTGCCCATCTTCAGCTTGAGCCAGAACAGGTAAAACTGAGAGTAAACATTCTCTGATTTACTACCTAATCATGCCATCCTTCTGTCCCGCTTCAAACCTGTGTACTCTTTCCTAAAGGTAAAAATTCATTTTGACTAAGCATCGTGAGGATTGCAGGCCTTATAGTCAGAGTTTTCTCCCTTTTCAACAGTTGTTTTGTTCTCCTTACACTTACACTGTTGAGTCAAGTCTGTCCTTACTAAGTCCAAGTTTGTTCTTCATTTGAGAAACAGAGTGAGGACACAGTCAAAGAAAAGTAAAGGCAAGGAGGGATGAGAAGTAAAAAGCGGGGGGAACCAGCAGTTAGCATAATGGCTATGTTGCTGGACTCCCACGTAGTCCACCGCGGTTCACGTCTCGGACCCGGTGACTTACAACTCACGCCGGGCGCGTGTGCGTGCGTGCCCAAGATCCCGAGAGGAGAATGGAGGAGAAGGGATTGCGGCGTGACCATCCCCCCTGGGGGGTGACTTCTCGTTTTCTGTCTCTATGTCTCTCTCTGTCTGTCTGGCGAGCGCACGCGCCCTATAGTGAAAAACCTCTCCAAAAAAAAAAGAAAAAAAAAGAAAGAAGTAAAAAGCGGGGATGTGTTGGTAGCTCTGCATCCATAGATTAGTTCCCAAATCCCAGTTTTCTAGGCCTTGTAATTGCATAATCTGCATCCTTTGAGGTTAGCAGAGGGCTCGCACTCCAATAGCGTCATATCTAAGAGCCACTCTTTCCTGCACCCAGTTGTCTGCCTTCTCTGCTGGTATGGAAAATATTTTCCAGTCTGAAAGTCCAGAATATAGACATCATGGTTTCAAATTCCTTCTCTTCTAGCATGAAGAGTATGAGAGTCTAGGGGAAGCTGTTAATACTAGTCTAACATCTCTGGAAAGGGATTTCTCTTCTGCTGTACTTTCTCCATCCATATGAAATTTAGAGATTAATTTTGTGTATAATAGTTCATTTAGGAAAGGTCCCTAACAAAGTGCATTTGTGCACGGAGAGATTGATTCCACATGGCTGACCTTCACTGAAGTTTTGTCCTAAGCAGCTTGCAAAATATGTGCCCATATGTGAGCATATTATTATTTTTTTAAAAGTATGCACATTATCATCTCTTTTCTCCCATAGAGATAATGAAGTTTGCAGAAAAGAAAAATGAAAGATTTCTTTTTCTATGCATCACATTTAAACCTTGTAAGCACCTTTGATTTTTCTCCCATTAACCACCTCTGCCTGATCTCCTACCTAACATTCAGTTAGATCTACTAAGGTTTTGTCTGAAACTTTTCTTTAACTCTTTACTCTTCTGGTCATCTCAGTTCCACACACCCCACTGACTAAAAGTGCTTTCCTCTTAAGAAATCTCCACATATTCTCTATTCCCTTAACAAAATTATTGCACAAATATTAACCATAGCACTGTGTTTCAGATAATAATATAAATCTAGACTTTCCATGATAATCAACAACAGATTAGACTTCAGATCATTGTCCTTCACAAAGCAGGTGGGGCTGGGGGAGGTTTATGTTCTGCGTTCCTGAAGAAGTTTGACTAAGGGTATTGTATAGTGAAAAATGTGGACTCCAACAGGTATTGTTAACATCTACCTGAGGCACATTCTTTCTTCCTCACTAGTACTACTTTGATTTTATTAGGACGTGACAACTATTCCAATGTATAATTTTATTTTGTAGATTCCCTTGTAGCTAAGAGGTAGAGATTTTTATGACACAAACTCATGACACAATTCTGGATGAGGCGTCGGGACAGGAAGTCTGCTGGGAGGTTTTATTTTTCTTATGTAAGCACCACTTTTTTCTTCTCATTGCTTTCCTCTTGGACTTATTGCCTGCAATGTGGCTGTGGTGTTTTGAAATAGGAACCATTTTCTGACCATGAAGAAAAAGTTGACAGTTTGGGAACCAGCAGTTAGTGTAATGGCTATGTCGCTGGACTCCCACGTAGTCGACCACGGTTCGCGTCCCAGACCTGGTGGCTTAAAACTCACGCTGGGCGTGTGTGCGTGCGTGCGTGCCCAGGATCCCGACAGGAGAATGGAGGAGAAGGGATTGCGGCATGACCATCCCCCCTGGGGGGTGATTTCTCACTTTCTGTCTCTATGTCTTTCTCTGTCTGTCTGGCGAGCACATGCGCCCTATAGCGAAAACCTCTCCAAAAAAAAAAAAAAAAAAAGAAAAAAGAAAAAGTTGACACTTAAGAATGGCAGAGTAGAAAGAGAGAAGGATACGAGCGCATATGTGAGATCCCTGGGCTACTATAAGCCTATAGTTCTGGGGTCTTTCTGTTCATGTATTTTACTACAGTTCCAATAGATACCATAGATACTACAATAATTCTTTTTTTGTTTTGAGATATTTTTGCTATAGGGAGCATGTGCTTGCCAGAAAGACAGAGAGTCAGAAAGTGAGAAATCCCTCCTCAGCAGGGGTGGCCATGTCGCAATCCCTTCTCCTCCATTCTCTTGGGATTTGGGGCATGCACACACACACACATACCCAGAGTGGAGTTTTAAATCACCAGGTCTAGGACTTGAACCACGGTTGACGATATGGGAGTCTAGCAACTTAATCATTATGCCATCTGCTGGTCCTGATACCCTAATAATTTTGTGCAGCTGTTCTCCAACATTTTTCACTAAGTTCAAACCTGATACTATGGTGATGATAATTTTAAATATAAAGGGTTTTATCTAAATTTTTCAATACTTCTGTCTTGTCCTTTTCCTTTTTAATTGTTTTGTAAGGGAAAATATCAAACATAAAGAAAAGTAGCCAATATTGTATTATGATCTTATTAATCCATTAACTATCCTCAAGATTAGCAATTTATAGATGCTGTTATTTTAAACCATACTTAACCTGCTTATATTTTAGAGATGGTATGTATAAGCACAGTAGCAAGAAAAAACTTAAAACAATTAGCCGCCAAATAATTTACTGCCACTTAGAAGAGGTCAGAAGTGTAGGATAGGAAAACCCAACCCCAACCCAACATCAGAAAAACTTTCCTATGTCACAGGTGAAAATCAAAGCAAGAGTTGTATAATGGAGGAATTGCATATTGAATATCTAAGTATTTAGAAATGAAAAAGACTTGAAAATAATAAAAAATTAGAAAGGGAAGGATGTGCAGAACAGATTTTAAATATCTTTCTATTTGCTTAAGTAGTCTGCAAACCAAGAATGTTTTCTTAACAATTCACAACTAATTAAATAACGTCTTTCACCTAAAGTGATCATCTACTTCCACAACCTTGAAAAGTCTCACAGTTCAGCCTGATGCCAGAATCTTTATACTTCTTTCCATTTTTTGACTAGCATATATAGTATAAACATACCCACTGACAAATGAGAGCAAAGGTCAGTGTTTATCTCACTCTTCCATTCTTCTAGTTTTAACTTCTTTCTTATTACAATGTTTTCAACTCCTTCTCTAAAGATAATCAATGTATTTTTTTTTTTTTTGAGAATTTTTTGCTATAGGGCACGCCCTCTCGCCAGACAGAGACATAGAGACAGAAAGCAAGAAATCACCCCCCAGGGGGGATGGTCACGCCACAATCCCTTCTCCTCCATTCTCCTCTCGGGATCTTTGGCACGCATGCACATGCGCCCGGCGTGAGTCTTAAGCCACCGGGTCTGGGACGCGAACCGCGGTCGACTTCATGGGAGTCCAGCGACATAGCCATTATGCTAACTGCTGGTTCCCAAGATAGTCAATGTATTTTAAACTTTGATGTCCATGATTATATATACAAAAATATGAAAGCATCTATACTTCTATTTAATTTTAAGTGAACAATATCATCTATCTATCTATATACATGTATTAGTCAATGACTTACTTTTTTATAGAATTATTTATTTAATTTTATTATTATTATTTTTAAATTTGACCGGAGAGAGACAAAGAGAGAAAGTGAGAAAGCACGCCACCAAGTCCAGGTCTCAAACAGCAGTCAGCCATATGGGAGTCCAGCACTCCAACTACTATGCCACCTGCCAGCCCCCATGACTTACTTTTTTAAATAAGTTATGGTCATCCCCAAGGGTAAATAAATACTTATATTTTCTAGTTTCTGCATGTATCCATATTCATATAAAATTTTGCATGAATTGGAATAGATATGTTCCAGATTGGTTTTCATAGTGTCATCTTTTTTATTATATATTTTTTGCCCTCTTCCTCCTTCTTCTAAAAAGTTACGAAAGGACAAATGGGAAGCTTTTCTTTTTCTGTTCGTTGCATTTAAGTAGTGGAAGGACCTTCAATTTCTTTCTCACTGAACACCTCTACCTGGTCTCTGTCCAGTTATCTCCAGAGGTCTCCCGCCCCCACCCTTTAACAATAGGGCTTGTGAGCTTGACAGAGAGAAACAGTGAGAGACAGTGAGAGGGAAAGTGAGAAATCACCCCCTGAGGGGCATGGCCATGCCACAATCCCTTCCCTTTCATTCTCCTCTTTTGGGCAGGCAAGCACACACGTCTAGTATGATTTCCAAACCACTGGGTCCATGACTGAATCAGGGCCAGACATGTGAGAATCCACACTTCATCCAACTTGCCACCTGCTGGCCCAATTCCATCTTTATCTTCTTTAATTAGACTCCTCCTCCTCCCTCTAATAAACAACATCAAATTTGGAATCAGAATGTTGATATTCAAATCTTGAGTCCACCAGGTATGTAAAGTGAGTATCATTTTTTTTTACCTGTTAAATTAGGAAAATATTAGTTCCTACAATATAATTTCACTGTATTAAGGGTAAATAATTTTGTACAAAAGACGTCTCAATTCTACCTGCTATATAAGGAGAACTGAGTCAGTGTGAGCTGACTCCCAGTCCTTCTTGTCACATATTTCACCTGAATCACAGTGCTCTAGCCACACCAGCCTTCTCTCTGTTCTTTAAGTAGGCCATTCATTTTCTTTTCTTTTTTGGAGAGATTTTTGCTATAGGATGCATGTGCTTGCCAGAAAGAGACAGAGAGACAGAAAGCAAGAAATCACCCACCCCGCACCCCCCGGAAGGAATGGCCATGCAGCAATCCCTTCTCCTCCATTCTCCTCTAGGGATCTTGGGCACACGTGCACACATGCCCAGTGTGAATTTAAGCCACCAGGTCCAGGACTTGAACCACAGTTGACTACATGGGAGTCCAGTGGCATAGCCAGTACGCCAATTGCTGGTCCCAAGGCATTCATTTTCTAACATAGGACTTTTACACTGCTTATTTCACTGTCTTAGTATTTTTCTATTAATTTATCTGTTCTCCTCCTCCCCCTTCATTTTGCTTACTAAAATGTAATTTCTAGTAAAGCAGGAATCTAGTTTTCTTCTACATGGTTTCAACAGCCTAATATCATGTGTAACACCGAGCCTTTGGTTTTATATGTGCTTGTTGAATAAATAAATGATATCATTTGGTATTTATCTCTAGAGTAATCCATAAAAGTAGGTATTATTTCTTCCATTTTGCAGATAATGAAAAGCTCAACTAAATACTTTCTCAAAAGTTGTAGTAAGCTATTGAATTGCCCTTGAATCCAGGTTTCCTTTCTGTATGTCAAGTGTTCATTCTGCTGTTTTTTATCTGTTATTTATCTTTTTAATGGACACACATTTGGCCTCTTCAACAAGATTATAAATCACTTCAAAACATGCACTTTACTGCCTCTAGTTTATGTAACAATGTTATCTCACAATAAGTACATGATAAGCATTATTTTTTTTGCTAATTATTCTCCCTCATGGCTTTATGCTTTTGCCTCCTATACACTCTCTATAAAATGTCTTTTTTCTAGGCTTACTACAGAATCTTACTTGTTTATATAGGTGCTGGTGGTTAAAATTAACTTGGCAATAGATGTGCAAGGGATGTTTATGATACTCTTCAGGATATTGATGGCTTTTGAATCTTAACTGGCATACCAGATCAAAAATGATTCTCAGGCAAGAAAATGTAAGGCAGAACACAATAGAAAGAGAATGAACATAGTGAATACCACAGTAGTTTGGAAGCAGCAACAGCTGTCACTTGTGAAGGGAGAGAAACTAGAACAGGTGCCGGGCTGAGCCATAATGACCCAGTAAACTAAGGAGGGATATTTGAGCCAGAAATAGAGAAGGATGAAAACAGACTGTCTATTTTTTAAAAATCTAGAAAGCTGCTGCTTAGAATAAGTTTGATGCAGATAGCTGTTCTGAGGTTAAACTAAACCAAGAGATCATAAAGCTTTCCTCTTGGATCACAGGAACAATCCGAGCAATAAATCACCAGACTGGCAAAACTACGTCTTGGGTAATAGTGACACTGAATGTTAACACCTTCTTATATTTATAGCTAGAGTAAAAGGAAAGAGTGCTGCATAGTATGAGTGGTAACATGAGGTTCTTTAATGTGTTTCTTTGAGGGTAATTTTTTTTTTTTTTTTTTTTCTAGAGAAGTTTATTCTATGGGGCACACCACTCACCAGAAAGACAGAAAGTGAGAAATCTTCCCCCAGGGGGATGACCATACCACAATCCCTTCTCCTTTATTCTCCTCTTAGGATCTTGGGCATACATGAACACTCACCTGGCATGAGTTTCAAGCCATCATGTCCAGGACTCGAACCACAGTTAGCCATGTAGGAGTCCAGTGATGTAACCATGTAACCATTATACCATCTGCTGGTCCCTTTGATTTTTTTTTTTTAAAGAGAGATTTTTGCTATAGGACACATGTGCTCACCAGAGAGACAGACAGAAAGTAAGAAATCATCCCCCAAGGGGAGATGGCAACTCTGCAATCCCTTTTCCTCCATTTTTTTGTCAAGATCTTGGGCACGCGCGTGCGCACACACACACACACACGTCCAGTGTGAGTTTCAAGATGCCGGGCCCGACTACGTGAGAGTCCAGCAACTTAACCATTCATTACACTATCTGGTCCCTGATGATATGTTTTAACAGTGAAAGACCTGGCATGTCTGGCCTCTTCTTTCCATTTGTCCTATAATCAATACAGATCAAGTCCTCATCATTTATTCAACTCAAATATTTATAGAGTCTTCTAACCATAAAAGACAGTCACTCAAGAAGTTTATAAAATGCATATCAGTGGGTCTCAAATTAAATCATTATAAATCTATAATTCTGAAGTAGGACCTTCCAATTTATTTTTTAACATGTGGGTGCCCCAGGAAGTAAGATGAATTATTCTACAGCCAAACAACTACACGGGTCTCCTAAACATCATACAATTGGGTGGTTGGGAAAGTCATGATGCATTTTTGCACAGAAAAATAAGTCACAAGTTTCCTGACAACTTATTATTTCATGATTATTTGCCTAGACCATCTTCTCTCCTCATTCAATCTTTTTGTCTTGGAAAATTGCTATAAATCTACAACAATCATGTTCAGGTATTGCTCAGGCATCAATCCCTTCTCTGTCTTACTCTACTGCTTTTCTCCACTAGATGGTTACTTGATTCCTTCTCTATATTACTTCTGCACCATTTAGATATTTATTTTACTACCTATTCATGTTATGTCTTTATTGTCATCTTCACAAATAAAGTGTAAGCTGTTTAAGGGTTGATAATCATCTTTCATATTAATTATTAGCAAAGTATTTGGAACATGTTAAACAATAAATGATTGGTGAGCAACAGTATTTATTATGCTGAAACCCAAAATAAGCAAATTTTAGTCCTCTATATATAAAGAGTATAGGTGAAGAGTGTGTGTATATATATATAGATGTGTATATATGGTTGCATAGAAAAAATACATCATGACCTTTCCAACAACCCCAATATATGTGTTAAGTATATATTACATAATATATATTTGGTTCTTCTAATACATGCTTTCATAGTAGAGAGAAGAGAGATACTGGAAGCTCACAAAGGTAGAGTTGACATTTTCTCTGTTTTCCATTCTTTTTGGTCTAGGAAACTATATCTAGACCTTCACTGTAAGTAAATAAATAAGGCTGGTGTAAGTGACATATGATAGACTAATTTGTACTGTAAAGTAAATTATTAACTTCTACTGTAAATTTTCCTTCAAATAGGGGAGTCAACTTGTGAATCAAAATAATGCAGACTGCTTAGTGAGATGGGATTACAGAAATGGAACATGCTTTTACAATAAAAAAATTACTTTTGTCCCTTTTTTTTCTAAATCTCGACTTCTCCTTTTAGTGATTGTCCCCAAACCATGGCTTTATTAGCCCAGTAGCTTTTATTTGAGAATTTGTAGCTACTAAAATGGGGTGCATTAAGGAAATTCTCATTTCACCAAGGCCTCTTCTCTTTATCAAGGGGAACTATACATGCATTTTAAAGTTTCCTCCAGATCTTCTCACTCATGCCAACATAGAAGCAGTTCCCTGTGCACAGCTAAAAGCACAGTTACTAAAAAAAAATAAAATAAAAAAATAATAAAAGGGAGGAAGGGGATGATTCCCTTGCTCCCAAGTACAAAACCCCATTTCCTCATATGTAATATATAAATCTTTACATATTTATTGTCTGGATAGGTTTTCATCATAGGCCAACACAGTTTCTTCTTTAACCTCTGTCTGGTTTGGCTAGACCAATATAATTCAAGTAATTGTCAACCATTTTTAAGCATAAGAAGAAAAGGAAAGATGCTTTATGGGTTTTATTTTTAAGGGAATAAAAAACTAAACTGTGAAAGTAGACCTAATTAAGCTGCAATAGATAAAATTTCCAATGACATGGGAGGTTTCTTTTTTCTTAAAGTAGTGGTGGTATTATTTATGACCATTGTTAGTGATAATAACAATTCATTAAAAAGCAAATTTGCACTGCCATTTGGCAGAATTTTTATGATACAAAGTATTAACACAGAGTTCATATCATTAGACATTTCCCTTCTCACATTGTCCATCACACCATCTAATGTGTCAAATGCATGGCTCGTAGCTCAAATGGGCTTTTTAAAAACTCAATAAATCATCATTTATTAAACCCAAGAACTCTGCATAAAAAAAAAAATCACATCTGAGCCACTTAGAGCTTTGAAGAATAGTGAGAATTCAACACATTGATTTTTTTTCCCCAATCCAAATAAAGCACATTGAAAATATGCAGACTGGCTTAAATAATAATCTCTATAAAGTCAGGAGGTAATTCAAAGGAGCTGCACCTTATGTAATGTGAATACCAAGGATTGTGTTATCAAGAAAATTTGATTAAAGTGAGAATCTCAATTGCAAAATGTTTGAGATGAATCATTCTTTGAGCTATTACATGGAAATTAAATCTTTGCCATGTTTCATGAAAATTTATGTCAGAAAAGATTACATTTTGTGTTTAAAAAACTGGAACAATGCATCTCAAAATGCAAAGAATGCTTGGTTTTATATCTATCTAGTAAGTAGTCTTAATACAAAACTTGAATCATGTAATATATGATCATTTCTCTTCCCTAAATTTTAAGATTGAAGATAAACATTTTTAAGTCTAGTAGAATAACATAGTAGAAACTCTCCAAAGATATTTTTCAGTTGACTAAACAATGAGATGATACTGAATTGCCTGCTAAAGCTGGACTAAAGAAATAATTTTTACATGTGAGTAAAATGAATGTAAGAAATACGGCTAACTATGAATGCATCAACATTCTGCAGTATTGTTTTCAAAAGGTAAAATTGTAAAAAATGAAATAAAGTACACAGAAGTTTCTGTGTTTATTATAATGATTGTGTAGAGGTGCTAGGACAGAATAATATTTGGAAACAGATAAGTATGTAGACATAAATCCAGTGGACAGATTTTTTTAATCCAAAACATGTTTTTCATTAAATGATCTTAAAAAGTACAGCAAAATAAAGGAAATCCATGGTTATTTCTGAACATGCATAGGCTTTTTCTTAACAAGAACATAATTCTAATTTATGTCTTTAGGACTCCTTTAATAATTACATGGGTAATAAACCATTGCGTTTCCTCATGAACCTATAAGTAAAAATGCCTAATGTTGCTTATGAGAGCATTTTAGGGTATTGTTGGGAGCATGTGTTTTTACAATTTACACTGACAAAGTACTTAAATGATCTCACTTTGTTTGGAAATTTCAATTTGCTAGACTTCTAGCACTTGCATTTCATGGATTGCGCTTTTAAGAAAAATAGTTTTATTTTTGTATAAAATACAAAACACATAGGCCCAGACACATTAGCACAGGTAGAGCGTGCCTTTGTGTGATACTGGAACCACATGGAAGGTTCTAAATTCAGATTCTGGGTATACCAATGGGTGTCCCTATGATTCTGGCTGGCTGGAAATTTTGGAAAGGGATTACAACCTGGTGGGTTCCTGTCAAAAGAGCCTGTCCTTAGGGGCTGGCTGGTGGTGTGGTGGTTAAGGGCGCTGGACTCCCACATGGCCGACCACGGTTCGAGTCCTGGACCTGGTGGCTTACTTTCTCACTCTCCTTCTCTCTCTCTCACACACACACTCTGTCCTTCTCCGATCAAATTAAAATAAATAAAGTGAAATAAAATAAATCTTTAATAAAAAAAAAAGAGCCTGTCCTTTCTCTCTCACACTCTTTCTCATGAAACAAATAAATATGTATACATTTGCTTTATACACATATATACACGCATCTTTTATGTGTATAAGTTAACATTTTACATTCTTTCTCTAATTTGCCAGAGTGCACATGCACTTGTCAGAGAGAGGAAAAGAGAGAGAGGACGAGCAGGAGAAAGCAGCCCCCATTTGCCAACTGCTAGTCTAGGACCAAGATTCTTAATGTTTAGCTATATTTCTCTCCATCACTACGTCTAATACAACAAAGAAATTCCACGATATACACTTAATATGAATTACTGAAATTCAGGTAAGAGGTTTACTAAATTTGAATACAAGTATTCCTTCCTCAAAAGTATATACACAGGTTAAAAATTAATGAAATCTATCATAGCTTAAATACCTTTTTGATACTCTAAACTATCCAAAATAGACAAAAAAAATGGCCTTTAATTCTAATAACAGTTGGAGAATGTTTGTAGATTCCTGTTAATGTTAAATATTTATTCAATTACAAATTAATTACTGAATACTTACTATGTACCAGGAGAATTCTGTGATTATAGCAATGAATGACAAAAAAATAGATTCAGTCTTTGTCACATGGAAATTGCAATCTAATACAATGTTCCAAATATTCCCCCTTTTGAGATAAAAGTTGCTGTCAGTTGCTTACAGAAAAATATTATTTATTAATAGTCACATTTTTTCCTGGCTTTTCCCTATACCACAAATTTATTCATATACATTTCTTTAGATTAAAATTTAAGTTAGGGCTGCCTGCAGTCTAGTGTTTATATGAGCTAGAGTCCACTTGGTGGAAAGCAAGGTTCAAATCCTGGATCCAGTGGCATAAAACATGCTAGATGTGTGTGAGTACATGCCTAAAATCCCTAAGGGAGGGAGAAATGGAGGAGAAGGGATTGCATCAGTACCATGCTCCTGCAGGGGGTGTTTCCTTGTATTCCTTCTCTTTCTCTCTCTCTCTCTCTCTCTCTCTCTCTCTCTCTCTCTCTCTCTGGCAAATGCACATGGCTGCTGACTTTGTTTTTAATATAAGTTAAAAGCATACCTACCATAAAATACACTAAATTCACATTCCTAGTTAAGACACAAAACAGCACACCAAAAATATCAGTTTAAACAGTATGCTTTCATACTATTTAAAGAATGAAGCCTCCAACATAATCTCTCAAGTCTTCGAGAAGAAATCAGATAATCATAAGAATGTTTAAACAGTATACTATTAATTTGTCAATGATAATAAAGATTTCTATATATAAAATAGTAATTTCTACATAAGGTTAATAGTTTAGTTTCACGGGAGGAGAAAATAATTACCTCTTATTTAAAGTGCTAGTATATCTTTTCAATACCAGAGGGTATTTGTGCTTGCAAAAGAAAGACAGAAAGAAATAGAGAGTAACAAAACATCCCTCAGTGGGGCATGGTCACACACCAGTTTCCTCTCCTCTATTCCTCCATCCTATTTGGATATTGGGCATGCATACATAAGGGCCGTTGGGCTAGGATTTGAACCCAAGTCATGTGGGAGCTGCAATCTCTTAACCACAGTCATGGGGCCATCCTTATAGTGCTATTCTCAGAATCAGCCATGAGGGCCAGCTCCATGGCACAGTGATAGGACATTGCATAGAGGAAGCCAGACCTCACATGATCCATGGGCAGTAGGGAAGGAGAGTTTATGGATTCATTGTGGGCAGGCATGAACACGTATCCAGGATCCTGATTATATAGAACAGGAAAAAGGATTGTAGCATTACCAGGCCCTATTTTGGGGATTCTTGCTCCTTCTTTCTCTTTCTCCTTTCCTCTCTTCCTCTCATGCACATCATATGACCTCTGGCATAAAAAGAGAAAAATCAAGTAGGAATTTTAGTTGATTTGCTTTGAGAAAAAGAAAGCACAGGTATTATATGATTAGTAAAAGAAAAAGGAAAATGATACTTTGTGAGAGCTAGTTGGTATTTTTATTTTTATCTATTTTTTTTGAGAGGTTTTCGCTATAGGGCACGTGCGCTCGCCAGACAGAGAGAGAGAGACATAGAGACAGAAAGCGAGAAATCACCCCACAGGGGGGATGGCCACGCCACAATCCCTTCTCCTCCATTCTCCTCTCGGGATCTTGGGCACACACGCACACGCGCCCAGCGTTAGTTTTTTAAGCCACCGGGTCCGGGACGCAAACCGCGGTCGACTATGTGGGAGTCCAGCGACATAGCCATTGCGCTAACTGCTCGTTCCCTAGTTGGTATTTTTAAAGAGGCTGAAATTGAACTACTTGGTTTCCTCCTGAGCCTCACAATAGATTCCAAAATCAAATATCACTGGCAAGAACATATTCATTGTGAAACGAGGTTTTTTGAAGAATTATTTATTTAATTATTATTATTTTAATTTGCTATAGGGCATGTGTGCTCACCAGAGAGAGACAGTGAAAGAGAGAGAGAAAGCTGCCAGATCCAAGACTCAAACCATGGTTGGCCATGTGGGAATCCAGTGCTTTAACCACCATGCCACCTGCTGGCCCCTGTGGAACATCATTTAAAAAAATCAGGATTCGGGACCAGCAGTTAGCGTAATGGCTATGTCGCTGGACTCCCACTTAGTCGACCGCGGTTCGAGTCCCAGACCCGGTGGCTTAAACTCACGCCGGGCGCGTGTGCGTGCGTGCCCAAGATCCTGGGAGGAGAATGGAGGAGAAGGGATTGCGGCATGGCCATCCCCCCTGGGGGGTGATTTCCTGCTTTCTATCTCTCTGTCTCTCTCTGTCTGTCTGGTGAGCGCACGCGCCCTATAGCAAAAAAAAAAAACCTCTCCAAAAAAAGAAAAAAAAAAAAATCAGGATTCAAGGTTATCAAAAGAATGTCCAAACAATGCAAATAAAACCTGCACTTTCATATTTGCTACTCATTACAGGATAGAAGTTCTAGTAGAGGTATTAATTGGCCCTCAGAATTACAAAAATAGAACATTTTTGCTTATAATTTACATAAAGCCCATTCCCTATAAAGAAATTTTAAATTGTTTCTAGGATTTGGCATAAGTTTCAAGAGTAGCATTGAGGGACCAGCAGTTAGCGTAATGGCTATGTCGCTGGACTCCTACGTAGTCGACCGCGGTTCGCGTCCTGGACCCGGTGGCTTAAACTCACGCCAGGCGCATGTGCGTGCGTGCCCAAGATCCCAGAAGGAGAATGGAGGAGAAGGGATTGCGACGTGGCCATCCCCCCTGGGGGGTGATTTCCTGCTTTCTGTCTCTCTGTCTCTCTCTGTCTGTCTGGCGAGCGCATGTGCCCTATAGCGAAAACCTCTCAAAAAAAAAAAAAAAAAAAAAAAAGAGTAGCATTGAAATGAATCATTTATTGTTTTTAACTCATTTATAACCTTTAATTTGTTTGTTGTAAATAAGAGTCCTTATTTCCCCAAATAAAGACTTTTAAAGATGGTAAAAATATTCCTATAGAGATTACTTATGGGGTAGTGCTTCCTCACTAATAACGCCCACACCTGGCCTGTCCTAAAATATTAAGATAAATCCAAGCATGTTAATCAACACTTTCACCAGAATATGCTTCTATAAATATGATCATTTCAGCCAGCAAATGAATGTGTTTGTAAGGGTTTCTTTCAAACATGATTCCACTAATACTTAATTTTTCCTCTTAATGATATTTGGAAGAAAACACAATATAACAGAAGATGATACATTATTTTGATGGCACTCAACGATCAAACTTTTGGTCAGTGTTAACTTATGATTGAAAACTATCATGTTCACATTGACCTTTGGCAGGATCTAAGTAAGCCTCTATTATGTGTTAAATGAAGCAAGGATACCCCCAAGCCAAGTTGAATGACTTAACATATTTTCTGACATTTGTTATGTGTGTGCAGCACATTTGAAAAAGGATACAATAATCTGTGATTATAAATAGACATACATATACACATGTTTATATATTTGAAGTTTGAATTATGAAAAGTTAGGACAGAGTGAGGGATGGGAAAAAAAACTCTCCTTCATAAACTGCAGGTTGCTAGATGGGATCACAATCAACTGATATATTACCAAGTCAATAAGAAATCAAAAACATTTCTGACTGATCTACATAAATCCAATCAATATCCATCTTCTCTACTTTTATAACCACATTCACTATTACTCATATTCTCCAGTCCACTTCTTGCCTTTGCTTAAACTTACCACTCATATTCATCCTTATAGCCTTTGAATTGCTTTTTCTTCCATCTAAAATTTTATTATAGATGGCCTAGCTAAATGTACGGCTCACATCTTTAGTCTCAGCTTTGTACAAAGGCCTGCCCAAATGTTATCTCTTTAAAGAAACACTCCTCTCCCTGAAAATGCCTCTGCCACCTGTTCTCTAGCTCTGCTTTACTTTTCTCCCTGCCTCTACCTCCACCTCCGTGTAAGAAAGTTTGCTGTTTTCTTTCTTGAAGTTTCCCTAGTGTTGCAACAAAGCCTTACAGAGTATCAGTAACTATAGATTAAAAAAAAAAAAAAAACTGAATAAATACGTGATTGAATAAGTAAGAGATTGATGGAAAGAACACCAACAACTATGTATCAGGCATGCGTTAGAGGTTATTCATAAAAAAAGATAGAATTGTCAATGGGTGATCTCCATCACTTCTGTTTTATTGTGAGTGTCTTGCTGTAAAGTTGGACAGAAGGGTCAGAAACAGCATAGTGGTTAAGAAACTAGACTTCCTCATAGCTGACCATGGTTCTAGTCCTAGACACAGTGGTTTGAAAATCACAACGGGCATGTGTGCCCAAAATCCCAGGAGAAGAATGGAGAAGAAGAGATTATGACATTGCCACCCCGGCCCCCAAGGGGTGATTTCTCATTTTCTCTCTCACTGTCTCTCTCTGTCACTCTCTGGTGAGCACATACAACCTATGGCAAAAACTTAAAAAAAAAAAAAAAAAAAAAAGTTGAAAACAGAAAGGTAATTTGGGAAGGTAATTTTATTGGGAGTTACTTCCTTCTTATTCTAAACAAATGTAAGCAACCCTCTCAAATATACACACACAAGTCTGGTGATTCAAATCACTGCTTTTCAGATTTGTAAAATTTCAAAAGCAAACAAGGAGGGGGGGGAAAACACTAATCAAAGCAACAGCCAGGTTTCCAAAGTGTCCAGAGTTAAATAAGGAGAACTTAATGTTAAAAAGTCCAGCAATTTAACTCAAGAGCCAAGAGTCACTGTATAATAAAATACAGAACCTAGAAAGCAAAAACAAAGGATTAACTAATACTAATGAAAATTCACCTCGATGGCAAGAAGTTTGAGTAGATTAAGAAGAAAGCACCTTTAATATATTAGTATATCTCTACACTCTAAGAAGCCCATTTATTTGTATTTTAAACAACCTTTAGTGCACTTCAATGGTACATAGCTTATAATAAGTCCTCAGACCTTTTATTGCTGGGTCCAAATAAGAGATTCATTTTTATTCCTCCTGAGAAATAAGTGTGCACTCTCTGCTTAAACTGCACTACCTGATATGAATATAAAATAAATCTTGGTTTTAGTGCCAACTTCAACATTGTATGAAGTAGCCATAGATGGTACCACGTACTTTCATATTCATTAATTCACACAGCATACTTCCATTAATTGAATTACATTAGCAATTCCATTTAGGGATACTTGGCATTTAAACATTTGTTTTGAAAACTGCTGGAGGTGACATTTCAAGTCCAAAAAATGTTTCAAATCATCTTGGGACTACTATTTTTATCTAGCGATGCTAACAACCTTTACACTGTTAGTGCACTGTATTTAAAAGTGGGAGTAATGACCCATTTCAGATTTCCAGTGTCCTAACATAAAAGAAAACTCACAGCACAATTGTCTCAGCAACACAAATCAATATCCCAGCAACCAATATTTGATTATGAGAAATGGAAGTAGTGATAGAACTCTTGATACTAAAAAAAAAAATTAAAATAAAATAAACAATTGAAGAAATAAAAGGCCTTGGGGGATAAGAGATAGTGGAATTGAAAGTATCAAGAGAATAGTCTTGGGCTGAGCTATAGCCTAGTGATTAAGGGAGCCAGATTCCATAGGATCAACATTGGTTTAAATCCTCGTCTCTGCAACATGAAAAACAACAGTTGCATATGTATGCATAGTCCAGATCCCAATATCTTGGAGAAATGGAGGAGAAGGGATTGTAGTATGACCACATCCCATTGGTGGGTGCTTTCTCCCTGCCTTCTCTCCCTGTCTCTCTGTGTCTCTCTGGCAAGGGTATGTGCAATCTGACAAATTAAATAGAAAGATACTGTGACCCACAGGTGTTCTGAGACAGATATGTTTTGTCTGGCTTATAAAAAAATAAAAATTTAAATTAGAATGACTTATATTTGATACACGGAATTTTCTATCATTGTAAAAAGATAAAAAGAGAATCTGCTTTTTTACAAGGTTACAAGTGGATGAGCCTGATAGGTCTGCATCCTTTCCTTACATGACACAGAACCATTCTCACTGCTCACCATGGCCTGTGTTTCAACAGTGATGTAAATGGAATCAAAACCAACTTGGGACCAGCAGATGGTGTAGCAGTTAAATTGCTGGACTTTCACATGACCAACCATGGTTCAAGTCCCAGACCCAGTGGCTTGAAAATTATGACAGGCATATGTGTGTGTGTGCCCCAGATCCCAGGAAGAGAATGTAGGAGAAGAGAGTGCAGTGTGGCCATCCTCCCATACAGTGATTTCTCACTTTTCCTTTCACTATCTCTGTCTCTCTCTGGCGAGCACAGGTGCCCCAAGGCAAAAATCTCTCTTAAAAAAAAAATACAACTTATCATTTGCTATAAAAATCTGTGATTTAAAACTTTTTTTAATAGAAAAATAACTCATAATAGCATCATTTTCTAGTACATATGTGGCATAATTCAATTCTAAATAATTTAGATTTATTCCTAATAGAACTGAGAGTGAAATAAATTATTTCAAAAGGTAGAATTAGAATACAAATTTTTGGGAAATATGTTGTTTATGTCCTTAAAAATTAACAATTGTTGGGAACCAGCAGTTAGCGTAATGGCTATGTCACTGGACTCCCACATAGTCGACCGCGGTTCGCGTCCCGGACCCGGTGGCTTAAAACTCACGCCGGGCGCATGTGCGTGCGTGCCCAAGATCCTGAGAGGAGAATGGAGGAGAAGGGATTGCGGCGTGACCATCCCCCCTGGGGGGTGATTTCTCGCTTTCTGTCTCTATGTCTCTCTCTGTCTGTCTGGCGAGCGCACGCACCCTTTAGCAAAAACCTCTCCAAAAAAAAATTAACAATTGTTTTGGACAATTTAATGTTTCCATTTTCATTAATAATATTAGCTACCTGAAATGTAAACAGTGATAAGGGCAACTAACTTTCACAGAATTGTCTCTCCAAGTATAAAGCACCTTATTTTGCTGGTCTTTTTGACTGTATCTGCTTTGCATATTTCATCTCTCCCTTACATTTTTTAAGAGGGATTTTTGTTGTTGCTGTTGGGTGCATGCACTCACTGGAGAGACAGAGAGAAAGGAGCAAGAAATCACCCCCCTACGCCAGGGGGGAAGGCCAGGCTGCAATCCCTTCTCCTTCATTCTCCTTTCTGGATTTTTGTGCATGCACATACACAAGCCCAGCATGAGTTTTAAGTTGCCAGGCCCAGGACTCAAACTAAGGTTAACTATGTTGGAGTCCAGTGATGTAACCATTACCCTATCTGCTGGTCCTTATATCTTCCCCGTATCTTATTAATGATCATTTCATTAGCTCCAGCAATCCAATAGCTTACTGGGTGCTATTTAGTCAACCAATGAGAAAGATCATAAATAAATTTGTAGTATGTGATTAAATGTCAATAAAATTCCAGATACCTTGAGGAGATCAGGAACAATCTATTTGTTTAATGCTTAGCCATTTTTCTATTTCTAAATATTTATTTATCATTTTACAGTTGCAAATTCAGAAGGTTTGTAGCTGCTGACCTTTTAGAAAATTATTATTTGGCACAAATGAGAAGAAGCAAAACTCATTTCCCATATGTAGCTTCAACAGTAATGAGCAAAGCCAAATTTTTTTTATAACAATCATAGCTGTCATATAGTAACAATAGTAGGATTAAAATACATGAGGAGTTAGATGTTATCTTTTTTATATCAACTTGGTACTAATATTGGCAAATGTATTTTGGATAGTTTCATTTACCTCACCATAATTTATGGAATAACTCTACTTCCTTAACAATGTGTGCAATAGTGGAAATAACTCAGAATGCCTTGATAATGACTTAAAAAATGAGGTTGACAAACACGAGGTTGCAATCATGATTTTGATACTAAGCAACATCTACAAGGAAATATTAAATTGTCCAAAATAATTGTTAATTGTTAATTTTTAAGGACATAAACAACATCTACAATGTCTTATATAATGATTTCTTTTTTTTAAGCAGTAAGGAGTCAAGTTATGATACTACGAAATAGTAGAAGAAAAGGTAAACATTTTTTCTATTTATACAGGAAAAACAGAACCGCCAAGTTGGGCTAAAGTTTATTTACCTGAGGTCAACATTGGCAAACCTATTTAAACTTGTACAAAATATTAGACTGACTTTAATATCTCATAAGTTTCTGAAGTAATTTTTAATTTACTTAAACTTTTATAGAACTTCTGGCATTATCAGAATTGCTGTGTTTTATAAGTGAACAGCCTGCTGCATAAAATCCTATTTTCTTTGTTTAAATTTACCTTTTACTTTTTTCATGTTTCAGTAGTAACAACCCACTGCTCTAGAATGATTTTTGTATTAAATGATGAAAATCATCAAAGGAAGAGTCAAAGTCTATTTACCTTAGCAATAGAACAACAATGCAAAACACTGATGAGACAGAAATGCCCAGAAAGAAACTGCTTAAAAACAGTTTAAATTATCCCTTTTACAGGCATATATATTAGATCCTCCCTCCTTTTGTTCTTCAAAAAAGTTTTACAGATTTTCAAAAACTTAATGTCTAAGAAAGCATCCTGTTATTCTGATCTTAGTTAAATGTGTAAATTATATAAGCAAGACTTTTATTAAGTGCCTTATTTGAAATTCTAAAAATATTTATTTTTCATAAAACTAAGACAGAGAAGTGAGGGCACAAAGGATTAAAGCCAGAACTATGTCTAACAAGAATTCTAGTTCTGACATACTGAAAGCCTCATAGCCTACATACTTACCCAGCAAGATATTCAATATTTATTCATGTATGTATTTATCTTTTACAGAGATTTTTGCTATAGGACACATGTACTCACCAAAGAGACAGAAAGATACAGAGAAAAAGAGAGAAATCACCCCTGCCCCCAGGGGGTATGACCATGCTACATCCCTTCTCCTCTATTCCTCTATTCTCCTCTTGGGATCTTGGCATGCATGCCCATGAACCCAGCATGATTTTTAAGCTGCCAGGTCCAGGACTCAAACTGTGGTCAGCCACATGGGAGTTCAGCACCTTAACCACTATGCCACCTGCTAGCCCCAGATCTTCAATATTTAATAACATCTCTCTAAAACATTTACATTACTCTGTCCATGACAACTATTACTAGAGCATCTTTTTATCTACTGTGTAATCCTATGTCCACATCTTGAGAGTCTTTTACTTTACCCTAATCAAACACTGTCATTCAGTCTACTTGTCACTACATCTTTGCTGTCCTGATTTCCTCTCTTTTCAACATTGTACAAACATTTGGGGTTCTAGTTATGTCATATTTTCTACTCAAAGCTACTCTATAAACAGTCTACTCTTCTAGTTTCAGTGTTCTTATAAAAACTTTCTGCTAATTTAGACTTCTCTCTCTAGAAAATGTAGGAGAAGAATAAAAGTAAATTTGCAAAAAGTAAAGGATTATAAAAACTCAAATGTCAAAAATTTTATCACATCCCATTTTGTTTAAACTTTGGAAATTTCTATAAAGACACTGTGATGATTAAATGTGTGGACCTACTGATTGGATTGATGGGTTCCTGGATGGTTGGTGAAGCACTGGTTCTGGGTGGGTCTGTGAGAGTATTGCCAGACAAAATTAGAGTCAGTGGACAAAAAGAAAACCTGCCTTCATTCTAGGCAGGTACCATCCAATTAACTGAAGGCATAAGAAGGACAAAAATAGGAAGTGGGTGATTTTGTTTCTTCTCTTTTCCTTTTTCTCTCTGACTTTTCTTTTCAGAGCATGCGGTGCATTCTACTTCTGCTGCCTGTACTTTTGCTATTCTCCCCCTGGTCTGCCATTTGGCCCTTGGCCTCCCTTGATTCCCTTTTGTTCTTGGATCCTTCCTCTTCCAGCCATGTGGACTTCAAATTCATTAACTTTTGGACTTCGGGCTCATATTAACAGTGGTTGTCCAACGGCATCTGAGCCTTTGTCCTCCCAACAGTTATCAGATCTTCGACCTCAGACTTTGAGATGCACTAGTGGAGTAGGAGTCTTACAGCTTTTGAGTCTTCTAGACTTTTGTCCAGCTTGTAGAAAGCCTATTGTAGGACTTACCTATTTTGTGATTATGTGAGATAATTCCTATAATAAGCTCTTTCTTTAACATATATTCATCTTGTTGATTTTATTTCTCTGGAGAACTTGGACCAATAGAAACATGTTATTCTACCCTGACATCAAAGCCTTTAACTAGGAGTGATGTAACTCTACTTGGGATTCTCTGGAGATGTGCAGGACAGAGTTTGGCTAATCCTTATAAATTAAAGAATTATGTAATTGAAAACTGTAAGAAAAGATAAACATTAACAAAGTATTAAATCTCCTATTCCAATAAGTCCAGTGGTTTGGAGAACAGAAGAAAAAGGATGCTGAGGAGCAACTTCTAAATGCTCCTCAATATTATGATTGCTTCAAATGGAAGACTAATTTCTCTATCCATTTCCTTTCTCCTTAGTCACATTCTTGGACCAGAGAATCTCTGGGTACAAAGTGATCAATTGAATGCAGTGTTCCTTTATATGATCTGAGGTACCTCTCTGGGAGAATTTAAGGTTCTGTAACCCACAAATTGTTTTATACACTGTTTTTGGAATGTTCATGATAAAGAATGGGAAACTCCTCCATTGAGTCAGCTGTGGCACCCTTTGTTGATACTACTTTCAAATGATGAAGACCTCTCAGAGTTATATTTCACTTTGCAAGTTTACTAAGAGCTAATGATACTTCTTTAATTTCCAGTGCATAAAGGATCCTTGGTATGGGCCTCCTTATCTCTCACATAATGGTATCCATGGTATCCTTTTTTGCCTCCAAATCTGTCCTTTTTTTTTTTTTTTTTTTTTTTTTTTTTTTTATAATCACAGAGGTATATTTGGTCCATGACTTAAAAATCACTTTCTTGGGACCAGCAGTTGCCATAATGGCTGGACTCCCATGTAGTCAACAGTAGCTCAAGTCCTGGACCCAGTGGCTTAAATTTACACCAGTGTGTGTGTGTGTGTGTGTGTGTGCGTGCCCAAGATCCTAAGAGGCAAATAGAGGAGAAAGGATTGTGGCATGGCCATCCTCCCCGGGGGGATAATTTCTTGCTTTCTATCTCTTGTGCAATTGCACGTGCCCAACAGTAAAAACCTCTCCAGAAAAAAAACAAAAACAAAAACAAAAAAAAAACCACTTTCTTTTCCTCTTGGCGTAGCACAGCCTATATATTTATGCAGATACTGAGAATTAGTTCAAGCCAGTGCTTCCAAAGCCAGTTTGAATGCTAATCTATAGCTGTTGTAAAACAGCCAAGGACTCTCATTTGGCTGGTACTCAGAGCCAGGCCTTAGAATAGTTCCAGTGTAACTGCCCCTGGCCTCTCCTTCCAGTAAGGGTTCAGTGCCATACCTATCTCAGAGTCCAGTGAAACTAGAAAGATATTTTTTAGACATTATTATATTATTACACATAGGTAACATGTTTTAGGTTTGTTTCTCTATACACATTCTTCACTCAAAATGTAATAACACATTAACACGCTCTACATGCTAGCCTAAGAGCTTTCTGGTGGCTGTCAGGAATCAACGCATGTTTTTGTACGTCCTTTTGTCTCCTTACAAACATAAGCTTGGTTTTCTGGTAATTAAGAAGAAAATTAGTTCCTGGGTCAGACTGAGGATAATGTAATTAGTTTTGTCATCAAAGTGTTGCTGAGGACAAAAACTAGAACAGAAAGAATCTGACAGAGTCTGGGGTGAGAACAAACTTTATGGATCCCCTCTGTTAAATGTGTAATTCTTTCAAACATATGCATATATGTAAGGGCATTTAGCATACATATTGACAAAAAGGAAATACTGCCATCCCACAGCATGTAAAAATCTTGAAGGATTCAGTCACATGCAAACATGTCCATCCTATAAACGTAGCTCAGTGATTTATATAGGAATTAAGTACAAATTCAAAAAACAAAAGCAAACTATTTGTATCAATCAAAACTTAGAATTTCTATGTTCTAGTAAAGACTGTATTGTGCAATAGAGGTTATATAGCAATAGATATTAATAAAGTGAATCAAGTTGTCTACAACAAACTTACTAGTTTGGCAGGTAGCATAAGGCGCTGGGCTCCCCCATGACTGACCATAGTCAAATCCTGGACCTGGATGCTTGAAAATTATGTGTGTGCCAAAAATTCCAGGAGGAGAATGGAGGAGAAGGGATTACGAGTTGCCACTTTCCCTGGGAGTGATTTCTCACTTTCCCTCTCACTGTATCTCTGTCTTTCTCTGGCAAGCTTATGCCCTATGGCAAAAACCTAAAACACAAACAAGGCCGTAGACCAGCCTTTGGCATGGTGGTTAAGGTACCTAGATCCCACATGACTGACTACACAGTTTGAGTTCCAGAGCTGGCAACTTGGAAGATGCACCAGGAACATGTGTGTGTGTGCCCCAAATCCTGAGAGTAGAATGGAGAAGGGACTTCAACATGGCTCTCTCTCTAGGGGGAGTGCTTTCTCTCTCTCTCTCTCTCTTTCATTGAGCACATGTGCTCTATAGCAAACTTTTAAAAATTACTATGCCCATGGGACCAGCAGATGGTACAATAATACTAGACTCCCATGTAGTTGACTGTGGCTCGAGTCCTGACTGGGCAGCTTAAAACTCTTGCCAGGCTTGTGTGTGTCATGCCCAAAACCCTGAGAGGAGACTGGAGGAGAAAGGGTTGTGGTGTAGCCATCCCCCTCAGAGGTGATTTCTTGCTTTCTGTCTCTTTCTGTCTTTCTGGTGAACACATGCACTCTATAGCAGAAACCTCTCTTTTAAAAAGTTGCTATGTCTTTAAGAAGCCTTGAAAACATTCAAAGTAAATGTCCATCATACTGGCAAAATAAAATACCCACATGTGTTATTACTACCAGTTAAAGGATACAGAAAAGAATGTAAGAGAGTTTAAGACCAGAGTTAGAAATAACCGTCTTATTAGGAAGTTTGCTATACTGCCTAAAGAAAAATATGAAAAGCATTTTCATGGATCATTTCCCTCAGACTTTTAAGACAAGGATGATTACACAGTACATTATAATATCTGGCAGAGTTTCATTTGATCACTCTATTTTTAGAAATTTAATGTAAAAGAAAAATGCAAAACATTTGTTTTCTGGGTCGGTATTTTTATTTCTTGTGATGACACTCAAATAACTTTGGCAGCACTCTGAGTAGTTGGCGGTTGCTACAAAACATGCCAAGTAAGGAGCATAACATTACTACACTATATCAAGTCACAATCTCCTGAAACACAAATATTGAACTTTCACCACATGCTACTCGATAGCACTGCTATGGCAACATCTCTGTGGAGTTCCTGAGCTCCTTTGAAAAGCAGGATCTAATCAGCAAATAGAGGATAAAACATCATCATTGCTGTGGCTATAATTACCGGGATGCCAAAATAAGCTCTTTCAAAATCACACATTAAAACAGATTTATTTTGTAAAACTAAATGATTTATTTCAACTCAGAGTATATGTTTAGCAGAATTAGTTAACAATAAGAAAAAAAATAGATAGAACAACCTTCTGTCATGTTTACTGGGTTTCTTTGTTGCTGATCGAAAAGACAGTTTTCATTCGGAAACATTAAGGAAACACAGGTTTGTTCTGTGTAAAAATAGTTAACCATAGTAAGCCATAGTTCTACATGTGAGACAGAACCTTTTTCTGTTATAGTATTTTGAGTTGTTTCTTTTCTGAAGACACATTTAGAATTTCTTTCCAATTTATTTAAATATATCACAGTGACTTGAACTCCATATGATTTTTTTGACAATAGGGATTGATTTTTTGAAATATAATTAAGAGACATTTTATGGTTATCTAGTATTGCAAGCCTTTAGTATAGACATTTTCAATTCTATTTCAATAGAAGCCAGTAGTGCTGTTGACATTTTTGGCTGATCTAAAGAATGTGTAAGCAAATGAAAGTCTGAGTCAGTTCTTCAAGTGTGTAAAAGTAGCATCTGTAATGCAGCACAGTAAATCCATATGAAGTGAACTGCTTCAAGTATTACATACATAATAAAAGTTTTAGAAGTATGTAAATAGAAATCGAATTACAAGGAAAAATATCATTCTCCAATAAGCCAGTTGACATAATTCTTTTTCTTCTATTAAGTATAACTAGAAGAACAATGTTTGGAAGTGAGAGGAAGTACACTTTAGACAAGCCCAATGGAAGGCCCATCACAGAATTAATAGACAAAATGAGCCACAGACCACAGCCCCCTGCTTAGAATGGTTTGAAATAGAAGCAGAACCCTAAGAGGTAGCCATTTTCCTGCTACCTAGTAGAGGTGAAAACTCTTTTTTTTTGGGGGGGGGGGAAGAGGTTTTTGTCATAGGGTGCGTGCGCTCGCCAGACAGACAGAGACAGACAGAGAGGCAGAAAGCAAGAAATCACCTCCCAGGGGGGATGGCCATGCCACAATCCCTTCTTCTCCATTCTCCTCTTGGGATCTTGAGCATGCACGCACACGCACCCAACGTGAATTTTAAGCCGCCGGGTCTGAGACACGAACCGTGGTCGACTACATGGGAGTCCAGGGACATAGTCATTACGCTAACTGCTGGTCGCCGAGGTGAAAACTCTTTAAACTCACTTTCTTACTGCTTTTTTTAAAGACAGGGTGTTGCTAGGTTGCCCAGACTAGCCTTGAACTTAGTCTTCCTGCCTCAGCCTTCCTAATAGCTGGAATGAAAGTGCATACCACCTAGCTCAGCAAGGAAGAAACTATTCATGCATTAAATTTGAGAGAGTTTTGGAGAACGCTGCCCAAAAAAGATTCTAATATTTATTTTTGGTTTTAATAAGGAAAATTATCTTCTTGACTAAGAACTTGCTGAGAATTAGGTATTAGTTGTTAATTATTGCAGACAGCCTGGGGGGAAATTCAGACTTCTCCCTCTGTTCTTTACCTCTTGCCATGTGCTCTTTTCCCAAGCATGTTTGGTTTTCTCATTAACCATTCCCAATCGCCATATCTAATCAGCTATAGATTCTTTTTTTAATTTCAGATTTTTTTATTTAAAGGCTCTCAAGAAAAAAAAAAAAAAAAAAAAAACAGAAAAAGCTAACAATCTGACTAAATGTACAGTTTAAAAATGTCTTGGTGTTTTAACAAGTCCTAGGAAAGAAAATGACAGTTATCTTGAACTAGAAAGATTAAGTTACCATTGTCAAGTAAAACGAAAATAAAAATCTAACTCTCTTGACCATATAGCTATCTCTATGAAAACCTTTTTTTCAAGCTGTACAAAAATTAATTTTTGTCCATAAATTATTTTTTTATAATTTAATGGCTGCCTACTACGTGAAGTTACCTGAATTTTTTGTGTGTGCAGAGGTTACGTTTTCCATCTTTCCCAGACAAGTATGGCACTTAGTTCAGATATTTCTGGCAGCAGATTTTCCCTCTCCTCTAAATGAGCCATAAAATTTCTGTCATAACTAATGCAAAAATATCAAATAGTGAGAGCCCCAGGTTTGTACACATATTTGGTACACGGGAAGTGCTGCGCTCAGTCTGGACTTTCACAAAGCAGCAATATTCCAGTGAGCCTAGAACCCATAATACCACAACTTTAAAAAAGAAAAAGAAAACTAAAACAGAAACATATGTCTCTTATGACTATGTAATTTCACTAAACTCTACACTTCACAGAGCAACAAGGACTTTTAAAACGATGTTGGCAGTAGATCTTAATCCTTACCGGATTTGGCCAATTTAAGTTAGCAGTATAAGACTTACCTCATGGTTCAGTTCCCTGGCGATACACATTGTATTTCAGTTAGATGATTATATGCATGAGAGTCAGCTTTACCTATTGACAAAGAAAAATCCCAGCCCATATATCTAGACACATTTTTGAGCTTACCCTGTAACAAATATCTTCTTCTTTATCAAAACTAAGCATTTCCACTCATTGAAGGATTTGTATAATAATCCAAGCAAAGCATTTTCAAGGAATAGCATAATTTAAACCCACATAGGGGAGAAATTAGAAGATAATTATTTGGATTTGGACTGAAGTTTTCACTTATTACCTCTACTTATGGAAACTGAGAACTGAAATTTGAAGAAAGCCCTCTTAGATAAGACAGTTGTAAGACATTAAGCTCACTCACCATTCCGACTCTCTTCATCAATAGCAACTATGGTCGCTGGAGGTCCTCCCCTAGCTAGTTTGCAATCTAAAGAGATAAAATAACCAACAGTAAGAATTAGCAACATGCAGGGCCACTTGCCCTCAGATTCAATTCATTAAGATGTATATAACATTTATAAAGAAAAAACTCTACCACCCAAAATAATATGCATCATTCCTTTTAACATTTTATTATTTAAAAAAAATGTGTCATAGAACCACATAGATTCCTTACCACATCATAACACAGTCACTTTGTACACCATATAACTATTCAAATCTTACTAAGAAAACACCAGCAGGGACCACTGGAGAGCAGAGTCCTTCAGGACAGAGATAATGGGATGGTAATTTAACCCAAAGAAATAACATAAAGGAATGATTAACAAGGATAAATTGTAATTAAAGCTTCACAACAGAAACAAACATAATTGGACTTTAATTGTGATAAAGGGTCTAATTAAAGGGAGTGAATAGAATTTTAATAATGTTCTAAAGAGAATAAAACAAAGACAGACAAGCAATGCTCATGAGGTTGTTTGGAATTTTTACTTTTGTTATCTTACCCTCATATTGCCAGTCTGGAGTCAAAAGGATAGAGTCATCAATGGAAGCAGATCAGAAAAATGCAAGAAAGAGGGGAAGAAAGAATATATGTATATATTCAGCAAGAGATTTAAAGATACAAACAGCATTATACGTAACAGACACATCGCCTAATTGTTTGTGGAAATGGGATATATAAACTCTTTATATCAGATTATGTAATTCTAATATTAACACATTAACTTAATTACCTACATCATTAGCATTTTACAAGTATAATGAATAGACTTGCAAATAACATGAAGTACATTCATATGATTTTTATGAAAAGACAAATATGTTACTTATGAACATTCTACCAGCTCTATGTTGAAAAGACCTTAAGAATAGCATTTGTTAATCAGTAGTGACAACTAATTCATTATTTCAAATGCTGCTAATATCCTGCAAGATATCACATGATAACAAACGGAAAAATCATTTCATGAGCGTGATATTCATGACGATTGAAATGTAAAGGCTTCCCCTCCAAGGTGCCAAATGTTCACTTTTGATACATAAAGCACTCCCCTGTGAGGTGCTCAGCAAAGCTGAGGGCTGTGTTATGTAGTTCCATACACATGGCACCCCTCAGAATAGCAGATTAAATTTGCTTAAAGCCTTGCAAATGTATGTGTACTTTAGAAGAGGAGTTCAAAGTTGTTTATTTATAAAAATGCTGCTGCATGGGCAGAATAAGGACTTTGGCAAGTACCATATGGCAAGTAAGACACGTGGCAAGTAAGACACGTGGCAAGTAAGACACGTGTTCTTTCTTTTTTGTTTTATTGTTTGTTTTGGCTTTGTATTTGCCAGAAGGCCCATATACCTGGCAGAGGAAAAGATGTAAAGTCAGAGAGCACCCCGCCCTGGGGCATAGTGACACCATAATCCCTTCGTCTCCATCTTTCCTTCCTGTCAGGATTTTGGGCACGTGCATACATGCACCCAGCATTATTATCAAGCTCTTGGGTCTGGGACCTGAATAGCTGGCCATGAGAATCAGCCCCCTGAATTAACCACCATGCCACTAACTGGCCCATGTGTTCCTTCTTACAAAGCAGAGAGATCTACAGTTTCCTCTCACCATCTTTGTCAGTATAGACGGAGTTTCAATCACAGCATTTGCTATTCTCAAAGATCTCATACTCATGGCATACTTTCCTTTCCTTCCTCTGTCTCCAGACACCGTTCAGCTCCTCACTGTTTTTCACCTGGAGATGGTTTTATCACTGTTCTCACAGAAGCCTTGTTCTCATCCTACATTCCACCGATTTATTTCAATAGAATTATCTTCGTGCATTCAAACCAAAGGAAAAATAATGGCCCTCTTCTATACGAAAACCTGATGTTTCCTTTGGAGTAAAACAAATTTTTCTTCAGAATAATGTTCAGAATTGCTCATAATGTGGCCCAAACATTCTTTCCTTAGAATTAAGTACCTTGTTCTTTAATTACATCAAGTCACTTACTCTTGCTGTAATGTATCTTTAGGAAAATTTTGTTATGTATACCAAGTTCTTGCCTTTAGTTCTACATGGCAAATTTCTACTTTTCTTTGTGAAACAGGATATTTCATCTATTCCATGAAAACCTAATCATAACTCTTAATCAGACTTTATCTCCCAGGTTCTCTCAGATTTTATTCATTCTCATGTTCTCAAATTTAGCTTTTCCTAATATTTAGACTTTCCTTCCTTGATTCAGAACATATTCATTCAATCAAATTTGTAGATAAATTACTACATACTAAACATGGGAACAAAAATATATCAACAGTTCCTTTTAAGGATCTTTAATGGAAAAAAGAGAGAACAGAACAAAGACACATAAACCACCAATGACTACAGTACAATGTAGCACATGTGGAGTCAATTCTTTAATAAGTTCATCAGCAACACAAATGACTAAAAGGAAAAAAAGACAATGAGACAATACATGAGGAGACTGGAAATGGGATAGAGAGGAAGCAGAGGAAATCTGTGAAGGACAGAAAAAAGGAAATCTGACCTTTTTTATACATGTATATATGTTATGCATGATATATATTTTATATACACACACTCACACACACATACATGCAAACATAGCCACTGCTATATCATATAAATATGTATATATATATACACACAACTTCTATATCATACACACACACACACACACAACACATGCACACATACATGTACAGCTACCACTACATTACAACTACAGCAAACAGATTAACTAGTGTGTATTTTAGTTTAAATATTGGCAGAGGAACATATATGTAATCAATAACTCTAAGGGCAGGCAGGATGAAGAAAATAAAAGAAAAGGATATTGGGTATAAATATTTTAAAACTTTTGCCATTTGGATACTATTAACTTTATTTATTTTTTTTTATTTTTTGGAGAGAGATTTTTACTACAGGCACACACACTCGTCGGAGAAACAGAGAGACAGAAAGTGAGAAATCATCGCCCAGGAGGGATGGCCACACCATAACCCCTTCTCTTCCATTCCCCGTTCAGAATATTGGGCATGCATGAACACGCACCCAGTGTGAGGTTTAAGCCACTGAGTCCAGGATTTGAACCGTGGTCGGCTATGTGGAAGTCCAGCAATGTAACCATTAAGCCATCTGCTGGTTCCTGGATACTATTAACTTTAAAGGGAGATTTTTGGGGGACAAGCCCCATAGCCTGATCCAGACCCTACATGGTCCATAGTGGCTCAAATTTTAGTCCACAGTGGCTTGAGAAATCTGACAAACACATGTGTCTCTTCTGGCCTGTGCAATTTAAAAAGGGGGAGGTAGACTTTTCAGCCCAGCTGAGGTAGTACAACAGTAGCATGTTATTCTGTGATGCTGGGTCATGGAACATCAGGATGGGGTCCAGATGAGTTTGAAATCACGTGCACATGGTCCTAGCTGGCTGGGAAGGCTGCAGGGATGACCATGATGTGAGACCCTATTGAAGATACCTGTCTTTGTGTGTCTCTTTCCCATGAAAGAAAGAAAGAAATTTAACAAAAAGCGAAGACAGATTTTCTTTATACAACTATGCCTAGAGTCTTCATGTTTTAGGCCCACCCAGGTTCACTCCCCTCCCCTTTCTCACAGCTCATTTTCTAGCCCTTCCAAAGCCATACCGTGCCATCTGCTGAAACGCACTTTCTCCTCTTCTCCTTGTTAATTTTACTTGGCCTTTCAAGAATCTGAAAAGGTATCATCTCCTCTAGAAAAATCTGTCCTGTTGTCAGCCTGGATTAAATGCCTCTTCTCTGAGTTCTTACAGCGCACACTGCCTTCCATTGTATTAATTACCCATTAAGAAATGTGGTAATTCACTGGGAAAACATAACCTCTTTCTCTCTTACAGGAGCTCCTTCAGAACAAGTCTGTGTTACATGCATCTTGACAATTTCAGAACCTGACAGGGGCTGGTCCTGAAAGAACACTGGGTTGACTTTTTCTTAACTGCAGTCCATTCTACTGCAACCTTCCCTTGAGCATGCTTCCATGAGAACAGCTCAGAACCTTGGTTCTTACTCTTGGGGCCCTCCAGAAACAGCCCAGAGCAGAGGTCCAACCACATTTCTTCCCAGCCAGACGACTTTGACTGACTCCCATTAAGTTTTATTCTGCTAACAGCCTTCAAACACTCCTTTCCCCATAAGACATTTTCATGTACAACAAATACTTCTGGATCAATCCAAAAAGTATGATTAACTTCTTTTAGACTCACAATCCTAATGAAGAGATGTTAGCCAGACATATAAAAATAACCTATTAATAACACTGTTCATAACAACCAAAGCGTTTGTTTTGAAATGATGCATTCATGAAAGTATAATTAATTAGTTCTGAAATGCACAAAAACATTTTAATAACAACTATACTCAGAATTGTTTTGGGAAAAAATGAAATTTTGGATGGAATAGCCAAGGATATATTATATATGCGAAATACCCACATGGAGATCAAAGTGAAGAGAGTTATTTGGGGGATAGTGATCCTGTTCTCTATGGTCTATGGATAAGCTGTCTGCCACGGAAAAGACAGGTTAGCTGCTGATGCCTACACCTTGGAAACGGACTTTCTTAATCTCTTTAATTTCACCCTTGACTGTCCTGGTTAAATCACAAATTCATTGTTTTTCATGCCTAAAATTTCTAACCTCTTAGGCCCCTACCCATTTCTCACATCCAATTTGTTGTAAAAAGCAGGATATGAATACCAATACCAGAATGCTCAGTGTGATTTATTTCTGCAAATTTGTCACCAATCTAAAAATAATCCAGACATTTAAAAATAATCTTATGCAATAAAGTAGATTTAACCCCCCCCCAAAATATTAGAAAGTTACATACTATCTGGTTTAAAAGATTCTAAACCATGACTCTGCTCTTACTGTTTCCTAAAGCTTAAGAACATGTTACAGACAGGTGAGACAAAAGCAATAATCCAGAACTGTTCAAATATTTTCACTCCTCACTAAGAGGAGGGAGTATCCAAAAATTACAACCTTACGCTTATTTAACCTATTCTTAAGAGTTTCTTTTAAGGCCAAACAATGTATTCTTAATAAAATGTCAAAAAAAATTCACTCTTTTCCCACATGTTAATATGGCAATAGCCAGCTATATTCCAGTGGCTTCCCTTTGTATTTCCTACCCAGATCTGATGTCTGTGTCTTGGTTCCATTGCCCAGACAAAATCTGAACTTGTAATTTCAGAGTTGTCTTAAATGAAGAACTGTAAACTCAAACCTAGCCACTTTCTGGTATATTAATTCAGTGAGAGACCCAATTTTATACCAAGTTGCTTAAACCAGAAACCAAGGACCACTTTTGCCTCTGTCTGTCTTCTTAGCTTTTCTATATTGAATCCTTCAATACGTCCTGAATTTGAGTGAGCTTGATAGCAGAGCAGTGACGTGCTGCTTGGGCTATGCTGTATGCATATGGAAGGCCGTGTGTTCAGTGGAAACCCATGATTCTGCCTGGCTGAGAAGGCTGGTGAGGGATGGGGGTTTGAGACCTTGTTGGGGGTATTTCTCTCTCTCTCTCTCTCTCTCTCTCTCTCTCATTCCTATGGAAATAAATAAACTTGAAACAGACACAGATCTTGAATTTAGGAATTACTAAAGAAAATATTGGATCTGTCCACTACTTTCAATTGCCAGTAATACAATAGTAATTCAATCCAAATTTACCTCATCAAATAGATTTTCCTAATCATTCTCTCCATAGATAATTTTGCCTCCACTCTTTAATTTTATACCTTTCTTTTTTTTTTCTTTTTGTTTGTTTGTTTGTTTGTTTTTGTTATAGGGCACGTATGCTCACTGGAGAGACAGAGAGAGAGAAAACAAGAAATCACCTTCGGGGGGATGACCATGCTGCAGTCTTTTCTTCTCCACTCTCTTCTACGGATCTTCGACACTCACGCACACAAACCCAGTGTGAGTATTAAGCCACTGCACTGGGTTGGTGACTCAAACCACAATCAACTACATGGGAGTCCATGATGTAATCATTACACCATCTGCTGGTTCCATCTTTAACTAGCGTTAGTTACCTTTACCAATAACAGCATTTTTACTTATTAATGATTTTCTTTTTCTTTTAGGTTAAGCTGGAATATTTTCATGGCCTATAATCCATTTCATAATGTGATTTCAGCCTAAAAACCAAAAAGTTTTATGTCATCTACAAGGTCCTGTACAATACAGTCCTCTTGTTCCCCTCCAGTCTCAGCTGTTTCCATGCTCCTATTCACTACCAGGATTCCAGATAGATTATTTTTCTTTTTGTTAATTATTCCATGTTCCATGCAAGACCTTAAGACCTTCTAATGTGTCATTATTTCTTGTTTTTCATTTCTATGCCCAACCTATCTTTCATTTACATATCCTATAGATTTAAGCTTACTCGTTTCTCAGAGAAACCATTACCGATTTAGGCTAGTTAAGATTCACTGATACATGTAGCTTTCAGCCTCACAGTATCAATTTACGATTATCTGATTCCCCACTGACAGAAAGCTCAATGACAAAGGCCAGTCATGCTCATGGTGGTTAAGGGGGCTGGATGTCACATGGCTGACTATGCAGTTTTTGTCCCAGACCTGGGAGCTTAGAAATACATCAAGTGCATGTGTGTGTGTGTGTGTGTGTGTGTGTGTGTGTGTGTGTGTGTTCCAGATACTGAAAGGACAGTGGAGGAAAAGGGGTTGTGGTGTGGCCAACCTCGCTGAGATGAGCTTTCATTCTCTCTTTCTCCTATGCTTTCTCACTCACTCTCCCTCTCTTATTCTCTCTCTCTCTCTATGTCCCTTGCGTAAGCCCATGTATACAGCGGCATGTATCCTTTTTAAAAAGTAAAAATTAAATATCATTTCCTGACAGGCCCAAAACATTTTCAAGAACAGGTACTTAAAGGCACAGACAAATGGTGAGTTCCTGACCTGGCTCAGTAGCCTTGGAGGCTTTTTAGAGTCTAATCTGAAGTTCCTTATAAAAGGTTCCTGCAAAGCCAACTAAATCAATTAGTATTCTTGTGGCACTTTATGCAAATCACAGACCAAATTGAGAATAAAATTATTATTATTTTCTTTTTTGCAGATAAACTAGTTTATGCCTCTATTTAGTAAAAGAAGGAATGGACAGGGAGAAAAATATTTCAGAAAAAAATTACAGCATTTATTACTAGATTTTAGCTTTGTCCATATCTGGTTTTTGAGTTCTTTGTATTTACCCGCTGTTAGAACAGAATCCTAACCCTTTTCCAAACTTTAAATCTTAAGTAAATTTTTCATAACAGTTTTTGATTTTGATTTATTAAAGCTAAAACAGTTTTCCTAGAAATTAAGAAAAAATACATGAAACAAACATAAAACATGCCTACTTAATGCCCTCAGTAAGCTATATAGCCTCAGCTAGGTTCATCCTTCTCACTGAGTTTTACGCTGAAAGTCAGACATGTGTTCGTATATATATCCGCTGCTATCAAAAGTAAGATCTTTTGTGAATCAACAAAATGTGAAAGGAAGGAAAAAAAAATAACATGGGAAGCAACTGTAGATACCAGAGACAGTGTGGGAGAGGGCGGGAAAGGGCAGAAGGTGAGAGGGAGGGAATCAAGAGGGGCGGGGGAAACAGAAGCAAAATATATAAGAAACAAGAAATGGAAACTTATTTGTTGATAACATGTATAGCAATATCTTTGATGGATTCAAAATATAATTTATTCTGGATGGGAAAACTCATTTTGTGTGCTGCAGTAATATATAGTGAATGAATATAAAATAAATTTAAAATTAAAATTTTAAAGAAAAGTAATATTTTTTTTTAAAAAAAGGAAAGCTTAGTGACAAACTAGACTTTGTTTCAATTTCTCATGGTTGTGTCCCCAAGACAGATTTCCTGGCACAAAACTGATCCTCAACAATTTTATATATATATATACACACACACACATATACACTTCTCTCTATATATACATGTCTATATATACACGTGTGTGTATATAAAAAATATATATATATTTCCCCCACACACACACACATTTCTGCAAAAGGGTACATGTGCTTGCTGGAGAGACAGAAAGCAAGAAATCACTCCCCAGGGCTGGATGGCTACACCGCAAACCCTTCCCCTTAGTTCTCCTCTTGGGATTTTGGGCTGGCATACATGTGCCTAGTGTGAGTTTTAGGCCACCAGGTCTGAGACTCAAACCAGGGTCAATTATGCAGGAGTCCAGTAACGTAACCATTATGCTATCTGCTAGTCCCCCAACAAATATTTTTTATAATTTTTTTTTTTTTTGAGGGGAGAGGTTTTTGCTATAGGGCACATGCACTCGCCTGACAGAGAGAGACAGAGAGACAGAAAGTGAGAAATCACCCCCCGGGGGGGATGGCCACACCTCAATTCCTTCTCCTCCTTTCTCCTCTTGGGATCTTGGGCACGCATACACACATGCCCAGCATGAATTTTAAGCCAAGGGGTCCAGGACTCCAACCACGGCCGACTACATCGGAGTCCAGCGACATAACCATTACGCTAACTGCTGGTCTCCCCAACAATTATTTTTTGAACACAAGAACAAATGGCTTCAATCAAATTTGTAACAATAAAAAAAGATTTTAAAATACTCTATAGTTTAATCTACCTTTTTTCTTTTTACTCTTTGAAATGTCATTTTTAAATACAAGTAGTAAAGAAAGTATGGATAACAAATTTGTTGTGTAAAGATAGGCTTTTTGATGCTGTTTTACCAGAAGAGAAAAGCTACTAACAAAATTAAGAAAAGGATAGAAAATTCAGCATGCATTTGAACTGAGATGAATTATGAAAGATTATAGTGAATTCAGAATAGTAGAGAAGGGTAATAAAAAGAGAAAGGAGAAAATATTCACTTGATTGTAATTGTCTATGGTTTCTATTAGAATTCCACACTCTGATCATCCAATTACCTGGAGGAAGGGACTATTATAAAGCAATATTACTCCCATATTCTGTTAGTAGTAAATATGTATTATAAGCAGTTTCATGATTTTCTCAAATTGTAAAGGAATGAAACTCAAAAGACTTCAAATAAAAACACCTTTATGATACCAAATATCACCAATATTTTTCTGATATCTCAGAATTTTTGTCCACTTTTTTTTTTTTTTTTTTTAGTTTGCTATCAAGTGCATACAATTGCACTGGAGACAGAGAAAAAGAGAGAAAAAGGGAAAGTGAGAAATCACCCCTCCACCCCCAGAAGGATGGCCATTCTACAATCCCTTCTCTTCTTTTCTCCGGATTTGGGCATGCATGAACACATGCTTGATGTGATTTTCAAGCCACCTGGTCTGGGACTTGAACCTCTCAGCTGGCCATGTGGGATTCAGCACCTTAACCTTGACCATGTAGGAGTCCAGTACTTTAACCACTACGCCACCTGTTGGTCCTGGGACTATCACCTTCTATGCCAAATGAACAGAACAAATAGCCCACTGAATTCTTAGCATTAATCATTTCAAAAATTTTGGAAGACTGTTTTAAGATGTCAAAGCAATTGGTTTTTAGGGTAGTATATTGGCTAAGAAATTTGTTTGGGATTCAGAAAAATCTAAATTCAAATTATAACCTAAATTCGGATCCTAAATTTGGTTTGAATAGTTGTGGGATTCAGAAAATCTAAATTCAAATTAGAATTTAGTTTGAATAGTTGTATCATATTGGACAGATTATTAACCTCTTGGACTTCAGTTTGCATAAATATATATTTTTACAAGGATTAAATGAGAAAATTTTATGCTAATTTCTTAGAATAGTGCATGGCAAAATGTGCAGGCAGAATAGGTACACCTTTAGCTTTTTATAGTGTCATTATTTTCACAAAGAATGTATTTTGAAAGTTTTTTTCTGTTTATTCTTTAATTCAAAGATAGATATTAGAGACTCACTTGAGTCTCGCCAAATGTTTGGTGAGGACTGATCTTATGTATGAGATTGTGAAGGGTATTTTTATTAAAAATAAAGGAAATCACACGAAATTATGCTGACGGTTTGAATGGACAGAAATATGTCTGAATTCCTATTCCGGATACCAACTTAGATATACTAGTCAGGATTGATTGTAGTAGATGAAAACGGAATCCTTGAACCTGAGAGTTAAATAATAATAATGAGGTTCTCACAGTCCTTTCAAGGTCTTACTCTAGTCCTAAAATGCATTGGTTTAACTGAGCAGAAAGAGCAAGGAAGAATTACAGATTTTCTGAAATTTTGATTCCACTCAACATTCTTCTTTTATACATTGGAAATTCAGAGTTATCGAGTCTCTCTTGCTCAGATGTTTGGATTTTCAAATGCCAACACACACAAACCCACCCTGAATCAGTTATTCAGTTCAAAACAATTGGACTTCTCATTCAAAATGGTATTGTGCTCTCTTTTAAGTTTCACGTCTCACAGACATGTTATTTTCAATTTGCCTGTCTCAAGCAGCCACAGAGAGACTGATCCCATGTTTTTTGTTGATCTTTGATATATTCATTTCTAGGAAAATACACACAGGAGTAAAAATCTTAAGACAGAAACTCCTTGTTTTACATTCAAACTGTCACATCAAAAAATCAAAGAGTTTGATCTTTAAATGTATAAGATCAATGAAGCAATACTCTTAAGTTGTACCATCTAAAATGACAGTCAACAAAACCATGGCATTAGACCAGGATTGAAGAAAAGGAAAAGGGAACCAGCAGTTAGCGTAATGGCTATGTCGCTGGACTCCCACGTAGTCGACCGCGGTTCGCGTCTCGGACCCGGTGACTTACAACTCACGCCGGGCGCGTGTGCGTGCGTGCCCAAGATCCCGAGAGGAGAATGGAGGAGAAGGGATTGCGGCGTGACCATCCCCCCTGGGGGGTGATTTCTCGCTTTCTGTCTCTATGTCTCTCTCTGTCTGTCTGGTGAGCGCACGCGCCCTATAGCAAAAAAAAAAAAAAAAAAAAAAAAAAAAAAAAAAAAAAAAAAAAAAAGAAAAGGAAAATAAACTATGATATGTAGGATAACTAAAGACTATATGGCAAGTAATTTTCAATTGAAGAATGGAACATTCCATTTGATGATTACACACTAGCTTTTCTAATTTCACTACAGTGGGAGTAAGTTATTTTTTTTTTCTTAATTTTTTTTAGAGAGATTTTTCCTATTGAGTACATGTGCTTGCCAGAGAATGAGAGAGAGAGAGAGAGAGAGAGAGAGAGAGAGAGAGAGAGAGAGAGAGAGAGAGAGAGAGAGAGAGAGAGAGAGAGAGAGAAATCACACCACTCCCCTCCATGAGGGGATGGCCATGCTGCAATCCCTTTTCCTCCATTCTACTCTTGGGATTTGGGGCATACATCCACATGTGCTCAGAGTGAGTTTCAAGCCACCAGGTCCTGGACTTGAACCACAGTCAGTCACATGGGAGTCCATAATCATTATGCCATCTGCTGGTCCTATAAGTTATATTTTCTGATGTCTTAGTTCTGTTATTAACTGGATTATATAATTTGATTAAGACCTTCCTACAGCATGGTCTAGTAATATCCACTGAAGTCATTACTCATTGTTACCACTCTGTATCACTACCTAAATTAGGACAATTATGTAGAAGTCATGCACACCTTCAGTCCATACTTTTTCTTTTGAATATTTTTGCTATAGGGTGCATGTGTTCACCAGAGAACAGAGAGACGAGAGAGGAAGAGAGAGACAGAGAGACAGAAAGTGAGAAATCACCCCTCAGGGCTATGGCCACACTGTAATCACTTCTCCTCCATTCTCCTCTCCTCTTGAGATTTTGTACACACACACATACACAAACACAAGTGCCCAGCATCAATTTCAAGCCACCACGTCCGGGACTCGAACCATAGTTGACCATGTGGGAGTCCAACCAACAAACGCAACCATTACACCTTCTGCTGGTTCCATTTTTTTCTTTTTCCAAATTCCTATCACTTCATTTTATTCTCATTGGTTTGTCAATGACAACAGAATTTTATACTTATACATAGATGACATGTGATAAAAGAAAACATTTGTTTTTTTCTTATTTTTAAGAATTTTGACAGAGAGTATGTGTGCTCAGCAGAGAGAAACAGGGAAAGGAGAAAGTACCCCCAATGGGGAATAGTCACAGTGAAATCCCTTCTCCTGTATCTCTCCCTCCTTCTGGAATTTTGGGCATGCATGTTCCTGTGACCTGCACGTTTCTCAAGCTGCCAGATCCAGGACTCAAATCTCACAGTTGATCTTACAGGATCCAGCTGACTTAAACACCAAGTCGTGGAGCTGGCAATAACAGAGAGATTCTTGAGTCTGTTTATAGATTATTTTGCCTAATTAAATAAAATTCTTTGGCACAAGCCAATTATATGTACCTTAGCTGTAATAAAGAAGTACTTTTATGAATTAAATTATGGTACAAAAATTACGAGCAATTACTTACTTACAATATTAAAGACATAGCCATGTAAACATCATATGTGTTTTCCAAGTGTGACATAAATCAGTGTGAAATAGACCTGCCAGATTTACGGGACACAGTGCGTTGAGGTAATTTTCTTACTTCAATGAAATAATAATGACTTCTTTCTTTGGGACCTCAGAAAAATGTGCTAATATTTAAGTTCTTGTCTCATTATCTAGAATAGAACTATTGGGTCATCACAAAAGTCATGACGTATTTTTCTATACAAAAACTGCATTATGGCTTTTCTGACAACTCAGTATCTTTCATTTATTTATGATGCCAGGGTGTTTTTAGAGGAAGTGTCTTGGTTTTTCAGAAACTCCTTTGATAACCTTTACCTAGTAATAGCTTGCTTAAGATAATACGGCCAGGGGAGCCAGCAGTTAGGGCAATGGCTATGTTGCTGGACTCCCATGTAGTCGACCACGGTTCGCGTCCCTGACCGGGTGGCTAAAAACTCACACCGGGCACGTGTGCGTGCATGCCCAAGATCCCGAGAAGAGAATGGAGGAGAAGGGATTATGGTGTGACCATCCCCTCTGGGGAGGTGATTTCTCGCTTTCTGTCTCTATGTCTCTCTCTGTCTGTCTGGCGAGCGCACGCACCCTATAGCGAAAACCTCTCAAAAAAAAAAAAAAAAAAAAGATAATATGGCCAGCATTCATTCCAGAGGAAAGTTGAATATACAGTGGCAAGCTCCAAACAAACCTGCATTCTTTCCATTATTTCACAGTAAAGACGAAGTGACAGAAGGGTAAGGTCTACCTGTGTCAACAACTTTAAAAATGGTATTTCACTTAATGAGTAATCCTTTACTGCATCATAAACCTTGCAGGAAGAATAATGTCAAAGCATATCAAGTCAGTAATACGATCATCTAATATATCTTGGACAAGGAAAAAAAAAAAAAAACTCTGTTGGCAAGTTTGGCAGAAGGCGCTATGGCTCCAGGTGGTAAGCATTTGTATAAATTAATTCCTTTAAGAATAGTGTTCTAGGATGACAGTCTTGACATTGACCATAGGAATAAAAGCGTATTATCGATGCACTGAAATTTTTATTTTTGGCTTGAAAGTTCTCACTTTAGAGTTTTCAAAACCTGCAAATAATAAAGTACTGAAAATGTGTGTTTTACAACCCTTGGCATTTGGAGATGATATTTCTGACAGTTTGCTACCTACATGTACAACAACTGTATGTCCTGTGGAGTTTACCACGCAGGCTCATTTTTAGACAATCCACTATCCAGATGCCTGCAGTTTTGAAGATGTGCTGCTATTTATGGGAGCTTCTCAAGGGTGAGACTCCACAGTTTATTTCTTTGTGCTTGTTCATACCACAGGCTTTGCCAACCGTAAGCCTAAAGAACGTTTTATAGTTGATAATGGCTTCCCTCGTTTTCCAAGCTACATAGTTTCTTATTTTACAAGAAACCTTCTATTCTCAGTATTGAATGTTTCACTATACACACAGTGGTTTTACATACAATATTCAACAAGAGGGCAATGCTACACAGAGGTGAAATCAATATTTTAAGAATTTCTGTTGCATTGATGCATTGTATTATATCTCTTCTCCAATTAATTTATTGGAATAGGATGTTGGTCTTATTATTTGGTTGTTAAGTTCTTTTTACTACATAAAAGGAAAAATTCTGGTAATATTTCTATCACCAGAAGGTTTTCTTTGGTTTTGTTTTTGTTTTTATTATAATCAGACTCAAGAACCAGGAAATGAGAGGAACATATTTCCCAAGATTCCAAATATGTCTGTATTCTAAAGCTTAAACACTTGCCTCTTAAAGGAAGTCCTAGAATAAATTAGAAAAAAATAATACAAGTAGAGACTATATAGACAAAAAAAAAAAAAAAAAAAAAAAAACCCAAACAAACAAAAAAAACACAGCTAGAGGAAGGCATATTTTCCATTTGAAATCAAGGACAGAGAGGAAAATTATTTAAAAAAGTAAGAACGCACGAATCATAGCTGACTGATGAAAATAATATCTTTATTAAAATAGCTCCTATACTACTCAATAGCACATTGCTCTAATTAATAGTTATGATAATGACCTTAATTCATCACTATAATGTTTAATTTCTGCAAACTCTTTAAATAACAGAAAAGAATATAATATGTTTTAGAAAGAGTTACATTTACGAGGCTTATAATAAATACAAATGTTAAATTTTTTTTCTGTCAAACTGTCAAATTTTTATTTAAAGAATAACAGAGAATGTTAGAGAAGAAATTTTGTTGGAGCCATAAGTCATTAAAAAAAAAGAGAAAAAGAAAAAGGAAAGAAAGAAATTTGAAAAAATATTAATATTTATAGCAAGAATTATAAGAAAGTGCTCTGTGATCTAGAAAATTTATTTTGGGGACTATGCCAACATAGAAATAATTAAGCAAATGTAAATATATGTGCCATGTTTGAGGGTGGTTTACCATGGAGTTTCAGAGTTGTAGTTAGGTATTTCTCTAGTTTTCTTGATCTTGCCCTCTGTAGCATCCAGGCTTAGTTTTCTGATCCAAGGTCTTTGGTATACATTAATAAATCCATTCCAAATGAAAGAGATTATTGGGATTCCATCATTTGTATTATAAAATCTGATGAATGAATCAGTTACATATATATATATATATATATAGTCATGATCTTGAAGAATTTTTGTTTGTTTCAGAGAGATTTTTACTATAGTGTGCATGTTGGAGAGACAGAAAGTGAGAAATTATCCCCCATGGGATAAGGTCACACTGTAAGCCCTTCTCCTCTTGGGATTTTTACACATGCACGCACATGCACCTGGCATGAGTTTTAAGCCACCGGATCTAAGACTTGAACCACAGTCAACTACGTGGGAGTCTAGCGACATAAACATAATGCCATCTGCTAGTCTTGTTCTTGAAGAAATTTTAATGTAATAACCTGGGATGGTTGTTTTAAAAAGTCAGTTTGGATTAATACCTAGAAGCCTGATGAAACATTATCTGCGGTATGTCTGTGGAGGTGTTTCCAGTGAAGATTAACACTGGAGTCTGAGTAAACAGGTAGGAAAGATCTGCCCTCAAAGTTGGTGGGCATCATCCGGTCAATGAGGGACTCAGAAAAAAACAATACAGAAAGCTGATAGGTCTCTTGGGCGAGAGAGCAGGATAGATTTTTCTTCTGAACATCATAACTTAAGGCCAGTCAGGGCCAGCAGGTGGTGTGGTGTCTAGGGACACTGGACTCCCACAAGGCTGACCATGGTTTGAGTCCTGGACCTGGTGGACTGCTTTCTCACTCTCTCCCCCCCACTTTCTGGTCAAATTAAAAAAATAATAATAAAAAAACAGTAAATAAATAAAAGAAGTTAAATAAAAATAATTATTTAAAAATAAATAACTTAAAGCTTGCCTGCCTTTGGACTCTAGAAATCACACAATTACTCAGGTTCGAAAACTTTGGGCATTGAACTGAGTTTTCTTCTTCTTTTTTGCCTCTGAAGCCTTTGTATTTGAACCAAACCATGCCACCAGGATCCTAGAGTCTCCAATTTGCAGATGGTCTGTTATGGAACTTCTCTGCCCACCCTCACTGCATACATTGAGTCTTCCAATAAATCCCTTATATATGTTCATACATACCCTATTGGTTCTGTCTCCCTAGAGAATCCTGGCTAAACCATGAGCAATGGTCTCCAGAAGATAAAATGACCATGAAGTTAAAATGACTGTGGCACAAAAATAAAATCAATGCTCTGTGAAGTTGACCTACACGGGGCAGTTCTGGATTGATGTCCAGAGACCTCCCAGAGTATGCTGGGCACACACATGCCCTATGATCCAGGGCTTGCTGGAGCTGAGGGTGGATTACCATGTCAAAATCCTACTGGGGATGCTGTCTCTCTGTCTCTTTTTCTCTCACTCATGGCGAAGTAAATTAATAACTTTAAAAATAAAAAAGCAGGTTTTAGATCTGTATATAAGTTGATCTTATTTTGAAATGTGTATGATACAAAATTTTAATGTTAAAAGTTAAATAATTAAAATTATTAGCAGTAGTGCTTAGAATTTCCAATCTATTCATGAATTGCATTTATAATACTAATAAGAAAACATGTGACAAATAGAGTTTGGGAGGAAAAGGATTTTTGTTTATCAAGAAAATTATTTAGTGACTATCACGAAGATTCTAAATAGAATAAATAACCATATCAACAAACTAAAATACAGACTACAGTTAGGTAAAATCTGTTAGATTAGATACACTTGCTTTTAAATCCTGTAAACCTGTCACCTGGCCACACTGAAGACTTCTAGAAGCTGTCATTTCACTTGCTATGTGAGAACAGCAGTTATTCCTCAATACCTCCTTCAACACAGCATGATCCTCATTAATTCAGAATTTAATAGTTGACACATGGCACTGACGACTGCATGACAGAGAGGATCTCAAAAGTCAATGACTTCATGTTCACTTGAGCAACTGAACTAGTTTCCTGCTCCATGAAAGCTGTCAAGAAGTTGTGGGAAAAACAGAGGCAGGAGTTTCACATTATTATCAATGGTGAACACACACCAGGGAAGAACCATTATCTAGTAAATATTGGTTGACATTGACCATGTACAGAACACATCAACCGTTGTTCTTCTACTCTATTTTTCTAACATTTATTGCAAATGAGCTATGTTTCGCTATGAACAAAGCAAGCTAATAATATTTTTGAAAGAACAAATAAAGTAGTTGATTATGCCGAAGTTTAACATGATACTGAGCACCCCTTCCCCTTTCTCAAACACTGCTTATGTACACAAGCCTTCTTGCCATCCATCTTCTGTCACTATTCTCTGTGTTTGCTATTTTGATTTTCCTTTTGTAAAATGTCAAATATAGCAGACATACAAAAAAGGTACTTGATGTATTTCTGGAGTTTAAAAATCAATAATATTACAATAAAATAAATATTTATATCTCTATCACTTACAATAAGAAAAAAAAATCCCAGCACTTGATAAATATTCTATGTGCCTTACGTAAGTTTTTGTTAGAATTTTGTAAGTTTGGGAACTTTGTATAATAGAACTGTACTACTTGAATTTCTCTGCAGCTTGCCTCTTTCTCTGCATTTATATTTTGAGATGAACTCCGATCGATGTACATAGGTTTTTGGATCTGCTGTTGTAGAAGATTCCATCATGTATCTAAACCACACTATTACCTATTCTCTTACTGATGAGAACACTATTGCAATTGGGTTTTTATTTTTACATTCTTTTATTTTGTATTATAGATAAAATTCCAATGTATATCCTGGCTCCTTTTTGCTTGGAATGCAACTGCAAGAGTGTTTTAGGGCATATTTTAGAAACAGGAGTCCTGGGTCATAGATATGATATATATTTAAATGATTAAGTTAATGTCAAGTTGTTTTCCAAAATGACTGCACCATTTCCAGAGTTATCAGCAATTTCAGAGTTTCTGTTTCTCCCCATCTTCTTTGACCTTGATATTCAATTTTTGTCATTTTGATTGCTGTGATGTGGTTCTTTATATTCATAAATTTGTATTTTTTCCTAACTAATTAGCAGCCTCTCATATATTCAGTGAACACACATGCCCCTCTTCTGTGTATATTTATTTAATTTTCCACTGAGTTGGTCTTTATTTGTTTTGGATTGATATATCTTGGTGACTAGTTGATTATATATGTTGAAAATACCAAAATATTGGGACCAGCAGTTAGCGTAATGGCTATGTTGCTGGATTCCCACGTAGTCAACTATGGTTCGAGTCCCGGACCTGGTGGCTTAAACTCACACCAGGCATGTGTGCATGCATGCCCAAGATCCTGAGAGGAGAATGGAGGGGAAGGGATTGCAGCATGGCAATCCCCTGGGGGGTGATTTCTCCCTTTCTGTCTCTATGTCTCTCTCTGTCTGCCTGGCGAGCACACGCGCCCTATAGCAAAAACCTCTCTAAAAAAAGAAAAAAAATACCAAAATATTATTTAGCAGTTAGCAGAATACATTGTCATCCTTTTTGCATCTTTTACAAGATGAATTCTTACTATCTATACATATTATTTTAGAAAACATACTGTTTATTCAGATTATTTAAAAAGAAAAAAAAAAAAAATCCTTGATCATGAAGCCAGCAGGTGGAGGAGTGGTCAAGGTGTTGAACTTCTACATGGCAGACCGCGGTTTGAATCCCAGACTTAACAGCTTGCTTTCTCACTCTCCCTCTCTCTCTATGTCTCTCTCTGGTCAAATTAAACCAATATTGATGATAATAAATATAATGAAATTAAATAATTCTTAAAAAAATCTTCGCGTCCCGGATCCAGTGGCTTAAACTCACGCCGGGCGCGTTTGCGTGCGTGCCCAAGATCCCGAGAGGAGAATGGAGGAGAAGGGATTGCGGCGTGACCATCCCCCCTGGGGTGTGATTTCTCGCTTTTTGTCTCTATGTCTCTCTCTGTCTGTCTGGCGAGCGCACGCGCCCTATAGCAAAAAAACCTTCAAAAAAAAAGAGAAAAAATCCTTGATCATAAAAACTAATAAATTTTTGAAAATTTCTTTGAACAGTTTAGATTTTTATTTTTCATACAGAAGCCATCAATATTGCTTGAATAGACTATTGTTGTAAATGTTTATAAGTGTCAATGAAATATTTCCATTTCATGTATAAGAAATGAATTATCTTCAAACAATTTATGGAAGAGCTAGTCACATCTTTATTAGTGTGATTGACAGCAAATGCCAGTTCCTAGAACTTTCCTTTGTTTTATTTGTTTGTTTTTGTCTATTTGCTCTAATATCATATTGCCTTATCTAATTATAGCTTTTAAAATGAGTATCCAAAATTGATAGGAAAATCTATCTATCTTACTCATTTTTCTTAGGAATTTCTTTATAAACTCTGCTTTTGTCCCATCTATGAAATAAAATTAAAAATAAAGCTCCATGTTTTGGAAAAAAAAAAACAGTTGTGGGAATTGCATTTTATTTGCATATCATTTCATACATGAATGGCTACTGGTATTACCTAAACAGTGTCAATGTTCTGTGTGCTTCTCCAGACATAGTTATGATATATTGAGGTGATCAATAAACTGTCAGCACTTTGGATCCCACTTGAGATTCTGTTCTCAAATGTGGCTCAAGGTCCTTAACTTGGAGCAATGAAGCTGGGAATTTCTTGGGGAAAATCTCTTCAAATGTGATGGTAGAGCCTGAGTACTGAAAATGAGTCAGAACTTTGATTTATTTTTTCAAGTTACCAAATGCTAATTTTATCTTGTCTACATAGAAATGGGATCTATTTTAAAACAGGATTGTAGCAGATATGAAATTGTAAATATCTGGAGAAATCTGCCTTGAACTACTAAATTACTCATTGTTTCCTTGCTTTCCTCATCACTTCTATGAACCTACCATAAGAAGTTTATAGGGAAAATTCCAGACATTGACCCATAAATTGATTCCTGGAGCTAGCCCTGGGGCAGATAAATTCAGGAGATTCTTTCTGGGACTGAGACCCTTTGGACAAATTTTGCCTGGGGTCATTTTTCAAAGTCTTTAGGAATGTTCCTCATTCCTACCTGGGTTAGTCTGTGACTGTCTGGTTCTATATGAAATCTCCTGTAAAAAAATTTCCTGTTAACCAAAGATCCCGAATTGTTGGGTTTGGGATTTTAAAGAGTCAACCAATAAATTGAGGGCATGACAAACAGTATACAGAAGTAACACATTCTACAAACTGCTGCTAGATTCTCATGACTTTGTAAGTCTGAATCTAAATTTATACCTTCTGTAGGCTGGACCCCTGCCTCATGTACACATTTACCTTGTAAAACTAATTTATATGACTTGCTCCAAAAAAGTAGAATTTCACCAGAGATAATTTCAGAGCACTGAGATTATATGATAAAATCTCTATATAAATAAAATAGCTTATTTGAGAGGAGTCAGAACACAAAGAAATCAAAATTCCTCTTAAATTTGAATGGAATGGTTTTTCCTACTCTTAACCTTCCTCTGTTGCTTGCACCTCATTATTCTATATATTTTAGTCCCCCCCTTTTTTAAAACAATTATCTTTTTTAATGTTACTTATCATTACTTTAAAATTCATTAAACGGCATATATGCAGACCAGAGAAAGGCACAGAGAGAGAGCGAGAATGAAGGTGAGAAGGCAGCCTCCAGGACTGGGACTTGAACTGCAGCTGGCCATGTGGGAGTCCAGCACCTTAACTACTACACCACCTGTAGCCCCACATTTACTCCCTTTGACCAGTTACACTTACTTGTTGGCCAATCTGAAATTAACATCTCTCAATTGACTCTTAAAGTATCTTCAGAAGTGAGCAGTCCTCTCATAACTTATCTTTAGCCCTCATCTCAGTCTAATTTTTTTTTTTAAGAATTGTTCTGAAAACCTTTCCAAAGTTTGGACAAGGTACATAGAAATTCACAGAATATATTTCTAACATATATTCTGGAGCTCCCAGATCTATATGAATGATTTATATGCTAGTAAGAAAATTAGATATTTAAAAAAATTAGCTTAAAAAATGCAGATTCAGGATAATCCACAGATGACTAAAAGAGTAAATTGCATAGAAAATTAGAAACATTTAAAAAATCTGTACATAGAAGAAAAAATATTTTGGAGTCTACCCTGAAAGCTTTTCTAGGAAAACAGTTTAAAAAAATGGAGGAGAAGGAGAAGGAGGAGGAGGAGGAGGAGAAGAAGAAATAATTAGCCCATTAGGATCAATAGGAACAGGCTTTTTAACAACTTTAGAAAATACACAGATCTTGAAAGAGAAAAAAACTAAACTTTCTTCTCACTTTTTGCATAGAGTCCTACGTCAAAATTAAGGTATGTATTAGGTCATCAGCAAAGTCATGACACATTTTTGCATAGAAAAACAGGAAAATACATCATGACTTTCCTGATGACCTAATATGAAAAACTAGGATAGAAAATGGCCTTGTTGACAAAACTCTTAATTCCACACTAAAAATTTTGGAAAAGCACTGAAACAAAAATCAGAACAAGATTCAGAATGAATGTATACCTTACAAATGAAATACCTGGATACTCCTATAATTCAGTAAGATTCAGAGGAAGAATCTTTCTGAGTTAAATATCGGTAGATAACTATAAGCAGAAGACTCTGGAAATAGTTATTCTGCACTAACTACAAATATAAGGAAAAAAAAAATTGAGACGTCTTTGCTATAGAGCACTTACTGGAGAGAAACAGAGAAACAGGAAGCAAGAAATCACCCTACAGGGGGAATGGCCACACAGCAATCCTCCTTCATTCTCCTCTTGGGATCTTGACTATGCACACACACATATCCAGAGTGAGATTTAAGCCACCAAATCCAGGATTTGAACTTTAGTCAACTACATGGGAGTCCTACTACGTAACCATTACACCATCTGCTGGTCTCACAAATCTAAGGGAATTTTAAAATGAAGGATACGAACAGGAAAGTAGATGTGAATCTTAGAGGAAATTATGTGCCAGTTTTCCCATTTTATCTTTAAATGCAAAAGAATAAATGTCTCTAAATTTTAAAAGACAATATTGAGACATAGTAACATACATAACCTTGCCATCATCATGAAATCTTCCTAGTGAAATACTTGAGACAGGTATCTGGAATAATCTGGAAAGGACTGAGTCAGACCTCTTACCTCAGACCTTTGATACGACACCTTCCTTTATTTTTTGTTGTGGTGGCTTTTGTGTTTTAATTATTTTTTTCTTTTTTTTTTTAGTTTTTTCTATAAGGTGAGTGCACTCACTAGAAATAGGCAGAGAGACAGAGAAAAAAGGAGAAGGAGGAAGAGAGCAAGGAGAGAGAGAATGTGAGATATCACTTCCGCGGGGATGGCTATACCATAATCCCTTCTTCCATGTGCCTGGTGTTTTTCAAGCCACGGACTTCAGCACTTCAACTGCGCAATCAGTCACGTGGGATCCAGTTGCCTTAATTGCCGTATCATCTGCAGGCCTTACCTACTTTGTTATAGCATATCCACTCATTGAATCAATAGGAATATACTTTGTTAAAGCATACCCACTCATTTAATAGGTAGTGATATACTGGGTAGACATAATTACTAATTTAAATGCTCTCCTGATTGTCTTACTCTTGAGATCCCATTCATAATCATGTCATACCTAATTTAGACAGTGGGTGACTAGTAACTCGGTGTCTAAATGAAGCACTAAGTGAAGATCTCCAGGAGGTCTCAACTATTTACGTACAGAAAAAAAAATTACTATTAGCAGAAACATTAGAGTAGAACACATCATGTTTCTAACTGACACAAATAAACCTCTGTCTACACGTGCCCTTAAAATCAAAAGGGAAAGAACAAAATCTAGTAGTTTCATGTCTAATAGAGGCTATCCTTACAGTCTAGTAGTTAAAAGAGCTAGATCCCACAGGGCCAACTATGGTTCAAATCCCAGCAGCTTAAAAAACAGGTGTGTGTGTATGTGTGTGTGTGTGTGTGTGTGTGTGTGTGTGTGTGTTGTGTATTCATGTCCCAAATCCTGACAGGATGGAGAAGAGATTATGGTGTGATCATGCCCTATTGCAGGGCACTCTCTCTGTCCCTGTCTCTCACTGGCAATATCATGTACCCTCCGGCAACTATAACAAAAAGTCTACTAGAGAAAGAATTATATATACCTTTCCCCAGCCCTTGCAACACTGCATTTCTCCTAGTCAAGAAATCCAGTGGTCCAGATATACCTTTATTTAAAACCATGGGAATGAAAATAAAATATTTAGCCCTATTTCCCTGCAATGCCAAACTCCTATATTATTTTAATATCATGTCACCTTAGATAATGCATTTTAGCATTCTAATACACATCCTATATTCTTTATTGTCCCTTTTAGATCAAGATAGTAAATAGTTGTTAGTCTTTTTCTGGGAAAGTCAACAACACACCTGGATAGATTTACTCTGGGGATATATTAAATAGACTTTCTACCTTTTAAAAGTCCTCTATCAGAACCTAGAGGACTTTGAATTTCTCCAAATTTCTACCTTTATCCAATATGCAGACAAATTCTGCAATGCTCTAAATATGAAATTAGTTTTGGCAGTGACTCTATTCACTACTTACAGCTCAGAAAGTATATAAAGTTTCCAAAGAAATATTATAATTTTGTAAAAAAAAAACAAACTATTTAGGACATGTGCTTTATTTCAGGAAGATAAATCTATCATTCTTCTGATCACCTGGAGAGATTACAAGCCATTCGAAACTTTTCTAGGACTGTTAAGAAAAAATTAAGCCAAAAGAGGTTTTATTGGGGTAGTAAATAGATTATTGAGTGCAATGAGTTCCAAATATTTCGGAAATCACTGCCATATAAGATTGAACTTAGTCCTTGGTAACTCAGTCTCGTCCTCGGATTTCTAAACATAAAGAGGTATTATGCAACTGTGTGAGTGTGTGTGTGTGCCTGTGTATGTGAGATTTAAAAAGATCTTTTTGGTCTTTTGGTTTTCCTAATTATTTTCAATCTTTTCACCAGTTTGTATGTGGACAATCTAAAACAAGTCATTGGTGTACTATTAGAATCTTTAAATACTAATTATTTACTACAAAGTTTCCTTACGTGTAATAATAAAATTTCACTTACCCTGTTTAAGGGCAATAGTATCAATAGTCACCCTAGTCAAGACTTCTACTGAATTGAATCTTCTTGCTGTGTAATCTTTGTTTTTAGCTGTTTTCTCTTTTTTTATGACAATGTACACTTAAAAAAAATATTTCTTCCTTTTTCTTCCTTTGTCTTCTCTTTTTTCTTTCAAGAGAGAAAGAGATAGAGGTAGCCTTGGCACTGTTCTGTCACCTGGCAATCCTTCCCCCAGTGTCTCAGCTTGCTAGGATCATGGGTATGCTCAGGCATGGGCACACCTGTTGTGTTCAGGTTGAGCTGGTATCCAGACCTCGGCGTTCCACGTGTCTCTACCATTGAACAGTGGTGCCCTACCATCATTGCATATTAGCCAAAAAAAAAAAAAAAAAAATTTAAAAAATGTGTATTTTTCAGCATGCAGGTTTACCACCTAGAAATATTTATATCTCCCCTTCTAACCATCACCATAATAGTTTAAATCCTGTTCTTTAAGAAGGGGAATTCCTGATGGCCTGTTTTTCCATCCAAAAGCAGATTCTGCCTTGAATATATTTATTGCTTTTTACAGAGGGGAATTCCATGATTGTCTGTTTTCCTGTCCATAAACTGATTTATCCCTTAAATATGTTTATTAGAATTTCATCCTACTTGAAATTCCAGATCTAATCGTATTTTTCATATTTAAGACTGACTTGAAAATGGTAAGCTACTATCATATAATGGATACCAAGTCAAACCTAGAATTTATCTCTAAATCAGGAATAAAATCATCCTCAGTGGCAGAATCTCACTACCTGAGCTTCTAAGTGCTATGAGACTGGACAGGCATGTCATTGTAATGGTCCTTATTTCTGGAATGTTATGGGAACAAGAGAACTTTTGACTTCAGGAGATATTCCAACTTAAAGTAATACTAAAAGTAATAAATAGCTTAATGTATTTCTTAAGAAAGTGGGGATTATACAGGTAGACTGTCATACAAAAAGTGATAATAAGTGCTTTGGGGTCAGCAGAGAGTGTAGTGATTATGTTGCTGGACCCCCACATGGCTAACTGCAATTTAAGTCCCAGACCCATTGGCTTGAAATTCACACTGGGTGTGTGTGCATGTATGTCCAAGATCTTGGGAGGAGAACAGAGTAAGGGATTGTGCTGTGGCCAACTCCCTTAGGGGTTATTTCTCACTTTCTCTCTCACTGTCTCTGTCTCTCTTTCTCCAGCAAGTGCATGCACCCTAGGCAAAAACTTTTAAAAAAAGAAAAAGTAATGCTTTAACCAATATCTATGCCAGATAGGCAGGCAGGCCTCAATAAGATCCTTATTCTCATTACTCTTTGTTGCATGTCTATCTGTAACCAGGATAACTATGGTATAACTGTAAAAGTTGGGAACTGACAAGACCCAAGTTGCAGGGCTTATTTGAATACTTCCTATTGAGCTGTATGCAGTTGGTACTTGTTCTGAGTTTTCAATATATTTTAGAATTTTTTTTTTGGTTACTCTCAAGATATGTTGGGTGTTTTCTTTGCTAGAGAACTATGTATCTGACGTTAGTGTAAATAATGCTTAAGCTTTGTTTTTCTCCATCTTGGAAACTATAACATCTCATTGATAGAAGTATTGTGTCTCTTTTAAAAGCATTGTACATGTCTTGTCAGTTCATCATTTCTACCAATTCAGCACTTAAGAAAAGGAGAAAGAGGCTGACAGTTTTTAAACATAAACTACCAAAGTTATATGAACACTCTTGGATATCCTTGGGTGAGTATGTTTTCTCCAACTGTCATATCCACTAATTCTAAACCTTTAACATTTATCAACTCCCACAAGAAAAGCAGGTTACATTGCTATGTGATGTTGAGTGTCCTCCAATTTTCAGCTCTACATTTTACAATGGACATGATAATGTCCTATGAAAGACTCGAACACTATGTTCAGTCTCAGTACCAAGGTAGAAGCTGCTTTTTCATTGTACGTTTCCAATTAACCTCATCTGCTCTAAATCACAGAGAAAAAAGTACATTATTTCTTTTATTAAATCACAGAAAGTCATCTATTATACTCATTTCACCAATACCAAAACAGTTGAACCCTAGGGCATAAATTCCAGGATAAACATCTTTCAATTATAAAAAAATGTATCTTCATCCTCTGACATCAGGTTAGTCATTCATTTAGGAAGTTTAAACTAAGAATTTTTAAGTTTGTAATCTTTAGAAAGGGACAGCTTTTGTTCAGAGCTTTCGATGAAGAATATGCCATGGATAGCTTCAACTCAAACAAGGGAATACAATCTAGTTGGCTGAAACATCAGATGGTCATGCTTTCATCTGCATGCTTTTATTTTTCTCCTAATGTCCCCTTATTTTTATCTTTTCACAGATTTGGATAGCAATAAACTCTTGTTATTTATTAGCTCTGACACTTTCAAGGTTTCTATCTTTAATATTGCTATGTTCCCTTAGTTATTTCTTAGCCCACCCCTTTACCTGGGTTTACTGTGTTCATGATTTGGCTCAACCATACAAAGGAAACAACTCTTGGGTTTGCAGTCATGTACCCTGAATAGCAGCCAGCTCTCTCTAGTACTAATTATCATGATAAAACATACACTTGCATCAGTAATTGGACTCAATCTTTAATTGTCTTTTTATAAGGCAGTCAGACTTAGGGAGAAGCTTTCTGCAACCACTGTAAACATGTGAGAATCATTTATAAGAACTACTAAACCTTTACGTAAGAAATAAGACAGAAAGAAAACAGGAAGCAGATATGTATATTGAGTACGTGTCTCAACAAATCTTACAGCAGTTTTTTTTTCTTTTTTTCCTGTTGTTTCTACATTATATTCTCTACCCTTCACCTAATTTCCTCTGAATGATCCCAAAACTCTACAGTTAATTTCAGCCACACAGGAAGACATTTTGGTCAAGTACAAGTATTTGGTTAGACCCCAATTGCTGGGACCATGCAGTTAACATAGGCTGAGTATGAAAGAACTGCCCCTCGTGCCTAGAGCAAGGACTCGGCTGAGGAGAACTGTTTGCAAGGTCAACAGTTTTACGAGTTCTGGACCTCACGAATTGTGTTGCTGTACTGTCCTGCACTCAAATTTCTCTGCCATGGGCCTTATTGCCATACCCCAGTACCCCATAAAGGCACCCCCAGCCTTACTATAATTTTTACAATAATCCTGAAAGAATGCGGATCCACTAAGGCGGCAGCTGCAAACAGGAGTTACTCCCATTAGACTCACCCCACCTTCCTAGAAAATGTCAACAGAGAATGCTACATTCACTTCTCCTACTAGGGATTACATAGATAAGCATTAGAAAGGTCTGAGTTAAAGCTACTAATGGGCAAAACGACCTCAGTAGCCGAGAGGGACTCAGGGACTCATCCATGAGGTGTGTTACCCCAAAGACCATAAGCCACCCTTACTCTCAGGACAAGGGCAAATTGCCATTCCCCAAGCCACAGTCATTAGCAGCATGTAGAGGGTCCCAAGTACACAGCAACCTTCAGCTACTCACAAGAGCACATTCCTTTCCTATGTAGACTCACCCTTTTAGCTGTAGACTACCCCTGAGATAACATAAGTATTTCACTTTAGTATATACTAACCTTGTCTTTACTAAACCAGACAGGATTTATTTCTAGGCTCCTGTAATTGCTGCCACCCTAGCCTGAAGCTAAAGTTCTCAAAAAGCTGACCTGAGGCCAATCTGGGACTAAAGTGATCAAGCTGGTCTGACTGAAGTGGTCAAGATTCCTGGGAGCCCTCTCATCCAAGGACCCTCCCTGGTAATCAAGATCAAAGAAGAGAATACACCCAAAAAATGGACTTCCTTGTTCTAAAAATTATGACTGTTTATACCTAAACAAAACAGATGTCATGTTTTATGATTATTGTTCCTATACTTTGAATGCCTTACCTTTTAGAGCAAAATGTTTCACTTACTTCCCTTCACCCATCCCACTACTGTAAAAACTCCTTCTATAATAAATACGCATGACTTCTGGCCATCAGGGCTGCAGTCTGGAGTTTACTCTGGCTGCAGTCGGCTGAGAACATGCTAAAGGGGCGTGAGGTCTCAGTCTGATTCCTGTTCACCCGCGTCGCCTCCCTGTGCACCCACCCCGGCTGGGGCACGGCTCCCGGCACCCAATAACCAGTATTAGATTTATGAAACAACAGTCTATTGATTATGGCCAACAAATTGGACAGAAGTTTGTTATCTTGGTAAACTAATGACTGCTTCAGGATGGCCATTAGTTTATAGTAGTTTTACTCAGGGCTTAAATTGGCATGGTTACAACTCATGAATGTTACCAAGACAGGAGGAAGGAGGGACCTCTAGATAACCTAACTGAAAAAAGAAAAGTTGGTCCTCAATTTGAAATATAAAACTTAATTATTCATACCTATTCTGAAGCATTTTCTCCTGTCCTTAAACCATGCTATGGTTTATGTATTGTCAAGGGCACTGAGTAATCAGGAAGGACATCAGTCATCATAATATCCTGCATAATATCAGGAAAGGGGGTGCTCAAAACAAGCAGTCTCAGAAATAATTCTGGTTTTTCAGGATAAAACAAGAGATGCTTTATGGTAAGAATGTTCTAATCACCCCCATATACCTTTCTGACATCTTTTATTTTACAAAGTATGGAAAAATGTTAAACATCGTAAATAAGGTAATTTGGTTAGTATCCTCATATCTGATTATTTAGGCTTTTTAGTTTGGGTGTGGGTTTTAGTTTCTTGCTTCAATTAAACCCTCTTGGCTTCTGGTTCAGAAATATAAAATACTCTGGTCATAATCTTTCTGTTAGTATCTCTCAGTGATTCAACATTCAAGTTTTCTTTGTCTTAAATGAGGATCTGTATAGTCCCCATGCTCAGGCAACAAATTATCAACTAGCAAAAAGAACAGAAAAAGTAGATGTATATGATTGTTGAAGTGATCCCCTCTGGAAATCTGATCTGAAATCATGACCCTTAAGACAGCAGTGTGGATCTAGATCTTGATGATCATTTATGCAAATGATAATTATTTTTTCCACTCTTACAAGAGAAGTCTGAGAAATAAGAAACTATCCATGTTAACCTAATTTGCAGGGGATGGGGTTGAACTTCTTTTCCATGAAAAGATTAGATCATAATCTGTCAATTATTTAATTTCACTTCAGGAAATTCCCAAAGATCAATGTATTGGAGACAACACTCTGTTCATTTGAATAAATTGGTTATTTAACAAACAACAGTTTACTTACCCAGGTTTGCTTCAAGACCTCATCTCACTGTGCTCACAAGTCTTAAACTACTATATCATGAATTCTATCCAATATCCATTAACCCCTCGCCTCCAGTGACAGCTGAAATCACTTTACTCTAATCCCCTAAGCCCTGGGTATCTCTGGGTATCTCTAAAACATTGCCATGCTATTGTCAGAGTAATGGTTACTTCTGTCTCTTGAGTGAGTTTCCATATGCTCAGGTTTGCTTAGCAGATTATCAGCCTCACAGAAAATACTTACATAACTGTTACTATGTCTACTATTATCACTATTGATACTATTGGGTTGTCAGAAAAGTCATGATGGATTTTTGCATAGAAAAACATAAAAAATATGTCATAACTTTTCTGACACCCCAATATTTTGGTATTTCTCCATCATTAACCATTGTGGAAAATGTGAGAAAAATAATCTGTATGCATTTTATTCACTAAAACTACAATGTTTCTCTCTTCTACATATACTTACAAAGAACTGACATTTTAAATTATCTTAAATTATTTTATGAACTGTTTGTAGATTTGTTTCTCTTTCTTGTTCAGTTCATCTTTTATTTAAAATTTTTACTATCTAAGTATATAACTCAATTAAGACTCAGAAATAAGGTCAGTTTCTGGTGGCCACAAAACTAGCAACAGCTTCTTTCTAAGAGGATTTCAGGTTCCTTCTGGATTTTCAACTGTGAGACTTTGGGGAAGACACTGAAAGGCCTCTGAATCTCACCTCTGTAAGGTGTACATATTATCTACTACACCATGTGTACATGAGAACTAAAATAGCAACAAGGATAGCACTTCCTCTAGGACCCAACATATCCTAAGTGTTCAATAATGATCCCCATCACTTTGTAATGCTCCCATGAGGCCAAAGGATAATGTATTTAAAGCTTCTTGAGGCTACTTTCTCAACAGTAGCTATTAATATTATTGATAATGATACTATACACCTTGGGACTTAGGTGGACGGACAATCTATGTGTAAACTAAACCACATGCAGAGGTTAGTTTTTCAAAATACTCCACAGAACTTCAACAAGCATCTTCAATAAGAGGAAGTCTTAGATCTCAAAGCGCAAAGTGCAAGGCATTGAGTATTTGTGTCTGTGGTTTGATTATTTCTCTGAAGATAAATTGCTAAGTCCCTGTCTTCTGGATCTCCTTGAGGGAATGAAATATAAGATTGATGTGTTTGTTTTTTGTTTGTTTGTTTTTATTTTTCTAGCAATGGCCTAAACAAATGTGAATTTCATCTTACAACAAATGCCCCACAAGACCACAAATGAGAAATACCACCTTATATGTGCATAGTATAATGAGGACTTAGTATAATGAAAACAAAACAAAATAAGCATGCTTTAGATATGGCTAGTTTCTGACTCTAGAGATGATTGGTTTAAATAAGAATTCTGTTCTTGAAGTAATCAGTTTATTCAACATTATAATTCATCTTACAGGAAAAAAAAATCATTGTCTTCCCCCTTTCTCCATGGTGTGAAGATAATTTAATTCCATAAATAAAGTTCCATCACTCTATATAGTGCAGTTTGTGTCTACTTAACTATGTCATAATACCTTTTGATTTAAAAAACCCACTTATGTGACCCAACTGGTTGTATTTAAACCAGCGTATTACTGTATTCGAGCTGGACATTGGTTGTCTTGTTTTTAGCTTGGGCTGATTCATTAAGTGGCCTTATTGAAGAAGTGGTCTTATCTTGGCTTCTTCTTGAGTTTTCTTCAAATAGTCCTAATGTCTCTTCATAAAAGATTTTGTACACATGATGACCTTAGGATTAATCTACATTAGAAAACACTTAAATTATCATGATACTTTCCTCTCCCAGTTCTTAAGTATGATTAATGTTGTTTCATTTCTTGGCTTAGATAAGGATTTCTGAAAGTGAGTGTTCCTGAGATTGCTTTGGATGATATTTTACAAGTATAGAGTTATGAAGCTAATTCTTTAAAATCATGGCATAATGTTGCATAATATGAAACTATTTTCCTACTTATGGATATCTAGGTTGTTTCCCATCATTTACTAAAAGAATGTTCCAAGGAATATTTTTTATGTACAGCATTCTGTGACCATAAATGAGAAGTTCCATAGTGAATATGCCTAGAACTGGGCATTTTCAAAAGTTTTTTTCCTTCTCCCAAGAGTAAGAGAAATAGAGAAAATCAGAGAAATGGGTACCCTGAACAGAGTTGTGATGTGGTCTACTCATAGCCTCCACCTCCAGAGCATGGGCACATGCATAAGCCCAGTCTATTCAGTCAGTCTCTGGATGCAAACCCAGAACCTTCCCATGTAGGTTAGTCTTGTAAAGCATTGTGCTACTGACACCACATCCAGCCCCAGAATTAGAAATATTATATAACATATACACAGATTTAAAAGCTTATCAAAAACTTCAAATTGGCCCTCCCAAAAGGATGTACATATTTAATTTCACCAATCATATATAAAGGTGTTATTTCTATTTTCAAAAGTTTAAACAATAATTGCTTGCTTTTTACTTTTTACTCCTATATGTTATAAAATAGAACTTGCTCTAAGTTATTGCCAGAAAGAATATGCCTTGCTTAGTTAGAAATTGCACATTTAGAATACTAATAAAAATTGCCTATACTCTTTTATCTAATAAACGAGGGATGTTAAATTTTTAAAAATAGATTAACATAGGGAACAGCAGTTAGCATAACGGCTATGTCGCTGAACTCCCATGTAGTCGACTGCAATTCAAGTCCCGGACCCAGTGGCTTAGACTCATGCCGGGCGCGTGTTCATGCATGCCCAAAATCCCAACAGGAGAATGGAGAAGAAAGGATTGTGGTGTGGTCATCCCCTCTGTGGGGGGTGATTTCTTGCTTTCTGTCTCTCTATCTCTCTCTGTCTTTCTGGGGAACACAGGCACCCTATAGCAAAAACCTCTCCAAAATAAATAAATAAAATAGATTAACGTGAGCTTTCATTAAAGCCATTGGATAGGTTACCTGTGTGGTCTTGCCAACTAGAAAATATATTATAAAATTTCTAAATACATTATTCTCTGTACAATGATTTTTACTCTAAGAATCATTTCTCCTTAACTAGTTTAGAAACCCTGATAATTTAAAGAGTAAATTAACTTAAAAAAATAGTCAATAATGGGACCAGCAGGTGGAGTTGTGGTTAAGACACTAGACTCCCACATGGCCAACCATGGTTTGAGTCCCAGACTCAGTGGCTTGAAAATTACACTGTGTGTGTGTGTGTGTGTGTGTGTGTGTGTGTGTGTTTGCATATCCAAGATCCCTTGAGAAGAATGGAGGAGAAGGGATTGCAGTGCAACCATCTCCCTGGGAGGTGATCTCTCACTTTCTGTCACTCTCTTTCTGGTGAGAACATGCACCGTATAGCAAAAAACTCTTAATAAAAAATTAGTCAAGAGTAAAAAGATAGAATAAGATATCTGGGGAAATTAATTGTCAAGCCAAGTTTTATAAAAAAAAAAAAAAAGAATTCATGGAGGGACCAGCAGTTAGCATAATGGCTATGTCGCTGAATTCCCATGTAGTTGACAAGGGTTCGAGTGCCGGACCCAGTGGCTGAAACTCAACACCAGGCGCATATGCGTACGTGTCCAAGATCCCAAGAGGAGAATGGAGGAGAAGGGATTGCAGCATGGCCATCCCCCCTGGGGGGTGATTTCTCGCTTTCTATCTCTCTGTCTCTGTCTTTCTGGCAAGGGCATGCAACCTATTGCAAAAAGCTCTTCAAAAAAATAAATAAATAAATAAAGGATTCATGGAAATCTTCACTAAAATTTCAACACAGTTTTTACTGTGTTGCTGCTCATCATGTGTCGTTGTGGAAACAATGCAGAGAATAATCATCAAGGACACTCATAACAAATCCAGTCTCCAGGAAGCCTATTTTCATATCTGATGCAATGTTAGTACCATTATTTGGGGCAGAGAGAAGCCACAAAAGGGATTTTCCAACTAAAGTTTTGCAACCTGAGTATGTTTACATAAAATAGTAGAAGTGAGCGAGGATAAAAGCACAAGTAAGTCCTAAAACAAGGAAGGGCAGAATATTTTACCTTTATCAATAAAGCTAAATCATCTGATTGAAAAGTCCATATTAACTAAGCAAGGATACCTTGCTTGGAGAAAGAAAGCAACTGGTAGATAGAATCCAATGCATAGAAATCAAACAGTACTATTCAGTTGTTTTCTCACGTATGTATGAGGATCAATCAATAATTATGATACCTGATAAAAGTACTTGGTGGAAGAAAAAGGTTTTCTTTTTCTATTTTTCCCCGAGGTTATTGCTTTAGGGTACATGTACTTGCTGGACATAGAGACAGAGACAGTGAGAGGGAAAGTGAGAAATCATCCCCCAGAGGGATGGCCATGCCACAGTCCCTTCTTCATTCCTTCCCAGAATGGAATCTTGGGCAAGCACGCACAGGTGCCAGGCCTAATTTTCAAGCCACCAGGTCCAGGACTCAAACCAAAGTCAGCCAGGTGGGAGTCCAGTGAAATAACTGCCATACCATCTACTGGTCCCAAAAGTTCTTTTTGAAACTAATATTATTTTACTTCCTAGCTTTCACCATGTCTATTAAAATCACTAACTGGGAAAAGTCACTATTTCTATGCAATAAATTTAATAAAAACTGTATAATTAATGTGTTTGGTAACTTCACTAAATATTTGTCATTCTTAGTCCAATTTCCCAATAAAAGCAACAAAACATTAATTCTTTTTTTAAAAAAAATCACAAAAACACTAGCAGGTGGTGTGATGGTTAAGCTGTTGACTTCCACATGCCCAACCACAGTTCAAAGATGTGCATACACGCCTGAAATTCAGAGGAAATGTAGAAATGGAGTAAGAAGGATTGAAGCATGACCACATCACGTGGAATGGTGATTTTTCTCTCTGTCTCTCTGGTGGGTGCATGTACCATGTGTCATCAGGTACTTAAAAAGTAAACATTTTGTAGAGAAATGGAATTAAGGTACAAATTTATTTTGGTACAAAAAGTATTTGAAATCTATGCATTTTTTGTCATAACACACATTACCATTAACTTTTTGAAGACCCCTGTTTATGGCATGTGTATATTTGTGTGTGTGTATGTTAATAAATAAACATACTTATATCTAACATCTATAGTTACATAGCTCTCTACATATGAATCTTCTTCTGACTCTCTCTCTCTCTAGATGTATTATACAAATCACAGAAAGTATTTCACAAATATGAGAGAGAGAGAGAGAGAGAGCGAGCGCACACTATGTATTGAAACTCTCTTTATATTTAACTCTGAATGAATGCAATGAGAGGTGAAAAAAAAATGCAGGTAGGGTTTTCCTATCCAGGTCAGTCAATATTATACTCACCTGTCTATATCAATTTTTCTACATAAATTTATCTCTGAATTTCAGAAAAGTGACACCTGAATCTCTAATATTTGTTGAATTCACACTTTTAAAAAACAATACAAAGGGGCCAGCAGGTGGTATAGTGGTAAAGGTGCTGGACTTCCACATGGTCTGCCTCGATTCGAGTCTCCGACCTGGTGGCTTGAAAATCCTGCCAGGCACATGTATGTGTATACCTAAAATCCCAGGAGGCTCTTGAAGGAGAATGGACTGTGTCATGGCCATCTCCCTGAGGGGATAATTTCTCACTTTCTTGACTCTCTCTAGCAAGTACATAGGCCCTATAATAAAAACCTTTAAAGAATACAGAAAATTATTATTTGCTTTTTAATCAGAGAGAAAATATTAATGAATTTGGTCTCAATGGACTTTAAAAAATACGTTTTTAGCTTGAAGGTATTTGTCAAAATTGATAAATGATACAAGAGGAAATAAAGTGCTACTCAGGTAGATTTTAAAATAATTTGCATTTTGGTTACTATTCTGACCCCTTTCCATCACTGACACTTTTTTTTAAAGAAAAAGTAAATAAATCTATATTATTGCCTAGGATTTGAAGCGAGCCACCATACTGCTACTACTATCAGCCAAAGGGTGGGCCTCTGACCATAAAGCCATGGACAGTAATCTACCAGCCTGGGGTACTTCTGCTTCTGCAGCCTTTTTCCTCTAGTGGTTTTGTACTTGGGGCGTTTGAACCAAGCCATGGATTTACATGCATAATTGTGCTAGCCTCTGGATTTGCCAGATATCACACATGCAAATCCACTTGAAGTATAGGATTACATTTTCAGCCAAACAAAATACATAGGCCATAGGCTGTGAGAGAGCCTCTGGTAGTCCAAGTTACCTGCTCAGTTGGAAGGAGCAAGGCATTAATTGAAGAACGCAGACAGTTTCAGACAAGCTTCTCTATAAATAACTGTACGAAGGTCCCTAAGTCAATGAAATGAAGCTCAACTAGCAATACATGTAAAAGGCAGAATGTAAGCTTGTCCCACCAAGGGAGAGTATCTGTCAAACTGGGGCTCTGGCTTGAGATTGGACAATGCCACAGTGACAGGATCCATCTTGCTCTGGTTATGTGTGTGCTGTAGTACTAAGAAGGCCACCCAACACCAAGAGAGCAAAGTGCTTTAAAAAACACAACCAGCACCCTGTGAAATTAAGTGTGTAACAGCTCCTTTGGACACTGCTGAAGAAAAAAAAATAATCCTTTGCTGGTTATTTCACAGGAAAAAAAAAATCAAAGCAAAACAAATTGAAAATTCCCAAGAGGCTAATTGGCTTGTTCTCAAGAACACAGAGAGAAAATGGAAGAGAAGACAAGACAGCTGTTGCCTAACTCCAAATTAATTAGTGCTAAGTCAGCTATAATAAAATATTAACACATTAAGGTTTTTATAGATTCCTTATTATTTTCCCACATTGAATCCACCGAAAGTATTACCAAAATCTTAAAGCTTGCTCAAATATTTAGTCTATTCATTGCAAATGATTACATATCCAGAATAGACCCTGAAGAAGATACTGATGTCAGGGGACCAGCAGTTAGCATAATGGCTACGTTGCTGGACTCCCACGTAGTCAACTGCGGTTCGAGTCTCGGACCTGGTGGCTTAAACTCACACTGGGCACATGTGCATGCATGCCCAAGATCCCAAGAGGAGAATGGAGAAGAAGGGATTGCAGCGTGGCCATCCCCCCTGGGGGGTGATTTCTCGCTTTCTGTCTGTATGTCTCTCTCTGTCTGTCTGGTGAGCGCGCCCTATAGCAAAAACCTCTCCAAAAAAAAAAAAAAAAAAAAAAAAAAAAAGAAGATACTAAAGTGAGGTATATATTTAGATTTAAAAGAACTAGAACTAGGATACCTAAGGAAAAGATGGAGTTTTCATCAGTGTGTTGAGACAAATCAAAGAGATAGAGTTATATTACTGTTTTATTGTTGTAAAGATTAAGTTAGAAAAATGTACGGAAAGTCTTTAGCATAGAACATAGTACAGAAAACCACTCTACAAATCATTGTTTCATTCATTAATACTATATTTTCAAAAATATACAGATACCGTGTATTAACAAAAATGCCACACACTTGAAAATTAAGAGAAAGAATATATAGTATCGTATCTCTTCAGCATGATTTTCAAGCTGCCAGGTCTGGGACTCAAACTCATATGGGAATCCAGTGCCTTAACCACCACGCCACCTACTAGCTTCAACATGTACCCTTTCCAGACTGGCTTCTTTCATTTAGTAACATGAATTTAAGATTCTTCCATGGCTTTTCATGACTTCATAAGTCATTTCATTTTAGCACTGAATAATATTTCATTGACTGACTGTGCCATAGTTTATTCACCCATTTACCTACTGAAGGGCATCTTGGTTGCTTTCACATTTTGACAATTGTGAATTTAACAAGTTTGTATATCTGTGTGCACAGTTTTGTGTGGACATAAGTTTCTAACTTTTATGAGAAAATACCAAGGAGCACAATTGCTGGAACGTATGGTAATAGTATTTTTAGTTGTAAGACTCTCTCAGACTGTCTTCTAACATGGCTGAACCATTTTGCATTTCTACCAGCGATGAACAGTTCCTGTTCATCTACACCCTCACCAGCATTTGGTGCAGTGAATGTTCTGGATATTGGCCTCGATTCTAATAGATGTTTACTGATACTCCGTTGTTGTCTTCATTTTCATTTCCGTGACATTTGTGAAATATCTTTTCATGTGTGTGTTTGCCATCTGCATGTCTCAACAATTATTTATTGCTTAGTTCTGAGAGATTTTTTTTGAGCATATGTATATTTTGGATAATAGTCTTTTACTAGATGTGACTCTTGCAAATACTTTCTCTCCCAGTGACTTATCATCTCATTTTGACCTAGTCTTTTGTAGGAGAAAATTATTAATCTTAATAAAGTTTAATGATGATTTCTTCGACGAATCATGTCTTTGTTGTTGTACCTAAAAATCCATTGCCATACCCAAGGTCATTTAGGTTTTCTCCTGCATAATTGTTTTTAATAAAAAGAAGACTTTTGAAAAACAAGTAAAATTAAATTATATTGTATAATTTACCATTTACCATTTTCTATTGATGTTTTTAATTCTTCCAAACTATTATGAAGTGGTCATATTTTTATTGTGTCATAAAATTAAATGATGATTTATCTCTTCAAATGGCAAGGCTAAAATTTCAGGCAATGAAGTAGCATAACCTTTTGTACCTTATTTAATAGTTCAAGAGCTCTATGCTTCAAAATCAAGCATTAAAATTTTGAAACTGTTAACTGTCTGCAGAATTTTCTAATTATCCTTAAAAAAGATTTTTATAATTCAACTATTAATATATTTCTAGAGGCACCAATAAGGAAATCAAAATGAGTCAAGGTGCACAAGTAATCTTATTAGGATGTCAAGAGGAAAGCAGCAAAAGATGAAAAAGTTATAGAATTCTATCACAGAAGGCTTTCCTGTTGTGCTATTTTCTTCAACGGGAAGAGAAGCTTTCATCTTGTAAGACTTCCAGTATCTGCAGAAAGTGCTTTGAGTGATTTTATGTTGTAAAAGTTATCTCTGTTATATACACTTATCTGATCACATAAGTACACTTATAAGAAATAGGGCCTGTAGCCACTTAGAAAGCTAAATTATATTTAATATGGAGATACTAATTTTGTACACTTTGGTTCATAAGATATAGTGTTACATTTAAAAATATATTTTCAAAACTTAGCTCCTTTTCTTTTTTCCTTCTGTCACTCACTTGACTTCAGTCTTTTTGTTTTTTTCTTTTGGTGCTGAAATTTGAGTACTAAGTATTTTCCCACTTTAGTCTGGCTTTTGAATTTTCCTGTACCCAAAATGCTCTTCCCCCAGGTGCCTGCATGGCTCAAGGCCTCATTCAGTTCCTGTCTCTATTCATGCATAACTTTCTCCAGGAAGCCCACTTTGCCACTCTGTCTAAAACAGCCCACCAACATTCTTTCAGGTCTTCCCACTCATCTTTTGAATAATACATACCATAACCCGGCATATTACATATTCGCTAGTTGAGTCAAACTATGGGCTTTGTAGACCTAAATTAAACAAGCAGTGAAACAGTTTTCAACCAGGACTATGTTTTGTTTATCACTTTAGTGGTATAATTTATATACAGTAAATTACATTGATCTTAAGTATTGCAGTTCAACTGCTTTGACAAATTGAATACATTAGTGGAACTCACTCTACTGAGAAGATATAGAGTATATCCATCATCCAGAAGGTTCTCCCCCTCCTCCCCAGTCAATATCTGCCCCACCCCCACCAAACCTACAAAGGCATGCCATGAGCTTGACTGATTTCACTGGTAGTTTTGTCTGTGGTAGAACTTCATATAAATGAAATGATACACTATGTTCAGTGTGTCATAGTTATGTTACAGCTATATTCTAGATTGGCACTATTTTCTATTTTAATTAAAGAGATTTTGAAAGTAAACACAAAAACAATTTAAAATTTCTCATTATTATACTAAATTATAAACTCAATCACTGATAAAAATTAAGATCTTTGTAAACATCACAAATCATACCTCAAAAAGTTCTCTGTTGTAATGTGACAGTCTATAACGTACTACTTATTTTTCTTCATGTGGAAGTCAGATTTTAAAATATGTATTTAAAAACAATCTGTAAAACAGATTGCTCTCATCATGGCTATGTGCATGCATGCCCATTTTCTAGATGGCTGAGACTTGGTTGGGGTGGGGTGAGTCATGGTATGAAGACCGTGTTGGGGGTTCTTAACTCTGCCTCTCATTCTCTGTCCTTCTCTGTCATAGAAGAAATTTTTTAAAAATTTAAAAAGGTGTTCTAATGTAGTTTTAAATTGTTTTGTACATTGAATAATAAGTAATACAGAAAGTGTAAATTTTGGCACCATATTTTAAAATTTTAAAAACATATGTATATACATGTGTGTGTACATATATAAATATAGATATGTATGCTGAGATAGAGTCAACATAAAGTCCGATAATTTTGGTATAAGTGCCACAATTTTCCCAAAATTAGAAAAAAAATATGAACACCAGAAAATATACTAAAAATTATATTGTGAAAAAAATATGTATGTTAGGCTATTCTATCATCTGTGGGTTTAAATCTAAATATATTTACTTAATCTTGCTCACTAATCATAGGAGTTGTGACTGAAAAATTCTGAGTCACAAAAATTCCCCTAGAGAGGTGAGCAGATGGTATAGTGGTTACATCATTGGACTCCCACGTGGCCAAATATGGTTCTAGTCCTGTACACAGTGGCTTGAAAATCATACTGAGTGCATGTGCATATGTACTCAAAGTCCCAGGAGAATGGAGGAGAAGGGATTGTGGCATGGCCATCCTCCTGGGTGTGATTTCTAACTTTCCATCTCACTGTTCCTATCTCATTCTCTCTCTTTCTCTCTCTGGCAAGAGCACATGCTCTATGGCCAAAATACCTTTAAGAAAATAAAATTCCCTTAGAATTAACATTTTGTGAAAGAAAATAAAATAAAATTCCCTTAGAATTAACATTTTGTGAAAGAAAATAAAATAAAATTCCCTTAGAATTAACATTTTGTGAAAGAATATAGTTATTTTTCCAAGGTATTGTACAAGACTGTAGTACATAATAGTACACAAGAATGATTGCTACTTAATAATTAAAGTATTACTTTTCAGTAAGTAGATGTTGAGTAAGTTGAAATTGTGTTAAGATAATTCTGCCAAAACAAATACTTATGGAATTTACTTATACAAAAGGAAATAGAATATGTATTTCACCCCAGAGTTGGATTTTGGAGATTTTTAGACCAAGTTAGAAGTCAACTACTTAGAATACAGGTCTCACTGTAATCAACAACATGCTTGCAACAAAACTTAGAAAAGTAACGGAGAAAATTTTGGTAGAAATAATGTCACATTCATCAAGATTCTTCAAGAGTTTCTTGGCCAAAATTTTAAAATGCACAAAATTATTGCTATCATATTTTTTATAGTTGGTAATCTAAATATATACTAGGAGTCAGAGATAATGTTGGGCTCTAACAACTCAGGATTTTTAGACAAAATCTAGAGGAAGCAGTAATTAACCAGTAAATGCAGTAACTAGTTTTTATAATAGGACCCAGACAAACTAATTTTTCATAAACACAGGAATTTCTTTGCCAATCCAACTAGATTTTGTTGTGTTTATGTGTTTACTCCTGTTCCAGGAGTAGTTAACTGTGTGATAGTGAGACTCTATAGACAGAATGGTGCAGTTGCAAGTAATGATCCATAGTGTTGCAAGATTTACAGGTTCCCAAGTTCATCTCCTGTGATCATGAAGAATTAGAAGCACAGACAACAGGAGAGGATAACAAAGCAGAGTTTATTGAAAGAGAAAAAAGTTTCCAAAGCAGGGAGGGGTCCCAAATGGGTTACCAAATAGGATCTAAAGTGAGAATTTTTTTTTTTTTTTTTTTTTTTTTTGGGGAGAGGTTATTGCTATAGGCCACATGCACTCGCCAGAAAGAGAGAGACAGAGAGACAGAAAGCAAGAAATCACCCCCTGGGGGGATGGCCATGCCACAATCCCTTCTCCTCCATTCTCCTCTCGGGATCTTGGGCACGCACGCACACGTACCCGGCATGAGTTTAAGCCACTGGGTCCAGGACTCAAACCATGGTCAACTGCGTGGGAGTCCAATGACATAGCCATTATGCTAACTGCTGGTCCCAGTGAGGATATTTTATCTAGCAATCTGAACAACTGGACTGGCTCTCTGAAAAGGAAGTGAGCTGCAGAAAATAGTTACATGCTAGATAGATCCTACTCTTTGTGGGGCAGCAGACTGTATCTGGTTCTTTATTAAAACTTAGCTACTTTGACTCCATCTTTGCTATAGCATACTGTGTGTCTGTCTTAGGCCTTTACCCTGTCTGTAAATTAATATTCTTATCTCCTGCCTTAATAGTACAATATAAGGCAAAAGGAAAAATGCCACTTTTTTCCATGTTTTCCAATAGTTATTTCTTCCAGAAGATTAAAGTAGTTGAAAAAATAGTAAAAAAAAAAAAAAAAAAAACTGAGAAGTAGGGTGTTAAAACATAAAGCATTATTTTTAGGTTTAAATATTTTACTTACACCAAAGTCAAGTTATAATTTTACTTTACTGTCTTTCATTAAAGCAAATTAATATAATATTCAATAATATTTTTAAATCTACATTTCTGCCTTCATTTTTAAAATAGTTGCTAACTTTGACAAATTCTCTTGACCAATATCTTAAATAACTTCTATTTAACTTTAACTTACTGATCCTGTTTCAATGATTTCAATGAACTTTCTAATGGAATTTTTTGCCTCACTCTTTAAGTTTTTTTTGTTTTGTTTTGTTTTTTTGTTTTTTTTTTTTAATATTGCATTGAAATTTCACCTCTCTTGATTTTTATTGGAATTTCCTAACTTTTGCACTCTAATGAAGTGCCTCACTTGCATCATTCTAATTCCAACACTAATCAGGAGTTCTAAGGTTTGACCTTGCAGTGTGAATATCCAAGGTTGAGTAAAGGTTATCAGCAAGGAGATCAAAGAACTAACAGCCCATTGTTGAACAGATTATCCATATACATGATAATACCATGAGGATTATGAGAAAAGATGTATTAAAGAAAGTCTTTGAGCTGGACATTGAATGAGGAACTACTGAGAAGTTGGTAGATGCAAATAACAACAAAGTGTGGGACAACATTGAGGTCAAAATAGCAGAAATTCAAGGCCAGCAGGTGGCATGGTGATTACTGTGTTGGACTCCTACATGGCAGACCAGAGTTTGAGTCACAGTTCCGGCAGTTTGAAAATCAAGCAAGGCACATGTGTGTGCATGTCCAAAATCCCAAAAGGAGAATGGATTGTGGCATGGCCATCGCCCTGGGGGGTGATTTCTCATTTTCTCTCTCTTTCTTTCTCCAGGAGCTCATACGCTCTCTGGTAAAAAACAAAAACAAAAACAAAAACAAAAAACAGGGACTCTAGCAAGTGGATAGAGGAGGGTATACCAGTTCAATCTCCTAGCTCTAAGGTACAGAAAGTATAAGAGAAGAGCCATAATTTAAAAGAAACATGCAAAGAAATAATCTTCTGGGGAAAATCTTGACTGTAATAAATACAATGAGGTTTTTTGTTAAATATTTTGATGTTTGATAAATCTCACCATTAGAGGCAATGCAGAGGATTAATATATTACCTTCACAATACTCTCATTAAAATGCAATTATAACACCTGGGAAGCTAATATACTAACCCATTAGGATTCACTTAACTCATCAGTATGGTTTAGTGAGTTACATTGAGCTTAAAAAAAAATGCTGAACTGGAAAATAGTATAAGCTCTGAAAAATAGGGTAGTCAGAACTTGAGAAATAAAATGAGATTCACCAAGATCCAGGTGCAAGGAGATTGGGGTAAGCTTAGTGCCAAATGACAAGGTACAGTGTTATTAAATGTATAATTAACCTTTTTCACATTTCACTAGCTTGGCCTCAGAAGGAGGTCCTGTATTAACCCAGAAAAAATGTTTTAGACTCTAAACTATGGCCAAGTCTAAGAATCCAAAGCTCGGAAAATTTTCCAGAGTGAAAGATCGCAGGATTTCTCATTGGGTAGGAAAACAAGGCAAAAGTTGAGGAACCGTGGTTGAGAACAAAGGCTTTGGAATAGGGCATAGCTTGTCTCAAATAGTTCCCCAAACTTATTATTTTGGGGATTTGAATAAGTTACTTGCACTCCCAAAACCACTTGTTCAATAATCAATTATTCATCGATGATATAAGGGGACTCAGGCTTATTAATAGAATTAAATAACAAAATACTGTCTGCCATAATATAAGAAAGTATGATAAACCTGTTCATTGATTGACAGTAGTATTTCTGGGTGTTTAAATAAGGCAGTTCAAAAACCAGACCAAAACGTGCTCTTTTTGGCTCTTACATTCTAGCAGGTGTTAGCTATGATTAATAATACTAGTCATTACAGCAAGCACTAGGAGAATCACAGAGGGCTAAGTCTACCTCAGATTCCCCATCTAGAAAGAGAAGAGCAGCATTAATCCTAATTTTTCTAAAGTAGATGGATTTCAATTTGCTACTTGTAAGTTTCCAAGTGAAATAAGTGGAAAGAGAAGCAAAATGAGGTAATTTAAAAAGGAGGTCATCCCTGGGGGGTGATTTCTAGCTTTCTGTCTCTCTGTCTCTCTGTCTCTCTCTGTCTTTCTAGAGAGCACACGTGCCCTATAACAAAAAAACCTCTCCAAAAAAAAAGAAAGAAAAAAAAAGTCATCCCTGTGCAAATACGTAATCTTGTCGAATCTGCTTTAGATTAGGCTGACTCTTGAATTTCTTTTCTTTTTTTTTCTTGGAGAGGTTTTTGCTACACGGCATGTGCGCTCACCAGAAAGACAGAGACAGAAATTGAGAAATCACTCCCCGGGGGTGATGGCCACACCACAATCCCTTCTCCTCTATTCTCCTCTCTGGATCTTGGGCACGACCGCACACAAGCACCTGGAATGAGTTTAAGCCACTGGGTCTGGCACTCGAAACGTGTTCGACTACATGGGAGTCCAGCGACATAGCCATTACACCAACTGTTGGTTCCATGACTCTTGAATTTCAAGCACTCTGCCTATAGTATAGACATTTATCGATGTGTTTTGATAATAACAATGATCATAGCAGGCACTTCACCAAATTCTGTCTACTATGCGGCTGATTCAAGTATTATTACAATGAGCTCTACTTCCTTTGCTGTTTAGTAAATTAATAAGTTTTATCCTCGGGCCTGTAGAAAACATTTTGAAAATTCACAATGAAGAAAAGATAAATTCAAGCAGTTAACCAGAGAAGTAAAAGAAGAAAACGAAACATTCGCTTCTCTATTGTAATTCCTGTGCTTCCTGTATGTGGGAGTGGTCTCAGCAAAATTAGAAGTGGCAAGTAAAAGCTCAGCCCTGATGTTAATTTTGTGTTCTTAAAGGAAACCACATAACTTATTCAAGTTTCTTTTTTTTTTTTTCCAGAAGAATTCGAGGTTGGCAGGGGGAGAGAGAGAGAGAGACCTCTGACAAGATCTGAAACACGTAAACTTCAAGACTGACATTCAGCCAAGATTACAACACACACGGGCATATCTGTAGTGTTCAGGCTGACCTGGAATATGAACCTGGTCTTCCTACATGGCTCCATTGTTGCACAAGGGCGCCCCACGGCTTGTGCCACTACGGCTGGAACCCTTATCAAATTCTAATTCATCTGTAAATGAAAGATTATAATATGACCTCACATTCCAGTTGACCTTATTTATATATTGCCGGGTATGGAAATGTTCTCATAGCCATTGCTAATGAAGCTCATAGAAGACCATTTCTGCATGTGTCTAAAGGTCACACCATATTTTCTCAGACTGGCCTCTCTCCACAATATATTGATGTTTCATTTCTCTATTTTTCTTTCAAATATGCCATGCTTTACTTCTTTTTAAATTACATATACATTTTACTTTCTCACACATGCATATATACATATATATATATATACATATATATATATATACATATATATATATACACATATATATATACACACACACACACACATATATATTTCCTATCAATTTTAGGAGTGAACAAACGAGGACCCTATTCCACAGTTTAGAAAAATTGCCTCCCATTAATACCTCATATACTCTTAACAGAGAAAATGTTAACATTGGCTTATTAAAAAGATTACACCATCTTTCTTTACTTTTCTTGATTTTTTAGTGATTTCTAGCAAAATTATGAGTGCCGAGATTGAGTTTACAATCATCTATTTTTCTACCATCTATTCTCTGTTATTGCAAACACATAAATTTAGAAGGAAAAAAATATGAGGAAGTAACACCAATCTGGGGTTCAGAAAGATTCAATATTCAGTATTAATATTTTCCAGATCTCAAAAAGCATGTGTTTTGAACAATTTTCTTTGCATCATTTTTCCTAAAGGTAAATTCTGATTTTGGGGTCATTTGGCCAAGAACAGTTTCTCTCTTTACCTTTTAGTGATTTCCTCCTAGCAAAAAGACTTACAAAGCATACTGTAACCAATTATGCAGCCTTCATTAATATGTAGGGCAATGTCTAGGTCAGAGATGATTGGCCTTCTCTTTACAGCATTCTCTTTATAGCCTTCTCTAGCTCTGGGCTCTGGTTACAACCCTGCTCCCTGCACTGTGTGCCGGTATCCAGTATCACAGAATGCAAACAGTGTCCTGAGAACACCAGGAACACCTGCCTTGGTACTGTCAGCAGCACCCTATACATAGTCCCTGAGCCCTACCTTTACCTGTTAATAATCCTTTTATTACAACAACCTAAATTGTCCTGTCTTATTATTTCATCTCTTTCTTCTTAGATCTTTATCTGATATCATAGCCTAGATCTAACTTCATCAGAACTAATTTCTAAATATTTGCCAAGCCATTTTATTAAAAATAAATATTCTAACCAAAAATGTGTGGTTTCAATATTTGGTCATCATTTTATAATACAAGATTATAAAGAAGTTCTATAGTACTCATGTTTTTTGGTAATAGGATATTAACACTTTCATTTCAGAGAATGAAACCTTTTCCATCTACATCTGAGTGCTTTCTAGGTGCTTGTCTCTTTTCTAGTCTCTTAAAAATCCCCCTTGCTTGCCTTGCTACATTGCACTCACTCTCCAGAATCTTTAGGTCTACTGGCAATGTTTAAATGCAAAAAAAAAAAAAAAAAGAAAAAGAAAAAAAATGAAAAAAGGAAGAAAGATAAAGAAAAGAAAAACTGAAGGAAAGACATTGCATGTAGCAAGAAATACGACAACTGTTTTCTTTCATTAGAGTTCTAGAGTAGTTCTCAGACACTCCCTGGGTGCACAGGAGACTTGCCAGTTGTAACAGACAGCCAGCCCTGAAGCACTGACACATGTTTTTGTGCCACATTTACTTCTATAGAACATTGATTTTAATAGGACTTGCTAGGGAGTAACTATTCAGCTTTGCCCATGGTCATCAAAGTCACTGCAGCATTTCTTCAGAATCCAGAGTCAATTCATTGTCCTGGCCAATGGCCAAACTGCAAGTTAGATAAATATCTTTTAGCTTCTTGTTTTGAAAACAAACAAAGCTAGCACCAAGGCCTAGTAGTTAAGGTAGCCTGATCCTATAGGCTGCCTGCATGGTTGAGTCCCACACTGGCAACTTGAAAACCACACAGGGCACATGAGTATGCATACCAAAAATTCCTACAGGGTAGAGAAATAGAGCAGAAAGGGTGACAGTGTGATCGTATTCCCTTGGAAGGTGATTCTCGCTCTTCCTCTCTGTCCCTCTGGCAAGTATATGTTCTCTTTGGCAATTAAAAAAAAAAAAATTAAAAACAAGTCCTGCTATTCTGAGTTGATTACATTTAATTAAACTTATCAGTCTATCCATCTTTCCATCATCCATTTATTTATTAAATTATTAAAATTATTGTCTTTTGCTGATGTAGAACTGCTTTTTCATTTGTACTCAAGGAACTTTTTTTTTTTGAGAGGTTTTCGTTATAGGGCGCTTGCGCTTGCCAGACAGACAGAGAGACGCATAGAGACAGAAAGCGAGAAATCACCCCCCGGGGGGATGGTCACGCCGCAATCCCTTCTCCATTCTCCTCTCGGGATCTTGGGCACACGCACACACGCCCGGCGTGAGTTTTAAGCCACCAGCTCCGGGACGCAAACCACGGTCGACCACGTGGGAGTCCAGCAACATAGCCATTATGCTAACTGCTGGTTCCCACAAGGAACATTTTTTGTCAATAGACTTTTGAGCTGTTATTTGGTACAAAAATTGCTATAAAAAATAGAATTGGAGATTTAAACACTATTTAATTAGCAATTAGATTTAAGACCAGAACTTGGAGAAATAGAGGTAGGATGAACATCAATGAGCAGGTGACACCCTTCTCCAGGTGACACCCTCTTCCAAAAGTGAGATGTGTTTTACAGAATAATTGATTATTTAAAGATAAGATTTTGGAAATGGAAAAGAAAGACGAATATTGCCATGCTTCAGTGTAAGATCTTCTTTAGCTATAATCAATTGGTGTTAGTTGGGGACATTTTCTTTATTAATGTCATGAAGTTATCAAAGGAAAAAAAGCAATAAATTGATCTCTGGGACATAATAGTGCTTTCCCTGAGATTTATTCTTTTTTGTTGTTGTTGTTAATTTGCTATAGGTCATGTGTGGTTGCTGGTGGGAGGGGAAGGAGGGGGCAGAGTAAGCACCCCCTGGAGGCATGGCCATATTGCGATCTCTTTTGGGCACACCAGCACATGTGCATGGAGTGTTTCTCAAGTCACAGGGTCGGAGACTTGAATTACACAGTTGCCCATATGGGATCTAGCTGCCTGAACCACCATGTCGCTGGCTGGCCCTGTTCCTGTGGCTGGTCTTTATCCCACTTTTTTTCTTTTATTTGGGGAGATGTTTTCCTACATGGTACATGTGCTCACCAGAGCAACAGGGAGAAACAGTGAAAGAAAAGTGAGAAATCATACCCCCTCCCAGTGGGGATGGCCATGCCTCAATGACTTCTTCTCCATTTTACTTGTGGGATTTTGGGCCTGCACACACATGTGCCCAGTGTGAGTTTCAAGCCTTCAGGTCCAGGTCTCGAACTGCGGTCAGCCATGTGGGAGTTCAGCCCTTAAGCACTATGCCACCCGCTGGCCCTCTTACCTCACTTTTAATCCTATTTAAGCCTGCTCTTCTTCTCCACCACATTAAAATAGCATAAATGATTTACAAATGCTTAAATGAGAACTTCTATTGACATTAGACTTTGAATGATGATAATAAATCATGTTATAAATTCCATTCCTATTTTAGAAAATATTGATTTACCTTCTGTTGGCCAAAGATTCTAATTATAGAAGACATAAGTATTGATAATAATTTGAAATTTTAACTATTTTTTATTCTTCCTTAAAATAGTATAAGCTTACATATGTAAACTTCTCAAATTAGTCAACAAACTCAACCACAAGAACAAAGTAAATCTATATAAAGTCACTTTTTAGCACTTTCTAAAGGGCTACATGTTATAGTTCATACAATATGTTCCACACTAATTGTAGAAATCCTTGTCATTTAATTATGAGACTAGACCAAACATGGCTCAGAATTGGCTCCTACATTGCCAATAGTCAGAAAGGCCTGCTCCTGAACTTCTGTGTCACAAAAAATCCTTCCACATAATAGATGTGCTTATGCCACCTCTCTCTATTTGAAAACAGTACCTTTAAAGCAGATGCCCTGTCACTCATCTATTAATAATTAATTCACTTATTTGGTCAATCAACAAACATTTACCAATACTAAGTGCCAGGCACTGCACTGGTTGGACAGCAGATGGCTTGGTGGGCAGGCAAGCGGCCTGACTGGCTATCTATCTGTTTATTTATTTATGAAAGAAAGAGAGTGAATGTGCATGCATGAAAGAGCGAAAGGGAGAGGACAGAAAAGCACCCACTTGTTAGGCCATGATTCCCTTTCCTCAACCCTCCACCTTGTCATAGTCTTCAGTACCCAAGCAGGCCTGGCACATTTTCAGGCCAACTTGGAAATCTGAGTCATCTAAAATTAACCATACATTGCAGCCCAGTGTTCTGTGGACTGCACCCCCTAGGATGGGCCAGATGGGCTTATTTAAACCCTAGTATGTTCTTTAAAGGGTTCAGATTCCATTGAAGGAGAAAGACAAGTCACCAAATAAATAAAATTCAGTATGAATGATAGGAAAACTTCAATACAAACTCAATTCATTATGAAAACTACAGGCTTGTTCTAATCCACAGTGCAGCAGCTATGCAATGCAGAGGAAGCCCGAGAAAGCCAGATCCTACATGGCCAATGGAGGATAGGGGTTAGAGTTCTGGCCCCCATGGCTTCATATGGGACATGTGTGTGTATGCCCAGAGTTCTGATGGGATAAAGAATTGGAGGAAAAAGGATTGTGGGACTAAGCCCCATAAAGAACAGGCAGAATCAATAGGGTATGTTGTGGGAGCACATGATTCTCTCTCTTTCTCTCACTCTCACTCTCAAGCATGCATACCTTCTAGCATTAAAAAGAAACTATGAATAAGTAAGTGCAGGGAGTGACTGATTTTTTTCAGGGAATTGAGATCAGAACATGATGACCATGGAAGGCATCATAACAGATAATGCACCTGAGCCCTAATTTAGTAAACAAATTCCTGCACTCGCCACCGGATCAACACCTCTCAAATAAAGATGGATGGATGAATGAATGACAAAGCAACCTCAATGAAAAAATTCAGTCATAAGATTTAGAAAAATTTGCATTTTATCAGGTAACCCAGAGGAAACAAACGACCCTCAAGAAATGAAATGCGAATGTTGAACAAGGCCAACAGGTGGAATGTTGAACAAGGCCAAAGAGAGAAATCTCAGAAGCCAGAGGCTCCACCCGCACTCCCACAACTCGTCCCATCGCCTCTGCCTGCTCCTGAGGCTGTTCCTGCTGCTGATATACTGGGTTTTACAAAGTAGGCTGCTGTTTTGCAGTTTTAAAAAATGTTCACTGTTCTTATAGTCTACTCATGAAAAAGAGAACTATAAGATCGCTGATCTACTTGAAAAATACAGGGCCCAAACAAAAAAGTCCCTAAACACCTACACTAAGCCTTTCAGCACAAGTACCTGGGGACATGTGGCCTGTTTAACAGCCACACTTTTCTCATCTTGCTTTGGTAATATATAACTACTAAGCAATAGTTGCGGGGTAAAATGAACTTAGAACTTAATTAGTTGCTGTGCACATCTTGTTTTTTAATAATGCCAAAATGCAGTCACCCAAAAACTCACATGTGTATGATATACAGATGTTTTGTACTATTCTTCCTCTAGGTGAATCATAAAGAACTAAAATAGGAAGGAATAGGGGAAAGTGGCATTTATAGAACATTAATCATAAAACAGAAAACAACATATTTGAAAAACAGATGCATGACTCTTTGATCTTATTTTTAGCTACTCCTCTTTCACAAAAATGTTGTCAAGGAGTAATTTTTGAACTATTTATCAGAAACTGATTGTTTCTGATATTGTTGTTTCCTATTTTTATTTGTGTCTCAGAAGACAGACATCCGAAGGAGAAGTGCAGGGGGAGGGATTTGGTTGACAACTTTCCAAAAGGGCGTGCTTTCTCACTTTGCCTCCCTCTTTTTCTTTCTCCCCTGTGAGTGTACGTGCCACTGAGCAAATTTAGAAAGGAGGAGGAGGAATATATGTATTTTTTCTATCAGGTTGGTGCAAAAGCCATTGTGGTTTTGGACCCTGAATTTTAAATCATCATAAGTAAATTCAAACATATCACATTATTAGTCAAAATGGGAACCATTAAAATCAACACACTTTTGCCAGTGAGAAATGTTTGCTTACTCCTGTAGCTTAAAAATCTATGCTTTGGGGTACCAGCAGTTAGTGTAATGGCTATGTCACTGGACTGACTCCCATGTAGTCGACCGCAGTTCACGTCCCAGACCCAGTGGCTTAAAACTCACGCTGGGCATGTGTGCGTGCCTGCCCAAGATCCCGAGAGGAGAATGGAGGAGAAGGGATTGCGGGTGGCCATCCCCCCTGGGGGTTGATTTCTCGCTTTCTGTCTCTCTGTCTTTGTCTGTCTGGCGAGTGCACGTGCCTTACGGCAAAAACCTCTCCAAAAAAAAAAAAAAGCTATGCTTTGAGAGTCAATGAACTCTTGGAAGGCATTTTCTGCATCCTGCTGGCTGTGGAAGCATTTTTCTGCAAAAAGTTGTTGAGGTGCTTGAAGAAGTGGTATGGTAAGAAGTCAGGTGAATATGGCAAACAAGACAAAATCTTATAGCCCAATTCATTCAAGTTTTGAAGCTTTGGTTTTGAGACGTGTGGTCAGGTGTTGTCATGAAGAAAAACTGGGCCCTTTCTGTTGGACCAAAGCCAGCTATAGGCATTGCAGTTTTTGACATATCCTAACGATTTGCTGAATATACTTCTCAGACATAATAGTTTCACAAGGATTCAGAAAATAGTGGGTCAGACCCCACCAAACAGTGACCATGACCTCTCTGTGGTGTAAGTTTGGCTCTCGAGGTTCTTAGTCCAACCACTGAGTTGGTCTTCTCCAGCTGTATAAAGTCCACTTCTCACATATCACAATTCAATTGAGAAATGGTTTGCTGTTAGTAAATAGGACAAGGGAAGATGACACTTCAAAACAATGACTTTTTTACATTTTTGGTCAGTTCACGGGGCACATACTTATCAAGCTTTTTGACTTTTCCAATTTACTTCAAATGCCGAATGACCACAGAATGGCTGATATTCAGTTCTTCGGCAACTTCTTGTATAAGAAGGTCAGCTTTGATAACTGCCTTCAATTGGTCGTTGTCTACTTGGGTGCCTGGCTACTGTACTCCTCATCTTCAAGACCATTGTGTTCTTTGTAAAACTTCGTGAACCACTGTACGTTCATGAGCAGTTTCTGGGCCAATGCGTTGTTGATGTGAGTTGTCTCCACTTCTTTCTGACTTATTTTGAACTCAAATAAGAGAATTGCTCAATTTTTATATTTTTGTCTAACATAGCCTAAACTACATATAAACAGCAAGTAACAAGTCATACAAAAATAGCAATAAATGTGTATTAAAATGATATATAACATAACCACATTATTTAAGAATGCATCCAATATTAAATAGCAAATTTTAATAACACAAAATAACAATTACTGATGCCAGCAGGTAGTGGTTAAGGTGCTGGACTCCCACATGGCTGACTGTGGTTCAAGTCCCAGAACTAGTGGCTTCAAACTCATGCTGGGCATGTGTACATGTATGCCAAAAATCACAGGAGGAGGATGAAGGAGAAGGGATTGAGGTATGGCCATCCCCTTTAAGGTTGATTTCTCCCATTCCCTCTCATTGTCTCTCTGTCTCTCTCTGGCAAGTGTACACGCTATATAGAAAAAGCCTTAAAACAAACCAAAAAGTAAAAAAAAATACACAACTATTTTTGCACTAATATTTAGCACAGAGAGATACATACATACAATTTTAAAAAATACGCAAGTTTCCAAATGGAAAAAAAAAATATCAATAAGCACATGATTACACAATAGGTTATTTTTTAAATATAATTTTTTTTCAGTTAAAAATAAAGTTAAGGGGACCAGCAGTTAGCGTAATGGCTATGTTGCTGGACTCCCATGTAGTTGACTGCGGTTCGCGTCCCAGACCTGGTGGCTTAAACTCACGCCGGGCGCGTGTGCATGCGTGCCCAGGATCCTGAGAGGAGAACGGAGGAGAAGGGATTGCGGCGTGGCCATCCCCCCTGTGGGGTGATTTCTCGCTTTCTGTCTCTCTGTCTCTCTCTGTCTGTCTGGCGAGCGCATGTGCCCTATAGCAAAAAAAAAAAAAAGTTAAGGCTGGCCCCATAACATAGTGACTAAGTTCTGTGAGCATGGAGCTGGACTCCACATGACTCAAAGCAGTTGGACTCTTGGCCCAGAGACTTGAAAAACATGTTCAGGGTGTGTGTGTTGTGTGTGTGTGTGTGTGTGTGTGTGTGCGTGTGTATGGGTCTATGCCCAAAATCATGATGGGAGAGAGAAATAGAAGAAAGAGGATTACAGCATGACCACACCATGACCACACCTTACTGAGGGTACTTTTCCTCTCTTTTTCTCTCTCACTTTCTCTCTCTCTCTCCAGTGAATGAACATGCCCTCTGTAAATTAAAAAAAAAAAAGAAGAAACAAATAGAAATAACAATGACTAAATACAAACCCAGCAGTAAAGTGAAAAAGAGAAAAGGTTGCAAATACTCTCAGTAATATCTTCTCAGATTTCAGACACAATACTTTTACAATATTGGGCCAGCAGAAGGCACAGTGGTTATGTCAGTAGACTCCCACATGGCCTACTGTGGTTTGGTTAGTACTACACCTGGTGACTTGAAAATCAAGCCCAGTGTGTACTTGTGTGCCTAAGATCTCAACGGGAGAATAAAGGAGAAGTGATTGTAGTGTGGCCATCTACCCTGGGAGGTGATTTCTCACTTTCCCTCTCACTGTCTCTGTCTCTCCAGCGCCCTATGATGAGAACCTCTAAAAAAGAAAATACAAAACAAAACAAGCAAACAAACAAAAACAACCCAGAAAACAAACAAAAATGTTGCTACGATATTGATAAAAAATATCCCCTAAATCTATCAGGATGAGTAAATATATTGTCCACAATAAGATAGTTCATATCTTCTATCTTTTAAACCCTTAACTGTTTTCTTCTGTGTCAGCAATTGTAGCTTTTCTATTATTTCTTAATTCACGTCAAGTTCTCTTTTGCTCTGATATTCCCCTTGCATTTTTTTTCTCTTCCTTTTATTCCAATTATCCCTCTCATCTTCCACGCACTATTTCCCTGCTACTGTAGAAAGCATAGCTCTATTCTATAACCTTGAGTCAAATAGCTAGAATCAAGTAAGGAGTGAAGATGCATTAGACTTAAGGCTGTATAAAAATAATTTGGCCAAGCTCCAGGCTCTGATGTGCTGTCGATGGCATCGCATGGACTGTGTCTGTCTGTGGCGGGACAGGATCTATTGTCTGGGTTTGACTCGGTTGTTCGGTGCGAAGCCTTCTGGAGCTTGCCAGGGGCAGTCAGCAGAAGCCACAGCGGCTTCCCCCGCCTCTCCCCTCTGTCCCCTGGTCCAGAAGGGACTAAGCCCGTGTCATGCCCCTCAGCGTTCGTTGTTCCCTTCTCAATTTTTGCATCCCCATGGTGTCCCCGGAATCAGACTGTGCCCCGTAGATGGCCAGCTTTCCCCTGAAGCCAACAAGAAAGAGATTGATTGTGAGATCACGTACTATAGGTGAACTTCTAGCTCCAGCAGCTCCTTTTGACAAGAAATGTGGTCATGAAAATTGGACTGTTGCTTTTGCTCCAGATGGTTCACACTTTGCATGGTCACAAGGACATCGTACAGAAAAGCTTGTTCCATGATCCCAGAGCCTTAAAATCTTCCTTTTGCGTGGCACCAAGAATGATACCAATTCAAGCAGTTTAAGACAAAATAGTTACAGTGGACAGAAAAGTAATCCTCGTGAACATATTATAGACTGTGGTGATATAGTCTGGAGTCTTGCTTTTGGGTCTTTGGTTGCAGAAAAACAGAGTCGTGTAAATATAGAATGGCATCCATTCAGATTTGGACAAGATCAGCTGCTCCTTGTCACAGGTCTAAACGATGGACGTATCAAAATATGGGATGTACAACAGGAAAACTCCTCCTTAACTTGCTAGATCATACTGAAGTGGTCAGAGATTTAATTTTTGCTCCAGATGGTAGCTTGATACTAGTGTCAGCTTCAGGAGACAAAACTCTCAGAGTATGGGACATGAGAGATGATAGAAACATGATGAAAGTGTTGAGGGGGCATCAGAACTGGGTGCACAGCTGTGCATTCTCTCCCGACTCTTCTATGCTATGTTCAGTTGGAGCCAGTAAAGCAGTTTTCCTTTGGAATATGGATAAACATACCATGATACGGAAACTAGATGGACATCACAATGATGTTGTAGCTTGTGACTTTTCTCCTGTTGGAGCATTACTGGCTATGGCATCTTATGATACTTGAGTATATGCCTGGGATCCACATAATGGAGAAATTCTGATGGAATGTGGGCACCTGTTTCCCCCACCTATTCCAAAATTTGCTGGAGGAGCAGATGACCAATGGGTATGATCCGTATCGTTTAGTCATGATGGACCGCATGTTGCAAGCATTGCTGATGATAAAATGGTGAGGTTCTGGAGAATTGATGAGGATTATCCAGTACAAGTCGCACCTTTGAGCAATGGTCTTTGCTGTGCCATTTCTACTGATGGCAGTGTTTTAGCTGCTGGAACACATGATGAAAGTGTGTATTTTTGGGCCACTCCAAGGCAAGTGCCTAGCCTTCAACATTTATGTCGCATGTCAATTCGAAGAGTGATGCCCACTCAAGAAGTCCAAGAGCTGCCGGTTCCTTCCAAAGTTTTGGAGTTTCTCTCCTATCGTATTTAGAAGAATTTGCCTTCCTTGGTTACAGTAGGAAATGACAAAAAACACTTTACATAAACCTCAAGCTTTACTGTCTTCAAGTATCTGTTTTCAAAGGTTTAGAAGACTTATTTAATTTGATACATTTTTGTATTGCATTTTGATCAGTTGAGCTTTTAAATATTATTTATAGACTGTATTAGAAATATTGTTGAACATATCAAATGTAATTTTTTTAAAGATCAAATTGTGAAAACATATATATATATATATATATATATACACACACACACACACACACACACACATACATATGTAGATATTTAGATACTAGCTGTTATATGTTGAATGGACCCTTTTGCTTTTCTGATTTTTTAATTTTGGCCTGTAAATATTGCTTTAGTAGAGCCACATTATGTGTCTTTGCTGTAAAGTATAAAGAATTTTAAAATTCTGGGACACTGAGTTTGATGGTAATTACTGACTAGGGAAAGCTGAATTACCCCATCAAAATGTATTTGGCTGGGGGGCTGGGGTGCTGAACTGACATGCCAGTGAAACACAGTTTTGTATGGGGATTTTGTTTTCCTTAGGGATCTTATCTTAGAGGTAGAGTTTAAATATGACATTTTAAAAAACAAAACAACACAAACAGAGCCAGAATATAACTAGAAAAACTGTGTCATAGTTTCCACCCACCATGTGTGCCCCTCCAACTAAAGTGTTGTTGTGGGCCTTAATTTTGGGAAGCAGCTGGCTACTTCACCCCTTTGGTATAAAGTATTACATATTATAGTCATTTTGAGAAATCCAACTACTAATATTTTGTTTGTACAAGGGACAATTCTTTTAAGACCATGGATTGAAAAAACTTACTATATGTTTCTGCAGGGGATGATATTGGTGACTTGCCAAAGAGAAGCAATACAGTATATCTGCTTTTGCCTTCTGTTATTTATCTTACCTGCAGATATTAAGAATGTATGCATTATGTGAAATGTTTGATGATATACTTTTGTTGACTTTTTAAATTAAAGACTTGTTAATTTTTTAAAATTTGGCCAAATGCCCATTAAGAATGATAATTTAGCCCTATGAAGTGGAAAATATGACTGTTTGTAAACTATAAATTAAAACAGAAAAGAAAGAAAAGGAAAATGTCAGGAGTTACAAACACAAGAATGTACTGACAAAGGGTAGGTTTATTTCCATTATGTGAAAATCAGAGAAGCAAATATCCTTTACCTAGCATCAAAATATATGAAATTGTATACTTTAAAATATTCCAAGAACAATATGCAAATGCACTTTGATATAAGATCTGGTTCAAAGTAACCACTTTACAGGGACTCTAGACATAGAGATCTAAGTTTCTTAAAAACTGTAAATGACCCAAAGAAGTTGGCTGCCCTCAAGGTTTAGTTTAAATAAGCCATCCAGAGAACATTCCAACTGCAAGGTGAATTACTTTAATTGGGACATTTATCCTGTGAAGTTTTCCAGTTATTGCTTCTGGTACTCCGTGAATAGCAATTTCTTATGAATTACCATTTCCCAACTAAGAGATGCAGAAATTCCCAGTTTCTTTAAAGAACACAATATTTCAAAACTTGGTCTCTATGAAAGTGTGGAACACAAGTTCTAATCAATCTGCATTTTATTAAATGGTTTACCCCCTATATGTTAGGACAATAATAGTTTTTAATGCAATGATTAAAGTAACACTCAGAGCAGGTGATAATAAATGCTAGACAAAGAAAATAACTTTTTTGTTTTTGGAGAGGTTTGTTTTTTTTGTTTGTTTTGTTTTTGTTTTTGTTTTTTTTTTGTCTATAAGGCATGTGTGCTCACCAGGAAGACAGAGAGAGACAGACAGAAAGCAAGATATCACCCCCCAGGGCAAATGGCCATGCCACAATCCCTTCTCCTCCATTCTCCTCTCGAGATCTTGGGCACTCACACACATGCACCTGGCGTGAGTTTAAGTCACCAGGTCTGGGACACAAACAGTGATCAGCTACATGGGAGCCCGGTGACATAGCCATTACACCAACTGCTGGTCCCAGAAAATAACTTTTTAATTTACTTTTTTACTTTCCTTATTTCATAGCAATGGGATAGTTGTCAGTCAATAGTTTCATTCTCTTTTTATTAGCATCTTTGGTTTTCCTAGCAATATGTATTCTTGTATTTATTTGTTTGGGGGGTACATATGCTTGCTGTAGAGACAAAGAAAGACAGAGAAAGAAAGAAAGAAATCACCCCCTGGGTGGATGGCCACACTATATACCTTTTCTCCATTCTCTTTTCAGGATTTTGGCCATGCACACACATGTGTCCTTTGTTGAGATTTAAGCTGCTGGGTCTGGAACTCGAACCATTACGCCATGTACTGGTATCCCCACAGTATGTATTTTAGAAAAGAAATTTCGAATCATGGAGTTTCAAGGCTGAGCCATTACAAGTCAGTACTTTCCCACTCACTGGTACTGTTAACAGATAACACCACAGATAAGAGCTCCAATCAACTTCAGTATGTACCCAGAGGCAAGCTCTTGCTTCTTGCTGATTAGCTTCATTCAATTATGCCTCTTAATTGTTCATGTGCTAAAGCTCATTAAATGAAAAATAATATTGCTTTCCTGCGGGTAGGGCACTTGAGATTTGAAAAATAGCCACTTCATCTCTACCTCAAAGGCACAAGTGAGTTAATCTGATGGTATCTGGAAAAGCTCAATAGATTTGTGCAGATAGTTCTGTCCCAGGAAGGGAAAATAGGATTAATAAAATTGCTAAATCAAGTCAGAAATAAAATTACTCCCAGTTTTTTCTTTAAGGCTAATTTTCAGGAAAATTAAACTCAGTTTTGTACTATTTGATTAGGCTCACACATGTCATATAATATTCTTTTTTTTCTTTTTTTGTGTTGAGGTTTTTGCTATAGGGCACGTGTGCTTGCCAGAGAGACAGAGAGAGAAAGCGAGAAATCACGCCCCCCCCCCCCCCCATGGGGGAAGGGTCACGCCGCAATCCCTTCTCCTCCATTCTCCTCTCAGGATCTTGGGCATGCACGCACACGCACCTGGCTAGAGTTTAAGCCACCGGGTCCGGGACTCGAACTGCTGTTGCCTACTTGGGAGTCCAGCGGCGTACTCATTATGCCATCTGGTGGTCCCATAATTTTCATTTTTAAAAAAGCAGTCATTGTTATTCCAATGAAGATTGGATTACATGATGGGTAATAAATAAATACTTATATTTTCCTGGAAATAAATTTTAGCTAAGAAAAAAATGTATGTCGCAAGTTCTAATTACTTTTGAATTATTCTAAGGGTGGAGAAAATTAGGCTTATTTCAGTAAAATAGCTTGAGTGCCTACTTTGTTCCAGTCCTAGTGCTAGGTAATGTGAATACAGTAGTACTAAGTTTTGGGAAAGGTTTACAGTCTGGTAGAGTAGAAATAATAACACTATAATCAAAAGCTAAGATACATTGGCTCTTTATTATGCATTTATCAAGTGCTTGATCTAAACACATCGCCTTACTGGATCTTTGGAACAATCTTATAGACCATATTGTACCCTATGTTTTAGGTGTGGAAACTAAGGTTTAGAAAGATTAAGTCAGGGTCACCTGCTGGCTAAATTGGTGAAGGTGGCTGGATCCCTCATAGTCAATCACATGGTTTGAGTTCTGGAACCAGGGACTTGAAAAACATGTTGGGCACATATGAATGCATGTTCTAAAACCCAGCAGGATGGAGAAATGGAGGAAAAGAGATGATGGCATGACCTTGCCTCTTTGGACAGCATTTTCTTCCTCTTCCTACCTCTCTGTGCATGTGTACTCTCTCAAGAGCCCACATACCCTCTGCAAATAATAAGAAAGAAAAAGAAAAAAGAAGGATGGAAGGAGCTAGTGGAGGGTGGGAAGGAAAAGTTTCGGTTTGAACAGAACCTGTCTCTATAGCATGAGCTCCTAACTACTGGTGGTCTTTACTTTGTACAGCTCCTATGCGCACAAATTTCAGTTACCATGGTTTAGTTGAACTACACTAATTACCCAACAACGTGGTTTATATTTCAGTTTCCATAGTTCAAACTTTGCTCCTTGCTCTTTGGTCCAAAATCATTATGCAAATAACAGGTATGCTTCATGATGGGTGATCACTCACATCTCCTATTACAGTATGTCAGTGACTGATCACCGTATATCTATTATTAAATTCATGCAGACAGAAAAGTGTTCGGTTATGTTGTCTCCTTGTTGTTCAGTGGTAAACTCAAGTGACATTTCTAAAAAAATGGATAGTTGAGAGAATTAAAAAGATAAACTAGGGACCAGCAGTTAGCGTAATGGCTACGTCGCTGGACTCCCACGTAGTCGACCACGGTTCGCGTCCCGGACCCGGTGGCTTAAGACTCACGCCGGGTGCATGTGTGTGCGTGCCCAAGATCCCGAGAGGAGAACGGAGGAGAAGGGATTGCGGCGTGGCCATCCCCCCTGGAGGGTGATTTCTCACTTTCTGTCTCTCTGTCTCTGTCTGTCTGGCGAGCGCATGTGCCCTATAGCAAAAACCTCTTCAAAAAAAAAGATAAACTGGTTATGATGAGAAGGCTAAAGATGTACCAGGCTCGGGGCTGGCAGGTCGTGTGGTGGTTAAGAGTCTGGACTACCACATGGCCAGTCATGATTTAAGTCCCGGACCTGGAGAATCGCTTTCTCTTTCTCCCTCTCCCTGGTGAGTGCATGTGCCCTATAGCAAATTAAAAATAATAATAAATAAAATTTAAAAAAATAATTCCTTAAAAAAATAGATGTACCAGGCTAAGTGGTGCCAGCAAAAAACCAAACCAAATCAAAACAAAAGAAAAAAATATCAAAACCTTATATTAAAGGAACTCATCAAGCTATTTCACAACATTTAAAGCATTAAATAATAAAGTGCTTGAAGCTGGTTAAAAATTTAACATTGTGACCATTTGTCAAGACAGAGAACGTTGCTCTTTTAATATCCTAAGCTGTAAGGCAAGAGCCAACACTATTCAAACTATTCTTGAAACACTCTGAAGAAATGAATTTTCAGTCTAATTTCAGCCTACTTAAAAGAAAGAATTGATAAGCAAACATGAAAGTGCAGAAAATAAATGAAAAATAACAATTCTAATAATATCACTGGAAGTAAAATGTCAATTGACTAAAACATGTTTATAGAGAAAAAGAACAGATGCCTGTAACTATTTGATTCTTAATGTATATTAGATTGTGTCAAATAAACATTAGTGCTATATTTTTCTAAATTATGACTGATCGTAAAAGAGCTTCTTATGTTTTACTGAAATGTTAAAGGTCACCAAAGAATCATAATTTTTCAAATTGATTATTGAGATCACCTTGCCCGATTTTGGCTTCCATTATCATTTTTATGATCCCATCTTATCATGCAAAGCGAAGACTGCCACTATTAATTTATTATCTGTTTGTTCACAGTGAAAAAAACCTAGTCCAGTATCAGCTAGAAAATATTTAAGAGGGAACAATACTAAATCAATTTTAGGATAAGTTTTTTATTATATTTGTTTCTCTATTATCTTACTAAAAATAATCATGGAAAAGCATCCCAACCTGTGATAAAAACCACTGTCAAAAAATTAATGACAACGTATTTATGGTCAATTTAAAAACTACTGCATTGTGTTTGATGGAGCTACATTGTTCACTTACATGATTAAAGTCACCCTACCAATTCTCTTGTGATCATACTTTATTTCATATTTGCTTATATAATGTAGGTAAAGATTTTTCATTACATGCAGGTTTAAAATTGAATAGGAATTTTAAAACACACATATGTTATTTCTTTTAGGACCAGTGAAATGCCTTACTTTGGAGAAGGACTGAGGAGGGTTGTTTTCCAGTGGAAGGAAATGGTGATATAAACCTGGGAATGTTTTCAAATGCATTTCAAGAGTCTGAGAAAGTGTGGGGTCAGAGGTCGCACAGCATTGAAACATGACCCTGAGAGGCTGACCCACAGGGGAAGGTCTGCATTTGTGTTTGAAGACTGCCTTGTGCACACTGGGCACATGCGTGCCCCCATCTAGGGAGGGCTGACGATGGGGGTGGCTCATGGAGTTAAGGCCCTTGAAAGATGTTTTCTCCCTGTCCTTGCATCTATCTCTCCTTGCTTGAGGAGAAAGTAAACTTTTTAAACAAGAGATTGAAAAAGTAATAGAATCTTGTCTGTTTTGTTCTCTGCTACTTCCCAGACTCTCTTACACAATAGATAGTTTTGAATGGTTTGAAGGGAACTGGGATATATATTTTATATATATATATTATTAATATATATATATATATATTATATATATATATATTAATAATATATATATAGTGAGATATATAATCTCACACTGTCACAAGATTCCTCCTTCCATTTCTCCCTGGATGCAAATCGTAGCAATGCACACTTCACTCATTTTGCTCTAGTGATGTCATTTCTTTGATTTTCAACAAACATTCTAAATCCTTTACATGGCTGTTGCCTCTCCCTCAAGAAATAAAATTATGCAATTACTTTATTCAAACTTGTATATTTGTATGTATGTATGCATGTATTTATGTATTTATTTTTAAGAGAGATTTTTGCTATAGGGTGCATGTGCTCATCAGAGAGACAGAAAGCAAGAAATCACCCCCCAGGGGAGATGGCCATGCCACAATCCCTTCTCCTCCATTTTCCTTTTGGGATTTTGGGCATGCATTTACATGTGTCCAGCATGAGTTTTAAGTCTCTGAGTCCGGAACTTTAACCACCACACTCCTGGGCTGGTTTTTTAACCTCTTTGCTTATTAACTCATTTTTTATCTTTATTGTATATTTTCAATGTCTCTCAATATAACATAGACTCCAGGAGAATAGAGTTGTGTGTGTACACTAGTTACTAACTTTCCATGATTGCCCAAGTGTCTGGTATATTGTAAACATTCTAAAGTATTCATGAAGACTTATCTATTTGAGATGCAATTCTGGGTATTAAAATAATACATGCACCATGGCAATGAGCATTGTCATTATCTTAGCAGGTAACAGTTATATTGTCCTAGACAATGAGGAGAATGTCAAACATAAGGGCTTCTAATCACTTTTCCAGTTTGGTTATTTAATTATTTATTTACAGATGAAAGTGTGATTAATCATTATTTCATAGATTTTGCTGTTTAGCAAACTTACAAAAAAAAAAAAATAACAAACACCTTCACTTAGTATTTTGAACCAACTCCACAACTAAATATTATTTATGGGACCAGCAGTTAGTGTAATGGCTATGTCACTGGACTCCCATGTAGCTGACCGCAGTTCGAGTCCCAGACCCAGTGGCTTAAAGTCATGCTGGGCACGTGTGCGTGTGTGACCAAGATCCTGAGAGGAGAATGGGGGTTATTTCTCGTTTTCTATCTCTCTGTCTCTATCGTTCTGGCAAGCTCATGAACCCTATAGCAAAAACCTCTCCAAAAATATATATATATTATTTATTATACCTGTGTTATAAGTAGAAAAATTAAGCAGAAAGATATTAACTGACTTGCTCAAAGTCATCATAACTCAGAGGCGACAAAACCATCAATTGAAATACATTTGCCTGACTCTAAATCTTGGGCTAATTCCATCATGTCTCATTGTCTGTTAGAGATCTATATTAATTCAAAAATTACCTCCTGTTTAAGTCAGGTGTTTTGGATGACTTAGGTAATTTTCTGGATTCCATCATTTATTAACACTAATGTAGAAATGATTTATTTAGAGTATAGAGATTTACATGTTTTCAGGGCCAGCACTGCTAAATGGCTTAAATACTCCTGACAGCCAAATATCATCTTTGGAGAATTATCTTTCAAGTGTGATATGCTGTCATCATGCAGCAAAAAGTCACACAACTCACTTGAGTGAGCCACTTCCTGATCTGCCCAAGATTCTAACCTGCTGGAGGCAAAGCAAAGAGCACAATAAAACTCGCTTTGCCTATCTCAAAGGATTTTAAGAATCTGATGAGTTAATCTGCCTGAAAGCACTTTGTACCTCTAATGCCATACATTCGTACATGACTTACCTGTATTAAAAAAATAATAAATAAAAACACTCATACAAAAAATAAGACAGAAACAAAAATCTTCGACTACTTCATTTGGGAAGGTAGCTAAAAACTCTGAACAAATAGTACTTGTAACACGTATAGTTGGTAAATACTTAATGGCATAACAATTAGATTCTTAAAAAACAAACAAACCACCACCAACAACAAAAAACCTTTGCTGGGACCAGCAGGCAGCATGGTAGTTAAGGTAGCTAGATTTCCACATGCTGACCACAGTTTGAGTCCTGGACCCCAGTGGCTTGAAAATCATGCTGGGCACGGTGTCGTGCATGCCCAAAATTCTGAGAGGAGAATGGAGAAGAGGGATTGCAGCATGGCTATCCTGGAGGGAGTTTTCTCTCTGTCTCTCTGTCTCCGTCTCTCCAGCAAGTGCATTCACCCTATAGTAAAATCTCTCAAAAAAATTCTATGAAAGTCTTCCCTCAAAAACTGCTAAATCAAATAACTTGTCTAACCAATATTCACATGAAATCAGCTTTTTAAACCTGTCATTGTATCCTTACAAAAAGTGATAAAAAGCATGCCTCAGTCCCAACTGCACTGAACACAACCCAGTCATATTAGAATGCAATTTAAGTCTCCAGATATGTAGATGCTTCATAGAATCCATGATGATAATGAATGTTCACAAAGAGAGCTATGACCTGCACTTGAGTCTTTCCCAGAAGAATCAAATCTTCATAGCAACATTGCACATTTGTGAACACAATGGGGAAACACATTGTATATAGTGCCCTATATGGATATTTTCTGCTATTGATAGGAAAAAAAGTATGAATAAATGTCATAGGTGATATCTAGGGGCCAGCAGGTGGCACAGTGGTTTTTGCACTGGGCTAAAATGTGACAGACCACAGTTTGAGTCCCAGATCTGGCGGATTGAAACTCACATTGGGTGTGTGTTCATGTATGCTCAAAATCAGAGGAGAATGAAATAGAAGGGAATGCAGCCAGGCCATTCCCCCTGGGGTGTGATTTCTCACCTCTCTAGTGAGGGCATGTACCCTATAGCAATAATCCCTCTCTTAAAAAAAAAAGTGATATTTATGTTATCATAATGGAAGTTAAAATTAAATGCATTAAGCACAGACAGAAAGGTATTGTTTCATTTTACACTTCCTATTGCTTTGGGCACTGTCCCTTTCCTTCCTCCCTTCTTTCTTTTTTCCCTGCCTTCCTTTCCTGGCTTCCTTCCTGCCTGTCTTCCTTCCTTCCTCATTTGGACACTTTTTATTTATTTTTCTTGTCTAATTACTCTGGCTAGGACATTCAGTACTATGTTCAACAGAATTGATAAGAGTGGCAATCTCGTCTTGACTGGGACCTTAAAGAAGTGTCTAGTGGTATAGGGTTAGTAGCAGGATTTTCATATATGGCCTTTACTGTCTTGAGATAAGGTTTTTCCACACCTATTTTGTTGAGAATTTTAATTATGAATTGATAATGTTTTTCAAATACTTTTTCACTATCTACTAAGTTGATTGCATGGGGTTTTATATTTTATTATGTTAATGTGAATGTATCACATTGAATAATTTGTGTATGTTGAAGAATCTTTACATCCCAGAGATAAATCATACTTGGTTATTATGTATAATTCTTTTAACACACTGTTGAATTTGTTTTGCTAGTATTTTAGGGAGGATTTTTTGCTTCTATGTTCATAAGGAATGTTGATATATATTTTTCTTTTCTTGTGGTTCTTTGAAGAGTCTGGTTTTGACATGAGAGTGAGGCTGGCATCATGAAATAAATGTATAAGTTAAGTATCTCTTCTTCTTATGCTTTTGAATAGTTTGAAAGAATTACTATTGATTCTTAGAATGTTGATGCAATTTGCCTATGAATCCATCTGATCCTGGATGTTCCTTTACTGGAAAGTTTTTTATTATTGATTCAATCTACTTATTCCATACCTGTCTGTTAAAGTTCTCTTCTCTCTCTCTCTTTCTCTCTCTCTCTCTCTTTTAATTTGCCAACAGGTATGTGTGTTTGCCCCAAGAGACATAGAAGAAGAGTAAGATGGAGAATGAACTGCCTAGTGGGGCATGGAAACTGAAAAAAATGAAATAAAAATATTGGATTTATATGTGGCCTTGGGTATAGAAGCAGTGGCTCAAAATCATGATTATGGAGAAATGCTAAATCTTGAACTTAGGCCAGAAAAATTAGGAATTCCCTCAAATAGAATAATTAATGCCTTTGAACAGAATCAGCAACTGAGAATCTAAATATATACACTGGGGCAGGGGGTGGGAGAGTGGTGCCACAAATTAGTAAAAGTTAACTTGCTAAAAAAAAATGTAGCAGAGAACACAGATTGTTGAAAGGATGATCAAAGCCCAAGGTCATCTAATATCCAAGCTATCAGAAACAGAAGCATCACAGAATTTTTTTTTTTTTTTAAGAGAGAGATTTTTGTTATAAGGCATGTGTGCTCACTAGAGACAGAGACAGAAAGCAGGAAATCATCCCCCAGAGGAGATGGCCAGACTGCAATCCCTTCTCCACCATTCTCCTCTCAGGACTTTGGGCATGCACTCACACATACCCAGAATGAGTTTTAAGCCACTGGGTCCAGGACTTGAACCACAGTCGACTACGTGGGCATCCAGCCACATAACCATTATGCCATCTGCTGGTCTCGTATCTCAGAATTTCTAAGGGAAGGATGTGAGAGGAAGAGAAACGTAAGAGTAGCCTTAAAAAGCTCTATCTTCTGTTTTGCAAAGTATGACTAGTAAAAAGTTTTTAATGTACAGTTCTCAAGCGTTACCATCCAAAGGCCAAATGGTGGGTGGTTAAAAATATATATAAAAGGACAGTGAATTGAACAGAAATAGACATCTTTTTATTTTTTTAAATTTGCCAGAAGACACACACATTTGCATGTGGGACAGAGAGAGGAAGTACCCTTTGAGGGGAGATGGCCACACACAATTTTTTCTCCCCTTTTTGGGGTTTTGAGCATGCATACACATGCACTTGCAATGATTTGCAAGTCACAAGTCTGGTTCTCAAACTTAGCAGTCGGTTATGTAGGATCCAAGTGCCTTAAACATCATGCCACTGGCAGGCTCATTTATATCAATCTCAGTTAGCCAGAAACATTTCTTAAGATCAGTAAGAAGGTCTTTTAGCTATTGTGCTCATTTATATTTATTGATAGTTAATATAATTTTTAAATAAAGAAAAGGATGCTAAAATTTGTGGAAATAGAGAGTTATTTTAAATGTTGTATTACACTTAATAAATTAACTTTTTTGCATATAGCAAATCATATATTTGAAGTAGTCACAAGATAATTACAAAACTTAAAATGAATTTATGTGTATTACATGTGGTATACATTAATATTGAAATAAAAAAGTAATCTAAATTTAATAATTTTTTGACTATGTATTCTAGGGAAAACTTCTTATCCTCCCTATACCCCTGTCCCCTATATAATATATGCTAGTTTATGATATTATTAAATAAAGAATGGACAGGGGAATGAAAAAAGTATTATAGGGAAAAGAAATTTTAAAATATACATGAAACGCTATCCCTCAGGGATCTCTCAATTCTTGGCAAATATATATATATATATATTTTTTTCCCCACATTTTGCTGATTTGCATGCATGCCAAATTTATTCTCATTTCAGGTTCAGAGTAGGAAAAAAACTACTATTCCTTAGCATTAGAATTGCTTTAGTGTGAAAACATATAGTAAGAAAAAGTACTGGACTAGAGAACAAGAGAGTCTTTCAAATTTATGTTACCTTATTACATTTATTAGAATGGGGAACCAGCAGTAGGCGTAATGGCTATGTCGCTGGACTCCCACGTGGTCGACCGCGGTTCGCGTCCCGGACCCGGTGGCTTAAAACTCACGCTGGGCGCGTGTGCGTGCGTGCCCAAGATCCCGAGAGGAGAATGGAGGAGAAGGGATTGCGGCGTGACCATCCCCTCTGGGGGGTGATTTCTCGCTTTCTGTCTCTCTGTCTCTGTCTGGCGAGCGCACGCGCCCTATAGCAAAAACCTCTCCAAAAAAAAAAAGAAAAAAAAAAAAAAAGAATGAATGTAAATCATCTTGGGCCAATAGGTGGTGTGGAGGTGGATTCCACATTGCTGACTGTGCAGTTCGAGTACAGGACCAGGAGGGCTAGAAACAAACTGGTCGTGTGTGTGCATGCCCAAAATCCCCAGAGGAGAATGGAGGAGAGATTGCCATGGGGTCATACCTTAGCAGGGTCATGTCTTTCCCTTTTTTTCTGTCTCTGTCTCTTTCTAGTGAGTGCCCCCACCCTATGGTAAAACAGAAAACAAGTAAAAACAATAAATAGAGATCACCTTAATAAATCACCAGTAGTATTAAAAAGTTTTTACTGACTAGGACAAACTCATCAGTAAATGATGGTAGGGCAAAAATGTGTTACCATAAGACTTGTTGGGAGGCAAGAACAGTGTTAATTATAGACTTCTGCACTCCAGAGATTTCTCTCTCTCTCTTTTCTTTTCTTTTTATTTTTTTATTGGCAGAGGTCCCATGAAGTTGCCAGAGAGAAAGAGAAGGGGAGAGGGAGACAGCAAACCCTCACTGGGACATGGTCATGTCACAATCCCCTCTCCTCATTGTTCTACCTGTTGGGATTTGGGTATAAATGCATACATGCCAGGTGTGATTTTCAAGCTTCAGGGAACAGGATTTGAACCACAGTTTGTCATGCAGGATACAGCTCCCTTAACCATTAGGCTATCTTTGGAGGGGTTTTTGTCTAAATCCTTTTTATTTTAATGAGAAGATGTGCACAAATATTGAATTAAGAATAAAATTTTTAACTTGAAATTTTTTTTTTTTTTTTTTGACAAACAGTGTAAAAGTGATAGAGTTTCAAAAAGGCATAGGCACAACTCTGGCCTCTGAGAAGCTCTGTATGTAAAAATATTATGCAAAATAAAAGGGGGAAGTCATCAGATAAAGTGATGTCACTAGGTCACTTAATATAATTCAGGAAACCAGGCATGGGAGCCCTCTTCAAAATCAAATTTTCACATTGAATTAAATGAGTAATCTTTTGTTTAGTGTAGTGTAGTCAAGCATAATCATTTGTTTTCTACGACTATTAAAAAAAAAAAAAGAAAAGAAAGAAATACATTAAATCCCTAGGTAGAGATTTTAAAAGTCAATAACATTTGGGAAATAAACACATATTGCAAAGTAATATAATCATACCCAAACTTTTAGACTCTGTACTCAATCTACAAGACTTATGTAAGCAAAATATTATTAGAACCAAGATGAACGATAATCATGTACTACAAGCTTGTGAATAATGTTAGCCTGAAAGGTACAATAAACAATTATTCTATGTGAAACAAAACATTGACTGTGACAATTATTAAAACGCTCACTGCTGAACTCTCGGTTTATTAAACATTATTAAAACATTTGGGAAATATAAATGGGCACTTCTGTTTTTGTTCATTTTTAAAAAATGAAAATTGTTGGTAATGTCTGACCCGAAGGCAGGTATTCATTATAATAGTCAAACATCATAAAGTAAATTTCAAATGTTATGGAGTCTACATAAATTACCGAGGAGCAACAACAAGTAGGCTCATAAACTTGCACACAAACAGAGACATATTTCTTAGGGAAAAATTATATGTTGAAGACATTCTACACTAATGTCCCAGGAAAAGGCATTTGCGACATACTGCTTCATTACCTAGGCTTCATAAAGAATGCAGCTATCTAATTTAATTTAGCTGTAAACAGATTTCTTAGCAGCACCATTTGTATTTTGAGAACATCTCTTAAGAATCATAGCTTGCAATGTATGGCAGAGCAATGAAGAATAATCTGTAAACAAAATCTCCATCTATCAACAAAGTCCATTAAAGATCATAAAATAACCCATCCTTGACTGATTAATACTGCGACTGGAAGGAATTTAGGCTATTAACATCCACAAAATATACTGCTGCCGTGGTTGCATTTATTATATAAATCACATAGTTATGTGTGTTGGTCTAAAGCGGTTTTCTTAACTGTCCCCTCCCCCTGATTAATTTAACATTTTAATAAGAACAACACTTTAAAAAAACCACTAAATATCTATAGAAAATAAATAACTCCATTTGTTCCCTAGAGAAAAAAAAAAGTGTGTGTAAAGGCAGGGCTATTTATAATATATTAGATAGCTAAATATTGGTTTAACACTTACACATAGTTCAATGATTTCCATATATTTATGTCAATAGAATAATTCCTATAGATGTTGGGAAAATAAAACTTTATTATTTCCATTTGTATTCCTGATAGTTTTATTAATGATACTGAAGATGTTTTATGAATAAAATAGCCATGAGAGATTTTTAGTTGTTACCTTCATGTTTATCCTAAATCATCAGTTTGTCACTAACATCTCCTCCTGGGTATTAAAATAACCCATCATGGATATTCCTCCTCCCAGGAAATACGAATACTGTCTGCTCAGATCACAGTCTTAGGAGGTGAAGAGACTCTATCCACTGGTCCAGGTCCTAATTCTTTCAAGGAATCTCTTCAAAGATTCTCTTCAGAAATATTATTAATAATCTCTTATGCTTAAAAAGCTACTGGTTTGTATCTGTGTAGTCGTTTTAACAATTTTTTTTTTTTTGGGTTTTTACCATGGGGTGCATGCACTTGCCAGTGAGAGAGAAAGTAAGAAATCACTCCCCAGAGGAGATGGCCACACTGCGTTCCTTTCTCCTTTTTGGGGTGATTTTGGGGACATATGCACACATGCCTGGAATCATTTGCAAGCCACTGGTCCAGTATCAGAAGTGTGGTAGGCCATGTGGGAGCCCAGAGCCTTAAAATACAACACCACCTGCTGGTCCAGTGGCCTTAACTCTTAAACTTACCTTTAACACACTTGATGTCTCAAAAATATTGCTTATGTATTGAATATTTAGTACAGGCATTGTCTAAACATTTTGCCCATACCGTTTCATTCCATCTATAATACATCGCACTCACGGGATAGGTATATTTTAACTGTTTTACAATAGGAAAATCTGACTTTAACAGGTTAGCTAACTTTCCAATGTCACATAGCTAATATGTTGCAGAGCTTAACTCAAACCTAGTCTTTGTTAATTCCAAATTTATATAGTTAACTGTATACTTACCCTACCCTTATTTTAGTCTCTTAAGCCAACAGCACTCTCAGGCTTTACTCTTCCTCTTTCTATTAAATATTATGGCTTAGCCTACTTAATCTTTGCATTCTTTTGTCCACCGAGTGGAGTTCTGTTTTGCTATATTATTTCATTTGGGCTTCTGAAATAACAAAAATAATGAGAGGAGAATAGAAGAAGAGGCAGTCTGCCTTAAGATGCAGGGAGAAGGTATTCTAAGGAGAAGTCTTGGAAAGAGTTGGTTAAGGGACAATCTTCTGTGTTTGAAGCCAAAGAACAATGGCAAAATGTTTAAAAGAGGCATATTCTAGGTCAAGGTACCTGCTGCTAATACTTGAGAAATACACGAAAAAGACACAGGTCCAGTTGTGCAGGAGCAGTGCAAAGTTCTGTAGTGCTGGAAGTCACATGGGAAGTGAAGTTTTAGTTCCAAGGCCGACCTGAACATTCCAGCTGCGTGTTCTAATGATATTTTGGTTACATCAGTCATGCAGATCGAATATAGATTCTAAAAGTTTGGGTAAGATCATATTACTTCAGAATACATGTTTATTTCCCAACTATTACTGACTTTCAAAACCTCTATTTAGGGATTTTGTCTCCCTCCGTTGCTCTTTTCTTTCCTTTCTTTCTTTGATAGCTGCATATCCAGGTTGGTTGGGAAAAGCTGGAAGAGCAGGAGACCACAGCGCAAAACCCTGCTGAGGATCCCTTAGACGTGCTTGTTCTTTTTCTCACTAGTAAAATAAATCAACTTAAAAAAAAACTTAAAAAAAATGACTTGTCTATTTTGTTTCTGTTTTTGTTTTGTTTTGCTTTGTTTTGTTTTGTCACTGCTCTTTACTTCTTTTAGTAACAACATTGTGCCCAGCCCTGGTAGCACAGGCAGTATCATACTGAACTGTAGGGTACTGTTTGAAGTCACATGGAGGGTTAGGAGAAGGGAATCAAGGCATTGCCAGACCCTGTCCAGGGTACCTATCTCTCCTTTTAAGACATATGTATGTGCTTTTTCTCATGAAAAATAAGATAAAATAACATAAACTCTACTTGTAACATTGCTACTGCATGGAAAGTCACTTGTATCCATTACAAATATTAGCAAAGACATAATAATATATATCAGGAATACTGAAGTTGTACATATTTTTAAATATTTCTACATAATTTAAGTGGTTGGAATGACAGTGATTAAAATAGGAAGGAAGGACAAAGGATCTCTTATCCTCAAAAGTATCCCCCTGATTCCTTTAGAATTTTGTTACAATCATAAAAAAAATCATCTATAATATTTCCTATTAGACACTTAAGGGTCTGTTACCAACAGAAAAACTACCCTATTTACATTGTTAAACTTTTAATAGTCATTTTCCTCCAAATAAAATGACCAACTTTTAATTACCCCAAATGATTTCAGGTTAACTTGAGCTTAAGTATAAACAAAAAAGTCATAAAGACACACTACACAAAAAATAAGATTGAAATCTTTAGTGAAAACCATAATTAAGGGTTTGAAAAAACAGACTGCAAAATATCTATGCAGCTCTTTTCACTGACTGACATATGAGGTACATAAAACTGGTTGTAGAACTTAAATTTATTATATCTTATGTGATCCAAAGTTGGGCAAAAGTTATACTAATATGGAACATAAAATATTAATTTATGTAAGTATAAAAATCTATTTGAGGGGGCCACCAAGGTGGCATGGTAGTTAACATGACTGAATCCCACATGGCCAACTACACGGTTCAAGTCTGGGACAATGTGGCTTGAGAAACATCCTGGGCTATGCACATGCATGTCCAAAATCCCATGAAGAGAGTGGAAGACAAGGGACTACAGCATGGTCATTGCCCACACTCTTTCATTTCTCTCTCTCTCTCTCTCTCTCTCTCTCTCTCTCTCCCTTGCTGTCTCTCACTGGCAAGCACATATAACCTATAGAAAATTAAAAAAAAAAAAAAAGAGAGTCTACTAAAAGTCATCCTTGTAGTGTGATGGTTAAGGGAGTCAGATTCCACATGGCCAACCATGTAGTTCAAGTCTCATACGGGACAGCCTGAAAACACATTAAATGCCTGTATGTGCAGTGCATGCCCCAAAACTTGACAGGATGCAGAAAGAAAAGAGAAGGGATTGTAGCATGACCATGCCACACTGGGAGAGGTTTCTTCCTCTCCTTCTCTCTCCGTCTCTCTCTCTCTGTCTCACACACCATCTGGCAAATTAAAAAAATAAAAAGACCTATTTTGAGACCTTCTGAATTTGAAAAAGGTTTTATTGTCATTAATTAGGTTTATTTTGAAATAACCATCTTCATATTAGTAACTTGAGGGTTTTTTTTTTAATTAAAGTAACATAGAGAACATGTAAACATATGCTGTAATAATCAATGAAATGTTAGCTCTTTGCATTATAAAAGAGAACAAGAGATTTTCTAACTTATTACTCTAGCTCTGGTACCTATAATAATGCAAGTCACACATATGAACTAAATGAATCAATGAGGAGGATATATTTACTTATACTTCAAGTAAAATATTTATATAATGCAAAATTACCAGAGTTTTATTTTAGGTTAAGGCTTTAATTACTCTTGGTAATTAACAAAGTCATCTGGAGATAATATTTATTTACTTATTCTTGGTTGTTCCCTTCAAAATGGCAGAGAATACCAAAATAAAAAAATCACTGGAAGCTGGATGGAGGTTCAGTGGTAAAATGCAATGCTCAGAAAAGCTGAACCACGTGGGGAGGTTCCTGGCTCACATCCAGAGACCTCCCTGAATACACCAGGCACATGGGTACCCATCATCTGAGGCTGGCTAAAGCTAGGAATGGATTATGGCACCTTGTTGGAGATGTTGTCGATCTGTCTGCCTGTCTTTCTCTTTCATTCATGGAAGAAATAAATAAACTTTTAAAAAATGAATAGAACATATTTAATTTTTTTTTTTTTTTTGGAGAGGTTTTCGCTATACGGCGCGTGTGCTTGCCAGACAGACAGAGAGAGACATAGAGACAGAAAGCGAGAAATCACCCTCCAGGGGGGATGGTCACGCCGCAATCCCTTCTCCTCCATTCTCCTCTCGGGATCTTGGGCACGCACGCACACGCGTCCGGTGTGAGTTTTAAACCACTGGGTCCGGGACGCGAACCGCGGTCGACTACGTGGGAGTCCAGCGACATAGCCATTACATTAACTGCTGGTTCCCTATTTAAATAATTTTTAAGCTTCCAATGATTTCCTTAGTTGCATTAGCAATATCACTGCTAGACAAGAAAAAAACCAGTTTTTAAAGTAAAAAGTTTTACATTTTAATTTTAAAAAGTCATAGTATGGGGGGGGTGGGGACCAGCAGTTAGTATAATGGCTATGTCGCTGGACTCCCATGTAGTCGACCGCAGTCCGTGTCCTGGACCCGGTGGCTTAAAACTCACCCCAGGTGCATGTGCATGCATGCCCAAGATCCCGAGAGGAGAAGGGATTGCGGGGTGGCCATCCCCCCTGGGGGGTGATTTCTCGCTTTCTGTTTCTCTGTCTCTGTCTGTCTGGCGAGTGCACATGCCCTATAGCAAAAACCTCTCCAAAAAAAAAAAAAAAATGTCATAGTATGGTGGAATACAAAGAAATATAAAGAACTAGACAAAAATACGGATTTAGGATTTAGGGTTAGAAACAATATTTATGCTCTGTTAATTCTTTTAGGGAAACATGGCATTGTTAAATCCCTAAAGCCTATTTAGTTCAAGCTTAGTTCAAGAGAAACTTTATCACCCCCTGAAGGCATGGTTTAAAATATGTAGAGAATGTGAATGAGAAAAAGAATGGCCAGTATTCCCAGGAGTCTATTTTGGTGGAATAACTCAAGGAGCTCACTGTGAGTATGATTCACAGGAAAACACATTCCATCCTGCTTCAAGGTGAAATATAAGTCTCCTGTCACTGACTATATCTTGTTCCTTCCTTTTTAATTTTAATTTATTTTATACATTTAATCACTGTACATTACTATAACTTTTAAAATGAATTTACCCAACATGAATATACGTCACACTAATCTCTTATATACAGATACGCACGTCCATATGCATGTGTGTGCATGTATACATCACACATACACACACACATACCCCATATTTAAGGCTAGAGGAGATGGAAAAAAATGTGGAATAGAGTCTGAGAAATGTCTTCAAGGGTCATTGTGTGCCTGATACTTTCTTGAATAATCTGGAAAAAACTGTTGAGGAAAAAAAATAGAACTGAAAAATAAAAGTAATAAAGAAGAAGAAATACATTGGTCTTACAAAGCTAACTCAAAATAAAGGTCGGACCCCAGGGGCATGCTGTCAGATCCTCCAAGGACCAGAGAGAAATGACAAACATGTCTTGCTCTGAGAAAATAATCTCCTTTCAAGAGAAAAAAGAAAAACACAAAAAGAAATAGTTTGCAAAAAAAGTTTACATTTTATGGGAAATTTAACAAAGAAGGATCTGGAAGAGATGAAGGAGGAATGAGACTGAGCAAAAGTCCATTCTTTGTGTCAGTATGGTGATTACAAATTCTGACACAAATTACAATTGTCTGAGGAAAGAAAAACTTGAAACTTAGTGACATGGTCAGAAGAAAATAATTAAAACAGGTTAGTGAGCTTCTCTTTTTCACTCTCAGATCCATTTTTTAAAATGTTAGTATTACAATTTATCTTGTGGATAAACACTACATCTTCATAGATCTAATTAAGCAGGTTAGTGATGATTTTAATATTTCATCAGATTAACAGAAATTAACTGGGTTTAACAAGGGAGAGGATAAATAGTTTTATTCAGACCATGTACTCACTCTTCCAAAAAATAAAAAAAATAAAAAAAATAAAGGGCAGTAACAGTATAAGTGGCAAATAACTGGAGTAATTATTTTACTCTGTCCTGCAGAAAATAAAAATCAACAATCCAGATTTACAAATAAATTTGTGAGCTACTCAGTTTTGGGTGAGAGTTTCCATGAGTATTGTATAGATTAATCCTACATGGGAGAACATGGAAAAGTCTTTTTTTTTTTTTTTTTTTTTTTTTTTTTTTTTTTTGAGAGTTTTTTCCTATAGGGCATGTGCGCTCACCAGAAAGACAGAGAGAGAGATAGAAAGCAAGAAATCACCCCCCACCCGGGGAGGATGGCCACACCGCAATCCCTTCTCCTCCATTCTCTTCTTGGGATCTTAGGCACGCACACACACACGCCTGGTGTGAGTTTAAGCCACCAGGTCCAGGACTCAAGCCGTGGTCGACTACATGGGAGTCCAGTGACATAGCTATTGTGCTAACTTCTGGTCCCATGGAAAAGTTTTAAGTCTGCTTCCAACTTTAAGTCATATAATCATTCACTGAAGTTATTCACTTATTTTGTTAAGACACTTGTTTTTTAATAAAAAATAGCTCAAAGACAAACTAAAATTAAGCAAGAGTATTTAAACAATGGATAGCAATACAAGCATACAAACATACACATATATACAAACATATATAGTAGAGGCCTGCTTTAGGCAGACTGACTCAATCCTTTTAATCTAATTGTTTTTCCCTTTCTACTAGCTTGGTACAATTTATCTGAAATCTCTTTTAGAAACTCCAGAGAGATGAACATCATGAGCAGTCAACCAGAAGCTCAAAATAAAGAGAAACATTCCACTCATGAGAATAGAAACTCCTGTCTTAAAGATGAATTTCTTGATTGTAGTCTGAGCTAAAATTTAACCTGATCTAAGTTTTTCTGTACATTGCCACTATCCCCCAGCCACTTCCTTCTGTGAAAGCATCTGTAAGTTGGCTGACCAGTCAAAGATATTTTTACATGTTTCTGAGTATAGCCACACTGTAAGAAATTCTCCTTTTTTTTCCTCACCAATATCTTTGTTTCTCTTTTTTTTTAATTGAGTGGTAGAGTATTAAACCTGCTTTGGATCTCTGGGGCAGGCATAGAGCTACTTGTCTGGCAACATATATATATATACATGTATACATATATATTACAACCATATGCATATAATCACAACTACATATTAATACAACAGAAAAAAATTTGTGAGATATCACAAGTATGACTATAAAAATACTGAACCATCAGTAGGGGCTTAGGTCAGAGATTTTTCTTTTTAAAGAATTATTTTATTTAAATTTATTTGTTTATTTTTTTGTTGGTTGGTTGGTCAGAGAGTGACAGAGTGACAGAAAGAGGGAAAGTGAAAAAGAAAGCCACTAGGTCTGGGACTCGAACTGCAGTCAGCCATGTGGGAGTACAGTATCCTTAACCCCTATGACACCTGTCAGCCCCAAAGAGATGTTGACTTTTAACATTTGTTGGATCATTCAAGCATTTCAGAACTGCCTGCTAGTAGCAAATCTATGCTATTTTGCTTCTTCCAAGAATTTTTAAAATATGAGATATATGTGAAAGCAGTTAGAAATGGTGAAACTTTTATTTTAGGGGATTATTATTAAGGCAACATTACTCTAAAATAATTTTCAGGGCTTAAAAATTATACTCAAAGAATAGGAAAACAGTCAAAAAAAGTGCTTGCATATCTATGTTTATCACATTATTCACAATTGCTAAAACATGGAACCAACCCAAATGTCCACAACAGAAGAATGGATTGAAAAAGTATGGTATGTATACTCTATGGACTATTATTTGCCCATAGAAAACAAGACCTTGGCATCTTCCAGAAAGTGGATGAATATGGAAGATTTACTGCTGAATCAAACAAGCCAGGTTATGAAAGAAAGACATTATATGTCTCCACTTAAAATAAACTGACTGCACTCTATGGTGGAAATTGAAAGATTAGTGTATATAGAAACATGGAAAATGGTTATGGAAACTGAGACAGTGTGGGAAGAGGTTAGGAGAAAGGGGAGAATGAACGAAAGGGATTCAAGGAGGAAAACAGAGAGGCAAGATATTTACAGGACACATAAAAGGATAATTATCTGTTGATAATAACTTATGATATGTTTGGCTGGACTGGTCTAAAGTGTATTCATACTGGGTATATTCACTTTACATGTAAAAAATAATAATAATAAGGTTTTGGGCCAGGCGCTGTATTCCCAAAATCCTAAGAGAATGGAGGAGAAAGGACTAGGGGCACGCAGAGGGCATGGAGGTTAAAGCACTGGATTCTATGGCCAGCTGTGTGGTTTAAGTTCTGGACATGGTGGCTTGAAAATCATTCCAGGCATACGAATGTGCATGCTCAGAAGTCTGAGAGGATAATGGAGGAGCAGGAGAAGGAATTGCTGTGTGGCCATCCCCTAAGGGGTTATTTCTCCCTTTCTCTTTCCTCCCCCTCTCTCTTTCTCTCTCTCACTCTTTCTTTGGTGAGCACACTTGCCCTATAGCGAAGGAAGGAAGGAAGGAAGGAAGGAAGGAAGGAAGGAAGGAAGGAAGGAAGGAAGGAAGAAGGAAGGAGGAAGGAAGGAAAGAAAAATTTTTAATAATAAAAAATAAATAAAATTAAGACTTTTGAAAGTCAAAACCTTTATCCTATTGGAAGTTTCAGCCAACTTAAACTTAAATAATTGTCATATTTAAAATAATTGTGAAAAGATGATTTTCTATTACAATTTTACTTATAATTTCTGACCAAACTACTAAGATTATAAACAACCTAAGAATTTCTCTATCACTACAAAGTCTTGTGAGGTCACGACAGTCATCCCTTCGTCTTCTCCTTGTACATTTCTGACTTGTTCCATGCTTATCCACAGAAATTCCCACCAAGAGGCAAAGTGCCACATAGAATGTTGTACTATTGTGAAAGAAAGGTTTGGGATCAAAGGGTCTACTGTTTCATTGTGGGCTCTGCCAGGTATTTTGTCTTCCTTGAACCCATATTTTCTCCTCAGTGAAGGAAAAATTATAGTGTCTATTCATGAGCTGTGAGGAGGATCAAATGCGGTACCGCATAGAATTTTCTTAGTGTAATGTCTCACATATAATAAATATTCAGTGAATGGGGGCTGTTTTGCTATTGCTCACTGACTGTGGGTTTTAATTTGGTTTTTTTTTGGGGGGGAGATGATATGTATTTATTCATTTAAACAATGCTTTATTATAGACTGTACTTGTTAGTTATAGATAAATTACAGAAACAGTTGCTATTATCTAAAAGAATAAATGTACACTAGGGTAGTGATGACATAACACAAATTCAGAATAAACATGCACTAAGTAAGAGGTAAAGTAACACAAACCAAGCCCTTAAAGGAGAAATGGAAGAAGGTAATTTCTAAATGTAGCCATAAGGCTAGAGTATGTTGGAACATGAGATAATTCTTTTGCACTAGATATAATGATCCATGTGAAAATATACACAACAGATTGTCAATTTAATTCATATTCGGGAATAGGGCAAGGACTGGTGGGAGACTGTTCCAAAGATAATCTAACAGGTATGCAATAGAGTGAAAAATAAGTTCAAGAAAATATTAAAAGAATTGGAATTGTGTAATCTTTACTATTAATAATAAAAGCTTTAAAATGATCTCAATGTAATACACATATATATATTTATGCTAAGCTAATTTCTTCAAGTAAAACTGATTCTTAAGACGCAGAGATGAATAAGCTATGGTCTGTATCTTTATTAAAACATTATAGGCTTTGATTCTAGTGAGAGAGAAAACAAAAACATGTAAACCAGGAATTGACACTCATTTACCTACAGATAATAAAGTGAGTGAAGTGAAGCATTTTAGGTTCATAAAATAAATACATAAAATATTGTTCCTTTCACAAAAATATTATATGCCTCATTTATCTTGAAATATGCTCCCTTTTCCATCCAATTTTATGGCCTATGATTTATTTATAGAAATGTAAGTAGGGAGAAAATTTTTCAGTAATAAAAAAAATATTCCCAGTGAAAAATGGCCATGGATCCTTGGTCTCGATGACAAGTAAATGATAAGGAGTGGCAGAGGGACCAGAAAACTGAAGATATTTCCGTTGTTTAAATCAGGTGGCTTCTCAGACATTCTTGCCATGTACTTTAGGCTCAGCATAACCAACTTAGCTTTATTTATTTTTTAAGAAAAGAAGTAAATCTAGATTTTCCTTTTATATGGAAAGTCTTTAAGAATTTATTCAATTCAAAAACAGTGAGTAGGCAAAAAAAAAAAAACTAAACAAATAAGAGAAAACAAACAAACAAACCTCAAAACTGTCTAGGAATCCTACTTGTGGTAATGTATCAGGTAGATGTTGAAACCCAGAAAGTTGAATTGACATGGAAGGCCTGGGTTTGCTTCCTGGCCCACTCTAAAAGCCAGGTGTGATGGTATGTGCCTGTAGTCCCACCTGCCCTGGAGGCTGAGGTAAGAGGATCTTGACATGGTGAGATTCTCAATAAAACAAACCAACAACAAATCCAGAAACAACTAAGTCCGTGGGTGAAAGCTACTGTTGGGCATCCAGTGTTTGATTCTAAGCCCAAGGAATTACAATACAAAAGGGAATGATGAGGAGAACCTTGGTGGGAGCTATAAAACATTTGAAAATACAGAAAGAAATCTGATGTAAAAACAACTCTCCTTAAATTTTCTGTAGAAAATTGTGTCAGCAATAAAGAAAACAATTCTAGATAGATGACATCATATCATTGTATTAGGGACATCATAGAATTGCTTTCTTGGGCAGGCCTTCCATTTTGATCTCCTTGAGATGATTTGAGAGAAGCCTTTGCAAGCACATCCTGTTTTTCTTAAGGATTTAAGGACATTCTGTTTTTCTTAAGAGTCTTAAGGATTCCCATGCTAGAATAACTTAGTGTTTGCTAAAAATGCACATTCCTGGACACAATTTCAGATTTACAGAATCAAATATACATGAGTGGGCATAGAAATCTGAATTTTTTTTAATTATGTTTATTTAATTTTAACACCAAGTAAATGTGGGACTGGACTCAAAAAAGTGTTCCAGAGACTAGCCATCAAAGGCAATTGTTTAGTTAGAGACTCTTGAGTTCCACTTACACTTACTGAGAACTTCAAAGATTGTAACTCAAGAAATCTGTATTTATAACAAGTTTAACCAGGTGATGTTAATGTGTGTTCAGATGAAAGAAGACTGTTTAACAGCATTATAGCCTGTTATCATTACTAATAAAATCAATCAATTGAAAGCATATCACTTCTTTGTAAAGTGACATTTCTATACGTATAGACTTTAAAATTCAGAAAATAAAATCCAGTTCACAAGCAATACATCAGTATAGAAAACTGATGTTTATAATGATAAATTTCATTGCATATTTACACATGAAAATTTAATAAAAAAAATAAGTAAATAAACTGAGTATTGTCCAGACGATTTCCAGTGGAATGGTAGCCACTGAGCAATTCATAAATTAAATTTTAGATCTTCAGGATGACATATTTCGCAATTTTTTAAATTCTTTTTAAATTTTCCAGAGAGTGCATGAGCTTACAAGAGAAAGACAGAGATACAAGGAGAGAGAGAGAGAAAGAGAGGGAGAAAGCACCCTTGACAAGTTGTAGTCACATTGCAATCTCTTATTTTACATTTTTCCATTCTGTCAGGGTTTTGGGCATGCACATAAAGCACCCTGTGTGTTTCTCAAGCTACTAGAGCCAGGGTTTGATCCATGTAGTCAGTCACGTGGGATCCGGTTCCTTTATCAACCAGTCCAGGGGGCTGGCCAGCACTTTCTTAATTACCTAACATGTCTGTGAACCTATTTTTCAATAGTAATAAAATTATTCTTAGGAAGCAATCTTACTCAAAAATTAATGATATTAATATAAGATAATATATACTTTTACCAAATGTTTGGAAAATAACTACATCATAGGGTCCTCCATCTAGCTCAGACTGTGTCACCTGGGTACCTGAACTTCACCTGACTGAGAAAATCAGAGAATAGAAACCTACTACACTGACAGGACTCCCACAGTCGACCACGTTTCAATTCCCGGATCCAATGGCTTAAAACTCACACCAGGTGCACGTGCGTGCATGCCCAAAATCCTGACAGAAGAATAGAGAAGGGATTATGGTGTAGCCATCCCCCTGGGGGGTAATTTCTCACTGTCTCTCTATCTCTTCAGCAAACACAGGTATCCTCTAGCAAAAATATCTTTAAAAATAAATAAATAAAAATAAAACATAAGAAAAGGATCTAAAGAAGTATATAAAATGAATTTGCAGCCCAACCATAACTTTGAGTTTTCAGGAAGTACTGGCAGATTAGTAAGTTTATCTATACATGCTAATGACTAGTTTTAACATGTCCTAATCATAAGGTGAGGAGAGGTAACATATATTTTGATGTCTCTAGTGTTTTGTAGCCAAATTATGAATATTAACTAGATATATGAGTATTGAGGTTGGAATGTATCTATCAAAATGACAGCTTAAGCATCTGTTTGGCTAGAGTAATGCATGTACATACCCTAAAGTAACAGATTTTGACTATAAGAAAAGCCCTATTGAGTTCAGGACATTTTTTTAAGAACTGTAAAATTTTAATTCTCCTTCTTATTATTGCTATTTTTTAATTCAACCGGAAACAGAGAAAGAGAAAGAAAGAAAGCAAATTACCCAGTCTAGGACTTGAACCTCAGTTGGCTATGTGAGATCCAAGCTACTGGGTGTGGGACTGAAAGCATGGTCATCCTCACCAAGAGATTTCTCACTTTCCCTGTCTCTCTCCAGCAAGTATAAACACTCTATGGCAAAAACCTTAAAAAAAAAAATCAACTTTCAATGTCCACAATCTTGATCAATCCTTTACACATTATTCAAAGTTTCTGTATGAAAATGGAAGAGTTAAGTTTTCGCAACAGATACCATCTGGTTTACAAATCCTAAAATATCTAGTCTCTGATCTTTACAGAAAATGTATGCTAACACCTGTTCCAAGGAATTTTTTTTTAGACAGGTTTTTTTTTTTTTCTGTAGGGTGTGTGTACTCACCAGAGAGACAGAGACAGAAAACAAAAAACACCCCCCAAAGCCAGATGGCTACACCCAATCTCTTCTCTTTTTTCCTCTTGGGATTTTGGGCATGCACTCACACACACCTGGTGTGTTTTAAGCCACCAGGTCTGGGACTCAAACCGTGGTCAAGTACGTGGGAGTCCAGCAATGGAACTATTACACCATCTGTTAGTCCCCAGGAAAATATTTGGGGTAAACATATATGTGCATCTATTGTGAGTAAATCATACCATAAACCTATGAATAATTACAGAGTAATGGAAAAGGTATCTATATAAAGTTTGATTAAAATATCCATCATATTACTTTACAGTCACATGTCATATAGAAAAAAATCTGATACATGGATTTAACCTATTAAGTGGAAATTAGAGTGGTCAAAGGATTTGGATATTTTTAATCTTATAATTGATGCTAAGCCTAACTGAAGTTCTTGAGGAAAATGATCATGTAAGACAATTTATATGGGTTGGCTTCAAAACCCAATTCTTTTCACTCTTCACTGAAAGTCAAAGATACTAAATCTGCCAGCACACCTTCAGAATGAAGTCTGCATCAGCACATTTAAAGCTCTGAATGTCACACTGTCTGCTTCCTTGTGAAAGCTGAAAACCATGTTTTATAAAAGATGCCTCTGAGATTTTTTTTAGTATGTAATTAAAATAATCATAATTGCATAGCTTTTGTTTTAAAATCCTATTATCTATATGCTTTCTATATACCCTATAAGCTTGTCTGTATTTTGTAATACAAAATTCTGTTAGCAACAGAAATAGAGGCAGTCTATTTTAAGGACATTACCATTCTAAGGCACATACTATCCATATAAGGCCTCCATTATTCCCCTCTACTGAAAACCACTGCATAAAACACTTTATCAGGCTTTCATAAAACATAAAGTATATATTTTATTGAACATGTAAGAATAAAAATATCTAATTCTGTAATATTCAAGGAAGAGAAAATACATCTTTTCTTTGGAGGTTGCCAAATCACAGGCTTAAGTATAGTCTGTTCCCTAAGGTTTACTGTGTAGGCAGAAACAATTATTTTTTCATTTAAAATTATACACTTGTAGTTCATTTTAAGTAAACCCTGTGGACACAAATCTGATTCACTCATAAGAGCTAAATTTGGTTGTAATTATTTGCTTAACAAAAGAAACATTTATCTAAAATGGATTAATGCTAAGATTCTTTTATTTCAAGTAAATGGACATCTATTGATTAGTGATCTTCCAAACCCCATGCTAGCAGCAATAATTACGATTATTAATAAAATATATCCTCTAGTGCATATTAAGTGGTTCAATTTATTAAAAGTGCTGATCTCTGCATACCTCTTTAAGATTATTTTGCAAGGAAAGTTTACTTTGCTTGAGAAAATAAAGATGACATATGCAAATGTTAAGTTTTCTAGGACTTCACAAAACGTTTGCTTCATAAGAAGCTCTTGTTCTTTTCCTTAAGCCTGATTTTAGGAGGGTGAAGAAGTTCATTTGTGACTCTCACCCTCTTAAAATCAGATATTTTAGGCAATAACCCAAACTACTTTATTTAGACAATGGAAAAATGCCTAGTATCTTCTGTTTCTCTGAATAATGTCTCTCTGAATAATAAAACATACAAATGGTCAACAGGTTTTTTTTTTTTTTTTTTTTTTTTTTTTTTTTTTTTTTTTTTTTTTTTTTTTTTTTTTTTGGAGAGGTTTTTGCTATAGGACGCGTGCGCTCGCCAGACAGACAGAGAGAGACAGAGAGATAGAAAGCAGGAAATCACCCCCCAGGGGGGATGGCCACGCCGCAATCCCTTCTCCTCCATTCTCCTCTCGGGATCTTGGGCACGCACGCACACGCGCCCGGCGTGAGTTTAAGCCACCGGGTCCGGGACTCGAACCGCGGTCGACTACGTGGGAGTCCAGCGACATAGCCATTACACTAACTGCTGGTCCCAACAGGTTTATTTTTAAAATGCCCAATATCACTACACATTGGGGAAATGTAAAAATTATTTTTTTAAAAAGTTTTCTCCAGAGGTTACATGCACTTGCTGAGAGAGACAGAGAAAGAGAGAAAGAAAGTATTCCCCTTGGGAAACGGTCATGCCACAATCCATTCTCATCCATCTCGCCTTCCTTTCAGATTGTGGCTTGCACACACATGCCCCAGCATGTTTTTCAAGTGCCAGATCTGGGACACAAATCACGTGGTTGGCCATGTGGGATCAGTTGCTTTAACCACCATGCCATGGGCTGGCTAGGTAAATGCAAATTAAAACCAGAAGTCTTTGTTTGCTTGTTTGTTTTTGTTTGTTTCAGAAGCATTATCAACTTTAAATATATCTTTTTAGAAGCAGCAGAGTTAGTATAAAATTCAGAAACATAACTACTATAATGTGGCTCATGGTAGTAATTCTACAAAGGACATTCTCCCATACCCACCTATAAGTAAAATAGTTCTATTGAACCCTCTACTCTGTATGCATGCTTTGGAAAATTATAATATACTCCACAAAGTTGTTCATCAAATATATGTAAAACATGAAATATAATTTGAAAAATTTCAAAAAAGGGGAAAAATTTATTATAATCAAGCTATTTCAGGTGAAATTTTCTTTGAAAAAATTTTCTTTCCTTCCTTCTTTCCTTTCTTTTCCTGTCTCTCGTTCTGTCCTTCTCTTTCTCTTTCTCCATATCTTGCCTTTTCTTTAGCCTCTGCCCATCATCTGTATCTCTCTCTCACTTATTCACGCACTCATATTCTTTCACTATTTTTCTAGTTCATTTCCTGAGTAGATAGCCCTTTGATTGTCCAAAATTCTTAGGAGTTTTTATATTTAAATAATATTTTACCTGGACCCAAGAGCTGTTTCTCTCCTGTATAGTCAATTAAACATAAACCCCTTTACTATAATGATCAAATTTTTAACCTACTTGGATTTTTTTTGTTGTTGGCAATTTTTCACACTGGATATATGTCACAAACTATCCTAATTTTGCTTGGAATCCCCCCAAAACACAAAATATTTGGTATGGTTAAACAACTCCCAAAGCAATAAAGTTCTTTATTTACTTTCTGTGAAGATGAAGAACATAAAATTTCTTTGCATGTAATTAGGTGTATTTCATTCTCTATTTCAACTAGCAATAGGAAAGCTCCTCTTCCTGAGAAGATGTTGGGACTAATGGCTAGTGTGTTAGAACAAATTGGAATACCACCCACTGGCAAGATGGAGATGGCTCATTTTTTCACTTCATCCACAGCACATTGGGGTGATGAAGCATGCTAGTACTCTGAAAATTTCCATAAATTGGAGTACACTGAAGTTTTTAATTTTATTTTAAATTTGAAAAGTACTGTGTGTTTGTGTTTGTGTATTCATGCAAGTCAACTTTGTCTTTGTTCTTCCAGTGCCGACAAAGACTAGACAAAAGAAGCTGGGTGAAAATAGAATGATAAAGTCCTAGAATCTTATATAAATTAACTGTCATTTGTAGAGGAAAAAACTGTCAAAACCTGGCAAAGAAATTGACGAACATAAAAGTTTGTAACAAAAGATATATGAGAGGAAATCATTAATCTCTTATTTTTATCATCATATTTCAGTGGCACATAGCAACACATTCTTATGAAAACATTTGCGAAGTCATTTTCCTCACAGATAATGCTTCAGACAACTAATATCAACTGTGATTAATTATTGTTGTTTGCTATCTGTACTTGATGTTCGAGATATCATAAAGCATGTCTAAGAAATAAAACTAGGGATTTGATGTTTGTGCAGTTTTCTCTCAAAGGAATGAGCAAAAATGTAAACTCAGAATTTAAATGATTTGTACTTCTCTTCATTTACTGAAAAGAGGAACTTTTCAAATGATGAAAAGAATATTGTTTTCTAATATAAAGGAAACATTCAGACTGCAAGACATTTTTAAACACTTATGTTTGCATCTAATTGATTACAATTTACCCATCTAGCAATATGATGAGACTCAGGATTTTTTTTTTCTTTTCCATAGGGTGCAAGTATTATTCAGAAAGGAGAAAGACAGAGAGAAAGTGAGAAGGCCACATTGCAATCCCTTTTCCATTCTCTTCTTGTGATTTTGGGTATGATTCTCAAGCTACCAGGTCTGGAACCCAAACCAAGGTATGCCATGTGGGAATCCAGCCACCTTAACCACCATGCCACCTGCTGCCCCCCCCCCCCGCCCCCGACTCAGGCTGAATTTTATCTACATGTGAACATGGACATATGTGGTCATGCAGGAAGGCACTGACTGCCTCAAGAAAAAGGGAGAGTCTAAATTACCATGTCCAAGAGGACACATCAGGAATGAGAAATGAGTTCAAGTTGGAAGATGTACTTTAGAGGACACTCACAAAAAAGCAAGCATCCAACCATCCATCCATCTTACTGTGTAGGCTGGCTGAAGCAGATAAAAGAAAGCTTCATTGTAAGACCGAAAGCCAAGCCCACAGAGAAAATAAAAATAAGTACCTAAAGGCAAAATACCTGGTCAGGGAGTGAATGTCATACAAAATATCTACATATAAAGACAAATAAGACTCAGTTCTTACTGTCAATGTCTGAGTAGTTTCATTGGGGAAACAGATGAGTAATTCAGTGTGAAGTGTTACTATATGCATAGGTGTATATAGACAATAGAGACTTACATTAATCAGGATAATCATGAAGGAATGCTCTAAGAAAAGATGCTAGAACTAAGTCTTTAAGGATAAGCAGAAGCTCTCCAGGTGGAATGATGGACTAGCTCTATAAAAGTTATCAAGGTATAAAATTCACGTTCTGTTTGGGTAACTCTAAGTTGTTTGACATGTTTTCCCTCATGTAAAAGTTGGCAATAAGTTTGTTTGAATAGGAAGACAGGGTGAGTTATAGAGTATTTTATAGGCTAGGTTAAAGGGTTTTTTAATTACTTTTTAAATGAATATTAATTTTGCAGAAAAAGTGCTCTAGGGGAAAAAATGCAAGTTTGATGAGGCAGTGAAACTATTTAGGAGACTACTATACTTTTCGGAATAATGGAACATGACAGTCTCTCATAAAATAGCAAAATATATGGAAGAAGGGACTGAAATAACTAAGAAGTAGAATCAATAGGACTTATGTATGAATAGCTATAAATATATGACAGGTGATTTTAGAAAGGAAATCTAACTGGATTCTCTGAATTTTTGCTTGAAAAATTACATAGAAGGTGATTAGATAAAGGAGTAAGAGAGGAATTATGATTACTTAATTCTAGAGATTAGCTTGAATGTCTATATTAAAAAAATTTTTAAATAGTCTAAACAGTCTGAAATAATTTACATAGAAAATAAAGGAATCCACTCCAATTATACAGTCTTTCAGTGGATTGCCTGTTGATTCTTATTCTATTTCTTCCTTTCTCTGTCACATTCTAACATTTATTTTTATTTTAAAAAGTTGATACTATCAAGACAGTGAACAAATACAATCACTATGTGTTCTAAGAATCTAACCAAATTTATTATGAATTTTATTACTTTATCCAATATTTACATGAGCATTCACTGAAAAATTACATGGTCAATAGTTACTTAAATAACATCTACATAGGTGGATTTTAACACCTTAAAATAATTCTAAAAAGAGCACTCATTATTGTAGACATTTAATCTATGAGAGGCATAAAAAAATTTAGATCCTTTTGGTGTACTACTATAATAAGATTATTACTGATTTTCTCCCATGTCATATGAGCTATCTGCACTGGAAAATGACTGTTTTTCATCTCAATAATCTATCACTAGACACAATCACCACTCAAAAGAAGGTTTTAAGTCTAATTATTTCGGTGAAAATAGTAAGTAGAAGTCCCTTTTGAGAGCCCACATGTTTGCTTCTTGCATAAATACAAAATTCATTTGACATGCATTCTCCCATTAATCATTGATTTACTTCTTTCCATTATTCATTCTTGTCATCTTTTATGAAGAGGCAAATTAAATATAAAAATCCTAATTTCATTCTCATTTATGTTCTAACTGTATATACAATAAGTCTTTGAAAACAGTTTTATTTCTATTATGAGTAGTAGTAGTTTTTTCTTAATTAGTAACAAAAAAAAAAGTTAACTCATCTTTTTCTCTGGTAAGAAATAAGCAATACCATATTGTGGGGGATCTTAAAACCAAGTATCTATTCCCAAGGACACTAAGCTGTATGAGTTGACCTTTCCTAGTAAAAATGGACAGCACATTAAAAATCCATCTTCTAATCAGTATGAAGCTGAGATACTTTGGTTTCCAAACCACTAAAATTTTTATGAACAATTCACCATAAAAGCATTTATTGATAGCGTAGTTGATTAACAGTCATACATTAATAAATATTAATGGGCTTTACGAGTTACCTTCTCTAATATTTTCTGTCACAAACATGAGAAGATTTGGAAATTATTGATTGTTTACACATTGATTATACAAAGTAACATCTTTTGAAATTAAGTCACATAAAATTAACTTTCCAGTATGCATTATACTGGTCATAAGAAACAAACAAAGGGAGCATGTTTGAGATATTTAAAAATCCTTTTAAGAGCCCCAAGAAAATCATGTTTATAAAGATCTGGTTATGTTGGTGGACTCCCACGTAGTCCACCATGATTTAAGTTCCAGATCCAGTGGCTTAAAACTCATGCTGAGCATATGTGCATACGTGCCCAAAATTCTAAGAGGAGAATGGATAAGAAGAGATTATGCTGTGGCCATCGCCCTGTGTGTGTGGGTGGGTGATTTTTCGCTTTTTGTCTCTCTGTTTCTGCCTCTCTGGTGAGCCTCTGTCTCTCTGGTGAGCACATGCTCCCTATAGCAAAAATCTCTCTCAAAATAAAAAAAAAAAAAAAAAAAAAAAAAAAAAACATATAAACATCCATAAGATAAGAAGGCATTTTCTCTGTATTCTAGAAATATATTCACTATAAATCTATTAACTAAGTTTGCAATATGTCTTTTCTATAGAGATATTAATAAATCTGTTTGGGCACTTAAAGCAGAGTTACAAAATTAATGATAATGCTTCAAATAAAATTTGGAGGTCTTTAACTTCTTTGGTTAGATTTATCACTAAGTATCTTGTACTGTTTGTGGCTATGGTAAATGGAATGACGAGGGCATGTATGCTCACCAGAAAGACAGACAGAGGCAGCCCACTTCACAGTGGGGCATAGTCAAGCTACAATTCCTTCTCCTCCATTTCTCTACCCTGCCAGGCAGGATTTGGGGCATGCACGTACACACATGTGGCCTGTGTTTCAAGTTGTTGGGGTCAGGATCTGAATCACGGTCAGCTATGTGGAATCTAGTTATCTTAACCACAAGGCCATGAGGTCAGCCTATATACCACCTTTTAAATTAGGATTTATAGTGTAGAAGCAGAAGAGTAAAAGGCAGTGTGGTAAAAAGATTTAGAACTATTTATCTAGAGTTAACTAGATATCTTTAAAGGAAAAGTATTAAAAATATGGCAAAATATAAAACTGCTAAGTACCTTGGATTTGTTACCTGATCACAAATTATGGACATCATGAATGTCAAAGACAAACAAAGCCAGACACTCAGTAACGATAGCAAGACAGATTTTATTCAGATACTACAGTCGATGGAAAAAGACTTCAGCATAAATCGGGCTCAACTGTGATGAAACAAAAAACAGGAAGCTGTTCACATGCTGAAATGCACTGAAGGACACACAGGCGGATGGTCAATGCATCTGGCCACCTGACTTTCCTAACTGGTGCTTACAAAGTTAGCTTCCTACACTCTCACAGTCTGGAGAAAGAAGCCCTATCTATTTCAATGACTAAGTTTCAAAAGGATGTCTCCTGGGTCCTTGAGAAAGACATGCCTAGGGGGTAGAAGATAAATTTCACAGGGACAAAAAAAAAAAAAGGATTTACAATCGCAAGCTTTAAAGTAAATATTCTGAGAAAAGAAAGGGAGGTCAGGATCTACAGTCAGGTTTTGCTGAAACAAACAGTAACTTCTTTTGGAAATGTTGATTTTTCTCAGGAAGGCATTTAAGAGGACTTTAATCTGGGAAACAGCCTTGAGCTGTTAAAAAGGTGATCTAATGTACAGGGGTGACTATGGTTAATACTACTACACTGCATAGTTAAATTTGCTTGTGGTGGTGTAGATCTTAGGTGCTCTAACCACGCACGTACACATACATACAAATGGCAACTATGTGAAGTGATGGATGTTATTTAGCTTCTTGGTGATAATCATTTCATGTTATATATCAAATCATCATATCATTCACCTTAAATTGTTTATACAAGTTTTAGTTGTCAATTAAATATCAATAAAATTATTAAAAATTTTAAAAAAATAAAACAAAGCTAGTGTTTGTTCCTGTTGCTTAGGGTAGAGGATACACAGAATCTTCTGTGCTAAGTCTCCAGTTCTTCCAGGTCAAGGTTTAGACTAGTCAAGAAGAGAGCTCAGAGAAGTCTGACTAATGAGAGAATCTCTGTCACAAGAAACTTACAGTAATTAACATTTTGGGGTAGGCAGTGGTACAGTGATAACGTGGACCCACACATGGTATAGGTCCTGGTTCAAGTCCCAGGACATCCCTGAGCACACCAGGCATGAACACCCATGATCTGGGCTGGTTGTGACAGGGGTAAAATCATGACCTGGGAATCCTGTTGGCAGTAACTGTCTCTCTCTCTCTCTCTCTCTGTCCCTCTGCCATGAAAGAAATAAATAAACTTTTAAAAACTGAGAATTTGGGGCAGCCTTGTGGTTTAGTGGTTAAGAGAGACAGATTCCACAGGCCCAGCCACATGGTTTCAATCCTGACCAGAGCACTTGAAACATACCCTAGGTTCTTGTGAGTATGTGCCCCAGATCCTGACAGAAAGGAGGAATGAAGGAGAAGGGACTGAGGTACCTTGGGGTGCTGCTTTCGTTCTTTCCCATTTTTCTCTGTCTTTTTAGTGAGCACCTGTGCTCTCTGGCAAAATCAATCAATCAATCAATAAATCACAACTTTAAAAAAAATGACTAATGTCTATAGACTTCTACTATGGATCATGACATAGCTAGTAGTTTACAGCATCTCATTTAATTCTCATAGTGCCCCTCTGAAAGGATAACTGCCTTTACTGGGTGGGAGGGTATTAAACAGATAAGTGAAGTTAAGTAAATACTAGAAACTCTGATGAATTAATGTCCTAATTTCTTTTAAATCTATTTTTATGAAGTAGTACTACATAAACAAGGATACTTCAGAAAGTTTATGGATAAATGGAATGAACGTATGCATTTAGGGGCTAGTAAGTGGCATGGTGGTTAGGATACTGAACATGACAAGCAACAGTTTGAGTCCTGGATCTGGTACCTTGCTGTCTCACTTTCTCTTTGTCTCTGTCTCTCTCTGGTGAGTATATGTATGCTGTACTAAATTAAAAATAATAATAAAATTAATTATCTTTTAAGAATAATATTAAGTAAACTACTTCAACCACTGTGGAGAATAATATGGAGGTTCCTCAAAGATCGACAAATAGAACTACCATTTGATCCAGCAATCCCACTTCCGGGTATTTACCCAAAAGGCAAGAGAACGCTCAGTCAGAAAAGTGCATGCACATCAATGTTTATTGCAGCATTATTCACAATTGCCAAGACATGGAACCAACCTAAATGTCCACAAACTGATGAATGGATTGGAAAAGTGTGGTATATATACTCTATAGAATACTACTCAGCCATAAAAAATAACAAGACCCTGGAATTTGATAGAAAGTGGTCAGATATGGAGGATATATTGCTGAGTGAAGTAAGCCAGGCTATGAAAGAAAGATATTGTATGTATCCACTGAATATATACCGACTATCAGCACTCTATGATAGAGAGCAAAAAATTGGAGGACATAAGAGCAGTGAAGGTACTTAATGAGAATAGGACAGTGTGGAATGGGGGAAGTGAAGAGAAGAAGATAGAGAAAGATAACAAGTGAACAATAGAGAGGCAGGACGTTAGTGAGAAACAGATATGGCTTATTAACTGTTGATGTTGACATGCGTAGTATTCTCAACTGGATTTGTCTGAGAAATATTTCATGATGGGCAAAGTATTTATACAAGCAAAATGAGAAATAGCAATTGACTGTTTTAAAAAATAATTAGAATAATAATAATAATGATTGGGGAAAACATAGAAAAGATATTGAATGTTGAAGCAGGGAGATTAATGTCTCTGTACTGACTGACATGCATGGCATTCCCTTTTGAAAAAGCAATGTAATACACTGTAAAGTTATATGTAATTCAATGTAATATAAAGAAGAATATGATGATAATAAAAAATTTAAAAAAAAGAATAATATTAAGGATGAGTTTATTGTGGAACAAATAATTGAAATCTATAAATATTATTAGTTTGCTCTAATGTGCATTTTCCACACATTTTTTGAAGACCTCTCATAGAAAACAAGAGAATTCATGAGGAAAAACTGCAAGAAATTGAATATGCAGGCAAAGTGCGGAATGATGAACACTCAGCATCATTGAGAGTAACTATTTACAAGGAGGGACAGCAGTAGGTCCCCGGTCTCCTGCTGACTGAACAGACTTTCCATGACAACTATTTATTAACTTATTCCCTGATTTTCTTTTCTTTTTTTTTTTTTTTTTTTTAGATTTCCAACTTGATAGTTCATGTGAGCTTTCTCTTACTCTGGGTTTTAAGGGAAGTCGAAACTCTCCCCTTATCTTATTATCACTAAAATCACCCAAATCTGGTTTTCACAAATCCCTTTATTAAATGTATTTTTATAGGTTTTTACTGAAAAACTACAGGAAAGCAGACAAATCTTAAACTTGATGATATATGGGAAATAATATAAAAATCTTACAAGTTATGCTAGGAATAGTTCTAAATTTGTCAGTTAAAATAGGTCTGACTGATTGTATTGATTAATTTTAGCATTTTGTCAGCCCATAGCAGAGTAACCCACATACCCAGGACGCCTATCATATGCCAAACACTGCATTAGATGCAAAGGATGAAGGAAGAATAGGACATGCTCCCAGTCTCCGGGAACCACTGCCTAAGACATGATTTGGTTATGGCTGGGGTTGGTAAGAATGCAGTCTGACATTTATGAATAGATTCATTAAATATAATGTGTCATGTTCTCTGCTCTTCACAAAACTTCCATCTCAGTTCTTTGATTTCCCTTTTGTTTTCATTAGAAATGATCTAGACTGGGGAGACAAAAAGGTGGCTTTACTTAGTGAGCATTGAACTGACATCATGAATTCAAAGAGGTTCATTCATGGAACAGTAGAAATTCCCACTTTTTTTTCCTCCCCATTTGCTATTCCTGCTGCTCTAGAAGTTGAAACAAGCACACACATACGCACACGCTTTTTATGTGGAAGTCAAAATTGACACCACTTTTCAGAGCCTTAGACTGGTGAATTTGTGAATGTTTTTAACCTTGTGTTCAATCTGAAAAGGCGTGCTCTTCAAAACCAAAAGTTAAGCACAAAACTTTCAAACTTCCAGTTTCCTTTGGTCCACAGCCAAATGATTAAAGTTTACATTTTTGTGCAAAAAATCTCTTGGAAAGTGTACACTGTGAAAAAATTGCATGAATTTTAATCTTTTTGCACCAAATAAATCTGTGCTTTAATTCCATTTTCCACAAACCTTCTGAAGTACCCTCTTATCAGGAGAAACTTTTATTCTTATGAAGAACAAAAACAGTACTGCAGTTCAAGAGAATCGAACTTCCTACAAGTGAAATTATGAAATGCTGGTATCACTTTCTATACATAGGAACATTTGTATGCAATGTATCAACACAGTAAATAAAAATTTTTAGAAATATTTGGCGTCTCAAAATGTCAACATTTTGATGCCAACAGTAGTTACAATTTGGTATAGCTATTGAAAATAAGTATTTATTTTATTCAGAACTCATATACGTCTGAACTTATTGCATGTTATTCAAAAATACATATTTTTATTGAGAAAATGCAGAATTACTTACTTGTTAATGTAAGAGGTGACTGTGATTTTAATATATGGGTCAGGGTACCATACATTTTCTTGCAAGTCACCAAGGAGAATGGAAGTCAAAGCAAACAATAGAGAGAGACTTAGAAGAAAATTTATATACTCAGTTTTAACTTCGGTAATTAAGAGCTAATTTTAAAGATGCCTCTGCATATGCACTCTCTTCCAACTGCTTCCCCCCTGGATACACTAAAACAAACACTTGAGCCTTAGTCAAAGAGAAAAGACAGGGCTTCTTTACAATGATAAAACAGCAGTTGATTCTTATCTGTGTGTCTAGGATGCTGTATATCTCAAGTCACTGCCTTGGCTACCAAGTCAATTTCTGGCTTTTTGTTTGTTTGTTTTTTCAAATTAGAAATTTATAAAAAATGGGTGGGGGTACCCTACATATATGTGCCCTCTTTAGACACATAACAGTATGGCTTACAGATCTGATTTATAGAGCACAGATTTCTAGCCATGAATTCATCACTGAACTCATGGGAAGATTTAATCACTTCCTGGATTTTATGACTATCTTTTCCTAGCTTTGAAACAATCATATATATACACACACACACACACACACACACACACATATATATATATATATATATATATATATATATGTGCATATATATGTATATATATGTATATATATATATGCCTGATATATATGTTGTATAATTAATAATGTTGCTTGTTTTTGAAGTAGATAAAAATGGCCTTATATTATAAATAAAGGAACCTTCTGGGGCTTGTTTACTTGACTCACAGTCAAGGCAAGGCTAGAATAAAAACATTTATTTAAGTGAGTTTTGCTTTAATAGCTCAGGTAATAAGAAGTAGTTCCAAGTGAAAGAAAGGGTGAGAGAATTTGTGTTTAATGCATTTCAATTTATCATTTTGATATATAGTCATGCCCCACTTAATAACAGAGATCTGTTCTGAGAAATGTGTCATTAGGTAATTTTGACATTGTTTGAAATTCATAGCATGTACTTACACAAACTTAGAAGGTATAGCCCTACTCTGCACCTAGGATAAATGCTATAGCCTATTGCTCCTAGGCTACAAACTTGTACAGCGTGCTAAGAAAGGCAACTGGAACACGACAACATTAGTATTACACACACACACACACACATATATATATGCATGAATAAACAAAGGTACAGTAAAAATATACATAGTAAAAAAGATTTTTAAAAATAGTATACTGCTACAGGACAGTTAGCATGAATAAAGCTTACAGAACAGGAAGTTGCTTTGAATAAGTCAGGGAGTGAAGGGTGAGTGAATGTGAAGGCCTTCAACATTACTGTACACTGCTAGAGATTTTATAGACTGTATAGCTACATTAAACTTACAAGAACTTTTTTCTTTAATAATGAATTAGTCTTAGATTACTGTAGGTTTTTACTTTGTAAACTTTGAAGTCTTTTTTAAATTTTTTGATTCTTTTATAATTACACTTTGCTTAAGACACAGTCACAGGGCCTGCAGATGACATACTGGTTAAGGTGCTGAACTCCCACATGAATGCTGGACCTGGAGGCTTCCTTTCTCACTTTCCCTCTCTCTCTCCATCTCTCTGGTGAGCATACAGACCCTACTGCAAAAATTAAAATAATGATAGTAAGTAAAATTAAGTAAATAATTTTTAAAAAGATACAATCATTGGGGCCAGCAGGTGGCATGGTGGTTAAGGTGCTGTACACTCCCACGTGGCTTACCATAGTTCAGGTCCTGGGCCTGGAGGCTTGCTTTCTCACTTTCTCTCTCTCTCTCTCTCTCTCTCTCTCTCTCTCTCTCTGTCTCTGTCTCTCTAAGGTCAAATTAAAATGAAATGAATGAATAAATAAAAAATTTATAAAAAGACCATTTAAAAAAATTTAAAAAATAAAAGATACAAGCACACTATACAGCCATAAAAATACATATTTTTTATATCCTTATTATGTAAACTTTAACTTTTTCAACTTTTTTGTTAAAAGCAAGACTTAAACACACTGATTAGCCTAAGCCTACACAGGTCAGTAACATCAATATCACTGTCTTCCACCTCTGTATCTTTTCCCATTAGAAGATCTTCAGAGACAATTGCAGTCATGGAGCTTCCACCTGCTAAGAAAATAATTCCTTCTTCCGGAATATCTCCCGAAGAACCTGCCTAAGGTGCTTCTTGAAGAAATGTCACCCTTTTCAGAAATACGTCCACAGTGGTTTGCTTGGTTTTTCTCTATTACTCATTATAAATTTGCTGGTACCCAGATAATATACCACAAACATTCCTCTCTATTAATGAAAGCCTTTGGTGTTGAGATCCATGTTCTCAAATTTTCAAAGGTTTTAAGGAGCTTATCAAGGTTTGCAACCTATTCTCCTGCACACTTCACTATGAATTTTCTTGAAGTTTCTTTTTTAATTGTCTCTTCTTCAGGTATGCATTATTATCCCAGTTCCAGCAGCTCTTTAGTCAATTTATGAGAAACCACCTCTTCAATTCCAGCCTCATCTACACTAGGTTAAAGTTCTTAGCCATGTCAACCCTTGCCTTGCCAATTTTTGCAACCTCTTCATTTGTTGAAAATCCTTCTACATCATGGACAACCCTCATGAGCGTATTCTTCTAGAAGCAATTCATACACTCCTTGGTGATATCACCCCAAGCCCAAGCAAGGTCCTTGATGAACTGATATGTGTTTTAATCCTTCCAGAACTGTATCAGTGTCTTCTTAGTGTCTTCCTCATTTGCAGCAATAGCCTAGGCAAAGATCCTCCTCAGGTAGTAAACTTTAGAAGCAAATATAACTTCTTGATCTAATGGTTGGATCAAAGAGATGAGGTCTGGAGGAAGAAGCACTACTTTGATATTGAAATGAAGATCACCAATAAAAGCAGAAGCATTAGAGCAGAATCATCTAGTGCAGGAACATTAGAAACAATATGTAAAATATTGAAAGGTATGTTATTTTTGAAATGATACTTTTCTATTTTGCTAAAATAACAAGAGGGTACTTAAAAGAGAAGCTGGGTCACCTGTGACCTCTTGCTGCTCCTACAGTACACTGACAATATATGTTTATGCTGATACACTCGAAGACCACGGGTTCTCACTTTGCTAGGTTACAAATTTTAGTTTGTAGCCTGAAACACTGCCTCCAGGCAAGATTGCTTATCCTGCCCCTATAACTTCGAAACCTGAAATTACTTGGTCTCCTATGCCTAAAATTACTTTCCAGGTATCCATTTCCAGAATAGAGTGGTATCATTTATATTAAAGATTTCCTTAACAATCAGCTTAACGAGGGTTTTAAAAATTCTTCAACTGTCTGGGACCAGCAGATGGCATAATGGCTACGTCACTGGAATCCCATGTAGTCGACCATGGTTCGAGTCCCGGACCCAGTAGCTTAAACTCACTCCAGGTATGTGTGTATGCTTGCCCAAGATGCCGAGAGGAGAATGGAAAAGGAATTGTGGCGTGGCTATCTCTTCTGGGGGGGTGATTTCTCGCTTTCTGTCTCTCTGTCTCTCTCTGTCTTTCTGGCAAGTGCACATGCCCTAAAGGAAAAACCTCTCAAAAAAAAAAAAAATTCTTCAACTGTCTTCACATCAGCATTCACTGTTCTTTACCTTCACCACTCACATTCACAATATGTAGTGAATATGATTTATAGTTTACTACTGAGACCTGCCAGTAAATTCCACATCATAGCCCAATCCAGCCTTTCCTTTCAATATCACAATTCATGTTTTAGCTTGAGATCTCTTCAGTCACAGCCTAGAATTACTATTCAACTTCCTAAAGTTAACGACTGATGAGATAAGAAGAGATGAACCCCAGCCTATAAAATGTAATCTTTTTAAAGTCTATCTTTACAACTTATACATAAGAACCCACATTTATAATAAAGGATAGTCCTATCATTTCCTAATACTAAACAAAGGACCAATTTTTGAATGCTTCATCCAAAATTATGCGAAGGTAAATCATGACTTTATTAAGACACACCCATGGTGGAATGAAAGCAAAATGGATTTCAGTAGATTATAAGCCAGGTAGATGAATATCTTCCAAAGCTTTTTGTCATAGCATATGCTATTACTTTGAGATAAGATTTTACTCTATAAGCAGATATATTTATCTACCTATCCTACTTCTATTCAAAACTCAACTTCTAAATCTTTTTAAAAAGTACAATGGTACAAAGTACAGTGAAGAAGTCAGCAGATGGCATAATGGTTACGTTGCTGGACTCCTGCTTGGTCAACTGCAGTTTGAGTCCCATGACATGGGACACTTGTGGGTGAGTGCCCAAAATCCAAAAAGGAGAACAGAGGAGGAGGTATTGCAGAATGACTGTCAACCCTGTGAGGTGATTTCTCTCTTTCTGTCTCTGTCTCTGGTGAACACACTTGCCCTATATAGCAAAAACTTTAAATAAAATGTTTTAAAAAGTACAATAGAGCTAACTTGAAAATAATTTAGTTGCCCATTTTGAGTTCCCATCCTATTCTGTGATTGACACTTTGACAAATACGTTTTCCTAAATGTATCCTCCACTATGCTATAAAATCTTCAATATATGTATTAATTTTCTATCACTACTTTGGTAATCATCACAGAGTACATGATTTAAAATGTCTTACTTTTTTCTTTTCTTTTTTTTTTTTTTTTTGAGGTATTTGACATAGGGTACATGTGTTCACTGGAGAAAAAAGAGACAAAAAGAAATAGTGAGAGAGAAAGTAGGAAATTACTCCATAGAGGAGGGATGGCCATGCCATAGTCTCTTCTCTTTCATTCTCCTCCTAGGATTTTGAGCATGCACGCACACACTCCTGGTGTGATTTTCAAGCTGTCAGTCCAGGACACAAACCATAGTGGGCTATGTGGGAGTCTAACACCTTAACCACCATATCATCTGCTGGCTCCCCAAAAGTCTTATCTTACAATTCTGTTTGATACAAGTCTCCTTGGACTAAAATCAAGATGTGATTCACTAGGTCAAAATGTGATTCCCTAGGTCAAATGTGGAATCCATTTCCTTATCTTTTCTAGCTTTTAGAGACAGATTACATTCCTTGGCTTATGATCTTACATCCATCTTCAAAGGTAATAAGAGCTAGTTGAGTCATACTTACATCATATTATGTCTTCCCTGGTCATATTTCCCTCTGACTCTGTAGCAATATATTTTACTCTTTCACTATCTAGTAACTACATTGGGGCCTTCTGGACACTATGGATTAGTATTTTAAGGTCAGTTGATTGAAAAGCTAAATTTTATTTCAATTTAAATTCTCAGTTTTCATATAATGTAACATTTTTGAAGGTCCCCAGAATTAGAGCATAAAAATCTCTTAGAATCTATTATTCTGGGCATAATTACATAAAGTGTCATGAGCTCAGTAAATATGATACTGAGACAATCAAGGGACCAGTAGATGGCGTAATGGTTATGTCGCTGGCCTCCACGTGGCTTCCCATGATTTGAGTCAGTGAGGAACAGATATCTTGAAACTTACACACCAAGCATGTGTGCGTGCATGCCCGAGATACCAAGAGAAGAGAGAAGGAGAAGAGATTGTGGATGACCATCCTCCCTGCGGGGGGGGGGGGTGTGGGGGGGTGACTCCTCATTCTCTGTCACTCTGTCTCTCTCTCTTTGGCGAGCACATGCGTCCAATAGTAAAAAAAACTCAAAAAAAAAAAAAAATCAAGATTCAGAACCAATTTAATCTAGTTCTATTCAGCACCATGGACAGCTCCAGGGATTATTACATTTTTGCCTATCTGAAACAGATGAACACCTTTTATGTGGACAATATCCAGGTCTACTTGTACATGAGTCTTATGAAATAACTTATTTATACTATTCCTTTCATGTAATATACAAAGAAAGGCCCCAAAAGACAGAGTGATTTTTCTGTGTCTTTCATGGAAACAGTTGGGCTACCTTATTACCCCCTCTATGTCTTATTGTGTAACTTGCACACCATGAAAGATCTTGGACCCTGATGACTTAAAGTCTTTCATGACAACTTTTTTTTTAAAGATATTTTTTCTATAGGGTATGTGCCCTCAACAGAGAGACAGAGAGACAAAAAGCAAAAACTCACTTCCCAAGGCGGATGACTACGCACCCATCCCTTCTCCTCCAGTCTCTTCTTGGGATTTTGGACATGCTCACACATGCACCCAACATGAGTTTTAAGCCACTGAATCTGGGACTCGAACCGTGGTCAACTATGTGGGAGTTGAGCAATGTAACCATTATGCCATCTGCTGGTCCTCATTAAGCTTTTAATGACTATATGTTTTATATACACATTTGAAACTAAACTGAAAATAATACTTTCAGGGTAAATCTATTCACTTTACTCTTACATATTGATATGATTGCACAATAGCAGATATGTTAAAGAAAGGAATATATGGCCTATGAATAATTTACAAATTTATAATGAAGATTATTCTTTCAAAATTCAGGTTTCAAAAGTAAATGTAAAAATTAGCAATTTTTTTCTTGATTACTGTTTATAAAATTAGGGACAAATCATTAAAAATTAGATACTAGTATTGCAAAAATTCAACATCATTTCTGGAACATATAAAAGAGTTTAAAAACACTGGTGTAAACAAGCATGCAACCTCAATACATTTCCACTTTTTTAATGTAGCCTAGGAAAAGAAAGCAAGTAAACTCATACAATTTTGAAATTTTCTACCATAAAATATTTTTTCTAAATATATAAGGTTGAATAAAACACACCTATAAGTAGATATCCATTTGCGTAGTTTCGCAGTGACATTTATTGAAACATTCTCTATGAAATCTAATTACATTTGATCAAGTATTTTATATTTCTTTCTCTCTTTCCTTTGTGAACATTTTTCCTGTCTTCCTTCCTACTCTTCAAATCACTTACAAATGATAAGAGTATTGTATAAGTTCTCTAGCCAGAGAAATGAAAGCAGTAGAAAAGGAATAATGACTACACAGTTGTGCACTTCTCCAAAATGCCTTCTGGATATTCTCAGTGGCATGTTAAAAAATTCAGATATATAATTTAAAAGTAAAGTTATATGTGTTTGAGCCAAACTCCTCTGTAAGAACTCCATCATAAGGAATTCTACATGTTTAATGAAGAATCCAAGAAATGTAATGAAAAAAATCAATTCTAAAAATGCCTGGCTTGAAGATCATGTTATCTTGTTTAAATCACCACTTATTTAAACATGAATCATAGGTATATATCTCATTGAAATAAAACTTCCACTCTTTATGAGCAGTATGCTTTTGCGATATGGGCTCTTTTGATTCCAGACAAATTCTATGATTGTTTTTTTCTAAATCTGCAAAGACTGTCTCTGATAATTTGATTGAGACTGCATTAAATATGTAGATAATTTGGATACAATTAGCATTTTGATTATATAATTCTTTCAATCAGTAACTTTGGGTGTGTTTCTCCTTTTTTGTGTTATTTAATTTTTTTTTTAATTTATAATAGTTTTCCTTGCAGAGGACTTTGACTTCCTTGGTTAGGTTTATTCCTAGGTATCTTCTACATTTACTGGTTATTGTAAATGGGATTACTTTCAACTCTACCTCAGTCTGCTCATTGTTCATGAACAGAAATCTTATTGATTTTTGTATGCAACTTTGTACCCTGTCACTTTACTGTATCTCTCACTTACAGCATTTTTTTGTGGATTTTTGGGTTTTCTATGTATATATTCATGTCATCTGCAAATAGAGATAATTTCACTTCTTCTTTCCCTATGTGAATGCCTTTTTAGTCTCTTGTCTGATTGCATTAGCTAGGACTTCCAGTACTATATTGAAAAGGAATGGAGAAAGTGTGTAGCCTTGTCTTAATCATGAAAGAATGTTGTATTTTGTCAAATGCTTTTTCTGCATCTATTGACACATGGTTTTTATTTTTTCCTGTTAATGTGGTGTATTACATTTATGGATTTGTGTATGTTGAACCACCATGGCATTCCTGGAATAAAGCATACCTAGTCCCGGTGTATAATCTTTTTTATATGTCATTAGTCACGATTTACTAGTATCTTGTTGATAATTTTTGCATCTATATTCACCAGAGATTTTAACCTGCAGTTTTCCTTTTTAGTGATACCCTTTCCTGCTTTGGAGATGAGGGTGATGGGGATTTCATAAAATTAATTTGGGAGGATTCCTTCCTTTTCGATCTTGAGAAATAGTTTGAGTAGAATAGGGATTAGCTCTTCTTTAAAAGTTTTGTAGAATTCCAAACGACCACCAGGACCTGGTCTTTTCTTTGTTGGGAGGTTTATTATTGATTAAGTCTCATTGCTGTTATGGATCTATTCATGTATTCCTGATTCAATCTTGGTAGATTATATGTGTCCAGGAATTTGTCCATCTCATCCAGGCTTTCTTGTTCATTGGCATATGGTTGCTCATAGTATCCTCTAATGATCTTTTGTATTTCTCTTATGTCTGTTGTAATATTGCCTGTTTAATTGCTGATTTATTTGGTTCCTTTCTCTCTTTTTAATTAGTCTGTCTAATGGTATGTCAGTTTTGTTTATTTTCTCAAAGAACCAGCCTTTGGTTTCATTTTTCTGTATAGTTTGTTTATTCTCCATGCCACTTATTTATTTCTGCTCAGATCTTTATTATTTCTTTTCTCCTGACATTTTCTGGGTTTTGTTGTTTTGACAGTTCCCTGAGGTGTATTGTTGGGTTGTCTGTTTGCCATCTTTCCATCTTCATCTTATGCACACTAATTGCTATGAACTTCCCTCTTATGACTGCTTACACTGTGCCTCATAAATTATGGAAACACATGAACTCATTATTGTTAGTTTCAATGAATCTTTGATTTCAGACTTAATTTCTTCAGTGGCTGTGAAGTCATTCAGGAGTAGGTTGCTAAGTTTCCATATGTTTGTGTATTTTAGAAGGTTCTTTCTGAAGTTAATATCAAGCTTAATTCCTTCATGGTCAGAGAAGATGTTAGATATAGTTTCTAGGCCTTTGAATTTGTAAAGGTTTGTGTTGTGCCCTATCATGGGTCAATCTCAAAATTCCATGTGGGAAGAGAAATGTATATTTTGTGATTGTTGGGTGGAAGGTTCTATAGATGTCTGCCAAGCATATTTGATTTATGGTATTGCTCACATCCTATATCTCCTTGCTCATTTTTTGTCTACATAATCTGTCCAAAGGAGATAGTGGGGTGTTGAGATCCCCAGCGATTAGTGTGCTGTAGTCTCTCTCCTTTTAGATCTAGCAGTCTTTCTGCCATGTGTTTAGGTGTTCCCTAGTTGGGTGCCTACATATTTACAAGTGTTCTATCTTCTTGGTGAGTTAGCCCTTTTAGTACCATATAACTTCCTTTTTTCTCTCTTCTTACAGCTTTTGTCTTAAAGCCTATTTTATCTGCAATCAGTATCATGAGTCCAGCCTTCTTTTGGTTTCCATTGTCATGGAATACCTTTTTCCAGTCCTTCACTCTTAGTCTATATATGTCTTTATCTATGCTGTGTTTCTCATAGGCAGCAAATAGAGGGTTTCTGTTTTTTTTTATCTATTCAACCAGTCTGTGTATCTTGATTGGATAATTTATTTTTTAAGAGATTTTTGCTATAGGGCATGTCCACTCACCAGAGAGACAGAGAGATAGAAAGTGAGAAGTCACCTCCCAGGGAGAATGGCCACACCATAATCCCTTCCTCTCCAATCTCAGGATTTGGGGCACACATGCACATGCAACTGGCATGAATTTAAGGTGCTGGGTCTAGGACACAAACTGCAGTAACATAACCATTATGCCATCTGCTGGTCCCATTTATTGGATAATTTAACCTACTAACATTTAATGTTATTATCGGTATTTGTGGACTTGTCTCTGCCATTCTTTAAGTCACTTTCTTGGCTGTTTTTTTGTTCTCTTATTTCTATTTGTCTCTCTTTAGCTTTCCTGATAATTTTTTTTTAGTTATCTGAGAATTTTTTTTATCTTTTTTTTTTCCCACTTGAAGGATAATCTTGCTGAGTACAGTATTGTGGGTTAAGATTGTTTTTTACTAGTGTTTTGAACATGTCTTCCCATTCTTTTCTTGCTTGCATTGTTTTGTTTGAATGTTTCTTTAGAAAGTGATTTGCTCAGGAGAGCTTCACTTCAGTGAATGGAATTAGAAATTTATAAAAGGGCTGAAATTCAGACAGCAGGTGGCATGGTAGTTAAGACACTGGATCCCACACAGTTTACACTGAAGTTCAAATCCCAGACCCAGAGACTTGAAAAATAGGCTGGATGTGTGTGCCCAAAATCCTGAGAGAAGAATGAAAGAGAAGGCATTGCAACCTAGCCATTCTCCTTGGGAGGGTGATTTCTCACTTTCCCTTTCTCTTTCTCTAGCAAGTAAACACCCCCTGGTGCAAAAATTAAAAAAAAAAGAATAAAAATTTTAAAACGCTGAGGAAAGTAATAAGACCATTTTGTCCTTTATCCATGTAAGAACATATTTATCCTCTCCAGAAGATGCAGTAACAAGGCTTAGAAATAAGGCTTGGAAGATGAGACCAGGCTCTAACCCAACATAGAGATCTATACATTATTTATTTTATTTACTTTTGCCAAGGACAATGTGCACTCACCAGAGACAGACAGACGTGGAGAAAGAAAGAGGGAGAAAGCATTTCTTATTGGGCTTACTCACTCTACAGTTTCTTCTCCTCAACTTCTCAGTCCTTTGGGGATTTGGGGCATGTATACATATGCACCCAGCATGTTTTTCAACCTTCCAGGGCAGGGATTCAAACTGCACAGTCAGCCATTTGGGATCTCTTAACCATCAGGCCATGGAGCCAACTGCAACATCTATACCAGTCTAGTATTTTGTTATAACAGGATGTATGACTAAGTCAATATATGTCTTACTTTCAGAAAACTCTTATACAAAGAATTTTCACAAAGAAAACTGCTTTTCTTACTATTTTTAATATGCAAGTTAGCATGTCTATGTCTTTTTTATGCTGGGGATAAAGTAGTTAATATTATACAAAACAATAAAAATAACAAAAAACAGAAGCAGATCATGATTACTTTTAAACATCATTTTTATAGTGGTTTGTGCTTAAAAAACACATCTCAACTGGTTGAAAAAAATATTCTGCTCCTATTGTACTTAATGGATCCAGTGAGTTATCACTGATGAACACACATTGCATGTTCTGGCTCAAGTCCTGTGTCACCAATTCACTGGACAATATTTCTTCTAGTTTTCTCTTTCTCAGAATATATTTCACTCTATGTGATCAGATAAACTCCAATGGAATTGATATTTAATGAATTCTGTTTGAAAGGGACCAGTTGGAATTTAAGTCTTACAAATTTAGAGAATAAATTGATTTTTTTTCAAACTTCACTAATGTTGGGAAGGAAATTAAATGCATGTCATGGAACATGCTCTTTATCTGATAACAAAAAGAGGCTTAAGAGTATTAAAATGTGTGTGTGTACTCAAAATATTTATATTATAAAAATATACTCTGAGAACATATTTTCTGTTTTGAAAATGCTATTCTAAATCCTTTGTATAACAAGGGAAGTTTCAGAAATATTGAGCATAATAATTAGAATTTGTTTAAAATGCTATATATTTTTTTACTATGAAGATGTCATCAGAATTACTTTTCATGTATCTGGCAGACCAAATGTGGATGAATACTAGATAAAATCACATACATTATTGATTACTGTGTTAGCAATATTCTTTTTATACAGTATCTAAGTCAGCCTGAACAGCTCTCCATTAGTATTCCAACTGTTCTGTAAAGACCCTTAGTAAATTCACACTAGCTGAACAGTCCTCACTGAGCATCTAATTGGCCTGCCCTGAGGCATGTAGGAAACTACAAGAGTAGGGAAGATTAGCAGCATGAACTAGGCCAGTGATCTCACATGAACTGAACCACTGATCTCAGGACAGGCCAAGGAAGTGTGATCCACCAGCATTATGAGCAAATTCCCAGAACAGTAGCTACTGTACTGATCAGAGGTGAGTGTGGAAGACAGGAAAGAAACTGGTGAGAGCTCAGACTTAGAGTTTGGGTTTTCTACAAAGACTTTTCTAAATGATATGCTGTTGTATGAGCAATACTAACTGAATTGCTAAAAAGCTGTCATACATATAATTTACCTAGATGCTGTTTTCATGAGAGGATGAAAAGAAAATGTACACTGGGCCGGCAGGCTGAGTGGTGGGTAAGGACCTGGAATCCCTCATGACTGACTGCATTTGAGTCCTGGACATGGCCATGGCTTTCCCACTTTCCCATTCTCTCTCTCTTTGGTCAAACTAAATAATAATAATAATAAAATTAAATAATTCCTTTTTTTTCTTCTTATAGAGATTTTTTTTCTACAGGCTATGTGTTTTCGCTGGACAGACAGAGACAGAAAGCAAAAATCACCCAGCAGAGGAGATGGCCACACCAAAATCCCTTCTCCATTCTCTTCTTAGGAGTTTGGGCACAAAGGCACATGTGCCCAGAGTGAGTTTCAAACCTCTGGGTCTGGGACTTGAACCATGGTTGACTACATGGAGTACAGTGACATAATCATTACACCATCTGCTGGTCTCCAAAATAAACAGTTCTTTAAAAATTTAAAAATACAGTTTACATAATATCTCCATACCACATGTATTTATTAATTGCTTTTTCATGTGTCAGTAATCAGTGTCAAACTTTCATTAAAATTTTTTTTGAGAGGTTTTTACGATAGGGTGTGTGCGCTTGCCAGACAGACAAAGACAGAGAGACAGAAAGTGAGAAATCACCCCCCAAGGGGGGATAGCCACACCGCAATCCCTTCTCCTCCATTCTCCTCTCTGGATCTTGGACACACATGCACACGTGCCCAGCGTGAGTTTTAAGCCAACGGGTCCGGGACATGAACCACAGTCGACTACATGGGAGTTTAGTGACATAGCCATTATGCTAACTGCTGGTTCCATCATTAAAAATATTTTTGAATTGTTTTAACTCCAGCTACTACCTCAAAAGCCCACCAACTATTATTATCAGAGACATTTTATCTCTCAGTCTATTTTTTTTTTTTTTCGTTTTTTGGAGAGGTTTTTGCTTTAGGGTGTGTGCGCTTGCCAGACAGACAGAGAGCGACAGAGAGACAGAAAGCAGGAAATCACCCCCCAGGGGGGATGGCCATGCTGCAATCCCTTCTCCTCCATTCTCCTCTCGGAATCTTGGGCACGCACATACACGTGCCCAGCGTGAGTTTAAGCCACTGGGTCCGGGACTCGAACCGCGGTCAACTACGTGGGAGTCCAGCGACATAGCCATTTTGCTAACTGCTGGTCCCTCAGTCTATTTTTTTTAATGTTTATTCATATCAATGTCCACTAATTGGATCATTCTACCAGATGCTGAAAGAAATCAAAGTAAATGAAATAGTCCATATCTTTATAATTTTATAATCTAAACTTGAAACAAACATCATATGACACAATATAGGAAGGTATACATTAATACTGATGGGACAGCACCAGTAGTAATATTGACGAAAATAAATTGGTATTAGAGAATATGCAGAATTTGAGCAAAATCTGGTAGTATAGCATTTTGATAAGACTTTATATCATAACATAATAGTGCAGTATTATGTTATGTGGATCTGATATAGCAGGTTTGGTCTTAGTTTTTCCACTTAGTCATTATACCACACCAGAAAAGCAAGCCAACTCTCCGTAGGTTTATAATTTACTGATCTCTAAACTAGATAAAATTACAGTGAAATAGTATGTGATTCTTGTCATAATCACTAGGACCTCATAGAGTGTTTGGGAAAATTAAGTAAAATCATCTACATGGAGGGCTTAACTAATAAATGCTAAATCATCGTCAGTGGTTATTAACAACTGCACTTAAAACAGAATGTAAGTATTGACATAATTCATGATTTCAAAAGACTTGTTGAATAGGTAGAAATAATATGTATGAAATATACAGAAACATTACTTACATTGTAAAACTAAGCCATTACAAGTAATTGAACAATAGTTCCTGGGGGTGGGAGAGGGTGTCATTGACAGAAGTAACATGAAAGAGATGATCTTATAAATTAGTTTTGGATCGAATAAAGAAGAAAGAATGAGGAGGCAACAGAGGTATGAAAAAGAGAGAACAAAGAAGTGCACTAAGAAAAAGACCCTTTCAGGTGCCAGCAGATAGTGTAATGGTTACGTCACTGGACTCCCACATAGTTGACCACAGTTTGAGTCCTGGACCCAGCAACTTAAAACTCATGCCAGACGTATGTGTATATATGGGCACAAAATCCTGAGAGGAGAATGAAGGAGAAGGGATTGCAGTATGGTCATCCCTCAGGGGGTGATTTCTCACTTTCTGTCTCTGTGTCTCTGGTGAGCACACATTCCTTGTAGCAAAATCTCTCTTAAAAAAAAAAAAAGATGGGACCAGCAGTTAGCGTAATGGCTATGTCGCTGGACTCCCACGTAGTCTACCGCGGTTCGAGTCCCGGACCCGGCGGCTTAAACTCACGCCAGGCGCATGTGCGTGCGTGCCCAAGATCCCGAGAGGAGAATGGAGGAGAAGGGATTGCGGCGTGGTCATCCCCCCTGGGGGGCGATTTCCTGCTTTCTATCTCTCTGTCTGTCTGGTGAGCGCACGCGCCCTATAGCAAAAACCTCTCCAAAAAAAAAAAAAAAAAAAAAAGACCATTTTAGATAATATAGATAGAAGTAAAAAATTTAACATTCTAGTAATGGAAATGAATACAATGCAAGGAAATGTTTGATATATGTGTGAGAAATCCTGAAAATATGGCTAGGCAAACTGACAATGCAACACAACAGCCCAATAAAGCTGGAATGTGGAAGAACTCTCAAGAGATACTTTAAAAAAACATAGTCCTGGGACCAGCAGTTGGCGTAATGGCTATGTCCTGGACTCCCATGTAGTTGACCGTGGTTCGCGTCCTGGATCCGGTGGCTAAAAACTCACACCGGGCACGTGTGCGTGTGTGCCCAAGATCCTGAGAGGAGAACAGAGGAGAAGGGATTGTGGCGTGGCCATCCCCCCTGGGGGGTGATTTCTCGCTTTCTGTCTCTCTGTCTCTCTCTTGTCTGTCTGGCAAGCACACGCGCCCTATAGCAAAAACCTCTCAAAAAAAAAAAAACCAAAAAAAAACATAGTCTTACGAAATTGAGATTAGTGATGGACTATTGCATTAACAATAGCCAAAGAAGGGAAGTTGAATCACTTAGGGTAGCTAAGCTGCAGTAGCAAACTAGTCCCGATGTCCAAGTGGAATATGCATTAATTTTTCTCTCATGATGCATATATCCACCACAGGCAGGTGGAAACAGGAAGGGAAGATCCACTCCACTTATTACTCAGTGACCAGGGCTGACCAAGGCATTACCTTTCATAGCTTAGCCATCTGCAAAACATGGCCTCTCTAGATGTTTTGGCTGATGAGAAAGAGAACAATTACACATGGTTGTTTTGGTTGCATTAGCTCAGCAGTAATATGTTATTCTCTTTTTCATTTTATTGCCCAGTGATGGCTGCATAGTCCTTTCTAGAACTAGACAAATACAGCCCCTGACTTCATTGTACTCTAGGAGTTTCATGTCTGATATCAATTTTCATGGAAGAATCCAGGGCTGAGCTGTTCTAGGAAAGAGGAGTGAACATGGGCAGAAAATGCCAGAAGTTCAAGAGCCTGTTATGGCAGATGCCCTCGTACTGCCCCATGTCTCACCAGTCACTGTCTTCTGAAGTGCTTCTCTGGTAACCTTTTACCCTGTTACTTATAGCTGCTCTCAGGACCTTGGTTTCCATTCTCCTTTTGTGGCTTGCCAGCTGCTCTGCCTTGTCTCTGTCCTCTGGGTTCATTCTTAGCTCCTATCCTGGGACTCAGATGGAGTCACAAACGCTTTGCTTCAGAACACACAGCACTGCTCAGTGCCTGAGGTGACTGAATTGGGGCAAGGACACCTGGAAAAGCTTTGTCCTCCACAGCCAGTGGGATTTGATAAATCCTATGTGTAGAACCCTGCGGTATCTGAGGATGAGAACTAAAACTCCTGGATATACCTTGCTGGGATCTACCTCTACCCCTGTGTTATGGGCTGCACTGTGTCCCCCACAAATTCATGCCTTGAATCCTTCACACTCAGAATGTGGCTGTTCTTGGAGATAGTGCTTTTGAAGAGGAAGTTAAAATGAGGCCCTTAGGAGGAACCCTTATCCAAACTGACTGATTCTCTTCTAAGAAGTGACTAGGACACATGCAGACATCAAGGGAGTGACTGTACCATACCGAGGGATAACCATGTGGAGAGGCAGCAAGAGGGCCATTTGCAAGTCAAAGGGAGAGGCCTCAGAGGAACCAGTCCTGCCAGTACCTTTATTTTTGTAATTCCAGATACCCCAATTGTGAAAAAATAAATTTCTGTCACTTAAATCACCTAGATTATTGGATTCAAATCCAATATTTGTATGGCATCCTTAGCAAATTAATAGGTTTTCTCTTTTTTTTCTGATACACTTTAGCCCCATGCTCAATGACAATGTCCCTCATCTTTGCCATATCTGACCAAGAACCTTTGTTTTCTTTGTTTTGTTTTTAAGAATATAAACGTGGGACAGGGCAGGGGCGGGTGGCAGACTGTGGCACAGCAGTAAAATGCAACTCTCTGTGACACAGACCATATTAGCAGGTTGTCAGTTCAAGTCTTGAGACCTCCATGAGTATGCCAGGTGTGTATACACCCATATCCAGGCTGGCTGAAGCTGGGGGTGGTGGGGTGCAGAGCAGCAACCAAATCCTGCCAAGGGTGCTACATATCCATCTGTCTCACTCATAGAAAACAAAATAAATGTAAAAAAATACAAACCAAATTAATTTTACCTCTTTCTTATTTTATTAATGTCATTTATACTCTTCCTAGTAACACATACACATGCATGCACCTGTACTCACATGTTACTATAAATGTAACACGTTTTCACCTTCTATTATATCAAGAAATAACATAAATGTATCATATCCTTTGCCTCACTAGAACTTACAATTACCCTATCAGATAAATAGTATTTTCTTTATTTTATAGGTGAGGAAAGATGGATTAGAGAGATGATGTTACTTGAACTTGTTTACACCGATTAAGTGGAGGAACTCATACACTCAACACGGCTACTTTAGCCAATAACAAGGATAGAAGCAGCTGACAGAGTGCTCTGTGTGGTCATTATGTATGTATCTAAGCCTCCCATAACAAATTATTTAATGTGCACAATACTCCTATAAGGTAAACACTCACTAGCCACATGCTACAAATGTGAAAATTTAAGCAGAGAACTTATGTAATTTACCATAGCCACACAGATACATAGTTACATAGCTACAGGGATTCAGAGCCAGGGTTCAGATCTAGTAAGTCCAGCTCTGAGGTGTGCACTTCCAATGGCCACACCACCTTGTGTCCCGAAGGTCAGAGGGAGTATGTAAGGGCATGGTGATGGCTACGTGGCAGCTGTATAACTTAGATCATGGCTTCTGGTACTGCAAATTTTCAGAAAATTGGATGGCAATCACAACCCCCTTATTACCTGTTGTTTTGTAACCTCTGGGTATTTTACCTGATTAATGTCATGAAACAGCATGCAAGACATTTAGGCATAGCTATAATGGCACAGGTAGCAGGGTGCCACTGTGTGATACTAGAGCTGCATGAGAAGGCCCGGGTTCAGATTTAGGCTGACCTGAACATGTTGCACATACCCAAGAGCTTTCCTGTAATTCTGGGGGAGAATTACCACGTGGCAAAGTCCTATCAGATCTGTCTCTGTCTCTCTGTCTGTCTCTCTCTTTCTTCCTTCCTCTCACAAAATAAATACACTAAAGTACAAAATCCAAACCAAACAAAACCCAGAATGATGATCTTTAATGTTACGTAGGAATAGCTATGCACATCTTGAATTAGAACATCAACCCGGTATTCTTCACAGTTTTTCTAAAATGCCCATCAGCTTCTCATGTTCCTTAATCTGAAAACTTAAAATTCTTCCTGAAAACATTTCCTATCTGTACTGTGTATTCTTCAGCAGTTATTGTTTGTATCTTCCCAAAACACGTATTCTGTACATGATTCTATTATTATATAAATCACAATGTGTTGACTATTTCCCTCATTATCTTACTGGAGTGCAAGGACTGCTATTTGATAGCAGTCAAGAGTTTGCTATTTGATAAAATGTTAGCTAGGACCAGACAGTCATATAGCAGTAACACAAGTGTATGTATATGGGTAGGTCCCAGGTTGCCATCCAAGGCCTCTCTGCTCACACTGGGCATCTGTGAGCTTTCCCATGATTTGGGCTGGGATCAATCTTGGAATGAAGACAAGATTGAGTCTCTCCTCCACCATGGAAAAAAAAAAGAGAGAGAGAGAGAGAGAGAGAGAGAGAGAGAGAGAGAGAAAGCAAGCGAGCCATAGGGTGTGTATATGCACTGGAGAACAAGAGAAACAGAGAGAGGGAAGAGAGAAATCACCCTCAGGTGTGGGAAGGGGGCTGGCCACATGGCAATCCCTTCTCCTTTTGGAATTGCAGGCATGCACATACTTGCACGTGGTATTATTTTCAAGCTGCTGGGTTTAGGACTTGAACCATGGTTACCATGTAGGGGTCTAGCACCTTAACTACCACACAACCTGCTGGGCCTAGAAATAAATAAATAAATAACCTAAAAAAAAAGTTAACTAACTAAACGAATGTCCTAGAAGATTTGAAAATGAAGACTAGAGGGCTGGCCACATAGTACAGTGGTTAAAGAAGCTAGATCCAACATGGCTGAACCATAATTTAAGTCCCAGCTCTGGCAGCTTGAAAACATGTTGAGCATGTCTTCCCCAATCCCCACAGGATGGAGAAATGGAGGAGAAGGGATCATGGCATGGTCACACCCTCTTGGAGGGTATCATCTCCCTTTCTTTTTCTCTCTGCCTCTGTCTCTAGTGAGCCACATGGCCCCTGAAAAATTAATTAAAAAAAAAAGAAAAATTAAAATAAAGAAAAAGTGATGATATATGTAGAAGATATGCAGTTAGAGAAAGGGAAGTAAGAAGGAATAGAAAATAACAAAGCAGAGGACCTCATTCAATTGTCAGAGAATACACAAATTTGTTTATTATAGAAATTTTTTTTATGGAAATACAAACAAGGGGGACAGGGAAAGGTAGAACATTCACTAGAAGATGGAGAAAAATTTCTACGTACAGACACTTAGGAAAGGTCAGCACAAAGAACCTCAGAAAAAATAAAGTTGCAGAAAAGGTAAATCAATAATGCTGTTTTCTGAAAACCTCGAAAATTATAGGATTTGTCCAAGGAAGTAGTCATTGGAGGCTTTAGAGAGTGCCGTTTCAGTAGAGTTGTGAGAAAAAACAAATTGCAGAGCTTAAGACAATTGGTGAAGAAGTGGTGGCAACAGGTACAGATCTTTGACAGGAAAAGATCCAACAAGAAAAGCCACTCTATTATGGGATGTCTGAGCCATTGATGACTCTGAACCAAGCCAAACTGTAATTACATTTTTGCTCAATTTCAATTTCTATTAAGAGTATTTAAAATGAGTTCTGCTTTTTCACATGATAAGGATCTGAGCATTTTATTTTTCAATGGTTTCAAATTTTTCAGGTTGTTAGAAACACAAAGGGCAACATTCACCTCACTAGTCATGATTAATTTTATCTGCATTGCTCAGTCACTGAATTAGTCCTTATAGTTCTTTCCCCTATCTCAGCAGGAAAAGTCAGAGTATCTGAAATATTAATATCTGGCAATTCTAAATTGCACCAAAAATAATGTGTGTGTGTATGTGTGTGTGTGGGTGTGTGTGTTTGTGTGTATGGGTGTGTTACCAATGAAAGAATTTTTTAAGTATAGTAATTGGTCGTCTATTTATCAAGAGCCCTATTTTTTCTGTCTCCTTAGATCTTTTGCCTTTCCAGATATACACGTGGGCTTTAAGAGAGCCTATTACCCGAATATACAAAAGCTATTGAAGTAATCCCTCTAGGCACAAGGTCAGAACTCAGAGAAGTCACAGAGTTTATATTTCTGAATCTGATTACTGGGAAATTGTGCTGAAACAAGGAAAGACATTCTTTCAAACTTTTACTCTAAAACTAAATTTGTTTTGTGAAGACAAGTAGCCATAAGATTACTAAATTTTGGAAAATGGGGGACAAAAAATCTAAATGTGAATACAACTAAAAATTAGGATATCTCCAAACTTTTAGGTGAAGGTGAAAATGAGATTTGTTAGGAAAATTTTATTGACGTCAGCATTAAAAATAACAACGTTCTGTTTGTCATCTCATTCTAAATGATATATGAGTGTAATCTACCCAATGTATATATATATATATATATCAAATAGTTTGTAAAACTTCCAGAAAAAGACACACTTTTAAAATTCCAGGTCAGCATGTTGAAAAAAAAAAAAAATGTTGCTCTTAAAATCTGAATTGAAGCCCTTGGGAAAAAAAGTACTCTGTAAAAATGGAAGAAATAAAATGTAGAGAAAGAAAGACATCTAAATTATGTTAAGATAAAAAGCAAATTTGCCCAATAATATGTGCTAAAATGGTTTGATTTTTGTCTAGAATGTATATTACCTATATGTGAGGTATGTTTAATTATAAGTATATTTAATAGTACACATATGTGCATTTGCTGTTTATCTTGCATTAAAAAAACATTTAAAAGAGTGATTGCAAAGTTTTGGGAATATAGATTCTGGAGGCAGTGTGTGATGAGTATAAGCAATAGAGGAGAGCGAGAAGGAGGGAATCAAGGGGTAAAGAAATAAGCACAATATTTAAGTGGCACAAAAATGGAAAATTATCTACTGATGCTAATGTGTATGGTAATAACTTTGGACTAATATACAGTGTATTCATGTTGGGAAAACTTGTTTTGTATGCTGTAAAGATATACAATGATTAAATGTTTAAAAGGTAATAATAACATGGGACCAGCAGTTGGCATAATGACTATGTTGCTGGACTCCTACGTAGTCGACCATGGTTCAAGTCCCGGACTCAGAGGCTTAAACTCATGCTGGGTGCACATGCGTGTGTGCCCAAGATCCAGAGAGGAGAATAGAGAAGGGATTGTGGCATGGCCATCCCCCCCCGGGGGGGGGGGGGATGATTTCTCACTTTCTGTCTCTCTCCATCTTTCTGGCGAGCACACGCGCCCTATAGCAAAAATCTCTCCACAAAAAAAAAAAAAAAAGTAATAAGTAGTTTCAGAAATAACCAAATTAATTGAAAATTACATAGATATGGTTTCCAATAAACACCTTTAATTTATAAAAGACTTAAAAAAACTATGACATTGTACAATCTTGCAGAGCTACTACGTTTATTTTCCATTTCTTCTGAAACGACCTAAAGCGAATACTTTGCTCAAAAACATGAGTATTTCAGCTCTTTACACACACATACTTTCCTTTTAATTCTATTATCAGCACTGTGATGTGTATGACATTCTCTACTAACCTTCATTACAACTTTATTTACTATATAAGTTAGTAGCACTCTATGACCTCTGTCTGGATCTGTGGATAAAAATGAAGTTTCCAGGCATCTACATGTTAGTGTCAAATCTAAGGGCGTAGTTGCAAACTTAACTGATGGGCATGGCTATTTTATCACTAATCTTCCATTGATTGTCTAATGACGAGCTAGAAAATAAGCCTGGAAATATGCCTGAAACTTTACTAAAAGTTCTGTGAATCAGAATGCTCTCCAAGGAAAGGATATAGGTAATAACACTTTAAAGAATAAAATGTAATTTACCTGAATTATCTTTAAATTGGTTCATAAATTTGGATAGAGAGGAGAAGAATATAGACAGATGTGTACCTGATCAGAAAGTATTTGTTTGTAAAAAAATAAAATAAAATAAAAACAAGTCAACTAATAAATAATTATGAGAAATAGTAAAAGCAATAGAAGTTAAAAAAAACTTTTGTGAGCACTGGCCCTATGGAAAATGCTATACTAAACTGTATGAAATTGAGTTTCACAGAATTAATATATAAGGAAAATGAGCCTCGGAAGCATTGCAACTTCTTGATCAACAGGGTTCCTTCACATAGTTGTTCTTTGGGTCCACTACATAAAGGTTCCATTCACAACTCACACACAGGTATACTAATTTTTATAATATTCTAGGTCAATACAGAAGATTTTTTTTTTAGCATTCAGACTAACTGCTTAAGCACCCAGGAAGAACCTCCTTTTAAATAAACTCATGTTGGTATTCATGGTCTTCACACAATTAGGAAATCAGTCTGTCTGTCTTTACATCTTTCTCCTTCAAACACACACACACACAACACACACACACAACACATATGCACACATCCACACACTCAATGGCACATACCTCTACCATATTGGTTCAAATGCTCTCATCATGTTATAAGTGTTTTAACAAATAATGTTCTTAACTTATTATGACATTGATATATATTCAGTGTGAAAATTAGAAAATGCAGTGAAAAGATACTGAGAAATAAAAAATATGTCTATTGCCCATATATCATCTTCTCTTTAACCTGTCCTTCCTTTTCATTACTCATTCATATACTAAAAATCAAAACAAATTCAACAAAAACACAAGCCATGTATACAAGCTAATTTATTTACCTCACTATGAAATATGTCAGAATGAGGGCTGGATATCATGTCTTTTTATCTCTTGTAACATCCAGTTTATCACGTGATTTCCCTGCTTCTCAAGGGCTCTCTATACTCAATTTGGGATCAGGGCACATATTCCAATTCTAATAAAATGTTAAGGTTCAATATTGAATTAAAGCAAAAGGTAAAATATCAACTCTAATGCTCTCTTATGAGAAAAAATAAACAACAAGACACCATAAACTACAAATCTATTATGTTCTCTAATTTTCTAGCAGCTAACAGGTAAGTCCTCATTTTCTTTAATATTTAATATAAAACTATCAACCTCATGCTTATAATACTTGCTTAGATATATACTCATCAATCTATTGAAATATTATATAATAGGTCATCTGTAAATTTTATTACTATCTCTACAAACTATTCAGGATTTGAATAATTTTAAAAGGTTGACAAACTTGGGACCAGCAGTTAGTGTAATGGCTATGTCACTGGTCTCCCATGTAGTCAACCGTGGTTCATGTCCCCAACCTGGTGGCTTAAAACTCATGACGGGCACGTGTGTGTGCGTGCCCAAGATCCCGGGAGGAGAATGAAGGAGAAGGGATTGCTGCATGGCCATCCCCCCTGGGGGGTGAGTTCTTGCTTTCTGTCTCTCTGTCTCTCTCTGTCTGTCTGGCAAGCGCACGTGTCCTATAGCAAAAAACTCTTTTAAAAAAAAAGGTTGACAAACTTAACAAAATTTGTCAAGTAAAAACTATTGTTATAAAATATTAAATAATTACACATATGGTTTAGGAGCAAGTTGACATATTTGGATACCACTAGAATGTCCTATTCCAGGATCATTTTTTTTTTCATTAAACACACAGTAGTCACATTTTTATGTGTAAGTTAGAAACTACACAGAAAGCAAAGAAACTGTTCTTAATTGGTAACCCAGAAGGATACTTGCTATTCTTTAATACAATAAGAAAAATCTAGGAGCAGCAGTTAGTGTAATGGCTATGTCGCTAAACTCCCATGTAGTCGACTGCAGTTCGAGTCTCGAACCTGGTGGCTTAAACTCACGCCGGGCATGCCGGGCACGTGTGCATCCGTGCCCAAGATCCCGAGAGGAGAATGGAGGAGAAGGTATTGCGGCATGGCCATCCCCCCTCGGGGGTGATTTCTTGCTTTCTATCTCTCTGTCTCTGTCTTTCTGGCAAGTGCACATGCCCTATTGCAAAAAACCTCTCAAGAAAAAAAAAGAATAAAAAAACCCTATTAATACTCTTATGATAGCTTAAAGTTTCCCTCCTTTATTTCCCTGTGAAACTCGGAACTATGATGTAAATGCACTGTCAACTATTACAAGTTAATCCAACCAGTGGAGTGTCTATGGCAAAGTATTATTTTTGTTTTCATTTTTGCTTCTATCCTGCTTCTGTCTACCATGATTGCCTTCCTTAAACCTGACTACATACCTGTAACCTTTAGCATTCCAATTAAAAAATTGCTTTAAGATATGCATTTTGCATACTCAAAAATTAGTACAAATTTGTGTTAGTCATGATTTGCCTAGTCCTGATTTATTTCATCCCTGCAAAGAATGGGTTCACAATTTTATATGGATTAAAAAAGAAACTATGGGGACCACCAGTTACTGTAATGGCTATGTTGCTGAACTCCCATGTAGCCGACCGTGGTTTGAGTCCCAGATCCGGTGGCTCAAACTCACCCCAGGTGCATGTGCGTGCATGCCCAAGATCCCGAGAGGAGAATGGAGGAGAAGAGATTGTGGTGTGACCATCCCCCCCGGGGAGTGTTTTCTCACTTTCTATCTCTCTGTCTCTCTCTGTCTTTCTGGCGAGCGCACACACCCTATAGCAAAAACTTCTCCCCCCCCCCCAAAAAAAAAAGAAACTATGAAAACCATTTTGTCATATATAATTGAACAACTGAATAAAACTAATATTAGAGTCCTGAATTGAAAGAGGTCTGAAAGAAGTAAATTCGGTCATGGTGTGTTTGTGTGTGTTTGTACACGCATGCAGGAGGTGGGGAGAGTCTGGGGAAAACTTAAAGGAACAGGATGTATTATTCCTTTTGAGGGCACATTGAAGGTTGTAAGTATGAAAGGAATGCTGAAATGCATATACAGCTAGGAAACAGCTACAAAACTGCACAAAACTCAAATTTATCTGTCATAGTTCCCATCCTACTAATCTTCTTAGGAACTAAATTGCTTATCTCCAAGAGGAGATCTGATGGGGTTTTCTAACCGTGGCTGATGGGGGGTGGTCATTTAGGAGTCTACCACTGTAAGGGTCAACACTACTGTATGAAGTAGTGCTCTGCTTCAGCAGGTGGACCTGATAACCTTATCTCAGAGGTTATGTGAGCACATTTACAAAAGACTAGGATCTGTGTGATGGTTTGTTTTAGGGGTGTCAACATGACTGAGCTTAGGAATACCAAGAAACCTCATAAAGCATTATTCTGGGCCTGTGGGAACCAGAAGAGGTGAACACACATATTTGGTAAACTAAGTGGAAAGATCCACCCTCGATGTGGATAGGTGCCATCTAGTCATTGAGGGACCCAGAGAAAACAGACATCGGAGGCTGATTAGACTCTAGAGAGCTGGACAGACTTGGACAACGAAACTCAAGGCTCACCTGCCTTTGGACTCCAGCAAATCTCCTAGGTTTTTAGACTGTTGGCATCAGACTATTAGTTACACCATCTGCTTTCCTGCCTCTGAAGCCTTCAGACCTGGACTGAGCAGTGCTACCGGAATCTCAGGGTTTCTAGCTTGTAGAGGATCTGTTATGGGACTTCTCAGATGCCGTGATCACATGAGTGGATTCTCCCCCCAAAAAACTTCTCTCACATATCTATACATATCTTATGGGATCTTTCTCCCTAGAGAATCCTAGTATAAGCTGTTACAATCTTAAGAAGGAAACCAGTCTATAAACCCTACAGGTTAATTACCAATCTATTTTATAGGTTAAACCAAGAGTGATTTCCTCTGCTAACTTAAATTGCTTTGCTAAAAAATACATGGTTAGTGATTGTCTAGTGTGGGAAATGGCAGCAAACACTTCTGCACTATGACATACAGAAATAACAACATACTGATTTATCATATCCTACTGAGGTACAATTTAAAATAAAGTCATGCTCTTTTTCATTTCATTGATTCTTCTTGCTTCAGAGAAGCAGTTCTATTATTTACTTACGACTTTTTAAAATTTGTTTTTCCACCAGAGATTCACAATCTCCATAAATGGCAAAGACATGAACATTAAATACGGATGCACATGCAGTAAACAGTGTGCTAATTAGTAGAACTGTTTGGGGTATTAAGCTGTTGACTTTATGAGAATCGTTACTATTGTGAATTATTCTACAAATCCCAAAAGAGCTCTATCTCTCTCAATATTGAGGACCGAGAATGTCTTAATACGTGCACAACTTGAACACTGTTTGGAATAAAGTCACATTAATTTGCTTATCTTCACATCAGTCAGTTTAGCCAAGCAAAACACAAGAAAATTCACATTTTTGGTACTTCTAAGAGCAACTAGATAGCAGCATAATGAAGGTGAGGAGATGGTTGTGTATCTATATACACTATTGAATAAAAGCTACAAGAATTTAATAATGATAATTCAATAAAAAAAGAAAGAAATGGCTTTCTTGAAGAGAAAGCTTCCGAGTAGGGAATTTGTTCATTTTTTTTCCTTTATTAAATGTAAAGTATTATATATGTGCTAACTCTCATTTTGTGGTATTTCAAGACAGACTCCTCCAATACTGAAACATCTAAGGTGCATTTGAACCACTGTAGACATAATATGTTAAATAGATCCTAAGGAGCCTGAAGAATAGTACATCTTTCTAATGTGACTTGCTTACTATTAGCGAAAGACTTAAGAAGTCAAATACCATGTTTTTTTTACATTTTTTCACTTTATCCAAATAAAATAGTGGAGGGATAAATTAATGAAATGCCCAATTAAGGTGCTAACACTTAAGTCACTATGATTTCTATTTTTGACCCATTGAAGATCTCTTACAGGAAATTTTGTTGTTTTTGTACTGCAAGTTTTATTTGAGATCTTTGTTTTCTTGTTCAAGGGTCAGTAAACAATTTAATATTTTTTTCATAGCATTTAAGCATTTGCTTGGTGAGAATGAGTTTGTATTCCAATTGAGGTCTTACATGGGACTTTCTACCATACTGCAAACCTTATTAAGAAACAAAGCACATCTGATGCCACTTTTGCAAGCTTATTTTAATTAAGGTAAATTATTGCACAGAGCTACTAACCTTTAAAGCTGAACTACAAATTAGCATTATTCACTTCTATGCTGTGTTTCATTTTCAATTTAATAACAGAAATCCTGGCTAGCTCTAAAGGTCAGACTGAAAGCATCTTTACCGTCATCATACTGGCCCAAGCAGATCGCAAAGAGAGAGCCGAGGGTGATCCCCAGAGCGAAACTTCTCCAGAGAGAAACCTGTTGAAACATCTTCTGTCAAATTCCACTCAAGGCTGATCTGCAATAACAAGGAGAAAGAAGCATTTGACATATTCATTAATCTGTTACAGGTAAACACAACTGTCATAGCACAGAAAAGCCTTAATGACTTCATAGTTAATTACCTGTGTCACGCTATCCATTAACAAACTAACACACTTGTTTAATGCACTGGAACTCTTTATCAACGTGAATTTGCAGACAAGGAATCTCTATGGAAAGACATCTTTTCTGTTATTTAATTTGCAACCAAGTAGGCTGAGAAGTTAACCAACTGATACTATCAGAAGCACCCCATGTGTGAATCAAATGCTAATCAGTTTAAGGGACTATACTTCTGTTCCTTATTCCATAATTCATTTATAAAATGTAAGTTGTTCTTAGTTTAATATGGTAAACTAGTTAGTATTCTACATGAAAATTTCAGTGGAAATTTGTCTTACACAATTAAGTAAAAAAAAAAATATTGAAATGCTAATTCCTTTCTAGTAGTGTGAGAAGAGATTGATTTAAGCATGCCAAGAAAGACTTAAGGATAAGCCATTAATTTTTTCACATCTGCCTTTGAAAGCATTTGGATGAATTTCCTTTTAAGTCCTTCGTTTTACTTTGTTGACCTCTAAGCACAAAAAAATAACAATAATAAAACTTTTTTAAATGACTGGGGAATCGGTGAGCCTACCAGAAACTCTTACTGAAAGAATGATACACTCAGTTTCTTTGTAAAGTAATGAAATTATTCACACAGAATTGCTCAAAATGCTCCTGATTGTAGATTGTGGCAGAACAGAGAGAGGAACTCTGATTTAGAGGCTCCAAACTCCATGAGCTACAGAGGACAAACAGACAAAGGAAAAGAGTGAATTCACCTAAAGGACAATAGGGAGCGTGGGGGTTGTGATAAACCAGAGCACCGGGTTTGTCTATGGAGACCAGCTGGTGCTCAGCTTCTGTCAATGGCTGTCATGTGGGAATGCAAAGGGCATTGCCAGGTCTTCTGATTTTCCAGGACAAAGGCAGAACTCCAAATTTCCATGTGGTGGCCAGTGTTTAGGTGATTGTGCAATCCTTTTTATAAGATTAAATGTTCTGGCAGGTCATATTGATACCCGAGGCCCTCCAGTTTTCTATTGCTGCCTAGAACCATCTCCCCCAGAATAGCTGTGCATGAGGTTCATCAAACAGTACAAAGCAGAGCTTTTGATTGTTTTATCACATAGATTACATTCTTTTTAAATTTTCCCATTTTATATAGTTTATTTGTAAAGTAACACATATAAATGTATATCATTTATTTTAAATTCATATTAAAGCTCCATTTTTTTAAACTTAAGAGATGTAGAGATCTTCAAATATCACTATATTAGGTCACAAACATTTCACTATGGAATTAGTCTTCTTTTTGTTTTTTATTTAAGAGAAGAAAGGCTTCTTTTTAGCTGGGCTTCCTATGTTATTTTTTTGTTCATTACTGATAAAGTGCTTAGTCCTGGCTTTAAATAATTTAAAAGCACAGATAGTCCAAAGAGAAGCCCAACATTTGGTGCCAAGAGAATGTAATAATTCATATTCACCTACAGGAATAAAGAAAAAGAAAATTCACCAATGCTACTAGTTCTATAGAGCAGTGGATAATAATGTAGCTTCTTTTTAAATTCAAGCTCTTTGGTTTTCTAGTTATATGACTTTGAAGAAATTAAGTAGCATACCTAGAGGAAGGAGGATGGGAAGAGATTGGTTAACAGATGTAGGAATAAATTCTGGTGTGCTGCTGGTCAGAACAGTCATTCTTATATATTTCAAAATAGCTAAAGAGAAGATGTTTAGGCTTCACTACAAGGAAGCTAAGTTTGAGATGATGACTATACCAAATACCCTGATTTGATCATTATACAGAATGTACATGTGTCAAAATATATATCCCAGAAATACATACAATTAATTTGGTAAAAATAAATAGAAAAAAAAAAAACAGAAATAATGTATGTCTCACTTTCCTTATTGTGAAAATGAAGATAAGAGAAGATCATCTAACGTCATGAGATGTTTTTAGCCACTACTAAGTGATTGGGTATAAATGGATGCTTAGAACAGTGCCCTGAAGGGAGTACCCCATAAAGATTAAAATGAATGTTTCTGATTCTGTATTTATAGACTCTTCAAATGCTTAAACATATATTTTCCCAATCTGACTTTAACAAGACCTTTAAGGTAGGCATTATTTTCCCCATTCTTTGGAGGAAAGGTCAGGCTCTCAGAGGATGTCACCGAATCAGGGTTATAAACTATGGGTGGCTGAAGAGGCCATAGTTCTTGAATGTGAAAACTTTGTTGATTTCATTACAGAAAAAGATGGGAAATTTTCCCATAGAACATATGGCTCAGAAGGTTTCAAGGGAGATGAAGGCCTAGAATGGTCAGCTTTACGACCTCCCTGACATTTTTAAGAGAAAGATATTTCATCTCCTTTTTCAAATGATAATAGCTCTACTAAGAGGTGAATGATGCCTTAAACTATTTTCTTTCCCCAAATAGCAGCATTAAGAAACAGAAATGATACTTAACATAAAAAAGTAGAGACAACACCAAAAGGGTGTTCATTAAAAATAAAAAGAAGGGGCCAGCAGTTAGCATAATGGCTATGTCACTGGACTCCCATGTAGTCAACCGCGGTTCGCGTCCTGGGAGGTGATTTCTTGCTTTCTGTCTCTCTAGCGAGCACATGCGCCCTTTGGCAAAAAAACCTCTCCAAAAAAAAAGAGAGTAAAAACAACATCTTAGAAAAGGACAAAAAGGGGACCAGCCTGTTAACATAATGGCTATGTCACTGAACTCCCATTTAGTCGACCACGGTTTGAATCCCGGACCCAGTAGCTTGAACTCATGCCGGGTGCCGGGTGCATGTGCGTGCGTGCCAAAGATCCCGCAAGGAGAATAGAAGAGAAGGGATTGCGTTGTGGCCATCCCCCCCAGGGGTGATTTCTCGCTTTCTATCTCTCTGTCTCTCTCTGTCTTTCTGGCAAGCACACGCACCCTGTAGCAAAAACCTCTCAAAAAAAAAAAAAAAGAAAGAAAGAAAAGGACAAAAGGACATGGTTGAGTTCCTTTGTGGGCCCTTAGTCTGCCAGTTTGACTTCTCTCTCACTAGTTTAGTTTTTAATATTAGGTGCTCACAAATGATGTTATTTTCTTTCATTTCTCACTCAAATCAATTTGGTTTCATTTAGCAGCCTACGAGATAAAAACAATCTGATGGGTCATCATTTTTAAATCATTAATGCCACTGCTATTATTATGCCTCTGGAAATAGAACCTCTTCATCTGTGATTCTGCATGCTTTTATTAGAGGATCATATTTATATTTTTGAAAATATCACAATAAATACTTACATAAAAATTTATTTAGATACAGTACTTACCACCTAGAAGAATAAGATACTTTGATAGGTGTTAATACTTGTTTGGTTTTGAATAATGAGAAAAATGATAACTTCTATACCATTGTTTAAACTATTCCATTTATACTGCATTATATCCAAAGAAAATGTTTTTTATTAATTAATTTATTTATTATAATTGCTAGAAGGTACATGCACTTGCTAGATAGAGAGAATGGGAAAAATCTCCCCCTAGTTGGGCATGGTCATGCCACAGTCCCTTCCTTTTTCTTCATTTCTTCAACCTGTCAGGATTTGAGGACAAGCACACACACATGAGTCTGGTGTGTTTTCCAAGCCACAGAGGCAGGATTCAAACTATAGTCAGCCCTGTGGAATCCAGCTCCTATAACCATTAGGCTATGGAGCCAGCTATCCCAACAAATGGTAATCACTTTTATAAGCTCAATACTCAAATTAACTTGAAAGAAATATTTCCCTGTCAACCTGATACCCAAAAATACAGAGCACATGAGATAACTTCAGTTTCTACATGAAGATAAAATGCAAAGTTGCCTTTCAGAAAGAGGCTGTGCTTCTCCAATCAAAAGACTATAAGACTAAACAATCATGTGTCAAAACAACCACAAATCGAACAACAACAAAATGACAGGACTAACTTTTTTTAAAAAAAGTTTTTTGTCATAGTGTACACACACTCACTAGAGACATAGACAGTAAGAAGGAAAATGAGAAATCACCCCCAGGGTTTGGCCACTCTGCAATCCCTTCTCGTCCATTCTCCTCCTGGGATCTTGGGCATGTACACATGTGTGCCTGGCATGATTTTCAAGTCACCGGGTCTGAGACTAGAACTGCCATTGGCCATGTGGAAGTCTAGCACTGTAACCACTATGTCACCTGCTGGCTCCAGTACTGACATGTTCTGTACACTCATTGTGCCAATCAGCTGGAAGTCTACTTTACAGTGGCACTTCTGTCCTCAAAGAAGTTAGAATAGATCAAATAATTCAGACCACATGGTTTTGATTATTAGCTCTACAATTTCCAAAACTTTAGAATAAGATCTTACAGGAGATGAACCCCAAAATCTTGCTAAATGGTTACAAGTAAATGGTTATAAGTAAACGTTTTTCAAACATCTCCACTGTTACCATACCATTATTTTAAAGCCCATGTCAAGTTTGCCATTTTTCCTGAGTATAAATTGTCCCTCCAGACATGTTAAGTGAAATAAGCCAGAAACAAAAGACAGATACAACGTGATCTTACTCATAGGTGTAATTAAAAGAAAAAAAATGATCTCACAGAAGTAAAGAAATGAAGAACAGGGCCAGCATGTGGCACAATGACTAAGGCACTGGACTCCCACATAACTAATAATGGTTTGAGTCCCAGATCCACTAACTCGAAAATCATACTGGGTATGTGTGCACACATGCCCAAAATCTCAGGAGGAAAATGGAGGAGATGGAACTGTGGTGTGGCCATTCCCCCGGGGGAGTGATTTCTCATTTTCCCTCTCTCTGACTGACTGACTGTCTGTCTCTCTCTCTCTCTCTCTCTAGCAAGCACACATGTCCTATGGCAAAAGAAAAAAAAAAAAAAAAGAAAGAAAAGAATGGTGGCTGGGGTTCAGAGGGTGGGAGTTTGGGGCTATGTTGGTAAAAGGATACATAGTCACAGTTAGACAGGAGAAATAAGTTCAAAACAGCTATTGTAGGGACCAGCGGTTAGCGTAATGGCTATGTCGCTGGACTCCCACGTAGTCGACCATGGTTCGAGTCCCGGAACCGGTGACTTAAACTCACACCGGGCTCATGTGCATGTGTGCCCAAGATCCCGAGAGGAGAACGGAGGAGAAGGGATTGTGGCGTGTCCATCCTCCCTGAAGGGTAATTTCTCATTTTCTGTCTCTCTGTCTCTCTCTGTCTGGCAAGCGCACACGCCCTATAGCAAAAACCTCTCCAAAACAAAAACAAAAACAAAAACAAAAACAAAAAACAAAAAACAAAAACAAAAACAAAAACAGCTATTGTATGGCGTAACAACCATAGTTTAAATTCAATCATCTATTTCTTTTATGAGACAGAGAGAGCAAGGCAGGAACTCCAAGAGTCCTCATGCCACAACACACCCTCAGACTCAGCCAGTCCAGATCACAGATATCTGTACATGCCTGTCACACTCAAGGAGGTCCCAAGACATGAACCCACAATTTTCCCAAGTAGGTTCAGTTGCTTCACCATTGCATTATCACCTAACTCCAATGGTGATCCATTGTATTTTTGAAAAATGCTAAAAAATTCTAACTGCTCTCACCACAAAATATTATCGATGTAACATAATGTATTTTTAAAATTAGCTAGATCTAAATATTACATAATGTGGGACCAGCAGTTGGGGTAATAGTTATGTCTTTGTACTCCCACATGGTCAATCATGGTTCAAGTCCCGGACCTGGCAACTAAAAACTCACACCGGGTGTGTATGTGTTCATGCCCAAAATCTCAAGACAAGAATAGAGGAGAAGGGATTGAGGCATGGCTATCCCTCCTGGGGGGTGATTTCTCGCTTTCTGTCTCTTTCTCCCTGTCTCTCCAGTGAGTGCATGCATCCTATAGTAAAAATCTCTCTAGAAAAAAGAAAACCAAATAAATAAATATTACATAATACATTAGGACATCAGGAAAGTCATGACATATTTTTCTATGCAATATATATCCTTCAAAACATCAGGTTGTATATGATACATGTGTACAATTTTATGTCAATTTATAAATTTGTAAAAATAAATTCCCTCCGACTTTCTGAGCCAATGTTATGCTCTAGAAACCCAAAGCATGCCCAGTTCTAAAATGAAATGTGAGTAGTCCATAAGTAAATAAATATGGGTGACCTATAAAAAATTATTCAGGAGGTAACTTTATCAGTGTATTCAACACTCTGGTATAGCTAATAATGACATGGTTTTGCAATAGTGAATTGAAAATAGTATGTTATCATTTAAAATACAGGAGGAACATGGCTTTTCCAATTATGTTATAGTCCTATATATCAGTGGCTTGACATTTAAGTGTAATTTGTGATATATTTTCTTTAGGCTTCAGAAATTTTCCTACACTTGGGACCAGCAGTTGGCGTAATGGCTATGTCGCTGGACTCCCATGTAGTTGACCGCGGTTCGAGTCCCAGACCCGGTGGCTTAAACTCACGCTGGGCCCGTGTGGGTGCGTGCCCAAGATCCCAAGAGGAGAATGGAGGAGAAGGGATTGCAGTGTGGCCATCCCCCCCCAGGGGGTGATTTCTCTCTTTGTGTCTCTCTGTCTCTGTCTGGCGAGCGCAAGTGCCCTATAGCAAAAACCTCTCCCAAAAAAAAAAAAAAAAAAAAAAAAAAAAAAATTCTTACACTCACTTAATACACAATACTTTGATCTTGAGTTTTATATCATTAGTATCCCCTATAAGACAAAGTTCAAATTAATTTCTGTGGCATTCAATGTTCTCGAAGCCTCATTTATTCAACAAACATTTACTAGGAGATTCCTAAGTACCACTCACTATTCTAGGCAGTTGGAAAATATCAGTGAACAAAACTGACTCATTTTTCTGTCCCCATGGTTTTAACATCCTCACAAATTGAATATAGACAAACAATAACCATAAATATAAATAAGTTATAGCATGTTTAAAAAGGTAATAAATGATTTGAAAATATCAGCTAGCATTTTAAAAATGTATTCAGCCATTTTATCCTTAGTTCTCATCTGGTAGGGAAGTTTAATTTTAAAAGGCAATCTACAGGCTTTCTGACAACAACCAGCGGAGAACTTCACAGCAAAAACATAACTGGTCCAACAGCCCTTGCTTTGAGTATCCTCAGTGGTATCAACCGCCCTGAGAACAAATTTCTGCCCACCTCCTAGAAGGAGAAAAACAATCTCTCACCACCTTTCACTTTTAAATATAAACCCACAGCCTGAGACCGTGCAAAGCTCTGCTCTTGGCACGTTCATCCGAGCATCCTGTGTCCTGGATGGTTGTGGTGACACATGGCTAAAGCAGTCACGACTGACACCATAGCACACTCTTCTCTGTGATACATTTTTGAGAAAGTTAACTATTTTTCTAACCTCTGCCCCTGACTGCTGGGTGAAAAACCACTAATTTTCTCTAGACATCTAGTTGGGAGCGCACTGTCATTGCTGTGATGAGAAATCCCACACCAGTGGTGCGGCAGGAAGCAAGCTGGCATCTGGCAGGGCAGTGGGAGCTGGGCGTCTGCATCTGCCCTTCAACAGACTTGCCGCAGACTCCCCATACTCCTAGTCTCTGACACAATCTAGATAGAGCCACAAAGACATCACACGTCACTGCTCTGTATTCCTTGGGAGAAATATCAATTCACACTTCCACTGACTGGAATAAAGAAAACTTTCTCCCAAGCAACCTCAACTGTCGCATATAAAAGAAGGAAGAGAGGGTGAGGAAAGGAATCAAGGAGAAAAAGAGAGAGGCAAGACATTTATGAGACACAGAAATGGATGATTATCTGTTGATGATAATGTATATGGTATCTTCAACTGGACCGAAGTGAAGTGTATACATGTTGAGTAAATTCACTTTGCAAGCTGTAGTGATGGATAGTGCTTGTTCATATAAAAGAAATTAAAATAATAAAAAAGAAAGAAAACATAAGGATTTCTGGTTACCATACCTCACCACAGCAAGTAGGAATTTCCTTGACTAAATGGCTAGAAGCCTTTCTTCTATGACAGCTTGGTGAGAAACAGCTCATCATAATGTCTTTATTTCTACTCAGAACAGTTATAACTCTTAAGCTTGAGCTGATAAATCCTTTTTTTGTTCGTTTTTTGTAATGTAAACTGTAGGAAAATAAGATTTCAAGATTTTTTATATCTATTCCTTCTTATTAACTTTATATTTTGCCCTATGTGTTTATAAATTTATACTATATAGTCATCTACACAGAAATATATTTGTACATATAATTATTTAATCTATTAATTAATTAATTAATTTTAATTTGACCAGAAAGGGATAGAACAAGCAACAGAGAGCGGGGAGGAGAGAGACAGAGACAGAGAGAGAGAGAGAGAGAGAGAAAGTGAGAAAGCAAGCCACCAGGTCTAGGACTTGAACTGCAGTCATCCACATGGGAGTTCAGTGCCCTTAACCACCATGCTACCTGCCAGTCCCAATATTTGTACTTATATTAATAGATAACTTTATATATTTGTTTTAAAGTTTATTTCTTTCATGAGGCTGAGAGACAGAGAGAGAGATAAAGGCTAGAACTTCAACAGGGTCTCAGGTCATGATCTCTCCCAGCCTCTCTGACCAGTCAGACTCAGGGGTGTGAGCATGTAGGTGTACAAGTCAACTGGAGAATTGAACTTATGATCTTCTAAGTCAATCTAGCATCACTTCAGGGGTACTTAACTGTTGCACTGAGTAGGCCTATAGTTTATATTTTATACACAATAAATGTACATATATTTATGTACATTTTTACTTTACATATTTACACATAAAACTGATATAAATAAGTATGTCTATATTTTGTTATATATGTGTTATGTATAGATATCATTTCACATTTATTAACTTATGCATTTAATTCAATTTTAAGGACAGAAATGGTCAGTTTTTGCAGCTAATTCAAGATAAGGGTGGAAAGTTACTTATGTGTCTACAGAATGCCCTGAAGTCTAAAACACTTGTCCAGCAGGGTCTGACGAATGAGACTTACCTTATATTTGCTGGGGCTTACAGCCTGTTGACCTGCTACGATGTCTGAATGTGCTTGGTTGCCAGCCTTAAAATCTGTGTCAACGTGCCTTTTTATAGGCTCATGCCCTTTCTTCTCTCTCTCCATGTGCATGTGCGTGTGTGTGTGTGTGTGTGTGCATATTTACACACACACAGTCAGATAAAGATCCACCCTAAATACGGTGGAATAAAACAAAACAGATGAGAGTAAGTTTTGTTTAGAATTATTTTATTGAACTTTATTTTATTTATTTATTTTAATTTGACCAGAAAGGGACAGAGAGAGAGAGAAAGAGAGAGAAAGTGAGAAAGTAAGCCACCAGGTCTGGGACTTGTTCGGCCATGTGGGAGTCCAGCATTCTTAACCACCATGCCACCTGCTGGTCCTGAGAATAATTTTTAAAATGAAGACTTATAAGTCTATAAGAACTAATCTTGCTGTCAACATCACATTTACAATGTATTGTACTTACAGGTACTGCATTTATATGTAACTGTTACAATATATTTCATTTCAGTTTTAAACGATTTAAATATATACTCAGCAATTGAAAATGTTTAGTGAGATTTATTTCATTCAAAATATGTTTTCTGAAACCATAATGATACATAATAGGCAAGTCCAAATTTAGACATTCTTTGGTGGTAGTTCCTTGAAAAATTCAAATCAATACTTTAACTCGTTGATAGGGGTCGATCAATTTTTTTAAATTAATTATATTTATTATTATTGTTATTATTTAAATTTGGTATAGGGCACATGTATGCACCAGTGAGAGACAGAGAGAGAGGGAAAGTGAGAAAATAAACCACCAGGTCCAGGACTCGAACCATATCATCCATGTGGAAGTCCACCACTTTAAGTACAAACGCTGCCCCTGGAGGTCTATCTTTTTCCTTCTTTTTTTTTTTTAAGAATGATTTTTTGCTATAAAGTGTGTACACTTGCTGGAGAGACAGACATACAGAAAGTGAAAAATCCCCCTCTAGAGTGGATGGCCATGGCACAATCCCTTCTCCTCCATTCTCCTTTCAGGATTTTGGGCATGCATGCACATGCATGTGGCATGAATTTCTAGCCTCCAGGTGCGAGACTTGATCTGCAGTTGACCATATGGCAGTCCAATGCCTTAATCGCTATGCCACCTGCTAGACCTGGGTCTAGCCTTCCTTAAATGGCAGTTTCAAACATAAAATTCTAAATAAAGAAAAGCCGTATATAATTTTTCCAGGTATATTCCCACTAAAACAGTGACAAATTTAATTAGCCTATTCAATTTACATTTAAAGTTTGTGTTCTATTAGGAAAAGTCCATATTTGATTTATGTAGGACATAGATTACAATAATCTGACTATACTAGTTGGTATAATAAAATGTGACTGTCAAAAATTTTAAAATAAAGTAGAAATCTAATACCTATACCAACTATTGGTATCATATGCGATATTCTTTTCAGTGTTTATTCAGTCAATTATTGTATATTTAGTATATGAATAAACACTTTGCTTCTACTGTAGAAATATTAGTTTCCTTTTAATGACTTTAGTATTGACCACACTTTTTTCATATTTTTTACTTAATATGTACTTTTAAGACTCTTATAAAAAGATTCCAAAATTACAGAAACACTAAATTTTAAATGTAACTTTTAAGAGATTTTCAATCTGTGTCAAAATTTAATCTAAATACTAGTCTTAGAAAGAAATACATTTCCCATAATTTCTTAGAAAAAAATCAGAGGAATAAGCCAGCTTTTGGTGTGGTGGTTAAGGGACTGAACTCCCACATGACTGACTGAGGTTTGAGTTCCAGATCTGGCTTGAAAGTCTTGCCAGGTGCATGTTCATGTGTGCCCAGAATCCTGGCAGGAGAATGGAGGAGTAGGGATTGGGGTGTGGCCATCCTTGCTGGAGGGTGTTTTCTCAATTTCCCTCTCTCTTTCCCTGTCTCTCTCTCCCTGGCGGGTATAAATACCCTATGGGGAAAAAAAAATCTAAAAAATAGTAAGAAAAAAAATCATATAAAATGCTTAGTCTGAAAGAACAAGCACTCAGAAATGGAAGAAGCTTAAGCAGTGTTTCATCTGCGGGATGTTTACTTGAAGATATAACGAGTACATTGAAAACTGAATTTTACAGCTCAAGCAAGTGCATGCATGATTGTAAAGGGAAGCTCAAGGGAGAGTTGTGTCATGTCATTCTCTGGCACAGAAAACAGACTCTAATATTCTTATTTGATGAAGGTTACATATGCTAAGAAACATAAATAAACAAAGGAATAAATGAGTCTTCTCTTGGGGAATATCCATTAGCAAAAACCAAAGTATTAAGTCAGTCAAGAGAGATCAAACTTATATAAGTAGGCAAATGCTAGTGATTTTTCTGATGAATTGCAATAAAGTCCTGACTCTGGAATGAAAGCTTTTGCTGCATTCCTAACTGACATTTTTTTTTTTTAAATTTTCTCTTCCTATATAATTATGAACTGGTAAGAACTTGTGAAACTCAGTTTAAAATTAGGACAACAAAATCTATCTTACTCTACTGTAACTGATAGAAACTTTAATAACATACAACTAGTAGCAGCAGTTAAAAATATTCATTTGCTCATTTATTATATAAGTGTAGACTGACCGCTGATTCTGAGTAATGCACTTCATACAATGCAGAAGGTATTTGCTTGTGAAAAATAAAATGAATGAATGGATGAATAATGAACTGAATAATAGTCTATACAAAGTTTTCAGTCTAAGGTGTGACAGTCTCACACTGAAGTGTCCCTCAGTGGTTCAAGCTCTTATATAATCCCTTCTCAAAGAGTGAGAATAGAATCCATGGTTTGCTTCTAACTATTGTAGAAGAATATGGTCAAGGTAATGAGATACCACTCCCTTGATTTAGTTTAGGTTCAGGTTTAGCACACTAGACAGGGAGAAAAATTATCTACTGAACTTGCAGACACACACGTTCATGTTGTAAAATGCCTTTGAAGGGTGACTTCTTAGGCCTGGGAGTGGCTTCCAAGCAACAGTCCCAGGTCATACAACCAAAAACACTAAATTGTGCCAACAATTTAAATGAGCTTTGTTGGAGTTCTTCCCTAATTAGTCTCATAGATGACAATGTGGATCAGCTGTTTTGGTAGCAGCCTTGCAAAACTCTGAGCAGAGGACCCAGCTAAGTTGTACCCAGACTCCTCAACCATGGAAACTATGAGGTAATTAGTGGGTATTGTTTTAAGTCACCAAGTTTGTGGCAATTTGTATGCAGCAATAAAAAATTAATATATGGGAGACCAGCAAATGGCATAATGGCTATGTTGTTGGACTCCCACATAGTTGAACAAGGTTCCAGTCCCAGACCTGGCGGCTTAAAACTCATGTCAGGCTCATGTGTGTGCGTGCCTCCTGAGAGGAAATGGAGGAGAAGGGATTGCATCATGGCCATCCCCTCTGGGGGGGGGGGGTGGCGATTTCTTGCTTCCTGTCTCTCTGTCTCTCTCTCTCTAGCAAGCACATGTACCCTGTAGCAAAAATCTCTCATAAAAACAGAAAAGGGAATTAATATAAAAGAGGATCTGATAAAACTGACGAAATTGAAATTGAGTAAATATAAAATGCTGATCCATCTAATGTTTGCTGTAAATCTTTAAATGGTAGTTGTTCATGGGATTGAATACAAGAGTGAAAGTACTGACTGAAATTAAACTCAGACAAATACATGCGACGAAGAAGATGGTGGCTTTCAGCAAACCAATGGTATAGTGTCAATGAAATGCAGTGCGTGAAGAGCACATTCTTCAGCAGGGAAGCACAGCCACACGCTTCTGTAAGTGTAGTGGTTTAGTCAAGTACTCTCAGAAGTCTTATGTCCAAACACTGTTTTCCTGAAATTGAAGATATGGACACTAAAGAATAAAATATTAAAAATTCCTGATCTTGACTTCCATATCTTATTTCCTGTGTCTTGAACCATGCACTTACAGAAAGTTTTTTTTTCTTTTCAAAAACAAACTAAATGGAATGGTATAACTCTGTTTTTAATATTTTTCTCTCAACTACCAGTAATTTTAGAGTAAAACATTTTTTTACAAATTTAAATTACAGGGCCAGCAGGTGGTGTGGCGGTTAAAGTGCTGGGTTCCCAAATGGCTCATGGCTGACTGCGGTTTGAGTTCTGGACCCTGCAGCTTGAAAATCATACTGGGTGCTTATGTGCTCAAAATCCCCAGTAGAGAATGGAGAAGGAATTGTAGCATGACCATCTCCCTTGGGTAGGTGATTGCTCACTTTTCCTCGCTATCTCTCTGTTTCTTTCTAGTGAGCACACATGACCTATGGCATAGACCTTAAAAATGTTTTAATTATATTTATGGTACAAGTATAGTAATATTTATAGTGACAACATCAATTCTACAATGTATAGGTATGCAATAGAAGAAAGCATGTTTCTTAGCGCCAGAGTTACAAATAACCTCTATATGCCACAAGAGAAAAGTTAGATGAATAATACATGTCAAGTACTACTGCATTTTGGACTATATAACTTTCTTTTAAAAAGAGGTTTTTGCCTTAGAGAGTATGCACCTGCAGGAGAGAGAAAGATTGAGAGGGAAAGTGAAAATCATGCCCCAGAGGGGAGGGCCATGCCACAGTCCCTTCTCCTCCATTCTTCTCAATCCCTTCTCCTCCATTCTCCTCTCACTGTCTTGGACATGCATGCACTAACACCCAGAGTGATTTTCAAGTCACTGGGTTCGGGATTTGAACCATGGTCAACCATGAGGGAGTCAAGTGACACTAACTGCTATGCTATATGCTGGCCCCTGGACTATGCAAATGTTAATGGGCAGTAATTGCTTTATAAAACAAAAAAACTGTATTGTATTGTATGTCCCCACTTAATATATACTGAGTGTCTGCACTCTAAATATATATATATATACATATATATATATATATATATATATATATATATATATATTTGAAACCATACTGCTTCTGTTGCTATAGAGTTATAAAATTATACAAAATTATAAGACATATCTTGAACATTATCTATAAAATTCAGTATTTTGAAATTTTGAAAGTTGTTTGTAAACCGTCAAGAATTATAGAGTATGAGCTAAAATTTTTTGCTATGTAAAGTAAATGTTTGTGGAAAAATGTAAAAATAAATAAATGAAAAAAAATAAATAAAATAAATATATATATAATATTAAAAATCTGCTTTCTAATGTCAATATGTACCAAAAATAAAGTTTCAAATTATAAAGTTAAGAGTTCTTAATACTTGCAAAATTGCATTCTATATTGTTTATTGACATTTGAAAAAAATATTGTTAAATACCATTTAAACACTAAAAAAATATTTTAATTATTCTTCCTTTTTTTAATTTTTAAAAAAATGTATTTATTTTTGTATAAATGTATAATTGGATATACAAAAGATGGTCTTAAATAATGGTCTTTTAAGTGAATAACAGATTCAGGTAAAATATTTACATATGTAAAATGTTGTGCAATAACTGCAAATGTTTAAAGAGATATGAAACAGTAGTATTTAAATTCTTCATTTGTTCCTCTAAATCTATATGAACTAAAACCATGGAAAATTAATTAGTAAAGCATGTCATTTTTATTACATACAGTTTATAATAATAGGAAATCATTTGTAATATTTAATTGAATATTAATATGTACATAAGGAATACTATGGTAAATATTAAGAAACAGGAATTCAAATTAATAAATTATCGTTTTATGAATAACTTCAATATATACTTTGAAAAATTTACTTACAATTTTTACTTAACATAAAAAACAGAGAAAAGGCATATTTTATGTACTTTGTTTGGTGATATCTGAGTGAATGAAACTAAATTCATATGCCATGGCTCCTGTTATCATTATAGACTTAAAGGTCACACCTTTTCTAGACTTTATTTTTGCTTCACATTCTATTCAGGCTGACCAAGAAATAGAAAGTTGCATGCATGTAGATGCAGAAAATATGTACTCTCTATATTATTTCATTTTGTTTTTATAAGATTTGTAGGTAAGATCCTCGCCAACTGAACTGGAACTACTTCGTTTATCATAATTTTAAAATTGCAAAATTCTGTCAAAAAGTAAATCTGTACATTTGATGCTGAGAAAATAGTGACATTAAACATGGATATTTGGGCCCAGCTGTGGTGAGCAAGAGAGTGCCACAGAGTGCTTTGCTAGGCTGCATGAGAGGGCCTGGGTGGTGTCCCTGGCTCAACCCAAACAGGCTGGTTGCAGTGCCCTATGTCTGTGGTCCTAGCTGAGTGGGAGATTGGGACAGAAGAGTCAAGAGATGGCTCGGCCCTCTCCAAAATCTCTCTCTTCCTTCTGCATATACTCTCTTTCTCGTTCAAAAACAAAGAAGCAGCATTGAATATATCATTATTAAAATTATTAGACATATTTCATAGCTTTGATAACCAAATAGTTGATCATTTTGTTCAATTTTACTTTGTGTAATACTTATTTATACCAAGAAATGTCAGTACCAAAACTATTCCAAAAGACTGCTTTAATAGGAAAAGAGATTCATGGGACCAGCAGTTAGCGTAATGGCTATGTCGCTGGACTCCCACGTAGTCGACAGCGGTTTGAGTCCCAGACCCGGTGACTTAAACTCATGCCAGACGCCTGTGCGTGCGTGTCCAAGACCTCGAGAGGAGAATGGAGGAGAAGGGATTGCGGCATGGCCATCCCCTCTGGGAGGTGTTTTCTCGCTTTCTGTCTCTCTGTCTCTCTCTGTCTGGCTGGCAAGAGCACGCTCCCTATAGCAATAACCTCTCCAAAAAAAAAAAAAAAAAAGAAAAGAAAAGAGATTCAGATGAGTACTTTCACAAATATTCTTAAACTTTGTTTTGATGCAATTGTTTTACACTTTTACCCTTTATCTTATAAATCTATATAATTAAGCAAGTGATCAATCTTCTCAGCTGGTGAAAGTGTGAAGATGAGTAATCTGACTTAGAAAAATAACTAATTACATAAGAGTTATGTGAGCCCTTCATTTACGCTGCAAATCCATCAGGGTCTCTGTGATTTTTATAAAGAGACTAGACTTTAATGTAATGCTGTTACTTTGATTACACGAAATTTCTGGTAAACATTAATTTCTGTAGTGACTAAAAAAAAACATAACACAATTGTATATACAAAAAAAAACCTAATTTATATGTGGCTGAAAGAGAGATGATTTAAAAATCTTCAATACTTGGAGGTTTTACAAACCACAGCACTGAACTCAGAATGTAAAGTTTTGAGTATTTGACTATTGTGTTGAAAATAAAAGGAACACAAATTATTCACAGTTATGAAAATACTTCATAAAGAGTACCCTATAGCAAAAAAAAGTCTCTCTTTAAAAAAATAGAAAATTCATGAAGAGCACAATATATAGATTAACTTGGTAGAATGTATTAGAGAGAAAAAAGATGAAGAGCAAACTAATTGCTATTGAATATTATAAGTATTTAGATTATAATCTGTTTAAATACATCTAAGAGAGTTCATTAATATTTGTAGGACAGAGAATTATCGGTTGTTGGAATATTCATGACGTATTTTTACATAGAAAAACAAAGATAAAAGTATGTCATGACTCTTCTGAAGGCCAAAATAAAACAAGAGCAACATCAATGGTTTTATAGCATTCCATATGAAAGAAAGGGAGTATTATAATTGCAAAACAATAATTGTATTATATAATTATATTATAAAATTCTGTCAAACATAATTTTAAAATTCTTCTTACTCATGCAGTATGTGCTTCATGAGTAGTAAAATAGCTAATTTGTCTCTACAAATTCTTAATTTTGCAATGTATCCTTGCATCAAAAAGCTATCAAACTAAAAAGTCACCATTCTCTGTCATATTGTGTCGATGACTATAATGTGGTATGATAATTATCTGTGACTTCAACTACTTTAACTTTAAAAAAAACATAATTTACTACCTTAAATTTGTTTCCTCTATTATATACTAAGTACAAATGGAATGCCTTGATCACTTTTTGTCCTGTTAAAAGTACATAGACAATGACTGCTATGACTCTCCTAATGATTGTTTTTACATTTTTTTTTTGGCCTTTTGAAATGAGTTATTATGTATCCTTTGGGGTGGTGATTACTGTAAAGATAGTTACCTACTTAATTTTACAAAAGGCAAAAAAAAAAATAGAAAATACTCATTTCCTATTTCTTTTGCACATCATGGGAAGAGAAATTATAAGTACAAGAGATGATTTTATTCTAATCTTTTAATTCCAGGGCTATTTTCTTATGAGTTTTTTTAATCTGAACTAATTCCTGATTCCCTGTGTTCATTACCACCACCTTATTTTCTTTTATCTATTAGTTTGTTATTTCTGCGTAGGCATTCGCTCCTTCAGTTCACGGTAAGAATCTCTTTCTCATGTAAGACCTCTCAGACAAGTTCTTCTTCTCTCAACTATAGCCATGTGCTATACTTCCTAGATTTTCCTTTTATCTAAAATTCTTGTCTCCGTTTGTAATCACATTTGTCACTGGGCACTTGACAATGTTTGTGTTTTCAACTTTTGCTCATGAGAAGAGGAATCATAGTACTCAAACTCCTATCCCAGATTTTTATCCCAGAACTCCTCGGTGTTCTTGGCCAAGATAGAATTTAAATGTATGTATAGAAAAGAGCATTTTTTTAAATTAATATTACATAATGACCTATTATTGGGAACCAGCAGTTAGCGTAATGTCTATGTCGCTGTACTCCCACGTAGTCGACTGTGTTTCGCGTCCCGGACCCGGTGGCTTAAAACTCACGCCGGGCACGTGTGCGTGCGTGCCCAAGATCCCAGGAGGAGAATGGAGGAGAAGGGATTGCGGCGTGACCATCCCCCTTGGGGGGTGATTTCTCGCTTTCTGTTTCTACGTCTCTCTCTGTTTGTCTGGCAAGCGCACGTGCCCTATAGCGAAAAAAACCTCTCCAAAAAAAAAAAAAAAAAAAAAAACAAAAACAAAACATAATGACCTATTATTTACATTAATTAAAGTTAAATCATTCTGGTCACATTGAACATATATCTGGATTTTTAATTTTCCATGATTTCTACAGCATTTGTTGAATAGGCAAGAGTAGATAGTTGGTAAATGTTAAAGTTTTATTTCCTTAAAGATATTGTGATGCGGGAACCAGCAGTTAGCGTAATGGCTATGTTGCTGGACTCCCACGTAGTCGACCGTGGTTCTCGTTCCGGACCCGGTGGCTTAAAACTCACGCCGGGCGTGTGTGCGTGCGTGCCCAAGATCCCGAGAGGAGAATGGAGGAGAGGGGATTGCGGCGTGACCATCCCCCTTGGGGGGTGATTTCTTGCTTTCTGTCTCTATGTCTCTCTCTGTCTGTCTGGTGAGCGTACGCGCCCTATAGCAAAAACCCCTCTAAAAAAAAAAAAAAAAAAAAAGATATCGTGATGGATTGTTGGAAAAAGAGCTATGCAAATCCCCACAGAGAATGTGGCAATATCTGTATATATGTAAATATATAAATTATACAACAGTTTTTGAAATTATCAAAATGAGAAAGAATCTGCTTATGAAAAATAGGAATAAAATACTTAAGCTATTCACAAATAAGTACCAAATCCTTTGCAATTAAAATTCATGGTTTATATACAACAGTAGTTCTTTGGGTTCATTTTATTTCTGTGAACCAAATTTTCTCTTTACGTCAGAGTATGCTGATTTTAACAGGGCCTTCTATATCCTAAAATAATTTCTATTTTTCATATCATTCTTTATAGAAAGATCATTAGAAAGCAGCAAACATAACCCACAAAATATTCTTTTAGTATTTATGTAGAGATGGCAAGGTAATGGAAAGAGTACCTTTTTCAAGAAGATTTTTCAGAAACAAAGGTTTGAACAAAGTGTATGTGGGTGGAAACATAAATTATAAGTTTTTTTCACTTAATTAGCATTCTTGTCCAATTAAGCAATAATCACTTTAAAAAGTAATGCTTTTCCCCTTAGAATTATTGCTGAAGTTCAAAGGTTTAAGTTTTTAATTACTACTCATGAAGCATGTAGCATAACTTCCAAAACTATGAAAAGTCCACTATTTTACATGATTCAGCAAGATACTTCTTTTAGAAAAAATATCATTAAGAGTATAAAATTTCATAGAAATTAATGGCTAGAACCTCTTTCCCTCTACTTTCCATTTTCAGAGATGGGCGAATAAATCAGAATCAGGGATCTTTTGTGGATAAAAGGAAGCAGAAGTCTTAAGATGAGAAACTTACTAATGTGATGCCCATGGGCAAAGATGAAATCAGATCTTATGGATTTTGAAGTTGCATTTTTAATGATGATAAAGGTACAGTGAAAGGGAGAATCAAAGAAGAAATACATTTTATCCTTCCACTCATAACCACCAACCCATCATGCATTGCATAAGTATACCAGGGATCTTCAAAAAGTTCATATAAATGAGTATTACAAAACTTTGCATGGATTTCTATCTTTTTCACACCGAAATAAATTTATACTTTAATTTTTCTACAAGGTTTTTTTTGTTTTGTTTTGTTTTTTTGAGAGGTTTTCGTTATAGGGTGCATGCACTTGCCAGAAAAACAGAGAGACAGAAAGCGAGAAATTACCCCCCAGGGGGATGGCCACGCCACAATTCCTTCTCCTCCATTCTCCTCTCAGGATCTTGGGCACACATGCATATGAGCCCGGCGTGAGTTTAAGCCACCTGGTCTGGGACTTGAACCGTGGTCAACTACATGGGAGTCCAGTGACATAGCCATTACACTAACTACTAGTCCAGCCACAAGCTTTTTAAGTCCTGCATATTCTGCTAGTAGCTTGTAAACAGAGACACTTACAAAAAAAAAAAAAAAAAAAAAAAAAAAAAAGATGTAATTGTGAAGAGAGGAGTGTGCGTGCACTAGGCTGCATGTCTTATTAAAGCGTACGTAGCCACAGTTATTTAAGAAAGGGGCCACAATGTATAGGACTTACGGTAAGAAAGATACTGTAAATAGTTGAAGCTGCCTGGGAGAAACTGGGGAGTTCTGGAGACTTTGCTAAATTTAAACTGACATTAGCTTCTTTGTGAAAATATAAATCTACTGTATTACCTTAAATATTTTTCCCTTGTTTTTTACTACATCTTCCAATTTTTTAGCTAAATAGATGCTTATATTTTAATAATAAATTATAAAATTTAAAATTATTTTAATTAAACTTTTTTTTTCTAAGAGAGTTTTTTTCAATATAGGGTGTGTGTGCTTGCCAAAGAGACAGAGAGACAGAAAGCAAGAAATCACCCCCAAGCTGGGGAGGGCCACACCGCATCCTCTTCTCCTCCATTCTCCTTTCAGGATCTTGGTGCACATACATATATGTGCCTGCTGTGAATTTTAAGCCACCAGGTTCGGGACTTGAACCATGGTCAACTACATGGGATCCAGAGACATAATCATTATGCTATCTGCTGGTCCCTAAATAAACTTTTAAAATACACAATGTTGCCCAAAGACAATATAGTGGCTGTACTGTGTAGATCATGGTATCTCTCAGTGAATTTCCAGTTACATAATCACAGTTATCTATCTTCATTTAGAACCATAGTATTCTCATCACATCCCACAAATCTTTCATAGCTACATTCTAAAGGACTGTAAGCTTTTGTTGTTTTCTGAGAGATTTTTGCTAGAGGGCACATGTGCTCCCCAGACAGAAAGTAAGAAATCACCTCTTGTGGAGAAAGCCATACCACAATCCCTCCTCCATTCTCCTGTCAGGATTTTGAGCACACATGCACACGCGTCCAGCATGATTTTCAAGCCTCTGCGTCCAGTACTCAAACCATAGTCAACTACATGGGTGTCCAGCTGCATAACCATTACGCCATCTACTGGTCCCAAGAATTATAAACTTAAAAGTATCTCTGCCTGGAAAAAAAATCTATCTCAATTATATATACAATAGCCATGACAGTGAGAAGCCAGGATGCTCAGGATATCACAAATGAAAATGTTAGCACTGCCATTGTTTAAGATTTTCTTAAAAGAGGAATTTTCAAAACGCCACATACTTACTTTAAAAAGTAATAAATAAGGGCCAGCAGGTGTCATGGTGGTCATGGCCCTGGACTCCCACATGGCCAATTATAGTTTGAGTTTTGGACCTGGTGACTTGCTTTCTCACTTTCCTTCTCTCTCTCTGTCTCTTTCTGATGAACACACATGCTCTATAGCAAATTTTAAAATAATAATAATATAATAAATAAAAGTAATTATTTAAAGAATGTTTTAAAAAACAAAACATTATAATTCACATACATATTCACAAAGGCTTGGATATGTGTACCTCTAAACTAAGGATGCATTTTAAATACAATCATTCCCGCAAATTTTATTTTTGCCTCAAGTATTGAATCTTTCCCCAAACCCTGTGGTTCTATGAGCAATTTTCTAAATGATACCAAATTTCTAGTATATACTCTTATTGATAATATTTGCCTATGCTTTTTCCATTTTTTTGAGGTTTAAGGATGGGTTTAGTCTTTTTGTTAAACTAGTTGGTTTTTATTATATTTGCTGCTTATGTTTTTGGTGAACAAGATTAAACTTGATATTTTAAGTTCCAATGAGAACCCTTAGAAGATATTATGTATATTGCTGCACCGCTCGAGCAAACAAACAAAAACCAAAGAAAGAGAATCGAATGATTGCAATCATGAAGTTTGCCTTTTGCAGGTATTTTCTAATTTTTGGTACATTGGATTAAAGACAGAAGGCTTTCCAAATGAGTTTCAGACAGTTATCATTGCCATTTTGAAGGCTATTTTGTATGTGCTCATAAAAAAGAGAAATCATGGAGGCCAGCAGGTGGTGTGGCGGTTAAGGGTGCTGGACTCCCACGTGGCCGACCACAGTTTGAGTCCCGGACCCAGCAGCTTGCTTCCTCACCTTCTCTTTCTGTCCCTCTCTGATCAAATTAAAATAAATAAATAAAGTTCAATAAAATAATTCTTTTTAAAAAAGGCAGTCATATGTGTATATTATATTAGAAAAAATCACATATTTTAAAAAGAAAAATGATATCAAAATATATTAGGAAATAATATTGATACAAAATTGAACAGAACAATAAACTCTGATGATATAGTTGTAATTTTTATTAATACTTTCCTACCACTTATGTCATTAATGTGAATTTAAAAATAGGGGACCAGCAGATGGCAAATTGGATAAGTTGCTGGACTCCCATGTAGTCGACTCTGGTTCGAGTCCCGGACCCGGTGGCTTAAACTCACACCAGACGTGTGTGCATGCGTGCCCAAGATCCCAAGAGGAGAATGGAGGAGAAGCGATTGTGGTGTGACCATCCCCCCTGGGGGGTGATTTCTCGCTTTTTTACTCCGTCTTTCTGGTGATCGCATGCGCCCTATAGCAGAAACCTCTCAAAAAAATGTAAAATGTGTGTGTACACACACACACACACACACACACACACACACTTCTACTTGGCTGGCTAAAGCCACATGGAAGGCCTGGGTTTGATTCGCAGCCCACCCTAAAAGCCCAGTATGGTGGTCCACATCTGTAGTGCCTGCTACTCAGGAGGATATTGTGAGGGAGCTTGCGAAATAGTAAGACCCTGCCTAAGACCAAAACCAAAACATATAATAAAATATGTGATATTGCTGGATATCTACTACTTTGTTAGAATAACAAAAGAAAATTTCTCTGGAAATTGCTGGAAGAGAAAAACATTATTTGTCTATCATGATAGTTACTAAAATGGGCTGTAGACCAACAAAAGCTAGCAAAACACTCTGTTTCATGAAGCACTGCTAATTAAAGTGGGAAATACTGTTTACAGAGATTAGTCTCTAAAAGTCACTTTTCATGAAAACACATGAGAAGTAGACTAATTTTAATACTCTGAGTTAGAACTAAAATTGTATCATGCACTATCTTCCACCAGTCCAGTAATACACTCAGAGTAAAAGCTATTCCAACTGTCATATTAAACAACTTCAAGTGTGGCTTATGTCTATAATTTTCTTGTAATCTCATTCTGAATGGAGCTTTCATAAACACCAGTAATTACAGAGTAGGTAAGAGCCTTGCGATAGTGATTTGTTTATAGCCAAAACAGAAAACTAACAAGAGAATAAAAATACTCAGTGTGATAAGGAAAGTTTTGTTTATCCTTCTGTATAGAAATAAAATACTGCTGCAAATTGAAATGAGTCCCTGTGGGTTATTTTTAAAATCGTATTGTTAACTTTAGTTTCTCAGAAGCAAATTAAGCAGATAATCATTTCTGAATAACTTGCAAACTTCTGATTTTTGGGTATAATTAGAATTCCTAGAGGTATCATATAACTGATGAATTGAGAAAAATTTTTCCTATGGTATCTGCGCATGTGTTTATTTTTGTACATTGTATTTTAATATATGCATGTTAAACTGCTGGGATAAAATATATATAACCAAAACATGCATTATTGAACTTTGATTAAATTCATTAGCTTCCTTATTGGTTTTGCTCATTTGCAAGAGGAAGTTAGGTTTCTCTCATGCAGAGTTGTAGTAAGGAATTATCTGTTTCTCCTGAGACTGATGTGTGGTAAACATGGTGGTAGGAACTGAATGAAAGTAGAGAGTCGCCTGATCACATAAAAATGAAAAGATAGTAATTCAGGAGATTGGAAAAAATGCTCTTTAGAGTGAGGGACTGAGGTTACTTTTCTTCCTTTCTAAAATAAAATTCTACAATTCATGGGAAAAAAAAAAAAAAAAAGAAAAAAAGAAAAAAAAAAAACCCACAAACCCTGGCATCTCATGTTGATGTGCATTTCTCCTTAGATTAAGATTTTTTGTTTATTTTAAGAGGTTTTGCCTTAGGGTGTGTACACTTGCTGGAGAGAGAGAGACAGACACAGTGAGAAGGAAAGTAAGAAATTACCCCTCAGAAGGGATGCCCAAGCCGCAACCCCCTCTCCACCATTCTTCTGGGATCTTGGACATACACACACATGTGCCCAGCATGATGTCGAAGCCACAGAGTCTGAGATTCGAACTGCAGTTGGCCATGTGAAAGTTCAGTGACTACACCATTTGCTGGTCCCTAGAGTAAGTTTTAAAAATAGAATGATAAGGGCCAGCAGGTGCCATAGTGGTAGGATACTGGATCCCACGTGTCTCATTCCACAATTATAGTCCCAGACCCAGCAGTTTGGAAAATACACAGCACCTGTGCATGCATGCCCACTATGCCAACAAGATGGAGAAATAGAGAAGATTGTAGCATGATCACACCCCATGGGCTGATGCTTCCTCTGTTTCTCTCTGGTGAGTGCATGTGCTCTCTGGCAATTAAAAATAAAACATTATAAAAATATCAATAAAATGTTTAGGTTAAGAAAATGTGGCAGATACTATTAACAATAGAGACTCTTTGATTAATACTTTATTCGGACTCCTTCGAATCCTCAGATTAATTAGGCCCAGTTTTAGGATTTCTTCTCTGTCTCTGCTGAATACAGCTTGAGCAAGAATCATGCTAAATTAGTTTAGGGAAAATCTTTCATCCGTATCTGACTATCCTTTACATCATATACTCTGGCATACCTTCAGAAATAATCTGATTACATGACTTATCCAAACACTTCCTTATCCTCAGTGTTTTCAGTTAGTACTTTTCCACCTACTCCCTTTCTGCTCTTTGTTTTATAAATATCCACTTGTCATTATTGGAGTCCAAATTGAGTTTAATCTCTCCCCCGCCCCATTGCTGTGGTCACTATATTTATTTCCATCCACCTCCACCTTGAAATAATATGTGCCTTACTCTGTTTTAAAAAGGCAATGATATTTTTTTCTTTTAACGATAAATACAATGAAATGTTATTCAGCCTTTAAAAAGAAGGAAATTCTGTAATATGCAACTACATAGATGAACCTTAGGGACATTATGCTAAGTGATATGAGTCAGCTACAGAAAGGCAAATACTAGGGACCAGAAGATAGCATAATGGCTATGTCGCTGGACTCCCATGTAGCAGACTGCAAATCAAGTCACAGACCCAGTGGCTTAAACTCACGCCGGGCATGTGTGCGTGCGTGCCCAAGACCCCGAGAGGAGAATGAAGGAGAAGGGATTGCGGTGTGGCCATCCCACCTGGGGGGTGATTTCTCACTTTCTGTCTCTCTGTCTCTCTCTCTGTCTTTCTGGTGAATGCATGTGCACTATAGGAAAAAACCTCTCCAAAAAAAAAGAAAGGCAAACACCATATTTTGTTAAGGTAACTCATTTCACTTATGTAGAGTATCTTAGTAATCACATTCACAGAATCAATGAGGAGAATGGAGATTGCCAAGGACTTTAAAATTACTCCAAGTGCATGTGCTCATGTGTCCAAAATCCCAAAAGGAGATTAAAGAAAGGATTGCAGTGTGGCCAACCACCTGGGGAGTTATTTCTCACCTTCCCTTTTTCTCTCTCTGGCAAGCACACACACCCTATCACAAAACAAACAAACAAACAAAAAACAACAACAAAAAAAAACACCACAAAAATCATCACTCCAATAAAGATATCACCTTAAACATGAGGAAAAATGTGGAAAGAGTAGAATACGAAAGATAGAACTTGAAGTTGTAAAACTTATGCTTGAGCCTCAGCTATGTCATGAGTTAGGTAGTCCGGGTAAGTCATTTACTCTGCTACATCTCTGTTTTTCTCTTTTAGGGTTGAGTAATCCTACTAAACCAATAGGACTGCGATGCTTAAACATAGTCACTAATAGCATTTCATTCTGAGGCTGGTTAAATGTATTTTGAATAAAATGCTTCATAAGTTTTAACCATAGTCACACAAGCAGAGTTACAGTATAAACATTAAATTTCAGAATCCAAAGTTTAATAGATCTAGATGTTAAAAGTAAATACTATATTGTTGAAAGAGTATATACTTATGAAAAAATACATAAATATCTGATTGAAAATGTCAGAAGTCCTTAAATAAGCTGCATGCATATATATTTTTTCTACTTTAGTTTTGAAAATCAAGTGTAATATCAGAGCTTCTAGTTAGCAGTGATGCAGAGATAATCTTACTGCTATTAAAATTTCTATTATAACTCAAAAACTGCAAGAAGTTAAACTCCAAAAGCGGCTCTGAAAGACTGAATAAAAAAAAAAAAAAACTCTGAAAAAAAATTCAACTCTGAAAGGCAATTACTTTTTCAATAAGAAAAATTCATGAGGAAAATTTGACATAGCAGTGGCAACTTGTCTCTCCACAGAACAAATAACTAAAGCTTACATTTCACTTGTTCACTGTGTATGAGAACATCTGGATTAATTCACTTAATACTTATATTAAGAGCATTTATAAAGTCACAATAAGGTTAATGAATATTTTTAAAATTAGATACCTTGATAAAAGGACCTTAGACTGCTTTAAAAATTCTGGTGCTCAAAGAGTAATTCAATAGTTTTAGATATGCTAGATTGGGTTCCTGCTTTCTCAATAACTTTTCATAATAGCTATCTTTGCAATACTCGTTTTTTTTTCACTGTGACTGTTTAGTTAAAGCTTCCAAAACTTTAAAAAATTATTCATGATTATACTAGTAATATATCTTTTTAGATGGATACACACACACACACACACACACACACACATATACAATAGATAGATTAGCATAAATACAAAATAGGTAATTTTTTAAAGGACATAAGTTAATGATAATAACATAAGCAATTCTACAAATACATGTGGGAAATGTATTATTCATTTAAACCATTGAAATACAAAGCACTCTTTTTAAGTATAGTAACTATAGAACTCCCAGAAGAAAAATCCTTAAATATTATGTAAAGAGTTCACAGAAATTATTGGTCTCCAAACCAGTAATCGTCAACTCTTGAATATTATACAAAATGCAGGAAAAAATCTACATCAAAAACTATGTATTATCCCTGACTCTCTTTCTCATTAATTTATCAAAAGCACCTTACAGAAGTTAGCAATTAGGAAATAGAGAAAGTTTTGAGGAGATAAATATAGCATATTTGGAAGATTTCTAACATTTTTATCATCATTTATTTTTTTTTAAATAATAACATTAAATAACAACCATCCCCAAATCTCAAATATCAAATACTAGCTGTTTGACTATGCTAGGTACAGAGCAGAGAACAGTGAAGATATGATTCTTGCTTTTGAGATGTTTTTCACCTGTATTTGGACAAATATATGTAAATTGTGGTATGATGAAAATATAAACAATACCTTTGGATAGGAATAGGGAACTAGGTAAGGACTTCACAGAATAGGTGGTATTGAAGCATATTCTTAAAGTATGAATGAGACACGTCATCGAACATGAACACTCTCGGCCAGGTTACAGGCAATGGAAAAACATGGAGGAGCAAAGAATATAGTATATGGTCAGATGTAGTACATGTTTCAGTGTGCTTTAGGATATGTGGGTGTAAATGTGGTAATTAGGTCAATAGAGCAGGTTCAGGCCATATTCTAATATATGGAACAGAGAATATAGCTAGCTATTGGGAAATTTCTTGAAATAGTAAATTTATTTTTACAAGTATGTTCCAGTTATCTACCATGTCACAAGGCAGTTTTATGGAAAGGGAAATAGGAAAAGGAAGAGAAGCCTGCTATCAAGTAGTAAAGGAGCTTGGAAGCAGGTTTCCTGAGACCAACAGCCATTTAAGTGAACTTGGAAACAGAGCTTATCTCAGTGACATAACTAACTTCTTAAATACAACAGCATTAGAAATCCTGAGCCAGAGCTATGCACTGAGGCCCCTTGTGGAATTGTAATTAATAACATTTTTTTCTTTTGTTTGTTTGAAGGGTTTTTGCAGTAGGGCACGTGTGCTCACCAAAAAGAAAAAAGTGAGAAGTGAGCATCCTCCAGGAGGTATGGCCACACCACAATCCCTCCTCCATTCTCCTGGGGTATTATGGAAGCATGTACATGCACCTGACATGACTTTTTTAAGTCATCAGCTTCAGGCCAAGAACCATGGTTGGCCATATGGAAGTCCAGCCTTAATCACTGTGTCACCTGGGGGTTTCTAAGAGAGTGTTGCCAGAAAAGATTGGCATGTGACTCTGTAGACTGAGAGGAAGACCTACCTTCAATGTAAAGAGGCACAATTTATTCAATTGGAGTCATGGGAGGGACAGAGTAGAAGTGAGGATTCTGTTTCCTTTCCCTTGACCCTTCTTACCTGGGCATGTCATACTGCTGCCTGGACATCTGTCCACTCCATCCTTGCTCAGAAACAGCCCTTGGTGGCATTCCTTTCCCACCAGTTCTTGGCTCCTGAACCCTCTAGCCATATAGACTGCCTAGTTTTTCTAACTACTGGATTCTAGGGTCATAACCTGTAAGTCCCTCCAACAGGCTCCTTGAAGGCACTGGGGCCTTAGGCCTCCAATGTGGAGCTGAATCATTGGTTTCCCTGATTCTGAAATTCTGACTCTTCTAGTTGTTTTTCCAGCTTGAGAGAAGCTTGGCAGCTTATTGCAGGTCTTCTCTGTTTTCTGATCATGTGAGACAATTCCTCTAAAAAATTCCTTCTCTCTCTCTCTCTCTCTCTCTCTCTCTCTCTCTCTCTCTCTCTCACACACACACACACACACATATAACATATATATATATATATATATATATATATATATATATGTAATTTTTTCTTCAATATTAAAGTCTCAGATTAAACTAATATCTATTTATTCACTCATTTCTATATATTGGTTCTGTTTCTCTAGACAATCCTGAACAATATACCATAGGAAAAAGGAATTCCTCTGAGCAGATTGGGTGGGGTCTATGCTTATTACTTGCAAAGAGTCCCTAGCAAAGTGAGATATGGTATAGTGGAAATGAAAGTATAATGAAAAGAATAACTCATGATAGTACAGGGGAGAAGGAGGAAAAAGAATTTATCACCAATTTTTAATCAATAAATTATTCATAGTCTAAATTGCAGATATTAGAACCCATAAATTACATCTTTGTTAAAATGGCAGTCACTTCAGTGTCTAGATTTGTAGATGTCTTTGAAAATATTACATTCCCTATATTTATATTTATTGTATTTGTATTTAGAAGCAGTCTACATACAATCCTATTTATTAAAAAAAGAGTTTCTTAATGAGTAGTAATCTCCTATATATTTCCTTACTTCTTTATTTTCTTGATGGGATAGGTATAGTCCATAGCCACTAGTAGATTTCAGACCATGAAATTCTCGTGTTGCAACTCTTCAATTGTAAAATACTTCAGCTAGGAACTCATTGGATTCCGATCATTTTATCTTCAATATCAAAGCCTCAGATTAAACTAATACGGACCTCATGACTTACAAATTTTTAGCTAAGAATGATCTAGTGTGCCAATTTATTAATTGTGAAAGCTTTACACAGGAGTTGGAAGTTACTACTCTTACTACCAGGAAGAGTACTGAAATGGCAAAGAACAGCAGTGCTAACCTTTACAACCACACTATCATCTAAATTTTTGCATTTTTAGACACTGTAGGTGTGAACATTATCCTTCAAGGAAATTGGATTTCAGAATAAGAAATTTCTTTACAGCCTGCCTGTGATTTTTACATGATACTTAGAGAAAGTTTGACAGCTTTAGAGAAAGTATACTATAGTTCATGCAGACTTTCTGCTTAAGAAATTTAACTTACTGAGAAATTTAGCTTTACTGACTTTACAGATCTCTTATGTGTGGGAACAGTAAAGTCAGCAAGTTTAGGAAATGAAAAGTGTACATTCTTTATCTTTCTTTTTTCTTTTTCTTTTAGAGAGGTTTTTGCTATAGGATGCATGCACTCACTGGAGAAACAGACAGACAGAAAATAAGAAATCACCTCCCCAAGGGAGATGGCCATTCCACAGTCCCTTCTCTTGCATTCTCCTCTTGGATTTTGGGCATGCATGCATATGCACGTGGCATGAGTTTAAGCCACTGGGTCCAGGACTTGAACCACAATCAACTACGTGGGAGTCCAGCGACATAACTATTATGCCATTGCTTGTCCAAAAAGTGTACATTCTTCTACATATCACATAGGCAATGGTAATTCTGCAGTCATTTTATAGGAGGAAAAGAATATTTGTATGGAATTTGAGGAAATCTTTAATTATATTTCACAGCTAATACTTTGAAATTTGTCCCTGTTAATTTTTATTTGTTCCCAATTATTTGCTACCAAGAGAAAAATAACAATATAGAACTTGAAAGCATGGTTCATGGTGTCTCTTAACTGTCTTTATTATATTCATCTATATACATTGAACTGAAATTACTGCTTTATTTGGATCTACTTGAAAGGAGATACATATCCAATTTTTACCTGTGCATCTCATATAGAACTAATTATATTCATTCTACACACACACACATCCACTGCTTTTCATCAGCAGCATTTGATTTTACTAAAATTTAGAGATTCAAATTATCTTTATAGTTAAGCTCTAAAAATCAAAATAATTCTTCAGACATCTAATTTTTGATTTTCTGAAGTCAGATTCTTTGTAGATGAAATCTAATTGGCTTAAAAATTTCTTGCTCTGATTTGACTTCTCTAAACCAGCTCATGCATAGAATATAATCTACAAAGAAAGAGTGGTTAAAACTGCAATTCCATTTTTGTAGGATTTAGACACATGAGTTTCCTAATTTCTAAACTAAGCTATGTCTAAAAGTATTCCTAACCTAAAACTGAATAATTCCAAACACCTGTGATTGAAATACAAAATAACATGCTCATCAATCTGATGGGGCGCCAATCTCACTCAGGTAGGGCATCAACTAAATGCAAATGGCGTGGTAAAGATCAAATGAGATAATGGCGACACATGCTTAGCATAAACTCAGGCACAGAATAAATACCCAAGTAAATGAGAGCCATTCTTATGACATTTCTCCTTACTACTCTCTTTTTAGACTGAGTAGAATTATAACCTCAACTGTGGTCCTCTTGGCTTCTTTTCCTATAGTCAGTTGTAACTTAATTTATATAAGTAAATGAGCTCTGTATGAAGCATGCAATTCAAACTATACAAAATTCTATGCCTGTCTCACAGCCTAGTGGTTAACACAGTTTGAGTCCCAGACCCGGCAACTTGAAAAACATAGTAGGTACATATATGTGTGTGCCCAAATCCTGAAGGAATGGAGACATGGAGAAGGAATGATGGTGTGACCATTCCCCACGGGGGAGTGCTTTCTCTCTCTCCCTCCCTCTCCATCAAGCACAGAAGCCCTTCCAAATGAAAACAAATTATAAAGAATTTCTGCCATGTGATAATACTAAAGTTTTAGTTAATTCTAGTCAATTATCTCATATTAATGCAAATAATCATAACCCCAATTCTCAACATTTTCTGAGATCTGGATTTCTTAATCTTTTGAGTAGAAATAAACATATTTTTGACCCTAGGAGATTAAAAGGTAGTGGAAAATTTCAAGCTGTATTGGACTTTTGAGTCCCTCTAATTTGTTCTTTTTTTTTTTTTAATTTTTTTTTTTTTTGAGAGGTTGTTCGCTATAGGGCACGTGCGCTCGCCAGACAGACAGACAGAGACATAGAGACAGAAAGCGAGAAATCACCCCCCAGGGGAGATGGTCACGCCGCAATCCCTTCTCCTCTCGGGATCTTGGGCACGCATGCACACACGCCCGGCGTGAGTTTTAAGCCACCGGGTCCGGGAAGCGAACCGCGGTCGACTACGTGGGAGTCCAGCGACATAGCCATTACGCTAACTGTTGGTTCCCGCTCTAATTTGTTCTTGAAAGAAAAAGTAGACTCTAACAGTGATTGTTTGTAATAATTAAATTTTCAGTGAAATCTACATTTTTCTATTGCTTGCTTTTTCTTATAGAAGTACTTTCAGATGAAGAGAGAAAAACTATAGATGTGTAAGCATGAGATTTATAACTGGTTAGAGTCTTGGGTGAAATAGGAAGGTGTCCTTTAAACACAATGGTTAATATGAATATAATTATTAGGAACAATCTGACACTTTAATGTTTGTCAATCAGCCTGCACCATTTATGAAGTGATATCTCTATGATATCAAAGATTGGATGAGACCAAAACAAAAAAAGTATGATTCTTTTTGATTCTAAAAATTCTGATGCAGTTAGGCCTGGGTTGGAGTTCAGGATTTTCCATTGTAACTTAACCTTTCTTGTTCTCAGTTTTCTCACCTACAATATTATTCATAACTGTAAAAAAGAAAAAGATTAAAATAAAATTATAAAGATAAACATCTTGGAATATGAATTCTCAAGAAGAATTAATGTTTGTGTTAATATTATTACAGTATGTTTTGAGGTACAACTAAAGAATGAAATGAATATAAATGTAAACAGTATGATCAGTTTGGGGAGGAATTATTCTGGTTAGAAGGTATGGATACAGTCATATTGGTGCTGTGATACGTTTATGAGGATGTCAAATAATCACTGCAAAGTGAATAATTCCAACTATCAATGTCAAAAGAAGATGAGACAAGATAACTCTTGATTCAACTTCTAAGAAAATTTTTTGATGTTTAGAAAAATCTGTGGGATAAATTAATCAATACTTTAAATGAATCCAATAAATGAATAATTACATTTTATGAGCAAAGCATTATATGAAAGCATGATTTTCATTCAAAATCAAGAAAATAGGCTAGGAAGAAATATTTTCAAATCTAACTAGTTAAAAACAAATTGACTCATTCTAAATAATAAGACAGTTGTCATAAAAATAGCATACTTTAATGCCAAATAGATTATATTAACAGTTAAAGCCATCTATTAGTTCTAAGATAAATTTATAGTAACATATCCTCTTTATTAATTAGCTACAAAGCATTTCATTTTTTTAGGAAAATGTAAATGTATTTAAAATATACTATTATAGTCATATTTTTTTTTAAAAAAAGGAAAATAGAATTGGCAACTGAAAGCTAGAAGATTCCCATTGTTCATTTCTGATTAACAAATTATTTCTGATTAAAATAAAACAGACATTTTAGCATTTTAATTTCTACACTATATTTCTTCTGATTCTATATTGGCATTGTTATTTCTTGGGTTTCACTTTAATTTTTTACTTCTGTAGCTATCTGGAAAACTTTTAAGTACTTCAACTGAAATGATGTGGTTATAAATCATCCCAGATAGGCTTTCACCTACGGCTTGTCTTTTTCCTCTCAAAATCTCCTCTATCAGGCTTGTCTTGTAGGCTGCAGTGGCATTTTTGCTGATTTTATTAAGTCTTTGCAAAAATAACTTCAGTCCTTTTTCTTGCATGATAAATGACTTTTTGATGGATAAAAATTAGTAAAAAGATTTTCAAATAGAATGATGAGTAAATCATGTAAAATTTCAGAAACCATTTCTGTTATTGTTCATATAGTCTTTAGAGCTTTGAGAATTTTTTAAATAATTATTTTATTTAACTTTATTTATTTTTTTATTTGTTCACAGAGGGACAGAGTGAGCGAGAGAGAGAGAGAGGAAGTGAGAAAGCAAGCCACCAGGTCTGGTACTCGATCTGTGGTTAGCCATGTGGGAGTGTCCAGCACCTTAACCGCCACGCCACCTGCTGGCCCCAATTTGAGAAATTTTTCACCCTCAAAATAGCATACTATAGGCCAGCAGGCGGCATAGAGGTTAAGGCAATGGATCCCATATGGCTGGCTTCATGGTTCAACCCCCAGACCTAGTAATTTTTTGAATAAAAATAAACCTACAGTAAAAACAAAACAAAACAAAACAAAAAAAAAACACTCCAGCACATGTGTGTGCCCAAATTCTCAAGAGGAGAATAGCAGAGAAAGGATTGTGGTGTGGCCATCCCCTCAGGGGATGATTTCTCATTTTACCTCTTTGTGTTTTTGTGGGTTTTTTTTTTTTTTTTTGGAGAGGTTTTTGCTATAGGGTGCGTGCGCTTACCAGAAAGACAGAGAGAGACAGAGAGATAGAAAGCGAGAAATCACCCCCCAGAGGGGATGGCCATGCCGCAATCCGTTCTCCTCCATTTTCCTCTCGGGATCTTGAGCACGCACGCACACGCGCCCAGTGTGAGTTTAAGCCATCAGGTCCGGGACTCGAACCGCAGTCGACTACGTGGGAGTCCAGCGACATAGCCATTATGCTAACTGCTGGTCCCTCATTTTACCTCTTTATCTCTGTTTCTCTCCAGCAAGCACATGTAACTTTTCTTAGTTGATATAATCTTTTGATTTTTTTTCTTTGTTTTTAATTTCTTTTATGAGAAAAGGCAAGAGAGAGAAATAGGCATCCTTGGCAAAGTCTTGTCATACTGTCATTTCCTTCTGCCAACTCTCCAGCAAGTCAGAATCCTGGGTAGGCACAGGCCCAGCCTATTTCAGGTGGATGCAGGTTCTGAAGTCACAGTTAGCCATGTGGCTTTCAGCACTGCAGAGCAGCATGCTACGGGCTGTGCCACCATGAGTGGGTCTCTTTTCAGACAAGATCCTACTATATTATGATCCTTCTGCCTCGGCCTCCCAAGGAGGGAGCTTTTAATGGTGGACCGGGAATCCCACCTGGGCCTCCCATGTGGCCTCAGTCTGCCTCAGCCTGCCAAGTAGCAGCATCTACCTGTGTACTTCTATGAATAGGCCTCACGATTGCTTGAGTTTAAGTTAGTATATCTACAGGTCTGTATATCCATATAAGAATTTAAGCCTTCATTAATGTGAAAATACATGATTATCCTCATAATGCAGCTTTAATTTACCTAACCAATTGTACTATACTAGGTATTTAGATTGTTTCTGATTTCCCACTATATACATTGCCCTGAATGTTAAATGTATATATATTACATATATATATACACACACACACACGTTAAATGTATATATATTACATATATATACACACATATGTGTTAAATGTATATATATTACATAATATATACACACACACATATATATACACATCTTTATACACTTGTAATTTTCAACTTCTGCAAAAATGTATGTGCTTATTTCTGATCATCCCACTTATAGACTCTTTCATAGCTATCTCAAACAAGATAAAAATAAAAGAAGAGAGGCAAGGGGACAAAGAAAGAAAGGAAAAGAAAGAAGAAAAAAGTTCTTACTTGAAATTCCTCCCAGCTGTTGGTCATTTCTTATTTTGTAAAGTCACTTAGGATACTATTTAGGCCACAGCTGAGTTCTCTGTAAGAGGCATTCTGCACTTCTTTCTTATCATTGGCAGAGAGACTCCTAAATCAATACTTATCTGGAGAGGGAGCTTTAATATGGAATGGGTGATGTTTATAAGTGATGAAACAATCAAGAAGAAAAACAAGTCCGTGTTTATCTGGAACATCATTATTTCATTCAACCTAGTCAGAGCCACCTAGAGAAAGGGAAAGTCATCCGGGTAGAGAGTTGGAAGGAAACAAAGTTGGCATTCATTTAACTGGAAATTACAGGCAGACAGGTTGATTTCATGGGCCAGAAGATGAAACAAATCTGGAAACTAGGGGGAAAAGAATATATTTGAAGGGTTATGATCAGGATATATGCACATAGGATTCCTAAAACAATTAAAAGATCACTTGTAGACACAAAGACATGGGGCTACCCCAAAGGTAGATTGGCACTGCTGTGATTTGAATGTGTCCTTCAGACATTCATGGGATGGAAGAAATGTGCTTGCAACAAGATTAAGAGGGCAAAAACTTAATAGGATTGTGAGATTAAAAGGTGGATCCTCTGGGAGACTTCTCTTATTGCATCCTGGTGGGTTCATACAGAGAGGGAATGACACAGAAAGAAACGGGCACATACACACGTACTCTTGCTCTGTCTCACCATGTGTGCCTTCTACCACACTGTCCACCAGGAAGGGAACTCTCACCAGATATGGCCCTGGGACCTTGGTCTCCAAATATTTAAGCTGAATAAATCATTATTTTTTATATATCATTGAATTTCAGGTATCGGTATTCAGTTATGAATCAACAGAGAGTAGATCAAAACAGACATGTTCTGACACAATATTATCTTAGGTTTTATTATTTTTTTTTTAAAGAGGTTTTTACCTTAGGACATGTGTACTCACCAGAGAGAGAGACAGAGACAGTGAAAGGAAAAGTGTAAAATCACTTTGGTGATTTATCCCCTGGGGGGGATAGCCATGCTGCAATCCCTTTTCCTTCATTCTCCTCTCTGGATCTTGGGAATGGACGCATCCATGCCTGGCATGATTTTTTTTTTTTTTTTTGAGAGGTTTTTGCTACAGGGCGTGTGCACTTGCCAGGAAGAGAGAGACAGACAGAAAGCGAGAAATCACCCTGCAGGGGAGATGGCCATGCTGCAATCCCTTCTCCTCCATTCTCCTCTTGGGATCTTGGGCATGCACGCACACAAGCCCAGCGTGAGTTTAAGCCACAGGGTCCAAGACACGAACTGAGGTCGATTACATGGGAGTCCAGTGACATAGCCATTACGCTAACTTTTGGTCCCTACCTGACATGATTTTTAAGCTACCGGGTCTGAGACTTGAACCACAGTCTGCCATGTGGGAGTATAACCACGTAACCGCTATGATATCAGCTCACTCCAGGTTTTATTATTTGTGTCAAATCTGATCAATAGGTAAGTGCTATGTTGATTCTGTGTTTAGAAAGGTCCTCAGGGAGTGTATTCTTGAGCAGAAAAGTTATGAGTTATATAGAATATCTGCCGGGGGAAAGAAATTGAAATGGGATATTTGTCATCTATTGGGTAGTGAAATATCTTTAGCTATGCCTCCTGATAGAACCTGACTTAAATCTCCATTAAGTCACTTAAATGCTTTATAAATTTGATCAATTATCTAACTTTTTTAATCATCTACTTTTAATTTGATCACTTATTTAAAAAATAACAGCTATCCAATTAGCAAGTGAAATTAGAGATCATAGATAAATAAACGTTGACATGATACCTGGATCATAATAGTTAACATACCTAGTACTCTCTACTATCACTAGTTTATTCAGGACAATTGAACACCTTTCCTTTTGATTTTAGAAAGCAGGTGGCATGGTATTTAAGACGCTGAACTCCCACATGGCTGAACACGGTTCAACTCCCAGACATGGCAACTTGCTTTTTCACTTTCCCTCTCTCCCTCCATGTCTCTCCTGGAAAAGTTAAAAAATAACAATAATAAATTTTTTTTTAATAATTATTTTATTTTATTTATTCATTCACTTATTATTTTTTTAATTTGACCAGAGAGAGACAGAGGGTGAGAGTGAGAGAAAGAGGAAGTGAGAAAGCAAGCCACCAGATTCAGGACTCGAACCATGGTCAGCCATGTGGGAGTGTCCAGCGCCTTAACCACCACGCCACCTGCTGGTCCCAAAAAATAACAATAATAAATTTTTAAAAAGCAGTATTTGATAATGGTTATCAGTGTCTTCTGTGTAAAAGTTTGTAATTGAAGGTACTTTTGATAATAATTGTGATATTTATATGATTGTAAGAAAAGGCTCCTGGGTTTATGTAATAAGTACATCTTATTCTTTCACATTTATAAATGAGAAATATTAATCAAATGATAATTTTCATTAAAAATAATATCTTAATCCTCAGCAGGGATTAAAAAAATCATAAGCTTACCTAAAATCTGTTTCTGTACTTAGGGCAAAAATCTAATGTCTCATGTATTAATGACATTTTGACAAAGGATTAAAAAAATCTTCAGAACAAATACAATATGCTCATATGATGTTTCAAAGTCTTTATCAATGCTGTTACAACCTTTAAAAGCTATTTATAACATGATTTGACAATTTAAAAATACTGGTTTCATGTAAAAGACAAATTGGTCACATATATCTTCCTCAGATTATTATTGAGCTGTCAGAAAAGTCAGGACATATTTTTTCTATGAAAAAAGCATCATGACTTTTCCGACAACACAGTAGTTTATATTATAGAAGGAAAAGTTCTGCAAGTTTCTGAATACAAGGCATCAAGAGGGCCAGCAGGTGGAGTGGTAGTTAAGGTGCTGGAGCCCACATGGCTGACTGTATTTGAGTCCCAGACCCAGTGGTGTGAGAAACACGCTGGGCACATGTGCATGCACGCCAAAATCTCAAGAAGACAATGGAGGAGAAGGCATGGCCACCCCTCCTTGGGGGTAAATTTTCATGGTCTCTCTCTGGCAAATGTATGCATCCTATGGCAAAAATTCAAAGAATAAAAGAGGCATCAAGGTATCATGACTTGGATGCCATGTAAGCTTCATTTTCAAGGACCTATCTCAAGTGACTATGATCACTAGTAACAAAATCTCAAAGGAAAGGATCTTTGCATATCTTCTGCATGGTTAGTACTTTTACTCTACTCGGATGATAATGAAGACTTTATAATCCCACCTTACCTTTGAAACTAGACTTGAGTTGTTTTCTGCATACTCTAAAGTGTGACCAACAGCAAAGGGAGTAGAAAGGTAGCATGAGAGTGTGTTAGCCCTAAAAACAAAGGCAGCTAGATACGATTCTCATCGCACTACAATACCATGTAGCATTTGCTATATTGAATGTTAGGGGAAAAATATTTACATTTATTTATATATTTTGTTCTAACATTTCTTAGTTTGATTTTGCACTGCTAAGAGAAATACCTGAGCCTGGTTGCTTTTATAAGATAGAAGTTTATGAACAACTCAGTTCTGGCAGCTGGAAAGTCCGAAGTCCAAAACCTACAAAATGCCTTATGGGAGCACAGAGGATGGCAGGCATATTCAGAGAGACTGTTCCAGAAAGAATTCTCTTTTATAACAGCCAGCTCCTGTGAGAACTAACACATGCTCACAAGAACTAGAACTCACTGGATCTTAGGAGACATCATTCATCTATCCCTGAGACTGTGGCCTCTGAGATATACTCACCTTGAACCAATCACCACACCCTTGAGACACCAAGAAGGAATTAAGTTTTCACTTAATACCTTTACAGTCAGTACATTCAAGTCACTACTCATAAATTCCTGGGGACATGTTCAAACTATAGCATTCCACCCCTGGCTTCCTAAATGCATGTACTTCTCCCATGCAAAAGCATCCCAGGGATCCCCAAAGTCTCAAGTGTTTCCAATACTAACTAACACCTCATTTGAAACTCAAAGCAAACCTGTGAAGCCAGAACAAATAACATGTGCCCAATATACAATCAGGGAGCAGGCACAGAGTAGAAATGGCCATTTTACCAAAAGAAAAGAGTAATTGGTCCCTGGCAAGCCCAAATCCAAAGGGGCAATCATTCAGTCCTGAAATTCCATAAGCTGCATTCTGGACCCATGGAAGGGACTGAGCCTCCAAAGCATTAGACGACCTTGTGTCCCTGGCTTGTTGGGCTCAGTCTATGCCACAGTTCTCCCAGGCTAATATGGCTTACTGACAGTGCCCCAGTTCTAGCAAACAGAGCTATCCTGGTGGGTGCCCTCTGCTCAGACTCCACATTCCCACACTGCTCTGCCCTAATAGAAGCATTCCATAGAGGCTTCACGCCTGCAGCAGGTGTGCCTAAACTTCCAGGCTGACTCTTAGAGCTCCTGTGTTTGACTCTCCTGCAGGATTAGTAGCAGGTGTAGCCTCACGTGGATATAGATGCTGCTTGTGCCACTGCCAAGGTCTGCCCCAAGCCTGTAGGGTCTGAATACCAGCTGCACTCAAACCTGCTTTAATCATTGCTGGAGCAACTGAGCACTGGCAATACAGAGAATTCCAGGCTGCAAAGAGAAGAATGCTCTCCCTGGGCCCTTTCCCAGAAACCATTTTGTGCTCCCAGGCCTCTGAGCTGTTGCTAGGAAGAGCAATGCCTGAAAATCATTGCTCTCATTGTCCTGACTACTCATTGTCCCCTCTAGGCAGTAGAAACTTCTTAGCAACCACTCTCCCACACCTTCAACGTTCTCTACCAAATACACTTTTTCATTCTTTGTCACATGATGAGACTGCAAATTATCAAAACTTTTCTTCTCTGCTCTTTTTACCATACGTTCTATCTTTATTTTTTTTATTTATTTTTACATTTTTCCACAAACATTTACTTTACATAGCAAAAAATTTTAGCTCATACTCTATAATTCTTGACAGTTTACAAACACTGTGGCACATATACTCAATGGAATACTATTCATCCATAAAAAACAACAAATCCCTGACTTTTGAAAGGAAGTGGATGAATATGGAAGACTTACTGTTGAGTGAAGCAAGCCATGCTATGAAGGAGAGACATTGTATGTCCCCACTTAATATATACCGAGTGTCTGCACTCTAAATGTGTATATATATATACATATATATATATTTGTATATATATATATGTATATATATATTTTTGAAACCATTCTGCTTCTGTTGTTATAGATTTTAAAATTATACAAAATTATAAGACATATTTTGAACATTATCTTTAAAATTCAGTATTTTGAGATACGTTCTATCTTTAAATCATCTCGCTTCTCATTTTCATCTAGAACCACCTCCAGATAGCTTCATCATCCATATCTTTATCAGTGTTCTGGTCACAACTGCTTACCTCTCTCTAAAGAGTTCATTTCTAAGCAGTTCTTCCAAGCCTCCAGAATCTCAACTTTTCCTGCACTGCTAATCAAAACTCTTGAAACCCCTTTTCTATTCCCAGTTCTAAAACTTTTTCCCCATTTCAGTATCTGTAACAACATAACCCTATTCACTGCTGCAGTTTCTGTTTTAGTCCATTGTTGAATTACTAACAGAAGTACCTGAACCTGGGTGTTTTTATAAGGAAGACAGAAGTTTGTTTACAACTTACATTCCGGTGGCACGAAGTCCAAAGTCCTAGGCTGACAACACAGGAAACCTAAGCACAGACAGTAGCGGACAGATGAAGAGAGGGCACCTGAATAAGTTCTCTTTTGTAACAACCAGCTCTTAATGAGCTCTCTTTTATAACAACCAGCTCTTGAAAGAACTTGCCCATTCTCGGGAGAACTAAAACTCTCGCGACATCCTTAATTGCAATACAGACGATACAGTTAAGTCCAAATACATGAAAATTTTGAATGCTATACAATTCAACATCTTAAAAATAAATATCCCTAAACATCTTTGTCTTTTTAATATTTTAAAGAGAATAGACTTTGCTGGAAAATTAGGCATTATATAGTTGAAAACAAATGGACAGCATGAATATGTAAAAATAGTCTATGCCCTGGGACCAGTAGTTAGTGTAATGGCTATGTCGCTGGACTCCCATGTAGTCGACCGCGGTTCAAGTCCTGGACCTGGTGGCTTGAACTCTCGCCGGGCGCGTGTGCATGCGTGCCCAAGACCCCAAGAGGAGAATGGAGGAGAAGGGATTGTGGTGTGGCCATCCCCCATGAGGGGGTGGTGATTTCTCACCTTCTGTCTCTCTGTCTCTCTCTTTCTGGCGAGCACACATGCCCTATTAGCCCTATAGCAAAAACCTCCTTTTTCTCTCTCTCTCTCTCTCTCTCTCTCTTACTCTGGCAAGCATACATGCCCTGTAGCAAATTTTAAAATAACAATAATAATAAACAAATAAAATAAAATGAAAAATTCACTCCAAAGCAGTTTTTATTTTATTTTATTTTTTTTTTATTGCCAGATGGCACATTCACTCACCACAAAGAGACAGAGATAGATAAAGGGGAAAAGCACCTCATAAAGTGGAATAGTCATGCCACAATCCCTTCTCCTCTAATTCTCCATCCAGTCAGGATTTAAAACATGCAATCACACATGGCCAGCATGTTTTTCAAGCAGCCAAGGCTAGGATTTGAACTGCAGTCACCCGTTAGATCTGGCTCCCTTAACCACTAGACTACCAAGCCAGTCTCTCTGCCAAAAATTTTAAGAAATAAAACACATTGTTTTCCTCCAAACATTTTCTAACTTTAGAGCTAACAGATAGCAAATAGTTTTTTCTATGCAAATCAGTAAGTTTAAAAGTCCACACAAAGATGTTTAAACATATAGTACTACTAAAATTTTAATGAGCCCTATGCATGATCAGTTACAAAAATGGTTATTTCATTCATGCTTATGGATACAAAAAGAATAAAAATAAAAATGTGTTTAAAGTATACAAAAATGCAAATGTACTTGTAGTTATGTCACTTCCTAAAATTAGTCCCAGGTATATTTGAAAAATTTGGACTTTACAGATATTAGAATCAGAAATAGGGACCTAATGAACCAGTCTCTCAGGTTTTTAGCTATACTGAACAATGAGAATTTATCTTTCTAAAGAAACCAAGTAAGTAAATATTCAGTTAGTCAAAATTTCCATTAGTCTCTTTGAAGGACATATAATAATATCAAATGTAATCCTTTCCCTCAAGGAACTAGAAGTCTAATTGAAAAAGATAAGATATTTATACAAAAAAGTTAAATATTTATCTAATGATTAAACATTACCTAGAGTCATTATTAGAATTTAGACTGCACTGATATATTGAAAAAAAATGTAAGTTATACAGAACTGATCTTCATAAATAAAATTACTTTAACAGGTAGAAGAGAATTACATAAACTTTCGGAATTATTGCCATGTTCTCTAATTTTAAATTAGCACTCACCATACCCAAGAAACGTACAAGTATTTGAAGCCTGACATTCAGGACATGAAAAACCAAAGGGCATATTTTTGCTCTTAAAAAAACAGGAATCCTCCCGCCCAACAACCTTTTGGGTGTACTTCCTTTCTTTCCTTTCCTTTCTTTTCTATTAAACGTTCTTTCCTATCTAAAAAAAAAAAAAAAAAAAAAAAAAAAAAAAAAAAAAAAAAAAAAAAAAAAAAACAGGAATCCTGCTAAGACCATAAAACCAAACTGCATGAATTTATACAGATCTCATTCTCTAATAAATTCTGAAATAGTTTCAAAATGTTTGAAATAAGAGATATGGACCACTGTGACTGTATTTGGTGTACGCCTAACTATTAACCTCTAGGTAAAGAATGCAACTACATCATGAGCTCATTGCCTACAGAATTGACTTGAGAGATTATTCAAGGTGGCTACAAGTTTGGTCAGCCTCAAAGCAGGAGTGGATGGAGAACTTACTTAAGAAAGACTCAATAAAATTTGTGGCAAGCAAAGCATTAAGAGTATTCTACTCCCCTCCCCCCAGGATAAATAAATAGTGCACCAGACAAAAATAAATTAGTACTATAGATTCTATTGTTCCTGCCTGTGTGGGCTTAAAGGAGAAAGGGATATAAATTAATTATATTTTGATAAATTTCCTATTCAGAATAAGTTACTGGTACAAGACTCTCAGAAAAAGACTTGAGCAATCATTGACCACTAGATAGTGGTCTCTGGGGGCCAACAGGTGGCATAGTGGTTAAAGGCACTGGATTCACACATGGCCGACCACAGTTCAAGTCCCAGACCTGATGGCTTGCTTGCTTACTTTCTGTCTCTTTCCCTCTCTGTCTCTCCCCCCCCCCCCCCCAGCCCTCTCTGGTCAAATTAAAAAACTAAGTAAATAAACAAAGTTAAATAAGATTTTTTAAAAGGTTTCTGGGCTGAAACTCAGATAGACTTGGACAACCATTTATCAGAAGTTTTCTAAAAGTACAACTCCCTAAGTGTAGAGCATGGCATATCTAGCATGTGACCTGCACATGGACAAAATGTGAACAAGTTCCTCCTAGCTAGTATAAAAAACCCACACTTGAGTCCTACTTCGGCAACTGACTTTTTGGGATCCCTCCCTGTTGGACGCTTTCCTCTCCTTCAATGAACCTTGCTTTGCTCAACTCGCTTTTGTTTGATCATGTTCTAATTCTTCATGAAGGTGAGACAAAGAATCGGGTTCTCTGCTGTTCTACATTGGGTATTGGACTGAAACACCCAATTATATCATTTCATTGAGGTGATATAATATGTAAGTTATTAAAGGACAGACATACCATCTAAGCAAATATGTATGAATTGCTGAAACTTTCAGTTTTGACGCTGAAAAAGAAATTACAATGAGTCTAGAAACACAAATTAAAATATTCCTGACTTCAAGTTTATGTTTCAAATAAATTTCTATTTTTTCCACTCATGTAATTGACTAAAATAAAGCATATGAGTGGGTGCATGTATGTGCGCACACATGTGTGTTTATGGATGTGTCACCTTCATTCTTGGGAGTAGCTTTTGTGGAGCAAGGGAGTTCCCTGGGAAAGACACATCACATGCACCAAATGAGAAACCTTTAAATTTGTTTCTAAAAACTTCAGAGAAAAACTTCAGAGAAAAACTTCAGTTAAACTATAACATTTAACTTTTTCTAAAAATAAAACATGAAAAATCACGTTGTAATTAAGATATGAATTTAGAGATGTCAGTAGTTTTAATTGTATTTCTAAGAAGTAACTATCTAATTAATTTTATCTGTATAATAACAATGACATTGTATCTTTTTTCATTTTTAAAATATCTAACTAGAATATGGCATGCCTATATATATATATATATATATATTTTTTTTTTTTTTTTTTTTTTTTAGAGGTTTTTGCTATAGGGAGCATGTGCTCACGAGAAAGACAGAGAGAGAGTCAGAAAGAGAGAGAAATGGCCATACCACAATCCCTTCTCCTTGGGATCTTGGGCACACATGCACATGCACCCAGCATGAGTTTAAGCCACCAGGTCTGGGACTCAAACTGCAGTTGACTACATGGGAGTCCAGCAACATAGCCATTATGCCAACTGCTGGTCACTCCCATATTTTACAAATATAGATCAAAAATGTTTTGAGGGCAATTTCAGATGTAGACCTAACTTTCCTTCCCACTGTTATTCCATTTTGTGGCATCTCTACATTCAGATATTCCACCAGCTTTATGAATTTTGCTTTTAATTGATCTTATTTTTTTCTTCTTTTACATTCTCCATAATTGGGATTTTATTTGACTATATAGACTGTCTCTTGGGTTCTTATTTTACTAATTTTCATAGTATTTGACTCAATTTAGGCTCTAAGAAATAGATGGAATTCTTCCTTATCTCACACTCAACTCTGTTAGCAAAATTCCTATAAAACCCAAAATGAATTATTAAAGTGTGTGTGTGTGTGTGTGTGTGTGTGTGTGTGTGTTAGGTCACCCATTCTTGGCATCTCAAACGGATTTTCGTAACTGTTTCTTCAGATAATGAGCTGCAAAAATTATAATATTCTCTCATAAAATAGAAACAAAAACTCTGAAGCAAATATTTGTCTTTAACACTTCCTCAGAGGAGTTTTAAATTTTCACCTCTTGAGCTAGATATCATGTTGTGAAGTACCACCATTTTGGGGAAGAATAATTCTAGATCAAAACATGGCTGTGGATAATTACTTTACATTTTCACAATCATTGATTATTATTTCAAAGATAAAGACGAGAAAAGCAAACATTCCCTATAGTGCCTGAAATTTAATCACATTCTAGAAAGAGATTTTTATTTTCAGTAATTGAAGAATGCTATGCTTGGCTCCAATATTCTGAGCTCACTCTTGAACGGACTGAAGAGAGCAGGAATTAAACTTGTTCCAGACATTATTTATATATTAGTAAAGAAAAATAAACATTTTCTTCAAAATATGCATTGCTTAATCTATTAGAAGCCTAGTTTTATTTTCTGTAAAATGGATGTTAGGATAATAATATTAATAATAACCAAATAATAAACAGTATCTATATTCTATCTCTGTCATGATGATTAAATGACAGAGTCCATAATAATATACCTGGTGCAAGGAAATATTCAAGAAGTCTTAGTAAATGCTAAACATACATTCATTCATTCATTCATTCATTCATCTATAACTTTTTTGCTGTAAGGTGCATGCATTTGCCAAAGAGAGAGGGAGGAAAAGGGAAAGTGAGAAATCACCCCCTTGGGGGATGACTACTATAATTCCTCTTCTCCAGTCTCCTTAGGATTTGGGATACACACACATGAGCCCAGTATGATTTTCAAACCACTGGGTCCAGGATTTGAAAGGTGTAGTAGCTCATGTGGGATCTAACACCTTAACCTCCATGCTACCTGCAGGCCCTAAGAATTTCTAAATGTACAGGTATTACATCCTGCATAATATTAGCAATACACATTATACTGGCATGATTCTACAAAGTAAAAGTCTGAGTAATCTTTCTTCTTCTAATTGTAATTTAGATCAATGCTGTCAGTCCCACTCTAGAGAAGGAACGCGAGGTGATTATAACACCAGTAAGTGAAACATCAGTTTTCCTAGAGACAAGAGCTTATCTCTAAGGGTTACAAATCCTGAGAAATCAATAAATAGCACTGAAAAAGTATTGTGATGAATACTGCTGATTTCAAAATTAATGAAGTTTAGTTTAATGCTATTTACTAACTGTGATATTTCATACTGTGTTTTAAATTTCTAAATGAAATATTCCTCTCTCTAGGCTATATTATCCATCACCCAAGGTTCTGGAATAGAAACACTTTATGTTATTATTAGCCTGTTGATTATCTAAGGGCTACTGCAGAAAATCACAGCCTCTGTAATACCCACAGACAAGAGTTCAGTCCATGTGTGTTGGAAACATTTTGAATTATCTTCCTTTTTTAGCTTCCACTCACTCTTTCTACATAGTGGGAGAGGCAGAACAGAAGTGTTTTTCTAATTTGCGTTTTGAGAAATCCTTAGTCTAGAACAAAATGATGAGCTGGGAACAATTTAAAAAAACACATAGAGTGAAAAGTTTGGTTTTTGTTTTGTTTTGTTTTAGATTTTTTTTTTTTCTATAGGATGCACGTGCTCACTGGAGAGACAGAGAGAAAGAGAGAAATCACTCCCCAGGGGAGATGGCCATGTCGCAGTCCCATTTCCTCCATTCTCCTCTTCGCATTTTAGCCAGACAAACATATGTGCCCTGTGTGAGCTTTAAGCTGCCAGATCGGACTACGTGGGAGTCCAGCATGGTAACCATTATGCATCTGCTGGTCCCTAGAGCGAAGACAAGTTTTAATCTTCTTACTTCTACTTCTTTACTTAAACACCCAATAATTTTTCAGGAGTTTTCTTAAATAATCTGTCTGATTATTTTTATCTCAAATTTTATGAGATTAGTAGGATGGCTATATCATTTATGGTCCAACCCAGAATACTTTTAAAGTAAAGGGGATTCTGTTAAAAATACCATAGCAAGAATAAACTGGAATGGCCTTTGGGAAACCAGGATATATGGACACCTGTAGAGAAGGAACTACATTCCAGGACTTGACAGTGTGCCAGTACTATATTTAAAATGCCTTAGGCCAGCTGGTGGTGTGGTGGCTAAGGTGACTGGATCCCACATGGCTCACTGTGCAGTTTGAGTCCTGGATCCAGCAGCCTGAGAAACAAGCTGGGTGTGTGTGTATGTGTGTGCCTAAAATCCCAAAAGAAGAAACGCAGAAAGGATTGTGGCATGACCATTCCCCATGGGGGTTGCTTTCTCACTCCTTCCCCTTCATTTCTCTCCCACAAGTGCATACACCCTCTTAAAAATTGAAGAAAAATAAAGTAATCCCTTAGGTTTCTTTGAAAGTTTACTTCTTTGAACACCTGATCATTGTGTCTGAGAACAGTATAACAGACTGCCTGTTGTCACAACTCAGGCTTTTTATAATACATACTGAAGATCCCTGAAGAAATAGAAGAGTTCCATGAATAGCCCAAGAGTACCAATGAAATAATCTATCATTCTAGAAAAATAAAATGCCATTCCTCTAATGCTTCAAGTCATGAAAATGTATTACTGAAATAGCATAAGGATGCCATGCTACCATGTCTTTGAGCACTTGTAGTGAGACTAGGTCTACTGGCATCCAATTTTAGACAATCTGATAAATTTGTACATTCAATGCTTACAAAGAAGTGAACTTCCTTATTTATATAGAACAACTTTTCACTAGGAGTTTTTTGAACCCATATACATTGTTTATCAGGCAAAACAATAAGGAAAACATAAAGAATCAAAACTTATCAATTATTACATGAATGACAACAAAAAGATGAAATTTTGAGTAAGTATACACATAGAGTTCATTCTATAGTCCAACATATCTCTATAAAAATCACCTTTACAGTAATTATGATTTGTGTTTAGATTTTCCCAATTTATACACATCCAGAAATGACCCAATCATGGTGACGCAGCAGCAGTAATGCTCTGCTATGCTGGAGGCCATATGGAAGATCAGAGTTTGGTTCCCAGGTCTGTTTGTACACAGTACTCGTGATCCTAGCAGCAATGAAGCTTTCTCAGGCAAGAGACCCTGTCGAGGGTGCTTTTGTCTCTCTCCCAATTCCTCTGTCATATAAGAAAGAAATAAACTTTAAAAAAAAAATCTAGACATGTCAGATAACCTCCTCAAAAAAAAGCTCATGCTGTTTGTTTTTTATTTTTCAGAGAGAGCACGGGTTCCCTGGAGAGAGAGATCTAGGAGAAAGTGAGAAAGTGCCTCCCATGGGGAATGGTCACACTAAATCCATTCTCCTCCATTTATCTCTTCTTTTGAGATTTTGGGTATGTACATGTTTATATCCGATGTGTTTTATCAAGCTGCAGGGTCTTTGACTTGAACTGTGCAGTCAGCAATATGACATTCAGCCACTTGACCACCATGCCACCAACCAGTTCATCATGCCACCAGCTGGCCTAAAAAATCCAGTTGTAAAAATAAAATCATATACTTACATATAAATTAGAAAGTTTAACCTTAACTTGAAGCCTACCTATAAGTTATTAATATTACATTTTAAGCTTTAGTTTCAATGGCTATAACTATGTAATAAGAATTTACTAAACTTTTAAAATTATAATTCAAGTATTGGAAATAATCACATTTGTTATAAACTGCTTTTTTTCATGTATAATGTCCTCTATTCCTATGATCATTTATTATGGCTTAATTTTCAGATCTTTCATCATTAACAGTATTTAGATTTGTATGATGTTTAATGGGTTCTGACTGGTCTGCCTTTGGTTATAAAAATAAACATTAAAAATTGTTGAATTTTTAAATTCCTATAGTTATTTTTTTATGTACTGTCAGTGTAATCATGCCTTTAGAGTCATTCTTAGTTTGAATATTAAGAATATAGAAATTAGTGTTTTTTAAATACACGATATTATGAAATAATCTCATAGTTTCTTCTCCAGTCTTCACTGAGATACAAGTCTTAAAGGAGACAGAGGAAAAAATTCATCGCAGCTGTCTATATAACCACAACCTGGCAGTAGGAAAATAGAAAAAAGAAAAAGGAAAAAAAAGAGGTAAAAATTTCACTGGGCATTTAGGCTAAGAAGAATGATGAGTAGAGAATGTCCAAAAATATTTTTGAAATTCATTATGAGTATCAGTTCAAGATTGATAAATTTTAAAAGATATTTTAAAAATTCTATAACAGCTAGGAGATTAAAAAAAGGATTTTTGTAATTTTTAATTTTTATAGTCGCTAAGACAGCAAACAGTGACAAAAACAAATCAAGAAAGCTATACTGATGGAAAAGATGATGATAGGAAAAATACGCATTTTAAAATGACTTGTGATAATCAGGGATGTTTTAGAAAAATTTGAGTACCATAGACAATATCCAAAAAATAGATTCATAGTAGAGACTAGAAAGTACTGCCTGTCATTGTAAACAAGGAAGGGTAAGGTCGATGGATGGAACCAGTTCTATCTACTACTAGAAAAATTTTCCATGGGGCTTTGTGAATACAAAAGTGAGGAAGAAGTAATCTAATTCAGATAACAATTAAATTACAGAGAATAACAGCTTGAGTTAGAATTGGACACTACTTTTAGCACTCAGTAAGATGGTGAAACAGAAATGGTATAACCAACTGGGCGAAAAGTTCAATGGATTTAAACTGGAAAACTAGAAGAAATCAATCATCTTATGGGTCATACTGTATCAAGAGTCGTATCTTTAATTTTACCTATCATGAGAATTAAAAGAGATAGAAAGTTCGATGAACTCTGAACTTCACTATGTAGCAAAACAGATTTTAGTACTCTGTGTTTAAAATAGACTTTAATAGAAGTAAGATGGAAGTGGGAATTATAAAGATAGCTTCTAGCTCCTACCTCAAATTTTAAAGATATTATCTCTTTATGCCTCTAGGTAATGGGTGTCATAAATCACTGGCTGTAAAAGAAGTTCAGTTTAAGTATTACTTCTTTTTTTTGGAGAGGTTTTTGCTATAGGTCGCCAGAAAGACAGAGAGAGACAGAGAGACAGAAAGTGAGAAATTATCACCCCCAGGGGCGATGGCCACACTGCAATCCCTTTTCCTCCATTCTCCTCTCAGGATCTTGGACACACACACATGTGCCCGGCATGAGTTTAAGCCACAGGATCCAGAGCTCAAACCGCAGTCAACTGCACAGGAGTCCAGTGATATAGCCATTACGCCAACACTGGTCCCAAGTTTGGGTATTATTTCTATGCATTGGGTAAACCTATAACACTTGTTTCTTTGATTTTACTTTTTTAAAATTCCTTCAATTTGACATATGTTTGTTGACATAGCCATTTGTAACTGAGTGAAGTTTTCAAAAAACTGAAAGCAATGGCTTAAAATTCTTTGCGTTTAATAGTGCATGTCAAAGAAAATAATCCTTTAATGCAAATTTCAAAACTAGTTACATGTGTCATTCTGCAGCTTAATACTATGAACAGAGATGGAAGAAGAGCATATTTGGGTAAATAAAACTCTATACTTGGTAGAAAACAACACTCTATTTTTCAGACCAGCATAGTTAAGTGTTATTCAAATCACTGACAAAAGCTAATTCTTTCCATCTATACTTCTGTAGTTTTCTTAAAATTGAATAAGTGGCAGTTTAAATAAAATTTTGAGGGGTCAGCAAGTGGCATGGTGGTTAGGTGCACTGGACTCCCACAGGGCCGACTATGGTTAAGTCCCAGACCTCAAGACTTGCTTTCTCACTTTCTTGCTTTCTCTCCCTCACTCTGTCCCTCTCTAGTCAAATTTAAATAAACAAATAAATAAAGTCAAGTAAAGTTATTTTTTTAAAAAAGTTAATGAAATAAAATAAAATCTTGATCAATTAACTATTCAGCATTCTATAGATGGAAGATTTCAGAACCCAGAGCATATTTTAGCACATAATATAATCAGTGTCTCTGCAAGGTACCAATATTTCTAAAATCATTTTCACCAAACATTTAAATACTTCTCTTTTTTTAAGATTTATTTTAATTTTTTATTCATTCATTCATTTTTTTTAACTTCACGAGAGAGACACACACACAGAGAGAGAGGGAAAGTGAGAAAGCCAGCCACCAGGTCTAGGACTTGAACCGTGGTCGGCCATGTGGGAATGTCCAGCGCCTTAACCACCATGCCACCTGCTGGGTCCCAATACTTTTTGATAAAGCTCTAAGTATATTTTCTATTAGGTTGTTTTCTACTTTGTAAGTATTATTTGCATATATACTAAAATGAATTTTTTAAAATTTTTTAACAAATGTTTTCCTTTCACACAAAGAATTGAAACATAGTAAGTTTATCTAAAAGGTTCCACCCTTTCACTACCAACTTTATTTTGACTTTTGACTTAATGTATCTTAAAATAATATTTTACTTTGGTCCCACAGGGGGACTAAATAGCTCATCTTAACTCTGTATTTTATGCTCATCAATGAAGCAACTTAATGTGGTGAACAGAAATGAGACTTTTAAAGTTGAAAATGTCTCCACCTGAAGTTACTTAACCTGTAGGAGACTTATTTTTGTCATCTGAAACACTGACCACCTAGCAGCCCTTCTGTTTTCTGGTTATATTTTCTTTCACAACGTCACAGCTCTACACAACTTAGAAAGAACAATGTCAGACAGACCAAAGTGGGGCATAGCACTGTAATCAGAGGAGGTGATCTCTTTTTGAGAAAGGTGTCAGATATCCTGTGAGGTGAACTGTCTATCGCCAACATCACTGCTTTCTGCAAATAGCTGCATCAGTCATACAAAAGCAGCTGCAGCCTTTTATAGTAGTGTAGACATGAGCAGAGGGACTGACAGGTAACACAAAATAACAGACATTCTGGCACACACTCAGATTGTGTTAGTATCTGTGAGTCATGTATAGGTTCAGAAATGCACATAACAAGCACTTATGTATTGTAAAATACTCAAGCTTTGTTCTCATTAACAGTCAAAAAAGTTGTGTATTATTACAGCATACTAAATAAATTTTCCCAGTATTGATATACTGTCTATTGGTCCAGTCAAACATATTACCACATGCATTATCAACAGATAATTTTTCATTTTTGTGCCTCTTAAATGTTTTGCTTCTTTTTTTTCTCCCTTGATTAGTTTTTTTAAACTTAAACAATAAATTAATAACATTGTGATCTAATTCCAGCATAGGAATCATAACTATCAAAAAGACACTTTCTCCAAAGACATTGTATAGGCTTCTAAAAATCTCTAAAGGAATCTTTAGAGTCATAGTGGGTTGGTTTCATTAACTGGACTTACAATATGCATGGGTGCCCCAAATCTCGATAGGATGGGGAAAGGGAAGACAAACTATTGTGGTGTGAATATGCCCCTCTAGGAGGTGATCGCTTGCTCGCTCAGGCTGTCTCTCTCCCTCTCTTTATCTCTGTAAGTGCATGTACACACAATTAAAAAACAAAATTAAAACCTAACATTTTCATAATTAAGCTAATGTAAATTATTTAGTACATGTTAATTAAGAGAATTATTGAGATGATTAATTCCTATCTTTTTTGAAGAGGGCGCGTGCGCTCACCAGGAACGACAGAGAGAGAGAGAGAGAGACAGAAAGCAAGAAATTACCCCCCGGTGGGATGGCCACGTAGCAATCCTTTCTCCTCTCGGGATCCTGGGCACACACGCACATGCACCTGGCGTGAGTTTAAACCACTGGGTCTGGGACTCAAACCACTGTTAACTACATGGGAGTCCAGTGACATAGCCATTATGCCATCTACTGGTCCCTAATTCCTATCATTTTATTCTATGTGTTTACTGAAATGAAAAATATGTAACAATAGTGAGTTCAACAAAAGCAGGAATATGTTTACTTTGGTTAATCACTATAACTTCATACAAGTTCGATTTGGATTAAAATTAAAATAATTCTTTATGCATTTGAATAGACTTTGATTTTTCTATTGGGTTATTGAAAAAGTCATGATGCTTTTTTGTTGCATAGAAAAATATAGTCATGATTTTTCCAACAACCCAATATGCATTACCTGTTAACAGTAAAGAAGTTAATTCCTCACTGAAAGCTTATGAGTAAAGTTTTGTATGGTTTAAATATATAAAATAGTATATAAAAATTGTAACAAAATACATATTCTCTTCTTAAGTAATTTCTGAAATAAATGGCTCAAAAAGAAGAGCACGATGAGAATTAGCAAAAATAAAGCAATATATACATATATATGCACACTTCACATATATACATATGTATAGATGTGTATGTGTATTGAAAAGCATATCTTCATTAGTTGTAAACACAAAAATAAATGTTATGAGCTTTAAATGTCAAGATAACACATATCACATTGATTTGTGATACATTCCAACTCTGTTTATGAGCTATTTTTGAAAATTAGTGTTAGTAATGATAGCTACTACTATGTTGACCAATTTTTGAAAAAAAATCTTCCTGAATGAAGATGACTCATTTTTAAGGTGTGTTTAAATTCTAGTAGCAAAGAAAGATACTACAAAGTTGAAAATCCTGAAGCGAATGCCCATGTTATTAGACAATGAATAAAGGTTTAAATATACAGTAATGAGCTAGATGCAACTTAAAGAAAGCAATGGATTTAAGTTTGATTGATTCAAAATTACAATTTAGCAGCTCATTTCTCTGGTGTAAGAAAGTGTGTAATTAAGAAGGTACCAGAACCTTAGTGTTCACAAAGAAATAGTCTACTGGCTGCATTTTACTCTAAGTTAGCTAAGAACTTGCATATGAACTTGAAAGTCTTATCTTTACAGCTCTATTTAAAGCAGAAAATGAATACATTCAAGATAAAGCTGAGTATCTGGGAATAACAGGATACATATCATTGGCTGAGGTTATTAATAGTTGGCAGTAAGGATGAGAACAAAAGGTTAGGACTAGATTTCTGAGGAAACTGCTGTCAGTGGAGATGTTGCATGTTGGACTTTAGTTCTGGTGACAAACAATGCTGATATGTACTGATGTGGTTGTCACAGGTCAGCGTGTAAACCAAGGGAGCTCTAAACAGACATCTGTCTGAATCATGTAGGCAGCAGTGACAAATATAACCATGCAAACCTCATAATTGTCTTTTTATCTATTTCACATCAGGTTATAAAGTAAGAACTTTCTAGTTCATCTACCTTTATTTTGTTTTGTTTTGTTTTAGAGTTTTGTTTTGTTGTGTTGTGTTGCTATAAGGCACGTGCACTCATAGGAGAGTGACAGAGAAAGACAAAAGAGAATGTGAAAAGTCAACCCTAAAGAGGATGGACACACAGTAACCCTTTTCCTGCATTCTCCTCTTAGGATTTTGGGCACACTTGCACATGTACTGGTATGTTTTTCAAGCTATGGGATCGCAGTCTAGAACCACACAGTTAGCTGGTCATGTGGAGTCCAACCATCTTAACCTCCATCCCACCTGCTGATCCTACTTTTTCCACTTTTTAACTTTTTTTTTTTTTTTCTTTGCAGGGTTGAGTGTGTACAGTGATACAAAAAGCCTTATACATTTCTTTTTTTAAAAAAAATTGCCTACCGGGTGGCGTGGTGGTTAAGGCACTGGATGCTCCCACATGGCTGACCACGGTTCAAGTCCTGGACCTGGTGGCTTGCTTTCTCACCTTCTCTCTCTCTCTGTGTGTCTCTCCAGTCAAATTAAAAATGAATGAATGAATAAATAAAGTTACATAAATAATTAAAAAAACTTCAATCTGTTAAAAAAATTGCCTAATATTTAATAATATCTAGTGAAATGGCCTATAATCTCAAAAATACTTAATAAAAATCAAATTCTGCAGAATAACTTAGTTTAATTTCCCAACAAAGTAAATATTATAGAGAAATATTTCTGAAAAAAAAGACAAGCATTTGAAATGTTTATAAGATACTGAACTTAATTCTATAGCCATGCCTCAAAATCAATCTCATTATTATTGTAATAGTTCTAGTCCCATGCGTTTGTGTGTTTGAATAGAATGAATAAATATAGAGAAAAAAGTGAGAGAAAAGTAGTTAATAAAGAATGCTTAAGAAAGAATGATGAGAGAGCGTGAGTTGACTAATCTACATTTAAAGTATGCAAAGCAATACAGTATGCTACAGAAAGCATGGATTGAAAAGTAGACAACATTAACTTCAAATTGCTCTCAGTAGATTTCTAGCTAAGTGCCACAGGCATGTTAGATCAGTAAGAATAATTAAACTCTGGAGAGAAAGAAAGAGACAGAGATAGAGAGAAACAGAGAGATAAAATAGACCCAAACTACCAATATTATGATAAAAAGGTATATTATTAATAATATAGAGCCTACCAATATCAAAAGTATAATAAGGAAACACTGAAACACTTCTACATCTATAAATTGAACAAAAAATATAAAATGGAATAGTATCTTCTAAGATATAAAGCTGCCAAAACTCACTCAAGTAAAAAATAGATGACCTATGATGTCTTCCATTTAGTCGAGAAATTAAATTGTAATCTGGATGGACTCATTAGGAATTCTACCAAACATTTAAAAACATATGTTAACAATTTTGCACAATTTTTGTCCATAACGTAGAGTGTCTTGATACTAAAGTCAGATAATGACATTATGATAAAAGAAAAAAACTTCTTCTTGAATATTGATGCAAACATTTTTAACAAATTATTGACAAATTAAATTCAGCCATATATACAAAGCTTAATATAGCACAACCAGGCGGAGTTCATTCTAGTAATGCAAGCCAGTTTCAACATCAGAAACTCAACACCATTGAATTTCACCTACAGAAATCAATCCACACAACTCTTGATATTATAAATGTAAGAACCAAAATCCACAATTCAGAAAAAAATTGAAAAAATTCCATATTCATGAATGATAAAACTTTAAGCATCTTAAGAGTACTTCCTCAATCTGATGAAGGTTATATATAAAAACTTACAACTTAAATAATATGGTAAATGGCCAACAAAGTAAGTAATTATTTTCTCACCACTGATATTGAATATTGTATTTGAAGTCCTACACAGTAAAATAAGGCAAGAAAATCCAATAACTCTCCAACTCAAAAGAAAGAACACAATTGTTTACGAACAAAACCAATGGAATTACAAAATAAAATAAAAGCAAAACAAAAACCTTCAAAAGATAGGACCAGCAGATGACATACTGGTTACATCACTGGATTCCCATGCAGTCGACCATGGTTTGAGTCCCAAACCCAGTAGCTTAAAACTCCTGCTGGATATATGTACATGTGTGTCCAAAATTCAGAGAGGAGAATGAAGGAGAAGGGATTATGGCATGGCCATCCCCCCTTAGGGAGTGACTTCTTGCTTTTTGTCTCTCTATTTCTCTCTGTCTCTCCAGTGAGTGCATGAATCCTACAGCAAAAATCAATCAATCAAAAAAAAAAACTTCAAAAATAATAAGGAAATTTATAAGTCACAAGATACAAAATTCAATTGCATCTCTATATATTAGCAATGACTGTCTATAAATCAAAAATTCTAAAATTATTCCATGTACAATATCACCCAAACATGAATTTTGTCTAGATTTCAACCTAACAAAATATACATGTGATGCATAAGTGGAAAAATATAAAAATATAAAACAAATAATATATGTGTGTGTGTGTGTGTGTGTGTGTGTGTGTGTGTAATGTTCATGGATTAGAAGACTCATTAAGAGATTAATTGAATGACTAACTGAATGACTGAAGGATATAAAAACATAGTAAATGGTTGTGAATACCAGATACAGTGGGGAAGAGGGAGGGTGAAGGAGTAGAGTCTGAGGAGGGATATTAAAGAGAAAAATAGAGAGGCTAGGTATTTATGGGACAAAGAAATGGGATATGGCTTATTATTTGTTGAGGGATAACCTTACAGTATTGTCAACTTGACTGGTGTGAAATATACACAGGGAATTTTCACTTTGCAAGCTAAGTAACGTTATTGAATGCATAAAAAAAATTGAAATAATAAAAAATAATAAAAAGTAATTAATTCTTCCCAAATTCATCTATAGATTCTATGCATCACCAATTGAAGTTAGAGCAGGATATCTAGTAGATACTAACAAACTGATTACAAATACATATAGAAAGGGAAAGTAATAAGAATAGCTAAAATATTTTGAAAAAGAATATTGTGTGTGTGTGTGTGTGTGTGTGTGTGTATTTGGTTTTTATCACAGGGCATGTGCATTCACTGGAGAGAGAAATAAAAGCAAGAAATTGCCCCCACCCCCAGGGGTATGGCCAAGCCACAAGCCATTCTCCATTCTCTTCTCAGGATTCTTAGCACACATGCACATTAATCCAGCATGATTTTCTTATTTTTTTTATTTTTTTTTTTTTTGAGAGGTTTTTGCTATAGGGCGCTTGCGTTTGCCAGAGAGAGACAGAAAGCAAGAAAGCAAGAAATCACTCCCCAGGGGGGATGGCCACGCCGCAATCCCTTCTCCTCCATTCTCCTCTCGGGATCTTGGGCACGCATTCACGACGTGCCCTGCGTGAGTTTAAGCCACTGGGTCCGGGACTCGAACCACGCTCAACTATATGGGAGTCCAGCAACATAGCTATTACGCTAACTGCTGGTCCCTCCAGCATGATTTTCAAGCTACTGGGTCCAGCATTCCAACCACAATCAGCCATGTGGAAAGTTCAGCACCACAGCCCCTATACAACCTGCTGGGCCCTGAAAAAGACTATGTTTTAAGGCCTCGTTCTACCTGATTTTAAGATTTATTATAAAGTTATAGCAATTATCACTGTATTTTATTGGGAAAAATATAGACATACTGATGAAAGAAACAAAATAGATTGAACCTACAGAGAACCACACAAAAATGTGTAATTTACTTTTAATGAAGATGCTTAAAAAGTCATTAAAGAAAATAACTGATCAATAAAAATGTCAGTAAAATTAAATGCTCATATGTGAAAAATGACCCTTGACCTATATTTCACATTTTCTACCCAAATTAATTGTAAATGGATTTTAGATATAACTACACAATGTAAAATTATAAAGCATTAGGAAAAAAAAAAACTTAAATTGTGTATTAGGGAGCAAGAAAATAAAAGGCCAGTCACTAATGATAATTTCATAGCTCTGACACTGGTAGAAAAAAATGGTGAAACAAAAAAAATTAATTTCCTGCAAAAACATTATTTATAAAGTAAAACGACAAGTCACAGATTAGAAGAAAGTACTTTTCCATCACTGATCTGATAACATACATGTATTCAGGATAGGTGAAGAGCTGTCACAACTCAATAATTTTTTTTAAATGTGGAAAAATTAGAACAGACTCTTTATATCCACAAAAACACATTAATCACAAATAAAAATCAAGGTAGCAGTTCAACCTATCACTTAAAAGAAATACTTAGTCTTTTCTAAGCATATTTCATTAAGAAAATCTACTTGCACCTCCAAGTAGAGTGATTCATTCGCCAGACCTGAGATTTATTTAAATGAATTCTCGATTTAGGTTTGTCAGACACCAAAAGGTAGGAAAATGGCAATCAGTTTTGATTAGCGTTCATTATAGAATCTATCTGACTTAATGGCTATTAAGTTTGCTTATTTCTGCTTTCTTTTTTTTCCCTCTTTCCTTAAATCTTTTTGAAACACCAAATATATAATTGCATACTGTAACTGAAATGAAGAAAATATTTAGAACCTTGCTTTCTGAATCTCTTTCGCATCAAACCCTATTTTAAGGTTGTTCCCACTGAGCCCTAGAAGTTAAAGCAATCCTGGACACTGGCATATTGGATTGCATAGCTATGCAGCATGTAAACACACACAATGGAAGCAAAGTATTGATTCTCTGGGGGCCAGCAGGTGGTGTGGTAGTTAAGACGCTGGACTCCCACATGGCCAACCTCAGTTCAAGTCCTGGACCTGGCAGCCTGCTTTCTCACTTTATCTCTGTCTCTCTCTCTCTCTTTCTTTGTCTGTCACTGGTTCAATTAAAAAAAAAATAAATACAAGTAATTATATAAAAAATATTATTTCTTGGGACCAGCAGTTAGCATAATGGCTATATCACTGGACTCCCACGTAGTCGACCGCGGTTCGCGTCCTGGACCCAGTGGCTTAAAACTCATGCTGGGCACGTGTCGTGCGTGCCCAAGATCCTGAGAGGAGAATGGAGGAGAAGGGATTGCAGCGTGGCCATCCCTCCTCGGGGGGTTGATTTCTCGCTTTCTGTCTCTCTGTCTCTCTCTGTCTGTCTGGTGAGTGCACGTGCCCTGTGGCAAAAAACCTCTCCAAAAAAACATTATTTCTCTGAAGTGCGAGCACTATACTTTTGATGAATGTTGTAATCCCCATTTTAGTAAACAGTACTTTCAAAGTCAGGCTTATAACATGGTTTTATCAACCATAAGTCTCAAATGATTAATAACCCATTAGAATCACATTCAAGAGATTAGTATTTGGATGATTTTAATATACTTTTTTCTTTTTTCTTTTTTTTGAGAGGTTTTTGCTATAGGGTGCGTGCACTCGCCAGACATACAGAGACAGAGAGACAGAAAGCAAGAAATCACCCCCCAGGGGGGATGGCCACGCCACAATCCCTTCTCCTCCATTCTCCTCTTGGGATCTTGGGCATGCACGCACACGCACCTGGCGTGAGTTTAAGCCAACGGGTCCGGGACTCGAACCATGGTTGACTACGTGGGAGTCCAGCGACATAGCCATTACTCTAACTGCTGGTCCCAGATGATTTTAATATACTTTTCTAAGACACACACATACACACACACACACACACACACACACACACACACTTACCTGTTGATATTTATACATTTATTCTATGTTCCATTCCTGGACATGCTTTGCCCATCAATGGTACTACATATTCCATTGTATTCACATCTCTTTCTAGTAAAAGCTCATTTTTCATTTAATACTTAATGAAATTTATGTTTTCTAAAAAGACTCTTCTTCAACTCAGTCAAAAAATGTAATACTACAGAAATTCTCTTTCCTCTGAATTTCTATAATATTACATGGTATTTTATAATGGTTATGTTCATGTAAATATTCTTTTTATTACTGGGTTTTAAGGTTCTTAAAGGCAACATCTCAGATTTTTCCAGCAAGCAGAGCCTCAGGCAAAGCTTATGTCTGATAATTGTGTCAAGCAGTATTACCCTAGATAATTAGGAGTGAAGGAAAGGGGGTGTGACAGAGGAGGCAGAGCACACATGACAGTGCATTACAGAGTTGGTCCCTGCTCATGTCAGGAGTAATGGATCACTCAGTTTCAAAGACTGTCTTTTGGTTTGTTTTTTGTTTTGTTTTTGTTTTGAGAGGTTTTTGCTATAGGGCCTCTGTGCTAACCAGCACGGCAGAGAGACAGAAAGCAAGAAACCATACCACAAGGGGGATGACCCCGTCACAGTCCCTTCTCCATTCACCTCTAGGGATTTGGGGCACACATACACACAGACACACACACACACATGCAAATACACATGCCTGGTGTGAGTTTCAAGCTGCCGAGCCCAGGACTTGAATGGCTACCATCATTGGAGTCCAGTGCTCCAATCACCACGCCACCCTCTGGTTCTCAGGACTGTCTTTAAAGAAGTCAAAGAAGCTACCTCCAACAGGATGAAGTGATAGGTCACCTCCTGTGTTCCACTGGTCTAAGCGTCACCCAGTAGAGCATTACCTCACTGCACACACACAGGTGTTGAGAGATTTCCAAATCATCACCTACCTGAATGATGTCTGAAGGGAAAGAAACACAGCAAGGACCTGAAGTGACACCCTGCTGGATGCTGCACCTGTAAAGTTAGTCAGAGACCACCTGGGGTTGTTGCCCAGTGGCTGGGGCAGAACCAGCCAGTAGCTACCTGCCCTGGACACAGGTGAGACTGAATGGATGGGAGATGACAGAGAAGGGGTGTCTGATATAGTATGTATGATCATGAAGCTCTAATTACAAGGTTGAAATCCATCTTTGAAAGATTTACTGTACCAGAAGATTGTTTTCTTCACCACTGTTTAGATTCTTGCTGAATAAATGACTGTTAAGAAATTGTAGTGGAGAGGGATCAACAGATGGTGTAACAGTTACGTCACTGGACTCTCACATAGTTAACCACAGCTCGAGTCCCAGACCAAACCACCACACACACACACACACACACACACACACACACACACACCACACATATGGGATGGAGAATGGAAGAAAAGGGATTGACGCATTAGGTGGGGAGCTCTCTCTCTCATGCATGCACCTCTGGCAATTAAAAAAGAAAGTATAACAGGTAGATAAGAGTGAATGTTCATATTATGAATGGACAATCTGTTAAAAGAACATGCAATAAGTTAGAAATTTCCAAATCTTTAAAACTGAAAAGAGTTTTAGGCTGCTACTGGTATAAGAATGAAGTTACATAAATGACATGGACTCAGGTTCGTTGGGTCACTGAGAAAGTCAGATTTTCTTACTTTATACACTTGGTGAAAATAGCTATATAACGTCTCTGAGCCTCTTTGTTTTTCTATCAGAGAAGTCAGAGGGATAAATTTGAAGACTTCTTAGATTTTATCCAAACTTTGAAACTGATGTGTTCGAGATCCTGAACCAATAGCAAATAAATAATGAAACATTAATTTAAATACTACTGAGCATATACCATGTGCTAGGCACTTTTCTAGTTGATAAGGACACAGCAGTAAAAAAGCAGACAGGATTCCTGCCCTGAGTTTAAATACTACAGTGGGGAATCCAAAAGCAAAGTTAATTATGTGTGCAATAGTTAGAATTTAGGAGGCCAGAGAGGTGGAGTGCAATATTCACTAGGGTGGCCGAGGTAGGACTCACTGAAAAGCTGAGGTGACAGATCCAGCCAAATGGGTAATGGAAGAGGTGAATCCCAGACTGAGAACTGTGAAGGGTCCCAGCAAGGACCAGACTTCACATGCTCTGGGAAATTGACAAAGAATTCTGTGACTTGAGCCAAATGGCCCAAGTGAAGATGTTAAAATAATGATGAGAGAGGATTAGGAGGAAACCAGATGATGTAGCACTGTAGGGCATTAGAAGAAATTGGGCTTTTACTCAGAATGACAGAGTCATTTAGGGTTTTGAACAAAGAAATGAAGTGGTTTCACTTAGGTTTTGGAAAAGATCAGAATCACTCTGCTGTGTTGCGAATATATTATATGGGGCATGTTGTAATCAGATACGTAAGAAAGTAGTTTCCAAAAGGCACATCTGGCATCCTTTCTGTAAAACCAGCAGTCTGACTAAAATGATGGCAATGACACTGTGTTCTAATTTAGGTTTTTTTTTTTTTTAACATTATAGCTAAAAGGTTATACCTATTTTAGACCAAAGTCACTTTCTCCAGGGATTTAGAATTAACTGCCAAAATTATAAACAGGCAACATTTGGCTCGAAGAAATATGATTTAAAAAGAGAAAATAAGGGCTGAACTTTTGTGCAGCAGTAAAACAGGTCATTCTGCAAACCTGGCCCATAGCCTTAGGTTCCAGGTGTGTATATCCAGAAACCTTTCTGAATGCACTGGGCATACATGTGACCATAATCTGGAGCTGTCCGGGAAGCAGACTGTAACATCAAGACCCTGCTAGAAGTGCCTATCTCTTTGCCACACTCTCATCCTGTCTGTCTTGCTTTTGGAAGAAATATACTTTAAAAAAAAAAAACAGAAAAAAGGAAAAAGAGAGAGAAATGTGAAATGTGAATATATATATATATACACATATATATATATATACACACACATGCACATAAATATATATAATAAATATATACATATTATCCCTTTTATATACTAATATAAGTATATAAAACTAAAATTATATATTAGTACATAAAAGCTATATGTTAGTATATATAACTATACAAACTATTTCAAGTGTTATGCCCTGTATTCTTTGTAATGCCATGAGATCATTAATGTTTCCATTAACAAATGAGGTCACATGGTCAAGGTCATATAGTAAATAAAAGGGGAGACTTACATATTGGTGAGAGTGTCATTTCTGGTGGCAGAGAAATACAATAGGAAAAATGGTGCAGGGGGTTCCTATTGTTGTTGTAACACATCACAGGCACACTGCTGGCTTAAAACAACACAAATTTATAGTGTTTAAAATCAGAAGTAAAAAAAAAAATAGTTTTCATTGGGCTTAAATCATCCCTATTGGCAGGGTTATGCTCCTTCTACAGGCTCAATGGAAAATCCATTCTCTTGCCTTTCCAGCTCCTATAGTGTAACTACCCCCTTTGGCTTATGGCCCCCTCCTATCTTCAAAATCAGAGATGGAAGGGCTGGCAGATGGTGTGGTGGTTAAAGGCACTGGATTAACACAAAGGCGACTGTGGTTCAAGTCCCATGCCTGGAGTCTTACTTTCTCACTTTCTCTCTCTCTCTCTCTCTCTCTCTCTCTTTCTCTCTCTCTCTTTCTCAGATCAAAATTAAAAATAATAATGATAATAAATAAAGTTAAGCAAAGTAATTCTTTAAAAACGTCAGTGATGGCTAGTTGAGTCTTTTTCAGTCTACAGCACTCACCTCCATTAGGGAGTGCTCTCTCCCTCTCACTCTCTCTGGCAAGTGTGCATGCCCTCTGGCAATTAGGGCGATAGTAAAGAAAGACTGAAAAGAGTGAGGAAGAAAAAAATTGCAGACTTTAGTAATCTAAACTTCAAAATAGTTATGCTCAAGTGTGATTAATATCAAGACCACTGCCAAGGGGGAAAAGAACAGGATACAAATATCAGGAGAAAAGGATTACTGAGAGCCATTGCAGAAACTGCCTATGACTATGTGTGTGTTCTATAAAAAATGAAATGAAATTTCTTCCCTTAAAGCTATTTAATCTTACTTTCTTTGATTTTCTTTGTAAACCAAATATTTTAGAATCCAAAGTATGAAGATTAAGACAAATTTTAGTACATAACATGTCACCCTCAATATTAGGAGAAATATTTAGAAGCACAGCGTAACACATCTCATGTTAAGAATGCTATTTTTTGCCTATTTTAAAATGTTGAAAAAGGTATATTTATCTCTCATTCTCTTCTTTTCTTAGTAGTAATTTATAACTAAAGTATACTTCAAAACCAAATTAAAACTGTGATTTGGGGTATTATTATGAGCATATTCAAGTGTGAATAAATGGTTTAGTTGGCATCTTCATAATCTGTGTACCTTTTATTCTCCCTATTGTGTCATGTTTTTTGTATTTTTAAGAACCAAATGTGACTTTTGAAATATGAACTTTTGGATGGAATATGAATCAATAAGTCAACAGTGCAGTTATACAATTAAAGCTAGGGAGAAGGGTTGGTCATGGAGGAATGAAATCCTACCACAGTCAGTGGAGTGATTGCAAAAGGGTAACTTGTTAAACGGAAGTACATAACTAGTGCACATACCTACACAAACATACAAAAGTGAAGCCAACTTTTTAAAAAAATCTCGATACAGGAGCTAAATGCAGTTACTATGAATTATTGGAGTTCAATGTGTGTAATCACAGCATGTAAAACTCATAAAGTATCTTTTGGTTATGTATGTTAAAGATTCAACAGAGTAGAATGTTGCTGTAATATGAAGGCTATGAAGTAAAGAAAGACTCAGAAAACTTAGAGGATATATGGGAGATGGTAATACAAAGTCATTAAAAGATTCAAAATCATGTTCCAGCCATCATGGAGTAGAGGGAGCACGATACTCTGAAATGCTAAGGGCGATTGGGGTCCAATCCTGGGTCAACTCGTACATGCCAGGTGCACACTCACATGACTGATCCTGCAGAACTGGTGGTATAGAGCAGTGTGAGATTGTTGAGGGTGTTTGGCTTTCACTATCTCTCTTTCTCTTTCTCTCTCTCTTGAAATAAGTAAACTTAAAATACATATATACATGTATGCTAAAGAAAACATTCAATATTTATTTATTTAATTTATTTTAAGAAAAAAGTAAAGGATTCCAAACGCTCAGTATGTCTTCTCTGGAAGTAATTATTATCCTATTCCTATAGTACAATAAATAAAGATTTTTTTTTTTAAATTAACGATGAGCATGTTCATGTCCATGTATCAGAGAGATGCACTGCCCACAAAGTCTGGTCATGCGTTGACCCCCTTTCTCCAGTTTTCCAGCCCATTGGATCTTGGGCGTTCATACCTCAGCCTGTTTCAGGTCAACCTGGCTAGGGATTGAAACTAAAGTGCTCATGTGTGATCCAGCTCCTCTTGAGCAGTATATCATGGAGCCAGCTCAATAAATAAAGTTTTGAGTAACAAATTTGTGGCAGATTTATGCAACAATCCAGGTAAACAGACAGCTGTCTTTCTATGAGGAAGCAGGAAATGACAATTTCATTCTTCAAGAAAAACATTTTCCTATTTACAAATGTTTCCAAAAACTTGCAAAATCACCCATTCTAATAACATTTTTTTGTTTATTCATTAATTGAATTTTATAAGTAAAAATTTCATTATGACAAGAAATTATGTTAATTTTTGAATATACATATATTTTTAGTACGTACTTCATGTGAAGGGGAAAAATCAACAGTCTTCCTAAAGCAATCATACTTCAAAGCTCTAAATCAATTCATCAGATTTATGATTATAGACATAATAAAAAATGTAATTGTCTTTTCATAGCTAAGTTGATTACTATGTAGTACCTACCTGAATTCTTCTAAAATTTCATAAATTGCATGTGATTGGAGCTCATATGAAATTTAGATTGCTGATTGCCTTTAACCATAAGAAAAACTATTCAGAAAAAAGGTGAAATGAAAACCAAATCTTTTTATATACACACTGAGAAGAAAAAAATTACATAAAAAGGAAAGATGGTTTTCCTAATCAAAAGTATTACTCAAAATAGACAAAAAGAATCAACGGCTCTATAATAGCTCCTGTAATGGTAAACTCTCTCTCTTTAAGTAGGCAAGTGTCAATTAATGTTCACTGGGAGAATGTGTTTTGCTTTCACAGAATACCAAATATGACATTGGACTGGAAATCTGTTAGAATGCCAGGGGGTTTCTAGCTAGATTTCACAGAATGCTATTACTTGCTGGGATTCCCATGCTCTAGATAGGGTTAGAAACTAGTGTTATATTATTAATAAATACTGGACTGATTATGCTAATAAATGGGTAGAAGATATAACTCACTGACCTAGAAATTGCATAAGGTATAAAAGCACAATGTAAAATTAATCTCCGGTGAAGACCTGAGTGGTTTAAATATTAGCACATTACTTCAACAGTTTCCAAAAGTCTGGGAAGATTTATCAATAGTTGCAATATTGTTGAGTGAACCAGGAATTATATTGGGTCATTGGGAAAGTCACGACATATTTTCTATGCAAAAATGCATCATATTTTCTATGCAAAAATGTGTCATGACTTTCCCAATGACCTAAGAGACCGAAAGATTTTCTATGGATTTGGGGGGTGGTGCTGGAGAATTGTGATAGTTTAGCGAGAAATGCTTTTAGGTAATAGAAATAACTGATTGTAATAGCCAAAACATATTCTTTCCTTGTTACTGGGTAAGTCCTATAGCCTAGCAGTTAAGGGATTCAGATCTCACATGACTAACTGCAGTTTGAATCACAGTCCTGGAGGCTTGAAAAATACACTGGGCACTAGTGCATGTGTGTCCAAAATCCCAACAGTTGTAGAAGTGGAGAAGGGATTGCTGCATGACCACTTCCCATTGGGGCCTGACTTCTCCCTCCATAGCTCTCCTCTGTTTATTTCAGCCTATGCTCCCTGGCAATTAGGAAAAAGATTAAGTGATTTCCCTTTTGTGCATTCTGCCTAGTACTTATTTCCACTTTTGTTTCTTGATATGCAACCAAATGTTACCTTATACTTATCCAATATAGTTTCTCAAGCACAACACTTGTGATGCCCAGTACTTTGTTGTGGGGAATATCCTGTGCATTGTAGGATGTGCCCCTGCATTCTGGCCTCTTTCTATCACCTGAATGACACCTCTTCCCAATTATGATAAGCAAAAGTATCTCAGACATAGCCACATGATTGCTGGGCATCAAAGTCACTATTGGGTAAAAACCATTTTTCTTTTAAGTTTTGTTTCTTTCACAAGATGGAGAGACAGATAAGTACCCCCATTAGGATCTCATGCTGTGATCCACTCCCATGCCTGTCCAGCCAGTTAGGAATATGGGAGTGCACACCTAGAATGGATAGTTTGATCAGGAACTGAACTTGTGACCTTCTATGTGGATCCAGTATCCCTTGAAGAGTTAGTAATCATTGTACCACTTCTCTGTCTCAAGAAGCAATGTCCTTAAATGTCTGTTTCTATGACTCATGTGCAGATACTATTACAATGTTCGAGGTTATAACCAACATACATACACATTTTTAAATTTTTCCTGTGTTGGGAATCCCCAAGACCACTATCGGTTTTAATTATTCACTAGAAGGACTCATAAAACTCAGTATATAGGCATATTAATAACTGTGGTTTATTACAGTGAAAGGCTACAAAGTAAAATTAACAAAGGAGGAGCCAGCAGGTGTCATAGAGATCAAGGTGCTGGATTCCCACATGGCAGACCATGGTTCGAGTCCTGGATGTGATGGCTTCAGAATAACTCTGGGTTCATGTGCATATCCTTTAGAATACTGGGAGAAGGGATAGCAGCATGACCATCCCTCCCTGGGTGATGATTTCTCTTTCCCTCTCCCTGTCTCTCTCTCTGTCTCTCTCCAGCGAGTATACATGCCCTGTGGCAAAAACAAAACAAGACCCTTAAAAAAATTAGTAAAGGAGAAAGGTCCACAGGGGAGAGGCCAAAGGAAACTAAGTGTAAGCTTCCAAGAGTTCTCTCATATCTAAGTGACATCTACGCAGAGAATTTTTCCAGCAGTGAGGTCTATTAAGAGTTGTACAAGAGAAGCTCTTGAGGGACTTAATGTTCACTGCCTAGCACATAACAAATTCTCAGACTCTCAGAAGGAAAGCAGATATTTAGCCAAAAAAAGCACATTATTCATGCAAACCGTTTAGGTATCATAAACCATTCTCATCAGCAACTTTCTAAGAAAAGCAGTCTCAGATCAGCAATGTTAACCCTTTATTTTCTTTTCTTTTTTCTTTTATTGCCAGAGGGTTGTGCTGCAAACAGACAGATAAATAGTCAGAAGGGGAGAGGAAGAAAGCACTCCCAAATAGGCATGGTCACTGCAATTCCTTCTCCTCTGTTTATACATCCTGTTGGGATTTTGGGTTGACACACATACATGCACATGCCAAGGGGTTTTCAAGCTGCTGGGGCTGGGACTTTAACTGGTGTGATACATGTGGCATCCAGCTCCCTTAACCTCTAGGCTATGAAGCTGATCCTCATGTTAACTCTTTCTGCAAAGTTTCGATGTGTCAGCCAGCCTCACTTTAGACACCCAAAAATTTGTAGAATGAGTGAGTGATAAAATTAATCAACCAGTTCATTATGTTTTCTGTAAACATTTGTTATACTTCTCTATTTATACTTTTATTCATGGGGATTCCTAGCCTCTAGATAGAAGAGAATTATCCAGACAATGAAGTAGTATCAGTTTCACCATTAAATACAGGAAGATTTCAGTTCACTTAGTTGTACCAGCCTTGTCCCGAATTTTCAGAAAATTTTCCAACAACTCAATATCTATTGGAGATGCCCACATTTGTAACAGCATATGGTAATATTCTAGTCCATGTAAATTTCAATTGCAACCACTAAGAGGAATTCATATTTCTTAAATCTAGGATTCCATGAACAACCATTTTCTGCCTAGGACCCTATATGATATCATAAAGAAAATAATTATTCATTGGTTACAATCTTGTTTGAGATATGAAGCTTTTTACTATCCTTTAGACAACCTGCTATGGAATAATAGGATGGTTTGAGTTTCAAGGAAATACAACACACCATTTTTTTGATGATAATTAATGGTAAAACATATCCCATCACCTCATGACCCTCCTTTAAAATGCTTGTCATAATTATTAGTTTAGATTGTATTGCTGAAATATTGACAGGCCATCATCATCTCCCCCATTCTAAATATAATATTTAATGACAGTTGGGGTCGTACTCCTTTGTTCTTATTTACCTTGGTCTTGCCACCATCTTGAAAAGTATGTGACAAAGAGTATTTAACAAAAATGAGTTAAAAAAAAACAAAGGGAAAAAACAGTAATAGAAGTAACAGTCCATAGTCTATGTGTTCTCATGGTATATTAGGTTCTAGTTTAATGCAAACACAATATTTATAAAAAACAAGATGTAAGACAAATAAAAAAGCATGCCTTATAAGATTTGTTTCCTTGATTCTAAGGTTGGCTAAGAATGAGTTTCAGGCACATCTTGGCTCTATTCAGCAGTTCCTAAATAGGGCTTGGTTTGGCCTTAGGTGGTCAAAACATTGTACTTGACAACTCTGATGTAAGCAGGCTCAAAAGCGAACGCAGTGAGCTTTACAAATATCATCATCTCCTGTGCTTGCAATTTTTGAAAGAACTTTTGAGAACAGGGTTAAAAAGTATTCATTAGATGAAGCATTTCACTTTCCAATGCTGTCCTTATTCCTTTGAACGTACCATTGTTTCTGGTTAGACAGATAAAATGTGTTGGCCCAGCCCCTGGCAGTGAGTTTCCTTGTATATTACTCCTTCTAACTCTCTTCTTCTGTTGAGTTGGCTATTTTTGTTTCTTTGCGAACAATTGTACCTTAAGGGAACTATTCTGTATGCATTATTTTCCAAAAGGTGAAAGGGCTCAGCAAATGCTGATGTCTCTCAAAGTGTACTTTGACCGAGACCACAAAGTTAACATAATAAACCTTATAGTGTTCTCAAAAGTGAAGTCTAGTTAGATGGGCTAATAAAACTCAGTCTCATAATTCCCAGTCCAAAGTGTTGGTACCACGTTCAAAGCTGTGTTGGTGTCTACTCAGATAACCTTATTTAAGGTCTATCAAATGAAATACAACAATTTCATTGCAGTATAAATGTATAGTTAAAAATGATGACAACTGGCAGAAAACATTTTTGGAACTAAGAAGAAATATTAAGTAATTCATAGTAAAACAAAAACAAAACAAAACCTGTTTCCTGGATCCTGGAGAATGATAAAAGTTCAAGTTTATCCCGTTACCACTAAGGAACATGTTAGGAGAATTCAAAACTCTAGCTAGTGTTTGGCTTGCTGGGAGCTATAAGAACATAATTGATATTTGAAATATTGTAATACTATAGTTCCCCCAGTCTCTATTGTAAAATCCAGAGTTCCACTTATTCATTTTAATGGCTATACTTCTTTGGCATATCTTCAAATTGGTTCCCTACATCCTTCTTAGACATAAACTGACATTGGCCAGAATTGTACAATTTTATGATCAATATGGTATTAAAAAACAGTCCAGTTGCTTTCTTCCAAATATTTTTGCTTATTATTTGATTTTGTTGTGTCATAGTGTCACAAAGGCAAATGCAACTGACAAAATTAGGTATGGGGTAGCAGAGTCTGAAGCTTAAAAATCTGTCTTTTGTTGTTTGTTGGTTTTGGTTTTTGTCATCTTCAGTAGTTATTTATTATTACTGAGCCTAATCTATACAGTTGTGAACATGGGCTCCAAACTACTAGATCTAAATATGAATTCTGTTTCTGCTGCTACCAAGATTTGTGAATTTCAACATCATCTTTTAAATTCTCTGATATCAGACTTTTCATACATTAAAGACACTTATGTGTATATATGTTAGGGCAGGAGGTGTTAGTGCTCTCATTAGTAGTAAAAATTATTGCCAGGGCCAGCAGGTAGCATAGTGATTGAAGTGCTGGACTATCACGTGGTCTACTGTGGTATGTGTCTCTGGAGACAGAGAACCACACCAGATGTGTGTGTGTATGTATGTCCAAAATCTTAGGAAAAAAAAGTGAAGGAGAGGGGATTATGGCATAACCATCCCCTCAGGGGGGCGGGAGGGGAGTGATGAAGGGGCAGAACAGAACCAGAGTGACTCCATTTTTCCCGTGTCCATTTTGTCACACCTTACTGAGAGATGGCACCATTTCAAAAAAAGGTGAGCCGGACACGTAGAAAAGTCATGAGACCTCACCCCACCAGGACTGACCAATGAAAGAATCCAAGGAGATACCAGAAACCTAAAGGAACTTTTCGCCTAACTTAACTCAACAGCTTAATAACCAATCAACCAGAGACAGCTACAGTCCCTGTAATCTACAATCAATGTATTGTCTCCTGAGTGCTTTCCTCAGCACCCTTTGACCTCTGCCCTAACAGTCAAATAAATACCTAGCCCAACTAACACAGGGGCTCTGGACTCTGACCTGTGCAGGTAAGATTGGGAGTTCTGGCTGGAGCCTGAATTAGCTACCCTTGTGTGTTTACATTGGAATGGCACCCTGGTGGTCTTTTGGGAACATTCCAACCAGGACACAACAGTGATTTCTCACTTTCCCTATCATTGCCTCTCTCTGTCTCTCTCCAGAGAGCATTTGCACTCTATGGCAAAAACCTTAAAAAAATGATTTGCTCATTATCAAGGCTTTTACTACACAGATCAATGCAGTGTACTCTATTTCTCTCTCTTTCTGCCCCTTTCCTCCCTCACTGTCTCCTTTCTGTTTTTTTTTTTTTAAGGGTAACTTAAAATATAATTAGAGAAATTGATGTTTTCTTCTCATACAATTTCTTTTCACACTTCTAAAACTCTGTTTTTATCCTGGTAAATTTGAGGAAGATGACTTATATTATTAAAATAAAATTATTAGCATATCCACAGTATAAAAAAAAGAAGCTGAAGATAAATAACTAGCTACCATGTAGTTCTTCCTCTTTAAAAAACTCCTTTCAATCAACAACAACAATAAAACCAGTTTTAATAAATAAAGGCCAACAATGGTGAAGATTTGGTAGTGAATGTATAATGATCAATTTCTACTGCGACGACTAAAAGAAAAAATGATAAAAAATCTTTACTTCATTGTACTATATGATCCACTTTAAAGTGGTAACTTTTGTTGTTGTTTTCATTAACTGCTTTTTTATCTTATTACTTATTGACAGAGGGCACATGCACTTGCCAGAGAGAAAGAGAGAGACAGAGAGAAAGAGAAAACAGAAAAAAAACAAAAACACCTTCCAACAGGGTATGGTCATGCTGCAATCCCTTCTCTTCCATTTGTCTATTCTGTCGACAGTTGGTTCCATTGGGCTGGGATTCAAACCACAGTAGACCATGTGGGATCCTACTCCCATTTAGGTAATGGGGTTGATGTTATTTTTTTTTTATATATATAATTTAACTCTATCTAGTTTGAAAACAAAATATTTTGAAAAACAATGCAAACATTTCATTAGAAATTACTATCCTTCTCAGGTTATTTTAAACCAATAATAAACTTATTTTTATGTACTAATGCAAATTGTAGTCCATTGTATTTAGGATAAAATCCAGCTACATAAGGAAAATTGTCTAGTAAAAATAATATTACAGGCCTACATTTGTTTTACAATCAATACTTTCTATACACTTTGTCAGTTTATACAACAAAAGCTTGTTGAGGAAGTGCTAGCAGAAAATTACTGATGCCTAAAATTCAAAATGTTCTTCCTATTTAAACATAATTATCGGCAATAACCATTTAGTAATTTTATTGATAGTGGTTATATCTAGTTTATATTTGCCTAGAAATATCAGCTCTATTTGCATTGGTAATAGTGATAAACAATTTGTGTTTTCATAATAAACATATATGAGTTACAAGCACATTGAAAAGAAATAGCAAGGGAGTTAATAACATTTAATGAGCATATGGTGCATATGGTGTCTACTATATAGTGTAATAAGTACTTTTTAAAACTATGTCTATTCATGCTAATATTAAAATATTTTATAGTTTCACTGGGTAGATAGTCTTAAAAGTATCATTTAGAATCAGTAAGAAGCAGTCTGTGTATAAACATTAAGCACAGGAGTTCATTTACTGTTCACAACTTTGCCAGATCAGAATAATTATCTTACTATTGTGAAGAATTAGAACTGAGGCTCAAGATGGTCTGAAATTTGCCTGACATATTGAACTACTTGGTAGGTGGGCCAGGATTCATCATTTAGTTTGCATAATTCTAAGTCCATGATTGTTCCAGAATATCTTGCTGTTGCTCAAACAGGTGTGCATTGAAAATTGCTTACAAAATATGCACAAACAGATGGCACCTGCTAAACATATAACGGATAATAATATTCTGATATTTTCAAATACTCAAGAGTATCTAGCACAAACAAAGAGCTTGGAAATTTGCAACATTATATATTTGCACCTAGAAAGGACATTTATAAACAATGTAGTCCAACACTCTATGTGAGCGAAAACTTAAAGATTTTATCCAAAATGATTTACCCAACATATTATCTAGAAAATTTCATAGTCCATACTCAAAACCACTTCTCTTGAATCCATTACTAAATCTTTCTCTATTATATGAAGAAAAATTTTGTCATTATGTTTAGAATATTTCCTTGTCCAATCTAAGGGGTGAAAGATGTTAATTTTAGTAATAAACAATAAGAAAAGCATCAGAATTATGCAATATCATTATCACCTCTCATCATATTAGCAGAAACTTTTACAAAGTGATAATGTTTAGATGTAAAACTTTTGCCTAAAAGTCTTTATTATAAGAAGGATATCATGCTTTGTTTCTAGTAAAAGTACTAAGAAAAAAAATACCTACTACAAATAGGTCTTATTTCAAAATCTATTATAATTAATAAAGTGTCTAGCTAGCTGGTGGCATGATGGTTGGAATGACTGGATCTCACATGGTCAACTGCGTAATTAGGTCTCAGACTGAGGCACTCAGAAAACACACTGGATATGTATACATGTGTGCCCCAAATGCCAAGAGGAAAACAAAGGAGTGGGGCCTTCCTCTCCGTGAGGTACTTTCTCATGCCTCTCCCCTTTTCTTTCTCTAGTGAGACACATACCCTATAGCAAGTTTTTTTTTAAAAAGTCTATAAGAGGCTTAATTTATTATGAAACTACTATTCAAAATACTGTATTCACAGAAATGGATACTAAAAAAAAATTTCTAGTAATTTTGCTTTGCTTTGCAAGTACACCTGAATTACTTGGAATATGTATAAGAACTAAAAATTGTTCCACATTTAATCTAAGGCTAATACTATAATATTTTAAACACCTTAAAAATAAAGCAATCTTTCCTATGTGTCATACAAATCTTTCTTTGCTTTACAGTCTCTAAAGAAATATAAACCACTGCATGAATATGTCAACTAGCTGATACCATTGTTTGATGTCTTCCATGCTGCTAACAAAATGGTGCTAAGTGTATCTATAGGATTTGTTAGCAATTAAATGTTATGTAGACAGGGAAGCATGGTGTCCCATTGATTCCTCGACACTCATGAAAGATTGACATTCATTTACACTTTCCCAGCTCTCCTTATGACAGACGTAGTTGAATAATCTGCATACCTAAAAGAAGATAAGAGTATAGAAACACACTCACCATTTGGGTCACCATAAACTAGCAACAGAGATACTTAAATAGAGAAAAAGAAAAATCCTTGGGAACCTATGATCTAATACATTGACAATATAATTTTATGTCAAAGCTGACTTTTGAATTCAGTACTATATAACAACTATTATTTCTAACATAGTAGAGGAACAAATAAAGAGTTATCCACAAACAAATATTCCATCAACCTATTGTTGAATGTAGGGAGTATATATTAAATAGACACATTTAGCGACTGAAGATATTGGTCAGTATGAAATAATAATAGGGAAGCATAGATTAAAGAAGAACAACAATTTGCTTGACTTACATTCTCACCCCAACTATTTTCTTAGTTGGTCTTACCAAGTGATTTAATCTCTTAAAAGAAAAAAATTAACCACGATGTAATAAGAACATTTGTCTTTCCTTCCACTATACTGTCGCAGGGATGAAATGTTTTAACGTGCATAAAAACTTTCTGAAAATCAGGAAGCACTCTACTGATATGCCTCAGACTAAGAGGCTTAAATGGCTCTCCTTAGCAGATGTCCTGTGTGTGGACAGGTGATTGTGGCACTACAGAGTGCTGGCTCATGTCCCTAAACTAGAATGTCCTTGAAGGTTACAATCCAGATCTTGATGCCAAGGAAGAGGCAGACAGAGTATTATGCCAAGGAAGAGGCAGATAGAGTAATTTCCTAGTGGCTTTGACAATTTGATTATCAAACTTCTTTCAGATTAGAATCTCTATATAGATAAAAATTACCATGAATTTGGTAAAACTGAGTACTGAGTAAAATTCTAGTGAATTGAGATAGTGCAATCAACAAACATGGGATAAGAATGAATTGTTGCTATTCCTGGTAGATTCTGTTTGACAAAAAAATGTACTCTTTCCATAGCTTGGAATTATATTAAAAATACATGATATTGGGACCAGCAGATGGAGTAGTGGTTACATTGGTGGACTCTCACGTAGTTGACCGTGGTTCAAGTCCCAGACCCAGCAGCTTAAAACTTATGCTGGGCAGGTGTACATGCATGGCCAAAATCCCAAGAGGAGAAGAGACTATAGCATGGCCATTCCCCCTGGGAGGTGATTTCTAGCTTTCTGTCTCTGTCTTTCCGGGGAGCACACATGCCCTATAGCAAAAATCTCTCTTAAAAATATATGGTATTATTTCAAATGAAATATAAAATTGAAATTAAGTCCTTATTAAGTCTTTGTAGATTAAAAGCAATATACACCATTTGTATGCCAACACATCTAATGATTTCAATTAGGGAAAATTTCATATTAATTTTTACTTGGTACAAATCATTTTACTGGAGATAAATTCTGAATAATGTCCTGAAATGGATAAAGAGTATATCATTGAACTATTATCATTTTATCCAATGTCTAAATGTTATTTTAGTTATTTTTTTTTAATTTGCTATCGGGCACTTGCACTAGCTGGAGAGACAAGAAGTGCGATAGAGATGAGAGAGTGAGAGAGAGAGAGAAAGAAAGTGACAAAGCACCTGCCAGGGGGCACAAGCACACAGAAATTCCTTCTCCAGTCTCTTTTTGGATTCTGGGCATGTATACACACATACCGACACATTTCTCAAGCCTCTGTGTCTGGAATCTGAAGAGTGCAGTCAACCATGTGAGACTCAGTCACCTTAACCACCACACCAACTGGCATGCCCTTCTTAAATTCAATTTTAATAGCCTGTATTTAGCAGATTAGACTAACTTAGATTGCAGTCCAAAGACACTGCCACATTAGTATTTCATTTCTTTCAAAATGCGCTACTTGGAATGAAGAAACTAAAACATTGATAGACATAGCCAATTGTAGTGTGTTGTTATTCACAAAATAATTGGATTATTATAAATATGCCAGGAAAAGAATTATACAACCAATTTATATACATATTTTCTTTCTGGATTCAAACTACAATATCATAAATATTTAAGTAGATGAAGGTAAAAGTTATTTGTTGTGTTTATTCATGTTTATAGTTTCTTTTTATATAGAACGCAACTTGAATGCAATGCCAAAGTTGATTTCATTTTCTTATGAGGGCCTAAGTATAGTACGGGAAATGATTAATGCAATTTTTTCTAAGAAAAAAAATAGCTTATTATCATACATATTTTCTAAAGAGTGAGATAAATGAAGATTATTCAAACTAAAATACTGCAAAAATATGCTTGAGTTAAAATGTTTCATCCTTTTTTCTTTTTCTTTTTTAAGACAGGGTCTCATGTCACAATCCTCTTGCCTCGGTTTCTCAGTTGGGACAGGTGCAGGCCACCATGCCCAACAATTTTCCAGACAGTGGTTAGACAGGGGCTCTCTATGCTGTCCAGGCCAGCTTCTAGCTAACTATCCCCTTGCTCAGCTTCCTGAGTTGCTGGGACTACAGGTACATGCCACCGCACTGGCTTTATGCTGGACCAGGAAATGAACTAGGCTCCTCTCCCTGCAATTTCAGCCAGGAGCAGCAGCATTTCAACAATGCACACTGCCATGACTGGGCCTAGATACTCCATTGCATTCTTAAAATAACTATTAGTTATTCATACTTTACTGCAAAGTGTGTGTGTGTGTGTGTGTGTGTGTGTGTATCTATATAGATACACAGTGTGTGTGTGTGTATATATATATATATATATATATATACACACATATATATATATATATATATATATATATATATACACACAGCAGATATATATTGCTTGCTATATATTTGTATATATTTGCTACAGAGTGTATGTGGTCACCAGTGAGAAAAGAGATTAGAAAGTGAGAAATGATCCTCCAGGGGGGAGGCTACACCACAATCCCTTGTCTTCTAATCTCCTCTCAGAATTTTGGGCATGTAAGAACACATGCCTGGCATGATTTTCAAGCTGCTGGGTCCAGCATTCAAACTGTTGAGTTGGCCATGTGAGATCTGGCACTTTAAGCTCCATGCTACCTACTGACCCCTGCACAGTATATTAATTGTAGAATAAAATTATTTAAGATCCTGAACACATTTTAGAAAAAAGCTATTTAATTAGAAAAATCAGAAATGGAAGATACATAGTGTTATGAAAGAATAAGCTAAGATACTACAAATCTTAAGGCTATCATATTAAACATTTGTATGAGTTGGCTCTGAGGCCCGGTGGTTAAGACCACCAGATCTCATGTGACTGGCCACAAGGTCTATGATTGCACCCAAAGTGTTTGCTGAACAGTACCCCAAATCCCAACAGTAGGAAGAGATGGAGGAGAAGGAGATGTGGTGTGACCATTCCTCATGGGGGAGGGGTGGTGCTTTTTCCTCTCCCCCTTTTTCTGTTTCTCTCTGGCAAATACCCTCTAGCAAAAAAAAAAAAAAAAAAAAAAAAAAAAGAATAAAACAACAATAAAACGTTTTATATGAATTATAAATCAATTAAATATGCCCATGCATAAAGATCCAGAAGTGTATTTTCTTTTTATTTTATTTTAAATTTGTTATATAACCTATTGCATAAGATTAATAAAAATGAACTAAAAATATCTGTTCACTCTTCAGGGTGAGGAAGCACTTTCTCTTAGGGCTATCGTGGATAATATTTATAATAATAAATGCATACAAAGTGCTTATTTAGTACAGTGCCTTGAGCACAGTGAATGCTAACTAAATGTTACTTTTCTATGTAAATTCTAGGAGTAGTAGGACAAAAATCTATCTTATTATCTATTTCCCACATTCCTTACATAACGTGGACTCTGTAAAAGGAGATTGGCAATCATTTTCTTCAATATGTAAGAACAAAGACATGCTCTGAGTGCAGCCCTGGCCTCCATTGTTTGTTTGACTCTCTGCTTTAGTTTGACTTTTCACTTGTCAGTTGAGAAGAGGCTACACATGTTTTCTAACAAACAACATGTGCACCCCGGTGCAAATAAGATTACTCAGATATTGGGCAGACAAAAACCACAACAAAAACAATTCAATGGACAAGGTGATTCAGTCATGAATTTGAACCGAGACCCATCACAATCTACTTGAGAAAGGTGATATGTTAGCAAAACCAGACTTTCTTTTCTATACCACCCCCCCAAAAAACTTTATGGGTGTTTATTTTATAAGTCCTGGATTTGCCTTAGATCAGGGCATCAGACCCAACAGCAATTTCCTATGTAGATGTAAGTAATTATTCAGCACTTTAATCGTCTCTGAGTTACTCTTTGATAACTCATTGTTAAATTTATGTCAATAAAAAATAAAATTCATAAATAGGAGGAAGGAGTTTGCTTTAATGTGTTTAGTGTTTGGACTCCTTTTTATCTTAAAGACAGACTGCTCTGATGAGCACTGGCTTTATTAAGCAAGCTCTCATTCAGTAGAATTAACCTGAGTCTCATTAAACATGATGGCAAATGTCTTTCAGATAACATGAGAGAGAAAGGAGAAGTATAAAACACAGCTTTGAATGTTCTTTTTCCAGGATATGGGGTAGTCTCAGTTTTAATTAGGGTATTCATATTCATTAGGTAGCTTTATTTTATTTATTTATTTTTTGGGAGAGGTTTTTGTTGTTGTTTGTTTTTTGCTATAGGACACGTGTGCTCACCAGATAGAGAGAGACAGAGAGACAGAAAGTCAGAAATCACCCATCACACCCCCTCAGAGGGGTGGCCACACTGCAATCCCTTCTCTTCCATTCTCCTCTCAGGATCTTGGGCACACATGCACACGCACTTGGCATGGAATCGCGGTTGACTGCATGGGAGTCCAGCGACATAGCCATTATGCCAACTGCTGGTCCCGGTAGAGAATGTTTTTAACTGTCTCTATTAGAAACATCTATGTGTATGCTAGTCTACTAAGAGTTGAGATATTGCCTGTACATATCCCCTGTTGTTTCTTATTTGCCTAGGACCTGCAGTGTTTTCATTGATTTTTTTTTTTTTTTCTTTCTGGAGAACTACTTCATTTGCTTTCTTTGTGGTAGTCACAGTGCCATGCCCCCACCAATGACAACTAAGAGATCTAAATAGAACCAAGAGTGCTATTTCCCAGAGTTGTATTTATGCAATAGATTCTGAGAAGAAAAAGGGCTCCTTTCCTCAGTAATTGCAGTTGTAAGAGTTGAGGTATTCATTACATACCAAGTAGAAACAATACAATATGCATCTTTCAAAGTCTGGCTTGCTTCCCTTAACTTTAAGTCCTCTATATTCATCTACTTTGAGTGAAATGATAGGATCTCATTATTTCTTATGGCTAAGTAATATTCTATAGTGTATATATGTGCCACAGTTTTTCAAACCAATCATCATTTTTTGGTCGCTTAGGTTGGTTCTGTGTTTTAGTAATTGTGAATAATGCTGCTATAAACACAAATGTTCAAGTATCTTTCCAGCTGAGTGTTTTCCTATATATACTTCGGGTAAATACTAAGTAGTGGGATTACTGGGTCATATGGAATATCTGCACGCCATGACAGAAATTGAAAGAACCAAAAATACAATAACAGAGAGGATAAGTGTAGACACCAGAGATTAGAAAAGGGGAGTGAATGGCAGACAACAGGTGGGAGGGGAAAGGGAAGAAACATTTAACAAACAAAGGAATGTCAATTTGTCTGTAGGGAAAAAAGGTATGTAATAAAAATTAAAAAAATATTTAGATACTGAGTTTCAGTGGCCTCAAGATACACACATACACACACACACACACACACACACACACACATATATATATATATATCATGATATAGATACAGATATATCTACAATCCTGTACGAGCATAAAAGCCCAATATCATGGGACACAAGCAAAAGACGTCAAAAGAATCAAACTCTTTAGGAGACTATTTGAGTCCCTGGATGAAGACATGCCTGCAGAACTTATTATAACATTCTTCCTTACTTAAGCTTCTTTGACCTGGTTTTCTTTTTCTTACAACCAAAGGCACCCTGACAAATACTGGTTAAGTAGAATATTAATAAGAATATACATGAAAACAAAACCAAAAAAAAACATGAACATGCTTTGGGTATAAATGAACTTTCAATGCTAAATTATATACTATGTTGCCCATTAAATTTAATAAATCGTTCCTCAAATTAAAACTTCTAAGTGTGTAAATCACTTGACTTTGAGTATCTCCTTACTAATGCAAACTGTTTTTAATATTTCATTTGTGAGTGTGTTTCTTCTTTATATATAAAGGAAGCAGAAACAGGTCAATAAAAATACACAATTCGGATTGTAAAAAAGCTCAGATGGTATCATTCCAAAGGATATCCAAAGGAAAACCTAACAAATTGAACTTTTGGCCTGTGTTTTGAACTGTCTCTCTTCAATAAGGCAATATATTTTACTGTTTTTGAATCTGATAAATATTTGACCATATTCTTTAAATCTTCTCTTCTGCAAAGATTTTGCTGCTTATATCATTTCTTTGTTTGACTTTATCCTTCCACGGTTCCAGACTGCTGTCTGCATTTTCTTTCATCCTTGCCTCCTCTAGGGCTAGTTCCTTCTGCCTTCTCATTGTCTGGGCTCCCATTGTTTTCCTCTTCCATCATCTCCATGGAATATGCCCTCAGACCCCTCCTTCTGTGTCTATCATTCCCCTTTTTCTTCTATTCCTTCCCTCTTCTCTCTTACTGTATATCAGCACCCTTCTATACAAACAGAAAACAGATCACTTGGTATAATAAATTAAAATTCAAGTAGACAATTGGAGAGAGACCATCATTTTCTTTACTATGAAGAATTTGGCAAATAATGTTCAAAGCAAATCATTTTCAGAAGTATTCAATTCCACTTGAACACTATCAAGCAAAAACTTGAATTTTCCTTTGTTCGGACTGCAAAATGTTCATTTTCTAAATTTACTGTGACCTAAGCAACAAAGCAGAATGCAATTTTCAAAATATAAGCAAGTAATTTAATAGGAATGAATATCAATTAGTTTCATGAAAATGACATATTAAAGAATAAAACTCCAAGTCCTTCATAAAATTTATAAATCCTAAGGGAATTGCCATTTCGATACTTCATTTTGGTAGTTCTAGTTTCTCCCTTGGTATTGAAAGAACTTTTTATGTGTGTAGTTACGCTTCTTAGCCATGTATAACTTCTTGCGTTAATTTAGAAAGTATTAAGGCCATGCCTGTGAGCAGAATGAGAATATTATTTGTCTCTTGGCAGTGGGTATTTGTAATCCCCTAAATGAAGAAATTAAAACATTCTGTCTAAGATATTCACTCATCTTTAAGCAATAATGAAAAATAATAAAAAATAAAAATTTCTCCAGCTGCTTAAGAAACCCTAAAGTTTTCTCCAAGGAGAAGTTTTATACTTAGGTTCTCTTGTCTGCCCAACACTTTTCTCATTTCGAGGTTGAATGCGTTGAGGTTAAGGGTGTTTTTGTACAATTGCATCAGAATGATCTATTCACTACTATGCCCCAAGCAAAAAACAGTCTTGAGTTACAGGAATGAATAAACATCTCTCTTCTGCTCCTCCTTCAAAAGAAAATACTCTTCATTTCATGACCTAAGTGCACGTGTAAGGAAGGAAGAAGTTGATTCACTATGAGCTCAGAGGTAAGCAAGACACACAGAGAGCTGGCTCTCAGGGTATGATGTAAATTCACTAAAAATACTCAAAAAAAGTTTAGGAAAGTTTTCATATATATAGTTTCAGGAGTTTTAATGAGTACCTGTTTGTAAGATTTTGAAAATCTTGATTATAATTTGTGAAGTGGTAAGCACTAATGTACAATTTATCAAGGGAAAAATACCTTGATCTATTTTCCCACAATATCCTTTACAAACTACCGAAGTAGGTAACTGACCACATTTCCCTGTTAGTTTACCTTGCTAGTTCTTTGAAGTTCTATTCACCACTGCTGCTTTGAAAAACTGCTCTAAACCAGATGGGAAAACATCTGGAAAACACAACATATATATTTTTTCTATCAATAACCTCACTGATGTGAGGAACATCTCCTCCCACACACACCACCGGGTGCCTCATCTAATGTGTTAACACTTTGGATAATGAGAACAGCAGAAGTGGCTACTAAATATCTTATTCAAATTAACTCAGATCCGAGTGCAAATGTGGAAGTATCCATGCAATTCACGAACTGCCGCCTGAGCTCGTGTTTTTAATAGCAGTATTTGATGATGTCGGTATTCTTGATCATTTTCTGTCTTTGAAGTTACTGAGTGCAATGATCCATCCTTTGTGTTTATTTATCAGGAATGTGAACATCATAAACAATTTAAGATGTTTGCAGTTAAATGGTGATTTCAGATGGCAGAAAATGCAAACTTAGGTAAAACTGATAAACATAATTCTCATGTATCTGTTATCTCTTTGTCAGAAGCTCTCTCCGAGATAAATGGAAGTGGGGGCAGTGAGAAACCATCTGAGTTCTCATTTATGAATGCTAAGGTAGAATAATAGCATGCTTTTCTTTGTGCAGAAATTCAATGCCAAACGAGTTCATAGAATGCAGTGAAGCTATTGACTCAAATAACTGGTAGTTCAAGTAACCCATAGTTAAGAGAAAAAGTAGCTGGATTCAAAGCCTCAAGTAATGACATTACAGACTTCCCTGTCTCTATTTCTCTCACTTCTACCATGATGGCTTATTTTCCAGGTAGGCATTCCCAGTAATACTGGCAAATATGATTACCACAAGGTCTTACATCCGATACTCCCTGCCCTCCTCCCTCATCTACCTCCAAAAGAATTTCTTTCAGGCATGTCTACAAAAATTTTAGGATTGATTCTAATTTTGTCTGGCTTGAGTGATGTTCATGGCATATTAAAGAGTGACAGTTCTCAGGAAACAGAATGACCTAGGGAATACATTAGCTCAATTCTCTCAACTCCGAAGTGAAAGAATTTGGTTTTGAAACAAATAAACTGAAAATAGGCAAGAGGTAATCCTCCAAAAGAACATTATCATTTTCTAACCAAACTAATGAAAAAGAATTCTGCTAAGTCAAACCAACTGGTGTCTACAATCAAAGTGCAAGTTTTACAGAGAATTCTTTAAAACAGACATCCTATATAACGGTTTGGAACATTCTGGCATGTTAAGAAAACAAAAGGCAAGGCAGTTATAAAATATATGTATATTCCAACAGTAGTCCAGAGTCCAGAACACTGACAGCAAGCATCTCCTTACCAAAAAATGAGGACTCAGATTAAATTATTTTACCAATTTAACCTTGAATCACCTTTTATTTATTTCTGAATTACAGTATAATGTCAGATGTGTATAACATTATAATCATTTTATAGTAAAAGTGTTATAGCTTATTTTTCTTGACTTGCAGAAATGCTAATTAGAGTAAAAATTCCTGTTGGAAAAGTATTTAGATATAAATTAACTTCAACAAGAATAATTGCTGGAGATATAAGCAAAAATGTTACATATTCCAATGAAAATGCATTTGGTTCAGCCTGGGTTGAATATAGCTATGAGTAAGAAAGTCCTTTGAAGAAAAAGTTATGTTAAAATACTTTGAGTAAAAGGGGACAGCAGGTGGCATGGTAGTTAAGGTGATGGACTCCCACATGGCTGGCCATGGTTTGTGTCCTGGACCTGGTGGCTTAAAAATCACATCATGCATGTGTGTATGCATTCCCCAAATCCCAAGAGGAATATGGAGGAGAAAGGATTGCCATGGGCAGGTCATCCTCCTGGAGGCTGGGATGTTATTTCTTACTTTCTCTCTCTCTCATTGTATCTCTGTCTCTCTCCAGCAAGAGCACACACCCTATGGGGAAAAAAATGAGTAGTATCAAATGATAGTGATATTATTCTAATGTTAATAGACAACAGTGATTTACTATTAGATTATCAGCAATATCTAGTAATGATAAAGACAGTAAAATGTTCTCACAAAACGAAAAGTGCATATTTCTATGGCATAGCTGATTCAGTGAAACAAAACCAAAGAAATGGAAACCTTTAACCTGTCAAATCAATAACCATACTGTTAAAATATTAGCTATAAGTTTATCTTTAAAAATCATCTGAAAATACAATACATATTTTTATGAAGCCATTTTAAATACTTAAGACAATTCTCTTAGAGTAAACATTTATGAAAGGCATAAGTATTATAACGAGCATTTTTTAAGAGAGTTTTTTGCTATAGGGCGCATATGCTCACCAGAGAGACAGAAAGCTAGAAATCACCACCTGGGGGAACGACTATGCTGCAGTCCCCTCTCCTCCATTCTCCTCTCAGGATCCTAGGCATGCACAAACATGCACACACACTCAGCATGAGTTTTAAGCCACTAGGTTCAGGACTCAAACCATAGTCAATTACATGGGAGTCCAGCAATGTAACAATTATGCCATCTGCTCATCCTATAAGTAGCATTTTAAAAAGTACAATTATGAAAATCATTATTGTTTTATAATGGAACAGGTATATTTCTCAATTGTATTCACACATTTGATTTGTTTAGCCACATTGCAATGAAGTGAAATAAAATTTCCAAACACACATTTTAGATAGAGGGCAGTTCATAAAAGTTATTGTCATCCTTTTTTTTTTTTTTTTTTTTTTTTTTTTTGAGAGGTTTTTGCTATAGGGCATGTGCGCCTGCCAGAAAGACAGAGAGAGACAGAGAGACAGAAAGTGAGAAATCACCCCATCAGGCCCTAGGGGGAATGGTCACGCCGCAATCCCTTCTCCTCCATTCTCTTCTCGGGATCTTGGGTACGCACGCACACGTGCCCTGCGTGAGTTTAAGCCACCGGGTCCGGACCTCGAATCACAGTCAACTGCATGGGAGTCCAGTGATATAGTCATTACAGTAACTGCTGGTCCTGACAAAGTTATTGTCATCTTGAAGTAATCTTTTGACTCTATGCTTTTGAAGCATAAGTTTGTGTCACAATTTAAGCTGATTCTAGCAACTTGAGCTAATCCTTACTACTTGTCATGATTAGATATTCAACTAAGGCATACACCGCAGACCATCTGTGAGAGGACATTCATTCACTTGTCTCTTGGGGGACTAGGGACACTTATTTTGAGGATGGGACTACCTTGGCTTTTAGTGAAAGCAGGAGAGTACCAGGTGGTTGTTATGGATAAATACAAAGAATAATACTAAGGAAAAAAAAATAAAATAGGACTTGGCCAGGAAGCCTTTACCATATCAGTGTATGACAACAGGTGGCAAACGCTGAGATCCCTAACTCATGTATATGTACAGACCCAGAATACGATGCGCATTTTGAGCTCAGATTCCAGGGTACACCCAGAACACAGATGTTAGAAAGCTTCAACCTTTATGGAGGGTAGAATTTAATACTACATGGCATCTCCCATTTCTCAAAGTGCCTGTACTTGAATCGCTAACTGCAGAAAAGAGTTCTGTGAAGTAACCACGGGACTGCATAGCATTTAAACTAAAATATTAATACAGAAGATTTAGCATTTTTCTATATTTTAAGAGAAACCTACCAGTTTCCAAGGGAAAATAGATAGTGGCCTGTTAACATGTAAACATCTTATGTTAACATGTTAGCATCTCAGGAACTTTATCTCGTCATGTCTAGCTTTGTTCCAGACACAAACTGATTAAAATATGGTTCATTTAACAAACTTGCCATACCAGATAGAGATTTTGACTTGCTAATGTGAAATACAAGAACACAGTAAGTAGCAAGAAGAGTGGTGGGACTGTGGATGATTAAATTCATTGGCAAGTTTTTTTTTTATTTTTTTAATTTAACTCTTTCAAGAATTTATTATATTCTGTAGAGAAATAGGACTCATGTGAACCACTGTAATGGACAGGGAGTATATGCCATCATTCCTCATGTACAGGACTGAAAGCACTACCTGAAACACAAAAATAAAGAATGAAAATTCTTAAGGGTAGAGTCTTAGAAAATATCCATAGGTCAGTCCTGTGACATAGTGGTTAAGGGACCTTAATGCACTGGGATTTTAATCCTGGCCTTGGCTTGAAAAATATGGAGGGCACATATGTCCTGGTGCCCAAAATCCCAATAAGATGTAGAAGGGGAAGAGAAGGCATTGCATTGTGACCATGTCCCATTCAGGGATGCTTTCTTACTCTCCCTTTCTCTGTCTGTCTCTCTGTAGTGAGTGTCTATGCCCTTTGGCAAAAAAAAAAAAAAAAAAAAAAAAAAAGAGAAAAAAGATATTATCCAAAAATACTTAGAGCCAAATAAATAATGTATTTTCCAACACTGATTGTTTGATTGGTGCATGCTCTAGTCTGCTCTGTTGCTAATTACATAATTATCTAGAGTATGGATAATTTATAAAAACAGAGTGTTACAAGTATCACCTAACTCCAGTCAGAACAGCTATGATCTTGGAAAAAAAAATTAAAAAAAGAGAGAGAGAGAGTATAACAAGGCCTGGCAAGAAAAGAAAATACAGAAAAGAAAATCTTCGTGAACTACTGATGGGAATGTATGAAAATCAGCATGGAAGTTCCTCAAAATTTAAAAATAGAAAAATGGTATGACCAAGTGTCCCTCTCCTGGGTATTTATCTAATAACGCACTCTGTTGGAGAGACATTTGCAAATCCGTATTTATTGTAGCATATTCACAATAAGTAAGAAATGAATTATGTCACTTATCGATGAATGAATAGACTAAGAAAGTGTGGCACTTATATGCAATGGAATACTACTCAATCATAGAGAATAATAAAATTCTGTCATTTGACACAAAGAGAACAAATGATGATATAATACAAAGTGAAATAAGCCAGGCTATCAAAGACAAATACTGTATGTCCCCACTTAATACATATCAAATATCCATGCTCTATGTGGAAACTGAAGTAATCAATGGCATGAAAGCAGAGAGAGTGTAATGGTAGATACCGACATTTCAAGGCTGGTTTTTTGTGAGAAAAGGTAGAGTAATAGGTACCCTCAACAGAGAGTTCAATAGAAAAATGGTCAGCAAACACAAGAATGCATTAAAAAAAAAAATACAAGTAAAACAGTGAGAGAAATAGGTACCCTCAACAGAGGGTTCAATAGAAAATGGTCAACAAACACAAGAATGCATTAAAAAAAAAAAAGTAAAACAAGTGAAATAGCTTATAGAAACTATGTACCACAGCCAAGTAAACACATTGCTGACAATTTAATATATACTTAAAAATAAACACAAAAATCAGTAGAACTACTATCAAATATGTACATTATGTAATGTTCAGTGTAGAAGAACATGAACATGTCTATACCTTTGATTTAATTATTATACACTGTATACATGTATTGAAAAACCATACTGTAATTCATGATGTTGTACAATGATTATTTGTAAACCACAAATGATAATGTAAAAAGAGTATTACAAAACAAGAGGTTTATTCAACTCACAAAATGGAAGTCTAAGGTCCAGGGACCTCTTGCTGATGGATAAAATGGCAAGACAGAGCAGAGCAAGAGCACACCTGTCTATATCAATGTGTCACTGCTCCTGTTTCATTCCCTCTCCTCTTTTTTTTTTTTTTTTTTTGGAGAGGTTTTTCGCTATAGGGCGCGTGCGCTCGCCGGACAGACAGAGAGAGACATAGAGACAGAAAGCGAGAAATCACCCCCCAGGGGGGATGGTCACGCCGCAATCCCTTCTCCTCCATTCTCCTCTCGGGATCTTGGGCACGCACGCACACGCGCCCGGCGTGAGTTTAAGCCACCGGGTCCGAGACGCGAACCGCGGTCGACTACGTGGGAGTCCAGCGACATAGCCATTACGCTAACTGCTGGTTCCCTCATTCCCTCTCCTCTTACATCCAGCAAAATTCAGGAGACCTCACCTTATCCAATCCTAGTCACCTCTCATTGTCACCACCTCCTAAACTCATAGTCAGTTTCCTCTTACTATCTTCACTAGACAACCAAATTCCAAAACACAAACTTCTGGAAGACACAGTCATATCATAGCAGTGTATAAGATATTTCTTTGAGTCAACCTAGTGTTTACACAATTTTAATGATGACTATTCAACCAGGGTCCCCAAACTCTGGGCAGTTGATTTAGATGTGGCATTATGGCAGTTTGGGTCCGGGAATCTGAATTAAATATGAGTCCATTCTGGTTTTCTGTTTGTTTTTGTTACAGGGCAGGTGCACTCACCATAGGTACACAGAGTGAGAGTGAGGGAAAGTGAGAAATCACCCACACAGATACCCCACGAGGGATGGCCACACCACAATCCTGTCTCCTCCATTCTCCCTTAGAGATTTTGGACAAACTGCACACATACCTAGCATATCTTCCAAGCCACCAGAATCGGGACTCAAACCTCACATTTGGCTATGTGAGATCTAGACGCCTTAACCACCATACCACCTGTCTGGCCTGTATTCTTAATAATTGTTAAACAAGCAAGCATTGCATTGTAACAATTCCAGTCCAAGACAGGTTTTTGTACCACTGGAGGCAAAACATCAAATTGTTCACCATCCCAAAACCTCTACAGGGAACAGACAGAACATCTTTAGTTACAAAGTAGTATGCAAGTTAATAAATATAAAGAAAATCAGGATTTTGCCATGTACTCTTCTAGACCTTCAGTTTTTAAGTTTATTTATTTTATTTAGAGACAGAGAAGAAAAAAAGAGAGAAAGAGAGAGTGAGAGAAATAGGTACCCTCAACAGAATCTCATCACTCTACAATCCCCATACCTCACCCCTGGTTACCTTCTAGACAGCCAGGGACACAGGCACACACAGGACCCTCTGCACGTTTCAAGTTGAACCGGAATCCAAACTGTGGCCTTTCATGCAGCACTGCAGCTGGGTCTTCTTGACCATTAGATCATTCTAACATACGCACACAGATTAATTGAGGACCTCAAAACAAAATACTAAACACAGAGGACACTCAGTGTTGCTGTTTATATGATCTCATACCATGAAGTTCCTGAATCAGTTTTAATCTTTGTCTCCAACTCCTGTTTGTGACATTCTCTTTTTAACCTGGTCTTTTTATTTGAATTCTTTGGATGTGGCATTAAATATAAATGAGGGGCCACCTGTGGCATGCTGTTTAAAGCAGCTGGAGCCCACAGACTGACTATGCAGTACTAGTCCCAGCCCTGGCAGTTTGAGAAATACTCTGGTCACATGTAGGTACCTGGCCAAAATCTTGAGGGGAGGGAAAGTGGAGGAGGAGGGATTGCAGCATGACTATTCCCCATGGGGGCTTGCTTTCTCACTTTCCCTTTTCTCTCTCTCTGGCAAGCGTATATGCCCTCTGGCAAAAATTATGCATATACATATCAGATGTAGGTTCAAATCTCAACTCTGACATTAGCAAAGTGATCTTAGGCACATTTCTGGTCCTCTCTGTGCTTCAGTTTTCTCATTTGTAAAGTAATATTAATAGTAATTGTAACAATAATAATAACTAAAGATAACTGAGCTAATAATTTATTCTAGTCCTGAACTTCCTTCATTTTAGACTTCAGAAGATTTAAACTACTTATGAAGAGCCAAACAAAATTCAAATATTCAAATCATCATTGTTTGGGGGCTAATACATTATATTTATCAGGATTGTTAGGAGTTAAAATAATGAGCACGAGGTACCCATGGTATTGCCTTAAAATTTTTCAATCCAAAAAATATCCAGTAAATAAAAAATTCTTAGTGCACATTAACTTCTATCCTTAAATAGATATTTTTTTGGAGTTTTGTTTTGTTTTGTTTTTGCTACAGGGCACATGCACTTGCCAGACAGACAGAGAGAGACAGAGAGACAGAAAGTGAGAAATCACCCCCAAGAGGGGATGGCCACACCACAATCCCTTCTCCATTCTCCTCTAGGGATCTTCGGCATGCATGCACATGCGCCTGACATGAGTTTAAGTCACCGGGTCCATGAAAGTCCAGCAACATAGCCATTATACCAACTGCTGGTCCCTCAATAAAATATTTTTGAACAAAATGGAAGAGGAGCTGGATGGTAACACAAAGGTAATATAGGATCCTCTGTGAGGCTGGCCAACATGGGAAAGTTCGGGATTTATGATTGGAGATGTCCCTGAGTCTGGTGGCCATGTGTGTGACCATGATCTGTGTCTGGCTGAATCTGGAGGTGGGTCATAGTTTCAAGACACTTTTGGGGGTACTCTTTCTCCCTCTCTCTCTTTCTGTCTTTGTCATTCAAGGAAGAAGTAAATTAAAAACTACAACAGTGGTATTTTATTTCCAGCATGGGATGCATACCCTGAATCTGGCACATTGGGCTGTTCCTGCCTGGCTTCATCCCTGCTATTCACACCCTCAGTCCTAAATGGGTCCCTCATGGTTCTCCCTCAGCCAGGGGAGAAACAGCATTTGAACGATATTTGTACAAAGCAGTATTTGACATTTTTCTCATTTAATAGAAAAACTGGAAAATCCTTTGGCCTTCCAGGGAATAATTTCAATACTATACCATAAGTTTAAAAAGAAAACATAAGTCAAATCAGTTAACCACACATATTATTGGGATTTCAAACATCTTACTTAAACCTCAAACTGAAGCTAATCCTATAATCACACAGGGAAATAATCCATAATGTCATGTCTCAAAGTAATTAGGATGACATCATCTAGCTATTTTTAAAGGAGATTTTACAAAGTACATAAGCCTATGTGTGATCTTCAGGATGCATGAGAAAGCATGAATAACAAGAGATGTCCATTTTATCTCTAAGAAGATATAATACCATTTCTAGAAACATGATAAAATATACCACTTTATACACTCTAGAATGCCTTGTATATTGTGTTAAATATAAATGCAAACTAATCTCTATATGTGTGTTCTTTGTAATATTTGGGTGATAAATATGAGTAATTCTTTTCCCTGAAGTTTTCAAATTGCAGGCATACAATAAATTATGTTGCTTTATTGTCTGAAACAATTTTGTGAAATAGGAGTTCTACTCAGCTGTTATCTGATCATTGATACAAGATGAAATTATAAATTCTCTTACATTCCCTTGTTCTCTCAGCTTATCTTGTATGTTATCATTTATATACATGGTTGTAATTAAAGTTAAAAATTAGGACACAGCATTATACCCCTTTGTAATTTTTTTTTTAATTTTAATGAGAACTGCAAAGATTAGATCCTCTCATGTATGAGAGAGTTTGAAGGATTAATGGAGAATGCTTTAATTAAGCAGTCTTTGGGAACTTTTTTAAAAATAGCCAAACACCCAGATAAATTAAATTGGGTTTAAAAAATCAAATAACTATTACATAAGTGCTTAGTGTGCTTTTCTGCTAATGGCCTTTTATATTTTGACCTAAGATTTTTAACTATAACTGAAATACATGGCATATAATTGCCATCCATTCACCCATTCATTAATTAATTTATTATAATTTTTTAAAAATTTTACCAAGGGCATGTGTGCTTGCCAGAGAGAGACAGAAAAACAGGGAGAAGAAGAAAGCACCCTCTAATGTGGCATGGTCACACCAGTCTTTTTTCCTCTATTTCTCCACCCTGGTGGGATTGGACACGTACACACACACACACACGCCTGGCATGTTCTTTTTTGTTACTGGGGCCGGGATATGAACCCTATGGTGGTTGAGGTGGAATCTGGCTACTTAACTTCTAGGTCATGGGGCCGGCCCGTTAATTAATTTCTTGAAGAAATGATGATCACGTATCTATAATGAAATACACTTGTGTTCTACTCGTAAGAAATAAAAAGTAACATCGACAACAAATCTGTTTCAATTAAAATCATTATCAATAATTTGAAACATTTTAGTCTCTATCCCCTTCAAAGAAGTTTAAATAATTTTAATGGGAAATTTTAATCTTTCTATTATAGTGCTTATTATGCTACCAAAAAGTAATTTACTGTAGACTTCTATACACTTAGGAATTTGTCAAAGGCAGGAACCATAGGGAATATTCAATAAATATTTGATGGATTGGGGCCAACGGGTAGCGTGATGGTTAAGGCACTGGATTCCTACATGGGTGACTGTTCGAATCCCATACCCAGCGTCTTCAAACTCACACAAGGAATGTATGGGTGCTTGCCCCAAATCCTCAGAGGAGAATGGAAAAGGGACTGTGACATGGCCATCCCCCCAGAGGTGATTTCTAATTTTTCCTCTCTCTGCTTCTCTCTAATGAGCATAAACGCACTATGACAAAAACCTAAAAATAAATAAAAAATAAATATTTGGTGGATTGGTTTTTTTTTAAATTGATATACCTTAATTTTTAAATTATAAAAATGTTTAAAATCTATTATACAATATTTTTTTCTTCATATAAACTTCTTATTCAAAAATATGATATGTTCTAACTTTTGCAACTACATATATCATATGTTCACACTGTAGACTTACCAACATCATAACTTTTTTTTTTTTTAAGGTTTTTGCCACAGGCATGTGCAGCTGCTAGAGAGGCATTATAATGTCTTCATGTCTCTAATACGCAAACATGTTTGTGTGTGGTGGGGGTGTGCAAGTGGTTACATGCACTTAGGAGAGAGAGAGAGAGAGACCTCCTTCCCCAAATGGGGCATGACCATGCTGTAATCCTTTTTTCTCCAGTTTTCTATCGTGTCAGGACTCTGGGCATGTAAGTCCGTGTGCCCTGCATGTTCTAAAAGCAATCTGGGCCAGGATTCCAACCACGGTCAGCCAGGTGGGCTCTGGCTCCCTATGCACTACAGTAAACTATCTCCCACACCGAAGGAAAAAGAGCACAACTCCTTAGCTTGTTAAGTGTGTGGTGATTTCTTTCCGGAGTACAAGACCGAAAGGGAAAGAAGAATGAATCCACAGTGGAGCAATCTGACAAACACTGCTTCATCCAGGAGATCAGGGTCAGCATCAGTGGTCATAAGTCCTGTTGAGAGTCTGTCCCCTTGGTACAATGTGAGGAACCCAGCACTTCACTTCTGTACTATTCTTTCCCCAAACTCCAAAACTAGTCTTACACGAGAAAAAGCACCATCGACTAATTCCTACACAGGAGTATCCTATAGTATCCTACCAGCACACCTCAAAGTCATCAAAAATAAGAAAAGTCTAAGAAATTATCATAGCCTTAGGGGGCCTAAGGGTACATAACAACTAAATAGAAAGTGGTATGTTGAGTGGCATCTTGGGAGAGATAAAGGGCATTACATAAAAACTAAGCAAAAATAAATATACCGTGGATTTGAGTTAGTCATAATGTATTAGTACTGGTTATTTCATTGTAAAAATAGTCCATTGTTCTGCAAAAAATTAACATTAAGTGAGCCTGTATGTTGGGGGTCATATGTACAATCTGCTCAATTTTTCTATAAATCTAAATCATTTTTTTAAGAAGCCTGAAAGCTCAGTTTCTCTAGGTTCTCTAGAATAAAAACACGTGGATTAAGACGCTAGCCTTTAATTCTATTCCCAACTATGCTGTGATTTGTTGCAATAGTGGCAGGTATACCTTCTCATGTAGGTTGTAATCTCTCTGAGGGGGACATCTTCAAAACATAATGCAATACAACCACAGGGCTAGGAGGGGCCTCAGAACTCATGTACTCCCATTTATTCTTTTCATATAAAACTGGTGAAGAGAGGGTGTCTATGACTTATCTAAGAGAACACCAACAGTTTGTGGCACAACAGGAGAACGCGTGCTTATCAGGGGCTCTGGATGGTGGACTTTCTGCCTTTCTGTATTCCCATGTACCTTATACTTGTGTACTGTTCGGTCATTTTATTTTTTTGTTTGTTTGTTTTCTCCTCCTTCTTCTTCATCTTTATTTTTGGTGAGAGAGAGAGAAAGAAAGAGGTACTTTTGGCAGAGTCCTGAAGTTTTGATCCTCTGACCCAGCTTGTTAGCTAAAACTACAGGTGCATGAGACCAGCAGTTGACGTAATGACTAAGTTGCTGGATTCCCATGTAGTTAACTGTGGTTCAGTCCTGGTCCCGGTGGCTTAAACTCACGCCGGGCGCATGTGCGTGCCCAAGATCCTGAGAGGAGAGTGGAGGAGAAGGGATTGTGGCATGGCCATGCCCCCTTGGGGAGTGATTTCTCTCTTTCTGTCTCTCTTTCTAGCAAGTGCACATGCCCTATAGCAAATGCCTCTCAAAAAAAACAAAACAAAACAAAACAAAACTGCAGGTGCAACTTATGCACCCTGCCTGTTTGGGTTGGTCCTGGATCTAAATTCAGGACTTGCAGATGGCTGGAGATGTGTGCAGTAGCACACTCCCACTTGGGCCACAATGGTGGGGCCTTCTCTATTCAAATCAATGCTTACCATTTATATATACCATTCTCAAGGATCTGGGAGGGGGAATTGCAGCCAGTCTTGGAAAAAAGAAACTGATAAGCCCTTTCCTTTCAGCTGGAAAAGTTCTTATACGTAAGATAGTTTTTCATGAGGTTTTCAACTCAGCTATGAATGCTGTCATTTCCAGAAATGAGATTGATGTAATTCTGTATTGCTACCATCCTCATTTTCCTGGCAGATGGAAATTCTGTCTGGAGACAGATGTCTTCCAAAGCCTCAAATGATCTCCACAACAGTTTGACAATTAATATGTCACATGCTCACAGACACATGCACAGATGTATCGGGGACATGAGGAGAAAAGACTACTTAATGTAAACAACGAGAAATAGTCAAATAGACAAAGTCAGCACCCTAAAATCCTTCCTGTATTCTGTCACCATCTCTATTTCCAAGTCTGGTTTACTGAGAATCCCAGTAACTAGTATTAGTACCACGAAGAGACTGAACAAATTGACATAAAGAAGGAAGTTGGCAGGCAATGAAGATTCCATCCCTCTGGGGTGGTGCCTGACAGAGAACCCGTGGCATAAAGTGGCCTATGATTGGAAAAATTTTCGTAGTAGTAGTGACCTGGAATATGGTATTAGTCCATGGAAATATTCTACAGGAGGAGCTCTAGTATATGTAGTGAATCATGTGAGAGTGACGGTTTTAAGAGCAAGAGAAAGGATGGTTCTTGATGGGGGTCACTGTACTTTGAGAAACACAATGGTAGGGGAAGGGCGATGAGCTATTCATTAAAGACTAAAGACTGAGTCTGTCAATTTTAAAAGAAATAAAAAGGCTAAAGACTGGGTGACAGTCTCCTGATAGCATATAAAAAGAGTTCATTTCCTGCAATCAGAAAGCAGAGAAAGTTAACGCCCAATGCTATGGTTTACTCTTAAAACCCCAGAACTCTAAATAAGGCTAAATTTGAAACCTAGACTGATATACCAGGGATAGAATCCTCAATGAGAAAAAATGAAACTTTGAAACTTAGTATAGAAATATTCATTCATTTCAATTCCCAGATTATCTGGGTCATCTATGCCTGCAGAATTGACACATTCCTGCTGTTTCTTAATGAAATTATCTGAAGACAAACAAAATTTCTGTATATGGCCCAGCATCAGTGGTGCCATTGGAGGTGTATTGAACTGCAGTGCTGGAGGGCACATGGCCAACAGCAGGTTCATATCCCAAGGCCAATCACCCTGAAACACAAGGCACACACACACACGTGCCTGGGTTCCGACAAACTGTAGAGGGCTGGGGGAAAGCGATCACAGCACGATGAGATGCTGAGGTTGTTTGTCTGGCTCTCTCCCTTGGTTTATTATCTGATTACATGAATTCTTTATCATGGATAAAGGGAAATAAAAATTCTACATATAATGCATCAGATTTTGGTGTGCAGTTAACTTCTATAAAGAGAACAAGTGGAATAAAAACAATGTGAGCTTTTGTACTCTAATACTAATCAAAGTTTCAAGATACTTCACATTGAGAGCTATAAAGAAATAGCCCTAGATAAAGATAGTGGTGGATTCATATCACTAGTCACTTCAAGGCATATGCTTATCAAATAGAATGGCAGGCCCACTTGCTAGTAGAATACGTAATTCTTCTCCTCTCCTCTCCTCTCCTCTCCTCTCCTCTCCTCTCCTCTCCTCTCTTCTCCTCTTCTCTTCTTTTCTCTCTCTCTCTTTCTCCATAATATCAGGTTTTGCCATAGGGCACATAGACTTGCCAAGGAGAGATGGAGAGAAACAGTGAAATGGAAAGTCTCCCCAGGGGAGATGGCCACACCACAATCCCACAATTGCTTCTCCTCCTGGGATTTGGGGCATACACGTACACACACCTGGAGTGATTTTCAAGCCACCAGGTATAGGACTCAAACCCCCTTTGGCAATGTGGGAGTTCAGTGCCTTAACCACTATACCACCTACTGGCCCCAACTTTTCTTCTTTTTATTTTTTAATATCTCATTACCTGTCCTCTCTTTTTTTTTTTTTCCTTTTCTGCTTACCAAGTACATAAAACTGAATTTTTATAAGTTAAGATGTTTAAACATCCACAGGAATGTTTCTCAGCCTATGAGGATTGAGGCTATAATGAAATTTTATTTTTTGAAAAACTATTTGTGAACATTAGAGACTTCAGAGACCCAGTACCCTTTGTAAACCCACCTTAGTAGTCTATGCACCCACAAGATACCGTAGATATCTGTATGGTTAAGCTAGCATGCAACCAGGGACCACAAGATAGACCGTAGAAACCCAGATATCTGTATGGTTAAGCTAGCATGCAACCAGGGATCCACACATGGGATACATTCACAGAAGAAATCAATAAAAAATGGCCTGAGAAAGGAAATGCCACAGAGAACCCATTCTGCTAAAGAGGAAAGCAGAAGCAGCCATCATTGGGAAAGAGTTATGAAGTTCCTAGAATCCAGTGTCCAAGAATCAGCAGGTAAGCAGTGGCATCTGTATCCTGTCAACTAGTCAGTGCAAAGTCTATTGTTTACAACTCAAAGCAGTGCAAGAATAATTGTTTTATTTCTCAATATGCTTCTGGAATTCTTCAGCAAGCACATTTTTGTCGTATGGGCCACTACGTTTGATTTATTCCTCAGTTCAAAGTAAATACTTAAAGCCTGTGCTGTCCAATATTGTAATTAGCATACCAATGTAGCTATTTAAGTTAAATAAGTAGAAATTAAATAAAATCAAAAGGCCACTTATTCAATCATACCAGACACATTTTAAGAGCTTAATAGCCACATGTAGCTGGCAGCTACCATATCATACAAAGCAAATAGGCAAGATTTCCACCACCCAAGAAAGTTCTATTAGAGAGTTCTAAGCCTGAGACAACCTGGCTAGGGCATATGTGACGGCATTGACATTAGAAAATCCTTTCTTAATGAGTTAATTGATTCTGTTAACAGTTTCCAGTTATGACCTTGATACTATGTGATATTATATTCATCCTTCACTCCATTATTCTATTTGATTTTGCTAGCAAGGTTACAAGTGATCAAATTAGAAACAGAACTCACTTCATTTTAGAGTAACAAAAATCAAATCTCATTAGCACTCATTACCGAACATTGAAGTCTTCCTCCCAGCTACCTCCTCATGAAAGACATTAAGCTCCATTAGTAAAATCTAAAGGCTGACACTAACAGACTCATCCTTCCCAGAAAACACATTCGGCTTATGTTAGAGTGTTCATTTGAGCTCAATGATGCCTGAAATGCAGTCTGTGAGGTGGACATTTACCATTTGAGGCTGCCTAGAATATAATTCCCCTCCTTTTGCTAAGGGTACTCCAACTTTTCAAATCTCCCCCCATATAGGCAACCATTGTACTTCTGTTAAGTAAGGTGGCCTGCCCAACCTCCCCTGTCCTTGTGCTTGACTTGGAAAATAAGTTAATTAACCATGAAATTATGATGCGAAAATTTAATACAAGGAATAAAATTCAATAAAGTTAATTTCTCACAATAGCAGTTATCAGAAACATACTTATTAGTTCTTCCTCTCTAGACTCCCCAGAACTGTCCTTATTTTCTTCTAAAATTTGATTCCTAACTTTCTTTTGAATGTATGTTCTCCTGCAAGCTTTTAATTATGTATTTTTTTAATTGCCAGAGACTTTGCATGTTTGCCAGAGATAGAAAGAAAGACAGAGGACAAAAGCACCCTTCCCCCATGTGCCATGGTCATGCTGCAATCTCTTCTCCATTTTTTCCATTCTGTTGGGATTTGGGGCACACATAGGATTTTTCAAGCAACTGGGGCCTGAACTCGAACCATGAGTAGCCATGTGGCTCCCTTAACCACTAGGTTACAAGGTCATGCCTAATGATACCCTTTTGCTTTTAAGATAGCTAGTTGGTTTATAGGAAAATATTCAGGGCTGGGAAGGTATTGATGTATCTGTATAGGAATCTACTTGGGAACTTTTTAAAACTAAATCTGTTCATAAAATTCTGAAATACCATTCTTACTCCCTGGCCCTCTGTCTTGGTAGCTTTACCAGCTATTGAAGCACCCAACATGGCCCAGATGGGTCCTCTGAATTCAGCTGCCTAGGAATGACTTAACCATCAGGGTTCCGCCTACCTCTGCCAGAATATTGCTTTAATCTCTCCCACAATTGTTAACTCTATTTGAAGTTAAATGTCCATCTGTTTGTGCTATGAGAAATGTTGGCAAAGAGAAGGGAGAAAGAGAAACTGCTATTTTAGACAGGTTTAACCTTGTCAAATACCGTTGGAGACATTACAGAAACCATGTTGCCAAAATAACTGATTTGGAACAAAATATCTTTCACTTTTTGTACTTTCCATTTCAGGTTGTGACTTGATACCTTTAAGTTAGACATTTGGTAATATATGTTACTTTTCCAAACTTTTTTTTTAGATTATTATCATAAAAAAAATAACTCTAAACATCTATTGGTTTAAACATCCATTGGATGGAATGATGAAGTTATAAGGCTGTGTAAGTAAATTTGACCAGTAGGCTTGAATTGGTTCAGTCATTATGAAAAATCCGGTATGCTGATAGCAATTCCACAAGCTCCAAAGGGCTTAGAGCTTAACAAAATGCCAATGTGAAAAAATGCCAAGCAAACAGACACTTCTTTGATAAGTACAAATTAGGCATAATTATAAATATTCGTTATACTGATATTTAAACTCAATAGAGAGAAGACAGGTTGAGGATTGATTTAAATTCACACTTCCATCCTAAATGGTTTTCAAAATATACTTTCTATTTATGTATGCAAGTAGAATAATAAGTATCACCGTTTGAATATAAACTAGTAAGTGTAAAGCATCTGGATACATAAATCAAGCAAGGTTAGGTCTAAAAATCTTCCCTATTGCGAAAGAAAGAGGATTTGAAAACCGTGTGTTAAGTATTTGGTGGAATTCAGTATCACAATACAAAACATGCTATGAATGTCAGACACGAAATGTAAAATGACTAACAATAAAAAACAAACAAACATGGTGCATCTACTCAGATAATGAGCTTTCTCTTCCTTGTTTCAAAATATATTTAAAGAGTATAAGAAAGAAATGGAAATTTAGATGCCTGGAATAATTGAAACATACATGTTTTTGTAGTTATTTAGTGTTTTATGCATTTCTTTTCTATTTCTTTCCTTTTTTTTTTTTAACTTTTGCCATAGGGTGCATGTGCTCACCTGAGATAGACAAAGGGTGATAGAAAGAGAGACAGACAGAGAGACAGAAAGCAAGAAATCACTCCCCATCCCCTGGGGAGGTGGCCACACCACAATCCCTTCTGCTCCATTCTCCTCTAGGGATTTTTGGGCACACACGTACACGTGTCCAATTTGATTTTCAAGCCACCAGAATTCAAACTGCAGTCGGCCACGTGGGAGTCCAGAACCATAACCTTAACCCCACCTGCTGGCCCTCAAATGTTACATGCATTTCAATAGATACTTTTAATTTATCAGCTTTTCAGCCACATTCTAAAGCTTAAGCAAATTTATTTAGGAAGAGACATTAAAAGCACACTTTCAAACACACTTACTCATTGTAATGTCTACATTAAAGCAAATTTTCAAAATTCAGGATTTATGGGAACCAGCAGTTAGCGTAATGGCTATGTCGCTGGACTCCCATGTAGTCGACCATGGTTCGCATCCCGGACCCGGTGGCTTAAAACTCATGCCAGGTGCGTGTGCGGGTGTGCCCAAGATCCCGAGAGGAGAATGGAGGAGAAGGAATTGTGGCGTGACCATCCCCCCTGGGGGGTGATTTCTCGCTTCCTATCTCTCTGTCTCTCTCTCTCTCTGTCTGGCGAGCACACGCGCCCTATAGCAAAAACCTCTCCAAAAAAAAAAAAAAAAAAAAAAAAAATTCAGGATTTATTTCCTGAATTAAATATTTAAAACCTTCTTTGGATTATAACTACATTCTTAATGTATAATGATTATTGCTTAGAAATCTTAAAATACTGTCTTAGTGGGAGAAACTAGATCTAGGAGACAAGAAATAAAAATGTATACAAACACTTAATTCGCCTAATATCTAGTTTTTAAAAAAATATACTATATAAAAATATAAAAAGATCTTCTGACATTCATGTCTCTGACGCTTGGCTGATAGAATCTTACTATCTTTTATCATTACTCACATCTGCAAATGCATGGTGCTATGTTGGGAAGGATAAACTAGTTAAATTTTTTAAATGTTTTGGAGGTAATAGAGATAATGGTCATAGTGTCACATGACATTTTATTTCTAGGAGTTCTTGATTCTTCTGTAAATATATTTGTAATTATTACTGATATGTCAATAACTTGCTCTTTATACTTTCAGCTAGAAACAATACCTTGTCAAAATTCTTTATTAATATTTCCTACCTGTTTTTATTTTTCTCATTTTTAAAAATACCAAGAAAACATCACATAATGCTACCAAAACAATAGAAGGGGAAAAAAATCTAGTAGCATCATGCAGTAAGAATAAACTACTTTCTGTTTGTATTAATTTATGGCAAGACAGACAGGAGTGTGACAAAGAGACAGAATCCCCAGCAGGCCCTAAATTCTGTGATCCACCTCCCCTCCCTCACCCCCGCTTAGCCAGCCTTGGATCTTGGGCAGACGTGTGCAGGCAAACTCAGGAAGGTCTCCAGTTGTGAACCTAGAACCGTGTGGGTTGCAGAGCCTTGTGTTTTACTGCTGTGCCAGTATCTAGCCACCAAAAACAAACTGATTTCTTTCTTTTTTTTTTTTTTTTTTTTTTTGAGAGGTTTTCGCTGTAGGGCGCATGCGCTCGCCAGACAGAGACAGACAGACAGAAAGAGAGAAATCACCCCCCAGTGGGGATGGCCACGCCGCAATCCCTTCTCCTCCATTCTCCTCTGGGGACCTTGGGCACGCATGCACACGCGCCCGGTGTGAGTTTTAAGCCACCGGGTCCGGGACGCGAACCGCAGTTGACTACGTGGGAGTCCAGCGACATAGCCATTACACTAACTGCTGGTCCCAACAAACTGATTTCTTAGGAAGTCAGCTTTGTCACTGTGTAAGAACTAATTCCTCTCTTACTTAACATAAAACTCTAGAACTGACATTTTCATAGCCTTAGAAATAAATTACTGTCGTTAAGTATTAAAGGCTGCAAAAAACAATCAGGAGTTGCTATAAACCGGTAGAGTCAAATCTAGAATGAATGAGATATTGTGTCTGTTATATGTCAAAACTAAAAATAAATAAATAAAATAGGGGAAAAAAAAAGAATCGTCACAATCTTAAAATACCTATTTCACCAAGAAACATGCAGTCATATTTATACACACACATGTAAATTAATGCTAAATGAAACTTACGTTTAGCAAACCCTGTATATTTAAATTCACCACTAGTTAGTTATTCCAGACAGTATTACCTACTAAACCTCAGAGACTATTATTTTCATTTAAATTCCACTAGTAGGCAAAATCTAAATGTCAAAACTTAGCACAGTGTTTAATGAGTGGATAAATATTAGAAACCACAGCTCTTGAAATCTTAGGTAAGTCATTATTAGGGGCTTACTGCTTTCAATACCTGACATTTACTCCTTTTTTTAATATTAGTTTTATTTCATATTAAATATTCTTCTGCTCTGAGGATAATCTATTTAATAAAGAAGGAAAAAAGCTGCTTTTTTCTTTGAGGTTTGCTTGAACACAAGCATCATCTTTGTAATATGACCTCAAATGCAACTGGACTATATTACATCAAGATATTATTAAACCCTGATTGCGAATGAGAAAGAAGATAAAGTATAATCTAATTAGGTAGGAATGTATAGATGTTGATACTGTCTACTGAAAGACAACCTATTTACCATAGGGCAAAAGGAGAGAAGGGCCTCAAAATCTTAATGACAAATACCTGAGAGAAAGTCTTGGGCTGAAAAGTAATCCCAGAAATAATTTCATTTACTATAATTTACTATTTACTATAATTAATACATATTTATCCCAAAAAAGCTTAAAGACTGAGATATTTATTGTAATTTCAGTTTAGCATTTCAACACAAGAAAATTAGTTGACCAACGAACACTTTTTTAAAGAGATTTTTGCCATAAGGTGCATGTACTCACCAGAGACACAAAGAAAGACCAAGAGACAGAACGTGATAAATCATCCTCTGCTCCCTGGGAGATGGCCATGCCACATTCTCTTCTCCATTCTCCTCTTGGGATTTTGGGCACGCACACACATGTGCTTGGCGTGAGTTTCAAGACACTGGGTTCAGGACTTGAACCGCAGTCAGACATGTGGGAGTCCAGCGCTTTAACCACTACACTACCTGCTGCCCCTGACCAGCCGACATTTGAATTCAAAGTTTGGATTTGCCAAACTAGTTGATAAAATTAACCAATCCCAGCTTAAATTATCGGAGATCTGGAAGCACAGACCCTTACTTATTCTACATGATTGCAATCATACTATGAACAAATGTTAAAAGCTTTAACAGGAGTTTAACCAACATGCCTTAGACTTTAGTTTACTCTCTACTTAGTTAAAAATTAGAGCAACTTTTTTTTCCTAATATTTTATGAAGTATCTGCAGGGAAGTGAACACTGATAAAAGAGTAAATGTCGGGGAAAGCTTACTAAAGACGATTCGTGAGAGGATATTTCATGGGAACCTTTAGTTTTTTCAGTTCAGGCAAAAGGAAAGATGAAAAATAAGGAGGAGAGAGTAGGGCATGGCCATGGCCTGGTTGGTCATGTGGTAGGTTTGGTTTATTAGGTTTGCTGTTTATTCCCTCTGTTGTTTTATTTCCTATGTCTTTTGCAGATGGTGAGTAGGTGAGCCATCATGGTCCTGGTAAGAAGCAAGAGAAAATCCCAATAAAACAATAAGAGGAAAATGGAGGCATGAGAGAGAAAAATGAATATGGAGTCAAGAGGCGGTCTAAAGGAAGAAAGAAGTGGGACAACAGAAAATATTTTTCATATTTTTTCTTCTTTTTAATTTCTGTGTAAAAGCATGATATAAATCCTCAATATTTTCAGTCAGACTTTGTTAAATGTCAATTTCTGGTTGATGTGTTAGATTTGTTTTAGGAGATACCATGAAACATGACTTTGGTTGGTTGCAATGGACTTTCAGAGGCTTCCTGCATGTGCAGAAGTGTGGCTGACTAGCTCTATTTCTTAAAGGCTGATAACACCTTGTTTTTCCTCCATTTCTCCCTCCCATGCTGTCAAACAGTCTGCATTCTCTCCCCAACTCAATTGGCCATTGTTAAGATATGTTAGTTCCAGGGGCTCAGGGTAAACATATTCCCAGCCCAGGGGTTAGTCCCTTTGAGTTCTCTTTAAAGTCCTGAACTGCTTCAGCATGAGCAGCAGGACACAGAGTATGGTGCATACTCAGTTCCACTGTGACTACTTCGTCACAATCCGCCCAACCTTCCCACAGAGTCATAGAGCCATAGAGTTGAGGGTCCAGGGCCAATTGTGGAGGGAAAAATATAATAGAGTGAGAAAAGTGGACTTGACGCTGCAAGTGTTTTGGGGTCATTTATCCACTAACCCTTCCCCTGTATGTGAGTTTATCCCCTGTATGTGAGTCTTATATTTTTAGTGTCACCAATCCTGTCCTTGAACAACCTGCCATAATTTCAGAATTAGCATCCATGAGCTGTCCCACCTTACTGCAATTGTTTCAGACCTTCATAAAACACCATCTATCTCACCTCTACACCACCGCCACCAGGCCAGTCACTGGATGCTGCTTGCTTGACAGGATGTGACTGTGATCTTGCTCATGGTGGCTGCCTTTAGCTAGAGATAGTTTCTACATTGAAATTCAGTGGAAGGCTGACTGAGGAATGTTTAGAAAAATGAAAGAGTGGGACTAGCAGATGGCGTAATGGTTATGTCACTGGTGACTCCAACATAGTCGACCGTGGTTTGAGTCTTGGACCCAGTGGCTTAAAACTCATGCCAGGTAAAACCATTGAAAATAGTTATGGACACTGGAGATAGTGTGGAAGGAGAATGGGAGAGGGGATGAGTGTAGGGAAGCAAATTAGGGAGGAAAAATAGAAAAGTGAGACATTTGTAGGACACAGAAATGGTTTATTGTTAGTTGATGATAATGTGTATAGTATTCTCAACTGGACTGGTCTAAGTTGTATTTTGTGTTGAATAAATTTCTTTCTATAAACTAAATGATGTATAGTGATTGAATATATAAATAATAATAATAATAAATAAATAAATAAATAAATAAATAAACCTCATGCCAGGTGCATGTTTATGCATGCCCAAAATCCCAAGAAGAGAATGGAGAAGAGATTGCAGCATGACCAACCCCCCTTGGGGGTAACTTCTCACTTTCTATCTTTCTTTCTCCCCAGTGAGTACACATGCCATATAGCAGAAATCTCTCTAAAAAAAAAGAAAAAGAATGGGGTCTGGCAGGTGTCATGGTAGTTAAGGGTGCTGGACTCCCACATGGCTGACAGCAGTTCGAGTCCTGGACCTGGCAGCTTGCTTTCTCATTCTCTCTCTCTTTCTCTCTCTTGCTCTGTTTCTCTCTGGTCAAATTAAAATAAATAAGTAAATAAATAGAGTTAAATAAGATAATTATTACAAAAAAGAAGAAGAATGAAAGAGTAATCTAATCTTTGTGATATACGTTAGAAAAAATGAAGCAAACTCAAGGAAGGAGTGGAGCAAGAACCAAGACTGACTGTCCACAAGAGGTTCACTCTATGAAAACATAGAAATTTTTCCAAGGAGAAATGAAATCATCCTTGCATTTACCTATGTGCATTCGTCTTCTGTAGTTTCCAAGTTCTCGTTTTCTCACAGTATTGTTTATTGGCACATAAACTTTCATTCAGAGTTTCTAGTTTTAAGATAATTTCTGTAACTCATTTGTATTTATTAAAAGAATAATTAGAAAGAAACAAATGAAAATAATGAAACGCATTTCTTTTTGCCAGAAGAAAGGATTGGTAATTTATATCAACGCTGGAAATGAAGGCCCCTTAAGAATTTTCCAAAGTATGTCACTTAGTAGCATGGGGTTTCAGATATTTTCTTTATTGCAATCATCTTCTGGAAATAAGGAGTCAGTTCAGGAGATCAGTAGAGTTGAGTTATCAAGAGAACGAACTCCTGAAAGGAGTTATTAATTATGTGCAAACTGAGTACTGACAGGTATCGGCCAAGGCATTGTGAAAGGAGGAAGGAGTCATTACAAACTCTGAAATTGCCACATGGAAGCTACACATCCTTCACCAGATTTTGCAGTCCTCTTTTAATGCTAGGTAATGCAAATGAAAATGTTAGTAACACAAACATTATGTATGTGCACAGATTCAGATGGGTGACTTCAGTGTGGGAATTCAATCTCGATGTGGTTTATTGATGAATTCCCTTGCTTTTGCTAGTATAAATTTCTAATGTTGAGAGATGCATTTTCTGAAGATTCCCTATTTATACTACGTGAGCTATGTATTTGGAGAATGTGGTGATTTGGTGCAATGTCACTTACGAAATCCATTAACAGATGCACGGAGAGTTAGCTGCAATTGCATCTGTAAATAGTTTCATTAAACATTATCTTTCTGCTTCTATGAAATAAAGAAATCTCAAAGTATGGAAGCAATTTATTTTCTTATGTACTTTTATAAAGACTGTCAGGTCAGCTTTCATTTATACTTTGTTTCTAGTTGGTGTTTTTACTCTAATTTTAGAGTAATAGATAGTGGTAAATCATTGTGAACTAATATCAAATTCTCTTTAAAATAAGGACATAATTATACATATTAATGATGTCAGATTTTATTAAGTATAACTATAAAAGTTGTTCTTTTTAATATTTTTCTACTTTTGACTGATCAGATAGAATCTCAAATTAATTATCCAAACAGATTGAAAAGTCCTTGACAACTGCAAACCAAAAGTATATTCAGAAATGTCTCTATTTAGAAAGAGCTTAGAAGATTTGAACACTTGATTCACATTGATTCGAGATACCAGAGAGAAAAAAAAAAAAAGAAAAAGGGCACTTTGGCACCCACACTTGTGGTACAGTCAATAGCAAATTGAACTACAGTACTGGAATCCACATGGCCACTCACAGGTTTGGTTCTCCAGGTTGGCTTGGAAACACAATGAGAAAATGTGTAGATCCCAGATCCTGAAGAACTGGGAGCTCAGGGAAAAGGATCATGGCATGATGAGACTCTGTTGAAGGTGCTTCTTTCTCTCTTTTCCTGTCTCTGTCTCTCTCCATATTTCTCTCTCTGTACACACACACACACACACACACACACAGGCTCACTATCATAAATACAATAACTTTTTTTTTTTTTTTTTTTGCCATAAAGCACATGTGCTTACCATAAGGCACGTGTACTTGCCAGTGAAAGACAGAGACAGAGAGGGAAGTTGAGAAATCACCCCCCTGGGGGTATGGCCACACTGTAATCCCTTCTTCTCCATTCCCCTCTCACGATTTTAGGCACACATGCACACACACTCGACATAATTTTTAAGTCACTGGGTCTAGGACTTGCACCATGGTTTCCCATGTGGGAGTCTAGCACCATAACCACCACACCACCTACTGCCCCATTTTTTTTTTTTTTTAAGTACTTTGGCAATGCTGTTCATGCTACTGAAAGGGAGACTTAGTTTACTTCCCTATCTCTAAGTATGTATTGTTGTTATTTTGTTTATTTCTTCCATGGGTGAGACAGAGACAGACAGACAGACAGCATCCCCAACAGGATTTGATTGCCACAATCTACCACAGCCTCCAGCAAAGCCCAGATCTTGGGTAAGCCTGTGCCCAATGTATTCAGAGAGGTCTCTGGACTTGAATCTGCAACTTCCCCACATGGGTCTTCCTTGCAGAACACTGCAATTTACCACTTCGCCCCTTTCCGACCACCTATGTATTGGTTTAAGGCAATTAACTGCTGCTGATGAGTGGATCAATTTTATTTCTTACTTACATATTTACAACCTCCAATTCAGGAAAAAGAAAGAACTCTAATGCCCTTTTAAGCAAAGGACCACCAAGACAAAATGAGCATCACTGCACCTTTCTAAGGTCAGATTCTAGGAAAGGGCAACTATATTCATAAGCCAAAATTTATTACAATGAAATAAGGAGCCAAGTCCACTGAGCAAAAATGCCACTTTGAGGATAAAGCCAAAAACTTCATCATCTTAATTCTGTCAGTTTTGACATCAGCCAGGACCAGGATTCAGTCATAAACCCATTTAGTTAGCGTTAATGTATATATGTCTCACCACCTCAGCATTTCTTCTCTCTCGGGTTGATAACAGCATCCTGACTCTATTGCTATGTAATGTTCTATTTATAACGCAGTTTGAGAGGCCTGCCTTCACCCAGCCAAAAGGTGAACACAACAGAGAATTAGGAGAGTGGACTGAATCCTACTTTCATTCCATAAGTTGAATTGCAAATTCAGTGACACACACACACACACACACACACACACAAAAAAAGACTTCATCTGTGTAATTGGTGGTGTCCTATCAACACCATCCATTTGTTTCTGCTACTTAGACCTCACAGACTTTGCTAGCAGCATTTTCATATACTAGCCTCATTCTCAAATCTCATCTGTTCTATGGGAAAATATCTTTCAGATGTATTCCTTTTATGATTAAATTGGCCAGAACTGGTTTCTGAAAGTGCCACCAAAAAATGGTTAGTAAGGTAGACCATGTACATGAAAAATATTTGCACTTATTCTCATACACAGTAGTGGTAAGTTCTAAATTGTTTAGTTCTTTACTGTGTTTTGTTTGATTTCAATAATAAAACTACAACAAGCACCTCAAACAATGCTTGCTGTTGTTCATGTAGGATAAATGAGAAAAAAAAAAAAAAAAAAAAAAAAAAAAAACAAGAGAGAGAGAGACCAGCAGTTGGGGTAATGGCTGTGTCGCTGGACCCAGTGGCTTGAACTCATGCCAGCATGTGTACGTGTGTCCAAGATCATGAGAAAATGGAGGAGAAGGGATTGCAGCATGGCCATCCCCCCCAGGAAGTGATTTATCACTTTCTGTCTTGTCTCTCTCTGTCTTTCTGGCGAGCGCACATGCCTTATAGCAAACTCCCCCCCCACCCCCCAAAAAAAAAGATAAATGAGAAAGTCCATGACAAACCAGTTCTAGGAAATACTTGACCACTTTTGAGCAAGGCTAGTAAGAAAGGCCTTACCACAAAGAAGACATTCTTTAGATAGGGGTAAATGTGAGTCAGTCAGTAATCATACCTTGTATGCAATGAGAGGTTATAAATCTGAATGTCAATATAAAAATCTTTGAGAGGTGGTGACATCTCACCATTAGCTGACTGTTGGTCAACTGTCTCCTGCACAGTATATAGGGCTTGGGAACCAGGAGATATGTTAGCTCTTAAAAGGAGATGTTAAGTCAGAAATATCTGGAGGATGAGTTTTTTTAATGCATAATTTTTGAACTCTTTGTTAATAAACTTGCGAGATTTCATTGTATAATCAATATCAACTGACAAAGGTGAACTAATTTCATAATATCAAGACTGTTAGAAACATTTTAAAGAAACAAGCCTGGTGAAACATCTAAGTTTTCATCTGAGAAGAGGAGTTTAAATCACCAGGATCTGTTATGTGAATAAAAACAGCCCAATATTTATGTTCATTAGCAGGTAAGCCGATTGTAAAAGAAAACTATGGAATAAAAATGATCTTTTAGCAAATGAATGCAAGTTGTTTTGAAGATATCTTGTAGTTGATTACTCACAGTAGCACTGAAGAATATAGGTGTCTGGCAACAAAACTCAGTTGGATTAGCAATCTAAAATGCTTCAATAAAATGGGAAGCTTCTTAGAAAAACATCATTTCCATGAAGCACTAAATATGGCAACATGGAAGAAATTAACTTCATATGTATTGTCTATGGCACAGGATAGTGACTACTGCAATATGGAAAATTTACCTCAGATCCTACTTTCCCTGTCACTTCTGACTCTTTTAAAAAATAAGTACCATCAGCAGTTTATAACATTATACATTTGGGATCTAGGCCAAATGATGAATGTCCAACATATTTTATATTTCATCCACATCATTCACAAATTAACACACTTATATAGATAGTTGTCAACTGTCTGTAGGAAGAAATTTTCCATGTTATATACCCTTTTAACTTTTAATATATGTGAGATATTGTACTTATCAAAGAATATTTATATTTAACAAGTATATTTCCTTTGAAATGTGATGATTAAATTGCTTCTGTGTTTTATAACTAACGAAAAGCTAATCATCGAAATAAAGTCATTTTTTAATAGGTTTTGCTATAGAGAGTATACCCTCACTAGAAAGAGAGAAGAGAGGGGGAAAATGTAAAATCACCTCCAGGGGGCATGGCCACACTCAATTTTCTCTCCTCCATTCTCCTCGGGATTTTGGACATGTAGGCACATACCCCCAGAGTATGTTCCAAGCTACCAGGTCTGGAAGCTGAATAGCTCACTCAACCATGTGGGATCCTGCTGCCTTAACCACTACACAATTTGGCTTGCCCAAAATGAAATAATTCTTAACACGAGATCACATTGACATATTTTCCCAGTAAATATACTATGAATTATTGAGCCTATAAGAAAATATATTTTTAAACAAAAATTATCAGTTGTTTTCAAATAAACTTCATTTTTCTGTATTTGAGCTACTGGATATTAGTTCTCTAAATCTTTATACTTCCCACTGGATTTAAATATGGTAGCTTACTAAACATCTTTACCATCTGCTTCCCCTAAACACATCCTTTCTTCTGAAAGGAAGATGGTGCTTTGAAAGCATATTACCCATATGAAGAAATGTTTCAAACACAAGCTTCCTTCTTCCAATTACCTCAACAGCTGGTGTGTATGTTTACATTTAGACAGAAGAAACCTTACAAAGACATACTATGCTACTTCAAGTAATTTAGAGTTGTCATAATGCATGGAAAACATCTCAGTAAATAATTTAAATAGGCTTGTATATCTTAGAGATAAAAGACTTTTAAAAAACAAAATTCAGTCTTTAATCACAAAGTTATGGAGCAGGTCTATAAAATAGAATGACTAATCTTTAGAAGCTTTATGTATAGGACAGATTATTTAGTTACCTGCTGTGAACAGAACTATTACACTTATCCAAATAGTAGTGGTGATACCATCAATGCAAAGGTAAATTCTTTAGATGCAATAGGAATGCATGATGTAGTATTAGATACTGTGAGGAAACATGGGCTTTAAACTAGACATACCTGAGTCCTAATCCTGACTTCTTACTATCAGCATGCTTCCCTTTCTGAAACTTTTAAGATTCTCAGTTTTTATAACTTTAGTTAGGCTAATAATGCCTATGTAGGTGTTATGAAATGATCATAAATGTAAGCCTCAAATGAACACCTCTGTGTTCCTATAATTTAACAAAAATCATCATTCAATTAATGTATGTCAAACAGGGGAAAATGAAAACATACAAAGACATTAAATCTCCCCTATTCTAATTGGTTACAGAAGAATCTATTACCTTTAATAGCAAAGAAACCTGGTTTCTCTCAGTTGATCTCTTCCTTCTTCCTGAAACTTTTTCCAAAAAGTTCAATGCTCAAACAATCAAAAGAAGAATCAGGCTGAATTCCACACCAAGGAGAGAATACAGTATCGCCTGATGAGATGAAGTTTGCCTACTATAGGAGGATTCTCCAGTTACCTACAATCTTCCAAGGATTCTCAGTTTTCCCATAGGATTACAAAAAGGGACTTAACCTCTTGGTTCTAATTTCCTGCAATAGTGTCCCACTTTTAATTCTATAGTTATAAAATCTTGTTTCTGCTCATTCTGACTAATAGTCATCCATCCCTACGAATCCAGGCAGCCTCAGAAGACCTTGAATAAGTGCACTTACAACTTTATGAACTCATATTTATGTTCTTTTTAGGGTTAGTCACAAAAAAGGTAAAATTAATAAAAATCCTTGAAAATATAGTCAACTGAGTTTTGGTAAAGTTCCAAGACAATCCAGTGTGGATAAGATAGTCTCTTCAATAAATGGTGCTAGAAAACTTAGATATGTAGGGACCAGCAGTTAGCATAATGGCTTTGTCACTGGACTCCCATGTAGTCAACTGTGGTTCGAGTCCTGGACCCAGTGGCTTAAAACTCACGCCGGGCGTGTGTGCATGCATGCCGAAGAGCCAGAGAGGAGAATAGAGGAGAAGGGATTGTGGTGTGGCCATCCCCCCAGGGGGGTGATTTCTCGCTTTCTGTCTCTCTGTCTGTCTGTCAAGTGCACATGCCCTATGGCAAAAACCTCTCAAAAAAGAAAAAAAAAAAGAAAATCAAACTTTAGATATCTATACACAGAAGAATGAAACTAGATTCCTAACTCTTGTCATATATAAAAATTAACTCAAAATGGATTAAAAATTTAAATATAAAATTATAAAATTACTAGAATAAAACACAGGGAAAATGCTTCAAACGCTGGCCTAAGCAAATAATTCCTTTTTTTTTTTTTCTTTTTTTTTTTTTTTTTAGAGAGAGATTTTTGGTATAGAGTATGTGTGCTTTCCAGGGAGTCAGAGAGAGACAGAGAGACAGAAAGTGAGAAGTCACCCCCTAGGGGGCATGGCCATATCGCAATTGCTTCTCCCCAACTCTCTTCTCTGGGTCCTGGGCACACAGGCACATGCACTTAGCATGAGTTTTAATCCACGGAGTTTGGGACTCGACCTGTTGTTGACTACGGAAAGTCCAGTGTCATAACCGTTATACCATCTGCTGTTCCCAAGCAAATAATTTTTTTGTTTGTTTTTTTTGTTTTGTTTTGTTTTTGTTTTTGGAGAGGTTTTTGCTATAGGGTGCGTGCGCTTGCCAGACAGACAGAGAGACAGACAGAAAGCGAGAAATCACCCCCCGGGGGGATGGTCACGTCACAATCCCTTCTCCTCCATTCTCCTCTCGGGATCTTGGGCACGCACGCACACGCGCCCAGCGTGAGTTTTAAGCCACCAGGTCCGGGACACGAACCGTGGTCGACTACGTGGGAGTCCAGTGACATAGCCATTATGCTAACTGCTGATTCCCCCAAGCAAATAATTTTTAAGTGAGACCTCAAAAGCATGGAAGAAAACATTTAAAATAGACAAATGGGATCTATATTAAACTAACAATTTAATGTATGCCAAAGGAATAATAAATTAAAAGACAACCTACAGAATGGGGAAAAAAAATTCAAATTATACATCTGACAAGGGATTAACAATTAGTTTAGTTAAGAAACTTAAACAAGTCACCATCGAAAAAACCAACAACCCAATTTTAAAGTAGGCAATTAATTTAAATAGACAATTCTCTAAATAAAATATACAAATAGCCAAAAGCATGAAAAAATATTCAACATCACTAGTTACAAAGAAAATGCAAATTAAAAAAACACAATAAGTATCACTTAACTCAAGGAGAAATGACTATTATTAAACAGACAACAAAAATACAAAGAGTAAGCATGGCATTACTGTGGAGAGAAGGAAACCAACATGCACGGTAGGTGCAAATGTAAATTAGTACAGTCACTGAGGAAAAGACTATGGGAGTTCCTCACAAACCTAAAAACAGTACTACTTTGTGATCCATTAATCCTACTACTGGGCATATATACAAAGTACAGAAAATAATAAACCTAAAGGATCCTCCATATCCATGTTTATTGCAGCTTTATTCACAATAGCTAAGGTATAGAATCATCTAAGTGCCCAACATCTGATTAATGGACAAATAAAATGTGGTATATGTACACAATGGAATAATATTTAAGCATGAAAAAGATACATTTCTGTCATTTAAAGCAAAGTGGATAAACCTGAAAAAATTCTAAGTGAAATAAGCCAGGCTCTTAAAGACAAATACTATATATTCTCAATTAACAAATACTATATGTCTTCACTCAGTAGCAGAAGTTAAAGACTAGATTGTGTAGAAGTAGAATGTGTAATAGTGGATATCAGAAGTTGGAAAGTGGAGTAAAGTAGGGAGGGATGAGAAAAACTCAGTTAACAGACATAAGAGTACACAAAACAAGAGGTTATAGAATACTATAGGACAGTAAAGGACATTAATGACCATTTTTAAAAGATTTTTTCCACAGGGCTTGTCAGAGAGAGAGAGAGACAGTGAGAGGAGAAGTGAGAAATCTTTCCCTGGGGTGGGGGGCAGTCATGCCACAATCCCTTCTTCTTCATTCTCCTCCTGGTATTTTGGGCATGCATGCATGTGCCTGGTGTGAGTTTCAAGCCACCAGGTCCAGGAATCAAACTGCAGTTGGCCATGTGAGAGTTCAGTGCCTTGAACCACCATGCCACCTGCTGGTCCCCATTAATGACAACATAATATTTATCTCTGTATGGTTTGGATAATTCTTTGTTCCTCAAAGTTTCATATTTTGGAATTTGGTCTTAGTTGGTGGTGATCAGATATCCCCCAGAAATTCATGTGTTAGGACTTGTTTGTATTCTAAAGGTGCTAACAGTGCAAATTTAATGTCTTCATGATGTCCCAGGGTGAGACCAGAAGGAGATCAGAACACCGGAGAGAAAGCCACATGGACAGAGACTATCCTTTGCTCCACTAAAATTCCTGCCTTCCATCTTTTTGTGATGCCTTTAGAATTCCCAGACATCAGAAATATGAGTCAAAATAAACCCTATTCTCTTAAAATCAGCCAGTCTCAAGAAGTTTTGTTAGCAACACCAAAGAACTAAGATAATCTCCAAATAACCAGTACAGCAAATTTTGAACCTGCATAATACATAGTAATGATAAATTTTGGAGACCACGGACATGTTTATTTCAAGTTGATTATTACACACTGTGTATATGTGTTTAAAAAAAACCATACTGTACCCCACAAGGATGCACAATGAACATAGGTAAATCAGTAATCACAATAAAATTATTATTAATAAATATACACATGCTTATAGTGTACCCACACTGAATTTACATTGACCTTAGTCACACAGTATCTAGTTAATAAATTTAATCTTGAACTGGTACTTTCTTTAGTTTATTTATTCATTTATTCCATGACCAATAAAAGAGAAAGTAGGAGAGAGAGCACCCCCCAACAAGATCCTGCAATTCATCCCCAGCCTTCAGTCCTACTGGCTCATGCCCAGCATACCCAAGGAGTCTCTGGCCTTGAACCAGAAATCTTTCTATGTGGGACCCCTACAGCACTTCACATTTTACTACTATGTATTACCATCATCTGGCCCTTTCTACTAGTACATTTTTAAATAAGTAATTATGCACAGAGAGTGTATGCTTTTTCAAAGTGTGGTATATACATGTGTTTACGATTCAGTAGAAATAAAGTGACCTTCTGAGTTAACATCAGAATTTCCATGTGTAATGTACATTTGTTCTATTTGGCCTGAATTAGGACTCATTTCCTATGCTAACCTATTATTGTGCTTCTGATTCATCATGCCCATTTTATGTTAACATAGAAAAGTGTGAAGGGTATCACCAATAAAACTACACAAATTAGATTTAGTGGTTAGGAGAGGTGTCTCTCAATGAAAATTAATGATTCTATCACCAGAAAGGGAAGAACCACAGAGCAAAAAGCAATAATAGATATTGTATAAATCTGTATAAACAGAATAAGTTACCACTTTTTGCTTGTTTATATCTCTCCTGATAAAACACTGGGTTTGGGTCTTTAACAAACAGAAGCTGAATATAAGTGAATGAGTTCATTTTTATATAAAATAATTATTTTAATTTTTCTTCCTCTGACTTCACCTTGATAACTACCCTCACTCTGCCACTCATGCTTCACTCACTAATGAATTCCTCCCTATCACAGTGGTCATCAGTCCTTCTCTAAGCCCCAAGATGACTCTGACCAAGACAAGAATTACGCCTGCATTTCAGATCAGAACAAACAGGTGTGCTACTCACAAGGACCCAAAATCAGGTCAGAAGAAGACACAGACAAGGGGAAAAAAAAGGTGGAAAGCATGAAGTTCCTTCGTATAAATATCTTTTCTCCTATTTATTCATCTTGGTAAACAACTATATGTTCTATCAATTTCAGTCCTTAGAAAAATAACTTCCTTTTTTTTGATCCAAGGTTTCCTGCCTCCATCTTTCCACCCTATTGTCCTACCTGGTCCCATACCTGAAAATTAAAACTTAAATAAAATGTGTTTTGTTTTTCTCCCATAACCCCCCCCCCCCCCATTTGTAAGCTTCATTTTCTAGCCTACTAACAAGCTCCCAGATCCGTAATGCCTAATAAGCACCCTAATCCTTTCCGAGAAACTACTTAACAAACAACTGACAAGGTTATTCTTTGTATCCTGTGATGAGTGTCCTGAGTCCCCTTTTGGTCTGAACAAATGTTCCTAAGGGAGCACTGATTCCCCAACATTCTTCCACCTTCAAGGCAGAGTCTCACAATTCCCTTGTGCAATCAGTGAGTACCAATGCCACTGCTCACCTTTCTAGTCCAGTCCTTTGTAAACTCAGATGGAGAGAAGGAGAAAAAAAAAAATGGGTCTCTGGAGAAATATTAAATTCTAGCATGGGAGTTAAGGGTTATCTACATCTGTCTCTGCAGGGACAGAAATTTTTTAAAAGACATCTCCATCCTCATTTTTCCATCTATATTTACAGTGTAGGTGTCAGACATTTTACTGCTATGGCTGTGGACCTAGGACTAGCTGAATAGAAAACAGTATGATGACAAAACCCTGAGGAATGCTATATTTCTTAGCTGTAAATTTAGTATCTACCATGATCTCCATCATTTTCATTCATTTTTTTTTATTCAAGAAAAGGATCCAGTTCAGTCATGGTGCCACAGGCAGTGGGCCAACACTGTGTGGTGATGAGGCCACTTGGGAGACCTGGGCTTGAATTCTGGTGCAGCCTGAACGTGATGGGGCTCACAATAGGCCTATGATTTTAGTTGACTAGGAGACTGGAAGGGGGGATTTTGGCATGGACAATCCCTGTACAGTTCACTTCTCTCTCATCCTTTCTCTCTAGCTCTCTTTAAAGAAATAAATAGATGATCGACTGATAGATCGATCAGTAGATAGATAATAAATAAGAAACCAAAGAAGTGTCCTATGTGGTGCATCATTATTTTAGACTTGGATTACTACCAGCACCACCACCACCAACAACAAAAACAATAGTAGCATTAGCTCCCTATCCTCCTTGGGTTTAGAAAAAATTTCTCATTCAATTCTAGAACCTGGTGTCAAGAGTAACAATTAATCATCCCCCACCCCGTGATTTTCCTGGCTGAAATCAGATCTTATGACACTGGCTATATGTCTGGCCTCTGGCAATTCACAGCCACTCCCCTAAGTTCTCCAAATTCTGGTGACCATTATTAGTATGCTAATTTGTCCCTGATTCTTATTCTGCTACCTAGTGAACATACAGGCTACATCAGCTGTCCTTCCAAACAATATCCTGAACTGTATTCCTACATATTGGCGTCATTCTTTTCAGAGGGTGATTTCATAGACATGCTATCCCCCTGACTCCCAGGTTTGAACTACCATTTAAAGTCCCTGTGTATTTGCTCCACTCTTAAAAATGAAATATAAGTTGCTGAAATTATTTTCTAATATATGAATAGAAATACTTTGAAGTAGTCAAAGCTATATTTTTTGTTGTTGTTTTTAATATAAAGCAAATGGTTCAAGTAACCCCGACTCTTCATAGTTTCCTATGTGTTCTCTTTTTGCCATGGAGCCGTGGTATTCTACTTCTAAGACTCTAAGTTCTGCCATGTGACTTGTTCTCGTCAATGAAAAGCTTGAAAAGCAAGCAAGTATTTGGACATGCCCTACCTTTTATATCCTTCTCATCGACATGATAGCACCCCATAGACAGCCATGTGAGGCATAGCCAAGAAGCCTCTGTATTCTCAGCTCTGACTGTTGTAGATACCCCACAGCCCACACTCCGATATACCCAGTCAGGTCAACAGAGACAAAATGATGACCGTCCCAGATGCATGAGAAAATATTATTTTAAGCTATTGAGTTGTTTGTTTGTTTTGTTTTGTCTTATTTTTTTTTTTTTTTTTTAGCTGTTTTTGCTATAGGGCACGTGCACTTGCCAGAAAGACAGAGAGAGATAGAAATGAGAAATCACCCCCGCACCAGGGGGGATGGCCACACTTCAATCCCTTCTCCTCCATTCTCTTCTCGGGATCTTGGGCACGCACACACATGTGCCCAGCGTGAGTTTAAGCCACCAGGTCTCAGACACGAACCACGGTCAACCACATGGGAGTCCAGCAGCGTAGCCATTACGCCATCCACTGGTCCCAGCTACAGAGTTTTTAAGAATATTTGTTACATAAAATTACTATTGTAATAGATGAATCACACAGTGATTCTTTAATATTTAATATCTGTACTTCAGTATCAAGTTCCTTTTTTTTTTTTTTTTCCTTAGGTTTTTGCCTTAGGAAGTATGCACTCACTAGAGAGAGACAAAGAGAGAGAAAAAGAGAAATCATCCCCTAAGGAGGATAGCCATGCCATAATCCCTTCTCCATTCTCTTGAGATTTTGGGCATGCACACATACTTATCTGGTGTGATTCTCAAGCCGTCAGGTACAGGACTTGGGACCTGAACCGCAGCTGGCATGTAGGGAGTCCAGCGCTTTACCCACTATGTCACCTGCTGGCCCCAGTATCAAGTTTCTCAAAAGGACAATTGATTACTATGCTAAATCTGAATATTAAAAAAAAATAGTTAAAAAAAGAACCAATTATTGAGTACAACTGTCCATCAAATTATATTAATATGCATAAATAAAGAATAGTATGATGACAAAATGTATAAAAATGAAAGTAATTGTTGCTAAAATTATTACTTGCAATATTTGTAGATATTACTTTATACACCATTATGAACAAACAATTCAAATGAGTAATTTGTTTACAGGAAGGTTTATGTTTTCTATTATTCATATGATAATGCTAACCTAATAAATTAAATGCCAATAAATCATAATTTACTCCAATAAATATAATTATCTCTATTCATACAGAGATGTGTATTATTCATAATTGTGTGTCTCATACTTACAAAGGAATCATTAGTAGAGCACAAACAGCAAATCTAGGTTTTCCTTGGAAACTTTTCCCTGCTAAGACTAATCCTGGCATGGGTGCAATTACTGTAGGTTAGTGAGCATAACATGGAGAAAGTGATAATATTTTCTTATCTAAATATACTGGTCATGTTTTAGGGATTAAAAATGATTAGATTTACTCTGTTAGAACCCCTGGCAGTTCAGAAACAAGGTATATGCTTTTTTTAATAGATGTTTTTGCCTTAGAGCATGTGTGCTCACCAGAGAGTGACAGAGACAATGAGAGGAAAAGTGAGAAATCATCCCAGGGACATGGTCATGCCACTATCTCTTCTACATTCTCCTGCCAGGATCTTGGGCATGCACACTCAGGTGCCCAGCATAATTTTCAAGCCACCAGACCCAGAATTGGAACCATGGTCAGCCATGTGGGAGTCCAGCAATATAATCACCAGGCCATCTGCTGTTCCAGTATATGCATTTTTAAAAATTGATAAAAGTTTTTAATGAGTATCATTTTTTGGAACCATTATAAAATAAAGACAACTCATTTTAGTTGTTGACATATATTATATATCTATAAAGACTTCAAAACAGTAAATATCAAAAACTTTCAAACTGGGGACCAGCAGGTGTCATGGTGGTTAAGGTGCTGGACACTCCCACATGGCCAACCATGGTTCGGGTATTGAACCTGGTGGCTTGCTTTCTCACTTTACCTCTCTCTCTCTCTCTCTCTCTCTCTCTGTGTGTGTGTGTCTCTCTCTGGTCAAATTAAAATAAAAGGAATCAATCAATAAAATTAAATAAATAATTATTAAAAAACTTTCACACTAATTTATATATAGCTTCTTAGATATCTATTAATGTATGTATGTATTTATATATTTTTTATCATTAAAATCAAACAGCATGTTTCGATTATTAAAAATGATTGCTCATACATACCAAAATTGTATTATATCAAACTTTAATAGAAGTTGTTTAAAAAAATACCTGAAATCTATATAAGAAAATACATTATTGTTAAAGGTTTCCTTTTAGAAACATTCTTGAGTTTTTAGAGTTGTCTCTATGAATGGTTTATTCTGGATTTTTACAGGTATTTATTGAACAGATTCATTGAGTGGACACTTATGGTATAATATCTCTTTCACTTATCAAGGTAGGGTAATATGACAATTCCATCTGATTTCTGGGATTACAGGACAGGAAGTAAAAACCCCGTCATCACTGTCAGTCATTATTCTGTGATTTTGAAATATATGAAACAAAACTGGCAACTACTCGAGAGCATGATCCTGGGTTCCCATCGAATGTTGGGAGGTATATCAGGAAGATCACATCGTTTGAGGAGTCCACAGTTAAGCCTTTCACTGCAGCTTTTGAATGAATCATATATGACATGTACACTCTAATAGCTATGTGACTGTTATCATGTCACTATTTCTCACTATATAAAGTAGAAGCTTTCAAGAAAGTGTGTTTCACATACAGGACTCTTCCAAAAGATCAGATGAAACATACACTGGGGACAAGCAGTTGGATAACATATTTCCAATAATATTTTAAGAGAATCCATGCAAGTCAGATTTCAAAGTCTATAATAATATTCTGTTTATAGAAATGAAAGATATGAAGTATAAATCATTGAGAAGAAACAGATGTCTTGAACAACAAATCTGATTTATTCATTTAATAAACATCTGTTAGTACCATATAGGTCACTGCTATTAGGAATACAAATATGAAAAAGATAAGTTTCTATAGTAGCAGAATTTCTAGTGAGGAGAATGCATTCTGGAATATGATGTTATAGATCCCCGAATCTATATGAAATAGCAAATTACTCTTTATAGGGTGACTTTGGAAGATAACCTTCCCCTCTGCCTACTGTCTGTTAGTAACATAACCATTCTTAATACTTAAAGACAATGAGAATAAACTCAAACGTGGAATGGCAGGTTGTGATATTATCTGATCATTACAATTATGTTTTTTACAACCTCTACCATTGCAATTCTCTTCACTAGTTCATTCTGGGGGTAACTATATAAAGAAATTTATATTGCTCTGGTACATCTCTAGAGTTTTTTCTTGTTTTTTCTTGTTCAGCTAATGAAATTAACATTAAAAACTTATGGCCCTAAACTATCTTCCTTTGAGGTTATCACCTTTAGATAGAATGACAATTTTTATGGAAAAAATAACACTTGGGTACCAGCATTTGGCGGAATGGCTATGTTGCTGGACTCCCATGTAGTTGTCCGCAGTTCAAGTCCCAGACCCAGTGGCTTAGACTCATGCTGGGCACGTGTGCGTGTGTGTCCAAGATCCCGAGAGGAGAATGGAGGAGAAGGGATTGCAGTGTGGCCATCCCCCTGGAGGGTGGTTTCTCGCTTTTTGTCTCTGTCTCTCTCTGTCTTTTTGGCGAGCACACATGTCCTAAAGCAAAATCCTCTCAAAAAGAAAAACAAAAAAAACAAAAAACAAAACACTTGATCTCCCTTTTAAAGTCAATCACATGAATAATTGTTTAATTAAGTTGGTTATTTTAAAAAATTAACAAAAGCCTCAAATAAAAGACGGTTAATAGTGTGCATGCTAAAAGCAGGTTACAAATAAATATAGGCCAAAGTTTTCTGTTTCTTTGATTGTTTTATTAAGTCTAGTTATTTCTTCTATGAGCTAATGAGATGGAAAGAGAGACAGAGAAGAAGAGAGAGAGAGAGAGAGAAAGAAGAGAGATAACATGTACAATAGGATCTTGATGTCATGACCCACTCCCAGTCAACCTCAGATCACAGACAAACGTGTACCTGACATACCAGGGACTGAACCCCAACCCTTCCCATGTAGTTATGCCTCACAGGATGTCATATTTTACAACTGTGCCACTATTTGGCAACCTCGGCCAAAGTTTAAAATACTTTTTAAATATTCTACATAAAGATGGGAAGGGGGAAAAAATCCCTTCCTTTAGAGTCTGAATGCCCAAACATGACTAAATCTGTAACATACTCCTTAATGTATGCTATCCACTATTGTTATTTAGATAATTACATATAACGCTTTTTCCTTTACCAGAAAAGTGCATACTTTTCAATCTTCTGAGTTTGTCAGAAAATACGACTAAGGATGCATGTGTCATTATTACAATCAACATTAGTTAAAAAATTCTGCACTTTTTTGTTCAACATAAGAAGCTTTTAAAATTCTTACTTTGGGGCCAGCTGGTAGCACAGAGGTAACACAACTGGATTAACATGGTAGAGATCCTGGATTTGCATCCCGAGACCTCCCTGAGTACACGAGTTGTGCACGTGTGCCCAAAATAGGGCTAGCACGGACTGAGACCCGATGGTGGCCACAAGATCCTGTCGGGGTGCCTATGTTCCTTTTTCTCTCTCTCTTTGTCTCCCGCTCTCATAGAAAAAAATACACTTTAGAAAAAAAAGTTTACCACTTTAATTGCTTTCAAGTATTCTTTTGCAAGCCAATCTTACTATGTCTATAGCATCTAGAACTGACGTTTCTCCAAGAATCAAAGGTGACTTAAGCTAAACCTGCGTGAGGGCCAGCAGGTAGTGTGGTGGTCAGGGAGCTAAACTCCCACATGGCCGACTGCAGTTTGAGTCCTGGACTGGTGGTTTGCTTTCTCACTTTCTATCTGTCTCTGATTTTTTTCTCTCTGTGAGTGCACATGCCTCATAACAAATTTAAAAATATAATAACAATAAGTAAAACTAAATAAATAATCCTTTTTTATAAAGATAAGCCACACACGTGTCTGTGTGTGTGTGTATATGTATGTGTGTGTATATATATATTTATATATATACACACATATATATGTGTATATATATATATATATATATATATGTATATGTATGCGTATATTTCGCTCTCCCTTTTTAAGGGTAATGAACAAATTCAGGCAAATCAGAACCAAGGAGACCTAATATAGAGATTTCTGGTGGATTATCCGAACTTTAATCCTCTTATTATCTCTTGTACTAAGTACTTCAATGGTGTGAGCTGAAAGCTGCTCAGGGTCATCATATGGATTCTGAGAAGTGATTCAACTAAAAATAAATAAACAAAAAGCCAGTGAAAAGACACATTCCCAAATTGGGTTTGAGCCTTTAGTTAATCTAGCTATGTTTATAACAAACTAGATCTATGCTGCTGGTTTCCAGTGACCTAGGATTATAAATTTATCTATCTTCCCCCTTTTGAATAAACTTGATTAAAGAGAGAAAATATGTGAGGGATTATCTGAATAAATAGAAGGAGAAACATGGTAACATCCTAGCAATGCAGCCATGTGATGAGCCTAGAAACAATGTAGACAAAAAATGGAGGCAAGAGAAGAAGGAAGAACATGGTAGAGAGAGGGGAAAATGGTTGAGCTGAACATCAGACTAGAAAGGATGAGGACTTTAAGGAATGGATGGCAGGAGGTGGAAGTCACAGGAAAAACATGACATTTGAAATACAAGCAGAGAGGAAGAGGAAAAATAAATCAAGGTTGAATCACAGTTTTCAGTCACAATCTGATGTTATTTTTCATTAGTTGGTGAGATAAGAATATAAAGAAAAAGGAGAGAGAGGTTAGAAAGCAGGAATGGAAAAGAGCTCATGAGCTTAGTCTCACACTCAATGAATTAGAAACACCCCTAGGCTATCCAAATGCAAATTGCAAGTCAGTTGGCTATGGAGGCCTGAGCTCTGGAATGAAGCTTGATGTCAGAGATTTAATTTTAACTGCTATCTGAGGATAGAAATAGTTAAGAATTTTACATTAGATAAAATAAATAGAAGGTAATATGGAAAAACAGAAGAGTACAAAACTAAGGAAGAATGTATGTGAACAGTAACATGCAAAACACACATAATGTAAGAAAGAGCAGCCTGAAAACAACCGTAAAATATATTTTGATTAAGAAGATAACAAAAGTTAAAACACTAACAACAACAAATAAAAATAAATTTTTAAAAAAGTGAAAGTCGTGCTATAAAAAATAAGAGAGAAGAGCGAGTCAAAGATCAAGAAACGACTGGCAGTATCAAATAATGAAGACAGGCCAATGTAAAAGAAGAACTGAGATCCCTTGAATTTATCAAGTAGAGGGTCACTAGTGACATTGATATGAGGCATTTCAGAGAAGTCGTGAAGGTAGAAACCAGATTGCAACAGAAACAGTGAAATTGCTTTAATAATTCACTCAATGAGTCATCGAAATTGAAGGTGAATTCAAACTTAGGAATCTAATAGTTCTTTGTAGAATCAAGGTACCTAGAAATCTTGTCATTGCACATTTGAGACTTCCAAGAAAGACATTTCTGTCCCCTTTGAGAATGATAGCAATTGGACAGGAGAGAAGGTAACACAGAATGCCTCAGAAATTACGGGTCATTTTTCCTATAAGACAACACAAGCACCTCTGACATAGTGGGTGGCTTCTAATACATTCACAATTTAAAACCAATTTGATAATCAGTGTATTTTATAATACTTACACAAATCTCTTTGAAATGACAGAGGTAAAAATAAAACAAAAACCCAAACCCGAAGGCTTACTCTTTGTGTGAATGCTGTACCATACTCAAAAAACTTGTTTCTATTTTGTCCCCTGTTAAATTTTCACCCTGGGACTTGCTGAAAGGCTGCAGGAGAGAGAATTTCCTGATGAGTTGTGTAACAGCTTATTCCTTCCTCCTGCTATGTCCTCAACATCCACGTTCAATATTAAATTGCACTGCAGCAGAGATGAGTGTGATGGTAAGCTTGGAATGTGGTGTGTGTGTGTGTGTACACATTTTAAGGGAAAAATAGAGAACTGAGATGACTTAACAGCTGCAAGTAAAATTCACGGACAAGAAATTAACATGTACCTATGCTCAAAATAAAATTGTCCAAGGAAGCAACAATCAAAATCATCATTTTATAGAGTCCAGTTGGTATATTTCTTTTATCTTATAATTAAGATATTCAATGAAGGACCAGCTAGTGCCATGGTGGATAAGGTGACTAGATACAGCATGCCTGACTGAACAACTGAAGTCCCAAACCTTGTAGCTTTAAGAACACACCAGGGGTGTGTGTGTGTCTGTATGGGCTCAAAATCCCCAAAGGAGGATGGAGGAGTGCAAAAGAAGGAATTGCAACATGGATGTCCCCTGTGGGTGTACTTTCTCACTTTTCCTCTCTCTTTGTATTTCTCCAGCAAGCATGTACACCCTCTAGCAATTTTTAAAAAATTATATTCAATGATATTAACTTATTTATTTTTGCCATAGAGTGCCTGTGTGTACACCAGAAAAAGAGAGGAGGAAGAGAGAAAGAGAAAGAAGGAGAGAGAGCATCTCCCAGTGGGGCCTGGTCATGCTAAAATTTTTTTTTCTCCATTTCTCTATTCCTTTAGGATCTTAGGCACTTTTGAACATGCCTAACATGTTTTTCAAGCTACCAGAGCCAGAATTTGAACCATAGTTAGCAATATGGGATCTTGCTTCCTCTGCATAGCACTTAAGCCCTGAGCAATGTGGCAGGCCTGAACATTTTAGTTTTTAAATTTCATATGTAAATGCAATAATATACAAACCAATCATTCTATAAAACAGCCCTTCTTAATTTAATTTCAAAATCCACATTTCTGAGTTTAAGGTCTTAGACTGACCAAAAGTATTTGTTATCCTCTACATACGCACCTCGATTTAGGAATTAAAATAAGCATTAAACTGGGACCAGCAAGTAGTGTAATGGTTAAGGGTCTAAACTCCCGCATTGCTGACCAAGTTCAAGTCCCACACAGGATGCATGTGCACGCATGCCCAAGATCTTGAGAGGGCAATGGAGGGGGAAGGACTGCAGTGTGGCCAACCCCCCTGGGGGGAGGTGGTGATTTCTTGCTTTCTGTCTGTCTCTCCAGCAAGCACAAGCAACCTATAGCAAAAATGGCTGGGGGGGGGGGGGGGGGAATGTATTAAACTACAAGGACAAATATGAATTCGCATATGTAAAGCAAATGTGTGATGTCAGCAAGTTCATTGAGGTTGAAAATGGGTGGAAGACCAGTAACCTGTTTAGCAGAGGGCAGAAAATTACATTGCCAATAGCAATAGTGTAGGAGAAGTGGAACTGATGATATAAGCCAGCCAGCTGAAGCTACAGAACATCTGAAAAGCTTAGTGTATGGCGATACCATAAGAAACCATGAAGGGCAATAGAATTAGGTGAGCTGTCTCAAACGAGGGTATTGGTTTAGTTACGGGCTCTTGAGCCACTGTGGCATGATGGTTAGGGTGGCGTGGTCCCACATGGCAACTGAACAACTTAAGTCCCAGAACACTGACTTGAAAAACACACTGGGCACATGTGCCTGTATGCCCTGTATGTCTTGAGGAGAAGGGATCATGGGTGGATATATCCCCACCCCTGGTGGGGAGGTGCTTTCTTACTTCCCCCACCTCATTTTCTCACTCTGTAGAAAGCACGCATGCCCTCTGGCAAAATTAAAAATAAAAATAAAAATTGCCAGGATCCTACCTAAAGTTCTGAGAAATCTTCTGAGCTTCCTCTAGTCCCATAACCAAGACATTAGAGTATTTCCCGAAGAAATTGTCACAGACTCCTAGATTCAGAGCCATGAAATACAGGTCACCTCTTTACTTAGATCTATCACAGTAATAACCAGCATCCCAACTCACTACCAATCAGGCTGAACTAAGGAAGCAGTATGAGAGGCTGAGCTTGTCATCTGCGAGCCTCACTTCCCTAAACTCCATCACCTCTATCACTCACTGTCAGCGGGCGCACTGTGAAGCTGACACCTCCACTGGGCATCAGTGAAAACTGTATTGCAAGTCTAGTCTAGTTAGCACTCAGCTTTGACACTCCTTGACATCAGGGAGGTCAAGTTGGGAGCTGAGCCTCCACACTCACCCTGTGGCAACAAAGCTGTGTGAGTCAGTCTTCTATGTCACCCCCTCTCCCCAGCCGGCCCCGGTGGCTGTAGGGTACTAGTGGGAAAATGACCTTACACCTTCACTGAGAGGCAAGGAGCCAGTGTTAAGTCTGTCTCAATATTATTCAGAAGAAGGTTGCCATCTGGTAAAACAGATAACTAAGGGACCAATGTTTCTGAAGATTTGGGAAAATGTATTGACTCTCATGATCTGTGGAGTATCTTGCCAAAAAAAAGTAAGGATAGGGATTTAGAAAAGTAAGCATAATAAAAGGTATGTACTAATGATGGAAAATGAAAAATTGGAAAATAAAATGATAAACTATTGTTGCATACTGTGACATATTAAAGTAACCAGAATTTATGATTTATTTATGTACTTGGAACATGGGGTAGGATTGAAAATGTGATGGTGTAAAGGAACCAAATGTTAAGTGGCATAATAGAAGTAAATAATACCTATGTATGATCATTTGCCTAGAGGGGCAATAACTAGTATGTTTTTCATGTACACACATTTTGATGTACTTAAAATCCATTGCTTTAATAAAAATAAACGTGAATTCTGAAGAACTGCTTTGATACACATATCAAACTTTTTCATACATATGAAGAAGTGAAGTAGAAAAGTCATCTGCATCTAAATGACAACTGTTTACTAAACATGCATTATATTCCCTAGGATAGCATTCTAAACATTCATAATTGCTTTTAGCTTTAGCATTTTCTCAATAGTACAGTATCTTCCACTGAAATTACCATCATTTCAAAAGTTACTTGAGACTATAGTAAAGTGAATTCTTATTATCTGAAGCTCTGTTGTATTTTATTATATTCTTAGCCCTGATTCATGAATACAAAATAAGAGTTCATATATATATATATATATATATATATATGTTATTCAGAACCCTGAATATTCTGACTAAAATGTTTCAATGGACTTTGTAAAGATGACTGAAATTTCTGCTGTCTTTTCCTATAAAATATTAGCAAACTCTGTAATAATTGCTCATTTCAAAAACAGAGCATCCTGTTCCATGTTCACAATATCAGATAAAGGTAAGGTTGTTAAACAGATGGTCAATGTCCCTTAGATGAAGGGACTCATGCTGAGATATTCAGATGGAAAATTAATCTCAAAGAGAAATATGTTCTACATCACCTCCCATGTACAGGTTAAGTGAACTATGTATTTAAAAGCACCATTCATAGTTCCTGGCACACAGTAGACACTTGATATTCTTTCTTTCATTTATTTTCAAACAAATTTAACAACACAACCAAAAAAGTAGAGAGAGAGTACTCCAACTAAACTTCTGCATACATTCTCAGGTAGTTTGTCTCCGAATATATTCAGACTTAAGTATGACTATTTAGTAAAAAGAATTCAGCATTTAAAAATTAAGAATTTTTTAAAGTTCAAATGACAGATAATGGTTAATTTTACATTTTGAGGACTTCTAACTGTGCTACTGAATCCCCACCTGAAGGCTTGAATCATGTGCTTGGCATACGTGCGTTGTGTGCCCAATGTCTTGAGAGGAGAATGAAGTAGGGATTGTGGTGTGGCCATCCTGCCTGTAGGGAGGGAATTCTCACTGTCTCTCTTTCTCTCTCTGTCCCTGTGCCCCCCACATGCATGAGCATACATGCTCTATCATTTAAAAAAAAAGATAAGAAAGAAAAACATCTCCTTCTCATTTCTTATTTTTTGTGCTTTTATTTAAATTTTACTTTTCCCTGTTCTTAGTTCATCTTCACCCTTCTTATTCCAAGCATTCACTCACTTTTTTCAATATCTATCCCACCTCTCTCTCTCACAGCCCTTGTATTAAGTAAGTAACTAAATAAAAATGACCAAAATTCACTACTAGGACAAGACAGATGTTCGTGGTCAAAACTATTATTTCCATTGGTTTAAAAAAAGTAGGATGAACAGCAGGGAGACATTCGCTCTAGCAATTCTGCCAATCAATACTGCCATTCTCTTAAAAGCAGGCAAGGAAATTGACTGTGTTATTGCACTGTTTCATGTTAAAACACCAAAACATCATTTCAGCTTTCCCTCACTCCACGGAAACTAATATTCAAAGCAAGTACATATATTTATTCATTAAACATTTATGAGTACTTACTAAATTCTGGACACTGAACTAGTTAGTGCAACTCTTGAAATACATTGTGCAAAGCCCCAAATGAAATAGGCATTTTCATTTAACTCACAAAGCAAGCCCATGAGGTAGAAAACAGCACCTAAGTTGTACAGATGAAACACCTAGAGCCGATCGATATTAAATGACTGACTATATTCTGTGCAGAATAAAGAGATGGGAATTTGACTTGAGCCCTGACTCCAAGTCTCTGCTTTCAAGAACTCTAACTAAATGGTAATGATGATGATGATAATGATGATGGTGAGTTTCAATCCCCATCACCTGAGATATTCCTTGACTCCAGATCCTGTGCCACGGTGCTTTACATAGTGAATTATATAGCCTTTTATCATCCTTCACAGACAGAAACCAGGGTTCAAAGGGATTAAACAACTCAATCATTACTATTAAGTGACTGGAGCCGAATTATAACTCAGATCTACCTGCTTCGATCTCCTTACCTTACCACCCTGACCCTGTAGCAGCAGTCAGAGAAATTGGAAACCCACCTCATACCCTCTCTCTCACTGATATGCAATCTTGAGTTCCCTCTCCATCCCTGGATCACAGACTCTGTCTCTCAATATCTTTTCTCTCGCAAGCTCTATTTCCATTTCCGTCTCTTGTTTCTCAGATATTCTGTCTCTATTCCCTTTCCTATATCTATTTTTTTTTTTGTTGTTTACCATCTCTCTTTCTGTCAGTCTTTTGTTGCCTGTCCATTTCTCTGTCTCACTGTCTGTCATTCTCCTTATCTTACTCAACCTTCACCTCTCTCTCTTGAACTTGTCTCCAACTCCCCCTCTTTCTGTTCTTTTCTATGTATCTTGGTCCCTCTCTGTTTATTTTCTCTTTTTGTTTATCTTTCACTCTAACTTTTTAAATCTCACTCTTTGTCTCTTTTTCTCTTTGTCTTCATGTGACCATCTCTGTGTCCTTCTTTGACTGTGTCTCTCTGCAAGTGTCTTTCTGTGCCTTCTCTGTGTCTCTGTCTCTCAGACTGAGATGTAAGGTTCTAAGGAAATAGCAATCTCTCATCTAGTTTTAATGACCCTTCTCTGGATTCCAGTGGTGTGTGGCAAAGTTGAAGAAAACAGTCCCTTAAATGATACAGCAAAAGGAAAGTCACTGTCCTTGGATAAACAATTTGCATTTCCATAAGGATTCAGTGATGCAGAATCAGAAAAGGCTCATTCTGACACCTCTGTGAAGACTACAGGGAGAGCATTCATTAGCTGGGCTCGCGTTTGAATGATGCACTTCATCACACACACCGCTGTCCTCCCCCGTTCAGGAAACAGTGCTTAATTCTGTCTGAAACCCGCCCTTTCACTAGGCATTAGAATGAATGACTTTTCAAAGTAATAAGAACTACACATCTGCCATGGCCTGAGAATGCTTACACTCTAAAAGCCATCCAGAAAGTTACACCTCCTGTCAACTTCTTATCCATCAAGGGGTACAATAAACAAGCTTTGAATGTTTCCATTTACCAGCCCAAACGAGAGAAATGCTTTTTCTTTTAGTTTCTTGAAATAATGACTGCTTTTGCCTTTTATATTTATAGCTTCAATAGTCACGATTTGATATTTAAGGCTGAGCACAACCTTTAAACAATTTGTGAGCTAAAAGGGAAATGTCCATTACAGTGCTCAGGTAGGAACTTATTACTTAAGAGTAAAAATTATTTTTCTTGCTATAATTGTTATGCACACACATATACACACACGAGATCACCTCGAGGAGTAATTGCTAGATTAAAGCAATTAATTGTGTCTTAGATTAGTAATTTATAGGTTTCTTAATCATTGCCCTGGTTGCTCCTTACAAGATTCTGATAGGCTGTCTTATAAAATGTGGACACTGAAGGAAAAATGTTTAGGAATATGTTGAGGTTTCCAAGGAAAATAATTCTTGTTCGTGGACCAGAATCTGGGGTTTCTATGATCATTGTATTAGTTACCAAACTGTGTGTGTGTTTATATCCATCCATCTTACTTATTAGCGTATGACTTACTTTCAGGCAAAGACTAAGTAACATTCAACATCAAATTCCTCCAAGTCTGACACTTTGGTTTACACATCAAAAGTCTGATTCTACTTCAAGACCGTAAGATTCATATCCACATTCAAAATGCATTCCCCTCATCCAAGGAAGTTGTTGCTGCAGTAGGAATTTCTGTGCATATTCTCTGGTCTTGTCACCATTTCAAACTAAGTGGCTCTGGTTTTCAATTGAAATCAAAGTTTTATTTATTAATTTGGTTTCTGAGTGCTTTGGCTCCTTGGAAATTGTACAGAGACCCTACCAAGAGAACATAATCTTGCCGCAAATAACTCATAGTAGTTTTTGTCTTACTCAAAATTGACTATGCGCACTAATTAATTCCCACACTTCCTTCCAATAACTCTGCATGCGATTCAGTGATAGTTGAGCATGAAGCCAATATATGAAGTCCCATAGGTGATCGTTAGTTCCAAATCCACAGTCTGTCATATTATAAAGTGATGACAAATAAACATCATACTAAAAGAGAAAATGTCTCTATATTCAAAGTTTTAGTTGAGTTTGGTCGCATAAAACTGTATTTTCTATATTAAAGTTGTATAGTTTCATTTTGCACATGAAAGCCACAGAGACACAGAATCACAAAATAGATCTGGTACACCAATGATCTCAATACTAAGAATAACTCTTTAAAAAATAGAGGAAAAGGGACCATCAGATGGTGTAAAGAGTATGTTGCTGGACTCCCACATAGTTGACCATGGTTCAAGTCCCAGATCTGGTGACTTAAAAAACTAATGCTGGGCATGTGCATGAGTGCCCAAAATCCCAAGAGGGGAACAGAGAAGAAGGGATTCCAGTGTGGCTATCCCCTCGGGGGGGCAGAGGGGGGTTATTTCTTGCTTTCTGTCTCTCTGTCTCTCCAGCAAGCACATGCACCCTATAGCAAAAATCTCTCAAAAACAAATAAACAATTTTTTTTCAGTAAGGAAAAAAGCACCAGAAAACCAATGGTTATGATTAGAACCTAATCTTAACTTAGAGTTCCAGTTACAATTAAACTTTTAGATGATAGAAATGCCAATTCGTTAACAAGCAGTGTGCTCTCTTTGTTTACATGATTATTTCTGTCAACTTGAATTTATTCATAGGTTGAGATCCTGCACATATTTCTCCCTAGTGTTAGATCTGCAGTAAAATGTAAATTTGTACAAGGGGCTACTGTGCTTGGAAAAAGTTTAGATAACAGCTGGCGTATGAGAGAAGTTTTATGTTACTTATACCATGTAAATAGGAATGCAAGTTCCTATTGTCTGAAATTATATCTGCACATTTATGGGAGGTTATATTATTTCATTTTTTACTATTATTGTCAAGTCTCATTCCTTATTCAGAATGTAAAAGCTTTACTGATCAGTTGATAACAGAAAATAAAATCACTAGTCAATCAGCATACATTTGTTTGACATACATTTTGTGATTAAAGAAAAATAGCAATTTCTTTTGACCAGAAAAATAATAATTACTTTTTTTAATGTACTTTCTAACTTAAATGGAATACCAAAATATTAGGGGATTTTTGAAAATGATAATTAAAAATTTGCATCCTCTTGTATGCTGTTCAAGTTAGGTGATAAATGCCTACCATGCAAAATTCAAATGTGGAAAAATGAAACTCAGTTGAAATGGACATTTAAATTTAACTGAAAATTTTCCTCCTTAGAATTATTCTGTTTCAAAAATTAATTTCATAGTGTAGACACTAATTTCATCATATAATATTATAAATGAATACATATTTTGAAATTTCTTAGAAAAAGAAAGGTATTATTTAAAATTCTATGTAAATAATATTCAAATTTCATCCCACAATTTTCCAGAAAAGCAGCCAAGAGTAAAGTAGAATAAGCTCTGACCTGTTCAGGTCCCTTAACAGTTAAGGTTTAAGTGTAATTTTTGTGGCAAAGTTACGAGTATTCACAGTCCCTGCTCAGCACATCATTGCAACAGCTGAGAGGTGAGGAGGTCGCCAGTCAGTGGAATTGGGCACCCATTAAATTGCACTTTTATTTCATAGGAGAATGAGTCCGCAGTCAAGGGAATCAAGTTGCTGAAACCTGAAGACTCACATGTACAGATAAATACACTGACTCACGCTTACCAACAACTTAAGCAAACTAAAGAAACATAGTAGAGCCAACTTGCAGTGAAAAACAAATTCACATGAACATATAGAAAACAGTTTTATGCATGCTATGCAAACTATAGGAAGCATTCTATGCTTAAAATGTGCACTTTTTACAAATTCTTTGCTTCTCTAATATAGAACACCACAATAACTTGAGTATTTGGTTACTAGGTTTGACAATAGGCTCTTCTGTGAAAGCAAATGAATATTACTTGGAGTTAACCTTACACGAGGCCGTCATTTTATAATCTAGTTAATAATTGCTTTCTGTATTCACACGACTCCATCAAATCGATGACCATCTGTGTGTTTGAAAGATACACACTAGACCACCAGCTGACTGGGCTTGACACCTGCTACACAGGCCCACCTATTCCATAGCTGTCAAAGTTTTTAAAGTAAAAGTCACAATACAAAGCGTGCATTAATTTGTTATTATAAGAAAAAGTCATCTTAGAATCAAATTCTAAATGATTAATGTCCCCAGACACTTTCTAAAAGGGACAGATTTTCTAATGCATTAAACAGTGAAAACATTGGAATACTCTACATCATAACAAAACACAAAACATAAACTATTCATCATGATGCAGAGATAGCCACTTTAACTTACCTATCATCTGTAACCTCCAGCAACTACCTTACATAAAACATCAGTAATTGCACACACAAAAACAAAACATGGCATGTCAATTTTGATGCCCTTTTTCTATATTTTGTCTGGGGTAAAGAAGTAGAGAAATTAGTTGAGAATTCATTTATAAAAAGAGTTATAATTGTCTTTGTAAGTGTGATATTGAAGTCTCAACTAAACTATAATACCATGCAGTAATCGGGAAGAATAAGAGGGCAAACAGATGTGTTCACTCTTCCAACAAATAATTACATGCTCTTCATCCCTACTTTATTCTTTGAACAAGCATGACAGAAAGTGATATCATGACAGAGACACATTGTACGAAACAAGATCTTAACTTTCTCTGTAGTTCACTGCTGTTTTAAATGTGAAAGGATAAGAACAGAGGGGAAAAAGAGAACTTACTTGTGGTTTAAAGTTTCATCTTTAGTCCATGCAAGATTATGCAGCAAGTTTTCTTGCCAAGGCTGCTTCTCGCACATCTCTTTCAAAACAACCAATGATCATAATCTAGCTCCAAGACGATTCATTCACACGTACTTCCTGTGTCTGCGAGGCATTAATATCCACTCTGGTATCATCAAGGAAATGTTACTAAAGACTAAAAAAACTACAACATAGCAAAACACCTCCACATATTAACCCAGAAGGCATACCATCACTCTCCACCTTCTGAGACGCATGCCAACTGCCTTAGTTATCGCAAGCAACCAACTCTAAGCTGCTAGCAGGAATCTGTCTGCCCTCTATCTGTGGCTATTAGCTCAGCACGTTGAGTCACTGGCAGTGAAGCAACAGCAATTAGCTATCCTGCTTCTCACAGCATATGCAGGAGAGAGCTGAGTGTGCTAAACCATGCATTGACTGGTGAGCGCTTCGCACCAATTAGTAGCAGGTGCTACCGCCCAAAAGACAAATTGATGTCCCACTGATCATCGGTGCTGGCTGCTTTATTGTACTGAGTCCTGTCAGCCTGTCTGGATTGTCTGGTGATTCTCTGTTCTCTTTTGTGTAGTTGTTTTTACTGTTCTACCTCATCAGTACTAAGAGGGTTAGGAGCTTATATTCAATAACAATATTATTGACGAGTCCAGATAATCCCATAAGCTCCTTTTCTCTCTCTCTCTCTCTCTCTCTCTCTCTCTCTCTCTCTCTCTCATTAAACCCACCCTCTTATAGCAAGCCTTCTACATCTTTTGGACATAAAGCAAATTCACACAGTCTATAGTAGCACAATATAGACTTGTAAGGTTTCAATAAACACATATGACTCAGAAAAGTATGTCAAGGAGAAACATAAGACATTTATAGTATAACATTGATGCATGAGAGTCCCGCAGCAAAGTTTTACAGATAGACATATAAACTGGTAGAGAAACAGTTTTTCTGTTTTTAAAACCAAGGATTCCTCTCTTAAGGAATATATCTTGCCAAGTATTCAAGTCTATATTCAATTTTGCCCACATTTTCACAGGAGCAGCAGAGAAGGGAAGATCTAGACATAAAAGTGTTTTTAGATAACATTATGGTGGTGGACGTGACAGAGTAAATATCTTGAGGTTGGTTGAAAATGACAAGGTGACAAATACCACAGACAAAATCTCCCAGAGCACATGTTTCCTTCATGGAAAAGGTAAATTTACCATGATGAAACACTCATCCTGTTTAGAGAAAAAGAAAAAATAACATGCGATGTCTCTAGAAGTGTTGCCATATTTATACACATGTATTTCTAGAGAGTGACATCTCATTTAATACAGAATTTACTGTCTTGCAGGTTCGGTTTTCTAGAAGAAAGAACAATATCTCTAAGAATGTGGAAATAATCTGAGGGGAGCCAAATGTGTCATAAATTTTAAGCTGTAAAATACATACAGCTAAATCATAGATAATCATAGATGAAGCTTTAGAGGCCTCAGGAGAACCTATTCTTTTTTTACGTGTGACTCAACAGGCTGAATTATCTGCTTCCTTCCTTCCACACAGGAGATGGAGAGAAATTTCAGGAAGACTCATAAGAAGTAGATGCTTTAAGACTTGATGCTTTCATAGTTTTAAAAATTAATGTTTTAATATAGATGCCATATCAGTAAACTTCTAAACCAAGTTATGAATACTTTGAGAAGATTTTTTTTCATTTCACTGAGATATCATATGTGTGGAACAATTCATACATTGTTATTGTTGGTTAAGAAGAAGCTGGTGGGACAGCTGGTGGCATGGTAGTTACAGTGGCTGGATCTCTCATGATTGGACTGATACATGGTTCAAGTCCCAGATCGAGCCACCTGAAAAACACACTGGGCATGTGCACATGTTTACCCAAAATCCTGAAAGGAGGAAGAAATGAAGGAGGAGGTATTGCAGTATGACCATCCACCTCTTTCTCACTGGCAAGTACACGTGCCCTCTAGCCAAGCAAAACAAAGCAAGAGTGGCTGGTATTGTAAGTTTGTTTTCGTAATGATAAGAACTATTAAGTTATGTAGTTGTTTATTAGTAGCAAAGTCAGTCTCATCCCTAATGATCTTCTATTAGAACTTTGAGAACTCATCAGAAACATATTTAGAACACGGAAAATTTCTCTCTCCCTCATATCCTATGAAATATTAGATTATTATCAAATGAATTCTTATTGGTAGCTGATTTTAGTATTTTTTTAAATTTTAATTTGACCAGAGAGGTACAGAATGAGATAGAGCGAGAGAGATGGAAAGAGTGAGGAAGCAAGCCACCAGGTCTAGGACTAGAATAGTGGTTGGCCATGTGGGAGTCCAGCGCCCTTAGTCACCATGCCACCTGCCGGCCACATGATTTTAGTATTTTTTTAAAAAATAAATAATCATATCTAGATCTTGAAGAAAATACATTTAATAAGAAATGAAAAAATGCAATATTTACTATAGGATAAGAAATCTTATAAAACCAATTTAAAAACATAACAAGCAAAAGGAAAATAGTCATTAAATTTCTACTACCTATAGATAATTTCTGTTAAATCTATAGTGTATAATGTTCTATACCTTGCTCTCTCCCTCCCTCTTTTTTATTCCCTCTCATTTTAAAGCCCATTAAATCCAATTAGATATACTACATTTAATCTCCTTTATTCTCTTAAAAAATATCATGGACATTGACTTTTCTTAATAAATTCAGGTTTAAATTATCACTGATGTTTCATTATATGCATTATGCATGTGTGTGTGTGTGTGTACATACACACACACACACACACACACACACACACAAACACTTTCTGTTATAAAAAGACCTATTTTTAAAAGGTTAGTACCTTTAACCAATGTTCTGGGTGAAGGACCTGAGCAGAGTGGGGCTCAAATCCAGTGTATGTCATTTACAAGCCCGTTTTTTCTAGCTTGAGGCTGTCTCTACCCAGAAAAAGAGGCACCTTTTTCTTCTACAAAGGCAATACCTTGCCATCCACAGTCCACATCTGTGTGAAGAGGCCTTTTTTAAACTTCTCAGAGCTGCAAATGAGCTAACCATCCCGCCTGTAACAGAATAGTCTGTTATATGAGATGAGATACACACACTTGGGGCCAGATGGTGGCACAGCTGTAAAAAGCAATGTTCTGCAGAGCAATCCTATGTGGGAAGGCTCTTGGTTCAAGTCTAGAGACATCCCCAAGTACACAGGGCATGTGTATGCCCAGGACTGAGGACTAACAGGGCAGCAGGTAGATCTTTGGGTTGGAACCAATTGAGGGTTCTCTCTCTCTCTCTCTCTCTCTCTCTCTCTCTCTCTCTGTCTCACAAAGGAGAAATAAACTTTAAAAGAATTATGCAAACCTCCTAGTACAAAGTCTAACATATAAGAAGTACTTTATAAAACACAGGACCCAGGGGCCAGCAGGTGGCATGAAGGTTAGGGCGCTGTACACCCACATGGCCACCATGGTCATGTGCCTGCCCAAAATCCCAACAGGAGAGTGGAAGAGATGGGATTGCAGCATGGCTAGTCCCCCCTGTGGAAGGGAGTGATATCTCACTTTCTCTCTCTTTCTCTGGCCTATGGCAGAAACCTTAAAAATAAAATAAATTAAAATAAAATAAAATAGCAGTCAATGACTGGCACATCACATTAGGTTTGGTTTATTTAAAATAGAAAGAATTTATATTAGAAGCTTTTATATATTTTTTAATTTTATTTTTTAAATTTTTTAAATTTTTAAATTTTTTTTATAGATTCAATCACATTATTTAGCTTACAAAGTGAACATTTCAATATGTGAACATTTCCCCCCAGTCCAGTTGATCAAAATATCTTCAACAGGTAACACCACACCTCCCTGTTCCACCGATGCTCTGTCCTTTTTGAAAGTATGAACATCAATAACATTTTTAATATTTGAAAATTAGGTTTTTATTCATTTTAGAAAATGAAAAATGCCAGTTATAGAGATGAAAATGAATTATTAAATATGAATTAAATGATAAAGAAATCAATATGTAAATGACATAATTTTAAGGATAGTTCTCCAGTCTTTAAAGCAGTAATCATGGAATATATTTTTAAAACAGCAAAAAAATAAAAAATAAAAATAGGGACCAGAAGGTGGCATGGTGGTTAAGTTGCTGGATCCCACATGGCCTACTGGGGCTTGAAAGACTGCTTAGATGTGTGTACTTGGGTGCCCAAAATCTTGAGAGGAGAATACAGAAGGCTTTGTGGCATGGCAAACTCCCCTTGGGGGTGATTTCTAACCTTCCTTCTCTCTCTCTTCTCTCTCTCTCTCTCTCTCTCTCTCTCTCCCTCCCTCCCTCCCTCTCTCTCTCTCCTCTCTGGCAAGCACCTGTGCCCCATAGCTCAACAAATAAATACATAAAATAAACTGCCAGATTTTTACAATTTAAAGAAAAACAGTATCTGGCTTCTGTTAAAAACTATATTCCAACATGTACAATAAACAGGTACTGGCAGTATCATGATAAATATAAACTTGGTGCTAATTATTGCAGACACAGCTGCAGATTTTTCCCTTATGTTTCTTATAATAATTTTTTTAAATTTATTATTGCTAAAAATTTTGCTAGAGTGTGTGTGCATCCATTAGAGGGAGCCAAAGAAAAAGAGAGAGTGGAAAGTGAGAAGGCACCCTCCAAGGGGAATAGTCATGCCAGAGTCCCTTCTCTTTCATTTATTCCCACTTTAAAGACATTGAACACGCATGCACATGTGCCCCACATATTTCTTCCCAAGCTTCTGGGTCCAGGAATCACCACCTGGTCAACCATATGAGAGCCAGGTGCCTTATGCACCATGCCAGAGTGACCTAGTTTTTATTTTTTAAATTCTTTTCTTCACAGCATCTTACTGTCATTCATGACTCCTTCTAAATATAACTCTTAGAATATGTTTAATGTCTATCGTACTTGTATGTGTTCGTGCAAAATGTATATTTCATGTGTTATTCTAAAAATTCATAAAAGTAATTATATTAGCATTTTGTGAGTATTTTTGTAAAAATGTATTTTATACATTTTATAGAGCAATGAAAATGGAAACACATAATGCATTAGCTGTATGCCAAAAATTAGCTACATCCTACATACAGCTGTGAAGATGATTATAAACATTTGTATTCATGCCAGTTCATCTGTGCACAGATATTTAATGAACAATAAAAAGCAAACAGCTAGTCAAAATTACAAAATTTGTTTTCTGTATTTAATTTTTTGAAATCTTGACCCATTTTAACAGTAGGTTTATATACGCCGAGTTTTCTATAATGCAAAGCTACTGATCTTATTGACAGTAGACATAATATACTCTACTCCATTTATTAGCTCTTTCAAATTTACATACTAACAACAGAGAAGGTTTCTTGTGAGCCTTCAACTCTAGTCTTCTTGTAGCAAGCATTTCAAAATATCTGATCAAAGCACAACAAACCAATACTAATTCATATATTATTCTCAAATATGTATCATTGAGAAAGCAAGCATAAGAGGATTTTGTCTATCCTTCCAGAATGAGGACTGAGTCCTGGAGTCAATAGGAACTGTCAAGCAAAGAGAAATAGAGAAGCCATTTTTTTAAAAACCCAGATTAAAGCATTACTGAACAAAAGCTTCCACAGTATTATCAAAATAGCCTTGCTCATTACAAGCCATGTCTCACCACGTTGCCTGGGATCAAACTATTCTAGGCCTGCTATTGTTTGTAGTCATTCAGAGTTGAGACTAAAAGCTTTCAGGTGCAAACAGAACCTCAACTAGGGACCTGGGAGTCTGGGAAGTCATCTGTATTCACACCAATCATGAGTCTTTGTCATGATTCATGTTGTACAACTTTAGTTTTCATTCTGGCATCCGTTTATTGTTAAGATGCCAAGTAGCTATAGTTGACTTAGTTTCCTGTCAGAAATACCTACTTTCACTTTTTTTTTTTTTTTAAACATAACTCTTGCCTGTTCTTTGGTGACAACCTGAGGATAAGGAATGATACAATCTTCATTTAGTGCTTATCTCTGCTGAGGTTTCCAACAGGCAGACTATTATTTAGAAGAGCAGTTAAAGGATATAATTTTTAAAAATTTTATTCTTGAAGAAAATTAGCGTGAGAAATTTCCCTCCATGAGTGTCGGATGGGATTTCAAATATAGGAACCATTTTTAAGCTTGGATGAGATTATACATTACAAAGTCAAACTATTTGATTATTTTAGTTCATCTAAAATTATTTGAAAACCAAAAATAAAACTAAGATGTGCAGATATGAATTATTGCAAAGTAGTTAATAAAAAAGTTAATTTTTTAACTTTTCGTATTTTAGAGATATGCCCCCACATATGCAGCCACCCCAAAGAGAGAAATTTCGACTTTATGAAATATCTTAATTGGTTTAAACAGTGAAAAATAAATATTTCTTACGCTACCTCTTTATATTTTTAGTTCTTACATGCTGGATGTATTAGTACTGAAAATTATGTAATCGTTCAACAAATTACCACAAATCTAGCAGCGTAAAATGACTCACATTTCTTATCCCAAAGTGGAGGAGTCTGACCCGGTAGTGCCCCGGGATCTGTTTTGAGCTTTTGACATTTTGAGCAAAGCTTAGGTCGAATCAGCACATTGTCAAGGCCGCTGCTGTACGCCCCCACCCCCACCCCACCCCCCACCCCCAACCTATGAGCAAAGCTTGGGTCAACTCAGCATGTTTGGCAAGGCCGCATGTTGTATGATACAGAGACTGCAGTAGCCTTGCTGGGAAGTGACCCCCCTCTGACTCCCCTACTATAAAAGAATTACATAGCTCTCTTATACATCCAGTATATAATAAAATTTCCCAAAAAAACTGCCCCCCTTTCTCTGACCGTCTACTGTTAATTACAATGCTTCACAATGGTCACCTGAAGTCACATCTAGGCAGAAATCCTCTTGACCTTTGGAAGGCCCTTCAGGATACATTTAGCATAAGCTTAAAAATAACCTTTTAGGCTGAAACTGGTCTCGGACACTACCACCCCACTATGGCTAACGTTCTAACAAAATACATAACCGTGGTGCCACAGGCACAATAGAGTGTTTTAAGTATGTCACAAACCCACCTTAAAGTTCTTCATTAACTTGTTAGTCACTTTACCGCCAGTTGAAAAATCTATCCCCGCCCTTACCCAGTGAACAACAGTTTCAGCCCTTTAAAAATACATTAGGATTCCTTGAATTAAGTTTTAGATCCCTATAAAATTATGTAAGTTCCATTCTTTATTGAGATCCATAAGAACTAATATCTATACTTGAGATTTTCTTTTCTCAGCATCGTGCTCGGTAATCACAAGATGGCTGCTGCCGCATCAGCTGATAATTATCTCTGCTTTCTGGAGCTGCTTTCCCCAAACTGCGTTCCATGAAGACCCACCTACATCAAACAAACAATTGCGGAACTGCAATAGACCCACCATTAATCCAACCCTGCCTTTGTAACCGGCAATGCTGCTGCCCTGACCCAAGACTGAAGTTATCAAGCTTCCTACAAGCCCCCTCTTCAAAAGACCCTGTCTGGTAATCGAGACTGAAGAATAAAATGCACCAGACAAATAGACTCTTTCATTCTGAGAACTGTTTGGCTTCACCTGTTCAAACAGAACAGACATCATGTTTTATGATCATTGTTCCTATGCCTTAAATTCATAGAGTAAATCTTTTATTTCCCCCTCACCCCTCCTACTTCTGTAAGACATCCCTCAATAAATACGTGTGTTTGGTAGCCGCTAGTGTTGCAGTCCGGAGCTGGCTCTGGCTGTAGCCAGCTGAGAACATGCTAAGGGGCATTGAGATTTCAGCCTAATTTTATTCACCTGTGCCGCCTCCAACGAGATAACCCACCCCCGCCGAGGTTGGACCCCTGCACCAAAGTTTGTGTAGGTCAGAGGTCCGGGTCACGATCCCACCAGTCTGTAGTCACAGCTTTGGTGAGCTGAACTCTCTTCTGGAGACTCAACTAAGGAAGAATTTGTTTTGGACTTCATTCAGGTTGCTTGGCAGAAATCATGTGATTGGAACTGTATGACTAAGGATCCTGCCTTGGCTTTTTTTCTTTTTTTTTTTTTTTTCCTTCCTTCCTTTTTCATCTCTCTCTCGCTCTTTCATTTTTGTTTTCTTTTAATTTTCCAGAGGGCATATCCATTTATCAGAGAGACAAAGGAAGTGGAACCAGCAGATGGCTTGATGGTTACATTGCTGGATTCCCATACAGTTGACCGTGGTTTGAGTCCCAGATCCAGCAGCTTAAAACTTATGCCAGGTGTGTGTGCATGCATGCCCCAAATCCCGAGAGAATGGAGGAGAAGGAATTGCAGCATGGCCATCCCCCTTGCGGGGTGATTTCTCATTTTTATGTATGCATGCAGGCATGTATGTATTTATTTATTTACTTATAGAACAGACAAACAGAGTGAAAGAGACAGAGGGTGAGAAAGACAAGCAGCCCCACAGGGTCTCATGTTGTGATCTCTGTACACTCCTATCCCCAGGTTACCCAGCCTGTCAGAATTATGAGCATACTTGCTTGGTGTGTACAAGTCCACCTGGGAACCAGACCCCTTTTCTTCTACATGGATTCAGCATCTCTGGAGCAGCACCACCCAGCCAGCCCTTGACTTGTTTTCTTACTAACTGGGTTGGAGGTGGCCTTCAGGTACTAGAACCATTCCACAGTTCACTCTGCCATATGACCCTCTTCCTAAGCAGTTTATCCTGTGTCTATTTCTTTTCCAAGGCCAGCAGAAGGAGACATGTATATTATCAGCAGGGCAAAATTTTACAGTGGTATGGCAATGTAGTCTCAGGATTTATATCCCTTCATCTTTGCCATATTCCGTTGGTTACTAGCAAGTTATGCTTCCTCCTATACTCAAGGAGAGAGGACTACACATGACATAATACTGATGGCCCAGTATTATGTCTTAGAGATCTTCCAGCCACACTAGATTAACTTCTAATGTGTTCAGTACATTCTGTTAGCATATTATATCGATATTTGCATAAATAATTTAATAAAATAGTTGAGGATGGAACAATCAAAGGCTTGCTTTCAATAGTTTTAAAAATCTTTCTTTTTAAAGAGAGATTTTTGCAATAGTTAATGTGCACTCACCAGAGAGACAGAGGGAGACAGAAAGTGAGAAATCAGCTGCCCCAGGGGGAATGGCCACATTGCCATCCCTTCTCCTCCATTCTCCTCTTGGGATTTGAAGCACTCATGCAAATGCACCTGCATGAGTTTCAAGCCTCTGGATCTATGACTTGAACCATGGTCAGCCATGTGGGAGTCAACCAATATAACCATTATGCTGGTCCTTAGTTTTGAAAAATCTTAAAAGGCTTTTTAAAATGTTTATTACCTTTTGTAATGAGAGAGACAGAGGCAGACATGAACCCCTAATGGTGTCTTGCCCAACTCTGTGTGTGTGTGTGTATGTGTGTGTGTGTGTGTGTGTGTGTGTGTGTGTGAAAGAGAGAGAGAGACAAAGACAGAGACAGAGAGAGACAGACCAGCAATGGATCTTGCTATGCTGTAATGCTCTCCCAGCCTTCCAGCCAGCCAGGATCCATACCTGGCTTGTTCAGGCCAACCTGGAACCTGAATCCCAGGCCATCCCACATAGCTGTAGTATTGTGCAATTGCTGTTAGCAGAGTTACTTGTAGCACTTTTTAATGTAAAATTGTACATTATTATATCGAGAATGATTTTAACTGGGGCCAGTAGGTGGTGTGTTGGTTAAGGTGCTGTACTCCCACATGACCAACTGCAGTCTGAGTCCCAGACCTGGCAACATGAAAATCATGCCAGACATGTGTGCATGTGTGCCCAAAATCCCCAGGAGAGAATAGAGTAGAAGGCCTGACTATCCTCCCAGGGAGTGTTTTCTCATTTTCTCTCTCTGTTTCTGGCAAGTGCATACACCCTATGGCAAAAACTTAAAAAAAAAAAATTAAACCCCAATAAATTACAAGTGCATGATCAATTAATTAATTCACTGATCTAAAAGAAAAGTAGTTGAAAAATATTTCCAAAATTAAAGTGAACAAAAGGAGTTAAAAGAATCCAGTATAAGTTTAAACTGCCTGCAATAGGGGTATCCTATTCACTCTAGAACAGTGCCTCATGACTTGTACTTTTTACATAATTTGCTAAGGACTGGAAACCATTTTTTCCATTACTAAGTGAAATAAAAATTCAAGTTGGCTTTGTGTTGTGTGCCTGCCTTTAATAGAAAATCCCAGAGAAGATTACCAAGATATCCTCTTAGAGTTCTTGAGCCTAAAGCCTATTACTACACACGGTTTTATTTATATATCTTTTTCTTAGTGTAAAAAATGCACACATAAAAACACACACAAAGCTATTCAATGGGGATAACAATTATTTTAGTCATTTAGAGCTTTCATTGCTGGACTTCAAATAACAGGGAAAACATAGTCCGAAGTATCACTTTCATCACTTTGCTACATTTGGGGCTTAAGAAGAAATCCTCGGCATATATTTTGCTGCCTTTAAAATGTTCTCGGTCACCTCTAACTTCAAAATTAAGATTTTTTTAAGTTTTGTACAAATTTCATAGTTCTCCAGGGGATCCCAGTCCCAGGAAATAGTAATTGAGCTCTTTCTATACTAGAATAAACATTAAATATATAAACATTTATATATATATATATATATATATATATATATATACACATAAAACTTTTAGATAAAAGGGAAATCATCACTGTTATACCACTGTTATTATGACTGAAACTTAGGTTACCTCATGATTTCACTTTGACTCAAGTAATCACTATTTTAGTGTATTTGGATAAACCATTTTGAAGCAAGTTAGGAAATAAATGCATTCTATCTCTTGATCTCTACTCCCAAAACATGTATAGACTAATATGTTGAAGAAATACTACCATTCACGCAAAAGCAGAGGGCATATGTGCCCTGCACCTCCAAACTAGACCCTTACTGTTACTTCGGAGTCTGAGTTTCTTCTTTGCAAGGCAGAGGAGATTAAAATAAGCTAAGAGGTGTAGACTATACACAGTCCTTTTATTCATGTGTACTGTAACAAGTCAGTCAGTAACCTAGGCAGTACTGACACGTGTGCATGCATGCCCAAGATCCCAAGAGAAGTATTGAGAAGGGACTGCAGCGTGGTCATTCCCACTGGGGAGGAAGGGTTGATTTCTCACTTTCCCTTCCTCTATATCTGTCTCCTCTCTGGAAAGCTTATGTGCCATATGCCAAAAACCTAAAATAATGATAATAACAACTAAAAAAAAGGAGTTTCATAATTTCTATAGTACCAAATAACCATGTCACAGATTTTGGGACAAGGTAAAGTTCCACTTGTGATTCAAATGAGATCAAGGGATAATTTTGCAGTTAATGGAAACATGTAGAAATATATAATCAGGGAGACCTTCCAAGACATATACGGCTTTAACTATACTCAAGTTCATTTTTTCATTTGATTCAGCTTTGAAGAGAATTTAAGAGGTTGAAAAGAAAAAAAAAAAAAAGATTGCATTAAAAAGCTATACTACTATTCATAGCTTGCAAAGCAATAGTTTTTTTCTTCCTAATCCTGATGATAAAAACTGAAATAAGTATGGACTAGGGAGTACTCTTTGCATGCTTTAAGGTGCGAATATTATTTGCAAGCTTTTTAACCACAGAATCTCTTGCTCTATCATGTAAGGCAAGCTGTTATCTTCTAGAATTTTCATAGATTTCCACAGATATAATTCAGCTCTTAAATGTTATCAACTTTTTCTGTTAGTAATATCTTTCTGGACTTTGGATTTACATAAATTTACAGGTTAAAAATCAAAATAAGGGACCAGCAGATGGCATTATGATTACACTGCTGGACTCTCATATAATTGACCATGGTTCAAGTCCTGTACCCAGTGGCTTAAAACTCACACCAGGTACGTGCATATGTGTGCCCAAGATCCAAAGAGGACAATGGAGGAAAAGGAGTTGCAGAGTGGTCGTTATCCCTGAGCGGTGATTTCTCGGTTTCTGTCTCTCTGTCTCTCTGGCAAACACACACAGACCCTATAACAAAAATCTCTCAATTTTTTTAAAATAAATAAAGTAACTATAAATTCCAATGTAGTAACATATGGGAGTCTAGCACCTTAACCACTATATCACCTGCTGGTCCTCTTCAATTCCTTTAAATAGCTGAAAAGAAAATTAGATAACTTTCTAGTTACTTCTGCTGTTAGAATGTGTTACTCTAACCATTTGTAGTAGGCCTTGAAAATATAGTTTAGGGGAAACAACTTCTATATACAGAATATATACTTCTCTCAGAAGACATTTATTATACTTCCTACCAAAAAAGCAGTAATTCTGTTGAATGTTTTCTCGAACAGTCTATGTGCTTTTAAGTATAGGATACTCCCCCCTAAATTGAGCACTCAGGAGCACCTAGTCAAGTTTCATATATCAATAACAGACACAATATTGACTCCTTTCACTGTGATTCTAAGGTCTATGACAGTGAAATACAGGCGCAATATTCTGTTGTAATAAGTCTCATCTTTTTCATCTCGGAAGTATTATTATTGCTATTGTCATTATTTTTGTCTTCCAGTTTGTAGATCAGAGAATAATTCCACCTAAAATACACCTTTGATACCTGATCTAGATTTCACTTATCCCAGGAGTGAAATTCCTTGAATATCCTGTCCTAGACTTCTGTTAAGTAGTGAATGTCTTTTGCAAAAATGTGACTTGCTGGTTTGGCTACTCATTTATCATATGTGGAGACTGTGGATCTTACTAGACATAACATATTACAGACTTCTATTTCATGCACTTAAAAAAATTCATCATCATATGTCATTATTTGAGGAGGCTAATTAATACATAGTCAACAAATTCTCCTTTTGTTTTTTTTTTTTTGAGAGTTTTTTGCTATAATGCGCATGCGCTCACCAGAAAGACAGAGACAGAAAGTGAGAAATCATCCCCTGGGGGGGATGGCTATGCTGCAATCCCTTCGCTTCCATTCTTCTCGGGATCTTGGGCGTGCATGCACGTGTACCCAGAGTGAGTTTAAGCCACCAGGTCTGGGACTCAAACCATGATCGACTACATGGGAGTCCAGTGACATAGCCATTATGCTTACTGCTGGTTCCCAAATTGTTCCTTTTGAGAGGTCCAACAAATGTCCATATTACTTGCTTCATATATTAAAATATCACTAGAAGTCATAAAATTTAATAACTCTGTTACTTCCCCAAATTTCTTGCATTAATCTTAATTTTTTTACCTTGTATTTAACCCAAACAACATAAAGGAAAATAATCAGGGATCAGTCCCATAGAGTTTACAAGAATATGCTCTATCATGTTCTTCTAATGTATATTACTAAGGAATGTCAATTTTCTATGGAACCTGATGTTTTCTTACACTGATAAAAGTATATTGAAATTGTATTGGCAGAACTAGATTTTAAATTTTCAACCTAACTGAATCCCGAATCAAAAGTTGTGTGTTTTTTATTTTTTAAATTTATTTTTACTTTTTTTTGGAGAGGTTTTTTTGTTATAGGGCCTGTGCACTCGCAGAAAGAGAGAGACAGAGAGACAGAAAGTGAGAAGTCACCACCCCCAGGGGGGATGGCTGTACCGCAATCCCTTCTCCTGCATTCTCCTCTCAGGATTTTGGGCACACACTCACATGTGCTTGGCATGAGTTTAAGCCAGCGGGCCAGGGACTCGAACCATAGTCAGCTACATAGGAGTCCAGAGACATAGCCATTACGCCAACTGCTGGTCCCTGGCGTGTGTGCGTGTGGGTTTTTTTTTTTTTTTTTTTTTTAAATATGACCTAATCATTCAAAAAACAGACCTGATTAAAGTAAACCACTGATGATCCACATTAAAAATTTTCAAATTTAAGAATATAAAATTAGTCTGGCTAGTCTTAATAAGATTTCAACTGCATAGAATAAAACGACAAGAGATAGAAGACCAAAAAGAATCTGTAGTAATACATAACTAGGAATACTCTATTATACATTTATGGTTGCAAGTTTTGTTAAAGATTTATTTATTTAATTTTATTAATTATTATTATTTAATTTGCTATGGAGCATGTGCACTCACTAGAGAGAGAGAGAAAGCAAGCTGTCAGGTCTGGGACTCGAACCTCAAAGGCATGTGGAACTCTAGCACCTCAACCACCACACCACCTGCTGGCCCTATGGTTCCAAATTTGAAGAGTATTTCTCAACAAATTTTTCCTCATGGCTGTTCAGTATAATTTTTGAATAAGTAAACTGTTTGAAATACATAGGAACTTTTTGATATTGTGTGTGTGTGGGGGGGGTGGATGGCAAATGCAAAGCTATTTTGCCAATAAGAACAAATACAATGTCTTTAAGAATTTGCTTCTAATGATATGTTCACATAATCAAGTAAAATATTTTTACCTGAGAAAAAATGATTGTGAGTAAAACATGCAGATTGTCAGGGTTCAAACACTGATGGAGTATTTGACTTAGTTGATTTTATGGAAAATATCAATTTTGAGATCCTTCAACTGTGCTATTTTAACATTTGCTAGGTTGTCAATTTTTATAAAATCTCACATTCAACAATAATTCAGTCATGGCCAAGTGATTAGCATCTTAAAAATCTATTGGTACTCTTAAAATTTTCTCAGTAACTGGCAACTAAATTTGATAGTCAAGTTGAAAGAAATTAATGCAACTAATTATTTTCTGAATGGCAGTTTTAAAAATGCTTCAAAATATAAATTTATTTCTCATTTTAAAAATTTGACTTCAAATTCTGTCCAGCACTATAAACCTACTTCAACAAATTTCATTTGTTAATGAAGCTTAGCTATAAATCTTTCTCCAGAAATTAAATATATCTTCGTAATTCTTAATTCATCGAGGTAATAAAATAAGTAACAAAGTAACAGAAATAAAATCACTATAAGGATATCAGTTACAGGAAACCAGCAATTAGCGTAATGGCTGTGTCGCTGGACTCCCGTGTAGTCGACTGCGGTTTGAGTCCTGGACCCAGCGGCTTAAAACTCATGCCGGGCGCATGTGTGTGCATGCCCAAGATCCTGAGAGGAAAATGGAGGAAAAGGGATTGCAGCATGGTCATCCCCCCGGGGGGTGATTTCTCTCTTTCTGTCTCTTTCTGTCTGTCTGGCAAGTGCATGTGCCCTATAGCAAAAACCTCTCCAAAAAAAAAAGAATATCAGTTACAAAACATTTTATTTCTTTTCTATTTCTTTTTTTTTTTAAGAAAAGAGGTAAAACTGTCTTTATTTACAGATGAAATGACTGTATACACAAACCATCCTAAGGTATTTACCAAAAAACTACCAGAATTATTAAGTGAATTAAGCAAGGTCACACAATACAAGGTCCACATACACAAAAAAGAAAAAAAAAAAACATCAAGAATCCCAACTATCAAGAATAAATTTCTCTTTCATATCTACAAACCCTTATACCCCAAAAGCCCAAAAAGTCATTTTAAGAATAAAATCTTTGGTTCCTTCCAGCTATCACCCTTTCCTTTCTCTCTTTATATCATTATATATTAAACTTTTAAATATCAACCCTCTTTCAAGAAGTTTGTCCTTACCTCCCACTTACTATTTGTTCAATTAAATGTGAATTTTAATACATGCTCCAAATTCCAACTTTCTTTTCCTTCCTTTTATACACTTTTTGGAACCTCTGACGAGCTTTCCTATAAAAGTTTGTTCTCTTGGGTTGCCAAAAACCATACTTTCCTGCTTTTCTCCTTTCCCTGTGGCTGTTCCTTTTCAGTTTCTTTAAGCAACTTCTTTCTGCCTTTCCTTAAATTTTTTGAGCACTTGGACTCTAACCTTGGTACTCTTTTTAATATATGAAGTCTCCCCATCCTCGATAGGCTTTCATCCATTCTATTAGTAGGATTTTCCAGGGAGGGAGGTGGTTCCCAAGTTTCCATTTCTAGTAGTGAACTCCATTCTCATACCATCTGCTTTTTCCATATCTCCATTTGGGTGCACCAGAAACTTAAAACAAATTTGTAACTCCTTTACTAACCTTCACTACCCCTGCAGTATTCTAATGCTTTCAGGATCTGGTTTTCTCCCTCTGTACAGAATAGATCCCCATCTGTACAGTTGCTTGAACCAAAATTCTGGGAACTGCTCTTTTTATTGGGAGTGGGTGGGGAAAGCCACTCTAAGTTTCTAGTAATCTCGCATCTCATTCCCAATCACACCCATACCATTGCTCTTAATCAGACCTCCTAGACTTATCTCAACTCCATCTTTTCTCCATTCCTTCTATCCACAATCACTGTTCTTCTACACAGGAGCAATAGTCTCTTAACTCTTCATTTCCATTCCTGCTCCACTTCAATTTACTGCATAACACAATCAGAGTGACTTCTGAAAAACATTCCTGATTAAGTCACATCTTATTTAGAATCCATCAGTGTTTTCTATATTCTTTAAAATACTTCACAGTTCTTTACATGACTTTCAATATCCAGTCCCACATGGTTTTATTTTTTCTCTTCCAAACTTATTCCATTCTACTCTCATTTTGACTACTTACATTTTAGTAACTATGAACACTATTTAGTTAATAAAGCATGTCAGGGTCACTCCAGACTTATGCCCTGGTCATGTGACAATATTTCTGCTGGAAAAACAAAAGATTTTTATTTGAGCCCATCCTCTGTACAACTATTATGCCCAGGGAATTTTATATGTTCCTAAATTTTCATTTAAATATCACAAGTTCCTGAAAAATTAAACTAGTTTACATTATACACTAATGTATGTTTCTACAATGAAGTTTTTTTTTTAATTTTATATATTTACTTACTTATATATTTATTTATTGGAGAGGGTTTTTTGCTATAGGGTGTGTGGGCTTACCAGAAAGACAGACAGACAGAGACAGAAAGTGGAAAATCACCCCCATCCCCCACCCCAGGGTTGATGGCCACACTGCAATCCCTTCTCCATTCTCCTCTCACACACCCAGCATGAGTTTAAGCCACCAGGTCTGGGACTCGAACTGCAGTCGAATACATGGGAATCCAGCGAGGCAGCCATTATGCCATCTGCTGGTCTCCTCTGCAATGAAGTTTTACCCCTGTATTTGTTGTTCAGTTTGGTTGTCTCCATAGGAACATACATTTAATGAGATTAGGCACTAGGTCTCCCTTAGTGTATCTCAACATTATGCCTGAGAACTGGCATAGGGTAAATGACTGATGCTTGTCTGCTTATTTAAATTCATTCTAGGGGCCAGCTACTGGTGCACTGGTTAAGGCTGCTGGATCCCACATGGCTGACTATGTGGTTTGAGTCCTGGACCCAGTGGTTTGAGAAACACGCTGGGAGTAGTGTGCATGTGAGCCCAAAATCCACAAAGGAAGGAGAAACGGAGAAGGGACTGTTCGTGTCCATCCCCAGGAGGGGTTCTTTTTCACTTTGTCTCTATCTTTCTCTTTTTTACTTTCTCTGGTGAGTTCCCTTTAGCAAATTAAAAAAAAAAAAAAAAAGTGTTAAATAACAGTTTCTCTTGTTAACAAAATACAGAAATGTCACTATGGAGAGAAATTAAACACATGTATCTACCATGTAAGTTCTTTTTTTTTTCCTTTTTTATTTCATTTTCTTTTACACATTCAATCACATTATAATTTGTGTTAGAAAATGGATATTTCAACAGTGAACATTTTCCCCTAGTACAGTTGATAAAAATACAAAATATCTTCAACAGATAATACCACATTTCTTTGTGCCATTAATGCTTTGCCTCCCTATTTTTCTTCTAAATGTCCTTCCTCAGACCCTCCTCTTTCACACACACTATATCTGGTATTTACATCTGTATACTGTATTTCTATATCCTCTAGTCAATTAGTTTCAGTCATAGATGTAAGGTCTTATGTGAAAATACTTGAATATAATTGCTATTTAACCATCACAATAACTCTAATTTTAGAGAAGTGAAAGCTGAGTTCAGAGAGGTTAAACAAGCTTGCAATGTCTTACAGATAATAAATGACAAAATTCTTATCCTGACATAAACAGTCCTTTTTGACCTGGTCACCACTTTCCCAGTGGAATCGGTTTTTCTGTTCTCATCACATTCTGCAAGCCAGCGATAGCACATTATTGCAATCCATACTTCAAGATCTTTCCTATTGCTTCCCTTTCTGCTGTGGGCACATTTTGTCTTTTGATTTTATACCACCTCCCAGGCATTGAAAGTTTTGTTTATTACTTTGAAAACTCTACTTCTCAGCTAAGAGTTACCATTGTGATAGTTTCTTTATCATTTATCCTGAGTCAAATGCCCTTCCTAGGTATTATACCAATAGAATCAACGCTTACCTCCATCCTAATGTACACCAAAGGTTTACTTGTCTCCTTCATAAACTACAAGCACCTTGAGATCATTGACCATGTATACTTCAATATTAAATTTCTAGTACCTAAGAAAGTGCCTGACATAAGGTAGATGCTTAATATATATGTATTTAGTATTAAATAAATTGATGTAAGAGCTAGCATTTACATTTAGATTTCTCTCTTTCAAAGCTCATGACTTTGCAATATATGCAGAAAACTGGTGATGAATATCTGAAATCTAGTGGATCATGTGAGGTTCTACAAGAAGCGGGGTAAAAACAAAAGATGCAATTATTAAGTTAGAAGTATTTCAAGGCACTTTGTTAGTTGTTTAGAAAAGAACTATTTTATAGCACCAGGAGGCTAATATAAATCACAGTGTCAAACACCAGTCATGCTTTTGGACATGATGTTTTTCCAAAGAGAAATGAACAACCAGAGTATTTTTATGTCCTTCAATTTGTGTAGCAGACCTGCTGTTAGCCAATGCTGCAAATAGAAATTAAATTATAAATGCAATATTATGGTTCAGAAACAGTACTTATATAGTTACAGAATGGGTTTTTAAGTAATAATGCTTCTTGCTACATAGCTTAAATATCTAATGGTATAAAATGTAACCATTAGGTACACTGACTACAGGCCCCTCTTCCTATTTCATTAACTGCTGTGCCCATCCAAGAGAAACTCCTATTTCCCTTCATCCTAAAAGTAAGTGTATCTTTCCATGCATTCCGTGAATATGTGTCTCTTTACTTAATTGAAATAAATGCAACCTAAATCTTAGTTAACTTTCATGCCAGTGTTTGAATCAGGATCAAGCTTTGTTATAATCTACTCATTACCATATTATTTAACATACTAAGAAATTATACTACTTCTCACATTTAATATTAAGAAATATTAAATTTCCAGAAATTAGTCAGAGATGCAAATGCAATAATGTCTTTCTCTAAATACAGTGAAGAATAGCCTTAGAAGCTATAACATCAGCTAGATTACACATAAATATTACCATGAATATTTAAAGATAAATATTACTATCTCATTTCAAGAATGCAGAAACTGAGGTTTAGTGATGCTAATTTAACTTTCAAGGATCACATAGCTTCTAACAGATAGAGCAAGATTATCAAGCTGCCTTTTTCCAAAACCCACCTTCTTAATCATCTCTATCACTGCCTAAATGCTAAACGAACTGAAATGAGCACTCACTCATTAAGAAGGGAAAGATAGAGGGACCAGCAGATGGTGTAATGGTTATGTCATTGGATTACCATGTAGTTGATCACAGTTCAAGTCCTGGACCCATTGGCTTCAAACTCACCAGGTGTGTACGTGTGCGTGCCCAAGATCCTGAGAGGAGAATAGGGGAGAAGAGATTGTGGTGTGGCTATCTCCGCTGAGGGGTGATTTCTCACTTTCTGTATCTCCATCACTCTCTGTCTCTCCAGTAAGCTAACATGCCCTATAGCAAAAACCCCTCTTAATAAATAAGTAAATAAATAAATAAAAATAAGGAAAAGATAAGGGCCAGCAGTGGTGAGGCATTGGTAGCACAATGTTCTGCAATGCTGATGTACTTGGGAATGCCCCAGGTTCATACCCTAAGGTCTCCCTGGGCCTGCTGGGTATGCACATACATGTGTCCATGATCTGGGTTGGCGGAGGCTGAGGGATGGATGACAGGATGAGATCATTGCTGGAAGTCTCTCTCACACTCTATCTCAGAAGAAATAAACAAATAAACTTTAAAAAGCGGAAGGGAAAGAGAAGTCCTGTGACCTAGGCTTCACATTAACATCATTGCTTACATCTTTACCACTGAGATGATTCTATTGGTAACATTATAAGTAATATAATACTATGATTAAAATATTTACAATAATTTCACTGAAGTCATTTGCACTGAAGTCATCTTACAGTGAATTTGAGAGCGTCCTCTTATCCATGAGAGGTACAAGGCAAGACCCCCAAAGGATGTCTGAAACTGTGGACATACCAAACCTATACACACTGTTTTTGAGTATACATACATACCTGTGATAAAGTTTAATTTGCAGATTATGCATAGTAAAAGATTAACAACAAAAACTAGTAATAAAATAGAAAAATTATAATAAGAATAATAAAACTATATGAATGTCATCTTTTAGAATATATCACTGTCGTATCTCAGAATATCTTACTATACCACAAGTAACTGGAATGACAGAAAGAAAAATTGCAGATAAGTAGTGATGGACTCCTGTGTCTTTGGGTCACTAGGGGGCCCACCAATATCCCCAACAGAAAGTATTCTTTTTTTAAAATTGGTTTTAAAGAATTATTTTACATAACTTTAATTATTTACTTATTTATTTATTTTAGTTTTGACCTGGGCGGGGGAGGGAGAGAGAGAGAGAGAAAGAGAGAGAGAGAGAGAGAAAGTGAGAAAGCAAACCTCCAGGCCCAGAACTCGAACAGTCAGTCATGTGGGAGTCCAGCGCCCTTAAACACCACGCCACCTGCAGACCCCCGATACAAAGTATTCTCACAAACATGTTCACCATCTGTTTCCAGACATGCTAAGACTAAAGTTATTGGGAGTTTCCATACACATGCAATGACATTCTTTTAATTTTAGTAGCCTATATATAGCTTATTAATATTACAATCCACCTTACATACATAAATATGTTCAAAGTAAATTATAATTAATCATTTGTGTGCCTAAATACCTCAAAGGACAGTAAATATGCGGCAAGGGATAATGTTTTATTTTTATTTATTTCCTTTTAGAGATCATCATAAAACTTAGCGCATCGTAGCTATGCTAAAGTTTGGTGTTTTTAAGTTGGTAATTTACATCCTTTCATTTTTTTCTCCTCTTCTTCATTCTCTTATACATCTCTTATACCTATTCATGTAGTTGAGCTTACTTTTGTTTAGTTTAATCTACCTATCCATTGCAATTCATTAATCAATATTTAGCTTAAAAAGTTAATGTGATAAGTATCCATTTAGATTGGAACATTTTTAAGGGAAAGGCCTTTATTTTATTTAGGAAAATAACAAAAATGATTAATCACTGGAGTCTATTCAATAAATTTCGTGACTGCTAATTCTGGCAAATTGTGCTTTCTGGAGATGGCCACGTCGATATCTCCCATCACACCTGCTCCTCTTAACGATTAGTCTTTGCACTCTCTGTCAGGAGGTGGAGTACAGGATCCTTTCCCTTGAATCTACGCTGGTTTCTACCCTGTGTCCTCAGAGAGTTCTCTCGATGTGACTCAGAATGCTCCTACATGACCAGCCTCACAGAGCATCACATTTCATCATTGTACCATGTTCCAACTCCTTGCATTTTTTTTTTTCTTTTAGATTGACTTTTGCTTCGGGGGATGTGTGCTTACTGGAGACACAGAGAGAGACAGAGAGAAATGGCCATGCTGTAATCCCTTCTCCTCTATTCTCCTCTCTGGATTTAGGGCACACAAGTACACGCACCCAGCGTGTTTCAAGCCGTTGGGTCTGAGACTCGAACTGCGGTAGACTGTGTTGGAGTCCAGCACCTTAACTACCAGGTCACTACTGACCATAGTCCCTTCCATTTTTAATAGATGGCATATGCCACAAGCATCACACTATCCAGAAAATATTTTTTTTCTAAATAAGTGACTACACATGACACAGATCTATGCTTGCATTCTTTTAGTTTTTTTTTTTTTTTTTTTGACAGATTTTTGCTGTACAGTGCGTGTTCTTACAGAGAGACAGAGAGGCAGAAAGCAAGAAATCACCCCCCAGAGGGGATAGCCATGCCTCAATCTCTTCTACTTCATTCTCCTCTTGGGATCTTGGGTGTGCGCACACACACACACACACACTCACACACACACACACACATGCCAGACATGAGTTTTAAGCCCCCAGGTCTGGGACTTGAACCGTGGTTGACTCCGTGGGAGTCCAGTTACATAATCATTACGCCATATGCTGGTTCCTATATTTGCTTTTTAAAATGCGTTTTAGCTGCATGATATGTGATTGCCTTTTTATAGGATGGCAGTTTCATCATATTACTATCTCCTGAGAATTCGAAGTCTTACTAACTATAATGATTTATCTCCTTGTTATTGACAGGTCAGAGATTTCCTGAACTTCACAACTCTAAATTGTGAGTATTATGTCAAATTTGTTAAATTCTCTGACAGATTTCATTTTGTATAAACTGTAAGATTTAGGGCATTTGGGGGCCAGCAGGTGGCATGGTGGTTACAGTGCTGGACTCCCACATGCCAAATGCGGTTTGACTCCTGGACCTAGTAGCTTGCTTTCTCACTTTCCCTTTCTGTCTGTCTGTCTCTGTCTCTCTGGTCAAATTAAAAAATAGTAAATAAAATTAAATTTATAACTTTTTAATAAAAAAATGTAGGGTATTTAAAAGTATTTATTTACTTTTTTTAATTTATGGGCATAGTAAATATTCTGACATAGTCTCTGAATTATTGCCCTTAGTTCGCCACTTTGTTCCATTTTCACCTAAGGGCTTTTATGGGTCTACAAGATTAGGCATTAAGTGGTCCCTATTTCTTAAATCATAAAAAAATAATATTGGCATAGTCTATACCAGGGAATGTGAATATAAAGCAAGTGTATGACTAACCGCTCCTCTATCTCTGGAAGAAAGGTATCACTAATTGATTCTAGCATTTTTCTACTGAACCTGGATGCAGACTAAGGATTTTGGAAACAGCACTCAGTCCAACCACAAGCCATCACTATGAGTCATCTCTTGAGATGGAAGTTATTTATTTTTTCCTACTGAAAACACACTAGGAAGATCCTGGTTGGGATTTTGTTCATGACAGGAACTTGGTTCCAAGTGCACATATGGGAATACATGTGTTGTGGAGAATGGAAGCCAGGAAATGTCTATGGCAGCAGATGGCCAGATAGCCAGTTCACCTCTGGATGACAGCAGTTTCCCTAGCAGACAGCAATACTAGCAGTGTCATTGTTATGCCTCAAGTGCTCTCTGAAAGAAATGCTACTCAGCATAAAGTGTGCAGTCTCTCTTGATTCCACTAACCAGAATACCAATATTTATAATGGTTTTCAAATGTTTGCTCAAGAAATACTGAAGTGAACAATTCATTTTTTATAAACTGTCAAACAAACAACAGATGGTAACATCCAATAATCCTAAACTGTCCAGTGTTTAAACCAGTGACCAGAAGATGATCCATTGAAAATCTCTTTATTAACCTCCTGCTAATAAAAAGTGGTTTTAAAAGTGCCTTCATTCTGGGAACCAGCAGTTAGCGTAATGGCTATGTCGCTGGACTCCCATGTAGTCGACCACGGTTCGCGTCTCGGACCTGGTGGCTTACAACTCACGCCGGGCGCGTGTGCGTGCGTGCCCAAGATCCCGAGAGTAGAATGGAGGAGAAGGGATTGCGGCGTGACCATCCCCCCTGGGGGGTGATTTCTCGCTTTCTATCTCTCTGTCTCTCTCTGTCTGTCTGGCGAGCGCACGTGCCCTATAGCGAAAAAACCTCTCCAAAAAAAAAAAAAAAAAAGTGCCTTCATTCTGCTAAATTTGCATTTTTGTACTTTTAAATTTTAATTATTTTTTTCCCTAAAGTTTATAAGATAGCCAGCAAGAGGAGAAGCATTTTCCAGTACACAGTCTTTAAATCAACTATGTTGCATTCCTTTTGTCTCCATTGGGAGCAGAGTCCTGATTTTCAATACAGAAGACCTGGCAGAAAACAACTGCGTCTTATTAAACTGCCTGCTGGGCTTATGGAAACTTTCTAAATGATTATAGAGCTAATCGCCATTTTCATTTTGCTGGTGCAGACCACAGATATTTTATATCTACACGTCCCAAGTTTCCTAAAGATGATGTCCAACAATGTATGTGAAAATAGATTTTCAAAATGAGTAATTTGGGATGGGGATTCCAGAAACTTTTTCTGTAGGTAATAAAAAAAAAAATTTTTAAAGTTTGTTTCCTCCAAGAGAGGAAGAAAGAGACAGAGAGAGAGAGAGAGAGGCACTCTTAACAGTCCCCGTACCACGATCCACTTGCAGTCTCAGTTGGCCCAGATCACATGCACACATGCACACATGCACCTAGCATACTCAGGGAGGCCTCAGGAGGCAAACCAGGACTTCTCCCATGTAGGACCAGTTATGCTATCACTGAACCTCTGCCTGACCCCAGAAAGAAGATTTCATATAAATCAATTATATGTCCCTCCAGATAAGCTCATCTTTTTCATTTTTTAAATCCATACATTCAATCACTGTATATCATTACAGCTTGTGAAATGCATTTTCCCAGCATGAATACACTGTCCCATTCAAGATATTATCATACATGTTATCATCAACAGATAAGCTATTTTTAAACAATTATTTATATATGTGTATGTGTCTATCTATATGTATATATAATATATAAGATTACACACATATATTGGGTCCTTAGGAAAGTCATGATGCCTTTTTGCATAGAAAAATATATCATCACTTTCCCAACTATCTCATATGTTGTTATGCATACACACACACACACACACACACACACACAATCTTACTTTATATTATAAATCAAATAGCTTATTCGGGAAATTGTCTTTCTTTTGCATTTGGATATTTCATAAATGGCTTATATGAATATTCTACAGTCAAAGAGACTTAGAAAGAGGAAGTAATCTTCCCAGGGGCCCTGAAAACAAATAAATGTTGATCCATAACTAGAATTTCAAATGTTTATAACCCATACAACCAGGTTTACATTGTAATTAAAGTTAGAACTTTTATAGGTTTTATTGCATTTGACCTATAGTCTTTTAACTATAGACTTGACTATTATTTCAACATTGAAACATTAAAATTTATTTTGTTTCTAAATTATAATCATGCCTATTACTTTAGAAAAAATGTTCAAAGCAAACAGCAAGCTCTTCCATACATATTGACAGAGAGACAAAAATTTTGTTTTGACTTTTGTTTTTGCTATAGGGCACATGTACTTACCAGAAAGAGATAGCAAGAGAGAGAGAAAAGTGAGAAATCACCCTTTTAGGGGATGACCATGCTGCAATCCCTTTTCCTCCATTCTCCTCTCAGGATTTTGGACCTGGATACACAAGCATCCAGTATGTTTTTCAAGACACTGGTGCAGGACTCAGATCACCTACTCAGCTATGTGGGTTCCAACCACCCTAACCACTATGCCATGGGCTGGACAAAAATATTTTTTTAATAATGTACAAAAACTCAGCATGTCAGTTGCGTGCTTTTCCCAACTTCCAGCCCCTCATAATATTAACAAGCAAGGGCCCCATAATAGAACGGTTACCAACAAAGTAAATACAATTATGTACAGAAAAGAATCCCTTTCACATGTAATCTATATACCTCAGTGGACAGTTATTGTCCTTGTACAGAGGTAATTTATTCTTGGAAGAAGTAGGTTATCACTATGCATATGTACCTGGGACTTAATTTAATAAATGCTAATAAATATAATTAGTCAGAACAGAAATTCTGTTTGAATTCCTAAAAATAGAAATTTAGAATTAAAGATATTTATAATGTACTTTCTTTATTCCTGAGTCAACAGAAAATAATTTTTGTTGACATTTCTTTCATACTCTTAAGATTTTTTTTTGTGAGACTTATGGGGACATAAAATAAAATGACAAGGTTATATACTGGTAGCAAAAACATATTCTCAACATTTACAATAATCCATGAAGCAAAAACATCAAATATATTTCACAAGACACACCAATATCTTGATAATGACAATAAGGTGTAGGACTGGGTGATTTCTAAACAGTCACTTTTTTATTATTTTACCAGTATTTTAAAATTATTTTTATTTAATTTTACTTATTATTATTTAATTTGACCAGAGAGAGACAGAGACAGAGGGAGAGGGAGGAAGTGAGAAAGCAAGCCACCAGGTCCAGGACTATGTGGGAGTCCAGCACCTTAACCACCACATGACCCACCAACCCCTTTTTTAACAATGTGATGTCTGCTAACTTTTGAGAGTACATTACAATTTTTTCTGAGTGAAGGATTTATCTACACACAATGTAAATTTTCAATGTGAATGCGACTCATATACTGTAGATTTGGGAAACAGAATGACCGGTTAAGAAATAAACAGACCTCCTGTAAACACTGCATCATAACCAAAAGCTAAATCACACAAGAAGAAAATTATCTTGAACTCTACATGTCAGTGGACATGCTTTCATTTCCGGGTACAAATTACATTCGAAAGAAGGTAAATGTAATTAAATGCTTCTTAGTTTGAAGAGTATAGGAGTCTAGTATCATAAAACATTTATTAAGTGGCCAACAGAGTGCAGTACTTCACTAGACCCCATTAACAGGGAAAAGCCATAATATAAGGACTTTCTGAGAGCGCTTCAAATCTGCAACAGATACAGCGACTTACATTGGCTGAAAGGAAAAGCAAAACAAAAGAGCAGTAACTGAATGCACAACCTCAAGAGTGACTATTTGTGTGTTCATTTAGGTGCATATTCCTTGAAATATAAATATTTTTAATTCAGGAAATATGAACTTGTTTACAAAATTTGTACTGCTATTGAAGTGTCTAGATTTCCAAAGGTTCTTTTATGTTCCATTTCTCTATTTTGATGCCAAAGTGGGTTCATGAAAAACTGGTTGCACAGCTGATGTCCCTGTTGGCTGTTAACATAAAGAGACTTATTTGGAACAGGCTGAGAATCCCCAGGAAAAGCTTTGGCAATGATATTGTATTACTGCCCATCTGAATCAGTCATGGCAGACTAGTCAGACCTGAACTAATGGAGCACAAATAATCAATGAAATATGTAAATGGAAATATAAAAATTTTGATAACATGTCTACTTTAAATGGCAACTTCATTTAGATGCATAAATATGGAGCAATTGTACAGATATGTTTTCACTAGGAAAATGAAAATATGAGATGTAGTAAATGATTGCATTTGCAATGTAACTCTATTATCAAAATTAACTTACTTTTCTATTATTTATTCATCTTCATGCCCAGGTGCTCACTGTCTTGAAGAGCCAATACACTACTTAGTCTTAACCTCGGCCAGTATGTTTGCATTGAAATAAAAATTATGTTCCTGAGTACTAGACTCATTTTCCACAAACACATAATTTTGGTCACCAGGATGACAGACAAAAAAATGTAGATGGTTTAGCTTGAAACTATTACCACCAATAAAAAAATGAGGACATTATTTTGCTTGATAATGAGTGCAATAGGATAGCAATAGTCCCTCTGCCAACAGATTAAAAACAGAAATGTTAGGAACCCTATGAATTACGAGCTAAACAAATAATGCCGAAGTGGTAACATCCTAGGTGTTTAACTTTACATTTTTAAGAGAGTTCAAGAACTTCCAGTCCTTATGCTACATTTTGCAGGTGAGAAAACTAAATGCTGATAAGAAAGAAATGACTAGTATTAAATAGCTCTTGAATGGCAGGTCTGTTAGCTCATACAAAAAAAAAAGGGAATAAAAAAATTAATGTACATACACATACACATATACCTTGTTTATTTATTATACGACAGGTTCATCACATACATTATTTCTCAGTATTATATCATTATGAAAGTGTAAATATTACAAAGCATGATAGTTAATATTTGTTACCTCATCTGGAAAATGTTGCCTATTTATTTGGTCAAGTACTTCTCTAAATGTTAGTGTGAAGGCATTATTTTTAGATGGAATTAACACAATCAGTAAATTTTGAGTGAAACAGATTACTCTCCATACGTGGTAGGTCTTATTCAGTCAGTTGAAGGCATTAGCATAGACGGGTTTCCAAAGAAGATGGAATTCTGACTCAATCCTACAACAAAGAAATTTTACCTGAGTTTCCAGCCTGCTAGCCTGTATGATGGATTTCAGACTCAAGGTTGCAACTGACTTTTACCCGAATTTTTGACTTACTGACTGGCCCTACAAGTTTTAGACCTGTCAGCCCTCACAGTCATGTAAGCCAGTTCCTAAAATTAGCATCTCTCTCTCTCTCTCTCTCTCTCTGTCTCTCTCTCCCCATCTCTTTCTTATCTACCTATCTATTCTATTGGCTGTTTCTCTGGAGAAACCTGATTAATATACAGGGTGATATAAATTTTTGTATTGATATAAACAATATATGTGGGTACCAACTAATTAGAAGGAATGCCTGCCCTAGTGCATAGTGTTACTGTCCAGCTAAATCTGGCTGCATCTTGTCATGTCAATGAAACAAGAAACAGAGGCTGGAGAAGGACAGAGTTTATTTCTGTAACCAGTTATTGGAGACAGTCAGCACATACCACCAAACTATCTTGAAAAGTTCAAAATATTCTAGTTATAGGTATAAGATACAAGCACATGCCAATCATTCCTCACTACAATCACTTCTCCCTGAGTAATTATTCTGATTCCTTTAAATACCTATTCCCGGGTTTTTCATCTGACCATTCCTCAAAAAAATCTCTCTACGAATCAGCATTTAGTCAATCGTTTTCCTTAGAAACCTTTCTTATTTTCAAAATGGCTGCAGTCCTAATGGCCTACTTCAATGGCACTCTTGAAAACTTCCTGTTATGCCAAGCCTTACACCAGTGTCTAAATATGAATAGCTTGAGTATTCTGGGACTCCTGGGAATTGGCTAATTAATAACTAATAGTAAAATATTTTATTATTTTTTATTTCCAGAGGGCACTCATCAGAGAAAAAGAGGCAGAAAGCACCCCAACGGGGCATAGTCACACCAGAATCCCTTCTCCTAATTTTTTACATTCCAGTGGAATTTGGGATATACATGCACATGTATGTGCTCAGGATGTTTTTCAAGTTGCTAGGACCAGAATTTGAGCCACAGTCAGCCATGTGGGATTCAGCTCTCTTAACCAGTAGGCCATGGTGCTGGCCCTATTTTAATATTTTTAATAGACAGTATGACCAAACTGTTAGACTCTTTGGCTCTAGAAAGAGAAAAAATCTTTAATTCTTTTTTTTTTTTTTTTTTTTTTTGAGAGGTTTTTGCTATAGGGTGCGTGCGCTCGCCACACAGACAGAGATACAGAAAGCGAGAAATCACCCCCTAGGGGGGATGGCCACGCCACAATCCCTTCTCCTCCATTCTCCTCTCGGGATCTTGGGCATGCATGCACACGTGCCCGGCGTGAGTTTTAAGCCACCATGTCCGGGACGCAAACCGCGGTTAACTACATGGGAGTCCAGCGACACAGCCATTACGCTAACTGCTGGTCCCACAATCTTTAATTCTTTAAATGACACTTATTGGTCAAGTAACATTAACTTCTCAGTCTTATTCTCTTCATCTATAAAGTGGCAATATTAATAACACTCACATGTAAAATAGTACAGTGCTCACTATTCATCCAATAATAAAATATATCTAGTATTCTTATTTACAGAGTTAAAAAATCATAGTTTTAATATTTCATAAAACTCAAAATCTTACAATAGCATGACAGCTATATGAAAGAAAGAGGAAGAGAAAGTTAATTAGTTTAGTAGAATCTTAAAAACTAAACTGTATTTTCTGTCCCTACATGTTCTTAAAGAATATTTAGCATTTTAAGGTATAATATTTGAAACAAACACTATATACTGTAGTTATATGTATATTTAAGATGTCTTAGTTGATTTAGACAGTATTTAGTGACCCATAATAACTGAAACATTTAAAATATGCTACTATTGCACTTGTCCTGCTTATGTGTAAAATTAAATATATTTTTAAAAGTGGCAATATTGGTCCTGAAAGAGTTTGTATTTCTAACCTAGCATGCATGATGTTACCCTTTGACCATTTTAGGCTTATGCTGATACAGCACCCATTGTATTTTCAACTTTAAAAATATTGCTGAGGACTTGTATTTCATACAGCACATGGAGGGAGAGTTAAAGGTCAATTAACTGCATCATTCATGCTCTGTGGTTTCTTACTGAAGAATGATAAGATAACAACTGGTAGTGAATAACTATCTTCCCAAAGCTCAGTGCTGTTATAGTATAAAGAGCGAAAGGATGATAGCTTGGTATGCTCCTGAATTATAATATTATGCTGAAAAGAGACAATAGGACAATGAAGAATTTCAAAGAACACTCAGTAGAGTAGATTTAAGCTGGAGAAGGGATCTAAGCATATCCTCATAATCACAATTCATTAATTCAAGAGTTAATATTACTACTGTTTAAAGTGTCAGCATGTCAGCATTTATCACCAAACCCTGAAATTTGGCATTTGTGACAACATTTACTTCTCAACCTTGTCTGTTTTATCAAATTTAGAAACTTCCATTTACACAAAAATTCTCTTTCCTTCCTTTCTCTCTCAAACACACAGAAATAGCCATCTGCATGTCCCTACTATCTTTATATCCTCCCAAACACAAATACATCCCTCACACACATCCCAACTAATACACAAAATATCACCAACATACACATTCTCAAAAACATGTGTATCTAAACCAACATGTGCATCCTAATTAACAGGTAGACACACAGTCTCATATGCTCCTATATTTTCAGCTTACAACTGATACATACCAAAAAGAATTATTTAAGAAAACACTATTTCAGCATCTGTAGGCAACTCATCATCGCTCAAAAAATTGTTACCTTGGGGCCAGCAGTTAGCGTAATGGCTATGCCTCTGGACTCCCATGTAGCTGACTGCGGTTCGTGCCCCAGACCTGGTGGCTTAAAACCCAAGCTGGGCGCATGTGCGTGTGTGCCCAAGATCCCGAGAGGAGAATGGAGGAGAAGGGATTGCGGCGTGGCCATCCCCCCTGGGGGGTGATTTTCGCTCTGCTTTCTGTCTCTCTGGCGAGCGCACACGCCCTATAGCAAAAACCTCTCCAAAAAAAAAAAAAATTGTTACCTTAAAATTGTATATAGAAAGTACATGTATATTTTTAAAAACTTATTCATTTAATTTTATTCATTTTTAACATTATTTTTAATTTGCAACAGGGCATGCATGCTCACCAGAGAGAGAGAGAAAGTGAGAAAGCAAGCCACCAGGTTTGGAACTCAAACCACCATCAGCCAGATAAATGGGAGTTAAGAGCTTTAACCACCACACCACCTACTGGCCCCAGCACATGTATATTTTTAAATGACTTGACAGGAAATGCTGAGGAAAAATGTGTGAATGTAGGCAGATCATAGTATTTTCTTCCTAATACCTAGTAATATAAACTATAACTTATAAAAAATAAAAATACTGTACAAAAATAAAACTATAAGTAAATGAACACACCCAAACTAAAAGCTAATGTTCTCATCTTTATGTAAATAGAATATAGATATGATGATAGATAGATAGATAGATAGATAGATAAACAGCAGTTATGCAGCAAGCAGGTGGTATGGTGGTTAAGGTACTGGACTCCAACATGGCTGACCATGGTTTGAATCCCAGATCCAGAAGCTTGAAAATCACATTGGGTGCATATGTGTGCATTCCCAAAATCCCAAGCGGAGAAGAGAATGGAGGAGAAGGAACTGTAGTGTGGCCATTACCCCAGGGGGTAGTTTCTCACTTTCTCTCTCATTATCTTTATTTCTCTCTAGTGAGTGCATGGACCCTATGGCAAAAACTTGCAAATAAATAAATAAATAAACCATCAGTAATATCTCCTAAAGACAAGATTAAAAACTAATTCCATACTCTTCAAAGAAATATAAAAATCTATCAGTACAAAAAACAGAAAGATTTATTGTAGTACAAAAAAATTCCCATTTCATTCTTTGCGTAAATATTTTCTGAGTTTCATCACCAATACTTGTAACTCTACAGAGAAGAAAATCAAAGACCTAGTAGGGAGGGGTGACCAACAAACAAGAAATGAAGAACATGTATATGTTAAAGAGGCTAACTCAATCTCACAGAATTAAAAATTCTATGGCTTCAAACTCAGTATATTTAATGATCAGAAATGGAGAGTTCTATAACAAGTAGAGTAAATATCAAGGTTGAATGAAACTTCTTACGGTACATTTAATAAGAATCTTAAGACAAAAAGACAAATGTCATCTTGCTACACACACACACATGCACATACACACACACACACACACACACACACACAATCACAGCCTCCATTGAACTTTATCCTTAGCTTAGAAAAAGACATATTTCATATCAGTTGAATATAAATAATCCACCCCATATTAAAGCAGTTACATAGTTGTCATATCTAAACAATGAATAACCTTGAAAATGGTGTGTATGTATGTATTTCAAAAGAGGTAAATAGTCCAGTTCAGAATAAAAGCAATATAGGAACAAAAATTATAATCTTACCAATATTTAAAACAGTCCCATCTCACTGTATACCTGGCTACAGTTATACTTGTCCAAGGACCTTCCACCAGAACCATCTACCAAGGGGCCGAGGAAAGAATCATTTCCACTCTTACTTTACGTAATATATCTGACAAACTTAGTCCCTGCTGTGATACTGAAGCCTGTGACCCAGTTCCAGCCCCTCTTAGACAGTCCAGTAGTAGCCTTGTCCATCCAAAGACTTGCTAGTACACACTTGTCCATGCCCTCTGAGGTAAGTCCACTAACTTTGGTCTAACTGTGAAATGTGAAGTCACTGTAAACCAGCTGAAAACCCTCTAAGTTGTATTATGGGTCTAGGAGAGCTACTGCTCACCCAGGAACCCACCCAAATATATGTTTATTTATGCCCCTGAAGGCAGGTCCACCTGCTGTGGTACCATAGCAAATCCCAAAATGGCCCTGTAACTGAGTTCCTGCCCCTCTTAGCTATAGTCCAGGATCAGATCTATTTGGCCAGATCTTCCTAGTCACATGGAAAAAGACATCCTGGGAACCAGCAGTTAGTGTAATGGCTATGTCGCTGGACTCCCACGTAGTTGACCGCGGTTTGCGTCCTGGACCCGGTGGCTTAAAACTCACACCAGGCGCGTGTGCATGCATGCCCAAGATCCCGAGAGGAGAATGGAGGAGAAGGGATTGCAGCATGGCCATCCCCCCTGGGGGGTGATTTCTCGCTTTCTGTCTCTACATCTCTCTCTGTCTGTCTGGCGAGCGCACGCGCCCTACAGCGAAAACCTCTCCAAAAAAAAAAAAAAAAAAAAAAGAAAGAAAAAGACATCCCAGGAACCATAGAGGATCCATAAAGTATAACACTCATTGGTAAAGTTAAATATATAGTCAAATTCACAACACTCTAATACTATAATGATTATGCCTAAATCATTGTTATCTCTACTACACAAGGTAAAGGACAAAACATTAGAATAATTATAACTATAATCATTCATTAATAGACATGCAATGTAAAAAGATGAAAACTGTGACACAATAGCATAAAATATGCAAAGAGGGAGAAATAAAAGTGTAGAGGTATTCTACATGATGAAGAGTCTATCAGCTTAAACTACACTTCTATAATCATAAGGTTTTCTACGTAAGCCTCATGATAACCAGACAGAAAAAAACTCTAATAGATGAACAAAAGATACGGAGAAGTAAATTCAAGCAAACCATTACAGAAAAATCATTAAATCACAAAGGAAGACTCAGCCTAGGTGCTGCTGATGTGAGGTTCTAGACTGCAGTGCTGGCAGCCACATGGCCAAACAGGGTTTTAAAACCAGTCCAGTCACCCCGAAACACACCAGGTGCACACATACATGCCCAACTTCCTGATGCATTGGAAGGTGGAAAGGAAGGGATCACACCCTATTGAGGATCTTCTGTTTCTCCCTCTCAAATTCACATACTATTCCCATCATAAGTTTAAAATTAAAAACAGGAAACAGAAAAAAAAGAACTACAAAATGGTCAGAAATTTAACGAAATAACAAAATACTAAGTCCTTAAATATGAATACTTTAAACTTAAATGGATTAACATTTTTATCAAAAATAAAGAATGGCTGGATGAATTTTGAAAATATATAACAATACAGAGCCTGACACCTTGATTTTGAAGGCATGCATAGGCTGGAACCAGCAGATGGAGGAATGGTAACATCGCAGGACTCCCATGTAGTTGACCATGGTTTGAGTTCCGGACCCAGCAGCTTAAAACTCACGTTGGGTGTGTGTGCATGTGTGCCCAAAATCCTGAGAGGAGAAGAGAGGAGAAAGGATTGCAGTGTGGCTATCAGCCCCAGGAATTTATCTCTCACTTTCTGTCTCTGTTTCTCCAGCAAACACACAAGCTCAATATCAAAAATCTCTCTTCCAAAAAAAAATTAGGTAAAAATTGAAAACAATTTATGAAAATCATAAACAAAAGAGAGTAAGGATGGGAAGACCTAAATTACACAAAGTAGACTTTCAGTCAAAATATGACACAAGAGACAAAGAAGGTCATGTATATAATGATAAAAGGATTAATTTATCAAGAAAATATAAAAATAATAATTATATATGTGCCCAATAATGAATTATCTAGATATATAAAGCAAATGTTAACAGAGCTAAAGGGAGAAATAGACAGCAATATAATAGTAGGTGACCTCAATACTTCACTTTCCACAATGGATAGATCATCCAGACAGAAAGTTAACAAAGAAACTGCAGGCTTGAATAACACCACAGATGAAATGAACCTAACAGACAAACACAGAACATGTCATTCATACTGCTGATTAGCAGTACACATTCTTCTCAAGTACATGAAACTTTCTCCATAATCGATCATATGTCAAGCCATAAACTGAGTTTTCACAAATTTAAGAAGATTGAAATAACATTGAGTATTTCTTTCTGACTACGAAGGTATAAAACTAAAAATTGATAATAGAAGGAAAGCTGAAAAATTCACAAATATATGGAAATTAAACAATGTACTCCTTAAAACCAATGGATCCAAAATCAAAAGGAAAATCAAAAAGTATCTGAGATACATATTTTAAAAATAGTAAAACTTGTGGAATACAGCAAAAGCATTTCTAAGAGGGTAGTTTATAATAAACACACACACACACACACACAAACACATACACACACACACACACACAATGGAGTCTTATCCAGTTATGAAAACAAAGGAAATTTTGTCAGTTGTGACAACATTGATGAACTCGGAGAACCTTATGCTGAATGAAATAAACTAGACACAGAAAGACAAATAATATATGAACTAACTCACTCACATGTAAAATCTAAAAGGCAGGTTTGTAGAACCAGAGAATAAAATAGTGATTTCTGAGAATAGGGTGAGTGGCAAAGAGGGTTGTGAGGGAGTATGCTCCAACATACAAAACTTCAGTTATAAGATGAATACATAAAGATTTAAGGCACAGTATAGTGATTATATTTAATAATGCTGTATGGTGTATTTGGCATTTACTAATAGAGGAGATCTTAAGTGTTCTTACCACATACACACAAAAATGGTAAGGTAAGGTGATGCATTTGTCAACTAACTCAACGGTGATTATCATTTCATCATGTATACATATACTAAATCATCAACTTTTACACCTTAAATATATAATATTTATTTGTGAGTTGTACTTGAATAAAACTGAAAACTATTTTAAATAAATACTTTTAAAATAAAATATAATGAGTGTTATCTCGGTGCAAGGCAGTAGCATACTGCTCCAGCACTGCCAGATACATATGGAAGATCATAAGTTCCGTTCTCTGGTCAGCATGAAGTGCAGGGTGATGAACCCCGACTCTGGCTGGCTGGCAAGTCTGAAGGAAGGAGGGTCACGATCTGAGACCATTTTAAAGGTGCTTGTCTTTCTCATGTTCTTTCAATCTTTCTCTTTCTCAAGAAACAAACTTTAAAAATTTAGTATAATGGCTTTAACCCAGTGATATTTTCTCAGTCTTAATCTTTAAAAATATCTGCTATTTAAAATTCATCAGTTACTTAAATTTCCATTCGTTGTATTTCCTTATATAAAAATAGAATAAAATTTAGCCTTTTCATTAAATATACCAAGCATAGTATAATCTATTTTCATAAACACATTTGTCATTCTAGTTATCCATCTACATCTGTAGCTATCTTATCTGGATATGTACCTATAGAGATGTCTAGACTGATAGTTAGCTGGTTTAAACAATGCTTATTTTAATATGACAGTTTTAAGTTGCTTAATTGCATTCTAATAAGAATATATCATTTTTACCACAAGAGCAAGAGAGCTGATATTGAGAATAAATCACATCAAAGGTGGGAAAGAGCTCTAATTATACAAAGAAACTTGGACTTCTCCCTTTTGTTACTATAAAATTCAGGAACTTTTTTTGGTAAATTCAAATCTGTCTAGTAACAGAAAAGGAAAAGAGGAATTGTGTCTGGGGCCAAAGGTCTACAGATAAATGAGAATAATTTATTTGGTAGACTCCATAATTTTATAGTTTCTCCCCATCCAGATCTACTGTTAAAACTATTAGTTATTAGTAACCTGTTCTTCAAAATATTTTTTGCTCAGATATACCTTCAGATTTTTCCTGATTCTAATATTTCTTATTTGTGACCTGCTTATATATTTCTATATTTTATATCAGTACGAATTTTTGCTACCCCATCAAAGCCTCAGGAGAAATCCATTATATCTTATAAAAAATCATCTAAGAAGGCCAAGCAATGGCACAGAAATAACCCTAACCCTGTAAGACTGACCCATATGGAAAGGTTACTGTTTACTCCATAAACCTACCTAAGTATGTCAGGTACCTGTGTCCCCATGATCTGAGGCTGACTGAGGCTCAGGGTGGATTAGTGTGTCAGGATGCTATTGGGAGTGATACCTCTATCTCCCTTTCTCTAATAGAAGAAATAAATAATTCTTTAAAAAAGACAGGCACATATTAGAAAACAAAAATGATGTGGCATGTAAGTGTAATGAAAGCTGATGACTGAAAAGAAAAACAAATAACATAAGTAAAATATAGTTTATTACTAGCTTATATGATTCTTAATGAGTCAGGAAAATCTAACAGATTTCAAAGAGTTTTTGAAATGTAATATGAAGACCCATCTCCTCTGCAATATCCAGAAAGCTCTAAAAAAAAAAAAAAATCAGTCTAAATAAAGCATCCCTTTCATTGTTTTGCATCATTTGGCTTCATGAACTTCAGGGAGAACTGAACACGAAGAGCTGTGCCCTGCCAGTTGAAAAACTGGCAAGAAAAATAATTGGCATCGCGCTTCAAGGGAGACAGATTTGAGCCAAACAAAGGTACATCCTATATTAATATGTAAGCTTAACAATCAAGCAAGTCTAATGCTGCCAGACCTCCGGGTCAGAATATTAACATTTCTTCCTGACATGCTAGAGCAGGAGTTGAATGCCAAGGAATGCATTTATAATTAGAAAGCAACTTAATTGTGATTTATAGGTGTCTGACAGGCTGACACTTGATCTTTACTTACTCTCTTACAGGCTTAACATTTTTTTTAATGTCCTGAGAGATATAACTCAAACTGAAGGTTCTGCTTTTCGACTTTATACTCAAATCGTTATTTAGCTTTTCTGCATGCATACCTTACTTTTTCTCAGTCCTTATACTTTAGCATTTCATAAAGTGAATTTCATTAAAATATTAGGAGGATTGTGGAAATGACAAAGCCTAGCAAATGAGTTTACTTCAATAAATACAGTAAAATTATGAAATAAGCAATTGAATCTTCAGAAGAATTCCCTGATACATCTCATGGGATTAGGGCTATGAGTCACCAGTTTTAAAATACACATAAAGTGAGGATGAACAACCAAAATACACTTTAACATGTCTTATGGCTGTTTTATAAAAGAATAGGAGAGTAGTTTTGTACTCGCTCTTATTTCAAAATGTAATACAACGCGTGGCTGAGGTAATCCTTCATACCTATTTCAGGGTTATTATACTGAGAGAAGGGAAAGGCATCCTTTTAGAGAAGTAAAACTAGGTCTGCATATTCAACCACTTGTCACTAAGGAAAGCTGATTCCTGATACAACCTGATGACAGCTAAAGATCCAGTTCTATCTGGCATACACATGCGAACCTACCCCAGAGAGGAGGTACTTACAATATTGTATGACTTAGATACCTGAGAAAACTACCATACTGTCAGAAATCTAAATTTGTTAAGAAGTGTGTGTGTGTGTGTGTGTGTGTGTGTGTGCGCGCGCACGCATGTGTGTAGACAGAGATAAAAAGGGATACAGAGACAAACAGAGAAAGAGACTATGCAAACTATGTTGAAGTCAGTACAAAGTACATCTTGGGGAGATTCTAGAACGCAATAACTCTTGTGAACTGGAGCTCTGCCATTTTATATAGTGTTAGTCTCCCTACTTTTTTGATAGTTTCTTTCTTTCATAAATCAGGGAGACAGAGTCAGCGAAAGAGAGAGGAAGAGAGACAATACCACTGATAGGGTCTCAGTATGGACAACATCCTGAACAGAGTCTCAATTCTGCAATCCGCAGCCACTTCAGCCTGTGGGGGTCCTAGGCACACACATGCACGAGTACTCAGGGAGGGCTCCTGAGGTGAACCGAGAACTTTTCCATGTGGACCTGCCTTGCATAATGTTTCATTTTAATACTGCTCCCCTGCATGTCCCCTTCTCCCTGTTGTTTTTAACAAAAATTCAGGCATGTGGCTTCACAGTGCTCTACATCTTTGGTTTCTCTCACTCTTGCTGTGGTAGAAGCATCTGTGGCTAGAAAAGGCTTTCTTGTGCTTCTGCTGAAGAATACTTACAAAGTTTTTACAACTACATCTCCACATCCAGTGGTCACTGATAACACTATTAAATGAAGAAGTATAGAAAAGAAGTGCAGTTTTATTGCATCATAGCTAATTATTAGAATACTGAATAAAGTATAAAAACCTTGGTGGAACTGTTCCATAACTTTTCATTGAGCCTGATGACTATCATTTTAATATATTTAATGTTTTTAAAAAATATTGTTTTAGGAAACTTAGGTTTAGGGGCCAGCAGATGGCATGGTGTTTAGGTTACTAGGCTCTGACATGACCAACTGTAGTTCGAGCCCTGGATTTGGTGGCTTTGCTTTCTTTCTCTCTCTCTCTCTCTCTCTCTCTCTCTCTCTCTCTCTCTCTCTGCTTCTGTCTGGTGAGTGCACATGCCCTATAGTAAATAAAAAATAATAGCAATAAATAAATTACATAAAATAATTCTTAAAAAAATGTAGGCTTGTGTTAAATATATCAGAGCAATTACTTTTGTTTTAGCCTCAGAGAGCAAAATTAAGAACAGGGTCAAGTTATTACTCTGTCCTTTTACATATTTTTCTGCCTTCGTGTGTTCTTCTTAATGAAAAAACATATTTAAGTTAAGATTTATAGTTTTAATTTATCCACATAAATAAAGATGTTTAAAAAGGGATTCTTGAAATCTCATTAAAAAAAGGCAAAGATTTTTTCTTTTTTTTTTTAGTGTACTTATCTCCTTGAATGTGTATTTTGTTAATTTCATAGTTTATATTTTATAGTTTATTTATTTCTTTTGATAAAAACAGAGAGAGATGGATTCCCAGGGGGGTCCTTATACCATGCTCCACTCCCAGCCTCAACCAGCTCAGATCATGGGTACTTATGTGCGCCCCTGTCACGTACGCAGAGACCTCGGGACATGAACCCAGGGCCTTCCCATGTGAACTCAGTATCACAGTGTTGTACTATTGCTGTATCATGGCAGCTGCCCAAATTTCATAGTTTGAAATGATGTTTAACTCATTGTAGCAAGGAACTAACGTAGAAAGAAAATGGAGCAGCTATCTCTGCATTGCCACCTGAGAAGACACCAAGGGCTCTCCAGTATGGCTGGGCAGTTTGTGCACTGCATGAGGACTCTGGCTGAGGAGACAAATGGATACTGAAATCTAAGAGATCTATTGTCCAGTGCATATTCCCTGACTCAAGAATGGGTCAAATGAGAGAATGAGGCACTTATTTTTTGTATTAGGTTGTCTGGAAAGTCTGGATGCATTTTTGCATAGAAAAACACATCATGACTTTCCTGAGAGCCTAATATTGTTGTCAGTCCCAAATGTTGCTTTTCTGTTATTTAACCAAAGTGCTATCAGCCCTAACTTCTCTGCTGAATGATATGATCAAACTTCTGCATGTAAGAGGTTCTTAAATAGCAAGGGCCTTACGAGAGCATTTATTATCAATTATGTTAATATTCTTTATGACATCTCAAAAGAATTGAGGTTTACTGTGGTGGTCCAGGATACAGTCATGAATAAACAAAGGTCTGTTGTTTTGCTGAAGTTCATATCCAGGTGGAGGTAGTGAACTGTGATACAAATGGTAATGACAGAACAATGTAATTCATGAGAAAAAATGAGATAAGTGGCTCAGGGAATTATACATAAAGAGGATACATTATTACCTTTAATACTCAATATTTTTGAAAATCAAAATACTGGAAATTGATGCAAAATAATTAAATTCCAAAATATTAAATTTTTAAGCATTTCTAATGCCCCAAACATAGGAGCTTTCCCAGGATTCAGAGATGCTACTTGAAATGTATTTGGAAACTAGTGACTATAATATTTACATTAAAAATCAAGTACATTATTTTATTAAAAACATTCTGTGTGGGTGTGTGTTCTCATATTAATTATATACTTTTACTGCATATTGAATGTTACAGCAAAGAAAATGTAATGACTGGAAATGTTTTTTTCCTCAAATTGTATTGGTGTCGCTGGTATTGTGGCTGCTTCTTGCAATACTGATAACACTTCTACTTCTCCTTGCTACATTATAAAATAAAACCTGAGTGTAAATAAACCCAAATAAGTGTTATTGACATGATTTTTTCATTACTTTAATCTTGAAAGTAATAAATAATATTCTACTAGAAAAAGTTCCTAAGATCAACTAGTTAAAGTGTGTATGTGACCTATATAAGCAAATGCGTAAGTGGGAGTGAGTGGGTTATCAAGGCAGGAGAGGAAAAATGCAATGTCCAATAATTAGACACTAGGCCACCATGCCAAACTCAACTCCCTCAACTTCCTTTTCAAATATGAAAAATTTTGGGCCAGCAGATGGCATAGCAGTTATATCACTGGACTCCCACATGGCTGACCAAGGTTTTAATTCCTGGACCAGGTGGCTTGACACTCACACCAGGTGCTTGTGTGTGCATGCCCAAGAGCAAGAAAGAAAAGGGATTATGGCATGGTCATCCTCCTTGGGGTGTGATTTCTCACTTTCTCTCTCACTGTCTGTCTGTCTGTCTCTTTCCCCCCAGTGGGCACATACATCCTAAGATAAAAAACCTCTTACAAAAATATATGACAAATTTGCTCTTGCTTGTTATTTGGTTTCTAACATCAAAGAGATTTTTTGTGTTTTGTTTCGTTTTCTTTTTTTGAATAAAGGTTGCAAGGAAAGAAGAGCATTGCAAGGATATATTGTCACTGCTAATGAACCGAACTTGGCATGATTTTCTTTCCACTTGTATCTAATTATTAAGCCAGAGCCCTTCCCTGCCAATATACTAACTGCTTTAGGTGACAGGTTTGTGAAGTGATCCTTGCCCAGCTTGACTACCTCTTTAGAGGAAAAAAAAATAACAAAAATGCTATTTAAGTTAAACACACACACACACACACAACAAAAAAAAAAAAAAAAAAAAAAAAAAACAAAAAAAACAAAAAAAACAAAAAAAAAACAGTGGAATAGATGTGGCTATAACATAGCATTCCCATCTAGTACAATACTCAAGATATATACTGCCCATATGTTATGTGTCACTATATTTATATTATCACCCCTATTGCTTACCCTTCTCCGCATTGAAGCTTACTGCAGATAAAATCACTCATATAAAGACTATTGCTTAGAGTTCATGGCTTCAACTTCAAAGTTAATGAATATCTCCAAACAGTTTTGTCATTGATCCATCCACTCAGGATTTTACTAACTGCTCTCTATCCCTGTCTGATTCTTCTTGAATATGAGAAAAATGCATGGACCTTGTGTAACCTATATGACTCATAACTGTTAAAATCAATTTGTTTGCTTTATGCTATACCTTTTAATCTAAGTAATGTCTGTGCTAAACAGAAACCAAACTTTTAGACTGCTTAAATGTGGTCTTAATAAAAAAAATGTGCAGCAGTATACTTTAAAAAGTTACCTTGACATATTATTTCACATGTATACTTTAGCCTTTATTTTAGTTGTTTTATAATTTTTAAGTTTATTTTTATTTCTTTCATGCAAAAAGAGAGAGAGAAACAGATAACTCCAACAGAGTCTTCATGTCAGTATCCTACTCCCAACCTCAGCCAGCCCAGAACATAGGCTCACATGGAAGCTGGGGGTGCACAAAGAGACCTCAAGACACAGACCAAGGACCTTCCTACATGGCCTCAGCATCACTGCTGTGCCACTGTGGCTTCCCAACTGCTTTATATTTTCCTAGAATTATACTGAACTCTATAATTAATATTATATCTTCCCTTTCTTATTAAGAGACATCTTTGTTTTGTCGTTTGGTTATATTCTTCAACTACACTCAGAGGAACACTGTCCCCCAAATCTGCCACCTAGAATCTGACAAACAGATGATAATTTAGGTGGAATTAAACTGAACATTTAAGGAATATATAACATTGAACACCACACACTATACTGAAGGACAATCTTAATTTTGCTACCAATAACTAGCAATAGTGAAATTGCATTTTTACTCTTCTCCAACAAGTTAAACCTGACTTAAGCAAATGGTAGAGAGGGATGGAGTGTAATTGAATAAATATTTATTGAGCACCCATGTATGTGTCTACTACTATAAGCTTTATAGAATTAGGTATTACTCCCCTCAATTCTTTATGGGTGAGATTACTAGTGTTCAGAATTTTTAGGAAAATTGCTAATGTAGCAAACTGTTAACCCATGGCTGAGTTGAGATTTCAGTAGGCTGCTGTATGAACACCAAGCCCATATGTTTTATGTGATATAATACTGACCCCGATAACAACTATTAATAAACTGTTTTTAGTGTTTGTTTTGTGCCTCAAAATCCTACAAACCTCAAACACTTGTCTCAGTCTTCAGAAATCTATTGTAAAACTTAATCACAGGACTAATTTTGACAGAGAAGCTAGAGAAGGCTTTACTGAGAAGCCATTTAATCTGAATTCTAAATCATTATTATGATTTAGTCAAGTGAAGACTGAATAAAACAGAAGTATACTTTAATGAGAAAATACTATATAAAATTAATAAATGATCCATATGACATTGATATGGGCCAGGGTATAAACCTTTTTTAAAAAAATCACCCTATAGATCCTAATTTGTAGCTATCTGCACTTAAAAAAAAGTCAAGCTACTTTACACTGAGTAATTTTATTTTTACAAAATTATAGTTTTTTTCACTTAGTTTATTAATATGTATGTTAAAGACTGCTTTGTTTTTAAAAAGATGATCAGTAAATTTGTTGTAAAGCTTAGTCTATTTTGTCTTATTAATGAGAAAAATTGTACTTGCTGAATTTCTGTCCAACTTGTTTTTAGCAAACTATCAAATCTTTCTATATCTTCTGCTTACTTTTGAATTCTGGGATCTGAACTATTTGAGTCAAGTCTTTGTAAGAAATGATGACTTAATTATCTTATCTCCTTCCTTTTTGTCTTTTTCAACCACTCCCCAAGTCTCTCGGCTGTTACTATATGCTCCTTTTGAGACCAAGTGGAAAGCTTTAATTTAAGCTATTAGTAATATCCAAAGTACCTACTGCTAACTCGTCACTTATATCTACAGATTATTCTTCCTTTCTTCACTGAGCTACTGTCCAGAAAATCCAAGCTATTTAGCTGGGCCTTTGATTCATAGGTCATTCGTATTCAAAGTAGAAATGACTTTCCAATCACTGCTTTGATCAAGAGTGCTACTGGTTTTCATTTACAGTCATGTGGTCCCCAAATTATCCTAACATAATCTGTGTTTGGGTAAAATATTGCACAAAAAAACAAGATTAGGAGAGGTACCAAATAAAGAGATAGAATAAAAAAATATCCCTAGGGATTCTATGACAATTATCTAAAATTTTGTGGATAATAATCTAACTTTTCCAATTTACTAGCTACCTGATATATATTTCAATTATTTAATAATGTAAAGCAATTCACATGACATAAAATGGTTTTAACAACTTTTAATAACACCTACCAATTTTTGTTGAAAAGATTTTATCTAGTCTTATTAGCAGCATTTACATAAATATTCTATTTGAGAAACAATAAAAATCATAAGATGGTTTAGCCTTCTTATGACTATATTTAATATTTGGGAATGTACATTTCATAATTTATGTTGTAGGGAAAATGGAGTCAGGATGGTTTAGTCTGGCTTCCTCACTTCTTATCAAGTTTGAAGGCCACAGGATAAACATGTTTATTATTAGTCACACTGTACTTGCTAGCTTGTTCTGTAATTATGACTTTGATGTTTTAAGCTATTATATGTAATGTACATGTACATGTGTGACAGTTTGGTTTTGTCAATAAGCTACTACTGTCAGCAACCCCTTTAGAAGAAAGGGAGCACCTGGTTAGCTAGCTAGATGGCCCTACTCAGTTCGGCCTTGGTGCTTCTAACACAGCCAGCAACCTGCTCTGTGAGCTCTGAGAAGAGGCCTCTGTGAGCCCTCTCCACATGTGTTATAAGCTCCAAGAGGGAGAAAGTGCTTTGTGAGTGCTCTACTATGAGCTCTATGAGCTCCCCCTGAACTCAGTCAATAAATAACATGACATCAGTGTCTCACGTCTTTTTTTTCTAACTCTCTGCCTCTTGGTTTGACCCATCCTTTGGAGGAAGAAGAATCTTGCAAAACATGTGTGTAACCAAAATTTCTTCATAAGACTGACATCATGGATCTGATATATTCTTTACAAAATAAAATTGAAAAGAAAGCGCTAACATGATCACATTCAATTGTAACATCAAAGTTTTGGTTATTCACTGCTAGAAGTTGAAAATTAAGTCAGATGCTGACTTAATGATTTATGAAATTACAATGTAAGTGGTACATTTAGATTTCAAGAAGATGGTATTGACAAACATCTAAAAAAACACAGAAGAGGCTGAAACAACTCTGTATCAGATAAAATGCTGAACTATTAATTTTCAACAAAGAGCAACTGGAGTGTATCTCCTTGTTAGCTGACTGCAGAAAATTTTACTAAGATTTAAGCAGAAAGAAGGAAATGAGAAAACCTAGAAAGTATTACAAAATGAACGGTGATTAGTACCTCAACTCTTATACCAACCATAAATATGATCTCATGTCAAAAGCATCAAAATTCAAATAAGATAAAAATGCTGGGTCAGCAGATGGTGTGGATGTTAAGGTGCTAGATCCCACATGGCCAACTGGACAGTTTGAGTCCTGGACCTGGCAGCTTGAAAAACATGTATGGCAAGTTTGCATGAGTGCCCAAAATCCTGAGAGGAGAATAGAGAAGGGATTGCACCAAAAGGGTTATCTCCCCCTCTCTCTCCCTCTCTTTCTCTCTGTCTCTGACAATCTCACATGTCTTATAGAAAAAAAAAAAAGCTAAAAAGATTTTAAAAGACTGGTGAATAAGATCATTTTTTTAAGTGACATGGGAAATAGAATAGTAGTTTTTGACTCTAATTATTAAAAATGATAGCTAAAATTGATATTCTATTTGAGAAATTGTCAAAGAAATCCTTGAAATAACAGACAGAAACATAAACATGGGATCATAGAAATTGTGTTTAGAGACTACTATCAACAATTAATATAAATTAGCAATTTATGACATGCTGAAATTTTTCTCTTATTTTTAAGTATTTCTCTCATGAGCAAAAGAGACAGAGAGACGAAGAAAAGACAGACAGCACCCACACCAGGATTCTGATGCCACCATCCAACCCCCACCTCATGGCATGTGCATGCCCATTGTACTCAGGGAGGTATTCAGAAGTGAACCACAAACTTTTCCACATGGTACTGCCTTCCAAGTACTGGGGTTTACCACAATCTGGCCCCAACATGTTGAAATTTTTACTATTGATTATAAAATATGTTGTTAATGCCAAAATTTGAATATTTTACAGTATAAAATTTTGTGAAATATTAATTGATCATTTTAAGTGAGGGATTTTTGCTATAAGGTGCATGTGTTCTCTGGAGAAACATAAAGAGACACAGAGACAGAAAGCAAAAATTCACCCCCTGGGGGGATGACCACACCACAATCCCTTCTCCTCCACTCTCCTCTCAGGATTTTGGACACTCATGCACACTCAACACACGAACGTGTGCCCGGCATGAGTTTTATGCCACCAGGCCCAGGACTTGAACCACTGTTGGCAATTTAAGAGTTCAATGATGTAACCATTATACCATTTGCTGATCTCACGAATTGGTCATTTTTTTTAATTGGCCTGCTGTCATATTACACTAATATCCCTTTTTCTGCAGTATATGAGTTTACATAAGGTACACACATTGTAGTTTATGAAGGGGATAATACAGGGTTTACTGTTTTTCCTATGCTGTTACATTAGCATATGTAGAAAAACAAGTACCAAAGGTCAGCAATCATAAGTGACAAAGAAAACAATCACTGAATAGTTTCTTGTTTCTAGAGAGGTCACAGGGTACAAATGAAAAGCATAATATCTGTATTAAGTAAGTTGTTTCTAGCGATTTTGCTGTTGCTGAGTGGTTCTCATAGAGAAGTTTGTATTAGCTGAATGACATAATAGCTAACCCCATCCTAGATTTTGACCCTAGATTTTGACTACACATCCCAGAGAAATAAAAACATGAACAGATTGTTGCAATAGCAGTGCAAACTGCCTCACGAAGATGATATAAGGGCAGGGAGGAGGCAGAATTATCCCAGGCTAGACACTGACATTATAGGGGAGGCTCTTAGAGAAAATGATACCTGAGCTTCCTATTAAAAATTAATTCCTGGGCCAGCAGGTGGCATGGAGATTAAGGGACTGGATTCCACACAGCTGACTTTATGGTTTGAGTCCCAGACTTCATGGCTTGAAAATCACACTGGGTACATGTGCCTGTGTGTCCCAAATTCCAAGAGGAGAATGGAGGAAAAGGGATAGCAGTGTGACCATCTATCCTGTTAAGGGGAGAAGAGAAGAATTTCTCACTTTCACTTTTTCTCTGTCTCTTTCTCTCAGTCTCTCTCTCTCTCTAGCAAGTGAACAAACCCTATAGCAAAAAGCAAAAAGTATAAAACAATTTTAAAACTCCTACGAAAAACAAAATCACACTGTAATAACAGTACTCAATGTAATTTTTTGGTTGTTTTTAGATCAGATAACTTAGTATAGAGACAGATAAGTGAAAAATGTTAAGATGCTGCTACAACACAATATTATAAATAACTGCTCTCATTGTTGAATGGAAATGACTTGTTCGGTTTATGTAATCAAATTTTATAAATCCCACTGGTCAACCTCATATAGGTATTTTCCAAATACGAGTCTAAATATCTTATTTGTATTTCTGAAATCTAAAAAGCTATAAAAACCCAGATTTTGTTTGTTTTGTTTTACAACAATTAATTTAAGAGCATTTGGCAGCATAATCTGATGACAGTAGATAGGTTTGGTAGAAAAATATTGATGTATTTGATATAAAATATTTATCAAGAACTCACCAAGGATATTACATGATTTATTGGATATGCATATTACCCTTATAATTTTTTTGAAGCTCATGTCTTGAAACATAACTGGCCAGTGTGAGCTTGTAGACTTACATGATACTTGAACATCCTCCTTCAGAGAGCCCTTTGTCATCATTATCTTCAACAAAACATGTTCTCCAGTGTGTGGAAGCCACCATTATAGAGATGCCACCCTCCCTTCCTTGGCTGCCTTCTTAGCCAGGCTTCCCAGTTTATGTCCCGATCCTTCCTGGTCTCTGTGTACTGACATCTGACCATCCACTCCAGCTTCTTTTTCACTTTTAACCTTAACAAATCCGTATTGTTTGATTCCAGATTTCTGATTCCCAGCTCTAGGCTTGACACCCGTGCCATCGAATGCCCATCGGGCGAGCCTATCTACATTCTTACAAATACTGCACTGTCTGAAAGTGTTGGTTTGGGACCTTAGTGAGGTGTCACAACCTCGAAGTGTCTGCATCCTGCGAACAGTCAAACAGCACAAGAAATTCTTATCCAGTGATAAGAACTGCTGTGACAGAGCCTGGACTTTATCCTTACGGCATGTTTTCTTGAAACGCCTTTTGCTAGTGCTGAAGGTCCCCTTCTTATCCTTGAATTGAAGAAAAGTGCTGACATAACCCTCTGAGGGCTTTGCCATGGGAGGGATGTCAGAGCTAATCTGCAGATCTGAAGTGTGCGTTTTCTGTTCAGTGCCTGTCACATGCTCGTCGCCTCAGCACTGTGGGTGGAGTGGACAGAGTTCTCGCTTCCCGATCACTTACATCAGCGGCTGTCAAACAAGCGTTCGGACGTTAGCTGAATGCCAAATAAGTTGTAAAACTTTTTTTTTTTAGAATGAGATACTAATGGCATTAAATGAAACCATAGATATAAACTAACTTAAATCAGAATTTCACAGAGAATAAAACATTCTAAGATATTTTAAGAGTTTGCAGATCTCCTCAGGTTAGCCCTGTGGCCTAGTGGTCAAGGGAGTCAGATCTCAGGGGTTGACTGCCATTCAAATCCTGCACCCAGTGCTTGAAAATCAGGCTGAGCATGTCTTATGTGCGTGTTTTCCCCAAAGCTAGACAGGAAGGTAAACGAAGGAGAAGGGATTGTGGTGTAACCACACTCCACTGAGCGGTTCTCTCTCTCTCTCTCTCTCTCTCTCTCTCTCTCTCTCTCTCTCTCTTTCTCATGAATGCAGGCACCCTTTGGCAATTCTGACAGAAAAAAGAATGTGTAGGTCTCCCATTTAACAATCACAGTTATACTCTATAATCTTTAAATCTTAACCTAGTGATTCCTTGCAAAATGCTGATTTATTATTTTACTTATTTAAGTGTTCAATAAATTTAAAATTAATTTTTAAAAATAATTCTACTCTTAGTGTATACTGATACTTCTTATTTATTTTTAAGGTCATTTTATATTTTTTAAGAATTGTTTATTTATTTATTTGTTATTATTATTATTTGACCAGAGACAGGCAGAGAGAGAGAGAGAGAGAGAGAGAGAGAGAGAAAGTGAAAAAGCAAGGTCCAGAATTCGAATCCCAGTTGGCCCTGTGGGAGTCCAGTGCCTTAACCGTCATGCCAACTGCTGGGCTCCAGAACATTTTATATTTCTAATTGACAAATGAATCTTTACATATTTATGGTTACAATGTGACATTTTGTTATTCGTTTATAAACTATACAAGTCTCTATGATTGAGTAATAATTGTATCCTACCTAGTTTAGCTTTTTAACTTATTTTAATAAAATAATTTTACATATTCACCTACACGGAATAAGAAAGAATATGATAGGATCATAATGAAATAATTCTTTCTACCATATTTTGCAATTAGTTTTAAAAGAGATATGTCCACGTAGCTTTATGTGTTATATCATTTTATTTGGTAGTTAAATCATCCTGGCCACAGGTTACTGGTGTAGCATTATTCCTGAGAGTAAAGTACTCTCTGTATTATTGTCTAGCTGTTTCGCTGCTGAATTCATATCACCACATTTTTTTTCTATGGCTTTCCCTCACCTTCTCATTCTTCTTGTGTGAGTGGAAGTACAAAGTTGCTTCTGTTTATAAAGACACCTGAATAACTCTCATTTATGTGTCTTACTTCCCCTAAATTAATATTCATAATTCCCAAATCTAACAAGTAATAGTTCATTTCCATTACAATCAACACAATCCTTTCATTTTGGTCCTTCTCACTCACACTTTTTATATCTTTTTTTCCCCTTTCCATTCCCTCTGTACACTTGTCCACAGAAACAGTTTAAATTATATCTTATAAGAATTCCATTTTCTTTTTGACAACTTTTTTGGCAGAAATTTATCTTTTTACACTGAAACTTTAGTTCAAATTCATCTCATTTTGTGCATGAACTAAACTGGAGTTATCTGCCAAGTTCCACAGCACTATTTTACAGCTCAAGTCCCTCCTAACTTACTTTCCTAGTTCTTAATCAGGCGATTCATTTGTTCAGTCAAATACAGGAAACTAACATCTGTTAAACAACAAATGTGTCCCTCGTGTACTTTTGATACAGGCATATTCATTTTACAAGGAAAGGTTAAATAGTTTGAAGCATCAGAAATGTTAATTAATTTGTTTAAGTTCACAAACTATCAAATGCCCAATGCTAAATATATCAGGTTGTCAAAAAAAGTCATGATGCATTTTTGCATAGAAAAACAGGAGAAAAAAAAAGTCATGACTTTTACAACAATGCAACAGTAATATTACTTATATTTCTCTCTCTCTCTCTCTCTCTCTCTCTCTTTTTATTAACAGTTATTTTTTTTCTGTTCCTACTAATATGATTTTCTAGGTATGTTCTAAAGTGGTCATACTCTTTAGTGTATATTTCTATTAATCAGTGCATTTTATAAATAACAGCACAGACTTAACATATAACACTGGTTATGATCTGATCCATGCAGGGCAGAAATATTTTGTTTCTTAGCTAATTTTCTACAATATACATTTATTTATATGTTAACCATTCCTTTTTTCTTTTCTGTGCCACTGAAGATTTCTGTCAATGTTGTCTAATATAGTCATTAATTGTGGGCACACTCAAAAACGCTACTTGTTTAGATGAATCTTAGAGATAATTGAACATCCTGGGTACTTTTATCACATGAATAACCGTAAAGGCGATTCCCTTTAGTATTTCTCATACAGAATTGATTTATTGAACTTCAATAGGGACTCTTCTATTTAATGACATCTCTTCATTTAAGTTCTAAAAATTGAATCCCAGTTTGGTCAACCTCATTTATTTATTTTATAATAGTTTTTGAGAACTCTGTTTTTTTCTTTCTCTTTAATTCACAGACAAATCACTGCAATTCACTGTGTTTATAATGTCATTCTCCCTTAAAGTATTTGAAATTCGTTTTCCCTGGTAATGTTCATCTTCTGGTTTCCCCGAGTAACAGATCTGTATGGAACTGAAACAAAGGCAAACTAAACACTTTGTAGTTGCTTCTCTCAGAAAATGGGATTGTAGCGTAAGTCTTTTAGGACAGTGCATGGGGCTCCTAGTTAAATAGGATTGCAGTTAACTTGAGGAGTACCCTTGATAGGACTGGCTACGACATTTAGTTATATAAATTCAATTGGTGTGGGACTGACTTTCTCTAAGAAAAACTAAATATATAACTTTTAAAGAATCTCGAGATACAGAATATGTGCAATGATTCTGTACTATTACTATTTTATATGTTGACTTCATTTTTGTATGAAAATGAAGCTTAAACAATGAGCACAGATAATTAAAGACAAATTCCATAAAAATGTAAGTATTTGGATCAGCATCTGTAGCTGTTTCTAGAAAATATTTCACTCAATGTTTTTTCTATTGTATGTATGATAGTGTAAGCTTTAAAATCAATTGAAAATGATAGCATATGTTGGTAAAAGGCTCAAAATAACATAAAATGCACAATGGAAATTTCATGTTCAAAATACTTGCCAATACAGAAGATGGGAGGATTTGGATAAGAAGACTATTTAATTTTAGCTGAGAAGGTGTGAGAAACTTTTTATTCTCGTTTGATTATAGTCAGCTATTTTCAGAAAAAGGTAGAAATACATTTAATTGATTATGGTAATCATACACGAATATACCTAAAAGATTTATGTAATTGATTTCCTAACTTCCCATACTATTATAATCAATATTTATCAAAATTTTCTTTAAACTAGATTTATCATGAAATGTTTCATGCTGTGTTAGCCTTTTTTAGATGGCTGAAGTAATAATGATGTTTCTGTCATTAAATTTTTTCATGATAGGGGCCAGTAGATGGCATGGTAGTTAAGGCGCTGGACTCCTACGTGGCTGACGATGGCTCAAGTCCTGGACCTGGTGGCTTGCTTTCTCACTTTATTTCTCTCTTTCTTTCTTTCTGTGTATTACTCCCTAGCGATCACATGTGCTCTTTACCAAATTAAAATAATAACGATGATAAATAAAGTTAAATAATTCTTTAAAAAAATTTTTTTGAACACAGTGTTTTCCTACAAATGATCAAGAAATGGCTTGGTAAGAGGGCTTCTATGTTTAATATTTATTTTGATAGTAAAATCATAATTAATTAAATGTTGCTTAATTGTTGTTTCAAATGCTATTTATATATTGCTGAATTGTTATAAAACAAGCAAGCGAGACACCCATCCCCCTCCGTGAGAAAACAAAAGATGGACTAGATCATGGCTGCTGTTTATTTCTAGAAGGGTCTGAAGAGTCGGGAGTGCAAATACTGGGAGAAGAGAAAAGGGAAAGTTAAAGCCGTATTTGTCAAGCTTCATTATTTTTGATGGGTTGTCAGGGTCAAGGTCAGAATTGGTTGAACCTCCAGTCAAAAGGAAAGCAGTGAAGGGGTTTAGGGAGGCTGTTTGTAGGATGTAACTAAGTTTCAAGTGATAATTCCTTAACTGTAATCATTTTAATGATGTCAAAAATGTAGCCGTTGTGTTTGAATACTTGCCTAATTGGACTTAATCAGTTAAATGAGCTATCATATTTGAAGTTCTCCTTGGTGAAGTCCCTTTAAAAAATCCATCATGTCATACAGATTAGTGCAAATCTAGAGATGGATTTTCAGAGGACTTGGCAGCTCCCCCAGTGTCTAAAAACATGAAGATTTTACAAACTCCTTAATATATCTGAGGATATCTAGAGACGCAGAAATGCCTTATCCATGATCATTTCATCCATATGGCATCTTTGGTATTTAAGGGATCAACACATAAATAAATAAATAAATAAATAAATAAATAAATAAATAACAAAAAATGGGCAACCCATAGAATCTGTGACCATGCAAATAAAAGAAGATAAAAGTGACAAGTAAGGAGTGTTAGGTGGAAATTAGGAGAAGGTAGGGAAGGCACAATAAACAAAAAAGTTTAAATAGGTGTATTTCCTAAAAATAAAATCTTTTTTGCACAGCCTCTGTGGCACAGTAGGTAGCATACCAGACAGTGGAGATGGTAGCCACCGGCCGATCACAGTTCAAGTCTCTGGACTAGTTGGTCTGAAAAAAACACTGGGTGTGCACAAGCGTGCCAAGGATCCTGGTGGGCTGGAGGACAGGAAGGGAATTGAAGTCTGACAGAAATATGTGGAGGGTGCATCTCTCTCTCTCTCTCTCCCTCTCTCCTTTTCACAATCTCAATCATGAATAAATACACTTTCATATAAAATGTCATATATAAGCCAGCAGGTGGCATGGTGGTTATGGCGCTGGATCCCATATGGCCGCCTGCAACTCGGGTCCTGGACCTGGAGGCTTGTTTTCTCACGTTTTCTCTCTCTCTCTCTCACTTTCTCTCTCTCTCTCTCTCTTGAACAAAAATGCCCTGCAGCAATTTTTTTAAATGTCATATATAAAATTGCAGAAGGTACTATAATACGCTGATCAACTCTAAGAATATAAATAGAAAAGAAAGAAATGGGTTAAAATATGAAATGCTACAGTAAAATACAGAGAAACTCCACATCGAGAATAGATGTACGGGGGTCAACAGACAGTGCAGTGGTTAAGGCACTAGACTCCCATGTGGTTGGCCATGATTTGGGTCCTGGACCCAGGAGTTTGAAACTCATGCTGGGCATGTGTTCCTGTGTGCCCAAAATCCTGAGAGGAAAATGGTGGTGAAGGGACTGTGGCATGACCATCCCCCTCCAATGGGGGGTGATTTTTTGCTTTCTATCTCTTTGTCTCTTTCAGTCTCTCTGGTGAGCACACACATTCTATAGCAAAAACAATCTCTGGGGGCTTGAGTATTACACAAGGTACATGTGCATGCATGCCCCAAATCACATGAGAATGGAGGAGAAGGGATTGCACAATGGCTAACCCTCCCCCCGGGGGGAGTGGTGATTTCTTATTTTCCCTGTCACTATCTCTCTCTGGTGAGTGCACATGCCCTATGGAAAAAAACTCAAAAAAAAAAAAAATAGATGTACTGTCTGTTGCTATATCATAAATTACCCCCAAACTTCATAGCAATGACAAAAACTTGGTATTTCACAGTTTCTGTAGATTAGGACTCCTTTGCTGGGTAAATAAGCATCAAGGTGTCTCAGGAGGTTGCAGTCCATCTGCTGGTTATGGCTATGGTCTCATCTGAAGACCTGACTGGTGGTAGTGGTGAGAAGGGTGCTCGAAACTCACTCAGGGGATTGGCCTGAGTTTTGAAGCATCCTCTCCACTACTATATATGTTAAACAGTAACATTTATTTTTAATGACTAGACAATATGATCACTTAAACTAAGAGGGAAATCAAAGCTAAAGTGTGAAAAATAACATATTGTATATAGCACATGGGAGAACAATAAATGTTAAATTAGAACAATGAACAACAAACAAAGTAGATTCACTTCAATGATGCAATGGTTTGGGGACCTGGAAAAAGGAGAAAAGAAAATTCAGAGCTATTCTGAAATAATCTAGGAGATGTAATCTCTTGTAAACTTCAGTGATGTAAATACAAAGGATTTTTGGCAGGACAGTAATAATTCTACTACTGAAACAAGACTTGAAACTGGAAGATAACAAATAAGAAACTAAAGTAGTACAAACTGAATAAGATCAGTTTATAAAGATTTTGATAGAGACATCTCTAAAAATGTGAGCCAATAACATGGAATTTTGCACTGATATGAGTTTGAGGAATCATCGAATACCTCAAAGAACACTAACGTGCACTGAGCCCTGATGTTCCAGGCAGAGTTTCGAATATTCTAGTTCTTTCATTTAGTTGATGTATTATCTCAAAGGAGCATTACTATAGATGACATTGTGTTTAATTTCTAACACCTATTTTTTAAGAGGTTTTTACCTTAGGACACATACACTCACTGAAGAGAGAGAGAGATAGAGACAGTGAGAAGGAAAGTGAGAAATCACCCCCCTCCCCCCAGGAGGAATGAACATGCCACAATCCCTTCTCCTCCTGGGATCTTGGGCATGCATGCACACGTGTCTGGTGTGATTTTGAAGCCACTGGGTCCAGGACTAGAACTGCGGTCAGCCATATGGGAGTCCAGTGCCATAACTACTATGCCATCTGCTGTCCCTCTAACACCCATTATTACCCCAGTAGATTAATTTAAGCCAATTAGTGCAAAGCCAACTCCTTCACCAATGGTTGGTTCAGGACTGAGGATATAGTTTATTTTTGGAAGACGATTTGTAAAGAGTCTACTATAGTTTTCAGAAACAGGCTATTTTCTTTCCTAAGAGAAAGTGGGAAACATAAGATGTCTCTTGCCCCCTCTGGACTTTGTCATGTTTGCACATAATGCTGTACAGCAGCTAAAAGTATCTTGTTAATAGCCCAAGGATAAAGTCAACATCAAAGACAGCAAAATTTTCCTAATTATCAATGCTACTGAAATAGTTTCAAAATAACCTAATTCTACTATAAAACATTGTATGAATCTCAATTTTGCCAAAACCTAGAATGGTTAAAATAATTTTTATTTCCTTCTTTTTTTTTATTATAGGATGAAGAACATTAAATAGAGCTTCAGGTGTATGGATAGTTTTTCTGTTTCCTTGTAAGACACAAAAACTATGTTACATCCCTTTAACTTATAAATAAAGAAATACAGAAGTGGGAAGGTTGTAGGTTGGTGGTATGAAATTAACAACTTGGCATCTGTAGCAGGTATCAGCTTACTGCCAAATATCTACCCAAAGAAAAACATTCTTTGCTGTCAAATTTTATTAGAACCTGCACTGAGCAAGGAAAAGGTCTCCTAGGAATATTTCTTGTTTGACAAGAAATGAACACAAGTGTCATTTTGCTTTCTGTTTAGGGAAAGGCAAAAATAAACACTTATTTCAGTAATTATGACATCTTCAGAGGTCAGTCATCCTGCCTATCATAAATGAATTTTGGAATATGATATAGCATCAAATAACAACTGTGGTTACTCACCACTAATTCTTCAGTATTACTATTAAGAGGCAAAATACAGAGCTGGGGGAATATCTGGCAGCCAGTTCTGATTGCGGTGTGGTTTGGGAATGAGAATAAACAGTGTGGTGTCTGCATACTTTTCAGAGATGGCGCTGTACAGGGCAGTGCACTGGGACTCAGCCCCTGGATGGTTTGAACTTGCTCTCTCCAAACATGATCACTAATGCACCCCAGGCATGCTGTTCTGTTAGTAATTATTTAAATTTGGATTACTTTCAACCACTCAACAAACTGTTATTGGATACTCACTATGTGCAAATTGTTAAAACACATGCATGCCGATTCTAGATATTTCACTGTTTTGTTCAACATTTTACCTCTCTTCTCATTTGACATTATCTAAGAGACTCACTTTGGACAATGACAATGGACAAACCTACATGGGTTGTGGCAGAAAGAATTAGAATTTGAAGTTATTACTTTTATTTTTTTATTTCTAAGGATATATGGACTCTAGCACATACCCTCTAACTAACAGAAATAAATGCAATGATCATTAACAATACTATGCCAGATATTTTGATATATTATAATATTGCAATTAATTGCCTCTTTCTACACCTTCCTGATCAAGCATCTGGAGACTGAAAAATAAGGCACTACCCCCCCATTGGGGGGGCACATGTGCTCCCTGGATAGAAAGAGAGAGACAGAGAAAGGGAAAGTGAGAAATCACCCCCCCAGGAGAGATGGCCATGCTGCAATCCCTTTTCCTCCAGTCTCCTCTCAGGATTTTGGACATACACGCACAGGCACCCAGCATGATTTTCAAGTTCCTGGTCCAGGACTTGAACTATGGTCAGCCATGTGGAAGTCTTGCACCTTAATTGCCACATCACCCGCTGCTCTCAAATTCTAAATATTTTATACCCTATATTATAATATCTATATGCTAATATCTAGTTGAATATCTTTGTCTTTTAGTTCAAGAGTGTGATGAGGGTAATACGTTTCAGTAGGAAAGAAAAATTTTGGAGATGTGTTGCATAGCATGGAAACTATAATGAATAAAAATGAATGGTATACCTGAAAATTTCTAAGAGATTAGGTCTTACCTGTTAACATCCTTCCCACACACACACACTCACACTCAAAGGTGAGGCGAGATGAACGTTATTAGCCTCATTTAATCATTTCACAAAGTATACACATATAAACATACTACCTTGTACACTGTAACTATGTACAATATTTTTTAATTGCCAGAGAGTCCTTATGCTCACGAGAGAGAGAGAGAGAGAGAGAGAGAGAGAGAGAGAGAGAGATCAAGAAAGCATCCTCTCATTGGGGCACGGTCACACCACACTCTTTCTTCCGTTTCTCTATCCAGTCTGGATTTTAGCATGTGCACACGCCCAGTTTGTTTTTCAAGCAGTTGGTCGTGTGAGATCTGGTCCGTATGAACAGCACTTAACCACTGCACTCCAGGGCCAGCTCTCTAAACAAGTTTTATTTGTCAATTATATCTCAATAGAGCTGGAGAGGGGGGAGAATGGGTATAGCAAATATTAATAAAGCAAAATTGAAATGAACAAACAAATGCAGCATGATGAACCCCGCAAATGGCTGTTTTCATCCACATTCCTCACAGTGTATGTACCACAAATGATAGATGTGGGTTCTCCCAACATTTTCCAATGCATTTGTCTATATTCCATCACTTCAATCCAGTTGTAATCCTCAATTGTTGAGAACTCTGTATGGGCACCTGTTCTCTAAAGCCCGTAGTCACTCTTTCTTGAGTAAATAGGGTGTTTGGAGATGTGATCTCATTTCATTTTCCTTGAATTCACTTCCTGTCATGTTATGCCTCCTTACCTTCTCCTTTAACTCCACCCTGTCCTACAGATGAGCTGGGACCTTTATATCCCTTTATTTCTTCGGGAATTAAAACTTTAGGTGCTTCATCAGATCATATTTAACAGGGTAGTGCAACTTTGAACTATTTTAATGTCCTTCCCTCCCATTTCACCCACCATTGTTCTTCCTTTAAACAGTAAATCAGGTCCCCTTTCTACAAACCTCTCAACTAGAAAAACTCTTTCCCATATTCTTATCACCATCAGTGCATCACAGAGGCAGCATAAATTAACGTAAAGAACTGGAATATGAATTGTGGGAACAGCTATTCAGAACCAATGTTCAGTCACTATCTGTACTATTAACCTGAATCATTAGCTAAAGGCTGCATACAGAACTGCCTGGTCTGAATGTAGCTATGAGATATACAAAAAAATTTAAAAATTGAGACAATCTGAGTGTTTCCTGTTTCTCCCCTCAAAGTTACAGAAGTTACAACAGACATGGCATGAAAACAGTAATATTTCAGTGGAAATGTGAAATTAAAGCTAAGGATTGGTAGGAAAAATGAAAGCCCATTTCCAGTTCCAAAATGAATTATCAGGTAGCTTCCAAGTTTCTACAAACCATTCACAAAAGCTCTACTGGATTAAATAATGGATTTAATATGCCCTAAACAAATGATTGATGCTACAATAAGAGGAAAATTTTGACACAATGACACATGGAAACTATTGTATTACTATAAAGGCATATATTGAAGTTGTTTAGCTACAAATCAAGGAGTGCCAGACTTCCAGCAAACCACCAGAACCTGGAAGGGGCAAAGAAAGATCTTATCTGAGAGGATTCAGAAAGAGCATGGACTTCCAACACCTTGATTTCATACTTTTGACCTCAAGATTAATGAGAGAATATATTTCTTCAGTTTAAAGCCACTAATTATATTATGGAAGCCCTAGGAAACTAGTAAAGGTGTTGTAAGTCTTTCTATTCTGAAGAGTACACAGCATTAGGGCACTTCAAAAAGTTCATGGAGGGAAGCAGCAGTTAGCGTAATGGCTATGTCGCTGGACTCCCACGTAGTCGACCGTGGTTCGCGTCCCGGACCCGGTGGCTTAAAACTCATGCCGGGCACGTGTGCGTGCATGCCCAAGATCCCGAGAGGAGAATAGAGGAGAAGAGAGTGCGGCATGACCATCCCCTCTGGGGGGTGATTTCTTGCTTTCTGTCTCTCTGTCTCTCTCTGTCTGTCTGGCGAGCGCACGCGCCCTATAGCAAAAATCTCTCAAAAAAAAAAAAAAAAAAAGTTCGTGGAAAGGGCCCACCCTATAACACAGTGGTTATGTGCGATGTGCAAGGAGCCAGATCCCGCATGGCCAAGCACAGTTGGACTCCCACCCCTGAAGCTTGGAAGACATGCTGGGTGCTTGTGAAAGTATGCCCAAAGTCTTGCTAGGAAGGAGAAGTGGAGGAAAAGGATCACAGTGTGACCATGCCCCATCAAGGATGCTATCTATCTCACCCTTTTCTGTCTCTCACGTCCCCAGACCTAGCAAGTAAATTCATTCTCTGCCATTTAAAAGTTCATGGAAAAATGAAATGAAAGTAAAAATTTATGGAGCCAGCAGATGGCATGGATTCAATATGGCTGTATCCCACAAAGCCAGCTATGCAGTTCAAATCTCAGACCCAGTAGCTTGAAAACCACCCAGGTGTATATGCAGGTGTGCCCAAAATCCCAAGAGAATGGAGGAGAAGGGCCTATGACATGGCCATCCCTCTTGGGGTGTGTTTTCTCACTCCTGCCACTACCATCTCTGTCTGTCTCCAGGAGGTGCACACACCCTAAAATTAAAATTTAGATGGAAAAAAATCTTAAGTACAAATTAGCTTTGGTTCAAGAAATTTTTAATCTATGCATAGTTTTTTCATAATACGTTTTCTGTAAACTTTTTGAAGGCCTTTATATATCTAAAGGATGACGTTTACATTCTGAAATCAATAAGCTGGGCTTGTGTCTCAGTCCTACCACTTGGTACTATGACTTCATACAACACATTCATCTACTTCACATCCCGATTTTCTCATGGGGAAAAATTGTGTCTTCTCCAGAAAGCTATAGCATGAAGAAATAAGATAAAGGTACAATGTACATGTTTCAGTGCTTGGCATATTCTAAGAACTCTGTAATGGTCACCTATAGATTTATTAAGAAAATAATGACCCTTTAAGAATTATTCCCAAAATCAGAGACACTGTTGAAAAAAATGGCTTTTATAATGTAAAACACAACTATTTAATTCTTTGTTGTTCTTCACAGAACAGCTAGTTCTTCTCCTGCAAGCACACTGCTCTAAATACTGACACGTTTTCCTATCGTATCCTTTCCCATCCCATCCTGTCACATCAACAGTTGACATTTCTTTCTTTCTTTCTTTCTTTCTTTCTTTCTTTCTTTTTTTTTTTTTTTTTTGTTTTGAGAGATTTTCACTATAGGGCGTGTGCGCTCGCCAGACAGACAGAGAGAGACAGAGAGACAAAAAGCGAGAAATCACCCCCCAGGGGTATGGTCATGCCGCAATCCCTTCTCCTCCATTCTCCTCTCGGGATCTTGGGCACGCACGCACATGCGCCCGGCGTGCGTTTTAAGCCACCGGGTCCGGGACGCGAACCGCGGTTGACTACGTGGGAGTCCAGCGACATAGCCATTACGCTAACTGCTGGTTCCCATCTTTCTTTTTTTTTTTTTAATTTAACTTTATTTACTTTAATTCAACCAGAGAGGGACAAAGTGAGAGAGAGAGAGAGAGAAAGTGAGAAAGCAAGCTGCCAGGTCTAGGACCTGAACTGTGGGCAGCCATGTGGGAGTCCAGAGTCCTTAACCACCACGTCACCTGCTAGCCCTAACAGCTGGCATTTCTTTGGCAGCAACTAGATGTACACAATTCTCTCTAGCAATGCAAGTTACATCAAGTACCAACTATTAATGGGCTTGGAAGGTAAGTGAATAGCTATTTTCATCACTGTTTTTTTTTTTTTTTTTTTTCCTTTACATTATCTCACCACCATTGAATTTGAGAATTGTGTATTTTCCTACACAAATATATGTGACCAGAGAGCACATTGTCTCACAAATCGTTGACTCTCAGCAAGTTGTAAAACAGGTAAAGAAATCCATGTAAAATTGGACAGGATCTACGGGTTAGCATTCCTCAGAAACGTGATGGTTTAAGAATCAGGAAGGGATGGGAACCAGCAGTTAGCGTAATGGCTATGTTGCTAGACTCCCACGTAGTCGACCGCGGTTCGCGTCTCGGACCCGGTGGCTTACAACTCACGCCGGGCGCGTGTGCGTGCGTGCCCAAGATCCCGAGAGGAGAATGGAGGAGAAGGGATTGTGGCGTGACCATCCCCCCTGGGGGGTGATTTCTCGCTTTCTGTCTCTCTGTCTCTCTGTCTCTCTCTGTCTGTCTGGCGAGCGCACACGCCCTATAGCGAAAAAAAGCTCTCCAAAAAAAAAAAAAAAAAAAAAAAAGAATCAGGAAGGGCTCTTCAGTGGCCACCAGAGTTCTGGCTGCTGCCAGTGGTTCATAAGCTAAGTGTACTTTGTGATCACCTATATAAAATAAAGATTCCTCAGCTCCTGTCTTCAAGAGGATATGATTTATCAGGTTAGAGTCTGTGCCCAGAAAGTTGAGATTTTTAACAAGTGCCCTACATAATGCTATTATGGATAGTCTGAGAAACACTTTTTGAGAAGCACCATCCTGTCTGAAATAGGGAGCTACTAGAGTCTCATAGTTTTGTTGTATAAATATTTTGGAGACAGAGTTAAAAATATTAACCTCTTAAATCACTCATTTTAGTTTCAATTTCTTATATCAAAATTTCAGGGAACAGTACCTCACGTACCATTTTCCCATTGCTTTGCTCCAGTCTACAAAACTAGAATGTAAAAATATGAAAAAAAAAGTTCTTCATACTATTATCCACATGATTATTTTATATAGGTCTTTGAGTTTAGATTTGTACTGTTGCTCCAGGGCTGTCTTAGGATCTGCTCTAACTTCTGAATTCCTGTTTGGTTCTCAAACATTGCTGTATTAGAACTCTGTGGAGCTTTAAAATGCCCACACCTCAGACCAATTAAATCTGAATTTCTGGCTTGCAGTCACAGATATAGGGATTCCTAAATTAGTTCTAATGTGCAGCCGAGTTTGAGAACTACTGCTTCAACTGAATAGATTTATCAAAGGCTTTATTACCAAGGTCTCTGACAGTAAGAAGAAAACTCTTCTATTTCAGAATACTCTGGTCTCTGGAATTCATATGTGGCCTTAAGATTCATCCTAGAGTATTTGTATATACATTAGGACTGCAGATAATGAGGTTAGTGACTATTATCCATTCTACATTTCAGAAATAAAGTGGCTTACAACAGAAGTTATAGGAAGAGAACATGAACTATAAAGGAACTTCAAAAAGTTTGTGAAAAAGAGAATTAAAGTAGAAGTTTATTTTGATGCAAAATTTTTGAAATTCCTGCATAGTGTTTTGATATATGCATATCCATGAATTTTTAAAGACCCACACCCCTCTGTTTAACCCACATGTAATTAGCTTAGCATCCCAAGAAGAAAAAAAGCTTACGGAGAAAAACAGAAATTTCAGAGGAACTTGAATCTGCCTGAAATCTCACCTCTAAGGAGTGAAAGTAATGAATGAGAAGATTCTTTTTCTAAAAAAAGGAATTATTTATTTTAATTAACATGCATATATATATTTATTCATTTTAATGAATAAGTCAAAAGGAGAGAAATAATAAAATGCTTGTGACAGATGGTGAAAAAGTGATTGCTGGGAACTAGCATATAGTGTAATGGCTGTATCACTGGACTCCCATGTAGTCGATCACAGTTCAAGTCCCAGACCTGACGACTTTAAACACACCAGATGTGTGTGTGTATGTGTATGTATACATGCCCAAAGTCCCAAGAGGAGAATGGAGGAAAAGGGACTAGGGCAAGGCTATCCCCCAGAGGGGCGATTTCTTGCTTTCTATCTCTCTGTCTCACTATCTCTCCTGCAAGCACACGTACTCTATAGCAAAAATCTCTCTCTGTCAAAAAAAAGTGATTGCTGATACATTCATTTGTTTATTCTCATTGCAATAAAAATAGATCTATCAGAAAATAGTACATCTGGGGCCAGCAGGGGCCATAGTGGTTTTGCGCTGTAATCCCACATGGCCAACGATGGTATAAGTCCTAGACCTGGTGGCCTGTTTTCTCTCTCTGGTCAAAATTAAAAAATAATAATAATAAAAACAAATACAATTAAATAAATAATTCTTTTTTTTTGGAGAGGTTTTTGCTATAGGGCGCATGTGCTCGCCAGACAGAAAGAGAGAGACAGAGAGACAGAAAGTGAGAAATCACCCCCCAGGGGGGATGGCCACACTGCAATCCCTTCTTCTCCATTCTCCTCTTGTGATCTTGTGCACGCACACACACGTGCCTGGCATGAGTTTTAAGCCACCGGGTCCGGTACGTGAACCGCGGGTCAGCTACGTGGGAGTCCAGTGACATAGCCATTACGCTAACTGCTGGTCCCAAATAAATGATTCTTGAAGGGAAAGAAAGAAAGAAAGAAAGAAAGAAAGAAAGAAAGAAAGAAAGAAAGAAAGAAAGAAAGAAAGAAAGAAAGATAGATAGATAGATGCTGGGCATGTGTGCATGCATGCCCAAAACCTTGAGAGGACACTGGAAGAAAAGGGATTGTGGCAAGGCCATCTCTACTGGGGGAGTGATTTCTCACTTTCCCTGTCACTGTCTCTCTTTGTCTCTCTCTGTAGCCAGTGCACATGCCCTGTTGAAAAACCTTAAAAAAAAAAATACTAAACCTAGATGACTTCATAGAAACATTCTGAAAATGGCAATCAGAGGAAACTTACTTTTTTATTTAAATTTTTTGACAATTAAATGTTTCTTCCTTTTGCATTCCACACTCTATCATCCACTCCCCTCCCTTACAACTTCTAGTATTTACACTTATCCTGTTAAATATATTTTCTTATGATCTTTCCATTTATGCCATAGAGTACAGATATTCGGTACAAATTGAGTGGAGATATATAGTGTGTGTCTTTCAAAGTCTGGCTCACTTCACTCATAAGCTTACTAAGAAGATCTATATATGTACTCTATGTACTTTAAGTCAATCTACACATATCCCATATCAGAAACATGCTAGAGAATAAGTATCAGGGAATATTTATAGATTTCTATATGGAGCATTTTAACATAATGAAAGTTTCTATTTTCATATCTTTCACACATTTGCTCAGTAATATTTCTCTGACCAATGGTTATGTTTAACCCACCATCTATTACTTTAGGAACTACTACAAAGAACTTTCTGAAAGGTTGAATAGCTACTATTTTAGTCTTATGATAAAGATGATACAAAGTATAATTTCCTCATGAACAAATACTTTGAGTCATTTAGGTCCACTTAAATTAGATCATGAGATTTTTGTAACTGGTGGCAATCTTTAGGGGTCATAAAGTGCCTGAAACTATTGGGATTAGAAAACAGTAACAAGAGCAAGTTTTGTTGTCATGCTAGAGAGCAAAGAAAGTACAGTCTATAAAATGGAATCTTTGACATCTCATTTCAAAGAACTCTGGAAGGAAAACAATTTAGCATGTATTTCTAGTCAAGCGAAGCTCACAATTTTGAGACACCAAACCAAGGTCTCAAAGGACAGACCTGTCACGTTCCAAATGTTCTAGGACCACTCTACAAATTCTAAAAGCTACCAACCATCAAAGAAAAAAATGATCCAATTTTCTAAAGGTGAGGAATTCCATAAGTTACACCAATTTTTCTGGGCAGCTTTATCTTGAACAAATGGTAAATTTGACCTTTTAGGTATTATAAATGCTGCAAACTCTGAAATAAACTGAAACCCTTTTCTTTAAGGTGGATTTTTAAAATATGAATCTGCAGATTTTTACACAGTTTAGGGATATCTTAGTGTCTAAAATATTGGCATATTTATGTTATTATCTCATAGGAAGGTCATGAGAATAATCTTATAATGGACATAATCAACTGATGAAATCTACTTACATGAAGATTACCTTGCAAAATAATTTGGTTAACTGTTAAAAGTACTAAATGTAATTGAGTAAGGAGGTTCTACAAAAAGTGCAATCTTCCCAGATGCCCACTTCAAATTACTTTGAGGTGATGGTTTCTGATAGAAATATAAAGAAATCTCTCTGATTTTTCATTGCTTTCAGTTCTCTTTAAGTAAAATAACTGGAGGAACAAAATAAGGAAAAGATAATGTTACCTGAAATTTTAATATTTAGGATATGAATAAAAGCATTTTAGAAGATAAAATTATTATCCATAGAAACAAACGATCATCCTAAATTTTCAATGTATTTTTTATTAGTTAAACACATCATCACAACCTTAGCCAATTATCAATTGATGTTTTACAGTGGAAAATAACTGACTCATATAAATTAAGTTTTATTGTCCTAATAAAACCATTGCTGTGAGAAATCTCATTGTTTATTGGAACAGACTTGGAAATTTCTGGTTAGATACTCAATTTTATATTGGAGTCATATTTGCATATAACTAATTGATAGATTAGTTATAAGTGATAAGAATGATTTATATTCTACATAATTTCAAATTGAGCACCTAATGAAATAGCTACCAACAATTGTGGCTAAAATTATCTAACTTCCATAATATAAATTTAAAACTATAAACTTCAGAAAGTTGGTCCATGGAAATAAAGCATATTGTCTTTAAGCAATTTTCTTTTTTATTTAATTTTATTCATTAGCATTGTCACTATCATTATCATTACTATTATTATTTGACCAGAGAGAAGAAAAGTAAGAAAGCAAGCCAACAGGTCCAGGATTTGAATCACAGACATGGTAATCCAGCACCTTAACCACAATAACACCTACTAGCCCCTTAACCAATTTTCTTGCTGCTGATGAATATCACCCTGATGAATTATATTCCTGAAGTGAACATATCACTGAAATTTTCAATCACACCATTTCTTCACTATTAAACAGTAAGCATCTAAGGAATAATATATTACTACTTAATAAAGATATAAGCATATATGCACATATTAACCGCATGGGACAAAACAAGGGTATTTTCAATTTAATCACTTAACATTTGTGAGAAAAGTATTGAAGAAGACATCTATATTTTGCCCAAAACTGTTTTAGATAAAGTCATTCATATTTCTTCCACTGTCAGCCCATTCCTGCTATCATTCATATTTCTTCACCGTCAGCCCATTCCTGCTAAAAGTTTCTTACGATGTCTACTAATAATTTTCTAAGATTATATTAAGGGTATTCAAACAATCATATAAGAACCAAATATATTGAGCAACATTTACTTATTTTGTGAGAGAAAATAATAAAGATATGAAATATTTCCGTCAACATTTACTTATTTTGTGAGAGAAAACAATACAATAAGATATGAAATATTTCCATCAAAGAACAAAACTATTTATGAAGTGTTAATCATCTAGAAATACTTCATTTCCTTATCATTTATACATAATATTGGTTTCTATCATAATTTGCAAGTGTGAATATGAAGATATTCCATAGGAAGAAAGTCAGAATCGACATGACTTAATCTTTCTAGGATTGGCTTCCATTTTCTTTTATCCTAGACAGGATGATACCAATGCTTCTGGGAGAGATCAAAGAGATCCCCAATCTTTAAAACCACAGCTGCAATTTTGGGGAAATTACTCAATCATTTTGTCTTTTGGATTCTCCTTCTCTAATGTGCATAAAAGCACCTAGGTCATGTAGATACTTTAGCTGTAGATGAAATACTGGGTTGTCGGGAAATCATGACACATTTTTGCATAGAGAAATACATCATTGGGACCAGCAGATAGTGTAATGGTTACATCACTGGACTGCCACATAGTTAATTGTGGTTTGAATCCCAGACCCAGCAGCTTAAAATTCGGGTGCATGTGCCTGTGTGCCCAAGGTCCCAAGAGTAGAATGGAGAAGGGATTGCCCATCCCCCATATGAAGTGGTATCTCACTTTTTGTCTCTCTGTCTCTCCAGCAAGCATGTATACACCCTGTAATCGCTAAAAAGGAAAGGAAAGGAAAGGAGAGGAGAGGGGAGGGGAGGGGAGGGGAGGGGAGGGGAGGGGAGGAGAGGAGAGGAAAAGAAAAAAGAAAAAAGAAAAAAGATAAGAAAAGAAAAGAAAAACAAATACATCATGACATTCCTGGCAACCTAATAGTTATTTGTAATTATTGAGCCAGATACTGTTTTATTCAGAATCAATATAAGTACTTACTTTGCTTATAAAACTATATACTAGCATCAAAATACCAGATGGTGATAAGAAAATGCAAATCGGTTTTAGCATTATGTGAACACTTGAAAAATGCAATACATGGTTCTCTGATGGAAAATTCTGAATTCAAATGCACTATTTTAAACAACTTCATGTATGTTAGGGTACAAAATGAAGAGCACCAGGTGTCATGTATGTGTTCGACCAGCAGCAAGTGTAACAGGGACATTCACTAGAGATAGCACTAACAGCTCTTCTTTTTTCCCCAAGGTGTATTATATGTATGTCCTTAGCATATTACGTTAACAATATCTAAAACACATTTCCACAAAAACCCCTAGTAGATATTACTACACCACAACTTACAACGGAGGGAACTGAGGTTCACCAAGCCTAGCTGGATTGTTCAATAATACACATTTGGAAAGTGGCAAGCGTTGGATTTAAACTAAGAGCAGTCTGATTCTTAAAGATTTTTTTATTTAATAAACATGAAAACAGATAACTACAACATGGCATTTACCAGTATTAAGATAACTTATAACAGACTAATGTTACTGGAGTACACATACAAGCATTATTTATGTAAGTTGATATTGGGAACTCAAAAAAAAAAAAAATCTCTAAGACAATGGAGCCACATGCAAAGACTGTGGTTCAGAACCTGGTGGACTGAAACACTGGGTATGGGACTGCATGCCCGTAGCCCAGGTAGAGGGACTGCACTGTGATGAAGATGCCTGTTTCTCTCAGGAAAAAGTGAAATGAATTTTTAAAAACCCTAAATGGTACTTCATTTTTTTAATATAAAAGATTTAATGTGTACAAAATATATTAATATTTTAATGTAAAGTGTTACAATTCATAATGAAATGCTGCTTCTTCCTTTTTATATATTACCAGCATAACATATCATATTCATATAAATATGAATGTATTGTTTTTAACATTATTTTATTGGATTTCTGTAATTATTGTAATCTTTTCTAGAAAAACATAACTTCCATGATTTCTTAATGTTGATTTTTTTCGTATTTGCTTTATTAAAAATAAAGGAAGGGGCAGGTAGCATGGTGGTTAAGGTGCTGGACTCCCACATAGCTGGACCCAGACCTGGTGGCTTGAAAATCACTCCAGGCGTATGTACATGTGTGCCTAAAATCCCAGGAGGAGAATGAAGGAGAAGGGACTGCAGCGTGGCCATCCCCCTGGGGCATGATTTCTCACTTTTCCTCTCACTGTCTCTCTGTGTCTCTCTCTGGCAAGTGCACACAACCTATGGCAAAAACCTAAAAAATATTTTATTTTAAAAAATAAACAAATAAAGGAAAGAAACATTACAGATTCAGCATAAGTTTAGAGTCCTCTCCATTCTCCCAGTAGTCATCTCCTTCCTGAAATTTAGTGTATGAAGTAGATCTATTCACGTTTAGGACAAATCCTAAATCCTGATACAATATTTTTAGACTCTGATTTCATTAATACAAAAATTTCATAATGCATACAAAAATTCCATATCTGACAAATGACATTGTACCTTGTCTTCCTCATCTGAAATAGAATGTGCTGTGTAAGATCCTCCCAACTACTATTCCTCTGACTACCTTGAGAAGTCACCTGAAATTAGGTTACTAACTTGCTAATCTAAACCATGACTGAGTTAAGCAGCAGCTTTACTAGTTAGACCTCTTAAGGCTTTGACATGATGATTCGCAAATTCACCCGCCCTAAAGAATCTTCAGAGCAGTTTCTGAACAAGACTGATGCTTTCATACTCCACCCCATATCAATTACATTAATTAATAAAATAGACCTGCCAGAAAACTACAGAAGACATCATTCTTGATAGAGAGATGGAAATTTCTTCATTTTACAAATGAAAAACTCACAAGAATGCTCTCTTCAGAACCCTAAAGTTGGTCCAAAATAACAAGATAAGAAATAGAAAGATTAGCAATAATGTTGAATAAGACAGCACAATCTTAATTTTCACTGAGGTTAAAAATATGTGTTCAAGGGGCCAACAGATGGCATAATGGTTATGCCACTGGACCACATAGTTGACTGCTGTCTGAGTCCTGGACTTGGAGTCTTGAAACTCATGCCGGGAGTATTTGTGTGCATGCCCAAAATCCCAAGAGGAGAATGGAGGAGAAGGGATTGAAGGATGGTCATCCCCTTTGGAGAGTGATTTCTTGCTTTCTGTCTCTCCGTCTCTCTCTCTATCTCTTGGGTGAGCACACATGCCCTATAGCAAAAAAACAAAAAAAACAAAACAAAACAAAACAAAAAATGTTCAAGGACCAGCCCTGTGGCCCAGTGGTTAAGGAAATCAGGTTCCACTTCACCTACCACCCAATTTGAATCCTGACCTTGGCAACTAGAAAGCCATGCCAGGCACATGTATTTGCATTGCCAAAATAACACCATGATGGAGAATTGGAGGAAAAGGGATCCTGTGTGACCACACCCCATCAGGACATGCCTTCTCCCTCTCTTTTGCTGTTTTTCTGTTTCTGGCACGAGCACATACCCTTTGGCAAATTAAAAAATAATAACAGAATGTGTTCAAAATCATCCATTTTTCTTAGAAATGAAATGACTTTTCTTATATCAGAGATTAAAACTGGATACAGTATTCAAAATTTATAATGATGGCTATAACTCAGGAGAAAAAAATTTACATTATACATTTCCATGTAAGGAATCAAAAAGGTACATACTATGTTTTAGAAATATTTATGCTAAATATATATATATATATATATATATATATATATATACACACACATATATATATACATATATATGTATACTAAAAATTTTTAACCTTTAGTAGCATAAAACACAAGATTATTAAATTTATATAGCATTTGACTCACTTCCTGTGGATGCTGAAAAATTACATTTTATCATACTATCTGTGCCAGCCTGTGGGTGGTGGTTAATGAATGGGATCACACATGGCTGAGTGCAGGGTTCCAGTCTCAGACCTGGAAGCTTGAAAAACACACCAGACACATGTGTGTGTGTACCCCAAAAAATCCTGAGTGGAGAATGGAGAAGAAGGAATTGTAGCTTGTGTACCCCTGGAGGCACTGCTTTCTCATTTTCTGACTCTGTCTCTCTCCAGTGAGTGCACATGCCCTATGGCAAAATGAAAAAAAAAAAAAAAAAAAAGGTTTCTAACTGAGAGAAAGAATAGTCTTCCAGGTTCTTTCCAAAAATATTGTATGTGTGAGATAAATGTTTCACTGAGGTCTGAGATGGCTATGCATGGGCGGGGCCGAATTTCAATACACTGCCAGCACCTATTCTGTTAAAAGGCACTTGACAAATGAAGAAGGAAGGTCTGCGGTTTGTGGTGATTTTACACATCTTTGATACTTTTCATTTTTCTCCAGGGTAAAACGAGGACATCGTTTGGTTGCCACGTGTGCACAGCAGCTCCATAGCAGGGGCCCTTTGAGGAATAACTCAGCAGGGTCAGGAGGGATTAAAGAGGAGTGACAGAGAGACCTCAGCTCCCCTCTGGGAGCGCAGAGAGAAGAAAGTGGTTTTGCCTCTTCTATGCCTTAATGCATGTGACAAGTTCTCTCCAGAGTTATTGGAAGCACTATTTAGTTCATTTTATACATGAATCCAGAGATATGTGTTCTGAGTTAATAGTTTAAAGAGTGTAGTTTTCTTTTCTTAATGTAACTTGGAAGCTTTGTACATATTAGGGTGTAGAAATAGTGTAAAGTTCATGTCTCATCATTTAAAAAAAAAGAAATATTGTTAAACCTCCTATTTCTTGCCTCCCAAATTCTGATATACAGACTTCAAAGTTAACTCACTAAATGCGGGGGCTGCAGGTGGCACAGTGGTTAAGGCATTGGACTCCCATGTGGCCAAAAATAGTTCAAGTCCCAGACCTGGTGGCTCAATTTCCCTTTCTCACTTTCTCTCTCTCTGGTCAGAATAATAATAAATAAATAAATAAATAAAATCATTCTTTAAAATAAAAAACTCACTAAATGAGGCACCATAATTAACACTATGAATCATCTGTAGTTATAGATGACACTTTTCACCTCAACAACCAGTGTAACTAGCCAATACCATAAACAGATAAAGTTATACTTTCATTTTTAAAGCTGGCCTTGAATTATGAGGATAATTTGAAATGAATCAATTAGGGACCAGCAGATAGCATAATGGCTACGTTGCTGGACTCCCATGGAGTCCACCGCAGTTCGAGTCCTGGACCCAGTGGCTTAAACTCATGCCGGGCGCATGTGCATGCGTGCCCAAGTTCCTGAGAGGAGAATGGAGGAGAAGGGACTGTGGCATTGCCATTCCCCCTAGGGATTGATTTCTCACTTTCTGTCTCTCTCTCTCTGTCTTTCTGGCAAGTGCATGCATCCTATAGCAAAAACCTCTCCCCACCCCCCAAAAAAGAAGAAGAAATTAGTCAATCAAGTTGATAGTACTTTTTCATTTTACATATTTCTGTCTTAAAGCCAAGTTTTAAAAATAAAATATCATTTTGCCTTTAACTGTTTTCTCAAAAGTGTTTTGAATGGACAAGAATGTTTCTAGTTAAAATTTAGGTATAATATACAATGTAAAACCTACTAAAAATATCAGTATTGTCTAAATGCAAGTGCCACAGGGCAGATTTCTCTTTGTTTTCTTCAAAAGAATTTGGTCAAAGTCTAAAGTGTGCACAGACCCTAAAAATGTTTATGGAATAACTGAATGTGCGTAATTTAATACCAAAGCAACATGAAAAGGTTTTATTTAAGCATGAAAATGTATTTAAATCATCAAAGAAAAAAGAAAGGGTCTCATATCTTTATTAGTAATAGATTTAAATAATGGGCATTTGAAGCCAGCAGGTGGTTAAGGCACTGGATCCCACAGGGCTGACTCTGTGGTGAGCCCTGGAACTTGCAGCTTGAAAAACACTGCCAACAGATGTGTGTGCATGACCAAAATCCCCAGAAGGAGAATGAAAGAGGAGGGATTGTGGCATGATCATCCCCCTGGGTGAGGGAATTTCTCACTTTCCATCACTCTCTCTGTCTCTCTTCAGTGAGTGCACAAGCACTATGGAAAAAAAAAAAAAAGACTTTCAATAATATTGCTTTTATAAATTGTAAAAATAGATATAGAATACAATTGTGTTTTTTTGTTTCTTTGGATTTTTTTTTTTGAGAGGTTTTTGTGCATGAGCTCACCAGAAAAACAGAGACAGAGAGACAGAATGCGAGAAATCACCCCCCAGTGGGGATGGCCATGCTGCAATCCCTTCTCCTCCATTCTCCTCTTGGGATCTTGGGCACACATGCACATGTGCTCAGCATGAATTTAAGCCACCAGGTTCGGGGTTTGAACCGCAGTCGACTACATGGAAGTCCAGCGACACAGCCATTATGCCAACTGCTAGTCCCAAGTATGCAATTATTTTTATCTTTGAGTTAAAAAAATTAAATTTATTTCAAGTCAACTGTTACAAGTTTCTCATTTTTACCTTTAAAACTATTATAAGAGCCACTTCTTAACTATTGAATTTCCCCTTATGGTTTCATAAATTCTAAAAATTATTTCCCTATGGTTTTATTCTAACTAATATTTTTAAATAGCCAGGGAAGGATGTGTGTGTGTGTGTGGGGGGGGTGAATTCTCCTTTTTAAAACAAAAAAGCTACAAAACATAATTAAATTTCTTTTAAGGCCTCAAGAGGGCAGTGAATAAAAGAAAATCCCACCACCACCATCCCCCCAAAATGACAAGATTTTCACCTAAGCAATGTAATAAATTAAGAATCATATTTTTGTGATGTTATCTTTATATTCAAAAAAATTCCTTTACTTAACATTTTCTTTTTTATATGAAAAATGGATGCAAAATGTGTTTAAGAATCTGATATTCAGTAACTACTAAGTTTTTCATTTTATCTTTTTTATATTAAAAATATAAAGCAGTCTTTAAAAAGCATTATTGTTCAAATTATGATGTGATCATCTAACTAATTAAAAATACAGCAATGCACAGAGCTCTTGCTGTAGTCTTGGCAGTTAGTGCCATGACAAGACAGAGTTGGGAAGTGAATTAGTATGATATCTTTCACCTTAGCCCTGAGTGGTCTGTTTCCATTTTAACTGGGGTTTACATGTTTGAGAGCACTGCTATCCACAGTGAATGTGGTTCATGCCAAGTTGATTTTACTAGTAATCTAGCTCAATGATATGCAAGGGAACCCATAGTAACCCAGCTGCAAATGATGCTGTCAGGAGAAATGTCTTTGGTGATATATTTTTATCTTCCTAAATTAGAGTTTAAGGCCTCAACCTTATCTTCCTATCAGGTAACCATCCAGGGAAAAATGATGCTAAAAGTTACCCTATTGAATTTATTCTGGCTTATATTCCAAAACTAAACTATAGACCTTAAAAAGTACTTATTCCTCGTGTGTTGAAAAGCCTTTAAATAAAATAAATATGGATTTCAGAATATTACTTCCAAATAAAAAGAAAACCAATTTCAGAACTTCTATCATATTGCATTTATTTTAAAGAAAAAGAATTTTAGAATAAATCTATACTAGATCCTTTTACTGAATGAATACTCTACATGTATATATTCTTAGATTTTAGCCTAAATTTAATTTACTTAAATTAGGAGAATTTTCTCTAGGCAATATGAAAAGAATGAATAATATCTCCAATCAAGCTTTATACTTGGATGGCAGGAGGTTTCTAGAAGTAAATGACTATCTAGGAAACATTCACCTGCATATTTTTGTATCTCACCAAACATATACCAATTAAAAATACTCCCACATTAAAGGAAAAAGCAATGCATCTTCATGTGTTACCAAGCTTCATTATGCCATAGAAATTGATTACTGTTTACAATATGTTTAAAATACATTATACATAAGAAGCATGAAACTATTGTTAGTTTTTACTAGCCTTGACTTTCTTCAGCTATGAGACAGTAAAACTGATAAACAGTTTTTCATATTTGTGAGTTATTTTTTCAGAGGGCATGTGCACTTGCTGCAAAGACAAAGAGACTGAGTGACAGAAAGTGAGAAATCATCCCTGGGTGGGCATGACCATGCTGCCGTCCCTTCTCCATTCTCCACTTGGGATTTTGGGCACAAACACACACATGCCTGGTGTGAGTTTTAAGCCACGAGGTCTGGGACTCAAACCATGGTCGACTATGTGGGAGTCCAGTGACATAGCAATCTGCTGGTCCCCAAATTTGTATATTGTAAAAGAAAGACAAAAAAAAATTAAAGTGAAGTGGGCATTGTGTAAGAAGTAGTTGGTACCAGCAGTTAGCGTAATGGCTATGTCGCTGGACACCCATGTAGCCGACAGTGGTTAGAGTCCTGGACCCAGTAACTTAAACTCATGCCAGGCACATGTGCATGCGTGCCCAAAATCCTGAGAGAAGAATGGAAGAGAAGGGATTGTGGCATGGCCATCCCCCTTGGGGGTGATTTTTCACTTTCTGTCTCTCTGTCTCTCTCTGTCTTTCTGGCAAGAGCATGCCCTATAGCAAAAACCTCTCCAAAAACAAAAAAAGACAAAAGACAAAAAAAGAAGTAGTTTTTATTGGTGGAAAGTTATGTTTCAGGTTATTTATTGCCTGGAAGTAAGTTATTTTATTCATAATTTTTAAAAAAATATAGAATGGTTTTAGGTTATTATTCAAATTTAAATGAGGTAGCATTATGGATTTTATTATTTTGAACACGCTCAAGTCCATTTTATTACTATGAGCATTTATTGCACTTTGGGGTACTAAGTCTGAGGGTGACAGAACAATATAAAAACAATGGGGAAGATGTTCTAAAAATCATTCTTCTTTTTTTGGTAGGTAATATTCTTATAGTAGTGAAATGTTCTGTGTCAGAAAATTCAGCAGGTTATGTGGCAGGTACAGTCCTATTCCTGGTGTAAAGGGGCAAATAATAATATCCAAAGAAAAGGTTAGCAACACTAATCGCCGAAAGAGAGGCATAAAGTCGAATAAATACAATAATTTATTGTCTACCTAATTATGGGATTGAGAGGAGGAAAGCCAAATCTTAGGAAGTACCACTAACTTTTACAACTTTGCTTAATACAAAAAGTGAGAGGAAGACCAAAGCCTAGAGTCGTCACTGGAAGAATGTTGAAACAGCAGTTGTGAACGTGTGCATGTTTATGACTTTTATCAAATAGTTCTTAGATATAGTCAGTTTCTCAAGACCAGAGTCTCAAGAGTATAAATCCTTTCCATAGATCCAGGGTTGGGCCAGACTTTAAAAGCTTCATGTTTCAAACAGTTTGAAGAGAGAAATAGGCTCTAATGAGAGTTTGTGGAACTACAAAGCAACGCATTGAAGTGATTAGCCAAATTATTTGAAATGTCTTGAAAGTAATGGTTTTCTGTGTAATATGGATTTAAAATAAATATGATTCTTATGCTCTGAGAACTAAAGCCAAATCCTGTTATTTGCATGTCAATTGAGTTATTTTACTATTTTCCATTTCATTGTTCTTACATATATACTTTAAAATTTTGATTCAATTACATATTCAGTTTAAATTAAAGTATTGCTTATCTAATATTATGGAGAACAGTACCCCCCAGTACTGTATTTGCTTTATTATTCTTCGTCACACTAATAACTCTAATAATTATGTATATATAGATAGCTATTACATATATAAAACACTGCAATTATTATATATGACACATGTAACATCCATTCATTGATTTACTCTTCCTCCTCCAAGAATGTTGCAATGGTTTGGATTATGGTTTGTCCCCCAGAGGTTCCTATTATGGAATTTGGTCTTTGTGGGTGATGATTGGATATCTCCAGAAATGCATATGTTGGAACTTGATTGGACTGTAAAGTTAAGTGAAAACCCAATTCTTTGTGGTGTCTAAGGGTTGTCATCAAGGTAGGTCTTCTATAATTGCATTTTGGCAGGTATATGAGCAGACGAAATGAGACCAGAACAGCAGAGAGAAAGCTACATGGATACAGATCACACTCCACCCTGCTGAAAGTCTTCTTTCTGCCATTGTGATGCTTTCAGATTTTCCAGACACCAGAACTGTGAGTTACTAAACTTCTATTTCTTTATAATTCACCCAGCCTCTGGTATTTCTGTTAGCAATGCAATAACAGACAAATGTCAACCCCTTGAAAGCACAAATATTGTTTTACTCATGGCTTGATTGCCAGCAACTGGTACAATAAATGAATGATTGATCTTAACATTTAAATAGGTAAGAAGATATGATGAAGAAAAAGCCATTGATTCTTGGACTTACTGCAGCAGAATGCACTAGATCAGCAGCTGTTTTATTCCTAGACAAAATTCTACTTTTGCAAGGACATTAAGAAGGGGAACAGAAAGCAACCTTGAGTATGCATGACAGCTTGACTCTCATGCAGCACCGAGATCACTGAAATTATGATGGAGGCCATTGGTGAAACTTTTAAATTATCACAGTGTAATACTACCACATGAAATGCAGTAAAGTCTAGTGGTGGCACAGGGGCTATGTGCCACTGTGCAATACTGGAGTCATCTGGAAAGCCCCAGTTTTGGTTCTGGGTTGATATGAACATGCATGGAGTGCCCAAAGGTGGGCCCACAGTCCTGGTGGGCTGGAGAGCTAGAGTGTTTGCTCTCCCCCTTCCTATCACTTGGAAGATGGTAAAAGTTTGGAACACATAGAATTTTGCTAGTTTTAGTCACAAGCAGATTGACAGGATGTAAACAGAACCAAGGCAATAGAGCGTAAAAGAAGAGGGGAGCTGCAGGTAGCATAGTGGTTATGGTGCTGGAGTCCCCACATGACCAACTGTGGTTTGAGTCCCAGATCTGACAGCTTGAAACTCACACTGGGCACATGTGCATGTATGCCCAAAACTCCAAGAGGAGAATGAAGGAGAGGTATTGTTGCATGGCCATTCCCCAGGGGAAGTGGGGTGAATTCTCACTTTCACTCTCACTGTCTCTCTCCAGAGAGCACACTTGTCCAATGGCAAAAACTTTTAAGAAAAGGAAAAAATGAAGTAATGCAAATGATCATCTCAGGTACTGTAAAATGATGTATGTAAAACAAGTAGTACGAGTAATAATGAATGCCTAAATGACAACTTTTTAAAGAATGCATTTAATTCTATTTATTATTATTATTATTTAATTTGCTATAGAGCATACACACTGAAAGAAAGAGAAACTGAGACAGCAAGTCACCAGGTCTGGGACTCAAACTGTGGTTGGTCATGTGGGAGTCCAGTGTGCACTATGCCACCTGCTAATGTTGACAAAATTTTCAAATAATTGCATATTCATCTGGACAGCAAATATGTTCTACTTGGTGAACTATAACAGAAAGTTCTTTCTGGAATGGATTTTCCTTCTCACTATTCCTGTATTCTGAAGCATGTTTATAGGGTCCTATGATAAAAGCTCAAAGAATGAAGTCCCAATGAAGATTAAGTTTCTGTTTTAAGAAGAATGAGATCTCAAGGATATGATAGTTTAAGTTTAGATGTTAAATGAAATACAAATGCATTTTTTTTTCTTCCTGGCTGGTGAGCCAGTACCCAGTTTTGTTTACCTTCTTAAACAACAAAAAGAAATGTCACACATAAATTTTCAACATTTTAGGATATTTGGAAGCAATAACTTCATCTAAACATATCCTGACAAAAGAACAGCTATATCTACACGCACGCTCATAACTCTTCTCTCTCTCCTACTTTAATTCCATAGAAGGTATTTTCAGAATAATTATTTTGATGACTTAATACAAAGGAGACACAATAGCTAGTAAAGTAGAAGGAAGTGCACCAAAAATTTCTCAAGAATCAAAAGAAAAAGGTAGGGGAAAAAAGGATTGAGATTCCTGGAAGATTGATCTGTAATATTTCATCTACAAATTAGAGAAATTAAAGAAAAGGAAACAGTGGCCAGCCATGGTGGGACAGTGGTAATACAGTATCTGCAATGGCGAAGTCACGTGGGACAGTCCCCCGTCTCAAGGTCTTAGCATCCTGGGTGTGAGCATGCCATGACCATAGCTAGATAAGGCTGGGGAAGGATTGTAGTTTGTAGACCCTGTTGAAAGTAAATTCCTCTCACTTGCTCTTTCTCTCTTTCTCTCACATGGAAGGAAGGAAAAAAGGGAAGGAGGGAGGGAGGAAAGAAGAGAGTAAGAAAGAAGGAAAGAAAGAGAGAGCGAGAGATCAAGAGTGAGAGAGAAAGAAAGAAAGAAAGAAAGAAAGAAAGAAAGAAAGAAAGAAAGAAAGAAAAAGGAAGGAAGGAAGAAAAGGAAGGAAGGAAGGAAGAAGGAAGAGAGGGAGAAAGACTAGGAAACAGGACAGATGGGGTGGAATAAAAGAAACAATTATGAAAGAAATGTTTTTCCTCATTAAAGGATATTACATTTTGAAAATCGAGTTTCCAAACAAACCTAATGAGAAGCATTACACCAGACATCTCCTCCCGGAATTTTTAAATGTCACTGACAAATAAATATAGAAGCTTAGGAAGAAAAATCACCTAAAGATAGAAGAATTAGATTGCTTCCTTAGCTATATCTGCATTCTTAAATACAGGGACTATATTAGGCAACCATATACAGATTCCATAAGGGAACAAGTTTTAGCTTAAAAATTCTATTCCAACAAATATGTTATATATGCTCAGAGAAGAAATTTTGAATGATAAAATGACCCAGAATATTTTAAAATCCAAATATATTATCCACATGAAGGTCAAAAAAGTTATTAATACTGGGAACCAGCAGTTAGCGTAATGGCTATGTCGCTGGACTCCCACGTAGTCGACCGCAGTTCACGTCCCGAACCCGGTGGCTTAAAACTCACGCCGGGCGCATGTGCGTGCGTGCCCAAGATCCCGAAAGGAGAATGGAGGAGAAGGAATTGTGGCGTGACCATCCCCCCGGGGGGTGATTTCTCGCTTTCTGTCTCTATGTCTCTCTGTCTGGCGAGCGCACGCGCCCTATAGTGAAAAAATCTCTCCAAAAAAAAAAAAAGTAATACTCAAGATTTTTTTTAAATAGAAAATATATATACTATAAGCACTAACATGAGAATTTTAATATCCTAATATTCTGACTGATGATGTAAACATGTTAATTGGGTTACTTGCCCTTGAATGGAATAACTTGCCTTGTCAGTACTTGTGAATATGTGTATATACATTTCTATGTAAAACGGAAGTATTAAAGGAAAGCAAAACATGATGTTTATAAGTCTATAAAGTAATAGTAAAGAGGTGTTTGTTTGTAAACTTCTTCCTCAGTTTACAAAGAGTAAAAAATCTTCTATTTTATGTAAAATTTAATAATCCATATTTAGAGCAGGTAAAAATATTGTGGAATTTCTGAATATTAATATAGGTTCAAACAAGTAGTGAAATCAAAGCTGATTTTTACAGATTCTTAGAATGTAACAGTAGGAGAAGAAAGACAGTCACAAATGTTCGAGTATTTACTTTGTTGTGAGATGTCAACTATTTCTTCTCTCACTGGGTCTTTGCATGTCTGATTGTTGAAAAGGAAGCATTTAAAATATCTTGAACTGCTTTGCTTGCTGCTCATAAGACATTCCTTTAATAAATTAATTTCTAAACAACTATATTTGCTGAGCATATACGTAGGGCATTGTTGCAGAACTTTTGAGTTGGCTGAGTTTGTGTTCTGCTATGACAAAGAATTATACAGAATCTCAGACAACAGGAGTTTATTGAAAGAAAAGACAAGCTCCCAAGAGGGAAGGGGTCCAGAAAATGGATTGCCAAAGGGAGCTGAGTGAGGAGTTTATATCTAGCAATCCTAGGAATGGGCTAACTCTCTGATAAAGAAGTGGGCTTCAGAAAATAGTTACATGGTAGCCTGGTGATTGACTACCCCATTGTTCTTGGGGTCAGTAGACACATCAGCTGCATTTTTTGTTAGAATGTAATTAGCCAAAAGAAACTATTGTCCTTCCCTAAAGTTGTTTTCAGCCCTAATGTAGACAGCTACTTTGTTAAAACTTAGCCATTGTGCGTCCATCTGGGATAAAGCTTACTGTGTCTCTATCTTGGGCCTTTGCCCTGTTTGTTTGTTTAAAATCCCTATCACCTGCCTTAATGTGGCCATTTGGATTATTTGAATTCAAAAGTATTGTTGATTCATCTCTCTATTCTCATAGAAACAGAGCCCATCTCACCAGAATCTTGCCACTTAGTTGTAGGGAAAACAATAACACAATACAAGTAAATGGACTATAAAGGACACTCATGAAGTATACTGTTCAGTGCAATTAGAGGATAAGAGGCTTATCATGTGTTGTTATTTATAGAGTATATAGAAAAGAGTAAAATGCATTTCAAGTTAGCAAATCTGTTCAGTGCAGTGAAGAATTTATGGGAGTCAAAATTGCACTGGGCCTTAAGTAATGATCAGCATAGGTGAAGTGGAATCCAAAAGTTACTTTAATGAACAACAAAATCCAAAGCAAAGGTAATGTGGGTGACCCTGACTTAGAGATGGAGGACACAGAACAGAAAAAATGAGATACAAAAACAAGAGATAATTAAGATGGACCTGCAAGTTAACTTCAAATTCAAAACATCCTAGGGTTAAAAAATTTGGTATTCAATTGTACTGCAACCTGTAATTAGTATGATGTTGAATGTGATTTCTATCACTGTGCTAAAAATTTAGTTATCCCAATAGCTAACCAGAAACCAAGATCCATAAAGAAATAAAAATGATACTTAAATAAAGGAAGCCTGTTTATGATGAAACATTACAAAAACGAGAGTGATGGAATTAGCCAAAGTAGGCATCTTCTGCTTGGTTAATGTCCTTTGGGCTTGCATGTGAGAAGCACTGAATGTTAAATTTTCTAAAAAGCTCTGTAAGCCTGCTTTATGAACACTGATTAAAAGAACTGAATACCAAATGTAACCAACAGATTTCCTTTTCATTTATCTGCTACTGAGAATACTAAGTATTTTCTTATCTCCATCACTTTCAGAAGTTCTTTTGCAATGTGCCTATCTATACATATTCATCACTCTGACAGCAGAATCAGAATAAAAATTCAGATAAGAAAACATGATGTGCATTCCTTTATCTTTTTTAAATATGGGACATACATATAAATAGATATGTGAAGACAGCTTCTTAGTATGAAAAGTAAAAATAAAAATAAGCAGTATATCGTCATTTTATCCTGATAAGAGCAGAGCTATGGCACATCCTGATCATTTGGGTGGTAAATATTCACAATTCCTCTTTCTTCTCCTGAAAGTCAATAACAAAGGGCTGATGTCTAAGGAATCCTAGATTTACTAGCAGAGCAACTATAATTCTGGAGATTATTCACACCACACAGCCACTCAGGCAGTAGGGAGACCGTGTCAAGCACACAGATGGAAGACTTGAAATCATAGCAATTCTTGAGCTGACTGCGAGTGAGCCTTCACTGCACACTCAGACAAAGACCTCAAAGACAGAGACAAGTTCAACATTTAAGTCAACTTTTTCACCGCAACTGTACTGTTACAAATCTTCTCTGAATAATGTTAGAGAGGAGGGTTATGTCAATTTGCAACATTTGCACTTGTCAAGGGCTAGTGAAATTCTTTTAATAACTTAAGTATAGCATGCCAAATAATAACTCCTGAAGTACGTAGAAAATATCCTGTGCAAAACTTCATATTAGTTAACTTGGGATTTTTTTTAAATTGCAGGACGCTTTTATATTTTCTGTTATTATTTAGAGATCATAGGAATAAGTAGTACTAATGATTTGGAGTCACGATAATCAAAATCATGGGGGGTGGACACTGTTTCAGCCTGAGCAACTTTTAGACTAGGCCCCAAACCAGACCAAACCAAAATGGAGTCACTCATGCTAAATGCAACATAATCAAAGTGAAACTTTAAAGAAGCTTATAAGATCCCCAACAGACTAACTTTGCCTGTGAGAAAATTCCAATCTACACATAATAAGGGAAATCTCCTTTGCTTTAACTATTACAAAAAAGTAACCTGAAATAATCTAATGTTAACAAATCCATTTTAAAAATATGCATATAATTCTGTTTCCTTGTTCCCACCTTAAAGAACCCACTGTTCTCTTCTTGCCCAGGGGGAACTCTCATTCTGTTTTGTACAATAGAGATTGCCACAATTCATGAATTAGAAACAAAAGCCAATTAGATCTATAATTAAATTTTCTATAGTTCTGTCTTCTGATAGGTATATATCACTAGAAAAGACAAGGTGAAACAGTAGATTTTTTTAAAAATCACACATTTATTCTATTGCTCCCTTAAAATGTATATTATCATCAAAAATAAGTTAAATTTAAAAATACCTAAGAGTCCCTAAAATTATTTTTTAAAGTCACAAAAAAATTGAACATAAATGCAAATTTTTATTTTTCTTTTACTTTTAAAGTTTATTTTACTATATTTAATCAGAAATATGCATTTAGAAATGTAATAATAAAGCATTCACATTTAATTTTGCCTCCTCCCAAAACCAGATATCCAAAAACCAGATAAGAAACAGCTGAGAAATACAGAGCTTGAAAAGATTCCAAATTTTTCTACCCAGATGTTGACTGTTTGAAAAGTCCTGGTAAGAATCTCAGAATGCAAACTGAAATAATGAACTATAGTGCATGTTCTTTGATTTATTTTCTAGACAAAGAAACAACTAGCTTTCCTCTCAAAAGGAAAGCTTGGCTCTTCAACTGGATTTTTATTCATAAGGTTGAACCCCAAGTCATTCTAATAAGAGCTTTCTGGAAGAAAAAAAAAAGTCCTGTCATTCCACTTTTCTAAAAGCCAGGACCTTGGAGGTTGGCATTTACTTTTCAGATTTCAACATTCCTGCCTGTCCTTCTTTCCTTCCTTCCATCAAGCACTCAGGCACAAGAACATTGGCAGCATGGATCTCTCATCAGAGAGGAAAAGAGCCAAGAATAAGTGATTTGCATATCAAAATGCTTTTGTAGTTAAATATGTTTCCTCTTAGAATCTCAAAGTAATAGGCAACATTTCTATCATTAATTTATAATCTTAGGCAATACCGAAATTCAACTTAATATTAGTTGCTTTTTCATGACTCAGGTAAGTGATTATGTATTGAGAATAAAGAGACCTACATAGATTTTCAAATGAACTCTTACAGTCTCTCAACACTCTCTGCACCCAGATTTTACATTTGATGTTCTTTTGGTCACACCGAATAGTTCATCCTTCCCCAGGTCTTGCTCCTGTGGCTTCTGGATCAGGACAAATGTTTCTACAAGAGGTCCTTTGCTATATCAATTGCTGTATCACCTTTTCTACATGATGTTCAGCAAGAAAGCTTTGTTGGGTGGCAAAGAAACTAAGTCAATCAAAATTTTTACTCTATGGGAAACCATGGATAAATGAGAAAGCCAGCAAACCATGACATGTCCATACAATGCATAGTCAAATGAAAGAACAGTCACAAAATAACTGCCAATTGTAGATGATGGCTGTCAGAGGATCCCAGATCAACCCTCTAATTATGATTACCTTCATGAGATACAACTCTTAATTATTAAATGGTTGACCTAAGCTTATAAACGTGCACTTTCATATAAAACAAAACATACTATACCTTATTTGTAGGTCTTAGGAACAGTATTCAGAAACATGACAATGCAAATTCCTGTAAATGAAAAGAACTGACTCAGTCAAAGGAATTTTCCAATTCAAATTAGAGCAACACTTATATCATACAGAAAATTATCCACTAATTAACAAATATTTCTTTATAATTCCTGGTGCTATTATATATATTTAAAAAATGGCCTTGTATGCTATTTTGGCCAGAAACAAATACAAGTTTGTATGTTCATGCATGTACTTCTGGTTAAATTTTGTATTAACAAACTTTTTATCTTGATGTGTTTAGATATTTTTATATGTGGATACTAGACCATTTTAGAAGCTAATTTTTAAATTTTACAAAGAAGTATGAAGATAATGCATGAAGCATATCATAGTTAATTGGACAATCTAGATATTTTAGCTAAAACAGAGTAATAAATATACTTGAATATATATATATATATATATATATATATATATGTAAAATAGTCAACACCTGAGTACTAAAATAGTTAATAAAAAGTTTGGGGTAAAATATTGGTTTATTTGTTTATCTTTCCCATCTTGAAAAATTATAATTTATTATGTTATCTTTGGGACAAGATATCTAATTTAATATTTAAGAGACAATAATTAAGGAAATATGTAAGATAATATTAGTATTATATTGTTTCTGTATTTGCCAGGTTCTTTTATAAGCAACTCTCATTTATCTCAGTAAATGAGATAAAGCGCAAAACAATTACATCCTATTTATTATATATTAAGAAGTTCCTAGTTCAGTGCCTAGAGTAAGGTAGACCAGAAAAACATGAGAGCACTGGCCTTTTAAAAATTATAGTTCCACTTTTTTATGTCACTTTCAATGTCTTTTTTAAGATTTTCGTAGTTTTCTTTATAAAGGTCTTTGACTTTCTTAGTTAGGTTTATCCCTCGGTATCTTATACACTGTGCGGCTACGGTGAAAGGGATTATAGTTCCAAGGAAAGCATAAAGAAACGCTTCTTTCTTTTTTTAAAAAGTTTAGTTTCTTCCCTAAGTGAGAGACAGGGAGAGAAAGAGAAATGGCACTCCCCAAAGTATCTTGACACCTGATCCACCCCAGCACCAACAGGCGCTGGATCATGGGCACGTGTGTCTGTATACTTAGGAACGTCTCTGGATGCAAACCCAGATCCTGCTCATGTGGGTCAGCCACACAGATTGTCACATTTTACTGCTCTACCACGATCCAGCCCTCAAAGAAACCTTTTCTATCCTTCATATATAGATAACATTCGGCACAAACGATTCTATCTAATTCTAAAGCTAATCAAAGCTTCAGTACAATCTGTTTATTTTTAAAAAATAGAGAGAAATGGTAAATTAAAGGGAGTATCCAAATGTATTTATTAATAGTATTTTAACATAAAAGCGAAATCACATATGGTGAAGGAAGGAGAAATTGGGGCTCACAATCACAGAAATGAAGGAAAGTAGAGATCCTAAGAGATTGAACCCCATGTTTTGAGGGTATAAAACGAGGCCTTGAAAGATGGTGCCTGGGGAACAGCAGTTAGTGTAATGGCTATGTCACTGGACTCCCATGTAGCCAACCGCAGTTCAAGTCCTGGACCCAGTGGCTTAAACTCACGCCAGGTGTGTGTGCATGCACGCCCAAGATCCCGAGAGGAGAATGGAGGAGAAGGGATTGTGGCATGGCCATCCCCCCGGGGGGGTGATTTCTCGCTTTCTGTCTCTCTGTCTCTGTCTGGCGAGCGCAGGCACCCTATAGCAAAACCTCTCAAAAAAAATAGATAGTGCCTGTTGAAGGTAGTGCAGTGTGCTGTGCTGGTAACAAGACTGGAATGATAACCTTTCCTAAAAGAAACTATTGTCATTAAAAATACATAATATTTTTCCGTAAATAATTCACTGGTGGACTTGGAATATTTATTTATGGAAATGAGATGAATATAAAGTGAATCTAAGTTATATCCTAATATATTAGGATGAAGCAAAGATCTGATGCTGTAGTGGTTTTTCCCTTTAGATATTTAAACACTTCTAAATTTTCTTCTTAATATATTTCAAAGTTCTTACTCTTCACGAAGTAGAAAAATCAATGTTTATTGTGATTCAATATCACTATCTTTGTTCTTCACTTGCTAACTAAGGGTGAGAAAAACAGATGCATTAATTCACAAATCTATCACAAAAATGGTTTTACTTTTAATCCATGATTGAAATAAATTTAATTATATTTGTATTCTTTGTAACATTTAAACAAAGGAGCAACACAGTTGTCAAATACATACTCCCTTTAAAAGACTGGCATTTTTGAGTCAGAACAGAAGCCAGATGTCATATGGCTGACTGCAGTTTGAATCTTGGCCCCAGCAGCTAGAAAGACATTCCAGGTGGAGCCAGCAGGTGGCATAGTGGTTAAGGCGCTGGACTGGGTAACCACAGTTCAAGTCTTGGACCTGGAGGCTTGCTTTCTCATTTTCCCTCTCTTTCTCTTTTTCTCTGGTTAAATAAAATAATAATAATAATAATAATAATAATAATACATAAAATTAAATATTTTTTACAAAACCTATAGAATGTCAAAGAAAGAGAACAAGAAAGTCAGTCAGTCAGTCAGTCAGTCAGTCAGTCATTTCCAGGCCCATGTGCATGTGTGCTCCAAAACCCAAAAAGGTGGAGAAACAGAAGAAAATGGATCATAGCAATGACTATTCCCCAATAAGGAGGTTCTCTCTCTACCTGTCTGTCTGTCTCTCTCCCTCTCCAGTGAGAACTCACACACTCTGGCAATTTAAAAAAGTGAAAAAAAAATAGACATTTTCATGGGGTCAGGCAGTGGCACAGTGGTTAAAATGTTACACTCTGCAAGGTAAACCCAGATGGAAAGGTTGTTGGTTCAGATCCAGAGTTCTCCCTGAGCACCTCAGGTATCTTTGCCCCATGATCCAGACTTGCTGAGGCTGGAGGTAGCTCGCAGCATCAGGATCCTGTAGAGGGTGACGTAATTCTGTCTCTTTTTGTGTCTCTTTCACTCATAAAATAAACTTAAAACACCTTTTGAAAAGAAATGATCAGAGTTACTTAAAATATGTGGTGAGGGTCAGCAGGTGGCATGGAGGTTGAGGCTCTGGATCCTACATGGCCAGCTTCATGATTCCAGTCCTGGACCCAGCAGCTTGAGAATTACATTTTGTGTGTGTGTGTGTGTGCGTGCGCATGCGCATGTGTGTGTGTGTGTGTGTGTGTGCGTGCCAGAAATTCCAAGAGGCAAGTGGAGGAGAAGGGATTACAGAGTGATTATCCCTTCAGGTGGATGATTTATCACTTTCTATCTCTTTCTCTCTGTCTCTGGCAAGCATATACAGACTATAGCAAAAGCTAAAAAAAAAAAAAAAAAAAAAAAAAAAAAAAACCCCGCTGTGCATACCTCAGTAAATGTTATTAAATGAAAGAAAATGCTTTAATTAAAGCCTCCAAAAAACATTTCTCAACTTCTATATTATATTTGTTAATATTATTTGCATATGCAATTATTATTAAATATATTTATTTACAAGAAAAAAATCAAAACGCACTTTCCCACAAAATATTTTCTGTTTTGTCATTGCTAATTGTTTATGTTTTACTTATTTGTTGAACACTTAGTTGTTGATTACTATGTAGCAGATGTAGCTGGCTTTTTTCTAGGTACCTGAAATTTATCAATTAACACTTTTGTGTGTGTGTGTGCTAGGGAGCACATGCCCACTTCAGAGAGAGAGAAAGCACCCAAACAGGGCCTGGTCAACTACAATCCTTTTCCCCATTGCTCCTTTCTGTCAGTAAGTTCGGCACTTACACATACGCACCTCACATATTTTTCGAGCTAGTGCCACCACTGAGGCTGGGGCAGGGATTCAATTTGTGGTCAGCCATGAACTGTGATCAGTCATGTAGGATCCGGCTCCCTTCACGTAGTGTTTAATCACTGTGCCACAGGGCTGGCCCATCCACGAACACATTTAAAAACGCTAGTACGCTGGCACTTACAATGGAACAAAATCCAGGAAATAAACGATGTACAACAAAGATAAAACAAGCGAATTATATATATTTGAAGATGATAAGTTTTAAGGAGAAAAATGGTCATATTAGGAAAATAGGGCTGTGAGTAGGGTTGTAGCAACTTGTAATATTGAATAGAGAGGACCAGGCAGAAATTTGAGCAAAGTCGTCAATAATTCTGTCTGTTTCATGTAAAGTCTATGATAAAGTTGGTTAACTTTCAGTTAAGCCATTAAATATATTCCTAATAAAAGTTTAATTTGCTCCAATTTCAAGAAGGAGAAAGCCATTTTATGCCCTGTTACATAGAGCATCTATGTAAAAGTACATCATGTTCTGCAGGTTTCTTCGGGATTGCCTTTGACAAGAAAAGCACTGCTGTCACTTTTTAAAAATATACAAACACATCACAAAGATATAACCCAATTTACTTTAACAAAAAGTGCACATATGGCAACAAATAAAATGTCAGCAATAAACTGTTCTAGGTTTCAACTTCACTCCTCTGTAGGAGCACAGCTTGGAAAAGAACTTAAAGTGGCTTGGTTTATATCTCAGTTCCAACATGGTAAAGCTCCTCTCATAAAATACTTTGGTTCCAGTATAATCAAACCAACTTATTAAAAAACATTTTTTTTAAGGGACAGAAGGTGGCATCGTGGTAGTAGTACTGGACTCCCACATGGCCAACTATGGTTCAAGTCCCAAACTCGGCAGCTTGAAAATCACGATGAGCGTGTGTGTGCATGCCCAAAATCCCAAGAGGAGAATGGAAGAGAAAGGATTGCAGTGTGGCCATCCCCCCGGGGAGTGAATTCTCACTTTCCTTCTCACTGTCCCTCTGTTGCTCTCTAGCAAGTACACATACCCTATGGCAGAACTTTAAGAAAAACAAAAAAAACACTTTAAGAAAATCTTGGAACTAGGAATTAAGATGGTATTGGTCACCATGTAATTTTCTGGTTGTTTTAGAGATTATAGTAGCACCCTCCCCCCCTCCCCGACCACTGATTTGTGGTTTTATTTTCCATGGTCAACCACAGCCTAGAAAATGGTTATGGCTCAAGCATCTAAGATTGCCCAAACAGATGATATTCCTTCTGACATAACATCAGAAGGTCAACAGTAGCCAAACGCATGTCACAATGCCGTGTCACTCACCTCACTTCACTTTATCACACAGGCATTACATCGTCTCACATCATCTCAAGAAAGAATGCAGTATAATAAGATATTTTGAGAGAGACCACATTTACAAAACTTGATCTTGGATGTATTCCTGATGAATAACAGGAAACTACTGTAATTATTAAAGGATGGGGCCAGCAGGTGGTGTGGTGGTTAAGGTGCTGGACTCCTACATGCCGACCATGGTTGGAGTGCAGACCTGGTGGCTTGCTTTCTCAGTTTTTCTCTGTCTCTCTCTCTCTGGTGAGTGTGCTTGCCCTATAGCAAATTTAAAAGAATAATAATAATAATAATTAATAACTAAAATTAAATAAATCATTACTTTAGGGAAAAAAACAGAATCAAGCACCAGATTATAGTACCTACTAGGTATCATCTATGCACTAGATTTTAGCCAACCATCAAATAGATAATAAACAATCACAGAACTTTTGGTAAACGGTCCTCAAATATTAAAGTAAAGCAACTGTATTATGGTTGAAATTTACTTAAATTATTTGGTATGAGTAGCGGGAGTGGAGAGTGGACACCAGAGAGCCTTCAGCAGCTCCACCACTGCCACAACCTAGTTACTATCACACCCCAGGAGGAGCTGCAGCTGCCAGCCTGCCCCAGTCATGGCCTGTCACCACCACAGTAGCCACAAGCAGCGAGGCCAAGACCCAGTAGCGGCCTACCACCCCGCCCTTAGCAGAGTTAGCCTCACATCAGGTGAACCTGCCAGTGAAGGTCATCATAAGGAAGGTTTTGGAAACAGCAAAATGGCTCAATGTAAGAAACAGACAAGGATTCATCAGCAGGAATGCCACCAAATGACAGCAAGGAAGATGTATTTGTACGCTGGCCTTCCATAAAGAAGAATAACCCCAGGAAGTACCTTCCCAATGTAGGAGATGGAGACTGTGGGGTTGAATGTTGTTGACAGAGAACAGGTTGCGCAGGCAGCAAACGTTACAGGCCCTGGTGGAGTTCTGGTTCAAGGCGGAAATACGCAGCAGACAGTAGCCACTATAGACGCTATCCACATCAAAGGGGCCCTCCACACAATTACCAGTAAAATGACCAGAATAATGAGTGGGGAACAGAACAAGGGATGGCGAGAGCTCCTGAAGGCCAGGCCCAACAACGCTGGCCCTATCACAGGCAAAGGTTCACCCCGACTATGAGCAGAGCCCCTATGGGCGTCAACCTCAGGATTCCAACCCTCCTTTGCAGGAAGACATGATGGAGGGTTCTGATGACCAGGGTGCAGAAGCACAAGGTAGACCAGCAAGGCAGAATATGTATGGGGTTACAGACAATGATTTTACAGGGGCCCTCCTTGCCAAAGACAACCCAGAGAGGACAGCAATGAAAAGGATAAGGAAAACCAAGAAGACGAGACCCAAGGTCAGCAGCCATCTCAATGTGGGTACCGCTGCAACTTCAATTAGAGGCAGACATTCAGAGAACCCTAAGCCAGAAGATGGCAAAGTGATAAATGTAGTCAATTCACCAGCTGAGAATCCCTCCGCTCAGGAGGTTGAGCAGGGCAGGGCTGGGTAAATGCCAGCTTATCATCTCCACCATCATCTGCTTTAGTCATCCAAAAGAAATGAGTATGAAATTCCAGCAATAAGAAATGAACAAAAGATTCATTAAGGGCTGAAGAACTTCAGTGCTTGCTTTTTGCTCGTTGACCAGATAACAAGAACTAACTGCATTATCTATGCAGCATGGACTTTTTATTGTTTTTAACTAAAGATGTCTCTTTTTAGTAATGACAAACGTGTTTTTTATAAGGCCTGGTTTTTTAAAGTACACCTTTAAAGGTTTTTAAATTGTTTCATATCTGGTCAAGTTGAGATTTTTTTTTTTTTTTTTTGAGAGTTTTTTTGCTATAGGGTGCGTGCGCTCGCCAGACAGACAGAGAGACAGAAAGTGAGAAATCACCCCCCAGGGGGAATGGCCACGCCGCAATCCATTCTCCTCCGTTCTCCTCTCAGGATCTTGGGCACACACGCACACGCGCCCGGCGTGAGTTTTAAGCCACCGGGTCCGGGATGCGAACTGCAGTCAACTACGTGGGAGTCCAGCGACATAGCCATTACGCTAACTGCTGGTCCTTCAAGTTGAGATTTTTAAGAATTTTATTTTTAATTAAAGTTTACAAGTTGATTTTTTTTTTTAAAAGTCAACAAATGGCAAGCATCTATTAAGGTCTGAATAAGCAAAGAAATTCTTTGTTAAAAGTTTATTTCAGCGCCTCATCGATTAGTATTATGTCTCTATAAAATACCTCTAGTACAACATTTGAATGTATGTTTTGGTGTTTATAAAAGAGAGATAGGGAATTTCATCATCTGATAGTAATATAGGACAATTATCTGGTTTATTCAAGAATGTAAAACATAATTATCATTTCCTTGCTTTTTAGCAATAGACACTCACACATTTATGTCATGACGATGTAATCTTAGAGATTTACTCTCACCTTAACTAAATATGATTTCTCTCCCAATATTCAGTCAATGTTATTTCTGGAGCCTACATAGGAGTTTGTATGAAGTTTTTATTTTACTGATAATATTATCTGATACTTTTATGGGAAAATCCCAATGAACAAAAAGGTGATTTCTTGCTTTCTGTCTCTCTCTCCAGTGCACACACGTGTCCTATAGCAAAAATCTCTCTGAAAAAGAAGTTGAGATTTTATAATTAGTTATTGTTTGTTATTAAAAATAAATGTTTATTACTAAAAAAATATATAAAATCAAATATTTTAAACAATTTAATAGTACACATTACCCAAAAAGTTTAAAAAATCACAGCCTCAAATTCATCAACAGTTCAATTTAACAAAAAAAAAAATGCCTCAGTCATTTTTGTCTCATGACTAGATTATATGTTATATTTTAATATTGCATTGGGCTTAATTGATAACCTTCAAACCTGCTTTCATACATTATGTAGGGTAAGAAAAACACATGTGAATGCTGTCCCATCATTCAGTTGGAAGAAGCTGATACAATGACACCATGAATTAGGAGATATGCCATTTCTACAGCAAAGTATCAAAGGCCATTCCTGGAGAAGACTTGTTCTCCCTTCCCCAAAACGGTTGTAATCTACTCCTAATATATCAGTTCATAGAATATCAGTGGCTTAGCTATAGTTTCTGTTAGCTGTATGTTTCCATACTTAAAGGAGAGGGATGGGAGGAGTAAGGGTTTGAAGAACAGCCAAAGATGGACAGATTTGTTCTGTATTTTGCATGTGTTGTCATTAGGCTTTGTACACTTGGGTAAACTGCTTTATGTCTTTGAGTTACAGATTCCTCTTTCCTTATTAGTGGGATTATCACTCTAATATATCTATCTATATCTATATCTATCTATCTATCTATCTATCTATCTATCTATACATATGTAAAAAATACATATATAATAATTTAGTCCATTCAATAAATAGTGGCTTCTATCTTTTATCTCTCACACTGTACTTCATTCTTTAATGAAGTGACCAGATATTTATAAATATTTTCATTGCCCTTCCTTACTCAAATGCAAAAAAAAAAAGTGTTTCCTTTATGAGCATACTTTCAATGGCACAAAAGAGATGAGTGTATTTGGAAGAAAAGGAGTACCACCACAGTAAAATGGACACGACCATGTATTTTGGTTGGGAGGTAGCTACATTACCAAACTACTAAATATGTTACTCTCATGAACTTAAAATGTCAAACTTTATATTCTATGTGGTATAATAGTGGTTGTAGAGTACCACTTATTACCTCTAAGGTAAATTGAAGCTAATTAATTTTTATTCACTGACTTAATAAAAAAAGTATCAAACTTATGATTTATTCAGACTTCTAAAGAATAACAGTAAGGATATGATGACCACTTTGTCCTCCCTTGGAAGGTTTCTCTGTATATGCTGAATATGATAATGTCACCATACAAACTAAAAATAAGACAATAAAAAACAAGAAAGAATACAGGTTTTCTGCAAAGTAATTTTTGCATAAACATGACATTCTGTACTTCCTTTTATGACGGTGTTTCTGCAGTTGTTTAAATGATAGCATCCATCTGTCAGGAGAATATGAAGAGAGTGGTTCCTCCCACACCACCAATAAAATAATAGGCTGACAAGTCAAAGTGTGTAATTGACAACGCTGGAACTATATATTCTTAAGAGCACTCTAGTCAGTGAAATATTACTATTATGGCACAAATAATAATTGCTATTTTTGAAGCATATGTTTGGTCAGGTTTTAATAATGACATTGTTCATTTTCTTTTAACAAGATGTTGCTGCCATCAGTTTATGGCTTTTATTGAATTTGATGTATGTCAAGAAAGTAATTTCATGCTTAAAATTAAAGATAAAGGCAAAGCAAAACTATAACTTTTTGTCCTTTGGGTTTTTTATTGTTTTATTTTTCTTCTTTATTATTAACTAGAGCTTTGTGAAATTAACAGATAATCTGATTTTGGAATATACTTAAAGTTATTTATTTATTATTATGTTTTAATTTTAAGTCTCAGGCTTAAATCTTAAGGTAGAAAACACTAGAACAATTGATTGATTTCTATCTACTTATGTAAGATTGTACTTTAATATATCCAATAGAATTTTATAGCTCATCTGAATATAAACAGAGGAGGGGTTACTTAATATTTGATTACAGCAACCAAATTTTACTTATGCCTGTTCCAAATATTCTCCTTTCTTAGTTTAACCTGATTTAGCTTCGGCTATGATTTTTTAAAAAAATCTCAGATTGAAGCAAAATCTAGATAAGGTGGCAAAATACTTTCATAACTATTGCAATTATAGCTTATATAAATATAAGCTATAATAAATGTATATAGATACATTTAAAATGTACAGGAGAAAAGAGATAATAAGTTCCAGGAGATGAGGAAGCTCTTCCACTATATGAAAGACAAAATACACACCATAAAAAAGAATCAAACAGAACTGTTAGAGATGAAGGCTGTATGTAATACAGAAAATCAAAACCTCCCTTGAAAGTATTAAAAGCATATTAGATCATGCAGAATATCAAATTGCAGATGTAGAACCTCTGATCTAGAAAAAAATCACGGAAAAAAACTGAAAATAACCCCCCAAAATTAGAACAATATATGAGTAATACTGAAGCCATTAAGTGCCCAAACATCCGGATAATTGGTATCCCAGAAGGGGAAGAAACTAATCAGGGCATTGATAATCTATTCCATGAAATCCTGGAAGAAAATTTTCCAAACCTAGAGAAGCATTCAAATATCCAGACCCAAGAAATACAAAGGACCTCACATAGAATCAATGCAAAAAGATCTTCTCCAAGGTATATCATAGCCAAATTGACCAAAACCACAGACAGAGTTAACATACTAAAATTGGCAAGAGAAAAACATCAAGTTACTTTCAAAGGATATCCCATCAGGCTAAAATCGGACCTCTCGTGAGAAACAATGCGAGCAAGGAAAGAATAGGAAAATATATTCAATGTGTTAAGTGAAAAACAATTTCAACCAACCATACTGTATCCAGCAAGATTATCCTTCATGTGAAAAGAAAATACAAAAACATTCTCAAATAAACAAAACCTGAAAGAATTTACCAACACCAGATGAGGTCTTCGAGAAGTTCTGAAGGGAGCACTATACCAGGAAAACTAAAGACAGACAAATAAGAGAACAAAAAATGACAAAGAGAAAGGCCAACTTAATAGTAGGGACAAGTTCTGAAATATCAATAATAAAGTTGAATGTTAAGAGAAAGGTCAGACCACAGTAACTGCAAATTCAACCAAAGAGAGCACACATGACTGAATTGGTAAAATAGAATTCTATGACTTTTTTCCAAAACAGTCCTGATTTTCTTCTACGCTTTGTCTTCCAGATTTACAGATTTTTGTTTTCTTTTGAGTTGTTGAGTTCAGCAATTTGTTAAAGATTTTTTTTTAATTGAAACAAACTTTTCTCCCTTCCTGACCCCTTTGCAATTTGAAAATATTTGTGAGCATGCTTATTTTGTGGCAGAGTGGTTATTTGCATAAGTTCAATAATACAATAGTATCTGTTGCCTTGCATCAGAAACTGAATTCTTAGGAGGCTTTTTACAAATAACAGACCAAATTGAGATTAACCTAATTTTTTTTCCAAATAAGGTAGTTTAGAACTCTCTTTAGTAAAAGGGGGAATGGAGAGAGGAAAAACTGTTTCAGAAGAAAATTACAGTGCACTTGTCACTAGATTCTAGCTTTGTCCGTACTTTAAGATATTTTGTGAATCAATAAAACATGAAAAAAAAAAAAGTTTAGTATGGAAGGGAGGGAAGGGAAAAGAGAAGGAAAAAATATGTAAAAGTATGCTTAATGGACAAAAAATGAGAAGCTATTTGCTGATGATAATGTATATAGTAAAGTCCTTGTCTTGACTGACATGCATGATACTTGTGTTGAAAAAAGAAATGTATACTATAAAGACATGTGATAAAATGTAAATTAAAAAAAAGAAAGAAAGAAACAAACAAAGAAACATTTAAAATGATGTATCAAGTCAGAAGGTGGTGTGGAGGTTAAGAGGTTGGATCCCACAGGGTCTACTACAGGTTTGAGTCCTGGACTGTGGCTTGGAAAGTTCTCCTTTCTCCCCCACACCTGTTCCTATGAGTGAAATCCTGAGTGGAGACTGAAGGAGAAGGGATTGTATCATGGCCATCCCCCCAGGGGATGATTTCTCAATTTTTCTCTATCTCATTCTCATTCTCTCCAGCTAGTGCACAAGCCCTATAGCAAAACTAAATTAGAATATAAATAAATTAATTTTTTAAATGATGCATCTATAAAACAAGCATAACAGAAATGGAAAGAGAAAGTTTGTTGTCTTTTCCTGGTCTCAGAAGAGATACTAGATTCCCTGAAACAAGGAAAAACTAAAAATAAAACATCAATCAAGCAAATGAACAATTTTGTTAATGGAGTTTCCACTTATGCTGTCAAAGAAATAAAATCTTGCATTCCAAAATTCTTCCACATTTTCTTTTATTTGTAATGCAACAAGTTAATGAGCTGATTCCTCACTCATTTCTGAAGCTTTTCAATAGTTCACACAATGTTGGCTTACTTGCAGGCAATCTAAGAACTGACAGCTCCTAGGACAGTTCCAGGAAGCCTGAGAAGGCCAGGCTGTCAGAGGAAACTAGGTCATGAAATAGTGTTGCTATAATCCTTAGAAAGCTGGCTGGCACTGTCTTTTCCAAAATGAATATGGGGATCAATTCTTTCTCTAGGAAGGGATAGGTGTGGAGAACTCCAGGTCATGCAGAGCTGCTCTATCAAACTATATTGCATGTGTAGCATGCATACAGAATTTGCTTCCACTTAACATTTCATACTGAATATAATAAGCCACTTTTAATACAACAGATTAACCGATTTACTTTCTAAATATGCTCAGATTTACTTTCTAAATATACTCAGATTAAACTAAATTGATTAATCCCATTTGACTTCGCATCTGGTAACAATGTACCATCCAAAGGTTTACACCGAGGGAAGTCTGTAGTAAAGACAAAGGAACAAGAGGCAAAATCTCTTCTCTCAACCTTAGGTCAGGGCAAGCTTCCTTCCAGCATATAACTATCAAAACTAGACCTGATTATCTCTGAGCAACAAGAAAGAGAAATCAAAAGCTAGTGACACAGGAATCTCCCAGATAGCAAAGGCAATCCAACATCCAATGTGTAATTAAGTAATGCTGGAATATTGTCCCTATCACTGGAAGTCTACACCAGAATAATTAAGAGTGGAGAACCTGAGGTGTCTATTCTTTCTAAATATACTCTAAAATACAATACTTGGGGGCCAGCAGGTGACATGGTGGGTAAGGCACTGCACTCCAACATGGTCAACCATAGTTCAAGTCCTGGACCTTGTGGACTGCTTTCTCACTCTCTCTCTCTGATAAGCACACAGGTCCAGTAGCACATTGAAAAATAGTAACAATGATAAGTAAAATTAAATAATTCCTTAAAAAAAAGAGTCTGTCAACCAACACTAAAAAACAAACAAACAAAAACAAACAAAAAACACTGTCTTGGGCCAGCCTTGTGATCTTGTGCTTAAAGGAGTTCACACCTCAGGCATGGAGGCTTGAAAAATCATACCGAGCACGTGTGTGCAAATTCCCTACAGGATGGAGAAATAAAGCAGGGATTGCAGTGACCACGCCTCACTGGGGAGTGACTTCTTTTTCTCTCTTTGTCAAGTGAACATGTCATTTGTCCTCCTGTCTATGGAGGACAAAAATGAAATAATTATTTTTATTTTTTTCCACCTTAATTTATGCTGCACCAATAAAAATATCTTTCCATTCTAAAACGACTAATAACTTTACCAAACTAAATTTGAAGTAAATAAATGTGTACATTCGCATAACTGCATACGCATGTATATAAAACAGAAATCAAGGATTTCATGTGTTCTTTTCTTTGTTTAATTTCAGAATTAATATTCCAGATACTGTGTAAGAACTGCATGAATAATGCATTGTGTGTAGAATATATAGTATGGTGCTAGGTCCATAACTAATTCTCAGAAATGACATTCCTTAAACATCCATCCCCCTGCATTCACTTGGAAAATAATATGGAGGAGCACTAGAGAGAGTGCAAAACATTTCTGGATATAGAAAATATAAGGCACATTGATACATAAGGGTACAGTCAGTATATAACACCACACAGCAAAAACATCATCACTTTTCTATGAAATAATATGCTATCAGATATGCTGAGAAATGATAAAAATTTCATCATTATTTCCTCCATCTCTGAGAAGAGATAGACTCTGATTGCCTATATTACCAGTAAAGCATGCAGTAAGTTGCAAGAATATCTGTTTTCTCATAAAATGATTAGGTCCTGATGTGCAGAGGGTATGCCCTAATAACCTTTTGTCCTCAGAACACAGCACATCATCTGGGAAATAAGCAGTATCCAATAGAAGTGAATATAATGGCAATATATAGGCCACAAACCTAATGGATCCACAGGGGAACACATTGGCTTTCATTTTCTGCTGTTTGTAGGTGCACCATCACCCTGCATTCTTCTTTCACAACAAAAGACACAGAAAAAAGGAAAATGATGCTTCCTTTCCATGAGCATACATTGGTAAGTCACTGGCTACTCAACTATAATTCAAACACTTATTTTTCTCTGGGGAAAATAGGATGGAATTGCCAAACAGGAAAGCCAACATTGATTAGAATAATGAATATATAACACAGCAAATCTATTCTAGGTATAGTTCCAACAGAGTAACTCTGGACATCTCTGATTTTCATTAAGTCTAATTATGCATGCCTGACTTCCTTTCCTTTTATTATCCAAAATACTTGAGAAGAAAAAGCATGAGGGAGATAACCCTTTCACTACACACATTTAATCGCCTCCCTAAACACTTCATCATTTTCACACTTGACTGTTACTATTTTCACGATGAGTTACTGTGTGCTAGAATCTTCAGACACTGAACTCAGTACTTATTTCAGTCTTTATGTTTCTGTGTTTGTCTGTGTTTTCATTGTCTACTTTCTTTTTTTTAAGAGGTTTTTGCTATCGGGTGCGTGTGCTCGCCAGAAAGACAGAGAGTGACGGAGAGACAGAAAGTGAGAAATCACCCCCCGGAGGGATGGCCACACCACAATCCCTTCTCCTCCAGTCTCCTCTCAGGATTTTGGGCACACACGCACACGCATCTGGCATGAGTTTAAGCCACCAGGTCCAGGACTTGAACCACGGTCGACTACATGGGAGTCCAGTGACATAGCCATTATGCTAACTGCTGGTCTCTCATTGTCTACTTTCTTGGCCCCTGCCCTTAGGTTCCCCTGAACCCTCATTGTTGTTATTATTGCAGTTAGTTTCCTAGGGATGTTCATTCCTGTGGAATTGGTGCTCTTCAACAATATGGAAGTTTACTGTCTCTGCTCCCCCAAATTCTTAAATTCGTTTATATCTTTAAGAACAATAATAAAATAACTGGTGTATATTATGATCTTGCAATAGTACCACATAGGCATGATTACTCTTTTGTACTGAAAAGATGTTTGGCTTTACAATGAGATAATTTCAACTTGGGGAGAGGTTTGAATAGATACATCATACTCTTTGTGAAAGTGGAGCATTGTCAAGGAAAGGTAGGACCACACCAAGTTTGCCCCAGAAGTCAAGGGCCATGGACTCTTTCTGGCAAAGTCTGTAGTTGCATTTTGGAATTCTGACAGAATTGTCCTTCCTCTGATGGGAGGACATTGATCTGGAATTCCTCAGGGACACAAAGACTACAGAGACATCATTAATACCCCCCACACACACTTCCGTCATCAGAGTACAGTATCTCTTTTGCACCAAGTGGGCAAGTTCTAAGTACCTTCCTTTTCATTACTTCTGAAGGTCAGGATAAGATAGCATGTAAGTATCTTTAGTTCCCTTTATATTTAATTGTTCAAGTTCTCTGTTTAATGGCTTTCTTGGTTAGAAAAATGGAAAAGATTTTTAGTATTACCATTAAAAGAAATAAATTACTCTTTCTGTTCTTCTTTTTTAAAAATTTTGCCAGAGGGTGTGGGTGCCAAAGAGAGACAGAGAGAGAGAGAGTGAAAAAGGCACCCCCTCAAAGGGGTAAGGTCATGCTTCAATCCCTTCTCCTTCATTCTCTTCTTGGGGTTTTGGGCATGTATGCACACATGCTCAGCAGTTTTTACAAACTGCTGGATCTGGGACTCAAACTACATGGTCAGCCATGTGGGATACAACTGCCTTAACCATCACACTAAAAACTAGCCCTAAATAACTTTTTCAACAAACTAAAAGAGTTGTCATCTTTAAAAATCCAACCTTACAGTCAGGATAGAGATTAGTTCTCTCTGGTTGCTTCCTGTGTAGTCCCCTCAGAGTACTTAACCACAATAAATAATATTCATCTGACTATCCTTTCATTTTACCAAAATTACTTTTTTTTAAAAGAATTATTTTATTATTTAACTTTATTTATCTATTTATTTATTTTAATTTGACCAGAAAGTGATAATGTGAGAAAGAAAGAGAGAGAGAGAGCATGAAAAAGCAAGCTGCCACTTCTGGGACTCAAACCGTGGCTGGCCATGTGGGAGTCCAATGCCCTTAACCACCATGCCACCTGCTGGTCCCACCAAAATTCCTTTGATAATAGGTAACATGTCACTTTCTACTGAATTTATCCTCAATATCCAGAATAGGGCATGGGAAAAAAAGGTATTTATTAAAAATTTATTGAATAGATAAACTTACACTAAACATTATTGTATAAATAAATAAACAATCAAATAGTAAGCCAGTCACAACAGAAAAAGACTCCTCAGTACCTGATAGGACTGCATTATGTGAACAAAGTACACCAGACTTCACAGTTCAGATGCAATTGGGACAGGTTGTGAGATACCATAATTATTGGTCAGTCAGCGTTGTCAGAAAGAAAGAAACACAAAGATATACTGAAAATGGGATCATTACTCCAGTAATATGATAGACTGGGTCAGAGGCATGAACTAAAAAAAAACTAATCTGGGGAGAATAAAGTAAAACATCTACTTTAATATCTAATTATCAAGAATTTGTTTATCACGTTTCTGGCTTTTGGTGTTTTGTGGTTGTTATTTGTTTTGTTTTCTTTTTTGGCAGCTCTATTCTGAGGCAGGTCACTCAGGTTTTCAGACAGAACCACTAGACAAGGTCAGTTTTCATAGAAGGAGTTCATTTTTAGATTACTAGTACTTCTGGGGAAAGAGACATCTTCAGCAAAGCTAAACCTCAGTTGACTTTCTATCAATCAGGGCTATCAGCTAGGGGGAGGGGAGGATGGCCACATCACAAGCTCTTCTCCTCCATTCTCTTCTTGGGATTTTGGACATGCACACAGATGCACCCAGCATGATTTTCAAGTCACTGTGTCTGGGATTCAAACCATGGTTGTCCATGTGGGAGTCTAGCACTGTAATCACAATGCCCCCTAATTTTTGGTATAAGTGAAAAAAACCCTAAAATGATTCTGACTTAAGGAAGAAATTGGTGGGTAGATATAAACGGAACGTTGTGACATGGCTGGATATAGAGGTTCACAGGATAATATCAGGACTTAGTCACTCTGCCTTCCTTAGAGAAAATACTAAAAAGTAGAAAGCGAACTAGAGGAGATAAACACATAGGAAGTATCAGATATGAACTTTAAAATGGTCTCTGCCAAACCATGAGACAGCTATAATTTATAGTCCAATTTTGCAGGTAGAGAAAAATACATATAGAAAAAGTTTAACTTAACCATCATCACAAAGCTTGAATCATTGCACTCTTTTGACTCACATTAGGCCAGCCAGAAGTGAATTATAGAGATTATTTCAAATTCCAATTCATTTTTTTCCACTATTATCATCTTTAAGTTTAGTAACTGATTAGAGGAAGGTCATGAAAGAAAAATAATAGCAACTATAAATTAGGACACAGAGAAAATGTGAGTATAGTAAAGGAAACACGATGTTTTCTGGTGAGGAAAATTAAATGCTTCCTTTCTCTCACTACATCTCACAATTGCATTCTTCCTGCAAAGTCTGTGCTTTACTTATATATTTTTTTAAAATAGAAATAGGCAGATTCTCAGGACAAAAATAATTAGTCTACAGTATCTTGAGGTATTAAAATTAATGTAAAGATTTAACGGTGGAACAGGAGGGAACTGGTGAAATTTGGAATCAGAGAAAAGGAAACAGTCTAAGAACAATAGCCATAAAAAAATAAGATACAGCAGCAGGACTCTATATCCCATTGGACAAAGCATTAAGAAGGCTTTAGTATATTCAATAAATGAGGTCTCAAAAAGATCAGAAAAGTATCTCAAGGGAAGAAGGTCCATAAACCAATAAAATGTAACAGAATGAATCTACACAATGGGTATAAAGAGCAAAACTCAAACACAATGAAAATTCAAACACACGCACCCTATGGCAAAAAATTTAAAAAAATAAAAAAACCCGTTTCTCCAGATTTTCCGCTAAAGACCCATTGATCTTTACTATAGAAAAATCATGTTTTTCATTATTATCACTTTTATTAGCGTGAGATGTTGAATGAGCACACGTGCTAATCAAGTTTCCTTCTAAAATATTTAAACATTATAATAGAAAGGCTACTTTAGTTCAGTTAATTATTTAACCAAAACAGAGTGGTCAATGGCCTACAGAGCAACATGCCTAAGTTTTATTGTGACTACTGCGGATAGATCTGTCACCCTTGATTCTCCATCCGTGAAAAAACACACTGCAGTGGTTGGAAACACAGAGAGGATGTGAAAGACTATCATCAGAAATGGATGGGAGAGCAGGCACAAAGCCTGACTGATAAAACAACGGCTGCATTTCAACAAGGGAAGAGATCTCCTACTCCACTCTCTGCTGCTTCTCCTGCTGGGGCAATGATCCCACTCCCCCCAGTCTCCTGGGTACTCCTTGCCCTGGCATGATGCCAGCACCCCACATGGGGGCCCTCCCATGATGCCCATGATGGGCCCTCTTCCTCCTGGGGTGATGCCAGGAATGAGGCCACCTATGGGAGTCCACATGCCTATGACGCCTGGGCCCCCCAATGATGAGACCTCTCACCTGGCCTATGATGGTGTCCACTTGCCCGGGAGTGACTCAGCCAGACATAAGGATGCAGGGGAGACCTCTTCATGTAAGTTTTATATTAACGTGTTCTATGTCACTAGATCATGGTGCTGTGACTCTGAGTGTTTTCTAACAGCATATCAAGAAAGACTTTCTCCCCCTCCCTGTCAAAAAAAATAAATAAAATAAGAATAGTTTTGGAGGAGAAAAGTGGGACTAAAAAGTGCAGTTTTCATTTGTATTGTGAAATGTGAAAATACGAATGTCAACTGTTTTAGTTTTAAAAATTAAGTAAGTATTTAACTTATTTTAACTTTTTTAGTTATGTGGTTTTGCTTATAAAGAATTATTTATTTCATCTCATTTACTATTTTTTTTTTTCAATTTCTATAGGGTACATGTGCTCACCAGAGAGAAACAAAGAAACTGAGAGAAAGAGAGAGAAAAAAAGGGAAAGTGAGAAAGCAAGCCTCTAGGCCTGGAATTCAAAGTGCTTTCGGCCACATGGGAGTCTAGCACCTCATCACACCACCTGCTGGCCCATGAAGTTAAGTAACATAAGGGTACTTTTCTGTATTTTTTAAAAGTCACTTACAAAAGTAAACATACACTATTTAATAAGGTTAAAGGCACAGAAAAATAGTTGTCCATTATTGTCATTTAAAATATGCCCCATGGGCTGGCAGGTGGCATGGTGGTAAAGGCACTAGACTTCCATATGGCTGACAATGATTCAAGTCCCAGACCTGGTGGCTTGCTTTCTCGTCTTCTCTAACTCCCTCTCTCTCACTCTGTCTCAAATTAAAATTAAAATAAATAAAGTTAAATAAAATAATTCTTTCAAAAAATTAAAAAATAAAATATGCCCCATTTGAGGAGAAATTCTCTAATACATGAAGAATGGAGTGGGGTGAACTGTTATGTTTGTAAACTTACAAACCTAATTCTATCCATCATTTTAGCCTGTCGGTATGCATACTATTTTCTTCCCAGTATGAAATTGAGCTCTTAACTTCCTAATTGATATTCCACATTTGAAATTGTCACAAGTTTTGCTCAGCTTGACAAAGTGGTGTGTGTGGATCAAAGTATGTGTTTCTGTGTTTGAGTAATTATTGGAGAGGGAGTAAGAGAGTAAGAGAGAAAGAGACAGAGAGAGAGAAACAAAGAGAGAGAGTGTGTATGAATCCAGATAATAAACACAAAGCAACTGAACAGCGACAATAAGAGGTTATCCTATCTTTGATAGGATTCCTAATCTATAGAGGGTTTATCAGTTTGTTATGGAATGATCTTAGTTGTAACTATCACTAGAAAGTCGTATTATCTAATTAAGCATTAGAAGAAAAATATTTGCCAGTTAAAGATCCATATAAATGGTATAGAGAGCCAAATGCTGTGCAAAGAATGGGATTTATTGTGCGTCCTGCCTTAATTTTGTCTAATGAATCCTGCTTATAATTATTGTCTGCATTTCATCATCCTTAAATTGACTGTCTCAATAAGACAACTCTATAATCACATCGCTCTGGGGTAGAATCTGGGTGAGAATTGCAAATTATTGGAAACAAAGGATGTGTATCTCCATCTTTTGTAATAGTTTTATATTCAAGTACCAGAAACTAATGGAGAGAATTGAGGGGGTGGGAGGCCTGTGCTGTTCACAGCAGCCTCAAATTAGTGGAAAAAAATTTACATAGTGAATGGTCTATGTCAGCTCTCTGAAATATCTTTTTTTCCACTAATCAAAGGTAAAAGTATATTCAGAAATTTAGAACATTTCACTTAAGAAGTTTTACAAATACTGAGTATAATATTTGATTTACATAAAAATATGTCAAATTTGAATTAGTTTTACAGTGACGGTCCATTAGGATAGCACATTTAGGACATCTAATACATAAGCAATTATTTAAAGGGTACACTTCTCGAGGAAGGTACAGTGTATGCAAAAGTACCTCTTGTCAGTTGATATGAAATGACTATAACATAGGCATTCTGCTGATTTTTTACCTGCACATCTTCTGGCTATATAATAGAGTGAAAGAAATAGTAGATTTTAGAGTAGATATTTAAAATTGACAATGAAATACTTTAGAAAAGTTAGATTGTAGAATTAAGGAGACTGAAACATCTGATTTTAAGAGAAATCAATTGCAGGGGCCAGCAGATGGCATAGTGTTGCATACCTGGACTCCCACATGGCTGACAGTGGATCAAGTCCCAGACCTAGTGGTTTGAAACTCATGCTGGGCACATGTGCCCAGATCATGCCCAAGATCCCAAAAGAAGAATAGAGGAGAGGGGATTTCAGTGAGGCTATCCTCCCTGGGAGGTGATTTCTCACTTTCCCTCTCACTGTCTCTGTCTCTCTCTCTGTCTCTCTCTGTCTCTCTCTGTCTCTTCCTCTGTCTCTCCAGTGAGCACATGCACCCTAAGGCAAAAACATCTATTAAAAAAAAAAAAAAAGAAAACATTAATTGCTTCAATAATTTGACTGTGTTGCTATGCTTGAAAATATATGTTGGGTGCCAAATGGTGGTACAGTGATAAAACGTGATGCTCTGGGAGGTTGACCCATGAGGCAAAGTCCCAGATTCACACCTAGAGACGTCCTTGAGTACAAGATGCCCATAATCCAGAGCTTGCAGAAGCTGGGGTAGATTATCACACCAAGACCTTGCTGAAGGTGCTTTCTCTCTCTTTCTCCTGCTCTTTCTCTTTTGACCATTAAATAAATAAACAAACAAATTTTAAAAAAAGAAAGTATGTTGAAAATGGCAGAAAAGTTTATTTACTCTTATCTGGGCCAATGATGTGCTAAAAGTGATCATCTGATCTGAGATGTCCTTAGTTAACACAAAGACAATTATGATCAGAGTTGCTCATTTTCCACAGAACTTAAGAATCAAAACACATGTGCTATAGTGGCTCTCATTCTGGGAAAATTTTCTTTGTATCTTTGTTTTCCACTTTGGACATTAGGAAATATTAGTACATTAAATCTCTCTAAGCCTCAATCCTTTCTTGTTTTTTTTTTTTTTTTTTTTTTTTTTTTTTTAATAGCGATGTGCTGAAAATAACAATAGATAACATGAATTAAGATAATAATAGATAATCATATTAAGATTTCAAGATAGAGAGATATACAGAGAGAGAGAGAATGTGAGATACCACCCTCCAGGGAGATGACCATCTCATAGTCCCTTCTCCTCCATTCTCTTCTTCAGATTTTTGGCACGCTGGTATGTTTTTCAAGCCACAGGTCCAGAACTGAAACCACAAAGTTGGCCTCATGGGATCCAGCTACCTTAACCACTATGACACATAGCTGCCCCCTCAATATAGACCTTTTATGAAGCTCTGAGGTGTTCTTCTGGGGAATGGAGAAATCATACAGTCATTAATTCATTCACATACTACATAAAAAAAGAAGTATTTAAGGGACAGACAGTGGTGCAATGATAAAATAAGGCCGTCTACAAGGCAGTCCCACATGAGACGTCTGCTGCTTCAAGTCAAAAAATCTCCCTGAGTTCTCTGGACATCAGGATTCAGGGTCGGTTGAGGGCTGAGGTGGACGGCAGCCTCAAGACTCTGCTAGAGTTTGTGTGTGTGTGTCTCACTCATGGAAGAAGTAAATATTTTAAAAATGAGAATTCATAATGTGTAAAGCAGAGAACTTGGAGGAAAAATAACCCACATCTTCATAGAGTGGCTGGTAGGTGTGTTCAGAAGCTACAAAGTGTAAACACTGAAAGAGCATTTTATACAGGAACTGTGCAATTTGAAGAGGTTTTGAAAATCAGGTACAATCTCAAGGACAAGCTGCTTCAAAAATCAGCAGGAAATCTCCCTCCTTAAGCTGAAGTTATCTGCATTATCAAAATTTTTTTTTCCATCCTGAAACACTCTAAATCATTTTAAGTGCTGAAATTCATGTCAATTAACTATCTCAGGATTACCTAGTTTTCATTTCACTAATAATATTTATTTTCTCCCCAAAGGTGCATTTTCACAATCACTAAAGTGTAAGTTTTCTCTATGAGCTTTCTCTTTTTAATTAATTTTTGTTAAACTGGTGACTAGAACAAAAGCATGTTCTAGATCATATATAGATCATAGACACAATATCATTTTCCGACTATCTGTATAAGCATTGGAACTGAACAAGTCTATGGGATTATGGGGTTAGCTATTGGTTTACCTTAAGTACCTAACCAGTTTAATAGGATAATTTGTTAAAAGTAACATCTAAAAAGGCACTTATTTTTTAAAGCTGTGTATTTTGAGGGAAAAATGAATTATTTATTTTTTTACATGTTCTGTTCTAAGGTTCATAAGCCATCATTATATATCTTATGATCTGGGATCACTTATATGTCATATCTCCCCTTTTCCAAGTAATTAATATAGTTTCCCTTTCATTTTTTAGGTTTTTGCTATAGAGCATGTGTGCTCACCAGAAAGTGACAGTGAGAGAGAAACTGAGAACTCACCCTCCAAGTGAGGGTGTCCACACCACAATCCCTTCTTTTCCATTCTCCTCTTGGGATTTTTGACATGTACGTACACACAACCAGGGTGATTTTCAAGTCACCAGGTCTGGGACTCAAACCATGGTTGACTGTGTGGGAATCCAGGGCCTTATCTACCATGCCACCTGCTGGCCCTGTGTAATTAATTTTTTAAAAGTCCCTTGACAGGGATTAGATTGATTTGGTCTAATTGAAAGAAGATGAACACTGATAGTTTGAATTGAATAGAGCATACCACACCCCCCAAATTTTACTATTTTCAGAAACTGGGAAGAGGCTGGTTCTTGAGATTTTTCTCAAGTGATAGGAATGACAGATGGTTTGCATCACATCCTGCAGAGTGTGCTCACTACCACATATGGGAGCCCCGGTCAGAGTTGACTATGTTCACAGGAAATGATAACCAGAAAAGCAGGAAGTGGGTAAGTGCAGGATATATGGAGGCTTCTTTTCATCAGGGAATACAAAATTTAGAAGATATACTCTGCAGATAAAAGAGTATTGAATAGCTTTGATCAGAAAGGAAGACTACGGTCTGGATATGATAACAGGTTGACAAGAATTATGTGAATTACATTTAACAAGGAGACATAAAACCTATAATCAAGGGGCTAGATGTACATGGCAGGGAATATTTTTTGTTTAGAAGACATAGGAGACATCAATTTAAAGGATTTAGCAAATAGTCCCTTTGTCATAATGATGTGAAGATGTAGATTTTAGTCTACATTCCTGAAGTCACCAAAATTAATCATTCAAAGAGCATGACTGAAGTCAACATTTCTACGGAAAACAGAATGGTGAGGACATCAAGTAATTCCTGGATGACTGCTCGAAGGGAATCCTTCCTGTACTAACACCACGATGAAGGGTAAAACAAACTGCCTTCTATAGAGCACATCATGATCTGAAACTATACTCACTGGTTTACTGTGCCATGATTCCTGTTGCTATTCTCTGAACACCTAACTCAAAACTATAGCGCAAGATAGACTCCAAACAGGCAAGAAACTGTGCTCTGTGACTTAAATAATTAATGCACTCAAGCTTATCTCAAAAGAATAAGGAACACGAAGTCCTGGTATGATGAAGAATTTAACACTAGAGATGGTCTTCCAGATCATTTAAATTCAGGGTTCTTTTCAGATACCATAAAATAGGGAGGGTTCTTAATATGATGGAGTTTATAATTCCTTTTCAGATATGAATATGATCTGAGGTATATTCAAATAAATTTTAAAAATGAAAGAATGCGACATACTTTTACTTCTATATGTTGGTGGTGGATACCAAAGCTAATTAACTCAGTATACATTTCTTTTTTCTTTTCTTTTCTTTTTTTTTTTTTTTTTTTTTTTTTTGGAGAGGTTTTTGCTATAGGGCACATGCACTCACCAGAAAAACAGAAAGACAGAAAGCGAAAATCACCCCCGCCCCCCAGGGGGGATGGTGGTCACGCCACAAACCCTTCTCCTCCATTCTCCTCTTGGGATCTTGGGTACGCACACACATGCACCCAGTGTGAGTTTAAGACACCTGGTCTGGAACTCGAACCGCAGCTGACTACATGGGAGTCCAGCAACATAGCCATTACGCCATCTGCTGATCCCCTCAGTATACATTTCTATAGTGTTAATTATATATATAATTTTATTTGATAAACATATTTACCTCAGCTATAGTAGTGATTTTATGCCTGTTTTAATGAAATTTTTTTCTTGCTCAACAATTTACAGCTTCTGCCTTATTCATTTATTATGCTAAAGCCCATGAAATCCAATCAAGGATGATGTAAAATTCCTATTTTCTAGCTTTTCAGCTACTTAAAGTCTTCATTTTGGAGAAGTGCAACTATATCTTACACTTTGATTGATTCTGCTTCGAGTTTTCTAGTCTTGACCCCACTATATGTGGAGAACTGTGAAATGATATTATCTTGAAATTAAAAAGAAAAATCAGATCTACAAAGTCCTTTGTAAGATAGGATTTTGGGTACGAGGAACCAGAAGTACAGAAAACAGAACATAGTCAATTATAAGATTTTTCAGTTTCCCTTTACAGTATCTTAAAATGTAGAGCAATTCCTCTTTAAAAAACAAACAAGGGCCAGCAAGTGGCATAATGGTTAAGGTGCTGGACTCCCACATGATCAACCATGGCTCAAGTCCCAGACCCAGTGGCTTGAAACTTATGCCAGGCACATATGTGTGCATGCTCAAAATCCTGAGAGAGAATTGAGGAGAAGGGAATGTGGCATTGCCATCCCCCATGGAAAGTGATTTCTCACTTTCTGTCTCTCTGGTGCACATATGCACCCTATAACAAAATTCTCTCTAAAACAAACAAATGAAAAACAAACTATAAAATTGTAATACAGAATTCCAAAATACTGTGTTGGCCCCCATGGTTGAGGGAGTCAGATCCCATATGGTTGACAGTGGGTTCAAATCCCAGTGCCTGCAACTTGAAAATTATACTGGTTGCATGTACATGTATGCCTCAAATCCCTACAGAATGGAAAAATGGAGGAGTAGGGATTGCAGCATGACCATGTCCCTTGGAGGTGATCACTCTTGCCCTCTCTCTCTATCTCTCTATCTCTCTTTCTCTCTGGCAAGTGCACATGTCATCTGGCAAAAAAAAAAAATAATAAAATAATAAATAAATGCATCAAATCCCAATTACCAAATGAGATACTAAAAAATATTGTTTTCAATTCATTTTCTTCCATACATTCAATCACATTATTATTTGTCTTACAAAATGGATATTTCAACAGGTGAACATTTCTCCCTAGTACTGTTGATAAAACTACGAAATATCGTCAACAGATACCAAAAAGGTACCACACCTGTACCTTTTTGACACACGTTGCTAGTTTGTGGCAGGACAAGGATGAGGGGTACAGTTCCATGAGGACACTATATTAATACTTTTATTTTATCTACACCTACATGAGCCACATTAAACATTTGCTTCTAATAGCCTGTAGATAACACTGTGCTCTTGCATCCAAATATTCTTCCCTGTTTATAAAAGGCAAAATACATAAATATTCCTGTAAGTACACAGAAAGTATTTGAGTTCTATATAAGTTCTTATTTCTCACCTTCTCAAATATGTGTTTCACCATGAATTTTTTGTTCTCTTCTACAAATTCATGGTCCCTAAATATTCTTTTATTTTTGGATCTTACTCCTGGACTTCATCATTTTCAATACATAAATCAGATGTATGGTATTATTTAGGCACCCCTATTTTTACAGAAGTAGTTTCCATAAAACACAAGTTTTCTGTGATCATTGTATAGGTAGGAGCAAGATCAACAACAAAAACTGTGAATCTTGTCCAGAAAGCAATGTAGAAAACGTTTGTTCTATTTCTGGGATTCTGGTATTCTAGAATGATTTCACTCACTTTCTGTAACTGATTTACTTTCAGTTATCTTTTTTAAAACAAGTTTAAGCCATAGTGCCTATAAGGTATAGGCACTGAACCTCAAACTATGAATTCATACACACACACACACACACACACACACACAGACACAGAAACAACTCTCCATGTGTTAACAGAGCACTTCCCCCATATCTTCTTTTTTTTGCTTTTGCTACAGTGCAATTCTCGATCAAATTTTCTGTGTGTGTGTGTGTGTGTGTGTGTGTGTGTGTGTGTACTATTTTTATGCATTGGAAGCACTCAATAAGTGTTTGTTGGATAGCATGGGCATAACTTAAACCCTAGACTGCAGACTTCTTTATATTTTTCCTCTTGTGTTGTTCCCCCAGGTATAAGTAACCCAACAGTTTAGAGTTTAAACATTACTTTGTTATGAAATATGAACTAAGATTTTCTTCCAGAGAACCAAACAGGATTACAAATTTTATATAAACTTCCCAGTTGGGGATAACACCGAAATGCTCATAAATTCTACAAATGTTGGGAAGAAAATAAATTCCCTGACATATTTTATAGTTTATTCTGTTTCTTGTCATCACCGGGAATATTTTCACCCAAGTGTTTCTTAGGTATAAAAAGTAGACGTAATTCTTCAAGCATGTAACAAGAGGAAAATGTATATATTACCTCATCTAATTCAAAATTAGCAAATATCCATATTTCATTTTTATCTGAATAATTGAAATTGTCATCTCTTTCTCATCTTCTCTATGCACTCCCCAATATTTAAGTAATTCCTTACTTCAAACAGGCATAGTAATAGAAAATAAAGTAAAAAATTTATTCAGGGTGCATATTGATTAGGTATCCCAATATTGTGACTTTGTCATTACTATAAAGGGTTTTATGCAAATTAGCATCAGTTTGATCTTCTCCAAGAATTTCTTCCATGTATCCACTTCTTTTTTCCTATCAGTAAAAGCAAGTATGAAACTTGCAGAGTCCAACAGCAAATCTTCACTAACAAGTGTAAGTTAACAATTGTGAATTTCCTCATTGCAAGCAAGTTTGATAAATAAAAATCATAGAGGTAACACAGTGACGGAAACATTTTAGTAAGTATGGGATATAGTTTTACTGGAAAGGAAACAAAGCTATTCTTCAAATAAGAGGTAGCTGGAAATTGTCTAACAGATTGGAAGCTTTGTCTAGGCTTTGTCAATCCAAAGACAAATTACTTTTTTATGTAAACATCCCATAATCTACTGTATGATGACTATCATATCATCAGTAGTAACAATATAACTGTCTTGAAAGCACTGCTGGGACCAGCATCAGATGGTGTAATGTTTACATTACTGGAGTCCCACGAAGTCATCCACAGTTCAAGTACTAGACCAAGTGACTTAAATCCATGCAGGGCATGAGTGTGTGTGTATCCCAAAAATCCCAAGAGGAGAAGGCATGACCATATCCACCCTGGGAGTGATTTCTTACTTTCTGTCTCTCTGTCTCTCCAGCAAATGCACACACCCTATAGAAAAAATCGCTATCTCCAAATCAAAAACAACAACAAAAACAAAACAAACAGAAAGGAAACACTGCCTACCACTGAACACTCATTCTTCTCATGAATAGATCTGTGGTATTTTCTTTTCTACCATGACCCTCTTCCATTAGTCTTGTGTCATTTAAACCTTGTGCTGGAAGCCATATTGCAAGTAAAGCACTCTGCTGTATTTCTATGATAGAGCAAAGGGCTCATATTCCTAACTTAGTAGGAGTAAATGTAACTTACTCAATTCAATTTGCTGTTTAGAATTGAGTTTTTCATATAGATGCTCATTCAAATTTCATATTATTTTACTAAACTTTTATATTTGTGTTCTGCTTTTATACTCTAAACATATCATCTCAGATACTTTTATTCTTACATGAGAATGTTTTTATTTATTGGAGTTGGAGACAGACTTTGGTAGAGCTGTGTATCCTAGTCATATAATCACTTTAAAGACATTTATGGGATTTATATCCCAAACTATTGTAGACCTTCTCTTATTTACATACCTCCTAAGCATAGTAGAATTTGAAAACCCTGGACCATGGTATAAATTTGGTCAAAAGATACATGCTATGTGGCCCTTTTAAAACTATTAATATAAACATTAGTACAGTTGCCAATATTTTGTAAGGAAATTTCACATAGCTTTTTTTGGAAAATATCAGAATATATGATATCATGGGCTGTAGCAATCTCACATAAAAACAACCATCTGGAGATGCACAAGAAACCCACTGCTCAGTTCATCATAGTTTCCAACCTGCTCCACTATTTTCTACTTGGTCTTCCTTTTATCTTGAATGTCTAATATCTATGCAAGTGTGACCTGCTTGGCAAGGTTACCTAGACCATCTCTTTTGGTTTTGTTTATCTCCTTATGACTCTATACTTATTCTCATATAAGTTATGAACCTTAAAATTACATTTATATATTAATATTATTATATTAATCTCCCCATCAATACTGCAACTATTCTGAAGTCTTAGGCTAGGTTTCTCTTTATATTGCAAATAATTGATAGAGTATGAATTCAATTAATATTTGTTGTTTGATTGAATGACTCTTCTAATATAATAAAACATTTGATAAGACATATGTAATTAATTGCATATGGATTCCTTAATTGAGTAATAAAAGGCTTTGGCAATTTTTGTCCTTTATGAATAACTGGTAATGTGTAGCTGTCAGAATTATGAATTAGCAACACTATTAAAACGATTGATAGATTATATATTTTCTTAATATTCTTTGGAACTGCATTACCTCTTTTCTGGAGTCTTTTATTCTCGGACTATACATTAGAACCACTTTATCAAATCACAATTTAATGTTTATTTTAGGTACATAAAATTATTTCAAGATCTCATTTAAATGCATTTGGAAAATGGTATGAAGAGTGACGGTGATAAGCTTTATTATTCTCTGATTTCAATCTTTCTGATAGATTTCTGCTTGTCATTTTGCAAATGTTCTCTGGAAGATACCCTGTTGAGCAGAAACAAATCATTTATTTTAAATGAATCATTGTGTGACTTTGCAGTTATTTTAAAATAATTATTCAAACTCACATATAATATTAACCTATATGGAGCCAGCTGGAAGCCCAATAGTGATGCAACATTCTGCAATGCTGGTCCCACATAGGAAGGTCCTAGGTTTGAGTCCCAGGATTTCTCTTTGTGCTCTGGGCACACAAATGTGTATCCATCATCTGCACTGGCTGAGGTTGGGGATGGATTGAGTTGTGATGACTCTTTTGATGGTTTCCTGCATCCTTCTCTCTATCTTGATGTCTTTCTTATGGAAGAAAGAAAGAAATAAATTTTAAAAATCAAAATTATCTTCTATATTCCAAAGCAAGTAACCATCATAAAAATAATATGACTTCTATCATTTTTAGGATATTGACATTTATTTTCTTAAATGTGGCTTGCTCCACTAATTTGTTTCTATATCTGGTATATTCCACTATTCGTCAACTATTTATCTTTTTTTCACTTGAATTTCTGAGTTCAACACGGTATGAACTCCTTGGAAAGCTTATCTTGACCCTCTCATTTGTTTTAGATGTCCCATTAATGACTCTATCTTTAACACAAGTGCTATTTGTTAGCACAAATATTCTCTCTCTTGATCTGCACCAAGACTCTGACAGATTTTATCTCTATAGTGATAGTCAAGGAAACTAAGGCAACAATAAGTTAGATGATTTCCCTAGGGCCATAGTAATTTGTACAACCAGGAAGTAAAATATGTGTTCTGATTTGAGAGATAATACTTGTTTTGCTATACCACCCTAACTTGAGTTGGCAAATTACTATTCTCAGCCATGTTGGTCTGGGACTACCCTCTCAGTTGAGTTCTAAAAGGAACTAGGGGCTAAGTGGTGGTATAATGCTAATTCGACTAGATCCACATGTGAAAAGTCCTGAGTTTGCATTTCGGGATCTCCCTGAGCTGTGCAATGTGTGCATACAAGCTGATGGTCTGGGCGGTCTGAGACTGAAGATGGATCATGGCACAAAAATCTGGTTGGGATTGTCTCTTTCTCTGTGTCTCTTTTTCTCTTTCTCTCAGGGAAGAAATAAATCATTAAGAGGTTTTTTCCTTAAATTAAAAGAACCTTAGTCTGTGCTGTTCAATTGATTAGGAACAATTAATATATTTTCATTAATAAATACATTCCTTGAAGTGTGTATTATACTCTGTGGGGTAAATCTTAGAAGAGCATATTCCTAGGCCCTATTCGGAAACTGTGAACTCAGGTTTCCTAGAATATTCTAATATACAGGGAATGTTTTATGCCTCACACAGATGGACCACCAGTGGATTCTGCTTGTGCTGAATGACTGAGCCTTCAGTTCCACAGAGCAGATGGATATTTTGGACCACAAGCTGCCTCACCCATTTACTTCAGTGTGCCTCATAATGGTATTATTTCTATGTGTTTTGAAATATGTAAGTGGGTAGGAATCACTGCTATTCACTTTGAATTCCAAGGAGCACCAACACTGACAGAAAGAATAATCCCCAATTTCTGTGATTCCACTGCCTTTTGCATTTTTTGCAAGTATCATAATAATCCACAAATAAGTGTTGTGTTTAATAGTTTCAGAAAGCACTTTATGTTTCTTATCTCACTTATTTGCTCTGCTTCAGAGAGGCTTACTACATTGTCCAAAATCTGCAGTAAAGAACAAATCATGAGTTGTAATTCAACTCCTAAGACCGGGAATATATCATCAGCTTAAAGACCACTCTGCCTTCATAATCAACTTAAACCATGTAAACTCAACTGCTCTCAATAAGGTGTGTAACTTCAAATAATTATGAACTGAAATTTTTGATGGGTCTGTTGATAGGGGCAACTTTTACATAAATGAAGTATTTTATGTTTCTTCTTGGACCTGACCTCTCTTCTTTCCCCTACCAATTGCTAAGGGCAGCAGGTACAAAATAGGAAAACTTGATTATTCTTGAGGGGTAGATTATAAAGTTTCAGTTTCTTCCCTTACAACTCAAGATATGTACATGGGGACATAAGAGCAAAAGAAAAGCTACTTCCACTCTTCTACCCTTGATAAATTGTCTGATGCAGAAAATTCACCAGTTTCAAGCCAATTGTCAGCTTGAGACTCAGCAAATCTTCTTGCTTCCCTTAATTAGTACCCTACTCCCACCAAGGAAACCTTGATAAAGTCCCTACAAAGCTGGCCTCTTCTAAAACCATGTACCATAGGTGAGTAAAATTAATTGGATATTTTAATTATGGATTCTATGTGCAAACTTCATCAGTGAACAACTGCTATTATATCATAGCACTTTTACTTTAAATTGACTCTGTAATAACTTTGAAAGCTGTGTAAAGTAAAATTAAATCCTTATCCATAGACAATTGCTTTAGCACTTGTTTTTGTGTTCAGGAGGTACCAAGGTTAGGCTGATATTACTCATTATGAATATGAATTTTAAAATTCATTTATTTGTATTCTTACTCTAATATATCCTGAACATAAAAAATTGAAATATATAAACACTATAAAATATTATTGTAGCAGTAAAGAAAAGCAATGGACTTCCTAACATCTTTTACATAAACAACAAATCATATTTTTAGTTAGAGATTTTGCATTAGTAGATAAATTAGTAATTAGATATTTATAGTATTTAACAATTTGTGAGGGCTTTTTTCTGTTCCATTGCTTGCTCTTTACTCTTCCTTCACACATCTGTTACTTGAAAACATAGATTTTATGTTTATATTATTTAAACTTATGTCCAAATTTTTTTAAAAAATTAAAATTACATGGCCTGAGAAAGGACCATAGAATAGTGCTTTGGATACACTAAGAGGTTATATTAATAGTAATATAGGGCCAGCATCATAGCCTAATGGTTAAAGGGAACCAGATTCCACAGGGCCAACTACAGTTAAAGTCCTAGTCTAGCTGCTTCAAAAACACACTGGGGTCATGTGTATGCCTGGCTCCTAAATCTGGAAAGGATGGGGAAATAGAGACAGGATTGTGGCATGACCACACCTCACTGGGAATTGTTCCCTCTCTTCTCTCTCTCTCTCTCTTTCTTTCTCTCTCACTGATGAGCAAATATGCTCTCTTGCAATTTTAAAGAAAAGTAGTTATTTATATCTATAATGTGGCTTTAAAGTCTTAAAATGCAGGAAAAAAATACATATACGTACTTTTTTTTTTGGGTGGGCAGGGTCTTGCTCTATTGCAATCCTTCTTCCTCGGCCTCCCAAGGCACTAGGACTACAGACATACTATTATGCTCTGCCTTTAGGTTTGACTAGAAATTAAACTGGGCCTCCTCTCTGTTCCCAGTCTACAGAACATCTTTGGATCATGTACCCTATGCCTTAGAAAATATTTTTTACCAGGCAAGTTGAATGTTTAAGGGAGGCCTGCTGGTTAAGGGAGCTGGATTTCATATAGCCAACTGTGAGGTTGAAATCCTGGACCCAAAAGCTTGAAAAATGAGCCAGGCTTGTGTGCTCACATACCCCAAATCCCAACAGGATGGAGAAGTAGGAGAAAGGATTGCAATATGATCACAACCCATTGGGGAATGCTGTCTGTTTCTCTCTGGTGAGCACATGTGCCCTCTGGCAAATGAAGATGGACGGAAGGAAGGAAGGAAGGAAGGAAGGAAGGAAGGAAGGAAGGAAGGAGAGAGAGAGAGAGAGAGAGAGAGAGAGAGAGAGAGAGAGAGAGAGAGAGAGAAAGAGAAAGAGAGAGAAAGGAAGGGAGGGAGGGGAGGAAGGGAGGGAGGAAGGAGGGGGGAGAAAGAGAGAGAAAGAAAATTTAATAGAGTTTCTCGATTATTTCTTCCATGATACACTAAATGCATAGTGCATTCAGTAAAAATTCGAGATAAAAATTAACAAGGCATTTATGCAGAGATAGGTGAAACTCTATCAGTGCACTAAGTTCAGTGCAACTTTTGTGAGTGCCCTGAACTATGCATTGGTGCCAAGGGACAATATATCAACTGAATCTTTTACTGTGCACCATTTATTAGATATATGTGCCTATGTTTCCAGACATTAAGGCTATGTTGTATAATGGATTTTATGAGTTTGGTTGCTTAAAATATACCTTTCAAATGCATTAGCAATTACTGAAATCGAGTTGGATCCTAAAAGTCACTTTAGTGTGTATTTTTGCTACCTGCATTTTCCTTTCCACAGAAATCTTTACTTGCTCCATGGTATATACAAAATAAAACACAAAATCTCTCATTCTAGCAGTCTGACTCTCTAAATTACACTCACATATTGATTTCTTGAACTTATATTTCACTATTTTTTTCAAGTCCCTACATGTTTTTCACCTGTATTACATCCTATTGACCACATAATTCCTGTTAATTTTTGGCTCTGCATTTTTTTCTTGTGCTATTTAAGTCAAATTTTAGGTAAATTATATTATAATTAAGTTCTGCAGCTGTGAGGAATGCCCCCAATGAGATGAAATCACGGCTTTTATGTTCTCAAAACATTTTGGACAGATTCATTGATATCTCACTGATGTATCATAAAATTCACCAAGTACATTCACAGAGATTTGCAACCATCAGTACAATCAATCGTACACTGTTTTCTTTTCCAAAAATAAATGTCATACTCCTTAGCTACCACTTCTTATTTTCCTTCTGTTCCACTAGTCCTAAGCAACCATGAGTCTCTTTTTTTATCTCTAAAGATCTGTCTAATCAAGATCTGGCATATAAAAGACTCATGTAATATGGGGTCTTTTATGAGTGTCTTCATTCACAAAGTTTACAAGGTTTATCCATGGCATAGTATGTATATTTGTTGATTTTATCAATTCATAACATGTACATTTATTTATATGTTATATTCTATTGTGTGCATATACCACATTATATTTGTCCATTCATTTGGCTTGATTCCATATTTGGCTATTGTGAATAATAAGGCTTGAATACTTGGGTAAAAATTTGTGTATAGTCATGTGTTTTCTAGCCTCTTGGGTATATACCTAGAAATGTAAATGCTGGGTCATAATGGTAAATTAGTTAAAAATGCTGAATAACTGTCAAACTGTTGTCTCAAGTGTCTATACCATTTTACTTTCCAGTCACCAATGTGAGGGTTTCTGATCTGTTCACATCCTCACTGACACTTGTTTTTTATTTACTTGTTTGTTTGTTTTTGTTTTTTGCTATAGGGCACATGCACTGGCCTGGAGAGCAACAGAAAGAGAGGGAAAGTGTGAAATCATCCCCTAGAGGAATGACCTCTCTGTAATCCTTTCTACTCCATTCTGCTCTAAGAATTTTGGGCATACACACACACATGCCCAGTGTGTTTTTAAGGACACCAGGTCCAGGACTCAAACTGCACAGTTGGCCATGTATGATCCAGCTGCTTTAACTATCACACAACTGGCTGGCCCCAACACATGTTTTTTTGTTTGTTTTCCTTTGGATTTCTTTGTTTGTTTGTTTGCCACGGTATGTGTGTACTGTACCAGAGAGACACAGAGAGACAGAAAGACAAGGGAAAGTGAGAAGTAACTGCTGCAATCCCTTCTTTTCCATTCTCCTCTAGGGATTTTGAGCACACATGCACACTCACCCAGTGTGTTTTTCAAGCCACTGGGTCCAGGATTTGATTGCACAGTTGACCATGTGAGATCCAGTGCCTTAACAACCTCACTACCTGCTAGCCTCAGTCACTTGTTTTTAATCAACTTTTTATTACTACCATCCTCATGGATGTGAAGCATTATCTTATTGTGGTTTTGATTTGACTCACAAGTTTATGATAGGGTACATGTACTCCCCAGAGAAAGAGAGGCAGAGAGAGAAATAGAGGGAAAGTGAGAAAGCACTCCCCAGGGGATGGCCCCACAGCAATTTCTTTTCTTCCATTCTCCTCTCAGGATTTGGACGTGCATGCACATGTACCTGGTGTATTTTTCAAGAAGTTGGATTTATGACTCAAACGACATAGTTGGCTATGTGGGATCCAGCCACTTTAACCACCACACCACCAGCTAGTCCCCAATATATATTAATTTTTAAATCAGATGAACCCTTATTTGAAGTTGTTTTATTTCTTTATATTAAATTAGAATTAGTTGGTTATGACTCAACATTTTTTTCTGTTTTCAGAATCTTACACAAGTTGAAATATTTATGGATTGTTTTCTCCATAATATGTTTAAACCACTTTGTAGAATGTGATTTTTTGGAAGTACTTTTTTAAGTTCTTTAATTAAATCCCATAAACTTATCAGTTTAATAAATAATAATAATAACTTGGGATTTGTGTTACATATTCCTCTTTATCTTTGTCACCAGGATATACCACTATAATAGATATTTTTATTGAATAATATGTGCCATAAAATGTGCTAACATCTTTGCATAAATTACATCATTTAATTCTTATAAAATGATAGAAAGTGAATACAATTTTTATATTTATTTAACCCATGGCAAAATTATGGCTCTGAGATATTTAATGATTTGTGCCTATTACAATACAACTTGAAAACATATGCTTTGTAGCTAATGATGAATTGGATATGAAGTGCTACTGGGAAAATTGCCAGCAAACAAATATGGCGTATGAGAAAGAGCATTGTAATGGGTATAATGCATTCGATATATAAAGCCAATATATTTTTCATTTCCCGTAAATCTTATTTCTCTGTGACTCAACATCCTTTGTATCAATGCCATCCATTACTTCGCAGGTGGAGTGAGTACATCTTAGAATAAAGAAGTCATTGCCCAGGTAGAAAGTTAGACTTTCTGAATCTTAGGCAAGAGTCCCATCTTGAGAGACAAGATTTTTTTTTCTAATTTATTTTTATTTTTGCCTTAGGGTGCATGTGCTTGCTGGAGAAAGAGTAAGGTAGAAATTGAGACATCAGCCCCTCCAGGGTGGATTGTTATACCATAATCCCTTCGTTTCCATTTTCTGAGGATTTGGCGCATTCACAGAAATGTCTTACATGTTTTTCAAGCCTCCAGATCCGAGACTTGAACCACAGAATTGGTCATGAGGAATCCAGCAACTTAAATCACCCAACTACCTGCCGGACCAAGAAAAATTATTTTGTAAGAGTAAAGTGACTTATTTAAATTGCAAAGAGTTCACTTGCCTAGACAAGAGAAAACATGACAGTCTGAGTAAAGATCTGGTAAAGAGAAGATAAATAATATAAAGGGAGTTTCTAGTCTATGATAAAAATTGAAGCATTTCTTCTCTAAAATGAGAACTTTGGCCAAGAATAAAGATGCAGAGGGGGTATGTTAAGGGTTAAAATTCTGTCTATATTCCTGAGGTCAATCTATATTCTACTTGATTAGGCCAAGACTCAAAGAGTGAGCCAACGGGATTAAAGTCCCACATAGGTGAAGGGATAGAGACATCAAAACATTACAGACTGATCTTCTAAAATGCTCATGACCAAATGATGAGATTAAGGCAGAGTAAAAATGTGATATCATGTACTGAGGCTGAGACAGGGTTTGACAGAACATCAGCTCTATTTTCCCAGAGCCTGTATGTGACATTGACAAAAATCCATGTTTCTACATGTCCTGCAGAATGCAAAGGATTTCTGTGAATTACAAATCAGGAGACTTTCTAGGGAATTCCTGTGCTGAGGGATAGGTAAGACAACTGGGAGCCTACAGTAAGTCTACTAAAGAGAAGGAGTCACATTATTGAGAGGCAAAGGATCAGCAGAACCAGCTAAAAGCTAGTCAGAGGAACTGTCCAACTTTCTGGGCCAACTAACAAAAGGGTTCTCAAAGTAGAGAATATATAGGTTACACCACTTGACTTTTTGGCAGCCAACTCATGAAAAGAAGCTGGTGACTAAAGACCAGTCCACATTTCAGTCAGAGATCAGCAGGAGTTAGTGAAACATTAACAAATATTCCTATCTCCCCCATCCAGTTTTTATACGAATATCCCTTGGGTCCATATATGAACAAGTGAATATATGTGGGACTAAACTGTGTGTGGAGCTAGGGGGATGTGGAAGAGATTGAGAGAAATTTGGAATACCTTAGATCACTTATCTAAATGAGAATAAGTTTACCTCAGTCAGACTATGTTGAACTAGAAAAGCCTAAGTTAACTTGAATGAATCAAGCTTACTCTCTAAAGTAGGTTTTATTTGTTTTTACGTTGTTAAACATGCTTGAGGCTCCTAGAGAAAGAGGAGGTCTGTCATGGGACCATGAAAGGACATATTTTTTCATATCTGAATCAGTGTGTGTACAGGTTGATTTCTACTCCCTAAGATGTAATTCTTCTAATATATTATGCATCAGTAGACTCTTTCCACCTTTTCAATTTTGTCACAGTACCAAGTATTGCTATATTTTTCTTGAAAAGCATATAGAATAGAAATACCCTTTCTGTATTTTTCTACTCCCCAAGAAGTGTGACAATAACAGTAAAAGTGTTTGAGAGAGAGAGAGACTAAATTATGCAAACACCAAAAAAAATCACTGAATTAGAAAATGAAGGGGACTGTTTATGTTTGTTCTTAGACTCTTAAAAGACCAATGATAATGACAGATAGATAGATAGATACAGCCAATAACAAGACTTTCAACTAGACAAGGTTTTCCCAATTTGTAAAACCCTGGTGAAGTTTACTCTTTGACTTTTAAATGTTGTACTTCAGTTTATCATCTGTTTGAGAATCACCATGAGTAATTTTTATTGATCATTATTTGACAAGGATATAAATACATAATTTTGATAAATATTCATGGATTGACTATACTATACTACTAAACAGAACTGTGTTATGTTATTGCTGATAATAGATTTTTCTTTTCTCTCACAATAAGCATTGGCCTTTCTAAATATGGTCTTTGGAATCTAACTGACCAGGAGTCCCTTTACTCATCTGTTTATTAGGGCCCAAATTTACCTCACCCAGTGGCTGTACTAAATTCATATGGAAAAGACTAAAATATCAGCAGAGACTAGCATCTGTATGTTCATCTCAAGGGAAGGTTGAGCTTATACTATGAAAAGTGACTCCTTTGTGGTAATGTTTTATTCCTGCCTTTTAAATAACTCTATTCTGTGCTTCAGTGACTTTAGTTCATTTCAGTCAGGCATCCTGAAATAATAACAGAATTCCAATCCATTAATCTACCTTGAGAAATATATTGCCATATTTCCTTGCTTGCCCAATTCTCCCTCAGTACAAAATAGGTAGGAAACCAATGATTTTATTAGAAATTTTCTTGGTGAGTTTTGAATCATAGTAAGGAGAACTTGTTATATAAATTAAATAAAGACTTCATAACAGTAAAAGATTAATTCATCTCCAAAACCCATGTCTTCCATGGTATATAGATGAGACATCATGACCCAGGTTCTAGGTTCCCTTCCTCTTGACAACATTGGCTATTTGCTTTCAAGTTTTACTTCTCTTATTCTTCTTTCATTAATGCTTTAATTCATTTGCCTTAGTTGAAACAATGATCCCAAAGTAGGGTTCTCTTTACTTCTTTATGATGTTTCTTAGGACAATAAACACAGCAAAAGCAAAGCAAAACAAGTCTTAAATACTGAATTATTACATCACTGACACAGAAAATTACCAATGGCTAAATAACTTTGATCCCTGAATCCTTTTAGAAAAACAAGGTCAATCAGTGGCATAGTAGTTAAGGTGACTGGATTCCATACGGCTGACAGCATGGTTCAAATTCCTGACCCAGTAGCTTGAAAAACATACGAGGTATGCATGTGAGGGCAAGTATACTAGCCCAAAATCCTGAAAGGAGAAATAGAGGAGAAGGGATTGTGACATGACCATCCCCCCAGAGAGCGCTTTCTCTCTCTCTCTTTTTCCCCTCCACTCCCATTTCTTTCTGGTAAGTACAAGACCCTCAACAGATTAATAATAATAATAATAATAATAATAATAATAATAAATGCAGAACTACAACTGTCACTAGTAATCAAGAAGACTAATTTGTGCACCCTTCCAAATTTAAATAGCTAATTTTCAGGATGCCTGCCTTAATAACAAAAGTGATTGCTAATTTTGAAAAAGATTCAGTACAGGGTACTTTAAATCATGACTTTTCTCTAATAAATATTAAAATTTTATAGGTAATATTACCACTTGATGGGGCAACTGCATTAGACAGATTCCACAAACCGGTGTTAGGAATCACAATTAATCACCACCTATATTTTCAGATTCTTTATGCTCTTTCCAATGGAATCAGAAAAATATATGTCATTAAGATTATAAAACATGAATGATACAATATTTTAGAATATCATCTGCTGTGTAAAATAAAGTATATATGTATCAATAAGGCTTAGTTTGCAATTGTCACCAAACTCTCTTCTATAAACATGAATTAGTATAATGTTAATTCAAAGGACTGTATTTCTTTTCCCTTGGGGACTGGGTAATTAAAACTTTGTTACTATAGGTTTTCTGTTTATTTATTAATCATTTTACTAAATCAAATAGGTTTATGTATAAGACATCCTGGGCAACAGAGAGAAAAATAAGGAGTGATAACACATAATGCTAGTTAAGATTTTTAGAGTACTTACTGTAACTCAGCACTGTGCCAAATTTTTTATGTGGATTACTTCATCTATCTCCTTCAGAATCCTACCAAATTGGTCTCAGCATTACTCAGCATTAATACAGAAGTAAAATGACAGTATAGATTTTTAAACATTATGGAAATTTACATCCTGGTTATTGCAGGTTTTTATATCTGGCTTATGCCTGTTGTTCTTGCAAATATTTAATCGAACCTGTTTTGCCTTTCAAAACTGTCTGTTGAATAATAAATGATATGGTCACCTCATTTAAATAATTTGCCCAGGGTCATATGGCTAGTTAGTGGCAGAACTGTTCTTAAACCCAGATTTTTGAAGCCAAGACCTAGTCATCCCCTCCTCCACAGCTAAGCATTGTGTTTTCCTATTTAATGTCCAGTGTGTATGTGTACATATGTGTATGCATTTTTTTTTCCTTTTTCAGAGGGTACATGTGCTTGTCAAAGAGATATGGAGGGAGGGGAGTGAGAAACTACCTCCCTCTATGGGATACAGTCATGCCATAAGATGCTTTGTTAATTTTATGATGGAACTTTTTTCACATACATTTTCTATGTATTTATTTTTCATGTGTAGAAAGTCATTACTGTAGATTTTTTCTTAAGCAGACAAACCAATGTTTAAAAATCAATTGACATCTTTTCTATAGTTTTAGTTGTCTTCTAAAACAACTAATATTATCTTGTTAATTCCCTTCTTAACATCCCCTAATTGTGTCTGATCATCTCTTGGGTACAATATTAGGATGTTATTGAAGTACCACATTATCAGTCCTCTTAACTCTGCAGTTTAATCTCTTGCCCTCTTCATTTTAACTTGACTGATCAACTTCTCTTAGGTCTCTATTAAATGTTTAGTAAAACCTCATTTATCGGGAAGACACACCTTTTCCTCTTGGGTTCTGAGAAAGAAAAGCAGTTTGGAATAGTCTGTGAAATGTAAGGTGCACTTAAATTTCAATAATTTAATTAAGGCATCAGCCCGAGTCTTTGGTTATGCTCACAACCATGTGAGGTGTAATTGCTCAAAGTCATACTTTACTTAACAGCAAGTGAAATACCTGGAAATGGGAACAGATTCACAGTATTACCCTCCCAGTCTTTTTCTCCTTGACAATGCTCCTGAAATTCCTGATGCAAAGAATAATGTATAGCCAGTCAGTTGTGTTATTTTGAAGGAACTAGTGTGAATTCTTTCCAAAGAACGTGTGACCTCCCTTCTCCTTGCTCTGTTTGGGGTATGAAAACTAGCCCTCTGGGCAGCTGTTTCAGTGCACATGTTCTAGGCATCTGGAGTCTCTGCTGCCCAAGTGATTTGTCCTAAACCTTAGCTTAAATAAGCCATTTCATTTCACTTACTGTGTATCAGCCTTCTCCTTTATGTTAACAATTCTAAGATACTAATACCTTTGATTGAAATTATTTTGGACTATAAAGAGGAAAGTTTATTAAGGTAATTAACTCCCAAAATAATTTTTGATACATCTTCAGAACAAAATAGATTACTACTATAATCTACATAATTAGCAGGTAATGCACTAAGGGAAGTTATATATGTGCCCTGTGAATATATTTCATACATATATAAATGTATAGACCTTACTTTAATAACAGGAATGAAAGATGCTCCATAAAATCATGTGGGATTCTTGGTTTAAGATTATTTTTAATTTTTACAAACTATTAACATCATTCATTCCTTTCTTTATTGTACAATAATGAATTTTCTGTACTAATTAGCTTTGGAAGCTTTCTTGGCAACAGGAACTAAATCAAACTCTGGTACTATAGCTATTTGCATCGATTAAAATAATATTTAACAAATTACTGGGAAGCTTGAAGGCTGAAACATAGAGGTATAATTACCATATCAAAGAATTCTATTACTCCACACTTACTGAAACAAAAAAGAGCTTTTCTCTTCTTTTGTGTTTTTCTTTTCCCTCATCCCTAAATTGTTCAATGTTTCTAAACAATTATTATCTCTGACTTAAAAAAAAACTGAAAAAGTATTTTGGTTTTGGGGTTTTTCAATTATTTCTTCAAATAATGATTGTTTTGTTTCCATAAGAATTCAAAAATGTTAAATTGATGCTCACATTATGGTAGTAAAGAAAAATACATAAAATAATACTAATAGGTCTGTTATGGGCCAGCTGGTGGCATGGTGAAGACAGTTAGAGCTCACATGCCAATAATGTGGTTTAAGGGATTGTGACATGACCATTCCCCATGGGAAGTGCTTTCTCAATTTCCTTCTCTTTCTCTCTCTCTCAATGTCTCTGGTAAGCATATATTCCTTCTGACAAAATTTTAAAATTTGTTTTAAAAAATAAAACGTTCATTATTCAATTATTTACCTATATATTCTTCTTTCCCAAATATAGCTATGTCAAACAGAAAAGAGATAAATCTCCAACCAGTTATAGCCTAGATGCTTACATCCATAAAATCACTTTAATTTTATCATTTTTATGTAGTCTGCAACCTTCTAAGTGTGCAATCAGAATTACAATTCTATAGATCAGCCACAAATTAAGGTGATTTTGTTATTCTCTATATAGACATCTTAAAACTAAACCTGTAAGTTTGGTTAGGTTTTTAGCACTTCTACCAATCAATTTATGACCTTGAATACATTAGCAATATGCTCTAACTGAATGAAAACTCAAACAAATTTCTTACATAGACAAATTTACTCTGATTTCTGAAAACCTCTAGCAATTCATATGCACTTTTGTTTCCACTCTATCACGTGGCCAAAGCCACGTACGTGTTTCTACTCAGAGATTTCTTTCAAATAGACCTCCTCATAATTTTTCACCCCAGAGGGTGTATGCATTCATGAGAGAGAGAGAAAGCACCTCCCAATAGGGTGTGGTTTTGCCACAATCCCTTCTCAATCCTGTCAGGATTTGGGCATGCACACATCCACAGCTCGTGTGTTTTCCAAGTGCTGGGGCCTGGGAGTTGGTCATGTGGGCTCCGACTCCCACAACCACAAGGCCAAGGCCAAGGCCAGCCCTCAAATATCTGTTCTTGATGCTCTTCTGTTCCTCCACTTTCATCCATCCTTAGCCTCAGTCTGCACAAATTTTCTGCTGATGTATTTATCAGCTGTCATTCAAATAAGTGTAAACATTACTCTCACTTTCAAGGATCTACAAACTGCAGCCTGCATGCCAAATCCAGCTGGCTGCCTGTTTTTGAGTTAATTAACCATATCCATTATTTTAAATATCATCAATGGCCGTTTTTGCTCTTCAAAAGCCACGACAGAGATCGTATGGCTTTAAAAGCCTAAAACATTTCTAACTTACCATTTTATAGAAAAAGCTTTCTGAGTCCTGCTCTCTTCAAGACTATATTTATAAATATATATGTATGGTGACTATCTAATGTGACAAAAATGCATGCTAATCATACAATCAGAGTGTATTTCCAAGGTAAACTGTAATTATTGCAATATTACAATAATATTATTATAATTCTGAGAATGAGAGCAAGAGAAAGAAGGCGAGATATTGAGATTTCCACAAAATGAAAATGTATTTTGAATGTATGTATATTCTGAAAAATAAAAACCAACAAAACCATTGTAGGTTAAAATTAACTTCTTTGAATTCCATGTTTATTCTGAAAATTTAGGGTTTATAATATTTTACGACATATTATAATTGATGGAGTCATAATAAAATCCAGCGCTGTTTCATTTGAAAATGTATAATGAATGCATTTCCAAAGGGATCAATGCCATATTACTTTCTTCTTCATAATCAGAGAGCCAGGACCTGCTATTCTAAGCTCAGCTGTGAGCTCAGTGCCAACACTGAGCCACAGACCATGCCAGAAAACAAGTATCATCCTAGTCTCTAATGTGATAGCTAGGCCTCATTTCAGTGTGAATCATATGCAAATTTTTATGACCCATTCAAAATCTATTTTTCTGATCAGGACTTATCTATTTCTAGTGTATTTTCTGAAATCAGGGTGCACATCACCAGATGATATCATATTGTAAGCAATAGATTATATAAACTAATAATTTTCCTCCATGAGTGGTAGGTTCATTTACATTAATAAATTACTCAAGAAATAGCATGGGCTTTCAAATTTGCAAACTCAAAATGCATTTAAAAACACTTACAATGAAATATTAAAAGTCCTGAGAATGTTCATAATGATCACAAGGTCATTTTCTATTCTAAAGGGTAAAAGAGCATTCCACTTTGCCAGAGAAACTATTGTCTTAGATAAAGAGCATTTAATTGTAACACAGAAAAATGGATGTTGTTCAATACTGCTTTGTCTCATTTCTTTACCTAAGAGATGGAACTATTCTTAAATTCTTAGCATTAGCATACTCCTATTTAGCAGCAGTCCAAAACCATTTGGTAATAATAATGAACACATATTCAACATTTATAACACATGAGATAAACATGCTTGTAGGGCAAAACAGTTGACTTTCAGGAATTGCCATTTAGTTGAAAGCAATAATGATTTCAATTAGAATTTAAGTTAGAAATACTATTTTTATAGTATTACAGGTGAAGAAACCAAGACATCATTGAGTATATAATATGCTCAAGATTAAACAAGGAATGGTCAAGCCAGGAAGAAAATCTAGGTCTGTTTAAAGCTTAACCACTGTATGATACGGACATGAATTTGATGAAGATATTTGGTATTTTAAAAAAAATCATTCTGAGAGTCATAGATTAGAATTTTTGTTGCCTTGTTGCTGCTGCCCGATTGATAATTAGCAAATCATTTAACCTTTGTAACTTTTAGTTCCATCAACTATCTTGTGGGGATAATTAACACCTGTGTTCTCCACTTCACAGAGATGAAAATGTAAGGAAAACTTCAAAGTAAAGTACATGCCTTATATAGACAGAGTAGATGAACTGAAATAGAGGAGAAGAATTTGGGCAGCAAGAATCAGTGCTCTCAGGGAAGAGGGTGGCATTTGGAGGTTAGAAGAATTCCTCTGAGGAAAATACAAGCAGAAATTGAAAGACTGGTATTCATATAACAGTCAATTTATTTGAGATTTGGAGAGCGCAAGGCTTGAACTCTTTCTGAAGTCCAATATAAAAGAGAGTATTTCAAAGAAGTGTGTTTGGTAGGATAAAAGGTTTTTTTCTTCACTTCAACAGAACAGCTTTAGAGGAGTGAAGTGGCTCAGTAGCATTTCAGGGGGAAATAAACAGGAAAAACCCTGAAAGCAGTGGCAATACTGATGTCTCAAGAAAGATATCATTAAAAAAAAAAGGAGCAGGAAAGAAATATTGTAACTGGCTTAGAGCAGAGTCAAGTGGAATAGCAGCTAGGTAGGAGGTTGCTTCATAGTAGGGGAAAGGTTAGAAAATACAAAGGTCAAAATGAAGAAATATATCATAATTAGTTCAATCTTCACAGATCCAATAACCAGAGACCACTTTAAACTTGCCTGGATAAAAGGATTCATTTATTATTAATATACTGTGGGAGACAGTAATATGTCACTTTTGCATAAATATTATTTTGAGCTGAACACAGTTAAAATGAAATATAAGTAAACACAAATGCATGTAAACCTCTTTGCCCTTTTCCTATTTGCCTAAAAGTAGAACATCAATTTACAGAGGCAAAGTGGTCCTCTTCCCCTCTGCCAGTAAGAATGAAGGTGGACCACTAACAATGACTTTAGACCCTTATCCACCAGAGACCAGAGGAATCTACATTAACAAAATTTAATAACTTCCGTTAAGATGCTTTTTCACAGTGTGATGTGTCTGGAGACGCAAAGTCCTTTATCTTGGTCTAATTAATCACTTCCATACAACTTTACTGTTCTTTGTTGAAGATACTGTATGAGCTGAAATTCAAATCTACTTCTTGGAGAATTAATTCTCTGAATAGCAACCATTATACATTAAATATACATGTTAATAAACTTCTGGGATATGCTCTCTCTTTTTGATCTGTCTTCGGGTATAGGGGTACATCAGAGCTAGGAAATATGAAAGGTAGAGTGAAAATGACATTTTCTTCCTGTACAATATCATGGTGTTTCCTGGAATTCAGGGAAAAATTAAACACAACTTGGTAAAAATAAATGTATTTAGAAGAAAAGTGAAAATAAAATTTAAACTCTCAGTAGACAAAAGCACCCAAAACAGAAAAACGGTACAAGTGTCATATAATTCTTCCACATGAATTAGTATAATTATAAAGGTTTTGCAGTTACGAATCCAACATTTTTGTATTAAAGACAAAAATAAATAAAGGAAGATTAGAAATGAGAGCTAAACAAACTCAGAGGAAACTAAAAAAGATTCCATCAACAAAGAATTTATGACTCTACAACCATGTTGCCAAGAATAGAACAACTGACTGTATGTATGGAATAAAGCCAAGACTGTGAAAATAAAGCAAAAAGAGAGATAAAATTAATCAGAGAAAAGGACTGCTAAAAAAAAAAATTCACCCACAAAAAACTGAAGTACTTAATCTCATAATTCTAGCTAATTTTCATAAAATAAAATACTTTCTAAATAAACATATTAAAATGTTGAGATTTGTCATTGGAAAAACTGACCAAGAAAAGTTCAAACCTAGGCATTACCCCACTGAGCAATAGAATAAGGATATAAATGAGGAGGAATATGGTAGAATACTGAACACACAAGTTAGCTTAAAGAGCTTAATAAGGATACATTTTATTCAGTGAAGAGCTAATTGAGGAAACGTACAATAATCTCTATAAGTGTAGAGAACTGAATTAATATATATACATGAGTTCGCAGCAATAATATAAAAACATGAGGGAGTGGGAAGAAGAAGAGGAAAAGGAAAAAGAGGAAGTAGAGAAGAAAGAGTAAAATAGAAATTACATTTTCTACTATTAGAGATTACCATTATTCTAACCACTTGACATTGAAATAAGTAATTAAAGAAAAAAAATAAGTATGTACTATCTCTTTTTAGAAAGAACTATATTGTTTTCCTAGTTGATGAGGGAGGATATTTCTCAGAAGAATAACAACTAACATATTTAGAAAGAATGATAGAAAAATCACTCATTTGTAACTTGTAATCAAGCCATTCCTTTTAGCAACAACAATCACTAATAGATGTCACATCTATTATGTGTTTAGAACAACACATTTTTACAGTGACAAAGCAAACATCACAGGCTATTTGTTAAGACCTATGAGAAAATTTACTTTCACAATAGCCAAATATCCTAATCACTACTTTAGGCAATAATGAAAAGTAACACACTGTTAGTGACATTATTATAACATGATTCAATGAATCATGAAATATATAATATGATCTATGAAATAATCTTGCCAAATTTTTTTAATCTGAATCTAATCTAGCCTTCAGACCTACTTTTCAACTTACAGAAATACAGAAAAAAAATAAACAAGATCTAAAATAACAATATGAAATAATCAGGCAGGACCAGTAGTTAGGGTAATGGCTATGTCGCTGGACTCCCACGTAGTCAACCGCAGTTCGAGTCTTGGACCTGGTGGCTTAAACCTGGTGGCCGAGTGTGTGTGTGTGTGTGTGTGTGTGTGTTTGTGTGCCCAATATCCCAAGAGGAGAATGGAGGAGAAGGGATTGTGACATGGCCATTCCCCCTGGGGGGTGATTTCCCACTTTCTGTCTCTGTCGCTCTCTGTCTGTCTGGCGAGCACACACACCCTATAGCAAAAACCTCTCAAAAAAAAAAATAATAATAATCAAGCAAATCAAAATGTCCTATAAGAAAAATTGTGCAGTTGTCTTGTGAAAATGTCATGTAAAAATAGGAAAGAGATCACTTTAGAACAAGAGACTAAAGAGGAAACAATATTATGTAGATTTTTTTTGATTCTCATCCTGAAACTTCAATATTTGAATGTACTTAGGAATCAGACCAGGCTACCAGGTGAGACAATGATATTTGGAATCAATGCATTCAGAAGGGTGAGAGACACCAAAATGCTGGAGTAGAAGTGATCTGGCTTTACTCTTCGCCAGTAATAAACAAAAATATCTAGTGATAAGATTAACACTTAGAGGAGCCAGCAGTTGGTTTAGAGGTTATGTCGCTGGACTCCCACATGGCCAACCACAGCTCAAGTCCCACCAGGCATGTGTGTGTTTGTGTGCCCAAGATTCTGGGAGGTGAATGGAAGAGAAGGGAGTGTAACATGGCCATCCTCCTGGGAGGGTGATTTCTCATTTTCTATCCCTCTGTCTCTCTGGTGAGTGCATGCACCCTAAGACAAAACCTCTCACTAAATAAATAAATTAAATAAATAAATAAATAAATAAATAAATAATAAAATAAAATAAAACAAAACATTAACACTTAGAATATCAGAATATCCTACAGCACGAAACTAAGGTGGCGACAATCCCGGGGACCTCAGAGCAGTGAAACTCTGAGAGCAGATACTAAGACTAACAGATCCCTCTGGACAGAGTGCCCCTCCCTCCAGCAGCAAGGTACTAAGTGGAAAAGTTCCTGGGACTTGGTTTTGCAGGTAGAAAGAGGGAGCTGGAGGTAGACAGCCAGCTTCCCCACCATCCTGGGTTTTTATGCATGATATCTGCCCTTTGTGTTTACTGCAGCACTGTTCACAATAGGTGAGATAGGGGACCAACCACAACTTGTGGCTGTTTCAATCAAGCGTCTCTCAACAGATGGATGGATAAAGGACATGTTGTCTATATGCACAATGGAATACTATTCAGTCTCAGAAAGGAATGAAATTGTCATTTGCAGCAACATGGGTAAAGCTGGAGGACAATAAGTTAGTGAAGTGAGCCAGCCAAAAAGATAAACACTGCTTGACAACACTCATAAATGGAAAATTAAAAAAAAAAAAAAGCTGACTGCATGGAAGATAGGAGACTAGTGGTTAATAGAGGTTGAAGGGAATGGAGGAGAGGGGCTAGGGAGAGATTGGCTACCAGGTGCAATGTCACAGCTAGACAGGAGGTATCTACTCTGGTATGCTACTGTACAGAAGAATGATTACTGTTAACAATATTGTATCATATTCTGCAACTACAAAAGAGGATTTTGAATGTTCTTACCACCAGGAAATGATAGATGTTTGAAGTGATGGATAAAGTTATCCTGATTTGATTATACAATGCATATATGAATCAAAATATTTCCACTGTACCCCATAAATATGTACAATTATTATGTGTTAAATTTAAATTTAAAAAGTAAAAGTAAAATCTGATCTTATTTGAACTTTGTGGGCAAAATAATAGAAGCTTGGTTGAAAGGATGTGACTCCGTTTGACTTGGCTCTGAAACTCAGAGGATGAAAGTGGCATATGTGCAAAAATGGATGATTTCTGACAAAAAATAGCCTTATTAGTATAATATAATCCACGGGCTTGCAGGGATTTTTTTTTCTTTTCAGTTTGCTATAAAGTGCATGCACTCACTAGAGAGAGAAAGAGAAAAAGAGAGAAAGAGAGAAAGAGAGAAAGCACTCTTCAGGGAGGATGCCCATGCCACAATCCCTTCTTCTCCATACTCCCCTGAGGATTTTGGGGCACACACATGCACCTGGCATATTTTTCCAGCCACCAGGACTTAGTCATGTGGGATCCAGTTGCCTTAACTATCATGTCACCTAGCTGGTCTAAAGGGATTCTTTAAAGTGCTTTGATAATAAAGCTACATGAACCAAACTTTTGCATTTCTTATTCTAAAGTATATTTCTGTATTGTAATTTTGTCCTTAAGACCCCTGATATATAAGAAGCTGTATTTGATTATTAAATTGGCTTGTCCATTATTTATAAAAAAAGGTTGGGAAGGATCATGTCATGGTAATAGCCTTTTTGTCTTTGAAAATTGATTGTTTACCTCATTCAACTCAAATTCCAAAGTACTCAGGCCTATAACCTTTGTCCTTTTATTCTACTTCCTCTGGAAAATGCTCTATTCTTATATTTAATTGATTGCTTGAATATGAATGACTCTCCATTCTGTATTTTTATATCTGACCTCTCACCTAAACATCAATGAATTCTAATATTATCTCTATCAGAGACTAGCTAGGCAAAGTTTGCCCAGTGATTTAATTTGTGATCTATTCCTATTACGCACGTTGTAGAGTAAAAATAGTAGACTGACCTACCACGGGAGTTTATTCTAATAAACCAATAAGGAAATGTATGAAAGATTCTAATAGATGTAAAAGAATGTGTTTAAGAAAATGTCCTCAGTGGTTCCTCATATATATGGATGTTATGTTTGAGGTGAATATGATTTTATATAGGTGCCAATAAGCAAATTACTTTCATTGAGGATCAATATGCATAATCAATCCTATTTTCTTGTTGTTATGCATTGAGGAAATATTTATATAATTAAGGGAGGTTAAATTATACCCATTTTTTTTCCATAAGTAAATAAAATAATTTTTAAAAATGTGTGGGGCCAGCAGGTGGTGTGGTGAATGAGGAGCTAGACTCTCACATGGTCAACTGCAGTTTAAGTCTCAGACCCAGTGACTTGAAACTCATGCTGAGCACATGTGCGTGTGTGCCCCAAATCCTGAGAATGGAGGAGAAGGGATTGCAGCATGGCCATCCCCCCGGGGGGGGATTTTTCACTTTCTGTTTTTCCAGTGAATGCAAATGCCCTATCTATCACAAAAATCTCCCTCAAAAAAAAAAAAAAAAAAAAAAAAAAGGAAAAAAATACTATGGAGCCAGCCCGTGGCGTGCTACTTACGGTGTTGGATTCCCACATGACCAATAATATTCAAGTCCCAGATCAGTGCCTTGAAAAATCATGCCAGGCACATGTGTGTGCCCAAAATCCCAAGAAGAGAATAGAGATGAGATTGTGGCTCAACCATCCCCCCCAGAGCATGATTGCTTACTTTTCCTTCTCTCTGTCTTTCTCTATCTCCTCCAAGCACACATGTCATAACCTTAGAAGTAAAAAGAAGAAAAAAAAAAAAGGACATTATGGGCAATGATAAAATAGCCTCAGAAAAATAACTATCAATATGTTGTTGAACTATGTACCTGGAGTAGGACTGTGTGACTGAAAGCTTTTTTAAAACCTTTTTCTCTGAAAGGCAATTTAGTTATCATAAAACTTAAAGAACATGAAGCTGGATTTCCTGAAGATGTAGAGAAAATGGCCATAGATCAGTAGACGATGCATTGCAGAATAACAGATTCTGATGACAGATCAGAGTATCTTATAAAACAGGGACATACACATTTCAGGCCAGTTATCTAGAAATTTAAAACAGTCTTGCATCTGAAGCTATGATGAGGCTTGAAACAAATCAACAAAAAGAAAAACAATAAAAACTTTAATAAAAACATTTCCAATTCGAAATTTGTCTATGCACCCTTGAAAAGCAGAGGGCATCAAGGTTTTATTAAATTCCAGGTCAAGTCATTCTGAATGTGGATTTTATCCTAAAATGCCTCTAATTTTATGTCATAAAGCTCTATATGGAAGGTTGGTAAATACCACCTTTTTCCCCCTCTAGTGATTACCATGTACTATTTGGGAAAGGTTTTCTTACTTTTATGCTAAAGTGTGGCTTTCAGTGACTGGTAAATCTAACTAGAGATTCTCAGTACAGAATTTGTCTTCTTTAGAAACAAAATACTTTCTGGGCTTTTAAATCCTTGAGAATGTTTGCAAGCATTTTTTTTTTTTTTTCCAGTCTTGATGATATTGAATACAGCCCTTCTTTCCTTTGCTGACACCATAATTCCAGTCGTCACTTCCACTGGCTCTACATTATTAGAGACAATTCTTCCTAGGAAAGTGGCCAAAGCAAAAAGAGACAGTATCACCTCACCATCCTGCTACTAATCAAGAAAAGTTCAAGAACTGCCTTTGATCGAGCACATGAAAGGTAATGCAAAAGTAGAAGCAAAGAGATTATGGGATTTTGACGTTACTCATTTTCTCATTTGGGGATTTGCTGTTTTGAAAAGCCATAGATGAGCACTGAAATGTAAGTCATTAGTAAAATTTATAAATAAAAATCAAGACATAAGAAGGTGTTATCTCACACTCTCAAAAAATGCCTGCATATTCTTCCTGTCTAATGGCCCATTTGGCTCTAAGTTTCTAGATCTCCTAACATTTTATCTCTCACATTGTTTTCCTTTTTTTAATTTCTGTAACAACTCCTTGTGAAAATTAATCAATGTTCATTGCTTTTCCCCAAAACAATTCATGTAAGGCATTTTCTGAAGATATTTAGTTTGTGTTTGTTTATATTTTTGCCATAGAACGACGTGCTCGCTGGAGAGAGAGGCAGAGAGAGGGAAAGTAAAAATCACCCTCCACGGGAAATAGTCACAGCACAACCCCTATTCCTCCATTACCCTTTACAGATTTGGGGCATGCATGTACATGTGCCTGGCATGATTTTCAAGCAGCTGGTCCGGCACTCCACTTGAGGTAGGACGTGAGGAAATCCACCACACCACCTGCTGGCCTGGTGTCTGAAGATTTTTTGTTTTGTATACTGTGGCACTATATATAATATAAAAGTGAATATGAAGCAATACTGTATTTAAAAATCCTTCAGCTACCACTGCTTCTCTGCAGGATCCCAACCTAGTTGGGTTGCTAAGATTCCCCTGTTCAGTTCAATCCTCAATTTTCTTACACAGATCACTTATATTTGCTATCCTGTACTCTTTTGGTATAGTTTTTCATTATTGTGTTTATATGATAAAGCATCAAGAATGCTGGTTCTAAACACTCAGTGGTATAGAAGAACTGTAAAAAATTTTGGAATATCTGTGCAGCTTTGACTATAAGCCTCCCCAAACATTAAAAAGTAGCAATGACATTAATGGCTCATTGACAATTGTTCCCACTTTGTAACTATAGCAATAATTTATACCAGTTTTGCAAAAGGAAACTATGTTGGCCTAGAAAAATATGACAGGTTTTTTTAGGGGTTCTTTTGATTCTACATGCTTATTAATAAAGTACACTTTCCAAAATTTTAGAAAGGATGTGGCCTCACTGTATCCACACCAGGATTCAGGCATGAAGACCAGTTCCCTTTCAAATCCATCACACTGTGAAGATGTAAAAACCTACAAAATATTTTAAAACATTTAGAAGACAAAATCATGGTAATAATATCACCAGTAGTGTCTGCAAGAGAACTCTGGGAAGAGGCCATTTCCTCTGGGACTTAAAATTACATTATTTTTCTAGAGAGGTCAAGTTCTGAAAGGCAATGAAGACCTTAATTCCAATTCCCCTGAACCACGAGGTGGGAAAAGTTATAACAACCTCAGAGACCACGAGGAAGGCACTAATGAATGATAATTTATTCTCAGGAGTCAGGAAGAGCAGCCAATTCTGAGATGATGTGTTATAACTTCTGTAGCTTTTGCAAGCACAGAGGAAAAGCGCTGTTAATTTGTTGATGAGGAATATTTGAAGTAACATTACAAGTATACTTGATAAAATCAAGTTGTGCTAGGGGGCTAGCACAAGAGAATATCAACTATAACACCTATTTTAAAATTACACATGCAAATCTGAGCATATTCACTATAGGTCATGACTCATTTGTGGGCAACAAATCAATTTACTCTATTTTTCCACAAACTCAAATACAGTATGATAGATTATCAACAGGCAGCTCACATAGTACGGTTTTCCTCATTTATATATGTGCATCAGCTAATCATGTCTTTTGAGAAGTGCATGAATGTTTTCTACAACATAATCACATCTGAATTCAAATGGTTTCCTCGCTGGGGTTATTTTTCGTAGAAGAAAAAGTTTTCCTGTGACTCTTTATTAAAATTAACTAATGAACATGAATTCAGGAGGCTCAACACTTCTAATTTCCTCATGATAAAGCAATATTATAACCATGTATACACACACACACATACGTATATGTGTGTGGAATATATTGTCTATACCCTGAAAAGGTTTTGGAAAATGTATATTATTTAAAAACTACATTAATTTAAATGTTTTGAAGCAAAGTAAATTCATACTTTAATTCCACTTTTCCACAAATTTTGGAAGTAATCTTGTGTTATATATTATATACATCACATGTCACATAATGCATAACTCTTGCTATGTAAGATAATATATGCATATCATATATGCATACTTGTATGTACATATCTAAAGTGTATATATATATATATATGTATATATACATATATATATACATATATATATATATATATATATATATATATATATATATTTAGAGAGAGAGAGATTTTTGCTATAAGGTGTGTGCACTCACCAGAGAGAAAGAAAGAGACAGAGAGACAGAAAGTGAGAAATCACCCTCCAGGGGGATGGCCATGCCACATTCCCTTCTCCTCCATTATACCATAACCACTGGTCCATATATATGTGTGTTTGTGTATATAAATATATATGAAATGAAAATAGTAAAATATATTTTTTAATTAATTAATTTCATTTATTTGTTATTATTATTGTTTAATTTGATGAGAGAAGGAGAGAGAGAGAAAGTAAGAGAGCAAGCTGAGACTTAAACTTTGTCAGCCATGTGTCAGTCTAGCACCTTAACCACCACACCACCTGCTGGCACTGTTTTAAGTTTACTTTATACATTCAATCACTGCATAACACTACAACTTGTAAAGTGAATTTACCCAATATGAATATACTTCACACCAGTCCAGTTGGAGATACCATACACATTATCATCAAAAAATAATTATCCAGTAAAATATAATTTTAAATCAGTAGTCATAGAGTATTCTCTAGAGGAACATGGTCAACAGCATAAAGTGACTACTTAGGCCATTTTCGTTTTCTCAGTGGGGAATGCAGACTAAGAACAAGAACTAGGTTATTAAGTAATTTAAATAAAAAAAATGTTCTAGGCAATTCTGAGAAAAAAAAGAACAATAAGCAAAGAAAAACAAAACAAAAACTCCAGAAAGAACAGATCTTTAATTTTCTGCTTGCTTGGCAAGGTTTTTGCTTTTTACAGCTTTATTGAACCATAATTGACATGTATTAAATTGCACATAATTTAAGGATATCACTTGATAGGTGTTGACATACCAGGAGTCTGCAAAAAGTTTCTGGAAAATGTGTATTACGAAAAAACAAACAAACAAACAAAAAAAAAACTATGCATGGATTTTTTTTTTTTTTTCTTTGCTAAACAAATCACTGTCCACTTGGCCTTAGCTCTTAAATGTCTCACCATTTCCCAGTGCCATGATATTTGAGACCAAATTTCAAAACATGAACCTTTGGGTTCAAACCCTTATCCAAACCACATATTCCACTTCGGGCCCTCCACAGTGCATACCTTTCTACATAAAAGATATAATCATCCCTTTCCAATACACCTAAAGTCTTAATTTGTTCCAGTACCAACTCTAAGCTCCAAAGCCTTATCTGAAACAAATTGTGTGCTCCCAAAACACAAGGGTGAGACAGACACGAGGTAATTTCCATTCCAGAAAATGAAGAGAAATAGTCTCCACACAAGTCTGAAATCCAAGAGAGCAGATATTCAGTCTTGAAATTCGATAAGCTGCAACTTAGATGCACTCAGGGTGTTGAAACCTCGAACATCAGGTAGCCTTGTATCGGGTCCCTGCTGGGCTCAGTGCATGCTCCACTTCTCTCCAGAGTGCCTGCAGGTCTTTCAGTCTGGTACTGCACACTGGTGGCTCCACCTTCTGGAGTCTCCATTGTAATCTCATCTCTGTGGTTCCACTAGGCTTAGCTCCAGTGGGAATTTCCTCAAGCAGATCAAATATCACATTTCTGCTTAATTTTGTCCTAATGGAAATTTTCTGCGGTGAGTACACCCCATGACAAGTCTGTGCTTACACTCCCAAGGCTGTCTGAGACATTCTTTAAAATCTTGATAAAAGTATCCATACCTCTAGAACTCTTGCCTTCTACATGCAAGCTCCTGAACTCTGAGAGTTCACCGAATTATTTTCATGTGCACAACCCCAAGATCTGCCACTTGCATGTGTTGGAGTAGAGTGTGCTGTGGCAGCCTGACGAACAGCTCCAGCTTCACCTGGAGCCACTTGAAACACAGCCCTGTTGGAGAAATGCTTTAATGGGATATGAAGAACAGAGTCCCAAAGTAGTTCAGGGCAACTAATTTGTACCCTCTGACACACCCCACGCCACTCACCCCTAAAAATTATTCTGCTCTCCTGAGCCTCTGGTCTTGTGATAGGAGAGGTAGCTTTCAAGTTCTCTGTAGTTGCCTAGGGACTTCGTTTTCATTGTTCTGATTTTTTTCACTCTTCTAGGGTGATAATTTCTTTGATAACCAGTCTTCCTGCAATATATTCAGTGTTCTCAGCTAAACACGCTTTTTTATTCTTTGCCACATGCACAGGCTGCAAATTTTCCTTTCTTTTTTCTCCTCTGCTTCCCTTTTAATTATTATTTATTATTTCTCTTTCTAAATCATCTCATCCCTCTTTCTGCTCAGTAAAAATGGTTTATGATAATCATACAGTTCTTCTGGTGTTTTCCCTTAAAATATTGCTGGGCAGCTCATCATTCTTAAATTTGGCACTGGTGTAACAGAATCTTTGCTCCAATAAAATATTCCTCATTTTCCTGTGATACCTCCTTTGGGTAGCCTTTCTTGTCTATATTTCAGTCAGTATTCTGGCTGTCATCATTTCATCAATCTCTGAAAAGCTCCAGTTCATTTGTAAACACCTCACCTGAGTGTCTACCAAACTTTCAGATTTTCCCTAACTTCTCCAAAGTTTTCCAACTCCGGAGAAGTCAGTTCCAAAATCAGTTACAAAGCCACTTACACTTTTCCAGATATCTTCAGAAACATAACCCTTCTGACTATGACGGTTTCTATCTTAGTCCAATACTATGTTGTTTACAGAAATAAAGATTTATAAAGAACAGAGATTTATTTGACTTACAATTCCTCTGGCTATAAAGTGCAAAGGCATGAGGCTGGTATCAAGCCAGCTACATCACAGCACAGGCAATAGAAGCAGAGAGGATGATGGGCACAGGCAGAGAAACAGAGAGAGATAGATAAATAGACAGACCCTGGGGGCACCCAACTTCTTTTTATAACAACTCACTCTCTCATGAGAACTAAGCTCTTCTCTTATGAGCTAGAACTCACTGGGTCATGAAATTTATACCCTTATAGATTTGACTAGTACTCTGCAAAAGAGCTGAAGGAAACTAACTGGACCCTTTTGACCTTCGACCCAGCATTTGCCTCAGAATAACACAGAAATTACATTTTTGGTAGCATAGACAAGGCCCTCACCAGACGCAAAACCTGACAGCACCTTGATCTTGGACTTCCCACTTCTTTTTTTTTTTTTTTTTTTTTTTGGAGAGGTTTTTGCTATAGGGCGTGTGCGCTCGCCAGACAGAGAGAGAGAGACAGAGAGATAGAAAGCAGGAAATCACCCCCCAGGGGGGATGGCCACGCTGCAATCCCTTCTCCTCCATTCTCCTCTCGGGATCTTGGGCACGCACGCACGCACACGCGCCTGGCGTGAGTTTAAGCCGCCGGGTCCGGGACTCGAACCGCGGTCGACTACGTGGGAGTCCAGCGACATAGCCATTACGCTAACTGCTGGTCCCGAGGACTTCCCACTTCTAAGACTATGGAAATAAATTTCTATTACATATAAATTCTCCAGTCTCAGGTATCTTGATATATTAGCACAAATTGATTAAGTTAGAAAAACTTTCATGTCCCTCATGAAACCTTTAATGAAATAATTATTTAATACCATTCAAAAGGTAATGTATTTTGCTAAGAAACTGAAACTCTTAGTCTTGCTTAAATAACTAGAATATGCAAACTTCAAATTAATCTGTATATTCCCAGAATCTACAACTTTGTTTTACACATACTAAGCACTTGTGTAATAAATAATCATCATAGAATATCAAAACATCTATGGCTAAGAACTAAATATGTCTGTGAAGATATAAAATTAAAATTTCAGCTTGGTAGAGATTTCTAAATATAGCTTGTCATTAAGTTCTCTGATTTAGAGTAATCAAGAATATGTTAAATCTTTCTATGCCTACCTCGGGTGTAGCCATAGAGCTAATCATGTCCATCCTCCATCCCTACCCTCAAGGACACTACTAATTCCCTGATGTTTTAATAACTACAGGTAAAAACAATCAGGACGGAGACCTTCATACGTCTTCTGAGTAACTGTTTTAGTCTCCAACTGTTAGAACCACTCTCATACCTACTGCCCATAGGGTGTCAGCACTGACAAGTCTACTTAAGCTATTTTATGCTATGCAGGAATTCACTTTAAGATACAACAAATTATAAATGTCATGACTTTTTGACATCCTAATTTATAATACTGCCATTTATGAAGTCCTCTTAATGTATCTTTGACTTGTGTTATAAAATACTCTCATTTTTCTATCTAGTAAATACAGTCCTTGGAATGATTTTAAGAGAGAAACAAGAGGTATTATTACAATATATTTAATAGTGATAAATTAAAAATTGCAATTATTCTTGTAAGAACATTATCCAGTTATTAAAATTATAATTATGACTACTTTGTAGTCACATGGAAAAAGGTATGATTAAAAAAGTGACAAAATACAGAACACAAAAGTAAATCTATGTTGCTAGGCTAAAATATGTGTATATAAAAATAGAAATTAGAGAGGAATGCAGAATAAAATAATTTGTTAAAGTGGATGATGAATATTTTTATAGACAAACACATTTAGAGAAGACAGTGCTAGAAGAAAGATTTGCACATAATGCATATGTTTTGGAGATTAGTTTAATTTGGGTCATATTTACACATACGGAAAAATCAGTTTTTATTTCTTGAAAATTCTCGCAAGTGATTTCCATATGTATATCATTAAAAATTACTTTTCTGTTTTACATTGTATAAAACTCCACATTTGTAACCCAAGGATGTTTTAATTTGCATCTGTGTTCACAGTAGAGGTAACCCCAATAATTTGCTACTATTTTATACAGCTAGCTCTTGAGGGCTTTGAAATCTTTATTTTACACCCCTATTTCAGTATGTGCTAATCATGTCTGCTGGCAGTGGTTTCAGAACTGGCTCAGAGTGAGAAAACTAGGCTGGTTGGCCAAGCTTCACCATTCTTCCACAAGCAGACTGCTGAAGTGACAGAATTAGAACTAATTTGAATGAAACCTGTGTCTTTTCTCATGTGAAGGAAGTGTAAAGCCTTGCTGACACCACGACAACTACAGTTATCTAAGGGAGTGACTGGCCTTCTATTTCCAAGCTGGATCTGGAAGAAAGAAGCATCCTGTCAGGGAACAAACACCTCACCCGGTAAACATGCACATGCACATGTGCTCTCTCTCTCTCTCACTCTTTCTCTCTCTCTCACACACACACACACACACACACACACAATATCAGGAAAGTCATGACATCTTTTTCTATGCTTTTCTATACAAAAATGCATCATGACTTTCCTGACAACCCAGTATATATAACATGCATATATATACCACATATTATATCTATATACATTATATAAAAATATATCTTTAAGAGTGAAAAAATTGCTATCAACAAAACTATTATCTCTAAAAATCTAAAACCAAAAAAAAAAATTCCCAGAGAATTAAGTTGTTGGAAAAATAAGCCACTTTTGCATTTATTTTCTAAATCAGAAACTAGAGCAAATAGATTAAATGATAATATACATACAAGAGACTAAATTTCATGCATGTGTGTGTGTATACACACACACCCACACACACATAGCAAAGGGACAATGGCATAGCTTAGGAAACTAAAACAAATATCTTATGAAGATCAAACACATTAATTTAACAGTCTTTGACAAAACTCAGTAAATACAATCCAGCCTAAGAAGTATGACACAATTCAACACAGTAACTCCACAAAGAAAACTCCATTTATATTGACACTTTATATCTCTAAACATTTTGAATATTATAATGGCAATTCTATGCATAATTTATAGTATACGTATGTGTATTTGTTTATATATCTATATATGTATAAATATAAAATACCTATAAATATTTTTATACTCAAAAACTGTCCATTAAAGTACTTCCCAAGGCTGGCAGGTGGTGTGGTGGTTAAGAGACTGGACTCCCATGTGGCCCACCATGGTTTGAGTCCCAGACATGGAGGCTTGCTTTCTCACTTTCCCTTTCTCTCTCTCTGGTCAAAATAAAAAATAATTAATAACAAATAAAATTAAATAATTAGTTAAAAGAAAAAAGACCCACCTCCCCTTTTTCTCTTAAAACATTGAAATCCCTAGCTTTCTTTTCCTGACAAAATGATTCTTTGAACTCAGTGATACAAATATATACTTCCATCGAAATCCTTCAGAATCCTTCAGAATTGTAAAAGGTTGGATAACTGCAGAATTCCGAGCAGCCACCAAGGACATTGGCTCTGACCCAGTTTTAGCTTTACTATGTACGACAGTATCCTAGAAATACAGTTAATGTTTTTGCACTCTTTTTTTTCTTAAAGAGAGATTTTTGCTATGGGACATGTGTACTCGCCGGACAGAGAGGCAGAAAGGGAGAAATCACCCCACAGGGCAGATGGCCACACTGTAGTCTCTTCTCCATTCTCCTCTCAGGATTTTGGGCACACATGCACACCTGCCTGGCATGAGTTTTATGCCACTGGGTCTGGATGTAAGCCGCAGTCACTACGTGGGAGTCCGGTGACATAACCATTATGCCCTCTGCTGGTCCCAATGTTGTACTCTTAATGCTTATGGAATGGGAAAGTGAATTTGACAGAACTTTTCAAGTATATTTATTTGGTTTTAAGATGAATATTAATTCATATTTTTTACAGAAGATTTTACAGATTGGTGTTTCAATGACACACTTAAGAGGTGTGGGGTATCATAATGTGACTAGGTAATACTTCAGGTCAACAAACTCCACGAGGCAAACAAAACACACATCTCAAGTGCAAGCTTTTCTTTTGGATACTCATCCTCCCAAATTCTGTCAGCAAATATTTGTAGCATTATTTTGAATATTTTTTTCTGAGACTAAGACAAAGCTTTTTATGTGTAAAAATTAGAGATGGCTACACTGTATTTGATCTATTTGTTTTCATTCAGAAAATAGCAGCAAAGTGGTGGGGAAGAAGCAGGTGGCATGGTAGTTCAGGTGCTGCACTAACACAAAGCTGACTGTGGTTGGTGTCCCGGTCCCAGCACTTGAAAATCACACTGGGTACATGTGTGTGCATGCCCAAAATCCCAAGAGAAGAATAAAATTGGTGTGACCATCCCCCTGAGGGGTGATTTCTCACCTTCCCCCCCCCTTCTCTCTCTCTCTCTCTCTCTCTCTCTCTCTCTCTCTCTCTCTGTCTGTCTCTCTCCAATAAATGCATGCACCCTATGGCAAAAACCTAAAGTAACTTAATAAATAAATAAAAGCAAAAGGGCCATTGTTATCTCCTATTTGATCATTCATAAAATGGTTTTTATTTAAGATTTTTAAAAGATATTTAGTAGTTGTCTACAGTACCTAACAATGATGAAGTTAGTGTTATTTTGTGGTGGAATTACAGTTTTGTGAACTGGATGTTTAATACATAAATTATACAGAAAGCTAGGGAACTCATAGCAGTGACACCTAAGAGAGGGCAGGTGAATGGAGGGGTGGAAGGTGATGGTGTTAGAGAAGGGTTCCTAGAGGAAGTGGCTTATGATACAGACATTAAAGATAACTAGTAGTTAGCAAGGTTATGAGGGGGAAAGAGGAACAGCATCACATGATAATGCAGTATTTTTAAAAGAATTGAAAGTTTAGGATGGTTGAGAAACAATGTGCAAAGTACAAAAAATAAAAGTGTTGTCAGGGCTCAGAACACAATATTAAAAGTTGGAAAGATCTTGGATCCATGGCTTTTCTAACGTTCTCCAACTGTCCTATCTCCCACCCCTCTTTCTCCTACCAGATGTGTTATAGAAACCAGAAATTTTCTTCCCCAAGGTGGGTCATAGAAACTAAAACTCCTCTCTCCAAAGAAAGCTGCAAAACCTAGAAAGGTCACTCTGTCCCTCCTCCCTTGAAGATTTTCATTGTGGAGGGGTCCTGCCCCACACCCACAAGAAGGAATGTTATACAGAGGGGCCAAGAAGAATCAGAACAAAAAGGCCTAGCTGGCTTTTCATCTTTTAGTTTATTACAACTAGAATCCTATTGCTCAATCACACTTGTACATAGCTCTTCATTCATCATCAAATCTAAGCATCAAAACAGTTTTTTCCTGAGTCTTTGAGTCTTCATTTCTGAAGTCTCTTGTATCACATAAAACTTTGATTAAATATATCTGTTACAATTATCTCTTATTAATTGCATTTTGCTATAGGAATGTTGGCTATAACCTTTATAATGGATAAGGAAAGATATTTTTCCTTCTATATGATGCTTAGAAAAAAAATAAGGTTACCTTATGAATTACTTTAAAATTTGTGTAACTTAAACATGATCACACTGGAAAATCCCTGCACTAAAATTCATTATGTTGTCAGTTATGGGTTTTAGAATTCAAGTTTTCTAGAATTTTTATTGTTGAAATGAGATGTCCATGGTAATTCTAGATGCCCCTGTCTGAGTCTGTTATTGGGCTGCTAACAGAAATAACTGAGACCACATGATTTTATAAAGAAAGAGTTTTATCAATTCATAATTCTGGCAGCTGATCGTCTGAAGGCATCACAAAATGCCAGAAGGCAGACTTTGTGCACAATGTAACACAGTATATATTAGTGTGACCTTTTCTCTCTCTTTTCATCTCTTGATGAACCTACAGGACTCATTGTGGGGACCCAGCCCTAACCACCCAATCACTAATCTCCTCCCAAAAGCCCACTATTTTATTTAATTAATCAATTGATTTATTTTTTTCGAGAGGGTTTTTTCTTGCTATAGGGCACGTGTGCTCGCCAGCCAGACAGAGAGACAGAAAGCGAGAAATCACCCCCCAGGGGGGATGGCCACGCCGCAATTCCTTCTCCTCCATTCTCCTCTCAGGATCTTGGGCACTCATGCACACGCGCCCGGCGTGAGTTTAAGCCACCGGGTCTGGGACTTGGACCACGGTCGACAACGTGGGAGTCCAGCGACATAGCCATTACACTAACTGCTGGTCCCAGCCCCACTATTTTAAAGAGAAATTAAATTTTTCCCATTGTCTTTCTAATTAATAGATTTCTTCTATTAGTACTAATATCTTTAGCAACCAATCTCTAAGCAACACTTTTCTCTGGAAATCATGCATTTTCATTCATGACCACGTAACCAGTTAGTGCAATTTCTAAATTTTTTCACTTTGCTTTTCTTTGAATAATCAATTCTAACTTTAAATCATCTCTTTTCTTGCTCACCTCACTTAATACAGTTAACAGTAATAATGCAGTATCTTCTATATGTTACCTTGAAATATGTCAGATCTTCATCACTCTTAAATTCAAAATTCAGCAGAGTTGTAGGGCATGACCATTTTGCAATCAAATTATTTGCTATAGTGTAACATGGATAACCTTTTATTCCATTTACAATAAGATACCGCTTATTTTCCTCTGAAACCTCAGAATCATTTTTACTGTCATATTTTTAATCTGTATTCTGGTCACCACCATTTTACTAATCTCTAAAATATTCCAGTTTATTTCTAAACTATTGTAAGCTTCCTCCAGAATTCGGGATTTTCTTAGCTTTCTGTGACAAATTTCTCCCCATGAGCCACTTCCAAAGCCATTTTTAAATGTTCAGCTATTGGTACCCACACAATCCTGCTCGAGCACATCAGTTTCTGCATTAGTCCACTATTGTGTTGCTAACAGAAATACCTGAGACTACATGATTTGTCAATAAATAGAGGTTTATTGACTCCAGTTCTGGAAGCTGAGAAGTCTGAAGGCATCACCTTGAGTGGAGCACAGCATGGCCTATATCCATGTTGTTTTTTGTTCCCTACTGTGTTTACTGATAAGCCTATAAGGACTCAGTCACTGGGCCCTGTCCTAAAACCCAGTCACTAATTTCCTCCCCAAAGCCCCATGTTTCCACATGATAATTGAATCAAGATTTCATTTAACAGCTTTATAACACAATCAAGTCACAAAAAATGAATTTTGAGGGGACTTTCAAACCACAGCAGTCTAAAACTATTCCTTCCATTCCTAATGGTATCATAAAATTCTAAAAGTGTACAAAAACTTGCTTACTCAGAGTTGAGTAGTCTCCTATTCTGGTCATTATTTTTTCAAAATTCTGATAATATTATGTCAAGAGTTCACTGAGTCACTAATGAGACTTGAGGAAATATATTAGGTCTGCAGAAAAGTCATCATATATATTTTCCGTATTTTCCTATGTAAAAATGTATCATGACTTTTCCAATCACCCCCCAAAAATAAAAGTGTTAGAAGACTGAAAAATGGCAAATTATACTTTTAAACAATGTCAACACTGGGCCAGTGGGTAGTATGGGAGATATGGTGCTCGACTTTCACAGGGCCGACTAGTTTGAGTCTCAGACCTGGTGATTTGTTTTCTCACTTTCTCTCTCTCTTTCTCTGTCTCTCTTTGGTGAGTACACATGCCCTATTGCAAAATTTAAAATAGTAATAATAATGATAATAATTTTTAAAAATCTAAAATATTAAATAATTTTTAAAAGTCTAAAAAGTACATCTAAAGATGTACTCTTAAAATCAATCCAAAGAGGGAACCAGCAGTTAGCGTAATGGCTATGTCGCTGGACTCCCACATAGTCGACCACGGTTCGCGTCCCGGACCCGGTGGCTTAAAACACGCCGGGCACGTGTGTGTGCGTGCCCAAGATCCCAAGAGGAGAATGGAGGAGAAAGGATTGTGGCGTGACCATCCCCCCTGGGGGGTGATTTCTCACTTTCTGTCTCTATGTCTCTCTCTGTCTGTCTGGCGAGCGCAGGCGCCCTATAGTGAAAATCTCTCCAAAAAATTAAAAAAAAAAATCAATCCAAAGATTGGATTGATTTAAGTTTTAAAACTGTTTGTCCAAATAATAGCAAATGGTTCTCTAGAACAAATATTCACTCAGAACTCATATAGCCACATTTAGAGGAAATTGTAACAGATTGAATTCTACTATTTCTTAAGGTTAAGAGATCACAAGGAAAGTATAATTGTTCTTAGGTATATGATATACATCATGGTGTATTTATCATAAAGATATACAGTAAATGTACACATAAATGTAATAACTGTATAGTCACATGTTGTCTAATACAAGGACATATGGATAGACTAATTTTCAAGAGGATAATATCTAAAAATATCTAAAATACATGTAATTTTAATCGATTGGGAAGCCTGTCATAGCATTCAGTCAGTTTATCTCAACCTAATTGATCAGCCTGCTTACCAGTTTGACTATGTGGCTATTGCAAGTCATTCTTTCTTAACATAATTCCAGGTTTGTAATCTCTCTTAAGTTGACCACACATCCTGCTGAGCAGATCATCATCAAGTTGCTTCAGAAAGTGTCTGCTGATGAAATTTTCCCTGGCATGTCCATTCTCCCATTTTCACAAAATCCTCCTTTGCTAGATGTGTTCAGCATAAAGTCTTTCAGAACTTACACCTATTGTAACCTTTTTACTAGTATAAAAGATCCTAGTGTTTTCTGGGTGGGCGCACATTTTTGTCATTTCCATCCAGCTGTGCTGTCAATGTGACTGCATGCCCTGGTCTGACCCTTATTAATGCTATCTGTGAGACTAATGAACTCTTTTTTCCTTATAACTTTTGATTTATAGTTATAATTGTATCTGAGAAGTTAACTAGGATTCTTTGAAATCTGTGACCTGTTTCTGCTCATTTAAATGACTAACCTTGGGACCAGCAAATGGCATAATTGTTACATCACTGGATTCCCACATAGTCAACCGTGGTTCAAGTCTCGGACTCAGCAGCTTAAAACTCCTGGCAAGTGTGTGCATACATACCCAAAATGTCAAGAGGAGAATGGAGGAGAAGGGATTGCAGCATGGTCATCCCCCAGTGGGGTGATTTCTTGCTTTCTGTTTCTCTGTCTCTCTGGCAAGCATACGTGTCCTATAGCAAAAGTCTCTCTCTAAAAAATAAATAAATAACCTTAAAAGTAATAACAATAGCAGAAACAATGACACACAAAAGTACAGACTGAAGACAGGGAATTATTTGTTAGGTTTAAATTCTAGTAAATCTATACCTAAGCTTTATTCCTATACACAATAAGATAAGGAATAGACACATTCTTTGTTTTAGATGCTTTACCTATTACCTTGTTAGTGTATCACTATATCCTGTCACTGCTTCTGTAGGAAACACCTCTGTGACAAAGGGATTGCAAGGTACTTTGTTCAAGATATTTTTCAGGAACCTGAAGTCAGACCCTTACCCAGCCTCAGTCAATTCTGGTTAGCTGAGGTTGCTAACCCTCTCAAGGGCTTGCACAAGTGACAAATGGGCAACTCATTTATGTGGAAGATCATGCACTTCTTTTAACACACAACATAACCTGACAGCACCTGACATCTGACTATACACTAATAATTACTTCACCTCTTATAACCAATCACATCTGTCTACATCTCCATTGATTCCCTTCTATTTTCTTTCTTTCTTTCTTTCTTTCTTTCTTGCTTTCTTGCTTTCTTGCTTTCTTGCTTTCTTGCTTTCTTTCTTTCTTTCTTGCTATAGGGAGCATGCACTCATGAAAGAGAGAAGTAAAGTGAAAAATCACCTTCCCAGGGGGATTGCCATGACTCAATCAATTTTCCTCTCAATATTTTGGGCATGCACACACACAGGTCCAGCATGTTTTTCAAGGAGCCAGGTCAGGGACTCAAACCTCTTAATTGACCATGAGGGATACTGTCTGGCTGGCCCCAACACTTCCTTTTGTAAGAAAAATTCACACTTACAAGGAAAATCTCCCTTAGTAAATGTGTCTTATTCTTTCTTCCATGAAGAGAAGGATGGCTTATTTTTGTTTGTTTATTTGTTTCAGCTGAGGATGCTATTTGATTTTTGAGCTCAAACACCTCTTTGAGATACATACATTTTTTTTCGCCTATCTCTCATGCATAAACAAAATGTACATGTTATTGATAATAAAGTTCTGTTTATTTCTTATTCATCTGTCTTTTGTTATAGTGTACCCCAGCTAATAACTCAGAAGTAGAAAGAAAATTGTTTTTCTTTTTCTACAAATAGTATAATTAACTTATTTATTTTCACAACATCCTTAGGAAGTAAATATTATTACTATCTCCATTACACCAAGAAAACAGGCAGAGAGATTTAAAAATTGCCCTTGGTCAAATAGCTAATGAGGAACAGAGTGACATGACTCCAAATTTACTACTGTTAAGTAAGACATTACAATTTTAAAAGGTAAAAGAAAAGACTGGTTATAGTGATAGCAGTGTTACATGAGGAACTGATACTTCAAGTGATGATATTATAAAAGCTAGTAGAAGTACATGATAACTGACTTGAACTTCCTTGAATAGCTTTCTTGGGAAAAAAAGCTGGACTTATTTCTATGGCTTCAAGGAGAAGACCAGGACATGAAAGAGTTATATTTTCAGCACAATTTTTTTTTAAGATTTTATAATGTAATAGCTGCCAAAAATGAATTTTGATTAATGATATATAAAATTGCAGAATTGCAGAGTTCAAGGGATGAACTGTAGGTAAATGTATCTTCAATAATCGTGACAATATTTTGTACTACATTTAATGTTTGTGAACATCTGTAATGGCTCTTCTTACCCTTTAAATGGGTAATGATTGGTAGCCATCCATTATGTGTTTGAAACCTTAATACCAACAGGCAATCCATTTTGAAAGGTACACTTATGTGCTCACAAAGCCAATTAGCATGCTCTGGGTTTCAACATTTGCATATATCTGCATTTAATTTCACTTGATGTACTTGCAGTTAAACTAATGAAGACAGAATATACACTATCTTTTCTTTTTTCCCCTCTTAAAAAATTTTAGGAGGCAGAGCAATTCTTCAGTTTCACAGCTCCTGTTACTGAGTTAGCATTAAGTAGTTTTCCCTAAAGAAAGAAAATTCTTATCTATTACCTGCATTTTTCTCTCTCCAGCACTCTGTATTTAGCAACACATTGGGCCTGCCTATTCCACTCTAAATGTTTGAATAATTAACTATCCATTCTCCATTTTTAACTATAATTTTGACATAATATGGACATTATCAAACTCACAAATTAGGCTCATTATGTCTTTTACATATGGAATAATTTCTTCTTTTAAAAAAGAATTATTTTATATAAATTTATTTATTTTAATTTGACCAGAGAGGGATGGGGCTGGGGGAGAGAGAGAAAAAGAGTGAAAGTGATGGAGCAAGCCGCTAGGTCCGGGACTCGAACCACACTCAGCTATGTGGGTGTCCAGTGCCTCTAGCCACCACGCCCCCTGCTGGCCCCCTGAATATTTTCTTATATGTGATTTTCTATTTTCGTTTTTTGTTAGCTTTTTTTTAATATGAAATTTATTTAAATCAATTTGAGGTTGATCATATTTATTCCAGCATCATTGTTTTAACAGGTAATTTAGGTAATTTGTGCATACTAAAATTCTATAATGGCATACCATAAGAGGTCTTCAGTTTGATTTTTTTTAGAGTTAGGAAATGGTACATTTGAATGAGTGAAAATCTCCCTGGCTACTCATAGAGAAGTGAAGCCTCTTCAACTAAGAAATGACACCTGTCTTATATAACCTGAGTCCAGTTGAACCATTTTAAATCATGTTTCTGTCCATCAAAGTTTCAAAAAATAAATGAACAAAAAACATTTTCTACATTCAGAGTGCACTTCAGAGGCCATGAAGAAAAATGTCTTCAACATAGGCAGCCTTGATGGGGAACATAAGGGAAGGTTATACAATGCATCTAACAAAAACTTGAAACAAGTCCTTTTTAGATACAGTCTCCTCTTTCAAAGTTTCTTACTCACAGAAAGAGCTAAAATTCTCAACTACTTCCTTCTTGTCATAAAGATAATCCCTCACAGATGTGTTGTTCAGTGGTTAAAGCCCTTGTTGCCTGGCCATGCCATACACCAACACAATGATAAATTTATATCCCTATTTCTACTATCTTGCCCACTGCCCTACTCTCTGGCAAATTCTGATGAATAAAATTATTCATCTTATACAACTCTATAAAGTTACCATTAGGAATAGACTTCTTTGTTTTTGTTTTTGTTTTTGCTACAGGGTGCATGTGCTCTTTGGAAAGAGACAAAGAGAAGGAAAGTGAGAAATCACCCCCAGGAGAATGGTCATGCTATAATCCCTTCTCCTTCATTCACCTCTCAGGATATTGGTCAGGCATGCACATGGGCCCAGCATGGTTTTTAAGTCATCAGGTCTGGGACTGGAACCACAAAATTGGCATGTGGGATCCATCCACCTCAAACACGTGCCAACAGCTGTCCAGGAATTGACAATTTGTATATCCTAAAAATATCTATGATATTACTACTAGCTAGGGAAACACTGATCAACATTTGTTCAACCAACACTGACAAAAAAAAAAATTCTAAGTAGAGCTTATTCTGTATCAGCAGAATGCCAAGATAATTTATAACTAAGAAATTAAAACAAAAATAAACAAAAGATTATTTTTGAGGCAACTTAGTTTAACTGTAAAAAATATTCTTTGCATCAATACAGTCTCCACTGGTCTAGCAGAATCATAAGAAATAATAGTGTTGCAATTCACCACCAAGTTGCATAGTCTGTTTGCTTGCTTTTTATGTATTTATTCATATTGCCCAGCCCCTTTGATTCCCAGATGATCTCCTTACCTCAAAGTTGTAAACACAGCAATTATTCATAGGGTATGTTCCCATAAAGAGACAGAAACTTATAATAATCTTGAATATTATTATACTCATCTTCAAGATTTTGCTTAAACATTAGAGCAATAAAGACAAAATCCTAGAGTTAGGCACTTGAAAAGCAGCACAGACTGAACAATACACCAAAATTTATAATTAAACTCAACTTAGAAGCAGCATACCTCTTAAACAATACCAATTTAAAAAGAATAAAGATCTATCTATATTAAATTTGTGAATCAAGCAATCATTGAAACATTTTTCATCTGAGATAAAACTTGAAGAGAGAACTATTATTTGTGTAGGTAAGAGTTAGATGAAGTATGTTTCAGAAGAGAGAAACACAATTCACTAGTCACAATCTGATGATGATGGAATTTGAGTTTATCACTTACAAATATATACATAATTTCCGAGTGCTCTGGTGAGATCCTAAAAAGATAATGATAAACAAAGGTGACTAGGTGAGTCCAAAATTATAAAGGTGAGAACAAAGGCTTGGGACTTAAATAAAATTCATTTCAAAAATATATTTTCTTGAAACTAGTCAGCAATAACCTATGATTAACTATACAAGTTTTGTACTTGTTCCTTGGGTCAATTTAGCAAATTTATCTGATCCACTCAATTTTGCTATTAATTTTTTTTCCATCAAAATCTAAGCATTATGATGGATATTCTTTTGTTTGTTGGTTTGTTTTCTGAGAGGTGGTGGTGGGGAGAGGGAATAATGGTATTTATAGGAAGAAGAGTAAACAGGTGCTTCTGACAGGGTCTCTCCATGTGGCAATCCCTCTGTCACTGTTGCCCAGGTAACTGGGCTTACAGATACACACAGTTGTTTTGGTTGAACTGGAATCGACTCCAGGCTTCTCATGCAGCCCCAGCTATGGCGCAGTGATGTCCCCCTGATTGCAGCAAAAAAGGATGGGTCATATGGTGGGTATTCTTCATCACACGCTATCTATGCATTAACACCTGTTGTCTAAGCTAAAATCCACAAAATCCCTGAAGCTAGATTTTATTATCCCCAATTTGCAGACATAAAAACAGAGAACCTGATCATTTGAATAATTTGACTACAAAGCACACATCTACTATATGGTAGACTCAAGTTAAAATAAACAGCTTGATTTTATAACTCATATTCTGAAAAATCAAGGTATGAATTAAACTCCCTTGACTAGATATATATCAAGTTCACTAGGGAAACCAAAATGCTACCTGTAAAGAGCCTACCTGAGCACATTTAAAAGCTATTTATGTATTGTAAATATCAATACATAATTTATACATCAAAACTTATTTTAAGGACTAGTTCTATCATGGCCTTTATTTTGGGTTCTCATTTTAGAATAATCTGACAGTTCTTAGACTGATTTTGTTATTTCTCAACAATATAATGGTTCAGTTCTGTGTTAAGGTTGAAATAATATAAAGACTTGGGACCAGCAGATGGTATATAGTCTATGTCATTGGACTCTTGTGTAGTCGGCCACGGTTCAAGTCCCAGACCCAGTGGCTTAAACTCATGCCAGGCGCATGTGCATGCTTGCTCAAGATCCTGAGAGGAGAATGAAGGAGAAGGGATTGTGGCGTGGCCATCCCCCCTGGGGGTGATTTCTCGCTTTGGTCTCTCTGTCTCTCTCTGTCTTTCTGGTGAGCACACACATCCTAAAGCAAACACCCCCCCCCCAAAGAAAAAAAAGAAAAAAGAAAAGAAACAACATAAAGACTGACTGATAATGTAAGAAATTTGTTGTGAAGAAGAAATTGTTAAAAAGACCTCGATAATCAACAGTTATTAAAGAATGAGTACTATGCATGGTGACTAACTCACAATTTCATAATAAATAAGGTGAGGAAGGAATAGAACTCAGCAAAGTATTTGGCCTGAAAACAAATGCAGTATCTTGAAATAACTGACATGGTTAGGAACATTAACCCGAGGACATTCTTAATATATTCAGGGTCTATTCCTTTACCCATCTCAGAAAAAGAATCTGAATTTATTGCCCATCTTACTAAATTTTATTATAACATCAACAGTTCATGCTAACATAATTCTTAGTCATACTGTAATTGGGGAAAATGCTAGTAATGCTGGCTCATGATGATCATCTGGGCTGATTCCATAAAGAAGCTATTTATTTTGGCAAAATCAAACCCATTTGGGGACCAGTTTGGTGAAAAATGACCAAAAGGTAATCTTATTGTCCCTTCCGTAGGTCTCTTTAACTCTTTATTCTCTCCTCATACCATGTATAAAGAAAGAGAATAAAATTGATTTTAAAAAATCTCAAAATACTCCATAAAAGAAATAGAAGAATTCCATAAATTCATGGTTGTATGGAACCCCAAGGATTAAGTAAGTGGGATGGAGCTGCCAGAAAGTGGAAGATGAGATATTTGAAAAAAAATAAAAGTGGGGGGTAGAAAGTGATTAGGAAAAGAAAAAATAATTTAACAGACAGAAAAATGAAAAGTTATCTGTTGATGACAGCTATGTGGTAATATCTTCAACTTTTCTGATATGTACTGTATTCATGCTGGGAAAAGATCATTTTGTACGCTGTAAAGATATACAGTGATTAAATGTAATAGTAACAAGTGGGATTGTTAGTCCTAGTCTAATGGTGGATTGCAATGAAAGGGTTTTGACTAACAGTATTCAGTGGTGCCTAGATATTAGGTTAAACCATATGAAACTGCATATAGTATAATATTTTCTGATCCACAAAATTAGCAATTGTATATAATTAAATCTAATAAATTGATATTTAGTATTAGACTTACAATAATTAATCCCATGCCTTTAGTAGCATATGACATCTATATATAATTTTTTAATTTTAATAACCCTTTAAGAAATTGAAAGGAGGCAGGGGCTTCCTATAAAGAGGGATAGAAGCTTTGTGTGTGTGTGTGTGTGTGTGCATGTGCGTGTGTATTTGTACATCTATATTATATATAGGTATGCATATCATATACATAGGTATATATACACACAGAGAGAAATGTATATATATATATATGCATATGTATTTAATGTGTAGTATATCTCACACACCTATAAACAGTATATTTACATTTATAATATAATAAAGTAAGCAGGCATTTGTGATCTTGCAGTTTATGAAATGGGGAATCGTTTATTTAAATATTAAGGGTTGACTCAGGATGAGACTTTAGGAGAGTCTGATTTAAAGTAATATCAGGCAAAATTCCATCTGTGTATGAGACAGAGGTCTAGTTGTTAAAAATCCTCTGTGGAATTTCTTTTCCTCAGCAGGTTGACGAGTGGGAAAGAAAGATTTGGAAGAGATCTTTTTGTTTCATGCTCACACACGAAGATCTATATGCTCTTTTTAGAGGAGCGCAACCTTAGAAATACATTTTAGTCTCGCTCTAGCTAAATGAAGGCACGGGGATTGTGAGGAGGGATAGGGTTTGCTCCTGAGACTAAGAGAATACACTGTTGCTTCCTGGTCAGCAGCTAAGCACACAAGGCAACACTTGAGTGGAGGTACCACACAACAGCAGAACATAGCCAAAGAATCAGGCACACCTAATTGAAAAAAAGAAATACAAGTTCCAGGGGACAAATGTGTGAGTTGATATATTATTTATACCTGATTTTGCGCTTAATTTTTCTTTCTTTTCTAAATTTTATCATTCGGCAAAATTCTGAAAGTTCAGAGTAAATCTGGATTTGAACTATTAATTGGGAGATGAGTCAATATGTTAATATTGTTGAGACTTTAAATTAATAATCATATTAATAAATATTGAATTGTTGCTGATTATCATCATATGTAAGTAAGGAAACTGAAGCTCAGAAAAACTGATACAACTTCATTAAGTGAAGCTTAAGCAAGTTTCAACAGTTGAGCCCCACAGTTGTTATAGTAACCGCTGCTCCGTATCTCTTTAACTACCACTTCATGTGCCTGTACAATGCATAATTTTTCATACACACACACACACACACACACACACACACACACACATTCAAGAGGTCTGGTAACCCGCTGACCTGCAGAGCCAAAAGTCACATGGCTGACTGTGGGTGTGGATTCCAAGTTGACCTGAAACCCTCTGGGCTCATGTGCACCCAAGATCCTCATGAGCTGGAAGGAAGTGGGAATGGGGGATGCAAGGGAAGATCCTTGCAGAGGTGCCTGTATCTCTACATATAAAAGAACTAAAACTTTGTACATTTTTTTAAAAGACTTTCACAATGTGTTTAGGAGCCAAGTCATTGCTCCTAATATCCAAGAATCTTGGCCTTAAGATAATGTCGAAACTAGAGATTGGTTTCTCTATAACTTCCCTGAGAAAAAGATATTATACAACTAAAAAAAAAGAAAAAGGAATGCAACCTCTGTTACATACAAACATACAAATCACTTTTCTATAATGATAAAATGGACATGAAGATAAACACAAAGGCTATAATTCAGGTATCAAATCAGCTGTATGGTTTCAAATAAATATTTTGATCCTTCAACAACCGTCATAGACATGTGAAATATCATGACTGGCCCTCCTTCCATCCTGTTTCCTTTTTTTTTTTTATTTTCTCGAAGGATATTTGTGCTCACCAAAGAGAGAGAGAAAGGAAGCCAGAGAGAGAAAGGGAAAGCAATCCCCACCCTCTGTGGAGATGTGGTTACACTACATTCCCTTCTCCTTCTTTTCTCACTCCTTTTAGGATTTTGGGCACATACATACTGGTGCCTGGAGTGTTTGTAAAGCCACTGGGTTGGGACTTGAACCATGATGAGTCGTGCAACATCTAGCTTCTCTTAATCACTAGGCTACAGAGTCAGCTCTAAGTCCTTTCTTTCTTCTTCTCCTTATTCAAAAACAAACACACAAAAAAAATTCATTGAATATTTACTAATTGTGAAACAATATACTATTTCCTGCAAGAGCCGCAATGATTAAGTTCATTAATGGGCATGAAAGGAAGACAATAAGCAAGAATTAGAAATAAATTCAGAAAGAGGTGATATGATTAAGTGTTTTATTTTCTTTTTAAATATGAGAAATCAAAATACAGCATCACTTCCCATAAAAGTGAATTTTTTTAAATTAATGCTGACCTAAGCAACATTCAAATTACCATAAGATGGTGGTGAAGGAGACAAACTTCAAATCATTAAAATTATATTACACAGACCGAGCTTCACCATAGTTGTATGGGTCTACATTGCTGGTTAGCAGAATCAGGTGACATGGGAGCTTCAGTTTGATTCCTGACCCACCCTGTGAAGCTGGGTACAATGAAACATGCACATAGTCTCAGCTACTCAGGAAGCTGAACCAAGATTGTGAGCTTACAGCCAGCCTGCACGACACAGCCAGACCTTCATGCCAGGCGTGGTGGCATGTGTCTGTGATCCCTACAACCTATAGAAGGGTGAGCCAGGAGAATCACCCAATAGTGAGACACTGCTTAAAAAAGACCCAATGATCAAAGATAGATAGGTACACAAAGATTATACATAGACATCAATTTTATTGTTGCAAGATTTTGTTGTAACGTTCGTTAACAAAATAATTTAGGTAGAAATCTATTTATAACAGTTGAAGGAAGAAATTAAGCAAAATGGCCAAAACACAACAACTAAAAGATAGTCTCAACACATATATAAATATGTTAGAAGTTATTGCTGTCTGAAAGCACAAAAAGATTTTTTTTTTTTTAAAGAGAGATTTTTGCTATAGGGCACATGTTCTCACCAAAGAGACAGAGAGACTGAAAGCAAGAAATCACCCTCCAGGGGGGATAGCCATGCTACAATCCCTTCTCCTCCATTCTCTTCCTGAGATTTTGGGCATGCACGCTCACACGCCTGATGTGAACTGTAAGTCAACAGGTCCTGGACTTGAACCACCATCAAGTACATGGAAGTCCAGTGACATAACCATTATGCCATCTGCTGGTCCCACACAAACAGATTTTTCTAAAATGTGTTTGAATATAGTTGTTATAAAATTCAACTTGAATAATACACTTGCAAGGTTTTAAATTTATACAATAAAATAATTTTTTTTTAACTAGGCACATCACTCTTATACTGAAAATAAAAAGTCCATCCACAATTTAGCTTCTCCTCTAGCACAATAATGACATAACTCATTAGTTATTAGGCTTTCAGGGAGAAACAGACTTAAGCAACTCACACCTGCTAGGGCATGTTCCTCTTTTGTTTTCATAAGTGCAAATTTTTCTTTTTTAATTACTGCTGATCCAAACAACATTAAAATTACCATAACATGGGTATAATGAACATTATATTTATTGATATGCAGTAGCCTACCTAACAAGACAGACTCAACCATGATAATTACATGGACCACTGGACCTAGAGTAGACCAAGCATGAAAGCTTGACAAAGCATGTGTGAGAATTTGAAAAGCTTTGTAAACATCATTTATTATAAAAGACATATTGTGAGACATACATAATATACGTTCAATAATGAACTACTAAATGACTGGCAAAAAAATCTATTTCCAGAGTTTTACAATTTTAATATAAGCCAAAAATAATGTTGAAACATTCTGTTTTACAGTCATATTTCTATATAGGGCATTGATTTAAAAAAATAAAATGAAATTCCATAGTATAGTTCTCAATTGTTTATATTATTTTCTAATTGGGAAAAAGATTCCATGTACTGTGGTACAACTCTCCCAAAATCCAATTCTAAATTATTTCCAGCAGAGTATAACTAGATACATTTTTCAGAGACATGGTGTTTCTTAGTAAATTTGCCTAAATTTTGCATTTGCATTTACTTTAGATTATGTTTCTTCAGAGAAGATAAGTTATATCCAGGAAAATGCACCAGTAAATACATTTATATATTTTATTAGCCTTTACCATAAAATTATAGACTACAGGTTTTGAAAATTGAAATCAAATCTCATTCTTGGGTTTTATGCATTCTGGGCAACTGAAAAACTCAATTTAGAATATCTGAACACCATTGCCCACCTGGAAAACATATACATAGGTCAAGCCTATACAATGCTATTACTGTGTCAGCTAATTTTCTGAAATAGCATTTTGTTTGTTTGAGAGAATTGGGTGAAGATAAGAAAGAATCTGGGATCTTGTACAAAATCATGACTTATTCAAGCTGTTTCCTCTTCCTAGAGACTTCACCATCAAATCTAACTGGTGAAAGTGCAGTATTGTTCAAGTGTTTTAAGTTTCATTTTTTATCTAGACTTTCTTTTCTCTCTGACCACCTCCTTCTGCCTGCTAATACAACCAGACAGAACTAACAACTTCTATTCATGTACCTCATTGCTCTTTCGTATGGATAGCAGCAGAAACATTTTATAATATGTATTTGTTAACATGGCTATTTCCTTCTAGTATACTAAGAATCCTCTACTATTTATCTTTTCTGACCCAATTTGCTGCAATAGGATATAATATATATCTCTAATGAATATTCAATAAACGGATTGATGGATTATTGAATAAAAATATAACTCAATTTTTATTGTTGTTTGTAGTAATAATAGCTCCTTATTCCAATAAAAAAATGTCTTGTATATTAAGGGGTTCTAAGTTACTTGTTCTTCGATCAGAGTGACTGACTTTCCCAGTTTTTCTAGGATAGTCCTGGATGGAGTACTGAAAGTCTTATATCCCAGGGAACATTTTAGTTTGATATATGAGAAACTTGGTCATCTTGTCAGGTGATAACCATTTTGGGTCTCATTTTATAATTGTACTGGAGAGTTACAAATACATTAAGTTATTTGCTCAATAATACATAGGTGACAAATAAAAGATGCAAGATGTAAATTTTTTTTTGGGGGGGAGAGGTTTTTGCTATAGGGCGCATGTGCTCGCTAGACAGACAGAGATAGAAAGATAGAAATCACCCCCCAGGGGGGATGGCCACGCCACAATCCCTTCTCCTCCATTCTCTTCTCAGGATCTTAGGCATGCATGCATATGCATTTGGCGTGAGTTTTAAGCCACCGGGTCCGGGACTCAAACCAGGGTCGACTACATGGTAGTCCAGCAACATAGCCATTACGCTAACTGCTGGTCCCAAGATGTAAATTTTCTAACTCAAGTTCCCAAGCTCTTAACTATGACATTACTTGGCTTATCATTTTGTCCCCATTTTTCTCTCTCCATTTTTTATGTTCTAAAGAAATAGCCTGAGAAAAATGTCTTAAGGAAGCAATATGCATACATACGTTTGCTTTAAAATTGTACTTCCTATTATTAGTATGGAAAGCATATTGTTTTTAGTATTTGCATGAAATGTCACTGCCCATTCTATAGTTTATCATTTGTTCCCTCAGGTTTATAGGTATCTCTTGAAAATACCGTAAAGCTGGCATTTATTATTATTATTGATAAATATAAATTTAATTTGTTAGCAATTTTTGTGAATTTTAATTTTTTTTTTGTTGTTTGTTTTTTTCTAAAAGGAAGATTTTTGCTATAGAGTGCATGTGCTCACCAGAGAGAGACAGAAAGTGAGAAATAACCCCCGGAGGATGGCCATGTGCAATGCCTTCTCCTCCATTCTCCTCTCGAGATATTGGATGTATACACACACACGCCAGGCTTGAGTTATAAGCCACCAGGTCCAGGATACGGGCAATGGTCGACTATGTGGGAGTCTAGTGATACAACCTTTACACCATCTGCTGGTCTATTCATCTATTTTTTAAGTAATGATCTCTCTTCTTCCTGTCATTGATTTTTTTTCTTGATTTTTTTTTTTTTTTTTTTTTTTTTGGTCTAAAATAGTCTTGAGTTTGCCTCATTATTACTTGATTATTTATTTGGGCATTCATTTCTAAGTTGATAGTTATCTTGTTTAATATTATGCTTTTTTTTTTTTTTCTTACCATTGTGTGTCTTTTGACTTCCACTACTGATAATAGCCTATCAGTTGAGGGGCCGACCAGTTGTGTAGTGGTTAAGGTGGTTGTATCCCACATGGCCAACTGTGCAGTCTCCACCAGCAGCTTATAAAAAACACTGGCCAAAATAAACCCCAAAACATATAGTCAACTAATTTTTAAAATTTATTTATTATCATCATAATCTTGTTTATATTACATTGAATCACATAGTGTATTACATTTCTTTTTCCAGAAGGAATACCATGCATATCAGTCAATACAGAGACATTAAAATCCCCATTTCATCATCCAATATCTTTTCATTGTTTTTCTCGATCATTTTTATTATTATTCCAATTATTTTTTTAAACAATCAATCACTATTTCTCATTTTGCTTGTAAAAAGACTTAAAAATATGGAATGCTTCACGAATTTGTGTGTCATCCTTATGCAGGGGTCATGCTAATCTTCTCTGTATTATTCCAATTTTAGTATATGTGCTGCCGAAGTGAGCACTGATTTTTGACCAAGTGTACCAGTCATTTCAGTGGGAAAAGGAAAAACCTCTTTAGCAAATGGTACTGGAAAATCTAGGTAACCATCTTTCACCATTAACAAAAATCAACTCAAAATATATCAAAGATCTGAACCTAAGACCTCAAACATTAAAACTACTGGTAGAAAACACTGAGGAAACTCTGGGAGAAACTGGGATAGGCAAAGACTTATTAAGTAAAACCTCCAAAGCACAGGCAATAATCCCAAAAATAGATAAGTGGGATTATATCAATTTAAGAAGTTTCTGAACAGAAAAAGACACAGTAATTAGTGTGAATTGACAATCCTCGGAATGGGAGAATATTTTTGTAAACTATGCCTCAGATAAGGGACTGATAATCAGAAGACACAGGGAATTCAAGTGGGTTACCTGAAAAAAATGATTAACCCAATTAAAATATGGAAAAATAAGCTGAACAAAAAACTCTCTAAGGAAGACATATGAACAGCAAAAAAGCATATGAAGAAATTCTCAACATCCCTCATCATAAGGGAGATGCAGATTAAAACCTCAATGAGATACCACCTAACTGCTCAGAATGGCAAAGATTAAAAATACAAAACAGTTTGGTGAGGTTGTGATTAAAGGGGAATTCTCCTACACTGTTGGTGGGAATGTAAATCAGTCCGAACACTTTGTAAAACAATATGGAGGTTTCTCAAAGACCTGCAAATAGAACTATCATATAATTCAGCAATTCCACTCCTGTGTTTCTACCCAAAGGACAGGAGAATGTTCAGTTGGAAAAGTGCTAGCACACTAATGTTTATTGCAGCATTATTCACAATGGCTAAGACATGGAATCAACCCAACGTCCATGAACAGATGAATGGATTGAAAAAGTGTGGCACATATACCCTATAGAAGACTATTCAGCCAAAAAAAAAAAAAAAAAAAAAAAAAAAAACCATTAAGACCCTGGTATTTGATAGAAAGTGGACAAATATGGAAGATTTATTGTTGAGTGAAGCAAGCCAGGCTATGAAAGAGAGAAAAATTGTATGTCTCCACTTAATATATACCAACTCTCCATACTCTATGATAGAGATTGAAATATTGGAGGACATAGAAGCAGTGAAATTATTATGGACACTGGAGACTGTGTGGAAGGAGGGTGGGAAAGGGGAAGAGTATAGGGAAGGAATTCAGGAAGAAAAAAGTAGAGAGGCAGGGCATTTGTAGGACACAGAAATGGTTTATTACTTGTCGATGATAACATGTATAGTATTCTCAACTGGACTGGTCTGAGGTATATTTTGTGTTTGGTAAATTCTCTTTGTAAGCCAAATGATGTATAGTGATCAAATCTTTAAAAAACAATTATAGTAATATTAATAAATAAATAAATTATACTAAATTTAAGAAAAGAAATATACACTGGGCATATGTGCATGCATGCTCAAAATCCTGAAAGGAGAATGAAAGAGAAGGGATTGCAGCATGACCATTCCCACTGGGAGGGAGGGAGGTGCTTTCTTACTTTCGCTCGCTCTCTTTCTGGTGAGTGCACTCATTTTACAGTAAAATAATAAAAAAGTTTATCTGCTGATAGTCTTATCTAGTAGTAGAAAAAATGTATTTCTTGATCTTAGAGATCTAGTTGTTTTTCTAGTCTCCCACCATGAGATCATGTAACAACAGATCTGACTGGGGGATTAGGTTTGATGATGTTAGGCAGAACATCTGTCACTTGGGTAAAACTTTAAACTTTAGATGTAGCATTTTTTTTTCATACTGTGTAAATATGTATGTGTGTGTGCATGCGTTTGTTTGTGAGGCAGAGTTTAGATGGACTATTTCATTCCAAATAGACTTTTAAGTCACGTCCCTGTTTTCCATCCTTTACCATGTCTTTTATTTGGCAGGCCCTGGTGTCTGCAGTCTCCCTTTCTCAGTTTCTATAACTTACATCCCAACCTACTTATCCCTGTCACTCTTTGGTTGTGACTTTCTCCATCCCACTAAATTGTTTACAATTACCCCATCTAGCTTCCGTATTTGAAAAATGAATTAATTGCAATAGTTTTATTATTCTTTGTAAAATACAAAGAGAAATTTAAGCAGATGGTATTATATTTGGACATTTTCTACTTATTTGAAAACACACACACACACACACACACACACACACACACACATACATCATCCATGTAGACAAGTCCTGTGTAAGTACGAAGAATGTAGTTATTCAAAATAATCTCTGTACATTTTGTTGTAGTGAAGGATGTAATGAGGATGGAGCCATTATTAGTGCATATTTGGAAAGAGAGGGTGAGAAATTTGTCAGGTAATACAACCTATTTTCAAAGGTAAGACTGGCAATGTGAATTGGTAGGTATCATGGGGTCTTTTGGAAAATGCAGTCATTTGAAGAGATGGGACCAAACAGCAACCCAAATTTAGAAATCTAAAAGCAAATAGTTGTAATAAAGTAGTGTAAGTATTTCAGTAAAAGAGTCCTATAGAAGAGGCATCAACAGAATCAAAATTTAGGACTCTATAACAGCAACTTAACATGTGCACAGTTATGCATATTACATAGATTATTTCATTAAATATTCTTTGAAATTCCTGAGAGAGATCTTTATGATTGCTTTCTTTACAAAGGAACTGAGTTGAAACTAAGCTTCCTATAGCATCATTAATAAGTTATTCATATGAGCTTCCTCAAAGATCTACATGTGATTTTCTGACAATCTTCACACTATGAGTAAAAGGTTTATAAAATATTTAATGTTTTTACACTATCTGGCCTAAATAAACCTCTTTCCAAAACAAACAAAGAAATAAAGATTTATTAGAAAACTTTATGAGAACTAAGTTATTTAATTTGAAACAAGAAAAAGACAGATAGGCAAACTATAATATTTTCTGGAGCTATTACAAAAGTGAACTTACTAAAAGAAGGGACCAGCAGTTGGCGTAATGGCTATGTTGCTAACCATGGTTCGAGTCTCAGACCTGGTGGCTTAAACTCATGTTGGGCACATGTGTGCATGCTCAAGATCCTGAGAAGAGAATGGAGGAGAAGGGACTGCGGCGTGGCCATCCCCCTGGGGGTGATTTCTCACTTTTTGTCTCTCTGTCTCTCTCTGTCTTTCTGGCAAGCGCATGTGCCCTATAGCAAACAACTCTCTAAAAAAAGGGAAAAAAAATAAATAAATAAAAGAAAATGCCCCCTAAGCATTTTACAGTTAAGTGACTGGTAAAATTACTGGACATATGGACCACAAAGTAGCAATTATCAGATTTATCCACTTATTTAACATTCTAGCTAGCTATTATTCTCAACTTCGAAAAATTAGCAATTATTCTTAATTTTGAAAAACACAAAAGAAAAATTAATGAATACAATCCAAAAGTTACTGATTTTTTCACTTTTTTCCCAATTTCTACAGTGTTGTTTGTGCAGAGATTTTTTAAAAAAAACTAGGTTATATATAGTATATATTTATATAAACTCTAGTTGTTTATTAGAAATTCTGAGATGACCAACAAGATATTGTCACTTTCGTCAGCTATTCAAGGTTCCTTGAAAAATTCACATCTCTTCACCCTTTTAGAGTTACACTGGATTGATCTCCAGTCATGTGATTGACAAATGATTAGATCTGAATTGTTAAATACAAAGGAAGAGACAACCTCTTAGGATACCAATGTTGTTGCAGTTTTCTTTTGGTAATTTAAGAAAGAACATCAGGTAGTTCTAGCTGTCTGCTCCAAACTATTGTAATATGATAATTCCAAACTTCCTGAATAAACTTTACAAAGAAAAAAAATTCCTATTCCTAGGAATAATCATTTGTGAAATAACAAAGCTTCACAACATTCTTTGTAAGTTTCTATTTCTTCCTGTGAGGTCTCAATTTACTTTTATTTATGTTGCATTTTAAATGTTATTGAGCATGGTTTGAAAAGACACTTTTTATGGAATGCATGCTCAGCAGGATGGGTAATTGTAAATGTGTTGTTTAATCAATAGTATTGGCCATTCTTTTTTTAAGAATGCTAATTCATTGCACCAAAAACAAAGAATGGGTATAATTTGTCTCCAACAACATTAATGTAATGTAACAATGATAACTAGATACATATAAATCTATTAATCCTCTCATTAAGTAAATAAATGTAATTATGTGAGGAAAAGTTATTTTCTCAGCCTTTAGAATTGGAAGTCATTAAAAAAACTAAACATATCTAATATATATATAACTGAACATTTTTGCATTAGTGGGTCAATAAAAAGAAAACAAAAATACTGAAGTTGAAGAATGTCTTGTCTCTCTAAACTATTACTAATTTTATACCTAATTAAAAGATGGCTGATCAGAAGATGGTTTTTATGGATCGTGTGCTGTTTTATCACAATGATACTAATGTCTTATATACCTCAGGCAATTAACCATTTTAAAAAGAGTTTGTATGACAAACATGTTGACCTTCCCAACAAAATGTCAAAGCTAGATCAGATAGGTAAGGAGGTTACCTAAAATCACATGACTTATTTACAAGTTGAGCTGATTTCTTGGAATGAGCAACCTTTCATTATAATACTGTGCTACATTCAAATATAACCATAGCTTTAAACTATGAAAAACACCTAAATAAGGTGATTTTTTTTAAGAATTATTTTTATTTAATTTTTATTTATTCATTTATTTAATTTGACCAGAGAGGGACAGAATAAGAGACACAGAGAGAGAAAGAAAGAGCGTGAGAAAGAAAGGAAGCCACCAGGTCCAACACTCCAACCATGGTCGTCCATGTGGAAGTCCAGTACCCTTAACCACCACACCAACTACTGGTCCCAAGGCAGATTGTTTCTAAAGGAGTTTTTAACATATGTTTAATATATTAAATGGCTTATATACTTAGAACTCAAAAATATTATTTGAAACGGTTTATAATTATAACTCTAGCCAACATACTTTTACTTTCAGTTTCTTTCAGTTTCTAACATGCTTTCTCATATTAAATTCCTAAAAATTAAAATGCCTAGTTAAATGGTGCAATTGTTTCTATGGGTATAATTATTAAAATTTAACTTCACTTAATAAACAATATTAGACCATTATCCTGTAATGTAAGTAATGGATAAATTTCTTATTTTACCAGCCATACACTTTTCTTTCTGAGAAGTTCTTCTTCCCTTCTTTGAAAAATGCTTTTCCACCAGTCTGTCATTTGACTAATATGGGAAACGTCAATTTCCTTAGTGAAAATGACTCTCTGATCTCAACCATCAGTTAAATATGAACACTGGATCCAAACAGGGGCATTCTTGGTTCTTGACAGTCAAAGCCAAAGGAATGAGGATGTGGCTCAAGGCAGTTCTTTTTCAGAAATGCTCTAGTAAGAGCTGAGTAAAGACAATCCCTTGTCCTGAACTTATCAGGGTAACAAACCAGCCTACCATCAAGTTAATCTTACACAAAAAAAAGCAAGTATAAAATAGTAAAGCCAACGTGCATTAGATTGTCAGGAGAGTCATGGAATATTTTTCTGGTTTTCTTTTTTAAACGTAAAAATGCATCAGGTCTTTTCTGAAAACCCAATAGATAAGCAAAACTTATAGTTGTAGAGATTATCCTGCTAGTTTTGGTTTGCTTTACTTCTAAGACCAGCAACTCTCATGCCTTTGAAAGTTTTACAGTATTATAAATATTCACTATCAAAATTCCACCCAACTCCCAATCCCACAAACACACACACCGAGATTTTTAATTAAATTAAATTAATTTTAATTTAATTTTGTTTTTAATTTAAATTTTGTTCCTTGGGGACCTGCAGGTGGCATGGTGGTTATGGTGCTGGACACTCCCACATGACTAATAACCATGTTTCAAGTCGCAGACCTGGTGGCTTTCTCTCTCTCTCTTTCTCTCTCTCTCTCTCTCTCTCTCTGTGTGTGTATGTGTGTATGTGTGTGTCTATCTGGTCAAAGTACAAATAAATGGATGAATAAATAAAACTCAATAAATATAAATTGAGGTCCTTTTACTTTCCACTATTGGGTTTGTACATCCAAATAGATCATTTTCCTTTAAAGACAAATAGGGATCCAGTTTTACTCAACCTTCATGTCTTATCATCCTAACACATTATTTCAGCTCTCAAGGATAATTTTCAGCCCAAAATGGCTGCTAAAGCTACAATAATCCACAAAAATAGTCCTCCCACACCTGTGAATTTTCTTTCTGTAGTTTAAATTACTTATATCAACCATGCCCCCAAAATAGGTGAATACAATACAATAAAATAGTTTGAGATAGAGAGAAATAGTGAGAGGCCACATTTGCCTAACTTTAATTGTACTGTATTGTTATAATTGGTCAATTTCAATATATGTAACTGTTGTTAATCTCTTACTATGTCTAATTTATATATTAAACTTTACCTTAGATATGTATGTACAGGAACAAAATAATATTATTGGGTTAAGTACTATCTATTCCTTTAGGTATCCACTGAGATTCTTGAAATATATGCTCCACACATAAATAAAGAATACTGCATAGTTTTGAACTATGTTTTTTTTTATATTCCCTTCTAAATTTGCTCTTACTTTTATTTCCATCTTTCTGATCACTATTTCCTGCATGATCTCACCTAGATGCATTTTTGTAATAAGATTTTGGATAAAAAAAAGAGTTCTGTTTTTAATTAAAAAAGAAATCTCAAAAATGTTATTAGGGACCAGCAGCTAGCGTAATGGCTATGTCGCTAGACTCCCATGTAGTTGATCGTGGTTCGCGTCCCGAACCCAGTGGCTTAAAACTCACGCCAGGCGCGTGTGCATGCGTGCCCAAGATCCCGAGAGGAGAATGGAGGAGAAGGGATTGCGGCGTGGCCATCCCCCCTGGGGGGTGATTTCTCACTTTCTGTCTCTCTGTCTCTCTCTGTCTGGCGAGCTCATGTGCCCTATAGCAAAAAAAAAACAAAAAAGAACAACTCTCAAAAAAAATGTTACTGAAAAATATATAGCATGAATTTAAGGAAAAATAATTTCCACATTTGGATAAGGAAAAATCAAGGTTAGATAAGGAGGGATAAAATGGCAAAGGAAAGTGTCAGAGAGATTAAAACATGTTAAGAATAAAAAATTGTCAGACTAACACATTTCCTACTGGATTAAAATACAGAAGGATATCCGAAGATAGGAAATTAAAATGCTATTTCTTTTTGGTTTTGTTTTATTTTTGTTTGAATTTTTTAATTAATTAGTTTTTTTAATTATTTTATAAAGTTAATAGTAATTTTACAGAGCACTATTTTAAGGTTTAGATCCACAACCAAAATGAATGTTATGTAAAATTGACTATAAATTACTAAAGAATAAACATTGGACACTAAACCCAACATTTCAACATAAAATCAATGCCTGCATAATTTTTTAAAAATAGTGATAAGCAAATAAATACAATGGTAACTATTTGTCTATTATATTGTTAAATAATTACTCTTAAATATAAAAACATGTTTATTTCTTGATTCACTTAACAAATATTTACTACCTTTCATGTGATGGACCAGGTAAAGGCTATGACAGTAAAGTAAGGAAGCAAAAGTCCAACCTTCATTTTGTGTATAGTAAGTGTACCTAAAATATGTAAAGAAATAAGCAAGATGATTACAGATTATGATTTAATGATTGCAATAAAAGAAGTAAGTACAATGGTGCAAATGAAAGGTCTTTGTGCAGCTACTTTGGAAAAGCTCAGAAAAAGATATGAACAGATCAAATTTAAATTGAAATTTCAGCTGATATAAAAGCACTGGGTGATATTCACAAGAGCAGCCATGATCAAGGTGGGAAAAAAAAAAAAAAAACACTTGAGTATTTCAAAGACTTGGCTCATGTTATATGGCTCAAATGAACAAGGAGTATAGAAGTATTAAAATAAATTGGGCTCCCAGGGACATTCAGTGGAGAATACTTAATAAATGGTGACTCAAATATCAGATCTTCGTACGCAGAATGAAACTAAACCCCTTATCTTTCAACATCTACAAAAATATTAATTCATAATGGAAGACTAAATGAGATTACTAGAAGAAAACAAGGAAAACAATTCAGAACATTGATTTAAGCAAAGACTTTTAAATAACACCTCAAAAGCACTAGCGACAGCACCAAAAAAATAAGTAAATTGGATTATATCAAACTAAAAAGCTTCTGAACAGCACAAAAAACAATCACTATAGTCAAGAGACAACCTACATTATGGGAGAAAATATTTGAGAGTTATGTATCTGACAGGGTATTATTAATAATAATCAGATTATATAAGGAACTCAAAAGCTCACTAGGAAAAAATCCAATTAAGAAATGGACAATCTATCTGAACAGTTTTTAAAAAGAAGATATACAAATGACCAGAAAGTACACAAAAAATGTTCAACATCATTAATCTTCAGGGAAATGCTAATCAAAACCACAGTGAGGTGTCATTTCATCCCAGTTAGTATGGCTAGTATGAAAAACAAACCAAGAAACAAAAAAGAATAACAAGTGTTGGTAATGTTGTGAGGAAAGGGGAACTCTAATACACTGCTGGTGGAAATGTAAACTAGTCCAACCATTTTATAAAACAATATGGAGGTTCTTCAGAAAGCTAAAAATAGAACTACCTTATGATTTAGTAATCCCATTCCTGGGTATCTACCCAATTGAAAAGATATCTGTATATTGAAGAGATATTTGTACTCCCATATTTGTAGCACTATTCACAATAGCTAAGATATGGAATCAAACTTAGTGTCCAAGAATTGATAAATGGATAAAGAAAAGGTAGTATACAAACATAATGGAATATTATTTGAGCCATAAGAAAGAATAAAAATTTCCTATAGTTTATAGTAGGATAGATGAACCTGGAAGAAGTCATGCTAAGTGAAATAAGTCAGCCACAAAAAGACTGATATTGTATGTCCTCACTGATTGGTTGTTTACTCTGCTTTCTTTTTCTTTTTTTTTTCTTTTTTTTTTTTTTAGGAGAGATTTTTGCTGTAGGGTGCATGTGCTCACCAGAGACAGAGACAGAGACAGACAAAGAGACAGAAAGTGAGAAATCATGCCCCAGGGGTGCTGGCCACCCCACAATCCCTTCTCCATTCTCCTCTCAACAATTTTTGGGCATGCACATACATGCGCCCGGTGTGAGTTTTAAGCTGCTGAGTCCAAGACTCAAACTGCATTCCACTATGTGGGAGTCCAATGATGATTACATCATCTGCTGGCCCCCATATGTCCTTACTGATTAGCAGAAGCTAAAAGATTCAAATGAGTATGACTAGAGAGTGTAAGGTTGAATGCCAGAAACTAGAAAGAGGAGGGAGATAGGTAACAGAAGGTACAAGTAAATAAGTAAGGTAAGTTATAGAGTATTATAGCATAGTAAAAGACAGTTGGTGACAATTCAGAGTGTGTGTGTGTGTGTGTGTGTGTGTGTGTATTTTATAGAAGAATGAAAGAATTCTAGGACATTTCCAGGTTACATAAACAAATAGAGACCTCAAAGTCAGAGAAGTGAACAAAGAGCATATGCTAAGTTGCTTTTAGCCAAAGTTGAGAGCTTTGAAGTCTATGAGTTTGGGTTTGAGAGTTCTAGTGGGTCATACGGTGTGTGCAACATGAGAGTTGAAACTAATAGACCTACATTAAGCCCCAAGTCATGAATAGCTGTTTCTCCATGTCCTCTGTAAAGTAGAATCATAAACACTCTCCCCACAACTCAGCCAAGCATCAGGAGATCTTGTAGAAATAGAGGGATTCCTCACTTTAGAGGATTTATGCTTTATTCCCAGAAGTGTCTCTTGCATTTGACAATAGACACACTGGAATAATAACATTGAAAACCATATTGGAGTGGCTGAAGAATGAACTAGATATAAGTAAGTGGTTACAGATAACACACAAGACACACTTGAAAATTTTTGGAATTGTTTTAAAGGGTTTTTTTTCTTAGAGTATGTGCACTGGGGGGAGTGGGGGAGGTCATGTACAGGGAAGGAAGAAAGAGGCAGAGACAGTGAGAGAGAAAGTGAGAAATCAAACCCCAGAGAGGATGGCCACACCGCAATCCCTTCCCCTCCATTATCCTCACAGACACTTGGTCAAACACGCACACGCACCCAGCGTGAGTTTCAAGCCACTGGGTTGGGGACTCAAACTGTGGTCACCCATGTTAGGAGTTCAGTGATGCAACCATTATGCCATCTGCTTGCTAAAGGCAGGAGCCTCTTAAGACACCACATATAAGAACTTGATGGAATATTGATGGAATAATCCAGTAAAGAGAGAGTTTAGTAATACAGAAATGAGGGAATGTATATTGAATCTCTATTGCATTTTGGCTATGAATAAGATAAACCTTACAATAAGCATCTGAAAATATCAACTGTTTCTCATTTAACAAAATCTAAAAATCAGATTTATAATTTAACAATAAAAATTGTTTTTCATATATAGTTATTCTGAAAATAAGTTTTCAGATACTTTCCTATCTGAAATCTAACTGGACTCTTGTATATAATTTTGTTGTTACTAAAATTTGTAACCACTTGATAGTAGCAAAATTCTAACTCAGATGGCAAAAACAAAATGCCAGGTCCCAAAGAGAATATATGAATTTTTGGGTCTCTTCAAGATTTAAAAATATGTAATGTAAAGAAAATAAAATCACTTCTTTTCTTCACTAGCAATAATATTTTATTTCTCCAACCAAGCTTCAGCTTATTGTCATTTTTAACTAGTGTAGAAATATGCAGAACAAACTTTGTTTTTACAAAAGCAAATCCATAAAAGGAATTGCACATCTTAAATTGTGAATGTGGGGCATTGACTTCAGATGCCAAAAATAGCATCTGCAAAGCAGTTTCTTCATACAAAGAATAATTTAAAAAGCTAATTTTTTTCTATAAATACAAAGTATAAATGCACCTTATAGTTTATAGTCTATCCATACAGCAGTGAACTTTGTGAATTCTTAGAAATGTATTGATATCCCTGTTTTCAGATTGTGAAAAAGAGATATATAAACAACCAATTTGCATGTAAAAGATTAGTATCTTTCTTGGAAAATCTTAATATAAACCAAGAGTACAGTACTTATAAAATCCATGTGAATACATGTACGTATAGAAGATATCTCCAAGATACTTATTATCCCATGAATAATTTGCTAAATGCAAAGGGAAACATAACATTAGAATGCAGTAGACTGGCTGTTATAGTCTTAATCAAATTCTCAGAAAGAGCATATTTTGTAGTGGGACAACTTTACTTCCTGAGATAATGTAATATGCAGCGCTCATTAAACTGATAAGCTAATTCTGTCAAAGTGTTTTACATGAATTTGGTAGTATGAGCAGGGATTGGCAAAGTTTTTTTTTTTTTTTTTTTTTCAATCCAAGGGGGAGATTATAACTATTTTAGACTTTTTGGTTCACATACAGTCTCTTGTATATTGCTCTTTTTCATTCTTTTTTTGTTTTTGTGGAGAGGGAGGTCACGTATAAATACCTTTAAAATGTAAAACCCACTCCTACTTCATGGTTTAAAAATATAAACAAGGGGATAAGGATTTTTTAAACATAAATGGTACTAAAGAGATTAGATATTAAATGTAATATGTGAAACCAGATAGTATACATGTAATTGGATCTTGCTTCAAGAACTTTTTTATGAACTAAAAAAGACATTTTAGAACATTTTTACTTATTCAAACTATTCCTTATTTCCAAAAATGTTGATAATTATTACTTCCCAATTTCCATAATATTAAAAAAGACACTACATCATTGAAAAGATAATTTGCCATAAATTTGAAAGTCCAAAAGTCTTATGGTTTAAAACAATAGTAAACTTAAAAATAAAAAAAGACAACAAATTTGGACTGCTCATATTTGACTTAAGATCTAGGTAATAAGGCACTGATATTGCACCGATGTATTCTAAATCACCACACAGATAGATATCTTAAAAAATCTTTGTAAAACTAAAACAAAAACAAAAACTGTATTTTTTTTTCTATGAGAGACAGAGACAAGTACCCCAACACAGTTCTCACGCCATGATCTACCTCCAGCCTCGAACAGCATGGATCACAGGTACATGTATGCCCTGCCCTGTGTGTACAGCAAATTCTCAGGGAGCAAATCCAGGTCCTTCCCATGTAGGAACAGTTGTGACACTGCTGCGATGCCATCTGGCCCCTCTGAGACAAAGCATGTACAGTCTTCACTTGATATGCAACTCTGTGGGCACAAGCCAATACCAGGCTGAGTGTCCATACTACTCCAGAAGTAGGATTTGTGGGCAAAAATATTCATATCAGTTGAATTAATTCCTGGGAGGAGTCACGGGAATAAATGATGCTTCTCTATTCTGTTCAACTTGTATATTGAGTTGATACAGTTTGGGGTAATTTGGCCGGGTGCTTAATCCTCTGCTCTCCTCTGCTTTCCCTCTACAGTCCAAAGAAAAAGCCATGCTGGCCTTTGCAAGGAAGTATGCTAATTATTGTGATTCAGCCCTGCTGGCTGCAGTACCAGCAGTCTGACAGAGTAACTGTTTCAAACCCCACATCATTATAAAATATTTGCTGGTATCTAACTGACTTGGAGCATAACATCCCTAATAACAAGAGCCAGTGCAGACAAAGGCAGGTGGGATTCCAATTAGCCCACCCCAACTGAGGAATCACTTGTCCTCTTGCCATTGTGCTTATGATCAAATTATTTCTGAAAAAGTACACACGGCTAGCTGGAGTTAATGACAGTTGAAATTACTAAATACCAGTTATAATGTTTACCCAAGCCCTTTTGTTGATCTTGGTAAAAATTCTGTCATAATTCATAACAGCAGAAAGAGTACCTCTGAGGAATGTCAACCTTACCCCTCCTCACAAATCTCTCTCTCTCTCTGGAAGAAAACAACAAAGGCCTCCAAGTATCAAGAAAATTCAGTACAGTGCTGTTGATATAAATTCATATGTGCACACACATTCACACAGAGCCACACATAAAATGTAAGACAGACTTTTTCAAACTTCATGTTATTTGCCTACATTTATGTATGTATATGTGTGTGTGTGTGTGTGTGTGTGTGTGTATGGAGGGAGCTAGATGGTACATGCACTCACCAGAGAGAGAGACACAGAGATAGAGAGAGAGGAAGAGAAGAATACACCAGCCCTTGGAGAATGATGATACTGCAATCCCTTCTCCTCTATTTATCCCTCCTTTTTGAACTCTGGGTACCAATGCACACATGCCTGGCATATTTCTCAAGCCTCTGGGTCCAGGACTCAAACTGAGTGGTTGGTCATGGGGATTTGACTGCCTTAACCACCAAGCCATGGAGCCAGCTCCCCCTTACCATTTTTTTTTTTTTTTTGGAGAGGTTTCTCGCTATAGGGCGCGTGCGCTCGCTAGACAGAGAGAGACATAGAGACAGAAAGCGAGAAATCACCCCCCAGGGGGGATGGTCACGCCGCAATCCCTTCTCCTCCATTCTCCTCTCGGGATCTTGGGCACGCACGCACACGCGCCCGGCGTGAGTTGTAAGCCACCGGGTCCGAGACGCGAACCGCGGTCGACTACGTGGGAGTCCAGCGACATAGCCATTACGCTAACTGCTGGTTCCCCCCCCTTACCATTTTTAATATGACATAGACTTTAACAAAATATGCCTCCTGTTGCAAGGACAGGTATTATTTCCTGAAATTTTATTTAACGGCACACACAAAAGTGTTAGTGTGTGTGTGTGTGTGTGTGTGTGTGTGTGTGCGTGTGTGTGTGTGTCTATGTGTGTGTTAAATGGCAATGAAACATTTATAATTACATTAAAATACAGTCAGAAAGTCTGCAGGTTATAATACTTTAACAGAGCAGAGAGTTAACAGGACTACATACTTTTTCTGCCTTTTTTTTTTAACTCTAAAACAAATGGGTATCTTAGAAAAAGCCATCTACCTGGAAACAGCAGTTGGCATAATGGCTATGTTGCTGGACTCCCATGTAGTCAACTGCAGTTTGAGTGCCAGACCCGAGGCTTAAACTCATGCAGGGCGTGTGTGCATGCATGCCCAAGATCCCAAGAGGAGAATGTAGAAAGGATTGTGGCGTGGCCATATCCCCTGGGGAATGATTTCTTGCTTTCTGTCTCTCTGTCTCTCTCTGTCTTTCTGACAGGTGCATGTGCCCTATAGCAAAAACCTCTCCGAAAAAAAGAAAAAGCCATCTACCAGAAAAATTCAAGTATGATGAAATCTACATTTATTCTCCGCAGTTGTAAGGGTAGAGAAAATTTACAGAAGCCTCATTATCTTACATTTACTGTGACCATAAACAAAATAATAATTATTATCAAAAAGAATTTGTTGTGATATATTGCTTTTCCTTTTAATAATAGTTACTGTATGTTGTATTTGTCTTCACATTGTACAGGGTTTCCGGCTATGTATGTTTCACTTATTCAAAAATACCTAAAATATTTCTAAATAGGAAAAAGAAATCTAATTTAACCTTGCAACCTGAAACTAAAGAGTGAGACAAAATTCTTGATGAACAACCAAAGTTTCTCCTTTTGTTTACAGCAAAAATGATTAATTGTCTTCTAATGGATGAATCAATACTTTGCTTAATTGTATCTGTTTCTCAGAATTACATACCTCTAGTTCATTAATTCTTCTAAATAGCAGGCTGCTTTGGAAAACTGCACAAAGCTTGTTGTTTCTTTTAAAGACTTAATAAATCTTCTATTCTCTTTGTCTTAATCAGTCTTTCACTAAGCGTCCACTAACAACAATAAGAATATAAAGTTTAGGTGTCCTTATGTAGTTTACATAAACACTATGAAAAGGAAAAGCTGAAAAGACTTTTTGCTTGTTCAGGACCTTATACTGGCAATAAATTTAGGAATGGACCGCTCAGTGATTATGAAAACTCATCATGTATTATGGAATCTAAACATGTCTTAAAACTTACAGTAAAAAAAAATCATAAGAGAAATAATAAATTAGTACAGTTATGAAGTTTGCCACTAAGCAAATAGGTAGTGTCCATTCATTTGACCGAAGTCATAGTACATGATTGGCTTACATAAGAAGGGCAGATAGGCAAAACCCCTAAGTTCATGGGATTACATTTTAGTAGATGGTTTAAACAGTATAGAAGCACATCAATAAATTAACAAGATCATTTCATCTAGAGAAAGTGCTATAAATATAACAAAGAATGACTCTTATTAGGAAGGATAATGTAAATTTGGCTCTTCTGTGGAGATGGTATATTAACTAAGACAGATTCAAAAACCAAGGAGTCAGCCATGTCACTCAGGATGAGGGGACAAGTACAAAAGCCTACTACAGACACAAACTAGCTGCACATAAGAACAAAAAGAGTGTATAGTCTTGCTGGTGTGTGATAAACATGGGTAAGAGAACTCATAATTATCAATATTATCTTACCAATCCATCTATTATTTCCTTTGAAAGGCATGATTGGCATAGTGGATAAAATCTGCCTTATTTGTTATTAAATAAAATTAAGTGTGATTCCGTGTTTTCCATTATGCTTTGTTGATGAAAGATTTAATCTGTCATTACTGAGGTGTGCAGCACACTCAGTGAGGCTTACTAGGGCTGGATTCTCACTGGTTACCACTGGTTACCCTCTGTCTCAAATGCACATGGCCCCTTGAGATCTAGTGACTTAGTTCTTTGTATATGTACCAGCATGAGTATCTTTGGCAAGCCAGGAAATCCAGTGTCTAGGTTAAAAGGAAGATATTTTGTAGTCATTTCGTTAATCCAGCCCTAGATGCCGTAGTATTACGTAATACTACGGCATCTAGGGCTGAGATAAACGAACATGCAAATACAATCATTTTAAAAGACTATAATAAATTAATTGAGGAGATTAAAAAGGATGTAATAATAGATATATTTAAAAAATTGTTAAAATTATTAAGAGTGGGGACCAGCAGTTAGCGTAATGGCTATGTCGCTGAACTCCCATGTAGCCAACCGTGGTTCGAGTCCCACACCCGGTGGCTTAAACTCACACCAGGCGCATGTGCATGCGTGCCCAAGATCCCGGGAGGAGAAGGGATTGCCGCATGGCTGTCCCCCCTTGGGGTGATTTCTCACTTTCTATCCCTCTATCTCTCTGTCTTTCTGGCAAGCACATGTGCCCTGTAGCAAAAACCTCTCCAAAATAAAATAATTATTAAGAATGTGGAAAGTAAAGAATAAATTACTACAAAATATGTAGTTAAGATTTCAGAGACAAAGAAATATTGTACAAATGATCAATGTTTAATTTCTAAACTAGAGATAGAATATGAGCTTAAAATATACATACACAAGAAATTATAGAATTCAAATATAAAAGAATTTTCCAATGGCAGATATACTTATTTTTTAACATTTAATTACCATACATCTTTACAGTATACAGATTGGACTTTCTGGGCATAAATATACTGCATCTTAGTTAAGCATGGAAATTCATTTAGAAGTACAGCTTTGGAGTACTTTCCATGAGTTCTCTTTTAATTGTGATGATCACGATAATCTCAATTCCTGAAATACAGATTTATGTAGAAGGACTTTAAATATGTTTGTCTTACAATTCTAAATACTTTAAATAATGCATGGTTTAAAAGCAAAAAGTTCTTAAGAGTATAAGAATTAATTACAGGGGTGCTGGCGAGTGGTGTGGTGTTTAAGGGTGCTGGACTCCCATATGACTGACCGTGGTTCGAGTCCTAGACATGCAGCTTACTCTCACTTTCCCTCTCTCTCTCTCTCTCTCACACACACTTTCACTCTCACTCTCTCACTCACTCTATCTCTCTCTGGTCAAATATCAATAAATAAATAAATAAATAAATAAATAAAATAACTCTTTTAAAAAAGAATTAATTGCAGGATATTCTCTTTTTTTCAATTTCTCAATTAACCATGCAAATGAACAATCCTTGGAAGTTAATGAGGAAAATTTAGAGCTATATTAATAGATCATGACTTCAAAGAGAAAGAAGGGAGGAGAGAATGGAATCTTAAAGAAAATGAAAAACAATAATAGAGGTCAAGAGAATGATGATAGAATGAAAAACTGTATTAAATATTAACTCAAAGAATAAGATGATGAGTATCTGAATCATTGTATATGAAAAAAAAAAATAAAACAGATGTGGCACTCAAAACTAAGGTGAGAAATGAATGTTGGGTACTTCCAGAACATCCAATCTTATGGTCCATTGTTGACACCAAGAAAATCTAATTACAAATTACCTCTTGACAAATATTTCTCCCTTGGCACAAAGTATATTTCTAAAACTGGTTTGGAAACCCCCTATTTTCTTTGTAGGTCTGCTTTTGTGAAATTACTTTGTGTAATTCAAGTTACTCTTTTATTTCAAAAATAATCAGATCAATATTTATTAACTGCTCTTTTTTCTGGCCTTACTACTTACAGCTATAATTATAAGTTATACTCATGGGTAAAAAGCTATGAAAAATATTGAATGGTCACTTAAGAACTTAGTCATGTATTTGGGGAACATAGTATCTTAGTAATACATAACTTTTTTTCAAAAATGTTCAAATTTGGGACCAGCAGGTGGCGTGGTGGTTAAGGCGCTGGACACTCCCACATGGCCGATCCGGGTTCGAGTCCTGAATCTGGTGACTTGCTTTCTGACTTCCTCTCTCTCTCACTCTCACCCTCTGTCTCTCTCTGGTCAAACTAAAAAATAAATGATTGAATGAATAAAATAAAATAAATAATTATAAAAAATGTTCAAATTTAGGGAAATTGGTTATAGCTAAATTTAATTACAATTTTTTTAATGATTAAAAATTTGTTTTACCAGGTATTATAAAAATGTAATTTAGGTATCTAAGTATCACATATCCTATTTCTCTCCTCTGTAGAGCCAAATATTTCAAAATTTGTTTTCACTTAGTGATTTCATTTTCTCAGCTCCAATGCAGTTGATAGCCTACTGCACCACTGTTAACACTTCTTACCAAAGTTATGAAATGATCTCTACATTTCTAAATTCAGTAGTGCTTTTAATATTATCACCTTAAGCGTCATTCAATGATCATTAGAACCAAGCTCCTAGTCCTCTCTGAAACATTTCTCAGCTGTTATTAAATCATGTCTTTTTCTTTATTCTTTGCAAATTTCTTAATCTTTTGAAGACTTATTCTCTTCTATTAGACATTAATTGTTGACGTGTCTTAAGACACAGATCCCCTTATCTTTCCACTCTAGATTCCATAGAAAATGTAACTGACAGTTGTAATATTTGCATGGTATCTACTCAATATATGGCTCTAGTGCAAACTTTCCTTTTAAACTAAGAACCACATAATTAACTGCCCATTAAACCTCCCTTTGCATGTACTTTGAGCTCAAAATATTCTAAATTAAACACAAAATTTATTCTCTTTCAGAAATTTAATCTTCTCTAGCAGTCTTACATGTAATGGTTAGGGATAATATGCATTTATTTTTTTCAAACTGAAAACAGGAATTATATTTGAAGACTTCTGCTTTTAATTTAATTTATTAATAAGTCCCTTTGATTTTACTTCAAAACTATATCTCAAAAATTCATTCATGTATTCTCTGTTACGTTTTCCTTCTGGAAATGTGAAAGGCTCATGTGGCTTTTGATGAGCAAAGAAATTGCACTTTAATGGACAATTATTCATCCTCTATGGGCCCCTCCAAACAATTCTGCCAAGGTACCTAGAAATATCTCAAGAGCATACAAATTTAGACATGTCATACCAATTTTGCTTAAGACAAAAAATACGATTCTTATAAGAACCTAAGGATTCTGCAAGTGTTGGCACCTGGTTAACACTCCAAGCATTTGATTTTTTTTTTTTTATCTCTTAATTTCTGTGTTCCCACCACACTGACTTGTCTCACATTGGAACATTTGCCTTTCCCTTAGAGATTTTTTCACGGGCTTACCACTCAGATCATTTGCATAATGAACTGTAATACTTGACCGCAAGACTTCAATTCAATGATCCCATATATAATTTCAACTCTCCTTATTACATGGCATATACCCATATGTTATATTTAAGAGGATTAGTAATGTATAATTAAGTAGTTGTGTGATTATTTGATTACCAACAGTCTTTGTCACTAAATTGTATGATCCATGAGGTAAGAGTCATGATGTTTGCTTAATTTTATATCTATTCCAAATAATATAGTACTTGGCTCAAAGTAGTGCAGTAACAATTTCTGAATCAATGAATATGTGAATAAGAGGTTAGAATGAGTGAATAGCAAATTTCAACCAGGAAGCAGTACTAGAACTAGTAATTACTTTCCTAAAATTTAGATTACTTTAATCTCCTTGACTCTTCCTTCTTCTATGAGTTCAAACTCATCGCTTAAGTTTCCTTCATATTCTAGTACTCATTTAGATATCATGGCATGCAAATAAACTGAACAGTTAGTTAATAAAGTTAAAAACAGTCACTTGAACCATACTAGTCTTCCCAAGAGTGGAAAAAAGTTGATGTATTTTTTTTTTTTTTAGTAGTTGTGAACTATAACTTTAATAGAAACAACTTGTGCTACAACTTCTTTAAAAAATACTCATTTATAATAGAGAATAAAATAAGGCAAGTGTAATACTTAGTCTTATTTCTTCAGCTTTACTAATGTGTCTTCATCCTTCCAATATTTACAGTTATTGATTACAGGCCTCTCTCTCCACTTCTATGGGGAAAAATGGATCACACATCAATTGGTATGTTCTGGTCTTTTTGCAAAATATATAAAGGAATTATGCTTATAAAAAAAGCCAGGTATTTGCTTTTTTATTAAGAGAGAGTTCTTTTGCTATAGGGTATGGGCACTTGCTAGACAGACAAGAGAGAGACAGAGAGACAGAAAGCAAGAAATTACCTCCCAGGGGGATGGCCATGCTGCAATCCCTTCTCCTCCATTCTCCTCTCAGGATTTTGGGAAGACACACACATGTACCCAGTGTGTCTGGGACTTGGACCACGGTCAACTATAAGGGAATCCAGTGACATAACCATTATGCCATCTGGTGCTACCCAGATATCTGCTCTTTAATATATTCTTCTAAAGCAGCACTCTCCTACAGTGATAAAAATGAAAGTGCTAGACAAAGAACAAATATATCCTAGATAAAATGTTATTTTTTTCTTTGCCACAAACTATACTGCAATATCTGTAGTTTTGTACTTTGAAATTATTTGAATAACAATGGACTCTTCATGTCAATTATAATAGAAAAAAAGTGTCTTAAAAAAATTGTGATCCACAACTTACCAAACAGAGACATATGGCACTTTACTATGTTTAATAACTACTTTGTTTTAAAAGTTTATAATTGAAATTAGGGCCCTCCTAGGGTCATACTATATGAAAGTCTTCTGTTATAAGAAATTATTAAAATGATTTTATTTATGTCCCCTAGTTCTACAGTGTCAGAGCAGAGTTTACTCAAGTTAATATCATCTATTTCTTCTTTCATGGCCAGTGGACTCCATAAAGAATTCCTTTGCTATATTTCTCCTACCACAGAGACTTACTTTACTACAGTCCTTCACCAGGCACATTTACAATATTTATTCATTATAGACACACAAAACCTGGCAAATGCAGGTATAATTTAATAAAATATCATCAATCCACTTCTCCCAGTAGTGTGTTTAGGAAGTGGGTTTGCATACTGAGTGTTGTTCAATATGCTTAGGATGTCCAGTCAGAGAGGGAGGATGGAGCCCACTGCTGGGTACCTGGCAGCTCTCCATCATATTGTCAACCATTACTGGCCACAGGAGTATCTGTCAGGGTCCTGGCAGAAAACAGACAATGCACTCAAATGCGGCAATTTGAGAAGAAATTAGTTAAAAGTTTTGGGCAAAAATTGGGAAGCTAGAGAGGAAGGTTCTGTACCATGCCACTGGTAACTATGGCCCAGTTCTTATCATTCTGCAGCATAAATGGTTGATGCCTTATTTTCCATCTCATAGCCTACCCTGATTTTAACTCAGGCGTAGAAGGCAGTTCTATGTACACTTCCAGTCATTCTACTTTTATTTTTGAAAGAATTATTTAATTTTATTTATCAATTTATTTATTTATTTTAATTTGATCAGAGAGGGACAGAAAGAGAGAGAGAGAGAGAGACAGAGAGATAGAAAGTGAGAAAGCAAGCTACCAGGTCCGGAACATGAACCAATGTTGTCCATGTGAGAGTCCAGCGCCCTTAATCACCATGAGGCCTGTGTTTTGGGAATTTTTCTTAAGCCATATTTAATCTATGGCAGGGGTGGGATAGAAACTGCATGGAAGAGGAGAGAAGTTAATAAGAGAGGGAAAATATGGTAGGGTGGGGATTTACATTAAGTATTCAAACTTTCCATCATTCAGAGAGAAAATGCAGAGAAACATTCTACACAGTCCTTTAGAGGGTGCTTGAGCAGTATTTGCCCAAAGTTTTAAAAAGCTCAGTAACGTAACTTCTATCAGTTTTCCCTCCTGATTCTGAGATAATATCTAAGTAAACTATCTCTAAGCAAGTGTTTATCTCAGCTCTTTATGAGAGAAACAAAAAATTAAGATACACATGTCAGCGTCAAGGGATAAAGAGAGAGCAATTACAAGAACTCAGAGAGAGAGAACTGAGCGCATGAAGCTATCAGACAGAGTCCTAACGTTCGTCAGAGGCTTGTGCTTGGGGTCTACCACCAATACGGAAACAGAAACAGATAACGCAGCCTTGCTCTCAAGACTGTGAGTGTTGGGTGAATCAAGTAAATTCCATGGGCAAGAGGGTGCATTTATGTACTTCCCACAAGTCAGCCATGGAGTAAAGGGCCAAAGGAACACTTTCAGGACAAAGAAGAAACACACTTTCCAGACCAAAGTTTACTACATCTCATTCTAGTCTCTCCATTTGCTCATTTTCCCTCTTATTGTTCTAATACGGTTTAACTCAGATGATAACACTAATGGGAATACAGTGTGTGTGTCTGAAATACAGTTTGGAAAAACAGCAGGAGAATCTGTGCATGTTGACTATGTTTCCTGTTTTATTAATAGACGAAAATTCAATATTCTTAAGAGACCGAAGAGAAGATTTACAATTAAGATAACAAAAAAATTGATGCTATTAAAATACACTTCATTACCTGGCAGTATAATATGTGGGTATTCTAATACATATCTGTAAGTCATAGAATTATGCATTCTATAGCAGAATAGACTATCATGCTCAAGAGACGTTATCTAATCCATCTTTGGAGACTTAAGTCATCAACAAACAATTAGTCAGTGGCTACAACACGTTATCCTTGGCATTAGGATAATATACAAGTATAACACATAGTAACTCTTAAGAGCAAAGTTATAATAGATTAGCAAAATCCAAATGTCTATTTGAGGTGAAAAAAAACTCAGTGGTCTATAGGCTGTTAGTTCAGTGATCTGGTACTTAGAGGAGGAAGAAAATATTGCCTTGGTTATCAGTGGTGAGCCTACACTCTTCTCTGAATTAGCTGATATTTATTATCTCTAATATAGGTCTTAATAGCCAAAATAATGTATTCCAACAAAAAAAAAACCCTCAAAACAAACATCAATATAATATTTATGTATGTACCCCAAAATAGCAGTACAGAATGAAACTGGGAAACTGACAACTTACTTAAAATAACTTGAGGTTAAAAAGATTTTTTTTTTCTGAATTTTAAGGAAAACTTAAATGTTGAGGTCCCAAGAACATCCTAGGAGAGATAGCAGTAAGGAGAAGTTAATAACAGAGGACTACATAAAAGAACTAGAAAATGAAGGGTTTTTTTTATTTATCCATTAATCCAGTGAAGTTGTGGGGTCAATGATATTTTAAAATTGCTTTGGGGGGCCAGCAGGTGGTATAGTGGTCACTGGACTCCCACATGGCCAAATGCCTTGAAAATAACGCCAAGTTTGTGTATATGTGTGCCCAAGATCCCAGGAGCAGAGTGGAGAAGAAGGGATTGCAGGGTGGCCATCCCCCCTTGGGTGTGATTTCTCACTTTCCTTCTCAGTGTCTGTCTCTCTCTCTCACTGATGAGTACTCACACCCTATAGCAAAAACTCCTAAAAAAAATAGCCCTGGCAGTGGTGTATAAGCTGGAAAATCCATTTGAAAATGTTGACATATGATGAACCCTCAGAAAACTATTGCAGTAGTCGATGGATAAGGAAATAAAAGTATCTGAACGAGGATTTTATTAGGGGAAAGGAAGGGAGTACAATATTAAGAAACTCTTTAAAGAAATGAAACAATTGTTATCTCCAAAGCATTAACAAGCTTTGGGAATTAAACGCTTTTTAGAGTAGTACATAAATGTCATTTGTTTTCCAAGAACACCTAGAACATTTCACTGAGAGTGATGATAGACTTTGTGGAAATCTCAAATTATTTTAGCTCAGAACTAAAAGGTAGATCTCATATTGAATAAACAGCACAGGTTTCTCTACATATTTTTTTAAAAAATAATGGGTGATATAATTTAATACAGTTTTCTTTACTCAGCAGAAAATTTCAATTATCTAGTATCATAACAAAAACTACATGTTCTCAGTTCACAAGATCCCATAAGTAATTTTATTCTAATTTGAAAAAAACTAATTTCATAGGTACTTATAACTTTAAATAAATACTACAAATCTTCCTATTATAATTTTATGTTAGCAGTCACTAATACAAACTCAATTTTTTTTTCAGAGAGAGGTATTTGCTATAGGGCACATGCACTCACTGGAGAGACAGAGATAGAGAGATAGAAAATTAGAAATCACCCCCCCAGGGAGGATGGCCATGCTATAATCCCTTCTCCATTCTCATTTTGGGATTCTGGGCACGCATGCAGACATGCCCTGCATGAGTTTCAAGTCACCAGGTCTGGGAATCTAACTGCACTCCGACATGTGCGAGTCCAGCAACATAGCCATCTGCTAGTCCCCTATTTTGTTTTTATAGTGCTTTGAGAGAGAGAGAGAGAGAGAGAGAGCGAGGGCAACTGAGAAGTCATCTCCCACAGCAGATGGCCATGCCGCAATCCCCTTTCCTCCATTCACCTCCCAGAATCTTGGGCATACATGCACACACTTCCAGCATGATTTTCAAGCCACCAAGTCCAGGACCCAAACCAGGTTGGCCATATAGGAGTCCAGTGACATAATCGCTATGTTATCTGCTGGCCTCCAAAGTTGCAAAATTTTAGAGCTATGTATTATCTAAGGTCAGTTCCCTCTTACTACAGACAAATATATTGACTTCTGAATTTAAATTACATAAAAAGTAATGCAATGAACTCTATTCCCCAAATTCAAATTGTTTTCTCAGAATTTACATTTAGACATTTAACTCTCACTTCAGATATAACACAAAATTTGAACTCATTTTTGTCATAACTCATTTTTTATCATTTAGGAGACAACTCTCCATGGCTCTCTTGTATTTTGCATGACTTTCACTGACTACCCTTTTCTTCACTATTTTTTTCAAGTTGCTTTGCATAGCAGACAGCTTGAGAGAAATAGAGGTTCATTTGTAATAATAGGTAGGCATGCTTTCTCTCCAGCACAGCATGATAGTATCTCTACTGGGATCAGATGATAGGCATACCAATTGCCCATTTAAAATACTTGGGATTAATCCAGCTAAGTGACATGGTGGTTAAGGGGACTGGATTCCACACGGCCAACTATGCTGTTTGAGTCTTAGATGTGGAAACTTGGAAAATATGCTGGGCGAATTGTGTGTGTGTGTCCCAAGTCCCAAGAGGAGAATGGAGAAAAGGGGACTGTGGCATGGCCATCCTACCGGAGGGTGGTTTCTCACTTTCTCTCTCTCTTTCTCACCCATGCATGGGCTCTATAGAAAAAAACTAAAATAAAAAGCAAAAAATAAAATTCTTAGGTTCTCATAACTCAGGGTTCTTCAATAACAAAATCCACTGTGTGCAAATGTTATGGGGCCTTCTTTATGTCATCTTCTGGAAATTGGAGCTTGGGAAATCAGTACAAAATACCTGATGCTGTGACTATTACTGTGACTGTCCTTTGTCTCTGACCCAGAAATCTCATGTCTGTTAACAGTATCTGTGTAACTGTGGCTAACTAATGTGTTAGTTTGAACAGGACAACATCTCAGACCCTTTGTGGTTCTTAGCATATCCCCTCACTTTAAATCAATCCAGTTTTAAAAGCTTAAAACTAAAGTTATTTATTATAGCAGGTTGAAGTGGAAACATCCTGCTCCAATATTTAATGCAATGCCAGTAGAATAGAGGCAAAAATAACCATAAAACAAACATTAAAAGTATAACTAGTGGGGAAGTAATAGAACCTCTTCAGCTTTTCTTATATTCCCAGTCAAATCTAGATAATATAAAGGGGCCACATAAAGGCAACATAAAAAAGTTGGGGAAGACTTCCATGAAAAAAGTCAAGCAGAAAATCGTTGTTTATCCTCAAAGGGTAGTGGGTGGATACCTTGTACTTCAATCCTGTAACAGACAAGTTTTTTGGAGTCTGATAGGGGCATTCTCAGGTATCTGTTTCTTGTATGGAGAGCTAAAAGGGTTGAGAAATTGGTCAATTTATTAGGTAGTAAAGTCAGGAAAATACTGTACTGGTATTGAAACAATTGCCTATTCTCATTGATTACAGTTGTACCCCTAGGACCAGCAGATGGCATAATGACCAAAGTTGTACCCCTGAAGCCAGACTGGATATATTTTAACTGAATGTTTTCCAACAAAATATTCTGGGACTATAAAGGGTGCACAATGACAGTCTGTGTGGATGATAACTGGTTACACAAAATCTGAGGGTGAAAATCCTACTAAGAGAAAAGAATGTAACATCAGCATTTGCAGATAACTTGTGTGTAACTTGAATATTAGAGTTGCAGATGTCTTTGTGACAGGAATCTCAAAGTAATTCAAAAAAATGCCCCATGAGAGAGTGTTAATTCAAACCCTCTTAGGACTCAGAGAGCTTAAAATTTCAGCAAGAAAGAAATATTCCAGATTTCCTTCATTTTTTCCATCCTTTTACTCATCCTCAAAGACATTGAAATTGAAATTGATTTAGATGAGACAGAAATAGAAGACTAAGCCATTCCTTCAACCTTACATTGTGGTTGAGGTAGCATCCAGTTTGGTGGTGGGCAAGACAAGAGTAGAGAGATTAAATGCTAAATTTGATAAATTTTTTAAAAATATTATACAGGGCAGAACATTCTTATTTTCAAATTCAAACCATGACAAAAAGTAATACAAGAAGAAGATACATGGTAACTTTTGATTGGGCTGTGAAATATTCATTCTGTTTTCAGAGAATGGAGTAATAGAACAGAAAACAACAAGAAAAAGGGGAAGTATTGGTAAAATTAAGTGATCTATTTCATCCTCCACTCCTGCATTTTTTCATTCATCCTTAGGTCATTTTAAAAGCTTTTTAACTGGCTATTCTATATTTTTAATCACCTTGATCAGTTCAGTCTGTCTTGTACTATTCCATAAAATTAATCTCCTGTATTATCTCTTTATGGTATAATTATTCTCCTCAAAACTTTAAAATGGTGCTTCTCTAATAATGAACATTTAGAGTGCTACAAAATGACTTTCCTCCTTAACTTACATTAATTTCCATAACTTATAATCACAAAGTTCCTGAAAAAAATGAACCAAATTTGAAAGATAGACTTGAGATAAGACAGATCTAAGAGAGGGACCAACAGTTGGCATAATGGCTATGTCGCTGGATTCCCATGTAGTCAACCATGGTTTGAGTCCCGGATGTGGTGGCTTGAACTCATGCTGGGCGCATGTGCGTGCGTGCCCAAGATCCTGAGAGGAGAATGGAGGAGAAGGGATTGCGGCGTGGCCATCCCCCCTGGGGGGTGATTTCTCACTTTCTATCTCTCTGTCTCTCTCTGTCTTTCTGGCGAGCACACGCGCCCTATAGCAAAATCATCTCCAAAAAAAAAGACAGATCTAAGAGAAGTCATAATGATGAAATACAGAATATGACTGGGTCATTTTCTCTCCATCATCTTTCAGAATTTTATCTTTGTTTAAAGGTTTTTCTCAAGTCTACCTTTTCCTGATTATCCTTGAAAGAAGCCATTCTTGACCTTAAAAATACCTGCAGAATAAGATAAAATATTTTTTTTTAAAATTTGAATGGAAGTATTAGGTATTTTTTCAAAATAATGACATAAATGTTCTGTTTCTTGATGTGGCTTCTGGGTTCATGGATTTGTTCACTTGGTAAAAATGCAATAAGCCATGTAAATCTGTGAGATTTTTTATTGATATAGAGAGCATCAATTGAATACAATGAAGAAAATAATATTAGAAAGTAATAAATGGGTTTGTAGCTCTTCTATTACAGCAAATTAGTTTAAATCAAGTCCATCTTAGACATATTCTAAAGCATTATCTCAAGAAAAAAGAAATTTTTAAAAAACGGTTCTGTTGATCAGGCAGATGGTGTAATGGCTATGTCGCTGGACTCACATAATTGGCCACGGTTAGAGTCTCAGACCTGGTGGCTTAAAACTCACACTGGGAAGGTGTGCATGCATGCCCAAAATCCTGAGAGGAGAATGGAGGAGAAGGGATTGCAGTGTGGCCATCCCCCCAGGGGAGTAATTTCTTGCTTTCTGTCTCTCTGTCTCTTTGCTGAGTGCACACACCCTATAGCAAAAATTTCTCTTAAACTAAAAAAACAAGTTTATGTTTGTTAGATACACTACTAAAATGTCAATTTTATTATTTTTCACAGCTCAAAAAAAATCTATACTTTTAACAGTTTTTATGGCTTTAAGTGGCAATTGATTTTGAATAATGGCTATAGGTTTAATCAATGTGTAAAGAGAACTGGAGTAGTCCACTAGCTTTGTGAAGAGAACTAATATTTAAATCAAGCAAAAGGATCATGGATAAAATGCCATGGCAATTTAAGAATATAGCTGACAGAAAATACATTTTAGTATCTTTTTTTTGTTTTAATACCAAGTGTCTGCACTCTATGACTGAAACCGATTGACTACAGGATACTGAAACACAGTAAATGGATGTAAATACTAGATAATAGTGTGTGTGAAAGAGTAGGGTCTGAAGAAGGACATTTAGAAGAAAAATAGGGAGGCAAAGCACTAATGGGACAAAGAAATGCGGTATTATCTGTTGAAGATATTTTATAGTTTTATCAACTGGACTAGGGAGAAATGTTCACCTGTTGAAATATTCATTTTATAAGCTAAATAATGTGATTAAATGTATAAAAAATAAAAATAAAAAAACACACTGCATTTTTACATATAAAATGCAGTAAATAAGGTAAGCATGTTTTTGAAAGATGCTGCAATATAGACACCTAGGATAAAATTTCTATGTAATTATCCCTCAACACACACACATACACAAGCAAATATTTGCTAAGATGAAATGTAATAAATTTTTACTATTTATACCTCATTATTTGAAATGAGAGATCTACTTGTCTTCTAGAAAGGTAATTATTTAATTATTACTACAATGACTACCATCTTCTCTGATTAGTTACCTCTATCCGCACAGTCTGAAATATCCTCTGTTAGCATGCATGTATGTATCTATTGGTGTGTCTTTGAACACATAATTCACATATGTACATTCTCATTCTATGATTTATACATAAACTATGTACTCACATCTCCAAATTTATATTGAATAGTGTCACTTATATATCTCATAGGTATGTGAAATTCAGCAGGTTTAGAACCGAACTCATCTTCCTCTTTCTTTCTTCCTCTATAGACCCTAGCTCAGAAAATGGTATTATCATCCATTTGGTCAATTCAGAAATCTGAAATTTATGGTTATACTTCGTTACATTTCCTAAAGATCACACCTAATCGGCACCATATCCCATCAGTCCTACCTTTGCAAACGCATGAATGTGATTCCCTCCTGCCATCCCCACTGCTGCTGGCTCCGCTTTATTTCAGCCCTTCATTATTTCTACTCTAAATTGCAATGACAACCTCCTAACTTGGCTGCCTGCCAGCAGTCACTGCTGTTCCCATCCATTTCATTCTCTAGGCTGTGGCAAAACTCTTTTTTTTTTTTTTTTGAAAATCAAAATGGGATTTTTAAACATCTCCTTGATGGCAGAATCTGATTATATCACTTTCCTATTTAAAAATTCCCATTGGCCATAGGATAAAATATAATTCTTTTTAGGAAGCATAACACATCTCTCTCTGTATCCCCCACAACTCCCAACATTTTTTTTTTTTTTATACATTATGCTATGGCCATACCCCAGTTCAAACAGGGGGTGTGTGTGTGTGTGTGTGTGTGTGTGTGTGTGAAAGAGAGAGAAATTACACCTGTTGAGAGGAAAAGAGAGCAAAAGAAAGAGAGATGGTAAGATGAAGTGAAAAATGAAGAGAGATATTGAGACCATGAAGCCAAAATGTCACTGTACTTTTATCTGGACCATAAGATATCAGGCAATTTTATGTTCTTTATGTTTCCTCTTACTTTTCCATATTTCTATGATGGTCGTGTTTGTTTTGCAATAGATAAAATGATTTTATTACACTGCTTAAGTGAATATTTAGAAACTGCATAGATTATTTTTTATCACGATGTGCAACTCATCAGTTTGGAGGCTTTCTTTAAAACTATGTGCCAAATTAACTTTATAATAATTCTGGAAATTATTATAATCTATTTGTAGAACTTCTAGGTTCTTATTTTATAATTCTTACATGAATAGTTACTTTTGAGGTAAAATGTGTAGATTAATCCTAGCTTAATGTGGCCTTATTATATGGTTTTAGAAGTTATTAAATAGGCACTTATCAAATATCATATTTTTATAATTTAATAATAGATTATTAAAAACTATATTTTAGAATGGTTATATAGATATAATATAGCTTATTCAATACCATGTGAATGTAATTTAAAGTTTCATTTTTTTTAATCTTTAGCATACCTTAAATAAATATTCTCTACAGCATAAAGTAGAAAGCTTCACATAATAGAGGTACAGATCAACTGTAATGGGAATTCAGATTCAAAGATTACAAGACTACATTTGGTTTCTAATTTATTTATTCAGAAGTCATTTCAATAGGACCTTGTCAGACCAGCAGAATTTCTAGATGTAAAGAATATCTACATTTGGGGCCAGCAGGTGATGTAGTGGTTAAGATGATGTTTACCCACATGGTCAACCATGGTTCAAGTCCTGAACCTGGGGCTTGAAATTCACACTGAGTGCATGTGCATGCATGCCAAAATCCTTAGAGAAGAATGGAGGAGAAGAGATTGTGGAATGGCCAACCCTCCTGAAGGGATCATTTCTCTCTGTCTCTCTCTGTCTCTTCAGCAAGCATACATGACCTGTAGCAAAAAACTCTCAAAAATATATATATATAGATATCTGCAGCTAAAATATTTCCTTAGAAATGATGTTATAATAGAAAGTAGAGAATGATTAAGTCAATTAGGATTATGTTTTAACAAAAAATATTGTAAGTGAGAGCTAAGCTTGTAACTGGTTATAACCAAATTGCAGTGGTCTTAGAATTTCAAGCTAATAACTTTTTAGCTTATTCTATACTAATTAGTATTAATATTAATATATTAAATATAAGTAATTTAAATATTTTCAGCAACTGGAAGACATAATTAACATAGCATATCCAGAAAATGAGCTCTTAAACTTAAAATAGATTACATAATTATGTAGACATTACGTAGGTGACTTATAATAAGAATTTTACTATAGTAACATTAGGTAACTATATTTATCAAGTGCTTATGTGCCCCTATACAGTGCACCAGAAAACAGACATATACATTCATACACATATATTTATATCTATACACACACACACACACACACACTGCCTAAAACATATACATATTTTAAAATTATATAATATCATATCATACACTTTTTTAATACTAAAATTTTCCACAAATTAATGTTATCCTTCTGCTTTTCAGAAAGGGTCACTGGCTTACATGGGTTAAGTACAAGTTCATATAGCTAGCGCTTTGTAATTTGTTTAGAACTCAACTACAAAGAGATAAACACAGAAATTTAGTGGGATGGACAAATGAATAGCTCAAATTATTTCCTCAATCAAGAAGTCAAGACAATAACTTTAGTAGTAAGTGGAAAAGAATAAGTGATAGAAGTGATATGACTTAGTTATTGGTAGTTTTTTTATTTTTTTATTTCTTATTTTTTGGAGAGATTTTTGCTATAGGGCGCTTGTGCTCACCAGACAGAAAGAGAGAGAGAGAGAGAGAGAGAGAGAGAGAAACAGACAGACAGAAAGCAAGAAATCGAAATCAACCCCCGGGGGAATGGCCACACCACAATCCCTTCTCCTCCACTCTCCTCTCTGGCTCCTCTCTGGATCTTGGGCACGCACACACACGTGCCCCGGCGTGAGTTGTAAGCCACCGGATCTGGGACATGAACCGTGGCTGACTACGTGGGAGTCTAGCGACATATCCATTACACTAACTGCTGGTCCCACTTAGTTATTGGTAGCTTTAAAGAGAGAATTAGGCAGGGCCGGCAGGTGGTGCAGTGGTTAGGCACCAGACTCCCACATGGTCTACTGCAGTTCGAGTTCCAGACCTGGTGGCTTGCTTTCTCACTTTCTCCCTCTCTCTCTCTCTCTCTCTCTCTGTGTGTGTGTGTCTCTCTGATGATATAGCAAGTTCAAATAATAATAATAATAAATAAAATAAATAATTCTTTAAAATAAAAAAGAGAATTAGGGACAAAATTTAAAATGCTTTAAGGAAAGAGAGTAAATATCTAATGCATACTTTTTATTTATTCACAGCAGTGAAATACAGGTTTTTTGAAATGGCTCTAGAAATAACTAATTGACAATGAGAACACTAAAAATGAAAGAGAATTGGTAGAATGTGATTCCAGAAGCAAGTAAATGAGATCAAAGGTGGAGCCATTGTGTATGGGTTTATTATAAAGAAGTCTATGATTTATTTATAAAGAGATTTATATTTTCATTCTTTTTTTAGAAGAGAGGTTTTTTTGTGGGTTTATTTTAGTTTGGGTTTGTTTGTTTGTTTTTTTGTTTGTGCTATAAGATGCATGCACTTGCCAGAGAGACATAGAGACAAAATGTGAGAATTGAGAAATCACCCCCTAGGGGAGATGGCCACACCACAATCTCTTCTCCTCCATTCTCCTCTCAGGACTTTGGGCATACATGCATTCATGCCAAGCATTAGTTTTAAGCTGCCAGATCTAGGACTCGAACTGTGGTTGTCTATGTGGGAGTCCAGCGACATAGACATTACACCAACTACTGGTCTCGAGATTTATTTTTTTCTGAGACAAAGAGGAGTAAATAAAAGATATCAGGAAAGGGAGAAAAGAGGGGAGTCTCCTTTCACTAACTTTACCAACTTTAGATACCTAGAAGTTTCAGTTACATGAAGAGAGGATGGAGTTGGATTGTTGTCCCGACACGCAGGACAGTTGAACAGTCACCTGAGGGAGAGGGTGAGAGAAGAGACAAACACACAGAGTGAAGACAAGACAAGGTGCTGATCAAGTCTCCTTTATTGAGGAAGTATGACAAACTTATATGCGCTCAGGAATAGGTGTGTCTGCTTACGCACATAGGTTTCTAGGCAATGGGAGGGACGGTTGGTCATGTGGTTTCTGGGAATCGGTTTGCTCGGTGGGGAAATAGAAACTTAAGATCTCCTTAACATGGGACTCAAAAGTCCTTGCTGAGTTTATGAGGTGGTTGTAACAATACTTGGAACGTTCTGCACATAACAGTTCAGACACCCAAGGTTAGGTCCAGACAATAACCTTGGTCTCCATCTAGCGGTCACGTCCTGCACATTCCTCAAGTCTCCTGGGCTCCCCACAGATTGTCACTGAAGGCTTAAATGGGGTAGAATTATTTATTTGTATGGATTATTTTTAAAGAATGTTATATAATGAAGTCTAATGATTCTTCTCCCCCCATCATTAAAGATTTTCAATATGCATAGCTCTTAGGTATAATAAAGTGACAGAATTTAACTTTAGAAAGATATTTTAAAATATCACTGCAGAGTATATTTTTTGTGTTTCTAATTCTTGCTCAAATAGATTAAATTTGCTGCTTATCCTAACGTCTTAATTGTCCCAGAAGCTGAAATGGAATAGTGTCTTGTTAATTATATTTTCAAAAAAAAATACTAGTGGAATGAATCTTAAAAGACACAATATAAACATATTCACATATATGGTGAATATATTTATATTATTTATTTGATGATTATATACTGATTTATTCTTTCAAAAGTCATTTTATAAAAAGTATATGTAAACAAACAAATTTTTCAAATTACTAATTCACTCAATAATTCTTTAACACATTTTTTTTTGTGTGTGTGTCTAACACTGTGTTAAATATTGGGCATGAAGGGACCAGCGGATGGCATCATGGTTATATTGCTGTCCCATTTAGTTGACTGTAGTTCTAGTTCTGAACCCAGTGGCTTAAAACTCACACCAGGTGCATGTGCATGCACAACACCCCCCACCCCCAAATATATTAGGGGTGAAATCCAAGATGTTAATCTGATATTATCCAATGATTATAAATATCAGTCTGACATTTGACTTAAAAAAACTCAGGCTGTGCGAGGTTTTACTTTAAAATTTACTTTAATGTTTCAAATAAAGGCTAATATTGGCAAAAATAATTGAAGGCATTTATTAATCATTTCCTTTGTGACTCATTTTCAGAATATGTTTCCATTCATTCTCTCAGTTAATCTTCAGGTTAACTCCATCAGGTAGTACTATCTTTTTTTTTCCTCTTACAAACAGGGAAATCAACTTAAATAGATTAAGTAAATTGTTAAAGATAATATGGCTACTATATCAATAGTGGAAATAGCTTTAACCATGGTCTTTGTGATTCCAGAATTTGCTTATCCTACTAGATTATTACCAACAAGGGCTGGTCAGGCTGTACAGTGTGCCTGTAGGCATAAATAATGTGTTTGGGCTGAACAGGAAACCAAATCTAGGGCCTTCCCACATGGCTCCAGTATTGTGTAGAAGCGACCTACACTCCTACCACCTATGAGCCTGTGACTGAGTCCTGTCTGGCATGTTTTATGTGTGTGGGTAAATATAGATTTTATATATGATATATATGTATATATAAAATTTATAAGCTACATTATTTTTCTATAGATATATTTATACACACACACCACACACACAGGTGAACTGTCCTATCTACTGGGAATTTTGCTTCAGCAGATTTGGGATAGTTCCAGGAATCACGTTTTAATTAATGATTCACAGTCTTCTAAAGGCAAACATATTTGAATAAATAACTCTTATGTATGTATACTAGACTAAAATAATACCACTTCTGTGCTGAACTAAAAAGGAGTAAACAAAGATGAAACTAAAGAAGAAAAAGAGGAGATAATGGGGAAAATGGTACTAAGTACCAGGGAAACAAAAGCAAAACAAACCAAACAAATACCCAAATGACTGAGAAGGCATTAATTTGACATTACTCAGTCAATGGTAGTGCCCTTTACTTTTATTCCTGTTGCCCATTTTGTGTGTGTGTTTGTAATTCAAACAGTTGCTATGCAGCTTCCCATCTCTTTATCTTGCTATCTTTTGGGAGGCAGGGATGGTTAAGGGACTACCATTGAGGAAAAAGAGGAACTAGCCAAAGAAAAACGGAGAGCTGAAACAGTGACTGCCTCTTGGGAATCCAAGAAAACTTGACTGAGGGCAATGATTAACACTTTAAAGAAACTGAATCTTCTTAATTCTGAAACAGGAGAGCGATGATCTGGTTACACCTATGATTCCAAACGGTGAACAGTAGTACACAGGCTAAGTGAAGTTTTATTTATTTGAGCATTCTTTTAAAAAGCAAGAGACTTTAAGTTTAAAATATTTTGCCCTACAGAAGTTAGGCTGATGAGCTAGTTATAATGTTTTGGCCACATCGGAATTAAGTTTCTTTCCAAAAATACAAACATACATAGGTAGGCAGCTGGTGCGAGTTGGAGGATGGGTGCCACTGTGCCTCTCTATTTTGCAGCGCTGTGTTTAAATACAAAAGAGAAACGCAGTCAACCATTCTCACTACGCAGGATCACAAATCGTGAGAAGGAGCTGAGGACGGCAGCAGAAAGCCAGATCCACAGCACAGGGTGTAAGGGAGCTGGATCCCACTTGGCTGCCCATAGTGCGGATGCTGACCTCAGCAGCTTGAAAAACACCCTGGGTGCATGTGTGCACATGTCCAAAAATCAGAGGGAAAAAAAATGGAGGAAAGGTGATTACAACATGACCAGAAACCAGTGTGAGGTGGTTTCTCTTTCTCTCTCTCTCTCTCTCTCTGGCAAGTAAACATGTCCTCTGGCAACAAAAGAAACATATATTTGAAATGAATCACAAATTCACAGGCAGCAATAAAGAAAAGTTCAGCTAATTTTTCACACGTGTAGAAAACTCTATGAGAAGTAATTAAAGTAAGTCAAATGAATGAATGAGAATACTAATATTTGGAGAAGTTTGAACAAGGCAGAAATATTTTATGTGTGTGTGTGTGTGTGTATAATATTTCCAAATAATGCTAAAACAAGAGGTAAATTGTACATTTAAACTTCTAAAATACTTCAAAATACACTAATTCAACACAGTTTTGGATAAAGAAAATGAGAATCAGAGAAAACTCTAACTTATACCATACTTTTAAAAAATATACCTTTTTTAGAGAAGGTTTTTGCTCTAGTGTGTTTGCACTGACTAGAGAGAGACAGGGAGAGCAAAAGTGAAAAAATCACCTCCTAGGGCAATGGCCATGCTGCAATCCTTTCTCCTACATTCCCCTTGGGATGTTAGGCGTGCACACACACACACACACCAGATATGATTTTCATACTGCCAGGTCCAGGACTCCAATCCTTAGTTTGCCATGTGGGAATGCAACACTTTAACCACCATGCCACCTGCTGGCCCCTACCTACTGAATTCTGGGAATGCAACATTTTAACCACCATGCCACCTGCTGGCCCCTACCTACTGAATTCTGGGAATGCAACACTTTAACCACCATGCCAACTCCTGGCCCCTACATACTGAATTCTTTATTCTGTTTTTTCTGTTTGTTTTTTTTCTGAGAGAAAGAGAAAGAGAGAGAGAGAATTTTGATATAGAGAACATGCGCTAGCTTGAGAGACAGAAAGTGAAAAATCACCCTTCCCCTCCCAGGAAGGTATGGTCACTCTGCAATCCTTCTCCTCCACTCCCACCTCAGGATTTGGGGTATACATGCACATGTGCCAGGCATAAATTTTAAGCTTTTGAGTCTAGGACTCAAACTGCAGTTGACTACATGGGAGTCCAGTGATGTAACCATTGCACCATCTGCTAGTCCCATATTGAATTCTTAATGGGCACAAGTATTATAATCTTTACTGTTGCAAAATAATGGTTAGGGGCCAGCAGGTGGCATAGTGATTAAGGTGCTGAATTTACACTTATCCAACTGTGACTTGAGTCCTAGACCTGGCAGTTTGCTTTCCTACTTTCCCCCCCTCTCTCTTTCTGTCTCTCTCTGGTGAACTAAAATAATAATAATAGTAACAACTGGGACCAGAAGTTGGCGTAATGCCTATGTCACTGGATTCCCATGTAGTAGACCACAGTTCGAGTCCTGGACCCGGTAGCTTAAACTCAACACTGGGTACATGTGCGTGCGTGACCAAGATCCCAAGAGGAGAATGAAGGAGAAGAGACTGAGGTGTGGCCATCCGCCCTGGGGGTGATTTCTCACTTTCTGTCTCTCTGTCTCTTTCTTTCTGGTGAGCACACGCACCCTACAGCAAAAACCTCTCCAAAATAATAATATCAATAGTAATAATAACAACCAAAATTCAGTAATTCTTTTTAAAAAAGAATGTTTAAAGATTTGACCAGAAATATACCCATTTATATTTTATAACTGTGTCCTTGGTATATTATATTTAACACAGTCATATTAGCTATAATACTGATGGCTGAAAGTAAGAGAATAACAAAGTTAGCTCAAAATATAGAGAAATTCATCATCTAATATAATTGGAAGAAGGGTGGATTTCAAGACTGGTCAATTCAAAAATTGGTTGTCTCAAAGACCTCATCAAAAGTCAAAAACATTCAACTTTGTAGTTATGAGGCTCAATCTGGCATTAATAAGGCAACTATAGCACTTTGTGTCAGATTCAGGAAAGGAGTGCAATGGTTTGAGTGCTTCCCCTCAAAATTCAGAGATTACCAATGCAACCGTTTTTAGAGGTGGAGTGCTTTTTTGTTTGTTTGTTTGTTTTAAATTGCCAGAGGGCACATAACCTCGCCAGAGAGAGAGAGACACACACACATGCAGAAAAAGAAAAAGGGTAAATACCCCAATGGGGCTTGATCAAGTTTCAATCCCTTCTCCTCTGTCTCTACATCCTGACAAAATTTTGGACACAGGAGCAAGTATGTTTTTCAAGCTGCCTGGCTGAGACTCAAACCACTGTCAGCCATGTGGGATCCTGCTTCCCTTAATCACTAGGCTATGGGGCAGTCCTACAGAGGTGGAGTCTTTAAAAGGTAATTAAAACAGTAGCACAATGCCTTAAAAATAGAATTCAGGAGTTTGTCTTTTGTCCCCTCTACTTTGTACTACATGAAAAAAAACACAACCCTCACCAGACAACCAAACTTAGTAATGCCATAGTCTTCACCTTAAAAGCCTTCAGAATTGTGAGAAAATCAATTTCTGTTCTGTATGAATTACCCATTTCATTATAGGTTTTAAATATATATACATTTTTATTTACATTTAAGCATTGTACAGCACTGTACATCTTTACAGTACATCTTTTTCAAACCATGTATGGTCTAACATGGACAGTATCCAGAGAAAAAATAGACTATTTTTTAAGTGCATTTATTCATGATAGATTATATATTTGTGCTCACATGATAAAGAGGTAGAGAGACAGTGACCAAGAGAAGCACCCTCAACAGGTCTGGTCACTCTGCAGTCCTCTATTCCACGCTCTCCAACTTGTCAGGATCTTGGGCATACATACTCATGCATGTTACCAAGCCAGGTATCCAAACTCTCACTCAACCATGCAGCTTCCAGTACTGTGTTATCAACTGCACCATTGAGGCTGGGCTGGATTATCTTTTCTTAAGTTTATTTGCTATTTCTTTCACAAGAGAAAAGAGACACAGACACAGCACTTTCAACAGAGCCTTCAGCCAGCGCTGGCTCATAGCTGTGTGCATGCCTGGCATGCTCAAAGAGGTCTATGGACTCAAATGATGAACCCCTCCCATAGAAGAATGCTTCACAGAACATGCATTTTACTACTGTGTCACAATCAGGCACTTAACACCATTTTTTTTGTTTGTTTTGTTTTTAAAGTCTTTTCTTAGAATTATTTATTTAATTTTATCGATTATTATTATTTTTTAATTTGACCATAAAGAGACAGAGAGAAAGAGAGAGAGTGAGGGAAAGTGAAAAACCAAGTTACCAGGTCTGAGATTCGAAACATAGTCAGCCATGTGGGACTCCAGCACCTTAACCATCATGCCACCTACTGACCCATACACCATTTTTTCTTAAAGTACTTTCTTAAGAAGCAAGAAAAGCTTATAATGCACAAAAATAATCTTTTCTTATCTATGTAATTTGTTTTTGCTGAATAAGAAAGTATGTTTAACATCAAGAGCTGTTATTTCAGGAAACTGAGAGGTGACATGCTCTGTGATTGACAGTTTTAGAGCTATCAATTACAAAGCCCACAGAGAAGATTCAAGAACTTGAGAAAAGTATATCAATCTATTTAGATTACTTTGCAGGTTTATTTTTTTCCTTTCTCCATAATCTAATGCATGTCAACCAACTAGGAAGACACAATTTTATCTCTTTAGGTAGAAATGCAAAGTGGTCACTGGAGACTCAGAACATCCGTAGATCAATTCCTGCTGGCAATGTTTAAAAGCTGAGAGTCTAAAACCTAATTAGAGTAAATAAAATGGCCCATTTGGATTTTACCTCCATGATTAACTATACTAAACAAATATTCTATAGAATTCAAAATTATATATTATGAAATCTGTGATATGTCATTTTGATAAACATGCTTTATCAAAGCATGGTGAATTCATACAATAATTATTGAATTTATTACATTTACTAATTCATTTCATATATGTCTTAATTACATTTAGGGCTACATACAAACTTTAAAATTTAGATTAAAAATTAGGCTCGTAATAATTAAAAGAATATCAGAAAGATGAATATGAAGGGGGATGCTGATAATAACAGTCTGTTGTGTTGGAAACAAGACCTGGTAGGATACAGTTGCTTTCACGTAATTAGCGTTCCATTCTCTAATTGCAGAATACTGCATGCTACCTCCCCTCCCCATCCCCTCTCCCACCAGTAAAAACCTGCTGATCACACATCTTTTTTTCTTTCCTTACACTGATCCATTTTCTAGAAGGCCCTTCTGGCCCTTTTCTATCTTGTGATTTCTTATTGATTAAAGGCCCCATTCGTATTCTCCTCTCTGTAAGGACTTCCCTTGGGACCCAAATACAATTCTTTGCTCTCTCCAACATACTCATCATCCTACCATACCACGTATCACATCATAATGGAGTTAACTGTTCATGGTCTGTTTTCTCTTCTGCACTGTAATTTCCTTGAGGCAAAATCAAAAAAAAAAAGATTGCATTTATTTTTACATTCCTTTCATCTTAAAGGTACTCAAAAAAGGTGCATGCTCAATAAATGCTTATTCAGTAAATGAGGCATGACTAATTATGGAAACAGTCAAAGGCATTACTCAAATTTTGGTTGAACAGAAATATATCAGAGAACTTTTTTTTTTAATATATTACATGAACACATGGTAATAAACCAAATAAATGAGAAAATACCCTACTTTTGACTATGGGTATAGTCAGTATTTAATGGTCAAGATCTCTGATTTAATAGCAGCATTAATAAAGATAAGGAATGAAATTAATGGTCATATTTATTCTCTTAACAATGATTTAAACATACTTATATTTACTATGTATAAATTGCCTAAACACACAGTAATTCATTTTATTTTATTTGCCAGAGAGCATGTATACCCACACTAGAGACAAAGAGAAAGGTAGAAGAAAGCACCTCTTAATGGGACCTGTCACTCTGAGTCCCTTCAACATTTTTCCATCCTTCAGGATTTAGGGCATGCACATGTACCTGGCATGGTTTTGAAGCCACCAGGGCTGGTATTCAAATCACTGTCTGCCACGTGGCATCCAGTTGCTTTAACTTCTAGACCATGGGGCCACCATAGTCATTCATTTTAGAACAAAGAATTTCCTCTAGGTAAGTCAAGCTCTGGTATGCCAAGAGGCTTGACTTGGGGGACAACAGATGGCATAATAGTTACGTTGTTGATCTCCCAAGTAGTCGACCACAGTTCAAGTCCCAGACATGGTGACTTAAAAAATCTCATGCCAGGCTCGTGTGTACGCATGCCCAAGATCCCAAAAGGAGAATGGAGAAGAAGGGACTATAGCATGGCCATCCTCCCTGAGGGGAGGGAGAGGATGATTTCTTGGTTTCTGTCTCTCTCTCTCTCTGTGTGTCTCTCTGGCGAACACACATACTCTATAGTAAAAATCTCTCCAGAAAAAAAGAAAAAAAAAAGTCTTGGCTTGAATAAGATGTGGTTCTTACTCTGTGATACAGAAACCATATCCACTTCCAGGTAGTGGATTATATGAGCTCTGAGTTTGTGGCTCAGTTTTCCTTGTAGGGGTTACCAGCCTGTGGAAGATTTGTGTCCCTCTTTCTCTTTAGCCACTTCACTTCAAACTCTGCTCTGAAAAGGACTAAACATTCCTTGCCCTGCTCTGCATTCAACCAGTAAGGCATCTTAGTCCTCAGATGATCTGTTAACCACTGTGTATTTCAAATAATATGTTTTGTCTATATGAACACTAAACTATCAACACTAAACTAAAAAAGCCACAAGCATTGTTAATGAGTCTAGATGAAATATAATTACTTCTAACTTTAGGTGAATTGTATAGAATTCACCCATATGAGAGGAATTAAAGGATGTTTAATGATCTGTGTTTATCTATATCAGTCTACACAGAAACTAAAATAGAGCAAGTTCGTTTTGGTTTAAATAATTAAATACGCACACTATGTAATTCTCCATCTTCAGAATCACATGTTTGATTGCCAGAAACATGTAGAGAATTGTAAATTTGTCTGTTGCCTCTGAAGAGAAATAATCAGTAAGAGCTAACTACATCACAGAACCAGAGGACATAATGTTATTCCCATGGAGTTGGAAGGTGAAATTCAAGATGATTGACAATAATTGTCTCTCAAAGTAGAAGGAAGAAAAATACCAAAAGGGATCTAATCCTTTCACTCCTACATAGGTAGGTCGATTTTTAATAACCTCTTGATTACTTTTTTTAAATTACAAATGTCTTTAAAAACCACAGAAAAATGCTTTTACAAAAAAGTGGTTTATACTATGGGTCTGAAATTAAGGGCAACTAGCTAAAGTACTAAGTTAGAAACACATTTCTATTTTGGAAGGTTGTAAAATGTTTGGGGACTTGTGGGAATTTTACCCTTTATTCTTGACTCTTACAGAACATTATTTTTGTCTTATGGTTATAGTATTTTAGTGCAATATATGATAGTTACTTAGCATTAAGATGATTATTTGTTATCTTAAGCTTAATATTCTTACTATTTTTTTTGGCACATGCACTCTCCAGAAAGACAGAGACAGACAGAAGGTGAGAAATCACCCCCCAGGGAGGATGGCCATGCCGCAATTCCTTCTCCTCCATTCAACTCTCAGGATCTTGGGCATGCATTAATCCACCGGGCCTGGGACTCAAACCATGGTCAGCCATGTGGGAGTGTCCAGCACCTTAACCACCATGCCACCTGCTGGCCCCAATATATTGAACATCTGGGACCAGCAGTTGATATAATGGCTATGTTACTGGACTCCCATGTAGTTGACCTCAGTTACAGTCCCGGACCTGGTGGCTTAAACTCAAACCAGGCACATGTGCTTGCATGCCCAAGATCCTGAGATCCTGAGAGGAGAATGAGGAGAAGGGATTGTAGCATGGCCATCCCCCTGGGAAGGGTGGAGGGTGATTTCTCGCTTTCTATCTCTCTGTCTCTCTCTGTCTTTCCGGCGAGTGAACGTGCCCTATAGCAAAAACCTCTAAAAAAAAATTGAACATTTAACTCAATGTCATATTACCTAAGACTTATTCTAAAGTTACTGTTTGATTATCAATGTCCCTTGAGCTAATTAATTATGCACAGGCATACACACACACTACATATATGTATATATATACTTTTTCTAAATAGCAAAGGATGTATACAACTGTATACCCATATGCTTGCGTGTTTGCATGTGTGTGTAAACCTGTTTCAATTCTGATGAATTATTTTATTTTTTTAACTAATTAAGTTTTTTAGAGATATTTTTGCTATAGGGCATATGTGCTCACCAGAGAGACAAAGACAGAGAGACAGAAACCAAGAAATCACCCCTCAGGAAGGACGGCTATGCTGCAATCCCTTCTCCTACCTTCTCTAGGGATTTTGGGAATGCAAGCACACATGCCTAGCATAAGTTTCAAGCCCACAGGTATGGTACTCTAACAGCCACCAATCATGTGGGAATCAAGTGACATAATAATTATGTCATCTGCTGCTCCCTGGTGAATTATTTTAAAACAAAAATGTTTCCATTTTTTTCAAAAGTAAAATTTTATTTATCTTTTGTAAAATAATTAGTGATAGATACTTGCAGTACATAATCTTGACAAGAAAAGTAAAATCTTAGTTCCTGTTTTGATTTAAAATGTTAATATTTTAAAGTTATATGGATCAGAGAGCACTGTACTAGTTAAGAAGTCAAGAATTACTACTTTTTGCTGACCAAATGGTTGAGGGCACACTCCAAGTAAGACATGACTGGAAAATACTCAACAAAAATAGGCAAAGACTTCCTAAATAAAATCCCTAAAACACAGGCAATAATCCTGAAAATAGACAAATGGGACTAGATCAGGCTTAAAAAAGTTAAAAAAGTGCGCGCACACACACACACGCACCCCACAATAGTTAGAGTGAGGAGAAAACCCTCAGAAAGGAAAAATATATCTGCAAATTATGCCTTAGATATGGGACTGATAACCAGAATAAACAGGGAACTTAAACAGCTATACACACACAAAAAAATAATCTATTTTAAAAATGGGTAAATTATCAATAGGTGAACAGGCAACTCTCCAAGAAAGACATATGATGAATGGCAATAAATAGATTTTTAAAAAGATCAACATTTCTTATCATAAGGAAAATGCAAATCAAAACCACAAAAGGGGGACCAGCAGTTGGTGTAGTGGCTATGTCACTGGATTCCTACGTAGTCAACTGCAGTTTGAGTCCTGGACCCAGTGGCTTAAACTCACGCCGGGCGCGTGTGCATGCGTACCCAAGATCCCAAGAGGAGAATGGAGGAGAAGGGATTGCGGCTTGGATGATTTCTCACTTTCTGACTCTCTGTCTCTCTCTGTATTTCTGGCGAGCACATGCACCCTATAGCAAAAACCTCTCAAAAAAAAAAAAAAAAAAAAAAAAAGAACCACAAAAGATACCCAACCCAATGAGATGATTGACCAAGTCAGAGTGGCTAAAATTTTTTTGAGAAATACAGAATGACAAATGCTGTTAAGACTGAAGTGAAAAAGGAACCTTTCTAAACTGTTAGGGGGAATGTAAATTAGAATTTAACTCATCTGATACAAGAGCCTGGTAGTAATGGGTTATCAAAGAAATCTGTTGTGATGGACAGTTGTGGGAAGGGGACTATAATAATGATGGATCCCACTGCTGAGTGACACCTCCCTCCTCTATGTGATGAATCCTCTGCACAGTTTCAAAGTAGGCATTTTGGAAAGGAAGAAGTACAGTAATCATATTCCATGGTTGGGAGTAGGGATTACTGAAATATCACCTGTAGGAAACCACAATGACTTAAGAGAATTCCAAAAGTGTGCAAGCTCTCTGATCTAAAAAAAAAAAAAAAAAAAAAATGTGCAAATTCTCTGATCTTAAGTCCAGAAGAAGAATGGAAGAGAAAAAATAGTTTGTTGTAGATTACTTTTTGTCTACCTTAGAGGCTTCTTTATTACTGTTATTTCTATTCTCTTTCTTCATTCCTTAAAGGCTCAGCTCTAAATTGTAATAGTAAATGTGACTTTTTTCCTAATTTAACTCAGAAAGATCCTATATTTCTAAACCTTTTCCCTCCCATCTACATAACCTTTTCTATAACTCTCTCTGTCTCATAATTAAGGTGTTAGCTCAAATACAATTCTCCAATAGAGGCCTTCTATTACCATACATAATGCATCCCTGACCCCAGGAGTCAGTTCCTATCTAATGTTCCATTTTACTTCACATATGGCGGCACTTACACAATCTGACTGGCCTCTCCCATTAGAATATAAAATGATATAAGGGTCATTGCAGTCTTAATTATGTTGTACAAATGTAATCCCTCCTAGAAGTTCAAAAAGTACTTGTTACAGATTTTAAAAGTCATTCACCAACATTTTTCAGCCTCTCCCAGCTGAAAGTTAATAATCACTTCGGAGTTCTACAATAATTAAAATTTGACATTAGAAAAACTACTAATTTATAGTGACAATGTTTTGTTTTGCTTTTCTTTTTTTTCTTTTTTAAATTTATTATTATTATTATTATTATTTATTCATTCAATTGTTATACATAATTTAGATTGTAAAGAGACTTTACACAACTTGCTTTGCTTTTTTTTTGCTTTGTTTTCTTTCTTTCTGGAGAGATTTTTCCTATAGGGTACGTGCACATGCCAGAAAGAGACAGAGAGACAGAAAGCAAGAAATCACACCCCAGGTGGGATGGCCACGCTGCAATCCCTTCTCCTCCATTCTCGTCTTGGGATCTTGGGCACGCACACATGCACACACGCCCAGTATGAGTTTAAGCCACCGGGTCTGAGACCCTAACCTCAGTTGACCACATGGGAGTCCAGCGACAAAGCCATTACGACAACTGCTGGTCCCTGCTTTTGCTTTTTAATATGTGTGGTTGATTGGGGTTCAATTTCCACAGGACAGCCTCCTTTAAAGAACTGAAATATTGGGGCCAGCAGGTGACCTCCAGGTTAAGGCACTGGATCCCACGTGGCTGATGGCATGGTTCCAGTCCTGGACCAGGCTGCTTGAAAATCATGCTAGGCACATGTGTGTGCATGCCCAAAATCCCAAGAGGATACTGAAGAGAAGGTACTGTGGCTTGGCTAATGCTCCGGGGGATAATTTCTCACTTTCTCTCTCACATTGTGTGTGTGTGTGTGTGTGTGTGTGTGTCTGGCAAGCACACATGCCCTGTAACAAAAAATGAAAAAAAAAGGAAAGTAAATACTTAATTTAAAAAATAGCCCTTTTGTCAAATAAAACACGATTTCATATTTAATTGAAGCTAGATCCACCAACAGAAAAAAGTGATTGTAAGGTTCACCTGCCATAATAAATTGAAAAGTACCTTCTTCACAGTCAACTAACATAATCAAAGGAATATAAAAGTAGAATATCTGCACCATTACTGAAACAAAAAAAGAACACTGTCAACATAACAGATATGGTAACGATGCCATGTGAAATATCATATATAAAGGATGGGGTCAAAGGAAGACACAGTTTGTATAGAAACACATTACCTAACCAAAGAAGCACTGCAGAGTCTCGTAGTAAATACAGATTTTCCAGAACAGGTACCCTGCAGACACAGCATGATTGATGTGAAACTAGGGCTTTCAAAAAGAATAAGCCATGTGACATACTTGGAGCACATCATTTAAAATGCCCTCTTCTGTTTTGAATTATCAGCATTGAAAGCAACTTGTAGTGGAAGGCTAAAATTATGTTGCTATTCCAAATACATCTGGGAGCAGGGCTTCCAGTGAGCACAATGGTCCCTCATGAAGCAAATTGTACCGGTTAGAAACACAGGAACAAGCCTATCTGGCAAATGAAATAGAGTCTAGGAAAGGAACCAACAGAGGGGGTAAAGTAATTTAAAAACAAATTTCCACCACTGCTTTTAGGAAAGTACCTAAATATCATAGATGGGTAATTTGTTTTTCAAGATAACGTGTGAATAAGAAATAGGTAAATATGAACAATTCTTTAAAAATATCATAATTTAAAAATAAACAATATTGGAGCTAGCAGGTGGCGTGTTGGTTAAAGGTTTTGGATTCCCATATGGCCAACCGTGGTGCAAGTCCTGGACCTGGTGGCTTGCTTTCTCTTGCTTTCTCTCTCTGTGTCCCTCTCTGGTAAAACTGAAATAAATGAATGAATGAATAAATATATAAAGTTAAATTAAATTTTTTTAAAAAATAAAAAATTTATATTGGGACTAGTAGATGGCATAATGGTTATGTCACTGGATTTCCACATGGCCAACAGCTGTTCAAGTCCTGAACCCCATGGCTTCAAACTCACACTAGGCACTCGTGCATGTGTACCCAAAATTCCCAGAGAAGAATGGAGGAGAAGGGATTGTGATGTGGCCATCCCCTCTGGGAGGTGATTTCTTGCTTTCTCTCTCTCTGTCTCTCTCTCTCTTTCTGGTGAGAACATATGCCCTATAGCAAAAATCTCTCTACAAACATAAAATAAACATTGTTGAAAAGGAATATACATAGTAAAGAAACATTTTAGACCTAATTTGCTTTAGATTCCCCCCCATAAAGTAACCTGGACCTTTCTTTTCATCCCAGCATTGTAATCAGTATAGACTGCAAAAAAGGCAGTCACAACCAAAGGATTGAGGAGAATTTTGAAGGAAGAAAAAGAGACTGATCTTTGCTAGCAGATGGTAAATCACAGAATACTTGGTAGGCAGAGCTTATTTGGGAAGGTTCATGTGTGAATTGTGTGTTGGGTGTTTACTTTTCAACAGTTCAGGTAGTTGACATGTAGATATTTTCTCAAAAATATTTAAAACCATACTGTTTCTGTTATTATAGAGTCACAAACAAAATTATAACACATATTTTGAAAGTTATCTTTAAAATTCAGTTTTTTGAAATATTGAAAGTTGTTTATTAATTATTAAGATCTAGAAAAATCTCTCAAAAAAAAAAAAAAAAAAAGGGAACCAGCAGTTAGCGTAATGGCTATGTCGCTGGACTCCCACGTAGTCGACCGCAGTTCGCGTCCCGGACCCGGTGGCTTAAAACTCATGCCGGGCGTGTGTGCGTGCGTGCCCAAGATCCCAAGAGGAGAATGGAGGAGAAGGGATTGCAGCGTGACCATCCCCTCTGGGGGGTGATTTATCGCTTTCTGTCTCTATGTCTCTCTCTGTCTGTCTGGCGAGCGCACGCGCCCTATAGCGAAAAATCTCTCAAAAAAAAAAAAAAAGATCTATGGAGTATGAGCAAAAATTTTTGATATGTAAAGTAAATGTTTATGGGAAAATATAAAAAAATTAAATTTTAATTAATAAAAGGAGAATGTGAGATGTTATAAACTAGTATGAGAACTCTATTATCTATTTCATATTGAATGAGACTTAGTTTTTTATGTTCAAGAAAATTTAACATCATTGATTCTATTGGCATAAAATTTTTCAAAATGTTTCATTATAGTTTAATGTCTATAGGAGCTCAATGATCTCTTCCATTCCTATCATGGATAACTTGTATCTTATTTTCTGAATAACTCAGGATTTATGTTTTCAAAAAATCAACTTTTAATTTTTAAAAATTTTCCCTTTTGAGTTTCTATTATCTATTTCCCTTGTTTCTTTTCTTACCTTATTTTCCTCATTTTATTTTCTTTGCATTTATTTTATTTTTAGTGTTTTTAAATGAAAGCCTAGATCATTGATTTGATACTTTTTTTCTCTCATATAAAAATGTAAAGTAATAACTGTCTGTCCTAAGTACTACTTAAGTGATTTCTGACAAATTTTGCTTTGCTTTATTTTGTATTTTCATTTTCATTAAGTAAAATTTACTTGAAAAAGAAAAAAAATAGATTCTTCTCCACTTAAAGAAAAAGCATAACATTTACAAATAGAGAAAAAGGTAAAATAAAAAAAGAGAAAGAAAAAAAATATGAGCTGGTCTCAGGGAAGTGGAAAGGGAAATTGGATGAGTTAGTGGAATAGGAAAAAGAACATTTTTTTAAAGTACTAAATAGGAGTTAGCAGATGATGTGGTGGATAAGGTGCTAGATCCCATATAGCCCACTCTGTTAGTCAAATCCCACACCCAGCAGCTTGAGATACATCCTGGGCACGTGTGTGTGCATGCTCCAATCCCTAGTGGAGAATGGACTGCAATGTTAGCATTCCGCTAGGGGGTGATTTCTCAACAGTAACTCCCATTGAGCATACACATTCTATAGTGAAAAACCGAAAACTAAAAAATAAATACACAAATAAAAATATGAAATAAAATATACATCAGATTCAGATCCAAAAAGTATCATATAAAATTAAATTAGAATTAGATTAGAAAAACTTGTAAAGCTCTCCCAAAATAGAGATTAAAAAATGATATTATAAATAATGAAGATATTATGTATTGCAGGCATTTTTAAAAGAGAGCGTATTTAGTAATAATGTGTATTTTTGAAAAACAAACAAATGAGTTATGCCTAGAAATGAGCAAAGAATCATTTAAAAAGGAGAAAAAAAGATGTAAACCTTCAGGAGCCAGAGGGTGGTACATATCTCCAAAGCTTCACTTACCTCTCAAAGCTATTAGGGCTAATTCTGAGGAACACACTAATCCTCCCAAATTTGAAGAACAGTTCTGATAATGGAATATCAACTACTTTTTTTTTTGTTTGTTTTTTTTACTGATTAGAGGATCTGAGGGAAATGCAAGAGAAAAGAAAAGTGGCAACTGTGGGACAGATAAGTGAAAAACACAGAAATAGAGTAGGTTTCCACAAATGACGTGTTACAGTGCTGGTTAATGGTTTCGGAAGCCACACCGTGTCTTTAATTAGAGTTAAATGACTTTGAACTGAATTATTGCATGGATCATATTCCATATGCTAAGTGCCAAGTCCACATAAATGTGGACCCCAAACCTAACCAACTGGTAGGTACCTCATATGATGGCACAAGAGTAACGAAGCATGTATTTACTCTGTTTCAGAACAAACAGCTGTAAAGAGAACTACGCAAACTTAACATAGCAAAAATAAGTAACATCGTGCAAATATTAAGTATACAAAAATACAAATAAATAGCACTTATGAAAATATACTAAAGTAGAGATGGGACCAGCAGTTAGCATAATGGCTATGTCGCTGGACTCCCAGGTAGTCAACTGCAGTTCGCATCCCGGACCCGATGGCTTAAAACTCACGCTGGGCACGTGTGAATGCGTGCCCAAGATCTCGAGAGGAGAAAGGAGGAGAAGGGACTGCAGCATGGCCATGCCCCCTGGAGGGTGATTTCTCACTTTCTGTCTCTCTGTCTCTGTCTGTCTGACAAGCGCACGCGCCCTATAGCAAAAACCACTTTAAAAAAAAAAAAAGGAAAATACACTAAAGTAGAGAGACAGACCTATTTACAAGTTGTAAAAGGATAGTCTAAAAATTAAGAAAAAATTCCCTCAAATGCTTTGTATTGTACAATTTAATATGATACACTAAGTAAAATTAAAGCTAAGAGAATATAGAGCAACATAATTATGTAAAAGTAAAAATTACAGCAAAAAATGGCCAAAATAAAAAATAGGAAAGAATAGTCATGGCAAGAATACAAACAAGGCAATTAAAGAATTTTGGCCATCACACTAAATCTGAAAATAATATGAAAACATAGAAATAAAAGATAAGATCTTTTATGGCAATAATACAAAATAGAAATAATGTTCTAAAATGAGAAAATTCAACAAATGAAATAACATTTATTTAAATATATGATAAACCATTTTTCTGAAATGTTGGAAAATTTTGTGCAATTTCTAAAAGCTCATTATAGGTGAGCTGCTTAACCTTTATGTAAAATAACTACAATATAGTCATAATACCAAATTAAGGAAATCTTGCATATACAGAAAAGATTCTATATGTATACTGATGGAAAGAATAAGTCTTTCGAGGCTGAAAACTCTGGCTGTTCTCCAGTCTCTACAGGAATAACATGAAACAATGAGGCAATGTCTTCAAAGTTTTATAGAACAGAAAATACAAATTGGGGATAAGTTTGGGGTTGTTCCAACATAATTTTGCTTTTGTTGGAATTTAGAAAACCATAATTTTATCCTTTATTTCTTTTAACTTATAGACCAGTTCATCCCAGGAACTGAGCAAGTAGGTAGTGAGCACTCATTGCTTGAATAGAATACAAATATGTAAATCACTGTCCTTACGCAAGGTTACCATGTAACTGAACATGCTATACTGACACACACAAAGCAATAGTGCACAGTGTATGGCCATTTCTTATTTCATTTGGCTGATGCTCTACCAATTAGGCTTATTCCACAGATGAGACAAAGAGATATCACAGCTGGAGTGGTGAGCCGGGGCACCGTTGAGCATTTGAGCTAGGTCTTAAAAGATAGTAAGATTTGGGGCCTGCAAGTGGCATGGTGGTAAAAGTGCTAGATTCCAACTGGCCAGCCTCTGAGTCCCGGACCTGATGGCTTGCTTTCTGCCTGTCTGTCTGCCTGACTCTTTTTGGCCTAATTGAATAATAATAATAATAAATTAAATTAAATAAATAATACTTTTCTAAAAGATAGTAAGATTCAAGGACATGCAGATGAGACTCTAGGGAATTGAGAGCAAAGGAAACAATGTTTATAAACCTCTTGATGTACAAATTGACATGCTGACTTTGTTGGATGGGAACAACACTGGCTCAACAAAGCAGAGGAAAATTATATTGGAAAGCAGGGAGTGCATTGCTTGGGTAGAGTCTTGAAAACAGAATTAGGACAGTATGAGATAAAAACTATTAAATAAAAAAAAAATCGTAGGACATGGCAACTGAAAATAGTGCTTGAGAGAAATGAATAATGCAGTGGTGCTGGAGGAAAGACTAGGTCTAGAGCACGTGACGAGATCAATGCAGTCAAACCTGCTGTATTATGTAGCAGACAGAAGGAGCTGGTAATACATATTTTATTTCAAGAGACATATTTTGTAGACACTGAGAAAAAGCAAGAAACTTTATTTATTTATGGAGGCATGGTTTCAGTCATTCGACACTAGGGCATACTGTCACATAATAATTCAAAGCACATTACTGCTAATGGTAGTTGTTTTGACCCAAACAAGTCAAAGAGATGATTTTATTAAATTAGAAGTCATTCAAAGCCACATCGCTCAGGGGATTCATGCATAAGCACTAGCTCAATGAGAAAATGAAGTGCCAGGTGTAGGCAGTGACAGAGCAGAAGCTAACCATGTTTTGACATCGTTGTTCAAGCTCTAGGTGTGGTCTACCATCCAGTGGTTCAATAAGAATTTGTTTAATGCATTTTGATCCCTGAAGACTACTAGAAGAAATATTTAATTTACATAAAGTTAAATTGTGGTTATTCTCTCTATATGTAAGTTAAAGATAATTTGACTTTTTCATTGTATTACATGTCAGTACTTGACCTATTTTCTTACCTGTTTTATATTTTCATTCATTTTCATGACTTTATTCATCACCTAACTTTGCTGGTGATCTGAAGTGTCCTATGTACTACTCTAACATGGTGTTTTCAGAACTGTTCTTTTCTTTGAAGCAGACTTTTTTTTTTCCTAAGTAAATATTGCGTAGAAGTCAACATATTTTCCTCAACTTTCCTCTAGAATGTCTACATTCTCTTCATTAATTCTTATTTTTAAACTTTCACAGGGTTTATATCTTGGAGGCAGCTGGGCTCTTTTTATGGATGAGTTGCAGCATTATATCTGGAAACATTAATCTGTTTATTCCCTGACTATTTTGCTTCTCTGCTCTCTCACCAATCCCCTGGAGGGTATCCTCTGCCTACATGAAAACAGAACAGAACAGAACAAAACAACCTTCAAAGAAAGCTCTTGTCTGACTGTAGGCCGAGCATATCTGAATGGTTGCTTATAGAGCCACTAACTTTGCTACCAAACAATCAACAGCAATGGGAAAGGGAGCAGAAAAGAAAGATGGTAAAGGAGGGTACTAGGTAAGTTAGAAAAAACAGAGAGACAAGAAACAGTAAAGAATGTTTTCATGTAATGTAAGAAGGAACATCTAATACGAAGACCAAAAACTAGAATCTGCTTCACAGATTCAGAATATACAACCTCCATTGTGGACAACATACTTTTTATTTTTTTTTTGAAAGATTTTTTGCTATAGGGTGCGTGCACTCACCAGAAAGACATACAGAGACAGAAAGTAAGAAATCAACCCCTGGAGGGATGGCCACACCACAATCCCTTCTCCTCCATTTTCTTCCTGGGATCTTTGGCATGCACACACATGTGCCTCGCATGAGTTTGAAGCCACAGGTCCAACCTGAACCACAGTCAGTCATGTAGGAGTCCAGTGATGGAACCACTATGCAATCTGCTGGTCTCACGACATACTATCCATTAACTAGATATTTAAAAACATTCCTGAACAGATACTGTGGGAATTCAACACCTTGTATTGTGACAGAAATGTGAAAGAACATCTTGTCCCCTAAGTGAGGTGGTCATGTCTAGAAGCACTTGACAATCTCCCCATGAGAAAGGCCAACTGCGCAAATCTTAACATTGCTGCAGTGAGTTACTAGAATGTCTGCATTGCATTCTTCCTCTCAAATATCTTTCATTTTCACCTCACTCGTCTTTAACTTACAAACCCATCCTGTATATATATGTATCTCACAAATAAGGACATGTTTTCAATTTATTGTTCTTCTTTGAATAGTTTGTAGTAACTCTCTAGTATTAGCTAGAGACCCTGAACCAGACCATATTTAATGTCTTTTAGATTATGACCCCACCTATTTTTTTAGATAGGGTCTCACTGTTTTGTGATTCTCATGCCTCAGCCTCTCAAACAGCCAAGACTAGACATCATACTCAACTTTAGGATAGCAAGGAATTGAACCAGATATCCCATGCAAACCCACCCTGAAGAGCAGTAGCTTCTTAAAAGGATGTGCCACTACCACAGAACCATGTCAGATATTACTCATTGTCTTAGAAATACATCAAGCAAGCAAACCACTATCTCCACCTACATTGGACTCATCCTCCAGCTGTAACATTATCTGCCTACCTTTCTCCAACCTTATTGGTATCAAGCTATTAAAAGTTGCTAGAGAAATTCAGAAAACATTACATTTTACTACTACTAGACTTATTTCCCCCATATTGAAGCAACAGGAACATGGCAGTTGTTGTTGAGAAATTTATTATGCATCTTTGATGACAATGTTAATATAATCTATAATCATAGATCAAATAACTTACAAATTTTTAACTGTTCTAATAAAGCCATAGGAATGTAGAGAGGAAGAGAGACCTTTAATTCTTCAGAAGTCAATCAGATTTGCAATCTCTCTGTGTGTAGGCAATTATGATGTTTTCTTTAATTCTATTTGAATGCCGCACATTTTACTCCTAACCACATAGTATGTTTTTAAATTGACTAAAGATAATTGGTTTCTCATTTTTGTGAGAGTTGGCCAATAGAATTTGGCCAATACTATCTACTTCTTGAACTCTGTGGGAACAAAAGTATACCAATGTTTTGTTGATACATACAAAGGGCTGAGAAAAATGGGGCATGTTCATATACAGAACAACGGGTGATTGAGCACTTTCAGATTACAGAAAAAGTAACCTGCAGTATTTCAGTGGCGGTGAAGAAAAATTTAGGGAGACACTGGCTACAATTCTCTATCAGCCAGAAGCATCCTGACCCTCGCTGTAAAATTAATGTGTCTTTTCCCCCCTTACTCTTGGAAAAAAGATAGATAGATATACACAGGAGAGTTATAAAATATTGTTCCCCAGTAAGACCCATCAAAATATATGTGCCACTTTCCCAGACAGATAACTTTTATATCGTTGCATCAAATGATATATTTAATATTTGCCAAGTACTCTTGCAAACTGTTTGTCCACAAACTTCACCAGCTTTTGTTGAATATTATAAAGCACAGAGGATCTGGTCATTACAGTGACCTCAAATTAAGCAAAGGAATTGCTGTGCTTATTATAGGTAATAATTTTTATTCTGGCCTTAAAAGAGTTTACAAGGCACAGTCTGCTTTCCTTGGAAGAAAACGTCTGTTTGTGAGAAAAAACCCTGTGTCTAGCAGCCCCAGAGCAGGAATGTCAATTCTACTGAGGCACATGAAAAATAAAAGAAATTTCATGGACATTTTATCAAACCCCTGCAGTGATATCTGAATGGTGTGCACTATTGTTTTAAATATAGATAAAAGAGTAATGAAAATCCTTTTTAAGTGGCCTGCAAAACTCTGGATAATAGAAATCTCAACTTCATTATACATTTTGTAAGAAGTGACATTGGGTCTAATCTAAAGAAGAGAGTCAACCCTAATTTTGGCAAGCGCGTAATTAAAAATAAGGTTATGAAAAGGCAGAAAATAATTTACATTGAGTGATCTGGATCTAGATTTCCAGACTGCTGACTGCATTGGAGTTGCAGACTCAGCAACATTTTATAATAAGTAGCTCCCACAGCATGCAAACGGAATCACTTTACAAAAGGCAGATGAGGAATTTGAAACCACTTCGGATTTGACATTTTTGTTGAAATTTAATTGAAAAAGTTACAGAAGTGAAGATAATGTGGGGAAGCGGTGCATGAAGCCATCTCCTTCTCACAGTTTTAGCACATGGCCTCATCACCTTCCTAAAACACCACAGCACTGTGATTTCCCAGTGTCTTCCAGGACGAGGGTTATACAGATTGCATCTCAACACATTAATTTAAAGTAATGAGGTTGAAAGCAAAGAGAAACGACTCTTTCAAGATTACAAATTCATCTATACTCAATGTTGCTCTTGTTAGTAAATGCATGACAGCTTGAACCATTGTTTTCTTTTCCCTTTACTTTCTTGATGGTCTTATGCTTCAGTTGAATGTTTAAGATTAATTAGAAATGGTTTAGTGAATTACATGAAGGAACAAAATGTTATATGATAAATATTCATCAAAAATGTCAAGCTCCATTGTATTTAAATATGAATAAGTGAGTGTAATTTTAGGATAGTTGAAGTACTTAAAAATATGATATTTCTACCAGTGTATATCAAGGATTCATGTATATATGTAGCAAAAAGTAATTGACATTAGTCCAAATAAATCTGATTAATGATTAAAACTGGCCCCATAGCCAAGAGGTTGAAAATGCCAGATCCTGAGACCAGCAGGTGGAGTGGTGGTTCAGGTGCTGGACACTCCCACATAGCTGACCACGGTTCAAGTCCTGGATGTGGTGGCTTGCTTTTCTCACTTTCTATTTCTCTCTCTCTCTCTCTCTCTCCCTCCCTCCCTCCCTCCCTCCCTCCTCCCTATCTCCCTCCCCCTTCCCTCCCTCTGATCCCTCTTGTAAAATTAAAACATAAATGGATGGGGAACCAGCAGTTAGCATAATGGCTATGTCGCTGGACTCCCACGTAGTCGACCGCGGTTCGTGTCCCGGACCCGGTGGCTTAAAACTCATGCTGGGTGCGTGTGCGTGCGTGCCCAAGATCCCGAGAGGAGAATGGAGGAGAAGGGATTGCGGCGTGACCATCCCCCCTGGGGGGTGATTTCTCGCTTTCTGTCTCTCTGTCTCTCTCTGTCTGTCTGGCGAGTGCACGCGCCCTATAGCGAAAACCTCTCCAATAAAAAAAAAAAAAAAACATAAATGGATGAATAAATAAAAAATAAAATAATTCTTAAAAAAAAAAAAAAAAAAAAAAAAAAAGTGCCAGATCCTACATGGTTGACCATGGTTTGAATCCTGGCCCTGGTGGTTTGAAAAATATTCTGGTTGCTTGTGTAAGTGTGTCCCAAATTCTGACAGGATGAAGAAATGGAGAAGGAATTGCAGAATGACCATGCCCGACTGGGATACTTTCTCACTATCTTTCAATTTCTGTCTATCTCTGGTGAGTGCACATGCCCTCTGGCAATTAAAAAATAAGAAGAGTATTTATGAGTAAAATTATTACAAGCATAGCAATACACACACATTACACTGATTCTTAAACATAATTTTTTGTGAATACTGATAATTGCTGCTTAAATGTAAAGACTGCAATTGGTCTAAGTTAACAACAGCAAATTATACCATTTTTTGAAGTTTGTTATTTTTTTTTTCTTTCATGAGACACGGAAGAGAGAGACATCAGTTCCAAAAGGGTCTTGATGCCACAATCCACCCAGCTTTCAAGCAGCCCTGGATCATGGGCTAAAATGAACCTGATATACTCAAGAATGTCTCCAGACTTGAACCAAAAACCTTCCCATGCAGGGATGCTTTGTGGAGTGCCATGTTTTACCACTGCATGACCATCTAGTCACTGATCATATCATACACTATATATTATGCTATTTATTCAGATACTTTTTCCTTTGAAAATTATTTCTACTTTTGAAGAACTCAGTGAGAAGGAAAACAAATGACCAATTGAAATGCAGTCAGAAAACACAATATTGGTTGCATATGCAATGTCTTTTGGGAATAAACGGGTAAAAGTGACTAGCATAAACATTTGGAGAGATGGGGGATATTTTAGAACAGCTATTTCCAACCTTCCTGGCACCAGGGACTAGCAATGTAGGAGAGAACCTCGCCATTGATGGGGGTGATGGTCCAGGCATGACCCAAATGTATCACATCCACCATGCACCCCATTTCTACCACTACCACATTGCAATATACAAGGGAAGAATCACATGACAATAGATTTTGAGTTCCCATCAGAATCCAAGACTGCTGTGGATCTGACAGTAAACAGAGCCCAGGAAGCAATGTGAGTGATGGGGAGTGGATGCAAACATCGACGAACTTCTTTGGCTCACCTGCTGCCCATCCCTACACTATGAGGCTGAGGGACCAGCACTGGTCAGTGGCTAGCCCACAACCAGCTATAGACCAGCACTGGTTCATGGTCTGAAGGTTTGATACCCCTGCTTTAGAAGGTCTGTATAGGAATATCATGAAGAATGAGTTCAGTTTCACCCAACAAATTTTAGCCTATAATTCCAAAAATAGAAATATTTTGCTTCTCATTTTTTAATGGGTCTCCTCTAAAACTTTATTTTTCCTCAGTTTTAGAGTCTACAATTCTATATTTACACTACATCAGACTACAATGATCAGGAAACTTATTTTTGGGGGATAATGGAAACAAAAGCTTGGACAAGATTCTCATTAGTAAATAAGTGTCACTACTGGATTACCAAGTTTGAGAGTAGAAACCAATAGTTAAAACTTAACTGAAAATTGAAAAACTATCCATATTATGCATGGACAATTTTAAATAAAATATTTTACATATTAGTGAAGTAGAGGTACCATAAAGCAACAGGTGATCATTATCCCTAACTATTTGAATACCCTACTGTCTTTTACCTAAAGAGACAAAGCATTAATGGAACAAAGAAATGTAGTATTATCTGTTGAAAATAATTTTATAGTTTTATCAACTGGACTAGGGAGAAACGTACACATGTTGAAATATTCACTTCGTAAGCTAAATAACATGATTGAATATATAAAAGAAAATGAAATAAAAATATTAAAAAAGGAGAGAATCATGAAAATACATATATCTTCTTTCAAAAGTTTCTTTGAAAATTATAAACATATAAAATAAAAAAATAAATTCATAGTGCAATGCATTAAACATTCATCCTGAGTTCTGTTGAATAGACATAAGTATTCAAAGCTAATAAATATTTAAGGAAAGAACTGTAAGAAAACAATAATACAAAATAGGGACAGGAGATGGTAGATAGATAAAAAATAATTAATAGAGCAAATAACAAACTTTACAGCAAAATTGATGCCTCTCATAGTATTAATATTATATAAGTCAGCAATATAACCTAAAAAAAATAAAGTATCTTAATTGCCTACTATGAACTCTGGATGAAATGGTGAGGCATGGCCATTTATAACTCAAATCTGTCCTTTTCCTAATTTCTCACACTTAAGTAATGTGGGCTGGTCCCTTGGCTTAGTGATTATGTCCATGTGGTTTGAATCCCAGCAATTAAAAAAATAAAAACTAATTTACCTTGCCATCTTAATGAACTAAATCTTCTTAAGTCTTTTATTTTAAATGAGTGGGTATTTCATACCTTATTTTTCATAGTGTTCATAATTTATTAAAACTTGAGAAATCTTATTTGAAATTTCAGCAACAAGTGATCTTTTAAAATAATCAAATATTACAAAGTGAAAATTTAATCATACCCAGAATTAGTATTCTCATTGATGTTTGTGATGTGCTTTTATTTGTGTTATCATCTCTGTTGCTGTGCTAGCTTTCCTGAACTCTGAAAAATACATTATTTACCACATTAAACAATAGGAAAATATAAGGCTAAGTTAATTAGCTCTCTTAGAGTCACAGAGACAGTAAGCATTACCAAAATATCAAACTCCAGATCTTTGACTCCAAGATTAACATCCTCTTCTTTCTAATAGATCCAAGAAAATAGAAAGCATGCCATTTTAAGGAGATGTAATATTTTTTAAAATATAAATATCTTTGGCCAACTAGTGGTGGTGTTGGTTAAGGATACTGAAAAGTTGAGGAAAAACATGAATAGGGAACTATATCACTTACTGAATTACTCATTCCTTGAATTCATAACTACTGATTGTTGCTTTGTGACAAACACTACTCGAGGTAATGAGATAACATCTTGACTGAAATACTCAGATAGACATAGTATCTATATAGTTTGCTCAACCCATAAAACATTCTTCTCATAATTTAAAAATTTACGTGCAATAAAATGAAAAAAGTTACTTAAGATGATATTGAACAAAAAAGATGCTAATACCAGTTTTATATTTTAAACAAATGAATTGTGTATCCATTTTCCATCTATCACATAGGTTCAACTTTTGGACCCAGTGGCTTGAGAAACATGCCACCACATGCACGTGTCAGTCCCAAGTCCTGAGAAGAGGATAGAGGAGAAGGGACTATGAGATGGCCATCTTCCTTAGGGGTGCTTTCTTTCTCTCCTTCTCTCTGTCTAGAGAGTTTATGTCTCTGACAGAAAATTGAACAATATTTGCAGATATATCCATCATATATGATTCCATTTCAGTAAGATAAAGGTTTATTTATAAATAAAGTTCTGAACTTAGAGCTTAAAAACTACAGATGGGAAATAACTGTTCACAATTTGTTCCAATAGAAGAAGCATGAGAAGTGTTTGCTATCTGTATCCATGAGAAGATGACAAAGTCTTGTCCAGTTGATGTCAGGCTTGCTTGGCTACGTGACCTGCAATGCCTTTCTCCCTGGGAGGATAATCTATTTCTACTAATTACATCAGGAACAGCCATATGACTTTATTTGGCTAATAAAATGTATCATTTCTGGTCGGCCACAGTGATATAGCTGTAATACAACCCTCTGCAATGCCAAAAGCCATGTGGAAGATTAGGGTTTGGTTCCCAAGTTGACCTGTACACACCAGAAATGCTTGCACCTGCCTGTGATCCTGGCTGGCTGAACTCAATTAAGTAAAATACATACACTAATATTATTCTAGGTATTAACCTTTTCACTCATGAACATACTCATTTCCATTAAAAGTATAATTTAATATTTTATTAATTTCTATGATTATGTTATTATTTCAATGTAGCTGCTTCTTAACTTAGAGATGATATTTATTTGGCCCTTTAGTACTTTCATTACTTAAGTTTTAGTACAGTTTAGCTTTTTTTTCAGCTTCAGCAGAGGGATATTTCTTTTATACGTAATGTAAAAAAAGAAGATCTTGGAAGTTATCAATAGAATTTTTTACTTTTTTTGTTATTTCAACTTTACTCACTATGATTCTGTGTAGATACTCAATAGTTTTTCAAATAGGTAGCTTTGGATACCCAGTACCTGCTATGTCATGCTTTTGTAATTGTTAAAAACCAGCATAAGACAGAGAAGCTTCCTTTTCCTCTCACTCATTTCCTTATTCTTAGCAAGTTACTTTCCAGGGCAAGTACAAATATTCAGAACAAATTCTCAAATAAAACTCTTAGTCCTGTGGTCACAAAGTATTACATTTTTTATGCTGCTTATATCTTCAAAGGATCAAAGCAGTTGTACTGCTTGTGGGTAGAAAAGTAAATTCTAACAAAGTGCTAGGAATCGTAGTTTTCATACGCACCAGGGCATTGAGGTACTGGGCTTTTTTATGACTCACTTTCTTGAACACAAGATGTGTTTTTTCTAGACAGCATGAAAGCTTAACTATTTCCCCTTCTCAAGAGTAACAGAAACATCACTGTTGAATTATATTTCTTTCTCAGGAAAATAAAAGGACAATTGTATAGTTAGTTCATGTTCATGATAGTCATGTTCATGCAAATTAATGCGAGATTGTGGTGATTCCTCTTATAATAACCTTATAGATAAAAATGAAAGGTTGGGGGAAAACATGAATATGGAACTCTATCACTTACATTCATTCATTGAATTCATGACTATTGACTGTGAGTTATGTGGCAAGTACTACTCTGTTCAAGGTAATGAGATAACATCCTGACCAAAATAGTCAAACTTGGGACCCAGCAGTCAGCGTAATGGCTATGTCACTGGACTCCCACATAGTCGACTGTGGTTCACGTCCCAGACCCGGTGGCTTAAAACTCACGCCGGGCTTGTGTGCGTGCGTGCCCAAGATACCGAGAGGAGAATGGAGGAGAAGGGATTGCAGCGTGACCATCCCCTCTGGGGGGGTGATTTCTCGCTTTCTGTCTCTATGTCTCTCTATGTCTGTCTGGCGAGCGCATGCGCCCTATAGCGAAAACCTCTCCAAAAAAAAAAAAAAAAAAAAAATAGTCAAACAGACACAGTGTCTATAGTTTATTCAATCCATGAAACAGTCTTCATTATTTAAAAACTTACTTGCAATAATTTTTTAGAGTTACTTAATATTGAATAAAAAGGATGCTAATACATTTTTATATCTTAAATAGTAATATGAATTGTGTAACTATTTTCTGTCTAGCAGAAAACCCACTGACATATCTAGAGCCAGGCGATTTTATTTTGTTATGAAACAAAATAAGATTATTTTGGTTTGAAACACTTATAATTAAAAACTCTCTGGGACCAGCAGTTGGTGTGGTGGTTAAGGGGCTGGACTCTCAGATCACCCACTGTGGTTCTAGTCCCAGACCTGGTGACTTGCTTTCATACTTTATCTCTCTCTAGTGAGTACACAGACTCTACAGTAAATTAAAATAATATTAAAAAAAAAAACCTCTCCTCCTTGCCCTTTGATTTTAAAACCAATTTTGCCAAAGCGGGTGTGTGCTTGCCACAGAGAAAGAAAGAGGAAAAGTGGGAAAGCATTTTCCCCATGGGAAGACAGTCATGCTGCCACCCCCTCTCCTCCATTCTCTTCTTGGGATTTTGGTCATGCAAGCACAAGCACCCAATATCTTTTCCAAGTTGCTAGATCTAGAATTTGAACTACGTAGTTAGCTTTGTGAGACCCAGCCACCTTAACCACCATGCCATCAGCTGATCCCTATATTTAGTTTTTTGAGGAACCGCCATTAAGTTTTCTGTCTCTTATCTGTGATTTCCAGTTGCCATTTTTCCTTCCCCATATATAATCTCTCTTACCAGTTCTACTTCTTTCAAAGTTTTAGAGTTATTATCTTTCATTTTAACCAACAGTAAAGTCAGATAATTTTAGAGCATTCAGAAACTGTAATAATCACTGACGTCAACCCCCTTTTTCTGATGCATAAGGAGTTATGGATCATAGAAGTGTTCAATGATTTGCTCAAAGTCACGTAGTGACAGACAGACTTTTCCTGAAAATTCATTCAGTTGTTTCTTACACTTGAATGTGATCATCTGATAGCAATAAAAGGTATTCAAGGACTTTGAGTCTCACTTTCTTTATGTGCATGTGAACACACACAAAGAGAACACTTGGGTTCTAGTGCTCAGTTTGTTTCTTATTATCTTTCTTGCCTTGGGGATATAGACTATTGCTTCACCAGATTTATACCACCAGATAAGGAGGATCAAAAGCTAAAATAAATGTGAGGTGTAAAGGAAAAAAAATTTAAAAAGAAAGAAAAGTCATGGTAAAAATAGATAATAACTATCAAACCAATCAATTGAAAGTAACGAATATATTAAACGTTAAACAACATATCCAAAGTTAAAACGATTAGTGACTCATCACAAAAAATATTTAGACTATTTAATTACATTATTTCATAAATCACAGAACATAGCACAGCTCTTATTTGTCAAAAATCACAGTGACGCTGAGCTCACTTAACAGAAAAATAAAAAACAGTGTTTTTAGTCTAGTCTCTACTACTAATGATGAAATTTGATGATGTAAGATCTAAGATTTACCTTGACTCTTTTAGGGAGGGGGCAGTCTATCAATTCCAAATGTTTCAATGTAAGCTTCCGAGTTGGTAAAAAAGAGGAGCCTCATCTCTTATGATACGTGATGAGAACCTAGCATTCAAACAGCACTCACCAAAGGGCATTATAATCCTATTATAAGTAGCTGACAAATTCCAAACCTTTCAGAGCCATGTAACCTACAGGATAAGAAAAAAAAAATCTTTCGACATGATTTTTTTATTCAAGAGCTCACATTTGACTGTCAGCCTAATTAGATACTACTATAGAAGTTCATTTGATGGATATCTCAGTACAAAGCAGAGCTCTGAAGGTCTAGAAGGGGTGTAAGTCTCAATTTCATAGCATTTCATTTTCAATTCCTCTTGTATAAAAGCATGCTAACCCAGCCCCGACAGAAATAGAGCTACATCAAGACAGTACACGAGTAGGATTCAAATAAACCCTCTGACACAAGAAATCACTGTCAGGTTCAAAGGATTGTGGAAGGTATTTGACTTCAACATTAACAAGGTAAGGGACAAAAATGTCTTTGTTAGAGAAGAGAAATGCTACAGTCACATGCATGTATTGTCACAGAAACTATTATACATAATACATACAGAAGCATGGTGTTTTAACACGGCAAGGCAGTAGACTCGATCCCATTGCCTTTGTATTGTTTGAATGCTGGCTCTGACTTTCATTAGCTCTTTGATCATTTGACAGGTTTTTAATGACTCTGAGTCTCAGTTTCTTTATGTGCCAGTCCAGTGAGAAGGTCTGAGCACCTCACAGAGCTGATGAGAACTAATTAAGAAAATGCACGCAAAGTGCTCAGCACACAGTTTAGTGCTCAGTACGCATTGACTCTTTGGATAAAGCTGTTGAACAGTTCATGTAAACGAAGCTCATTGTCTCTCTTTTAGGAGATGTTGATTTACCTAGATTTATGTTAATCTCCTTCTGGTCTTTGGAGAAAACTAAATACTATGAGTGCTGAGAGGAAAAAAAAAATCTAGTGCCTGGTAAGGACAAGTTCAGTTGACTGGAGGTTTTTTAAGAGGTAAGGAAGTCAGGTGCCCACTAATGAGTACTTGCAGGACCAAGGACAGGATGGACACCCTTCACTAGACCACAGTGTAAGCTTAAACAACAGTGACCCTTGCTGTTTGATAAAAGAACTACACCAGCCCTTTTATCTGTTCACCTACTCACCAATGACACACATTTTGAAAGACTATAGCGTTTCTCACATGGAAACAGGTTGGCTCAGAAATCAAATATAGGCTAATAAATACATATTTTGTTCTGATAGGGTCACTGTAGAGAAACTATTTCTAACTTGAAGTTCAGGAAAATCTTTAAATGGTATATTTTATACTGCAATAGAATTTGAATTTGTTTCTTCCATTAACTCCCAGATATATTGTGTTGCCTCCTTATTCTATTTCTTTCCATCTCTATTGTCACAGTTCTAGACAAAGGTACCACTTTGAAAAATTCCCTAAATGCTTTGATCCTAGCTCATTTACAATGTAAATTTCACATATGAGCCATGTAAGTCACAACATGTTATTCTCCTGTTTCGTGTCTTTCCTCAGCTTTCCACTGCATTGAAACAGTTTTTATAAAAATCTCCAAAACCTATAGACTGATTAATTTCAAAACCCTGTTGTATCAAATATTTCCTAATGTGTGATCTCATCTCAAACGTGTCTCTCTCTCTCTCTGTCTATCCCTCTCTCTAGGTTATTATGATCCATTATGATCATTATAGTCCAGGCAAATAGGCCTTTCCATTGCTTTGAGTAGTTTATACGCCTTTGCACCTTTTTATCCTCTTCCTACGAAAATCTGTTCTCAAGAATTTCCATCATTGGTTCCTTGTCATCACTTAGCAGTTCAAACAGGTGCTCTTTAGAGAAGCCTTTCCTGAAATTGAAATCTAATTTTCCAAGCTTCTTTTTTCTCAAGATTCTTTTTATCTTCGTTTTCTAACTATGTGAAATTACTATAGTCATGCAAAAATGTATTTATTAGTTGTTCCTTTCTGTTATTTACCACGGTGTTTCCCATAATTGAACACAGTAAGGGTCAATTAATATGATGTTGAATAAATTAACATGTAGGGACTAAAGGAAATGAACAACAGACAAAGAGATGTTCTATCACTGGCTGTCCTGAGATATCATCCAACCAGAGCCTGCGTTGTAGAGAGCTCTGGTTCCAACTAAAGTAAGGTGACTTTTCATCATTCTTCTTCTATTTCACTTGGTCTTAAATCTTTGAGCTGTTTCATTTCCTAAGTGTTCGTGACCCCCTTTTCATTATTTCTGTATCCTGCTATTACATGAAGTTGCGAAGTACCAATAAATAGATAAACAAACAAACAAACAAATGAAATAACTAAAAATCCCAGGTGTTTTTGTTCTTGTAATACTACTTTTTGGGGATACATTTTAATTTTGTCCTTCTTTTCATTCCTAGTTTTCAAGTTACTAATGAGACTGAGTAACTTTTCTTATGTTTGTAAGGAATTTACTGTTACCCAAGAAACAATTTTAGCCCTGATTTCCTTTTATAGTTCCCTGAAAATATACCTTAAAAGTTGTAGGAAATTTGAAAACTAAATTACAGAGTACGGTAGAGATGTTCTCTGGCCTGAAGGCCAGCGTTTTTCTTCCTACCCATTTCTCACATTCAGAGTTAGAATCCTTTTCTTTTCTTCCTCTTTCTCTAAGGTATGAGCTCCAGACACAGCCCCTGGGGGGGTGATTTTTCGCTTTCTGTCTCTCTGTCTCTGTCTTTCTGGCGAGCGCACGTGCCCTATAGCAAAAACCTCTCCAAAAAAAAGTGACTCTGTGTTTTAAAAATTATGTCTATAATGAACAGAAATAAAAGAATAGAAAAATAATATCCATCATAGAACTATTGCTCAACTTTCATTCTATAAAGCAAATGTTTCTTGAATGTAATGACATATCATAAAATGAAAAATAATTAGATGAATTAGAATAATTTATTCCAGATTCCAGTCTTTACTTCTAGTGCACATGTATCCCCATAAAGTTCAATGTAATAAGGAAAATATAAAATACACATAAAGTGAAGCATTAATGGTATCATCTGATTAGCGGAGATTCCATGCCTTTCAGAAATTCTCTTTTCAATTTTCTCAACTACTGTTGCATTAAATGGTCTCAGATAATTGACCTGTACGAAGAGTGGTAACATGGTGGCATGTATGTTTCATTACTCTAATCAAAGTGCATGAAAAACTTTTAACATCATTACTAAGTGGCATTTTCCCTACACTGGCTTGTTTTTTAACACTGGAAAGGTTTAGGCTTGAAATCTGAAGGCTACACTTAATTTTGTGCACTTATTGGGGCAGGTGTCATGATGGTTAAGGTGCTGGACTCCCACACAGCTGACCACAGTTTGAGTCCCAGACCTGATGGCTTACTTTCTCTCTTCTCTCTTTCTCTGTCTCTCTCTGATGAGCATGCATGAAAATTAAATAAATAATCATAAGATGTCTTGTGTACTTATTATCTACATAACTTAGTGCAATGCCTTAGTTTTCAAATCTGTAATTGAAATGCAGAACAAAACATAGTTCAAGTTGATATTAAAAACCAAATGAGCTAAGGCTCTGAAAAGGCTAATTGGTATTTAAATATTAATTATTTTTATACATGTACAGTACAGAACATGAAATTATTATAAAAAAGGATAACGCATACTTTTTTGGATTTCATATACATTTGCTCATAAATATCAGGAAAAAGATAGGCTAAATACATTTGGCAAGAAAATGGGGACGAGAGAAGCAAAACAAAATGAGAACAAAGCACAGTGGCCAACAGTATTTTTCAGAAACAAGATTTTGTAGATCAAGGGCTTTTTGATGGATTAAAATAATTTAATATTTTTTTTAAAAAATAAAACAATTATACTTGACAAAGGACCAAAGGCAATTCAATGGAAAAAACATAGTATTTTACATTTTTCTCAACAAATGATTCTGGGACAACTAGATAACTGAATGCCAAAAAAAAAAAAAAAAAAATCAAATCTAGACACAGACCTTATACCTTCCATGAAAATTCACTCAAAATAAATCATAGACCTAAATGTTAAATGCAAAACTATAACATTCCTGGAAGCTAACAAAGGAAAAATTCTAGATGTCCTTGGGTTTGGCAATGACTTTTTAGATACTACTCTAAAAACATAATTCATGAACAAAAAAATTTGATAAGCTGGTCTTCATTAATATTTAAAATTTATTCTCTTCAAAAGATGACATCAGGAGAATATAGAGATAAGCCATAAAAATACTCACAAAAACATACCTAACAAAAGACTATTATCAGTACTATACAAAGAACATAAAAAAACTCAACAATAAGAAAACAAACCAATTAAAAAATAGTTCAAAGATCCTAACACTCCATTGAGCAAGATACATAAATATCAACAAGCATATGAAAAGGTGGTCCACACCACATGTCATTAGGGAAATGCAAATTAAAGCAACAGTGAGAGAGCCAGAAGGTGGCACAGTGGCAACAATGCAATGTTCTGCAAGGCTGACCCCAGGGGAGGATTTCAGATTCACATCTGCAGATCCTTGAACATGCCAGGCATGTGTCTGCCTATGATGCAGGCCTGGCTGAGGCTAGGTGTAGAGCACAGCATGAGGACCCTTGTGAGGGTGATGATCTCGCTCTCTCTTTCTCTCTCTCTCTCTCTCTCTCTCTCTCTCGGAAAAAAAAGAAATACACTCAACAATTACAACAAAAATCTAACAATGAGATACCATCATACTCCTATTAGAGTGGCCAAATGCAAAACAGAGACACTAAATGCTGAAGGTGGTGTTTAGTAATAAGAAACCGCATTCGTTTTCGGTGGGAATGAAAAAGGCACAGCAGTTTTAGAACACAGTTTGGCAATTCTTTTACAGCACTGAAATATTTTGCCACATGTTGCAGCAGTCATGCTCCCTGGTATTACTCTTAGGAACTGAAAACTTATTCACATGAAACTTTTACATGGATGTTCATCGCTTTATTTATAACTGTCAAAATTTGGAGTTAACCAAGATGTTCTTCAGTAAGAAGAACTTACTGGACATGACTGGAAAAATAACTGGTACATCCAGATTATGGAAAATCATTAAACACAAAATATAATAATAAGAATGCTACCAAGATGAAATCGTACAAAGTTTGTATCCTACCAAAATTAATATGTTGAACCCCTAATCACAAGGTAACAGATTAGGAGATGGGGCCTTTAGAAGTATTAGGTCATGTGAATGAAGCCCTCATCAATGAAATTAATACCCTCATAAGAATCCTGAGGGAGCTCCTCTATCCCTTCCATCATAAGAAGATGCATTAAAAAGGTGCCATCTATGGACCAGAAAACTATCTCTCACTAGGTGCCAAATCTGCCAGAGCCTTGGTCTTGAATTTTTTCCAGCCTTCAAAACTGAGAAATAAATTTCTCTTGTTTATAAGCTACCCAGTCTATATTTTGTTACAGCAGCCAGAACAGACTAAGACAAACCATGAAAAGTCAAGGAAGAAACTTAGAGCCTATTACTAAATGAAAGAAACCAATATGAAATGGTTACAAACAGTATAATCCCAACAATATGATGTTCAGAAAATATAGAAACTATATAGATAGTAAAATGATCAGTGGTTCCCTGGAACTGAGGGGAGAAAGGGATAAACGAGCAGCATACAGAGGACTTTCAGGGCAAGTAACTATGATACTAGAATAATGAAAACAAGTCAATATAAATTTGTTCAAACTCATAGAATATACAGCACTGAGAGTGAACCCTAAAGAAAACTATGGGCTGTGGGCAATAATGAAGTATCAATGCAGATTCGTCAAATGTAACAAATGCACCACTCTGGGGATACTAAAGTGATGAAGGTTATGCACGAGTGGTGGCAGGGAGCATAGCTCTGCATCTTCTTCTCAGTTTTGCTATGAATCTAAAATTGTTTTTTAAAAAACTTTTATTTTAAAAATTTATTTATTTCTTCCATGGGAGAAAGAGAGAGAAGCATCCCCAACAGAGGTTTTATGTCCAGATCCTTCACTAGCCTCAGCTAGATCCCATCACAGGCTCTTGTATGTACCTGCTATAGACAGGGAGACCTTGGGACATGAACCTGGGACTTCCCTATTTGGCTTTGGTATCATAAGCAATGCATTACTGCTATACCCCATGACCAGCTGTAATAAAAGTCTTTTAAAAATAATAGCCGATATTTTGGGGCCCAATAACAAGAGAGTTATGTGTATTGTCTCATTTATCCTCAAAACAACCCTGTGAAATGCACAATATCTTAAACTACATCATCCTAAGCCTCATATTAGCTCTGTAATAGCTCAGGTTCAGAGTGTTTATCAAACTGCCCAAGGGAACACTCAGGGAATTGTTAACTCAAACCCAAGTTGTGTGTCTTTAAAGTCTGTACTTTTAATCTCTATGATTTACCTCTACTGTCTGTGTATGTTTTGCTAAATACAAATGTATTTCATTAGGCTCTCCTAATAATTTTCTGAATAATATTTCCTATATTTTAGGAAATCTGAAAGTGTTATGAATGCAGTTCCCCATCTGGATACCCCTAATTCTTTTCTTCTTTCCTCTTACATTTCATTTACAATATACTCATCATATATCACATTGATAGTGAGAATATAATTTCATGTTAAGATTTAAACCTTCTGCCCAGTAGGAGAGAATTATTTTTTTTCTGTAACGTGTGTGTGTGTGTGTATGTGTGTGTGTGTATGTGCATTTCTTTTGAAAAGCCATATTTCTTTGTATTACTATAATTAATTGGCAGGTTTATTGAATAGCAGGACTGGCAGATGTGTATAAACATTATAAATCACATTAAAAGTGTTCAAATCAACCTGTTTATTTCATTTTATAACATTACAAGTCAAGCTATCCATAAAGCTGTCCAAATTATTTCTGCATTCACATATATTGCATAATCCAACATTCAAATAAAAAGATTCATGCTTCTGAGACTTCAAAAATATCAGAAGGTAAACAACTGATAGAAGGTATGCTATTTTCCAAAAAGGCTGTTCGCTTCAATATTTCACATTTTGCTGGGACCAATTCAGAATATTAATTAGTCTCCATGTTTGATGCCTTTTAGATTGTGCAACCCAGAGTCAAGAGATATAACAAGGCTGTTATATGTATAAGTAATAGTTTCTATTCTACCAAGTTTCTAAAGTTGTCTGGATTAAACAGAGGAGTACTTGCCCTAGGAAGATATCATTCACCATAAATATATATGATAGAAATATTATTAATAAAAACAATCTTGAAGGCAAATATCTCATCAGAGATTCTTTTTGACGCTTTCTAGGACCTGACGTACAAGTAGTTACCTGGGAATCACTACTACTACTACTTGCTTAAATTATTGGATTTACCTATCAAAATAACTTACCCGCCTGGTTCTAAACAGAATTAACCAATTATTTACTACCCTGAAGATGAATGCAAAGTCTGCTGCTACCTTCTTTTCAGCCATGATAGTGACATGTAAATGGCACCTTAGCAAGTGCTCATCCCACCTACAGGTCACCCATGTGTGCACACAAACATACACACATGGACAGAAGCAGATAATCTCTGTTATACAACTGAGAACAAAATGAAGTTCAGTGTCGTTTGGTAAATAAGTACTTAGTTTTCGGGTCTCTGATTCCTGAAGTGGAATCTTTTCTACAGAGTAGATAGCTTGTAATATTGAGATAAACCCAAAGTTGTTAGGAGCATAGTTTTCTACAAAAGATACTATGACCCAAAAGACCCGGGATGAAAAAGCACATCAAGCATAATGTAGTAATGAGTTTTCGTTTACTTCTGAATTTTTTATCAACAAAGCTTTATGATAATTTTCATAGTTCCAATTTATACCTGTGAAGCAAACAAAAACAGACATTTTAACTGTGAGCGAAAATAACAGAGGTGTTAAATTATTCTCATTTGAGACATCACAAGCACACCACTTATTTTTGGATGACTTTTTAACAGGCTCCCAAGTCATTCTCACATAAACAGAAAATGTTAAAATATCTCAAGGAGATGTATTTTTCTTTATCACCAGCCCCCTCCCTGAATGCCAACAGCATAACATCTGGATGAAAAGTGGGAACATTTGTGAGGTAATTGGAAGGGCTATCCATAAGAAGCTTAGTGACTGGATCTATCGGTATAAATGTGAGACCTCAAATAAGCAAGAATCATAATTTTACAATATTAAGTCACATAATGTCATTACCCTGGTTTCTTGTTGCATTTTTAAATAAATTTAATATCCATATAAAAGCCGAAAATTCCTTGCCTGGGGCTCTGAGCTTATTTCCTACCATCCACCTCCATTTCCCATCCCTTAACCTCTAGCCACACTGGCCTGATTTGTTTGTGAATCCTCCTTTTCTCCTTTCTCTGACCACAGTGCTTAATCAATGTTCACATCCTTCCCCAGTCTTGGTAATGCTGACTCTGTATCATTCAAGTTTCAGCCCAAAGGTCACCTCCTCAGAAAGGTCATGTCAAATGGCTCACTGCTAAAGCAAGCCCAGCACTACCTAGTCGCTATCTAACATGTCTATTTATCACATTTCCCTTTCTTCAGAACAGCTACTGCCACTTCAAATAGTCTTGATATATCTGTTTACTAGCTTAATAATTGCTTTTCCACAGTACTTTAAAACCCATTCAAATAAAGGTCTGTCCTCCTTATCAATATCCAGCACTTAGAACCTAAAAGAACTCAAAGATACTTGTGAAATATATACAGATATTTTCATCCATGGTTCCTGGTTCCTAATTATTTGGCCTTCTGTCCTTGCTTCCTGAAGATCCTTGAGGCAGGTTATAGGATTGTTAGGAAAGATTTGTTCCTAATTCCCGAAGTGTTATGCTCCAAACACACCGGAGGAAAGAATGCCACATAGAAAAACCAAGAATTTGAACAGTCTGGCTTTTCTGGATTTCCCCACCCAGTCAGTATTAGGATGTCATACCCACGCAATGAAGCCTCTATAAAACCAAAAAGGACAGAGTTGGAAGAGCTTCTAGATAGTTGAACATGTGAGGCTTGCAGGAAAGCAAACAAGAACTCACCCATATGCCAGGAGGGTGGACCACCCAAACTCCCATTTGGACTGAAGCTCCTGCCCTTAGGACATTCTAGACCTCATTATGTATAGCCGTTCCTCTGGCTGGCTGTTTATATCCTTTGAAATATTTTTTTATTATAAACCACTAACCTTCAAGTGTTTCCCTGCGATCTTTGAGCTCTTCTAGCACATTAATCAAAAAAAAGAGAAATTCCAAAAGTCTGAACTTTTGACTGGTTTCTGAATTGGGCATAGTCTTAGAAACTAAGCCCTTAACCTATGGGAGATGATGCTATCTTCAGGAAGATAGCATTGGACTTGATTTGGGTTAGAGGACACTCGACTGGTGTTCACTGCAAAATTCTTGCTTGTTAGTTCAAGTGGGAGAAATCCCCACACACTTTGGATTCTCAAAAGTAATCTGTGTTGAGAGAGAAAATTTGAAGAACAGCTTTATTATTTATTTATTTATTTATTTAGGCAAGGGAGCAAAGAGAGACAAAGCTTTGTTTCGTTTCTCACTTAGAGAATTTCTCTAACTAAAGGTCAGAGGGTGACTACCATGATAGCAAGGAAGGGGAAGGGCTCAACAACTGGAAATACGCATTTTAACCTGTGAAGATTTAAGAACGACTCTTTCCTTTGATCTTTTGTAAACCATAGAATGTAGGCATACAAATATATGAAACATGGCTAAGGGTCTCTACCCTTGAAAGTGTCTTGCAAAGGTCAGTGGGATAAGATCAGGAATATAAGAAGACAGGAGGTGAAGACCGTCACAAAAATCAGTTGGCTACTGAAGAGTCTAGATAAAAATGCATTGGTGCTCCTAGTGGATATTTAAATAACTATCAATTATAATACTTGAAATTGTCAGGATAGGGATACCTGCCATACCAGAGCTATCAGAGCCTGATCATAGCACTACCAAGTCCTTCTTCCTCTTACCTACCATCCCTAGCCATAACCACAAACAGTCAAAAACAAGATGGTAATGGTTGCATGTTAAAGGAAAGAAGAGACTAAGTGAATTTCCACAACTGGTATATAAGCCGCATGTGAGGTCTGCAGTGGGAGATGAAGAAAATCAATAAATGAATGTAAGATTGAATTTTTAAAGGAGATTGGATATGATTGTGGATACCTAAAATGTAATTTTAATGATCAAAATTGAAACTCCTTTTATAGCTGAAAGATAGAAGTCTATAAGATCTCACATATATCATCAAATTGTATGGAAGAAAATTTTGTCAATTTTGGAAGCAGCTATAGTGGAAAAGTCTATCATTTTCCTATTTATATATAGCATTGAGTTCAGCTAGTTGGAAGTTTTGTTATAATATTAATTAAAATCAGATTACATCAATCAATATATAACTATATGAATAAAGATATGTTATATCCTAAGTTATACACTTATTTACATGAATAAGATGTTATATAAATATGTTAATGACCATCTAGTTATAAGTATTTGAATAAATATTTATTATTATATTATCAATTAAAGAGTCTGAATATTGCTAGCCTTGCCTATTAGTATTCATATACTCTTAAATTATATAAATATGCAATCTACTAAAATTATAATTGGAGGATGTGTTGAATATATATTATTTCTATCTTTACTTTTTAGGAAGCTACAAGATGTTTTTCCCAGACATTACTAGAGGTCATAAAAGTTCTGATTTGATGTAGTAGTTTAGTACAATATTAGGCTAAAAACTCTCTAAGGAATGATTACTCCACTGTGATTAGCTCATTGTAATCACCATCATAGTTTGAAGGGCCATTTAATTCATTCTTGAATTAAAACTATTTCAAAATGTATTCTCTAAGTATTTGTACAACACATTTGAGAAATAAGTACATATGAGAATGTATCAATTTCTTATATCTCAAATAGCATTAAGAAAAATGATAGGTAAATAAAAAATGTGAGGTTAATTCTCCATAGTCAAAAAGTATGTTACCATCTAAAAATGTATTAAGTCCTTGGGAAAGTCATGACGTCTTTCTATGCAAAAATGCATCTTGACTTTCTCAATGACCCAGTTAGATTCCCTTTATTGTTTTACTGCTAAGCTTGCACATCCTGGTATAGGAATCTGACTGTAATTTAGGACCTGGGCATATCCACCGCTGAGGCCTAATCCCACTGTGTGATGGAGATGTCTCCCTTCAAAAACTGAAGCCAGGTCAAAGAACAATGGCAACAGTCACAGAACAAGCAGAATTTTTAAAGCCCAATTGAAAGCCCTAGGATTCATTGTGATTCTGTGAAGATAAAGGAGACCTTTCCCAAAAATGATTGACATTCAATTTCTTGCCATTTTAAAGGATATAAAACTAGGTCACTCTTGCTTTAATTTAAAAGAACAGATAAACATGATATGTCATATAAATAAAAGTTTAATATTTAGATGGCTATGATATATCAACATCTATTTTCTGAACTTGATGGTTGTGTTTGGTTATGTATAAGAATATACTTGTTTACAGGAAATGCAGGGGGATTTTAAAAAGTTTGTGGAAAAGTAATTAAAGTATAAGTCATTTCTGGTACAAAAAATTTTGAAACCCATGCATAATATTCATTTTTCATAAGACCTCTTTGAAGATCCCTCAGATACTCTAAAGTATCCTCAAATAAGGAACATTTTGTTAGCAATTTCTCAAAAGGTTTGGGAACATGTTCTTTGTATTGGTCTGGCTAGTTTTAGATCATTTACTAGATATAAGATTTTACCAACTAAAAAGAAAATTATTCCCTCAAGTTGTTAGAATAATACTTGGGGATGTATATAATATACATAAATAACTTTCTTCATTTCTAATCCCAGTACAATACACTTATTAAAAGGATGCAAATTATTTTACATGATGTGTATGAGACTTTGGATGAGGGCTTTCATATCTCTTTGAATTTTAGTGTTCTCATTTATAAAACAGTAGAATATTTAGTCAACAACTTGTTCACATATGCAATTATATCCTCCTTTAATATCCTGAATCCATATGTGAAGATGGTTAATCCAGATTTCTGAAAGGAATTAGCTGGTCTTTATCATCAAGGTCAACTTGACAGAAAAAAAAAAAAAGGATTATATACACAAAGGAATAGAAGTAGAAAATGTCAAATGTTTCGCTGAAAAATCAAAAAATTCAGCTGAGACATACTTGTCAGAGTCTGTTTTTGGTGAAAAGATGGAGAGGACTTGTTTGTGCAGGGTTTGGAGAACATTAATAAGAAAATGTTTCAAGGGACTGGATTATAGCATAGTGGTAATACAATTTGGTGCAAAGCTGACCCACATAAGTAAGTTCAAGGTTGACATCCAGATATCACTGTGGACAAACCAGGCATGCACATGCCCATGATTGAGGCTGCTAAAGCTAAAGGCAGATCACAGTGCACAGATCCTATTAGCTGTGTCTATCTCTTGCTCATGGATGAAAGAAAGAAAGAAACTTTCTTTAAAAAAAGACCTTTTTTAGTAAGACAATGGCATTATTATCCTGCTGGATTTAGACTTGGTTTATTGTTGATATGGGTAGTGTAAGGGGAAAGTTAGAGACTGTATAGAAAACGAACAGGTGAGATGAAAGCAGGTGGGAACGGCTTTCAATAAGAAAAGAAAGTGAATTTGCTTTCTCACTGTCTCTGTCTCTCTGTCTCTATCTTTCTCTGGTCAAAATTTAAATTAATCAATCAATTAAATTTTAAAATTTAAAAATAAATAAATAATTCTTTTTAGAAAAGTTGCAAGAAAATAATTAACAATCTCAACATGTAATTCCATGTGGTGCCTAATTTTGAAAATCTAATAAAATACATAAGTTAATTAGGTTAAATGTCAGAAGTTAAAGATTTAGATATAACTAAGATTCTATACTCAAGTACCTTACATTTACATGATAATTTATAAACAAGTTAGTTATCTACATATATTTTTTAAACACACATGAGAGTAATAACACATTGGTATGGCCAAATATTTCATGTCTATTTCTTTATGTCCAATAAAACATAGTTTAATTCTTTGTATTTTCTAATACTAACAAATAGAAATCAGTCCTGTGTTAGTTTAGGGTATCCGGTGGGCTCCCATATAAAATTAACTGAAATTTACAAGAGTCTATTTGATAGACCAGGGTATCTCACTACAATAACACATTGTAATACATTACACAAACATAACTAAGATTGGACATCGACTGTTAAAAACTTCTATGGTAGCACAAATTTAAAAATAAATTTGTATAGATGGCAAAATACTTACAAAAAAACCACTGCCACACAATAAGAATAATATAGATTGGGATATGTACATTTGTGTATTTGCACATCTATTATACTATACCCATATATAAAGTTAATGAGTCTGTTTCTGGTGTAAAATATATAACACAAATTCACATAATTTAAAGAATGCACCTATCAATATATATTGCCCAAACAACTCTAATAGAGTCTTTGTCAAATTTTCCAAAGAGGATAACTTTCCTTTTGGAATAGTAATTCAGTAATAGTTACATAAGTTTGCCTTTAAAAAAAAAAAAAAAAGTTTTTGCCTTTAGAATGTGTGTGTTCACCAGAAAGACAGATGCAGTGAGAGGGAAAGTGAGAAATCAACCCCCAGGGGGGATGGCCACAGGACAATTTCTTCTCCCCCATTCTCCTCCCAGGATCTTGGGCATGCGCATAGACATGGTGTGATTTTCCAGCCACTGGGTCCTGGACTCAATTTGCGGTCATCCATAAAGGAGTGAGGGAGTCCAGTGATGTACCACTACACTATCTGCTATTCCCCATATGTTTGACTTTTAAATACTTAGAAGCCTAAAACAAATATTTTTGAATTTCTGTTCAGATCTCAAAGGTTTTTCTTATTTTATTTTATTTTATTTTATTTTATTTTGAGAGGTTTTTGCTATAGGGCGTGTGAACTCACCAGAAAGACAGAAAGCAAGAAATCTCCCCCCTGAGGGGATGGACACACCACAATCCATTCTCTCCCAGTCTCCTCTTGGGATTTCGGGCACACACGCACATGCACCCAGCACGAGCTTAAAGCCACTGAGTCTGGGCCTCAATCCGTAGTAAACTACATGAGAGTCCAGCAATGTGACCATTATGCCATCTGCTGGTCCTGCAAAGCTTTTTTTAGCTTGTGTTTTGAAGAATAATATATGCTGGGAAAATTAAAACTTAGCAATTAAAAATAAGTTATGTTACTCTAATTAGATGTCTATCCAGGAGAAATAAATGTTAAAAGACTAAGAGCCTTCAAAAAGTTTATTGACTAAAATTTCAGTGTCTTCAAATCTTTTTACAGTATCCACAAATTCAGTCTTCCACAAAGCCAAAGAATCATGTAATGTCTTAAAATTTGAGTGGTGAGAAATTAAGGTATATTATTCTGCAACTACAATCAACAAATAATAAGTTGGACCTAGTTCAAAGAGTCAATTGTGAAAGAGAAACAGTTGTAGTCAGAAAAGACTTAAACTCAAATGACATTAATTACACTAATAGATAAAATAAAAAGAGAGAAAAGTATGACTTTCTATTCTTGATAACTCTCTGAGGTAATGTTATCCCATTTTCCCCAAGTATCTACAAATATTCCAATTAAATACAAAAAGCATACACAATCTGGGGCCAGCAGTGACACAGAGGTAAACACAACATTCTGCGAGACTGATCTATTTGGAAAGGCTACGTGTTCTAGTCAGATCCTGAGCACACAGGCACCAGGCCACCAGCATGCCTATGATGTGGGCTGGCTCAGACCAAGAGTGGATCACAGCATCAAAACCCTGTTGGAGGAACCAGCAGTTGGTGTAATGACTATGTCGCTGGACTCCCACGTAGTTGACCACGGTTCGCGTCCCGGACCCGGTGGCTTAAAACTCACGCTGGGCGCGTGTGCGTGCGTGCCCAAGATCCCGAGAGGAGAATGGAGGAGAAGGGATTGCGGCATGACCATCCCCCCTGGGGGGTGATTTCTCGCTTTCTGTCTCTATGTCTCTCTCTGTCTGTCTGGCGAGCGCACGCGCCCTATAATGAAAACCTCTCCAAAAAAAAAAAAAAAAAAAAAAAAGAACCCTGTTGGGTACTCTCTCATTCTCTCTCTCTCTCTCTCTCTCTCTCCCCCCCCCCCTCTGAAGAAATAAATAAGACAGAACAAAAAAGTAAACATAGTCTTACAGTATAAAGTCTAAAACTAGCACTATAACTTGAGAATCTTATTTTGTATTTCCCCAGGATTGAGGATTTGCATTAAAATAAATTGTCTCTATATATAATTTAGAAAAATTTTGTCATTCTAAATTGAAAGCAACTAGGACAGTACTTTCCACATTAGGTTTCCCTGGGGGAAAAAAAAAAAGAGAGAAACAGAGGGGAGAGAGAGAGAGAATATGTGGAGAAAATCTTCAGAAAATATAGTTATTTTAGTGCAAAGTCTGCAGAGTGAAGTTACAGGCTGTGCCTTGGTATATATCTAACAGCAAGGTTTTTAGGACATATGGCGAAACCTCACGCCTTTCTAAGGGGCCAGTTTCCTGAAAATGTATGTATTCAAAAAAAATAACTTTTTTTTTTTTTTTGCTATAGGGCACGTGAGCTCACCAGAAAGACAGAGACAGAGAGACAGAGAAATCACCCCCCCAGGGAGTAAGGCCATGCCACAATCCCTTCTCCTCCATTCTCCTCTCAGGATCTTGGGCACGCATGCACACGTGCCTGGCGTGAGTTTAAGCCGCCAGGTCTGGGACTTTAACCGAGGTCGACTACATGGGAGTCCAGCGACATAGCCATTACGCTAACTGCTGGTCCCCAGAAAAGTTAACATTCTTATGTTAACAGTTAAGATTGTTTTCATAACACAGTAGTCCTTGAGGTTACTGTTTAAACCTCTTCTAAAGTCATACCAGTGTGTGTGTATGTGTGTGTGGTGATTAAAACTTACATGTACAAATGGAGGTTACTGGGACCAGCACATGGCATAATGATTACCATCACTGGACTCTCACATGGCCAACCATGGTTTGATTCCCAGACTTGGCAACTTAAAACTCATATCAGGCCCATATACACACATTCCCACAAATCCCAAGAGGAGAATGGAAAAGAAGGGATTGCGGCATGGCCATCCCTCTGGGGTGGGGGTGGGGTGATTTTTCACTTCCTGTCTCTCTGTCTCTCCAATGACCACACACACCTTATAGCAAAAAACTCTTAAAAAAAATGGAGGTTATTAATGTTCTTAGGTAGTTAAACTCCTAAGGATACATTTATTTGCTAGCAAAGGCATGAAAAATTATGAAATATTTTTGAAAAAATAATAATTTTTGCAAGCAAAGTAAGTGATGCTGAAGTTGAAGTCTACAATACCGTGAAAAATAATTTTGGTTTAATTAGCTTAAAAAATATTTCCGGTAGAAAAATATGTGTTATAGGGAAGATGAACCTTTCATAGTGTCATAGAAAACATCAAGCCTTTTACTTTATTTCCAGTGATTGGGGCCTGGCATATATGACTTTGAAAAAATACAAAAACAGGAAGTGACATATTCATTTCAGTAGAGGGTAGAGGTTAAGGGAGAAACTCTGCAATAATATAGTCCTACATCTTGGTTGCCATCTTATAAAAGGAAAGATGATGTCTTATTCACGAGCTTGCTCAGTATCTAGCAGAGAAGAGGGTTAGGATCACACCCTCTCACAGATACTGCCCTGGAGCTAAATCTGTATTTAGCACCAGAGTAAAATTGTTATGACTATAGGTAGCCGCTTACAGGTGCACATTAAAATGATATATATGTCCTTTCAGAAGCTGTAGGAGACAAGAACTATTCACCTTCAAGGAAAGAGCCTTCTGTTTCACTCACTGGAGAAGAAAAGACTGCCGTATTCCCTCACCACATTCAGGTCGTCAACATCGCACACTTACATTTATCAACACAAATACGACGTGAGAATTAGAGAAGAAAGCACTCAGAGAGCTTGGAGAAACGTGGAGATCAGCATTTTCCACATGATTTCTACTATGTACTGAAGGCAAAATATTGTATATTAATTTGGAAAACATGCATTCCATGGTAATTTCTCAGAAATTCAGACATTAGAATATTAAAGGTGGTAAGGCATTTTAGTGTAAAGAGACCTATTTAACCATCTAAAATCTAACATTTTATTTGTTGATAATGATACTCTTTTAAAATCAACTGTTAGCAACCTGTGAAACAGGTGTCTGAGGTCATCATCGGTATTAGCTCCTTTATACCACATGTTAATTCTTTCCATTATTTTTTCATAATTAAAAAAAAAAAAAAACTTTGCAGAGGGTACATGCACTAGACAGAGAGAGACAGAGAGGGAAACTGAGAAAGCACCCTCCATAGGGGATGGCCACACCACAATCGCCATTTATCCCTCCTTTCATTATCCTGGGCATGCACACAGATGCACACACACATGGTGCGTTTTTTAAGCCCCTGGGTCCTGCACTCAAACCACATAGTCATGTGGGATACAGCTGCCTTCACCACCACATCAGGGACTGATATCTGTCTCATAGCTTTTAAATGAAATGGGCAGTCCATGAAAGGAAGAAGTCATAATTTGTAATAAGATTATTCAAAGTATAATGACTCTCAATTACACTTCAGGTGAAGAAACAGCTCATGAGCCTGTTTTATCTAGATGATTGTTTTTAATTACATTGAATATTAAAAAATCTCATCTGTCAAGCACATTCTAGTGAAACTATCTGATATTTATTAAAATGAAAAGCAATGAAAAAAACCAACTATGCCAAGTTTTACATTCTGTATAGTTTGTTAATAATTTGACACCGGGACCAGCAGTTAGCGTAATGGCTATGTCACTGGACTCCCATGTAGTCGACCGCAGTTCAATTCCTGGACCTGGTGGCTTAAACTCACGCCACGCGCATGTGCGTGCATGCCCAAGATCCCAAGAGGAGAATGGAGAAGGGATTGCGGCGTTGCCATACCCCCTGGGGGGGGGGGGGTGATTTCTCACTTTCTGTCTCTTTCTCTCTCTGTCTTTTCTGGCAAGTGCACGCACCCTATAGCGAAAACGTCTCCAAAAAAATAATAATAATAATAATTTGACACCATTGGGACCAGCAGATGGCACAGTAGTTACGTCGTTTGACTCTCATATGGCCGACCATAGTTCAACTCCCAGACCCCAGGTGGCTTCAGAATCACATCAGACATGTGTGTGTGTGTGTGTGTGTGTGTGCGCCCAAGATACTGGGAGGAGAATGGAAAAGAGATTGTGGAATAGCCATCCCCCTTGAGGGATTATTTTTCACTTTCCTTCTCTGTCTCTGTCTCTCTAGAGAGAGCACACTCCCTAAAGCAAAAACCTCCCCCAATAATAATAATAATTTCACACCATTTCCTATGGTTCTCTGATACCAAGAGTCATAAAATGTACCTTTTTAAAATGCTAATACTATAGTAGAGGTCTAAAGGGAATTAATTCTTATGGATAACAATTTAAGTAGATTAGGCATTCAGTGGTGCATAACTTCTGAGTCAAAATAAACTACAAAGGAAACAATTACTAAAAGGAACAGGACTTCATTTCAAATGGCAGATTGAAGTGCTGAGTTATTTCCCTACTTCTACAAAAGGTAGCTATAATTTAAATACAAGGAGGAGCAGTTATGCTGTTTATTGTATTTGCCTACAGACTAAATCATTCAGTCAGGATTTTGTCAATTAATTTACTACATGTTTCTAAGGGATACTAACCAATACAAACTAAATTTAATTCTTAAAATTCTTCTTTCACTCTGTCACTGAATGACCTAATTGGGTTATTTCTCCTCTAATTGTGATTCAAATTATTAAACAAAAAAAAAAGAAAATTAGGTTGAAAATGTATATGGACAATGTATCTGACCACTAAAGGGCAATGTCAGTGCATGCCTGAGACAGCGGGCAAGAACCAAGATTTCGGTCTGCTCTGTTGTAATCTCACATTAGAATATGATAATAATTTTATGTCATCTTACCTCACCCCATTTTTCATAGAATTATATTTTAATATGACTCATCAGAGTACAGATGAAAAACATTGTCAATTGTAGATTATCTCTGAAAAAGCCCTGGTACTAATATTTTAATATGTTACCAGCATAGAATAGTTCCTTAATTTTTCTTGCATTAATATTGATTCAAAAAGAAATACTGGATCTGAACAAATTCAAAATAACTTTCTTTCTATATAAACTCGCCATTAATACATAATCTCAACCCTCTAAACAATAAAAAGTAGTACAGCTTCCTAACCAGGATGGTAATCCTCCACCTCCTCAGAGTTCTCTAGGAATTCTAAACATTAGGTATTGTTCTAAAGAAGTTGCAAAAATTCATTTATGTTTCATAAAACATTGGAAGAAAGCATGCTGGTAAGACAACATGCTATTTTTAAAAGAATAGTGATTTAATAATGTCAAAGCAAATTGGAACTTTAAACCAATAGTGCATGAAAAATATCTATGTCGTATTTGGAGAGGTATTTTATTTTAATATTATTCTTGTGTCTAAGAGTAGAAATATTAAGAAAGTATGTCAGCATTTTGAATACACTGTTTGATTAACCATAGAACAAAGTGAGCTGAACTGACTTGAAAAGGAAGAAAATCAAACAGAAATTTGAATACACCACATAAATCTAAACCATGGATTTGTTTGTAGGAAACATGCTTGCTGGCTGTGTATTTATGCATATGCATATTTTTTGAAAGTTTGGAAAATATGCTTAAGTAATATCAATCAATCAGTAAAAATACATGAAATCAAATCACATATTAAAATGACAAAATGTACCCACAATCACACAAATGCACATACGCATGCATGCAAACACAGACTTAGAAACTGGAAAAAGCATTATGATCTCTAACCCAGATGTTACTCGCTGATAATACATATAACTTTAATAAGAGCATATAAAACTAAAAACAAAATGTTCTTTGTATATAAGATGCTATTAATAAATGCAATCTTATAGTTAGAAAATACAATGAGCATGAACTGGGGTACCAGAGGACAATTTCACATTACATACCACAGTCAATATTTATTTTATATATCAGAAGATGTAAAAAAAATAAAATATTCTATGAGTCTTGGAATATAATTGAGGAATTTTATATAGCATATATTATAGTTTGGGCTACCAGATTTAAAAATAAAAGTAACAATATTTGAGACATAGTATATTAAAAACATTTATTTATCTGAAATTTAACTTGAAATAGGCATTCTGTGTTTTATCTGGTGAACCTACCTATTCTATAAGATAAGCTGAATTACAATAATGAATACTTTTACTTTCTATTTCTCCTATTATCAAATGCTAGATTTTTCTACATATGCCAGAGAAAGACTTTTCAAAAAGTTAGGTAGTGGGACCAGCAGATGACATATTGGTAACGTTGCTGGACTCCCACATGGTCGACTGTGGTTCGAATCCCTAACCGAACAGCTTAAAACAGGCCAGGTGCATGTACATGCATACCCAAAATCCCGAGAGGAGAATGGAGGAGAAAGGACTGTAGTGTGGCCATCTCCCCAGGAGGTTATTTCTTGCTTTCTGTCTCTCTTGAGATTGCACATGCCCTATAGCAAAAATCTCTCTAAAACAAACAAATAAATAAGTTAGGTAGTAATGCCAACATGATAATAAGTATTTTTCAAATTATGAGAATAGCAGTTAGTGTAATGGCTATGTCGCTGGACTCCCATGTAGTTGACCGCGGTTCAAGTCCCAGACCCGGCGGCTTAAACTCACGCCGGGAGCATGTGCATGTGGGTCCAAGATCCCGAGAGGAGAATGGAGGAGAAGGTATTGTGGCGTGGTCATCCCCTCTGGGGGGTGACTTCTCGCTTTCTGTCTCTGTGTCTCTCTCTGTCTTTCTGGCGAGTACACGCGCCCTATAGCAAAACCCTCTCCAAAAAAAAAAAAAAAAAAAAAAAAAGAAAGAATAAAAAAATTATAATAATAATGTGTCTTAATGAAGGCTTATATATATTGGTAAGCTGTTGCTTAGAAGTGCTTTTTGTGTTATGTTTTTACTCTCTATGATTTTATTTTATATTTAAACCCAATGAAGATAAATTCATTTTCCCTTCTCTCTCTCATAGTGTCTATGCCAGGACTGTGACAGGTGCTTATATTTAATATTTCATTTTTTTCTCAGTGCAAAATGGTAATTGAGAATTATATTCTCTACTCTACAGATAAGAAAACCAGAAATCTGATATGTTAATATACACAAGTTGGCAAGGCTAAGACATAAGGAAATCAAGCTCTATATAGAAAAGGACTTCAAAAGTTTCATCAAAAATGGAATTAAATTATGAGTTTATTTGGGTGCAAAAATATTTTTAAATCTATACTATTATTTCAGAAGATGCATTTCCTGTGAACTTTTTGAAGACCTCTCAGACTATTCTTTTTAATCATCCACTATGCCACGATGACACCTTAATAATTTGAGTACATTTTTAAAGATGTTAAAAGTAAAATAAGTGTGTTATATACATTAACTGTGAGAAAAATTTCAAGTTCCAAATCATTTTCTTGCAGTTGGGTATTCAGTCTTTAATTCTGAAATAAATTTTAGGAGGTTTTATTTAGTTTAGTGTTTGGATTTTCTCTCATATCTTTCAATATAAGTAAAACTTCCTTCTTTTTTCATATCACAAGACAAAACCTTTTTTCAAGTATAAGCATTATAAAAGTTGTGTAAGATTATGTTACCTCTTCTTCTTATTATTAATTTTTGAGAGGCTTTTGCTATAGGGTGCATGTGCTCAACCAGAAAGACAGAGAGAGTCAAAGGACAGAAAGTGAGAAATCACACCCCCAGGGGGGATGGCCGCGCATCAATCCCTTCTCCTCCATTCTCCTCTCAGGATCTTGGGCACTCATGCACATGCGCCCAGCGTGAGTTTAAGCCACCAGGTCCAGAACTCGAACTAAGGTCGACTACATGGGAGTCCAGTGACGTAGCCATTACGCTATCTGCTGGTACTTATATTACCTGTTCTATGACTGCCTCATTTTTAGATTATTTATGTATTTGCTGATGTTTAAAATTACTTTCTAGCCTAGATACTGAAAATGTGGGTTACAGCTTACCAATTAAACTTGAGATTTCTTTTCACCAGTGATTAAAAAAGAAAAACAATACTTTGTCTCATATATCCATACATAAATACAAAAACTATGACAGTATAGATGATAAACATATATAAATATGTATGATTATATTTTCCTGTAGTTTTCACACTCTATTCCATTACTATGACAAGGACAATTTTAAACACTTATTGTGTAAATTTTCACCATCTTTGGAGTGGATCAACATTTTTCTTGGAAGCGATTATTTATTACTAGATATGAATATTACAATTATATTTTTAGTATGTATACAAAAATGGTATTAAGTCATACATATATACTTTTATATATTCATTTCACCATAATAATGAGTCTCTTCATTGACTTTCTATTCTTTTGATTTTAACTTCTTTATATTTTTAATACTTTTTTGTAGAGCATAACATTTTATGACATTCATCTTCATTTGAAAGTATATTTTTTTACTATAGAACATTAAATACATTATTTTAAAAATAATTACTTTACTTTAAATTTATCATTATTTAATTTGACCAGAGAGAGAGAAAGAGAGAGAGAGAGAGAGAGGGAGAGAGAAAGTGGGAAAGCAAGCCACCAGGTCCAGGACTAGAACTGCACTCAGTCAGCCATATGGGAGTTCAGCACCCCAACCACCACACTACCTGCTGGCCCCATATTTAAATATATTCTTATGGCCACATATTTCTAACATTTTTGGTTAGTAGTTTGCATAATCAATTCAACTATCATTGTTTTCAGTATTTGTTTTCCTTATGCTCAAATTTAGATCATTCTTTGTTGTTAATTTTATTCTTTTGGCTATTTAAATCATTTTTGTCTCTAATTATATTAGTTGTTGACTCTGAATTTCAGTTTTGAGTTTTGTTCACTTCTTTAGCCTATTATTCTTGAATTTTTTTTTTCATTTTAATTTTAGATTTATTAAGACAGGCTTTTGTCATTTTGTGATCCTCTGCCTCAACTATCTACTTGAGACTACCGACATGCCTCCATGCACAGCTGTTTTTTTGTTTTATTTTGTATTGTTTTGACAAGGTCTCACTGTGTTGCCTACGCTAGCTTCAAGCTGGTGATTCTTCTGCCTTTTTCTTCCTAATCACTAGAATTACAAGTGCAGGCCACATCACCTGGTCTTTGGGTTGAACCAGGAATGGAACCCAGGTCTTCCACGTGTTCCCAGTCTGTGAAGCACAGCATCTTAGCAGTATGTGCCACCATGGCTGGGCCAACATCTTGAATTTTTAAAATCACTAGCCAGGCATCTATTTCTTTCTGCAGTAAATTCTATTAAAAATTAGGATGTTTTGCATCTGGGCAAAATGTCCAAATTTGCTTTTACTGCAGGATATTTTTTAAAGATTCTGTTTACATTTATTTGGTATTACAACAGAAGGGTCCTTATTATCCTGCTGTTTTTTATATATAGGGTAGATGAATTCTGTTCAGTCCATCTGGCTGTTCTGAAAAACTTAATTTAAGTCTTAAGTGAGAAGCATGTTTATTGTTCAAAGATCATAATAAAATGTCCATTGCCTACTAATTACTTGTCTATTATGGCTCCACAAAACAGAATAGAGATCTTCTGTTGGGTGTTTATGTGCCCACACAAGAGGAAATTTAATACTGGATAATGTGAAATGGCTTTACATTTTTGCCTTGAAATACAGTCAATCCACAAAGGAGTAATATTTTGTTACATAGATAGTCTCTGAGGGATATAAAATGAGGAATGTCTAAGAGCCCTGGATGACCCCCTGGTAGGAGTTGTCCAAATTGTTTTATCCCAGCTGGCCCACTGTTAGGTGGGTTCCAACTTCAGTTACTGAACCCTGGTATATCCATTTGTGTTATGAGATTCCTTGGCTGCAACTTTCCTGGTTTTGTTTCTTTTTAAAAATAGAGGAAAGTGAAAAATCCCCTTCTCCTCCACAAGGATAGCCATTCCATAATCCCTTCTCCTCCATTTTCCTCTCAGGATCACACAGCCACTCATATATGCACCTGGTATGATTTTTAGGCTGCTGGGTCTGGGATTCTAACCTCACAGTCAACCATAAGGGATCCAGTACTTTAACCTCCATGCAACCTGATGGTCCACAATTTTTCTGTTTTAGACAGTATATTGACTATTTCAATACAGTTAAATAGAAAAGGGTTTGTGCAGACAAAATTAACCATGAGAAATTACAGACATAAGTAAATTCTAGAATAAGGAGGAAATGAGAAAAAAACATGATATACATTTCACATCATTAAAAAAAATAAAGCCTTCTCAACTGTAACACAACTGTCTAAAATACAACAAAAACATACTCATTTCCTCCACAAGAAAGAGAACATCCCAACTTTAGTCTTCTATTCAATCTGTCTCCAAGACTAGGATTTTTATGGGAATTTCTTTTGGTCAAATATGAATTTACCTCATCATGGTTAGTTAATCAATTTAATTTCCCATGGCAATCCAATTCAAATGATGGAGGGGAAATTTTACAAATGCTATTACATTTGATAAAGGGCATAAGCTAAAACACAGGGAACAATCTCCAATTCATAAACTGATTCTTTCTCTCTTTTTTTAATTTCTTTTTTCAAGCCTTCCATCTGGGACTATAGGTGTGCACCACCATACATGGTTCTTTTTCAGATAGGTCTCTATGTTAACCAGGCTACCTTGAGTTTGTGTTCTTTCTGCCTCAACCTCGTAGAGTCACTGGGATTATAGACTTAAAGTACCACACCCAGCAATTCCTTTTCAAAGTAGAAAGCATGTTTGGAGATGAATATTATATCCCAGAATTCAATCTGGAAGATCGAAATTTAACAGAAGAAAGATTAAGTACATGAGACTGAACCGATGAAACAACATTCTGTGACTTGACTGAATTATTGCTGCTTTTCTCCTAAGCTTTGTTTTCCGGTTTTAAAGGATTTTTGTCCTGTCTTGAGCTGTTGATAGGTGCATGTACCTACTATTTGAACAGAATACTAACCTGTTTCTAGGCTTTAAGTTTCAAGGAAATATCATTACCAGTTCAAAACTACTCTTCTTGAAATTACCTACTGAAAGTAGTTAGATTACTTATGATATTGTGTGATGAACAAAATGTTGGGGAAAAAGGAATGGAAGACAACTATATATAGCAGAGATAGTGTAATAAGAGAGTGGGAAAGGGCAGAGGGTCATCAAACATGGGGTAAAAAACATATATATACGTATACATATGTATGAAAGTAGAAATGGAATATTATTGATGATAACATGCATGATTAAGCCACTATGCAGTTTATTCTAGATGGGAAACCACATTTAGTACGTCGTGATGATGCTCAGGGAATGAATGTTAAGTAATTAAAAAAAGGTTGCAGGAGAAAAAAAAAATGGTAAAACTGTTCGTATCGAAATTTTTTAAAAAATGCATATTTGATGACTGCAGTAAGCTATATATCCCCAGCTAGGTACTACTTTATAATATGTTCATTCTACTCACTGGGGTTTATGCCGAAAGTCAGACTTGGGTTCATGTATAGGTATATATCAGCTGTACTAGCTATTGGATATATTTAGACTAATTGAGTTCATTAGCAAATCAATTAAATGGGGAGGAAAGGCATACAAAGCAACCATGGATACCAGAGACAATGTGGGAGGAGGGTGGGACATGGCAGAGGGTGAGGGATAAGAAATCAAGGATGGCAAAACAAAAAACAAAGTATACAAGACATAAGAATTGGAAAATTATTTGCTGAAAATATGTATGTTGATGTGCTTAATTGAGCCAATACACAGTGTATTTTGGATAGAAAATTCATTTGTATGCTGTAATGATGTATAGTGAATTAATGTAAAAAATAAATAAATTTAAAGAAAAAAAAATTTAAAAAATATATAAATAAAAAGAAAATGAAAAATCATTCTGCCACAAAAAAAAAAAAAAAAAAAAAAAAAAAAAAAAAAAAAAAAAAAAAAAAGAAAGAAAGCATGGTCTCCACCTTTGCAGTGGATTTTAGGTCAATCTGAATGCTTCAGGTTTGCGTCCTAGAAAGAAACTCCTTGTAGAAATATTTCATGGCCACTTCCGAAGGGTACATCTGAAAGATTTCTCTTTGAGAGGCTTCAGTTTGTTAGCAGCATACTTTCTGGTGGTGTGAGTTTAAAGGCCTCAAGATAACTTTGATTGTTAATGTAACACAGGCCTATTTACCAACATTGGTTTCTTTAACAATACAAACTTCAAGCTTCAGTCTTCTGCTGGTCGATTAGATGGTGATGGAAGCCAGGAGTTGGTTGAGAAATTGAAATGTTGATAATAGGCTTATCAAGACATTTTATTTGAGCAATATCAGATAAGTTATGGAGTTTCACCAAATGTATCCCTAGGAGAGAGAAAATACAGCTAGTCTTTTCACAGTGATATGAAAAAATAAGTTTCTTTTCTGATTACATTCCATGTTCAATTTATTCAGTAAACAAAATAGATGTCTGTTAGGGACCAAGTGTATTCATAGGACCAAATTCCAATATGAGCACCCTATTGTGGTAGTGTTTGGAGACAAGGCCTTTTGAATGGGTTTGACTAAGGTCATAAGCACAGAGCCCCATGATAAGACTGGTGCCCTTATAAGGGGATGAAGATCCCAGATCTTGCCTCATCCATCATGTGAAGATACACTAACAAGACAGCTACCCACCAACAAGGAAGCAGTTACTCACCAGACATCAAACCTACTGGCATCTTGATGAGAGAAGAGAGAGAAAAGTACCCTCAATATGATCTTATCATCCCCTTCCCAGCCCTCTAACTCCTCAGTATCCCAAGCACCTCTATATAAGCCCATCATTATTTTAGGCCAACCTGGAGACTCAAACACAGAACCAACCATATGGCTTCCAGCCTTGCATTACCATTGAGCCACAATACCTGGGTTAATCTTGGATTTTACACGCAAGTTCCATGCTGAAAATATAAAGGGTTATATTCTCTTTTCTTATGCAAACTAACTGATGGTAGGTAGTCATCAAATTCCCAAACCAATATACCAATACTTATAAAAAGTTGGGAAGAATAATTCACATAGTAAAACCCACTACCTGCCTACCATTTGCATTCTCTCCTTCAGTAGTAAGAGAACATCATAAGTTCTAGGTAGTCACATTTGAATTCTCTTCATCATGTAGTAAGAGAACATCCTGAGTTCTAGCTAATTAGTTGCTATCTAGCTAAAGTTGGTATTTCCCAGGCCCCTTGTAGCTCTATAAGATGGTGTGATTAAATTAGACCTATGTAGTGTGAAAGAAAGGAATGTGGAAGTAACTTCCAGGTCATCTTCTTCAAATTCATGCTTGGGTGTCTTCTTTGCCAATAAAATAATGAGTTCACTATAGTTGATACAGATAAGGACACAAACTTAGGGAATGAAAGTGCCACAAGACAGAAGGGATCTGGGTTACTGAATAACCTCATGGAGCAGAGTTTATCCCATCCTGCCATGGATTCCTGACCTCTTGGTCACTTTAGAAAGAAAGAAGGCGGCGGCAATAATCTTCTATATCACTTAAACTCTTGTAACCATGGGTCTCCATTATTATGATGCATAGTGTACCGTAACTAATACAGCCCATGAAATAGATTGTTAGATATTCCAACTTTAATTGCACAAACTAAAAAGATCAAAACTGAAAGGGTTAATGATCATACTGCCATGAGTAGAAGAGGTAATGTTAACTTACATAAATAGCACTCTTTTTGGAATGTTCAACTGAAAAGCCTTGGAAAATTTAGGTTTTATGTATAACTTCATATCTAAATTTCTATGTGATAAATTTTATACTTAAACTGTTGGCTGTTTTTCTGTTGTTAATTATTAGATGAATAAAACAATCATATATTTTGAAATGGATTCCAAAAGTGCCTTGCTCTTTTGAATAACTTTGAAAGTGTTTGTCTCTATTGTTTGCCCTAATATAAAAGACATTTTTAGAAAAGATGACCTTAAATAAGAGACACTTAAAAAAACAAACAAACAAACAAACAAACAAAGACCGGGACCAGCAGTTAGCGTAATGGCTATGTCGCTGGACTCCCACATAGTCGACCGCGGTTCAAGTCCTGGACCCAGCAGCTTAAACTCCTGCCGGGCGCGTGTGCGTGCGTGTGTGCCCAAGATCCCAAGAGGGGAATGGAGGAGAAGGGATTGCGGTATGGCCATCCCCCCTGGGGGGTGATTTCTTGCTTCCTATCTCTCTGTCTCTGTCTGTCTGGCGAGCGTACGCGCCCTCTAGCTAAAACCTCTCAAAAAAAAAAAAAAAAAAAAAAAAAAACCAAAGACCTTCAACACTGGAAGTATTAATACAGCTTTGTAGAATAACAGTCTCCTGTTACTTCATTAAATGTTTAATTTTCACAATCTAAAACAATAGTTGGAAACATTTAGCCTTGGAATAGCAAGGATAAAATGGAAGGATATTTTTGTGCAGAAATATTTGGCAGACTGTAGTATAGCTATGTATTGCAGCTGAAATCACTGGACAGTTCCTTGTTGGTCTGAGTTTGGCAGTGTCCCTGAGGCTACTTAATTGGCTGTATAACCCAGATATCAGATAGGGGCTATCAGATAGGGGGTTCCTGTTCCTTGGAGAGCTAGTTAAACTGAGCTGGAAAACCCAATTCCACATCTGTGCAGTCTTCCCAACAATCTGCTTGTTTCTGGGGACTTGGTAATATTGAGTCTAATCTGCTTCTACAGCTTTGTCTTCCATCTGCCATGTCACTATAATGGGAATTTCATTCTCTTTTCTAGTTGTCAAAAGAAATTCAATTATATTTTGTAAATTTTATTACTTTTTTTAAAGAGCTGTGAGAATATTTTTTTAAAGGGATAATATAGTGGACTGAATGGCCTAAATCCAGGACCTCCATCTTACCTGGAACTCTGAGAATATGGAGAATAACTTAACTTTCACTGGCTCCCTTACTCGATCTACATTCTCAAATGTATCAAAGTTCTCAGAAGAATCTTACAGGTAACATGATCTACCTACCTTAGGAAGTAGCTATGGTGAGATACAATATTCTAACTTCTACTCTGTTTAAAAAAGAAAAAAAAAATTGAGAAAGTTGTAACTTTAAAGGTTTTGTTTATGTTTTATAAAGAACTTTTTTATTGAGGTTGGCAAGTGGTATGGTGGTTGAGGGCTGTGGAATCCCTTGTGGTCGACCATGGTTTGCACCTGGCGGTTTGCTTTCTCACTTTCTCTTTCTCTGTCTTTCTCTCTCTCTCTTTTTTTAAGAATTATTGTATTTAACATTTATTTATTTATTTATTTAATTTGACCAGAGAGGGACAGAGTGAGAGTGCGAGTGCGAGTGAGAGAGCAAGAGAAAACAAGAGAGAGCGAGAGAGAGAGGTGAGAAAGCAAGCTACCAGGTCCGGGACTCGAACCACTGTTGGCCACATGGGAGTCCAGCACCCTTAATCACCATGCCACCTGACAGCCCCATTCAAGGATTTTTTTTCCATCAGAATCAGTTACTTTAAAGCACTGAGGAGTTAAAAAGATATGACAGGTGAATGTAACAGCTAAAGGACTGTGAATAAGCCAACCTCATAATCAGACTGAATGAGAGAAGTGGATAAATAATGACTTACACATTATATTTAGCAAAAAAAAAAAAAAATGATCTTTTGGCTATTCTGGATTTAGCAACTAAAATGCTAAAATTATTTTATATATAGGTGTGTTAGTTACTTATTTGACTCAACTATATACAAATACTAGTTCAAAAATCAAAATATTCAAATACTAAGGATTTCTTATAGTTCAATATTATATGTAAGCAAAAACCTTTCTCTTTTTATATTTAAGCTTGTTCTGTATATAAAGCACACAGATTCAGTGTCCCAAAAGAAGATATATGCATCAAGTGAATTAAAATTCAAGATGATGAGTACAAAGAGAGACTGGCTCAGAAAAAAATAAAATACATGTGGCAATTCTACTACTTAAAACATCAGATGGAGTAAATGCTCTCACTAGCTGTCACAGTAGAATTAGAGAAATGTGTGATGAGATCCAGGGCACACTCTCCCATCTGAGGAAATGGCAGAAACAGGAAGGTCGCTCTCTAATCTTCTCCTGCCCTTCTCTTAAGCAGACCATGAAAAAATTCTCTGAGCTCTCTAGGGGAGGTCATAAGATTCCCCTTCCAGAAGTACCCTCCCTATATGAGGAGGAAAGGCTGGCCTCATGGCTGAAGACACAGGTATACAGAGAAAATCCGAATACTCATCTTGCAAAGTTGTTCCCAGTTCCTCACCATTAAGTCAAACTTCTTTTGTTTTCCAATCATACTTCACCACAACCCACCTCTTTTTCAAACTTAGCACACAGGTTCACAGGTTTTCCTGCTTCTGTTTCTTTGGATCTTCCTTCTTAAAGGCTCTTGTGCTACATACACGTATATTAAACATTTTTATGTTTTTCTCTCGTTAATTGGCTTTTTTGTTACAGGTGCCACAGCCATGAACCTAGTGAAGGCTGAGAAAAAGAATTTTTTAACCCCTACAAGGGAAATGCAGGTGTCCTTTACTTCAAATAAAATCATAATTTTTAATCTGAACAAGACCCAGCTTTCCACTCAATTCAGTAGAACTTAGAGCTAAGTATACATTCAATAGTACCTGAAGTATTTTCAAACAGCCAAAGTATTATTAGCCTCAATGTTATACCCCATTGGTCAAAGGTAAAACAAGGACCCTCAAAATCACAAACCAGTTACTGTGTCCTCCAGGTACTATCCCAGGCTCCAAAGAACACAAAGTCTTCTCATTTCCTAGGGGGTATGGAAATGTGTGACTGCATTCTGGCAGTGTCCCCATTTGAACCTTGATATCCCCAGAGAAACAAAACAGGTTTTCCACTATTTAGATTCATGACTCAATCTGGAACAAACATCAATACCTGACATCAGAGGACTTCTAAGGAGATAAAGGAGCTAATTTGTAAAGGCTTTGTTAGGCAATAGAACCTAATAACCAGAGAAGAACAAACTAGATCAGACAGGCCATCAACAGTTGAAGAAGTCAAAACCACCACAGCAGGGTGCCCTAACTCTATTGCTCCATAGACATCAATTTTTATATTTATTTTTTCTCACTTGATGAGTATTCCGCTGAAACTAAGTCTAAGCTGGAAGAGAAAATCACCTGGCAGTAGATCTACCAAGTGTATCCCCAATGCTGAAAAAATGCCCCCAGGAGTTGCCTTCAGTTATGCAAATGTACACTTTGTAGAGTTCATTTTCCTGAGAGAAAACTGTAACAAGTTTAATAGCAGATTTCCCCCAAAGTAAGAAATGAAGTATATAACTTTTTGGAGAGAAGAAACTAAATATCTAAGCTTCCATTTTCTGAAATGAGAATTCAGGGAAGACTGTCAGATACACAAGTGTTTAAACCAAAATACAGTGCACAGAGAAACTAGACTGAGACGTGCTCTAGGGCTGACTGGGTGGTGAAATTCCAAATAGAAACATCATAATATTCTTTTAAATCTTTTTTTTTCCTTAATGCCAGTTATTTATTTCAGGAATGAAGAGGCAGTTTTAGCTTTGATGCCATTTTTTAAGTGTACAGTCTGATGGGGTTTAGTGTATTCAGAGATGTGCACAACTGCCACCCAATTTGGGGAAATTTTTGCCACCTCAAAAAAAAAAAAAAGAAAAGAAAAAAAAGGCCTTATACACTTTGCAATCACTATCACAAATCTACTTCCTGCCTCTATGGATTTGCCTCTCCTGGACATTCCACAAATGTCATGCAGCTGGTGAGTTTTTAAGCCTGGCCTCTCCCACAGTGCTCCATGGCATCACAGCCTCCTTCCTCTTTTTTTTTCTTTCCAGTGTTTGCCATAGGGTGCTGGAAAGAAGAGAGAGCTAGAGAGAAGGAAAGTGATGAATCACGCCCCAGGAGGTAGCCACGCAGCAATATCTCTAGTCTCCTTTGGGGATATTTAGACATGCAGGCACATGTGTCCTGCATGATTTTCAAACCTCTGCTTGGGAGTTGAACTGGTGTCACACATGTAGGAATCTAGGGCCTTAACCAACATATCATCTGCCAGTCCCAGTTTTTCCTTCCTCTTTATGACCGCCAGGATCCTGGAAAAAGAAGATGCACAGAGCCAACCCAGAGAGCTTTTCTGTAGCCCGTGAAATATCTTAGGCTGCTTGTCACATGCCTGCCCAGGAAAAGCTCCAAGATACCAGCTGACTGTCAGAGGACAAGAAAGATGGAAGAGCCTCTAAGACACTGACTCTTTGGGCGTTTGGGTTGGCTTCTGGCTCCTTCAACCAAATCAATGCGGTAGAAAGGACACTGGACTGTCCTAGGCCCAGCCTTTGAGAATCCACCTTCCTTGAGGCCATTGTGCTTGTGGACAGGGAAGGCAGCCAAGGGGGAGGCACAGAGTGAGCGGCCGGCCCTTGCCAAGAGTGTCAACCCTAGCCACTCATATTTTCCCAACTGAGCCCTGGACTTCACCGGCACAGACAAGCCAACCTTGCTGTGCCTTGCCTAGTCTTGACCTACAAAAGAGAGGCACGTAGTGATAAGTATTTTAAATCCTTGAGCATTGGGCTGTTTATTACGCAGCAGAAGGTATGTGTAACAGGGAATATGACCATATCCGCCACATTCAGCCTTTCCTGTCAATAAATGCCTCTTCTGTGCCCTACTCCCCACAGGTAAAACACAGTCAACCCCTCCCCAACCAAGACAACTTTAATTCTCACCTAGTATCATCTGCAGCTTAAAGCCTAGGGTCTCAGGGGACTTGTGAAGTCCCTATGGCAGAGGTTGTTGGTGTAACATGTGGGTTAAAGTGAAACACTTGCCCTCCATTCACACCGGCACACACAGGTGGGGACACGGTGGAGGAGGATGGATGGGGTGACACCGGCTGATGCTCCATTTAGAAAGGGAAGGGGCAGGCACACACTGTCATGGGTCTGCAGGACTTCTAGAGTCCAGGACATGGCCCTGGGGGAGTGGGAGGCTTTCCTGGCGTGGGAAGTGCTCTCTGACCAGACCGCCCTGCTCGGAGAGGAGCTCTCCAGACTGTCCAGGGAGGCTCTTCCTTGCCCTTCATCCTCCTGAGTCTCTTATCAAGTGAACGTGGGGCACCCCCGAAGGGCCACTTCTGCCTATGGGAGGTGGAGGAACCACGTCTTTAGCTGGGAGAACACACCCCCACAAAAACATAGCGGGCTTCCTACCTGCCAGCTTCAATCTCCTGCAGCACCCGGCCTGCCCACGGAGCGCCCTAAGGCACAGAGTTTGGGCATATTTCTCTTTGCTGTCTCACGTCCCGACGTCTCTTCCTGGACCTTGGGTGCGGTCTGAGACACCGTGCTTTGCTGGGAGGGTCTCACCCTTTGTCTTTGCCGGGAGACACTTTTCCATCTGACAGGATTTACCAGACACCCCTCAGTCTGCACTGGCCCTAAGAGAACTGAGTTAAAATCCGTCAAAACATCCCCCTGGCCTGTGTCTCTCAAAGTCCTTTTCGTCCTTACTCCTGTGTTGCTGGGCTCCAAAGGCACCCGGCCTTCGCGCGGGCTGGACAGCGCTTCCTCTCGGTGTTGCTGGGAGCCGGTCTGGGCTTGCTTAGTCTCTGGGCCAATCACAGTCCGCCTTCTGCACCGAGTGCGGCCAATCACAGCGTGCTCCTCACGTTGCCCGCAGACTTCTTCCCTGCAGCTGGAGCTGTCTCGCGGTTCAGCTGTCTCTGGAATTACTGCCATGTTTTCCTGATGGTGAAACGTGGCTCCACCTTCTCAGTACTCAGCATGTCTCCTGTCTTGGCTTCCCGTCTGGGTTTTTGTTTTAGCAGCATTCCTTCTGGCACCAGTTTCAATAGTTCTGGTGTCTAATTGTGTCTTAAGTACAAATTGGACACCACATCCTTGTAGATTACCTCGAGGAAGGTTTATAAATTCTCACTCATGTCACTTGTCCCGAGGGATCAGCAGGGCCTCCTCTCCAGGACGTCCTCCAGAACCCAAGCTCCAAGAGGCGCCTCCATCTTGTAGCTGTAAAGCAACTGAACTTAACATGATGAAAGTCTTGGATTTGTGCCTCTAGACATCTCTGACTGTGCTGGGTACAAGTGTGTGAGACTATGATCCCCGACAGCTGAGACTGGGGATGGATCCTGGCATATGGACCCCATTGAGGTTCCTTTTTGTCTCTGTCTCTTTCTTTCTCTCCATATGGAAAAAGTAAATAAAAAAAAAAAAGAAATCGCAAAACCCCTGAGGCATATTTCACTGTTCCTTTGGGCTTCATTAAAGAACAGTTTCAAAGATAAAAGTATTTGAATCCCCAAATGGTAATGGCAGGTTATTTACCGAAGTACAAATCCCTTCTGAGTGTAGGGGTATGAGGGAATTGTATAGTTCACACACCTATGAAGCTGGCTCTATCCTTTATTCTTCAATGACAATGCAATTAACTGTGCTTTAATTATTTGTTCTCTAATTTATAATTTGAAAGTATCTAAGAATATTTTCTCCAGGACCAGAACGTGGTATAATGGTTAAGTCGCTGGACTCTGTTGTAGTTGTCTGTGGTTTGAGTTCAGGACTTGGTAGCTGTAAACTCATGCCAGGCATGTGTGCATGTGTGCCCCAAGTCCTGAGAGGAGAATGGAGAAGAAGGGATTGCTGCGGGGTCAACTCTCCTGGGGTGTGATTTCTCACTTTTTCTCTCTCTGTTTCTGTCTCTCTAGTGAGTGTACACACCCTATAGCAAAAAATCTTTCTTTAAAAAAAAAAATATTTTCTCCTACATTCTCTCACAGAGATCAAGAAAACCTTAATTCTGATGAACTATCACTAGTAATTCTACTCATTCTCTGAACTAAATTTTTTGCACTAAGAAGACAAAAAAACTAGTCCTTAATATACAAACACAAAAGGTGACCAAACCAAATTGATTACATCTGGACATGGTGGCTGTCTTACTCCAGAGCACATCTGCTGACTGGTGCTGCTTTTCATAGTAAACTCTTTTTGGTACCTATGATTTGTACATGGTTGTGCTCTGACTAGAACCTGACTTCACAGATATTATTTGGTCTAAACATGTAGGAAAGTCTGATTGTATTACATTAACAGCCTGTGACTATTTTCCTCTCTGGAAGGGAATAAATTTTAAAGAAAATGTTTTGATAATCTACTTGAAAAAAATGAAAATTTAATGTAAGCAGAATGCAAGACATCAAAGAGAAATTTAGCATAGACAGTAACAAGTGGGAGGACATGGGAGAGACAAAGACAATATGTAGCTTTCTAACTCAAGATAAAGAATTTGGATTATTTTAGAAATATGAAAGAAAGCCATTGTGGAGATTTAAAAAACACATTATTTGACTTAAATTAAAAGAAAAAAGTTCCTCTGTTTTCTGAGTGAGCATGTGAAGAGACTGGGAAGGAAAGAACTTGGGAGAACATTTAAGTAAAAAATATAACAGTCCCTATGAGAGACAGTTCCCTAATCGAAGCTCATGGCAGAGGAAACAGGGAAAAAACATTCTAATCTATTGTGGAGATATATACCCAGAAAAGCAAATAAAGACTTTAATAGCAACATTATTTATGATAATATTTTAGAAATTTAAATGTTCAACAAGAATGTTATAATGAAATAAACATCGATTAAGACCATATCATCAGTGTACTTATTCCCATAAAATAATGTTTACTAGGAGAAATGTGCATTTTCTAAAAGAAAATTCTTATGGCATGGAATGAAGAAAAAAGCAGGATATCTGCTAAAACAAATATAGCCCTATTTTGGTAAGATTGCATTTAAGCTTAAACATAGACCCAGATCCAGCCACAGGGGCACAGTGGCAGGGCCATTCTCTGTGATGCTGATTTGTGCGTTGACCTGTACCCATCAGGCACAAACACCTGTGCCATTGATCCTGGCCAATTCGGAAGGCCAGGGGAAGGATTACAGCATGAGACCCTGTTGAAGAAGCCTGATTCCATTTTTCCCTTTTTCATAAAAGAAATAAAAATAGACTTTAAAAATAAATAAATATATAAACAAAACCACCTTATGTTTAGTTGGTGAAATTAAAGATAATTTTCCTGCAATTTCTTTTGTATTATTAAAATTACCTAAAAACATGTGTTATATTTATAAAAATTTAAATAATAAAGTGGGTTTTTGGGGGGGACAGAAGGTACATGTGCTTTCTAGAGAGAAATAGCGAGACACACAGAGAGAGCTAGAGGCAAAGAGAGAGAATGGGATAAAGCACCCTTCCGTGGGGAATGGTCATGCTTCAATTCCTTCTCCTTCTCTCCATCCTGTCATGACTTAGGGCATTTGTACACCCTTGTCTAGTATGTTTTTCAAGTTGCCAGGTCCAGGATTCAGGCCGTGCAATTGGCCTTGTGGAATCTTGCTGTTGTAACCACCAGACCATGGGCTGATCCTTAAATAATAAAGATCTTTAAATAATAAATGGAGTTCAGGTAAAATAATATCACATTAGGAATTTATTGGATTGTTAGAAAATTCATGGCTTATTTTTTTTCCTATGTTTTTCAAAGATCATTTATTTATATGAAGAACAAAGATCAATCAATGATATATTGCCTTTGTTCAATAACCTTTTGCCATCTTTCAGTGAGCTTCATAATTCCTTGTTCATAGAAGAACCTGTTGCCTTTTTTGGTGAAAATCTGAACAAGGTGCTGATTTACAGGCTCATCTGAATTGATCGTTATACCATGCAAAGGGTTTTGAAGAGAGTGAAACAAGTGCAAGTCTGATGGTGCAAGGTCAGGTGGGTATGTTGGGTGTGGTAACACATCGCAACAAACTCCAGTAATTTTTTTTTTTTTCTTTTTTTGGAGAGGTTTTTGCTATAGGGCGCGTGCGCTCGCCAGACAGACAGAGAGAGACAGAGAGATAGAAAGCAGGAAATCACCCCCCAGGGGGGATGGCCATGCCGCAATCCCTTCTCCTCCATTCTCCTCTCGGGATCTTGGGCACGTACGCACACGCGCCCGGCGTGAGTTTAAGCCGCCAGGTCCGGGACTCAAACCGCGGTCGACTACGTGGGAGTCCAGCGACATAGCCATTACGCTAACTGCTGGTCCCAACTCCAGTAATTTTTGACGGGTGTTTAAACCTGTGTGTGGTCTCGCCTTGTTGTGATGGAACACAATTCCTTTACGATCAACTAACTCTGGACATTTCTGGATGCTGGATTAATTCAAACTGTCTTATTGCAGACAGTACACATTCACATTCAAGTTGATTGTTTGTAACCTTGGTTGGAGCTCAAAAAACACAACACCTTTAAAATTCCACCACATGGAGAGCATAAACTTTGATGAATGTCTGCTTTCAATGTGGTTTAAGGCAAATCATCACATCAAAACCCAAACTGTCTGCGTACCACATTCTTGTAAACAATCCACTTCTCATCACCAGTTATCAGTCACTTTAAAAAAGGATAGTTTTCCTCACATTTAATGAGAACATCACAGACGTTTGTATGCACTGTAAGTGAACTTTGAGTTCATGAGGAACCCAAATATTGAGCTTCTAATATATCCCAGCTTCTTCAGGTGGTTGTGAATGCTTGAGTAATAGATCTTCAGTGTTTTTGCAATCTCTTGTGTCTTATAATGTGGGTTTGACTTGACCCATGCCTTTATTTTGTCATCATCAACCTCAGTGGGCCCCCTTAACTGAGAAACATCATTGAGATAAAAATTACCAGCATGGAATGTGACCCTTGTTGGCACTGATGTTCTTATAGAGAATTTCCACCATAAACTTTATGCAACTTTTCACAAGATTGACACTCGTTTTTCCTTTATGGAAGTAAAATATGGTGAAAATGCAGTTTGGTCTTCCATCTTCAACTTGTAAAATCTCCAAAGCTCAACCAAATCACTTAACTTGTTTTTAGAATGAAGCTAGAACTGTCAGCTGTCAAATGACATAGCAATAACATAGATGTGAATGACTCTAGTACTTCCAAAAATGAACTAGTCCATCTGTTGCAAAAATGCATCATGACCTTTCCAACTACCCAATACATTTTATATTCATTCCCCTACACATGTCTTTCTTATTTTTCAGAGACTATTTTTCTGAATTTGAGAATCTGATATACCTAATGTTTTAGGGAGGAATAAAAGGGTGAGGGGGAGTGTGTTCCTATGGCCTAGTCACTGAGGCAGCCAGACGACACATGGCCAACTGTGAGGTTTGTGTCCCAGCCCTAGTGGCTTGAAAATCGTGGTAGGCATATGTACCTGCAAGGCCACCATCCTGACAGGAAGGAGAAGTGAAGGAAAGGGTATTGTAGTGTGACCATCTATCACTGGTGGGTGCTTTCTTTCTCACTCTCTCTCTCTCTCTCCACCCCCCCTCTGGAGAGTACACATGCAATCTGGCTTACTAACCAAACAACCAGAAAACAAAAAACCTTCATATTGAGAAAGGTATTAATAGTTTTAACTAAAATTCAGAATAATGTTTATGAAAAATCTTTTCTCACCATCTGAAAAAAGTGTTGGAAATATACAAGTGTTTGAGCCTATTCTGTACCATGACGATATAATGAAAAGTAGGGACATTGTCTATGAATTATTTTTAACCCTCTTGCCTTAGAACCTGAGGCAAAGCTGAATGTCAAATATTTAGGAGGAATTTGGTGAAAAGAGGATTCAGATTCTGAGGGTAGAGATGTGAGACAGGAAGCTACGCATACAAGAAGGAAAGCCAATCAAAGATGTATGGATGAGTTAGCCAACAATAAGTGTGAGTGATCTCAGTCCCATGGAAACACACATGGAATTATGTTAAATGTGTCTCGGAGCCTTCTTTCAGAGGACTTAAGGTAGGAACAGTTAGGCATCAGCTCCTGATCTCCACTGGTCAAAGGTTCATCCAACAGATTATTCTGCCTGAATGTAAAGGTTTGTTCATAGGTAAAACATCCCTATACATGGGTTTCCTCTTGACATCAACAGAAAAACCATAGGGCAAGAAGAAAGAAGCACAGAACCTGAAGCAGCCTGGTATACTTCTTAAATGTCTTTACTAAAGTGAGCTGTGAATTTTTTAATTTTTAAAAAATTTATTTTTTATTTATTTATTTATTTATTTATTGCTAAAAGCTCTCTTTGCTTGCTGGAGAAGAGAGTCAGAGAAGCAAAGCAAGAAAGCATTCCCACTGGGGATGGTCACACCACAATCTCTTTACCTCCATTTCTTCTTTTGGAATTTTGGGCATGCATGCATACATGCTTGGTGTATGTTTCAAGCTGCCAAGTCTAGGACTTGAACTATATAGTTGGTCATGTGGGATCCAGCCACCTTAACTACTATACCAACAGCTGGCCCTATAATTTGCTTTTGTTTAAAACCTGATTACACTAATATAAATCAAATGTGAGGATTATTGTCAACTACCATCTCTAAAATAAAGCAAAATATACAAATGTTAGATAAGCCTTTTCATTTAAAAAGTACTACATATGTTGAAATGGTTGCTTTATATTCTGTCCTCTCTACACAAGTATAGTAGTAATAAAAGCGCAGGATTAAACAGTGTGTCTTCTGGTCGTAGATTACTTAATGTTCTGGAGCCTTCTAAGGTAGGGCGGATGTGTCAGCTCTTCGTAGGTTATATGAAGATACAGTGCTAATGATCCATAAAGTAAAGACTCCTTCAAGATGATTTTGAATTTTATAAAAAATACACAGAACTTTTGAATTAGAGGGTTTTTTTTTTATTGCTATTTTAATGTAGAGCTAAACAATAGAGCTAAATCCCTATTCTAACATTGAGAACTATAATAGGGACTTTAATACTAATACCTTTTTTCTTTATCTTTATTCTTTCCCCATTTGCCTGATATTTTAGCAGACATAGATTATTTTCGTCAAAACTTTATCTTCTCTGTCAGTGCTCCTCCTTCATGTTTAGGGTATAAATATTTTAAATATAACTAAATGGATATTCTAACCATTAGAACTTTTACACAGAAGAATTGAGAGAATTTTTCTGTATGTTTTATATGCTTTGAAATTCCTAAAGTGGTAAATTACTGATAAAATTATATGTACCCTTGAATAGAAAGTATTTCAATTGAATCATTGTACAGATGAAGAAACTGAGATCCAGAGGTGTTGAGCAACAGGTCAAAGTCAAAATAGTACAATAGAGACAGGACTTCAAAAATTTAGATTCCTCAATCCAAATTGTTTCATTCAGGACTCTAGAACTGTATGTGACACAAAGCCTATTTAAAATATTCTATATAGGATAGAAAATATTTAATCAAATAACATAAGGACCCTAGTAGTGAGATTGCTGATGACACTAAATTTAGGCACAGACAGAACCAGCTCTTAAAACATTATCAGCCTATTTCTCAGCAGAAAAAGATAGAAAAATCAAATTAGAATACTTTTAACTCCAAGCAACATTACTCTACCTGAAGTTACTAACTGCAATAGTAACCAGAATCCCAAGCAGACAGAATGTGTTAAGAGTTGGGACATTAAGATGATGGAGTAAACTTCAACCCATGCTCGTATTCCTCTTAATCGGTGAAGCACTCAGTTCAAAGTTAATAAGAACTACCCCCTTCACTAATGACCTGGGAAGTCTTCTCATTTTCAACATAAGTGAAATTCAGAGGGCAAGGGTCAGCCTTTTGAAGACAGTGAAGAAGGTTATAAAATGTATCTGGAGGAGCAAACAGAAAATATCTAATTCCAAGCAATATTCTCCTCTTTTGGATAAAAATGTCTCATTTTCCTACTCTGAAAACAAAAACACCATAGTTAATATTTTCCTGTATAGAGCAATGGGAGGAAAAGGACAAATTAGAAGTCACCATAATTAATGGATCATAACTGCTGCAATTCTTGCTTCTGCAGCTGGTTACATGGACTAGGTTGTAGGCATAGCATTCTCCTCCCATCATCCATTTAATTTTCCCCTTGTCCTGGGCATACACTTCGGGTAGAAGATGTTCTTTACCTTGCAGGGTGACTCAAATCTCAATTCACATGACCTGTAGAGGTCCTGTCTTCACTGAGTTGTCATGTATTTCCATTGACTAAGACTTGGGCAATGGCATACTTAGAGGTGCCCTGCCAACAGAGTATTTAGAGGTACCCTTGCAGTGCTTAGAGGTGATAGTCATCACTACCTCCAGGTGTCAAAACCCAAACTCTCTTTTTCATTTTCCTGATGCATCTCTGGGTTTGCATTCGTCCTGGTCCTATGTATCTTGACTTTCTCTTTTCTCCTATAGTACTGTCTTTTGCACCTTTGCAGGACTTTTATTTTTGCCTCACAGCCCTTCCTTTTACACCTTTCTCACTGAAAAATATCCCACTGTAAAGTCTTATAAAATTAAGTGGAGATAATGAGAAACTTTATGGTCTTAATAGCTGTAAACTTTGGCCAACAGAAGATTCTTACTAGCTATCCTTGAGGATTTATTTTCAATGTTTATTGATAAAGAATCTATCCTGTGAACAGAAAAAATAAATAAATAAAAAGAAGACTCCACCCCTGATTTCAGACACTATTTAACCGGCATTTTACAAGACTATCTGGGCTAAGAGAGAAAATGTCACAACTGTCTAATCTTTCTTTGTTGATGATGTTAAATGTAAAGTGACAGATTTAGTTAGAAAAGAGAAGATTGCAAACTAATGACTCTGCATTACAATACCTTACTAAGAAAACAAAAGACATGCTGACTCAAAAATTAGAAAAAAATATAGACCAAATTTTAATAGTTCCTTAAACAAATATATCAGCCCAGACAAAAAAAAATAACATTATATCTAGACAAATATATCTGTTGTTATTGGATGTAAAAGGAACACTAGGAGAGAATAATTATCTTGCCTCAGTTAGAAACATACAATCACTAACACAAAGGTCAAACTTTCCACAGTGACTCCCTTCTGAGAACACATCTCCACTCCACGGTAGTCTCCTGACAATTGCCCTAAACACAACAGAGAAAAATTTTCATGCTACTGAAAAAAACTTCTATTTGATACCAAGGTTATATTCTTGGCCATACACCCCAACATTGTTCCACAGTCCTTCCTCCCTTGGTGTATCAGAAAAAATAAAATAAAAATCAATCCAGAAGAAGGCATTTCAAATAGCTCTCTATGCTTTTGTCTTAGCTACTTTCTGTTTCTTTGTCACAAGTCAATACTCAATACTCATATTCTTTTCTGCTTGATTATTCCATTCTAGTGAATTAACAAATGAAGATTTACTTTGTAAATGGAATACTACCATTATATGGGTTGGAATGTCCTTTTTCTGAAACTCCCAAAAGAGAATCACTGGCCAGTAATTTGATGATGAGTCAGATTAATTAACCACTACTTGATATTTCCCCTATAAACATGTTAGACCTTGAATTTGATCCTTTTTGCCTATGGGCCAAATATGTTTCATATGTGGAAGACATACTGGAGGCTGAGCCAGTCTGTTCATTTCTTACTACAATCATTCCTCAACCCAAGAAAAATGAGGCTCTTAAAGATTGCGCACCACGATATCCACGTATCTCCAGAATAGACACGTGATTCCCTGTTGACTGAGTAATACTCCTTTTCTATCCATCTAAAAGCCAATTGTCACTGTTACCATTTTGTACAAGATTTAAGGTCCATTAAAAAGGCTGTTCTTGGACCAGCAGTTAGCGTAATGGCTATGTCGCTGGACTCCCATGTAGTCGACCGCGGTTTGCGTCTTGGACCCGGTGGCTTAAAACTCACGCTGCCGGTGCCCAAGATTCCAAGAGGAGAATGGAGGAGAAGGGATTGCGGCGTGGCCATCCCCCCTGGGGGGTGATTTCTCGCTTTCTGTCTCTCTGTCTCTGTCTGTCTGGCAAGCGCAAGCGCCCTATAGCAAAAACCTCTCCAAAGAAAAAAACAGGCTGTTCTTCCTCATTTTACTGTGGTCCTTCACCCTAATATCATCCTATCTTAAATCCCCAAGATAGTGGCTTAGCGTTCTCCTTCCCTCATTCATTTACTTTTCCCCTTGTCCTGGGCATGCACTTCGGGTAGAAGATGTTCTTTACCTTGCAGGGTGACTCAAATCTCAATTCACATGATCTATAGGAGTACTGTCTTCACTGAGATGTCATGTATTTCCATTGACTAAGACTTGGGCAATGGTGTACTTAGAGGTGCCCTGCCAACGGAATATTTAGAGGTACCCTTGCAGTACTTAGAGGTGACAGTCATCACTATCTCCATGTGTCAAAACCCAACCTCCCTTTCTCATTTTCCTGATGCATCTTTGGGTTTGCATTCGTCCTGGTCCTATATATCTTGACTTTCTCTTTTCTCCTAGAGTACCCCTTCTTTTGCACATCTGCAAATGCTCTTTATCGCCTTGCATACAAATCACAGTATCTATTTGTATCCAGTTGGCAATATCAACTGGACAGTTGTGTAAAAGCCTCAGGTTTTACAGAAATGCTCTTACTTCCTGTGGTAATTTACTCACCACCTTCGTTAGAGCCATTTGATTTCCTTAGGACTCCAATTTATTTGATATGTGGATGATCCTTTATTATATCCTCTATATTTAGAATCTTCAGGCTTGATTCTATTTGCCAATAGCATTAGCATATCCAGAATGCAGAATTTCTAAAGATAACCTTTAATTTTGTCAGGCCTAGGTGCATTTTCCAGACCATGATGTCACATAGAAAGGAATGTCTCTTTCTCTTCAAAGATTAAAGGATGCTCATAACTCCCTTTAGTCAATTACCGAAACATCAACTTAGTGGATTTCTTAGTCTTATAGGAGACTGTATGTCGGCACTACATTCTGTTTTTTAAAGTTTATTTCTAGAGAACAAGAGAAAGAGAGTGATAGAGACAGATATTCCTGACAGGGTCTTTCCATACTGTAGTCCTTATCCCAACCTCCCAAACAACCGGGATCTTGTGTGCACATGGACTCACTCAGCATGTTCAGGTTGACCCAGGGTTCTCCCATGGGTCTCCCATGTGGCTCCAGGATCACACAGCAGTACAGTATCACAAGCAAAACCATGACAGACCTGTATTTTTAACTTCTCAAAACTTTTTATGAGTTGACTAAAGCTGCCACACTTTGTCTTTGACAGATACACTAAGATTATCATCTGAACCCTAAATCTGTCTCCTTCAATCCTGACTCCCACTTCCATACTTAGATTCTGTTACTACCATCCATTTATCTTTCTATCTGTTCCTTAGAAATAGGGACAAGTTTGGAAGATTCTAACTCAATGGTATAGTGGGTGTTGCAGACCCAATGTTTATGGCTTGAGTCTCTCATCTTGTACAAAATAAAAGTCTGTTTGTTTGCTCTTCGATGAAACAGTCATCGAAATAGAAAAATTAACTGAGAAGAATGTGTACCTTATACTTAGGCTCTCTCACGATTTTCTCACATGGGGTTAGACCTTGCTTTAGCCTAAAAACATCTATCATGTTTATACTTCTTAAAAGGCCTCCTAGAGATACTTCTCCTTTCATTCACACATATTCCTATTCACCTTAAACACTTAAGCTGTTATTTTTTCCTCCTCTCTCCCAAGAGCGTAAATCTCATGACTGTCATATACTTCTTCAAGAATTTTTCTTGTCTCATTCTGCTTTCTTTTAACTGTGTTCTCCATAGATTCTTAAATGCTTATGTGTAGCCATTCACTTGACAAATGATTTAAATTCAATTACAAAAGAAAAAGTCCTAGAAGCAGTGAATGGCAGTCATCATTGAAGAATCTGCCACTGTTAACCAACACTTTCAAGGACGTAGAAGGGTATGGGTATTTACTCTCCGGCAAGCTGACAAGGTAGCCTGCTTCAGCTTCATGGATGATGACAAGAAATACAGAACTCCTGGATCAGGAAGAAAGGTCAGTGCATTATTCACATCAGTAGTCTGTATTTGGGCATATTTGTGTCAATTCTCTTTGCCCAAAGTCCAAGAATCAGGGCAGATGAGATCAGTTGGATGCTTGCCCAATTAATAGCTCTACTATAGGAGAGGAATCCTGAGTTTACAGAATCCTAATCATTTAGAAATGGACACAAGCATGCTTGTGTTTTGTTTTGCTACAAAAAAGATGCAGACACTATCTCTCTCACTATTTGCTGTGCTAACTTCTTTGAAAATGCAGTCAATGCCTCATGTGTAATATGTGTAGAAAAGCAAGAAGATCCTTTAACAAACATGAGAGGTATAGATCCAGAGAACTGAACAAACAAGATGGGGTCACATAATTAAATCTCTGTTTTTCCAGTGACCAAGGAGAGATGGACTGTGACAGGCAATGGAGGGCTGAGAACTTTCCACAGTGGTCTTCACTTACCCTTGCTATTGCAGTTCTCCCTGTCAGGACTGCACTCACGTGAATTTATCCTCTTTCTTTCATTCTCTTGATAAAATTCAAGTTAACTAAACAAAGGCTGAAAATCTACATAATCAATTCTTCTTTCTTCTCAGAATAACTCTTTTTCTACTAAAGGATTATTTAATTTTGGGGTCAGCAGTTGTCATAGTGGTTGGGATGCTGGACTCCCACAGAGTTGACAGTGGTTCAAGTCTCAGACCTGGCAGCTTGCTTTCTCACTTTCTTTTTCTCTCTCTGTGGTCAATTTAAAAAATGAATAATAATAGCATATAAAATTAAATAAATATCTTTTTTTTTTTTTTCAATTTTTACTGTAGGGCACGTGTGCTCACCAGAGAGAGAGAGAAAATGGGAACACAAGCTAACAAGTCCAAGACTCAGACCATGGTTGACCCTGTATGAGTCTGGCAACCCAATTGCCATGCCCCCTACTGGCCTGGTAAATGTCTTTTTCATTTAACTCAAAATAGTAAAGGATTTAAAAATAAACACAAGGAAAAACTGAATCATCTTAGTATTTTATATAAACGTAGATAATAAGCACAACTATGCAAGTAATTTCTTAAGTATACAACATCCTGCTGGCAAATATTGCTCTGAAACATCCTAGTTATCTCCATTTTATTTTATGTAATTAGGTTAAGACTGTAAGCATTTACCTTCCAAAGTAAAGCCAGGAGAATTAGTGCTATCTGGGGAGAGAGCAGAAGATACCTCAAATTTATTAAATAAGCCTTTGCTGACTTAGTTATTTCTTTGCTTGTTGGATTTTGAGTCAAATGTTGAGAAGTAACATATAAAAACATATTTTAGGGAAAAAAATGTTAAGTCCTATGTCACTCCTTAGGAAATAATTTAGCTAATAAGAAATACTTGGGCTTTTTGAACAGACAAATCTGAATTTGATTGATACTTGACTATTTACTGGTTCTGTGACCTTAAAAAAGGAACCTAAGCCACTAAAATTAAGTTTAATCATCAATAACAGTAGTTAGAAAGGTAGAATGAAGTAATGTTAGAAAAGCTGCCTCTGATCAAGGTTTTCTGATTCTGCATTGCTAAATCCAAAGTAAATTCTCAGTCCTCATCTTATTCGAAGAAGCAATGACTTTCGACACAGTTGATTGTTCCTTCTTCTGGGAAACCTTCCCTTTATTGAATTCTATGACACTGTCCTCATTTTCCTCTTATCTAGTGAACCATTCCTCTCCAGACTCAGTTTCTGGTGTCATTTCTTCCAGAGGAAAAATTTCCCAGGGTTCATTTGCTGACCCTCTTCTGTTCTCTACGTGCATTCACAGCTTACCCACCTCAGAGCTTCAGAACTGTTTCTCTGCTGACAAACCCCAAACTCATATCTCAAACTTGCCTCTTCCTTAATTTCTAGACCCATATATCCCACTTCCTTCCAACCATGCCACTTTGATGTCTAGCATATCCAGTAAATTAAAATAGCTAAAGAGCAATATTTTTTAAATTATTTAATTTATTCATTCATTTATTTATTTCAATTTGACCAGAGAGGGATAGAGTGAGAGAGAGAGAAAGCAAGTCGCCAGGTCTGGGACTTGAACCGCAGTTGGCCATGTGGGAGTCCAGCACCCTTAACCACCATGCCACCTGCTGGCCCCACGAGCAATATTTTTAAAAAATGAATTAATCATCTTCTTCCCCAAATATGCTCTACCTGCCTGCCCATTGTCATTAGTTTCTGGCATCTTCAATATTGCAGTTGTTCAAGCCCAAACTTTAGAAACTCTTTTGATATCTGCCTTCCTTCCTTCCGTCCTCTCTCCCTTCTTTCCTTCTTTTTTTCTTTTTCACATATTACATTTAACCCAAGAGATCTTGTTAGAGCCTATTGGGTCTATCTTTAAAAATAATCTGGACTCACCATGTTTTAGTACCTTCAAGGCTGACATACTATCCAGGCACCATCATTCTTCATTTGGATTTGAACACCAACCTCTTATCACGTTTCTCTGTTTCTGATCTGGTCCCCTTCAGTATGTTACGAAACAGTAATTAAAGTACTCCCTAAAACCTTTATGATAAGATTATGTCATTCTTCTGCTATATATCCTGCAAGAGATACTTATTTGCTTAACGATAAAAGTCAAATTCCATTTAATGGATGATAGGTCCTCAGATAATACTTTCTCCCAATTTTTTTTCCTCTGCTGCTCCCTCCCATACTTAAACCGCTCCAATGACAGGGCCTCTTCACTGTTCACTCAAAATACCAATTGAAGCTCAAACTTCAGAGCCTTTGCTTTACACTACAGTATGTTTTATTTTATTATTTTTTAAATTATGATTTATGGTTTGCATATAATCAATGTATATCTTCATGGGCTACAGTACAGTTTTTCCAGGCATGGATAAGAGTATATGATAATCAAATGAATCACCTCAAAGCCTTTACCCTGGCTCTTTTCTCTTCTGGGAAGCTTTCTTTCTTTACCTACATGGCTATTTCCACTCCTTCAAGTCTTTCTTTAAAGGTTACATTGGGAAGTGAGGTAACTGGTTAACCACCATTTTGTTTTACACACTATATTCCCATATAACCTATGTTAGTGTTTTTTTTCTTTCTTTCTTTTGACAGTATTTATCTCAAAGTATATAGTTTAATCATTATTATAAGTTGCCAGTTCATACATAACAAGAAATAAAAGTATATTGCTATATTGGTGACACAGGTCATGGCTGTAGAATGGAGATGTCTATTGTTCTGATTCAGTATACTGGCTCATTTATTTATATTGCCATGTAGTTTTTACTTACTTGTAACCTTTCCCCTCATCAAGATTAATGACATTTTTTAAAATAATTATTTATTTATTTAATTCCATTTGTTATTATTATTTTTTAATTTGACCGGAGAAAGCCAGAGAGCGAAGGAAAGCAAGAAAGCAAGCTGCCAGGTCTGGAACTTGAACTGCAGTCAGCCATGTGGGAATCCCATGCCTTTAACCACCATGCCACCTGCCAGTCCAAGATTAATAACATGTTAATAAATATGGTTTAATCTTTTGTTTTTTTTGGTTACCTTAGTTTTCAGGTTAGGGGTTTGTTTATTTTATATATGTATTTAATTCTTAAAGATTATTTTATACAAGATAGAGAGCAAGATCTTGGTTATGAATAGCAGTCATTTATATAATTACTCATGTACATGTACTATCAATTTAACCTTTAACTAGAAATTTAACCTTTTGCTCTATCAGATTTACCATATTAAGATAATAATAGTTATTGGGCCAGCAGGAGGCATGGTGATTAAGGTGCTAGATTCCCACATGGCTGACCATGGTTTAAGTCCCAGAACCAATGCTTGAAAATTACACAGGCACACACGCCCAAAATTTTGAGAGGAGAATTGAAGATGGGATTGTGATGTGGCCATCCCCCAGGGAGTGATTTCTCACTTCCTCTCTCTGGAGACTATACACGCCTTATAGGAAAAAAAAAATAAGTATTTTGAAAGACAACTGACATATTAAGCAACAATTGAGTTTTATCTTTTGTCACCTTCAAATTTACTTTTAAATTTGTTAATAGGTTATTAACATGTACATCGTATGATTTTTGAAAGAGTTTTTATTTATAGGTTGTGTATGCTCACAAATGAGACAGACAGAAAGTGAGAAATCACCACCCAAGGGGATGGCCACGCCGCAATCTCTTTTCCTCCATTCTCCTCAGGGGACCTTGGGCATTCATGCACACAGTGCCCAGCATGAGTTTCAAGCCTCCAGGTTGGTTAACTTCAATCATGTTTGCCTATGTGGGACTCCAGTGCCTTCACCACTACACCACCTGCTGGTCTCTATATTGTATAATTTAAGATGACTATATTTAATATACTAGATCCATCTTTGATGTTCGCTGACTGTTTCTAAGCCCCGCCACTCTACCTTCCCCTCTGTTTCACATCTAGGCAAGTATATCTTACCTTATCTTCTTATTGAGATAGGCAGATAAGAAAGTAGAGATGCTCTCTTCTTTGAACTTCATACTAAGTTCAAACCATGAAATTCGCATCCCACATCCAGACAGGAATTATGACCCTAGCCCCACTCCCTAGCTTCAATAAAAACAAAGTTAGTATTCTTTCTACTGGAGAAAATGGTTAGACCTAACTTTACCTTATGCAGTTCTGCAAAGCACCTCAGAGCTACAGAAAAACATCAGCAGATTTGTAAAAGTAAAACTGGTTATCTTGAAATCTTAACTGTATATATAAGGTATATATAACATTGGCTGATTTAACCTTAACAATTGCTATATTTAGTTCTCTGGACTTTTAGAAAATGTGAAAATTAATAAACAAAATGTGCTTCTTATTGTAAAAGAGGGAAAGTGAGAAATTACCTCTCCCCGCTCCCCAGAGTTATGGCCATACCACAATCCCATCTCCTCTATTATCCCTTCAGGATTTTATGTGTACACACATGTGCCCTGAGTGATTCCTTTTTTTTTTTTTTTTTTTAAGAATTATTTCATTTAACTTTATTTATTTATTTTAATTTTACCAGAGAGGAACAGAGAGAGAGAGAGAAAGTGAGAAAGCAAGGCACCAGGTCTGGGATTTGAAATGTTGGCCATGTGGGAATCCCCTATCACCACACCATCTGTCAGCTCCTGCCCTGAGTGATTCTTAAGCCACCAGGTCCAGGACTTAAACTGAGGTTGGCCATGTGGGAATCCAGCACCTTAACCACCATACTACCTGCTCCCCCCACCAGAAAAAGAAAAACATCTTTAATGTTAGCTTTGCAATTAACAGATACAGTGTCTTTTAGCATTTTATTAATGAGAAATAATTTTTTAGGACTATAAGTTGGAAAATGTATACATTCATCAATCAGTCAGCATTTATTGATTATTTGATATATGTCAGATATGGTTAGACAATGATGATTAGAAAACTACAAATATTACTTGCTAAGGGAATAACAAGCTTTATATCAGAGAAATCAGAGATTCATTAAATGAGTCTGCACCCTTCTGTTCTGTTTTCTGAAAAATACTATGGATAACTGGTAGCAATTCTACCTTAATCATAAGGTGAAATTCTCTAGTGAAATTATCCAAATCTGGAGATTTCCCTTGGGAGTTATTTTTAACTATGAGTTCAATTTCCTTAAGACATATAGGGCTGTTAATACAATTTAGTTCATATACTGAGTTGTGGTTTTCCCTTGAGGTACTGGTCCCTTTCATCAAGGTTGTCCAATATCTGTGTAGAGAACTGTCTGAAGTATTCCTCGTATCATACTGTTTATATCTACAGATTCTGCAGTGATACATCCTTTTCCATTCCTGTTACTGGTAATTTGTCTTTTCTCTTTTTCATGACCCTCAGTAGAGGCTTACCAATTTTATCAACTTTCTGAAAGAAGCCACTTTAATATTACTTTTTCATTGATTTTTCAGTCTATGATTTTGTTAACTTTTGCTTTTAATGCTCTCTTTTCCTTTCTTCTGCTTGCACTGAGATATTTAGGGCTTCTTTTACTAGCTTCTCAATTTGGGATCTTAAGAATATTTGAGGATTTTCTCATTTATTTTTAATGTAGGCATTAGTGCTGTGAATTTCCCTCACAAGACTGTTTTAGCTATTTCCCATAAAGTTTGATATATTTATTATCATTTAGTTCTTTGAATTTAGACTTTGTGCCTTGCAGTGGATTTCTTTGGGTTTGTATTGTTTTGGATCAACTTACTGTTTTGAATCTCTGTTTTTTTTTCAGCCAAATTAGAAAACTTTTCAGATATTATTTATTCAAATATTTTTACTTCAGCCCTTTTCCTCTCCCTCTGGGACTCTAATGATATCGCAAACAGATTCCTAGTGTAAGGGCTTAATTAATCTTGTCAACACACAAAAGTTTATTTAGTGTTCCAAGTTTATAACTATTTCTTGAATGCTCAACTATGATGTCTATAAACAACTGAAGGACACTAAAACAGCTTGCAGAAAGATACCAGCGAACAAAATAAAACAAAAGGAGGAAAAAAACAAAAACAAAAAAAAAGAAATCAAGTGAATAAACAAGAAATGTTAGAATCAAATTATTATAAAATTCCAGGAATCGTAGACATTTTCTCTTTCAAGAGGTAACCTAATTAGTATTTTAAGAATCCCAAGAATTGACGTAGGTTCTTCTCTACTAGTGACTTTTGTTGAATTCAGCTGTGGCCAAAGCAGAAAACACGTTACATTGTGTTTGCTTTTCTTCTTTTTTTCTATTTCTTTGTTTTGCTAGGGGGTGTGTTTATTTGCTAGAAAAAAAAATTAAAAAAAGAAGAAGAAGAAAGAGGAGGAAGAGAAGAAGAAGAAGGAGAAGAAGAAGAAATCACCCACCCCGAGAAATGATCATATTTTCTTCCAGATGGCCCATCTTTCGGAATTTGGAGCACACACTTGCCCAGCATGTTTCTCAAGCATCTGAGTACAGGACTCAACAGTGTGTTGGTCATGTGGGATCCAGCTGCCTCAACCACCAGGCCAAGAAGTTGGCCCTGTGTGCATTTTCTAAACTAATTAAATTTAAATGGCCATGCTGGATATCTTTATCATCAAGCTGGGATATTTAGAATGTTATCCCAGGCCCAGCTTCAGTGGCACAGTCAGTAGGGTGCTGCTATGCAGTGTTGGAGCCATATGGGAAGGACTTTGGTTTGGATCCTGGTCAGCCCCAGTGTGCCAGGCACATCTGTGGGCACAGTTGTCATCTTGGCTGGGTAGTAGGTTTCTGGGGAAATCACTCTTGGTGAGACCTTGTGGGAGCTGCCTTCTCTAAAGATAAATAAACTTCTAAAAAGTTAATCCAGCAAGAGACAGTGAAATGGTTTTATGTTTAACAGAGATTCTGAAAATGAAACAAGAAATAAGAACACCTTAATGGTTAATCCTCTGAATTACTTCTCTGTAAGGTGTTAAACATTAAAAGGAAAAATAAATAGATATGCAAATTGCATAAAGGAGAGTACCTTTGAGCAAAGGTAAGCTCATTAAAAGAGCTGCATTCACCTTAGAGAAGAAACCTGTTTTTCATAGCAAAGGGTCTATAGTTTCTTTATATTCTTTAATTTTTTTTCAAGATATATCTTTTGTGGACATCAAGTCCAGTTGTAATTGCATCATACAGAGAAGCAATTACTCAAGAGTCACATTTTGACCCTTATTAGATATAGAGATCTTAGTCTTTGCACGCAGACCTAAAACTTCATGCTAAACATGAGAAATGACAGAATTTATTTGTTAGAACTATGGGAATGAGATCATTGTTTGACATATTCACTGTAACTGCAACCCAAAGTAATAATTATGAAGGGAAACCACCAGCAAAGCAATTCATATCTTTGTCTCTACTTTTGTCTCAGAGCCTGCTGACTAATCCAACCTATATTCCACATCCTTCCCATTCCTCTAATATTTTATCAAAATGAGGGCACAAAAACTATTAAATCTAGAAATGACCTGTGATTATGAGCAAAGGATAACATTAACAGTTTAGACAGGCTTAAAATATTAGACATATAATTTGATTATAAACTTTCTCAAATATAGAATATATATTTTATCATAACTAATAGAGATTTAGATTTAGATATAGCCCTAATAGATATATAGGTTGATAATAACATAGTGGGTGCATATGCACAGACAAGTTAAACACATGTTTAAATAGTTTCATCCACAGATATTTAAAATTATAATGTAAATGTAAAGACATCATTTTGTACATACATAAATTGTGTGTGTATATTTATGGACTTACAGACAATTTCATAAGTATATACATGTCAATCTATATTTTATGAACCATCTGAAAAGGATGTTGCCTTCTTCTGGGTTGGTAAGAGTGGTGAGAATAGGACTGAACATAGTATAACTGAGAAGGAAGAAATGCTAAAAGAGAATGAAAATGCAGCATATTTATGTAGAGTTGCTAAGAAAGAGAAGAAATGACATAAAGAAATATTATTAATGAAGAAGTTCTATTTTTATGGTAATTGAAAAGAGTGTTAAATAGAACTTGAACTATTTTGAGTTACTAAATACCAAGTCAGTACTTTGTTACTGGACATTTTTCTTGACACACTCAAGCTGTACCATGACACATCCATCTATCATTACTTTGGATAAACGTGATCACTTTCTTTTGTATTGTGTGGGCATTTTCACTATGACTAGTGATTTTGTCATGATATTTGGCAATCTGAATGACTGGACTGCAAAAGGAAGAATGGGAGAGAGCATTGATATTGAAATTTTGTATCTAAGGAGAATAAAGATGTGATAACTGTTTTAGGTAGAGAACAGAAATTACATGGCATTTTCTAAATTTGCCAACTACATAGGGTACCAAAATTATCAGCTCGAAATTTTTTTCAACCCTAAGTCATCTTCAATTTATAAAGACTTTAAAGTACTATCTAATGGATAGTAGGTAAATGTTGGTTCAGATATGTTGGAATTAATGCAAAAATATGTAAATATATGTGAGTTAAAACCAGTACTCCTTGGAACTCAGCCCTTACTAGTGACTTAAAAAGTCAAATGCGTTTTTGAACTTCTTACACAGGTTTTTACTAGAAGCTAGAGAAATTGCAGAGTCCTGTCTTGAAGGTGCAAAACCAAAACCAAAAACCAAACAAACTTCTATGTTGAAGATTTAGCATTTCAAGTGGATGGTAGCTATATGGATACACATACAGGTCAAATGATACTATGTGTAAGAAAATTTTCAGGCTTCCAACTAAAATATTCTTAAAGCCAATATATCTTATTCAATGGATTTGGGGGAAAAAAATAAAAACAGGATTGATGGTGATACAGCTTCTCTCCCTGAATAAGTCTACTTGGAAAGGAGAGCTAGAGTTAGTAGGTTTTTAGGGTAAGACCATACATTATCAACCCTAAGACCAACTGTTATAGTCAATGATTAATCAGTCATTGTGTTTTTGCTGACCTCACTACAAATATATTGGGTCATCTGAGAAGTCATGATGTATTTTTCTATGGTTTTCTATGCAAAATACATCATGACTTTTCCAACAACCTAATAATATGATCTAAATCTATGTGAGTTTGTTGACATTCTCCTAAGTTTTCATTCTGAAGGAAAGCATTATCTAAATATTCACTTGTTTCACTCTTATTTTTATTTTTAATGCTTATTAAGTACAATGCTTTTAATTTGAACATAATTTTTTGGCACCCCAGTTTATGGGAACAGACCTTAATAGACTCAAACTTTTCTTCCCCAGAAGTATATATAGAAGTATATGAGAATACTTAGATCCATTTTTAAGAATACAAGGAAAAGGATTATAGGTATGTGAATTCTATTCTAAAAAGGCATATGTAAATAGTATCTTTTGTGTAAGGATGTAGAAAATTTACCTTTCACAAATCATAATAGCTCACTAACACATTTTAATATATGATTGATTCTTCCCAGCTTATTTTCTCTCATGGATATCTGAGGTATATTTAGATTTGCACAATTTATTACCTTTTACTCTAATCCCCAGCCTATGTGCCCCTCACAACATGCACACATAAGCCATCTGTTGCCAGCTGCTCAGAGGAGGATGAGGTCTTGCCAGATATTTATACTTGCAGATGCGGGCTCTGGAGGGAAAGGAGAGAAGGATGTCCCTGAGGTGAGCAGACTACGGCTCAGGAAAAACTTAATGCAGGGATTTTGAGTAAGAGAGTTGAAGTTCATCATGGGTAGGAGGCAAAAGCAGGATTTAAAAAAGTGTATAAGCTAGCAGGTAATTTGGAGGTTGAGGTGGCTCTAGATCCTACATGGGTGACTGTGCGGTTCAAGTCCCAGACCTGGTAGCTTGAAAGACTACTCAGGTGTGTGTGTGTGTGTGTTCCCAGAATCCCCAGGGGAGAATGGAAGAGAAGTGACTGTATTTTAGCCACGCCCCCTGGGGAGGGGCATTTCTCATTTTCTCTATTTCTAGCAGGTGAACATGCCAAATAAAAAATAAATATTTAAAAAGTATTATGGTAGATTGTATGTCCTTCTCCTGGTGAATGAAAATGTTACCAAGCTGCAAGATCATTATGTGATTTTATATTGTTTGTAAAGTTTTTTTTTTTTTATTACAATAGAACTTTATTTGGACCTGTAATTGTTTGGATTAAACCCTCTCTACTTTGTAAATATTGAGAGACATATCTTTGCTGAGGAGAAATCAAACTGTTGGGTGTTTTGGAAGCAGATGAAATCCTTTGTTTCAAGTTAGTTGACAATTATATTATTAGTCTTCTTAATTGTAAATTATTGATGTAATACAATCAGAAAGTGATTCAGTATCTCAGCCAAGATAGCAATGATTTCCAAATCAGAACAGAAAATAGAGTTTGTTAAAAAAAATTCTCTAACATTAGTCATTGAGCTAGATGCCTGAGATTTATACTAAATTACCGCTCTTTAAAAACATCACCCAGGGAACCAGCAGTTAGAGTAATGGCTATGTTGCTGAACTCGCATGTAGCCAACCGCGGTTCGAGTCCCGGACCCGGTGGCTTAAACTCACTCCGGGCCCATGTGCATGTGCGCCCAAGAACCCAAGAGGAGAATGGAGGAGAAGGGATTGTGGCATGGCCATCCCCCCTGGGGGGTGATTTCTTGCGTTCTATCTCTCTGTCTCTTTCTGTCTGTATGGTGAGCAAACGCACCCTATAGCAAAACACCTCTCCAAAAAATACAAAAAAAAAAAAAAAAAAAAAAAAAAAAAATCACCCAGTTAAGTATTCAATCTTGTGTACTACTGGCTCTAAGTCACCCTATCTCCAGACAGTAAAATGGAAAGACACAAAATAAACACAAACATAGGGACCAAAGTTGAAATAGAAGTGCAGGGTAGCTCCAAATTACAAAACCATAAACAGGAATGTCTTTCCCATTATTCTTAGCAAACTAAATAAAATATAGTATTCATCTTTTCTCTGTGTAATCATAGGCTATGGAAAGGGTTCACAGAAACGATTACCTAAGAAGTCTGTGGTAGGCATTGCTAACTGTTATCCACTATTCCTTTTGTACTTACTAATGTATTCTCATTTTGTGCATGGCAGCATTCTGCCTGGTTAACAGCACTCGTAACCTAGACTAACTAGTTTAGTCAAAAGATTTATAATTGGTCAAGGAGTACTAAGCTAAAGTTCCATTAGTGCCACTTTTCATGGAATGACACGGGCTCAGCTGGCAGTACTATTTTTGCCTTCCTGCTTTCTCCTTTTTTCTTATCTAGAACTCATATATATGATACTCTGTATACAGAAGCTACTCAGTAAGATTGAGGAAGAAACCACATACTAACGATGGTAGATCCAGAAGGCAGAAGTTTGGGTTCTCAATGTCATCCTATGCTTATGTGTTTTGCTTGTCTTTATTTAAAAAAGAACACATACACTCACAATGAGAAGGTCAAATTGTGCAACTCCTTTGGAAATACGGTTGGTAATTTTCCATAAATTGAAATACACACCTAAATTTACAACATAATAAGAAAAATAAAACTTGTGACCATAGAAAGATTTATTCATGAATGTTTATCGCAGGGACATTTGTAATAATAACTGGAGACAATCAGATTGCTCATCAACAAAACAATGCGTTAACAGTCTGCACTCTGTGGATACCCTGGAAATACTACACAGTTATGAAGAAAGAATGCCTGATCCGTGCAGCAAACGGAATGGATGTCAGAAAACAAGCCGATTGCAATAATTCAGACACAGATGACTGAATAGTCTACATATATGTGCCATTTTAATAATACAGGCAAAACTTATATAATAGGGAAGAAATCACAGTTATTGCTGGGAAAAAAAAAGAGTATTGATATGATACTGTTCCCTTTCTCCGTAGTGGTGAGGGTCATATGGGTGATAAAAATGTCAAAACTGCCCAGCAACAGTGGTATCTGGAGAGGGCGCTACCACTCAAGGCTGAGGCTGCTTTGGAGACTTAGGTCTGGTTTCCTAAATGGCTGGATACAACGGCTCATGCCTATGGTTCTAGCTGACCAGGAGGCTGAGCAGGAAGGCTAGCAATCTGAGAAGACCCTGATTAAAAGACCCCATCTCTCCTTCCTTCATATGTGCTCTCATTTAAAAAAAAAGAAATACAAAAATATCCACAACTGGTTGACCTTTATGCTTATGATACTTTCACTGTATATAAATTAGAATAAAAAATAAAAAATAGAAATTAAAAACTGTATGATGCTGTTATTATTGGTTAGCCTCTGAATCTATTCACTTTTTTCTTTTCATTTTTACTATGAAATTTTTCCCAGGTGAAAAAGCAATATATCATCATATTGTAAGCCTACAAGTACAGCTTGAGTTGTTTTTCATATAATAAAGTTTTCAACACATAATATTTTATACATAATGAAACATAATCTATAAATCTGAGTGTTTCTTCAATAAAAATTTGAGTGTATTTCTTCAATAAAAATATCTGTGAACGTTTTTGCTAGTTGCAATAGTGTCTATGATTATGAATGACTGAATAAGAGAGTAGCTCATAAAAAAGTTACTTTTTTATGTACTAAATGAATTTTGGAACTATCGGGAAGGTGAGAAATGTGTTTTTTAAGAACATATTTGTAAACATTAAGCATGAATGAATCAATAGCTAAAATGAGGAACAACTGTAGTCAGAAAAATAAGCTTTAAATATTGTTATAATTAATTATCTAATAATCTAAGTTTATAAAATACCAAGGATGTTGGTATCACAAAAGCCCATACTAAGCATACACTTTGGCCTATCTCTAAGTTGTTTTTTGTTTGTTTGTTTGTTTTTCTGTAGTCTAGAGACCTAAAGGAAACTAAGCAGTTTATTATTCATTTCGTAATTAATTTTAACCTCTGTTCTCTAATTGTATGATGTGGAGTCACACACTTGCTGTGAAATCCCTTGTGCCCGAGTATTGAAAAACTACAGATTATGACTTGTAAGGTAATTGATCTGAAATATTTGGGAAACTTCAAATTAAAATACTGTTTTTGTCTAATGTCATGCCATTTAATTTTTACCCCCAACTTAAATTTAGGTGCAAATATAGCAAAGTCGTATGATGGATCAATTTCGGAAAATAGGTTACCTATGGCTAGGGTGTGCCTTCCACCTACCACAGCAGTTCTCAATTGGAAATGATTTTTCCCCTAGGGAATATTTCACAGTACCTAGAGATATTTCTTGTTTGTCCCACAAGTGGGAGCAGATTGTGCTATAGGCCTAAAAGGGTAGATCCCAGGAATGCTACTCAACATTCTGTAGGGTATAAGACAGCTTCTACACACACACACACACACACACACACACACACACACACACACACAGATTATCTGGTCTGAAATATTAATAATGCCAGGGTTGAGAAATCCTGGCCTACTGGTACAGTATTATTATTATTATTATTAATTATTTGAGATTTTTGCCATAGGGCATGGGCGATCACTGGAGAGAGACAGAAAGAGAGAGAAAGTGAGAAAGCATCCCCCAACCCAGGGGAGTTGGCCACAACGCAATCCCTTCTCCAGTCTTCTCTTGGGATTTTGGGCACACATGCACATGTGCCCTGAGTGACTTTCAAGTCACCAGGTCCAGGAATTGAACCACAGAGTCATCCTGGGTATGATCCAGTGCCTTACCCTCCACATCACCTGCTAATAACACACTGCACTGACAGAATAAAACTGCATCTCATGCTCCATGGATCATTTGTCAGTGTACATAGAGGATGTTATAATGTCGCTGTACCATGTTTTAGGTCAATAAGTCTTAGTTATTTTGCACAATTCCTCAAAAAATTCAACACAAACACATAGAGATTTGTTCAAACAACATTTACACATTATAAAAGATTAAGTCATCCTGAGAAGTCCTTTTTAAAAAAACTATATTAAAATGTATATCACCCAATATCAAGAAAATAAAAATTTAGATGACATCAGCATTTCAAAGTAACAGAAAATTTGTAGGCAAGTTGCTCCAATTTTTGTTTGAAAAACTAAAGAGCAGATCTAATAGACAATGAAAAGTCCCCAAACTGGAGGCAGCTATTCATTACACAATGATGATGCCATGGGTTAGATAACTGGGAGGAAATGAGTTGGTAAGCAGGAGTTTGAGGGTTTAGTGCTAATTCTATGACAAGCTGACTATGTGAGCATATGGTCACAGTTGCTCTGGATTTGGTTGCAAGACATGGACAATAAAAACAAGAACAGGTCGGGAACCAGCAGTTAGCGTAATGGCTATGCTGCTGGACTCCCATGTAGTTGACCGCGGTTCGCGTCCCGGACCCGGTGGCTTAGAACTCACGCCGGGCGCGTGTGCGTGTGTGCCCAAGATCCTGAGAGGAGAATGGAGGAGAAGGGATTGCGGCGTGACCATCCCCCCTGGGGGGTGATTTCTCGCTTTCTATCTCTCTGTCTCTCTCTGTCTGTCTGGCGAGCGCACGCGCCCTATAGCAAAAACCTCTCCAAAAAAAAAAAAAAAAAAAAAAAAGAACAGGTGAACTCTGAAATTACACACAAATTTAAAAAGGGTCTAGGATTGTGTTCTCTTTTCAAAATTATGGCTTACATATGTTGCCATATCTCAGTAAAGATATCAGGATGGAAATAACAGTAGCAAAAGGGAAAAAGAGTGACATGGAAGAGACAGCTACAAAAGACATTTTCATTTCATTATTGTCATTTAAAAATTATTTATTTATCATCATTATTATTTTTTAATTTACTATAGGGAACATATACTCACCAGAGAGGGAGAAAGAGAGAGAGAGAGAGAGAAAGTGAGAGTACCTGGTCCAGGACTAGAGCCTCAGTCAGCCATGTGGGAGTCTAGTGCCTTAACCACCATGCCACCTGCTGGCCCCAGAAGACATTTAAAAAAAAAATAATTCTGTAGGACAAATAGACTATAAATGGATATTTATAAAATACATTTTATATTATCTACACTTTAAAATATCTGTTAGTACTTCAATTCTACATATAAAAATGTGATACTTTAATGAATTTAGTTCACTTTGCCTACCAAAATTTTCTAGATATAAATATATTATTTAAATTCATATATTCATTATTTTTATATTTAATTGTGAACTTTCCCATTTCTGCTCTCAAATATTCCTGAAACCATTACTTATTAGCCTCTGCTCTTGTTCAAAATTCTTCCAAGCAAAATTCCTTACTAATTTTAGGAAAAGAGCAACAAAATATTTCATTTGATGTGAGGTATTAATATTTATCTATGAACAGATTGAAATTTGGTCAAAATGTAATAAGAATGTTTATGAACTGACCCAGAAGATAAGAAGTCACAAATTAACCAAGAAAATGAGGAATATAAATCAAAATAAAGATTGAACCCCATTGACAAAGGTACTAAAATTTCTCTGACATGATGAACTAGAACCTATGGGAAACATCCATTACTCAAGAGAAATACATCATCATATTAACTCATTTAAATTAATGGAGAAGATTTCAATTTACAACCCAGGGAATGGTTGACCTTCTTTGCAGTATCAACTCCATGATTTCATAGTAGCTGGTTAAGATTAATATTAAAATTTAACCTTTCAGATCTACAATTAAAAGTAAATTACAGCACTTAAATTTGGTAGCATATCAAGTTTCACTATGGAAAATGTATTCCAGCATTTTATTAAAAACTCCATCATTAAGTTGTCTGAAGGGCAGAGAAATAATAACCCTTTTAAGATTTCACTTTAGCCTTTCTTTTCCTTAAACGAATCTTCAAAAGTCATATTATATATACAAAATATGAAATAATCTTTATAAAGCAGGCTGTTTCTGCAAAATTTTACAAAATGGGTTTTCAGAAAGATTTCTTAAAATTTCAGCTCAAATTCAGTTAATGATAGAATTTTAAGATAAGTACTGATGACATGTTAGATATTACAGGAAATAGGAATAGAACTTTGGGAACTTTTCTGTTAAAATCACATCAATAAGGGCTTTGTTATCTCCTGGTGGAAATACAAAGTTTATCTTAGCTTTTGACCTTAATTCTTTCAAACTAATACAGGTACAACTATAAAATGTTGTGGTTAAAAAGTAATTAATATTGTGTAAACACAATTCAGTATGGCTAGTTATATGGAGTTTTTTAAAAAGAAGTTTTTGTACATGTACTCTCCAGAGAGAGAGAGAGAGAGAGAGAGAGAGAGAGAGAGAGAGAGACAGAGAGAGAGACCGAACGACCATGAAAGGGACAGGGGAATTAAGAAATCACCTCTCAGAGAATATGGCCACAGGGCAATCCCTTCTCTAGTCTCCTTCTGGGATATTGGGCACACATGCACTTGTGCCTGGTATAATTTTCAAGCCCCCTGAGTCCGGGACTGGAACCTCGGTCGGCCATGTAGGAGTCCAGCAACAAAACTGCTATGCCATCTGCTGGCCCCTAGTTTATATAAATTATAATGACCAAAAATTACATGATAATTTTCAAATATAAGGAATGAAGTAGTTTCTCAGTGAATACTTCTCATATGATTGAAAATAAATGTTAAGATACAAAAGACAGTTTTAGTTCCTATTCAATATTTTCCATGCACAAAATAAATTTACCTATATTCAACAAAAGCCTGGCAATAAATATTGTATAGCATATTAAATATATATGCTTATAAGTATAATACTGATTACAGACTCTATAAAGTAAAATCATCTATGAATAATTTCTGGTAAAGAATTACTTGGTGATAGGTGGTAGAAAACTTATCTGTGTCTATAACAGGAAACTATGCTGAAAGTGGCAGAAAGAAACATTTCAAACTTGTGTGTACTGTCAAATAATTCTATGGCTTTACACAACTAGAGTTTCCAGATATAGTTTAACATCAGACATCTATTTCTCAAGTGGTTTCAAAGTTGTGACCAGGGAGAGAGGTACCTTACTCTTCCTTCCCTGAATATGCTTCTTTGGATTTAACTCAAGAGGGCTTCAATTTGTTGAGCTAACTTTTAGGGACAATCCTAGTTTCAAGAGCCCCAGAATTAAGACCAACTGGCCTTTATTGATTTGAAAGACATCATGTTCTCATTCTTAAATTAGGACCAAGAGGATGTTATATATACAAATGTACATATGGGGTTATGATTACTCATTAAACTGCTAGGGGGCCATACATGGCACTGGAAACTTTCTCCTTCACGTCACATACTGAAAAACTACTCAAAGTTGGTGAGTGGAGGGGACGGGATATAGAGAGACAGACTGTAGAGACAACAGCTAAAACCTGCCAATCGAAGGGAGTTTAGAAAAACAAAAGTAAGTTTTAATGAGATTATAGCCAAGTTCCTGGACAGTTTTATACACTATAAATGATCTGTTAAGACATAATTTCAGCAAGTTTTCTAATTGTTATTTATGTATTTATTTTTTTTACTTTTTGGTGACAGCAAAGTCAAGATAGACAGTAGCTGAAAACGTTGTAATTTATAGTAAAAAATATGGATATAGGAGTTCCCCCCAAGAAACCTCTTGCTTTGCATTTAAAGCTATAGTCTATTTGTAAGAAAAAGGTGCCACAGGCAAATGATTCAATTATTTTGCTCATAATAAAGCTATATATTTGACACGATTTCACAACTGGAGGGGAAAAATTAAACAGTCTGTTAACTGGAAACTTACATAACTGCATGACATTGAGAAGATAGCATAAAACTTAAAAATGAGACTATCATTATATTTCACTTAAATGGTGTACTCCTTGATGGTAGAGAAATAGAAATAAAAACTAAAAGATCTTTTAAAAATGTTAACCATCACTACTATTCAAATTTTACTAGTAGGTGCTCAGATAGAAAATATAAGCATTGAATACAATATTGTTAATGCTTTACCCAGCAGGAATGAACAGCCAAGAGCTCTCAGTTATATTTTGAAACTGTTGAATATTAAAATAAGAAAATCAAATGCAACGCATGTCTGGGTGGTAACTGAGACTCTTCAGAATCCCAATTTTACATTTGCAGTCAATTTATCTCTTCATTCTTCTGAAGTAGATAAATTGAATATCACAGTTAATAGTAGGAAAGAACTTTTGAATAAAGCCAAGCATCTGTCTGTTCAGTAGGAATACAGATCTTATCATCTCACCAGAAGACCCTACCATTGAGTCTTTTTTTTCGGGGGAGAGATTTTTGCCATAGGGCACATGCCCTCACCAGAGACAGAGAGAGAAAGTGAAAACTCACCCACCTTGGGGATGGACACAACACTCAATCCCTTCTCCTCTTGAGACCTCTTGGGACCCTCGGCAGGCATGCACATACGCCCAGCGTGAGTCTCAAGCTGCTGGGACTTGAACCATGGTTGATCATGTGGGAGCCCAGTGCCTCAACCACCATGTCACCTACTGGCCCCACCATAGTGTTTTAAGTGGAAAAACTTAACAGTGGAAACAAATCGCAAATTTGTCAAAGATTTTTGTTCTCTTACTACCTTACATGGTGAAGAGCAACTTTTATTGTATCTGAAATCTAGAAGCATTATACTTCGATTCTGTTGGAAAAAATGTATATGTGAGCACTTAGGAATGGTAGAATGTTTTCTTTCAAGTAATGAGAAATACGACTGATGGATTTCTTTTTAAAAACATTGAGCCCATAAATATCTCTAAAATAAAAAGGATAATGAGGTAGAGAAATAAGAGCTAAGTATTCTATTAGCTTTAAATACAGACTTTAAATATAGAAGTATTACTATTTTAGCCTTCTGTTGTTCATGCAACAAAATCAATGAATTACTCAATGTTAGTGATCTAAAAGTACATAAGAATATGAATAATAACAGTCATGAACTCTTTCCAGTTTGAAGGCCTAGTTAGCAGTTTAGTAAACAGGCAAAATATGTTGCCAGGTCTTTCATAAACAATACTCTATAGTTCCAAATTTATCCTAGGCTAGCCAGAGATAAAAATTTAATAATGAACCCAAGAGCCTACTGTATCATATAAAAGTATGGCCAAGTAGATAAACATGTATTTTTGCCTTTATTCCCTACCATGTATATTTTAATGAACATTAACTGACATTTTTTAAGTTAGTTCTAGTATGTATGTATGTATGTATATATGTATGTATGTATTTATTTATTTAAGTTTTGCTATAAGGTGTGTGTGCTTGTTGGAAAGATGGAGAAAGAGAGAGTGGGAGAAAAAGAGCACCCTGTAGGGGGTGTCCATGCCTCAATCCCTCTTCCTCCACTTTCCTTTCAGGATTTTGGGCATATGTATGTATGTGTATATATATATACACATACATATATATACATACATATATATATATATATATATATATATATATATATATATATAGTATATATTTTAAGCCACCAGGTCCAGGATTAGATTGGTGCAGTCAGTCATGTAAGATCCAACTGCCTTAACCACCCTGCCACCTGTTGGTCCCAGTTCCTATATTTATTAAGAAAATATAAGAACTTAGGATGTAAAGACAAAAAAGGCAATTTTAGTGCTTAAAAATTATAGGATTTAATAGAAATGGTGCCTGTAAATAGATGAGCATAATACCAGATAATAAGTATAAAAACAAGATTGATAAAGGCTCTGTTTTTATAGAAATAAGGATCAGAGGTGAATCAGGAAAGAGGTAATAATTTAACTGAATTTTGAGGGGTACATGACAGTTTTCCACGTGGATGAAAGAAAAGGAAGTAGGGTATAACAGTATCATTCCAACAGACAAGTACACAGAGGTTTGGCTGTATTAGACGTTGTTGCAATTACAAATACAGATCCCATTTTTGAAAATCATAAAAGCAGTTAAGTACCATAATTCATTATTTAAAAATGCAATTTATTCCATATATAGAATGTTATATAACATCTCATTGGGATCCGAAGCTGCATCTCATAAACATATTAATAGTTCTACAGTAAAATATGGATATTTACATTAAATGTGTAACTACAGTCAAAATGAGCCTCTAACGGGTAGGTATAGGTTACGTCACCTAATGAATTAAAAAAAAATTCTATTCTCAGAATTGATTTTGTTTTCATTTTTTAATTTTGTGGTTGTGAATAAGGGACTATAGGACTGTACTTGCCAACTCATTTTCAATTGTTGTGTAAATTTTAATGATGAAAAGAGGGGATGAGTATAGCTAGGTTGGAAGATATAGCAGGAGTTAGAGGTCACATAGCTTATAAATGTGAGGGCAAGGATTTGATAATAAAAGATTAACGCTCAAGTCCCTATTTCCTGCTAGGTGACTCAGGTCATATGTGGAGGACACCTGGAGGCTATAAAGATCTTCAGAGGACTATTGAAAACAACCTATGAGAAAAGATGAGAGCTTGAACTGCAAAACAGAAGCCAGGTTCAAGAAAATAAAAGGGGTTAGATATCCTAGTTAGACATTTAAGAGCCATTCACATTAGCCCAAACAAAGCAGGTAGCATTTAAAAGGAAAAAGAAAATTATAATATTTTAACCTAAATTGAAACAAAATATAATAAAATAAAAAGTACAAGAACTTCATGATTGTGTGTGTGTGTATACACATACATATATGCAATATTTATAGAAATTCTAACTTGGTTAGGTTAGAGGTATACACGCTCTCTCCAACCATATGAATTTCTTGTGATTTTTTTGGTTGGTTTTTTTGTTTTTATTTTAGTGGTTTTTTGTTATAGGGCACATGCACTCATGGGAGAGACAGAAAGAGACAGAGACACAGAAAGTGAGAAATGACCTTCTTATGGGGATGACCATGCAGCAATCTCTTCTCCTCCAAGGATTTTGGACACCCATGTACATGCACCCATTATAAGTTTCAAGCTTCTGGGTCCTGGGTTGACCAGGTGGGAGTCCAGTTCCTTAACCACTATGTCAGCTGCTGCCCAGCATAATTTCTTTATTTCAATGGAAATACTGAACTTGGTGCTCAATGAGCTTATGAAATTATCAAAATACAAGTGATTTTGAAAAAAAATAAGATTAAATGCAAGACAACAAATAATGAATCTTAGATACTCTGAAAGATCATCTTCAAGTTGTATTATTTAACTGGTCTATTTTATCTGGATACTGATATATATGGTGTACACACATAAAAATGCCTCCATTGATGGAAACAAAGTTAGTCTGGAAGAGTAAAGTAACACAGAGGAACTAAGCACAGAGCCCTTACCAAGGTGCCCAGGTTCTGTCCTGCCCAGAGATGGCCCAAGATTACCCAAGTTGGAGACTAAAATTCGGCCTGCTCTCCCCTCCATCAAGCCGCACATCTTTTTTTTTTTTTTTTTTTTTTTTTTTTTTGGAGAGGTTTTTCGCTATAGGGCGCGTGCGCTCGCCAGACAGAGAGAGAGACATAGAGACAGAAAGCGAGAAATCACCCCCCAGGGGGGATGGTCACGCCGCAATCCCTTCTCCTCCATTCTCCTCTCGGGATCTTGGGCACGCACGCACACGCGCCCGGCGTGAGTTGTAAGCCACCGGGTCCGAGATGCGAACCGCGGTCGACTACGTGGGAGTCCAGTGACATAGCCATTACGCTAACTGCTGGTTCCCTCGAGCCGCACATCTTGACAGGGTTGGCATCCGTCTGGAGGAAGGATTGCCTGTTCTAAATTAGTTTTGCTCCAATGGGTGCATTTTTGTAATCATTATTGGGTAAGGAGGACTCAGAGGAGGGTTCTTTATGAATTCTGTCCAAGGCACCTTCTAGCAGCCAGGGGTGGCCTTGCATTCAACCTCCCTTTCCCTGCTCATTATCTTGAGGGGCTTACGGTTATCAAGTCTCACTCCTTTCTCATTTATCTTTCACATAACCAGCTTCATGAAGTGAGCAGAACACGGGCATCAAGGGTATCGGTTCTGGGTGTTCAAGAAAATGGACATTTAGGTTTAGAGATCTATGCTGTGCCGCTTTATAGCCTCAGTGTTGCCTCAGGCACTGCACACCTATATGGAGGATAAGGCCACATGTTCAAACAAGTCCCCAGGGAGCTACTCTAATTCTGGGCTTCAGCCGGAAGCTGTCAAACTCTTGTGAGGACGGAAACACATTTGAATATTTACAAAGTGTCTTTCTCATTAAAAACACAAGCTGAGGTCTGAAGGTGACTAATCTATAACTCAATTTGTGCGCACAGAGTGAGAGATGACAAGGTTATGGCTCATCACAGGGGACATTCCTATGCAATTTTCCTATTATATAGTTTCATTTCTAGAGGAAGTTTGAAGTGCATTATTAGAGTGTGTGTGTGTGTGTGTGTGTATACACGCATATATGTGTATTTGCATACATATTCTATATGTATATACATATACACACATATATACATATACATATTCTATATGTATATACATATACACACATATATACATATACATATTCTATATGTATATACATATACACACATATATATATACACATATACATACATATATGTGTATGTATATATGCTTAAGTGTATATATATGTGTGTGTGTGTGTGTGTGTGTGTGTGTGTGTGTATACACATACTCAGGAAATTTTAGCATTCATTAGGAATTAAACTGAAATGTTAAAGGGAATTTTCATAGTATTTAAGTATATAAAAAGGAAATATAAATTCACTTTCAAGGTGTTAGAAGTCAGTTAAATATTGAAGTCCATATCTATGAGAAATACTTTACAGTTTTCCTTTGATTTAATATGCACTCATTATTTTAAAAAGTTTATTTTATTTATTTTATGAAAGAGAGACACACACGGGAAAGGGGAAGAGGGAATAAAACAGACACCTAACAGTGTTTTTATACCCCAATCCACTCTTGACTTCAGCCAGCCAGGATGACATACACTTGGCGTGCAGAGGGACAATTTCAAACGAAAACTCGGGACTTTCTCATACAGCTGCAACACTGTGGATGGTCATAGTATTTACTCATTTATGGATTTCAACAATGGAAGACCCTTTACCCACACTTCACCCTCCTGCTCCCCAGTCTAGACAGGAGCCAGGTTAGAGCACCCTGCTTTTTCTCTCTGTCTCTTTCCATCTCCCTCTCTCTAATTTTAATTTTTTTTTTGTTTTATTTAAACTCAGCTCTCTGCTGCCCTTTGGTCTTTCTAATTCTTTCTCCGGTCCCCATAGCATGATCCAATCAGCAGCCATCTATATTTGAGTTCTGAGTGGCCCATTCCTTCCTTGCACTAGTGCACTGTACAGTTTTCATTTTTGGAGAAAATTGCTTTTTCTTCTCTTTTTCTTATTGTTTTTGTCTTGTTTTTCTCTTCTTTTGTTTTCTCTATTTCTTTTCCTTTCTTTTTACCTTTCTCACTTTTCTGCTCTACCTCCACACACTGATTTTCTTTTTTTTCTTTTGGAGAGGTTTTCGCTATAGGGCGCGTGCGCTCGCCAGAAAGACAGAGAAAGACAGAGAGACAGAAAGTGAGAAGTCATTCCCCAGGGAGGATGGCCACGCCGCAATCCCTTCTCCTCCATTCTCCTCTCGGGATCTTGGGCAGGCACGCATTCACGCACACGTGCCCGACAGGAGTTTAAGCTGCCAGGTCCGGGACTTGAACCACGGTCGACTACGTGGGAGTCCAGCGACATAGCCATTACGCTAACTGCTGGTCCCCACACACTGATTTTCTAGACAGGTCTAGGTGCTCAGTAGTCAAATACCTGAATACTTTTGGGTCAGATTAAGCTTCAATTTTTATTGAATCAGCTGTGCAAAGGGAGAAAAATGGCACTGTTTCCAGACTGCAGGGCACCTCCTGCTGCATTCCTCTGATTGCTCAGGTTTAACTCCAAAAAAATAGGAAAAAACATATAATCCATCAGATAGCCAGAAACCACCACAGAGGCACAAGAAATATGAGAAAACAAGAAAATAGCTCTCCTCTAAAGGAAAAGAATAACTCCTCTTCCTCCAAAAAAAAAAAAAAAAAAAAAAAAAAATACAAGGGAACTCATGGAAATGTCAGATAAAGAATTTAAAATATTCAGAGTAACAAAGCTAACAGAGATACAAGAGAATAGAGCAAGGAACTCCAGAAGATGCAGGAGAAAAGGGAAACCAAGTTCCAGGAGGTGAGGAAGTTCTTGAACTATCTGAAAGAGGAGATACACACCATAAAAAAGAATTAAACAGAATTGTTAGAGATTAAGGCTGTAATACAGGAAATCAAAACTTCCGTTGAAAATATCAAAAGCAGATTAGATCATGCAGAAAATCAAATCTCAGATGTAGAAGATAGAACTGCTGACCTAGAAAAATTCACCAAATAGTCTGAGAAAATAACCAAAAAAAAAAAAATTAGAATAACATGAGTAATACTAGATACCATTAAATGCCCAAAAATCTAGATAATTAGTATCCCAGAAGGTGAAGAAACAATTAAGAGCATTGATAATCTTTTTTTTTTTTTTGAGAGGTTTTAGCTACAGGGCATGTGCGCTCGCCAGACAGAGAGAGACATAGAGACAGAAAGCGAGAAATCACCCCCCAGGGGGGATGGTCACGCCGCAATCCCTTCTCCTCCATTCTCTTCTCGGGATCTTGGGCATGCACGCACACGCGCCCGGCATGAGTTTTAAGCCACCGGGTTTGGGACGTGAACCACGATCGACTACGTGGGAGTCCAGCGACATAGCCATTACGCTAACTGCTGGTTCCCAAGAGCATTGATAATCTATTCCATGAAATCCTAGAAGAAAATTTTCTAAACCTAGAGATGCACTGAAATATTCAGACTCAAGAAATACAAAGGACCCAAATAGAATCAACCCAAGAAGATCTTCCCCAAGCCAGATTGACCAAAACCACAGACTGGCAAGAGAGAAACATCAAGGCACTGAAACATCATGACTGGATCGGAACCCTCATCAGTCATGTAGATTCCAGTTTCCTCTGTGTGTAGTTAACTGCTCTGCTATGGGGCCATCCCCAAAATGGCTATTTTTAATAACTATGAAAACTTTACAGAAGTCAATGTTTCAAATAGTTCAGCTATCCTCCCTGGCAAAGCTAGACAGATACAGATGAATTCATATTTCATATTTAGAATGAGAACAAGTGTAATAGTAAAAAAAAAATGAACTTTTTCTTTTTTTAAGATAGAGTTTTGCTATAGGGCATGTACACTCACCAGAGAGACAGACAGATGGTGAAAAATCACTCCCTGGGGAAATTCCCATGCTGCAATTCCTTCTCCTCCATTCTCTCCTCAGGATTTTGGGCACGGATGTACACTCGCCCACCCATTGTGAGTTTCAAGCCATTGGGTCCTAGACTCAAACTGTGGTCTACCACATGAAAGTCCAGCACCTTAACCAGTATGCCACCTGCTGGTCCCAAAACCGAACTTTTAAAAACTGCATTGGTGAAAGTCCATGTGTGTTCATGTGAGGAGGCAAAAGGTCAATAATTATATAAATGTATAGATATGCATATGAATAGAGTATCCTGAGGCAGAAAACATACAAGGAGACAGCTGGTACTATACAGATAAATAAGAACAACAAATAAAACATCTCGTGGCCTTAAAAAGAGAATTTTAGTTAAACATAATTAGAAGTCCAAGTGTTATCCTTTGCAAAATTCACATTATGTTTAGCATTCAGTTTGAAGTAAACTAACTAGCATTAAACGTATCATTTATTGAGGGATGTAGGAACAACAAAGAGGAAGTCTAGAGGCCACATTTTAGGATCTAGGCAGGACTAGGTATCACTCCCATAGTGGTGTTGCCTGCTTTGAGGGGAGTACTTATGGGATAATTGAGTGGAGTTAAAAAAAAAAAAGAGAAATAAATATGCAAATCCATGTAAATATATAAATCCTAACGTACACATTTACAAACTGCTAGGACATTACTACTGTCTTTTTCCTATCGACCAAGTCTTCCCCAGTCAATGTAAATAAGTCAGAGCAAGCTACCAGTAACAACTGCTTTGCCTCTGGACCCATTAGAATTATTGGAGTGTCCTCAGATTACAAAAGGAGGGAATTCACTTCCTTAACACTTAGTTAAATTGAAATTACTGTGATAATGATAGACTCCAGTGATAAATTGACTATTCTTTTTTTAATAGGTTTTTGTCAGTGTGTATGTATGGTCACCAGAGAGAGATAAAGAGAAGGAAAATGATAAATCACTCCCCAGGGAGTGGCCATGCTGCAATCCCTTCTCCTCCATTCTCCTTTGGGGATTTTGGGCATACATACACATGCTTCCAGTGTGATTTTCAAGCCACCAGGTCTGGGACTCAAACTGTGGTCAGCCATGCGGGCTGCTGGCCCACTATTCTTATTTTTTACATTTAATAAAGGAGAAGAAGATGGCTCCAGATAGGACAAAGGGAAGAGATGATATGTCAAACTATAAGTGCAGACAGATATAGAAGTATATGTACCACATAATTTGAAAAAGACTCTGAGGAGGCTTACAGTGAAAATGAAATAAGTGAGACTTTACAGAACACGTGTTAATGTGCGTCTGATGTTAGTTGTGGTTACTGTAGAACATCATCATTATACCTTTAGAGTCCATTTACTTTTCATTTTTCTTTGTTCCAGAAAACAATTTCATTGTATTTTGTTTTCAATTTTGAATTAATAAGAAATGTGTTAATTTGACCACAAATTTAGGAAACTGAAGGGAAGAATGAAAGAAATTAAATAAATGCTAAATTCTAAGTTCTTGTGTACAGTTCTAAGAGAGTCATCAAAGAATTGGCTTTGAGTTTTCTGGTAACCAATGCCAAAACAAAGCAATCATAATTAGTATTATACATAATTAATAATAAGATAGAACATTGATAAAAATATTTTAGGCCTAATTTAAGGGCAAAAAATATATTTCTTGGTGAAGTCCTTAAAGATTGCATTGTGATAAATATGTTTAACCACCTTGTTTTACTGGACATAGAAACATAATTATTGGGGCTTTTTCCTTAAAGAGCTACTCCGTATGGAGCTATCCCAAGAATATAAGCACTGTCCACCAACTCCCAGAGAAATGAGCCATTACATAGTGCTTTTTTGTATGTACTGGGGCATTAGAAAAGTCATGCATAGTGTTCTATGCAAAAATGCATCATGACTTTCCCAACAACCCAATATATAGAAGTGAAATGGCAACGGTCTTCGAACAGTGCATTGTAAACCCAAGGGTTCATACATATTTGCATCAAGATTAGATATAATTAGTTTCCAGGAAAGGTCTAGGGTATAGATACTTTCACTAAGCCCCATCTGTATGATGTAGCAGTTAACCAAGCCAAGGCTAGGGCTAAATCACAGAAGAGTCCAAAGAGGATTTTTACATAAATGGCAAAAACAAATGATCCTGGGAAATCTATAAAGAGAGCAGATGTTTCCTCAGAAATAAAGGGATTCATTTCATGCACATAATAATGGATGACCAAGGATCAATACACCAATCCATTAACACAGACAAATAATCTTAATAACTGGTAAATACATTTAAGGATAGTGATAATTAAGTGAGCCTTAAGGCTAAAATATTCCAACTAAGTATTTAAAGAATATCTAACTTTAGGAACTTCCTTTAGGCAGCATCTTTTGGGAAAATTAAGAGAACATACGCCTCTAGGAAAATTAATGACGTCTACGGCTACATAGAAGCCAGTTAAACCCTTGAAGATACTACATGAACTGACGATTGTGATCTTTGAATAGCTAGTCTAATCGATGGACAGTTTTTCTTTAAGACAACTTTAGATTGATCTATATGAGGTTTCTTATTATTGACCATTTGACTCTTCCAATTGGCAATTTTGGCTTAACCTGATAGTTCAAGACAACAAAATTATTTGCTCTTGAGAGAATGCCTGTCTTTATTCTTTGTATCAAGGGTTAGAACATAGATATTAAATATATCTAGATGTACACATAAAATAGATTCTCTTATTACAAAAGCAGAATGAACTTTATTTATTGCCACTCCAGTACCTTCCCTTCTGTTTCCAAAAGTGATAATTTTTGAGAATCACTGTGATTCTGGCATGCTAATCAGTAGCCTTAATCCAGAGGTAAAATTTATAACCTAAACTAAGTCAATAATCACCAACAGGGCCAGCAGGTGGCATGGTGGTAAAGGCAGGTGGATTCCCACATGGCTGACCAGGGTTCAAGTCCTGGACTTGGTGGCTTGAAGATCACTCCAGATATATGTGCGTATTTGCCCAAAACCCTGAGAGGAGTATGGAGGAGAAGGGATGGCAGCATGGCCATTCCCCCACCCCCTAGGAGTGTTATTTCACACATTCCATCTCTCTATTTCTCTTTATCTCTCTCCTCTCTGGTGGGGAGCATACATGCCCTATGACAAAAAGAACTTAAAAAATTAATAAATAAAAAATACGCACTAACCACAGTGATGGACTGGTTCAGAGGTGGATATATGGCAAAGGCAGGCTAAACAGAGCGGAATTGGCAACCCTGTTCATGATATAAACATTTGGAAGAATATATGACACCAAGAATGGGTACATTGGACAGACCCTGAGGGAAGCCTGTCTTCAAGCCATGATCAATAAAGTCAAAGCTGACAGGTGGTGACATCAGAAGCCCTTTGGCCATTCTTTGTCTGAAGCCTGAAGAAGTTCAGACTTTCAGATCCATAAGTCAATAAACTTACTTTATTGCTTACATCAATTCAAGTAACATCTTTTGCTACTTTCACTATAAAGCAACATACCATATATATGAAAATAGTCATTAAATACAGAGGTGTGTGTGTGTGTGTGTGTGTATATATATATATATATATATATATATATATATATGCAAATTACTTATAAATGTATTATAATCTATACTTACAAACTTACTCTATACTTACAAACTATATTCAAAATATAGTTTGCATATTTATACACATACATACAAATATGTCTGTGTATTTCTTTTCTGGTAGAGAGGTACTCAGCATTTAAAAACCTTTATAAACAATTAGTAGTGTGATGAGTGTAAGTTTTCAATTTCTGATCCGATAGCTAAATACTAATTCTTTGGGATTCTACTAATGTGACCCATGTAAATAGATACAAGAAAGAAGAAAATGGTAAATGGGTGGTAGGGAGGAATATCACTGACATAGCACATTTCATAGATTCACAATGCCTTAATTGTGTTGAAGCCCTTCTCATTCTTAATACCCTAAAAATCAGCCAGCCACTGTCTATATTCTAAGACAGACGTACCTCCACTGCCAGTTTCTCTAATTTTGATATATGAATCTCAACATTTGCACAAGCTGGGTAACAGGTGATTACATCCGACAAGCTTTCAGAGGATCTGGGGTCAGGGATAAAAGCTTCTGAAGTGAGAAATGGATGGAATCATTAAAGAAGCACCTAATGACATGATTCAATTTGGTCCTAGTAGAAAAACAAAACAAAACAAAACAAAATGCCGAACTCAGTGTGACAGAAGTCAGAGTTGTTGGAGGCACTGAGATCTCAATGGTGACATTGATCATATCAAAAGTTTGAGGCAGGGGCTTGATGTGTGAGTGAGTGTGTGTATGTGTGTGTGTGTGTGTGTGTGTGTTTCAGAGGAAGAAAAAGGAGAGGAGAAGGAGAAAGAGTGTGTGTTTTCCTGTGGATGAAGTGATTTTTAAAATATCACCGCATTTGGGCCTTGTAGCAAACTTACACAGTGTGAAGGGCAGTTAGCATTATCCTCATTTTAAACATGATGAAAGGGAGGCTGATGTCCTGTGTGGCTCAATGGCTTTAGTACAACCAAATAGCTAGCAAATGGTGAACTCAGGATTATATTTCAGATCTTGTGACTTCACAGTCCTCGGAAGCTTTATACTGCTTCCAATTATAATGCATCACTCATAAATACGCATTAAACCTAAAAAGATGCTAATGTGTTTCAAATGGAAAAGCTGTTGGATATTTTGTCACATCCGAGTCTCATAGGTTTCAGTTGTATCATACAAAGGGGCTTCAAAAACATCTGTTGAAAATAGAATTGAAGTATGAGTTTATTTTGGTGCCTAAAAAATTGAAATCCATACATAATCTTTCCATAATATGCATTTTCCAATAAGTTTCTGAAGACCCTGTGTGTGTGTGTGTGTGTGTGTGTGTGTGTGCGCAAAATATATTTTTAATCTTTTCCAAAAGATAATTTTTTCTATCTCAATAAATTTAGGAGATTATATTTATTAAAATACAAAATGAATATAAGATACAATTTGTCTAATACCATTGGCTGTACTTCTAAAAATATCTTATCAAATGCTTCAGCATCACTATGCATGTCTATGAGCATCTTAAAAGCTACTCCAAATCCTTTTATACCCTATCAGTTCTCACACGGAAGAGAAGGAAGTCAGATAATACTAAGTTTCCCCTATTGTTTACATCGTTTGTTCTAAGTTTTCCCCACTTCCCTTGTAGCAGGGAGTGGCCATGAGCTCCATTTCTGGGCCACAAAATATCATTGGAAAAAAATATGTCAGTGCTTCTCAGAAAGGCTGGCTCTCCTTCAAACAGAAAGAAACCTTTGGTACAGTCTTTCCTTTTCTTCTTTCTTTAAATTTGGGCACAATGGCTTGAAAGGCAGTAACTATCTTACCACCTGAAGGGAGAGATGAAGGCCATCAGAAATGGAAGCTCTGACATATTTGCACTGTTGACAACTTGCTAGCAACTGTGGAACGCTAAACTTGTCTTGTTGGGAGTGGAGGGAGAAGGAAGGAGGTTGCTGCAGGTTTTACTGTTAACTTAGATTCATTCGATCCTTACCTATTAGGTCATCTGGAAAGTCATGATGCATTTTTGTATGCAAAAGGGCCTATGACTTCCCTGATGACCCAATATCTACATGATCCATTTTCAGTCCCCAAAGCTCTCAAATTGTACTTCTAGCATGTTCTATAGGATAACTTAGAACAAACAATGTAACAATATTATCAAGCAATATAACATGCACTATTTTTGCCTGAGGGCAAGTGGTCTATATTTTAATACAAGAAGGAAAATGGTGTTCCTGCTCTGCTAACATCCTTTGTAGGCTTGGCATTTCTGTTGGATTAATTACATAGTGTCTTTCAAGTATCTTGTTGATACAACTTATTTTTCAGTCTTCACCCTGTATCCTCCTACCAAGGGTCTATTTGTCACATAAAATCTGTGTTTTCCCTTTTGACACCTCCTTTCCTTTGTTTAAACTCTCCCATATCTTAGCATCATCCTCTTTTCTGTAGCACTGCCTGCTGAAGTCTGGGTACAATCTTTTGAAGCTTATCTCTAGAAGATCTCTTATATGATTCTTGCCTGACACCTTTAACCAAAATTATTTTTTTTCCTTTTAATGTTCTTGGTAATATTGTTACTGATCACGTGATGTAATAGCATGCCTTTTATTATATATTATTGTGTGTGTGTGTACTAGCTCCATTCTTTGTTCTCTGCAAAATAGCCCACAATAGGTGATAAAATTCATTCAAGACAGGAAAATAATGTGATTCACCTAGCACACAGGTGAGAGTGGTGTAATAGCTATAGGTAGCAGAGGTGCGAGTTTGATTTCTCTGTTTAAAGTGATTCATCATGCCTCTTCCCACCACTATATATTTCTCAAGAATGATAGTAACCAAGAAGATGGGCTTACTTTTCGAAGCTTAACTTTTTTTAGACAGTGGTCTTTATGGATAAAATGTTTATTTTTCAGAACACAGGTTTCCAAAATTACCTCTGCATATTATGAGCAGGGACTGTCAAACCACAACACATGACTGTTTTGGTAAAGTTTTATTGGAACGCAGCCATGCTAATTTGTGTATGAAAGATCTAAGGTTGCTTTTGCACAACAAAGGAAGTACCTAGTTGTTATAGAGACCCAAATGTCCCAGAAAGTCTAAAATATTTACTCTGGTCCTTTATAGAAAAAGTTTGCAAACCTTTTTATGAAGAAGATTTTTTAAAAAAAATCAATTGTCACTTGAGTTAGATAAACAAAATATAAAGGTTGTCTTTATGATAGAACTTCTCTGAACCTTGGATCTTTTATTACAAAGTACCATATAATTTTCCTGACTGACCACAATTCTTTTGAGCATAGAAAAAAAAAATAATGGATTGTATCCTCTCAGTCCAGGTGATCTCTTTGGCAGATGTTGCTTTAGAAAATGGGAAAATAAATCTGTTAAAATGAATTGCAGTTTTTCTTCAAATGATTGCCATTATCTGCTAGTATTTAACTCTCTGTAAGTACACTTATTATACTAGCAATTTTTCTCTGATACAAGTAAACCACTTACAAAACTGCCCTGGACCAGGATAAAAGTACTACTTAACCTTCCTTGAGGTAAAAGTTATACCATACCTTGTACTATAAACAAATGAGCTGATAATTATCTGAGCAATGTGGATAATTAACATCAAAACAGCAGCAACTATACTTGAGGGGAGAATCTATGATCTTGGACTTAAATTATTTAATCTAATTTAAATGGAACTAGGAATACTACGCATTAGATACATTAATGTGATAGATTACACAATTATAAACACCGCTAGGTATAGATCTTTCTACATTCTCTTATAGTTATTAAATTACTGCTTTCTTTAACCAACCTTCATATTTTTCCTTAGAAAACATAGTTTGCCACAGTTATGCCCTTTCTAAAAGAAATAGTTTCTTCAACATGAAAAAAAATCTCGATGATGTAAAAACATGCTACATCAAAATGTAATCTTACCTAGTAGTCTTAGAAGTGTACACAAGTATTTAATTAACCCATTCATTTAATCTAAAAGTAGATACATCAAAAATTATAATTATGTGTAAGCATGTATACACTAAAGAGACTTAAGATTATCCCACAAAGTTATATTCAATATATAAAAGTCCACAAGCCCACCTTTATAAATCCTGCACCTTTTTTACGCCTTAACTTCAGACCAGATGTCTTCCTATTAACAGAGAAGCTGTGGGTTGCAGAAGAAATGACTATGACTTTGGAGTCAGATTCCAGTTTGAATTTGAGTCACTTTACTTGATATACACGACTTGTAATGTAACAGAGAGAAAGAAAATCTTCTGACAAGGAAAGACTGAGTACTTAAGTATATTTGAGAAACTTTATCTCATAGCCTGGCAGTGGTAAAACTGGCTCCAGCTATTCAACATAGAATTCTCTTATTGGTGGATTTAAAAAACAAATCTCTTGGGCTGCTATTCTGTTTCCTTCACCTGTTAGCACAACCAATACCACCACTACTAATACCTATCTATGTAAAATGCTGTTTTGAATAAATTATCTGTTAAATATACTCAATTAATATTATATGTAATTACAAAAATGTTTTTAAATAGCTAAATTAGATATACAAAATGTCAAAAAATAAGTATTTAAAGAATACAATCTGGGGCTGGCAGGTGGCAGGGTGGTTAAAGGTGCTAGACTCCCATATGGCTGACCGTGGTTTGTGTCCTGGACCTGGTGGCTTGCTTTCTCACTTTTCCTCTGTCTCTCTCTCTCTCTGATCAAAGTGGAAAATAATAATAATAATGTTAAATAAAAATAACTCTTTAAAGAATACAATCTGAGTAAAGGGGAAATAACATCTTGGAAGGGTTGTCATTGAAATATATATTGAACAGATTTCTGAAAAATTACCAGTCTTTTTAAAATTTGACAGTGTTCTTGCTAATTTGATGTGTGTGTGTGTGTGTGTGTGTGTTTATGTATGTATATATACATATATATATACACACACATACACATATACACACACACACACACACACACACACATAAGAGCACATGGTAAGAGCACACAGATTGCTCAGATTGTATTTTAAGGTCAGGAAAAAGAAACAAAGGGGTAAGGGAGAAAAAGGAAAAGATTCCCCAAAATCTCAAAGACGAGAAACTAAAAGGTAATATGATTTTTACGACTACTTTTAAAAATCTTTAAGAAACAGAGCTATAATGGTTTCAAACCTCTTCTTAACCATCTGGACCTTCTCCTATTATACAAATGAGGTGGGAGGTGACCATGAAAAATACTTTCTCTGATTCTTTAAGGAATTCATCATACTCTGAAGGACAGAGAACTGAGAACTCTCACATTTGAGAATGTGCTGGAAGTTTTAATACCAGTCTAAGGTTATCTATCTATCCATCCATCTCCATCCATCTACTCATACACATGAAAACATGTGAACCTATGCATTAACTATTTTTCAATAATAAGCTGTTTATAGTATGTTTTTAATCGAATAGCCTGAGAAAAAGTTAACTATGAATGTGCTTTGAAGTTTAAGGAGCAAAAAATTTTAGGGTATGAATTAGTCTTTCTTCATTGATTCTTTTCATGCTTCTGTGTACTCATCAACCAAACAGAATATAACTTCAAAAATTTTTTGTGATCTTTTGCAACAAATGGTTACCTGAACATACTATTAAATAGGAATTTTTTTTAGAGAGATTTTTCCTATAGGGTACATGTACTTGCCAGAGAAACAGAGAGAGACAGAAAGTGAGAAACTACTCCCCAGGTGGGATGGCCATGCCACAATACCTTCTCTTCCATTCTTCTCTCAGGATTTGGGGCATGAACGCATACATGCCTGGCATGACTTTCAAGCCTCTGGGTCTGGGACTTGAACCGTGGTCAGCCACGTGGGAAGTCAGCAATGTACCATTATGCCATCTGTTTGTTCCAGTTAAATAGGAATCAAAATATGCTTATATGAGGAATACAGTTATTATTAGAAGTACAAAGACTTGGGTATTTAAATGTACTTACATGGATATGCCTTATATGTACAAAAATGGCCCACAGTACTTTTTTAAAATTGGGTAGATTATTAAAATTGAATTCATTATTATTAAAAGAGAGTTATTTCAGACCTTTATTTTCTTTTCTAAAATAATTATTTATTTATTTATTCATTCATTTATTTATTTTAATTTGATCAGAGAGGGACAGTGTGAGAAAGAGAAGGAAAGTGAGAAAGCAAGACACCAGGTCCAGGACTCAAACTGAAGTAGGCCATGTGGGAGTCCAGCGCCCTTAACTGCAATGCTACCTGCAGGCCCCTCAGTACTTTATTTTCAAAATTCATTAAATCATCCCACAAAATTGCATTTACATCACATTTACAGTTACAATCCAAAAATATAGAATTGTAAAAATATTGTCATTTGAATATTTTCAAATAGGTAGCAAATACTTAGGAAGAGCCTACTTTTCCATAGCATTATGGTAGATGCTAAAAATATATTGTTGGACAAAAGTGACAGGTTCTTTATCTTTCTGGAACCTACTTTCTTCTAGGAGCAAAAGATAAGCAGATAAGATCAGTAGTTGTGGGGCCAGCAAGTGGCATAGTAGTTTAGGAGCTAGACTCCTACATGGCTGACTGTGGTTTGAGTCCTGGACTCAGCAGTTTGAAACTCACGCTGGGCACATGTGCGTGTATACACAAAATCCCAATAGGAGAATGGAAGAGAAGGGATTGCAGCATGACCATCCCCCTGTGGGGTGATTTCTCGCTTTTTGTGTCTCTCTCTCGTTCCATCTCTCTAGCAGGCACATGCACCCCTCTCAAAACAAAGATCAGCAGTCATGTTTATACATTCATCATTGTGAATTGCAAAATATGACTACATATTTCTTTAAGAGCATTTGATTTTCTTAAATATTATGTTCCAGTTCTAACTAAACTCTACAAATTTCGCTCATCACTACAATAATTTTAATAAAATTATTGTATTTCTGTACCTTCTTACCTAAGTTTCTATTTCTGAGTCTATTTCCATGGTTTTAAAATATTATTAGACCATGAAAATACATTTCCCCTCACTTTTCATTGAAGCTATTGTTAGCCAAATTTTATCCTAATTCCTATTTTGTTACTCCAAAGTTCTAAAAGCCATTTCTTCTGCAATCAAAGCACAAGCTTTACTTCAGAAACACATAAAAGGAAATTGATTTTCATCCTGAAAATGTCAAACTTCTGCCTATAATACTCAACTATGGTTTTCTGAGACGGCAAAGTTCAAAGGGAGCCATCGACCTGATGGCCCTTTGACACACGGTGATGGATGCCATGTGTCTAATTCTTTACTCCACAATGTCCTTCCAGAGAATGAGATAGTCAATGAAGAATAGTATATCCAGACCGGCTAGAAGGATTATTTGCTTTAAATGTATTAAAAGGGAAAAAACTGGCATATCTTTTCTCTGAGGAAAGGCTTTTATAAACTCTGTGATTATCATTTTCTCTCTGACTTAGATTAATCAGATATACCTATACCCACATACCTGCTGAAAGAAAATGAGCATGCTTGGAGGGTAAAGGCTACACACAATTAATGAACTTAATGGGACACAAAGATGCAATATACTGTTTTTCTTCAAAATGAAGGAAAAGTATATAAAAATACAACTTTACAAAACATATAATCAGTACTCACCCTAATATCTTCTCTCTATTGACCACTGGTCTGTCAACTTCAACTCATTCTAATCAGTGCTGTTTCCATTTTCCTGCAGGATAGAATTATTGTTCAATATCGCACCAAAAGCAAAGTCTTTATACAAAAGTAGAATATAGAAGTAGTTCATGTTTTTGACAGAGTAGACTTATGCTTAAGACGAATTATAATAAATTCTGAAAAGTAAATCTTGCCATTTTAAATGAGTGAGTTTAAGGAGTATACCGATGATTTAAAACTTAACCCTCAGAATACGTATTATCACCTTTGCTTTAGGTTACATATTTTATTCAGGGACTACAAAATCAATTCCACCTGCAATTTTTTTTATATGACTAGAGTCTGCCATTTCACTGGAGTCTTAACAAAGGAAGCGGAGAATAAATTCTCCTAAGTGACACTTTAAAAATATGATGTTTTATATGATAGAATCAAGACAATTAAGGACTCTATGTAGATGGATAGTTACTTCCGAGTCTATAGCATTTTTAGATTTCAGAAATTTTTACAGTACTGTTATTACCTTAGGGCATAATTTTTGCATCTATGCTTTGTAAAAGGAGAAATAAATAATTTTACGATAATGCAATGCAAAATCTTAAGATATTTTAGGTATTACTATTATTCCTACTGGATTTTTATCTTCCTCAATGTTAGAGAACATGTTTTAATTATTCATATCTATTATGCGCTTACCAGGAAGTAAATACAGAAATAGATGGAAATAGCTATACGTCTTTTTCAGACATCTAACTATGCTCCCTTGAAACCATGCACAACAGAAGACGTAGATAGGTGCCCTTAATTTAGGAAAACAATGATTTATTTCTCACAATCAAACTGTGCTTGTGATCTACTGACTAGGTGGAGATAATTAAATAGAGAAAAATGTTATTTGAAAGCATTTTTTTCTGTTGTAATCTACAGTTTTTTAAAAAATGAAACTTAAGCTTAACAACAATATATAAAACATATCAGTAGAACCTTTTCAGCCAAGTTACAGAAGAGATTAGTAGACTATTTTAAATTTTACCCCTGCCATCCTCTACACATCCCCCCATACCTCCCAAGCCCACTGCAGTTTCTTGGTAGCATCTGAGAAATTATTGCACCATTCTAAGTTTCCATAGAAATGCCTGATGCAAATTATTTTTTTACACACTTAAATAATATCTATAAGGCCCTGGTATGGTGGTACCAATTGACAGTTACTGCTATGCAATTCTAGAGCCATATGAGAAGGCCTGGGATAGGGTTCCTTGGTCAACCTAATCAAGCTGTGGACACCTGTGAATTTGGCTGACTAGAAGACGGTGGGTGGGGGTGATCACACCATGATAAAACCCTGCCCAGGGTCCCTGCCTGTCTCTCTCTATATATACACAAATAAATACCACTACTACTAATAAAAGGTATAAAAAAGCTGTTATAAGGGCTGAATGAAACTGAGTTTCTCAATTGGTTTAATCAACAATGTCTACAATAAAAGAAAGTTATTATAGTGACCTCCTGACCATGCATCAGTTCTGGGTGTAGCTCCAAAGGCCAGAAATCCCTGGATTTTCCTTAGGGAGTCACTACATTTCTGCATATTGCTCAGTCATCTGTTGGTCTCATCTTAAAGGAGCCTTTGCACTGTGCTCTGGGTCTATTTGGTTACATAGTGGGATTGTTCACCATGATTTCTGAGTCATGATTATATGTTTTTTTAAAATAAAGTAGCAATGTTAGGAGCCCAATAATTTGACATTTAGAGTCTTGATGCTTCCAGGTCCAAAGACCAAATACATACTTGAAAATGTACTTTTTATACATTCATGTTATCTAGATTAGGGGTGCTATAAATCAAATTATAAAGAGTATAAGATTTCAATGAACAAACAGTTTCTACATTTTCAAAAGTTGGGAGGTAGGATAAAGGTCATATTTAGAATTAGTATCAACTGCCTAAGGTATTTTGCTTATTGTAAATACTAAGATTTACAAATAACCATATTTGGGGGCCAGCAGGTAGTATGATGGTTAAGGTGCTGGATTCCCGTAAGGCCTACCACAGCTCAAGTCCTGGCCCTGGCAGCTTGAAAATTATGCTGGGTGTGTGTGCATACCTGCCCAAACTCCTGAAAGGAAACTGGAGAAGAAGGGATTACTACGTAGCCATCCCCCAGGGACTGATTTCTCATTTTCTCCCCTCTCTGTCTCTCTGTGGTGAGTGTATACATTCTATTGCAAAAACCTAAGGATGAATGAATGAATAAATAAATAAACTATTTTTTTCTATAATAGAGTGATACTTTAATTAGGATTACAATAATATCAAAAATAAACACTTTTTCTTTTTTTTTGCCAGAGGGAGTATGCACTCACCAGAACAAGACAGAAGGAGGGAAAGTGAGTAATCACTCCCCAAAGGGGATGACCACACCACATTCTCCTCTCAGGATTTTGGGTACACACACACATGTGCCTGGCACGATTCTCAAGCCACTGGATCTGGGACTCGAACCACAATTGGCCTTGTGAGAGTCCAGTATCTTAACATTAAACCAACTGCTGGCCATAATAAATAAGATTTTTAAAGTTTCTCTTGACTGTCTCAATATTAGTCAGAATGCATAACAGAAAAGAAAGATAATTTAAAAACACAATTTTGCCCAGTACTTTGGAAATCTCATCTGATAAACTCAAACTAGTATTAAGATTTAGTCATCACGATGTATATAGACTTTAAATATCATGTTAAACACAATAAATACATATGATTTTATCTGTCAATTTAAGAGAAAGTATAATAATATTTCTTACTTTATAAAATCTTGTTTATGATTAACCTCTATGATGTGGTAATAGTATTTAATAAAATACTAAATGAAATAATAATAAAATATATTATTTAATGGATTTTCAGCTTTTTAATAGTGTTACTAAATGTGGAATTGCAGACAGATTTATGGTACTATCTAATTGAACAATCAATTGTACCTACTATAATATCTGAATAATGAATTGGTTTGAAATTTCCTAGGGTAAAAAACTGCATATTTCTCAAAAAACACATTAGTCTTCAGAAAGGTATCCACAAGAAAGCAATACTTCAAAATATAAAATTGTAAACAAACACAAGAAAACTGTAAGTAGATAAAACACGAAATTATGTCACATTCTGCTCTGTGAGTATGAGTGGTTGTATGCATGTGTCAAACTGATTGCCAATTACTAGAGATAATTCTTTATTAAAACGAAGAAACACGCACCTCAAGATGAAATGAAAATTGTAGAAAAGATTAATGTAATTAAATAAATCCTGAAAATGTTTGAAGATGACCAAAAAACCCACATGATTTAAATAATACTTCATTTATTTTCCTACTTAAATAATGTCATCAGGTATTAGTACACAGAATATTGTATAAGAGTAAATAGATAGCTATTTTGTTAAATTCATTGACGGAAGAGAGGAAGGGAGGAAAAGCAGGAAGGAGAGAGAGCAGGAAGGAAGGAAGGGAAAGGGGGAAAGAGCGAAGGGAAAGGGGGAAAGAAAGAAGCAAGGAAATGCATTAGTAGGAAGTGAGTGAAAGAGTAGAAGAGAACTTGATATAATGTGACAGAAGCCCTTCAATTTTTATCTCATCAAATGTCTTTAGAAAGTGTGTGTTACGGGACCCGCAGTTAGCATAATGGCTATGTCACTGAACTCCCATGTAGCCGACTGCAGTTCAAGTCCCGGACCCAGTAGCTTAAACTCACGCCAAGTGTGTGTGCGTGCGTGCCCAAGATTCCAAGAGGAGAATGGAGGAGAAGGGATTGCAGCGTGGCCACTCCCCCTGGGGGGTGATTTCTTGCTTTCTATCTGTCTGTCTCTGTATTTCTGGCGAACGCACACGCCATATAGCAAAAACCTCTCCAAAAAAAGAAAAAGAAAAAGAAAAAAGTGTGAGCTAGGACTAGAAAGAAGATAATTTTACCACCACTGTTTTTTGAAAGAGAAGAAAGAGCAGAATTTCCGACGTAATAAAAACAGGAGGTTCCCAGTGGCAAGCATCTGTACACAGCACACAGGTAGAGGCCAGTTTTTCTTAGTGTATGTCCTTGTTTGGATTCTGAGTCACCTCACATTTTAAAGTCCCTCCCACATGTCTGACTGCTGCTTCCTTGTTCCCTCTCAGTTCTCCATCTCTACATAATGGAATGTCCTGGGGTTCTGACCTGAAATCTCTTCCTATTCCTAGCTCTTTTCAGGTAGCTTTATGGAATTCAAAACTACCTAACTATGGAAGGAGCCAAAATTAGCATCTTCAGTCTACATCCCTCTAGACTCCTTTTTCACACTGAAATGAACGTCTATAGTCATTTCAAAATTCATGTGACCAAGAATGCCAAGCTCATTCTCTCTAATCCCCCCAAACCCCTCCTCCACAGCTCTGCTAGTCTCCAGAAATGCCAATTTTATTTTTTTACTAGCTCAAATCTTGATGATGCATTATACACACTATGAAGCCTCAAAGTTAGAATATATTCTCTCTTTCTGTAAGAATGATCTTATTTAGCTTTATTCATTCATTTACTTATTTTTATTTGACCTGAGAGGGATAAAGAGAGAGGGAGAGAGGGAAAGAGAAAGCTGCCAGGTCTGGGACTTGACCCGAGGTCACCCATGTGGGAATCCAGGGTTCTTACCACACAACCTGCCAGCCCCAAGAATTTACTCTCTCTTTATCTAATATTTTTTATCCAACATTTCTCTTTTTAAGATACGTTCTCAAACTTCTCATTACTTATATGTTGTTTTAATTTTTTTTGTACCGTCATCCTAGCAATTTCATTCAGCTTAATAAAATCCTTACCTATTTTTGGTCATTATAATGGTAAGGCAGAATGTTTCATTAAAGGGGCCAAAAGTTAAACAATAAATAAATTTTAAAAATGGAGGAGATTGAGTCACTGTTATTTGGCATTTGATAAAGTTACTTGTCTAACTACACTAACTACACTCGAGTTTATTAATTTATAAAGCCATTATCTTAGACCTGATGATTTCCTTTTTTTCCCTTTGGAGAGGTTTTTGGATAGGGTACATGCGCTTGCCAGAAAGACAGAGAGAGACAGAGAGACAGAGATAAATCACCTCCCCCCGGGGGGGCGGGGGATGGCCACGCTGCAATCCCATCTCCTTCATTCTCCTCTCAGAACCTTGGGCACGCATGCACATGCACCTGGCAGGAGTTTAAGCACCAGGTCCAGGACTCGAATTGCTGGTCCTGAGACCTGATGACTTTCTAACATGCTGTCTATCTATAAATCAAGACCACACAATTTTATATCAAAGTTGACACTGGCTTCAGTTCAAGAATTAAGAGTTTATTTGTAGTGGATTTTTTTGTGAAAGGTCTGGGAAAGAATGCTGTGTTTAGGATATGGGATATTTGAGCAATTTTGATGTGTACCTCATAAATGTAATATCTGCCATAAATTTAACCAGAAAGCAAAAGAAAAAAATAAGTAAATAGCAAGACCCCGTCAGCAATAGGAAAGACTTTCTGGAGTTCAAGAAATAATTTTGAAAGTATTTTGAATACTACACTTCAAAACTTAGGAATTCACGGTATAAATTCTTCCTGTTGCTATGGAATGGATTTTTACGATTACTTTTCTTCATATAAATCTAGGGATTTGCAAAGGACTAAAATATTGTGCTTGTTTTTCTTAACTTAAAAATGATTTTTCAGTGACATAAGAAATATATATATAGTCAATTAAAGTAAATTTTTATCTCAGAAAAAGAAACTCCAATGTCATAGGGAACTTCATCAAGAAAGGATACCTTTTTATGAAAAGAAATTCTTAGCCACTATTACTGCTTATTAGTGTCATTTCTTAACCCTAAGAACTCATTTATCAAAATATTGCAGACGTTTCTTTCAAGATAAAAATACAAAAATTTGTAATTGAAGGAATATATAGTCCATGATTTTTTTTAAAAAATAGCTTTAACTTAGTGAAAGGACATACAATCCCAAAAGCATCAAGAGAACACGGTTTTGTTCCCAACCAAAGTGATTAATACACAAGTTTTGAGCAAGCTTAGTGACAACTTTGCATAACAAGATGCTCAATGAATGGCCACTTCAGAGCATTTGGAGATTATAAATCATTATAAAACCAGTTTGAAATCTAAAAGGCCTTCAAATACTCAGCATGCTACAATAACTCTGTGAAATTATTTTCGGCATAGTTCAAGAGTATTCATCTCGTCATTATTTTTTCCTGCTGAGAGAGTTCACACAGAACACACCATTCTTTAAATCATGTTTCATAGAATATTTATGTTATCACAAGAATGTATCAAAAAATTCAAAGGTACAATAAGGAGAGATGGGGCCTATGTATGCTAAAACTAAGGCAGAATTTAAATATATGCGTCTGTGAAAAAATGTACTTCTTTTTGATTGTCTTTGCTTGAGAAGGATTTATTAGAAAAGGCATTATTTTTTGGCAGCTGAAAACAGCTTAACAAGTTCTAAAATTCTTTTAAATTTAAAGGTCTACAAAAAAGATTTGTCTTATGCAAATTTAAGCAAAATCAGGTAAATCATATTACAAACATCAGTGGTTGCTTACTTTCATTCGGATTCTAGGTAATATTTACACATATAAACAGCCATAGAACTACATTTGACTAATGCTGGGGATGTATGTTAATTCCATAGGAAATTATTTTGCTTTGTAATTGGCAATTTAAAAGAACACATACTTCAGATTCCTTTTCAATGTTTTTCTTTACCTTCTCTACCTACTTTCTTTACATAACTCCTTTTACGTTTTTCTTTTAATTTTGCCTGAGAGTATATATGTTTACCAGAAAGAGAAAGACCCAGAGAGAAAGTGGGAAAGAGAGAAAGTACCCCTCAGTGAAACATGGTTATGCCATGATCCCTATTCTTCCCTTTCCCTAGCCTGTTGAAGTTTTTGGTCCATATGCACATGTGCCTGGAATGCTTTCAAGCCATTGTGGCTGGATTTGAATGTTATAATTGGTCATGTGATATCTGGCTCTCAATAACCACCAGTTCACAGGGCAGTCACCTACCTGATTCTTTAAATTTGCAAAGTCCCAGTAATGAGTTAGTGAACTATTTTATATGATGGGAGGGAAAGGTGACAAGTCAAATATTGAGTTTTCATCTTTCCGTGCTAGAAAGATTGTGTGTGTGTGTGCGTGTGTGTATGAACATGTGCACTAATGTGCTTGTGTGCCTATGTGTATGTAAAGATGGGGAGGGGACTGGGAGTTTGTACATTTGAATGCCTTTTTAAAAGGATGGTGGTAATCATCTACATGCCTGTCCATTGTTATGCAACCTTTCCAGATTTAGCTAGTCTCATAAAAGATCATGGTAAATTTCGCAGGTGAAAATTCAAATGACATTGTTTGATTTGTATTTTTTAATAGTTTGCTATAGAATGTATGCATTTACTGGAGAGAGACAGAGAGCAAGAGAGAGGGAAAGTGAGAAATCTCCCCCATGGGGGGTGTGGATGGCCATGTCACTATTCCTTCTAGTCTACCCTCTTCTTGGGATTTTGGGCACACACATGTGGCAGGTGTTTTTTTCAAGCCATGAGGTCTAGAACTTGAACAGTATAGTTAGCCATGTAGGATTCAGCCACCTTAACCACCATGCTACCTGCTAGTCTTGATTTGTAGTTTTTAGATCAATACTTAGCTAAAGATTTTATTAAGCTTGATCCACTTAAAATTATAAACTTTGTCAATTTATTCATTACTTTTTATCTGCTTTATAACTTTTTTATTGTTAAGTATATCATATTGGTTATATGTTTTGGTAAATTTGTTTTCTCAGTTCATAATGTAATTTATCTAGTATTTGACATAGATATTAAATGATCATATACTAAAAATTGATCATTTTTCCTTTACATTTTTGTCAATAAACATGTAGATTTATTTTAAGTCAATTTGGTACATGATAAATTGGTTTTGCATTTTTGTAATGAATTGAAATAGAAGTATCTAAATACAACAGTATCTGCCTGTGCAACAAATACCTGTAAAGTAAATTAAGGTATCTGAAACAACTGTATCTGCACGAACAAATCAAATGAAAAATCTGAAAAGGTTTCTATATGTCTTTTGGATTAAAACAAATCAAAATTATTAATGGCTTAAGATACTACATCACTAAAGGAAGGATGAGAAGGTCTGCAAAGGCTGTGAATTCTGTTGCAAGAGCTGTTTAATGGACTTGAAAAAGCAAATGTCCTATTAGGTTTTTGTTGTTAGAGCAGTGTTCAGAATTATAGGAGACATTTTAAGTCATCTTCATAAAATTTGTTTCTTGTGTTGACATTATGTGTGGCAAGGAATTCATATCCAGTTAGTGACAAACTGTATCACTGTAGCTAATTTTTACCACCTTGCAAGGAATGGAAAGTCTATGCATTTTCAAATGAATCTTAGATTGCTCACTAAAAAGTAACAGCCATGGCACCATTACATATTTTGTGAGGTACCTAGAATATTACTAGTAATTATTACTACTAATGGGAAAAAAAAAGATGCAAGGTAAACCTATCTTTTTGCAAAAAACTTTGAAGCCAGAGATTTTAAACAATTAAGGCACTTGGCAAGTAAAATGAACTTTAGCTGTACCAGCAAGTAACAAAGAAAACAGTAAATCTTCATTTTAAGAATCTTTTAACTATCTAAATGCAAGGAGTTTTGGTTTATGAGCCAAAGTACTTTGTCATTTTCTACTTTAAAATACTGAAGTGCTAAGCTCATCCACTACAGGCTAAAGACACTGAAACAAAACAAAACAAAACTAATGATCTAGAAGAGCAAAAGTTCATTTTAAACAGACTAGAGCCTCTGAACTACTCAGATGTGTCAGAGGCAGGGAGATGTAACCCTCTAAAATTGTAAAAATTGAAAATAAGCAAAAACAAAAACAATACTTAGTACTTAACAAGAAAACTATAGAAATAAAAGTATATCTGCTTACTTTCAAATGCCATGGAAACTGAAAACAAAAAGAAGGAGAGAGAAAGAGAAAGCACAGTCTACTCATCCAGGGTGATCATCATTTAAAAATCTACATAATCTTATCAACCACAAATTTCTGAAACTTTCTGAAATCACATTGGTCATATTTGCTGTCTAAAAACTTAAAATAACTGTCTGGTTTAAAGAGTCAGTAAATGACTCTAGAATAACTTAGTTCCTTCTTGACTCATGAAAGTTACTTTTCAAGAAAACTTGGTAGAAATCCTTTCAGGATATAACAGTGTCAGGAGACATTTTTACAGCCCCAAATATACATATATAATTTAATCAACTTTATCTCTTTGACCATAATAATGTTGGGAGGTTCAATATATGGAAGGCTTTCAACTCTGTATACTATCCTCCAGCTAAGGTTTCTCAGCTTGAAATAAAGTAGGTTAAGTTTTCAATGAAATATTAAACAGTATGATAACTAAAAGCAGGATTAGTACTGCTCACTTCAAGAGTTACTTCCTCCACCCAACTTTTAGTTTTGTTAATGTGAAAGAATAAATCACAAACATTTTAAGTTCTAGCCTACCTTTCAGACTATCTTTTAAGGCACTGTTTCTATTTTCCCAATGGTATAAGGTGCTTTGGAAGTATGAACAATAACCTGTTTTACACTAATAGTTTGTATCCTTTCCATTCATTTCTTTAAATCTGTAATTCCCTGTGTGGCATCTTATTTCTAGTGTAGGAAAAATAACTTATCAAGAACAAAATTTTATTTTAAGGATACAGTTTAGGACTACTAAATTTATAAACTTATTCCACTTATTAAATGTTAGCCAAAAATTCACCTGACTGGTATTAATTTGGCACACTCTCTCAGGTCTGGTCACTAAACTACACCTTGAGTTTGGATGAAAATAATATAGCTTTGGGAACCAGCAGTTAGCGTAATGGCTATGTCGCTGGACTCCCATGCAGTCGACCGCGGTTCACGTCCTGGAACCGGTGGCTTAAAACTCACGCCGGGCACGTGTGCATGCGTGCCCAAGATCCTGAGAGGAGAATGGAGAAGAAGGGATTGCGGAGTGATCATCTTCCCTGGGGGGGTGATTTCTTGCTTTCTGTCTCTATATCTCTCTCTGTTTGTCTGGCGAGCACACGCGCCCTATAGTGAATACCTCTCCAAAAAATAAATAAATAAATAAATAAATAAATAAATAAATAAAATAGCTTTCATGCTTTAAGACAACTAAATTTAAATTGCCAAGAGTCATGAGGTTGTCTGCACATTTCCCATCACTTACATAAAGTTACATTTGGCATGTCAAGAAAGAAACAATCCCACAGCAGCAGACATTTGAAATAAAAAGAAGACAGCCACGGGACCAGCAGTTAGCGTAATGGCTATGTCGCTGGACTCCCACGTAGTCGACTGCGATTTGAATCCCGGACCTGGTGGCTTAAAACTCACGCCGGGCGCGTGTGCGTGCATGCCCAAGATCCGGAGAGGAGAATGGAGGAGAAGGGATTGCAGCGTGACCATCCCCCCTGGGGGGGGTGATCTCTCACTTTCTGTCTCTCTTTCTCTCTCTGTCTGGCGAGCACACGTGACCTATAGCAAAAACCTCTTAAAAAAAAAAAAAAAAAAAAAAAAAAAAAAAAGACAGCCACAAGGATTCTTGCAGAATATTGTAAGTATTTTTGTTGAGCAAAACGATTTAACTAATTCTCCTTCTGGATGATGTTCCAAAATATCCTATATGCATCCTTTGGAAACTTAAAAATCCTGGAATAGCATCTTCCATAGGGGACTTCCTGAGGGATAGTATTTTGGTTTCAGTGAGTTACAGGAATGCATCACTAGTCCTTGTTAACTTAATGGGTCTGTTTACAAAGTGTGGTAATTTCGTTCTTTAGATTTGCAGACCTTATAGAGGAAGAAAATTACAGCCCGAACACCCAAAACAAGGACAATTCCTCCAGGAAACTGGCTGCATCAAAGGTCGATTTCCGCGCAGGTGGTGAGGTCGGAGTCAAAGGGGTGTTCCTCGTACCTGTTGTAGTAACAATGATGGAAGCGGTAGGAGGAGGATGGGTTGTCGTTTTAGCTGCAGAATTGGATGTCCTCCGAGTAGCAGTTGGCTCCTAACAGCAATCTGACCCATTCACCACATGGCAACCACTAACTGTTGAATTATTGGAACAGTAGGAGCTCTTATCTTTACAGTTTATCACAAAGCAGGTAGTATCAACAGTGCTAGTATTAAAACAGGAAACACAGCTATTTCGGTTTTCACAGGAATCTGGTACTGGAGTGGGGAGAAGCGCGAGAGACGTCACTGGCGTCAGGGTTATGTTGGTGATGGTCACTGAAGTCTTCAAGATCAGAGCCAGAGTGGTGTTCTGCGCCTCGGACAGCACGCAAAGCGCCACCAGGCAGGTGGCCGCCCAAAGCAGCGCGGGAGAGCCCAGACATCCTGTCTTCTGCGCTGGGGTCTGGGCGAAGACTGAGGCCATACAAGCATACAAGGCTCAGTCTGTCCCTCTGTCCCCTGCAGCGCCACCTCCCACATTGTTTTCTTTCAAATGTTCATATACTAAAAGTTGATTATTTTCCTTTGCATTTAGTTTTCTTTCCTTAGACTTAATGTATCATCTTTTGTGCAGATATTTGATATTTTTTAGAAAAATTACAACAATATATTTATTCTATGTGAAAACAATTTTGATGTAAGTGTTGATAGATTCAGATATAAATTATTATATTCAAAAAACTTTTATTTCATATTCTGTACTATGTTTTAACAATGCAGTCTGGAAACCAAAACATTCAATGTTACAGGAAAAAAAGTAGATCTTTGTTATAAAAGTAGAATTGTATTCTGAAGTCCTTGCTAATGGAATATTATCATGTAACTATTCTTGAGTACTATGGCATCAACTCAATATTAAAATTAATACTTTATTTTAAAAGAATTATTTAATTTTATTATTATTATTTTTTAATTTGCTATAGAACACGTGCACTCGCCAGAGATAGAAGCACAGAGGAAGGGAGGGAGGAGAGAGAGAGAAACAAACCACCAAGGCCAGGACTTGTATTGCTGTTGACCATGTGGGAGTGGCGTGCTATAGCCATCATGCCACCTGCTGGCCCCTTATTTTTATTTTTTGCAGGTACCTACTGGATTAATGTGGAAAATGCTTCTAATTGAATCAAATTCTGCTACTCACAATCCTTTAGAAATCTAAAATGGAGCCTAAATGTTGGAAGATACCAAAAATAGTAACCACAAATCTCTGGTTTCAGAGAATTGACCAATTTCAGTGATCAGTAGGGTCTTGTAGTTTAAGTAAACTGTGGTAAGTCACTACAACATTGTGGAATGCTTTGGGGAAGGAAGTATTTAAGAAGCAGCTACAAAATGGCTTCAAAGCACATTGAGAAGCTGCATGTGAATTTGACAGATGGTGAGTCCCACAGAGAAGTACAAATAGAAAAAAACAGTTTCAACATATAGCCAAGTAAATATGCAAACTATTTGATAATCTGCATATAATGTGGTTTAGCTGCAGTTTAGTTTGGGGAAAAGGTTGGGGATAGGCCACACAAGGTCTACCTACAATGCCTAAAGTGTCTGCATTCTATCCTTGTGACATGGAAGGTTTTATTTTGGTTGGTTCTAATAAGAGATTAATCAGCATGTGCTTTAGGAAAATTAAGGTACAAGCAGATTCATTACAAAAGGGGAGAATATTCAAGAGACTACTGCAGTAATTCACTCAGTTATTGTCTTGTCTATTCATCTAAGAGTGATTTATTAAGTCCTTATAATATTGATAAGATACCCTCTCTGGTTCTTGCAGATAACATTTTTTTTTTAAGAATTATTTTTCTTTTCTTTCTTTCTTTTTTTTTTTTTTTTGAGAGGGTATGATAGAGAGTCAGGCTGGGAACTGGGATTTACTTTACATAGTCTGGCAAAGCAGAATGGCTTTGGTGAGGTGACATTCAAGTCAAGACCTAAAATATGTAAAGACCATAGAAATCTGAAGGAAAGAAGGACTATTTCAAGTGGCGAGGGTAAAAATATTTTATTTTTAGATATTTGAAAACAAAACCAAACTGAAAGGAGACCTATTAACAAGTGAAAAAATATAACTACAAAAAATTAAATATGACTTTAAAGTGTAAAACTAGCCTTATATCCTACCTCTGTGTCTACCATTAAAACACTTTTTCTTACCAACTAACCATGCACACATGTATGCACACACATGTACAAACTAATAAACGTATGTACTTACACATGCTCACAACATATCATAGTGGTTAATAATACGAACTCTGGAATCAGTCTATCTGGATTAGATCTTGTCTCCATCAGTGACAGCTGTGAATTTGGGCAGGTTATTCAACCTCTCTGAGCTTACTTTCCTCATCTGCAAACAGATCTGTAGAGCACATTCTACCTGATGTTCTTAGCGGTAAATGAATTGGTATATGTAAATAACCTAGAAGAATGCCTAGCAAATTACAATCTCTGTGGAAGTTGTTAAACGATATCATTGCTATTACATTACTGCTACTATGTAGCAGCAGAAAGTCTGGGAGAGAAGATAAGAGGAAAATCTGAGGTTTTATTGTGAGGAAAGAACTGATTTATTTTAGTTTGTAGAAATGAACGGTGTTCAGTCAAGTTAGGAAATCATTCAGCAAGACCTTGTAACAAAGCAGACAAGATAGTGAAGTAGAGACTGAAGGACATTTAACTTTTTATTACTTTAAAAGCAAAGTGAATGGTCTGTGTCCAACCTAGGTGAGTGAAACTATGTAGCCCAGATAAAAATGTACTGCACCTGACTGCTCCAGATGTGGGCTCCTTCGTCATGGTTTCACACCCATGAGATACAGTGTTTATTTGTAGTTTTTTTATTTCTTCTATTTTTTTCTTCTTTGATTGCCAGAAGGCATGTGCACACCTGAGGGAAAGAGAAAGTGCCCCCCAGTGGGCCATGATCATGACGCAATCCTTTTTCCTCCATTCCTCCCTCCCATCAGGATTTTAGGCACACATGTACATGCACCTGATGTGCCAGGGCTGAGATTGGAACCACAGTTGGCCATGTAGGATCCAGCTCCCTAAAACACTGTGCTATGAGGCCAGTTCTATATTTGTATTATTACTGTAGAGAGGAGGCAGTTTGTTTTTGAATAGTTGTCATTTAGCCTGACCCTAACTCTGTTCAGTTATATTATTAGTATAAGAACCCAATTCTTAATATTGCATATTTTACGTGATCTAATGTCCTATTTTAGAAATGCTGTCAAGTGTTTTAAGGGAGAATGATAGTACTAAAGTTAGGATTGTCTAGTGATATAAAAGTACAGTATTATTGATAGCTACGTAAAAACAAAGCAGGATTATTTTTTTAGATCCTTGCTGTGTACTTCCATCTGTGAACACACAAATGGAGAACTGCATTCTTAGCTGAAGGCATGTCTAAATAAACTGTGAGATACATCTCTCTTTTCTTGATTCTTTCTAGTAACAGATTACTCTCATCAATATATCCCAGTGTCTAGGACTCTCCACTGTGCAAAGGAAGTAGTACGAGTGGTATTCTGAGCTGTGAGCACAGGTCCTCTGCCTTTATGGTACACTTACACCAGCACAAGACTTATTTATTGTTGGGTATAAATCTACAATGAATATTTACTTATTTAGTGTTTCAGTGCTTTTTTTTTTTGCTTTTTAACCATAACCTTTTCCACATTAACAAATAGAGAACCCCCCTCAAAAATAAACAGCATATGCAGTAAAACTTAAGAATTGTTAGGTTGTCAGAATAGTCTTAATGCATTTTTGCATAGAAAACTATGTCATGACTTTTCCGACGACCTAATAAATCTCTTTCTCAAGAAACTTGATGAATATTATCTTGCTTCTACATAATGTATGTTGATATTTACTGTACTTAACACTGCCCATGTACAAAGTAGAAGAAACAGATAAAATTGCTGAAGAACCAATAGCATCATATACAGAAGTTAATGGCTTTATTAAAAAGACTGCTGGGTGCTCAAGATCCCTGGAGTAGAATGGATAAGAAGAGACTGTGTGGCCATACTCCCTGGGGGGTGACTTCTCACTTTCCCTCTCAGTGTCTCTGCCTCTCTGGTGAGTACACATGCCCTCAGACAAAAACCTCTCAAAAATAAATGAATAAATAAAAAGGCTGTGTCATAAAACAAAAATTCAACACATGCAGCTACATAAAGTATATTTCTATAGCAATTATAAAGAATGGTATTTTATTTAAGTCAAATAACTTTTTCAAGTTTAAATGTGATCATTTTTGATTCTGACATTTCTTACATATACCCACAAAAAGTTAAAACATAGATACTGGCTCCATTAATACACAAGAAAACCTTAAAGATATTAAATAACACCACTTATCATACTTGTCAAATAGAATATTTAATTTCAATAATGGATTAATTAATTCCATGAAATTCAGAAATCAAAGTAAACATTTTTGAAATTCTGTCCATTGGATGTAAAATTCTCACATAATAATTCAGATAGAAACTAAGTTAAATAATTATTTAAGGTAAAATAATTTGCTTTTGTCATGGTAATATTAATAAATTTGCACTTTAACACAGAATCATGGTAAAAATAATGTTTAACTAGGGGACTAGGAGTTGGCGCAATGGCTATGTCGCTGGACTCCCATGGAGACCACTGCAATTCGAGTCCTGGACCCGGTGACTTAAACTCCCGCCAAGTACGTGTGCATGTGTGCCCAAGATCCCGAGAGAAGAATGGAGGAGAAGGGATTATGGGGCATGGCCATCCCTCATGGGGGGTGATTTCCCACACTCTGGCTCTCTGTCTCTCTCTTTCTGGCAAGTGCATGAGCCCTATAGTAAAAACCTCTCCCCCCCCCCCAAAAAAAAAATGTTTAACTAAATTAAGGAACTAACAAAGTGAAAATGTACTTGAAATTTAATAGAAATTATCATATGAATATATATATGTGTGTAAATGTGTGTGTGTGTGTGTGTGTGTATATATATATATATATATATATATATATGCGCAGAGCTATTGGATTACATAATAATTTAAACAAAACAAATATAAGGTAGAACGCACTTTGTCTCTTTGGAACTCATTATTATCTTTTTTAAAGAATTATCTTATTTAAATTTATTTATTTATTTACTTTAATTTGACCAGAGAGAGACAGAATGAGAGAGAGAGAGAGAGAGGAAAAGTGAGAAAGCAAGTCGCCAGGTCGAGGACTCAAACTGCAGTTGATCATGTGGGAGTTCAGTGCCTGAACCACCATACCACCTACCTGCCCTGCAGTTCATTATTTATCAGATTTAGGAAGTGTTTTTGCCTTTGATGAATCACTTGTAAATCAACTTAGGTGCCCTAAAATGATATTGAATCTTATAAATTAGAACTCTAAAATTATTATTTTTTGTTTTAAAAATTTAGCTTTGAATCTTTATTAAAATAATTCAATGAGTGTGACAGCAAATAAATCAGCCTTTGGAACTTCTCATAAACTTTAGTTTTTAAAAGTAAAGACAGTAGGGACCAGCAGTTAGCATAATAGCTATGTCGCTGGACTCCCACGTAGTCGAGTGGGGTTCGAGTACCAGACCCGGCAGCTTAAACTCACGCCGGGCGCGTGTGCATGCGTGCCCAAGATCCTGAGAGGAGAGAATGGAGGAGAACGGATTGCGGCGTGACCATCCCCCCTGGGGGGTGATTTCTTGCTTTCTATCTCTCTATCTCTATCTCTCTGTCTTTCTGGCGAGTGCACGCGCTCTGAAGCGAAAACCTCTCCAAAAAAAAAAAAAAAAAAAGTAAAGACACTGAAAAAGAGAAATATCAATGTTACTCTACAAAATGAAGAGGGATTAAGTTAAAAATAAAAGGTCGGGCCAGCAAGTTTCACTGGATTCACATGACTCTGTGATTCAAGTCTTGGACATGATGGCTTGAAAACCATGTCAGATGTGTGTGTATGTATGTGTGTGCATGTGCATGGCCATGGCCAAAATCTCAAGAGGAAAATGGAGGAGAAGGTACTGTGGCCTGGCCAGTCTCCCCTGTTGGTTGATTTCTCACTTTTCCTCTCTCTCTTCTCCTGGTGAGTGCAGGTACCCTATGGCAAAAACAAAAACAAACAAACAAAAAACTCTAATAAGTAAATAAAACCTAATACATAAATGATAAAAGGTTAATGTGTAACATTTTCTTTACTTTTTAAGCTTATTTATTCCTGGAACCAGCAGGTGGTGTGGTGGTTAAGATGTTGGACTCCCATATGACTGACCACAGTTTGAGTCCCAGACCTGGTGGCTTGCTTTCTCACTTTCCTTTTCTCTCTCTCTGTCTCTTTCTGGTCAAATTAAACAAAAATAATAACAAATGGAATTATATAAATAAATAATTATTTTAAAACAATTATTTATTCCTAGAGAAGCAGAGAGAGAGAGAGAAAGCATCCCCCACAGGGTTTGATGGAGCATACATTTTTATTTGGATAAAATATCTTCTTTACCTGAACAGAAAAACTTGATAGATTTCCTAATTTTTTTATCTCTAAGTTTGTGAAAATATGCAAAACACTCACAAATAGAAGCAACCTATATTAAATTTATATAAAAATATTTGTTGTAAATAAGTCCACTGAATAGAAGAAAAGAACAGTAACTGAAAATATTCATATTAAATTGTTTACAAATTTCAATATGAAAAAAATAGTATTGAGATTACCTTCCATTTCCTCCATTTAGGGGTATTTGTTTGGAGCTTATTTTAGAAATTATATAAAGGATTTTCTCAATTACAAATAAATGGTCTACAGAGGAAAGTAATCAAGGATGTCACAAATTTCATAAGTATTAATCATAAAATACAAGTTAGAAGAATGAAATCTATTTAGTACAGAAATGAAGAATTATAAAAGTATTTTAAAACATATTTTGTAAATAAATATAAACATGATTTATCAAGGACTAGATTAAGGTACATGAAAATACACCAAGGCTATTATTATTTAGCTATGTTTTTCTTTTAGATGAACAATATAAAGAAAGAGATTTTGCTTTTCTTTTTCCGAGTTTTTTTTTCTTTGCCCTGAAGAATGTTGACATTGGTTTTTTTTTTTCATTTTAAAAACAATTTTACTATTTAAATTAACTATAAGAGTATATTCTGAGGTCTACTAATATAGTGACATCAAGTATGATTTGTAAACTCATATAAATAATCAGTTTAATTTTTTTCTTACTATCTTTTATTGTCCTCAATGTCCTCACATGGACAATGCATTATGTATTTGATTTAACATTAACTTGGTCAATCAATTGACAGAATAGTAAATAATACAACACTACTAAAAGTATAATCTGGAGCCAGCAGGTAGTGTGGTGGTTAAAGTGCTGGACTCTCACATGGCCAACCAAGGTTTGAGTCCCAGACCCAGTGGCTCAAAATTCACACTGAGTGCATGGGTGTATGTGTCTAAAATCTCGAGAGGAGAATAAAAGAGGAGGGATTGCAGTGTGTCCATCCTCCTAGGTAGTGATTTCTCACTTTCCCTCTCTCTGTCTCTCTCTCTGATGAGCAGATGCACTCCCCTCAAAAGCATAATCTGAAATGGATTGCATACCTTTGTCTATATAACTAAAAGCACCTACTGAAATGGCCTATCCCAAAGACATATACTAGTTTTAACTGCACAATAAAAAAAAAAATTGCTGACTGCACTCAAAGAGCATCTTTTAGTTTTGGTAATTTAAGTGTTCATTCTCTACTGTTTGCTTCTAATAAAAATAAACTAATAAATACAGTTGGGGAAAAAAGTATAATCTGTCTCCAGAGCTACCAGTACACATTTTCCTGAACATTTTATTTTGAAAAAATTTAAAACTACAAAAAAAATGCCATGTATACTTTAACCAAGACTTAATTAATTTTGAAATATTTTGCTGCATACTGTCTTTTTGCACTCTCTCCATACACACCCACATATTTGTCATATGGTGAACTGGATGTAGATATGTAAAGGGACTTCAAAATTCATGAAAAATGGAATAAAGTATGAGTTTGTTGCAATTTCTTTGTAGGTTTTTTGTCTTAGAGCACGTGCACTCACTAGGCAGAGAGAGAGAGAGATAGTGAGAGGGAAAGGGAGAAATCACCCCCCAGTGAGAATGGTCATGCTACAATCTTTTCTCCTCCCTTCTCCTCTCAAAATGTTGGGCATGCACACAGACACACACCTGGTGCATTTCAAGCTACTGGATCTGGGACTTGAACCATGGTTGGCCATGTGGAAGTCCAGTGACATAGCTACTATACCATCTGCTGGCTTGGTGCGATTTAAAAAAAAAAAATCATGCAAAATTTTTTTCTTTTTTTATAATATGCATTTTCCATGAACTTATTAAAGACCCTATATATATATTTTACCCCTAAATAATTTGCAAGTAAGTTGTTAACATCATAGAATTTCACTACTAAATTAGATTCCTCAGATACTCTTTCAGACTTTAGAACCTAAATTGCAATATTTAAATTAAACAAGTCTATATGGAGTTATTAAAATCATTCTCAGAATTAAATGCAAAATAAATGATAATTATCTTTAGCATTAAATTCATGAATTAATGTATTTACTTTTCCTATATCTGATATATATTTATTGCAACTATATCATGACATTTTTTTTGAGAGAGGTTTCTACTATAGGGCGCGTGCACTCGCCAGACAGACAGAGAGAGACAGAGAGACAGAAAGTGAGAAATCACCCCCCAGGGGGGATGGCCACGCCGCAATCCCTTCTCCTCCATTCTCCTCTCGGGATCTCGGGCACACACGCACACACGCCCAGCGTGAGTTTAAGCCACTGGCTCCAGGACTCGAACCGCGGTCAACTATGTGGGAGTCCAGCAACATAGCCATTATGCTAACTGCTGGCCCCATGACTTTTTTATTTAATAAGTAATGAATGTGACAGTTAAAATCCATACACATAGAGGACTTAGCAGTCTGATCAGGTTTGAAAGAGAAAGAGGAGATAAATTAATAAGCATATATTTTATTAAGGCCTTTAAAGAAATACAGACCAGGGTAAGTTATTAGATACTGACTGGGAGTGCTACTTCAGATGAGTCCATAGGAAGGGTATTCTTAGAAGTTACATTTAAACACAAACTTGAGAAAAGTGAAACGACAGTCATGGGATTATCTGGAAATAACCAAAGGGAACATCAAGTGCAAAAGCTTTATTGAAGAAAATGTTTTGTTTGATTGAGAAAGAGCAAGAGGTTAATGTAGTTTAAGCACCAAGGATGCTGAGCGAACCCCTGGGAGATATCGGAGCAGTTGCCAGGTATAGATCAGGTCACACAAGGCCTTTTGGTCCAAACTGGGATTTAGAAGTAAAAAAAAAAAAAAAAAAAAAAAAAAACTGCAGTTCTTTGGTCAAAACTGGACTATGACTTGTCTTGGCAGTGAGCCAAAATGTTTACTTATTTATTTTGCATTTGTAAATATTTGTTAACAAAACACCAACAATAAAGGAAAAATTAGCTGTAACAAAGAGAGACTACATGTGAACCACAAAGTCTGAAATATTTATTTTCTGGCACTTTCCACATATAAAATGGCAACTCCAGACCTAAAGTCATTGGGATTTGAGAGCTGAAGAATCACCTAATATTGTTTATATTTTATAAGGATTATTCTGATAGATGTGGTGAAAATATGCTGCAGGCAGCCTAGAGCAGAAGCAGGAAGCCTTGTTAGAATGCTGTGGTTGCAATCCAAGCACTCGGTAGCCTTGGAGCCACTGAAAATTGACTGGATTTGGAATAGAAGGAGGTAAAATTGGGCTCTCTTTCTGTGCAGATAGCAAGCCTGCAAGCATGGTGAATGTCCCTAAACTCCACTGGACCCTCTTTAAGAAGTGTGGCAAGCACCAACCTCATAAAGTGACATAGTACAAAAAGCGCAAAGATTCTTTGTGAGCTCAGGGAAAGGGCGTTAGGACAGGAAGCAGAGTGGTTATCATGGACAGACTAAGCCTATTTTCCGGAAAAAGTCAAAAACTACAAAGAAGATTGTGCTGAGGCTCGAATGTGTTGAGCCCAACTGCAGATCTAAGAGAACGCTGGCTATTAAGAGACGTAAGCATTTTGAACTGGGGGGAGCTAAGAAGAGAAAGGGTCAAGTGATCCATTTCTAAGCCTCATCTTTTCTATTATGAAGATGACAAAACCTTGAGGTGAATGTTCACCTCATTTTATTACAGTTGGTCTATTTGTGAAAGAATGAAGTAATCAATAAAATTCCCCTTTCAGGGAAATCTGATTCATGGTACTACTTGTTTTGGATTAAATCTGACTGGATTAAATCTGACTGGCTGAGCTCAAAAAAAAAAAAAAAAAAATAAGAAGGTAAGATTAGTACCAACAGATGGTGTAATGGTTACGTCTCTGTACTCCCATGTAGTTGACTGTGGTTTGAGTCTCAGACTCGCCAGCTTAAAACTTAATGCCAGGCGTGTGTGCATGTGTGCTCAAAATACAAAGAGGAGAATGGAAGAGAAGGGACTGCAGAATGGCCATCCCCTCTGGGGTAATTTCTCATTTTCTGTCTCTCTGTCTCTCCAGTAAGGTCACATATCCTATAGTGAAAGTCTCTCAAGAAAAAAAAAAAACAAAAGAAGGTAAGATCAACAGAATTTGTTGATTTGGTGAATGAAGACAAAGAAAGAATTAAGGATCAGTTCTAGAGTTGTAGTCTAAACTACTGTGTGACAATTTTTTTTTTTCCTAAGAAGAAACAACTCATAATGTATGATAGTTTTCAGATTAATTTTCTTCTTCCTCTAGAATGAAATTATTTCCTCACATTTTTTGTTTCAAAGAAAATCTGCTTAGCAAATGAATGCAGGAAACTGTAATAGTTATAAAAATCACCTTTCCTAATTACCACATTGTAATATATTTCTATTTTGATCATCAGTGACTTTTTCTGACACCAGATTTCAAAATAAAGGTTTAAGATGGCAAATGTGTTTTGTTAAAGACAAAGAAAATATAATCACATTCACCTTAAAAATAATTTGTCATTTAACAGACCTTACTGCATCTCTATTGGAGTTAAAGAACAATTTTTGTTAATGTGCTCAACTAGACTATAAACATTTTCTTATTTTGCACACCTAATCTGAAATAATCATTACTCTAGTTATATTAGTCACCATGAGGCAATTTTTAAGGTTTTATAGTATCTGTTTTTAATAAAGTTAAGTCCTTTATTTCTTATATTTCCATTTTCTTATAATACCCAGTAGTCTTTGTTATTTCTTAATTTTCTTACATTTTATAAAACACCTAATTTCTCATTACTTTAATGTTTTTATTTCCACCTCAGTATACCATATTACACTTAACCATTTGGCTTCTGAAGGACTTTTAAGGTGGCCTAAATTTGCAATATCTTAGAAAAAGCTACATGAATACATAACTTCAAGTGGCATATGGAAAATAATTAATTAAATTGTGAGTCAGTTTTGGTGCAAAAAAAATGAAATCTATGCATAGATTTTCATAATACACATTATCTCGTGAACTTTTTGAAGTCTCCTTGTATGAAGGACATTTCATTAAAATCAATAATTAAAAACAAAAAACGAGGGGCCAGATGATGGCATGGTGGAAAAGGCACTGGGTTCAACATGGCTGACTGTGCAGCTTGAGACCTCAACCTAGTGGTCTGGGAGACATGGGGGGTAGATGTGGGTGAGTGCCCCAAACCCAGGACTATGGTATGACCATTCCTCATGCTTTCTTACATTTCTTCTCTGTCTCTCTTCAGTATACGTGCATTCCCTCTGGCAATTTCTTTTCAAAGAAAAATGATTATTTATATCAGATAAATCTTTCATATAGTTGCTAAGTGTAGGCTATCTTCCTCCTGTCAAAAGCTATTATGGTATGGATGATTCACTACTACTAACAGAACAAACAGGTGAGGGGACAACTGTTGCTTTCACTATTCATGGACACATCATGATAGTGAGTAGATTTATGAAGACAGTCACAATCTTATTATCCACCAATGTGCTTCTCCTGGTTACAACTAAAGTTTAAATATGCCTTTTATGATTTATAACACTTTATAGCTTCCCAATAATAAACTCATTGTCAAAGAATTAAACACAAAAAATTATCTTTTTTTTTTTTGAGAGGTTTTTGCTATAGGGCACGTGCGCTCGCCAGACAGACAGAGAGAGACATAGAGACAGAAAGTGAGAAATCATTCCCCCAGGGGGGATGGTCATGCCTCAATCCCTTCTCCTCCATTCTCCTCTCGGGATCTTGGGCACGCACGCACACGCACCTGGTGTGAGTTTTAAGCCACCGGTTCCGGGACGCGAACCGCGGTCGACTACATGGGAGTCCAGTGAGATAGCCATTACACTAACTGCTGGTTCCCAAATTATCTTACTGCTTCGCAAATCTCTTCTGATAGGTGTGCATGGCCATGAAATGACTGTGGAAGGGCAACAAAGGCATATCAACCCTGTTGTCCAAGAGAAGAACATATTTTGACTGAATTAGTAAACAGTAAAAGAAATAATTTTTTTAGAATTATTTTATTTGACTTTATTTATTTCTTTTAACTTGACCAGAGAGAGAGAGAGAGAGAGAGAGAGAAGGAAGACGAGAAAGCAAGCCACCAGGTCCAGGACTTGAACCAGGGCTGGCCATGGGGGAATCCAGCACCCTTAACCACCACGCCACCTGCTGGCCCCAAAGAGAGAAAGCAAGCTGCCAAGTCTGTGATTCAAACCATAGTTGGCCATGTGGGAGTCCAGTGCCCTTATCCAGTACGCCACCTGCTAGCCCCCAAAGAGAGTATTTTAACATTGATTTTCAAACTTACTTGCCTAGTGGTTGTGATCAATGATTTTCCATTTCAAAACATAACAATAGGAATTTTCTTCTACTTTTGACCTCTGGAATTGAATTGGAATTTTTAATTTTAGATCACATACATACATTTTTAAAATCTGTACAATTAAATCATCTTCCCAGTAAAAAATTCTCCCCCTTTCTCTCATTTACTACTTAAATACCATAAACTACGACTTTCTTGCTGTAAAGAGAAAACAAAATAGCTTCATGCATGTGTTTGTGACGAGAGGCCATTAATTAAAATAAAAAAAAAAAACATACGGTGTATTCTCTGTGACTCTAGTAATTGTATTTCCACTCTACACAACTTAAGTTTTGTTTTGAGACAAGAAAAACCTCTATAGTTTAGTAGATAAGAGCTTTGTTTTACATAAACTTATATTCAAATCTCGGCTATACAACTTACTAGCTCTCTTCATATCTAAGAATATCACTTTCTTAATAAGAATTGTGATACTTCTGCGATTATTTTTCTAAAATAATTAAAATGACATTTGTAAACTGACAATACTAATCAGTGTTGGCAAGGACATGAATAAACTGAAAAGCTCTGGACTAGTGGCTAGAATTGTTACTTGGTTCAAACACTAGACCATTTCGGTGATGTCTACTAGCTAAACCTACACCTATCCTAGGCTCCTGCTATTCACTCTAGAGTACACAGATACACAAGGGGAAGAAGTGCATATTCCTCAAAAGACTGTTCATAGCAGCTTTATTCATAACGCAAGAAAATGGAACCTATAAGACTATTTTTTTAATAAGAACATATAGAACACAGTGTGATTTATTCACACATTCACAAAATGAAGAAACTATTGATTCACACAATATGAATGATTCTCCTTTTCTGAAGGTTGAACAAAAGAATCTCCATACAGGGGCCAGGAGGTGGCACAGTGGTTAAGGCACTGGACGCCCCATGGCTGATGGCAGTCGAAGCCCTAGACCTGGCAGCTTGAAACTCGTATCAGGCATGTGTGTGTGCATGCCCAAAGTCCCCAGAGGAGAATGGAGGAGAAGGGATTGTGGAGTGATCATCCCCTTGCTCCCCCCCAACCCGGGGGAGGCAGGGTGATTTCTCACTCTCCCTCTCCCTGTCTCTCTCTGGAGAACGCATGTGCCCTGTGGCAAAAACCTAAAAACAAAAACAAACAAACAAAAGCAAAAGCACCTTTGTACAGGGTAATATGTACTACATGATTCCAGTTGCATGAAATCCAAGAACAGACAAACAGAACCTGTGGTGACAGCAGCCAGAACAATGTGACGTGTGGGGGCAGGATAAGGGCTTTGAGGCTATGATGAAAACTTCTATGGGAATACAAACTTTAATATCGTCATTCAGTATCCCGTTGTTTATGAGGGTGAACACACCCACGAGAATGTATCCAGGTGTATACACATGGAAATGCAACATGTTATCAAGGAAATCCAGCATTTTACTATATGTAAGTTAGGATTTAATTAAAAAAAAAAACATGTGAAGCAGCTTGCACAGTATTTGTCTTATAGTAAGTGCTCAAGAGAACATAACCAGAGATTTAAAATAACTTACCTAAAACCTTTAGGTACCAATTTTCAATTACACTGTCAGAGAAAGTTTATACTATGGTTTGGGTAATGGTTTGTTTCTGAAAGGTTCCTGTTCTTTATTTTGTTTTCTTTTGTAATTTAATTATATTAATTGTATTTATTATTATCATAAGCTTTAAATATTACATTTAATCACATATATCTTTACAGTATATTACATTTCTTTTTCCAACATGATTACCATATATATCAGTCAAGACAAAGACTTTACTATCAACATCATCATCATCAAATAGCTTTTCATCATGTTTTTGGATTATTATCATTATTTATTCTCTTTATGTCAAGAGACATCTCTTCTTGGGGCTGGCGTGGTGGTTAAAGGCGCTGGACTCTCACATGACTCACCGCAGTTCCAGTCCCGGACCTGACAACTTGCTTTATCACTTTCTCTCTCTCTCTCTCTCACCCCCTCTGGTCAAATTAAAAAATAAGTAAATAAATAAATCAAGTAAAATAATTCTTTTAAAAAAATAAAGAAAAGAAACCTCTATTCTTTATAAATCACCCTCACTCTGGAATTTCTGTTCAGCAAAACAATAATGGACTAACACAGATGATTTTTTTATAATTATATAATTGACCACATGTTCTATAAATTATATCTCATAAATGGACATATAAGACACCAACTGCTTAGCAATAAAATAAATATTATACAATTTAGTTTCAAAGGTAGAAAATAACTACATGCTTATATAAAGTTCAGAAAACTTTAGAGAAAAATAATTTACCATCTATCTATGAAATTGATAAGATGCTTGATGAAACTCTTTGAGTGTTTAAAGCTTGAGATTTGATATGGTAGATATAATAGGCATTGCCCTTTATGAAACAGATGACCTACTTATAAAATCAAACTAAATTCTTTCATTATTTTTTGACACTAATAGAAATGAAGTTCAAGTGCAGTCTGTTGTATTTAATGTATCATTTGATAAAACCTATTCTGACAGATGTCTTGAACAATATTCCTCCTCCAGTCAAAACTATGCAGGGTTTTAAACAAATAGACTAATATATATATATATAGCTTTACATTTTTAGGGAGGTTTATAATAATTACCAGGTGAACATAAAGATATTGATACATTTTTGTTGTTTTGATCTAGTCTTGTAGTAAACATCTCAGGTATTAGAGCTATGTAATTTTTAGTTACTTCTGAGAATTATGTCTTTTTTATCCCTTAAGATGAAATATTTTGGGACCAGCAGTTGGCATAATGGCTATGTTGCTGGACTCCCATGAAGCTGACTATGGTTCGAGTCCCGGACACTGTGGCTTAAACTCACGCCGGGCGCATGTGCGTGTGTGCCAAGATTCCAAGAGGAGAATGGAGAACGGACTGTGGCGTGGCCATCCCCCCTGGGGGGCAACTTCTCACTTTCTGTCTCTCTGTCTCTGTCTTTCTGGTGAGTGCACATGCCCTATAGCAAAAACTTCTCCCCCCTCCCCCCCCCAAAAAAAAGATGAAATATTTTTGTATTGTATCCTGTTAGTTCAAGGTAAATGTACTTCACATGCCTAGTCACATTTTCCACCTTCTTTTACTTTTCCTTTTCTTTTTAAATTTCTAGGTGTTATATATATACCTGGTGGGGAAGGGAAAGAGATAGAGAAAAAGAGAGAATATGAATCGCCTCAGGAGTCCTGGTAAGTCACAATCCTCTTTCCTCCAATTCTTCATTCCATCAGGATCCTGAGCACGCACATGCGGGTGGGACTTGAACCCTGACCGACTATGTGGGACCTGGCTTCTTCTGCACTTTCTGCAGCCAACCTATCCGCATTCTATCAACATTTTTTCAGGTACAAACGTAGAAACATATTCAGTTATACCTTATCTCCCTTATTTAAGTAGCTACTGCAGTATTTCTAGAGAATGTAAAGTCCCAAGTAGCTTAATACATATTTTTAACTTTTCTAGTATTCTCCAGTCAATTTTGGTGACCTTTGCATTTGTGTCAGGTGTGGAAGATTAGAAAACCAAGTGACATGACTTAAAGAGCAGTTAGTTGTGTATCACATGTAGATTCAAATCTCTGCTCTCCCAGTTACTAGAGGTATAGGTTACCCAAGCTCTATTGGTTCATTTAGGCTTATTTTAATCCCTTTTAAAATTGGGATGAAAGTATTATTTCAGGATGTTGGCTACAGTCAAGGTGAAATCAAGTAGCTGGCTCTTGTTACATAATCACTTGATAAATGGCACCTACTTTAATGCAGGCTATTACTTTTATAGCTCACACTTACTCGAAACCCCAGCAAACCTAATAAGTATTCTTTTACTTTTTTTTCTTTTTTTCTTTTTTCTTTTGGCGAGGTTTTTGCTATAGGTCCTGTGCACTCGCCATAAAGACAGAGAGACAGAAAGCGGGAAATTACCCCTCCGGGGGGGATGGCCACGCCACAGTCCCTTCTCCTCTATTTTCCTTTTGGGATTTTGGGCATGCATGTGCACGTGCCTGGCATGAGTTTAAGACACTGGGTCCAGGACTGGACTTGACTGCATGGGAGCCCAGCAACGTAGTCATTATGCTATATGCTGGTCCCAAACCTAAGAAGTATTCTAAAGCCAGAGTTAAATAGATAAACCTGTCACCACCACTTTCCCCCAAAATTTTCATGACTCTCACTCTGCCTTTCATTCTTTTTGCTCCTAGCTTCTCACAGCATGATATTGTGTTTGAACAAGACAGCGAACCACCATAAATCCCGAAGGTTTGGGCTACCGAGAAAAAATGAGATCACAGTTAGAAGAACAGACTATTGGAGATTATGTTCTTCTTGTAAGGAAATGTTTGGCTAAGCAACTGTCATGTGTAAGGGGATAGAATCATATAAAGATGAAGAGACTGTTTTTCTTTCTCTAATTTTATCACTTATGAATATTCATTTCAATAGTTGAGAAAGAGATGGAAGACAATGTGGAGCACACACCTCACTTCACTAGCAGGTGCGCCTACTCAGCATAGGAGCATAGGTCTAAACACCAAGTTCTTCAGAGACAGGACTAGGTGTTTTTTCTTTTTATTATTTTTTTGCTTTTGCTTTAGTTTTTGCTATAGTGTGTGCGCTCACCAGAGAAAGAAAGAGGGAAAAAGTGAGAAATCACCCGCTGCTGGGATCGACCACACTGTAACCCCTTCTCCTCTATTCTCCTCTTGATATTTTGAGGAACCATGCACACACACCCAGCATAATTTTTAAGCTGCCAAGTCTGGGACTTGAAACATGGAGATGGTTATATGGAAACACCTCCATGCTACCTGCTGGCCCAGGATTAGTGTTTTTGTTTTGTTTTTACTTTCTTTTTTGTTTTTGGCTAAAGGTATGCAGGCTTGCTGGAGAGGGACAGAGAGTGGGAAAGTGAAAATCAATCCCTCCTGGGATGGCCACACCACAATCTCTTCTCTTCCAGTCTTCTGTTGGGATTTTGGGCATGCATATACACATGCCCAGCATGATTTTCAAGCCACAGAGTCTGGGACTTGAACTGTGGTTGGCCATGTGGGAATCCAGCACCTTAACCACCATGCCACCTGCTGGACCCAGGAGTAGGCTTTTAAATCTTCTTTGCTCTGTTATTTTCACAACCAAAATCACTTGGTAGTTACATACAATACTATTTTCTCACTCGCTTATGTTATGATACAATTTATAATAGAAAAAGATTGATGTTTGGCAAGAAAAAATAAAATGATGTCACAGAGGCTTAGAAGACACGCTCCATGCTGTACTCATTTATGTTCAAGGGGTGAGCCCTCTCAGTGGGTGGAGAGTAAATGCCTGGAAAACTGCCTAAAACTGATTCAGAGTAGCATGTGTTATCTTCTGGTTCACTTCTTTCTTTAATACTCTTTTCAACTTTGATAAAGTTTTCTTTCCAATATTTCTAATTTTGAAATGTGGGAATTTCAAAAAAGAACCCACTATAGCCCATAATTAATCTTAATATCAGGGATTTCCTGACCTGCATATTAAGATATTTCTTGCTTTCTTTCACTAGACATTTTGCTTGCTAAAGGCAAAGGAAATCAATTTTGCATTTCATAGATGAAAGGATCTCTCTCTCTCTCTCTCTCTCTATATATATATATATATATGTATATATATATATATACATATATATATATATACAAAACATACACATAGACACATGCTTATATATGTATATAGTGATAGATGCGTGTATATATAAAGAATGTAATGTGTTTTATGTGTATATGTTTATATATGAGCATGTAATGTGTTTTATGTGTGTATGTGTTTTATAGATATCTGTTTTATGTTTTATACACATATGTTTATAATATGGGTATGTAATGCATTTTATGTGTGTATATCTGTGTAATATGAGAATTTAAATATAGATAAGAAAATAGATGTAAATATGGCAGCACAAATATATTTCACTTTCCAGGCTCTCAAAATACTATTAAGAAAGGGAAAGTGGGGGCCAGCAAGTGGTGCAGTGGTTAAGGCAGCGAGATCCCACATGGCCCACTGTGCAGTTCAGGTCCCAGATGGCAGGCTTAAAAAATGTGCAGGGCATGTGTGCCTAAAATCTCAAAAAGAGAATGGAGAAGAAATTGTGACATGGTCATCCTCCTCTTGGGGATACTTTCTCACTTTCCATCTCTCTGTCTCTGTTCCTGGTGAGTGCAGGCACCCTATAGAAAAAAAATTTTTAAAAAAGGAAGGTAAAGGGAATTTTGTCTGGGGTATATTTAGGATAAATTCTTATGAATTTATTTACTGGTTGTATAAGAGAAATTGCCCTCAACCTGGGCATGCTGCACTGTACACATGGTAGTGTGGAAGATTAATACACTTCAGAACTTTCTTTCCATTGCAGAATTAGGTCAGACATTCTAGGGTAGCCTTATATTAATGTTGAAGAAAATCAATGTTCATTATAGTAAGCACCAATAAAAGAGGAATAAAAGAATATAGAATCTAGCAAAAGCAATTTAAAAAAAAAAAATTGCCAGAGGACAATGTTCCTGTTGGAGAGAGACAGAGATAGAGTGGAACAGTGAGAAAGCCTGCTCATGGGAGATGGTTATCCTGCAATCCCTTCTCCTCACTTCTCCCTGCTTTAAGGGTGTGGAGCATACATGCACATGCACCTGACATGTTTTTCAAGCCAACGGGTCTGGAACTTGAACCACACAGTCAGGTGTATGGGGCCAAACTCCTGTAACCACCATGCCACTATGGCTGGCCCCCAGAAAACCAATTTTTATAGGAAACCATAACACAGCATATTCATTGACTTTCTCTGTACTTATATTTAAAGCCAGCTGCTGTATCAGAGACACAATCTGCAGTCACTGCTAATGTCCAGCCATACTTAGGAAATATATGTATGATTATGTTAAGATCAAGGAAGAAAGTTATGAAATATGATTCTCATGCGTCAAAATCTTTTTCACACTGATATATATTGCATAATGCACATATATAATGAGACCTACTATATCCCCTCTTCAGGTCAATAGTTTTAGGATTTCTTCATGATTTATTTTTCACAGAAGTGAATAAAGAAATGTAAATAGCTCAGTATAACTATAAATTCAAATTAATTACTAAATAAATTCCCACCTGCTAAGTTATGTGTTTCATCTATGAATGATATTTTTTCACTTCATGTATGTTTCATAACTTTCTCATGCATTCAGAACTCGAGGTATTTCTTTCTGTGCTCATGAATTAAATATTAAATATCTGTTATCATACATGGAAATTCAAGAACTAACTTTCATAGTTTTTCCTTTAACTTATTGTGTATTGACCTTGAGGTTAAAATGGACATATTAAGAGTAATGGTGTAGTTTCGATAACAAAAAAATATTTTTGAGAGGTTTTTGCTATAGGGCACAAGCACTCACCAGAAAGACAGAGAGAGACAGAGAGTCAGAAAGTGAGAAATCATCCAAGCCATAATCCCTTCTCCTCCATTCTCCTCTTGAGATCTTGGGTACTCATGCACACAAGCCAGGTGTGATTTTAAGCCACTGAGTCTGGGACTCGAATCACGGTCGACTACATGGAAGTCCAGTGATATAGCCATTATACCAACTACTAGTCCCATTTCGATACAAAATTAAGTAAGCTGCTGACTCCCATAAATAATGATAAAGCTATAATAGAATAATCCTGATGTTGAAAATAGTTAAATAAATAATGTGAGTATATTTTTACATTTTTATTTATTCATTCATTTATTTTAATTTGACCAGAGAGAGCGAGAGCGAGAGCGAGAGAGAGAGAGAGAGAGAGAGAGAGAGAGAAATTGAAAAAGAAAGCAAGCCACCAGGTCTGGAACTCAAACCTTGGTCTGCCATGTGGGAGTATCCAGCACCTAAACCACTGCGCCACCTGCTGGCCCCGTGAGTGTATTTTTATTGCTGCATATTTACAATGTGTCAGGCACAGTGCAAACCAACAAGCTCTTATTTATACAAGAATGAATTTATAAGTTTGTTATGATTATTCTCATTTTATAGATTTAAAAACCAAAGTTGGGAGATCTTAAGTCTTGTACCAAAGTGGTTTATTTGTGGAGAGAGAGATGATTTTAACTATGATCTTATAATGATGTATCACCTGTTTCTCTTTTTTTTTTGAGAGGTTTCTGCTATAGGGCACGTGCACTTGCCAGACAGACAGAGAGAGACAGAAAGTGAGAAATCACCCCCCAGGGGGGATGGCTACGCTGCAGTCCCTTCTCCTCCATTCTCCTTTCAGGATATTGGGCACGCATGCACACGTGCCTGGTGTGAGTTTAAGCCACCGGGTTTGGGACTCGAACTGTGGTCAACTACATGGGAGTCCAGCAACATAGCCCTTACGTTAACTACTGGTGTCCTGGGCATGAGTTTTAAGCTGCTGGGTCCAAGACTTGAACTATGGTCAACTATGTGGGAGTTCAGTGACATAATCATTATGCTATCTGCTGGTCTCTTGTTTTTTAAATAAATTAGATTACAATTTCCCATTACTTTTAGTAATGGTCCCTTTCCTTCTTCTTCATTCTTTTCTCTCAAACCAAGAATATGGCAGGAATGTTAATACATAGTATTTAGGAGGCTTTTACCATGTACCCAATTGTTCAAAATGGTGTACATAATTGATACATTTAATGCTAACAACAATGCTGGGGAGGAGTAAACTATTATCAACTTTTATGGCTAAATAAATTGGTATCAGTAGACAAAGAACTTCTTAAATTGCAAAGTTATAATATGAAAAAGTCATGATATATGAAGCCAGCCAGGCTTGAGCTAAAACCTATGTTCTTGGGACCAGCAGTTAGCGTAATGGCTATGTCGCTGGATTCCCATGTAGTCAACCACAGTTTGCGTCCCAGACCCAGTGTCTTAAAACTCACGCCGGGCGCATGTGCGTGCGTGCCCAAGATCCCAGGAGGTAAACGGAAGAGAAGGGATTGCGGTGTGGCCATCTCCCCTGGGGGGGTGATCTCTCGCTTTCTGTCTCTCTGTCTCTCTCTGTCTGTCTGGTGAGCGCACGCGCCCTATAGCAAAAACCTCTAAAAAAAAAAAAAAAAAAAGAAAACCCATGTTCTCAATGATCACTATGCTTACATCCACACACTCCTGATGTGATTTTCAAGGTGCCAGGTATGGGACTTGAACAGTGGTTGACCATGTGGGAGTCCAACATCTTAACCACTATGCTACCTGTTGACCTCCAGACATGGTTTCTTAATAACCACACTGTAAGTTTCAAATTAAATAAAGTTGGTATAGATGGAATTGGACTTTAACACAGGTGTTTATTTAATTTTCCTTCAATCTTTAAATTTTTTAAATATCATAATTGCAATGTAACATGTTGTTTTGATTCTGGAATGCCTTTTATCCATTGTTAGTGGTTACATAATAGAATGAAGTAAAAAAGCAAACATTTTTCATTATTTACTTCTACGCTAAATGGCCTCATTAGCTAGAATATTCCTGGTAATTACATCATTTTTTAAAAGTTATATTTTACTTTGTAATTAGCATTCCAGTGAAGAAGACATTATAAGGTACTTCTCTTAAGCATCTAACATTTATTTGAATGCATGTATTGATTCGATGAAATACCATTTTTATATGTCAAATTCTTTACAATACTCTGAAATGGATGGATATGCAGATTATGAAACCTTTAGAAAAGAAAAAAAATTAGTTTTTTAATTTAAGGATGAATATAGTAGACTAGATTCTGCTGCGTAAAATTACTTGAGATAATTTATTTTCAGATACTATCTTATCCATTAGCTACTATTGTAGAAACACAAGTGTTGTCTTTCCTATATCATCTTGTTTAGAAAAAAAAAAGCAAAACTCTTCAAGGTAATTTAATATGTAGTAGCTTTTAGAATTACAACACTCACATCTTTAAAAAATTTTACGTAAGGGGTATAATGACCTTGTTTGCTAAGGAATTGACTATTTGTCAGATTCCTAGTATATTTAAAGTATGATTTATTTTACTTGGAGTTTTTGTTTTGTTTTTATGTATTGCTCTAACCATCCCTCAATGTAGTGATTTAATTAGTTTGATTACCTCGGGATCTGTCAGATAGTGCTTGAATTTGATTGATATAAATGCCTCTTCTGTTCCCTGGGTCATGTAAATGACTTATTCTAGGTTTTCAGGAAAGCTTTGATTTTAAAATTCTAAGCCTCATTTCCACAAACACTTAAATTTACCAGATGATAGTGTGCCTTGGATTTTGGCACATGAGTGAAAATAGTTAAATGGGAAGTAAGAAGTATTTATATAAAATCTATGAAAATTATTTGGCCCTCCTAGCAACTCATCTTAATGTCACCAACCAAAAATTCTAAGTCCTTCATCTCAAGACCTTGAATAAATCATATGATTATAAGAAAAAAAGTAATGAAACAAAACAAAATGATCACCTAAAACAAAGGAAAATCTATGCTTCTGGATCTTGCCTTAAAAAGCATATTTTAGAAAGTATGTATAGACAATGATAATGAGTGGTGAGAGATAACTTGCATCAATTATGTTGATTTAGCAAGCAGTAAATCATGGTTAGTTGTGAAGTGTCTTGTAAATAGTATGTTCTTCATCACTGCGAAGGGAGATAATAATAGCTTTTCTTCATGTATCCTTCACCAAGGCACTACTCCCTTAGTCTCACTGAAAGTGGTTCTAGTGAGTGGGATTCATACTTTAGGTCTAGACACTGACAAATGACCTAGGCATGGCACAGTGTATTTCACCGTCTAGCTGCCATGCTTGTTTGAACAGTAGTCATGGCACGTGAGCTCAACAATGAGAGTAGGAAAACAGAGAATAAATGACTTCAAGAAGGTATTATTCTATATTCTTTTTACTATGTTGCTGCACTGGTAGATAATAAGCCTGAAGCCATCAGAAGCCATTCAAGGGGAAGAGAATCTCCCTCCATGAAAATGACATTACCAGTCATTTAGAGCTTGAAGATGAATTGCGAGATCATGTATAGATGATTTGATTTGAATCATTAATTCTAGCCATGCTAGAAGGAGTCCTACCCTCTGCTTCAGTCCTGTAAGCCAGCTTGTATTGTGTTTTTATTTGCAATGATGAAAACAAAAAAATATGGTTGAAAAATTTCTGATTTACTATTTAAAATAAATAGAAACCTGGGCCAGCTGGTGATATGAAGGCCAACAGAGCTTGATCCCACATGGCCGAATCCATGGTTTGAATTCTGGACCCGGTGACTTGAAAAATTGTACCAGCTATATGTGCATGTGTGCCCAAAATCCTGAGAGGAGAATGGAGGAGAATGGATTGTGATGTGGCCATCCCTCCGGGGTGGGGGGGGGGGTTCTCTTTCCTATACTCTCTGTCTCTGTCTCTCTCTCACAAGCCCACATACCCTATAGCAAAAAATTTTTTTTAAATAAACCTTAAATTATATCAATCACATCAACATTTTTCCTCAAAGACTTACTTATGTATTGGAAAAAAATGGAGGGTTTGGGATATTCCAGGAATAGGTATAGACTTTGGCTGTGGTGCAATGGTTTGCCTAGTGCTGGTGCTCAAACCAGCAGATGGTGTAATGGTCCTCACATTATCAATGCTCATTAATGATGTTCCATCGATACATGAGAAAGTGGGGCAAACAAAGATTATTAAATGACTTATTTACAACTCCAAACATACGCACTGAAAAGAGCTCTCCTTCCTTCAGAGATTATGACTTCCCAGTGTTTTAGCTGGAACAATGCTTTTTTCCTTTATTAATGTAATAATAATTTTGGAAGGTAGATGTTTGTCTGCTTTTCAATGTCCTTATTTGATATAATGAGAGGTAAGTTTTCTGTGCTGCCCTTCAATGTATTAATACATTTAAGCTTATTTATTTCTTCCATGAGTAAGAAGGGAAGAAAGAGAGAGACCAACACCCTAATAGGGTGTTTCCAGTGCAATTCCAAACCTGGTCAGGATCACAGCTACGTGCATGCATAGTCAGTGTATAACTGGGAGACCCTGGGACTCAAACCTGGGACCTTCCCAAATGCTCTCAGCCTTAGACTCTTGTATTACTTCTATATGGCTGGCCTGCTTTTGTTTGCTGGCTAGTTTTGCTTTTTTGTTTTTCAGACTTAGAAAATTATGGGATCAACTGTTTTTGGTGATTTTTTAAAAAATAGCTTATGCTGGGGCCGGCAGGTGGCGTGGTGGTTAAAGACGCTGGACTCCCACATGGCCGACCATGGTTCAAGTTCTGGACCTGGAGGCTTGCTCTCTCACTTTCCCACTCTCTTCTCTCTTGCTCTGTCCCTCTCTGGTCAAAATAAAAACATGAAATAAATGAATGAATAAATAAATAAAAAGTTTTTTTTAAAAAAAATAGCTTATGATGTCATAGCTTTTGCAGAGATTTCAGCCAATCATGTGAAAGAATTTTCTCTCTAAAGATAATACTAAGAGACTAGTACTGAACCATTTGCTGAGTTGAGGACAGAAAACTTGAAAAGAGATGAAGGCTACCAACGTACGCAGTTTCTGAAAGCCATTATTACCGGGGGCTGCTATCACTTTTGAAGTAGTGATCAGAGGCGACTGATGCTCCATGGAGTCAGCATAAACTCTCTAGGACACAGTGAGTAAAGAAGCAGCCACAGAGAGCTACTTCTGCCAGGATTTGTAGCTGCTTGAGACAGCAAATAAGGGACACTCTCCCTTCCATCACCCACGGCAGATATAGCGCATTTTTAAAACACTTTTTCCTGCTGAGTCTGGATACAATTCCACAATTTATTTCAATGAGCGTCACTAAAAGTCATTTGAGAATAGCACAGAAGATGAATATTACTTCCCTCACAGGCCGAAGGGTGATGTAGCGTGTGCTGGTGACCAAGCTATTGCCTTCGTGCTGCAAACACACTGTTTGGCCCTTTCTTCACAATGCTAGGACTAGAACATGGTGAACCACATTTCTGCTCATGGATTGCCTCCATCTATTGCGAGGAGGAGGGAGGAAGAAGGCCAGGTTGAAGCAGGCAAAAGGGCATACTCTTTCATGTTAGCTTTTTGTTCCTATTCTTGTCACCTCGCCTAACACTGTTTTCGATAGCTTCCAGTTCCTTACAACAGCATCGGTTGAATCTAGTTAATATTTTTTTCAACACTCACAGAACAAGTCTTATCAGACATTCCTCTAAGGCACCCGCACATCTGAGTATGCTCCTCAAAGGTGTGGGTTCTAGCACCTCAGGGTCTCTTCTCTGATCCAAGGAACATCAAGTGGCTCCCTCTTTCACAGGGATGTGTTAGCTCTGCCAGACTTCTAAGATTCCAACTTCTGTTAATGCTACAGCTTTGTTTCCTCAGTCTTAAGGGTGGTAGCTGACTCCTGGATTATTATTGTTACTATTATTCTAGCAATATTAATTATTTTTACTGAAGTATGATGTGTCAGCAGTCAGTGTGTTAATGTCATGTACATGCATTATAGATAAATATTTAATCCCCACAATAATGTTATATGGTTAGTCCTAGTTCATCCATATTGTAAAGATGAGAAAAGTGAGGCCAAAAGGAGATATTTGACTTGTCTATAGTGGAATGTAAGTCATCAGGAATTAACATTAGGAAAAGCACTGGGAAACATTAAAAAGGAAATGCATTCTTGCCCAGAAATTATAAGACATTTCTGATTTCCCCGAATCACCCTTCGGGAAAAATTATGGTGTTCCATATAGTTAAGGATCATAGCCATGGAATTGGTGTCCTTCTAGTAACTTAATTATTGAGTAAATCAAGATGAATATTTTCTTAAAAAGCCTGAGTACACTGGATATCGTAGAAACTTTGGATAGAAAACTTTTACCTTCTGGAGAGTAGGGTCTGAGATAAAGATGAGATCTACATTAATTGCACCAAAGACAAGTAATGTCCTCAACTGTGGTCACCTGGATTCTATCTCAAGCCTAACTCCCTTGAAGTCTTTTTTTTTTTTTTTTTTTTTTTTTTTTTTGTGGTTCTAAAGGTGGTTGATAATATGCAATTTTCTTGTTTTTAAAATCCTTCCCTGAGTCTCAGCATAGTTATTGGTAATTTGGAAGTGCTTAATTATATCAATACTTCTAAATGTAGTTCTGGTATCTCCATTTCAACAGTCCTTGGATCAAAGGTACCGATGATATTTATTCCCTGACTACTTTACCAGTATAAAATTTTATTTAGCAAATATTACCAATGAGAAGGATCTGTTAAATGTCTACAAGTCTTAGTTAATGGCACCAGAAAAATCTATATTTGTAAAAGGCCAGAAAAATCTCAACCACAGAGAATAAACTGAGTCAGAAATGCACATTTTTATAGACCCCAAAGTATAAGAGGAATCTTCAATAAATTCATGAAAAATCAAGTATGAAAAACTATGCATAGATTTCAAAATTTTTTATGTGAAAATAAACTCACATTTCAATTCCATTTTCCCATGAACTTCTTAAATACATTTATACTGTAAAGGGTCACCCTTTATCTTTTAATAGTATGTTAATAGAAAGTGTTTTTCAGATTGTGAAAGTCATTATGCTAAGAATGAATCATCTTTTATTTTTACAAGTATGTTAGGTGAATACTACCATATCTAAATTTTATACATTAAGAAAACAGATTTGGAAAAATTAATCAATTAATGAAGGTCACAGAAGTGAAAAATAAGTAAATCAGTGAACTCAAATTAAAATAGTAATAATTTTTGTAAGTAACTATCATTGGATTATATCTATCCAATACTTTTTGGAATTACAACAATAAATTATCTAAGAAATTATCTAAGAAATTAGTTTTTCTTCTGTTTTGTTAACTTTTGTCCTTTCTCTGGATAGAGAAGTTGCTTGAAAGAAAGGAAAGTGCAGATGTTATCAGATCTTATTTCCAAGAAGGCAAACGATCTAGAACAAATGATAAATTGAATTTCAAGAGTTAATATAATGAAGAGATACTTTAAAAGAGAAAAAAAATTACCTTTTAAAATAACTGCTTAAAATAAAAATACCATAATAAATTCTGACTCACTCAGTTGAAATACTATTTTTTGAAAGTTTATTTTAAAGAGCTATTACAGGGAACCAGCAGTTAGCATAATGGCTATGTCGCTGGACTCCCACATAGTCGACCGCGGTTCGCGTCCCGGACCCGGTGGCTTAAAATTCACGCCGGGCGCGTGTGCATGCGTGCCCAAGATCCCGAGAGGAGAATGGAGGAGAAGGGATTGTGGTGTGACCATCCCCCCTGGGGGGTGATTTCTCACTTCCTATCTCTCTGTCTCTCTCTGTCTGTCTGGCGAGCGCACGCGCCCTATAGCGAAAACCTCTCCAAAAAATAAAAATAAAATAAAATAAAGAACTATTACAAATATGTGAAAGTCTATAAACCTAAAGTACTTAGAATCCTCAACTAAAGCAGTAACAAGGCATTCCTTTGGAATTCAGCCTTATTCCTGCAAAGTAGATTCTTATAGGAAGCAGGACTCAGGGTAGCAATTATAGCAACATACATCAGACATACAGTTAGTTTCTTTAATTGGCAAACCAAATTATAGGTTTTATATATGTTTTTACCCATACTTAAATATATTCCATATACATATATATATATAATATATAGATTCATATATACTTATTTAAATATAGTTAGTGAATATTCTATGAAATATTTGTGCTATATTAACTTATTGTGTGATCTAATACTGAATGCAATGTAAGAGATAAGTGAAATTCTGAACATCATTTTTAAGACAATAAGTATATCCTTGCTTCCAAAACTTAGTGCTAATATCCCTGACAAGATAGGGGAGTTATTGCCTTCTTGTTTAATTCCTTACACACACACACACACACACACACACTCACACATGCACGTGCACACCACATATGGGAAAAATACATTTATATATTGATGATTTACCTTTCAAATTTTGAGACAACACATTACAAGACTTTCCTAAAACTAGAAGGAAAACTCACAATCAAAAGTGAAACAAAACCAAAAAAAAAAAAAATACTGATGTCACAAATTGTAATTCCTTGACTGCTCTTTTTCCCAGATTTCAACCAAGTTTAAAAAAAAAAATCTACTGCGGGCTGGCGGGTGATGTAGTAGTTAAGGCACTGGACTCCCATATGGCTGATGGTGGTTCCAGCCCCAGACCGGCAGCTTGAAACTCAGGCTGGGCACACGTGTGTGCATGTCCAAAATCTGAAAAGAAGATAGATGAGAAGGGATTGTGGTGTGGCTATCTCCCCTAGGGAGTGATTTCTTGCTTTCTATCTCTCTGTCTCACTGTCTCTCTGTCAAGAACACATACCATATAGCAAAAATCTTTCAAAAAAAGAAAAAAAAATCTACACAAATATAGAAAACTTAAAAAATTATGTTTCCATTTCCAAAGTCAAGTTGTGATCCAGTTTTGCCATGATAAAATGATATAAGCTACTTTCACTTCCCAAGTCTTTTTTCCCAGAGTCCTATCTGGTACACTCAGCAGCCTCTGAGACAAATGCCATTCTCTGGAAGACCAGACTTTGGCCGATATGCCTGGGTCAGTACTTCTCTTAGCTTCCCTTTGGTTAGTTACTTCCCTTCAATTCTGATGCAGGGTCAGGTCTAAAGTGGAAAGAATTCTGCAGGTTTAAGGTCAGACTCTGTGAACTATTCCTTTTCTTCACAGTTAGTATCAAATAATGCAGTAACTAATGTAAGTGCTTTTAAAGGTAGGACTACAACTTCAGATACATATTGAAGAAATCTCCAGGGCTATTAAAATTGGCAATATAGTATCTCATGTTAAAAAATAAAATATTCTGATATTGAATTATTTTTAAAACTCAGAGGTTTTTGAAGTTCTGAGTTATTAAAGAAGGAATCTAAGTTACTGCCTAAATAGATATTATTGACTATGTTTTCCCATTCTTTCCTTGTCTGCATTGTTTCGGTTGAGAGATCCTTTGTAAGTAACTTGGCATTTCACTCTTGTCATTTTTAGAATATTGTCTTTGTCTTGGATTTTTACTGATTTGGCTAGGGTGAATCTTAGACAGGACCTTCTTATATTAAATCTACTTGGCATTTTTTGTATTTCCTGGATTTGAATATCTATATACCTCTGTAAATCTGGAGAGTTTTCAACTAATATATCCTGAAAAAGATTTCATATGTCCACCTCTTCACTTTCTGGAATATTCATTATGAGGATATTTGGCCATGGTGGCCAAATGGTCACTGAATAGTGATTGGGGGGCTAGGTGAATAAACTGAAAATAGACTTTCATCAAGAGTATTTCACCTTTTGGGACCAGCAGTTAGCATAATGGCTATGTCACTTGACTCCCACATAGTCGACCACAGTTTGAGTCCTGGACCCACAGGCTTAAACTCACACCAGGCGCATGTGCGTGCGTGCCCAAGATCCCAAAAAGAGAATGGAGGAGAAAGGATTGTGTCATGACCATCTCCCCTGGAGGGTGATTTCTCGCTTCCTGTCTCTCTGTCTCTCTGGAGAATGCACGTGCCCTATAGCAAAAACCTCTCCAAAGAAAGAGAGTAGTTCACCTTTTAAAAACTTTTACAAATGTGAATTTTAATTGATCAACTTTTTTAAAAGAATTATTTATTTATTTAATTCCATTTGTTGTTATTGTTGTTACTATCATTTGACCAGAGAAAGACAGAGAGAGCAAGAAAGGGAAAGCAAGAGGGCAAGTCACCAGGTCTGGGACTCGAATCCTAGTTGGCCATGTGGGAATTCAGTGCCCTTAACCACCAGGCCACCTGCCAGCCCTATTTGAGAAACTTTCTATACAGAATTAAGTTCAGATCTCTATATATCTGATCTCTCTCTCTTGCTCTTGCTCTCTCTTTTTCTGTCTACATATACATATATATAATATTCCCTCTCTTACTTCTCTGACCAAAAGAGCAAGTATCAGCAGTAACAACTACAAAGTCAGCTCCTGAAGCCTCTTTGTCATCAGGATTGTAATCGACACATGTCTAAAAATCTCTGTTATTTATCAAATAGCTATTTATTACCTGATACATGATGGGATGGATTAGCCGCTGTTGGTACAACAGTAAATGTCATATATGGTCCATTTCATTGTGAAATTGAAACTCCTTACTGAGAAGCATGCAACTCAGTGATACTTTCCTATGTTACACCCTAAGCCTCCCCTTTACCTCAGAAGACTGAAGCATATTTCTCACGAAGTGGCTGTCAGGCCAGTGTAGAACTACACAGTTTGCATGCTAAGAGTGGTTTCACTTCTCAGTCAGTCAAGCTTAGAAAGCTTAATTCTTAATAGCTCAGATAGTCTAGTGAATTGACTAACAATTTATTTGTTACTTCTGATTGATTGATTGATTGACTGACTGACAATTTCTCTTCCTAATCAGTAAGGTCACTATGGGCATCAAATTTAAATATAGCTCAGCATTTTTCCTATTCAGACATGTGTAAATAGTGGGAAGATTTTTTTCTTTATTTTTTAAGAAGAATAAGTGTCTAATACAGGAGACATCTGAATTGTAACTCATGAAATTTACTATAATAAAAGATAAAAAATGCTTGAAGGTTATATAGTTTTATAGTATCCTTTTGCTTAAACTTCTTGACAGATATAAAAGCATACATATAAAAGAAAAATTATTTTGTAAAAATAGTGTATAAATATTTCCAGATATATTCATAAATATAAATAGAAGAACATTTGTTAAACATTACGTAAGTATATATTGAAGATACTTCCATGTATATATTCTGCTTAAAAGCCTTTCCTTCCTCCTTTGGTACTCCTTAGCTTCTACTGAGTCATCTTTATAAGTGTGGTCTTATAAACCGTCATCACAAAATTCAAACGCTTTGCACTAAACTCATGTTCTTCTCATAGCACACTTCATGTTCCACTTTCCACTACTCTTCTCTTCTCACATTTTAATAATCATTTATTTCTTTATTTCAACTTGCCTTTATTTCTCTATTTTTTCCAGGATATTTCCAATTCTTTTTTTTTTTTTTTTTTTTTTTCTTTTTTTGGGAGAGGTTTTTGCTATAGGGCGCGTGCGCTCGCCAGACAGACAGAGAGAGACAGAGAGATAGAAAGCAGGAAATCACCCCCCAGGGGGGATGGCCACGCCGCAATCCCTTCTCCTCCATTCTCCTCTCGGGATCTTGGGCACGCACGCACACGCGCCCGGCGTGAGTTTAAGCCACCGGGTCCGGGACGCGAACCGCGGTCGACTACGTGGGAGTCCAGCGACATAGCCATTACGCTAACTGCTGGTCCCCAGGATATTTCCAATTCTAGAGCATCTACATATCTTTTCTTGGTATCGTTCTACAGGTATAGGGCTCCTCAGTCATGAATACTCTGATTGCTTGAACAAATAATGCACGTTTTTGCCTCTGTGCTTTGCAAATATTTGATACTTCCTATTATTCCTTTAGAACGCTGTCCATGCTTATGTAATAGGTTCTTAATGAAAGAACTAAAATAAATAACTAGAAAACTAATATTTAGTTCGTTAACAATATTTTTCAACCAGTTACTATATACCATACATACTTCTAGATACTGTAAATACAGAGGAAAAAAAAAAAAAAAACAGACATGTTCCATTATGTTAAGGAGATACAGTCTAGTCAGGTAAGTGAAACCAACTAATGAATTAAAATTATAATTATACTAAATACTACAGAACCATAAATAGCAACACAGGGACTAGTTACACAAAATTTACAAAATCGTGATATATTTTATTCTGAAGGTAGAAGTAGACTTCTTTAAAGAAGTGACATCTGGACAGATACATAAAAAAGTAATATAGATTAAATAGGGTGAAAAGAAAAGGGTCAAGAGAAGAAAGTTTTAAGTGAGGAAAGTGTTCCATGAAGATGAAGGCACATACACAGAGGTCTGCGGCGTCACACATCCAAGGCACTGAAACAAGAGGTAGTGGGAATGTGGAAGGATGCAGAGAAGGATGCTAGCTGGAGCAGGAGCATCAAGTGAGATGACACAGAATTTTGTCTTTATTCTAAGGGCAATGGAAAGACACTGAATTATTTTAAATAGGAAAATGACTTGAAAATATGTTTTTAAATTTATCTCTCTAACACCTTTGTGAATAGTAAGGAATCAAGGACAGATAGAGAGAGACAAATAAGGAGACTATTGTACCAGTCTAATTAAACTATAATATGAACAGCAAGCAAGGTTATGTATGAGATGGAGATAAGTGAACTAAGAAATTAAAGACGGTGTCTGTGGGAGTAAAAATCACAACTTGGGGCAGGTAGTTGGCATAATGGTTACATCATTGGATTTCCACATGGCCTGCTGTGGTTCAAGACCCAGATCCAGTGGCTTGCAAATCATGTCAGGCGTGTGTGCGTGAGTGACCAAGATCTTGGGAGGAGAATGGGGAAGGGATTGCAACATGGCTATGCTCCTGAGGAGGTGATGATTTTTCACTTTTTCTCTCATTGTCTCTGTCTCTCTCTCGCTCTCAGAAAAGCTCAAGTACCCTAAGGCAAAAAAAAAAAAAAATCACAACTTAGTACTAGGTTGGACATATGAAAATAGAAAAAATAGTGTAGAACCACTATTAGGTTTTTGGATTACATGCTAGATAAATTCAGCAATATTAAAAAAAATAAAAAAATAAAGAAATAATAGAAAATAACCAGACCAGTGACACTGATTGCTGAGAGAGGGCATGCAAAAGATGATAAGTTTTTCTTTTTAATAACTTGATTTGGAATGCTTGAGATGAGTAAAGTCGACAATTTGTTTTTTTGGATATAAGCATTTTATGCTAAGTGGGATCTATGCTCAAGTTTTGCCTTGTAACCCACTCAGATGGGGTTAATAGTATAATTATGAAAGATATATCATAGGAAATAGACAGTGGTAAAAGTAAAAAACAATCTTAGAACTAAGCCTTAAAGAAATTCCACTTCTAGGCTAGAGAGAAAAGAATAAGTGTTCAAGAAATGGAGGAAGAGTAGCCTGAGAACCATGGAAAAATTAGGAATACTATAATAGAAACCAAAGAAGAGAGGGTTTGGGAAAAGCTATGTTTTTAAAGTGTTGGAAATGAAAAATAGCCAAAGAAAATTTAAGGTTTGGAGTAAAATGTACTTCAACGAAAATATATGAATCTAATTACTAATTCAAGTAAAGTTTGTAACATAGCAGGGGTCGATGATGGATTGTGCTATAGTGAACAAAGTCATGCAGGCATCAGTGGAAGAAAGTTAATGTCGATATCAAGAAATGTGTGAACTAGAAGGTAAATTAAGACCCCAACAGAGTATTCAGTAACAGAAAATAATATGTAAATAAGAGCAGCAATGGATAAGTACATTAAAATGGTTGAAGAAATCACTGAAATATTGGAGGAACATTTAAACAAACACAATATTTTAAACAACAACATAGCAAAGCACAGAAAGTGGAAGTGACCACCACATAATCTCAGAAATGACAAGGAAATAGGCTGGCTGAAGCCTGGGAAAAAATTTGGGAAAAAAGTAAAAATATGGTTCATTAAATATGACTCTTATGAATATTTTCAATGGCTGGATTTCACATTCTGTTCTCCTCAGACTGCCAGGAGAGTTTTGGATTTGTGAGCATATAAGGTAAGAACGTGTGGATGTTTTTAAGACTCTTCAGGTCATCAACTCAAGGGAAAAAACAGAGACTAGGGTCAGCACAGCTTAAGTCTTAGAAATATCAGGCTCAAGGTGCTGAGGCTGTGATGAAGACAGTTGCAGGGAAAGATGTGTGAGAGCTGGAGGAAGGAAATTAAAGTACTTTGTGAACAATGGGGTAAAGGGGATGAGAGGTCAGTATTAAAAAGAATTCTGTATTTCAAGTGAGGAAAAGATCTCCACAAATACAGAAACAGAATATAGGGATTAAAAAAAAAGATAGTAGCAACCAATGTATAATTGATTAGTCACTGAATAGAAAATAATTTTCTGTATTTTTCTAAAATTTTCTATAATTTTCAGTATAAATTATATTACATTGAAATGTATTAAGTTGCATTTCCAATGATAAAGCTAGTAAACGATTCATCTGGAAAAGAGAAACTTTTTTAGAGAGCACGTGCATGTGCGTGCTAGAGAGAGACACAGAGAGTGTAAGAAATCACCTCCCAGGGAGATGGGATGGTGCGATCCCTTCTTCATTCTCTTCTTGGAATTTTGGGCATGCACCCACACACATCCTAGCATGCTTTTTTTCAAGCAGCTGGGTCTAGGACTCAAACTGCTCAGTGACTATGGGGAATCCAACTGCCTTCATCACCAAGCCATTTCCTGGTTCCAGGAAAACATAAACCTTTAAGGAAAAAGAAATTTACACATGACTCCCAAGCTAGTGTTAAACGCTTGGCTGACAGCTCAATATTGATTACTTTTATTCTCTCTCTTTCTCCCATAGTATATCATCTGAAATATATGACCTTGAATATATTTACAAAGGAGGGCCAATATTTTTAAATAGCATTGAGGGAAATTTCCTCTTAAAAATCAAATATTAACATTTTCAACTTAAAATTATAAGCTAAGAAGTCAATAGTGTAAGCAGCCACTAAATACATCATAATCAAAGTAACTTCAGGGAAGCAAAGAAGACCACCATGAAATCATAAGGAAAAGGTACCTAAATTGAAAATTTTGAAACCAGACTTAGCTCATTAATAAAAAGACGCATGTTTACTCAGGAGTAGCATTCTACATACTTAACAATAGTAACTTGACAACAGGAATTTACCAAACAGAATGCATAGGCTGAGAATGAATGACAGTCTGCAAGTCAGCCTCTGATCTCTTACTCTGTGAAGAAGGAAGTAAGTTTGGGGCTAGACTGTGGGAAGAACTGTATCATGTGACTTGGGTTAAGAAAAGGAAGCAGAATGACAGTGGTCTGTAGTCCTTTAAAGAAGGATCCAGAAATACTGCAATCCTTTAACCACAGTTGGGTCTCTTATCAAAACACACTTTTTGAGTATTAGCCTTAGGTACAGTCTTAATGAGTTAATTCCCTTTTAAAAGTTTCTTTGGAAAGAGAGAGAGAGAGAGAGAGAAAAAAAAAATGAGAGTGAAAGCACACGGCCCCATAGCAAAAATGTCTCTCAAAAGAAAAAAAAAAAGTGTCCTATTTAACTTTTCATTGTGGCCTCTGGCATGGTTTTTAGATTATAGCAGATTTTTAGAAGGGGGTGATAGATGATACCATAATATGTGTGTAGACATACACATGCGGGTAGATGAGTAGACAAAGAATTTAATGTATCCACTGAGAAGGCAATACTAGTCACTCTCCCCGGATAACGCATGATGACGACTCATGATTTGTTCTTAGAAACTACATATTCTATATCAAATAGAAAATAGTTTCCTGCCAATCATGGCTTAAGAGGAATACCATTAAACGCATAGTTTAAGAGAAGTAATTACAGACAATGCTGGTGCAGTTCCAGAATACAGTATCTAGAGTTGATACCACTAAGCGTATTACAAACAAGTTCAGGACTCTGGACATACATCCACAAAATAGGTAACTTTATAGAATTATCTGTACACATTTCCTTTTTCTAGCTTATGGAAGAGCATTTTCCTTGATCAGACAAAGGATGTTTTCTGAGTGTTTAGGAGACCATTCCATTATAACAGTAGTTAGGGTTGTATTTTGCCTAAAGATTTGAAATCATTAATGAAATGTAAGAGCTTATAGAAACTTTAAGATTTTCTACATTAATTTTCAGTTTGTTGAATTATTCTGTTTGGGTTTATTGGCATATTTTATGACATTTTATAGTCGCTTTAGGGCTAGCAGGTGGTATGGTGGTTAAGGTCGCTGGACTCCAACATGGCGGTCCACGGTTTGAGTCCTGGACCTGGCGGGTTTCTCTCTTTCTCTCTCTCCCCCTCTCTCCCTAATGGTCAAATGAAAATAAATAAAGTTAAATAAAATAATTCTTTAAAAACTATTTATGTATTAGATCTATGTAAATCCCTTTTTATTTCTAGTATTGTTTATGTCTCTTTACACTCATGGTCAATTTGGCTAAACCTTTGTCATTCTAAATATTTCCATTATAAAAACTTTTAATTTTGTTGAACTTCTTTGTAGTATATATTCTATTTTATCAGTGTTTATCTTAACTATCACTTTCTTCCTTTTCATTTCTTTCAGCTCATTTTATTGTTTCCTTTATAATTTTATTAGCTGGCTATTTACTTGTTAATTTTCAGCATTCTTTCCTTTTTAGTATGAACAGTAAAAATTAAATTGACTTCTAAATACTACTTTAGCTATATTGCATGCATTTTGATATGGGATGTTTACATAATTTTAATTCTAAGTATTATCTACTTTTTGTTATATACTCTTTTGTGATTCAGAAGTTATTTAGAGGCTTATTCCTAAATATGTAATATTTTATGTTATCTTGCTATTGATTTCTACCTTAATTGCATTGTGTTTAAAGAACATATTCTCAATGCCAAAGAGTTTTTGAAATTTGTTGGTACTTGCTTTATGAGTTTATAGGTTATCAATATCATATAAAAATGTGATTGAAAAACAAAGGTGTGATTTCCTTTGTGATATGCAACAATATATATGTCTTGAATAGCTAAAGTCTGTGAATTATTTTGTTTAAATTTATATCTAATATAATCTTGCTTTTTATTTTAATTTGTCAATTATTGAAAGAGGTACAACGAGAGTTTCCTCATTGTACATTACATTCATGGTATATTTAGTATTCTCTGCAGTTATGTCATTTTTTAATTTAAAAAAAAATCTGTTTAGGTCTATTTAAGTTTAGAATATTTTTCTTTTTTTTTCTGGAGAGGTTTTTGCTATAGGGCACATGCGCTCACCAGAAAGAGAGAGAGACAGTCAGACAGATAGAAAGCAAGAAATCACCCCCTGGGGGGATGGCCACACCTCAATCCCTTCTCCTCCATTCTTCTCTCGGGATCTTGGGCACGCACACACACGTGCCCCGGGTGAGTTTAAGCCACTGGGTCCAGGACTTGAACCATGGTCGACTACATGAGAGTCCAGCGACATAGCCATTACGCTAACTGCTGATCCCAGTTTAGAATATTTTTGTCATCCTAATGGAATTAGAACTTTTGTCATGATACATATCCATTTTATCTCTACTAATACTCTCTTGCCTTAAATTCCTTATTACCTGGTATTTAGGTGGTTATAATGTTTTTGTATTTTTGATAATTGATGGTGGTTGATATTTTGTGGGATGGGAAAGGGTTATGTTTTTCTGGCATATATTTTTTGTCCATTTACTTTTAAAACTCTCTCTTAAGAGTTTTAAAGATAAATTTTACAAATACAATAGCTGTGTTTGCTGTTAGTCCAAAATTCAATATAATATCCTGTTTTTTTCTTGTTTTATGTTTGTTTGTTTTTTTCTATAGGGTGTGTGCGCTCACCAGAAAGAGAGACAGAAGGAGAGAAATCACCCCCCAGGGGGATGGCCATGCCACAATCCCTTCTCCATTCTCCTCTCAGGATTTTGGGCACACACGCACATATGCCCAGTGTGTGTTTAAGCCACCAGGTCTGGGACTCAAACTGTGGTTGACTACATGGGAGTTCAGCAACATAGTCATTACACTAACTGCTGGTCCCAATATCTTGTTTTTTAACTGACTAGTAAAATGCCTGTTATTTCAATTATGATAATAGATGTGTTTTCCCATTCATTACTTCTATTTTAGTTTGTGCTTTTTAAAAATTTATTTTTAAAGAATTAATTAATTTTATTTATTTATTCACTTTTTAAAAAAAATTGAACAGAGAGAAACACATGTACACACACACACACACACACACAGAGAGAGAGAGAGAGAGAGAGAGAGAGAGAGAGAGAGAGAAAGTGAGAAAGCAAGCCACAGGTCTGAGACTTGAACCATGGTCAGCCATGTGGGAGTATCCAGTACCTTAACCACCACGCCACCTGCTGGTCCCTAGTTTGTGCTTATGAATTGCCCATTTTTTCCTGTTTATTTGTTTCTACTTGCTTTTAAAATAGAGTTGTTTTCCTTTTCCTCTCTTAATTTGCTCTTCTCTGTTTCGGAAGTGGTATACACTTTAAACACTCAGTAGTATTAACTCAGGTATCATTTTGTTTGCACACTTCAACTGTAAACCACTGTAATAAAAACTCCCTGGCCTTTGCATTACTGAATTCCATAGTGTGTCACTATTTTATAATGCAATGGTGGTATTTCTGGCTACCCGCAAGTAAGCTTGTACTTGAAAGAGACCTTTTTTTTTCTTTTAAGGAATATTACATATTTACTTATTTCAACATATATGTGTATATAAAATATAAATGATTATTTCTCTAGATAAACAACACATATATTGTGTATTTCTATCTAGGATTTATATACAATATGGAGTTAAAAGAACACATTAATCCTAATTGGCCCCCAAATGGCTTAAAGCGTCTAAGCAGGATAAATACAACAATGAGTCCATTATGAAGCAGAAAAGCTACATTAAAAATTTTAAGATTTAAATTTGTTGACTTAGAAAATTGGACAAATGCAGAGATAAGACTTTTTATTTATTTTTTGTTTTGGTGAGAGATTTTCCTATGGGGCACATTCACTTGTAGGACAGACAGAGAGACAGAAAATGAAAAATCGCCCTGTGGGAGGATGGCCACACCACAATCTCTTCTCCATTCTCCTCCCAGGATCGTGGGCATGTACTTCCACAAACCCAGCATGTTTTAAGCAGCTGGGCCCCAGGACTTGAACCGCAGTCGACTACATGAGAATACAGTAATGTAATCATTATGTATGCCATCTGCTGATCCCAAGAAAAAACTTTCTTTTGATAAGCTAACTGTTTATTTTTTTTAACTGAATTCAAATATAATTTACTTAGGTCTAATGTAATTACCACTGGCAGGCAGTAATGCAGCCATGCATTTGTGCAGTGGACAGTTGTCTGTTGTGAGCACATACATAAATCTGGTTATTTTAGGGTTCTCAAAACAAAATATTATCCCCAATGAAGGGCATCGCTGCTCAGAGGCTGGTGTCCCATTGGAAGTCCAGTTCCTAAACCAAACTAAATAGGCCAGGTATGGCAGCATGTACCTCTGGTACTAGCTAACTGCGAGGCAGAGGAAAGGGATTACAAACTGGAATGACCTTGTCAAAAAAACCTACCTATCTTTTCCTTTTTCTTGCTCATAAAGAAAACAAACAAAACAAAACACCTTTAAAATTATCTTTTTGCAATTTTTTTTTTTTTCTATAGGGCATGTGTGCTTGTCAGAAAGACAGAGAGAGACAGAGAGACAGAAAGCGAGAAATCACCCGCCAGGGGGATGATCATGCCGCAATCCTTTCTCCTCCATTCTCCTGTTGGGATCTTGGTCACCCATACACACATGCCTGGCATGAGTTTAAGCCACCAGGTCCGGGATTCGAACTGTGGTTGACTACATGGAAGTTCAGCAACATAGCCATTATGCCAACTGCTGACCCCATCTTTTTACAAATTCTAACAAATGATGTCACAATCATTGATTTTTTTAGTGTATTTTTCACTTTCCTCTTTGTTAATTTAGTGCTTGGCAATTTGTACCCAATGGGCACAGAACATGTATGAATCTCAAGACTATGTCAGGTAGCAGGAAATGAAATTTGGCCGTACTAGTTTGTGCCTAGTAAAGGCAACTCTGTAAATATTATATGTATGTTAATCCAATGGTACTAATCAGCTCTTAGCTGGGACATCTGTGATAGGATAATTGTCATTACTACTTAATACAGTAAGCAATTTCATAAACATTATGCAATGTCTCAGCATCTGTTTTCATCTTCTTTAAACTCCTTTCAGCTGTCTGACTGTGGCATCAATTCTCTTGTGTGTCAAAGTCATAGCTGTTTTTTTTTTTTTTTTTTTTTTTTTGGAGAGGTTTTTCGCTATAGGGCGCGTGCGCTCGCCAGACAGAGAGAGAGAGAGACATAGAGACAGAAAGCGAGAAATCACCCCCCAGGGGGGATGGTCATGCCACAATCCCTTCTCCTCCATTCTCCTCTCGGGATCTTGGGCACGCACGCACACGCGCCCGGCGTGAGTTTTAAGCCACCGGGTCCGGGATGAGAACCGCGGTCGACTACGTGGGAGTCCAGCGACATAGCCATTACGCTAACTGCTGTTTCCCTAAGTCATAGCTGTTTTTCTGTGTCTTAAAGATATCCATGATTTCTGAACAATCTGATGTATTATAATGCAACACAAAGCAGTAAAGTGTAGGGCTTTACACTCGTTTTATGGGAGGAGAGAAAGTGTTAAATAGAACTATGAAGAAAACAGACGCTGGCATTAGATCATTTTGTTTCAATTTCCAGATCTTTTATTTACTAGCTAGGCCAAATGACTTAGTTCCGTGTGCTTATTTTTCCTTGTATGTAAAATAGAGCTACACTTATATCTCTGGAAAAAGGAATGAGACAGCACACTTCAAAAGGTTTGGCACATAGTAGGTGCTCAGCTAATGGTAGTTTGTATTGCACATTTTTTTAAGAGAGATTTTTTGCTATAGGGCTATGTGTTCACTGGAGAGACAGAGAGAGAAAGAGATTGAAAGCGAGATGTCACCCATTAAGGTGGATAACCATGCTGCAATCCCTTCTCCTACATCTCCTCTCGGGATCTTGAGCATGCACACACATGTACCCAGTGTGAGTTTCAAGTCACTGGGTCTGGGATTTGAACCATGGTTAGCCATGTGGGAGTCCAGCACTGTAACCATTATGCCAACTGTTGGTCCCATAATTATTTTTTAATGTATTTTTTAATTGATCTCTTCTATAAGTGAGAGAGACAAATAGAGACATAGATAAGTACTCCCACAGGATTTGCTACTATGACCCAGCCCCAGCTTCTGCCACCTTAGGATCATGGATACGTGCATGCTCAGTGTATGCAGAGAGATCACCATCTACAAATCTAGAACTTTCCCATGTGGGTCAGCCTCACAGAGTATGGGATTTTAGCACTGCACCACCATCTGACACCTAATTCTTTGGATATATTTTGCAAGCCACATTAGATTTGAAAAATTGAAATATGTGCTGAATGTCTAGGAAAAAAAAATTCTTTGCTTTCCTGTTTTGCTGATACTTTTAATTTCAGTTGCTACATATTTAGTTCACAGAATAATCTATACCTTCATATGTATCTTTTTGTCAAAAGTAACCTTTCCAGATAAAATTTTATAAGTAAATCTAAATTTATAACAATGGTAGAATGCAAAATTTTGCCCAAGCCCTTGCTTTGCCTATGTGCCCATGTCTTCCATAACCAAATCCGGTGAATATAGACATCTAACAGGTTATTTTTCTCAGATGTAGAACAGGTAAAATCACAAATCCTCAAAGCCTCGATACTTAAAGTCATTTATTCTTTTTTGGGGGGGAGAGGTTTTTGCTATAGGGTGTGTGCGCTCGCCAGCCAGACAGAGACAGACAGAGAGAGATAGAGAGCGAGAAATCACCCCCCAGGGGGGATGGCCACGCCGCAATCCCTTCTCCTCCATTCTCCTCTTGGGATCTTGGGCACGCACGCACACGCACCCGGCGTGAGTTTTAAGCCACCGAGTCCGGGACGTGAACCGTGGTCGACTATGTGGGAGTCCAGCGACATAGCCATTACGCTAACTGCTGGTCCCAAAGTCATTTATTCTTTATCTATGTAGATAAAGCATGCCTACAAGTACTTTCTGTGAATTTATTTAGCTAAAAACAAGTTCTTATAAATTATAGAACACACAGAAATGGTAAACAAAGGTTATCATGATTGCATCCAGTAAACAGCTTGTCATGTGACATCTGATATAACGAGGAATAAGGATGTATATGTTACATATAAAGGTTTATACAAAAGAATGATAGGGAGCGGGCTCACTGATACAGAACATAAACATTCATGATGAACATTGGAAGCTGAGGAGCAAATGTAGGTAATGTGTATGACACCGCAAATTACTGCTAAAGCATGCATTTGGTCAAGCTGGTTCTTTGAAAAGATAAATAAAATTGATATACCACTAGCGAGATTTATTAAGAAGAAGAGAGAAAGGAACCAGATGAATCAGTCCTGAAATGAAGCAGGCAAAATAACAACAGATATAGTAGAAATACAAAACATTATTAGAGGATACTATGAACATCTGTATGCCAAGAAACAAGATAATTTAGATGAGATGGACAAATTCCTGGACACGTATAATCTACCTAGATTGACTAGGAGGATATAGGAAGTCTGAATAGGTCCACAACAAGCCAGGAGATCGAATCAGTTATACATAACCTCCCAACAAAGAAAAGCACTGGCCCTGATGGATTCACCTCTGAATTCTACAAAACTTTCAAAGAAGAGTTAACCCCCATTCTGCTCAAGTTATTTCTAAAGATCCAAAAGGGTGAATCTCTCCCTACTATGAAGCCTCTATCACCTTTATCCTTAAAACAGGTAAGGACAGGACAAGGAAGGAAAACTATAGACCAATATCCCTGATGAATATAGACACAAAGATTCTCAACAAGATATTAGCAAACCGTATCCAACAACTTATAAAAAAGATTACACATCATGATCAGGTAGGCTTTATTCCAGGAATGCAAGGTTGGTTCAACATACACAAAACCATAAATGTAATACATCATATTAACAGGAAGAAAGATAAAAACCATATGGTCATATCAATTGAGGCAGAAAAAGCATTTGATAAGATACAACATCCCTTCATGTTCAAGACTCTCAGCAAAATTGTCATAGAAGGGTCATTTTTCAACACAATAAAAGCTATCAATGAAAAACCCATTGTGAACATCATCCACAATGAGAAAAGCTGAGAGCTTTTCCACTGAAAATGGGTAAAAGACAAGGATGCACACTTTTTTTTTTTTTTTTTTTTTTTTCCTTGAGAGGTTTTTGCTATAGGGCCCGTGTGCTTGCAAGACAGAGAGAGACAGAAAGACAGAAAGCGAGAAATCACTCCCCCAGGTGGGATGGCCACGCCGCATCCCTTCTCCTCCATTCTCCTCTTGGGATCTTGGGCATGCATGCAAACGCACCTGGTGTGAGTTTAAGCCACTGGGTCTGGGACTTAAACCACGGTCGACTACATGAGAGTCCAGCAACATAGCCATTACGCTAACTGCTGGTCCCAAGGATGCCCATTTTCTACACTCCTTTTCAATATAGTACTGGAAGTCCTCATCAACACAATCAGAAAAGAGGAAAAAGTAAAAGGCATTCAAATAGGAAAAGAAGAGGTGAAACACTCTCTATTTGCAGATGACATTATTATATACATAGAAAGACCCAATGATTTCCCTGAAAACATTTCTGGAAGTAATACATGAATACAGTAAAATTTCAGGATACAAAATTAATATCCAGAAATTTATAGCAGTTCTATATACCAACAACAGGCAGACTGAGATAGAACTGAAAAAAGTTATTCCATTTACCATGGCCACAAAAAAAGTGTAACATACTTTGGGATATATCTAACCAAAGAAGTTAAAGACCCCACAAGGAAAACTATGAGAAGATAAAAAAAATAAACTGAAAATGACACAAAAAGGTGGAAGGATAACCCATGTTCCAGTACTGGAAGAATTAATATAATCAAAATGACAATTCTACCCAAATTAATATACATACTTAATGCAATGCCAATCAAAGTGCCAGGCACATTCTTCACAGATCTAGGAAAGACAATCATAAAGTTTGTCTGGAATCACAAAAGACGCCGTATTCCCAAAGCATTCTGCACAAGAAGAGTAGAGTGGGAGGCATCTCACTCCTTGACCCAAAAATATACTACAAAACTGTTGTATTCAAAACAGCATGATACTGGCATAGAAACAGACATGTGGACCAATGAAACAGAACAGAGTCCCAGAAATAAATTCCCAAACATACAGTCAACTGATTTTTCACAAGGGGTACCAGTTAACCCAGTGGGAAAAGGAAAACCTCTTCAGCATAGGTGCTGGAAAAACTGGATTTCCACTTGCAGAAAGATGAATCTGAACCCCTACCTCTCACCACACCTCTGAGAAAAATCAAGACAAGGTGGATCAAAGATCTAAATCTAACACCTCAAACTATAAAACTGCTCCTAGAAAACACTGGACAAACTCTTGGAGATGTTGGGGTAGGGAAAGACTTCTTAAATAAGACCCCCTGAAGCACAGTGGATAATCCCCAAAATAGACAAACTGGATTACATCAGACTAAGAAGTTTCTGCATGGCAAAAGACATAGTAATTAGTGTGACTAGACAGCCCTCAGAATGGGAAAATATTTTTGTAAACTATACGTCAGATAAGGGACTGATAACCAGAATTCACAAGGAACTCAAGCAGCTGTTCTGGAAAAAGACAATCAATCCTATTAAAAGATGGGAGAATGAGTTGAAAAAAACACTCTCTAAAGATGACATATGAACAGCTAAAAGGCATATAAAAAATGCTCAGTATCCCTCATTGTAAAGGAAATGCAGATCAAAACAACAATGAGATACAACCTAACCCCAGTCAGAATGACTAAGATTAAAAAAAAAAAAATGATGTAAGTGCTGTGATGAAAGGGGAACCCTCTTACACTGCTGGTGGGAATGTAAATTGGTTCAGCCACTGTGGAGAACAATTTGGAGATTACTCAAAAATCTACAAATACAACTACCATATGATCCAGCAATCCCACTCCTTGCTATCTACCCAAAGGACAGAAGAATACTTAATCGGAAAAGTGCTTGCACATTGATGTTTATTGCGGCACTATTCACAATTGCTAAGTCATGGAAACAACCCAAATGCCCATGAACAGATGAATGGATAGAAAAACTGTGGCACATATACTCAATGGAACGCTATTCAGCCATTAATAAACAACAAAACCCTGTTTTTTTGACAGGAAGTGGATGAATATGGAAGATTTACTGCTGAGTGAAGCAAGACAGGCTATGAAGGAGAGGCATTGTATGTACCCACTTAATATATATCAAGTGTCTGCACCCTATGACTGAAACTGATTGACTAAAGGATATAGAAACACAGTATATAGATGTAAATACAAGATATAGTGTGTGTGAAAGAGGAGGGTCTGAGGAAGGACATTTAGAAGAAAAATAGGGAGGCAAAGCATGTGGCACAAAGAAATGTGGTATTATCTGTTGAAGATATTTTGTAGTTTTATCAGTTGTACTAAGGAGAAATGTTCACCTGTTGAAATATCCATTTTGTAAGCCAAATAATAATGTGATTGAATGTATAAAATAAAATAAAATAAAGTAAAAAAAGAAATAAAAATAAAGAAATTGGAAAGATTGTTTTTTTCTTTCTTTTTTTTCTGTTGTTGCTGTTGATAGGGCATATATACTTCCCAGAGAGACACAGAAAGAGCTAGAAGGATAAAGAGAGAAAAATTATCATCCCTGGGGAGGATGGTCCCACCACAGTCCTTGCTCTTTCATTCTCTCTTGGGATTTTGGACACTCATACATATGCACTTGGCATGATTTTCAAGCTGTTGGATCCAGGACTTGAACTGTACAGTGGCCATGTGGAAGGGATACAGTTGTCTAATGAATTTTTTCTCTTATGCAGTAACGCCATACCAAAAGAGAAAACATTTTACCGAATACATTTAATTTTTTTAAAAAAAAGCTTAAAAATTTTGTCACTGTAAAAAAATCTTAGTCCCCCCCGCAGATGAGTGCATATTGTTTTGTTATATCAATTCATAATGCTTTTAAATGTTTTTGTTTTCTGGTTTCAGTTTTTTTAATGTTTTTATGTTTTTAGTTCTGTGCTTAAAAATAAAAAGTTTACTTATTCTTTAGCAAGTAATATAAATGAAATAGAGGTCAGCTCTATGACCTGCTCACCATTCATAAGCTTTAAAATAAATTCCCAAAAAACTATACTTGATGGAGGAACATTGCATTCATAATACTAAAGTAAAATTAGAAAGTTTTATGAAATATTAGTTAATTTGCAATAGCGATAAATGAACATTGACTAAAATAGACTGAATGAAAATCCTTTTAAATGACATAGCATAGAAAAGAATAATAATATCCACTTCAAACGTTGCTGTTTCCTTTTGGTAGATAAATACTTATCAAATGAGATTTGTGTTTTTTAATCAAGAGTTGAACTGTCATTTTAAAGAGGTTTAGGTTTTAGATAAGTTCTCTTTTATTTATCTAACAGCTCTTTTCAAGCAAGGGCTACTTCAGAGTGTAACAAATAGAAAATGTCCAGACTTTTAAAAATGCTTTTTGTCACAATCAATATACAGAACATTAAACTCTTGTCAAAAGGAGCATTTATCCCTCTTTGGGAAGAGTCCTCCTGACACTTTCTTAGCCATTTGGTCATTTAGGACGACTTTTGTCCTAGTATTTATTATGCCTAATCCTCACAATAACCTTTTCAAAAAGGCATGGACATTTTGTTTTTATTTTGCACATGAGAAAAATAGAGTCTCAGGGAGATGAAGTGGATTGTTCCTGGTCACATAGCTAATAAGGTTTGTGTTTCCAGCACAGTCCTGACGCTCTGCAGAGACCACTCCTTCCCTGCCAACTGGATTTCCTCTCTAGGGTGATCTGTACAATAAAGTGTATATTATATACAGAAGCAGAGAGTTCATGGAGTAACAGGAGTCAAGGACAATAAGAGAGAACAGATGGACAGTAACATGAATGAGGAAAAGCAATCAAAATTAAGGGGAGAGGAGAGGGGACAAGCAGGTGGTGTAGTGGTTACAGTGCTGGATTCCCATTTGGCTGACTGCAGTTTGAGTCCTGGACCTGCTGTCTTGAAAATCACACTGAGCATGTGAGCCTGCGTGATCAAGATCTCAGGAGGACAGTGGAGAGAAGGGATTGCAGTGTGGCCATTCCTCACCTTGTGAGGTGGTTTCTTCTTTCCTCTCTCCATCTCTGTCTCTCTGGTGAGTGCATGTACCTTATAGCAAAAACATAAAAAAGAAAAAGAGGCGAGGAGAGAAGTCAGTAGTCATTGCTGTTTTCTGTTATTGCCTTATTTCTGGAATCAGTTTCTGATATTGGTTTAGAGATAATCTCTCTCCCAAAGAGAGAGATTATTACTTACACTCTCAGTGTAAGTAGCTTTGAGTAAGCTGATTCCAATGTAAGCAATATGTGTGAAGCACTCAACCTAGAGTCATGCCAATCACATACTTCATTCACTCAGCCTTCATGCTAGGCCAATCAAAGCAAGGTAAAATCAATTCGAGAAAACCAAGTCTTTGTGGAACTCTAATCTGCTTTACTGGATGGATTTAAAGGTATATGGAAAACTGTTGGGACTTCATTGAGTCTCTGTGAAAGTAGAGCTAATTCTGATGAGGAGGATCAGAGAGATGCGTCTTTGTGATCTCATTTGACCCCCACATCCTTCTGCATCCAAATCCTGACCTGCCTCTACACCAGCTTACGCTTTTCAATTACGGGAATCCTTCTACTTTTGTGAAAGCCATTTAAAATTTTTATATGTAAATGTCTATGAACAAAGTCTTATTTTGTTGATTTTCTCCATTTATACATCAGAGACGAGTGTCACTCATAGGACAGTGGAAAACTAGACAGAAACATTTTCTCAGAGACAAACATTCCACTGTATTTTAGTAATCTCTATGCTTACTCATAACTCCATCCTGGTAGAAATATTGATAGTGGGAGATGCATTAATAGATCAAAATTCCTTCCCCTGTTTTTGTTTTTGCTATGGAGCACGTGTGCTTTCCAGAGAGAGACAGAGAGCGAGGAGAAAGTGAGAATTCTGACTTCACAGGCAGGTTGACCATGCCACAATCCCTTCTCCTCCATTCTCCTCTTGGGATTTTGAGTACACAACCAAAAGTGCCCAATGTGTTTTTCAAGCTGCCAAGTCTATGGCTCAAATATCTGCCCTATCAGATAATTCCTAATATTCCCAAATAAAGTTTCCTTGCAATTGCTACATATTCTGGTTTGTTCATAGCAGTCATAATTTATGCTTATTTTTCTGGCATAATTACTAATAGTGCCTTTTTTTCTCTCAAAGTAGTTCCTGGTTACATGACAAATTACATGGTAACACAATTGTTAAAAGCTCACAGCAGCATTAAATCATTACAATATTAATGATAGCAACCTTTTAATTACTGTCAGCTATATATACCTCAAGTTTATGATATCATTATCTTTTTGCATGTGCACCGCAAATTGATACTCTCAAAATATTACCTATGGCAAAACCTTTAGATTAATGCATTCTTTCAAGATATCAAATATGTGTATAATGAGTCCTGGACAGGGTGGCTTAAAAATCACGCTGGACATGTGTGCATGCATGCCCCAAATCCTTAGCGAAGAATGGAGGAGAAGAGATTGGCCATCTATCTAGGAGCTGATTTCTTACTTTCCCTCTCTCTGTCTCTCTCCAGGGAGCACACACGCCTCATAGCAAAAAAAAAAAAAAAAAATACACACACACACACACACACACACACACACATATATATACATATATATATGATGATATAAAATCTTCTACATATTTAATTTAAATTGGGTATTTAAATTGGGTGCCTTTTAATATTAATATTTAGGTAAATATTAGTGTCATGAGTTTTTTAATTTTTGTCTTTTAAGTTTCTTTCATTTCCTTTTTCTTTTTCTTTCTTTCTTCTTGTTTTTTTTTTTTTGTTTTTTGAAAGGTTTTTGCTATAGGGTGCGTGCGCTCACCAGAAAGACAGAGACAGAGAGACAGAAAGCCAGAAATCACCCCCTGAGGGGTTGGCCACACCACACACCCTTCTTCTCCATTCTCTCCTTGGGATTTCGGGCATGCACGCACTCATGACCAGCGTGAGTTTAAGAAACCAGGTCCAGGACTTGAACTGCGGTGAACTACATGGGAGTCCAATGACATAGCCATTTACACCAACTGCTGGTCCCAAGTTTTTTCATTTCTTTTATGAGCAAGAAAGATAGGAAGAAGGAGGCAGAGAGACAGCTCCCCAGCTGGGTCTTGACATCATTATCCAACCCCACTCTCAGCCAGTCTTGGAACCTGAACACACACACACTTGGTATATTTAGAGAAGTGTCCATACATGAACCTGGGACCTTCCACTGTGGGTCAGCCTCACAGAGCATTGTATTTTATCACTGTGCCACTGTCGGGTCCCATGCCACAATTTTTTTTTAATTTACTTGTATTTATCATCATTATCCTTTTTAAATTTGACCAGTAAGAAACAGAGACAGAGAGAGGGAGAAAGAAAGTGAGAAAACAAGTCACCAGGTATGGGACTTAGCTGCAGGCAGCCATGTGGGAGCTCAGTGCCCTAACCACCACACCACCAACTGGCCACATCACAAAAACTTAAAAAAAAATGTACATCAATATTCTTTGAGAAAAATACATTAAATTTTAAAAAAAATACTTACATTAGTAATCTAATGCCTGTTTCCAGCTACAAAATATGGGTGTTTAATGAGGCTATGAGGAAAAACAAGGAGTTGAAGAATTCCTCTTCTTTAAAATAGCATTGGAAGTGTTTCACAAAACATTGGATGATCCTAATCTTTCTGTGTCTTTATCTCTCTCTCTCTCTCTCTCTCTCTCTCTCTCTCTCTCACACACACACACACACACACACACACACATCTTTCCTAGCATCCTAGCTCTACAATTCCACCTAAATTGATTCATTGATAATTGTTCAGTTTTGTAAACTCCAACATAGCTAGAGAAACATATACTGTGGTAGACTACATGGGCACTGCCAGTTCTATCTCCTCCTGCATTACCTGATACATCAGAAAAAGAAACAGTGGGTTACTCCCCCCCCCCCCTTTCCTGGCTACAACATTCCCCCTCTTTAAACTGAAAGTCCTATATTTGGGGGATCCTGTCAGTCTCAAGCACATTGATGACCTCACCAGTGACATATCACAACAGTGCCAAACATTGCATTGTGTCAGCATACTCCCCCCGATCTAAACCAAACAAGATAGAAAAGTTTCGCTTAGGTTTTATTATTACTATTTTTAATTTATGGAATTATCTTTTAACTTTTTTCATAGGGGCATCTGTTCACCAGAGAAAGATGGAGTGAAAGAGAAAGTAAAAAAGCAGCTTTGGCCCCCATAGGGAATGATCACACCACAATTCCTTTCTATTTTTCCCTCCCTTCTGAGACATGCACACACATGCACTGGCATATTTCTCAAGCCACCAAGTTCAAGACTCCTACTACACCACATGTGAAATCCAGCTGCTGTAACCACCACACTTCATACTGTACCAGAACTTATTTTTTGTGGCATTAAATAAGAATCTAACTTAATATTTGTATTTAAAATATTGCCAATGGTCCTAATATCATCCACTGAATGTTTTATTTTTCCTACAGACTTCAAGACCAAATATATGTAAACATTTCATTTTTTGTTCTTGTTGAGTTAGATGAGAATTTTTCCTACATATTTCTTATTTGGTTTTACTTTGCTAGATATTTTATAATTATTTTGTCAATTATAAAAGAAGTCCCATCTGGTATGTATAAAATGTTCATAGTGCCAACCTTATTCATAACAGCTAAAATCTGGAAACAACCCAAACGTACATCAACAGGAGACACATTCATATGATGTGATATTTTTCCACAATGAGAAGAAACAAATCCCTGATACTCATAAAAACATGAATGGATCTTTAAAATATTGACTGAAAGAAAACATGCAGAGATATACACAGATACACACAGACATACATGCAATGCATGATTTATGTCCAAGAACGGTCAACATTAGCCTATTGTGACAGAATAATGAACACAAATACATTCTGGGTTGTGGATGGGGGTATATAAAAGAGACATGAGCAGTGGCATGCTGGTAAATGCAACCTTTCAAAATATCTATACACACGTATATAAGTTTATTAAATTTTTGCTGATTGAAGACATACATAGCTACATTTACTCATAACATACAATGCATGGGGCATGCTCAAAGTAGTCAGACCCCACATGACTGACCGCATGGCTAGAACTTCCCTCCCTGTTGCTTGAAAAACTCACTGGATATGTGTGTGTGTGTGTGTGTGTGTGTGTGTGTGCGCGCACATGCTCAAAAACTATAGGGTGAAGAAGTGGAGAAAAGGCTTATGGCATTATCATTTCCTATTGGAGGGTACATTTTTCCCCTCTCTGCTGTCTCTTTGTCTCTCACTCTTTCTCTCTCCCTGGCATTATGAGTGCACGCATCTTCTGGCAAATTTCTTAGAATCACAATTTACTGATCCTTTATAGTTTCCAGGATTTCCAGTAGTTTTGTCCACAATTGACATGTTTTTACCTTTCAGTTTGCCTCATGTAGCACTAGGGCACAGATAGATATACAATATCTCGAACAAGCAAACAAGACAAAATAAGTAAATAACAAATATTGGCTACTAGACATGGTCAGATCTTTTTCTCTTTTCTGTATTCATACCTTTTGTAACATTACTTTGCAAATCTTCCCACAAAGAGGTGCCATCTATTTCCCTTGATGCTTGAATCAGGACTAGCTTTACAGAGGCAGAACAGACCATGCTAAGTCTAAACTCATGCTTAAGAGTCTTCATGGGCTTCTTGCTCTCTCAGGATCTTGCTAAGCCACTGTGTGAATGAAGCCAGGCTACTCTGTTCCTCACATGGAGCAGCTATTTCAGCTGAAGCTGTTTTAGATCAGCTAACCTTAAATAACCTGACAGTGGCAACAGGCACATAATGAGCAGAGCGAAGGCACCCAAAGCGCCTGAGGTATGGGCTCTCTTACTAGAATGTTGAGTAAGACTGCACAGAGTAGGAGCTTAGCAAATGCCGGCCGAATGAATGGCTGTTGCTCTCTTGCTTAATCCTCCATTCACATCTGAATAAAATCCACACTCTATACTGTGGGCTTGTATGATATACAACAGCTTTCTTCTTCCAACTCATTCATCCCATACTACTTTCAGCCATGTTCTTCTGTATTTAATTTAATTTTTTTCTTTTTTTTTAGGTTTTTGCTATAGTGATCATGCACTTGCCAGAGAGAGACAGTGAGAAGGAAAATGAGAAATTATTTCCCAGGAGGATGGCCATGCCACAATCCATTCTCCTTCATTCTCCTCCTGGGATTTTGGGCATACACACATATGTACCCAGCGTGATTTTCAAGACTCCAGGTCTGGCCCTTGAACTATGGTTGGCTATGTGGGAGTCCAGCATCTTAACTATGCAGAACCTACTGGCCTTGTTTTGTTCTTCTTTACCTTCTTCCAAATGGCAAGCTCATTCTCACTGCTGGACTCCATTGTTGCTCACTCTTCCTTTTGTTTGATTGAGACTTTATCATGATCCTATAGCCTCATCTCAAATATAATAAAGGCTTTCCCAGTGACACACCCACTACACACCTCTCACCACCCCTTGGTCACTCACATTTTCATCTTGAGATATGTTCTTAACACTCATCTTTAATTAAAGCAATCTTATTTGTTTTTTACATAGTGTTTATTTCCTGTATTGGAATTTAAGTTCATGAGAAGAAAACATTTTGTTTTTGTCATATTCATTAATTTAAAAACTACACTAGGCACTTGGTCCAGGAAACGGCACATAGTAACATAATTATATAACAGGTAAAAAGAACAAACAGTTCTTTAATTAATTATTTCCTGGATTAATTATAGCTATAACTTGTAACATCAAAGAATGTTTCCATAACTTCAGCTTTTATGTTTACTCCCTCTTAACCGTCTATACACACTGCATTAAAGAAATGAAATCAACACCCCGCTCCCCTTAGGGCAAGGTAGAACTAGAACAGACGAAGGAGGTCAATTTTGTATGATCAGAAGTGGATGACCAAGTGGCAACTGCTCAGCAAAACAAAAAGATGCAATTTTGTTGTCATGTGGGAAGATAGAAAAAAGAAAACCTATTTGTGCAGAAGAATCCCTTAAAAGCTTCATATTTGGAGGTGCCAGACACCTTTGAAGGGTTTTGTGTGTGTGTGTGTGTGTGTGTGTGTGTACATACTTGTTGACAGTGAAAGAAAAGAAAGGAGTTATAAAAGCAGGAGTATTCATTAACTATCAGTGTAAAGTATAAGTAGTAGTTGGAACCTCAAATATCCTATCCAGCTTCATACCTCGGGCACACACACACACACACACACTCTCACTATCTGAGCAAAGTTCATATTACTCATCTGCGATGCTGAAGCAAAGAGTCTCTGGACTTTGGGATTCTGGGTACAGCAGAGAGTAAGAGCATTTATTAATCAAGAGTATATGCTAACATGAGAATACCTGAGTCTGTCTCATTGGCTTTCAAATGCTGAGTTAGATTTATTTCCCAAAGAGCAAGGATTAGAGTTCTCTTTGAAAAATCTGAATGACCTAAGAGAAAATAACTACAAATACAGAGATTTGCCAGCCCCACCAATGAATGATGGAATTCTTCATCAAATCAACCTATGCTAAGGCCCATCAGTTAATAAGGCTGGAGCCCAGCCCACAGAGTTTCTAATCAGCTTTTTAATATCTCACACTTACATGTGAACTGGAGCCAATAAATAATCAACATTTGAGCAAAGCTTCTCGCTTATGTGGCAGGTTGAATAAACAAGAATAATCTCAGAAGAGATCACTATGAAGCTGAGAATAAAAAAATTATTTAATTCTATAATTATTTTTTTCAGATAGATACTAACTAGATAATTGAAAAGAACAGAATAATTGAAAAAAAAAAAAAGATTATGTCTAGGTCATAAGAAACAACTCTTGGGGGTATCCAGGTGGAGTGGTGGCTAAGGCAATTGAATCCCACATTGCTGGCTATTCTATTGAGTCCTGGACCCAGCAGCTTGGAGAACACAGTGAGAAAGATTGTGTGTGAGTGTGTGTGTGTGTGTGTGTGTGTGTGTGTGCATGCATGCCCCCAAACCCAAAAGAAGAATGAAAGAGAAGGAACTGTGGCATGGTCATTACTCCTGGGGAATGCTTTCTCTCTCTCTCTCCTGCTAGTACATGCACCCTATAGCAAACTAAAAAGGAAAAAAAAAAAAGACTCTTGATAAAATAATATTGAAAAATGACAATGATAATAATTTATAACAATTCTAAAAAATGTATTAAAATTTTGGAAGGTAGAGTTTGAGAAATTTCTCATAATGTAGAACAGAAAGAAAGAGGTAAGTGAATAAGAGAGAAATATAAGATCTCAGAAGATTAGACCTGGAGGTCCACCCATCCAAATAATGCAAGTAAATAAATAGAAAATGGAATGAGAGAAATGATGGGCAAGAACGTATCATAAAACTTTTCAGTACTGAATAATGTGTTTTCGGATTTTAAAATAATTAGTTTGATTTAGTTACTCCACAATGTATAAATATTTCAAGAGGGAAGATACATGATAAATAAAGATGATAAACATAAGAATCAAATGATAAAGTTTCTAAACATCAATGAACACATACTCAAATTTCTAAAAAGGTAAAAGAAGTCAGGAATAACAATGTCATAATACTTCTCAACAAAAACATTGAAAACTAAGAGGAAATGGGTAAATGCTTTAAAATTTTGGGGTGACTATATTTACATGCCAATTCAAACGATAAAGTCATTTGCATAGAATCAGATCAGAAAGTACACTGATAGTGCATCCTTTCTCAGAAAACCACTTGAGGATCTTGTCCAACAAAATAAGGACAATCTGACATTTCTATTGTTTATATTTTCAAACTAGGGACACTGAGGGAGCCTGCCAAGGCAACTTATCCTACCCATTATACTTTTATATTCTAAAGCCTGCTCAGATTTGTTATTTTTCAAATTATTATAAACAACATCTTATCATTAATAATTTTCCTTATCAACATTTTAAACCTCCTGTGATGCAATGGCCCCGTTTCAATTATATCTGACATACTTCAATTTTTACAAAACTGTAATTCTTATTCTTTCCAACACAATACCTTAATAAATTATTTCTTGTAAGTTTTAATGATTAGCTAAGCTCATGAGCATTAAATATAAATTACATTACAAGGTACAAAAGCAGATAATAATTAGAATCAAAAGAAAAGGCCCAAAGGGCAATTGAGCAGTATTATATTTTCCTTCTGTACTAAGTTTATCATTTCTTTTATTCTTTCTAGAACTGATATAATTGAGGTCAGAGGCTACAGAAATAAAAAGTCTCTTAATCATATAGGTGTTCTCCCCAAATTCATCTGTTGAGCCACTGTAACGAGATAAATGGAGTGAAAAGCAATTAAATTATTGTGTTGAAGAGTAGGGGTTTGAGGAGGAGACTAATGCTTGGGTGGTTCCAGTGCTGCCCCATGACTGAGTCCTGGTGGGTTCATAAACAGGAAATGAAGCAGGCAATGACCTGTAGGGATCATAATCACGTTCTCCCGCCCTTTGCTAGGTTGTGATACAGCTGGAAGAATCCCACCAGAAAGGCTTCTGGAGTTGGAACCTCCAAACCATGAGCTGAATAAAACTATTTTTATGAGGCACCTAGCTTCAAGTATTTCTTGTGATTTGCAGTAGAACAGACTATAACTTTAAGTTATTGTCCTTGAAAATTTTTACAATATTAAGTTATATCCACTGCAGTTAAAAAGCACATTATTCTATCAAATGGGAGAAGCATGAGGCTGTTCAGATAGCAAAAGATAATCAAGACACTATTCTTTAAAAATACTTAATTTATCTGTATTTTTTTATTTATTTTAATTTGACAAGAGAGGGGCAGAGTGAGAAAGTGAAGGAAAGTGATAAAGCAAGCCTCAGGGGTTTGGGTTTAGGTTTGGGACTCAAACTGCAGCTGGCCTTGTGGGAATCCAGCACCCTTAACTACCATTCCACCTATGGGCCCTAAGGTATTATTTCTTTTAAATTACCTAACAAAATTTTTCAAACAGAAAACTATAGATGATTTATATCATTTAGAAGGAAATAACATAATAGTCATAAATTAAATAAATACTCATAGTCTACTATTTGAGAAGAGACTTGAGGCCAGCAGGTAGCATGGTGGTTAAGGTGTGGACTTCCACATGGCCGACTGTGATTTGAGCCCTGGACCTGGTGGTTTGTTTTCTCACTCTCTCTCTTTCTATCTGTCTCTATTAAGCATATGTTCCCTATGACAAATTAAAAATAACAATAATAAATGAAACAATTCCTGAGGAAAAAAAAAAGATCTGAAATAGGTTTCAACAAGAAATATGTACTGTTTTACATGTGTAGGTGGAAATATATTTAAAAGAAAGTACAGAAGAGAAAAAAAACACAAAGTGAGTTGTGAATTTACTAAGTATATTTCCTACTTTCACTTGTTTCCAATTTGTCAGAGGGAGTGTGGACTCACCAAAGACAGAGAAAGAAAGAAAGACAATGAGAAAGCATCCCCATAGAGAACAGCCACACTGCAATCCCTTCTCCAGTTCTTCTGTTGGAATTTTGGGTATGCACACTCATGTGTCTGGCATGTTTTTCAAACTGTTAAATCCAGGACTCAAACCATGGATTTGGCCATGTGGGATCAAGAAACTTCAACCACCTCACCACTGGCTGGCCCAGAGCATTTAAGTTTTACTGGTTTGGACAATATAAAGGTAGTTCTGTCAGTTTTGCTAGGTTGACTGAATAAGATTGACACTTCATTCTTTTTGTAAATATAATTATATAATTTGAAAGAACTGTATGATTCTGACAAATTATATAATTCTAACCAATTTTGTAAATATAATTATATAATTTGAAATAATTATATAATTCTAACTGATCATATAATTCTAACCAATGCAATAGAAAATTGTGTGTGTGTGTGTATATATCAATATGGACAAAGGTGTATATGATCCAATTTCATACTGTAACCATATCAATATTATAGTGTGTTTTTCTCAATCTTAGATACATGATGTTTAATGAGGGAGATCTTGACATTTTCCTAATCTGAGGACTCAGATATAATATTACATTTAAATACCAGTAGGAGCAATTTTATTATTTAATTTATAAATAATTTTCACACTTTATAATATTTAACATCAAAATTCTTGGAATAATGGTGAATTAGCTTATTTAAAAAGTAAAATTTGTTAGAGAAAAACTTTTGAAAAAACTTTTGGAAAAAAACTCTTGTTGAAAATTATTTTCTGGTATGTTATACAAAATAATGTAATATATAATTCTTTAGAAAAAAAAGTACAAACAGGAACCAGCAGTTGGCATAACGGCTATGTCGCTGGACTCCCATGTAGTCGACTGTGACTCAAATCCTGGACCCAGTGTGTCTGGGCTCAAGTTACTGAGCTATATCTCACCATATTTCAAAAGGCGACCATCAAGATGTCCATTAGGGCTGAAGGTTTGCCTGGAGATGGGCTTCCATAATTACATATACAACTATAGACAGGATCCATTTCTTCCAGGTCTGTGGGGCTGTGGACATCAGTTTCTCTCTTTTTAAGTGAAGAATCCCTCAATTTCATACATTTGGGACTTAACAACATGCCAACTGGCTTTCCCATAGCGGATGTGTGAGTGAAAAAGATAGAGTACCGCATTAGGAAGTTACGGACTTCTTGTAACTTAATGTCAGAAGCAACATCTCTTCACTTTTGCCACATCCCATTGGAAGTGATCGCTAAGTCCAACACATACACAATGGGAGAATTGTACGAGAGTGGGAATCCCAGGCTGTGAAAAACCATTGCAGATCCTCTTAGAGACTGCCTAACATGTTCTGTTTGTACTTTTTTCTTTTTTTGTAGAGGTTTTTGCTATAGGGTGCATGTGCTCACCAGAAAGACAGAGAGAGACAGAGAGATAGAAAGCAAGAAATTACTCCCCTAAGGGAGATGGCCATGCCATAATTCCTTTTCTGGGGATCTTGGCACCCTACACACAAGCTCCCAGCAAGAGTTTTAAGCCCCAGGGAACCACCAACGACTACATGAGAGTCCAGTGAAGTAACCATTTCTCCATCCATTGGTCCCAATGTTTGGTATTTTAAACCAGTATATTTTGGGATGGTTTGTTACTTAGAAATTAGAGCATAAATGTTTGAAGAAAATATTTTCTTTTGTGATTTCCTTTATATGTAGGAAAATATTAATAGTCTGCATAATTACAATGATAAAAATACAGCATTTAAAAATCCCCTATATATAATAGTATTTATGCTGTGGTGATACACTTAAATAGCCTCAGATTGTTATAAGAAAACCGTATTTTAAATCATCAGGTTGTTTAGATATAAAATCTGTTTTAGTTGTTATCAACAGCATTTTGTCTAGTATTGGGCAATATTTCTCTGCATGTCAGCTGCAAAGCTATTGATATTTTGACCACATAGCAAGTAGATGATTTATTGATAAATTAGTTGTTTTTCAGAGAATAATAACTTAAAAATATTATTTTAGAGCCATAAGATACATAAACATAACTTGCAGTAAATTCCATATCATCAATATCTCTTTTATTACATAATTATCATAATTACAATAAAAATAAATTGCTTTCATAAAATGCACTAATTCTATTTTTATTTTGCTCAAATATCTCTTTTTAACCATTGCTTCTTGTAGACAACTACTATATTTTCTATCTTCTTATTCCCCCACCCCCAGATATGTAAATCATAAAAACAGAGTGAAGAGAGAAAAAGTATAATTTAAAAACCTACTATGCTCACTTAATGTCTACATCAGCAATTTACAACATGTAAAGAATTGAGATGTGTAAACAACAAACATTAGGATGTTTAAATCTAAACATTACTGTTAAATCGGTCCTGTGATTTTCAAACTCCATGCAAAATGGAATTTTTTCCATGCTGTGTGCTTCATAAGGTAATCATAGAATTCTCACTTTTTCAGGAAAAACTACATTAAGAAAGAATGAGGGGTGGCTGTGTAGCATAGGTAGTGGACACAGCTCTGGGTTTGCTTCATGGGTCTACCTCAACATGCCTGGCATGCAGAAACACTCTCTAGAGATGACATAGAAATAGCCAAAAGGCATATGAAAAAATGCTCAACATCCCTCATCATAAGGGAAATGCAGATCAAAACAACAATGAGGTACCACCTAACCCCAGTCAGAATGTCTAAGATTAAAAAAACAAAAAATGATAAGTGTTGGCGAGGGTGTGGTGAAAGGGGAACTCTTTTGCACTGCTGGTGGGAAAGTAAATTGATCCAGTTACTGTGGGGAACAATTTGGAGATTCCTCAAAAACCTACAAATAGAACTACCATATGATCTAGCGATTCCATGCCTCGGTATCTACCCAAAGGACAGAAGAATTCTTCATTGGAAAAGTGCTTGCACATCGATGTTTATTGCGGCATTATTCACAATTGCTAAGACATGGAACCAACCCAAATGTCCCCATATGGATGAATGGATTGAAAAACTGTGGTACACATATTCTATGGAATACTATTCAGCCATAAAAGCCAACAAAACCCTGGCTTTTGACAGGAAGTGGAAGAATATGGAAGACTTACTGCTGAGTGAAACAAGCCAGGCTATGAAGGAGAGACATTGTATGTCCCCACTTAATATATACCAAGTGCCTGTACTCTATGACCGAAACTGATTGACTAAAAGATATACAAACACAAGAAATGGGTGTAAATGCCAGATGTGGTGTGTGTGGAGGAGTGGGGCCTAGGGGAGTTCATTTGGAGGAGGGATACAGAGGAAGACCATTGACGGGATGGGGAGGTGTGGTGTTATCTGTTGAAAATATTTTGATCAATTGGACTGGGGAGAAATGTTCACATATTGAAATGTTCACTTTGTAAGCTAAACAATATGACTGAATGTATATAAAAATAATTTAAAAAATAATAATAAAATACTATGCTAAAAAAAGAAAAGAAAGAGTGAGGTGTGGCTGTGTAGCATAGGTAGTGGACACAGCTCTGGGTTTGCTTCATGGTTCTACCTCAACATGCCTGGCATGCAGAAATCCTGGCTGGCTGCATGGCTAGGGGGAGCATTACAGTATGAAGACCCTTTTGAGGTGGCACTCTTAGTCAATAAAAAAAAGCGGTGAGAGAATGATAGTGCTATGTTTCCCTACCAATAATAAAGATAATGTATATTGTTATTCATAGTGATTGTGACAAAATGGGAATCAAAAGGATAAAAGAATATGGATTAAGTTGATATTAAAATGAAACTAAATACAATAGCTCAGTCTTAGCCATCCTATATTTCCTATAGATTAGGCTGACAACTCTGTTGGAGAAGAGATGAGTAGGCAGAAGTGGCTTCATTAATATTTACATGTAGTCCTCCTACATACACCTGTACCTCCCCTGTGAACACTTATATACACACATATACCAGCATCAGGTCTATTACAATTTGAATGAAAGAACTCTATTATGGGTCAAAGGTGAAATCAAACTAGTATAGTAGGATTCTACAATCTAGAACTTGTTAATAACTAAATTCTTGTAACTCTTCTTTGACACAAAGCAAAATTACAACATCACTGTTCATTTTTTCTCAAACTTTTTTTATAAAAGCAGAGACTTACCTATTTCAGATTTAGATAAAAATGTATCATACACATCACATACATATAGTAGAATGCTAATAAGTTATGAAAAAGAATGAAATCCTTTAAGATTAAATGGGAGAGAATGGAGTATATTATATTAAATGAAATAAGCCAGGAAAAAAAGAAAAATACAATATGTTCTCATTCATATGATGAAATTTTTAAAAAAATGACCTCATATAAGTAGAGCTGAAGAATGACTACTAGAAGGTGGGAATGTTGGGACCAGTGGTAGAGGACAGAGTGATGTTGGTTAATAGAAACAGAATTATGGATTGTTAAGAACAATTTGTAGTGCTATAAAATACAGTAGGGTTAATACAGTTAACAATAATTTACTGAATATTTCAAAATAACAAAGAGAATTTCAAATATTCCTAGCACAAAGTAATAACAAAATACTTGAGATGATGGGCATACTAACTATCCCGGTCAAATCACTACATACTGTATTATTGTACTGAAAAAAATCACATTTTACTCCACAAATATATACAACTGCTATATACTAATAAAACATAAAAATTAGGGGCCAGCAAGAGGTGTGGTGGTTAAGGTTCTGGACCATCACATTTGCAAACATGGTTCGAGTCCCAGACTCAGGGGCTGAACATCATGCCAGGGTGTGGGTGCACATGTACCCAAAATACCAAGAGGAGAATAGAGGAGGTGGGACTGTGGAGTGGTCATCTCGCTGGGGTGTTACTTCTTACTTTTCCTCTTTCTGTCTCTGTTTCTTTCTGGTGAGCACACACATCCTATGACAAAAACCTTAAAATAAATAATTAAAAATTAAAAGGATCAAATTAAAATATTCTTTAATGAGTAACATAGGAGCAATAGGTGATGGGGCGGTTAAGGCAGCTGTATCCCACATGGTCGACTGTGCTGTTTGATTCCCAGGCCCAGAGACTTGAAAAATACACCAAGGGGATCAGCAGATGGCGAAATGGTTATGTTGTTGAACTCTCACATAGTCAACAGCATTTCAAGTCCCAGACCAGGGAGCTTAAAACTCACACTGGGATAAAGTGCATGTGTGCCCAAAATCCCGAGAGGAGAATGGAGGAGAAAATATTGCCGTGTAACCATCCATCCCCCCTAGGGGGTGAATTTTTGCTTTCAGTCTCATCTTTCTCTGTCTCTCTGGAGCACACATGCCCTATAGCAAAAATGTCTCTAAAATAAAGAAGAAAAATACACCAGGTGTGTGTGTGTGTGTGTGTGTGTGTGTGTGTGTGTGTTTTCCCAATATCCCAAGAGGAGAATGGAGGAAAAGGGATTGCAGTGTGGCCATCCCTGTAGAGGGTGCTTTCTCACTTTCTCTCTCTGACTTTCTCTCTCTCTGGTGGGTATACAAGCCCTGTAGCAAAACTAAAAAAAAAAAAACAAAACAAAGCATGAATATAAAAAATTTTAGGTACACATTATTATTTGTGTTCAAATTTCTGATAAAACATTTTAAGGAAATAAAGTTCTAAAATATTTAAGATTACACTTTTGTGTTACCCATGAGGGTCACATAATTTTACTTAAATATTATCACGCAATGGTAATTATACACAAAAAAGTGATAACCGCACATTGTTTATGTGTCAGAAGTTTTATATATATAATTTTTATCACAATAAATTTTAATGGGTATAGAACTTTTTCTGTAATAATAGGGAAATGGTATTCCAGTAAGATTTTATAATTTTACCAAAATTTATTCAAATTAGTTAAAAACCTATACTTAAATTCCTGGTGTATATAATTACAAGGTCTAGGTTTGATCTACTAGGCTTGATCAACTTCTTAAAAAACAAGCAAAATAGGGACCCACAGATGGCATAGCAGTTATGTTGCTGGACTCCCACATGGATATCTGCAGTTTGAGTCCTGGACCTGGTGGCTTGCAAAATATAAGTTACTGAGTGAAAGAATAAACGTACTAGCATCTTAACCAAATAAAATAAAAATACATATCACATCTTGTTTCTTATCATAATAATATGCATTAGTAACCATGGTGTAGTCTAACGATTTTTCTTTCATGGATAAGTCAGACAAGGCCATAAAGTTCATTGTGAAACAGAGAAATTTATCTTACCAGTTAGAGCCACTCAAGTCCAACTCTTTTCCTTTTCTTTCTTTGCTTCATAGGTTTTCCTAATTTCATAATATGTTACCACTGTTAAATCAGTCCTGCGATTTGCAAACTCTACGCAAAATGGAATTTTTTTCCATGCTGTATACTTCATAAGGTAATCATTCACGTGTGAGTGATTTTTTTCTTTTTTTCTTTTTTTAAGGTTTATTGCCATGGGCATGTGTGCTCGTGGGAGAGACAGAGAGAGACAATAAGAGGAAAAGTAAGAAATCACGTCCTAGAAAGGATGGCCACACTGTAATCCTGTCTCTTCCATTCTCCTCCTGGGATTTTGGGCATGCATGCACATACCCCTGGCATGAGTTCCTAGCTGCCAGATCTGGGACTCGAATTGCCATTGACCATGTGGGAGTCTAGCACCTTCATCACCATGCCATCTTCTGGCCCCAGTGAATTTTTTTTTCTTTCTAGCCTTGAAAGATCTCATTCTTATTCTAGGCACAGCAAGAATTGGAAAAAAACCTAACTAGAGAAATAAGAGAAGCTGCTACTGTTGCATCTGTATCCTGTATAGTTTCTCCTCCAAGATTATGTACAGATTTTGAAGAAAAATGGTAAGATCAGAAAAATAAAATTTTATATACTGGACTGTTTTAAAAAATTGTAAATAATGAAACCAAATATCATTTTGACATTGGGCAGAAAGGTATTTTAACTACTGCATTTTCACATACTTATTGCATTATTTAGACTACACTTGATCATTCATATTTTCTTAGGAAATAATCCCTTTAATTCTAATCTACAAATTTATTATCATAAAGCTACATAAGTAGTTCTATAATTCTCTAAATTTCCTCTGAAATTAAGTATTTCCCTTTGCTCATGGGGAAAAATCATCACATTCAATGAAAGCTGCAAGAAGTATTCTCCTCCTTCCTAGCGTCCAAGACTTGTCCACACTGGCCAGTCTTTGTGTACATCCAGAGGCTATAAAAAAACAGAAAGAATCTCACTTTGTCTTCAAATGGGGAGGTAAGTTTACAATTTAACACACAGACTTCCACAAGAGAAACAAAAAGAAAAGAGATTCATGCATCCTGAAAGCCTCAGTTCAATTCTTCTTCCTTTTCTTATTTCTTTTCTTTTTTTTTTAATTTGAAAGTTTGTTAGAATATGCAATAGCATACAATATTGCTGTGGAGTTTGAATATTTTGATTTAAATCATGTTTCCAGTAGATGCTCTGATACACATTAGGCTCTCATAAATGGTAACTATTACTACAACTCTAATTAAATAAGCACTTTCTTGCTCTGATTGTACTGTAAAATGTCTTTTAGAAAAATGATTTGATTCAGACAAATTGGAAGGGATGTTGGAATGATTGTCTATAGAAGTATTCCCTGGGATGTAGTTCAGGGGAAACTGAGTAGAACCAGACACTTTCCTGAATTTATACCTTTTGCCATCATAATAGAAGAAGCTTAATTTCTAATTGCTCGGTTAATGAGGCAAGCAACAGAAAGTGTGTTTAATGAGAAATACTAATTTTCAAGTATTGAGCAATTTGTGCCTTATTAAACATCAATAGAAATGCCTATATTCCTAATCAAAAGAAATATCCTAAAAAGAAACCAAATTCTCCCACAAATTAAGTTGCAATTTCACATTTAAAAAGCAACATTAATTTCATATTTTTAAATAACACCAAATTTTAAAATGTGACTTTTCTATTGAACATACCTTTCATGTAAATAAAAAACACGGATTTGATGCAAAATGTTAGCTACATATACACATCAATATTACATTTTGTTTAGAGAACTAGTAAACTAGAACATATTGATAGTGATTTTAAAATATACATGATTCTGATAAATAAAATACTATTAAAATAAGTTTAAAATTTATGCAGAAATCAGAAAACTTAGTAAAACAAAGTAATATAGTACTTATGTTTAAAAGTTCTGTGTACACATTGCTGGATCTCATTTTGCCATAGTACTAGAAAGAATTTGGGCTTAAAAATAGCTCATGAAATGCATTACTATTTGATACATTTTTAAAACTTGTTTAAAAAACATACATTTGTAGTATGCATTACTGGCACACATGCAGAATATAGCAGTTAAGCATTACTTTTTGTTTATTCATGACAGGTTGTGTATGTATGCACATGAGAGACTGACAGTGAAGGAGAGAGACAGGAGCTTCTCACAGGGTCTAGTCATGCCCTGGTCACCTTCCTCTAGCCACCCAGCCCACAGGATTCGGGGCACATGTGTGCTACGTATAGTTCAGTCTGACTGGCTGAGGATTTGAACTCAGGTTACCACATGGGATCCAGCTTTTCTTAAGCAGAGCTTTACAGCTGTTCTAAGGAGCCAACGGCAATGAAACATTTACCTCTCAAAACCCATTTTTATTTAATATTAGAGAAGTTTGAAACGTTGCCTGTTGTGTCAACCCTCTGTAGCATAGTGGTTTAACCCTGCGCCTAGTGAGCTGGAACTCACATGGCCAACTGTGGTCCTAGTCCTGGCCCTGGTGACTTGGAAAACATGCTGGGCAAGTACGTAAGTGTGGATTTCAAAATCCTAATGAAGTGGAGGAAAAAGTCTTGCAGCATGACCACATCCCATTGGGTTGGTTTACTCTCTATGCAAATTTCCCTCTGGCAATTAAAAAAAAATTTGCTTGTTAGGTAGAAAATTCTCTACATAGACATCTATTACAAAAGTAGATACATTAGACAATATATTGCTATGTATAGAGGTTTTTAAACCTCTAGGATTTCTGGCATCCCCACCGTTCCTCCTCCTTGGTCCCCAGGTTAGTTGTCTGGGACTTTAAGACGAACTCCCCCCGCATCCCACCTGTGAACCGGACCGAGCCGGCCAGCAGTTCCGGACACCAGGCAGACTGAGGCTGCAGGCCCTACTAACCTGGCCCTGTCACTCAGCCTCTGGCCCTTTTCCACTAGCCTTTGGACTTTCTGAATTTTGGTTATTTGAAAAGTGTGCCGTGCGATTTCCTTTTTACATTATTCTTTGCTTTTGAGGTGTTGCTTATTAGGTCAGTTGGAGACTCACCACTCCTTAGAAACAGGGAGACTCTTGGGCCATCCAGGACTAGTTGCAACAGTTAATGGTAATTTTGAGCAACAGATAGGCCAACCATAATAGAAATCATCAAATTTCTATTCCTGTACAACTTTTAACACTCAGAGATACTTTAAATAAGTTAGGAAGCAACATATAGATTACCTGATGACCAGAAACAATCGCAGAGACTCAAGAAATATGAGCAACCAACAAAAGGCCTCTCCCTCAAGGGAAATCATCAAGCCTACATCACCCACAGTCAATACAATGGACGTCGTGGACATGTCTGATAAGGAATTCAGAATATTTGTAGTGAACAAACTAACTGAGATGGAAGAGAAAAGAGACAAGGAGCTTCAGGAGATGAGGAAGTCCTTTAATGACTTGAAAGAAGAAATGGATACCTTAAGCAAGAACCAGATGGAACTTCTAGGATTGAAGAATGTGATACAGGAAATCCAAACCTCCCTTGAAAGTATTAAAAGTAGGTTAGACCAGGCAGAAGATCGAATCTCTAATGTAGAAGACAAAACATCTGACCTAGAATAAAGTATCAAGAAGACTGAGAAAACAACCATGAAAAATGAGGACAATATACGAGGAATACTTGATGCCATCAAGCACCCCAACATCCGGATAATTGGTATTCCAGAAGAGGAAGAAAATAATAAGGGCCTAGATAATTTATTCCATGAAATCCTGGAAGAAAACTTTCAAAACCTAGAAAGGCATTCAAATATCCAGACCCAAGAAATACATAGGACCCCAGGTAGAATCAACCCCAGAAGATCCTCTCCAAGGCACATCATAGCCAGACTGGCGAAAACAACAGACAAAGACAAGATACTAAAGTTGACAAGAGGGAAACGTCAAGTTACTTACAAAGGTCACCCTATCAGGCTTACATCGGATCTCTCGGCGGAAACAATGCAGGCAAGGAAAGAATGGGGAAGCATAATCAAAGTGTTGAATAAAAAACAGTTTCAACCAAGAATACTATACTCGGCAAAATTATCTTTCACATGAGAAAAAAAGATAAAAACATTCTCAGATAAACAAAATTTGAAGGAATTTACCAACTCCAGACCAGCTCTTCAAGAGGTTCTGAAGGGAGTACTATACCAGGAAAACTAAGAAATAAGACAGACAGTTACATGAGAACAAAAAGCAACCAAGAAAATGGCTCACTTAATGATAGGATCAGGTATGGATATATCGATAATTACATTGAATGTCAATGGATTAAATTCGCCAGTTAAGAGACATAGACTGGCTGAATGGATAAGAAAACAGAAACCCTCTACCTGTTGCCTACAAGAAACTCACCTTATGGATAAAGATAGACATAGACTAAAAGTCAAGGGCTGGAAAAAGATATTCCATGCAAATGGAAATCAAAAAAAGGCTGGAGTAGCGATATTGATCTCAGACAAAATAGATTTCAAGACAAAGACTGTAAGAAGAGAAAAAGAAGGGCATTATATAATAGTAAATGGAGTAATCCAGCAAGAAGATATAACCCTTATAAATATCTATGCACCCAACTCAGATGCACCTAAATATGTGAAGGAAAGACTGTTAGAGCTAAAAGGAGAGATAGGGAGAAATACTATAATTGTTGGAGATCTCAACACCCCATTATCTCCTTTAGACAGGTCTTCTAAACAGAAAATAAATAGACAGATACAGGACTTAAATGATACTATAAGTCGAATGGGCTTGACAGATACCTATAGAACTTTCCACCCTACATCCACAACATATACATTTTTCTCACCCCGGCATGGAACCTTTTCAAAGATTGATCATATGTTAGGACACAAATCAAGCCTTTACAGATTCAAAGGCATAGAAACTGTATCCAGCATCTTCTCTGACCATGATGGAATTAAACTCAAGATTAATTTCAAGAAACAACCCCAAAAATATATGAACACATGGAAACTGAACAACCTACTTCTGAATGACTTCTTCACTACTGAAGAAATTAAGGCTGAAATAAAGCAATTTATGGAAACAAATGATAATGAGTACACAAGTGTCTAGAATCTATGAGATACAGCTAAAGCAGTCATAAGAGGGAAATTCATAGCAATTAGTGCACATAAGAAAAGGATGGAAAGATGGCAAACAGATAACTTATCATCATGCCTCAGAGAATTGAAAAAAAAACAACAACAAACAAACCCCCAAAATGCTGGGCGAAAAGAAATAATAAAGGTTCGAGCAGAAATAAATGAAATACAGAAAATAAATGAAAGCAAAAGCTGGTTCTTTGAAAAGATTAACAAGATCGACACAACATTGGCTAGACTGATCAAGAACAAGAAGGAAAGAAACCAGATTAATCAAATATGTGATGAAACAGGCAATATTACTGCATATACCAAGATTGGAACAGGAGGACATAGAGAACCTGAATAGACCCATAACAAGCCAGGAGATTGAATCAGTAATAAATAACCTCCCAACAAAGAAAAGCCCAGGTCCAGATGGCTTCACTTCTGAATTCTACGAAACTTTTAAGGAAGAGTTAAACCCTATCCTACTAAAATTGTTTCTAAAGATTCAAAAGGAAGGAAACCTTCCAAATTCATTTTATGAAGCCTCCATCATCCTCATCTTCCAAACAGATAAGGACATGACAAAAAAGGAAAACTATAGACCAATATCATTGATGAATATAGATGCAAAAATTCTCAACAAGATACTTGCAAATCGTATCCAACAACATATAACAAAGATCATTCATCATGACAAGGTAGGCTTTATACCAGGGATGCAAGGGTGGTTCAATATACGCAAGACCATAAATGTAATACACCACATTAACAGAAAGAAAGATAAAAACCATATGATCATCTCAATTGATGCGGAGAAAGCATTTGACAAAATACAACATCATTTTATGATTAAGACTCTCAGTAAGATTGGTATAGAAGGGTCATTTCTGAACACAATAAAAGCAATCTATGAAAAACCTACAGCTAATATTATACTGAATGGAGAAAAGCTGAAAGTTTTTCCTCTGAAAACAGGTACTAGGCAAGGCTGCCCACTTTCTCCACTGCTCTTTAATATAGTACTGGAAGTCTTAGCTATTGCAATCAGAGAAGAGAACAATATTAAAGGCATTTGAATAAGCAAAGAAGAGTTGAAAATATCTCTATTTGCAGATGACATGATAGTATACTTAGAAGACCCAAAGGTATCCATGAAAAAACTTCTTGAAGTAATAAGTGAATACAGTAAGGAGGCAGGATACAAAATCAATATTCAAAAATCTATAGCATTTCCATTTATGAACAACAAGTTGAACGAAGCTGAGCTGAAGAAAGGAATCCCTTTCACCATAGCCACGAGATGTATAAGATACCTAGGAATAAACCTAACTAAGAAAGTTAAAGACCTTTATAAAGAAAACTATGAAAATCTTAAAAAAGATATTGAAAGTGACATTAAAAAGTGGAAGGACATCCCATTCTCCTGGATTGGAAGAATTAACATAATCAAAATGGCAATTCTATGCAAATTAATCTATACGTTTAATGCAATTCCAATCAAAATACCAGAAAAATTCTTCACAGATCTAGAAAAGACAATCATAGAATTTGTCTGGAATCATAAAAGACCTCGTATTGCAAAAGCAATCCTGCGCAAAAAGAATGGAGTAGGAGGCATATCACTCCCTGATTTCAAGATATACTATAAAGCTGTGGTCATCAAAACAGCATGGTATTGGCATAAAAACAGACAAGTGGACCAATGGAATAGAATAGAGACCCCAGAAATAACCCCCAAAGCTTACAGCCAACTGATCTTTGACAAAGGATATCAGTCAATCCATTGGGAAAAGGAAAACCTCTTTAGTAAATGGTGCTGGAAAAACTGGGTATCCACCTGCAAAAAGATGAAACTGAATCCTCATCTTTCACCATTAACAACAATCAACTCAAAATGGATCAAAGATCTGAACCTAAGACCTCAAACAATAAAACTACTTGGTGGAAAATGCTGGGGAAACTCTGGGAGACATTGGAGCAGGCAAAGGCTTTTTAAATAAGACCCCCAAAGCACAGGCAATAATCCCTAAAATAGACAAGTGGGACTATATTAGACTAAGAAGTTTCTGCACAGCAAAAGACACAGTATCAAGTGTGAATCGACAACCCTCAGAATGGGAAAATATCTTTGTTAAATATGTCTCAGACAAGGGACTGACAACCAGAATACACAGGGAACTCAAGGGCCTTATGCGAAAAAAAAAAATGATTAACCCAATTAAAAGATGGGAAAATGAGCTGAACTAAAATCTCTCTAAGGAAGACATATGAACAGCCAAAAAGCATATGAGGAAATGCTCAACATCCCTCATCATAAGGGAGATGCAGATAAAAACCACAATGAGATACCACCTAACCCCTGTCAGAATGGCAAAGATGAAGAATATAAAAAGTGATAAGTGTTGGCGGGGATGTGGTGAAAAGGGAACCCTCCTACACTGTTGCTGGGAATGTAAACTAGTTCAACCACTGTGGAGAACAATATGGAGGTTCCTCAAAGATCTACAAATAGAACTACCATTTGACCCAGCAATCCTGCTTCTGGGTATTTACCTGAAAGACAGGAGAACACTCAGTCAGAAAAGTGCTTGCACATCAATGTTTATTGCAGCGTTATTCACAATTGCTAAGACACAGAACCAACCTAAATGTCCACAAACTGATGAATGGATTGGAAAAGTGTGATATATATACTCTATGGAATACTACTCAGCCATAAAAAATAACAAGACCCTGGAATTTGATAGAAAGTGGTCAGGTACAGAGGATATATTGCTGAGTGAAGTAAGCCAGGCTATGAAAGAAAGATATCATATGTATCCACTCAATATATACCGACTACCTGCACTCTATGGTAGAGAGCAAAAAATTGGAGGACATAAAAGCAGTGAAAGTACTTAATGAGAATAGGACAGTGTGGAATGGGGGGGTGAGGAGAAGAGGATAGAGAAAGCTAGCAAGAGAACAATAGAGAGGCAAGACATTAGTGAGAAACAGATATGGCTTATTACCTGTTGATGATGACATGTATAGTATTCTCAACTGGATTGGTCTGAGAAATATTTCATGATGGTTAAAGTCTTTTTACAAGCAAAATGAGAAATAGTTATTGACTGTTTTAAAAAATAATTAGAATAATAATAATAATGATTGGGAAAAACATAGAAAAGATATTGAATGATGAAATGGGGAGATTAATGTCTCTGTATTGACTGACATGCATGGCATTCCCTTTTGAAAAAGCAATGTAATACACTGTAAAATTATGTCTAATCCAATGTAATATAAAGAAGATTATGATGATAGTAAAAATAAAAAAAATTAAAAAAAACCCTCTAGGATTTCTGTATTGGAAAAAAAAGCCAGCTACTTCTCTTTATTAGAAGATAGATAATATAAGCTAGTTTTCAGTTCTAGTTCAAAAAACTTGAGCATTTTTATTGACTATGCATATTTCAAGTTACTATTTTATGTAGTAACTTTTATTTGCAAAGGACACAAAGAGTTCTAGACTATGAAGGCTATTTGAATCTTTTTATTTCAAAAATGTAAAAATTGTATTTTGGGGACCAGTAGTTGGCGTAATGGCTATGTCGCTGGACTCCCATGTAGTCCACTGTGGTTCAAGTCCCAGACCCAGTGGCTTAAACTCATGCCAGGTGCCTGTGCATGCATGCCCAAGATCCCGAGAGGAGAATGGAGAAGGGATTGCAGTATAGCCATCCTCCATGGGGGGTTGTTTCTCACTTTCTGTCTCTCTCTTTCTGGCAAGTGCACACGCCCTACAGCAAAATCCTCTCCAAAGGGGAAAACAAATTGTATTTTGGAGAGGTTGAATTACTTGACTGAAGTCACTCATCTTATCTATAATATTTCAGTATATTATCATTATTTTTTATCAGTACAATTATCTCTTCCTCAACCCAAGCAGATCGAATGAAACTTGATATTGTATATTTCCTTATATAAATATCAAGCAGAAATTATAGTTAGAAACCTTAAGAAGAGCCAACTTGGATGAATAGACCAAACTTAATATTTTTTTCTGTGTATTGTTTATTTTCAACAAGAAAACGGAAAGGCTTTGGTATATTAAATGAAGTCTGTCTACCTTTAAGGAATATTATCAACATATTGGAATTTTAAGAAACAGCAATGGAGCATAATGATAATTTATACAAATTATTTAATATCTCTTGAAATTCAGGAAACATAATGTTCAATAGGAAACCTGAACTTTTTTTCAGATTAAAATGAAAACTCTTAATAATTTAGCTTCATGTTACCATGTTGAATACATAAAAATAAAAATGCAAGTTTTTTCATGACTTAAAAATACATGCATAACTTTCTGTGTGTCAAGGTGATGATGTAAAAAAAAAAGATAAAAGTACCTTTTGTACTGAAATAGGATTTATCTCATAAATAAGCTTTAGATATAAGATTTGATATATTGCAATTTCTGAAAAGACCATAACCCATATTAAGAAAATTAAATGCTAATTAGTTGAGAAAACAAAGTAATATTCTGAAATAAAAGATGGTTTAACGCTGAAACCACTGACCTTGAGTTAGACAATGATACCTATTAATAGGAACATTAAAGTTTCATTTATTAAATGGAAATTACATGTCTAGAGTACTTAGAGCACAGGAGAATGTGTACTTATTTCAGTTTTTTATGTAGTTTATTCATAATGGAGTGCTCATGTGTACATACACGAGACAGAAAAAGAGAGAGAAGCACTTTCCACAGGCTGTCCTTTTGTGATCCCCCTTCTCTGGCCCTCCATCTTGTCAGGATGTTGGGTTCATGAACTCCAGGTGTGTTTTCAGAATGCCCAGGAGATCCAAACCCGTAGCTGGCCATGTAGCTCCCAGCACTGCAATCTAACATGCTACTGACCATGCCACAAAACAGGGCCATGGCTTTATTTCCATTACATCTTTAATTTCCTGAATCTTTTTTAGTTAATATTACTAATTTGTACTTAAAATGCATGAACTAATGTGAAATTTACATACTCTTTACAGATTCCAAACAAGTTTTGAAATTTCACCATCCTATTTTTATTTTTCAGTTTTGCCAGAGGGTGTGTGTGCTTGTGGTACAGAGACAGAGTGGGAGAGTGAAAAAGCTCCCCACCACCACCATGGGGAGTAGTCATGCTGCAACCCCTTCTCCTCTCTCCCACTTTTCAGGATTTCAAGCGTGCCCATACAAAGTAGGAGTGGTTTTTCAAGCTGCTGGGTCTGGGAATCAAACTGTACAGTTGGCCATATCAGATCCAGTCACATTAACCACCATGACGCCCATCATCCTATTTTTATTTAGTCGATGACTGTGGACCTTCTACCCCAGAAGAGGCCACGAGAGATGTATGGCTCTTGTGTTTGAATATATTCACATTTCTGAGATCTACAGATGTCTTTGACAGTGAAGAGTACATTCTTAGTTCTTGGTTGTTTATGCAAATGATTTATTGCTGCTCTTCATCATTAGAAACGCTGCAGTGAATTCTCTTGGATTTTTTGGTAATTCCTTCTCCTACTCCATCTTGAAAATCAAGGTAAATCTTTTCTTTACAGTTTCAGTACAGTTAATTCAAGCCTCAGTAGCACAATACATAGTGCCCAGGTATGGCAAAATAAATATAATTGAATGTATTTCGATTACAGTTCTAAAAAGAAAATAGATCTGTCTAGCATTAATTTATGGGTAAGGTGTTCTATGTTCGTTTGTTTATTCCTGTTAAAATGGTCTCTGAATAAATAATGGCCACAATAGGCTCTGAAAGAAGAACCCTAAAATTGACTTAGCTGGTAGAAAAATTCACTTACACTTAACAATTCCAAAATCTTCTTTTCTATATTTCTATAAAAAAGTGTCCATCTGACATTAATAAAATCCAAGTTCCTTTGACCTTTATGAATTGTCATTAAACATATCACTGCAGCATGTCAATTGTCACATAAAAGTCAGGCTACCTCAAGTGCAGATGTTTCATTGACTTGGTTCTGCTGGGCAGTTTGGCCAGGTCCGTCTCTCACTAAATGATTATGCCCACCTTAAACCTTACACATACCACACCAGAGTAAGTGATGCGAAAGGGACTATCTAACAGAAACTGTTAGGAATCATAAGCATAACTGACTATGTAAAAAAGACATAGAGATACAAATAGATAAAGTAATAATTAAAAGGATAGTAAGGTAAAACTAAATGTTTTTGATGATTCTTTTTGGTTATCTTTTTTTTTTTTTTTTTTAAGGCTTCTGCTATAGGGCACATGCACTCACCATAGAGAGAGAGAGAGAGAGAGAGAGAGAGAGAGAGAGAGAGAGAGAGAGAGAAAGTGAGAAATAACCCCCCAGAGGGAATGGCCATGCTGCAATCCCTTCTCCTCCATTCTTCTCCTGGCATTTCAGGCATGAACTCACACAAGCCAACATGACTTTTAAGCCAATGGGTTTGGGATTCTAATCCCGGTCAACCCTGTAGGAGTCCAGCACCTTAACCACTACACCATCTGCTGACCTCTTATCTTTCTTGAAAATGTTTCCAATTTATTAAGATATTTTGTCTCAAAAAGAATGTCATCATTTCTAGGTTGCTCATTAAGAGTGGAAAGCTTATTTAATCTAGAATGGTAACAGTATATTGTAGATAAACATATGCAATTCAAAAATATTTTAACATATGTTATTCCATGAAATAAACAATTGTAAACTATGATGCATGAATATTTATATAAAATGTATAGTAAAAGACAAGCCTAACCTACTATGTAGGTAACAAAATGAGCAAAGAGACTTTCTGAGGGACATAGATATCCTTAGCCTACAAACAGGAGAGAGATCCTTTAATGCCACCTTAAGATGCGTGAGCTTTATGATATATTGAGGCAACTAAGAAGGACTCTACCAGTCGTTTTTCTATGTACTCCATATAAGTACTCTTAGTCACTCTTTTAGGAATGAATAAAATTGAAATTTATGTTTATATATAAAGTAGGAAAGTATCCATATTAAGAATATTTAAGGCCCAGGAGAATATCATTAAGGAGATAAAATGATATACTATTAGTGTTTGGTAATGTTGAAATCACAATTTTGGTATGTTGAATAAGCTAAATACTAACAATAATAAGGAAATCAGGAAAAAATAAATTTAAACAATATTTTCTAAAAGAATAATTTTAATTTTGTATATTATTATTTTTTTAATTTGACCAGAGAGAGACTGAAAGAGAGAGAAAGTGAGAAAGCAAGCTGCCAGGTCTAGGACTCAAACCTCAATCTGCCATGTGGAAATCCAGCACCTTAACAACCATGCCACATGCAAGCCCCATGTGGAAAAATTTTTAAAGGATATTTTTTTCTGCAGGATATGATACAAAGAACTTACAGAAGATTTTGATTATTGATCTTTTTAAAACTAACTTGCATTCATGATAGAAAGTAAAACAATTAGGAGTTCGTAAAAGAAAACAAGGAAATATTGCCTCAAAAATTTATTTCCCCGGATAGTCTATCAGTTAGCAGCATGGTCATAATGAGTAAACTATAATGTATTTTCATATTCTATTGAACTCTGCATAGTTTCCCCAAATACACAACAAATGAACAGGAGCCGAACTCCAAGATTTTATTTAACTCAATATTGCATAAATATTAAATGCGGGCAGGGAATTGTAAATGGCAAAAGGAGACTCTGCTGAATCTAAATTGTGATGAAAATACCATAGGGAAATTGTGGTCCCAATTTGCTACTTAGGAAGAAAATTTATGTGAATAATAATACCTGACTTTTTAAAAATCTCTGCTGACTGGTTATCTACCATATTCTGTTCTCAAGAAATCTTGTTCAATTTTTAAATTTTTCCTAGGATGGTCCACATTGTGTTGCTCCTGATGTATTTATTCTATCCCCAAATAAAAGTTACACTCAGAAGAAACAAGTGCTTTTAAAGCCATATTCTGTTCTGTGATTAGCACAGTGCCAGGACTCAATAAATGGTAAAATGGATAACTAACTGACAATGATAATCAACATTCTGGCTTTAAGAGGCCCCCTCAAACACCAGTTCTGTCTAAAGTGAGTTCCAGTGTGTCATTTATTTCCAAAATCAAAACAGTTTTCCTTCAAATCACCAAACAGTGGGATTGAAGTGGCCTCCTGAATTGACTCCTTTGTTAAATCATAAATATCTTTCTTAATGATGCTAAATGTTCATGTTCCTTCTCACTTACTCTGCCATTTTTACTCTATAGAATAATGTGAATTCAGGTTTAAGTGTTGTTTTAAAAACTATGTGGTCTTAACTATCTGTATGAATTGTTTGGTTTGGTTTGGTTAGGTTTGTTGTCCTGTTTTTTGTTTTTCTTTTTCTTTTCTTTTTTTTATTTTTTTTCTTTCTTTTTTTTAAATTTTTTTTTTTTGCCTTAAGGCATGTGCGCTCACTGAAAAGAGACAGAGGGAAGATGAGAAATCACTCCCTGGACGTATGATCATTCTGCAATCCCTTCTCTTCTATTTCTCCTCTCAGGATTTTGGGCACACATGCATACACGCCAGGTCTGATTTTCAAGCTGCCAGGTCTGGGCCTCAAACCATGGTTGGCTATAGGGGAATTTAGCACCTCAACAACCATGCCACCTGCTGACCCCTGTATAAATCTTAAAATATATCTAACGTTATATTTTATTTTCAAAAGATGATTAACGAAAATTGTTTTCAAAAGGAGAATATTCTGATAATTTGTCTTTAGTTCTATTTAGGGACTTTTGAATCATATTGATCTGGAACCAAATGAAATATGTTGGAGAATATCACAGAAATATTACATTATGAAAATAAAACACTACCTTCTATTCCTTGGTTAGAGTGCTTTCTGAACCTTGCACTGCACTGCACTGAAATGTTTCTTTCTTGCTTTCCTCTCACTTAAGCTCATCCTTTGATACATATTTTGGTAAAGTGCTTGATTTGTCACTCTCTTCAGGATTAAGAAAAATGAGCTCATATACTAAGATGTACAGACCTCTAAAAATGCTAGAAGAAAACAATGCCCCTCTTATTGACCAATGTTTCTCAACATCAATTTTATATATTATTGGAATACTGGTTATCCATGCAGATTCCTAAAGTGCACCAGAGATTTATGGACTCTGCATCTTGGGGACATAAGTGAGAAAATATGCAGTCTTTCAAGTTTTCTGGATTATTCTATATGCGAAAATTGGAGATATTCATTCACATGCACATGCACAAACACATGCAAGGATCTTCCTCATTATCCTCCAGATTTTTCTATCTCCTCAACTCTATATTCTTAAAATCTACTGAGATTAATGTGTTGAAATATAATCTGGATCTTTTAATGAAATGCAGTACTCTGAGAAGCATTAATGTTAGAATAAGGGAACGCTTTACTTTCTAATGGGAAAATGATTTTACAGAATCTAAGATGTGTTGAAATGTAGCTTTTGATTTGATCCAGGCAGTCATTTCAATAAAAACAATCTGAAAGGAATGTGGTCACTTTAGAAGTCTTGGTAAATCAAATCTTTTCTTTGGATAAACTCCTTCCTAATGGTGACCTTATTTTTTTGCACCATTATTGTTTACTTAAATAAATGATACAAATTTTCTTTATGTCTTCCACTCTGCAAGTTCCCCTTTCTTTGATGTGTTGCACTTTTTGAAATCTGACCAGTTTTGGCAAGTCATTCATGCAAGAGGTGAAAATCGAAGTAGTTTTGCATGAGTTTAAAGCACGAAACTGGCCATCAGAAAAATCAATCACTCTTTAGAGTATAGCATGATGTGTAAGACATAAAAGTTGACGATATTGCTTCAGTTCTTATCTCTAGGAGTAGAATACAGGAGTTTAAAGATAAAGTATCTTCACTTGTTTCTACCTAGAAAAAAGTGCTGTCATGTTTTGGAACTTAGGATACTTCAAGTAATTTAATAGAAAGCTATCAATGTAAATTTGCAGACGATCTGGGTGGAAACTGTAAACAAAATAATAAAACTACAAAAAAACTTCTAAATACAACTTTTCTGTAGCTGTGTTCTTAACCATAGTTGAGTTATTCAATCACATTTCAAGGTTTAATGCATATTCCCAGGTACCGATATTCACTGCATATTAGGGAAACTCAGTATCCATCAATGAGACTTAAATTCAAACTACCAAGCTATTCAGAGATCATACTTCTTTTATCTTTATTTCAAAATGGATTCTGTTTTAAAATCCTTCAGTATTGAGTATTTTTCAATGCTTAAAGACAGAAGATGACTCTGGTAATTCATATACATTCATGACCAGATAACTGCTCATGTTTCAGGATACATTTCAGAAGGGATGGTTCTCCAGTCAACATGATCAACACTATAGGATCCAAAGCCTGGCTTAATTTTAATACTTTTCCCTGGCGCTCAATGATAGCAAAAAGAAATCTGTAAAGATTAGTTGTCACTTCTCAACAAGACTTTCTAATAAGAATAGACAGCAAATTTCTACCAAAGCCTTGGGAAAAGAAACCATAAAATATTCTATGCTGGCTATGATGCTTAGAAGGCTGACCTTGGGCAGATGCGCAGCTGGCAATCAGTGTTCTGCAAAATCACTCAGGCCTTGGCACTGTGATACAGATATTCTACACAGAGCAGCATCTGCAAAACCAATAGGATCATCTACAGTTTGCACTGATAGCCCAGGAATAAATGTTTTAACAGTAATTTGCTGTTCCAGTAAGAAGCTATCCATGGTGACTTTTTCAAGAGATAAGAGTTAGGAAGTTGGCCCTATGGGGTCTTGGCTAAGGGAGCCAGATCCTACATAGTCAACTCTGGTTTAAATCTTGGGTCCAGTGGCTTGAAAGATTTTCCAGGAGTGTGTATATGTATGCCCCAAATCCTGACAGGATGGAGGAACAGGAGAAAAGATTCAGGATGACCATTCCTAACGTGTATGGACACTCTCCCTCTGTCTCTTTTTTGTAAATACACCATGAGCTCTCTGGTGAAACAACAACAGAAAAGATGAGAGTTAGGACAAGTACACGTTTTAGAAGTCTCACACTGTCAGCCTATAGATGTAGATAAAAATAATTAAAGCTTTATTTGCATGTAATTGTCTTTTGCATCTGAGTTCTAGATCTGCTTCCACAGTACTCCCAGTGATATCCATTCAGGGATATAGAGATAAATTGAAATAAGATGATATTGAGAATAAATGAGTTATCTGCATTGGGCGACTTGAGTGAGAGGGAGTCTGAATTATTTTCTCAGCTAATTTACTAGTGTTCAACTGGAGAAAAGAGGCTCCAATTACAGAAGAATCATATATAATAAGAAAGCACTTCAATTTACATTAAAGGGTACTCAGCTATAAGAATTATTGGATTTATTATTTAAAGGATAATATAGCCCAATTTAGGAAATGTTTTGTTTGTAATCTAACTGCTTTTGGTAAAGAAAGGAAATGTTGTTTCAAAACAGGGCGATAAAAGAACTTCTGTTCCTATTCATACAAATGTGTGTCTGTATATCAGATCCTGTAATGGTTAGAGATCATTTTGCAACAATTACTTTGTATTGATGAACTTACAGTAGAGACCAATAATTTTTCAGGATTTTGAAGTTTTTTTTTTTTTGAGAGGTTTTTGCTATAGGGCACGTGTGCTCGCCAGGCAGACAGAGAGAGACAGAGAGACAGAAAGCGAGAAATCACCCCCCGGAAGGATGGTCACGCCGCAATCCCTTCTCCTCCATTCTCCTCTCGGGATCTTGGGCACGCACGCACATGCACCCAGTGTGAGTTTTAAGCCACTGGGTGCAGGATGCGAACCGCGGTTGACTACGTGGGAGTCCAGCGACATAGCCATTACGCTAACTGCTGGTTCCCAGATTCTGAAGTTTTAAGAGGTTTTTTAAATTTTTACTTTTTAGTCATGATCATTTTTTAAATTTAGACTAAAATTACAAAAAGTGCAGTTTCTTCTCCACTTATGATTGGTTTACGTCTTGGTAAACCCATTGTAAGTTGTAAATATTATAAATCATACATGCCTGGCCTTACAATGGGATTATATTTTCCTCAGAATGTGTACGTCTTTCACACCATGCTAATGTGGAAAAGTTTTGTCATTCAAACTATTATAAGTTGGAGGGAACATTTGTATTAAAATTGCAAATAGGAATATAGCACAGAATATAATATAAAATATTCCCTTTGGCCAAAACTTTTAGTCCAATTTTTCTGCCCAGAATAAATTACTATGATTTGTTTGATGTGTAATCTTCTGGTCCTCTTTCTACTTCTTAACTAACACACACGAATGAAATTGCAAGCACAAATATGCATAAGATTCATAGATACACCCCTGCCCTTCAAATGTGATCTTTTACGCAAGTGAACTTTTGTTTTTGAGCTAAAGTTCTCTTGCATGTTTCATTGACTAACACTGCTTTTTTTTTGAGGGTTTTTTGCTATAGGGCAAGTGTGCTTGCCAGAAAAACAGAAACAGAGAGACAGAAAGTGAGAGATCACCCCCCAGGGGCGATGGGCACACAGCAATCTCTTCTCCCCCATTCTCCTCTTGGGATCTTGGGCACATATGCACATACACCCAGTGTGAGTTTAAGCCACTGGGTCCAGGACTCAAACTGTGGTCAACTACATGGGATTCCAGCGACATGGTCATTACACCAACTGCTGGTCCCTCATTAACTAATACTGTATCTTGGAGTTTGTACTTATCAGTTAAAGTGTCTATTTTAATTATTTAAATTGCTGCAAAGAATCCTTTAGCATGTATTCTCAAAACTTTAAACACTCATATTGACAGCCTATAGATAGTTCCTATTTTCATAATAGCAAAATAAATTATGTAGAAAGCCTGCGTACCTATCATGTTGCATACACAGTTTCTTTAAGGTGAATTCTTATTTTATGTAAGTAAATGATCTAGTCAGAGAAGTCCTGTTCATTTTGAAATCTGAAAGATGGTCAAATTTACATCTCAAAAGGCTCTGCCAGTTTGTACTCTACAAAGAGTAGTGTAGAACTTATATAAATATGGGCCATAATAATTGCACATATTATAAGAAGCTTTAGGGACCAGCAGTTAGCGTAATGGCTATGTCGCTGGACTCCCACGTAGTTGACCGCGGTTCGTGTCCTGGACCCGGTGGCTTAACTCATGCCGGGCGCGTGTGCGTGCGTGCCCAAGATCCTGAGAGGAGAATGGAGGAGAAGGGATTGCGGTGTGGCCATCCCCCCTGGGGGGTGATTTCTCGCTTTCTATCTCTCTGTCTCTCTCTGCCTGTCTGGCAAGCGCACGAGCCCTATAGCAAAAACGTCTCCAGAAAAAGAAAAAAAAAAAAGAAGTTTTTGATTTATAAGTTTTATTCTTTTCCTATTAAACTGAAATCTTGACTTTTCTTCTCTTTTTTCTTTTTTTTTTTTTTTTTTTTTGACAGGTTTTTGCTATAGGGCGCTTGCGCTCGCTAGAAAGAGAGAGACAGAGAGACAGAAAGCGAGAAATCACCCCCCGGGGGGGGGGATGGTCACGCTGCAATCCCTTCTCCTCCATTCTCCTCTCGGGATCTTGGGCACGCACACACACACGCCCGGCGTGAGTTTAAGCCACCGGGTCTGGGACGCAAACCGCGGTCGACTACATGGGAGTCCAATGACATAGTCATTATGCTAACTGCTGGTCCCAAAATCTTGACTTTTCTAAATAAGCATTTTATGCTTGGCATAAATACACACACTCATTGAGGGCAGGGCCCCTACACTGAACCATTCTCTTCTCTTCCTCTTACGCCTATCTTCCTGAGACCCAGATGGTGGTCTGGCTGAGTCTTATGGACATTTAGTAACCATTACCTTCACCTCACAGAATTGACCCATAGCCAGGGCCATTCCAAAGGTGTATGCACCCCCTCCCACAATTACATCACAAGATTAGGGACACTAAATCCTAAATACATTTTGTTGATTCTGTTCATCAGTAAGTTAATCTTTTGTTGCAACCCAGAAGCAATGTAGAACAAACCAGATTTCTCTTAGTGCAGGGAGCGTGCATAGATCTTTAAGTGATTTGTGAACACTTTGCTCTTACTGTATTTTACCCAAGCCTATGCTCACTGCAGGGACTGTTTCACCCAGCCATCAGTGGAGCCCCTTATTTTATGTAAGTAAATTCTTGTCTTCTCTGCTGGACCTCCAGAAGTGTTCTTTGGCATCAGCAAACATTACAGGAAAGCATTCTCAGATTTGGGTGCTCCCCTCATTCATTTATATTCATATGGACACGTATTTCTATGTATATATTTTCCTTTGGCTTCTCACTTGCATTCAACTGGGTTCCTTATCACAGATGTTTAATTTTGAATGTTTTAGTCTTATCTGTAAATTTTTAAATAAAGATTTTATGTTTGATATCTTTTGGAAGTACCTCCTAAATTCAAATATTATGAACAGATATTGTAATGTTTTCTTGTAATACTTGTTTACCTGCATTTACTCAGTCCATCTGTATTTTGGGCACATTGTATGCGATAAAACCTCAATGTATAGGATTGTTTTGGTTTATTTTTATTTTTACAAAACTTTAATGAAGTATAATTTACATACCTTAAATTTCCCTCATTTTAAATGTACAATTCAGTAATTTTCAGTTTATCAAATTCTAGTCACCACCACAATCTAGTTTTAGAGCCCTTGCTTTTTTTTTTTTCCTGCCTTAATCACCAGGCCACCAAGTGGCCCTCAATTACATTTTATTTGTCTGTTTTTCCTTTTTTTATTCATACATTCAATCACTGTATATCATTATAGCTTGTAAAATGAATTTTAATGGCATATAAATACATTGTACATTAGTCCAGTTAAAGATATTTTTATACATGTTAGCAATAGATCATTTTTTGTTTTCACGTCCCTTAAATGTTTTGCTTTTTTCTTTTCCCCCTTGATTCCCTTCTTCTCATCTTCCCCCATTTCCCACCCTCCTCCCACATTGTCTCTACTATCTGTAATTGTTTTCCATGCTTTTATATCTTTCATTCTTTTGATTTCTGCCATGGAGTGTGGCCATTTGTTATATATAAGTGGGGACGTACAATGTCTCTCTTTATAGTCTGGCTTGCATCACTTAGCAATAAATCTTCCCTATCAGTCCACTGTCTATCAAATGTCAGAGTCTTGTTTCTTATGGTTGAGTAGTATTCCATAGTGTACATGTGCCATTCATCTGTTAATGGACATTTGGGTTGGTTCTATGTCTTAGAAATTGTGAATAATGATGCAATAAACAAGGATGTTCAAGTACTTCTCTGACTGAGTATATTCCTTTGGGTAGATATGTAGGAGCAGAATTTCTGGATCATATGGTAGTTCTAGTTGTAGACCATTGAGGAATCTTCATTGTTCCCCACAGTGATTGTAATAAGTTACACTCCTATCAACAGTGTGGGAGAGTCCCCTTTTCACCACAGTCTCACTAGCACATATTATTATTATTATTTTTTAATCTTAGCCATTCTGACTGGGGTTAGGTGGTATCTCATTGTGGTTTTGATTTGCATTTCCCTTATGATAAGCATTGTTGAACATTTTTTCATATGTCTTCCTTAAAGAGTTGTCCATTCAGCTCATCTGCCCATCTGTTATTTGGGTTGATCAATTATTTTTTTTTGGGGGGGGCAGGTAAGTTGCTTGTTTCATGTATATTCTGGTTATCAGTCCCTTGTCTGAGGCAGTTTGCAAATATATTCTTCCATTCTGAGGACTTTATGTATAAGATTGTTAATAGGCAAGTATCCAATATGATATTGCTATGAAGATTTAGTATTGTAAAAATGTCAATTATTTCCAAAGTAGATTTAATGCAATCCATTAAAATATCAGCAATGCAATTTAAGGAAATTGACCATTGATATTAAAATTGATGTAAGATAAAGAAAAGTTTAACGTAGCCAGGATGTATTTAAAGGTGTATAATGTAAAATGCAGTATGTTTTAGGTAAAAAAAAAATATATATATATTATATACTATAAATTATACTATAAATTATATTATATATTATTATATACTATATATTATATACAGTAATATATATTATATACTATAAATTATATTTTTATATATTATTATATACTATATATACATTATATATAGTAACTCAATAAAAAGTGACATAGTATTATTTAAAACTAGATAGACTGAAAAAGGATACAGTTGGCCAATACAGACACAGATCTCTATATACAGTGAATTTTATGATGATAGAGAAAGGAGTGTTTGTTCAACAAATAGCATTAAAAAGTTTGGTTATCTATATAGGAAATATGAAATAAATCAGATTATCATCTTAGATAACATCAATCAATTTCAGACAAATTAATAACTTGAGTGGACCCTATAGCCTAGTAGTTAAAGGGGCCAAATCTCTCATGGCTAATAATGGTTTGAATCCCAGCCCTGGCAGCTTATAAAGGGTACATGTGCCCACAATCACAAGGATGATGAAACAGGAAAAAAACTGTGGTATGACCACGTCCATTGGAGGGTACATTCTCCCTTTCTTTTTCTCTCTGTTCCTCTGTCTGTCTCTATCAAGTTTACATATTCATTGGCATTAGTAATAAAGAAAGAACATATATATCACTCCAATTTAAAATTTTTAGCATAAAATACAGATTAATATTACTCTGACTTTAAGGTTCAAATGCATAATTGAAATTACAGTGAAAGGATTAAACATAAAGAAAAATATTGGTGACTGCCCTATATTCAATGAAGATTTTCATTCAATAAAGAATACCTTTAGAAAAGGAATAACAGTACAAATTGGGAGAAGATATTTACAATACATTCAGCCAAAAAAATTAATGTAAAGCTCAAATCAATAAGGAAAAGACTAAGTCCAAATAAAAGATGGACAAACGGAATAAATAGTTACTTCACAAAAGAGAACCACAGAGGGCAAATCAACACCATTACCATGGTGATACATTCCAAGAAATGCAACATTAGATGATTTTGTTGTTGTTAAAAACATAATGTATATGGGGACCAGCAGTTAGTGTAATGGCTATGTCGCTGGACTTCCACGTAGTCGACCGCGGTTCGTGTCCCAGACCCGGTGGCTTAAAACTCACGCTGAGCGCGTGTGCGTGCGTGCCCAAGATCCCGAGAGGAGAATGGAGGAGAAGGGATTGCTGCGTGGCCATCCCCCCAGGGGGTGATTTCTCTCTTTCTGTTTATCTGTCTTTCTGTCTGTCTGGCGCGTGCACGCGCCCTATAGCAAAAACCTCTAAAAAAATAAAAATAATGTATACATATACAAACATAGATGGCATGACCTACTAACATCTAGACTATATAGTTTATTGCTTCTAAGCTACAAATCTGTTCAGCATGTTAGGGTACTGAATATTGTAGGCAATACTATGACACGATTTTAAGTATCTGTATCTAACTTATTTCAAGATAGAAAAGGTATGGTAAAAATACAATACAAAATATAAAGCATAATATACTGTATAGGGCACTTACGAGAATGGAGCTTGCTGGATTGGAAGCAGCTCTGGGTGAGTCGATGACTGAATGGCAAGGACTAGCACACGACTATATGCTACTGTAGACTCTATAAGCCCTGTACACTTAGGCTACACTAAATTTATAAACACATTCTTTCTTACTTAATAACAAATCAACATTCATTTATTATAACATTTTTACTTTATGACATTAGTTTAAAATTTTTTTGACACTTAACAATTACAACCAAACCTGCTATACATCTGTGTAAAATATTTTCTTTCTTTATGCTTTCATTCTATACGTTTCTTTGAATTTTTAAATGTTTTTATTTATTTATTTATTCTTTTTTGAAAAATTTTTGTTATAGGGCGTGTGTTCTTGTCACAGAGACAAAGAGACAGAAAGTGAGAAATCTCTACCCAGGAGGGATGGCCACGCTGCAATCCCTTCTCTTCCATTCTCCTCTTGGGATCTTGGGCATGAGTTTTAAGTCACCAAGTCTGGGACTCAAAACATGGTCAACTACATGGGAGTCCGGTGATGGAATCATTATGCCATTTGCTGGCCCCATTTATTTTATTTTTTTAACCTTTTAAACATTTTTGTTAAACTAAGACAAAACACATACATTAGCCTAAGCCTTCATAGGTGAGAATCACCAATAGCACCCTCTTCCACCTTCACCTTGTCCCACTGGAAGGGCCAGGAAGAAGAAAACAATATGAGAATAAGTAAAGTTCAAGAAAAAACTGATGTAAACCAAAGAGATGGTAAACATGAAATATCTAAGGCTGCTGCTGGCATCATAGGGCATACTGTTTTACAGAACATTTTCCTAGTAAATAGGAATATACTCTAAGATAGCAGCAGAAAGTTCAGCAGGGGCTAGGTGGTGGCACAGTGGGAAAATGCAATACTCTGTGAGCCTGTCCTACATGGGAAGGTTACTGGTTCATATCTGCAGACCTCCCTGAATACAATACATATGTACCTCCAGGCTGAACCTGGAAGTAAATCATGGTGTCAAGGTCTTGCTGAGGGTGCCATCTCTGTCTCTGTTTCTCTCTCTCCATGTCTCTTCTAGTCATGGAGGAAATAAATAACCTTTAAAAAAAAAAAAAACAGATTGTCTTAAAAGTAAAAAGAAAGATAGGGGCACTGGCAGATGGTTAGACTTACTCAGTGAGGCAATCCCACATGGGAAGGTTTCCAACTCAAATCTGGAGACCTCCCTGAGTAGGCTGGCACAAGCCTGCCCTTGACTGGAGGTTGCTGGGACTGAGCGATGGATCATGGAATTGGGACTTTGTTGGGGATGCTGTCTCTCTGTCTCTCTTGTTCATGGAGGAATAAATAAACTTTAAATAGTATTGCATAGTAAATACATACACCAGTAACCTAATCAGTTGTTGTCATATTTAAGTACTGTGTACTATCCATATGTTCTATATATGACTGACAGCTCAATAGGCTTGTTTACACCATCATCACCATGTGAATAATGCAGTGGGCTATAAGGTTAGAATGGCCTTGACATCACAAAGTGATAGAAATATTTTGGTTCCAGTGTAATCTTAGGAAACCACAATCATACATGTCATCTATCATTGGCCAAAAGGTTATAGTATTTTGCTGTGCACGACTGTAAGTCAAATGATATAAACCCTATTAGTTATTAGAAAATGTATCAAGGCCTGTATGTGACAACATTTTACATTCATTTTGGAAGACTGGTTGTCAATAAGACCATTTATATATTGCTAGTGGTGTATAAATACAACCACACATTTCTCCAGTAAACATTAGAGAAAATAATTTAACACAATATTGTAATATTTTTAACATTGGGCACATGCACTTGCTGGAGAAATATAGAGAAAACAGTGAGAGAGAAAGTGAGAAATCACCCTCTTGGGGGGTATGGCCATGCCACAATGTCTTCTCTTCTATTCTCCTAATGGGATTTTGGGCATGCATGCACTGCCTGGCCTATGTCTGGGACTTGAACCATGGTCTGCCATTTAAGAGTCTAGGGCCATTGGGACCAGCAGTTAGTGTAATGGCTATGTCACTAGACTCCCATGTAGTTGACAGTGGTTCGAGTCCTGGACCTGGTGACTTAAAACTCATGCTGGGCACGTGTGCATGCGTGCCCAAGATCATGAGAGGAGAATGGAGGAGAAGGGATTGCGGTGTGGCCATCCCCCCTGGGGGAGATTTCTCACTTTCTGTCTCTGTCTGTCTAGGGAGTGCACGCACCCTATAGCAAAAACCTCTCAAAAAAAAAAAAAGTCTAGGGCCATAACCACTACACTACTTGCTGGTCCCAAAATCTTGTATATTTTCAAATTTATTTAGTAATCTAATTGAAAGTAGACAAATGAGAGTATCAAATAATATTCAAATACACTTGACTAGTCAACGTGGCAGGAATATCTGCAATCAACTAACATGCCCACTGACAGAGCAAAAAAACAGATGAGATACATTTTATAATTCAGTCATATACAACTGTTAAAGTGAATAATGTTCAGGATAGTACCGTTTTACAAAGTTCATAGTCATGCACAACCAAGCAAGTTCTTGTTTCCATCAAACATATCGTGTGATTATTTTTTTCTTATTAACGGTAGTTACTTTTGGCAGTGGTAGGAGAAAAATAAATTGGACAAAAGTATAGGGAAGTATAAACATGCAAAATACTACAGTTTTTAGGTTGGACAGTGATTTCATGGGGGTTCATTATATTGTTTAAAAATGTGAAATAAAAACATAAGTCAAATACAATAGAAGCATTTCATGTATAATCAATGATAACAGTGTGCCATGAGTCAAATACTATGACAGAGTTAATTCTGTTCTTTTGAAGCCCAGCACATAATCTGATTATGTGGTTAACTTTCCTAATGAAAAATAAAAGCAACTGTAAAACAACATCTATTGAATATTCTATCTAGCAGTAATTTTGGTATAACTGCAGTATTCTAGTCATTGCATTATTAATGTGCCAAACACAGCACTCTGATATGTAATGGTAAAATTATGTCTGCTATTTCAACATAAAATTTAACCTGAATGTATATTATCGTTGGAGAAAATCATGAAGATACTATTCTATAATTACATCAAAGATATAGATAACAAGCCAATGTATGGTCTTGATAGATCATGATTTTTTCCTGGTTTAATCATAATTTAAGATAAAGTGATGACAAAATAGAAGGAAATTCAAGCTGATATTTGACTCTGTTTAATGCCCGAAACAAAAGATTCTGAGTACGATCTCAACAATCCTTTTTTTGTTGTTTATGAATTAACCCAAAGAATCTACTAGTACATGGAAATGTAAAATGTTGTAACAACTGATAAGTCTATAAAAATAAAAATGGATTTTTATTTTTTAGAGAGATTTTTGCTATTGGATATGTGTGCTCACTGGAGAGACAGAGAGATAGAAAGCAAGAAATCACCCCCAGGAGGATGGCCATGCTGCAATCCCTACTGCTCTGTTCTCCTGGGATTTGGGGCACACACACATGCATAAGCGCCCAGCATAAGTTTTAAACCGCAGTGTCTGGGACTCAAAGTGTGGTCAGCTACCTGCGAAACCATGACCTAAGCAATTTAAGTAAATTTCTATTGATATTCTGCTATGTTTTTCTTTTTTTCAAGACTTTTTCATTTTACTAATTATTATTATTACTTTTCAATTTGCTATACGTATGCATGCTCACCAGAGAGACAGAGAGAGAGGAAAAGCTCCGGGTCTCAAACTGTAGTCAGCTATGTAGGAGTCCAACACCTTAACCACCATGCCACCTGCTGGCCCCCACCTATATTTTATTTATTTGTTTATTTTTAAGTCCAGTCATAGTTGCACAAGTGGCAAGGCTTATCTAGGAGATTCTGAGCCCACAAGAAAAGCTTGAGTTCAGTTCCTGGACCAACCTAAACAAGCTGAACTCAGTGTCTGTAATCCTAGCTAACTGGAAGGCTGGAGAGATGATTAAGACAGAGTGATATCCAGTCAGAAATTCTATCATATGGGTATATGTATGTATTTCTTATTTACAATTTTCCAAATTAAAAAGTATTAGAGGTGAGACCAGCAGATGGCGTAATCGTTATGTTGCTGGACTCCCATGTAGTCAACCGTGGTTCAAGTCACAGACCTGGCAGCTTAAACTTCATGCTGGGGGTGTGTGTGTGTGTGGTGCCTAAGATCTCGAGAGGAGAATGGAGGAGAAGGAATGACAACATGGCTATCTATTCTCAGGGGTGATTTCTCACTTTCTGTCTCTGTCTATCTGGCAAGTACACACACCTTATTGCAAAAAACTCTCTTTTAAAAAAATGAATTAGGAGACCAGCAGTTGGCATAATGGCTATGTCGCTGGACTCCCATGTAATCGACCACGGTTCGATTCCCAGACCCAGTGGCTTAAATTCACGCTGGGTGCATTTGTGTGTGCGCCCAAGATTCCGAGAGGAGAATGGAGGAGAAAGGATTGCGGCGTGGCCATCCACCCAGGGGGTGATTTCTCGCTTTCTGGGAACCAGCAGTTAGCATAATGGCTATGTCGCTGGACTCCCACGTAGTTGACCGCGGTTCGCGTCCCGGACCCGGTGGCTTAAAACTCTCGCCGGGCGCGTGTGCGTGAATGCCCAAGATCCCGAGAGGAGAATGGAGGAGAAGGGATTGCGGCGTGACCATCCCCTCTGGGGGGTGATTTCTCGCTGTCTCTATGTCTCTCTCTGTCTGTCTGGCGAGCACACGCGCCCTATAGCGAAAACCTCTCCAATAAAAAAAAAAAAGAATTAGAGGTGATAGGACTTAAAGAGTTCTATAATTTTTTTCACTTTCCTTAGAAATTCAATCAAAATACATTTTCCCTACAGCTAAATAATTAACAAATATTATTAAACAATTAATTTAAAAAGGTAGATATTAATGAGCTATGAAAAGTAACATCAGGGGCCAGTGAATGGTATGGTAGTTAAGGTGCTGAACTCCCACATGACTGACCACAGTTGAAGTCCCAAAGCTGGGGGCTTGAAAATCATGCCAGTTGTGATGCATGGGTGCCTATAATCCCTATAGGAAATGGACAGAAAGGGTTTGCAGCATGGCCATTCCCCCTTGGGAGTGATTTCTCACTGGCCCTCTATCTGTCTCTCTTCAGCGAGCACACAAACCCTATGGTAAAAAAGTAAAATAAATAAATGAATAGTAGCATTATGGATTCTAAATTATCACCTGATCAAGCATAAATTCATGGGACCAGCACTTAGTGTAATGGTTATATCACTGGACTCCCATGTAGTTGACCATGGTTCAAGTCCCGAAACTGGTGGCTTAAACTCACACCGGGCATGTGTGCATGCATGCCCAAGATCCCAAGAGGAGAAAGGAGAAGGGACTGTGGCATGGCTATCCCCCCTGCAGGGCGATTTCTCACTTTCTGTCTCTCTGTCTTTCTGGTGAGCACACACACCCTATAGCAAAAACCTCTCCAAAATAATAATAATAATAATAATAATAAATTCAAAGGTTAAGGGAGATAAATAGTAAGATACTAGGGTAAATTAGCATTAATATTTTAGGGGAAATATTTCACTATAAACAACCAAAAAAGTAGGTATGTGTGTGTGTGTGTTATTTATATATATATATACACAATATATACACACGTGTGACTATATATATATATATTTATATATATACACACATACATACATACTCACATACATGTACAGATAGTCCTAGAGTCAATCTAACAATAGAATTAATTCCCAATAAACCCATCATAAGTTGAAAATACTATAAGTCAAAAATGCATTTAATACACCTAACCTACTAACATCATAGCTTAGTATATCATGACTTCAGTGTGCTCAGAGGATTCACATTAGCTTAGAGTTGGGCAAAGTCATCTAACACAAAGTCCCACTTATAATAAAGTGTTGAATATCTCATGTAATGTATTGAATACTGCACTGAAAGTGTAAAATATTAAAGAATGTTTGCTGTCACTGACCAGCATTACAAGACAATATCATACCATATATTCCTAGCCTGAGAAAAGACAAAACTCAAAATTCAGTATACAGGTTTTACTGAGTGGTATTACATTCACATCATCAAACATAAATCAAGGAGTCAGCAGGTGGCATAGTGGTTAAGGTGTTGAACTCTCAGATGGCCAACCAGCTGAGTTCCAGATTTGGTGGCTTGAAAATGTGTATGTTCATGTATGCCCAAAATCCCAGGATGAGAATGGAGGAGAAGGGATGGAGGCATGCCCCTCCCCCAGGGGGGTGATTTCTCTTTCCTCTCACTGTCTCTTTGTCTCTCTCTGGCAAGTGCACACCCTATGGCAAAAACCTAAAACAAAAAGGACAACAAAAAACAAAGTCGAAAATCAGAAGTCAAACCATTGTAAGTCATGGATGGCCTGTATTTAAATTAGAAGGCTATTGTAATTTAGTCATTATATAAATCTCTAAAAAATATTGCAAAACTGGCTAAAATAATTATATTGAGAAGTCATTATTTTTGTAATAAAGTCATCATGTCTGCAGATCTACAGACATGATGATAAATATAAATTAATACACAATTCCACTTCAATGAGAAGGGTAAAAGTTATTCAAACACAAATGGATTTTCACTAAGTCATGCTTAGGGTAGAAAGCATAGGACAGTTGAGATGATGGCTTATTTAATAAGGCAAGATTTAAGGATAAATATTAGGGATCATGATATCTATTTAATTTTCAAACAAAATCAAGTTTCAAATATTTATAAACTCACAAGCTACATCTAGATGGAGTCAAAACAATTCATATGATTAGAGATACAGAAACAAAGGGAGTAGGAAAGAGTGAAGAGAGAAAATTTAATTAAAAATTAAAACTTAACCAAATAAATTATTTAGTAAAAACAACCCCGTCACCCATGGACATGATAATATCTAACACCTCTTGCCACTTTTCTTAGCTATAAAGCTTGACCCTTATGCCTTCTAAAGTTTCACTGTCAAAGTCTTGGTTTTCATTCATGGCTATAATTTAATTTGTAGTGAAATACTAATTGTTACCATAGTTTAACATCTTTCTAGCTAATACAAGAACTGCTGAGATTTATTAAGAAGGTAATGTTACCAGTAAAGCGTGAGATAACAACGAGGCACGATGCATATTAAGTGAGCACACCAGATCTTTCTTTTGTCTAGGCGAGTTTGCAGCAGAATTCCAGAAACATATAAAGCTATCCTTGTAAAGTATATGGCTCATTCGGCAATGCACATAAAACTGAATGACTAAAGTATGCTGATTGATCAATAAAGTTTGTGGCTCCATTTGTAAAATGTGCAAAAATTAAACCATTTAACTATTTGGTTCAGTGAGTTAAGTACATAATGGTTTGAACACTATTTTATGCATTTGAAGTCAAGCACATTGCACATTGCAATGTAGTCAACCATGAAAACATACTATTTCAGTGATTAGGTAAGAATATTAAATTTGAAATAAAATGAGTAATCTGAACAGAGAATTATGTGAAATGCTAGTTAGTCACAAAATTTCTTTTATCTATATTCATCATTTAAAAACTTTTAATGTCTCAGTATCTGTTTTATATATATATATCTATATATATACACACACACACATATATATATATACATACACACACATATATATACACATATATATACACACACACACACACATATACACAGTTTTATATATACACTCCTTTGAAAGCAACATGCTTGTTACTTATAGTAGACATTAGAGTGATTTTATTATGTTTTTGAAAAGTTGTAGCGCATATGAAAGAACTGCATGAATTTGCTACATAATGATGTTTACTTAAATAATTAAAACTATGCTTTAAAATCTTGCTTATTTATATGTGTGTCCAAGACTAGTGGTTAGTTCCATTAACAAGAAACAGTAACACTATTATAAAGTAGGTTTTCAGTGAAACATTTTCAGTGGTTATGCTTAAACATGAATATCTCTTCAAGACAGGGGTTTGGAAGATGCTATTTTCTAGGGGATGTGATTCAGGGAGTTCAGGGATTCAATTATGGCAACATCTGGAAGCTTTGGTCCAAAGCTCCATCTGGAAACTTTGGCGATTAGGGCAAGGTGACTCTTTTAGTCGTGACCTATTTTTCAGTGAAGTGATGAGCAATGGATTTAAGGAAAAGAAAATCCAGTGCACTTGAATAGAAGTTTATAATCTTTTACTACGCGGTCAATAGTGGTCATAGAAAAGACGTATAAATCAAGATCCCTTTACTCAAGGGACCTACCATCTTCTAGAGAAACTTAATCTTACATGTAGCTGATAAAACAGAAGATAAATGAGGAATGTTTGTGTGACTCCAAATATGGATAGGATTGTGTAGAAAGAAACGAACATGAGCACTCAAGGCTTTCACTTTGCTACAGCAAGAAGACAGGAATGAAAGTTTCAAATTCAGCTGGTTTAGAAACAGTGTAACACACCCCACATCAGGTGTCATAGTTGGGTAAAGTAGTACAGCTTTAATTATCGCATTAGTTCATCATGTGACTTGCAATAAATTATTTATTGTAAGATCAGTAGTTACGTTTGGATAAGTAAAGCATGTACAGGTTTTGGAGTTATTTGAGGTTAGAAGAGCTTACATATAATTTTCTTACTGTAGGAATGTGTTAAAAGCTTTTAGAAAAAAGTAGGCACATAAAAACTGAAGTCTGTTAGGACAATGTGATTCCTTTATGTAGCGGCTCTCAGACAAATGAAAATTACTGGTAGGAGATTAATTATTCTGGAATGATTTAGGCATGAGTTTATGGAAACTAGAGCTAGGTAAGTACTAGTAGAAAAAATATAGAAGAGTTTAAAGGGATTACTGACAGGACTTGACAAAGATGAGAATATTGCAGAGATTGTAATATGTTTATCAGCATTCAATTTTGGAATAGTTCATTTTTGAAATCTGTTCAGGGCAGAAATATATGTTTTGAGAAATGCAGAATTGAGAGTTTGATTTTTTGGCCTGCAATGTATTTTCCCATTTTTTTCTTTATTTGTGCATTATTTCACCCTCCATCACTGTGCATCATTCCAGTATACTGAGTTTACCCATTGTGAATACACTGTATACTGGCAGTCTAAAACAGCACCCTACATTTTATCAACAGATCATTCTCCGTTCTTGTGTTCCTTAACTATTTTGCTTCTTTCTTTCCCCCCTTGATTCTTTTCCTCTCAGAAATACTAGGAAATAAAAGGAGATGATCATGCTATAGGTCTCTGCAACAAGGCACTGTGTAGAGTCTTGTTAATAAATGTGAAAGCCCGGGGTAGAATCCAGATCTCAAATTCAGGGCATAACCAACTTGAGGGCAAATGCAGAAATAGAAGACAATTAGTAAAACTAAAAGATAATATCCTGCTGAGATAATATGAAGGTGACAAAAATCATTGATCCCTTATAACTTGTCAGAATTGTAAAGACTGTGTATTTTTCTATCCTTATAGTTTTTTCTTTATATAATCATATGTATGTGTGTATGTGCATAAGAGAATTTAGGAGGAGCGAAAGTTAAGGAAGAAGAGATAGTAAATATCTTGACCAACAGATGGCATGGTTAAGATGCTGGACGACCACATGGTCAGCTGCAGTTTGAGTCCTGGACCCAGGAGCTTGAAAAGTCACTTCAGGGGTGTGTGCGTATGTGTGTGTGTGTACACACAGATACGCTTGACCAAATTCCCTAGAGGAGAATAGAGAAGAACGGATTGTGGCATGACCATTCCCCCTGGGGATTGATTTCTCACTTATTCTCTGTGTCTCTCTGTCTCCCCAGGAAGTGCATGTGCATTATGGCCAAAATCTTAAAAAAATATATAACTATCTACATATATAACTTCAACTATACACATACACACACACACACACGTGTATATATATATATATATATATGTATATACATATATATATATATGTATATGTGTATATATATATATATAACTGCAACTATACACACACAAACAAACACACATATAGTCAAAAGTAAAATTTAGTTTAATGATTGAGAAACCTGCAAATGAGGGGACATTGGCGCATATTGGCCGAGTGGGCCCTGAATGACGATAGTTGAAGAAGAGTACAGTGCTGAATAAAAAAGGCAAGGGTAGGGGTATTGCCCTCATGAACTTGCAAGCTAGAAGAGATAAAGAAATATAATTTTCAATTAGGCAATTAAATAATATAATTTCTTATAGAAACAAGAACATGAAGAAAAGATATTATTACATGAAAATAATGTTTTAAGTTATATAGTCATAAAAAAATTTTGGAGAAACTTATGTTTGAGCAGAAATTTGAATGTTCAGGGGTCATTATCTTTTGCAGAGAGCAAACAAAAGCTCTCAGTCAGACACTGCGAGTCTGTCGCCCAGTCCGGTGCGTAGCGGGCGAAGAGAGGAGTGATACGGAGTGAGGTCAGAGTGGACAGGCAGAGTCCATGTCACATAAGATCATGTGGAATCTGATAAAGAAATCTGGTGTACGTGTCATAGGCAGCCAGCACTGGGTTTTAGAGGTGGTAATAACATGATCTGTTACTTTTGTTTTATTTTGTTTGTGGGAACTCTTCTTAGCTATTTCCTAGAGAATTGGTTTATGTGGCTAGGAATGGATTCGGGAAAAGCACTAGGAAAGTTACTAGAATAGCCTACATGAAAAAGGCTGGTAGCTTCCAATCTAGGTTGCTGCATTCATCCCCAATAAGATACAATAGCCCTGATTAAACTTTTATGATTGAAAAGAGAAAAATAAAAATGACCATATTCAGGCCATGTTCAGATAATGTTCAGAAGTGGATATATACAGGATTGGTAGAAAAATAGTACATGGGGAGATGAAATAAAAAGAATCTAAGATGGGGGCCAGCAGGTGATGTAGTGGTTAAAATGCTGGGCTCCCATATGATCAGCTGCAGTTTGAGTCTCAGACCCAGTGGCTTGAAACTCACACCAGATGCATGTGTGTACATGTGTGCCCAAAATTCTGAGAGTGGAGGAGAAGGGACTGCGGCATGGCCATCCACGCCAGGTGGTGATTTCTCGCTTTTTGTCGGTCTCTCTGGTGAGTGCATGTGCCTTCTAGCAAAAATTTCTCTCTAAAAATAAAAAAATAAAATAAGAAATAAAGATGGTTTCTAAGATTTTGAGTTTTAATATTAATACTTGGGCGAATGATATAATCATTAACAGAGTTGGAGAATATTTATGAGGTGAAGCTCGGTGTGTGCAGAAAAGGGAGGGCAAGCGTGATGGTACAAGTTAAGGTCGATATAAATACTGAATATTCTAGAGCAGATATCAACTACAAAAGTCAACATATGAGTCTAAATCTTGTATATGTCAACATTTGAAATGTGGACATGGAGGTAATAAATATATATTACATAATATAGTGTGTGTGTATATATACATATATAAATAAATAAAACTGAATATATATATATACATATATATATATATATATATATTAAATATTGGGTCGTCAGAAAAGTTGTGACTCATTTTTGCACAGGAAAATATGTCACGATTTTTCTGACAACTCAATAAATACATGTTATATAAATAGAAGCTACTTAATGCCTATGACAAGAAAAAACTCTCATAGCAACAAATATGATAGAAAAGAGAAAGATTACAAGATTACATACTTATTCTATGGCTTGGAAGAGAAAAAAAGGTATATCAGAAGTTATGTTAAAAAAAAAAATTCAAGGGGCAGGACACAGTATTGACTATTCCTAAATAATGCCCAGCATTTGTATTAGATAATTACTAGAAAGATATCATTTGATTGAACAAACTCAGGGACTTAATGCAATCTCACTATCGGTTAGCTAGTGGAAGGCAGATTGGAATAAGTTAGGAATAAAAGGAGACCAGAGCACATGGAAACAAGTATACACATTTTTAAAAATCATACTTTGCTAAGAAAACAGGAGAAACAGTACTAGAGTGATGTGTAATGTATCAGATTTTAAAAAGATCATTAATAGTATGACTTTTTAAAGAGATTTTTCCTATAGGCTACATGCACTCACCAGAGACAGAGAGACAGAAAGAGAGACATCACCCCCCCCCCCCCCAAGGGGGATGGCCATGCCACAATCCATTCCCCTCTGTTCTCTCAGGATTTGGGGCACACATGCCTGGTGTGAGTTTTAAGTTGCCAGATGCAGTATTCAAACCATGGTTGAATATGTGGGAGTCCAGCAGCATAACCATTATACCATCTGCTGGTCCCAATAGTATGATTTGCTTTTAAGCAACATGCAGATAATCCATAGAAGGTAAAAAAAAAAAAAAAAAAAAAAAAAAAAAAAAAAAAAAAAAAAAAAAAAAAATGGACAGATGGTACTGGAAAGTCAAATCCTGGGAACCAGCAGTTAGCGTAATGGCTATGTCGCTGGACTCCCACGTAGTCAACCGCGGTTCACGTCCTGGACCCGGTGGCTTAAAACTCACGCCGGGCGCGTGTGCGTGCGTGCCCAAGATCCCAAGAGGAAAATGGAGGAGAAGGGATTGTGGCATGACCATCCCCCCTGGGGGTTGATTTCTCGCTTTCTGTCTCTATGTCTCTCTCTGTCTGTTTGGTGAGTGCACGCACCCTATAGGGAAAACCTCTCCAAAAAAAAAAAAAAAAAAAAAAAGAAAGTCAAATCCTGGCAGAGGAAAGTATTGAGTGTGGTATCATGCGATTCAATACAAAATGGAATGGTGACTGTCCTTAGAGGTAAGAGTAACAACTGCCCATCCACTATATCTGAAGATAAACCAGAGAATACTGGTAGTACAGAGACTAGAAAAATCATGGAAACTATGGTGATAAAATAAAATAGTGCTAATCTGATTATTTCCAATTTCTAAGTATGAAAGTCAATGCAAAAGAATACCTAAAGAGATGCTGATAACAAAGAAAGAATTGTCTATTGAATATATAAGCAATTTACATACTGTTTTAGAGGAGACATAAAACGGAATAGAATTGATCAAAATAAAACAGAACTTTAACACATGAATTGAGCACGAACAAAATTTTACTTATAATATTAATGTTCCTATGGAGTTAAAAATGTATGACGTCAATTTATACAGTCTTTAAAAGCTAAAGATTAATTTTCCTTGTAGCTGACTTTATTAAAATATTCTTCATACACCATTTGGAAGGCAAACCTCTAGGTAATATTGCAGGATGTTAAAGTCATTTAAATACAAATGGCATATACTATATTTGCATTTAACAAGTTAACCCAGGTCCATCCTACCTGTAGGGCTTCAAAAATGTTACAGAAAAGACAGATAAGCAAAAGCGTTTTAAGTATTGGGCTACAATTCTCAAAACCTCATGTGAAATAGGAAATGACGAATGCTTCTTCTTTGATCTCTGCAGGAATTTGGGGGTTGAAATTCACATTTGTAGCTGATCTGTGAACTGTGTCTTGTCTAATGAACAGATTCATGGTGAAATCCTTTGGACCTGTTAGTGTCTCTCTTATTGAATAGAGAATGCCTGTGGGATAAGGATGTTCCACAAATGTTAAAAGTGAAATCTTTAGATGGCTAAGAAACAAACAAAAAAAGAACAGAAAATAGTAGACCTATGCTATTCCTTCCATGCAACTAATCAAGATTTTAGACTCTGTTTAAGTTGTGGGAAGCAACTTAAGTACTTTAACATAGGCCTCAATAAGCCTTGGTCAAACTCATGGTTATGCCACGTGAAATGTGCTTGGTATGAATGAGATATCCTGTCTTCTTTCATTTATTTCTAATTATTCCACTACGTTAAGGTGAACCTTACCTCATAATGACATCCTACCAAGGGTAAAGTTGTGCACATAAGAATAAAGGGGCATAGAGACCAGCAGTTGGCGTAATGGCTATGTCACTGTCTTCCAAGTAGTTGGCCATGGTTCGAGTCCTGGACCTGATAGCTTAAACTCACACCAGGTGCATGTGCATGTGTGTCTAAGATCCCAAGAAGAAAATGGAGGAAAAGGAATTGCAGCATGGCCATCCCCCCTGGGGGGATGATTTCTCACTTTCTCTCTCTCTGTCTTTCTAGTGAGTGCATGTGCTCTATAGCAAAAACCACCCCCAAAAAAAAAAAAAAAAAAGAAAGAAAAAGAAAAAGAATAAAGGGGCATAAACTGGGTGCAGTTATCAAGAGTGGCCATTCTTGCACTGTCACAGAGGGATAACAGTTAATGTTTCATCTGGATATCTGCCACCATACTCCCAGAATCACAATATTACAACTTCTGCTTTAATATGCATTTATGCATTGAATCTCCAAAATCTGCCACTGAAATCTTAATGTGTTCATCAGTAACATAATTGTACAAATATACCCATAGATAATTAGCTAAAATTGGAGGAAATGGGACAAAAAGAATCAGCTTTGATCTTAAGAGATAGTCATTCCTGGAACGTTCTTGAGATGACTATTTATAACTTCAAAAGTTTAACAAATTGGGAAAACTGTGTTCCTGAAAATGTGAACTAAGTTATCTCTCTGTAAGTCATATTTTAAAAAGGAAATTCTAGACCAATACCCAGGCACTATGTGGTGTCTTGTTTCACTACTTGATAGATTCTGTCTGTTGTCCTTTTGGAGTTACTAACTAAAGGTCAGTCTTTATTGCACTGACAAAATAAATTTGATCTTCACAAAGTCAAAAACAAATATAGACTGCCTCTAATTTTTGTATAGAATATCCATGTATATGTATATGTATACACACACACACACACACACACACACACACATATATATATAAAATTTATAAAAACCTTTTTTCAGGACTAAAATGACAATATATAAATTATATATCTCTATATAGATATATAACAAAAGTAGAAGATTACATATGTATGAGGAGACTTAAACAATTCAATGAAGAATTGAAATATTTGTTTCTTTTTGAAGTTGATAACAGTTTTTATATAAAATACATTTTCCATGAACTTTTTTTGAAGACACTGTGTATGTGTGTGTGTGTGTGTGTGTGTGTGTGTGTACAACTTTAATGCTTAATTTCTAATATGTCCTTAGATGTGTCCCTGAAACAACTATAAATTATCTGGGAGATATAACAGAGACAAACATGGTTTATATAAAGCTCTAAAACTGAAAAGTAAATAATTTCTTAACATGGAAATCAGGAATCTGATTTGACTAAGATACTAAAAAATACATTTTATTTCTAAATTGACAAACATATAAACTTCCTTAATAGACACACTAGTCACTTCTAAACATTTCATCCATTCAGACCTGATACATCAAAACTAAACAATAAAGGAGAAACATTCATGAAAACTAATAACTTCTTACTGTAAATTTCATAAACACAGGATGATGCTTTTTGTTGTCATTCCCTGTCATGTTCCCAACATGAAAGACAGCAACTATCACTTGTCATATTTGAGAAAAATAAATAGTTCATGAATGAACACATGACTGAATGACTCATTTTGTGTTTAATTCTCACTATAAAATGTTTTTCTGGACTCTAATGACAGTATTTGTAATTATAGCATTGTAAAAACCTAGGTTCAGAGAAATTATGTCATTCTTAAAAATGACAAGGGGATCGGGGACCAGCAGATGGCTTGATGACTATGTCACTGGATTCCCATGTACTTGACCATGGTTCGAGTCACAGACCCATTGACTTAAACTCACGCTGGATGCATGTGCGTGCGTGCCCAAGATCCCAAGATCCTGAGAGGAGAGTGGAGGAGACCGGATTGCTGCGTGGCCATCCCCCCACGGGGTGATTTCTCACTTCTTGTCTCTCTTTCTGGCAAGCGCATGCAACCTGGCAAAAACCTCTCCAGAAAAACGAAAAAAGAGTTAAAAAAAAAAAAAAAAAAACTGACAGAGGATCAATTCTAAGTCTAGTGTTTACAAACCAGAAATAGACAGGGATGTTGGGACCAGCAAATGGCATAATGGTTATGTCACTGGACTCCTGCACGGTCCACCACAATTTGAGTCCTGGACCTGGCAGCATAAACTCATGCTGGGCACGTATGCATGGAACAGAAGAGAGGAGAATGGAAGAGGAGGGATTGTAGTGATTTCTGACGTTCTCTGTCTCTCTGGAAAGCACACAAGTCCTATTGCAAAAATCTGCCTCTCAAAAAAAAAAAAAGAAAGGGAACCAGCAGTTAGCGTAATGGCTATGTCGCTGGACTCCCACGTAGTCGACCGCGGTTCGCGTCTCGAACCCGGTGGCTTACAACTCACACCGGGCGCGTGTGCGTGCGTGCCCAAGATCCCGAGAGGAGAATGGAGGAGAAGGGATTGCGGTGTGGCCATCCCCCCTGGGGGGTGATTTCTCGCTTTCTGTCTCTATGTCTCTCTCTGTCTGTCTGGCGAGCGCACGCACCCTATAGCGAAAAACCTCTCCAAAAAAATAAAAAAAAGAAAAAAGAAAAGAAAAAAAAAAAAAAAAAAAAAAAAAGAAAGAAATAGGTAGGGGTGTGAATAGGTAGGGTGTGTGTGTGTGTGTCAGATAACAGTGGGCAAAGAGCATATATCTTGGAATCAGAGACATGAGTTAAAATAAAGACTCTCTCATATGTTAGTCATGTGGGAGAGGATTTAGAAAGGTTTCTCGTCTGTGATTTGGGGTAACCAATACTTATAACAAAATTAGAATGAGTATCAAATGAGATAATGTATATAACATTCCCAGTGACTGGTGCCTAATTATAATACATGATTGATAACTGAATGGATGGATGGCTTAAAGACAAGATAAAAATGCCCTATAATGAAAGTTCTTTATATGTATTAAAAGTATTGCATTTCACTAAAAATAATTTATTATAGTAATGGTTTCTACTACAGTTGGTGCAAAAATAAAATCTATAGCATGCATTTGTGAGTCTAGTTATTATTTTCTCTTGTACCTAAAACAAGTGTTCACCTTAATAATCACCACTGCAATTCCAGTTAGATGAACTGTAAATGCTAATTACTGAAAGTGTTAATTAGCATGGTAACTAAATTAAGTTGAATTAATTCTGGCACTGAGAAGTGTCTACTAGCCAAAATAAGAATAGTCACCTCTTTTAAGCAACTAGAACATCTTAAAAATCAGTTTGTCATTTCAACATTCAAATGACATGACACAAGATTTATATTAGGAGACTTTGTGGAGAGGTTTTTCTAATAAGGTGGTGGGAGAGAAAAGTGTTTAGTTTTCTACAATAAATTGCCTCTAATAATGTCCCTTTGCACTTTCATTCAAATGTCTTTCTCATTCAAAAAAAATAAGAAAATACGAGTTGCAGAAATGGCCATGACTTTCTGTCTTATAGGCAAATACAAATAATCTAATCCAGGCAGTTGTTAAGTATCACAAGAGTTAAGTCTAATGAGATTGCAAATATAGTCTTTTGCCTTATTTTTTTAAGAGCAAGGGAAGAATATGAGGTATGCCACCACATGGATCAACAATTAAAAATATGTTGGTTTTAAGATATAGTTGAAATACAGCCATATAATTGTCAAGTGCTACTCAGTTATTAAAAAGTATTGTTAATTTGAATTCTGGTCCTTTTCATTGTGTTTGATCATAAAAATAATGGAATAACTATGTGGCTAGCTTGCATAGTGTTATCATGCATTAAAATATTTTATTTTTATACTGTTACCTTAATGTAACAATTAAGTGTCACAAATGTAATGAAGTAATTACTACTTCTAATATAGAAAGACAGAGAAACAGAAATAGAGCTATCGGTACTAATCATTTCAATGATTAGTACTGCTTTAATCGTTTATATTCAAAGGAAGACCCATTGAGTTATACACTATCGTAAATTAATTTGTTATAAAACAATTTACTCAAGTTCTAAAAGATTTAAAATGGTATGCCTGCATTCAAATTTAATATTGTGCAACTCCAACCTTCTTATATCCACCAACCCTATATATGCACATGTGTGCATTAAAACACACACACACATACAATCACATAGAAAAATATTTTCAAAACATAGGGTAAAATGATTACAGGGATCCATTCTCAGAGTCTCCAAAGTGTTTTCTGGAAATTATCATTTCTTATTTATTATTATTATTATTATTATTATTATTAATTATTATTTAATTGCTTTAGGGCATGTGTGCTTACCAGAGAGAAAGAGAGAGAGAGCAAGCAAGCTGCCAGGTCCAGGACACGAACTGCAGTCGGTTATGTTGCAGTCAAGTACCCCAACCACCATGCCACTCTTGCCCCACCATTTTGAAATAAAATATTAGGACTTTAAGGGACCAGTAGTTAGCGTAATGGCTATGTCGCTGAACTCCCATGTAACCGACCGCAGTTCAAGTCCCGGACCTGATGGCTTAAACTCACGCCAGACGTGTGTGCATGCGTACCCAAGATCCTGAGAGGAGAATGGAGGAGAAGGGATTGCGGCATGGCCATCACCCCTGGGGGGTGATTTCTCACTTTCTGTCTCTCTGTCTCTCTCTCTGTCTTCCTGGCGAGCACACGAGCCCTATAGCAAAAATCTCTCAAAAAATATTAGGACTTTAAATTTTTAATCTATATTTCAAACTGTATTAATATATTCTATGGTACAGTGCTTGAGCATTCTTGAATAAAGGAACTCTCATACATTAAGGGGTAGGAATTTAGCTTCATCTCTTGTATGAAAGAGCATGAAAATAAGTCTTCTGCATTTTTTAAAAGAAATCATTTTGCATTATCAAGATAAAAATATGGTAAATTTCCTATTTGACGCAAATTTTGAAACGTAAACAGTTATTTCAGTGTTATTTTCAAGAAATCATAAGCAAAAATTTTTAATAAATAAATAGAGCTGATGCTACTCAGAAACACTAGGATTCTCAGGAAGCTCCCTTCAAATCCCCAGTCCAGTCAGCCTGAAAAGTACTGGGCATCAGTGCCAGCACTAGGACCTGAAAGGGTGGAGAACTGCAGGAAGGGGGTCATGGCGTGACTAGACCCCGTCACAGGTGTTTCTCTTTTTTTCTTTCTCCTGCACGTGTATATGCTCTATCACAAATAAAGAGGGGAAAATAGTAAAAACAGAAAAACAAAACCAAAAAACTGTAGTAAACCAATAACGTAGACTATTATACAGTTAATTTTGGAGAGGTTTTTTCTATAGGGCACATGCCCTCACCAGACAGACAGACAGACAGAGACAGAGAGACAGAAAGTGAGAAATCACCCCCCCTCCAAGGGGAATGGCCATGCTGCAATCCCTTCTCCTTCATTCTCCTCTTGGGATCTTGGACATGCACACACACGTGCCCGATGTGAGTTTAAGCCACCGGGTCCGAGACTCAAACTGCAGTCGACTACATGGGAGTCCGGTGACAGCCATTAAGCTAACTGCTGGTCCCAACCTCTTCTATCTCTTACATTTCTTCAACATTTTATAGTTAAAATGTATGTATTACCTGTGTAAAATAAATATGGACAATAAATCTTAAAAAATTACTAACTTAAAAAGCTTGGTCTACAATAATAACCAGAAGGTTTTCCATTTAAAATTCACTGAGGTAGACTAACCCACAGCTAGCAGAGAGTTTACAGATGCAACCAGTGATCTCTGGAAATAAACCAAGATTTATTGCTGAGATGAAACTATTGTTTGTATTGACTAGTTTCTCCCTAGTGTGGGAAGAACGAAAAGTAGGAAAAAAAATAGAAAAATCTACCCCAAAATATTTTAGACATAATTTCCTCAAAGTTTTAGGTGTATATATGAGTGAATTCTTTTTTTTTTTTTTTTTTTTTTTTTTGCTATGGGGGAAAGTAAAAGGATATTTCTCTGATGGTCGAAAAAGGGTATATTCATATCTTCTCTAGGCAGAAGAATGTATTATAATGAACAGAGGAAGGCCTATAAATAATGAATAAAAGTAAACACTACAAATGTGCTTTCAAGTAATTTTGTCATTTTGTTGTCAGGTAGTTTCACACTTAAGTAAAAGAAAGATTGATAAACCACATAATTTGCATTTTCTAGCTCTGGGCATTTTCAAGCATCTTTAGCCACATCAACTATGAAGGAAATGGGTCATTGTGACCTTCTGAGTCAGACAGATTGCCACCCACTATACCCATCAGCATCAGCTTTGTCCTGACTTCCCCCACATACTTCATACTTTGCAGATAGATCTCTGTACTTTGACCTCTGGCCTCTAACTTCTTTTTCTTCTTTCTCTCTTTCTTTCTCTTTCTTTCTCTTTCTTTCTCTCTTTCTTTCTTTCTTTCTCTCTTTCTTTCCTCTTTCTCTTTTCTTTCTTTTCTCTTTCTTTCTTTCTTTCTTTCTTTCTTTCTTTCTTTCTTTCTTTCTTTCTTTCTTACGATTATGTATGTATTTCTTCCATGTGCAAGAGAGAGACAGACAGACAGGGAGACACATAGGGACAGGAGGTTGTAGTAGACACCATCTCCACAGTGTCTCAACACTGAGATCCACGCCACCTTTAGCAGGCCATTAATTATGGTCATGTGCATGCCTTGGGTATTCAGGGACATCTTTGGAAGTGAACCCCGGGCCTTCACATATGGACCGGCCTCACAGAGTGTTGCCTTACTGCTGTGCTGTCATCTGGCTGCTCCAGTTTCTTCAACTGCGTAGGGTTGATCTAAAGCTCAGACTTCCTTGCCTCCATACAGCTTCCCAAGACTGATATCCTTGAATCTTACAAAATATCTGTCCATTAAGAGATGCAAGTTTTTACTTGCTAGTTTTGAAACTATAAACTAAGTATTTTCTGTCAACGTTTTTCAGAGAAAATGCCAATAAAAACCCACTGTCCATGGTGTTGTTTGACAGGAGTGATAGGTGAAATCAATTTGGTGCATAAAATTGTGTAGGTAGTGCCAGTGACAGGATTGCAACTTGCCCTGTTGTGGTGCAATGGTACCCATTGTCTGAAGACAGAATAAAAATAAGCCATGAGTTGAAGGAAATAAATATGCCGATGTGCTGCACCTATCTCATGTTTTCAAAAGTAACAGGGAAATTTACAATTATCGTAAAGTTTATCCCAGTTAGAAGACTCATTACATGTAATACAGCATCTCAGTCTGTTGATAAAGAATAATCAGGGAAGAAGAAGAATAAAAAGCAAAAAACTACTCAGGGATGATTTTCGATGAATATGGTTTAGTTAAAATGAACACCTTAAAATTCTTATGCTGTGGGTGCTGGCCAAGGGCACAGTGGTAAAAACCCAGTGTTCCATGAGGGCGTCCCACCTGGCAACACTTACTGAGCACAGCCCAACACCTCCCTAGGGACTCAGGGAACCTAAGAGCCCATGATCCAGGCTGGCTGAGGCCAAGGGTGGATTACGGTGCCTGGACCCTACTGGGGGTGCTGTAGTTCTCTCTCTTTATCTCACTTATGAAATAAATCAATAAACTGAAAAAACAGTTCTTCTGTTGCCTTCGTGTTAACTTACTACACAGCTCAGAGGTTGAATATGTTTATTATGCTTTATTTTCAAGTGAGATTTCAAACTAAGATCGGAAGCTGAGATGAAATGTGTGGATGAGGATATTAAGATAAAAACCGCATTTCCTGCTTCCTCTTTGTCTTTACTTGGATGGACTTCCCAACTCAGGATCACTCTTCCCTGCAAACTAACACATTGTCTTTTACCAGATTTAGCTCAATATTTATTTTCCTGACTCCCCAAATATACCTTTACTGTGCTATTATTAATAGATCTTCACTAAATGGATCTCCTGTGTGTCTGTCTTCCCTATGAGACTATGAAACTGTAAATAATAAGTGGATAAACTCTATTTTTCCATACTTAGAGGTCCAAGCAAAATGTTGCACAGTGCCTGGCGGTAACATATTCAACACTGAACAAAAAAATTGTGGAAGAATGTGCCGACACTATACATTTATCTTATGTTGCATAATTTCATTTCAGCATAGAGTTAGATAGATTTTATGATCTTCATTTAGAATTTGGAAAATAATGCTAAAAGAAATCAATGAATGTATTTTTGTTTATATAGCAAATAAGTGTTTGACCTAAGTGTAGAATCCTGAAATTCCAAAACAAGTGCTATTTGTATTTCAACATCATATTGTGCCTGCTAGAGAGAAAAATGAATAAATAACAAGGCCATGAATTATGTTTTGGTCAATGACCATTTACTATTAATATTGCTTCCATAAAATTTGTCTGTGTCTTAATAAAGGATATAATTAAGACATATTGTCAATCCAACTGTACTATGGAAGACTGGATAACTAATAACATTGTAAATAAATCTACAAACTAGAGGATATATATGTGGGGCACGTGTGTGTGTGTTTGTGTATATGGGACATGCAAATTACATTCATGTAGACAAACCTCTACAAAGAACAATACAAATTACTTGAAAATCACTGTTGTATCACTACTTGGGAAATCTACTCACTATGCTGACATAGGCTTTCTGTTAGAATAGTAACAGAAAGACACCTTAAAATACTATATAAATTCAATAAATTGGTTTCAAGGTTTGAGAGGATAGACTCCAATTCAGAAAAAGAGGTCCTGTGGCAACATACTATTAAACAACATCACATGCTACAGAGAAATTTTTCATAAAAGGAAAAGTCAGTTGATACAAGAAACTTCACTGTTGTCTCTTTTATTTTTATTTTTCAAGAGAGAGATTTTTGCTCTAGGGCGCGTGTACATGCCAGAGAGACAGAGAGAGATAAAATGAGAAATCACCTCCCGGGGTGATGGCCACACCTCAGTCCCTTTCCTCCATTCTCCCTCTTGGGATTTTGGGCATGCACGCACAAGTGCCAAATGTGAGTTTGAAGCCACCAGCCCTGGGACTCGAATGCAGTTGACTACGTGGGAGTCTAGCTAAGTGATCATTATGCCATCCACTGGTCCCAACTGTTGTCTTATTTTAAAAAAATTGCCACAGACACTGCAGCCTTCCACAACCACCACCCCAACAGCTAGCAATCACCAACACTGAGTCAAGATGCTCTACTGGCAAAACGATTAGGACTGGCTGAAGGCTCAGATGATCATTAGCATATTTTAACAATAAAGCATAACAATAAAGCATTTTTAAAATGAAAGTATGTACTTGATTTTTAGATATAATACTGTTGCACACTTAATAGACTATAGTATAGAATAAACATCACTTATTATTATTATTTATTTTTTGGCCAGAGATTGAGTGTGCTCATCAGAAAGAGACAGGGATGGTAGGGCGAGTGAAAAGAGCACTCACTCGCCTTGGGGATGGGTCATGCTGCAATCCCTTCTCCACCATCTCTCCCTTCTTTCAGGATTTAGAGCAGGTACACATGCCCAGAGCATTTTTCAAGCTGTCATTTCTAGGACTAAAACTGTGCATCTGGCCACGTGGGATCCAGCCCACTTAACCACCAAGTCACGGGCTGGTCCAAAACATCACTTCTACATGCTCTATGAAACAAAAAAATATGACTTACTTTATTCCAAAATTTGATTTATTGTAATGGTCTGGAACTGAATCCACAATATCTGTGAGGTATGCTTGAAACCTTTTATAGTTTTAGAAAATTCACATACAATTTGAAGCAGGGATTTGGAAATTACAGGGATGTAGGCTCAATAATGAATTTGTTAACTGCAAAAGTTAGCACACAAGCACACATGTCTAAGACATGCTGTCCGTGTTAATACACCATGTGTATGTATACATGTGTGTTTGTCTGCATGTGCATATCCAGATAGTCTGAGTTATGCAGAATTCATTTTTCAGTAACTTTCTCTTTTTTGTCAGAAAACTCCCCAGAACATCTGTTCTAGTTAATATGTCTGCTGAGCCAAAGCTTGCATTTGAGACCAGCCATAACAGGTGCTGAAATCTCAACTTGTCTAATACATCTGAAATATGTCCACTTCCCCCAGAAATACTGATTTAATAGAGCCCTGAGAGGGTCCACAAAAATACACTACAGGTGGTTGTAATACATGAAATTGGCAGGATACCTGAGAATACTGAATAGTGAATTTTCTGTCATTAAAAATAGGTAGAAAGAAGACCTAGCCTTTATTCTTTACCCATACACTTTAACCTAAGAGAAATAATACATTCTCTCTTTCACACCAGCCCTCTGGTTTGTCTGACTAACCTTCTCAGTGGAAACTAAACTCAAGCCAAAATGTAGTGGCACATTTTCCTAGATTTCTGATAGTGTTTGACAACTCCAAGATTTCATTCATTCACCCATTTATTCAATTGGTCAGGAAGCTGTTCACTCACTGCTCCTTCTGCTTTATGTTCAGGGACATTATCCATCAGTGAAACTAACAACATTCCAGTTTTTCTCTAAATATACTTTTCTTTTCTTTTCTTTCTTTTTTTTTTTTTTTAGAGGATTTTGCTATAGGGCGCGTGCACTCGTCAGACAGGCAGAGAGAGACAGAGAGACAGAAAGCGAGAAATCACCCCCCGGCGGGATGGCCACACCGCAATCCCTTCTCCTCCATTCTCCTCTTGGGATCTTGGGCACGCACGCACATGCGCCCGGTGTGAGTTTTAAGCCACCAGGTCCGGGACGCGAACTGCGGTCGACTACATGGGAGTCCAGTGACATAGTCATTACGTTAACTGCTGGTCCTCAATATACTTTTCTGATATATTCAATCTCAATCCATTAAAAAATAAGCAGCACTATTTTCATTATAATCACCATATTTTAATGATGTTCTATTAATTATTGGTGTTTTAAAGTTGGCCCTTAACCATTCTAGCATATTCTGGAGCTTTCCATGGAATGCCTAAAGACTATTCTAGGAGCCAACAGGTAGTGTAGTGGTTAATGTGTTGTACTCCCAAAGAGTCCACCACAGTTTGAGTCTCAGACCCGGCAGCCTGAAACTCACACTGAGCGTGTGTGTGTGTGTGTGTGTGTGTGTGCGCGCGCCCAAAATCCCAAGAGGAGAATGGAGGAGAAAGCTTTGTGATGTGGCCATCCTCCTTTGGGGACTGATTGCTCATTTTCTCTCTCTTTTTCTGTGTGTCTCTGGTGAGCACACACAACTTAGAGCAAAAAATCTGAGAAAAAAAGTGTATTCTATTCCATTTTTCTATTTTGTTATTGGAATTGTACAAATTGCTTTATTCATAAGTTATTTATATATTCTGAATGTTACTACCATAGTTTATACCATTCACTTATATCTTCTTCCTGCCTTTTTATTTATGTTTTAATGTTCATTTTAGTGTCTCTTGGCAAACTGGAGTTCTTGAATTTAACACTACTGAATTTATCAATTTTTCCGAGTGTTCTTTGAATTCTAAGTCCTTCTAAATATCCATGTTACGAATATATCTATATATTCCCCAACAGTGTCATCTAGATCTGTGATAATTTTTTCTTTCCCACTTGTATCTATATTCTACACAAAAATGATTCTTCTTGTTGTGTCCTAGTTATACTCTTCTCTTCTGAACTGCACATAAGCTCTGTCACTCATCAGTATTTATAGCACATTGGGTTGGTATCTGTGCATTTTATTTTGTTTCATGGAAGTATGTATATATCTGTGTAACAATTCCCTAAAATATAATTACCATATCTTTAGAATTCTTGTAATCTTGTTCCCCTTCAATAGAATGTTTTACTCAGTGCTCTGGATTTTAAAAAAATATTTTAGAATCAGCTTGTCAAAATCCATGAAAAGGTTTTGAAATATAACAGACAAGAATTCCAACAAATCTACTAATCAATTTAAGAAAAGTCAATAACTGTTCTTCATTTCTACTCAATAATGAGATGTGTAATTACAAATATTTATCTCACATTCAGTGTTTTAAATAAGGTTTTAGAAGATTTTTATAAAATATATTTATCTCTAGGCATTCCACAGTATTTTTTCCTATGCTATGTGGTTTTTATTTATTTTAGTGTAGATTCTTACCATAGCTAGTTAAAAAAATGTCTTTATGAGTTTATTTCACATTCGTAATCTAAAAACAATACACATTAATTTTAAAAGCATTTTGAATTTTCCAGATCACATGTAATTCTTTGCTTTACAAACCCTATTTTTTTATTTTCACAACTCTTAAGATTCTCCAATAAAATGTAATATAGAAGTAGTGATACTGAAAATCCTTGATTTGTTCTGAATCAAAAAGGAATGTTTCAACCATTACATATGGTGTTTACTGGCAGGATCTTTCTGTATAAGAATACACAGACTGTTTGAACCTAGAGAAATTTCATAACTTTACTATTTTGTTGAAAAACTATGAAATAATCAAATTTCTAATATTAAAAAAAATTTGCATTATGGGAATAAGTCCAGAATTCCTTTTTATAAATTCTGAATTCAATATGTTAATAATTCCTTATGAATTTAAATGAATCTGTAATTTTAATTTCTTACACTTTGACAAATTATCAAATTTATGTTTGCCGTGAAATGAATTGTTTAACACATTTTATTATGCTCAAGATTATTCAGTATAGGGTTATTTTTTTTTTTTAATTTATGATACAATTTGGGACAACATGTGTCATGAATGGTAATGTACTGGATCCTATGTGGCCCACTGTGCTGTTTGAATCCCAGACTCAGAGGCTTAAAAATCATCTTGGACTTGGGACAAGCAGATGGCAGAATAGCTACATTGCTGGGCTCCCATGTAGTCGAACACAGTTCGAGTCCCAGACCCGGTGTCTTAAACTCATGCAGGGCACGTATGCGTGTGAGAGGAGAAGGGATCGCGTCATGGCCATCCCCCCTGGGGTGGGGGTGATTTCGCACTTTCTGTCTCTCTGTCTCTCTCTTTCTGGCAAGCACGCGCACCCTATCCAAAAACCTCTCCAAAAATAAATAAATAAATAAATACATACATACATACATACATACATACATACAGTCACCCTGGACTCAAATGCATGCTGCCTGCCCAAAATCCTGAGAGGAGAATGGAGGAGAAGGGATTGAGGTGTGGCCATCCTCCTCAGAGGGTGCTTTCTCACTTTCCCTTTAGTTCCTTCTGTCTCTCTCAGAAGAGCACACGGACCTTATAGCAAATTTAAAAAAGAAAAAAAGAAAAGAAAAGATTAAGGCAAATACAGAATTACATGAATTGGAATAATTTGCTTGGCAGATTTACGTGTCTTTCAACTTTTCAACTCTTTCTGGAATAATAGTTTTCCAAGGACTAAACTGGTTGTTGACTCTATCTTCTGTGCTTTAATTAATTTGCTGTTTAATGTACTCATCGACTGTAATAGATTTAGTTATTATTCTCTAATATTTGCAAGCTTCATTTGAATTCACAAATATTTTATTATTTTGTGTCTACTTTTTTTAAAAGTTATTTTGTTATTGAAAAAGATAAAGAAAAAAAGAGACAAGCACCACCCACAAAGTCTCACCATGTCATAATCCCTCTCATACTTAACCTCCCAGCCAGCCAGGACCCCAAGCACACCCATGGCACACCCAGCATATTTAGTTCCACTTGTGGTCTGAATCTAGGCCTTCCATTTAGCTCCAGTACTCTGAAGTGGCACCTTTGTATTTGTACCAACATGGCTGGGCTCTGTCTACATTTTCTAACATATTAAGTACGTTAAGTCTTTTTTTTTTTTTTATGATATCTAGTTCACTCATGGTGCTTTATTTTCTTGTGAGTTTAATTATACGCTGTTCATTTTCAAAGCAATTTATCTATAAAAATGTTTGAATCTTGGGTTAAAGTTGAACTTACACAGAGACAATTATAATTAACTTCTATTGGACAAATATCGTCATCTGGCACACAAAGGAAATTACACTCAAACTGGGACTTTATTTTTCAGATCACATAGATCTTATGTCTTTGAATCACTTTGATGACTGCCTTGTGATTCTGAATTTTCAGGGTAAATTTATTTTCCCTCCAGCAAGCCCTATAGTCAGGACAGTAATACACTTATCTTTTTGTGTATGAATAGGCATATTGCCTCTTTGCTCTTAAAACAATTCTAATGACCCAATGTTGTACATGTGGTCCTTGTTATCTGCCATACTGGGAAGGTCCTAGGCTCCTTTATTACTTCCAAAGCCTCTTTGATTCTCAAAGTAGAAGATGACGAGCTCCAGGGTTAAAATAATTATTCAGTATGATGGTTGGTTTTAAAGCTTCTTTATTTGGGTATCTCTGCTTTCACTTTATTTGAAAGACCTGTATATGCCTTCATTTTATGTTAGCTCATAGATTTAGTTAAAGGGATATGATTTATAATCTCTTACTCAGATTTTTTTCCAGGTTTAAAGAGTTATTCATAGCATCTAATATGCCACAATGCCTTTGACTGTGTTTTCCCTAACATTAATTTTTCCGGTTGGATTGAAAGACACTGCCTTGATTTCAGGTTGATTAGGAATAAGCAAGAGATTTAAAAATTCAAATATAAGTTTCTTTGTAATCTAGTCAATTTTTTTTACTTAATGACATAGTATTATATTACCTGTATATTAACTGCATGTAAAAGTATAATTCTGTTTAAAAAGTCTCTGTGATGCATTGCCTATTGAAAAAGAGGAACTCATTTTAAAACATAAGATTTCTACCTACCAACATTTTTCAATCTGGACAAGTTAGGGATGCTACATATTATCCACACAGATATTCTAGTAAATAATATTTCTTTTACCTTGGACACTCATTCATTCTGAAATATCTCACAGAAGGGATTCAACAAGTGAAAAAAGAACCTTCATACTACTGTGATAATTTGACCTGCTTTGTTAGAAGCACAAAAAGCCAGTAGAATGACAGACTGCTAAAACTGCTAATGATTCTGGTTTTTGTTTTTTTTTTCTCCCCAAGATGTGCTGTAATGTGGAGACTGTCAGGGGTAGTTCTGAGATGATTTTTTTTTTCACTATGCTCAAGAACCAGAGCAATTATATTCTGACTTCGCCAGAGCCTGTAAGTAGCATCTCCATTATGCTGCTACCACTCACAGAGTAATTAGGAACGATATCATAGTCTCAAACTTGGTAAGTGATGAGACTCTACCTCATAAAATGTTCATTAGAGGAAAAATTATCATTTCTTAGACAGAGAAAACTTGTTCTCAAAACTATGTTTCTTCTGGTACTCTTTGCCAACATCAGGGTTGTTTACTACTGCTACTCGTTATTACCGCCAATAGGACTAGTTAAACCTGAAAGTCATTGTGTTCTGAATGATTTTTCTTTTCCTTCTTTTTAGGTGTTTGCCATAGGGCACATGTGCATCCCAAAGTAAGACAGAGAGACAGAGGGAATGAGAAATAACTCTCCTCCAGGGGCATGGAGGGTAGCCACACCACAGCCCGCTCTCCTCCATTACCCTCTTGGGATTATAGGTATGCAAGCACATGCAACCAGTGTGATTTTCAAGCCACCAGATCCAGGACTTGGACCATGGTCAGCCATGTGGGAATCATGTACCTTAACCTTCATGCCACCTGCTGGTCCCTGAATATGATTTTTTGAGCATTAACTTAACATTCAAAAAATTTTGTGGTATTTGTATAAATGGACAGGAAAGGATACATCATATACCACATGCGAATTCAGTCAAAGGTTATGAGTAGATCTGTTACTATGCTGTTGAGATAGCATTTAACAAGCAATGGATATTTTGCTACTTTACTGGAATTGAACAGGCTATATTCTTTGCCCTTTTTTGTTAGGGTGGGACACATATGCCTTCATAAATATTAAAGCCAACCAATCAAAAAATGTTTTTAAGCCTAAAGAAGCCTAAACTATGGGTAGAACATTTTGTACATTAAAGTTATATATTTTTGCCACATTCATAATTATAATAACCTATTATTCGTGTCTTTCATATCTTTTTCATTTATACATTTTCAATGAAACTAATAGACAATGGGTTATTTTCACTGGTATCAACATGATTAGCTTCAGTAAATAGTAGAATATCAACCAAGTTAATTAGTTTAACTCAAATCAAAGAGAGTTTCTATTTTAAATGTTTCTCATTTGAAATATTATTTCTAATGTTTAAATAATGTTTATTAATAAATTAATAAAACAAATTTATAATACCATAGAATCAAAGGATTAGGCTGTCTTGAGGGTTTCTTCCCCTCACCTTGTCTTATTTTCATTTAAAAGTTATCAATAGGACTCTGCAATTCCTGTCAGCCTGGAAAGTACTGAGAGCCTGAGCTCTCCTGATAGTGCACAGAGCCTGAGGCAAGCCCATACTCTAAAACAGGCTGCTTCAATTTTACCCTCCATTTAGTACTGCACTTTTATGCTGAAACTTCAATTGAGCCTGCTGTAGTAAAATTCTAGCATTTACCTGTTTTGGCAATGGGTTTGAATTAAATACTCAAGAAATGTAATCCAGGCAAATCTAGGCTTCAATGCCTAAGAGAGTGAGAGCCGTTTTGTTTGTAAATATGAAAAACTTAATTTTTAAAAATGAAGGACCATACAGCTTTACAAAAGGGAGTCTTACTTCAAAGGCAGCAATAAAATATACTGACAGCAGCGAGAGTCACTCACGGATGGTCCATGGATCATCTGATTGATAGGTCAGGGGGAGCTGTTGCGGGAAGAGTGTGTGTGGTAGATGTTCATGGAAATTAGATACTGAAGTCCAGAAAAGTAGAGCAAGGATAAAAATGTTGACTGCTTTTCGAGAGGAGTATGAGTTGCAACATATAAATATCATAGTCATATTAGATTTCCTTTGGAATGGGCTTCCAGGTCCTGACTTAGTTCTCGGATTGTTCTACCACCTTAAGATCAAACTGACTTTAGGAGCAAGCTTCCTATCTGCAGAGGGCAGGCACTTCAAAGGATCCATGGTGAGTCAATCCTCTGACACTGTTATCTTGAAATTCTTCAAATTTGTTTAGGACAGGCCCCACACTATCATTTTGTCCTGGGTCGCAGAAATGATGTAGTCAGTCTTGCTTCTCCTATATAAGACAAACTGGATTTAAAAAAAATCTACAAGACAGCCATTGGAAGGGGCATCATTTCTTCTAAGTTGTGGCTTGACAGATATGGGGAAAGAAGAAGAATGAGCACATAAGGAACCATGCTGAGGTTCCCAGGCTTTGTAGGCTTAGCAAAACAAAACGCACTGCGGATTCAATTCAGTTCTTCATTTTCAAAACCTCAGCTTTCGGGAACCAGCAGTTAGCGTAATGGCTATGTCGCTGGACTCCCACGTAGTCGACCGTGGTTCGCGTCTCGGACCCGGTGGCTTACAACTCACGCCGGGCGCGTGTGCGTGCGTGCCCAGGATCCCGAGAGGAGAATGGAGGAGAAGGGATTGCGGCGTGACCATCTGGGGGGTGATTTCTCGCTTTCTGTCTCTATGTCTCTCTCTGTCTGTCTGGCGAGCGCACGCGCCCTATAGCAAAAAACCTCTCCAAAAAAAGAAAAAAAAAAAAAAAAAAAAACCTCAGCTTTCAAGATTCTACAGTAAACCTACAGTTTGGTTGATGAGTGACAGCATTATTTGATGTGTGGTGCTTTAGAAATTCTGTCGATAATTAAATGCAATAATTATCCACCAGGCTATCACGGTCATAAAAACAAGCAAGATGCTTATTGTGAGGTATTCATTTTCTAAAAGTAAGGATTTAAATAGAATATTTCTGTTATAAAAGACAAGCCACATAGAAAGAGCTAATAGAAATAGCCCATTTGACAGTGTTGAGATTTCACACTGTGGAAAAGAGCTGGTCAATCCCCTTTGGAAGAAATGTGGATTCAGACATGTATATCAGAATCTTGCATTTGTATTGGTAAAGACAGAGACTAGGGTTTGTGCAGAAACTGATTCTTCATAAGCCATATTTGTTGAATAACGCTAAGCAGGGAAATGTTGGTTATATCTCCACCACAGTAATTATGATGTTCTACCTTTAATTAAATATGCTTTCCAAGTAGATAGAGTCTAGTAAGCCCAGTTCACCTAGAAGAACTAAAACTAAGATTTATTTTATCATTCCCTGGTTAAATTTACATTTATAAATTGTCCTTTTCATGACCACCTCAGGCTTCTGCTTCAGTTCAATATTAAACCATGTACTATCAAATATTAATAAGAAAAGTCAGATCCATTTATATTTTATGTTGAAATGTAGCCAATTCTTCTACAGTGATAATACAATTACGGAACTAATTTTGAAGTGCATAATGGATTTTTAAAAGTTAACTTATCCATAATAGGCTATAGCCAGATGTTATATAAGATACCGGGGAGGGGAGAGACTGGAATACTCTGGCGTACTCACAGTCTAGTGCAGGAACACCTGAGCTGCTGTAACGCTAAGTGACCAATACATATTCAGTAAATATTTTTGTTTCCTTCAATATCTCTAACGTGGTCTCCTATGTAAGTGGGCCAACTAACTAAGAAGCCACTTGGAAATTCAGAGGCCATGTTTGGCGAGGGGCCTGGGAATATAAAATAATAGCATCTGAAGGAAAGGATTTAATATACTACCTGTCTCGTAAGCCTTGTCTCTCACTTCCTCCATTCCATAGTCTTTCTCATCATTCCATCAATACAGTATTTCCTGAGCTCTGTACTGAACTCCATGGTACAAAATTTAATATTCACTTTTTTTCATTATACTCCTCATTAGCACTACAATGCTGAAAACACACTTCTTTACCTGGGATTTTTACCTCCTCAGATTCTAGGATGTGTTTATCCTTCCTTTGTCTCTGGTCATTCCTATTTATTTACCATAGAAGATTCAGCTTACTCATTTTGTTAAAGGAAGGCTATTCCTCGTCCTTTCATGCTAATTATTTCACAGCAAATCTCACTCATGTCCAATATGTCAATTACCATTGGTAGAACAAGGATCACATGAGTAATCTCTGTGGATCAAATTTTTCTTTTTTTTTTTTTTTTTTTTTTTTTTTTTTTTTTTTTTTTTTTTTTATATATTAAACTGGCTAACTAAAACTTATATTTTTCATTAAAGATAGTAGTAAAAACATACAAAAACAAATTCTTTACTCTATAAAAAAGGAGAGGTGGGACCATCAGGTGGTGTGGTGGTTAAGTCATATTACGGGAGCTGCAGATTCCGTAATAGTTAGGTTATTGGACTCCCATGCAGTCGACTACAGTTCAAGTCCTAGACCCAGTGGCTTAAACTCACGTGTGTGTGTGTGTGTGCCTAAGATCCTGAGAAGAGAATGGAGGAGAAAGAACTGTGGCATGGCCATCCCCCCTGGGGGGTGACTTCTCACTTTCTGTCTCTCTGTCTCTTTCTGTCTCTTTGGCGAGTACACACATCCTATAGCAAAAATCTCTCTAAAAAAATAAAAAGTTGACACAAATATATAATTGTCATCATCAATTTATGATATCAATTATTAATATATTTGTTCTGAAAAATGTGTAGATGAAATTCCAGCCTTTTAAAAAAAGGACTATATAAACGAGCATTACATAAGTCTTAATCTCTATGCCATTTCCATGGATTTCTCTTGTGAAACCCAGAGTGATTGCTATGAATGCTCCGATCATTATAAAATTCCTCACAAATCCTATGCAATACAGTCTACTCTCTATGGTTTTTCTCATGAAAACACTTGGTTCTTTTATGAGTTATGTGTGCTTTAGAGAGCTACTCTGACCTATGCTCCTGAGGTTAAAGGTCTTAAGAGAATTCTTCTAAGCCTTCCTAGGGAGCAGTTGAAAGCAACTATCCCAGTAAATTAGGATGGACGGACGACTGATGGTGCACTCATTGTCCCTTTGAGAGAAAGGGATTTGAGAGTAATTCTCAACAGGAAATAAAGATAAATTTCACCATGAATCGAGCCCATTTCTGTTTTTTCAAAGGAATTTGAAAGAAAAACAAGAGGGATTATATCACTCAGCATCTGTGCTGTTCCCCTCAGGAGTAGGTGATGGTCATAATGGTAAGGTTTATGCAGAAACTGACTTAAAAATGATTCTGAGACTCTATCCTCTGCCCTTGTTTCTCACATTTTTTTTCTGTCTCTCATTATTATATACCAATAACTGATTCCAACCAGTTGCTCAAATCTATTTTTACCATAGTAAAAAGTTTAGGCCATTTCTCCTGTGAAATCCCCACCATTTTAATCCCCAACCTATCATTTGTCTTTGAATTTCAGTATTTCTAGTATGCTTTTCATATCCTATGTAAATTGACTGCTACAGGCCAGGAAAGCAAGAGAGACGATTATTATGGGGCAGTTACAACAGCAGTGTGAGAAATTAATGCCAACGGTCTCAGTGCATTTCTTTAGGGACATTATAAAGTTCATTAGTGCTAATTTTTGGCTTCTGAATATTCACTGGGAATTAGAGGTTAGATAAAGATAAGAAATGGTCAACAGATGGTATAAACAGCAAGAATATCCTAGGTTTGGAGAAAGAAGTAAGAGAATTATGATCTCTTCAAATTTTAGTACTGAGTAAATTAAATTTTAACTAGAGTTGAATAGGTTCCTTAATCTTTCCAAAGATATTGAACTTTCAGTGTATATTTTTTATAAGTCTTTTTTGATATGAATACTGATTATATTGGGCTATATTCCCTGCAGACATGCAATAAGTTAAAAATAAAAACATTCTCTCAAGACATCACTGACCATATAGATAATAGTTTTTTGATATACTATATATTTACACTATATTATATATATATATATATATATGTACATATGTTATGATTTCTACCAAAATTTTTCAGCATGAATTTTTACTCAAGAAAACATCACAAATTTTTCTTTAATTGATAGAGTACACTTGCTAGAGAGAGAGAGTACCCCCGTAATGTGGCAGGGTCGTATACAAATCCTTCTTCTTCCATTTCTCCTTTCCACGGATTTTGGGCACATGTGCACATGTTCCTGGTGTTAAGTTGATGGAGCCAGGACATGAACCACAGTAGGCCATGTGGGATCTGTCTCCCTATGCTGGATACTTAAACTACTGAACTACAGGGCTGGCCCAATGACATATTTTATAATTTCAGAGCATGATGATATTTAACTAAAAATGTACCAGTAAATTCAATGAATTTTCCTTTGTTTGAACTGCAGGATATTTTGATTCTCTGTCTTTAAAAAAAAAAATACTATATAGACTGGAGTAAGTCTATTTTCCACACAGTATTGGTTCCCTAGGTTAAACTTTTATAGCTAGCATTCCTTAGTAAAGTGTGGTCAAAGATTAAAAGTATAAGTACTCAATGTTTGTCAAATGAATAGTTTTGAATGAACAAACAAATAAATGATAATCAAAACTGGTACTTCTGTGGATACTCACCCCTCTCCAATGAATGAAAAGATAATAAGTAGTAGTCTTGATGCCACAATCATTCCACAATGACTGTTTCTACAGTGGCAAACTATCATTCTAATTCTGTAATTTTTGTTTGATAAAAATAAAAATTTGGGACCAGCAGTTAGTATAATGGCTATGTCGCTGGACTCCCATGTAGTCGAATGCCATTAGAGTCCGAGACCTGGTGGCTTAAACTCACGCTGGGCACGTGTACGTGCTTGCCCAAGATCCCAAGAGGAGAATGGAGAAGGGATTGCGGCATGGCCATACCCCCTGGGGGGTGATTTCTCACTTTCTGTCTCTCTGTCTCTCTCTGTCTTTCTGGCATGTGCATGCGTCCTATAGCAAAAACCTCTCCAAAATAAAAAGAAAAAATAAAATAAATAAATAAAAATAAAAATTTTAGGGGCCAGCAGATAGCATGGTGATTAAAGGTTCTGGACTCCCATGTGGCAGAATGCAGTTCTAGTCCTGGGCCTGGTGGCTTGCTTTCTCTCTCTCTCTTTCTCTCTTTCTGGTAAAAATTTAAAATAAATAAAATTAAATAAAATAATTTTTTTGGAGTGGTTTTTGCTATAGGGTGCGTGCGCTCACCAGAAAGACAGAGAGAGACCAATAAAATAATTCTTTATTAAAAAACAAATAAATAAAATTTTAAAAATTGAACAAATAAATTAGCACAAATACTATATACACACACATATGTACATACACATATGGCCCATCAATTTTAAGAAAAACACGTTTTACCAGCTGGTGATCAAACAAAACGTGTCTAATCCCAATATAGATGTGCAGTAAGTATAAAATACAAAATGAGTTTCAATTATTTTGTATGGGGGCCTAGCAGGTGGTATAGTAGTTAAGGTACTGGGCTCCTACGTGGCTGACCATGGTTCTACATAGTCCCGGACATGGTGGCTTGAAAATCACACTGGGTGCATTTGCATGCATGCCTTAAATCCCAGTAAGAGAATGAAAAAGAAGAGTTTGTGGTGCGAACATCCCCACTGGGGGATGATTTCTCACCCTCTCACCGTTTCTGTCTCTCTTGGGCGAGCATACATGTCCTATGGCAAAAACCTTAAAAAAAAAAAAAAAAAAAAGAATTTGTATGAATGAGTGAATAGACCTCTAAAATTTTATACTGACTACACATTGTGTTAATACTTAGTTTAAATAAAATAATTTAAAATTTCAAAAAACAAAACAAAAATATTTCCTTGTACAACTTTTAAAAATATGTGGCTGTGCAAAGCAGCTTTTTTTTTTAAAATTAAAACCACATTAGTAAAATATATACTTATAATTAACCTAAAAATTGAGTGCAGAGACAGCTAAGGAAAAATATATTCTTTCATTTTTTTTTTCTATGATTATTTAAAGATTTAAATAATAACAGAAAATAAATTCTGAAATGCTATAAAAATGAGACTTTCTTTGAAGAATCACATGACAATGACTAAATAACACATAATATATCCACAAATTTTTTCTCCATATTAAAATATTCAATCTATAAAAAATCGGCCTTTTGAAATTTAATTTGTGAGTTATTATTTTGTTGCAATTACTTTCTTTGTAGAAAATGACCACAATAAAACAACACTATGCAATCATTAGTTTCAAAAGAGCATGCTCCCTGCAGTCATCAAATATGCATTTTTTAAAAAATTTCGATACGAACAGTTAGCTGGGTACTACTTTATAATATGTTCATTCTACTCACTGGGGTTTATGCCTAAAGTCAGACTTGGGTTCATGTATAGGTATATATCAGCTGTGCTAGCTATTGGATATATTTAGACTAATTAAGTTCATTAGTAAATCAACTAAATGGGGGGGGGGAGAAGGCATAGAAAGCAACCATGGATACCAGAGACAATGTGGGAGGAGGGTGGGACATGGCAGAGGGTGAGGGATAAGGAATCAAGGATGGCAAAACAAAAAACAAAGTATACAAGACATAAGAATTGGAAAATTATTTGCTGAAAACATGTATGTTGATGTGCTTGATGGAGCCAATACACAGTATATTTTGGAAGGAAAAATAAATAAATAAATAAAAACGTAAAAAAAAAAAAAAAAAAAAAAAAAGAGCATGCTCCCTAGACTGTTTCAGCTAATTTCTACATAACTCTTAGAGTCAATCCTCTTAGGAAATACTTAAATATAGGAAACTTTTAAGATTATGTTTATATATTTATCTATATAAATGTTTCTTTGTAAAGCAGAATTTAATTTTGCAAGAGAAAGCAGGTTTAGTTGTCTCTGTAGCAATAGACTATGATTTTCTTTGACTATATAATGTTATCATTCATTCAACAAATACTTATTGAATGCCAATGTAGTTGGCATGTTCTAGGTGCTAAGAATACAATGAAAAAAGCACACAGAATAGCAAAACTATTGTTTCCAAAGTTGTATCTTAAAATTCACCATAGAATGAGGTCAAAATGAGCTTTCCGTTCATCTTCTGCTTAAAGTTATCCAGTGAGTTAGTCTTTGACTGTATTTTGCATAATCATTTTTTATGTTGAAAAGTCACACTTAACCCGTTTCGAGTACTCATGATGGAAGATATTTCTCAGTGCATCCTTATACTTCTTTAAGTTTCATTACATATTTCTTTCCAGGCATTTGTATGAACCAAATACTGGGTTAATGGGCTTGCTATTTTAGGAACCATTTGTTAAATCTTCAATTTTCTTTTAAAGTCTCAGATCGGTTCCATGATTTAAAACTAGCATATCATTACTCTCTTATTTTTTGCCTAAAATAGTGCATTAATTTATTTTATATTTAGAACTCAAAAGCATTATTCTTCATTAATACAGATGCATGGCACTAATACATAAAAGCTATTGATTAAAATATGTTAAACATTCACTCTAAAAAAACAGAACAGAAATTTAGAGTTATAAAAGCATGGGAAAAAGAGGCTTGTATTGAGTAGAAAGTTCTACTCAAAAGTTCATTCCACATTGAAGATTCAATAGCCTGCGATCATTTTGCTTTAAAGAAAACCAATTTCAAATTCATATGCAAATGTTATATTAGGAATGTGTAATAGCCTCCTCCACAGCCCTCACTTTTATAACATTATGCCTAACATTAAATAAACATTAAATATTGACTAATGAATGAATAAAACATTAAATAAAACAAATCTATATGGGTTGGTAACCTAGCCAATACTATTCTGTGTAATTACTCTAAATTAGTGATGTGAAAAATACTAACCTTGGGAAGCTACGTCAGTCGGTAACAGTACCCTTTGCTCTTCAACAACACCTGGGTGGACTTTGGCAACTTTTGAGTCAGCTTTAGGAGAAAGTAGGGTGTGTCAGTGAGCACAGGCCTAGACGCTGCTGTGTTACCATGTTAAATGGTAAGTATAGACTGGCGCCACGAACTCATTTGTTTCTTATAGTGTGCATGCTTTGTTCTGTATTTATCTTTCTGATGAGCCAAAGAGGAATATATACATTGGAAAGAAAATTGAATTATAAAAAGTGATTAACTTAGGACATGAGAGAGAAGTTGAAGATACATGTCTTCCTTTCCATTTCTCTCAAATGACAGCCATTCCAAGTTACGATGAATCTTGAAACAGTTTTTATTAGAAACAGGCTAACATCATGGTTAGGGGTATGAAAATATAACAAGATTGTATGAGCTCATTCATCTATGAAATTTTCAATATTTCATTATTGAAATATTGAGATATTTCATTGTGTCAGAATATTCCCATCTGTGAAACGGGGATGCTAATAGTACAGACTTCATTGAGATACACTGAAGATTAAATAAATGTGTGTGTGTGTGTGTGTGTATTAGAGTTGCTATAGAAAGCATGCACTCCCAGAACAGAAAAAAAGAGAAAGAGAGGGAGAGAGAGAGAGAGAGAGAGAGAAAGTGAGAAAGCATTTTCCAGGGAGGATGGCCATGCCACAATCCTTTCTCCTCCATTATCCTCTTGGAATTTTAGGCACACATGCCTGGAGTGATTTGAAAGCTGGAGGGCCTGGGGCTCAAACAATACATTCATAAGGCATTGGATTCCTCCAAGTGGGATCCAGCGTTTTAACCACCATGCCATCTGCTGCCCCCTAGAATGTATATTTTAAAAACTCTTAGAAAAATGCTTGTCATGTAAGTTCTTTTATGTGCACTATAAACTTATAATGCAATAAATGAATATATATGTATATATACACATACACATATCTATGTGTGTGTTTGTATATATATTTTTTCCTTTGTTTTGAGATATTCTGCTTATCACACAACAAAATGCTACTGATTTTTTTTTTCCTGCTTTTATTTGCCAATGTGCTGAGAATTTGGCTCATATAAGACATTTTTTTTAATGGGTAGGAGATGGCCTCTATGGTGCAATTGATAGTGTACAAGACTGGAACTTGAAACCACATGCCAGTCACAGTTTGAGTCCCCAGCCTGGTCAGCCTGAAAAACCTGTTGGACTCATGCTTGAGTGCCCAGCATCCTGGAAATAGTATGACCTGGTCTTGTGGAGAGTGTTTCTTTTTCTTTCTCTATTTCTCTCATACACAATCTCTATCATAAATGGGAAAAAATGGAATAAAAATAATGGTTGAAAGCATAAATTTGTCAATGCAGAGAAAATGTTTATGTTCAATATTAATAGTACCATAGAAAATTAAGTCTGGTTTTGAAAACACAGCAATCGCAACAAAGCTAGGTAAATAAAATGAAATTCACATCTAAGCCCATCAGAGAAATCTAAAGAACCTGATATCAAAGGAAAAAGTATAAGGGCTCATATTGTAGCTATTCTTAACTGCAGGCTCTACAGCAGATCTCTGAAATGTATTCATTTGCATAACTAAAATTCTGTACCTTCTAACTAATACCTTCTTATTTCCCCTTTCCTCCAGGCCTGGGACCACTCTTCTACTCCCTTTTATGAATCTATTTTAGAAACCTTAGGTAAGTGGAATCATTTAGTTCTTGTTCCTCTGTAATTGTCTCATTTCACTTTAGCAAAATGTCCTTCAGGTTCACCCATGGTGTCACAAATGGAAGGCTTCTTTCTCTTTAAGACTAAATGACCTTCCATTGTATACACACACTACATTTTCTTTATTCATTTTTTCTTGTGGTAGATACATGAATTATTTCCATATCTTAGCCATTGTGAATAAGGCTGAAAGGACTGTAGGGATGCTGATACATCTTTCATATCCTGATTTTAATTCGTCCTGATATATAAGCGGTCTTCAAAAAAACTCATGAAATATATGCTTTATGAGAAAATCATGCATGGATTTCAACTTTTCTTTCTGCACAAAGATAAATGCATGCCTTCATTTTCCATGAACTTCTTGAAGTCCCTACATATATCCGGAACTGGAATTGCTGGATCATGCAGCAGTTCTATTTTTAATTTTTAAAGGAACTTCCACATTGTTTTGCAAACCAAGGTTTATTTTTTAGCTATGCATAATTTATAAATTGTGTGTATATATATATGTGTGTGTGTGTGTGTGTGTGTGTGTATGGTTGTTTTCATTAATCATTCTAAATAATTTACTTAGACACATAAAAAATAAAGTGCCAATCAAATGAGTTGTCATTAATTATAATAATCCTCTGTCCATCCACATTGCTTAATAGAATATATCATTGTAGTCTATTGTCTTCAGGAAAGAAGACACCTCTGAACCTGTAGGCTTAATCCATATCTTTTATTTCCAATTTAATTGACAAAATAACACATAAAAATTATGCATGGTTATCGTACAGTGTGATTTTTCAGTATGTGAATATAATATGTAATGGTCAAATGACAGTAATTATTATACCCATCACCTCAAACATTTATCTTACTTCTTGTCTACCCATATTTTCTAAAGCACTAAATAAAGACCAGTTGCTCCAAGTTCAAACAAAAGTTAGGAATTGAGATAGTGAATTTATGTCTTTTCATCCAACTTTATGTTTAAGGCACACATGAATCTATGGACTTCTGGAAGTTAGGACATGCCTCGCTAGTAAAATCATCTTTAAATAAAAACAAAAAAGAAAAAGAAAAAAGAAAGATGGGAAAACTGATATAAAAACAGCAAAATGGCAAAGATTGATGATCTAAAAAGAAATGACCATTACTCCAGGGCTTCTCAACCTGCAATCTGAGGAACTCCTAACAATTTGTACATTTTATGTTATATAGGAACCCAGAAATTTCCTAATATTCCATACAAGCTAGATCAAGTAATTGATTGATCTAAACATTCATCAATATATACAGATCAATATATATATATATATATATCCACACACAAATATATGTGTGTGTATATAAAATTCTGTGTGTGTGTGTGTATATATATATATATACCACACACAAATATATGTGTATATATATATATGCATGCATATATAAAATTCTGTGTGTGTGTGTGTGTGTGTGTGTTGAGTTTTTCCCTTTAAAATACATTTAAATCCTAAGCCTGACACCTGTGATTATGTACATATATGAATTTTCCAATATAGGTATTAAACATTTAATATTTAACATTGAACATCAAAACACATATTGAAGAAAATAGTGGTTAAAGAACATCTCTACTGATGACAGAAGGCAACAGTAATTCTCCATACTTTCATGTATTCAAATGTATCAAAATTAAAACTTAGAATATATCATCTTGGAAAAACTGAAAATGATATAAAAGCTTTGTATGCTTTAAGTTTTGACAGGTAAGCAAGCAAGACAAATATTTAAGATTACAAGGCAAAAGATACACAGGCATGGAAAGGTTTGGAGTTTGGTCTTGACTTACTCTCCCCATTTTTTTTCTATTTTTTTTTTGTTTGTTTATTGTTTAGGTTTTTACTATAGGGCACATGTACTTCCCAGAAAGCGACAAAGATAGGGAAAGTGAGAAATCATCCCCTGAGTGGATTGTTACACCACAATCCCTTTCTCTATTTTCCTCTTGGCATTTGGGGCACACACGCACACACCAGGCATGTCTCTCAAGGCACCGGATCTGGGACTCAAACCACTCAGTTGACCATGTGAGATCTAGCTGCCTTAACCACCATGCTACCAAATAACCCTCTCCTGGCACTTTTGACAGTGGATATTTTTGCTTGATTAAGAATAAAGACAATTTAATTCAACGAATTTAAATTAGCAACCTCTTAGATGGGGATTTTCTTCTTTGGAGTCACAAAATAGCAATAGACTAAAAATTTGTTGTTGATACTCTGAATCACTAATGATCAGTGTTGGCTATCTACAGCTAGATTGATTTAGATAGAGTTATGAGCTAAAATAGTAAACATCATTGGTTAATGTTCTGGCTTTATGCTGCAACCACTTCCTTAACTTCAAAATGAAGTACTTATCCTGGGGAGTTGTTTTGAAAGTAAATGCCCTAAGTAAAAACCGAAGATGAATCAGAAAATAATTCACCATTACTGAAAAACATTTCACAGTTCACAAGTCAGTAATTTCTTCTTTATATAATTATGATGGTTTATTATGATACGTTCTAGTCATTAAATGCCCTGTTTGTATCATTCTATTACCCAATCTGTTTGGTATTACTTTACATTTAACCATCCAGTGAATTTGTAATTCACATAAGCCTATAAGCCTATTGAAAGAAGTTATGTAAGAACTTGAATTCAGGAATAGCTAACTAGCATAAAATATACATATTCTGGACTTCAGCTCGATATTAAATTTAAATATTTTCCAAATATAAAAATAATTTAGAACTTTAGGTGGGAGATAAACACATCAACATGAATTATTTTTTGTTCCATATTACATAAAAATTTTTTGGTACTATTAAGAAGTAAAACGGTGGTCCAGCAGGTAGAGTGGTAGTTAAGGCATTAGATCCAATATGGCTAACTTTGCTGTTCAAGTCCTGTACTCAGTGGTCTGGAAAACACTCCAGTTCTGTGTGGATACATACCTAAGATCCTGTGAGAAAAAAATGGTAGAGAAGGGATTGCAACATGGCCATTGCCAATGTGGGATGACTTCTCACTTTCTCCCTCTCTCTGTCTCTCTCTGACAGTGTACATACCCTATAGCAAAAAAAAAAGTAAAAAAAAAAAAAAAATAGGTACTTTTTCTGAACTACTTTTATTAAAATATATCTTCAGATTATTCTTTCTCTGATAGATGACCTTCAATATCAGCAATTGTTCTAGAGGCAGAAGACTACCAAATTTTGTCTGGTACCATTTTTATGATAGACACCAGAATGACTTTGCATCAATATGATTTAAAAGAAAACTATCGTGCCTAATTTATCCTCCTTTGTACATACATAAAAATCTAGTCTTGGTTATACCTTCTCCTTCTTTTATTCTGGCTTACTGCTCATCTTCAATCTCTAAAGCTATTTCAAGTTTAAAAATACATCAAAAGTCAAACTGGTTTGAAACCTCAGTTTCAGCATTAGCCTTCACATAGCACAGCAAGGATTCTCCTTTTCATGTTTTCAGCACTGCACACTTCCCCAAACCTATGCACACAAAGTCAGACTCAAGCCAGGGATGTCTTTCAATCTGAGAGAAACCAGCAATGTGATTAATAAGAATTATTTAAGAAATATTGCCAGACAAGGTGTCCAAAAATATTGTGTAACAAAACTTGCAAGGCTTTCACTTTCTTCATAGAAAAGAGCAAAGGAAATCTGTTTACCTAAACGTGGTTTTAGATGTGCAAATTCTCTCTCAATTTGTAGAACTAGCAGTAAAACACATGCTCCCACTCTTTTGTCTTAGCTCTATAGAATGTTATTTCTGGGAAAAGAAAAACTTTTTTTTTAATTATTCATGCAATAGTCCTGACACCAAATGTTTTTTCCATACCAACATATTCTCTGACTCCCTGGATACCATTGGGTACCCTAAATCACTTCTGGCACTAACTATCCTGAATTAGCACAGATCTCAAAGGCTACAGGATCATTCTTGCAAGACTGACCTCTACTTCAGATACTCATAGCTAGGCTCAGGTGGTCATCTCTACTCCTGACCTCCAGGTGTTCCCACACCCCCCCGCTCAAGTTTTGTAATTTATTATAATGCCTCACCAAATTCAGGGAGTCACTTTACTATTACTAGTTTATTATAGAGGATACACCAACCCAGAAGCTTTCTGGACCCTCTTTTAGACTTTCATTAAATGGGCACAACCAATTGGATTATCGAATTGATGACTGAACTCAATCTCCAACCCCCGTCCCCTCCTAGAGATCTGGGGTAGGACTGAAAGTCCCTACCTATTTAATCACATGCTTATTCTATCAGCTAATCACCCTTCTTCCAGAATCATCTCATTAGCATAAACTCAGCTGTTGTTGAAAAAGGTTTATTACGAATAATAAAAAAAAAAGATGCACCTTTCCAAAGACTTAAGATTTCCAAAAGTTTTAAGTATAAGTGTTTGTGGTAGAAACCAAAAACTAAGACTAAATACTACAACCAGTGATTCTCCTAGGACCCCTATCACTCAGGAAGTTAGAAGTTTCTGAAGCCCTGTTCAGGAACTAGAGGCAGAGACCAAATATTTCTTATTATGACACACAGATATTTATTAATTTGTATGCTGATTTGATTTTAAAGATGAACCTTTTAAATTTATTTTTCAAAAATACACACACACACACACACACACACATATACAATAAAACTCACTTTTGTATGTATACTGCTACATGAATTTTGACAAATACCTGGTCATGTTATTGTCATTACAGTCGAGATATAGAATAATTTCTTCATTCTGCCAAAATCAACCCATGCTGTATCTTCACAACTTTTTTTAAATTTTTTTAATAAAAAACAAAACATTTTTTCAGGCCAATTCCTATTGCTTCTATTTTATATTTGTTGCTCATTACTATTATTGCTGTTTTATGATATACTTTGCTTTTAAAGGAGATTGACAGAGCTAATTCATTTATTTGTTTCAACAAATATTAAATAACTACTACATACCAGGCACAATATGAAGCATTTGGGACATACCAGTAAACACCAAAGCTTAATAATGTTTATATATTTTGATGGGGGGAGGAGGGATGAATAGTTAAAAATGAGTATAATAAATAACATTGTGCAGTCTGTTAGAAAAACTACCTTACCACAAAAACAAAAAAGAAAGAAAATTGAGAGATTGGTCATGGGGAGTTAAGAGTAGATGATACAAATTTAACAAGGTGATCACTAAGTAAAGCATTCCAAAAGTAACTCATTACAGACTTATGAATAGTATTCAAATTAAAAATCCTTATCTTACAGATAATCTACAATAGTTACCTATTTTTACTGAGTTTACATAAAATATATTTGAATAAAAGTTTTAATTGAGTTTATAGACTCATATCTCTTATTTTACTTTTCTCTATAGTTATGGCTTTTACTTTTAATTTATCTCATCTCTTCCCATATATTTGAAAATTTCATAGGTAGAAATTAGTCTTACAAATTTGTAAAGATTTTGTGTAAATTTAAGGATATGTCATTTTTAAATAGCAATTTTTAGCACATGGAATTATATTTCTATTCTCCCAATATGTGGTTAATGTGACTTTAAATGATGTATAGTTATTACATTATATAAATTGTTAACCGTTATAACATTTATAAGTGATATCAGCACAACTGCCAATGCTGGAAAAGTTAATAATAAGGTGTGTGTCCAAATGAAATAATTCAATCTGATCCAAGATTCTAAATGTGGAGGCATCAGATCTCTTGAAATCAACAGACTAGGCAATCTACACTGGAAATCTAAACATCATAAGCACCACAGTCACAGTCACACACACACACACGCACACACATGCAAGCACACACGCACTCTTCCTCAGGTCTTTTATTGTTCAGAAAAATTATATATGAGAGATTTAGGACTCAGGGACATGCTACATACAAGAGTGAGATTACGTAAGGGGTGGGGCATGAATAAAAATGGGTAATTACGGTAAATCTACAAACTAAACACAAACAAAATTAAATGATTTTTTTTCCTAATTTTATCCAATTACTTTCCACCCACTGGCAACCACAAATATTTCATCTTTAAGCAAGAGACTGGAGGATTCTTCTCTGATGAAATTTATCAATATACAATACAGAACTTCAGATTACTAACATTTGCAGAAAAGGGATAGTGGTTTCCAAAGAAATGGATGAGTCTGTTCTTGATTCTTACACGTCAACAAATCCTGATCATACAACAGAGTTTCTGAACAGATTTTTTTTGTTTTTTTTCTTTTTTTTTTTTTTTTGGTTTTTTTTTGAGAGGTTTTCGCTATAGGGCGCATGCGCTCGCCAGACAGACAGAGAGAGACATAGAGACAGAAAGCGAGAAATCACCCCCCAGGGGGGATAGTCACACCGCAATCCCTTCTCCTCCATTCTCCTCTCGGGATCTTGGGCACGCATGCACATGTGCCCAGTGTGAGTTTACGCCACCAGGTCCAGGAATCGAACCGCAGTCGACTACACGGGAGTCCAGCGACATAGTCATTACGCTAACTGCTGGTCCCTCTAATTACATTTTTAAGAATACATCATGCTTAACTATAGTCACTGTGCTATATAATAGACTTTTTGAAATGATTTCTCCTAATTATAATTACATATCCTTTGACCAATATCACTCATCTCCTCTCACCCCTATCAATCCCACCCTCATTTAACCACCATTTTTCCACTCCTAAAGGATCAAGTTGTTTAAATTCTACATGAGTGAGATCATGCAATTTTTGTCTTTCTCTGCCAGGCTTATTTCAATTAATGTAACATCCTTCTGGTTTATCCATGTTATCACAAATGACAGGATTTTCTTTTTATGGTTGAATAGTATTTCATTATATTTATGTATGCATAAATACACACATACATCACATTTTTATTCATCTGTTGATGAATTCAGGTACATTTCTATGTTGGCTATTTGATTAATGCTATGACAAACACAGCGGTGCAGATGTCTCTCTGATATACTGCCTTTATTTCTTTTGGATATGTACCCCATAGTGGAACCCCTGGTAGTTACATTTTTAAGTTTTTGAGAAACCACCATGCTGTTTCCATAATGGCTGTACTAATTTCTGTTCCCACCAACAGAGTATAAGGATTTCCTTGTCTCCTCCACATCCTTGCCAGTACTTTTTATCTTTAGTCATTTTGATTATAACTTTTCTTTTTTTTTTTTTTTTTTAAGAGAGATTTTTGCTATGGGTGTATGTGCGCACTGGAGAGACAGATACAGAAAGTGAGAAATCACCCCTCAGGGGGAATGGCCTCGCCACAATCTCTTCTCCTCCATTTTGTCTTGGGATTTGGGGTATGCATGCACACATGCCTGGTGTGAATTTAAGCCACTGGGTCTAGGACTTGAACCACGGTCTTCTATGTGGAGTCCAGCTAAGTTACCATTACACCACCAGCTGGTTCTATGGTTATGACTTTTCTAATTAGAGAAGGGTGATATCTTCTTGTGACTTTGATTTGCATTTCCTGATGGTTACTGATTTGAGCATTTTTAAAATGTAATGACCACTTTTATGCTTCATTTTTATAAATGTCACAGCAAATTATTTTCAAACTTAGATTTACTCAAGTCAGGGACCAGCAGTTAGCATAATGGTTATGTTGCTAGACTCCCATGTAGTTAACTATGGTTCGAGTCCTGGACCCGGTGGCTTAAACTCACGCTGGACACGTGTGTGTGCGTGCCCAAGATCCAGAGAGGAGAATGGAGGAGAAGGGATTGCAGTGTGGCCATTCCCCCTGGGGGGTGATTTCTTGCTTTCTGCCTCTCTGTCTCTCTCTGTCTTTCTGGTGAGCGCACATGCCCTATAGCAAAAAAAAAAAAAAAAAAAAAAAAAAAAGAAAAAAATTTTTTTTAAATCTTCTGACCAGTCTATGGAACTATGTTGAAATATTATAAATGTAGGATTATTCAATTACATTGGACTCCTAGGACCACTCTGTGAAAAGAGATGTCCTTCAGGTTTCCTTGGGTAACTATTAGAGTACCTATTGTTTTATAAATTCAAGTCATGATGGTGAATAGATTTGGGTTGGTGATAAATATACCTGGAAAAAAAAAAAAAACTTTTCAACTTGGAATACAATTAATATGGGAAGACAATTGTATTACACCAACTGAATAGTGTCATATATTCTTAAAATGCAGATTCAATGCCCTAAGTAACTTCTATCATCTTCTCTTAAGAATTGGATTGAATACTACATATTCAGGAGTTCCCACTCAAAGATCTCTTTGAGAAAACAGTGAGATAGCCATTTAGGTGGTAGGCTGGATAACAGTAGATATCTAAAGCGTTATCATTCCATTGTATATCTAGACCTAAAACCACTTTTTATTAAAATTGATTTAAATGAACAATCTATGAAAAATTCTGGGTTTGTCCCTTTTTATGATTTATTCCTGACTCTATAAAGATAGGTCCTCCTTGCTGATGAGCTGAGACCTGTGGTAACTTTTTCACCTCTTGGAGCAATAGAACAAGATGTAAACTATCAATCCCCTAAGTGATCATTAAAATGACAATCTGAATGCAATGTGTTGCAGCTCTTTTAATTAAAGGTGTTACTTATCAACCCATAGAAAAAAGATGCTACGACATTATTCTCCTTGCAGATTGAAAGAAGACTCAGGTCTCATTTTATGACCTTATTTCCATAAATTAGACACATCAGAAAAGGAGGTCCTTAATGTACAGCAAAGTGCTGAACTGCTGGCTTAGTAGGACAGCGAATAAACATCTAATTAAAAAAGGATCAGAAATTAAAGGAATTCTCTAACTTATCAAGTTTTGGAAAAATCTTTACTTGGCAATAACTGCCTTTTAATTAGAAAATTCGTTGTTTTTAATAGTTTTGAGTTTTTGAGCTGCTTTACTATTTCAAATGAAAAAAAAAAAAAAGTGAGCTATGGGGGTGGACTTCCCATCCAAATGCTAATACTGATAATTGAACTCAACTCCACTAGGAAGGGACAGTCAACTTCCTAGGCCACATGATACTCCTTAAAGTCTTCGATTTTTTTTTTTTTTAACTGCCAGAGGGTTCTTGTGTGTATGCTGAGAGAGAGAGAGAGAGAGGAGAGAGAGAGAGAGAATACACCCTTGGTGGGAGCATCATCATGCTGCAATCTTTTCCCTTCATTTCTTCATCCCACACAGATTTTGGGCAGACACACATACCCAGAATGGTTTATAAACCACCAGGGCCAGGACTCACCCCAAGGTCAGCCATGTGGGATCCGGCTCCCTTCACACTGCTTTTTTTTTTTTTGGAGAGGTTTTCGCTATAGGGCGCATGCGCTTGCCTGACAGACAGAAAGAGACAGAGAGATAGAAAGCGAGAAATCACCCCCCAGGGGGATGGCCACACCACAATCCCTTCTCCTCCATTCTCCTCTCGGGATCTTGGGCACGCACACACATGCGCCCGGTGTGAGTTTAAGCCACCGGGTCTGGGACTCGAACCGCGGTCGACTACGTGGGAGTCCAGCGACATAGCCATTACGCTAACTGCTGGTCCCCCTTCACACTGCTCTTAACCACTGTGCTATGAGTCAGCTTTTCAACTGTTATGAAATCAGGTGGCAACAAATGGGAATATTTTAGAGTTCTTAAGGTAGAAATCTCTCCAAGAAATCCACTAGTTTCACTGGATATATATGACATTGGATTCACAAAGAATGGTTCAAGAAGTAATTGTAGCATGTCACTTTAAGAATACAAGGGACAGGGAGGCAACTCATTAATAGCACAAAGAGGTGTGGTATTATCTGTTGAAGATATTTCGTAGTTTTACCAACAGTACTAGGGAGAAATGTTCACCTGTTGAAATATCCATTTTGTAAGGTAAATAGTAATGTGATTGAATATATGGAAAAAAATGAAATAAAAAAATGATTATGATGTAAAAACATTTAAACATGTAAATAATTTGTTTAAAAATAAATAAATAAGAATACAGAATTACATCATCAACTTACAATATTTTTGTTTTTGTAAGAAATATCAAAATCCATTCTTGCTCTGTCAGTTTCCTAATAATATATGCAACAGCTGTATTGCTGATTTTAAAATACACTTTCTTTCTTTCTTCCATGAGCTAATAGAGGCAGAGAGGAAGAGAGAGAGAGCACCCCAACAGGGTACTGATACCACAATTCACCACTGGCTTCAGTTAGCTCCAGTTCATGGAGGCAGACAACCCACGTACTCATGGATGTCTCTGGATGTGAACCCAGAACTTTTCACCTGGAGCAGTCTCCCAGAGAGTGAAGTTTTACTGCTGGGCCACAAACCAGCCCTATTGCTATCTAATTTTATCAGACTTCCCCCTTCCCCCATAGGGAGCGCATGCTCATTGGAGAGATACAGAGAGAGAAAATGAGAAAGCAACTCCCCCTCCCCGGGGAGAGAACCATGCCGCAATCCCTTCCCTTCTATTCTCCTCTCAGGATTTTTGGCATGCATGCACATATGCGCAGCATATTTTTGCTATATGGCGCGTGCGCTCGCCAGATAGACAGAGACAGAGAGATAGAAAGCGAGAAATCACCCCCCAGGGGGGATGGCCACGCCGCAATCCCTTCTCCTCCATTCTCCTCTCAGGATCTTGGGCACGCACACACACGCGCCCGGCGTGAGTTTAAGCCACCGAGTCCGAGACTCGAACCGCGGTCGACTACGTGGGAGTCCAGCGACTTAGCCATTACACTAACTGCCGGTCCCGTGCGCAGCATATTTTTCAAGCTGCTGCATCTGGTCTAGAACTGCAGCCACATGGGATCTAGCCCCCCAACGATCATGCCACAGGCTGGTCAGTATTAGACAATTCTTACAGTACGTTTAAAATACTCCTTGTAGTTTCTATTCTACAGAACTCAGAAATGATATTGTACCATTACTGGTTGTTAGCCAGAGTTTAATTTTTATTAGCCTATGAAATATTTTACTGTTACTCAATGAAATTACAACTCAAATTTAACTATGTTTCAACACTGACATTTTTCTTTTGAGGATACTGCTCAAGGTGCAATTGTTCTTTTCAACACACACAAGTAACATCTGAAATGCCTCCTAGGTAATCTTAGCTTTCACTGGAGAGTGACATGTTGACATGCATCCCAAACAAAGAGACATTATGCAAGGTGCACTACCAAAGAGACACAGTTCACAGGCACAGTAAAAATCTAAGACAGGAGAAAAATAACTCTGAAAATCTTACATGATATTTTCCATCAGGCAGTCACCTCTCTGCACATCACAAAGACAAGGTCCCTTGGGGGACCAGCAGTTAGCGTAATGGCTATGTCGCTGGACTCCCACGTAGTCGACCGCAGTTCGCATCCCGGACCCGGTGGCTTAAACTCATGCCGGGCGCGTGTGCGTGCGTGCCCAAGATCCCAAGAGGAGAATGGAGAAGAAGGGATTGCGGCGTGGCCATCCCCCCTGGGGGGTGATTTCTCGCTTTCTATTTCTCTGTCTCTCTGTCTGTCTGGCAAGCGCACGCGCCCTATAGCAAAAACCTCTCAAAAAAAAAAAAAAAAAAAGACAAGGTCCCTTATAAAAGCATATGAGTACTTCTATGAACAATCAGTAAAGAAGCAAAATGGAAATTGATCTAATATTTAAGTTAGGATTTACATACTCTTATCTAAATAAGGGTGATTTTTTTTTCAGGCATTAAAAAAGAGCTCAAGTGTTACATTCAATCTTGATTTAATTTAGAAAAATATTGTATATAGAAACCATATGAGAAATATTCTTATCACTTAATACTCTATAATAGTAGTGATTAGAGCTAACTGGATTTTATTATGTGTTAAGCTTTTATTATTTTTTTTTAATTTTGAGAAAAGTGTAGCTTTATATGTTGATTTAAGAAATAAGACAGCAAGATGTCATTTGTGCTTTACTCGGGTCCTACCAAGGGAAGCACACTAAAGTGTTATAGAAGAACATCACAACTACGATACTGACATTGATACAGTCAAGATACAGAAATTTCTATGGCCACAAAGACCTTCATGTTGCCCGTTTATAGCCACAATTACTTCCCTCCCACCTCTACCTATGCCTTCACACATGGCAGCTACAAATCCATTTCCCATTTTTATGATTTTGCCATTTTAAAGATGCTATGTAAGTGGAACCACAGTATGTCATCTCTAGAGAGTGGCTTTTTTTCACTCAGAGTACATATTTATCTGGAGATTGACCTCAGTTGTTGCACAGATCAATAGTTCATTCTTTTTTATTGTTGAGTCGTATTCCATGGTGTGAATGGACTGTCTTTTTAACCCATGCATCCATTAAAGAACGTCTGGGTGGATTCCACTAGGGGGCGACTATACATCAAGCTGACATAAGCATTCAGGAATAGATTTTCGGGGTGAACTTCGGTTTTCTTTTTTTCATGGAAAAATGCCCGAGAGTGCAATAGTGTGTCATATAGTAGCTACATGTTTAGTTTCATTAAAAACTTGTCACAATATTTTCCAGAATGACCGCATGATTTGACATTGCAGCCCAGCCTCTGTGGAACAGGCAGTAGCTGCTGCCGGGCAAGCTCACTTAATCCAGGCCTGCCAAACTCACGACTGGTAAGAAGCCTGGAAGAAGGGGATCAGGTCACAACACGACCCCATCAAGGGGGTTCGTCTCTCACATTCTCTTTTTCCACCCTTCACAGAAATAAAAGAAACTAAAATAAAATCTTTTTATTTTTTAAAGGAACAATTTGACATTTCTATCAGTAATTCATGAAAGGTCTTGTATTCCCATCAGTATTACATGAAAGGTCAGGCTCTGTATCCTCTTTAGCATTTGGTACTATAATGACTTATTCTAACTATTGTGATGGTATGCAGTGGTTCCTTATTGTGGTTTTAATTAGCATTGTGTTAATGACTCATCATGTTAAATATCATTTCTTGTGTTATTTGCCTACATCTTCTTTGGTAAAATATCGCTGTCTTTAACCCATTTTCTAATTGGGAAATTGGGAGTTTTTTTTTTTTTTATTTTGGAGGGGGGAAGTTCTTATTATATTCTATAGGTTGGTCCTTTGTTAGATTTATAGCTTACAAATATTTTCCCTCAATCTGTGGCTTTTCTTTTCATCCTCCCAACAGACCATGTTTCAATCTTTTTTTTTTTTTTTTTTTTTTTTTTTTTTTTTTTTTTTTTTTTTTTTTTTTTTGATTAGACAGAAAGCAAAAAATCACCCTGCAAGGGGATGGCCATGCTACAATCACTTCTCCTCCATTCTCCTTCTGGAATCTTGGGCATGCACACATACACGCTTGGTGTGAGTTTTAAGCTGCTGGGTCTGGGACTCTAACCATGGTCAACTTTGTGGGAGTACAACGACATAATCATTATGCCATCTGCTGGCCCCCAAAAGTTTTAATCTTGACAAAGTCCCTTTATAATTTTTTTCTTTTTATGGATTACACTTTTGATGTTAAGTCTAAGAACTGTTTGTCTCACTCTAGATGAAGATTTTTTATCCTTAGTTTCCATTCTAAACATTTTATAGGGGCTGGCTTTGTGGTGTGGTGGTAACACGCTGCTCAGTGGAGCTGGATCCACAGGGTTGAGTTCCCTGACTAACCTATACATACCAGGTGCCCACACTCTTGATCCTGCATGGCTGGGAAGGCTGAAGTTGGGGGTGGGAGGGACACTATGTTATAAGCCCTGTTGAGAGTGCCTGTCTCTCTCTCTGTCATGAAATAAATATAGAAAATTTGAAAAATAGAGCAAAGGTTTTATAATTTTCTGTTTTAGAGTTTAGTCCATGATCCAGCTAAAATTCATGTTTATATGAAGATGATACTTCTATTGAAATTCTTTTAATATACCTGTTTAAGTACTCCAGCATGATTTGTTGAAGGACTATGTTGCCACAATAAACAGCTTCTATGTTTTTGTGAAAAGCCATTGGACTATTTCTGAGATCCCCATTCTATTTCCTTGATCTGTATGTCTAGTCTTCTGCCAAAACTGTACTATCTTGATTGTAGCCAGAAAAAGCCTTGATGTTAGGTAACTGCTTTTCTTCATTTTATTTCTTTTCTTTCCCCAAGATGGTTGTAGTTTTGGTTTCATTGCCTCTTCCTATAAATTATGTCTAAAATTTTACAGAAATTTAACTGAACCTGTATATCAACTTATTTTCCTATAGGAATTGTGTCAAATCTATATACCAACTTAGGAAAAGGCGACATGATTAGTATGCTGAACCCTCCAATCCATGAACACAGTATGTCCCTCCATTTATTTAGGTCTTTATTCATTTCTTTTATCAACATGAAGTTTTACTAAATTTACTTATCTCTTCTAAGAGAGGCAGAAAGAGAGAAAGAGAGAGAGAGAGAGAGAGAAAGAGAGAGAGAGAGATCCTTAACAGTGTCTTTACCCTGTGATCCACCCCCAGCATCCACCAACCATTACAGTTGCACCCATGTCCAGCCTGTGTAGACATAAACCGAGACCTTCCAGTTGCACCTGGCTCAATGTGTTGTAGTCTTTAATATAAAAATATTGCACATATTTTGTTAGACTTGTATCTGAGTATTCACTTTGTTTTGAGAGATTATAAATGGTATTGTATTTTTATTTGGTGTTCAAATGTTTATTGCATATATATATAGAAATAGAATTGATTTTTTTTTTTGAGAGGTTTTCGCTATAGGGCGCGTGCCCTCGCCAGACAGAGAGAGACAGAGAGACAGAAAGCGAGAAATCACCCCCCCGGTGGATGGCCACGCCGCAATCCCTTCTCCTCCATTCTCCTCTCGGGATCCTGGGCATGCGCACACATGCGCCTGGCGTGAGTCTAAGCCACCGGGTCCGGGACTCGAACCGCGGTCGACTACGTGGGAGTCCAGCAACAGCCATTATGCTAACTGCTGGTCCCAGAATTGATTTTTGTATATTTTCTTATATCTTCTGATCTTGCTGAACTCTCTTATTAGTTCTAGAAACTCCTTTTCCTGTAGATTTCTTAACATATTTTTATGTAGCTAATCATGTCATTAATAACAGTTTTTATTTCTTCCTTTCTGACATAGACATTTTTTCCTTTGTTCTCTTGACTTTTTTCCACTTCTGTTATGAAGTTGAATAAGAGCGGGGAGAGCAGACCCCTTGCCTTGTTCCTAATCTCAAGAGAAAAGCATTTGGTCTTTTGGTATTAAATGTGATGTTAGCTTTAGGTTTCTTAGATGTTCTTCATCAGTGAGCAAGTTTCCCTCTGAATTAGTCAGGATTCTCCAGAAAAATAGACCAACAGGATAAGTGTGTGTGTGTGTGTGTGTGTGTGTGTGTATGTGTGTATGTGTGTGTGAGAGTGAGAGAGAGAGAAAACACTCACACAGAGATTTAAGAAAATGGCTCACAAGGCTGTGGCAGCTGCCAAGTACAGAATCTGCAGAGAAGAGTGGCAGGCTGGAGACACAGGGAAGAGTAGATTTTGCAGGTAGTTACTAACACTGACTCTAGAGAGAATTCCCTTTCTCCTAGAAGAGTCAATCTTTTCTTTCTCCTAGGCCTCAACTGATTGAATGAAGTCCATCCACATTAAAGAAGGTAATCTCCTTTACTCTAGTCTTTCGGTTTAAATGTGTACTCTATTGAAATGATAATTTCACAACAATATCAAAACCAATATCTAACCAAACATCTGGGTACATGGCCTGGTTAAGTTTATGCATAAATTAAACCATCAGAAGTTTTATTTTCTGGTAAACATAGTATTCTTACACATCTCCTTAACGTAGACTTAATCTCAAAATAAAGACAGCAACAAAACCATACTTGTGCCTAACTTGATACAAGTATCCTGTGCACAATCAAAAATGCAGATTTTTGTCCCAGAATAGAATGCAAAGTCCTTGGGCAGGAATATTTACTTCTCTCCTTGACAACCTGTCATTTAAATATTATGTAAAGTGAACATTACTAAACATGATGATATGAAGTTAATGCAGGGGAGAAAGGGAAGAAAGTCAAGACCAGATACACACACACACACACACACACACACACGTGCATGTGCACACAAACACAAACATATTCTAAACAAACTAAAGATATAGTTATGGTAATTACAATCCTTTGTTTCTGCAACTAGTCCTGTGGTTGTAGCCAGTACTTGTTAATTATCTTCTATTACTACCTAGTCCTTCCTTCCTTTGCCCTCAACAAGCACCTTATACGGATTTAGTTCTTTTCCTAATGGGGTGACCTACACTTTTATTTCTGAAGGGTGTGGACCATTAATAGGCCTGCCTGAATTAACTATAGGTATCCTTTGACTTTAATCATAATGCCTGGTAACCTGGGAATAATAAAGACACCCTAAAGCATCTGTATTCGGGATGTACTCCTTTTCTTTCTTTCTTTCTTTTTTTTTTTTTTTTTTTTTTTTTTAATTTGCCAAATAATACTTGTGCTTTCTGAAGAGAGAGAAGGAAAATAAAAATTGGGAAAGCACATCCCATGGGGAATAGTCACATCACAATCCCTTTTCCATTTCTCCTCCCTTAGGGACTTTGGGCATATATATGTCTAAATTGTTTCCCAGGCCCTTATGTCCAGGACTTGAACCATGAGGTTGGTCATGTGGGATCCAACCACCTTAATCACCAGGTCAAGCACTAGTCCATGACATACTCTTTTTTTTTTTTTTTTTTTTGGAGAGGTTTTTGCTATAGGGCACGTGCTCTCACCAGAAAGACAGAGAGAGACAGAGAGACAGAAAGCGAGAAATCACCCCCCAGGGGGGATGGCCACGCCATAATCCCTTCTCCTCCATTCTCCTTTCAGGATCTTGGGCATGCATGCACACGCACCTGGTGTGAGTTTAAGCCACCAGGTTCAGGACTTGAACCTCAGTCAACTACATGGGAGTCCAGCAACATAACCATTTTGCCAACTGCTGGTCCCGACGTACTCTTTCTTAATCCATCATGGAGTAAGAGTCTGACTTCCCCTTGGCGATCAAGATCAGGAGCTCCCTCTTTGCCTGTTGATTCAGAGGTGTAAGGAGTTCAAAGGGTCCAGGCAGCTGTTTTAAATTCCAGTTCAATTCCTACTCATATTATTTATTTCATATTGAACAAACTTTTGTAGTTGGTAGGTTTCTTATTTTAATTTGTCCATTTCCTCTAGAATTGTTTGTTTGTAAAATTCTATTATCTTATTGCTACTTACAAAGCCTATAGTAATATTGTCAGTTTTTTTCTTGATATTGATAAATTGTGTCTGCTTTTTTTGTCAGTCTATCTACAAGCTTGTCAATGTTGTTGATTTTTTTTTCAAAGAACAGACTTTTTGTTGTATAATTTTTCTCTATGGATTTTCTTTGCTCTAAATTTGGTTGCTTTCTGATTCTATATTTATTATTTCCTTCAATTTGCTTGCTTTGTATTTATTTTACACTTCATTTTCTAGGTTTTTGAGAAAGGAGCTTATGTTATCTGTGTGAATTTTCCTAGAAATTTCCCTCTTGGCACTTCTTTGTCTGTGTCTCACAAGATTTGCAATGTGGAGAGTACCTTGATACCATAGCTCAAGAGGTCACTCTTTGGCCTGTCCTGCCTGGGCAGGACCAGAGTTTTCTCTGTGGTGGTTACTGTGGTAGAGAAATTGGAGCCTGAAAGTTTTCTGTCATGCAGAACTGCCTGGGCATTGACTAGAGAGTAGGTTTGGGCCAGTGGACTTGTGTGAGTGTGTATGAACCCATTGGATTCTAGCAGGTTGTTACCATCTCCAGAACATAATTTAGGATAGATGAAATCAAAAGAAAGTCACTGCACTGTTATTCTTTGGGATTCAAAGTCCCTAGCCAATGTGCCTTATTTTCTCTAGCTTTCAGAGTTCATAAACATATGTGTGTGTGTGTCTGTGTGTGTGTGTGTGTGTGTATATATTATTAGGGAAAATAAGAAACAATACATCTACTCAATCCTCTTTCTAATCTCTTTTTGGTGGACTTAAAACTGCTTCCATAAATCCTCCAGGAAAGAAACAAAGAAAAAGAAAATGTCTTTCAACCTCACATACATTAAAATGACATAAGAAGTCTGAACTGCCGAAAGGGTAGGCCTCTTATCTACACCCAGCTACCCAGTGGTTTGAACTAGTTTCAGTCATTTTGTGTGTTCTGGCTTCACTTTTCACTTAGAAAAGAGGATTAATTATGGGTTACTGGCTGTAGTTCAGAGTCTCAGTCTACTTGGCAATATCTAAAGATTCTTTGTATTTGCATGTTGTAAGAATCTCATGTCTTTCCGGGTGTTTACAAACCAGTAATATCAAGTTCTAATGTACTGATAAAATGCAATAGGAATTTCGGATTGAACTATTTCCATCAAATAGACAGTATTTTCATGATTTCTTAAATAGAGATCGTTTCAAAGACTCATAAAAACCAGAGGGCTTGAGTCCATGATTTTCTAGAAGAAAGTAAAGCTGTCTGTGAGTCAGAAGCCATGACTGCAATGTTCTACCCAGAACACAAAGAAAAAAGATTAAATTTATTTCTCTCTCTCAAATAGCCTGTTCGAGCTATTTTTTGGGTCACTCAGTGAGTGCAACTATATAAAAGGCATTGTGGTAGATGTTACCAGAAATAGAAAAATGAGCCAAAACCTGTAGTTGGATGACTAACTCTTGACCTATCAGTTTAATTAGCTATGCTTAGCTTCATAATTTTATTTACAACCAGTCAGCTCATGAAAAATATAGAAATTTGAAGGGAGTATTACTGAGAGGCAGAGATGCAATGCTTCAGAGTCATTTACCACCAACTAATATATTCCTCCCAGGCAGGGCCATCTGCTAGGGCGGAGGCTGAGAAAGGCAGAATGGCACTGCCCTGATACCAGTGTGACACCTGTAACCAGCTGGGACATTCAGGCACTATTATTCTCATGACACATGGCCACCCTTGCCATTATAGGAGAAAGAGACACAAAAGAGGGGAAATTAAAGGATTTGCATGTGGGTTCTCTCTGTTTCCTAAGGACCCAATACAATGCTTGCTCCAAGCAGGCACTGCAAAACTATTCAGTGGGAATGAACTGCCCTGTTTTCCAACTCTTTCCCTTGGTGCCCACATTGGGTAAAGCCCTGAGTCATTCAGAAAATCAATTTTCTCATGTATAAAATAAGGAAGAAAATAATAATTATGAAACTGCTACAAAGATAACACTTTAAACTGCTCATAGATATGCTCTGTGGATTTTAGTGCTCTGAAAATTTAGGGGAAATAAAATCTATAGGCTACATCCACATTCAACCTTCTAGATACAAACATGACCAGTGACAAAAACATTGACTCTATTACTCTATTTGGTAAATATTGTAAGTTGCAATAATGCCTACATAAGGCATAATAATATTTATTTTAAATTAAAAAATGGTCACCTGCAATTGATTTTCTAAATTAACAATGCATTTGTGAAAAGAAAATTGCACACCTACATAATTTAAAATGTGAATTATAGACCCACCCTAGCTATCACTAATAAAGTGAAAATCAGATAATGTACCAATTTGTAAAATCTGGTGGGAATTTCCCATAAGGCAAGTTATTGAATCATGATCAATAGGAACAACCCTGGACCATCACTGTTCTATTGTTATTAAGCATGCCCACTGGAAAATTTAGATAAAAACTATTACATTCATTCTACAATTTTCCCCCCTAATTTTTAAAAATAGAAACATATTTTTTAATAACTGAAGTACTTTACACCTGGATTTCAAGATAAAATGTTTTCCCCCTACACATTTCTATCAGTATTTCATTTTCTGCATTAAAAAAAAATAATTGCCTGGACCAGCAGGTGGCGTGGTGGTTAAGGTGCTGGACACTCCCACATGGCCAAGCATGGTTCAAGTCCCAGACCTGCTGGCTTGTTTTCTCACTTTCTCTCTCTCTCTCTCTCTCTCTCTCTCTCTCTCTCTGTGTGTGTGTGTGTGTGTGTGTGTGTGTGTGTCTGGTCAAAATAAAGTAAAATGAATGAATGAATAAAAATTTTAAAATGTTGTTCAATTCATAAAAAAAAATATTGCCATAGGACATGTGTACTTAGATAGAAATAGAGACACAGAGACAGAGAAAGTGAAAAATCACTTCCTGAGGGAATGGCTAAGCCACAATCCCGTCTCCTTTATTCTCCTCTTAGGATTCTAGGCATGTACACACACATGCCCAGTGTATTTTTCAAGTTGCCAGGTTCGGGACTCAAATCACATAACTCAGCATTTGGAGTCCAGGACCTTAACCACCGCGCCACCTGCTGGACCATTTTTGCATATATTCTAAATTCAAAGTTTCTAGATAATGAGGGGATGTTGTTTCATAAAGACACAAATTATGGCATATTCCCTTTCGGAGGATAGTCCTTGGGATATATGTTTTGAAAACAGAGGCAGTGGTGATAAAAACTATGATAATAGAGCATTCTCAGGACTGTAGGGTTTTGCATATTCTATAAACACAAAGTGTCAAGAGTTTGGAAGAAGGGCAAGCGAGGTTGCCATTTATTAGGTCATTGGGTTAGTCATGATTTATTTTTCCACGTTTTACTATGCAAAAATGCGTCATGACTTTCCTGATGACCCAATAATTTAAGAGACATGGTAGATTTAATAAAATTGAAGGATGCTCTGCATGAGAACTCTCAAAGAAGATGCTGTTACTGATTGCCACAGTGAATAGAGTTAAGTCAAATCTTACACTATGCATGCTGGAAATCTCAAAATGAATTATGATGTGAACCTATCAGTCATGCTCACATTCAAAAATGAGTGTAGGCAAGAAAGATGACACAATTCCTATGGCAAAGGGAACAAGGAAAAAATGAGAGAAAAATATATTTCTGAAGATGTAAAGAAAGTACAGGTCTTTGAATACCTGCTCGAGAAACTAGATTAACATAAAAAGTTTTTGTTAAATATGCTTATGTATATAATATACATATTTAAGACTTCCTAAAAGAAAAATTGTGGGGCCAGCAGGTCACTTGGTTGTTAAGGGCACTGGACTCCCACATGGCTGACTGCAGTTTGAGTCCCGGACCTGGTGGCTTGCTTTCTCACTTTCTCTCTCTCACTCTGTCCCTCTCTGGTCAAATTAAAATAAATAAATGAACTTAGATAAAATAATTCTTCAAAAGAAATAAAAATTTTAAGTATGCTATCATTGTGTTTTCTCTATTTGGTACAATGAGAACATTTTACTCTAATTAGAAAAAAAAGTTGCCATTATATAATATTTAAAATACATGCAATAGATTTACACATACATATAAAATATACAGTACACAGTTCTTAAATAGTCTCTGGTATGTAAATATATTTATACACAATTTTGACTTTTAAAATACCAGATACTTAAGAAGTTGTATAAGTATATTTTTTTTTTTTTTTTTTTTTTTTGGAGAGGTTTTTGCTATAGGGTGTGTGTGCTCACCAGAAAGAGACAGAGACAGAAAACAAGAAATCAACCCTCGTGGGATGGCTACGCCGCAATCCCTTCTCCTCTGTTCTCTTCTCAGAATCTTGGGCACGTGAGCATGCGTGCCCGGCATGTTTAAGTCACTGGGTCCAGGACTCAAACCGTGGTCGACTACATGGGAGTCCAGCAATGTAGTCATTACGCCAACTGCTGGTCCCCTGTATAAGGTATATTTTATGGTACGTCAAATCCCTTGCTATTTTTCAGGGATTCATATTTTCCTTCCCAAACCAAAGCTAATCTTAAATCAACCTTATAATACATTTTATCTTTTTCTTTTCTGCTAACATTTTTTTTCCTTTTCCCTCTTTTCTCTTCTTTATATATAGAAAACTCTCCCACCTATCTTCTTATATTCCCCTTGACCCAACTTGTTCTTCACAGCCAAATAATTATTTATTTATTTATTTATTTATTTATTTTTTGAGAGATTTTTGCTCTAGGGCTCATACGCTTGCCAGAGAGACAGAAAGTGCAAGATCACCCTCCAGAAGGGACGGCCACTCTGCAATCCTTTCTCCTCTATTCTCTTCTGGGGATTTTGGGCATGCAGGCCCAGCTTGAGTTCAAGCTGCTGGAAATGCTGTTGACTAAGTGGGGGTCTAGCAACATAACCATTATGCCTTCATCTGCTTGTTCCCCAAATAACTAATTTTTATCTATTCATCTTCAGATAAACCTAAAAAGCATACTTCCTTTTAATAATCCTAGATGTCTGTCCTATAAATCACTTTTCATTCTACAAATATTCAAAGTATAAAGAATTATACAAAGCCACATTACAAATTTAATATTGAAAATAATTTAAATAGAATGTAATTATGCTTGTAATTTGCTCATGTTGTACAAAAATTTTATAAAACATTTAGAATTTTATTTAATATTTCACCATTAATTAGAGATTAATGAGTCACAATAACATCTATTTGATAAGTATATTTGTCATTAAAATAATTTTAAAGACAGATTATTTTAATGTGCCAACACAAATTGTAGAGAAAATATTTTGCTATATCACTGAGTTTCATTAAATAAGATACTATAAAGAGAATCTAATTATTTTTTCTAAGTTTTTTTTTTTTTTTAGAGCGATTTTTGCTATAGGGCAAAAATGTATGCTCACCAGAAAGACAGATAGAGATGAGAAAGCGAGAGATCACCACCCCCCTTCCAGCCCCAGGGTTTGGGCATGTTGCAAGTCCTTTTCTTCTATTCTCCTCTTGGGATTTTGGACACGCATATACACACCTCACCTGGTGTGAGTTTTAAGCCACTGGGTCTGGGACTCTCACTGCAGTCGACTCCGTGGGAGTCCAGCCACATAGCCGTTACACCATCTGCTGATCCCTTAAGAGAGATATTTTGCTACAGGGCGTGTATGCTCATGGGAGACACAGAGAGAGACAGAGAGAGAGAAAGTGAGAAATCACCCCCATGGGGGGGAATGACCACACTGCAATTGCAATCTCTTCTTCATTCTCCTCTTTCGAATTTGGGCAAGCACATAGGTGTGCCGGGAGTGAGTTTTAAGCTGCCAGGTCTGGGATGCAAACTGCAGTTGGTCGTGTGGGAGTCCAACGCCTTAACCACTGTACCACCTACAGACCCCTAACCTAATTATATTTAAAAAAAAATACTCCCAATAGTCAACTGCAGTTCGAGTCCTGGACCCGGTGGCTTAAACTCATGCTGGGACCGTGTGCATGCGTACCCAAGATCCCGAGAGGAGAATGAAAGAGAAGGGATTGCGGCGTGACCATCCCACCTTGGGGGGTGATTTCTCACTTTCTGTCTCTCTGTCTCTGTCTTTCTGGCGAGCGCACATGCTCTACAGCAAAAACCTCTCAAAAAAAAAAAAAAAAAAAAAAAAAAAAGGAGCATGAAAGGTTGCTACATTGTGGGAGGCATTCAACTCTAGTGACTTCAGATGACAGCCTGAACAAGTTTCCACTCCCATGCCTGCTGGATGGGAAACTAGCAGGGCCGAATCTATCAGCTGGACAGGGAAGATGGTCCGTGAGAGCCGCTGAACGTGGTGCTGTGAATCTCACTATTTTGGGAAGGAAAGTGCCTCTCCTGCGAGTGTGTTTTATCTGAGGAAATTCCACAGTAAGGAGAACAGAACACTAAATTCTGAAAGCAAGTGGAAAAAAATCCAAATATAAAATAAATTGAAAACTATACTTCAAATCTACTGAAGTCTTAGGCCCCCCATTGTCTCTGCCTCAAGCCCCAACATAGACTTAGAATCCCCTATTCTTACTTTCCTAGTGATAGGGAAACAATTCCTGAAAAATTAAACTATGATTATATCTAAGTTCCTATGAAACAGCAATCCTCCATTTCGGAGAATTTTAGCAAAGACAAACTACACTGCTAAAGACTTTTGTGGATATTTATACCAGATTATAATGCAGTTACAAAGGTAAGCAAATATGAAAATATCTATTCCAGCCTTTTTGAACTTGTGGCCATGTTCCATATGGAAGTCGGTTTACATGAAAAGCAATATATGTATTCTTTTTTATCTCAGCAACTTGAATGTCACAAAGCAATACAGATGGGACCATAAACAACAGTCTACAGATAAAAACTGCTTAGCTTTAAGAAAGAAGCTAAAAGAGACAATATATTTCATGTTATAGGGATACTACCATTCAGACATATTTCAACTTTCTGAGTAAAATCCAGTCATCATAATTCAAACATTCTTACATTCTTTTATAATAGTTGCTCTTTTAGCTATTTCTTTGCAAATATCTGTTTTAATATATTCAAGTTGTAAACCATTCTCTATCCATGACAATAAACAATCTTAAAAGATACTCTGTTTGATGTGGTGCTCCTACCAAATGCCATGATATTTTTTGGAACCCAGAAAAATCACTGATCTAGGAGGATATAACATATGAATCAAGGAATGATTAAAATAGGAAAAAAAGTCAAAGTTTATGATTCGGCACTTAGTAGGACATCTACAGAGTAAAAAAGCTCAAATTACTCAGTTTCCCAACAAGTCTGCTTCTTTTTTCCCTACAATCCACTTTCTTTGTAGCAAAGTGCACTTACAAAAGAAAGACATTGGACCATGTCTCAGTTCAGCTTAAAATCCTGCAGTTGCTTCCCTACTTTAGATGAATTCTAAGCCACCACCTTCACTAAAAAGACCTTGACAATATTTGTGCTGCCTCACTCTGCCCACTTTGATACGCATTCTCCATTTCTATCATTTTTTCTACACACACACACACACACACACTACACTATACATATTATATGCAAATTCTCAGAGGGTTGTGCATGTACCCAAACACACACATATATACATAGATATATCCATGCATACTACATACATATATGTGTATGTGTATTGGGTCATGGAAAAGTCATGACACGTTTTTGCATAGAAAGATATATAGTGACCTTTCTGACTACCTAATATGTGTGTGTATGTGTATGTTTATTAATTACCAGAGGGGTGTGTATGCTCATCAAAGAGATATTTCTTTCTATATGTTTTCTTTTTAATTTTTTCCACATGGCTATATTCATTTATCTTTTCAGTATTTAGCTCAAGTATCTTCTAAGATAACTTAATCACATAGAAAATATGTCCTTATTATAATTACTTCTAAACACCTACTTTTATTATAATATTAAGAATCTCATATTAGGGACCAGCAGTTAGAGTAATGGCTATGTCACTGAACTCCCACGTAGTTGACCACGGTTCGACTCCCGGACCCAGTGGCTTAAACTCACACTGGGAGTGTGTGTGCATGCCCAAGATCCCAAGGAGAATGGATTGTGACTTGGCCATCCCCCCTGAGGGGTGATTGCTTGCTTTCTGTCTTTCTGTCTCTCTCTGTCTTTCTGGTGAGCGCACGTGCCCTGTAGCAAAAACCTCTCAAAAAAAAAAAAAAAAAAAAAAAAAAAAAAGAATCTCATAGTACTCATAGTATTTCATGCATTTAGAACTTGTAATTTTCCCTTTCCCCACTAGCAGAAACATACCCCCAAAGCAGAATCATATCTATTATATTCACTGTTAGGTGCCCACGATATGCCTGGAGTCTCTTAGGTTGCCAGTACATTCTTGTAGTTGTTCATTAGACTTCTTCAATTAATAAATTTTATGAAACATGCCAGCTCATAGCATGCTGATTGAGACACTGGACTCCTACATGGTTGATTTTGGTTCAAGTCCCAGACTAGGAGGCTTGATTTCTGATTTCTCTCTCTCTCTCTCTCTCTCTCTCTCTCTCTCTCTCTGGTGAGCACAGGTACCCTATAGCAAATTAAATAACAACAACAACAATGAAGTCAAATAAATAATTATTTTAAAAACATAGTTAAGGCAAATTAATTTGATCATCTAGAAAAAAAAATAAAACTATGGTTGCCTTTTCTTTTTTTGAATATTATTTTTTTTAATTTTTACCTGTTTGTAACCCAACACAAGCTTGCTTTACATTTAGGAATTTTTACTCTAAATTGCTTAAAGTATTGCTAAAAAATGATATTAGTTTTTATTGCCATATGAAAAAAGGAATTAAAAAGATACATACATAACCACATACGTATATACACATTTTGTTTTATTATACCTGGTCTTTACATTATGTATTAGAAAGCTGACAATTAACAAGTAAATCTGAAATAGGTAGACTGTGTAGTTTATATAAGTCCACTTGAAAAATGCCAGTGGTTCATTATCTGTGCAATTTAAATGAAATAGAAAACTGTGGAAGTATTACTCTAGGGTATATTATACAAGTTGCCTTCCAGAGAAGGTGACTTCAGGAGATCATTAGCACACTGTTGAATAGAAATCAGTTCTGTTAGGTCTCACAATATGTTTCCTAGTAACATTAAATTTGGTAATCCATGCTGAAGTCTATTTTGCTTTTAAAATTTCTGATGGGACAACTTCTTCAGACTTTTACCTCATGAGGTAGAAGAATGTCAAAATGAGCTATTCAGTATTCAGTCTCAATCTATCAGTTTGGTAATAAAGGATGCCCTTGGAGCAGGGAGTTATGCACCTCTGCATTCAGAGAGAAATTGCTATATAAGTAACAATGAAACCCTGACCATGTGAGGTACGATAATTGTGTCTTATTTATGTTTCTGCTCTTCCTGTCTGTCAGTGCCTGGCATGTATTAGTGCTCTGTGAATGTTTACTGAAGGTATTTAACCAAATGCATTAGTCATAATTTATCCAGCATCTTGAAAAGTTACATAAAGGATAACAATCATACTTTTCTAGTTGTCAGAAGTCATAATGTATTTTTCTATGCTTTTCTAGGCAAAAATGCATCGTGACTTTTCTGATGACCCAATAAAATTTTTATGAAAATAGGGCTTCATGGAAAAATAGAGAAACTGAATAGAATTTCTTAAATTAGTTATTAGGCAGTCTGATAATTCTAGGATCACAATGAAAGAGGCATCCCCTCTTTTCTGTAGCCAAACGATGCTAGAGAACTGAAAGCAAAATTCAGGTTTTCAGACTAATTGCAGCCAAATCACTGGGAGCCCATGAAATTAGAAATATGAAGGCAAAGTCTGCTAACATTGTCCCAACAGCACAAAAAAAAATTTGCGTTCCTAAAGTTTTTAGTCCCATACTTCGGTCTGACTTTTTGATGTCTATGAACTCAATATATCAGATGGCATTTGAAGATAAGCCAATGAATCCTTCGACTCTCCAAAAGCAGGTCTCTGCACAATTGCAAAGGGCTTCAGATTTTTACATGCTGTGAACCAAGGGAGCAACACTCTATTAAAGAGGTTGTAATTTGGGGATTGTGCATTTCATCTGCTGTGAGTCACTGTTATGGTAAACTTTTGTCTTAATTGCGTTTTCATGTTGCTCCAGGGCAAGCTGTTGAAAGAAGATTATTGTAAATAAACCATTAGTATAAAATGCCACCCATATCATTAAATATATATATATATATATATATATAATCACAGGAAGTCACTAATTTTACTTTGTCGGCTAGCTATGGAATGCCTGTTTCCTAGTATTTTTGTTTGTAATTAAAGGTAAGACATGCTACATCAATCCAATGTTAAAAAGTACCAGTTTTTTTTTTTTTTTAAAAAAAAAAAAAGCAAAAGTATATTATAAAAAAAAAAAAAAAAACACTTTGCATTACCTAAGAGATCCTGAAATCTTAAGAAATGTGAGCAGCCAGGGATCCATCCGTTAGTGTGAAAATAATGAGACTATTTTTATTGTGCAGATAGCCACCCACATGAGAGCATGCACTGTATAATAAGTCTAGCCTGTTGTTGGCCTCAATTTTTTTCAAAGGCAAATGTAATTTTTCCCATGATGCTTTTCTTGAACATATAAAAGGAACAGGGATGTTAATTCTTATCACAAATTTTGGCTTGCTCTAAGGAATATTGAGAGGAGATAGTTTAAATTCTATGTCATGGTATGTTGATGCAGTTAATACAGACTGATGGGTGAACACTTAGGAACTACATCTCTTAAATTTATTGTTACCATTGGGCCATCAGGAAAATCATGATGCATTTTTGCATAGAAAAACAGAGAAATAGTTTTCCCATGACCCAATATTATGGCCTAAAAATAATCATGGAATAATAAAAGTTATTGTACCTGGTACCATAAAAAAGGAAGAACGTGAAAGTATTCATTCAAATCACAAAATAATTCAAGAGATACTTATTGAATACCATATAATATTCTAGTATTAGAACAGATGCTGCATCAGAGCATAAGAGATAAGAACTCTGTCTTCATCAAACTCATTCTTGAGTAAAAATCCATATTGCTTTAAATCCTGTTCCTTGGGCTTCTCACATATATCCACCACCCCTACTTCCAAGTGCCTTGGGAGACATTGAAAAAAATTTAATGCTATGGAACATCAAGACTTTAAAAATCACTAATTGGGGTCAGCAAGTGACGTGGGAGTGAAGGCGCTGGACTCCCACGTGGCCGACCTTAGGTCAAGTCCCAGACCCGGTAGCTTGAAAATGACACTGGGCATGTATGCATGCATGCCCAAAATCCCAGAAGGAGAATGGGGGGAATGTGGTTTGGCCATCCATTTGGGGGGGGGTGATTTCTCACTTTCTCACTTCTCTGTCTCTCTTTTGTGAGCACACATATCCTATAGCAAAAACCTTAAAAAGTCACTAATTACAAATAACAGAAGATTGACTCTTCACTATAAAGAGTGGGTCCCTGATTACTGCAATTCTGGGTGGAGAGGCTGGAGACATGGGGGATTAACATAAGAAGGTTCTTAGACTTACATTAGAAAATCAAAATTTCAATTCTATCTCTACCTAGATTACTAAAACATGAAACAGTATAAAACTGACATCTTAATAGATGATTTTTTGAAAGATCTTCTCTTGGGATGATAGAACAAATGTTTAAAACAAGGCAACAGTAAAACTACAAGTTTTTGTTTGCTTTTTTTTTTTTTTTCTATAGGATGCATGTACTCACCAGAGAGAGACAGAGAGATAGAGAGCGAGAAATCAGCCCCCAAGGAGGATGGTCATGCTGCAGTTCCTTACTTCCATTTCCTTCAGGAATCTTAGACACACACACACACAACTGTGCCTGGCATGAGTTTGAAGCCGAGTCCAGGTCTTGAACCATGTTCGGCCACGTAGGAATCCAGAGAAGTAACCACTACACAATACACTGGTCTTCCAAGTTTCTGTTTGTTCCCCCCACCGCAAGTATGAAGTTGATGCCACAGTTCCCCAGAATTCTCAGCAATTAGCCTTTTAATTATTAGTTAGATACAAATGTCTATAATGGTTTTTGACCAAGCCATAAATGGATTTCTCTTTATGTTTTTCTTTGGGCTATATACTATGAATTGATTAATTACAACACACATTCTATTATAAAATGCAGTATGTTGGGGTGGCAAGTCGCATGGTGGTTAAGGGCACCGGACTCCCACCTGACCAACCATGGTTCAAGTTCTGGACCTGGCAGCTTGCTTTTTTGCTTTTTACTTTCTCTGTCTTTCTCTCTCTTCCCCTCTCTAGTCAATTTTTTAAAAATAATAAACAAACTTAAATAATTCTTTTTTTTTTTTTTTTTTTTTTTTTTTTTTTTTTTTGCTGTGAAATGTTTAAGTCATTTAACCTTGAGCAGTCTAGGTCTCAGCTACAGAAATACCAAGAATTACAGTATTAGGACATTAAAAATAACAGAGAATAGAGTCAGCCAGTGGCATCAATCCCATACAGCTGACTGTACAGTTTGAGTCCCAGTTTTTTTGTTTCGTTTGTTTGTTTTGAGAGGTTTTTGCTATAGGGCACGTGCGCTTGCCAGACAGACAGAGACAGAGAGACAGAAAGTGAGAAATTACCCTGTATGGGGGATGGCCATGCCGCAATCCCTTCTCCTCCATTCTCCTCTCGGGATCTTGGGCGTGCACACACATGCGTCCGGCGTGAGATTAAGCCACCGGGTCCGGGACTTGAACCGTGGTCGACTATGTGGGAGTCCAGTGACATAGCCATTACACTAACTGCTGGTCCAACCAAACTTAAATAATTCTTTAAAAAATGCAATATGTCCCACTATTCTGGTTATAAAGGGGCAATTGAATAATTACGATGGCTAATGAAATCTAATGTATATTTAAAAAAATCATTCTACCAATTACGTTGAAAAATATAAAATTGATTAAAATAAAATAAAATGCACACACCTATAAAAATACAACATTGTATTTTATGCAGATAGAAATGGCTTTTGTTGTGGGAAGAAGATAGTATATGGAGCAGGGAGGAAGGAGATCAGATATTATGTAAACTTTTTCACAATATAGGAACATCATCTTTTTCAGAGTAGAGGAAATTGAGGTTTTTAAACTGGTGAATAGATGCACAACTTGTTACTGGGAGACATAAATTTGAACCCAGATTTATTGTCTTCAAAAAATGTTCCTATCTTCAAGGGTGCATGTAGGCACCCAATTTTTAAATATGATAATAGACAGTATGTCTATGTCTACTCTTACCCTTGGAAACCCCTTCCTCAGTTCCCTACTTTTTCCTTTATACATGTTTCTCTAATGGACATTTAGCTCACTATGCACCAGTGGAAAGAGAAAACTAAGGCAGTAGAGAAAAAGAAAATAATAATTGGCAACAAAAAAGAAGATTGAGAGCAGTTCTGAAAATTATGGAAAACTCTTGTCACTATTTCTTTTTTTTTTTTTTTTTTGGAGAGGTTTTTCACTATAGGGCGCGTGTGCTCGCCAGACAGACAGAGAGAGACAGAGAGACAGAAAGTGAGAAATCACCCCCAGGGGGTATGGTCACGCCGCAATCCCTTCTCCTCCATTCTCCTCTCGGGTTCTTGGGCACGCACGCACATGCGCCTGGCGTGAGTTTAAAGCCACCGGGTCCAGGACACAAACCGCGGTTGACTACGTGGGAGTCCAGCGACATAGCTATTACGCTAACTGCTGGTTCCCATTATTTCCTGACTTAACATAGTTTGTGTCTCGTTTTCTCATCCTACATTCCCTGGCTTTCTCTACCTGGCTTTATCCATCAATTTATATATCACAGAGCTCTCCAAAAAGGAAAAAAAATCCCAATTACTTATCATTTTTTTTCTTTTCACTGTAGTGTAGTCACTAAATTAAAAAATGTAATCTTGAATTTCTTAAAAACAAAGACATCAAAGTGCCGTATGGATTTCTTTTATGCTAAATAGCTCAGCTATGATTTTCCCACACCTCAGTTTATTGAGTTTCCGTTATGTAATTTTAAAAGTGAAATACAATAAATACAGAAAAGAAGTTCTGTTAAAGTACACACTTGATAATTTGCTCAGTGATGTCATTCAGAGTGAAATGACTGTAATGTTGAATAGTGTTTTTTCAGTGAATTATAATTTACCTGGTGCTGTCTCAATCCCCATTTCTCAAATCATCACTCTGTCCACCTAGCCACAAAGTTATTAGGCTGTTTCTGTGTCCTATCTTATTTTCTAATTCGTCCTTATCCCTGCCCCAAATATAAATATCTAAATATTAACCCCACATTTTTACAGTACTGATTTTTACACGGAAGTCCATATTTGTACATTCAGTGCTTCACAATAGTAATAATGAGCTCTTCAAAATTTCAATGGAAGTATCAAATGTTTCTAATAAAGTCAAGTTATAAAGAAGTCTCATCTAAAAAGATTCTCTTCAAATGAGCAATACTCTAAAACATTTTCCACTTTCTATATATTTGAAGTTACTTAAGAAATAGAATGCACCAGAAATTAATATGCAACCATAAATTAATCATGTCAGCACAGTGATGAATAAAACCTTGAAACTAAATACCAGCTAGGACATTTATTCTTAACTCATTGGAATTACTTGTCAGATAAACCTACAGCTTGGCATGATATGACTAAAAAAGAGATCAATAACCTTGATGAATAGATTACTTTAAATCTAGAATTACATAGAAAGGGTTATTGGAACCTTGTAAATGATGCAAATCTTACCATTTATAAGTGAAACTTTTAGATTTGTCAGGTATTTAAATCAGTTTCTAACATTTCATGGGACGGTGCATTGGATTTTAATATTGATTGCAGAATATTAAGAACATTCATGAAAATTCTTATCATTTCTATGAATACTTCTTAAAATCAAATCATTTACACATTTTCTTCAAAGTGACCCATTTGTGGTTTCCCCTATTTGCTTTGGGAGCTATATAAATGGAGGCATGTCTTATTAAGGAACTAGGTATGATTTGGAGTCACATATACAATGCCCTTTTCCAAGTTTTAGCACTAATTTTTAAGTACATTACTTTTTCCTACATCTGCTTCCTTTTCTATAATATAGAGACAACAATATGTTCTTTGTAATATTATTGCAAAATTGCAAGTGAGAAAATACATGTGTTATATTTCTTAGCATAGCGCCTGCAATTTAATTAAAATTCAATAAAAGGTGGCCAATGTTGTTCAGATTATTTGCATAATAAAAGTTTTTTTAAAGAATTATTTTATTGGGACCAGCAGTTAGCGTAATGGCTATGTCACTGAATTCCCATGTAGCCGACTGCATTTCAAGTCCCAGACCTGGTGGCTTAAACTCATGCCAGGCGTGTGTGCATGCGTGCCCAGGATCCCTTGAGGAAAATGGAGAAGAAGGGATTGTGGCGTCTCCATCCCCCCTTGGGGGGTGATTTCTCTCTTTCTATCTCCCTGTCTCTCTCTTTCTAGTGAGCACACACGCCCTATAGCAAAAAAAAGTATGCAAAAAAAAAGGAATTATTTAACTTTATTTATTTTAATTTTGACCCGAGAGGGACAGAGTGAGAGAGAAAGACCGAAAGTGAGAAAGCAAGCTACCAGGTCCGGAACTGGAACTACGGTGGGCCATGTGGGAGTCCAGCACACTTAACCACCACACCACCTCCTGGCCCCGTGCAATTAAAGTTCTACACCAGCACTAGATTAAAACTTAGGATTCCCAATAGCTTCAGAATCTCGATATTCTTAAAGAGAATTCATCATCTTCACCTACATAAGCCAGGTTTTTTTTCCCTCAAAAATAGCTTAGTTTTCTCCAGACACTAACACCTCCTCACAGTCATAGTCATCACAGTCTTAATCTACGTGTTTGTTTTGATGCTAATGCCACGTGGTTTTGGTTATTGCAGCTTTGTAGAATATTTTGACATCATGCAGTGCAGTGCCTCCAGTTTTGTTCTTTTGCTCAAGATTACTTGGCTTTACAGTCTCTTTAATGAATCCATACAAATTTTAGGATTTTTTTCCTACTTCTGTGAATAATATATAAAGGAAATGCAATCTGTATGTCAGAGAGCTACCTGCATTACTGTTTATTTCCATTAAACAAGACACAGAATCAACCTAAATAACCATGAATGAATAAACTTTGAAAATGTGTTGTCTATATACAGTGGAATACCATTAAACAGAAATAGAATGAAACCCTGACATTTATGACAGCATGAATGAACCTAGAAGTTGTTGAGTAAAATAAACCAACACAGAAAGACAACTGTCATCTGATCTCACTCATGCAAAATCTAAAAATGTTGTTCTCATAGAATTAAAAAGTAAAGTGGTAGGTTATCAGAGGCTGGGGTGGGAAAGAGGAATGGGAGGATGGGGGAAGTGATCAGATGACAAATGATTAAAGTTAGAGAGTAGGAATATCAGGACATCTATTGAACAGCAAAGCAATAGGTTGACTAGCTAATTATAATACAGTGCATTCTTTTTGTGTTTATTTTATTTATATTTTTAGAAAGAGAGGGATTTTTGCTATACAGCACATGCACTCACCGGAGTGACAGCAAGACAGAAAGCAAGAAACCATCCTCCAGAGGGGATGAACACGCTACAATCCCTTCTCCACTTGGGATTTTGGGCACACACACACACATGCGCCCTGTGTGAGTTTTAAGTCACAGAGTCCGGGACTTGAACCATGGTTGACTGTGGAAGTCCAGTGACATAAACATTATGCCATCTGCTAGTCCCTCTTTTGTGTTTTTATGTGTTTTGTTTTGTTTTGTTTTGTTAAGGAAAAAAAGAAGATAAGCACCTAAGCACCCTTGATAAGGTCTCATGTTGCAATCACCCTGTACCACGTGAGCCTTTCCTAGTCAGCCAGGATCACAAGCACATGCATGTTCAACATGTACAGTCTACCCTGGAACCAAACCCCAGTTGTCAATATCGTTTCCAGCATTGCAGAGCATTACTGTTGTGCTATGACTTGCCCAACATACTGTATTCTTGAAAAATGCAGAATATAAATGCTGAATGTTCTCATCACAAAAGTAATAACTATATGAGGTAATACATTTATTATGTAGCTAGAGTTAAACATTTCACAATGTAGATAGATGTAGCTTGTAACATGTACCTGATAAATTAACGCTATCTATCAAATTTAAAAAGCAACTATAAAACATAACTGCACATAATAAAAACATAAGCCACTAGAACAAAAATTCTTAAATAGTAGCCCCACTGCATAGGTTGGGAAGCTGGTGTTCTCCAAGTCAGTGCGCTCTCTCAGGCTGTTCTATACTACAAATTCAGTTCTAGAGTCATAAACAAATCCCATGGCAGTACGGATTTGATAGGCTTCATTTGTTACATGATCATCTAATTTTCATATAAGTTTTTACAATAGGAATTTGTCATAGTAACAATTTACATTTTAGTTTAGTTCGCTTTTTACCTTTAATCACAATTGTATTTCTTTTATCAAAGAACATAAGAAATCTTATAGGGTGTCAAAGGCATTTTTCCATGTATAGCTATATTTTTCTTCTTTATGTATATTAAAACCTTACTCTCGGGACCAGCAGTTAGCGTAATGGCTATGTCGCTGGACTCCCACGTAGTCGACCGCGGTTCGAGTCCCGGACCCGGTGGCTTAAACTCACGCCGGGCGCGTGTGCGTGCGTGCCCAAGATCCCGAGAGGAGAATGGAGGAGAAGGGATTGCGGCGTGGCCATCCCCCCTGGGGGGTGATTTCCTGCTTTCTATCTCTCTGTCTCTGTCTGTCTATCTGGCGAGCGCACGCGCCCTATAGCAAAAATCTCTCCAAAAAAAAAAAAAAAAAAACAAAAAAAAAAAAACACCTTACTCTCTTTCTCTTTTTAAATATCTCTACGATATGGAAGAGTGACTTAATAGTGTTTGTTTCTTATTCCCCTTAAAATGATTTATTGATGGAGCTATAATCAATACTTTTAAAAAAGTTTTCAATAATTTTAGCTTAAAACTCTTCAGAATTTATAAAGGCAGAACTGAGCAGGCTGTTTTTATAGCTTTCTCTCCTGCTACAATCACTCAGAAGCAATTATTAAAAAATCACAATAAGAATATATTATTATTTTCATTCAAAGCCTAGTTTTAAAGGGATAAAAGTGGACCAGCAGTTGGTGTAATGGCTATGTCATGTACTCGACCATGTACTCGAACCATGTACTCGACCATGGTTCGAGTCCTGGACCTGGTGGCTTAAACTCACTCTGGGTGCATGTATGTGCGTGCCCAGGATCCCAAGATGAAAATGGAGAAGAAGGGATTGTGGCGTAGCCATGCCGTGGGGGTCGGGGGGGTGGTGATTTCTCACTTTCAGTCTCTCTGTCTCTCTGTCTCTCTTTCTGGAGAGTGCATGTGCCCTAAAGCAAAAACATCTCAAAAAAAAAAAAAAAGAAAAAAGAAAAAAAGAAAAAGAAAAGGTAATAAATTTAAAAAAAAAGGAAGAACAGAATATCTTCAGCTGATACAAGTAGAAGGGGTCAATGTGGTCTGTAGGAGAAAAGTAGAAACATGTTTGCACTTGACTGAAGGCCCCATGGGCTGATTTCCTGGACCCATGCTTAAGCCAGGAGGCACCTGCTGGATCATAACAAAGCAAGGTACCTAGAATTAGGATCAGGACTGCTAAAAACTGCTCCTTTAGTTAAAACACAAAGAAAGAGAGTGAGCCTGTTACTCACTAGCTGTGGAAAAGGGCAGGAAACAGCGTCATCTGTATAAAGTGACATTCCATCCTGAGGGAAGGATCTGGAGCACTGACCTGCAGCATGTGCAGAGTCGGGCTAGTAATAGGAGTTCCAAATAGACAGTATAAAATAACAATTGGACAAGGATAATTGAATTCCCTTGGCAATGATGGATGGCATAAAAACCACTCTGCTGGAACATTTGTATAATGTGGTCACTGGTATACCATAGGAAAAAACTTGACCCTTGAAGAAAGGCAAATTCACAGTTGAAACACACATGAGAGAGGAAAAAGAGAGTAGAGACAGATGGAGTGTTTGGAGGGGAGATGTTGGGATAACAATGAAGTCACATTGCAAGAGAAATGATATCTTAACTGAAAAAAAAAAATTAAAAATCTTAATTAGAGAATGAAAAAATATGTTAAGGTAAATAAGGAAAGTATCAAATCTTAATGAAAGTACTGTTCATTTGAAGATAGAAAAGTCAGATTTAAACAAAAATGGCTTAGAAAGTACAGTGATAAGAATTGAAAACTTAATGGATAAGTTTAAGAATAGATTAGGAAATTATAAAGAGAAAAAAATGGAGTGGGAGATAGAAATTTAAAAATATATATCCAGAATTTGATGCAGAAAAACTTGGAAAACATGAAAAAGAAACATTGCAAGGAAAAAGTAGATCACAAATATGCTTAATAAAAATTCCCAAATAGAGAACAGCAGATGGTGTAGTGGTTAAATTGCTGGACTCCCAGATAGCTGACTGCAGTTTGAGACCCAGATCCAGTGGCTTGAAAATCACACTGGGCACATATGTGTGTGTGCCCAAGATCCCAAGAAGAGTAGAGGTTGCAACATGGCCATCCCCCTAGCGGTGATTTCTCACTTTCCTTTTCACTATCTCTGCCTCCTTCTATTCTTTCTCTGACATGCATAAGGCAAAATTCTCTTTAAAAAATTCACAAATAAAAAAAAAATTGAAGAGATAAAATATTTAAAAGTATAATATTCAAAAGTTGTTTAAGCAAATATACAAGTTTGCAAAGTGAAGAAACTTGTTTCTGGTCAAGATAAATAAAAACAAAACCTGTAACTAGATACATTTTGGTGAGACAACAGAATGACTAGAAAACTCAAACTTTCCTTGCACAAATTGGGAACATGTAAAAGGATGCAAAAATTTTCTCTAAGATATTGTAACCATATTTTGACCATCATATAGTTTCATGGTGGTTTCCCATTTTAAGTATGGTTTGAACATTTTTAAGAAGAGAATCGAAGGGACCAGCAGATGGCATAATGGTTATATCGCTGACCCCCACGTAGTTGACCTTGGCTTAAGTCCTGACCCGGTCACTTAAATCTCATGCCAGGCACATGTGTGTGCATTCCCAAAATCCTGAGAGAAGAATGGAGGAGAATGGAATGTGGCCATCCCCCCAAAGGTTGATTTCTCACTTTCTGTCTCTCTGACTCTGTCTCTCCAGTGAGCACATATGCCCTATAGCAAAAATATCAGAAAAAGAAGAAAAAAGAAGAAAGTCTATTGTAGAAAGCTAGGAATCATCATATCCGCATGCACCTTAAAAAATTACAATATCCCTGAGTAGTATAATTTCAACCCTGATATGAAAAAATTCTCGTTAAGTATAGTTCTGAGAAAATGAGTAGTTCAGGGTAAACTGTCTTAGAGGACACATTGGACCAAAGCACTATGAATGAAACAAAAACAAAAACCATGTGAAAAGATCAAACGTCCAAGGAATTCAGATAATGAATTATAAAACATGAAATTTTACAAGAAGTTTGATATTTAATTGGCTGTGCTTGTCTGTGCATAGTGAGAGAGTAACTTGATAACATGAACAGAAGAAAGCAAGAGTCTACAAAGGAGTCTTGTATGAAAATTAAACAAATAAAACTTCTGTAAATTAAAATATAATGAGAAGTTCCATTTAGTACATAGTTTAAATAGCAGATTATAGTTAAGAAAGAAAGGCATTGATAATAAGATGATAAAAACTAATGTGTACTTAACTAAAATCCAGAAAGATATAATGAAAAAAAATTGGGGAAGAGTAATTATAAAGAGGTTAATGGAAAATAAATTCCTCACAGACCTACTCAGATCTGGAAAGCCCAATAAAATGCAAACATGGTAAATTAGAAGGCATTTTCTCAGCAAATGTCATTGGTAGAATCATGATGAACCTGAAAGACGCTATGCTAAGTAAAATAAACCAGGCCCAGGGCTAGTCCAGGAGCATAGTGGTTAAGCCCTGTGCGTAGAGAGCTGGATCCCACAATGCCGACCCATGTGTGCCCTCTGACTATGACCTAAATAAGTAAATAAATCAGAAACAGTAAGGTCATTACCACGTGATCTTGCTCATATCTACTCAATAGAAGCTAGAAAGAAGTTGATCTCCTAGGAGGAGAGTAAATACTGATTACTAGAGGCAGGAAAGATTAGGGGGAACAGAGGATAGGGACAGGCTGATTAATGGGTACAAAATTTTTGTTGGATAGGAAGAGTAAATTCTAGCGTTATAAAGCACAGTAGGGTAACTATGGTTAATAATGTATCACATATGTCAAAACAGCTAGAAGAGAGGATTATTAATATTCCCAACACACACAAGTTATGTTTGAAGTGATGGATATACTAGTGATCTTGAGTTGGTTATTACACGTGTCAAAATATCATGTTGTATGACATAAAACATGTACAAATATTATGTGTTGATTAAAAGTAAGAAGAAAAAAGAAAAGAAAGAAAGACAAAGCCAGCAGGTGACATCATGGTTAAGGTGCTGGATTCCCACGTGTTCAACCACGGTTCGAGTCCCAGGCATGGTAGCTTGATAATCATACCACATGCACATGCTTGCATGGCCAAAATCCCAAGAAGAGAATAGAGGAGGAGGAACTGTGCCATGGCCATTCCCCTACCCCGGGAGGTGATTTCTCCCTTTCCATCTCTGTCTCTTCCTAGTGAGCATACATGCCCTAAGGTAAAAACCTAAAAAGAAAGAAAAGTAAAAAAGAATAGTTTTTAAAAAAGTTAAATGGTACTGAAACAACTAGATTGTCACGCAAAAAATAGACATAGACCTTACACCTTTCATAAAAAATAACTCAAATAGATCATATACCACGCTATATCCTGAATGCTTACGTCCACACAAAATTTGTAAATTCATATGTTTAAACACTAAATCGCAATGTTATGGTAGCAGGAGGTGGGCCTTTGGTATTTGAACAGAAAATGAGGTAGAGCCCTCATCAATAGAATTAATGTCCTCATAAAAGAACCCCAGAGAGATCTGAATCCCTTCTGCCACCTGATTGTCACATTGAAAAGATGGCTTTCTAGGAGCAAGGCAGGGACCCCTCAATTGTCACCAATTTGGCTGGTAACTTTTCCTTAGACTTCCCAGCACCCAGAACTGTGAAAAATACATTTCTGTTGTTCAGAAGTCAGTTAGTCTAGATATGCATGGTATTCCTTGTGGAAAAAGAAATGTAATGCAGTGTAAGGATATATGTGATTCAATGTAATATAAACAAGAGTAAGATAAGAATAAATAAAATAAATAAAATAAAATAAAATAAAATAAAACAACTACTGCAATAAAAAAAATAAAAGAATTCAGTCAGTCTATGGCATTTTGTTACAGCAGCCCAAATGGACTAGACAGACCAAAATGCAAAATACAAAGCAGAGACCAAGAAAAGGGAAAGAAAACACAAGAAAGAGGAAAAAGGGGAAGAACAAAAAGAAGAAAATAAGAAAAGAAATGGAGGGAGAATACTGAGAAGGTATTACCATCTGAATCACTCTAAAGGAAAGTAGAAAGCCAGCATTTTCTATCAAGAGAAAATGACTTTACATAAAAATAAAATGCAGGAAATAAGAATAAAGAACTTGGTAAATGATTTGGGTTAATGTAATCAGGCTATATTAAATAGTGTTAATGTAAATGTATGTACTAAATTTATGAATGATTAATGGCAATAGAAGGTGAGTTAAAAGACAGTGATCAATGTCTAACATGCTAACATCACAGCCTTTCTTGGTGTATTAAAACTTGCACCATTTCTTTCTTTTTTTTTTTTTTTTTTTTTTTTTTGAGAGGTTTTTGCTATAGGGCGCGTGCTTTCACCAGAGAGAGAGAGACAGAGAGACAGAAAGCGAGAAATCGCACCCCATGGGGCATGGCCACGTTGCAATCCCTTCTCCTCCATTCTCCTTTCAGGATCTTGGGCACGCACCCACACACACCCTGCGTGCATTTAAACCACCAGGTCCGGGACTTGAACCACAGTAGACTACATGGGAGTCCAGCAACATAGCCATTATGCTAACTGCTGGTTCCAAAACTTGCACTATTTTGTATAATAAATTTATTTGAGGTGACTAGGTATGTTAAAACAAATAGGATAACCATTGGGGGAAAAAAAAGATACAAAAATTCTCAACTAGTAGAAAATTGGAAGATTAAAAGAGTAAAATTAAATCAATCCAAAGGCATGAAATAGATTCTGTAGAAATAGAAATTCATAAGATAACATATGCCTAATAAATTTAACCAATTTTAATACACATACATAAAGAAATTGGATAAATTCACTTTTTAAAAGTTTTTCTTTATTATTTTATATTTATTTTAAAAGTTAATTTTTACTAATGGTCAATATACTTCTAGTTAGAGACCAGCAGTTGGCGTAATAGCTATGTCACTGAACTCCCATGTAGTCAGCCATGGTTCAAGTCCCAGATCTGGTGGCTTAAACTCACGCCAGGCATGTGTGCATACGTACCCAAGATCCCGAGAGGAGAATGGAGGAGAAAGGATTGCAGCATGGCCATCCCCCCTGGGGGTGATTTCTCATTTTCTGTCTCTCTGTCTCTGTCTTTGTGGAGAGCGCATGCATCCTATAGCGAAAACCTCTCCAGAAAAAAAAAAATTGTAAATACACACACACACACACACACACAGTTGTAGTTAAATGACTAAAATTTTGAATTAATATTTGAAATTTCACATTGACAATAATGAAATATGGTATATAGATTTAGAAAAAGCTTATACAACTCAGCATCTATTACTAATTTAAGTAAAATAAAATGAAATTTAAATAAAATTTTTACAAATAGGTCTACAGAGAAATATATTTAATTTTTTGCAGGTATTTGCAAAATCAACTATAAACATAGAAAAGTACTGAATATTCTCCTTCTGAGACTGGGGAAGAGAAATAAAATCCTGGGTATCTTTACTTTTACTCATCATTTATTAGAGATTCTCTGATGTGCACAAAGAAAGAGAAATAGTTTTAAAAATTGGTTTTAAAAACTTGTTGTATGTGGTCTGTGGGTATATACAGAACATGTTTAAAAGTAATTTTAACCAGTTTGCTACATCAATACATGAAAAGTAATTGCGTTCTCTATACTTGTCACAATAGTTATGAAACAAAAAACATGCAAAAACTTTATTATGGAATAAAAAAACAAAAGATATGTCATAACAATTCTAACAAAAATGATTATATCTCTATTCAGAAAATTAATCTAAATAATAGATTAATTCTTATGGAAGGAAAATAAAATCTACATGAATCCAAAGATCTACCCTGTTCATATATTTAGAACACATAGTACTACGATGATTCATATATAAATTCTCAAATTCCCAACACAATTATTTATGGAAATAGAACTATACTAAAATGCATACAAAATACAGTAAGATGGAGGAAGACATGCTTCATCAGTTATACACAAATAAAAAATTGGAACTGGTGGGACCAGCAGTTGGCATAATGGTTACGTCGCTGGACTCCCATGTAGTCGACCGCAGTTCACGTCCCAGACCCGGTGGCTTAAAACACGCCGGGCGCATATGCGTGCGTGCCCAAGATCACAAGAAGAGAATGAAGGAGAAGGGATTTTGGGGTGGCCATCCCCCCGGGAGTGATTTCTCGCTTTCTGTCTCTCTGTCTCTGTCTTTCTGGTGAATGTACATGCCCTATAGCAAAAACCTCTAAAAGAAAGAAAGAAAGAAAGAAAGAAAGAAAGAAAGAAAGAAAGAAAGAAAGAAAGAAAGAAAGAAAGAGAAAAAAGAAAAAAAGAGAAAAAAATGGAACTGGCAGCAGTGGTATAGCAGTATTGCAGTCCTATGAGATGTTGGAGCCAAGTGTATCTGGTGTACATGTGTTTGCTTGTGATCCAGGCTGAGTAGGGCTGGGGGTAAACTGGCATGGGGCCTGGCTGACAGTGCCTGTCTCTCTCTTTTTCCCTTTCTTCCTGTCTCTTATTCTCATGAAAGAAACAAAAATTAACTTTAAAAAGAAATATAAAATGCTTGCAATACTTATAAACATACTTATATAAATACCTGAAATATGTAGAAATATTGTGAAATGATGGAAGGGGATAGGAATATAATAGACTCATTTATACATAGGCATTTGATTTAAGACAATTTTCATCCTGTAGACAAGTGAAGAAGTTAACAATTTTGAAAAATTATGCCAGGAAAATTTATCATCTCTATGGATAAAAAAAAAAAAAACAGCGAAATAATCCCTATTTAAAAATTGCAGACATAAACCAACTCCAGATACAAAATAGATCTAAATGTGAAATTCACAGTAACAAAGTTTTAGCAGTTATTCTGCAATAATACTTTTTTTTAACCTCAGGCTGAATTTTCAAATAGTTTGAGGAAAAGTACATATTAACCATAAAATATTACATTAAACTTAAGGATCTTATTCTTCAAAAGATACAATTAAAAGAGTTAAAAAGCAAAACATAAAGTTCAAAGAGATTTGTAATACAAATATCTGGCAAATATCTTATTTCAGAATATATTTAAAATTCTTAAAATCAATAGGAAAAAAAAAATTAAAAATGCCAAGCTAATTGAAAATGCAGTTCACAAACATAATGAATGTGTTCAGTAAATATATTAAAAGTACCTTACCTCATTAATAAACAGTGAATTAAAATTAAAACTGTAAGAAACATCACCATCACCCCCCCACACACACACCAGGTTAAAATTGGTGTGTATATAGAAAATGTGACAACTTATATGGAGTATATGAAAGTCTTCTATGCTGCCTATTGTTGTTTTAGATTATTACAGTCACTTCAGAAGACAGTCGATCATCACCCAGGAAAGTCATGTATATGCGTTGTTGAAGGCCCAGCAATTCTACTAAGTACATATCCAATAGAAATGTGTGCTCATAAACACCAAGAAACATGTGTGATTCATGATTCCAAACTGAAACGTTCTATCATCAAAAGTAGAATGGCTAAATTAATTGTGATAGATTCATGCACATAAAAGATACATAGCAAGCTTTTTTTTTTTTTTTTTTAAAGTTTCTGCTTTAGAGTGTGGGCTGTCGCTGGACAGAGAGAGAGAGACAGTGAGAGGGAAAGTGAGAAATCATCCTCCAAGGGGATGGCCATGCCACAATCCCTTCTGTTCCTCCATTATCTTCCTGGGATCTTAGGTGCACGCACACATGCACCCAGAGTGATTTTCAAAGTGCAGTCTCTCATGTGGGAGTCTAGCGACGTAACTGCTACACCATCTGTGGGTCCCCAATCCATTTTCTAACAGCTAGAATTATTCACATCAGAGAAAACGAATATCACACATATATGACCAAGAAAGAAAAAAGGAATATATTCAATATGTCTACATTTATGAAAAGTAAACAAAAAAATTAAAAAAAGATAGTCTCCAGGAATGAATTTTCCATTTGTAAATGCAAAAGTTTAAATGAGATGCTAATTTCCACACAGATTAGAGAGTGGACTCATGTATGGGAGGAAAGGGAGGTCTCGTTGAGCAGCAGTCATTGAAGTGGTTACTGGTAGGCCAGGTACTGTGCTGTTACTGGGTGTTCTCCCTGTAATAAGTTACCGAAAGTTAAATACTGATTTTGTGTATTTTTAATATGACTGCTGCATGTTAAAAAGAAATAAAATATTATTTGACTAATATTGCTCTTATTTAACATAGCAATCAATTTTATTTAGATTTAAGTGTTCACTGACCTAAGGCAGGCTTCTGAGTGTCAGTTTTTTCCTACTTCGAGAATTTTATTCCATGATAACTTTAGAGATTGCTATAAAAAAAAAAAAAAAAAAAAAAGAAAATCTCACCTGGATAAGGTGAAAATTGCTACTTCACTTAACATTTGGCCTCAAGATGAAAACAAAATAAACATTCATGAATTATTTCCTTACAGATAACTTTACCACTTTATAAAATTTCTGTCAAATTTGTTTTATGCTCAGAGATCACAGTAATACAGGATTGGATTAGGCATGTCTAAATCTTACAGACTGACTGCTTGTTTCTCTTATGAATCTTTTTTGTTAAGAGGTTTTTTGCTTTAGGGCTTCTGTATTCACTGGCGAGAGAGAGAGAGAGGCAAAGTGGTAGGAAAAGTGAAAAATCACCTCCCAGGGGGGATGGCCACTGCAACAATCTCTTTTTGTTCATTCTCCTCCTGGGATCTTGGGTGGACATGCACACGCACGTGGCTCCAGTTTCAAGCCACCAGATTCAGGACTTGAAACACTGTTGGTCATGCAGGAGTCCAGCAACGTAACTGCTATATCGTCTGAGGGTGCCTCTCTTATGAATTTTTTTTTAAGTCTGAAGATAGCTTATATTGAGAAACATACAGAAGAAAATCACAGAGAGATAAGAAATACATTAAAAAATGGATGGGTTAAGCTAAAGAAAGACAGGAAGAGTTAGTGGAGATCTCTTGTCCTTCATAGTCTTGGTAATGTGTAAGTGTTTAGAAGATACAGCTGCAAAATATTAAGTCAGTGGAAGCAGGACTGTAAAAGCCAAGAAACAAAACCTCATTAAAAAACCAAGCAATGGGAACCAGCAGTTAGCGTAATGGCTATGTCGCTGGACTCCCATGTAGACGACCGTGGTCCGCGTGCCGGACCTGGTGGCTTAAAACTCGCGCCAGGCGTGTGTGCGTGCGTGCCCAAGATCCTGAGAGGAGAACGGAGGAGAAGGGATTGCGGCGTGACCATCCCCCCTGGGGGTTGATTTCTTGCTTTCTGTCTCTATGTCTCTCTCTGTCTGGCGAGCGCACGCGCCCTATAGCGAAAAAAACCTCTCAAAAATAAAAAAATAAAAAATAAATAAAAACCATGCAATGTAGGGACCAGCAGTTGGTGTAATGGCTATGTCATTGGACTCCCATGTAGTCGACCGCGGTTTGCGTCCCGGACCCGGTGACTAAAACTCATGCCGGGTGCGTGTGCATGCGTGCCCAAGATCCGAGGAGGAGAATGGAGAAGGGATTGTGACGTGGCCATCCGCCTTGGAGGGTGATTTCTCACTTTCTGTCTCTCTGTCTGTCTGGCGAGCGCACACGCCCTATAGCAAAAAACTCTCAAGAAAAAAAAACATGCAATGTTTTAAAAGCAGCAATGCTAACCACAAAGAAACTCTGCAGTTTCAGACAATGGTCTCTCATGGAGCTCTATGAACATCTAAGCTTCAGCACAACGATTAGATCTACACATGCCTAAGGTTCTTGGAGAATAAGGCCAATGAAGGCCACTGAAAGGGTAATTCTCAAGAAGTTGTTTGAAATTTAGTTGAAAATAAAATCATTAAATACACAGATAGTTCCTAATTTACAATGATTTGGCTTGATAATTTTTTTAACTTTTTTTTTCATTTTATTTGAAATAATATACAAGAATATAGTGTGCAAAATTTAGGGGCAACATCATGAAGAAGTGTAATGAGCTGAAATAAATTTTACGGCTGTGATTCCTAACCAGAAACACCACTTGGTAAGTAACATGAAAAGCCGTGATTGTAGCTCAGAGCAAAAGCAGCTGTATTGCCAATGTATTTGCTCTAATTTTAGACAGTTGGAGGAAAAGTAAAGTGCAAGTGTTGCAGTGCAATAAGTGCAAAATATGCCCCCACCATAAAGATACGATGACAAAATATATTTAAGATACGTGGCTGAGGAGATAATAGAACAAAGTTAAAAGTACAATGGTGTCGACTGTTAATAACACCATCACAGTGACTATATCCCAATGCCTAACTTTGCCTTGGCCTGGCCTAGGCTTGATAATTTTTCAACTTTATGATGTGTTTGTTGGGATAGTAAATATATTTTGACTTAATTTATTTTTGAGTTACAATATTTATTGGGGCGCATTGTGTGTACTGCTCCCTAGCAAGCCAAGGAGCATCTGTATTTTTTGAAATTTAATTTACACAAATTGAAACTTGTTACTTACAGAAATGTACACATAGTGGATAGAGACAAAGAGAGTAACTAAAGAGAGATGTCCTTGAAATCTATATGTAGTATTATACTTCCTCTTGAAAGCAGTCCTAATTCACAAATATATGCATTACACGGGACTAGCATAATGGTTACTTCGCTGGACTCCCACGTAGTTAATTGTGGTTCAAGTCTTAGACCTGGAGGCTTAAAACTCATGACAGGCACATGTTTGTGCATGCCAAAAATCCTGAGAGAAGAATGGAGGAGAAGGGATTGTGGTGTGGCCATCTCCCCAGGAGGGTGATTTCTTGCTTTTTTGTCTCTCTGTCTCTCTCTCTGGTGAGTGCACATGCCCTATAGTGCAAAAAATCTCTCTCAAAAAATAAAAAAAATCCATCACATAATAGCTGATGATTAATTTTATTACAAATTATTTCTTTTTAAACATGTTATATTCTATAATAAAATAATGTACTATATTTTAAATAGAACTTCATTAGTCAAAAGTCATTTTAACCAACTTTTCAGAGTAAAAATTCAGTGTGAGAACTGACACACTTAAATACCCATTTTCATTTACTAAATCATTGCCAAAGTATTTCAAATTCTTAATGCATAACAGTGTTGAACATAGGCTTGATAAAAGCTGACAACCGGATTGATATAGAAATCAACGTCACAATGTGCTTACTTCACCGAACAGAGCGAAAGCGTCTGTCCTCAACCACAAATCCTATCCTGCTGCAGTTCATATGTAGCACTGCGTAAAGTCACCTGAAGACTTCATCTGTCTTTATTGCTTGTTGATCATTTAATCAAAATACAAAACATGCTATTTTGTTAATTTTCGTAATTATCTGTATGCTCTTGTGAAGAAAGACTTAGTGCAATAAAAAAAAGAAAATGTAATGAATAGATTCCTTAGAAACAGTTTCTGGTAAAACTAAAATTTTGGATGGTATTAGTTGAACAGATTTATCAATCTTTCCCTTATTTGTTAATTAGATTTATAAGATAAATTACACCTTCGATGTTGTACAAAATTATATGTGCATGTCTATGTATATGTACATGTACAAACTTATACAGATATATACTAAGGGAATTCAAAAACTTGTGGAGAAACAGAATTAGAGTTATCATTTTATTGTAAAAACTTTATGAAATCCACACAGAGTTCTGTTAGAACACACTTTCCATGAACTTTCCAAGACCCCTTGCACACAGGACAAAATTATACATGTATCTCCACACATATGTGTGAAATATATTGGGTCATCGGAAAAGTCATGATGTATTTTTCTATGCAATGACCCAATATATAGACACATGTGGGAATATGTGTGTGTATGTATGTGTGTGTGTGTATATACATATATATATATATGTAAAATCATCCTATATTATATTTAATCAAATGTGTGTGCATGTGTAGTTTTGTACAGCAATAAATATATTAGTAGTATCAATTTTCATAGCACATAAGGAAAATACATATTTCAAAGCATACAACATATATATGTATAACAAAGTCCATGGAAAAAAGAATAATTGTAAAAAGGAGAGATTTAATACAATGAAAGCAGAGAGCAGTTTTTTGTTTTTTTTCTTCTTTTTGAGAATTTTTTTTTTTTTTTTTTTTTTTTTTTTTTTTTTTTTTTTTGCTATAGGGTGTATATGCTCGCTGGAGAGACAGACAGATAGTGAGAAAACTCCCAGGGGGAATGGGCACGCCACAATCTCTTCTCCTCCATTCTCCTCTTGGGGATTTTGGGCATTCATGCACACATGTCCAGCATGAGTTTTAAGCCACCGGGTCCAGGACTTGAACTTTGGTCGACTACATGGGAGTCCAGCTATGTAGCCTGGAGACTATCAGGTAGCCTTGACTCTGCTAGTCCAAACAGAAAATAGTTTTAAGGTATAGAATGAGGATTCCTGGATCTTCTAAACTTTTTCATGGGATCTGGAAACTCAAATCCTTTCATATAATAACAATACAGTATCACTCTCATTTCATTCGTATTCTTAGGAGGACAATGGACTTTTCCAGTGAGTACATGCATCGTGAGGACATCAAAGCTCTAATGGCCAGTGGCATGTGCACTTGTATATATATATTTATTTAATTTCAGTTTTAATTTTCAATACGGCAATATCAACAGATATAATTCACATAAACAAAGATACAGGAATCTTCAATTACTTTACATGTAAAAGGGTCTTGAAATCAAAATATATTGTAAAACAATTTGTACACATAGAACATTTCTGTTAAGAAATTACAAAGATGTTTAGAGAATGAAGTACATTTAGTGAGAATAATGCAAAGCATTTAGAGAACCAGGTAAGGGACTCCTAAATCAGACTGTGGTTAGTCCTGAAGTTTACTGCAGTTTATTTAACCTTCTTTTATCCCAATGACATGAAATCTATAGAAAAGATGACAGTCTCACATAAAAAGAGGGATTTGCACATAAGGATGTGTTACCCTCCAGTAATACAGTTTCTAAGAATACACGATGGAAAACATGGATTGATCATAAAAGTTTGCAACAGGAAGCCACCTAAGAATTAGGTGCATTGTTTTCTGACCAAAGTCAGGTGGAGTCCTGGGTTCCATAATAACACCTTGTCTAGACCTATCACTGTGGCAACAGTTTTATTACCACTGGGACTTGAACACGGGCACTCCATACTACATTGCCCGTATTACAAACTGCTGCTTTACTGGTTACATTAGTTTTTTTCTACTGTAAATGAAATATTTCAAACATCCTAAACTGGAATTTAAAACTGATACGCAACATAAAATAAAGTCATAAATTCTTATATTAGCTTACTATCTGAGTGACTAATCTTCTTCTAATAGCTGAAATCAAAACATATTTAGTATCCAGTCAAATAACTGGATTTTCATACATGATATTAACACTAAAAGTTCTTGGGAGCTCCAAATGGCTAAAAGGAGTCTTTTATGTGCCTAAGAAACAATATGGATCTGCCCTACGTTTGACATTATTAATAAAAGAAAGCACTGATAAAACATACACATATGTATTAACAAATAAAAAGCATACTGTTAACTAAAACAAAAAAAAAAAAAAAAAAAAAAACCCTACCATCATGAGGAATTGTATTTGGGTTCACGTCCTGGACCTGGTGACTTAAAACTTACACTGGGTGCGTGTGCGTGCGTGCCCAAGATCCCGAGACGAGAACGGAGGAGAAGGGATTGCTGTGGCGTGACCATCCCCCCTGGGGGGTGATTTCTCGCTTTCTGTCTGTCTCTCTCTGTCTGTCTGGCAAGCGCATGTGCCCTATAGCCAAAACCTCTCCAAAAAAAAGAAAAAAGAGTAATAGCAGTATTTTCGTCTGATCCTACAGCATAAAATGATCTTTTTATTGCCTTCAATGGTTTTTACATAAATTCCTGCTAAAGAGTATAAAAACTCAGTGTTGTCAAGTTCTAATATATTATTTGGAATTATAGCTGTTATTTTAAACACAAATTAAGCAATTTCGTGTATTTAACATGACAGGTTTACAATTGCTCACTGAAAATAATCACACAGGCACTTTATATAACCGTCCATGTGTGACTCATTGTCACATTATGGCAGTATTCATGTCAGAGGAACACCAGCACAGCTTAGCTTTCTGTATCTCAGGCCAAAGAATTCTATATTGCAAATGAAAATAAGAGAGGCTGGTTGATTCATACATACATACATATATACACACACATACACACTGAGTGAATATACTCACCAGAAGTCTAGTTATGTATTAACTTTGAACTGTCAGAAATGTGTGAATCAGAAAATTTTTAAACAGGAAACTTCTCCACTGTCCTATTATTGCATGTCATTGAGTATAATGATGATGACATTTTGTTCATATTTAGAATAATTAGGATTTCTTAAGAATTCCTCTTCTCAAGAATAATGCCAATAACATAACAAATCATTTCTGCTTCAACTCTTAATATTTTCCCATAGACATTTTTTAAAACTTCCCTCGCTAGAAACAACACATAATCATTGTCCCCATCTTTCTATTGTCTACCAAAATATAGGGTATGCAATTCAGAATTTTTATTTTGGGGTTATTTCCTGTTTGTAAGAATGATTTGTAGTACTATAGATGACATACAATGTAACTATTATATATATCTTGATATTTTAAATCAATTTTATCCAATCAGAATTACATAGCAGATATTTCAGACATTATTATAACTTTTAGTTTGGGAGTACTAAACAGATTTTTCTTAAAGGAATTACAGTGGTATGTATCTCTCTAGGAATATAAATACTTTCCAATAGGAACCTCTTAGAAAACTTAAAGTAGCTCTGGGAATCGTCTAGAGCTTACACAAAGGGGTCGCAGAAGACAGTCTACGAAGCTGTGGTAGCTGTGCACAGAATGCCCTTCGACATGAACCACTCAGTTCTCACTGCAGAAACAAGCACGGCAGGTGTCTCAAAAGAAATTACAGCTGCATATCTACTTCTATTCTGCTACTCACATAAGGTGTGAAATAATGGGCTCTGTCAAGAACAATGTAACCTCTTAATAAACCTCTTGAAATGCTTGATTTGAAAGTTTGAAAAGCAATGCTTCCTGGTAGTAGGATTTAAGAGGCAGTAAACATGCACTCAATAGAGTCATAAAATATAGCACAGTGTAATTTACACTGAATATTCCAGTATTCCATCATAATAGAAGGAAAATACAAGAATAAGAAAGTGGGAACAACAGATGGCATGATGGTTACAAATCAGGACTCCCACAGAGTCGACCACGGTTCGACTCCTGGACCTGGAAACTTGAAACTCATGCCAGGTACATGTGTGTGCATGCCCAAAATCCCGAGAGTAGAACCAGAGGAGAAGGGATGGCCATCCCCCCCAGTGGAGAGGGATTTCTCACTTTGTGTGTCTCTCTCCCTGTCTCTCCAGTGAGTGCATGTGCCTTATAGCAAAAATCTTTCTATGAAAAAAAAAAAAGAGAGAGAGAGAGAAAGCAATTACAGTATGCTAAAAAAAAAATATGCTCATTCATGATACAGGAGGCTTTCATCAAAATTGGCTGTCATTTACACATGTGAAGCTTCAATTGTGAAAGATTCAAAACTGAATCACTGACGTAACATTTCTTTTTCCATATGATTTTCAATGATTTGTGAAAAATATGGCTCATAAAGTATTTAGGAGACTTAATTATTTTATTTCTTAAATATCAGGTTTTGACAATAAGGATAACAAAAAGTGGTTCTGAATTAAATATAACCCTTGCTATTCAGTAAATAATATTTAATTTTTAAAAATTTTTAAATAATTTCTTCATTTTATTTATTATTATTACCTTAACTTGACCAGAGAGAGAGAAGGAGAGTGAGAAAGCAAGCTACTGAGTCCGGGACTTGAACCATGGTTGGCCATGTGGGATTCCAGCTTCATTAACTGCCATATCACCTGCTGGCCCCAGTAAATAATATTTTTTAGGTCTCACATATAATGGCAGAAAATAGGCAGTTCATACTGTTTGAAAGTCAAACTAAAAGCCTGATATCAAAGAAAACTAATTGATTCAAGTGTGAATTGGAAGAGGCTCCCATTGGCCAAGAGAATTTGTTTGTTAATAATAAAAGCAGCTGAAACAGTTTAAGTCTATGACTTCAAACTGTTTCAAATCTTAGTAACCACATCTGGAGAATACTAGAGTACTAAGCCATTTATTATAAAACAAATAAATATAGGCAATGAAGAAAATATTTATCCTGCTCTTTTGTATAAAATTTGCATTGAGATAAGGGTTGATGAGGGGAGATTTTTTTTTTTTAAATATACTCTCGCTAATCAATAAAAACTGAGTAACACAGGACAGGATTAATTTTAATCTATAAAGAAATGAGGGGCTACAAAATATAATGAATTGATGTAAAATTTTTGGAATAAATATAGCAGCTAAACCCAGTTAAAAAATTAAGTTCACAAAAAAAGAGACCATCTAGAATTTATGTGACTCCCAATATAAGTAATAAATACCACTGAAGAAAAATACCTATAAATAAGCAAAAAAAATACATAAACGCTGAATCAGATCAATTATTTACTAATTTAGAGGTGATGTAACTGAGAAGGGAGGCAATTCATGGAAATCAGAAAGAAGGAAACTCTACGACAAATCATCCAGTTTTTGTTTCAATATGTAAATCTCAAGAAAATGGGGGTTGTATAATATTAAAAGACAGGAAAGAAAAAAGACTTAAATTTTTCTAAATAATAAAATAAACCACTAAAAAAAATGGGAGAAATTCAGCACTGGCTACTTTTTGTTTGTGTTTGTTTGCTTGGTTGTTTGGTTTTTGTTTTTGGAGAGGTTTTTTGCTATAGGGTGCATGCACTCGCCAGAAAGACAGAGACAGAAAGCGAAAAATCACCCCCTAGGGAGGATGGCCACACTGCAATCCTTTCTCCTCCATTCTCCTCTCGGGATCTTGGGCACGCACACACACACATGCCCGGTGTGAGTTTAAGCCACCAGGTCTGGGACTCAAACCACCGTCGACTAGGAGTCCAGCAACATAGCCATTAGGCTAACTGTTGGTCCCTACTTTTGTTTTTTGACGGTAATAAGAAACCACTTAATTTTTTTAAAAGAATTATTTATTTAATTTTATTTATTCATTCATTGTTTTATTTTATTTTTTAATTTTGACCAGAGAGGGAGAAAAAGAGAGAGAGAGAGAAAGATGAAAAGCGCAAGCCACCAGGTCCAGGACTTGAACTATGGTTGGCCATGTGGGAGTGTCCAGTGCCCTACCATCATGCCAGTTGCTGGTCCTCCCAATTAACTTTAACATGATTTTATTTCTTAGAACAAGTAGGTTTTTTTGTTTTGTTTTATTCTGTGGTTTTTGCCCTTTTTTTTTTTTTTTACTTTTTGCTATAGAGCATGTGGTAGAAAGCTTTTTTTTTTTTTTTTTTTTTTTTTTTTTTTTTTTTTTTTTTTTTTTTTTTCATATGGTTCCATAGAGAAGATAACATTCTTGGTGCTAAAAATGAGAATTTGTGTATAGTATGCTTGATATTTTAAAACAGAAACACTATTAAATGGTCCATCATCATATATAGTCACTATATCATAATATTCTCAGCATCTTCTAGAATTTTTTATGAATAAAACCCTGAAAAGATGATGCGAATAGATTTAGTTCCTATTTAGGCCATGTAAACCCTTAAGCAGTGGGTTGCAGCCTCGAAAAGTTCTCAAATTTCATTGCTCTTGCTGCTAAGTATTTGTAGTTCCTTTTCTTTGTATACTCTGAATCCAGAGAAGAAAGACAAAACTCAGAATTGATTTCTGTTCATTTCTTCTTCCTTTCAATTTACAGATGGTATAGTCCATGACCTCCCATTAGATCTGACCCTGCTGAGGTCTGGCCCTATTAGGGATTTGGAGAGAGTGAGAAGGGGAATAGTAGGGAGATGGAGAAAGAGGGAATGGTGGAGAAAATGGGAGAGACACTGTGTGCAATGCATATGTGAATGCCCGAGAGTGAAAAGGCAAAAGCAACTTTATAGTAAAAAGAAAATTATTATTGGTTAAATGTTGACTGCTTAGGAGATTAGCAGAGGATCAAAAAAATCAAGAAAATTATGTGATATTTACAATGGTTGAAGGATATTTCTCTTCTTTGGTAATTCAGATACTGAGGACTATCAGCAGTGGGCACTATATAGTGATAATTGATGATAACTGGCCTGTAGTAATCAGGTAGTGTTAAAGAGAGATATTTCTAGAGAAATCAAATACCAAACATTCATAACAGGTTCAAAGGACTGAAAAGATCTGAGCTAAACAGAAAATATAGTTTAAATTTTAGTTTAGGCTGATTACCAAAGGAAATGATGAAGGATGATTTTTTTTTTTTTGAGAGAGATTTTTGCTATAGGGCGCGTATGCTCACCAGAAAGACAGAGAGAGACAGAGAGACAGAAAGCAAGAAATCACCCAACAGGGGAGATGGCCACACCACAATCCCTTCTCCTCCATACTCCTCTCAGGATCTTGGGTACGCATGCACACATGCCCAGCGTGCGTTTAAGCCACCGGTTCCAGGACTCAAACCGCAGTCAACTACATGGGAGTTCAGCGACATAGCCATTACACTAACTGATGGTCCCAAGGATGAATATTTTTTTCTAAATCTAAACAAAAGTTTAGAAAATGGGTTATGATCCAAATTCAATTTTTCTCATATCTGAGAAAGGGAGTAGTTCATATTATTACATATTAATTTAGTTTTAAAACTTTAGAATAAGTCATTGGAGAAGCCTGCTTAAAAGTGAATTCTCAGGAGCTGGTGGTGTAATGGTTACGTTGCTGGACTCCCACATAGTCAGCTGTGATTTGAGGCCTGGACCTGGCAGCTTAAAACTCATACCAGGTGTATGTGCATGCATGGCAAAATCCTGAGGGGAGACTGGAGGAGAAGGGGTTACGGTGTGGCCATTCCTTCGAGAGGTGATTTCTCGCGTTCTGTCCGGTGTGCACACAGCCCTATGGCAAAAATCTCTCTCTCTAAAAAAAAAAAAAAAAAAAAAAAAAGAGAGAATTCTTTGGCCTTTGTATCACTAATTTTATAATTCAGTGACTATGAATGAAAGGGGCTTATTTTGTTGATGCGTGTAACAAAAATCATAACGTAATTTTATATTCAACAGAACAGGCCTTCACAATCTGGGTACTGTGGACAATGCTGCACAGGTCAGTGTCTGTTGTGGAGAACTAGCTTGTGTATTGCAGGCTATGAGGAGGTTCAACACATGCTATTCTAAGCATGACACTTTGGTATTTGAGAGGAGCATGAAAATCTCTCTGACCTTCTCTCTTGATATAGGTCATAAACGAATTCTCTTTTCTTCCTCCAAAGTAGTTTATAAAACCTTCATTTCAGAGGTGTCTATGCCTACACTCAGAGGGGAAAAAAAATGTCTTTATCTCTGAAGACTGAGACACAGAGAAGAATCTGAACAAGCTTTGCTAAATTCCATTCTACCCTCAATTACCATTAGATCACACTCTTTTGTCCTTTAATCATACCTCTACATACCTGCCCATTTAAAAAACACAGTTAAAAAATACAGTTGTCAATGTTTCTTTGGGTGATTTCTGAAGGCTAGTGTGTCACACAGAATTATGTTAAACGTATATAGGTTTTGTTATAGGTGTCTCAGTCATTAATCTCATGATGGATGAGAAAATAAATATTTTTCCCTTTGTAGATATCTAGTAGCATCACTGGCCTCTACTCACTAGATGGTTCAACCCCCACCCCAACTCCTACCATTTGTAACATGTGAAAGTCCCTCCATACATTGTCAAACATCTCCCAGAACATAATTGCTTTTGGCTGATAATTTAAAAAAAAAAATCATGTTTTGGGAACCAGCAGTTAGCGTAATGGCTATGTCGCTGGACTCTCATGTAGTCGACCGCGGTTCGTGTCCCGGACCCGGTGGCTTAGAACTCACGCCGGGCGCGTGTGCGTGCGTGCCCAAGATCCCGAGAGGAGAATGGAGAAGGGATTGCGGCGTGACCATCCCCCCGGGGGCTGATTTCTCACTTTCTATCTCTCTGTCTCTCTCTGTCTGTCTGGCGAGCGCACGCGCCCTATAGCAAAAACCTCTCCAAAAAAAAAAAAAAAAAAAAAAAAATCATGTTTTAAGACAGAAGGTACTATTGTAGAAAACAAAACTAAATGCAGATTTTCAAAGGTTAAATAAAAGTAAAATTTCAAAAGATACAATGAAAAATAATATAGGCAGAAGAATGGTGTGATTAGGGGGAAAAATTATGATCCTGCTAAAGCCAGATGGTAAATAAGAATTTTATCACACAGAAAATTATTTAGATTTGCAGAGTTGGCGGAACATTATTAAGGTGAGAGGTATCTGACCCAGGGTCAAGAATATAAACCTGTGCTGGTCACCCTAACCTTCATCATCACAGCTGCCTGTGCTTCCACGTCTCTGCTTGAAAGCCCAGTCAGCCGATTAAGTTAGGAGGTCACCTTACCCAGGCCAGATCAACCAGACTTTTTATATGTTCTGTCCTTTCCTTCCTTTGCTTTTCCTATCCCCTTCCTTCCTTCCCTTCTTCTTTTCCTTCTCTTTTTTCCCCTCCCTTTTGCATTTCTCCTTTCCTTTTTTTGTTTTTGCTTTTGGCTATCCACCTACCCCCCACCCCACCCCCAGGTAGAAGAGAAAAAAAATAGCTTCTCTCCTGTGGTTGAACCTCTAGGATAAAACTAACAGTAGGCAATCATATTTCTCAATGTATATTTAAAACAAAAATGTCCGATGACAGTGATGCACCCAAAAACATAAAAGAAACAAAAGGCACTGAGAAAGGTAGAGCGCTGTTATATTATGAGAGTTATTTCTGAGACTAAGCTTTAACGCCAAGGAATTCTGAAGTTTTGGTTTTTAACAGTACTTCTTAGGGACCAGCAGAAGGCATAATGGTTACAGGACTGGACTCATACATAGCCAACCATGGTTCAAGTCCTGGACCCAGTGGTTTAAAATTCATGCCAGGCAGGTGTGCATGTATGCCCAAAGTCCTGAGAGGAGAATGGAGGAGAAGGGAGTGTTGTGTGGCCATTCTCCCTGGAGGGTGATTTCTCACTTTCTGCCTGTCTCTTTCTGTCTCTCTGGCAAGTGCATGTACCCTATAGCAAAAATCTCTCTAAAAACATTAATAAAATAGTACCTCCTAAACCATAATACAAATTGTTCCATTTTGCCTTAAAATAGTTCAAGACAGAATACCAGTTTTTTAAAAAGAAAAATGGCACTTTCAAAAACAAATAGCAAGTATTAAACAAGGTTCTTTTTTTCTAGAGTAAATGCTACATCTTGAGGAAGAAAACAAAAGTCCCCACAAAGCAGAATCTGTTTCTCAGAGAGAGAAGGGAAGATGTTTCAATTTGTGGTGACTTCTTGTCTAGTGACACGGAGGCAATGATATAAATGCAATGACATCTTGAATACAGAACTGAAGAAGACTCGAGTAGTTTGAGATCATTCATTCCATTTTTTCGTCTATAATTGTGATGTGGGTAAGGATGACATGAGAGAAACTGGAAATTAATTACAGCAACATACTAGAATGACTGACCCATTTATTATTAAGACGTTAACATCAGGACCAGCAGTTAGGGTAATGGCTATGTCGCTGGACTCCCATATAGTCGACCACGGTTCGAGTCCCAGACCTGGTGGCTTAAACTCATGCCGGGCGTGGGTGCGTGCATGCCCAAGATCCCAAGAGGAGAATGGAGGAGAAGGGATTGTGGCGTGGCCATCCCCTCTGGGGGGGTGATTTCTCACTTTCTGTTTCTCTGTCTCTCTATCTGTCTGGCGAGCGCACTCGCCCTATAGCAAAAAAACCTATCAAAAAAAAAAAAAAGAAAAAAAAAGAAGTTAACATCTAACTAGTAAAAAAAATATAGACAATAAAAATATAGAAAAATATACACGCATACCTACATATTATATATGTACTTTACATACTATCTATTTCCTATATATACTACATAATATAACCTATACATACCAGGGAAACTATGTATACACATAAAATATATAAAACATACATAGGTTATATTTTACATTTATTGTGACCATAAGACAATATAACCTGCTTTCCTTGGGATGATGCTGGTCTATATTCATACCTATGATGTCCATTATTACAATATCTCCTAAACTCTCAAAATCATCCTTGTTCAGGTGATAAACTTTATAGTTCCCTTTCGATGGGAAGCTAGTCATCTCATACTAACTTGCATTTGTTTCATTTCAACATGGCGTCTTATAAAACTTCACATATCTTGTCATTAATGCCTTAAAGAATAATCTGTACCCCCCAAAAATCATGAAAAACAGCAATATGCTTGTTTTCAACAAATACATTATTTCTAATACTCTTTCCCCAAGAAAGAATATTTAATAATAATTAAACAAATCGGGAATTCAAAAATATTATTCTCCCGAGTATGAAAATAAAAGCGGAAGATTCTACATAACATCAAGTGTAATGCTGAATCTGTGAGAAATCTGTGGGACTTTATTATATTTCAGGCAAATCTATTTTATGTATTAAGAAATAGTTGTAAAAACATAGTTGTACTTTTCAAGACTAAAGACATTTAAAGCACTTTCTGTGCCAAATAAATTGGTAAGTTGAGTGATGCAATAATTTGAAAAACATCTTTTAATTCACATTTTCATAGACCACACTTTGTCAAACTACTCCAATATTCCAAACTTTATCCAACCAGTAATTTCATTTACTTTTTTTTTTTCTCTATGATGGGGTTTTTATGGTCTTTCATTTACTTTTAATTTCTTTTACTTCAAAGCTTTTAATAGTAAATTTAATTAGCCAAATACTGGCGATTACTTAAATAATACAGGTCAATATATTGTACTCTTGGTACAAAATTAAGTACTCTTATTTAAAGGCATTATCTTTCACCTTTGCAGTTGATGTATCTATCATCAATATTATCTATCTAATATATACATTTATTCTATGCAAATTAATTCAGAAAAACCTTCAAATAAGATAAATCATATTGTGAAAAAAATGGCTATACCCTTAACATTTATGAAAGTTACTGTTATACTCTGACAAATTGGATGATGTGAATTTAATGAGAGTGCATTTGTCAAGCTAATATTTATAATAAAAGCATATATTGAATATTTGCCATTTTAACAAATAACTATTCTAAATTGTTTCCATGTATCAATTTGTATGATTTTTCACAACCATCTTGAGATATATACTATTACTTTTCATATTTTCTAGATGAGCAAACTGTTCTGTATTCATACAAAGTAAAGTGTAATCAATTAGATTGAATAGGATAAGAGGATTAGCAGAACAGGTATTAACACCAACCAGGTTAGAATATATGATAGATACTGTCAAGAATGTCAGCCTTGCCACATTATTTAAATGTATGTCTTCTTAATGGCAAAACCAAAATATTTTTCTGAATCAGTTTTATTCATATATATACATATATTATACATGTATCTATTATACATATCTATTATACATATATATGTATATATTGAGTCACTTTTTTTCTACTTCTCTTGGTTTTGTGAATGACCTACAAGATAATACACATCTTTTCAAAGTTGTTTAGGGAATTTGGAGTATTAATAAAAATAGGAAATATTAGTTAAACTTTATGACTAAACTGTATATAAGACCACGTAAAATGTTATAAAGCATTTAGTTTAAAAGTTATTTGTGTTTTACAATATTCTAGGGATTGGAGAAATTGTTAGTTCATTGATTTCTGCTGAAAACACTTCACTGTGACAAATCCCAGATACTGCATAAATTAAGCTTATTTGCATACTAATATTAATTTGTTTGCTTTAAGCAAATAGCCAGACTTTGTGATTTCATGCCATACTGATTTTTGGCAAGCCAGAAAACAGAAGCCTCCTCCCTAGGTCTTATAATTTGAGGAGCCCAGTGAAGAGATTATACCACTGTCCTACATATTTTTCTTTCTTTTATGATTAATTGTCAGAGGGCACATGCACTTGCCAGAGAGAAATAGAGAAAAGAGGAAGGAGAAAGTATTCCCCAATAGGGTCTGGTTATGTCACAATCCCTTCTCCTCATGTCTCTATCCTGTAGGGATTTGGGGCACCCATGCGCACACACACACACAAAGTGTGTTTTTCACATCCAAGTGGGATGCTGCCCCCTTAACCACTAGCTACAGGGCAGCCCCAAACTCCTCATTAGAGCACATGAAGTGACTGGTAGAAGAAATAAGTTGAGGAGGATGCATTTCTTGAGATGAGAGAGGAAAGTATCTTTTGTCCTGCAAGAAGCAGGGTCATATGTTCTGTGTCTTTTCCAGGGAGATGGTGTTATCTCAGAGTATGATGACTGCGAGCTGTGTCTAGAAAGTCTGAGTCCTTGCAGCACGCCGGATCTCATACTCAGATTTCCTCTGCTCTAAATTTGGAATGAGAAGACCAAATCCACAGGAGCATAAGAGATCATGCCAGTTAGAACAAAGCGCTTTCCAAGTAGCCAGTATAGTTCTCGAAACAAAAAGTGCCTTCCAAAATGTCCTCCTGGGAGCTTTGCACCGTTTAAGCAGGCAAAGTCAGGCGAGAGTGAGGAAGAACAAGAAATTACTACATTCACGTTTACAGAAAGCTTGGAAGGAGAAATTCTTGCATGCAAAATGAAGATAGCTTACTAAATATGTTTTCAGCTGAGTCAGATTGAATTCTCTATTACTGTGAGAAACTGCGAGATATATCTCAAACATTTTCAAAGTTAATTAAGGATAGAAGTTGAAATTCAAACAGCAACATCTATAGAGAATGGCAGTATCTCCTGTGCTTTTCCCCATCTGTCCCATCACCCCCCTCTACCAAATATCTGTCTCTTTACTCAAGTATTCTGTTTATCTCTGACTCGTTATCTCTTCCCCTGCCATCTCTTCTTGCTTTCTTTTTCTCTTTAACCACTGCTGGCAAGATTTCTATAGATTAGCTCAAATTGTTGGAAAATGAAGGTTTGTTTGATTTTCGTCATCTCTGAGAAAAATCATATGCCTAAGATCAGGGTTCTATTATCCTTTTATCAATTTGCATTGGCAGAAAGTGAGGATAAAGGATTTATCAGGTTCATTCGAGCAAGTAAAATTATAAAAATAAATCACATGCTAAATATCAGGCATGTTTTATGCACAATTGAAAAAAATTAGAAAACTCAATGCCCTCATGGAGCTTACTTGGAAAATTAAAAAACAACCACATTTGGGACCAGAGGGTATTGTGGTGGTTAAGGTGCTGGACACTCCCACATGGTCAACCACAGTTTGGGTCCTAGAACTGGTGGCTTGCTTTTTCACCTTCCCCCACTCCCTGTGTCCATCTCTGGTCAAATTAAAATAAATGAATGAATAAATAAAATTTTTAAAAACTCACATTTAATAAGTTGAATGTTTAATGATGTATAGTGGGGATTATAGGGGAAGATAAAGCACTGACAGACAATAAAGAAATTATGTTATGGTTTTAATAAGGATAGACAGGAAAATATTGGAGAGGTAATATTTGAATCAACATTTGAAGGAAGTAAGCAAACCAGCCATCGAGATATCAGGCATGAAAGTGTTCCAGAAAGAGGAAAGATGAAATGTGAAGTGTTCAGATGGAAAAAAGGCTGGAAATGCTCCAGAAAGAGCAAGAAGTCCATGGTGGGTAGAGAGGGTGAGTCGGGGAGGGATGGTGCGAGATGAAAGTTCTATAAACCATCGGGTTATTTTGGCTTTTAGTAAGAGTGATATGGATAGTTTATGGAGGAATTCTATCATAGGAGTCATGAAATTCAACTTTTAATAGGTTTCCACTCTAGGTCCTGTGTTATAAATAAAATGGGGGGGGGGTTTGGAGAATGCAAAGAGATGAATTATAAATTTATTGAATTCAGGTGAGAGATGATAAAGACTAAGACCAGAGCATTGAGAAATGGGTCAGTCATACATTTTGCTGATTTGTTCATGTGTAGAAGAATAAAGATAGACAAGGATTTCCCATTGTAAATGAATGTGGGAAAGGTATGAGAGAAGCAGCTTTTAGAGGCAAAATCATCAGAAACTTGGTGTAAGTTTTGGTCAGGTTTTATTTGAAATATCCATCCAGAGATACCTAACAGCCAGATGAACAGGTCTTGACTGGAAAAAGTTGGCATAATTACTATAAACATTGAGTTTAAGGTGATGTGATCGAAAGAGGCCATCGAAAGAATGAAATACAGAGAGGGGAAATGGTCCAAGAACAGTATCTGGGTCTGCCTGACCGAATAAGATTATATGGTTCTGGCTTAAGGACAGTGTGTGCTTGGTGATAGCACATGGGCGACATTACATATGATATCAAAATAATAGTCTACTGGTCTCCTTTTTGTCTTTTGAAAGATTTTGCAAAAATGCTTTCAGGATCATCTTTTAGCGCACACAAAGAGAAAACCCTAGGAGTAGAGATTAAGAATTCTCTTAAAATGTCTCCAGTGTCTGTTCCATTATAATTGTTCCCAAATGACTTATCTCCACTAATCATTTCTCCTTTGGATTTCAGTTAACATATGCTAAAATTTCAACTAGATGTTCTCCTTCTCTATGGTGCTTGAAAGTGATTGAGAAATCCCATCTTTCCTTGTGAATCGGTTCTCTCTCATTCCCAATATACACGTTATAATTAAAATATCCTTTTTAATTATTCCAAGTGATTTTGTAATTCAGACTTGCTGATTTGTCCTTATCTTTGACTAGAGATCCTGTCAAAATAGTAAAGGTTTGATACATAAGAAAAAGTATTAATAGTTTAATTTATCTTCTTCATACTTCTTTGACCACTGCCTTTTTTTTTTTTTTTTTTTTTTTTTTTTTTTTTTTTTGAGAGGTTTTTGCTATAGGGCACGTGCACTTGCCAGACAGAGAGAGACAGAAAGCAAGAAATCACCCCCCAGGGGGGATGGCCACGCCGCAATCCCTTCTCCCACGCGCCCGGTGTGAGTTTTAAGCCACCATGGTCGACTACATGGGAGTCCAGCGACATAGCCATTCTGCTAACTGCCGGTCCCTCATCTTTTCTTTTTGATTCCTCAGAAATGGGGAAGTACTCATGATATCTTGTGAAATTTGCTTTCCTTCTCAGATCCCTCTTACAAAGGGCTTTCCAAAAGTTCACATGAAAAATGTGTATCATAGGGACCAGCAGTTAGTGTAATGGCTATGTCACTGGACTCCCATGTAGCTGACTGCAGTTTGAGTCCTGGACCCAGTGGCTTAAACTCACGCCAGGCACGTGTGCGTGCGTGCCCAAGATCCCAAGAGGAGAATGGAGCAGAAGGGACTGTGGCATGGCCATCCCCCCTGAGGGGTGATTTCTTGCTTTCTGTCTCTCTGTCTCTGTCTTTTTGGTGAGCACACACACCCTATAGCCAAAAAAAAAAAAAAAATCTCTCAAAATAAAGTATATTATAAAAAAAGTGCAGATTTCAAAAAAAAGTTGCACCAAATATAGTAATTCCATTTTCCATGAACTTTGAAGTCCCTGTGTATATCTTCCATTTTAATAGAAGATTCTTCCTATTATCTCATATTTTTACATCTGATGATCTTCACACCTATATTTGGCAGTCACTGTGTAGCCCTCTGAAAAAACTGTTGACCATGCTGCTTTTATTTTATACAAATCTCTAATCTTTCTCAAAAGGGAAAGTGCTGCTATCAGTAGTTATATCTGCCACAAGTTATTCAGGCTGTAATTCCTGTTAGCTCACAATAGCATATCTCTACTTTAAATACAAATTCTTCAAACATTTTAATCTATTTTTGAAATATTTTGAGTGTTACTTAAAATGAATAAAGAAATACCTTACTTAGACTGAAAATGCTTATCTCTGATCTTTTTCCCATAGAACTTGAATTTAAATTCATGTGTTTTTAAATCATGCTTTGATTCAATCTAACTGCTTAGTATTTCCATCACACACTAGAAAAACTATTAATAGAAATATATTCTAAATATATTTTCCAGGAAGCATAGACTATTTTATTATGGAATACTAAGATTAACATTTGTGATAATGGCTTGAATAATACAAGCAACAAGCTTAAAATATTTTTTTTTCTCAAGAAGAGTTTCTTTTTTTTAACATCTGTTTAGCTAAATATTGAATCATACACAGAAAATTTAAATCAGCTCTTTGAGATACTCGTTTTATAAAACATTTTTGAAAATGTAGATAGATAACATGGTCAAATGAGCTTAAGAAACACATCCCCTTTTCGGAAAAATCAAATGATTATTTACACATTAACAATATAAGGACTCTCAAGCCTTCTGATCAAGCCTTCACCAAGCTTGGCCCATATTCCAAGCCTATGTGATTACAGAATTGCTTCTTAGAAAAGTGATTCTTATCAGAATCCTATGAGACCTGCAGCACCAACTTTACTACTTACTAGTTTCAAGTAATATAGTCGAAATCTAGTTATGGCTCCTCATCTGCTTTTATATATTATAAATTATGATAGGATCTGGCTCCATACACACTATATACTCAATATACTGATAGTTCAATTATTGGCATTATGAACTACTTCTAGTTACTCTTCTAGGCAAAGTGCACTTTAGAATACATAAAATGAGACCAACTATGTGATCAAGAGCCTCATTTCTTATTTAATTATCTATTGAAATGTGTCACTTATTATATATTTTATTCGTAAGGATAAGGGGACACACACTAATTTTTGGCCCATTATTTTTCACAAATACCATAAATGTACATTTCATATTATTTTTTAAGATTATTTATTTATAGTTCGTGTGAAAGTAAAGAAGCAAACACATTCAACAGGATTTCCTGGCGACATCCTCTCTCCAGCCCTTCCCAGCCAGCCAGGCTCACACACGTGCCCGCCCACGTACACGTGGACCTGGAATGGAACCCTGACCCACCATAGACCCCTGGCATTGCAGAGTCGTGCTGCTGCAGGGCCGTGCTGCTGGGGCCACGTAACATTCATTACTGAGGTTGAATTCCACATTTTTTGTTCAGACATTCAAATTTCACTATTTTGTATTAAAAGTGATATGCAAATCTTATGTATGTATGAGTATATAAAGGAGTCACAGCATGTAACTATCAATTTCTTTAGTAAATATGCTTTAATAAATATCAACAGTATGCTCTCTACTTGCATCGGGATGCTTCATCTAGGCCTCTGAGACGCTAATGGATGAATCAGGGGTTCAGATATATCACTAAAGTATGTAGAACTTCAGATATTCAAGAACAGATGTATAGTCTCCCTCAGGAGAAACAAAAGAGAAGGTGTTAGAGAAGAGCAAGGACCATTTAAGTGAATAAGGCGAGAAAGACATTTTTGGACGTAGGAAATAACATGAGCAAAGCCACTGGGGCACAAAACTAAATTGCAGGGAACTACATTTAATTTTATGACCTTGTGTAAGGGCTTTTTCTCATATCTGCCTCATATTTAAGGCCTAAGATGACATTTGCAGACATCCTTGGAGTCCAGACAGTGAAGGTACGTGGGTCATGTTAAGGACTTCACTGTACTGTCAGACATTGACTGATTTGATTGGGGTAAGGGCATATGAGCCTGTGTTTAAAATCTAGCAATTTATATGTTGTGTGATAGTCACTAGGTAGGAAGACAAGTGAGAAGCTTTCTGCTGTAGTCTAAATTATGGTTGCTAGGCAGTTACAGAGATAGAATGAATTATCTGTAAGTATGTGCATTAGATAGGCTAGACAAGATTTAGTTGTTTCTTAGATTTAAGTGTCTGAAATGAAAGTATTAAACAAGATTCCCAGGCTTCTAGTATACTTAGATTCACCATAATTTTACCTAGATGGTAGTATTGCCTTTTGTTAAGTCCATTGGGATTTAGGCCCAAACAAAAGGGATGTAATTAAATTCAACTGTAGGTCCTTCACTGATAGCTCTTTATATGGGTGGTAGAGTTGGAATTGAAGCTGGTGCTAGAAAAATCACGGAAAATTAATTCCATTGGTTCTAAATCAATGCAAGTGAATGCAACCATCTATGAAAGAGAGAAGTAGTAAGTTAGAGGAAATCAGGGATAGAAACTTGTAGAAAAATAGCTTTTAAAGTTCAGATGACTTAAAGGAGGGGTCAAGAGAAAAACCAGAAAAGAACATTAGAACAGGATCAATATAAAAGTGATTTTTCACATATTATCTTATTTGTGTTTAACAGAAAACACTTGATGACAAAGAAAGCATTTTATTCACATTTTATAGGAAAAAATTGGGCCTCAGAGACATTAATGTCATCTTTTTTCATAGTGCAATATAATTTCTTTTTGTTATATTAAAAAATATTTGCAGGACCAGCAGATGGCATAATGGTTACGTCACTGGAATCCCACATAGTTGACCGCGGTTCAAATCTCAGACCTGGTGGCCTAAAACACACCAGGTGTGTGTGTGAGCATGCCAAAATTCCAAGAGGAGAGTAGAGGAGAAGAGATTATGGTATGGTCACTCCCCTGGAGGGTGATTTCTTGCTTTCTGTCTCTCTGTCTCTGTCTCTCTGGCGAGTGAATGCACCCTATAACAAAAAGCTCTAAAAAGAAAATTGCACTATTTTATGCCACACTGTTACAAATATGTAATATTATATCAATGAGGAAGTTTATTTTTAACAAAATAAGTAATCTTTTAGGGAAAATTTCATTTGCTAGCCACGACATAATTACACTATGTGAAAGCCAGCATTTTCATCTGTCATGACAAGTAATGGACTGCTATTTAAACAGTAGAAATAGATCTGAGTGTTTGGGGCTGCCACATTTCACTTCAAGGCTCTCAAAATGCCATCCATCATCAAGCTCTATAAAATGAAAAGTGAACAATTTTACTGTGAGAATAACTATACACCACCATTTTAAAGCCCTAAGCCAGAGGTGAACTATGGCAATTTCTGCACCCTCTTGTAAGTTCTGCACTCTATAAATCAAATCTATATCATTGTAGGAAACATCAAGCTATAATTTACACTACCTTCAAAACTCAGGGATAGAAAAAATTCGAATTCTTTCCATTTTTATTTTATTTGCAAGAGTAAATTGTGCATGAACCTCTTATTATCTATTTCATGATACCTTTTTGTTGTTGAAGATATCAGTGTCTTCTATAATAGCTTATTTTTGCCTTCATAAAATATTTTATTATTTATTATTTTCTTATTCAATCTGGTACAGAAATATCCCAAATTTTGAAATGATGTTCCTTTTTAAGTTATACCTAATTTCAAGTCAGAATAATTGTGTTTTTGTTACATTGTTAGTATAGTAATATAGTAGTTTATAAGGGTGTTTATTTTTTGTTTGCTTTTAATTTTTGCTGTAAGATGCATGGCTCACCAGAAAGAGACACAGAAAGAAACACAGAGAGGGAGGGAGTGAGAGAGAGAGAACTCAACCCCCACAGATGGTGACCACACTGCAATCCCTTCTGCATTCTCCTCCTGAGGTTTTGGGAATGTACACACATGCACCTGGCGTGATTTTCAAGTCACCGATCTGGGACTCAAACTGCCATCAGCCATGTGGGAGTCCAGCACCTTAACACTAGTGTTTCCCCCAACAGACTTATCTTTTATTGTGGTGGTAGTAACAGGCGTTAGAGTACACACTGATTAATCTATGAATAAATGCTGACAAATATACAAGACAATATAAAGCAAAAAAGACCTAAGATTATTTCAAAAAAGAATGCCTGTCAAAGCACAAAATAGAAATGGGATGCCGGATTAACAAAACGTGGCTAAAATAACAAATAACCCGCTGGCTTTGGGCACTTAATACTATACTATAGCCCATTTGTCATTTCTCACCCAGACCCATGAAATATAGAAATACTTTCATGGAAGAGGTAAATAGTAGCCTTGATCAAACAGCTAAATAGTTGTGGACATAAAAAAGTATCAAAGACAAATGAGCAATTCTGGTGGTTTCAAATAGAGAAGTATTGAGCTTCTATGTATTACAACGAAGAATAAACACATATTGGGCATGAATCCTTCTCCTTAGAGTAGATCTTATTGTGTTCAGGACAATAGGAAATAGGAATCTAGATCTACACTTGACATACTTGATTTTCTTCCCAGTAATTTAGACAAAGACATAATTTATCGTGAGTGATGCACAAACAGGCATATCTGTATGCACACACACAGATACATAAATATGGGTGTGCACACACACACACACACACACACTCAGTTTGAAATGATGACTTATTTTCAAAACCCTTTTTTGAAAGAGTGGAAGAGTGGAAGGCAATTCAGAGCACAAGGAAGAGGAGGAAATGGATAAGTTATTCTGACTTTATTGGGGGAAAAATATTAGACAAAGTGAAAATAGATTGTTGAGGAAACAAGGGCAAGCAGGTGGTGAGGTATTTAAGGGTGCTGGATTCCCACATGGCTGACCGCAGTTCGAATCCCAAACCTGGTGGCTTGCTTTCTCACTTTGTTTCTCTGTCTCTCACTCTCTGTCCTTCTCTGGTCAAAGTAAAATAAATAAAGTCAAATAAAATAATTCTTTTTAAAAAAAAGAGTGTTGAGGAAACAGAATGGAGTTGCCATTAGAATTTCTATTTCTAGAAGTCATGTTTAACTAGAACCTCTTGATTTTTAAAAAATAGGGAATGAAGTCTGAAAATCGGGTACATATTTTTGCTAGAAAGCCTTACACAAAGGGTTTTCATGATAGCCTGCCCTTTCATGTGATTAAAGCTAGATAGTATAATTCTAAGAAAAGAATTTTGGTGCAGCTCTTGAATTGAAAATCTATTTTTCTGTTTGTATGGTTTTCTTTTCATACATTTTCACGTAATAGTAATATGAGAAGGTAACCTCACTCAACTAGTTGGATTTCACCAATTGGCTATTTTTATCAATTGTTTAATAATAGATCATAACACGCCTGGTTTAATCACATATGTGTGTGTGTGTCTTTTTTTTTTTTAATCTTATTATTTTTCTGTTTTGTCCAGGACAAATTTTTCCTTACCTAGAGAGTAGTTTTTCTTATTGAGTTTGTTCCCAATGGTGTTTATTCTTCTAAACTATCCCCATATTTAAGATAATTTTAAGTTTTTATTCATATCCCTTGCCTAAATGTGATCTTCCCATAAGCATCCTTTAAAATGACAAATTTCTCTCTGAGATGGGCTTCAGAGGAAGAAAAAATAGTAAGTGCCCTTTTACCTCAGACATCTCAACTATCTGCAGCACTAAACTGACTCCTTTTTTTTTATCTATGAATGCTATTCCTACTAATCTTGTAAGACATAAGAGTTTCATACAATGCCCATTATATTGCTGTTGCTCAAATAATCCTGAACATAAAACAACAATAAATAAACCTTCTCTAGGGATTCAACACTAATCCTCTTTCTTTCTCTTCAAATTCAGTCTTTAATATCCCCCCTTTTTCTCAATTCAAACCAAGCCACTTCAAGTCTCATTGCTGGCATCACTTAACTTTTTCCATTGAATGTAAAACGTTTATCTCGTTGTGTGAGAAATTTATATATTTTCTTGCTTTCCATCAGTTCTTTTCAAACTGACCATTTTGCCAATACACTGCTCCCAGATCGGTGCTAAACACTTATGTTTGCCTTTCAAATAATTAAAAATGTTTTCACTTTCAAACAATGTTGAAGCTGCTTTCTTGTATAATTTTGTCCTCCCCTAAGAAGCCTTCTCCATTTGACATTTCAGTATGTTTCAGAATGTTAAATTCCTTTGCTCCCTTTTCAAAATTCTCCCATTATTTTACATATATTGCCATTATTACATGTAAAATTAAATTTATAAATTTTTCAGTGGCTCCCATGTGCTAGGCAGGGTGCTAAGTATTTTACATATATTAATTCAGCTTATTTCCCCCCAAAACCTTTGCATAAGCTGCTTTTTTCTTTCTTGTCCATAAAAATAAATTTAGGAAGAAAATTTTAATTGCTGAAGTTCAAAGAGCTACAGGTTGAAGAACCAGGATTTTAAGGTCAATAGTGAATGTTATTGGAAAGAGTAACATGTTAAGGCCCCAGGATTGAAACCCCAAAACAATGTTCTATAAGGATGCTGCATCACTTGAGGACCACACTTAATTTTTTATTTCCACTCATGCATATTAGCTTAAACATTTTAGTTGCCTACAATGTCTTTAGGACAAAAACAAACCCATAAATAAATACAAGCACTAGAGAAACCTCTATCCAAATAAGAAGCACAAATAATATTCTAAACCCATAAAGTTAATCACATTGTTCAAGGGGGTTTTAGAGTAATGCCCACAACCTGTTTGTCAAATTACTGTCAAATTAGCACACTCAAATCAGGAAGCAAAATGTCCATTTATAGATCAAAAAAGAGAGTATATAGCAATAAATTTGAAAATGACTTTTATTTATAAATATTTAAAATGAGTTTAGAAATAAAATATTTAAGAATAAACAAAAATAGGTAAGACATCACTGAAAGCCACTAAACTTAGCTGAAATAAAAGAACTAAATAAAGAAACATATCCACTTCATGAATAAAACAATATTAAAATGATGATTTTGCCCAAATTGATCTAAAAATCAAATGTAATTCAATAATGGTCTGAAAATTTTTTAAAAAAATAATTTATACATTAATTTTAAAGTTTTTATGAAAATGCGAAAGACTTAGGATAGATTAAAAAAATGTCAAACAAATAAAAGCTTGGCTGACCCAAAAGTCTGGTTCATTGCTTTTATGCTACTCGTCCTTAGAGAAGTCTTTACAATAAATATTGCTACAGAAATGCAGGGTAAGCTGCAAGCATCAAATTTGATACCTATTTCTCATCATTGTGAAAATTGTCAAAGAGGCAAAAAAGATGAACCTGAAGGAAATAATGCTAAGTGAAATAAGCCAGGCTCTGAAAAACAAATACTGTCTGTCCCAGCATAACACAAATTGTGTGTCTTCATTCACTAGTGGAAGCTAAAAGTCTTGATTTCACAGAAGTAGAGAGTGTAATGAATTGGGTGTAGACTATTAAAGTCCTGTAAAGTTAGTGATAATTTAATAATTATTTCCTAATTACCAGTAGAGTGAATTTCAAATGCATACAAGCAATAATAAATGTTGGAGATAGTAGACATGTTTGTTTCCTTGTTTTGATTATTGTCCAATATATACATGCCTTGAAAAATCACCCTGTACCCCACACAGATGGACAATACATGTAAATTAAAAATTACAATAAAATTATGAATAGTTTTTAAATGTCTCATAGAGGTAAATATAAAAGCTAACTGTTTTGAGTTTCTAAAAGAAAACCTGAAGGTAGGCAGAGAATGCTAAAAGAGAACACAAAAAGTAGAACATATAAAAGAATAAATTGGGGACCAGCAGTTGACATAATGACTATGTCACGGGATTCCCATGTAGTCAACCGTGGTTTGAGTCCCAGACCCAGTGGCTTAAACTCACACTGGGCACATGTGTGTGCATGCCTAAGATCCCAAGAGGAGAATAGAGAAGTGATTGCAGCCTAGCCATCCTCCCTGGGGGTGATTTCTCGCTTTCTGTCTGTCTCTCTGGTGAGTACACACGCCCTATAGCAAAAACTTCTAAAAAAAAAACCAAACAAACAAACAAACAAAACCAAACAGAATAGATTAATAAAAAGTATCATATATAATGTAATAAATTTGACTTTCATTGTGACCAACCATACCAGTTTTATGAGCACTGTATTGAAATTCTAGTGTTTTGGAAATATCTTGTGAAACACAGAGTTACTCACCGTAGTCCAACCTTCAAAAACCATTAAAAATTGAAAATTAAAGTTGGAATAAAAGTATACATATCTAGAATATGTAAATAAGTCCCATAAACCAATAATAAGCATTTGAGCATCAGATTAAAAATGGATAATGATTTGTAAAGGCATTTCAAGAAATAGATACACAGGTAACCTTTAAGCATATGAGGAGGTGCTCAATGACATAGGTCTTAGAGAAATGCTAATTAAACCCACAATGAGCTATCACTATACACTATTACAAAGGCTGAACTTTAGAATAGTACTAATACTAAATTTTGGTGAGAATGGGAAATAACAATTTTAAAATTGATGGCTGGCAATCAAAATGCTAGTCACTGAATAACAGTAAAATTGTCATTCAATTTCATATAAAATTAAACCTGGTCCATGACAAAATAATTTTACTTCTAGACATATAACATTTAGATAAAATAAACATACTAGTGTGGAACGTGACAAGAAATTAAATAACATGCTTAACAGCCAGACATTCAATTTAATGCAAATGCCCATTAATTGGGGAATGAGTAAAATGTTGTCATAGCGGGGCCAGCAGATGATTTAGCAGTTGTGTCTCTGGACTCCCACATGGCTGAGCACAGTTCGAGTCCCAGACCTGGTGGCTTGAAAAATCACACTGGTTGTGGGAACGTATGTGCCCAAGATTCTGGGAGGAGAATGGAGGAGAAGGGATTACAACACGGCCATCCCCTACAGGGGAGGATTTCTCTGTTTCTTTTCCCCTTTCCCTGGCAAACATATATACCATAAGGCAAAAACCTCAAATAAAGTTGTCAAATGTTTAGATGAAAATATATTCTTCAGCAATGAGAAGGAGGGAATAATGGATATCTAAAAAAGCATGAGTCAATTTCAAAAACCGAAGGTCAGATAGAAGAATTCTGATATAGAAAGAGTATACTTTTAATGATTCAGCTTACATAAATTTCAATACTAGGCTAATTTATGGTGATACACAGTGGAACAGTATTATTTATTATTAGGGGGAGGTGTGATAGAAAAAGGATAGAGGATAACTTCTAAGAAAATGACAATGTTCTATGTCTTGATTGTTGTGATGGGAACATGGGTGCATAAATAAAAATTTAGCAACTGGGTATCTAAATCATGTGCATTCTACAGTATATTAATTTTACCCACTAAAAAAATATTATAAGCAGGGGTCAGCCAATGAAAGCAGTGCTATGATACTGCAATGCTAGACCCTCATGAGAGAGTTATGGGTTTGTACACCAATGCCTCCCTGTGCACCCCTTGGTGTACACATACCCATGACCCAGACTGGCTGAGGCTGGGAGTGAGGTGCAGTGTGGGGACCCTACTGAAGACTCTCTCTGTCTCTCTCATGGAAGAAATACTTAAACTTAAAAAAAGGTATAAATATTATTTTCTTTACCTAAAACAGACAATTGACTTATTTAGGACTAATCTTAGAAATAATTATAGTTACATCATTCTAAAATTAATAAAAATAAGTATGATATTACTGAATAGATATTGTTAGAGAACACAAGCTTCCTACCTAAAGTAAAATCTAACTTCAAACTAAAGAATGAGGGGGAACCAGCAGTTAGTGTAATGGCTATGTCGCTGGACTCCCACGTAGTCGACCGCGGTTCGAGTACCCAGACCCGGTGGCTTAAAAAACTCACGCCGGGTGTGTGTGCGTGCGTGCCCAAGATCCCGAGAGGAGAATGGAGGAGAAGGGATTGCGGCGTGACCATCCCCCCTGGGGGGTGATTTCTCGCTTTCTGTCTCTATGTCTCTCTCTGTCTGGCGAGCACACGCGCCCTATAGCAAAAACCTCTCCAAGAAAAAAAATAAAGAATGAGGAAGAGCGAATCAAAATAAAAATCTTTGCACTATTGTGGTTTATTCCTATAATAATATTAATTATGTGATTCTGTATGTTAATTTATTTTTATTTACCAAAAAAGCAATTTAACTGCCAAAAAGATGTTGGAACCAAATTTGAAATTCCTAAGAACATCTTCCTTTCAATTCACTTTTGCCATGTTGGTGGTTAATTTCTGCTAGATGTAAGTAAATCTTTTCATTAATAATGACTCTTTCTTCTAAGGCTCTATTTGAATGAGGTGAAAGCATCCAATTCTGCTTTCAAATATCCTGCAAGTATAAGCTTTATTATAAATGATTAAAGATTAAATGTGAATAAAATTCTGTCACCATGCAGTGCTATAAAAATAAGCTCATGAGGGACCAGCAGTTAGCGTAATGGCTATGTCGCTGGACTCCCACGTAGTCGACCGCGGTTCGAGTCCCGGACCCGGCGGCTTAAACTCACGCCGGGCGCGTGTGCGTGCGTGCCCAAGATCCCGAGAGGAGAATGGAGGAGAAGGGATTGCGGCGTGGCCATCCCCCCTGAGGGGTGATTTCCTGCTTTCTATCTCTCTGTCTCTCTCTGTCTGTCTGGCGAGCGCACGCGCCCTGTAGCAAAAACCTCTCCAAAAAAAGAAAAAAAAAGAAAAATAAGCTCATGATAATGCTGATGTATCTTTATATCTAATTATTTATTAGATGCAAAAATACCAAGTAGATTCAGGTTCATTTTTTAACTTTTTTTTTTTTTTTTGGATTTGCCATAGAGCACATGTACTTGCTGGAGAGAGACGTTGGATAGGAGAGCGAGAAAGCATGGCCACATATAACTGCCTCTCCTTTATTCTCCTCTTGGGATTCTAGGCACACGTGTGCACGCTGGAGTGCATGTGCACATACACGTTCAGCATGTTTTTTAAGCAACTAGATCTAGGACTCAATCTGTACAGTTGACCATTTGGGATCCAGCCACCCCAACCACCATGCCACCGGCTGGCTCCATTTTAATACTTCTAAGAATTAAAAATAATATACAAACATAGAAAATATTGTTCAATAGTAGAACAAATGGAAGCAGTTTGTGTATTAATTTTTTAAAATAAGTCCTGTAAACATTAGTAAAATTCTAATTTAAATGTGTATATTTTTAATTCAGGGAACACTTTTTTGTGTCTTTGCCATAGGGCACATGTACTAGCCCGAGAGAGAGAGAGAGACAAAAAATGAGAAATCACTCCCCAGGGAAGATAGCCATTCTTTGCCATTCTCCCCTTGGGATTTTGAGCGCACACACACACACACACACACACACACAACGACCATGGCATGATTTTCAGGTCACAGTTTCCAGGACTCGAACTACACTTAGCCATGTGGGAATCTAATGCCTTAACCACCATGCTACCTGCTGGCCCAGTTTTTGTTTCATCAATAGCTATTTTATTTTATAAATTTCTATCTTAGTGACTTTTTTTTTTTTTTTAGGTAGAGGTTTTTGCCTTATGGTACACATACTTGTCGATGAGAGAGAGACAGATAGCCAGAGGAAAAGTGAGAAATCACCCTTCCAAGAGTATGGCCGTGCTGCAATCCTTTCTCCATTCTTCTTCTGGGATCTTGGGCAAGCATACACGTACCCAGCATGAGTTTTAAGCCACCAAGTCCAGGACTTGAACCTTGCTTTGCCATGTGAGAGTCCAGAAATGTAACTGCCATGTTCTCTGCTGGCCCCCATATTAATGACTTTTTGGTTCATTCTACAATCTGATGCAAAATTTTTTTATGTCAAAAAATTAATTTTCAGCATTTATTTTTAAATGCAAAATATACATTTGGATGGAGCGATTCAACAACCTAAACTTTTTTTCTTTTTATATTTGACTGAAGAAAGTTACATGTCCCTATACCCATTTCAGTTAGTCAGATCATAGTTTCCCAATCTAAGTCCATACATCGTAAACCAAATAATTGCTTATCAAACTATTCATATCTACCTCTGTATAATCATTGATGTAAAGGCAGCAGCATGGTTAAGTCAAGATAAATCCGTGTACACAGATATTTTTGTTTCTGTTCTTTACCCTTCATTTATAGGAGATTATGCAAACTAATATGTGAGTCAAGTGTTATTTCAAAACTAGTAATTCAAATTTTTATTACTTGTCTCAACCAAAGACAAAGCCTAGAAAAATTACCTAGCCACTATTGGGCATTCACAACTTAAGGCAAATAAAAGGGTTTGATGCACTCAATTTAATAACATAGCATATTTAATAAAAAAATGAAAACAAAATATGCCCATATCTATTCAAAACAACTTTGGAAAATCCACATAAAAGCATCGAACATTCTGGTGCTTCAGTATCAACTACATATAAAAGTTCACAGTAAAATAGACTTCACTGCCAAGTATAAAGATGTAGAGAGAAAAACAAATTTATGGTGGAACATTGTCAGACTAAAAAAATTATCAATAAAATGTTCCAACATTTCTTAGAGTATATTATTATTTTGGATTCTGAACTTTTTGATTTCTCTTATATTACTTGCTGATTTTTTCTTAATTCATAGCATTCGTCAAATATTTTAAGTTAAATTGAAAAATGTTTATCTTTGTAGCCATTGAACCAGCAATTTCATTAAGGCATAGAAGAATTTGCAGTGTAATAATTCTAAAATGTTAGTAATCAATAAAAATCACTTGGGGTCAGCAGATGGCGAAGTGATTAAGGTGCTGGACTCCCACATTGCCAACCAAGTATTGAGTCCTGGACTGGTGTTTTGAAACTCATGCTCGTGCATGTACATGCATGCCCAAAATCCTGAGAGGAGAATAGAGGAGAAGGGATTATGGTATGGCCATTCTTATGGGGCAATTTCTCACTTTCCCTCTCTCTGACTCACTCTGGAAAGCCCACAGGCCCTATGACAAAAACATTAAAAAATAAATTAAAGTTAATCATTGGGTTTACCCCATAGCACAGTGGTTAAGCACTGTGCAGAGGGAGCTGAATTTCACATGGCCAACTGGTTTGAGTGATGGCACTGGTTCTAGGTGTACGTACATACATGCCCTAATTCCTGGTAGGATTGAAAATAGAGAAGGGAATTCAATTTAATCAATATTATTGACATCTGTGGAAACAGCCCTAACTTAATAGTAAAATGATAATCAACTTTATATATTCCACACTTACATCAGTCTTAGTTGATAAGGAATTGGCTCCTCTCAGATACTTTCAATATGAAATGTCTCATTTGACATTTTGTTTGTTTTGTTGTCCAGATAATATAGGCCTTTTCTTTCAGAATAAAATATGCAATTCTATATGGGTCTCTCTTTGTGCCAATGTAAGCAGTTTTCTAGAAGAGATTCCTAAAAGTGTTCATTCATGTTCAATAAATGCCTGAATTTGTGTTAGAATTTCTCCAAGCAGAGGATTGCTTTGACTTTTAGTTTTGATCATTACATCATTGTGTTATATGAATAATAAAATAAACAACACAGTTCAAAAATGCTAAGCAAAATCATTTCTAGTAGTTGATACTGTGGCATATCACAAATGCTTATTCTTTGGTGCACTCTCTCTCTCTGTCTTCTTATCCCCCCAATAATTGTTTTCCTAATCAGTTATATAAGTTTAGAAGCTCACTTTTTCAAAGTGGATTTATTTCTTCTATGAGAAAAAGAGACTGATAGAGATAGCATCTTCAACAGGGTATTCACTCCATGATCTACCCTAGCTTCTGCCAGTCCCAGATCTTGGGCATAGATAAGCTAGGTATACTCAGGAAAGCCTCAGGATAAGAACTCAGAACCTAGAAGATAGCTTTTATGAAAATGACTGATAGCTGTTGTCATATGAAAGAACTTATAAATATCAATTACTTTCATAATACAGCTGCTCACTTAAAAACCCACCTGTTCAACAACATTGAACTTACAATTAGTTCTTCAACATGGGATATCTCCTTTCTCAGTCAGTGTGAGTCTTGGGAATCCCTTTTGTCCATCTTCACCCATTTATCCAGCAGTTGGTTAGTATTCGCTACACAGTGTTACTAATCATGCAAAATCACATATTCTGTTTGTAAATACATATATTTTATCGTGCACCCATAGTAGTATTCAAATAAATAAAATGATTGTGCCAGATGTATATTATTGTGCTAAAGTGTGTCTTGTTGCTTTCTGAAACTTATTTGTTTTTTGTGCTAACAGAATTACATTATTCTACTTTGGTGTCTTGTGATATCTATTGAAAATACATATCCATGACACCCCACAGATCATCAGTCTTTAAGCTCCTTGCTTATGGACCAATTCACTTAATGACAAAATCAGATGAACACAGCTTGGTCATTAAGTGTACAGTGCTATATATTGAATCAGATTCTTTTAAAATCCATTAGAATTATGTCAACAAAACACACATTTAAATCTTATGGGGAAATCATCTAAAAATGTAGATTATATCTTTAAAACTTCTCCTATTACATAACAATGCAACTATGGGAAATTATCCAGTGTTCATTGTTACCCTTGATTTAACTATTATGTGGACTCTTGAACCGGCAAAATGTTGTCATTTTGCAGCAAATGCATAGTGACTTTGAATAGTTAAGGTGGCCTGAATACTGCTAATAAAGGTTCTATTTTTCTATTATTCTCTACATAACATATTTGGCTTATGAACTATATGATGCTTTGTGAATAGTAGTTTAGGGTTAAGAGTGTGGTCACTAGAATCAACATTATCTCAATTTGAATTCCATTTCCAATAATTACTGAATAATTTTGGTGACGTTAGTTAACCTTTGGGTTGCTCAGTTAAGACAAATATAAAGAGAATTAAATAAAATACATGAGATGTAGAACTCAATAAATGCATATAATAGTGAAAGTTTTCTTTTAATCTATCATACCTAATCCATATCATGTCTACACAAATGAAAACAGAACTCAATAAAAATTGACTCTGGTATAAATTTCAGACACAAGCTAACAGCTGTTTTGCTCATTTTACCAAGTTGATTCAAGGAGATAATGAACCTGAAAGGATGAAATATATTTCAGATTAGTTCCTGCCCCTCACCCATCTATGTTTGCATATATTTCCTTCGATTAATGAATATCATGTTTTTATTGCAAGAGGGTACATAAGAGAGAAAAAAAGAAGAGAGAGAGAGAGAGAGGAAGCAAGCCCCAGCACCACAATGAACCATGGTCACTCTGCAATTCCTTCTCCATTTTCTATTCTGCCAGAATTTATGGCATGCTTGTGCATACAACCAATACTAGTGCCAGCAACTCAAATCACAGCTGTGTGAAATCCAGCTCCCTATGCACAGGGATTAACCATTGCACTGTGGGATAAACCCAATTAATAATTTTTTATTTTAATGTTTTTGTCATAGGGCATGTGGGCTTTCCAGAGTGAGTCAGAGAGAGGGAAAGTGAGAAATCACCCATGAGGATTGCCACTCCACAGTCTATTCTCCTCCATTCTCCTCTAGGAATTTTGGGGATGCGTGTACATCTGCCTGGCATGAGTTTCAAGTCACCAGGTCTGAAACTCGAACCATAGTCACCCATGTGGGAGTCCAGTACCTTAACCACTATGCCACGTGCTGTCCCCATGAACTCCATTTTTAATGGTATTCTACTCCTGCTATCCTATACTTTATAATTTTCCTTCATTTAGGTCTATCATATTGAATATTACCTTTCTATGTTACATTCTGTTAAGCAGATTACACATTTATTAAAATCAGATAAAATTCTAAAAAGTTTCTCCACAAAAATATACTTATGAACATACATGCAAAGGTTTTCATATATCCATGAAGTCATAGATTTCCATAAGAGTTAAGGGACCTGAGATTAAGAGTCACTGGGTAAAACTAATTCATAAATGATAGTATAGTTACTGAATGAATACTGCTTTTCTCAGAAATGTGCATTCTTTAATATTACCCTTTTCCATTGCTATGGTCAAAATTGCATCATAGATTCCTGACAAATATGAGCAGTTTTGAGGAAGAGTAGCTATAATTTAGTGGAAATACCACTGGATTGGAATTAAAGTCTGAAAAATATTGGTTTTTACTTAACCATCATGAAATCAAGTTTTCTATTCTGTAGAGAAACTGATTTTATTCATCTCTAAGCCATATTTCCACATATTTTTTTTCTGTAATACTATTATGAAATCTTCAACTCTCAATAGACCTCTCACCAAAGGTTACAGGCTATTTGTAATTTGCATTTCTCTATGAAACATTTATGAATTTATAAGTTTGTCATTTGTTATTGTTTTTGATGTGTGGGTGTATATTTTGTTTGACTCTATAGGATATTTTATAGAAGAGTCAAAAGTGGGGGTTTACTTTTTACATTCCACATTTCCATTTGTTTCTCCTTTGTCTGGCATTATGGGAATTGGGGAAGTGATACTGTCTACATTTTTGTCTGTTATCACTCAGGGTTTTATAGGGTTTATTTTCATTTTCCTTTCCTCTCAGATTTCTCCTTTAGAGTTTTAATAGTCTTAGCTTTAAAAATGTTTGAATAGTTTCTATTGTTAAAAGAAAAAAAGTTCTAAGGGGCTAGAAGGAGGTGCTGTTGTAGCCCAACTGGTCTCATGCAGGAAGATTGGTCCTCAGCTCAAGTACCGAGGCCTCCCTGAGAAAGCCAAGTTGCATGCATATGCCTATGATCTAGGCTATCTGATACTGGAAATGGATCACCACATGAATATTCCATTGGGGATCTCTCTCTCTCTCTCTCTCAATAACTAAAAATTAAAAAGGAGAAAAGCTTTAGATAAAATAAATTTGAGCATTAAAGGATTTATGAATCAAATAGGACTCAAGAAGAAAAGGCAGAGAGCTCCACTTTAGTAGCATGAGCAGGAAGATTTTTATAAACTAAACACAGAAGTAAAAAATATATATATTTGTTATAGCTAAATGTTTGCTTTATTGGGGTAGGATCTGGTAGGAAGTACCTAATTCAAGACTGTCTCTGACTGGTTAGGCTTCAGTTTAATTTTACTGCTTACACTGGATTTAGTTTGCTTATACCCAGAGCACTGAGGTCATATTCAACCTAATGGCCTCTTGGTTACAAGTTTTAACATCCTGATCTATGATCTATAATACTTCTTCCAAATACAAGGTTTTCGAAAGAATGATTCAAGCATAAAAATCTTTGCCATCTGTTACTTATTTTTGTCTTAATAGATAAACATTAGGTATTCTTAAAGCCTTTTCTGTACATATTACTTATGATGTAATGGGACCGTCTAAAAAATGTTACTTTTTTATAGTGCAAAATAACCTTTGGTAGCATATCATGAAGTAGTAAATCATAATACAAAACTTATTCCTCCAAGAAAAAAAAAATGAAAGGGACCAGCAGTTAGCATAATGGCTATGTTGGTGGACTCCCCTGTAGTCAACTGCGATTCGAGTCCCAGACCTGGTGGCTTAAAAATCACGCCGGGCACATGTGTGTGCATGCCCAAGATCCCAAGAGGAGAATGGAGGAGAAGAGATTGTGGTGAAGCCATCCCCCCAGGGGGTGATTTCTCACTATCTGTGTGTCTCTGTCTTTCTGTTGAGCGCATGCGCCCTATAGCAAAAACCACTTCCCCCCCTCCAAAAAAAAGAACAACTTATTCCTTCTCATTTTCTCTGTCTCTCAGTCTTTCTCTCTCTAAAGCTAGGCATCATTGTCATCAATGTTCTTTACATTTCGTGGATGTAATTGACAATGCTAAGGAATCAATAACAATGGTTTAAATTATATATTTTATTTATTTTTCATTCCAGAGGACACATATATGAGGAATAAAGACGAAAAGAGGGAAAGAGACAGAGAGAATGTGCATATACCCAATGGGTCCAGTCATACTGCAATCCCCTAGGATCCTAGTCAGGTATGCACGAGTGTACTCTCCAACCTGCCAGGCCAGGATTCAAACCTTGGTCAGCTATGTGGGATCCAGCCTTCTCTGCATAGTGCCCAACCTCTTTGCCATGGGCCTTACCCATATTAATTTTTTTAAAAGTTAAGTTCCACAGCATTGTCCTAACATAGGCAGATTCACCCACCCGTATACTCCATAACCATGCAAAGACCCTCAACTAGGTTCATTTGTAAGTTAAAAATGCTCACCTTTAAAGATTCCTGCACTAGTTGTCTTTAGATATTATCTTACGTTACTCTGGAAGCCTAAGAACTCTAATCCTCTGGGTGATCTTAAACTATGCATTTAGGACTTACTGCTCTATCTGTAAAACAGATTATCTCCTACAGTCACTCAGAAATGTCCATAACTATTAGGTACACAGTCTGAATTCGAAAAGGTATTTGTCATTATTTAAAATATTGTGGATTGGATGGCTAATAATATCTATAATGTTGATAGTTCTAAGAATAATACAATAGTCTACACAGTAAGACTTAATCAGTATTGGCTGAAAGCCCCCTGTGTAAGTATAATATGCCCTTTTCATTGCTATGAATAACTCCCAAGAAAATGCCACATTTCATAGTTGAATCAGCTGCAAATGCTTTACTGAAACCATATGACTGTACTATTTATATGTAGGCAGACAATTACAAACTACTTAAGGAGAACATGTATTGAGATTGGTAATTGAGAAAGCACACACATTAACAAATTTTATTTTAGTAATTGTAATAAACAAAGTCTCTATATGGAATGCTACTTACAATGCAGCTTGTGTAGGTCCTGACCTCATTTTTGAGAAGAAAGAAAGCAGAAATGTTAGAAACACGACAGCACTCAGAAGGTCAATACTTTTTCTTGCTCTATGTCATTTTCTATTCATATACTTCACAGCACCAGATCAGTTTGTAACCTTATCTACCAAAAGAAGTATAGGAGGTTGATACAGATTCCTGGAATACTTGCCAGTAGGAAATTCAGCATTTTAGCTAACACATAAAATTGCTCATAATGCTAGGTAAATAGTTTTCTACCCACTTGTCAAGTAAGTTCAACTCTATCAAGTATCTGGCTTTCTAAACTGGTTCAAATAAAATTAGAAGACATCAGGTTTCTCTGCATGTGTTAGCTGGATAAAAATCAATGCAGTATATACTGGATACCTACAGTAGGCCAGACTAGATGCTATTAATAAGTACTGAAAAAGAAGGTACAATAGATCACAATGGTGAAAGAGCATTTCTCTAAGAGTGACAGTGAAACAGATTAGATGGTGTTCTACTTTGTACTGTACCAAATTACAATGTACCAACTAGACACACACACACACACACACACACACACACACACGACACACTCTCTCTCTCCATATATATATACATATACATATATATATATATATATATGCATATATATGCACACACACACACACACACCTACTATAAATATGACCTAAAGTGTACTGGAATATCTTATAATTACTGCACATTTAAACTATAGATTAATTCCTAAACTTTGACTTGGATTTTCACAAATTTAAAACTTAACAACTATTTACTCCTAAGACCTATTTCACAAGGGTGTAAAAATCATATTACTGAATCTTCTACCTTATTTATTCAACAGTTATACTTCATATTTAGAATGATCATCTAATTGGTCATCCCGTTATGCAAAATGTTGAGAGTAGATAGAGGAATAATAATGACATCAGAACAACACATGTAAACAGACACTGTCTGAGACTGGGACATATGGTATCCCAATGACCCAGGTCCACCTTTGGCTAAGAAGCAAAATTAGTGGTTACAAGCAATAGCTAGAGAAAGAATCGAGCATCATCCATCAAACTATATGACCTAAACTTGAATGCTCATACAAAATAATTTAAACAGATTTTAAATGTTTAACATTGTTTGAAGATATGCATTCCTAAGAAGAGTCTACAAATGACCAAAGAACATCAGAAATGTAGTCTGTTCCTTAAATCTCATGCAAATTGTTTCCTATTGTCTTTATAAAATAAAGAGGACACAGAGGCCATCACATAATCACTAAATTATAAAGAACAGATGTGAACCATTTTTGGGTAAATGCGCAGGCTGGCAAAGAGAAAACACTATAAAACAGCATACACCAAACCAACCAGATTGGCTTTTAAATGACTCATACGTGTGTGATAACTAAAGACAGCAACAAAAATAAACTGCTCACTTGACTAACGCTAATACACTTTAGTTACTTTAAGTTAACTGCTAATCATGCCATTTTCTTGTGTTATGCATTTCTTTTTGACAGCCACATTGAAATGTACCTTTTCTGAATGAATAACAGCAAAAGTAGCTACAGATTCACCTGTGTTAGATCATTACTGGTTTTGTAACCAACTGCTCTTCTGGATAAAAGTATTCTTTCTTAATTATAAATTTTTCTATTTAGAGTCACTTCTAAGGTTCAGACTCGTAATTAGTGTTAACATTTAGTGATTCTTATAAATTGCCCTATTTTATGTTAGTACTCTTTTTATATTTTGAAATAAAGCTAGAATCATCCTTGAATTATTCAGAAGCTCGACTTTAATCTAGAGTTGCTGACCAGGCCATCTCTTTTTCCTCATTATCTTCATGCCCACCCCATGCTGCGTCTTATTATCCCTAACAGTTAATCCATGCAACTGAGTAACTCTGGAAGAGCATAGCTATTATTTCTTATTATGCTAAATGCAAAAAAATGAGTCTTCGTTACTAATTACTTTATCATTCCTTAGAAGTGCAAAGAGGTCCCAGTGATCGGAGTGCAGCTAAAATTTGAAGTTGCATCTACATTTGTATTGATGCCAATGGAAGAAAAGCTAGTAGCTCAATTATTTGAGTGAGACGGCAAGGTTGATCTTTTCATGAGTATTTACGTTTTTGTTACATTTGGTTTTAGTGTTAGTTTTTTGTTTGTTTGTTTGTTTTACTTTCATGCCATAATAAAATGAAACCTAAGTATGTGAAAACAACTTGATAGAATCATTTTTTAAGAGAGATTTTTACTATAGGGCACATGCCCTTGTTCAAAAGAGAGAAAGACAGAGAGACAGAAAGCAAAAAATCATCCTCCTGGGGGATGGGCACACCGCAATCCCTTCTGCTCCATTCTCCTCTTGGGATCTTGGGGACACATGTACGCCTGGTATGAGTTTAAGCAACAGGTCCCAGACTCGAACTGTGGTTGACTATAGGGGAATTCAGCGATGTATCTGCTGCTTCCCCATAGAATAATTTTTATACATAGGGTAGGGATGAGAAAGGTATAGTTTGAAAAGCTAAAAAATTAAATTCAAGGAAGTCAACTATAGGGAGACTAGTATATATTGATGATTCTCAAACTTGAACTACTATCCAGCACTATCAATATTACATGGCAATTCATTAGAAATAATTTTTTTAGAAGAGATTTTTGCCTTAGGGTATGTGTTCTTGCTGGAAAGAGACAGAGAGAAGGTAAGTAAGAAATCACTCCCCCATCCCTACCCCGCCCAAGACAGATGGCCATGCCACCACCCCTTCTCCTTTATTCTCCTCCCAGGATCTTGGGCATGCACATACATGTGCCCAGCATGATTTTTAAGCCATCAGGTTCAGGACTCAAACTGTGGTGAGCCTTGTGAGAAAGTCCAGTGGCATAACTACTGTGCCACCTGCTGGCCCCAGAAATAAAATTCTTGAGCCTCACCTTAGACCTATGAATCAAACTGGTGTGGTACTGGGTAAGCTCCTTGAGAAGATCTCCAGGTCATGCTGAAGGTCGGTAATAATTTAAGAATCATTGCTATAGATAAATAGTCTCCAATCCAAATAAATCGGGAAAAAAATCTTTAAAATCACTTACTGGATAACTTCTTACAAAATAGATAGGTAAAAGTGGCAAAAAGGAGAAAATAATTAGTGGTTATATTAAAATTCTAAAAGTCTAAATAAAGTAATTTGTCTAAATAGAAAGTTGTTCAACTTCAAAGAAATTCAGGCAAGAGGGCAGGAAGAATAAAAATTTAGTCTTTCAGAAAAAAAGACAATAAATCCAACAATCTTCAGATAATTGTTGAAATTAAATAAAAGCACACTAATTGAGTTTTAATATACTCTCATTTGATTATCATAACAAACCTGACAAGTATACAGGGCACATATTTATTATCTTTTGTTTTTATGGAGAAATGCATTGCCTCACACAAGATTTCACAGCTCTTAAATAACGAGCTCTGAAATCACACATTCTCATTTTAATTCAAGTATCTGTCCCCCAATACTCACCCACACACCCACCCAATGGCAGGCACCAGACCAAGAACTGAGCTTCTGCATATGTGGAATATGGGAAATAATGTCCTTAACCATTGTGTAGAAACTACTATGTCAGCTTTATAATCTCTGAAGAACCAAACAATTGGAGGATATCCTGCAGGTAATTACAAAGCAGTTAGGTGACCAGTGCTCAGACATATAGGGTACATGCAATGTCTGTAAGGGATAAAGTGTATGTATTCTAGAGAATAATGATACATAGACTCCAAGGGAGGGAAAGGTTTTCAAATGCTTCAAGGAAGTCTCCAATCCCTCATGATGGGACAAGCTAAACTGAAGCCAAAATGATCACACGCCATTACACTGTGCTCACTTGGCTCCACTCTCAACCCCTCCAGCCTCCATCTCATGTCTCCAGGGCCTCTGAGAACGTCCCCCTCCTGACACATAATCAAGGACCAAGTAGGAAGTGGACTTAAACAGAATTGGGGCATGTTGCAGAAACATACTAAAAGTAGGGTTTACAAAGTGAAACAATGGCACATTTGGATGTAAGCATCTTGCTGGAACAATGCTCCCTAGAAATACTGCTCCATATCAAAACTGCTCTATTGCTCTTTTTAAAAAGTGTTTATTAATTTATTGGGGGAGGAGGGAAATAGACAGGCACCCCCAACAGGGTCCCTATACAGCGATCCATCCCCATCTCACCTGGCCCAGGTCATGGGATGTGTACACCTGGAGTACTCAAGGAGGTTGTAGGACATGAACCCTGGACCTTCTCCAGGTAGGTACAGTTGTGTTACTGCTGCTTCAGCCTGACCCCTATCATTCCATTTCTTAAGTATATCAAGGATGAGGGGAATTGTTAAAGAAACGCAAACTAATATGATACACCATAAAACATTTTTTAGTAATTATTTTTATTTAACTTATTTTAATTTGACCAGAGAGAGAGAGAGAGAGAGAGAGAGAGAGAGAGAGAAAGAGAGAAAGTGAGAAAGCAAGCCGCCAGGTCCAGGACTCAAACCGTAGTCAGCCATGTAGAAGTCCAACACCTTTAACCATCATGCCATCTGCCAGCCCCAGCATGGAACATTTTTAAGTAGCGTTCCTGAGCCTAATACTGAACTAGAGCTTCAGATTTAAAATAATAATAATAATAAAGGACAACTGACCTCAATATGCTAATACCATTTTCTATAATAAGTTACTCTATTCATTGCAATATTAAAAACATAACATTTCTTTTAAGAAAATCTAGTATTGCTAACAGAAATGGAATAGATACACAATTATGATTTGCTACAAAAATATTTTGAGTTTCGCAGCCTCCTTTTTAATGTTTTTGACTCATTTTTCTATCACAGAAATTGGAATGACACATTCAGCTCACCAAAATGATCTATTTATATTTTCAACAGATACTTATTCACTTCACAAGTCAGAAGTATAAGTAAGACTCCATTTGTTTATTAATTGCTCTATTCCTTCCAAATTATTAAGGAAATATAAGAGTGCACTAATACTACACACTGGAAATTCAATGGTGAATAAGACATTATCTTTATAAATTTTATTGATACATGGAAAAATAAATAATCTGTTACAATAACGCATGATAAAAGCTTTTCAGAATTTCATGGCACTTACAGAGACTCTGCAGTGCAGGTTTCCCTGCTTTATTTGGGCTTAAAAATAAAAAAAGCACCTATCTTGAGATTCGAGATGAAATTAGCTAGGTGAAGAACATGTACATGAATGGTCTAGGAATTAGATTTTCTGTGGGCCATTCTGGAATGTTGGAAACAGTGATTCTTGTTGGTAAGTACTCCTAACTCTTAGCTACACAAACTCTATACCACTCCCAATTATGTTAATGATTAAAATTAAAACAGATTCAAATCTTCTATTAATAAATGGTCCAGAGGGAATGAACTGCACATAACATAATGGATGACAAATATTCAAAGTAGTATGAATGTGATTTCTGTTTATGAAAAAGATAAGGAACAGCCTGTGATGTTCTGGTTAAGGTGGCTGGATCCCACATGTTCAACTGCATAATTCAATCTCAAACCCTATAGCTTGAGAAACACCCCAGATGCATGGATGTGCATGCTTAAAATCCTGAAAGAAAAGAGAAATGAAGCAGTTGGGATTGCAGTGTGGCCATGCTATGAGGAGCTTTCTTATGGCCCCAACACACGCCCGCTATGTCAATCTGTCTGTCTGTCTGTACATCACTCTCTCTCTCCATTGAGTGTATGTACACTCTAGAAATTTTTTTTTTTTAATGCAAGAGAATGGTATAGGTAATATCTTGCGAAAACAAATACCCAGCACCAAAGACATAGGGTTTAACACTAGACCAGCTCTTCAAGAAACCCTGAACTGTTCCAGGAAAACTAAAGAATTAACAAACAGAAACAAAGGAATAAAAGGCAGCTAAGACAATGGCTAACTCCAGTAACACTGATAATAACATTGAATGAGAATGGATTAAATTTTCCAATCAAGAAACGCAGACTGGCTGAATAGATAGAAAAACAGAAACCCTCTATCTGTTGCCTACAGGAAACCCACCTCATGGAGAAAGACATACCTAGACTGAAAGTAAAGGGTTGAAAAAGCTTTTCCATGCAAATGGGAACTAAAAAGGAGCTGGAGTCACGATACTAATTTCTGACAAAGTAGGCTTTAAAACAAAAACTGTTTGAAGAGACAAAGAAGGGGATTATATTGTAGTAAAGGATCAACATATCAAGAAGATATAACACTTATAAATACCTATGTTCTTAATGCAGGAGCACCCAAATATGTGAAGGAAAGACTGTTAGATCTAAAAGGGGAGATAGACTGCAATACCCTAATTGTTGGAGACCTCAACACTGCACTATCCCCTTGGGACAGATCACCTAGACAAAAAATAGATAAAGAGATAAAGGATTTAAATGATACCAAAAAACAAATGGACTTAACAGACATCTATAGAACTTTCCATCCAAAAACCACGAGATACACTTTTTTCTCACCCCTACATGGAACCTTCTTGAAGATTGACCACATCATAGGGCACAAAGCAAGCCTCTACAGATTCAAAGGCATAAAAACTATATCTAGCATCTTCTCTGACCATGACGGAATTAAACTTGAGTTTAATTTCAAGAGAATTCCTCAAAAATACTCAAATATATAAAAACTAAATAACCTATTCTTGAATGACTCCACAACTACTGAAGGAATAAAGACTGAAATCAAAAGATTCATGGAAGCCAATGACAATGAGGACACGAGTTGCCATAATCTTTGGGACACTGCTAAAGCAGTCATAAGATGGAAGTTCATAGCAATTAGTGGACATAAGAGGAAGAAGACGGAAAAAGGAAAACGGATCACCTAACATCATGCCTTAGAGAATTAGAAAAGCAACAGAAAAAAAAAAATCTCCAGGAGAAGGAAATAATAAAGATACGAGCAGAAGTAAATGAAATAGAAAATAAATGAACTATACAGAAAATAAGTGAAAGTAAAAGCTGGTTCTTTGAAATGATCAATGAAATTGATACACCACTAGCGAGACTTATTAAGAAGAAAGGAATCAAGTGAATCAAATCTGCAATGAAGCAGGCAATATAACAAAGTAAAAATACAAAACATCATTATTCTACCCAAATTAATCTTCATTTTTTTTTGGGGGGTGGAGAGATTTTTGCTATAGGGCGTGTGCGCTCACCAGAAAGACTCAGAGAGACAGAGAGACAGAAAGCGAGAAATCATCCCCCAGAGGGGATGGCCACACCACAATCCCTTCTCCTCCATTCTCCTTGCGGGATCTTGGGCACGCACGCACATGCACCCGGCGTGAGTTTAAGCCGCCAGGTCCAGGACTATAACCGTGGTCGACTACGTGGGAGTCCAGCGACATAGCCATTACGCTAACTGCTAGTCCCATAATCTATATATTTAATGCAATGCCAATTGAAGTACCAGACACATTCTTCGCAAATCTAGAAAAGACAATCATAAAATTTATCTGGAATCATAAAAGACCCTGTATTGCCAAAGCAATTCTACACAAGAAAAGTGGAGTTGGCGGCATCTCACTCCCTGACCCAAAAATATACTCCAAAGCTGTGGTAATCAAAACAGCATGGTACTGGCACAGAAACAGACATGTGGACCAATGGAATAGAATAGAGTCCCAAGAAATAAATTCTCAAACATACAATCAACTGATTTTTTGACAAGGGGTACCAGTCAATCCAGTGAGAAAAGGAAAACCTCTTCAGCAAATGGTGCTGGAAAAACTGAATTTCTACCTGCAGAAAGATGAATCTGAACCCCTACCTCTCACCTCTGACAAAAATTAAGTCAAGGTGGATCAAAGATCTAAATCTAAGACCTCAAACTATAAAACTGCTCCTAGAAAACATGGGGAAAACTCTGGGAGGCATTGGGTAGGGAAAGAATTCTTAAATAAGGCCCCCAAAGCACAGTCAATAATCCCAAAAATAGGCAAGTGGGATTACATCAGACTAAGAAGTTTCTGTATGGCAAAAGACACAGTAATTAGTGTGAATCAACAGCCCTCAGAATCGGAAAATAAATTGTAAATTATGCATCAGATAAGGGACTGATAAGGAGAATACACAAGGAACTCAAGCAGCTGTTTGGATAAAAGATGATAACCCTATTAAAAAAATGGGAAAATTAGTTAAAGAAAAAACATACTCTCTAAAGATGACATACGAATAGCCAAAAGGCATATGAAAAAATGTTCAACATCCCTTATTGTAAGGGAAATGCAGATCAAAACAACAAAGAGATACCACCTAACCCCAGTCAAATGTCTAAGATTTAAAAAAAAAAAAAAAAGATAAGTGTTGGAGGTGTGGTGAAAGGGGACTCTCATACACCGCTGGTGGGAATGTAGATTAGTCCAGGCACTGTGGAGAACAATTTGGAGATTCCTCAAAAATCTCCAGATAGAACTACCATATGATCCGACAATCCCACTACTTGGTATATACCCAAAGGACAGAAGAGTTCTTAATTGGAAAAGTGCTTGCACATCGATGTTTATTGTGGCACTATTCACAACCGCCTAGACATGGAACCAACCCAAATGCCCCCAAACAGATGAATGGATAGAAAAACTGTGGCACATATACTCTATGGAATACTATTCAGCCATTAAAAAAAAAAAAAACCGACAAAACCCTGGCCTTTGACAGACAGTGGAAGAATATGGAAGATTCATTGCTGAGTGAGGCAAGCCAGGATATAAACGAGAGACATTGTATGTCCCCACTTAATGTATACCAAGTGACCACACTCTATGACTGAAAATAATTGACTGAAGTATATTTCAAACACAATAAATGGGTGTAAATACCAGATATAGTGTGTATGGAAGAGTAGGGCCTGGAAAGGACAACTAGAAGAAAAATAGAGAGGCAAAGCATTAATGGGACAAAGAAATGTGATATTATCTGTTGAAGATATTTTAAATTTAACCAACTGGACTAGGGAGAAATGTTTACTTAGTGAAATATTCACTTTGTAAGCTAACAAAGGTAATTGAATTTATTTTAAAAATATTAAAAATGCATATTTGATGACTGCAGTAAACTATACAGCCCCAACTAGGTGCTACTTTATAGTATGTTCATTCTACCCACTGAGGTTTATGTCTAAAGTCATACTTGTGTTCACAGATATGAATATATAAGCTGTGCTTGCTATTGGAAACAGTTATATTAATTAAGTTCATTAGCAAATCAGTAAAATGGGGAAAAAGGTGTAGAACACGGCAGAGGGTGAGAGAGAGGGAATCCAGGGTGGAAAAAAAAAGTAAAACATACAGAAAACAAGAAATGTAAAATTATTTGTTGATGATAACATGCATGTTGATGTGCTTGATTGAGCCGATATACAGTGTATTCTGGATGGGAAATCTTATTTTTTATGCTGTAATGATGTATAATGAATTAGTGTAAATAATAAATTTAAATTAAAAAAAAAAAAGGAATGATGTTCACCAAATTCAGGGTGCATATTTAAGGTAGTCTTCTAAACTATAGGCTATGTCAGCAAACATGAGACTTGCTTTGGGAGACCCTGGGGAACTGAGAGCTATTGAGTGATCATTTTTAGACTAGGTTCCAAGGGCTGTGAACCAATACAGGGGTTATGAGAATAAGAATAGAGGGACCAGCAAATAGTATAATGGCTACATCACTGGACTCCCATGTAGTTAACCATGGTTCAAGTCCCAGACCTGGTGGCTTAAACTCATACTGGGCATGTGTGCGTGCATGCCCAAGATCCCGAGGAGAATGGAGAAGGGATTGCAGCGTGACCATCCCCTCTGGAGGATGATTTCTGGCTTCTAGTTTCTCTGTCTCTCTGGAGAGTGCATGTGCCCTATAGCAAAAACCTCTCTAAAAAAAAAGAGAGAATAAGAACAAAGAAACAATGTTTTGAAATGTGTGTCCCCAAATAAAAGTCACAGCAGTCTGTGGATTTAGGAAAAAAAAAAAAAAAAAAAGAACAGAGAATAATATGCAACAACCATGCTGGTGAGAGATTAGAAGGAATCTTACAACAACAACATGGAACGAGTGTGGTTGCTGCTGCTGGGAAGGGCAGTCTCCTGGAAGTAGTCTTTCTACCCCCATTTGGCCACTTTAAGGATAACCTTGGGCCTAGGCACTTTCTTACCAAGAGATAAAGAGCCTTCACTGCTTGTGTTAGATTCATTACCTTGTGCAAGAATATCTTCCCTTGTTCAGATTCAATGTGAACTCCCTTATTCTGCTTAAGCATGTACATCACCTGGCACCTGGTCAACGCCACTACTTTATTTGTCCCCAGTGGGGAAGGGATGTAGTCCTTTATTCTACAGCACCAGGGCAGGTATATAGCCCAGTGATCATGGCAGTTGCAGTGAGGGACCTTCTATCCGTGGGGGACTGACCTCCACTAGGGAAGCTTACCTTGCACTGTGTCCTCTCTGAGAGTAAAGCATTAAGCCTATGCTTGACTGTGTAGTGTTTTCCTTGGCAATTCTAATACTAGGATGTAGCAGGCAGAAGCGTTCAGACTTCTCCTCCTGGTGATAAGCAACAGATGCCAATTGCTTGACAGATGCCAAGTAGAATAGCATCCCATGACAAACTCCCTGAGGGAAACCAGTTTTGAACATCATGCATTTTACCTCATATTCACAATTAAATAAAAATGAGAGTATTTGTAAATGTAATAATATGCAGGTTCTATTGTCATTGCCCATGAGTACAAAAAGAAATGAGATAATGTTAATATTTTCTTTTTAATTATCAACTTATTTTTGAGATGTCATTCACTGAGTAAATGGAATGTACACAGTGGCTATTATATGACACCTAACTGGCATTCCATGTGTTTAATTTATAAAAATAGATGAATAAATTTTTAAAAAATGATTTGACCAACAGTACAAAAATATAGTAGAAAGGGAATTCAATAAGGTGGCGTTCTACTTAATTATTTGCTATGATAGGCCATGGCAATTGTATGAAATCTAGACTTCAATTATCACGTACCTATCTTATATCCTTTCATCTATAGTTTGTTATACCACTTCTTCTAACTCATCACCAAACACATGTTGTGCAGTTATGTAGCCATTATTTGAAGCAGACAAATGACCTCTTCTGATATTGAGTTGGGTGGCAAAGCCAATTCTGACTTTGCTTCAGGAAGTGCTTAAGAATTAATGTATCTGATTTGAGTCCTGCCAAAAGAAGTGTCATTCAATGAACTGTGCTTAAAAGATACCAAATTTCTTTAAAGAAGAATAAAGAATAGATGATGGGTAAGCAATGTTTAAAAAGATTTTTAAGTGAAATATTCTATCATCAAAATTAGTAGAGTCTGGATATAGGATGTTCTTATAATAAATTGTGATAGTCTAAGAATAGTTAGGTCGTTATTGTTATTATTTCCTTGGTTAGAATTTTTAAGTCCCATGTTAAATGTTCTTATCTTCATCATCACATGTAGAGTAGAAACTGCAGCTGTTGCTATAACTTCCAAAGTTCTTTTGTATCTTTAAATGCAATGGTGGAGTGTCTTGTCTATGTTTTCTGCCAATTCAAATCAAAGCTACAGATTTCTTTCCAAAAATTGCCTACACCTTATAGTATAGGGTAACTACATTGGGTCGCAGATAGAATACAAAGACAAAGGTCTTTGTTAGCCACCTCCAATTCCTTGTGATACTCACTTCCTTTGTCAGGAGGACGAATTTTTTTTTCTTTCCATTAATGTTTTTTACATTAACATTTGCTCTTTGGAATTACAAAAAAAAAAAAAAAAGGATTAGAACTTTGATGTTTTTTAAGTCAAGTTTATATATCGGGGCTGAGAAAAATACAAAACACTCAAAAATAATATGCAAATAAATGTCATAGTGCTTTAAAGGGGAAGCTCAAAATCATTCATCCAAGGTACTATAAAAATAGTCAACATCATATCATTGGCCCATATTTATCAAATTAGAGCATGGCTTTTTAAAACACTTATATTCCTCAAAAGGTTATTAATGCAATTAAGAGCAATATATAGTAGGTGATCATTATTTCCTAATATGTAGATATTTCATCTCTTCTGTTTTTTATCTGGATATTTGGTTTAAGGTTAAAGCTAATGTTGTATAAAACTTTACAGCAAGGCAAATACCACACAGAAAATGTAATCTTTAATTTTCTATGTTTTGTGGTAGATGAATCAGCTTTTAATTCATTTAGATAAATTAAAGATTACATTATCTCGCAGGGTTTGATTTACTTTAAGCTAGGAGGCTATGAGAAAGCCGGACCTCAGGGAATTCTTGCCCTCAGGACCAGCACTTGGCATAATGGCTATGTCGTTCGACTCCCATGTAGTTGATCTCATTTCGAGTCCCAGACCCGATGGCTTCAACTCATGGCGGGCACATGTGTGTGCGTGCCCAAGATTCCAAGAGGAAAATGGAGAAGGGATTGCGGCGTGGCCATCACCCTGGGGGGTGATTTCTCACTTTCTATCTCTCTCTCTCTGCTTTTCTGGCGAGCACACTTGCACTGTAGCAAAAACCTCTCCAAAACGAAAAAGAATTTTTGCCCTTGGCTTCTCAGGTTTCATCATAGAGACACTATTTATGGAAAATGATTCTTTTGGCTTCTATTTAAGCTTATCTCTTTGTCCTTGGTTTTTAAAGTAATGATTTCTTTCTGCAAGGGGCAAAAGTGTTTTATCTGGCTTTTGACTTTTAGTACCTGAATCATGTTCTGCTTCAGTTTGCCAGCGACTTCTGGTTTTAGCTTTGACTCCTTGGAGCAGAGGGTGGGTAATACTCCCACATGACCGTAACCTTTTAGTAATTAATATTTTGATCTTATTGACTTATTTAAATTAAACTTTCCTATAGGGCCAAGATTACAGATTAGGTCAAGACTCATGGATTTTACTATTGTTCCTGGGAATGCAACATATCCATTAGTGGATTCTTCAAATAATATTTGAATTAATACTGAAAAATATAAGTCCCATCTGAAAATGGGCTAATGTTTCAAATATGTTCTTCAAAAGAAATAGTAGCTTTATTTTACTAAACAGGTCAAAATATGTTTGTTGAAATATAAATAGAAGAATCTTCTAAGTAACAAAGTTAAATACCTGATTCTTGGTTTGAAATTATTTGCCTTTTATAAAAAACCTTATTATTTAGTCACAGTTTTAAATAATACACGTTTTTCTCAATGGAAGGACCATTAGGAAAAACATTTACTTTATAAATTGGGCAATTGTGAAAAGGCTTTAAAATACTTCTTGGCTATTAATCTTATAATTCCTCTTCTTTCATTTATTTATACATATATATATGTATATATGTGTGTATATATATATGTGTGTGTGTGTGTGTGTGTGTGTGTATTCTTAAAGTACTGTTACGATGTTACAAGGAGATCCTCATATTTTAGGCCTGACTCATATTCCCAAGGAAAACTTAAGAATTTAAGATACAACAGTGAGGAACATATTAATTATTTTATAATCATTTTTTTATATTTATCATAAGAAGGTTATAATTATTTTTCCTCCTGAGGGTCGAGAGAGAGAGAGAGAGATAAAGAGATAGGAAGGGACAAAGTGCTCCCAGTAGGGTCTGGTCATGCTACATACACTTCTCCATGACACCAATTTGTCAGGATTAGGGACATACGCAGAGAGGTGTCTGGTATCTTTTTTGAAGCCTCAGGTTCAAGACTCAAATCATTAGACTGGCCAAATGGAATCTTGTTCCTTACCACAAGACCATGTGGCAGCCAAAGATCATGTTTTACACCTATTGTATTTATGTAAGAATAGAAAAGGGGGACCAGCAGTTAGTGTAATGGCTATGTTGCTGGACTCCCATATAGTCGACCACGGTTCAAGTCCCGGACCTGGCGGCTTAAACTCACTCCGGGCGCGGTGTGTGCGTGCCCAAGATCCCAAGAGGAGAATGGAGGAGAAGGGATTGCAGCATGGCCATCCCCCCTGGGGGGTGATTTCTCGTTTTCTATCTCTCTGTCTCTGTCTTTCTGGCGAGTGCACGTGCCCTGTAGCGAAAACCTCTCAAAAAAAAAAAAAAAAAAAAAGTATAGAAAAGGACTATACTCCAAATTCTTTTTGAAATATCCATTAATTTGAGATCTGAATGCAAAACAAATTTTCCTAATGTTTATATTTAAAACAAGAATAATTTTGGTTTGAATAACATTTTCTGTGCATAATAGCTTTCTGTGGCTAAAGGTTTTAAGCACTCTACAAACAGAACTGGGTAGAGCAAGACATTTCTTATGACATCCTTGGATAGTACAGACTGGTTTATCTTGTACTAACCATTTACCGTGATCAGTATAACTTATAGTATTGCTTATTTTGTTTTTTGTTTTGTTTTGTTTTTGGAGAGATTTTTGTCATAGGGTGCGTGCACTCGCCAGAAAGACAGAGAGAGACAGAGAGACAGAAAGCGCGGAATCACCACACAGGGAGGATGGCCACACCGCAATCCCTTCTCCTCCATTCTCCTTTAGGGATATTGGGCAAACATGCACACGCGCCTGGTGTGAGTTTAAGCCACCGGGTCCGGGACTCAAACTGCAATCAGCTACATGGGAATTCAGTGACATAGCCATTAGGCTAACTGCTGGCCCCTAACTTACAGTATTCTAAGATGCACTTTTTTAGATACTTTCTGAGAACCTACCAAATAAGACTCTATGGCATAGGTTTCCAAGATGAAATAGACATAAAATTTGTCCTCAGGTAGCTTAAAGGATGTAGGTGAGCATAAGATAGATATGAGGCAGAATTTATAATTTATATTTATAATTTATAAATGCATACTATATAATTATATATATAGTTTTATATGTACATATATATGTATATATAATTATATCAAAGGAAGGAGAATGAGATTATAGTCACAATATGTAGACAAAGTGACCTAAGAACTAAGAAAAGAGAGAGAGGTGTTGGAATCCACTACTATTCTCCGACTTGATTCAGTATATATTCAGTGTGTGTGTGTGTATTTATATATATTTATTTTATATAAATATTCAGTATATATATAAATTTATATAGATAGATAGATAGATATCCCCTTAAAGGGATCTATACATTTGAAACATTACTTCACTTAGCCAAAGCTTTAAAGGAACATGCTTAAATTTTTATGGACTTATTGTTTCCCCACCTTTGATAAAGGCTTGGAGGAGAAGTAACAAACTTAAGACCAATATCAATAAAGAAACTGAGTAGCAACAATGAAGCCTAGTGCAAAATTTTGTTCTACTTTTATATCTAATAGTTAATTTAAATTTAAAAAATTTACAAACCATTAGTAAATGTTTATGTATTTTATTCATATGTATGATTTTTGTTAACAGATATTTACATCATGACAAAATTATTGGCGTAGGAAATACATGTGTACATTTTCTCTTTGTTTAAATGGAAGGTTTTTTGTTTTGTTTTATGTATTTTTTTGTAAGTTTTGTCATAGGATGCATGCATTCACCAGAGACAGAGACAGAGAGAGAGAGAGAGAAAGTAAAAAAGCACCCTATCTCAAGGGGGATGACCATCCTGCAATCCCTTCTTCTCCAGTCTCCTCTAAGGATTTTGGCCATACAGGCACATGCACTTAGCTTATGTTTTTCAAGCCATGGTTCTGAGACTTGAACCATGCTATTGACCATGTGGAATTCAGGCTCCTTAACAAGCACACCACCAAAAGGCTTTAATTGGGGAAACCAATAATGCTAATGACTAAGATAATTAAATACTATATCTGAACATTCAAAAGTAAATACAAAAAGTTTACAAATATCTTTAGTAAAGAAACCAAATAAAATTTGTAACCATCATTTCCAGAACAAATAAACACCTGTGTTCAATTTAACAGTTTCCATATAGCACTCTAGAGAATAAGGAAATTAATTCAATGAATTCCAATTCATAAGCCTGACAAAATGAGGCAGAACAACCTCCTAACCAACACTTGCTTCTTCACTTACATAAATCTATTCTCTGCCCCTCCCCCTTCCTTTCTCTCCTATCATCTAACCATCGTTTTTGTCTGTCTGCCTCCAGGTTTAGTTCATGATTTCTTATGAACAGAATCAAAAGCCTAGCCTTGTGTTCACTGCAGGCTTTGTGATCCAGCCTTCCAGGCTCTGGCCCTGTTATGATTTAAGATGTGGCCATTCAGTAATTTTCCAGGTAAATGCATGCTGTGGATTTTGAAAGTTCTAGTTGTGTTATGGGTAATATTTTTTCCTAACCTTTTGTTTTGGCCTCTTATCTTGAGCTTTTGGCCTTACCCATTGGCACTGTTTTCTAAAATTTCTTCTTATATTTAGCTTCTCTTCCTGCTCCTTGATATTTATACTTGGCCAAAGTATACATTAAAGATAATATATTGAATATCAATAAAATTGTGCTCTCTCATTTACATTTTCCTAGCTTTCTTAAACCAAACCTCTCAGGATATTTATTCCAATAACAGGTGACTCATCCTGTTGATAAAATTGCAGTATCATTTTCAGGCCTTTGCCTGGTAGCATGAGCATTGAACTATAGAGGATTCATTCATCTCCCTGGTGAATTAGTCAATGCTCAGAGCAGCTAAAAGTCGAAGTCTAACTACAAGAGAAACATGGGTTTCTCTCTTTCTCCTCTGATTTTCTGTTTCTCTGTGTTCTGCATTTCTCTCTCCTGAATCTGCTCTAAGTGTACTTAAAAGAGAATAGAAATAATCACCTGCTTATTTTTTCTGTATGATCTCCTACAAAAACCTCTTTTTTTCCCCTTTCTGAACCAGTTGTTTTGGCAATCTGAAAGAGTCATGGGACCTATTTTTTAAATCAAATTTATAATGAAAATCAGAATGCCAAGCACATGTATTTGTATCTATGAAGGTAGGGATGGAGTCTATTAATGTTTTTCCTAAAAGAACATATTTTGTCTATAAGACACTTTTGTCACCTTTTAAAGACTCACTTTCTGTGCCACAATGACTAGGTTATAAGGCTTTAGTTAATCAGAGGATTTCTTCAATTGATAATTCTACTATCCATAGTCAACGTACTGACTGTCTTATCATTTAAAAGGTAAAATAGAAAAAGAGAAGAAAAAGCTGGAACTCTAAAAAAAAATATGTAAAGGCATATTTATTAAATCTGGCAAATAATTGTTTAGTATTTGTTATTATATTAACCCTTATTAAATAATAACTTATTTAGTACATATTAGGTTGTATTTCACAAATATCAATTCACTTAATCCCTTTAAAAACACTACATATGGTCCAATTAAGACAGGGAGAAGTTGCCTTTTGGTCGGAACCGCCATCTTCCAGTAATTAACCAAAATGACGAACACAAAGGGAAAGAGGAGAGGCACACGATATATGTTCTCTAGGCCTTTTAGAAAACATGGAGTTGTTCCTTTGGCGACATATATGTGAATCTACAAGAAAGGTGATATTGTAGACATTAAGGGAATGGGTACTGTTCAAAAAGGAATGTCCCACAAATGTTACCATGGCAAAACTGGAAGAGTCTACAATGTTACCCAGCATGCTGTTGGCATTGTTGTGAACAAACAAGTTAAGGGCAAGATTCTTGCCAAGAGAATCAATGTGCGTACTGAGCATATTAAACATTCTAAGAGCAGAGATAGCTTCCTAAAACGTGTGAAGGAAAATGACCAGAAAAAGAAAGAAGCCAAAGAGAAAGGGGCCTGGGTTCAACTAAAGCGCCAGCCTGCTCCACCCAGAGAAGCACACTTTGTGAGAACCTATGGAAAGGAGCCTGAGCTACTGGAACCTATTCCCTATGAATTCATGGCATGATGGCTGTTAAAAATAAACTAATCTGTGGTCTATAAACATGTTTGCCTTAATTGAGTAGAATTACGTTCCCTCCCCAAAGCTAATTTTTATTGGGCTCTAATTCATCTTGTAATAGCTTTATTCAAATTTAGTATTTTTTCACCTGAAAGATGTTAGGTGGTTTGGTTTATACAGCAAATAAAACTCAGTTGGTTAAAAAAAAAAAAAAAAAGACAGGGAGAAGTTAAGTAAGTGGCCCTAGGTAGCAGCTAACAATCAGTAGCGTTAGTGTTTAAAATCAGGCAGTGTCTCTCCAGAATCTATACCTTAAATATTTATTTATCTATATACGCAGAGTGTATTACTATTGAAAATCAGAGTTTGTAGTTGGTTTCCTGAGAGGTTAGTTTATAGTTATACAGGACATCAATGTATATCATTATTGAGTTTATTGTAGGTAAGAGAAAAATATTTTAAAATGTAATTTTAATTTCATCTCTCTGTGCCAGTGAACATCAGCCCTCCCATTCTGCTTCTAACAGAGAAAGTGGTCATTCAAGAAATGCTAAGAAGATAAAACAACAAAGGAAAATAAAACCATAGTGACCTAGAAATACAGCACTGAAGATGAAGGCCAAGCAACTAATGAAAGTCAATAAGTCATTATCAAAAGACAAGGATGAATAAAGTGATCAGAACAGTCAGGCCAATATGAACTATGAGAGAAAAATGAGTAATATCATAGCCAGCACTCACGTGAGAAAGGTGCGTACAGGTCTATGACCCTAACTTATCAACTTCTCATACAGTGACAGGCATCATGTGGAGGTTGGAAGAATTAGAGTATGAGACTAATTGATATTACTATTGTCTAAAGAATACTCAGTGGCTAAAAATAGATCAAATATCACAAAAAATGATATAGAGGAAAAAATTATGAAATATGTGAACAAACTGGTTGTAAGCCACAGTTTGAAGAATATAGGTACTATCAGACACTACAATCCAGATGAGCGATCATAAAGGAAGCACTTGTAAGAGACAATTCTCCATGGGTCTCTGAACATTATGTGAGCAAAGAAATTACAGCTTTTTTTCTGTTTTTCTAAGAATGTTAGTATTGCAAACAGTTTTGGAAGATAGCAGAGGGCAGATTTGTTTGCTGAATAGTATAATAAAATGATGTCTACCTCTGGGCAGGTTTGCCAGCAGGCCTTTTCAAATATTGAGGTCTTCTGAGCTCTGGGTTTTTATACCCGTCATGCAATTTCACTGTGTGTGCAGGGTTCACCTCGATCCACCTTTGCATTGGTCCAGTGGGACTTGGCAGGAAGGAAGGTCCAATCATGACAATCATACTGTCTATTGCACCAAGAATAATGAAGTTCTTTGTCTCTCACCCAGAAATCTCATGACTCTGCCAGCATCCAGGAAAGTGTGTCTGGCTAACTGGTTACTTTATGAGCAGGTAAAACATCAGACCCTTCACTGTTCTTGATAGGTTTGACAGTGAGAGTGAGAATGACAGAGACATAAGTTTTGAGGAGAGGAAAGGTTCAAAGCTCTCTGAAGATTGCTTTGGGAATTGTAATGAATACTCCTTGGGATCTTATAGCAAAGGTTGTTTCCCAAGTGGTAGGAAAGTATAAAGATTTCCCACTGTCCAACCTATTAATGAATGTTGAGAGACTGAACAGTGCGAGGTAGGGTGGAAACTATCTGCATCATTGGTAGTTGTTTTTTCTGGTTTTTTTTTTTTGTGTTTTTTTGTTTTTTTAACTTTCCTCCTGTAGAAGCAAGAAGAGAAACTCTTGTGACAGTAAGGAAGTCTCATAGTCACAGGCAAAAGACAATACTTATGGGTGTTGAATTATGGTGTCCCCAACTGTAGAAAAGGTATAAAGCAATGACGATATAGAGCTTTGAGTAGACCACAAATATACACTAAGTCTGGTTAGTTGAGCCAGTATATAAAAGACAACATAAACCCAAAGTAAATAACATAAAGTCACTCTCTCCCTCCACTGCTATTGATTCCTTCTCTTTTCCTTCTCTGACTTCAGAAAAAAGAGAAGAATGACTAGGAGTGGAACCAAGATCTGTCCCTGAGGGAGACTGAAAGTAACAGATATCCAATAGAGTATAATGGGGAATATCAGAACCAGAATGAGCTCAAGTGTTTTTAAGTCTATCAGATACAGGCCCCAAGTCACCATCATAACCTGGTTCATGGGGGCAGGGGTGTTAGGTACAAGCATGGCTGAAGGCACTGAGCACTATAAGGCAGAGCTCACCAAGGTATACAAGGCCCAATAAGAGAAGCCCTGGAGTCTGCATGCTCTTTAAGTACTGGGAGGTACACAGAAAAGTACACGGTGCTGCACCTTGAATGAAAGCCAAAAAGAATTTTTAAAATAAAACAAGGAAAGGAAAGGAAAGAAACCTTCCTGTTGCTTTAGCTACTTGTCAAAACTGGCTTGCCCTCTGCTCCCATCCCCTCCAGTATTCTTCAGACTACTTGGGTGTCGGGGAGGGGATTAGTTAGTGACTTTGAAAGAAGCTTGTCTGAGAAAATAGTTCACACTGAAAATGTAGAGGTGAGGAATGGAGCAGGAGAAACTCAGTCCTGGATGATGTATTCAGTTATATCTATACTCATCCTACTCATGAGATTGTAGATATGAGAGCTAAGAACTTCTCTTTTAAGCTTGTTTGAGTCAAGTTTAAATCATTTTTGATACAAAAAAATTCTGATACTAGTCATAAACCACTATGATAGCTCATAACCATGATTTTTTTAAAGAATGATTTCATTTTATTTGTTACTATTTTTAATTTGCTATGGAGCACATGTTCTCATCAGAGAGAGAGAGAGAGAGAGAGAGAGAGAGAGAGAGAGAGGGAGAGGGAGAGGGAGAGAGGGAGAGAGCAATAAAGCAAGTCACCAGATCTGGGACTCGAACCATGGTCACCCATGTGAGAGTCCACCACCTTAATCATACCACCTGCTGGCCTTACCATGAAGGTTTTTCTGTTGTTTCAAACTAACATCTCTGTAAAGATGTCCACTTCCTAACTCCTTGAGCTGGTGAGTGTTTATGCTATATGAAAAAGGAAAATAAAGACCACTAATTAGTTATTTTTAAATAAGGAGATAACTCTCATGGGCCCATTCTGATTACAGTGATCCTGAAAAGCAGACAACCACAGAGGTCAGAGCAGGTCAGAGTGATGCTTCGTGAGAAAAACTCAGATCACCATTGCTTTGAAGATGAATGAAGGAACCACAAGCCAAGAAATGTAGGGAGCCTTAGAAGTTAGAAAAGAAAAAGATTCTCAGCTAAACTCTCCAGAAAGATTTCACTGTGCTACCTATTTTTGCTATAGCCTAGTGAGATCCACACTGAATTCTATCCTACAGAACTGGAAGATAATAAATCTGTGTTATTTAAGCTGTTAACTTCCTGGAAATTGGTAGAACATTAGTATATCCACCCAAATTTGGTCCTTGTGAACGTGAATATTCATTGTGGAACTGATGATACTAACCATGGAATGAAAGTTTCCATTTCACAGTGATGCAAAGCTTGTTTCAAAGAAGAAAATGAGCGCCTCTGTACTTTTCATACTTTGTCATTGAGTTCTGAAGGAGCTGATTAAATCTTCAATCTCTCAATGGTGCTCACAGACACTTGTACCAGGTTTGATCTCCATCTCTGGTTGCCCTAACCTGTTTCTTATCCTTTATAAACATACTCAACTAAGTTGAAGGGAATCAGAGCATATGCCATTTTATTCTCTCTCAAATCTGTTTTATACTTAAGACTTCAGAAAATTTCCCTTTCATATGTGAAGAAACTATCTTTGTGCAGTTAGGGAAGAGTGAATATTCTGGAATTATTATATAAGAAAGCACATAAAAGAGTTTACATCACTATATTTTAGCCACTTGAAATAACAGCAAATACTTAGAATGCAACTGACTGCTATTATGTAAAATGGAAAAAGGAGTGCAGAATTTTTCATATTTTTAATAATAACATAGTTAGGGTGTAACAGTTAACAAAATATTAAATAATGCATCAACTTATTTTTATTACCTGAGAGTAAGTATACCTGAAAAGGAATTTCAGGCCAGTCTTAATTATTTTACTTACCAACTATCAAATACCTGAGAATTTTTCCTGAATATCCTTCTGGGAGTTCAAATATAGTTATGATGAAATATGAAACTTCTGTCAGATTTTAAAGATACATAGGTCACGAAGATCACAATTTGACATATAAAATTCTATACTATTGGTCTATAGTTTAGTAAATTGATGTTTCATATTTCTCCTGTGGTTGAATTTAATAAATTTAGATTTTAAAATCTAATTTCAAAGGAAGGCAATAAAATATTCAACTTTTACTATCTCAAATCAAATCACTTATAACATGTGGTTGATAAGATAAACTAAAATCTGAAGCATCCACATTCTGTTAGAGAAACTAGGGGACTTGACAGTGGCACGGCAGTAAATGTGACCCAGAATCTGGGCTGGCTAAGGCTGGATTGAATGTTGAGACCCTTTTGGAAATTTTCTCTAACTCAAGGAAGAAGGGAAGAAAAAAAGAAAGAAAGAAACTTTTTTTTTTTTTTTTTTTTGGAGAAGTTTTTCACTATAGGGCACGTGCGCTCGCCAGACAGAGAGAGACATAGAGACAGAAAGCGAGAAATCACCCCCCGGGGGGATGGTCACGCCACAATTCCTTCTCCTCCATTCTCCTTTCGGGATCTTGGGCATGCACGCACACGCACCCGGCGTGAGTTTTAAGCCACCAGGTCCAGGATGCGAACCGCGGTCGACTACGTGGGAGTCCAGCAACATAGCCATTACGCTAACTGCTGGTTCCCAAGAAACTTTTTTTTTAAAATATAATGCTCGCCCTAAGGTAATGGTTAAGTACTAATGCATAGAAAGCCAGATTCCGCATGACAAACTGTGATTTAAATCCCAGTCCATTAGCTTGAAAATTGCACAAGTTACGTGTACATGAGTGCTCTAAATCCTGACAGAATGAAGAAATGGAGTAAAGAGGCTTGGGCATAACCATGCTCCATTTTCTCTGCCCTCTTTCTCTCCCTAAGAGGACCACACATGCCCTCTGGCAATTAAAAAAAAAAAGAACAAATTATTTTGTGATATTATGCTGAAAGATAAATGGAATTAATATCTAGAAGAGATCAAATTGGGAAATTTCCTTTTCAATATCATAATTCATTACTCCACAGTGGATCAAAAAGTTTTCTAAAGGATACATGTTCATAGACTTATTAGACAGCTAGACACCTATCTTTAAAAAAAAAAAAAAAAGAAGAAGAAGAAGAAGAAGTTCCCTTCCCCGCCATAGAGCATGTGTGTGTGCCAGTGAGAGGGAAAGTGAGAAATCACCCTCTAGAGGGTATGGCTATGCCACAACCCCTTTTCTCTATTATCCTCCTGGGATTTGAAGCACATATGCTCATGTACCCAGCATATGTTTCAAGCTACCAGTTCTGAGACTCAAACCACTGTCAGCCATATGGGGGTCCAGTGCTTAACCACCATGCCACCTGCTGGCCCAATAGCTAGCTATTTTAAATAACCAGTAAAGATTGCCTTTAAGATATGAAGTCTGAACATATGCTTTATGACAAAGCTCAAAGAAGTTGAAGAATTCCGTGATTGGAAATAATTCTACACATTTAAATAAAGCATATCTAGGTGTTTGGTAAAATCAGCATCATATATGTAAAACAGAGAATCGAGAAAGGTGGTAAGTTATAATCTTAGAATGTCAAGCATTTCAAGCCCTATTTTAAAAAAGTTTACCTCATGAAAGAGTGAGACACTAACTGGGTCTTCAGGTCTTGATCCACCACCAGCGCTGTAGCCAGGAAAACTTACAGGCACACAGGAATACACCTGTGTGCCTACCATGTACAAGAAGGCCTCAGCATGTAAACCCAAGACCTTGCCATGTGGCCTCAGCATCACCAAGGATTGCTATACCACTATAGGTGACTGAAAATTAAAGTAACTGCAACTGCAGGGTGTGTGAGTCCTTCCCCTTTATGTCTGTAGATTTAAGCCTCAAAGATCCCTCAGATGAATTCTCTTTTAAAAAGCTCTTAACAAATTTTATCTTATTTCCAGTTTAATCTTGGGTAATTAATGTGCTGATATTTGATTTAGATTGTCAATACTTGTGTAATCAAAATGACATACTTAACCACTTAGAGCAAGGAGAGTAGATGGAGAAGAAAACTTATCTCCTTGCCAAAGAACTAGATTTTTATACCTTAGGGGAAACAGTTATTCCAATCTCTATGCTAATTCAGTCTACAGGCACCTAGGTTTGAAAATAATAGAACTATGGTACTTTACATCATTCTATCTTGGACAGAGTTTGAACTGATTAATGAGCTGAGATGGCCACTTATTCACAAATGGAGTTTATCCTAATTCTTATTTAAATCATTCCTCAGAAAGATGATTTTTTAAAAAAAATTATCTTAGCACCTATATATATGACAAAGATATTTTTCCTTGCAAAAAATGAATATAACTTCTATTCTGGCAAGATTTCTTAGAAGATGAAAATCAGCTTCATCCTTACAGGAAATAATTCCTAATTTCCCTGTTCTATTGGAAGAAGAGTCACAAATCATATTAAAGTCATCATTCCCACTGGTGAATTATCAGACTGCCTAGGCTTTTCACCTTACAGGATTGGAAAAAAAAAATCAATGAGATAATTTCATTCAGAATAAGAATAGGAGCACCTTGAACCTGGGAAAGAGCAAATGACACCACAGTGCATTGATATTTTTTATTTGGCAGCAGTTAGCATGGTGGTTAAGTTTTTTTTTTTTTTCTTTTAAAAAAAAAACTTATAAATGGGCTTGAAGAGAGGAAGAGAGAAAAAAATGACAAATTAAGGGGAGTTTACATAGTGCATAAACAACATCATACTTGTTTAATCCTTAACTTTAGTGTAATAATAGCTAGAAATATGACTAGAAACAATGAGTATTCACAAAGCATATTAAGGAAAGTTACGTATTATAGAGAAAAGCTGACTTATAGTCAGAAAAACTTCGGTTCAGTCACTCACTTTGCTACTTGTCAGCTCTATTACCTTAGGTAAGCTATTTACCCTTTCTTCAATTTTGCATCTGAAAAGTGAAGCTATTAATGCATAATTTTCTTCACATACATTAGAACACTATTTTAAAACTTTATTTCTTCTGTGGGTGACTGTAGTGCCATTGAAATCGGAAAGAAATAACAGAGAGAGAGAGAGAGAGAGAGCGAGCGAGCGAGTGAGCATCCCCAAACCCTCACACAGTCTCAACACCATGATCTAACCCTCAGCCTGCAGTCAGTTCTGATCATGGGCACAAGTGTCCAGTGCACTTAGGGAGATCTTCACACTTGAACCTGGAACCTCCCATGTGGGATTGCCTTGCAGAGTATCATATTTTACTGCTATGCTCATCATCTGGTCCCTATTAATACTTGATTAGATTCTTGTGACACTTTCATGAAATAATAGATGAGAATCAAATATGGAAAGGATGCTGTTAAAGTAGGAGAACCCATGATTTAGACAGCAGAAACTCCAGATTTAGATTTTAGCTAAGCTATATTCCAGCTGCACGACTTGGATTTGTAACATAAATTCTTTGGATCTTACCATTGCTACCTGAAAAGGCAAATATATGTGTTCTTCCTTCTTCATAGGTATATTTCTAGGTTAAGTGATATAAATAATGAACCATTTGTAAATTGGAAAAAAAAGAGACTACTTATATAACACTAATCATGGGAGAAAATTGATCTACAGAGATTGTTTTACTTACTAAAGATCCAACAGACACTTTGAAAACTACTTAATGTAAATACAACCTCTCGTGTTTACATTTTCTTTACTTTTTTAAAATAATGTTTAATGCTTGTGTTTAATTTATTAAAATTATCTTCACTTGCATCAGTAATTTTATAAAAGAGTGATTCAAAGTAAGAACGCTTATATGATTATTTGTCTTGAAATCTTACATTTTGTATTAATAGTCATCCTCTATCTAAAAGTAGGTCATTTTAATAATGATTGGATTTCTCAGAAAGAATGAATAACTTTTAAAAAGCAATACACTAGGTCGGAAAAGTCATGAGGCCCTTTTGGATAGAAAAACATGTCATGACTTTCTCAACGACCTAATATTATTTCCTATAACCTTATCATGTGATTTGGAAGCCCCACAGGTTTACACTGTGAATTTCAAGCCCAGTAATATAGCCTGCTTTGTATACTAGCCATGACACACAAGTAGCCTTTTCTTATGAGATACCATAATTAAGAGATGTTTTTTAACAATTAAATTCTTTGAATACAACTCTTTAAACAAGATGAAAATTATCACTATTTCACAGCATTACAATGGAACTTCAGAAGTATACTGGAATTGGTAGGGTTCTTAAACATAATACAGGTTCCTTGATATTTAGCCAAGAGCTAAAAAATACTATTTTTACAAATGTTCTCTAAAATTATGATCCATTTTTACTTATTTCAGGAATATCTCAAACACATAAAAAAGGAATGATATGTAATCCTATATTCTTTTTGGTTTAGAAGGCAGGACATTTCTCCACATATTGTATAAAAGTAAAATCAAATATTCAAAAGGCTACTGAGATTAAATGAGTTTTGCTAAATTTGTTCACAAGAATATCAACGTAGGGTTGGCCCTGTAACTTAGTAGTTGAGGGAACTATATCCCACATGGCTGACCACAGTTCAAATTCTGGTACCAGAGGCTTGGAAAACATGGCAGGCACATGTGTGTGTATGCCCCATAACCCATCAGGATGGAAAAATGAAGGAAAAGAGATCCTGGAATGACCACACCCTATGGGAGGTACTTTCTTCTCTCCCCCTCCCCGTTTTCTGGTAAGAGCATGAACCCTTCAAAAATTAAAAATGAAAGAAAATCAGTATGTAGTTTCTGTTCATTTGCTTGTGTCACTCTTTGTGGATGTGTTATGGATATAAGAACAGGTGGAATCATTCCTTCCTGAAGATATCAGACATTATTAAGCATCAGTTTTTAGTTCATAGGTTTCATTAAAAATAAATAAAAAACTAGTATTTCCCTGAAGATTACATTTAATAAATGAAGGAAAAAATTAAATGCATTTATGTTAGATGGTAATATATGCCATAGAGAAAAAAAATTAAAAAAAAAAGAGTAAGAGATGGAGGAAGCTTGAGGTGGGGATAAAAGAGATGGTATGCCAAAATTAATTCAGTTTGAACTTTGAGGCAGACTTTGAAACACACACTAACCAGAGTCATTGCTAGAGAAGAAAATATACAAAACCATGTATTGTGTAACCTATGTAGGCCCAACTGAACACAGGTGTTAGCATATTGATGTACAGTGCCAGAAGTCACATGGGCAGCCATGGTTCAGATCCCAAGTTGACCTGAAGGTACCAGGTGCACATGTACCCAAGATTCTGACCAGCTAGCAGGCCAGAGAAACGGGATTGATGTGATGAGGTCCTGCTCAACTGTCTGCTGATTTTGCACTCTCATATGCTCTCTCTCTTTCTCATGTTCTAGGGCAAGACATAAAATTACAATTGTTTTAATAGTATTATTTTCTTTTTAATTTATTATTATTAATTTGACCAAAGACAGACAGAAAGAGAGAGAGAGAAAGCTACCAAGTTTGGGACTTGAACTGCTCTTGACCATGTGGGGGGTCCAGTGCCTTGGCCACCATGCCACCTGACAGCCACAAAATAATAAATTTTTAAAAACTTGATTTAAAAAAATTGAATTTTCCCAATATAGTCATGCTCTATATAACAAGATCTCTTTCAATGACACAACACATATATGATGGTACTCACATATGAGACATACAAGATGTACCAAGTAGCCCAGGTATGTAGTAGTCTATACTATCTAAATTTTTGTAAGCAAACTATATGAGGTTTACATGATGAAATCTCCTAATGCAGTATTTTGCAGGACATAGTCTCTTCATTAAGTGATATGACTAGTTGTAATCTTGTCAAGTCCTCAAAACATAAAAAATTCTAAAAATAGCAAAAGTTATTTATTAAAAATGTATTGTATATCAGGTACATTTAGCATTTTGTATATACTATCTATATTTTTGAAATGAAACATTTTAGGAATATTTAATATCTACTATTTTAGAAATTCTGGCAGATTAAATATGGCTACATATTATTCACAGATACTGCCATCCAGAATTAGAACTTATTTCTTCACACCTTGAATGTGGTTCAGCCTTGCAAATTGTTTTTCTCAATAAAAAGTGGCAGAAAGAACATTGTGTGAGTTCCAGAGCATGGACTTCAACAGGCCCACAGCTTCTTTCTACCTTTTGGTTTTGGCTCAGAGATGGCCATGTGGTGAGGAAGCTTGAGATGAACACTATTGCAAAAAGGTTCCAGATGATTTGGACATCCCAAATGAACTCACTAGCAGGCAAATAGTCACCTGAAGGAATTGAGGGCAGACTGGCAGAAAAAGCTCTAAGACAACCAACAGAATCCTAATGCATAATAAATCAATGTTGTTGTAAACCTATAAGATTTGGGCATTTTGTTATGCTCAAATAGATAATTATAACACGGATTATGAAATAAGTTGACAGTTTTCGGAAGGTTAAGGCAGGGCCAGGAATGCATGCAAGGTCTGTCAGACTACAACCACCAATCTTTCTAGAACTCCATTCCTAATTTTCCTAAAAATTTATTTCTTTACCATGAAAAAATAATGCTGAGAAATTTCTGCCTAGTTCAAACTTCCCAGTTCTGTGAGCCTATGACCATATAGGTATAGTCCCTGTAAGAATCTCTCCTTCAGAGATTCATACAACCCTAGAAACTTCCAGAGCAAAAAGTTCTAACATCCCTAACTTGTATTAATGTACCCTAACAAATTACTCTGCCTATTTCTAAATTGTTTTGAAAAAGGAAATTATAATAGCCATTTGAGAAAGTTGTAAGGAAGTGATAAAGCAAGCAGAATAAAATGCCCATAATATGGTGAGAGCACATGCATGTATGTGTATGTATGTGTATGTGTACATATACATATAACCAAATGCATAAGTAATTTTATCTAAAATAATATAGCTATGATTTCATGGCTTTTGAGAAATAAAAGATGGTCACAAATCCACTGATGCTCCTCTCTGAGAATCAAGGTCTATGTTTCCTTTCCTTACGTATCTTGGAACGCCATGTAAAACCTCCCAGTTTTCTGAGATTATCTGTCTGTGAGGGAGCTCAAGGTAGCCATGTGAGGAGGTCAGGTGGCAAGAGAAATAACAAGCTCCTTCTTTCAGTCCAGACATCTAATTCTAAGTGAAAGAAGGAGAAAGAAGTTTTCTCATTTCTTCAGCCTTCACTGCCATCTAACTGCTACAACTTGAGGGATTCCAAATGACCAACTTAGCCTATAAATCCCCATAATCATTAGAGATAACAATACATTGTTTTTTTAATCACTCTATGATAATTGCTAATTTACATGTAATAGCTATCCATATCATAGGGTAGAGTGTGCTTTTTCAAAGCATATATTGTGTATTGATCAAGATGATAAACATATCCACTAGCTCAAACATTTAATCAATTATTTTAAGTGATTAAGTTTATACAGAAATAGATAACCAGAAAACACATGGCTCTAATTAAAAGGAAAACAAGGACCAACAGATAGATGGTGGAATGGTTATGTTGCTGGACTCTCAGGCGGTTGACTGTGGTTTGAGTCCCAGACCTAGTGGCTTGAAATTCATGCTGGGCATGTGTGCATGTGCACCCAAAATCCTAAGAGGAGAATGGAGGAGAAGGGACTGTGCGTGCCACCCCCCCCTGGGGTGGGCGATTTCTCACTTTCTGTCTCTTGGATGAGCACACATGCTCTATAGCAAAAATCTCTTTAAAAATATATATATACATACATACATATATATATACATATATATATATATATGTATGTATTCTACTCACTGAGTACTAAAGGAATGCTAATTAAAATTAAAAGATAAAATGTAACACATTGTTTTCAGATCTTTTACAAAGATAAGACAAATTTGATGACATATCACATTGTGGAGGCTCTGGAGAAAGAGCCCCTTTCATATCATTGTGTGCATCTTCGTGGCATATTAGAGGGCAACTCTGCAATAATTATCAAGCATTTGCATGTCTAAGACTCCATCCTACACAAATACTTGCACATATTTGTAAATATTTCTATAGAAAGATGGTCATTGACCCATTTCTATTAATAAAATATTTTAGAATAAAAATAAACCTATTAATAGTGATTAATGATGTAAATATTGAGTCATACAAATGTCAAAATTGTATGCAATGCAAAATAAAGTATGATATAGATTCACAAATTGAGATCTCTAAAATTTACTTTTAGATGGGCAAAGCAATGTACAAGTCACTATGACTTTTGCTTTCTCATTTATGTGAAAGGAAGCACGTGGGTGCATGTTTGCATGTACACATCTATGTACAGGTATATGCATGTGCACAGAATTGTTTGAAAAGACTCATAAGAAATTATTACTATTTCTGGAAAAACAATAGGAAAATTAGAATGGGCAAGTAACTCTTTTTTTTTGGAGAGGTTTTCGCTATAGGGCACGTGCACACGCCAGACAGACAGAGAGAGAGACAGACAGAGATAGAAAGCGAGAAATCACACCCCTGGGGGATGGTCATGCCGCAATCCCTTCTCCTCCATTCTCCTCTCAGGATCTTGGGCACGCACGCACACGCGCCCGGCATGAGTTTTAAGCCACTGGGTCCAGGACGCGAACCGCGGTCGACTACGTGGGAGTCCAGCGACATAGCCATTATGCTAACTGCTGGTCCCAAGTAACTCATTTTTATGTAATAATTTATTTTTTTGGTACTGTGCTATTATTTCATCACTAAAATTAGTGAGATAAAAAGCTAAATAATTTTCAAATGGTCCCCAAATGATTTGCAAAAAACTAACAAATGTGACCCAAAACATTTATCTTTGTTGCTGAATTTTTTCTGGTTTACAACAGTGTTTTTGTTGTTTTGTTTTCTTTTTTTTTTTTTTTTTGGAGAGGTTTTTGCTATAGGGCGCGTGCGCTCGCCAGACAGACAGAGAGAGACAGAGAGACAGAAAGCGAGAAATCACCCCCCAGGGGGGATGGCCACGCCGCAATCCCTTCTCCTCCATTCTCCTCTCGGGATCTTGGGCACGCACGCACACGCGCCCGGCGTGAGTTTAAGCCGCCGGGTCCGGGACTCGAACCGCGGTCGACTACGTGGGAGTCCAGCGACATAGCCATTACGCTAACTGCTGGTCCCTTTTGTTTTCTTTTTTTAGGTTTATGCCATAGGATATGTGTGCTCACTGGAGGAAGAGAGAGAGAGAGAAAGGGAATGCAAAAAAAAAAAAATAATAACCCCCTAGGGGTGATGATCGCACTGCAATCCATTCTTTATTCTCCTCCTGGGATATGGGCATGCATGCATAGGCACCTGGTGTGATTTTTCAGCCACTGCGTCTGGGACTGTAACAGTGGTTGGTGAAGTGGGAGTCTAGCACCATAACCACTACACCCCTGCTGGCCCCCAACAGTAATTTTTGTTGTCGTTTTCTAATGTGCTACTAGGCATATGCAGTCACCAGGGAGAGACAAAAAGAAAGAAATAGAGACAAAGTGAGAAAGCACCTCAACAGCCAGGCTACAATCCCTTCTCTTCTCTCTTCCCTTTTGGGATTCTGGGACATGTGCGCTGAGAGTGTTCCTAAGTCACCAGTTCCAGAACTCAAAGGTTGCCACGTGGGATCCAACTACTTTGATCACCAAGCTGCAGCGAGAGCCTTAAAGCAGATACAGTCTTTGGGCTACCACTTCAGGTCATGCAAAAGCTTAAACAAAAACATAATCTACCGCTGGGCTATACAGACAGAAGAAACCTGAGTATCAGCCAGAGAAGGCCAGGAGAGGCTTGTTTAGAACCCTGAGTTATCCCACAACTGAACAGGGCTTTTCCTCCCCTATAGAAAAATGAGCACAGAATGGCTCAGGGCCATGGCATTCTCTAGCAGAGATACTGGATCCACCTGATCCCCATTTTAGTTGTCTGTCCTTTCTCATCCCCTCGGGGCAACCTGTCTCTTTACTCTCAGGCAGAGGCACCACACCATTGACTGGATCACTGCAGTGGTTTTAAATGACGTCTAGAGAGCCCTAGAATTCCACATAGGTACATGATCCCACAGTGGAGGCTTAAGGAGAGCTGATGGGGTCACTCTCTCCAGCTTCAATCAAACCATTTCAATTTTTCTCTACTGTATGCCTTGAGACTACATGAAATATTTTGTTTGGGTGGAAATTGGTTTTAATCAAAGAATGTTACATTTTTGCTGTTTATTCTCAGTGTTATAGCAACAAAATTAATTTCAGTATAAAGCATCAGTCCACCGGAACCTGTATTATTGTTCATAGTATGTAAAATATGCAAATCGACTGATATATAAGACAATACATCTCTTCTAAGACTCAAAAGAACACCAACAATTACATATTTTATCATTTTCTTATAAATAATTCCAAATGGGTTATCAGGAAAACTAACTGAATTTGACAAGTTTTCCAAAAAATAATTTTGGGATATATCCACCAATAAACAATAAAACATCAGAAAAGCTGTCATAAACTGGGCAAAGAGTAAGGCTAATACCAAAATCAACATACAATATAAGATACAATTTACAGACAGCCCCAGAGCCTAGTGATTAATGGAGCCAAATCCCACATGGCCCTCTGAGGTTAGGATGCCAGTCTTAGTGGCTTGAAAAATACTTTGGAAATGTGTGCAAGTGTGCTCAAAATCCCAAATGGATATAGAAAAAAAGAAGGGCTTCCTGTGTGACCATTCCCTATTGGGGTTGTTCTTGCTCTCTCCTGCTCCCCATCAAGCACCCTGAGAATTAAAAAGCAAAAACATAAAATATCAAGGAAGACAGTCTGCTGACTATTAAAAACAGTCTTGGGCCAGCAGATGGTGTGGAGGTTAAGGTGGGTGGATCCCACATGGGCAACAGCTTAGTTTGAGTCCTGAACCAGCAATCTGAAATACATGCTGGGCACATATGCATGTGTTTCTAAAATCTCAAGAGGATAATGAAGAGACTGCTGTGTGGCCATCCCTCTTGGGGTGTTATTTCTAACTTTCCTTCTCTCTATCTGTCTCACTGGTGAGTGCATGTGCCCAATAGCGAACCCCCCCCCCCCCCCCAAAAAAAAAAAAAAAAAAAAAAAACTTAATATGAACTCTGAAATTTTTAACCGTTAGAAAAATTTGAGAATTCTGACATATGGGAACACACTAATAACATATCCCCTAGCCATCGACTGTAATGAGTAATGGTGGTGGAGTAGTTCAGTCTAACCTTCCTCACCCCAATAACAGATGCAGAGCTCTTTTCAGTATGTGGCAGTTGCATAAATTTATAAGTAAAGCCTCCTACTCCATTCTTGTTTGAACCTCTTTTGACCATAGGGCAGTATCTAAGAAAAGCATTGGTAATTAATAAGCCAAATTTCCAAACAGAAAAAATATATTAATAAAAACAAATGAATTCTATTTAATTTCATAAGATCTTCTGGGTTTTATAATTGTCAAAACATTTTACAATTGTCAAAACCTGTAACTTTATAAAACCTACTTTGATATTTTATTTTTTTAGTATTTTTAAATTTTATTTTCTTTTATACTTTCAATCACATTATTTAGCTTACAAAGTGAATATTTCAACATGTGAATATTTCTCCCTAGTCCAGTTGATAAAACTATAAAATATCTTCAACAGATAATACCACATTTCTTTGTCTCATTCATGCTTTGCCTATTTTTCTTCTAAATGTCCTACCTCAGACTCTATTCTTTCACACACACTGTATCTGGTGTTTACATCCATTTACTGTATTTCTATATCCTTTAGTCAATCAGTTTCAATCATAGAGTGTTGACACACAGTATATATTAAGTGGGACATATTTTCTTCAATAAGGAGAGCTTTTAGTTTTCAAGGTTTGGCTTAGTTTCTAATGTCTATGCTTGGATCATTAAATTCCTTTTCTAATTGCAACGAAATATGTCTCCTACTTCATTTCTGGCTATAATTTAAAATGCATTTGGTGCCAATATTTTATTATAGAATTAACAATATATTTGGTTAAATATATATTTTAAGGGTGTTTGCTTCCCCTTTAGATTCAGAAAAAGAGTGTACAAGTATAGCTGTCATTGACACTTGTTTTCCCCTCTCTATAATAGGAACCCTTTTCCCCTAATGCTATTGCTAGATACTGCTTCTCAGATATCAGTATCTTCAACCAAGCCCAATTCCTACAGACCAGGACTTCTTCCCCATATACTAGACCTTTTCAGTCAGGTTTGCCTACTGAGTTCTCCACTGGGTTTTTACCCAGATCTATATATAGAATAACTCCTGTGAGCTGACACATCTCTGATGGCTGATCTTCATTTCTGGATTTACTTTTCATCAACATTGCTCACTCGCTTGCTCTCTCGCTCCTTTCTACCTGCACCCTTTTCTGCCTTTTTCTTAGACTTTCTTATCCCTAGGGTAACTGATTGCTTTCTTCGTTCTGTGCTCCACTGATATCCCATTTGAGACTGGAACCCACTATTTGTCTGGATGGAAGCATTTCATAAGATTTTCACACAAAAGGGGACCAGCAGTTGGTGTAATGGCTATGTCGCTGGACTCCCATGTAGTTGACCACGGTTCGAGTCCCGGGCCAAGTGGCTTAAAGTCACGCTGGGCATGTGAGTGTGCATGCCCAAGATCCTGAGAGGAGAATGGAGGAGAAGAGATTGCGGTGTGGCCATCCTCCCCTGGGGGGTGATTTCTCGCTTTCTGTCGCTCTGTCTCTGTCTTTCTGGCAAGTATATGCACCCTATAACAAAAACCTCTAAAACAAAACAAAACAAAAAAAGATTTTCACACTAAATAAAGAAGGTTTGAGATTTTGATGGGTTAATGAAAGAAATTTACATCTTGGGTTCTATTCTATATTTAAAATTACAGAGGCTATTATAAACTGACTAGATATTAATGAGGACTTTACCATTGGCTATCTAAAATCCATACCCTTAGAAAACACTTACTAAAAATATAAAATAAAGAGACAGTGATCTCCACTTATACTATGGTACACTTGACTTTTACTATAATCTCTGCTTGTTCCTAAACTAAATTTAGCCAATCTATTGGCTAGTGAAATGGCATGCATTTTATGGGAATGTATTAAACTTTCATGCCTTCCCCATCATTTAGAACAGAGACACTGCTTGTTTGCACTCCATAGTGCAGTTTGGGAGAAATAACTCAGGTATCAAGGAGAAGTTCCTTTCTGAATGATAATTCTGGAAAATAACTAGATGAAGAGAAAGGAAAGAAACTAAAAAATAATGATTGCATTCCTTTTTATACTGTGTTAATAGAGTTGCATATGTACATTCAAACAATAAAGTGAAGACCAATATGAAGGAGAAATGAACTCCCAAGGATGAGTCCATCTTTTTCAAAGTCAAAAGCTGACAGTTCAGTTTCCCTGAGGGAGAGCTTAGAGAATGTGAATGGGTGAGGAGAGTCTCGAAGACATGTCAGCACTGTCTGAGAAGAGGGAAGGTGAGGTGAAGAGCTGTCAACTGAGATGAGAAAAGAGGGGATGGAGAAAATATTCTAGCAAACCAACTACCTCAGGCAAGCCAGCAAACACCAGTGCTACTTTTCTTCATTTTAAAAGACAACTCACCCTATGAATCATGGATTACTGTTTAATTCTAAATTCTATCTCTGTCATGGTCAGTTTTACTATGTAATATTCGCTATTGTTTTTTTTCAGATGTGTCATTTCTATGAGGCATAAAAACTCGGTTAACAAAATATAACTTCTTTGTCCTAGTTTACTGAAAGGTATTGGTTATATAATTTCACATGGGAAAAAATGTAAAAAGCTCATATTAATGCACCTTCAAATGATAAATACAATACATCACGTTTGATCTTAATTTTCTTAAACTTGCCAGAATTGGAAATTTTTAAATTTGTAAACATATAGTCTTACAGTTATTTTTCTACCCTGTACAAGTTAAATAGGATAAACATCAAATAGGTAAATAGGTTTGGGAAATTTTTAGTTTCAAGTTAGCCTATGAATTTCAGAGTCCTTGTATTATTTCACTTTGCTAAATAAGATCAGGAATGAATTCATACCAACACATAGTACAAAAATAAGTACCCTCTCTGTGTTTTCTTTACTTTTCTTAACCACAGTTAGGTTTGAGCTCATGCCATATCACAAACATAGACACATGTCCATCATAGCACACAAAATATAATTACAAAATTGGAGAAATGTTTAAATTTATCTAAATTCTACCTGAAGAATAACCTATGCCTGCCACAACTAATCTCACAAATGCTACATAAGCTAGCATGGTAATGCAATTTTACATAAAAATATATTTTAGCACTATCTGGATTCATGAGATTAAAAAATATAACTCAGAGGAAAATATCTATCAATGTCTTTGGCACTTAGCACATCTGATTTGTTGCTTTCTGGACAACTGCTTTCTTTCTCAGGTAAGTCATGGCATCAGTAGAATTAAAGGCAGTATTGCGCTCTTTGCCTGTCATTCCAAAACTTTAGAAACACCTCTTGGGACCAGCAGATGGCATAATGGCTACATCACTGGAATCCCATGTAGTCAACCATGGTTTGAGTCCTGAACCTGGTGGTTTAAAACTCACACTGGGTGCATGTGTGTGTCTGCTCAAACTCCTAAGAGAATGGAGAAGGGACTGCAGCATGGCCATCACCCATGGGGGCGGGGGCAATTTCTTGCTATCTCTCTGGCAAGCGCATGTGCCCTATAGCAAAAATCTCTCAAAAAGAAGGGAAGAAAAGAAAAAAGGGAAAAAAATAAATAAAATAATGAAAAATAAACACCTCCTTAATTGTTTGATTAAGCCTGCAGAGGAGAGAAATATGGCACTATAGGTGATTCCAGGGAAATAAACCAAAGAATGTCTTTTTGTTATTTAGAAGCATATTATCTTTTATGTCAGTCTATCAAAATTCACACATCCACATTACATCTGGGTAAGTTTTCCACAAAGTTCAAAGTTTTGTGGTAATAGTTTTGATCCAAACTATAGCTTAAGTGGTGTCTTCAAGACTTACATCAAGGTGACATGAAGCTGTCATCCTTCAGAGTCCCTAGAATTTAGGTCTAGTTGGAGACTAGTGGGACTGCCAATAAAAGAGCCATGCCAGAAATACTGGAATAACACGGGCAGGGAAAACAAACTTTGATTTCAAATATGAACTACTGTTTGAAATTGCAAGGTCAGACACTCTGATTTGCAGGTGCAAATTTCCAAATAAAATGCCTCTCACATGGACACTTCTGTATACAGGATGAAAATCATCAAGGATTTGTCTAGTAATGGTAAGTCCAAGTGCAAAATAAACCTCTATGAAGGCTATAAAACTCCTTGTATGGGCAATTCTAACTAGAATTGTAGGGCATTGTGCCTAATGGAGTATTAGAAAGAGATTAAGGTAGATAAGTTTTTCCCAAAAGGGGAAAATTGTTTTCCTATAAATAATTGACTCCATATAGAGTCACTCTGACTATATGTCACAGTGTGAATATCCTTAGAACTGGAATGTTCTAGCACGAGAGGGATCAAACTCAGACTGCTTAAGAACATTTCATACTTTGTCTCAGGTATTCTCAAAATGAGATTTATACATGGTTTACGTGAGATAATCAATAATTGTGTTGGGAGAATTAGGCTTAATAACTAAAATGATATTTTGGTAAAAATAATAAAAGATCAGATTCTGATATACTTTCTTGGTAAGCATTCATTATATTAATTTTTAAGCTGGAGGATTCATAAATTGTTCTTAAAATAAAGTTTAGTAAATAAAAGAATGAGTCTATATATTTCCGAAGTTGTTGGACAGTAAAAGTTTCCAATTTTTGGTTAAAAAATATGAAATTATTACATTATTGTTTAAGTAGGCCTGCTGAAAAAATAGTTTTGGCTCTTAACATCATGTTTTTCTCTTCAAATGTAATCACTTGGTCAATGGATGTCACTCTTTCGTGGATCATTTATTTTAGGGATACGTGCAAGCTGTTCCTTTATTGTAATTTTGTTCACCACTTTTACAATTTACCTCTCTTAATAGCAAGCTGTTTAATGGTAGAAATAAAAAAGACTATTTAATTTTACTATTTTTATTTGTGTTTTTGTATGTTTCATTTTCCTGATTCTTCTACGTTGTTTTTCAAATTTGAGGCAGTCCAATGATTGAAGCACGGGTGAATGCTAATGAAAGAACTAATATTCCAAAGGATTTATGAGAAAGACAAATTTTATTTCTTTTTCTACCACTCCCAATGGAAAATATCTTTATTTCTTAACATGTAATATAGTGAGTCTATACTAGAATAAATACACTATGAAATACTCCCTTATTCAGACCTTAACCCAAATGATCTTTTTGTTACTTTATATGTCAAAAATTTTGTGTTCTAAACCTATTCTGTTACAAAAAACAAAACCCCTTAAGGTTTAACATTTATGTTATAACATTTGAAAAATGAGTGACTAGAGCTCAGCATGGAAACCTTTTAGCCCGCTGGATGAACCCAAGAGAGGCAAGAAAATAAACAGAAGTGAGAAAGACTTAAAGTATTCAATTTTACCACTTCTCTGGAGGAAGGGCCCTGCAGATAGTGGGTTATGTCAACAAATAAATGGTTTTGTGCTTTTCTGATCAGTTACCCATGATGTATGTACTACAAAAACTGTTTTAGTATATGTGGATGAGACACTGATCACATCTAGTTGCTGGGTATAAAGCCTCTTTCTGGAAAGTTCTCTCCTCTTTTCTTTCCTGTCTGACTCCAACCTGTTTTAAACATTAAACATAATGAGGTTAAACAAATACATTTATAAAGGTGCAAATATAATTTACCTTTTTTTTTTTTGGATAAGTTAACATTGCATTTGGAGCCAGGAGGGTATTCTTTGTTTGTTTGTTTTAGATTTATTTAATTATATTATTATATATTTTTTAAATTGGCTATAGGGTACTTGTGCTCACCTGATAGAGGGAAAGTGAGAAAGTAAGCCACCAGGTCAGAGACTCAAACTGTGGTTAGCCATGTGGGAGTCCAGAGCCTTAACCACCATGCCACCTGATGGCCCTTTTAATAATATATGCCTAGTTACAACAGGGCCCCTTCTTTTTCCAGTTTTATTTTTCTTTATTGCACTTTTTGTCATCTGGCATGTTATAACCTTGGCTCATTTAATTATTTACTATCTGTCTTACCACACTAAATGTACTCTAGCCAAGAAGAAATTTTTTATGTCTCTCCATTGTTGTATCTCAGGGCTCAAGATGGTGGCAGATACATAAAAAGCATTCAGTAAATATTTGCTCATTGAATAAAAAGTAGATAAATTAATTAGATAAAAATGGACACTGATGTGAAAGACGACCCATTTTCTGAAACATACCTACATATATTTAAGTTTAAAATTATTGTTCTAGAATAACCATTATTTTCAAATATAATTCAGCAATTGTCATTAAGTTATCAAAATGGGACAATTATCTTAAAAATATCAAATTTCTGGAATAAAATAATATTAAATTTTAATGTATACAGATGTAAAGTCCATTTCCTTTTCAAAAAGATTTGGTTTGTCACAAAATGTCATTATACATGTAATAAAGTATAAAACCAATATTTATATATTTATTAAGGAATGTCTTTTTTAAATATTAGTAAATCATTGGGATTTTAACTGCTAGCAAACATAAAAAGTAAGATTGAAATGGTCTTATACAGAATTTTGAATATTAGTTTATTCATGTTATAAAAAATATTTTCCTATTAATACAAAAAACATAATTTATGATATGAAAAATACAAAATCTTACTATAGAATAAATGCTAAAAATTAAAAATAATTTTACATAAACATTTTCACCTGCATATTGAAATAGTTTATGTTATAATTAACAGAAAACACATCTAGTTTTTAAATACCAGAAAATAAAACATGTGATTAGTAAGTACTTGGTACTCTTGACATGATGAATTTTACCTTAAGCTCTAGAAGCTGTAAGAATTTAGAAGGACAGAAGATTTTGAACCCACTGACTATAATAAATCTTAGGTTACTCACTTCACAATGCATGCTTGATTTAGTGAAATCAAGGAAATGAATTGAGGCTGCCTGAAGATCTGATATATGAGAGAGGCCTCTTGTGCTATTCAAGGGCAAAAGCAAAATCATGAAATTGATTCTCCATCATATTGAGGAGTAGAAAGTCCCCAGTAAAATCCTTCAGTTCAAGTATTTTTCTTTTTATGACAACCACCTATTGTTTGGTTCTAAGTACCATATAATTCTATAATACAGGTAAAAATAGCCAGTACAAACACACTCAGAATTTAGCTCCAATTATTATTATCTAGGCATCTGAGTTTCTGACCCTTGCTTAATATCATTCTTTAGCACTTTTCACATGAATGCTTCAAAATTAGTGATGAGAATTCCTAGGTAATTATACTGTTTGGGTGTAAATTCTTAGCCATTTATGTATGACGATCATAAAAACTGCAACAAATACTTGTTTTCTTCCCACATTCACATTTTGCCTGCTTTCAGACCCACAGTAAGGGGGTCTGAATATACCCCCGACTCTTTTGTGGTCAGATGAGACTATGTGATTAAATTCTGGCTAATGATTGAGACAGAACACTTTCAGGCCATAGCTTTTCATTGCTAGAGCAAGATCCTCCTGAGGTTTCCATTTCTCTGGGACTATAGCTGAAAACTATTGTGTTGGTAATCTGGGTGATTACTCTGACTGAGAACTTCCCATTTGAATCTCTTGATACGAAAATATGGTGGCCAAGTTAGATGAGTGAAAAATAAAATTTTATTACTTTAAGCCATTAAATTCAGTATGGTTGTTTGTTCTACTATATAAACTAGCATATATGGTAACGTAGTGTTACTTAAAGGATTTAGAATAAACCTAAAATACAGATGATCCTATTCATGAATTCTGTGTGTGTGAATTCAGCTACTCACTAGAATTTATTTGAACCCCAGAAACAAGACTTCAGTGCTTTCATGGTCATGCTTGGATGTATGCAGAGCAGCTAACAACTTGACACACATGACATGACAGTCTCAGCTGAGGTCAAATAAGGTTTCATACTGGAAACAAATGTCCTTTTTGTAGTCTATTTAGCACTTGCCATTTTTTGCATTTTGAGTTTAGAAAACTTTTATTTATCAATTTTATTATTATAATTTTTAAATTTGCTACAGAGCACACATGCTCACTTGAAAGATAGCAAGAATGAAAGAAGGTAAGCCATCAGGTCCAAGAATCAAACTGTGGTCAACCATGTGGAAGTCTGGCATCCCAACTACCATGCCACATGCTGGCCCCCATTTGGAGCTCTTATGGCAATGTTACACAAGCCTTTTTCATTTAGACTTCCATTCGTTGAGTTTTCTATTCTTCTTTCCAGTTTTTCCTTCCAGATGAAGTCTTTGCTAATTTAGTGGGACCACAACCATGTCCATTACAATGGTCTATTCATTTAAAATCCAGATATTGAAAATTTGTGATATATTCACATGTGTAAATGGGAGATGGGGTAGGAGATAAGATAGAGTTTTCTTTTTGGTAAAAATATATCCCAGTTAAAACTCTAACAAATAAGCCCATTTTATACAGCTTGGTTAGGTTCTAAAATTAATGTTTATTACAAATTAAGTAGATATTTTATGGGTTGTCCTGGGAACCCAACCATCATTTTTAATATTGTCTCCATGAGAAATGCATTCCAAGTTCCAAACAATTGATTCACAAATTAGCATCTGGAACACTACCAGCTTTTAAAATGTGGACTCCTGTATGGCAAAATGAGTATAGCATAGAAACAAAGAGATAATACCCAGGTTTCCTATCTTCTGTGTGCAAGGATGGTCGCTTAATAATGATAAGACTATCTGCCTGAGCAGCCTGGAAAATATATGTTTACTCAGCACTCACTTCGGAGATTACATTTTTTTCTGTCAATTTCTGCTACATAATTCATAGTCATGTGGGAGGAATTTGGCCCTAGAAATGACAAGGAAAAAGTGACAGAATATATGGGGTCTTGATTCTGTCCATAGTATATTAGTGTATTTATAATGCAAAGATCAGTGCCCTGACAATTATCTCCAGTAGATTGTTATGAGTAGAAAAGACCAAGAGCATAAATAGATACAACCTACTACCTCCTTACTGGACTTATTTGCCTGATATTAATATATATTTAATATATACATACACACACATGCATAAATATGTGTGTGTGTGTGTGTGTGTATGATAGACTATGGGCATACCTTGTTTTATTGTGCTTTGCTCATACTTTTTTTTTTTAATAGCTAACTTAAGGGTTTTGGCAACCCTGGGTTAATCAAGTCTATTGATGCCATTTTTCTAACAGTTGGTGGGTTAGAGTTAGACTTCACTTGTAGGTAGATAGAGGAGTAACTATAATGGAGTTACTGTTAGTTGTACTGTTACTGTTACTAGTACTCCTATAATGGAGTTACTATGGTTTTGCTTTTTATGGTCTGGAAAATGTTCACTATGCCCCTATCACAAGTCTTAGAGGGTTTATGACTCCCTGTTCCTGGGCTAAAATCAGTCAGAAACCAGCACAAAGATAAGTAAATCTCCATCATTAACTACAACATAGAGTTATCAGGCTCTCCCCAGGAACTAAGAGTAACACAAGACCGCTGGGTGTCTTGAGTTCCAGCACCTGGGCTGATAGCCCATTTCAGAGAGAAACAGGTTTTCTTCTTTGTCAGGATCTTATACAACCAGGTCATTTTGATTGCCCTGTGGCAACCCCTTATACAACCAGGTCATTTTGATTGCCCTGTGGCAACCCCTTTCCGCGGCTTTGGAAGCTTTTCCTCCTTCAGTAAAACTGTGCTTGCCATCCTCTCCATTTGTCCATGTTTCTAATTCTTGGTGAGCCTTGGACAAGAGCCAGCATAGGTGCCAGGCCTGATTACCCAGCACCCTGCATCCCCATGTCACTGGTGCTTGTGTCATATCTCTGTGTCACATTTTGGTAATTCTTATGATATTTAATTTTTTTTCATTTTTATTATATCTTTTATGGTGATCTGTGATAGGCGATATTTTTTCTTTTTAAACTGCCAGAGGGTGTGCATGCATGCTTGCCAGAGAGAAACAAATAGAAGGTGGGGGAGGGGGTGGGGTGATAAACCATCCCTCAATGGAGCGTGATCACCCCATAATCCTTCCTCCTCCATTTCTACTTCCTATCAGGATTTGGGGTATGCATGCACACACACCTGACATGTCCTCAAGTTGCCAGGGTTGGGATTGGAACCATAGTCAACCACTTGTGATCTGGCTTCCTTAATCACTAGGTTATGGTGCCGCCCTTTGTGATCAATGATCTTTAATGTTATTTTTATTACTGTTTTTGGGTGTCACAAACTGCATGCATGTAAGACAGCGAACTTAACCAATAAGTGTTGCAAATGTTCTGACTGCTCCACTGACCAATCAAGTCAGCCCTTTCCCCTTCTCTCCCCTTGTCCTTAGGCCTTCCTATTCCCTGAGACACAACAATATGGAAAGTAGTCTAATTAATAACCCCGAAATGGCATCTCAAAATTCAAATGAAAAGAAGAGTACTACATCTCTAATTCAAAAGCTAAAAAATGATTAACTTTAGTGAGGAAGGTATGTCAAAAGCCAGGACAGGGCAAAAGCTAGACTACTTATGCCATTTAGCCATGTTGTAAATGCACAGAAAATGTTCTTGGAGGAAATTAAAAGTGCTATTCCCAGTGAACACAGGAATTAAAAAAGGTGAAATCCCATTATTTCTAACATGGGTGAAGTTTAAGTGGTCTAGATAGATGGAAGCAGCCATCCCCTGAAATCAAAGTTTAATTCAGAGTAAAACCTGAACTCTCCAATTCTTTAGTGGCTGAGAGAAGTGAGGAAGCTGCAGCAGAAAAGTTACAAGATGGCAGAAGTTTGCTCATGAGGTTTAGGGAAAGAAGCCATCTTTATCACATGAAAGTGCAAGGTAAAGCTGCAAGGCTGATGGAGAAGCTGCAGGAAATTGGCCAGAAGACTACTTTAAGATAATCAATGAAGATGACTACATTAAACAACAAATTTTCAATGTACATGAAACAACCTTATATTGGAAGAAGACGCCATCTACGACTTTCACAACTAGAGAGATAACATTAATTTTAAGCCAATTTTCATTTACCACTTATAAAATGCTAGGGTTTTTTTTTTTTTTTTTTTTTTTTTTTTTTTTTTTTTTTTTTTTTTTTTTTAGAGAGAGATTTTTGCTATAGGGCACATGTGCTCACCAGAAAGACAGAGACAGAGAGACAAAAAGTGAAAAATCACCCCCTGGGGGGCATGGCCTCACCACAATCCCTTCTCCTCCATTCTCCTCTGGGGATCTTGGGTACACATGCACATGTGCCCAGCGTGAGTTTAAGCCACCAGGTCCAGGACTCAAACCACAGTCAACTACATGGGAGTCCAGCAACATAGTCATTACACCATCTGCTGGTCCCCCTAGGGCCTTTAAGACTCATGCCAACTTTACTCTGTGCTCTATAATGAAACAGCCAGGCTCGAATGACACCACACACATCTATTTGCAGTACTGCTTACTGAGTATGTTGAGCCCATTGTTGAGATCTACTACTCAGAAAAAAAGATTTCTATCAAAATATTACTGCTCATTGACAGCTGGTTAACCAAGCACTCTAATGGAGACGTAGAAGATTAATGTTTATATGTCTTCTAACACAACAATCATTCTGCAGTTCCCAGAATAAGAAGTCATTTCAAACTGCAATGCACTTCAAATTCATTTAATGAATGCTTTTCATAAAGTTATATGGCCAATAGACAATGACTCCTCTGATGAGTCTGGCCAAAGTCAGTTGAAGACATTCTGGAAATAATTTGCCACTGTGGGATGCTATTACAAACACTGATGACTTGTGAGAGGAAGTCAAAATATCAACATTAATTAAATCTGGAATAATTTGACTTCAACTCTCATAGATGACTTCAAGACTTCAGTAGAGGAAGTGACTGCAGATGTAATGAAAATAGAAAGAACTAGATTTAAAAGTGAAGCCTGGGGGCCGGCAGGTGGCATGGTGGTTAAAGGCATTGGACTCCCACATCGCTGACCGCAGTTCTAGTCCCAGACCTGGCAACTTGCTCTTTCTCTTTCTCTCTCTCTGTCTCTCACTCTGTCCCTCTCTGGTCAAATTTAACTAAATAAATAAATAAAGTTAAATAAAACAATTATTTTTAAAAAGTGGAACCTGAAGTTTTAAATGTGTTGCTACAATCTCGTGACAAAAACTTTACCAATGAGAAGTTGCTACTTATGAAAGAAAGTGGTTTTTGAGATGGAATCTATTCCTGGTGAGGATTCTGTAAATATTATTGTATTGTCAAGAGGATCTAGATTATTAAATAAATTTATTGATAAAACAATGACATGTTTTGAGAAGATTGACTCCAGTTTGTAAGAAGTTCTACTGTGGGTAGAATGTTACACACTAGCATTGCTCACTATAGTCAAATATTTTCAAATAGATTCAATCAATGTGACGAACATTGTTGACTTACTTTAAGAGATTGCACTAATTATCCCAACCTGAAGCAACTACCCTGATCATTTAGCAGTCATCAGCATGGAGGCAAGAACTTCCACCAGTAAAAACATTATGACTTGCTGAAAATTCATATGATCATTAGCAATTTTTAGCAATAAAATATTTTAACTACAGTATGTACATATCTTTATACATAATTCCATTGCACATTTAAAATGTACACTGTAGTGTTCATAACTTTTATATGTACTGGGAAACAAAAAATTTGAGTGCCTTACTTTATTGTGGGGTCTGGAACCAAACCTGTAATCAAGGTATTTCTGTATGTTGCAATAAATATCCAGTATGTTCCATAAGTCTGTGTGATCATGCTACTGTATTGAAATAATAATGCTGATTAGAGGAAGTGAACTATACTAAAAGTGAGATTAGAGTTACTATTAGTATACCAAGTGTACATTTAATTTGTATTATACATTTAGGCAAAATGAAACTTCTGCTTGTATGCAAGGCATATAGAAATGAAAGGAATTAGGAGCTACAGTTCTCATTAAAACATATTTAGTTTTAAACCAGGCAATACTGGCATATATACAGAATGAAAGCAACCCTGAAAAATAATTGAGTCTATTACGGGTTGTGAGGAAAAGACAGGATTCCACTGTCCATTGAACATGCTAATTGAATCCGACCTTGCAAAAAGATAAAGCAAAGAATGTTTTCTCTAATTGCAAAGGTCCATGGCCGGGTATATATTTCTATTTATAACTTTGCACTTGAGTGACCCACGGTGTTTCATACAGATCTTTCTTACCAAAAAATTTTTAATTTGCAAAATAGGCCTAGTACTGTTTTACTGATGTGTTTTACAATGCTTTGTCATAAACCATTGGGAAAGAAAGTTCCAATTTATTTGAAGGGAATTTTTAGGAATCTTCTAGGATATGGCTAAACTTAACCTCATTCAACAACTTTCAGAGCCAACAATCACTATTTGAGTACTTTCTGAGATTTAATACTAGATGGGAGAAGTACATCACTGTTAAGTTGACAACAGTCACTTTTAACAAATCATCTCTGAAAACAGAAGTTTAAATGAATACAGTCTATTTAAAGAGTTAAAATTGTAAGATAGTTGTGTCACTCTGGAATTTATTCATCCTAATAAGAGGGAAATTATTGAGATATGGCCAAAATTTGTGATTACGGTTTATAATTAGATTAGTAACAATAACCTCCTAATTTTTTTCCCCCCATGAGATATGGGGTGTCTCAGAGGAACTATGAGAGTTCTGTCACTTGGAGGGGCAGAACCTGAAGAAGAAAATACCAGTAGGCCTATACAGAAGACAGCATTACTATCCAACACAGTGCAGCAGCCCATGTTGATAAAGAACCACATTGCACATCAGCAGAGTAACCGCAACTGCTGGGACGATGAGTCAAAGACGCTGCTTATTCCATGATAGAAGTGCTGTCCTTCCTGGGACGGGCAGGAATGTAGAATGATGCCTTTGGGGATTTTGAGAGTCTGAGCATCATTATTGAAATTTTATTTATGATTATCTAATAACTTCAGGACATGCTACCATATATCTTAATACTCCATAGGAAATTCAGTTAACAGATTATAAGTGGAAAATCAGGGTTCTCATATCATATAAAAACTTAGGGAAGGGTCTTTAAAAAGTTCATGGAAAATGCATATTATAAAAAACCCACAAATTTCAAACATTTTATGCACCATAATAAATTCGAACTTTAGTTCCACTTTCCCATAAATATTTTTAAGAGAATTTTTTTTTGCTATAGGGCACATGCACTCACCAGAAAGACAGAGAGAGAAGGTGAGAAATCACCTCCCACATGGCCACAGTCTCTTCTTGTCCACGCTCCTCTCGGGAGTTTGGTCATGCACATACACATGCCTGGCATGAGTTTCAAGCCTCCAAGTCTGGGACTCAAACAGCTACCAGTCATGTGGGAGTCCAGTGCCTTAACCACTATGCCACCTTCTGGTCCCCGCATAAACTATCTGAAGTACCCTCATATACAGTTTAGTAGTTGGAACAGAGGAGTGTAATAAATTTCAAACATTTCTGGAGGTCTTGTATATACTATTTCTAATGGTTAACACCTGGTGAATACCAAAATTAGGTCTTTAGGACCAGCAGATGGCATAGTGGTTACATTGCTGGACTCCCACATAGTCGATCACTGCCCCAGTCCTGGACCCAGTGGCTTAAAACTCACGTGGCTGCATGTGCATGTGTGGCCAAAATCCAGAGAGGAGAATGAAGGAGAAGGGATTGTGGTGTGGCTACCTCCTTCCTGGGGGGTTATTTCTATCTCTCTGGTAAGTGCATGCTTTACAGCAAAAATCTCTCTTAATAAAAAAGTCTTTAATGTCAAAATATATGGGACTAATAAGCTGATATTTAAAAACTGTGTTTAAAAATAAAATGGATGCTGGGGCCAGCAGATGGCATAGTGGTATTGTGGCTGGACTCACACATCGCCGACCACGGTTTGAGTCCAGACCCAGGGGCATGAAAAATCATGCTGGGCATATGTGCATGCATGCCCCAGATCCCTGGACAAGAATGAAAGAGATGGGATTGTGACACAGTCATCCCCTGGGAAGGTGACTTCTCAATTTCTCAATTTCTCTTTCTCCCCCCGACCTCCCACCAGTGCATGGGCCCTTGACTAAAACCTCTTAAAAAAATGAAAAGAAAATGAAAATGGGTGCTTATTTTTTCTATATTTTGGCTCTGGAATATCATTTCATATAAGTAATATTTATAATGTAAAAAACTACTGGGACCAGCAGTTGGCAGAATGGCTATGTTGCTGGACACCCACGTAGTCAACCGTGGTTCGAGTCCCAGACCTGGTGGCTTAAACTCACGCAGGGCACATGTGCGTGAGTGCCCAAGATCCTGAGAGGAAAAACCTCTCTTAAAAAAAAAAAATACTAACAGACATACCTAGACCCAAGTAGAAACTTAGCTTTCCATCTTTGTATTCAGGCAACAGACTGATATATCTAGTTATCTAGTGAAGTTAGCTCTATTTTTGCACAAATATAACTAATATAAGCATAGATATAAGCAAATAATATTAAACTTATCTGAAGTCACATGAGGTAAATTAGCTACAAATCTTTTTGTATCTAATAAATTGGCTCTAGGACGTTACACATAATTGAACAAAAAAGTTGTATTTTTGGAACTTGAACTTAGCGTAAGTGAAAAACAGCCAAACAAATAGCTTTTTGTGGTGGCACTATTTTGACATCTAGGACATAACATGGAAATCACAGGGACAATAAAATGATGTTAGGAAGTACTAAACAAATTTTGGGATGAATTCAAAGTTTCCCATAGATTCATGTGTATTTCAATCATGAATATGTATGTAGCTAAACACATAGAGCACATGCTTACACTGATTTTGTACATAATCATGTGTGTGTGTAATATCGGGTGACATATACTGGTAGATATGATCACTTAATTACATGTAACTAAAGCTAGTGTTTCCAATAGTATTCTGTCATAATGAAGTGGAGGATTCATTATCTAGGACAAACTCCTCCCTTGGCTTTTGATACGTCTCTTTTATTGCCATTCATACGCATGTTTTGAGATTTGCCTTTTGTAATTAAAAACTTTTACAGATATATCTCCAATTTAAATGGATGTTTCTTCTGTATCATTCTTTCCGATTATTCTAAACTTGCTAAAGAATAACTTTGGGGATTAACATGTAAGAGTTTAGAAACATTGTCTTTAATGTACTTTATAATTTCTCCATCAATATGCATATCAAAACAAGGATGCAGCTTCACAATTTAGAAAGTTTAACAGGTAAGACATTTTGTTTACATAACAGATATTTATTATGCACCTAATATAAGCCTAGCACCTTCTACACTGTTGGATAAAACATCAGAAAACCCATGCTATCATGAAGCTTGTGATGCCAATAGTAGGACATATAATATAAAAAAATGAATTAAAAATTTAGGATGTTAGCAGTTTACTAGTGCTAATGGAGGAAAAAAATATGCTGCAATTAAATGCAATAGGGAAATATCAAAGGTAGAACAGAGAAAATTTGATCTTTAGATCAGAAGACCAGGGTCAGTGTCAATGAGAAGGTGACATCTAAGTAAAACTTGAAGGGAGTAATGACAGTGTTAGCCATGTGGCCATTGGGGAAAGCATGCTCCAGTAAACAAAAAGCCTGATGCAGAAGAGGAGTAAGCTGTGTTTAAGAAATGCAGGTTAAGAGTAGGAGATGAGGTTAACAAAGTGATAGGGGCCTCAAATGTATAAGATCTTGTGTGTGAGAGAGGGGACTTTGGCTTTCACTAAGAGTGAAAGGAGACACTTAGCTGAATGTTAAAGAGATGAGTAATATAAGCACCTACTTGTTTAAAAATATAACTAACTGTTGTAGAGGAGAAGCAGGAAAACTACTTAAAAGTCTATTGAAATCAACTAAGTGACAGATGAGTATCATTTGTACATTATAGCTTTTATAGTGGGAATTATAAAAATTGATTTCTCTTTGATATTTTTTATAATGGGTCTGTTACATATGAGAGACAAAAATGAAAGTTAAAGATGGTACCAGGCTGTTGAGACTGAGCATCATAAAGTATGGAGTTGTCATCAAATGAAACTACAATTTCAGATGTAGCAGTTTTGGCAGGTTTCCATGGTGTGTAGCTAAGGCAACGTTAAAGTTGAAGCACCTACTAGGTATACATGTAAAGTTGTGCAGTAGGCAATTGGATATTCAATTATGGAGTTTAGGAGAGAAGTTTGAGCTAGAAATATAGGCATTTTGGAGTCATTGACCTTATGTCAAGTGTTGAAATATGAGGTAGATGGGAATACCAGGAGAAGGAGGTGTGTCAAACAATTGAGAAGTACCTCGGACAGAATCCTGGAACACATCAACATTAAAAAGTAGTACAAATTAAAAGATTCTCAGGAAAGAAGTCAAGTAACCATGATTAAAAAAAAATAATGCAAAGTAAAGAAAACAAATTTTTTAGTGAAGTGGTGATAAATCATTCCAAATAGTTCTCAAAGTTTAACTAACTAAGAGGTGAAATTGAGCATTTGATTTGTCAAAGAACAGATCATTCATGACCTTGAGAAGATGAGCTTTATTGGAATGGGAGAGATGAAAGCCTGATTGAAGGGGTGTGAAAAGAATGAGAACTGAGCAACTACAGACACTTGAGTAGTTTCCAGAAAATGTGAAGAGTGAGATGGGAAGATAAGTGAGAAAAGATAAGTCAGGGGATTGTTTTCCTTTCTATATTTAGAAAAAAATAGTTTCATAGTTGGTGCTCTGTTTAAATGATTAGATGGCAGAAAAAAATGATGAAGTACAAAAGAAAGACTAGAAATGTGTGGAACAATGTCCCATGGCAATGAGAGAAGAGAAAATTTAGGGTACAAATGTAAAGGTATTTTCCGACGTCCTATATATATTATAGACTATCCTCTCTTTTTCACAAGAAAAATAATCTCCTCAGGATGGAGATTTCTTAAAAAAGAAAAAAAAAACTCTTCTAACTTATTTTTATTGATTGAGCTTCCTGTCTATCATGCTTAAACTTTTCTAAGGCTTGATACTATCGATGAAGATAAATGTGAATCTTAGGGGAATATCAGGCTCTGCTCCAGTAGGGTAGAAACTGAGGTTCCAAGCAGTTGGCAGGATTTACAGACTTCTGGACAGTGAACCTCACTATCAACCCTCATCATACGTGCACATATGCATGTGCACACAGAGACACATGTACAAACACATGTCTGTGCATTTGTACTGATTAGTTGGAAGTCACATTTCTTAGAAAACAAGACTAAACTTCTGGAACAATGTAATACCCAAAATTGATACATGAAAAAATAAGGAATATGAATTAACTCGTCTTAAACTAGTATAAGAGAAAAAGACTTCCTATCCAAAGGCTATCATCTCTAGGTCTCAAGACAATTCACATAGGAGTTACAGGGATGGGTACAGAGAAGGTAGTATAAAGCCATCTGAAAGAGGCACCAAGAATATACTCCATGAACACTAACCACCAACTATTCAATGGTAACCAAAAACTCGTGCTCAAAGAACAAAGGTCCTATTTCAGAACTAAGTTTAATCAAATGTTCAAGTTGTTTTATAAGATAGGAAGAGATAGAAAACCATTAATTCCACAACTAAAATAACTGATTTTAAATTGGTACAGAGAAATATGAAACAAAGGAAAAAACAGGTCCAATTTGCTCCTGAACATGCATTTAAGAAACCTAAATAAAATACTAATTATATTCAACATGTTAAAATATTCATTTGGGGTTTATGCCAGAAACATATGGGTGATATATAATCAGTATACAACCTGTAATGGTAGACATCTATGTTATTCTACTTCATACTAGCACAACTGCAGAGTGATTAAAATTCTAAAACTCACCATGGTTAGGTGCTTTTCCTCTACTCTCATCCTCTCTTAAACTTCCTCCAATCAGACTTTCATTTCCAGCACTTGACTAAAGCTCATCTTGCTAAATCCATGAATGGCCTACACTTCGAAAGACTCATGGTCCATTTTTAGCTCTGAGTTGTTAACCTATGACATATTTGGAATGATTTTATCACTCTTTAAAAAAACTGTATTTTCTTTACTTAGAATTAGGTTTGTCTTAACTCAGAATTACTCTGCCTCTTTCACTGGGATCTCTTGTTTTATGACACCTTTCTATGTTGAAATATCCCAGGATTCTGTCCTAAGTACTTCTCGGTTATTTAATATATCTTACCTGGTATTCTCATTCACTTCATGCTTTACATACCATGTATGTCAGTGACTCCAAGATGCCTTTATCTCCATCTCATATTTCTGCTCTGAACTATTTGCTTGAATATCCAACTGCCCACTGCACATCTCAAAGCATATACCTAGTAAGTGCCTCAAATTTGACTCTGTCCCAATAGACTAACTCCTGTATTTTGTCTCTCGTGTGGAACTAATCCATTATAAAACATCTCAAAGTATATGCAGATTTTGACCAATTTTTCAGGTTCTGCTGCAAAATCTGTGATGTCTGATTGATGCTCATCTGTCACTTGTATGATTTCAACAGGTTTTTAAATGGTTTCCCTTCTTCTCTCCTTAGTGCACCTGCCAGAGTTATCTTGTAGACAAGTGGGTGTCCACATGGATGATCAGAACACTGTTCAGTGGTTAGAAACAGAATAGATGTATATGTAACTCCAGGCAGGTCTTTAAAACATAGTGAAGAAAACAAAAAAAAGTGAAAGAAAAATGTATCACAGTACTAGTTACACAACACAAAAACATACACAGCTCTGTGTATTAGCAAAGATGTGTAAAAATACGCTTATCCAGAAACAGTTATTATTAACATACAAATTTGCCTGCACAGGAAAAGAGAATGTACATGGAGACTGAGAATAAAGGAGAAATATATAAAAAGCCCATGCCTAATAAACACCAGAAATTGGAAGGCACAGGCCAACGATGATGGTGTGCCAGAAAGTGAAAACAGTGATTAACTCAAAATTCTAAACCTGTTGCTCAAATAAAATTTTTTTAAAAAAGTCCTACCTGTAACAGTTATTGTGAAGATTAATTTAGAAAATGTATCTAAATGACTTAGCATAGCATGGTATATAGTATTAAATAAGTGATAGCTATTATGCTCTAATAACTTGTTATTAATACATAAAAGTTGATATGTTTTTACTCTTGTGAATGGGCATTTTCATGAATGCTGTTTGTTTTCCCCCAAATTCCTCTAAAACTATTACATAAGCCATTACTAAAAAATAGATTTTTTTAGAAACATAACATGAAGATTCTTAATTCTTTTTTAATTCTTTTTTATTTAATTTATTTCTTTTTGTATATACATTCAATCGCATTGTTTAGCTTGCAATGTGAGCATTTCAATATCTGAACATTTCTCCCCAGTCCCGTTGATCAAAATATCTTCAACCGATAACACCACACTTCCCCATCCCGTCAACGTTCTACCTCCATATCCCTTCTCCAAATGTCCTTCGTTAGGCCCCACTCCTCCACATAGACCTCATCTGACATTCACACCCACCTCTTGTGTTTGTACAACCATTAATCAATCAGTTTCAGTCATAGAGTGTAGACATTCGGTATATGTTAAGTGGGGACATACAATGTCTCTCTTTCATAGCCTGGCTTGCCTCACTCAGCAGTAAATCTTCCATATTTTTCCACTTTCTGTCAAAAGCCAGGGTAATTGTATTTTAATATTGTGTTGGGTTTTCTAAAACTGAAAGGGAGGCCAGTTGGAATAAATTCACTTTTGAATGAAACAAACAACATGAGTGAATCTTAATTAACGTTTAGGAAAAAAAAAAAGTTCAGACAGGTTTGGAAGCTGGTAGCCAGGTGATATGGCATAATATGATATCTTACTGGATTTCATTCTGGAGTTCCTGAGATCAAGGAATGAGGTGAAGAATAAATAGCTTTGTAAATTTAATCCATAATCAAAGCTGATTTGCTGCAGGTTGATCTTCAGAAAAGGAAAACCTGCAGCCTAATCCCAGTCAGTCAAAAATAATGTGATGAGGCAATCCTCTCTGAAGGGATCCATGTTGGAAGAAATCCCAGATAATACGATGCAACATTTCTCTGAGCAGAGAGCTGGTTTCATTGTGCCAAAACAATGGCTGGATCAGTGGCTCTCACTGGAGAGCCACTCTGCCAGCTTTGCTTTCAGGAGGCTGTCTGCTGAGGCCCAAAGAACAACCGCTGTCAGTAATTAACTCCTCCCAAACGTCACAGGAGGAAGCAGCAACAGTGACCTCTCTCGCCATCCCCAGTACCATTTCACCGCGTTCAAGCCGGTGTTTGCTTTTTCTAGGGCTATTACTAGGTTTGTACACGTTATTGTTCTTAGTCCCGCAGGCCCTGGCAGGTGGCATTTTCCCAGGGCTGGGTAATTATTTGAAAGTGCCTAACACTCTCACTGTACAAAACACACAGCCCTGAACAGCGTGAGTTCTTGCTATTTTATACACAGTTTCAATAAAATTGGAAGTAAAAGAAGGTGGAGCTAAAGAAAGAAAGGAAATTAATGAAGAATAAGATGTAGCACACTGGTGTAGGTATTCTAGGGGGATTAAGCACACAGGATTTGAATTTCAAAACTCTGGTTGGAATCTGGCTTTTTCTCCTTTCTTGCTACTTGACCCAACATAATGAAGTTAAAGTCTGCATCATAGTTTGTTGAGCTGTAAAATTGTGCCCAGTGCTGCTAAAATAATTAAATAAAAGTGTAAATGACGTTATTTATATAGCCTGATTATCATAATAACTGGCACAACACAGAGGCTCAACAAGTAATATTACCATTACACACCAAAATTAACAAATCGTACTGATGATATGTAATAGTAATAAACAGCAAAACAACAGCAACGACTGTTCCTACTATTACTATTACTCGGTTGTCAAGATTAGACTACACTCTGTTGAAGGCATAGTTAACAATTCTGCCCCCCAAATACTATCTGCCTTATCAAGAAGTTCTTTGTTTTCTTTTTTTCTCAGAGGCTATGAAAACACAATGATATCATTGTTACAGAATTTTCTCTGAATTCTACAACCCTGCTTTCGGGCAGTGTATACTCAGTTTTCAATACATTATACCACATATTTAGAAGTAAAGTGAGTAAGTGGAAACTACTCCCCCCCTATTCTCCACTTCCTGAATCAGACCCAGGTGATGATTAGTGAAAGAGATACTAGTAAACTGTCCTTGATTCACTCTACAAAGAGGTAATGGATCTATTGTATCTTGGGCATACTTTTGTAGTCCCTTCTCAGATAGCCGCATGGTTGTGTGAAGAATCTGGTAAACTAATGATTACAGGCTAATATGAGAAATAAAGAGCCAAGATAGGTAGGTAAAGAGCTGTGGAATGCCCAATAGGAATAATGGACTATTTATGAAATATGAAGTAAGTTTCAAGGCTGAATGGTGTCACAGCAGTAATGCAATGCTCTATAGGGCAAACCCGCATGGGAAGGTTCCAGATTAGCAGCCAGAGAACTCACTTCCTAGACACGCTGGGTATGTACATACCATGGTCCAGGACCAACTGAAGGCAGGGGTGGATTACTGCCTGAAGCTGGGGTTGGGTCACCATCTGTCCCTTGCTCAATTTCTCTTTTGCTTATGGCATATATAATAATAGTGATAATATATATGTATATATAAATGTCATATAAATATGGACATTTCACAGCCTGTGGCATTTAATTAGAGGGGGTTAAATTATTACAAAGAAGTAAAAAAGGTGAAGAGAATTCTAGTCACAGGGGAAAACAAGGAATCAATGGAGCAGCGTGAAAGAATATAGCAGACAGAGGCTTCAAGAAATTTTTGGCCTAGCTCTCTTATTTTGCAAGTCCCACCCCATATCAAGAAACCATTAAAGTGTACTCAGTCCCCTCACTGAATATAGTTTTATGTAAATTTCTGCAAGACTTTTGAGTTGTAGTTAATAAGCTGGCATAGCATTAAATTTTGTACATTTATGTAAAGGAACATTGGGGTTCGTTTTTTACTCATATTATAGTGAATAGATTTTGAGTTACACATTTTTGTAGGTCTGAGCAAGTCAACCATCCTTAGATACTACACCTAAAATAAGTATAAAGACAAAAGCATGCCTGCATTTGTGAGGAGAGAGGCTAGATATTAGAAATTGTGAAAAGAAGTATCAACAAACAAGTCTGAAATCGGAGATTGAGTTCAAATTATAAATGTCACAATAAAATAATAATGGAATAGAAAGGCAATTGAGATTATTTAAGGGAAATGAAAGTTTCATAAAGAATGACTTCGGGTATATAGCAGAGGGATTGATAAAGTGGAAAAGGGACAGGAATATAAAGGAGCACTTGAAAAAAAATGCTAGGAGAAAAGAATAAAGATTTGAGTGAAAATAAATAAAATAGAAAAAAAAGAACAAGGACGAAGTTGTGATCCAGTATTAACACAACTACACCCACATGGAAAGGTCCCAGGTTCACATCTCAGGTTCTCCTTTTACATGTTGGTCAGGCAAGTGCATGCAGGCCTGTGATCCAGGCTGGCTAAAGGTGGGAGTGGAGTGCAGTGAGAAGACTTTACTGGGAGTACTCTCTCTCTATCTCTGTTTCTCTCTCCCCCCTCCCTCCTTCTCTTTTTCCTTTTTTTCTAAATTTATTTTATACATTCAATCACTATAAATCAATTCAGCTTATAAAATGAATTTCCTTAGCATGAATACACTGTAATTAGTCCAGTTAAATACACTGTCATACATGTAATCATCAAGAGATCATTTTCCACTTTTGTGTCTCTTAAATGTTTTATTTTTCTCATTGATTCCCTTCTTCTCTCTTATGGAAGAAATAAAAAAATTAAAAATAAAAAATATAAACTCTCCCTCACGGATGTTCTCTTTTATAAAAATAAATAAATAAGTAAATAAATGAATAACAATATTAAAAAATAAAACAAAATACTTAAGAGATTAAACAAGAATCTAAGAAATACATTATGATTGTTTAAAATCTTCAATTCCTCAGGACCAGCAGTTAGCATAATGGCTATGTCACTGGACTCCCACATGGTCGACCGTGGTTCGAGTCCCGAACCCGGTGGCTTAAACTCACGCCGGGAGCTGTGCATGTGTGCCCAAGATCCCGAGAGGAGAATGAAGGAGAAAGGATTGTGGCATGGCCATCCCCCCAGGGGGGGTGATTTTTCGCTTTCTGTCTCTCTGTCTCTCTCTGTCTGTCCGGTGAGTGCACGCACCCTATAGCTAAAACCTCTCAAAAAAAAAAAAAATCTTCAATTCCTATGAGGAAGAAAAATGTTCATAGATCCAGAATAATATGAAAAATTGGTCAAATGTTTACTATTGTTTGGAGGAATTTCAACTATATTTACTTTGGAAATACATGTTGTTACATACATGTCTCTAAACTTCATTCCTGCTGAGATTTAGACAAAAGCACTAACACACACATGTGCATGTGTACACTCAGAAAATTTAGCTGGGTTAGTATGTATAATTAAAATGCAAACAAAGTTTAAAATTAAAATTAAAAAGCAAAACCCTTAGGTATCCTGAAGGTGAAGGAGAAAGATATATATACATTCTTAATGATGACCATCAGTTAGCGTATTTCATTAATGGATCAACCGAACCATTTAAAAAAAACAAAATTCTTTAGTTTATTAAATGTATATAGTCTATGCTACCACTATATTTAAATTATAATAAGCATAGCTCTAAAAATTTTACTAATTCTATTAATACCAACACTCAATTAATTATAAATCTGATAGGAATTAAAATCAATTTACGTTTACCCATTTCTTCATACATATTTATTGGGCACTTATTCTTTGTCTCACCTTATTCAAGTCCTGGCAATACATCAATAAACAAAAAAGACAAATGCTCCTATCTTCATGAACCTTATGTTTTAGAAAGGAAATACTTTTCTAGTGCATTTGAAAGTGAAGGGCATGTAAGTGTAGTTTAAAGGATGCCTTGGGCTGGCCCCATAGCCTGGTGGTTGGGGGAGCTGGTCCCCCATGGACGACTACGGTAATTGAGTCCCTGACACATGGCTTGAAAACCATACTGGGCATATGTGTGTGTATGCCCTGAATCCTGACAGGATGGAGAAATGGAGTAGAAGGGATTGCAGCATAGCCATGCCCCATTGGAGGGTGCTTTTTCCCTTTAACCCTCTCTCTCTGATCAGCGTATGTGCTCTCTGACAAATTAAGAGGGGAAAAAAGTCTCTATGCTCCTAGTTTAAATTTCTTAAAAATGGCTATGATATTCAACCTTCACATTTCAAGAGGATAGATGAAGTCTTCGTCAAAGTAGGATATGGCACTAGGACCACCAAGAGTAGAGGTGTCTACATGTTTGTGACTATACCGGTAGGTATGTATATATTTGAGAGTTAAATAGAAGAGGCTAATTTTCTCAAATAAATAGGACACTTTCATAGTATTTTATGTTTTCCCAAAAAATGTTCTAGCCAAATTTCAATACTAAATGACATACATTTTTTCAAGTTACAAGTTCTTCTTGTAAGTGTTAGAATTTCACTTTAATACTTCTTTCAGTCTCAGCAGTCTTTTCAATTTCTGAAAAAAATTTAGACCTGAACTATTATATGAGTCATTAGATTAGAATGATTTGAATAAAACAAAAAATTTAGTGAAAAGTTGTCCAGCTTCTATTCAGCTTGAAATTTACTCACATTATAAAATGGCAGTCAATAAAACACCCAAGTTTGTGTAGCCATTTGTTCAAGGTATTGCACAGATACTGGAGTAAGGAAATAGAACAGCTCTCAAGGAACAGGTACATACTACCGAGCCTGCAGCATTTAGGGTTTCTCATAATAGTACTCAACCAGCAATAACCTAATAGTATGAAATGATTCTCCTGATCTCCTGAAAAACATACATATGACAAAATATTACAACTTATGATATTGTAGGTATAGCTAATTTTTATAATATGTCTACTTTTAAAAAGATTTCTAGTGTAATTTCATCCCTGATACAAAAATAAATATATATATATATATATGTGTGTGTGTGTGGAGATAGATAGATAGATAGATAGATAGATAGATAGATAGATATAGATATCTATATCTTTTTTAAGTTTTTTGCCATAGGGCATATACATTTACCAGAGAGACAGTGAGAAGGAAAGTGAGAAATCAGTCCCCAGGGGATGGTCACATTGCAATCTCTTCTCCTCCTGGGATTTTGGGTACACATGCCCATATGCCCAATGTATTTTTAGCCACTAGGTCTGAGACTCAAACTATGGTCAGCCATGTGGGATTCCAGCGTCTTAACCATCACACCACCCACTAGTCCCAGATAATATATATACTTTTTAAAATGCATTATTTTTAAGAAGTTCTTTTTTTTTTTTTCCTTAGGGCACATATGATTGCTGGAGAGACAGAGAGGAAAAGTGAGAAATCACCTTGGGTGGTGGATAGCCACAGCACAATCCCTTCTCCTCCATTCTCCTCTCAGGATTTTTGGGCATTCACGTACACGCTCCCAGCATGAGTTTCAAGCTGCTGGGTCTGGGACTCCAACTGTGGTAGACTATGTAGGAGTCCAAAAACAACCATTATGCCATCTGCTGGTCCCCCGATAATATATTTTAAAGTAGAAAAAGGATTTTAAAAATTCTAAGTATTTAAGGAACAGTAGAAACATATTGATAGTATTTGCTTTGAGATTTTTTTCTTTAATATTGTCTTAGCTCTTTTAAAAAAGTCTTTGTATTTAGCATGCTTTGTCATTAAGAGAACAGAAAATAAATTTAATTGAAAGAGCTAGCTCAGATTCGCAAAGATGCAAATATTTGATACTACTGTCATATCAGGTATGTAGGTTACTATTCTCATATGTTACTGTTAAGTTTTACAGCCTTATAGAGAATAGTTGTAAATATCATTCAGAATAAATGCACTTCCATTTCCATCACTTCTCTATTATTTTTCTATAAACTTGCAGACGTGGAAATAACACATTTACATGTATACATATATGCACACATTCCATACATACATGCATATATATTACATATGTACACAAATGCAAATAAACAGATATGCACACACCTACACAGCGACATTTTTTTTAAATAAAAAAGCATTAATGAAAACCTTGAAATTCTTCTAAACGCAGCTTATGAAATGATAGTAGGTTTGGGCCCAGAGTGCAGTAGTTAAGCACTATGCCTGAGAACCTGGATCCCACATGGCCAACTGCAGGTTGAATCTTAGCCACAGTGGCTTGATAAACATGCTGGACATGTGTGCATACAAATTCCTGATGGGAATGGAGGAAAATAGATTGTGACAAGATCATGCCCCATTATGGAGTGCTTCTCTCTTTTTCTCTCTAATGATATACTCTGTCAAAATTAAATAATTTTAAAATTAAATACTGTGTGTGTGTGTGTGTGTGTGTGTGTGTGTGTGTGCGTGTGTATGAATGCATATATATGTATATACAGTACATTCAGGGGACTGAACAGTGGTGCATTGTTGAAAGGTGAAGTGTGACCACTCTTCCCATGTGGGAAGGGTCCAGGTTTGTGTCTGGAGACCTCCCTGAGTATCATGAACATGTATATGATCCAGGGCTGGCTGAAGTTGAAGGTGGACCACAGCATCAAGACCAACTTAGGGTGCTGTCTGTGTGTGTCTCATTCACAGAAAAAAATAAGTAAACGTTAAAAAAATTTGGTATATTCATTAGAGGAGTGCTGTGTAGAAAAAAAGAAACATCATAAAAACTATGAATCAAAGTGTGTGTACTGTTCAATGAAAAAGTATAGGGAAGTGTATACGCTATGTTAATTTTTGTGCATTTATATATTTATAATTGTTATAATGTGTAAAACTATTTCTTAGTAAATACAAGAAACTCATAACAAGAAACACCTAAGGAAGAACAGGGAAGTAGTTAAGAAGTGGTTCTTTGCACAAGTAGAAAAATCATTCATTTGCATATATGCTTTCAGACCTGTACTTTCTGAAGTGGGTAATAGAATGACCCACTAAGAAGTTTAAGAACTAAGTGATTAATGGGAGAGAAAACCAGCACTGAGTAGTCTCCAGTTTACCATTCCACAATTCTCCCTTATTAGTAAGACAATCCAGAGGTCTCAGACCTGGCATGGACGCAACAACATATTTTGAGGGGGAGGTACCCACTTAATTGTAGCTTTAGTAGAGTCTTAGATCTTTTTCTATTTTTGAATATTCCTATACTCCATACTTGAAACTTAGCAACAAAATAGGTGGGAATAGTGACTTGCAAACACACCTGTCATCTATATTATTCAAGCTTTCTTCTATGTGAAATAAGCAGCAAATGAAAAATTCTCTTTTTGTTATCTATTCAAAATGGCACTAATTTAGGGGTGAAAATGATCAGCAGATGGAGATGTTTTTAATAATTCTAGAAGCACAATTATCTTCAGTATTAGCATATACAAAAGAACCCTGAAGTTTGGGACCAGCAGATGGTATAATGGTTATGTCTCTGGATTCCCATGTAGACTACCATGGTTCAAATCCCAGACTGGGTGGCTTAAAATTCATGCCAGGCATCTATACATGCCCAAAATTACAAGAGAAAAATGGAAGATAAGGGACTGTGACTTGACCATTCCCCCCTGGGGGGGTGATTTCTCACTTTCTGTCTCTGTCTCTGTCTCGCTAGTGAGCCCACTTTCCCTATAACAAAAAATCTCTCTCAAAAAAAAAAAAAAAAAAAAAAGAAAAGAAAGAAAGAATCCTGAAGTTTAATAAAGGTTGATAAATGCAGATCTTCCAACAGAAAGACCACTCTTGTTTTCAGAAATCTGACTTGCACTCATCTCGGAATTAAACTAAATTTATTATAAGAGAAAGTGGTTTATGTAGTTGTGTGCATTCATGCATTGTGAGTGAATATAGAATGTTATCTCTTTCTTTACAACCTACCAATACTTACGCAGTGCTAGATGTGGTTGGTAGTGGGAACTAAGGAAAGTATGGATTCTTAGAAGGGAAAAAAGAGAGCTTGGTGTACTGTGAAGTCACTTAATTAGAGTTAAAAAATGTAAGTTCTAGTCCAGCTCTGCTATATATATTTGAGCAATTGTTGTCTGGACAGAAAATGTTGAGAGTCGGGTCAAAAGTACCGTAGTTCTGATGACCCAGTGGTCTCTGGTCCACCTAAGCTCATGGCCAGGAAAATTCTGATTATCCTCATTTTGTCCCCAGTTGCAACACTCATGAGGGATTATGGAGAAGTTTCAGAATGAGAAGAAAGCAACATTGCTTTGGACATCTTTAGCATCAAATATAATAAGTAAAGTTTTCCTCTAAAACTGCTTGACTAAAGCTAATTCCCACAGTAAATGTGAAGTACAGCAACTTGAATTAACTGTTTCTCAGTACACACAGATAACATGAGAACGCCTAGAGATTATTCAGCAAGACATTAAGAAAGAAGGCCATGAAGTTACACTGGTCAGTTACACGGAGATTCATTTTCAGTTCCCTGTACCTCCAGGTAGGACAGACAATATTTGTTACATATGCATTATTTTAAATCTGAACTAAAAACCCAAAAATATTACTTATATTTCTATTTTGCACATGAGCTCATGGGTAAAAAATTAACTGATTATTTTAAGGTCAGACAGGTAAGAAGGGGATAAAAAAGCATTTGATCCTGTTGTATAGATAAGCCAAACTTCAGATCATCAAGAACTTTAAGAATTGAAACTGATATGGTAGCATTAACTTGGAAATGATTAGTTTCTCTGATACTGTGCTTTCTAATTCCAATGAAAAAATTTCATAAACTAGTGGTGTGCTTAAAGTTATGACACACCAAATGTAATTCCTAGTTTCATTCCTTTTTTTTTTTTTTTTTTTGGAGAGTTTTTGCTTTAGGGCACATGCGATCGCCAGAAAGAGAGAGAGAAACAGAGAGACAGAAAGCGAGAAATCACCCCCCCAGAGGGGATGGGCATGCCACAATCCCTCCTCCTCCATTCTCATTTCGGGATCTTGGGCACGCACACACATGTGCTCGGCGTGAGTTTAAGCCACTGGGACCAGGACTCAAACCGTGGTTGACTACATGAGTGTCCAGTGACATAGCCATTATGCTAACAGCTGGTTCCCTCCTAGTTTCATTCTTCATGGTGATTAATAGACAAGGGAATTAGCAACCCATTTATATCGAGTTCAAATCATTTGTTCTGAATGCCTTTATGATTTACACTTTGCTGTGGACTTATTTTAGTGTTGTATGGCAGTTACATTTTACAAACTAACTCTTAGAAAAACTGAGTCCTAAAAATAAAAATATAATTTTATAAACTTTTAGTACAGTAATTATTCTAGATCAATTTTTGTATGGGCTTTATACATAAGCTATCCTCTGCACTGATAAACTCTGCATCTTTTTGCTTTTCTCAAGAAATCTGTAATATGAAAAATATTTTTAAAAGATGTTCACTAGACATTTAGCTCAGCATAAAATAAATGTGATTATCTTTTCTGAGCACCAAAGTAATCATCCTACATTTAGGGAAAGAGGCGCCTCACCTTAAACGTACAATGAAATACTCATAGTTATCTACAGACCATTCAACTCTTCCCCATGGTCAAGAACTGAGCTACCTGACACTAGAGCTAGAATATACTTCAACAAGAATGCTTTAAATGAAGGAAGAGAGAGGGAAAGCTATATATTGCTTGCAGATTCCATAGACTTCAGAAGAATTGCAGTAGGGGATATAGAGGCTACATTATCTTCTGAAAGTTTCCCACTGCCAGAGTTAATTCTTAGATGTCTGTGTCTCTACAGAAACAGCTTGAAAGGATTTGAGCAAAATAATTCCATAGAGTATCCCTTCTGCTATGCTGAGGGCACAAGTTCTAGAAGGATAAGAAAAATCGATGTGAGACATTGATGGTATTAAGCTATTCAGTGTATTACATGTGAGCAGGATTTATTCAGTGCCTATTAGAGACACACAATTATTTAACATTTATTACACAATGACGACTATATTAAGTGTATGTATGAACTAACGAAGGACAAACAAGGCCTATTAATATGACTAGCTAACATAGCAAGCTTCAGATCTAAGACTCAAACCAGTCAGATATAAATTCAGATCATTCTGATGCAAAGATTAAGCCCTGAGTACAATCAATGTTGTCTTATCCATCTCTCTCCTGGCACTGTCCTCACAAGAATTCAGTTATTCCCTCACTGGAATATTTAGTTACTTATAAAATGTGTCCGTCCTTTCAATAACCACTTACAGTTGGAAGATGGATTATTTTTTGTTTGAAAGCAATTCCTTTTTCTGCATTAAAAAGATACTTTAAGGCCAGCTACCTCGCTACTCTGCAGTTTCACAAGTATAATTCAGAGAAGCAATCTCCTCATATTTTCTGAGAGAATCAAAGCATCAAAAAAGATTAAAAATAATCACCACATATGTATGCTTGCTAGGCCGAGCCTCTAAGAGTGTCACAGCATTTGTTTTCTCTCGACCAAATGTATCCTCAGGCATTATATTTCACTTTTTACAGACAGGGTAAGCAAAGAATCCTCAAATGTCTGTGCCTGTGCCAGAAAAACAATCTCCTACTCTAACTATCTTTAATTAAGACTTGGGTTTGACAATAAATCCATTTAAAAAATGAACATATGAACTATTGAACCACATCCCTGCTGACTTTTAGCAGAAATGAATGAAGCCTCTCTCAGTGGTGTGTAAGCCTAATTACAACCATTAATAAATGTATAATATAAACAACGTAGCAATGATTTAGCCATCTTTCCGGGAAATCTCAGTGTTCATAGAAGCAGAAATCTATTACTGACTAACTCTTCCATTCTTTTACAGGTGGCAAGTGATTAAGGTTTATGCTTCTTTGTTTCTTTTTTTGCCTAAATTTACACAGCTATGCAGCAATGTGTTTTCATGGTACATACTTGAGGTGTACAGCATGAGATGGTGATATATATGCATACAGATATACACACATAGTGAAATGATTACTACAGTCAAGTATATGTATAACCTCACAGTTAACTGGTGTGTGTGTGTGTGTATGGATGGTGTGCATGTGCTGGAGAGTTGGAGAGTAAGAACTCAAACTCTGTTCTCTTAGCAAATTTCCAATATATAATACAGTATTCTTTTCACTTTTTGTATTCATTTGTCATTTATTTTAATTTGACCACACACACACACAGAGAGAGAGAGAGAGAGAGAGAGAGAGAGAGAGAGAGAGAGAAGAAAAATGAGCAAGATAGTCACCAGTTCTAGGACTTGGGACTTGAACCACGGTCGGCCATGTGCAAGTATCCAGCACCTAACCTACCACGCCACCTGCTGGTTCTCAATACAGTATTCTTAACTATAGTCTTCATGCTGTATATTAGATCTCTAGACATATTATTCTACATAAATACAACTTTATACTCTTTGACCTACATCTCTGGTTCTCCACAGCCCCACTGCTGGTAATGTCTACTATAAGTTCTGTTTCTATGCATTTCACATTTTCAGGTCTCACATAGAGTTCTCATACTCAAGTAGTAATTTTTTTTTCAGTATCTGACTTATTTCACTTAGCATAATGTCTTCCAGGTTGATCTATAATTTTGCAAATAGCAGGGTTTCCTTTTGTTTTTAAGGCTGAATTATATTCCATTGGATATATATACCACGCTTACTTATCTATTCACCCACTGACAGACTCTTCGGTTGTGTCCCTATCTTGGTCACTGTGAATAATGCTGCAATGAACACAGGAATGCACATATATCTATGATACTGATCTCATTTCCTTTGGAGGTATGCTCAGAAGACAGATTGTTGAGCATATGATAATTCTCTTTTTAAAATTTGGAGTGCTACTTTAACGTTTTCCATGACTGTGCCGATTCACATTCCCACCAACAGTGCAAAAGGATTCTCTTGTCTCCACACACTCACCAAGGCTTGTTGTCTCTTGTCTTCTTGGTAATAACCTCCTTCCACCAACAAAATGAAGCAAGAAATACATAGATACTCCTAATTAATGGAATATCCCCATTATCACCTCTAAATTCCTATTAAATTCCAATCAATAAACAATTAGAACCATTGTAAATAAGCCTGATATCTATTGTAGCATGGAAAAAAAATCTTATTTAAATGAAAGTTTGCTAATTTTTATTCAAGACAATTATATAACAGCATACAGAGATCTTTGATCTCTACGACTGTGCTGATATAAATTCTGAAAACATAAAATGTACTAAACTATCAACAGTGAAGAGAAGAAAATGAGGTTTAGACTAGGGGTGCTTATCAACAGGAGAGAATGCTGGGCACATTTGTGGATGAAGAAAAGGGTATAAAGCAAGTTGGTGGATCAAACTTACAGGAAAAGCTAAATTCAGAGATAAACAGGAGGGACCAATGGAGGTGAGACTCAAGGTCTTTCCTGAGGACATGGCTGCTGGTTTAAAGTGAACCCAAAACAGAGAGTTAAAGTAAAATGCAGGGCTGGCTAGCTGGCAGTCAAGGAGGTTTAATTGAACTTCTGATGTAAAGTTTGAACATAAGACATTTACACCAAGGTCCCCTCACATAAAATGTAACCACAAAGACAAATAAATGATTCTGCATTCTTTGAGGTCTTCATTTGTGGGTTTAATAATGCCTTTCAGCATACATAAAAGGAGGTCTAGTGCAGAGATGTTGGCAAAGCATTGTGACGTTTTTCTAACAAGGACCAAGAAAAAAGATATGAAAAAACTCAAAACATCAATAAACTACTTCCTGTGAGTCAAAATCACCCATGCTGGCCTAAAACTATGATTTTTTTTAAATCATTGGAAAAAATAACATTTGTAACACTTGAAAAATATATGATATTAAAATTTATTCTCCATAAATAGCTTTATTGGAACACAGTCACATCCAATTGTTTTTTCATGCTAATATTTCCCCTTTTACATGGAGGTATTTGCTAATCTCTGTTATATAATTAAAAATAACAGAAAAAAAAAGTAAGGCATAGTAGAAGAAAAAACTCAGATATTTTTGTCCGCAGCAATATGAGATGATGACAATAAAGAATTTTCTTTAAAGTTTAGAGAATAAAAATGGTTTTGAAGCTTGGTTTCTACAGTCAAGGAAATATTGCTCAAATATAAGATAAAATAAATACATTTTCAAACATATTATAAAAGGACTCAGGAAGTTTACTTCTGGTCCATTCTAAGATATAACTTAAGGTATTCCTTATATAACTTAAGGAAAAAAAAAAAACAGGTGAGAAGATACCAGATCCAATACAGAAAAACAGGAAGAGAACATTGACGATCAGAGTTTGCATAGCTTTTGAAACTATCTTCTTTTTATTATTATTTTTAAGTTCCAGAAGAAGCATGAACTTGCCAAAGAGAGAGTCGGAGAGAGGAAGAAAGCACCACCTAATGGGGCATGGTCATGCCATAATCCCTTTTCCATTTCTCTGTCCTTTTGGAATTTTGAACACACATATACACACACCTGGTGTGTTTTTCAAGCTACCAGATCTGGGATTCAAATCATGGTGGTCCATGTGGGATACAGCTTCCTTAACCACTCAGCTACAGAGCTGGCCCATATCTTATTATTTTTAACAAAATATAATTTTATATTGGACAAGAAAAACTTGAAGTTAGAAACTCAAAAAAAAAAATCACCAATTCATAGTACAAAAATAAAATAAAACTAACCTAAGAAACTATTATAAGGAGTGAATGTCCAATAGCAAAAAATAATTCTTTGGAACTGGTGGCAGAAAAATTCTCCTTTGAAGAACTCAGGATCTGAAACATGTAAATCATAAAAAAGGAATGTAATCATAGAACACTACATACATGGTTAAGAAATAAGGGTCACATAATCATTATAATAGTCATAATAATGTACAGAATTTTTCCTAGCATCCACTTTTTACAGTCAGCCTGTGAACAATGTGAGAATATCTCATTTTTATTTTCAGTGCAGAAAGTAACTGATACCAGTACTGAAAACATGAAAATAAAAGTGTTGCTGAATGTGGGAGATTGAAGATGAAGAGATGGGCAGGGGGCTGATAGTCTCATTGTACAAGAAATGAAATGGAGATACCGTCTCATTTGAAGAATTGATTAAAATGGATATTGCAAACTCCAATGCCTAAGAATATGCATAAGCGAAAGCAAGAGATGTAAGAAAATAGAAGTCAGACCATTACCAGCAGACACCCCTGATACTGTACCACTGATTAGCACATCACAGGACCAAAGAGGACACAAGCACGCCACGAGTCTAACTCTTGGATGTCATTTTATAGCCTTATATTAAGGATTACAAAATAAACAAAAGGAGATAAAAGTGACAGATAAAATGTTAGAAGATGAACAAAAATAATAATTAAAGACATGTTTTGGGAAGTTGGAGGCAAACCCTAAAAAATTTAAAGCAGAAGGTTAGCAGGTGGTATGGTGGTTAAGGCACAGGACTCCCACATGACCTACTACAATTTTAGTCCGAGACCTGGTGGGTTGCTTTCCTCATTTTCTATCTCTCTCTGGTGAGCACACTTAAAAAAATAGTAGATCATTTTTAAAAATAATTTAAAGCAGAAATCATTATAATGTTTACCTCTGTGGGTGGGGAAGAGTTGGGGCTGGAGAATGCTGCTTTTCCTCATGAGCTCGTTTCTACGCTCTTATTTTAAAAAATTGTAATAGTTTATTTCATTTGTTTTAAATAGTTTGTTTTTTTTTAAATGTGGACAAAACAACAAATGAATTTTGTTTTTAAGCACAGGAAGATATTTACTATCTATGCAAGAATCTTACACATCTGCGACTTTGTAAATTAAAGTCCACCCTAATCAACTTTTATGCTATCGAGAATGCAGGCGTATAGCTGTAAAGTATGTGAACAAATCTGAGATGGACAAGGCAGGGAGGCCGATGGCAGGGAGGTCATTCTGACGGAGCAGAGACAGAAACTGCTGAGGCTCTAATAATGAAATTTGTTCCTAGGACATAAAATAAGTTTTTTCTGTCTTGGAAAAACCCATGCTAAGCTGTTGATTGCAGGGATTTTGATGTCAGTAGGTAATCAGATATCCCTAGAACTTCCAGCATTACAAAACCCCATGCAATAAGACATCATGTAGAACCATTTATTAAGCAGCAATGTGTGAATGTGAATTATAATAACAACGAAATAGAAAACATCTGAGGAGAGATTTTCTGTTTTCTCTCCATAAGTCAGTGTTAACAGTAACAGACTCCGTGGACCAAAAAAAAAAAAAAAAAAAAAAAAGCATCGATGTGATACCAACAGTTATCACCAGTGGTTAAGTTAGGCCTGATGGAAGAGTGAAGGCATTCTCATAATAGTGACTGGGGACTCAAAGTCATGTTCATTCAGAATGAGACTATTGAAACTCTGGTGCAACTGGGAATAACAATTAAAAAATAGCATCAATTACTGAGTAAGAGATTAAAAAAATATAGGATAGCTAGCCAGTCCAGGTAATATTGCTAGTAAGTAGGAAAACCAGAGCACACACACGCAAAAAAAAAGAAAAAGTACATCTTAAAAGTTCACCTATTACAATGAAAAGCATTCTTGCTCGTTCACAGTTGTATCTGATACACTATTTTATGTCTTATTGCTTATTTGATGAATTATATCAGTTATGACAATGGCTTATTAGGGGAGGCCCTGCAGGAAAACATCACACCAAAATAAATACTCACTGTGTCATGCACTGGCCTAACTCCTAGAGATAATGAGCAAGAAGCTAACTATATAAGAGAAAAAAAGCCCAGGAAAAAAAAATAAAAAAAGATACCATGGAGATGAAAAGAGTTCCTGCTAAAAATTACTTAAAATTAGCAAACAGAACAAAAGGCTGTTTTGAGCAAAAATACAATGGGCTAAAAACTATTTATGGTAACCAGATAAAGAAAAGTGGTTGAGCTGAAAATGAATAACAGAATAGAGGAACTTTCCAAGATTGACCTGAGCTCACTGAAAAGAGGGAGGGGGATTTGAACATAATTAAATGGGAGGAAAATTATATCATAGAGTAGTCAAAAAAAGTAAGATGATTCCACAGAAAATGTCAGAAACCACTGAGTAGGATATTGAGAAGGCAAGAGGATAACTTATGGGCCATTTTAAGAGGAAACCCAGGTAAGTCAGGGCAAGAAGATAAGACTACAAAATTTGTATGGGAAATAAAAATACCATCATGTTAATTTTCAATTGAATATCTAATGAAAATTGAAAAATGAGATAATCTAAAATATTTTTAGTTATTTTCAATCAATGTAAAAATTAGTAAATTATATATGTAAATTACATATGCATTAGTAATACAGTTTATGTCGATTTTGTATGTTTTACATTTATATATAGAAATGTTGCCAATATTGGGACCAGAAGTTAGAGTAATGGCTATGTTGCTGGACTCCCATGTAGGCAACCAGCGGTTTGAGTCCCAGAACTGGTGGCTTAAACTCATGCCAGCTGCTTGTGCATGCATGCCCAAGATCTCGAGAGGAGAATGAAGGAGAAGGGATTGAAGCATGGCCATCCCCCCTGGGGGGTGATTTCTTGCTTTCTGTCTCTGTCTCTCTCTGTCCTATAGCAAAAACCTCTCAAAAAAAAAAATAAAATAAAAAAATAAAAAGGAATGTTGCCGATACCTTATATATAAATAAAAATTAGACTTGGCTAAAATGAAAATTTAACTTCATAGGACATGCTTGTTTTAAATCTATTCATTTTCTACAAAAAAAATCTGAAATCAAAATTCAAAATGTGGGAGACCAGCAGTTAGCGTAATGGCTATGTCGCTGGACTCCCACGTAGTCGACCGTGGTTCGCGTCCCGGACCCGGTGGCTTAAAACTCATGCCAGGCACATGTGCTGCGTGCCCAAGATCCCGAGAGGAGAATGGAGGAGAAGGGATCGTGGAGTGGCCATCCCCCCTGGAGGTTGATTTCTCGCTTTCTGTCTCTCTGTCTCTGTCTGTCTGGTGAGCGCATGCGCCCTATAGCAAAAATCTCTAAAAAAGAAAAAAATTCAAAATGTGGAAATGTGAAATATTATCAGAAGACCCAGTGTTAGAGAAATATACATGCTGCCTAACAAATTTCATTTAGTCAAGTGTTCCAACTTAACCTTTTTGTCATTCGAAGATGTTTCAAAAGAAACAATTGCCTGATATTTAATGGAGATCACAGGTAGACAATGGGCTTATATGTTTGGTAGTCAATCAGATTTTGAGGTATTTTGAACTGACATCTTTAGAATATTTTGTTAAATCTTCACTGTCACACAAAATAATGCCATAGGAATTGTCCACTTCGTAGATCTTCTTCCAATAAGCATCATAAACAAAATAGTTATAATAATTTCAATAGCTCAGGAAATTAGCAAATTGATTGGAGATTTTTTTCTTTTTGAGATAAAGGGAAAGTACAGGAGGAAGGAGGGTGAAAGAAAGGTATTTTTGATAGTATCCAGCCTCCCAGTATCTACAGTAAAAATACAGGCATGCTCTACTTCACCAGCCCATTCTGGGTAGTTCTAAACCCAGCCCTGGGCCTCCCATGTGACCCAGCCTTGCACAGGACACCCTGCTGGTCACACCACTTGTGGCTGAGGCCAATAGATTTTTATGACAATTTTATTGAAATAAAATACACATACCATAAAACTCACCCTTTTCAAGTATGTAATGAAGAAGTTTTAAGTCTATTTAGGTCAACCTTCACCATTATCAAATTTTAGACAACACGTATTCCTCAAAAAAAATAAAATAATCCCTTACCCATTCAGATCACTCTCCACTCAACAGGTCATAGTCCTCACTAATATAAAATCAACTGCTATAGATTTGCCTTTTCTACACATTATTCTATAAAAGAATATATTAACATACAGTCTCTAGTAATTGGCTTCTTTCAATTAGCATGTTATCAAGGTTCATTCATGTTGTAGCATGTTTCCATACTTTTCTTTTATGACCAAATAATATTCTATCTTACAGAATATTGGAATCATATTTCATGGATCAGTTGAAAGGGTATTGGGGTTATTTTCACTCTTTGCCATTATAAACAATGATTCAAGGTATATCTCCCTACGGGCAAGAGCAGAGCAGAGTAGATGTCAAGAGTCTCTCTTCTTTCTGATTTCATTCTCTCTCCTTATAAATCCGCAAAAACTCGATCATGGGACCCCAGCCGGCCTAATCTCAATCCTAATCTCTTCCTAAAGGCCCACCTTTTGCCACCATAATTAAATCAAGTTTTCACCCTATTAATCCCATTACAATGGTTCACTATATGAATTTTTGGAGGACACAAACCATAGCAATGAGATTATTTTGGTACTTATTGAAAGCAAGTATGATATATCATACTTTGTCCCAATTTCAGTGTAGAAGAATGGATTTAACATTCTGGAGCGAGAGGAAAAAAGATTGTTCTTAGAGTACAAAATCAAGAATAGAGAAATTACTTTCCAGAAGTCTTTGGTTATTTTGGTGGATATTATGGGAGGGTGATAGTTTTATTTGTGTCTTTAAGGCTTTTTTTTGTTTTGAAAGATATTTTGCTATAGGATGTGTGCACTTGCTAGAGACACAGAGACAGACAGACAGAAAGTGAGAATTCACCCCCAGGGAGGATGGCCACGCATAATCTCTTCTCCTCCATTCTCTTCTCAGGATTTGGGGCATGTACATACACATACCCAGCGTGAGTATAAGCTACTGGGTCCGGGATTCCAACCCCTATCAAACACGTGGGAGGCCAGCGATGTAACCATTAGGTCATCTGCTGGTTTGACTTTTTTTGTTTTTATAGTGCAAACTCACAAACATATATATATGTGTGTGTATACTTAAAATAAAGGTCATATGTCCCCTAAAAATCAGCAATTAATTAGGACAACCTGTTAATTTGTGTTTAGGTATATTTAGGATGTGGAAGATAAATCTGGGATTACATAGAGTTATCACAGTAAGAGAAAACTAAAAATAGTCATTATTAATCCAAGTAAAATAAGACAGATAAATAAAACATCAGTTCTGGTTGATTATAAACGTAAAACATAGAAATTGCTAAAGTTTGTTGGAAATTAGAGTCTTGCCAAATCATCAACGGAGAAGAAATCTAAAATACAATTCAACTGTGGTGACAAAAAATGGGTAGATTGTGGCATACTCTCCCACAATTTTGGTTTCTCATTTAATTAGATTTTAAACATTAAAAATACTATTCTAGGGGTCAGCAAGTGGCATAGTTAAGGCATTGAATTCTCACATGGTAGATCAAGGTTCAAGTCACCAACCTGGAAGCTTGAAAATCATGCTGGGCTCAAGTGTGTGCATGCCCAAAATCCCTCCTGGGTGGGAATTTCTCACTTTTCTTTCTCTGTCTACTCTGTCTCTCTTGGGTGAGCACACTTACCCTGTGACAAAAAAAAAAAAAAAAAAAAAAAAAAAATTAGAATTGAAAAATTACTCTCCTACAACCAGCAGATGGCTTAATGGTTATGTTGTTGAACTCTCACGTAGTTGACTGCAGTTTGAGTCCTGGATCTGGTGACTTAAAACTCACTGGGTGCGTGTGTGTGTGTGTGTGTGTGTGTGTGTGTGCCCCCAAAGTTCTTAGAAGAGAATGTAGGAGAAGGTGCCCAAAATCCCGAAAGGAGAATGGCGAAAAAGGGATTGCATCATGGTCATCCCTCCTGGGGAGGGGAGGGCAAGTAATTTCTCACTTTGTTTCTCCAGTGCCCTATTGAAAAAAAAAACTCATCTGGTGACTTAAAACTCACTGGGTGCGTGTGTGTGTGTGTGTGTGTGTGCCCCCAAAGTTCTTAGAAGAGAATGTAGGAGAAGGTGCCCAAAATCCCGAAAGGAGAATGGCGAAAAAGGGATTGCATCATGGTCATCCCTCCTGGGGAGGGGAGGGCAAGTAATTTCTCACTTTGTTTCTCCAGTGCCCTATTGAAAAAAAAAACTCTTAAAAAAAACAAACAAACAAGCAAAAAAAAAACTCTTCTATACATTTGTTGAACAATTACAAATTACTGAGTAAAAAACCAGTTGGAAATACAGTAGGAAATCCTGAAATATATTCATAACTATGTCAAATGACATTTAAACACATATCCATCCTGTGACAGATGAAGAGAAAAATAGCTAAGTTGAAGTCTACAATACTGAATAGTTTATATTTAAAGTATAGATAAGAAAACATAGCATTTAATGGAGAAAGAGGAGGTGAGGGTGAAAATGATGGGAAAATTAAATATGAATAAAGCAGTCAAAAAAAAAGAAAGACAAACATTACATCCCAATCATGTCTATTGGGATGTATAAGCTTGAAAACACATGGAAATGGTGGCTATAGAAATGTCAGTGTCAATGGTGTGTTTTCTCTTTACTTTTCTTTCTTCAATGTGAGCTTAATGAGGCAGAAAAGTCTGTTTAAATTCCTAGATTGGTGTCTGAACACCTTGATTTTCTTGCTTCTTCTTCTTCTCTGAGTCCCTGAAGAATTATCTAAATTACAGTGAGTTAAAGCGATGAATATTCTTAACCAGAGAAAAATAACATTCACCAGGAAATGAAATGTGAAACAAGTCTCAGTTCCACTTCCTACATTTACTTGTTGAGACTCAAGGTAAGTTATTTAACTTTTTTCTGTTTTTTTGTTTTGTTTTGTTTTGTTTTTTGTATAAGGTATGTGAACTCACCAGAGGGGGGAAAAGTGAAAAATCCCCCCACCCAAAGGTGGGTGATCACCCAGCAATCCCTTTTCCTCTATTCTCCTTTTGGGATTATGGGCATGCACGCACAAATGCCCAGCATAATTTTTAGCTGCTGAGTCAGGGATCACACTGTGCTCAACCATGTGAGAATATAACACCTTAACCACCTGCTGGCCCCAGTTATTCAATCTTTATGAGCCTTAATGTCTTCATCTTAAAAACAGAGATATTAATAGTACTTATGTCCTAAAGTCCATATTGCATAATTAGATGTACAAAAATAAATCTCCTGCAAATCAGCTGAAATTGATTATAATCTTTTAAGCAAATCTATGATTTGCTTCATATAATAGTCATCTGGAAATTTGGATGCATATATTGAAAAATGATAACATGCATCGCTCCTTCTGCCACTGTCTATGACAATGAATTAAATGTAAAAAAGTCAAAGTCTTCAAAAGTAAGAGCTTCAGGTGCTCCTAAATGCAAGCTGTGGGGTGGAGATGTTAACAAGATCAGATACAATTTTGTATTTTAGATTTCATGTCTTTTGACACATTCTGAGAAGCTTTATAATGACCTCTCCTCCATCTTAAGGGGCAACCCAAGTAAAGTTGCTCTTTTGAAAAACTGAACAAAGGAGAAGTCTTAAACTTGAGCAATGCCAAACACATTTGAAGATGTAAAGGAGAATATATGAGAAACAAGAAGTTTACCTAAAATATTCATATTTAACATTAGAAAGACAAACATTTCATTATATGGAATGCTGCTAGGAAGGAGTTGATCTACATATAAGAAATATGGTTATAGGAGATTTCCCCAATAATCTTCCCGTAAGTGTCCCCTTTTGCCTAAGTTAGTATAAATAGGTTTTAGCACTAATTTTAAAGAGAGGAATTTTCTACATAGAAATCAATTGAGTGAGATTGATATTAATCTTCTTGTCTGAGTCCATGTGGCCCACCAGTCTTCAACCTTTCCTATATAGAGTTTCTAATTAACTTTTTAATTTCTTGGTCTTAAATATGAATGAATTGGACCAGCAGTTAGCATAATGGCTATGTCGCTGGACTCCCACATAGTCGACAGTGGTTCAAGTTCCGGACCCGGTGGCTTAAACTCACGCCGGGCGCGTGTGCATGCGTGCCCAAGATCCCGAGAGGAGAATGGAGGAGAAGGGATTGTGGCGTGGCCATCCCCCCTGGGGGGTGATTTCTCGCTTTCTATCTCTCTGTCTCTCTGTCTGGCGAGCGCACGTGCCCTATAGCAAAAAATCCTCTCCCCAAAAAATAAAAAAGATCACTAGATATTTGAGAAGAAACTTTAACATAAAACAGATAAAACAGTTACAACAGAACAAGACAAAAAAAAAAAAACCCTGAATAGTTAGATTCATGAGCAATGTAGTATTTCAAATACACACACAGATATTCTCAGAGACAAAAAGATTTATTTACTAAGTCAAAAATAAGAAAACACAAAACTGAAACATTCACAGAATGAAAGTGTTCTAGTAAAAATTTTTAAAGGATTAGTAAAAAGATAAATAGATAGGGCTAGAAGAGAAAGTCAAAATTCATCTCCTAAAATATACCATATTTTTCAAAAAAGGATATAATGTAGCCATGTAGGTGATAGGAGATCCAATGACTATTAAGTTGTAGAGTACAGTGAATTTCTTTGTTGGGCTCCCTATTCTTTAACCTCCTCTACCCCTACATTCTTGCTATGGTGTCATGGTTGGAGTTTATTTCTTCGTCAACGTCATATAGGTGGAAGTGTCAGGGTACTACAGTAGTTCTAAACTTGTAAGGGACTTTATTGTTCTCCCTGGCTCTCTGGATATTTACCGTTGCTGTATGAAGAGCAAACACATTTAGCTAGCCCATGGCTCTGAGACACAGAAGCACAGTCCCTCCAGCTGACTGACTCAGAGTGAAGCACTGCCACTTAGCTAAGTAATCAAATCACAGTAAGAACACGGAGAGGTGAGAAAAATTGAACAAGCACTATAAAATTTTATGTTTTGGGGAGGTTCATTGCCAAGCAACTGCTAATTGAAATAGAGATAAATAAGACACAAGTCATACAACGACTTTTAAAATGAAGAAATTCTAGAACCAAAGAAGATGTAATATTATAGTTTGAAAGACATAAACAAGGGCCAAACAAATGTAAACAAAAGGACATGATGATGGTATTAAACAACAAAAAGGGTAATAAATTACTTCATACCTTCTGGAAACAATGGTAGAGGGAGTAAACAGTTTTCATACAATATATAAAAGTTAGACATCATTAAGTATTGCTAACAGAAAAAAAAAATACCTATGAGACAGGAGCAGATAATTACTTCAATATTCTGAGGGAAAATTATTTTTACCTGAGAATTCACTGTCCAGGCAATCTATACCCAAAAATGAGAGAAGAATAAAGACAGGATAAATATGTAATATCTTAGGGATGGCAATGCAGTAATAAAATGCAATGTTCAGCAAGGTCGACCCACATGGGAAGGTTCTAGGTTCCCTTCAAGAAACCCCCCCGAGTATGTAGGCACGTGCCCCTGATTTGGGGTGAATTGTGGTGTCAAGATACCATTGGGTGTATGCTCCCTCTGATGTCTCATGCTTATGGAAAAAATAAACTAAAAAAATTTTTCATATTCATATTTGTTAATATTAAATATTTGTAATAAAAAATATATGTAGGTGCCAGCTCGTGGCATGGTGGTTAAGGCAGCTGGGTTCCGCAAGGTCAGCCACATGATTCAAGTCCCTGACCCAGCAGCTTAGGAAACACACAAGGTTCATTTGCATACGTTCCCAAAATCCTGACTGGAGGAAGAGATGGAAGAGAAGTCATTGTAGAATGACCTTTCCTCATGGGGAGTGCTTTCTCACTTTCTATCTCTCTGTCTCTCTCTGTTTTTCTGGTGAATGCACGCAAAACTGATCTCTACAAAGATTCAAACAGTGGGTCCTATTTTTCCTATATTAACATCACTCCTTGTAATAAATCCCCACCTAAGCAAACTGAATCAAGTTGTTAACCAGTTACAAAGTACAGTCCCTTTTTTTAAAAAAAGTTATTTTATTCTTTTTTTTTTTTTTTTTTTTTTTTAATTTGCTATAGGGCACATACACTCACCAGAAGAGAGGGAAAGAGAAAGATGCTATATCTGGGACTCAAACTGAGGTCAGCTATGAGAGTGTCCGGTGTTTCAACCACCATGCAAACTGCTGGCCCCACAGTTCTTTAGAAAGACTATTATCATGGCAAATATAGGACTAAAAGTTACCTTATTCTTTTTTATTTATTCACTTCTTCCATGAAGAAGATGATAATATGGCACCTCCAATAGGGTCTTGACTCCATAATCTACCCCTCCCAACCTCCCCGGCCTCAGCCAGCCCTGGATCATGGACCTGGATGTGCCCAGCATTCTCAAGGATTCCTGGAAGCAAACCTGGAACCTTCCTATGTGGGTCAGTCTTGTAGAGCATTATTTGTTTCCTCAGCTCTACCAACTGGTTCAAAAAAAATCATGATTTTTCTTTTTTTAAAAAATAATTGTAATTTATGATTTACATATAATTATTATACATCTTTGTAGGTTACAGTATGGTATTTAAAAGCAAGTATATGGTTTGTAATAAACAAATTGAAGATATAAGCACATTCACCACCTTTAGCATTTAATATCACATTATGTTCTGAATATTTGAAATGCATGCTACTGGTTATTCTGGAAGTATATGTTGAATTGCCAATAGCGTTCTTTACTGTGAAATTCAGTTCTAAAGAAACAGTGATCAAAAATCAAACAACAGAAAGTCTCAGTTTTTAAAATTGTATAAAATTTAAGAATTCTAAGCTAAGTAAACCTTTTAAAGTTTAGAACTAACTTTCCCCCCCAGCAAAGGCCAAGTATACCAGCAAGAGAGAGAGAGACAGAGAGAAAAAGAAAGCACCCCCCAATGGGTATGGTCAAACTGTAATCCTTTTCCCACCATTTCCCCATTCCATCAGGATTTTGAATATACGTGCACATCTTCCCAGCATGTTTTTCAAGTCACCAGGGGTGGAATTTAAACCATGGTTGGCCATGTGGGATCTCGCTCCCAATGCATAGCACATAACCACTGCACTATGGGTTGGCCCATTCTAAATATTTTTAAACATACAATCTCAAAATTGTTACTGACCATCTCATTATATTTATAAAATCTCATTTTAAATACAAAATTTTGCTTGCTTCCTATTTTATCAGTGTTCTTCCTATTTTATCAAAAACCTAGCACTGCATTTTATTAAAGGACTGTGGGATTATTTTTTTACTATTTTGTTCAATGTTCGTTGCATCAGAAGCCAATGTTAATTTTCAAGTATCCTAAGAATCAAGGCAGCAAAAAGTTTAGCATAATGAATCATACAAGATTTATGACAGCAGGCAATAACATTCAAAAGGTACACCTAGGATGCAATGTCTAACAATCTGTACTGAAGTTATTAGAAAGACAGCCTTGTCTAAAGTGAGAAATAAAAATATGGTAGTTAGGAAGATACATGCAAAATAACAAAGAAATTCATTTTTTAAAGAAATCAAACTAAAAATGGGTAGAAACCTAGACATTAAGACAGAAGGCTTCAGTAAAAATATACACCAAAGAATATATAGTAGGAATAATAAAATTTTATGGACTTCCATACTAATTTTAAAAACTTCAGAACTATCTGCATAAATTAATTATTCTTACTTGATAGCAACATTTTATATTTATTCTAGTCTTTTCTTTAAAAAGAAAAGATGAATATGATATGGTTGACAAATTTTGTTCTCCCCCAAATATTTTCCTGAACAAAGAGGGTACTTATTTGTGTCAAGAAAAATTTTCAGTAATCTGTTTCATTCCTAACCCTCCAATAAATTAATGAGAACTAGACAGCATCTCTACATAAGCCAACATTTCTAAGTATTTGTGAGGACTCGGAAAATATAAACAACAACAAAAAAGATATGCATGGCCCAGGCCTGGCTTAAAGCATTTTCTCCTTATTTTGATCTTTGCTTATCATGGAGAAATGATATCTATCCTTTCTAGGGAACTAAAGGGAGATACGATAATGCTCTGTAATATTAAGCTAAGTGCATAATGCTGATAATGACTTCTAATGTAATCTGGAAAATCTGGTTAGGCTGCCAGAAGCAAGGGAAGTTCATCTCCCTACAGAAATGAAACTTGAGACGAGCTGGGAATGAATGGATAGCTCAACCCAACGCTATCAAAATATAATTATTTCCCAGGTTCGTTTATACATAGGGAAAGGTTATCATATTCTCGAACAGTCTCAAGGAATACAAAACTTGTCAGTGATGAGAGACCCTGTCACTTTGGATAACAGATTACACTCAGTCCCAGGAGATGGCTTAAGACAAGTGGAGCCAAGTTAGAAATAGCCTGCAGGCAGCTGCTGAGTGTGACAACCCTGAGATCTTCAGGAGGCAGTCGAGTTCAACAGTGGTGCAGTCAAGCCCTTGTAGGCATTGACTCTCAGAGTTCAGTGACCAGAAATCTCTTGAAACTAAATGCAAATAATCAAGGCTACCAAATGCTTGGGGTTTATTTCCTTCAAATTGGTAAACTATTCACATTCACTGAAATTTTCAGTAATTATTATCTCGACACAAATCTCGACACAAGCAGTTAAGAGGATAAATATACTTTTTCTCCAAGGTTTGCTTGTCAAACTCAGATGTTTTCCTGTGTATTTGCTAAGGTATGTGCTATACTGAAGAATCTATTTTTGTCTTGTGTGAGCTTCTATTGATGTTATTGACACTATAAACAGACTTGATTCCACTAAGCAGCCAATCTATCTCACATAGCCCTCAATTTCCCTGGCATGCTATTGTTCCTTCAGGTCTCTATGACATCAATAAAAAGGAACAAAAAGTGCAATACTGTAAAGAAATAAGTTGATAGAAGAGGAGGCATCTATTACATATCTGGTGTGATACCAAGCATGCCACATAAGCCATCTCTGATATTTGCACAGAATTTTGCAAAGGACATTTGGGAGTAAAGTGGGATGACAGGCCCATCAGTTTTTAGGACTCAACACAACTCAGATTTAAATACAGGTTTTCTGAATCCAGAGCCCCAAGTTCTTTCATATCACAATACACTGCCCTGGTGCCCTGGCTCAGTGTTTTTTCATGTCCCCTATGCCTATAAAAGAAAACTATTTGGCTCATACCGGAGCACATTCAACTCTAAACAAATACTGTAAAAGTGGATTCCACTGCTCATGAATCATATGCCATCTTTCCAAAGATCTGAACTTCAACATAAATAGCTTAGTCTAGAGAACCTGTGTTATTCTAGCTCTGCTGCCAAGGTGGCATATTAACAGTCTGAGAAGCCAAACAAAAGTATATACATATATTTATTGGGTTGTCAGAAAAGTCATAATGTATTTTGCTATGTAAAAATGCATCATGACTTCTCTGATGACCCAATATATCCATTTACCTGTTTATCTATCTCTTTAACAATTATATGGTTATTTCTAAACACTTGGAATGGTACAGTGTTAGCTATGTTTCCTGAGATAAGTCTCTATTCTCTCTTTCCAATAAAGACCAGATACTGCAACACGTTCCTGGATATCTAAGAATTAGACTATGTCAGTAAAATTACATGACTTTTAATAAAATGTGATGAAAATTAATATAATCACTACATAGTTTCTCAGAATCTTAACATGGCATATTAAGAATGAAGAGATAGAGGCCAGCAGGTGGCATAATGATTACGTTGCTGGACTTCCATGTAGTCAACTGTGGTTGGAATCCTGGACCTGACAGCTTCGAATTCATGCTGTGCGTGTGTGTCAGCATGCCCAAAATCCTGAGAGGACAATGAAGAAGAGACTGCAGTGTGGCCATCTCCCCATGGGTGACTTTTCGCTTTCTGTCTCTGCCTTTCCAGCAAGTGCATGCAACCTAATAGCAAAAATCTCTCAAAAGAAAAAAAAAAAAAATGAAGAGAATTCTTTGTTGTTCCATTATTACACACTTTCATATAAGAACATTGGTTTAGAGGGACCAGCAGTTGGCATAATGACTGTGTCGCTGGACTCCCATGTAGCCGACCACTGTTTGAGTCCTGGACCTGGAGGCTTAAACTCACGCCGGGCACATGTGCCTGCGTGCCCAAGATCCCAAGTGGAGAATGGAGGAGAGGGGATTGCAGCATGGCCATCCCCCGTGTGTGGGGGGGTGATTTCTCACTTTCTGTGTCTCTGTCTCTGTTTGTCTGGCCAGCACACACGCCATATAGCAAAAACATCTCTGAAAAAAAAAAAAAAAGGTTTAGATAGATATAGCCAAGGAAACTTCTGAAACTTCTAAAGAATGTTCATGTACCTATGTCAACTATCTCTGTGCTTTATTCTAGGGGTAGTTTTTAAAGATTAGGCACCACCAGGTTAGCACAGTGGTTAAGGCTCTGAACTCCCACATGGCCAACTGTGGTTTAAGTCTTAGACCTAGTGGTTTGAAAATCATGCCAGGCAGATGCATGCGTGCCGGCCCAAAATCACAAGAGAAGAATGGAGGAGACAGAATTGCGGCATGACCATCCCCTGCTAGAGGGTGATTTCTCACTTTCCCTCCCACTGTCTCTCTCTATATATAGTGAGAGCAAACACAAAACCCAAAGACTAGAATGTAAATAGCCACTGTGTTGATTGTCTCTGAAGTAAACCTAATTGCCCACACATTTGGTCTGAATGTCACATTTACTGACATTGAAACAGAAATTAACTCAGAAAACTTCAAAAACAATAGGACCCTAGAGAATAGCTATAGGTGAAGGTTAAAGTATTGGTTGCATCCTGAATTCAGTCTGGAAGGTTTTCCCACCTATGTTTCAGTTTTGTTAAGAGAAAACTAGATTTCAGTTTCCTTTCTCATCCTAGCACTAAATCCACAGTTGAAACAGTATAAAACTGAAATAATTTAGGAAACATTTAATGTTAAGAAATAATTGAAATGCATTTTTCTCATCACCATACAGTATTTCGTTCCTTTGTGATATATAACCCTAAATCTGAAATACTTCAAATAAAGTTTCCTTTTTTGTAACCTGTTTAGTTTGAGATACGAATATTGACTTAAAAATCAATCAACCAACAAAAACTTAAGCAAAAAATTTCCATTGGCAATAAATACAATGTTATTTTTCTGTATAAGATGACAATGTATAATAATTAAGTCAGGATAATAGTACACCCATTGCCTCAACCTTTTGTCATTCATTGGTGTTAGCTACATTCAAATTTCTGTTTTTATTTACTCTGATAAATACAGTAAGTTGACATTAACTATACTACTGCATTTTATAACACTAGAAATTTTTCTTATCAAGCTTTAATTTTTCTCCCATTAAGCAATACCCCTCTCTCCCTGTCCCACCCCTCCTAGGTTCTGGGAATCATTCTTCACCTACTTCTATGAGGTTATTTTGTTCAACTTCCACATATGAAGAGAGACTATGTGCTATTTCTCCTTGTGTGCATATTGGTTATTTCATTTAATATAATGCCCTCCAGACTCACCCATTTAACCTCAAATGATAAGAGTTTATTCTTTTTAATGGGTGAATAGTATTTTATTTAAATTTATTTATTTACATTCATTCACTGTACATCATTATAGCATACAAAATGAGATTTTTTCCATCCAGAGTACACTGTATATTGTCTCAATCAAGCACATCAACATACATGTTATTGTCAATGGTGAATAGTATTTCATCGTGTGTATGCATGTGTTAAATTTTCGTTATCCATTCATTTTGCTACAGACACTTTGGATGATTCTATAGTATGACTATTGTGAATTGTGCTCCAATAATTTCTGGGGTACTATTACCAATATCTTTATGACATACTGATTTCCTTTCTATTGGATATATAGACAATAGAGGGATTGTTGAATCACAGGGCAGTTCTATTTTTAGTTTTTTGCCTGATTGATTGTTTTCTGCATAGAACCTGCATACCATTTTCCATTGTGGCTATTATGATTTACATTCTCATCAATAGTGTAGAAGAGTACCCTTTTCTCTGTGTCCTTGCTAGTATTTGTTGTTTTTTGTCTTCTAGATAACAACTGTTTTGACTAGGGTGAGAAAATATGTAATGCTGGTTTTAATTTGCATTTCCCTAATGATTAGTAATGTTGAACATTTTTCTTATGTTTCTTGGTCATTTGTATGTCTTCCTTTGAGAACCATTTATTTAAGTAATCTGCCTATTTGTTAATCAGTTTAAGAATGAATTAGAGTTCCTTGTATATTCGTATTATTGATCCCTTGTCAAATGTGGAGTGTGAAGAATTTTCTCTTTTTCTGTGACTTGTCTCACTCTGTTAATTGTTTCTTTTACTGTGAAGAATATTTTTCAGTTTGATATCATCTAATATGTCTAGTTTTCCTTTTATTGCTTGTTTTTTTGAGGTTTTATTCATGAACTCTGTCCATTTCAATGTTTTGAGGTGATTCCTATATTTTTTCCTAGTGTCTTCATAGTTTGACATTTTAATAGTATATTTATAAGGAAAAATAGCATTTGTATATTATGACTGGGTTAGCTATTAAAATATAGTAGAAATGAAAAATCTTGGAAATAAGAAAGAAGGACAAACCATCAACCAAAGAATATTTAATATTGAAAAAAATTTACATAGACAGTAAGAGTCTCCTAAGAGGGCTCAACAGTGAAGGTAGAAAATGGGCTGGGATTCCAGAAAAGGTAAACCACGGGACCAACAGATGGCATAATGGTTATGTTGCTTGACTCCTACGTAGTCAACTGTGATTCAAGTTCAGAACCCAGAAACTTAATACTCACACTGAGCATGTGTGCATACTTGCCCAAAATTCTGAGAAGAGAACGAAGGAGAAGAAATTGTGGTGTGGCCATTCCCCCTGGGGAGTGATTTCTCACCTTCTGCCTTGCTGTCTCTCTCTAACCCTCTGGCAAGTGCATGTGTCCTATAGCAAAAAGCAAAAAGCTCTCTTAAAAAAAAAAAGAAAGAAAACAGACCACAATCTCTCAGTTTGTTGAACTTTAGTTTGATTGAAGAAACTATACAAACACCTACAAATAACTACCTCTACATGTGTTCATTTCCAAATATAAAACTAAAAATTATATCCTAGAATTCTTTGAGAGTTAAGCAAGCTGAGGTATTAGTATTACCTACTAAGCATTTAGAGTTATGCCTTCCATCTGCTTTTCCATTCTCTGTATGTAAAAAGGGGAATGCTGGGGCATTGCATGTAAACATTAGATCATCAGTCAGCAGGTAGGTAGATTATCTTTCAAATGTTAGCATTGTGAAGGAGCAACACTTAGGCAGCCAGTGACGGGCATGGTGGTTAAGGGAGCTGGATCCCACATGGCTAATAGCATAGTTCAAGTCCCAGACCCAGCAGTTTGAAAATCTCACTGGGTGTTTGTGTGTGTATGCCCAAAATCCTGAGAAGAGAATGGAGAACAGGAGAACAGACTATGGCATGACCATCCCCCATGGGGCATGCTTTCTCACTTTCCTTCTCTGTCTTTCTCTAGCAAGTCCACATACCATCCAGAAAAATTTTCAGAAAATATAGAAAGTATTTTTTCCTTGCTGCAGAGCATCTTACTTGACACCCAAACATAAATACCAGACCTTTAATCCTAGATATGTTAAGAGTAAATAGGCTAAGTAAGAGGCATTCTTTTTTACCCACAAAATACACCCCAAAGCCAACCTCCTAAGCCTCCTAGCTTGTTTGAATCATCATGCCTCTTTGACCCTTATGTACTTACTCAGCCACTTTCTTTTTCTGAAATCTGCTTCCGATTTTTCCACATAATGACTTATACTTTGCTTTCCATTTGGGGGTGGGGGAGGACAACAGTCAACTACTCCATATATTTGATTCTTAGTCCCATTTTCTAGGCCTTGATCACAATTTCTCTTTATGATACACATTAGCCCAGGTTATGGCCTTTGCCACAGGTCATAGGCAAACACCCTCAATTTCAACCCCAAATTGCCTTCACACTTTCCTACTTCTGTGTGTTAGGCAGTACTTCTACCAGGCTCACTCCTGTATCACATGCAATATCAGTTCTTTATGTCTTTCAAAAAAGACTGTCCATTGATGATACCTCATTGAGCTTCTATCGTATCTGGAGAATTTAAGAATACCTACTATGGGTATTTGTAATTTTTACACCTCCACAACAGTGTAAAATGCCATATTCAAACCTTAATAACAAAACTGTTAATAAATTAGGAATATCTTTCTTTAGTTGGCTTGATTCTTTCTCTTTATGTCTATATTCAAATGATGATTTAAAAATATTAAAAGAAGGGACCAGCAGTTAGCGTAATGGCTATGTCGCTGGACTCCCATGTAGTCGACCGCGGTTCAAGTCCCGGACCCGGCGGCTTAAACTCACGCCGGGCGCGTGTGCGTGCGTGCCCAAGATCCCGAGAGGAGAACGGAGGAGAAGGGATTGCGGCGTGGCCATCCCCCCTGGGGGGTGATTTCCTGCTTTCTATCTCTCTGTCTCTCTCTGTCTGTCTGGCGAGCGCACGCGCCCTATAGCAAAAACCTCTCCAAAAAAAGAAAAAAAAAAAAAAATTGAAAAAAAAAATTGAAAAAAAAAAAAATTAAAAGAAGAGACATATCTGTCTCCTATTATATGAATTTAAAGTTAAAAAAAGAAACAAAGCTGTTGACAGGTACTATATAGAAAAATATTATAGATTTAGTTATATTTATAAAAACATGGTTCATTCGCTATTCAAAACATAATTTTGAATGAAATTAATTTTCACATTCTGATAATCTAAAACTAGTAGACCTATAATCATGTTCATTTTTAAAAATTTTCAAAGTACATGCAAAGCAATTTAACTCAATTAAGAATTGCTTAGCATGGATTTCCTTTTATCAACAACTTAAATACTGCTGCATCAGCCCTTAAATACAAAGTAAATGCAATGAATCCTCAATATCTAATTTAAATTGTTTTATATTACAACTGAGAAAAACACAACAATAATGATAATCCCACTATGTTATGCTATACAATTGCCCTTTGAGTTATTAGTGACATTTATTGTCTTAGAAGTTGAGCTAGATTATATCATATACTGTAGTGCTATATATATATAAATAGATAGATATAGATATAGATATATAGATGTATGTGTGTGTGTGTGTGTATGTGTGTGTGTGTGTGTGTGTGTGTGTGTATATATATATATATATATATATATATATAAATGCTATTGGAACTCTTGTGAAATCTACAAAAGCTTTCCTTCCTAAATTTGATTATGGAATTTAGAATACATGCATACCAACATAAATACATATTTGTGTGTAGGTATAGATATATACACACACACACACATATTTACATCTATCTGTCTACATAACATCTATGCCTTCATGCCCCATATGTATAATATACACACATCTATAGTTACATATGTATGTGTACATGTACATACATACACCCATATGCACACACCCCTACATGTAACTAGGCCTATCTACCTAATAACCATACCTGTTCTCTACACTATCCTCCCACACCTACAAATACCTGTACACATACATGCACCTCTCTGTACTATCATTAACATCTTGCTTTCAGATAATACCTGAGATCTGCCCTGTACCTTCAATCAGTGTCACATGGTACCGTAGAAGTACAAATGGCCTTTGAATAAGAAAATTTGATTTCAGATCTAGTAGGCTGTTTTCTCTCATTAGTATCATAGCTAGGTACATTGACTTTTTTAAGGTTTTTGCTATAGGTTGGATACACTTGCCAGAAAATAAGTGGGAAAGTGAGAAATCAGCCCCTACGGGGATGGCTACACTACAATCTCTTATTATTCTCCTCTCAGGATCTTGGGTACTCACGCACATGGTGTGTGCAAGACTGGAATCTTAGTCAGCTATTTGGGAGTCTAGTACCTTAACCACCACACCACCTGCTGGCTTCCATACTGATTTGTTTTTAATTTCCTTATGAGGGAAACAACCCCAACCTGGCAGAATCATAGTTAGATTCAAATGTGTCTTATGAAGTTGTACAAATTATTATTACTAATACTTTACTAACTACAAATTATTATTACTGATACTTTACCAACTACAATATGAAATATCTATGGCAGATGAAAGTGTCTTGTGTATTACTACCTCAAAGGTTATTTGAAACTTTCTACTTAGTTCCTGCTATATCAAGTGAATTTGGGAATTCTGATCCTGAATATGATACTAAAAAAAATCTAGAAGTTATTATAATAGTTACTATCTATGGAATTAAAATATTTAAAAATCATTATCAGAACTGTTAATGTAACTTTCTGATTTTAAACTTTTCTTTCATATGAGAAAGGCAAAATACATAACAAGTATAGATATGATGCTTTTGGGTAAACAAAAAAGTAATGTGTATGTGTAGGATTGTATATATAGTTTAAAATAAAGCATATGCATTTTGAAATAAAACAGGAAATAAAGATATAAACAAGAGAAAATTAGTTTTTAATTTTTGTTTGTACACGTGGTTGGAATTTTTCATTTTATTATTATTCATGATAAAGCGTGTGCATGAGAGAGAGAGCGAGAGAGAGACTCTCCATACAGATTGGTCATGCTGCCATCCTCTTCCTCCAGTCTTCCAGTCCACCTGGACTCAAAATATGATAAGCATATGGCTTCCAGCTCTGCAGTCCAGTAAGCTACCAACTGTGCCATGGCATAGTTGGGGCATGGCTTGAATTTTTTAATTTTATAATTTGTTTTAATGATCAAGAAAAGATATGAACAGTATTATGATCATTTGTTTTCTTCATCCATTACATTTTAAAAGTTTCACAAATAACCCTCCTCTATTAAATTCCCAATATTTATTGATCCTGTACTGTATATAAGATGTTATCCTCAGGGAGAGAGAACCAGTCCACTTGGGCTACTTCTGCTTAAATAGGTGCGAAGAATACTTTCTTGAATATTTCAACCCATAACACTGACCATACAATAAGTTCAAAACACATTTTAGGTAAAAATACAATTGCTTGAAATTTTCATTCAAGACCTGAATTACAAGGGATTAGGAAATTTAGGTATGTGTAAGCATTCTGAGAATAACAGCCTTGTCCGATTCTGACCACAACTGCTTTAAGTCATTTTTGAATTTCACAGGAAAAACTGAAACCAATGATAAGACTGTCAAGTCTGGTTCTGATAATATTTCATCTTGTGAAAGTCTTGAGTAGAAAATTAGTAACAAGCATTTAACACTTTATCATTCTTGCTGAGCAAAATACCAGAAAGAATGCTAATTTTTCTTTACGAAATTATAAATTAGTCATCCCACTGGGTTTAACTGCATTCTGTGAAGACATAAAAAGATGGGGGGAAAATTTCTTTTTAATGTACCACTGGAAACCAGAATCCAAAATTATATGAATATACAACATGAGGGTAAATTTATCTAAAAGATATATCACAAATTTCCATTCCAAGAGGGAAGGGGATGAGGATTCATAATTGAATACCCTAAGAAAATATTTTCCAAGTATTTAGAGAAAACTGAAGTCATTCACTTTGTGCAATTCAACATTTTAAAATAAACTGGGAATTAGTAACTAACTCTTGCCCGGTGCTGGTCAAAATAATCAACTGAATACAATAGTATTTATAGAAGTAATTATACTCATCTAAATTAATACACAATTAAACATTAACAATACATGATGCTATATAATATTTTTATGTTTTCAATAATATACCCTTAATAAAACTGTCCAAGTGTGATAACTTTGAAGACACAATTTATATTGTTGCACAGAAGCAACTTCTTTTTTTTTGAGGTTTTTGCCATAGGGTACATGTGCTCACCAGAGAGAGAGAGAGAGAGAAAGAGAGAGACAGAAAGAGACATTGAGAGGAAAAGTGAGAAATCAACTCCTAGGGGGGATGGCCACACCACAATTCTTTCTCCTTCTAGGATCTTGGGCACCCACGTACATGCACCCTGCATGATTTTCAACTTACTGGGTCAGGACTCAAACCACAGTTACCCATGTAGGAGTCCTGTGATGTAACCACTATACCACCTGCTTGTCCCCCAGAAGTAACTTTTTAAGTTAGACAGCTCTCAAAGAAAGTTAGAGATTTGGGAATTAAAATCTTTTACTTAATGTTCCTTTCAGTATATTCCAAGTATCCAAGAAAGGCCAGGCTCTGCATATATTGTAAAGAGAGAGAGACTACAATTAATTAAGTTACAAGAAAAGCATGGATTGGGTAAATGTTCAAGATACTCTCAAGGGTGTGATGACTTTCTTTAATACAACTAATTTATTTCATTATGATTCTTACAGAAAGAGGTCAGACATTCCCTTGCTAGAGAGTGCATGCTAAGTCAAACCAGCAATCCTCTCTCATCCCGTTCCTAAAATTTTACTAGTCTTAGAAGTCAAACTAATGTTTATCCCTAAATTCAAATTAGTGCACTATAACAATGCCCACTTCATCTTCTCGTGACATCAACATTGCCTAATTTAGGAAAAAAATCTTGGACTTAAACTTGAAACATTTTACATTAAAAATAAAGTTTCTTGAATAGACAGTCATCCCTCACAGGAAAATTTTTCAAGAAATTGCAACTATTGTAATAACATAGGCCTATTCTGATTCAATAAAGAACATTCAAAGCTTACTTGCCCAAAGTCAAAGTGATAAGAGATATGTTCAGAACTTGAACCTACTACATCGTGCCCTAAATACTGTCTTTCTTGAATCTGGTTTAATTTTACAACCTTTATATACTGTAGTTTGTCTATTTGTCACTTGGCCAAATTAGTCAAAGACATCATTGACAAACTTATTGAGCTCTACAAACCTGCTAATTTGATAGACTTGCTATAATTCTTGATCAAATCAATTTAACAAAACAACAAAAATCCCATAAATTCCTAGTTCAACATAGAATTGTAAAAACTCAGCAAAGCAGTGAATCTGAGAGACAGGCCTTCAAAAGCCTTCTCTGCACAAAGCCTCCAAAAATTTGTCACTCCCAGCTGCCAGGGATGAAACTTTTTTCTTCCTTGGACAGTTCATTTATTTCATTTCTCAGAGTTCTTAGGAAGCCACCTGATTCTGAAACAACTTTGGTTCTTATGGAAGATGGTTAGTGGAACCCTTGTAGAAGTGTTAAAAAATTGAAGGGAATTTTATGCACCCTGAATAAGAATTACCACTCATCAATTCAAAAACCTCACACTGGGTTAAAATCTAATTTCATATAGCAACTTTCTCTATGAAAATATAAAATTTGAGAACTTTATACATTCTCCCATTTAAATAGTTTCTGACCATGTTTTCTCCTATCTCTTGCCACACTCTGTATGCCAGGACTATATACATTGATTTACTCACTTGCTGAAAAAAATGAAGTAGAGCAGTAATTCTCAAGCTTTTATATGCATCAGGACCAACTAGAGGGTTTGTTAACCATAGATGGCCAGCCATAACTAAAGAGAATCTGATGCCCCCCACCCAGGAAAACAGGAGACAGAAACAGCAATTATTTGCATTTGTAGTAAGTTCCCCATATTATCGATGCTGCTGAGGATGAAACTTTGAGAATCACCAGATTAAAGAATTACTCTACTTTTTCCCTTATTCTTTTATTAATCCAGTCTTAGTACAATTAGTGTGTCTGTATGTATGTGTATATATGTGTATATATATATGTATTAATACCCTGATTTTATATAGACATATATATATAGATAGATATAGATATATATATCCTGTTATATATATAATGAGGATTTTAAATGTGTATGTATATACACACACACACACACACACACAGATATATGTGTGTGTGTATGTATATATAAATAAAAAACACTGATGATTCAAAAAGATCAGGCTACCAACGGTATTTTTACCTTGTTTTCTAAATTGACTGCCTTTAACTGAGAGGGTCTTTGATTTGTAATGATTTGGAATTGTACTTTTATTTGTTTATATAATGTTTTTCAACAGAATTTTGACCGATTGCTTGATTTTCTTTTTCTGACTGGTTGGTTCTCTCTTGTTACCATTATTCTCGTTTTTAACCCAAGTAAGTGCGGGTTCCAACATTTATTTTCTTCATCTCACTTTGTTATATTTCACCCATGAATTGGTCTGCATCCCTGTATTTATAGAAACCAATTTCAGTAATCAACTTCCTCAGATTTTTGTCTTTCAAATATGGCTCCCTTTATTAACTATGCCACATTGATAACTTCATTACAGTTACATATTGCCCTTTCCCAAATTACTTCCTAGTGTCTACCCACAATGTTAGCTTTTTTTTTTTTTTTTTGTCAGTACTTCTTAATGTACTAAGAAATATCTGGTGTTAAGGTTCTTTCTTGTCACCCTAAAATGGATTCTAGTAAATCATGTGTAGAATTATTAAGAATTCAATCACATAATTCCCCAGACTACAGCCATGTCCATATAAAGCCAACTTCCATGGCACCAATATTTATTCTTTTCCTATTAGTTTCAGACTTTTACAGTATCCTTCATGGGGAGAATTTTAAAATATCCCTCCTGACCTTCTTATACTTAATATGTTTTAATACATTCCAGGGCAAAATATTTGAACTAAATGTTATGGCCCTTGCCTAATTTACATGCCCTGTGTAACTTAACTGATGTTATAGTAAATTTGTGTTATAACCTTGACTCTTTGAATATTCAGTCCTCCATAGGCAAAGATTTCGGCCAATATTTTGCACTATTCTCCTTTAAAGACAAACCATTTTCCTTTCAAGATAGTATGGGAGCTGAAACAAAATTCTGCACTTACCTCCATACAGTCTTTTGGAACACAGCTATTCTAGTCGATGACTGACTGCATATAACCACAGTGGTCCCATACGATTATAATGAAGCTGGAACAGTTCCTGTTAGCTACTGATGTAATTATTAACAACTCTTAGCACAATGTATGAGTCACGTGTTGGTGACATCGCCACTGAAAACAAACCTACCATGCTGCCATTCATATAAAGCTGGTAACACATACAATTATATACAGTTGCTAATACTTGAGAATAGTAACTGACTATCATTACTATTGGCTTATGTATTTATCATTATCACAGAGTATACTCCTGCTTATAAAGAACGTCACTGTACAACAGTATGACATAGTATGTTGGTTACTGTTTGATCAAATCAAGCACAAGAAGAAAGGATGCCTCTTGCGTTACATTGTTCATTGTGGCCCCTAAACATATAAAATCCACCATATATACTGAACATCTTAGGGATGTGGTAGGTTATACCATCTAGGCTTCAATAACCATATTCTGATCATCACACAATGTTGGAATCACCTGAAGATTTATTTCTTAAAAATATCCTCAATAAGGATGCATGACTATAATTGTATTCTGCATTCAATCAACTTAAGTTTCCTTGAATTTGGGGCATTGAAACCACTGTGCTAGATGGACTCTGTCAAATCAAAGGAAAGCTGAAAGTTGCAAAATAGAGAAATGGGCTAAGTAGCAGTTTGTACCAGACTGGGATTTCATTTGACTTTATTTTGGATCATTGGGGACGTCATGACACATTTTTGCATAGAAAACCAGAAAAATACATCGTGACTTTCTCAACAACCTAATATAATGGCAATCCAACTCCATTGACTTGAGCGAGCAGGAATTTACCTATTTATCTTTATCATCAGAAAGCTGTAGGTAAACAGTATAGCTGCAGTGTTCAACATCCCTAATTCCCTCAGTCTTTGCTTAGAATGAGTCTTTCACTCTTATTGTTGACTGATAGTCACAAGAAATCCCCATCTACTGCCCCCTACTTCCAGGTAGGAACAGTGAGAAATGACAAGCAAGGTGAAGTTTTTATTAACTTGACTTCAAAGAATTTTACCAGATTTTTAAGATAACTGGTGTTATATTTCTACTTGTAATAGTAGTCAAAGGAAAGAACTTAATTTAACAAAATATATTTCACCCTCAAATAAAATCAGAGTTCTTTGAGGTGGGAAGAAAGAGTTATTAATAATGTTCGCCATCTCATCCACAAACACACACAGTTATGGGTAAATTCAGGTGTAGAGAATCTAAACTATCCTCCATTGGAGAAAACCTATACAAGAGTATAAAATTATAAAGACAAAATTGGGTATGAACGTTATCATTTAGAATAAGAATAATCCTGTATTATAAAAAAAATTTAATAAATAAAGATAGAAAATACAATTACTGGCTCATGTGAAGACATTGCTAGAGCATGGCCAGGACCTGGATCTGGTGTCTGTCTCTTTCTCTACCTACAAGCACACACACACACACACACACACACACACAATAGAGGTGTTAAACATCTATAGAGTCCTTACATACAATAGGGTTCATTATTTGCTTGCCAGCTAGCTCTATTAAAACACAGTCTATGGTGTACCCATCCATTCATTTGTAAACAAGAAAATAAAGAAACAAAACTATTTCTAAGTACTAAATAGTCCTTGTTATTAAACTGTCACACAGATAGTCTTGGTGGTTTGCTATTTGTCATTATTTTGATACAAGATTACATAATTAAAGAATATCGTACAATGATTTTAAAGTTAATGTATTAGTCATTCAAATGAAATATATTTGTCATAAATCATTATCAAAGTAAAAATTGCATTTGAAGTCTATGTACTGAATGTCTCCGTGTATGTTACTATATTAATAAACCATCTAAATAACTAGTTTAAAGTAGTAATGTGACTTTTAGGAGTTTTCAATACTAGAAAAGCACTAGGTTTCTAATGATCTAATCACCTGTATGAGACAAGGGATCTTTGAATGTGCACATACAGAAGCATAACATTTTAGAGGTTGATAATAAGTATAAGTCCATTGTAACTCTTTTTAAGTAATTTTGCTACTTAATAAAAAATTGAATTTCTTATATTTGTTCTATAAAATATACTTTAAAGAAATCATGTATAAGGGAAGCTTTTTAATGACTCGATTGCAAACCCAAATATATTAACACCATTAATCTTGGAATACCTTCTCTCTATCAAATGTAGCATACATAGAACACAATAATACTGTGTTTAATCCCCACTTGTAAGTTCTGATGACTTAAATAAAATACAAGAATATATAGTAATACAGGTATACAGTAATAAGGTTTACCCAGTTTATTTCTACTGTACCTGAGCTATTTGATTTTGAAAAAGGTAATTAACTTTTCTATTAAATGTCCAGAAGAAATCATATGGCCTCAGCCATAACATTTGTCTGTTCTAGGAAAATATGAATTTAAGACATGGACTTGAATAACTAAATCTATCTATCATCCCAACCTGTCAAATAATTTGTTCCCTATTAGGGAAAGATAAACCAGAAATCCTAATGACTATAATGTTAGTATACAGACCCTAAAATATAAACATAGTATAGTCATAGAGCATGGTACATAGTTGTGCTAAAATATCTGAAGAGTAAAATCAATAAGCCAAGTTTGGGGGACCAGCAGTTAGCATAATGGCTATGTCGCTGGACTCCCACGTAGTCCACTTCAGTTCGCATCCCGGACTCGGTGGCTTAAAACTCATGCTGGGCACATGTGCATGCGTGCCCAAGTTCCCAAGGGGAAAACGGAGGAGAAGGGATTGCGGCGTGGCCATCCCCCCGGGGGGGGTGATTTCTCACTTTCTGTCTCTTTGTCTCTCTCTGTTGAGCGCACGCACCCTATGGGGGGGGGGGGAGGACACCTCTCCAAAAATAAGCCAATCACGAATAAGTAATCAATAAGCAAGGGATAAAGTTAACGTAAGGCAAACAGCCCCTTTGCAGATAAAACCATTTATTCATCCACCATAGTTTATCACATGCTAACTGTTCAATGACAATGTGTTAAGTTCTATAAATAACATGGTAAAGATTAGTAAAACAAAAAACCTAGAAGGTAAAAGGCTAAAAAGATAGTATGTAGGTTATACAAGAACACTGAACAGTCCTGTAGTGTATGTGAGTAAACATTCAAAATGTAAAAATGTCTTAATAACAACTATATAGTGATTCTGTTTTCTCTTGCTGGATAAGAATACAATATTTTTATTTCTAAATGTGGTTTAAGAATTAGATCAATGGGTCAGATGGTGATACACAAGTGAAGTACAACACTCTGCAACGTAGACCAATGTGGGAAGATTCATGGTTCATGCCCAGAGACCTCTCTCAGTCTGCTGGGCACATGTGTACCGATATCTAGGCTGGTTGAAGCTGGAGTAGATCATGGTGCTAGGACCCTGTTAGGGTTCTCTCTTTCTCAGAATAAACACATAATTATTTAACTTGCCATAGAGCATGTGCACTCATACAGAGACAGTGAGAGAGAAAGTAGAAAAGCACCCCGATGGTGGATGGCCATGCTACAGTCCAGTCTCCTCCATTTCTTCCCCCTTTCAGAATTTTGGGTCACATGCACATGTGCCTGGTATGCTTTCCAAGCCACCAGATCCAGGACTTGAATCATGCAGCTGGTCATGTGGGAACCCAATTACCTTAACCATCATGCCATTGGCCAGTCCACAAACAACTTTTTTTCTTTTAAATAACTATATAAATGTAAATATAGAGATTATCATCTTAAATTTTATGGAAAAGTGATATAAACATAACCATGAGAGAGCAGAGTTAAGACAAAAATTTATTTTTATTCTTAATTCCAATGGACTCTACATGAACAAGGAAGGTAATGAGCAGCCAAGTTCTCTTGGAGGAAAAAAAAAAAAAAGAAAATCCTGCAAAATATTTAATATAGATGACTGCTATTTGTGTAGTTATTTCTGTGAAGTTCTGAATCTTGAGCTGACTGACCTAGAAAAATATGGTTTCCTCCCACTTATCTGAACTCCAGTGCAATAAGTAGTAGAAAAGAGATGACACAATTGGGGAATTAAGGAGAAGCCAATAATTATTGATCTCCTAAACTTTGTATATAGTTTGAATTTTATCTTCCAGTTTGTTTTAATTGGCAGGGAGCACGTGCATTTACCAGAGGGCAAGCAAGATAAGAAAGCATTCCCATGATAGGGTGTTCTCACTCCAAAATCTTTCATTTCTCCTTCCTGTTAGATTTGGGGCATACACCCATGTACAGTGTGCTTTTCAAGCCACTTGGGCCTAGTTTCAAACCACAGTTGGCCATGTGAGTTCTGGCTCCTTTAGGGCTGGCCCTATAGTTTGTATTTTATCAGGAGAACACTTAAGAACATTTTAATAATTTTAACTAGAAATATATTATGGTGTTGAGACAAGCAGTTGCTGCATTGGCTACATCACTGGACTCCCATGTAGTTGACCGTGGTTTGGGTCCCAGACCCTGTGGTTTAAACTCAGGCTGAGCACACGAGTGTGCGTGCCCTAGATCCCAAGAGGAGAATGAAGGAGAAGGGATAGCAGTGTGGCCATCCCCTTGAGCGGGTGATTTCTTGCTTTCTGGCTCTCTGTCTCTGTCTTTCTGGTGCCCTACAGCAAAAATCTCTCAAAATAAAAAAATCATGGTGTCATTTAGGGTTTGTTTAAGCCAGCCTCAAGTGGGAAGAACTTAGAGAATTTCACATGATCTCACCTGCAGGTGCAATCAAAAAAAAGATTTTTTCATACAAGTAGAGAAAAGAACTAGTTACCAGAGGCCGGGGAAGAGTAGTGGAAGGAAGGGCTAGCCAGTACTCAGTCAATGGGCACTAGTTAGAACAAGTATTACGGTTGCGCTGCAGTAGGGTTATTATAGTTAGCAATAATATACTGTATATTTCACAATAGCCAGGAGAGAAGATTTTGAATTTGTCAGTACAAAGAAATTATAGATGTCTGAGGTGATATATATGCTAATTACCCTACTTTTATCATTATACATTATGCACATGTATTAAGATATACTGCATCCAATAAATACTTCCATTTACTATGTATCCACTAGTACAAAGTAAATTTTAAAAAATCATAGCCATGGGCCCCATAGCTGGTGATCACTACAGGGCTGGAGAGAGTTTGAAGAATTAAAAAGATATTTAATTGACTGACTAGAAAGGACTCTGACTGGCTGAAAAAGTAGGAAAATGATGGCTTAATTTCAGCAAATGGTTGATATTGGTGAAAGACTTAGGGGAAAAGGCCCTATGTTAAGCCCATCAAAGTAAACATAGCCACAATTTAAGTGTCTATATAAGTAGATGTGTTCAAACTTTAATTAGAAACAACTTTTAAGAGCAAAGACTTCCAGCTCATGGAAATAGGAAATGGATGGTAACTGCAAGTGTGGAAATGGACAAAGCAGTCCAGGGAGAACATGGGCCCTGAGAAGGAAGACCAGAATAGAACCCTGTGGATCAACAATCAGCGGGATATACAGAAAATGGAAGTCAAAAACCAAAACAACAAAAATAAGGCAGTGGGAGTATAAATTAGGAGAATGCTACTGCTGTTTGTAAACAAAGGAAGACATTCTTTTTAAAAAGAATGGAAAGGTATTCTTTTTAGAATGCTGTAGAAAGGTGATAGATAGTGATGGCTGAAATAAGGAAGGTACTGCTGATGTGACAAAAGCACAGTGAGTGAAATAGAGACTAGAGTGAGTCAAAATGAAATAAAAGTGGAGAAAGCCATCGTAGGCATTTCCTTCAAGAATTGTGTGCTTCATTTTGGATAGATCCTATTGATTTGTCTGTGAATCTTCTCTTTGCCTACATATAATCTGTTAATCCATCTGTAATATTCACCTGACACATTTTTTTAGTTTTCATATGTAGAAGTTTAATTTGGGCCTTTAAATATACTCCACACCGCTATCTAACATTTATTTTAGTTACAATTAACTACTTTATTACTAACATCTGTGTCAGCCTTGGGCTGGTATCAATTATGTCATGTATCACCTCTTTATAGGTCACATTTTCCTGCCTAATTGCATGTCTATCTTTGAAAGAAAGCCAGGCTGCTGTAAATTTTATCTTCTTCAGTACTGGATATTTTTGTGTCCTAATCAATATTCCTGAGCTTTGTTCTGGGACATAGCTCAGTTCCTTGGAAACCGATTGATACTTTCAGGTCTTGATATTAAAATTTTGTAGACAGGACCTATACTGTGCTTTTCTAGGTTCATTAAATCCCCACTGCTGAGACAAAAGCCTCCTGAATCTGAAGGTTTCCCATGTAGTTGATATGAGCAGGCACTGCCCTCATCCTATGTGGGCACCAGACATACTGACCTCTAGTCCTTTGGGAAGCGTCTTCCAAACTTCAAGTGGTGTCCTGAGACATACATGCTGATCAGTACTCAACTGGATCTTAGGTGGTTCTCTAAAGATCTCTGGAGTTTTCCGTGTATCTCTCTTCTTCAGTATTCTCTGTGAAATCTGTGCACCTTGGACTCCTCAGATTCTCCACTCCAAGAGTCTGCTCTGCTCTGCCTGGATGACCCTTCTCTGCACCACTGTCTAAAGACCCTCTTTAGGCTCTTTAGTATGTTCCAGACGGTAAGGTATAAATACAATTCCTACTACTCTGTCTTAATACAGAAAAGATTTTACATCAGGTTTTAAAATACTCCTCTCTTCCCTATAACCTTTTTAATTATGATAAGATTAAGGGACTTGATGACACTTAAATTTCTTTGAGAAATAATATTTTATAGGAAGTATTTTAATTTGACCTAATGTACATAATCTTAGAAGACATATAATGTTAATATTTTTTGTTTGTCTGTTTCTTCCTTCTATGAAAAAAGGGGAGAGAAAAGGGACACCATCAACAGAATCCCCTCCGAGCCTTGCCAGCCAGCCTGATCACAGGTATCCCCAACATGTAAAGTACAACCCAGGAACTAAACCCCAATCTTCCATGTTGCTTCCAGCATTGCAGATCATTGCATTACCATGGTGCTTCAATAGCTTAGCCAGTTGATCTTATTTTTGTGTTCTGGCACTTGTTTATAAATCATATATCATTAACATCAATACATAGGTATCCGATTCACAATATACACCAAATATAAGCTCAAGTTTTCAATTTCTTACTTACATTATAGAATATCTTTAAGGGTAATGATAAGCAAGGCTTCCTAATTTTTTTTTTTAATTTTTTAATTTTTTTTTTTTTTTTGGAGAGGTTTTTTGCTATAGGGCGCGTGCGCTCGCCAGACAGACAGAGAGAGACATAGAGACAGAAAGCGAGAAATCACCCCCCAGGGGGGATGGTCACGCCGCAATCCCTTCTCCTCCATTCTCCTTTCGGGATCTTGGGCACGCACGCACACGCGCCCGGCGTGAGTTGTAAGCCACTGGGTCCGAGACGCGAACCGCGGTCGACTACGTGGGAGTCCAGCGACATAGCCATTACGCCAACTGCTGGTTCCCAAGGCTTCCTAATTTTTAATAGAATCACACACTATTTTCAGTTTTATTGGGCCTATTTTTCATTATGTTTTAGATCCCACTTATAACCATACCAAAAATATATTAGTGTCAAAAATAAGATCAAAATCATAAAAATCATAAAGTTAGATTATAATATCTAAAATGAAATTGTTGACTATCTTTACTGAAGCATTCACCATCTTACTATAGAAATATCCTATGCCATTAACAACTTTACAAAATTCAGTCACACTCATTAATAGCTATGACTATCATCATTATGGCTGTGAAGATGTGATTTTTTAAATCTATGAGATAAAATTAAATGGATATTAGCCACATAAATTCACTCCCACAGGTGAAATCATTTACTATTTAATATAATACATCCTCATTGGCATACAGAAGATATTAAATATTTCCAAATAAAAACATTTAAAATAATTTGTAATATATGTATTCATATCCTCATTTATATGCCAAACTCAGATTAAACTCACATTCTATTCTTCTTACATCTAAGAGATTGATCTATGTTTTATTGGACCAAAAAATATCAAACCACAGGTCTTTTTGTAATTTTTCTCTGATGTATTATACACATACAATGGATAAAATTCTATTTGCTCATTCCAAAAAAAAAAAATCAAGGTGATTAGAGGTTAATAAATTTTACTGGCTAGAAGATTTTAAAACTTCTTCCAAGTATGGCAAAAGCATGTCAGTATTTCCATTGTTGCTTTAATATGTTCATAGTTTAAGTCAACCAGCAGTAGTGTAATTTTGAGGTGCTAAACAGTATGACTCCAAAGGGAATGTGTGTAACACTGTTAGTATAAACTGTTGGGAAAGTCATGTTACTGGATTTATTGTACCTATTTAATCTTAACCTTAGTATTACTATTTTTCATTAGGTCAGGCTCAATTATATCTGCAACCTTGTGTGATAAGGACACATTCTGATTTCAGCCATTGTGTGTGTAGCGTATATATATACATATATATATACACACACATACACACTCACATTCTGATTTCAGCTATTTTATATATATTTTTTTTTCTAGGCTTCAGTAACACTGAAAAGCCTTGAAGTTTGCCAATTGTAGTAAATACAAAGAATATTGAGCATGCCGGATTTATGTACTATTTCTAAAATCACAATGATACAAAGCATATATAATTTTTTTTCAATAGACTTGTTTTAAATAAAGAGAAATTTAGACAGGACTACTCCTTTATTCTGATTGTTTTATGTACTATGTGTTGATCTGAGACCAATTTTTGGCTGTGTATCTGCTATCTTTATCTGTCTGGATGTAAGTAAAACCTAGTGAACGAGTGGATAAATGCAATGGAAAATAAAATGGGTCAAAATCTAGGAGCAAAAATCAAAAAGCATGCAATGCAACAAGTTGAAATCCAGTTTCAATAATTTTATTGGGTTGTTGGAAAAGTCAGGACATGTTTTTCTATGCAAAAATGTGTCATGACTTTTCAGACAACCCAATGGATTGAATGAGTCATCATTTTCTACGACAATATGAATCAAGCCCATTACTCATAATTTTAACTCCATATATTAGAATGTGTTAAGTTCTACAGATAAGAAAGTTACCTTAATGTATACCAGCCTGAAGATATTTTATTCCAGAATGAGGTACATTGTGGTCTACTTAGAGTAAGAAAGAGTGGAAAAACTGAGCCTTAAACAAAAGATCCTCTACTGGGGCAGCACCCAGTAGATCAATGTTGCTTTGTTTAATGTCCTTGTTTTACTGGCGTATGCAAATCACCAAGTGTATTATGGGATTACTCAAAATTCCACATAGAAAAGGACAAGTCATTGTCTTGTGTGTGTATGCACAAATATGTTTTATCTCATTCAAGAAAATTCATGTCATGAAAGACTAGAATATAAATGTTGTGATCTGCATATTATTCAGTATTTTTCACCTTATCCCCCTTTTTTAATGTAAGAAGGATTTTTGTTAAAGGAGCCAGTCTACAGTCAATAGCTTGAAGTAGGAGACTCTCCTTATAGCTTTCTAATTAATTACAAAGCAAGTGTGCATTTATAAACATACACCCAAACAATAGTCTGAGAAGCCTCCGAAGGATAAATCAAGTTGTATGAAACTGTTATAGTTAAGCATTTTTTTCCTCTAAAGAGCTGTTTAGGTTTTTATTGTTATTTTGCAGTTTAATAAATATGTTAATGCCAGTCTGGATGAGAACAACAGGAAAAATAGCAAGGAGAAAAGAATAAAGGTAGATGCCCCAGAACACCTGAACGACAGATGGCAAGGAAGATGGCCCCAGACCTTCTGGAAATTTGAGGGCTCCCGGCAAGGCTCAGAATAGGTGTATTAAGAGAACTAATTTGCTCCACAGGAAGTTAAATACCAGGTGAATTCTTGTTAGTTTAAACACCATAAAAATGGCCTCAAATAGTATGTAGGAATAAGACATACATATTGCAAGCAGACACTGAAAGAAATTGTGATTACAGAAATTTCATTAGTTCCAAAGTTGTCATATTGCATTTAAGCATTTTATTTCATTTTAATTCATTTTAATTTTTATTATGCTCACCCTTAGGGTTTTCACAATTTAAAAGCTGGTGAGAGGTGTAATTAATGTGCTGTTGTCAAAACATTAAAAAAAAAAAAAAAAAAACAAAACTTTTTTCCCCGAAGACAGAGACTTTGAAGCATCCGCCCCTCTAACCTGGTCACTAGGGTAAATCCAGACTCTGAGGTTGCGGTAGGCAGTTAGTTAGCCATGAGCGGGCAGCCCCAAGAGAAAAGCGAAAGGCTCATCTAGCTTCAGGTGCCAGGAGGGTGAGGTAATTTGCCGTATTCCTTCCTTAAGGCTTGAGGGAAGCATACAGGGATAGTTCGTAGATTTTTCTCTTATCAAAGGACCCAAGCAAGCATTTTGGTCATTAATACGATAGACTAATTGGGCGATCTAATTGAGGCAACCTGACTCGCACTGGGCGTACATAGTTAGGTGACCAAATTCCTTACTTTACCTGTGAGGAAGGTGCGCAGGTGCAGGAGAGAACGTGTGGATTCAAATTTTTTTTTGGGGGGGGGGAGAGGTTTTCGCTATAGGGCGCGTGCGCTCGCCAGGCAGACAGAGACATAGAGACAGAAAGCGAGAAATCACCCCCCAGGGGTGGATGGCCACGCTGCAATCCTTTCTCCTCCATTCTCCTCTCGGGATCTTGGGCACGCACGCACACGCACCCGGCGTGAGTTTAAGCCACTGGGTCCAGGACGTGAACCGTGGTCGACTACATGGGAGTCCAGCGACATAGCCATTACGCTAACTGCTGGTTCCAGGGTGGATTCAAATTTAAAGGAAGAACATAGGCAGCGTAAGGGGCCACCCACTAATGAATATTCATGACCACTAGTAATAAGAATAACGGTTAACCAGTACCAAGCGCGGTTGCCACTTGGCAATCCGCCCGCCCAACAACCTTTTTGGGTGTACTTTCTTTCTTTCCTTTCCTTTTTTTCTATTAAACTTTCTTTTCTATCTACTTCATTCATGGTTGCGGTTTCATTTTGCGCCTAGGGACAGATCTCTAATTTTAGTGATCTGGACCCAAAGAACCAATGATTTCACAACGCAGCTCAACACTTTTCCATCCGTTCACAAAGTGGGCCTGGGCAGTAGAGGACACACTGGCTTTAACCACATTTTGGAACAGTGTAAGTCTATTTATTTTTAACCTGCACCATTTCACATGATGCTTCCCAAAGGCTCTCACTGGCCATAAAGGGTTATGAACAAAGCTGTCTTCAGTCAGAAAGACGTAGGTTTAAGCCACCCACAGGGACAGGGTCTTTAATTAGCTGTATCATATTAGACAAGCAACTTAATTGTTTCAGGTTCCAGTTTTCTCTTCTATAAATAGGTTCTGAGATTTAATCATAAGAATCTATGTATTAGTAAGCATTGCCCAGTGAAACAGAAACAATAGAATGTGTGTTTGCACACACGCATATAAACAGAACCAAGGTAAGTGTGTGTATATACACATACACACACACAGATACAAAGAGACAGAGATTTATATTAAGTAATTGACTCACGAAATGATGAGGACTGGAAGTCTGAAACCAGCAGGGCACAGGAACAAGCTGAAAACCCAGCGAAGGCTTGATATTGCAGTCTTGAGTCCAAGGCAGTATGGACACAGAACTCCTTACTCTTAAAACTGATTTTTAAGAGATTACTTATAGTGGGGGGCTGTTAAACAATTAGAGAATCCCCAAGGCCTGTGTAGCTGCACAGGTGTATTATATGAGGGATTAGCAGAGGGGCCTGCTGGGTAGTGCTGTGTTATCAGACCTGGCTACAAGCAGGACCACCTGCAGAGCTTTCACAGCCCACTAATGTAAGCCCCTTGCTCCCATTCTTATTTAATTTGAGCGCTCCCCAGGTGATTCTAACGTACACCCAGAGTAAGAAACCACTTCTGTACAAGAAAGAGATGAGTCTAAAAATCAGATGTCATCCCCTATATGTCAGAGGCATAAATGCAAGCATTACTCATGTCCACAGATATACCACAAAGCATCACGTTGCCTAGAGTGTTGGCCTGGGCTACCAGAAACATTCCCAGATGTAGGTGATAATTCTCTTTCTGACATTGATAGGTTACCTTACACCTACAAGTTTGTCAAAGCACCTTTTGTTAAGTGCATGTACAATTCATAAGGCAATGCAAAAATCCCTTATATTCAATGGCATGTCATATTAGGATAATGTAGTATAAGAAAAGTCTAATATCTACAAATTAGCTACTTTATATTTTTTTGAAGGGGAGCTTGTCATTGCTTTTGGATATCAGTGTCTCTGAGGAACTTCATTGCATAAACGTATTGCATGCCTGTTGTGAGTTCTGTATTGCACTAGACAGTGAGGCTATAATGTATAAAGGAGACCTCTAGACTATACACCCTCTAGAGCTCATTATTTAGTGGGAGTCAAAGAATATAAAAATGTTTATGAAAATAATTATGTCATTTTTCACAAAATACAAAAAAACTATAAACTTGGATAAAATGATGAAAATCACCTTGAAAAATAAGCCATGATATCAAAAATGAAAATGAAATTACACTAGTAAGATTAATTAACATAAATAAAATGTAATAATAATTCAGCAAATCTCTATTTTGGCCTAATTCCTATAGTACATGTCTCTATGATATAGAGATGACCTATGTATTCAGGAAGTTGAATATGTCATTGGAGGTGCGTGAAGCATCATGTAATGATACCTGATAGATTTGTTAAGCAACTACTATGACTTGAACATTACTTAAATATCTACATCCCTTGGCTTCCTTAATTCTCATAAAAACTTATGAAGTGGTTACTATTTGGTAGATAAGGACATGGTTATAAAATTATTACAGAAATTTCCCAAATTATACAGTTAATTAATCACTGGTAGAATCAGAATAATGGAAGTAGGGAGAATTAGAATAGAGAACAAGGACTCAAGAAAAGTATTTGGCATGGAAATGCTGAACATCAGTTGAAAATCAGTCATATCCAGGTGACCAAGGATGCTGAAAGGATGAACCAAAATGACCTAGAAAAGAATGTAACAGAGTAAAGAGCAAAGTTTCCATTCTCTCCATACCCTTTCTCTATTCTTACCCTACTTTCTCTACTGTCTCACATGATAAACAAACTTCACCAAGCACATCACCCAAAACTCAGCAAATCTATTTATAACTGTATGATGTTTCACCAGATTCCTGGAAGGAAGTAGTCCTTTTCCCAGTCATCTCTCCTTTATTGTGTGTACTGACCACTTCCTAATCTATCTACTGGCTGGCTCTCACAGCATTTTTCACATGTTACAACACCTGTGACACTAGAATACATAGGCATACCTGTCTCTATGGAATTCCTATCTTATAGACATTTATTTCCCAAGTTGCTCAATAAAAGAATAGGTGGTGTAGTGGTTAACGCACTGGACACTCCTATATGGCCAACCACGGTTCGAGTTCCAGACCTGGTGGCTTGCTTTCTCACTTTCCCCCTTTCTCTCCCTAGTCAAATTAAAATAAAATGAATGAATAAATAAAATAAAATAAATAATTCTTTAAAAAAAAAGAAGAAGAAGAAGGAATATCTACTTAGGGCAATGCCCTATTTTAAGAAACCAAACAAACCAAACCAAACAAACCAAACCATTGAAACAGGCAATAAGGGGAACAGGCTGAGAATGGGAAAGCAAGATTTCTAGATCATGCAGCAGAATTAGAACAGAGAGCTGGGCCAGCAGGTAGTGTAGATGTTAAGGCAGCTGGATCCCACATGGCAAACCACTTAGTTTGAACCCCAGACCCGGCAGCTTGAAAATCATGCCAGGAGCATGTGCAGCATATCCAAAGTCCAAAGAGGAGAATGGAAGAGAAGGGATTGTGGTGTGGCCATTCCGTTTTGGATGTGATTTCTCACTTTCCCTATCTTTCTTTCTCTCTGTCTCTCTGGCAAGTACACATACCCTCTAGCAAAAGTAAAAGTAAAAGCAAACAAACAAACAAACAAAAAAACAAAGTGACTGATCACTTACTGCCACAGTAAGCGGTGGAGAGAGGGTGGAAAGAAAAGCAGCTCAGCCTGGTGCTATAGTTTCAGTATGTTCCCCACAAGTCCATGTCCTAAGCCATAATAATGAGATTAAGATGGTCAAACTTGATCCAGTTAGAGTGTTGAAAGGTGGGACTTTTAGGAAGAGATTAGGGTTAGGTCATTAAGACAGGCACCCACCATTGATTTACAGCAAGTTTGAAAGGAGATGGAATGAGACCAAAACATGGAGCCTCAAGGACAGATACCTGCTCTGCTCTGGCTTTGTGATGTGACAAGGACTCAGTAAACTGTCCAGTATATATGCCCCCTGGACCTCAGATCACCAAACCTTGAGCTGAATGAACTTCTTGTTTTTTTTCTTTTGGAGAGGTTTTTGCTATAGGGCGCGTGTGCTCGTCAGAAAGACAGAGAGAGACAGAGAGATAGAAAGTGAGAAATCACCCCTCAGGAGGAATAGCCATGCCACAATCCCTTCTCCTCCATTCTCCTCTCGCGATCTTGGGCACACACGCACACACGCCCGGTGTGAGTTTAATCCACCAGGTCTGGGACTCAAACCACCGTGGGCTACATGGGAGTTCAGCGACATAGCCATTATGCTAACTGCTGGTCCCTGAACTTCTCTCTTCATAAATCCTCAGCATCAGGTTTTAGCAACACTATAGCAAACTAAGACACCTGTGAGTCAAACTTTCTCAATCTCTGCAAATAGCCAAGCTCCCAACCCTGGGATTTCTAGGTAAATCTAAATCTTATCTCAAATATAAATCTTTTATAAATCCAGGGCAGGATGAAATTTAAAATATGAAAATACAACTGAATCCCAAAGTTTATTTAAAGCTATAAAAAAAAAAACACTTACTTGTCTAGATTTTCCACCTTTTCTAAGCAAATAATATAAAGTTGATTTGCAAAATAATTTTACTAATGGAAATACACCCTTTTTCCATAAAATCTAGAGGTCGACCCATCCCCTCACCTTCCAATCCTGCTGCCTGCTCCCCGAGAAGGACTGAATCAGTAGTCCCAGTCTCTCTTCCCCACCTCCTTCTCTTTAGGGGGAAAAAAAAAAAAAAAAAAAAAAAAAACTGGGGCATTGGGACCAGCAGTTGGTGTAACGGCTATGTCGCTGGACTCCCATGTAGTGGATGACGGTTCAAATCTTGGGCCTGATGGCTTTAAGTCATGTCGGGCACGTGTGCGTGCATGCCCAAGATCTTGAGAGGAAAATAGAGGAGAAGGGATTGCGGCGTGGCCTTCCCTCCTGGGGGGTGATTTCTCACTTTCTGTCTCTCTGTCTCTCTCTGGCTTTCTGGAGAGCATACGCACCCTACAGCAAGAAAAAGAAAAAGAAAAGCAGATTATCAAGTATAGGAAAGAAAAATCAGTGACAGAATATGTATAAATAATTTATTTTTTAAGAATAAGTTTTGTGACTAACAGATGGCATAATAGTTAGGTCACTGGACTTTCACATAGTTGATTGTGGTTCGAGTCCTGGACCTGGTGGCTTAAAACTCACGCCAGAACATGTGCAGGTATGCCTAAAATCCTGAGAGGAGAATAGAAGAGAAGGGATTATGATATGGCCATCCACTCTGGGAGGTGATTTCTCGCTTTCTGTCTTTGCTTCTCTGGTGAGCGCACACCCATATAGCAAAACTCTCTCAAAGAAAGTAAAAAGAAAAGAAAGAAAGAAAGAAAGAAAGAAAGAAAGAAAGAAAGAAAGAAAGAAAGAAAGAAATTTCATGGGGCCAGAAGGTGGTGTGGTGGTTTAAACTCTGGACTCTCACATGACAGACCATGGTTTGAGCCTTGGATCTGGCAGATTGCTTCCTCATTTTCCCTATCTCTCTCTCTCTGGTCAAAGAAACATAATAGTAATAAATAAAATAATACTTTAGAAAAAATAACATTCTGGGACCAGCAGTTAGCGTAATGGCTATGTCACTGAACTCCCATGTAGTTGACCACGGTTTGAGTCCCAGACCTGGTGGTTTAAACTCATGCCGGGCGTGTGTGCGTGCATACCCAAGATCCCAAAAGGAGAATGGAGGAGAAGGTATTGTGGCATGGCCATCCCACCTGGGGGGGGGTGATTTCTCACTTTCTGTCTCTCTGTCTCTCTATCTTTCTGGAGAGTACACATGCCCTATAGGCAAAAACAAAAAAAAAAAAAAACAACAACAAAAAAAAACTCTTCAACAACAACACAATCATTCATTAGAAAATATTAAAATCAATCTACCAGGTTCACAAACACATAATACAGGTAGGTCTTCCTAGTAACTTTTTCTAAAAAGATATTGTACCAGAAGAAAGAAAGAAATGGAATATCTGAGTTTCTTGTCAGGCATCATCTGAATTTTATTGCAATTTTATGCTAAAGAGTAAATCCCTAATAGTGCTTAAATTTCCATCACCCTCCAGAGAAAGAGAGTCAATCTATATTTAAAATATTTACCATGTGTACTGGAAATTAAAAGGTTAAAATTATTTTGAGGCTTGTTCCCTGCTGGGAAACATAACTTGTGGAATTTATCTTAATTCTACCATGAAAATAATGTTGATTTGCCTATTAAAATGTAATTGAAGCAAATATTTATCTAAACAGTGTAAACGAAGCTTTTACATTGTTAATTGTTCTCTTCTGCTACAAACTTTAAAGCTTAGTCTTTCATTTAAACATAATCAAATTCCTCTCTCTCTATATATACAACAATAATTATTTTTCTTTCCTTTAAGGGTTTTGCCATAGTGCGTGTGTGCTTGCTGAGAGAGAGACACACACAAAGACAGAGAAGGAAAGTGAGAAATCACCCCCAAGAGGGGATGGCCACACCACAGTCCCTTCTCCTCCAGTTTCCTCTCAGTATCTTGGGCACACATGCCTGGTGTAATTTTCAAGCCATTGGGTCCAGGACTTGAACTGTGGATAACCATATGGGAATCTAGTGCCCTAACTACTATTCCACCTGCTGACTCTTTATATTTGTATTTCATCTGGAATTTATATAAAGGTATGAGTAGGCACCATACATGGAACTCTTTCCCCCAAACTCATTGTCCTATCTTCCTTGAGACCTGGTTGCAGGCTTCAGGTGGGGCTCATTAACATCTATGACCATTACTTTCACCTGATGGAATTGGCCCACAGTTAGGGCCATACCAGAGGTGTGTGCATTCCTCCCACACTAACATCCCAGGATTAAGGGCACTAAACCCTAAGTATATATTGCTGATTCTGTTCATCAATAAGCTAGCATGTTATTGTAACCTTCAAATAACGCATGTAGAAACCAGACCCCTGTCTTGGTGACAGCGAAGCTGTATTATCTTTAATTGACTTATGAATGCTTTGTTCTTAATGTATATAACCTGAGCCTGTGCTCAGTTATGGTGGGGACTGTTCTCCTATGCGCTGTAAGCTGAGCATCCTGTCCTGCTTATGTAAATAATAAACTCATGTCTTCCCCTGCTAGACCTCCGGGTGCCTTCTTTGGGAGTGGTAAACATTACAGGCAGAATTGGGGCTCCTGCCAAACAATAGGAATCAAGCCAGTGGATGTTATTAACAAATTGAAAGGGACTTTTTGTTTCTTTCTTTCTTTTACTTTTTTTTTCTACAGGGTGCATGTGCTTGCCAGAGAGAGACAGAAAGACAGAGAGAACAAGTGAGAAATCACCTCCCGTGGTGGATGGTCATGTCATAATCCTTGCTCCTCCACTCTCCCTCTTAGGATTCTGGGCATGCATGCACATGCACCCAGTGTGTTTTGTAAACTATCGAGTTCATGACTTGAACCATGTAGTCAGTCATGTGGGACTCAGTCTCATTAACCACCATGCCACTGGCCAGCCCACGAAAGGACCTTTTTATTGGCTCAAATTTAAGCAAAAATTTCCAACCTATTTCCAGCTTTAAACTAAGAGAAAAATCATAATATTATCTTTTTAAATATTTATTTATTTGCTGTGATTTTCGAGTTGATAGGTCTGGTACTCAAATCATAATTAGCCATATGAGAATCCAGTGCCTTTGCCACCATGCCACCTGCTATCTCACATAATATTATCTCGCACTTTCACACAGTCACTTAATTAATTCTTCAAAAACATGGAGACATGCTTCCAGTCACTTAAGTTACTAGAATTAGCTTTATGTCTATCAACTACAGCTGCTAAGATATCAACTGTCCTAGTTAATTTAAAATTAAAAAGTTATAAATTTTTAAAAAGAGACACTTGATAAATTGGAATAAAATTAATTTCCAAACTATTATCTTAGGAGCCAAAGAAAAAAAGAAAGAAAAAATATTTTTAAAAAAAGAACCTCAGATCTATAAATATTAAATGCTAAAGACAGAAAAGAGCATCTTGTCAATGATATTCGAGAGGACAGAAAGCAAGAATTGGTCACGACAATATTTATGTTGAATTTTAACTTTTCTTTCAAAAAATCTGTTTTTCTTCATTTGCTATCTTGTTTACTTTTGAAGAAACATTAAATAAAAGTGGAGATAGAAGTCATCTTTCTCTTCCCTTGGTCTTAATTACAGTGTGTGGGGTTTTATCTTGCTTAGTTTTGGGACCAGATAATGGTTTGAAATATAGCAGAGAGCAGGTAAAGTATGCATTCATTTTCTCTACTAATTTGATACTTTTTTTTTTGGTCATGTTTCATGTGACAGATCCTGCTTTAGATGTTTACATTTAGAACATCATTACCCTCATTCATTACTGTCATGGCCTAATAAACCACGTTCTGGTTAAATGTATGACTGTACTCACTCAGCTGAATGTGACTAAGGAAAATGATAACAGTTCTCACACTAAATTCATGATCAGTAATCACAAGAAAACTCTTTTTACTGCCTAATAATCACACTAAATTGTCCTAGTCCATTATCTCTTCCACTTTTTGCTTTTGTTACTTCCATTTCCTCATACTGTCAGCACCTCATTTCAAAAATAGGTTGCCCATGTTTTGTTGACTCCTAAACACATAGCTTCATCCTTGAAGCACCCTGAATTAGAGTTCCGCTTGGGTGTCTACCAGCTATTTCAAATGAGTATGTCCCAGACTCAGTTTCCAATATTCACTCCTAAACCAGTGCCTCACAGTGTCCTCCCATTTCAGTTAATGGCAACTGTGTTCTAACCAAAGCTCAGGTCAAACAAGCAAACATCACCTTTTCTTCCATTCCACCTCTAATTCACAGCAAATCCTGTCAATTCACTTCAAGATGCATTGTTATTCTCTCATTTCACCCCACTCCGTCTGTTATCACATGAGTGATACATATTTATGCTACCAAATGTTCTCTGTGAAACAGATATACCTATTTCTATCATTTCTATGTCTTCATGATATAATATCTTAAAATTTGCATTAAAGCCTATGTATATTTCTCATATATAAATATCCATAACATTTATATGCATATATTAAGGAAGTATCCATCTACTTCTATTTTACAAAAATATCAATTGAGGATCTTAATTATTCTTTTTTTTTTTTTCTTGAGAGGTTTTTGCTATAGTGTGCATGCGCTCGCCAAACAGACAGAGAGAGACATAGAGACAGAAAGCGAAAAATCACCCCCCAGGAGGGATGGTCACACCACAACCCCTTCTCCTCCAGTATCCTCTCGGGACCTTGGGCATGCACGCACACGCGTCCAGCGTGAGTTTTAAGCCACCGGGTCCGGGACATGAACCGCGGTCATGTAGGAGTCCAGCGACATAGCCATTATGCTAATTGCTGTTTCTCAAGGATCTTAATTACTCTTTTGACATAATAACAGTGTGCCAGCTAGAAATTGGTCTCATGTTATTCTTTCTGTTACCTACTGGTTTATTTAATTCAGTTATAGATTTTCTAATATCAAACTACATCAAAGTAATCATCTATATACCTCTCACTCCCTAACTGAACCCTGGCTATCTAAGTTACAGCTACAGATGATATATATAAGATTGACTGGTTGCAGGAATGTGTGTGTTTGAGGACGATCTTTTGAACATGCACTATCAGTTTTGTGCTCTTTGTGAAAAAGATTGGGTAGTTTTTCTTCTTCCACATATAAAACATGCTAAACAGAAAATTTTCCCTGATAACACTGTCAGGGTCTGATGTTTGTAAGGGAATAGCTTTTGGATTGACTTTTTTATTTCTTTCCTGATTATGGAATTATTTTTTTTTTATTTCAAGTAAGCCTGGTTAATTGAAATTTCTAAAACTGTAATAATTTTATGCAAACATTTTTGTTATTATTGTAGAAGTATCTCTGATTATTTTTACATTATTACAACCAAATCTTATGATGTGCTTATATTTTATTTTACTCTTTTACTCTTTCTTAAGCTAAGTAATTGCTTCCTTTGCTTTTGAACAAGCTGTTAGATATGCTGAATAAATGTATATTTCATTTTATATTTATTTTGTTTATATTCCACTTTTACTTCTATTACATATTTAGTGTATTTTCCTTAGATTTGTTTCTTGAATTTTGTTTCCCTAACTTCTTGGGTAGAATGCTAAATCCTCTTAACTTTTCTTCTTTTGACTTTTTATTAATCGTCTAAGATTTTTAGACTATATTTGTTCATTGTTTTACTGTGAACTGATTTCTTGTGTTTTTATTATCTTTATTTCCTAGGATTCTGTAATGAATCTTTAACTCAAGGGATGTTTTGAAAACATTTTTAGCTTTATAAATGTGATTCTTCTTGTGTTTTGTTTTGGGGATTTTCTTTTGTTTACTTTTTTGTTAAATTGCACTGTTCGGGGCCAGCAGATGGCGTAATGTTTACGTTGCTGGACTTCCATGTAGTTGACCAGGATTTGATTCCTGGACAGGGTGGCTTGAAACTCATGCCACGCATATGTGCGTGTGTGCCCAAAATCCAGAGATGAGAATGGAAGAGAGTGAATTGTGCTGTGACCACTCCCTGGGGGCTGATTTTTCACTTTCTGTCTCTGTGTCTCTCTGTGTCTCTCTGGTGAGTGCGTGTGCCCTATTGCAAAAATCTCTCTCTCAAAAAAAAAAAAAAAATTGCACCGTGTTCAGAAATGTAATCTACACATTGCTATTCTTAATGTACTCTATAGCCAGAATCATCTGCCTTACTAGGGAACTTGTCAGACACCCAGATTCATGGGTTTCATACCAGGCCTACTGAATTAGGGTTCTGTGTGGCCCAGCTACCTGTGCTTCACACATACCATCTCCAGCTGATGCTTCTGTATGCTAAAAGCTTAAGAAGCAGTGATTTCTGTGTTTTTGATTTCTACTTTTTAGAATTTATTGAGATTTTCTTTACTTATGGCTTAATAGTTTGTGAACAGGCAATACTTTTTGTTTTTGAGATTCAAAAGCTTAATATTGTAGCAGACTCTGTTGATTTTCTACCCTAGTACCACTCTCCTCCTTCCCATGTTAGAGTTTGCCTGTTCCTGTGAGAGAAAATGTCTCCCAAGTTAATATGTTTTTATTCAAGATTTGGCTCTCCTCTTATCTATTGGATTGCTTTTGCTGTAACCAGAGGGTTTAGCTCTGCTACAAACATGCAAAACTTTTTTTTTTTTTTTTTGAGAGGTTTTTCGCTATAGGGCGCGTGCGCTCGCCTGACAGACAGACAGAGAGAGACATAGAGACAGAAAGCGAGAAATCACCCCCCAGGGGGGATGGTCACGCCGCAATCCCTTCTCCTCCATTCTCCTCTCGGGATCTTGGGCATGCACGCACACGCGCCCGGCGTGAGTTGTAAGCCACCGGGTCCGAGATGCGAACCGCGGTCGACTACGTGGGAGTCCAGCGACATAGCCATTACGCTAACTGCTGGTTCCCAAACATGCAAAACTTTTGAGTTAGATGCATTTATGTCTGGTGGGGAGGAGTGACTCACAACCAGTTTGGGAGGAGGTTGGAGGATTGATGCTTAGTTCTCCTTGCTCTGGTGAGAAATTTCAAAGCAGGCTACCAAGTTCTGAGAATATTCAGTGAGCCTGAGTCGAGACAGCCTCAGTGGGAACTCACTTATTCACACCACTTTACTTTCTTCTCTATTCTGTAGCAGATCTTCCCCTCATCTTGTGTTTCCTAAAATCATCTCTAAAATAAACTAACCACATCCAAGTTGATTTTAATCTCTGTCTGCTTTTGAGGACAACTAGACTAAGGCTATTACATTTGCTTATATTCCATTTAAATTAAATATTTCTTTTCAGATTTTTCTATAGTGCTAATTATGCTTTCTACTAATTAGGAACATGTTGAGAATTGTAATTTAAGTCTTTCTATTGCAATTATGTTTCCTCCTATTTCTCCTAAAGTTAACTTCAATTTTCATTATATGTCATTTTTTTTTTTTTAATTTGCTAGAGGGTATGTGCACTCATTGGAAAGAAAGTGAAAAGACACTCCTCCATGAAGAACAGTCACACTGCAATCCCTTCTCCTCCATCTTCCATCTTTTGGGATTTTGGGCACCCACATACATGCACTCAAGAGATTTTCAAGTCAGTGAGTGTGGGACTCAGATTACACAGTCGATCATGTGGGATTTAGTTGCATCAACCACCATGCCAAACACTAGTTCAATATATGTATTTTAATCTATGCTATGTGGAAGATTATTCTTCAGAATCATAGTGCCGATTTAACTCTATTATTATTAGAAAACATTGACTAATAATAGATAGAATCCAATACATAAACAAAACATCTGAGTTTTCCAATCAAAGGTTTTATAAAGACAACAAAGGTCTATTATCAAATCAGCACATTTTCTCCATTTAAAGAGAATTTTATTGCTCTGTGAGGGATAAAATTATCTTGAAAAACACTCAATCTCAGATGTACTGTTAGGCGCTTTCTCTTTTGCATAGGTACCTTGCTATTAATGTTACAAAACATAATTTTATAGTATTCCAGTGGAGTGTCTTAGACAAATAAAATAGAAATAGTAAAACATAATTTTAAAAGTCTTCAGTTATACAAATGAAGAAACAACTTACCAGGTAGGATCTATTTATATTCTCTTATTTTAGTGTGGTAGCGGACTAGACTGTGTTAATGTCCAGTATTGATGGAGGTTGTTGGACCTATTGTAATTCACATTTTCTAACCATCTAATAAAATGATGTCTGTGTTTGGGGTTGATGATTAAAAAGGCGAATAATTCGAATTATCTACATTAACAAAGCTTAGAATCAGGTGTGGGTATGTGTGCATGTATGCATGTATATGTGATTATAATATTGGGTACAAATAAGTAAAAACTGAAAGGGATATATAGGATATTTTAGGTCCGAGACTCTATTTTACTAGTCTACATACTGAATGTAAGAGAAGTCATATATGCAAGAGAAAGTAGCACATTAATAACAACAAAAATAATTTCATAAACTCAAATCTATTTTTTTAAACACTATGCCCTAAAATTATTTGAGGGAAAAAAAGGAACAAAATAATTTCAGCCAGTTTCTTTGTATGTATTTGGCAGGATGTCAGCATTTTGAATTTAGATAGCTATCTTAAGTCAGCTCTGAGAGGGACTCAGAGGTAGGACTCTCTCCCTACCCTTTATTATTTGGTACATAGTTGAAATCATAAGATTCTCAAAACATAAGTTATTGTAGTTTATTTAATTTCTGTATACTACTAAAAAAATGTTAAATATATAAAAGCAAATCATGATGTGTCACCCTTTCCAATAGGCTGGGAATGTTGGCTTGGGCAATTTGCTGTCTCTCAATCTTAGTCATTATGCTCAAGTCAGGGTTAGAAGCTCAAAGCCCAAATAAAATTTTTGGAAAACAGAATTTTATTTTATTTTAATTAATTTCAATTTAATATTGACAATCACATTATTGGTCACAATTGATAGATAAAGTCATCATTTGAACAAATGGTGAAAGATAAATAGTCACTTAAATTTTTATATAGAAAATCTTAGCATTCTTATCTCTTTACTCCCTTTCATAATGGGCCTCAAATCTATCAGCAAATCCTGTCAATTCTACCTCAAAAATATTTTCCTCACATGTTCACATGGCTTATTCCTGGGGTTTTTGGTGCCTATTCAAATGTGATTATTTCAAAGGGGTCATTCCTGACTATCCAATTGAAATTGGTACCTCCTACACTACTACTTTCTAATCTTTTACCTGCTTTTTTCTTATAGCAATTATCCCAAATGATGTTATTTAGTAAAATTTGCCATAATAATATATACATTTAAAAATGATTAAGGAGCATATTATTGTGAGGGCAACATCATTTTTAGATGTGGTCTATATTGTCAAAATGTATACTTAAATAAGAAATTCCCACATATTCACAAGGCAGGATGTTCTTCACTGGCTCCTTAGCCACTTCCCAGCCTTTGGAAGATCAGAATTCTAGCCAGTCCTTATTGGAAAACAGTAACTGACAGAAAGGCAATAAACAGTTATATCTGAATAACGGTTATGTCAGGTGCATTATTTTAGGATTTTCCTTTGTTACATAGTTACAAGTTCAATTGTTTGTATTTTAAATATAAAGAGCATCGTAATTATTCTTGCTCGACAAAATATTCTATATATGGTCCCTCATTATCTTACATCCTCACTTATTAAATTGCCTTGCCCTCTTTGCATTTATAAACTAAGGGGAAAAAGTAGAAAGGCCAGATAATGGAGCAACAGTAAAATGCAATACTCTGCGAAGCTGAGGTTCCAAACGCACATCAAGGGAACCTCTGAGTACGCCTAGCACCACTGATTCCCATGTCTGGAGTTGGCTGAAGCTGGGGATGGATTATGCCGTCAAGACTCTGTTGTGGGTGCTCTCTCACTGTCTCTCTCACTTACTTATCAAATAAATAAATCAATTAATTTCAAAAATAAATCTAGTTCGTTTTATGTTCTTAAAACTTAGAAAATATCTTTTTTTTTGTTGTTGTTGTTGTTGTTGTTGTTGTTGTCGAGGATTTTGCCATAGGGTGTGTTCACTCACTGATAAGAGAGAGAGAAACAGAGACACTGAAAGGAAAAGATTGAAAGCACCTTCCAGTGAGGATAACCATGCCACAGTCCCTTCTCCTCCATACTCCTCCCAGGATTTTGGGCACACTTGCACACACACCCAGAATGAGTTTCAAGCCTCCAAGTCTAGAACTCAAATGGCGTAATGGCTATGTTATGGCTATGGCCACACGGGAGTCAAGTGATGTAACTACTATGCCAACATTGAACACAATATTCACTCCTGGTAAAGACTGTATAAGGCTCTTTTGTACAGCCACCCCTTAAAACACCAATATAAAACCTGCGAACACTGTCAGTAAGATGATAATTTTCAGGGCTAGCAGGTTGCTTAATAGTTATGGCACTGGGCTCCCACATGGCCAACCACAGTTTGAGTCCTGGGCCTGGTGTCTTGAAACTCACACTAGGCAGGTGTGTGTGTGCCCAAAATCCTGACAGTAGAATGAAGGAGAAGGGATCGAAGTGTGGCCATTCACCCTGAAGAGTAATTTTTTACTTTCTGTCTCTCCAGTGAGCACACATTCCCTATAGCAAAAATCTCTCTTTATAAAAAAAAAGTATAATTCTCCCCACATTGATCTATAGATGTAATGCTTCCCACTGAAAGTCACATGACATTTTGAATATAATTACAAATTGATTAAAAATTTTATATGGAAAGGCAAGGAAACTAGAATAGCCAAAATGCTTTCATAAAGAAAAAGTTTGGCACACTATGCTACCTGATTTCAAGATTTACTATAAAGCTGCAGTAATCCAAATAGTGCCTTTTTTTGCATAAGAAAGACATAGATCAGTGCAAATTAAACAAAATCAGGATTTAGACCTACACTTATACACTCAGTTGATTTTTGACAAAGGTACCTGGTTAATTCAATGGGTGAAGTATATATTCGATAAATTGTGGGGGAAAGCTGATATCATTTTGGAAAAAAAAATCAACCTTGACATTTACCTCATGCAATATTACATACACATATAATGAATTATAGATCTAAAGGTAGGCACTGAAACAAATTGTTGGAAAAAAATGGAAGAAAAATTACGTGATGTGGCTTAAATCATGACTGGAGATTTAGAAAGATCCATAGATGGTTATTAATTTCATTTCCTTCAAAGTCAATTTTTTTTACTTTAAAAATGGCTATTTTCAAGAATTTCTCACTTCTGATTTCCATCTTATTAGAATGGATATTTTCATTTAACTAGGTCACATTTAATCATTTTTAATTCTTCTATTGCCTCCACACTCTCCTATAAACACACACATCCTCTATTAAACCTGTGTAAAATGTCTACTTGTGAGAAAAGTAATTAATAAAAATTAACTCATCTCAGGGAGACAAAAGAGCCAAACTCGAAGAGTTCTTGCTTTTATTTTTTGAGATGTTTTTGCTATAGGGCGTATGCGCTCGCCAGAAAGGCAGAGAGAGACAGAGAGACAGAAAGTGAGAAGTCACCTCCTGGGGGCATGACCATGCCACAATCCCTTCTCCTCCATTATCCTCTCAGGATCTTGGGCATGCACACACACATGCCCAGCGTGAGTTTAAGTCATCAGGTCCGGGACTCAAACTACGGTCGAATACATGGGAGTCCAGCAACATAGCCATTATGCCAACTGCTGGTCCCCAAAGAGTTCTTAATAGGCAAAAATGGAACAGTCTGACCAATAAAATAACTAATATAGTTGTGGATTATTGCCTGGAATATAAAATAAATATGATCGTAAGTATATAATTACAAATAAATGATTGGATAAATAAGTGGAAAATAAAATACAAATCTTTACAAAAAATTCCAAATATATGTAGATAACACAGCTTCTCCTGTATAAAACTGAATTCTATACACCTTCTTTTTCAGCATAGGCTGGATTTGGTCACTTGTTCCCAATACTTACATAGTGACAGATAAAAATATTAACTTTTTATTAGAGAAAGCTGAGAAACACTATATTCATCAAGTCTTCAACACTAACATCGCCTGTGCTGTCATGGGTATAACAAGTATTCTCTGATATGATGTGATGGAAAAGACATATCACTTCTGTGGTATTCTTTTCCAAAATTTCACCTAAACATTAACAAAAACAAACAAACAAACAAAAAAACCCCACATTATCCAAACATAGATTCAGGGACATTCTATAAGATTCCGAGCCGATATTCTTTAAGACTGTTAAAAGTAATTCAAAGCATGGAATGATTGAAAAACAGTCATGGGTAGTAAAGACTGGGAGAAATAGAAACTTAATGCAATGTTGTGCAACAGATTGAGTTTTAGGACAGAAAAAGGTTATATCCAATAAAAAAATAACATCTCAGGTTTTAGTTAATAGAAATGTAATAATGTCTGTTTTCTGGTGATGACAAACATACCACAGTAATGGAAGATGACAAAGATGATAGAAACTGCATTAAAGTTAAATAGAATTCTCTGTACCATCTTTACAATATTTGTATAAATCTATAATGCTTTAAGACAAAAGTTTAATTACCAAGTAACAGCAAAAAGTTTTTTTTAACATTACCTACTAAATTTGAAATTGTCTAGCTAGAGAAGGAAATTGGACTTACTGAAAAAAGTGACACTGAAATTGTTTATACTTGATCTGAGATAGAGCGCAATTGTTTTCGATAATGCTTTTCATGTAATCAGTTTACCATTACTGCTTTATTAAAGGTCTGAAAAGCAATGCTACTTATATTTTTTAGAATTTAGTAATATTTCTACAAAACAGAAGTTAAGTGTTCCTTCAAAAGACTCTCAGATAGTTTGCTTATTAGATTACAGGAAAGGGGTTAAGTATATTAAACTTTAATAACTGTATGAAAAGAAAAAAGAATAAAGAGGAACGGAGGAAATAGCTATATAAGAATAAATTGTCCAATTTAAACAAAAATACATTCTAAAACACCATTATTCATGTATTCTTCATTTGCAAAATTGCCTACTTCATAAAAACGTATTTCTTAACCACAAAATTAACATTCACTGTGCTTTCATAGTCATTCAGAGATACATTCAGATGTGCAGAAAATTTGAGCTGGCCAATATACATGTCCCCAGTTGAGGCTGATAATGGCGGTATTCTTGATTCTCATTTCAACTGTTTGTTTGTTTTTGTTTTCCCCAACTCCTCAGAGTGCATGTGTACTTGCAGGAGCTGTGGTCATGCATAATCCCTCCTCCATTACTTTCTCATGTTGGAATTTGAGGTGCACATGCATACATGCCTGGGAAATGTGTCAATCTGCTGGGGCTTGGATTCAAAGTGTAGTCAGCCATGTTGGATCTGGCTCCCTTGACCATTAGGCTATGGGGCTGACCTTTTTTGTTTCAACTTTCATAACTAAACCAGTGTTCCTTTCATGGTATGTTTAGTGTCATAATTTTTGCATGTTTGTTTCCTGTTTGTGATCTTACTGTTTAAAATGGTCCCTGAGAACCAGCAGTTAGCGTAATGGCTATGTCGCTGGACTCCCACGTAGTCGACCGCGGTTCGCGTCCTGGACCCAGTGGCTTAGAACTCACGTCGGGCACGAGTGCATGTGTGCCCAAGATCCTGAGAGGAGAATGGAGGAGAAGGGATTGTGGCGTGACCATCCCCCCTGGGGGGTGATTTCTCGCTTTCTGTCTCTATGTCTCTGTCTGTCTGGCGAGCGCACGCACCCTATAGCGAAAACTTCTCAAAAAAAAAAAAAAAAAAAAAGGCCCCTGAGTATAGTGCTAAAGTGCTATCCACTGTCTTGAAATGCCTGAAGATTGTGATATGTCTTAAAAATCATAGATGTGTGAAAGATAAGTTTCATTTAGGCATATTATACTGCTATCGGCCATGTGTTTATTGTTACTCAATCAACAATAAATATTTGATAAGGTGTCTTTAAGTAGAAGCACACGTAAAACAAGGCTGTGTATTGACTGACTGACAAAAACTAGAAACTCACAGGAGATTAACCCTATAGTTCTCCATGAACAATGCTTCAGTAGTCACTAATTCAGTGTTCATGGTGACTATAGAACATGACTACCATAAACAATGAAACTGTATTATATCTCCAGGATTGAATACCCAGGTTATTGCCATTAAATAATAAAAGTCTTGATTTACAAAGTGTAACACTTACATACTTGTAAATGTTGTGTTTCAAACAGATATTTAAAAATGTGATTTGGCAGTTGTGTAGGAAAAGAAGGCTTGAGTTATTCAAATCCTGTACATTTCCAAGGATGTCTGTTTTCATAACTATACTCAGCCAAATCATGGAAACTGAATTCTTGGAATGTTCTAAATGATAGGATATTTTGCAGAGACATGACTCTAAACCATGCAGAATTATCTAGATCAGTTTGTCCAGTTAGTTTGTGCAAATGACACAGTTTATGATAAACACTCATTTTACTTTTGAAGTCTGGAGTTTCACTGACATATTTTAACAGAATCAACACCAAATAAAATCTCTGGGAGCCAGCAGGTGGCATGGTGGTTAAAGTATTGTATCCCACATAGCTGACTCCACTGTTTGAGTTCCAGACCCAACAGCTTGAAAAACACACTGGGCATGTATGAGTGCATGCCCAAAATTCCAAGAGGAGAATAGAATATTATAAGGTTTGTGATGTGGCCATCCCCCTTGGTGAGTGATATCTCACCTTCTCTCTTTCTTCCTGTGTCTCTCTTTGGCAGGCACATGCACCCTAAGGAAAAATCTAAAACAAAACTCAAGAAAACAAAGCTCTAGATACCTAAGCCCGGGTGTGTTTCCCTGGTATGCATCATTATACATGTTGTCAAAATGTATTTATGGAGAAATTGAGGGTGTTTCATGCAATTGTACAAGAAGTGGGCTCTTGGAAACGTCTGTCTGGTTTCCTCCTAATATGCCCCATGCACTTTTTCTCTTTTACTGATACTCATCTTGTTATCCTTTTTCTATAATAAATCATAGCTGTGAGTTACTTTATCAAATCAGCAAACTTGGAGGTGATCTTGGAGACTCCTTCCATGGCAGTTTTTAACATCACAGGTGAGTAAAGGGATTAAGGAACCAAGAACACTGCAGTTACCCAATTATTAAAAACAATAATCAGTCAAGCATACTTATTTATATAATTTTGTATTTCTCTACCTATGGTCTTAAGCATTTCTCATTTGTATATAAATACATTTTATGTGCAAATCAAAAACGCTCAAAACCATAGGAACAGAGAAAAATACAGTAATATACATTTTCTTAAATTTATGTATTAATAACTAAAATAGGTATGTCATCTTTACATAAACATAAAATTAAATTAAAATTATTTTAATTTTTTTTCCTTTTTTTTAAGAGAGATCTTTGCTGTAGGGCATGTGCACTCAACAGAGAGACAGAGAAAGACAGAGAGACAGAAAGGGAGAAATCATCCCTGGGGGGACGGCTGTGCTGCAGTCCCTTCTCCTCCTTTCTCCTCTTGGGATCTTGGGCACACACGCACACGTGCCTGGCATGAGTTTTAAGCCACTGGGTCCGGGACTTAAATCGCAGTTGACTATGTGGGAGTCCAGTGACATAACCTTCATGTCATCTGCTGACCCCAAGATTATTGTTTTTCTGAAGGCATGACTCAGAATTCATATTAACACTACCACAGTAAATACATAGCAAGACCAAAAAATTAATTTATAAGTGTTATTTATGTTTATCATACATTGCTTTCTATATTGATATCATGGTAAAGGCCTGCGTCCTTAAAAGCTCTAGGTGTTGGGTCCAGCAGGCAGCATAGTGGTTAAGGTACTGGAATCTCACATTGTCGACCATGGTTTGAGTCTCAGACCCTGTGGCTTGAAACTTATGCTGGGCACGTGTGTGTGTGCCCAAAATCCCTAGAGGAGAATGTAGGAGAACAAATTGTGGCAGACTATCCACACAGGAGTGATTTCTCACTTTTAGTTTCTCTGTCTCCAGTGAGCTTACATGCCCTATAGCAAGAATCTCTCAAAAAACAATAAAGAAAAAGAAAAAAAAGAAAGTTCTAGGTGTTAAGATGCTCTGTGGCCTTAGTCTCCATCCTTATAAGGGTCCCCAGAAGACAGTAATGACAATTGATTCCTTTCCTTTCATTCTAGGATGAAATCATTAAAATGAAACTCCCTAGCTCATGTGTGCTTACAATCTCATTCTTACTATCTTGTTAGTGGGGAGGCACCCCCACACTGCTGATTTTTCTATTCAGCAATTTTACTCTGTGTCAAGAACTAATATTTCACTGGACAGAAGAACCCTCCTACCATGTAAAGTATCAATATTTCACAAAATGTCTGCTCTTCAGGCTTGATTTCAATTGACTATGACTTTTCTATTTCTCAGAAAATAAAAGCTCTTCCTAAAGCTTATTATTTAAGTCCCTACAAAGTATCAAGACTGAAAACAAACACAACCATCTCTCTCTTGCCTACAGTCATTAGACTACTTTTGTTCTGGGGCCAGCAGGTGGCACAGTAGGGCTCCCACATGGTCAACTATGATTCCATGATTCCAGTCCTGGACCCAGCAGCTTAAAACTCACGTGGACATGCATGCTCAAGATTCCAAAAGGAGAATGGAGGAAAAGGGATTGTGGCATATCCATCCCCCGGGGGGAAGTTTCTCACTTTCTCTCTCTCTGTCTCTTTCTGTGTCTCTGGCAAGCCCATGTGCCTTATGGCAAAAAAAATCTCTCTTTAAAAAAAAATAAATAAAAAAACTACATTCTATTCATAAGTCTAAGTCCCTCCTACATTTAATGTTAGACAGTTTGACTAATTATTCTGATGTTTGCAAATGCTCATTATTGCTTCAGTGAAATTCTGATTCACTCACCAATATTTAAAAAGAGCATTGAAACTTTGCTCACAGCTCATTTTTTTAGAGAGGTTTTTGCCTTAGGGCAGGTGAACTTTTCAGGGAGAGAGAGAGAGAGAGAGAGAGAGAGAGAGAGAGAGAGACAGTAAGTGAGAGGCAAACTGAGAAATCACCCTCCAGAGAGGATGGCCACACTTCAATCCCTTCTCTCCCATTCTCCTTCTGGGATCTTGGGTAAGCATGCACACATGCCTAATATGAGTTTCAAGCCACTGAGTCCAAGACTTGAACTTTGGTTTGCCATGTGGGTATCCAACAATGTAACTGCCATGCCATCTGCTGGCCACAACACATAGCTCTTATGTACTTCAACTTTAATATCTTCTAACTCCACCCACATCAGGGGCACAATTCTGAAACCACACTTGAGCTTCATCATCACCAGATACAATCTACCTTACTCTCATTCAACATTTTTCTTTTTACCATCTCCCTTGAATTCTAATACTCTCAAATACCCATTAATCAAGTAAGTACACAGCAACACTGAAGTAACGTACCTGTAGACTTTGTGTCTATTCCTTTCCTTCCTTCATTTCTTTTGCCTAATAGCAACTCCCCAAGGCACTTAAATTAACCACTGCAGAGCCAGTATTTCAACATTCTTCTTCATCTTACCTGATGTTGAATGCGTTCTAATAATAAAGTGGTTAAATCCAGCTATCATACTAACCATTTTTGATTGCTGCTAGAGTATAGACATGAAATTTGATGTCACAATAATGTATAATACACAATTTCAGTTGGCTACTTATTGCTTAAGATGCACACACACACACACACACACACACACACCATACACACACACACACACACACACACACACACACATATATATACATAATATGTATTTGGGCACTGAAATGAAAACACATATGTGCATTAGAATATTTGTGAAGCTTCCGGGCCATCCAGTGGCATGGTGGTTAAGGTGGCTGGATCCCACATAGCAGAATGCACAATTTGAGTCCTGGACCTGGTATAGTGTGTTTATGATTCTCCAAATCACAAACATTCCACCATTGCTTTTTAGTTAAAAGTTACGTGTTTTTTCTTTCTTTAATTCAAAATTTAAAATGTGGCTTTCTACTTTCTTAACAAAATGTAATTCTTTTGGATAAGATTATTTTGTAATTTTCTTACGGGTGAGGCTTTTCCCCAATAAACAACAATTGATCCATACATATGAGAGTGTCTACATTGTAGTGCCTTAAGAAATTATCTAAACTGAACAGCTGCTGAAGCACATTAGCAAACTCAGCCTTGTATCAATCAATGCACAGCAAGTTAGTCAGTCATGTCAGATTCCCTTGGGCAGAAGAACTGAGCTGGACATTTTCATTAGAGGCAGAAGAGGCTTATTGATTTTGATTTTAGACATTTCAAATAAATATCAGATAGTCCATTTCTCTTGATGTAACTATTTTTCAAACCATTATTGTAAGGTAAATATTGAATTTTCTCTTTTCCAGTTTGTGTTATTTTTCTATAACTTTCAGACTCAGAAAGAAAGCTAAAAAAAGAACTCAGTTTAATCCTCTATTGGAATAATTTTTAAAGCGGAATGCTATCACGATCAGTTACAGTGGCACAGCAGTAATTCAATGCTCTATAGAGCTGGAGCAATATGGGAAGATCTCAGGTTCTTGATCCACAGGCTCAGGTGTGTAGCTGTGCCCATGACTCCAGTTAGATGAGCCTGGGATTGGAGGATATATGAAGATTCTATTGGAGGGGGATCTCTCTCCCACCCCTCCTTCTCCAAAAAAATAAATAAATAAACTTACCAAAAAAGGGGCAATATCAATTAGGTTATCATGAGAAAAATAAAACAATTCAGTTACAGGTATTCTAAATTAACAATGGAGGATAATTTTCATATGATTGATGAACATTCAAAGCAAACTTTTTTTTAAGCTAAGTATTATCTACGCATGAGTTCGAAAATATACCAGAAAGTAATACAATAAAAAGTATAGTAATCCTTTCTGAAAAAAGAATATTTCAAATAGTTTAGAATCAAAAGCAATAGTAGTTATTAAAGACATTAATACTGGGATCAACATTGGCATAATGACTATGTCGCCGAACTCCCACGTAGTCAACCACAGTTGGAGTCCTGGACCCGATGTCTTAAACTCACGTGCCCAAGATCTCGAGAGAATGGAGGAGAAAGGATTGCGGCATGGCCATTCCCCCTGTGGGTAATTTCTCACCTTCTGTCTCTCTGTCTTTCTCTGTTTTTCTGGAGAGCACACGCACCATTTAGCAAAAGCCTCTCAAAAAAAAAAAAAAATAAATAAAAAGACATTAATACTAATACAGTCTAATTAGATTGAATGATATTACTTGGTGGTGTAATTGTCATTTTTATATACTGAAGTCACTACAAATGAATCACTCACACTGAAGAGCTGAAATATGTTTTGTGAAAAAATTAATACAAGACAAATAGTAATAAGAACAAATAGATAGGACTTGAATATTTAAACTACCGTCAGTTTTGTTTAAACTATAATCACTTTTGTTTTCTTTTTAAAGAAAAATCATTACCTACTGAGACAATTTTATGGGCTTAGTTGTAAGATATAAACTCAATGAATTACTTATCTTTCAACATTCTCTAAAAATTGTCATCTGAATAGTGATTGCAGAATTTTATTTCTGCCCGTGATAAATGTGGCCCAAACAGAACAGGTTAGTTTTACCGCACCAGCAGTTAGAAAACTATCGCTGTCTTGATATACCATAAAATTTTATTTAAAAGCCATTGAGAAGGAATAAATATGGAATCCCATAATGTCATTTTTACATTCACTTTTTCAGAGAATATCTTCACTTTAAAATATGTGTTCCTATACTTTACAGGCAGTACTTAGCTTCTTAATGTAAAATTCACTTCCTACTGTTACCCTATGAATAATTCTGGTATGGAAAGTTATGTCACTAAATCTCTCACACATCTTGAGCAAGAAGCACTTCCATTTGTATATGCTTATTGAATAGAGATGAGTATTTAACACTGAGCAGAGTATTGCTTTTGAAATTCCTAAAGCTCACATTTAACTATAGACAGCAAAAACATGGTCTTCCATTTTTTTCTGCCAATTCTAAAGCATAGAAATATTACAGTAGCTGGAGTAGCAATATTATGCAGTGTGTCTGTTATTCTTATATCAATGTAAAGATATATCAATACTGAACTTTCAATGTTTTACATTTTTTTAAAACTTCATCTGAAATGTGGGAAATTGATGACTTGCAAGTGTAAAAGAAATTAGAGAAAAGGAACTTAGGGCAAAGCGTTTAAGATTAAATATAAAAGAAACTAAGATTCTTCACAATTTAATTAATTGTTTTTCTACTTAAAAACATGCCTTCATTCACAAAGTTTTAAGTATTATAAAACTTGTTCTCTCAAAATAAACAGAAAGAAACTTGCAAAGACTATTTGAAACAAGTCTCAAGAGACATGGGACAGCAGGCAGGAGATGACTGTGATCTATGGGAAAAGCTAAATAATTTCCAGGTATCACAAAGTACTTGAAGTCTTTTGAGGACTCACTCACCAGTGAAGTGACATCACGGAACACATGAGATTATTCTAGAGAAACCTCAGAAGTGTCTCACATTAGCAGTGGAGCTACTCAACTTTAGAGTAAAAACTACTCTAGACAGTCCCAAAGAAAGCTGAATAACACACATCAAAAGAACTAAGTTGATCTGGATGATTCCATCCTAACACATGCATCACTGTGTTATTTGCAGGGGAATTGGTGGGAGGCAGAAAAGGTGTTTGAAGAAATGACAGCTGAGAAATTACCACATTTAATACCAAGTATAAACCAATGGCCCCAAGAAGCTCAGTAAGGCTCAAGAAGGATAAACACAAAAATCACATCAAAACATGTCACAACACAGTTGCTATAAACTGGGATGAAAAGAAATTGTAAAAGCCTCCAGAATACACATTACATTTGAGAAAAAAAAAAAAAAATACGAGTACAAAGGCGCAGGACTTCTGCGAAGGCAAGTGAAGAGTTCAGCTGACCTTATACCCTGTAAAACAATAATTTAACTGATGAAATTACCACTTTTTTAATTATTTAAAATCTTGGAAGTTTTCTGATGGCCATGCAAATGAAACATGTTTCCTTGAAAATCTGCCTAATCTCAGTAGGAATAGTAAGAATCCTTGGTATTTGAGCCACTACCCATTCCCTTGCTACCCGTCCTTCAGACCTGTTTAGAAGCTCTATCCATAGATTCTACTCCAGGCAAGAATGGCCAAGAAGACAAGAGCTCTTTCAACCCCCACATCTCACTCAGTCTGTGTCTGATTTCATGCTGGGAAAGACAGACTTCCAGTATTTTTCATCTGCCTTCAGTCTCCCTGAAGAACCTGGAGACAAGGCATGAGAGAAGACTAGGTCTCATTCCTCCCACACCGCTAGTCCACATGGGTTGAGACTCTACCAGACACAGAATGCTGAGATTACTGAGGCCTTGGCTTGGGGTGGAGGTTCCACAGAAGGTGGGAAAAGTTATAGCACCGGGAGCTGCCACCCTCACCCAGTTCCCTGGCAATGTCATTCCAGAAAAAGGGGTCTTAGTTCCAGTCCTTGTGTAATGGTGTGGGGGTTCAGTCAGGGAGAGAGGCCAGAAGGATGAGGACCACTTCAGCTTGACTGAAGGGGACTACTCTACATTTTTTTCTTTTTTGATTTGACATAGGGCATGGAAACTAGCTGAAATGGAGAGAGAGAGAGAAAGTGAGAAACAAACAGCCATCAGCTGGGATAGCCAGCCACTATCCCTTCTCCATTTTCCTTTTGAGATTTTGGACACCCACATTTACAAGCAGTGTGTTTTTCATGCCACCTTGTCCAGGATTCCAACCAGGAGTAAATTATTTTTTATGACTAAATATTCATTTAAAAATTATTCAAATTAACAAAAACTGAAATAATCCACTGATCTCAGACCTGCCTAATGAGAAATGCTACAGGTACCTCTGGAGGCTGAAAGAAAATGACTCCCGGCAGTAACTCAAACAAGAGACAAAAAGCAATGGGAAAGGTAATGAGGAAGAAAAATATAAAATAGAGTTTATTTGTACATATAGTCTCCTTCTTTCTGTGAACTAATTAAGAAAGTAATAGCATCCATCTATATTTTTGTATGTCTTTTGTAAGTTCTTATTTGACATAAAACATACTTTACATGATTGGAATGCATTTTAATTTATTAAGGCTTACTTTAGGGCCTATTATGTAGTTTTTGCTGGAAAAATGTTCTATGTTTATTACATGTTGTCATACAAGTATCACATGCTGTTGTTGGAGGGAGTGATCTGTAGGAGTCTATCTGGTCTAGCTTGTTCACAATGTTGTTCATGAGTTCTATTTCTTTGCTGATCTTCAACACAATTCCAGCCATTACTGATAGTGCAGTACTACAATTTCCAGTGACTGTTGCTAAATTATTGTTTCTTTGATTTGAATTCTACTTTAATATTTACAGAGACATTTTGGCTCTTTTCTGTGTTTTTTGATGACAGTTTACACTTTTCCATTTTTTAACAAGTTTAAACTTTGGTCATATTTGAGTCAAGAATGTGTTCCCTGTAGACACCATGTAATTGGATCAATTTCTTCCTTTTCATTGAATTGCTTAATACAGTTACATTTAATGTTATTATGTAGGTGACTGGACTTAAGTCTGCAATTTTTTTTTCTTTATGCCTCAGGTTTCCTTTTTCTACCTTTAATTTAATGCCTTCCTAGTATTAAATGGATGCTCTCCAGACTTATATTTTAATCCATTTAATCATTTTAAATGATTTCTAAAGTTATTTTCATATTGGTTTCTCTCAAATTTACAACATACATCTCAATTTATCAGATTTATATCGATTTAGGTCTAGTGAAAATATGGAAAGATTAGTCTTCTATAATTCTACCCCCTTCTTTCTCTTTTGATTCTGTTGTAATACATATATTATAAAGTCTTATTTTTTTGATGAAAGAGAGAGTATCAGGATAAGGCAGGATAGAGATGAAGCAGGTATTTCAGCAGGGTCACTCATGCATCCCTGGCATGCTAACTGACAATCCTAGAATGCAAACCCAAGAACTTTCCAGTGTCAGTCCAGTTGTGTTATCATTGTGCCACCACCTAGACCCTATCATAAAGTTTTAAAAGTTTGTTATAGTTATCTCTTTGTATAAGCTTATGTTTACATAAATTTTTGGAAGAGAACCAAGTTGGAAAACTCAAACTTCCTCATTTCAAGACTCACTACAATGTTATTGTAATTAAAAGAGTGATGTACCGTCATTAAGTATAGATACATAGATTAATGTAATAGAATTGAGAATTCACAAATAAAGCTTAAGTTTTGTTTTTGTTTTGTTTTGATTTTTTTAGGGAGATTTTTGTTATAGGGCATGTGTGGTTGCCAGACAGACAGAGATACAGAAAGTGAGAAATCACATTCGGGGAGGGGGGGGGGGGGGACAGCCACACCACAGTCTCTTCTCCATTCTCCTATCGGGATTTTGGGCACACACACACATGTGCCTGGCATGAGTTTTAAGCCACCAGGTACTGGACTTGAACTGTAAACAGCTACATGGGAGTCCAGCGACGTAACCATTCTGCCATCTGCTGCTCCTTTAAACCCTAATATTTATTGCCAATTTTTTTTTCAGGCTTAATCAACTTTATTTCTGCTGTATGAAAACCCTATGTTGTGGCCACAGCTGGAGCCTGGGTGCTCTGCATGGAGACTCTGATGTGGGTCTTGACGAGATGGTCAGTGAATTCCTGATAGGGAGACTTGGTGAACACGGTCTCTTTCCAGAGGTCAGGGGTCAGATAGCTGTAGGTCTTGGAGATGGCATCAAAGGTGGCCTTGTCGAAGTTGCCTGGGTGGCAGCGCAGCCCCAGGTTGAGGTGTAACAGTCATCGATGCCAGCCATCAGAGCAGCTTCTTGGTCACAGGGGCTGAGATGATGCCAGTGCCTCTGGGGGCAGGAATGAAGTGCACCAGCACAGAGCCACAGTGGCAGGTCACCTTGCAAGGGACAGTGTGGGGCTCTCCGATCTTGTTCCCCCAGTAGCCTCTCTGCACTGAGACAATGGAGAGTTTGTCCAGGATGATGGCCCCTCAGATGGTGGTAGACACCTCCTTGGAGCACTTCATGGCCAAACCAATTTGGCCATTGCAGTCCCCGATGGCGACAGATGCCTTGAACCTGGTCCACTGGCCAGCGCCAGTCTGCTTCTGCTTGGCATGATCTTTAGAACCTCATCCTTGAGAGATGCTCCCAGGAAAAAGTCCCTAGTCTCAGATTCATTGATGGGCAGGGAGAAGAGATAGATCTCCTCCAGGGACTTGATCTTCATGCCTTTGACCAGGCGGCCCAGCTTGGTGACCGGGATCTCCCCCTTGTGATTGGCCTTGCCTCTCTGAACTTCAGCCCCAACCGCCCAGTTCCTGTCCACACCCCCGGCCCCGAACACAGCCCCGCCCTTACTACAGGGGTGGATGCTGAACAACCCTCCGCAGAAGCTGCCGCTGCCTCCTTTCCCAGTACCCGGGACCTCCAGGCCCCGCCGCTACACCGGTGTCATCCGCCATTTCAACAGATGGTTTTGGTACTGCTAGATATCCACTTGCAAAAATAATATTGGACCGCTACTCAAATCATACACCAATGTTAGTTTTAAATGAATTACACACTAAATATAAGTTAACAGTATAATGTTCTTAGAGGAAAACAAAGGTAGATTTCGTGACTTTGATAGCCAGTTGTGTTGTACATACAACACCAAAATTGCAATAAACAAAAGAAAAAATACGTATATCGTATTTCTTAAAAATTAAAAACTACTGTGCTACTACTAATAATACCATTAAGTAAGTAAAAAGAGAATGTACAGAATGGGAGAAAATAACATCTGAAAGTCCTATGTCTCTTAGATTTCTATCCAGAATTTATAAAGAATGTTAATAACTCAATAACAAAAAGAAAAAGAATCCCATCGAAAATTGGAAAAAAGTTAGAATAGACATTTCTTCAAAGATGTAAAAATGACAAAATCACAGTGAAGATCAGTCCTTTGGGAAATAACACTCAAGAAGACCACAGTGAGACATAGTTTCACAGTCACTACAATTGTATTCAAAAACACATAACAACTTGTGTTGGTCCATATGGAGAAATTAGATTATTCATACATTGTTGGTGTGAATTTAAAAGGTTGAAGACGTTTTAAAACCCAGACTTTTTATTTTCTCAAAATGTTAAGCATATGGCCGAGCCATCCACTCCTACTAACATATTCAAAAGAAATGAAAACATACACCCACATAAAAAGTTGTACATGAATGCCCATAGTAACATTATTCATAATAGCCAGAATGGAAACCATCCATGTGTCTAGCAACTGATAAATGAATGAATAAAACATAAAGTACCCATACAATGGTTTATTGTTCATTAATAGCAATAAATAATTTCTGGTACATGCTACCTGAATTAATGTTAAAAAAATTACACCAAGTGGAAGAAGCTAGTCACAAAAGACCATATTGTAGGATTCTAGTTTTATAAAATGTATAAAATAGGAAATAACTAGACTGGAAAGTTAATTAATAGTTGACTGCACTACAAAGGGGAAGAGGTGAGGTTGGGTGGTGAGGAATAGAAACTGATACTAACGAGTTCTTCATTTTGGGGAGTAAGAAAAATTATTTTAAATTAGCTTCTGGTGGGGCTAACAGGTGGTGAATGGGTAAGACTCTGGATTCCCATATGGATGACTGTGGTTCGAGTCCCACACTTGACAGCTTGCTTTCTTAGTTTCCCTCTCTTGCTCTCTGTATCTCTGTGGTGAATTATAATAATAATAATAATAATAATAATAAAAATAATAAATAAAATAAATAATTATTTTAAAAAATAAGCTTCTTATGATAGTTAAACAATGGTATGAACTTACTAAAAAATTTGGATGGGACATTTAGATGAGGGACTTATACTGTATGTGAATTATATCTTGATAAAGCTTTAAAAATTAATTGGATTTTGCATCAAAAATTCCAACAATTAGAACATAATGTAACAATATCCTTAATGCTGCAAGCCTACAGAATAAAATGAAACACACACACACACACACACACATACACACACACTCAGGTTAAACAATTAATTAGGAAATCAGCAGGTGGCATGGTGGTTAAAGTGCTATACTTGCATACTACTATGGTTCAAGTCCCAGACCCAATGACTTGAAAATCACTTATGGTGTATGTGTGTGCATGCACATACGTACACAAAATCCCAGGAGAAGAATGGAGGAGAAGGGATTGTGGTGTGAGCAGCCCCTTGGGGGATGATTTCTCACTTTCTCTCTCTCTCTGTCTCTCTGTATCTGGCAAGTGCACATGCCCTATGACAATAACGAAAAACAAACAAACAAAAACCAATTAAATAAAAAAGCTGTAGGAAATAGTAACAATTTTAACTATCAGAGAAAAAAATGATAGTTTACAATGAATTAATCCGAGTCAAAAGTAAAATAAAAAAATTGAAAGACAAATATCAGAATACATCTATTTACATAGGAAGATGTACTGGTTTGAGGTCTGCTGGTAGACTGGTGGTTAAGGTCATTGGATTCCCACATGGCAGACTGTGTGAGTTGAGTCTGGGATCTGGTGACTTGGAAACATACTGGGGGAATGTGTGTGCATGCCCAAAATACGAAGAGGAGAACTGAGGAGAAAGGATTACGGTATGGCCATCCCTCCGTGGGTGGTGTGCTGTCACTTTCTCTCTCTCTCTCTCTCTCTCTCCAGAAAATACAACACTCTATAGAAAAAGAAGAAAAAAATTGGTTTTAGAAAGCTTATATCTGAGTTGGGTTGGTTATTTTGGGTAAGTAGTAACATAGTTTTGTTGTATTGATCATTGATTATTTGATATTATAAAATTTCAGCCAACTAAATGTTCATTTTCTTGAGAAAATAATTTTATATTAAAAGTAAAGTACTTTAAAATTAACAGCACTTAAATTGGAACAGAAAATTAAAATATAATAAAAACAGTGTTTCTGAATGCCAGATCAAAATCATTTCTTCACAAAGACTTATTTAAGTTTTCTTAAATCTACTTTGCAAGAATCTTGCTCTCTGAATGCTGCTCCATCTCCCACACTACTTGAGTTCATTTTTCACATAAGCTTACATCAAATATCTGGCAAGATGATTCCATCTACATGTAGATAAATGTAAGTGGAAAGATGTGAAATGAGCAGAGTGAACTCTCTATCAAGTTCAAAATGTACAAGATTAGTTGGCAATTTCTGGAGTTTTTGATTTAAATTCTCTTTTATCTATGGATAAGTATAAATCTGTTGGGTTTAGCCTATATCTACTCCTAAGTGCGGTTTCATTAATGTTTATGCTTTTGAAGAAGAAATTGAGTTTCAAAGAATTTATGTCTCTTAGTTAAATATTAAAAGACTGAGCAAGTACAGAATATAATTATTTCCACCAAAATGTTTCTAAACAGATTTAGGTAGGTGGGATGATTATAGTTTAAAATGAAGATTACACTTGAGATTCTCTCTGGGCTTATCAACTCATCGGAGATTTACAATTGATGAAAATGTCCAAAAAGGCTAAGGCTAGGTAATTCTTCATCGTGATACCTAAGTTTAGATGGCTTTGGCTAAACTGAAGAGACTCAGCAAAATTCAAAATTAATGTACTTTTAAAATGACATGACATTCTACCATATAGATGTGCTCTCCCAGATCAAGAAAGAAATTTATGTGTGGTAATCTCTGCCATTTATCTCAAATCAAACACACTAGCCTACAAAAGTTCAAGTAACTAAGTATTTTTTAAAATAAGAATTGAAATATATAATTATGGCACGAAGTATCTGATATCTCCTGAAGTGACAACTGAAATTTCCATTTTACTTAGTGTTACTGTTCAGTACTGTACTGTATTTTAGTGCAATGAAAACTGAGTTATATTATACTAAATACGGACTATGCTCAGAACCATAAAAATAGTTAATATGATATGTAGCTGCTGTTCTTGGAATGAACTTGCAACTAAGTAAGTCTCCTTAAGCCATAAGCTCACAATGACTTTCTTTTTTCTTTCTTTCTTTTTTTTTTTTTGGAGAGGTTTTTGCTCTAGGGTGCATGGACTCGCCAGAGAGACAGAAAGCAAGAAATCATCCCCCAGGGGGGATGGCCACACTGCAATCCCTACTCCTCCATTCACTTCTCCTCTCAGGATCTTGGGCACACACGCACACGTGCCCAGCATGAGTTTAAGCCACCGGGTCCAGGACTCGAACTACAGTCGACTACATGGGAGTTCAGTGACATAGCCATTATGCTAACTGCTGGTCCCAACTCACAATGACTTTCATGATAGACGGAATTCTTAGATAGTTCCCAAAATTCCTACCTCGTGGTTTGCATGACCATATAATGGCCTGTTTCTGAGGACAGGCAGATGAAGCATCAGCCATGGCTGACATCTTAATTTCTTCTTGCTGAAACGCTGAGTAAAGGATAGAGCTTACCTACACTTGGACTTCTGACTCAGAGAAATGGGGAGATAATACACAGATATTGTTTTACATTTCTAAGTTTGTGATAATTTGATTGACAGCAATAGAAGAAGAAACCATTCTCGGTATACTATTTCAAATTATTTGGAGAAAAATTACATTTGACTACAAGAACAAAAATGCTATTAGTTATTCTGAAATAATTGTAAGGAAAAACTTCAATTCTTTTTTTTTTGGTCTCTTTCTCTACATGGATGAATAATGTTGCCTCTCTCACCATGTCTCATTATTCCAGCTTTATTATTCTCCTTTCTTTCCAACAACAAAAATATCTTAAATATTTATTTTAGAGTTCTTTATACATTTTTTCCTAATCTAATTATCCAGATCAAACCTGGACTCAGCTAAAATAAGTGAAAGTTTACTCAATTAAAAATACATTTCCTAGGATTTCTAGGTGAGTAGCCCCTCAAAACACCCCATGTGGAAACATAGTTAATAGTTCTGTTTAATTTCCAATGTTTTAAGATGGCAAATTAAAAATAACAATCTTCCAAAGATTAGGTTTTGTAATCCAAAAAAATGCATAATTCAAATTAATAAAATTATATTTATTTATTTAATGATTCCTCTTAGGATAACAGATTTAAGGATTATACATCTTAGACTAACTATGAAAATGTATTTTAATCTACTCAAATTTTATTTAAATAAATAGGTGATTTTTTTGGTGTATGTTAATATAAAAGACACACATTTTTGCAAATTATGAGGCATTTGTGGTCCATCAGATGAAAATAGGTTTTAGAAAATAAAATAACTAAATATGTTAGCCATTGAATCATAGAATGACTATGACTATTATAATAGTCATAAAAGCACTTGGTAATGATGATTATGGGAGCAATATCTTAAAATTGAATATAGGTTAATAAATCAAATGAGATAAATATAATTCTGGTAAGTGCCCAAGGAAAGGGATACCTGAAATGATGTATTAGGACGTATGATGTTTTAAACTTCCTCTGGCTGTAGCAATTTCTTTTAGGTAAATTTGGCCAGAGTGTTTAAACAAAAAATTGAAATTTGCAGGACAATTAATCCCATCGAAGCAATTACACAAAACAATATATTATTTGTTTGTAATCTAAAGTGATTAGCCAATTATTATAACTTTTGTATGAAACAGTAGCTAAAGAGATTATCAAGAGATAACTTTTTACAACCTTCTTAAAGAAAGTTAAAAAAATAGAATTCTAAAAGCAGCACTTTTCCTTCTTTAATGTGAGCATGAGTCTCCTAGGAATCTTATTAAAGTTAAGCAACTGAACCAGTAGGACTGGAACAAGGACCTAGATTCTTCATTTCTAATAAGCTCCCAGGAAATGCCAATGCTGCTGGTCCATTGGCTTCCATTTGAATAGGCTGCTTGTTCCTATGGAATGATGACCGGAAATGTCTGTCATACCTCATTACTCTGGGCAACTTGCGTGAATTCTGACTCACTGGTATAAGAGATACATATACTCAGAACTGTCTCTATTTTTGCTTCTATGACTTTATCTTCTCTTCATATATATTTTTAATGTTTAACAATATAAAAATTAGTTGATTATTTATATGATGGAAGGCCTCAACACATTTCAAAATGAGTTTGATCTTTATAGTGTTGTATTCTGATTTGGGTTGGAAATTTTCCTGATGGTTGGAATTTTTTTTTAAATCAGAAGGGATTTTTATATGAACTCATGGAAAAAATCAGGAAATAATCTGAATAATTACACTGATAACCATATTGCTGCAAAAGGTATATTTACAGAGTCTAAGAAATCATCTGGAAATATATCTTGAAAATTATTTCAGTAATTTTAATTAGTGTTTTAGGTGATTGACACCTATTAAAAATAGCTGAAAGTATTTTAAATGGAAATAGAGCTTATAGTGGTTTGAAAAATGAAGATATTGAGAGATTATTATGGATATAATTACCTGGATTTTCAAAGAGAATAAAATAAAAAGACTGAAATGAAAGGCTTTATGAGGAATGAGTAGACAAGGTAATCATGATTTTATAAAAATGGGTAGAGAGAAAGAATATACAGTAACTAAAAAACATTGAGCTGGAGAGAAAACACAAGGATGAACAGTAGAGGAAACATGGCTATATACAGCTTAGGGAAAAAGACTGTCTCCTGAGTTTAGACTTGAGAAGTTTGAGATTGCAGTAGAATTTAAATTTATTGGGACCAGCAGTTAGCATAATGGCTTTGTCTCTGGACTCCCATGTAGTTGACTGGGGTGAGCGCACATGCCCTGTGGCAAAAATCTCTCCAAAAAAAATAAAATAAATAAAAATAAATAATTTATTTATATGTGCACTTCTATTTTTTTCAATAAACTAACACTTTCCTTATATCCATCTGATTCAGATGCTGGGTGTATGGCCCTCAACAAGGCTGACACAATCTATGCATTCATGGAATCTCAATTCTACCTGCAAAGGTAATTATGAGATAAATAATTACGCAATTAATTATTAAATTCCATATGACAAACCTTAGAGGACCCTGTTGTCTAGGAAAATTTCCAGTAAGACGTGACATTTTAACTGAACCTCCAAGTGGCATTTAATTAAATGAAAAGGATGTTGAGAATAGTATGACAGTGAAAACAAGGAGGAAAAAGGAAGTCAGATTATGACCACCTAGATTTTGGTGTTTAGTGTAAAAATATTGTGAATCCATTGAAAAGTTTTAAATAATTAATGAAACAAGAAGATTTTGACATCATCAACATCAAATTAATTTCAGTGAAAACTGTAGATTAAAATAGACAATGAGTGCAGATACACTATTAATAATCTATTAATAGTATAATAATCTACTTTAGTCCTCCAGATGAAAGATGATGGTACTTTAGGCTTGATGAAGGTAGATGTAATACCATTCATTGATAGGATAGGATGGTTTGGAAGGAAAGCTGCCTGTGGTGAGTACTGAATGTATTGAGTATTAATAGGTTTCTGTGAAGTACCAGGAGAAGTATTGAATAGATTTCTTGGTACATAGTTTCACAACTTCAGATTGTACACAATTTTGAATTTTTAAAATTGACATGAGCATTCCCAATGCCAAGAGCTTCTTAAAATGGTTGGAGAAAATTGAATTATTTAGTTTTCATCAAAATTTCTCTTTAATTCTTTTCGTTATTCCAAAGCAATAGAAGACACATCACTATACTGTATAAAGTGTAAGCAAATAAAAATTAATAATTAAAAAGGATGAACTCACATTGTATAGTATGGTCAATAAACAAGATAGCAAGCAGAAGTGCAGGACAAGTAATCCTACATGGAGACAAGTGAACATCACAAGTTCACATGTCAGGTTCAAATAACCGAAACAATGCAATACAAAAAAAAAATTAAATGCAATTTATATGTTATAAAATAAACACTTAAAATACACAAGATAGAAAAGTACACTTAATATACTAAACTTGATGCAAACACATAACACAGCAAAGCCAAAAAATGATTAAGAAATTAGGGCAAGGTATGGAATGATGTCAAAACAATTTTTTAAAGTGTGTACACATCTAAATGTCTGGCTCAGTTCAGAATTAAGTCAAAGATCAAGGACAATAATCTCAAACACACTCTATTGCTTTTAGGATCTAGTAAATAAAAAATGATTAATATTTCCTGCTACAACACAATGTTGAAAGGGGAAGACTGTAACAACATTAGAATACATGCTTCCACATTAAAAATTGTGACCAAAAGCAAAACTCAAATCTATAGACTCTAATAAACGTCGAAACAACAAGGAGATCTGGAAGCCAAAGGAGGCTCTCAGATTTACAGCATCTCCTTCTTTAAAGGACAATATGGGGCTTAACAACAACAAAAATCAAGGTTATAGTTACTACTAAAATGCCTTCGTCTCTATATATTCTGCTCTTCACTTAGGGGAGAATCTACCATTTAGCAATGTGCATGTGATTTATATGGCTGTCCCATTAAAATAATTACGCCAATTGAGACCAATTTACACAGATGTTTGCTTTACAGACCCAGCATAGAAATTGTCGTACCACGTAGTACTTTTTTTTTCCTTTCCTCTATAGAATATTACAAATTTTCTGACATTCAATTTGATAAGAAGTTTGGCAGAAATCTACATTTAATTTTAAGCTTGCAGAAAATTGTGTTCTAAGTTTGTAATCCATAAAGGCAGCAACAAAGCATTATTTATGAATCTTGAGAAACAACTGTGCCTCTGAGTCACAAATCATAGAGCTATTGAAACTCCCAGCAGGAAGAAACCTTGGAGATAATCTAATCACTTTATAGATGAAGAAATAGCTACCTAGAGAGATCAAGAAATTGACAAATGGCCCTGCAGTTTAATAGTGAAGGCAGAATTTGAACTTGAGTCTCCTGGCTGTGGAATGAAAACCTCACTGATACCTTCCACTATGACTTATTGCTTTCCATAATATACAACACAGGCTAACACCAGAGACTTTGTTTTATGTTCTGCTAGATATGCATTAAAACGTTCTACTGAACTGAAATCATAACTGCAAGAAATGCTGTTGTTAAAAGCACACACATAATATATTTGATTTGATCTGATAGTAAATTATAGGATGCCATTTTGTGTTTAAAGATTATTTCAATGATTACAATATGGTTTTGGAATTAGAAGAAATAAGTCAAATATTTTCTATAAAGTAAAATAAAATATTGATTTGGGATAACATATATCTAAAGACAAAAAAAAATTTATTTTCCAAATTCAGCTTCTTCAAGTCACAATGTTTATATGTTTATACTTCAAGTACACGTTATAATTTGTAGAGAAAATATCAGAAAAGCAATGATATAAAGTTAGGACTTAAAATTAATACTTACCTGTGTGGGTTTTTTTTCTGTTTCTTCTTAATTTTTAAAAGATTTTTATATTTATTTCTTGAGAGCAGGACCAGCAGATGGCATAGTGGTTAAGGTGCTGAACTCTTATATGGCTCTCATATGGCTGACCATTGTTCAAGTCCCAGACCCGGTGGCTTGAGACTCCTGCCAGGCACATGTGCAAGCATGCCCAAAATCCTGAGAGGAGAATGGAGGGGAAAGGATCACAGCATGGCCAATCCCCCCTGGGGAGTGATTTCTTGCTTTCTGTCTGTCTCTCTCTGTCTCTTTAGTGCGCACACATGCCCTATTGCAAAAAAATCTCTCTAAAACGACAACAACAACAACAACAAAAAAAAAGAAAAAAAAAGAAGAGAGAGTGAGTGAGTTACACAGAGAAAAATATACTGGGAAGAGTATCCTTAACAGGGTCTCATGCTAAGATCTTTCCCCCAGCATTTCAGCCAGCCAGAATCATAGGCACCTGTACATAGGTCAGTCTTTGGTCTTCTATATAGTATCCAGCATTGCCGAGCTTCATTGCTTCAGCACCTCAGCTCAGACTCTCCCTTTATTTCTTTTAAAAGTTTCTAAGTTTGGGTAACCAGTAGATGGCACGATGGTTTAGGCACTGGACAGCCACATGGCCAACCACAATATGAATTGAGGACCTGGTGGCTTGAAAATCACACCAAGCATATGTGTATGTGTGCCCCCAAATCCCAGGAGAATGGCGGAGAGAGTATTTCAGTGTGGCCATCCACCCTGTGGGGCGATTTCTCACTTTCCCTCTTTCTGTCTCTGGTGAATGCTCACGCCTTACGGCAAAAATCTTTCAAAAAGTTTCTAAGTTTTGAATATTTCGATAACAATTACTACTAAGCTCGTAAAATTTATCTTCTTACTGGAAGACTTAATGAGATAACTTCTGATGGATCTATATTTGGGGCATTAGTTTTTTTGTTCTATTTACTTGGCTTTTGAATTTTATTTATTCTTATAAGAACATTTTCAAAATTCAAAAGCAAAAACAATGTAAAATAGTGGAGAATAAGCTTCTCTTCTACTTAGTCCCCGATATACTTAATTATCTACCCTGAGTCAAACACTAATTTAGTTTTGTGATTATTCTTTTATGCATTGGGCCAGCCCATGGACTCATGGTTAAAGGAACTGGACTCCATGTGGCTGAATTTCTCTCTCTGGAAAGCACATACATTCTCTGGGAAAATCAAGGGGGAAAAAAAAAAAAAAAAAAAGAGTACTGAGCCAGCTCTGTGGGGCAGAGGTAATAAGTTGCTTAAGAGAAGCCAGATCCCACATGGCAACCTTGACCAATTCGCCTAAAATTCTCCAGGCATGCACAGAAGTGCTCCAGATCTGAAAGTCTAGAGGACCGGCGGAAGGGGATCATTGTTGTGACCATTCCATTTTCTTAGATCAAAACAGTAATTTAATAAAACACTGATTAGTAAAAAATTAAGTGATCTTGTATTATTGAAAACAGTTTAGAATTGCTAAAAATCTATTAATATTAAACTGGCTTCTTTATTTCAATAATGCTAATTTAACAAGCTATTGTGTCCTTAGTGATCGGGACATAGTACTTAACAATTTCCAAATATTTTTATCCTAAAAATTCTTTTTACTATTTCATCATGTGAGATCAATGCTGCTAAAATGACATCCATGAGATGTTGCTCCAGACAGCATTTGGAACCTGGACTAATTATAGGATCATCCTAAAGACAACCAACACATTATACCCTAAGTACTTCCACTTTGGTTTTGGAGACCATCTCTCTTTCCCTAGGTCAGTGATTAAGAGATATTTGAGAGTCCTTCCCATAAACCTAGAGTGAGAAAGAATAGTTTATCCTTGCTCAAATACCACAGAGAGACTTTTATTTCAAGAACCTTGACACCTTTTACAAATACAATGGCAGCTGGAAGAATGAAGCGTATTAAATTTAAAGACTGTTTTCTAACCACAGGGGTTCAGGCTAAGCCACTGCAAAAATTAGTGTATTCTGGTTCTTCAGACTTCTGGTTCAGTGTTTTATCATTCTCAGTCACTTGGTTTCCCAAAGCAGAAAGAACAGAGGGAAGAGTAATTAAATAAAATTTCTTCCTTCTCCACAGGAAATCAGGATGACAATGGCAATTTGTTAACTTCTGAAAATAAGGGAGCAATTAAGGGAGAAATAAATCTTTAAGGATTTTCTTAAATCTTTAACTTGTTTTACAGCAGCCTATTACCAGTGCCAGTGTATATACTAGCTTCATTTGAAACATTGTCTTACCCATATTTGACACCTAATAACTTTGATGATTAATGGATTGACTGAACAACCACTGGAAAAAAAGAGTAATAAGGAGTAAAAATTAATAGTTGAGCAGATTTCAAAGCAATGTAATTGATGTTCTTTGTAGAAACTTTGAGGAGCCAACAGTACACATTTATAGGATGTTGTGAGAAACAAATGAAAAAATAAAGATATAAAAAGGCTTACATATGCTGTAGTCAGACTCTGACCCAGTTAACTAGAATATAAATATAAATTATATGCACATAGATATAGATATAGATAGATATAGATATAGATAGGTGAGCGATAGATAGATATAGTGTATCTTCCTTGTTCATGACATATAATTCCCAACCTTGTATTTAGTTCTGGTAATAGAATCTGAATTTATGTAACTTTGCCCAAAATATGATCTTGATTATCTATCTATAGTTGTTCTCTGGTATTGATCATACCTAGATCTTACCTATATTTTTTGGTTTTCAATTAGAGCTCATGGTTAGAATATCATATCATATTAAAAATATTTTTAGATGAAACAGATTTAGAAATATATAGGAGCAAACACACATAGTTAAGCCTCATCTGTAAAACATATGGATAATGTTGGATAGAAAATATTAATAAATAAGTTGTTTATATGTAGGGGGATTTAGTGTGAATAAGCATTCTATTATTACAAAATACTTTTATTAAAACAATTTCTGTAATAATGGGATGTAGAAAGAATAGTAGCTACAAATTACTTTTGACATTTTCTCTATTTATAGAAGTAGGTTTTATATATTCATACAAGGAGAAAAGACATTTAGACTAATTACTAACTATATTAACACAAACACTATTTTTATTAGAACACTTCAATATACAGGGACACCCACTGAACAGCTATTTTTTTGCACCCTTCTTTCCCATCTTCTACCTCAACTATTTATAAAAAAACAACACCAAAACAAAACCAAAAAAAAACACAACAAAACATTGAAATATTTACAGATCACATATACAAAATTCTGTCTTATATCCTTTCAATTAAAGGTACTCACAGATTATATTGGGGACCCTGAACTTCTTCGACTTTCTTTTGAGGGGTCTTCAAGAGCTAAATAATTCCAAAATATTAACAAGATATTTACTTTTCTCACTACTATTCTTCAAGAATGCTTAGTGATAATTTTCTAAGGATCTATGAGGTATGATGATGTTGTATAATAAAATATTTCAAATATGGAAAATCTGCCTAACTCAGTGACTAATATTTTCTAAATGACCAATGCATGATGTTATGTATAATTCATGTAGGGTAAAAGATCCAGTCAAATTCTTTTTTTTTTCTTTTTAGAGAGAGATTTTTGTTATAGGGTGAGTGAGCTCAGAGAGACAGAGGGAGACAGTAAGACAGAAAGTAAGAAATCAGTCCCCCACAGGGGAGATGGACATGCCACAATCCCTTCTCCATTCTCCTCTCGGGATTTTGGGCGCACACACACGTACCCAGCGTGAGTTTTAAGCCACTGGGTCCAGGACTTAAACTGCGGTTGACTACGTGAGAGTCCAGCAACTTAACTATTCTGCTATCTGCTTGTCCCATGACCCAGTCAAACTAAAAGATCAATGAGTTCATTTTAATAATATATAATATCAAAATATATATATGATTCACGTTTCTCATCATAACTACTTTTAAGAAACTCACTTAACTAAGTTTTAATATGGTATATAAAAATAACATTCTCTATGATCTGAAAATGGTACTATGTATCTCATCTTTTCTAACTACAGTTCTGTAGAAGGCTAAATATATTTCATATACTCCAAGAGAAACAACATACTGTGAAAGATTGAGTGGATAAGCACATATGAGAACTTTGATGTCCATTAAGGTCAATTTTATTTTCTGCTATCGTCTCAAAGTATTAATTTTGCAACTGAATATATTGTTTATATGAATAATTAACAGGTTTAATATTATTATCTTTAAATTAATTAACATATATTTATTGTAAAAGTTCACAATTTAGGGGGCCAGCAGGTGGCATAGTTAAGGCAATGGATTCCCACATGTCCAACCATGGTTCAAGTCCTGCACCCAAAGGCTTGAAAATCACACTGGCCACATGTGCTTGCTTAACCAAAATCTGGAGAGGAGAATGGTGAAGGATTGCTGTGTGGCCATACCCCCTGGATGATGATTTCTCACCTTCCTTCTCTGTCTCTCTCCAGTAAGTGCATATACCCTATGGCACACACACACACACACACACACACACACACACACACAAAGAAATAAAGCACAATTTAAACTCTAATATTTATATATCCCACATAAACAAAAGTTCTTTGAGGAACTTAATAACTTTTCAGAATGAAAAGTTGTCATAGAAGTCAAGGAATTTCATATGTTCATATAATATCCTTCTGTGACTATTTCTCTTATATTTAATTAACAATTGATTATATCTAAACAGTTGTAAATTATCACTCCTTATTAGACTTTTTTTGCATCTTTCTTTCAAAAAAAATCTTCAAAAATATATGTTTATTTGCTTGTATCATAAGAGTTCAGATTTCTAAACTACCAAGCAACCTTCAAATTTCTTTTTTTTAAAGAATTATTGTATTTAACTTTATTTATTATGATTATCATTATTATTTTCCAGTTTGATCAGAGAGCCACAGAGAGAGAGAGAGGAAGTGAGAAAACAAGCCACCAGGTCTGAGACTTGAACCGTGGTCGGCCATGTGGGAGTCCAGCACCTTTAACCACCATGCCACTTGCCGGCCCCCCCCCCCTTTTTTTTTTAAGAATTATTTTATTTAACTTTATTTATTATTAGCAACCTTCAAATTTCAAACTCTACACACTTTTATCTCCTTTTAAAATGTTCTTTTTGATCTTATTTTTCTGGATAATTAGTTCTGTTCTCCATGTTATTATGTTTCTGTAGGCCTTGCTTTACTCATATTTCTTTAACCACTCCACAATAAAGAACTAAAGAAATCAATTTCACATGGAAAAATGAGGAACACAACTCAGAGTCGTGCCTTTATGCCTAGGAACATTCACTAGATTGTCCCTTAGATATGCACAAAACACTTAAAAGCATTTTTCCCTCTTAGCTTCATATGTTCTGCAAATCATACAGCTGTTACTTCTGCAAATCATACAATGGTAAAAACATTCAATTCTTTTCTATAAATTTTAAGTCTATTGGAGAGAAGAAGGGTCAGAGCTAATAAGTTCTTTTATAGGATATTTGACCAGACGCCTTGGGATTCATAATACTTGATATTTAGTGCCTGTGACTGCAAGTTAAGCCAGAATTTAATATAATCAAATAGATCATCTATTCTGGGAAATAATGACTTTAGATTTTCTTATGAATTTGGTCACATGGGCTGTGTATTTCAATAGTACTCCTCTATATTTTCACATCAACTAATGGAGACTGTATAAATTCCTAACAACTACAAGCATTAAAATTTAAAATGATATTAAAAGGTCAATAAATACAGACTAGATCAAATCCTGTGAAGACACTGAAACTTAGAAATAGAGGAGTGAAAAAAGCTAAACTAATTAGCTAGGAATGAGTAAGAGTATCTTAAAGACTCAAAGGTTATAAATACTGAGGTTGAAGTAGTTTAACATGAATTTAAAAGTAAGAAAATGGTGAAAATTTGACAAAAACTGTTAAGTCATATTTATTAGTCAACTGCTGGTAAGCTTTTTCATGTAACATTTTTTTTTGCAAATTGGTCAACATCAATCTTCAAGTTGTTTTCTTGTTTTACTTCCAGAACAGAGCAGGATATAAAGTATTAACATGTTAAATATTTTGAGCATTTGAGACCTGGTAGTTTCCATTATCTTAAAATTCATAACAATTTTAGTACATTTAACTTGGGAACTGTACTATCCAGTTTCATATTTTTTTAATGTGTATTCATTTATTTTCTCCATGATTTAGACAGAGACCGGGAGACAGCATGCCCAACAAGGTCCACACACCACAATCCACTCCCAGTCCCAGCCAGCCTCAAAACATGGGTGCAGAAATGCCCAGTGTACACTGGGTTAGTCTCTGTACTCAAATCCAAAGACTTCCCTTGTAGTCAGCTTCACAAGGCCGTGTTTTACCGCTACATCATTTAGCTATCTAGCTTCCTAACATTCTCCTTAAAATAACTGACAAATCTGAGACCAGTGAACTTCAAAGTCAAAATTTGGACACCTAGTTTTTCAATCTCAGTCATGGTTCTTTTTTTTTAATTTTTATTTTTGCTACATCTTTGTAAGGTAAAATTCGCCTAGATGAACTTTTAGTAAATAAGAAATAGTCTGGGAAAGAAATGACCAAATAAACAATATTAATTATCATTACCTAATAGTGATTGTAGTTTTAAGTCAAATTTTCATGGTTATGGCAATCTATAAAAAATTGACAAAATGAGCTTTATTCATGAAATTTAGTCATAAACCTGCTATTTTACCATTATTAGTATTTAAATAAATAATGAATTAGTAAATAGTTGGAGCTCTTCTAAGATAACTTTTTCTATAAACCTATTATATTCAAAGTATGTAAGAACTCTCAAAGCTCAACAGTGAAAAAAATCCAATTATAAATAGTTTAAAAACAAACAGAAATTTCACTATACAGAATATACAGATGGCAAATAACCATAAGAAAAGATGCTAACTTAATCAGCCATTAAGGAATTAAAATTAAACTTGCAATAAAATATTACTGCACATTTATCAGAATGATTAAACTTAGAGAAAAATAGTAAAAATATCAAATAATGGTGAGGATTCAGAGAAACTGTATCACTTGTTGAAAGAAATGTAAATGTTGAAAGAAATGTAAAATAATGTAATTTTCCATACAACAATTTGGCAAATTTTTAAATAAAATTAAGCAACTACTGGGCCAACCATTGGCATGATGGTTAAGATAGCTAAATCCCACATGACTGACTCTTTGTCTTGAATCCGAGACCTGGTAGTGCATGTCCAAAATCTTTCTAGGAGCATGAAGAAGAAGGAATTGTGGTATGACCATCCCCTTCTCTCTCTCCCTTTTGCCATCCCTCCAGTGAGCACACACATCCTATAGCAAAAGTTAACCAAAAAATTAAATAAATAAAAATTTTTAAAAAGCAACTACCATGTGATTCAGCAGTTGTATAGCTGGGAACTTATTCCATAGAATAAGAACTTAAGTTAATGCAAAAACCCATAAACAGATACTTACAGATGATTTATCTCTAATAGCTCCTACTGATAACCCAGACAAGTGAATGGTGATATAAACCGTGGTATATGCACATTATGGAGAACTATTCAACAATATAAAGGGACAAACTATTCTTACTGACAAACCTTCCGTCAACCAAACTCTAGCCAGGCTCCTCTGAGCCCTCTTTCAACCAGATCTCAACCTTGGCCTATAAAGATCTGAACAAAATCCTAACGTAGTTTCTAACAGGTGGAAGCCACATCCCTGGGATGATCCTACCTTCCCTTAAAGTATTGCCTGAGAGAACTCAAAGCTATCAAAACAATGTCTTGTTTGTTGTTAATAAATACTTGAACCAACACGTGAACGTAAGGCCTCTGTCTTCCAGTTTCTGTAGGGGAGTAGGACCATAAGTTGAATCAACAGGAATTAACAAAACCAAATAAATTTCACATGAACTGGATCTCCCCATTTCTCTCTCTTCTCTCTCTTTTTGCAATTTTTCTCTTCCTTGGAGCTATTGAGATTTCTTTTTAAATAGGTGAATATTATTTCTTTGGAGTATTCTTTATCCATTCATCTGTCTACAGATACTTAGTTGGTTTTTCTATATCTTGGCTTTGTGAATAATGCTGCAATGAATATGAGAGTTCAAATATCTATTTGAGATACTTAATTCATTTTCATTGGATGTATGTATGCTCAGAAGCTAGATTACTATATCATTTGATAATGCTATTTTTAATTTTTTTAAGAACTGCCATACTGTTTCCCAAAGTAGTTATACCATTCACATTTTCCCATCAGCTATGGACACATATTCCTATTTCTCCACACCCTTGCAAATATTTGATACCTCTTGTATTTTTATGAATAGTCTTTTTTACAAGTGTGAGGTGACATCTCATTGTGGTTTAATTTGCATTTCCCTGATAATTATCAATGGAGAGTACCTCATTTGTCCTATAGATCTGTTTGTTCTATAGTGTTGTTCATGTCTACTATTTCTTTATTGACTTTCTCTCTGGCTGATCTATCTATAGTTGAAATTAGGACATTAAAGTCTCCTATTACTATTGTATTGCTGTTTCTCCCTTCAGTTGTAGTAATATTTGTTTTACATATTTAGTCTCTAGTATTGGGTGCCTATATTTTTATAGCTGTTATCCTCTTGATGATTGATTGCTTTATCATTATGTATAGTTACCCTCCTTATATGTTGTGACAGATTTAAACTGAAAGTCTGTTATGTCTGATATAAATATAGTTAACTCCTGCTTTATTTGGTTACCATGCATGGAATAACATTTTTTCTTAAAGCTAAGTAAATCTCTTTTAGTAAGCCTATTGTGGGATTTTGTTTTTTAATTCATTAAGTTACTCCTGGCTTTTAATGGAAGAATTCGTTTCAATTTCATTTAATAACTTTCTGGTAAGAACTTAAAATTGCCATTTTGTTAATTTTTTTCTAGTAGATTTATAGTTTCTTGGTCCCTTTCTCTCTTTATGTCTGTCTTTATGATTTGATTTGTTCAGTGTGTGTGTGTGTGTGTGTGTGTGTGTGTGTGTGTATTATGCTTCAGTTTCTTTATCTTTTGTGTATTTACTGAAAGTTTTTCTTTTTGGCTATCATAAGACTTACATACAACATCTAGCAGTTATAACCATATATTTTAAGCTAATAATAATTTAACTTCAAATTTGACTATATTATGTCTCTTTGTAATCTTCTTAGAGTTGACCTTTCTTGGGATTAATTGAGCTTTCTGAGACCGGATATCTATATCTCTCCCTAGATTTGGGACAATTTTAGTCATTATTTTTCTAAAATAAATTTTCTTCTATTTTTTCTCTCTATTTTCTATCTAAAACTTCAATACCAAATATATTTATAAGCTTGTTGATATCTCAAAGATTCATCATACTTTCTCAATTATTTTTCTTTCTTTCCTCTTTTTGTTCATGTAACTGGCTATTTTTAAATGACCTGTTTTGAAGCTAGATGATTATTTGTGATCTAGTCTGCTATTGAAGCTCTCTACTGAATTCTTAAATTCTATCATTCTATTCCAACTAGTAAGATTTCTATGTGGTTATTTTTACAGTATTTCTTTATTAAACTTCTTATTTTGTTCATGCATTGTCTCCCTGATTTTATATAGTTGCCTATCTCCATTCTATTGCCTCCTGCTGAGCTTCTTTAAGATAATTAAGAATTCTTTCTCAGGCATTTCATAGATGTTCATTTATTTGGGAGTCAGTTACTAGAACTTTATTAATTTACTTTGATGGTTAAATATTTGCCTATTTTTAAAATATTTCATATGGCCTTGCATTGGTATCTGCACATTTGAAGAAGTAAATATCTCTTCCAGTCTTTAGAGACTAAAGTTAGCAGGAAAGACCTTCCCAGGCTTGTCCTCAGGCTTATAGGATTGAGCCTGGGATCACAGTTGAAAGAGGTTGAGGTTGGATCATGTGGCTACTGTGGAATTTACAGCAGAGTCTATAGTTGGCAGTATTATGAGTAGGGGCTCAGGTGGGCAAGAGTGTCTCCAAGTCCTTGGCCAGTAAGGCTCGTATTGGACAAGACTCCACTTCAGGATTCTTAGTTGTAAACATGGGAGGCAAGTCTGTTTTCAGGTGCATGGATAAGTGTGGGTCCAGCACAGTTACTGAAAACGTTAATGCAAAGTCACTGGTTGGATCTTGAAGTGGGGAGAAGACTGACCCCTGATCATGACTGATGTCATAGTAATGATTTAAGGTTCATCGTCTGGACCTAGATCTGGAGGCTTTCCACTTGGGGCATAGATGGCTGGCTTTCTTTGGGTCCCTGGGTCAGAAGGACCACTAATGGACCAGCTGTGAGGGGGTGGATTCAAGTTATAGGACTACCTCAACATTTCCAATTGTACCAAAGTTTGTGTACCTTCCTTTTGAAGTATTGATGTACGTGTCTCCCAGTGGATCATCAGCTATGCACAACTACTTCCGGGTGAAGTTGGGAAGGGTGGGAGCTGGATCATGGACCTTATAGGGTCCAAAGTTATGATTGAATCAGGGACCTGTTATCTGATTCAAAAGTTACTGAAGTATGGCACCAGTGTTAGGGCCAAGGCCAAATAGCATTATAACTGATTCCACAAGGATGGCATTGTCTCTGAGTCTATACAGACAAGAACAGGTTAGCAAGATTTTCACTTTGCAAGTCTACCATCTCAAAACATCTCTCCTTGGTCTTGGGCTTCATTAGTGTTTCACAAGCTCCTATCTTAATCCTAAAACTCCAAAAAAAAGCACTTTTATCTTTGGATGGTTGCCAAATTATTGTTGCTGGGAGTGGATATGAACATGAGACATCCTGTTTTATCCTCTTGCTAGCTTTATTCCCTCTCTTTTAAATCTTTTCATAGATGAAACTCAAAGATGATTGCAGTGATATAAAACTTAAATTGTGTTAAGAGATAAAAAAATAGCAAACGGGCACTTTTGAGAACCAAAAAAAAAAAAAATGTTTTTAACTTAAATAGCCATTTACTCTTTGGTTTGAAAAGGCTCTTAAGGCGATATTACAACCGAATAACTTGTAACCATAATTATTTAAGTGTCTATGTATTTCCTTTTTAATTATAACATTTTAAAAAACTTTTGTTTTTATGACTAGGGAGTCCCAAATCTGGAAATAATTTAATGAGCTAATACAGAAAAATCCATGAATGTTTCAACTTTCTTATTTATACTAAGCAGAGTTGACAGTTTTATTCCAAACTTTGGCCCTTTGTTGTTTTCTTAATTGTAAAAATAATTCGCTAGTGTATTTCTAGCCTTTTTAAGAAATCTTGATGATGATACTAGTTAACATAGATGAATAGGAAAAATTATTCACATTTATTCAGGCCAGCATCTATAGACCAGTTTCCAGTGTAGTAACACATGCTCTTCCAAAAATGTTTCGAGGATGAGTCCTATCTCTTTTTAAACCAAAGAAAAATTAAACCTAGATTCAGAATCAAAGCCTCTTCATTATATCATGAGGTCTATAAAACTGTCTCAGTCTTACTGTGTCGAGTCAACATATTAATTCTTCCACACTGCTACTTACCTGAAAACACTACTGATATTAGCATACATGTCAAAACCTTCTTTAAACACTATTTCTAAACAAAACTGCCTTATAATTGAAAGCTACTATTCTATTCTTTATTACCATGGAGATTTATCTGGTTAAAGAGTACTATGACTATACACTCACTATTGGAAGGCAAAGTGTCCAGAGTGAATAATTTGGAAATACTAGTTTGCTTGTTCTTTGGTTCAAGGGTTTTGAGTTTAGAAGGCATTTAGTACATTTCTGTGCAATGTATTTAACCAACTTCAAAATAATATTACTCTTTCTATACGTATTACACCAAGTTCTTATTTATTTGGAACACTTGCTTAAGTAAGGCCTATTATTAAAAGAGGCAGACAACAGAATATGGCATTGTGACTTGAAAACAAAAAGAGAGACAAAGGTTGGTTATCTCTAAGTAAATTGTTCTTTCTGCTATAATTCCATGGTGCTGCACTCTGTGATACAATAGTCACCAGCCATTGTGAAATGTGATTGTAAGCTTTTGAAAATCTTAGTATTAAAAAAAATTCTTATTAATAACTATATGTTGAAAATATTTTGGATATTTGGGTTATATAAATCTGTTATTAAAATGTATTTCTCCTATTTATTTTACCTTTTATAAAATGAAACCACTAGAAAATTGAAGATAATATAAATAGATTGCAATCAATTGCTATTGGGCAGTACTTCTGTAGTGCTTTATTCATATCACTTGTAATTAATCATCTTATTGCAGGGTGATATGTTGCATATGTTTCTTCTAATACCTCAGGAAACAATGAGCCTTTGAAATCATTGACCATTGGGACCAGCAGATGGTGCAATAGTTGCATCTCTAGACTCCCACATAGCAGACCATGGTTTGAGTCCCAGATTCAGTGGCTTAAAATTCATGCCAGGCTCATGTGTGCATGTGCCCAAAATCCCAAGTGGAGAATGAAGGAGAAGGGATTGCAGCATGGCCATCTCCCATGAGAGATAATTTCTTGCTTTCTGTCTGTCTGTCTCTGTCTCTCCAGTGAGTGCACATTTTCTCTCTAAAAATAAAAAAGAAATCATTGACCATAGTTTATATATTATTCCCAAAGCATGGCTATATGTCTGACATACAAAATAAATATTCAAGAAATGCTGTTGAAGTAGTTTCTGACTAACAGTGTATGGCATGTACGTGTGTGTGTGTGTGTGTGTGTGTGTGTGTGTGTGTTTTAAACAGGGTTTTAATCATTTTGCAATCCTACCTTCATCACCCAAGTAGCTAGGACCACAGGCATGCACAACAGACTGCCATTGTGGCTGGTTCTAACTTCACTTTTAAAATAATAAAATACATTTCTTAAGTTTCATGAAAACAATTTCTAATACATCTTTAAGCAGATACCTTTAATCAAATGAAGCACAGACTTTTAGAACTGTAGACTTCCATTAAATAGTTATTTGTCTCTACTTTTGCTAGATGGTGCATATTAACTCCCATTTTCATCTCGAATACAACTCATTCCTTCAAATACTTTTTAAAAAATCTGGGCCAAATTTTGTAGGAATTGTTCACATAAGAATAATGTAATGAAGGACTCTGAATTGTACAGTAGATTAATTTTTAGGAAGAAAATATTTTGAATAAAATAGAAAGGCATACGCAACAACAAACACATTTAGGTTTTGGTATTTTGAGACTAAATGAAAAATAAAATTAAAATTTATATCGCATACTGTGAATATCTCAGTATTCTGATAGACAAATGACTTATACAAATGGTTTTTATTACAGTCCCTGCAACCAATTATCTTAGTTATGAACAATATTTAAAGATATGTTTCATGTCCTAGATAAATTATTCTTGTCATAATGTTCATAATAGAAAAAGTCACTAGATGGATAAATGATTTAAGTACAAACATTTATTCAAGGTTAAGGTTTATATATTTTAAACATTTTAAAATGTTCACCTTTCACATTAAATCAGATGTTATCAAAATATACATTGTAACATTCCTCAGTTTCAAAATTGTCTTAGCTCATAAGGAAGCCTATCTTTCCCCTCTATGTATTTCTTGTTGAAAATTGAACAACTTTTTATTTATGGGATATTAAACAATGTCAAATCCTCTTTAAACTTCCCAAGCCCAAAGAAATACAACCTTTCCAATTTGGCAGACAATATAATTTTTCTTGAATTGAAAACCATTCAGGAATATAGTTCTTTTAAAGTTCTTTAAGATTATGGAATCAAAGTAACTCCTAAATCTGTCTTCATAATTTGACTATTCATCATTGCAGAATTAAGGTGAAATCAATAATGTGGTGGCAGCAAACAGCACAGGACATCAGGGAAAGAAGCAGTGGAGCTGAGACTTCCTGCCATTGACAGACTTCGTGTGATTGACAGCACCCTGAAAAACTGCTAATCATCCTGAGAAGACTCTATATCATGAAAATGAGTTGTTAGATTGAAAGCTGTCATGATCAATAAATGTGCATTTTAAATTTATAGTCAACTTAAATCCATATGCAATTTGTTTAAAATTATTTTCTTCTCATGTATTCAGTGTCTCTCAATGACATTACTAAGTTATAATAAATGGCATTGAACTGAAATATTGTTTTACTACTAATCAACAGGACCATGGTTATATTCAATGAATGAATTATCTAATAATATCTCTAAGAATTAATTTGTAAGTGTAAGTTATCCATTGAGTGTTATCAAAATTAGCACTATCAGGAACCAGCAGTTAGCGTAATGGCTATGTTGCTGGACTCCCACGTAGTCAACCACGGTTCGCGTCCCGGACCCGGTGGCTTAAAACTCACACCGGACGCGTGTGCGTGCTTGCCCAAGATCCCGAGAGGAGAATGGAGGAGAAGGGACTGCAGCGTGACCATACCCCCTGGGGGGTGATTTCTCGCTTTCTGTCTCTATGTCTCTCTCTGTCTGTCTGGCGAGCGCACGTGCCCTATAGTGAAAACCTCTCAAAAAAAAAAAAAATTAGCACTATCATAAGATTTGAGATACATATTTTTCTGTGTATATTCAATGCCTAGAAAACAGGATATGCATAATAAATATCTGTAGATTTAATGGATGAAAATTGTTAAAATAATTTTTAGCATCTTAAACCAAATACTTACGTATTCATTTATTTTGCACTTGTCATTTAAAGTGCAGTTGGCCCTGGAATCTTATAACTAATATTTACCTCTTCTTCTTCAATATCTAGCAAAATCCCTTTAATTTTTTTTCTTTAACACAACATTTTATTATGGTACTCTCCTTAAAATACAAATCATTACTATATATGAATATTTTCCATCTAGCAGTGTTTTTCATTTTCTACTCAAATGCATCTTTTTACCACTTTTTGTTATTGATTCAGGGTCTTTGACCAACTAGCACACTCCAACAACACAATCAGGTTTTTATAGACAGAATTCTGTCTGTGTCCTTAAGACCTATCACCAAATTATTTCAAACTTGTCATTTTCTAAATAAATTCACAGAAGGACACTTGCAGAATTCAAAGGAAGGATTTCCAACTTTTCAGATTGGGTATTAGGCCACAGAAGCCATATAATTCAAGTGAATTACATATTGCTAAAATCCTATTTTTACTGCCAGGTCATATTTCTACACAGCTTCATGAAGTGGCAGGGCAAATTTGTAATAGTTGTCTATCTTCTGTCTACCTGAATTTATGTATAAAGAAGAAATGCTACCCATGGTGAGCATCACTTATATTAGTACAAATGTTTTAATTTATACATACTTTGAACTTGGTTTGATTTGTTTGCACTCCAGTTGAGTCTAAGAATTTTTTTTTTTTTGCTAAAATTTGCAGCAGTGAACAAGTAAAGACAGAGTGGCTTGATTTTAAAAACGATATTTTATAGTGATTTCCTAGGACTGCTATAAGTACAGTATACTGAGTGTCTTAGAACAGCAGAAATTTAACCTCTCACACTTCTGGAGGCTAGAAATCCAACATCAAGCGTCTATAGTGTTGGTACAGTTAGTTTCTTTTGAAGGCTTCACAGAGAATCTGCTTCATGCTTCCTGCTTACTTTTTGGTGGTTCTCTGGTAATAGTTGACATTCATTGGCTTGCCAATATTTATTACCTAAGTCTTAGTCTTTATCTTGACATAGTAATCTCCCTGTGGAGCGTCTATTTCCAAATCATCTCCCTTTTATAAGGATACCAGACACATTATAAGTTAAGGGTCATCCTTGGAACCACCAGTTGGCATAATGGCTATGTCACTGGACTCCCATGTAGTCAACCACAGTTCGAGTCCTTGATCCAGTGGCTTAAACTCATGCCGGGCGTGTGTGCGTGTGTGCCCATGATTCCGAGAGGAGAATGGAGAAGGGATTGCGGCGTGGCCATCCCCCCTTGGGGGTGATTTCTCGCTTTTTGTCTCTCTGTCTCTCTCTGTATTTCTGGTGAATGCACGTGTCCTATAGCAAAAACCTCTCCAAAAATAAATAAATTAATTATTAAGTTAAGGGTCATCCTACCCTAGTATGCCCGATAGTAAATAATTGCATTGAGAATGACTCTATTTCCAAACAAAGTTTGAATTACTAGGGATTAGAGCTTCAACATAAGAATGTTGCAGGCATACAATTTAACACATGACAATGTGAAAATCTGAACATACCTGAATTTTGCCTCCTTTTTTCTATTAAATCAAATTTATAAAGAGAAAGTTTTAAAAACAGAACAAAAATTTGACTTTTATGTATGACTTCAATCCCATGGTTTGGCTTTCTAACAGTCCTATTTTCAACTACTATGAATGTATTTCTTCAAGAGCAGCCTTCAAAAAAATTTAATAGAAAAAAATTAATACAAAAATTAAAAAAATAATAATAATTTTTTTGGCTCATGAATGTACGTAACAGATAGTGACAAGTTTTGTTTCAATTGATGCATTTGGATTTTATCCTTCTATACTAATATTAAACCTCATTGATGTACAAATAGAAAAAAAAGTAGACTGTGAACACATTAGAATCAAGTGCAATCTTTCACCAAATCATCTTGAATTTAATGGCTACAGAACCATTTTCTTCAAGCATGTATTTCTTCTTAAAATGATGGGTGACATTTTAAGTAAGTGGCTCTTACTATGGTTATATGCTAAAATAGCCGAAAGAGCTACTTACCAATGTGTGAGTACTGTCCTATAAAAATGAATCATAACATTTTGAAGCAGAATCCCAAGAGATTCTAATTAGAAATAAATTCTGGAAAATATTTTTTTTCTATAAGTGATGTGATTACCATTCCTTTCTCATAACTAAAAATTGCTCTTCATTAAGAAGGTCTTCCCCTGAATAGAAAGGACGGTCAGGACTAGCCAGTGGTGTGGTGATTGGGGCAGCAGTATTCTACATGGCTAACTGCATGGTTGGAGTCCTGGACGCAGTGACTTGAGAAACACGTGAAACACATGAGCATCCATGCCCCAAATCCTGAGATGAGAATAGAGAAGGATCTGTAGCATGGTCATCCTCATTCAGAGTACTTCCTCACTTTTCTTCTCTTTCACTCTAGTGCGCACATGTGCCCTGCAGTAGAATTTTTTTAAAAACAAAGAGAAGGAAGGGACAGCCACACCTTTGGAAGTGACTAAAGATATTGAAATCTGCAAAAATTATTTATGGCTAGTAATTAAGTAACAGATGTTGTAGCCAGATTGCCAGATCATTCTTACATTCAAAAATGAGAAAGTACTAAACACAGAGCATTATTTTATAAAATATGACATCACTAGATTAATTGTATGTACGGTAATTATTAGAGCAAGTGATAGCACTTCATAAAGTGCTTATATGGAGATCTGTATAAGCTATCCTTTAAAAATTAGCATCTTGAGAGAAAAATGGTTATATCTTGTAAGAAAAAGTAACAGAAAAATTATTGGAGATTTCAGAGAAAGTTAAGTGAATAAACAGGTCTATTTTTTTGCAGTTAGGGATCTATGCTGTTGCAATTCAGTTTTGGAAATTTGTGAAACAAAATATGTAATATGATTTAATGAAGAATAAAATATCTAGATTATGAATTATAGTTGTGCATTTCTACTTATAATTTGTACATTTATTATTGATCATAAAGCAATGTCAGGATAATCTGTAGATCATCTATTATAAGAATCAAAGACTACCTAAAATAAATGGCATACTATAATAGTACACAATAATTCTTTCACAATCTTATATTAGGAAAATGTCAGAAGGAAGAGTTAATGAAGCTGCTTGTATTGACTTGGCTAGTAACAGCCATATCTATATTTGAATTAAAATCTGACCGTAAAGTATATAGCTTCTCCTCTAAACCTTAGTACTTGGTAAGACTAGCATCACGATTCTTTCACCTTTTCTCCCCCATTATTAGGAGTAACTACACTCAATGGTCTCATTACTTCCACCTTCATGCAGAATTTTTATTGATTGATTTATTTAGCAATTATTTTCTGAGTGATTTTTCATGTATACTGTGACATGTACTGCAGAGTCAAAGGTGAGTAAGACAAGATAGTTGCTGTTCTCATTGAAGTAGGGGACTAGTCATTTCCACTAGCATTTTAAGCCTCCCTAAAGTTGAAGGTAATTAAGGAAGTATATAAACCCAGGTAGATTGAATGAAGCAGCTTTATCTTTGAATGTCTCTCATCTCCTGCATCACATGGACAGTTCTTCCAGGAAATAAGGGTAAGGTTAGATGCTGTAGTTTTCGACAGGTTGGTGCCAGGATGGGAAGAGTTATGGGGCTGGATATTCCCACACATCAGGCTCTCCATAGCTCCTCCAGCAGGAGAGAGCATCTTCAATCACCCTCCTACACAACATCCATCACCACAGATATCCCCCTCAGCAGAATTCTAGTTTATATTCTTCTGTCATTTCTCAACTCATAACTGATTGTGAAGCTTCAGGAAAAGAGAACCACCATGTTGGAACCTTCACATCTGTTTATTGTTTCTCAGGACATTAAAATGATTGATTCCTACACATTTCCTTTCTTGGTTGTGAACCAAATGAACTCCTGTCAAAATAGATTTTCAAAAGTAAAAATATAGTTTTGTTGGGTCATCGGAAAAGTCATGACGTATTTTTCTACGCAAAAATGCATCATTACTTTTCTGATGACCCAATAATATACATGTAGGATACATGCATGTGAAATATTTATGATAGTTAATGACCAAAAAAGATTATAAAGATGCTTTAAAGAACATTTGAGGACATAAATATCCATAAGAATTTTGAAAATTCTGTGAAAAAAATATTACTTAGATATAGAACTAAAAATAATGCTCTAGTGAGGAAAATAATCCTAGCCTTTGGGATCAAATTTTCTATCAGACAGAAATCTATGAGTTTAACATTTAACATCATAGTATCTGAGAAATGAATACCTAGAAGGAAACAAAGTGAAAGCAGAATATTATCCTAAAAAATTAAATAATCCTTGGATAGGACTATTAAAATATACTACAGAGTAACAATGAAAGAAAAGGCTGTACTTTTTTTGCCTTATTTCCATTATTTGCATAATTTTTCTTGAAGTTTCACATCAAATTCATATTTCTGTTGTAGTCAGAAATACACCCAAATATTAACTGTTTTCTTTAAGAAGAGTCTGTGAAGGGTCAGCAGATGGTGTAATGATTACGTCACTGGACTCCCACACAGCCAGCTACAGTTCGAGTCCTGGATCCGGTGACTTAAACTCATGCTGGGCACATATGTGTCTGAGCCTAAGATCCCAAGAGGAGAATGGAGGAGAAGGGATTGCAGTATGGCCACCTCCCGGGTAATAATTTCTCTCTTTCTGTCTCTCCGTTTCTCTCTGTCTTTCCGGTGACTGCACATGCTCTATAGCAAAAATCTCTCTTAAAAAAGAAGTCACGATAAAATTCACCAGACTATACATTGCCTATCACCTATAACTGTGCTTAAAGGACTATAATGTCATGAAGTTGAATATTTGCAATTATAACATTTCAAAATATCATTTATACTATTTCCACCCTCCCATGAAGTTAGATCAATTGAAAACAATCATGAATTTTCTATAGAGGTACAAATCTACATTTAAAAAAAAAAAGTCACATTTCAATTGAATTCTATGTATTGCTAATCTTTCCTGAGGATTTCTTTTGTTAATTCAAGACAGAGCACACACATGCAAAAGAGAAAGAGAGAGAGAGAGAGAGAGAGAGAGAGAGAGAGGGAGAGGGATCGATCCTCTTCAGGGCCACAACCCCCTTCCTGTAGTCCTCCAGCTTGCCAGAGTCTTAGCTACACATACACATGTCCAGTGTGTTCTCAGGTCAAACTGGCTGAGTACTCTAACAATCAGCTGCAAGGTGGGTTTTTCTAAGGTTTTTAAGATGCCTGATTTTATATATATATAAACACCCATACATATTTTGTTCAAGTATATGTAAAGAAATAAATTATGGGCTTTAAAACATTGAAATATGAAACTAATGCATGCCATTAATCCTCTTATTTTCTAATTGCACTCTTATTTTCCAATTTAAATGTTTGCCTCTATATCTGCTGAAAAGCAAATATACTTCCTCAAAATTTATCAGTTTCAAGATCCTATTGAACTGCTTAAATCTGCTTACTATGCACAGCTCTAGTTCAAAGGATTCTTTCAATACAATAAGGAAGTTTTCATATTTAAATTTGGGGATCATGAATTTCCTCTACTTAAAATTTAGATCTTAAAATATGCAAATATCAGCAGCATTTATATATACATCTACTATTCTCTGCTTTTTCTCTAACCATTGAAAATTTACATCTTGGAACCAGCAGTTGGCATAATGGCTATGTCGCTGGACTCCCATGTAGCTGACCGCGGTTCAAGTCCCAGATCTGATGGCTTAAACTCACCCCGGGCGCATGTGTGTGTGTGCCCAAGATCCCTAGAGGAGAATGGAGGAGAAGGGATTGTGGCGTGGCCATCCTTCCTGGGGGGTGATTTCTCGCTTTCTGTCTCTCTGTTTCTGTCTTTCTGGCGAGCACACACGCCCTATAGCAAAAACCTCTCCAAAAAAAGAAAGAAAATTTTCAGCTCATAGATGACAGAGGCACACAAACATTAGAAAAAGCACTCCTCATTCACTTCTTCTCTCTTTTGCCTGGGAAGAGGAAATGGTGAAGAAATCTGAAACTGGCAAAATTACATATTGATATTTTACTGTTTTCTCTTATTTAATTTCCAGTTTTGAATATCTAACATTATAGTAGAAACTCTTACTATAAGAACAAATTCAACTTATACAGAATAAAATGTATTAACTTCTTTCTATATTTTAAAAAATTTACTAAAGCTAACATTTCTGTCAACATAATTTTATCCATGTATCCATTACCAATAAAAAGTCCAAATTAACTTTTTATTTATATCCATGTGACCTCATTGTCATAAGTTAAAGCTAAAGGTTTTTAAAATAATAATGAATATTTTCTTTTTCTGTCCTATCCTTTCCTATGAATTCCTGAATATCCTTTTCATCTAACACCAAACTCTCAAATGTTTTCCTTTTCATGGTACATACAATTGCCTAGGTTAGATAAACAAATTAAGATAATTTCTGAAATAAAATGGTATTGTTAATAGTGACCAGAAATTATTATTAAAATAAATATCTTGGGGACCAGCAAATGTCATAATAGTTATGGCACTGGACGCCCATGTAGTCGAATGCAGTTCAAGTCCTGGGCCTGGAGGCTTAAAACTCACACTGGGTACATGTACATGCATGCCCAAGACCCTGAGAAGAGAATAAAGGAGAAGGGATTGTGGCATGGCCCTCTCCCTGGGGGTGGTGGTGGTGGTGGTAATTTCTTGCTTTTTCTCTCTCTCAGTCTCTACAGCAAATGCATGCACCCTATAGCAAAAATCTCTCTAAAAACAAAACAAAACAAAACAAATATTTTTGTTGGCCTGCAGCGAAGCCTAACTAATAGTAAAACTAGAAAAGAGGACAGCAATCTGTCCCAGGGAATCTTAAATGAAAATGGAACTTCCTAATATAAGAGAAAGAGAGTTTTTCTGAATGATATTTTAAAGTTAACCAGATTCAGTGCCATCATTTCTTACTCTTGCTTACACTATTTGTTACAATTTATCTTACACAGGCACACACCAATTGCAAACACCTATCATTTATAATCATTATGTGTTTTCATTATTACGGCCTTTCTTCTGATCTTATCATGTAAGATGATGTTTAGTAAAATACATCCGTCAGGCTCAGCCTCTATGGCACAGCTGGTAGCATACTGAACCCAAGAAAAGTTGGCCTAAATTGACCTGAAAACACGCAGGGTACATACACAGGTGCCCAGGACTGAGACAGGAGGGAGTAGAGGACTGGAAGAAGGTGATCTCAGCACAACCAAATCCTACGGAGGGTGTCCACCCTCACATGCACTCAAACATGAATTAAAACAATACATTCTTCAGAGACTCTACACCTGTAACATCACAGACTTATAGCAGACATGAAAATACCACATATTTGTGTTTTATTTTTGTATGAAGAGTCTTCAAAAAGCTTGAGGAAGATGCGTATTATAAAAAACTAGGGCCTGTTCCATAGCACAGTGGTTATGGGAGGCAGATCACATGCTCCACTAAGTTTGAATCCCAGGCCCTGGTGACTTGAAAAACATCCTAGGTCAGTGTGTGTTTGTGCCCCAAATCCCAACAGGAGGGAGAGATGGAGGAGAGGGGATTGCAGTGTGACCATCCCTACTGGCAATGCTTTCTAACTTTCCTTTTTTTTTTTTTTTTTTTTTTTTTTTTTTTCCCTCTTTCTCTTCTCTCTGTCTCTCCACTGAGTGCACACACCTTCTGGCAAAATTAAATAAATAGAGATATGGTTCTAGTTTTAAATATAAATTAAAGCTAGGTAGTGAAGAAAAATAGAGGCCTCAAGCTCAAATCATACTAGAATGAACAATTAAAACTTTAAATAAACATTAGAATCATTACATCAATTGAGGACTTGAGAAATGCTAGATAGCGAGGATCAGGAAATCCTCCCCCATCAAGGGCTGTACAATCCAAGCTCTGAGATACCAGTTTTAGGAGCACAGCTGACATTCCCTCACTTCACACCCCAGGATTCAACCTCACAGTCAAAATCCTCTAGGTTAAATCACAATACATCTCTCAGTTCCAACGGAATAGTTGTTAGTGGAATTATCTTCCTTTTCACGTAAATATTTACTATCTATGTGAAGATTTACTTGAAGCAGCTCCTCTCCACATTCAAGCTAAATAGATCTTTTCATGGATAACATTTACATGAAACTAAAAAAGTTATTCCTTCTTTCATTCCTTTCTTAGTTCCTTTTTTGCTTCCTTCCTTCTTTTCATGTACATACAATTATTTCCCATTCCATTTATCTTACATCTTATTTCCCCTCAAAAAACAACCCATAGTGAACATAAACAAGTATTTTGGACATAACAAACCATTTTTATTACTATCACCCACAGTTTCTTAACAAAAAATATCAGTTTCTAGTTCTTCATCAAAATGGAAATATTTACAGTATCTAAATCAATATAATTATCATTATTGTCATTATAATCATCATCATCATTTTCCAAACATTACTATGTAATTATTATAAGCTTATTGTACTGTCCTAATATTTTAGTTCAAAATGTACTTTACATTGACAAATTCTTTCGAAAACATACATAAACTGCTTTTGGTTAGCACTTCCAAAAGAAATGAAATCATTGAAGATGTTTCAAATAAAATAAAAATTTTCTATTGTAATTCTATAAAATTTCACTCACTTTGTACAAACTGATAGTCGATAATGTTTCTATATATTAGTCGGTAAATACAATTTAATTTTAAAAACTTAGCTGTAATTGTCTTGTTTTTCAGGATAAATTTGACCTTTTAGAGATTAAAGTGATAATATTTAGAGCTTTTATGTCTCATGTATATACTTTTACCATAGATTATTTTTAATATGTATACTTTTACAAAGGATAATATCAATAATTATTTTTTCTTTTCTTTTTTTATTTTTTGCTATAGGTTGTATTCAATCACCGGAGAGAAACACAGATAGACATAGAGGGAAAATGAGAAATTATTCCCCAAGGAGGCAAGGTCATGCTATAGCCCTTTTCCTCTTGGGATTTTGGGAAAACACACATGCTCAGCGTGTATTTAAAGCTGCCAGGACCAGTACTTGAACTGCACAGTTGACCATGTAGGGTCCAACCACCTTAACCTCCATGCCACCTACTGACCTGAATGCTTTTTTTATATGTGGCATATCAAATACAAACATATATTTTGTGCTAATAATGGCCCTGGTACTATTATATATGGTTTACAGCTATTAACCAATTTAATCCTTACAATTGTCTGAGTTAGTTCTGTCATTATTGTCCTCTCATAAAACAAAAAAATTGAGGCTTGGCTAAGTTAAGTAGCATACACAAGATTACACAGCTACGTCATAGAAGATCGAGGATTCAAACCAATGTGGTCAAATTAGAGTTTGCTTTCTCAGTCAATATGCTAAACATGTATGAACAGAACAAAAAGCCACTTCAGATTGATACAGTTCACTCCGTGCCCTAATTTTATTCTTTAAGTGCATGGACTATTTGTGAGTTGAAACAGATTACCTACAGTGAGTGAATTTTTATATTCATTTTTAATTTTTACACTACATTTTTAAGAACAATTATTTAATTTTATTTATCATTATTATTATTATTATTATCATTTAAAATTTTAACCAGAGAGAGAGTGGGAAAGTGAGAAAGCAAGCTGCTGGGACTATAATCATGGTCATGTCCGAATCCAGTGCACTGACCGCCACACCACCTGCTGGCTCCTAGGCTAATATGTTGAGTCTATCAAAAGTTTCAAGAAAAGGGCAGGTGGTGGTCACTGGCAATGCAACTGGACCCACAGGGGAAAGGTCCTGGGATTGTAACCCACGATCCCAGGACCTTGCTGAGCACAAAGGCGTACATAGTATTTCTGTGATCAGGACAGCCGCAACCGGGGCTGGGGTGGGGAGGTCACCTCGTGGGGACCCTATTGGAGTTGCTTTTGCTCTCTCTGTCTTTCTCATGATAGAAATTAATATATAAAATTCTAAAAAAATTTTAAGAACAAATCTTTAAATAGGTTGGATTCCCTATCTTATAGAATACAATGTCTCTATTTAATAACATGTGAATAAAGCATACTGAGGACTAAATGGAAACAGGTGTTAGAAAGAAAAAATCCCAGAGTTGGGATGACAGTAGAAAATAACATAGAGAGAAAAAAAAGTTCACATTCTTATATTTCATAAAATATAGATGACCACACTAAAGGAAAAAAAAAAAATCTCTCTTTTAGGCTGTAATTCACTAAGGCTCTTGAGAGGCATGGGGCTAGACTGATACTACAGGGAGCCACAAGACAAATCAAGTATAGATTTATTCAAAATATTTAAAACAATATTTTAAAAAGTTTCAAAGGAAACATGGTATAATATTGTTTGAAGTACAGGCTTTCCTGGAACAACTTAATCTGCCATTCTATTTTATAGAGAATTTTTTTTTCTTTTTAGATAGAGACTGTGTGTGTCCGCTAAGGGGGGAGAGAGAGAAAGAGAGAGAAAAAGAACTGTCAGTGGGGCATGGTCAAACTGCCATCCTTTGTCCTCCATTTCTCCATCCTGTCAGCATTTGGGGTACATATTTATACTGTGTAGTGTGTTTTTCAAGCCACCGGGCCTGGTCTGGAAACACTTGGTTAGTCATGTGGGATCTGGCTACTTTAAACAATAGGCCACAGGACTGGTACTATAGATCAAATCTAAGGTGTCCTCAAATGTTACTGAACATGGCATATGTTATTTGAACTAAATTATGTGATGATTTTAATTTGTGAAGTTGAAAAATCATGTTTTGTAAATGACAGAGAAATCAAAGAAGTACACTACAGGATTTTATACCTGCAGCATTTTTGTATTATATTTAAAATACTAAATATGATATCTGAAAAATCGCCATTAGCTTGTGTTATGAGACATTTTTTGTAATAACATGTTATTGCCCATCTGTCTATATTAAATTAAAACTCATTAATGAAAGTAAAGTTACCTTTTTTAGTTATATTTTTTGCATGCCTACCCAGGAGTTGGCATGAGAACTTGCACAGAATGCCTGATAAATATTTGTTAATTGATGAGCAGTGGAAGATTTAGAAATAGACAACTTTGCAACCAAAGGCTAAAGAGGATACATATTCATTACTTTGTTTTTGAAAGTAATCTGAATATAGAATATAATTTACACTAATAAACTTTGAATCATTCTTCATGGAAACCCCTGCTGTTCTAATCAAGAAAGTTAACATTAAGAAAGTAAAAAATCAGAGATCTAGGTATATTGACTCTGGTGTAAATGATATCCCTGAGGACTTCTTCTGTCATTTAATCTAATTATACCCAGTAGTCTTATGATCATATTAAAAGTTCTCCTAATAAAGAGAGGAAAGAATCTACATTTATTACTATTTTTCCAAAAAATAAGGGATAAAAACATAGATCATAGAAAACTAAGGTATCTGATCAAGGTGTTACATTGTTCTTACTTAACATCCCTCTAACAATTGAATATATTTTCTATATGTACCTTCTTTATATTTTCATTTAATTAACATTTTATTCATAAAATAATATTTGTTGTAGTAAGAACATTACAACATATAGTTTCTTTGTTTGTTATTTTGTTTGTTTATTGAGAGAGATTTTTGCTACAGAGTGCATGTGCTCACCAGAAAGACAGAGAGAGACAGAGAGACAGAAAGCTAGAAATCACCCCCCGGGGGAGATGGTCACAATCCCAACTCCTCCATTCTCCTCTATGGATTTTGGGCACACATGTACATGCACTGGCATGTTTTAACCACCTAAGTTTTATCTTTCATCAATGTTGGTTATAAATTCTGAAGCAACTAAAAAAATCTATTGTTTTTTTTTTAATTTTAGTAAGAGCAGGATAAAATCAAATGCTTTAAAGTAGCAAAGTTAACTATTCATTTTCCATTTGTATAATTCATTCATTCAGTAAATTGCATCTTCCTTTTTGCCAAAAGGGGTTGAAAAAACAGATGAATTTACTGTAACTAAGCCACACAAAATAGATGAGAAAAAATACATAAACTTGAGTGGAACAATGCACAAAACCACAGAAGTTCTCTAAAATTTCCTCCATATCAGTCTAATGGGATTGAGATAACAGTTCCTCCCAAAATAAACAGAAAATGATAGGCAAAGGATGACTCACAAAACTGTATATCAAATAGACAGCAGAATCTCTGTAACTGGTAACGACAAAGAAATCAGTGCACATACATTAAAGTCATAGTTTTTTATGAGAAAAGATGAAATGGTTTTTAATGAGCTAATCTATTTAACATGCCAAGATTTCTATGCATACTTAATTGTTAACAGTAGTCTGAAGAAAATTACTAACGATACACCTGTCAAAACTGGCAGAGATGTGAATTCACATAGCTAATTAAAAGACAAGATATGGGTCAAGCAGGTGGTGTGGTGGTTAAGGCGCTGGACTCCCACATGGCTGACCATAGTTTGAGTCGCAGATCTGGACACTTGCTTTCTTACCTTCCCTCTCTCTCTCTGTTTCATTCTCTCAACCTCTCACTCTGTCTCTCTGGTGAGTGCATGTGCCCTGTGGCGAGTTTACAAATAATAATTATGATGAACAGAATTAAATACCTATTAAAAAAAAAGACAAGGCAGAATTTGAATTTAAGTGTGTGTGTTGGTGTGTATGTGTTTGCTTTTCACAAAGTTTGTTTTTCCTTTAAGCTACTGTGGTCCAGTACCTTGAGATTTTACAGACCAGGAAAGTCTGGTCTCATATACTTCCCTAAAATGATAGCAGGAATCATAGGATTACAGTCTTCTTATTTAAGAAACAAAACTAGTCATAATAAAGAAGTTATCAAAAATATTATCATGTATTGATAAGGTGTCATGGTGACTTTCTCCTCTTTTCAAGACTACAATTTCTCTTTGATCCTTTCTCCCTCTTTTATTAAAATATTTTCTTAATGTGCATTATTTATATAGAGGATGTGAAAATTCCCCCCTTAACATATCTGTTTTGTATGATAATTTAGTAAAAAATAAAATTGATACACTAATTACTATGTAAATCATTGATTCATTATAAGTGATCTAAGCATTTTGTCATTAAGTCATTTATTCCCACAACCAGGTTGAATTCAGATAAGCTGAGTTTAAATTTTTTTCCCAATTTTCCTTAAATTATATGTGTGTGTTTATGTGTATATATGTGTATACATTAAAGATATATGTGTATATGTAGCTAATTACACTTACATATACATACAAATGTATGTACACTTACATGTACATACAAATTATGTATCCATAAACGTGTATATGTATACATATATAGTAGTACTAACTACATATTTGTATTGTATGTAGCTAGTTACACTTACAAACACAAATGCGCATACGAAATTACAGGACTCAGTGTAACTAGCTATACATTCAAAGCTAGCACTTCTGGTTTTCCCCAGCTGCTAATTTTGAATCTTTTGTGACAAAACTGTTAGGTCTTTCTGTTGAATTATTTCTTCAGAAATTGAAGTTTTGCAAAATATTCCATAGTGAACAAGATACACAGTAAAATATTTGAACTATTCACAATTTTAAACTGATTTTCTCCAAAAATCTTCTCTAGCACAAAATCCAAATAAGAGCACAGAGATCATTAAGTGTTTTATCCTACTGGGTAAAAAGGAAGAAAATCTCTGGGTTTGCTTTTTTCTTACTGTTAGAAAGCAGGTTTCGATGTTAATAATAAATTTGTTCCTTCTCTTATAACAAGTTTATTCTCAATACACTAAAGGGAAGAACAATTTTACATAAGCTCTCTTGAAAGAGTATCACAGATGTTGAAACTTTAATCTCCTGTACCTTTTTTATCAACACATACACATACAGCTGCTCCAAGCAGAGACGGAAATGGAAACTTCACATTTAAATCACAGTAGGTCATCTTCTTGTGAGTAACAAGCAGCCCTCTAACACCATAAGAAATATAAGACATATCTCACTTGGATGCCCAACCTTAGAACCACAAAACATACAGGGAAGAAAACTAACTAAAGCACTTGAAACAAACTACAACGTTTTTAAAAAATGTTTTCTACAAAAGAAAAATTGACAGTTTGATTTCTCTATCCCTTAGATGGATTTATTTGTTAATGCTTTCACAAGTTAGTCAACATAAGAAGGTTGCAATTTTTCTTTTATTAATCATATTTGTTAGGCACTATCCTCTTAGTTCTAAATGCAAATCAAAAGTAGTGGCAGGGAACTAGCAGTTAGCGTAATGACTATGTCGCTGGACTCCCACGTAGTCGACCGCGGTTCGCGTCCCGGACCCGGTGGCTTAAAACTCACACCAGGCGCGTGTGCGTGCATGCCCAAGATCCTGAGAGGAGAATGGAGGAGAAGGGATTGCGGCGTGACCATCCCCTCTGGGGGGTGATTTCTCGCTTTCTGTCTCTATGTCTCTCTCTGTCTGGCGAGCGCACACGCCCTATAGTAAAAACCTCTCAAAAAAAAAAGGTAGTGGCAGAACTAACATTAACTATTTCAAAAAATACAATGATTAAAATGGCAAAGCAACATGAAAAATAAAAGTGTAGAAAAATTTAAGGGGATAAAGAAAGCTAAAGCAATGCAATGATAGAATTAGAAGTATAACATTTAATATCTGGACCACCAGTAAATAACTCAAAATATTTCTAAATACTTAAATTTTTTCTCAAAATATATTGAATTTCAATTTTTCTTCAAAAAATTAAACTTTATTTTTTCTCAAAATATATTCCACTTCAATTCAAACAAAGATTGAATGTCATTAATGTAAAACAAAGATTGCTTGACTTGGGGGAAAGTAGTAGGACAGAAAGAGAAGATGATAAAGGTAGAAAAGGGGTTCAGGGAATCAAATAATCATTAAGACTGCACAAAGATGAGCAACAATAATTTTTACTGTAAATAAAAATTATTTTAAAAAGTTAAAAAAGTAAAAATATAAAAAGTAAACTACACAAGGAAAACTGAGGACTAGCAGGTAGAGTGGTGATTAAGGCGCTAGACTCCTACTTGTCTGACTGCAGTTTGAGTACTGGACCTGGTGTCTTGAAACACACTGGGAGTGTGTGTGAGGGGTGTCCAAAATCTACAGAGCAGAATGGAAGAGAAGGGATTATGGTTTGATCATCTCTCCCCCGGGGGGGGGGAGGGTGATTTCTCACTTTTCCTCTCTCTGTCTCTCTAGAGAGCACACAAGCCCTATGGTAAAAACCTTAAAAAATAAAAAAAAGGAAGAATGTAGTGTTGTCAATAGCAGAGACACATACATGCAGTCAGTCTGACTTTGTCATTCCAAGTCACAATAATTGGTTCAAGTAGAAAGAGGACAGGGAGGAAAGTAAAGTGGTGTAAAAATATAAAGAAGAACCTCAGTTTTTCAGATCTAATTTTCTAATTTCAACTCTCAGAAGTATAATAAATACAAAGTAGATTTAAAATAATATTCTTAATCTTATATATATATATATGTGTGTGTGTGTATATATATATATTCAGTGCCAGTTGTGTTGGCACATGATGCTAACCTGCTCTGCTCCGCAGGATGGGACCAGAAGGGAAGCATGGGTTCGATTCCAACCTAAAGGCCAGGTGTATGGTGCACACTGTAATCTCAGTGGTTTAGGAAGGCCGAGGCAGGAGAATCCTGAGCTGAGACTGATCTGAGCAACTTAGTGAGACTATCTGAACAAGAGCATGTGTGGTGATATACCTGGAATCTCAAGTACAGATGTTCTGTTTGTAAGGTTATGTACTATTTTTATTTTAAAATATTTTTTACTTGTCAAAAGTTATGTGTGTTAGGCAAAGAGAGATGGGGAGAGAGAGAGAGAGCGAGAGAGAAAGCAAGAAAGTGTCCCCCATGGGACATGGTCGCATCACAATCTCTTCATCTCTCCCTCCTTTCAGGATTTGAGCACACTGTGGCATATTTCTAAAGCCGGCAGTCCAGGACCCTAACCGTGGGATCAGTCATGTGGGATCCAGCACACATAACCACTATGCCATGGATGGCCCAGTAAGATTTTTATCTATATTCCTCATCCTATTATTTACCTTATCACTTCCTCTTTGACATGTTATGTTTTATAGGAAGGGGTGGGAAGGATGTTATATAACCTACAGAAAGTTTACTGAAAAAATTTTAAAACAATTAACAAAATAAATGTAAATAGAAAATCAATAGACATTATCCCCTCAGGCAAAGTTTCCCAAGGTACTGAATGACTGTTTTAAATTCTGACTGTAAACATATAACATATGTACCATTCACCTCAGGAGGTAAAATGATAAATATATGAGCTATTTATTATTAATATTATACTTAGAAAAAAACTAGTTTTGATATGGAAGAAAAATGTACGTACAGAGAAAAAATTTTCAACCAGTCTTACAAAATAAGAAACATCATTTTTTCACAATCTGATTTTTTTACTGTTAATGGTTATGTTTTTTCCTGAAATGAGTTAATAAAGTATGTCTCCACTTAATATATACCAAGTGTCCACACTCTATGACTGAAACTGATTGACTAAAGGACATAGAAACATGGTGTACAGATGTAAATACCAGATATAGTGTGTGTGAAAGAGGAGGATCTGAGGAATGACATTTAGAAGAAAAATAGGGAGGCAAAGCAGTAATGGGACAAAGATATATGGTATTATCTGTTGAAGATATAATAGTTTTATCAACTGGACTTGGGAGAAATGTTCACCTGTTGAAATACCCATTTTGTAAGCCAGATAATAATGTGATTGAATGTATAAAAGAAAATGTAATTTAAAAAAAAGAATACATTTTATTGCATATAGAGAAACCATTTCTCATTGCTACAATTTTATGATCAATTAGAGATTTGTACAAGTATAATGTAAGATAAATTTAGCTCTTGTTAAAGACTACTCGGGGACCCAGCAGTTAGCATAATGGCTATGTCGCTGGACTCCCGTGTAGTCGACCGCTGTTTGAGTCCCGGACCCGGTGGCTTAAACTCACGCCGGGCGCGTGTGCGTGCATGCCCAAGATCCCAAGAGGAGAATGAAGGAGAAGGGACTGCGGCGTGACCATCCCCCCTGGGGGTGATTTCTCACTTTCTGTCCTTTGTCTCTCTCTGTCTTTCTGGCGAGCGCATGCACCCTATAGCTAAAAAAAAAAAAAAAAAAAAAAAAAAAAAAAACAAACAAAAAAAAAAAACAAAAACAAAAACAAAAACAAAACTCTACTTGGTGTCTACCTAGGGATAATAACATTATTATAAATTATAAAATACCATCATGTGCATTACCTATCATTTTATTGGCTGTATTAGCAAAGAAAGTTCTGTGGCAGACAAATGTAAATTCAAAATAATTTAAAATACATGGGATACAAACAGCTAGAGGCTTTATTTAATAAATATAACAGAGATATAAGGATGATCTGATCATGTTATCCGTCTCAACTTCCGTGTGGTTTAGGATATCAGAGTCCTTTCTTGGGGACAGAAGGCAGATGGTAGAGGGAAGGCATATAGTATTATCTATTGCAACTTTTAAAGTTCATGGAAAAGTAAAATTAAAATTTGAGTTTATTTTGGTGGAGAAAGATTTTGGAATCTATGCATAGTCTTTTCATAATATGCATTTTTCATGAAATTGTTCATTTTAATAATTTGTTGATAGCATTCATTGAACTCATCATTTCCATGAAGCAGGGCTAGGCTCTAGGACACAGTCTTCTATCAGTTCTGGTCTTCTGAGCCTGGAAATTAGAAAGGCTAAAAAAATTTTTGAAGGAAACCACAGGGGAAGATGTGAGAGAAAAAGAAGTGTAAGTAAGGGAGAGCTTTCAATCTGTGATGCAGGTCCAATAGCCATGGAAGAAGAAGGGGAAGAGAAGCCAAACTGAATAGGAACATAATCCGAAATGTGGTGCTAATAGGAAGAGTCAGATCATAGAATTCCCTATAGAGAAATCTTGCTCAGGCAGGAATGGCTTGGCTCTGGTATCCACTGAGATCAGTCACTGGCAAGGAGCAGCTCCAGGGACTTTGACACAGATGCTGCAGTGCACCCCGAAGTTGCAGCAGCTGAAAGATTTCTATTAACTACACAGCAAGTTCTTTCTTGAAGGCATATCAGAGAGGACCCCTCCATGGCTATCATAGATGCCAACAATACAGTTTATACCCACAAGTTTAGTGCAGTGAGGGCATCAGATACAATAAATAATTGTTGTAAATATATAAGCATTACAGAAAGATGCTATGGAAACTCATGAAAAAGATGCTTAATGTAAGTGAAAGAACAGTAACAGCTTTGAAAAAATTTTGGATCTGCATCAGAAAGGATGGGCCATATTAATCCACCTTAACAAAGGACAGGCAAAGACTTTGACAGCACCAACAGTATACACAAAGCTGCAGCAAGTTCTATTCATTATACACAGTTTTTCTTTTAAAAATTACCAGAGGTTGTGTGCACTCTTCAGAGAAGGAAGGAGAGAAGATGAGAAGAAAGAACCCCTCAATGTGCTGTGATCATAACCACAATCTCCTCTCCATTTCTCCTTCCAGTCAAGGTTTTGGACTTGCATACACATTTTCCCAGTGTGTTTATCAGTGCACCAGGGGCTGGATTTGAACCACAGTCAGCCATATGGGATCCATTTCCCTCAACTGTTAGGCCCTGGTAGTTTTTCCATTCTGTACGGCTGAAGTACAAAATAGTGTGCTAGAGTAAGTATGGTCACATATATGTTACTTTTTTCTTCTACTGAGAGGGTGTCTAATTCTTTCTTTGAAGAGAGCCTGGTCTTCCCTCCCAATTGTTTTGACTAATATTGGGTCATCGGAAAAGTCATGACATAGCTTTCTATTTTTCTATGCAAAGATGCTTTATGGCTATTCCAAAGATCCAATAGAGCACACCTGATACAACATTCTGAATTCTTGATACTAGGCCATAAAAATTATTACGCATGCATCCAGCCCTCGTAAGATAGTCACTCTGGGGAAAGCCACCCCCCTCTGGGTGGGAGAAGTCCTGCTATGATGATTCTGCCTCACAAAAAGGAAGCTTAACCTAACCTAATGTAGGGAGGTTAGAGGAAGAGGCAGAAAGGGACTGAGAGACAGGGATAGGGACAGAAAGAGAAAAAAAGGAGACCTGATTGGTCAGTCATGTGATTTGACAAGTCATCTTGGGCATTCTTGGGCCACAATAGCATAAAGAGTGAAAAATCAAATGAAAGGCAGACTGAGAAATTATTCATTCTGTCTCCAGCTATTTGAAACACCTTAGCAGAGATGTTGGTTATCATGGAACAGAAACATGGTCCTTGGTAAGCCCTCCCTGAATTCCTGATGGACACATACTCAAAAATTTAGCCTAATGAAATAATGGGTGTTTTATGTCACAAAAATTTGTAGTAGTGAGCCAGTGAGTGGCATGGTGGTTAAGGCAGCAGGATCCTAAATGGCCAACTGCATGATTTAAATATCAGACCTGGTGGCTTGAAAAACTCTCCAAGCATGTATGCATGTGTGCCCAAAGTCCTGAGAGGAGAAACGGAAGAGAAGGGATTACCATGTGACCATCCCTCCTAGGGAGTGATTTCTCTCTCTCTTATCTCTCTCTCTCTCTTCCCCACCCCCTGCCACTTCTACCAAACACATACTGTCTTTAGAAAATTAAAAAACAATAGATAACTTAAATAGATAAGTGAAAAATACATAATGGAAAAAAATCAAGTGCCCAAAAGTTCATGTGAGGCTATTTTATAATGCCTTGTTTCAAACCTAAAGTATGCAAATTCTATTTAGAGTGGAGAGCTATTAAAGAATAAAAGTATGTTTAACTGAGTCTGATATATAAATGAGAAAGGTCACTCTTTAGATAATCCATTAATAATCTACTGGAAGGAAGTAAATCTGGAAAGGGAGACTAGTAGGGTCAGTTTTGTTATTTGTGTCTACTCTGACAGGCACTAATCAGATAGAACAGATACCAACTGAAACAGCCTCTACATTCAACAAGCTTACACTTGGCAAAAATGCAGAGCAAACCTTGCCAATGGGTACTTCTAGCATCCATGGAAAGTGAAGAGAGAGAGTACGGATAACGATGTCTTTGGATAAGTTTGAATTTGTAGAGTCTGAAGAGTGGATAGTACAAGGACAAATGAAATGAGAGTAGTAGCAAAAGTTGAGGAAATAATTTGAGCTAAAAAAATAGATAATTTATAAAAATGGTGATACCTGGAAGAATATAGTTAAGGATATTAAAAAAAAAAACAATAGCACTATTTTCAACACATTTAATCTGTTTACCACACTGAGTAGAAATAGGTTGGTACCAAGAAAACTAAACTATGAAATAAAATTACAAAAATAACACTGCATAACACACATTTTAATCATTTTGTTTTAATTTTAAAACCTAAACAAAAATGGCAACAGCAAATGGTGTAATGGTAACATTGCTGGACTCCCATATAGTCCACTGTGGTTAGAGTCTTGGACCTGATGGCTTAAAATACACGGGGCGCGTGCGTGTGTGCACCCAACATTCTGAGAGAAGAATGGAGAAGGGATTGCAGTGTGGCCATCCTCCCAGAGGGTGATTTCTTGCTTTCTGTATCTCTAACTCTCTCTGTGTCTGGTGAGCACACATGCCCTATAGCAAAAAAATCTCTCTAACAAAAAAAAAAAAAAAAAAAAAAAAAAAAGCCTAACCAGAAAAAGCTAGTATTTAGTTTTCTGAAGAATTAATATATTTAATTAGATCAGGATAGAGTTTTTTTTTTTTTCCTGCTGCACATTCAAATTATTCATATTGGTGCTTAAATTGCTAATATATTCTCTAATAATATCAGTAAAAAAAAAACTCTGTGCATTCTCAGAGGGAAGATAATTAAGGTCAATATTGTTTATATCCCTTTAAATGTACTTGAAAATTGTTATGGAAAACCAGATCATATGTTTTTGTCTACAAGAAATCAATACATTTAACTATAATAAAACTCCAGGAAGTTTTTAGATGAAGATGCACTGAACCTTTTTCAAAGATATTACTGAATATCATGCTTTTTTCATCACTGTATTTTGGGCTCTGTGTTAGAGTTATGCACTTAGAGTGGGGAATTGGAGGTATGAAGTTGGATGCCACAAACAGTAGGGAGAAAGAATGGGGAGAGAGAAAAAGAGGGATGGGGTGATTAAGAGATAAATATATAGGAGACAGCAGATGGTGTAGTGGTTCAAACAAAGGACTCCCACATGGCAGACCTCAGTTCAAGTCCTGGACTCAGTGGCTTGAAACGCACCCAGAAAACATGTGCGTACATACCCAAAATCCCAAGTGGAGAACAGAAAATGGATTGTGGCATGGCCATTCCCCCAGGGGGTGATTTCTCACTTTCTCTGTCTCTCTCTGGTGAGCACACTCATCCTATAGCAAGCACACCCATCCTATAGCAAAAAGATGAAAGAAAGAAAGAAAGAAAGAAAGAAAGAAAGAAAGAAAGAAAGAAAAGTATATATAGAGAAACAGAGATAAAGATAGAGATAGAGATAGAGATAGAGATATTGATATCTACAAGGTAGAATTCCCTTTCTTTACTTCTATCTACTTTTCTCTACCTTTTCATTTAGCCAAGTTATTTGTTTGTGTTTGGCTGATGCAATGCCTGGTGATGCTTCCTCGTGACTTCAAATTGCCTTAAGAAGACAGTATGTTTCCTGCCTCTTCAAATTTCTAAACAGGTTGATTAAGGAACTTAAGTGCAAAATAATTATCTCTTTAGTTATTAATGCAGTCAGTGAAAAATGAGGAAACTTTGTAGAAGAGTCAGCTCTCGTGTTCTCTGTCATTGACAATAGATATAGAATAAAGAAGATAATAGGCAGCTGGTGTTATGGCTTAAATATGATCCCCCTAAAATGTGTCTACTGAAATCCAGTGGACCACTGGAACAGTATCCCAAGGGTGGAGACCTAGTCTGATTATGGTGTTGAAAGATGGGTTCTTTGGAAAGTTATTTGGCTTCAGCATGTCCCCATGATTGGATACTCATGGATTTACAGAGACACGGAGTTGAACACACCTGCTCTCTCACCATGTGATCACCTCTGCCATGTATTCAGCAAGACGCTCACCAAATGCAGTGCCTTGACCTTGGACCTCCAAACCGCTAAGCTAAATAAAATTCTATTCTACATAAATTACTTATACTCAGGTATTTCTGTAATTAGCAATGAAATAGAGTAATACAGCAAGTTATATAGAAATTCTATGTATCACTAAGCATGCTTCTGTGTGTGTGTGTGTGTGTATGTGTGTGTGTGTGCGTGCACATGCGCACATGTACTTTTTGTGAGTTCTGTACTTTTTCCTTTCTCAAAATCTCAGTGAATTTGTATTTACTCCAGTCTTCTCTGAGACTTCACCTTTTATATCACTTCATACAATTTCTAATCTATCAAATGTTTCTGGTTTTATAGATTTGTTGCAATCTTTTCTCAATGTCTAGCACAATGTCTGGTAGGTATGAGGGAAAAGGGTATGCAGAAAAGCAAAGGAAAAATCATCGCATGAATAAGTGTTAATCTTCTCTAATATATTCTGTCAACTATATTTTCCTATTTCTAGCTTCTACCCATCTGATTTTAGTGGCAGAGAAATAATAATTCATCTGACTGCTGTATCTCATTTAAGGACATGTTAGTCATACATAAATTTTAAAAAGCTAGGATTTTCATAAAATCACCCACCATTAATATTTGTCCCTGAGACAATCAGGATATGTGGTTTCATTGAAAATGGCCAAACTGCCTGGGAGTGTGAGTCAGAATATGGGCTTCATGTTCTCCCTGAATATGGCCTTGGTCTCCTGCTAACATGCCCTTGAGCACAAAGCTCTGTGCATCTCAGCTGGGAGCACCGGATACAGATATCAATTATACTGTCAAGTGTCTAAATTTAAACATGTTCATTTTAAACAGACCTATTATTATTTTACACTTTCAAAAACAAAATGAAGTACTTGGCTCTATTATTTAAATTGGATAGCATAAGGAATCTTTAAGTAATTGCTCTCAGAAAATCTCTTCCCAGAAAAAAGAAATATACATCCATTGTATAGTCCAAGAAAAAATAAAAAAGAAACAACTTAAAAATTGTTGCCCATAGAGCTAGCAGGTGGTGTGGTGGTTAAGGCACCAGACTATCATATGGCTGAACATAGTTCAAGTCCAGGACCTGGTGGCTTGCTTTCTTGTCTCTCTCTGACAAATAACAATAATAATAATAATAATAATAATAAAATAATTTAAAAAATTGTTCCCAGTTCCATAAAAATATTTACCATTACTATAAACTTATCTTCTTTGGCTTTACAGACTTTAAAAATGATTGACCCTCCTGAAACATGTGCCTTGATGTTTGATTTTATAAATATAATCTAAAAATGACAGATGATCTTTCTTCAAATATTTGAGACAAAAAGTTCTGTAATGAATTCTATGTTCTCTAGAGGAGTATGTTAAATTATAATGCCTTAGAATATTGTGAGGCAAGAAAAATCTCCTGACACAAATCTTATTTTTAAAACGAAGAAGTAAAAAATAATAGATACCTCCTTAATATTTGAAACAGGAGGATATAACCGACTGATTGTTAATATACAAGAGCATTACATATTATACTAATATTACTGGCACTGTAATGTAAAATATCAAATTCCCCTTTTTGCCTTCTAAAGCCATTATAAAATTGAAGCTATTCGTAGCAGGTTTTTATGACAGTAGTTTTAACCACATGATCTTTATTTCTTAAGAATAAATGACATTGCTAAATTCAGTTCAACTGGTCATTCCTTATTTTTCCAATTACAGTTGGCAATTATGTTATGGTTACCTGATACAGCTTTTACATGCATTCTTTTTAATATGCAATTTTATATATAATATACAATTACACACATTCTATGTGAAAGCACTCTTTTGAGAAATGTTCTATAGAATACATTGTAATATTTTATCATAGCAAAAAAAATAACCTTTCAAACTAGTGAAAAGTATACTATTATAATATTCTATAAATACTAATTTTAACCATTTAAGGGGACATCATATAGCCTTTTAAATCAGTCTAAAAGTGAATATTTAGTGATACGTTTCTGAAACAAGTTAGTAATATTGAGATAAAAGCAGAGTACAAAACAATTGAACCTCAATTTGTGGAGATATTCTCTATGAATAGAGAAAACACCGAAAGATGAAATGTTATCAATTTAACCATGGCAATTTGTGAGAGCTACTATTGTGGTTGATTTTAATTATTATTTTTCATTTTCCATGTTTTAAATTGTTCCATAATTACAGTACAATGTATACATTGTAAAATTGAAACTAATACTGGTATTTTTTAAACCTAAGAAGGAATGCTAAATTTTAGTTAAACCTGCCCGTAAAATTTGAGCATACCTAACAAACTTGGTGATTAATAAATGTTGTATGTAATTAAGATAATCACAGTGATTTTGTTATCCATATGTCCTTACAGACCCAAACGACAAAGGCATTGGGAAATTTGTTGAACTTAGAAAAGTTAAATATATGTTGTTAGATTTTTCTAAAGGATTTATAAAAGAGAAGGGATTGTGACATTGCCATTCCACCCTAGGCGGTGATTTCTCACTGTCTCTCTCTCTCTGTCTCTCTGGTGAATGCATGTACCCTACAACAAAAATATTTCAAAAAAATTTTTTAGAAGGAATATAATCTAACTGACCCAATAATGCCATAAATTTCTATTCTCAAAATCTTTCCTTCCAGGAGTATTCAATCTTCTTTGCATTTCACCTATTTTAAATAGAATTTTTTTTTAGTATTTCTTATATAGTATTTGTTACTTTTGTTGTTGCTTACCATTTTAATTGAAGTGTAACACATGTACCCCTTAATGAAAACATAGGTATACAACAAACAAATGATCACAAAGTGAAAACACTTGCAAAACTAACACACAAGTAAAGAAGCAAAACGTTAACTGTTCTTCAGAGGTCAAACTTAGGCTAGCTTCCAATGCCAACTCCATATCCTGACTATAGATTATAGATTTCATCTAAGTTTTTAAGTCTAGGAATGTATTTCATTCCTGATTATGTCCTTCTATCTTCACCCCACAGCTTACACAGCACTTTGTGAAAAATATCGCAGATGCTCAAAACAAATACCACTTCTTGAATAGTACCAAATGAATACCAGTATACCGGATGAGCCTATTATTTTTCCAAACCAACACTAAATATTTTCTTCTTTATTCAAACATCACATTGAATAATGGTGTTTTAAATTTTGAGAAAAAAAAAATAAAGGTGTTATATAACAACTATTTTCACTCTAACATAAAGTACAACAGAGCAAAATTTTATTTTAAAAGAAGAATAAGAATTAAGAGCGGAGGTTAACAATATACATATATATTTATATTATATATATATATTATATATATGTAATATATATATATAATATATATATATATATATATATATATATTATATATATATATATATATCCTCTAAGGATTTGGGGCATGCAAACACACACACTCAGCATGAATTTTAAGCCACTGGATCCAGGACTTGAACCATGGTCGACTATATGGGAATCCAGCGACATAACCATCATGCCATCTGCTGGCCCCAGGAGCTGAGGTAAACTATTAATATAACATTTCCAACAGCAAAATCATGCATGGCAATGATGAATGACAAATACTATAAAACTAGATGTAAAATACTAGCCTTTCTTATGTAAGAAATGAGTAAGTTAATGTGTTATAAAGAAAACATCATTGCATAATTTACAAGTAAAGGTAGCAAGTAGTTCAGTTTTACTGGTTTTAAACTCAAGTACTGGCATCAAACATTTTAAATTATATTGCCTGTTAATGTAATACAACTAGTCCTCACTAGAAAGAAAAGGAGTTAGAGGTGTAATTTTTCTCTTCATGAACAGGGTTGACTAAGCCAAAATAGCCTTCAAGAGAATTCAACCATGTGTATTTAGGTATAAAAGTGCAGACCTCCTCTCAACATACCTTTCATGAACAACAGTACTGTTTTCCCTAATAAAGCAACAATGCTTTATAACTTTCTATACAGTACTTTTTAAATAATATTTCAGAGTACCAGTAAATCATAAGAAAAACATTATAGTTCCAAATGATTGCTAAGGATGTCTCCAAACACAACCACATGTAAACAGTACAACTGGCACTGATTATATTCCTGCACTCCTGGAACACTGAAGACTATTAAGGGCAAACCATTCTCCAGTGCATTGACCGGCTATTGTTACAGACATTCTAGTTTTCTTACTACTCTCCCCTTTCAGAAGTAACATGTGCTACTGTTTGTAATATGACTTGACACATTTTGAAATCTAAATTAAATTTTCTGGTACAATTTAATTATTTTGACAGGTTCTTAAACACTTTACTCTGTATTTTTTTCCCCTCAGCCTGTAAAGGAAACAATGAAAGTAAAAAGCAGGAACCTAGCCAGAATACAAAGCAACACTTGATATGTGTATATTTTCCAATCTAATAATTATCAGACTGATAGTGCTTGATGTTTTCCCAACAATATGAATTGATTTAGCTCACCCAACACCAATAGTCTTAAGTGTGCACAGGAAGGAGTTTGCTTATATTCTCTCATTTTTTGGGTTGTCTAACCATGATTGCCTTATCGGGTAGTGAATTATAGATATCTGTGGGACTTTTTAAGATATATTCCTGAGAAACACACTTAGAAATTTTGATAGATAGTTTTTCATTAGAACTTGGGAAATTCCAGGCAATTGTGACACTATATATCCAAAGACAGATATTTTGTAGGCTCTAAAACCTTCACCACTTATCACAATACAGTGAGTTGTCAACTGTAAATCAATGAAGCAATAAAAAATGTAATGTCTCCATATAATATCAATAATCCTCAAACTTTCTCTTTTGTTGACATTGTATTTATTACTTACATTCCCACTTTCAAGTTATGTGATGCATCTTCCAACTATACTCCATTGCCATCAATTTATCTTTTCTAGCCAATGACAGCATAATTTGGGGTTAATAAATATAGGTTAACATGTAAATGTGCATGTTAATATATAAATATAGGTAAATATATAGAGATAAATACAATTAGCTATAATATTTACTTTTTGCAACAATCATTTGAAAAGCACAATTTCAGTTTCAATTTTGTTTTAAATAATAAGAAATCTGTCATTTGTGACATTATTTTTTTAAATTAATAGTGTCTTTAAGATTCCCCAGAAAGGCCATTTAGAAACATTCTGAAAACAAGAGCAAATGTGTTGAACAAAGAGTTCAGATGCTACTTAGGGAGTAATCTAAAAGTTGAGTAAAATACTTCACACACATGCACAAAAGCCAAGAAATAAATCCTTAAGAAGAAATGAAGGTGAAGTACGAGACTGAAACAACCTTTAAAAACTGAACGTTAACAACCCTCCACATCGTTTTATATATATATATGTGGTTTGTTTTTTTTTTGAGAGGTTTTTGCTATAGGGTGCATGTGCTCGCCACAAAGACAGAGAGAAAAAAATTAAAAAATTGTAAAAAGGAAAAAAAAAGAGAGAGGAAAAAGAAGGGGAGGACCAGCAGGTGGTGCGATGGTAAAGGTGCTGGACACTCCCATATGGCTGACCATGGTTTGAGACCCAGACCTGGTGGCTTGCTTTCTTACTTTCCCTCTTTCTCTCTCTCTCTCTCTCTCTCTCTCTCTCTCTCTCTCTCTCTGTGTGTGTGTGTGTGTGTGTGTGTGTGTGTGTGTGGTCAAATTAAAATAAATGAATGAATAAATAAATTTTTAAAAAGAAAAAAATAAAGAAAGAGAGAGAGAGAAACCAGGAAATCACCCCTCAGGGGGTATGGTCACACCGCAATCCCTTCTCCTCTGTTATTCTCTCAGGATCTTGGGCACGCATGCACATGCACCCGGCGTGAGTTTAAGCCACCAGGTCTGGGACCAGAACTGCAGTCGACTACATGGGAGTCCAGTGACATAGCCATTACACCAACTGCTGGTCCCTCATTATATATTTTACATAAAATTATTTTATTACCACCAGGTCAGAACCACACATGCTCTTCTTTTCAAAATGAGAATAACATAAAGCCTTTGAATTTTTCAGCAAATCATTCTATTTTTTTCATACTATAAAACCAAACAAATTGTCATCATAATTGATTAAGAATGAGCTAAAATAGGGCCCAGAACATGGCATCGTGATTACGTTGCTGGACTCCCACGTAGTCGACTGCAGTTTGAGTCCTGGACTCAGCAGCTTAAACTCATGCTAGGTGCGTTTGTGTGCATACCCAAAATCCAGAGAGGAGAATGGTGGAGAATGGATAGCAGTGTGGCCATCCCCACTAGGGGGCGATTTCTCACTTTCTGTCTCTCTGTGCCTATGTGGCAAGTACACGGGCCCTAGAGCAAAAATCTCTCTCTCTAAAAAATGAGTTAGCTAAAGTAGCTAAAATATATCTAATTCTTTTTCTTTTTTCTTTTGTAAGAGGTTTTTGCTATAGGGAGCGTGCACTCACCAGAAAGACAGAGAATGAGAAATCACCCTCGGAGGGGAATGGCCACACTGCAATCCCTTCTCCTCCATTCTCCTCTCTGGATATTGGGCACACACACATGTGCCTGGCAAGAGTTTAGGCCACCGGGTCTGGGACTCAACCATGGTCAACTACCTGGGAGTCCAGTGACATAGCCATTACGACAACTGCTGGTCCCCAAAACTAGTGCTTTATGAACACTTTTCAACAGAACAGAACCAGGTGAAGTTTATGAATGATAATTATGTGTTTGTCCAGATGTCTTAACTATAGCCTTTGAAAGAGGTCAAGTGTAAAATACTATAAATTCAAGGCAGTCAATAAGAAATTCCTTTCCCCAGTCATAACTCTTAATTCATTATTGTATAATGAAATTCTATGAACAGAGTACCATTTTCGCCTTATATAAAGGTATTAATAGGCATATTTTAAAACGAACTTTTTGTCTCATTGAAAGACAAAAGTAAACATGTAGAAAGTGAAAAGAGGCATGTTTTCCTCTCAGATACCAATAGCTGCCCCTTTGCAAAATTCTTGAATTACAAGTCATTTTCTTAGAGGAAGAGAAAAAGAATAAGTTGCCTACTTAATACAATTTTAAAAAAGCCCAATATGGTTACAATTATAACACTTGCCAATAACAGTGATTATCCCTGTTTAAAATTAATTTCTTAATTAAAATATTAAATGTCAGTTTTCCATTTTTTTTTCTTTTTTAGTCTGGGTGGCATTTCAAGAGGCTTTATTAATAGCCATTAATTGACAAAGCTTCTATGATTGGGCATTTTATTGAACATTATTACACATTTCCCACAGCTAACATTTGATTTTCTGTCAGATTTGCAGTGCTCTGGTTCTACACGCTAGCAGTTTCGAAGCTAGTAACATTTATAATTTCACTTTAACAATTCATGATAGTTTCAGCAATTTTAAGATTCTATTTTTGGAAGGAGACATTATAACCAAACAAATAAAACAATTTATTGTAAAACAAATAACTTCATTTTACGTGGAAATTTATATGTGAAGGCCAAGTTCCCCCCAATTTACCAGTTTGACCATGGCTCATTGATAAATGGAAATAAGATTGTTATTTCTACAGTTGTAAGGATCAAATCAAAATTTAAAATATTATATATATATTGAGACATCCCATAATGTGGTGGTTAAGGCAGCTGGCTCCCACATGGCCAACTACATGGTTGGAGTCCAGACTTAGTGACTTGAAAAACAAGCCAGGCATGAGTGTTTGTGTGTGTATGTACTTAAAATCCCCAAAACGAAGAAGAAATGGAGAAGGGATTACAGTATGACCATCCCCCATGGAGGGTGCTTTCTCTCTCTCTCTTTCTCTCTTTCTCTCTCGGGAGCTCCCAGGCAAAATTTGAAAATTAGAGATACATATATTTGATATGGAAAACTTCAGACATGTATGTTTCAAATGTATATTCATAAAACTTTCAAAATTTTGCTTAAAATAATCTAGAAGCCATTTTCCAGAAAGTCAGTGTGAGACATTATGCTGAACAAATCAGTTTAGAATCAAATAAACTTGTATTCACAATCTATTTTGGGGGGCATAGTAGTTAAAGACGATGAACTCCCAGGTGGCTGACTATGGCTTGAATCCTTAACCTGGTGGCTTGAAAATCACACCAGGTGCTTGTGTATGTATGCCCACAATCCAGAGAGAAGACTGAGAGAAAAGAAACTGTGTCATGGCCATCCCCTTTGAGGGGTGATTTCTCAATTTCCCTCTCTCTGTCTCTCTTTGGTGAGTGCATGCACCCTATGGCAAAAACCTGAAAAACCACAACTTAGTTTTGTCCTCAGTTGAGAAATATGTCACACATCCATAAACTCCAGTTTCTTCAAAAGCATTTGTAGGTACACCAAGTTGCTGAGATATTAAATGAAGATTATGTATAAGAAATCAGTGATCAGCTGTGTATAGGCACTGAAATGATAGTAAACAAAACAATTTACATAACATTTAGAAGTTAAAATTGAAAAGGCCTTGTGAGAAATGATTTGTGTGGTATAAAAAGAAGAATATTTGATTTCTGGTTCATATATCTGGATGGACAGTGGTGTCATTTACAGAAACCTTGTAAAAGAGCATGGTATATGGGACTAGCAGTTAGCGTAATGGCTATGTCGCTGGACTCCCACGTAGTCAACCGCGGTTCAAGTCCTGGACCTGGTGGCTTAAACTCACACCGGGCACGTGTGCGTGCGTGCCCAAGATCCCAAGAGGAGAATGGAGGAGAAGGGATTGTGGCGTGGCCATCTGCCCTGGGGGGTGATTTCTCGCTTTCTGTCTCTCTGTCTCTCTCTGTCTGTCTGGCGAGCACACGCGCCCTATAGCAAAAACTTCTCAAAAACAAACAAACAAACAAACAAACAAACAAACAAACAAAAACATGGAATAGAAGATTCTGGGAAGATAGTGGAGTAAAAGCACCATAGAACTATTTTTCTGGATGGTTGTAACACTGGCATAATCTGTGTAAATGAACTGTGTTGGAATTCTGAAATCTATAGAGAAGGCTTGTATTATGTTGGGTCGTTGGAAAAGTCATGAAGCATTTTTGCATAGAAAAATATGTCATGACTTTTCTGATGACCCAGTAACTTTCAGGAGCAGACTTAGATGATAAACTGCAGTTACTATCAGCTAATTACATCTCTTAGCTCAGCAGCAGCTATCCATCCCCTGCCCCTCAGTTCTAAGGTAGGCAGCTGGGCACATGTTCCTATAGCAGTGGGCATGCAGCTGATGAGAAGCCTAGTGAGCAAAAGGACCCTGTTCAGGGATCTGTGCTCTGATTGCTGCTTCTCGTTCAATGGTACAGCTAAAGAGGTAACAGGCATCGTTGTTGCACTCCCTCTCTGGCTAAAGCGAAAGTTATTGCCAAGGGGTTTAAAAGTTTTTTGCCTCTCCTTCTATTTTTCTTTCTTTCTATCTAGAATCCAGATATTGAAGATTAAGATATTTCAAAGCAACTATATACATGCAGAAAATAAAAAGGCATAGTACATAACCAGGGCGAGGTGTAGTTTCATAAAATACTAAATGAGACCTCAAGTTTACCCTTCAGGCTAATTGTGGGCACAGAGAACACTTACAAGAATAAGAAACAAAACAAAACAAAAGCTACAAAACCCAGGGAAGGGACAGAATCTGCTTTCAAAAGTTACTATATAATTAGATTCAAATGTTCAGTTTTCAATGCATACTCACAAGAAATACAAAATATAAGAAAAAAAGGTGCCTCATTCAAAGAAAATAAAAACAAAAAAGGTCACTGAGAAAGACCTAATGACAGATCTGCTAAGACTTTAAAGCAACTGTCTTAAGGAGACTCAAAACAACAACAGCAGCAAAGAAGTACAGAGAAAGTCAATAAAACAATGCATGAACAAAATAGGAATATTAATACAGACAGAAAATCTAAAAGGAACCAAAAAGAAATTCAGGAGCTGAAAACAACAACTGAAATACAAATGCACTATAGGGATTTGAAGACAGATTTGAGTATTAGGTAGAAGAAAGATTCAACAAGTTTGAATACATAAAAATGGAAAGTATCAAGTCTGAGTAATAGAAATAATTAAGGTTGATGAAAAGTAAATAGAGCATAAGAGACCTGTGAGACATCAAAAAATGAAACAACATAAGAATAGTGAGTCCCAGGAGGAGAGGAAAGAAAAGGAAGAGAAAAAAAAGTAGAAAATATTTGAAGGAAAAATGGCCAAGAACATCATCCTGAAATTGATAAAAGACATAGATAAAATATCTAAGAAACTTAATGGACACCAGATAGGATGAACTCAAAGAGATTCACAATAAGAAAATGTTAAAAACTAAGAAGACTTTGAAAGAAGAAAGAAAGAAATGACTTGTCAAACAAGGGACCCAAAAGAAAATTATTAGCAAATTTCTCATTAAAATATTCGTTACTAGAAGGTGGTGGGCTAATTTATTTAAAGTACAAAAACCAACAAGCATGCAAACAAATAACAAAGACCTCAACCACATTGAGAAAACTTGGTCTTTAAGAGAGAGAAATTGGGTGCGCCAGCAGTTAGCATAATGGCTATGTCACTGGACCCCACATAGCCGACAGCGGTTCGAGTCCCAGACCCGGTGGCTTAAACTCATGCCGGGCACGCGTGCGTGCGTGCCTAAGGTCCCTCCCAAGAGGAGAATGGAGGAGAAAGGATTGCAGCGTGGCCATCCCCCCTGGAGGTGATTTCTCGCTTTCTGTCTCTCTGTCTCTCTCTGTCTGTCTGGCGAGCACACGTGCCCTATAGCAAAAACCTCTCAAAAAAAAAAAAAAAAAAAAAAAAGTGAGAGAGAAATTTAAATGTTCCCATATATTTATTATATAATCTGAGAGAGTTAGTTATCAGGAGAGTCCTGCAGGTTGAAATGGAAGTACAGTGGGGGTGGCACCCATAGCACAGTGGTTAAGTGCTGTGTTTTGAGATTCAGTTACCTCACGGCCAACTACAGTTCAAATCCCCAGTGACTTGAAAAATTTACCAAGTGTACACATGCATGCCAAAATCTGGATGGTATGAAGAAAGGTACCGGTTCAGACTCCAGGTTTACCCCAACACATTGGTCTATCTGCGAGTATATCTGATCCTGGTTAGTAGCAGGACTAGGTGAGGATTACAGTGTGAAGAGCCCGTCAAGTTTACTTAGTTTTCTCTCTCAGAAAACAAATAAAATTTGAAGGAAATAAATAAATACATAGCCATACTGCACACCCAAAAATGTGCAAGGATTACATATAAACCAGAAATCACAATCAATCAATATCTTAGTAGGGGTAAATATATCAAAAATTATAAAAGCTAGTGTTATTGTAACATTGATTTGTAACTCGAAGTATTTTTTTCCTACATAATTTAAAAGATTAATATACTAAAAAAAATTGTTAGCATAAAAGCTCATATTATTGTAGCTTTGGTTTGTACCGCCACATTCTGTTTTTTTACATAATTCAGTACATGAATTTTCAAAAAAAGATTAGTTTTTGTGTTGAAATGCATAATGTTTGCAAATGTAATTTATTACATCAATAATAGAAAAGGGTGCCGACAGAATTACTATATAAAAATAGAATTTTTATAGGTTAATGAGTCAAACTGGTATAAATTCAAATTAGACGTACTATAATTTTAGAAAGCTAAACAAAATCTCCATGATAATCACAAGAAGTAGGTATAAACTATACAGAGTCTTCAAAATATTTTTAAAAATATGTATTATGGTAAAAATATGCATGGATTTCTAAATTTTTTGCATCAGAATAAACTTGTACTTAATTTCATTTTATCATGAACTTTTTGAAGTCAGTTCTCTTTATACAAAAAAGGATATGATAAAGGAATTTTTATACAAGATATCAACTCATACTAAAAAAAGACAGTATGCAGAAAATGAGGGATAAAAATATTATAAGGCACATAGAAAATAAATAAAATGTCTCTTCTTATCAGTAATTGCTTTAAATGTAAATAGATTGTTTTAAAATGTGATCTGTCTACAAGAGACTCATTCTAGATCCACAGCCACAAATAAATTGAAAGAGAAAGTATGGAAAGAAATATTTAATGTGAATAGTAACCAGAAGAGTGAAGGGATGGTTATGCTAATATCAGATATGATAGACTTTATATCAAAAACCAATGATAGGGACCAGCAGGTGATGTAGTGGTTAAGGCGCTGGATTCCCATGTAGCCAACCACGGTTTGAGTCCCGGACCCAGCAGCTAGAAACACACCGGGCATGTGTGTGCATGCCCAAAATCCTGAGAGGACACTGGAGGAGAATGGATTGTAGCATGGCCATTACCCTGAGGAGTAATTTCTTGCTTTTTGTTTCTCTGTCTCTCTCTATCCCTTTGGTGAGCACATGTGCCCTATAGAAAAAATCTTTCTAGAAAAAAAAAAGATTATATTTGGACCAGCAGATGACATAATGGTTATGTCGCTGGACTCCCATGTAGTCGACCATGGTTTGAATCTCGGACCCAGCGGCTTAAACTCACGCCAGGTGTGTGTGTGTGCGTGCCCAAGATCTCAAGAAGAGGAGAATGGAGGAGAAGAGATTACAGTGTGGCCATTTCCCCTGGGGGGTGATTTCTCATTTTCTGTGTCTCTGTCTCTGTCTTTCCAGTGAGCCTCACCCTATAGCAAAAACCTCTCCAAAAAAAAAAAAAAAAAAAAATTATAAGAGACAAAGGGGATCTTTATATATTAATAAAAGTTCAACATCATAGGAAAATACAACAAATATAAACATTTACATAATTAATGAACCATAAACATAAATGAATCAAAAAGTGATAATATTTAAGGGGAAAATAATAACTCTAGAATAATAATTGGACACTTCAATATACACTCCCAGTAAAAGATAGAAGAACCAATTAGAAGTAAGAAAATAATGAAAAATAGAGAACTTAATACAATAAACCAACTAAATTTACCAGATATTTACTAAACATTTTAACCAATAAAAACAGAATACACATTCTTTTCAGGTACATTTGGGGCATTTTCTAGGATCTGTTGTTATAAATTAAATCTCAGATTTATTTTTACTATTTATTTTTAAGAGGTTTTTTTTTGTTTTGTTTTGTTTTGTTTTGTTTTTCCTTTTCTATAGGGCATGTGTCCTCACCAGAGAGACAGAAAGCAAGAAACCACTCCCCAAGGGGGATGGTCACAGCACAATCCCTTCTCTTCCTTTCTCCTCTCAGGATTTCGGGTATGCATGCACATATTCCTGGCGTGAGTTTCAAGCTGTCGGGTCCAGGATTCAAACCTCAGTTGACCACGTGGAAGTCCAGTGCCTTAATCACTATGCCAACTACTAGCCACAAGTCTCAGTAGATTTAAAAGATATTTATCATACTAAATATTTTCTCCTACCTCAATGGGATTAATTTAGAAATCAATAAAGAAAAACACTGAAAAATTTACAGATTTGTAGATATTAAATACATATTCCTAATCTACCAAGGATCAAAGAAGGAATAACAGGAGAAATTTAAAAATTCTTAGAGTTGAATGAAACACAATTGAGCTAAAACACTACATGAAAATTTATGAGATACAGAAAAAGCAGTACTAAGAGAAATTCATAGCCATAAATGTATACATTAAAGTGTAGGAATGATCTCAAATCAACCTATTTTTACAAATTAAGGAACAATGGGGAGAGAAAAAAACAACTAAGTAAATAAATAAAAATAAATAAATTTAAATAAAATTATTTTTTAAATGTATCAGATATTCAAAGAAATAATCTTTGATTTTTATGCAATATTTTGTAAAAAAGGAATATCAGAAACAAGCATTTCAAGCAAAACATTGCCAAAAGAATATCTTGAGATCATTTCACTAAGCATTTGAGGAAATATGAGCAAGTTCATTTTTTTTTGCAATTCTGAAAGTAGTCCTATTTTCCTTTAAAATAATCTATTTTCAGAAATAAGAAAACACAAACTTCAGAAAAATACCATAATAAAAATGATAGTTAATGTAACTTCATTCAGAGTAATCTGGTAAACACGATCCTATTTCCGCCTATGTCTATGAATCATCACCCTAATACCAGTAAATAGATCATAAACTGAATATTACTTTTCTGAGGCAGAGAGACTACAACTATTCAGAAACAAGCATACATGTTAACACTGCTATTACTTATAATAATACTAAAATCTTTTTCCTGCATAATGCGAAAGAATAGACTAAACCAAAAGGTGTGTGTGTGTGTGTGTGTCTGTGTACGTGTGTGTACATGCACGTGCACACGTGTGCTTTAAACTAAGCAAATCAGGTCTTTGTTTTCAAACATGGCATTGTGGAAAGATTTTTCATCTTAAATTTTTAACAATTTTAGTTCAGTTGTTTATGTCAATATTGTATTTCTGAGTGGTTTTGTTTTTCAGAAGTACTAGGATTCCATGTTACATTTCTTAGACAGTTTTATCATCTTCATTCATTCTGTTTAGCAAAGACCTAGGAAGTGAACAAAGGGAGATTAAATGAAAGAAAAAGACAAATACCATGAACAATTTTAAGAAAATTTTTAAGAAACAAAAAAAGTTCATATAAGCTAATGAACATTAGCTTTTTCACATTTTAGAGTCAGTTTTCATAAGTTTCAAGTACTGTACTGAATTGTAGCCATGGTCTTTGACTCAAGTGTTAACTGGAAATAATTTATTATAAAAATACTCATTTATTTTTAAATTTAAGATTGTAAGAGGTTTGCTGCTTTCTGACATGACATTTTATGAAACTCGGAAGCCATTTTTTTCTTTAGAAGCACATCTCTGAAATTACATTGTCAGTCAATGGGAAATACAGCTTGATATTCAAAGAACATAAAATCTGATTTATATATGACTTTTAAGAATGATTCCTTTGTATAATGTAATATATACATACTATTCTGGGAATATAATGATTTATATTATACTATAAAACTTATTATGATATATATGTACTAATAAATATATTGGCAAAGTAGAAAATGTTTTCAAATGCTGTTTATTTCTATCATCTTAACACAAAGCCTGACTTTCTGGAAACATACTTAATTTTTACCACCACTTCCTTATTATCTGATCTAAATTATTTCTGTTTTCAAAATGTCACTTTCTGTTTATCTTAGCAAAGCAGAGTTGATAATCATTACTTAATGCTGTTTCCTATATAGTAAAAAGTATTTTGCAAAGAGCACTATTACAAAAGCAAGAGCAAAAACAAAATCTTCTAAATATTTTTATAAAAAAGTGAATAAAATTATAAATACATTTGCTTTCATATAAATACTAATCCTAGATCTCGTATAAATACTAAACATATGTTTGTTGTTTTTAAAATTTTTTAAATTGTATTTTAATTTCTTTTGTACATTCAATTACATATATCACTAAACTTGTAAAGTGAACAGATAATAACCCATTTCTTTGTCCCATAAATGTCTTGCCTCTATTTTTCTCCTTAATGTCTTTTAGTTGTTTTTAGTGTTTTTTTTGTTTGTTTAATATAAGGCGTGTGTGATCGCTAGAGAAGGAGAGAGAGAAAAGGAAAGTGAGAAATCATTTCCCAGGGAGATGGCCACACCCAATCCCTTCTCTTCCGGTCTCTTCTCAGGATTTTGGGCATGCTTGCACACACACCTAATTGGGCATAATTTTCAAGCTGCAGGGTCCTGTACTCAAACTGTACAGCCAACCATATGGGATCCAGAACCTTAACCTCCATGCCACCTTTTGGCCCCTAAACATAAATCTTAAATATGACAAAGATAGTAAGTAAATATTATGCTATCAGTAGGTAATACTCAAACAATCCCATAGTGAAGAAATCCTGTATAATTCATCAGTGCGTGCCATAGAAGGCACTCATAAAATATTAACTAGAACAAATCTCTTCAAGTTTGTTACTAATCTTTTAAAATCAATTATTACAATACAAATTATAGTTTGAATAATGCATTTCCTTTATTTCAGATTTAAGTCATTGTGTATTATGTGACAACTGCATGACTTGAAACATAAATAAAATAAGGGAAGGTGAAATAAATTAACAGTAAAAATAGTGAAAAAGATAGTCAGGAACTGGACATAGAGGTTTCAATTCACACAAGAATAAGCTTAAGAAATTGTGCCAATTTGCTCTAGATTCTGGAAACCGATACTCTTATCATAATCTTCTGCAATCTCATGCATTTTAAGCTGCGCCAGTGTACATAGGAAACCAAGAACTATACATGTCCACCAAGATATTCTTTATATGACAATTTTCTTGCTATAAACTTCTTTTGTATAAATTCTTATTTTAATAAAATTATAATTTGAATTGTTTTCAATATTATATGATTATTCCAAAGGAAATATATATAAGACAAATGCTTACTCTGTACTTTCTTTAATCAGTATCCCACCCAAGGAAACTAATACTGAGATCAGCAAAATAAAACTTATATTTTTAGAGGCATAAATTAAGATTCAGGAAGTATCTCTGGTTTCTCTTGGGGCACAGATACTATGGAATTATATAAAATTGTGTTTATAAAAGGGTTGCCTTGTAATTTTCAAAATGATATAAAAATAACATATATTAGAACATATAATGCATAATGGATACTCTGAATACCAGTATAGTCTATCTTCCCAGAGTTGTTTCTATTTCTGAGACAAATGCAAGGATTTAGAAAAAGACTTTTTCATGCAATATAAACCATATAAAAGCCAATATATTAAGATATGCTAAGTTTAAAACATTTATCAATTAATTTAAAAAAATAATTTAACAATCTATTTTTTGAGAGGTTTTTGCTTTCGGGGGCATGCACTCGCCAGAAAGAGAGAGACAGAGAGAAAGCGAGAAATCACCCCCCAGGGGGGATGGCCACACCACAATCCTTTCTCCTCCATTCTCCTCTCGGGGTCTAGGGCATGCACACACACGCGACCGGAGTGAGTTTTAAGCCACCGGGTCCAGACGCGAACTGCGGTCGACTACGTGGGAGTCCAGCGACATAGCCATTACGCTAACTGCTGGTCCCAACAATTATTTAAAAAATAATTTAGTACCTTCAATTTGCCAGCCCTTGTTTTAGGTGATAGAAAAAAAAGCAATGACCAAAACTGATAAAATTTTGTTCCCTTGGAGTTTATAGTCCTGGTGGAGTGGATTAGGAGTAAAGTAGATGTAAAATACATTGGTAGGAATTTCTGTTGTGATGAAATATAAAGCATGTAAGGAAAAGAAATAGTGACACAGGTGGCAAAGGTAATAATTCAGATACTCTGAGCAGGCAGATCTCTCCATGAAGCTCGCCTTTGAGCACAGTGCTGAATGAAGTCACAGTGAAAGTCATGTGGATATTAGGTAAAAGAGTGTTCACACAGAAGGCATTCTGAAATTGAAAAAATGAAATAGATCTGGTAGGCTGGGGTACTTGAAGAACAGTGAGATGAATGTGGCAGAAACAAAAATAGAAGTGCATAGTAGGAAATAATGTCAGAGGTAGTACAGGGGACAATGCATTCTTTTTCTGTGTTCAGTAAATTCATTCTTAAAATTTTAGTAATATATTAATTTTAGTAATACATTTTAATATATTAGCAATATCATTTAGCTATTATATAACAAGAAAAGTGCCTAAGAAGAAAACACCTGTTTCAAGATAGGTAGTGCTATGATAGCACCAAGAGAATAAGTCCTGAAAGGACAGCCTGCAGCTGTGGAAGTAATGCCTTTCTCTGTTATTGCTTTTCCATAACTGAAAAGGTGCTAAGACAAAGTAGATGATAAAAATTCCAAAAATTTTAAAGCAAAAAAGGTGAAAATAGTTAAGTGCTATGGGCATTCACCTGTCAATCGTCAGCTGCTTTTGAAAGGAATTGACAGTTCATCTACTAGTTCTAATCCCTTATTTTCCAGAAGCAGCTGCCAGTTAAAGCATTCAGTTAAAAATAAAGTAAGACACCTGGATATGGCTTTTGAGATGAAGGTTCTTGAACCTTCTGCTCTTAGCTCAAATGAAAGTTTCTTTGGTCCTTCACTTCAACAATGCCACTGATTATATTACCTGACTGGTAAACTGTAAAATATGAAGATAATTAAATGTAAGAGCATAGTACAAAGTTGTTGACACTTGATTTACGAAAGTCAAAATTAGAATTAGTAACATTTTTAATATGCAATATCAGATTATGTAGTCACTCAGGGAGTATATATTTCAATACAAGAGCCAACAAACTATGTTTTCTCTTTGATAGGTTTTTATTTGATGGTATGGTATAATCTGTTAGGTACAATTTGATCTATGGTTTTTGTAAGACAATGTATGTTCTATGATGTTCAGATTTATTATCTGAAACCAATCATTTGCAATATTTTAAATTATTATATATCATAGAGATAAACTCAATTTATTATATATATTAATAAATAATCCACTATTTCATATTAAGACCATAAAATAAAAAGCAACTTAGGTCATACCATGGTATTCTTATGTTACATAACATTGCTATAAAAATTGGAATATATCCTTGATATTATTGTTACTTACAAAAGAGTTACTTTTTTCACTAGAGAGAGACAGAGATAGAGATCTTTGGAATCTGGGCTTTGCCAGCTGGCAAATACTAACTTTGAATAAGGTATCTTAATTTAAAATACAAAGAAAATCTCCTGTCCTGTAGTGTAAACACATGCACGAAATCAAATTCAATAATATTAGCTACTCTGAGTGGATAAGACAAATTAAGTTAAATGATTCCTTTTTATTTTCTTACTATAATAGGCATTTTCAAAATAAATGTGAGGTTGTATTTTAGATTCTGAAACATTTGCCTTTCATATTTATATAGTATTTGTAGAATTTTTACTATACACCAGTTTAAAATATTGAAGATTTTTAGATGAACTATAATACAAACAAGAATGAAACAATGGTATTCAGAACTAATATGTTTAATGTAGCATTTTCCCTCTAAGATCTAATAAATGCTCAAGTTCTTAGATGCTCATATATGCACCACAAAATGACACTTTGGTCGTGAGATTTGGCAAGCTGTGGATTAAATAGCTTTCAGAACTTTCTGAGTCTTTCATTCTGTATGACCAACAGGTCAATGGAGAAAGTGGTAAATGGACACAGAATATTTTTCTCTAAATGAGCATGCCATATTTATATCTCCCTAAAACAGTGTTCTATGGAAGAGACATCTTACTGCACCATAAATTTCTTGAGTCCAAGACTCTGATCTAATTTTTTTTCTTTTAAAGTTCATTTTTTCCTTTTTCTTCATGAGAAAGAGATGTAGAGAGGAAATGAGGTGCCCTCCACAGGGTGTCCACATTGTAATCCTCCCGCAGATTCAGCTAGCTCAGATCCCAGGTCTATGCACACACCCAGCATGGACAGGAAAACTCTGAGATAAGAACCAGGAAGCTCACCATGTAGGTCTAGCGTCAGAGTGTTACATCACTGCACACCACCACTACTGGCTTAATCTGAACTCTATTAACCTACCTCCATCCTCTGAGAGCTTTCTTTTCACAGATTAGCAAATTGACAGACTTGGAACAATACATGAGTATCATAAAAAAATGTTGGAGTATAGCAGTATGATGGCATAGCAGTCATGTTGCTGGACTCCCACATGGCTAACCAAGGATTCAGTCCAAGATCCAGTGGCTTGAAAATCATGCCAGGCATGTATGCATGTGTGCCCAAGATCCCAGGAGGAGAATCGAGGAAGAGGGATTGCAGCATAGTCATATCCCCTGGATGGTGATTTCTCACTTCTCTTCTCACTGTCTCTGTCTCTCCCTTTCTCTAATGTGAGCACATGCACCCTAAGGCAAATAACCTCAAAAAAGAAGAAAAAAGAAAAGAAAAAACGAAAGAAAGAAAAGTAAGGGCCATCTAATGCCGACCTCATAGCCTCGTGGGGAAGGGAGCTGGATCCGACATGGCCAACTGCAGTTAGAGTCCCAGCCCCAGTGGTTTGAAAAATATGCTGGGCACAAGTGCATGTATTCCCAAAATCTGGATAAGATGGAGAGATGAAGAAGGGATTATGGTGTAACCATGCCCCACTGGGAGATGCTTTATCCCTTTCCCTCTCTCTGTCTCTCTCTCTCTGGCAAGTGCATATGTCCTCTGGAAAATGAAGAAGAAAAAAGAAGGAAAGGAAAGGAAAGGAAAGGAAAGGAAAGGAAAGGAAAGGAAAGGAAAGGAAAGGAAAGGAAAGGAAAGGAAAGGAAAAGGAAAGGAAAAGGAAAGGAAAGGAAAAAGGAAGTAACTAAGAGATCTTAAAAAATGTGTTGTTGTTTGTTTTGTGACTCCATCCTATATAAATAATTTTAAAAAATACCATTTCCAAAGGTAAACTAGTTTCCAAATCAGGAAATAGCAAAAGTGGAAAATAGATAAAACTACTTCAGAAAAGAGATAGTTTTTAGAAAAATATGCACTTAAACTTGGATATCAATTCTGATGAGAAATAAACATTTCAGTCTGGTTTTCCACTGCTGATTATTTGAGTGTTAAGGGAGGGGGGACCAACAGTTGGCATAATGGCTATGTCACTGGACTCCCATGTAATCAGGTCATTACTCCCATGTAATGGACCCAGTGGCTTTAACTCATGCCAGGCACATATGTGTGTGTGCCCAGTATCTTGAGAGGAGAGTGAACTTATGAACATAAGTGTAAATACTGGATGCTACACAATTACTTTGGAAAATGGACTCTGAATTATAACTTCATTTGGTTCCTGGATTTGTTAAGGTATATTAATAAAAAATTAAAGTAAAAGACATTTACCAGACATTTATTCAAATGACTTGGTATATGGGCTTCTGCATAAAAAGCTTAAATTCCCAGAAACTACAGGAAAAAATTCACTAAAATCTAACTCACAGTGTTTCTCACAAAGGATGATTTTAACATTCAGAAGATATTTGGCAAGGTTTGGAAATATTTTTGGCTATCACAGTTGAGTGTGAGGATCCTTCTAACATCTAGTTTAGGTAGAGATCAGTGGTATTTTAAATACGCTATACTGAATTGGATAGGGCACGGTACAGGTTAGGGTATACCTCACCCTATCCATAAGCGGAGATTGTCAGTAAAACTGAGATTAAGAAATCCTATTAAAATAAGACTCTTTGTTTAAGTTTTTTTTTTTTTTTTTTTTGGAGAGGTTTTTCGCTATAGGGCGCGTGCGCTCGCCAGACAGATAGAGAGAGACATAGAGACAGAAAGCGAGAAATCATCCCCCAGGGGGGATGGTCACGCCGCAATCCCTTCTCCTCCATTCTCCTCTCGGGATCTTGGGCACGCACGCACACGCGCCCGGCGTGAGTTGTAAGCCACCGGGTCCGAGACGCGAACCGCGGTCGACTACGTGGGAGTCCAGCGACATAGCCATTACGCTAACTGCTGGTTCCCAAGTTTTTTTTTTTTTTTTCCTTCCTTTCATGAGAGAGAGAAAGACAATATCCTCAGCGTGGACTCACACCACAATCTCTTCCCTACCTTAAATCTTCCCAGATAACTAGGATTACAGTCACACATACACTGGACAGGTGCAGCTTGACCCAAACCCTTGTGTTCCATATGGCTTTAACTAAGGCTGCCAGATAAAAGATTGGGACACATTTATACTAAAAACAATTATTAGTATTTTACCTGAAATTCAAACTTAACTGGGCATTCTATAATTAGATTTATAATAGCGAGAAAACTTAGCCTTAATAATATCTGAGCTACAGGCCAACCAGACAAAAAAGTACTCATTCAATCTTCTCTAATCACTTGAAAATGAGGCCTAGAGGACTTAATAGATTAAGAAAATCCATAGGCAGTAGTTATCCCAGAATGGTCACTCCACTAATATGATGTGAAGAGAAAGAGTCATTGATGGATATTTCACTAATGACCTAAAATCATAGTTAAAATTTAATACAGATATCATATTTTGATAGTTTAAATATATAATTGGCATTAATATGTCCATGAAACATTATTAGACACTTAGAATCCTTTTTATTATATTATCATGAAGCAACTGACATAAATTAAGCAATGGAGAGCAAATTCTTTCTCCATAAATTTGACCATCAATTTCATAGTGTCAAGATTTATTTACATGTTTTCTACCAATAATCAAACTTTATTATGAAAAGAGGTATACTTCTAGTTGAAAATTATGACTCTCCATGAGTGATTAAAATAGAATTATAAAAATTTAATATCCACTCTGATTATTTTGCACATTAATCACAGTGCAAACATAATGAGTATATTAGGCATTTAAACCAATCACATGTTTATAGTAAAAGAGAAATATTGTGGCTCAGAGATTAGTTTTCACAGGAAAAATTATGCAAATGTAAGGAATGTACCTTTAGTAAGTTCCATTAATTTGTATGGCTTCAACAGAACACACCTGACCCATTAGTTGGCAATTCATGCAATTCGTTTAACCGAATATTGCGTTTGATCACTACCCTATTGACAAAGATAATTCCATAATGTCAGCTTTATAAATTTAATTTTACTATTACTTTCAGAAAAATATACAGCATTATAAAAATAAATTCTGGGGACAGACAGCAAGTGGTCTGAAGTTTAAGTGGTTGGACCCCAGATCATTGAATATGCAGTCCAAGTTCTGAACCAGCAGCTTGAAATACATGCTGAGCATGGGTGTGTGCATGTGTGCCCAAAATCCCTGGAGGAGAATGGAAGAGAAGACATCATGGCATAGCTGTTGCCCCTGGGGTGTGATTTCTCACTTTGCCTCTCTCTCTCTGTTCACTCTCGAGGCAAACACACATGTCCTATAGCAAAATAAAAAATTAATATCATTTAATGAGTATCTTTTGAAAGGCGGTGTTAAATTGGAATTCTATTACTTTAGAAGGAAGAGGTTTGAGTTTACAACTGCTAGATATCTTGAAAGTCAGGCCTCATCAGATAAGTCAAAAAAAAATCTTTCTAAGCCAAATGGTAAATTTTGTAAAGGTGCTAAAGTTGGAATTTTAATTTTAGAACTTTCCTTAGAAAAATAAATAAAAAATTCCAAGACTGTAACTTTCTCATGTCTGAAATACAAGATGTCTTCAAAAAGTTCATGGAAGTTGTTTATTATAAAAAAATATGTACATGGTTTCAAAAATTTTTTGCACAAAAGTAAACTCATACTTTAAATGCATTTTTCATGAACTTTTAAAAGTCTTCCTTTAGTGGGACTGGCAAGCAGCATGTTGGTAAGTGTGCTGGACTCCAACATGGCTTCCTGTGGTTCAAGTCCCGGACCTGGTAGCTGGCTTTCTCACTATCCCTCTCTCTTTCTATTTCTCTGTTTGTCTCTCTCTCTCTCTCTCTGGTCAAGGAGAAGGGGAAGAGGAAGAGGAAGAGAAGAAGAAGAAAATTAAAATAAATATTTTTTTTAAAATGTCTCCCTTTAGATACAGATACATAGAGAGGTAAATGTCCTGCTGAATTTATTGTTAGCATTTTGTTGAAATCAGAGTTGCATCTATTTGAAATTTTGTCAAAGATTAAACTATAAACATATAGATGATTATTATATTAGCATGTAAAGTATATGTAAATGAATAATTTTCAGGCATTCAAAAGTAGTAAATTGATTCATAATTTTTCTAAATATTCCTATAAATTTTGACCTTGATTAATTAAGAAAATCCTTACTAACTAGCAAGGAAAGTTTTATCATAGTATATTCAAATGATAGATAATTGCAAATTACTTCATACTACTAATACTATAAAGTAACTTCTGTGATGTATATTTTTGGAAATTTTATAGTTATTTTTCTTTCTTTGTATGATTAGCTGGTTGTCAATATGAGTAATTATTTGTGAATAATTAAGAAATAGTCATCTCAAAGCCTCACAGGCTTAGTGGAAATGGTTTTGTTCACTCTTGGAGTAAAAGTTATTTTAATAAGAGAAATGTCCGTAACTAAAATTACTGTTTTCTTGAACTCTCAGGAATCAATTTTTCAACTACCTTTTCCTTTAATGATTTAGAGTACTATAACCACCTTTTGCTAGATAACAACCTTTCATCAGTATATATCACTTCTCTAGAAATAATTTTTGTATTGAATATTTTGAGATAACCCATAGCCTGGTGGTTAAGGGAAGTGTATTCCATGGTTTGAGTTCTAGACCTTGAGGGTTGAAAAACACTCTGGGCATGTGTTCGTGTATACTCCAAATACTAATAGTATGAAGAAATGGGGGAGAAGGGATTATAATATGACCATGCCCAGTGGGGAGTACTTTCTTCCTTTCCCTCTCTCTTTGGCCTCTGGTGAACACATGAGCCCTCAAGAAGAAAAAAAGAAAGAGAGAAAGAAAGGAAGAAAAGAAAAAGAGAGAAAGAGAAATGAAGAAAAGGAGAGTGAGAGCGAGAGCAAGAGAGAGAGAAAGAGAAAGAAAGAAAGAAAGAAAGAAAGAGAGAGAGAGAGAGAGAGAGAGAGAGAGAGAGAGAGAGAGAAAGGAAGGGAGGGAGGGAGGGGAAGAACAAGGAAAGGAAGGAAAACACTAGTGTTTTAACTACTGTTCTACCAGTCAACTATTGATCCTAGTCCTCTATGCTTACCTTTTGAGGTCTCTATACAGCATAGACCTCTATACTGTGATCTACATAAAAAATAATCTCTATGCAGGTCTCACTTACATATTCAAATTCAGCCTAACCTGTCTGGTAATCATAATCATCTTTACAATCAAAAGAGGTCTACTCAAATTTCTCAAATATTTCCTATGTTCCAAGTCAAGGCAGAAAGTGTCAGTTCATTAGATCTGCATGAAAATCCCATGTCAGGTACTCTGATTATGTCCATGTAGAAACATGTCCAAGTAACTTGGTGAAGATTGTATAAGGAGGAAGGAGGTCTTCAAAAAGTTTGTGGAGAATACATATAATGGAAAAAACTGTGCATGAATTTCAAAACATTTTGCACCAAAATAATCTCCTACTTTAATTCCATTTTTTCCACAAATTTTTGAAGACCATTGGTGTAACTCATAAAAACAAAGCTAGTTTTGAACTCTTATCTAACTAACTGAAAACCACAGAACTCAAATATATTTTACACTGCATTTAAAATAATTTGTTAGAGACCAGATACCTTGCCTTCTTTCATAGGAGGAGTGTACACCACCAGTTCCTGGTAATACCCTGGGCCTGTCTTCTAGCTGAAACCCAGTGGATTCAAAATCCATTCCAAGCACTTAACTTTCTTCTGCTAATTCCCTCATCTATAAAATTGTGGACGATGATAATTGCAGAGATGCCAGGGAAATTTATAATCATTAATGAGCTAAGCCCTTTGAAAATATAAAGCAGCATTAAATGTTAATATTACTAATCTTCTTAATTAGAGAAAAATGGTAAATGTGTCCAAAAAGTCTGTAACTAACTTCATTACTCTTTCATTTATGTTGCTAAGTTTAAGTCCTACAAAATGTGTGTTTTTAGTTGATTAAGTATATGGTTGGCTGCATTTATAAACATCCATTACTAATAAGCTGTTCTATGGTAAATACATTTTTTGCTGTTAGGACTGGAGAGTGATGTACTTTAGTCGAAAAGTTTTCATTCTGATAATTATGTTCTCCCCTTCTTTTATTTTATTTGCAATAAACATGCATGTATTCTATTCTTTTTGAATAAAGGATGTGAAATAGCTTATACTGAAAGCAGGCATCCATTTTGACAAAGAAAATCAGAATCTAAACTACAGAAACAGGTTAAGGTGGGAGCAGAAGTGGTATTACAATTATAATAAGAACCGATGTTTTGCCAGTGTTTAAATTGAAATTTGTTTTTAAGTTTTGGGGTGTTATTTTAAAGATAAAGACTTAAGCAAGTTTATACCTTTTCTTGTACTGCAAACAAGAAGGAAACATACTAAAATGAAAGGCATTTCGTACATTTACATTTCAATTATATATTGGCTAGAAACATTTTTAGTAATCACTCGTGTTAACATAGTAAAGACACAGGTTGTATAATTGATCAAGTAATTATATAATGGTTTTATTCTTTTGAAAATCAATTTTAATGGTAATAATATTCATATTTACAGTCTTTTCATTATTTTAATCAGTTGGAACCATCAGAAATAATGTTAGTCATACAAATATCAATACATCAAAATCTTATAGAGGAGGGCCCACAGGTGGTGTAGTGGCTAAGGTGCTGGACTCCCACATGGCTGACTGGGGTTTGAATCCCAGATCTGGGAGCTTGATACTCATGCTGGGCACATAGACGTGCTTGCCAAAATCCCAGAATGAGAATGGAGGAGAAGGGATTGCAACTTGGCCATCCTCCCTGGGGAGTGGATTTCTCACTTTCCCACTCACTGTCTGTCAGTCTGTCTGACAAGCACACATGTACTCTATGGCAAAAACATTAATAACTCTTATGGAGTGAACAAGAGAAGAAAATATTTGTAAAGAATAACAGAAAATGAAGACGTCTCCATTTTTCTTTTTTTTTTTTTGGAGAGGTTTTTTCGCTATAGGGCGTGCGTGCTCACCAGACAGACATAGAGACAGAAAGCGGAGTGAACAAGAGAAGAAAATATTTGTAAAGAATAACAGAAAATGGAGACGTCTCCATTTTTTTTTTTTTTTTTTAGTGTTTTTTGCGTTACAGGGCGCGTGCGCTCGCCAGACAGACAGAGACATAGAGACAGAAAGCAAGAAATCACCCCCCAGAAGGGATGGTAACGCTGCAATCCCTTCTCCTCCATTCTCCTCTCGGGATCTTGGGCATGCAAGCACACGCGCCTGGTGTGAGTTTTAAGCCACCGGGTCCGGGACGCGAACCACGGTCGACTACATGGGAGTCCAGCGACATAGCCATTACGCTAACTGCTGGGTCCCAAGACGTCTCCATGTTTAACAACTTTAAAGAATACACTCTTCAATAGTTTTGATTTAAAAAAGATAATTTAGGTACACTTATTTTGAAAAGAAGTTTATTGAGATTTTAAGAATTTTATCCTATTTTAAGTGTTTTCCTCGAGACTTTCTTGTTAAGGGGCCATTTGGTAGCTTTCACATTCCTTGAGGACTTGATCTGGCAGAGTACCTGAGCAGTGGGTGCTCAGTCCATGTTGAATTGAACTGAAATAACATTAATCATATATATAAAAAAAAGAAGGATAAGGAAAAGGAACAGGAAAAACAAATTTAAAGCAGAGCAAAAAACAGTTTCAATTCTGACACTTACACCAGTGCTGAATCTACAGCATATGACCAAGGTATAAGCTATTATGTGAGTGGGAAGGAGAGATTAATCTGAGCTGACCTTTTCTAATGGGCAAAGCAACTTGGATCCTCCCTTTTGAAACACTTAGTACTCTGATGTAGGAGGTATTATGTTATTTTGTCTTGCATTGTCATAGACCTCTGGCACCTTATTAGCACAAAACTGAAGCTTTTCTTAAATCTTACTATCTGGTAGAGATTTATAGCAAAGACAGCAATAAAGTAAGAATTCTAGGACAGAAAGCTACTGACAGCCAAGACTATTTTACTTGGCAGAATGATACAAAACACACACTCTGACTTGTAAATTGCCTATTTTTTTTTTAAGAGAGATTTTCACTATGGAGCACACACACTCACTGGAGAGCCAGAGAGAGACAGAGAGAAAATGAGATGAGAAATCACCCCCCTAGGGTATGGCCACGCCACAATCCCTTCTCCTCTCTCTGGATCGTGGGCATACACACACACACACACACACACACACACACACAATGTGAGTTTTAGGTCACCAATCTGGGACTCAAACTGTGGTTGACTACGTGCGAGTCTAGTAATGTAATCATTATGCTCTCTGCTGGTTCTAAATTACCTGTTCTTTTTTTTTTTTTTTTAGGGAGAGATTTTTGCTATAGTGTGTGCGTGCTCACAAGAGAGACAGAAAGTGAGAAATCACTCCCCAGTGGGGGTGGATACACCACAACCCCTTCTCCATTCTCCTCTTGGGAACTTAGGCACGCACACACACTCACTTGGAGTGAGTTTTAAGCCTCCAGGTCCAGGACTCAAACCGCAGTCAACTACATGGGAGTTTAGTGACAACTCAATTATGCCATCTTCTGGTCCCCCAAGTTGCCTGTTCTTAAATAACACCATAGAAAGTTCTTATCAATATGGGGTCACCAAGTGTTATAGGTGGTCCACCAAAATACTCAATGGATGATGGTTTGTATAAAAATGAAATAAAATAAAAAATGTTTTAAATACACAGAAGAAGCCAGCACAAATGCAAGAAGCCCATGAGAACACGTTTTAAGTTATGGCATGATTATAGCAGTCTTGTGTAATTTCAAGTTATAATTTCATTAAGATAGGAATCATACACTCATGACTCATGTGAGAACATTTGAAAATGATCAAAGAAGAGAAACAAGGTCTCTAATATTATCAGATCTTTGCCATGTTATAATTCCTAAAAAAAATGTTTCTGTAAAGCTAAGATAAATATGGACATTTTACAGGGAAAAAACAAAATGTGGAAAGAATGAATATAAAAATTTTCTTTAATAACGCCATGAAAAACTGTTACTAATACATCAACAAAGGAACAAAGAAACAAAACTTCAAAAGGGAGGTTCTAGGGACCAGCAGTTAGCGTAATGGCTACGTCCTGGACTCTCATGTAGTCGACCGTGGTTCGAGTCCCAGACCCTGTGGCAATAAAGTAAGAAGCTCATGCCTAGCACGTGTGCATGTGTGCCCAAGATCACGAGAGGAGAATGGAGGAGAAGGGATTGTGGCATGGTCATCCCCCCGGAGGGTGATTTCTCAATTTCTGGCTTTCTGTCTCTCTCTTTCTCTCTGGCAAGCACATGTGTCCTATAGCAAAAACCTCTAAAAAAAAAAGAGAGAGAGAGAGATTCTTTTGCCTTGGTTTTTCTCTCAATGAAAATATACCACTTGATTTCCCATTAAAAACACTGGAGAGAATTTTATTTTTAAAGACTTGCTTGGTGTTCTATAATTATTACTTCATAAAATCTTTACAGTTATAATTGGCATTGATAGGCATGGCTATATAAACTTGTTTTTGTGGACACTGAGTTCTATCCATGTAAATTAAAGGGATTAGAATTTTTAAGATCTCACTGAAAGCAAGAGTCATAAGGGTGAAAATCTGTACAAATGAACGTAAAATACTTTAAACAGAAAAAATGAATTCTCCTATCAAGAAGTAGTCATAAGAAAAAAATAAAAATAGAAGACCATCTACAGAGATTTCTTATTGTGCTGGATAGCTTTCATTTGCCTTCCAAGTTCAACCACTATTCATCTCAAACCTACTATGTGCACCAAACAGACCAAACATAAGATGAACTGTTTCCTAGGCTCTGCCATTATCTGATTTCATTTGGATTCAGAAAATGGGAAGCACTGGCAAAAAACTGGAGAGAAAGAGTGAGGTTGGGTAGTTATATTCCTTTTTCTCTCCTTTTTGGAGCTGTTAGCATCGACTATATTCCTTTATCAAATGTCAAAAATGCTTTTAATTATCCCTTTCCTCACAACCTTGTCTATGGATACTGCTAACTTCTATTTTTTAGAAATTATTTAGCTTATTCATTATAGAGTGAGCATGCATACCCAAGAGAGAGGGACACACAGAGACAGAAGCACACAGGATAGCATCTTTTCAGGCTACGATCCTTTTACTCCAGTCCACCAACTTCTCAGTATCTAGGGAGTGCCCACACATATCAGACATGTTTTCATGTTGAGCTGGGGATCCAAACTCCCAGTCAGCTATGGGCTTCTGGCACTGCAGTTCAGTTTGCTACTGGGCTGAGCCAGATTCTGGTAACTTCATTCTCTGCTCTTCATAGGATTAGGGTGCTACCTGTGCCCTTGAGTTACTAATCTGGAGTTACTATACTATCCTCATGTGGCTTCTCTAGGGATGTTCAAATCTTTATTATATGTCTTTCAAATCACAATATTTGATAATACCATCAGTTTTCTACTATGAACCTGAGTTCCTAAACCCAGAAATGTGAATAATTTCTAGATTTTTTTTTTTTTTAAGAACTGCTTTAGTGATTGATTTGTCAGAGATCTGCCATAGTATTTTTGGAAAATACCATAAAAACCATCAACTTTTACTTAATTAGATATTGTATAAATTGCTTTATCTAATTATATCAGCATTCCTTGCATATAGGATACCTATCAAAACATATTTGACGCAACTTATAAGGCACACAAGAAATTGGCCTATTAAGAAAAAAAAATATTTTCTAAAGGATATTTTAAAAGTATAAGTCAAACGGTTTAATATAATACCACTCCTGAAAATGCATTCTAAAGAAATAATCTTGGCTGTGTAGTTAGATGAATGTATAAATATAAACTGTAGTCATTCTTTAGAAGTGAATAATAGAAATCATTCTAAACATCCAGCTTTATAGTTGCTGTTATAAAATCCTAAGGAGTAAGGTCTATGCTTTTAAAATAACTCCAAAATATGTATACAAACCATAAAAAGGAAACAACGCTAAGTTCTTAAAGAAAATAGAGTACAATATTTTTGAAAATGTGTGTTATGAAGAGAGTTATGATATTTAGAAGTAAAATATTGGCAAGTAATATTTTCAATAAAATGAAGTAAAATTTATGTTTACTGCAATTACAAATGCTTTGAAACTTTTACCTATTGGTTATATGTACTATATGAATTTAATATATACAATATGTATAAAGAAAAAAATGAGCAAATTCAATTTTATTATTGGGGGGTTTTTGCTATAGGGCGCATGCGCTCACCAGAAAGACAGAGACAGAGAGATAGAAAGCAAAAAATCACCCCCCAGGGAGATGGCCACGCCGCAATCCCTTCTCCTCCATTCTCCTCTTGGGATCTTACGCATGCATGCACGTGTGCCTGGCGTGAGTTTAAGCCACAGGGTCCAGGACTCGGACCGTGGTTGGCTACATGGGAGTTCAGCAAAATAGCCATTAGGCTAACTGCTGGTCCCGCAAATTCAATTTTTTAAATCAAAATGAAAATTCATGTGATAGAAGAGAGGAGATAAAGATGAGTTACATTTTCCCCCTATCTGATGAATGATTTATGAAGAGAGATAAGTTTTCTCTGGTCTGAATTGTAAAATATAAAATGAATTTATTATATAGATCTGGAAATAAGGGGCAAAATACCTAACATATATTAAGATGAATCATGGTATCAGCAGATTGGATAATGGTTATGTCACTGGGCTCTCATGTAGTTAATCATGGTTCAAATCCCAGACCCAGCAGCTTAAACTCATGCCGGGTGCATGTGCGTGCGTACCCAAGATCTTAAGAGGGGAATGCAGGAGAAAGGACTGTAGTGTGGCCATCACCCCCTGGGGGGATGATTCCTCGCTTTGCTTTCTGTCTCTCTGTCTCTCTCTGTCTTTCTGGCAAGCACATATGCCCTACAGCAAAAATCTCTCCCCTCAAAAAAAAAAAAAGAAAAAAAAAAAAGATGAATCACTGTCTTACCTTTATGAAAAAATAATTATTTATTTAATTTTTAATTAATTAATTAATTAACTAATTTTAATTTGACCCCACACACACACACACACACACACACACACACACACATAGACACAGGGAAAGTGAGAAAGCAAGCCACCAGGTCCAGGACTCAAACTATAGTTGGCCATGTGGGAACCCATACACCTCAACTACCACACAACCTGCTGGTCCATATCTTTTTTTTTCCCCAAAAAAATAATAGTATTTTGTAGTCCATTTGCTATTAAATATTAGGAAAGATCATCTCAAAAGACTATTTAAAATTGAAGAGATTCATGAAGAGTTTAAACTAAAGTATTGAAAACTATTACGTGAGATTAAGTAAATAGTTTTCTAGGGATTCCAGTCTGATTTTTAGATACACTGTATGTAATGGAATTAGCACAATCCTAAAATCTAGGTTATTGAATTATCAATTGGAGGTTATTATCATATCATACAGCTTAGTTTGTGCCAGTTTTGGGGCATATATTTAGTATTCACTGTCCTCTGTCAAAGTTAAAATTAAAAAAAAAAAATGTTGCTTACGTTGTATTTAAATCAGTTAGAAAATAAGAGGACATCTAGCTTTAGCCAAATTAAAGGAGCCTTCATTAGGCTGGCAACTGAAAGAGGACTTGTGTCAATCCAAAAACTTGCAGCCTGATGCAGGGGGGAGGAAGGTTTATAAAGGCAAAAACCACAAAGGAAAAACACACACACACACACACAAACACACACACACACACACACACACACACACACAATTAAATAAGTATAGGTCTTGAATTATGCAAGAGTCGTTTCTAAAAACCGAAAAAGTGGGTTATCAGGAAGGACATTTATAATTGCCTGCATCTGCTGGTGATAAATATTCTGTCAGGAGGACAGGGATGGATGGCTGTGTTCATCTACTGGTGATAAGCACTGAATGAGGAATTTTCAGGAGGCACATATGGGTCAGGTTACAGGGAAAGGGAAATGGTAGCTGAGCCACATTCAAAATGGAGGCGCTTGTGCTTCACTTAGATAGCAGGAGGCATGGTGGTTAAGGCACTGTATTCCACATGGCCTACTTGGTTAGAGTCCTGGATACAGTGGCCTAAAAAACATGTTGGGTGAGTGTGCATGTGTCCCCCCAGGGAAGATGCCATGCTGCAATCCCGTCTCTTCCACCCTCTGCTTGGGATGATGTTCTTGCACACACAAGTGCCTGCAGTGATTCTCAGGCTACTGGGTCCAGGTTCAAACCATGAAGCTGGCTATGTGGGATCCAGAACTTTAATCTCGATGCCACCTGCTGGCCCATTTCTAAATACTTTATAATTGGCAATTCCAGATGAAAAAAATGAAATATGACCTGATAAGGAATAGTTGCAATTATCAACCAAATAGGTGAGGTGGTGTTTTTGTACTTTTCAGATGACTTCGGCCATTCTCAATGTATTGCTTTTTATATAAAAAGCTCACTACACAAGATGTCAAGAGATAGGAAATAAAAGATCTGAACAGTGTGTAACTTTTAATAATACCCAACTACCTACATATTACCCAGAATTTTTTCATGTATTTCCTGATATATTTATTATGAGAGATATGAGAACATCTGAGTAGGTATGATTATACCTACTTACAGATATAAAGGCCAAGATTTGAAGCATAGTGCATCGTCCATATTCATGCAACTTTTAGTGCTAGAGCTGCCATTGAATTTCATCTCTCTTGACATCTGCTGTAGTGTGTTTTTATGCATGAAATTCAAACCTTGGCCTTTACATCTGTAAGTAGGTATAGTCATACTTAGTCTAACATTCTCAACAGCTCTAATAATACATGTATTGGGAGATATATGAAAAAGTGCTTTGTAATCTGTAAAGTGGTTAGGTATTACGAATTGCACACATTTTTCAGATATTTATATCTCCTTAGATACCTAACAATTGTGATCATACATCAAAATAAAAACATCTACTTATGTGTATAAATATATTTTATAAAATATTTGTCATATGTACACTTTTCATACTATGGTATATGCAAGATGAATACTTAGCAAAAATCTTAACTATACTTTCCCATTATAACGGCAATGCTTATGCTCAAGTATATATACAAAATTAAAAATACATAAAATAAACTAAACTTCACACTCTAAGTTATCTTGCTTTGTACACAAAGGTGTCATGTGTGGAAATGATCTAAAAACACCATTCTGTAAAAGTACAATTTGGAAAATAAACACCTGAATACACATTTTTTAAAGAATTATTTAATTTAACTTTATTTATTTGTTTATTTATTTATTTATTTTAATTTGACCAGAGAGGGACAGAGAGAGAGAGAGAGAGAGAGAGAGCAAGAGGGAGAAAGTGGGAAAGCAAACCGCCAGGTCAAGGACTAGAACCACAGTCAGCCACGTGGGAATCCATCTCCCTTAACTACTATACCACCAGCCGGCCCCTGAACACACGTTTTTAACTGCAATATAGTAGTTAGTAGGAACAGCTCTGTAAATTAATATCTCAGCTGTCATAGTATGGAGCAAAAAATTTCAAACTATCTTGAAATAATAGACAACATAGAATGTACCCTTCCAACTTTGGGCATTTTATACTAAAAACTTCTAGAGACATTTCTCGAGTAATTATAATATCAAGAACAGTAGAATTCTAATGTGAACTTACCACTTAGATTTTTATGTCTGACTCTACATCAAGGGGAAGTTGCAAGCTCTATGAACTGGAGCAAAACAGTCATTATTAGGGACTCCCCAGAAGTAAAGGAAAATCAGTTCAAATTTGTTTAACAAAATCATGTTTTCAAACTAACTTTAATTTATGCATAAGAGGGCCATTACACTTGTTCTTTTTAAAGGGAAACTTCTTAATTGGAACTAAATCATTCATTATTCACTGTGATACAGGTTTTATACCCTTAGGTTCTATGTGATTATTCACATGTTCAGCTGACCAAAAAAAAAAGGAAAAAGCAATTCTAGTGACTCAGTTTGGCTTTGACTCACTGGTTTTTATCTTACTTTAACTGCCCATCTCAGTTACAGAGAATGTTAAAGCTGGGGGAAATAACATTTTGGTGGATGGTAAAGGATAAGTAGAAGACATTTCAAGTTGTTGAAGCTTCCATTAAATAAGGCAAGCTATTCCAAATTTTAACACTATTTAAATGAGGAGTTAAGATTTATCAATTTTTATTTACTTAAGTGCTTTAAAGGTAATGTTGAGAATCCAGCAGTCAACCTACCGAATGGTGTGATTAGACATTTATTTTGACAGTCTCACTGAAGACTCAATTACGCCCCCTGTTTCAAACTTGCATGTCATCGAAATGTCTAATGATCTGAGTAGGTTATGAATTAACAACAACCCACATATTGAAGTTTGCCAGAATTCTGTCACTGCAACATGTAAATGAAACATTTAGCTAGTTGTCTGGTGCACCTTAACTTGATCTATATTTTTAACTTGATATGCAACCCAGTATGTAATATTAGATTGTTGAGAAAGTCATGATGCACTTTTGCATAGAAAAACATGGAAAAATACAGATGACTTTCCTGACAACCTAATAAAATATATACTTATGGAATCAAAAAATGTTAGTATGGGAAGGGATATTTGTATTTTTTTCCCGAGATTTTAAAAGGCTTATCCAAGATTAAACTGCCTATAATCCCATGAGTTCAGGTTTTTTAATTTTCTTTCAATCACACCAAGGTACTTCCTGAAAATTAAAATTAAACATAGCATGCTGAAAAGAACACATCATAAAAAACAGGAATTTGAAAAGCTTTTGTATATAGTTTTGCATTTTTCAGTCATTTGTATAAGATCTTATTAGAAAGAGAAAGCCATATTCTAAAAAGATTCTTTTAACTTGCATGATACTGAACTTCCATGACAAAACTAAAACCTACAAAATAGAGAGTTCAATTTAAAGTGAATAAAACATATAAAAAGCCTTTGTTGAAACTGTTAAACCAAAAATCTCCAAACTGGCAAAACATAAGTATATGTTTTAGACTCTAGTATGCCAAATGGCTGAATAGCACCAATGGTGAAAATATTTTAAAAAGAAGTCAGAACTATTTTGAAGTCTCATATCAGCTGTAAATCTATGTCTTTGTAACCTAGTGTAATTTGCTTAAACTCTCTGAGCATTGCTTTAAATATATGTACATGGTTTCCATATGACTTCATAGAACTCAAATAGTCACACTTTATACGCCATAATTTTCATTATTAAATGAGCTCTGGAATGACGCCCTCAAGCTACCATGTGAGGTACCGCCTTGCTGTTGAGAAAGCTGATATTCTCAACACATTTTTATTCTCAAGTCCTCAATAAGGGTTCTCTTGGAATCCTTAGACTGTGTCTTCTCAGTAATCCTTGACTAATCGTGTTTCACATGTCCTAATGTCCTTTCCCCTTTACCTACATAAAGACTATTCCGGGTTCAATTTCCCAAATCTTTTGAAGAAAGTTTGGTGACTCAGGCAGTCTTTTTCTGGCTGTCACCTTGGAATCTATGGTTCCTGTGCTTCTGTGAATATTTCCATCACATTTCCTGGCCCCAAAGACGCAGCAGTAGCAAAAATCATTCTGAAATAGATACTATTTAGACTATACACTCCATCTTATAATGTGTGAATTGGTTACTCACTTCTAGATGTTCAACTTTCAAATTGGTACGGTCCTTATAAAGCAAAATCAATAGCCCTCCTTCCCTTCTACCCAATGGATTTGTGCAAGACCAAGACACAATGCACAGTTAGACACATAAAGATAATATTTGTGATGGGGATGATGATCTTCATTTCTTATGTTTTTCTGAATTTATAGATGCTCTATAGGCTAAGTGAATGTGGAATTTCCTCTATTAAGCACTATTCTTCTCTGTCTTCTAAAAATTCTTACCCACATAGCTCAAAGCAAAATACAAAAGACATATTTTATTCATAAGACAAATCTTAATGCAAGTTTCAATTACTAAATATATTTTCAACACTTTATTAATATAAATGGTATATAATCAAGAATACCTATATATTTGTATTCTAATAGAAAAGTCAGCAAAAAAATAAAGATAATTTTAAATGTTTTTTGTTATTTAAATTTTGAAATGTCAGGCATATATCAGTTATCAGCAAGTTTATAGTAAACTCAACCTTTGAGCAAAGAAGGGGTGTTGTTTTTCTAGACTTATTTCTAAAATAGAGACCAGCACACAAAGGGATCCATTCTTTGTAGGGACTGTAATGAATTCAAACATACTCATTACTTTTATAGGAACTCTTTCAGTTTCATAGTAAAACATAAAAGATCTGTCAAATGGGGAAGAACACCAAGTAGCTATCTGGATACTTGATGAGAAGGAATTAGTTCTAATGTTTTAAATGCATGGGTGATAAAGCAAGACTTAGAAATATTTTTGTTACACAATTTCATTCGAATAGTATCTTCTATAACAAAAATGATCGATAGTAAAATAATTCAAAATATCCTTTCTACTGTAGGTGATTTCCACATAAAACTTGAACACAATTTTAAATAACACATTATTTCAACCCAAACAACCTTTGGAGGAATAATATTTTCTACTGATGTTACAAGTTTGATAATACATATTTTGTTAAGGTAGTTTGGCTAGTGTTTGTTTATGATCAATCTCAAACTAAAGGTGTTTAAATGAACCAAAGGGCAGATTTATTTCTAGAAATCATTGTAGGGTGATTCTTTAGCTCTTGTCAAATCTGACTTAAGAACAAGTAGTGTATTAGTTATGCAATGATTCAGTATAACAACTAAGGTCATTTTGGTGTGGAATGTCATATTATGTCTTATAATACCACATGATTAAAATATTCAAGGTGTCCTATACAAATAATATCAAATCATGCCTTGCAAAATAACACAAAATAATTTTTCTCTTATATGATATCCTTGAGATTAATTTAGAGCTGTATTTTCACATCATAATTTAAGTTGCCCATTGAATGGTCATTAGATAATTGGTTAATTATTTGGAAAATTATTTAAAAATCAGATCCTTTTTAATATCTTATAAATAATTCAGCAGGAATTAAATGTAAAACAGAACTGAAAAATACAAGAAGTAATATGATTATTCAAATTATTATATAGTGGGAAAGAGCTTTATGGATATAATTGAAGGCAGAAATCACAATGGGAAAAATTAGTACAGCTGACATAAATATTTAAACAATAAGCACTAACATATTTAAATAAACCATTCAAAGTTAAATCAAAGAAGCCAACTTTTAAAAAATAACAATAATTGGTAAAAATAAATCACTTGAAAACCTGCAAAATGACATAAAATCATTTCAGAAATGATGATACATTCATTTAAAAAATCATATTGTATAAATAAATCTCACCTTTAAAAAAATACACAATGAAAAACAGCAATAATAAATGCAAGTGACTTGCTTTCTTCAAGGTTTACTACATCCTGTAATTTTCTACCACTAGAAATTTATCATAAGAAAATAACTGATGATGTACGCAAATATATATAAAGATTCTGGAAGCAATATTCTTAATACTACAAAAGTCATGGGGTACCAAGTTGAGGATCACAGTTAACTACCGTATTGTGGTGTCAGCATACTGTATCAAAGCAGAACAGCAGTTTCTCTGCAGCAAACCATCAATACCATGCAGCAAAGCATGAGACTTCCATGTAAAAAAACGTTTTTTGAATGAAAAGTATCGACCAAAAAAATCAACTTTCAAAAAGTGGTTTACATTTTGGGACCAGCAGTTAGTGTAATGGCTATGTCGCTGGACTCCCATGCAGTCGACCATGGTTCGAGTCCCGGACCCGGTGGCTTAAACTCACGCCAGGCACATGTGCGTGCATGCCCAAGATCCCGAGAGGAGAATGGAGGAGAAGGGATTGCGTCGTGGCCATCCCCCCTGGGGGGTGATTTCTCGCTTTCTGTCTCTCTGTCTCTCTCTGTCTGGCGAGTGCATGCCCCCTATAGCAAAAAAACCTCTCCCCCCCAAAAAAAAAGTGGTTTACATTTTTAGTAACCATAAAAATATACCTGTAGTTTATAATTCAGATTGATACCAAGGTTGTAACACCAGATATATTCATGGAACTGCACAATATTGATAAAATCATGGCAGAACAGAAAAATATTGGAATAAAAATGTTCTTTGTACATTCATAAATGACAAAAGCAGTTTTCTATATTTAATTATGAAGGACATAAATGAAGTACAGGCAACTAAAAATTAATGGGGATACCATTCAATGGTAGGATTGGTGACAGTATCTTTTCTTTACTTGTTTTTCAGTTTTCATTGTTGTGATATATTATGTCAAAATTAAAAAACAAAAAACAAAAACTCTGAGGGACACAGAAACTTGTACCAAGAGATAAAGTGTCTTGTAACAAAATCTTGCCTATGAGTCAGTTGTTGAGCAGCAAGGAAATTATTATCAGAGTTTGGATAGATGGTGACCTATGACAGGTGACAGTGACACATTGCTAACACTGTGGCCTAAAGTTACTTGAGAACTAGATGTAAACCTAATGAAGTTCTAGTATTGGAAAACATGAATGACGGGGCCAGCTGGTGGCATGCTGGCTAAGGCACTGGATCCGACATGGCTGACTCCTTGGTTTGAGTCTCAGATTTTGCAGTTTGAAAAATCACCCTGGGAACTGTACAAACATGCCCAAAATTCTGAGACAAGAATGGAGGAAAAGGAATTGTGGCATGGTCAGCTCTCCTGGTGGGTGTGTGGGAGTGATTTCTCTCTCTCTCTCTCTCTCTCTCTCTCTCTCTGTCTCTCTCTCCAGCAAGCACATGTGCCCTATGGCAAAAATCTAAAAAACAAAAGAAAAGAAACATGGGTGAGAACACAGAATGCAAGTGTTGTATGATAGTTGGTCTCTACGTTAGTAAGCGTGAGGACTAATTCTATGTGTCAACTTGAATGGCTTAAGGGATGCCAAGGTAGTTGATAAAACATATTAGAATAAATAAAATATGGAAAAAGCCTAAACAATTCCTAAACAGGAAAAGGCATGTCTCATAAAACACCTCAGCCTTGCTTCATTTGTGAACAAAGCTAAATTATTTCTTGTGAAAGTCTGCAGTAAAGAAAAACAAAATTTAAGCCCAACCAATCAGAAGCAGTCAAGAAATGTATAAACTAGAGGCTCTCCAATGAGATAGATGAAAAATAGGAATAAATAATGGTAAACAAATCTTTGCTTTGCTTTGCTTTACTTTCTTATTTTTACTATAAAATCATTCCTCTGTGTTTCCTCACTGGAACTCCAGAACCATTCCATTTGGAGCTGCCAGATTAATGAGTCATTTAGATAAATAATTTTTTTAAACGGGACCAGCAGATGATGTAATGGTTACATAGCTGGACTCCCAGGTGGTCATCTGTGATTTGAGTCCCGGTCCTAGAGGCTTAAAACTCATGCTGGGCACTTGTGAGTGCATGCCCAAAATACTGAGAGGAGAAGGGATCGTGGTGTGGTTATCTCTTTTAAGGGGCAATTTCTCACTTTCTGTCTCTCTGTCTCTCTGGTGAGTTTACATGTCCTGTAACAAAAAATTTATCTAAAAAAATTATTTAAAAACTTTGTTGTACTCAGTTTACCTTTCTAATAATCAGTATTTGTGTGTCTGTGAGGAGGTTTTCCAAGAAATTAGTGTTTGAGTCAGTAGACCGAATTCTAGGATGCTTAAATCCCTTATATAAAAAGGTATAGTACTTGTATCTAACCTACACAGGTCTTTCTATATACTTTAAATTATCTCTAGATTACTTATAATGCTTGATACAGTGTAAATTCTATGCAAAGAATGTCGTATTGTTCAGTGACATGAAAAAAAGTCTGTACAGACACAACCAATTTTTCTTTTGAATATTTTTGATGTGCACATGTGGAAAGCATGATATAGAGAACCAAACTTATATGTATATACCCTCTCAGATTTTTCCTCTGGAGAACCTTGATACAGTGAGGTATTAGAAGGAAGAGATGAGCTTCGAAATAAATGATCAATTTGCAGACAGGAATAAAATGAAACCAATTCTGCAAGGATCATTATCTGACTTGTATCTCCAATTCTTTTTTCTTCCCATAGAGTGGTGTTTATTATGGTTTTCCTATCCTTATTTCACAGTATACATTGAGTATGTGCTATAGCAAGTACATTTTATTTATAAGGTCTAGACCAAGAGAGTATGTAACCAGTCTCTCATATAGAGATTTAACACTATAGATTACTCATATACTTCCTGGGCCAGCTCTCTGGGTTGGGAGTTAAGGCAGCCAGATCCCAAATAGCCAACCACACAGTTCGAGTCCCAGAACCAGTGGTTTGAGAACCACTACAGGCACATGTGCATGCATGATCGAAATCCCCAAGGCAGGGAGAGATGGAGGAGAAGGCATTGCAGTGTGACCATCCATCACAGCAGTCAGTGGAGGGGTAGTACTTTCTCCTCTCTCTCTCTCTCTCTCTCTCTCTCTCTCTCTCTCTCTCTCTCTCTAATAAGCACATGCACTCTCTAGGAAAATAAGAAGAATACTTCTCAAAAGGCATAATCTTGCCTGCAATTATAGCAAACAAAAGACTCTAAAATAATATGCAGTGTGTCCAATGGAAGTGCAATAACATGCCTGTATTTTGATTCTGAGAAACTACACAAAATGAAATGACTAGATCAATGAATAACAGTAAAATTATATCATCAAACATTCCACTGGGCTCAAATGCAATATCTGACATAATCAGATAATTCAATGGCAAGACAATGCACTACATTTACATTCTCCTAACAATTAGCACATACATATCTAGAGAAATTGTATTGATTATATATCTTTTTTTTTTTCTTTTCTTTTTTGGAGAGGTTTTTGCTATGGCGTACTTGTGCTTGCCAGAAAGACAGAGAGACATAAAGTGAGAAATCACCACCAGGGGGGATTGATTATGTCACAATCCCTTCTCCTCCATTCTCCTCTCAGGATCTTGGGCACGCACGCACATGCACCCAGCATGAGTTTAAGCCACCAGGTCCAGAACTCAAACTGCGCTCGACTACATGGGAGTCCAGCAACATAGCCATTACGCCAACTGCTGGTCCCTGATTCTAAACTGTTTAATAGTGAAATCACCTAGTAATCACCTCCTTTGCTTTTACCTTAGATTCCTATCCTCCTTATTATCTGTCTGATAATGCTCATTTAAATTGGAAAAAGTCTGATTACATTATACCCTTCAGTTCAGAGAGGCATTGGATAAGATACTTCAGCTACAGTTGTAAGCCTGAAGATTTAACCTGAGAGATCAATCTCTCTCTCACAGTAATCAGTTTTTACAACTTAATAAAATTCTAATACTTTATTTTCTGTGTAAACTTTTGAGTTGGTTTTACTTTAACTTTTAATCGATGCTACTGAATAGTAAAGGAGCCTGAAGGACACTGTTTTGTTCTGAAAAACAAATGAGGAAAGAAAGACATGTAACTCCTATAAATACATTTCTAATGAAATCAGGATGGAATGTAGAGTCCTTATAAGAAGAAATACAATTATTTCTAATAACTGCACTTTCAACTCGGATAGTTTTCAACAAGAATACTGTTGTGGAATAAATACAATTCTAAAAGAAATCTAAGAGCTTTTCATTGTATTGCTTTCTTTTTATTGTTATCTATTCAAAACCAGAAACACTGAGCACCAGTAAAACTGCCCTCATTTTGTTAATCTGTTTTGTTGTGTCATTTTTAATTGAGCAAGACATTCATTAGGAAAATTTACTTTCATAAAACTTCTTCAGTTTTTATAGGATTTAAGGCAGTATTTTGTCCATGTATCTATTAAACCTGGAAAACTAAACAGCTGTAAGGGTTTAGTGATAGGAAAGATAAATGAACAATTTGAATTCTATTTTTATTTGTAAATATATATATATATATATATATATATATATATATATATATATACATACACACATATATGCATGCATGTGTGTATATATGTATTTATGTATGTGTGTGTATATGTGTGTATAAATTTTGAGAAAAATGTCTATTTTCAGAGCAGCTAAACATTGGAGTCTGGAAGTCCAACTACTGACCTTGTAAGCATTAACCACTTTCACCTACTGACCTAAAAAGACATGGAGGGGGAGATATTATTCTATTAGAATCCATGCTATAAAAAAAGATGTTTGCCCTCCAATATCTCAATTTGTATGACTGCACAAAAGAGAATACGCCTAGGCATGATGCCAAAAGAATCAGGAAGAAGAACTTCTAATGCATTTTACAAAACAGAAAGGAATTCAATGGAGTTTGGAATTAAGTTAAGAACTAAGTATTTGTACATACAAATAATAAATGCATTATTGCAAATATGCAGTCAACACTGTGCAGATGAAACTTTCTTTTAAGAAATAGCTATACTTTTGCAAAAGACACCCATATATGTTACTGTATCTAAATCAATATCCCTTGTGCCTTAAACTAAAAATAGGGTTTTTTCTCTCTTAATGAAGAAAAAACAATTATCAAGTAGTCGTACAATTAGCTTTCAAGAGGGCAAAATGTAGACTTGTAAGTTAAGACATTTTTTTTTTTTTTTACATAATAAATGTGAAAACTGCACCAGAATAGAACATTGTCAGAGCAGAATTGGTTCTGGCAATAAGCAATCATGTAATGCTAGAGATAGATGACTTCAGTAATGTCAATCAAAAGTGTTAAAATTATGGTTGATGGTATGTATTTGAAATACCATCAAGTGCTCCTAAAATGTAGAAATCAAGAAGACAATCTGGAGCCTTGATTTGAATTCACATGCCATCTTTCCCTAACTGGGCAACTTTAGATAAAGGTTTTAACTTTGCTGCACATATATATCTTATCTATAAGCTGAGAACATTACAGAACTTTATGAAGTTACAGGGATTAAATGAGCTAATAAATGAAAAGTACTTAAAGTATTAATTGGTATAAAATAATTACTACATCACAATATATCATTTTGCTTCTCTATCTTATTTAAATTACCTAGTCTAAGAATGTATTGGGTAGTTGGGAAAGTCATAATGCATTTTTACATAGAAAAACATAGAAAAACACATATGACTTTCCCGATAATCTAGTAGTTATTTTATAAGAATAAAAATATTATATATAAATTTTAAATTTCTAAAATGTGTTTTTATATCAAAAGTATATTTTTCCAGGGTTGGCCCTGTGGCCTAGTGGTTAAGGGAGCTGGATTTCATGTTGCCAATCAAGGTTTGAGTCCCAGATCCAGAAACTTAAGAAACAGATGAGGAGCATATGCATGCATATCCAAAATCCTGAAAGGAGAGAGAAATGGAAGAGAAGGGATTGTGGCATGATCATGCCCCATGAGAGAGGTGATTTCTCCCTTTTCCTTTATTTGTGTCTGTTTCTCTCTGATGAACACACATGCCAAAATTTAGAAATAATTATAGTTGGGTTTCTTGATAAAGAATAGTATTTAATGTAGAAGTTATGTATAATATTTATTTTACACATACTAGAATGGCATACCTTTTTTTTTTTTGAGAGGTTTTTGCTATAGGGCGCATGCAATCGCCAGACAGAGAGAGACAGAGAGACAGAAAGCGAGAAATCACCCCCCAGGGGGGATGGCCACGCCGCAATCCCTTCTCCTCCATGCTCTTCTCGGGAGGGATCTTGGGGACGCACGCACACGCGCTCGGCGTGAGTTTTAAGCCACCGGGTCCGGGACGAGAACCGCAGTCAACTACGTGGGAGTCCAGCGACATAGCCATTACACTAACTGCTGGTCCTAGAATGGCATACCATTTTATCGTTGTAAAGCTCTTTATAGTAAATCTTCACTGCCAACTACTTATTTATTAATTATATTGTTACCTAGAGCCATTAATCTCCTTTCCTAAAACTTACTACCTAAACCTATGATCTTTCTTTTCTTGCTTGGAAGGTGGGAAGAAGATACTGTCCTGCCAATCTCTTTCCCTATTTTAATAACCAATATGTCCCTATCTAAATATATGTCCAAAATTAATAATACAGACTCACATGTTTTCCTCTAAATTTAACTTGTTGTTTTTTTGGAATAGTATGTTTATAAATGGGTTTTTAATTCCTTAATAGCTGCCAAAGTTCATCAGTATACTATGACCCAGTTGTACTCTAATTATCAAAAGAAAAAATATTTCTAGAACTAAGCACACATCTGATGTTTCAAAGTAAATAACTATAGTTGTACAATTGTGCTTGGGAATCGTGGGCATTCTTCAAACGTTACTATTTGGGGATTTTCTGCATGTGTATTGTGTGAATTTGGATAGGTTTACAATTTTTATAGACTTGGTTACAAAAATATAGATTCAGCTTCCTTTTGGCTGGAACCACCATCTTCCTGTAATTAACCAAAATGACGAACACAAAGGGAAAGAGGAGAGGCACTCAATAAATGTTCTCTAGGCCTTTTAGAAAACATGGAATTGTTCCTTTGGCAACATATATGCGAATCTACAAGAAAGGTGATATTGTAGACATTAAGGGAATGAGTACTGTCCAAAAAGGAATGCCCCACAAATGTTACCATGGCAAAACTGGAAGAGTCTACAATGTTACCCAGCATACTGTTGGCATTGTTGTGAACAAGCAAGTTAAGGGCAAGATTCTTGCCAAGAGTATTAATGTGAGTACTGAGCATATTAAGGATTCTAAGAGCAGAGACAGCTTCCTAAAATGTGTGAAGGAAAATGACCAGAAAAAGAAAGAAGCCAAAGAGAAAGGTACCTGGGTTCAACTAAAGCGCCAGCCTGCTCCACCCAGAGAAACACACTTTGTGAGAACCAATGGAAAGGAACCTGAGCTACTGGAACCTATTCCCTATGAATTCAGGGCATGATGGGTGTTTAAAAATAAACTAATCTATGGTCTATAAATATATATATATATATATATATATATATATATATATATATGTATATTTTCATATTATATTCTCTCATATCCTCACAAAATGGTCAGCAAGAATATACATCTATAGAACTTTAAACTCTTTACTCTTTTCTTTTTAGTTAATGTATATTTCACAACTTGAAAGAGGGTAAATCATAATACTCAGTGGTTATGATGTCACACCTCAACTATTGCATTATTACCTGTACTCACTACAATTTTCAGAATTTTGGAGGAAGGAAAATCAGTAATTTTGAGTACTAATTTTACATATTTACTCCCTGAAAATTTATCATTACATTATCAATAAATTAGAATATTTCTTAGAGAAAACATACAATTGAACACATAGAATATTAGGTTTTCACGTTTATAGCAAGTTCAGATAATATATAATTGAGCAGTGCTATATTAATTAAATAGTTTAGGAACTAAACGCTCATAAGATTTTAAAATTAAACTATACAAAATAAATGCAAATAATTATATCAGCCTAACTTTATATAAATATCTTTGCAGCTAAAGTCTATTAATAATTTTGTTGAATTTATGATGGGGGAGCAGAAGGTATGTGAGCTTGTGGGAGAGGCAGAGAGAGAAAAAGTAAGAAAGTGAGAAAGCACCCCCTGGTGGGGGGGCGGATAGTCAAGCTACAATTTTTTCTCCATTTTCCTTTTGGGATTTTGGTCACTAACATACATCTAGTGTTTTTTTCAGGCTGTTGGTTTCAGGTTTCTAATTGCACAGTCTAATTGCATAGTCAGCCATGTAAGATCTAACCGCCTCACCCACCATGCCACTTCTGGTCCAAATCCATTTATAAGAACATAAATGTTATGCTAATTTAATATATATGCATTAGTAAAACCTGTTCTGAATATATACATATATTGTGTTAATGCTATACAACTAATTTTTAAATAGCAATTAGAGTCCATTTATTCATCAAATAATTAAATCACAACACTGGTGAACTCAATTAATTTTTACTCTCCTCAGCATATAGAAACTTATGAGAAATAAGACTTTGAATGGCATTTGGCTTTTGTGTTGTAGCAAAAAAAAATACGAACTGGAATATAATAGATTTTTATTTTGTGTCTATTTCATTGTTAGTGGCTTTTTTTTCCTTCTTCTTAAATTTGCAGAAAGAAAGGGAAAGTAAAAAGAATACCCCAGGGGGATTGCCATGCCACAATTCCTTCTCCTTTATTCTCAGGATTTTAGACATGCATGCATACACAACCAGTCTGTTTTTCAAGCCACCAGGTCTGGGACTCCATTTGTGCAGTCAGCCACATAGAATTCAGATACCTTATTCATGAAATACTAGCTGGTCCTGTTAGTTTTCTTTTTTTAAATGCTCTTATAGAAGAATTTTGAGTCAAACCAACAGATTATTTAATAATTTAGTTAGTCAACTATTCAGGAAGTCTATTCTTGGTGACAGTGAGAAAGTATTCTGAATTAAAAGGGGTAGGCATGGTAATTACAACAAAAAAGTATAATTAAATTAGAAAAACACACGTATATATGCACATGTATACATGTATGGGCGCACATATGATATTCTTACTATCTGAACTATGTACAAAAAAAAAAACAGTATGAAAAAATAAAATTGGGAGCCCAATTGTACATCATTCAAAGTTAAATACTTTAAGCCAAAACTGATCACTGCATTTCCTCTCTCCTTTTTGCTTTACTTCTAAAAGAATTTCAACACTAAAAAAGAGGTGGGAAAGCTAGGAGACATCTAAAGTCACATAAATCATTTCTACTGTTTTATTCATCTTTCAACATAGGCCAATATTTTTATTTTACCCTATTTTATGCAGCTGTAGTTGTGCAGTACAGAAATATCTCAATGTAATAATATTTTTACGTAAATAGTAAGGCAGTTTATTTAAATTATGTGGTTGACTGACCAAAAGTATTTTTCTATAAAGTAATCAAGAGATTTCATTCTTAGATGACAATTATGTAGGGATCAGCAGATGGCATAATGGCTACGTCGTTGGAGTCCCATGTAGTCAACCGCGGATCAAGTCCCGGACTAGGTGATTGAACTCACAACAGGCACATGTGCTATGTGCCCAAGATCCTGAGAGGAGAATGGAGGAGAATGGATCGTGGCATGGCCATCCCCTTGGGAGGTGATTTCTTGCTTTCTGTACCTCTGTCTCTCTCTGTCTTTCTGGTTAGCACATGGGCCCTATAGCAAATCTCTTGGGGGGAAAAAAAAAAGACAATTATGTAATCATTTTACGAATTAAAGAAAAAAAAATCACTTTTTACTAAGAATCAGACTTCTCATTGATTCCCATAAAACAATTTCTCAGATGATCTGGCAAACAAAAAAAAAAAAAAAAAAAAAAAAAAAAAAAGAAGAAGAAGAAGAAGCCTTAATGAGTTGGCAATGTTCTCCCCCCAACTCCCAAAGAAAATGTGGACTGGCCCCAAACACTGTAATTTATTTTTCCTATTGGATTTACTCAGACATCTATCCTCTAGTTAGATCTCATTCATATACTTGGCCAAATGTCATACTGAGAAAGACAGAGGATCTGAATGTGGTCCACCTTGATGATGTATCCCTTATCCCTGGATTCTACCTCCTGTTTGCTAGATTGTTTAAGGTGTATGTCTTATCCTCCTTGCCTAAGTCTCAGTCTATTCACTAGTTCTTGTTTCCTGTTTGTATTTGAAGATTTTGGATAGGCTCTAGCAGTCCAGACACAATATATCAAACCAACTGACCTCAACCAGGTTGTAGAAATGGACCAACCTACAAGTCACTGTAGTATACAAGACTTTAACTTGTAGTAGATTTTGTCTAAGGATCTGAAAACCTTCTTGAAAGACATGAGTTAAGAGTTGTCTTTTATTGGTCCTTTCTGAAAATGCAAAGCAATCCTATTAAAGAATCTATTAAATCATGTACTGTTAATGCAAATGATTTCCTTTTTGTCTTTTGGGTAGCATGAATGAATCCACTGTAAATGTAATACAGTACATGGTAGAGGAGATATTCTAATTTGTGTACATAGGTCAGAGGATAGAATATATACAATATAGTTTAACAAAAATATATATTTATGATGTATGCTTAAAAGATGGTGTCTTCTAAAGAGATGATGTGATTTATATGAGAGCACAGTGGAGGGGGAGAGGCTAGAAAATATGTGAGGTCTGGCTATTAGGTCCTCTTAGAGATTGGGAGATTCTTTTTAAAAAGATAATCCTTGACAATAATGGGCATTCTGACTTTCTATATCCATTGTTTTTGGAAAAAAACTATCCAAAAAATTTATCGTTACAGAAAAATCCAATGTTTCCATTGGTGTAAATGTAGCTAAAGATGGGTCAAGGGCAGAATTATTCATGATATTAAACATTGCAATAGTGCCACCATGTGGTCTACTCTCTCTCACCCCATGAGGTGAGGTGCTACCTGACAGAAAGAGGTTTCTAGAACTTCAAAACATAATTCTATATATATCTTTTTACATACAGAAATAGGCTGTGTTTGCCATCAGTGCTGTTACTATTTTACTAAACAGCCTCTGAACTATAGCAGAAGTCCTGGATGCTGTGGTACCATGTTTCAATCTCAATACATCACGACATCTGTAAATAGGGGTTAATATGAAGCCAAATCATACCTCTCCTAGATTAAGGTTGCTTTGCTAGAATTAAACTAGTTTCATAATTTCTTTCAGAGATTTCCAACTCCTTAGGATGCCACCAACCAGATATCTTAAGAAAGTGTTGTAGTTTTAACAACAACAACAAAACAAACAAAAAACAACAAAATAAAGAAATATGTTTATATTACTCTGTGCTGTGTATTAATAGAGTTTTAATAACAACAACAAAAAACTGAAAAATAAGTTTACATTACTCAGTGCTGTGTATTAATAGAAAAGATGTATTTTATTAAAGCACATGAGCTGCATTTTTAAAACTTTCAATATACACATAGTTTACAATAGAAACTTACCTATACAACCAATATAACATGAGGTCATCTGGGAAAAGTTTGTTGAGTAAACTGGGTTTGTTTTATGCTTTTAAGAAAATAAATACATACGATATCCTCTTTATCCATATGTGATGCTGAACTGTTACTGTGCAAACTTTTTAAAGTAATAGAAAAGTATAAAAGCTTATCATTGTCAAAACATGTTCTATACAATAGCATTTCATAAGAAGATACTATTAAGAAAAAAAGAAATTAGAACTCTGATACCACAGTGTTGCAGAAAACCACAAAGATCAAAGACCACAGTAATGAATGACCAATCTCCTTTCACTAAAAAGAATGGGAGAAATTAAGAATTTCACGGAGATGCCACTTTCAAAAGAGATTCAAAGAAATGACCAGTCTCACCATTGGGCTCAGGATTTCATTGTGATTTCCTTCACTATTACGTCACCATTGTAAAAATTTATTAATGAAAATGAAGAGATTTACTAGAAAAAAATAATTGTAGAGATTTTTGTTTCCTTTTTTTGTATAATTTCAGAGAAGCTATTAAAACATGAATATGTTATATATATATGAATATGTTATATATATATATATATATATATATATATATGTTATATATATATATATATATATGTATGTGTATGTGTGTGTGTATATATATATATATATATATATATATATATATATATAATCAAAAGGTAAACATTTTAAAAAATTCCTCCAGTGAAGAACTAATAATCATGTTTATTGAAAGCTATCATCTAACTGAACCCATCAATACACTGACTTTTTTTTAACTTTGTTTCAATATTGGTGATGTATTTCAATCACCTTAGTATCAGTGGTTCCCAGTTTTAATCTCAACCAGTCACCATCCAGGACTGCAAACACACAAATGATAGAAGTTTAGTATTTGAGAATACTCATTTCCTAAGAGGACAGACATTACAATAATAATATTGATCAAGGAAAACAGGGACATTCAAGAAGAGAACAAACACTACGGAAAGTTTTAGATTAACATGAAAAGTATGACACCCTCCCTCACAAAAACAAGTTTATTAACATTAAGCCTCTAATTTTCACAGTATAATTCTTGAGCTAAGAGAATTGGAATCACCCTTGGTGTTAAATATGCCCTTAACTGGACTCTCCTGTACCAGTTTCTTGCTTATTAAGAGTCATAAATCTCAATTGTTATGCAACCTCAGGCAGTAAAACTTGAGAAAAACTGTTCTAGACCCTGAGACTGAAGAGTTTATTTGTAAGTCAATAACTACAAATGAGAGATGTTTATTTTCTTGGGATTCTCTAGCCATTTCAAAGCATTTGCCAGTCAAAGAACCTGCCCCTTAGATAAACCTGCTCATGCAGATCTAAGATAGAGCTGATTCCTGCTGAAGATAAGCTGCCATCTACACACACACACACACACACACACACACACACACGTTTGCTTTATTTCCTTCTCTTCCACAGTGCCCCAATTCTCCTTAAATACAGTTCATTTCCTTACTTGGTAGCACTGTCTCACACTTCAGACATACTCTAGTCTCCCTACACTTTCCATGCCTACCACCCACACATGGCTCAGCAGGAGGCCTGGGCACACTCAGTAACTACCCAACAACTGCACAAAATATACTATCGGAGCATTAACTTATTTCAATTTAGGGCAACCTCAACGCTAAGATTCTCTTTCAGGAAGAACACATGAATGCTCAAGACCTATTACATGGGAGATTTAGGTCCAGACTGAAAGCTACAAGTACACAGAAACAAGAAAAAGAAAGAAAGAAAAAGTGTCAACAGTTACAGATTCCACTAGTTGCAGTTTACATGGAAGGTACATGACAGAGGGAACATGACAATTGTACAATAAGGCCAGATCTTGGACTTTATATTCCACTGCTTTTCAGGACATCCCTGAAGCTACAGCACTCATGTGCGAGGACATGGATGAATCCATCCAACATTGTTCTATCTCCACAAATGAGATGAAAAATGAAATATAACAGTGGTTTTTCTATGGACGCAAATACTGCAAACTCTGAACACTAACTCGTTCATTTATTTCACTGATTACCAAGTGTAGATAGGAATTCTCAGGCACTGATTGTCAATAAGCCACCTTCTTAAAGTTAACTCCCGTTTCTGTTTTCATCTATGCATTCACATCCTTGTCATCTAAGTTGTCATATTTTTTTTAAAAAAAATATCACTTGCCAACAAATCAAGGACTATTTCTATCATCTCATGCAATTCCTGTTTTCAGCTAATATCCGGGAGTGGGGAACAATTATACACAGTGTATGCAAATTCTCACCTTGCTGGATTGCACTCACAATATTAGTTCAATCTCACCCCAAATTACCTCACAACTAAAACGGATCGGATATTTACATTAAAAACTCCAGGAAAGGCTGGAAACAGCAGTCTTTCATCTTTCCTGCACAGTGTAAAAGTGTTCTCTACATTCACAGTGCTTTCTTATGAGCAGCATGGGAAAGGAAAGAGAGACAGAGAAAGTGAGAGAGACAGAGATAGGAGGAGAAAGGAAAGGGAAAAAAAGGTGAGAAGACAGGAAGATGAGATACATATTATATATAGATAGTAAGATAAAAATATATATAGAAAAATATTACAATGTCCTTGATATCCTGCCCATGAAAACAGAAAGAGGAGTACCCCCCTCCTTACATGTAATGGAACAAACCAAGTCTCCATTCACTACATCTGGACATTAAGAAAACTTACATGGGGAAAACTTTTAGGAGAAATTGAAGGTAATTGTCGACCTGCTATTGCAGTTGTATATGACAATGACATTTATTTCCCATAATTCTTGCCCACAGGAAACACATCCTTTAAGAAACCGAATACAATCAAGTTGGACATTCTCAAGATCTGCAAGGTATCAACTTCTCTGGAAAGCCAACATTCTCTCAACACGACCATATATATAACATAATATGTAAGGAACAAGGCATTCAGGGGATGAACTGGGCAAGGTACACTACCTGGCCAGAGCTGTGGATTTGGATTTGGATATTCCTGAGCCTGACTCTACCGAAGGGAGGGGGCGTGATGAGAAATGAGGGTGAGAAGAATGTCTGGACTCCATGAAACCAGACACCCTCTTGGAAGCTGAGCTGAGCGCTAGAATCAGGATCCTACCCCCTTGCATACCTCCAGGTTCCAGTAAGCATCCGCTGGCGTCCTCCCCTCCGCTCCTTCCGCAGCAGGACGCACAGATCGCGAGCTGCCGGGAGCTTAGGTCCCGCAGAGCGCTCGTGCCAAGCGCTTCTCGTGAATAGTTACCAATTGAGAAAAAGGGACAGGGACGCGCAACCTGGATGATGATTAAAATCCAGTATTCAGGCACCAGCGTCCCGGAAGGTTCCGGCTCCTCTTCTGCGCCTTTATCAAGCTCTTTCAACCGGCAAAGGGTCACCCAGAGAGCCCCCCCGCAGCAGCTCCTTCCCTTCTGCTTCTCCAGATCGCGCTGATCTCCGCCGCCTCTGCCACACTGCGCGCCCCGCTCGCTATCCACTCACCGCACAGCAAGAAGGCCTGGCGGAGATAGCGCGGGGGGGGGAGGAGGGTGGATTAAAAGGATAGATTTTTAGGGTGAGGGAGAAAAACTTTGATGTTGTAACCGCTCACACAGGACTGAGAAGAAACCAGAACAAGTTGCAGGTTCGAAGGTTGGGAGAACGTTTTCCCCAGCTCTGAGAAAAAAGCCACCTCCACCAAAATCAGGGAGGGGAAGCTCCCTGTTCCTTAAGTGATCCCCGAGTGCACCTCGCAATTTCTGATGTTAGTCCACCGGAAAAGCGCAGGGAACCGGGAGCCCTGTTGGTTCACGCCCGGGGTGCGAGTACCGAATGCGCCTCCAGCTGGAGAGGCCGGCGGGGACTCGGTCCAAAGAGGACAGAGACAAACGCCGCGCCAGGAAGAACGAAGGGAGTCCGAGCTGACGCCTGCAAGAGCAGAGACGTGTCTCCCTTCAGGCAAAGTGACTGCTACAAAGTCTGTTCCCTCCTGCGCAGGGACAGACACATTTAAAGGCCTGAACGGACGTCAGCACCAACCGAGCTCGCGGTGTGAGCGCCAGGTCTCCCCGCCCCACCGGTTGTAGCGCGCGTAGGGCGATGTGCTGCTCGCGAGGTTAAGAGGGTTGACTTAGGGGAGAGAGCGCTGGTGGCGCTGCGGAGACCACTCCTCCCGCAAGATCATCATATGAGAGCATATACTGGTGGCATTCTTGCCATGGGTGCGCTTGCTGAATTAAACAGAGCCGGAGCGGCTTGTAAAGGGGGTCTGGCACTGTGTGCGCGCGCACCCAGTATTGGGTCACCAAAGCGCTCAACACCTGGTTCTCAGTGAAACCGCTTTCCTCTTTCACTCATCGTTCTGATTCATTTCCCAAAGTTAGTCAAAATCCACTGAGTCGTCTTTACATGAAAGGGATTAGACTTTCCAATCAAGAGAATGCTCAGCCTTTTCTTAACCCCCTCTGCCTGCTTCCTAATTCAGTCACAATTAATTAAAATATTCAATGTGTTCAAACGACCTTTTCTCCCGAGGTGATTTTTCACTTAGTTACCCACAAGTACTTTAGCCTTTGTATAAGGGAGAGTATTATGGCTTAAAGTATAAGAGGCATAAGTCGATATAAGTGGCATTTTCTAAGGTATTTGTAGCAACTCTTAGCTGAGAAGTGAGGAACTAAATTCTCAAACTTAGAAATAAATGAAAAGAGGATTTTGCTGCTGCTTCTTCCTGTAATATTGGTAAAATGATCGATTCTGTTTCCAGCTGATTTTTACATTTTTACCAGCATAATGAAAGATCAGCTCTATTTTTGAAGGTAGAGAATCTGACTAAACAGATATGGAAAGATAACCTAGAAAACATAATTCACATTTCCACAGTACTTTCATTCAATTCCCTGCAGGAAAAGGAAATTACCATCTGAGCTCGTTTATTAGGAGCCCTGGCTCTGTGTTGGGTACCTGGAAACCTGCAGTGAGGAAAGTATAGTGAAAAAGGAATAAAGGAATGGAATCTCAAGATCGATGGAACCTGTGGTTGCGACGAACAGATACCACTATATGTATTTTTTTCCTATGTGTGTATTTCCAAGCTAACCAATATAGGACCCCTTGATCACAGATACTTGAAGCCTTTCCAAAGTGACATAAACATGAATTCCGCCAGAGAGCAGACTCCATACTTCTTCCGTCTTGCATAATCTCCCAGCGGCCCTCCCTCTAGCGGCCAACCAGGGGAATCTCCCCACCTCCTGTGTGCTCACGCGCCTGCGAGGGTGTGTGTGTGTGTGTGTGTGCGCGCGCGCGCGCGTTTGCGGGCTAGGAGCGGGGATCACTAAGAGAACCTACACATGCTTATCTGTCGGCTGTCTGGCGGAATCCTCTCTTCTTCCCAGATCGGGTCATTCCCCTGAAGGCGTCTTCCATGCTACGTCTAGAGAGCTTCCTTTGACGTTAGTCCTAAAAACTGGAAAGGTCTGACCAAACTTGATGGAGAGGCGTTTTTGTAAAAGCGCTGGAAACTTTGGAAACTGGCATAGTGACAGTACTCTCTTTGATCTTTGTAGTAAATGTACTCAGAAAGATCAAAAAGAAGTCTAGGGTGGGGGTTGGAAGCAGATTATTGAAGGGCTTTAGAAAAACCTCGATCACAGATAAGTTTAATTTTTCTTCGTATGGACAGGTTTCCAGTGAACCTCGCCAAGCAGGCAAGGAACGTAGTCAATACGTTTGGCGGACTCCTACATTCCCCAGCCCAGCTGGGTTTGGAGTCTCCCAAGCCCAGCGCTCCCTGAACATGCTTTGAGGTTGGGGAGAGGGCTCTTTCACAGTAAAAATGTCGATGAAGTCCTGCACCTGCCGGGCTTTCCTAATTCTCCTACCCCACCCCACCCCTACCCCCATCCCGCCTGCTCCACGATGGTCGAAGCTATTCCAGTGACTCCCGAGAACATCACTGTTGGCCAGGACAGGCAAGAGCAGTCAGAAAATCTCCGTTTTATTCCTGACTTACAGCGTTGATGCGCAGCGAGAGGGGACTGGAACCTTGGTGGGAACAGCAGACAAACTCTTGCCCCACTCGGGACCTGAACTGCTGTGGAAGGCACGCGTCGGGGACTCAGGAGGCTGATCCGTGCTTGGTTAATTGGCATTTTTTTGAGTTACCCAGAGGAAGGCGGAATCTCAACCCCTGGGGTCCCATATCCTCTCAGGCTTCACTGCCCAATCCGCGCAGGGTCCACTGCGAGTGGGCGCGGGGTAGAGCAGGCTCCCGATGGCGGGGTCGACCCTGCCCTTCTCGAGTCAGTCCAGCGCCATCCGCACGCCCGGCCTCTGGTAGCGAAACCCCGGGCGGCGCTGAGCTACTGAGCGCCTTTCCCAGCAAGAACGCCGCTCGCCAAGGCCGACTTGCTCGCGGGAGGGTTTCTAGCCCGGAACGTTGCCGCCACTCCCACCCCAGGGGGCATCGCCTTCGGCGACCACTTCCTACCAGCCCACGACCCCGCAAATGCCCGGATCTGCCCCGGCAAGGAGCCCCGACAGCCTCTGCGCGCCCTGTGCCCGCGGCGGTCTCAGTCACCGACCGAAAATGTCTTGGCGTCCGGAAGCAAATGTTTCCGCTTCGTCTTGGCCGACTTTCCCAGTGGGACAGAGCCAGAGTGTGCGGGGTGACCCTGGGTCTTCGACCAGCGAGCGAGCCGGCCGCCTGTGCGGGAGGGGCGGCCAAACGCGAGCCGAGGGCGCCTCCCGCGCGGCCGGGCGCGTCGGGAACTGCAGCTGGGCCCGCCCCGCGCGCTGCCCTGGCGGCTGGAGCGGCGGGCGGAGGACAGGACGCGCCTGAGGTAGGAGGAGCGGGGTACCCAGCGGCGGGGATTTCCCTCTCCCCCTTCGCTTCCCGAGTCACCGACTCTCCGCACCCCAGCCGCTTCCCTCCTCTTCCTAGAAACCTGACCCGAATTCCCCTGAAGTCCCCTCCCTCAGTAGCAGGGTACCTCAGAGAGAGCGGCGGGGCGCGGCGCGGGCGCGGACGTCACTAACTTGCGGGACTGGAGCCTGAGTTCTTGCCAGCTCCGGGCTCATAAGATCCCGCTTCCAAAAGAATGATGAAACCAACTTCCTCATGAATATTCCCGGAAGGACCAACTTCTTGACTGTGCTTGTGACCCGTCAGACCAAAGCTGGCGAACCTACTCAAGCATGTCCTGCCTGTATTATTTTTTCCGTGCCTTGACAAACCACAGAAACGAGAGAGTTGTAGAATTAGACTAACAATTGTTTGGTTTCCTAAAGTAGAGGAAATATGTTAGCGTGATAGAGTTACAGATGAATATTAATGAAATGAATTAAATTGGCATGATGGTTCACAGTATTGAATTTGACTTATAGAATGTGCTTTTGTTATAAAAATAATTGTGCAAAAATAGTTTTCGTCAATCTAGAATAAATTCACTGATAATACTAAATTAGAAATACTTTAAAAATACCACTTGAAAATATATCGTATGACTGGGACCAGCAGTTAGCGTAATGGCTATGTCGCTGGACTCCCACGTAGTCGACCACGGTTCAAGTCCTGGATCCTGCGGCTTAAACTCACGCCAGGCGCATGTGCGTGCGTGCCCAAGATCCCAAGAGGAGAATGGAGGAGAAGGGATTGCGGCGTGACCATCTCCCCTGGGGGGTGATTTCTCGCTTTCTATCTCTCTGTCTCTCTCTGTCTGTCTGGCGAGCGCACGCGCCCTCTAGCGAAAACCTCTAAAAAAAAAAAAATTAAAATATATCTTATGACCTAATAGTATTAAAGGTTAAATTGTAACACGTGGGGATCCAAAATGCTAAAGGTAATTGTTGAATTGTTGGGGAAATATGAGGCGATATGGGACACAATATTGGGGAAATGTTCAGTCACCAATTATTTGTTTAGATTGTTAATATACATGCCTATTCTAGTAGTTAATATTTAATTAAAATTAATTTAAAACTCTTATTTGTGATAAAAACAAAAAAACAGAATTTACCATTTTGGGGGACCAGCAGATGGCAGAGTGGTAATGTCGCTGGACTCCCATGTAGTCGACTCCGGTTTGAGTACCAGACCGTGGGGCTTAAACTCATGCTGGGTGTGTGTGCCTGCATGCCCAAGATCCCAAGAGGAGAATGGAGGAGAAGGGTTTGCGGCATGGCCTCCCACCCCCCCCCCCCCCACCCCCGGTATTTCTCACTTTTTGTCTCTCTGTCTCTGCCTTTCGGGCGAGCGCATGTGCCCTATAGCAAAAACCTCTCAAAAAAAAAAAAAAAAAAATTAACGCCAGGCACATGTGTGAGTGCCCAAGATCCCACGAAGAGAATGGAAAAGGGATTGTAGTGTGGCCATCTCCCCTGAGGGGTGATTTCTCACTTTCTGACTCTCTCTCTCTTTCCAGCAAGCGCATGTGCCCTGTAGCAAAAATCTCTCTTAAAAAAAAAAAAAAAAAAAAAAAAAAAAAGAATTTACCATTTTAATGCTTTTGACATATAGTTTAGTAGTGTTTAGTAAATTCACATTGTTGTGCTACAGATGTCTAAATTTTTTTATATTTCTAGAACTGAAACTTTCTACCCATGAAACAAACCCCGATTTCCCAGTCCCTGTGAACCACCATCTTACTTTCTGCCTCTATGACTTTGACTACTCCAAATACCTCATAGAAATGGAATTATTCATTATTTGTCTTTTTGTAAATGATTTATTTCACTTAGTATAATGTAGTCAAGATTTGTCCATATGGTAACATGTGACAGGATTATCCTTTTTTAAAGCTGACTTATGTGTGTCTATACCACATTTTGTTTATATGTTCATCTATCTAAGGACATTTTAGTTTCTTCCACTTCCTGGCTACTGTTATTAATGTGGCTATGAACGTGGGTGTGAAAATATTGTGTTGATATATAGTTTTCAAACATTTTGAATATATACAAACTAGAGAAATATATTTGTGTCTATCAGATATTGAAGCTGGTACTTTCAGTGTGACTATATTTGTATTTGGGGTCTTTTGGAAATACTTTAGGGGAAATGAGTTCCTAATGTTTGGGCCTTGTTCTGACAGACTTAGTGTCCTTGTAAAGACTAGAGGAACTCTTTCTCTCCCTGTCTTTCTCTGCACTAGCATGGGGGCAAGGCCTTATGAAGTAAGTAAAGTGTCTGTTTGTGAGAGAGCCCTTCTCAGAAACGGAATAGTCAGGCACCTTGATCTTGGATGCCTCAGCCCCTGGAACGTGGAAAATAAATCTCTGTTGTTCATACTAACCAGTCAGTGGTATTTTGTTATGTCAGTTTGAGCAGACTAATACATGTGGTAATTTTGTTTTTAATGTTTTGAGGAACTGCCAAACTTCTTCTCATAGCAGCTATACCATTTTATATTCCCACCAAAATATAGACTTTGCCATTTTTTCATATCTTCACAAATACTTGTTTTTCGTTTTGATCTAAGCCATCCTCAGAGTTGTGAGTAGTATCTCATTGTGATTTTGAAGTGCATCTTAGTGGTGCTGAGCATCTTTTCTTTTTCTTTTTTTTTTTTTGTGGCCATTTTTATATTATCTTTGGAAACCTGTCAAAATTCATACTCATTTTGTTGTTGTTGTTAAGGACAGGGTCTCACTGTGTTGCAGTCTTCCTGCCTCAGCGTCCAGAGTAGCTGGAACTAAGGGGAAACCACCATGCCTAGCTTGTTCAGACAGGGTCTCTCTATATTGCTTGAGTCATTTTTTGCTCAGTTTGTTTTCTTACTGTCAAGTTGTAGTTTTCCATGTTTTCTGGACTTTTAACTTTTATCAGATATGTGATCTGAGAGTATTTTCTCCCATTCTGTAGATTGATTTTCACTCTGTTGTTTGTGTCCCTTGATGCACAGAAATATTTAAGTGTTATGTAACAAGATATATATGTAACAAGATATATATGTGTGTGTGTGTGTGTGTGTGTGTGTGTGTGTGTGTATATATGAGTCATGAGTTTTCCCTTATCCATATAAATAAGAAAATTATCCTCTTCATTAATTTGCTCTATATTTCAAAACACTATGTGATTGTGTCTTACTTTATTATTGAAATGTTAATTGTTATTGTCTCATACATTTTTAATTGTTGAAAGTTCATCATGTTTTACATAGTATGGAAAAGTATTTTATTGGTATAATGAGATATGTGATGCTTTTTTAATAAGTCGCTATTAAATATTCTACATATAAACTGAAGTATTTGAATTTATTTTGACCCTAATAAAAATTTCAACAGTCCTACATTTTTTAAAAAGGCAATTATCATTAGATAAAGGAAAACAAATGAAATCTTTGTGTGTCGTATTGTAGGCAAAATTATTCTAACAATAGAGCATTCTTTTGTATTTTTATTTATATTCCATTCATATATAAACTTTGTACCTTAACACTTTAAATTCCAACTTGACTTAAGATTGTCTTTACTTGACAACCTTATATTATCTCTGAAGTAATTATTTTAATTATTGATTTCATGTTTTCTTTCAAAACTAGGAGATAACAAGTATAGGAATATTAGATTTTTGGATCCAAATTACCAAGTAAGCATATTTTATACACTAATGTATTTTTATGATATTGTTCAGTCATGTTAAATATATCTACTTTATTCTAAGATAAGTATAGGAGTGAAATATATTTATCAAATATATTCTATTCTGTTTTCTATTTGGACAGCAGAGATTTGCTGTCATCACCAAAACCCCAGATACTTTGCTTAGAGAGAGTGAAATTGTCTTTCCATGCAAATTGATATAGGTGCCATTTATAGAGCTAAATATGGTCAAGAGGTATCATTACAAATCATATTGACAGAAGCAACCATCTTAGAAAGTGCTAATTAAAAAGATACAGGGGCCAGCAGGTGTCATGGTGGTTAAGGCGCTGGATCCCACAGGACCAAATCCTCTGTTCAAACCAGACTCAGCTGTTTGGAAAAACATTCTGGGCACATGTGCGTGTGTGTCCCAAATCCCAAGAGGAGAATGAAGGAGAAGGGATTGCGGTGTGACCATTCCCCCTAGAAGGTACTCTCTAACTCTGACTCTTTATTTCTGTCTCTCTCTGGTGAGTGCATGTGCCCTATGACAAAAATCTTAAAAAAAAAAAAGAAAAAGAAAAGAAAATTGAAAAGGATGCAAAGTATAACACTATATGTAGAGACTGTTTCTGTAATTATAAAGTACACATAAAATTTTTCCAAAAAGTTACATTCTGGCATACCCTTATATAACTAGACGACCTGATTCATTAGAAATTAATTTTATAAAACTAAAAGGATTATAATTTCTTATGTTTAGATAAATTTTAAAAACTTTATATGTGCAGTCTCCTACTAGTTATTGTAAAAATATCCTAATAGTAAAGGTTGTCTCCAGTTATTTTTACCGATAGAATATTTGGACTGGTTGAACATTTTAAACATTACTATTACAGTCTAGCTTCTGCTATCCAAGACTGAAAAAATTCACTTGGAGAAATATACTTTAGAAAATTAAGATTTAGGATTTTCTCAGTATGCTTGAGAAGCTATGTTATCTACTTAAAAATTCCCGTGAATATACTTATTACTTTGATTTTGATGGTAGTAAAGCAAATGGTATGCATTCATGCAAGCTCACTGAATTGTATACATGAATTATATTCCATTTTTGTTTATCAACTATACCACAGTAAAGCTACAAAAGAAAAATAAATTTTGTAAGATTATAATTAAATGACCAAGGTTGTCCAAAAAAAATTGTGAAAATTGAAGGAAATACATTAATGTCTGTAAGCTTCTCTAATAGGAGCTAGAAGTTTCAAATGCACAATACATGATAAACTAGTCTAAATTTCTAGAATAATTTTTTTTTGAGAGGTTTTTACTATAGGGCGTGTGCACTTGCCAGACAGACAGAGACATAGAGACAGAAAGCAAGAAATCACCCCCCCAGGGGGGATGGTCACGCTGCAATCCCTTCTCCTCCATTCTCCTCTCGGGATCTTGGGCACGCACGCACACGCGCCCGGTGTGAGTTTTAAGCCACCGGGTCTGGGATGCGAACCGCGGTCGACTACGTGGGAGTCCAGCGACATAGCCATTACGCTAACTGCTGGTTCCCCTAGAATAATTTTTTTAACAGAGATTTCTGCTATAGGGAACATATGCTCGCCAGAGAGACCGTGACATACGGAAAAAAGTGAGAAATCACCCCCTGGGAGGATGGTCATGCATCAGTTCTTTCTCTTCCATTTTCCTCTTGGGATTTTGGACATTCAATGCACATGCACCCACGTGAATTTGAAGCTGCTGGTTCCGGAACTTGAACTGCGGTCAACTTTGTGGGAGTCTAGCAATGTAACCATTTTGGGTGTGTGTGCTCACCAGAAAAAGTCAGAGAAAGACAGAGAGGCAGAAAGCAAGAAATTGCTCCTCTGGGGGGATGGCCACCCTGCAATCCCTTCTTCTCCATTCTCTTCTCAGGATTTGGATACAAACACGCATGTGCCCAGCATGAGTTTAAGCCACCGGGTCTGGGACTCGAACTGTGGTCGACTAAATGGGAGTCCAGCGACACAGCCATTACACTAACTTCTCGTCCCAAGAATAAGTTTTGAAACGAAAGACTCATAATGTTTTTCTCTCTTCCATTTAAAAATTCTGTCAGAATATACGAGAGCAATTGATTAGAAACCATATGGAACATATTGGGTCGTCGGGAAAGTCATGACATATTTTTCTGTTTTTCTATTTATTTGCAGGTAAATTTAGGAGGAAAAAAGTTGGTACTTAATTATTTGCATTTCCTATAAATCTAATTTCTTACAATAATTTTTAAAAGGTGCCTGACAAGCCAAATATGTTCTTGAATATTCAAGCAGCTTGTGCTAAAATGTAATTTTTTTTACTGCCATCTTCAGTGATTGTCATAGAAAACAGATGTAAATAGCATCTGCTTCCATAGCAGATGGAGGGATGATATTGGTATCTTTGAAATGTCCACAGGGTTGTCTGGACTGTGATTAGCATTCTGCATCCCCATCCTTGTTGTGTCAAACTCTGTAGCAGTAGTAGAAATATTGTTAAACAACCTAATGTTCTTATGATTATCAATTATGTCAATAGCACTAACGTGTAAAAATGATCTTAATGGCATGCTTCTCCAAATTATATTTAAGCATTTCTCAAGTACCTTTATACTATTTATAGCCAATCAGCAAGTTGTGAAAATTCAGGGAGAACAGATAAAAATATGCATACTCATAAGGATTTTTTCCCTAAGTTCCAGTCCTCTAGTTGTATTTAATATAAGAAATGATATAATTAATTCTTTTTGAAATTACTTTGTCTGTTAAGTTCTACACTAAACTTTTTACATATGTTGCCACATTATTTTCTAACAACTCAGCAAAGCTCAGATGATCATCCATACTTTATAAATAAGGATATTGAAGCTTTTAAAGATAGAATACTATGAACAATTTTTAAGAACTGAAGAATCAATATCTGATCCATGTCTGAAGTCTGGATGGAATTATTATAGCAAAATAGTGATACAGCTGAAGACCCAGGGCTTACCTCTAGATGAGTAACCTTCCCAATCTTCCCCAGGATGCTGGAGGGAATACATAGTTGGTGGGGTGACCCATGACAGAGTGTTAGGCAGGTGAAAATGGATACAAGTCACATAAGAGCATCTGACAATATAAATAAGTTTTCTGTGTGAGGGACCACCTGGTCACAGATCCAACATCAAGGCATTGGGCCACCCCTAGAGTAAACAAGTATTCTGTGAAAGTTACGTCGGAACACCCATTACAACTCCCCTTTATTTCCCATTAGGACAAAGTTGCTAGCCACTCTGGTACTGAAAGTCCAGTTTAGCTGAGTATTCTCGCTACATGGATGAACAGAAAAATCAGGCATTTTTTTCTTTAAGCATTTTTATTTCTAAAATTGTTATTTTTGTAAAAAATATGCGTATGATAAAAATAATACAATCCAAATAGTTTAAAAAATATGTAATACAAAATAAGTTTGTTTTCACACTCTGAACCCCTCTTCCCTAATATTTCTATTTATGTACTTTTCCTTTATTTAATTACATATGTCTTACCATCTTTAATGAATTTTGTTACTTGTCTGAAACTGGGTCAGATGTGGTATTGAAATAAGTTAGGCCTACTGGAGACATTCCTTAGGTCTTTGTAATGAGAGCACAGAGATCAAAGGTCTTTTTTTTTTTTTTTTTTCCTCTTCTCATCCTAGTGGAAAAGTAAGGCCTTGAAGCCATAAGATGCTGTAGTAGAAGATTCTTGTTTACTGATGAGAATGAAGACAGAGGTAAGATCAAACTAGAGACATGAAACTTTTGAAGATATTAGACTTCTTTGTTAAAGATATTTCTAAGGCTTAATTATATCATTTTATTTATTGAGGTTTGATTTTATGAGCTAATGAATATAATCTATCCATCTATCTTCCTTTCATTCTATATTATCCATTTATTTATCTTTTTATATTTAACTAAATCAGTGTAAGGTAAATTTCTGTATTTTACAACTGAAAGAAACATAGCTAATAAAAGAATATCAAACATGGAATTTCACCCTTTTGAGATATAATGTGGCAGAGAAAAAGCTGAATCTACTGATGCTAAGAGAAGTAGGTTGATGTTCCAGAAGTCAACAAGGTCTTTTGGCTGAAACATACAGCCACGAGGCAAAAATTGGATGTCAAGGCCTACCAGGAAATGGGGAGAATATAACCTCATATATTTTGGTATTTTTTTTTTTTTCTTGGTTGTGAACCACAACCCATAAATACAGGTGGAACACAAACATGTCACTCATCAACAGAGTATGAAGTTTAGGTACAAACCATCTAAATTTATGACAGTTCACCTATAAGTAGCAAATATAATTTATCAATACATGGAGATAATATCTTCTCAAGTTTCCAGTTATTTCTAATTTATGTAAAATATGTATACTTTGATTAAAAATATGTATGGCTTATACAGTAAAAGCAATTTGATAAAACAACAACATATAAACCAGAAAGAAAATAAAAAAAAAAAAAAAAAAAAACAGGTGGTCAAAGCAGCTTCAGTTTTCTAAAAATCGGTTATCAAAATGAAACTTAAAATGATTTTGATTAGTATAATAAAGGGAATAAAAACAAAATTATGAATATTCTCACAGAAGAAATGGGAATTCTATAATAGATCTCAAGAATATATGGATGTCTATAATAACATATCAGACACAGGTGAAAGGTCAGTTAAGATAGATTAGAATAAAATAATTTGACTGAAGCACAGAGAAATGAGTAAAAATATGCACAAGTCTATAAAAGAAATTTGGGCATAGTTTGATAAAATTATTAACAATCAAAGATAATGATATGTTCAGAGAAACATCTATAAAATAAAGACATATAACTATTAAAGTTGCAAAATTTCGATAACCAGTTTCTCAAAAGAAAATATATAGGCATGAATACAGTGCATCTTCATTATGCTGTTCAATTTACTGAAAAAAAACAAACAAGCAAGCAAATAAAAAACAAAAGAAAAACCTACTCATAGCCTACAAATACTCAATAAAATAATGCTTTTAAAAAAGCTTATTTAAACTACTCCTAGAAAACACTGGGAAAACTGTGGGAGACATTGGGGTAGGGAAATACTTCTTAAATAAGACCCCCAAAGAACATTTGATAATCCCCAAAATAGACAAGTGGGATTATATCAGACTAAGAAGTTTCTGCATGGCAAAAGACACAGTAATTAGTGTGAATTGACAGAATAGGAAATTATTATTATTATTATTTTTTTTTGGAGAGGTTTTCGCTATAGGGCACGTGCGCTGGCCAGACAGACAGAGAGACAGAGAGATAGAAAGCGAGAAATCACCCCCCGGGGGGGATGGCCACGCCGCAATCCCTTCTCCATTCTCCTCTCGGGAGGGATCTTGGGCATGCACGCACACATGCCCGGCGTGAGTTTAAGCCGCTCGGTCTGGCACTCGAACCGCGGTCGACTACATGGGAGTCCAGCGACATAGCCATTACGCTAACTGCTGGTCCCAGAATGGGAAAATATTTTTGTAAATTATGCATCAGATAAGGGACTGATAACCAGAATACACAAGGAACTCAAGCAGCTGTTTGGAAAAAAAGATGATCAACCCTATTAAAAGATGGGAGAAGGAGTTGGAAAAAACACTCTCTAAAGATGATATATGAATAGCCAAAAGGCATATGAAAAAATGCTCAATATCCCTCATCGTAAGGAAAATGCAGATCAAAACAACAATGAGATACCACCTAACCCTAGTCAAAATGTCTAAGATTAAAAAAACAAAAAAATGGTAAGTGTTGGCTGGGGTGTGTTGAAAAGGGAACTCTCTTACACTGCTGGTAGGAATATAAATTGGTCCAGCCACTGTGGAGAACAATTTGGAGATTCCTCAAAGGTCTACAAATAGAACTACCATATGATCTGGTAATCCCACTTCTTGGTATCTACCCTAAGGACAGAAGAATTCTTCACTGGAAAAGTGCTTACACATCGATGTTTATTGCGCCACTATTCATGATCGCTAAGACATGGAACCAACCCAAATGCCCCCTACGGATGAATGGATTGAAAAACTGTGGCATATGTACTCTATGGAATAGTATTCAGCCATAAAAAACAATAAAACTCTGGCTTTTGACAGAAAGTAGAAGAATATGGAAGATTTACTGCTGAGTGAAGCAAGCCAGCCTATGAAGGAGAGACATTGTATGTCCCCACTTAATATATACCGAGTGTCTGCACTCTGTGACTGAAACTGATTGACTAAAGTATGTACAAACACAAGAGCTGGGTATGAATGCCAGATGTGGTGTGTGTGGAGGAGTGAGGCCTAGGGAAGGACATTTGGAGGAGGGATACGGAGTCAGAGCATTGATGGGACGAGGTGTTGTGGTGTTATCTGTTGAAGATATTTTGATCGACTGGAGTGGGGAGAAATGTCCCCATATTGAAATGTTCACTTTATAAGCTAAATAATGTGATTGAATGTATAAAAAAATAAAAAATAAATAAAGTGAGCTCTCCATTAGTTGTACATTAAAAAAAACTAAAAAATAAAGAAGGTATTTTGATATATTTTCAAAAACAAAAATAGCAGAGAATTCACTACCAAATCCATCTACAAAAGGAAATGCTATTCTGCCATGAAGTCAATTAGAAGCTAGATGATAATGAAGGATTTTAAAAACAAAGATAACAGATAGATGATCAATATACAGGGAAAAATGTATTTTAACTCCATAAAATAGTAATAACAATGATTTTGCAGTCGAATTATATATCAAAGTAAAATAGAAAATATCAGTAGCATAAAAAAATGAGATGGCAGGACCAACAGATGGCGTAATGGTTATGTTGCTGGACTCCCATGTAGTCAACTGCTGTTCAAGTCCCACACCTGGTAGCTTAAAACTCACACCAGGTGCATATGTATGTGTGCCCAAACCCTGAGAGGAGAATAGAGCAGAATGGATTCCAGTGTGGCCATCCCCCCCGGAGGGAAGTGATTTCTTGCTTTCTGTCTCTTTGTCTCACTGGTGAACCCACATGCCCTATAGCAAAAAAATCTCTCTCTAAAGAAAAAAAAAAATGAGATGGAAATAAGTTGATTTGTAGTATTTTGCATTATCGTGGGACTTATATAAGTATTAACTTAATGGAAAATAATCTAAGGCAAGGAATCCCATTGTCATCTCTGGATAGCATATGAAGACTTAGGGGAAAATATACTAAGCTAACAGAACAGGAAATATGATGTAATAAAATATCCCAGTCTTTCTAAAGGAAGATCAAAACAGAGAAATAATGATATAATTAAAACCAAATGTAAAAGTTATTATATTATGTCTTAGTCCATTTTTTGTTGCTACGGTAACAGAATAATGGAGACTGGTTAAGTTATAAAGAACAGATCTTTATTTCTCATAGTTTTGAAGACTAGAATTCCAAGATCAAGGTGTTAGCAGGTTTTGCTTCCAAAATAGTGCCTTGCTTCCAAATGGTGACTTGTCTGCTGGATCCTCTGGAGGACTGGAATACATTGCTCCTCACATGGAATAAGAATAGGTGATGAACTCACTCCTGAATGAGTGAATGGAGCTTGTATGACCCAAACATCTCCTGTAAACCCATATTTCCTAACACTATTGCATTAGGAATAAATTTCAATGTGAGTTTTGGAGGAGAGAAAAACATTCAAACCATAGAAGATAATTATATATACCCCTAAAACATTTGAAGTTGTGGTGACTAAAAGCTGCAGTATAGTCTAGCCTTAGATAATGCACTAAATGGATTTAACCCTAATCCTAATGGTCTACGGTGGAAATAAACTTTCTATTCAGTAGATATATTATCTCCTGCATTTTCTACTGCTCTTTTAGATATATTTAAAATACAGGCACCAAATATAACATTTTAGGAAAAATAAGAAAATGCAGCTTATAGACAAGGAATACATAGTCAATTGAAACAGATCCAAAAAATACCCAGACAATGGAATTACTACACAAGGACTTTAGAATAACAATGATGAATATGTAGAAGGAGTTAATATGTAGACGGGACTAATAGAAAGGGGAACAAATATGTAAACATGTAGAATATTGAAATTTAAAGAAATAACTGGACATTTTATAGCTTACTTGTAAAGTATCAAAAATGAACATAAGATTCAATGAATTTACCTTGCATACTAAGCCATAAAAAATAGTAAAACAAGGAACCAGCAGTTAGCGTAATGGCTATGTCGCTGGACTCCCATGTAGTCGACCGCGGTTCACGTCCCGGACCCGGTGGCTTAAAACTCACGCCGAACAAGTGTGCGTGCATGCCCAAGATCCTGAGAGGAGAATGGAGGAGGAGGGATTGTGGCGTGACCATCCCCCCTGGGGGGTGATTTCTCACTTTCTGTCTCTCTGTCTCTCTCTGTCTGTCTGGTGAGCACACGCGCCCTATAGCAAAAACCTCTCAAAAGAAAATATAGTAAAACAGAAGTGTAAAGAGGAAAAAATGAAAAGTATCTGAGATGTTTGGAAAGTACTAAAAGGGAAAATATTTCAATTAGATTTCAGGGAAAAGTGGAGAAAGTAGGTAGAAGACATATTATGCTAGATAAAAACTGAGAATTTCCTAGAGATTTTGGATGTTCAGCAACTCCAAAGTAAATAACTTAAAGAAATAATAAACTACTGAGATATATAAAGCTATTGACAAACAAAAGGTGACAAAAACAACTTGAACATCAAGAATAATAACAGAATCAACTTATCACACCAAGAGAAAATTTTATTGAGTCATCAGAAAAGTCATACCGTTTTTCCTATGTTTTTCTATGCAAAAATGTATCATAATTCTTTCAATAATCTAATAAAAGATACATTGAAGTCATGGGAGCAACAAAAACTATAGCGGACTTCTCTTCAGAAGCAATTAGAAAGTAGGAAACAGTGAAATTATATCTTTAAAGTGATGACAGATATCTATAGAACTTTCCACTCAATGACCACAAAATATATATATTCTTACCCCCACATGGTACATTTTCAAAGATTGATGACGTGATAGAGCACAAAATAAGCCTTTACTGACTCAAAGGTATAGAAACTATCCAACATATTCACTGACTACAATGAAATTTAACTGGAAATGAACTACAGACAGAAATCTCAAAAGTACATAAACACATGGAACCCGAACAACTTACTCCTGAATGACTTTAAAACCACTGAAGAAATTAAGTTGGAAATCCAAAAAGTTCATTGATACCAATGATAATGAGCACATATGCTTTCATAACCAATGGGACACAACAAACACAGTTATAAAGAGGAAGTCCATAGCAATTAGTGCTCATAAGAAAAAAAAATGAAAGGTGGCAAATAAACAACCTAACAACATATATAAGGGAACTGGAAAAAAAAATACCAGGAGAAAATAAATAATAAATTTTGAGCAGAAATAAACAAAATAGAGAATAAATGAACCATACAGAATATAAATGAAGCTAAAAGCTGGTTCTTTGAGAAGATAAACAAAATTGACACACTGTTAGCTAGCCTAATTAAGAACAGGGAAATACAATCAGCAATGAAGTAGGCAATATTACAACAGACAGAACAGAAATACAAAACATAATTATATAATACTATGAGCAACTATATGCCAAAAAGAAGAAAACCTGGATAAGGTGGACAAATTTCTGAACTCATAAAATCTACCAATATCGTCTCAGTAAGAAATAGAAAGTCTGAATAGAAAAATGAGATTGGATCTGTACTAAATAGACTCCCAACAAATAAGTCCCCAGTACTGATGGTTTCACTTTTGAATTCTACAAAACTTTCAAAGAAGAGCCAACCCCCATTCTACTCAAACTATTTCTAAAGATCTAAAAGGAAGAAACCTTCCCAATTTTTACAAAGCCTGTCTCACCCTATCAGCATCTATCAACCTCTATCAGTCACATAACAACAACAACAACAAAAAACCTACAGATCACATCTCTGATGAATATAGGTGCAAAAATTCTCAAGAGGATATTAGCAAATCATATCTAATGACATATTAAAAAAGACTATACACCATGACCAGACTAGTTTTATCTCAGGGATGCAAAGGTGATTCAACATATGCAAAACCATACATGTAATACACCATATTAACAGAAAGAAAGATAAAAAAATGATCATATCAATTGTGCAGACAAAGGATTTGATAAAATACAACATTCCTTCATGATCTTCATGATTAAGACTCAAAGGAAAATTGGCATTGAAGGCTCACTTCTCAACAAAACAAAAGCCATATATGAAAAAGCATAGCTAACATCATACTGAATGGAGAAAAGCTGTAAGTTTTCCATTGAAAACTGGAAGAAGACAAGGCTGCCCACTCTCTCTACTACTTTTCAATATAGTACTGGAAGTCCTAACTAATGCAATAAGACAAGAATAAATAATAAATGTAAAATATTAATAATAAAATAAAATAAAAGGTTTTCAAATAGTAAAGAAGAAGTTAAATTATCTCTGGTTGTTGATGACATGATTATATACATAGAAAATCCAGAAGAATCCACAAAATGCCATCCTGGAATTGATAAATGAATGCAGCAAAGTGACAAGGTACAAACAACATAAAAAAATCTATAGCATTTCTATACACCAACAATGAGCCAAGTGAGGAAGAATTGAACAAAGCAATTCCATTTACAATAGCCACAAAGCTTATAAGATACCTAGGAATAAATAAACTTAACCAAAGAAGTCAAATGCCTCTACAAGGAAAACTCTGAAAACTAAAAAAAGAAATTGAAAAATGACACACACAAATAATGGAAAGATATTCCATGCTCCTGGATTGGAAGAATTAATAATCAAAGTGGCAGCTCTACCCAAATTAATTTAGAAGTTTAATGTAATTCCAATCACATTACCAGAGCTATTTTCCACAAATATAGAAAAAAGTCATAGAATTTGTCTGGAATCACAAAAAACTCCATATCTCCAAGTCTACGGTGCACAAAGAGTAGAGTGGGAGGCATCTCGCTGACCCAAAAATATTTTTACAAAGCTGTGATAATCAAAATAGCATAATACTGGCACAGAAACAGGAATGTACAACAATGGAACAAAACACAGACCCCAGAAATAAACCCCAAAACATAAAGCCAACTGAGTTTTTATACAGGGCACCAGACAATCCAGTGTGGAAAAGAAATTCTCTTTAGCAAATGGCGCTGGAAAAACAGGATATCTACCTGCAGAAAAATCAAACTGTACCCCTATCTCTCACCATTAACAAAAATCAACTCAAAATGGATCAAAGATCTAAGTCTAAGACCTCAAAATAAAAAAGTATTGGTGAGAAACAATGGGAAACTCTTGGTGACATCAGAGTAGACAAAGGACCTCTTAAGTAAGACCCCCAAAGCACAGGAAATAATCCCAGAAATAGACAAGTGGGATTACATCAGGTTAAAAAGCTTCTGCACAGCAAAAGAAGCAATAATAAAAGTGAAGAGAAAACTCTTGGAATGGGAGAATATATTTGCAAATTCTCCCTCAGATAAGGGACTGATAATAAAAATATACGGGGAACTCAGTCAGCTTACCCCCTATACAGGGAACTCAAGCAGCTTACTCTCCCCCCCCCAAAAAAAAAAATCAATCCAATTAAAAGATGGGCAAATGAGCTGAATAGGCAACTCTCCAAGGAAAATGTACAAACATCCTAAAAGCATAATAAAAAATGCTCAGTATCCCTTATCATAGGGAGATGCAAATCAAAACCGCAATGATATGACACCTAACCCCAATCAGAATGTTAAGATTTAAAAAATAAAGAATAAGTGCTTGTGGGACTGTAGGGAAAAAGGAAATCTACACTGTTGGTGGGAATATAAATTAGTACAGCTCCTGTGGAAAATAATATGGAAGTTCCTTAGAGACCTACAAATAGAACTACCGTTTGAAAAACATTTGTACACTCATGGTTATTGCAGCATTATTCACAATTCTAAAGATATGACATCAAGCGCAGCATTATTCACAATTCTAAAGATATGACATCAAGCCAAATATCCAAGAACAGATGAATGTATTGAAAAAGTGTGCGCCTTATAAACTATGGAATACTACTAAGCCATAAAAAAACTGAGAACCTGGCATTTGATAGAAAGTTGATGAATATGAAAGATTTAGTGCTAAGTTAAGCAGAGTAGACTATGAAAGACAGGCATTGTATGTCCCCACTTAATATATACTGAATGTATGCACTCTATGGCCCAAACTAAAAGACAGGAAAGCATAGCAGCATGGAAAGCTACTATGGATACCAGAGACAGTATGGGAGTAAGGTAGGAAATGGGGGTGAGGAGGAAGGAAGGAACCAAGGGAAAAACAAGCAACCACAAACAAACATTCAATGGACCAGAAAAAAAAAAAAAAAGGAAAAGTATCTGTTGATTGGAATATGTATGATCATTTCTTTGACTGGACTAATATATAGGGTACTTATGCTGGGAAAATTAATTATCACTGTTGCAAATATAGTCAATGATTGAATGTAAAAATAAGAAAAAATATAAAAATTGAAGAGCTGATAGGGAAAATAGTAAATGGAGTTTATACTTTAAAAATCATTTCCAGATGAGTATAAAATATTTTTAGACAGATAAAAGCAGTTACATCCCAAAGAACTGCACTAAAATAAATACTGAAAATTGATGGAAAATCATAACAGTGGATACTCAAAAAAGCAGGGAAAATGAAGCATCTTGATAGGATGAATACGTAGATGAAGACAAAAGAGCATTTTTTATATATGTGCTTTACACTTTCCTAAAGTTTATGGAGTATTTAAAGAAAAATTTAATAAAAATTAATTGTGAATATATAAAGTATGGAGATAGATGTAAAGTAGATGATGAACACAAATATAGAAGTAAAAAGATGCAATTTTACAATAATATAATTTTTACATTCTTATGGTGGCCAACATTTTAACAAGGAACTGAAATTAATTAAGTATCATATATCCTATTCTAGTCATTAAAAATGAAGTCAAATTGCTATAAATAAGAAGTCTATAGAGAATACAAATTATAATGATAAAAACACTTAATTTCAAAGAAGTTAGGAATGAAAAAACTAACAAGACACATGGAAGCACTATAAATAGAAAAAAAACTAAGAAAATAACCATTTTATTGGGCACAATAACCATTAAAATAACATTTCAAGTAAAAGCAGAAATTTTGAAACTAGATGTTTAAAAATAAACAGAATTATCTATATTCTGATTATAAGGAAGACAGTTTAAATACTAGGATACCAGCAGAAAGAATGCAAAAGATAGAGATAAATATATACCACATAAACAGTAAGCAAAATATTCTTAATGTGACTACTTTAATATTATGTGAAGCAGGGAATTTTTCTGATATGACGAGGAATATTAATAAAAATAAAAAAGTCAATTGATCAAGAGGGAATAACTAACTTATATTATTAATAATCTACTAACAGGAATTCAAAATATAAAAAATGATGCTGACAGAATTAAAATAGTATGACAAATATTGAAACCTAGAGTTAACCCCCATTCTGCTCAAGTTATTTCTAAAGATCCAAGAGGGTGAATCTCTCCCTAATTCATTCTATGAAACCTCTATCACCCTTATCCTTAAAACAGATAAGGAAAGGACAAGGAAGGAAAACTATAGGCCAATATCTCTGATGAATATATATGCAAAGATTCTCAACAAGATACTAACAACTTACAAAAAAGATTATATATTACGATCAGGTAGGCTTTATTCCAGGAATGCAAGGTTGGTTCAACATATGCAAAACCATAAATGTAGTACACCATATTAACAAGAACAAAGATAAAAAAAAACATATGAGCATATCAATTGATGGATAAAGAGCATTTGATAAGATACAACATCCCTTCATGATCAAGATTCTTAGAATATCGGCATAGAAGGATCATTTCTCAACACAATAAAAGCCATCTATGAAAACCCATAGCGAACATCATCCGGAATGGAGAAAAGCTGAAAGCCTTTCCACTAAAAACAGGTACAAGACAAGGATGCCCACTTTCTCCACTCCTTTTGAATATAGTACTGGAAGTCCTCGACAATGCAATCAGAAAAGAGGAAGAAATAAAAGACAATCAAATAGGAAAAGAAGAGGTGAAACTCCTCTATTTGCAGATGACATGATAGTATACATAGACGACCCAATGGTTTCCATGAAAAAATTCCTGGAAGTAATACATAAATACAGTAAATTTGCAAGATACAAAATCAACATACAGAAATCGATAGCATTTCAATATATGAACAACAGGCAGTAATTCCATTTACCATAGCCACAAAAAGTGTAAGATACTTAGGAATAAATCTAACAAAAGAAGTTAAAGACCTCCACAAGGAAAGCTATGAGAAGCTAAAAAAAGAAATAGAAAATGATACAAAAAAGTGGAAGGACATCCCATGTTTCTGGATTGGAAGAATTAATATAATCAAAATGGCAATTCTACTCAAGTTATTCTACATATTTAATGCAATTCCAATCGAAGTACCAGACACATTCTTCACAGATCTAGAAAAGACAATCATAAAATTTGTCTAGAGTCATAAAAGACCCCATATTGCCAAAGCAATCCTGCACAAGAGTGTGTGGCATCTCACTTCCAGACCCAAAAATATATTACAAAGCTATGGTAATGAAGACAGTGTGGTACTGGCACAGAAATAAACAGGTGGACCAATGGAACAAAATAGAGTTCCCAGAAATAAATTTCCAAACATACAGTCAACTGATTTTTGATAAGGGGTACCAGTCAATCCAGTGAGAAAAGGAAAACCTCTTCAACAAATGGTGCTGGAAAAATTGGATTTCCACCTGCAGAAAGATGAATCTAAACCCCTGCCTCTCATCACTGACAAAAATCAACTCAAGGTGGATCAACGATCTAAACCTAAGACCTCAAACTATAAAACTTTGCTGCTGGAAAACACTGGAAAAACTCTGGGAGAAGTTGGGGGTAGGCAAAGACTTCTTAAATAACACCCCCAAAGCAGAGTCAATAATCCCCAAAATAGACAAATGGGATTACATCAGACTAAGAGGTTTCTGCATGGCAAAAGACACAGTAATTAGTGTGAATCGACAGCCTTCAGAATGGGAAAATATTTTTGTAAATTATGCATCAGATAAGGGACTGATAACGATAATACACAAGGAACTCAAGCAGCTGTTCGAAAAAAGCTATTATCACCCTATTAAAAAATGGGAAAATGAGTTGGAAAAAAACACTCTCTAAGGATGACATTTGAATAGCCAAAAGGCTTATGAAAAAATGCTCAACATCCCTCATTGTAAAGGAAATACAGATCAAAAAACAACAAGATAGCACCTAACCCTAGTCAGAATAACTAAGTTTAAATTTAAAAAAATGATAACTGTTGGTGGGGGTGTAGTGAAAGGGGAACTCTCTTACACTGCTGGTGGTAATGTAAATTGGTCCAGCCACAGTGGAGAACATTTTGGAGATTCCTCAAAGATCTACAAATAGAACTAGCTTATGATCCAGCAATCCCACTCCTTGGTATCTACCTACAGGACAGAAGAATTCTTAATCAGAAAAGTGCTTGCACATCAATGTTTGTTGCAGCATTATTTGCAATTGCTAAGACATGGAAGCAACCCAAATGCCCATGATTAGATGAATGGATTGAAAAACTGTGGCACATATACTCTATGGAATACTATTCAGCCATAAAACCCAACAAAACCCTGACTTTTGACAGAAAGTGGAAGAATATGGAAGATTTACTGCTGAGTGAAGCAAGGCAGGCTATGAAGGAGAGACATTATATATCCCCACTTAATATATACCTAGTGTCTGCATTTTATGACTGAAACTGATTGACTAAAGGATATAGAAATGGTTGTGAATACCAGATATAGTGTTGATGAAACAGTAGAGTCTAAGGAAGGACATTTAGAAGAAAAATCGTGGCAAAGCATTACTGAGACAAAGAAATGAGGTATTATCTGTTGAAGATAATTTTAGAGTATCATCAACTGGAGTAGGGAGAAATGTACACATGTTGGAATATTCACTTTGTAAGCTAAATAGCATGATTGAATGTTTAAAAGAACATGAAATAAAAAATAAAATTAAATTTGCAAATAAAAGACTTTAATACCTTTCTCTTTTAGAAATTGGTAAAAGTAGGCAAAATATAAGTAACTGTATGGAAGACTTTAACATAATTCAATTTGAGCTAATTGACCTAACAACTGCAGAGTTGGAATTGATATCAGACTTACGAAACATTCACTATGCTTGGTATAGTAATCTGCAGAAATGTAAAATATAATACATTTAAAAAATGTATATTACATAGAATAAACTTTTTACCACAAAGCAATTAAATTATAAATAATTGTATAAGGTATTTAAAATCTCAGGAAGAATTAAATTACCATGATACTGTTTAAAAATTAAGTGATACTTTTCTAAACAACTTACATATTACAGAAGTAATCATTAGGATATGTGTATGTACATATTTTTATATATGTTCACATACACACAAATGTACCCTTATGATATATTTCAAACAGGATAATAATTAAAACATATAGAGTGCCAAAATTTGTGAAAATATGCCAAAAATAACTTCTTAAGGGGAATTTTAATGATTTTCCAAAGTTTTAATAATTTCTCTGATCTCTTTTGTGAATATAGTTAGGTCATGTATCCTTAGATTCTGCTTTTGATCATTTGCCTATTTAATCTCAAATATGTTTCCCATCGTTTCCCTGGTTATTCAGGTATTCTAGAGGTCAGTTCTTGCAAATTAGATTTTTTTTTTTTGGAGAGGTTTTTGCTATAGGGCGCGTGTGCTTGCCAGATAGACAGAGACATAGAAAGCGAGAAATCACACCCCGGGGGGATGGTCACGCTGCAATCCCTTCTCCTTCATTCTCCTCTCGGGATCTTGGGTACGCACGCACACGCACCCGGCATGAGTTTTAAGCCACCGGGTCCAGGACGCGAACCGTGGTCGACTATGTGGGAGTCCGGCGACATAGCCATTGCGCTAACTGCTGGTTCCCGCAAATTACATTTTCTAAGCTCTTCAGCCAGCTGGCTTGAGATCAGTTTCAGTTAGTGGAAGACATGTACAGGAAGTTGGCAGGTGCCAAAAGTGTGATAGGTAGGTGATTGCTCCTACTTTTCTCTCTGCTAATGGTAACATCTACACCATTACCTGTGTCCCCTATATGGTTTTAATTCTTATTAGGTTACTGTGGCTTGTTGTTTCTACTAGTATGACTTTCTTTCTTTATATCTTCAATCTTTTCCTGATTATAATTTGACTAATTGTGTCGATTGATTAGAGGGAGATAATTAACTGACTATACTACTCTCCTTAGTACAGTTTTATTTATTTATTTATCATATCATAAGATTACATTTTATGTGTTCTTTAAATCATGAGTCAGGAGGCACTCAGTATTTGGCAAGAACCAGCATCTGTGTCTTCCAAGTGGAAGGTCAGATACTGATGTGTGATAAATTAATTAAATGGTATCTACCTCCTACAGGCTTTGGTGATTCTTATTTTTATAATTCTTAGTATCAGCATTCATTGTATTTAATGGCTACACTTATCAACCAAACAATTATCAATTTATTTATTCATTTGTTTATTTCCCCTGTTAAAATATTTACTGATAGCTTCTGTATCACTGATCTGACATTTTCCAGTCTTCTTGTAACAGAGGAAAACATTGCAAGACTAGAATGTGAACACTGAACAATGCATGAAGGTACAGGCCTTTGAAGAAGAAACTGAGAATGTAATTTTCTTAGTGTGGTGAGATAGTCTGCAATATTATAACATAGTCAATATTTAAAGAGCTGCAACTCAAAATGGATAAGATAAATTGAAGAATTGTGATTTAAGTGCAAATTAAATTCTCAAAAGCATTAAAATATAGGTTTTGCATATAATTGATGAAGCAAAGGGAGAGTATAAATATTACGTGGTAATTAGATTCGTCTGTGGTAAAACAGGTAGCTGATGATTTATTTTTCTATGTCAGGAACAAGTTTAAAAACAAATGGAATGAACAGCAATTACTGTCTTATGGCTTTTAAATAAAGTCATAAATTTAAAGCTTGAAGCTTCACTTACCATTCTTAAAAGCCATTTCAAACCTTGAACCTCTGAGGAGTTTATTGTCCTGTATTATTAGAATTTTCCAGTTTGGAAGCATTTTCCATTTACTCAGGGTTTAAATTGTACAGTACTATTAATACATTAGTAAGAGCAATTAATTCTATTTTTATGTAAAATAAGTATTCACAAAATATTAACTAACTAATAATTAAATAAAATCTTATTAGGACAAATACAATGCATATTATGAGTATGCTCAAAGAAAAAGATAAATACTTGTTAACATAATAATAAATTAATTATTAAATTAATCATTAATTAAATTAATAATAAATTAATCAAATATTTTCACATCAAAATTTATAAAAAGTGGAGTCTGTATACTGTTTCAAATGAATGACATTTTCCTACTTAAAAGAAAAACTTAAAACAGTCCATTAAAACCTAGAAAGTTGCAGCCTTTCTTCTGCTTATGTTAGGAAAATAAAACAAATTTAAGTTCAAAAATACAAGAAACCCTTTATAATATTTTCTTCACCTTTCAATCTCATATCACTTCTAATCTCTCCCTCCAACAGAGTCTTTACGTTCTAAGTTTTTAATATACCCTCTCTATCATCTTTGTACTTGCCATTTTCTCTGCTAAAACAACCAGTATTCTTCCATTTTACAGCTTAGCTTCTCTTCATCTTTCTTGGATCATGTAAGGTTTGCCTTTCTTGTGGAAGTCTGCCTTAACTGCTCTTCCTAAATGTTCCCATCATCCCTTGAACTCCCCTTTTGGTCATCATATGCTGTGCTATATTGCCACACATACAAGAGGCCTCCAAAAAGTTCATGGAAAATGTGTATTTTGTAAAAATTACATGTGGACTTTTTTTGGGTACCCAAATAAACTTATACTTTAATTCCATTTTTCTACAGACTTTTTGCAATCCCATGCTATTAACATGATTAACTTATTTCATAAAAAGATCTATGAGGGGAAAGTTAAGATAAAAAGCATAAGCACAATAAATAAATTTAGGATTTGGGTTAGAGAACCAGTCGTATCTCAGTTATCTTAGATAGTATACATTCTAGGCACCAAATATATACTTACTGCATACATAAATTACTCTCAAAATATAGACCTTTGGTTTGTATCTCATAATTAGGCTCTCCTATCTCATCTCATAGTTCTCATAGTGTTTAGGAAATTGTCCTTGCTATGAAGTCTTAGTTTCTTTTGGCTCTAGTACATATTTTTTTTTTTTTGAGAGATTTTTGCTAGAGGGCGTGTGTGCTTGCCAGAAAGACAGAAAGAGACAGAGAGACAACAAGCGAGAAATCACCCTGGGGGGATGGCCATGTTTCAGTCTCTTCTCCATTCTCCTCTCAGGATCTTGGGTACATATGCACACATGCTTGGTGTGAATTTAAGCTACCAAGTCTGGGACTCGAACACGGTCAACTACATGGGAGTCCAAGGACATAGTCGTTACACCAACTTCTGGTCCCATCTAGTCCATAATATTTCAGAGAACCTGGGAACCAGCAGTTAGCGTAATGGCTATGTCGCTGGACTCCCACGTAGTCGACCGCAGTTCACGTCCCGGACCCGGTGGCTTAAAACTCACGCTGGGCACGTGTGCATGCGTGCCCAAGATCCCGAGAGGAGGACAGAGGAGAAGGGATTGCGGCATGACCATCCCCCCGGGGGGTGATTTCTCCCTTTCTGTCTCTCTGTCTCTGTCTGTCTGGCAAGTGCACACGCCCTATAGCGAAAACCTCTCCAAAAAAAAAAAAAAAAAAATTTCAGAGAACCTGAAAGGATTTGTGAATCCTATTCTTACAAAATTTATATCCCAACTTTGCATTCAAGAATCTTTTTGACTTATGGTTTATTTTTCTTTAGAGTAGCAAGTAACACTGAGATTAATCTATTTCAGTTCTCAAAATGAGTTTACGACAGAAAAGAATTTACAGTGGTTATTAAATGACATTACAAACATTTGGTGATCTAACGAAATAATAGTTAGAAATGTGGTTAAAAATTTTAATATTCAAAAATTATCTGTTAGTCAAACTCATAGGAGAGCTCCTGGTCATGCCATACCCCTATGTCTTTAAACAATGTCTATCTCTACCTTGGGTTGAGAGTCAGAATAATGAAAAACAATTCGCACATACTTCTTAAATGCTCTTCTTTTTCTTTTTGTTCATGAGACATTGTAAATTATCCTAAAATCCTTGTTTTAAAAATATTTATTTATTATTTAAAAATTTGATATAGAGCATGTGAGCTCACCAGAGACAGAGAGCTAGAGAGCTAGAGGATATATATATATATATATATATATATATATATATATATATAGAGAGAGAGAGAGAGAGAGAGAGAGAGAGAGAGAGAGAGGGAAAGTATGAGATCAAGCTGCCAGGTCCAAGAATCGAACTGCAGTAAGCCATGTGGGAATACATTGCCGCAACCACCATGCCACCTACTGGCCCCATATTCTGAAATCTTAACATAGGGTCCTAATGACTCTCCATAATTTGATCTTAACCCTGAGACCACATTTTACTGAAAGCGCTATAGATTTGCTCTTTGTCCAAAAGCTACTGATTGCTCTGAATATATGTTGCCACTTACAGGTTGGGAATTAGTTTATTTTTCAACTCAGAAAGTTCTAGGTACATTATTTCTAAAAAATTTTGTTTGAAATCTGAAGTGTTCATTCTTTAATAACTTTTTTATTTAGAGGTTTTTGCTATAGGACATGTGCAGTCATCAGAAAGACAGAAAGTGAGAAATCACCCCCCCCCCCCCCAGGGGGATGGCCATACCGCAATCCCTTTTCCTCCATTCTCCTCTCGGAATCTTGGGCATGCATGCACATGCGCCCAGTGTGTTTAAGCCACCGAGTCTGGGACTTGAAACATGGTCAACTATATGGGAGTCCAACGACATAGCCATTACACCATCCTGGTTCCAATAACTCATTGTTTTTTAAAATACGTAACAAATGTAGCAAAAAAAAAAAAAAAAAAAAGCTAATTGACCCTTTTGACATTCTGTCTCTTAATTTCTTTACCCTTAGCCATAAATTTATTTTGCTCATTCTATATTTCTTGAGTTACCTTTGGTGATAGTCTCACTAATAGTTGTACTTTTATTTAATACGGCCCTCTTTCTCTGTTTTTATTATGAAATTTTCCTCACCAATATTCAAGAGTCCCTAACCATCCCCCACCACCACCCAGGCCTCTGCTATCCACCAAATCAGTCTCAGCCAGACTGGATTACAAGCACCTACTATGTGCACCTGGTGTGTTCATGGAGGTTCCTAGATGGGACATGAACTCAGGAACTTTCCTGTGTTGATCCAGCCATGCTACCACTGCAACACTGCCTGACCCCATCAAATTTTGTATGAGAAGTGTTCAGCAAAAGAAAAACTAGGAAACGTAGATTGAACAAGAAAACTATGTTTCCTATGAGGACCAATTCCATACAGGACATAAGGAATATCTTCTTTAGGAATCATAGGATGCTGCAGGACCAGCAGATAGCGTAATGGCTACATCGCTGGACTCCCATGTATTCAACCACAGTTCGAGTCCCAGACCTGGTGGCTTAAACTCATGCCATGTGCATGCATGCATGCCCAAGATCCCAAGAGGATAATGGAGGAGAAGGGATTGTGGTATGGCCATCCCCCCATGGGGGGTGGTGGTGGTGATTTCTCGCTTTCTGTCTTTCTCTGTCTTTCTGGCGAGTGCATGCGCCCTATAGCAAAAAGCTCTCTGAAAGAAAAAAAAAAAAAAAAAAAATTATATATATATATATATATATATATATATATATATATATATATATATATGGTGCTGGGACCAGCAGATGGCATAATGATCATCTTGCCAGATTCCCATGTAGTCTCTGCAATTCGTGTCCCAAACTCAGTGGCTTAAAACTCATGCCAAGCACATGCGTGTGTTTACCTAAAACCCTGAGAGGAGAATGGAGGAGAAGGGATTGCAGTGTAGCCATTTCCATAATGGGTGATTTGTTGCTTTCTGTCTCTCTGTCTCTCTCTGTTTCTCTAGCAAGTGCACACACCCTATACCAAAAATCTCTCTTAAGAAAGAAAGAAATAGAGGGTGCTGAGAATAATTCTGAGTGCACACACATCACCATGCTAGGTATTGACTAGAATTAACATGTTGTAATAGGCCCATTGTCCTCAAAAGGATTGAGAGACAGTCAGCATTATCTATATTGTATTATCTGTATAGCATTTTTTCCCTTGAAGCTAAGATTGTTAAAGGTAGAGATAAATAATGTACTCAGAAAGAGAAAAACAGTATGTATAATAGCTAATTATTGATGAAATTCACTGCTCATTTCTTTCTCAATTGACTGATACAGTCTTGTTTCTTTTCTCAAGCTTGTTTTTCTGAATAGAGAAAACATGACATCTGTCCTTGTCCTTCACATTCACTTTCATTCATTGTTTTTTTTCCTTTAGGTTCAAACACATTTTTAAAAGAAGCTGAAATAATTAGTATTATATAATTAAATAAACTCTCACAAATTATTTTTTATGGATATAGTCCTTAGTCTTTAGTCCTCAAATAAAGTAAGAGGAAAACGCTTATTACAAAAGTTGAAATAATGTACCAATACAAGATAATAGAATGTTTACAAAGGAAAATACTAGAACAACTATAATGAAATATTATTGCAGTAGGTTTGATTTATAAGAAAGGAATCTTCTCAGATTCTGTGATAATTAGACAGCTAAGCAATAACTGAGTCAGATACATACAATATGCAATAGCCATATTAAATGTGTTTTTAAAACTAGATTCATTTATCTGAAAACCTGAAATTAAGTCTCTGTGTTCCATAAGTAATTCAATATGACCTTGAAAAAAAGATAATTTCAATACACGTTGTGTTTCTGATTTCCAAAATTCACTCTTTCTTAGATACTAAAGGATCAGGACCTGATTGCTAAACAAAACCGTTGCCACGAAATACCAAAGAACATGAAAGACAGAAATTGACATAGTATAAAGAGAAAACCTTAATCTTCATTATAGTTATTATTACATTGACAAGTAGAAAAATTGCAGGGAAGCCAATGATGTGAAAAGCTCATAAAATAATAAATTGTGAGGCAGAGGCATGGTAGGTAAGAATGAGTCGGATTTGTTTCACTCCTTATAAGACATAATATTTTAATTTTTCAAATAAAAGAAATAGTTCTACCTTATACAGATAAATGCATTTTTAAAGATTTTTCATACTCAGGAAAGTACAATTTAGTATTTACATTATCCTTTTACATTATGTAAGTCTTAATACAACATTGTCATAGATGTGAATAATCTTGTGTGGGCACAGTTGAAATACACATTAAATGTGATTCAAATAATAAAATCCTATAACATATTCACTTAACTATATCAGGCAAATGATACAGCATTTATTATAATACAAAGTGTATTAATAATGAAAGTGATGGTAAAAGATTGGGATTTCCTTCCATTTATTATTATTTTTTTAATCCAAAAGTAAATGAAGTATTCAGTAATTAATCTACTTAACTTTCTGGAGCTGGTTCCCATACTCTAACCTGTAAAGTAAAAATTAAGACATTGTCACTTAAATTTAGTGAGAAGGGAGAAAGGAAAATACAGTAGTCACCCCTTAGCTACAGGGTATTCATTCTAAGATCCCCAATATCTGAAAGTGAAGATACTACCAAACTCAAATATACTATTTTAAAAATATATCCACATCTATAATAAAATGTAATTTATATGTTATAAATTTCTTTACAATAAGAAATTAACAACAATAAAATAGAACAATTACAACAATATGTCATAAAGTTATATAAACATGGTGTCATAATATTGTACTGTATTCACCCTTTCTGTTGTCATGTGAGATGATAAAATGTCTACATGAGATGAAATGAGATGAATGACATTAGCATTATAATGTAGTGTTTAACAGTTGAGAATTGTGACCCCACAGCAGTGGCATGCCAGTACTGCTCTTCTACAAGCTGAGACCATTTGGGAGGCCAGAGTTTGATTCCTGATCCATCTGAAAAGCCTGACACTGTAATGTATGCCTGTAGTGCCAGATACTTGGGTGGCTGAGGAAATAGAATCATGACAGAGCAAGGCCCCAAGTTAAAAAAAAAAGTATATATTGTCAATTTTAGGTATTTTTCACTTAATATTTTTGGACCACAGATGACTATAGGTAACCGAATCTACCAAAAGCAAAACCATAGATGTAGGGGAGGGTACTGTAATTACAGTATTACAGATACTATGATAAAGCTATAAAGCATGCATTTAGAATGGACTATGATAAAGCTATAGAGTATGCTATAGAATATTTAGAAGGGAAGAGAATTTTTCTAACTAATAAGGAAAGGCTTCAAAAAATAAATCTGAATTTGGTAAATAAAGACACAAACATACATCAAGAATATATTTTGAAGGTCTTCCCTGCTATACTATAAAATATTTAGAGCCAAATAAATTTATTAAACAAGTAGGTATTGTAAGAAGTACTTTTCCTAGCAATACTTTTGTTATCAGTAGTTGGTGATAGATTAGCAGGAGCAGACTCTGGGAACAAGGATACCAGTTGCAAGACTATTTCACAGGTTCAGACAAGGGGGTTTAGTAAAAGTGGTGGAGTTTGAGATATAGAGAGGAGAAAGAAAAGTAATCCATAATGGTAGAAGTAGAATATATAAAATTTGTTGGAAAATAAAAAGTGAATGTTTCAAAGGACAGAAAATAAAAATTATAACTATAAAATTAATATGTATAAATTAGAAAAAAACAGTTTAAGATATATTTGCGGAGATTCTCATAAAAACTAATTTATAATAAATATAAATATCTAATCTAAGAAAAATTTTAAAATACAGTTGCTTATTTCCCTTAGCATAATGTTGTCAAGTTTCCTGCATGTGACAGCATATGACAATATAATAGATTTTTCTTCTTTTTTATGGTTGAATAGTATTTCATTGTATGCATATACTCCATTTTCTACTAGGCACCTAAAATGATCAAACTCATAGAAGCAGAAGGGGGAATTGTGGTTGCCAGGGTTGTGTGGAGAGGAAACTGGGAATTTGATGCACAATGGGTGCAGAAACTCAATCATCCAAGGTGAAAAAGTTCTAGAGGTCTGCTGTACAACTTTGTGCTGATAGCTAACAATACTGTATGTACACTTAAAAAGGAAATTAGGTGTAGATTCCATGCTATGTGTGTTTTGTTTTGTTAACCATGATTAAACAATACACTAAATGATGGAACTAAGGCTTTGAAATTTGAGATAGAATGCAATTAAGTAATTTATAAATTAGAAAATGAACGTTCTCATTATCCTACTTCTAAGGCAGATTAAGGTGTGTTAGTATAATAAATATTTATTTCTCATTCACCCCAAATTTGATGTAAGTTAAGGAGTATTCTTCATCTTAAATCTCTCTGTTTGGAACATAGGGCCTCCAAGGTCCTTACTGAAAATTTGTATTGTAAGTTTTTTATAGTAGGCTGAGAAATATGGTCTAGTGTGTCTTAAGAGAAAGTAATAAATTAAGCACACATCTCTGACATATCAGAAGTAATTACTAATAATAATCTGTTGTATGTAATTATAGTTACATTTATTTTATGACTATATAAAATTACACATAAACATAATTTTTGTTATTTCGTTTCCCATTTATGGTGCTTAAAACTCAGTAAGTTTAATTTTGGGGTGTATAATCTTCCAATCTATTTTAACGTTTTAATGGCAGCATCATTATCCTTTTTGATATTTGGTTTAACATTGGAATTGAGAAAAATGCAGGATTCAAGGAACATCATAAGATTTTAAATTTGAGTACTGTTATTTTGAGCTATAGGAAAGGCTAGCTCAAGGGAGATCAAGAGCTCTATTTGGACTCGTGAAATTCAGATGGCTATTAGCATGTAAATGCCAAGTGGACAATCAAATATGGACTGTGGAACTCGGCCATATTTAATGTGACTGATATATGTTCCACAAATGCCATCTATGAAGAACTAATTTTCTACATATGTAGATTATTTCTGCTGTTTTGTTCCATGATATAGTTTGTGTTTTTTTTTTCAAAACTAATTCCTCAGTCTTCCCCTTTCAAGTAATAAATGCTTCTATTCAACATCTTTCAGATAAATGATTGCTTGATAAATATCCTTTATAATAATCCCTTGTAAGAATCTTATATAAATCTCTCTATTTTTATTATTGTTTTTTAACTTGAGCTTATTTGAGTGAGCTTTAGCTCCTTAAAAAAACAGATGTCCTGACAATGAGATTTTTTTTACAATGATTATATTTATTTTATTTATTTATTGCCAGATGGTACACATACTTATCAGTGAGAGAGAGAGAGAGAGAGAGAGAAAGTAACTCCCACTTCCAAATGGAGTGTAGTGGTATGCCACAACAATCTTTTTTCCTCCATTTTTTTTCCTTCCCTTTAGTATTGTGGGCATGCATGCACTGTGCCCAGAATGTTTTTCAAGCCATGAAGACTAAGATTTAAGCCATGGTCAGCTGTGTGAAATTTGGCTCCATTAACTGCTGAGCCATGGGGCTGGCCCATTATGTTTAAGGCATAAGTTACAAACAAATAAAACAAAAAAATCAAATAAACTTTTTTGAATAAAACTTTATGTGAATAATAATAACATAAAAATAACCAAACTTTCATTAACATAAGTGAAATGCAAATAGAAACCACAACAAGAGCTCAACTACCCTTGTCAGGATGGCTGTAATCAGAAGTACAAAGAATTAAGACTAGTGGGATCAGCAGTTAGAGTAATGGCTATGTCGCTGGACTCCCACGTAGTCGACTGTGGTTCGCGTCCCGGACCCAGTGGCTTAAAACTCACGCCGGGCACATGTGCGTGCGTGCCCAAGATCCCAAGAGGAGAATGGAGGAGAACGGATTGTGGCGTGGCCATCACCCATGGGGGGTGATTTCTCACTTTCTATCACTCTGTCTCTCTCTGTGTCTGTCTGGCAAATGCACGCGCCCTATAGCAAAAACCTCTCCAAAAAAAAAAAAGAATTAAGACTAGCAGATGGCGTAATAGTTATGTTGCTGGACTCCCATGTATTTGACCACAGTTTGAATCCTGGACCCCGCAGCTTCAATCTCTCACCAGGCACATGTGTGTGTGTGTGCGTGCATGCCCAAAATCCTGAGAGGAGAATGGAGGAGAAGGGATTGTGGCATGGCCATCCCCCCTGGAGGGTGATTTCTCACTTTCTGTCTCTCTGTGTATTTCTGGAGAGCACATGTACCCTATGGCAAAAACCTCTCAAAAAATGCACAATATATGTAATACTCAATGTTGAAGAAGATGAATATATCTATATCCTTGATTTGATTATTGAATGCTATATGATTTTGAAAGACATTTTTTTTTTTTTTTTTTTGGAGAGGTTTTTGCTATAGGGCGCTTACGCTCGCCAGACAGAGAGAGACAGAGAGACAGAAAACGAGAAATCACCCCCCCCCCCCCCCGAGGTGATGACCACGCCACAATCCCTTCTCCTCCATTCTCCTCTTGGGATCTTGGGCACGCACGCACACGTGCCCGGTGTGAGTTTAAGTCACCGGGTCTGGGACTCGAACTGCGGTCAGCTACGTGGGAGTCCAGCGACATAGCCATTATGCTAACTGCTGGCCCCTTGAAAGCCATTTTTAATCCCTCCTAGGATAGCAATTATATGTAAAACAGAAATTACAATAACAACAAGAAAACATAAAAAATTAAGCACAGTTGATAAAAATAAACATTTCAAAAATGTGTTGAACCACATCTTATATATTTTTGAGATATTTTTGTTTATAAATTGTAACACTCCCTCTCTCTTTAAGCTGGTATCATCACTTAATGAAGTGATACAAGTGATTCTATAGTGACAATTAGTTATCACTGACTAAGCATCTACTTTTCTCCTTCTGTGTCTTTATAGAATTTCATAATTTATTCATATTTGCATTCTCCTTCATTTTACTCTGTGTTTTATGGAAGCAGTCCTCAATACCTTTTGTCTTCACTTGTGCCTGGTTTGATATTGGCATGTGGCATAACACATTAGAAAAAGTTTGCTAGGGGATTAAGATGAGAATATATGAAGACAATATTTCTTCTTCCTTTGGAGAACTTCTAAAATATGAATTGATGCCTTGATATGTCTTAGTCTCTTGGAGACATGATGTTAATTAACTGCACTGAGGTCAACACTGATACCCAGAAAATGGCAACAATATCATATAGCATAGAACCAGCCTGTAGCCTCTTGGTTAAGGTGATTGGATGCCACATGCCCAACTGTGTGGTTCAAGTTATGAACTTAGCAGCTTGACAGACACACTGGGCACAGGTGTGTGCATATCCACAATTTCAAAATGAGAAATTGAGGAGAAGGAATTTCAGTGTGATCATGACCCATGTGGGTACTTTCTCATTTTTCCTTTTCTCCCTCATTTCCCTGTGAGTCCATGTGCCCTTTGGCAAAATTTTAAAAAATGGCCCTGAGTTGTTGATGATGCTTTTAAACTCTGAAATAGCTTATACTGGGAAGGACCTACTCTCCAACCTGTACATAATATGAGAAAATATATTCTATCCTTTTTTAAAAGAGCATGATCAAGCTGGATTTTTCCCTTATTTTTAGCTGAAATAGTCAAATCATTACAAGTATTCAGGATAATATGTGATTTTAAAAATTGTCTTGAATTATGAATATTTTCACCTTGGATACAGTGATGAGCAAGGGAAGAAAATTATCACATTTGATACAGTATATTGTAGTTCAGGTTGCCCAGTAACTCTTTCAAATAATTTTAATTATATTCTTACATTGCCTGTCTTGTACATGAACTGTGAATTTAAAAACTTTCTAAATGTTTATACTGTATTTACAGTATTCATTTTATTTTTGTTAAAAAAATTTTTTGCAGAGTGTATGTATTCACCAGAGATAAGGAGAGAAGTAGGGGAAGAAAACACCCTCCATGGGGAATGATCGCACTGCAATCCCTTCACTTTCATCTCTCCCTTCTTTAAGGATTTTGGGCACATACATACCTGGCATTGCTTCTCAAGCATCCAGGTCCAAGACTTGAACTGTGGAATAAACTATGAGGGATCCAGCTGCCTTAACCACTAGGCCTTGGAGACAGCTCTAAAGTAATTAATTCTTAGCAATTCCAAATTAGCTGGTTACATCTTGAAATATCATTCACTAAGATATTAGAAGAAAACTGGCAACTACATTTCACTAGTGATTTCCAACCTGATGTATTAGTGTTGGCTACCAGTTTTTCATGACTACTTAAACTAACTAAAGTCAAACCTCAATATTCAGATTCTGTAATTTTTAATTCAACTACTTGCTAACATGTATTTATAACACAATACTTAATACGCATGGTGCTTTTGCCATCATTCATGAACATCTATAGAGACAAATAATTTGAGTTGCCTAATACAGAATGGCTGAGAATAGAACAAGGTATTACTCTTGTTTCAATCCTCATCTTCTAAACAAGTGTCTGTTTTTAACTTAAATAATATGTTTTTCTGCAAATTTTGTTTTTTCTTGGTGACTTTAATGTTTAAAATTCTCCTAGCATAGTGCTGAAGTGCTGCCTGGTATTGCTGAATGCAAGAAAACTGTGATCTGCCATACTGAGAAAACACCTGTTAGATAAACTCTGTTCAGGCTTATGGTGCTGTGAGTTCAGTGTCAGTGATTCTACATTATTTATCAAATAAAGTGTTTTTAAACAGAAATATAGAGACCAGCAGTTAGTGTAATTGCTATGTCACTGAACTCCCATGTAATTGACCACAGTTTGTGCCCTGGACCTGGTGGCTTAAACTCACGCTGGGCACGTGTGCATGCGTGCTCAAGATCCTGAGAGGAGAATGGAGGAGAAGGGATTGCGGTGTGGCCATCCCTCCTTGGGGGTGATTTCTGGCTTTCTGTCTCTCTGTCTCTGTCTTTTTGGCGAGCACACGCAAAAAAACCTTTCCAAAAATAAAACCAAAAAAAATCCCAGAAATATACACATAACAAGGTTATATGTTGATTTGTTGACAAAAATGTGTGACAGAGGTACACAAGAGGCTAAACCATATATTTCCCATAGAGACTCAGTATTTCCTGGCTCACGATTTCTGGTGACTAGCCATGCTATAGCATGGCTACCATGAATAAAACTCACCTCTGCGTGTGTACATATTTTATATAATATGCATATTTTATATTTAAAACTATATAACTTTATTTACTTATTTATCTTTTACATAAAATGGATTTTATTTTGAAGGTTGCAGGTTGTTTTTGGTAAAGTTTTTGTTATTTATGTCATTATTTTCTATTTATTTTTCACTTGGAATTTTGATTAGACTATTTTAATTATATGGTGTTTTTAGTCTAAATTATTGCTGAAAGGATTTGCATTTAAAGATTTCCTGAAATTGTAACATCTTTTCATTTTTTTTTTTGAGTAAATACCAGCTGGAAATAGAGAATGCATATTTTCCATAAATATTTAACAAAATATAAATGACAAGAAGAAATATATGCAGATCATTGTTACATAAAGATTAATTTATCTTGGGAACCAGCAGTTAGCGTAATGGCTATGTCGCTGGATTCCCACATAGTTGACCGCGGTTCGCGTCCCGGACCCGGTGGCTTAAAACTCACGCCGGGCGCGTGTGCGTGCGTGCCCAAGATCCTGAGAGCAGAATGGAAGAGAGGGGATTGCGGTGTGACCATCCCCCCTGGGGGGTGATTTCTCACTTTCTGTCTCTATGTCTCTCTCTCTCTGTCTGGCGAGCGCATGCGCCCTATAGCGAAAGAAAAAAAAAAAACCTCTCCAAAAAAAAAAAAAGATTAATTTATCTTAACTTTATATATATAATCAATATTCAGATGAAGAAAAGGACCACTGGGAACCAGCAGTTAGCATAATGGCTATGTCGCTGGACTCCCACGTAGTCGACTGCGGTTTGCGTCCCGGACCCGGTGGCTTAAAACTCACGCCGGGCGTGTTTGTGTGCGTGCCCAAGATCCAGAGAGGAGAATGGAGGAGAAGGGATTGCGGCGTGACCATCCCCCCCTGGGGGGTGATTTCTCGCTTTCTGTCTCTATGTCTCTCTCTGTCTGGCGAGCGCACCCACCCTATAGTGAAAACCTGTCCAAAAAAAAAAAAAAAAAGGACTACTCATGAGACAACCAAAGCCTCCTCTTATGAGCCTTCCCAAATATGTCCCAAAGTAGCTAAAATTCTATTATTTTATAGTTCAATAGTGAAATCATAGAGTATAAACTCTTTTCAAAGTTCCTCCCTCCCTCCCTTTCTTTTTTCCTTTCTTTCTTCCATATGTGAAAGAGTCAGAGAAAGAGGGAGATAAATGGAAAGACAGGGATCCAAAGGGTCCTCATACTGTGATCCACACACTAAGGCTCAATCAGCTACAGATCACTGGTACATGGCATGTTCAGGGAGGTCTCTAGATAAGAACCCAAAACTTTCCTATGTGACTCAACCTTGCAGAACATTGTGTTACCACTGTACCACTGTTAGCCCCTAGGGGATAAACTTCTCAATTTTTTGTTATTTTTATTCAGGGTTATAATTCTGAGATTCATCTAAGTGGTTGCTAGTAATTTGTATTTTTTTTTTTTTTAATTGTAGCTCACTGGGAAATTCTCAACTCTTGTCTAGCAGACAAATAAGGGTAAGTTGCCTGATTTTACATTTTACTCTTTTATCCAGTATTAAAGTTTAATGTAATGAGAATGATTCTTAGTCCACAGATTTGATTGTGCATGAACTGTAACATTAAAAAATAACATTTTCTGGGCCCACTGGTGGAATGGTGGTTTAGGCAGCTGGATCCCATGGCTGACTGTGCGATTGGAATCCCAGACCTGGTGGCTTGAGGAACATGCCAGGCACTTGGGTACACATTCTCAAGGTCCTGAGAGGAGAATGGAGGAAAAGGATTTGCAGTGTGGCCACCACCCCAAAGAGGGATGCTTTGTCTCTTTCCATCTTCCTTTCACTTGTTGTCTCTCTGTTTCTCTCTGGTGAGTGTATACTATATAGCAAATTAATTTTTTTTCCTGTAACTTAGCAAGAGATTTGAAGTTTTTTCTCCCAGTCTTCCTAGATCTGTTTTATTTTGCTATCTTTAGACAACTCAGCCAATCAATAATCAGGATAGGCAAAATCTAAACCTTAGTCACAGATTAATAAAAATGGTGGCCCAGGGACCAGCAGTTAGCGTAATGGCTATGTCGCTGGACTCCCACGTAGTCGACCGTGGTTCGAGTCCCGGACCCGGTGGCTTAAACTCACACCAGGCGCGTGTGCGTGCGCGCCCAAGATCCCGAGAGGAGAATGGCGGAGAAGGGATTGCGGCGTGGCCATCCCCCCTGGGGGGTGATTTCTCGCTTTCTATCTCTCTGTCTCTCTCTGTCTGTCTGGCGAGCGCACGCGCCCTATAGCAAAAACCTCTCCAAAAAAAAAAAAAAAAAAAAAAAAATGGTGGCCCAAAAGTCTTCTATCACTGCTTTTATGTATTCTTGCTTTCAGGGCCTCTTCTTAGCCTGAGGATAACCTGCTGTTTTTGTGTCATGACTATAGTAGTTTTCACTGGGATTACCTATGATTTTGCTTATTACCTATCATTTGCACACAAAAGTTTCTGTCCTAACCTGATCAGTTCACACAGTGATGCTAAATATCACAGTATATGTCTATTGGTATTAAGGACTTTTCAACATTCCTTATTTTCCCTTTCCCCTTCTTACCCAGCCAGGGATAGTATCTTTTTAGTTTCACAATCATCTTTTTTTTCCTTTATGTGTTTTTAGGATATTATGTTCATTCTCCCCTTCATTTCATCTTCTCTGCACACCTTTTAAGCTTAGACTTATTTTTTTAATCTTTTTTTTTTTTTTTAGGAGAGGTTTTTGCTATAGGGTGCGTGCACTCGCCAGACAGACTGAGAGAGACAGAGAGACAGAAAGCGAGAAATCACCCCCCAGGGGGGATGGCCACGCCGCAATCCCTTCTCCTCTGTCCTCCTCTCGGGATCTTGGGCATGCACGCACACACGACCAGCGTGAGTTTTAAACCACCAGGTCCGGGACTCGAACTGCGGTCGACTACATGGGAGTCCAGCGACATAGCCATTACGCCAACTGCTGGTCCCAAGCTTAGACTTTTTAATGGAGAAAACCAGCAAGACATAAAGGTTCCTTTTTCTTTTTGCTCTCATACATGCTCCTTTTCTATAATAAAGTAGAGAACAGTTTGCACACTTAAATGCAGGAAAGGAATGGGATTGACAATAATACAAGCACTTATTTTAAATTTGGGGCTTTTTTTCTTATCATCAGTCCACCATATTTTATTAGAGGTTCAGAGCTAAAAGGAAGTCACAAATTATTTGTGAGAAAACAAAATAAAAACAAATTCAATGTTTTATATTGGTCTGGCCCAGTTATCTAGTAGTTAAAGGATTTGAATCCCTCATGGCTGACTGCAGTTCAAATCACAGTCCCAGTTGCTTGAAAACTACACCAGACACATTTGTATGCATGCCCAGTATTCCAACAAGAGAAATAAATGGAGGAGGGATTGTGGTATGACCACACCCTATTGGAGGGTGTTGTCTCTCTCTCTCTCTCTCTCTCTCTCTCTCTCTCTCAATCTCTCTCTGGTTCTTGTGAGCACACACACTTTCAGGCAATCAATCAATAGTTGCCTGGACAACCTTTTGGTAGCTTCGATAAATATTTTGAGGAATGTTATTTCTTCTGTGGTAAAGTGACTGGTCTGGAAAAATGAGATGGTACGTATTTACTTTAAATTTTTATTGTTCTAACCATTAAATATCTTGGTATCTTCTGAATTATTAAAGCTCTCCAAATCCAAAACATTCTTGTAGATTCAATTACTTTACTTGTTCTGAGAGTATATATATTAGTTTTATAAAATGTCAATAATAAATAGAGAATTGCAAATGATTTAAAATAGTTCTTTCATTTGGAAGAGAACACTGAAATTCAGAAAGGATAAGTGACAAAACTGAACTTCACATATTAGCCCCAATGGTATACCTTTGCACATAATGACTCTTGTTTTTGTCCAAGGTTAAGTATGTTGGAATTGTATTACCTACATGTAACTTAACTTCACAAAAATGAATTTTTAATTATGGATACCTTTTATAATCATGTGTCATGATCTAGAGTTTAAAAAAAGTGTTATTTTCATATAGTTTAACCTTATTTCTTACAGTGTAGAAATATATTTCTTTTTATCAATAATAACAAATACAAGAATGAGTGGTTATTAATTATTACAAGTCCTTCAATTTAACATTATACTCTGAAATATTATATTTCCTGAAATGTAAACAAGATTTTTAGAAGCAGAAAAAGTATCCTATCTGTATTTCTTTACATCTCAGTTAGTAAATGTCTTATGCAATCACATTGTTAATATGTACATTTATAACTAGCTTTCCCTTAAGATGCACAAACAAATGATGTGGTTGCTAATCAAATCCAACTCCATCCTTTATTTCTTATTACATCACAATTTAAACTAAAGCATAATTTTATTTTATATACCAACAAAATTGTCATTCTGGGAAATAGCTTTCCTTATAAATACTAAGGCCATATAAAATGAATTATTACCGCAGCTAAGTGTGCACTGTGAAACGGCTTAGCAAAATACTACCTTGCATGCCATATTCTTGTCCTGCTTAACAATCGCAATAAAATAAAAATGATAGGGCTGTAAAGAACAGTGTAGAATTAGAAACAGAAATTACTGTACATTACATTGCCATTTGATATGAAGCACTGTAGCTTGCTGACAATAATCTTAATGAGAATTAAACTGACAATATTAAAAATATATTTGCTATCTATTAACAATCAGATTCTCAAATGTATTTATATTGTGTCAACATTACCATGACCATTTTTAAAGGTTCTATGTTAATTAACAGAACATTGAAATCTCATTTGGTGAGAAATTTGAAAACTAAATTAAGCCATCAATAAAATTCTTCAGAAATAACATACTGAGAAAATACAGAAAATTTCAATGGCTTTGAAACTTTAATGTGAAAGACAAATGAAATTCAACTGTGAAGATGTATCATTTGGTACTGACCTTCAAAAAACCTCTTCAGGATTTTGGTCATTGGTTTACTAGGTAGATAATTTGCTTTTGTGTCTATCTCTTCCCAAAAGATGAGCAGGACAATCAGTTATATTTATATACTCAAGCAGACAAATCATTAGTCCTCTATATTGCTGCATTGCCACTGAATAACATAGGTACATTTTTCATTATTTTGAACTCTTTTGGTTAAACACAGCAGAGATCCCAAAATAGGTAAAGTAGGATTAAAATTTGAAGGAGAAAGAGGCATTTTAGCAAAATAAAAGGCAAAACAAAACAAAGCAAAAACTGAAGAAATTGAACAAATTAACAAAATGGCAGGGAGAAAGCTGGACTAAAAGTACATGTGGGTCTCAAACACTGGATCATTCATTTGTTTGTGTTACTTTTACTATTTTTTTCACATTTGTTTCCTGCATAATAGAAAACTTGGCAAATACCAGATTTAGAGTCTCCATAATCTAAGCTTTCTCTGATTTCAAATTTTACTGTCCTAGGTAAAGTTTCTAGTTATTCCAGCCTGGGTTAACTTTTGTTAAAGTAAGGACAGGAACTTCCTTGAAAATGGTGTGTTGTCTCTTGTACAAATTTCAGAGCATTGACTCGCAACCTTAAGGGTTCACATTGCAATTTTCCTCCCTATTATTTCTTGCCATAACTTCCACCTAGATAACTTTTCTACCATTGACATCTTTATAACATTAGAGATTAAAGGGTCTGTTGGATCCCATGATCCAAATGCATCGCTGCCTGAACCTTCCTTAGAATTTTTTTTTTTTTTTTTATTCTATCCCTAGTCTAAATCAATCGCTTAAGTGAATCGCTGCTGGTGTTTTGCTAAATATACTAAATATATTTGCCATGTGTTTTCATTTTCCTTCCAAATAAGAATTCAGACTCTCTTTTTGTATAGTTTAATGGTCTGAAAAGTGGCTCAGGTCTGGTAACTGATTATGGATAGTAATTTTTTATAGGGGTTGCTTTCCTCCTCCTCATAATCCATTGTTAATTTGCTTGATTACAGTATACAGAGGAAGTAGTATCTCTGTGGACTGCCTATGTATCTCTATTCTAGAAATAATGTATTATATCAATCATCTTTATATGTCTCTGAAGATGGGCCCTTTAACTGCCACTCTGATGTTATTGCTCACTGCATGTATCATCTGGCTTTTGGCATTTAAATGCCACCATCTGCTCTTTCAGGGTATCCGTTCCTTTTCTGTTTTTTGGGTTTTTTTTTGGAGAGGTTTTCGCTATAGGGCGCGAGACAGACAGAGAAAGACATAGAGACAGAAAGCGAGAAATCACCCCCCCAGTGGGGATGGTCACGCCGCAATCCCTTCTCCTCCATTCTCCTCTCGGGATCTTGGGCACGCACGCACACGCGCCCGGCGTGAGTTTTAAGCCACCGGGTCCGGGACGCGAACCGCGGTCGACTACGTGGGAGTCCAGCGACATAGTCATTACGCTAACTGCTGGTTCCCAGGGTATCCGTTCCTTTATAGCATCACCGTTGTCTTCAAGGTTCTCAAAGACAGTGATACCCCTCTTACCAGCATGTTCCTTATTTATTTTAATAGAGTGTCCTCTAGTTTTTTCTGAGACAAATGTCGTCAGCCAGTGGATTTTCTAGACTTATATTTAATATCTATTTTATAATTCTCCATTCTCTAGACCTATAATATGTTCCTTTATTATCACACCAATTTTGGCATTTCCACTTAATTTAAAATGAGTCATTGTTTTATCCATGCTTAAAAGAGACATCCTAGTAGTATGATAGCATCATCTCCGGAATTCTTTTTTTTTTCTTTTTTTTTTTTTTTTGAGAGATTTTCGCTATAGGGCGCGTGGGCTCACCAGACAGACAGAGAGAGACATAGAGACAGAAAGCGAGAAATCACCCCCCAGGGGGGATGGTCACGCCGCAATCCCTTCTCCTCCATTCTCCTCTCGGGATCTTGGGCACGCACGCACACGCGCCCGGTGTGAGTTTTAAGCCACCGGGTCCGGGATGCGAACCGCGGTCGACTACGTGGGAGTCCAGCGACATAACCATTACACTAACTGCTGGTTCCCGATCTCCGGAATTCTTAACAGAGTATTAAATCTTGTATCACAGGGGTGTTTTCCCATATCAACCAACTCTCCCTTCAATTTTATGTTATTACTGCTATATCAAACACTAAGGTCCAGCCATATCTCCTGACAGTATTTGTTAACAAGATTCTAAAACTTCTTTGTTTTGGATTACCTCTTTCTTCTTTAGTAACCCAGTTTCTACTCATTGATTATGCTAGGTTTGTGGTTGATTATTGGTCTGATTGTCCAAGGATACATAGGGTGAATCTTAAGGCCTCAACTCACTTTTTAAGGTGTCTACATGATCTTCAGACAAGGGAAGGGGAACTATCTTCTAATCAGGTAATGCACCAATTTTGGGGAGTTGTTATATAAAAATCATAGAAATGGAGTTGTTTCATAAAAATCTGCAAGCACAAAATTCTCATTTGTCCTCATGCCAACAATTCCCTATTAGATTCCAATCATTTTAAGTAAAGCTATAACTTTCGATCTTTACTAAAAGAATAAGATGTTCTAAAGCATAAAACTATGGGATAAAATTCATGAAAATATAAAATTACTTACCTAATTAGCTAAATATGTTTCATTTCCAAAAGAAAAAAAAAATTACCCTACTACAGTGTTTTTTCCCAGAATGATATCAATATTTTCATTATCAGCAGATTCTTATAAATCAGAATAAAGACTTCCCCGTAATATAAAGCATAAAATAATTTACAAAAGATCTTACATGAGTATATATAAAAGAACTAGACATAAGAGAAGTGTTAGTCTAATTTGTGACATTATGGTGACATTTAAAAATTACTTCAATTATTTAATACTAAGTTTACTGAATGAATATGGTGTTGACCCTGTGGTCTAGTGGTTGAGAGCTGGAACAGAGCAGACTATCTGATTGAAGTCCTAGCCTTGGTGGCCTGAAAAATAATATATATATATGTGTGTGTGTGTGTGTGTGTGTGTGTGTGTATGTGTGTGTGTATATGTATATATACATGTGTATATATACATATACACACATATAAGCATATACATATTTGTGTGTATACATACACACACACACACACACATATATATATGCTTTCTCTGTCTCCTCTCTCTGTCTCTAGCAAGTGGATGTACCTTCTGGCAATTAAAGAAAAGAATATAGGGCCAACCATGTGGCCAATGGTTAAGGGAACCAGAGCCCATATAGTAGACTGTGTGGTTAGAGTCCTGGCCCCATTGACTTGAAAGACATGTGGAACACTTTAAGTGTGGGTGCCCAGAATCTTGGTAGGATGGAGAAATAGAAGAGAAGGGACTGCAGTGTGACCATGTCTCATGGAGAGATGCTTTCTCCTCTCCCTCTTTCTCTTTCTGTCTCTCTGTGGTGAGTGCAAGTAACCTCTGGTGTTTAAAAGAAGATAGAATAATACTGAATATTGGTATATTATGAATATTGTAACTAATATATGTAAGGCTTTCAATCTATCTTATATAGGAGGTACTTAATAAGTGTTCCTTGAATAAATGAATTTTAATCACTCAGTGTGGAATAGTTATGTTTATGACAATCATAAATGGCATGTGTCTATGTCAAAGTCTCAGAAAAATACATTATTTTGATTATATTGAGAGTGTGGGAGAAAAGCAAAAGAAACATGTCTTTTATATTATTTTAAACTTCTGTTTTTAGGAGGTGTAAGTTTGGCAAATTTTTAATATATTCTGAGTAAAAAGAATTGGTGATTTCACACCTTAAGGGACTAAAATTCAATTGACATATTTTATTGAATTCTATGATACAAAGTAGCTCTGCAAAGGAATATGCAGTTTTAAATGTAAGTTTATAATATTTTATTTATTGAACAAATCCTGGATTATTATTGAGGTGAAAATATAGGAATATAACTGAGGCATATAGAGGCCTTCAAAATTATTATTATGGCATGATAGCTCATTACTTTTTACTGTTGAATGATAGTCTCCTATATGAATAGACCACATTTTCTTTATTCCTCTTTTAAAACTCACCTTGATTGCTTCCATTTTTTGTTGTGAGTTATGACTAAAACAGCAGTAAACATTCATGTGCAAGTTGTTATGTGTACATAAGTTTTCCACTTATTTGCATAATGCAGTTTTGGGATCACAATGTAAGAGTATATTTACTTAAACAAAAAATTCCTGAAATCTTTCGAAGTGCTTATACCTTTTTGCTTTCCCACCATCAATGAATCATTTATGTGTTTCACATACTCACTAGCATTTGGTATTTTGGTGTTTTGGATTTTAGCCATTTTAACAGATGTGTAAAGGTACCTTATTTTAATTTTCAATTACTATGATGGCATGTGATGTTGCGCATCAGATGTGAATTTGTCATCTTTATATCTTCTTTGGTAAGGTGTCTGTTCAGATATTCTGCTCACTCTTTAACTGGGTTGTTTGTTTTCTACTGTTGAAATTTGAGGGGTTTTGGTGTATTTTGAATACAAGTCTTTTATTACTTAAGTGCTTTGCAAATATACTCTCCCATTCTGAGGCTTGTGTTTTCATTCTTTTCACAGTCTTCCACAGAACAGGCATTTTTAATTTTGATGAAATCCAACTGTTTAAGTTTTATTTCATGTTGTTTTTCAAACTCATTGACAAACCCAGGTCATCTGGATTTTCTTTTATGTTATCTTCTAAGATTTTTATAATTTCTCATTTTACATTTAGTTCTATGAATCATTTTGAGTTCATCTTTGTGAATGGTGTAATATCTGTGTCTGTATTTATTTTTCTGCATGTGGATGTCTTGCTGTTCCATTATCTTCTTTTGAATATAATTATCCTTCCTTCATTGAATTGCCTTCTCTTGCTAAAAATCAGTTGACTACATTTGTTTGGTTGGTTTCTGAACACTATTAGGTCTAGTTGTCTATTCTTTCATGGATAACACATTTTATTGATTACAAACTTGATTACTATATTGTTGAAGTTGAGTAGTGTTTTTCTTTTAACTTTGTTTTTCTTTAATATTGTGTTGACTATTCTTGATAGTTTGCCTTTATATATACAAGTAACATCAATATATTTATATCCTTAAGGTAAATTGCTGGGATTTTTATCAGGATTGTATTGACCTATAGATCAGGTTGAGAACTGACATATTAATAGTATTGAGTCCTCCTATCCATGGATCACAGGATAGTTCTCCATTTGTTTAGTTGTTGTTGTCGTTCTTCTTTTTTAATTAGAATTTTCTTCCTACAGCTCTTGTACATGTTTTGTTAGTTTTATACTAAGGAGTTCATTTTTTGTGCTAATGTAAATCATACTGTATTTTAATTTCAAATGCTAGTTGTTCCTTGCTGATGTATGGAAAAACAATTAGCTTTGATATATTAAAGTCACATAATGCAATATTGCTATCATTGCTTATTAGTTTCAGGAGTTTTTTTTAATTTCTTTGAATTTTTTACATAGACTTTTATCTCAACTGTGAAAAAAGAGATTTACTTCTTTATTCCAAACCTATATTGTCGGCGTCCGCCCCCGGGCTTGGGTCTGGCTGAATCATGATCAGGGGGCTGCTGGTGAGGAAGAGAAAGAGGACGAGAAAGAGAAAGCCCTCCATCTTACCAGGACCTGGGAATTGGGAAGAATGAGGCAAAGGGATAGAGTAGAAATGGACACAGGCAGCCTGAGTCTAGGTAGCCCAAACAGCTTGCGCCGCCCAGATGAACTGGACGTCTTTATTTATAGAACAAGGAGACCTTACATATGTATGTTTTACAACACTTCATACATTGGTTGCCAGGTTACAGATAATAAGAAGCAGTTAACAAATCTATGAGGGCTTAGTCACACCAGGCCAGGTGTATCCCTTGGTAATCCCATCAAGAGAACATCTCCATCTTCCTTCCTAATGCAGAGAACTAGCTGTAAGGTGTGGGGAAGGAGCTAAAGAACTTCTCCATAAGCAGTGCACCACCACACCCAGAGTAGGCTAAAGAACCTTTCAGATGCAGAGCAGGGATTGGACTTTACTAATTGGGGTCAAGATGTTTCTTGAAGTCCATCAGATGTGTCTGTTGGAACGCCCCTAGCAATTTCCACCCTTGCTTTGTCTGCAGCCAAGGTCAAGGAAAGACAAGTTACAAGGTTCTGCCAAACCCCAAAAGAGCATGTGGTGTTTGCTCAGAACATGTCCCCACACCTCAGATTCTCTCTTAAACGTGTCCCCACACTATATGATTTTCATTTTCTTTGTCTCAATAAATTACCGAAGACCATTAAAACACTTTATAACAATGTATTCCCAATTCATGTATTCCAAATTCTTTTCTTCTGTCCCTTACAACATTGATATTATTTATTTCATTTATCCATTAGTTATATTTACCCAGTACATTGTTGCAATCATTAATTTGAACATACTATTATTTGTTAGCTTAATTAAAAATAAGAAAAATAAAGGATTTTATTGTACCTTCAGATTACACACATTCTTTTTTACTTTATTTAGATTTATCAATTTGATTCATATAATTCTTCTTCTTCCTGAAAAAATTATTTTAGTATTACTTGCAAGGCAGATCTACTAACAACAAATTCTCTCAGCTTGTGTTTGTCTGAGAAAGTATTTTTGCTTCACTTTCATAGGATAATCCACTGTATACAGAATTCTAAGTTGTTGGTTGTCCCCGCGTTCTAATATTTTAATCCACTACCTTCTAATTTGCATAGTTTCTGAAGAGAAGTCTCATATAATTGTATCATTTTTTCTTTGTAGAAATGATTCCTTCTCTAATTCCCATTCAGTTTCTTTCAGTATTTTTCTTTGTCTTTGATTATATGCAGTTTGAATATGATACTCAGTTTGTTCAGTTTTTTATTATTGGGGGAGGAATGATAATTTCCAAATTTTTACCCATAAGACCCAAAACAAGAAGATACATTGTCATGATTTTTGCTAAAGATACAATATACATGTATGCAATACAAATGTTTGTGCACAATTTTGTGTATTTAGTTAGCATATTGAATCTTAACTCTGGGTTTGTTTAAAAGTGATACTATATAGAATACATTATTTTGTAAACTTTTCATATTTTCAATTTTTAATTTTTTTATATGTGAAGTAATAGTTCATTCATTTGCACTGTGATGTCAGACACATCATATAAATATTAAAGATGTGTTTGTTATTTTGTTGCAAAATATTTAAATTTTATTTTCTAATTTAAAAAATTTCATGAAGACCATCTTTGTTTATATTGCTAACTATGTATATTTGTATAAACTATACTAGAAGCTTAGACTTGATTTTTTTTTTAAATTTGCTGTAGGGTTTGTGCTCTCACTGAAGAGAGACAAAGAGAAAGAGAGCAAGAGGGAGGGGAAGTAAAAAGCCTTCAGAGGTGATGGCCATGCAGAAATCCCTTCTCCTCCCTTCTCTTCTCAGGATTTTGCAATCTTCCTCATGTGCTTGCTTGTCTTTTTTAAGGCATCAGGTCTGGAACTCAAACTGTGCAGAAATCCAACTGCCTTAACCACCTTGTTACTGACTGGCCTGATCTTTCTGTCTTTTAGGGTATGTTTAACAAGATAAAGCCAGCTTATTTTCCAAAGTAGTGGTAGCTATCAATTTATACTTTAACAGTTTACAAGTCTGAGTATAACATGGTATTTTGATGTAAAAAAAGTGCATTACTTTGACTAGTAATAATATTTTCTATGTTTTTCCCTTTCACATTTAAAATTGTTTATACTGCCTTTTTTGTAAAAGTTCTTTTTAATCCATATTTAATATTTAAAATTTTCCTATTGATGCATAGTACTTTATAGATACTGAAGACTAATCTTGTTTATGATCAATGGAAGTATAGAAATACAAAATTTATTTCTTATTGTTTCAGCTTTGTATGTTTTTATATACCACTTTATAGAGAGGACATAGCCTTTCATTTTCTGTGGACATCAATCCATAATGCATTCTTTCGTGTTCTTTTATTAGCTTTTCCCTCAAACACAAGGACACCTTTAAAATTTGCATTTGCTTAACTTACCTGTGCCTCCTAGTAAGAGTTTTTGTATAACTTCTTGGGAGTTCTTCAATTAATCCAATTGTGTGTGTGTGCGTGCGTACGCACGCCTGTGCGCTTGCATGTGAGCATGCACTTTAATGTATCTAGATGCTTGGAAATAGCTAAGGTCTTTGAGTGTATGTTTCTATAATCTGGAAGAGTAATATGAAACTTTATGGTATATGTTTTGTTCACCTAGGTGACATCCAGTTATGATTATTTATTTTCCTCATAGCATTGTGAAATATTACAAATAACAATTTAGACTACACCTGGGCATTCTGTATTCTTTCCCATTCTAGGTCACTTTTATTAAAGCTTTTGGTGCAGTCTGGTCTGACCATGTTACTCTTACCTGCAGCTCTGATCCTGACTCACACTGGTCTTGAAAAACATACCTGTAGCCATATTTGATTCTCTGTATTTTGTTTGAGTATCTGTCTTTTCATTCATTTGGCAGATACTAATCATGGGCTTGGACAGAGGGAAATTAAAGGTAATAGAAAAATGTAACTTTTCACTTTGTAAGTGACAACTTCCTGCTGCTCTCAAATCTTGTTCCTGAATCTATGTCTGCCATCCTTTCTCTCTCTCTAGGATGGGTTTCAGACCAAAATGTTTGTACATATCCATATAGTTTAGGGCACCACTCCTAGTTCAAGAACTTCTTTATGAAGTGAGGTGTTATTTTGCTTGTGAAATTGATCATATTGGGTATAATTCATTACTGCCTCTGATCAAATTGTACACAGTCCTGCAAACCACACATAGAGACACACATACAATCAGAATTGGCCATTACCACTGCCCTTAGACTCAGATGTGACACGTGACCCTATAAGGCATTATTATTATCAAATATTTTCCTGCTTAAGTTAATCGTTTATTGAATGAAAAAACAGATTTAGCCTAGAAAAGTTTTTATTTCTATGTCATACTAACTGTCATTCTGCTGTTAATGTATAGTACTATGGAATTTGAGACAGAAGAACTCTCTCTTCCTCAGTTATGACGTTTGAAGTTTGAGAAAGTAAAGCAAGTCAGCCCAAAAAACATGAGGAATACGAAATTTTAGACCTAGGATACAATGGACAATAGAGATCTAGATGTGTATATTTGCTGAAGTCTTCTAAATGTTTGCATTCTCAGCAGTCACAACAATTTGTCATCCTTGTTTTCTCCATATTTTGTTTAGGATTAGGCATACTGGTCTTGATCACTATGAGGTAATTCTGCCCAACTTATCTTAGCATTTAGCCAGTCATTGCTCTTTAAGATCCTAATACAAAGCTGTGACACAAAATGGGGTAATCCCTCTCCCATCATTTATTTTTGCATTTAAAATCACCCCCAAATCTGACCTTGGTTCACATTATTCAATGCAACTCAAATATTTGTAAACCTGGACAATCTTCTTTAATACTGGTCTAAATAAGCTCTTTTCCTTTGCTTACTTTGACTCGGCATTTCTCTTAGGTTGTCAAGTTTTATTTCTAAGAAATATAATTAGAGAGAAAGTGTTAGGTCTCTGACTAAGGAGACTTCTTAAGACTTCCTCTGAGGGTTAACTTACTATCAAGTCACTGTCATTTGAACACCTATATACCTGCAGAGAAAGGACAGATTACCTAACATAGTTAACATATTCTGAGGATACCATGTTTCAAAACAAGGAAACAGGAAGCCAATCTACTCATTCTCATACTGTTTTCCAAAATACCTAATTAGTTATATCAATCAATGAAGGGTAGAAAGATCAAAGGAATCCCTCACATCTGTTTTTCCTCTCTAGAATGTAAAGGAAAGTTTCCATAGCTTATGAAAATTTGAGGTAAATGCTATTCCTCAACAATACGTGTCTGTCAGTTATTCTTTTCAGCTATGCGATTACTTTGTCAACTTCCATCTTCATGTTTAAGGATAGTATATGAAGTATTTGAACTCTCTACAATATATAATAATGAATCTGCAACCTCCAGTTAAATTTGGAGAGCAGCAAATATTAAGTTTCTAACATATTAAGGAGTAACATTTGAGTTCTGCATGGCTCACCTTTTCTGTGTTGGTGACTTTTAGGGACCAATGAAAACACTTCCTCTTGCATATTCTAGAAAAAGTTCAAATAGTGGGACCAGCAGATGGCATGGTGGTTAAGGCGCTGGACACTCCCCCATGGCTGATGACGGTTCGAGTCCTGGACCTGGTGGTTTGCTTTCTCACTTTCCTTCTGTCTCTCTCTGGTCAAATTAAAATAAAATGAATAACTGAATAAAAGTAAAATAAATAATTCTTAAAAAAAATAAAGAAGGGACCAGCAGTTAGCGTAATGGCTATGTTGCTGGACTCCCATGTAGTCAACCACGGTTTAAGTCTTGGACCCAGTGGCTTAAAACTCATGCCAGGCGCGTGTGTGAGTGCGTGCCCAAGATCCCGAGAGGAGAACAGAGGAGAAGGGATTACGGTGTGGCCATTTCCCCGGGGGGTGATTTCTCGCTTTCTGTCTCTCTTCTCTCTCTGTCTGTCTGGCGAGCGCACGCGCCCTATGGCAAAAACCTCTCCAATAAATAAATAAATAAATAAATAAATAAAAGAAAAAAAAAAAAGAAAAAGTCCAAATAGTACAGAAATAATTTACATAGTATAGTGGATATAGAACCAAATAGTAAATAATAAAAGGTAACATTTTATTTTAATGTAACTAAGGTTTTTAAAGGAAATTTGGGGGGAAAATAGAGAGGTAAGACACCTGTGGGACACAGATAAGGTTTTTTATCTGTTGATGAGGATGTGTACAATAGTATCAACTGGGCTGGACTCAGGTGTATATCATGCTGGGTAAAGTCCCTTCACAATCTAAAGGATGTATAGAGTTTTAATATATGAATAATAATTTTAAAAATTAATAAAAAATATTAAACTTGTTACCTTCAAAGATACTCTCAATAAACCAGAAATATAACTTTGAGTTAGTTAATATTATGTTTTCAATGACTGTTTAATGAAATGAGGAAATCATCATGTTAATTTTTTACTTGCCTATCTATTTTGTCAATACTAAGCCAACATACAAACATGAGAACATACACATGCATGTTTATTAATATTTATTAAGAAGAAAATATATTTGCATGTTAAAATTAATCTCTTGCATGGTGAAACATGGGTAAATTTTAGTCTGTCATGTCTTTCTAGCATCTCCAGTTTCACTTTCTCTGTCTATAAGCTTGACCTAGGGATTCTGAAGGGATTCTTTGTATGAATTCCAGTGGGTCTCATAATGACAACAACAACACTTCAATCTTGAGTGTTGAAATTATCTTTGCATGTAAGCAACTGTAAAAAAAGTTTGAATTATTTTGTAATAGTTTTAATTTTGTTCTATTGCTTTTGATTCTAGATAAAAGAAAGCATTCCATTTAAATATAGAATAAAGGCACTTGGATAGGTGGAGATTAGCTCCAATGTTTTCATTTATTAATTTGATTTCAACAATTCATTTGTGATGAAGGAATTACAGCAGTATGAGTAGAGTTTAAACAATGCCAATATGGAGTTTAAAAGACTCAGTTAAGAATATTGTAGATCCCAGTTATGTAGCTTTTGGCAAAGGATTGATCTCACTTAGAGTTTTGGTGAGATAATAAGTTCAGAGTCTTATTATTATTATTCCAATAAAGAAAATTAAAATTAACTGACAAACACTGAAGAATTTCATGAATAATGTTAGTATTACTATGTAACACTTTCTCATTTAATTAAGAAAAAAATTGCTTCCTAGTTGAGTGTACACGTCTACTATATATTGTTCAGGTACATTGATTTATTATGATACATTGAATATTTATTTCCCAATTTTAGAGAGCTTATAATAAATACTTAAAGAGAATGTTGTTTGACTGTAGTTTCTGGAGCTGTCATAGTATTGAAGTTACTTTTATAATATGTTTCTCTCTTTTCTCATTTAGCGAATGTTATAATTATCTACCAACTATTTAAGTGCATCAATAAGTTCATTTAATATAAATACTCTCTGTGAAATTTTAGAATTGCACAGAATGAAAAATTAGGATAGCCTAACATTTCAGAATGGCTTTCAAAATAGCATGTAGAGGAAAAAAAGTTTATACTGCTGCAAATATTTAATTTTTTCAAGCATATTTTTTATTTATATGCCTTAATGAATATACAACTGGTATATAACTATTTAAACAAGTAAAATTGTATATATAAATGGCAGGGAAGTATATATAGTGTACGTACATTACTTAGAAATATATTAGTAAAAGTGTGCAATGTTTTGAGAAACTAAAGGTAGAAAAAAATGACTTAAAATTCTTGAATACTAGTGAAAGTTTTATCCTGATGTATTAAAAAATTATTCAGGCTAAATTTTTCATATAGTTTTCATGACAACCTATGCATTTTTGCCTAATGTGAATATTTGGAGAGGGAAAAAAATCTAAGTGATAACATATGAGCTTCCTTTTTTTGGTTATATAGTTAGAAACTATTGTCTAATGAATGGGTGACTGATACTATTTCAATACACTATTTTAGACATTGGAGTTAATATAAAGTATATAGTATCATTTATTTCTCCAAATACCTTAAACATAGTAATAAATACACTGGTATCTGTCCCAGGTCTAGGTTTCTCTTTTGGACTTTTTCCAGTATCTATATGTAAAAACTTAGGATAGAGTAACTTTATCTACTTGGAATTGCAGGTATTAGTTATTTCTTGTTATGTAACAAATTGTGACAAAATTAGTGGTATCAAACACCAAACACTTATTTATCCACAGTTTCTGTGGATTAGGAATCTGGATGCACACCTTAGATAGGTACTTCTGGTTCAGGTCTCTCATAAGGCTGCAACTGAGGCATTAGCCACAGCAGAATTCATCTCAAGACTTGAGTTATGGAGGATATATTTCTTAATTCATTCACATGGCGTTTTAGAAGGCACAAGTCCTCACGTACTACCTTGGTCAATGACATTAGTTTCCTCCACATTAGTCTTTCCATAGAATTATTTAAATGATTGCTTGCTTCAGAGTAAGGAGAGAAAGAGAGAGAAAAAAAGTTCAGGGATCATAGTCGTTTTGTAACTTTTTAAAAAATTTATTTCTTCCATGAGAGAGAAGATCTCATACCACAGTGCTCCCCACAGCCTCCCAGCCAACTGGTCATGGGTGCCCACACCTGTGTATACAGGTTGACCAAGGAACCAAACCTGCAATCTTCTATATAACCCTAACATTACTGGAGCAGCACGTTATGGCTGCAGCATGTAACTGGCGCCTTCTGTAACTTAAGTTCTAAAATGACATACCATCATTTCTACCATATCCTCGTCATTAGAAGGAACTAGTAAGTCCAGCCTACATTCTAGGACTGAGCATGACACAAGGGAATGCATACTAAAAGGCCAGGATCATAGGGTTATCTTAGAGATTGCTTATAATGAACACTGAAGTAGTATTAGTGGTCTAAGTGACATACTACACTAGGTAGGCTGTATCATGAGCTTATCCTTGATTTTGTGAGTGGTAAGAGATTTAGATCAACCACATGGAATAATCTCTTTACCAAAAAGGGGACTGCTTTTACCAGTAGAAAAGGAAAGAATTCCTGGAGAAGCAAAAGCAATGAGTGTTTAGTTCATGGGATAGATACTGAATGGGTGAACTCCCTTACTGAGTTCATGGGGCACTGAATGGGTGGACTTCCTTCCCTTACTCTGGGAAGTCTAAGTAATTAGAGAAGAAATTGGTATTGTGGAATATCTTGATAGTTGTACTGTATCTCTCACTCTCTCTCTCGTAATTCTTTATTATTGTTACTTTTTAATATTGCCAGAGGGAAGGAATGCTTACTATAGACAGAGAGAGAAGGAGAAAGCACCCTCAAATGGGGCATGGTCATGCCATAATCTCTTTTCCTCTTTTCCTTCATCTTGTCAGGATTTTAGACATGCAGGCACACATACTTGGCTTGTTTTTCAAGTCCTTGGGACTAGGATTCAAACCACATGGTTGGCCATGGGGAATCCGGTTCCCTTAATGAGCAGGTCACAGGTGGCCCTATACTTTATCTCTGATGTAATTGATTTTTGTTTCTGTTTGTCTGTGTTTGGAAGAGCATAGTAATACTATGAAATATGTGTTATAGAAGATTGGTCTTGCAGCGGAAGAGTAGATTTCAACAAAGAGCAAGTGAAGGTAATTGAGTTAACTGCTGCTGTAGAGATATTAAGTGTGAGGAGACAAATGCCTAACAAAGGTTTCTTTATTTTATAAAGTTTATTTTATTTATGATACAGAGTGCTTGTGCACGATGAGAGAGCTAGAGAGAGAGACAGAGATATACTTTCAGCAGGGTCTCTTCACACCACACTTCCCCTTATGTAGCCCTCTAGCTAATCAGGATCTTGGACACATAGGCACCCAGTACACCTAGTATGTTTTCAAGCCAATGGGTGCATCTGAACTAGCAGTTAGCTATGCAACCTCCAGAACTGCACCACCAAGCTGGGCCTTTTGAGAAAGATTTCTAACTGGGAAAATAAACTTTGGAAACATGTATAAGAAAGTCTAAATAAAGAATTGGCATGACTTGTTGAAGACTAGATGAAAGATTGAGGAGGGTAAAATATTGGAAGAGGGACTCAGAAAATATTCAGTCAGGACTAGGCTTTTCTTCTTGCAGCATAGAGGATTAAATTTTTTTTTTGTCCTCCTGCATTTCTCTTATAAGTATGAATATTATTCTCATGGCTCAGGAATATGAAAACCTAGAAATTAATTTGAAAAGCATTTGAACTGGTGATATGCTAGAGTACTTGGCAGAAGCATATATATATATATATATATATATATATATATATATATATACACATACATACATACATACACACACACACACACACACACACACATATATATATATATATATATATATATATATATGCTTTTTCTTTCCATATATATATTTTTTTTTCTTTTCTTTTTTTTTTCACTCCAATAATATTGGAGTGGAAAAGAAAAGAAATAACTCACAAACGAACCTGCATGAGGGTCATACAAGAAGAAAGAAGTCCCTCACACATAAGTTTAAGAGGAAAAAAAAGTAGGAAATGATCTAGAATGCAGTCTACTATTAGCAATAGTCAGCTTTGTAAAAATTAGTCAATGACTATGACTCTTTCTATAATGGCCCTTGTCATTATTACTTGCTCACATACTGCCAATGCTTCTGATATTCTGTAATTTCCACATCTTATGGAGACTTTTAATCAAGGTGAACTTTAATATTATAACTCTCTCCCTATAACTCAGTCATATTTTTATAGATTCTAACTTGCACTAAAACCCAAGATATAAATGCAATCCTGTACTTTTAAATGTGCTACCCCATTACTCCTGATTCATTGTCCTTGAAATAAACTTGGCAACTTTTGTCTTTTTTCACTCCGAAGACATATTTCCCAGGAGCTTCTTTGACCCCTCAGATAAATGGATTTCTAATGGACCTGCCTTACTAGTACATCAGACGTATCCAGACATACTGACATTTTGATGTAAAAACAGGTTAGAATCACATTGTTCACCTGCTGCAGTTATGGTCGCACTTTCTACTGTATGAAGTTATTATAGAGTTCAAATAAGCAAAATATGTGAAAGCATTGTTTGAAGACTGCGAACTTGGTACACTATGATGGATGATTATTTAATTTGTCCATTATATGTTGGTGCTACAAAGCTAATCTATCTTCCTACTATTAATGTCAGGAACTGATAAGGACAGAGAATTACTCAGCTTATAAGCTACTGGCCAAGATAGAAAGACAGGTTCAAGATTTCAAACTTCACTTTCGTATAGTAGTAATTATAAGACAGACTAAGGTTCTCTTTTCAATCCATGAGGTATACTCAAGAGATTGTATTGTGCCCTATCTATCCTCTCATATCAGAAATAAAATAGATGCACACATTTTGACAGGCATCTATTTAAGCTAAAAAGTGCCAACAATGACCAAACTATGCTGAACAAAATTATTTCAGTTAGGAATTTAGGACTGTCTATATTTCAGAAGTTTTATCTGTAAGGCATTTGTCAATTCACTGAATGGACTGTGATTGCAGTCTCTCCTTCCTTTCGCCATCATTGATTTGGACAGTAATGGACAACTGGTTTGAGGCATATACGTTTTGCTGGTACAGTATGCATGAGTGCTTTCTTGAGTGGCACTCACAAATTACCCAGAAAGGGCAATATAAAACCAGCTTTCAGATTTCAATAACTGAGGTCAGTTTGACATTTAGAGACAGTGGGTTTGTTGATGGTATGTCTGCATACTTTTGCATGATTTTAAATGTTAAATAAGCCACTATGCAAATAGAAAATAAAAGTCAAATAAAACTAAAATTTTCTGCTTGACTGAAGAGAATGATGAGGTCTTACACTTTTATGATTCTAGAGATTATTTAAAGATTTGTTTTAATTAAGATGAAGGAAAGGAAAATAGATAAAATTATAGTATTTTTAAAGAACTATCTTAGCATTAAGGAAGTATAGAAAACCTGAAGCCATTTTGTGCTATCAGTTCAAGAAATAATTTCTATATTATTGTATCTTCAAAACTAGGGGGCCTTGAGACCAGCAGTTAGCGTAATGGCTATGTCGCTGGACTCCCACGTAGTCGACCGGGTTCGCGTCCCAGACCGGTGGCTTAAAACTCACGCCGGGCGCGTGTGCGTGCGTGCCCAAGATCCCGAGAGGAGAATGGAGGAGAAGGGATTGCGGTGTGGCCATCCCCCTCTGGGGGGTGATTTCTCAGTTTCTGTCTCTCTGTCTGTCTGGCGAGCACATGTGCCCTATAGCAAAAACCTCTAAAAAAATAAATAAATAAAAAATAACTAGGGGTCCTTAAAATAAACATTTAAGCATAGCCTCCCTTCTGTGTCATTCCCTTACTTCTCTTCCTTGCTTCCCAACCCAGTTAGCCTCACTTGAAATTCTAGGCCTGGAACATTCTGCTGCATGCCTATAGTCCCAAATCTTCAGAAGGCCACGGTGGGAGGGCCACGGCACAGCAAGACCTTGTTTTCAAATATAAAATAAAATTAAATATTCTAAAAAAAGAAAAAAAAATGAAGATGATAGGAAAACAAGTTTGCATTGAACAAATGCCATCTCATTTGATTGCAGTCAAATCAGTTACCATCCAATCATTTCTCTCCTTCCCACCCCTGCAACCCAGAGAGGATAAAATGTTTATGAAAGGAGACAGACAACTACTGCTATATCTGAAAGTCTGCTATGTACAGTTTACTATAATTTTTAGTATTACTTTTTACTTTTTTAAAGTTTACTTATTTATTTAAAAGACTGACAGAAAGAGAACAACAATTAAGAGAATTACCCTTGACAGGATCACACGATGCTGTAATCCTCCCCACAGCTTAAGAGACAGCCAGGATCACAGGTACACGTGGCTGAGTCAGTTATGTTCGGACTAACATGGGACCCAAACCTGGGCCTCCTGTGTGGTTCTGGGATCTCACAGATACCAGATGGTCCCATCTGCTCAGACTTGTTTGTTAAATCTTTCTTTTATTTTTAAATTTAGCTAGAGGCACATGTCTTCATCAGAGAGAGAGAGAGAGAGAGAGAGAGAGAGAGAGGGAGAGAGAAAGTGAGAAAACAATTTCCGAGAGGCACATGTCTTCATCAGAGAGAGAGAGAGAGAGAGGGAGAGAGAAAGTGAGAAAGCAATTTCCGTGAGAGACAATCATACCATAATCCTTTCTCCTCCATGTCTCTTTTGGGGATTTTAGGCACACATGCACACACATCCGGTTTATTTTTCAAGTTGCTGAGTCCAGAACCTAACCCAAGGAGTCAGTCACGTGGCATCTAGCCACCTTAACCACCACTCCACTGACTGACTTTTCTTAACCTTTAATAAGCTAAAGAAGCAATATAAAAACTATAAGCCCAAAAGCTTACCTAAAGAAGTAAGACAGAACATACTTAATATTAGGAAGGCAGCATTTTTTTTTCATAGCTGACCTATTGACTTGCTTTACAAAGCAACTGCATTAAACTACACTTCCCTGATTTTTGCACTGAATTGCAAGTGCAAATATTTGGGTTCCATTTCTACCTGTTATTAATTAGCTTGGGATAAGTCACTTAATCACTCCAGGACTTACACAACATACACATTTAATTTGTATGTAGGAAATTGGAGTTAATGAGTTCCAAAATTCTTTATAGTTCAGCAAAATAACTGTTATATTTTGAGCAGATATTTTCAAAAAAGATGACTGATATTGAAACCAAAATCTCTGATTTTTGAGTCCTCTTATTAAAAAAAATTACACCATAATAGCCTCTTTGATATTCATACAAAAAGAATATGATTGATATTAGCTCCTAGCCTCTGCTTAGCTGTTGTAAATACTGGCTTCTTCTGTTAGATGAGGAAGGGAGTATTGGAGGTGGAAGAGTGAGGCCAGGAGTGAAATTGCTCGCTGATTCCATTTTTCTTTCCTTTCTTCTTTTTTTCTTTTTTTAAAGAATCATATAGTTTATTTATTTTTAAATTATCATTATTAGAGACCAGCAGTTAGCGCAATGGCTATGTCGCTGAACTCCCGTGTAGTCGACCACAGTTCGAGTCCCCAACCCAGTGGCTTAAACTCATGCCGCGTGCATGTGCGTGCGTGCCCAAGATCCTGAGAAGAGAATGGTGGAGAAGGGATTGCTGCGTGGCCATCCCTCCAGGGGGAGGGAGGGGTGATTTCTCACTTTCTGTCTCTCTGTCTCTCTCTGTGTTTCTGATGAGCACATGCGCCCTATAGCAAAAACCTCTCCAAAAAATTATCATTATTATTCTTTAATTTGACCAGGAAGAGAGAGAGAGACAGAGAGGGAAAGTGAGAAAGCAGACCACCTTGTCCGAGACTCGAGCTGTGGTCTGCCCTGTGGGATTCCAGCACCTTAACCACCACACCACCTGCCGACCTAAAGAGAGAAATCACTCCCCAGAGAGGATTCCATGTTGCAGTCCCTTCTCCTTCATTCTCCTCTTGGGATTTTGGGCATGCATGCACACCTGCCTGTCCTGAATTTTAAACTGCCAGGTCCAGGATTCGAACAGCAGTCCACTACATGGGTGTCCAGTGTAACCATTATGCCATCTGCTGGTCCCTCTTAAGGCCTAGTCTCTTTGGAACAGGTGTATGAAGTAGGAACCTACTAATTAGGAGATTCTTAGACTCTCTACCACTCTCTTAGAAGTGTCAGCCAGTTTAATGATTAGAATTGATCTCACTGATATTTACATGGAGCATATATGATGGATTCTCAAAATGTTTGTAGAAGATATTTATTATGAAAAAAGTATGTTTTCAAAATTCTTGAATACCAAAATAAGCTTCTATTTTTCCATAAACTTTTTGACGTCTCCTCATATGCTAGTAGGAAAGGCGGAGCAGCACTTGTTCTACACAGATTAAAATTTGCAATTAGATTACCAAACTGTAGGCCAGTTAGCTATGTCTCTCTCTCTGATCATTTCACTCACTTTGTAATCAAACAGCCCTGCATTTCATGCTAATTAATTTGGGTGTCTACTACTACAAGATGATAGGGTTTTACTGTACATGTTTAGAGATATTATAAACCTTTTTTAAGGAACATAGGTTTGATTTAAATCTTGGCAGGGCTGGCAAGAGTAGTTTAGTGTGTTATAACAAATGTTGATTTATTTAACCAAAGTGAAAAAAAATATAGCCTAGTGAAAGCAAGCAAATGTTTTATGGAATTAGAATGCCTTGTTTCATTTAAGATTTCAGTATAAGAACCTTTCTCAGGATCTCACTTTCATTTCACTGCCTCTATTCTTGGCTTCAGCTCCCCTGCAGCTCTCCAAACAACTACAATTTGGGGCCACCATGAGAATTACCTATCACTAGCTACAATGGGCAATTAATTTTTATAGGAAGAAATGTCAAAAAGCTTTTAGAGAAGCATCAGTCAAGGCATGGTCTGGTATACTGTGTACCTTAAAATTACCTGAGAAGTTTCTTTTTATTTTATTTTTTATTTAGGTAAAGGGAATGTGTGCTCACCAGAGAGACAGAAAAAGAGAGAAAGAGGAAAAGTGATAAATCACCCCGTAGGGGGGATGGCCACACCCGAATATCTTTTTCTCCATTCTCCTCTAGGGATTTTGGGTGTTCAAGCATACGTGCTCCATATATTTTCAAGTCACCAGTTCCTGGACTCAAACCACGCAGTTGGCCATGTGGGATTAAGCTGCCTTTAATCACCATGCCAGAGACTTGCCTGAGAAATTTTTTAATATTTTTATTTTGTAGAACCTATTTTAGAATTGCTGATACAGAAACTATGCATAGGAACATGGAAATACTTAACCTAAACAAATTACTCACTGTCTCTATTACTCATAAAGTTGACAATTACTGCTCATTAAGAGAAAACAATCCTGATTTACTTAAACTTATTTCTGTGTTGAAGTTATTGGTGCCATGATTTCTACCCAACTAACTTCTATTTTGAACTCTAGAAACATTCTTTACTCTGAGTTCTGCACCCTGTAGAATTTTTACTTTCCTCTGGTGCATAGGCACTTTAATATTTCAGATCAAAAAGTAGCTATGGGGACCAGCAGTTAGCGTAATGGCTATGTCGTTGGACTCCCACCTAGTCGACCGCAGTTCGCGTCCCAAACCCGGTGGCTTGAAACTCACTCCGGGCGCGTGTGCATGCGTGCCCAAGATCCCGAGAGGATAATGGAGGAGAAGGGATTGCAGTGTGGCCATCCCCCCTGGGGGGTGATTTCTTGCTTTCTATCTCTCTGTCTCTCTGTCTGTCTGGCGAGCGCATGCGCTCTATAGCAAAAAACCTCTTAAAAAAAAAAAAAAGTAACTGTGAAAGGAATTTAAAACAATTGTATATATTTTGTAACAAAATGTGTTAAATTAAATATTATAGAAACATTTAGAATGAATACTTTGGCAAGAGAGAAAAAGTATAGAAATAAAAATTTTAAAAATTGAGTATAATTCTTCAATGTTAAATGGAAATTAGGATGAATGGTATGAATTCATTGTAGTTATTGTTATTTTTAAATTTTATTTATTCATTTATTTAATTTTATTTATTTATTTATTTATTTATTTAAATTTGACCGGACACACACACACACACACACACACACACAGAGAGAGAGAGAGAGAGATTGAGAGAGAGAGAGAGAGAAAGAGTGAGAAAGCAAGCCTCCAGGTTCTGGACTTGAACCGTGGTCAGCCATGTGAGAGTGTCCAGCGCCTTAACCACCATGCCACCTGCTGGTCCTGTTATTGTTATTTTTTAAATGTATATTTTATTATTTTTGCCACTACAGTTAATTACTGGGTAGCAATGGCCAGAAATGGTGTGCACTATTTCCACATTATATTACATATATTTTAGTCCCTAAACTCTATAGAAGGAATTAACATTCTTAAAGAAATAAGTAAATTTAAGTCTGTGGCAGGAAACATTTAATATAGGCCTAGAACATAATTTAGAGGAGCCAGAAAAACAAAATACTGAAGATTAATTACTTGTTATAACAAAAAATGGATCCCATACACCAAAGATGTGGTCATTTCAGAAACAAAAATAATTTCTGACAGTAATTGTGGTATATCAGTCATCTAAAAATCCACTAGTTCAAAGTGATTTTGAAACAAAAGAAAACAAAATAAGCAAACCAGAATAAAAACAATTTGGCATCATTTGAAATGCTAGTGTTACCAACTACCTATTTTGAAAATTGATAAAGAAAAAGAACTAAACATTTATTATGATTTGTCTAATAATTATATCTGTAAAGATTTCAATTTAAAAAGGAGAAAAAAATAATGACCAGCAGATGGCATAATGGTTACGTCGCTGGACTCCTATATAATCAAGTACAGTTAGATTCCTGGACCCAGTGGCTTAAAACTCACACCAGGTGTGTGTGTGTGCATGCCAAAGATCCCAAGAGGAAAATGGAAGAGAAGGGATTGCAGCGTGGCCATCACCCTGGTGGTGGTGGTGGGAGGTGATTTTTCACTTTCTGCCTCTATCTTTCCAGTGAGCACACGTGCCCTATAAGGAAAACCTCTCTCTCAAAAAAAGGAATAAAAATAATTATAACATAAAATTACCTTTATTTTTACCCCCAAAGATATCATTGATGTAGTGAATAATTATAAACAGATACCAAAACTATTACTTGAATACTTGTTTGAGGAGTGAATATTCACAAAGCACTATAGTATTAGCTTACTAATTCTTTGCTCATTATAAGGGAAAAAAAGATAAATTTGCACTGAAGAGATTAGGTTGTCACTACTTGAATCAGCTGATCAGTCACTATAAGTGAACTTTTAGTGCTTCATTACATAATGTAAAATGAAATAGGTATTATCACCCATATTGTGTTCTTGCAAAAAACATAAAATTATTAAAGCCTGTACATCTCATTTTTAGGTCATAAGAAAAAGAAAAAATAGAAAAGGTAGTTAAATGTTACCACAAGGAAGCAATAGAACTTTAGAATATTAGACATTGTAAAGGAAAATTAATCTATCTCTATGAAAAATCTATGGATTGATTAGAAAAAATCCATGAATAGTCTAATTGACTAAAATATGTTTTGACTTTGATTCACTCAAACCAATGGTAAACATATTACTCTTTGCCATAAAAGAAATTATTGAGTATAGTGCAATTAAGAAACTTAAAGTTTTTGTGACTGAATGAAAATCCTTTCTCTTAAGAGCAACATATGAACATTTCATAACTTGAATTTTTTCAATGTATTTTTTTTAGAAAGATTGCTGTTTTAGGCATGTGTACTTGTCAGAGAGACAGAGGCAGACAGAAAGTGAGAAATCACCCCACAGGGGGATGATCATGCCATAATTCCTTCTCCATTCTCCTCTCTGGATCTTGGGCACATGTGCACATATACCCATCATGAGTTTTAGGCCGCCGGGTCTGGGACTTGAACCTCAAACAACTACATGGGAGTCTAGTGATGTAACCATTAGACCAAATAATTCAGTGTATTAAAAATGAATATAACATAGGTCAAATATTTTCAAGAACACAAATATTGTAATAATATCTGTATGCAAGAAAGTAAATAATAAAATAAAAAAACATAAAATGTGCATACATCTTTGTTACTAAAACTCATCAAACAGTGCCTTTCAAGTTGGTCATTTTAATAGTTCCACTCTCATCTTCCTAATATACTATCTGTTTCTCTCATTTTACCTTCTTAATCTTCACATTCTGTACTGCTCATCGACAAAAATCCTATAGGGCTCTTAGGGCATGTTAGGTTATAAGATAAATCCTGTAATTTTTATGTGTTAGGCAATAAGGATGAAATTGTTTTCAGTCCCTGGGTGGGAGGCAGTCTTCTTCCTTCTTGAAAACCATTTCTAACAACTGAAAAATGTTAATTTTTTTCTGGAGAGGATTTTGCTATAGGGCACGTGCGCTTACCAGAAAGACAGAGAGAGACAGAGACATAGAAAGCGAGAAATCACCCCCCAGGGGGGATGGCCACTCTGCAATACCTTCTCCTCCATTCTCCTCTTGGGATCTTGGGCACACACACACAAACACGCCTGGTGTGAGTTTAAGCCACCAGGTCCAGGACTCGAACCACAGTCCGCTACATGGGAGTTCAGCAACATAGCCATTACAATAACTGCTGGTCCCCAAAAATATTATATTTTTTAAAAAAGGAAAGTAAATATCATATAATTATGTTGAATATATATGGGACAAAAAGGCAAAATAGTCTTTGTTACATATTCAAATATGTTCATCAATTTGTTTTTTATAACTATGTCTCAATAATACTGAACCACTGTGCCTGCAGGTGACATAGTGGTTAAGGCATTGGACTTCCACATGGCCAGGTGTAGCTCAAGTCTTGGACCCAGCAACTTGAAACTCATGCTGTGCTTATGTGCATGCATGCCAACAATCCTGAGAGGAGAATGGAGGAGAAGGAATTGTGGCATGGCCATCCTTTCTGTGGGGTGATTTCTCACTTTTCTTCTCTCTCTGACTCTCTCAGAGAGCACATATGCCCTATGGCAAAAACCTCAAATAAATAAACAAACATCTCTTGAAATTATCTTGAGACATACTTCAAATGAAGAAACATTAATCAAGAAAAACTGTGATCTACTCCCTTTCTCCTATATCCCCCAGAGCTCAACATGAACACAAGATTCCCTCTCCTGCCTCTCATTTGAAGATTATGTCATCTTCATGGGAGGGATGGAACATCAATATTTCACATTGTCCACCTGCCCCAGCTACTTGTTACAGAGGCTAAATTCCAGGTGAGTTTGGCCAAGAGACTGGAGGCCCCATTCTTCCACCAAAACCCATGCGTAAGTGAGGGCTCTACCATGAATGCAGCATGCTGATAATATGGGTGACCAACTGCCCCCACCCCACTCATTATAGTGGTTTCCATTGTTCTTTAAATAAAGGTAATGGGAAACTAAAAAGACATGGAGTTGCCACCCCTACTGAGAGTTCTGGTTCTAAATCATCACTATTACCCAGGTTATTGTTTCCAGGAATAATACTGTTTACAGGAATCAGCTCCAGAGCCATAATTTGGATATTTTTCTTTTTATTTTATTAATTTATTTTTAAAATTAATTTATTTTACATTCATTCACTGAGTATCATCACAGCATACAAAATGTGATTTCCCATCCAGAATACACCGCATAGTGGCTTAATCATACATGTTATCATTGACAAATAATTTTCCATTTCTTGTTTTATATATATATATATATGTATATATATATATATATGTATATTTTTCTCCCTATTTATCACCCCCCTGCCACTACCCACCCTTCTCCCATACTGTCTCTGGTGTCTATAGTTGTTTTCCACCCCACCTGACGCCCCAACGTATTTATTGCAGTCATTAAATAGGTATTTTTTAAATTATTTTTTAATTTCAAGAAAAGCAGTTTTAACTATCTGCAGGTCATGTAAACACAAAACTCTGAGATGCTCCCCAATTTGAGGAAAAGTTTAACTCTAGAGACCCTCTAGAAAACAATGGTTTTGGTATAAAGCAATACAAAGAGGTTAGTGTCCTTTTAAGGTGTATAAGCTAATTTAGACCCACTAATTTACCTGAGAAAAACAAAGAGATATTAAGAAGACTACCTGTTAGGGTCAGAACAAACTTCAAACATTGATCTCAAAGAAAACACCCTTTTAAAGAAATAATAATATAACTGGATAAGTTTGTGAACTACTTTATGACCCAGGGCTTTGTTGAAAACAGTACAGCAGTCAAAATTCAATTAATGGAGCTTAACAGTTAAACATGATAAGTAAAGAGACAAAGAGCTGCCTGCTAAAACCTCTGGTGTCATAAGTTGAAGATGCACACATCTGAGGTGGTGCCCTCCAAGGAGAAGAAGCAAAAAAAACTTTACATTTCTGAGAAAACAGTCTTTATTAAAATAGTTGGGCACTCACTAAACAAAAACAAATGGCAACAATAAGAGTCCTGAGGAAAGATGAGAAAGAGTATATGTATTACTGAAAGTATCTAAATGTCAGCCACAACAAAATTAGTACGCATGGAGACAAAAAATAAGGAACCATATACAAGAAAAAAAAAAAAAAAAAAAACAAGAAAATAGAAAAAGAGCCAGGAACAGAAACTCTGTGAGAGGGACCAGATTGTGCAATAAAGACTTCAAAGCAGTAGTTATAAAGATGTGCAAAGAACTAAAGGAATCCATTTTTAAGGATATAAAGGAAAGTATGACGGTAATCTTTATTTAAACAGATAATAGTAAATACAGAAAAATTGTAAGGAGGAACCAAATGGTAATTTTGAATTTTTTTCCTCTTTTTTTTTTTTTTTTAAAATTAACAGAGTATATGCACTTGCAAGAAACAGACAGAGGGAGAGCTTTTGAGAGAAAGCATCTTGTAATAGGGCATGGTCATTTTGCAATACCTTCTTCTCCATTTCTTCATCCTGTAAGGATTCTGGACATATACATAGATGGAGGATATTTTTCAAGCTGCCAATTCGTCATGTGGGATTCAGCTCCCTTGACCATTAGACCACAGGTCTGGCCCCCAAAAAGAAGTTTTGGAGTTGAAAAGTCCAATAATTACATGAAAAATTTACTAGAGGGGCTTAACACTGGATTTGACCAGGAAGAAGAAAGAATTATTTAACAAACATGGAAATTAGGCAATACATTCTCAAATAACTGATAAAAAAATCATAAAATTCAAAAGTACTTTCAGAGGGATAAAAATGCTGTTGCAGTACATGAAAGCTTTGAAATGGAACTAAAGCAATGCTCAGAGTGAAATTTCTAGTTGTATTCATTATATTAAAAAAGAAGAATGAGGGGCCAGCAGATGACATAGAGGTTGTATCGCTGGACTCCCACATGGCCCACTGGGGTTAAAGTTCTGGACCTGGTGGCTTGAAAATCATGCTGAACACATGTGCATGCATGCTCAAGATCCTGGGAAGAGAAGGGATTGTGGCGTGGCCATCGCCCTGGGAGGTGACTTTTCATATCCTCTCTCACTGTCTCTCTTTCTCTCTGGTGAGCTCATGTACTCTAAGACAAAAACCTATAAAAAAAAAAAAAAAAAGAAGAATGATGTCAAGTATTTATCCTACAACTTCCACCTTCAGACACTTGAATAAGAAGAGCAAATAACCTAAAGCCAGCAAAGGGAAGAAAATAAAGTTTAAAGTGACAATGGAATAGAAAGTAGAAAAACAACAGAGAAAAATGAACAAAAATAAAAGTTGTTCTTTGAAAAGATTAATAATATTGACAAGATCAAGAATAAAACAAAGATGTTTGTCTTCCACTTATATTTAACATTGTATAGAGGTTCTTGCCAGGATAGTAAGAGAAAATAAGAGTAACCATTTTGGACAAAATAAAAGCATCTCTAATTGCAGATATTATTACCCTGTATGGAGAAAATCCTAGAGAATCTGCTTAACAGCCATTACTATTAAAACTAATAAATAATTTCAGCAAAGTTGTGTTTGTGTGTGTTTACAAAAGAGAGAGGCAGAGGAAGAGAAGGGAAGAGAGTTATGTAGAGAGGAAGATAATCATTGTTTTATATAGGGTCTTATCATGTTGCAATTCTCCTGTCCTAGGAGCCTAGTTAGCTGAGATTACATATATGTCCCCTTGCAACTAACCTGTCCAGGTTGGTTTGGGAACCAAACCCAGGCTTCCCATGTGGCCCTAGCCTCATGCTGCACTCCCTTACAGTGTATGCCATTATAACTAGGACAGCATGGTTTTGGGATACAAGATTAATATACCAAAACCCAAGTACATTTGTATACCCTTGTGATTATCAATCTAAAAATGATATTATGAGAGCAATCCAGGCATAATAGCATAAAAATAACATACTAAAAATAAATTGAACAAAGGACATTTCAATCTTATCCTCTAATAATGAGGAAATATTGCTGAAGAAATTTTTTAAAAAATATTTTATTAAATGGAAAGAGATTTTGTGTGTTCTAGAATCAAAAAATGAAATTAAGATTTCAATTCATCTAGTAGTAATTTGAATGGTTGAACCCTAAAAGATAAATCCAAGTTTTAATCTTTAACTCATGAATGTGATTTTATTATTATTGGGGAAAAGATATTTCAGATCTAATTAAATTAAGAATCATGAAGTGAAATTATCTTGGATTCAGGCTAGACCTAAATCCAGTGGCAAGTGTCCGTGTAAGTGCTACAGAAGAGAGACACACAGAGAGGAAGAGAAACTATGTGAAGATGGAGAGAGCATTCAGAAGTCAATGAATGCCAACAGCCAACAAGATGGATGAAGCAAGAAATAGAATATCCCCTAGGACCTCTGGAGGGTACAGAGCCCTGCTCACACTTGAATAAATCCTAGCTTCCAGGACTATGACAGAATAAATTTCTGTTGTTTGAAGCCATCAAGCTTTTCAGACATTTTATGGAAGCTATAGGAATTAGGACTTTGATACATAGAAGTGAGATGCTATAAATAACGAAAACTGTGGAAGAGGCTTCGGAATTGAGTAATGGGGAAAGCTGGAAAATTTTAAACTGAATGTGTACCCCTAATTTTCACATGTTGAAGCCCCACCTCCTAGTGTAAGGTATTTGGAGGGGGGACCTTTATAGGTAATTAGGTTTAGATTTGAGGGTAAGAACCACAAGATGAGATTAGTGCCTTTATAAGAAGACGAATAAAGGGAACCAGCAGTTAGCGTAATGGCTATGTCGCTGGACTCCCACGTAGTTGACCGCGGTTCGTGTCCCGGACCTGGTGGCTTAAAACTCACGCCGGGCGCGTGTGCGTGCGTGCCCAAGATCCCAAGAGGAGAATGGAGGAGAAGGGATTGCGGCGTGACCATCCCCCCTGGGGGGGTGATTTCTCGCTTTCTGTCTCTATGTCTCTCTCTGTCTGTCTGGCGAGCGCACGCGCCCTATAGTGAAAACCTCTCCAAAAAAAAAAGAAGAGGAATAAAGAATTCTCTATGCACCAGCACCAAGGAAAGCCCAGGTGAGCACAAAGAGAAAGAAAGCAGCTGTCCACAATCCAGAAGTCAGCCCTTACCACACACTGAACATGTCAACATCTTCATCTTCGACTTCCCAGCATCCAGAACGATGAGAAATAAATTTCTGTTTAAACCACCCAGTCTATGGCATTTTATTATAGCAGCCCAAGCCGATTAAAATAGTCATGTTCCAAACCCCATTGTGTTTTCAAAACTTTGTTAATAATTTCAGATTACAGTTTGGCTGTGTGTTCAATGAATGAGTGATTTAACATTTTCAGCTAATTTATTTGAACAACTGCAGCTCAAGTTAGAATATTGGTTTGCAAAAAAATTTCAATATTATTGTAGGAGGGTTAGGTTGATTTACATATTAGCTCTACAAAAGTGTAACTAGTTTTGAATTTCAGCTGACAGTGATGGTCAATAAGGAGTCAATAGGTCAATCTCTACTTCCATGATCTATACTTTTGTTTTAACATAGGAATCATTATAAATTGTTGGCCCAGATAGTAGGGCACAATGGCCGTGCAGCAGTAGTTCAGAGCTCTACAATTCTGGGAGCCAAAAGGAAGAATGGGGTTCGATTCCCAGGTTGACCTACTCATACTAGTGAGCATACCTGCCTGTGATCCTGGCTGGCTGGGAAAGACTCGGAAACATTAAAGCATGTAACTCTATTGAAAGTACCTCTCTCTCACCACCAAACCCATCTCTCACTCATGAAATAAGTAAATAAATAAACATGAAAATATTTAAAAAGAGTCATTACCAAATGTTATAGCTTAATTCATTTACATATATTAAAATCATTTGTAACTTGGACTACAACTTCTATGTTAACTTACAAAATCCCGTGGTTTGATATAATGATAAATTATGGAGCTTCCACACTAAGTGCAAGTACATTTGTGCTCATAAGTTTCTTAATATGAATGTTTCTAACCACAGTGTTATGGTCTATCCCAAAGTGATAGACTTTCTTGCCATAAACAGTTTTTTCTCAATATTAAGCTTTTAAGTGAATATATATTAGCATTAATAATTATGTCAAGCTTTTTATTTTTGTTGGTATCAGCTTAAAGTTTTAGTATATCTATATAATCTATACCATTAAAAAATTGAATCACTAATCAGAGATAACCTGATATTCTTGTCTTTTTTTATTTGAAAGCATCATTTTCCACTAGAAATTTCTGACATTGATATAAATAAAACAGAATTTCATTCTTTGGATAGTTCTGCTAATAATGCTATCACATTAAAAGCTACTATTTTACTTATATTTGAGTACAACAATAACTTTTTTTTTTCTCAACAAAAAAGTTTCCCAGAGTGGCAGATTAAACCCAGATTTTTTAAAAAATTATTTTATTTAACCTTATTTATCCATTTATTTTAATTTGACCAGAGAGAGATAGACTAAGAGAGAGAGAGGAAGAGGAACTGAGAAAGCAAACTGCCAGGTCCGTGACTCAAACCGCAGTCAGCCATGTGAAAGTCCAGGGCCCTGAACCAGCACACCACCTGCCGACCCTGATAGACCCAAATTTTCAGTTGAATTCTTTTCAAGCATTAGTTTTCTAATTTTTTTTTTCTTTTGAGAAATTTTTTTGCTATAGAGTGCATGCACTCGCTGGAGAGACAGAGACATAGAAAGTGAGAAATCACCCCTCCCCCAGGAGGGATGACCAGGTCATGGTCTCTTCCCCTCCATTCTCCTCTTGGGATTTTGGGCACTCATGCACATGCATTTGGCATGAGTTTTAAGACACTGGATCCAGGACTTGAATTGCAGTCAACTATGTGGGAGCCAGCTACATAACCATCACATCATCTGCTGGTCCAGTTTTCTGAATTTTTATCAACTTTTAAAATAGATATTACTGCTTCTGTAACAGATCTGATTTTCATGATTCCTGCAATATTACTATAAACATGGTAATCCCAGTGATCAGTTCTAAAAGTCAATGAATGTTCTATGCAAATTATGCTGTAACCACTACACTCTTGAGTATTTAAAATGCAGTACCTTAAGTCTTACTTTTATCTTATTACTTCAAAGGGTTTAATATAGAATAAAAATATGTTGCTAAAAACTAATACCAAACCCCTGCTGCAAAAATATTCTTCTGTTCTCTATAATTACGACAAAACTATTCAACCTATTTCCTAGCACCTTTTATGTATACCTAATGTGCAACTGCTTACATTTCTTCTTGACCTACAAGGGACCTTGAATGTTAGGGCATTTTTTTTTTCCTTTTTTTTTTTAAATTTTTTTTTGGAGAGGTTTTTGCTATAGGGCACGTGCACTCGCCAGACAGAGAGAGATATAGAGACAGAAAGCGAGAAATCACCCCCCAGGGGGAATGGTCACACCGCAATCCCTTTTCCCCCATTCTCCTCTCGGAATCCTGGGCACACACTCACACGCGCCCGGCGTGAGTTTTAAGCCACCGGGTCCGGGACACGAACCACGGTCGACTACGTGGGAGTCCAGCAACATAGCCATTACGCTAACTGCTGGTTCCCAATGTTAGGGCATTTTTAAAGCTCCAGAATAACCCATGAGAGCACTGCCAAGTGTTCAGCAAGTGTCTTGCAGACTCAACAGCACTGGATATTTCTCTAGTTGTCCTTCTGAACCCACCCTACATAATGTTCTTTGCTAGGGAGGAGTTGGTTATGCCACATCTAGAACAGTTTGAGTAAATGAGTTGTTGCTATCAGTGAATTTTCATATTTAAGCACCATAACAATTTTCACTGAATACAATTAATTAGACAAAAGCAGAAGCTAGAAGTACAAAGTACAGATCTATGGAACCCCCCTCAAGTTACTTTACTACTTTTTTTAAATAATAACATACAGACTTAACTATAACAGATTGCTATAAAATGAAAATCTAGGAAATGCTGAATAAATGAGATTTAAGACCATGGCTATAATTGAGACTCTCCCAGGTAAACATCTTACATAGTTATGTTGACATTGATAGGGGAAAAGTGTAAATTTATTCAAGATAGTTGATTTAAAAAAAAATGGCACTTGGGGGCCAGATACCGGTGCAGAGATAAAAACGTTACACTCCACAAGGCTGACCTACCTGGGGATGTTACAGGCTCATATACAAAGACCAGAGACATCTCTGGGTGTAGCTTGCATGTGCTCATGATCTGGAGCTGCCCAATGCTGGAGGTAGATCACAACAGGACCTTTTGGGAGTGCCTTTCTCTCTCTCTCCTGCTCATGGAAAAAATAAATAAACTAAAAAGTGGATACTTGATTGCAACTTTGCAGAGTGACCTGATAAAATTGAAGCAACTTAGGAAATAGAGTTATGTCCCCACAAAGACTGGATCTTTTCTTTGCTTAGCAACTCTTTTTAGGCTCTCCTTGTGTAGTAACTCTCTACTTCTGGACCTTGTGGGGGACAAGGGGAAACCAGTGGTGAAAGCTAAGGCTATATGGAAAGGATTGGCAAGATAATGGGGGATTTATAAACCAAGATAAGGTATTTAGAATTTATCATGTAGGCAGTGGAGAATTAAGGATATGTAAGCAAGAAATATGATCAGACTTACGTGTTAGATGATTGCACAAAAAATGTTTTAAGACTGTCTTTTTCCTCTTAAAATCCCAACAGAAGAAGAAAACGTCAAGTCTCCTTTTCAAAAATTTCTTGTGTTCACCAACAAAACTCCCAGGAAGTGTTTTACTTGCTGATAGAATGCATCCCAAGTGCACAAATTAAGCATTCCTTCCGAACCAATCTCATAGGCACTAAAAAGAATCCTTTGAATTGTACTTATAGTTCTCATTATGCTCCAGGTGCTCAAATTAGAGTGAAACAACTTCCTCTGTGAATAGTATTTTGGATACTATGCCAAGAGGAATGCACCACAGGGTGATAGATGCAGATGTTTTCTGAGAGGAAGCTTCCCCTAAAGTAAGATCTTGTTATAATTTTGAACAAACTTTTTTCATTACTTTGAATATAAGCATGTCAAACTATAGAGGAAATGACTAGGTATATAAATACTACATTTTAAATATTGATAATAAATTTTAGGTATTGATTTATGTACCATATTTTATATATGCATTATAGATTTAACATTTCCTTTAGAATGTGTATTTAAATATAATATTTAGTGAATATTTTTGATCTTCAAGGAAAAATGATAGTGTACATAGGGCTGTGTTATAGGATCTTGTGTGTAGATAAGAGTAGTCTGACTGTGAGATTCTTCTTTAGAGCTTATTTAATAAAAAATTTGTAATTTCCCTACTCAGGACTCTGATTCAGTGGGTCTGAGGACCATTTACCTAAGTATTATAAATATGGGTTGGGGAAATTCTCTATCTTCAAATATTTACAAGTTAGGAATATTTCTTATCAGCCCCTCACGATCCATTCCCCTACTCCACTTAAATATATATTCACCTTTATTCTTTCCATCACTATCACCAGAGCCTCTAGTAGAAATCCTGATCTATAGCTTCATCCTATCTTATCTTTTCCCATAGAAGATATACTTAGCAGCACTTTGTAAAAATTCCTGTTAGTTTCACTTTCTAATGAATCCAGTGACTCCTTACCATCTTGACTACCAACACTGTTGTATAAATTTCACTCCTACCTTTAATGAACTAAGGTGTGACTTTCTTAGAGGTCCCTCATCTAAACTGCCTTTCTTCTCATCTCCTTCTCATAATATTGATAAGTCAACTTTTTAAAATATAACTTGAGGGCCAGCCCCATAGCCTAGTGGTTAAGGGAACTGGATCACACATGGCTGAGCACAGTTTGAATCCTAGCCTTGGTGACTTGAAACGTACTCCAGGCACATGTGTATGCATGCTCCAAGTCCTGACAAGCTTGAGAAATGGAGGAGAAGGAATTGGAATGTGAATATGCCCTACTAGGGGGTGCTTTCTTTCTCTCTGTCGCTTTCTCTCTGTGCACATATTCTCTGTCAATTAAAAAATAAATAAAAATTGAGTCATATCATCACCAGCACCCTATACACACTTTCTGTGACTAATGATCATAGAAACTAAAATCCACATACTTTTCCACCATTCTCATAGGATATTCAGAATTCTTTATATTTAGTCTTCTAAATTTGATCCCTCAACCCTCAATCAATTAACTCATGTGCCACTTTCAAGGTTCCTGTGTATTACTGAAATTTTCTTCCTCTAGTTGCATTCTGTAACTTACTTGTATCCTCTAAACATGTTTGATCTCAATCCTAAGTGGGCCATTTCCTTATTAATGTGCCCATCTTAAATTATCCTAATTTATGATGGAAAGTTCTAGACATAGTTATTTGATGTCTCATGGCTACATAGCATTCAGTGATTTCTATTAACTAGGTAACAGACTAGAAGTTGTTTTATAAATAATGAGTATTTTTCTGTTGTATGTGGTATGGCTGTGTTCCAGGATCTTAGAAGCTCATGCAGTAACTCTCTTATTGTGGTTCCCAAACATTCTTGAGGTATCTTTATCTACTACAGATACCATTGGGAATAAGGATCCACCAGATCATATGGACCAATAGATAGGTCACTTATTTTAGAGCCTGAACTTTATGCCAGGCTTCACCTGACAGTTTTCTGTGTAACATTCTATGTAGGAGGGATGAACATTCCCAGTGTGACTTTGTCCAAAATTTATAAAGGCCTGCCAACCGCTCTTTTCCTTAGTGTGTTGAAGATGCATAATACAGTAAACTGTCCTTTATTTGTAAGTGGATATCCTAGCATGGCTCAGACCATTGGAGCTCTGAGATGTTTGCTAATGTGACTTGCCCTGAATCTAGGGAAGGTTATCTGCCAGCTTCTGGAATGGACATGTCCTATCAGAGCACCCAGAGTTCTTGCCGTTTTCTACTTATCAGGTGCGTTTATGGGAAGACAAGATGCTCTTTTGCGACAGTGACTTGGACAGTTAACAAAGTAATGGCAGAGTCATGAAGTGAATTAATTACTTATATTTCCAAGTGAATGTTAATTTATTCTCACTGTCATAACTGGAGGGGATAAGAAAATAGCATACTGGTAAGTTTACTGCAGTTCACTTTCATGAAGTATGATCCATCTTGTTTTTATAGGGACTGGTATGATGGATTAAACAGAAATATTGTAGCCTCTATTAATTATTTTACCATGGCACTAATATCTTCCAGTCCACACATGATGAAGTATGCTTCCTAATTTACTTATTCAACTAGAGATAGGGGCAATTTGGTTGTTTCAATTGGCCATTATTTCTTAATGTCTTTTGTTCCAGAGGTTTGAGAACCAGTATGATGATTCTGCTCAGGGCTAACTATATTCTTTAATTATATACCCACAAACCAGGAGAATGACTATAGAGAGTGTCAGAGAACACCTTACTTTCACTGTGAGTTAGATTTTAGTCTTTGTATAGGTCCACTCTCAGAAGTCTATTATGGTACTATTTTTTCTACTGGCATCTATAGTGCCAACTCAGAATCTGTAGGCAATAAGCTTTGTAACTGCTCTATATTTCTTTCATGGTCATAAGTCTCACTGATACAAAGGATTAGTAGGTTTGCTACTATAAACACTTTCTGTGTCATTGTGATTTCTTTTAAGGCCTTTAGGCCTCCCCTTCCATGACTGTACTTTAGGTCTGAGAAGTAGCTCAAGTCTGAAAATTTGAAAAAGAAATTTTGATTTTCTGTTATGATGGATGACATTGGCTTTCAGTTCATCTACTCTTGAGTTTTTTTTTTTTTTCTTTTCTTTTCTATGTGTAAATCAAGCAATACCCTTCTTAGCTGCTGTCTGTCTCACCCTTAGGGTGCTACAGACTTTTCAGACAATGCCCCAGACCCTATTGATTCAGCTCTTTGATTGCCATGCTGATGTTGCTACTCAGTACAATAATCATGTCACTTTGCCTCTGTCAGCTAAGTACTGTTATGTTCCTTTTCCTATTGCCATTTATAACAGAAGTATTCCTTGAGAGTTACCTTGATCTACAGAGAAAACCCACTATTATCCTTATAAACAACATTGATGCCCCTCTATGAAGTATTTTTTGCTTTGCTAAAAAATGTATCATTTAGGCCTTTCTGAAGAATTTGGTAAATTTGTTCATTCTCTGCTGTTATAAAATTTATATATTCTAATATGGTCACTTCTGGCTTTTTTCTTATGGTTTCTTATTTACCTTTAATCATTGTATGTCTCTATAGCACAAAGTAGGGCTTTTCAAAGTATGCCTATAGTACGTGACAATCAAATCAAGGAAGGATATTACCATATACATCATTTTCAACAGAAAAACTTACTTTCTTCTGTTTTCATTTCTTTTGACAATTTCTCCACCACTCTGACAAAGTAGTTATAGCATTTCTACCCTATTCTTGGTAAACCACCTATCCAAGCTTCAAGGATCCTATTCAGCAGTGCATTAGAACCAATTCCTTGTGCCCTTGTAAGGGCATGTTGTCCTGAAAAACAAAAGACTAGTCTCTCCACTTTCCCCCAGACTTATATCAATTCACCTCCAGTGAGCATACTCAAGATGAAATTCCTAGAACAGTCTCCAAGGCTTTGTGACCCCTTTCTATTGATTGTGATAATCTTTTGCTTCCCAAATTTCATATAGTGCTTTCTGACTTATGACATGTTAATATTTGACCTTTGTGTTTAGTCTGGATATAAGGTGAAAAGGTAGGGGATAATTGCAAGATGTGGATGCGTATTTAACACTGCATTTCCATCACTTTCTGAGTTGATCATTTGCTAACTCAGACTATTGTTTCCTGCCTTTACACCATAGATGGCACTGATAGAACCCAGGTAACTCCAAAGTCCTTTGGAGTACTACTGCTTCATGTCTCCTGAGTAATCAGGTGGTTGCATCATCCAGTGCATCAGTAATCAGAGGGTTGCATCATCCAATGCAGCCTCTTCCACTTGGATCTGATCACAATTTACCATATAGGGCAGAGTATTTGTAATTCTGATGCTACAGTATGGGAAGGATGATTGCTTCCCCTAGAACTATCAGCAGTGGGATCATTGTTGCCATTGAGCTGGTTGGTAGTCAAAACTAGAGTTGCATCTTGAGTATCCACTATTTAGGATCATGTCTGGTACCAAATGTCAGGGTTTGGGTTCCCCCAAAAAGCAGATTCTGAATAGAAAATTAGAGTTCAGGAAGAAATGTATTTTATAATTAAACCTAGGAAACATTAACATGGAAATGAAAAAAAAACAAAAACAAAAACAAAAACAGAGAATTAAAGGGAACTAATAAAGTGTATGTTGTCATTCAAGCAACCTGTGAGGTCATAGAATGCTTAATCCTATTGTAGTCCCAGAATCCAGTGCAATATGTATACCTTCGAGTTATTCCATTCTATGGACAGAAGTGCTATGTGTTCGTACACCTGTCACTGTTCCTCATTAGTTGAGGGCTATGGAGTATGAAGGGTAATAGAGTTAATTCCCTGGTCATTCTCTGTCTCTTCTAGCCTGAAGCATAGGAAAGAAAGTGGGCTCAGGGGTCATAGAGCCCCAGGCAAAGAGCTGACTGCTGAGATGTGGGCCTGCAGTAATGTAGTGAAGGAGAACACATATAATGGGGCACCAACAGCTTCTATTTTGTATCTGCTCTGAGGTCAGTTGTCAGATCAGATAAAGTCCCCCCTCCTCCTTGCTTCTTATTTCACAGACTAGAAAATTTTTTTAATTCTATTTCTGATAAGCTTTGTGAACATAGTGAACAAAAATTACATTGAGAAGTTTCAAAAGACAAACAAACTTAAAAATATCTGTCATTAATATCTTCTTTTAAATGTGAACTCTCTGGTATGCCTGATTCATATCTCATGGATTCAGACCACACTATGGGCAGATTTGCATTAATTACTGATTTAGCCTGGGGAAATTTGGTTGGCATTGTGACTAGCTATATCTGGTGGTTTTTCTGTTTCTCCTGTTTACCATTCTTAGATTTCTATATAGGTGTAGGTCCATTATTTTTGCTTAGGCCTTGAAATATAGGATTTATTGTTACTTAGTATTTCCTTTATGCTCACTGCCATCATGCTTATACCCAAGGTCTGAACCAGAAAGCACGACAAGAGCCAAGCAATCTATGTAGAACTTGTCCCCAGACAATCACAACTGAAAGAAGTCCACACTGTCATATTTCTTTTGTTTTATAGTTAGAAGCAGATAATTTTCTCTCTCTCTTTTTTAAAGTTTGGTTTGTGTATGTTTTTTCTAATTTTGTCAGAGGGTATTTACACTTGTGAGAGAGAGAGACATAGAGAGGAGAAAGTATCCCTCATAGGATATAGTTACATTGCAGTCTCTTTCAGGATTTTGAGTGCGCACACACACTTGGTATGTTTTTAAGCCACTGGTTCCAAGACTTGAACCGTGGATTTAGCCATGTGGGATCTGGCTGCCTCAACTGCCAGGCCAGAGCTGGGCCAGAAGCAAGTATTTCTAACTGAAATGTTTGAAGTAACGTGCCATACCCTCAGAAATCCCTCCATCTAAATAGTGGGCTAGTCATCTAGCCCAAAGCTGCTGCTTTAGTTGCCTTATACAAATGCACTTAGATGGTTCCAAGAACAATGTCTTTCCTCTGTTCTAAAGATGTTCTTTCTCAGGTTAGTCCAAATTACTCTTTTGAATATGTCATCCATTCCCTCCTTACCTGAAAGTTTTCAGATGAAATGTCTCATGGGTAACCTTTATCATTTTGTATTTCTCTATGCATGTTCATTATGTTATCTTAGTCTTTGTCTTTTGATAATTTGACTATAATCTGCCTTGAAGAGGATTTTTTTTTGTGTGTTAAATATATTTGATGTTCTTTGATTTCCTGAATCTGGACATCTCTATCTAGACCTGAGTTTTCAGTTAATAATTTATGATTTAGACTTTCTGTGCCTTTTCCAGTTTCTTCTCTTGTTATACCCATTATATGGATAATTGATTGTTTAAATGTGTTCCCCAATTAATGTACTCCTTTGGAAGAGATGTTTCTTTTTTTTTTTTTTTTTTCTTGCTTTCTTTCTGTTTTTATGTTTATTTGTTTTTGTTTTCTTTTTTTTTTTTTTTTTTTCATGGGGTCATGTGTTAATATATGGGCATTTGTTGGAGTACTCATTTTTTCCTGTGGCTGTGGAAAGTTGTTTTGGCTTTGGTTCTGATTGGGTTCAGCAATGAAGTCTCTATATTCCCAGGATCACCACTGGTGACAGTGGAATAGGAAGGTCTGTATGTTTAGGCTCTGGGTGAGGCTAGTGGTGTATACTGTTGTCCTACCAGTAGAGGAAGTAGATTTACCCGTAACAATGACAGCAGCTGCCCAGTGCATGGTTTCTGGAGATCTTTGTCCTGGTGGAGGGCATCAGGGGGCTCCTTCCACATTAGGTAACTATGTAGAAGTACTAGCTGAGAATTGGCAATATCCTTTGCTTCCAGGTTGAGGAGTTGTGTCTCAGGGAGTGGATAGATGTTTAGATTGCTGATTGTGTGCCTCCCTGGAGTTGGTGAAGTGGCCCACCTTGGTGTCAGCCTTTCTCCCTTCTTGTGGGCCCACAAGGAATGGCACTTGCCCTCGTCCACAGAGCTCTATCCTACCTAGAAAGGGGGAATGGTTGAGGAATTTTACTGCAGTTAGAGCCAGCAGCCTGCCTGCCTGGAGCCTAGCTCTTTGTCAGGTTGGGTTCTCACCACCAGGGTGCAGTCTTTTGTCTTGGCAAGAAGGTCACGGGCTGCCAATCTCTGCTTCCTCCTCTCCAAAGAGTCAGGTAGTAGGTAGAATATCCAGTGTCCTCTTTGTCAGCCACCCAGCCACCTCTGCACAAGCACTCCATTCAGGGAGATCCCACGAAGCCAAACTCCAGGTGCTATAGGGAAAAGGGAGTTATTTTTGGAGTCTTCAGCCTTGGGGAGGGAAGCACGGACTTTCTAGTTTCTTAGGGGGATATGGTCAATGTATGGATTCTTCAGTCTTATTGAGATATGTGTGTGTGTGTGTGTGTGTGTGTGTGTGTGCACATGTATGTTCAAATACCGCGTCCCAGATAAGTTAGGAAGAAGATGATCAGAATCTTTGGTTTCTAGTGGGAAGGGTATTGGGTGGTTTTGGTACAGAGGGGTACTTGGGCTAAGATGGACACAAGGTCCGTGTTAGCCTTATGGTTCACATGCTGTTGAGAAATGCTAGCGTCCAAGTTGGAAATAAGGAGTTCTGTGGAGAGGGACAGTCTTGCTTACCTTCTCTCCTGTTGTGGAAACTCACACCAAATACAGAGCCTTTCCGAGTTTGGAAGTTTGCTCTCATATTATACCTCCATCATAAGTCATGAGGCCCTAGAAGCCACATTTGCCTCTTGTATTGCTCTGCTCAAAATGTAGACTTTTATCTAATTTTTGTGTGTGTGTTTCTTTTTGAAGAGAAGCCATGTTAGATGTCTCTAGTTGGCTATCTTGGACACCCACCCCCCCCTTTCCATATTCCTATAAAACTAGTTTGTCTTCAGCATTCCCAATAACCAATGCAAAGTTGAATAATTTTCTTTAATTTTACCACTGTAGCTATTCTACCTAGGAAGGCAACAGGAAATTTCCATCATCATTAAGAGAAAAGTTGTTTTCTTACTAAAAAGTACCACATGCTGACATGAGGTACTTGTGAACATTTTATTTATTGATTAAAAGGTATGTGTTTTCTTTTGAGGGTTTTTTTTTTTTTTTTTTTTTGTGATCCTGGGAATCATAAGATGTATTTATGTCTTAATTATTAGGTCAAAATAATAAGGTTTATTAACCTTTATATAGGATCAGAAATGTATCCCATTGTGATAATCACTTACATATCCATGCTATTTACTGAGACTAGACTGCTTAGTTAAAAACTTAAACCCTCTTATTTTTGTTGAGTAGAAGGAGGTAATGTCCTTCAAAGAGAATATATAAGCATTTTGACTGAAATATTGAAATACAGTGCAGAAAAAAAGCAGCACTATGTTAAAGAAATAATTTCTTTATAGCTAGCTGTGATTTTCAATAGTTTTTCTTCCCAAATTTTTCTCAGGATCTCCAAGGGTTTCATACTCTACTTATATCATGTTTATGTTCCACAATAGCACCTTCATCAACAAGAGTGGATAAAACAAAGTTACAATGGGGAAATTACACTGAGTGTGTATTTGTTGAACACAGCTTATTTCTCAACTTCCCTAGATCTTCACATTCCTTCTTAATGCAGTGAACTTCATAATCCAAATTTATACATAACAATTTGAATATGTCTGAACTCTTTCTTATTACTCAGGTGTTTCCCTAGTGTATCTCTCCATGGAGAGTGTATATAGAACAGAAGAAGCACCATGGGTTTTTGACAAAACCAAATCTCATACTCATTTATATTTGAATGACAACAGAATCAAATTGGAATTTGATTTTACCACTGCTAACTGGTTTAAATGTTGAAAAACTGCAAAATCATTCAAAACTCTCTTCCATAGTGTGGGAATAATACTTTATTTCATATGATTGTTGAGAGATTATATGTAAGTAGTCAAGCACAAAGACTGATTTATATTAAGTATATTTTTAATGGTTACTGTATGGCTATTTAACAGATTACTGCAAAATTAGCAGCTTAAAATGATAAATGTATCTCAAAATTATTGTGGATGAGAGGTCTGGGCACACTTAACTTGGGCCTCTGCTTAGGATCTCAGACAGCTGCAATCAAGTTATCATCTAGAATATCCTCATCTGAAAGATGACTTTGAACGAAGATGGTCCAGAGCTCCTTTGGATTGCTGGTAGCAAGGTAGAGTCTTATATCACTTAATGTGATCACAGAAGGAACATCCCAGCACTTTTTCTATATTCTTTTGGTTAGACACAACTCACAAACACCTCCCATGCTAAAGGGGTGGAAGTACACAAAAACTTGAACAATGGAAGGCAGGAATAACATGGCTTCTTTTGAGTCTTAGTGCTATAGTAATCCAGTTCTTTCTCCAAATCCTACATTTCTTAAGCTTTAAGGGACTTTTGGCAATGATTGTATAGGATCTTAGATTCTGGCCCATAAAATTTCTTTCCGTGTGTTTGTAAATGAAACTGAATGAGCTTGAAATTTGCTTTGCAAGGGTTCTTATATATAAAAATTATTTCCAATAGCTTACGAAGTACAACTTCACCTTCTTCGTCAGTTCACTAATACTAGAAAAAATCAAATTTCCTAATTCTGAAACTTTATTGAGGTTATCTTTAGTTTCAAATATGCTTCTTATTTAATTATACATATGTATGTGTGTGTACAAGTATACGTGTCTAAACTGTATACTGAAAGTAATATTTTATGAATTTTACACTTTATATATTATACTTCAAGAAAAGATAAAGACAGGCTCAAAGTTATGCCACATTCTTTAACTAGGGTTGTGCGAGGATGAGCCTTAGGTACAAGAAGAAGAGCATGGGTACTGGGCTCTTATATAGTCTTTTCTCTTAATATACCTTTGCTCTACCTTTGCTTTTGTTTCTAAATCTTAATTTGGGTGAATGCTTTAATCTTCTGCTATCTATGGACTAGTGAAGAGCTAAAGATACTCTCAAATCTTAGAGTTATACTGCTATTCTCAAAAAATGTTTTAAATTGGCAATTTTACAAATTCTACATTTATCAAGTTCTGTTTTTTACTGATATACAATATGGACATAACCTTTCTTGCCCCATCTCATTTTATTCTAGAAGAAATTATAAGAAGAGATATATATTCTTATAGTAATCACTTTGAATAATCAGAAGTACTCAGTGGTTACTAAGTATCTTGTTCCTCCATCTTCTATCATCTCCTAATAAAACTTCCTACTTATATTCTCAGCCATATAAAAAGAGGAAATTAGACCTAGAAATCTACACTAAGGTAGACATTTAACCATCAATGTATCATGATAACCAACACAATTTATTGCACTGTTCAGTGTCGTCCTATGGTCCTCAGGATATTAGTAACTAATACTACATAATATAAATTCAAAGAATATTTATTGAGCAATATATGTATTTAATAATTAAGTCAAGTTTCAAAGCTCACTATACAGATTTGTTTAACTACCTTACTCTAACGCTAACTTTAAATTCTCTTGTTTTATTTTCTGTGAAACTTATTGATATATTTTAAAGCCACTTGATGGTTTGAGAATTCAGTTAAAAGTTTTGGTTCTAGGGACCAGTAGTTAACGTAATGGCTATGTCTCTGGACTCTCATGTAGTCGACTGTGGTTCGAGTCCCAGACTCGGCGGCTTAAACTCACGCCAGGCACGTGTGTGTGCATGCCCAAGCTCCTGAGAGGAGAATGGAGGAGAAGGGATTGCATCATGGCCTTCCTCATGATTTCTCGCTTTCTGTCTGTCTGTCTCTCTCTGTCTTTCTGGCGACCTTACGCGCCCTATAGCAAAAACCTCTCCAAAAAAGAAAAAAAAAAAAGTGTTTTGGTTCTAAATAAGTTCTTCTAGTCAACAGTGGAATTTATTAGAGATTTGAGTTAACTCTTAAAATAGAGATTTGTCGGGACCAGTAGTTAGCATAATGGCTATGTCACTGGACTCTCATGTAGTCGACCGCAGTTCGTGTCCCGGACCTGGTGGCTTAAAACTCATGCTGGGTTCATGTGCGTGCATGCCCAAGATCCCGAGAGGAGAACGGAGGAGAAGGGATTGCAGCATGGCCATCTCCCCTGGGGGGTGATTTCTCGCTTTCTGTCTCTCTGTCTCTCTCTGTCTGTCTGGCGAGTGTATGCGCTCTATAGCAAAAACCTCTCAAAAAAGGAAAAAAAAAAAGAAATAAATATTTGTCACAAATAACTTTAAGTTTCATAACCAATGAAAACTAATCATATCTTATTTCTTCTTTAAATTCTTTAAGATATCTTCAGCAATCTGGATGTAGTGTCCAACTTTTTATCATGTCTTGGAAATTCATGGTTCATTTTTTTCTTATGTAACAGTCCGTGCTTCCCTATCCAGTTCATAACGTTCATAACTCCCACCACTATATTTAGCCCTACTAAAACACTTTCAATTTCCTAACATAAGATTTTCTTTTGCCTGTGGACATTTGAATACTTTTAGTGACATTATAGCCCATTTTATAAAATATGCCTTTCAAATATTGCAATTATATAACAATAGAAGGGCCTTCTGAAAAATAATTGAGTTAAATTCAACTATACAAGAAAATGAATAGAATCTAACCATTTTTTGTAATTTCTTTAGAATGATGCCTGTTCTTGAAGTAGCTTTGTTATTTTTTTTAAACTGGTACACAATTATGCAATGTATTTTAAAAATCTCAGTCTAAATGATCTTCCTTTGAGCTACTAATCTTCAGAAAGATTTAAACAGTTTTAAATATATTTGATTTTTGGATACAGTCTTTCTTTTTCCTATTTAGGGCATAAATAAGTGAAGTAAAACATAAAGTAATGATGTACCTCTTTTACTGCTTAGTATGTAATCCGTGGCAAATTATAAAACTCTAAGATTCAAGTTTCCTGTGTATAAAAATATATAATAGTGGGGCTGTGAATGAAATATTTTGTGGGTAAGAATCTCCCAATAAAATTAATTGATTAGGTTTCTGGCTTTCATGTAGAATGCAGATATCACTGGGTACCCATGAGAAAGATTTAAGGCAGAAAACTTAGGTAGAAAAACAGTAACAAGCATGATTGTTTAAAAAGATTGTTAAGGGACCAGCAGTTAGCGTAATGGCTATGTTGCTGTAGTGTAATATCTTCACTAAGATATTAGTAAATCAAATACAGAAACATCTAAAATATATAAAATATCTCCATCAGGTGTGCATTATCTAGTAATGAAAGGCTAGTTGAAAACCATTCAGTGCAACTCATCATATCAGTATACTAAGGAAAAAATGCAATCATCTTGGGACCAGTAGATGGCATGATGATTGTGTTGCTGGACTCCCATGTAGTCGACTGTGGTTTGAGTCCCAAATCTAGCGTCTTAAAATTCAGACCAGGTGAACTTGCATGTGTGCCCAAAATCCTGAGATGAGAATGGAGAAGGGAATGTTGTGTGGCCATCCCCTTTGGGGGAGGTGATTTCTCACTTTCTGTCTCCCTCTCTCTCTGGTAAGTGCACACACCCCATAGCTAAAATCTCTCTTCAAAACAAAACAAAACAATACAAATTATTTTGTGAAAATCATCTTATGAAGAAAAAGGTTTAAACAAAATCTAGCTTCTACTCATGATCTAAAACATGAAGCAAATCACAGAGAAGGAAACATTTTTCAATCCAAAAAATAGTATTTTAAATAAAGAAACCAAAAACTGCAGCTCATATCATACTTAGAAATAGTGTTTCCTGCCCCCCATAGGGCATATGTGCTTACCAGAGAAAGATAGTGAGAGAGAAAGTGAAAAATCACCCCTGGAGGGAATATGCCACACTGCAATCCCTTCTATTCTATTCTCCACCTGGGATTTTGGGCATGCATGCATGTGCACCCAGTGTAATTTTCAAGCTGATAGGGCTGGGTCTTGAACCATGGTCAAATATGAGGAAGTCCAGTGCCTTAACCACTACACCATCTACTGTTTCCTTCTTATGTTTGAGAAAAGCAAGGATGTCAACTCTCACCATTCCTAGTCAGCATCATAGATGAAATTCCAACAAGTACAATAAAATACATACAGTGAAAAAGAAAATAATGATATCTGTTTACAGACATCTAAATTACTTGATAAGAAAATTCCAAAGAGACACTCATGGCAGCACAGTAGTAACACAACACTCTGCAAAACTGAGGTCATATGGAACAGTCTGGGTTCTGCATCCTGGGGTCTCCCTGCACATGCTGGGCATGAGTCCTTGCCCGTGATTGTAGCTGGCTTTTCAGCATAAATATATTTCACACATTTTAAAAGATTTATATTGAGCATGGCATTTTATAATGGTCCTGTAAACTGTATTTATTCTAATATTCATTTCCAATTGTTTGTCAGTATTGTGAATTAAGAATATTTTATATTGACCTTGTACTCTGCAAACTTGTCTAACCTGTTTATTAGTTCTGTTATATTAGAATTTTCAAAGCTTTTTGCTTGAATATAATAATCTCAATGAGTGGATTACACACAGTCTGATGTATTTACCTCTTAAAAAAAAATAAAACAGGGTAAGACTTTCAGGCAATATTGATAAAAAGTGTCTCTCCAAAAAAAAAACAAGGGACCAGCAGTTAGCGTAACGGCTATGTTGCTGAATTCCCATGTAGTCAACTGCGGTTCGAGTTCTGGACCCAGTGGTTTAAACTTATTCTGGGTGCGTGTGTGTGTGTGCCCAAGATACCAGGAGGAAAAGGGATTGTGGCTTGGTCATACCCCCTGGGGGATGATTTCTTGCTTTCTGTCTCTCTGTCTTCTGTATTTCTGGCAAGTGCTCACGCCCTATAGCAAAAACCTCTCGAAAATTAAAAAAAAAAAAAAAAAAGAAAAAAAGAAAAAAAGTCAAAATCATATTAACATCACTAGAATAGTGTAATTCAAGTTATTGTAAAATATAAACACACTTGATAGATATGAGTTTCATTACCAACTTAATTAGCTAGTATTTTATTTTGTAGGAGAATTGTCTTTAAATATTATTTCTTCCATGACAGAGAGATAGAGAAACAACACCTTTAGCAGGATCTTGACAGCACGTTCCACTGAACCTCAGCCAGCTCCAGATTATGGATATAGACATGCCCCATGTGTTCAAAGAGAATCTGGAAACTTCCCAAAGGGGCCAGCCTCACAGAGAGTTGTATTTTATCACTGCACCATTGTCCAGCCCCAGAAATATCTTTAAATTTGGATTTTATAATACATGGTTTTGCATGCATTCAACAGAAGAACTTTCATGAGAGGCAAATGTAGGTTCTATGCTGGTGATAAAGTATTTATTCTGTTATGATGCAGTATTAAATTAAAAGATGATGACTTTACAGCTAAACATTTAGGTGTCAGTGTCTTAGGAAAAAAAAACAAGAGCTATTCCACAGAAATGCCACATGTGGTAGCCAGGAAGTATAACAATGCCATATTTTTGTTGTTGAAGAGAGATAACATCTCTATGTGTGTGGGTAGATGTTTATTGCATCAGGGAACTTTCTCCCTGTATCTATGAGGAAGAATCCTGGCAGGGAGCTAGAAGAGAATGGAATTATTAGGTAGTGGAGGTGGCGGGTTAGATATTCAATCTGATAAACTGGATTGTCTAGAGAAAATCTGATTTCTCGTGTAGGAAACAAGGCTTCAGTCTTTTATAAATTTGAGGAAAAGCCTATATAAATATATATATATATATATATATATATATATATATATATATATATATACACACACACACACACACACACACATATATGTATATATATACATATAAATATATATATATATAGCCTATATATGTATATATATAAATATAAATAAATATAAATATATATATATATATATATAGCCTATATAGGCTATATATAAAGCCTATATAAATATATATACATATATATGTGTATATATATATTTTTTTATATATATTTTTTGTAAGTGTCTGTAAGTATAGCATTTGTGTATAGATAATCTTTGTGGAAATTCTCTTCTCAGCTAAAAAATAACTGTGCTCTATTATGTACTAAATTGTATACCCCTCAAATTCATGTTAAAGCCCTTACCCACAGTATCTCAGAATGCGACTGTATTGCAGATGGGGTCTTCAGAGAGGTAATTAAAGTAAATCGAGGTCATAAACATGGATCCTAATCCAGTCTGACTAATGTCCTTATAAGAAGGGGAGGTTAGGATACAGATTAGTCTTTTTAGAATAAAAAACTCATCACTCCACTTGTCTGCCTAAAATGCAGAGGTTTTTTTAGATCGTTAAAAATTATCTAGCATGTTATATAAGATATTGCAGAAATTAGTTCCAATCTGCTTCTACAAACCTTTATAACCTGCTTACCATTTCCCAAACAGATCTCTCTTCAGATTCTCTGCTTCCCCGCCTTTGCAGATGTGTTCTTAGAATGTCCTTTCTCTCCTTTTCCAGTTGATAATTTTTGATTCTGCTCTAAGTCCTATTTAAAAAAGAAACAAAAAACCTCTCTTTTCAAACTTTATTTGACTAACTTCCAGTCAGAGATACCTTTCTCTCCGAACTCCATAGAATTGTGTACTTACTTCTTCATTCTCAAATATGTATTGAATAGTTATTGAACACCAGGTGCTCTACTAGATAGATATGGATGAACAACAATAAACCATATGGAATGTCATGAACTTACATTCTATTAGAAAATGGGTAATGAATGGAAAATTATATTGCTACGATTATGATAGCACACATACTTTACATAGCCATCTATCTTCTTTAATTTATACAAAACACATTTGTATATATTCATGTGAGTAACTTACAAACACTGATAATTAAGATTAAATCTGTATAAAAACTGAGCATATATTATTTAAAGGTAAAGTCAGAGGCTTCCTATGTCCTATGATGACAACTACTTCATTTCCCTAAAACCTTATCCATCTGCTTGATGTTAATTGTCCATCAGTTTCAAGATAAAAAAAACAGTTAATTCAAAGCATAGAGAAAATAACACAAGTTCTAAATATAGGGGAACATCAAAAACTTCATGAAAAATGGAATTACAGTACAAGTTTATTTTGAAGCAAAATATATAAAATTTATGCAGTAATTTTTCATAATATGCATATTCTACAGACTTTTTGAAGACCCCTCGAGTGGTATGATTTTGATATATTCACACTGCAATTCAACTTTCCAGGATTTTGTTGTTGTTGTTAGTTCTTTTTTTTTTTTTTTTATTAGTCAAAATGAAGTTGTAAGAAATAATACATAGAGATCCCTGGTAAACTTTCCCCAGTTTCTTCCCATATTGACATTTTAGAAAACTGTAGTATAATATCACAATAATATTTTAAAAAATAGTTATTGCCAGAGAGTTTGTGTACTCACCAGAGAGAGAGAGAGAGAGTGAGAGAGAAAGAGAGGGAGAGGAAAAAAGATGGGGTGTGGTCACTCTGCAATCCCTTCTCTGTTTCTCCATCTTGTCGGAAATTTGGCCATGCATGTATCTGTGTGAGGCATGTTTTTGGAGTTGTTTGGGCTGGGACTTGAACCATGCTGCCAGCCATGTGAAATTGAGCTTGATCACCAGGCCAGGAGGCCAGTTATAATCAGGATATTGACATTGATACAACCCACTGGTTATATTCAGATTTACATTTTACTCACTTGTGTGTATTTAGGTGTTTGTGTATCAAGTTTTATACAGTGTTGTCATCTGCATAAGTTCTGCCTCCCGTCAAAATACTGAATAGGTCCAATACCCAAGGATGCTTCATGTTAGCGATTTATGCACTCCCATCAGATTTCCTTGAGACATATGTATTATTTATTTTATCTTTAGGTAAAGATTACATAGTATCCCAAGGCAAGAAAGAGTGAAACATGTCAATTAGGAAGAAAAGTGGGGGGGGGGGGAATGAAAGTGTGGTTCATTATATACTTAAAGTCATTATCACAATCCAGAACGTCCCTGCTGTTTCAATAAACACAAGAAAGTTCAGAAAGATAAGTAAGATAGTAACTTAATTTAATTCACTTTCTTTAATTGTGAGAAAGATTTGTTTGAATGAGATTCTTAGTATGTAATCTCTGCACCATGCAATAACAAAGGAAAGAAATAGCACTGTCCATATTTAACTGTTTCTTAATTGGCTGTTAATGCCTATACAATCTAGATTTGTGTGCAAACACAGTTTTTAAAAATAATTATTTACTTAATTTTATTTATTATTATTGGTTCTTATTTTGACTGTGGGGGGGGGAGTGAGAAAGTGAGCCTCAAGGTCTAGGTCTCAAACTGTGGTCAGCCATGTAAGAGTCCAGCTCCTTAACCACCATTCCACCTGCAGCCCCCAAACACACACTTTATACACACACACACACACACACACACATAGTTATATATAGTTATATATACAGTATATACATGTATAGATACAACATATATACATGTATAGATACAACATATATACATATACATATATAGTAGAGATATATATACAGACTTATGTGTATATATGTACAACATATGTACATGTTGTACATATACACACAGATATGCATATATGTTTATATGTGTGTACATGCAAAATATATACACATATACATGTTTTGCATATTCATGCATATATACATATATATATACACATACCTATACATATGTGTGTGTGTGTGTGTGTGTGTATAGTTGTTGATGTGGTTGTTTGTAAGATTTTTGCTATAGGGCATGGGCACTCACTCTCCAGAGGGGCAGAGAGAAAGAAAGTAATAAATCACCCCCCAGGGGGGCTGGACATACCACAATCCCTTCTCTTCCATTCTCCTCTCAGTATTCTTGGATACGCATACACATGCACCTGGCATGAGTTTCTGGGACTCAAACCACCGTGTCTGGGACTCAAACCATGATTGACTACATGGGAGTCCAGTGATGTAACCATAATGCCACCTACTGATCCTCACACTTTTATATATTATCCAATCATAAATCATTCACAGATTAAAGGGTATCTGAGTAAAATTTTCTCTAGGGACTGCTGTCTTAATTTTTATGTTCTTCAGTATTATATGGCCTGGAAGCATGTATAACTATTTCTAATTTTATTTGATTTTTATTCACTACATCTTTTGGGAATATTAGGGATTTGTCTTTCCTCTTCAATAACTGTTTCCACTCTGAGGTCTTTGTGTGCCACATATTCTGAGAACTTGTTTAGCTGAGAGAGTTTTTGTTAGAGCCTTGTAAGGGAATGACACCTTATTTGGATACGAGATACTATGTGCTCAGTGCTTTATATTTCATATATTGAAAATATGATTGCAATCCCTTTTTGACTTTGAGACGTTTTTTTAAGAGAGATTTTTACTATTGGGTGTGTGGCAATTCTGTGTCTATTCTGTGTCTCTCTGGCAAGAGAGACAGAAAGAGAAAAATCACCCTTCAGGGAGTTGGCCATGCTGCAATCCCTTCTCCTCCATTTTCCTCTCAGGATCTTTGGCATGCATGCACCCATGCCCAGAGGTCCCGGACTTAAACCATGGTCAACTACCTGGGAGTCCAGTGACTTAATCATTATTCCATCTGCTGGCCCTGCCTTTTAAATGTAGTTAAAGTCTGAAACTGCAGCAGCCATTTTGGCACCAAGAGAATAACCAGCCTAACAGAGAATGCCAGCATACCGAGGCTAGCAGAGCATAGTATTGCATGGAAACTGGGCCTTTTACTATGTTGGTTAGATGCTAAAATAATCAACGGTTGACAGGAAAACAGAGGATATTGTTTTATTGTTAGCTTTCAAATAGTGTTGCTGTTGGAAATTTAATTTATTTATTTATTTATTTATTTATTTATTTTGAGGAATGAGAGCAATTTGGCTGCTTTACCAACTGCCTTAGAAACAAAATAGTTTCTAGTCTACTAGTAGGTTTAGTTAAATATTTTGTTTTCTGTCTTTGTAGTGTGTAGTGTGCTCCCCAAATAGAATATAAACCTAGGCCATTTACATTGTGCTAAGTCTTTTCGTAACATTAAATTTTAAAACCATCGAACTATCCACTTCTTTGTGGCCATCTTCCCCAGAGGGTGATTACTCGCTCTCTGTCTCTGTCCTTACGGAAGTTTAATTAATTTTCAGAACTTCATTCATTTTATTCTTTAAATAAGTAAAACTATAAAATCTCTTTGTTGTTTTATTTTTAGCTAATGAAAATCTGTTTAAATTAGGTAATTTATTTCAAGAAGAATTATAATTTTCTATTTTCTAATATTTTATATATGAAATGTGTAATCTAAATTTGAAGTCTCTATTTTAACTCACATAATTCACTTAAGTCATTAAAATATAGTCTCTGCTCTAATGTTTTAATGCTATTTTCCTCTATTAGTCCATTGTCATGTCTTTTAATTTTTCAAGCCTTCTGCTTCACCATTTTATTGCACTGGCTCTTATGATGATCTCAATAGTTTTTGCTCTGATTCCTTGGCTGATTTTAAATTGACTTCATTTAAATATTTGAAAAAGACATAGTGTACAAAATACTGTCATTTAAAGATAAAAAATGCTTTATTTTTCAATGTGAATAAATGGAATCTAAAAGCTACAGTGATTCAATGGTTATCTGTATCAGATTAAAAAAATTAAAGACTTATTTATTTATTCAGGATTCAGAGTTTTACGCTTTTTCAAGGAAAAAAAAAACTTTCTCTAAGGACCAGCACTTAGCGTAATGGCTATGTTGCTGAACTCCCATGTAGCCAACCGCGGTTCAAGTCCCGGACCCAGTGGCTTAAACTCACACCGGGCACATGTGCATGCGTGCCCAAGATCCTGAGAGGAGAATGGAGGAGAAGGGATTGCAGCATGGCCACCCCCCCCCCCCCGGGGGGTTGATTTCTCGCTTTCTATCTCTCTGTCTCTCGCTGTCTTTCTGGTGAGTGCACATGCCCTATAGCAAAAACTCTCCAAAAAAATATAATGAAATAAAAAAATACTTTCTCTAATTATTTTTTTTACTTCTACTGTAGAATTTATTATTGTATGATCTATTTAATTTTAGGATATAGTTTTTCAATTATAATTCTGTCACAAAATTATGCATATACATCAAAATGTACTTATTCTACATAGAATGTAAGCCAAATCTCTAAATATTAGAAAATGCTGTCTGTGGGACCAGCAGTTACGTTGCTGGACTCCCACATGGCCGACTGTGGTTCAAGTCCCAGATCCAACAGCTTGAAATTCATGCTGGTGCATGTGCATGCATGCCCAAGATCCTGGGTGGAAAATGAAGGAGAAGGGATTTTGGCGTGGTCACTTCCCCCCCGGGGGGGGATGATTTCTCACTTTCCCTCTCACTGTCTCTCTGCCATTCTGGCAAGTGCACAAATCTTATGGCAAAAGCAATCTAAAAAAAAAAAAAAAAAAAGTCTTTTTTCATTAATAAATATAGGTTCGTATTGATACTATAATTAATAAATAAATATTATTAATAAATTACTGTATGGGGGCCAATGGATGACATAACGGTTTTATCACTGGACTCCCACATATTCATCTGTTGTTCAAGCCCTAGACCTGGCACCTTGAAACTCACACCAGGCATGCATGTGTGTGTGCCCAAAATCATGAGAGAAGAATGAGGGAGAAGGGATTGCGACGTGGCCATCTCCCCAGGAGGGTGATTTCTCAATCTCTGTCTCTCTGTCTCTCCTGTCTCTCCAGTGAGAGCATGCAACTTATAGCAAAAATCTCTCTCTAAATAAATAAATAATTTATTTAAAAAATTAAGTGACTGTATGGTATAAATCATTATTAAATGCAAACAGTCAAATGTTAATATAAATTTATTAATAACATCAGTCTATGAAAAATATTATCAATTTTAAACTAATTAAATTGTTGAATAGATGAATTTGTGACTAAAGGTGGTTTTGTTAGTTTTCTTTTAGTGATAAAAATGATTGATTAAGTGATGATGATTATCACCTGTTAGTGAAATTCAGAAATTCTTCTGTCATTCAATACCCTTTTGGATTCAGGTAATATTACTTTTAATCTGCTTTTCATGAAGATGAATTAGACTGCGGAACATATTCTGTTAGAGACTAGTGATTTGGAAGAATATATGGACTATATTTCACAAAATAGGGGCAATTTAACTCAGGTTTCTGAAACAGAAGAGTGATACATCAAAAAGTTAAGTGTTATTATTAATCTGATAATAATTATGTAATGTAGATCGGAAAGGAAAACCTGAAGGTAGGGACTCTGGTGTGAGAACAAGTAATAATAACCTGGTGTGAGGTGATAAGGGTCTGAGCATAAATTACTTTTTAAATGATGATTTAGGGTTGGTTCTGTGGTGCAGTGCTCAAGTGCTGCTCAAGGGAAGCTGAATCTCTTAGGGCAGCTGAGATTCTAATCCCTCGACCCGTCAACCTGAAATACCCAGGGCACACGCATAAGTGCCCAGGATGCAAAGGGCTGGAGGATTGGAAGGAAGAGGTTGGAGTGTGATCAGACCCTGTGGAGAGTGTGCCTCTCTCTCTCTTTCTCTCCTTCTGTCATTCACTCACTCTCACACTCATGGGTACACACTTTATCATGTATAAATGGAAAATAATTTTTAAGAATATGATGATTTCTCATAATAATTTCATACTTACTCTATTGGGGCCAGCAGATGGCATAGTTGTTATATCACTGGACTCTCACATGACTGACTGTGGTTTGAGTCTTGGACCAGTAGCCTGAAAATCATGCCAGGGGCATATGTGTGATGTGCCCAAGATCCCAGGAGGGGAATGGAATGGAGAAGAAGGGATGGCAACATGGTCATCCTCCATGGGGGGGGGGGGGGTGATTTCTCACTTTCCTTCTCACTGTCTCTGTCTGTCTCTGTCTGTCTGTCTCTCTCTTGCAAGCAAAAATGCCCTAAGGCAAAAACATATATAAATATATATATATATATATATATATATATATATATATCTCCTCTATCTTAGATTGCTTGCTTTCTTTTGGACAAAAAAATATTTAGGAGTCCAAAATTTTCACTGGCAAGTAAAAACTCATGGAATAAATATTAAATAAGATTAAGAATATATTAGAAAACCACAATAGTCTTGGTTTAAAATGTCACCGTCAAACTGTAAGCTGATAGCAACCAAAGTGTGCCGAACGAACACTGTGGTCTCATTCTCTTGCATTGTTTAACTTCTCCTGTTGGATATCACACATAATATATCTGTATATTCTCATTTTCTAACACAATGCCTATCAAAATAGAAGCAGAGATAGTATTCTTAAAGAGAATATAGAAACTGGAGGTATTAGATGCAATTATGTACAACAATGTGCAATGAATCGAACCACATAGGAAGTTCACAGGGATAAACACTCATGTGAGATCTGGGGACCTTTTCACACAAAGAAGGTTTTGGCAGGGCCCTAAAGGTGAATAAGATGGAGTACAGGTTGAGAGTGTGGGAAGGGTGAGGCCTGGCATTAGAACAGAGATGTGGACTATTAGTGTGAACACATAAGAAAATAATAGATTAAAACTATTTTCTTATAATATTAAATGCTTACATTTCATTTCATATTTTTGTCATTGCTCGAAACTTGGCAAGAAAATAGTAGAAAACTAGAATGTAACTTTATATTTGATAATTTGGTCTGATAGCATAAATATTTTTGGACATTTTTGGGATGAGACACAAATGGTAACTATCACTGAAGTCAAAGTTAGTAAAAGTACAAAAGAAGACAGGAAAATAATTAGAATCAAGTTAAGATTTGGCTTAGATACACCTAAAATATGATAATAACCATTATGTGTATTAGTGAGGTCTGATATTTTGTCTAGTGTGTTAAGGTCTGGGGATACAATCACAAATGAAGGTGAATACAGAAACAGAGGATTAACTATGTCCTCTTTGTGCTTAAATTACTTCTTTGTAAACCTCTGGGTTTTTCTTTCATCACACAATCTCTCTCCTCTGCTGTTTTCTTCATTTATTCCTGCCTCTTCTAGGAAATAGCCTCTTTCATAGTCCACGTGTTATACACAGGAATAAGCCCAAATTGTTCTGTTTGTATGAGCAGTTTTCACCCGGAACCAAGTCATAGAAGAACAGAAGGCATCTGGAGTTCAATCATCAGATTTCAGAAACCCAGAGATTTTTTTTTTTTTTTAAGGTGTTATTCTGAGAGAGAGTCAGAAAGATCATAATTTTCTGAAGAAAGTCCATTTTAGGGAGGGATAATTCATTTAAATATTTAGGAAAGCAAGTGAGGAATGATGTGTTGGGAAAACATGTGCGTGTGCTTGTGTGTGTGCATGCTCGTGTGCATGTGCACATGCACACACACATACATGTGACTGTGCATGTTTGTATATCGAACATTTGAGTACTTGTATGTAACCATTCAGACCAGAACTGTTCATGGACTTGGCATCCCTCTTTTTGTTTAACTGTCTTGTTGTGTTTCTGATTTTTAAAAACTAAAGAGATCTGAATAACATCTAAATTTGATTGTCATTATGGTATATGTTATAAGGAAAAATTATAGCTTATAGGAGTGTGTTAGTAATCTGAGAAATATTGAGAGAAGCTGGAAAAACCTACATGTGAAGTGAATTTATTCTTAGACCCCCAACAAATTATGTTGAAATCCTATCAGCTTTGTATAGGAGAAAAGTAAAATATATCCCAAAAAATCTTCATGATAATTTTAAAAGAAACAAACTCTTTAAACACCATTCTAAGCAGGCATAACTGAACAAATCCTCAAGGGGATTACTTAGATGATTCCTATTTACATTTCTTCCTGGTAGGAAGAAGAAAGGCAATGCCTAGTTGAAAAATCTGAAGGGGATAATTGATGTCATTAATCACAATGTTTAGGCCAATAGAGCATCAGAGATCACTTTTGATACTGAATGGAGTAACTAGTCAGATGAAACCAACTACCTGGAAATTTAACTTTCCAGCTGGTAAAGAAACAGTCTAAACTGGAGGAGTCAGAGAATAGAATTAAAATTTCAGACACAAAGAACATGGAAGCTAAAATAGCAATAATGTATCTCAACTCTGAAGCAAGAGGAACCTGAGGGCATCTTTGCTATAATTTATCATCAAGAAGTAGAGGCCCGGATATAAAATATCACCTTCTGTTTCTACTTCTGCAGCAACTTCTCCCTCTCCAAATCCTCCTTCCTTTTTCTTCCTCAACGTCCCTGCTACCACTATCAACCTTGCAAAAGAGATTAGTGTGGGTTTTGTTTTCAGACAGTGTATTTTGGGAAATTATTCAAGGCTGCAGTTACTAAATCAAGGATTAGAAATCAAGGATTAGATAAATTATGTATGTTTAATTCATCAAGTGGCAACTTTCACCATTATTTTGTTCTATTTGTACCATTTTTCACCTCACACATTGTGTTCTCAGAACAAAATAGTTTATAAAATTGAAAGTTGGCTCATAACCAGAACACTATATTTCCAAAAATTCTTAGTTGAGAAATATTACTTTTACAGATCAATGTCAAATGAGACTAAGCTCCAAAGCATTGTTTCCTAAAGCTTAAAAAAAAAAAAAATCAATGTTTATATCCCTCTGGAATTCATTGACAGCTGGAGTGGTGTAAAGCAGGTAGTTATAAATGGCAAGTAGGCATTTGCAGTCATCAAGATCTCACTACAGATAAACCATTGACCAACAATTGAGCAAGTCTCTTATGGATATGGGGAGAAAAGAACCAATCTATCTACCAATAAAGCAATTAAAAATGAAATCAGTATGCCAAATTGACTTGTTAACATAAAATCTGGTTACAAATATTGAGTCATTGGGAAAGTCGTGTGTTTTTGAATAGAAATACATAGAAAAATACATCATGACTTTTTTGATGATCTAATATGTATATAATATATTATTATATATCTCTAGTGTATCCATTATATGATATTAGGTCATTGAGAAACTATATGTATATTATATAATATACATAAATGTATAGTTTATATATATATATATACATACACACATTTATATACATAAAATAGAGATTGTCTCTTATCTGAACAGATGTATCCTGCTTCCTGGCCCATGAAGATGTGTCAAGATTTCTTTATATCAAGTCCATTGAACTAAGATTTGTCTGATTTCTAAATTCCATATCTACTTTTTACTAGGACACCTTTTTTCATTAATAATTCTTTTTATTGATACAGATAAAAGATCCAGGAAATAGAGATATTAAATAAAAATCAATTAAACCATATATGTGTCCCTGTTAAAATCACAAATCATTGATTTGAACCATTTACATATTGAAGGCAATTGTTGCAAAGGTTATAACAAAGAACAAAATGAGACATCAGATCATCTATCAGAAAAAAAAAAGTAAATTACATTCTAACCTGTAAGAAAATTACTGCCAAGCCTATTAAACTCAAGAGACAAAAACATCACTGTAACACAGGTATCAATGAACACCTAGAATTACATCAATGGTCACCAGACTTCCTGCTCAGATCACAGTACCAGTGGTAGACCAGAAGAAAAGTTCCCATTAGTGAGTGAAAACCAGTGTTTCCGGAATGGAACTTTCGGACACTGGTGCTTTTATCTCTGTGCTCTGGTATTTAATTAAAATGTCTCTTTCGTCTCATGAGCCTTACTGATAGCATAAGGAGGTCTAGAGAAATAAGGAGTTCCATTAATAAATCTTTTGTGACAAATTGTCGTTCTTTAGTAATAATTTCTTTGCTTATGGAACTTTTTAAAAACCAAGAATGTAACTTTTGGGTTTTCTCCTCTGTGGGGCATTCTACATAATTAAATTGGAAATTCTAAGGGCATTAATATAAAATAATGTGGTTGCTATTGTGGTTTAGTTTGCTCAATTAGATCCTTTTGTCATAGTAGCTGAAAAGTCCATCTTAATTAAGTATTCATAGCTTCTCAGCTTACCAATGCTCTGTGGGATACCTTATAAGAAAAAAAAAAAAAAAAAAGAAATCATCAAGAGTGTGTTCAGTGCTTTGTTTCTGACTTCGTTTGACTTTGGAGCAGATAATACTCCTCTAAAAGTACGGACAATTATACTTAACTGTAAGTACTTACAGATTATATTAAATAAGGTAACTGTGGCCACAATTGTGCCAAAGTTGTGTTGGATTAAGCCCTTCACACATTTTTAGCTCAATATCTACATGGTAAATACTAAATTGTAGTCAGTGTTTTGTGAGGGCAGACAAGTTTTTATATAGACATAGACATATTAATAATTTTCCTATAAGCATGAAAAAATCTCATTTTTGTGTTGCTAAATGTAAGTTTTCTGCAAAGATAATCTGAAATGTAGGATTTAAGGCTTTTTCTTTCTGCACATGTGATTAAAAGCAAGACTACAATTCAAAAGCATCTTCTAATTCTTTTTTATTTTTCTTAAGCATTGCTGCCTTCTGTCAGTGGAGTAACTGTCTAACCTGGCAGAAAAGAAAGGAAACTAGCTTACCTATTTGTATGTTTTTCTTTATTTTTGTGTAATAAATTCAGGCTTTGGAAGATCTAGAACTATGTGTATTATTTAACAAAACAAGTTTTTGTCTAGACTGAAGGCGTGAAGATCCTGAAAGAGGCAGGTGACAAATTCTCTTAATGTGACATAGTAACCATTTTGGTTGACTAATGAATCTTTTATAATAAGGGATATTTGTTTTACACATTTATAGTTTAAGTCATGCAGTAGCAAACTTTGCATAAATTCCCAATACTCACAAGATGACTATTATTCTTTATTAGTGTATGTTATTAATCTGTATTTTAAAATTATAAATTGTAAACTTAATTACATGCACACTTGTTCTCGTTCACATAAATTTTTTTATATAAAAATCTCATACTATTAGCATTTGTCTCATCCTATCAATATTTCTATTCATTTTCTTTTTGTACTTTAGGGTTATAGATACCTTCTGGAAAATGATGCATAAATATTACTTTTTACCAACTATACAGTATTCCATAGTGTTATTAGGTGAAAGATATTAAGCATTTTCCAACTTGTAGATATTGGTTTTTTTTTTCTAGTTTTATTTTTGTTGTTGCAAGAAGCATGATAAATAACTATCTTGGTATTGTATTTTTATGAACAAGGACTTTTCCTTTACTACCTTCCCAGGAAAAGAATTGCTGTATCAAAGGATAGGTGCATTTTAAATATAAATGAATTTTCCTAGATATTTTCTTTTTTTACTACTGGTTGTTTGTCTCTTTTACATAAATTTATAGTTCTTTGTAAGAAATCTTTATCATGATAGTTTTCTTTTGAGACTCTCAGTTATAAGGAACACAAGTTGACTCATTCTGAGTTAGACAAAAATATATTTTTTTTTAAGAATAGCTAGGCAGATCATTGGAAAGGCTAAGCAGTAAGAGAAAAAAAAATGTCCCTGATTATTTCACAAAATTGTTACTGTTAAGGAAGCTACTAGTAAAACAAGTTAACTGCTTATACTTTGAACATTATGTGAAGAGCTTTGTAGTAAAAGTTTAAAAGTCTGATTTGTGTATATCTGATTGGGGAGATTAGGTCACATTTTGTGTCCTTCTTATAGGAAAAGTTTGAAAATAAGATTTAGACAGCAAGGTCTCCTAAAATGGGAGTACATTATGCGGGTAATTTATAGGTAGAGCAATCCTCTTTTCAGTGATCTTAAGAAAGGAGCATACCTGATATGTTTAAGATGCACCAAGCTAGAATGAACAATGGGGAGGATAAGCAAAGGATGAGGAATGGAAAAGAAGTCAAGTGAAATAGAGTGTAGAGAGCATAGTAGCCACTTTGGATATTGTCTAAGCAGGATGTAGAACCACTGGAGAACTTTGAGTAGAGAAGTGAAGCTGACTTGCATTTCAAATGTGCATTCTGACTGACTTCTGTGTTGTAATAGATGGAAGGTGAAAGACACGAAGAAGAAATAGAAGAAGAATTAGAAACATGGTGAAGGAAACAAAATGAGACAAAGTAGCCTGGACTAAAATAACAATAGTAGAACTTGGGATAAATGGAGAAATTATGACTCTAATGGGAAGTTAAAGACAATATTATTTCCAAGTAGTGTAAATGTGACTATAAGGAAAGAAATAGAAATCAAAGATGACATCAAATGCTGGCCAGAGCAAATGAAAAGTTAGCACTGTCTGTTGTCAACTGGTTTAGGTAAAACTGTAGATGAATCAGATTCAGTATATAGGGGTAGGGTGAAGTCAGGAATTTAAATTCAGAAACTTTTAAATTTGTAAAGTGGAAATGTAAATAGTAATTAAGAATTCAAAATAGTGATCTGAGATGGAGGTATCTTTCAAGGGTGTTTATAACTGTGATAATGAATGAGGTCTTCAAAAGCAGTAGCTTGGACACAGACAAGATGTATAAGGCTTATACATGGAATCCTCCCATGTGAATAACTTAGGGAGAAACTGAGGAACTACCAAAGGAGAATGAGAAGGAGTGGCAAACAAAACAAAAGTAATGCATGATATATAGCTCTAGGGAGTGCAAATGACAATTTTGTGCAAATCCAAAAATATGTCCTTTCCTCATGGCACAGTACTGACATCTGCTGGAAAAGGTTTGTAAGAACTATGTAAAGATGATATGGCCCCAAGGTAGTTGTTCCTCAGCGATGCAGAAGCATGTCAAGGTGGGGGAAGCATGTCAACTATTTACAACAGGTTAAGGCTTCTAAATACTCAGAGCTGATTAATGGAGTTAGCAACAGGATGTGGTGACCTTGACAAAAGTAAAGTCATGGAATTGAAAGTATAATTACTTTGGGTTCTAAAGAAAATGAAAGAAAAGAATGGGCAATAGTGACAATTGTTAGTTCTATCAAAAATTTTTGATGGAAGGCAGAAAAATAGGTAAGTAGCTAACTGAAAAGTTACTATCAAGGAGTAAGGCAGAAAATAACTGATAATGAAGGAGAAAGACACAGAAATTAAGATGGCAATATACTGAATAGATGAAAGAGAATGAGATCTAAGACATTAATGAAGGTATTGGCATAAGAGAGAAGGAAAATTGTTCATTCGTAGGTGAGAAGCTGAGAATATGGGTAGAAATGCTAGAAAATGGAGAAATGTTAGGATGGCAGATGTGATTAGAGACTGTGGACATTTTCTTCTTTAAACAGTATAATTAAGAAACAAGGTTGGGCCAGCAGGTGGCATGGTGGTTGGGGCACTGGGATCCCACATGGCTGACCATGGTTAGAGTTCCGGACCTGGTAGCTTGCTTTCTCATTTTCTGTCTCTGGTGAGCACATATGACCTTTAGCAAAATTAAAAATAACGATGATGATAATAATTTAAAACTCAAATAAATAATTATTTTTTTAAAAAAAAGAAACAAGGTCAATATCAGAAAATGAGAATGAAAAAGGAGAATTGTAAGCTCTCTGGTAGCATTTCTTTCTTTTACTACAACTGTAAGAACTAAGAGATTCTCAACAGGATTCATATATAACTTGGAGTACACATTTTTATGTGAACTTTTAATAGCAACAGCCTAAAAAAGAATTTTTAGTAGAAAATCTTCATGTTTAATAACCCACTATCTTCACAGTGCTGTCCCTTTAACTCATATTTTGATAGATAATAATTTCTTCCAAATATCACTCAACATATTTGCATTCCTTTCTGCAGTGGAACATGTCATCATTTTTATAAGGGACATATTACGGTTGTCTCCAAACTTTGTCAGTTGAATTAGTGGGTAACAATACAAGATAATTTCTAAAAGTTAACTGAAAAATAGAATTAGAGCTCAGGTTTACTTTGCTTCTAAAAGCACTGAAATGCATTCACAGTCTTTTCATGCACATTTTCCATGAAACTTTTGAAACACTCCCTCATATATTTACATGACAAAATAATCATTGCTATTGTTGCTACTTTACAATATGTATGTAGAAGTGTGACTTGTACCTCATTTGTGTTGAATTAGAATGCAAATTTTGAACTCAGCCCAACTCTGCATCATCCTCACAACCCTACTCTTCTGTGTATGCTGACCCGGGCCATCAGACTACACAGTAGTTCTCCCATTCTGTGTCTTTAATATTTTTCCCCTGCTTCAATTTCAGTAAGAGGAGGACAGCATTGCTTATCCTATGAAATCAGTGGTCACTCACTGATGGAAAGAATTTGGGACTGTATTTCTGGATAAAGATCTAGACAATAGCAGGATTTTACTTCTAATTATACAAGCCTCCATGAATCATTTGTTGAAAACAAAACAAAACAAACAAACAAAAAGAAGCCAAGAAACAAACCTCTTGTCAAAATTCTGTACACTACTTTCTAAGGAATAAGAAAATATTTTAGTAAAGAAGCATGTTACTAGGGCCGAGACAAGCAAATATCAAATAACAATCTTTCTCTAAATTGAAATTGTAACCATGTTTTGTTATTTGAATATATGGAGATGACCTTTCTTTTCTTATTTTATCTGTTGAATTCAGAGTTCATGGATATAATTGTCCCATAGGCTCAAGGTCAATGTGTTAAGACCATATTTGAACTGTAATAGAAATGAAAAAAAGGTAGCTGAAACATTTTCAGTTTTAATGGATTTATTGTCAACATAAAAAGAAACTCTTAAAGATACCAGCTTTTATATTGTTGCAATGGATTCAAACTAATAATCTCTGGAAATATGAGATGATCTCAAAAGGTCCCATGAATTTACAAAATGTCAGCATAATAATAGTTTAAATGAGATGACCCAGTTATTTTCAACTAAATTATATAAGTTTTAAGACTGTACACTTCTATAATATAACTTTATGAATTACAAAGACAGAGGAGAATGAAATAGTACAAAGGAACATAAATCCGTCATCTCTTCTCACCCTCTCTTCAGTATAAAACAGTGTATGCTTGTTATAATATTTAATGACCAGGGCCAGCAGGTGGCATGGTGGTTAAAGCACTGGACTCCCACATGGCCAACCATGGTTCTAGTTCTGCACCTGGTGGCTTGTTTTCTCACTTTCCCTCTCTCTCTATTGCTGGTAAGTACACATGCCCTGTAGCAAATTATAAAATAATAATAATGATAAATAAAAATTTAAAAATATATATTTAATAACAAGTGCTGAACTGTCACAATTCCACCTTTTATAATTTTTATAATTATTTATTTATTTAAATGTATGTGTTATTATTATTATTTTTTTTTAATTTGACCAGAGAGAGACAGAGAGAGAGAAAGGGAAAGTGAGAAAGCAAGCCACCAAGTCTGGGACTCGAACCATGGTCAGCCATGTGGAAGTCCAGCACCCTAACCACCTTGCCACCTGCAGGCCCCCAACTTCTATCTTTTGATAAAACCTAGATTCTAGTTGATTAACTGTTGGATCAGGGTGAGGGAATCTCATTTGTGTAAGTTAAAGCTTATGCTGTGATATTTAACCTGCAGATAAGTCAATGTTACCAGAAAATCTAGCTATACATAAGAAAAGCAGACGTTGACATTTCTATATGACACATGAGCATACCTTTGTTAGGACGAATACTCAAACAACAATATTGTTCTAAACTGTAATTGAAGGTAAAGAGACCATTTCCTTACCAAAAATAAATAAATAAATAAAAAATAAAGAATCACACTAAAGACATGGCATAACAGAAAACTTTGAAGTTTTTAAGAAGTCAGACTACAGTTAATGATACTTCATTGTTTACTTGAAATTTGTTAAGAAAATAGATCTGAAGTGTCCTCCCACCCACAATGATAATTAAGTTGTAATGGATATGGTAATTAAATTAACTGTGGTTATCATTTCACAATGTACAAGTATATCAAATCATAATGTTGTATACATAAATACATACAATCTTAATTCATCAGTTATAACTGACTAAACTGGCAGGAAAAGTCAGATATCTTATTTGTGTCTTCTTTCTCTTTTAAAATTCCTTTAAATTTATTGATCAAGTGCTATATGCCTTGAATCCTGTATCAGGAATCGATACTCCTCCTTAGCAAGTGGGTGGCTATAAAAATATTACAGACAACTTGAACCTCAAATCCTTCATTTTTAAAAATTTTATCAGAGGGTATGTTTGCTAGAGAGAGAGAGAGAGAGAGAGAAAGAGAGAGAGAGACGTAGAAGGAAAGTAAGAAAGTGCTCTGCATGGCAGAATGCTAACACTACAACCCCTTGTCCACTTCTCTTTCTTTTCAGGATTTTGGGCACAGGCACATGCCTCCAAGTCTTTCTAGCCCCGGGTCTGGGGACTCAAACTGATGGGTCAGCCACGTGGAATCCAGCCTCCTAACCACCAGGCTACTAGCTAACTCAAAACTCCTATTTTAATTGGGTTAATAAGCCTACTCACCAAAATTTTTAGGGAAAAAAAATAAGATAAATGTCAAACAGTAATATGTATTCACTAAATAAAGACTATTTACTCTTTTGTCTTGGTCACTTAAACCTAAAACTTTACCTTTTGCCATTGAATTTCTATATTTAACCAGATCAAATTTATTCATTAATATGAAATAATATTGTTGTCAATTGTTTCATCACTTTAAATATTGACTAAATGATCATGTCATGCTGCTGTGTGAATCATATATATACATATATATATATATATACATATATATATATAAACCATATATATATATAAACCATATATATGTATATATATGGTTTCATTTGTTCTTTGTGTAACTAAACTTCTCAAAGTAGTTTTGATTCCCAGTTTCTAATTCCTCATTTAATATTTACTTAAGTTATTACATCATTTCAAACCTTCCTACTGGGACCAGCAGTTAGCGTAATGGCTATGTCACTGGACTCCCACATAGTCGACCACGGTTCGAGTCCCGGACCCGGTGGCTTAAACTCACACCTCACGCTGGGTGCGTGTGCGCCCAAGATCCCAAGAGGAGAATGGAGGAGAAGGGATTTCGGCATGGCCATTCCCCCTGGGGGGTGATTTCTCACTTTCTATCTCTCTGTCTCTGTCTGTCTGGAGAGTGCACGTGCCCTATAGCAAAAACCTCTCAAAAAAAAAAAAAAAACCTTCCTACTAATAGTCATAATTGTTCTTGCTTCTTATGTACTTGATGTTCAGTCATTTATTAATAGTAATAGCAAATAGTTATTCAGTGTGTACTTTCTGTCTATCACTGGGCTATATTTTGTGAAAAAAAAAAAAAACCTCTGCTTCAGTGAGTCCTACTAATAGTCATAATTGAATTTACTTGACAATCACTTCTTAAGTGCACTCTATTGATGTTGAAGACATAAAAGTAGAAAACATAGCTGTAGATTTATTAATAGTAATAACAGCCACAAGAAGCATGTAGAAATAGAATTACTTCAGTGACATTTCCAATCTTATATTTTGTCTCAAAAAATAGTACTTTCTAAGAAATGATTAAAAAAAGTAAAATAATGGAAATAAAAAAGAAGCATGTCTATCACATTGAGATATTCAGAAGAAATGCTTGAAAATATAAATAGCAGCTATATCCTTCTCTCTGTCTCTCTACCTTTAAATTTTTCTTTTCTTTTTGTGACTGAGACTTTTGCTCTTTCTGTATCTCTCTCCTTTTAAATTTAAGAAAAACTTTTTTCTTGTCTTTTTTCTCTTCCTCTATTTTCTTTTCCTTTCATCACTTTGCTACTTAGCCTCCACACACTGAGTATCTAGACAGCTTTAAGTGAACCATAGCCAATCATCTGAATCCTATTAAGATCACAATATTCATCAATTCCCACTGAGTCTGATACACAAAGGGAGAAAAATGGAATGGTAGAGAGATTGCTGAGCAGCTCTCCTGCACACCTCTGAATGCTCAGATTGAACTTCAAGAAAAGTGGAAATGTCTGTTAAAGAATTTAGAATATTCATAGTGATGAAGCTAACAGAGATGCAAAAGAAGAAAAACAATGAACTTCAGAAGATGCAGGAGAAAAATACTTCTGTTGCATATCCCCTTCCATCTCCATAAATACCTCTGCTTCAGTGAGTCCCTAGAATTTGACCAATCTAATTGGTTTATGTATGAAATGTAAAACCCAAGTTATAGCATTGTAATTTGTCTGTCACAAAACCAGAATTTACTGTAAGACAATCACTGGATGTCCAAGCTCAGTATATACTTTGGTTTATTAAAGCTAAAACAAAAGAAGAGAGATTAATTACAAGAGCTTTTCTTAAAATTAAAAAATATACCTATATATAAAAATAATAATAATAATAGCTTTTCTTAAAATTAAAAAATATTTATATTAAAAAATAATAATAATAATACCTATTTAAGGACTGAAAAAAAAGTATACAGCCACAGCTAGGTGCTACTTTATAGGAGATTCTTTCTTTTTTTTTTCTTTTTTGGAGAGGTTTTCGCTATAGGGTGCGTCCGCTTGCCAGACATACAGAGAGAGACATAGAGACAGAAAGCGAGAAATCACCCCCCAGGGGGGATAGTCACGCCGCAATCCCTTCTCCTCCATTCTCCTCCCGGGATCTTGGGCACGCACGCACACGCGCCCGGCGTGAATTTTAAGCCACCGGGTCTGGGACGCGAACCGCGGTCGACTTCATGGGAGTCCAACGACATAGCCATTATGCTAACTGCTGGTTCCCTATCGGAGATTCTTTCTACTCACAGAGTTTCATGCCTAAAATCAGACATGTGTTTACAGATGTGTAAATATCAGCTGAACTTTTCAATTGAAAGTATTTAGATCAATTAAGATATTTTGTGAATCAACAAAATGTGTGGGGGGGGGAGGATGGAAAGTGACTGTAAATACCAGAGCCAATGTGGGAGGAGGGTGAGAAATGGCAGAGGGAGAGAATTATGGAATAAAATATATATATATATATATGAATGAAACAAGAAATGGAAAATTATTTGTTGACAATAACATGTATGATTAAGCCACTATACAGTTTATTCTGGATGGGAAATTGTGTTTTGTATGCTGTGATGATTTTCAGTGATAAATGTAAAATAAATAAAATAAAATAAGATGAAATAAAGTACTAATAGCTTGAAGAGGACAGACTATTTCTGTTCTATTAATTGCCTGTTTGCTTCCAAATTAAAATGACTATTTCTACATGTGCATATTTTCAATGTCATATTTGCAAAACCTAAACTTTGCCTAAAATTATCTATCCACATCAGATGGAAATACATATCACTTCTGTTGCTAAATTTTCTGGTAGCTTTCCAGGATTTGTTTAATCAACCAACAGAATTGGATTATTCAGCAGTGTCCTTCTTTCAGGGCCAATTAACTATACACATCCCCACAGGTTCAACAACCTAATAATAGCATGGATTTTTATAGGCCACCTGCGCACTTACTCCCCAATTATGTTTTACAAGAAGATCCAGAAGATACTCCCTTCAAAAAAGCATACATAAACCTATGGGAAATTCTGTATCACTGAAAACTTTATAGGATAGGTATGACTATGGAGGACATACTCACATGGTTTCATTAGGGGTGATGTGATCCCGAAATATCAGATGCAAAGTTACAACACTTTACCAGTAAAAAACATGTGGACTCATCTACAATCAAGGGTAGCAGAGTTTTACAGGCAATCTGAATGCCTCAACCCAGAAGATATTTGGCAGTGGCTAATTGATTTTGACATTTTTTTTTTTTTTTTGGACAGGTTTTTGCTATAGGGTGCGTGTGCTCACCAGACAGACAGAGAGAGAGACAGAGAGACAGAAAGCGAGAAATCACCCCCCCCCCCCCCCCAGGGGGGATGGCCATTCGCAATCACTTCTCCTCCATTCTCCTCTCGGGGATCTTGGGCACACACGCACACACGCCCTGCGAGTTTTAAGCCACCGGGTCCGGGACGCGAACCACGGTCGACTACATGGGAGTCCAGCGACATAGCCATTACACTATCTGCTGGTCCCGATTTTGACATTTCTACAAATAAAGTAGATATAAAGCCTGTTGGAACATTGTTTGATTTATATAACAGCAAAATCTCCAGGTCTGGGGTAAAAACCCTGGCGTAAATGACCACAGTGTGAGAGAAGACATCCCACCCAGTAACTAGACTTATGACAATTGTCAGACTCAAGCTCCTTGGTACAGGAGAGCAGACAGGACTCTGTACCACAGTGTATGGTATTTGTCAAAGAGCAGGCTTGTGGTTCTTTCTGTAACACAGAGCCTCTAGTCAGACACCTCTGGGTAGCTTTTCTTGACACCTAAGAGGTATTGCAGATTTATATTTGATTTCATGGTTTTCATAAGTTGACACTGTCAATCAAACTGTTCTTTCCAAAATAGCTTTCCATTTGGATTCAGGGCATATCCTTTCTTAATTCTATATCATTGGCTTTTCTTTTGTTATTGGAGTATAATACAGAAACAGAAAGGATCATACATTATCTAGAGTATACCTTAATGTATTCCCCTAACAGAACATCTTCATATAAGCACTGCATAAATCGATCAGTTAGTAGTCCTAACATCTGAGCTTTCACCCTTTGACTCCTCCCATTTGTGCCTCTCAAGGGTAGTCACTGCCTTGATTTCTACCACCATTGGTTAGTTTTGCCTGTTTTAAAACTTAATGTAAATGTGTCATACAATACATATTCTTCCTTGTATTACTATTTTTTCTCAGCATCATAAAACAAAGGTTTGGGGAATTGATTCAATATTGCTGTGTGTCACTATAGTCCATTTCTTACCTCCTTGATAAAAATAAATACAAATTATTTATCCATTTTACTTTTGATGAACAGTTGGATTGTTTTCCTAATGTTTCTCCAGAAGAGTAAGGACTGTGATGAGTATTATTGCACAAGTCTTTGGAGAAAATACTTTTATACTTATACTATTTATATTGTTAGATTCAGTTATTAGTATCATTGTTACCAGCATTCTGATTTTGATTCTCTTCTGTTCTCATGCCCATTGATTTTCTGTAGTTGTCAATGCACACATTACTTCTGTTATTATTTATTACATAAAAACTTGTACAGTTTTATCTGTCTACTGAGCATTTCTGAACTTTTAGCAGGCAGTTCCAATATTTAATAATTATCTGTGTTCTTAAGCTGCCTTTTCTTTGTATATTACCTTAGATGAATATATGCAGGACATACAGTAGAGTCAGTTAAAATTTTGCATTTTACTCTTCCTCATTTGGTTATGAAGTACATCAACTCTACCTTAATTAAGAACACTTGCACCTAGCCATCTTGTGCTGCTGTTTTATTCTACCTTCATCTTCACTGAGAGTGCTTGTAAAACTAATTTTATAGCAGTAATGCTGACATCTAGTGATTTAGAATAGACAGGCTGTTAAAACTTAGTTACTGATAAAAGTTTTATTCTTGTCCCCAACTCTTTGTGCAATTTTTATTATACTGGTCAATGTACAAGTGGATAAATTGAATATCAATTGGGAAACTGGAAAAATAATAGCAACAAGAAGTTTGAAAAGAAAAAAAAGAACAACGTAATATTCTGAATACCTGCTTTTGTGTGTGTTTGGTGGATGAGACTTCCAAAGAATAATGCCCTGAGAGTTGTGCCTCCACATAGATCAAGTTGAGATAAAAAGATTCTCATTTATGGCAAGAACAAATTGATTCAACTGGATGATAGCTGATAAAATGTATCTTCACCCCACGTTCAAAAGATCTTGGCCAAGCAAGGCAGTAATTCAGAAGATAATAAAGTCTGCAGAGAGAATTGAACACTTTTTTTTTTTTTTTAGATTCTGTATGAGAAAGAACTGGGAATGAAATGTCATCAAAATACAGATGGAGTAGATCTCCATGATCATTACAAAATTTACATTACTGAAATTGTACTCGAGGCCATCAAAAATTTCATGGAAAATAGAAATAAAGTATGAGTTTATTTTGGTATGAAAAGTTAGCGATCTACACACAGATGTTTAACAACATACATTTACCCTGAACTTACTGAAGACACCTTGGATTTACCTGATGATAATATCTTGTCACTACAATACATTGAAAAACCAAAATGTTATTTTTGCTGAAAATTTATTCTAACTGCTACTTCCACTGACTTCTGTGTGTATGTTCTTCTAGTATAAAATGATTTATATTTGTATGCATTTTTTCTAGAATTAAAACCTTTTACCCATTTTCTCATTGTTTATATGATAGTATTCAAATATATTATGTCAGATATCTGGCTTCAGGTTTATTTCTAAACACTTCCCATAAGCACTTGAAATCCAGCTGTATCATTTCAGTACTACATATTATTCTAGTTCCCTAGGCACTGGCTCAGCTGGTTTCATTTCATTTTCCTAGAGTAACCTTCTCTTACCTGATCCTGTGGGAAACTCCCAACTCATTTCTGAAACACACCTCCAGAATCTCTGCTTTCTTTTTTTTTTTTTTTTTTTTTTTTTTTGAGGAGGAGGAGGATTTTGCTATAGGGTGCGTGCACTTGCCAGACAGACAGAGAGAGACAGAGAGATAGAAAGCGAGAAATTGCCCCTGGAGGGACGGCCACGCCACAATCCCTTCTCCTCCATTCTCTTCGGGATCTTGAGCATGCAGGCACACGTGCCCAGCGTGAGTTTAAGCCACCGGGTCCAGGACTCGAACTACAATTGGCTACATGGGAGTTCAGCAACATAGCCATTATGCCAACTGCTGGTCTCTTTTTCAATATATATTTTGAATAAGAGTTCTCACTGGATTTCTTTTAATTGCCAGAGAGTGCATAAGCTCATGAGCTCACCAGAGAGAGAGAGAGACATAGAGACAGAAAGAATGGGAAAGGAAAAAGCAACCCTCAATGGTCACATTGCAGTCCCTTCTCCTCCATCTCTCCCTTTTTTCAGGATTTTAGGAAAACACACACATTCACCTAGTGTGTTTTTTAAGCTGTTGAGGTTGAAACTTGAACTACAGTGTTGTTTTTGAGGGATCTTACTCTTTTAACGACCAGCCCACAGACCAACCCAAGTTCTTAATTGGATTTATGTCTTCAAATTTTATTTCCCACTCAGTTGGTTACCTTTTCATGCTCTTGGTGAGTTATTTTATAAACTCAAATCCTTATTTTGTTTAAATGATCTAATTAATTACTATGCTTCTTCAAATGTTACTCTTTTGGTGTCCTATTTATTATTGTTTTCATCTTAATTTCATAGAAGTGTTACCCTGTATTATTTTCTAAAAATAGGATTGCTTTAGGTTACAGTTAATTATATAAATATATGGCTTTTTGTGCATGGTGTGAGGTAGATCATTAATTTTTTTCTATATGTTTATGCAAGAGAGATAATACAATTTCTTGGAAAGATAATCTTTCCTCATTGCACTGAAATATTGCTTTTTCATAAATCAGGTAAACATATAGTTGTGTGGGTCTGTTTAGGGATTTTGTGTTTCAATGGAAGACCTACACTTGCATCTTTTTCATAATATCCTAGTTAATATAGATTTATAAATATCTTGGTATCTGATCGTATAAGGCTTCGTATTCTGTTTTTCATTTTTTCAGGTTATCTATATACTTCGCTTTTTATACTGGTCTTCTATCAGTTGCTTACCTACTATCAAAAATTACACAAGCTATGCTACTGCTACTATTATAATTTTCAGTGTATTATAGTTATTGATCAATTCATGATAGATGCAGTCTTTAAAATACTGCGTCTAGAGCCAGCAGGTGTTGTGGAGGTTAAGATGCTGGATCCCGCATGGCCAGCTATGAGGTTCAAGTCCTGAACTTGGTAGCTTGAAAATTATTCTAAGCATGTATGCTTGTGTGCCCAAAATCCCTCGAGGAGGCTGAAAAAGGGATTGCAGCAAAACCATTCGCCTTGGGGGGTGATTTCTCTCTCTCTCTCTCTCTCTCTCTCTCTCTTTTTCTCTTCGGAGAGTGCACACCCTATTGCAAAAATTAAAACCCCCAAGATGAGACAAAAAACCTGAATCTATATTTCAACACATGAATATGATATTAAAAACATGGTATGTTAACTGTGTTTAATTTTGCTCAATAATACTTTCTAATTTTCAGCAAAGCGATTATATATAGTTCATTAAATTTTATCTTGGGAACTAGACTTTTTTTTACTTTAAAAACACATTATTTATATATTTATCTATATATTTGTTTTGGTTTTCTTTTTTTGCTGCTGATAATAGAAATACTTTTTAAATTTTTGTAATTTATTTGATTTAGACTCACTACATTTGATAGACTTCTAATTACACATTTCTTTTTTTTCTTTTTCTAAAGGAGATTAAGAATATATTTTTATTTATGTAATTTTTTTTAAAAAAATCAGCAGGTAAAATTATACAGATTTATCATGTATAACAGTATTTTTGAAATATATATATACTATGCAATAACTAAATGTAACCATCTGACATAACCATTTGAAATCACCACAAAACAGATGTCAGATTTCTCATATTTATTATTTATTATTATGTCAGTTTTACTAATTTAGTTCTAAAAAGTATCTATATAATCAAAATATTTAAAAATTTGCAGTTTTTCATTGTGTCTGCCTTTACTCTTACTCTGTCTCCATGGTCTATATATCTGTGACCATCTCCCATTTATTATACAAGGTATTGACAATTTGTGATTTCTCTACCCCCCTTTATTTAATGTAATGGACAGTCATGAAATATTTTTATGAATCTTTTTATAGTAAATTTATCTTTGTTGGTTTTCTCTCTTTCTGTATCATCATCTACTTTCTTTGGATTTAATTTGATATTCTTGTTTTTAACTTTTTGAGATTGATTCTTAAATTTTTAACTTTCAAGCTTTTATATATATATATATCTACACACATGTGTGTGTGTGTGTGTGTGTGTATAATATATGTATATATGGTGTATATATATATATATATATATATATGTATATGTATATAATAAGCCAACCAATTCCTTTCTTAATCTTATTTAATATGCAAATTGAATCCTTGAAGCACTGAAAATGTATGCTGCAGATACTAAGTATATTGGGTAGCAACTTTAACATTGTTTGGTAAACATTAAGACTTAAAATAAGAATCTTTAGGTTTCACGGACTGAGCACAGTCAACATTTAGGACTTTCCTTGTAGGCAACCAATGAAAATGTCCATGGGCAGAATATGTGCACCTCCTTCTCAAGATTTTAATCATTATTTCTAGCTTATAAGAAGCCCCCTAACTAACTCTCATCCACTGGTCGTTTCTGACCAGAATGTTAAATAATAATTAATTTGGACATATAGGGATTCCTTCTTTGTGGAACTGATTTCACTGTCAGCAGTATTTTACAAAATAGCTTTTAAACAAAGGAGTATCACCTAGAGAGGACTTGTCTCTTCCTTGTTGCACTTCTCACAAAGAAAATTTACTATTAAATCACACACAGATTTTAAGAGGTGTAATTCAAATATAGATAAGGGCTTTTGTCATATTCCAGCTAGGTTCTCCAGAATCATTAAACCAAGAAAAATTTCTCTAAATTCAAAAATCTCAAATACCCTCAAATATACTTGAAAGAGCATTCTACTGAACAATAAATGTTTAATAATATATATACACACGTCACTGTATATATCATTATGTACATATATATGTATGGAGTCACTGTATGTGAATTCATTGTCATTGAAAAAGCTTTTGTTCAATGAATACTCATGTTCTAGTGGAGAATTTTTTAATTTCTGCCATAGTGCACATGTATTTACCAGAGAGATAGAGAGGGAGGAAGAAAGGTAAGTGAGAAGTCACCCTCTAGATGGGATGGCCATGCCACAATCCCCTCTCTTCCACTCCCCTCTCAGATTTTAGGCCTGCACACACATGCCCCCAGTGTGATTTTCAAGTCTCTAGTACCCACATGCTGGCCCAGTGTTACAAGTTTTAACAAGCTGTGTTTTTATTCTCATTTTTATTTAACTCAGAATATCTTCTACTATCCACTATAATTTTTTATTTGATCTGTGAGTCATTTAAAAATATGATGTTTACTTTCCAAACATTTGATCATTTTGAGTCATTTTAAAAATAGTTTTTACTACTGATTTCTAGCTTAACATCATTGTTGAATAGAAAAATACTGTAAAACATTTCAATCTGTTGAAGGTAAGAGTGATAAATACTATTTTTTTTCCTACTAGTAGAGACTCATAAGCAGAATATCATCTTATAATGATGAGAGTGTATTATTCTCTAGCTTGAAATAAATTACAGAGTGTAACTTTTGTGTATCATTCAGAACGTCATGTATTATCTATATCTTAAGCATAAATCAATTAAATATACTAAATGGCACTTTTCATACCCTCCTTTACATACTCTGATCAAAATAATCCAATGTTTTAATACATTTTTCCCATGACCTATCATTTTGTACAGAAAAATAAACATGAATTTTTAGGAAAATTCATCTTGTTTGGATGCCAGATATCATGTATGAAAAAGACTGATAATATTTAATATAAGCTGAATAAAAGTATGTGAAGTACTTGGTTCTTATCTTCTTATTATGTCAAAAAGAACAATTTTAAAAGAAATGTTCCTAACAATAAATGAAGAAAAACATCAAATAAGATCAATTTCTATAGTTTTATAATAACTAATTTCACATAAGTTAAATAAGCATTATATGCAAACAGATGGTATTAAACATTTGGCATGCAATAATGCAACTGAGCCCAATTAAATATACTGCTTGAGTTTTATTTCATGCTCCCATTTATACATTATAAACCAAAGTGCCAAAAATCATAATAACTGCAGAATGCCTTTTTTTCTTCCCTGTAATGCATTAATATAAAGATTGGAAAGAGTATCTTAAATCATTGAAAGAAGCCAATTATTTTATGTGTGACTTTGATATTGCAGTATATACTCTGAATGTTTCATGATAAATATATTTTCAGAAAATGACAGGAGTCATGAAGTGATATGGTATTTTATATTCACCAAGCATCTAGGTAGTTGTAGGCCATATAAACAAGACATTTGTAAAACATTTTTGTGGATGACTGAATATTCCTCTTATAGACTTTAGAAATGCATTAACAAGACAACACTTGAACATAATAAAGTGCTTTTTTATTCATTTTTCCTAGTATTATGATACTATGTTGGTTGATATGAAATTATTAGTGTGGGAATTCAACAAATATTTTGCTTTGATAAAGCAAACATCAATAGCGTTCCAGTTTGTCACACTATGGCAATATCAATGCCACACATAATTGGTGTGTTTTTTATTGTTGTTGTTGGTTTGTTTTCTACATGAACTAGCCCCCTTCTAGAATCACACTGTTCATTAGTTCTGATAATGTTCAAGTTGCATGAAACAAAATCTTATTAAAAATAATTTAAAGCTTTATTTTTTACCTAATACATAATTGAGTATTAGATGATCTGTGGTTATTGGGAAAGTCATGATGCACTTTTCCACAGAAAAACATGGAAAAATACATGACATTTCCTATGACTCAATAAAATGGGTATGTGACTCTAATCCAGGGTATTGTTGATGAACTCAGACATTTTCCCTGTTTTTACATTGTCATTATTACAGTTCTGTCATTATCTGATTGGCCCAATATTGAATATGTCAATATTCAGTGTAATAAATGAATAGAGAGGACAATGAGGGAATATCCCATTCAATTAAGGACATAAATAAGAATATGTATACATTATTCTACTCACACCTCAATGTTCATTATGTAATCACAAGCCAAATAGAGCCTACACATTGCAAAATGTAATATTTGTTCTGAGAAAACAAATACCCAAATACAAATTACATTGATATAAAATATGAGAATAGGAATATAGAGAATTTTTAGTTTTCTCTTTTATATATGCATTGCAGAATTTGGCTACTTTAAATGAAAGCTTGTTATTATTTATTAATTTTTCTTCAATCCAAATGTCATTTTTTTTTCTTTTTTTTTCTTTTTTTTTTTCGGATAGGTTTTTCGCTATAGGGCGCGTGCGCTCGCCAGACAGACAGAGAGAGACATAAAGACAGAAAGCGAGAAATCACCCCGCAGGGGGGATGGTCACACCGCAATCTCTTCTCCATTCTCCTCTCAGGATCTTGGGCACGCACGCACACGCGCCCGGCGCGAGTTGTAAGCCACCGGGTCCGAGACGCGAACCGCGGTCGACTACGTGGGAGTCCAGCGACATAGCCATTACGCTAACTGCTGGTTCCCCCAAATGTCATTTTATAGAGAGAAATTTAATAAAATTAGATCAAAGTGAAAATGTAAAACTTATAAACCTTTTAGAAAATAAAATAAAATATAACTTATTTGTGCCTTTATATAATATTTTTTAGATGTGGCCCAAGAACAAATCATAAAAGAAAATAAAAAAAAATAATGACCTCAACAATAAATATGAGTTTATAAATATTAAAATTTTATTTTTTAATAAACATCAATCAGGCATAAACATTTACAAATTATGTAGCTGAGATAAATATGTATTGAGAGTATCTAAACTCAATCGTAAGGAAAAATACAACCCAATAGACAAAATAACAAAAGAAAAGGTTTGAACACACACTTTATTAGAGAAGATACAAAACTGGAAAAAGCACATCAAAAGACATTTGCTATCTTTTGGCATTAGAGAAATATAAATCACATAAGAATCTACTTCACCCTGTTAAAATACATACAATGAAAAGCACTGATTGTCCCACTAACTGGCAAAAAGGTAGAACTGAAATTCTCATGTACTGATTGTGGGAATGTAAAATGGTATAGTTACTTTTGGGAAAAAAAACAATTGGCTGCTTCACAAGAAGTTAAACACATGCCCATCACTTCACCCACCTATCGTACTTCTGCTATTTATGCAGGACAAATTATAGCATGTATTTATACCAAATGTATATGTATATGTTAATGGTAGCCTTATTTATAATAGCTACAAACTGGAAACAACTAAAATATTTTTCAGTAGGTGAATTAATAAACCAAATATGGTATACCTATAAGGTGAAATAAAACACAGTAATAGAATAGGAATATCTCTTTGACAAGTCATCTGGAGATCCACATGCAAAGAAAATAAAAAGAATCTAGACATCGACTCTAAATCATTTACAAAAATGGATGATAAACCTAAATATAAAATGCAAAACTAAAAATTTAAAGCTAAATAGGAAAATATCTGCATGACCATGGATTTGGTGATAACTTCATAGATAAAATAATTAAAAAGACAAAAGAGTGAGAGAAAATATAAGCAAAAGACATATAAAATAAAGCACTTACTAGCATGAATCAGCCTGTGGCGTGTTGGTTAAGGCAGCTGGATCCTACATGTCTAACTGTGTAGTTTAAGTCTCAAACCTGGAGACTTGAAAAACACACCAGGCACTTGTGTGTGTATGCCCAGAATTCCAAGAAGAGAACGGAAGAGAAGGGATTGTGGCATGGCTATCCTTCCTGGGGGAGATGCTCGCCCATCTCCTCTCTTACTGTCTTTCTCTTTGTCCATCTCTCTGCAGGAAGTGCACACACCTTGTAGCAAACCAAATCTTGTAGCAAATTAAAACAAACTTGTATGCACAATACACAAAGAACTCTTAAAATAAAAAGAAAACAGAAGAAAGAAAACAACCCAATGAAATATTTGGCAGAATACTTTAACTGACACCTCACCAAATAATATATATAGATGACCAAAAAGCAAATGAAAATGTGTTCAAAGTTTTGTTTCATTTGAGAATTGCTAATTAGAACAATGGTGAGATAGCACTACATGCTTATTAGAATGGCTAACATCCCAGACACTGACAATGCTAAACACTGGCAAGAACAAGGAGCAACAAAAGTCTCAGTTTTTGTTTGTTGCATTCAAACTGGCACAACCAGTTTGGAAGATAGTTTGTCATTTTCTTGGAAAGTTTCATTAGTCTTGTCATAGGAGCCATCGAACACCCCTAAGTATTTATCCAAATGATTTGAAAATATGTCCACACAAAAACCTACACTCATATGTTTATAGCAGCTTTATTTATAATTGCTCAGACTTCAGAGTTTCCAAAATATGCATTTATTGGTGAATTGCCAGTAAAAAAACTGATATATCTATTAAACAAAATATTATTCAGCAATAAAACAAAATATCAAGCTATGAAAAGACATAGACTGCCTGGAAGAATTTTTATGCCATATTACTAAATGAAATAAACCAATTCAAAAAGTTACATACTAAATGATTCCAACAATAAGGATATTCTGCAGAAGACAAAACTATGGAGACAACAAAAAGACCAGTAGTTGCCAGTGGTCCAGGAAGGGATGAATACTTAAACTACAGGAGATATTTAGGAGGTGAAACCATTCTTTAAACTCTGTAATAGTGAATACATGACATTATGCATTTAACCAAACCCAGAGCATGTGCAATACTAAGAGAAAACCTTAATGTAATGATGGACTTCAGTTAATAATAGTATATCAACATCACTCTCTCAATTGTAACAAATGTATATCACATTCTTCACCATGATCATCATGGAGAAATGGGGCTAGAGAAGGTGTATAGGGACTCTATTTTCTGTTTAATTTTTCTGTAAAATTAAAATTGTTCTAAAAATCAAATCTATTAATTAAAAAAGAAAAAACACTAATGAACTAATGTTACATACATCAACATGGATGATTGCTAAGTAATTATGCTAAGTACAGAAGGCTGAAAAAAATCAGCACATATTGTGTGATTCTATTATAAAATGCTGCTAAGTACAAATAATTCTACAAGAGAACTGGAACATTAGATACAAGATATCTTCAAAAAGTTTGTTGAAAATGCCTATCATGAAAAAAATTGTACTTGGCTTTCAAAAGACCTATTTTTTACAAGACCTATTTCAGGGCACTAAAGGAAAAGCATCAGTATAAAAAGGGCCCCATCAGAGTAACATGGATTTAGCAATAATGAAGCAAAAATATTGAATTTATGGTGAGCTTGGGTGGAAAAATGGTAAATTTGTTGATGCTTTACAAAAACTTTATGTGTCCCAAAGTCCCAGTGTCAGAAAGAACTCAGCAATTTACAATTGTATAACTCATTTTAAGAAAGGATGAGAATATGTTGAAGATAATGCCCCCAGCAGTAGACCATCCACATCAATTCGTGAGGAAAAAATTAATCTTGTACATGCCCTGATTGAAGAAGACCAATGATTAACAGAAGAAGCAATAGATAACAATAGCCATAGGCATCTCAGTTGGTTCAATTTATTCAATTCTGATTGAAAAGTTACAATTGAACAAACTTTCTGCTCAATGCATGTCAAAATGGTTGCACCCAGAGCAGAACATTCAGTGGAAATTTTAAACAAATGGGATCAATATCCTGAAATATTTTTTTTAAGAATTGTAATGAGATAAAATATGACTTTACTGTTAGAATCCTGAAGACAGGGACAATCAAAGCAATGGCCATCAAGATGTAGAGGTGGTCCAGTCAAAGCAACAGCAGGTTCGTGAAGAGCAAAAATCATGGCATGAATTTTGGAGGGTACTCAAGGCATTTTGCTTATTTACCTCCTAGAAGGCCAAAGAATGATCACATCTGCTTACTGTGACAGTGTTTTTATGTTTTTATTTGTTTGTTTGTTGTTTTTTTTTTTTTTTTTTTTTTTTTTTTTTTTTTACTGTGACAGTGTTTTGAAAAAGCCAGTGGGCCAGTGGAAGCTGTAGCAGAAGAAAGCCCGGGAACACTCATCAAGTTGTCCTTCTCCATTAGGACTATGCCCTTGCTCATCCTGGTCATGAGAGAAGGGCAATTCTGCAAGAATTTTCCTGGAAAATTATCAGCCATCCACCTTAAGTTGAATTTGAATTTTTTTTCTTTTCTAATCTTAAAAAGTCTTTAAAGGGCATCCATTTTTTCTTTAGTTGATAGTATGAAAGGTTTGCACTGACATCGTTAAATCCTCAGAACCTCAGATCTTTTCGGAATGGACTAAGTGACGGATGTCATTGCTTACAAAAGTATCTTGAACTTGATAGCGCTTATGTTGATATATAACATTTAGATGTTTATTTTTTATCTTTTAATTTGATTTTCTACAAACTTTTATGTCATTATTTTAATTATCATGCTTTTTTCTCAGGTATCAATCATGTCATAACTTCATGAATTATATACATTAGATTTGTTAATCTTATTTGTGTTAAAGTGTTTTTAAAAATCATTTATTTTTATTTTAAGCTTACAGATGGAGAATTTGTTATTATCTGCCACATGTGCTTTTTATATACTATAGAGATATATAAACATGGTGTTCTTAATATTCGTATTCATGTGAAAAGTATAGTTACATTAAATTTAAATCTTTTGGGTTTTTTTATACCTTCTAGGCATTAACAAAGAGAAAAGCATATAAAGTTAAGTATTTAGTAACTGAATAATTTTTATTATAATATGGAATTTCCATCATGAGTCATGACACAAACAAAATATATTGGGTCATCGGGGAAGTCATGACGCATTTTTGCAAAGGACATAAAAAAATGCATCATGACTTTCCTGGTGACCTAATAAATGAAATTAGCTTATAAAGACTCATTTTTTTAAATTAAAACATTTTAATTGTTTGAAATACTTATTCAAAAGTACTAATATGCATACGTAAGTGCACTAGTTAAAATAAAATCAAAAAATGAAATTTGATACTCAATCATAAGTTAAAGTATGTTTAATTATAGTATTTAGTGTTTCAAAAGTAACCCATACATGTCTTATATTAATTAATAATTTATATATTTATTTAAAAATCTCCTTGTTGATGACTACTAGGAATACAGGTTTATGCTGGACTTTATAGAAATAGAATAAGCACATATTATGTATGGAATACACATGCTGTATTTGTGGCTTAATCATTTTTTTTTGTAACTGTCAAAAGTTTCAATATCTCTTATAACCCTGGAAAATGAGGGAAGAGTATAGAAATATTCTCTAGGTAAACTATGTTTATATTCTTATCTAATTTTCTGTTCTTTTTGTGTCAATTATTCCCAATGACATCTAAAATTGGTCTTCATACTGTCTTCTATTAAAATTCTTAGGGTCTTATTACCTTTAAAAAAGTCTTATTTCATTTTAAGTATGTTTTATATTTTCTGTTATGTAAGAAAGAAATAAATCTCTGGGCTAGATAAATAACACTTTTTTTCCTCTTTAATGGGAGGGAGTTGAATATACAATTCTGAATTCAACTAAAAACATACTAGAATGTACTTTTATTTACAATAAATATGACATAAGGCAGTGTTGCATTGACAACCTGTAATGGGAAATGTATTTGTCTCCCTGGGCAAACTGAAGTGGCAGGTATATTGAATTCAGTAACCCTGAGAAATTAAGGCTTTACTTATAACTCCCTTATTAATAATAGTATTTAATAAATCATTTTTCAACTGTTTGTTAATCCATCAAAAGGATTTATAGATTTCAGAGGAGGGACTCAAGGTTTGTAAACCTAGAGAAAGAATTTTAAGATTAGGTTTCCAAACCTACCTCCTTAAAAAAAAACAGAAAAGAAAAGAAAGAAAAAGAAAGAACAGGGAAATACTTACCATACAAAACAGATAAAAGTAGAGAAGGAGAGGATAACTGGCCAAAGTGACATTGAGTAACTAGAGAGCTCCTCTGGTTCACAGCACCTGATAATCCATGTTACCCCCAATAAATCTTTGCGGTTCCCTTTAAAACTGAAGGAGCTGTTTCAATAGCAGTATTTTAGAATATTGTGCTTTTTACATCTGCCCACTCAAGGACTTCTTGTCTGAGATATAATTCACACACTATATTTGGAGGTTTGCAGGTATATATGGTTCAAGCCTTCCTGGTCCAGTAGATTGCGCTGTGGATAACAACTGATTTGCATGGAAGGTCACACTGCTGATTGGAAATCAATAGGCCTTTTTCATTTGAGAATTCTAATTGGGGTGGAGAGTATAATAGGGATGCTTCTGGAGGCACTAGCCTTATAGCCTCAGGGAGGATAACATCATAAGCCACATGGCAGCCATGGGTGCTGTTTGAATAACTGGATATACAAAATATGAGGAGAGAAAATGATGTTGCCCTGGACTGAAACATAGGAAAATCCCCAGCCTTGATGCTACTCAGAGACAGATAGTTCTCTGATCAGTTTTTATTTCCTCTCCTTGGATTCCACATCATCAATTTCTAAACAACAAGCAACATATTTACATAATTAACTTTAGTAAAGTTTATTAACAAAATGACTTTGACTAGAACAAAAGCAGAAGCACTATCGTGTATGTCATTTATAAAATATTTGGGGAGAAACAAAGTAAAAGCCATTAAGAATTTTGCAATGTGGCTTCTGAGAAATATGTAAAAATAAGATAAAAACATTTACTAATAGCTCTGCAGCTTTTAAAATTAAGCTGTCATATTTCTAATATTGTGGAGAACTTCTAACAGTTTACTCCATTAAAACTTGCCAGGCCCAAAATATCCCATGCTGTACAGGTAAATGATTGATGTTTGACTAGTATTCAGTTTGAAAGTTTATTTTGAATTTTTCCTCTTGAGGGGAAAACATGCTTAGCATTTCATTGAAAAATTATCCAGGCTTTCCTCTTTTCTATGTTCAAGCTCAATATATGGGTTAAAGCATCTTAAAAATTTCCTTCTAGGCAATTTATATATTTGCTCCAGGAGTTCCAACTTCTAATCTTGAGACTGACTTTATGAAGCTAAAGTGAAATCGAGATTCATTATACTAAATTCTCATGTTGGACTTTGTGATAAATTTATGGACTATGGTGGTATTAACTAACTTAGAATTAATTGTAATTTTTCTGGCTATATAAATAGATGGAATCAATTACTGTATAAAACTAGAGTTATAGCCATTGAAGTAAATTGTATGGCTATAATTTAACATTAAGACTTCAGATATTTCATTTAATAAAATGTGATTTTTTAATTATAAGAGTTATAAATTAAAATTCAGAAATAATTGTTTCTTAATAAATAATTGTTTGACAAAAAATAAGTACTTGAAAAATAAAATTAAATAGGATGGTTAAATCATGAAAAATGTACATTATGACTTAAAATAATCAAATAAATTATCTATGGAAACTCTTTTACTTTAAAATCCATGGAGTCCCAGATAATTGTACTTTTTCTAACCTGCAGAATCATTATTACAGGTATATCTTCATTCCAAATAATTTTAAGGAGTAATATGCTTTTAAAGTCATGATATTATTTATTAAGTATCAAATAGCCTTAGTGAAAATATTTTTAATATAGAAATGCATACTAGGGTTTTTATTTTTCAGTATTTATGTATACACAAATAGTTTCACTTTTTTTCAAATTTTTTACTCATCTATGACAATTTGGTGAGAACTACACATATATGGCCTATAAGGAATATCTATTTCATTTATTTTTTTAAAGAGGTTTTTCCTATAGGGCACATGCACTAGCCAGAAAGACAGAGGGAGACAAAGAAACAGAAAGCAAGAAATCACTCCCCAGATGGGATGGCCATGCCACAATCCCTTCTCCTCCATTCTCCTCTGGGGAATTTGGGCATGCATGCACATGCGCTGTGTGTGAGTTTAAGCCACCAGGTCCAGGACTCAAAGTGTGGTTGACTGCATGGGAGTCCAGTAACATAGCCATTATACCAACTGCTGGTCCCAAGGAATATTTATTTCAGCATTTAGGCAAAGTGAGGTTTTTTTTCCTTTTCTGCTAAATTCTGGTTCTAATTTATAAACATGTGTGTGTATGTATGTATGCGTGTATATATTTCTGTTAAACAGTTTACAGTATTGCTTTAAAAAGGAGAATATCACTATTCACAATAGGTAAGATACAGAATAAACTTAAGTGCCCAACAGCTGACAAATGGATAATGAAAATGTGGTTATATATATATATATATACATATATGTGTATATATATATATATACACACGCACACAAAAGAATATTATTCAGCCATTAAAAAATACATAGTACTCGAAGTCCTCACCAAAGCAATCAGAAAGGAGGAAAAAATAAAATGCATTCAAATAGGAAAATAAGAGGTAAAACTCTCTCTATTTGCAGATGACATGATTGTATGCATAGAAGACCCAATGGTTTCCATGAAAAAATTTCTGGAAGTAATACATGAATACAGTAAAATTGCAGGATACAAAATTAATATCCAGAAATCTATTTCTATATACAAACAACAGGCAGACTGAGATAGAACTGAAAAAAGTTATCCCATTTACCATAGCAACAAAATGTATAAGATACTTAGGGATAAATCTAACCAAAGAACTTAAAGACTTCCACAAGGAAAACTATGAGAAGATAAAAAAAGAAATTGAAAATGACACAAAAAAGTGGAAGGATATCCCATGTTCCTGTATTGGAAAAATTAATATAATCAAAATGGCAGTTCTACCCAAATTAATCTACATATTTAATGCAATGCCAATCAAAGTACCAGACACATTCTTCACAGATCTAGGAAAGACAATCATAAAGTTTGTCTTGAACCATGAAATACTCTGTATTGCTAAAGCAATTCTGCACAAGAAGAGTGGAGGGGGCGGCATCTCACTCCCTGACCCAGAAATATACTACAAAGCTGTGGTAATCAAAACAGCATGGTACTGACAGAGAAACAGACACGTGGACCAATGGAACAGAAGAGAGTCCCCAGAAATAAATTCCCAAACATACAGTCAACTGATTTTTTGACAAGGGGTACCAGTCAATCCAGTGGGAAAAGGAAAACCTCTTCAGCAAATGGTGCTGGAAAAACTGGATTTCCAATTGCAGAAAGATAAATCTGAACCCCCTACCTCTCACCTCTGACAAAAATCAAGTAAAGGTGGATCAAAGATCTTAATCTAAGACCTCAAACTATAAAACTCCTCCTGGAAAACACTGGGAAAACTCTGGGAGACATTGGGGTAGGGAAAGACTTAAATAAGACCTCCAAAACACAGTCAATAGTCCCCAAAATAGACAAGTAGGATTACATCAGACTAAGAAGTTTCTGCATGGCAAAAGACACAGTAATTAATGTGTATAGACAGCCCTCAGAATGGGAAAATATTTTTGTAAACTATGTGTCAGATAAGGGGCTGATAACCAGAATTCACAAGAAACTCAAGCAGCTGTTCTGAGAAACGATGATCGACCCTATTAAAAGATGGGAGAATGAGTTGTAAAAACCACTCTCTAAAGATGACATATGAGTAGCTAAAAGGCATATGAAAAAATGCTCAACATCCCTCATTGTAAGGGAAAGGCAGATCAAAACAACAATGAGATACCACCTAACCCCAGTCAGAATGACTAAGATTAAAAAAACAAAAAATGGTAAGTGCTGGCTGGGTGTGGTGAAAAGGGAACTGTCTTACACTGCTGCTGGGAATGTAAATTGGTCCAGCCACTGTGTAGAACAATTTGGAGATTCCTCAAAATTCTACAAATAGAACTATCATATGATCCAGCAATCCCATTCCTTGGTATCTACCCAAAGGACAGAATACTTAGTTGGAAATGTGCTTGCACATCAATGTTTATTGTGGCACTATTCACAATTGCTAAGTCATGGAAACAACCCAAATGCCCATGAACAGATGAATGGATAGAAAAACTGTGGCACATATAGTCAATGGAATACTATTCAGCCATAAAAAAAATAAAAAAATAAAAATAAAAACCTGGCTTTTGATAGGAAGTGGATGAATATGGGAGATTTACTGCTGAGTGAAGCAAGTCAGGCTATGAAGGAGAGGCATTGTATGTCCCACTTAATATATACCGAGTGTCTGCACTCTTATGACTGAAACTAATTAACTAAAGAATATAGAAACACAGTATATAGATGTGAATACCAGATGTAGTGTGTGTGAAAGAGGAGAGTCTGAGGAAGGACATTTAGAAGAAAAATAGGGAGGCAAAGCATTAATACCAGAAAGAAATGTGGTATTATCTGTTGAAGATATTTTGTAGTTTTATCAACTGTACTAGGGAGAAATGATCACCTGTTGAAATATACATTTTGTAAGCCAAATAATAATGTGATTGAATGTATAAAAGAAAATGAAATGAAAAAATAAAAAAAAAAATAAGTGGAACTCAGTCCTTTGAGCAACATGGATGAACTTGCAAGAAATAATGCTAACTAAAAAAAAAAAAAAAAAAAAAAAAAAAGGCACTGAAAGACAAATACCAAATACTATTTGCGCACACTCAATAGATGAAGATAAAAGATTCCATTGCACAGCAGTGGAGAGTATAACAGTGAATACTAGAAGTTAGAAAAGAAAAGGCAGAGGGGTCATGGTTTGGTGGTTGAGGGTGCTGGACTCCCACATGCCCAACCACGGTTCGAGTCCTGGACTTGGTGGCTTGCTTTCTCGCTTTCTCTCTCCCTCTCTCCCTCTCTCCCTCTCAGGTCAAATTGAAATGAATAAATAAATGGATAAATAAAGTTAAATAAAATATTTTTTTAAAAAAGAAAAGGCAGAGAAGGTAAGAACTTATTTAGCAGATAAAAGAATATAGATATATAAATGGAATGAGTACTAGAGTTCTAGTTTACTACAGCACAGTAGAGTAATGATAAGTTGTAACTGTTTAATGTATACTTTAAAATAGAAAAGGGAGGCCAGCAAGTGCCATGATGGTTAAGAAGACTGAACTCCCAAAAGGCCGACCACGGTTCAAGTCCTGGACCTGGCGGCTTGCTTTCTCACTTTCCCTCTATCTCTCACACACACACTCTGTCTCTCTCTGGTCAAATTAAAAAAATAAATAAATAAATAAATAAATAAATAAATAAATAAAGTTAAATAAAATACTTTTAAAAATAAAAACAGAAAAGGGATTTCAGATGTGTACAATACAAAGTAGTAATAAATGCTTGAGATCTTAGAAATGTTTATCCCCCAGATTTGATAAATACATAATGAATACAAGGTTGAGGAAGCCAATCATGCCCCATAAATATGTGCAACTATTATATGTAAATTAGAAAGTATAATAATTTTTGTAAAAAAGGCAAGGTATAAAGTTCAGTTTCAAAATAACAGAGAAACTGGAGCATTTTGACACAGGATAGATCAGAAATGAAAAATAAATTCCTAGGAGGACATAGGATTGGGAAACTAAGTATTGTCTTAAATATTAATATCTCAAAAGAGATAAAATTATTGAAAATTGTCATTGAGAAAAAGAACAATACATTTCTTGTATAAATATGCCTTTTATATTTTGTCCAGTGAATATATTTTAAGCATTTGCTAATACTAAAATACATTTAAAAGTTTTTAAAAAGAAAATTGATTATTCTCTAAATAATCAAGTTCAAAATAAATTGCTTAGTGCATATTATATTAAATTAATAATTATTAGAAGGAAATAAGTTTAGAATATAAAATTTACTGGAGTTGCTACATGAATGAATTGATAGTACAAATCAAATGACTATACCTTTCATAATAACTTCATGCAAGAAAAAAGGATTTTTTTTTACATAGGTGCTACAGAGTCAAAAACAGTTTTATAAGGTAAAACAGTATTTTGGCTTAGCTGTTACATTAGAAATTTAGGGGTCAGGTGGCATGGTGGTTAAGGTACTGGATCTCACATGGCTAACTCTGTAGATCGAGTCCCAGACCCAGCAGCTTGAGAATCACACCGGGCACATGTGCATTCTACTATTCCATCACCCTCCCTCGTAGCACTTGGCCACTCATTAACTACAGTGAAATAGGTAGAACATGACTGCCCACAATTCGGGCATACCACTTCCTAGCTTGGTGCATGCATGACATATGGTAGATTCTCAACATGCATTTATTGAATTAATTAATAAATCCAAGTCAATGATGTACATTGTAAAAATATATCAGTGATTAAATGTAAAAAAAAATTAGGTAAAATACTAGCTGTTTGGAAAATTATTGAAGACTCTTAAAAGTCAAGTAAATATAGTTAAAATGAAATAAAACTTTTAAACAAAATTAACTTCATACGCATGCTGATGCCACTGTTTTTAGAAAAAATTAACTGAATGACTTATAAGATCCTTTCAATTATTTATTTATTTTTGGAGAGATTTTGTTTTGTCTTGTTTTGTTTTTTTCTGTTTTTTGTTTTTTGTTTTTGTTTGTTTGTTTTTCCTATAGGGCGTGTGCGCTTGCCAGAAAGACAGAGAGAGAGAGACAGAAAATGAGAAATCACCCCCCAGGGCGATGGCCATGCCGCAATCCCTTCTCCTCCATTCTCCTCTTGGGATCTTGAACACGTACGTACACGTGCCCAGTGTGAATTTAAGCTACCGGATCTGATACTTGAACCGTGGTCGACTACTTGGGAGTCCAGCGACATAACCATTATACCAACTGCTGGTCCCAAGATCCTTTCAATTATTCAACTGAGGTTAATGTGATTTGAATGAAGAAAAATCTATCATAGCAATCTGTCACTGCTTTGTTGTAAATAGAAGGTAATCTTAGGAATTAGCAGAAATAAATTAACATTGACAATGTCAATTTTCAGAAAGATAAAAAACAATTTTTCTCTAGCTGAAAGATGGCATAAGAAATAAAAAGTGAATATTATGTATTCTCACCATAAAAATGATAACTGTGTGAGGTAATGTATATGTTAATTAGCTAGATTTTACTATTCCACAATGTATATACACTTCAAGACATCATGTTGTACATAATAAATATACATAATTTTATCTGTCAGTTTTCAAAATAAAGTAATGCAATACTCTTTCATATGGAAATGTCAAATATTATTGTGTCAGTATGAAAAAGAAAACAAGGGTTTCTGCAAATGAGTTCCTACCCCTGATGTGAGTCTTTCAAATCATTCTTTAATCCAGCTAGTTAATAACTCAGACAGGAAAGATAAAATCCATCATTTTTGTCTTACTATACCAGCCCCTCCTGCAGCTGTCTGACAGAGTGTGATTTATAACCCATAAGTTGTGTTATGGGGCTTGACAAGGTGAGAGTGATCTCATTTAATATTTTCTTGAACCATGTTATATCTCCTCTTTGACAAGTATTTCATCTGCAAGTATTAATACATAAATTGTACTAAGTATTCTTAGTACATAAAGTAATAAAAGCAAAAGTTATATCCTTATATTTAAATTTTCTGAATATTTGCAATTAAATCTTATTTTAACTGTTCAAATATACATATTTATAAATAAACACAATGCACAATCTAACAGGTTTCTTTTTAAATTTCTTTAGACACTAGAATATTTTAGTCCCCAAACAGATAATGCTGACCTTTCTAGTCACAGTCCCAAAAGAAAGCAAATTTCATCATAGTTTAGAATAGTATAAACCATCAGAGTTACAATATTCTCATTTTTAACTACTTAATCAATCAGTAGATAAATTAGATAAACTCATAAACCAAATTGTTATGACTGGCTGGTAGTGATCTATATTTATGCTGAGTTCTTTCTAGCCCAAAGTAATAATATCATTAAAGTAAAACATCATTTATAATTGGAGATCTAGTCATTATTATAGTCCATTCCCTGATGTTACGACTTATTTCTTGCATATTCTAATTTGAGCTTAATTTACTCAGTACATTAAGATAACCAAGGCTAGAAGCCAGCAGATGGCATAGCAGTTATGCCACTGGACTCCAACATGATCAACCATGGTTTGAATCCTGGATTCAGTGGCTTGAAACGCATGGCGGGTGCATGTATATGGATGCTGAAGATCCTGGGAGGAGAATAGAGAAGAGATTGTGATGTGACCATTTCCCCGAGGGATGACTTCTTTCTCACATTTCCTTTCACTGTCTCTGTCTCTTGCAAGCCCATGTGTTCTAAGGAAAAAACTTCTAAAAATAGATAGATAAATAAATAAATAATAACCAAGGCTTATGGGGCCAACAGGTGGTATAGTGGTCAAGGCACTGGACTCTCACATGATTGACTGTTGTTCAAGTCCCAGACCCAGAGGCTTAAAATTCATGCCAAGTGTATGTGCATGTGTGCCCAAAATCCTGAGAGGAGAATGGAGAAGAAGGGATTGTGGCATGGCCATCCCCCCTGAGAGTTGATTTTTCACTTTCTGTCTCTCTGTCTCTGTCTCTCCAGCAAGCACACATGCCCTATAGCAAAAAATGCTTAAAAAAAAGAGAGAGAAAAAGGGAGAGATAACCAAGGCTTTATATAATCCTTATAGGTATCAGAAGGTTGACTTTTAAAAAATGACAACAAAAAAATCCTTTGAACACTTGCAGGTTCATTTATACACAATGTTGATCAGAAAGGAAATAAATATTATAGAAAAACAATTTAAGTACTATTCCATAGGAAGATCAGTAAAATTATACTTGTATGCATGAATCTACAGTTGATCTAAAATTCATCCATTAGTACATTTATCATATCTATTATTTAGGATCACTATTGCAGGTGCTGTGGATACAGAGGTCAAAAAATCAGAGTTTCTGGGACCAGCAGTTAGCGTAATGGCTATGTCGCTGGACTCCCACGTAGTCGACCACGGTTCGAGTCCCGGACCCGGCGGCTTAAACTCACGCTGGGCGCGTGAGCGTGCGTGCCCAAGATCCCGAGAGGAGAATGGAGGAGAAAGGACTGCGGCGTGGCCATCCCCCCTGGGGGGTGATTTCTCGTTTTCTATCTCTCTGTCTCTCTCTGTCTGTCTGGCGAGCGCACGCGCCCTATAGAAAAAAAAAAAAAAAAAAAAAAAAAAGAACCTCTCCAAAAAAATCAGAGTTTCTCAGAACCAGCAGGTGGAGTAATGGCTATATCGCTGGACTATCATGTAGTCAACTGTGGTTCGAGTCCTGGACCTGGTGCTTAAACTCACACCGGGCATGTGTGCATGTCCAAGATTCCAAGAGGAGAATGGAGGAGAAGGGATTGCAGCATAGCCATCCCCTCTGGGAGGTGATTTCTCGCTTTCTGTCTTTTTGTCTCTCTCTGTCTTCCTGGCGAGCACACAAGCCCTATAGCAAAAACCTCTCCCCACCCCCCCCCCAAAAAAAAAAACAGTTTCTGTCTCTCTTTCACTCTCTCTTTCATTTTTTCAGGTTTTTTTCATAGTGCAAAAGAGAGACAGAGAGAGGAAAAGTGAGAGATTACACTCCACAGAGGGGATAGCCACAGTGTAATCACTTCTCCATTCTCTTGAGATTTTTGTGGACACACACACAAGCCGAGTTTCAAGCCTCCAGGTCCAGGACTTATACCACAGTCAACCATGTGAATCCAGCACTCTAATCACTATGCTACCTGCAGGCTCCCAGGGTCTTTCCTTTAATAATAAAGTCACTTTTGAATTATAAATCATAAATAAAACAAAATTATTAATAAATGTTGAGGGTTAGGAAGGAAGGAATAATCATAGGGATATAAAATAGAACAAGAAATATAAAAATTTCACCATTATTATAACTTACCAAGACCGTATTCTCTGCTGCAGCCATACGTGAGGGAGTATTACTCCTGTCTGTCAAAGAGGAGAAAAATGAGGTCAACGAACTGTCTTTGGCCAATATAACAGAAGTATAGCAGTTTTTATTCATTATAGGTAATCTGGGATCTTACTATCCATATTTTCTCTTACCTTAATTGAATGATTTGGGAACACTTGTTAATTAAAAGGGCCACAGGAGCCAGCTCCATGGACTAGTGATTAAGGTATTCAGGTCCCAAATGGGAAACCTTGCAGTTCAAAGTCCAAACTCAGCAGCTTGTGAAACATGCCAGACATGTGCATGTGTGCTCAAAATCCTGAAAGGAGGGAGAGATGGAGGAGAAGGGATTGCAGCATGACCCTTTTCCTTGGGGAGTGCTTTCTTCTCTCTCTCTTTGCCTCTTTGGTGAGCACACATGTCCTCTAGCCAAAATAAGAAAAAAAGAATAAAAGAAAATGTGCCATCAAACTTAAGCAATCTAGAATATTGGGCTTCATATGTAAGCTAATCTTTGCTAAAGGGTGTCTGAACCTATGGTAGACATTGTGGAATTAACAATAAACTTTTTCTGCTTCATTTGTATCACTGAAATTTTGGGGTTGTTACTGCTAAGTTACTAATTGAGTCTCCTTGAATTATATTGATGTGATGCTGCTAAAACTGGCATTAAGACTTCTAACATCTAGGCTGATTATTATGTAATCTGCAAGCCTCAACATAAACACCATTCTTCTCTGGAGATAAATATCTATACTATATATGGTTCTAAAATTGGTAGAAATTCTCCTGTAGATCACATGAGTGAATGCATTACCTGGTATAGTAAATTAAGATAATAAATGGTGGGACCAGCAGATGGCCTAATGGTTATGTCGCGGGATTTCTGTGTAGTTGGTTGTGGTTAGAGTCCTGGACCTAGTCGCTTAAAACTCACACTGGGCTTGTGTGCATGCATGCTCAAAATCTTGAGAGAAGAATGGAGTAGAAGGGATTGCAGCGTGCCCATACTCACTTGAGGGTGATTTCTCACTTTCTGTCTCTCTGTCTCTGTGTGTCTCTGGTGAGCACACATGCCCCATAACAAAAATCTCTCTCTGAAAAAAAATATAATAAATAGTTACCAATATTTACTGCTTATTATAATCTTTCAGAAATGGTACTAAACATTTTATTTTTAGAACTATTTTATTTAATCCACATACATAATATGTTAAAGCACTCTTTCAGATGTACACTAAAACTGTCTTTAAGTATCAGACAGAAGGCAGCCAGTGGCATGGTGGTTAAGGTGGTTGGATCCCATATAGTTGACTGTGCTTTTCCAGTCCCTGACCGTGGCTTGAAAAACACACTGGGCACATGTACTAGTGTGCCCAATATCCCAAAAGGAGGGAAAAATGAAGAAGGGATTGCATTGTGACCATCTCCCTTAAGGAGTGCTTTCTTACTTTCCCTTTCTATTTCTCTCCCTCACCCTCTGTTTCTCTCTCTCTTGAAAGTGCATACATCCTCTCACAAATTGACAGAAGGGGGAAAAATGTAAATAAATTAAAAACAGAGTGACAAAGAGAATTAGGATTTAATCTAAGGTCAGGCAAATAGAAAGGACTATAGAATTAAGGAGAAAACAATGCATCTTTTTTATATCTTAAGGGAAATTTGGTAAAACAAATATCTAGGTTCCCTTTTAATAAAGGAAAATATAAAATAAAAAAATATTAGCCATAAAGCAGAAAATCAACTTTAATCAGTTGAAACAATATAGAACGCTTTATTGTTTAAGCAAAATCATTTTGTCTGTTGATAAAAGCTAATAATAGAGAGTATTATTATTTATCCAAGTTGGTAAATAATAAATCTCTCAAGTAATCAAAATCGACAAAGAAGTAATACTTACATGTAATTCTTGATCACATATATAGATAGTAAAATAAATTTCATATTAATACAACGTTATTAAGCTTGACAATTGCAATGTAACATTTTAAATTAAGCTTAATGAAAGTACTTGGCATGAAATGTTTTCATAATAGTTCTATTTCCTTTTTTTTTTTTTTTTTTTTTTTTTGAGAGATTTTTGCTATAGGGCGCGTGCTCTTGCCAGAAAGACAGAGAGAGACAGAGAGACAAAAAGTGAGAAATCACCCCCCGGGGGGGATGGCCACACCACAATGCCTTCTCCTCCACTCTCCTCTTGGATCTTGGGCGCACACGCACACGTGCCTGGCGTGAGTTTAAGTCACTGGGTCAGCGATTCAAACGTCGGTCTACTATATGGGAGTCCAGCGATGTAGTCATTATGCTAACTGCTGGTCCTGCTATTTCCTATTTTTTAATTAAATATAAATGATATTACAACATATTATTTCTTTATTTCATTTTCTTTTAAAATTTGCAAAATGTTTATTATTCCTCTGTTTACAGATATTACTTATCTGAATACTATTATTAATCACTTTTGAATAAGATTTTTGAGATGGATTAATCTAAAAATTTATAAACTAAAGCGTTTGTGAAAGTTTTTGAATAAGAAATAATGAAATAGCTATCTATGTGTTATATTAAGAGTGAACATAGGACTTTTTTTCTAAGGACTGCTATTCATTTCTTCTTAGGGAGAGAGAGAGAAAGAAGAGAGAGGGAGGGAGAGGGAGAGGGGAGAGAGAGAGAGAGAGAGAGAGAGAGAGAGAGAGAGAGAGAGAGAGAGAAAAGCATTCCAAGAGGATCCCCACACGTGTGTGATCTAACCCTAGCTAGCCTGGATTAATGTATGTGCATACCAGGCTTGTAGAGGGACACTTGGATAACAAAAGTCTAAAAGTCTATATATAACCCAGGACTTTCCCATGTGAGTTCAGTATCAGAGTATTACAATTATCTCTGTGCCAACACCAACTGTCCAAACCCAGACCATTTTTGACTCAGAACATATACTCACAACATATACTCTGAGGCACATGTAATGACACCAAGATTTATAAAAGGATTAACTTCTCTGCTATTTATCCTGGGTATCAAGACAGTCTCCAATAGAGTCAATTAAGTTTCCAAATGATTTGCTGAGTAAAGCTTTCTGCAGTCCAGATTCGTGGAGTAGGCTTTTTGAATCCTATTCTTTGTGCTCCTCTGAGCAAGTGACAGGCATTTATGCAAAACTGCTGTAGTTTAATGATGGACTTGTGTCAGCCTGAAGACCTTTGGTTCTCTAGAAGGATCAAACACTTTAGCATGGAGATTTAGTAGGTCTCCTTGGCCTTATTAATAGAACACTAGTACTATATCACATGAGCCTCCAAAGTAAATTCCCATTTTTAGTGTTTGCTATTTAGTAATTCAAAAACACATCTTCTAGATCAAATTCAGACAGTTTTTTATATAGCAAAATCCTTCAGTACACAATTAAAAATCAAGCGAGGCTTCCTTGGGGAAAAGTAATCAGACTGATGTGCCCTTTTATTCCCCTCCCCAACCTCTAGCTAAGAATACCTGCTGTGAATATCCTTTCACAGGAGAATTTGATCCCAGGGTATAGAAAAGGAAATAAAATTATCAAATATAAATGCCTTGTCTGCAACTTAAATCCAATACCAGCACAGAAGCCTCAAAGAACCAATTCTTAGAGAGCCATTTGGCAGAAGTCCCTTTTCTCTGCTATCATCTCTTTTAAGCTACTTTTATACATTATTTTTTCGCTTCTATTTTATAGTTATTCAACTGCAAATGCCATTTACTATATTGTAAATTCCAACACCTTAAACAGTAGCCCTTAATTCTCATTTAAATGTATTAATAATTTATAAGAGAAAGAGCATTCTTTTTCTTCTTGGGTTTTCTACTTTGGATGATTGTATTGTCTAGGAAAGAATAAATAGAAAAAGAAAAGAATACATTAAATATAAAAATTGCATTTAAAATTTTTAGATTAAACACTGTAAAATAAAAAGTTAAAACAACTTTTAATCATTTGCATAAACCTTTATGTCTAAAACGCATAACCATGTAACAACAGATTACTTGAGTCAATGTTTTGTTCCTTGAAAATATCCTTGGAATATTTATTGATATTTTGGCTAGTGCACATATTTCTGTTCTTGATAAATAAGGTTTCAGTAGTCAGCTGAATTCATTCATAACATTTTGCAAATAATACCATTTTAAACTTATTTAGGGATTTCATTTTTTAAATATGATTTTGTTATTTCTTTAACTGTATTGTAGTAAATATTTATGGCTTATGTAAGCCACTGTAAAATTGGTATGCCATAGTATTCAAACTGTCCTTTGTAATATTTCATAGCATTCATATTTACATTTAATTACAGATTTGATGCAATTTAGCCAAACCTTCAATATATTTATAAAAAGAGCACTACTGAGAGTTTATTCAGTTGGGAAAACAACAAAATATACTGACATACTTCTTTCACTCATATGTATTTTTTTTATTCTATTTAAATTTTTAACTAATTTATCTTTTAGTACCAAGTGGTAGGATAATTATTAGAAGCATGACTAAGGTCATTATAAAGTATATAAGTCATTAAGAACATGTATTCTCAACTTAACCTCGGACTCCACTTAGTAGTCCAGCTTTGTTAAGAGTGGTGAGATTTGATACTACACAACTTGTATGTCTCTGAACCCTATCCCTGTATAGGTTAACTGAGTTGGGAACAATTTTTTCTCTTCCATGTGAACCTATTCCAAACTGGAGTGAGTCCTAACAAGCATAATTATTTTTGGGTTAAATAATTATCCCCCAAATCTGTCCATAAATCCTACAGTACCCTCAACTCATTCCAGTTCCTATGAATGTTACTTTATTTAGAAATAGGAGTTTTACAGACATAATTAAGTTAGAGATCTAAGGATGAAGTCATCCTGAATTTAATGTGAGTCCTAAATCCAATAACTGGTGTCCTTACCAAACAAATATAAAAAGGAGAAGAAGATATGAGACACACAAAGATGCAACCAGAAGGTCATGAGAAGACTAAGACAAAATTTTGAAAAAATGCTGATGTAGCCAAGTACTATGAGGAAACACCAGAACCTCCAAGAGGCAAATAAGAATTCCTCTACAGTCTTCAAAGACAGTATGGCTCTACCTACACATAGATTTTGGTTTTCAGACCTCTACATATGAGAAAGAAAAAAAAGCGTGATGTGTTTTTTGTTTGTTTGTTTGTTTTTGTTGGGGGGGAGAGGCTTTTTTTGTTATATGGCAGTGCACTTGCCAGAAAGACAGAGAGATAAAAAGTGAGAAATCACCCCCCGGGGGAATGGCCATGTCACAATCATTTCTCCTCCATTCTCCTCTCTGGATCTTGAGCATGCACACACACGAGCCCAGTGTGAGTTTAAGCCACCGGGTCTGGGACTTAACCGTGGTCAACTACACGGGAGTTCAGCGACATAGCCATTACGCTAACTGCTGGTCTGAAAAAAGTGATGTTTTAAGGCACAAATTTTGTAATAATTTGTCGTGGCAGTCCTAGGAAACTAATCCACGCCTCCACTGTTTGGTTAAATAGAGAACACTATTACACATTTTTAAAGCAATGCATACAAACATTTTCTATAGTTAGGAATAAAATATATTTTAAATAAAAAATATTTAAATGAATTTTTAAATAAAAATATTTAAAATATTTTCTACCTAAAAATGTATATTGTTGTATTTATCTGCTATGTATGTATTTATCTAGCCAGGTTTTCTCCACAGATACTGCATAGTGTATCTTTCTGTGTACTGAGCGCTTCCCAGACCGTCAGAGATTATTCCCGGCTGCGGGACCAAGGGAAATGCAGTCGAGGAGCCTAGGAAAGTGTGAAGATGAAATTATGGTATCTGCTGTCAAATCATCCTGTTTCTGTTTACAGTGTTTTTCGTTTTTCTGAGTCCCTTTGGGAGCCAGGTGCTAACAATAAGCTGCTACGGCGTGGTGTTTGCTAGCCTTAGCTTAACTATTAAGGGACCGGGGACCAGCAGTTAGCGTAATGGCTATGTCGCTGGACTCCCATGTAGTCGACCGCGGTTCGAGTCCCGGACCCGGCGGCTTAAACTCACGCCGGGCACGTGTGCGTGCGTGCCCAAGATCCCGAGAGGAGAATGGAGGAGAAGGGATTGCGGCTTGGCCATCCCCCCTGGGGGGTGATTTCCTGCTTTCTATCTCTAGCCTTGTTTAGATGTGGTACTATTAAATATCATGCTCACCTCAGTGTCTAGCCTTTTATAATTTATGTGGCTTTGTCATGGGCTGAATGTTTATGTTTCCCCAAATTACACATGTCCAAGTCTTGTCCTTTCTTTCCCAGTGTATGGTATTTAGAGCCAAGCCTTTGGGAAGTAATCAGGTTTAGAGTAAGTCATGAGACTAGGGGACCCCCTAACATAATTAGTATTCTTAGAAGAAATGGAAAGAAAACTTTAGTTCCCTCCTCTTTCTCTGCCACGTGAGGACACAGTGAGAAGGTGGTTCTCTGAAAGTCAGAAAAAGAACTATCAACAGAAAACTAATCTGCCAGCACCTTGATCTTGGACTTTCTAGCTTCTAGACCTGTGAGAAATAAAAGACTGTTGTTTAAAGTTCCCAGTCAATGGGCCGGCTGATGGCAAAAGCGCTGCACTCCCACATGGCCAACCACAGTTCAAGTCCTGACCTGATGGCTTGATTTCTTACTTTCCCTTTCTCTCTCTCTCTGCCTCTCTCTGGTCTAACAAAAAGTAATAATAACAAATCAAATACAATAATTCTTAAAGAAAAAGGCTTCCAGTCAATGGTATTTCATTATAAAGCCCTGAGCTGTCAACACAGGCTTGAACATAGTGCAGAGATTGGTGTAAAATCCAGTTCTTGGAAATAATTTTAAGTTGTAAGATTCTGATGCAAAATGGTGTCAGTACCTTAGTCACCTACTCTATTTATACTGCCATCCTAAGAAAATTTGTGTTTTATCAAGATTTTTTAAATGAGCATACTCTTCCTGCAGAAGTAATTAATAACCTATGAATGTTAATTACATTTGCCAGGTTGATCTTCACCCAGTACTACATTGAAAGAAAGGTTTAAAATTGATGAATTATCTTCTGTTTTAAGGGTCACTTAAAGAACTAAAGGCAACTATATGAATTTCAGACCTGTAAATTTGTTGAGGCTGGGATTCAATCTTGTAAAACATCTCAAACTTGAGTATGAAATTGACAGTCAATGTATTGCAGATGAATTTCAGCCTGTGAAATTTTATCCATTTTTTAAAATTTAGATTCTATCATTGTACATCTCTATAGCACACAATATGTTTTTTCAACATATACGTGTGACACATGACACTCAAATCAAGTATATTGCCATGCATATCATTTTCAACAGAGAACTTTACATTCTTTTCTTTTTTTTAATTTATTTTTTTATTAATGTTTCTTCCCTTTACCCCTCCAAAGGGAAGGGGCAAAAGATAGTAGTGAAATATCTATCTACCCACCTCCCTTATAGTCTCTTGTAAATACATTTATTCTCCCTACTGTCATATCTTCAGATTTTTTCATTTCTACCAGAGTGCAGATATTCAGTAAATATTAAGCAGGGGTAAACAGTGTGTATCTTTCAGAATCTGACTTATTTTGCATAGCATTCAGTCTTCTATGTTCATTTACTTTGGATCAAATGATAGGGTCTTATCGTTTCTTACGGTCAAGTAGTAGTCCATAATATATATGTGTCATGGTTTTTCAATCCAGTCATAGGTTCTTGGGCACTTAGGTTGGTTCCATCTCTTAGCAACTGTGAATAATTCTGCAATAAACATGGACTTGCAGATGTCTGACTATTTTCCTGTCTTTTGGATAAATATCAAGGAGTGGGATTACTGGGTCACATGGAAATTCTATTTGTAGGTTTTTGAGGAATCTCCATATTGTTTTCCACAATGGTCATACTCACTTACATTCCCATTAACAGTGTAGGATGGTTCCCTTTTCACAACAGCTTTGCCATCATTTGTCATTCTTTACAATTTTAGTCATAACCATTCTGAGTGTGGTTAAATGGTATCTCATAGTAGTTTTGATTTGCATTTCTCTTGTGATAAGGGAGGCTGAACCTTTTTTGTTATACATTTTGGCGATTTGTATGTATTCCTTGAAGATTTGTCTGTTCAGTTCATTTGCCCATTTTTTAGTTGGATTCTTAGATTTGTTTTTATGGGTGAGCTCTTTGAATTCCCTATATAGTTTGGTTATCAATACCTTGTCTGAGGCATAATTTGCAAATATTTTCTCCCATTCTGAGAATTGTTGTTCACTCTAATTGCTATTTCCTTTGTGTGTGAAAGCTTTTTAGCTTGATGTAATCCCATTTGTCTGTTTTTGGGGATTATTGTCTGCAATTAAGTAGGCTTATTTAAGATAGCAGTATCCCTATTTAAGACTCCAGTATCCTCAAGAGTTTTCCCTCAATTTTTTTATTAATAGTTTTATAATTTGGGCTTTACATTTAAGTCTTTGATCCAGTTTGAGTTGATTTATTTAATGGTGAGAGATAGCAATCCAATTTTGTTTGTTTGCTTCTTTTTCTACAGATGAATATCCAGTATCATTTGCTGAAAAGACTTTTGTTTCTTTACCACATTGTCTTCCACAAAAATCAGTTGGTTTTATGATCTGGGGGTTATTTCTGGATTATCTATTTTGTTCCATTGGTCTGTGTGTCTGTGTGCCTGTACCATACTGTTTGATTAGCACCACTTTGTAATATATTTTGAGACCAAGTAGTGAGATGCCTACTACTTTGTTCTTTTTGCACAGTATTGTTTTGGGTCTTTCATGGTTACAGACAAATTTATGACTGTTTTTTACTATTTCTGTGAAAATGTCCATGATAATTTGATCGGTATTACATTGAATACATAAAGTAATTTACGCAGAACTGCCATTTTTATTGTATTGATACTTCCAATCTAGGAACATGGGATATCTCTCCATTCCTTTGTATCAGATTCAATTTTTTTTTCAGTTTTTCTTATAGAGGTCTTTCACCTCTTTGGTTAGGTTCATTCCCAGATATCTCTTTTTTTTTGTACATATGGCTATTATTGGAACTACATATCAACAAACTAGAAGATCTAGATGAGTTGGAAAAATTTCTGGGCAAATACAAGTTACCTAGGCCAGTAAATCACTGAGACTGTATCAGTAATAAATACTCTCCTTGTAGGAAAAGTCCAGGGCCAGTAACTTCACTTCAGAATTTGGTAACAATTTTAAAGACGAGTTAATTCTAATTATCCTCATATTTTTTCAAAAGGCCCAAAAGGAAGAAATTCTTCCAAACTCATTCTTTGAAACTTTATTGACTTGATACCAAAAGCAGTCAAAGACATGAAAAACAAATAAAATAAAATAAAATAAAATAAAATAAAATAAAATAAAATAGATAAACTACTCACCAGTATTTCTGATGACCAGAGATGCAGGAATCCTCAAGAAGATATTAGCAAACTGAATCCAATGACCTACATTAAAAAGATTATACACCATGACCGGGTAGGTTTTGACCAGTTTCTGAAGGAATAATTTTTAGCTCTTGATCTCTAATTCATAAACTCTAGTAAATAATATCTAGTATATTATGTCCACTTTTATCCAAAATATTAGGAGACTTCACAAAGTTCATGGAAAATGGAATTGAAATATGAGTTTAAGTACAAAACAATTTTGATATTTATTCATATTTCCTTTTTTTAATGTCAGAGAGTGAGTGCACTTGCCAGAGAGACAGAGACAGAGAGAGAAAACTCTGCTTCCCCCAATAGGATGTGCTTACACTGTAATCTTGTTTCCTTAATTTCTGCATCTTGTCAGGATTTAGGGCACTCATGTATACATGCTCAGTGTGATTTGTAAGCTGTCATCGGCCATCCTGTACCAGTTTCCCAATGCACTGCACTAAGTCACTGCTACAAGGCCAGCCCAATGCAGATTTTTCTTTTTCTTTCTTTTTTTTTTTTTTTTTTTTGAGAGGTTTTTCGCTATAGGGCGCGTGCGCTCGCCAGACAGACAGAGAGAGACATAGAGACAGAAAGCGAGAAATCACCCCCCAGGGGGGATGGTCACACCGCAATCCCTTCTCCTCCATTCTCCTCTCGGGATCTTGGGCACGCACGCACACGCGCCCGGCGTGAGTTGTAAGCCACCGGGTCCGAGACACGAACCGCGGTCGACTACGTGGGAGTCCAGCGACATAGCCATTACGCTAACTGCTGGTTCCCCAGATTTTTCTTAACATAGATTTTGCATGAACTTTTTAAAGACCATCCCCCCACCTTATTTCTCTAAATTCCATTGAGCTTAAACTACTAAGAAAGTGAGCACCTCCCCAAATTAACTCCTCCTCTGATGTTCAGGGGATCATTGATAATGGTAATAGTTTGCTAGCAGTCCCTTTGCTAGTGATTTATTCATAGAAGAACAAAGCTAAGATGATTATAGTAGATGACCTTTTCTTAGAGTTTCTGGAAAAGCCTAGTTGGCCTTTCTTCCCCTCAGTATGATGGTCTCAGAAGGTAACATTTGAGTGGAAGGTGTAAAGGAGGTGAAAAAATAATCCAAGTAGGAATCTAGGGATATGAATTCACAGGCAGAGAAACCATGTACAAAGTATCTGATAACAGAATGTTATGATCTGAATTATCTTAATCTTAGTGTTAAGATCTGAATGGTAACACCTAAGAGAAGCTCATAGCAATAAGTGGTCACAAGAAAAAAATAGAAAGATGGAAAATAAATAACATGACATTGCATCTCAAGTAACTGGAAAAGCAACAACAACAACAAAATAAATAGAAGAAAAAAAGAATAAAGATTAGAACTGAAATAAAATAGAGAATTAAAGAACTAAACAAAAAAATCAATGAAATTGTTTTTTGAGAGGAAAAACAAAATTGATAAATCATTAGTTAGACTTACCAAGAAAAATAGAGAAAGGAATAGAATTTCTGGAAAAGCATAGTCTGTCCTTCTATTCAGCATGTTGGTCTCAGAAGGAGACCATTACTGGAAGATGTGAAGGAGTTAAAAAAATTATCCGAGTAGGAATCTAAGGACAGGGATTCACAGGCAGAGAAACCATGTACAAAGTATCTGAAATGACAGGGCTATTATCTGAATGTTGGTAACACCTAAAATTCAAAGATTTAAATTTAATCTCCAATATGATATTAATAGATGGAGCCCTTGGGATGTGTCATGAGAACAAAATCTTCATGAATCAGATTAGTTACTTTGTAAGATATCTCCGAAGGAGCCGGTTTCTCTTTCAGCATGTGAGGACTCGGGGAGACGATGGCAATCATTGAATCAGAAAAAAAGGCTACAGAATCGGCCAACACTTTAATCTTGAACTTCTCAACCTCCAGAACTCTTACAGATAAATTCCCATTGTGTATAAGCCACCCAGTCTATGTATCTTGTTATAGCAGCTCCAGTGAAATAAGAGTCTATGCAATGTTTAAAGAGCATTAGGATGGGAAGAGCAAATGGCATAGTGTTTAAGGTGCGGGACTCCCATATGGCTGACCATGGTTTGAGTCCCGGACCTGGTAGCTTGAAACTTATGCCATATGTATGTGCATGTGTGCCTAGAATCCTAAGAGGAGAGTGGAAAAGAAGGAATTGTAGGGTAGCCATTTCCCCTGAGGGGTGATTTATCACTTTCTTTTTCTCTTTCTCTGTCTCTCCAGCAAGAATACACCCCCTATAGCAAAAATCTCTCAAAAACAATAAAAGCATCAGGATCTCAAGGTTGGATTAAGTCTGGAACAGAATCACAAGGGTAAGAGCAATAGGCCTCTGGCCAGAGAGGTGTAACAGCTGAGGAGCAGGAGGAGAGCCTTACTAGCTATTGCAATGTCCACACCTTTTACACAGAGTGAAGAAAGGAGTAATTAAAGGTGGTTGAGCAGATCAGTGATAAAATCTCCATTATATTGTTTTTGCTTGTGTACTGAGAACAGACTGTGAAGGTAGGGGCTGAAGCAGTATGATTTTTTTTTGTCAGAGTACCCATGTACTCACTAGAGGTTCGAGGCCAGAAAGCACCTTCCATGGTGACCAGTCACACCTCAATTCCATTTCTTCCCATCTCTTTACCTTGGGATTTTGGGTACATACATGTGCCTGGTATGTTTTTCAAGTTACTGGATCCATGACTCAAACTGTACAGTCAGTCATGTGGGAATGCATCTGCCTTCACCACCACCATGGGCTGGCCCTATTTTTTTTTCTTTTCAATTTCCTATGACTCTATTGCATTTTCTTAACCAATAACCACATTTTTATACATTAAGTATGTGATTGTATGGAGACATACTGGTCAATGTAGAATTAATTTCTCCTTTCAAATTTTAGGCAACTAACTCTTTAAATCCTGAATAGATATTTATATAAAATGGAAATCCTCAGGTAGTCATTTTTAAATGTGCTTTACAAAGAGCTTCTATTACAATAATCATTGTGTATGTAACTAAAAAATAATTAAATATGAGGCTCATAAAAGAAAATTTATGTTAATATGATAGCATATTATGTGAATGGTAATAATAATATTAAGCTTATCAATCTAATTTGAGAGAATTACCATAATAATACTGGGTCTTCTAACCCATGAGTATGGGTTAGAAATGACTTTTCGTTTATTTAGATCATTAATTTACCTCAATGTTATGCTGTAATTTTCATTATGTAAGTCTTATACTTATTTTGCTAAGTTTATTTATTTATTTATTTATTTATATTTATTTTTTTTGGGGGGGAGAGGCTTTTGATATAGGGCGCATGCGCTTGCCAGACAGACAGAGAGAGACAGAAAGTGAGAAACAACCCCCCAGGGGAGACGGTCATGCCGCAATCCCTTCTCCTCCATTCTCCTCTTGGGATCTTGGGCATGCACGCACATGCGCCCGGCATGAGTTTTAAGCCACTGGGTCCAGGACGCGAACCGCAGTCGACTACGTGGGAGTCCAGCGACATAGCCATTACGCTAACTGCTGGTCCCTGCTAAGTTTATTTTTAAGTATTCCATTTTTACAGTATTATGCATAGACTTATTTTTTTCCTTATTATTTATTTATTTATTTATTTATTTATTTATTTATTTATTTTTGGAGAGGTTCTTGCTATAGGAAGTGTGCGCTCTCCAGAAAGATGAAGAGAAACAAAGATACAGAAAGCAAGCAATCACCACCCAGGGGGCCACGTCACACTACAATCCCATCTCCTCTACTCTCCTCTCGAGATCTTAGGCATCCACACACATGTGCCCAGCGAGAGTTTAAGCCACTGGGTCTGGGACTCGAACCGCAGTTGACTACATAGGAGTCCAACGACATACCCATTATGCCAACTGCTGGTCCCTAGGCTTATTTTCTTAACTTGATTCTAGAATAACTTATTTTTAATATATAGAAATGTGATTGATTTTTGTTAATCTTAAATTCTATAGCCTTGCTACACTCATTTATTATAGTTCTTTTTGTTTGCTTGTTTTTTTTTTTTGTTTGTTTTTGTTGTTGTTTTGTTTTGGATTCCTTAGGATTTACTTTCTAAATAGACAATCATGTTAGGTCCAGCCATGGTAATGGGTTGAATGCTGCTACTCAGCAGACTGAGGTCATAAGAGAGACCTAATATGATTCCAGTACACACTAAAAAGTAGTGTCATGCACCTGGCATCCCAGCTGCTCAGGAGGCTGAGACAGGAAGATCATGAGTTCACAGCCAGCATAATCAACATAGACCTCATCTGAAAGAGCTAGGTGTGTTGGAGGACAGTTGAGGTCCTAGCTACTCAGTGACACAGAAAACCTGTCTAAAATACCACCCTCTCATGTGCAAACACAATAAAAAAGAAAATTTCAAAGTTTTAGAGAGTAGATTTACCATATTACATTACCATCAACAATGTGTGTTAAGTTAAGCAACTTTGTGCAGCTTTGCTAGTACTCATTATTGTCATTATTTTTTATTTTAGTCATTCTTTTAAATATATATTGCTATTGTGTTGTGGCTTTAATTTTTTATTCCCTAATGGCAAATAATTTTGACATCTTTTCATGCTCTCATTTTTTTTCCATCAGCATATCCTTTTCAGTGAAATATCTATTCATGTCTTTTGTGTATTTTCTAGTTGAATGTTTTTTTTTCCCAGTCACCAGTTTTAAATTGTACCTTTTTTTTTCTTTGAAGAGGTTTTTGCTATAGGGCGCATGCACTCACCAGACAGACAGAGACAGAGAGACAGAAAGCTAGAAATCACTCCCCAGGATGAATGACCATGCCGCAATCCCTTCCCCTCCACTCTCCTCTCGGGATCTTGGGCACGCACGCACGCGTGCCCGGCGTGAGTTTTAAGCCACTGGGTCCAGGACTCGTACCGCGGTCGACTACAAGGGAGTCCAGCGACATAGCCATTACACTAACTGCTGGTCCCAAATTGTACTTATTCTTTTTTTGTTTTTTTTTTTTTTTTTTGGAAAGGTTTTCGCTATAGGGCGCGTGCGCTCGCCAGACAGACAGAGAGAGACAGAGAGACAGAAAGCGAGAAATCACCCCCCAGGAAGGATGGTCACGCCGCAATCCCTTCTCCTCCATTCTCCTCTCGGGATCTTGGGCATGCACGCACACGCGCCTGGCATGAGTTTTAAGCCACCAGGTCTGGGATGCGAACCGTGGTCGACTACGTGGGAGTCCAGCGACATAGCCATTACGCTAACTGCTGGTTCCCAAATTGTACCTATTCTTGATGGTAGCCTTTTTTAGATATGTGACAGGCAAAAACAGAGGAAGGAAGATGCTTCTTTACTCCCAGTTTGAGATCGAAGTTCTTGTTCCCCACTCGGTTGCCCTTTGTATACAGAAGTTAAATACTGCTGTGTTTTAAAAATAAAGTTATGAAGCCTGGAAAGATTTTAATTTTTTATATACTAATCATAAAAGTTATGCACATAGAAAAAAATTGGCATTTTTAAATCAAGACAGTGTGGGGAAAATAAATAAGATGTGATTTTACCGGGAATCACTTTGTTGATTATATACAAAAAGAAAATTTTGACTCAATAAATCAAGACAATAATGTTTTAACTCCTTGAAGCAATATACCCTATTATTTGATGGAGATTGTGTTTTGTATCGATTAAGTTGATTTTTTACCTAGTAGAATCTCTTGAGTTTATTTAATAAAATATAAATGTTCAATGTAGCATAAACATAATCAAAAGAATCTTTTTCCGACATATTTTTTCTTTGAACCTCCTCTTCTTGTTTGCATTTAGACTTTCTTTTAGAGACTTAAATCATCACCTGCACTTCATTGTTACTTTCTACATTCATTATACATATGTACATGAATTGGAATGAATGCTATTTGGAATTTCTAGCTGGTACATACTTGCCACTTCTTTTCTTTTTCACATTTAATTCATACCCAGCTCTGTGTATGAATAGATGAGCATTTCTCTACTTTGCCAATAAGTAACAAAAATTTACTGGTGATGATGTTACCATATTGGCCCAAAGAAGATATGTTTTTGGTTCTTTTCTTCCTCTTTTCTCATAGGTTATTTTTGTTGTTGTTGTTGTTAACTGCTGTTGTTCTTTCTATGCAAGGTTGCTCTTCCATTGAAAATTATTATCTAATCTTTTATTTGTATTCATTACAATGATATTTGACCAGATTCTTTCCAGAATAGTACTAACATCTATAATTGTATTGAGAAGCAATATGGCATTATGGTTATAAATATAGCTCTGATTCCAGAAAGCCTGAATTTGTATACCTACAATTACACAGTGGAACCTTTGAGTAACTATTAAAGTATGTTTTGACTCAGTTATCTCTTCCATAAAATTAAAATAATAATTTTCTATATCTCTCTTATATGCTTTCTGTGAGAATGAAATTAATAGGTGCAAATCATTAGAATAATAAGCATTCAATAAATGGTAGCAATTGTTATTATCATATCAGAAAAATTCCTTCTTCATTTCACTCACGTGTATGCTCCTATGTTATTCTATCCAGTCATCCTTAGCAGTTGTATTCCATCCTTTTATTTTTCAGGTTTTTGTCATAGGGTGTGTGTACTCATCAGAGAGAGAGAGCAAGAGACACATGTGAGAAATCACCTACCTGGGGATGGCCATGCCACAATCCCTTCTCCTCCATCCACTTTTCAAGATCTTGGGCACACATGCACATGCACTCGGTATGATTTTTCAAGCCACTGAGTCTGGGGCTTAAACTGTGGTAGGCCATGTGGGATTTCAGTGCCTTAGACACTATGCCACCTTCTAACCCCTCATTGGCTGTATTTCTTCAGTGGTCACCGAACTCCTGCCAATCATCTTCCAAGCTCCATGTAATGTTGTGTTATTTTTATCTTTCTGTCTTTACAAATGTCCTTAACATTGTTCTCCAATTTTCCTTTTCTCTGCTCTAACCTGTACTTCTGCTGTTATTAATTTCTTCAAAACATCCTTTCTTCAAGAAAGATTTTCCCAATTTATTAGTATTTGACACAGATATTTTTTAGATCTTTTGACATTATTTGATATGCATTTATTTATACTGAGTGGTATATTTTATTTTTCTCTAGTTTAATTTCTCCAACTAGGCAGGAATATCTTTGATGAAAAGTACTTCTTCTTCTTATATTATCCTATCAACTAAAAAGCCTGTCAAATGTTGACTATGTAGAAAAAAATTATACATGCACATGACTGATTTTAGCAAAAATCCTTATATATAGATGATATTCACAAAGTTATTGTTTTCTTTGACAATAGTACACTTGCCTTTAGAAATTGTCTTCTATTCAATATCCCTAAATACTATCTAATAATAATGGAAAACAGCCCATTGAACTTTGAGAAATTCATGGTTTATTCTACTTTTTTTGGTTGTTGTTGTTTATTGATTTACATTTTTACCATAGAGCACATCCACTCGACAGAGAGAGACAGAGAGAGGAAATGTGAGAAATCACCCCACTCCCTACTCTACCCTTCACAGGGAAATTGTCATGCTGCAGTCCCTTCTCCATTCTATGCCTGGTATTTTGTTCATACATGCACATGCACTGGGCATGATTTTCAAGCTGCTGAGTCTGGGACTCGAAGCATGACTGGTTATGTAGGAGTCTAGTGCTTTAACCACCATATCACTACCAGGACCTATTTTATTCTATTGTTGAGGTAACTTGTTTCATGGTACAGTCATCCTTTGCACCATTCTCATAGTTCTAATAATTGCTCCCTCCCCTAAATGCTTACCAATTCATGCAGACGAATTTCCCACTTAATGTAGATAATGTCATATACACTTCTCTTACTAATATCACGCTAATTTATAATTTCTTAACAAGTGACAAGAACCGAGATAAAGCACAGCTAGATGATTTTGAATGATTTCTGACTTACTGAGGGCAGGTCTCAAACCCACCTTGTACACTTCTTTGCTATAGATCCAAAATAAAATGCTTTCTTAATCAAAGAATACATGACAGTATCCTATTCATTCATCATCATTTAACTACAAATGCCACTATGCATATCTCTAAATTATCTCTCTCACCGTGGAAGACAAACCAAACACAAACAATTAGAAAATGACACCTGCTCTGTGCTTAATACAGAGGGAGACACATAGCTGTACTGTTTGAAATAAAAAATCTATTACCTTAAGCTCAGCATATCACTTGTACTGCCAACTGTGGAACGTGTAAGGTACAGAGGGTGTAAAATAAAATATTACATGACAGATACCTGTTTTCTCTTTGGGGATTTGTGTCTGCAAAGTGTCAAGCACAGAGTGTGACTGATGAGGCCACTCTTGGCCTGTCTCTAGATTCAACACTTGCTGTTTGGAGCATAATAATAACAGTTGTTACAAGTGAAAATAATAAGTCATCAATACTACACATCAGATGGCTCAGAAGGTGGCCTGTGGAGCACTCATTTGTGGCTGACAGCTGCCCTGATACAGAGAATAAGGAAAAAAGATAGTTTTTCTCAAAGCACAGAGAATTTAACATTTATGTCTAATAATAAAAGGGAAGACCACAGATTATGTGCTCTCATACCTGTATTTCTGAGCAAATATAATCACAGGAGCAAAAGAGGCAGAGAACTGCAAAGGGGTAGAGGACTCACTAGTGAGGTAATTTTTATTCTATCTATTCACCATTATTTAGCATCCTACAATGAACAAAAATTATTTCCCATACTTGAGATTTTGAACTTTGGTTGAAAAATTTCTTTCTGGACATTTTTTTCCAATGGGAGAAGGAATACTTAATAAGATTACATTCATATTAATACCAGGTATTGGTTTAACTAGAAAATGGGATAAAAATTTTGAGTATACGTGAAGTTCCCTAAGGGAATATTTAGAAATACATCATGTACTAATTAAAGACCAAAGCAGATAATCTAATAGAAAATGTTCCTAAATTGCAGGTGTAGAAAAGCAAATGCCATATGACAGGCAACAGACTAGAATCTGAGGCTCTATAAGTGCTCAATAAGTGCTTTTTTGAATGGACAATAAAGAAGTTGACTGGAATGTGACCTCAGAAAAATGTTTCAAAGCACCCATGGGCTTAAAAGAGTGTATGGAACTGATGTAAAAGGCATCCAATTCATTCAGATAATTATCAACAAATTACTTATTGTAGATAAAGTCATGGGCATAGGGAATAATGATCACTACTTTAAAATATGTTTATTCTACTTAGGAAAGGAATCAAACTGTAACTCAGAATGAGCTTATGAAACAGTAGAAAAAGAAATTGAGCATGCCTTTGAAAATGCTGATGGTATATTGCATGCCAGCAGGTGGTGTGGTAATTAAGGTGCTGGATCCCACATGGCCTACTCCACGTTTTGAGTCCCAGACCGAGTGGCTTGAAAAACACTACAGGTTTGTGTGTGTATGTGCCAAAAATCCTGAGAGGAGAATGGAGGAGAAGGAATTGCAGTGTGGCCATCCCTTCTGGGCATGGGCTAGGGGAGTAATTTCTGACTTTCCCTCTCTCTCCCTAACTAGTTCACATGCTCTATGGCAAAAAATGAAACAACAAATGTAAGTGCTAATGACATATTATGTTTGTAATCATGGCATGTTTTACTTGTTTTCTAGTAAATAAATCTCAGGAAAGTAAAAAAATCAATTTTTATGCTTTTTGACATAGGGTGTATGTGCTTGCCAGAGAGAGAGTGAGAAATCACCCCCTAGGGGGCATTGCCATACCACAATCCCTTCTTATTCTCCTGGTATTTTGGTATGCACACACACGTGCATGACCTGTTTTTTAAGTCCCCGGGTCTGGGTTTGAATCACTATTGGCCATGTAGTAGTCCAGTGCCCTAACTACCACACCACCTGCTGGCCATGTGAAAACAAATTATTCTTAACATGTAAGAGTTATTCTGAATAATCATATATTTGTATAAAGATTATTTACATACCATGGTGGTTGTGGTGTGTGTCAAATTATTGAATAATTAGCCTTCTGCATTATGGTGTAAGTCTGTAATTCTAAAAATATAAAAAGATTTTATCATGTCATAGGACATCTATCTGGATAATGAAGAAAATCCAACCTTACATGTGAAATAACTGAAGAGAAGATTAGTATTGTGGTGGGACAAGAACATGTTATAGGAAAACAGGAAAATGATCAAATTTTCACAATGTTACTTTAAGATATGAACTAACAAAGATATGTTAATATAATAACGGAAAGGAAAGTCACTTTTTAGAATATTTTTTATTTGCTAGAGTGCATGTGCACTTTCTGTCAGGATTTTGGGCATTCATGTGAACAAACCTGCCTTGTTTTGCAAGCCAATGGGGTTAGGATTTTAAAAACAGGGTTAGCTATGTGTTACCTGGCTCCCTCAATCACTTGGTCACAGCCCAGGCCCAAGAAAGAAATTCTGTAAAAATAAATAAAATAGCCATTTAAGATTAAAATTTTCAAATGTGGACGCATTTTCCAAAGAAATCGGTAATTTAATTTGTTCATATGCTCATGAATAAGTAATTAATTCTTTGTGGTGCCATAGTGAAAATTCAAGCACCAAATGAAAAGGTAAAATTTTGACAGGTGGCAAACCAGTAAACAGTAGGCTAACAATATATGTTAGTTATATTTTTAAATAATAAATGTAGTTGCAAAAATATAAAAAGAAATGCCTTGTGAACACTTTAATCTATGCTATATCTTGAAAAATAAGAAATATCTGTTCATATTATTCATAAATATAGTCATGGATATTAATAGCTACTGCAGTATTTAGGCCAGGTGTCTTCTATAATTGACCTCAGTCCTCATCATTCCATCTGTCCCTGCAGTGACATTGATGACATTTGTCATTAATTATCATGCTTTCAGTATTGTTTTTCACATAGAACTTGTTTTCCTGATTTTCATTTCTTGTATGCCATGTAGGCATTTCAGTTTTACTCTTGCTCTCAGATGGCAAATGGTCACATTGGACCTACAGGTTTCTATTGTTTTTCTTTTTTATAATTATTTTCTCTGAGATAATAGAACCCAAGAGGCTCCAAATAGTTTATTTAAACTCTAAAAAGTAATAAAAAATAGAATTAAAAAATTGCCAAAGCTAGTGAGTAACAGATCTGAAATAAAAAATTCTTGATTCTTAACATTTAGTCTAGTGTCTGTAGGAAGCATAATCAGTTTCATCTGATTTAGTCATTTTAATAAAGGAAATATCATAACAGTCAAATACTATATACTTAAGTGACTAAAATTTGCCTTAATATAATAAAATAATTGGGCTTTTTGATTCCAAATAACAAACTGTTTTGTTACAGCATATTAGGCCTTTAAGGGAAGAAAGTTGTCCTGTAAATCTGAATGAAAATTTTTATATATATTTTTTAAGATTTATTTATTTAATTCCATTTGTTATAATTATTATTATTTTAATTTGACCAGAGAGATAGAGAAAGAGAGAAAGGGGAAGCAAGAAAAGCAAGCCACCAGGTTTAGAACCCAAATTGCAGATAGTCACATGGAAATCCATAGCCTTTAACCACCATGCCACCTGCTGTCCCCTGAAAATTTAAATGTAAAATCAGATTGATTAAACAAGGTCTCATGGTGGTCTTAAGTACTATGAGTTGTTACTTAAAAAGTATCATTTATTGTGGACAATTTTTTAAAAAACACTAAGAGAACATATTTAATTATTTTTTTATAAAGGGAAAAAGGAATAAAGGATTTAGCATTTATTGAGTCCTCATCATATACCAATTATTACATTATATTTTTTAGATTATTATACAACTTACATGAACATCCTATGGATGGGGAATGGTATTGCTATCATTCCATTCTTTGGTAGAAACTAAGGTTTAGAACAGATTAACTAAATTTTCCAAATTAAATATTAATAAGGTATAGGCAGGCCATTTTCAAATTCATGGGGGGGCAATAGCAGTCTTAGTTTGAGCTGCTACAACAAATTACCATAGGTCAAGGAACCTGCAGAGCCTGCGTCTAATGGCTATCTTCTCATTATCATTGTATCCTCACATCATGGAGAAAAGAGGAATCAAGCTCTACTGTCCTATGAAGGAACTAGTCTCATTCATGAGGGCTCCATCCATTTCCCAAAGGGCCTACCTTCAAAGACAACCACATGGGTGATTAGAGTTTCAACATATGGATTGTGGGAGGAGCACAAATATACAATCCACACAGGACATAGGAATTGTTAATAATTTTGTAACTCAATGATGCAAAGATCAGAAGCAGTGGAATTACCCTTAATATGTTCTTAAAAGTGTATTTAGTGGGGTGGCAGGTGGTATGGTGGATAAGGCAGCTGGACTCCCGTATGGCTGACCACAGTTCGAGTCCTAGACCTGGCGGCTTACTTTCTCACTTTCCTTCTCTCTCACTTTCTCTCTCTTGTCAACTTCAACAAAATAGATGATATAAAATAATAACAATGAATAAAATTAAAAATTTTTAAAAAGAGTGTATTTGTGATATAGATAGATAGATAGATAGATAGAGATATATAGATATATACATATCACATACATATATGTGTATATATATCCACATAGATCTGTGTGTTTGTAACAGAGACAGGAAAGGAGTTTGTGAAGTGGAAACAGTAGATTAAGAATCTGTATAATGATGACATATTTTTGATCTTAGTAATTTTAAAGTAAGATAGGCACTGGCTAGAACTGATTCAATCAGTGGGTATTTAAGTATGAGCTATACTTACTGATTATAACCTTTATGTGCTGTGGCATGCTTTGCTTCTTTTGTAGTAAGTAAACCTGGGATTTAAATTATTTGAGCATAAGTGTGGTAGCTTGCATGTATTCACTCAGAAATATTGTCATTTGCCTGCTTATTTCATAAATTTATCTGAGGAATAGTGTCTACATTTCTCCAGGGACTTGTAGTATACTTAGAAAAACTCATCCAACAATTACAAAAGTATGAACTGAAATATCTAATGCATATTCTAAATAAGAAAAGTCATTTAAAGTAATACAAATCTTTTATCTTTGGTCCAAATTATCTATTTTCTTTTATGCTCCCCCTAAAATAGAAGAGGTGAAAATAAAATAAGCCATAATTTAAAAAAAGTGCTGATAGAGTAAATACAAATCAAAATAATCTTTTGCCAAAAGTCATTTATTCATGTGTGTGTGTATTTTGTTGTTGTTGTTGGAGAGGTTTTCGCTAGAGGGTGCGTGCGCTTGCTAGACAGAGAGAGACATAGAGACAGAAAGCGAGAAATCACCCCCCCCCAGGGGGGATGGTCACACCGCAGTCCTTTCTCCTCCATTCTCCTCTCAGGATCTTGAGCACGCACGCACACGCTCCCAGCGTGAGTTTTAAACCACCGGGTCCGGGATGCGAACCGCGGTTGACTACGTGGGAGTCCAGCAACATAGACATTATGCTAACTGCTGGTTCCCTCATGTATGTGTTTATGCACACAAAAGTGTGCATAATTGTAAGTGAATTTGAATGAGAAAATTAAAAGCCCAATATTGTTCGTATGTGTGTATACATTTTATGTGTGTGTTGGGATTGTCATTGAGCTTTTTTAGAACATTTAAATAATAAACCTGAGTATTCTTGTTTATATTGTATAAAGAAAAAGAGAAAATTCATATAAATAACCTTGACAGAAATGTTAAAAATAAATGCAGAGAATTAATTTAGAGTGAGAATGCCTAAATGCATTACAGTCCTGAAAAAAGAATTAAGCAGAAGAAATTGCTTTTATAGCTTGAAAGAATTTAAAGTGTCACCAGTAACGTTTTTGGTTGGATATTATTCCATTAACAGAATAGATCCCTGAACACGGCTACACTATATACCAGAACATATTTACTTTGTAAACAATGACATAAAGGCTCCTATATTGGACTTATTGATAAAAATGTCACCATTAATAATATTTTCTGTCTTTTCTAGACATAAATTTAATTCAGTTGTAGAAGCCTGAATTAGAAACCTTTCATGACTTTATGTTTTATATTTTTGTTAATTAGATTGATTTTATTTTTATCCCTGTCTTTCATATATCTATTGCCATGTAGCAATCTTCCTTTCTTCAATTTGATCTTCTATTATTTTAAATTATTTTTTTACTAGATAGCTTAGTTAGTTTGATTTATATTAATGTAGACCAGCAGAAAATTAAAGTACAGAAAGTACAGACATCCTTTTGTTGCATAGAAATTCCTGAAGTCACCAAAAAAATTCACTGTAGAATTCTACTCAGATTTATAATAACATACACACACACACACACACACACACACACAACTATCATTATCTGAAAAGCACAGTCAGATAGAATTTGAATCTTGTGCCTTGAAATTGAATGACTGTATGATTTAAATAACCTAGACTTCAGTTTCCTCATTTATAAAGTGGAAATAATAATGGGCCTAACTTTATTATACATTAAACCATACAGATTGCTTCAGGTATTTTATTTTATTTTATTTTTATTATTTTTTTTTGGAGAGGTTTTTGCTATAGGGCGTGTGCGCTCGCCAGACAGACAGAGAGAGACAGAGAGACAGAAAGCCGGAAATCACCCCCCAGGGGGGATGGTCACGCCACAATCCCTTCTCCTCCATTCTCCTCTCGGGATCTTGGGCACACACGCACACCCGCCCGGCGTGAGTTTTAAGCCACCGGATCCGGGATGCGAACCGCGGTCGACTCCGTGGGATTCCAGCGACATAGCCATTACACTAACTGCTGGTTCCCTGCTTCAGGTATTTTAAAAAAGAGAGAGAATTGGGGGCCTATAGGTGACATGGAAGTTACAGAGTTGTACTCCCAAGTGACTGGCATGGTTCTAGTCATGAACCTGGGCTGCTTGAAAATCACACTGGGCGTATGTGCATCCTTGCCTAAAATCCTGACAGGAGAATGGAGGAGAAGGGATTGCACCTTGGCCATCACCACTGAGGGGGTGATTTCTCATTTTCCCTCTGTGTTTCTCTGGTGAGCATGTGTACCCTATAGCAAAAAAAAAGGCAAAAAAAAAAAAAAAAAAAAAAAGAGAGAGAAAGAGAGAGAAAGAAAAAGAGAATTGATAATCATTGAATCAAGTATCTCAAAGAGAAGCTTGAATTCTCATGAATGAAACAATTATAGCAGCACTTATTTCCTGACTAAGAGAACCAGGCCACTTAGCAGGTGTGTATACATCCTTCTCACTGCTTCTAGATATTTTTTACCCTATCAGACCTAGGCAGAATCCCAGTCTGCCTGATGCCACACATTATTTACATGTGGCAATTCAAACAATGTGATGTAAAGACACTTTCACTTCCACATCTGTTCTTCAGTTCCCCAAACAATAGGGTGTCTCCAAATGTGAAAGGAGGCTTACCAATAATGTAAATTCGGACCAGCAGATGGTGTAATGGCTATGTTGCTGGACTCCCATGTAGTCAACCGCAGTTCAAGTCCTGTACCTGGTGGCTTAAACTCACACCAGCCACATGTGCGTGTATGTCCAAGATCCCAAGAGGAGAATAGACAAGGGATTACGATGTGTGGCCATCCCCCCAGGAGGTGATTTCTTGCTGTCTGTCTCTCTGTCTCTCTCTCTCTTTCTGGTGAGCGCATGTGCCCTATAGCAAAAACCTCTCCAAAAATAAATAAATAAATAAATAAAATAATGTAAATTGAGGAATGAGTCCAAATCATTCACATTTTTGAATTGCACATATTGCATTTGTCAGGCTCACTAGTTGTGGTTTAATCAAGGAAGTCATGAGTGTCTACAACATCCTTTTTTTTTTTTTTTTTTTTTTTTTGCTATAGGGTGCATGCGCTTGCCAGACAGAGACAGAGAGACAGAAAGCGAGAAATCACCCCCTGGGGGGATGGCCACGCCACAATCCCTTCTTCTCCATTCTCCTCTCGGGATCTTGGGCACGCACGCACACGCGCCTGGCGTGAGTTTTAAGCCACCGGGTCCGGGATGCAAACCGCGGTCGACTATGTGGGAGTCCAGTGACATAGCCATTATGCTAAGTGCTGGTCCCTACAACATCCATTTTTAACATACACACCTAAAGAATGTATTTATTTGTTTTAGTTTAAATGACTGTTTCATCTTGCAAAATATTTTTTCCATTAATATTTTGCCATACCATTATACTAGTTCTTTCTATTTTCTTCCCTAGTTGTACAAAAGAAAAATAATATAAATATCTTGGCCTGTCAGTTATTTAGTGTCAAACAAGAAAGGACAACTGAAAAGCAAAAGTAATAAAGAAAGAGAAATTTGTCTTGCAAAGCTGGCACAAAATGAAAATCAAACCTTGGATCGTGTACTCATATCCCACCAGCAACAGGGTCAATAGAAGTGATAAACAAGCTGTTTTTTGACCAAAAAATCCTGACATGAGTAAGTTGTTTGTAAAGAGTTCCTGTTAATCAAAGGTAATATAAAGGGTCTTGGGGAGTTGGGAGAAAGGACATAATTGGATATAATCTATTAGCTGAAGTTACCTGGAGCAGTTTATTGGCAATAGATGATTGGTACTTGATTGTATCAGCAAAGTATGTGGCCAGTCATAATGGAGTCTGGTGCAAGTTATTACAATGAGAAAGAAAGTCAGAATGTCTTTGTGAAGGTCAGTTGTGCAGACAAGTGGAAATAACCAGTAAGCAGACTGCCAACAATGCTCTCTATCTTATCTCTGGCCTTAACATAGCAATCTCTTCTTTGGATCAACTTTATCTTGATATTAGTCATTTCAGGTTTGTAATACTTATATCTAGAAGTCATAAGAAGACCTTGCTCAAATATAAATGATCATGGGGCACATCTGATTTACAAACTGTCAGATTTAAGTTTTCTATAAATAAGATCTCTTGTGCGAATGGAGGAATAATATGCATTTAATACTATTTCCCTCAGATATGTCAGGACCTCACCATTGATTTATTTCTAGAAACTGAACTTTGGAAACAATCATTTTGATATTAACACCTCTATGAGAGAATCACTGAATTCACTATCATCCATTCTCTCTAATTAAAAACCAAGGAAAACAGGGGGGCCAGCAGGTGGCTTGGTGGTTAAAGTGCTGGACTTTCACATGGTTGACCATGATTCCAATCCCAGACCTGGCAGCTTGAAAATCAAGCCAGGTACTTGTGTGTGACCAAAATCCCAAGAGGAGAATGGAGAAAGGATTTTGGTGGCCATACCCTTTGGGAAAGGGAAGGATTTCTCACTTTCCTTCTCTCTGTGTCTCTTCTTTCTCTCTAGCAACTACACTAGCCCTATGGCAAAAACCTAAAAAAAAATAATAAGGAAGACATAATTATTTCATGATGTACTATTTTTCGTTGGTTCCATCAATCTCTAAGAGAGTAGGTAGAAAAAGCACCTCTTCTTTACCTTGAGGAAAAAGAAAGTTATCAGGAAACATTCATATGCAGAGTGTTTGAACAGTGTCAGGGAAAGAGAGAAGAAAAGCAGAGAGTAGGCTGTGATATTTGCCAGTGGGGAGGGAGCAACCTGATAAAAAGGTAGAAACCAAAGAAATGTAAACTAGAAAAAAATGATTATCAGCATGTTATATTGAATGTCAAAAACATACTTTACTAGAATATATGAACTGCAAACTAATTTGGGGAGGTACTCGTGGATTATGATTATATTTGAAAGCCTGATTCTGTTTGCCTCATTAAGTCCATTTGGTTGTATATTAAAACTTGAACATAAGGTTTGTGATATAAAGTTATCTTTAAATAGGCTCAATGACATTTGAAGCTATCTGTTGGGAAATAATCGACTTTTACAAATTCATAATAGCCTCACTTTGGGGAAATTATTTTTGATTTAATGAGTAAATGAGTCACTATGGATCACTGAAGTGGGTAGTAGTGATAGAAAGCAATCATAGAAATCCCTAGTTAGCATTTGTCAGGGATAATCATCTCAGGTATTTAGATGCTTGTGTAGGTAAGATCAATGATGTCAGTTAATTTTAAACAAAATCAACAATGATAAACCTGATTCTGTTGCAAAACCTAAAGTCATTAACCTTTGTTAAGATATCTCTTTATTGATCTATTATATCCATGCATTTCAGAATGAATGAATGAATGACAGGTTACATTCTTACATGCACTGATATTTGTAGAGTCTACTATAAGCCAGATGTTCTTCAAAAGCAATTGAATAAAATAGTATTCAAAATCTACTCAAGACCTTCAAGGAATACCATGTCTAACCAAGGAATTCAGATAAGTAAATTATCTAATTGTAGCAATCAAATACAGCATATATTGTACTGAGGAGAGATAATATCTTTTATTTATTTATTTAATTGCCAGAGGATGTGTGTGCTCATCAGAAACAGAGAGGGAGAAAGCACCCTCAGTGAGGCCTGTTCACACCAAAATCCCTTCTCTAGTTCTGCGTGCTATTAGGATTTGGGGGACACACACACAAAAAAAGTATGCTTTTCAAGCCACCAAGGCTGGAATTCAAGTAGTTATGGGCCAAGTAGGATCCCTTAACCACTAGGCTAAATGGTTAGCCCCAGACAATGTCTTTTTACACATTAATTTTATCATTGAATCACCTGAAATAAACTGATGATTATTATCAAAGTGTAAACTAATAATTACCAGAGTTGTAAGTAGAATCCAGGATTATGGACCCAGTGCTCTTTCTGTTAACTTATGTTGCTTCTATTTTTAAAAAAAATTTAGGGGGGACAGCAGGTGGCTTGGTAGTTTAAGGCACTGGATTCTCACATGGGTGACCATAGTTCAAATCTGAGGACCAGTGGCTTGAAAATCATACCAGGTTCATGTATGTACATGCCCAAGATAGCAAGAAGAGTAAGGATTATGGTGTGTCCTTCCCCCTGGGGGGTGATTTCTCACTTTCCTTCTCTCTGTCTCTCTCTGTTTGTCTCTCTCTGGCAAGTGCACACACATTATGGTGAAAACTTAGTATTAAAATTTAATTAATTAAGTATTTAATTAAGAAATTAATTTTCTCCTCAAATTTGGTATGTGATAAAAACACAAATAGAAAACTAAACAAATTTATAGCTTTTGACTATAATGTCATACATATTTTTGTAAAAGTCACTAATAGTCTTAGAAGTTCCATCCATTTCAATGAATGTTATTTGGACATTAAAAATTATACTTTGGTGAGGATAAAGAAAATTGTATTTTTGTATCTGGACAAATCAGAATGAAATGTTGGATTTACTTTGTTAAAATTGATAATCTGATATGATGTAATACAACCTAAAATAATAAATTTATACTGTATATAGTGTTTTGTCAGAGATTTAATGAACAACCACTCTGACTACCATCTTTGCTACTACAAAAAAGGGGCTCATTATTTTGATTAAACACAGCTGCAAGCTGAGGACACCCAGGTTAATAAAGACCACAAAAATAAATTGGCCAATCTAGAACTCTTTACTCAGCTGGATGAAAGGTGATGACATAATAAGCTTATTACTTTTGACTCTAATTTATATTCAAGATGGTAAGTTTGACTACAAAGCTCCTCTGAACCAAATTAATATAGTAATAATACTTTTATATCCCCAACTGGGTTACAGGTCAAGTGTCTTTGTTATGGAGCAGGTCAGTTTGATCCAAAACATGATCTGTTTTTGAATCTTGGCTCTGAGATTCATTAGCTGGTGAGTCTGAGATTTCCTGAGTTCTAGCTATTATGTTTTGTTTAACAATAAAACTGTGGTAAAAATTCAAGGAAGAGATCAAGAATCTCTGTTATGTACCACATAATAAATATAAGTTCTTATTAAATCTAAGGGTGGAATATAAACACAAAGCAGCTTTAAATGAATTTTTGTATTTAGAATTTTTTGAAAACTATCCTTCAAAGATCTATAGGAGGGGTCAGCTAACTTTTCTGCAATGGACCAGACAGTAAATATCTTAGCTTTGTTGGTTTTATGATATTTGTGAAACTCAACTCATTGTAGTATAAAAGCAGTAATAGGCTATATATAAATGAATTGATACAACTGTAGTTCTATGAAAAAGTTTTTACTATAACAGATGGGGGTAAGAGAAACAAAATATTTGCTTAGTCAACTCTATGATCCTTTCCTCCACAGAAATATCAAAAATTAAAAAGAAACTTTTAGAATTAACATTGTCAGAATTTAGGAAATCAAAGACTTATGGCAATAAAATGAATATTGAATCATGAGAAAATCAACTTTAAAATGAAGGAAAGTTTTGTGACATTTTTACATGTCCTTTTCTTACTCACTCCCCTTTGCTCAGCTGTCTTGCAGACAACATTCTATGTTTCCAGTATAAGAAATTGGTTCCTGTGACTATAGGGAGCATGTTGCGGGATGACTATCCAGGTTCATGGTGTTTTGGACAAAGAACTGAACAAAACACAATACTGAAAGCATAGTTTATTAACTAAAAGCAAAAATATACTCCCTAGAGTTAGGAGCGGTTCAGGAAGAGGGAGAAAGAGTCACTCAAAGATCTGGTAATTACTTTCTATGGAGTTTATAATTTCTTAACCAGGGTTGTGTTGTTGGGGTCAATGATTATTTTTAACCCATTTGCTGTATCAAATGTGGCTGGGCCCACTGATTCATCTCATTAGCTATAATAATGTGGCTGTGCCCACTGATTCATTTTATTAGCTATCAGCTAGACATCTCCAACTGAAAATCTCGAGCCTACATTACCTGGAGCAGGGAATTTTCTACCCGAATCTTTTTTTTTTTTTTTTTTTCCTCCTAACTGGCCACATAGGCAGATGCTCCAGCCCCCTTACCCACTTACATTTTCTACCTTTCTTCCTGCCTCAAGTAGAGCAAACTTTTTCCTCAAATTACTGTATAGGCCTTTTCTAACTTATCTGGAAGTTGTCTGAACGATTAATACAAAGTGCTTTCCAGGTTGGAAAAGTGGTGAGACTTGCTCAAAAATATTGTAGAAATGGGGGTGGGAGGAATCCTATAAATGCATGATGCAAAGATTATAGTTGAGATACACAAAAGACCTTCAAAGACCTGAGAGGGAAAAATAAAAGAGAGTTTTGTTTTGAAAAGTTAAAGTAATAAGGAAGTCCATGAATAAAGAGAGGATTGAGAAGCTTCGCACATGCCAATTTGAAAAGACGTATACAGAAGTGACATGAGAATACCTAAAGTTGTTTTGTTTTGTTTTTTATCTAAGACTGATATATAAACCTCATTGCAAGCCTGGCTAGGCAATTAAGGAGTAACTGCACATAATCAAATAGTAAAGACAAGAATAGGTATTTAGTTGTTTTGTCACAGCTCTGGGTGTTCAATGATAACTAACTTAATACTAGTTGAACAAAAGCTAAGAAATGAAATTTCATTGGCATATGACAAATACATTATCTGTAAGAATAGTCAGAAGTCACTAGACAAATAGATTATTGCAACCTTCACCAATAAACAAGCATACGGGGACCAGCAGTTGGCGTAATGGCTATGTCGCTGGACTTCCATGTAGTCGACCGCAGTTCGAGTCCCAGATCCAGTGGCTTAAACTCATGCCGAGCACGTGTGCATGAGTGCCCAAGATCCCGAGAGGAGAGTGGAGGAGAAGGGATTGTGGTGTGGCCATGCCCCCGGGGGGTGATTTCTCGCTTTCTGTCTCTGTCTTTCTCTGTCTTTCTGGCAAATGCACGCTCCCTATAGCAAAAACCTCTCCAGATAAATAAATAAATAAATAAACAAACAAACAGACAAACAAGCAAATGAAAAAGAGCAAATCTTGGGGAAGGAAGGAATCTAACTTAAAGAATTATAATATTATAATGTATTCATTTTCATGAAACACTCTCTAAGACATATAAATAAACAGAAATAAGACCTATTTGATGGAACAAAATAAATTTACAAATATCATTCTTTTTTTTTTTTTTTGGAGAGGTTTTTGCTTTAGGGCACATGCGCTCACCAGACAGCCAGCGAGAGACAGAGAGACAGAAAGCGAAAAATCACCCCCCGGGGGGGTGACCACGCCACAATCCCTTCTCTTCCATTCTACTCTCGGGATCTTGGGCACGCATGCACATGCGCCCGGCGTGAGTTTAAGCCACCGGGTCCAGGACTCGAATTGCGGTCGACTACATGGGAGTCCAGCAACATAGCCATTACACTAACTGCTGGTCCCACAAATAGCATTCTTAAAGAAGCATTGACATTGGACTTAATAAAAGACTTTAGAACAATTATGTTAAATACACTCAAAGAGCTAAAGAAGAACATGGATAAACAACTAAAGATAATAAAAATGATATATAAATGAGATGAGAATATCAACAAAGACATGCAAATTATCAAAAGGAACAAAAAGCTGTGGAGCTATAAAGCGTAAAAACTGAAATAAATATTCAGTAGAGGAGCTAAATAGCATATTTCAGCAGTCAAAAGACAAAATCAACTAATTAATAATAAGACAAGACAAATTATTTAGTTTGAAAAGCAATAAGGAAAAAATGATAAAATGAACAGTGACTAAAGGATTTGTGAGGCATAATCAACTGCATCATATGAATTCAAAATGGAGAAGAAAAAGAACTAGTATAAAAAAAAGAGTATTTTGGAGTCAGCTGATGATATGGAAGTTGAGGTGGCTGATCACACAGTTTGAATTTGGTACCTGGATTTTGAAAAACACATCAGGAACATGTGTGCATGCCCAAAATTCCAAATGGAGAACTAGAGAAGTGACTGAGTGTGACCTTTCCCCATGAGGAAGGTGCTTTCGCGTTTTCCTTTCTTTGTCCTGCTCTGTCTCTCTTTGACAAGTACATGTGCCTTCTGGCAATTTTTTTTAATGCCTTTATTAGTAAGAAATCAAATTGACACAGTGGGACTCCATAGACTCCCAGTAGTTAATTTGGCAGAATATAAGTTAAAACAAGTCCTATGAATATTAATACTTATTATAAAAGACATAAATAATGAATGGATGTTGTCCCCACTACTTTTTCACTTGAAATCCAATTTTATCTGTCGTTAAGCTTGGAAAGAATAAATGGCAGCTCATGGTGGATTGCAGCGCCCTTACTGCCATAGTCCCATTCATTAAGCCCCACTTCAACCCTCAGTATTTTTAAAATTGTTAATTTCACTCACTTATTAGCTGATAAATATCAGCTATTATAAATCTGGCTAGTATATTCTACTCAGTGCCTTTTTTTAAAAAATAATTTTATTAGTTTAAATTTATTTTAGTTTGACTAAAGATGAAGAGAGAGAGAGAGAGAGAGAGAGAGAAAGTGAGAAAGCAAGCCGCCAGGTCCTGGACTCGAACCGCAGTTGGCCATGTGGGAGTCCAGCACACCTAACCACCATGCCACTTGCTGGCCCCAATCTCTTCTCTTCAGTTTCTCCATCCAGCCTGGATTTTGGGCACACCTGCACACCCAGCACGTTTTTCAAGTCACTAAGTCAGGAACTTGAAGCACATGGTCAACTACATTGAATCCAGCTCCCTTAGACACTGGACCATGGGAAGTTGCCCCTCTCCAGGCACTTCGGATACCCAGGGAGCACGTTGTGATTAACTGAATGAACAGTGGAAGTTATAGACTGTAGAGGTGACAGATCCACCATTGCAGTTGATGGAATACAGTAAGAAGATAGATTCTTTCCATACTTTAACTAGGATGTTCCTAGTTATAGGCAGGACCCAAGGGTCAGCACAATTAGTCAAACATTAGGTCGCAGATGCCCAGGCCAATAAAGGGCTCTACCTGCACCTTTCTTTTTTTACAAAATCTTGGGCCTTTGCCTAAGATATCACCCAAGAGTGGTCTCCTTACTTTGTCTTTTCAGGGTAAAAAGAATTCTGGAAACTTTTTGCCTATCGACCAAAACCACAGACATAGAAAAGACACTAAGATTGGCAAAAGAGAAATGTTAAGTTACCTACAAAGGATATCCCAGCAGACCTCTCATTAGAAACAGTGCAAGCAAGGAAGGAATGGGAAAATATTTTCAAAGTGTTAAGTGAAAAACATTTCAACTAGGAATACTATACCCTGCAACATTATTCTACATATGCGAAGAAAAGACAAGAATATTCTCAGATAAACAAAACCTGAAAGAATTTACCAACACCAGACCAGCTCTCCAAGAAGCTCTGAAGGGAGTACTATATGAGGAAAACTAAATACAGACACATAGAAATAAGAGTTCAAAAACAACTAAGAAAATGGCCAATTTAAGGGTAGGGACAAGTCTGTAGTTGAATGTTATCTTCCAGAAATTAAACAGAAAGATTGGACCACAGCAGAAGATAGATTAAGTATATGAGACTGAATTGGTGAAATAAAATGTTATGACCTTTGACTAAAACATTACTGATTTTTTTTCTGTTTTGTTTTTCCAAATTTAAGGATTTTTGTCTTCTCTTGAGCTGTTGATAGGTTCATGTACCTACTATTTAAACAGAATTCTAATCTGTTTCCTGGATTTAAGTCTTAAGCAAATTTTTCTCAACATTTTTTTACTTTGGTTAATTAAAGCTAAGTCTGTTTTTCTTGAAATTAAAAAAATACATTCAAAAATACCTATTTAATGACCACAGTAAGCTATATAACCTCAACTAGTAGATATGTTCTGGTATATTCATTCTACTCACTGAAGTTCATTCCTAAAGTCAGACATGTGTTCAGGGATATGTATTTATTAGCTGAACTTGCTATTGAAAGTATTTAGAATAATTAAGATATTATGTGAATCAGTAAAATGTGCAGAAAAAAAAGGAATGGAAAACAGTTGTAGATACTAGAGACAGTGTAGGAGGAGGGTGGAAAATGCCAGAGGGTAAGAAATAGGGAAACTAGATAGATAGATAGATAGATAGAGTGTATGTCTATATATATTATTTATTTTATATATATTTATATATGTGTGTGTGTGTGTGTATATATATATATATATATATATATAAACAAGAAATGGAAAATTATTTGTGGATGATTTAAGCCACTTTACAGTGTATTCTGGATTGGAAAAAAAATGTAAATCAAGGTTACTTTTGTTTCTACATATATTAAAGTCACAATAAAAAGCCTCACTGGGATACTCCTTAAAGTCCTTAACTCCTTAGACTTAGAGCAAGCATACAGTAAACAAGGCACACATTTCAACACATTTCACTTCTCCAAACACACAATGTCGGGCTCTTGAAAAGGCATTCCAGCTGGGCATGGTGGTGTATGTCTCTAGTCCCAGCTACAGAGGAGGCTGTGGCAGGAGAATTTTGAGTTCAGGGTCAAAACTCAAATTTGAAATTTGTCTCAAAAATAAAAAAAAAAAAAAAACCTGTATCTAAGAACTTGTATCTAAAGTAAGATAAAATACTATTTAATAAATTTTCAGGCAATTGGTTTGATTAAACTATGTGATGACCAGTGGCCTCATGGCCTGCTGGTTAAAGTCAGTTGAATTCTTCATAGCCAACTGCACAAATGGAGTCCTGGACTCAGTGGCTTGAGAAACAAATTGTTTCTCAATGCTTGAGGCCTGTGTACATACCTAAAATCTTGAAAGAAGGGAGAGATGGGGGAGAAGGGATTATGGCGTGACCATTACCCATGGAGGTTCTCCCTCTCTCTCTGTTTCTCTCTGTGAGCCTTAGTGCCCTCTAGTGAAAACAAATAGAAAATTAAAGGTCAATTGCTTTTTAAACCCCAGTCTAGCAAATAGACTTTTAAGTGTTTCTCTATTTTGCCCTAGGACTTAACAGTTTTTAATTTGAAGACACCTGGCAACTTACAATTCATACTAACTAAAACACACACACACACACATACACACACACACACACACAAAACAAACAAGCAGAAAAAAATACTTCCACTATCCTTTCCTGAGTATATAGAGAGGTGAATAAGAGGGATGTCTCTCATTCACCCTCTCATTCACCTCTCTATTATAAAGACTCATGATATATGAGGCTTTTTAATAGTGAGTTTCCATATATTAACCCATATATTACTGGATATTCTATCCTGCCTTCATCATAATGATAACATAGAAAAATCCCTCCCTGGTAATAACACATGCTAGATGAAAATTAATACACATTTGGCAACAAAAGCCAGTCAAGAACTGGATACCATTCTGTGAGTGTTGCTATTATTGTCTGAGTGTTTCATAGATTTGCAATCCAAATGTCCAAGTTGTTTCAACCAAACATGGAAATACCATCATGCCCACATTCCACCAACTTTGCCTAATGGAAGTCCTAAAGCCCCAAAACCTTGGTTTATCACCAGCTGAGCTGAAAACTGAGGCAAAAAAATAAAAAAAATAAAAAAAAAAAAAAAAAAAAAAAACAAAAAACAAAAAACAAACAAACAAAAAAAACTTAAGAGAGAGAAAGAGCTCATAATAATTACCTAAATTTTAGTGTCTGTATATTGGCTAATAATGGAATGTTAACCTCAACCATAAATTCTTTCATTGGCAAACAACCTGACAACATATTAACAGCAGGAACCCAAATCAGGCCATATGGCTTAGATTTTGTTTACACCAGAGCTTCTCTCATCGCACATCTGGACAAAAATTTGCACTTGTGAGAGATTTTATATTTGCCTACTCTTAATTTAGGCTTAGGTTGTGCCAGTTCAATTCTGGCATTTTGGTCCATTATGACAGTATCAAAGACTCCAGCATCACTTTTACTGGCTCTGCACCTTCAGAAACCCTTGACTTAATGATTTTTGCACTCAAGCTCCTAGGCACAATGTTGCCTTCAAATTCTGTAAGCAACTTAACTTCATTAAAATACCTTAGAGTCACAAAAATATGATCTATACCAATTTGAGAAGGAATCCACATGGGAAGCTTACTAGACGACATCTCGCTGGCCCAAGGGGCTTGCTGAAGATGACATTACGTCAGAGCTAATTGTCCCAGCCCAAGACCTCTTGTTGGATATAACTTCATACACAAAAGATGACTTCACCCAGGACACTAGACCATTCCCAGAGATGCTCATAGGCTGCTTCTCCTAAAGCATTACACATTGGACACCAGACATTTCCTCCTGACTTCCTTTAATATTAAAGATTCTGTTAGGTTTCCAGAGCTTAGCTCACAGTCTTCGTGTACTGCTCCCTGCAAAGTTTACACCCCTACACTACCAGCCATAAACAACAATAACAACAACAACAACAACAAAAACAACATTCTAGATGCTACTGCTGTCTGTAACATCTTTTCAGAAAACAGTGCAAGTGATTGCTTTCCCCAGGAGGCAAATGTTGACTACATTACTTATACATGATGTGATCTTGAGAAATTGATTCCTCTATGTCAGTTTTCTTATCTGTAAAATGGAAATGTTAATGATTCCTACTTTAATGATATATTCTGAGAATTAAATTAGTTAATATGTTTAAAGTGATTGTAATAAACCTGACTGGCATTCTTGGGCACTCAGTAAATGTGAGGTGTTATTACTGAGAACTGCTATTATAAGGAAAGCACAAAAAGCAAAAGACATGTAAAAAACAACTGCTCAAGATAGTCCAAGTTATCAGAAAAAAATAGTCAAATAAAAAAACAGTAAGGTATCATTTCTGAACTATCATAGTGTAACTCCTTCCCCAAATTTTAAAATGCTTTTCATACATAATGTCATTGAAAGTGAAGAGTAATGGCCATTTCTGTGCATTTTTGTTGGAAGTGTAAACTGCTTAGTTTTTGTGGAATACAAATTGGTAACATCTGTCAGCATTTGAAGTACACACATTTTTCCACTTAGCAATCCTTCTATTATGAATTAACCCTACAAATAAGAAAATAAAACAATTTATTATATAAAAACATACTAACATGCATACTTACTTTTTTCCTCTGTACGATCATATAAAGATATTTAGTCACTACTAATGAGTTAAGAAATGGGAAGAGACACCCCCATAAATACACAATGTGAATACACACACACATGCACAAGCAGGTCTGTTGTTATTTAATTTAACAAATGTATTGTGAGTAACATACTTACCTATCCAATGCCAAAGAGTGAACATGGAGCCATGAGGTACGAAAAAGTGAAACTTTAATGGCGGTCTTACAATATTGGCGGTCTGATGGGTAGGCACGCCTGGAATGGTTAAAACAAACAATTTATCCCCTACTGCCCAAGTCTCTTCCCCAGTGCCTCACTGACTGAGTACACTGGGGTGTACAATCTTCTCAGATGTTGCCTAAATTTTATCATTCCCCTATTAGGTATTAAAGTACAGGCTTAGGACAAGCCCCCCCACAAAGGCTCATCAAATGTCCTGAGAAGGGAGAAGAATCCGGATGTAAAGAGGAGCAAAGCACTGGTGACCAGCTCCTGTCTTGAGAAGTCATTTCTCAAGGGTGAGGTGTTTTTGGGTTTTGTTTGCTCAGGAACTTTTCAGGAATGTGTACTTCCTGGGTTTGTCACATCTGTAAGCTGGATAAGCAAATTTTGTAAAGCTATTCTTGAAAATGAATCACTTAATGTTATCGTTTTACAGTTATTTGCATGGGAAAATTAACTTTTCTTATTTTAAAAAACAAAATGAGTTAACATTTTAATTTCAAAATACTGAATATATGAAATTATAGTAGTCATGAGAGGAGTTCGCTTGAAGTAGTCAAAAATGTGTGACAAATGTTGACACATTAAAAATAATGAAAAGGGATATATTCATGCTTAAAAAACGTGCATGTTCACACACAAACAGTGCTACACGTGCAGCCTAACCAAGAATAATGAGAAGCATACAGTTGTTTCATGTAGTGCCTGGCATGTGGTCAGTGTTCTCTATTTATGATCTCTTTGGTGGTTCCTGCTAATACAGAGTTGAGTGTTTGTATTGATTTTGGAATAAGGGGTGGATAGAGCAGAGAACTGGATGTGTTTGCAGAAAATAAGCTTGTTTTTACATAGAGAACTATTTCTGAAATGAGTGGCCTTTAAAATATCTTTGAACAAAAGTCTCTAACAAGATTATGCCAGATGGAAACCTTTATGAATAACATTTCTCTTGTTTTGGCAAGAGGCAATGAGTTTGCCTGTGGGTTCTTCAGAAAAAACATACTCTGATATATAATCTATCATGACTGGACACATTAGTTTGAGAAAATACAACATTATTAAGTCCATAGGGTCAGTTAGTTGTCATGATAATCCATGTCCTCCCTCTGGTGTGTGTATGTGTGTGTGTCCCACTATTAGTATAAGAGATGTCTTCAGAAAGTTCATAGAGAATGTGTATTATGAAAAAAACTCTGCCTGGATTTATTTTTTTTATTTGCACTTAAAGAAACTTGTACTTTAATTCCGTTTTCCCACAAACTTTTAAAAATTTCCTTTATGTATCTATATAGTATTTAGACCCAACACAAGCACATCAAAAGCAGAAGTTCAAAATGGACATTTCCCAAGGAAATAAAGGGGAGCACAAACCTTGTTCAGGAATTAAGTTATTTTAGGGAGAAATGAACCATGTGAACAGCAGGTGTGTATGCTGATAGAATGACTCTATGCTTTAATTAAGCAGTATTTCCCTACAGAATAATTACATATGTTGTTTACTCAAACATTTTTTAAAGACTATTAACATTTCTGTAATGTACTAACCTACTTTCTTCCCAGGCTACAAGTTAAAAGTTTTAAGAACATTTGCTTTCATTATGAAAGGAATACTTAACCCATACTCTGCTAATTGCAAATATTTGTTTCTTACAAAATAGTACATCTAGGAATTAAACAAATCAGTAACCTTACTTTCATAGTTTACTTAAAGTATATATATTTGACATAGTTTGTAAACAATTATGCAGTGGGATGTATGTAACAGTAAAAATATTTGAGATATGTAGGAGCTTCTACAGTTGCCATTCATTTTCATAGTTGCCACATGAAAGAGAATAGGGAGGGTGCCACGGTGGACAAAACTGGAAACTCCCCAAGTGTGAGCTTTTGAACATTTGTCAAATCAATTTAAATCTTCCACACGGAAATACACAGAATGGAAGCAAGTGTATTTCCTTGGAAGAATCTCCTGAGAAGTACCTATAGAATTGTCTTTTAAATAGAAAAGTTCTCCAGATTTATAAGCTTATAGGAGATTTGACAATAGGGGAAGTATAGTTTTCTTATTTGGCCTATCATACACTTGCAGAATTTTGGGGAAAAGATTCAGTAGTACTGTGACCCTCATTAGTAAAAATTAGCTAGTTAGAATTTCGGAAAGACAAGCTTGTAATAAGCTCCATGAAAGAAGACTATAATACCATTTTTCAAAATATTAAAAATGTCTTCTAAAAATTTTGTATTTTAGAGTTTCAGATTTTTTAAAAGAATTTTTAAAATCAATTATTATTATTATTATTATTTTTATTTGCTATAGGACATGTATACTCACTAGAAAAAAAGAGAGAAAAAGTGACAAAGCAAACTGTTAAATCTGGGTTTCAAACTGCAGTCGGCCATGTGAGAGTCCAGTGACTTACCCATCACACCACCTGCTGGCCCCAGGGTTTCTTATTTTGATTCTGTATGCTGGGCTGTTGAAATCACTGAAGCAGACTAAATGACTAAATATACTCATTGTCAACACATAAATCTTAAGGATAGCTGCCAGAGGACTTTATTAGACTTAATTAGAGGATTGAAAAAAATTCTCTATTTTTCATGTCAACCTATACATTTCATCAATTTTTGTTCGAACACTCATAGACAAGGCTAGAAAAAATGCTAGGTAACAAATATTTTTGATGGAAAAAAGTTTTGGACAAGTCACACCAATGTTTGTAGGTGTGACACCAAGTGTGAATGACTGCTGAGTGAAATTTTATGGTTGGCTAAATTTCAGTAAGTTCTCTCCAAATGTTGCCCTCTGAGGCTATTAAAGTTGGATATCCAAAAGGCACAGCTTTAAATCATACAACAGTAAACATTATACATACTTTTTCATACCACCCATGTTCTGAAGAAGGTATGACTGGCTCTCAGAAGGGAATTAAAAACACAATTTAAAAGAAAAGTCTCCGGCATAGGCAACTCAACAGGTTGGATTTTAGAACAAATAGGTTTGAGTGTTTTTCTCAACTGTTTGTTTTGTACAATAACACTTTTCATCATGATAAAGTATACATTTTTCCCCTAGGATTTAAATTTAGTTATCATTAAATGAAGTAGTGACATACAATTGGATTTTTTTTTTCCTTTAAATGTTCTTACTTTACAATTTTATTAAAGGAATGACAGGAAAATCAGGTGTAATTTTTTTTCATTATATAAATGAAACAAGGTCTGTTACTAATTTTTGTAATGAAGAGGAATGACAACATCTACGCTGCTGTGTTTCTAAGATGCTATCTTTCAACAGAACTTAATAAGGAAGGCAAGGACCTGCGGTGGTTAAGTGCCATGTAGAGGGATTGTATCCCACGCTGTGTACCACTCTTCATCCCAGGCCTGAGACTGGAAAATCATGGTGGATGCATAAGCATGCTGCCCCAAATCCTAATAAGATGAAGTGGAGGAGAGCAGAAGGGATGGCAGCATGATCACATCCCGAGGGAGTGCTTTCTCTCTCTATCTCTGTCTGTCTTTCTTACACACATAAACACACACATAAGCACTGGCGTATTCTGGCAATAATTTTTTTTAAAAAAGGAAGTAAAATGGAGCCAAATTTAAACTCTATGTAAATGAGACTTTAATCATTGTAAGGAGTGACTTGATACATACTATTTTATTTCACTTTGAAAAGAAAAAAACAGAAAGCATATTGACACACCAATATAGCATATACTATATTTAATTTCCATAAAAAATCTTTGAAACTGAGGGCACACTCGATGAGGGTATTGGATTACAAAAGATACCATCTTTTAAACAGAGTTCTAAATATAGGTCTGGAGATTTTAGTTCTGGATCAAGTTAGTAGTTTCTGTATTTTACCAGGAGGGAGAAGGAGGAAAAGGAAGGGGAGGGAGAGGAAAAGGAAGAATGAAAGGAGGAAGGCAAGAAGAAGACCGAATGTTTTTAAACCCCATTTTCTAAAGTCTTTCCAAATCATGATTTTCAGATTTTGAGGTCTTATTAATTAGTATTACAGAATTAAACACATAGAAGACACATAAATGAATTTTTTGCACATTTTAGATGTACACGTAGTCATGCTGTTTATTTAGTTTTAGTAAACTTTACATTCAAAGAAGAAAGATCTGTTACTTCAGATATTAACACCTGTATTATTGACATATTTTCCTTTAAGAACTGTAAATGTGGGGCCAGCAGTTAGCGTAATGGCTATGTTGCTGGACTCCCATGTAGTTGACCGCGGTTCGAGTCCCGGACCTGATGGCTTAAACTTACGCCGGGCCTGTGTGTGTGCATGCCCAAGATCCCGAGAGGAGAATGGAGGAGAAAGGATTGTGGCGTGGCCATCCCCCCAGGGGATGATGTCTCACTTTCTTTCTCTCTGTCTCTCTCTGTCTTTCTGGCGAGTGCATGTACCCTATAGCAAAAACCTCTCCAATGGAGAAAAAAAAAAGAAAGAAAGAAATGTAAATGTAGGTTTTGGCTACTGTTTGGTTGTAAAACCTGGCTTATTTATTTATTTATTTGGTCAGAGGGCAAATGCACTCTCCAGAAAGTGAAAGAGACTCAGAAAAAGAAGAAAGAGAGGGAGAAACCCCCTTCCATTTATTGTGATCACACTACAATCCTTTCTCCTCCATTTCTCCATCCTATCATTATTTGGGGCGCACACACACACACACACACACACACATACACACACACATACACATGTGCCTGGCATGTTTTTCAAATGATCAGGGCCAGGATCTGAACTGCAGTTAGCCTTGTGGAACTTAGTTTCCTTCACTACTTAGGCTACAAGGCCAGCCCTAACCTTTTTTATCTGACAATTTACCAGATGGAGAATAGGAAAAATAAGTTAATGATTTTTGCCTGTTCTATATCTGACATACTGAGTAGTCACCAAAGACTTATTGAATTAATATAAAGGCCACGATGGCATCAATAAAGTGAATTACATCTTTTTAAGTTGGAGACTAAAATTTCCAGTTTACTTTTAATTTCATGACTTGAATTAGTTCCCAGGGATGCATAACAAAGTATCACAAACTAAGTGACTTAAAAGAAGAGAAACTCATTTCCCTATAGTTTTGAGTCTAGAAATCTGAATTCAGTGTGTTAGTAGTACCATGCTCTTTCTGAAGTCTCTAACCAAGGAAACATCCTTGCTTCTTCAGTTTCTGGTGACCCCAGGTATTCTTGGCTTACAGCCACATGACTCTAATTCTTGTCTTCATCTTGACATGATTGTCTTCCCCCTGTACCTTCTCTCTCTCTCTCTTTTTTTTTTTTTTGGAAAGGTTTTTGCTATAGGGCGCATGTGCTCGCCAGAAAGACAGAGAGAGACAGAAAGCGAGAAATCACCCCCCAGGGGAGATGGCCACGCCACATTCTCTTCTCCTCCATTCTTCTCTAGGGATCTTGGGCATGCACGCACACGCAACCGGAGAGAGTTTAAGCCACCGGGTCGAGGACTTGAACCTCGAACCGCAGTCGACTACATGGGAGTCCAGTGACATAGCCAATACGCTAACCTCCTCTCTTTTTTATAAGGACACCTGCCATATTGGATAAAGGCTCATTCTATTTCCATATGACCTCATCTTAATTAATCACATCTGCATGACCTAGTCCAAAATAAGGTCACATTCTGAAATATGAGGGAGTAAGAATTTCAACATATCTTTTTGGGGAGGATAGAATTCAAGCCATAAAATTGCCATTTAAAAAATATACATGGGATTTAAAATATTGTGATGAATGATATTAAAATTACGACTCAAGGAAGAAATAATGGTAGAGGCCAAGCTTATGTGACACAGCTGGCAGTGTACTGGACGGTGGAGCTGGAAACCACATGCTGACCACAGTTCAGGTTCCTGATTCAGTCAGCCTGCTAAACACATGTGCTTGTTCCTAAGATCCTGGCAAGCTGGAGGGCTACAGGAAGGAGATTGAAACATGACTGAGTCTTGTGGAAGGACCTTCTCTCTCTCTAGTGCATGTGTATGTGCTGAGTCATGAATTTAAAAAAATTTAAAAAGATATAAAAATATGTTCTCATAAAAAGATAAAACAAGAATGGAAGTTACCTAGTACATAAATGCTGCAAGAGTCGATCTTGAAAATTAAGTGGGTTTTTATATTTAAAATTGACTTTGACCTTCATATTCACTTTCTTTATTCTTAATACTCATAATAGGTCACATACTGTGTGCTGCCTTGCCTAAGATGAAATGCAAGAGTTTAAATGCTTCTTCTTAGATAGTGGATGTTTAATATAATTGTGATATAAAAATAAAATTTTAGCAGAAAGTCAAGTTTAGGTAATACTTCCAGTAATACGTCTATAACACAGTAGATAATACCACAGCTTCATCTAATCAGGCAATTCCTGCTGTTCTGGACTCTCATTAGACATGATTAGAAAAATCATGTAGTTTATCTATGGTCATATAATCTATTTCTTTATGCTTCATTTTCTCATAATACTATTTCTCTTCAGCTGTAGGAGCTAAACTTCATTTTAATAAGTAGAACAGTTAATTAATAGTTTGGGCCCCTGGTCAGAATATAGATTTTTCACTTCAAAATTTTTTCTGAAGATTTTAATAAGAAAGTGAAGAAAAATATCTGACTTTCAACACAGGTCTCACTTAAAATATATGATTAAGGGACCAGCAGATGGCATAATTGTTACATTGCTGTACTCCCATGTAGTCGACCATGGTTTGAGTCCCAGACCCGGTGGCTTAAACTCATGCCAGGCATCTGTGTGTGCATGCCCCAGATCCTCAGAGGAGAATGGAAGAGAAGGGATTGCAGTGAGGCCATCCGCCCAGGAGCTGATTTCTTGCTTTCCATCTCTCTGTCTCTCTCTGTCTCTCCACTGAGCACACATGCCCTATGGCAAAAATCTCTTTCTCAAAAAAATAAAAAATATGATCAGGAAAACATGAAATGAGAAAATGTAACATATACATAAAATTTGCAACGTGTTACTGCTCTAGGGTACTTTTTTCTAAAGAATTATTTAATTTTGTTTATTCATTCATTTATTTTAATTTGAAGAGAGAGAGAGAGAGGGAGGGAGGGAGAGGGAAAGTGAGAAGGCAATTTGCCAGGTCCAGGACTTGAACCGCGGTCAGTCATGTGGTCCAGTGCCTTAATCACCATGACACCCGCTGGTCCCCAGTAGGGTACTATATTTGCTAGATAAAGTAAAAAGGAAAGGAGCATTTTAAACTCAAGTTTGCTAGTAAAAGCTAATTATTATATATTGCGTAGCAAATTATACTTATCGAGTATATTCTTATTTAAGTGCCCCTACAACATAATATATGAGGAATATTATTTCTTCTTTTTCTAGTCAAATGTGAAATTACACATCCTTACCATAAAAACTTGCACACAAACACATGCAGTTTAAACTAGATTTCAAGTGGTTTTCTACCTTTATTTTAAAATTATGAAAGTAGTAAATAGTGCTTAAAATGAGAAGATTGATTTTAAGGAGTATAAATTCAAAAGCAATTAGTTCTGCCTCATCTTTTTGGAGGCTATGAAATTGAAATATTGCTGTCCTTTATTTATTTTACTTAAGCTTTCATTTGATAATTGTTTTGTCCTGATGAAAGTAGAAAAGGACATGAGAGATGAATTAGATCAAGAAAATAAAACTAAAGGAACACCATAAAATACGTGTATAGCGGGGCCAACAGGTGGTATAGTAGTTAAGGTACTGGACTCCCACATGACTGACCATAGCTCAAGTCCCAGATCTGGACAACTGCTTTCTTTCTGTCTCTCTCCCCTCTCTCTACAGAGTGCACCTGCCCTATAGCAAATGCAAATTTAAAAAAATACATAAAAATAAAATTAGGTAAATAAATAATTTTAAAAAATATGTGTATAGCTATCTTATTCATACCAACTATTTTTCTTGAACCTTATAATAAATTATATAGTAGTAGAAGTTAGTGGAGCATATAATATTGAATTTATTTTATTAATAAGAAACAGACTTCACATACATTTTGCTTTAAATTACTATGCATGCACTTGTAGAACAAGGTACAGTAACTTCTGCTAGCATCATTCACGCCAATATTTAGCAGAGATAAAGAGACTTTAAAAAACAATCCAGGTGTTTAAAGCAGAGATGGGGAAAATGCAAACAATTGTTTATTTGTAATTTTCAAACATTCTTAATATCAGATATTCATAAGTGAAAGATGGATCATATGCAAGGTTTTTATTAAAGTTTATGAAAATGCATACTATGAAAAAATTATTTTACACTAAAATAAACTTGTATTTTAATTCCATTTTCCCACAAACGTTTTGAAAGAGCACTGGTATATTGTCTCTATCACAGCACCTAAATTCAAACTGAATCACTTGGTGAAACTCATACTGAGTTATATTTCAGCATTTGACATTTCATTATATTTGGTCTATTTTCATATGAGGATTATACTCGTTACCTCTGAGGATTTAAATTAAGGGTTTACCCAGGTATCTAAGGGGAAAACAAAACAAAACAAAACAAAACACTCTCAAGAGCTGCCTTTCACTTGAATCCTACTCAAAGGCAAACTGTGTGCAAGGCTTAAATTGGATAGCTTTTTCCCCCCATTTTTCTAGTATAAAATATAGTCTCTACCATTTTTCTCAGTGATTGACTGCTATTAATTTTCATTGTGTAAAGATAGCCATTCCTGAATGACTAGAATTACATGAATGAATTAAACAGTATCATCAGTAGTCTCACTACTCACAAAAAAATTATTATTTGGGAACTTGTTTTCTATTTCTTTTTCTATGTGTCTGTACTTGCATGTAAATGTATATGCCATATATTGATTTTTGCATTTTACTCTCAGATAGCAGAATGCCATAACTATTTTCTATATTATTACATGTTTTAATATTTTGTAAATATTATAACTGTTATATACATTTCCTTTGATTAAATGAAGAATATTGCCTTTATATGCTGGTTATTTTTCGTTTTTTTGTATTATAAATATTTCTTTAGTGTTAATTTTAAATAAACTCTCCTTGTGTATCACTGTGAATATGTTCAGGTAATTTATGAAAAATAGAATTATAGGGACCAGCAGTTAGTGTAATGGCTATGTCACTGGACTCCCACGTAGTCAACCATGGTTCAAGCCCCAGACCCGGTGGTTTAAACTCATGCCGGGTGCTTGTGCGTGCGTGCCCAAGATCCCAAGAGGAGAATGGAGGAGAAGGGATTGAGGCATGGTCATCCCCTCTGGGGGGTGATTTCTCGCTTTCTATCTCTCTGTCTCTCTCTGTCTGTCTAGTGAGCGCACATGTCCTATAGCAAAAACCTCTCCAAAAAATAAGTAGAATTATAAGGTAAAGGAGGCAACTATTTAAAAGCTTATATATTATTGCAAACAATATTTGAGATTATTTTTATTTACACCAATAGCTTAAGAAAATGTTATTTCATAATCTTTTACCGATAGTAAATATTTTCTACATTTTTTGCTTTAATATTTTATCCCTTATAAATTTTTCATTCATATCATCTGTATACTTTGTACTTGAGTTTACATTAACATGTCCTATTTTATGCTTATTTAATCACTTTCCATTTAATAATTTAAAAACATAGAATTTCTTAGAATTCTTTTGTAGCACAGCAAGTTCAAAACTGACAAAAGGGAAAATTAAGAAAAAATTAATTCTTTACATTATGAATTATTTCTTACTTGAGAGAAGAATATAATTTCCCAAATATTTCTCATAATTTATTATATCTTTTTTAAAATCTTATTTATTTCATGAGAGTGAGAGAGAGAGAGAAAAGGCACTCTGAACAGGATCTCACACTGTGATCCTTCCTCTCGAACTTCCCAGTCAGACAAGATCAAGGCTTTCACACATAGCCAGTGACCAACACTCAGTTGATCCAGAACCAAAGCCTAATTTTCCAATGGCCTCCAGCATTGTGAAGCAGAACCATGACTGCAACAGTTTATCACAGCTTTGAAAACCGGAAGTAGAAAAGAATTATGAGTAGGCACATGTAATTTGATGTGAAAGTAGTAACCTTTCATGAAGTATAATTTTCTAAATTGATGACAATGTTTAGTCATTGCATAAAAAATTGTGCCAAAATTTTAAAAATTTAGTGAATCTAAAATTGAATGAAAATCTGAGCAAAAATAAACAGATTTCAAAGAATAGAGCCAAAATAAGATACACACATATCATCTTCTATAGGATCTTTATTTTCTATGCCCTGACGTGAATTAGATCCTTTAACGAAAGTTGTTCTATACATTTCCACTACATTGAGATTCTTTTCAGATTACTGTTTTCTAGGTGTGAGAGCATGATGTGAATTAATCAACTCTTCTGAAAATCAGGCACTGAATGGAGAAAGTAGCTAACAGGATTGCAGTGCGTTTAGAGTATCTATTGGCTGGGATCTGTAATTTAGTTCAAGTAGCTTCAAAACCCTGCTTCACAGCAGGAAACCAATCCCCTATGAAAATCATCTGGACATAAATTCAACTGAATTTAATTGAAAAAGTCTTGAATTTGGGAGCCAATCTTCCAGAAAATGCCAAATTAAATGGAAAATTACTCTGGTTTACCTTGGAGATAGCTTCAAACTTTAGGAAATTGCCTTGAAAAGTAGCATCTTTCTATGGTGATAAGTATCCAGTGTTTCTTTAATACTATACAAGTACCATTATAACCCCAAATAACAGCATTGAAATGTGAGTTTCTTGGTATCATCTTAGAAAAAATAAGGTAAATAAATAAGACTGGCTTGAGTAAACTCCAGTGCATTTCCCCTGGAATATCAAGGTATGGAAATGTAAGATTTTTTTTCATTTTGGAATGACCAGAAACAGCCCCTTAGCTTTTTGCTTGTTTTGTATTTTATTAAAAGTTTCATTAAAATGCTAAATATGTAGCCACTCATAAATAGGAGAGAGGGTCATGACTGTGCACTTATCCTTGTACTGAGCACATTGATCATTGAAGTGAAAATACATGAATTGACAGTTTGTAAAGAAAATGTTTTCTTCATAAGAATGAACAACCTATTTGTTTGCTGTTCAAAAATTTCTGACAGAACACCTCCTCTCAGAAGCCCTCTTTGTTCCCATAAAGAGAATCTCGTACTCCTTTTCTACCCTATGTTTGTTATTGGTTTGTAAAATTACCAGGACATACACAGTCTTACATAAAAAGTTATTTCAGGGACAGCAGATGGTATAGTGGTTAAGGCACTGGACTCCCATATGGTTGATGGTGGTTTGAATCCCAGACCCAGTGGCTTGAAACTCATACCAGGCATGTTTGCATGGGTGCCTAAAATCCCAAGAAGAGAATAAAAAAGAAGGGTTTGTGGCATGGTCATCCTCCTGGGGTGGGGGGTGATTTCTTGCTTTCTGTCTCTGTCTCTCTGGTGAGTACACATGCCCTATAGCAAAAATTTCTCTCTCAAAAGTTATTTTACATATTCTTTCCAGTGGTGTAACAACGTGACATGGGGGCTGTTTGCCTTGACTGGGGGTAACAAAGAAGTGCATCATCCCTAAAGAGTTAAAAAATACAATAAAACTGACTAAAATTCAGTCTTTTTTTTTATATTTTTTTTGCTATAGGGCACATGTGCTCACCAGAGAGACAAAATCCTTCTCTTCCATTCTCCTCTTGGGACTTTTGGGCACGTACGTACACACATCTGGAGTGAATTTTAAGCCACTGGGTCGGGGACTCGACTGGTAAAATGAGCAAGTACTTAACAGACTTGAATCTAGTATCTGCCCACATGCTTGGTAACAATCACCTAGGATGAATGTTGAAATAAGCGCTTTATCACATTAGAGTCTCAAATCTCACAAGAATGGTCAACATTGATCAAAACAAATTGAGGAATATGAAAAAGTGGATTCTGAGAAAGGGAGATCTTGATTTTTCATCATAATGTAGAGAAAACTTTATACTGGGATGATATTGGTACCAGACTGCAAATAGTGAAACAAGCACCAATACATCTGTCTCAGAAAAGTGGCTTTGGCAAAGTTTATAGAGAAGGCAAATAGCAGGAGCAGATAAACTTCTTTAAAAATATGGGAAAAGTGGCACAGTGGTTAAGGCACTGGACTCTCACGTGGCCGACTATAGTTTGGATCTCAGATTCAGTGGCTTCAAACTCACACTGGGCATGTGTGTGTTTGTGTGTGCCCAAAATTCCAGGAGAGAAATAGAGGAGAGGGAACTATGGTGTGGTCATTCCCCCTGGGGGGTGATTTGCTTTCTGTCTCTCTGTCTCTCTAGTGAGCACATGCGTCCTGTAGCAAAAATCTCTCAGAAAAGAAAAATATGGGGAAAGGGTTAAATTTCCCTAAGGTAGCAATATATAAGAGGAGATAAATGGATAAATTTTGGAGGAGCTAAAAATATTGGAAGCCTATTCAGTCTCGGAGCAAGTCTCCTCATCCACTTATAATTACTCACTACTCATGGTAATAATCATTTGGTCTAGTAGAATTAGCCTATTTGGTTGAAGAATAATTTGGACTTATAGCAATGTACTATGTGTTTGCTTTGGGTCTTACATTCAATGGCTAATGACAGAAAAGAACACTTTTCCGAATGAATATCACCATAGTTGCCTTTTAACATTTTATCCTAATGATTACTTTTATTTAAATTTTCTCAGACAAGATCTGTATCAAGTTGTGTAATAGCTTCCTCATTAGGCCAAACAGATTTAAAATCTCCTATTTATTATAATCACTACATGCATATAACCAAAACTTGAAAGCACACATGTTTCTAATGACCTATTAGCTATTAAAGAATTGCTATTAGAACAGGAAAATGGATGTATAATTTTATTAATTTAGTTTGCCATGAAATAATATTGAAAGTCATTTGTTTTTATTATGACATGAAAAATTCTCTATATTTTAAACACACCTTATATTTGAATACAATGTGTTTGATACAGTTTTAACATAGGTCATATCAAGGTTATGTTATCATTGACCATACGAAATAGTTCAAGTGAGCTCTAATTATTTAGTAATACTAAATATAAATTTGTAAAAAATGTTAAAAATAAAGGCCAAATGGGAACCAGCAGTTAGCGTAATGGCTATGTCGCTGAACTCCCACGTAGTCGACTGCAGTTCGCGTCCCGGACCCGGTGGCTAAAAAACTCATGCCGGGCGCATGTGCGTGCATGCCCAAGATCCCGAGAGGAGAATGGAGAAGGGATTGCGGCGTGACCATCCCCCCTGGGGGGTGATTTCTCGCTTTCTGTCTCTATGTCTCTCTCTGTCTGGCGAGCGCACCTGCCCTATAGCGAAAACCTCTCCAAAAAAATAAATAAATAAAGGCGAAATGAAAATAAATATTAGAGTATTTGTTGGAGAGTTGGAGTGGTTGTATGTGTATTATATATAATATGTATAGCATTAAGATTTATATATATATATATATATATATATACACATATAACGTATTTGGGTAAATATACTCACATGCACATATTTATAGTGACTTATTATATATTAGAGCCTTTGTGATATAGAACAAGAAAGACATGAGTTTCTGATCTAAGTTTTACTACATAGGTAAAGTATTTAACCTGACTAGGTCTTATTATTTTGCACCTTGTAATTGGTATGTATTTAGAAGACCTTCAGGATTCAAGAGAAAATATTTTTCAAGAAATTAATTTTTAAAAAATACTATTTCTATTTCCCTTCCAGTCTCACCTTATTTTCAAAAATTCTTGTTTCATTTTATTTTTTTTTCAATCTCCCTACCCATAAACATTCTTAGATCTCGACCCATCCACCTCGTGTTCTTGGTTCCATCAATTACTTTTTTTTCTCATCTGTGGCTTCAATAACCTGTTACATGCCATCCTTTTAGGAAAGAATTATGCCACAGAATAGAAGAAAATATTTTCAAAAGACTCATCTTATAAAGTACTATTACCCAAAAATATACAAATAACACTTAAAATTCAACAATAAGAAAACTAAGATCCCTATTTCTTTAAGAAATGTCATAGGCCAGTCTCATAAAGAGAACCATATCTTACATGGCCAAAGGTGGTTCAAATTCTGGCCCAAGTAGCTTGAAAATTATATTGGTTCATGTGTGTGTGTGTGTGTGTGTGTGTGTGTGTGCGCCCAAAATCCTAATGGGAAGGATAAAAGGAGGAAAAGGATTGTGGGTTGACTGTACTCTACTGGAGATACTTTTACTTCATCTCTTTCTCTAGTGAGTGTATAGCCCTCTGTCAAAAAAAAAAAAAAAATCTGAACATGTGTCTCACTGAAGAATATATACAGATGGCAAATATGTATAGGAAATATGCTCAATGTCATACAGCATTAGGATACTACAAAGTAAAACAATGAAATACTGTTGAATGCCTATTAGAATGGCCAAAATCTAGGACAGTGACAGCAAAACAATACAATCACTTTGGAAGACATTTTGGCAGCTATTACAAAACTGAATGTACTCTTGCCATATTCAGCAGTCATGCTCCTTTGTGTTTATCCAATTGTGTTAAAAATGTATGTTCACACAAAACTGCACACAGATATTCATAGCAGCTTTATTCATAATTGCCCAAACTTGGAAGCCACCAAGATGTCCTTCAGAAGGTAAATGAATAAAGTACGGTCCATCCAGATAGTGAAATGTTATTCAGAACTAAAAAAATAAAAATAAAAAGGTATCAAATCATGAAATGGCATAGTCTATGATTCTACTATACTATATCTGATAAAGGCAAAACTATAGAAACATTAAAAAGAGCTGAGATTGCCAGGAGTTAGCAAGGAGGAAGACATGAATAAACAGAGCACAATGGAATTTTAGGGTAGTGAAACTATTCTGTAGGAGATTGTTACTACCATGGTAGATAGATCTCACTATACTTTTCTTAAAATAGTATGTTGTAAAACACTAGCGATCCCTAGTGTTCAGAAAACACTGATGAAGCCATAGACTTTCAGTGATTGTTTATAACAAAACTGCCACTTTGTAGTGGTTAAGGCACTGGACTCTCACCTGGTCAATCACAGTTTGAGTCCCAGACATGGTGATTTGAAAATCACTCTGGGTGAGTGTGAATGTGTGCCCAGAATCCCAGAAGGAGAATGGAGAAGGGATTGTGGTATGGTTATCCCCACCGAGGGGTGATTTCTCACTTTTCTCTTACTGTCTCTCACTATCCCCTGTAAGCACATGCACCCTATGGCAAAAACCTTAAACAAATAAAAAACAGCAACAAAACAAAAAAGACCTGACTACATACTGTACCTCTTTGTTTTTGTTTTTGTTTTTGTTTTTGTTTAGAGAGCTTGTGCACTTGCCAGAAAGAGGGAGAAATAAAAGTGCTCTCATTGACAATGGCCTCACTGTAATCCCTTTTCCTCCATTTCTCCCTCCATTCAGGATTTTGGGGACATGTACAAATGTGCTCCATGTGTTTCTTCAGTAAGTACCTGGGTCCAAGATTTAAACTGCCCAGTTGGCCATAACCCAGCTGGGTTATGACTGCCTTAACTACCAGGCCACAGAGCAGACTCCATAACGTACCTCATTTAAACTTAAGTTATTTGATTGTGTAGCAATATCTTTGCTGAAACTCCGTGATTTTTTGATATTTGAAGGAGAATCACAGGAACTACCTATTTTCTCAGGATTGACTAAGTTACTATAAGATTTTGATGCACAGAAATTAGATCAGAGAGATGATATCTTGTAGTGTATTCTCTTCTGTTCGTAATTCTTCAATTTTAAATTTAGAGACTCAAGGACGTGTTGCTACTTTACACTATCCAATCTTTAATCCAAATTGTGAGAGGTGATTAACAATCCTGAAGCTTAGTGGTACCATTTATTCTGGCAACAAATGGAAGTTGAAATAGTGACAGGTCTCAGGAGGAGAAAATATTGATTTCTATTTTAGGTAGGGTATTTGCCCACACACAGGTCACATTTATTCCATGAAAATGGAGGCTTTCCTATGAGTTGACAGACAAGCTTTAAAACAATGTATAACTTGATTCCTTCAACCCTTGTACGTGTGCACTTACACATACTCATGTATGCACATGCAGACTGAGAAAGTTATATATTAATAATTTAGGAATTCAATATGGCAATATTCTTATAAATAGAAGTCTGCCATTGAATTAGTCATGTTCAAATATGAAAAATTACTGTTACTTAAACTTTTCACTGTTTCACTGTTTGGTGTGTTTGAAAGGACATTGACTCCACAGTCAAATATTTAAATTTAAAGCCTGATCCTCTCACTTGCTTGTTCTAATTCAGTGATTTGGGCAAGACATTGAATTAAGCAAGTTCAAAACTAGATGGAAAATATGAACTTTGCAGTTTGGAAAACAGAAAATCTCCCCCTTACTAGTTGGAAAACTTTAGCCAAAGTATTCAATATTTTGAGGCTCAGAGTCTTCCCCTAACAACTGAGACTAATAATTCACGGTTTGCACATTGTCAGAATAATATAAATTTTATGAATATTTAGTAGCTTGTAGTGGAAATCTTGCAAAAACAATTTTTCCTTTTTTTATTTTTAGGTTTTTTTTTTTGCCTCAGGACATGTGTGCACACTAGAGAGAGAGAGAGAGAGAGAGAGAGAGAGACAGTGAGAGGGGAAGTGAGAAATCACCCACCCTAGGAGGGTGGCCATGCCACAGTCACTTCTCCATTCTTCTACTGGGATCTTGGGCACACGCGCACATGCACCTGGCATGAGTTTCAAGCCACTAGGTTTGGGATTTGAACCGCAGTCAGCTATGTGGGTTCTCAGCAATGTTATGTCACCCGCTGGCACAAAGAGCAATTTCTATTATACATACATATAAATATACCTATATTCCTTAGAATGTATACATATGTGTATATGCACAGATATACATTCATATATATATACACACAAACATATATATACACACACACACACACACACATGCACATACATATCCATATCTCACATAAATTATAATCTTAAATCTTTAAAATGAATTATGTTGTAGATTCTATTTTCTTTATTTTGCCTAAGAGAAAAAGGGGTTCAAAAAAATTAAGCAGCTTGCCGGAGCCTACATCACTAAGTGCCAGAGCTGGGAGTCAAACCCTATCCAGTTGAACCCAGAAACAGAGTGTCTTGCTTTGCACTGCACTGTCTCCTACTGTATCCATCCTCTGGTCATATCTGAGTGAAAGCAAAAACACTAAATCAGAGCTTCACCTAAATCGACCTTGACTGGAAACTCGTTGACAAGTGAGTCAAAGTGCATGCCTTTGAAGAACTTACAGAAAACCATTAAATATTGATTTAAAGTTATAAAAAAATTTAGTAGGTGCATTGGCAAATCCAGAATCAGTCAATCAGTCGCTCTCTCTGTCTCTCTCTCTCTACTTACACACACTCCTCCATATCTACATACATATTTGTGCCTTCATCTATCCCTATATTGATATTGGTATATACAGTTCATCCTCATTATTTCCAGTGTCTTTGGTCTTTGGTCTATACTGTGAAAGTATTGCAGTGGCATTTACTGACCACCACTCTTGAATCTGTTCTAATATTCAAAACGTGTGGAAAGAATCACACTATGGAGAAAAACAAACAAACAAACAAAAACCTGTAGAATTAAAGTTAACATTGGTATTAGAACCAGACCTTGTGTGTCCGACATTAGTAATGTCATCACTTAATGGCATAAAGCATGTAATAGATCCTTTAGTTATTAATGAATGAAGCTAAAATATATTTGTTTAAGCCCTCATCCTTAAGAAGTAGATGAACTCAACTATTTTTAAGGGTAGTTTTAAGTTTCCTTTTTTTTTCTTCCTGCCACTTTCTTCATTTTTCTAAAAATTTGGGTCAGATTCAAGGGCAAGATGATTTACAACTAAAAACGAGAGATATTCTATAAATTCGAGGATATAGATAAGGTCAAGATTGTTAAGGACAGAGACTCCAAGAAGGCTGAAAGATCAGGATACGTGGCCATGTTTGTCCTCTCGCTCAGACAAAGAGAATATAGTTTGTAATCTCCACATGTCTCACATATCACAAAGGTGTTAATAAACAAACTTAAAGGGACCAGCAGTTAGTGTAATGGCTATGTCGCTGGACTCCCACGTAGTCGACCGCGGTTCGAGTCCCAGACCCGGCGGCTTAAACTCACGCCGGGCGCGTGTGCGTGCATGCCCAAGATCCCGAGAGGAGAATGGAGGAGAAGGGATTGCGGCGTGGCCATCCCCCCTGGGGGGTGATTTCTTGCTTTCTATCTCTCTGTCTCTCTCTGTCTGTCTGGCGAGCGCACGCGCCCTATAGCAAAAACCTCTCCAAAAAAAGAAAATAAATAAATAAATAAATAAACAAACTTAAATAGAACAAACAACATTCTAAGCATACAGTTGTTTGCATGCAGATTAATTTCTCACTATTAAGTTCATGGATTTGTTTTTCGGGACAGCAATCTCTGGGAATTAAGAAGGAATATTTCCTCTTTTTTTTTTCTTTGATTTTCCTAGTAATTTTTTTTTAATTCTATATGAGGTGTTCTTTAATAACTTCATGGAAAATATCTATCATGGAAAAACTATGCATGGATTTCAAAAATTTTTGCACCAAAATAAATTTGCACTTTTATTCCATTTTTCATGAACTTTGAAAAAATCTCCTTTCATATTATGTAGAACTACCTGGCAAGATCTGTTATCCTGGGTGTTGGATATTTGTAGTGCATGTGCAATGTATCCTACCAGTGAAGGAGGTGGTGGATCAAAAGTCTAGTTTAGCCCAGCTCACCAAAATGCCCTATTAACATTTAGGGTCAAACTCCAGAATAATTACAGAGCATTTTGTCCTACCAGTCAGAGTTCTGCATATATATTTTCCTAAGGATCTTCATGGAAAGAAATGCTTCATCCAGGATCAGTATGGTCTGGATAATGTTTTATCCCCTAAAATGTCATGTGGAATTTGCTACTGGGAAGTAGTGAGACCTATTGGGCTCTAATGGGCTCCTGAACTTTGCATTATGGAAGTGTAATCTTTTGAATAGATTAATAATGACTCTTGAAACTTAGTGAGTTCTAGTAACAAAGGGTTAGTTCTCCTGAGAGCTGGTTGCTATGAAGATCCCACAATCCTCTGGCCATGCTGTAGGTCTTCAAATTTGTATTTCCTAGCCACTACAACTGTGATTTTTGCAAATAAACCTCTGTTTTTTTAAACTCAACCAGTCTTAAGTATTTCCATTAGGTACATAATAATGGGGTAAGACAGAGTTATTCTTTAATAATTTCAAGATCCACTGACCATCATGCCATTTCTAACTTCCATTTGTACGAACAGTCATGTGCTATAAAACATTTTGGTCAATAGCAGAATACATATGTGGTGACCCCATAAGATTATAATAATCTATTCCATCTATGTTTGTGTAGGTACACTTCATTATGTTTACACAGTTATAAAATCAGCCAATGAGGGAACCAGCAGCTAGCGTAATGGCTATGTTGCTGGACTCCCACGTAGTCGACCGCGGTTCGTGTCCCGGACCTGGTGGCTTAAAACTCACGCCGGGCACGTGTGTGTGTGTGTGCCCAAGATCCTGAGAGGAGAATGGAGGAGAGGGGATTGCGGCGTGACCATCCCCCTGGGGGGTGATTTCTCGCTTTCTGTCTCTATGTCTCTCTCTGTCTGGCGAGCACACGCGCCCTATAGTGAAAACCTCTCCAAAAAAAAAAAAAATAATAAAAATCAGCCAATGACACATTTCTAAAATGGATTCCTGAGGTGGTTCAGTGACACATGGCTATCTCTATCAAAATCACATTCTAGCATTCACATTGAGCCTATGTCTACTTGGTCCTTAATCCTATGTTCTTTCCTTTATTATGCTCTCTTTCAAAGTTACTCGTAGTCTTGATATCTCACATTAGCAATCCTCCACTAATTTTCTTATGTTATTAATATAATACTTTCATGTTCTTGTTACCTTTTATTCTATGGCCAAAACATGCTACAGCATATAGGATTTTTCTGCTCAATTGCAATAGAATTCTTTTTGTGTGACACATGAGATCTTGAATCTAAATACTTTTTAAATGTTGTAAAATTTGTGTTCTGTGCATATATCGTGTTTTAAATTATTTTGGCAAATAATGCATAAGCTTTATAATATTAATAAAATTTATCGTTATACCTTCCAAATATTTTAATTACCAATGTTTTATAAAAAATACAGTAATGAGAATAATAAATGATGACATTATAATATTAAAAAGAACAATAATAACCTCTACCATTTACTGAATTCTTAACATATTTTAAGTAGTATGCCAGGGCCTTTTGTGTAGAATATCTTAATTAATTATCATAAACTAGTGAGGGTTTTAAAGATTAAAAAACTGATTCTCAGAAGGATTAAGTACATTCCTTAAAGCCTCCTGCTGATTTGCAGCAGGACAAGATTACACAAAGTTCTACCTGCACGTGGTGCCTATTTCTTCAGCACACCATGCTCATAACCCTATGCAAGCATTAACTAAATGACCTGCCCAATTTAATATGTTCTCTCTCTCAGGACAGGTGACAGTATTAAGCATGGCATTAGTGTATATTAGACTGAGAAAAAAGTTTTATTTGGTTGATCAATGAGTGGTTAGTGATTATTTTCTTCAGTATTATAACTTTAAGGCAACTCAGGCTAAAGAGCAAAAGTATGTAATTTACAGTCAAATGACAACATGATTCCAAATTCAACTATTGTAATCTCTTTATGATGGGAAATATGTAAGTCTTTGCCTACTCTGATGTCTCCCAGGGTTTTCCCAGTGTTTTCCAGTGGTAGTTTTATAGTTTGCGGTCTTAGGTTTAGATCTTTGATCTTCTTTGAGTTGATATATGTTAATGGTGAGAGATTGGGGTCCAGATTCATCTCTCTGCAGGTGGATACCTAGTTTTTCCAGCACCATTTGCAAAAGAGGTTTTCCTTTTCCCACTGGATTGACTGGTACCCTTTGTCAAAGATCAGTTGAATGTATACTGTGGGGTTTATTAATGAGGTCTCTATTCTGTCCTGTTGGTCCTTTTTTGTGCCAATACCATGCTGTTTGGATTAACACAGCTTTGTAATAAATGTTGGGGTCAAGGAGTGATATGTCACCCACTCCACTCTTACCTAAGATTGCTTTGAAATGCAGGGTCTTTTATGATTCCAGACAAATTCTATGATTGTCCTTCTAGATCTGTGAACACTGAGAGAGTTTTAAGACTACCTTTCTCAACCATAAAGAATAAAATTGTTGGACCAGTCAGCCAGGTGGTGTGGTGGTTAAGGCAGCTAGATTTCACATGAGCAGCTGAGCAGTTAGCATCCCAGACCCATGGCTTGAAAAACAAATAGTGTGCCTGTGCATATGCATGTTTGCCCAAAATCAGAAGAGAGTGGGGAAGGGATTGCAGAATGGCCATCCCCCCTGGGGAGGGGATATTTCTCACTTTCCCTCTCTCTCTCTTGTCTGTCTCTCTGTGGCAAATTCATAATACTCTATATAATAATAAAAAAAATTGTTGGACCAAGTGGTCACTTTTTCCCTTTCCTTTAAATGCAAAATTATGTCTTTCATCTTTTGCCATATATGTGTGTGTGTGTGTGTGTGTGTGTGTGTGTGTATATATATATATATATACACACACATATATATTTATAAATATGTATGTATATTTGTCTTCTTGTCTTTGTATATTTATATACTTATATATGTATATTTGCTTATTGTCTTTGCATATTTATATATATTTATTTTTATCTATCTATCTATCTATATATATATATATATATACACACACACACATTTGTCTTCTTGAAGCTACATTCTGGGAAAGGTATTGGTAGGACATTACCTGTTTTATTTTTTATCATGTTGTGTGAGTATACATGTATATGTGGGTGTGATCAAATTATCACTCATTAAAGTAGCAGCAATGTAAAAATTAGCCTTTTAGTGTGACAGCAGTTGGACAGAAGCTTAATTAAATGTGTACCATCTTTCTCTTCAACTGTCTGTATCTGAACATATATACCAACTAAAATAAGCACTAAGCACTTTGCCTTTTTAGTTTGACAAATGTCCTTCATAGTAGATGATAGTTGCCCTTAGTAATTTTCCCCTCTAGAGAAATATATAGAGATCTATAAAATAATAGGGCAATTAGATAATTGAAAGTTTTAATTTTATTTCCTAGTTAAATTATTAGTTATGGTTTACCAGAAACCTGCTTACACATGAAAGCTGACGAAATACTCTTGAAACTCTGTTGAGGACACTGACAGAATACATCATTTTGATAACTTTTTACAGCAATATTTCAAGAATGAATTTAGATACTATACTGTTTTGTGTCTTAGATTTGTAAAAATTACTTCAACAATTAAAACCAATATTAATTCATAATCAAAAAATCATTAATATGCATCTAAATAGCAGAAATTATCTGAGAGATTTATCATAGCATAGCGTTTGGTTCAGGAATTATTTAGCAGCATGTAATGAATTTAACGGACAGAAAGTGACCTCCAAAATTCACTATTCTGGTACATATGTGCATCCATAAATGCTTAATTAGATACAAATAAGATGTGTTGAATTTTTCTATTTGCTATAAAAGTTCACTTAGTCATATACATTTACCATCTTATTTTTTTTCACAGCATCATGCCAAATATTGGGGATACTTCCAGGGCCGCATTCTGAGGAAAGGCAGTGATCATTGAAATGATTAAAGAGCTAATGAGTCACTGGGAGGAAGGGAAAGAAAGATAACAAAGAGTTGATTAGTTCCTAAGAAATAGCATAAACAGACAAGCAAGTAGTAAATTTCCTTCCCAGTGAACATGGATTGAGGACCTCTTTTCAGATCTTGGGCAGGCAGAAATCACTTGGCTGTGGCAACAATATCAGAAGCACTATTCATCTACAACAGTGGCAGAGGAATGTCAATTTCTGAAATTATTCTGGAAAATCCAAAGAGCATTTGGTTCTATCTGTCTATGAGAAGATGTAATTTATGACATCCATTATATGTAATACTTTCATCAGCAGTACAAAAAGCGAGATTACTCAGTCAGGCTGTAAATAGTGAAGACATGACATCAAGTGCATTGGGGAATAGAGTTTGTCATTGAAGGTGAGGGTCAGGAGAGAATGTAGGCAAGGGCAAACCAATTAGAAAAGGAAGCATGATCATCAAGATAAATGAAGTTTCTTTTCAAGAAACTCCTATCTGCTGCAGACTCCACTCTTAATGCATCATTCATTTCAAATGCAAGAAAGAGAAAATTAGCAGGAGGAAATAATATTGAAATATGCGTAGCCAAATTTCTAACTATGCTTTATCACCCACACTTTGTGGGTGAGTGTTAATTTTATGTATAGTGCTATTTATTAAATTACCTCATAGATAATCAGATGTATAAAGCCATATCTAAAATAGTTCATATATTATCAGAATTTTATGGAGATAATATTTAGATCACTTTAACTTAGTGGGGAGGCTTTCCTAAGATAATTTATTTCTCTGGTATTTGGGTAAATTAATGATCCTTATGATTTATGTTTCCTTCAACTAGGCATATCCCACCACAGAAGTATAGGCTATAAACTTTACAAACTTCATTTAGAAATTTAGGTAGAGCACATAACATTATCACATGATTTTTTTTTCAAGGAAAGGGAGTTAGACCTCTCCTGTGCCTGACAGAAAATCTGAACCATAAATGCATATAAATAAAAGCATAGTTAATTAATTTTATCTTGTAAACATTTTTATATATTCTAATTATATGAGATAGAGCATTTGAGAATTTTATCAATGTATTTTGAAAGTATTTATGGCCATCTGAGTGTAATGTTTTCATAAGTAATGTCTTCCATAAAAATGGTTTCTTTCCTATTTTTTTAACTTTCAAGGTGGTTGTATAAATATAGAGATTCAGATATAATATTGAAATTAACTTTAGGTTATCCAAGTCTGTCTCAAATCTTAAAGTGTTTTTATATTGCAAGATCATTAATAATAATTAATGTACTGTATGGTTTTGTGCTTCACATATTTCTAAACTAAGCATCCTGTGATTATGTTATAAACAGATTCTATCCCATAGAATTGTTATGGTCTGCACAATAATGAAATTTTCATATTACACAGAGGAGAGAATAGTATAGTGGGGCATTGAGGCTACCTTGGTGCTAATTGTTAGGAGTATAAGAGTTGTGAATTTCAAGCTCTGTGAATTTTGAAATGAACATTAATCCTTAGAGCTCACATACTGTATCCCAGTCTAGAAATTCACTATGGCAGCCTTAATGAACTCTATCACTGTCCCATGGATTAGAGATGTGTAGCTCATAAGTCAATATAGTCTGGGTGTTGTACAAACACTACCCTGTGGTAAAAGCTAAAATAAGTGTTTGATGATGTCCATGCATGGAACAAACTGATCTGAACATGAAGGTTATTTCCTCATGACCTAGCCATTAATGTTTGGAGAAAAATAATTCAAACATTATTCTGTTCATCCATACAATTTCCCTGAGCTTCAAAAGATACTAGAACTTATAAAATAAAACAGTTTCATTTGTGCTTACACATATTTGTTCAGAATAGAAATGCACAGCTTTGGGGCTGGCAGGTGGTATGATAGTTAAGGGTGCTGTGCTCCTATATGGCCAACGTGGTTTGAGTCCCAGACCTGGTGGCTTGCGTTTTCAGTTTCTCTCTCTCCTGCTACCAACCCCCCCACCCCACTCTCTGGTCAAATTAAAATAAATAAATAAGTAAAAATAAAGTTAAATAAAATAATTCTTTTTTTTAAAAAAAAGAAGTACACAGCTCTTAGAACACAGGATGTAGAAGTATACTTTTACAGTTAAGAGTGCAGAATCTAGACTTAATTATTGCAATACATAGGGTCTGATCCATATACTGGGATTAATTCCAGACTCAACACACTCTTAGAATATGTGAATTTTGTCAGTTCTTATAAAATCTCTTTCTGGAGCCAGCAGGTAGTGTGGTGGTTAAGGGCATTGGACTCCCACATGTTTGACCATGGTTCGAGTCCTGGACCTGGTGGCTTGCTTTCTCACTTTCTCTCTTTCTCTCTCTGTTACTCTATCCCTCTCTGGTCAAATGAAAATACAAATAAATGAATAAATTTAATTAAAGTAACATATTGAAAAAAAAAACTCTTACCAAAAAACAAAATTCTGTATTAGATTGCTACTCTTTATTCTGAAACTCTCAATCTAATGTAAGTAAAAAACACTTCCTAAATCTCAGTATTTCTTCTATAAGATGTTATAAGGTTAATATTTTAGTGTTGTGATGATGATAAGGCATATTATTATAATTAAAGGCCTTTGAATTATGTAATCATTTTGTAACTTTTTTTTCTAGCCAATAAGAGGAAATTCAAATTGACTGGCCATGGGGTACCATTAGAAACCTTGGGTCAAGGAAAGTTAATTGACCCAATTGGGAATTAAACCCATTTGCAAACTTCATTACCACAATTCTCTTGACTGCTTAGTTACCAATCACAGTTTTAAACTTCCAAAAACAGAACTGCTATGTACCTTAGCAATACAATGACATATATGAAAAACCATTTCTGTCAGAAATAGTTTTAATATTTTACTTTCACATTATTTGTGAAATATACAGTGATAATTGCCAAAGTCCCTAGTGAACAACAGGCCCTTGTAGCTTTGACTGCTCAAGTACATAGTTTAAAATATTTATAAATAATATATTTAGAAAATACCAACACATCTATCAAAGTAGCAGTCGAGGAAAGCTAAACAGAGAATGATCAAGAAATTTCTAAGGTTAAAGAAAGAAAATTTTTGTTACCCTCTTAAACTTAAAATTGGAATGAAAGAGTAAAAAGGAATTTTCCAACAGTTCACTCCAGTTATGAAGATAAGTCATATGGAATAGCCTACAGGCGATATTTTACATCTCATAAATATTGTAAAAAAGAAAAAAATAAAATTCCTAAATTGTCCTCTCCCAACAAGCATACACTCCCTGTAGCAAACAAGCAGACAAAAAAGAGGAATCAGTTAGAGATTATATCAGAAAAAAGCAATTTACATAGCTCTAAGCAACTCCTAAGAACACTATTTTGAATTACAATTGAAGAACTTAGATTTTTGAGTGGTAAAGTCTGGCAGGCAATACTTTAATCTAGTGATTGATCATCACACTAATGGAACAAATCTAAATTGTGTCTCACCAAATAAAATGAGAAGATAGCACCAATTCAGTGATATTCCCACTAAACAGGCGTAACATGGATCATAATATGAAGAAATATTGCACATATGTGGATGTATCAAGGTCATGAAAGTAAAGGAACAAATTAATTATTGTTTGACTTTGAAATGACTAAAGAGACTTGAAATCTAGGTACAACATATGATTCTGAACTAAATCATTTGGCTTAAAATGGCATTTTTGCAAAAGCTGAAATGGAGTTTGAATCTCATAGTAGTGATATGTCAAAATGTATTTTATAAGTAATAATAGTCTTAATTCATATGATGAATTTTTTTCGGGACCAGAAGATGGTGTAATGGTTACATCACTGGACTCCCACATAATCAACTGTGGGTTTGAGTTCTGGACCTGGTGGCTTAAAAGTCATGCTGGTTGTATATGCAAGTGTGCCCAAAATCCCAAGAGGAGAGGGGATTACGGGGTGGCTATCCCCCCTGAGGGGCAATTTCTCACTTTCTGTCTCTCTGTTTCTGGTGAGTACATGCACCCTATAGCAAAAATCGCTCTTAAAAAAAAAGGTTTGTATTTTTTTTTCCTATAGCCTCTATTATCATAGTAGGCCTTATGTTATATAAATCATAGAATTCTTAAAGTATTTTGTTGGTAAAATTCATACTTTAAAAACAAACTGCATTTATGGACTTTTCTGGTTACTAAAAGTTATACTAAATTAAACAACAGTCTGAATAGACATTTCTATAAAAAAATATTATTTGGCATGTTGGAAAGTAGAAGGTCATAATGCTTCAAGGGGAGGCCTGCAAAGTTACATCTTTTTTAAAAATTAGTTTAGCAACTTTGAAATCTATACAACCATAATGGTTTTTCATAGACTCTCAAATACAATAAGAACTCACTAAGTGAATAAACTGCATAGTGGTTGCTAATGAAGCAATTTGGAAGCCATGTTTAATCCTCCAAGGGAATATGTGAAGATATTATTATATACATGCACTGCCCAAATAGTACCCTAGTGATCGAAATATGTTCTAAGGGGTTTCTTTAAGGAAGAAGATTGTGCACTCACTTTTATTCAGTAATTACTACTTAATTTTAATTTTATAATTTTTTTCCTGTAGTGTAAAAAATAAGTTTGTATTTTAAACTATGTTATGTAAATACCAACAACAAGGTTTAAAAGCAAATGCCTTTTAATCAGTAACAAGTATAAAACTCTAGACCAACTTATATTTTTCTATGTATAAAAATCTAATTTGGGATTATCTCAAAAGAAGTAAAAAGTATTTAAAACAACCCACAAATTTTGAATTACTTATCGAGTCAAAGTTATGAATTATTTTTGGTCAAAAATAGATATCAAAATGCTAATGATATTGATGGACAGTAAGTAATAGTCATCTTTTTTTTTAAGAGGTTTTTGCTATAGGGCACGTGTGCTTGCCAGACAGACAGAGAGAGACAGAGAGACAGAAAGCGAGAAATCACCCCCCAAGGTGAATGGCCACGCCACAATCTCTTCTCCGTTCTCCTCTCGGGATCTTGGACACACACACACACACACACAGCGCAAATTTAAGCCACCAGGTCCAGGACAAAACACGGTCGACTACATGGGAGTCCAGCGACATAGCCATTACACTAACTGCTGGTCCCAGTAATAGTCACTTTTAACCTGAAAAAATAAAGCATTTTCTAACAGTTCAAGTCTCAGGATGTTAAAATGGACTTCCTTATGAAATAACCAGTTCCATTTCTTTGAGGGCAAAGAAAGAATAATCAGTTTTCAGAGAGATTGGAAAGAAGAGAATTATACATGTTAATGTTGAAGTTTTGTTGTTCAAGGAAAGAAAAGCAGTGTATGAATTAAGTGGTAGGTTTATTTCATCTTTGGGTAAATGTAAATACACAAAAATGCAAAATATGTTTTTAAAATAGTCCTTTATTGCTGTTTTTTTTTCAGAGATTCAGAAATAATTAATGTTCTTGTCACTGAGGTATCTCAAATTGATGTTTCAAAAGGGTGAATTATATAAACAACTTCCTGACAGATTTCTTGAAGATATTACTTGCTAATTATTTCCCAATTTCATTTTCTGTTCTCACTTTTTTAGTAAATAATTTTATTTTAGAAAAGCAACTGACTAAGAGGTTAGGATCCACCTTCTCTATCCTCTGAGCAGTCAGCTACAGCCATCTGATTAAGGTCTATTTGGTCCTACACGAAGACCACATGGGGACCACCAGGTGGTGTAATGCTTACCTCACTGGACTCCTACATAGCCATGTAGACAGATAAGAGTCTTCACACTGTTATCCACTCCAAGTCCCAGCTTGTCCAGAACACAGGCATGTGCATGTGTACCTGGCATGCCCAAAGAAATCCAAGGTGCAAACCCAGGATCTTTCCTATGTGGGTCTGGTTGCATTACCACTGTACCAACACCACCTGGCTCCATCTTACATTAATATAACTTGCAAAAGAAAGTAAAGTAAATTGAATTTCAGTAATAAGATATAATTACATGTACATTTTAGTTCAGAAACATAGATACATAATAGATAAAAATAAATTAGATACATAATTCACATATCTAATATTTACAGCAATTATACATTTATAAGATCATTATACGTTTATAATGTTTTAACACTTTTTTATGTTTTAACACTATAAGTATACAAATACACCCATGTTAGAAAATATAGATATATTTTATTCATATCTGTACCTGCAAGTTCTTCATTATATTGATACATTATCATTGATTAATTATAGTATATTCAGGATTGTAATTGTTTTAAATTACTTCTGAATGCTTTTGCTTTGTAAGCAACACTATAATAAAAATGCTTGTACCGGGACCAGCAGTTAGCATAATGGCTATGTCTCTGAACTCCCATGTAGTTGACCATAGTTCGAGTCCCGGATCCGGTGGCTTAAACTCACGCCGGTTGCGTGCGCGTGCATGCTCAAGATCCGGAGAGGAGAATGGGGGAGAAGGAATTGTGGTGTGTCCATCCCCCCAGGGGGTGATTTTTCGCTTTCTGTCTCTCTGGTGAACACACGTGCCCTATAGCAAAAACCTCTCAAAAAAGAAAAAATGCTTGGGGCTGGCAAGTGGCGTGGTGGTTAAGGGCGCTGGACTCCCACATGGCCGACCGCGGTTCAAGTCTCGGACCTGGTGGCTTCCTTTCTCACTTCCTCTCTCTCTCTGTCTCTCTCTAATCAAACTGGAAAATAATGATAATAATAATAAATAAAGTTAAATAAAATAATTCTAAAAAAAAAAAAAAAAAGAAAAAAAAAGAAAAAATGCTTGTGGGACCAGCAGTTAGCGTAATGGCTATGTCGCTGGACTCCCACATAGTCGACGACACGCCGGGTGCGTGTGCGTGCGTGCTCAAGATCCCGAGAGGAGAACGGAGGAGAAGGGATTGCAGCGTGGCCATCCCCCCTGGGTGGTGATTTCTCGCTTTCTGTCTCTCTGTCTCTCTCTGTCTGTCTGGCGAGCGCACGCGCCCTATAGCAAAACCTCTCCAAAAAAAAAAAAAAAAAAAAAGTCTGTACCAAAATTTGATATAACATTCTGTTTATATTACTAGGATAAATTCTTAAAAGTGAAACTTAGATTCGCACATTTTATTTTTTCATATGCACATTTAAAAACATTTTAGAAGTGTCTTTCTTTGTATTAAATCTCTCCATGAGATAGTAACACATATAGGCAGAGATAGTACCCCCAACAAGTTCTTCATGATGTTATCCACCCAACTGCAGCAGCCCTGGATCATGGGCATGCACATGCCCAGCATGTGCAGGGAGGTCTCCAGATGTAAACCCAGAACCTTCCCATGTGGGTCAGACTCTCAGTGTATAGCACTACCATTATGCCATTATCTGTCCTTTAATGTGCATATTTTTTAAATATGAAAAATTCCTATACAAATACTAATTCATGTTAGATTTTTCAAATGGATATGCAAGATGTCCTACGTCCATAGACACTTGTAAATTTTAAGTCTTGTCATTCTATCGTTTTGTATTACTTTTCAAATAACTCTGATTATGATCTGTTGGTAAACTTGTGAAGGATTTATCCAAATATACTAGAACCTGTTAAACAGGTAATGATTATTAGAGATTTTAATATTTTGTGTGAGGACAAGAATATATATTCTGGTAGTAACTTTCAAAAATTGGTTCTTCCATGACAAATAAGTCATTTACTTAAATATATCTGATGTTTACCAAACACCATTTATTCACTAGAGATAACCTGGTGAAGATGATATAATAAAGCAACATTTTTTTTTTTTTTTTGAGAGAGAGGTTTTCGTTATAGGGCGCGTGCGCTCGCCAGACAGACAGAGAGAGACAGAGAGACAGAAAGCAGGAAATCATCCCCCAGGGGGGATGGCCACGCCGCAATCCCTTCTCCTCTATTCTCCTTTCGGGATCGTGGGCACGCACGCACACGCGCCCGGCGTGAGTTTAAGCCACCGGGTCCGGGACGCGAACCGCGGTTGACTACGTGGGAGTCCAGTGACATAGACATTACGCTAACTGCTGGCCCCATAAAGCAACATTTTTCATAGAAGTCACCCTTAACTTAAGGGTGTTGGGAATATAGTAGATTAATAGTTATAACAAGAAAAAATACATATTTTATTAACATCCAAGAAATATTTTTAAGTATCTACTATGCTTTAGGATGTACCATGGATAAAGCAGGAAAAATTTTTATCCTTACAGGCCTTACAGTCTAAATATAACTACACAATAAGCAAGTAGGTATATTTTATTATATGGTATATGCTTGAAAGTTTATGAAATAATAGGTCAGGGTAAGAGGAACTAAGGGCACTGAGAAATGTTACACAGAGGATGCTGACAGTGTAATGGCAGTATGATGAGCTGTCACCAAGGAAATATTTGAGCTGAGATATGAATGACCAAACAGGAAATAGTCATTTGAACATTTGTAGTCAGGGAGAATAAATAGTGCAAAGGCTTTATAGAAAGAATAAAAGCAGCACATTTGAGGTTAAAAAAAAGGCCAATATGTTAGGAAGTTAGTGGCAATAAAGGGGAGTACAAGAGCTGGTGTCTGAGAAGCAGGTGCAGTCTATACACATTGGTAAGAAAGGCCTATCCTTTTTAATCATATATCACTGAAAAATTTAAATTTCATTACATCTGTACAAATATCTGTATGAATATAGGTATGTTGATGAGTTTCTGGAAACAAGCACACAGTGAAACAAATGATAACACTAAGTTACTGAGTTCATATCATTTGATTTCACCGTTTTATTAATAGGATTGGCCAAATTTTTGGAATTGTTCCAAATGTGATGTCAGGAGCATGTCCAGTTGACTTGTTAGACCCAAGGGTGGCCAGAAGGAATAAAGATGTATGTCAGGCAAGTTGTAATACTGGCTGAGAGAAGCAGGTTACAATGTCTGAGATTTCACTCTAAATATTTAAGTGTGCACAGATATAACTTCCCTTGTATTTATGTAACTCTATTTAATTTCTATTACACCTTTATTTCACTGGAAGAAGAGATTTTAAATTTATTTGCATTCTTCTGTATTCTACTGTTTCACCTAAATTATGAGTAGGCTGGGAGAGGCAGGATTGTTTTGTCTTCAGTGCCGTCTGCCTGTGTTGCCAACTGTCATGCCTATTAGCCTGTCTTGTCCTCAAGTAGCAGCCTACGTAATTTACCAGTGAATTCCCCTCCACACTTTTTTTTTTAATATATGCATTCTTTGCTTCCCACATTTGTATCAGCATGGCAGCACCATATTCAATCTGCTTTCCCTTAAGCTGCTCTGGCATTTTTGAAAGTCTAACATTCTTCTTTTTTTTTTTTTTTTTCTTTTTCCTGTTTCCTACAAGCTGTAACTAGAACTCATGAGACACCACCCCGCTTCTTAAACTTGTTAAAGTATATTGATCTATCTTGATAGTGCTATCTTCTTCCTTAGGCTTTAGTGATTACAAGAGTGTAAAAAATACAGGTAAAAAACTTAAAAAAGCAAAAGAAAACAAAGAAACTAAACAGGAAACATAAATACCTATTAAACTATTTACTCATTTATTTACTCTGTCTCTAACCAGTCTCAACACATAAAAATAATTTTCCTTCTTCTAGACTTACGAATAAGAAACATTGTTCATCTAACAACCTTATTTCTCCAAAATTGCATTGGCTACTCAGAATGTTTATAGTTCCTGAAGTCCTAGATTTGGAAATCAAAACCCATGAAAGTGTTAAAATAGCTTCAGATTCTTCTGCTTTTATATGCCTCTCATGAGTGGATGAACATAGTAGAGCTGTCATCTGATTTGGTGATGGTGATGTGGTTGTGTATATGTGTGTGTGCATGTGTGTATGTAGGTGTGTGTGTTAGGGATGGATATTAAACCCATATCAAGGGCCCAAAACATAGAACATAGGGTACAAGTGTTTGTCTTTCAAAGTTTTTGTGCTACCACCAGTTACCATTACCAAGTTAAGATTCCTGACTAGGACAAAGGGTAAAAATAAGACCAAAAAAAAAAAAAAAAAAACCAAAATCTTTGTCATAGAGCCATGTTGAATTTGCTAAACATTTACATACTCATCTAAATATACTATTGAAATACTTGATTCACTTGACCAACAAAAGGCAATGAACCTAAATTTTTGCCATCATATAGATGTGCTCATTAGACAGGTGCTTTGAGTCCTTAAAATAAATAAGAAAAAAACAAAGACAAAGGACATAGTTAAAGAATATATAACTAAGAGTGTTTATTTTAAAATAAAGGACATGAGCTGTTTTCTGTTCACTATTTATGTAATACATTATAGTACTGTGTAAGAAATAGTTTGACTAATAGTTCCAAAAGCAGCAATAGAGTAGAAGAAAAGTCATGGCAAAAAAGATTTACTCTTTGTTTTCTGATTGCCAGAGGTCATATGTACTTGCCTAGAGGGACAAAAAGGCAGAGTGAGGAAAAGAAAACATCCCTCAATTGGAGGTGGTCATGCCACAATCCCTTGTCTTTCTTGTTGAACTTTTTGGTACACATCTACATGGTGTGTTTTCAAACGATTGGGACAAGAATTGAACTGTGATTGTCTCTGTAGGCTCCAGCTCCTTTAACTACAAGGCTACTGGACTGACCCAGGATTTTACTCTTACACCTAAGAATTTGTTTTTACATTTTTATTAATCTGTCTTTTCTACAACAATGAATTCAAGTATGGGGAACTGTAACTAGTTCTCACTGAACACATCATGGAAAAATCTTTCAGTGCAATATGGCTATTATATACATCTTTAATATGATAAAAAGACAAAATTGAATAATGGAGCTAATTAAATAAATTGGAAAGGAAGGATAAAATTTTCTTATTAAGTATAATTGATAGGGCAAATCTAATTTAAAAGGTTAACAAGCACTTTAAAACTATCGAATTAAGTAAAGAGAGATGCACCTAATATAATTATATGTAGTTAAAGGGCTTATTTATTTTTATATATTAAAATCCATACTTCATTATGCCAGACAAATGTGAATTAGGGATGTTGCAGATTACACTACATAAAATCTGAACTGAGATTTGTAACTGAGTCACAATTCTAGTCCATTTTTGCAATTAAACAATACTATCATAAACTAACTACATTTTAAAATATTATGATAAAAAACATCATTTAATATATACTTAATATATGATTTGAGACTTGATAGGTGTCAGACAGCCATAACCAAGGCGCTGACCCTTTATTCTCAAAAGCGCCTGTGGTCACAAAATGTTATTGGTAAAAAAGGAGTATAATAAGTAAAAATACAGAAGAATTTAGAACATCTTATTGGGATGAACAAGAGGCACCTAGCACAGCTGGAGGTGGGAGATGGAGGATTCTGGAAATGAGTCTAAGTGGAGTGAACTAAATGATTAGTCATTATCTAGGCCAGGAAGGAAGGAAACAGGGCTTTGAGCAAAGAAAAATCAGCAGGTGACAAAGGAAAGAGGACAATCCAGCACATTTAAGTAATCCTAGATAGTTGGAGTCACCACATCCTAAAATGGACATGAAAGCATAGTGAGAAACAAGTCCAAAACACAGGCAAGAGTCCAAGGCTCAGTGTTTTTAGTTATCAAATAATGAGCTTGTACCTTGTTTGAAAGTCTGTGGGATTTTAAACTTGACATGATCAGAAACGCATATTTAATCTATTTCAAAAGGTATTTTCTCTTAAAAATCCATGTAGTCCAGTACACTAAAACAATAAAAATGACAGAACAATGAAGAGATGAGAAGGGAGACATGATATAAGGCATCTCAGTGAAATTCTTTTTCTTCTGTTTCTCTGTTCCACATTTTTATCTCCTGTTTCTCAGTTGGTAAAATGCCATGTGCACATCTTTGTGGGACATCAGCAAAGGAGGCCACGTAAATTTTAGTGAAATACAACATGGACCCTACCATGATATTTTCAGATCAACATGACTTAACAGGAGTTAGGGTTATTAGACTTTGAACATACTTTCTGCCCTTAAATATCAGCATCATCAGAATTGTTATATTTCAAAGCATGAACAGTACATTTAATACCTCGAGTAACTCCAGGGTCATTTTTAACTCAGAACTGGGCTTGAAGTGATCTTTGTAAGAGACAAGCATTTGCATTATTTAGATTCTAAGACTCCTGCATTGACCTTATTTTCCTGAGAGAGGAAATAAATTTCTTCATGGGTTGAGAAATGTATTTGCTTCTTTGTATATCTAAGGTATATTAGAAATTCAAGTATGAAAGCATATTTCAGAAGGCTTTCTCCTTATAGTAATGATATTTAAAAAAATAGGGAGCAAAGTCTGACTGGAACTCAATCCCTGGGAAACCTCAATCACTTATTCAGATCTCAGACTATCTTATGTTTGATCTGCAAATAAACTAAGAAATTGTTGCAAAAACAGGACTGATAATTGACACTTAAAAAGCAAACAGAGAATAAAGAATTTATAAAAAGGGGTAGTTAGATATCTATTGTATTGGTCAGGAAAGGCTAATGTGTTAGAAAGATTCGACACATGTATTTAGAACGAAAAATCAAGAATGTAGTTTTTACTTTGCTTAGAAATAAGAAATTACGGACTGGCCTCTTAGCCTACTGATTAAGGGAAACTAGAGCCGCATGCCTGACAGTGGTTGGAATCTTGGCCATGGCAGCTTGGAATAACACTCCAGGTGTTTGTGAGTGCACGTCCAAATCCCAACAGGATGGAGAAATGGAGAAGGGATTGCAACTGGTATACACCAAATTGGTAGGGTATTTTCTTTTACTCTTTCTCTTTCACAGTCTCTGGTGAGCACATGCACCCTCTGGCAGTTAATAAAAGAAAATATGTAATTAATAGGATGTAAACAAAGTAATTAAACTGAACAAATTATACATAGAGGAAGGGGAGAGTTTCTACAGAGAGCTTTGAGCCTTTCAGAAGAGTTGAAGAGTGGACTTCCAGGACTTTAAAAGTCTTTATTCTTCATAGTCAAAGGTGAATCTCATGAGTCTATATTGAAAGAGAAAACTAAATGGTCAAGTTCTAGTAGGTAATAAAAAATCCCAGGGGTCAGAATATTCCTGGGACTAAAGTCTGAGAAGTTTAGTTTAATAAAGTGATCAGGCAAAAGTTCAGCTTCAGAAAAAGAACTGCAGGCAGGATAAGCTAAAGTCAATGTATGGTAGACTAAGTTACATCTTTGTCCATTAAAACCCTTTCTGAATTGAGTCGATGAATTATTCAAAAGTGAATGTATTCTTCAAGAGAACAAAAGACCTAAATGAGAAACGAGATTGAATTTGATATTTTAAGCCTCACTTCTTTTAAATTTTACTAAAGAATTTTAGCCACTTTAAAGGAGTTCCCAATTCTCTTCTAAATGTTTTAAACAAATTCTTACTATTTCTATAGCTCCTGGTATTACATATGTTTTCAAAAGGTCTGTAGGATTGTTCAAATATAGCAGGGAGTTAATAAATTTGAATATTGCTTTGCATTACAGCTGGCTTATAATTAAAACAGAAAAATATATGATGACACTTACACAAGAGAGATGATGAATCAAATCCCTAGTTACTCTTGGAAACAAAACAATGCAAAATTTAAATAAACACATGAAAAGGAAAGTGGCAGAATTTTAGTTATTTAACTAACAAGAGATTTCATGATTCCCTATAAGCTGAAACCACAGTCATTTTACCTCTTAATGAATTGCAATGGCATTTTGTATGACATTATTTATTATGCATTCATTCATTGATTCATTCAATGCATATTTATGAGCATCTACAAAGTGGCAGAAACCTTGTTAGTTGCTAGGTCTAGAGAAGACTTATGAAATTGCCCTCTAAGACACAGAGAAATATAATAATTAAACAATTGCAAGAGGCTGGTCAATATTTTAGAAGGGAAAGAACAATATATCAAGAGGTTACATGAGGGTGGTGATATAAAGAACCAGAGTAGAGGGAGAGGTAGTCACAAAGGGTATAGAGAAAATAAACTTTAAGCTGTGACTTGAAGTATTCATACGAGGAATTAGAAAGGAGGTAACATACCCACGAATGATATTTCAAGTAGAGGAAACAGCAGTGCATCTAGCAAGAGAGTCCTATTCTAAGAAGTAAAAAGCGAAAACAGCCTACCTCTGGTGCCCACCAGTAGTGTAACGGTTAAGGTGCCTAGATTCAACATGGCTGACTTCTTGGTCCAAGTCCTAGACTTGGTGACTTGAAGAACAAGCTTAGCATGTGTGTGAGTGTGTATGTGCATAAAATTCCAAGAAGAAGATGGAGAGTGGATTGTGGCATGGCCATCTCCCCTTGGGGATGATTTTACTTTCTCTCTGTCTCTCTCTAATGAGTGCACGCCACCCTATAGCAAATGAAAGGAAAGAAAAAATACCATAGCTCTGACACATTCGAGAAAGAGAAGAGGAGAAATAGTGGGAATGATGTTGCAGAAGCGAGCAGTTCAGATTTTTAAAAAAACTCTAGCTGCAGCACAAAAATAGATTATATGATAAGAAGATACATTGAAACACTTTTGTAATAACATATACCAGAGTTATAAACCTAAAGTATAATAGTGATGGTTATATGGAAATCCATAAACTGATTTTAAAAAATCTGTTTAGGAAATAGGGGCTACCAGTGTCTCTAGTTAAATAGATGTGACTCCTAGGTATCTCACTGTAGTAATAGTTTAATTGGAGTTATTGGGGATAAATATTGATTACAACAGTTGAATAATGAATATAAAATGAGTAATTCAAAATAAAATGTATAGGACCAGCCAATGACTTGATGGTTTAGGTGGCTGGATCCCACATGGTTGACATGTGGGTTGAGTCCCAGACCTGGTGGTGACCTGAAAAACATTCCAGGTACATGTGCATGTATGCCTAAAATCTTGAAAGGAGGGAGAGATTGGCGAAGATATTGTGGTATAACCATCATACCCTATTGGTGGTGTTTCTCATTTTCTCTCCTTCTGTCTCTGCAATGAGTGCACATTTCCTCTGGCAAAAAGAAAAAAAAATAACTAAGTTAGTAAATAAAGTATATAAGTCTATCAAAATGTTTGATGAGGAAAAAGAAACATGGAATGATTTCACAATGGGGAACAGAAGGAAAGAGATTTGAGCATGGTTTCATGCTTATAGGAAGAAGCTAATACAGAGAGGTAAAACCTTAATATACAGCATAACAGAAGGATTGGAATCAAAGTGTGTTTGGCTTCAGAGCAAAGGTAGAATTCAAGCTTTGTATAGGAGGGGGGACTTGTTACATTTTTACAGTAACAAAGAGGAAATAGATATGTTTTTCTGGAAGGATTTGTGGCAAGAGTTAAGAGTTAAATTTTAAGGATGTTAATAAATTGATTTGAAATTTATGGAATGGCAGTGGGTCTAGAGAATGAAAGATAATCTAAAGTAGTTAAAACTATGAATCACTGAATTTAAACTGGAGCAAAAATCCAGAAAAAAATTAGTGAAGGAATATGCCAAAAGCAGAGTTACTAGGGGACTGAGTCATCACTTGAGTAGAAGAACAAATAAAGAGTTGAGTACTGGACTATTTATACAGCTTACTTCATCAGTAGGGCAGTCCCAACCAGGGGAAAACAAGGTCAAAGAATTTGCCAGGCTAACTAGCTACCAGGTGACTAAAGTAGGTAGAAAGACATAGTACTAGAGTACATAGAATAGGGAGGATAAGCAGCTGGGAGCCAAAATTCTTTCTGATGGGCTATCTGAACATTGAAATTATGCCAAAAAAAAAAAGAAGCAAACAAAAATAAACATAGGTGGTAAAAGTTTTGCTTTCTTTTGTTTTTGATAGAGGACATGTGCACTCACCAGAAAGTTGGAGAGAGAGGAAGAGGAGAAAGCTCCTCTCCCTCCATGGGGAATGGTCATGCAACAATTCCTTCTCCATCCTTTTAGGATTTGGGGCATGCATGCACACACTTCTGATGTGTTTCTCAAGCCTCCTGGTCCAGGACTTGAACTGCACACTTGGCCATGTGAGATCTGGCTACTTGAGCTCCCAAACCATGGAACCAGCCTCATGGTAAAAGATCAGATAAGAGAAGGAACAAGCAGAATACCTGTAATAGCAGCAATCACCTGTACGGAGGCAGTACATCCAAAGGGCCTCTGCCTCAAAATAGCATTTGGGTTACCCAAGAGTGAAGAAAGAATGATTATTTTTTTCAAGTATATTATTTACTTTTTTCTTCATTGAGTGAGAGAAATTGCAAGAGAGGGACAAACAGACAGACAGACAACACCCCTACCTATCTTGAAACCGTAATCCACCCTTAGCTTTAGCCAGTCCCAAATCATGGGTATGCCCAAGTCCATTATACTACAGATGAGAACTCAGAACATTCCCATGTGAGTCAGCCTCACAGAGCATCCCATTTTATCACTGTGCTACTGTTGGCCCTAAGACTTTTTAAAATTCATGTATCTCTCCTGCTCCCTCACTCTAGTTTTTCGTCCCCACTCATGTTAAGCATCACGTAATTTCATTTCCACATCATAACATATGTGTTTGCTTTAATGTGGGAGGTGATGATACACTCTACCAGTTACAGTACTACCAGCAACCTGATTACAGTCACTTCTAGATATTTTTTCAGTATTTTTTTTTTTAGCTTTTTGCTTTATTCTAAAAATATTGCAAAATGACTAAAAAGTTGATCTTACTTTTTATAACTTTTAATATTAATTATGATTTCTGGCATACATAAAATTGATGTATATCCTTGTGGGCTACAGAAAGGTTTTTAAGACATACATACAATGTGCAATAATAAAGGATATACCCATATACATCTGCTTGAGCATACAATTTTCCTAATATCTGAGGACAAAATGTATTTTGGTTAGAAATTTTTCCATTTATGGGCTAACCCATGGCCTGATGGTGAAGATGGCTGGGTCTCACATGACTGGCTGTACAATTTGAGTCTAGATCTAGTAGCTTGAAATACACACCAAGTACATGTGTGTACATGTGCAAAATCCCGAAAGAAGGTATTGATAGAGAAGAAGGTATTGTGGTGCAATCCTGCTCCGTTAGGGGTGCTTTCTTGCTTTCCCTCTCTCTCTCTGTGTCTCTCTGGCAAACACAATGTCCTCTGACAAAATTTTAAAAAAGCCTTTCAGTTTAAAACTAAATACATACACAAATTTGATTATAAATTTTAATTTCTTCATGTTTAAATGTATCAATGCTCATAGAGTAATTTTTAACTCCAAACAAGTCTTTGAAAGGAAATAAATATGCTGGTTAGAATGTTTAATTAAGGAAGCTCTGCCATAAAATTCTTTGATAAGGTTCTTCATTTGCAGTGAACTGACACTAAATTCTGAGTAGAGGATTGTTAGTCACAAGATTACATCCTTAGCCTTGTAACATTAAGATTAAGATGGTTCAGTTTCCTTTTGCTTTAGATGGTGGCAGAAGACTGGATTTCTGTTGTGCTAGTTCTTTCTTTTTGTAATAGGCTTTGTCACAGGAATTAGGTTTTAGAATTTTATGGATTCGAATGTTCTTTGAAAGATCATTTTAAGCTGTCTACTTTTGATCTTTACCATGTTCTATAATTTCTCTGTGTGGTCATTCTGACTCTTTCCTTAATGTTCACAGAAGTCAATGACAAGATAAAGAAAACACACAAAAAAAATATTTGTAATTGATTATTGGTGAAAGACAAGCAAGTCAAATCTGCCTTTCCCAGGATATTCTGTGCTTTGACTTTGGTACTTCATCCTTGAAAACAGAGTAAGAATCAGAATGAAAACAAGAGCTGTCAATTCATTAAATGGGAAAATAATATTTCCTAGTGATGTTTGATTATTCCACTTTATGTACAAAACAGTTTGCCACTGAGATGATTATTAATTTACCACATGAGAAGCAAGGAGAATTCCCTCCCAGTTGTATGTATCTGTGAAATTATAAGCAATTTTTTTAAATAAACATAGCTCTTGTAACCTCTGCCAAAATATTATCAAGTGATTATTACATGCGGGTTGTAAAAGTACAAAGAATTAATAGGTACAATGCCTGAGTTACAGTCTATTTAATATCATGCATCTGGCAAGGATGTGGTCTGGATATGGTCTGATATGAACAAACTCACTACCAACTGCCTATCCAACCTTAGGACTCTGATAAAGATGAACAAACTCCCTAAATACCAAGTGTTTGAAGAACGGGATCTACCAAGCCATCATAGCCACCTGCTTTAATCGTTTTCAGTTGGCATCTGCCCAGTGCCATGAGACTATTCCAGATGACAGCTTCAGAGCCCTTTTAGTTCTCTGATCTTTTGTCTCATGGCTGCCAGTGAGGCATCACCAACTCTGAGCACCACTCTTACACTTTACCCACGTTGCTCAAGTGAGCCATAGCTGAGGATAAATCACATCACCTACTTGCTTTTAGGTGAGAGGCAAACTCACATTACATTGTCTTTTGTTGTTAAATATCCAGTCATTTGACACATAGTGCATCAGTCACAATCTCTGACTACTTTATCTAAAACTTTATGCTTAGAAAAAGTGATTTGAAAGTTAAATACCTTATGGGTCACTCTGCTTTGAAAATGTATGGACTGGCCAAATATTAGGTTGTCAGAAAAGTCATGAGCCATTTTGTATAGAAAAATACTTCATGACTCCCAGTGACCCAATATATGCTTAAATACAGCACACAAATGTCTAGAGACATTTGGGGGAACTGGATCCCTATTATTAAACATTTTACTTACATTCATTTGAATTATTTTCTGATGAATTGACTACTTTAGTCATTATTGTTTAATCTCTATAAACAGTCTTTCTTTTAAAGTGTATATTTTTATGATAGCAAAACATATGTAACAACATTTTCTGTTTTAATAAAATTTTATGAGAAGATTTTGCTGTAGGGCGCATGCACTCGCCATAAAGACAGAGAGAGACAGAGAGACAGCAAGAAATCACCCCCCAGGGGGGATGGCCATGCCATAATCCCCTCTCCCCCATTCTCCTCTCAGGATCTTGGGCACGCACACACACGTTCCCGACATGCATTTAATCCACCAGGTCCGGGACTCAAACTGCGGTCGACTACATGGGAGTGCAGCGACATAACCATTATGCCAACTGCTGATCCCACTGTTTTAATCATTTTTTGAGTGTTCAATTAGTAGCATTAATTACATTCATAATGTTATGCAATCATTACCACTATTGGTTTCCAAAAGTTTTTCATCATTCTAAACAGAAACTATTATATAATAGTTTCCCATTCTTATCTTGTCGTAGGCTGTAGCCACATCTGAGATGAACCTTTTTGATGATGCCTCTCCTGGAGGCACTGAAAAATTTCCAGAGTATTTCCTGGTGCATTGAGTTCAGTGTCCCAGAGAGTGTCCTAGATATGGTAGCCCCACAAACTCTTATAGCTATTTTCAGGGTTTCTTTGAAAGAAAAATAATAAATGTCCTGTCCATTTACTTTCTGACAATTCTTTTTAATACTAATGTAACTAAAGCTATTGTCTACATAGTGCCTTTATTTCTCTCTACATAGTCCTTACCAATCCTTAAGTAAATATGCCCTCAACTTAAGGAATTCAAAATAACAGCATCTAATTGGAAAAGCATCATCTTTTATTTTATTATGGTTGGAATGCCCCCATTGAAGCAAAGAAATCATAATAGGAATTGCTAGAGAGAGGCTTGAGATCATAATCTTTTCTTCTGTTGAGGGTGTCCCATTGCAGATGCTTATAAAAACTACTGTTTGGCATACAGAGGCAAAATGTTTTGAACCATGACAATTTACAAACATTGGGAATCACACTGACTTTTTATTGTAAGCCACAACTTGAGAGTGTTCATCCATGGCTTGCAGGTTTAACAAAGTGGTTTTCATTTCCTTCTCTGCTGACAAAGTGGTTGTTCCACATCTTATGTTTTCTCACTTAAAGAACACTAGAATTATATCAATAAAATAAATAATAAGCAATTCAGATTTACCTTATTTTTTATGCTAAGATTGCAGTTCAGTCAGCAGTCTATGCCTCAGTGGTTAGTGTATGAGACTTTGCCCAATGTGTTTGAACAGTTTACATGTGCATAAGAAGGCTCACCACTATGTGACATTTTAATATCAAAGTTCGTAATGCCTATATCCTATCTCTTCCCAATTTCTAATTCCACATTTTAAATTCTGTTACACACAACACAATTCTGTGTGACAAATTTTGTGGATGTTAGTAATATTTTCATGCAAAACAGAGCAAAACAAAATATCCTCCAAAAATGGTTTCATCATCTCTGTTCCTTTCTTTCTTCCTTCTGTCTTCCCGCTCTCTTTCCTCTCTCTCTCTTCCTTTCTCTCTTCCTGTCTCTCTTTCCTTGTTTTTCTCTTTCTACTTCTTTTCCTTCTTTTATATCGTACTTTCTTTCTTCTTTTGCTTTTATTCTTTTGTTTATGTCTGAAGTCGAAGACTGATTGTAGTGGGTTATATAATGGCTCCATTTTTACTTCAAGGACATGGTATCTTTCTTTCCAGTCCACTGTTTTTAGCATGGGACTTTGACCCTCCCAATATGCCTTTAAGGTATCTGTGACTAGTTAATCATAATGTACCATGTACTTCAAATTTGCGAAGAGAGAAGACCTCAAGTGTTGTCACAACACACACATAATGGTGACTATGTGAAGAGATGAGTACGTTAATTAAATGTAATTTCACAACATGTATGTATATGAAAACATCACGTTTTTGTACCTCAACACAGTTTTTCTAACAAAAAATATCCGCAGGACTAGCTTTATGAGCTTGAGACCCCTTGTGCTGTCACACAAGACCCTACTCTCAGGGGAACACTGCTCTTCTTTTAACGACTTCATGAAATTCTTTGTAATTTTATCTTTGAACTTGTATTTTCTAAGTGAAGTCCATGAGAAAATAAAGCAGGCACATGAGCAGAAGAGACATGGCATGTGGCAGTGAGTGCAAACATGGGCTCAGGCCCAAGGGATAGAGGGCAATGAGTAGCTTGTAAATCAAGCGTTTGAACTAGCTAGAAAATTACAGAGAATGCCAGAGGAAATAATAAACTGCTATTGAAAATTAGCATTTAAAGGCAATTTTAGAGTTACAGAAAAATTATTTCTTTGAAGACTTAAGATTAACTTTCTCACAAGTGTCTTCACCTCTAGATATACTAAAACATACAGTATTTGGAAATAACTTCTGAGAACCATGTTCCAAAGTTTTCACATGTTATAAAATACACTTCACAGCTAGAGTAGTAATGATACCAGCAAACAAAAAAAATCCCAAATTTAAAAATTAGTGAAGAGAATTTGGAGCCTTGCGTTTGCCAAGTGAAACTGGCCTCACTTTCAATTATACTGCTTAAAAATGAAGTTTCTAAATGTATATATTTTGAAGACATAGTGAATGAATTTGTAGAAAACTTAGCCCTAAAACTGACAGAATTAATCAAATATCACATTTACAGAGCATTATTATTTATTGTATTAAATAGAATAATAGCTGAGATATTTACAGAGCATTATTATTTATTGTATTAAATAGAATAATAGCTGAGATATTTTTTCTATTGTTTGTAACATTATTTTCTTCCATCATGTTGTTACTCATATATTGACATTACTCCATTTCAAGATTTAAAATAATAAAAATATCTTAAAGGACATTTTTTTCTATTTACAAATTCATCCCCACCCAAGAATTTTTCTAATAGGAGCCCCATGTTTTTATTTCTCAGGATCCTGCAAGTTACGTGGTTCATCCTGGATATCAGATATAAGTTTAGACATTATGTCTGTGCAACATTCAGAAAGTATGGGAGAAACAAAGATTAAAAAAAAAAGGAAGCTTCATATAAGCTGTCTTTTTCTCTTAAAATATTGCTTATTTTTCCAGAAATTTCATCTAGTAGTTCTAATATCTTGTTGGACAGGATTGTATTACATGCTTTCATACTTTCAAGGAAATTTGTGAAGCAAAGCATTTTTAATTGGCCCCGTTACCACCCTGAAAAAACTCCTTTATGGATTTCTCCTTATAAGTGAAAAAGGGTGGATGGAAATTGAGATATCCATCAGGTGTTTTTTATTTTGTCAGTGCTGAGGCAATATCTCTGGTTCTGCACCTTATCATATTCAATGTACTCTTCTAATAATTATTTTGTAACATTTACTTTATTTTTCAAAAAATAAATACTGAGTTTTTGTTTAAATTTATTTTTTTCTCTGTCATCAAGAGAGATGGAGACATCAACTGAGAGAGAGAGAGAAAGAGACAGATGGCATCCCTAATAGGATTTTGACATTGCAATATATGCCCTGCCTTACCCCGCCCAAGCTGATGCCCTCCACACACAGGCAGGTCTCTAGACACACACCTAGAAACCTTCACTTCTGTGCCTCCATCCAGTCCCTGAATTTTATATGTAACATAACTCAAAATAATAGAAAAAAAAGCATCCCTAAAAATAATTTTTAGGAGAAATAAAGGAAGATAAGTATATAATAATATGCATTTAGATATATTTACATGAGACACATTGAATTGATCAATGTTTGTCTCTGTGTTCAAAGCAAATATTATACATGCCAATTAAAATTGGTTACACTCCAAAGAAGCACATCACCATCAGTAGTGCAATTCTCTAAATTAGAAAATATTCCTAGTAATGAGTTCAAGAAAATGAACTGATTTCTCTTTATTTATACTGAAGTCAAATTCCCAAGGGGGAAAAAAGTATGTATTAAGAACATGCTATGTGGGGACCAGCAGTTAGTATAATGGCTATGTTGCTGAACTCCCATGTCAACCGCAGTTTGAGTCCCGGACTCAGTGGCTTAAATTCACACCAGGTGCATGTGCGTGTGTGCCCAGGATCCCGAGAAAAGAATGGAGGAGAAGGGATTGCGGCGTGGCCATCCCTTCTGGGGGGTGATTTCTCGCTTTCTGTCTCTCTGTCTTTCTGGCAAGCGCAAGCGCCCTATAGCAAAAACCTCTAAAAAAAAAAAAAATGCTATGTGAAAAGCTGGACTCTAAGCCTGTATAAGCAAACTCGTATTTTTAAGGTATGGATATTCTAGGGGAATATTGAAATCTGTGCAACTCTTGGGCAGGAATATCAGAAGTCTTTGAAGATACCGAACATCCCTAGCACCTACACTTTCTTAGCAATCCTTCACTATCTATATAGGAGCCAAAACATTCCAAGAAATGCCCTAATAGAAGAGGCCAATCCTTTCCCAGAATAGCCATTGATTTTGCATAATTCTTTCTAATTCAGAAAAATTTATTTATTTAAAATTTGATTACTCTTTTTTGTTATTGCCCATTTCCAGAGTTTTGGTAATGCCTGCTTTTGCCCATGTAAATTTTTTGCATATTCTTACCAAAATAAGCAATTCTTCAGATGCCTTATGGATTGTCACTCTTCTTTACTATACCCATGCTTTGTCCTTGGCATAGGAAGCCTTAATTCTGTCCCACACATACCTACTCACTTGTGAAATTCAAGTCAAAGAATATTTCCTTCAATCTTTTATTTTCACTTCTGATTAGATTTTTCGTTGTTTGAAACCAATTGTATCATTTATCCAAACTTTCCCTCCACACAAAATTGGTAAAGTTACTTGTTCTGTTTAATCTTTACTTTCTTAATTTGTAAATTGAGGACATATTAGAATAGTATGCAGAGTTTATGATCACTCATGATTTTGGGGGGAAACTATTTTTTTAAAGAATTATTTTATTTAACTTTATCTATCTGAATTATTTTATTTAACTTTATCTATCTGTCTATCTTTCTATCTTAATTTGACCAGAAAGGACAGTGTGTGTGTGTGTGTGTGTGTGTGTGTGTGAGAGAGAGAGAGAGAGAGAAAGCAAGAAGCCACCAGTTCTGGGACACCAACCACAGTCGGCCTTGTGGGAATCCAGAGTCCTTAACCACCACGCCACGTTCCGGACCCTGATTACTATAATTATTATTGTTGGATAAGACAATGTATGAGATGCGTTTATCACTGTACTTGCCTCAGAGTAAGTTCTCAATAAATGTTTATTATAATAATTAGTATAGCATAATATGTAGTAATGTAGTTTAGATTTTCTCAACAATCTTTCTGTGTTAGTTATATGATACTTAGAAAGCTTAAAATTTACATTCAGCATTTTATTACCTGTGTAGCATTTAGTAGGAACTCAATAATTATTTCTTAAAAGAATAAATAAATGAATGTATTAATCCTTCACGATACTGGGTGGAAGAAGGTTTCAATGTGAATTTTGGAATCAGTATCTCCTCCTGAGTTCATTTTTTTTCTATATTTGGATAGCCTGAGTTAAAGTTAAAAATTAAATTAATCTTGTTCACCACTATACCTCCAGCCTAGGTATTAAAATTAAATGGCAAATAATTAAAATCATGGGCTCTGTTTTATGTAGTTATTTTTTTATTATTTTATTTTATAAATATGCAGGAGGAGTAGATGAGCCATGCTCTCTCTGCAGCTTTGTCCTTTTTCCCACTGCTCACTCTGCAGTCTGGCCTGTCCTGGCTCAAAGGCAGCAGGGAGGGGTGAAACTCTCCAGTTCCCAATTAAGGCACCTGAGATTTGAGAGGCATGGAGGAGGAGATGAGCTGTGCTCTCTCTGTAGCTCCATCCTTCTCCCTGCTACTCACTCTACAGTCTAAAATCATGGGCTCTTATAATTTATATATTACTAAAAATCATTTTTCAGCCTGCTTATTCACAGCATAACACCAGCTTTATAAAGTTAAAATGGACATTACTTCAACTGTTGGCACTCTTACTGGAAAGAACACATTGATAGTTGTAAAATAAATAGTGTACTGTTTCCAAAGCAAGTTTAGTATCATTGTTGCTGCCTAGGTATTAGCTCAGGTCACAAAACGATAGGCACCAACCGTCATGATTCAAAGGGGTGTGTGATTTTTTCACCCCCAAAGATAGCAAAGTTTATAGGAGAACTGGTTTATAAACCTCACATGATCTCAGGAGTATGAAAGAACTTGAAAAGTCTGAATGAAAAAGTTCAAAATTAGATAAATTTTAGAAAATTGTGTCTGAGTCTTCTAAATTCTCCCCTTTCTTGGGGAGCTCAGAGTATGCCTTCCTTTTTTGCTCAAGTCTTGGAAAAGAAGGCTTCAGTAGGGTGACTTGGAGAGTTTTATATGTGTACATTGGAACTTAGGTGACAGTGTAAATAGATTGTTTGAGTCAAAGGAAAAAATAATTCATGGAAGATTGTAATCGATCAGCTATTTTGACAGCATAATGAAGACATCAATGCTTGGTGAAGACTATCATCTAGCATTTATCAGGGCAAATGATGTGTGATTATGTTCATTCAGACCCACAGTGACAGAGAGAGAGAATAGATGTAGACCTACTTAAAATTCTATTTAATGGTCAGATGAGAGAGTAAACTCAGGAGAAAGATTCTGAGAAGGCTTCATTTTATATGTGCATTTTTGCAAGAAGACTTTAAAGCATTACATGTTGGATATACATTTAGCTACATTAAAATAATGGCAGTTTTCAGCTAGCAGATCATTAGCAATGACAGGAGATTGCATTACATAATATGTCATAAGAAGAAGCTTTCGGTTTTAAACCAGGACTAGAAAGCAACAATGGATTAGTACATTATGAACATTAGAGGGAGAAAAGAAACGAGGCAGGAAAACAGAGAAGGACCTGTCCACTAGCCTTTATCCCTCTTCTCAGTGCAGCAGCCAGCATGAAAAATCCAAGCACACTAGCAGGAATAAAGTAAAAATTGAATGTTTGGACATTTAATTATTGAAATAAAATAAAATAGTTGACCCACTTAAAATAAAGAAAAAATGTATTATTTAAAAGTGATCTGGGGTGCCAGTAGGTGGGGTAGTGGTTAAGGTGCTGGACTCCCATATGGTCAATCATCTTCTGAGTCCTGAACCTGGTGGCTTGAAATTCATGCTGGGTGCATATGCATGTATGCCCAAATTCCCAAGAGAACAATGGAGGAGAAGGGATTGTGGCATGACCATCCCCCTGGGGTGGCGATTTCTTACTTTCTGTCTCTCTGTCTCTGTCTCTCTGGAAAACGCATGGACCCTATGGGGTCAGCAGATGACATACCAGTTACATCACTGGACTCCCACATGGCCGACTGCAGTTCAAGTCTCAGACCTGGTGGCTTGAAACTCATGCTGGGTGCATGTGCATGTATGTACAGGATCCTGGGAGGAGAATGGAGAAGGGATTATAGAGTGGCCATCCCCTTGGGGGTGATGTCTTGATTTCCCTCTCACTGTCTCTGTCTGTCTCTCCAGTGAGCGTACACGCTCTAAGGCTAAACCGTCTATAAAACAAAAAAAACCCTCAAAAATAAAAGTCTGAAAACTCAATGAGGACATGTCTAAATAGACGAGAAGAGACAGAAGGAAAAAATCAAGCACACAGAGTGCCTTACAATGGGTCAAAGAAAGAAAAGAATGGAGTTCATTTCTATTAATATCTAATGAGTCCCACTTGTTCAATATACAAATTACATAACATTTAAAGTTTCGAAATACTTTATATTCCCACTTGTCCACTGTCATCATTTTGCTAATGAGAACACTAAGATACAATATGGTTAAGCATTTTTCCAAAGTCACATGCCTTTCAATGGCAAATTGAGTTTAGCGAATAAGTCTCACAATTCATAGTTACTGGTGGCAATAAAAAGGATTGGCCTTACAAAAACTTTATAATATGTTCGAATGTTTATTTTTTATTTATCCTTGTGTCATCAATTTCCAATGGCCCAATTTCTATCCACAGAAGTCCAACTGCTTTTTTCTTTTGTCTTTACATGTGTCCCCATACTATCTTTCTCACAAAAAAAAAAAAAAAAAAAAAAAAAAAAAAACTTTCCAAAATTAATCTGGAAATGGGTGCAACTATTCTACTGAGAGAAGTTTACTGCCTTAGTCCTAAGAATGGTTTTATAATGTAAGGAATAGTTGTAGCATTGGAAGAATCTACCAAGATCTTCTCTATTCATTAACAATGTCATGTTTCATTTATTCATAAGACCAGTTGTCATTCTAAATAAGACCAAATAGCTTAGTTTTGAAACCTTCATAGGTAATATACTAGTTTTGGAGCATAACCATATATTAACATCATCTTTTGCACACATTGACTATCATTTCTACACTACCATATTACTTGAACTGCAACTATTTGTAAAAATATACCACGATTTAGATATTTCATTTATTGACTTATTTAATAATTCTGCCTTTAGAGTTTTTCTTGTACTTTGAAGCACATTTCTTCTTTCTGTTGCTATTCTGTTTTGTTTTTTCCCCTGTTATTGTTTTTCAAAGTTTACATAATTATTTCTCCCACAACTGAGAGAGATAGAGAAAGAGAGAGCGAGAAAGAGGGGAGAAAGGAAACAGCACCCCCAACAAAATCTTGATACTTCCAGCCTTCAGCCAGTCCAAGATCAGAGACAAGTATGTGCCCTGCATACTCAGGGAGTTCTCTGGACTTGAACTGAGAACCTTCTCCTATAAGATTGTCTCAGAGCATTGTGTTCTACTGCAATGCCACTACTGAGCCCCTCTCCGTTTATCATTTTTACATGTTGTTAAACCTTATAGGGCCTCTGCATTTAATGGTAAGTTCCGACTGATTTATGCAGGAATTTACTTATTAACACTGAAAACTGGATAGTCCATAGAATCTTTACCTTATCTGGAGAGCCAGTCTTTTGAAAAAGAGACAGGAAAAAAAAAGAGAAGCTATGGAATAAGAATCACATTGAAATGCTGTCACAGAATAATTGTGGTGAGTGGCTGCTGCTGCCTCTTCTGTGGAATAATAACCAATGAAGTTTATAGCATCAGCACTTCTGTCCCTCCAAAACACTTCAGAGGTGTATTGGATACATCTTCTGGCTCCACTGCCAGAGCTGCCACTTAGTGACTAATGGTTGAAGTAGCTTTTGTGATAAAGACAGCAACAGCCCCGGAGGATGACACTAGTTCAAATTCCTATCTATCATAATTTTCTGTATCATTATGTGTAAGTAATTTTACTTCTCGTGGTTTAAATATTCATATTTTTTGGAGGGGAGAGGTTTTTTTGCTTTAGGGCGTGTGCGCTCGCCAGACAGACAGAGAGAGACAGAGAGATAGAAAGCGAGAAATCACCCCCCAGAGGGGATGGCCACGCCTCAATCCCTTCTCCTCCATTCTCCTCTCGGGATCTTGGGCACGCACGCACATGCACCCGGCGTGAGTTTTAAGCCACCAGGTCCAGGATGTGAACCGCAGTCGACTACGTGGGAGTCCAGGGACATAGCCATTACGCTAACTGCTAGTCCCTAAATATTCATATTTTTTAAAGTCAAGATCATTTTTGCTATCAAAAAAACTGTAAAAGTCAGACAAACTATTAAATATTTTTGTGCACAGGTACACACATACACACACAAACACATGTGCTTAAAAACATTGGAACAAGAGAACTCTGGGTTTATAAAATCATTACACAAGGAAACAGAAGAAGGGAAGTCCAGGAGATGAATTTAACATTTAAAATTATTTGCCTCCAATTCACTATTTTCAGAGCTATCAGTAGAATTTTTATCAATTTCTTATGGATATATAGTCAAATAGGAGAGCATGTGGCTCACCTAATTTGGTACATTGGTAAATTCCTTCTACTTGCACATTTAGTTGTGACTGAATGATAAACTGAAAGTAATTTATCACTTGGGTATCCTAGAGAAAATCAAATTCTGAAATTAAATTCATATGATTCCAGATTGTCAATGCCCTGCTTGTCTGCAGGAAATCAATGAAAATAAATCTCTTTAAATTTGGAAGATAATCATAACTTAGAATTTAAAATAAAATATTAGTACATGCAGGATCAAACAAAGCCTCATCACACACACACATAAACACACACAATAAAACAAGATAAGATATGGAAAGGTAAAATACATGAATGGGAAATGATGCACCTATGAGAACTTTAGATACTATGAGCACTTTGGATGCCTTATATACTTACATACTTTAGAATAAGTGGATGTTTCATGATAAAGGAGATTAAAGACAGGCTTGAAAATGTCAGTGGAAGAATATTCAATATAAGATTTCTTTTCTGCTTCTCACTTTTTTCTGAATTTTATTTTATAATTTCTTACATTTTATTGTACAGATTTATAGCATATAATATGACTTTTCAAAGCATGCAAGCAATGTGTGATAATCAAATCAAGGATATTATCATGTACAACTTTTTAGACAAAGAACCTTACATTCTGAAGTCTGTTAAGCCCTTTTCCCTCGAGCCTCACTCACCTAACCTTTCCACCTAAATACAGTCTCTGGTATCCACATTTGTACTCTCTACTGTTATATCTTCAATCTTTCCATTTCTGCCATAGACTTCATACAATCAGTATATATTGTGCAGGAACATACAGTGTGTTTATCCTTTGTAATCTGGCTTATTTTACTCAACATTAACTCTTCTATATTTGTTCATTAAGTATCAAATGACAGAGTCTTGCAGTTCTTTATGATGGAATAGTATTCCATAGCATGTATATGCCACATTCTTTTAATCCAATCATCAGTTGATAGGAGGGAAGATTAACAAGAAATATTTTTATGAGAATAAGGTCATAAGTACACCATAAAAACTTGTTCTTGAGAAAGAATTCTTTAGAAAGAAAGATATAAGTTGACAATCCCAGCAAAAATTAAGAATGTATTGAGTTGTCACTGTTTTAAAGGGCAAAGAATATGAAAACAACTAATAGAAGGGACGTGTTATCAAACCCAGAACAAGGACTGTTGGGCAAGAACTCTCTTTTGACTCACTCACCAAAATTGGGAGAGTATTCTATGGCTCTCCACTGAAACGGGAACGTGCCATTTATTTTCTGTTCTCATGATAAAAGCCATGAGTTTGTGGCTGAAGATGAATGAATTGCCACATTGACCCCAAGGACAGTGGGGCTATCCATGGTACTGAGTGGCATATTTTCTAGGATATAGGTCTTAAAAAGCTGTACCTGTGAGTCCACGAAGCATCTTTCTTTCTTTCTTTTTTCTTTCTTCCTTCCTATCTTCCTTCCTTCCTCCCTTCCTTGCCTCCTTCCCTCCCTCATTCCATCTTTCCTTCCTTCTTTCTTTCTCTTTCTCTCTCCCTCCCTCCCTCTTCTCTCCCTCCTTCACTCTTTCTTTCTTTCTTTCTTTCTTCCTTCCTTCCTTCCTTCCTTCCTTCCTTCCTTCCTTCCTTCCTTCCTTCCTTCCTTCCTATCTTCCTTCCTTACTCCCTTCCTCCCTTCCTTGCCTCCTTCCCTCCCTCATTCCATCTTTCCTTCCTTCTTTCTCTCTCTTTCTCTCTCCCTCCATCCCTCCCTCTCCCCTCCCTCCTTCACTCCCTCATTCTCTCTCTCTTTCTTTCTTTCTTTTTTTTTCTTTCTTTCTCTCCTTTCTATATTAAGAGCATATTAACTTATTTCTTCAGAGAGAGACAAAGAGACTTCCAACAGGTTCCCCATACCATGATCTACTCCAGTCTTAACCATCCAGTGTCATGGGTAGGGGTTCATGTACCACACACTTAAAAAGAAAACTTACTTTGAATATTTAATTATGAGGTTTCATTACCCACCCCAGTCTTAGCCATCCAGTGTCATGGGCATGGGTTCATGCACCAAATGCTTGGGAAGAAAACTTACTTTTTTTTTTTTTTTTTTTTTTTTTTTTGCGAGGTTTTCGCTATAGGGCGCGTGCGCTCGCCAGACAGACAGAGAGAGACAGAGAGACAGAAAGCGAGAAATCACCCCCCAGGGAGGATGGCCACGCCTCAATCCCTTCTCCTCCATTCTTGTCTAGGGATCTTGGGCACGCACGCACACGCGCCCGGCGTGAGTTTTAAGCTACCGGGTCCGGGACGCGAACCGCGGTCGACTACGTGGGAGTCCAGCGACATAGCCATTATGCTAACTGCTGGTCCCATCGGGAAGAAAACTTACTTTGAAGATTCAATTATGAGTTTCATAGTTATGCATGTTCATATATACACCAACAGATTCATCATACATGAAGAGAACTTCCAGCTAATATCTTCTGAAGACATACCTTCTTTTTTATTCATGTAAATTGTTAATTATTTAGAAAACATAATAGCTATGTTTTTAAATAAATAATTTTATTCTTTTATAAAAAATTACAGTGTGTGAAACAAATTATTGTAGAAAACTGATATAGGAGGGAAATTTATTAAAAAAACTCCACTTATTTTAAGTATGTAAGAATGTTATTATAGTATTTCTGGTATAAAAGGACATTTTAAATTGACAAAGCAAATTTTTGACATGCTATCAATACCTCATGTTATATGTAATTTTCTTAAGTCAGAAAGGAATTATCTTAAACATAAAATGTCCTTGTATACAGAAACAGAATCAGTTACTGCCCGAAGTCAGAATAGAAAGTCTCAAACAGTGAACTAAGAGACATCAGAAGCAGATGATACTTTAATCACCTTTTTGTGTTTACAAGAAAAAGAAAATCCAAACCTCTTTTGTAAATGCTCTTTTCTCTGCTGTAGTTTATAGCCAAATAATCACTAAATGCTTTGCTAAGAACTATTTGTCATATATGTGTTTGCTATTTTGCTGTTTCCTAGTTTGATGGAAATTTATATCCACTAGGATGTGCTGAGGCATAGTCTATACACATCACCACAGCTCTGTAACCACGTTGTCAAATGATCTGTTTGCTAACCATGAAGTCACATAAGGAAATGAAAGCTCTCCGGCTTGATTCATGAGACAAATACTAAGAATTATACTAAGTCTTCTAAAGCTTTAGTGTGTGGTCACTGAAATACAGCAATGATATTAGCACTTCCCAGGAATTTTTTTTTTTATATAAAAGTACAATGTAGATATAAAATTATTAAGATTCATAAAGGGGTATGAGTCCTAAAGCTTTACTCATTAAAATAGTAAAAAGGAAGGATTTAAAAGTCATCTTAAATACTTACTATGTGAGCTTAAAAATTATGCCTTTTAGGTGTGTTTTATATCAGCATTCCTGTTAACCTTCCACAATTAGCAACTTAATCACCCAAAAATATTTAATATATCAACAGCTTAATGGATTCTGCGAAGTAGTCATTTTGGGGAAACAGAAATCAAGATTTCCCACTGATAATTCGGCCTCCAGCACACAAAACTCGCGTGGAGAGGCAAAGGGAACAGGCCTTCTTGAAGACACAGCTTCATGGATTCTGCGAAGTAGCCATTTTGGGGAAACAGAAATCAAGATTTCCCACTGATAATTCGGCCTCCAGCACACAAAACTCGCGTGGTAGGAAGACCCCTTTCAGGTCTCCTGTCTCTGTACCTGTCTTTGTCTCTCTCTACCTCTGTCTCTGTCTCCTCTCTTTTTATAAAATTTTTGCTTTTTAGAATGTGCCATGCAGTTTTCCAATTTTTGGTTTTTACTGAAATTTTTTTGAATATTAATTTTTTTAGTTTTATTGAAAAGTTTTTATCTTCGTTTTTTCTTCTCTTTTTCTGTTTCTTGTTTGTTTTTGCTGTTGTTGCTGTTGTTTCTCTCTTTCTGTTTCCTTTTCTTCATGCTCCTCAATGCTCAGATTGAACTTTCAAGTTTGGGAAGAAACCGACCATCAACCAGATGACTAGAAATCGCTGCAGGACCACAAGAAATATGGGAAAACAGGAAAAAACCTCTCCTCCAGGGAAAAAGGATAACTCCTCTTCATCCATACACAGTTCAATGGAATTCATGGAAATCTCTGATAAAGATTTCAGAACATTCATAATGGCAAAACTAACAGAGATGGAAGAGAAGAGAGACAATGAACTGCTGAAGAGGAAGGAGAAGGAAGTTGTCGAGTTCCAGGAGATGAGGAAATTTGTGCAAGATCTAAAAGAGGAATTTTACACTTTACGAAAGAATCAGATGGAACTGTTAGAGATGAAGGAAGTCAAAATCTCCCTTGAAATTATTAAAAGCAGACTAGATCATACAGAAAATAGAATCTCAGACGTAGAAGAGAAAATTGCTAGCCTAGAAAAATCCACCATGAAGACTGAGAAAATGGCCCAAAAATTTGAGACTAATATACGAGAAATACTAGATACCATCAAATGTCCAAACATCCGGATAATAGGCATCTCAGAAGGCTAAGAGACTCATAAGGGCATTGATAATCTATTCCATGAGATCCTGCAAGAAAACTTTCCAAACCTAGAGAGGCACTCAAAGATTCAGTCCCAAGAAATACAGAGGACCCCAAATAGAATCAACCCGAGAAAATCTCCTCCAAGACACATTATAGCCAGATTGACCAAAACTACAGACAAAGACAAGATACTAATATTGGCAAGAGAAAAATGGCAAGTTACCTACAAAGGGTATCCCATCAGACCATCAGCAGATCTCTCATCGGAAACAATGCGAGCGAGGAAAGAATGGGAAAATATATTCAACGTGTTAAGGGAAAAGCAATTTCAACCGAGAATACTGTACCCAGCAAGATTATCATTCATTTGGGAAGAAAAGACACGAACATTCCCAGATAAACAAAACCTGAAAGAATTTACCAGCACCAGACCAGATCTCCAAGAAGTTCTTAAGGGAGTACTATGTCAGTAAAATTAAATGCAGACACACAGAAATAAGAGTTCAAAAACTAAGAAAATGGGCAACTTAATTGTAGGGACAATGTCTGGAGATGAATATTATATCCCAGAATTCAATCTGGAAGATCGAACCACAACAGAAGAAAGATTAAGTACATGAGTCTGAACTGATGAAACAACATTCTGTGACTTGACTAAATATTGCTGCTTTTCTTCTAAGCTTTGTTGTCCAGTTTTAAAAGATTTTTGTCCTGTCTTGAGCTGTCAATAAGTTTATGTACCTACTATTTCAACAGAATACTAACCTGTTTCTAGGCTTTAAGTTTCAAGGTAATATCATTACCAGTTCAAAACTGCTTTTCTTGAAATTATCAGCTTAACTTGCTATTGAAAGTAGTTAGATTACTTATGATATTGTGTGATCAACAAAATGTTGGGGGAAAAGGAATGGAAGACAACTGAATATAGCAGAGATAGTGTAATAAGAGAGTGGGAAAGGGCAGAGGGTCAAACATGGGGTAAAAAAACACATATATACATAATACATATATATGAAAGTAGAAATGGAATATTATTGATGATAACATGCATGATTAAGCCACTGTGCAGTTTATTCTAGATGAGAAACCACATTTAGTATGTTGTCATGATGCTCAGGGAATGAATGTTGAGTAATAAAAAAAAAGTTTCAGGAGAAAAAAAAAAAACAGCAAAACTGTTCATATCAAAATTTAAAAAAAAATTGCATATTCGATGACTGCAGTAAGGTATATAGCCACAGCTAGGTACTACTTTATAGTATGTTCATTCTACTCACTGAGGTTTATGCCTAAAGTCAGACTTGGGTTCAGGTATAGGTATATATCAGCTGTGCTAGCTATTGGAAATATTTAGACTAATTAAGTTCATTAGCAAATCAATTAAATGGAGGGGAAAGGCATAGAAAGCAACCATGGATACCAGAGACAATGTGGGAGGAGGGTGGGACATGGCAGAGGGTGAGAGATAGGGAATCAAGGATGGCAAAGCAAAAAAACAAAGTATACAAGACATAAGAAATGGAAAATTATTTGCTGATAACATGTATGTTGATGTGCTTGATTGAGCCAATATACAGTGTATTTTGGATGGAAAATTCATTTGTATACTGTAATGATATATAGTGAATTAATGTAAAAAAATAAATTTAAAGAGAAAAAAATTTAATATATCAAACTTAAGATACTGTGCTTGAAATATGTTCAAATCAACATGCTATGATTATTATGCTCAGTCTACCTTATCAAACATACTCTGATATTATTGAAAGTTTAGTTGGACAGCAAATGAAAATAGTCTTTGACATAGTGTTTAAAAACCAACAAATTTCAGGACCAGCAGACAGCATAGCAGTTAAGTCACTGGATTCCCACATGGCTGACCACATTTCGGGTCCCAGACTTAGTGGCTTAAAACTCATTCTGGGCACATGTACCTGAGATCCCAGAGGAGAATGAGAAAAAGGAATTGCAGAGCAGCCCTCTCCCCTGAGGAGTGATTTCTCATTTTCTCTCTCACTGTCTCTCTCTTTCTACAGTGTGTGCACATACCCTAAGGCAAATCCTCTACAAAAAAAAAATTCTATCCATTTTCTTTATATACAGATATATTTATTTAAATCAATATTTATTTCTCATCATCTTCTGGCCAAATAATTTTTTTTTTTTTGGAGAGGTTTTTCGCTATAGGGCGCGTGCGCTCGCCAGACAGACAGAGAGAGACATAGAGACAGAAAGCGAGAAATCACCCCCCAGGGGGGATGGTCACGCCGCAATCCCTTCTCCTCCATTCTTCTCTTGGGATCTTGGGCACTCACGCACACGCGCCCGGCGTGAGTTGTAAGCCACCGGGTCCGAGACGCGAACCGCGGTCGACTACGTGGGAGTCCAGCGACATAGCCATTACGCTAACTGCTGGTTCCCTAGCCAAATAATATTTTGAAGAAAGACTGCTCAAGTATAAACTAATCTAAGTTTAATTGTGCCTTAAAATTGGGACTAGTATTTGTGTGTAAACTTAGTAAACTTATTCAGTTGCTCGTACCAAATAAATGACTCCTATTAATTGTTACTTCTCTGTCAAAATATAGGTATTTATTTATCATGTTCTCATGGGTTTGAGGATACTCCTTCTATTAAGCATTTTCTAGAGAAAAAAGTAAGTGTAACTAGTCCTATATATGATTTACAGGTCTCTAAATATGATGATCACTGTGGGCCATGTATTGTCCATATTCAGTTAGTTTCAGGGTTGGATCAGAAAGACTAGAGTCCCAGAGGGAGTCAAGAGGGAATAAATGTAATACAAGGGAAGAGGGATTTATAATCTTAGGGACACTTCAGGTTTATCTTTCCTTAATTACCACCTCTTAATCGAAGGAAAAAATCTGTGACTTGTTTTTAACCAACAGGACATGGCAATAGTTATGAGATGGCCACATACCTCATTATATAACATTCCATCTTTTGGGGGGGTGGGGGAGAGAGAGACAGAGACAGAGAATATTCTCATGGGCTTAATGAAGAAAGAAGTAATATTGGAAAAGTCTAAATAACAAGGAATTTCAGGTGGCATCTAGGATCTGAGTGGTCTCCAACTAATAGAGCAACAGTCATAGGGCCTCAAGGAAATAAATACTGGCATCAATCTGATGATCTCAGAATTCATCCTCATTAGGATTTTTCACAGTTGAGCCTCCAGGTGAGAGTGCAGTCTGGTTAAGGTATTAAGCAAAGGGTGTAAATAAGTGGTGCACAATCTTCTGCCTCTCAATATCTATAAAAAAAATGCATCGTTTGTAACTAAATGTGTAGTAAATTGTTACACACTAATCCCTGAGTTAAAAAAAGATACTCCCTATTCCCTTCAGTGGTGATAGGATAAAATGTCTTCCTCAAGATGTCTCATTATATACATGCAAATATTTCAAAATTCAAAAGCAATCAAAATCTTCAGACTTTTGGCCTTAAGCATGTGGATAAAGGATAGTCAACCTCCATAAACATCTCTGTAAGAGTTGAATTATTATGATAATTATTACTATTATTGCTGCTCATTATTATTCATCATTAAATTGATCTGCTTCTATGTATCCTCATCCCACTTCTGAGGCACAAACATTATGTTCTTCATCTAAAATCTCAGGTCTCTCCAGTATGCTCTCCTGCGTCCTTGACCAGGTTGTCTCTGTACTGCCCCCTGCCTAACAGTCTCAGGGTGCACTGGCCAACCTTTCTAAATTCTTTCTTCCTTTTCATTGCCAAAAAATATTTAAGATTGTTTGTTACTATCAAGTCTCTTTTGAAGCACCTCCCTCTAAACAGGACCAGCAGTTAGCATAATGGCTATGTCACTGAACTCCCATGTAGTCAACCGCAGTTCAAGTCCCAGACCCGGTGGTTTAAACTCATGCCGGGCACATGTGCATGCATGCCCAAGATCCCGAGAGGAGAATGGAGGAGAAGGAATTGTGGCATGGCCATCCCCCAGGGGGTGATTTCTCACTTTCTGTCTCTCTGTCTCTCTGTCTCTCTCTTTCTGGTGAACGCACGCACCATATAGCAAAAATCTCTTAAAAAAAAAAAAGCACCTCCCTCTAATTGAGCTCCAGTGAGTACTGTTCTTAAACTCCTTTCTTTAGGGCACAAGTTGTTTTTTCCTTGACAGTTAGAATTCTGTGTATTCCTCTTTCTTGACCCTTTTTTTAAATGACTCAGTAGCATTTTCATGTTCCTGTTAATTGTTTCTGAAAAAAATATTGATGGAAAGCTAACTATTTCTAGGTACTGAGTTTTTAGATATATACAGATGAACAAATATTGTCTATATGTAAAAGGGCTTAGAAACTACTAAAATGATGGTTTCATACAGAATAATATAAAAAAATTTAGTCAAGGCATAGAAAGTAAACTAGAATAGTTAGGAAAGGCTACCCCTCGATCTACAGCTTGAAATATATATTAAAAAGGTAAAAGAAAAGAGAGAAAGTTAAAAGGCATGAATATTTATTTATTTCTTCCATCACAGAGGGAGAAATAGGTACCTCAGCTTAAGCCAGCCCAGACTATACCATATGCCTGCTATGTGTAAGAGGCCTGGGGAGGACCAGCCGATGGCGTACTGAGTACATCATTGAACTCCCTCGTAGTCGACCTTGGTGCAAGTCCCAGAGCCAGTGGGCATGCGTGCATGCATCCCCAAGATCTGGAGAGGAGAAAGGATTGTGGTGTAGTCACCCCCATGGGGAAGTCATTTTATACTTTCTGTCTCCCTGTCTCTCTGGCGAGTGCACATGCCTTATAGCAAAAATATCTCTGAAAAACAAGAGGCCTGGGGATGCAAGCCTAGGACCTTTCCATGTGCATCCCATTGTGTTACCATCACATCACTATCAGGATCTAAGGGTGAGTCATATATTTGTGTCTTGTGGGCTTTCTTCCACAAAGCTGTGATTATTCCATTCTCAATCTGAGTTGATCTAATCAACTTTGTGGTTGGGAGCTAAATCCAAATTTTATCTGGATCAAAATTCTAAAACATACCCATTATTCTTGTTAGATCTGTTTTATTTTTTGCTGCAGAGATTAGTGAAATATATATATATATATATATATATATATATATATATATATATATAATTGCTTACTTGAATTGCAGTTTTTGTCTATATACATTCATTTTAAAGTAATTTTGACCAGTACTTTAGTTTCCCTTAAATTAATAAATAATCTAATTACAGGCACCAACTCAGCTTTCTCTTGTCTGTCTCCTACCTTTTACTGACTAGACTGGGCACAATGTATACGTATGTTATGTCCTCAAAGATACTTATTGAACTGAATTCCAACCTAATGATGTGGACTTCTTTTTTACTTTTTATTTAAAATTTATTTTTATTTATTCTTTTTTCTTTTTAATATTTTTTACATTCATTCACTGTGCATCATTACAGCATACAAAATGAATTTTCCCTTCATGAATACACTATATAATAGTTCAGTAAAAGATATTACCATACATATTATCATCAACAGATACTTTTTCATTTTTGTGTCCCTTAAATATTTTGCTTCTTTCTTTTTCCCCTTGATTCCTTCCATGGTGTGGACTTCCTATGACACAGCAGAGGAATTTAGCTCAAGGTATTTGATACTTATGATTCAAGTGCTTCTAAGCACAGACAAATGAGTATAAATAAGTGAGTGTATCATAGTGAGATGATTTCTTTTGTGTCTTTAGTTCTAGAAGGAACTGCTTTATGTTTTTCCTTTACTTTGAAAAAAAGTATTTTCATTTCCATAGTCAGTATGAAGGCAATTCACAGCCATTATTAACACTTTTCAGAGAAACAAAGATAATTTCATTTTTACTTTTAAATGTTATGAATTTGACAGTTCCAGATCTCCTATCCTAGTACAAAGAATTTATAAATTAAATTGAATTAGGAAATCTGAAGGAGAAATAGAGGATTTTTTTGCATAGATTTCTGTTTTTCACTCACTATTCTTTTTAGTTACACAATTTTTAGTGATTTTCCAATTTTAGTACAAATAGAATAAATTTTGAAAGAAAACCCAGAAGACACATATATTTTGTGTATGTCTTTATGAGAAGTTGTCTATTGCAGCAGGGAGAATAGTTTGCCGACTTGCCATCATGATTCATTACAATCGTTATTGCTTCACATAAAGAGGGATTTAGCCTCAAAAATAAAGCAGAAGGACTTTGGGAACTGCTAGTTAAAATGAAATGAGAGTCTGAATTGTGCTAATGCAGATAAAGCAGTCTTGACAGGAATATCTTTAGACTGAATGTACCAATCATTGCTATTCTCTAAAAAATAAGTGATTGCATTTTAATTGCCAACTCAAAACAACACCATTTGGGGTAAATTACAAAGTTCATAGCTGAATGTAGAACTGAAATTTAATGTATAGATGAACATCAAGCAAGTCAAGGATGAAAATTTGCCAGTGAACTTAGAAATTGCCTGGATCATTTTAATGTAGCCATAGCATAAATCAGTATGAAGAATAAGTAAATGCAGTAGAAAAACGTCTTTAGTTTCATTAGAGAATGAAAAAGTGTGTGCATGTAGGAGAGAGAGAGGGAGCAAGATACTTTCGACAGAATCTCACCATGCTGGGACCAGCAGTTAGCATAATGGCTATGTCGCTGGACTCCCATGTAGTCGACCATGGTTTGAGTCCCTGACCCGGCAGCTTAAACTCATGCCGGGCACATGTGCATGTGTGCCCAAGATCCCAAGAGGACAATGGAGGAGAAGGGATTGCGGCGTGGCCATCCCCCTTGGGGGGTGATTTCTCGCTTTCTGTCTCTCTGTCTCTTTTCTGGCGAGCGCACACTCCCTGTAACAAAAACCTCACCAAAAAAAAAAAAGAAAAAGAAAAAGAAAATTTGACAGTGAACTTAGAAATTCCCTGGATCATGCCACAATCCTCCTGCCCCAGCTCCCAGTTCCTGGAACCAAAAGAGCATGCCACCATTGCCTAGCCTGTTTAGGCTGGGCCAGAAAACCAAACTCAGATCTCAGCCACCATGTAACAGCTCCAGTTCATTTATACCACTACAACCAGGCCACAGATAGTCTTTTGCTACCTTAATTTACTAAATTTAAAAGCACCTTGATAATGTAGTACACTTTCACTAGTTATAAAAGTGCTTTTTTGAAAGTCTTTACTACTTGTTGTAAGATAGTTGTGCAGGTATTGAATAACCCTTGAGGGGCTGAGTTTCTTTTATATTATCAAGTGATCTCATCAGGATTATATGTTTTATATAGTCAAGGTCCATATTGATTGGCTCCACCTCAGCCATACTCAGTCAAAGGTATCAATATTTGACATAGTAATTTAAAAACTTTTTTTAGGTTATTTTAGTATAAACTGATGTTTAAGCATTATGGCTCAGAACCAGAGAAAGTTTTTATACTTAATTATCTTTTATCACTATCAAAAAAGTAGAACACTTATTAAAAGGCATAATTATTAAGAACTTTAATAAGGTAGAAAAAGTCCTCATAAAATCCACAAAATTTGTACTCATAGCTTTGAGTTTTAGAATGTATTTTGATAAAAACATAAGAAAAATAAAACTTATGATTGATTCACAAAAAATTATTGAGGCTTATCCAAATAGCAATGTCCCAAATGCTGGGAATATAGTGATAAAACAAAACAAAACAAAACCAGAAAAATATTTCTTCCTTTGAAGCAGTGTCAACATTTTCTTTTACTACTGTCTAGTAGGAAGGAGAAAATAATATAAATAAACTAAAGCACCTTGATTAGTTGGTTTCATATATTTTTCAGTTTTTATTTGGTTTGAGGCAGTATCCTCTCAAACGTTGTTTTATGTAGGTTTTTTTTTTTTGTATTTTTGTCAAACATTCTTTATTGATCTTCTCTCTGCACCTATTCTCTGAGTCACAAATTGTGTGTATCTTAAAATTTTAAGCTATTTCCTATATTACTTTCAAGCTCTCTGGTGTATTTCTAGCCTATTTTTCTCTGTGCTTTAATGTAGATGTTTCCTACTCCCTATTTTCTAGTTCACCAATCTTCTTTTATGTTGTATTTAGTTTGTTGATAGATATTTGGTACTGTAGTTTTCAATAAATAAAGCTCTCAGATGAGATATTCTATCTTATACTATATTTTCTGTAACATAATTTAAAGTTATTAAAATACCTAACTTATAAAACCAATATCTACATCATTTTAACTGTGTTTGAATATGTTTCTGTTTGTTTTTCCCTGTCTCCCTATTTCTCTCTCTCTTTTTTTTCTTTTCTTTTTTTAGAGAGGTTTTTGCTATAGGGCGCGTACGCTCACCAGAAAGACAGAGAGAGAAGGCGAGAAATCACCCACCATGGGGGATGGCCATGCTGCAATCCCTTCTCCTCCATTCTCCTCTTGAGATTTTAGGCATGCACGCACACGTGCCTGGCGTGAGTTTAAGCCACCAGGTCCGGCACTTGAACTGCGGTCGACGACATGGGAGTCCAGCGACATAGCCGTTACGCTAACTGCTGGTCCCTTTCTCTCTCCTTTTATAAGAAAGACAGAGACAGGCATCCCTGAGAGGGTCTCATCAATCATTTCTCCATAGCCTCTAGCCAGCCAAGATCACAGGCGTACTGTCATGCCTAGGGCATTCGGGTTAGTATGTGGGATTCAAACCTGGATTTCCACGTGGCTTCATCACTTTTAACGCTGTGGCCTCTCTGTCCATTTCTCTCTCTGTCTCTCTTTTTCTGGCTCTCTATAATATTACACAGAAAGGAATTAATTTTCTTTCATCAGGAAATAATTTATTGCAAAATCTGTTTTAATCCATTTGAATCTGCTTCACTTATAGGTCTGTACCCTCAGGGCATATCCTCTCTGGCTCCACAACTCAAAATCTGGAATGCATTCATAGTTTCTCCTTTTTGGTAGTCTCTAAACTCCAATTTTCATTTTTTTCTAATGCAAAAAGAATCAAGTCTTTGCTGTCTTATCAATTATTTTTTGCTTGATTTCTCTAATTTTTACTCTGTGTACACACAGCTTATGTGTTGACAAATGCTTTTTTAGTTTCATATTGCTGTGGAAAAAAAAATTGCCAGATTTTTAAAAGCTAGAAGCACACAACTATTATTTCAGTTTTCCTAGGACAAGAGTCTGGACATGTTCAGCTGTTCCCTATGCCCAGAGTTTCACAAATTACCCCAAAGTGTTAGACAGATTTTTTTCTCATCTGGAGGCCTGAGTGGGGAAGAATTCATCCCCAAGCTCATCACAGTTGGAGGAATTAATTTCCTTGTGTTTGGATGAATGGGGAATTTTTTTCTGGCTGTCAGAGACTGCCCTCTGGTTCCAAAGGATGTTCACTGCTGACTTCATTTAGTCAACAGGAGACTCTCTAACTTCAGATAGAGTTCAATTCTTTACTGTGTGTATGTGTGTGTGCATGTGTGTTATTTTTGTTAATTTGTTTTAGACAGGATCTTGCCTCAGTCTCTGTAGTAATTGGGACTACAGGCATGCATCACCAACTTTTCATGATGTGGTAGGAATCAAATTCGGGCCTTCTATGTGGACTCAGCCTGCTGTGCAGTCACAGCTGGGCCTCAGTTCCTTTTTTAAAAGCCTTCACCTGAGGCCCACTGGTATAGTCCCACTTTTGATTACTTTAGAATTGACTGATTTGGAATCTTAATTACACTGGCAAAATGCTTTCACCCTTGCCATATTATCTTGGTTGGAAGTGAGTCATGTGACAAATCTGCACTCAAGGGAAAGAAGTTATACAGAACATGAGGAGGTTGTTAGGGTCATGGGGACCATCCTAGAGTCGCTCCTCCACAGATGACTGCTATGAAATTGCTCCCAGTATATCAGGTACCTTCATGTAATTTCCTTACATTTAAGTGCTTGGGTCTTCAATTTATGACTCCGTGATAGCCCTGAATTCAAATTCTTTTACCCCTACCCCCAATTTTGTGAGACTTTTTTGAGTCCTGTTCTGTTGTTTTCTCTTTGAGTTTGGGACCATGAAGTGAGTTGGCAAATATTTCATGAGGGAAAATTAGTCAGTTTTATTTCTCCCTCAAATCCTGTTGCTTATGTTGTTCTTTGAATTTTCAAATAGTGCTTTCTTATTTTAGTTACCTGACTGTGTGTGTTTTTTCTATCAAGTTTTTATAGTTATTCCCATGGGCATATTTTTTTCCAACACCAGCCTCTTCATCAGAGCTAGAGCAGAAGTTTGATAATACATACCTACTTTAATCTTTTGCAAAATTCAACTCTTTCTCCTTTAAAATTAGATTTCTTTTGTTTTATATAAGACACAACACAGAGTATAACTTGGAGGAGTTATTGTTTTCCTGCCCATAAGCCTTTTATTTAACTCCATTGATCCAGATGGATTGCTTCAGAATGTTAGTGTTTTAGTATGCTAAAGAAAGAAGTTAAAAAAGTTATTTTATATCAATCTTCACTCTCTCCTACCACATATATTTTAACATTCACACAGTAATTTTGTTGCTATCAGTGATAGTGAAAAAAGGGTGGTAGAAAAAAAGCCTTAATCAGTCTAAAATTGTCATTAGTTTTGTCATTATCAATCTTTGAGGAGGAAAATAGATAATTTCTCAATCATAATAAAGGGAAACCTCAAGCCCAATTCAAATCAGATCACTCTTAAAGCCCTTCCTGGAGAGATAGCTGAAGTTTTCACTAGTTACCATCTATATTCTTTATTTATGGTACAATGAAATGTTGTTTCAATTTCCTGAGGGAGTCTGGCACTAAAACAACTTTTAGTCCTCTAACTTACTTTCTGAAGGTTGAAATGCTCCTCAATTGAAGTAATTTGCCAGTAGATATATATGAAAGTAATAATATTCCTTTAGTTAGATTCAATTAAATGTAATTAATGGCATCACTAATGTATAATAATATCTTTGGAGAAAACAGTGGAATATAGCAAGTCACTGGAGCCAGACTGATGAGTTCCAACATTTGGAGAAGTTACTTTAACCATTTGAGAGTTATTCTCCTCTTCTATAAAATTTGGATTATAATATTAATGCCATATGTATGTAATTCATAATAAGAATTATTAATGTGAAATGTGTAAAACACATTTATAAGATAAATCCATTTTTATTACTCTTTCCTCTGACAAGTCCGGTATTTATTCTGCTATTTCTCTCTCCTGTCAGGGTTGGGTCATGCATGCATCCAATATGTTTTTCAACTGGCACCAGGATTTGAACTGCAGTCAGCCATGTGGGATCTAGATCTTTTAAGGGCTGAGCTATAGGGCTGGCCCCCCCCAAAAAAAAGTCCATTTGATTTTATGCTAACTTCTTTCTGGAATTTAAAAATAACCTTTTAAAACTTAACCAGATCCTTCAGCCTGCAACATCTTTCGGCCAGAAACAGGCTAAAAAAGCTGGTTAGCAACCAAGTGGAGCATTCTGCTTAATGCCGCTTGTAGGTATGGCTAAGGAAGGTAGTGGAAATGATATAAGTTTTATATAAATATAAACACACCATAATTTCCCATTTTTCAAAGGAGAAGCCTATTGTATTCTCCTTGCCTCTGTTCCACATATATGATCAATACGTAAGGACAGATTTTTTTTTAAGTTAGTAAATCTATAGATGGAAAAGAACCAGTCAATAGGCTGAACAAAGAAAAAGATTATAATTTTGTATAACAAACAATTTTGCTCCATGACAAAGGGAACCAGGCACATTTCTGCAAGTTTAACAGAGTTTGTATGCTTTCTTAGCATATCATTCCACAAAGTAATATGAAAAGCTATTTCATGTTTATATATGAAAAAATGAATTAGAGTTGGTACAGTAATTTAATTTAGACTAAGAGTTTTGCTCCATTCAAATTTTGAGTGTTTTATCGTATAGAGTTGAAGAAATTGTGAATGTCGTTCTGTACATCTTTAAATACTTAAGAAATAGTTAAACATGCCAGAACCATTTTGACCAATTACCAACTCATTGGACTTACCAAACACTTTTAACTGTGCGCTGTTGCCAGGTGTTGAAATATATGCCTCACTTCAAGCATCTTTTCAGATAGAGGAAATCCCTGGCTTCAGTACTTTCTGTTGTCATCCTTCCTACTTCCCTTAACCACAACTTCTTTGAATCATTCACCACTTACAGAATTTATTCATTTTAAAAAGTATCTGTCCTTGAAGGGACCAGCAGTTAGCGTAATGGCTATGTCGCTGGACTCCCACATAGTCGACAGCGGTTCGTGTCCCGGACCCAGTGGCTTAAACTCACGCTGGGCGTGTGTGCGTGCATGCCCAAGATCCCGGGAGGAGAATGGAGGAGAAGGGATTGCGGCGTGGCCATCCTCCCTAGGGGGGTGATTTCGCGCTTTCTGTCTCTGTCTTTCTCTGTCTGGTGAGCGCATGCGCCCTATAACAAAAACCTCTCCAAAAAAAAAAAAGTATCTGTCCTTGAAAGTCATAATAGGAATATAGAGGCAGAGGTAGCATGTCAGTCTTCCCAATGCTCTGTAATGTTGGAAGGTGTATGAAAGATCAGGGTGCAGTTCAAATTGGACTGGTACCTGCCTGATGAACACACGTATGCCAATGATCCCGGCTGGTTGAAAGGCTAAGGAAGTAGATATGGAGAGGGATTTCAGCATGAGACCCTGTTAGGGTGCTTGGTACTGAAAATAATTTAAATTCTCACACCAGGGAGATATTTGTATTATCTATTAGACCAGGGCAATAATATATTTAGAGTATTTTAAAAAATCAGTAGTCTAACAAAAATATTGGTGCACAATGTTAAATAGGCAATTTATTAAATTGGAAAATGACTAATGGATTCATAAAAATATCTTGTTGCTATAAACTGAAATTTTTCATATAAGGATGTCATTTTAAAATACTACATTGAGAAGGTTTAAATATTAGAAAAGTAGTATTGGTGACTATTTAAGAAAATAGTTATTTTCTTATGGTTTTGGTTATATTAATTTGTACACTTTCCACAGTGTAAATTCCACAGTGTAAATTGCCTTTTTTTTTCTTTTTTTTTTAAGGTTTTTGCCATACAGCATGTGTGTTCACTGGAGAGAGAGAGACAGTAAGAGGAAAAGTGAGAAATCACCTCCCAGGGGAATGGCCACACCCAATTCCTTGTCCTCCATTCTCCTCTTGGGATTTTGGGCATGCATGCACGTGTACCTGACATGATTTTCAAGGTGCCAGGTCTGGGGACTTGAACTGTGGTCAGCCATGTGGGAGTCCAGTGGCTCAACCACCAAGGCCAGCCCCTGGCAGTATTTTTTTTTTTTTTTAATGCAGATACTCCTTGACCTACACTTGAGTTATGTGCCAATAAACCCATCATAAATTGAAAATATTATCAGTTAAAAATATATTTAGTACCCAGATGAACCCTTGGTAAAGTTGAAAAACTGTGAGATGAACCACCATAAATGTAATGTAGATGCTCTTTGATTTATGATGGGGCTGGATCCTGATAAAGCCATTTTAGTATCAAAATCATAAGTCAAACCATAAACTGGGAACAGTCCATACTTGGATTTTAATTAGGATTAAAGCCCAGCTAAATGTGCAGTTGTTAAGAGTACTGATCTGTAATGCTAGAAGCCATGTGGCAGCATGTGGGTTTAGATCCCTGGGTCCATCTGAAAACACACCGAGTCTATGGACCCTTGAGATCCGGAATAGCTGGAATGCTGAGAAAGGGGATCACAATGTGTAGAGATCCTGTCAGAAATACTCTCTCTCCCTCTCATGTGCAAACATGCATAGCTATTGTTTTTAAAAATTAAGATTAAAAAATTCTACTAATGAGCTCCATCTTGTATAAGTACTCCTAAAGAGAGAGAAGGCATGTAGAAATAACTTCAAATTTTAATTATTACTTTGGTAATCGCAGATATTATAATGGATAAGCAACCATTAAATTTAATTTCTTATTACATACAGTCTCACTAATAATTTCTGATAAGTGATAGAGAACTGCTGTATTTAAACATTTGGAAATACAGACTATTAAAGAGTTTAGTGCTTCAGTATATGTTTTCAGTTGCAAGGTCCCCAATTATTGCCATTGAGTGAGAGTAAGAAAAAATTTAGAGGAATACCAATTCTATTAAGAATCTTTACTATTTTATGATCATTTTGAAAGCTGCTTTTACTTTTTGAGAAGAGCTACATGAATTGAAGTGACCCCATGCAAATGGGGCTGTTCATTGATATCTGGGAGGGTCCACTTTTGGACCCCAATATACACAAATTAGGGGATACTCCAAGTTCTTTATATATAATAGCAAAGGTTTGTACAATCCAGGCTTAGAAATGGCATATACCATATATCAGTTCAAATCCATCAACCAAAACTTAGGGTCAGGGAAAGGTAGTCTAAATACTCACCCAGAAAAAAAAGAACTGAGTTTTAAAGAGCGTGTATTAGTGTCTAGCACATCAATTTTATAGGAAGTTATGAAATAATTAACATAGATAAACATATTAGATTAATATGCAATCATTTAAATATCTGAGTGGTTGAATGTAAGTTATATTGTAAATAATGATTATCTTTAAGGAGTCAGGTCAGGTTAGGGAAGAGAGTATTGTTAAGCTTCGCACTCGGTTTTCTATACTTGTGTATTACTTATTGCAATAAGTATATCTAATTTTATTTTATGTTACATAATGAAAAGCCAGGGAAATTATTTTCTACCCATGTTAGTGACCATGTTGATGTTGGATTGATCTATATTGTATTTAGTTATATGCAATTTCAGTTCTTGGAAATAACTTTACATAATTTTCTGGGATTACATATACACTAACCAGATAGTATAACTTTTCTATTTTTATAATATAGCTGCAACATAATAATGAAAAGAATCTGGCTAACATGCCAACAAAAAAATACCGAATTATGTTTAAAAACTGTACATTTCACATTTTGGATTCTATGAAAGTTTCTAAGCATGTAGCCATTCTGTTTCTTCTATAAGTATATAATTAATATATCAAGGCATATTGCCTCAATATGAATGAATTCTATAAAACAATGGGTTAGAGTCAGCAGGTGACATGGTGATTGAGGCACTGGACTCCCTCTCTCTCTGGTGAGCATGCATGCCCTATAGAAAATTAAATAGTAATCATAAAAAAATAAAATAAATAACTAATTTTAAGAAACAATGGGATTACATTCTAAAGAAGAAAGGCCCTAAATAATCTGAAAAATAAATCAATGTAATAAATAGAGAAATAAATATTTCATAAAAATAATTTTCTTAAAAAGGTAAGATATTTGAGAAAAACAGGATCATATTTCTAGCTCATCATTAAGTAATGGAATGAGAGATATGGAAGGACTCTGGCCTTTTGTTCCAAAGAACCAATTCTATAAAGAGTCTTTACTATTTTATGATCATTTTGAAAGCTGCTTTTACTTTTTGAGAAGAGCTACATGAATTGAAGTAGTGACCCCATGCAAATGGGGCTGTTCATTGATATCTGGGAGGGTCCACTTTTGGACCCCAATATACACAAATTAGGGGATACTCCAAGTTCCTTATATATAATAGCAAAGTATTTGCACGTAAACTATCCATATAGTTTAAATTGTCTCTAGATGACTTACAATACCTAATAAAATGCAATTGCTATGTAAATATTGGATTGTAGGAAAAGTCATGACTCATTTTTGTACAGAAACAGAAATAATATGTCACAAATTTTCTGCTAATTTTTTTTTGTATGTACTGTTACTTTTTTTTTTTGAACATTTTTGATCTAATGTTAGTTGAACTCATGAATGTGGAACCCATGGATATGGATGGCTGACTGTATAAACAATTTTGAAATAGGTAAGCTGTGTAAGAGTAAAATTTAAGAATCAACTTTTATTTTTCAATATGACTCTAAACAAAAACTATATATATGTTTGTCTTGCATGGTTTTCCTTTGCTGAGTTCATTAGTCTTTTTAGCAAAGATGACCTCATGAAATACAGACAAAGGTGACTTGAGCAGCTAAGCACCTTTCTCAGGCAAGACTACATAAAACTGTGGTTTAAAACGAAGGCCTCTTGAGCCAGGACATGATTTGCCTAAGTGCTTTGAACAACACCTTTGTTTGAAGGTGACCGAGGGAAAGAAGCCACGTAAAGAGCCCTGTTCTGTTAATGCTCCCAGAGTGATAAAGATATCAAAATGCTTCATAACTCATTAGATATTCAATTCACTTACAGCTGTCATACTCATTTATATATCTTGCTGTCAATGAAAGGATCAAATGAATTTTGAAGATTTGGTATTTAGTAAACAAGTAAACTTGATTTAAAAAAATGCGCACACACACACACACACACACATTAAATAAGACTTCCTTCTTTACTCCTAGAGAAGGTCTCTTGTCTGACTTGATCAGGATTAATCATTCATCATTTTTATGTTAATTCCAAAAGTAATATGAGTAGGCCCAGCCTGGTAGCACAGTCAATAATGAACTGAACTGAACTGAGCCACATGGCTGACATCAGGCTTGGATCCCTGGGGTTAGCCTGAAAATATGCTATGTGTCTGCTTACCTGCCCAAGATCCTGAGGACTGGGTAAAGGGCATTGTGGTGTGAGAAGACCCTACCAAGGGTGTCTTCCTCTCTAGGGAGAAATACAGAAATGCCAACTCATGTTCTCTGTTAAGACAGTAAATTTTGGGACCAGCAGTTAGCGTAATGGCTATGTCACTGGACTCCCATGTAGTTGACCCTGGTTCTTATATGTAAGCATTTAAAATATATTTCCTCTAAAAATTTTTTAGGAGAGAGAAAAGTACTCTCAACAGGGTCTCATCAGCTGTCTTCCTCTTTTCCAAGCCCTGCAGTTCAGTAGGATCCTGGGCACTCATGTTCTAGCGAGTATTCAAGCTGACCCAGGGAAGTGATCCAGCAGTTGGCCACTTCTAGCACCGTAGTTCAGCCTGACACTCACTGTACTTCCAGCTTTGGCTTCATTTTCAGTTTTTGATGTATAGTTAAGACTTTTTTTTTGAGTAAAAGTTTTAAGGTAAAATATATATTCCAGAAATATTTTTGTCTTAATTATACAGGAATGCCATCTCTAGCTTCTGGCTTTATTTTCTTCAGATTTTCTTTATTTAAAAACAAAACAAACAAAACAAAACAAACCCTGCAATAGAATTAATAACAATTTAATAATAAATACTTATAAATTTTAATTTTTTTCCGTAAGTATGTTACTGTTATCTCACCTATATCAGATTTAATAGCAATTGTTTTTCTTTTTTTCTTCTTTTGGTAATAAAATATTTGAAATCTGCTCAGTTCATTGAACTTAGTTTTCAGGGAAATAAAAATTATATACTTCATTAAATTATGTAACCAGTCAATTCAAATGGAAACACAAATCACTCAGTTACTCAGCAAATATTTACTCCTCTCTTCTTGTCTGTGGGTGGGGCATATTTCTCAGGGCCATCTACATGGCACTTGGGCATGGACTTGACATGGATAGCAGCATCTCAGTGAGTATAATGCAAGCAAAGCCTGACTCCTACTTCTACAGTAGATACTGCTTCTTTTCAGTCTGTCATTTCTAGAAGAACACACACTTTTGCAGGCATTTTACTCCAGAACGATGAAAAACTTTTCATGCAGAACTGTACTAAATGACCAGAAGTGAGCCTGCACGTGGCATAGTAGTTAAGATGCTACACTCTTACATGGCTGACTGTGGTTCAAGTCCTGGACCTGGCTGCTTAAAAATTGCACCAGTGCATGTGCATGCATGCCCAAAACTCCCAGGAGGAAAACAGAGGAGAAGGGGTTGTGCTTTGGCCATAACCCCGAGGGGTGATTTCTTACTTTCCTTCTCACTGCCACAATGTGTCTCTCTGGTGAGTACACAAGCCCTATGGCCAAAACTTTAAAAACAAATAAATAAATAAAATAAATGACCACAAGAGCTGATGACATAATGCTCTATAATTATTAATAAACCATAAAGTTAAAAGTTAGCTTCTTGGGCAGCATGAGCTGATGTACACAAGAGGAACAGAAGTCATTCAAATGAGTTAAGAAAACATACAACTCAGTTCCATTAAGCTATAAGTGCTCTACCTCCTATGGACTACACTTAGTATGATTTACTGAGAGATTGCAGAGTGTCCATTTAGCAAGATTATTTGTAGGTGTCTTAGTCTGCCCAGGCTGCTATAACAAAAATACTGAGTGACTTATAAACAAAAAGAAATTTTTTCTAATAGTTCTGGAGGCTAAGTCCAAGGTCAAGGTACTGACAGATTTGCTGTCCAGTGATGATCTGTTTTGTGGTTTATATATAACTGCCTTTTCCCTATATCCTCACATGGTGGAAAGGACAAGGGAGTTTTCTGATGTCTTTTATGTAAGGATAATATCCCTATTCATGAGGGCTCTGTCCTCATGCTATAATCACTTTCCAAGGGTTTCACTTTCAAATTCCATCACATTAGGTGTTAGGTTTTAGCATGTGAAGTTGGGTGGTGAGATGGGAGTGGGGTCACAGAAATGTTCAGTTTGTAGAAGGAAGAGAGAATTTATTGGGGTTAGACACAAGATATAAACACTAGCACCTCCAGAAATAAACAATATAATGGTGTTGGTGTTGGTGTAGTTAACTGTCAACAAACCATTTTTCCTCCTCTATTTTGTTTTTGAACTTTTTTCTTTTACTCATGATAGAACACGTGTGTGTGTGTGAGAGAGAGAGAGACAAAGATAGAAAGAGGCACTGTCACAGAGTCTGGTCACATTAGGATCCCTTTCCTCTAATCCTCTAGCCTGTCAGATCTTGGGCTCACATACATGTGCCTGGAGTGTTTTTAGGCTGCCTGGGCCTGGGATTCAAACCTCGGTCTGCATCTGGGATCCAGCTTCTTTTGAGGAGCATCTTATTTCTGTGTCATGGAGCCAGCCCCTTCCTTCTCTCTTTTTTTTTTTTTTTTTTTTTTTTTTTTTTTTTTTTGGAGAGGTTTTGCTACAGGGTGCATGCGCTCACCAGAAAGACAGAGAGAGACAGAGAGACAGAAAGTGAGAAATCACCCTCCAGCAGGGATGGCCACACCACAATCCCTTCTCTTTCTCTTCCATTCTCCACTCAGGATCTTGGGCACATATGCGCCCAGCATGAGCTTAAGCTACTGGATCCGGGACTCGAACCATGGTCAGCTACGTGGGAGTCCAGCGACATAGCCATTATGCCAACTGCTGGTCCCTTCCTTCTCTATTTTTAAAATAATGGCAAATTAGAAAACATTTGTAAGATTTTTACCTGGAGGCATTATCTAATTATAATTATTTAACTATAAGAAAAATATTTTAACCTAGACTATTTCTATTTTTAGTTCTATAGATTTTTTTTCTTTCAATTTCAAGGAAATATATGAATTTCTTTAAAGTTTATTTATTTATATATTTCATGAGAGAGGGAGTCAGAGAGGCACCCTAATGGGGTCTCTTCGCTGCATTCCACCACCACCTTCAGTCAGCCAGAATCACAGGCATACACATGGGTGCCTACTGTGTACCAGGAGAACTTGGGATATGAACCTGGGACCATCCTATATGGCCTAAGCATTGCAAAGTGTTTTGTTACTAGTATACCACCATGGCTTGTCAAAGCAAATGAATTGCAAAACAGTGATCTGTAATAGTTTGTCTTTTTCAAATTTAGTAGCTATTACTTAACACATGACTGATAATTCCTGAATATATAAAATGATTTTCTTTAATGTGCCCCAACTGTTTTTGGTATCTATATCTATTACTCTTTTGCCTAAAGAAAAAGAAAAAAAAAACAATAAAAACGCCTAAATCAACAGAGCCTGTCAGGACAGACTGAACACACTGATTCTCTACTTACTCTAATTTTGCAGTTATGAATGTAGGTTGGCCAATCTTCGACTTATTAAAAATTATTATTTTATTAAGGGCACAATAATTAATTAATAAGACAGAGAAAAATTGAGACAAAGGTAGAGAGAGCTGTGGAATTTTTGATACGATCTTGCCATGTTAGAATCCTCCTACCTCAGTTTTCCAGCTAGATAGGACTACAAGCACAAACTACAATGCCTGGCCTTCCTTCCTAGGTTGCTCTGAGAATCACACCTTGTCCTCTCATGTGGCCTTGGTCTAAGTAGTAGTGTCTTAGCAGCATGTACCTCTTCAGTTGAACATAACCTGGTCTTATGTTGAATAAACATTAGAGTTTGTGAAATTTTAGTTTTTAGGTTTAATTATGTATTCAATATACAAATCAATTTAAAAAGTAAAATAAAATTCCTATAGGAGGGCCAGCTGTTGGGTTGGTGGTTAAGATGGATGGATCCCACATGGCCAACTCCACAGTTGGAGTCCCAGACTGGCAAATTGAATAACATTCCAGGTATATGTGTCCCCAAAATCCTGAGATGAAAAGGGACTACAGCATGGTCACCCCCCTTTTGGGAGAACTTCCTTACTTTCTCTCTCTCTTTCTTTCTCTGTCTCTCTCTATTGAGGGTGAGCATATGCGCTCTACAACAAACTTTAAAAAAATATATTTCTATGGTAAAAATAACATGTTTAAAGCTTAGTTTTAAAATCCAATAAATATTTTATCTTTATAAGTTAATTTTAAAACTAAAATATTCTACACTGAATATGTAATATATTTAAATATTAAACATTTATTAAATTTCTAACATATACATCCTATGCACTTATACATAACAAATCCCTTGTGTAAATCCACATAGTTCAGGGTATAAACTACTCTCATAACTGTCTTTTAAAGCTGCTAAGAGGTTTTTTTTGTTGTTGTTATAATTAATTTAAATGCACAGTATCATTAAAAATTTCCATTATTTGGTTGTGCTATAATAAAAATTAGGACCATACATTTTACTGAGGTGAATACATTTTTGTTTCAGTGACCCTGGACTATATGATTCGGGGGTTGCTAGGTATAATTTATACAGAATTTTTTTTCAATTTTACATTTAACTCTTACTTTTCAGCATTGTAATGTGATCCTAACAGTGTAGTCACTTTGAATCTGCCATAAAATGGGTGTTTCTTTTTATCCCTTAACTTTTTTAATAATTATATAATGCATACATTTTAGCACCCATATTTTGAGATAAATTTTGTTACTTATGAGACTTTTATAATGTCTATCTATTTCTCTGTTGTAAGAGATGATTTTGCAAAACATTATTCTGTACAATGATGTATTTCTGCACCAATTTTAATGTAAATTGTGACTTTCTAGAATAAAACTCAGCAGAACTCTTAACTTTTTAAATTCAGAATTATGAATCATTATACCTATTGACTTTAAGCTAACAAGTTGGAGAATAGAGGGAGAATGTCTTGAATGTTGAGCTAGAAATAAGACAGTCTATTAACAGCAAACAATTGAAAATTCAGAATGTTTTGATTTTGTGGTTCCACCTTATGAATTGTTCCAAAAATAACAGAATGCTGAAATCAAAAAGCACAATGTTGTAGTTTGGAGACCTGTTTTTCACTCTAAGATATGGTTCTTACTAACAAGGATTATGAAAAAAGTACTAAACATCTCCTATCATTGATTTACTTGCCTACAAAATGAACAGAATACCTCAGAGTTTGTCAAAATGAATAAATAAAATAAAACTCCTAACCATATATTTAAATGATTTATCTACTTATTTTTAATACAATTTTCTAAAAATAATTACCTGACATATTTACTTGTATGTTGGAAAATTTAGGCTTTCTGCAGTTTTATTGTTGGAAGTACTGAATTATATTCTAATGGCTAACATTTAGTGGTAGGCACTGCAGCTTCTTATTTAAAATAATGTTAGAATCAGCCTGGGGCCTGGTGATTAAGGCAGCTGAATACTTCATGGTTGACCATGTGATTTGAATACCAGAAGCAGCAGCTTAAGAAACAAAAGAAGTATGTCTGCACGTGTGCCCAAAATCCCAATGGGAGAGATGGAGGAGAAGGAATTGTGAAGTGACCATGCCCATGAGTGGTGCTTTCTTACTTTTTCATTCTCTTTCTCCCCAGTGAGTACACACAACATCTGGAAAAGTTAATAATAAAAATAATAATAATGGTAACAAGTTATGAGCCCAGAAAAATCTATTTATAATATTATCTTCACTTGTCTGCAACTTGAGAATACTGTGCATTATCTTTTAGTCTCTCACAGTAAAGTATCATCTCATCTATAATCCTTATCTATTGAGGTGTTACAAGGGATTAGTATTTATAAACCATTTAAAAATCTCTTCCTTAGGTATAAAAATCATTTCACAAGTGGTTTTCCTAATCGAGAGTAAAAGATATGCATAGGCTTTTTATCATTATGTAAATGCTCTGTTTAATCCAATTTAGTGAAATTGTAACAGCTGACTTATTAATATAAATTCTATTTTTGTTATTGATAGAACACTTTTACACCATAAAGTGAACAAAAAGAGTTTATATACTAAAACTGACCCTATGTTTAGAACTAAAGTTATCTCATTAACAATTTTAGATGAGTCTTAGATGAAAACTACTAATGTGTCTATAAGACTTACTACTTCCACATCTAGGCCTTTATTGTTAATAGAAGATTGTGATTCTTTACCTTGTTAAGAACTTGAAAACTGATAAAAATAAAACATAGTGATAAACACAGGCAGGACATTAGCTGAAAAGAAATTTTATTTTTCAACTGAGTCAGATATAGTAGAGGAACTAAATAATTCTGTGCAATTGGTTGTTGGAAATAAAATTTAAAAACACTAAATTCCCTGTAGGCATAATAGAGATATAGAATTATAAAGATTAATAAGAAAATGTATTTCATTTTAGGTTTCAAAGCAGAAAGCAATTCACTTTAATGTACTAGCAAGCATCAAATAGAACATTACAATGGCAACACATGAAAATGGCTTTATTTCTCAGACCCAAACAACTACTCAGTCTCTAGTTGGAGTTCATCCATGTTGATTTCAAATATATAAAGAGAAGACTTATTAGTTGTTACTTGGTCATGAATAAATTGAGATGTTGGGAAAGTCATGACACATTTTGAATAGAAAAACATAGAAAAATATATCATGATTTTCCCAACAATCTAATAATTTCAAAATAATTACCTTAAAAAATCACACATCCTTGGTCATCCATGGTATGGAGGTTAAAGTGCCAGATTCCACATAACTGACCAGGAAGTTTGAATCCCAGACCTGCTGACTTGAAAAACACTCTGGGTATATATGTGTGTGTTCCAAACCCTGAAAGGAGGAAGAGATGGAAGAGAAGGAATTGTGGCCTGACCATTCCCTGTGGGGATGATTTCCCTGGAGTAAAACATATACCCACATCCTAAAACAAAAGCATAACAGACATTAGGATATTCAATGTTCATGGAAACTGGTCTGAAATAAAATATTGAATTGAAAATCCAGAGAATTCTACTCCAGATTTATGCTTTCAAACTCCTTAGTAATTGAGAGTAATCCTTTTGCCTTCCCTGCCTCAGACTTCTCATATATTTGTCAGGGATAATTATAGCTATATATCATCTACATTATTAGATTGTTGTGGGAATATAATACAATGATATAATGAGTAATTAAGTACTTAAAAATTAAGAGTGCAATGTGTATTTGATTTAAACATGAAATTTATTAGCATGGTAGACTGGGGATGTTGGGGATGTTGGCATGTTTCCTGCAGACTAGCTGTGCATCTCATACACAAAAGAGGCAGCTTAATATTGCTTTAAATCAGAGGACCAGCAGATGGCATAGCGGTTATGTCTCTGGACTCTCATGTAGTCAACTGCAATTTGAGTCCCAGACCCAGCAGCTTAAAACTCACACTGGGTGCATGTGCGTGCGTGCCCAATATCCCAAGAGGATAATGGAGGAGAAAGTATTGCAGCATGGCCTTCCCCTCAAGGGTGTAATTTTTCACTTTCTGTCTTATTGCCTCTCTGGTAAGCACACATACCCTATAGCAAAAATCTCTCTCAAAAAAAGAAAAAAAGGGGAACCAGCAGTTAGCCTAATGGCTATGTCAGTGGACTCCCACATAGTCGACTGCGGTTCGAGTCCCAGACCCGGCAGCTTAAGCTCACGCTAGGCGCGTGTACGTGCGTGCCCAAGATCTCAAGAGGAGAAAAGAGGAGAAGGGATTGTGACATGGCCATCCCCCCTGTGGGGTGATTTCTCACTTTCTGTCTCTCTGTCTCTCTCTGTCTGTCTGGCAAGCGCACGTGCCCTATAGCAAAAACCTCTCCAGGAAAAAAGAAAAAAGGAAATAAAAAGCTTTTTCTTTAAATCAAATATGAGAGGACTGCCTGGAAAGGGAATTGGATCTCAGTTAAAAAAAAAAAAAAAAAAAAAAAAGAAAGCAACTGGAAATGTATTAGATAAGGCATAAGAGAAAATGATAGAGTTTAAAATGACAAAGAGAAACCTAAAGTTATTCGCTTAAAAAGGACTTCTAGTGAGACTGAAGCAGGCCAGCTTGAGATTTAGTGGGACTGCAGCCATTATGAAATTAAGGCCTCTTACAAGAACAATCTGACCAAGTGCTGAGCAGTGGGGAGGTCTATTTGAGGAATGGTGCAGTGAGAAAAAAATGGGTATTTGATATAAACAGGAATATGGATAATTACTCAAAAGAAAGCAATTAACTTCAATTGACGTGAAGAATGATTTACATATGTTTTCATCTATAAATACTGAGCACGTGCTGAGATTTTGAGACAGTTTGATGGTATTTACCGCCAGTATCTCTGTAATTGGTTGCTGAAATAAACTCCCTTCTTCTCCAGCTTCTGCCTCTCATTTCACTGACCATGAGTAGAAGTTGCCAGGCTTATTTCTGTGGTGACAAGACATCTGCAGAAACAAGGGTAAGTGTGAATCAAATTAACAAAGAATCCTGAGAAAATCTTAGTTTTGAACATTTACTAATGCCAACTTTCATCATTTTCCATCAAATCATAACCTTCCTGACCTGTATCATTTTTTTTCCTCTTCACTTTCTAGTTCCCAATACGATAGAGACTGCAGTTAAGAAGCTAAAAAAGAGAGAGAGAGAGAGAGAGAGAGAGAGAGAGAGAGAGAGAGAGAGATAAGATACACAAGTTGGGGAAAGAAGGATATTCACTATACCCCCATCTCTGAGTGAAGCTTTCTCCCTTTATAACATATCAGGCTTTATCAAGGCAGAAAAAAAAAGAACAGTGACTGCTTGTTTAAAATTAGATCTTCCGAGATATGTTTTAGTGATAGAAAGAGCATCATTGGGCCTGCTGATAGTGTAGGGGCTAAGGCAGCTAGATCCCACAGGGCTCAGCCTGTCTTCCAGTGGCATAGAAAACATGCTGAGTACATATGTGTGCATGCCCCAAATCCTGGAGAAGGGATTATAGCGTCACTATTTTACCTGGGACAGCTGTTCCCTCTCTGTCTGTCCAGCAAGCGCTGTGCCTTATAAAAGGAAAAACAAAACAAAACAAAACAAAAAAACCCAGTATGTTAGGAGAAAAATCATTGACAAATACAGGTGTAGGAATTTAGAAAACATCTAGTATAAGCTCTTCTTTCAATGTTAAACAATGGCACTATTTCTATAGTTTTGTTTGTAAGAATCTTAACCTATTTTGGGACCAGCAGTTAGCATAACGGCTATGTCACTGGACTCCCATGTAGTCGACTGTGGTTCGCGTCCTGGACCCGGTGGCTTAAAACTCACGCCGGGCACGTGTGTGTGCGTGCCCAAGATCCTGAGAGGAGAATGGAGGAGAAGGGATTGTGGCATGGCCATCCCCCCTGGGGGGTGATTTCTCGCTTTCTGTCTCTCTGTCTCTCTCTGTCAGTCTGGCGAGCGCGCGCACCCTATAGCAAAAACCTCTCCATAAAAAGAAAAGAATCTTAACCTATTTTATATAATGTAGTTCATTTTATTTAATAAGAATTCTTTATAGATATGAAAACAGAACAGCTTGGTAATTTATCCAATACCAAGTATTTATAAAATGGGAGGTCAAGACTATAATTCAAATAGTCTGATGCCGATTAGAATTAAGAATTGAATTAGAAAAAAGAACTAAGTCAGTTTATATATAAGTGTATGCTGCTAATGTAAAAGCCTTGCAGTGCAATCTGTAGGTTGCATGAATCTAAGTTTGATTTGGGGAAAAAACATTTTAACAATATTTAATCTTTCAATCCATGAATTTGTAATATCTTTCCATTTACTTAGGTCTTCCTTAATTTCAAATTTTAATTTAGACTCTTCAGTGGGCAGGTATTGCATAAATTTTGTTAAATGAATCTAAGTATTTCATGAGTTTAATGCTTTTTTGTAAATGGAATTTTTAATTTTAATTTCAAATTGTTTGCTGCCAGACTTTAGATCTGTAACTCATTTAATATTGATTCTATAAAACAAGACCTTGCTACAGTCACTTATTAGCTCAGGGAGCTTTTTGTAGACTTAGCATGTTCCATGTATAAAAACATGTTATCTATGAATAAAAAGACTCTTACTTCTTCCCATTTAAAAAAAAAAATGGTATATTTCTAAGGATAATGAAAAACTGGATCCACTTTGAGTTAGTTTACTCTCCCCAACCCTGTGATTCACCAAATGCTTGGGGCTCCAAGCCTTTTATTATTCAAGAGATATATCCAAAATAAGGCTCTGATTTTTGATGTATAATGATCCCTCCAAAGGTAATCAGCATAGGAAGACCTTTGGAAGCCTGGTGTTACTTTATTTTGATAGAATTTAAATTTGAATTCACTACACACACACCAGTCTCATGTTTTCCCCACATTTCAATCACAGCCAGCAAATTACTGTTTTTGAGCTCTGGAATGGTAAGTATCTATACCACCACTGCATTTCTCCATTGTTCTTTCTGTTGAAGTAGCAGCTTTTATTCTGGATGTAAGCTTTTCCCTCAGTAATAATCCTGTATTTCTTTAGAATCTAGACAAAGAGTGGTACAGAGGGAAAAGCTCTTCTTTGTATTTCTGTGCCATCATGGATTACATTCTTTTCCTAAATGATGCAAAGGAACCCAAAACACACCAGTAAAGTAATTGACAGGTGATATAAAGACCTAAATAAGACCTGGGTGTATTCACTCTGTTTGCTTAGTAACTCTGAGCAAAATTTAAAGACTACAGATGACAGAAAGCAATCAACCATCTATGAATACATACTTGAGTTCATTTATATTACATTCACTTAACCCAAACTAACTATCAGAGAAAAAAAAAAAAAAAAAAAACTTTATTTTGGTTCATGTTTCTTGTTAAACACCATTGAAAATGCAATTTTAAGTTAGGCTTTATTGTTACTATGCAGAGCATAGAATACATCATAAAACAGCATGTGGTTAAAAATAGTTCTCGAGATAATTAGCCAGAGCCCAGCTACCTCCAGTTCTGTGTAGATCTCAGATTATTTTTCACTAAACTCTATAATGAAAAATTCCAAAGGACAGAAATTTGACTTTTCTGACTTCAAACCAACACAGATATCATCAGTTGGTTTGGGTAATAATTATGATTCAAAATTAAATCTCGCGAAACGTTTTGTGTAACACATACCAAGATACAAATAGGGGATTAGAAGTGGACCAACATTTCTCAGATACACTAATGAAAAATTTTAATTTTATCTTAGTTTCCTTGCACACAGAAGTATTTTTTTCACTTCTTCTAGATAGTACATAACAAAAACTCGTCTTCACTAAGCCAATTAAATACAGGTAAAACTGCAAAATAGAACAAGTGTCTTGGTATGCTTCTGTTTTCCTTTCTTATGCCTTTGGCCTACTCAATTCAACCTCTTTTTTCCATTTTTTTTTTTTTTTTACAAGAGATCCTTTCTGCCCTCCCCTCCCTTTGTTCTCCTTTATATATTTCTTTCCTTGATGAACAGAGAGAAAGAACAAGGTATATGCATCTCTTACTAGGTACAAAGTGACTCATGAAGGCACTGAAAAGCTTCACTGGAGGAAAAAAATATAAAAAAAATTTAGAACAAAAATCACAAATGTAGTCATCTCCAGGGTCTATGAAGATTATAATTGAGGGAAGTTGGCTTAAAGACCATGTTAAATCAGTGAAATTAAAAACTCGATATATAAAATAAAACTTTATGTAAAGTAGTATATCTTTTGTTCTTTTCCTTAAAGCACAAAGCTTTGAAAATTTTTACTTTTAATTTGGGTAATAAAATGTTTTTCTACTCTAAGACTAGCAAAAGATATAAATGATAAAAATTAATGGTACTGGATAATAGTATTGAGGAGCTAAAAAAGAATATTGGAAAATATTTTAACTTGAATTCACATGTTTTGGTTTTTAAAAAGTATTTGTCAGATTGTCATTTGTTCAATTATAATTGAAGAAGTTTATAGGGTACAAAGTGATGTTATGATTTAGGGGTACAATGGAGAAATAATTAAATCAATCTAATTACCATATCCATCATCTCAAATACTTACCATTTTTGTGGTGAGAACATTTGAAATTTATTCTTTCTTTTTAAAAGAACAGCCTTTATTTATACTAACTTCTTTTTGTTGTATGTACGTGAGTATAGTTTGCTTGAGAATCTGGTATTTCTGGTTTCTCTGTTATTTCTGGACTCTCCAGAAAAACGATATTGAAATTGGAAAACATCAATGTTTAGAAACTTATTTTCAAAAACTAATTTATGTTTTTTATGAAATTTGTTTTCAATACCAGAAGCTGAAAGTTCTTAGCCTATGGGCTAAATGTGATCACATATATACACATTCAATGCACACACACACATACACACACAGAGAGATGTATATGTGGCCCAGTTGGTGACACAGTGGGATACAGCTGGACCCACATGGGCAATGTCCTGGGCTCATGTCTTAGCATCTCCTTAGGCACACTCTACACAAACACACATGGCCTTGATCCAGGTTGACTGAGACCGAGGGTGGATTGCAGCATAAAGACCCTCTTGGGGTCTCTCAGAAGAAATATATAAATAACTTTTAAAAATACTAATTAAGGGCCAGCAGGTGGCATGGTGCTTAAGGCACTGGACTTCCCTGGACTTGGTGGCTTTCTTTTTTTATTAATTAATTAATTAATTTATTTATTTATTTATTTTTGTATATACATTAACTCGCATTGTTTAGCTTACAATGTGAGCATTTCAATATGTGAGCATTTCTTCCCAGTCCCGTTGATCAAAATATCTTCAACCGATAACACCACACTTCCCCATCCCGTCAATGTTCTACCTCCGTATCCCTTCTCCAAATGTCCTTCATTAGGCCCCACTCCTCCACATACACCTCATCTGACATTCACACCCATCTCTTGTGTTTGTACAACCGTTGGTCAATCAGTTTCAGTCATAGAGTGCAGACATTCGGTATATGTTAAGTGGGGACATACAATGTCTCTCCTTCATAGCCTGGCTTGCCTCACTCAGCAGTAAATTTTCCATATTTTTCCACTTTCTGTCAAAAGCCAGGGTTTTGTTGTTTTTTATGGCTGAGTATACTACTCGACCTGGTGGCTTTCTCACTTTTGCTCTCTCTGTCTCTCTGGTGAGTAAATGTAGCCTATAGTCAATTACAAAATAATGAAATTAAATAAATATTTTAAAAATAGATATTAAATTATGACACTATGATTATCACAAGTAATATAACTCTACCCAACTTAGCACTGTATAATTTATTTAATTTACTGTGCTAGTCAGAATGCCCAAATGACTAGCACAGAAAAAAAAAAAAAAAAAAAAACAAAAAAACAGAGCATGCACTTTAGCAATTTATCCACAATCATCTCTCTCAGATTAGTTAAGATAAAATGACTAGCTGGGATTGGGCCCAAGGAAGTTCTAAATAGTAGGAATTAAAACAAGGCAAGTTGTTTGCATCTTATTTTCCTGTCACAATAAATGTGTACTGCCATATTGCAGGGCATTTCCTACCATATGCATAGATGATGATAAGCAGAGCTGTAGCTTCTAAATGAAATTCATGTTTAATTATAACCTTAATTCAATAACTCTAATTAGAAGACATGGTTTAAGTCATTGTCTCATTCATGTTTCTTGTGAAGATACTGATACAATTGATTGGTATATAATTCTTGCCCAGATTTTCATGGCTTTCCTGTTGCCAGATGTGAACTTGTATTGTTTAACCTTTCACTGACATATAACCCATATACAGAAAATGGAATAAATCATTCTTGTACAGTTTTATGAGCTTTTCACAAATGAACACTTGCTTTACCAGCACCTAGGTAAGTGCTAGACTTTTCTGTTTTTATAGTAGTACCTGTTATGTTTCCTTCCAGATTACTTCCCTAAGAAGGAAACCAGTATCATGATTTTGAATACCATGGGTTAGTCTTTAAATCATTTGAAATTCATATGAATGTAATGGTGTAGCACATACATGTTGTGACTGTTCTTTCATCTAATATTGTGTCTGTGAGATTCGTCTATCTTGTGGCACTCATTATTATTGCTGTATATTTCTTTTCATTAATATGTTGTCCCTAATTTACGAATTTTCTCTTGATTAGATTTCCATAGATCTTAAGTTTTAACCTTGACAAAAAGTGCTGCTTTAATATTCATGTATGTGTTTGGGGAACACATATATGTACGTCGTTTAGATAAAGGAATATCATTGCTGGTCCATTGGGTCTATCTATTTACCTATCACTTATAGTATTCTAGTCTTCCAGTTTCCAAAATTAATTGAATTACATTGAGCTACTTTAGACTCCCAAAGCAGTCTGCAAGTTTCTGCTTCTCAATGTTCTTTACAATATTTAGTTTTATAACTTAGCATTGAATTTTATAATTCTAATGGGTATACACATATAGACACGTATTTTTAAATTTGCTGTAAGGTGTGTGAGCTCTGGAGTGGTAAATCTTCCATAAGGATCCTGTAAGATGTACACACATTATCAGAGAGAGATAAAGGAAGATGAGAAAGTACCCTAAGGGGGGATGGATCACCCTCCAGTCCCTTCTCCTCCATTCTCCTCTTGGGTTTTGGATGTGTATACACACACACACACAGCATGTTTTTTAAAATGGCCAGATCTGAATCTTGAACCAAACAGTTGGCTATTTGGGATCCATCTACCTTTCTTTCACATCACATGCTGACCCATAGGAGTATATTTTAATTTCAACTTTTCTGATGACTAATAAAGTTTGAAAATGTGTCTTATATTATTCTCATTTGATATATTCTTTTGCAAAGTGCCCATTAATTTATTCATGTGTTTTGTGAACTTAATATCGAATGTTTAAGCACGTGTTAGACATTTTTTTCGAAAGTGGGCACACACAAATACACAAATTCTTGCCGCTATTATAGAGTGAAAGCCCAAACCAATTTATTTCATTGAGTACTCTTTTGCTGCTTTTGTTCATTAGATAGCAAAAGAAAGGATCATGATCTCTCCAAATCTGTCTCTTGATGACATCAAAAAGCCTTTCTAAGTTGAAGATATTGAGATCTTGCTTGGTTGTACAAATTTCTAAGGTTTTAATGCTACATGTCTCACATAGTACCAAATAATTTATTTGATTTTGGGAGAGGTGAAGTGGATGTGAGGTGATGAATGCAGTGGTTTGAATTCACATTGTCTTTTAGGAGCTAATCATTTTTGATAGTTTGTGATGATGAATTAAGTCCAGTTCAAAAAAGAAAAGGTCTCCTTCGCCTCTAATCTTTTTTGATTCTTTGACAAGTCTCCAACTTACAGTCTGCACATCAATTTCTACTTGTCTTTCAAGCAAATGTAATATAGTTCTAATTCTAATCTTATTACTAAGGAAGGGAAGACATTTGGGTGGAGGAAAATAGCCATGAAAAGAATTAAAACAGATTTTTCTTTGACACAGCCAAAAGTAAGGTTAGTCACAGATTTTATGGATCACTGAAAGTAATTAGTCTTACCGTAGCAACTAAGCACTTAGACAGCTATGATTTTGGAGAAGATGTAAAATGGAAGCAATAGAATACATTAAATTAAAAAAAAGAAGTCATCTTCTAGCACTTATAAGCTAACTTATTAATTTTAAATATCAGTCTTTAATTTTTTTCCATTTTAAATAGAAGGTTTTGTTCTCTCCATAGCAACATGCCTGATAGGTTCTGAAAGCCCACATAAATTTTTGTAGATTTCATCTCATTTTGATTTTTCTTGTTTGTTTTTGGCTGTGTTTCAACTGCTTTTCTAAAATGAGTATTATGCCAGGAGTATGATTTCATGTTTTTAAGTAACCAAACTAATAATATATATATATATATATATATGTGTATATATATATATATATATATATATATACACACACACCACACACACACACACACACACCCCTATATATATATTCTATCCATGACATTTTTTCAGAATAGAGAGATAAGGAATTACATGCTTATGCCCTAGAGACTGATTGCTATTTAAGAAATATTAGTAGACAGCAATGAGTTTACGTACATTTTTTGAATTTCAAAATTACTTCTATAGATAAAGGCAAAGACAACAGTGGCAGTTTTCCAGGATGTTTTGTGGGTGTTCTTAATGAGCCTCCTTTTCTATGTACTTCATGTACTTTCTATGAAAAAAGAGTAATACAAAATAGGAACTATCATAAATGAATAACCTCTGGCTATTTTCCAGCTAATGGCTATCCCTAGTATTCTTGTGTGGAAATTCTATAATTGTTACTGAAAATAGTCTGAAGAAAAACTAAAATGGTTTATGAGCTCTAAGAGCTTGGGTGTTGATAGATAAAAGCAAAAAAAAAAAAAAAGACTTAAGATATAAACTTTATATAGACCACAGCTGAAATATATATTCTCTCTTTGTGCCCAATCTAGGTAAATAAAGGGAATGGAGAAAAATCAGAGTATAGCACACTTCTTTTGGTCTTTAAGAAATCTCTTCAAGTATAATCTCTGTGCCTATTAGTCAAGAGTGATTGGGATTAGGAAAGACCAAGAAATTTATGGAAATCTGAGAGCAGAGATGACATTTCTCATTTGAGACATGAGTTAGTGATGAGAGCCAGACTTTCCTTGAGCTGAATGTAGAGGGGATTTCATGGTGAGACATACTTCTCAACAGAACAAAGTGGGCCTGAGACAACCCTTGAATCTCCTAATGGCCTTGCATGTGTCTAAAGAAGAACTAGATCTTAGCATGATGCTTTGAACAACATGGGGGTTACTGAAATGGACAATGTTAATGGACCAAAGATATTTCTGTTCCTATTAAGGGAAAGCTACAATAAAAAGCAGTGTGATTTGTATGACAAAAGTAATACAGATGTACACACATCCTAATAGCACATCAACTATTATGTAGCAAGTTACTCTTACACTTTAGTGATAAAAGCAATGGTAAATAATTTCTCAAAGATCCATAGATTGGGTGGGGATTCCACTGGTCTGGGATGTGTTTACTTAATCTTGTTTGGCATTATTCTTGAATCTGAAATCAGCTGGATATTTGGCTGGAGAGTGGCTGGGCCAGGCTAGGATGACCTGTTTTGATGACTGCTCTCATCCATGTGTCTGTCACATCATTCAAGTAGGCATGTTCTTATTTTAGTGGCAGAGCCCAAAAATGAAACAAAAATGTGAGGGCCAACACTGGTGCAGTAGTAATATGCTGCTCATGCAAAAGTGGATTCTTATGGAAGATCATGAGTTTGACTCTCTAGTTGACCTGTACACACCATCCATGACCATGATATTGGCTTACTAGGAAGGTTGGGGAGAGAGGCCAGTGGTAATGTGAGGCACTGTTTAGGGTGCTTGTCTTTCTCTTTGTGTTTCTTTTAGGGATAAAAAATCAATAAAATATTAAGAAAACACACACAAAAGTGAGGAAAAATATTTCTAAACATCTAATTTTTTTTTCCAAGCATGCTACTGTGGTATTGATAAAGCAGTTTCAATAGCGGAGGACGACACAGTTATATAGCAAGTGATATGAATAAGGGGTCTTTGATTGGAGATATTAATATAATCAGTCTACTTAGATGACAAAGTGGAAGGCTAATGATAGCAGACAGTGGATTTCCACTTTACAGTTGTTTATATGTGGCACAAGGGCAAAGGAGGTTATCGGTTTCTTTAGTTCAAGAATTTAGATACTATGTATGGAGGAGATAGAGATGATCACATCGAATTGAAAAGTTAAATCTAAAATTAAAAAATATTTTTCTAAAATTTACTGATCTAACATATTTTATTCTGAAACTTGCCCAGAGACATGATGAAGTTTTCAGAAGGAGGCAAAATGATTTATAGGAGAAAAATTATGTTTGATGTATTTGGGTAGATAGTCTAAAAAGTCAAAGCATCATACAGATTTTGGATATGTTTGATTTCATTGTAAAATCATTTTAATTTTTCTATTTTAATTGAACTGTGGAAACTTCATGTAATGCTTTGGTTAAACCAAAAGTGATTTATGTACATATATTGAAGGACAGCTGTCTTTCATCTTCTGAAATAGTTATGGTTATATGATTTTAATTTTCATGCTATCAGACATTTTAGACTTATCATCTTATGCCTATACAATTAGATCAGCATTCTAACTATCCCTGCTCTGTCCTTTGTTCAACTTAGAAAAGTATTATAACCATTAAACTAGTTAGCACATAAACAGCACTGAGGCTAATGACTGACACATTATAACCACGTCAAATTAATAGTCATTATGATTTTTAAATGATATAATCTCAAGCCAGATGCAGCCTCATCAACAAGAGTATTTTCTTTTTTCTGTTTTATAGTTTCAGTTATTTATTTATTTCTAGCATGATGTGCCATGTGTGCCATATGAATGACATTCGTTTGTCCTTCTCAAGCTGCCCTATTAAAATTCTGTCCACTCTTTAAGATCCTACATGAGTATCACTTTCTCCATGAAATATGTTTTTCACAGCCATCAGCAGGGAAAGGATTTCTCTCTCTTCTGAAGTTGTATATTATAAAAATAATTATAATCATATATTGTGTCATATTTTGGATATGCTATATATATCCTTTATGTCATCTTCTGCATTGCATATTATCTGAGAATAAGGAGTGACATTTTTTCATAATCATAATGCCTAGTTTGCACTTAATACAAGAATGTTTTAAATTTATTTTTAAAAGTGATTTCACCTTGCCAATATATGTGTACATATATTTATGTGGGTGTGTAAATGTGCAAATACATATAGTGAGAAAGAGAAATGGCACTTGGTGTAGATATTGTTCAGGATATTATTATGTCAAAGTGATGTTGCAGTAGTCATGAAATTTAATGTAGGTATTAAGGAACTAGGATGTTGTTAGTTGTCAATACTTTATATAATTATACAAAGGGTCTTCACAAGTTCAAATGCATAAAATGAAAAAAACTCAAACTCTCAAAATTTGTTGCACCAAACTAACACATATTTTAATTACTTTTTTCCACAAAAAGTAATTTTTAATTAAATTTAATTAAAAGTAATTTTTAATTCCCCTCATGAATATAAGAATTTGCATTTCTCTAAATGCCTGCTCTTAGTTTCTATTTAGCTATGTATAATTTTGGTTTGTTTGAAGTTTCAAGTTAAATACAGTTTTGTTTAAGAATGGAATGGAGGGACCAGCAGTTAGCATAATGGCTATGTCGCTGGACTCCCATGTAGTCGACCGCGGTTCGCGTCCCGGACCCGGTGGCTTAAACTCACGCCGGGCACGTGTGCGTGCGTGCCCAAGATCCCGAGAGGAGAATGGAGGAGAAGGGATTGCGGCGTGGCCATTCCCCCTGGGGGGTGATTTCTCGCTTTCTGTCTCTCTGTCTCTCTCTGTCTGTCTGGCAAGCGCACGCGCCCTATAGCGAAAAACCTTTCCAAAAAAAAAAAAAAAAAAAAGAGAGAGAGAGAGAGAGATTCAAATGAGGACTCAGAAAGAAAAGAGAAGAGCCATTCTTAGAGAATATATAAATAATTGTAGACAGAATGTTGGTAGAAATGTGGGCACTAAGGGTGATTCTGATGAAATAGATTGAAATAAAGAACATGCTATTTAGTCCAATAGGAAAATTGAATAAAGAAGACCTTTTTTATGAAGTGGCAAAAACTTGGCTGAATTGTCTTTATTTTCTAGCTCTTTGTGGAAAGTAGAATTTACAACAAAATTAGCTATTTAACTGAGGAATTTTCTATGCAAAGTGATGAAGGAACAATTTGGTTTCTCTTAACTACATATAATAAAATGCAAAGAAAGAGTAGTGAATTGAAGATAGAATTGCTATGCAAAAGACAACTAGCACTTAAAGAGTTAGAAAATGTTCAGCCTGTTCATATTATAAAAAATTAGAAAAAAAAGTTAGGAAAAGAATACTAAGAGTGTAACAGGTTAACCATTTGATAAAGCAATTAATGTGGTTGTATACCATGGATTTAGTCAACCATTTTAATGGAAACCAAGAAAAGACAAGATTATACCAGCAGAAACATTATTAGCTGGGACTAGGAAAGCAGAAAAAAGGAAGGAAATGTAGAAAGGCTGTGATCGTGTGCTGTCTTTCAAGAAAAAGAAATAAGGACCTCAAAGGAGATTTAGAAATCATGAGGGCCATTGACTACATTTCAGCAGGACAGATAGCCTCCATCAGGAGTTGTCTGACTCAGTCCTACAGACACAACTCAGCCAGAAAGAGCCATGGTGTGGCCAAGGTCTCAGCAGAGGACTGTGTGATGGCCAGTATCTCACTGAGCCTTGAGGGCAACATCACCAACCAAGTGGTCTGAAAGACAGTCTTAAGCCAAAGATGATTACTTTTAAGGCTTAAGATCTTAAGTTTTCCTTACTACGTCTTGGATTTGCTTGGAACCTGTCATCTCATCCTTTCTCTCTGTTTTTCATTGTAGAAAAGAGGGAGGAGTGGAATGTGCTATCACTGAATGTGCTAATCCCCCCTCCTGTCCATTGCACATCTGATTGCACACCTTTCTGCTGGATGACTCTATTATTGCTGTCATCAGCTTCTGACTTTGGAACACAAGGCCTCTCCCACATATCCACTTGATTAAGATCTACCATTATTGTTACAACAGTGGTTACCTGGCCCTTGCCTCCTCTGATATCTTGCTAAGTTTCATCTCACTTGTAAAGCTTTAAGTACCATCACTTAACATTCCTCTGAGAATATCATGGGGTTCCACAACTTCAACCTTTGCCTCTGCAATACCTGACATTTAGAATACTTTTCCCCACTTTCAGATTGAAATTTCAGAACACTTTATCATCAGCTCACCTGTAAATATTTCCTTTCCAATCATTTCCATGGCACAGTAAACAGCTTCCTCCACTTGATTGTATTCTACCCACTCTACCCAGTCCTAATAGTGTACACATTGCACACTAACACATTTAACTTTTGCTGGTCTATAAACTGCTTGGGAGTAGGAACAGATTCATGTATATTTTTCTCTGCTCAGTGCTTAGGGTGTAATATATGGTCAATAAATGTATTGCCGCATAATGTAAAAAAATAAAGCATGCCTAATGATTAAGGAAGTCAGTTTCCACATGGCTTACCATGATTCTAATTCTAGCCCTGCAGCTTGAAAAGCACATCGATGTGTGTGTGTATATATATATATATATATATATATATACATGTCCCAAATTGGGTTGGAGAAATGGAGAAGGGAATATGGCATGACCATGCCCCATTTCAGGGAGGAGCTTTCTTCCTCTCACTTTCTTTGAGAGTATAAATGCTCTCTAGCATTTAAAAAAATTTTAAAAAGTAAATAAATGAAATTTTAAACTGAAAACTCCTGTTTTGTTAAACATGGTAAAATAAACACACATACTTATTTCTGCTTCCACCAAATGATGACAATGGTAGTAAAAGAATAAAAGGAAGGATCAGCAGTTAGCATAATGGCTATATCGCTGGACTCCCACGTAGACGACCGCGGCTCCAGTCCTGGACCCAGTGGCTTAAAACTCACTCCGGGTGTGTGTGCGTGCGTGCCCAACATCCCGAGAGGAGAATGGAGGAGAAGGGATTGTGGCGTGGTCATCCCCCTGGGGGGTGATTTCTCGCTTTTTTTCTCTCTGTCTCTCTCTGTCTGGCGAGCGCATGCACCCTATAGCAAATACCTCTCCAAAAAAAAAGAATAAAAGGAGTTTTTGTGTTTATACAGATCTGTCTTCAAAGAGTTTAGTAAATCCTTTCACAGATCTCTGAAATTATTTACTTTTATAACTCCAATATTTATTATGCTATTCTGCCAATTCTAGATGTTTTGACCTCACGTTCTACTTTCTATGTTTTTACTTTAATGAGTCCACTGAGCTCTGGTTGAGTTTCCATTGCTGGTGATAATGGTTTAGAAACAACATCCAGGAACTAAGTTGGTGTAATTATAGGCCTCTTCTTCTTTGTGAACTTTCTCAGTAATCATAGCCAATGCCAGAAAACTGTTTCACATGATTTACCTGTTTTTTAGTGATTTAATATGTAAGGATATATTCAGTCTCTTTTTATCTTGGCCTGTGCATAGATTATTTTTTTTTTTTTTTTTTTTTTTTTTTTTTTTTTTTTTTTTTGCTGTAGGGCACATGTCTGGAGGACATTTGATATCCCTTGTTTTATACCTGCTGTTGTTAAACTGTGACTTTTCCCTTTTGTCCTCTGAACATTTTAGAGAGTTTATTAATTTTATTGAGCTCTTTGAAGAGCTGACTTTCTATTTTTTACCTTTTTTTCCTGCTTTCTCTTTTATTACTTTCTGTTTCTGTTTGTGTCCTTTTTTTTAAAAAAAAAGTTTTTGCTATAGGGCACATCATGTGCTGGCCAGAAAGAGAGAGACAGATAGAAGGCGAGAAATCACCCCCCGGGGGGGGAGATGGCCACGCTGCAATCCCTTCTCCTCCATTCTTCTCTCAGGATCTTGGGCATGCACGCACATGTGCCCAGTGTGAATTTAAGCCACCAGGTCCAGGACTCAAACTGCAGTCAACTACATGGGAGTCCAGCGGCATAGCCATTACGCCATCTGCTGGTTCCTCTGTTCTTATCTTTTATGTTTCGACTATTGTATATAGTTTGGTTTTTAATTATTATTCTTTTGGTAGATTCTTAAGTTGAGAGCCTGCAATATTGAATTTGGGCTTTTCCGACTTTCCATGTAACTATTTAGTGTATGAATTTCTTTCTAAACTCTGCTTCAAATATGTTGCAAAATTCTATGTTATATTTCAAACATTACTCTTTTCAAAACACCTCAGTTTTCATCTTTTAATTCCTCTTTGATTTCTCTGTGAGTATACTTTGTTTTTGACTTCCATATATTTAAGGATTTTTTTAAAAAATCTGTCTCTTATTGATTTCTAATTTATTGTGTTATGATCAGAATACATGCTATGTACAGTCCCGTTACATGCTGTGTATAATCTTTTTAAATGGAGACATAGTTTGGTCTATGTCTTATCTTAGTATATATTCCTTAGCTCTTAGAATGAATGCTTTTGTTCAATGTAATGATTTACAGATTTCAATTGTATCAAGCTGGTTGATAGTGTTGTTCAACTTCTACATGCTTACTTATTTTTCTGACAACTTGTCAATTACAGAGAGAGTACTGCAATAAATATATGTGTAGGATTGTCCCTTTTTTTGCACACTGGAATTTTGCTTAGATCAGTAAAAAACATTTAATATTTGTATGACGTTTCTCTGAATTGATCACATTAGTACATAATCACTTAGATGACAATCACAGATATCATATTCTATTAGAATTTCAAGTATGAAAATAATGAATCTTGTGATCCTATGATCCTCTTATAGAGGAGTAGATAATCATCCTTAGGAAGCCCTGAGAGTGTTTTCAATTGTTATTCAATTATGCTAAAGTATTGAGATGGCCGTAAACCTATTTCATTTAATTATCTCTATTAGACTTTATAAGAAAATTTACTTGTATGGCCATAAAAGTTCTTCATTTATTTATGCCTAATAATCACTACAGACATGCTTAATTTACACAGATGCACATAACTTTTACAGTTCTATATGTACTTACTAGGTATGTACATATTAATTTTAAATTTAATATAATGAACACAATCAGATAATTAATCAATGAATAAATTGCCATTACATTAATTGTACTCCTCAATGTTATTACTCTTTGTTCATTCCTATTCTGGATGTAATAATTATTTTATAATTATATTAATACTGATAAATCATAACTATCATATAAATTAAAATATATTTATGATTACTTTTATAGTGTTTAAAATATTTCTCTAAAAGAATAAAAAACCTGAAGTCATGAAGATTTATTAGAAAACTATTTAATTTTTTGGAATGTCAAAGTAGAGATAAACCACAAATAATTAATCAAATAATAATATCTAGAATGCCAGACTTTCTTACAAATTTAGAAGTTTAAAGGCTCTTCTTTAATATAAAATTAAAAACAGGCTATTGAATGGGTTTTGAATACCTAAGCAATAAAAATATGATGTGCTCCCTAGAAGTAAGGTTTACTAAGGCAACACTGACCACATAATTCCTAATGAGGGAATCAACCACATGAAATCTAGAAAAATACTCCTAAAAGTAATAGGATATTGAAATTTAATATGTAAACATTACATTTCCCCACTCTTGCTTCAGTAGATCTTATTTTGTTTCATATTTTGAATTTTTATATATGAATTTGTAGGTCCAATTTTGTATCCATAATTTTAGTTTTAAAAATCAGTCCCGGGGCAGCAGGTGGTGCATGGTGGTTAAAGGTGCGGGATTCCCACATGGCCGACTGCAGTTTCAGTACCAGACCTGGCAGCTTGCTTTCTCCCTTTCTCTTTCTCTCTCTCTCTCTGTCTCTCAATAGGTTAAATTAAAAAATAATAACAAATGAAATTAAATAAATAAGTAATTCTTTAAAACTAAAAAAAAAAAAACAGTCTTTATTCAATTGAGTCAGCATTAGATGACATTCTCTTTCAGGGAGTTAGCTGCTAATTTATTTTTAGATTTTTTTTTTTTTCTATTGGGTTAGGCTTGACAAATTATGGAAAACGTCTCCTGTCCAAAGCATTTGATTTCTTTTTAATTTTTTTTTTTTTAACAAAGTCTGAGACTTGAATTAAAAAGCTTCTTTCTGGGACCAGCAGATGGCGTAACGGTTACGTCAACCCTCGTAGTTGACCACAGTTCAATTTCTAGACCTGATGACTTAAAACTCTGGGTGTGCCCCAGTCAATCACCTATTTTTTTTTGAAGGCTGCTCTGATATCATTGTTATTATCTGAGAGACTTTATTTGCACAGCAAGAAACCTTTATTTATCATACACTTTATTGTCACATCATCCCCCATCATGTGTCACCACCACCCCTCAGAAGCCTAAGCACTTTTCCCTTTCTGTAGCTCAGGATGCTGTAATAAGTAAGATCAATCATCTGACCTTTCTTAAGAGTCTCATATTTTGTAGCACACCATTATATATCCTGTAATTAAATAGGGTTTTCTCCTGTTAAAAAACAAAGAAACAAACAAACAAAAACACCTCTGGATGTGCAATGGTAATGCCCACATGACATAATCATCCTCTATTCAAACATTATCAGTCAATAACTAAAAATTCTCTCAATCTTATGTCTCTGGACGAAGTGGAAAAACAAACAAAAACATTTTCCTCAAACTTTAGGAGTCTCTAGGAACATGCTGAGAATGTAATATAATTTTAGGTTAAAGTGTCTATAATCATTGAGGTAGTAAATACTCCTGGTCTAAAAATATCAAGGAAAGAAAATAACTCCGCAGAATATCCATCTACAAGGGAAAGGAAGACATGAATTCTCATTTTATATGGCTTAATTTTATTGTGTGGTAAATATTTAAGAGAATGCAAATATTTTATGTCTATGTCTTCTATGTATTTTTTTAATATTAAAAAAGAATTACCCTGATCAATTGTATATTCACAATACCCATTTTAAATTGATACATAGCATATCTGAACGCACTTATTACATGAGGAACACAAAATCTGAACAAATATTATATGTTGTTCATGAAGCTGTTAATGGCAAAGTCAGTTCTTCAGTCTTCAGTCGTTTACTATACTGCTGAGAATCAGAGGCAGGTAATAGTGTGGTTTCAATTTATACACTTTTTATGGTACATACAATAAGAGACATAGCTCACACCGAAACAAATGAAAGTGAAGAGAGAAATAGACTTATCTCATTATATCTGCATTATTTCAATAACAAAAGATGATAATTGACTCAAGAGACTTCCTTATTCATAAATAATATTCCTAAATAAATACTGAGAACCTACTATTTGCAAATATACTCTCACAGATAAAATGGTGAAAAATTCTAACTTCCAGAACATTCCTCTTAATGAAGAGATAAAAATATTTTATCTAATTATGTTTTAGAGCAGAGAATCTTAAATGACTCAAGAGATGACAAAGCAAAATATGGGAAATGGTGGGTGACAACGTTAATACCTACTCAGGAAAGATTGATGGACAATGTGGTCTTGAGTCTTGTAAGATGAACAGAATTCAGATCTGAAATATTATGAGAGTTTATTTCTTTGCCTAGAAATAACAAAAGCTGCTAAAGTTATTTTAATAATAACATTTCATACATTTTTTACTGTTTATGATTTACCAAGCAAGAAATTAAATGTATGAAACATTCCAGCCTAGGCTATAGTAGCAGCTTCCTAGATGCCTGATGAAGCTAAAGGCAAAATTCTTTTGTATATTTAATTCCACATAGAGATGAAAAGAAAAGCATTAACAGAAATTTCTGTTTTATTTACTGTGGACAATATGCTCCTAGCATAAAAAATACACAAAACAGAACAGAAATCAAAATATGAATATAGTAGCACTGTTTTCTACATTAAAGAATTTATTCAGAATAGAGCTAGCTGTAAGAGTTTTGTTGTCTTCAACATACACAAAATCTTTGTTAATGTAACTTGTAAAAGATTTTTTAATTTATTTCCTGTTTATGAAAGTGTTATTGAATATAGTTGCAGGATCTCATTGTTTAAATTGCTAATGATCCCACCCCAAGGGACAGTGAGATCCATTCATATGGTTACAAATCAAATAGAAGATGCCAAGATGTATTTATAGCAAATGCCATTCGTAATCAATAGCTATTGTTGCAGTGTCTCAAGGTGAGATATGAAAAAGAAAATCAGAAAAGTTAAGTATGATAAATGAGACTGGGTAAAATATAAGTGATGGTTACAGAAATGAATAAAATGAAACAAAGACTCAGAGTACACTGCTACTGCATATATAAAATATTGATTGAATATCTGTGAATGAGACAATGCCACATATTATACTTTTTCACTTTAAATTATGAAGTATTTAAAACATCATGAAATAAATAAAAGTCTCATTTGTACCAACTCTCACATTTTAACATAGAAACATTTCCCATATTTGCATCGCATATATTTAAAAGAATTATTCTTTAAGTACTTATAACTGTGTCTGTGGAAGCCATCACGGTCCTAAGTTCACTGGGCTACCATAACAAGAAAGAGTACATTTCTAAAAACTTCCTGAAGAATATGTAAATGTTACTACACTAAAACTGGATTACCAATACCTTCTTTTCTTACTAAATTTTTTCAAGTTTTGCTTAAACTTATAAATAAATACACATTTCATCCATTTAGTTTTTTAATAGTTTTTGAAAGAATAATTTTTTAGCGTATCAAACATTGCAGCAATGGAAAAGTTTGAATATGTATATATATATATATATATATATATATATATGTATATATATATATATATATACACATATATATAAAATTATAATTTAAAAAGCACTATGGACCCATTACAGGGAAATTATGTGGGTGATTCTTAAATGAATTCTGAATCAGGACAATTTAACAACTCTATAGTACTTTAAGAACAAATGGGATACTGATGTGTGATTTTTTATAAAATAGTACTATATCAATGTTAAGTTTGCTAATTATGATAGTTGTATTGGATGAAGATGTTCTAATTTTTAGAAGAAATCCAAAACGTTGTTACAAAAATATATAAGTATATATTTTTAATTTGAAAATATTAACTATTGGAGATCACATTTGAAAGATAAAGAGTATTCATTGCACTACTATTTTGGTTTCCATATACCTTTTTTTTTTTTTTTTTTTTTTTGGAGAGGTTTTCACTATAGGGCGCGTGCACTCGCCAGCCAGACAGAGAGAGACATAGAGACAGAAAGCAGGAAATCACCCCCCAGGGGGAATGGTCATGCCGCAATCCCTTCTCCTCCATTCTCCTCTTGGGATCTTGGGCACGCACCACACGGGCCCGGCGTGAGTTTTAAGCCACCGGGTCTGGGATTCGAACTGTGGTTGACTATGTGGGAGTCCAGCGACATAGCCATTACGCTAACTGCTGGTTCCCTGGAGAGGTTTTTTCATAGGGCGTGTGCGCTTGCCAGGACAGAGAGAGAGAGAAAGCGAGAAATCACTCCTCAGGGTGGATGGCCATGCCGCAATGCCTTCTCCTCCATTCTCTCGGGATCTTGTGCACACATACACACACCTGGCGTGAGTTTAAGCCACCCGGTCTGGGACTCAAACCTTCGTTGGCTACATGGGAGTTCAGCGACATAGCCATTATACTAACTGCTGATCCCTCCATATAGCTTTAAAATTGTGCAAAACAAGAAGTAGAAAATGGATGTGTGCAGGTTTAATTACCAGTGAGAAGGATGCATTTCAGTGTGAATATTTGCATATATGAGGTCAACATGCAAATATGAAATAGGAAACAATACACAAGAGGATAAGTTAGTTTTAGGAGGAGGAAAAAGGACACTCCCTCTAAGGGAAAGAAAAACAGGAGTAAAGAGAAAAAGGTTTTCTTCATATCTGAATCTTTGTATCATTCATTTGAAGTTTCCATGTCATGGCTTCAACTCACTCCATGGAATAGGAAGGACCAGCATTTAAAAATACTGAGAATGGGTGAGCACTGAAGATTTCAGGAAATGGACTAGAAGCACACATTGATTAGTCAAATATAGTTTTCTTTCAGTAGAGGTAAAGACTATCTTGATAGTCAAGAATTTATAGTAACGCAATTCTGACTTCTCTGGCTACAAATGCCAGGTGCTCAGATGCAGGAAAGCAGGTAAGTGTCACGTGGCAATGGGTTTTTCCAGACACATGAAATGAAAACACTGGAGGGAAAAGGAGTTTTTGTTATCACAGTAGCAGATCAAAGCACCTAAGTAAAATAAGTGGGAGGTAACTAAAGAAAGGGCTGAGAATTAGGAAATTGTAAAAAAAAAAAAAAAAAAAAAAGAAAGAAAGAAAGAAAGAAAGAAAGAAAGAAAGAAAGAAAAAGAAAAAAAAACTCTCAGTTGGAAGATCTGTAGTAGTGAGAATAATAGAACAAGTTGCTGGAAAGGTGAAGATATTACTTTAGAGTACAAAGAGGAATGACTATGATGCAGGAACATAATCGATCTTAAAAGAATATGAATAACCTCTGTTTGATCTTATATAAACAACAGTCTCTTTACTCCAAGGGATATATTATTACTTCAAACTAGTCACAGCCTGATAGACACTATCTCAGTTTTAGTTCCACTCTTCTTTCATCCTTTTGTTATGTTGTTCTTAAAGACAATAGTGCATACAGCATTTTGTATTCATGATAATAAAGTATTTTAGGACTTAGAACTTTCTGAAAGAATATGCTCTTGAAATGATATCTAATATCTTTAATATAAGTAAGTATTAAATATTCTGCTTGTGTAATTTCTTCCACCAAGAAAATAAATATGCTTCTAAAACATTTTACTTTTGTATCTCCAGAAAAACCTGTTGCAAAGACAAATTTAATAAAAAAAGTTTGGGCAGTTGTCTATATTAAGAATAAGACTGATAAAATTGATAAAGAAATGTTATGGAAAAAATAATTAGTTCAGTTTTTGACATGTGCTACAGTCATATGAATATATAAAATAACCAGAGATGGGCTGAGTATATTAAAAGTTATGTTAAAGACTTCTGATTGTGTATTAAATGTAGATAATTTCTTTTATATCTACTATTATCCAGTTCTAGTATCACTACATGGAATTTTTTTTGAAATATTTAGTGTAACCTTGCTATTGATTTCTTAATTGTGTTAAACTGCTGCACATTCAAAATGTTTTCCTGACCATAGGGATTGGAACATAAGCTATATTTTCTAAATAAATCATGTAGAAAAGAAAGTAAAATAAAGAGGCTATTTTCTTTTAGAGACATTTTTGCTATAGGACGCGTGCACTTGCCAGAGAGACAGAGACAGAGAAACATAAAGTGAGAAATCACCCCCCAGAGAGAATGGCCATGCAACAACCTCTTTTCCATTTTCCCCTCAGGACTTTGGACATACAAATACACACACACACACACACACACACACACACACGGACAACCCGCCCACTGTGAGTTTCAAGCCCCTGGGTCCAAGACTCGAACCATGGTCAGCCATGTCAGACTACAGTGATGTAACCTTTGTACCATCTGCTGTTCCCAAGAGGCTGTTTTCAATATAGAAAAATAGATTATGACATATTGGTATGCCCAGATATGTCTTTGGTACATATGTTTAAAAGAATGGCCACGTGAGATCATTTTTTAGAAGCAAAGGTGCTTTTTCAAGTATATAACCTCTAATGTTGAGATTCTTAGCTTGGAATCTGATAACCGTTAAGCCATGAATCTGCTTCTGAGAACCTATGAATACTTTATATGAAGTTTTAAGGATATGTGCAAATTTTTCCTAAGGAAGATACAAAAATAAATCATTCTGAAAAGGTTCTTAGGTCCCTAAATATTTAAAAGTTTACAATTTTCAGCATTTCTGATAACTGTAGCTGGGTTTGCTTTCAGTATTCATTTCAAAGAGAGAAGTTTTTATCTTATACTGGTGTCAGGTTTTTATCACCATTTATTTTTCACATGCCAGAAGAAAGTGTTTGTTTGATTTTAATTAATTTTAATTTTTATGCAGTTAATTACAGTATCAAAGAAGCTAGTTAGAGAGCTAGTTAGAATAGCTTCCATATACTATTTTCTGACTCCTGTCCTCTCATTTTGATTGTGTATGTGTACTCCTGTATGTGTGAGTGGGTATGCCTGTGATGTTTGTTATGACAAACACATTTACATAAAATATTTAGGAACTTAAGAAAAAATCGTGCAAGAAGCAACTAATTTCCTAGCAATTATACTGAATAGCTCTCCCCTACTTTGTCCTTCTTTCAGTTATAGAAATGTGTAGTATAACCTGGCACTTCCTAGTTCTGTAAGGTCATTTTCAGGAGTCATCACTGGGGCAGTCAAAATACTACAAATATTTCAGGACTGAGAATATATAGTCATGGAGCAATCACAAGAAATGCCAACCTGGGTGAGCCTAATTTTTTACCTTGAAATTAAGCTACCAGCTGACATTGAGATAGCTCTAGGAGACCCAAGCTATAATTTTTCATTAAACTTAAATAGGGTTATTTCTGAAATCATTTTTTAAATAAATTACATTTTTTTTGGGGGGTAGAATAAATTTGAGTAGCCAAGTAATCCCATAATGGTTTTAAGTGTTTTTTTTTTTTTCATTTTATTTCCAGTTTTTCAAATATTTCATTTGTATGCTACATAAAAAAGTAAACGTATTTATAAGTATCATAGCATTAACAACTAAGAAAGAGAAAGAGAGAGAAAGAATGTGTCTAAATCCCTTAAAGAGAAAGGGATAGTATAAAAGAAAGAAAATCTTGTTCAAGAATATCTGAATGAAAACATTAAATTTATTTAAAAAAAAAATAGTGTTTTAGAAAGTATCAGTCTGGGATAGCACATTGCTGGACTCCCTCATAGTCAACCACAGTTCAAGTCCTAGACCTGGCTGCTTAAAACTAACGCCAGGTGTGTGTACATGCCTGCCCAGAATCCCAAGGAGACTGGAGGAGGAGGGATTGCTGCATGCCCATCCCCCTGGGGTTGATTTCTTGCTTCCTGTCTCTTTTTCTGTATGTCTCTCTGGCAACCACATGCACCCTATAGCAAAAATCTTTCTCAAATAAATAAATAAATAAATAAATCTGTCTTAAAACAGAAAAAGAGTATAGATCATAGGCCTAAGTTTAAAACACCAATTTAGACAAATATCAAGTTTCAAGAGTTTATCCGAAAAAAAACATACTTTTCTGGTTTCTACAGTAGCATCCTTAGCTCAGCAGTGTTGTTCATACAGCTCCATTAACCTCCTTAGTTCATGGTACATTTGCAAATTTTGAATTTCCTTGAATCCACATAAATCATTGTTTAAAAAAAATTAAAAAGACTATAGTTATTTAGTCTAATAAAAATGTATCCGTTGAAGGAAAACAATTTTGAGGATGTATCTTTAAATGTGTGTGTGTGTGTGTTTAAATGCATTAACCTTTTCACTAAAGAGACAGGCCTTGCAAACAATTACCTTTATTTTTATACACCATATTTTCCTTCACAAATATTGGTCAGATGAAAAGCTGAATACTGTTTAGCAAAATTTGACTAAGCTTCTGAAAATGCCTTAGCATTTTTTGTCATCTTTATTTGTATCTAATATTTTGAAGCCATCTTTTATATTATGGCTTTTGTGACTCTAAAATTCATTTATCCCCTTGAGTTAAGGAGTCAGTAAAGAAGGATAACACAGGGATCAGCAGTAAGCATAATGGCTATGTTGCTGGACTCCCATGAAGTTGACCGCAATAAAAGTCCCGGACCCGGTGGCTTAAATTCATGCCGGGCGCATGTGCGTGCGTGCCCAAGATCCCGAGAGAAGAATGGAGGAGAAGGGATTGTGGCATGGCCATCCCCTCTGGGGGGTGATTTCTCGCTTTCTATCTCTCTGTCTCTCTCTGTCTGTCTGGCAAGGGCACGCGCCCTATAGCAAAAACCTCTCCAAAAAAAAAAAAAAAAAAAAAAAAGAAGATGAAGAAGAAGGATAACACAGAGAGGCTTAAAAATAAATGCAGATGACTAAGGAAACTGCAGGTGAAAATAAGTAGAAAGATATACTTGTTAATATCTATTGAGGACGATGAATGGAGGAGGGGGCAAAAGCACTCTTTTTTTTGGAGAGGTTTTTACTACAGGACACGTACACTCGCCAGAAAGACAGAGAGAGAGAGAGAGACAGAGAGACAGAGAGACAGTAAGCAAGAAATCACCCCCAGGGGAGATTGCCACGCTGCAATCCCTTCTCCTCCATTCTCCTCTCTGGATCTAGGGCAGGCATGCAATTGCGCCCAGCATGAATTTAAGCCACCGGGTCCAGGACTGGAACTGCCGTCAACTACGTTGGAGTCCAGCGACAGAGCCATTACTCCAAATGCTGGTCCCAAAGGCAATCTTTATATAGCTGATATCATCTGATGTAATTGAACAAAAAGTGACTTATAGGGCCAAGTGAATTTATTTAGATGAAATGAAGCCAGATATGAGAGCAGTCTGGTATGGCTGAAGAGTAGCTACTGTTATTCTTTTCAGTATTTTTCTGTGTAGGATTTCTCAGGATGACATTTGGAATTTAATTATAGATTATAAATATTAAATTATATATACATATAATGTATAAATGACATATACATATTTCAATTAAACTTTGCATGAATAATTGCCTTTTTATCATAGTAACAATTCAATTTTAATATAGATCTTTCAATTCATTAATTATATTTTATTTCTGTGTTTTCCTATCTATATCCTGCTTCTTAATTTTCTTATTTATGTAGGCAAAATTTTGTACCCTGTGAACATATTTTTCTCAAGGAAATAGTTAAATTTTTCACTATTAGAATTTCTTAATTTTTGAAGAAAATAAAAAGAAATTTATTTTGAAAACTATATATGATTTTCCAAATTTATTGTATCTTTTTACATTTAGGAGTTTCTGTGTTTCACACCTGTAATATTAAATTTACACAGTCTAAATATTTACTAATTGTTTTCTTTATTTTAATTTTATTTCTCCCAATATCCTCTGTATGAATACATTTCCAAAATATCATAATCATTACCACTAACAAAAGTACCACTAATCACCTCATCATTGTCATCAGTAGCAACAGCTAATGTTTATAGTGATTAAATGTTCTAAGCAATTTAGTAAGTGATCTAGTATATGTAACATTATTTAATATTTCTACAAGAACCAGTAATAGACAATATATTTATCTGCATTAAATAGATTAATGTCACAGTTTACCAAAATTTGTTCATTCATCAGTTGATGGATATTTCAATTGTTTTCTGTTTGCGGATGTTGTAAATAATGATACCATAAATATTCATATACATGACTTGTGTGTTTTCATTTTCATGGGTAAATACCCAGGAAATGATAGCAAGATTGTTTGCAATTTATTTAACTATATACAAAACTGCCAAACTGTTTTTCAAATAATCTGGTGTGTATTTCCTCAAGAAGTTGATAGGGCTTTATGTTCAGCATTCTTGTTCGTAATTGATATTGTCAGTCTTTTCAGTTTTAGCTATACCAGTAAGTGTGAAATGTCATTTCATGTGGTTTAATTCTGAATTCAACAAATGATTAACAATGTTTTATGTCTTTTTGTATGCTTTTTTTTTATATCTGTCTCTGCTATGGAGAAGTCTCTTCAAATATTTTGCTCATTCTTATTATCTGTATGTAAAAGTGTGTAGATAACCTAAGTGCAAGACATTTAGACACTGCAAAATAAATAGGACAACATAAGGGATATTTGTGGTGGAATTGTTCACTATGTTGGCTGTCAACACATGTACAAGAACCTAAACAGGGCCAGCCAGAGGACAACGATTAAGTGAGCTAGATCCCATGCCTACCACTGTTTAAGTCCTAATTATAGTGCTTCAGGAACACACCACATGCATGTATGTGCATATTAAAAGTCTTAATGGGATAAGAGAAAAGAAGGTATGTGGCAAGTGGCAAGTCCACACCCCATTTGTGGATACTTTCTCTTTCTCTCTCCCTCTCTCTCTGGTGAGTGCACATGCCTCTGCAATAAAAAAAGGAAACTATACAAATAATAAATGTGTATAAACCCCTTTTGGCAGCAACTGCAATGCTGGGGAGATCCCATCTGGTTGAGGATGTCAGATTTCTTCAGCCCTCCTCAGTGTGTCTTCATCCCCTCCCATGTCTAACCCCTGATAAAATGGTTTGACTAAAAAGAAAAAAAAAAAAAAAAAAAAAAGTGGCAGTAGTTCCGGACACCAGGCAGACTGAGATGCAGGCCCCACCCCTCCAGACCTTTGCGCCTCCCCATCCTTCCTCCTCCTTGGACCCCAGGTTGGTTGTCTGGGACTTTAAGATTAACTCCCACTCTACCCCATCCACAAACTGGATCGAGCCGGCCAGTAGTTCCAGACACCAGGCAGACTGAGGCTGCAGGCCCGACCAACCTGGTCCTGTCACTCATCCTCTGGCCCTTTCCCACTAGCCTTTGGACTTCCTGAATTTTGGTGATTTGAATAGCACATGGCGTGCTTTGTGCGCCGCACAATTTCCTTTTGTCGTTTTGTTTTTCTTTGCTCTTGAGGTGTTGCTTATTAGGTCATTTGGAGGCTCACCACTCCTTAGAAACAGGGAGGACTTTGGGCCATCCAGGACTAGTGGCAACAGTTAATGGTAATTGTGAGCAACAGGTAGGCCAACCATAAGAGAAATCATCAATTTTTTAATCCTGTACAACTTTTAACACTCAGAGATACCTTAAATAAGTTAGGAAGCAACATATAGATTACCTGATGACTAGGAACAATCGCAGAGGCTCAAGAAATATGAGCAACCAACAAAAGGCCTCTCCTTCAAGGGAAATCATCAAGCCTACATCACTCACAGTCAATACAATGGATGTCGTGGACATGTCTGATAAGGAATTCAGAATATTTGTAGTGATCAAAGTAACTGAGATGGAAGAGAAAAGAGACAAGGAGCTCCAGGAGATGAGGAAGTCCTTTCATGACTTGAAAGAAGAAATGGATACCTTAAACAAGAATCAGATGGAATTTCTAGGATTGAAGAATGTGATACAGGAAATCAAAACCTCCCTTGAAAGTATTAAAAGTAGATTAGACCAGGCAGAAGATCGAATCTCTAACGTAGAAGAGAAAACATCTGACCTAGAAAAAGGTATCAAGAAGATTGAGAAAACAACCATAAAAAATGAGGATACTATACGAGGAATACTGGATACCATCAAGTGCCCCAACATCCAGATAATTGGTATTCCAAAAGAGGAAGAAAATAATAAGGGCCTAGATAATTTATTCCATGAAATCCTGGAAGACAACTTTCCAAACCTAGAAAGGCATTCAAATATCCAGACCCAAGAAATACATAGGACCCCGAGTAGAATCAACTCAAGAAGATCCTCTCCAAGGCACATCATCACCAGACTGGCAAAAACAAGAGACAAAGACAAGATACTAAAGTTGGCAAGAGGGAAACGTCAAGTTACTTACAAATGTCACCCCATCAGGCTAACATCAGATCTCTCGGGGGAAACAATGCAGGCAAGGAAAGAACGGGGAAGTGTTCTTTCAAAGTGTTGAGTGAAAAACAATTTCAGCCAAGAATACTATACCCGGCAAAATTATCCTTCATATGGGAAAAAAAGATAAAAACATTCTCGAATAAACAAAATTTGAAGGAATTTACCAACTCCAGACCAGCTCTTCAAGAGTTTCTGAAGGGAGTACTATACCAGGAAAACTAAGAAATCAGACAGACAGTTATACGAGAACAAAAAGCAACCAAGAAAATGGCTCATTTAATAATAGGATCAGGTACGGAAATATCGATAATTAGATTGAATGTCAATGGATTAAATTCTTCAGTTAAGAGACATAGACTGGCTGAATGGATAAGAAAACAGAAACCTTCTATCTGTTGCCTACAAGAAACTCACCTTATGGATAAAGACATACATAGACTAAAAGTAAAGGGCTGGAACAGTCATTAAGGTGCTAAATGGCAGAGCAGTAAGCCATGTGTCACCTGCAGCTTGAGTCCCACCCCTTGGCCTGAGAATGCACTAGGTCCACATGGTATGAGCCCAGGATCCTCGCAGGCTGAAGAATTAGGGAAAAGTAATCATGAATGACCAAGACTCTCTGTCTTTCTTGTGTGTACACAAGTTCATGTACATGATTCAAAATCATGAAATGTAAAAAAATATACATATGTATGCCATGAAATTTAATAGTAATACAAAGTCTCCAAAGTGGTTTAAAAATAAAATTGTGTAAATACAAGTTGGAGAGATATGATGAAAGACATGTTTTAATTTAAGTTTGGGTGAATTAACTGCCATCAAAGCTCAAGTAACTTAGTCTAAATGAAGACAACAGTTTTCAGAACCAGGGTATTAATTGATCGTTTTGCTCTATTTTATCCCTGTCCAACTGTATGGTGCTCAGATCCTAACTAGAATAATGTATTCAGTTTTGGAGTCTGAAGATTAAGAGATATTCACAAATACTTAAAGAAGAATATGGTCAGAATGATGACCAGTACTCAAATACATCTATGAGGACCAGTGAAAGGACTGGTGATGCTGAGTTCATACTGGAAAGGCTGATAAGATTAGAATAGATTGTTCCAAATGTCTGGCAAGTTTCACTAATGAAGAGAAATTAGACATGTTCTCAGGAAAGGGTGCCCAATGCAAATACTGTGGATATGGAAAAGGTGTATTTTTGCTCTTTCCAGTATGGTAGCCACAGCGCAGGGGGCTATTCCGTACTTGCAGTGATGCTAGTTTGACTGAGGAACTCTGTATCCTTGTAGTCCCAAAGGCTGTACAATGGGTAGGCTTAAATTAAATCATAAAAAGGAAGCAAATTATTAAATACCAAAGCTTTATACATAGATACATATTTACAAGTAAATAAAGTTTATAGGAATGTATATATTGCTATTGATATTTTAGCTTTGATTTACATTAACAGTACACAACATTTTCCTATTAAAATTATTTTATATAAGGTTTCATAATTAACTCCAATTGTCTCTCTGTAGACTCAGCACTTCTAAATATTTCCAGAGCACTAGAAATTGTATAATAGTTTTTTATAACTGTTTAATGTATAGATGTTTCATATAAAATTGAGTAATATGAATTATCATTTTGAGGACCAAATTATTCACTTTTAAGATCAATATTATACTCTATTCCAATTTTATACACTTGCATAGTATTTTTACTTTTTAGTATGTTATATTGTCAATAGGTTAAATACTACAAGATATTAAACATATTCCTTGATAATTGGCTTTCCATCAGTAGGAACACTCTAATAGGATTTTTCACAACTCTCAGGTACTAGGTTAAATTCTTTTTCTAATTATATTTTTGAGGGTCTACAAGTCTTCATGGTCTTTTTCAAAGAGCAAATAAAAATAATTTATACATGAGTTCATGTACATGATTTGAAATCATGAAACAGAAAAAATTATATATATATATGTATGTCGTGAAATTTAATAGCAATACAAAGTCTCCAAAGTGGTTTATTTTACTGTTGATTATTATTATTATTGCTTTGATTTTGGCCACTGAGCTGTGATAATTTTTAACAAATCAAAGGCTCTCATTCCATGATCAAATGAAGTACCAAAGAGTTGGCATATATTAGTGGTTATGGACCCCAATAATTTATTTGTACATATGATGAAAATTGAGAATTATTTTGTACGGACCAGCGTATGGTGCAATGGTCACATCGCTGGACTCCCACTAGTTGACTGTGGTTCAAGTCCCAGACCTGGCAGCTTAAAACTCATGCACATGCCCAAAGCCCATGGGGGAAATGGAGGAGAAGGGACTGTGGTGTGGCCATCCCCCTGGGGGTGGTGATTTCTTGTTTTCTGTCTATTTCTCTCTTTCTCTTTGCCAAGTACACATGCTCTATAGCAAAAATCTCTCAAAAACTGATTATTTTGTGTTTATACATTCTAATTTGTTTGTCACAATAGCTTATTACTGTAGTATAGATATCTAAGCATTGGTATATAAATAAATCAATCTTCAAGTAAAACCTCCCATACTTCAGTCTCAATCCAACACACACATACACACGCACATACATGCATGTGCACACACAAACACACACACACACAATGCAATTCGCAAAGATTTATTTAATGGATTCAGTTCATGTTTTCTCTCATTTTAATCAGTTGGCATTATAAGAAGTAACGATGGGACCAACAGTTAGTGTAATGACTATGTCACCGAACTCCCATCTAGTCGACCACGATTCGACTCCCAGATCCAGTGGCTTAAACTCACGCCAGGTGCATGAGCATGTGTGCCCAAGATCCCGAGAGGAGAATGGAGGAGAAGGGATTGTGGCGAGGCTATCCCCCCTGGGGTGTGATTTCTTGCTTTCTTTCTCTCTGTCTCTCTCTTTCTGGCAAGTGCACGTGCCCTATAGCAAAAATTTCTACCAAAAAAAAAAAAGAAAAAAAGAAGTAATGATGAAATTTCAATGGTGTATTATAATATTTGAACAGGTTTGTGAAAATAATAAAATCCCTCTTAATTTCTGAAGGCGAAGAGAATCATTCAGAGAAATTGTATACCATTATGTCCAAATATATACATTCTTTCTCACCTTGACAAAGAGCTTTAATATATACATTTATATGTTATTTATATACTTTATTTTATCTCTATATACTCTGATATATATATATATGTGTGTGTGTGTGTGTGTGTGTGTGTGTGTGTATATATATTAGAATTTATAATCTTCTACTCATACATATGGTAATACTACCATAGAATGATGTGAACAAGGAATCAGCAACCTGTTGCCAAAAAGTAGACCTTGAGTCAGTGTACTTAAGCCCTTTAATCTGTTTTTGAAATAGCCAATATGTATTTAAAGGAGGCTCAGTGGTGTGGGGAGGGGAGAGGGATGTGTGCATAGTGCTTCTACTCTAACTGGCCTAACCAATAGTTAGGATGTGATTAGCCCTACTTCTATTTCCTGTTCAAAGATAGATTTAAGAAAGAGAATATGCAGAGATATGCAGGAGGATCAAAGTTTTCTAACCAATCCCTCAAAAACCTGTATGTGAAACTAGTTCTCTTGTGTTATATTTCGATATCATGTCAAAAATTCCTTAGATTTTTCAGCCCATCTGAGCTCATATTTATTTTTTTTAAAGTGTATCAACATCAAATGAAATATCAAAATACCTTGTATTTCATTGTGTCAACCAAAAAAGTAATAATACATTAATGTGTTCCAGTGTTATATATCTTACAGAGGTTTCTCAAGGTCAAATCTATCATACTATAAATAATATGTATGGTTCCTAGAAAGGATAAGTGACATGTTCAGGATCACTGTAGCTCAGGTCTTTGAACAACTAATCTTGCAATATTTCTAGTGTACCATATTCTTCTTATAAAGTGAATGTTTAATTCCCTGGAATATTTGTATCATATCACAATGCAAGAAAGCCTTCTTGGGGAAAACAAAACAAAACAAAAAAACCTCTTAGATTTGACCAGGATTATCATCAATAAAGTCAGGAATGTATTTATTTTACTTGTGTCTCTTTACTTAGAAATAAAACTACTTCTCACTTATCTTAAAGTTTCACAACATCTTATAAAATGCACGTGGGGATCTTCTGTTATACTAAAATGTTAATGATAATTATTATTCCTATCATCTTAAAAGTTAATTGCCAGCAAATTTCATTCATTACTTTCTTCTAACTTTCGCTAATTGTTTGCCATCAAGAAAATGGAACACATTTGACAGGTTGACATTGTCGTTTAGAAGCATACAAAGATTTATATATTGGAATTTTATGATAGCCATAATTCATCCTTTCAATCAATATATTTTTTTACTTCCATTCTTGACATAATTACTGCACTAGGCTATTTGAGACATGTAATTATTAAGTTTAAGAGCGTTCATTTTAGGAGACATCAAACCATTTTCTTGAATTAGGACAAGAAAGACAATTGAAGTTGCATATTATTCTGACTGGTAATCAAAGCTATTTTAGGAATTTAGGGAAGGCTTAAAAGGGTATCTTTCCATTTCAAAGTAATAAAGGAGACCTGAAAAAGATGAAAATGGAAATTAATTTTCAAATACATGTATGATTCTATTAAATAGAAATGAATAGAGAAGGCATTCCATAATTTTGGGAGGATGACTAGTATATGCAAAATCACGAAAGGGCAGGGTAATTTTAGGATAGTACAACCAGTGCGCTAGAAATAGATAAGAGTGTATGTTTAGAAAAGCAGTGAATAATAAACTGAACACAGGCTTCTTAGGTAGCACTAAGGAAATGCTTTTGGTCAGAGAAAGAGTATAGTCAGTGGTGCTCTCTCACGAAAAAGACTTATTCACTCACACGATGACATAGAGTAGACATAGTTTAGGAGTAAAAATGATCCTTATTAGGAAAAATAGATTTTTGTGTGTGGTTCTCATTATTTATCCTGTTCCTAACTACGTATTAAAGAAAAATTTAAATTCAAATTGAAAGCTTCTATGTGAAAAAGATATTGAAAATGGCATGGAGATATGTAAGAGGTTAAAATAGGAAGCTCTTAAGGTTGTGCTCCCAGTTTTCAAAACCCACAGTTTTTACTTACAGGTTCACATATCGATACGATTTTCTTCCATGCAGAATATACATGGTAATTGACTTTCAAAAATATACTTTTTTGCTATTTTAATTTAAGAAGTTATAATACAGCATATCTTTTATTTATAATTATTTTATTATATATTGGATATATATATGTGATATCTTTATAAAATAGTAAATCAATATCTGAAGATGGGACCTTTGTTCCTAATACATTTTTAATCTCTCAAGACACAATTATTTTAACATCACCTTGACTCCAAACTTGTACTTTCAAAAAACATGTTATTCTAGGGACCAGCAGTTAGCGTAATGGCTATGTCGCTGGACTCCCACATAGTTAACCGTGGTTCGAGTCCCAGACCTGATGGCTTAAACTCACACCAGGCGCGTGTGCGTGCGTGCCCAAGATCCTGAAAGGGGAATGGAGGAGAAGGGATTGTGGCGTGGCCACCCCTCTGGGGGTGATTTCTCGCTTTCTGTCTCTCTGTCTCTCTCTGTCTGTCTGGCGAGTGCACGCGCCCTATAGCAAAACCTCTCCAAAAAATAAAAAAAGAAAAAGAAAAAAAATCTGTTATTCTAGAGTAAAGTTAATTATAAATAAACATAACATGATCAAAAACATTCTATATTTTATACAGGAAATAGATGAGGGAAGTACAAAATATGTTTTTATGAACTCTGATTCAATGTTTATGAGTGGTTTGGTGCTAAAAAATGTTTACTTACAAGAATAAAAATTGCCAATTACTCTAAAATCAGAAACAGTTCAAATCATAAAAAGGTCTAGAGCTTTTAATTGCTTAGGGCCCTTAGACCCTAGAAAATCAGGTCCATAAATATTAGGATTATAATAGGCTTGTGGCAGAAAAAGTCAAGGGGAATGCTTTCAAAATGATTTTATCTGTGGCTTATATTGCATGTTTCTTCCCAGTGTAACTTTTTACTCCTCATAGAAATTTAATTTGCCTACAGTAATAACAAAAATCTTATTACTCATATTACTACTTTGCTCTTGATGGTGATGATGTATTTGATGACTCCTTGATTCAATAATTTGGAGCACAATTTCAAATGAAATGTAAATCTTTATCCTTGCATAAATATACATATATCTGATACATCCAGATTAGCATCACTTCAGAGAAGAAAGGGAACAGAGAAAACAAATGACAAGAAATGTTAATTTACCAGTCAGTGAACACTGCCACATTTCTCAGGCTGATGTGCCTCCATTTTAGTCCATAAATAGTTCATTAGTGATGCATTTTTATCAATGAGTTTTTCCAAGGCAATGTAATATAGTTTCATTATAAAAAGTGTGGAAATCAAAAGTGAATGAAAAGAAAAAAATTTAAATAACTTATAATTTAAAAATATCCATTATTGAAAGTTGGTTTATGTCTACTCATATGTTTGTGTATTTTCAAAATAACTTCCTAAGTACAAGAAGTAAAAAATAAAATCCCAAGATCTTTGATGTCTTATGGTGGCAACTATCAGAGCAGGAGGAAACTCTACTGCACAGTGGGGGAAGGGAACTTGGGATTTTATGTGTCATCTGGAGTAGGGAGCTGAGTATGGAGAGGAAAAGAAGAAATTTTGATGTTGATCTTATTGCAAATGAAAACTGAGCTGAAGTGCAAAAAAAATGTCAACCTGGGCTAGCATGTGGCATAGAAGTTAGGGTTGCTGAATCCCACATGGCTGACCTTGCAGTCCTGGACCCTGAGGCTTGAATATCACACTGGATACATGCACATTCCTGCCCAAGAGGAGAATGGAGGACAGGGATTGAGGCATGGCCATAAACCTTGGAGGGTGATTTCTCTCTTTCTCTTTTTTTTTTGCTCTTTCCCTGGTGAGTACATATGCCCTATAGCAAACTGAAAACAAAAAACAAAAAATGTAAATAAAAAGTTAATAGTGTCTATGGAAATAATGAAATTCTGTAAAAAGTTTTAAAAACTTTATTCATAGCCAGGTTTGAATGAGCATTGCTAGGGAATAAGGTCTCTGGTAGCCCTGAAAAAGTATTCGGGGGGAATTCAGTGTAGCAGCTCTCTTACTCAGTTCTGACGACAGGAGATATACCCAAAACTTAAGTAGACTGATACACAATACATCATCAGTGTAGTCATTTTTCATATTGGCCTGTCCCCAAAAAGTGGGGATTCTGGAAATGGGCTAATTGGTGAGAATTGGGTTTGGAAATTTGTAGGTTAGCAATAGTTAAAAGCACAAGTATCTGCCTCAAAAAGACATCATAATCAAGAAAGATGTTTCAAGTTTAATTTTAGTAGAGCGAAGAAAGCTTTGCTATGTAATCTCATGACGCTATGCCAGTCAGGCTATAGGGAATATCTCACAATCACTAAGCAAAAGCAGTCTTCTTTGGAAAAATTAACTGCTTATTAATTGGTATGACCCTTCACAGGTTGCTAGGAAAATTTTAGAACAAAGGAAAGTGGTTAACACCAAGTGGCAGGAAATGCTAGGTTGAGGTGCCCCTGAGAGTACACGTCCTCTGACAATTACTGAAATCTGGAGTGGGGAGATACAAGAATTGCAACTTGTCATTTGTGCCTTCTCATCCAATTAATTTAGGCTTCAGAGGCAAAGAAACATGTATCTAAAACCTTAGGTACATCTATCTATGTATTCTGTATTCCCACCCTACCAGACTACCAGCCTGACATTGCTTTATTATAACTTAGACTCATTAATTGTGGAAAATTATTACTCTGCATTTACACACCCCCATCCATTAATGAGAATTACTCAATTACTATCTCATGTATATTCCAGAACAAGTCTAACCTAGCCGGTCTTGTTGTTCAACTCTTTGCCATTCTGTCAATACTCCTGCAACTTCTCAGACTTTCCTTATGAACAAAGCTGCTCCCTAGTAAAGATCATCCTCCAGTATTCTCCTCTTAGAATTCTAGACAGTGCAACGGAGAATAATGCTGATTGTTAAAAGATTAATTGAAGCAACAGTACTAGCAAAAAGAAAATAGAGTAAATTGAAAGAAATACCCATTTTTAGAGGCTTTGAAACCTAATGGAACTTCAGAATGACTTTAAAATTAGGACATACCATCTTTTTTTTTGGGGGGGGGGAGGTTTTTCGCTATAGGGCGCGTGCGCTCGCCAGACAGACAGAGAGAGACATAGAGACAGAAAGCGAGAAATCACCCCCCAGGGGGGATGGTCACGCCGCAATCCCTTCTCCTCCATTCTCCTCTCGGGATCTTGGGCACGCACGCGCACGTGCCCGGCCTGAGTTGTAAGCCACCGGGTCCGAGACGCGAACCACGGTCGACCACGTGGGAGTCCAGCGACATATCCATTACGCTAACTGCTGGTTCCCAGGACATACCATCTTTTGAGAGCCTATCACAACCCTTTCAAGTTGGATTCTCTGAGCGATAATTCCTCAGATCCTAGGTCCAATCATAATGTCCTTGTAAGAAATTTGTATACTTGTCCCAGCGTACTTGCCAATGTAAATATCTTTCCTTTCAGGGGTAACTCTTTATGATCTTGTTTTGTCTGTGTGGACTACAAGAGATAATCAACAGTATTAGAGTAATTTTCCCATGCACGCATTTAGAAAGTCTTAAGTAGACAGATTGGCCCTTCTGGTTAGTCTAGACAACATTGGAAATGCCAATCTAATGTCTCATTATATTATCTCTAACATGGCAGGTAGAAAATATCCAGGCTCATATTTCTCTTTTCCTGTAGGACAGCCCCGAATTTAGAACTTCTATTAAAAAAACACTTTGCCAGTAATATTAGCACAACCACATACAAGTTCATGACACACATATACCCATTTCTAAAACTAAATAAATGTCCAGGCAAAAGTCATGGAAAGAAAATGGAGAATGGGAGATAAAAACTCTCAATTTTGGTCATGGTTCTCTTTATTTATAAAATATTCATATAATATGTTTTATTACAGAGAAAATGCAAAATATATGCATTTATATGTGTTTTTTCCTCACACATAATTTAGATAGACCCTAACGGGTGCAAAGAAACTTGCCTTATTTATTCATGATGAAGAAATTTGGGACCAGCTGTTAGCGTAATGGCTATGTTGCTGGACTCCCACGCAGTCAACTGTGGTTCGAGTCCTGGACCCGGTGGCTTAAACTCACACCAGGGATGTGTGTGTACATGCCCAAGATTCCGAGAGGAGAATGGAGTAGAAGGGATTGCGGAGGTCATCCCGCCTGGGGGGCATGATTTCTTACTTTCTGTCTCTCTTTCTCTTTCTGTCCTTCTGGCAAGCTCACGCGCCCTATAGCAAAAACCTCTCCAAAACAAAAAAAAAAAAGAAAAAAGAAATTTAATTTTCATGGTAGACGATACCTAAATCTAGGAAAAAGTGGTTTAATTTTATATAAACTTAATAGTTTATTTGGTTTGTTTTTTACTACAAAGTATCACAATGTAAAGATTTTCATACTATTATATGTCTTGTCTTGAAAATATCTTATCATAACGTAATTAATAAATGCAGGGTACATAGGCCCTTTTATTCAGCATTTTTATTACCTTCCCCATCTAGTTTAAACATTGTGAACAACTTCTTGATTTGTCCCAGTGATGCAAAAATCAATTCTAAGTTAAGTCTCTAGCCTTAAATTTGTTCTTTGTCAAATGATCAGGAAGGAATTAAGTGCTTTGGCTGGAGCTATCTTGCAGGTAGTGGAGCTTTATGTGTTTCAGCAAGAGCTTTACAATGCCTGAGCCTCCATTTTTCTCCTGAATTGATAATTTCCTTTGGAGGGTAAGTCAACATCCAAAGTAAATGCCAATAGGTGAGCTGAATACAAATGATGCAATTGAAGAAAAGATTATCTTTTCAAGTCTGAGCAAGCATAAGACCTAAAATCAGAATTTGACTCTTGGTAGTTATGCCTTGAAACAATACACAGATACAGATAAATTCATTGATTGTCAATCACATTACCATGGAAAAATACACCTCATAAAATAGATTTCTTTTTGTCTTTGACGGTAAGAGACAGACATCACATTATTCTGAAAATGGTTTAAATGTGATCAAATAATGTCTTCAAATGTTTTTAAGCCTAGTCAAAACTCAATTTTATAAAATTTAATTTAGCACCGGTTGAGTTATAAGGAATAAATTGAATGGTTTTATTTTGACCCATGAATTCAAGATTTATAGTTTATTTCACGCATGTGTTAAGTTTTATTTTATATGTCATTTAGTATGTTTATTTAATTTAGTTTCTTAGGATCTTCCTGTAATGATCTCTTCACTGTGTTTACTTAGCTGAGATGCTTGTGTTGCTTATGCCAGTGAAACATTGACTCTCAAATGCCAGTGTTAGTTAACCATCGAAAGGATTCTGGCATGCAATTTTAATTTGATACCTGACCATGTAATTTGTCATTTGATATTTAGGATTTGATATCATATTTCATTGCCTAATCATTATTTTCTATAAATGGGGAATTCTTACTTCTCTATAGCTGCAGTACAATAATAAAAGATATGTTTGTGCAAATGAATGTCTGCTACAAGATGTAGGTACTTGTGTATAAGGCCCAGCTAAGTAAACTGATATCAAAAATATAATTAATTTCATCCTCTGTCTTAATATTCATTTATAAAATGTCTTTGTTTTTGATAGAGTGATTTTTTGCTATAGGGTGCATATACTTGTCAGTGAGACAAGAGAAACAGAAACAGGAAGCGAGAAACATTACCCCGAGGAGGATGGATGTGGCATAATCCCTTCTCCTCCATTCTCCTCTCAGGGTTTTGGGCACACAAGCACACATGCATGGCATGAGCTTTAAACCGTCAAGTCCAAGACTGGAACTGCAGTCAGCCACATGTAAGTCCAGCACCTTACACACTATGCCACCTGCTGGCCCCTTCTTTCATAAAATAAAAAGATGATATACTAAATGCACACAGCATACATATACAACTATAGCACAACTAAATTTTAATACTAAAGAGACTATAGCTGTTATTATCTTAATCACAGTAAAGTAGTATTTATGTGTCTATTTTCAGTTCTGTGGAGAATTTTTACATGTCTTATACAAGGATGTGATGAAATTAATACTCATAGGAATAGTTTTTATTTTCTTTTCCCCTTAAAAGAAAAACCTATAATAACTAAAGAGGGAAATTAAGAAATTATCATATGTATAGAAAAGTGGAAGGAAATGTGGAGGCTACTAGAAGAAAGCTATGAATAGTTTTTCTTGTCATTTATACTCTTGCAGCTCAAATTAATAATCGTAGAGGAAGTAGCATGGAATCTATAGAGTCAGTAGAGTCAATTTGCTCAGATATAAAGCTGCCTTCTTATTTTGTGAAATGAGTGAGCTTGCACAATTTCCTTAATTTCTAACAGCCTGCTTTTGTGTCTCCTATTTTGAAAGCAAGGACAATAAAAGTAAGTCATTTCTAGGAAGTGTAAGAAGTCTATGTAATTGAATATTAATATATGTGAATAAATAGCACAGTTATAGTTGACAAAGCAAAGATAAAATAAATAGGCAAGAAAAATTTTTTAAAGTCTATTCCAATAGGGGAGAGAAGACAGAAAGCAATCTGAGCTTAACTTCACTGATTCCAAAGGGATATTTTATTTTATTTGCTACAAAACCCTTTCCAGTTTCCTCAAATGTATACATGATATAGGGTGAGCATCTCTACGCCAAATGTCTGAAATCCAAAATGTTCCAAAATTGAAAACTTTTTGAGCATTGACTTGACATTACAAGTAAAATTTCATACCTGATCTCACATGATAAGTCATAGTCAAAATGCTGCGAACACAAATATTGTATAAAATTAACTTCACATTGTTTATATAAAGTATATATAAAACGAAAATGATTTTGTGTTTAGATTTAGCTCCCAAGACCAGCAGTTAGCGTAATGGCTGTCTCTGGACTCCCATGTCATCGACCACGGTTTGAGTCCTGGACCCTGTGGCTTAAATTCACTCCAGGTGCGTGTACCTGTGTGCCCAAGATCCCGAGAGGAGAATGGAGGAGAAGGGACTGCAGTGTGGCCATCCCCCCAGGGGGTGATTTCTCGCTTTCTAGTGCTCTGTCTCTGTCTGTCTTTCCGGTGAGTGCACATGCCCTATAGCAAAAACCTCTCCAAAAACAAAAGATTTAGCTCCCATCCCAAGATATGTCATTATGTATATGCAAATATTCCAAAATTCCCACAAAAAGGATAAAATTTGAAACACCTCTTTCCCAACCATTTTGGATTTGGTATAGTCAACCCATGTCATTAATGTTCTTTATGGTACTGTTATGGCAATTAGTTAGAGCCAAGGTAAAATCTAGCAATAGGTAAGTGTTAACTATATGCCAGGCAGTTTAAAGCACTTTATATACATATCTCATTTAATCCTCATAACTCTGTAATGATGAGTATTTTCATTATCTCCAGCTTCCACATGTAGTAACAAAAGTACAAAGTGGTTAATCAATGTATTAATGCAATATTCTGATTTCCAGAATTTCATACACTGATTCTCTTATATTAATTATTGCTGTGGACATGTTAGCTACTCAGTCAGACTTTAAACTACCAGAGGCTTGTTTCTAGTTATGATTTATTATGAATTATGTTCAGTAGTTACTAATATGTTTGAAGCGGGAATAAATATACCTGTCATTTTGTGGTGACTAAAATAATATAGTGATGGAAGAGAATTAGGATTAAGAGACCTGTCACCAATGAGCACTGAGTGACAAAAAAGAAAATAAGAAAATCACCCGGGCAGTGTTCTTAACAAGGCTGTCAAATTGTACATGCTGTGTCCCTAGTTATTTAAAATTATCTTGCAACTATCAGGACAACAGAGAGAACCAAGTCGCCAATTGAAACAGAGCAAAATGTACAATTTACTTAAAGGAGTTTTATAACTGTTTCATTTTCAGATATGGCATTCTAGTATAAAAAGTGTCAGAAATAATCAGGTGAAAATGACACATTATTCAGTTAATAAGTAACAAAATATAATGAGAAAATGAACGTAAAAATATCCCTGAGAATGGAAAATGAGTTGAACTTAATCACATGATAAATATGCAAAATTATTAAAGGAATTATTAAAAGAAGAAGAAAATTAATTGCCAGTTAAAGGTGAGAGCTAACAATGGTCCACACATTCACATCTTTGAAAATAACTTTAATATCACTCTGACTGAATGGCACATAGAAAACATTTTAACTATACAATATGATGTACATTATCCAACTGAATGACTAAAATGAAACAAATAAGCGATGTTTGTCAAAGAAAAACATTGATAATGATATGGAACAATTGAGGCTTTCACCTTGCTGGTGGATGTGTCAATTTGAACAAGTACTTTAAAAAATCTTCAATATAATCTACTGAATCTGAATTAAAAACATGCCATAATAGGTATACACATAACAGAAATAAAGGCATATACTCCCCTAAAATATATACAGTAATATTTATATTAACAATGTGTGTATCAGACCCAAATAGGAAACAATTTGAAAACATATCTACATTAAATAGTTAAATATTTAATCACTTAGGATGGGATCAAAAGGACCATATGTGACCTGAATAAGAAAAGCAGCAGCCTGATTATAACCTTAGAGGGATTTGGGGTTGTCCCCCATAAAGAAGGAGGAGATCATTCTCTACTTTTTAAGACCAAGACCGTAGAGAGGAATATTGGGTGAAGAGAACACATGCTGTGAAGATGACCCTTTTCTGCCATTATGAGCACTCGAAGACTGTTTTTCAGTCCCATTTCTTTTGAGAAAGGACATGTGACTAGTACAGATAATGGTATCACTACTAGACCAAAGCATGAAAGAAAATCTATATGGTTCAATACATGCTTCATTGTCTACTGTGGGAATTGATGGTGCAACAAGTAGGCGATTCTGTCATCCTGGGCACATGTGACATATGGATCAGCGGCTTTCTTCCCCAGCAGCCACTCTTAAATATAAGCTCTGGGAAGAAAAATAAATCTTCATTGTATTGAAAAAAAAAAACTAAGCCATCCTGTAATACTAGGCACATTTCATGTACTGAGTAGATGTAAGAGGCTATCAGTTAACATGTTAGATAGTACCCACTAGAAAACGTCTATTATTGCAAAAAATAGATGTTTTCTGGTGGATTACTGTGGGAGGCTGCGCACCAGCGAGTCTGCCGAGGTTTCTCAGAGAGCAAACAATTGCCATGATTGGCCACTAGAATCCCTCAGATTTGCATATCCGGTACCTCATGATTGGTCCAAAAGCAACCAATTGTAACCCACCGTTTACAACCAATCACGGCCCACCGTTTACAACCAATCATGGCCCACCATTTACAACCAATCATAACCCACGTTTTACGATCCACCAACGTGTATATAACCACCATGCCTGGCCCACAATAGCCAGACGACCAGGAAGACAACGAAGACGACACAGACGACCAGGAAGACAACGAAGATGACACAGACGACCAGGAAGACAACAAAGACGACACAGAAGACCAGGAAGATGACAACCCTGGAGAGCCTGAAGAGCTGAAACACTGCACAGTCTCCAGATGACCCTGAAGACCCTGAAGAGTTGTAACACTACATCATCTCCAGACGACCCTGAAGAGCTGTGACACCGCGTCGTCTCCGTGCTGCTCACAACAGACGATGCAACCCTAAAGAGTTGTAACACTGCATCGTCTCCGTGCTGTACCGTGCTGCCCACAATAAACAGACAACACTGTGTCGTCTCCGTGCTGTGACACTGTGCCACTTGTTCCAGCTCTCACTCCTTCCCTCAGGAAACCTGTTCGACTGTCCCCCCGGGTCGGGACACGTGGCACCCGGACTGGGTCAGGACAAGTGGCGCCCAAACAGGGACGGGACAAGTGGCGCCCGAACAGGGACGGGACAGGTTACTAACTGGCATTGCTAAGACAATGAATTGCTTTTTTTAAAAAGAAAGGTTCACAAAAAAAGATGATCTAAAACATGTAAAGTGCATACTGTATAATTATGCTTATACTAAGAATACGTAATGGAGGTTTCCATTATAAAAAGACAAAACTGACATTTTTTTTTTCTTTTTTTGGAGAGGTTTTTGCTATAGGGTGCATGAGCTCGCCAGACAGACAGAGAGAGACAGAGAGATAGAAAGTGAGAAATCACCCAGGGGGGATGGCCACGCGACAATCCCCTCTCCTCCATTCTCCTCTCGGGATCTTGGGCACGCACTCACACGTGCCTGGTGTGAGTTTAAGCCACCGGGTCCGGGACTCGAACCACGGTCGACTATGTGGGAGTCCAGTGACATAGCCATTACGCTAACTGCTGGTCCCCAAAACTGACATTTAAAAAAAAAACGTTTTGAGAGGTTTGCTATAGGGCATGTGCGCTCGCCAGAAAGACAGAGACAGACAGAGAGACAGAAAGCAAGAAATCACCCCCCCCCGGGGGGGGAGGGGGATAGCCACAGCACAATCCCTTCTCCTCCATCTCCTCTCGGAATCTTGGGCACTCATGCACATGCATCTGGCGTGAGTTTAAGCCACCAGGTCCAGAATTCAAACCAAGGTCAATTATGTGGGAGTCCAGCGACACAGCCATTAAACTAACTGCTGGTCCCAAATCTGACATTTACTATTAGAAATGAGGGTAAGATTTATTTATATTTGAGCTTAGATACTGTCCAAAGAAATGTGAGAAAGCTTTTGGATTGCTGGTAATATTCTGATTTTTTTTAATCTTAATTTTAGTAGAAAATAAACGACATAAAACTTACTACCTTTATCTTATGTATGTCATTGATAAGTAACATTTCAGTAGCATTAAGTATAACCACTCCTCAATGACCTACCCATTTAAAAACTTAACAACCAGTTCTCTAGCATAGTGATTAATTTTTCTTAGTCTTGAGAATCCCCTTTCAGAGTCTTTATCTCCTTCTTGCGTTTGGATTGTATTTACTACACGAAGTGTTCATATTCATGCAAGACTACTTATTTTCTTTATAAATTTGTATTTTATTGCATACCCATAGTATTACCAAAATAAGAAAGATTTTGCCAGATTTATATTATTATGTTGTGGTATGTCTTGTTTTCTGGCACTTATCTAATGTTTGCTTTCTGTTTTTTTTTTTTTTTTCTTTTTCCTTTTTTTTTTTAGAAAGAAATTTTTTCTGTAGGGTGTGTGCACTCACTGGAGAGACAGAGAGAGACTGAGAGACAGAAAGCAAGTAATCACCTCCCAGGCAGATGGCCACCATGCAATCCATTTTCCTTCATTCTCCTCTCAGGATTTTGGGCACGCTTGCACATGCTCCTGCTTTCAGTTTCAAGGCGCCGGTCCAGGACTCAAACTGTGGTCAACTATATGAGAGTTCACTATATAATGATTACTCCATCTGCTCCATCTGCTGGTCTAATATATGCTTTTTTTTTTTTTTTTTTTTTTTTGGAGAGGTTTTTGCTATAGGGCACATGCACTCGCCAGAAAGCCAGAGAGAGACAGAGAGATAGAGATAGAGGGAACCAGCAGTTAGCGTAATGGCTATGTCGCTGGACTCCCACGTAGTCGACCGCAGTTCGCGTCCCGGACCCGGTGGCTTAGAACTCACACCGGGCGTGTGTGCACGCGTGCCCAAGATCCCGAGAGGAGAATGGAGGAGAAGGGATTGCGGCATGACCATCCCCTCTGGGGGGTGATTTCTAGCTTTCTGTCTCTATGTCTCTCTCTGTCTGGTGAGAGCACGTGCCCTATAGCGGAAAAAAAAAAACCAAAAACAAAAACGAAAACCTCTCCAGAGATAGAGATAGAAAGTGAGAAATCACCCCCCGGTGGGATGGCCACACCACAATCCCTTCTCCTTCGTTCTCCTCTCGGGATCTTGGGAATGCATGTACATGCACCCGGCATGAGTTTTAGCCATCGGGTCTGGGCTCGAACTGCGGTCAGCTACATGGGAGTTCAGCGACATAGTCATTACACTAACTGCTGGTCCGTGTATGAATAGAATTACATTATTCTAGCATGGTGCCATGTGATATATATTGAAAAATGCATAGCCTATGGCACCACAATACACCACAAGACATCTGCCTTTAAGCTCCTCTGTTATGGACCAATTGATTTAATGACTTACACATGGAAATGGAACTCGATCATTAAGTGAGCAGTGTCTGTATATTCACATCATAAGATGGATCTCCACAACTTTATCATCTTGCAAGTCTGAAACTCTATGAAAGGCAGGTCAAAATCCAAGGAGATATTGTCTCTCATCCTAAATGGCTGATTTCAAATATCCATAGACTTTGAAAAGCTCTCCTATTCTTCCTCTATCACCTGGTAATGACCATTCTACTTTCTGTTGCTGTGAATTTGATGACTTTAGTTACATTCTGGAAGTGGAAATACAAGTAGAAGGAAATATAAGTAAAATCATACAGGGAATGTTCAAAAGTTTATGGAATTGGGATCAGCAGTTAGCATAATGGCTATGTCGCTGGACTCCCACCTAGTCATCCGCTGTTTGCGTCCAGACTCAGTGGCTTAAAACTCATGCCGGGACATTTAGGTTGGTTCCATGTCTTGGCAATTGTGAATAATGCTGCAATAAACATTGATGTGCAAACACTTTTCTGACTGAGCGTTCTCCTGTCTTTTGGGTAAATACCCAGAAGTGGGATTGCTGGATCAAATGGTAGTTCTATTTGTAGATCTTTGAGGAACCTCCATATTGTTCTCCACAGTGGTTGAACTAGTTTACATTCCCACCAACAGTGTAGGAGGGTTCCCTTTTCACCACATCCCTGCCAACACTTATCACTTTTTATATTCTTAATCTCTGCCATTCTGACGGGTTGGGTGGTATCTCATTGTGGTTTTTATCTGCATCTCCCTTATCATGAGGGATGTTGAGCATTTAATGCTAACCAACCTAAATATCCACAAACTGATGAATGGATTGGAAAAGTGTGGTATATATACTCTATGGAATACTACTCAGCCATAAAAAATAACAAGACCCTGGCATTTGATAGAAAGTGGTCAGATATGGAGGATCTATTGCTGAGTGAAGTAAGCCAGGCTATGAAAGAAAGATATTGTATGTATCCACTCAATATATACTGACTATCCACACTCTGTGGTAGAGAGCGAAAAACTGGAGTACATAAAATCAGTGAAGGTACTTAACGAGAATAGGACAGTGTGGAATGGGGGGGGGGTGAAGAGAAGAGGATAGAGAAAGATAGCAAGAGAACAATAGAGAGGCAGGACGTTAATGAGAAACAGCTATGGCTTATTACCTGTTGATGATGACATGTAATAGTATTCTCAACTGGATTGGTCTGAGAAGTATTTCATGATGGGTAAAGTCTTTTTACAAGCAAAATGAGAAATAGTGATTGACTGTTTTAAAAAAAGAATTGGAATAATAATAATAATAATTGGGAAAAACATAGAAAAGATATTGAATGATGAAGCGGGGAGACTAATGTCTCTGTATTGACTGACATGTGTGACATTCCCTTTTGAAAAAGCAATGTAATACACTGTAAAGTTATATGTAATCCAATGTAATATAAAAAAGATTATGATGATAATAAAAAAATTTTAAAAATAATAAAAACCTCATGCTGGGCGCGTGTGCGTGCATGCCCAAGATCCCAAGAGGAGAATGGAGGAGAAGGGATTGCGTTGTGGCCATCCCCCTTGGGGGTTGATTTCTCGCTTTCTGTCTCTCTGTCCTCTCTCTGTCTGGCAAGCGCACGCGCCCTATAGCAAAAACCTCTAAAAAGAAAAGTAAAAAAATTATGGAATATGTGTATTATGGAAAAAATTAAGCATGTAAAATTCTTTTACACCAAAATAAACATATACTTCATTTCCACTTTTCCATGAATGTTTTAGAGTCCTTTTGTACAGTATTTTTTTTTCAGACTGACTTATTTCACTTAGCATAATGTCCTCTAGGTTTGTCCATGTTGTAGCCTATGAAAAGATTTCCTCCATATTTAAAGCTGAATAATATTCCATCATCTAAATATAGCATATTTTTTTTTTTGAGAGGTTTTTGCTATAGGGCGCGTGCGCTCGCCAGACAGACAGAGAGACAGAGAGAGACAGAAAGCGAGAAATCACCCCCCAGGGGGGATGGCCACGCCGCAATCCCTTCTCCTCCATTCTCCTCTCGGGATCTTGGGCACGCACGCACACGCGCCCGGCGTGAGTTTAAGCCACCGGGTCCGGGACTCGAACCGCAGTCGACTACGTGGGAGTCCAGCGACATAGCCATTACGCTAACTGCTGGTCCCAATATAGCATATTTTTAAAAATCATCTGTAGATGGACATTTATGTTCCTTCTACCTGACCTTGTGAATAGTGCTGCAATGAATGTGCATGGACACATACCTCTTCAAAACTCAACTCTGAGTTCTTTTGAATAAAGAGCCACAAGTCAGATGGCTAGATCATATGGCATTTCTATTTTTAATGTTTTGATGAATCACCATACTGTTTTCTGTATTTCTTGTACCATTTTACAGTCTCACCAACAATGTAAAAGAGTTCCAATTTTTCTACATTTTCCCCAACAATTGCTATTTTTGCTTTTTTCTAATACTCATTTTAGTGGGTTAGAGACAATATCTCGTGGCTTTTTCTCTGATGATTTGAACACATTAAACATATATATTGATTTCAGTGATCTTTCCAAGTTATTTTGTTGTCCATTTCCTCTGCAAACAATAGTTCATTTCTACAAACTATAACCTGTAACAGTTCATTTTCCTTATGAAAAACAAATACAGTTCTACAAAAGTTCTTTCAGAATAAAAGATTTAAAAACATAATATTGGATGGCACTTTTATGAAAACAATATGGTAAGGAAATTAGTGTATAAAAATCGCTGGCTATTCTCATTTGCAAAACATATTTATGTTTAACCTTATTTGCTTTTGAAAATACTGGACTGAAATAGGTTTGCATCTGTGATACACATTCACATAGATCATATACATGTGCGCTCATATATGTGTTGACTTTGAAGATTACAGAACCAGTATCTCTGTTGATTTGAGTTATCTTATACTATGTAATATGCAGGGGAGTAATTGGAAGAGCACCCGAGAGAGACGAAGGGGGTCCTCAGTTGATAGTGGTGTAGTTACAATCTTGCTCAGAGGCAGAGAGAGAGAGACATGAACAGAGTAATTACAAATGCAGGCCTTTATATTGATAAGTCATTAATTCTTATTGCTAAACATAGATTCAGTCATTCTCTGTACAAATTGCCAACATGAGCACCAATAGTTCCTAATATTGCTTCTAAACTAGGGAATATAAATATATTTAGTTTATTTTAAGATCACTCTGTGTTTTTAACTGCTTCATTAAGGTCCTGGAACAGCTTCTTATCTAAAGTATAGTATACATACCATAAACTGTAATCATTGTTCATCTATCATAATTGCTACTACATATATCTATAGATACATTCATTTTTCCAAGTTATTTATTTCTCACAAGCATTTCACTACATTGTAACTCTGGGCTGTTATCCATGTTAGAGAATGTGATTTTATGTGTGTTTCAAAGCCATCTAAATATTTAAATGGTAATGATAACATATTAAGTAGTAACATAAAATAAATTGAAGATATTTAAATTGTACAATTTTATATTTTTCAACACTTCAGTATACTATTAAGCTATCAAAAGTGTGAGGGTATATAATTATTAGCTAACATACAAAATTAATAAAAATAAATTCTAATGTTCTATAGCACAGCAACTTGACTATTCTTAATAATACTTATTGTATATTTCATTAGCTAAGACAGAGAATTTTCAGTACTCCCAAATAAAGTAATGACAAATACTTGAGGTGATGATATAGAAATTATTTTGGTTTGATCATAACATATTGTATCCATGCACCAAAAAAAAAAAACCCTGTGCTCCAAAAATATGGACAATTATTGTTATCAACTAAAATAAAACTTTAATATCAAGCTTATATTCAAGTAAACATTTATCAATGTTACTAAAATATGTACAAACTTCACATCATAATTATTTACACAGATTTGTTGATACATTTGATTTTTAAATTACTAATATTTATGCATGCTATCTTTCTGAGAATTACAATTTATTATATATCAGTTTTGTAACAAGAAAAATAATTTTAAAGTCTTGTTGCTACTACTTGTATTCACAAATCTACATACTAATTTTTGTACAAAAATTCAGTAACACTGTAAATAGGCTATTCCTATTAAATTTGCTACTAAATGAATTGTATATTCACAAGGACAGCAAGCCCAGTCTATTTTTACAAAGGAAGCTACTTTTTCCTTCTTTTTCTTTTTTGATTTCTTGAAGCATGTTTCTTGGCAAAGAGAAAGCACCCTTCAAGGGATAATGGTCACACCACAATTTTTTTTTCCTCTTCCTCATTCTGTCTGGATTTTAGACATGCATGCACACATGCCTGGCATGATTTTCAAGCTGCTGGGGCTGGGATTTGAATAGTAGTTGTCCATGTGGGATCTGGCTCCTATGTACAGAGCTAACTACTGCACTAAAAGGTTGGCACTAGGTTTCCTTTTTATATAACGAGGTTATAAAATAGATCCACTATGCATCGAGTGACCCCACTAAAACTAATGTTGAACTATGATACACAATGTAATAGTGATAGGAAATAGGGCCTATGGGAGGTGTTTGGGACATGGGGTTGGATCCTTCATGGATAGATTAAGGCTATCTCCTGGAAAAACCACTACCTTAAAATCATTATCAGTCACTTAAAAGAGGCAAAGCATACCAATTTTATTAAGAAAATAATAATAATAAATGTTATTGAAATAGTCTTCAGAGTGTCTGCCATTAACCATTAGTACGCTGAATTTCATGCCATGAGTTAAAATAACAAATACATTTTGCTTCTGTCTAGATCAATCCATGAGTATAGAATTGAAAACCATTCACTATGCTATGTTTAACTTTCAGATATGCTAATTATTTCTATTTTATTCAAATTTATGGTATAAAATGCGACTTGTTTTTTAAAATTTTATTACTTTTTATTATAATTTCTGATTTACATTTAATCATTGTGCATATTTGTGGAGTGCAGTATAGTTTTTCAAAGCATGCATTACATTGTTTGATAAACATATTCATCATAATCAATAGAAAGCCTGATATTTTATACAAAGTAGACATTCAAAAGAAAGATTCAAAGCTAAATGAAGCAAGCCAGACTATGAAAGACAGACATTGTATGTCCCCACTTAATATATACTGAATGTCTGTACTCTATGGTAGAAACTGAAAGATTGGAAGGTACAGTAGCAGGGAGGACAAATGAAGATACTAAAAACAGTATAGAAGGAGGTGGATAACAGGAAGGGAGGGGGACCAGGGGAAAAATAATAACATTTAACAGAAACAAAAATGAAAACTTACCTGTTGATGATATACATGGTAAAATCTTTGACTTGACAAATATGTATTGTATTCACTCTGGGAAAAACCATTTTGTATGCTGTAAAGATGTATAGTGATTAAACATAAATTTAAAAGAAAGAAAAGGGCTTTGCCAACCCAACATAAACCTCCAAAAAGGAAAATAAAACAAAAAATAGTAGAATGATTATAAAAGGTGCACATAATTAAAATGCCATTTGGACTTACTAAATTAAATTCTCAACTCACTAAAAGTATTACAACATGCAATGCAAAGTACATCTGAGATGATGTGGCTTAAAAACTGCTACTATGGAGCCAGCAGATGGCATAGTGTTTACATCACTGTACTCCCATATGGCTGACTACAGTTCAAGTTCCAGACTTAGAAATTTAATTAATATAGTTAGAATGATTAAAGAAATTTAAAAAAATTCCAGACAGTATGTGTATTCACCAAAGAGAGACAGAGAAAAAGAGGAAGAGAGAGAGAAAGCACCACCCAGTGGGGCATGGACAATCCCTTCTCCTCCACTTCTCCATCCCCTGAGAATTCTGGGCATGCATGCATACATACCTGATGTGTTTTTCAAGTTGCCAAGGTGGAACTTGAATGCAGTTAGCAATGTGAGATTCAGTTCCCGTAACCATTAGGAACTAGATCACTGCGTCAGCCATGACTAAGGAATCTTTACAAAAGTTCCCTATAGACATTAAATGACAATTTCCGGAAGTCTTTCAGTTCTGTTTCTGTTTCTAGCAATGGCCAAGTCAAATTACTGTTCTGGGCTTAGATTTCTTCAAACATAAAATGTGCAGTTATGAATAGTAAGAATTTTTTTTCATTTTTTTGCCATATGGTGTATACATACATTCACTGGAGAGACAGACAGAGACAGTGAGAGGGAAAGTGAGATATCAAACTTCCGGTGGTGTTGGGGGGGGTGGGTTATGTGAGGCCAGGTCACAGTCCCTTCTGATCCATTCTCTTTCTGGGATTTTGGGCATGCAAGGGCATGCACACACACCTGGTGTAAGTTTTAAGTTGCCATTTCCAGGACTTGAACCATGGGCAACCATGTGGGAGTCCAGCACATTAGCCACTATGCTGTTTGCTGGCCCAATAAGAACCTTTCTTGACAATGTCTAAGTATTTCATGATAACCCCCTGACAGACTTGTTTTTTTAAAAAATAGAGAATATCCTCAATCATATATGCAAGTGAAAATTTGTTTTGCAAACAATTTTCTGGAAATGTAGTCATTGAGTCATTTTATGTGAATACAGTTGAATAAAACTATAAATTATAGGGTTGCTTTTACAATACTATACTTTAGCAGTAATAATTTTTAAAAAGTTAAATATAATGACAAAAAAATGATAATGCTTGTATATAAAAATTCTTGTTTTGGGGCCAGCAGATGGCATGGTGGTTAGGATCCTGGACTCCCACATGGCCAACTGTGATTAGAGCTGTGGACCTTGTGACTTGCTTTCTCACTTTCCCTCTGTCTCTCTCTATCTCTCTCTGATGAAAATAAATCCTTTTTTTTTTTTTTTTTTTTTTTTTTTATGTGCACTTGCCAGAAAGACAAAGAGAGACAGAAAGCGAGAAATCATCCCTTGGTGGGTAATGGCCATGCCACAATCCCTTCTCCTCCAGTCTCCTCTAGGGATCTTGGGCATGCACGCACACATGCCTTGATGTGAGTTTAAGCCACTGGGTCCAGGACTCAAACCATGGTCATCTACATGGGAGTCCTGCAACATAGCCATTACGCCAACTGCTGGTCCCTAAAATAAATAATTCTTTAAAAATTCTTGTTTAAAAGCCTTTGTAGTAAAAGAGTCATGATACTCTCTAAATCAGATAGTATAGTTGTTCTAGACATAGAAAATTGTCAGCTCTTGCTACAAACAAGGGAGTCTTTGAAATTCAACTTAACTTATAAGAAACATTTTTTTATTATACCCAGCTGGAATAGGCTAGCCTGTAATACACCTAAACATTGTTTTTTCCTATTTTAGAATAATATGGTTCTAGATACTTAAGGATTTTAGTTTACTTTAACTATAACATGATATTACATGATTATTTATGTACAAATACATATGCCACATATGGTTTAGTAAGTACTTTCCACAACATGTGAAAAAAGCATACATAAATTTATTTCATGTACATTTTACACCTAAATAAACAAATGTATTTTTTTTTTTGAGAGGTTTTTCCCTATAGGGCGCGTGCGCTCGCCAGACAGACAGAGAGAGACATAGAGACAGAAAGCGAGAAATCACCCCCCAGGGGGGATGGTCACGCTGCAATCCCTTCTCCTCCATTCTCCTCTCGGGATCTCGGGCACGCACGCACACGCGCCCGGCATGAGTTTTAAGCCACCGGGTCCGGGACGCGAACTGTGGTCGACGACGTGGGAGTCCAGCGACATAGCCATTACGCTAACTGCTGGTTCCCAACAAGTGTATTTAAAATGCCTTTTAAAATACTTATGTATGCATTCTTTTTTTAGATTTTTAACTTTGGACCTGTGCGCTTGCCTGAGAGAGACAGAGAAGGAGAGAGGAAAAGTAAGAAATCACCCCCTCGGGGGGATGACCTCACTGCATCCCTTCTTCTCCATTCTCCTCCTGGGATTTTGGGCACACACGCACACGTGCTGGCATGATTTCCAAGCCACTGGGTCTGGGACTTGGAACTGTGGTCAGTTATGTGGGAGTCCAGCATTTTAACCACCACACCATCTGCTGACCCTTATAATATTTAAATGGTAGCAAAATATTTCATGAAAAAGTTTAGAATATAAATGAAGGAATTAATTTTTAGAGAATAATTGGACAAAGTCAAACAGTATAATAGTATGATAGTTATTTTAAGGTTATCATTTATTTGGTAGAGGATATCAAGGGTGTAGACCTGATAAGTTTTTATTTTACACATCCTACTGCATGTAGAGGAAGAACATACATCTGACATTATTCATCTACCCTTTTGACTAACCCTTACCCTAGCTCCATCGAGAAGCAACTCTGGAGATAAATGCCCTACAATGTGTACAGGGAGAAAAGTCACAAGACCCCTTCTCTTGTGGAGCAAAAGCCATACTTGATCCTAGTACTTTTTCTTGAGTCTCAGACTTCTTAATTAAGTATTCAACAGTCTACAAAAGTTGGCATGCAAAACCAAATTTGTCCGTTTCTGCTAACTCCTTTTGTTATATTAAGACTGAAGCTCAAATATTCAATTCCCCAACCCCAATATATCCTGTCAGACTTTAATGATTTTTCTCCACATTAACCTGTACTTAATAGCTTAATTTTTATGTTGTCAATAAAATAAATTTTAGATTAATCTGCTCCATATGAAACTGTAATTTTAAAAAGATAAGTTCAAAGTCTGCTTAACTTGTATTTAAATTCTTACTTCCTAATCTTCTTGTAACCCACTTTTCTTAGATGTCAATAGCTTTATTTCCTTCATATGTGATTTTCTGTTTATTCATGCATACATTTATTTAATTAATACCTATAAATGTTTCCTACTCCCCAAGAATGTTTTTAAGGCTTATGAAAATGAACCAAGTCCATGACTCAATGGCTTTCTATTCTAGTGAGTGAGAAGACAATCAACAAACAAATAATATGACAGATAAGTGATATTTTCCTTCTGTAGGGAACAAAAGTATAGTAAAATAGTGAAAAAGAATTGACTAAAGTTGTTGTAAATCATATGACACCTCATATTATAGTCAAAATCTAATATTTTAAAATTTTTCTTTGAACCATATGTATTTATTAACCCATATAAAATGGATTACCTTCACATGATCTAATACGGTGTGTATTTCTATACAGTGCTCTGTCTGTATTTATCCTAGCTTATGTGAGTTCACAGCTTTATTGCTGTATGCTTTAGACTTGTGAGAATATCTGGATAGGAAGTAGTAAAATAACTTATAAAGTATTTTATATCAATCACTGTGGCTATTTTTAAGGGTTAACATATATATTAACTAAAGTAACATTGATTCTGGGAATACAGATTTCATTATTTTTCCCTTTTTAAATAAGAAAAACTATAAACAAAGAAAGAATACAGTTAATGAGCATAGGGAGTCAGACTTAATTTGTAATTTGTATACACTCAAATCTTTGCAGTACACTATATCCTCACACAATTCTAGTGAATCTCTCCCTCATTTTCTTTTTATCAATTGCACTCCACAGTGGTACAATTACATAAGAAACATAAAATAAAATAAAATGTATTTAAAAAAATAGAATCTCTGACTCATAATCAGTGAGAACACTAGCTACATATTTTCTTGCTTATGTACGTTGTTTTCTTTTAAATCATCACAATTTATATTGCTGATACATGTGAAGAGACCATTGCAGCAAAAATAATATCCAAGCACAGGCAACTTTTAAAAAGCAGTATTCTGAGCTCTGGTTTTATATAACTGAGCCTAAATAGTTCTATATAAACTGCCAGAATGCAGTGCTATTTTTTCCTAATGTTTGAAAACATCTGAAAGCCCCATTCCACCAGGTACCTCAATAAACTGTTAATACCTAAGTATTCTCTAAGTTGGCAAGTCTTGGTTATAAATCTTACATTGACATTACCTACCATACCACTTTATTCCTTAAAAAATTTCCCTTACATTTTTCTCCTGACAGCTGAAGGAACTGAAATTTCAATGAGTATGTAACACAAAAAAATGCTTGATTGTTGATATATCTTTCAAAAAGGATCTTATATTCTGTATGAGATTTTATTAAAGAGAACTAGAGGGAACAGATTTTTATTTGTCTCTTTAAAAGGACAGAGCCCTGGCAAAGAACCTCTTGAAGTAATTTTGTTTCTCAACTTGTGTGAAAATACACCAGCCAATCATTAAATGTCCTCATTTACTTCCATTATCCATTTTACTAGAAGACTATAGCTATCTCCATTTAAAAACACATTGTAGAAAATCTTCTTAAAAAATAAGTATAAACAAAATTCATAAAAATAAACATATTTTTAACAAAAAGGGTTTTTGTTTTTTTTTTTAGTTTATTTCTTTCATTCATAAAGAGAAAGAGAAGAAAAAGAAATCACAAGCTCTTTAACAGGGTTCCAGACCACAATCGCATCTCCAAGTAGTCCCAGCCAACACAGATCATGGACATGCATACCTAGCATTTACAGATTATCATTTACAGATTATCAGTGATGTCTGGATCCAGCATTACTTGAGCAGTGCCCTACTGCTGTACCTGTGAGCTGTCCCTGAAATGTGTTCATATTATAAACAGAAAAAAGGATCATATTTTCAAATTAGACTGGAAAAATCAGAAATAAAGCTTTAAAGATAATTTCAAGGATTCAGGCAACTTTATGTTGACATGAAGCAGAGAGCATTCTAAAACCTTGGAAGTGACTCCTCAGTTTCTTTTTCCTTGTGTTGGATTTGTGTTTATTAGCCAAAAGTAATACACACATTAAGCAAGGCTTTAGAGTTATTACTTCACAGAACAAGAAGTACATTTAAGTCATGAAATAGCTGCATTTTATAACCCCAAAGACTGCTACAGCTTGTTTGACGTTCTCAGGGAGAAATGACTCATAAATCCATAAATCTTTAGTAAAAATAATCCTTATTCAGAGCTATACTGATAAGAGCCTTTTGCAGATAAACATTCTTCTTCCTAAGGTACGTCATTAGGAAGAGATGTATTTGGCAAGAGGATTGGGACAGGTCACATGTTTTCTTTTCCTTCCTCCAAGACATCCTCCTGATAAAGAAAGTAAATGGATAGCAACTTAGCTGCTTTAACTATCTGCCCTCCATGTACATTGAGGCAAAATTATAGATAGTATTATTTCTTCAACAGTTTTTTAAAACAATATTCAGTGTTTTCTTGGGATTTCTGAATCCTACCATAATGGAATACTAGGAACTGGACTTATCTTCTGGTCATAATCAGACAGGTTACTGGGAAAGAAACATGAAACAACTATCATAAAACATTAGACCACTGTACAATAGGATTATGATCCCTGAGAGAATGCAAACACATTACATGAACATTATGATTATTTTAGCTACCTTTCTAGAAGCACATCTAGTCTACAATGAAGGAAGAATACCAAGAAAAGCACAGTGTTTTCACTCAGTTAAGAGAAATTAATTTCAGTGAAGCTTTCATTTAAATCTCTTTTTTTCTTTTTTTTGAAAATGGTGGAAGGTAGAGGTCCAACTTCTTTCTTTTGCATGTGGATAACTAGTTTTCCTAGCACCATTTATTTATTAAAGAAAGACTGTTGTTTTCCCACTCTGTGTTATTGTCTTCTTTGTCAAAAATCAATTGACTGTAATGCTCGTAAGTATTTCTGGGTGCACCATTCTATACAATTGGTCAATACTTCTGTTTTTATGTGAGTATTACATTGTTTTGATTACAGGAGTTTTGTAGTAGACTCTGAAATCAATCACTGTGATACTTCATTTTGATCTTTTTGTTCAAAAATTGCTTTGGCTATTTAGGGTCTTTTGTAGTTTCATAAAAATTTTAGGATAACTTTTTCTATTTCTGGGAAAAATGACATTGGAATTTTGACAAGGATTATGTAAGCTCTGAAACTGTAAAACTATTGGAAAAATAGTAAGGGGAAATCTTAATAACATTGATTGGAACAGTGATTTATTTATTTTAACATAGCCCTAACAAGCACAGGCAACAAAAAAAAAAATTAGACAAATAAATGGGATTCCATCATAAAAAAATTTTAAAAAACTTGTCTAAGGAAACAATTAACAAAATGAAAAAAACAATCTATGGAATGGCAAACAGTATTTCTAAATGATACATCTGTGAGGAATATTCAAAATATATAAGGAACTCAAAAAACTTAATAGCAAGAAAAAAATAAACATTTTTAAAAATCCACAGAATTAAGATAGATGTTTCTAAAAAAAAAGCATATAAATGCCCAATAGTTTTATGTGGAATCTAATAAAGTCAAATTCAGAGAATCAGAGAGTAGAATAGTGGTTATTAAGGGCTGGTGATTGGTGAGATGGGATGAGATGGAAAATGAAAAGATGGTGATCAGAAGTTACATGGAACCAGTTCTTGGTCTAGTGGTCAAGGTTGCTGAATACCATATGGCTGACAACATGGTTCAAATCCCAAAAATGCTAGGCTTTGACTGAACTAATATGCAGTGTATTCAGGATAGGAAAATCCATTTGGTATGTTGTAATAATACACAGTGATTCAATGTAACATATTTTAAACAAGAAAAATATGCCAGGCAAAACTATGCCAGGCACATGTGCATGCATGCCAAAACATCAAAAGTAAGAAGAAATAGAGAAGAAGGAATTGTGATGTGCCCTATGGGGGAATCCTTTCACTCTTTCCCTCTTTTTCTGTCTTCTCCCTTTCTCAGGGGATTACATACACTTTCTGGCAAAATTTGAAAAAAAATTAAATTATAAAGGCTACAAAATTTGAGTTAGATAGAAGAAATATGTTTAAGAGATCTGTTGTACAATATGGTGACTATAGTTAATAACAATGTCTTATATACTTGAAAGTTACTTAAGGAGTAGGTTTTAACTGTTTCTGTCACAAAAAAATTAAGTAAGATATGAATATGTTAATTAGTTCATTCAGTTATTCCACAGCACGTATATATTTCAAAACATTTTATACATAATATATGCAATATTTGTTTGTCATTAACAGAGAAATAATAAAGGAACTACTAAAGGTAAGAGTAGAAATGAATGAAATGAAAAGATAGATATAAGTAAATTAATTCAATAAGGCTGATAGGGTTGGAAACTGTAGGTCCCATTTCTGTAGATAAGGAATTTTGCACAAAAATATTTTAACAATATGTATAAAAGTTACCTTAAATCTTTGCAGAATTTCTAAGCATTTTAATAGTAAGTTCTATGCACATAGCGTAGAACTCCATGAGGCCACACAAGAATGCAACTTGAATGATCCAAGAATCTATGAGGATATATGTTCTCATTTTCTTAGTTATACCCCTAGGGATGCAGTTACTGGGATATTAGGGAAGGGCTTCTTTTTCTTTGTGATAATGAATATAACATTCAGAATATGTCCAGCCGCCAATATTTAACATTTCATCATTATTTGTAAGTCTTTCTAATTTTACAGATTCTAATGGCTACTAAGTGGTTTTGCATTGTGGTTTTATTTTATTATTATTTTCTGATTTAAGCATAATGTTGATCATCTTATATATTTAATGGTCATTTGTATATCTTCTGTAGGAAATGTTTTTGAAATTGATACCAATTTTCTATTTTTAATGTTTTATATATCTTTATATTAAATGAATTGTAAGAGTTCTAGCTCCCATTCTATGAACTGCCTTTTTGTTTTTTTCAAAATAATTATTTATTTAATTTAATGTATTCATTCGTTTATTTTTAAATTTGATCAGAGACACAGAGAAAGAGGGAATGTGAGAAAGCAAGCCACCAGGTCTGAGTTGGCCATGTGAGAATGTCCAGTACCTTAACCACCATACCACCTGCTGGTTCCACCTTTTCATTTTTTAACTCTGTGTCTTTCACAGAGCAATAGTTATTTTATTTTTTCATTTTAAAGACGTCTCATTTATTATCCTCTGTTTTATTCTTGTGCTTTCTTTTCTCCTGTATATGAAAGCTTTCATAGTCCAAAGTAACAAAGAATCCTCTTTTTATTTTTCTTAAATTTTTCATTGCTTTCTCTTTTAGATTTAGGTAGATGATTCATTTCAAGTTAGTTCATAGTATTTAATGATGTAATGGTTGAAGATCAGTTCATCCATGTGTATATCTAAATGTTCTAGCATTTTTCAATGAAAAGACTATTATCCGTTCTTTGAATTAGTCTAGCATATTTGTTGAAAATTAATTGACAAAACCTATAGAAATTCAATATTTGGAATGATAGACTATCAAACCTTATGTATTTTAGCCTTTTAATAAATATTTTAAATCTTCTTCAATTTTATAGATAACATTATAAACTTACATAGATGTCAGTGGCTCCTTATGGACAACTGTAATCCTACTGTCAATGATTTAAAATTCATCCTCTTGCTGAAGACTGACTGGATATATTTTATTTTTATTTGTCAGCTCCTCAATTTTTCTTATAATCAATTCAGATTGCAATGTCCTTGTATGGTTTAATCCATATTTTGCTCTTACCCCAAACCTATACAAAATTCCTATTTCAAGTAAGTTTGACTAGCGATATTTTCTTGAAGGTTAATGTGTAATCTGTAGGATGCTAATGAAATTAATTAATTTATAATTTTAATATTTTTGAAAAATTCTAGACTCCTTTTGACTTTTTCTTTAATTTTTGTTCTAAAGCATAGATCTTAATGCCAATGTAAGGATTCTATTCCACCTATGTATTCAAGGACAAGGGAACCACATAGGGTTAAGTGTACTTTTCTGTTAATAATATTAAATAAGATGATAGGATGTTTTCAATGTACTTTAGTCCTAGAGTATGTCATAAGCAACAAGCTAATCCTAAGTATCATTGTGGGTCACACTATCAATACGCAATCATCTCTTTGGCCCTGTTACTATCATGACCACACTCACCTTGTCTTTTGTGTCTATGTCACTGTGACTCCAGAACCCAAACATCTCCACTGAATGTAGAAGCTCTTTTCAATAACGGCATATCCTGACTTTGCTTCTGTCAACATAGGACATACATTATAGATCTTTCCTAGTGCTTTGATGAAGAATCGATGGCCACAGGTAGAGGACAATTCCAAAATCAATTTGATCTATCTGTGGAATATATTCCATGGGCAGGGATGAGAGTCATAATTCTTAAGTGTAGGCGAGGACAAGCCTCTTAGGGAAAGTGGCTCAGTGAGACAGATAAAAAAATATATAGTACTTTTTTGGATCTTGCTCTCTTCTTCTCTTTTCTCAAGATATAAAATATCTTGTTTCAGTTTCTGCATTTGGATGTATTTTAGATTATAGAGTTTTAGACTCAGCCCTAAAGGAGAATACTGATATCAAGGTTTGAATATTCTCAGCCTCAATAAATATTTATCCTTTCTACTATTTATGCATATTCTCAAATATTGTTTGTTCCAATTTTTTAAAGTTCTTAATTATATTTTTTCATAGAACAAATTCCTGCTCTGCTGATTCTAGCTCTTCAATTCCATTTCAAAAAGACTAATATTCTAGGCATTCCATGGCTCTAAATAATTGATATAAATTGTTGCACAATTGAATTGCCCTTAGCAAAAGGTTCTAAAGGCTGCAATTGATCACTAAGACAGCTGAACTGATCTGCCTGGTAGTTATGCTGCGATATGGCTGGGGGCTGCATGAAGATAATGGTCTCAGGCTAAATCAATTTCAAGCACAGGGATTGAAGTTATTGGCACTTTGAGAAATAATGGCATGCTGCAATTCGTTCTATATCCTCTTTAAAAAGTTCTAAATATATTTTTAAATAAAACATCTTGTGTAACATGGCATATAGATTTTTAAATTAATAATGCATTATCATTAAATTGTAATTTATATATGTTGAATATTTTCTTTTCTTCCACTTCTGCTTTCATAATTCTGTGTATGTTATCCACTCATCTATTTCCTTAAAAATTACCAACTAAGTGACTATAGTCTATTTGCCATTTTATGAGCTCTTAGACATTTATATTGAATAAAACTGGTACCAAAAATGATAAACTTATATTTCTAGATAAAATCTTATCTAATGCAGGAAGTCCCGATTTTCATTCTCTACTAATTCTTTGAAGTCTATTACATGTTATAATCAGAGACAATAAGCTACTGTGGAAATAATGTACCCTGAAATCAGAATAACCCTAGGTTGGGTTAAAATGATAACCTCTATCTATAATCATTAAGTGAAACTGGGATTTTTTTATTTAACCATTATACTTTATTTCCTGTTAGATTGTTTTCAGGGTTAAAGTATAGTATAGATTCTCTGCATTCATCTGACTACTGCTCTACTGCAAATTCTGTCCACACATACTTTAGTAGCTCCTCATCTGCTCATTCAGAAACAAACACTACAAATTTTGGTACATAATATAGCAAAAGTTCCTGTGGTCTTTCTCTACTTTTCCTCTTACCATTTTTCACTTATGACTTTAGGTGAACGCAAATCAGGCTTAGTCCACATGGATTGGGTGTAATATTATTCTTTCCAAGTCTACATGAATGCATCCAACATGCTGCATAAAAAAAAAAAAAATTGCTCCTTTATGATTTCCAAAATTATTTTTTTTTAAATTTTTGTGGTCTTTCCAATAAACTTCAGACAATGCCGGACAGAAAAATATATTTTCTACCTCTGTGATATCCTCTATATGAAAATAAAAGTGATCTTTCTCTAAGTAATATTTGCTCAAAAATTATCCTGTGGCTCAGTCAAAGTGGCCCAGGTGATAGAGTGCCACTGGGCCATACGTAAGGCATATGGAAGGCCTTGGGTTGAAATTCAGATTGAACTGAACATGATAGGCTTGCCCATTGGCTCACCTGTGTTTCTACCTGGCTGAAAGGCAGGGGGAGAAGAAACTATACAAGGTTTCCAGACTTTCTCTCAATAAATAAGTAAATAAACTTTAAAAATTAAGAATTAACATAACTTTTCTTGAAAGGCATAACCTCCTGAAAGTAATTGAGTTACAAGAAAAATAATAGCTCCACATTTCTCAACTTTGCTTTGTTATTATGTATTGAGGACTATGTATAATGATTTCTTCCTAGGAACACAACCCCTCATTTGAAAGTCAATGAAGTTATGCATTTGAGTTATGATAGTTGGTCTTATTTATGGAAAAGTAAAATATTTGCAATCCTTGATAATTTACAATGATTCACACATTCCTTGTGGCACATTTCAAAAATAATCTGGATACTCTATTGTCTTAAAATTAAGAATATCTGAACCCTACAGCATATTTTTAGGTAATTTTCTTTCTTCCATCAAAGTACTTGAAATTTATATTTTAGTAAAATATCTGAATGTATTTTATTTAAAACTCTTGTCTTGATTTCACTTATATCAATAGGGCTCTTTTCTATAAGAGAACCTCTTGTAAACTGTAAAATGAATGTAAGAAATCCAAAATCAAACCTACAGAATCAAATTTGTTTTTCACAAATCATTTACTTGACAGAAGGTCAAATAGATCCATTGCCTGGTAAGTCTTTTTTTAAAAACCCGTTTACTTTTATCCTCTAAAACTTAAAAGGTATAGTTTATAATATGTAAGATGTTCCTCATTAAAAGTCCTATAGGTTAAAATCCTCAAAATCTCTGTAAACCTTCTCAGTGGTCTGTAATAAGATTTTTATTGGTCATAATTAGTATTCTGCTTAGATTGGAAAAGCACTGCTAACCTCTTTAAGCCAGGTAGGATATATCAATGTACAATTATATTTGAGATAATCTCTGAGTATATATTTCAAATCACTTTACCAAAATAGGTGCTGGATAATATGAATCAGAAGTTCATTATAAATGAACATCTTTCTTAGCAAATAGGTATTTGTTGAGTGCTTGTGTAAGTGTAAAATTACATTTTACACTGCAAAGCTGGTGCTATTAATATAAAAGAAACTAATTCTATAAAATTAAGAAGCTTACATCCATGAGAATTTAAAGAAAATAAATAAATAAATAAACCCAACGTGGTTACAGAAATAGGTTGTTATATTAGAAGTTTATAATTGTTGAAGAAGGAGTGTGTATGTATCTGTAATTTACTATGAGAGACAGGGTTACTTGTGCAAAAAGAGTATTTTAACATGCCTCTAAAAAGATAAATAATATATTCACAGAGAAGGTAAGGCACAGGCTTTTTGGTAGAAAAAAACAGCAAATGGAAAGCTATGGAGGTAGAAAATAAATCGTGTATCCTACAAATAATAGAATGCAGAATAAGAAAATCATGAAAATGCAATGGCTATAACAGAATCAGCAATGCCTATAAATGTAAGAGAGACACATTTTATTTTGATTTTGAAGATTTGAAATAGAAATATGGCATGATCTTAATTGAATTGCCGGATATTTGCTCTAATGGTCACAAGAATTACTCATCAACATAGTGAAACCATGAAGGCAGTGGGAATGTTCAGGTGAGAGATGTCAAAGAATTAAACTATTGAGTTGTCAAAAGAGTCATGACATATTTTTCGATGCACACATACATCCTGACTTTTCAGACAATCTACCTGGAAATGGCTTTGAAGTTGAAAAGCATTTTTCTTTGGAAATAAGGTAAAAAAAAAAGTGATCTGTATAGCCTGTGATCCAATAAAGGCAAAAAACTTGTCTGCTCCTTTAAAATAAGACTAACCAAAAAAAAAAAAAAAAAAGAATAAAAAAAAGAAAAAAAAAATCCGGGCAATTGAATGACCCAAAGAAATGTGCTACTGGAGAACCTGGATCTCACATGACAATTGCAGTGTAAATCCCCCCAACTCAATGAGCCTGAAACATGCCAGGCACATCTTGCATAAATGTGCCTGAGATTTGTGACTGATGACTGGAAGTGGACCACAACCTGACCAGACTCCTCGGATGGTGCTTCTCTCTCACACACATACATACTCTCACACACATGCACACATACTATCATGAGGAGAGAGAGAAAGAGAGAGAAGACTTACATATCTTCTGTTCTTTCTTACTCTGGCTCCAGAAAAACACTATTTACCCACTTTATCAAGCATATGTATATTGGGAGCATAATCAGCACCCAATTGATCCCTGCTGCCTGATTTTAATCAGGACTCTTAGTACCAAAGAACAATTGTATGTCACCTTTAACCTGTGCAGGCCATTCTCAGTGTGATTTAGCATGGGTGACTTAAGAGTCTGGACCACTGAAAATGTCCCAAAATAATAAGCACTGTGGGATTTGCTTATTTAAAGTACAACTGGAATTTTCTACTTCTTCCATTGGGTGAATTGCAACAATATCAGTAGGCCAAATCAATTTTAATTTAATATTAATATCTAAAGTACATGCAACTACAGGAAATAAGAATCTTAATTTTTAAATAAAATTTGGAGAAAGATGATAATCTTATGACTGGCAGAATATAGTTCTATGACTGAGAACAGAGTTATCTTTGGATTCTTTTTAGTAGTTTGATTGAATTAACACCATAATTGAGTGGGCTTTAACAAAGAAGGAGGTAATAACAATAAGCAATATTATTCAGGACCAATTATGTACAAACACTGATTAAATGCATTACATGCTATCCCTTTGCAGCTCTCCTTTTGCTTATGTCATGCCTTTAACAACCTTAGTTGAGTGTAATGGGTGATACTATTGGGCTGGAAATAAATCACTGATTTTGTTTTTAAACTAGAAATACAATGCGCCAGGTCTTGTTCTATATTTACTTTTTTTCCTCCTTCAATACCACTTATGTAGAGCCCACTGATTTACACATTATGTTGTACGATATGTACATAAGATATGGCTCTGTTATTTTATTATAGATAATCGGACTTTGTATTTATCTAACATACAACTAATGATCATTTGCCACTTTAAAGGTGTGTCATTTGATTATTATAATGCTACTTCATTCCCTTGAATATACGATTAACCCTGAAGTTTAATGAATTCTGAATTGAATGAGCATGTAATCCAATCATTGCTAGAACAGAAAAAAGTATTCTTGGCATATATATTACTACCTCATAAGAGAACGTTGCAGATTAGTACATGCAAATAGGCGATTCAAATATAAGAAGCTATCTATTCAAAATGTGACTGCAATACTGACTCTTATTTTGTGTTCTGCTGCCTACACAAGAGTGTGCTCTATGACAACCCAGTTTCCCTGATTATCTGTACAATTTGGACTACTGGAAATCTTTGCCTACAAAAACCACTAGGTCTTTTGGCTTTCACCTTACTATATGATTGTTCATATAGATGTATTGGCTATGACATATTAGCAAATTCACTGGCACATGGTCATATGACATAGAACATGTTTTTAGTTCCCCCCAAAAGGGCACTCACCAGAGAGAGACAGGGAAAGTGAGAAATTACCCCCCATGGAGGATACCATGCCATAATCCTTTCTTCTCCATTTCTTTCTTCTCTTGAAATTTTGTGTCGTACACACATGCACCTGGCATGTTTTTCAAGCCACTGGGTCCTGGATTCAAATCATGTGATCAGTTATGTGGGATCCAGCTGCCTTAACCACTGCATTATAGGCTGGCCCTGTGCTTCTTAATTACAGCAAAAGAGCACTCAGAACTTAACAATATTAGATAGAATCAAGAATCCTAATAAGATTTCAAAACATGCCTTTGGTCCTCAGTTTGAGAAATTCTGTCATACTTTTGAAAGGTTTTCAGAATGAAAATGGATCATTTATGTCAACCCTCACTAAACCAAGATGGCCTTGGAAGACCATGGAGGTATTTTCTTTTTCTTTTGCCAGTATGCCTATAACATGCAGTGTTATTTAAAGAACTCTGCTAGAATCACAACCTTGTTGGAAGATCTCCAAGTCACGCTATTCCGTGATTCTACACCCTTAAGCGCAGAGTTTCTCTTAGTCTATTATTTTCCTCTTCTTCATTCATTCATTCTTGGACCTTCTCATATTTCTAAAACTAAGCTTTTCCTGGTTCTAGGAGATCGGAAGAAGATTTCAGGATGTCTCACTTAACCAGAGCTGGTGTAAGCCTGCATGTGACCTCATTGTAACTAATGCCCAAAGCCTTGCCTCTGCGGACTATTACTGTGAATTTTTTGGAAGTGTCCCTGCAATGTCAAGTTCTCTAATGCAAACTCCTTCAGAAACTTTACTATGGAATAGGTGTGATTATCAATATTAATTTTTGCACTATCCCTTCATTATTATTAGATTAAAATATTTTTCACATCTAGTAATACTAAACTTTCTTTTTTTAACTATATATCAAATAGTTAATAATATGCTTCTTTGTTTTTGTAAAGGATCATGGCTAAAAGCATGGGTTCTGAATTAGAGTTGTTTGAGCCTAAATCTTGACATTATTGGCTATGTGACTTGAGGAAATTTTCTCAACTTCTTTCTGCCTCAGGTTTCTCATGAAAAAATGTAAGTTACAATAGTACCTAACCCACAGTATAAACTAGGTAGTTTAAGTAAAACATGCAGGGACTTGCAGTTCGCATAATGGTTATGTCGCTGGACTCCCACAGAGTCGACCGCGGTTTGAGTCCTGGACCCGGTGACTTAAAACTCATGCCGGGTGCGTGTGCATGCGTGCCCAAGATCCCGAGAGGAGAATGGAGGAGAAAGGATTTCGGCGTGGCCATCCCCCCTGGGGGTGATTTCCTGCTTTCTGTCTCTTTGTCTCTTTCTGTCTGTCTGGCAAGCGCACGTGCCCTATAGCAAAAACCTCTCAAAAGAAAAAAAAAAAGTAAAACATGCATTGTTTCATCAGGAAAGTCATGATGCATTTTTACATTGTAAAACATAGAAAAATATGTTATGCCTTTCCTGATGACCTAATAGAATAGAGCTTGGATTTGTAAATCTCTTAATAAGTGTTAATTATTGTTATTTATTACTATTTTTTTTTCTATTTTAAATAATCTCCTTTTCTCCCTTCCTATAACCTGCTCATGTCTTTTCACATATTCATTATCTGCAAATCTCACATCCTTCTGGAATCAACTCTTCATTTTTAGTTGCCCAATTATTGCCTCAATTACCCTTTTCTCCTCCACCTCTCTCCTCTCTCTCTTTCTCTCATACACACACGCACACACACACACACACACACACACACACACACAGACAAGTTCATTTCTACTACCTTTTGCTCATAGAGCATCTTTTTCTGTATTTCATCCCTGATCATATTCCTTTGTCAATACCATCTGTCCGAAGTTCACTAGGAATGTACTTGCAGGTGCATGAGCTGTGTTTTTAATTCGTTATAGCCAGAACACACACTCAGAGAAACTGTGGGGTGTCTTTCTAAGAGGGTGTTAGAAAAGGTCTCCAGCTTCTATTAGGTGATTTGGTGGAGGTTTTAAAAAGTGGGCTTTTGCTTTCAAAATTGTCAGAAAGTGGAGTGCTTGTATGATTATATTGAGTGTCAAAATAAATATTAATACAGGGAGGTGTAACTAGAGTAAAGTTAAAGTTGCAAATGGTAAAGAAGTAGCAGTCACTCGCTTCAGCCAGGAGAGCAGGAAGTTTGGTATTTTGTGACTTAGGCAATGATCATGTTGTCTATGTTCAGACATAATCATAGGATGATTTTGTTTTTATCTTGATCAAACATGGATACAGAGTAACTTTGTCTGATATCCATGCTCTATAAAATTATGTTCAACAGAAGAATGCCAGGACCTGGCTAGTTCATAATAATGCCAAGTTCTGGGTGGTGGTGCCAGAGCAGTCTCTGAGTGTCAAGGACTGCTTGTCTCACACTACTCCAGGCATTAGCCATGTCTGTTTCCTTTCCCGGTTTAAAGGATTATTCATTATTATACCCCAATATTTTGGCATAGCACCAGACATAGGACAGGGGCACAATGGATATAGGTTGAATTAGTGTTTTACTTAGCCAAAAATGTTAACTTCTTTTTTATATAGGTAAATCAAGGAAATACTCATTCATTAAACATTTACCTCTTCCTTCATAATTAACTTGTTCACAGGTATATCCATTAATTCACTGATTTATGTGTATGTCCAAAAAACAAATAGTGCATTCCTTATCAAACAGATAAGTACAGCATGCAAGATAAATTTTTCCCAAATCAGAATTGTGACTTAAACTCAAATATACTGTAAAGGATATACAGCTACTTATAGTTAGTGATTAAAAATTTCCAAGAGCAACTGTGTAAAATAAATTTAAACCACTATTTCTATTTGCTAATTGATGTCTTTGACAAAGTTTGCATCCAAAGTGAAATGATAACACTTTCTGCTTGACAGACCTTGTAAGGAGTCTAGGCTTATTCACCTCAGATTCAAGGATAGTATTTAGAAAAATAAGAGAACAGCATCTCATATCTTGGGTCATGTTCCTGAGGACAAGCTGGTGACACTATGATGATACATTACAATAATAAATAATTAAACTGACTTCTCTCCTCTCCCTCGAGCTCAGCTGACAGATGAGACTAGGTTGTATATTATCAAAGCCCCACTGTACCCAAAACAGAGTGCCACCAGAGAGTCTCCCCCTCAAGTGAAATATTGCTCAGTCGCCGGGTCTTAGAGATCTAAGCACACATTTCGAAATCTAATCTGTGAGCATATTTGAGGAATAAAATCAAAGATTTTAAAATATTTTTAATGTTAACATATCAAAAATTGCAATGCAAGTATGTCATAGCTAGGCGCACAAGCAATTCAAACTCATAAATAATGTATTTTTCTTGTATGCATGTGGAAAGGTTAGCTTACTTTCTGAGGAAAAAGCTTAAAGTAAAGGGCAGACATACTTAACAACTGTCCACAAGAGTAAGTGTGATTATGGGCCTTGGAATATGTAGAGGCTATTTATATGAAACTTAAGGACAATGGTCTTGGAACTATCTTGTAGGAAAAAGCAATACAGTGAAAACTATTTTTTACTATAAGGAAAGCTTTGAAACCCTTTTCCCCAAAGTAAAAAGGCTGCGGTTTCCATCCTACATACTTAAGTGACTATGAACAGAGCAGAACAAATGAAGGCATGAAGAGTCACCGTGCAGGCTCAAAAATAGGCAGGAAATATAAAATCCACTCTACCTATTTCATTGCAACTTGGATGTAACTTTTTCAGAAAAACTAGACTCAGATACCCAATATAGTTATCTAATTTAATCTACTCAGGCAAAGAACCATCAAACCGTCAAAGGTATGTGAGCACATGTGCGAATATAATATGGCTACCCAGCCCAGATGTTCAGGTTGTGCCTTCATGCAATACTGGCTAATGAGACAAAAGTGTCTTGAAATCCGTTCCATTTCCATCTTCTGCTCAGCAAGCCAGTGATATATTGTGGAGGATCAACTCGAAGCATGGAGGTCTTTTTCCTAATTATTCCTGGGGTGGGAGTAGATGGCTCTTATAAATCACCTACCCATGAGGAGCAACTTTTAATTTGTACAAAGGCTCTATGTGTTCTACTATGGGAAAGACACAATTATATTAGTTATTTGATGTTTAGTAGATGAAAATCACTTTATTATATCTCAGAAGTTTTAATAGATCTAGTGTAGCCTTTATTTGGCCTGGTGCTATGCAGATTACTAATTTTATGGGACTCAGATTCCTTTACCAATTTCAAAAGGATTGTTGAGTCCAGGCCGTCACTGGATTCTGAACTCTGTGTGCCAAGCTCTCACTTGACTTTTACTTTTATCATCCAAATGAAACTCGATGATACTCACGAGTTAGAAGAATGATACAGCATTGTCTATAAAAATGACACAAACCTTACAGCTGAACCTAGGCCTTAAAGTATTCTAACTTTGTGCAAAAATTATTACTTATAATCTTGATGATAGATAATGGGATTTTTAGGGGCAATGGAATACTTTGTGTAGCAAAGGGGGCAATTAGTGGATGGTGCTATGGCAAGTTTCTAGTTAGTATGGGTATATTCAAATGCTTTCAGAGCTGGTAGAGCTGTTTTTGGATACACAGGCTGAACATCAGACCTAAACAAAACAACTTTTGCTTCTGTCCAGGCCCATTTCCTCTTTGTCATTTATATCCAATTCTTGTAGCCATTCTATTAACTGCCATTTGTGCTTCCCTAGAAGGTTAAGCCTTGCCTCCTCCTAAGTGGATAAATTCCCACTACTGCCATTACTAGAAATCACTATTTTCTTTTTTGATTTGAAGTAATTTAATTTGAACCTTCTTACTCTGCAAATGAAATAGACTATATGCTTTCCTCAATATATAATTTTTTATATATCCTCAATATATAATTTTTATATATGTTATATATCCTCAATATATAATTTTTTCAAATACATACTACTTAAATCTTAATTTTTATAGATTAATCAATTCCTTACTGTACGCTGACAAATAAATATCAGGGCCCGTATGCAGCAGTGCAAGTGGGAGAGAGCCACTGTCTAATGGCAGGGCCACAGGGAAGAACAGACTTCGCTCCTGGCCCAGCCTGAACAGGCAGGGTGTGGTGGCACGCTCCTGTGGTCCTCTCTGACTGGAGGTTGGAGCAGGACAATCTTGACAGGGGAAGCTGTCCAAAATACCTCTCTGTCACGCTCCATCTTTCCTCCTTCTCTCTCCCTCTTACTTTCTCATTAAAATGAATAAATTAATTAAGTTATCCCATCCTAAAACGTTCTTTTTTCTATCATGTGTCTCTTGATTTTTTTCTTTCTTTAGATACAAAATTTCTTGGAAATAGAGTTTTAGGTTTTTTCCTCATATTATTTTACCTACAAATTTATGGTAATCTGAATTTTGATCTACTGTATAATAAATAGGTCTCTGCTAAGGTAATTACTGATGTAAAAAAGTACATTTTGATGATTTATTTTCATGTCTTAATAAATGTGCTCATTTCTGTATTAAAATGTGTTTATCAATTATTAAGGCCTTCTACCTGTACCATTTTTCTGTCTTAGTTTCTCTTACAGAATAGCCTTCTTGCTAACCTTCTACTTGCTTTAGAATATTTTTTTCTGTATTCATTTGATAACAATTTTTCTTTGCCTACTGAGTAATTTCATGTTCTCTCATATTTTCATTTCAATATTTTTCACATCTCATTCTATATTCCCTTTCTTTGCAATTTTGTTCATGACATTCATTCCCCATATTATTATGGCTACTAAATATTTATCTGCAACTCTGATCTATTTTTCAAGAACTCAATCCAGAGCTTCAGTTCTTTGCTGAACATCTTCCAACCCAGATGCCCAGAGGTATCACAAGTGTAATGCCCCCTCAAGCCCAATTTTTAGTCATCCCTCAAAACAAACCTGCTACTACTACTTCTACTTTCCCAAACTGGTCACTTTCATCCAGTGAGAAGAACATGCCCTCCTTTTGTTTATGATCCTAATCTTGCAAACATATTCTGCTTCATCAGAGCTTCTATGTAGCACATCACCATAGCCTCCGCTGACCTTATATGTTGTGTGTATATGTATATACTGATTACACATCATTTACCTTGCAGACTGTATCACATTAATTCCTTAGTTAAATATACCTTCCATTGGCAAATAGAGGTAATACAATGTTCTGTGATGCTGAGGCCACATGAGAAGGCCTCAGATTTGCATCTGAACCCTCCCAGCACATGCTCAAGTACATGCCTGCCTGTGACCCTGAGTGGCTGAGGCTGTAGGTGGCTCACAGGATGAAGACCCTATTAAGGGTGCCACTCCCTCTCACTCTCTCTCTATCATAGAAGAAACAAATAAATAATTGAACTTAATAATACATCTATTCCATCCAATCCTATTGAGATATGATCTCTTTAAAGATCGGTTCATGTGCTTGCCAGACAGAGGGAGAGAAAGAGAGACAGTGAGAGGAAAAGTGAGAAGTCACACTCCTAGGGAGGATTGCCATGCTGCAGTCTCTTCTCCTCCATTCTCTTCCTGAGATTTTGGGCATTCGTGCACACACACCTGGTTTGATTTTCAAGACACCAGGTCTATGACTTGAATCACGGTCAGATGTATAGGAATCCAGCACCAAACCACCACACCACCATTAACCCCTTACCTCATTTCTTAAAACACATAAAACTACTGTATATACTGTTGTGAGACACACACACACAGTCACACAATGTTATATTATACATGTAGAAACAATATTACACTATAAGAAACAATGAGATCCTATCGTTTAACTCAAAATGGATGAATATGGAAGATTTAATGTTGAACAAAGTGAATCAGACTTCTAAAGAGACACATTGTATATTCCCATTCAGTTTGTATGAGTGTCTGCACATTATGGCAGAGGTTGAAAGATTTGAAGATATGATAGTGGAGAGGTTCCGTGTGAATGCTAGTGACAGTGAGGAGGGAAAGTGGTTGGTCAAGAGTCGGTGGTGGATGGTGGGTGTGTAAGAAAGAATAAAGTAAAAAGATTATAACTGATAAATTTTTGTTTACAAGGGAAAACAAATTAAACCCCCCCCCCTTTTTTATTGACTGAGGTAGTTCACAATTGTGTGTATCCATTAATTTATCTGTCATCAAAAAAACACTTTGCCTAAAAGAGAGGACTGACTAGTGTGCAAAATGTTTATAATCTTCTGTGAAACTGTAGTTTATTATTAATTTGTGTCTATAAGTGAAAAGAAAAAAGAAATGATCATTAAATAAGAGAAGGATTTTTTAATATATTAAAGATATGTTTAAAATTCAATAATTAAATGATAGTAAAATTATAACTGCTATTTCAGAAAAATACATTAAAAATTTAAAAAATAAGATCTCATTCAGACTTACAAGTACCTCATTTAAAATTGTTGTGGAGAAGAAGTAAATAGACCTAGAGTAAAGAGCATTCAACCTACAAGGTTTTTAATGGTTTGAAATTGTATTGCACCATTTCACAGGGAAATGAGCTGCTAGAAATTCGACACATAATTTGTTTCTCTCACTTCTATTTATATTTGGAATATTACTCTAGTATATACCATCTATTTCTAAGGAAGTTACCTGTTAGAATCTTGTATTCCCTTAGGGAAGAAACAGGCATATGGTATTATTCATCTTAGCTTATATATTAATTGAAATTAAGGAACTCAATTTATAATTGTCATCCTCTCCAGGAATAATTAGGAAATAGGTCACCACCCTCTGAGTTGACTCCTACTTAAGCAATCACTTAGGGTTCGGGGAAAAAAAAATCCTTTGTTTGTCTGGTAACTAGCTATTTTGGTAACACATACAAAAGGATTTACAAAATACTGAGGACTCAAAGTATGTTTTAGGCAGACCTTGTTAAATTTTCTAGGGTCTCATCACATTGCTTCAAACAACACTTCTTTCTAGTGATGAAAAGCAGTGTTTATGAATAAAATTTTTTTGACCAATCTAACACAAGTGATGAATGAATAGCTGGTAACCAGTTAGTTTTAGGGGCATGATACTTTGAGGGAAAAAAAGGATTAGCTATCAGTCACACATAGACACATAGCCAAGTCACCTATCCATAAAATGCAAGCATCTGCATAAAATTAAAAGTAGCTGTGAAAAGTCAATGACTTTTAAATGATTTGTCTCCTTGATATCATTAAAAGAAGCTAGTGCATGAATTTTTTTCTATTTTATTCAGAATCTCCCAATGGTGTAATTTTGCAAATTTCCAGTCACTGTATTGTGTCTTAATATTTAAGTTTCTTCAACATAAAAGCATCTGGACATAAGTTTGGGGTTTTTTTTAAGTTTTTTTTTATTATTTCATGAAAGAGCATGTGTGTGAACACGTGTGTGTGTGAGAGAGAGAGAAGAGCATGAAGGCCTGATCACATCGGCCAACTGTCCTCTAAAGTCCTCTAACACTTTTGACTTCAATCTCTTCACCTATTACAATAGTCTTAAGGAAAATCTTCTGTGCTTGTTTAACTCCATGAGGTGCGATTTAACAAAAGACATTTATTTAACAAAAGACATGAACATTCCCTGTCCTTATGGAATTTATATTTTTGTGGATAGCTCACACATATGATAAAAGATATAATTTATACAGGGATCTTTCAAAATTGTACAGAGGGAAATCACAATAGCTGCTGCAGATCCTGAAATTACTTGCACGTGTGCAACAACCTTTTTTCCCCCAAAGAACAAAAGTAGGAATGGTAATTAAAATCCAGAAGAGGGGAAAAGAGAGAGTTCTGTAGAGTTTGCAGTCATATACAGAGCAGAAAACCATTGAAGAAATATAACCAGCCCTCTCTCAAAAAGATAACTAGTAAGAAAATAAGCATACTAACTCTCCTGTCACCCATGTCCTACCAGTAATGACCCCTGTATTGGCCAAACTAGAGAAGAAGCCAGAGATCCTTGAATTCCTTTGAAGATGTACTTTACACAGTTGAATCTCTGTTTGATTTGTACAATTTGTTTATCTAAATGTACAGTATTATAATATTTGGATTCCTTTTTAAGTATATATTTATTAAATTGCTTGCATTTCTATGGTACTATGTTCTTGATATGAAGAGTCAGAGGTAAGATGTCTATATACTTATTTTAAGGCTTAGCTCCTTTGTAAGCCTTTCCAGTTAATACTGTGGATGCAAACGAATGATTGTTCCCATTCCCATATCAAAGCTACCCTACTTCCACAGTCTTTACTGCGCCCCTCCTCCCACCACATAATCTGTGACTACAATACACTTGGAATGTGTTCTCACTTGTCCCTTTGATCCATGTTTTTAAGACTCTACTCAAATATCACTTTCTCCTTGAGTTTGCCCAAAGCTTCTGGAATGGCATTAAGTAATTTGTATTGCATCATTAACTTTATTTTCCTCTCTTTTCTTTAATTGCCAGAAAGCATGTGCGTTCACCTGAGGGGAAAAAAAAAAAGAGAGAGAGAAAATGAGAAAAAGTGAGAAATTACCCCCCAATGGGGTGTGGTCACCTCACAATCTCTTCTTCGCTCCATCCTGTCAGGATTCTGGACATGCATGTTTTTCAAGCACCTGGGCCCAAGATTTGGACCAGGGTTGATCCTGTGGTATCTGACTTTCTGAACCACTAGGCTACAGGAGCCAGCTCTGTCTCATTAATTTTCTACCTGCCTATGTATTACTACTACTGGATCCAGTCTGGTGCACAGGACAAATGAAGGATTGGTACGGAGGACCAAGAAATGCACAGACACAAAAGCAGGGGAAGAGGAGACTCAAACCTCAAGGGTTGAGAGCCCAGATATTTATTTTTTATTTATTTTTTAAGGAATTTTTTTATTTAACTTTATTTATTTATTTAAATTTGACCCAGGGGATGGGGAGGAGAGAAAATAAGAAAGCAAGCCACCAGGTCCAGGACTCAAACCATAGTTGGCCATGTGGCAGTCCAGTGCCCTTAACCACGACGCCACCTGCTGGCCACCTAGATGCATTATTTTACAGACAACTTAATCTTAAGCAGGAAGTGGGTAGTGAGTGAATGTTCTCTATCTACTATGTGAGGAACAGTAGGCCCTTAAAGATTTAACTTTTACAGGCCATTACTGTTATCTGGGTCAAAAAATCCTTAGGATTCCTAGCGGGGACATTGCACACATTCTTTCCTGATGGGTCTGTCTGAGATTAATTATCCACATAGTTTTCCATGCTGATCTTAATTTAGTGTTCCGGACTTCACGTTCCCAAGACTATCCCAACTTGTTGCTGTGCAATTTGTTTCTGCATTCAATCTAATTTCCCTTGAGGTTAAATCCTTATTCTATCATATGATTCCCAGTAATTATTGCTTCCTCAAAGCACATCATATCAAATTGCTTAAAATCAATGATGAGATAATAAATGTAAAAGCAGCCAAAAAAATTAAAGAGATATTTTACGTACATTGTACAAAGATTAACAACAGACTTCACATCAGAACCATATAAGCTAACAAAATATGTAAAATATTTCATTTCATTTTACTTTGCTTATTTTTATTTTCAGTCAATGCCCACAAACCTTTTCTATCTTGTATCCAATGAGTGTGAAACTCACCTTAAATCAGCATCAGCAACATTCTGTATGCCCATCTTCCAAATATCTATCAAAAAAGAAAAACTACCAACAAGTGGAAGTGATTTATTCATCAGGCTGCCCTCCTGTAACTGAGAGAAAGATGACCATAAATATAATTCCCAGGATTCCCTGAGGAAACTGATCAGCTCTATACACAACAAGAGAGTGTTGGAGAGGATCCCAAAGGGAAAAAGCAGGATAAGACTCATGACCGTTCCTGGCCAACCTCTGGTTCTCCTTTCAGAGGGTACTGATGGTCTCCACTGGCCCTAGCACCCGGAGATGCCCTTATTTTTATTTAAAATATTGTTTATTTAATTTTATTTATAATTATTTGCTTTCTCACTTTCTCTCTCTCTCTCTCTCTCTCATCCTTTCCTTCTCTGCTCAAATTAAATAAATAAATAAATAAATAAATAAAGCTAAAGAAAATAATTCTTAAAAAAAAAAAAAGCAAACTCCTCTGTCTACCCTTCTCTAAGGGCAAGACTATATAAAATGACCATTATAAAATAAATTCACACTATTGATTTATCTATATGTTTGTAACTATGCTAACATTTATTAACATTACATTTGAATTGATGCTGCATATAGATTAATAAATGCAAAGATGCAAACAGTGAGAGATAAAAGGGTGATATTTAGAATTGACATATAAAAATTATTTTCCTAGCATTGCTAATGCCCAAGTTATTAGAGTGAACAGCTAGAAAATTGTTGACACATGAAACTAAGTTTTTTAAACACACTTGTCAAAGTGAAAAATTGTGTTGAAAGAAATTTAAAATCTGAACTTTACATATAAAAAGAACATTAAGGCTACAAAAATAAATGTGAACTCTATGGATATCCATTTAGTTGAACAATTAAACTCTTTTGTGATCATGTGGACTTTTTTTTTAGATTATTCAAAACAGATTTACACAAAGGAAATATACTTTTCAATATCTCAGTTTTCTAATCTCTTGAGGGCTTTAAAAACTTTATGTTTTATGGTCTGCACGATAAATATTTAGGACCCAAAGATGCAAGCATTTGACAGAGAACCAATTAATTTCAGTATCAGTTTTCATCAAAAAACATGTCACACACATGACTTCTGTTCTGCCGTATTAAAATGATGTTCTATCCTCATGACCCTGATTACAACATAGGAAATTACACTCAGCCACCCTCCTTTTAAAGTATGCATGTGATCTACCCTGATTAGGAAAAAGAAAAGGAATCAACAATGACATATTTGTTGTCTTAAAAAACAGAACCTTAAAAGTTGAAGAAGCTATCCATCCCTTTCTTTCAGACTACCCACCGTAATCACTGCATTGGTTAATCACGGTTTTTCTAACAATATTTAAATAGTACTGGTTGCATAAATCTTTAATACATAGTGGGTTACATTATTATTTTACCATGTGGGGAGTGTATGTTGTAAGAGGGCTATTATTGTCTTATGTAAAATGTTCTCTTCTATCTGGAGAAAGTTTTGGTCCCCAAATGCTTACCCTCTGGCCCCCACCAAAAAAGGAAATAAAATGCTAGAGCAGTGCTCATCAGTAATAGTTGTCTGTAATACAGTTTAAGGAAATTAGCAATGTGGTGGTATGATAAATTTTATAGCTAGATATATGATTTCAAATTGCCAAGACATAATTCCCTATATGGCTGCTTTTTGTTGTTTTTTAGAGATAGGGTCTCACTATATTACCCAGCCTGGCCTTGAATTTGCAGTCCTGCCTCAGCCCCTGTGAGCCACCACATCGAGATTTTCCGTATGTGATTTGTGAAAAAAAAGTAAACTTGTAATAGATGTACAGTTCTATATGACTTCTACTCTGGAGCAGAATGTTAATGGAGCAAAATTAATGGAAAATTTATTGCTGTAAACTCCACTGTCCAATATCTCTTACATCTGTGTGCTAAACTTAAAATTACCAAGTTTCATAGTACCCTAGGAATAATTTTCTATAACATGGATTTAAAAATTTAGCTGTCAATGAAGTTGCAAAATACTGAGTTGTCAAAAAAGCATGACATATTTTTCCTATGCAAAAATGCATCACGACTTTTCTAACAACCTAATATTTTTCAAAGAAATGAAGAAAGTTTGACTTACGCCATTCTGTTTGGATAAAATAAAGTCTATGTTGGGACCAGCAGTTGGCGTAATGACTATGTCTCTGGACTCCCACGTAGTCGACCGTGGTTCGAGTCCCAGACCCGGTGGCTTTAAACTCACACTGGCATGTGTGCCCAAGATCCCAAGAGGAGAATGTAGGAGAAGGTATTGTGGTGTGGCCAGGCCCCCTGGGGGGTGATTTCTCACTTTCTGTCTCTCTGTCTTTTTGTCTTTCTGGCAAGCACACGTACCCTATAGTAAAAGCCTCTCCAAAAAAAAAGTCTATATCAACTGTTGATATTGACATATATACATTTTACAGTAACTTCATGAACATACATATTTATGTGTGTGTGTGTGTGTGTGTGTATTTATGTGTATGTGAGGCACTTTAAAAATATATGGAAAATGAAATTGAAGTATGAGTTTATTCTGGTACAAAAAATTTCAAAATCCTTGCATAGTTTTTTTTTTAAAATAATATGGCTTTTCCATCAACTTTTTGAAGACCACCTAGGTGTACACACATGTGTGGTATACACCATATTTCTTAGAAATTTTTTTTTGTGTGTGTATGACAAGTGTCAGTAAGTCAGAGCTTAAGCAAATTATTTCACTTTTTTTCCCCAAAAAGGGCTTCAATTCTCAATGTGATGTCATCTTCTGGCATGTGAGAAGCATTAGAGAAGAATTCCCATTTACAGAATAACAGGACTTTTTTTTATCCCTTCCAAATTCCAATATTCCACTACAGCTCTGTGAATTCCTGCACCTGTGCTGTGCTGAATAAAATTGCAATCTATTCCAATCAGGACCACTAGCAATCAGTGCATCTTATTTACTAATTCAACAAATGTTTAAGTTATTAAACTCCTACTATGTAGAAGCCACTGTGCTTGACACTAGAGTTAGTAAAGTAAGCAATACTTGTGTCATGTAGTGTAGCACTTATGGGAGACAGAAGTGACAGAAACTGAAAATAATTATACACATAATGTTTCCTCAAGTGCTAATATCCAAGTGTTCAGTTCTATTCAAATTTGAACTTCTTTCAGTTTTCAAAGTTTAAATAAATCAGTCTATTGAATCCATATTTTACATTATTTGATGGACCAATAGCAAGACTTATATTTATTAATATCAATGGTAACAAACTGCATCTCTTTTTTGAAAGCTTCTGGATCACATACTGTCATCACACTTCTCTCCATACAGTAGCCTTACTTTTATATTACATTCTTAAAGGCTTTGCTCATGCTATTTAAACCAAGATTCATAATCTGTCTAAGACCAAGCTGTGAATTATAAGAAGTTGCTATTTTATCCATCTCAATCCACATTACCTAAAAAGGGAATGTGAAGTGTGACTTAATGTTTACACTACTAAAGTGTATCACTCCGTCCCCTCAAGAACATGAAAGTAGATGTAAATGTGAGAGATGTTTTTAAGGACTTTTTTTTAACAGGTAAAAATGGAAGATTGAGGAAAAAATGGAAAATATATATGAAAGGATCCATATGTCATTGATTTGAGCTGTCAAAAATTACAAAGCATACCATGGATATGACATTATTTCCATGTATTATCCTTAAATTCTCTTGATTTTACAAAAACAACTTGGCTCTAATGTTAAATGTTTGCATATCTAGCTAAGGGTTACTGAGACTTTACTTGACTTGCTGAGGACAATACAACTGGTGGAGATAAAAATACACAAGCTATAAACTATAATGTTATAGCTGATCTTAAACATGATCAGAACATTTGTATAAGACTACAGGCAGACAAAATCATGTAACAGAACCTTTATTGTATATTTTTGCTCTTACATGCATAGATAAAACCTTGTAAGTTAAAAAGCAAAAAACCACAAATATTTAAATATATGTAGAAAGAGAGGAGGAATGATGTGTGAATGGGAACAGTGGCAGGACCAATATTTCTCAGTGCAAACCTTTTAAACTAGTTTATTTTTTTGGAACATAAAAGAGTAGCATTATTTAAATGATTTTTAAATGGTTTATGCCACCTTTCATGAGTACTTTCAGACAGATAAAGACCTGTTCCACTTTCCTTTATTATCTCTCGTACATGACAATTTTTATGGCACTTGAATCAAAAGTACTAGTGTATTACATTAAGTTCGTTTTTATTGCTGATATGTGAATAGAAAAATGTTGTCATTTTCTGACTTCTGGTACAACAACTTATGTAAGCATTGGTTAGGAAGCCTGCGGAGATAAAATATTGATACTACTATATTTCTGCATTTCTCATGATGAAATTCAAAATATTTTGTAATGTCTACCTACTTAGAAAGCACTCAGTTAGGAATTTTGTGTTATAGTCAGTTCGTTATTGTGGTTTTTAAAAAAGTTTTGCCAGAGGGTACATGCAATCACCAGAGACAGAAAAAACAGAGAGAGAAAGAGATAGGATAAAGCATCCCCCATGGGGAGTGGTCAAGCCACAATCCCTTTTCCTCCATCTTTTTCTCCTGTTTGTGGGCACACATGCACATGTGTCCAGTGTGTTTCTCAAGCTTTCTGTTCCAAGTTGTCCTTGTGAAATCTGGCCTAAGCCACCTGCTATGAAGCTAGCCCTACAGTCAGTTTTACTTCTCTATCTTCTCCGTGCCTAGCCTGCACATGGCCCATGGTTTCTTGTTAAGATGAAGGAACATCAATATTCTGGAGAACTTCCCAGTACCGATGTTATGCAATATCAAAATTGCCAAGGTATCTGGAGATGTCTATTGAACAGACATACACAGGGTTTTCAGAAAGTTCACAGAAAACATATCTCATTAAAAAAATGCATGATTTCAAAATTTTGCACCAAAATATATTCCTACTTTAATTCCTTTGTCTATGAACTTTTTGAAGTTCCTTCCTATTTGTGTATGTGGCTATGTCTGTGTGTGTGTGTGTGTGTGTGTGTGTGTGTGTGTGTAGCAAAAACCACTTGGAAAGAGGAACCTTCTTTAGTGGGAGCACAGAACGTAGACTAATCTAAAATATTGTTTTGTATTTGAAAGTCAGCAGTGGAAGGTAACTGAGCTAATTAAAGGCACAGGGTACAAAAAGGACAGAGAGTGTGAGAGGGGAAGAACGTAGGAAATTTGGGGGGGGGGAAATGGAGAGGTAAGACACTTGTAGGACACAGATAAGGTCTGTTGTCTGTTGACAAGGATGTGTATGGTGGTCTCAACTGGGCTAGACTGAGGTATATGTATATCATGCTGGGTAAAGTCTTCACAATCTAAATGATGTATAGCGATTTAATGTATGAATAATAATAAAAAATACAAAAATAAAAAAGAAAAAAAAAAAGAGAAAAATACCTGTAAAAAAAAAGGCAAACGAGGCAGAAACTTTGCTGTCAAAAGAGCTTGCAAGCAGTGGAGGAGGGAAGAGGGAGCAATGGTCACATAAGCATGTGAATATCTGTGCCAGTCAATGCGTGAGAGAGTGGCATGTATTTTAACTTGGCAGCAACATTAAGAACTCATAACTCATCCTCCCTTAGGAGGAGATTAAAGAGCAAAGGCTTCAGGAGGCGTGGGTTCCTTGCAGAGGGCTGGAGTGGTTGGTGAGGGAGGGCAGTCTAGTGAGGAGAAGCAGCAACAGCAGCAGAGGAATAAGGAAAAGACACTCCTTTATAGAAATGTTCTTGTATCAGTTCAAACGTTCATAGAGTTATTGGAAATAAGCCATTACTCTCCCCTGGTTTGAGAGATCTTCATAGCACTGCATTGCATTGATGATGAAATTCTTACGGCAGTGTATTTTTGCAAGAAGTTGTTTATTATACAAATATCTGTGGCTTTGAATCCTGAACTGACCGCCGACCACCTCCAACAGTGACTTCTTCCTGATAGTCTCACCTTTCTATCGTACCTTCTCCCTGAATGTATACAAGAACCATGTCTGGCTTCTAATCAGTACACTAAGGCTAAAATGTAGGGATGTCACTTCTTGAATTAGACCACGTTTATGACAAAGGTGATGGGATGTGTTCCTGTGATCGTTACTTTATATAGAACTCCATTTCAGTAATGTGATAAATAGGCTCCTTTTGTTGGCTTGATGACATAAGTGGCCTTGTCAGAGAATCCTAAGTGATAAAGAACTATATGCCAACACTATAACTGAGGGCAGCTTCAAGGAAATACAAGTGGACATCAACAAATATGAGGAAAAGGAAAACCAACATACAACTTTATTTACCTATAAAAAAATCTATTCATACTTTTTCCATGATAGGCATTTCTATAAAATTTTTGAAGACCCAGCAAAAAATAAGCCAGCAAAAAACAAGGTCCATAGTCATACAGCTGTAAAGGGTGTGTTTGTGAGCCCATTCTGGCCCTGTTTAGCCTCCAGATGAGAATGGGTCCTCACAGACATCTGGAATGCTGCATTGTAATGTGCTAAGCAGAGGTTCAGTGCCTGGACTCCTGACCCAAGGAAATTATGTACTACATGTGTATTGTTTTGAATCAATAGTATATAGTATTTATTTTTAGAGGTTTTTGCTATAGGGTACATACACTTACCAGAGAGACAGAGAGATAGAAAGCAAGAAATCACTCCCCAGGAGAGATGGCCTTGCAGCAATCCCTTCTCCTCCATTCTCCTCCTGGGACTTTTGGCACTCATACACATATGCCTGGCATGAGATTCAAGCTGTCAGGCCCAGGACTATAGAACCGCAGTCGGTCATGTGGGAGTCCAGCAATGTAACTACTATGCCATCTACTGGTTTAGCAGTTTTTTAAGCAGTTATAACAAAGTAATACAACATTCATTCATAATTGTTTCAGATACTGTCCTAGCTCAGGCTGCCTTTACAAAACATTACAGAATGCGGAGTTTAAACAACAAACTTATTTCACATAGTTCTAGAGACTAGAAGTTTAAGATCAAGGTGACAGCTAAGTTGAATTCACTCAGAGGCTTCTTATCTTAGTTTGCAGGCAGCTGGCATCTCACCATGTACTCACATGACCTCTTCTTTGTGCTCATGCATGATGGGAGGAGAGACAGAAACTGAGAGACAGGGAGGGCCCATTTGTCCCTTCCTAAAGAATGCTAGTCTATGGGATCAAGTCCCACTCTTATGACCTCATTTAACCTAATTATCTCCATAAAGGCCCCATCTCAAAATACAGTCACATTCTGGGTTGGGTCTTCAACATATATATTTTGTTGAAATACAACATCTAGTCCACAACAGAAGCTATCATTTTAAAATGAGCTACAAGAGAAGAAGATTCCACATGGCTCCTGTGAAGTAGGCAAGAGAGGCCAGTCCTTCAGAAGATTCCACATGGCTCCTGTGAACTAGGGTTAAAATATTTCTCAATATCTACTGAATCTGCTGCACCAGCGATCACAACAGAACGGCAAAGAGATTTTAGATCACCTCTGTCTGCTTGCTCCTGAACATTCAGACTGAACTTCAAGAATATGAAGGAAACACACCATCCATCAGATGACAAGAAATCACCACCGTATCACAAGAAATATGCGAAAACAAAAAAAATACCCATACCCCTCCTCCAAGGGAAAAGAGTAACTCTTCTTCATCCACAAGCAGTTCGGTGAAAATCATGGAAATGTCTGATAAGGAATTTAGAGCATTCATACTGTCGAAGCTAACAGAGATGGAAGAGAAGAGAGATAATGAACTGCTAAAGAGAAAGGAGAAAGAAGTTGACGAGTTCCAGGAGGTGAGGAAATTCTTGCAAGATCTAAAAGAGGAATTACACACTTTACAAAAGACTCAAGCAGAATTATTAGAGATGAAGTCTATAATACAGGAAATCAAAATCTCCCTTGAAAGTATTGAAAACAGACTAGATCATTCAGAAAATAGAATCTCAGATGTAGAAGAGAAAATGGCTGGCCTAGAAAAATCCACCACGAGACTGAAAAAATGGTCCCAAAATTTGAGACTAATATACGAGAAGTACTAGATACCATCAAATGTCCAAACATCCAGATAATTGACATTCCAGAAGGTGAAGAGACCCATACGGGCATTGATAATCTATTCCATGAAATCCTGCAAGAAAACTTTCCAAACCTAGAGAGGCATTCGAAGATCCAGTCCCAAGAAATACAAAGGACCCAAATAGAATCAACCCAAGAAGATCTTCTCCAAGACACATTATAAGCCAGGTTGACCAAAACCGCAGACAAAGACAAGATACTAAGATTGGCAAGAGAAAAACATCAAGTTACCTACAAAGGACATCCCATCAGGCTAACAGCAGATCTCTCATCAGAAACAATGCAAGCAAGGAAAGAATGGGAAAATATATTCAAAGTCTTAAGAGAGAAGCAATTTCAGCCAAGAATACTGTACCCGGCATGATTATCTTTCAGGTGGGAAGAAAAGACAAGAACATTCTCAGATAAACAAAACCTGAAAGAATTTACCAGCACCAGACCAGATCTCCAAGAAGTTCTCAAGGGTGTGCTATGTCAGGAAAATTAAGTACAGACACACGGAAATAAGAGTTCAAAAACTAAGAAAGTGGCCAACTTAATCATAGGGACAAGTCTCGAGTTGAATATTATATCCCAGAATTTAATCAGAAAAATTGAACCAGAAGATAAAAGTATATGAGACTGATAGGTTCATGCACCTACCATTTGAACAGAATCCTAACCTGTTTCCTGGCTTTAAGCAAAGTTCGTTGGCATTTCTTTGATTTAAGTTAAAACTGATTTTCTTAATAGTAACGAGTGAACTCACTCATTGAAAATAGTTAGATTATGTAAGAAATTGTGTGATAAATACAATGTGGGTGGGAAAGGAATGGAAGACAATTGTAGACACCAGAGATAGTGTGAGAAGAGGGTGGGAAAGGACAGAGGGTCAGAAAGAGGGATAAAAATAATTCCAGGAACTAGAAATGGAAAATTTTTTATAATATGCATGATTAAGTCACTATGCAGTATATTCTGGATGGTAAATCACATTTTGTATGCTGTGATGATGCTTAGGGAAAGAATGTAAATTAACTTACAAAAAAAAAGTTTCAGGAAAAAAATAATCTATTCAATGACTGCAGTAAGATATATAGCCCCAGCTAGGTGCTACTTTATAGGATGCGTAAAGTTAGACTTGTGTTCATGGAAATGTATATATCACCTGTGTTTGCTATGAAAATATTTAGAGTAATTAAGGTCTTTAGTAATTCAATAAAATGTGGGGGGAAAACAGTATAGAAAGCAAACATAGATACCAGAGACAGTGTGGGAGGAGAGTAGGAGATGGCAGAGGGTAGGAGATAGGGAATCAAGGATGGGAGAATAAAAGCAAAACATACAGAAAATAAGAAATGGAAAATTATTTGTGACAATAACATGTTTGTTGATGTGCTTGATTGAGACAATATACAGTGTATTCTGGATGGAAAATCTCATTTTGTATGCTGTAATGATGTACAGTGAATGAATGCAAATAAATAAATTTAAATAAAAAATGAAAAAAATAAAAAAATAAAATGAGCTACAATCTGAAAAAAAAAGAAATTTTATTTTACCTTGTACTGTAAAGAGATTGAAAAAAAAATTTTAACATCTCAGGTACTTTCAAAAAATCTTTTATAAATTTGATATATATTTAAATAATTATTCATATCTACTTTGCAACACCACCCAAAGATGTGATTCAGAATTCCACTTTGACCCAAGTCTTCATTGTAATTTATACTTGCATGTAACAAAGTTAAATGACTTCAAAAGTTAGGGTGTTTTGGGAACCAGCAGTTAGCGTAATGGCTATGTCGCTGGACTCCCACGTAGTCAACCGCGGTTCGCGTTCCGGACCCGGTGGCTTAAAAACTCACGCCGGGTGCGAGTGCGTGCGTGCCCAAGATCCCAAGAGGAGAATGGAGGAGAAGGGATTGCGGCGTGGCCATCCCCCCTGGGGGGTGATTTCTCGCTTTCTGTCTCTCTGTCTCTCTGTCTGTCTGGCGAGCGCACGCGCCCTATAGCAAAAACCTCTCCAAAAAAAAAAAAAAAAGTTAGGGTGTTTTGAATAATATAGCTCAAGGAAAAATAATTCTTCCATTGCAAAATTTTAAACCATAAAAGCCAAAAACATAACTTGAAACTTGAGTCAAGTAAAATAAAATTCACGTGTTTATTCAGTTTTATGATAACAAATAATTTGGTTACTATAAATGTACTCTTTTTTAAATGCAAATTCAAAGAGGATTTCATTTCTTAAAATGCTAATTATACAGCTTTGTTCACCAAATGTTAATAGTTTTCCAAAGCATTACTAAGGTATATGTTCTACATTTTCCTCATAGGAAGATTTTATGTGTTAGTGGAAAAGCAAAGATCAAAGAAGTGAGTTTACTTTACAACCAGTGCACTATTTAAATTTTGATATCAGCTCTTTCTTCTTAACTTACTTGTTTTCTGTGTGGAAGTGGATCATCAATCACTTTTACAATGTTTTGTGGTTCTCCCCACACAATAATTTTAAGTATATAAAAAGCATGTTTCTCTCTAAAAATTATATTTTCCAGGGCCAGTAGGTGGCAGAATGGCTAAGGCATTGGACTACCACATGGTTGACTGTAGTTCAAGCCCCAGGCCAGTGCCTTGAAAATCACACCAGGCACATATGCATGTGCCCAAAATCCCAACAGGAGAATAGAGAAAGGACTGCAGTGTGGTCTTCCCTTTTGGGGGAGGGAAATGACTTCCTACTTTCCCTCTTTCTGTCTCTCTCCAGCGAGTGCACATGCCCTATGGCAAAAATAAATAAATAAATAAAACTTTTCATATGACATATTTCTTCTCAAATTTAAGAGTCATATAAAAAAATTATATATTTAGGAAAATTTCTAGTGGCATACATCATAGGAGATATACATAAACACACACATATACACAAATATGTACATGATACACACACAGAGGAGAAGGTGAAGGCTTAAAAAAATGTTCAAAGAAAAATGAATTTAAAAATAATGCTATTTTTCCACAAACTCTTTGAAGCCCCCTTGTATAATACCCAATCAGTTCTTCTATTTTTACTTTTTATTCTCTGTAGCTGTTCATTTGGGACCAGAATAGTATATTCATTTCTAATATTCACCAATTAAAGAAAAGGTTTAAAAGAGGATAAATTCAAACTTTGTCTGAGTTTAAAGAGGTTTTTCTCATTAGAACACTTCGAATCCTCTTAACTAGCTTCCAGTCTTACTTATCTCTGTAACTTTGACTACTATAAAGTTCTATTTTTTATGGCATTTTTATTAAATTATTTATGATTAAAGCCACCATGAAGAAGTCATATTGGGGCAAATTTCACTGTAAGTATTAATGTTTCCTGTTGAGGAGAGAAGAATGTAAAATTGAGCATTTATGTTCAGTCAATTTTTTAAAATTAATTAATTTATTTTACATTCTTTCACTGAACATCATCACAGCATACAAAATGCGATTTCCACCCAGAGCAAGTATAGTGGTTTAATCACACATGTTATCGTCAACAAATAATTTTCCACTTCTTGTTTCTGTGTGTGTGTGTGTGTATATATATATATATTTTTTTTTTTCTTCTATTTCTCACTCTGTGCCATTTCCCACCCTCCTCCCACACTGTCTCTGGTATCTGCAGTTACTTTCCATTCCTTTTTTTATTTTTTCCTGGTCAATATTTTTAAATAACTAATGAGGCTTCCTTTTTTTTGCAAGGCTTTATCTGTCTGGTGTTCATTCCAGTACTGTTTCCATTATTATTATAGAATGTGTATATCTGCATAGATGTAGGAAATATTTAATTTCTAAGCAACTAAAACATACCTAAGACAAACTTAGCTTTCCGTATCTGGGAGACAGTGGGAGTTTCAAATTAAGTGCCTTGTAAATGACATACACGTATTGTCACTGAGTTCAATGTCCTGTAATAACAGTCTGCCTATCTCTAGAAAATTGTCACTGGTAAATGAGATGGTGAAACCCAGGTAAACCTCAAATCTGTGTGTGTGTGTGTGTGTGTGTGTGTGTGTGTGTGTGCACGTGTGTGTGTGTGTGTGTGTGTATTTTTTTTTCCAATTGCCATGTGCACAAATGCTTGCCAGAGAGGAGTGAGAGAGAGAAAGGAAGATGAAGAAAGCACCCTCCAATGGTGTATGGTCATGCTGCATCCTGTTGGGATTGGAAGCACGCATGCATATGCATTTGTGTTTTTCAAGCTGCTGGGGCCTGGATTCAAACCATGTCAGTCATGTGGGATCTAGCTTCCTTAATAACCAGGCTACAGGGCTGGCCCTATAGTTTTTTCAGTGAATACGTATTTCAAGTTAAATATGTATTTATGACAACTTTTGTCATAAATTTGTTCAAATTCTTTCAGAATAAATATAGAGATATATTTTTCCCTTTTCTGTTGAAAATATAGTGTACTAACCTGGGAAGACAAAATAGCAATTTATATAAAAAGAAGAAATTTATTTCATAATGGGAGGTGGTTGGTAACTAAAGTAAGTTGATTTTATTGTCATATTCTTGTCCTATTATCATCTACTTTTACATGAAAAAAGTAGTTTTCTCTTTCCTGAGAGATTTTCTTCTTGTCTATGAAATTCATTTTTTTCATGGAAATTTGCTACAGAAAAACTTTTCTAACATTTCTTACATGTAAATGTAGTATTCGGAATAATTTTTATCAGGGTTGTTAATGTTCTCACAAGTATGTGTTATATAAATTTTAAAATACATTTTTAAATTTAAGATTATTTACTTAGATTTTGACATAAGGCATGATCACTGACTGAAGTGAGACAGAGATAGAGGGAAAGTGAGAACTCACTTCCTCAGAGGGGGATGGCATGCCACAATACTTTCTCCTCCATTCTCCTTGCAGGACTTGACATTGATGCACACAGGTCCAGCATGTTTTTCAAGTCACCATGTCCAAGACTCAAACCACAGAGTTGGCCATATGGGATCGAGTGCCTTAATCACAGTGCTACCTGCTGGTCCCATAAATTTAAGATTTTTTTCCATCAAAACAAAGCAAACTTCTGTAAATGAAGTTTTTTATCTATATGATAGATAATTGTTAATAATAGAAAAAAATAGAGACATAAGAACATCAATGTGTGAATTCCATTGTCTTACTATATAATACTAATATAGATTGAAATAGCTGCTAGTGTAGCTTCTTTCTTCCCATTAGATGGGCTTCCTTTTTTCCCCCAACCAATTCATTTCAAAAGGACAATACTGCTGTGTAATACAAGATGATTTGTGGTCCCCTATCACCATATAGAAAATCCTGGCTGTCTATTTTAATGACACTTGAAATATTTCCTTGGGGATTTTAATTGACAAAACCATACTGCCATATATTCAACTTCGAGGTTGCTGGTTTTATGGTCAAGTAGGTATTTCAATTGCAAATCACTATTTTATTGGTGGATCAGATGATTATGACCTTATTTCATAGGAAATATCCACTACATAAAATAAGACTATGAATGTGCAATAAAATTACTATTTTTATTGTCCCAATCACCATTTTCTCACTCCTTTCACTCATCTCATTCATTATAGATCAGAAATGAAAATAGCCTGCTTTTCCTGGCATCTTAATTCTCTGAATGTTCTTTCATTAACTGGGAAAATGTAAGTTCATCATCAGGGGAGATAGAATTTGATAAATTATGAAAGTTAACCTTTATCATGATCATGAATAAGTTATGGTTGAGTAACTATTATCTTACATTAAATACTTAACCTCTCTCAGTTTCTTTGTGTGCAAATCATGGCTAACATTAAATATCCTAAATTTTCATGCAATTCTAAAATTTATAATTATATAAAGCCTTTAATTTTCAATACTTTAAAGAAAGACTTTCTGATAGCCTCATTGCTTCATATGTAATGTATCAAGTAGGTATCTCTTTGTGAAATTAAATCAAGTGAACAGATTCTAAAAAAGATATAGCACAAGATTGGATAATGGTAATGGCAAAAGGCAATGCTCTGTGAGGTTAACCCACATGGGAGGGTTCCATGTTCATGTCTGGAAACTTCCCTGAGTATAACAGGCACTTTCATGCCCTTGATCCAAAGCTATCTAAGATGGTTCAGAGCAAGGAGACCCTGTAGGAGGTGCTGTCTTCTCTCTCTCACACCCTCACTCATGGAAGAAATTAATAAGTGAAACTTTCAGAAAATAGTTTTAATATGCTATATGCTGCCTACCTATGCTATACTAATTAAAAATAAATCATTATCTATATTTACCTATATACAATTTGTTATCATTTTGCCTTTGCTTAATATATGATTGAACATATAAACATCTATGTAATCCATTGTATATAAAAATAATACTAATTCCCCTATATCTATTGATTAACTATTTTTCATACACTTTAGATATAGTTGCACATACTATACACACCCCTTCAACTAATCCTTCCTCTGACGATGGTAGGTAATGTTTGAATCGTAGTCTGTTCTTTTTATATGTATCTAAGAAGATATGGAAAAATGAATCATCTATAACTATGTTTAAAAAGATATCATGAAGTGTAAAACATTTTGAGATTTTTTGAAGGAGGAAATGAAAAGGACTTTGAATTTTAGATTTCATCTAATACTTGATACTCTTTCAGAATGTACATTGGTGTAGTTTGATTTTGCTTTAGATCATCTAATACTTAAGAATTCTTTCCTCTTTGATTCTTAATGTCAGATTCTCCCCCTCTTCCCCTCCCCCATCTCATTGTTCTCCTTGCTTTAAGGCTATTCTTCAACTCAAACAATAGATTCTGTTCATAATGAAGGACTCCTATTCTAGCGTTAACTACTTTTCTCTCCTTCTCTCCTGGTCTCAATATAATAAAATCTCTACCCATTTATTATTAGGGTAATTATCTTTCTTCTTTGATCTGAAACGTTTTTGCTTTTTAAAGTGAATAGGAGTCTCAACATCTAATAAAAAGTCTTATGAAGCCTCATGCATTTTGTATTGCATGTAACTTCATGCTTAAGAATTTTTCTGCTGTAGTATAATTTAGAAGTATGATGTAGATGTGGAAATCAATGTCAGAAGAAATATATTTGGAGAATATATTTCTACGTTTTATATATATATTAATAAGGAAAAAATTAAGTTATTTTACTGAGTATATACCCAGTTAATTACACTTGATATGACATTGTTAATTATATATCTTAAAAGATATTTTAAAACCGCCTTTTGAATAATGACAGGAAAGCTTAGTTTAGTCTTCTTTTCATGTGTGACAAATTAGCATTAAGAATCTCCAGAAAATCACTACCTATCATTCCTAGCATGCTCTAGACATTGTGTTGTGGTCACAGTGATATGAGAACTTAATAATTTCCCTGTCAGTTCAATTCAACAAACATTTATGGAGCATATGCTATGTAATAGGAATTTCTCTAGGTATCTGTGAATTTCAGAAGTGTATAGCCTCTACTCCAAAGGAATTTACTGTCTCACAGTGGTTACATAAAAGTTCACACAATTACCTATCATAGAAAAGAGAGCATTTTTATTTTGGTGAAACTAAGCAGTTGCATCAGACTCAATAGGTTAGAGAATAATCATGGAAGTGACATCTTAGCTAAATCTAAAAAGCAGTATTTCTTCAACCTTACCTCACTCCTATTATGCCATGGAGTGAAAGCCTGATAATGAGAATACTTGTGATATGTATTCTCCCAGCCATTACAGTTAAATATATATAGACATACATATACATATACATATATATGAAGATACACCTATTTTATTTTCGTAAATATAATCCTAAAATACAGATTTCTGTGATTAGCACATGTTTCTAATTAATACTGACTTAGAGACTTTTAAATCATCCTTTATTCTGTTTTTCCCCAAAATGCAACTTTAAAAATGTGTCCTTACATATGCAGAAGTTTAGTTTTTAAATTAAAAATTTTAAAGCATATGCAAACTTGTAAGATTTTAATCAGGAATACAAAGCTTTAAAAAAATTATTACTTAGAACTTTTTAAATCCTTGTTTAAATTATACATGTCACTAGCTCTTTCTGATGAATACTTTTTTCCTCTATTTTTGTTTGTATTGCTTCTTCCCTTACATTTTTCCACCCCAAGTGTCTCATGTTTAAAATATTGGAAAAAACTTCCCTTTTGATCACCCATATAAAATAACCATACACAAATATGTAGATAATATGTATTTATATATAAATAATGTGGGCTAGCAGATGACATAGTACTTACCTCACTGGACTCCCACATGACTGACCAAGGTTCAAGTCCCAGTCCTGGTGACGTGAAACTCCCAACAGATGTGTGTGCATGCATGCCCAAGATTCTAGGAGGAGAATGGAGTAGAAGGGAATTATAGGGTGGTTATCTCCCCTGGGGGGGTGATTTTTCACTTACTTTCTCAATGTCTCTGTTTCATTGTCTTTCCAGTAAGCCCACTCACTCTATGGCAAAAATCTCTAAAAATAAATAAATAAATAAAATATATATGAATATGTATATGTATATGTGTACAGACTTGTTTGTGCAGTTGATCCTCACTGTTCATGAATTTCATATGTGAGAATTCCCTCATACGTTAAAATTGATGTGTAACTCCCAAATCAGTAGTACCTATAGCACTTTGGAAATCATTCTTTTTCTTTTTTTTTTAAGTTTATGTATTTATTTCCTCCATGAGAGTAAGAGAGAGAGAAAGAGAGAAGAGAGAGTAAAAGTACCCTTAATGGGGCCTGGTCATACTCCAATCCTTTTTCCTCCAGTTATTCATCCCATCAGGATGGTGAGTGCATGTATGTGTGACTGGCATGCTTTTCAGGCCATCAGGAATCAGGACTTAAACTCTGGTTAGCCATGTGGGATTCAGGTTCCTCTGCACAGTTTAACCATTGTGCCATGGGTCCGGCCTTTTATTATTTTTATTTCTTCCAGACATGTCATCTGAATTTCTTCTATTTTTAAATATATTAATCATTAATATTTTAATAATTTGTTACTAATTCCAACATTTAAATAACTTCTGTATTGGCTACTATTTTCTTTTTTTTTCTCTTGGTCATTGGTCATATGGCCCTGTGTCTTTATATGCCAAGTTAATTTTTATTGATAAGTGAACAGATCGTACAATTTATAAGAGTTACCATATGTTTGTTTTCATCAGAAAAGATTCTTTTGTACTCCTGGGCTGATATTGTCAAGAATAGCCTCCTTAATTTCATTAGAAAGTGAATACAGAGGATGAGTTTGCACCAGAGAATAAATTAAGATTATCACTGAATTTAAAGCTACAGCTCTATTTCTTATAGGGCTCGTTTTGGTTTATACTAGCTAGCAATAAAGTGAGTTATTTACCCTATTGGAAGGAGTAATTGACAATGATCATTACCAGGAGTTAAAGTTGCTGCTATGTAATTAGGGTACAGAGCAATATTGTTGGCATTTAAATGATTCACTGGAATGTCTCTTAATGCTTTGTGTCTCTTCCTGTACTGTGGGCTGCTAACTTTCAGCCCAAATTCTTCAAGGATAAAGATCTGGGTCATCTCTCTTTTAGTGCAAACCACCTAGATTTGAACAAGTGATGACTCAAGGTAAGGGGACTAAAATAAATAGCGGAGAAAGAGATGATGAATATTAGTTACAGCCTCAGAAACTACTGCAGTACATAGAATTATAGGTCACCTCGCTAAGCCTTCTTTTGCAAGCTTTCCCTGAATTGTAACCACCATCTTGTGGAGCCTGGAATCAGATGGTGTATATACTCAGAGGATCTGAGTAGGGGTTGACCACTGTCGTATATGTTAGTATTCAAACCACATCTCTTAAAATTCCTTTTGGTTAAAATTCCTTTTGCTCTTATGTCAGTCCATCTCCAACTCCTCCTCATTCCTTTCCTAATCGCTGACACCTTCAGACTTTTTCAGATAGTAACCTGGGACAAGCAGAACCACTTTAAGCAAAGGCCTAAAGAGGTGCTAAGAGCTAGGACGATTGCTCACGCTTAATCACTGACTCACATAAGAATATGAAAGTCAAATTTTCTTGCTTTAAGGCGGTATAAACTCTCATACTTCAAAGCCTCTCCAGAATCAGACCAAGGCTGAGACTTCACTTTGTTTTCCTTCTCCCCCTCAATTTTAATGCTTCTTCTCCCTTACCTGTTTCTCTTGGGAGCACCATCTTCATAAATCATTCTCAGATACGACCCCATTTCAGTGTTGGTGTATGACTGACTTGATCAGGACAGTGAACTACAATATTTTATGTTGAAAATATTGGTGAAGTTATGTGGATTATTATAACTCTAAAGGAAAGATAGAACATTATATATAATTATCATAGTCATATGGTATTTTTGGAAAAAATTTATGAGGTATGATTTAAATATTTCTTTGAAAAATATAAAACTTCACATACTTTGCTCAACTTTAATTTAAAACTTAAAATCAAAACATAATAACACACACACACACACACACACACACACACACACACAAATGGTTGCCTAGAATTTCTCCTTTGAACCATAGTAGGGAGATTATTGTAACAGTTCCAGAAGAGGATGAGGGGCCAGCAGGTGGTATAGTGGTTTAGTCATTGGACTCTCATGTGGATGACCGTAGTTCCTGTCCCAGACCCAATGGCTTGAAACACACCAAAGCGCATGTCCATGTGTGCCCAAAATCCCAAGAGGAGAATGGAGGAGAAGGGATTGTGGTGTGGCCATACCCCTCGGGGATAATTTTTCTCTTTCTGTCTGTCAGGTGAGCACATGAGCCCTATAGCACAAATCTTAAAAAAAAAAAAAAAAAACAAGAGAAAGAAGAGAATGGATTATGGAATCTAGACTATATGGGATTTATCCACTGAGAATGCTCCCTTAGTCCTTAACTTTAATCTTAATGGTCATCTGCATTAATGTTACAACTCAAGGGTTGGATATACAAAAAGAAGAGATTTCCATGGTATCAATAACCTCAGTCTTGAAGAACTTGAAGAAGAGGCTAGATTAAAGATGTTTATTCATATTATAATCTGATTAAAATTCAGTGAGGATCATAGAACACAAATGTAATGTGGTCAGCAAAGGTGATATAGTAAATACATTGCTACTTGTAGGAGACTGAGAGATTAGATACACATTAGAAATTAGTGTTACGTAGTCTCTATGCTTTCCATCATTTTCTAAAAGTTGATGCTATAAAGGGATTTTACCTAGTGTTTAAAGTGCTATTTAAGAAATAGGATATAAATATGATCATTTTACATGTACTTAACAAAAATTTGGTGCCTACAACAGCTCAAGCACTTTGTTATGCATCAGACAAAATAATAGAACCAAAAAAAGTGTTAGTGTCATTGTAGATGGTGAATCATATTATTTCTAATAAAAAGATGAAATGATCAATAATCTTAGTATAATTATCAGATAATTGCCAAATCTACTTCTCAAATAATTCTGATACTTTTTGAAATTGATCATACAAAACTCACCCTAACCTACTGAAGTACCTACCAGTAGAAGTTGCAATTCCAGAAGCTACAGTATCAGTATTGAAGAATAATAATGAAAAGAACAAAGTTCTATGAGAGTCTTCCAAACTGAACTTGGTAGAATTATCTTAAACATCGGGACCAGCAGTTGGTGTAATGGCTATGTCGCCGGACTCTCACATAGTTGACCACAGTTCGAGTCCTGGACCCGGTGGCTTAAACTCACTCCAGATGCATGTGCATGCATGCCCAAGATCCCCAGAAGAGAATGGAGAAGGGATTGCAGTGTGGCCATCCCCCCTGGGGGGTGATTTCTCACTTTTTGTCTCTCTATCTCTCTGTCGTTCTGATGAGTGCATACACCCTAGAGCAAAAACCTCTCCAAAAAAAAAAAAAAAAAAAAAAGAATTATCTTAAACATCTTTATGTGCTTTAATTGGCTACCATTCTCACAGAAAACATATTCTCATCTATGCTGACCAAAGTTTCCTGTTTGATTATCTAAAAAGTAAATTTAGACTTCTTTACCAAAAGAACTATGTTTTTGTGAATGAAAGGCCACACAAATGAGCCAAGCTAAAACACTTTATGTGAAAATATTATGCATGCATGCCCAAAATCCAGAATAAAGAGAGAAATAGAGAAGGGATTGTGGTGTGACCATTCTTCATTGGGTTTGGGGAGGTGGGGGGGAGAAGTGCTTTCTCATTTTCCTTCTTTCTCTCTTTCTTTAAAGTGTGCACTGTCTGAAAAAAATTTTAAAGAAAAGAAAAAAATTATAAACTGAATAAAATAACTCTCTGGAGTTGCCAGGACAACTATCAAGTTTCTTGATGATTTCTGCAATCTTGTATATAAAAATAGCAAAAACATTTAGACAAATGTGATTAGCATAAAAGACTAGACATATTCATTGCTGTGTTTATTTACTCCTGCCTTGGGTTACCTAACAAGATGCAGAGTTGCTACCTCAATGATCAACAAAAAAATTGCAGATTCATTTATACTCTCTGAAGCATGTTTCTAGTACATTGTCTATTCTAATACAAACTTATTAATAAAGGAAGTTCTAAGGCAGATTGGCACGAAGCTAGTACCATTTCTTGAGAGTCTGGAAGCCACATGGAATGCTCTAATTCAGTTCTCTGGCCAACCTGACCATGCCACGTGTGGTTATGCATGCCCGAAATCTTAGCTAATAGGAAGGGTGAGACAGGAGGATCACAACATAACTGAGACTGTAGAACTTAACCTATCTCTGTTTTTCACCCTTTCTCTCTCTCTCTCTCTATCTCTCTCTATCATAGAGAAATACTAAGAGATGTTTTAGTGCTTGGGTATCAGAAAATGAGTTTTATTCTACAGGATGTATTTGAATAAAAATCAAATAGTATTGGAATTTCAAGCACACACAGTAAAAATACTGACATTACAAATTTTAAAATATTTAAATTCATTAATACTAAGAAAGCCAACATACACATCTGTACATAAAATTATTAAATGAACTAGAGCTAAGTGTTACTCAACAAATGCCCCGCATTTGCTTAATTTTTTTCTATTGAACATAACAACTTTGTTTCTCAGAGCTCTCTATCTTTGCAAGTGATAGATTTTTATTCTGTGCAGTTTTTCAATCCTCTCAAATCAGATGTTAAATCTATTGACAATTAAACACCTGCACTTCATAACTTTGTGCTGATTCAATGTGAAAATTTCCAGATTGGCCTCACATACTCATTAAAACTAACGAGAGCTTTACGGTTAATTCCCTGTGTGCCAGGATGAATATTGCTCCCTAGCGCTCAATAGCCCTTAAGTTTTTTCTCATTTCTTACCTGTTGTACCAACTGCTAATAATTGGATTATGCCATCTGCTTCCTTCACATACTTAACCTAAGACGAAAGAAAAGGACTAATTTCTCATACAGGAGATTTAAATATTTTGCATGAAATACATACAAACTGGGCCAGCAGGTGGCAAGGAAGTTAAGGCTCTGGATCCCACATGGCTGACTATGTGGCTCAAGTCCCAATCATGTGGCTTGAGAAACATATGGCATGTGTGCATGCATTCCCTAAATCCTGAGGAGACGAGAAGAGATTGTAGTGTGCTCATTCCCCTTGGGGATGGACTTCTCTCTCTCTCTCTCTCTCGCTCTCTCGCTCTCTCTCCCTGTACAAGCTCTACAGCAAAAACTAAAAAAAAAAAAAAAAAAAAAAAAAAAAAAAAAAAAAAAAAAAACTGAAAAAAAGGAATATATACGTATATATGTGTTTTTTAAATTATTACATGTCGTTGATTTTTCCACTATTAGTGATATTAGCAGAAGACAAATTTTAAAGTATCTCTGTTACCTGCAAAAATCTATTAGAAATTAACATTTTCATGCCTGAAATTTTTCCTAAAAGGGAGATAAATGTGTGATTTATGAAGCACAATTATATTCACAAAGTGGCTAAATATGCTGAATGTAGGAAAATACCTTCCAGCAAAGAATATTCAACTGCATTTTTATGGAAAATGTGTTTTGCAATTGATTTGTTTGCATCATTATTTTTACAATCTTTGTAAAGTCAAAATATCATGTTTTCGAATCAAAATCTTACCTGATTGCTTGATACAGGGTAAGGTACAGAGAGTGCATTTGGGGACCAGCAGTTAGCATAATGGCTATGTCACTGGACTCCCACGTAGTCCACCACAGTTTGAGTCCCTGACCTGGTGGCTTAAACTCACGCCAGGCGCGTGAGCCTGCATGCCCAAGATCTCGAGAGGAGAGTGGAGGAGAAGGGATTGCGGCGTAGCCATCCCCCCTGGGGGGTGATTTCTCGCTTTTTATCTCTCTGTCTCTCTCTGTCTGTCTGGCGAGTGCACGTGCCCTATAGCAAAAACCTCTCAAAAAAAAAAAAAAAAAAAAGAGTGCATTTGATCTTTTGTTTTCAACTTTCCTATGTTATCATACACACACACACACACACACACACACACACAGTGAGTTTTAAATTAATTATACACTGTGAAAGAATGATGCTAGCAAAGGGCATTCAGTGGGGTTGCATATTACATGGCAGAACAAAGGTGTCCCTCAAAACAGTGGTGTCCAAATCCACGAGGAAAGATTCTCTTGGAGATTACAAAGAGGCAGGAAGATTTCAGAACAGAGTTGAGCATCTCTAGCTGACTTAGGAGGCATTACTTCATCCTGGGCACTGGTTAGAGACTTGCTAGAAAGCTTGATTAGTCACTCAGATAATTTATGAAATTATGAAAATAGAGCTGGAATGGAAAATAAACAGGCCAAAGTCTATGAAAAAAGAAGTAGCATGCTTCAAAACTTCAAGATGCTTAGGATTAGAAGTGTCACTTTAGTTTGGCATTAGAGGATACCAAATAAGATTTCAAATGTTCTCACCACAAGAAAGGTTAAATATTTGAGGTTGTGGATATGTTAACTAGATTAATTTAATTAGTCTACACTGTGGGAAAGCAAGTCACCAGGTTGGGACTCAAACCGTGGCTGGCCATGTGCCCTTAACCACCACACCACCTGCCAGCACGGAAAGCGAATTTTTTCTTTATATGTCACCACTATAAAAATAAAATTTATAGGTAAAGGTTTCATGTTAAGGACTTTGTGACTAATAATCAGTATGAAGTTGTTCTGAAATTAAATCAGTGCTAAAGGAAACCTATGTTTATAAAATATTTATCTCTATTAACATTATAATATGAAGGCACATATTACCAGACTATGAAACATTTAGGGCAGTTTTAACAATACTCAGAGATACCTCTTTTTTCCATCATTTAGACCTCTTTTTTTGGTTTCTCTCCCAACTTCAGCCTTGTCTTCATCTTTCCCATCTCTTTTTCCATTTTCTTTCTTGCTTACTTTTTTCTCATCATCCTTTTTCCATCTTATTTCTCTTTCCCATCTTTATTCTCATTTCCATCTCCACCTTCCTTTCTGTGTTTCTTTTTCACCATCTTTGTCTTTTCCATCTTTCTCCACCTTTTTATCTCCCTTCTCTTTTCCATTTTTGTTTTCTTTCACATCTCCTTTCTCTTTTCTGTCTTCTTTTTCATCTTCTTCCTTTACTTTTCTGTCTCCACCTTCTTTTACTTCTCCTCTCTCATTTTCTTTCTCTTTTCCATTTTCTCCTTTCTTGTTTCCATTTTTGTCTTCTTTTCCACTTTCTTCTTTCCTCTTTTCATCTTCATCCTCTTCTGTCTTCTTCTTTCTCTTTGTTTGGATCTACTTGATTCTCTTTCAGATCTTCTTTTATCTTTTCTTTTCCTTCTGCTGCCACTGATTCTTTCTTTCCTCTTTCCACTTTGACATTTTCATTTTTTATTTTCTCAATTTCTTTTCCATGAGCTGGTGCCTCTATAATTTTGGCTTCTCTGTTTTCTGCATTTTTGTCTTTCTATTCTTCTCTAAGAACTTCTCCTTAGTTTTAGAAGTTGTTTTGACACATATCTGTGGCTATTCCATCATCTCATTTTTTGTTCTCATTTTCCTCTGAGTTAATATTCTTTTGGGTTTCGGCTCAAAGGTTTTGGCACAGGCATAGCATACATCTGGCTGATGTTCTTCTTGGTTCCTATCTCACATCACCTTGACCTCCAGCCTTTCTTTTGGGGACTGATGCAGCTCTCTATAGGAGATCTTAGCAGTCAGCAAAAAAAGCTGAAAGCAGTCTCTATCCAACCACTCAGAAAGCAAGTGAGTTTTCAATGAAATAATTGCCATACCAATTAATTTTATTCTTAAAAATATAATTTTAATCATCCTTTGTAATATCTTTTTTATCCTTGTCTTAAAATTTAGATGTCCACTTAGTATAGGTGTAGTTATTTACAGCATACACTTGGGGCATGATTTTTAGATATTATGATCATCTTTGATTTTTTTAAATATTTATTTATGATTTTTCATGAGAGAGACAGAGGGAAATAGATAGAAAGCAAGAGAAGGGAATCTCCAACAGAGTTTCCCCTACTTAATACCTTGACACTAGTGAGAATCATGGACACACTTGTAGGCATGCCCAGAGAGTTCAGGTCAACCCTGGATGCAAACTCTAGGCCTTCCTATGTAGTTGTGTTATCATGCAGACCTTGTATCTCCACGGCCTGTTAATTTTTTAACTTTGATGTTTTATTTTATTTAAACTATATGCCGTTTCTGATATGGTTTGTCTTAAACTCAGCTTCTATTATTTTCTTTCTATTTATTTCTTTTCTTCAACATAGCTGGATCCTACATAGCCATCTCTGTGATTCAAATTCTAGTCCTGGATCCAGAAGCTTGAAAATCACACTGGGTGCATGTGCGTGCATGCACAACATCTGAGAGGATGATGGAGAAGGGACTCTGGCGTGGCCATCTCCCTTAGGGGTTGATTTTTCACTTTCTCTCTCTCTCTCCCTCTCTCTCTCTGTCTCTATCTCTATCTCTCTTTAGCAAGCACATACACTGTAAAGCAAAAATGAAACAAAATGAACTCTGAAAAATAGAAATTAAGAGGAACTTCTTGAAATCAATGAGTGTCTATAGCTAATGTTAGGGGCAAAAAATAGTAATGATTTCTTGCAAAGAGAAAATGCATGATTTCTACTGAGAATAAGGCAATGTTATCTGTTTCACTCTTATTCATAATTACTCATTATTCTCTGGGTAAGTAATCAAAAACACCCACGATTGAATTCCTAGAATTGCTAAGTGATTCAGAATGGTTATATGATAGAAGATGAATAGGAAGAAATGTATTATATGTCTATTTGGTTACTATAACTAGTAATTCATGGACATGAAAATTTAAAATACAGTAATATATACAATCACTCAAAAAATAAGAGAAATATTTAGATGCAATTCTGATGATGCATGCAATATGTACATGGTGAAAACTACACTATTCAGGTGAAAGAAATCAAAGAGGACCTACATAAATGCTAAGACCTTCATGTTTTCACATGGAAGTATTATCATAAAAACTGTCAATTCTTTCTAAATTATTGTATAGCCCCAAAATCCCAGAGGGATTTTTATAGACATAGACAAGATTATGTTTAAATTATATGAAAATAAAAAGGCCCTAGAATAACTAAAGCCATATAAAAAATAAAGATAATAAAGTGGGAGAAATCATCTCCCCAAATTTAACACTGATTATATATAGCTACAATAGTCGAGTTTGTGTGATATTGATAAGGAGATAGATACATGGGCCAGTAAGAGATTATCTTTATTCCGAGTGAATCCACGAAAATATGTGAACTAATTTTTTACTTTTTTGTGTGTGAAAATCATCTAATAGAAGAATGATAACCCTTCAACAAATGAGACTGGAGCAAGCAGAAATCCATAAGCCAAATAAAGAGGACCTCAATCTCACACCTTAAAAAAAATAATAATAACCCATAGATTTAAATGTAAAATTACAAAATCTTTAGAAGATAATATGTTACCGATTTATACAAATCTAGGTCTGAGCATTTGGCACCAGAAGAGTCACTCACCGTATTCCCATGCTCGTACCATACACCAGCCCCTCCCTCAGTGGTGTTTTTTTACAACGGGATGCACACCTGTGGATGAGACAGTGCTCTTCCTCTATGGACCATCCTGAACCTGTAGGATTCAAAATGGATGTCATCGTCACCCCTGGAAGACCTCAAACAACATAATGTCATTAGACAATAAATGACACACCCACCAATACCATGATAGGTTACACTCGCCCAGAAACTCATTGGGGGAACACTTAAAAGGAGAAAAGGGAGGTGGATTTTGGAATTCCAAAGTCCCTACCATTTTCCAAAATAAACTTCAACTCTTATTCCTCTCGATAGCCCTACCACTTCTTTCATTACTCGATTTACTATATCTTAAACTCCTCAGCTCAAGAGGGACAAGACGTTGATCTGCAAGTTTGTTTCTCTTTTCCATTCCTTGGCCTTTGAATAAAATTTGTGCCATGACACTCAGTTTTGGTTTCTTAATTGACTCTCTGACACCTACCAGTGAAAAATCTCATCTTTGGGAGTAACTTAGAAGTTTGTAAGAAAATACAGTCCATTAAAAAACTTGGGACCAGCAGTTAGCATAATGGCTATGTCGCTGGACTCCCACGTAGTCGACCACGGTTCGAGTCTCGGACCCGGTGGCTTAAACTCAACGCCGGGCGCATGTACATGCGTGCCCAAGATCCCGAGAGGAGAATGGAGGAGAAAGGATTGCGGCATGGCCACCCCCCCTGGGGGGTGATTTCTCGCTTTCTGTCTCTCTGTCTCTCTCTGTCTGTCTGGCTAGCGCAAGCGCCTTATAGCAAAAACCTCTCCAAAAAAAAAAAAAAAAAAACTGTATGATAGGGGCCAGCAAGTGGTGGAGTGGTTAGGGTGTTGTTTTTCCACATGGTAGACTCGAGTCCTGGATCTGGAGGCTTACTTTCTCACTTTCCCTTCCTCTCTCTCTCTTCCTTTCTCTCTTTGTCTTTCTGTCTATCTCTGTTGTGCACAAAGGACCTATAGCACATTTAAAAAATTACAAAAATAATAGCAAAATTAAATAAATTCTTTTTAAAAAAATTTTTAAGAGACATTTTTTCCTGTAGGTATGTGCGCTTGCTGAAGAGACAGAGACAGACAGAAAATGAGGAATCACCCCCACCCCCAGGGGAAATGGCCATGCCACAATCCCTTCTCCTTCCTTCTTCTTTAAGGATTTTGGGCATGCATGCATATGCACCCAGGGTGAGTTTTAAGCCACCTTTCTGGATACTCGAATTGCATTATGGTTGACTATGTGGGAGTCCAGCGTTATAACTATTATGCAACCTGCTGGTCCCCCAAAGAAATAATTCTTTAAAAATTGTGATAAAATGGGCTTCCTCATAATTAAGTCTCTCAAATAAAAACTAGCTACACACTAGGAGAAAATTATTTTAAGTTAATCCTAGAAAAGGACTACTTTTTTAAAGTTTTAAATAGTACTGAACTTCAAATTTATGTTTATATAAATATATATATATATATATTTACATTTTTATAAATATTAAATGCATATTTATTTATGTATATATTTTAGGTTTTTGCTGGAGAGAGAAGGAAAGTGATAAATCACTCCCCAGAAGGATGGTCACACCACAATCCCTTCTCCTTTCTTCTCTGGGATTCGGGGCATGCACATACATGTACCCAGCATGAATTTACAGCCACCAGGTCCAGAACTTGAACCATGATCAGCCATGTGGGAGTCTAGCACTTAACCACCATGCCACCTGTTGGCCCCTAAATGTGTAATAAGATTGTTCTGCAGGTTCTTTCTCAGAATTCATCTTGTAGAAATGACAATTTTAATTTCATTAAGACAGTTGCATATGAATAATGAAATATAAACTGTATACCAAAGAAAATTAACAATTTTATGTCTTTCTATTATGAAAATAATATTCTATTTCTTAAATGCATGTCTTGATACTGAACAACTTCCCCACAAAGTCCCTGAGTCTGTTAAAAGTCAGGCATCGTCAGTCATAAACTTTGGAGGAAAACTAGAACATAGAAACGGGAATAGAAATAGATAATCTGCATGGATGAGAAAAAATTCTCTTTCTCTTTTGAAGGTACTGCTGAAAATCACTGACAAGCATATTAAAAATGGAAAATTATAAAGATTGGTTTTAACATATATAGTTTACACATGGGAACTATAGAAAATTATGAGCTCAAAGACTGGTAAAATAGTTCTGGCTCAAATACTCTATCATAGGAGAGGGCGGGGTGGAGGGCTGAATTGGCTCAATGCCTAGAGGCCTTTACCAAATAATTCTCCATCATAGTTTGATGAGACCAACATGTTCCTGAAAGGTGAGGGATGAAACTGAGCAGGAACAAAGGTTCTCTTGATATGCAGATAACATTCCTTAAGTAATCTCTGGGAACTGCATGCAGAAGAATGGATGTCCAAGGTATGGGGATCTTTAATCTTATCTCTGATTGCTCAATGACATTCTAAGTATAAGATGGTTTAAAACAAGTGCATGTATATTAGAAAAAAAATTCTTGGTCAGGTCAACAAATTTCAGAGAAAGCTCCTCCTTGCATTGGATGGGAAACAAGAGAAAAAGATACACAGACCTTGATTCTGAGGCTTCTTTTAAGACCTCCTGCTATGTCAAAGTGTTAGCCTTTTTTTTTTTTTTTTTTTTTTTTTTTTTTGAGAGGTTTTCGCTATAGGGCGCGTGCGCTTGCCAGACAGACAGAGACACAGAGACAGAAAGCAAGAAATCACCCCCCAGAGGGGATGGTCACGCCGCAATCCCTTCTCCTCCATTCTCCTCTCGGGATCTTGGGCATGCACGCACACACGCCCGGTGTGAGTTTTAAGCCACCGGGTCCGGGACGCGAACCGTGGTTGACTACGTGGGAGTCCAGCAACATAGCCATTACGCTAACTGCTGGTTCCCATCAAAGTGTTAGCCTTTAAGATAGTGGTTTCTGAGCCTCAACAAATATATCTAATATTTAGATTACTGTGTGGTAAATGGCAACCAAGTGCTCAATTACCAACCTAGCATCTGGATTCAGTGCCTCAAAATACAATTTGTGATTGAACATTCCCCACTGCATGTAATAATTGAATACCAGCGTCACAAGATCACTAACTGTTGGCATCAGGAAAGTATCACCATTCACTCCATAGAAGTACCAGGTTGGTAGAAACCAACCACAGGGATGATTTGTTTAATGTCATGTTCTAGGATTTAAGTTTCTAAGAAAATATGGGCAGATCGTCAGCAAAAAAAAAAAAAAAAAAAAAAAAAAAAAAAAAAAAAAAAAAAAGTTATCATATTTAGAATCCTCATTAGTAAATACTAAATGTTGTTATTAAAATCCTAATAATTGGGCATTAAAATAAAAACTATATTGTATCACATTAAATTAGGGTAATTTACAAAATATTAATAAACAATGACCTCAATAGTGTATTTTACAATTTTGGAAAGTAAAAATCAGCACTATTTTTAGCTGCTAAAATATATTATGTCAATTGTCTTTTAAGATAAAACATTATTTAACCAAAGGTTAAAAGCATCCTTTTATGTTTTTAAAATGTCAGCAGAATAATCATGCTGATAAATATTCTAAAAGTTCATGAGAAGAAACATCTCGAATTAGTTTTAAAAGCATTAGAGTTAGGGCCAGCAGGTGGCATGGTAGTTAAGGCACAGGCTCCTGCATAGTCCTCAGTGGTTCAAGTCCCGGATCTGGTGACTTGCTTTCTCATTCTGTGTGTGTGTGTGTGTGTGTGTGTGTGTGTGTGTGTGTCTTTGTTGAGCACACATGCCCTATAGCAAACTTAAATAAATAAATTATTTTAAAATAAATAAATAAAAACATTAGGGTTAGACTATGACCATAAGAGTTTTAATCTGGGACAATAACGGTACCTCTTTGAACTTCAGTAGACTTAATTGTAAGAGGAAGAATTTTATCTGTGCATGCTAAGAATTTTCCCATGAAATGTCAGCATTTTACTTTCCAGAGAATAAAGTCACACATTTCTAATATGGAATTCATTAAATAATAATGTCTTACCTATCGCTTGATATAATAAAATATGGCAAGTTTAGCCAAAAAGTTTGAGTTAATTTGTCAATATTGTTTGGATGATTATTTAAAAACAGGGGTGTTGTATCCAGAAATATGGAATGTGAGTTAGTGTAGATCCTGACCCTGGGGAAAATTATATTGCAGAGTTAAACACATAAACTAATTAACCAAATTAATCTCAATAAATCTGTCACAGTCTGAAAAGGTGAATAGATAAATATAGATAGATAGTCTGAATTTTGCTCTACTTTATTCATATACCAGGGCTATTTGAATCATCAAATGCTAAACTTATTAAAATGTAAAATGGGAATCTAAATTCTTTTGTGGCCTTTATTAATATTGCAATATCTTTTATCTGGACTTTAAAGTTTTGCTCTTTTGTCTTCAAACTTTCAACAGGCTTCTTTCAACTTTAGGGCTTAAGTTTTCAACCTAAACTTTAGTACCTAAATCATTCTTCTTTGATTAAATCTACATCTCTCTTTAAAAGCACTATTTTGAAAGCATATGATTATATAACAATGAAAATTTTTTTCTTATCTTTGAAAGTAGTAACTTTTTTGATTCAAATTTCTTCTTGTGTTCATTTCACAGTGTCATTTACTCATTGCCACTGAAATTAGGCACCCAATAACAAATTCATTCAAAAAAAATTCATCATTGTTTTTGCAGTCTGCTATAGGTGTTTGTGATGGTTAACATATATGTCAACTTGATTGGGCCATAGAATTCTCTAATATTTAGCCAAACTTTATTCTAGATACTTCTGTGAAAGTGGTTTTTAAATGAGATTAATATTTATGTCAGTGGACTTTGAGGAAGGCAAATTGCCCTGCATAATGTGGGTCCCATCAATTTACTATACCTTAAGGCCTGAATAAAATAAAATCAGTCTTCTCTGAGCGAGAGAAAATTCTTCAGCAGTCTGCCTTTGGACGTTATCTGCAACATTGGCTTTCCTTGGTTCCATGAGTTCTGATTTGTACTCTAATTGAAACATCTGTTCATTTGGATCTTCAGGCCACAGGCCACTCCAAAGATTTTGGACTTGCCAACATTCATAATCACATGAGAAAATTCTTTGATCCACACACACAAATACACACACACACACAAGTGTGCACACATTCTATTGGTTCCATTTCTCTGGAGAACCTTGGCTAACAACTAAGAATAATTTTAGATAAATAATATTTTCCTTTTTCAGATTTTTGCCATAGGACTCATGTGCTCACTGGAGAAATCAGAGACAGAGTGATACAGAGAGGAAACGTGAGAATTCATTATCCCCCAGTGGGGGATGACCACACCACCATCCCTTTCCTTCCATTTTCCTCCAGGATTCTGGGCACACACGCGTCCATGCACATGCTCCCAGTGTGATTTTTAAGCCACCAGGTGCAGAGTTCAAACTGCAGTTGGCCATGTGGGAATCCAGTGCCTTAACCACCCTCTTGCCCCTAACAAATTAAAATAATAATAATCACAACAAATAAAGTTAGATAAATAATTATTTTTTAAAAAGAAAATTTTGTTTGAGTTTCTTACTGGTCTGTCTCTTCCGATCCATTGACTTATATGCCTGTTTTAATTACTACAATTTTGTAATATGATTTTAAATAAAAAACTTGTGAGGTCTTTAATTTTATTTTTTCAATATTGCTTCAGTTATTCAGGTTCTTTTGTGTGCCAAATGTATTTTAGGATTCTATTTCTACTTCTGTGAAAGATGACATAAGAATTTTCATAGAGATTATAATGTATCTATGTTTGGGGGGCTATTATGAATATTTCAACAATATTAATCCTTCCAATTAATGAAGGGAGAATATCCTTAATTTATTTTTTCCTTTCTAATTTCTTTCACCAATATTTTATAGTTTTTATTTTATTTTATTTTAATTTATTTTATGGAGGGTTTTTGCCTTATGGTGTGCTCACTCATATGTGCTTGACATGAGTTTCAAGCCACAGAGTCTGTCCAGGACTTGAAGTGTGATTAGCCACGTAGGAATCCAGTGATGTAACCATTTTGCCATCTGCTGGCCCATTCTATAGTTTTCATTCTGCAGATCTTCATTTCCTTGATTAAATTTTCTCCTAACAACTGACTCAGTGGTGCTCAAGGATTGATTCTGGATCCACGTGGAAGACTGAGAATTTAGTTCCCTGGTCAACCTGTATATGGCAGGCATGCATGTCTGTGATCCTGGCTGATTGCAAAGGTTGGTGCAATGTAGTATCATAATGTGGGGCCCTGTTGAGCATGCTTGTATTCTCTCTCCCTCTCTTTGTCTCTCACTCTCATAAAGGAGGAAATCAAAATAAAATTTACAAATCAAAAAATTATTTCTAAGAATTTTATTCATCTTATGCTGTAATCAATGTGATTGTTTTTTTGTATTTCTTTTCTAGAAAAATCATTATTAGTATAAGGAAATGCAACTGACTTTGAATGTTGATTTTATATCCTGCAACTGTACCAAATTCATTTATTAATTCTAATGGTACTTTTGTGGAGTGTTGAGAATTTTCTACCTGTAGGTTTGTGTCATCTGTAAACAGGGATACCTTTACTTCTTCCTTTCTGATATGGCTGTCTCTTAATGTTTTTTTCTTGTTTGATTGATTTGCCAGTACTCACAGTACTATGTCGAAGTGGTGAGAACAGGCATTCCTACCTTTTACCAGACATTAGAGGAAAAGTTTTCAAATTATCCTCATTGATTGTGATGTCAGCTGGGTGCTTTTCATAAATGGTCATTATTAAGTTGAAGAAGTTTCCTCTGGTATCTATTTTGTAAAGAGATTTTTATCAGAAAAATATTTTGAAACTTGTTAAATATTTTTGCATCTATTGACATGATTATGTGCTTTTATCTGTCATTCTGTTGAAATGATGTGTCATTAAGTGTTTAGGGTTTGTTAAATCATTTTGCGTCCCCTGGTGTAAATCCCACTTGAACATGATATATAAATGCTTAGGTATTTGGATGAATTCAGTTCGCTAGTGTTTTTTTTGAGGAGTTTCACATCTCTGTTTATCAGAGACGTTGGCTGTAGTTTCTTTTTATGTGGTGTCTTCTCTGGCTTTGATATCAGGGTAATGCTCGCCTCATAAAATGAGTTTAGAAGTATTATCTGTCCAATTTTTTGGAAGAATTTAAGAAGAGTTGGTATTAATTTTTCTTTGAATGTTTGGCAGCATTCAGCCATGAGGTCATCTAGTCTTGGGTTTTCTTTGCTGGAAGATCTTTATTACCACTTTGATCTGTTTATTTGTAATTTTTCTACTCAGACATTCTATTTATTCTTGATTCAGCCTAGGTATTATATATGTTTCTATAAATTTATCCATTTCCTCTAGATATCCAATTTGTTGGCATTTACATGTTTGTGATAATTCTTTATAATCCTCTTCACTTTTGAGCCATCTGTTGTAGTATCTCCCCTTTCATTCCTGATTTTATTTATTTGGGTCTTTTCTATTTTTTTTCTTGGTTAGTTGAGATATTTTGTCTTTTTTAAAGTAAATATTTGTCACTATATACCTCCCTTTTATTGCTGTTTTTAATTGCATCCCATTAATTTTGGTATGTTGTGTTTTATTTTTGTTCATCTTAAGGTATTTTAAAAATTCTCTTATGATTTTCTCCTTGACCTAGTGGTTATTTGAGAGTGTTCTATCTACTTTCCATATATTTTTGAATAGTTCTTTTCCTCTTTTTTTGTTGTTGTTTATTAGTTCTAGTATTATTGTGTTGTACTCAGAAAACATACTTGGTTTATTTTTGTCTTCTTAATATGTTACAACCTGTTCTGTGATCTAACATACTCTGTCCTGGAGGATGTTCCTTATGCATTTGAGGAGAATGTGTATTCTTCTGCCATTGGGTAGCATGTTTTTAATACATCTGAGTCTATTTCGTCTACAGTGTTAATCATGTCTGCTGTTTCCCTATTGATTTTCTGCCTGGAAGCTTTATTATGGAAAGTGGGGCAAAACTGTATTTTTCATTATTTATTTTATATGCCTTGGTTTTCTGTTTCAGGGTAGATAAAATATAAATATATCATTTTTAATTTTTTTTATAAAGAGATTTTTACTATTGGTCACATGTGCTTGACAGAGAGACAGAGAGACAGAAAGTAAGAAAATATCCCCAGGGGGAATGGCCATGCCACAGTCCCTTCTCCTCCATTCTCCTCTCGGGATTCTGGCACGCACACACATGGGCCTAGCATGAGTTTCAAGCCTCAGGGTTCAAAACTGGAACCATAGTCGGCCATGAGGAAGCCCAGCAACCTAACCATTATGCCATCTGTTGGTCCCGGTGAAATATATTTATAGACAAACTCTGTTACGTGATTTTTTTCCCTGAATTATATTTTGCAAAAGAGTTTTAAACACTTAGTCATCATTTAATAAATACTTCTCTATTTCCAGAAACCCACCTCAAGTTAAGAATTTAATAAGTAATGACTTTGAATTCTCTATTATGTGCTCATTTTTAACTTATTCCATAAAAACATTATGTGTATATGTTTCTGTGTGCATCTGTTATATGAAGGGACAGGTTCATTATATTCAACTTAAAAAAATTATTTGTTGGGGCCAGCAGGTGGTGTGGTAGGTAGGTGCTGGATTCCCACATAGCGAACCACACATGTAGTCCTTGGCCTGGCAGCTTGAAAATCACACTGGTGCATGTGCAGGTATACTCAAAATCCTGAGAGGAAAATGGGGAAGAAGGGGTACTAGCATGGCCATCTCTCCTGATGGAGCGACTTCTCAATTTCCCCCTCTGGCGAACACACATTCTCTATGACCACCCTCCCCCCAACAAAAGAAAAGTTATTTGCCTGCTTTATCCAAAAATGAGTTCTTGCTTGTTCATTTCACATGATCAGCTCAATACAGGCTAGATATTACTTCTAGATAAACATCATTTTGTTATTCTTGACTAAACTATATACTTCAGAATAACATTGTTTATACTAATCAACTAAAAATAACTGTGATTTGTTGTAAAAAATACGTTGAATCTAAAAAGAGACAATTAATGAATCTGGTAACATTACTTTTAATATCTCATCATTAAGTTTTTAATATGGTACAGTTCACAGATGGAAAAATTGAGAGGGGTGTGCATATGTATCTGTTTGGACTTAGAATGTATTATTAAAGAAGCAAGAATGATGGACACAAAAGAAAGAGATAGATGTTTGTATTTCAGGTTGTTTAGGTAAGCTTTATGCTGAATAGGTATGAGCAGTGATATCAAAGGAAAATGGTTAGTGACGTCTCAGGTTTTAAACAACAGTGCCTATCACGCAGTTGACATTCAAAATATGATTTACAAGAAAATCCTGTAATACATATTCACAAAACATTCCAAAAGATTTATTTTAAAGTGCTCAGATATTGTAAAAATATGGATGAGAGGATTAATGTAAGAAAAAGATAGTGTTGTTCTGAGAAGCAATAAGTGGATCTTTTATTACAAAGATAATTATACCATGGAATAGGTTTTCTCCATAACTCATCATGGTTCCTATGGCAATTAATTATCTCTTCACATACATTTATGTAACATATCCAGGAATCTAGCAATTAGTTCATCTCTTTATTATATCTTTTCCATGACTAATTTAGCATAGAGAAAAGGCAGGCAAAGATACATGTTACTCAAATATAAGTCAAATTGTCTCGTGAGGTAGGTCACTGGCACCTTCACGTCTTCCAGTAGTTCAAAATAAATACAGCTTTTGTTCTGATTAAGCAACTAAGCAGAGATTAAATGATGTCTTGTTCCAGTATATAGAAACATATCTTCTTTAAACCATGATTTTATTGCTCATCTCATTAATAAGAATTACTAATTTCACCTATGAAGAAAAGTAAAGTATTATTTTAAAGTAAAGGATTATTTTTCTTAAATGGACAGTGGTGGGTAGAGTATTTTTATTTATTTTTTTTTTTTGGAGAGGTTTTTGCCATAGGGCACATGTGCTCGCTAGACAGACAGAGAGAGACAGACAGACAGAAAGCAAGAAATCACCCCCCAGGGGGGATGGCCATGCTACAATCCCTTCTCCTCCATTCTCCTCTTGGAATCTTGGGCACGCACGCACACATGCCCGGTGTGAGTTTTAAGCCACCGGGTCTGGGACTTGAACCGCGGTCGACTACATGGGAGTCCAGAAACATAACCATTACACTAACTGCTGGTCCCAGTGGTGAGTAGAGTATAGAGTGAGGATTATCAAATTAGGCATTCTGAGGCAAACCCCTCACAATTTAATATTCTCATCTCAAAAGCTGGCAAAGTTATAGAATGTTAAAGGTAGAGTTGCACAAGGCATTATTGCAATTTAAACCCTTCAAAATGTTTGATAAGCTTTTTTTCTTTTTTTAAGTGACTTTTGCCATAGAGTGTGTGCACTCATAAGAGAGGGGGCCGACAGGTGGCAAGGTAATTAAGGACGCTGAACTCCCTCATGGCCAACTGCGGTTTGAGTCCTGGACCTGGCGACTTGCTTTCTCACTTTCCCTCTCTCTCTCTCATCCTGTCCTTCTCTGGTCAAAATAAAATAAGTAAACATAGTTAAATAAAATAATTTTTGCCTTTTGGCTGGAACCACCATCTTCCAGTAATTAACCAAAATGATGAACACAAAGGGAAAGAGGAGAGGCACCCGATAGACGTTCTCTAGGCCTTTTAGAAAACATGGAATGGCTCATTTGCCAATATGCATACGAACCTACAAGAAAGGTGATAGCATAGGCATCAAGGGAATGGGTACTGTTCAAAAATGAATGTCCCACAGATTTACCACAGCAAAACTGGAGGAGTCCATAATGTTACCCAGCATGCTGTTGGCATTGTTGTGAACAAGAGCATTCTGAAAACAGAGATAGCTTGTAATTTGTCCATGATCCTGGCTGGGTGGGAGGGCAAGGGTGGAGTGGGATTATTAACCCGGTGTGAAACCGGGTTGGGGATGCTTCTCTCTCTCTGTCAAACACTCGTGAAAAGATATGATTCATATGGTAATACCCTTGATTTGATTGTCATGTACTACATGCATACTATGAAAAACCATACTGTGTACAATGATGGATATAAATTTAAAATAATAATTAAAAAAGAAAAAACTGAGAGAAAGCAAAACAATAATGAATATTCATTATTAAACTATTCAGTTTCTGAACTGAAATATGGGAATTATATTAAAAATAAGCAGAAATTCAGAAATACCTATATCAGACAGGCTCCATAAATTATACATACTCACAAACCTAGAAGAAACATATTGCATACAATCCAGTTTTCCCTGTAATCATGATCACCTGTATCAATGTCATTTTCCTAGTTTTGTTAGAGTGCTACAGCTCTGTATAATATTCCCACCAAGAAAATCATAATGAAGGTTACATAGGCTATCCCTGTACTACAGTTGCAACTTCCTATGGGTGTTCAACCATTTTAAATTATAAAAGTTTTAAAAAGAACACCCTGCAAAATAATAGCAACAATATGCTATTTCATTAATTAATAAAAAGTATTGTACCACTATGGAATAAAAGGTTGAAAGTGATGTAAGATATCTGTAATAGTCATTTAGAATTTTTCTCCTTCTAAATTGAAACGTTAATTATCTGGGGTATCATCTACAAATGGGAAGATCTATGAGTTTTAGTATTTAGGATTAGACTACAAATTGGGACCGACAGATGGTGTGGTGGTTGGGGCAGTGGACTTCCACATGGCCGACCAGAGTTTGAGTCCTGGGCCTGGCAGCTTGCTTTCTTGCTTTCCCTTTCTCTCTCTCCCTGTTCTTTCTGGTCAAATTTAAAAAAATACAACAAACAGAATTAAGTAAATAAATAACTTTTTTTTTAATAAAAAGGGCTAGGCTGTTAATGCTACTTGTAAATTATGAAATGTTTTCCAAACAGCATTAATTAATTATTAGTGGTCATAATAGACAGAAAAACTTGAAGTAGAAGAAGGGTTTGTTACCAAGATTTGGAGTATAAAGAAATTTCAGGAAGTAGAGGCAATCTTTGTAATTATAACATGGTGTAAGAGAATGGGTATATACTGTGAATTAAAAATAGCTCAGTATTAACCTGCCACCATGGTCATGGACTAACCTGTGAGAAGAGGAAGAATTGGCAGGGAAGAGTGATGGATTCATCAATAAAATCTATCAGTATTTCAACATAGTCTTTACCCATGTAAGAGTTAACATAGTGTCTTAACCCATTTACAATTTATATGCCATCTTTGACACTCATAAACTACTGGGAGAAAGATTAATTGAAGCAATTTAAAAAATAATTTTGAAACATTAATTACCATAGTATTTTTTATAATTTATACTGAATAGTTACCCTTCTGAAGATTTGCCCAGAAAGCAAACCAAAGCAAATCAAATTTCTAAAAATTGTTATTTGAGAGAAAGATAAAGTATATGCATCCAATGTGAAATGTATCATTATTTGGAGATGTGACTGTAACCTGCCCTAGACTAAAATAACAGATTGTGCGATTTCACTTAAGCAAGGCTTCTAGAAGCACATCTAGGGGAATTTGGTCTCACTAACTTTCTTATGATTTACTCACTTTAAGTGATCACTATGACCTTGGCAAATTCACTCTATGGCAGTGCTTTGTTAATGGGAATTCCAGACCTTTGGATTTTTACCAAAATTGACTACACTTTTCAGTCAAAGCATTTGGATGCAATATACTACTAGACATAATCACTAAATATTTTAATCCAATCCAATTCTCTATGGAGTGTATTTTTAAATAAATGAATGGAAAAGAAACAAATAACATGTTTTAATTGTGTTTGGAAAAAAATTAACTTCACCTCAAACTAATTACACATATGTTAAATAACTTAGTATGCTAATTTCTATTGATTAGTTTACTTTACTCATTTAAATATTGTAGTTTAATAATAAAATTAAGTTTTGTTCATTGTACATTTTATTCCTAGTACCTGAATAGTAAATAAATTTTACAACTCTTTGAGATGGCTAAAAATAAATATTTTTTCCTAAGGCAAAATCAGTTTTTATTCTTTGTTATTTTGACCAAGTAAAAATATAATTAATTACAATAAAAACAAATATGAATACAGTTTTAAGACCAATAAACATGCCTATATTTTGGTCAGAAATGATTTTTGGCCATTATTTATGTTTTTTAAATTAGGGTAGTTTTTAAAATTGAGATATTTCACATAAAATTTAGATTTTAACTCTCTTCATTAGTTGGGTTTTCTCACAATGAAGGATGGCCACAGCCAGAGAAACCTAAAGAAAGTTTTGTTTGTACACTCAAGTCCTCTGAACACCCATCATTTATACAACACACACACATACAGTTAATTTATTATCCATCTGGTCCTTGTAGGCACCATGTTATGTTAGTTTATATTTGACACTTTAACGATTCATAGTGAATGGGAATGTAAAAGTGAAGAGAGTTTTGCAAAGAGGACTTATAAAGTGGCCAAATAAAAATATGACCTACAATTTTGTAAGTACTGCTTTTCATTTGTTAGGAATCATCAGATACAGATTTGATATTTGCAGAGAGCTGACACTGTCTCTCAAATGGGCTTAGAAACAGTCTGTAAACAAGAGTTAGACGACTATTTGTATCTTTTGTTATTCTTTTTGTTTGATAAATATCAAAAAGTTGACATTGCCTTCAGGCTTTGACCTTTCAACTCACCAAACAGGCCAACTGCAGAGGCCTATGGAGCTTTCTGTTAGAAATGACCATTCTTAGTACACAACATGAAAGTAGTTGGCAAAAATGCTCTGGGTTTTCTCAAATGTATATTTAATAATACACATGGCCAACATATGATAGTCAATAATTTATGAGCATGGAGGCTATGAAACTATACAGTTGACAATTCCTTAACTGCAACGAAAAGTTTACAAAACCTATGCTATATAAAATGCACAAGTGTCAAAGGGTTTAAAACAGACAACATGCTGTTATTCCACAGTAAAAGAAAGAAGTTGCCACTTGATAGAGACTTCAGGTGTGTGGCTACATTTCTGCACAAGAGTTTTCTATACAAGAATCACTGTCTAGAATTTAAGCTATCATTTTATTGTACAAAAACATAATTTATATCATCAAGGCAAACAAAAGATTGTTCATTTTGCAAAGTAAATGTTTATATTTATAAAGAAAAATCAATGAATCTGACATGTTGAACCTTTTCACTTATAATCTCCTATATCATCTAATTCTCATAAAACTTCTAAAGAAAATCAGACAGAATTATCTACTTTTGGAAATGTGCTTTCCAAAAAAAAAAACCTATAATACAAATTATTCAAAATGTACAAAATAAGAGAAAGAAAAAACTGGTGTTCTTTCAGTGAAGTACTAGGATTGACTTTGTACTGTCTACTCTATATTACCTTCACAGGGTAAAATGTTAGCTCCTAAGTTTTTGGAGTTTTTTGTTCGTTTGTTTTTTTAGAGAGAGATTTTTGCTATAGAACACGTGCATTCGCCAGAGAGACAGAGAGAGGCAAAGAGAAAGAAAGCAAGAAATCAACTCCCAAGGGGGATGGCCATGCCCCCAACCCTTCTCCTTCATTCTCTTCTCAGAATCTTGTACACACACACACACATACACATACACACAAACGTGCCTGGTGTGAGTTTTAAGCCGCTGGGTCCAGGACTCGAACTGCAGTCAACTATGTGGGAGTCCAGTGACATAACCATTATGCCATCTGCCAGTCCCAGCTCCTAGATTTTTATTCAGTAGAGACTCAGATAAAACCTGTCCAGTGGAATCAATAACTATAGTAGTTATGGTTTATGATCCTTTGAGATGTTAACCAGTTCTGCATTTAGCCTCAAATCATTTCATAACATTGTCTATAAACATTTAATTTCTCAAATTCTTTTTTAATATTCGGAACATCTTAGGGATTAATAAATTGTGTAAAATCTCTGACTGTGTTCCTTTTATATTGCATAGTTTCACCTTTCAGAAAACTCTGCATAAGACTACTATTGTATAAACTTGTAATGCTAAAATCTGGAACATAGGTGATTCTTGGACATCTTCTGTGGACTTTGACAAATTCCTTCTCAGGTTCTTGCTTCCTAAATCGTGAACTGATGGTATCAAGTACTTGCCTTCCTCTCCTCTAAAATGTTACAATATTGTGATTCTGAGGGCTCAGTTTGAATGAAGTCATCATTGCTAAGCCATGGTGAAGTAAGCAAAAGTCAAAATCTTTCTGAATCATGAAAATGAAATTCTAGGGGCTAGCAGGTGGCATGGTGGTTAAGCATGCTGGACTCCCACATGGCCACCCGTGGTTTGAGCCCTGAATCTGGTGGTTTGCTTTCTCTCTCTCTCCCTCTCTCTCTGTCCCTCTCTGGGTCTGGTCAATTTAAAATAAATAAATAGAGTTAAATAAAATAATTCTTAAAAAAGAAAATGAAATTCTAATATGATGGTGCTCCTAGAACTACTCGTCTATAATCCTTGGTGTTACTTTTCACTGAGAATAAATATTGACTATATGTAGGAGACCAAATAAATACTCAGAGCAGCTGAGTCTTCCCAGACCCATTATTAGTAAATTATAGACTGTATTTACTCTTTCTATTGCCCTCTTGTCAGTGTTTCTAGTTCTTTGAGATTCCTGGCTATTTAAAACATAACTCCAAAATTGCTTTATGTCATTGTCCCATATATATATGTTTTACTTAAAGTTTTCTTTTTTTTGGCTTTTTTAATTTTTATTTTTATAAAGCAAAAATTACAGAACAGTTTATTTTTCCAGGAGTTAACTTTGATTGGTTTAAGTTTTCCAGGTTAACCTTCTATAGTGTTCACCAATTTGTTTGATAATGATTATACATAACCAGTTTTAGATATTGAGATTAAGTTTGACACCATTCAGCACCAAAATTCCAAGAAGTATTATAATATATATATATATATATATATATATATATATATATATAAAATATAAATATATATTATATATATTATATTTCTGTGTATTGCTACCAGTAGCTTGAAATATAGTTTAAGAAGAAATTTCTTTACAGACTGGTAGGCTACAAAGCTGACAGTTTGATATTCTATCATTCACATCTCCTAAGAAAGGTTCATTTTGTGATTCTGAAATAACTTTAAGGCAAAGTAAATTGAGAAAAAATATCTTTCAGAACAAGGCAAAGTAGTTTCTTTTAAAATGAGTGAATTAAAAATTACATCTTTTAAGTTTTTTACCTGTAAATAGAATAATAATTGTACCTCTTATGATAAACTGAAAACTCAGTGAGGTAACATAATAAGCATTTAGCCAGTTAACATGGTGCATGAGATATACTACACATACACCACATTCGAAAATGGTGGTGGTGGTCACTGCTGTTGGTATTTTCTAAATTCCATCTCTTGCTAAGTGTTGTACCTGCATTTTCTTATTTAATTTTCTCAGTAATCCTATTAGGAGGGTACTTTCATTTACCCTATTTTAGAAATAAAAATTGGAAATTCCTAAAATAATAAAATTTTAGGAACTGAAATTCATTCAATGACAGACACAGGTTTATTCCATATCTTGGCTATTGTGAGTAGTGAGTGCTACAATAAACAGGAGAGTTCAGATATGTCTTCAACCCACTGATTTCATTTCCTTTGGGTGTATACACCATAGTGGAATTGCTGGAAAAGGTAATTCTATTTTAAATTTTTAAGAAACCTTCATACTGTCTTTCGTACCAGTTTACATTCTCATCCATGGTGTATAAGTTTCCCATCCTCCAGATCCTTATCAGCATTTTTTTTTATGTTTTTAATAGTAGCCAAAAAAGTGAAAAGAGGTGAAGTGATGTACCCATGGCACATGGTGGTGACTAGCATTGCCAGAATTAATAAGGTTGGTCGGAATCAGACTTCATGAATTTAAACTTTTGACCTGAATCACAGTTGTAAGGTGCCCCAGAGATTCTTCCTCATACTCATCCTTTGTGTAGTGACCTACCTCACTGAATATGGCTGACTTGTGTGACCAACAGGAAACTATATAAATGACAAAGTATGACTTCTGAGTTTAGGTCAAAAAGTGCCTTTAGTGCTGCCTCTGAAAGCTCATCACCAAACTACAAGCCACGCAGATTTTTTTCTACGGCTGGTGCTAGAAGTTGTATAGTCTTACATTTTACATTTAGGTATGACCTAAGTTAAGTAATTTCAGTGAGAGATGGAAACTTGGTATATGGGTTCATTTTTTTGGCATATGAATTAGAAATTTTATCTCTCAATTTAAGTTCTAGAAGATATTTCAAAGGATTATTTGGCATCATTTCTTACATAAAAGTTGGTTGAACTCAGTAGTGAAAACATATGGGTCCAGTACTTTTATTTTTTATAAAGATTATGAATTACCTATTGAAAAATCATTAATATAGATTTATTCATATACCTATGTCACTTCGTGTGAGTTTTGATAGACTGCCAAAAATGAGTCAATTTCAAAGTTTTCAGAATTGTGGCACAAAGTTGTTCATAATATTCCTTAATTATCATTTTAATGTCCATGGTGCCTATAGTGATGAATCAACTCTCATTTCTGATAACAATTTATACTTCTCTCTTTTTTTCATGGGTTAGTATGGCTGATTTCACCAATTTTACTTACCTTTTCTTTATTTTTATTTAGAAGTTTTTGCCTTAGGGTACATATGCTCGCCAGAGAGAAATAGAAGCAGTAAGAGAGAAAGTTAGAAATCACCACCCAGAGGAGATGGCCACACCACAATCTTTTCTCCACTCTCCTCCTGGGATCTTGGGCACACACTCACACATGCCTGTCATGAGTTTCAAACCACCATGTCTGGGACTTGAACCATGGTCAGCCTTGTGGGAGTCCAGGGACATAAACACTATGTCATGTGCTGGCCCAATTTTATTTATCTTTTCATAGAACTAGTTTTTGGTTTTGTTGATTTTTGTCTGTTTATTTCCTGTTTAAAATTTTACTGATTTCTATTCTAGTATACATTATTTTTTTATTATGCTTGCATTAAGTTTAAATTGCTTGCCTTTCTCTAATTTCCTAAGGTGGAGAAATATAAAAGTTATTTTATATTTCTTCTTTTCTAATATATATACTTATCGCTCTAGATTTCCCTTTAAGCCCTGTTTTTACTGTAGCCCTAAAATACTGATAACTTGTATTTTTATTTCTATGTCATTAAAAATACTCCTTAAAAACTATTCTAAACTTGGGAACACCAGATGGCATAATGACTATGTTGCTGGACTCCCATGTAACTGACTATGGTTCGAGTCCCTAACCTGGTGACTTAAAAAACTCACACTGAGCATCTGTGCGTGAATAGCCAAAATCCCGAGAGGAGAATAGAGTGTGTGGGGGGGAAACTATTCTAAACTTTAATCTATATGTTACTTTAAAGTGTGTTGTTTAATCTGTAAGCATTGGGGGCTTTTCTAGTTTTTTTCCTGATATTTATTTATATTTTAATTCCATTAATAGTTCTAGAACCTACTTTGTTTTACTTTTATTCTTTACATAATTTCAAATAGTATTTCATTACATGTGATGTGATCTATCATAGTGATTGCCCAGTCTTCTTTTTCTAGGTTTTGTAATCCAATTAAATTTATGTTATACTTTTGAAAATTTTGCAGTTTTTGGATGTTCTGATTAGCTTTTCCCTTTTTTTTCCCTCCTGGAATTTCAGTTTCTGAAGTTTCTGTTCAGTATTTCAGCACTGGTGTCATATCCAATTATTCTTTGGCTGTTTGTCTTTTCTCTTAAGATTTTGTTTGTTCTTGACATTGGATGTGCATTGAAATTTTTTTTTTGAAATCTAGACATGAAAATTGGGTCATTGAAATTAAGGTAAACAGACTTTTGGCATGAGATTTTATGATCTAGGAATTGACCCATGTTTAATGTTTGCTGTAACTATAGGTGCCATTTTTGTCTAGTATCCTTGTTTTCACTTCTGTTGATGTTGAACTTTTTAAGTATTCCTTGTCAGAGAGAAGCTGTGTCTATTTAGTTATAATCTACTATTATACTGAGGTGTCATTGGTGTAGATCTAAGGCTCAAAGGAGGAGGAATATTCTATAATTTAAAAATTTTTTGTCAGTAGTTTATGAATTTGTGCTCCAAGGTGGTGACCTTCACAAATGTTTCTTAGATACCATTCCAATGACAGGAAGGTTAAAGATTCCTAGAAAAGCAGAAAAGCTTTTCTACCAGGTGGATTAAGATTGCTGGAAAACACCTTCTTCAATGAGTAGGATTTTCTTTGGGTGATGCTATGGGCATATTTAACACTTTTCCTCTCCCTCTTAGAGAAATCAGGTAATATTTTTAAGACCTTAACATGAAAACCATGTGGGGTTCCTGGAGATAAAATCCATAAAATTTGAGGGGAGATCCTAAGTTTGTAATTCCAAAAGTCTTTCACTCTAATGATAATCCCATTCATCAAAATTACAACATAGGTTTTCTATCAGTTTTTTATAGAGCTTCTACTCAGTTAAGCACATCTAGGCCATGATTCCCTGGATTTACATGTCTCTCGAGATTTCTGAGTGGCAGTTTCCTCTGCTACCTCTGAGGTCTGCTGAGTCAAGAAAAGTCTTTTATTTGGCCTTCTGTCATTGTTTATCCTCTTGTAGGACTGGAGTTTATCCTTTGTAAGACTGGAGCAACCATTTGTTTTCGTTATTTCATATCCAATTTTAAAGAGAAAGTCCTCTTCACTTTCATTGTACTTTGGGAATGTAATAAACATTATCTCATTAAAATAAAAGTGTCAACATTTTACTCATTCAATTATTCCCTTTTCTATAAGATATTGTGGTAATATTGTGATAAATAGTTGTCATGGAAAATTTTAATATTGTCTAAATAACTCTTTATAATACAAAACTATCTCTTCAACCTACTAACTCTCAATTTTATCCCCTGCTACTTCTGTTCTTACATTGAAAAAACAGAAATGTATTATTTTATGAGATAAATATATTTGCCTTTTGTCATTCAAGATCTGATGTGTGTATTATAATTTCTTTTCATTTTTTTGCCTCAACAATGTCCATAGAGAAATATATTTCCTTCTAGACCAAAATGTGAGTTGGCTAAATCAGTCTTTGCTACAACTGTATTACTTTGAAAGACTTAATCAACTTTCTCCACTTCAGTTTATTTATTTCTGTTTTTTTGTTTATTTTTGGAGAGGTTTTTGCTATAGGATGTGTGTGCTCACCATAAAGACAGGGAGAGACAGAAAGTGAGAAATCACCCCCCGCCAGAGGATAGCCATTCTTTTTCAGGATCTTGAGCACACATGCACACGTGCCCAACGTGAGTTTAAGCCACTGGGGTCAGGACTCGAACCATGGTCGACTACATGGGCGTCCAACAACATAGCCATTATGCCATCTGCCAGTCCCATTAATTCTGTATTTCAATTGATTGACTTGTAGATACTGATACATATCCCAAATATTGCTGACTAGAATGTAACAAACAAAAGGCCTGTAGCAAGGTGGGTTGTCAATCAACATGAACCCAAATAAGTAAAGAAATAGCTCCTACAGGTTTATCTTGAAGAAATACATACCTTCTTTAGTATCACAGAAGTTGTAGTATAGACTTAGATGAAGATAAATTCTTCATTGCCAAGAAACACACATTCCTAAAGGACCTTGAAACATCACAAGCTGCAGTAGTGCTGAAGTAGCTTAGATGATTGGTACCTTGCGGGATGCAATTTTCTTTGTAAATATTGATGTGGTGGAAGTAGAGAAGATGTGCAAGACTCTTGTCTTTGCTTGCTGAGATTAAAAGGTCTTTGTAGAGGCAAGGGAAGGATAAATGAAAGATTAAAAATAGGATACAGTAAGTGACAAAAGGTGTTGTGTATACAGTCTCTCCAGTGGATTTTTAGAACAGAAAACCAATAAAATTCATAACTGTTGTAGAAAACATTACCACAGAGGTCAGTCTTTAAGTCAGTTAAAAAATGTTTTACAGCATGATTCTATTAAGAAGCAATAGAAACAGTAGGTGAATAAAGGAGAAGCACATAAATCAGACTGGCAACTGGAAATGACTTGGGAAGTATTCCCAAAAAGCTGACTACTAGCAGAGGTTTCCCCCAAAACAGGAGGCTGAAACAAAGACTGGTATTCAATAGCTTATTTGGCAGGTGTTCTCAAAGTGCAGGAGAGAGACACTGGATAAAGTGGAGCAAGGGTAAGCCTATTTAATCATGCATTATCCTATCGATCACTATGGGGAACAACTACAACTTAGTCCTACTGGGACCTTCTAAGGACCATTTAAAATGCTTATCAGAATTATCCATTTGACATCAGTGGAGAACGAAAACAGAACAACAAATATAAATAAGCAAAACAGGATAATAGAATTTGCTGTCAAATGAAGAATTTAAAAAGCCTTATTCATATCATAATATTTCAATCTTATATCCTGAATACACTGGCATTGAGAATTAATAGAATAATCTTTAAGTATGACTCTCTTGGCTATAGGAACTTTATTGACATACATGATGGGTATATCAAATAGACAAAGATGATTTGTTTTCATGTTTAAATTATTAGCAGTTTTGAATTTTTTTTGTTTTGCTTTTTTTTTTTTTTAAGAGATTTTTGCTATAGGGCACATGCACTCTCCAGAGAGACAGATAGCAAGAAATTACCCTCAAGGGGGAATGGCCACAGGACAATCCCTTATCCTCCATTCTCCTCTCCTCTTGGGATTTTGGGCACATATGCAAATGTTCTCAGCATGAGTTTTAAACCACTGTGTCCAAGCCTTGAACCCATGGTTGACTACATAGGAGTCCAGCGACATAACCATTACACCTGTTTGGCTTTGTTGTTGTTGGTGGTGGTGGTGGTTTTTTGGCTAGAAAGCATGTGTACTTGCCAGAGGGAGACAGAGAAAGATTGAGGAGAGAAGAACCCCCATCCATCCATGAAACATGGTCATGCCGGAATCCCTTCTCCATCTCTCCTTCTCTTCAGGATTTCGGGGATGCATGCACACACATGTGGATTGTTTCTCACACAACTAGATTGGCCAGTTTCTCACACAACTAGATTGGCCATGCGGTATCCAGCTCCCTTTGTCACCAGACCACAGAGTGCTCCACTTTTTTCTTTTATCGTTGTTAACTACTTCATCTTTAAATGATGACATTAGCTTATTAATAAAAGTGGTCTGAAAATATGGGCATAGCCATTTTATTATCATAAAGTTCTGAACTCATTTTTTTTTCTGTCTTACTTACTTACTGTATGTTGGTGCCTGGGGAGTACAACAGCTTATTAACTAAGAGAGGATAGTCTGCAATCACTTCCCATATCAGAAATATTTCAATGACTAAAAAGCTATAAATCATATCAAGTATTATAGTAAAAGATACCACAATCTCTGAATATCTTTATATTAGAACTATTGTCATAATGAAGGATCTTCAAAAAAGTTCACAGAAAATACATATTATGAAAAAGCTATGGGGGCCAGCAGATGGCATAACAGTTACATCACTGGACTCCCACATGACTCACCATGGTTCAAGTCCCAGACCTGGTGACTTGAAAATCACATTGGACACATGTGCGTGCATGCCTAAGACCCTGTGAGGTAAATCAGGAAAAGGGATTGTGGTGTTGCCATCCCCCCGAGGGGTGATTTCCCACTTTTTTATCTCTGTCTGTCTCTCTCTCTCTGGTGAGCGCACACACCCTAAGGAAAAAACTCTTAAAAAAGAAGTAGAAAAAGCTATATATATTTTTCTTCTAATTTTTTGCACCAAAATAAACTTGTATTTTAATTCTCTTTTTTCCATGAACGTTTTGAAGAAACTTTGTACCATCTTTAGATACAGAAGAACAACACAATAATAAAGAAGATATCCTTGCAGTGTACTCAATATGTTGTTAGAGAATTAGCTCTCAAGTCATAATTTGTTTAATGACCACATTAACAGAAATATAAAATATAAAATGAGAGTGGTTTTTATCAGGCCAAATCTGATTAATATTTGAGCATTCCATTTTTATATTAATATAAACAAGTTCAGTGCCTTCACAGTAAACAGAATGTCTAGGGCTTAGGCAATTGTGTCCTGTAGGCTTGTTTAGAATCCATGGATTTTTAGTTTTGATGAGCAATTATATAAAAATTGCTATAAATATTGAAGGGATGTTTCATGGATATTCTATTTCCAATATAACATATACCAGAGATGTTTTTGAAAACAACTTTTAGGGAAAAATGCTTTTAGAGATTTGTATTATATCAGGAAAGAAATGCTTCACAGTCAAATCTCTTCTACTTTGGCATAGGCTACATTAAAAGCTACCCTTACCTTATCAGAGTAAGGAGATTCAAACATTGAATATGCATTTGGATGTGAAGAATCAGAAATTTTAATAAAATCCCAAGAGTCCAAATACTTACATTGCCCCATATAGGGAAAAAAAATGGTTGAAAAATCCTCCCTATGTGACATATACTGTGCTATCTACCTATTTTTCTAACTCAGAATCTGTATGAACCAGTTCCTTATAAAGGAAACGTAGATAGATAATGCAGTCAACCTTTCATATCCATGGTTAGACATCTATATATCCTGTCAGCCAGTACTCAAAAATATTTGACAAAATATCAGAAAAAAATGAAAATAAACGATAATAAAATAACTAAAACTTGATAACCATTACAGTGTATCAACTATTAGATAATATTTACACTTTATTAGGTATTATAAGTAATCTGGATATATTAAGTATACAAGAGGATGTATTTCAGTTATATGCAAATACTACACCATTTTATATAAAAACTAGGGCATCTGTGGATTTTGTTATCTGTGGAGGTCTTGGAAACAATCCTCTGCAGATACTGAAGGATGACTAGGTCTCTATTATAAGAAATTGGCTCACGCAGTTATAGAGAGGACAAATTCCAAGAGCTGTCATTGGCAAACTGAGGATCCAGGAGACCTTACTGAATAGTTTAATTCAGAGTTGATGGCCTGAGAACCAGATTCTATAAGCTCTAGTCTAAGTCCAAGAATGAGGACAGAAAAGGAATGACACTCCAGATAAAAGATAATCAGGCAGAGAATAAATAAGTACTTTTTGTTGTTTTTAGGCCTTGAGTGGATACGATAAAGCCCACCCACATTGGACAGGGCTATCTGCTTCTTTGGTCTCCCAAATCAGATGTTAATCTTATCTAGAAACACTCTCACAGACACTACAGACACTGAGAATAATGTTTTAATTATCCAAGTTTCCCTGTGGCCCAGTTAAGTTGACATATAAAATTAATTATCACATAACGTAAGAATTTTAATCAGTTAACTCCCAATTCCTACAAACCTTTCTCTCTGCAATTGCTGTCATTGTTTACCTTTATATACCCCCAAAACCTGCAGTATATGGACACTATTTTTTGCTTTATACAGTCACTGTCTTTTCACTAATAAAAGTAAGAAAAAATGAATTTCATTTTACCTTTATTTATTCCATTTTGAGTTGTTTTTATTTTTTTTCAATTTTTCATAGGGAAAAAAATCTATCTAGAAGCCCGACTGTGGGGTAGCCATAAAGTGTGATGTCCCATGAAGCTAACCCAAGTGGGAAAGTTTATGTTTGCATCCAGACCACTCTGAGTACACTGGGCATATGTGTGTCCATAATCTGGGTGGGTGAGATGGGGGGTTAATTGTGATACCATGACCTTGTTGAGGGAGCTGTCTCTTTCATCTCTCTCACTCTTGTGAAATAAGTAAATAAATATTTTAAAAATCCAATATAATGATTTTTTTCCTGACTGAAGAACTTCCTTTAACGTGTTTGGCACTGTTAATTTCCTGGATATTAATTATTTCTTTTTTTTCTGATAAAGGTATAATTTCAACTTCATTTTCAGTGTGGTTTGTATGCTGTGCCTCAGAAGAGATTTTTTTCTTCGTATTTTCCATCTTTTAGGACATATCTCATTGGAATGTACTATTCAACACGTGTCATTGTAGTAGGTAGAAGCATAGTTTATCAATTTGCTATTTATTTATTTACTTAATTACTTATTATTGTTGTTTTGGCTCTTTTTCCTGATTAAGCTTCACTGTTAGGCAGATATTCTGTTTCTAGGTCTCAGGGACATGTCTTTTTTCACTTTACTTTGTTCTTCCTAGCTGTAGTTCTGAGCTCAGCATCTATCTCTGCCTCTCCTAAGGAGTGGAATTCTATTTTTCATTTTCTCTTCTCTCCAGGGAACAGTATTTATTTCTTTGCTTTCTGGGAGAGATGGGGAGAAGAAACTAGATAGGGCTTTATATACTTCTCATAGTAGCTCCCATTCCTCTCCCTTAGCCCTGTACTACAGTGCTCACTTTCCCAGTTTTAATTGCATTTTCTTAAATTTATTAGAGAAAACATGAGCACATCCTAGTGACAGAGAGACAGAAAGAGAGGAGAGAACTCTCAATGAGATCTTATGTTACGAATCTCTTTCCAGCTCTCCAGCTCAAAATCCTGGACATGCACTCAGACAGCTGGCATGTTTTCAGATCAGCCTGGGAATCCAAATTCATAGTTAGCCATGTGAGTTTAGTTTAGTACACCACCAACTATGCCTCTTTAGGCACCTTTTTATTACTACCCAGGGAGCCCACCTAGTGAGCCAGTGATTGGGTGTGAATTTTCTTTCACATGAGTTTTCCACATGAATCAAGGAAAATAGCTAAGTAAAGCCTCAATCTATTGTGTCCATATTAATCAAAGTAACCAAAAATATCTCAGTTTACAAATGTTGGTCCAATATCATTATTAGTCATACCCCCTCACTTTTTAAATAGCCTTGTTTGGATAGCATTATGTGGGCAGAATATTTTTTTCCAATAGTGGCTTAGACTGACCTTGAAATAGAATAAGTCTTACTAGATGAAAGTAAACACAAGGGCTATGCAGGTGTGGATGTAGTCATAAGAGAAGCATGAAGCCTCAGTGAATGAAGGTTCATAGCTCTGTTATTATCAGTGCAATGAAAAATGATATGAGAACAATTAGGAAGATCAGGTTGTGAAGATGTGAGATTGTGATGGCCCTTTTATATTAGGTTAATTATGTTGTTTTGTTTACTACAGATAAACAGTTTAAATTACAGAAATACATGGTCACAAATATTACATATGAGTTGCAGTGTAGAAGTGTAGAAGTTGGGTTTAAAGTGTTTTGTGTAATATGTAAGGTATTAAGAATTAATTGAAGGGACGAGCAGTTAGTGTAATGGCTATGTCGCTGGACTCCCATGAAGTCAACCGCGGTTCGAGTCCCGGACCCAGCAGCTTAAACTCACGTCGGGCGCATGTGCGTGCATGCCCAAGATCCTGAGAAGAGAATGAAGGAGAAGGGATTGCGGCATGGCCATCCCCCCTGGGGGGTGATTTCTTGCTTTCTGTCTCTCTGTCTGTCTGGCGAGCACATGCACCCTATAGGAAAAACCTCTCAAAAAAAAATAATAATTAATTCAAGATAGGAGACAAGAACATTGGAAAGTAGATTATAATAACAGTCTATGTGAGAGATGGCAAAAACTTGAAAGAAAACTTACAAAGAATAGTGAGAATTAAGCAAGATCAAGATACATTTTAAGAAAAATGGATGGGTTTGATGATTGAAATAGTGATGGCAAGGTAAAGAGAAATCTTGAATTAATTGTGTGAGGTAATCATTGAATATGTGGTCAATGAATGAATAAGAGAGGAATAGTACTTTTATGAATAGATAAAACTGCATTCAGTATATTCTTACATATGTAGAGAGATATATGGAGAGACAGAGAGAGAAAAAGACAGAGAGAAAGCACCCATTCCAATGGGATGTGTTCATGCTACAATTCCTTCTCTTCTATTTCATAAATAATGTACTGTTACAAGTACTTTAAAACTTATACACAAACACACAGAGAATGCCAAAGTATAGATTTCAATAAAAGTTATTGATTTCAAGTGCGGGCAATGCTCATATTTGTTGATTAGCATGTTCCTGCCTTTCACCAAGAAGCCAAACTCTAATCAGTATTTGGATAATGAACATGCATATAGATTTAGAAAAGTTGATTTATCAGTCTAGGTAAATTATTTTGGAAAACATGGTGCTCTATGCATCCATTTCCCTCTAGAGGAAAACGTATCAGACATAAAAAAAATTCCTATTTACAGGCAGTACTAAATTTAAAGACCCATCTCTTCCATGAATATTTCATACCTCTTACAATTGAATGTCATCACTAAAATTTAGCCTTATTTGTCTCTGTCTAAATTTTTGTACAATTACAACATGTGAGTAAAAGTTACTTTTACAGTTAAAGTCCTTTGTATTGAAGATGCTAACCTTGTTGGACATGAAGAACTGTTAGAAAAACTGTCACAAAATTCCACAGGAGATTGACAAAGAAAATTCTACACACAAAGATAAACCTAGTAATTCATCTAGATAACCATTGCTCTTCTAATCTTGTAAGTGCTGAAAGTAAACATCAACTTCAAATTGATGAATATAAACATCCTAATTGCTAATCACACACCAGATGCTATATTTTCTGTTTCATTTTTCTTTGAATTTCTCTATAGCTTCCAAAGCATCTGTAACTCAGAATCTTGTTGTAAGGTACATTTTAATTTATCCTTATCAGATGTTTAATGGTGCAATTCTAAAAACAACCTATTTTTAATTTAAAAATTGTATTTTAAATTAAATTAAAAATGCATATTTTGGGGGGAAATGCATCTGGAGAAATGTAATTTTTATAAAAATCTAGCAAGTATTTAAATGTGTCTTAGAAATATTGGAGTTACATTTTATACAATATATATCCTTCAAAGGTAGAGCAATAAGGAGCACTGCCATATAAATAATACTTTATTGTTTAAAAATATAATAAAGCATAATATATATTATCAATATACTTTGATTCATTTAAAAAGTAATAGATTACTTTTGGCAATATAATTTTAGTATTATACATTATAGACATTAAAAGGATATCAGAATTATTTGTGCACATTTGTGTCCACTTTAGCATATTTTCTTCTTATATTTTTTATATTTAATGATGAGAGAGATTTGGTGGCCCATTAGTTTACAACTCATTCAAAACTCTGACAATATTAATATCATAGTAGTTAATGCACTCCATGTTCATAATGATTTTGAAATAAGATAAATTTTTTTAAAGAATTAAAGTAATATTTTATTGTAATTACATTTTCAAAATCTTATTTTGGATGCTGGGCATTGAGAATTATTTTTAAAATGAAGAAAAGAATATTAACAATCAAGAGATTCATGCCAGTACTAAAATAAGCACTTGGAAAAGTGGCCTAATATGATAAATATTAAAACATCTATAGCTTGTGGAATCACTTACTATTTTTTCAAAACTCAGTATACTGAACATTTAAAACATCCTGCTTTCAAAGGAGATACAAGGTTGTATCCCCCATCCCATTTCAGCTAGTTATAATTATATAAAACTCAAAAGAAAGAAATTTGTAACTGTATTGAGAATTGGAAGGGGAAAAAAATAAGTAGCCACGTAATTTCTTAGCTCGGTCAATGAGATCTATGGAAAGAGTTATTCTGTGATTTGAACCCTGAGTTGTCAAAACTTTTGATGGGAAGTTTATAATATAATAATGAATATTTTAGGAATTTTTATTCTTGGTTGCAATTACTCAATTCAGTCACTGAATTTTTAACGCCCACAGCTGATCCATTCTGGAGCTTCAAGTGCATAAATATTAGATCACTAGTATTGCTCTACAGGTCACTGAGAGTGAACATTCATTCATACGTTGCCTTTATGTGATTTATTTTTAGATCATTTTTATTACTATGTCCTCAAGTTCCTTGATCTTTCCTTTCACAGTATCTACCTGACATTTCTATCTGAAATTTCATTTCATCTCAAATATTATCCATTTACTCCACTGAGCTTCTATTTAGTTATTTTACATATTTTCCATTTCTCTATCATAGACTTTTTAAAAAATATTTCCCAACTTAGTTATAACTGTTTTGAAAGTCTGCATTTGCTCTTACCTTCATTTCTGGGTACATTTTTATTGATTAATTTTTCTTCTAGATTTGGGTCACATTTTCTTTCTTTTTATGTTCTTAGTAATATTTTTGATTAGATATCAGGATATTTAGTTTCTTATTGTGGAGTGTTTGGATTTTACTGCCTTCTTAAATGAGTTGTGGTATTTATTTAAACAGACACTTCAGTTTGTATAGTTTATTTGTATGTTTCTTTTAAAAATTATGCTTTCTTTCTTTCATGAAAGAAAAACAGAAAGAGAAGCACCCTCAGTAGGGTCTCACAGCACAATTCTATCCTCAGTCTGTCCCAGACAGCCAGCATTATGGGCACACACATTTCTGGCCTATAAAGGCCAACTTGAGAACTGAATCCTAATCTTCCGTATGGCTTTTAGGATGCCAAGTGTTGTTCTATCACTGTACCAATAAAAGAAACTTTAAAATATCCATAAAAATATTTATTTAAAGTTTAATCTATTTGTTTTGTTTATTAGAGAGAAAAAGAAAGACCTTGACAGAGTCACATCATGATGCGGTCCTCCCCAATGCTCCCGGCCAGCCAGGATCATAAATGTACTGAAATGTTCAGGTGAGCCTACTTGGACCTTTTTGAAACAAGTTTTAAGTCTTTGTTTTCGCATATTTTAACCAGTCTTTTCTGTAGGGAGTAATTAATTGGACCTACCACTAAGTCTTTCTATGATCATTACTTAAAGTCCTCTCTGTCAGTGATGATTCTACATTTTGACTGGACAGATTCAAATGTCAGTGTGATTTCTGACCAACATTTAACTTTTACCTCTCCTTTCACTCTTTGCTCAGCTTCAAAAATTTTACCATATACATTGAATATCTTAGTATTTAGGGACTCTCCATGGCACTTATGTAAAGATTTCTCATGTTCTTTTCCTGTGTGGGTCCCTTCTCTCTAGATCCATGTCCTGCAATGTCCAGCTCCTCAGACTCTTAAACTTGAATCATCATAGTCTCATCTGTGATTCACTCCCTATTATGTACTCTGGAATGTTTTTCCAGGTAAAATTCTGGACTATTGTAGCTCTTACCCTGTCTGTTTCCTTTCTTTCTGGGATTCTATTCTCAACACCATCTGTATGATATCAGTTTACTCATACATTTTTGTTTTTTAAGGTTTTTGCCTTAGGCATATGCACTCACCAGAGAGAGAGATGCAAAGAGAGAGGAAGTGAGAGGGAAAGTGGGAAATCACCCCCTGCTCAGGAATGGGGATGGTCACGCTGCAATTTCTTTTCCTTTATTCTCCTCCTAGGATTTTGGGCATGTACACACACATACCCAGCATGAGTTTCAAGCTGCCAGATCCAGAACTTGAACCACAGGCAACCATGTGGGAGTCTAGCACCTTAACTTACTCCATACCACGTATTTGCGCTGAGATGTTTTGTTTTGTTTTCATATAGTGGAAGAGTAAGCCTGGTCTCTTGTCATGACCATAGAGGTTTTCCTGTATTATATACTTTATATTGATATTATTGGGCCAAGGATCAGGGCAACAATGAAACTGCTTTTTATCCATTTATTGATTCACAGTGCTTATAATTTATTGCTCTGTAATTCAGTGTGTTCTGGACTATTTCATTGATTTTTAGTTTTTAAGAAATTCTTTAAAAAACTATGTCTTAAGGCCACATGTGATTTTTCATCCTATCGTTTGTATTGCTTGGAAGAAAAGACAAAATTGTAGTCTTTATTAGATTTGTCTGTCCTATAAAAAAGATATTAATTCTCATGTGAGTTTTTGAAGTGTGTTACATTAGCATTATCACCCCCAAGGAGACCACATTGTTCTAATTTGATATATGTTAACAAAGATAGGAAGATTTAATATTTTCACTTGTCTAACAAAGAGCAACACAGAATTAATCTGTATCTTGAATTTTTTTCTATTCAGAGGAAAATAATTGACTATCTTCTTCCAAAGAAATAAGATGCCAGGAAAGTCTTTTTCAAAGTAAACATAGAGCTAGCTGATGGTGTGGTTGTTAAAGCGCAGGCTTAACCATATGGCTGACTGTGTGGTTTGAATATCAAACCCAGAAGTTTAAAAAACACACTTGGTGGGACCAGCAGTTAGCATAATGGCTATGTCGCTGAACTCCCATGTAGTTGACCACAGTTCGAGTCCCAACCCGGTGGCTTAAACTAACGCCGGGTGCATGTGCGTGCGTGCCCAAGATCCTGAGAGGAGAATGGAGGAGAAGGGATTGCAGTGTGGCCATCCCACCTGGGGGGGGGTGATTTCTCCCTTTCTGTCTCTCTGTCTCTCTCTGCCCTATAACAAAAACCTCTCCAAAAAAAAAGAAAAAAAGAAAAACCACTTGGTGCCTGTGTGTGTGTGTGCCCCAAATCCTGAGAGGAGAATGGAAGAGAGGGGATTGAAATGTGGCCATTTCTCCTGGGGGTAAAGGGTGCTTTCTCACTTTCCCTCCCTCTTTTTCTTAAGTTCTCTCTCCAGTGAGTGCATGTGTTAGACCATTTTTTAAAATAAATATAAGTAAACAAAAAAATGAGGGACTGGCAGGTGGTGTGGTAGTTAAGGGCACTGGACTCCCACACGGATGACTGCGGTTTGAGTACTGAACCTAGCAACTTGCTTTCTCACTTTCCCACTCTCTCTCTCTATCCCTCTCTGGTCAAATTAAAAATTAAATAAGTAAATGAATAGATAACATTAAATAAAATAATTCTTTAAAAATAAATAAGTAAATAAATAAATAATGAACACATATTCATCATTTATTTGAAAATCAACTTTAATTGAATAATCACCAGTTCAAACAAACCAAAATCAGCATATATCCTAATATTTTTCTACATTGTTTAATAGTGTATTATAGTAAGCATATATACTATTTCTTCATTACTCAGAAGCAATCTAACCAAAAACCTTCCCATTGCCTGGATTGTAGATGTTCCAGTGGCTGTCATCTTGTATTTTATCTGGCAGTCTTACCTGGCATGCTCTTTCATCCTTAATGCCATAGGGAGATGGTGTTATGTGAACCATTTGATTTATAGCTTTAAAAAATATTTTAAGTTTATTATTTATTTATTTTATGAGAGACACAGATCAACAAGACAGACAGGCAGGCACCCTCAACAGGGTCTTCTCAAGTCCTGCAGCCAATCAGGATCACAGGTGCCCTCAGCCTTTTTTTTTTTTTTTTTTTTTTTTTTGGAGTGGTTTTCACGATAGGGCGCATGCGCTCGCCAGAGAGAGACATAGAGACAGAAAGCAAGAAATCATCCCCAGGGGGGATGGTCACACCGCAATCCCTTCTCCTCAATTCTCCTCTTGGGATCTTGGGCACGCACACACACGTGCCCGGCGTGAGTTTTAAGCCACCGGGTCCAGGACGTCAACCGCCGTCGACTACGTGGGAGTCCAGCGACATAGCCATTAGGCTAACTGCTGGTTCCCAGGTGCCCTCAGCTTTTGAGGTAGACCCAGGATGCAAACCTAGAGCCTTTCCAGATGGTCTTTAGCATCGCACAGCACTGCTCCTATAACCTGTGCCAATAAATCTGAACTCTCTTTGCTTTGTGTCCTGGAAAATCCCACATATTTAGTGAAAATACAGTATGTGCAATATTGTCAGGATAGTCCTATCTAGAGGAGCAAATAAAAAGGAGTGAGTCCTATTGTCAATTTGACAGAGATGAATTTTGACCCTATCACAAACACTCCAGAAGTATTTGAGTCACTTTTATGCAGCCAATTTTTATTAAATGCTAACTTTTCATATAAGAGAGATATTTTTCTTACATGTTCAGTTTTATGATAAGACCTAACAAAGGATATTTAAAGTACTGGGGCTCCCTCTAATGATCACCCAAACAAAATCAGCACTTCTCCTATATGTTTTTTTTACATAGTTTGGAAAATTATTGCTACAAAATGCAAATCTTCTATTTCTCTCTAACTCAAACAAACAAGAAAACTTGCATTACTTGGATTCTGGATGTTTCAAGGGAGGTCAACTGCAATATGTTTAATCCAAATTCCTTTCTTGTCTCCAATTCTGTTTCTCTTCCTGTTATCATGATTAAGCAGTAGCCACTAAGCTAGAAGACAACTTGTTAAGAAGTAGCTTCTAGTCCCAAAATGTTCTGTACTTTCCCCCTCGTTATAAATCGATTCCTCTCCATGAGTGCTATCACCATAATTCACCTGCAGCACAAACTTACTGCTTTTGTACTTGTGTACTTCTTCTCAGTCATTTCCCATCTTAGTTCACATCCTGTTCTTGTTAATATAAATAGCATGTATATTCTTGCCTCTTTTCATATCATTTTGTACTCAAATCTTTACTATATTTATTCATTGTTACTCTCTTCTTTTCTCTTTATGGGAAAAAAAAAAAAAAAAAAAGAATTCAAGTCACTAGTTGGAGTAAAGGAAGGCTGTCTTTCACAGCCAAGGTAGGGAAGCCATGTAACCAAATGCAGAGTGTCCTAGTCCAAGAAGGACAAGAAGAGCATTCAGCAGAAGCAGACCAGCATGGGAGTTAGTTTCTGAGTGGGAAAATGAAAGTGTAACGTGGAGTCTAATGACTCGAGATTATAGAGCCTGTGTCTACATGACAAGGTGGGTGCTTGGAACAAAAGTCAGATCCTGGATGGCATGAGGAAGACAGATATGTAAGGAAGGTAGGTAGGAGGAGCAAGATGCATAGGATAAAAGGGGCCAGTCCTGTCCACAGAGGAGAAAATCACATGGGGTCTGAGAGTCCAAATACACGTGGTTTGGAATTTGATCCATAATTTATCAAAGATCAAATTATGTTGATATTAAAGAAAACTCCATTATGTATAAGTATTAGAAGAAGGTAATTTATCAGTGGTAATTTCCTGATTCTAATGGTTATATTGTAGTTACACAAGAGAATACCCTCACTTATAGGAATATACATCTATCTTAGAGGATAACAGGTGTTCAGTTTATCAGCTCACTCCCAAATAATTCAAAAAGGAAATATTCTTTGTATTTTATTTGCAACCTTTATATGGGTTTGATTTTGATTCTGTTTTTTTTAAGAATTGCAAAGTTTATGTAACAAGGTTAATAGCAAACAGATTTTACAGAATTTTAAAAATTCTAAACTTAATGCATAAAATGTTAATTTTATATACCAAAATGACCCAACACTGGTCAACATTTCTGTTTTCCTGTAAAGAAAAGATACTGGCTAGCAAATAAAATCCTAGGCATTTCTAAATGCTAATACATCATACTTTTGCATTTTTCAACAATTGTACACATAAGGTGGTTTGTATCGTGATTCTCAGATATTTGTTAAGGTCACAAAAGAAACCCTCTGGTTCAAAGGGAAACAAAAACAAACTGCATTCTTGGTCTTAATAAAAAACATTCCTTTTTCTCTTATTTAATTGCTAAAATAGTCTTCCTTACTAATAATGCTAGGCTTTTATTTTTGTTTGCCAATACTATAATTTTGACTCCTGTAATGTAGGCAGATGTATACTTTCTGCTTGTCCTTCAGAGACTATTGTTTGATAATATACCAATCTTCCCTTTAAAGATCCAAAGCCCAAATAATGTTGTTCACTATCATCAACCCAACACCTCTAGTCCAATGATACTCACACTTACCCAGATGAATTAAAATCATAGCTCTTGGGACCAGCAGTTAGCGTAATGGCTATGTCACTGGACTCCCACATAGTCGACCGCGGTTCAAGTCCCGGACCCGGCGGCTTAAACTCAGGCCGGGCGCGTGTGCGTGCGTGCGTGCCCAAGATCCCGAGAGGAGAATGGAGGAGAAGGGATTGCGGTGTGGCCATCCCCCCTGGGGGGTGATTTCCTGCTTTCTGTCTCTCTGTCTCTCTCTGTCTGTCTGGCGAGCGCACGCGCCCTATAGCAAAAAACTCTCCAAAAAAAGAAAAAAAAAAAAATCATAGCTCTTGACTACATGAACTGAACGCAAGGATGGCTAAGTGAAACACATCTGAGTGTTCATGAAGTGTCCAGTAACAAAAACATCTGGAAGATCTGGCATAAACTCTATGCCTTCACTTTGTACACATTGTGTTAATATTTTCCTCTAGTGAAATTCTTAGTAGATATGTAAATCAGATGAACCTGTCAAATAACCTTCACTATTAACCAGTCAAAAAGAAAATATTTGATTGTAAGTTTAAAATATCATGATTTGGAGCAAAATTAATTTACTTGTGCTTATAATTATTTTTCTTTTAACTTTATTTGTTTATTTTATTTGACCAGAGAGGGACAGAGTGAGAGAGAGAGAAAGTGAGAAAGCAAGCCGCCAGGTCCAGGACTGGGACTCGAACCACTGTCAGCCATGTGCGAGTCCAGCAGCCTTAACCACCATGCCACCTACTGGCTCCTATTATTCTTAATTTGATTTTTTAAATGTTTTTGTATGACAAACAATGATAGCTCTAGGTACAGAAAATAGAAAAGAAAGGTTGAGAAGTAGAGGGTTTTACAAAAAATTATTTCTCAAAATCATTTTTTTACTGAAGAAGCAGATTATGGCACAAGTTATACCCCTATCCTTTTCGTTCCTCCTTTCTTTTATACCATTTTATAAAACTTTTAACATAAAAATATTTTTTACTGTAAAATTATAATTGTGTATTCATTTGCTTATATACACCAGTCTAGTACAATGCTACAGTTTCTTGTAGGAAAATACCTATGAATGTACTCTGTTTATGACATAACTGTATAAATATTTATTTCATTTTTATATAAGGGAATATTCAGATGAGTAGTTTAGACTGCTTTAATGCCACATTTCTGGGTATATAAAAAAGAAAAAGCCCTCATTTGCAGATTTTAAAATCTTTCAAATAATTCACAACTCCCATGATAGTATCAAGAGCAAATCCATTATTTCTCTTTATATATGCTTTTATCAGTACACTTTATATAGATATATAATTTATATATAGTAATTCACCTAATCCTTATATCTGTGAAGCTTTTTTTTCTTTTTAAAAACATAATAATTCAGTTGAAACAGAGGCTCTCTAGGCTAGAGCATCAGGAAAGATCTGAAGATTAGATTGTAAGGAAAGAAAATAGAAGCCATTTTACAAAGACCTGCATTACAGTATTTATCAGTTTGTAAGACATGAATCTGAAATAGCTATCAGTTTGATTCTTGGAAGATCTCTGAATCGTGTACAGTTATATGGGCAAGTTGGTCAGGACCCTGTCATGAGACAGGTTGACGGTAAAAATCAAGTCACAATATTTTCTCTGGCAAAAATGAGATGTGGCAATCGGGACAGTGAAGAATCCCAAATGGGTGATATCAGTCAAAAGACTACATGGCACAGAGTATTAGTGTTCCAACCAGGCCTCAGAGATGTGGCATATCACAAGGTAAAAAAGGGGTCTCAAATTTATGTGGAAGGAAAAGTAAGACTATGGTGAATATACAGATAAAAATAACATGAGGAAACCAGCAGATGGCATAATGATTAAGTCACTGGACTCACATGTAGTTGACTGCAGTTCGAATCCCAAACCCAGTGGCTTAAACTTCATGGCAGGTGCATATGCATGAGTGCCCAAAATCCTGAGAGGAGAATAGAGAAGGGATTGTGGTGTGGCCATCCTCCCTGCTGGGAGATTTCTTTCTCTATGTGTCTCTGTCTCTCTCTGTCTCTCTGGAGAGCGCATGTACCCTGGAGCAAAAATCTCTCTCTCAAAAACAAAACAAAAAAAAATTTTTTAAAAAATAACGTGAGGTGACAGACAATGAAAATAATAGCTGATAGCATCAGATTTTTCAGTGACTAAAGAGAAAATATAGAATGGATGATTTTTCTTTGGTCATTGCTTGATACAGTCTCATTTCCAAATTATGTGCAGTCTTTGTAGCTTCTGAGGATAATAATTAAAATAATCTTTTATATAAAAATAAATAAATAAGGTAATTCAAATGTAGAGATTTTAAGAAAATTCTCCAGGGTCACATGGTTAGCAAGTGACTGAATTAGAATTTCAACTGTAGCCTCCTTGACCACATTCTCTGCCTATCAGAGAAGGACAGCCATGTCCCTTCTGGCCCTGAAGCTCATAGTGTCTATCCCTCTCTCTAGCTGAAGTATTTCCTAGCATATTGTTTGCCAGAATATCCACGTGAATTCTTCCTTGCTACTTCTTATCCCATGTAATTTTGGGAAACCCTGATGTTCATTCCTGGGATATCCTGGAAAGTCCACTGATGCAAAGATTAAGAACACTCCTTACTTTTTCTCTAAGTCATGATTTAATGTAATTATTTTTTATCTTGCTACTATGAGCTACTCCTGAAAGCCTTTTTTTATTTCTTCTTTTAGAATTATTTTTTATATTACCTTTATTATTCTTTATTTTGACCAAAGAGAATAATTAAGAAAGCAAACCAACAGGTCCAGAACTCAATAGTGGTTGTCGATGTGGGATTCCAGTGCCTTAACTAACATGGACCCTGCTGGCCCCTGGAAAGCCTCTTAATTCCAAATATCTGGAGATAGAATCAAATATGCATCCATGTTACAATCAAGAAAAATGACAAAGTTTAAAGATAGAACGATCTTATCAACTATATGCTTGTACTTCTTTCACTATACCCGCAACACAGGAACTCTAGCTTCTAAGGAATCCAGAAAATGGAACTTCCATTGTTTTTCTTCTCATTTGCTTTGTTTTATGTCTTGTCTTTGAGTGTGTTTTTGTTTTTTTTTTTCCCCCCACTGTGATTTGTTTCTCCTTTTCTCACCCTAAATTAAATTTTGATTTTTAAGGAACAAAGTAAGAGGTAAGAGTTGTTATTAAGTATGGGAACCAGCAGTTAGCGTAATGGCTATGTCGCTGGACTCCCACGTAGTCGACTGCGGTTTGAGTCCTGGACCCGGTGGTTTAAAACTGATGCCGGGCGTGTGTGCATGCGTGCCCAAGATCCCGAGAGGAGAATGGAGGAGAAGGGATTGCGGCGTGACCATCCCCCCTGGGGGGTGGTTTCTCGCTTTCTGTCTCTATGTCTCTCTCTGTCTGTCTGGCGAGCGCACGCGCTTTATAGCGAAAATCTCTCCAAAAAAAAGAGTTGTTATTAAGTCAACAAGGTGACAGAAATCCTTGTTGGTTTAAACTATCTTCATTGAAATATCTTAAGTGGAACTATTATAAACATAAAAGCCACTCTTGCTCTGCCTTTTGGGACATTTGTATGTTTAGTCTTCTGTTAATTTTTAGTTTTTAATTGTTGTTTACAAGGTCATATGGTGGTAGGGGCGCCTCATTTCCATATTTGCTTAAAGGTCACTTTTACTCTCAACTGAGAGCAAAGTTCTTTAAACCTTTGCATAATGTATTTAATTTTCTAGCCCTTTCATTTCCTTGGAGGCTCTCTTTTGAGCCCTCTCCAGGTACTTGAGCTCTCTCCATTTATAGAGGCCACAAAAGGACAATGATCAGTTCTCGAAGGTGTTTTGAAGATGTATGAATGAAAATAAATGAAGCATTTGAGATTTCTAAGGATGTTCCTTCATAATGTGACAGTCAGCACTTAATAAATAAGACCCCATAAGTTATCTTAATTCTCAGCATAGTTTCACAGTGGAGATCCTACGTTGCAAATTTAATAGAAATTTGCTGTGATTGTGTGTTCTGATATGTGTGTGTGTTTGTGACTCTCATCTCTATGATTTTAGAGCTCTTAGAATTTTCTATCAGTTTTAATGAGAACTCCATGTGAATTTAGAATGCACAGACCTCAAGCTGTTTTTCAACTTGTTGAAGCCATCAGGAGAGACTATTTGACTCTTTTACATATTTGTTTTGAAAGGACCTTATGCATGTTAATTAGTCATTTCTTCATAAGATATTCTAAGAAATAACTCAGCACAAATAACACCCATGGTAGAAACCTTATTATGTTAAAGAGCTGGGAGACATATAATACAATTGTGTTTCTAGTAAATATTCATGAACACTTTTGTAATTCTGTTAGGTATATCTTCTGGCACAGTGTTTCCTTTGCACTTCATCTGCATTTGAATGTGTCATAATAATTTTTAATACAGTTCTTAGAAAACATTCACAGACTATACTAAGATGGTGATTTAGGAATGTTAGCACTTCAGCCGTTGCAGCACTTTTGAGCTAGACCAGGAGGAATGGAGAGGACAAAAAATGGAAAGATTAGAATATATTTTATTACTTTTTTTGAGGAATTTTTGATATAGGGCACATATACTTGCTGGAGAGACAGAGAGAGAGAAAGCGAGAAGCCACACACCCGCAGAGGTTTATGACCATGCTGCAATTCCTTCTCCTCCATTCTCCTTTCAGGATTTTAGGAACACATGCACACACTCTCAGCATGAGTTTCAAGCTGCTGGGTCCAGTTCTTGAAGTACAACTGACCATGTGGGAGTCCAACACTTTAACTACCACACCACCTGCTGGCACCTAGACCAGACTTTTAATATTGATTCAGTATCTGTTTGTCCTAGCTATCTACACCTCTTTCAATTATTTATTGTAAGATGAATGGATAAATATAGGAGAGCTCTAGGAAGGGCTAAATAAATAAGCAGTTATAGTACTTTAACTAGGCTGCAGTCAAAGCCAGCTGATAATCTATTTAGGTCAGAAAAAGAGCAAGGTAGGAACTAACATTTCCTGAGCAACTACTATGTGCCAGATAATATACGATCATTTTTTGATTTAAGTTTATATTGAGAGGGAGAAGCTCCCTCAACAGAGTTGCATGGCACAATCTGTTCCCAGCTTCTCCCAGCCAGTCAGGATCACAGATCCACGGTGCCAGGCCCAAAATGCACAGGTTGATCTGGGAACCCAAAATCAATCTTCCATATGGCTTCTAGCCTTGCACAGTGATGCAACCCACTCCACCACCACAGCAGGGCCTATATTATCATTCTTGTTAATGTGACTGAGGAAACCAAGACATTATAAAGCTAGTTTAGTCTACGTGAGAACACCAAGGACGTGATAGACCCGGAATTTCAAGCCATATCTATTTTACTTAAAAGTCCATGATCTACCTTTAAACCAGCTCCTCTTTACCAGTTAGTGTAATATTTGTTGTCCTGAAAAACAAGAAGATCAAGGGAACAAAAAATGACTGTTAAAAAACAAAGAATCAAAGGAGGCAAATAAGATCAGGATGTGTGTGTGTGTGTATGTGTGTGTGTATTTTTGGAAAAATTACTTCATATTGATAGAGCACATGTTACAGATTTCTGAGCACTCTCATATAAAAATATGCAATATACACAGCAGTCTTATAAAATATAGAGTGAAGAGATTAGCTTTTTTATGCCTTTTACGTATGTTAAGACTGCTGCTTGCTCAGAGAATTTAAGTGACTCATTCAAAGTATAACATAGACCTGTGCATTTATTTTTTTTAACTTTTAATATATTTGCATTCAATCACTGTGTATCATTACAACATACCAGATGAACTTTTCCATCATAAATACACTGTGTATAGGTTTAGTCTAAGATATTACCATACACATTATCATCAACATTCCATTTTTTGTAACTCTTAAATGTTGTGCTCCTTTCTTTTTCTCCTTTATAAGTACCCGAAAAAAAAAATTCATTTATTCCATGCAATGCACTAGGTAATATTCTAGTCCTCAGGAATAGAGCAGTATAAAAGAAGAGAGAGAGGGAGAATACCCTACGCTGCTGGGACTTGTAGCTCAGTGGTGATGCTGGGATGGGAGGGCTGTTAATCAGTAAGGTATTTTTAGAATGTAACATGCTATTATAGGTAGATAAATAGTAGACAGTTTATCAATAGATAGATGATATATTGATGGCAATGGAGAAGATGATAAATGCTGTAAGTAAGTAGAACAAAGGGTGGGAATTGGAATACTGATGGGCTCTTTTCGCAATTTCATATACACTGATTAAAATAACCTCGTGAGGAAAATTGCATTTAAAGAAATAAGTAAAGGAAACAACGGTTTTTATCACTTAGTTTATCTGAAGATATCTAATATCTGCTGCTAAAATATTGGTAAATAAGTTCTGAAGCAAGATTTTGTTCAATGTAATCATCAAGGAATATCAAAGAAAAAGGTGAGTTGGAGGTGGTAGGAGCTTGGTTAGAGAGAAAACAGAAATCAAAGTACATAAGGTCTTGTGGAAAATGAGGAAGATTTTGGCTTGTCCCACTTGATTTCAAGTTACCACACCACAACTCAAAGTAATTTACTCAAAAGGAAAATATTCACCTCTGGAACCAAAAGTCCTGAGATTCCGTTTGATCCAAGGATCCACACTACCTATCTCATTCTGTGGGTTTATGTTCTTCTTATGACCACCTGCTAATTCAGATTCCCAGCCCACTCACCTCTGGCAGAGAGACTTCCCACTTATTGAATTGATTGTATAAAGTGAGGAATTTGGTTGACTCTGCTCATGTCTCTTCCCCATCTGTTAAAGCCCTCACGGTTCTCAGAAAGACATGGTACCACACTTTGGCAAGTCCATACCCCATAACTACACCTGTGTCTTCGATGAGAGGGTGGTAATTGACAGCCAGCCAGAAAAATATGAATTGGGAAAGGTATTAAACAGAGGAAATACCTTTGTGTACCAAAGTATTTGCTATACAAGCTAAACAGTAGCCACAGTCTTTTTACCTAGGATATGGGTAAACTCTCATCTCTTCTGAATCTAAATCCCCTTTTTATTTATTTTTATCTTGCATGGCACATGTCCAAGGGTGGAAGTGCTAGACCATGTACTATGTATATGTTTAGCTTTCTTAGAAAATTGTCAAATTGATTTCCAAGTATCTTTACATTTAAAAATAGCCAATACAGGTTCTTAAAGGTAGTTGAAAAAATTTTCTCTGAAATAATCTTTATATATTGTAACATCTATTCTCCAAATTTAGCATTAGTATAAACACTTGCTATTGAACATTTCTGAGAGCTCATTAATATTTTATCAAAAACAAGATTGAGGAATATGAATAATTTATATATAATGGAAACTGACCAGAAATTATGATCATTCTTATTCATTAAAATAATTTAAAACGAACATGGCATCAAATGTGTGTAGTTTACATCACTGTAAGTAAATTGTTCTTTATACAACACAAAGAAAAATAGCTTCTATATGAATTCAACTAGTGTGCAGTTAATTGCTCTTCATAAATTGTTATCTATTAAATAGACATTAATTGAGGGTTTCTGATAGTTTCAATCCATTGGAAAGAAGCACTAAAAGTTAAGAGCAGAGGTACATTTTCAACATTAACCATTTATTTTCTAGTAGTGGGAGAAAAATATTGTGAACATTTAAATAGTTTAATTTTTTCTGCTAATTTTTCAAAAACTATAAAAATTACATTAGCCTAATTATGTTGGAGAAATTGTGTAGAGAGGATGATGTTGAGTGATGCAAAATTTTCTGGATTTCACATATAGAATCAGTCAATTAACCAATCATTTTTAAAATGGTAGTTCATGCATGTATATGTGAGAGAGAGACAGTGCCCTTGATGGGGTATCATCATACAGAGATGCCTTTTTCTCAGCTGCTCAGGATTCAAGGATCTCAGGTTCCTGCTGATAAGTCTGGTGTGTTTTCAGGCCAGTTCAGGAATCCAAACCCATATTTGGCAATGTGGCTTCCAGCACTGCAGTTCTGTTTGCTACAGTGCCACCTGGCTGGGCCAGTATTCAGGGGAAGCCCCAAATCTGTGTGGGATTGCTCATAATTTTTACTGATTCCAAAGAACACATCCAGATGTCTAACAGGAAAAGACACAAGTTTACTTACATAGAAAGGATGCTCCACTGATGGCTAGGAGAGAATAGTTCATGCCAACATAAGCACAGGCTCAGGTTTTATGCAATAAGAACAAAGCAGTCATAAGTAATTAAAGATCAATGCAAGTTCCCTATCACCAAGACAAAGGTCTGGTTTGTACATGTATTGCTTGAAAGTTACAGTAAAAGTTTAGCTTATCAATTAAGAGAATCAGCAGAATAGTTTTAGGGTTTAATGTCCCTTATTCTGTGATGCTGATGTGGGAGGAATGTACATACTTCTGGAAAGGCCTAAGTCATAGGCCAATTCCATGAAGTGTAGATAATGATCACAAGATGTCCCAAGGCCCAGCCAGACCAGTAGCTGAGTCTCAGGAAGATAGGGCAAATGGGGAGGGAAGGAGAGCATAATGTATAAAGCCTACCCTCAGCCAATAACCAACTTTTGATTCCAAAAGTGGCCACTTATCTCAGATATATACAACTCTTTGGTTCAGATGATATTTTAATACATGTTAGGTTAAAATGGCAATACTTCTCCTAATTTAGGGGAGTAAAATTCTTATCAGAATGAATCAACTTTTCTTAGGAAACTACCTTTTGTTTCTTAGAAATTATGCATTTTTAGTGAAAATGAATATTTATAACAACACACAAAGTTGATTTAGTCAAGAGACCTCAACAGAAATGAATTTAAAAAATCAATTTGTTGATTGTCATTTTTTTCTTGCAAGTTGAAATGTTTCTGTTTCTACATAGGCTGAACAATTTTGCATTGTAGCCTTGATCCTTTTTTGTGCATTTCCCCATGCTGTCAGGATGTAGGGATTGCTCACACATGTAATCAGTGTTTTTTCTAGTCACTAAGGCCAGGATTTAAGCTGCAACTGGCCATGTGGAATCTGGTTTCCAATGCATACCACTTAATCCCTGCGCTATCGAGCTGGCCCCCAAGTGCTAATATTTTAACAGATATTTTCAATGTGTGACTACATGGTGTTTAAGTAAGTTTGAATTTTTGGAATTATTCTTAGTTGTCAGTATCTAGAAATTGACATAATCAAATACAATACTAGTTTTCATACCAGGAGACTTTAAATAAGAGCCTGGAGAACCATAAAATATTGATGAGACTACATATAAACAGAAGCTCACCAAATCAACCCATTAATATTGTCAACACACTACTAGGCTCAAATTTTGTGTATGGCCCTAAACAACCCAAATTGACTTTGATAACTAAAGATAGGCCAGAAATTACAGAGAACCAGCTAAGTGGCATAATTGAGAAAAGACCTGAATAAAACTCCAAAGGCTTTAAAAACTAATTAGCACTCGACCCACAACCCACTGAAAACTGATCAGAATTCATGGGTAAATAAATATGAAAGCAAATTGAGCTACCAATGTTCATAGGAGTCAAGCAAGATCTTCTATGTAAGAGAAAAATATTTAACATGCCCACACCTCAATCCAAATTTGTTCAGCATATGCAGAAGCAGAACAATTTCAATTTAAATGGGAAAATGACAATTAATAATACCAATACCAAGATGGCACATATAAAGGAATTACCTGACAAATATTTTAAATATACATTTTAAACTTTGTTTTCCTTATTCATAATGGAGCATATGTGTACACAAGTGAGAAGAGAATGAGAAAGAGTATGATAAACACTCTCCAAAATCTAGTTATTTGGGAAATCAATAAAAATGATAAGACATAGGAAAGCTAACTGAGAAACAGAAAAGAGTAAAACAACAAATTAATAATATCAGAAATAATAGGGGGTCCATCACTATAGAGCCCACGGATTTTAAAAAGATAGTAAAAGAATATTAAGAACAACTCTGTGTCCCAAAATTCAGTAATCTAGATAATATGAACCAATTTCTAGAATGCTACAATATGCCTAAACTCACACAAGAAAAAGTAGGTAGTGTAAATAAATATATGTCTATTAAAGAAATTGAGTCAATAATTAATCACCTTACAGAACAGAATGTACCACGCTTATATGGGTTCACTGGGGAATTTTACCAAACATTTAAGAAAGAAATTATACTAATTTTCCACAATTACTTTTAGAAAATATAACATAGGATAGAAAGAGAAGAAATACTTTCTTTTATAAGAAAGAGATATTTTTGCTATAGGACACATTCACTCACCAGAGAGACAGAGACAGAAAGCAAGAAATCACCCACAAGAGGGTATGACCACACCACAATCCTGTCTCCTCCACTCTCCTCCAGGGATCTTAAGCATGTATGAACACGTGCCTGGCGTGAGTTTGAAGCTGCCGGGTCCAGGACTCCAACCTTGATCAGCTACATGGGAGTCCAGTGACGTAAACATCGTGTCATCTACTGGTCCCCAAAAGAAATACTTTCTAACTCATTCTTTGAGGCCATTACCTTATGCTAATGCCAGGCAATGATATTAGAAGAAAAGAAAATTATAGGTCCATATACTTATGAACACTGATGCAATAATCCTCAATTAAATGTTATTAACAATCCTCAAATTACCAACAAATCAAATTCAAAAATGTATAAAAATAATTATGCCTGGCACCAGCAGTTGGCGAAATGGCTATGTCACTGGATTCCCATGTAGTCGACCATGGTTCAAGTCCAGGACCTGGTGGCTTAAACTCATGCTGGACATGTGTGTGTGCATGCCTAGGATCCCAAGAGGAGAATGAAGGAGAAGAGATTGTGGTGTGGCTATCCTCCCTGGGGGTGATTGCTTACTTTCTGTCTCTCTGTCTCTCTCTGTCTTTCTGGTGAGCACATGCGCCCTATAACAAAAACCTCTCCAAAAATAAATAAAAAATAAATAAATAAATAAATAAATAAATAAATAAATAAATAAAAGTAATTATGCCCTACAGTCAAGTGGGATATATTTAGGTGTGCAAAACTGGTTCTGTGTTTAAAAACCAACAATGTAATCTATCACATAACTGCCTAAAAATTTACATGATAATATCGAGAGATGCAGAAAGATCACTTGACCAAATCAAACAACTATTCATGATTTAAAATTCCGAAGAACCAATTGTAATATAAATGAATATAAACCTAATATAAATAGAAGCAAACATCTTCAACGTGATAAAGAATATGTACAAAAACTAACAGCTGGCATCACACTAAAAGATGAAGAATTCGAAGCTTTTCCACTATTACCAGGAAAAAGTCAAGAACGTCCTTTCTCATAACTAGTTTTCAACATTGTACTGGAAATTCTAGCAAAAACAAAAGGACAAGAGAAGGAAATAAGAGATATATAGATTGGGAAGGAAATATATATTGTAAATGGTTTTTTTTTTTTTTTTTTTTTTTTTTTTTGTCCCACAGATGACATGTTACCTATATAAAATCTGAAAAACAGAAAAATCCTCCTGGAAATAAGTTATAGCAAGATTGGGGAATATGAAATCAACTGTCTTCCTATATAGCAGCAGTGCCTAAGAATTTAAAATTAAAATAAAATACTATTTTTATTAGCACCACCTAACATAAAATGCTTCAATAAGAATTAATCAAAATATATACAAGTTCTATATGAAAAATACTAAGTAATTCAATATCTCATGAACTACTGAAGGGTATAAATTTGTACAAGCCCTCTGGAAAACTATTTTACATTTTTAATAAATTTATTATACATATTTTATGATGAAGTAATTCTATTCGTATATTATTATTCAAAATAAATTAAAATATATATATATAATATATATATATATATATACACATTTATATATATGCCTGATTATAATGATGGTCATTACAGCTTTGTTCATTAAAGTGATATTTTGATGCAACCCAAATGTCACTCACGGGAGAAAAAAATTGTGATGTATTTATATACTGCAGTATTAATAAAAAATGTTAAAGAGTAAACTGCTGAATCACATAACAACATTAAATAAGATCTCAAAATGTTTGAGTGAAAGAATCAAAGCAGAGGAGTATTTATATTCTGATTCCATTCATATGAAACTTGCATAAGCTGATGAGCATGAAATCAAAATAGTGATTCTATTTGTAAGAAGAGAAAGATAGGTCCAAGGCAGATTTCTGGAAAGAAGGCAGTGTTCTATAACTTGACTGGTATATAGCCGAAACATTAATATACATTTGGCAAAATGCATCAAACTGTGTCGTCCATATCTGAGCATTCCAATTTAAAAAATTAGCAAAAACAAATAGACAAAACTGTTGACCTTTTGTAGCCATAGGTACTGTATCTACAAATTTAACCAATTGCTTACTGAAAATATTTTTAAAGAATTATTTATTTTTTATTATTGTTATTTTTTAATTTGACCAGAGAAGGAGATAGTGAGAAAGCAAGCCACCAGGTCTGAGACCCAAACTGTGGTCAACCATGTGGGAGTCCAGTGCCTTAACCACCACGACACCTGCCAGCCCCTGAAAATATTTTTTAAAGATTGATTATGTCTGTATTGAACATGTAAGGACATTTTCGATCATTATGCTCTAAATAATACAGTATAGTAACTGTTCATATGCCATTTACATGGTATTAGGTTTTATAAGTAATCTAGAAATGATTTAAAGCTCCTGAGAGGCAATGTATAGGTTATATGCAAATACTGCATCATTTTTATACAGAATTTGAGCATTCTTGTATTTTATATCTGTGGGGGATCCTGGAACCAATCCCCTCCTCCCATCCCAAAGAACCAGTGTATATATCTCTCTAATATTTATTAAATAATCAGTACAGGCTCCAAGTAACTAGTTGATTCCAGTGCATTTGTTATTTTTATGTGATTGGTTGCATTTGAAGTTCAATTTTGGTCTTTGAATTTTGTCCAAAGGCACAGCCTCTTGTGTTTTAGTATCCCTGACATTAATTCCATACCATTCCATAGATCTCAGTCACCCATCTCAGTCTACATGTCATACATATTCTTACTTATTGCTGAGTTTATTAGAAAGCTCTCTGTGTAACCTACACTGTTTTCTCTAAATTGTCTTGGTACCACCCTAACAACAGAGGACCTTTCTGAATTTATTAATAAATACTGTAAGGCGAGTCTCCCACTTCTTTGTATGAATTCATTTCCTTATTTTATAGTGGTATTAGTGCACCCTATATCAAGCTGTTCTTTCCAAAGCAACTGAATAGTATTTTCTTACGTTTTGTCCCCCTTTCTAGAATGTGGTGGACATTCAAATTAATTTTCCCTTTCAAAGTGTTAATGACTTGTGAAATTGGACAGTGACACAAACAGGACAGACCATATGAATTGTTTCCTCCCACTCAGACTTTCCTCTATTTAAACACAATGTTTGGTTTGTATTTCAGGACCAAAGAACTCTGAAGAGACAGGGAAAAATAACAGTAAAAATTTATTCTAGTGTTTGAATGTTAACTAGACTTAGAAAAAGAAATATTTACCATATGAAAATCCATGATAGCATTAAGTAAAGTACAATCTATTTAATTGTGAAAATAATAAGACCCCACTTTGTATATTTAAATGTCTCCCTTAGAGAGTAGCAAGAACTTTCACGTAGTTCTTCTTACATCCACTTAATACAAACATGAATTGGAAAGCAACGTTAAAGTGTTCCCATTTTGCAAGAATAAAAACAACTGAGGCATAAGGAAATCTCAATGGAGGAAAAAAAATCTCTCAGTAGCCTGACTTCTCCACACTTGTATGCTTATCTGGAATGAAATTTTCATTTTCAAAACTTGCATAGCTTCATGCAAATCGAATGAATATGGAACAGAATAGTTGAGATTTGCAGATTTTCATATCTATAACTGGAAAATTGAGAGGATGTAACACAATTTTATCTGAAAGAATATTTTATATAAAAACCAACTGCTTTTCAAGAAATATCTCACAAGCTACTAGGCAAGGAAGACCTGTTATAAGTCACCAGTGACTAAAACCTGTAGCTGCTTCTAGTTAGAAATAATCCATGTAGGACCAGCAGATGACATAATGGTTATGTCGCTGGACTCCCACATAGTCGACTGAGGTTTGAGTTTCAGACCCAGTGGCTTAAAACTCACACCTGGTGCATGTTTGTGTGTGCCCAAAATTCCAAGAGGAGAATGGAAGAGAAGGGATTGCAGCATGGCCATACCCCCTGGGAGGTGATTTCTCACTTTCTGTATTTCTGTCGTTCTCTGTCTCTCTGGTGAGCACGTGCAAAAAAAAAAAATCTCTCAAACAAAAAAGAAATAAGATAACTGTTAAGAATGCAAAGACCAACCAATCCAACTCTTCTGAGAAAAGCTCTCACACAAACTGTCCATATGTGGTGAACAAAGAAGACTGTCATTGTAGATGTTTTTCCCAGGTCTCTTCTATTTAATTTGATTCAGTGGGAAAATGGGAAAACAAATTGTTACCAATTGCTTTTGGTATTGTGTGCACTCCCTCTACCCCTGGAGCTATCTCAGTGTGGGCAGAGAAAGTGCCCTCAGTTGATATATTGGCAATGGTATCAATGTACACTGGCACTTTGCTCTGGCATCCCATCCTGCTTGCACACTCTACAGGAAACAGGATTCTGAATAGAAATGCTGGCACGACCTGACTTCTGCTGTCAGCGTTCACTAGTGCAAATTTCATCGCTACTAATAATCATGCTGCAGACTGCCAGCATGACGTTATGAATGACACTTTCTGAGATCTACAAACCTCTGGCATATCAATTAGCAAAAATACACACTGTCTATGTTAACCTCAAGATTAAACACCCATAATGAAGGGAAATCTAACAGGAGGCTCATGACAATTTTTTAGATGTGCTGAGCTTTCAGTATCATTGTTTTATAGATTTTAGATTATTCAAATTACAGTAAAAATGACTCAAATTAGGCCATCTCTTCAAATTAATTTGGATGTTTTATTGAATTTAAGGATACTAATGGAGTAGAATTAGGAGTCAGTTAGGAGGGGTTAGAAAGATGCTAGTAAAAATTAAAATAGGCACTCTCTCTTCTTTTTGAAAATGTCTACTAATAAAGGTACCTAGAATTTATGATAACCTTGCTCAAATTACTGCTTGATCCTTCTTAGTTGTATATTATAATCTTGTGTACACAACAGATGCATATCCGTACGTGGTTAATTACTTCTAGTAATTAGCATTGGTTAATTACTTCTGTGCTTCAGGTAATATCCTAGGTTCTATGGGAAGAAACAGGTAAGGATTGACTCTGCCATTTAGAAGGTTATCACTGAGACTTTACTTTTTAGTTAGTTGAAAGGTTTTTAACCATCTCAATGACCCCTCTCACCCATTATGGACTTACTTTTGCATGTCAAATTGAAATTTGCAACCCATCTAAACCCACTAGTTTACAACACTGTGTGTTTTTGAACTGATTAGTAATTGTTAACATATAAAACTAATCTTTAATATATTCAGAATAATATCTACTATTTAATTTTATGTATAAAGTACTAGGCTAAGATATTTGCATACATAATTCATTCATTTAGCAAGTATTATTGAACACCTACCATTCTGAGCTACTAGGTTGTGCTGAAGATACAAAAGGGATGATGGAGGTACTTTTCAAGCTGCCATGTATTCAAGGAGGGATATATGTTCATAAAATAAGAGCCATAGTACAAAGAAAACAGTGACAAGGCAGGATCATGTACAATATTGGATACAATTCCTCCACATTTTCATTCAAAATTAGTAGAAATGTCATGCATTTCCTTTGCAGAGTTTCTTCTGCCGCTAAATTGCAAAACAAACAAAATCTTCATTTGGTTCAAAGTGATGGATTCTATCTACCATAACCAACTTGTTCATGTTCTGTAACAGGTTGAGTCTACTTTTCTGACACATGGAATGATAAAGACTATAGAAAAAGATAATACCCAAGTAGCACTTCCAATCATACTCTTACTGTTTCTGTCCTGTTTTATAGCATTTTAGTTGTTGAAACAAAACCTATAGATCTTCTTTCTTGTTCCTTTTGTGATTCCTGTTCCTTTTGCTTCCTATTTTTGGACAGGAGGAGGGACTTAAAACATTTAAATGCAATCAGAGTGAACAAAGTCCAAAACTGTGCTTTCAATTTCACCCTTCAGATTTCTTGTATAACATGTTGGTTGTCAGTCCTAGTTCTCAGAAATGTCATGAGCTTGTTACTGAAGCTTTATTGGTGTTTGCAAGCTTACTTTTAGAAGTCGAATTATTAGTTTCTGACCTTGAATTCTACTTACCATATATCTCTCTCAATCAGTGTATCTATATCTATATTTCTTCTGAAATGGATACAGACAGAGAAGGAACACCATAATTTAGTAACTCATAACCTGGCATTTTGAATCAAGACAATCTTGGTTCAATTTATAACTCATTACCTTCTATAAATACCCATGTTCTTCCATTGTCTATTTGGTATTGTGAGAATTAAGATGATATGTAGATTGTGATATTTCAATACAATTAATTATATGGAATTATATAAAATTATAAGATATTCATGTACAGCACTTTATCCAATGTCTAACACTGAATTGATATTCTACAAACTTTAGCTTTATTATTATTTACTTAAGTATATTAAAATTTATAAAAGTACTTTTAAAACTATAAATGATTACATAAATGTAAGGTATGATAGATAGCATCAGTGGAGTGTAGTAATGCATCTTTCACTCATTCTGATGTTCATTCATTCACTTAGCTGAACTTGATGTCCTGAAATTCATAACCATGGTAGAGCAAGTTTTAACTGTTAATATAGGAAATTGGAAGAGATCATTGATCTCCTTAACAGTAATTTTAAAAAGCTGACTGAGCTACAAAGTAACAGTTCTTGAAATCTCATCAAAGCTCTTTGGACCCAAAGAAACCTAAATAGATGAAAGTTCTGAAACCAATAAGATTGTCATAGCAGAAGAGAGCTTTGGGGACTGCCATCATTGTGCGCAGCATTGCGTGGAAAATGAATCTATATACAGGAGGATGAGGAGAATCAAGATACTGTAGAGGAGCTTTAGCCCCATACAGACTGCCACCATAAATTAGAATCTTGAGGGGTCCCATACATAAAAGGAATCTGCATCAACTTGCCAATACTTACACACAGGCCTCCACTAAATGAAGCAGAAGGGGGGTTGTTTTTTCAAAGCTGAGGACTGCAGAAGAGATTGCAGAGATTAAGAGCCACAGGTTATACCTATGAGGTAAATAGGCCTTTCACAGGGATTGTCCTCTCAGAAGGCAGGAGTAAGGGAGGCGATCTGAGTGTAAGCGACCAGTGGCATCCCCAACGTTCATCTGCAATAATTGATATGCAGCTGGAGCACCTGCCAGACATTGTACACCTTCAAGGGGTGTCAGAACACCTTTGAAAGAAAGGGCAGAGGAGGAACAATAATACGGTGTAAAGAGAGTCCCTTAGACTCAAAGAAAACAAAACAGGGGCCAGTAGGTGCTGTGGTGGTTAAGGTGTTAGACTCCCACATGGCCCACTACATTTCAAATCCTGGACCCAGTGCCTTGAAAAGCATGCCAGGTACATGTGCATTCTCCTCCCAAAAATCCCAGGAGTAGAATGAAGGAAAAGGGATTTTTGCATGGCCATCTTCCCTGGGGAGTGATTTCTCACTTTCCTTTTGTGTCTCTCTGGCAAGCACACACACCCTAGGAAAAAACCTAAGGAAAAAAAAAAAATGAGGAGGAACAGGAGAGTAAAAGTTACCACCCAGTGACAAAAAGAAAAAGAAAGGAGAAAAGAAAGAACACTGGTAGCGTAGAAGAAAAGAAAGCACTGGTAACATAGAAGAAAAGAAAAAACACTGGTAGCGTACTCTTCTAGAACTGTGGAAGCAGACATCTCAGTTGTGGAAAAACAGGAAGATCCCGAGCGTTTTAATTGTGCTCAGTTTTTAGCCCCACCCAGAGACAAGGACCCGACTTTACTCCCAAACATTTGCAGGTGGTACTAGAAGAATCAGACGAAATCTGTAATGAATCTCAACGGCATGTCAGATTGACTGCTTTCACTCAAATTGCCTGGCAGAAAAAAAGGTTTGCTTTAGGGACACCAGTCTCATATAGAGGTGGAGATTACAGGTCACAGAAGAAAAGAAAGTGACAATTGATCAAGGGAAGAAAAGTCAGTGCCATCAGTATAAGAAATTGTTCAGATATGGAAGTTGTAATAACAAATAGAAGTAAAATAGCTATGACAAAAGGCTAAAGATTCAGTGAAAGAGTATGCCTAAAAATGTTAAATTTCAGCAATGACATGAAAACTACAAAACAGAAAAAAATAGAAACACTAGAAATATATTATTATTTTGAAAAAACCATCAAAAGTGAGGGAGGAATTCTGTATTGGGTGAACCTACACTTAAAAATATGGAGGCAAAATAAGGATATTCTCAAACAAACAGAAGATGAGATCATTTGTTTTCAGCATACTACACTTCAAAAAATTGTTAACAGAATTTCTTTGGACTGAAGAGAAATGATACCTGATAGAGTTCTGGATCTGTAAGAAAGAATAGAGAACATTAATAAGGGAACATATCTGCATAAATGTAAGCAAGAAATTGACTTTTTTTTTTTTTTGAGAGATTTTTTGCTATAGGGCGCGTGCGCTCGCCAGACAGAGAGAGACATAGAGACAGAAAGCGAGAAATCACCCCCCAGAGGGGATGGTCACGCCGCAATCCCTTCTCCTCCATTCTCCTCTCGGGATCTTGGGCACACACGCACACGCGCCCGGCGTGAGTTCTAAGCCACCGGGTACAGGAAGCGAACCGCGGTCGACTACGTGGGAGTCCAGCGACATAGCCATTACGCTAACTGCTAGTTCCCGAAATTGACTATTTAAAGCAGCATCATATCAATGTTTTGTGAGGCTTGGCATATATAAAGTAAAATATAAAATATTAAGAACACAGACTATGAAAAGAGAATAAGTAAAATTATATAGGTGTATGTTCTTTATATGAGTCACATGGTGTTTTCTTTTTTTATCTTAAAGTACATATTGTAATTTCTCTAGCAATGACCAAGAAAAAGCACATAAGATATAGTTACAAGTTTGAGTGGGGGGATGTGTATATAAATAGAGAGGAAGAATACTACAAATGATGTAATTATCACACTAAAGGAATAGAAGAACAAAAGCAAATGCTATAAGTATAAAATAAAAGATAAGAAAAAATTGAAGCAATCATATTATTAATAATATTAGATGTAACTGAACTCTATAATAAAATATTTCTTAAAAATGTCTATAATCTATTTAAAAGAAAAAGAATAGAATACTGAAGTTTTTAAAAATAAAAATATGACGTAAGATCAATTAAATAAAATACACCTTAATTATTAAGATAGATGGGATGAAAGTAAATGGGTGAAAAAAAAACCAATAACAGAAAACCAGTTCAGTATAAGAACACTGACATGGCTATAGTAACATCAGATAAGATAGAAATCAAAAGTAAGGAAAAAAACTAAAGATATACAGAGACATTCATAATGTAAATAGAAAATGTTGACCTTATCTACCCTACCCTCTCCCACCCCCCAATAAAAGAAAAGGAAAAAAAATGTATATGTGCATATCTATCCAGTCAAAGACATTACCATACATATTATAATCAACAGATTTCTTTCCATTTTGGATCTCTTAAATGTTTTGTTTCTTTCTTCTTGCCCTTGATTTCCTCCCTCTCCCCCTCTCCCAATTCTCCCCCTCCTCCCCCACTCTCTCCAGTATCATCATTGCTCTCCATGCTTTTATATCGTCCAATCATTCATTCTATTTTTTAACAGTGTAACAACTATTTATATAGTATTTACATTGTATTAGGTATTATCAGCAATCTAGACATGATTTAAACTATACAGAAGATTTACACAGGTTATATGCAAATACTCTCCATTTTTTTAAGTTTATATATTTTTTCTTCTACATTTTGCTTTATTTTTTTAACCTCGATTCCCTACTTCTCATCCTCTGTCATTTCCCACCCTTCTCCCACACTGTCTCTGATATCTATGGTTGCTTTCCATATGTTGCAATTTACATGTTTAAGCATCCTCTCTTAGTAACTGATAATAAGCACAGCAAAAATCAATAAAGGTATAGAATATATTACCAAGTATCTGATTGATATTGATAGAACACTACACCCAGCAACTGCAGAAAATTAATATATGAGACATGATATGGAAAGTATTCTCAGTATGCATATTTAACAGAAGTCTAGAATGCATAAAGAACTCTTTCAACTCACAAGTAAGTTTGTGACAATGCAGTAAAGAAGGCACAGGTGGGGACCAGCAGTTAGCATAATGGCTATGTGGCTGGACTCCCACCTAGTCGACTGCGGTTCGCATCCCAGACCCGGTGGCTTAAAACTCACGCCGGGCGCGTGTGCGTGCGTGCCCAAGATCCCAGGAGGAGAATGGAGGAGAAGGGATTGCGGCGTGGCCATCCCCCCTGGGGGGTGATTTCCTGCTTTCTGTCTCTCTGTCTCTCTCTGTCTGTCTGGCAAGCGCACGTGCCCTATAACAAAAACCTCTCCAAAAAAAAAAAAAAAAAAAAAAGGCACAAGCGATATGGACAGCCTTCTAACCAAATAACATATTCAGGTAGTCAATAAACCCACAAGAAGATGCTTACAAGAGTATTAAGAGAAAGGACAGCTAATACATGTGAAACTTGGACAAAAACTTGGGGCCACCAGGCAGGGTAATGGTTTAGGCACTAGACTCCCACATAACCGACCATGGTTCAAGTCCTGAATGTGGTGGCTCACTTTCTCATTTTCTCTCTCTCCCAAATTGGGTCCTATAGCAAAATTTTAAAATAATAATAAATTAAATAATTCTAAAAAAAACTTGAACAAAAACTTAACAGACTGTAGAAAATAAAATACACAAATGGCCAACAAGCCTGAAAGTATTCAACATGAATGATCAGCAGAAATTTTTAATGAAAACCACTTTAAGACTGCTGACGTGGCTTATTTGGTTCATGTCTTGTAGACTTTTAGTGTTGGCAGTCTTTATTTAAGCCACATCAAAAGACAGCCAACACTTAGTCTGTGAGACGTGGACAAATAGAACTCTCATAACTTTCTGATGTGAGTGCAAAATGGTACAATGGCAGCAAAACTGTTTTTTTGTTTTGAAATAAAGTTAAACATACATCTATACTACTCCTCAGAAATATCTCTATTAGGTGGTACATGAGCTCATCCTCAACCTTGGGTTTCAGAGTAAATTGACTGGACTCATATTAATACAAATTGAATAAAGATGCTGTTTATATTAGCAATTAAATTTTATGTTTATTTGTAAATGTATGTTAGAGTTAGTTAGCTGAATATTTTAGGAATGAACACAATATGTTTGCTGTATCACCTAGCAACACTGAATTTTGCTATTATAAATAAGAAAAACAAATCAGTTTGATGAATCATATGAAAAGTTAAGCATAGATAACAAGTAATCTAATATCTCATGTGCTCAATTTGGAACTTAAAGGATGTAGTAAATATAGAAAATGAGTAAGAAAATAGTTTTATAAACCACAAGCCGAATGAATCTATAATATGTATTAAATATTAGATTGAAAGTAAATTGGTAATATATGACATTTTATTTGTAGCTAAAATATATGGAAATACCATCTTAAGGTGTGTTGCCATTCTCCCTCCCGGGCGATCCCTAAATTGGTCAGTTATTGGTGACATTGGTTACATTCTGACTAGAGTGATAATGATACCTCAAAAAAAGGCTCCACCTTGACCTATTCTTTCCAATAATCCTCAGAGAAAGGTGTGTTTTGAGGGATTATTACTGGATTTTTAGAAGAAAATATTTTAACTTCTACCTATGTGAACTTTGTCTCATTATTCTTACATTTCTATTTTAATTATTTTATAATGTGAATAATGTCTAGATAGAACATATATTTACTTAATCTTAAACAGGTTGTGGGAAAAGTCATGACACATTTTTGCATAGAAGAAAGACATGACTTTTCTGAAAACCCAATATAGCAGTAAATATTTGGGAGCTTAGATAAACGTATTTTTTCCTGATAAGGACTACTATGAAAAACATAATGATTAGTACTTCTGAATAAATTTTCCTCAGGAGATAGTAACTACAGAGTCTTGTAACAGAAACACATAAAAGTATTTCCAAAGAAGAATTTCCCTAAGATATGTACACTATCATCCTTCTCAGCTGTTTTAAATTTTTGTGATTTCTATTCTAAATATCTGCTTTATATAGGAATAGGAGGGGGGTTAGATTTTATAAATGTGTGGTTTATAACATAAAACTTATCACATTGTTTTCAAGATATAAAACCTTCTGTGATAGGGGCTAGATTAAGCAGTGCTCAAACACAATATTTCGCAAGGCTGACCCTCATGGGAAGGGTCCAGGTGCCCATTCAGAGACTCCTGAGTGTACCAGGCTGACGGGTGCCCATAATCTAGGCTTGGCTGAGAGTTGAGTGTGGATTGCAGTGTCAAGATCCTATTGGGGATGCACATTCTCTCTCTCTCTCTCTCTTGCTCATAGAAGAAATAAGCACATTTTAAAATAATTAAAAAAAAAACCCTTCTGCTATATTCAAAAACTCTGAGGGATCACCATACAGCCATCTCAGCAAATTCCACTGCTGCTTGGCAGCAGAGGAGTGAAAGCCAGTTATTTCAGCTGAAGTCATCACTTGCTTTCCATACCTATTTCGTGTATCCTTTGGCCAAAAAAAACTAACACATTAAAGAAGCCAAGAAATCATTTCCAGCTCATAAGACTCATTCTCATTACCAATGAGGATTCATTTTCTCCCATAACCAATCTGATCAATGACTGGTTAAAAGTTTAGATCAAGAACTATTACCAATGGGAGCCATATTCATTTCAGGGAAGGAAATTAACACCATATCGGACACATATAGAGCAAGTGTGACTTGGAAAATACCATAATAGTTTTACTATATGCTTCAGTTTTCTGCTTATATAATGTTAATGCTTCTTTCTTTGGCTTTTTAAATATTCCACAAATACATTCTTTCTGAATTCTGTTTGAAATCTAAGTCAATGTTTTCTTTTTTTATAATTTAATTTAATTTTATTACTTTTTTTGATACATTCAATCACATTTTTTAGCTTACAAGGTGACCATTTCAATATGTGAATATTTCTCCCCGGTCCAGTTGATCAAAATATAACAAAAAAACCTCCCTGTCTCAACAGTGCTGTCTCCGTATTCCTCCTCCAAATGTTTTTCCCCAGGACCCACCCCTCCGCACACCCCACAACTGGCATTCACACCCATCTCTTGTGTTTGTACATCCTTTCGCCCGTCAGTCAATATTTTCTATACCTGGGATGAATAACTATGCCCTCTGGGACCAGCAGTTAGTGTAATGGCTATGTCACTGGAGTCCCAAGTAGTCAACCACGGTTCGAGTCCCGGACCCGGTGGCTTGAAACTCACGCCGGGTTCGTGTGTGCCCATGATCCCGAGAGAAGAATGGAGGAGAAGGGATTGCGGCGTGGCCATCCCCCCTAGGGAGTGATTTCTCGCTTTCTGTCTCTCTGTCTCGCTGTCTGTCTGGCGAGTGCACGTGCCCTATAGCAAAAAATACTCTCCAATAAATAAATAAATAAATACTTATGCCCTCTGCAAAGTTTTAGTATATAAGGTTTTATATGGCTGCTCTAAGAAATTGCATTTTGAGGCCAGCAGGTGGTATGGTGGTTAAAGCAGCTGGATTCCCACATGGCTAACTGCAGTTCAAGTCCTGGGCCCAGTTACTTGACACTCATGCTGGGCACGTGTGTGTGTGCCCAAAATCCAAGAGGAGAGGAGAGAATAAGGGATTGTGGCTTGATCATACCCCTTTGGGGGATGATTTCTCACTTTTCCTTTCTCTGTCTCTCTCCTCTCCAGCAAATGCACATACCCTATGGCAAAAAGAAAAAAAAATTAAAAAGAAAAAAAAATTGTGTTTTAATAGACTTACATTAGGGTACAAGAAATCAAATATTCAATGACTTTCTATAAAATTAATTTTTGTGGCTAGGTTTCTCCTAGTAAATCAATCACAGAGCCACTGATGATACTGGATTGTTTCTAAAACTGAAGTGTTTTATGGATTAGGGATCACTAAGATATTTTCTTACTGGAAGAAAGGAGAGGAAACTACTCTAGCAGATAGCTCCATGAGAGTCTAATTTGGCTTAAACTGCATTGAGAATTTGTCTCAGAATATCTGGTCTATCAATAAAGTTTTGGCACCGATACTCCTTTTCATGCTTAAGAAACAAGTAAAGAACAGTAGAGTTCAAGGTAAACAAATTGTTCCTAGTAGTAATGATAAGTAACATAAAATGTCAAAGAAAATGAATGCTCTCCTGTTATAATACCTATGAATCCCAACACCCCGTTGTGGATAAGTGATCATCTTTTATCCCATTGATGAGAAGCTAGAAATGAGGAGAAAAGGAAAGAACCCAAAATGTCTGCCTCTCATAGAGGCAGGCATATTATATGATTCAGAAGTTAGTCTTGCCTGCAGCTTCCTTGTAGACCTTATTTCACAACTCTCTTCCTATGTATTAAGAGAGTTGAAGAGAAGTATAAAACAAAAACAAAAACAAAAAAACAGAAATACTGCTGATAGGATGCAAAGGAAAACGGAAATTGCCTCCATTTAGCCCAGAAAGAACTCATACATTTCTCCCTAATTCCAGACTGTGTTTTCAATGCGTCCAGGGGACTCATTTAGACATCAAACTGCTGGTAAGGAGGCAGTGTTTGCCTCTCAGAAAATAATGCACACTTATGCTAAATCAGAGCTACTCACGGCAAATATTAGGAGTGTTTCTGTTTCATGGTTGAGGTGAGAAACACAGGAGCCTGCCTCTGTGGCTCAGCTGAGGCAGCCTCATTTATTTTCTATCAGTTTCAAGGAGAGAGACACAACCTATAGAGAGAACTTTGAATTGAGCCTAAACTTAATCAGTCATTAGATAAACTATAGATTACAGAGAGCAAAATTTAAATTTCATTCTATAGTTAAAACTATAGAAAGATCATTTACTGGAAAGAATATAAAGATGATAACTACATTAAAGGAAAAATATTCAGAATCATTAGCTATCCAAAACTGTGAATGAAGCTGATCCACACGTAATTTAACTGCTCACTCAAACGAACTTCAACACACTTGAGAGGAAGTCAACTAAACTCCAACCCTGAATGATACAATATTAACAGCATGCAGTTAATAAGCAAGAGAATTAATATAATTGCTTGTTAGTCGGTCTTTAATACAATTAGTAAACACTCAAAGAATCAGGAAAAAAATGAATCATAAACAAGGAGAATGTAATAACAGAAATAATGGAGCTGTAAGAATTGACAGACAAGTATTTTAAAAGAGTTATTTTGTGGCCGGCAGGTGGCATGGTGGTTACAATGGCTGGATGGCACATGGCCTATTGTGCAGTTTGAATCCTGGACTCAGTAGCTTGAAAAAATCATGCATACATGTGCATGCTCAAAATCCCTAGATGAGACTGGGAGAGAAGGGATTGCTTCATGGCCATCCCCCTGGGGAGTGTGGAGAGTGATTGCTCACTTTCTCTCTTTCTGCTTCTCTCTGGCAAGCACACAAATCCTATAGCAAAAAAAAAAAAAAAAAAAAAAAAAAAAAAAAAAAAATCTTACTGTAAATATACTTGAGGATTTAAATAAAACATAATCAGCCAACAGATGATGTGGTAATTAAGGTGCTGGACTCCCAAATGGCCGACCATGGTTCAAGTCTTGAACCTGATGACTTGCTCTCTCACTTTCTCTCTCTCTCTTTCCTTTGCTCATCAAATTAAATAATAATAATAAATTAAAATAAATAAATAAATCGTAAAAAATAAATTAGTAAAATAATAAATAAAAAATAAATAGGGACCAGCAGTTGCCATAATGGCTATGTTACTAGACTCCCATATAGTGGACCGCAGTTTGAGTCCCAGACCTGGCAGCTTAAACTCAGGCCGAACATGTGTGCATGCATGCCCAAGATCCCAAGAGGAGAATGGAGGAGGTTACGGCATGGCCACCCCCTGGGGAGTTATTTCTCGCTTTCTTTCTCTGTTTCTCTCTTTCTGGTGAGTGTACGCACCCTATAGCAAAACCCTCTCAAAAAAACAAGAATAAATAAAATGTAATTATAATTAATAAATAAATTGAAGAAATATGAAAGTAACAAATAACAAAGAAAAAAAGTTTAATATCTAAAGTTAAAAATACACTGATGATACTTAATATAAATTATACTACAGAAAATGAGATAAGAAATGTATACAAGTTGAAACTAACCAAACTAAAGGACATGAAGAAAACTATGTTGGGAAAAATATGAATGTCTCCTTAGTAGCCTGTGAAATACTACCAAGCAGTAAACTATGTATAACTGAAGCCATAATGACTAACAAAGTCTCAAATTTGTTCAAAAGTATAAAACAAAAAATTAAAGAAGCTTCTGAATTAAGATCAGATATACAGAGATCTAACTACATCAAAGCCTTGCAGAAAAGCAGTTATGAAGAGACATTTAAAATAAACAAGACTAAAAAAATGCATATTGCAAGGACAGATCAGAGATTTCTCACCAGAAAAATATAAACCACAAGAAAATGGAATGTCATCTTTAAAGTGATGGTCTGAAAATTCAAACAAGAATCTGTATCTGGCAAACACAATGAAAGTGAAATAAAGAATTTCCAGGCAACAAAGGATAAATAAAATGCTATAACTAAAGAAAAAATAGCATAAGTAAAAGGTATCTTCAAAAATGAAATGAAGGGAGCCAGCAGTTAGCGTAATGGCTATGTCGCTGGACTCCCACGTAGTCGACCGTGGTTCGCGTCCCGGACCTGGTGGCTTAAAACTCATGCCGGGTTGCGTGTCCGTGCATGCCTAAGATACCGAGAGGAGAATGGAGGAGAAGGGATTGCGGCGTGACCATCCCCCCTGGGGGGTGATTTCTCGCTTTCTGTCTCTATGTCTCTCTCTGTCTGGCGAGCGTACACACCCTATAGCGAAAAAACCTCTCCAAAAAAAAACATGAAATGAAAATACAAGAATTATAAACATATGGGTAAATATAAAATATTTTTAAAGGTTTTAAGTGACTCACTAAAGCAAACATTAAAAAGGTATAGATCTATTCTGTGTTTTTGAAAACATATTGCAGTGGGAACCAGCAGCTAGCGTAATGGCTATGTCGCTGGACTCCCATGTAGTCAACCGCGGTTCGCGTCCTGGACCCGGTGGCTTAAAACTCACACCGGGCGCGTGTGCGTGCGTGCTCAAGATCCCAAGAGGAGGATCGAGGAGAAGGGATTGCAGCGTGACCATCCTCCCTGGGGGGTGATTTCTCGCTTTCTGTCTCTCTGTCTCTCTCTGTCTGTCTGGCGAGCGCACGCACCCTATAGTGAAAATCTCTCCAAAAAAAAAAAAAAAAAAAAAAAAAACATATTGCAGTATAATATATGGTAACAACAGCAAAGGAAGAGTCAACTGGAAATATACTAACATAAATTTCCTAGATTATTTCTAAAATGACATAGTATATACTTCACTATAGACTGTGATATAGTAAAGGTACATAATGTCAATTATAGAATAGTCTGAAAAAGGTGTGTAGATAATAAGCCAATAATGAGTAAAATATGTAACATATAATATTAAAAGTTTCTATTTTTCTATCAAACAAAACAAAAAATAATACACAGAAAAAACAAGGCCAAGAAGAATAGAATGTAAGGCATATAGAAAATAAAGCATAATAATGGATTTAAATAAGAAATATTGATAATTACATTCAATGTAAATATTAGGCTCATTGCAGTTCAAAGGGAGAGTATTATACTTGGTAAAGAATCATGACCAACCGTGTACTCTTTTAAAGAAATATGCTATAAAAATAAATATACAAATAAAAGCAAAGAAATGGAAGAGAATATGTCCTCTGTACACTAATGAAAAAAGACCTAGAATGATTCTACTACCATCACAAATGTAATTTCAGGACAAAGGATAGTGCTAGAAAATTCTAAATGTGTATGAACTTTATTACAAAAGTTGACAAGGAATAATAAACTAAAACTGACAGTACCGAAAAGGGAAATACGTAAATTCACAATTACCATTGAAGAATTCAACAATCTTGTTTCAGTAATCAATAGATCAAGTAGACAGAAAATCAGTAAGTATACAGAAGACTTGAACAATGCTGTCAGCCAATCTGTCCTAATTAACATTTACAGAACGATTCATTTAAAATAGCCAAGTACACATCCTTTTGAAGAGTGCCTGGGGCACATTCCAAATACAGACCATTTGTTGGATCACAAAATAACTCTTGATCAGTTTGTCAATGGATCTGGGACCAGCAGATGGTGTAATGATTACATCACTGGACTCCCACATAGTTGATCCCTGAGTCCCAGATTCGGAGGTTTAGTGTGTGTGCATGCGTGCCCAAGATCCCAAGAGGAAAATGGAGAAGAGATTCCAGTGTGGCCATCTCCCTTGGGGAAGGTGATTTCTTGCTTTCCGTCCCTCTGTCTCCGGTGAGCCCACGTGCTCTATAGCAAAAATCTCTCCAAGGGAAAAAATAAAAAAGAATAAAATGATGTTGAAGATGTTCTCTAATAATGATGGTATAAAATTATATCTACATAAGCATATCTTGAAAATCATAAATATTTGTAAGTTCAACAAAATGACTTCTAAATAGTTTTGTAAAGAATATATCACAAGAAAAATTTTAAAATATTTTATAGAGAATTGACAATAAATATTCAATATATCAAATTTGTGAGTCACAGCTAAAGTAAGGTTTAGATGGAAAAGTTTAGCTTTAAATGTCTACATTAAAATAAATAAAAGGGTGACCAGCAGATGGTGTAGCCGTTACATCTCTGGACTCCCACATGATCAACCAGTTCAAGTCCTGGAACCAGAGACTTGAAATTCACTCTGAGCAAGTGTGCACACATGCCCAAGATCCCAGGAGGAGAATGGAGGATTTGGGATAATGGAGAAGGCATCACTGCTGGTGGGTGATTTCTCACATTCCCTCTCATTGTCTCTGTCTCTCTTTTTCTCTCTGGTGAGCACATATGCCCTAAGGCAAACCTCTTTTAAAAAAATAGACAAATGGGCTTCTAGAAATATTTAAGAAACAGGTCCAATTGTGGTGGTGCACACTACTAAGGTCCTGTGCTATATAGGCTGGTCCACATGAAAGGCCCAGGTTTAATTAATGGTCCAACCCAAAGGCCAGGCACCATGACATGGGTTTATAATCTCAGCAACTCAAGGAGGCTGAGACTGGAGGTTCACAATATCGAGGCTGGACTAAGTAGTGAGAGAACCTGTTGAAAGAAGAAAGAAAGAGAGAGAGAGAGAGAGAGAGAGAGAGAGAGAAAGAAAGAGAAAGAGAGAGAGAGAGAAAGAAAGAAAAAAAGAAGAAGAAAGGAAGGAAGAAAGGAAAGAAGAACAAAGAAAGAAAGAGAAAAAGAAAAAGAAAATGAAAAAAGGGAGAAGCAATAAAAAATTAAAAAAAAAAAAAAAAAAGAGTAAGCTCAGCCCAGTGGCACAGGTGGCAGATAGAACTCTGCAAAGAGGGATCATTTGGAACCATGGACAGAGCCCTGGGCTGAGCACACACCCATGGTCCTGGCTGCCTGGAAGCCTGTAGAAGGGAATACATAGCCACAAATAAGTAAATTTTAAATGCACAGATACAAAAGTTAAATAATATTTTTAAAACAACACAGTCGACAAAACACTCATTAGAATGATTAGAAATAAAAGTAAGATAGTAATTGTTATTACTATTAAAGATGAAAGATGGATCTCAACAGAGATTTGATCAACGAAAAAGGATAATAGCATGTTAGGAAGTTTATAAAATCTGTGAAAATTTTAAATATAAAAATTGTCAAGAGAAAAATAGATCATTATTAAAAATGCTGTTCCTATTAGTTTCTATATGTAATTAAGCTGTCATCAGCAAAATTAAAAAACAAAACTAAAAAATAAACTAATATTAACCATCAAAATTAAATTGTTTAAATGAATTCTACACACATTAAAGAGTACAGAAAGTCATTTCTAAACAAACTTTTTTCAGAAAATAGACAATGAAAAACATTCAAACATCATTTTATGAGGCCAGGATAAATAAATAAATATCTTAAAGGAAGGTCCAAAAAGAAGACTAGTAATTGACAGGTTGAAATATTAATAGAGATTTGAAAATCTGATTTTTCACCTCCTCAAGTTACTTTACAAATAATGTATTTCTAACAATAGTGACCATGATATTTTTATGTAACTAGGATATATCACTCCTTTTGTTTGATTCATTTGTAGTACCTATATATTATTAATGCTATATACCAAATTTATTTTTGACCAAATTTAATGGTTTTTCAATGTCCAACTCTTTAAATTATTGGGTATCCTTAGTCAAGATATTCCAAGACCCTGCCTTTAATCATCTCAAAAAAATATATATATATAGGCTATATTGAGCCAACTGGTTGCATGGTTGTTAAGGCGAATGGATCCTACATAGCCACTGCACCACGTGGGTCCTGAACCCAGCAGCTCGGAAAACATAATGGGCGTGTATGCATGCATGTCTAAAATCCCAAGAGAAGAATGGACAAGAGGAGAGAGGAGAATGGAAGAGAAGAAATTTTAGCATGGTCATCCCCCCTAGGGTGTGCTTTCTCACTTTCTCTCTCTCTCTTTCTCTCTCTCTCTCTCTCTCTCTCTCTCTCTCTCTCTCTCTCTCTCATCTCTCTCCAGCAGGGGCACACATATCCCTAAAGAAAAAGAGAAAAGAGAGATGATATATAGGCAATATTAGAATTAAAAATAGTTGGGACCAGAAGTTAGCGTAATGGCTATGTCGCTGGACTCCCATGTAGTTGACCGCAGCTCGAGTCCCTGACCCAGTGGCTTAAACTCATGCCAGGCGCGTGTGCATGTGTGCATGTGTGCCCAAGATACAGAGAGGAGAAAGGAGGAGAAGGAATTGCGGCGTGGCCGGAGGGTGATTTCTTGCTTTCTGTCTCTCTCTCTCTTTCTGGTGAGTGCATGTGCCCTATGGCAAAAACCTCTCCAAAAAAATAGTTTCCATACTGAGTGCTTGATGTGTGTCACACTCTAAGATAAGGTATTTTGCACATACCATCTCTCTTAAATTTTTGCAGTAACATTATTTAGAAAGAAAAAGAAGAGTGAAAAAGGAAAGAAAGTAAGAACAAAGAGAGAGATAAAGAAGAAAGGAAGAAAGGAAGAGAGAGAGGGAAGGAAGGAAGGAAGGAAGGAAGGAAGGAAGGAAGGGAAGAAGAAAAAGAATGAAATTCCTTTCACAGTTGATAAAATTGGTTCAAGGTATATTTAGCCTACTCAATACTAAATTCATGTTAAGGTCTATCTTTTTTTTTTTTTTTTTTTTTTTTTTTTTTTTTTTTTTTTTTTTTTGAGAGGTTTTTCGCTATAGGGCGCGTGCGCTCGCCAGACAGAGAGAGACATAGAGACAGAAAGCGAGAAATCACCCCCCAGGGGGGATGGTCACGCCGCAATCCCTTCTCCTCCATTCTCCTCTCGGGATCTTGGGCACGCACGCACACGCGCCCACCGTGAGTTGTAAGCCACCGGGTCCGAGACGCGAACCGCGGTCGACTACGTGGGAGTCCAGCGACATAGCCATTACGCTAACTGCTGGTTCCCTTAAGGTCTATCTTGATCACCGCACATCTTTGCTACCATGTGCTGGAATACAACCACCAAAATCTTATGGGGCGGGGGAGGGCAGCAGGCAGCATGGGGGTTGAGACTTTGGACTCCCAAATGGCTGACCTCGGTTCAACTTCCAGACATGGCAGCTTGCTTTCTCACTTTCTCTCTCTCTCTCTCTTTCTCTAGCTCTCTCAGTGTCTTTTTCTGGTGAAATTAAATACTAATAATAATAAAATAAAGATAAAAAATCTTATCTGGAAAAGCAGAAATAATATTCTATAAGTAGTTAGAAATGTTAAATGCTTAAATTGCATTATTTCAGAGGTGATAGAAAGATTCTCTTTTCCTGTCTTTTATGGTGCTGACTATATTTAGGTATACCTTGCTGTTATGTTGAGAAACAGATCAACATTAAAATGAGACTATAAAGATGGTGTCTTAGTGTGAATTATTTGCTATTTAGCTGAAAATAGGGCTCGGATAACTACCAGTAAGAAATGATAAATTGTGTGAGGATAAGTAGATTTCCCAAAGTACATCCCCCAATTTCACATATTTTTAATGTTAGAGCAGCCACAAATAGAGGCATAATAGATACTCATTTTTCACATTTATAAGAGAAAAAAATAGAATCTCGTTGATGAGTAAACACAAACAGCTCATATACTCTGAAGCTAGGTTGTATTTAGATTCTCTCACAGGTGATGAAATAGAAACTTGCGTGGGTCCTAAGAAATTGCCTCTGCACAAAGAATTTAGCGACTAGGAGTGAGGTACTATTTCAGCTTTGTTTTTGTTTTTGTTTTTTGGGGGGAAGGAGTAGGAAGAGACAGTGAATATTAGGTTTTATTTTTTTGTTTTTGTTTTATTTTCAGGAAGAATTCTTATAATTATTCAGCTGCTATAAATATCCTCTCTTTTTCCATCAGAATGACTTGATCTGGGAAAACAAAAAGAGAAGGACCATGTCTGGAAGAAAGTCCGCTAACATACTGAATGTGTGTTACTGCTTTCCCGTCTTTGCCGTGGCCAACATCGTAATTTATTCCTCTCTGGATCTCAGTGAGCTCCTATGCTGTGACACAGTCCTTCACAGCATCTTCAAAAGGTTCATGGGAATGCATATTATGAAAAACTATGCACAGACTTCAAAATTCTTTTGCACTGAAACAAACTGGTACTTTCATTCCTTTATTCCATGAAATTTTTTTTTTTTTTTTTTTTTTTGGAGAGGTTTTTTTTTTTTTTTTGCTATAGGGCGCGTGCGCTCGCCAGACAGACAGAGAGAGACAGAGAGATAGAAAGCGAGAAATCACCCCCCCAGGGGGGATGGCCACGCCGCAATCCCTTCTCCTCCATTCTCCTCTCGGGATCTTGGGCACACACGCACACGCGCCCGGCGTGAGTTTAAGCCGCCAGGTCCAGGACTCGAACCGCGATCGACTACGTGGGAGTCCAGCGACATAGCCATTACGCTAACTGCTGGTCCCTATTCCATGAAATTTTTGAAGTCCTCTCATATTCAACACATTGATCAGAAAGTCTCTGCCAGTTAAGGGGTGTTGGTCCCCAAGAGATTAAATGAATATTCTACTGCAACTTAAGTAGAAATTGGACTGCATTCTACAACTGACTATATCAAAAGTATACTACTAATCTTGATAATGAAGCTTACTCTTTACTGTTCTTCCATCATGCCCTCCACGAAAAGAGAATTGAAGGGCCTGTGGATATTGACCTACCAGCTTCTTCCTTGCAACATATTGTGAGTAAAAACAACATCCTAATTACTAGCAATAACTAATTCATAGAAAGTAAACTGTTTCAAGCGTTGTGCTAAGTAATTCCATGGTTTATCTGTAGTTTTATTTACAAGAATATTATGAGAGACCTCAGCTTACATATGAGAAAAACTAGAACAAAAGAAAACATTTATCTGGTAGAACTAGCATAGTTAATGAGTGGCAGAACTGTAATAGAAACCCGTGCAGTCTAAATCCCAAGTTCTTATTTTGAAGAGTTTTTGGGTTTTATTGACAACTACTGTTCTAACATTATACACTCTGATTATGGTTTCTACATCTCTCTCATATACGTGTGTGTCTATACATACATATGTATATATATCCTGCATATTAAAAGGCATCCATAGATACAAATTTATATCTCCTACATAATTATCTCTTGAATTCAATGAAAAAGACTTGCACTTCAATGAAAACAAGAAACAAAGACTTTTTACATGTATTATATAATTGGAACAACAACAAAAAAAAAAAAAACTACAGAGGTGAAGTTTTCCTTTCATGCCTAATCTTAAAAGTCCTTTTTTATAAATAAGATTATGAATGATGCAACTCTTCTTAGTAAAATATTTATTAGTCCAATGGGAACTGGTGCCATATTCACAAAATTATCATTATAAAACATACTGCACTAGAAAAAAGCTAAATATAATGATTATAAATAAACCTTCAATACAGAGATATCAAACAAGAGATCTGAAAAGTAATAAAATAATAGAGTTAAAACATAAAAACAAAAAAAGAGGAATTAACTGAAAGCCTTTATCTCTTACTAATACTTGCAAACAAATGAAGTAGCTTGGATATCAAGAGAAACATTGTTTTCAAAAAAGCAATAAACAATTACTAGGCTTTAAGACTTGTTATCTCAAGAAAGAAGGATGAGGGAACCAGCAGTTAGTGTAATGGCTATGTCACTGGTCTCCCACGTAGTCGACCGTGGTTCGCGTCCTGGACCCGGTAGCTTAAAACTCATGCCAGGCGCGTGTGCGTGCGTGCCCAAGATCCTGAGAGGAGAATGGAGGAGAAGGAATTGTGGCGTTACCATCCCCCCTGGGGGGTGATTTCTCGCTTTCTATCTCTATGTCTCTCTCTCTCTCTGGCTGGCGAGCACACACGCCCTATAGTGAAAACCTCTCCAAAAAAAAAAAAAAAAAGAAAGAAAGACGGATAAGTAAGAAGGATGAGCTGTGGATATTTGAGCACAAATTAAAAGTCTTGAAAATTTTGATGCAGTTGCTGATCCATAAAAGTCTTCTTAAACTTCACCATTATCCAGTTCCTCAGGACTCCGGGCACTTGTGCACTGTGTTTCAGGCTCACCCAGATCTGACCGTGCTTGCCAGGTGTCCTACAGCATTGCAAGGCACTAGTTACTGCTGCACTCAGGCAGTTGGGCCTGGCTTTGCTTCTTTAAATTAACCATTTTTTCAAACACACAAATGGGCAAAACTATTTTTAAAAATATACTATGGATGATAATCAACTAAGGTAGAAAATAATAAATAAGAAAAGATACCACCTTATTACATTAGTTTCAATATTCCCATTTGTGTCAAAATCCTTATCTAGAAAGAGGAACTGTCACCTTGGCTTGAAAGCTGTATAACCATAACCCTTATTTTCAAAACGCACACAGAGAGGTTTAGGGCAAAGGGAGGTACTTCATTTTGATGATTCATATTGATAAGATTCAGTGGGGCAGAAATATTAGCAATTGGATAACACTTGTCCATGTGAGAGAAAGTAGTATTTCCCAGAGAGTAGAAACAATTTCTAGATCTGCTTCTAAAAGTATGTAAGTACAGTTTCAGAGCTGTGAGTTCAGACTGATATAAAAGGCGAAAACTCAAAAGCTAAAGTGAACTGTTCTTGGGATGGCGTAATCTAAACTAGATGATTGTTTTTGAACTTCAGCCTTTGGGAGCAAGCTTTTTCTTTGAATGCATTGAATACTTAGAACTTGATATTTCCTTTTCATTCAATTTGGGGAGAATGTGGAGAAGTAGCACACGTGGATCCGGAAGGGGTAATACAGAAAGAGCTTTTTGGAACCTAGAGAGAAATGCAACACCCAGAAATGTCTATGACAGTAGTTGCCTCATTATCCTCCAAGAGTTCTGCTGCTTTGCATATTAGGACACTCGTATTTATTTTACCTAGTCAACTGTACCCAGGCTGCTTTTCTGGATTTTAGCAGTATATGTAGGGTTTTGTTTTGTTTTGTTTATTTACTTTTTTAACATATCTGTATGCTGCTACTGTATTTAGAAATTACACTTTTATTGGTATGGATAGCTTTGTAGGTGCTCATAGTAAAATAAAGATGTAAGACTTGTTTTCCAGGTCTCTCTAATTATCATTAACATCTTCCAAAGGCTGGCAGTTTCTCACATAAAGTCCAGAGAAAATTTAAGCAAAGGAATTATGAATTTGGGACTTCCTAATAACATATTTTTGAACAAAGTAGAAATTTGAAATAGTCTAGGAATAGGCAGTATCTTAAGAAACTGATCATCACATCGATTAAAAGTAGTTGAAATATTGTGTTGCAAAACAATGGTTCACTGTCAGACAGCAGGCCCAACGCACCTCCGCACCTCCGCACCTCCGCACCTCAGGATATCATTCCCAGCAGTCTTTCTTGAATTGCTTTTCTTCCGAATTCTTCTCCTTGGGAGACTGAAGCTGGAGAGTTTTCTCCAAGCCTTTTGGAAAGAAAAGAAGTTTTTACTTTCTTTCATTTGACACACCAACCTCCACTTCATTTTAGATCTTTTTTCTTGTGTGTGTTGTCTTCATTCTCTGTGGTATTTTTATCTCACATTTAAAATTCCCAGCTGCATACCAGTTTTCGGGAGAAAGCTGAACTCAGTGTCTCTGAATTTTCAATTTCTTTTTCTTTCCTTCACAGATATCATTTTGTGGTAGAGAGGACAGGCAAGGACATTTTTAAATAATATTCATTAAAGTGACTTACTTTTAGATCACAATTTAAATAAAATTATTCCATTTACATGAGTGCCTAGTTTAGTTGCTGAAATATGAATATGAATAGAACAATGCTTTATCAAAGGAGATTAATGTCCTATACTGCAGAATGGTGAAATGCTATTGTAATGCTGTCTGTCACTTAAAGTCTCAGAGTAGTCTGAAAAAGAAAAACAGATTGAAAACAGCTAAGTAGCCTACCTGACAGCTGGCAGTAATAGGAATATATACAAGATGTTGAATATCAGTTGAGACTACCTAACTGCCTATTTTCTCTTCTAATATTGATGACAAAAACATTTTTCCTTTAGTGTGATACTTTACTTTTTCTTGTAAGTAAGAATCCAAGCTATTATATACATATATATGTAATATACATATACATATATATATACATACACACATATACACACAGTATGTATGTGTAAATATATATATACATATATACATACATATATATTTTTTTTCTAACCAATGCCTTGTGATAAATAATACTTTTGCTGACATTCAGCTTTTTGTATATATCTGTTTTTAGTCTCTAAATGAAACAATCTCAAAGTAATTAGGCATTTCATTTCCGCATTTTAATCTGTGATTTGTACATGATAGGTATCAATGCATTTGTTTTATGTTTGAGCATACATTTTGTGTTTTTAAGATAAATATGTTTCTTCTGCTAAATGCATTTTCTGGATTAAATATTACCATATCCATACACTTTTTACCTTCATATTTATGAAACCCAGATTTAAACTGGTGTGAGGAGACTGAAAAGTTTATGTAAAATGGAATAAAAGTGTAAGTTTATTTTACTACAAAAAAATTAAAGTCCATGCATAATTTTTTATAAAATGAATTTTCCATTAACTTTTTGAAGACTCTTCATATTTTGTCCTAATAGAATAAAACTAATGTCTAGATTCTGTGATTTACTCAGAAAATTCTTTATTTACTGAGTAATCATTATTGTCTTTTGCTATGGAGGTATCAATTGTCGATAATATCAGTGACCTATTCAATAAATTTGGAGATTTGGTTAAAAGAAAAATAATTTTCACCCTTTCCCATAATATAAATATTATGGTAATCATTCACTTTAAGATACTTCTATTGACTTAATTCTGTATCTGAGAATTATTTGAGATGTTTGGATGATTTTTCTGATGGATATTCACCTACCCTTAAACTTCTGTTATAAAGTGTGTTGTCTCTCAATTCCTAGTCTCTACTCTCAATTTATTGTATATACTGATGTTTCATCAGCTTTCACCAGTTCAGCTAAACACTTAAAGTACCATGCAAAATAGAAAATTCCACCATATATCTATCTAGTAAAAATTATTGCCATTTTATCCAATCTATGGTGATGGTCTCTAGATTTTTTAAACACACAGGGTAATGATAACCTGGAACTATATCCTGTAGTAAGATTACTTCAAAGTCATATTGCATCATGTCAACAAAATCAAGTCTTTATAAAGTAGATTAGATCATAGAATATATATTGATTGAAGGCCCGCATATTATCTTAATCTGTTAATATTAGCTGGATAATTTATACATTCCTTATAATATGATTATTCAAACAGCAAATTTTAGTTTTGGTTTATGTAATAAATAACTTTCTACAAATATGTCTTCCAGGGAACTCATTTTCTGAATAATGGTTGACTTTTCTATCTTGAACATTGATGGTAAGTACTCATTTTCCCTCCACTCCTGGGAATTTCTATGACAAATGAAACCAAATAAATTACTTGTCTTTTACTTCCCTTTTTTACTCTAAGTAAAATACAAGCTGCAGGTAATGACCTGCCAGCTCATTCAGAATATGGAAGAGAAAAATCCTCCAATCTATTTCTAATATGATTTCTGCAGCCCTAATATGAGGAGCTTCCTACAGGATCAGGCTACACTCAGGATGTGCAGCTTTTAAAAACAGCATAGAAAGGTAGTAATGAGGACAAGAGGCATTGAGGTAGGGAAATCATGATTACTGAATGGGTCATGAATCTTCATTAAATAATCTATTTTTTGAGATCCAAGTTTGTATTGAATTTCATATGAATTTTCATATAGAAATTGGAAAATAAAATGTAATCACAAATCTGGTGGAGGCCAAAACATTTCAAATAAAGAAGTGGCTTAATTCAGTGTAATGGACTATTTGTATTAAAATTAAGATGACTTGGGCCCAGAAGGTGGTGTGATGGTTAACACACTGGATTCCCACATGGTTAACCGTTGTTGGAATCACACACCTGAAAATCATGCTGATAGTGTGTGCGTACATGCTCAGGGTCCCAGGAGGAGAACAGAGAAGGGATTATAGCATCGCTATTCCCCTTGGGGGTCATTTCTATTTTTTCCACTTACTGCCTCTCTCTGTCTCTGTTGAGTGTCCTATGGTAAAAACCTTTAAGAACAAATTAAGATGCTCTTAATAAAGAAACATGTTCTGGGCCTTGTAGTGCAGTGGTTAGGTGCTGTGCATTGAAAATCTGATCCCATATGGCCAACTGCAATTCTAGCACACACAGCTTGAAAAACAATCCAGGTGCGTGTGTATGCCTAAAATCAGGGCAGGAGGGAGAAAGGAAGGAAGAGAAATTTTAACATGGCCACACCCCATTCAGAGTGCTTTCCATGTTTCTTGCAAATATACATGCCCTCTGAGAACTAAAAAAAGAAAAGAAATAAAAGAAACATACCTCCAAATCAAAAACAGCCAAGTCTAAAAAAAAATAAAAACAAAGAAACAAACAAAAATCTCTGAGCATAAAAGTCAAAGGATATACATTTTCTAATTTTGGAAGTTTGGTAAATTAGGTGTTACAATAACATTTGAATGTATCAGTGCTCATAAGTGAATCTTGAAGATCATCAGGTAGTGAAAAGTTACCCCAAAACCAGGACCTCTCACATTCCAACAGAACCGGGCATAGGTCCTGTAGAACCATGCTGTAATTGTAGGACTCAGGACATACAGACCTTTATCATCTAATTATTTTACATGGTTTACAATCAAATTAGCTCAGTGTTGGAGTACATAAGATGCTAGACCAGGGTATAGTCATATAAATAAGAAATGGACCTAAAATGTTAAAGTTGAAAAGATAACATATTAGTGCATTAAATAAGAGAGACATAAGAAAGCAGAATTTTAAAACTAGAGAATGAAGAAATGCCACAAAATTCAAACAAGTAAAGCAATGTATTCACAAATTTAAGAATACTGAATTTCAAAATCTTTTGGAGTATTCCTTTTATGTTGAGCACAAACTGTTTCTCTGGTCTCTGGATCAGTTTCTACAGGCCAAATTGACTCATGATAAAGTAGATAATTATAGCAGCCAATGAACTAGCTCTCCATCTGATGGGAACCTAAAGATATGGATGACTCAAAGCATGCACAAAGTTGGTAAATAACTAAGATATTTGACTTGACACATAGGACCGATTTTTTCCCAAAATACCTCATCCAGGGCGCCCCATGGCATGGTAGTGAAGGGAGCTGGATTCCACATGGCTAACCGCACTGTTTGAACTCTGGCCCAAGTGGCTTGAGGAATATGTTGCACACAGGTGCACGTATGCCCAAAACCTTGATAGGATGAAGAAATGGAGGATACGGGATCATGCCATGATCACACCTCACTGGAGGATGTTTTCTCTCTGTTTCTTTGTCTTTCTATTTCTCTGTCTTGCTCTGGCAATTAAAAAAAAAATAAACAAACTGTAACCAAGTGTGTATTTGTGAAAAGGTGACTTAAGTAGGCCTGTTTTTCTGCTTTGTACTCCTCTCTACTGTCTTTGACATCTTTAAGCCATCTCCTGAGAATTGTTACAGTCCCTCCCCATCAACACCAAAGAATTGCTCTCTGAAGAAGCACCCAGATGCTTCACTCAACTTCTCAGAGTTTTCTAAGAAGTGCTCAGAGAGGTGGAAGACCATGTCTGCTAAAGAGAAATGACAGTTTGAAGATATGGCAAAGGTGGACAAGGCCCGTTATGAAAGAGAAATGAAAACCTATTTCCCTTCTAAAGGGGAAACAAAAAAGAAGTTCAAGGATCCCAATGCACCCAAGAGGTTTCCTTCGGCCTTTTTCTTGTTCTGTTCTGAATATCGCCCAAAAATCAAAGAACACCCTGGCCTATCCATTGGTGATGTTGCAAAGAAATTGGGAGAGATGTGGAATAACACTGCTGCAGGTGATACACAGCCTTATGAAAAGAAGGCTGCTAAGCTGAAGGAAAAATACGGAAAGGATATTGCTGCATACCGAGCTAAAGGAAAGCCTGATGCGGCAAAAAAGGGAGTTGTCAAGGCTGAAAGGAGCAAGAAAAAGAAGGAGGAGGAGGAAGACGAGGAAGATGAAGAAGAGGAAGATGAAGAAGAGGAAGATGAAGAGGATGAAGATGAAGAAGAAGATGATGATGATGAATAAGTTGGTTCTAGCGCAGTTTTTTTTTTCCTTGTCTGTAAAGCATTTAACTCCCCTGTACACAACTCACTCCTTTTGAAGAAAAAAATCGAAATGTAAGGCTGTGTAAGATTTGTTTTTAAACTGTACAGTGTCTTTTTTTGTATAGTTAACACACTACCGAATGTGTCTTTAGATAGCCCTGTCCTGGTGGTATTTTCAATAGCCACTAACCTTGCCTGGTGCAGTATGGGGGTTGTAAATTGGCATGGAAATTTAAAGCAGGTTCTTGTTGGTGCACAGCACAAATTAGTTATATATGGGGATGGTAGTTTTTTCATCTTCAGTTGTCTCTGATGCAGCTTATACGAAATAATTGTTGTTCTGTTAACTGAATACCACTCTGTAATTGCAAAAAAAAAAAAAAAAAGTTGCAGCTGTTTTGTTGACATTCTGAATGCTTCTAAGTAAATACAATTTTTTTTTATTAGTAAAAAAAAAATGTATTTTAAAGAATAAGAAAACTGTGGGCCAGCAGTGGCATGGTGTAACTGCAATGGTGCTGTGCTGGAAACTCACATGGCTGACCACCATTCGTGTATTGGACCCTGAGTCTTAAAAATTATGCCAGTTGTGAGTGTGTGCATGTCCAAAATACTAAGAGGGGAACGGAGGAGAAGGGATTGTGGCATGGCCATCCACCCTGGAGGGTGATTTCTCACTTTCCCTCTCTGTCTTTGTCTCTCTGTGGGGAGTGCACATGCCCTGTGGGGGGGGGGGGGAGAAAAGAAAAGAAAAGAAACTTTTAAAAAAGAAAAAGAAAACCGTAACCCATAATATTAGGAATAAAGGACATTTTACATGCTAGATAATCAATTAGAAATGTTTCACTGGAGAGGCATTAGTCACAGAACAAATAATAAAAGATAAACTCCTTTCATTCTTCGGCACCGTTATCTCACTGCACCTATTTATCTAAATTTCCCCTTTCCATACTTTCACCATCCTGGGACAGTTCCAAAGTTGATAAAGCCCTCTCTCCCCTTACCCTACTTTGGTCCTTTGTTTTTCTATGAAGACAATAATGATATACTTTTGTTATCTGTTTTTTTTCTTCTTTGACATATACTGGACATTTAACTATGGGACCTTTAGATGTCAAGAAATTTAAATTTAAGTCACAGCCAAATTGACATCTGGGCAGGTTTTAAGCCCAAGTATGAGAGGTAGTTTTCAACTATCTTACTGTTACAAGGTCAAATTTGATTATAAATATGCAAGCTTTTCATCACTTAATGGCTATTAGACCTACGAAAATGTTGCTGTACCCTGGAAATTATTCGCGATTTTATTTGGAAAAGAGGAATTTGCATTTGTAATTGTTAGGAATCTTAAGATGATATCACCCTAGATTAGAATACTGCCTTGGGACCAGCAGTTAGCTATGTCTCTGAACTCCCATGTAGTGGACCACGATTCGAGTCCCAGACCCGGTGGCTTAAACTCATGCAGGGCACGTGTGCGTGCGTGCCCAAGATCCCAAGAGGAGAATGGAGAAGGGATTGCGGTGTGGCCAACCTCCCGGGGAGTGATTTCTGATTTCTCGCTTTCTATCTCTCTGTCTTTCTGGTGAGCGCACTATAGCAAAAACCTCTCAAAAAAAAAAAAAGAAAAAAAGAAAAAAAAAAAAGAATGCTGCCTAAAACCAGAGGCAAGTTTCCTTATACCAGAAGGGGAGAAGACACACAGTCAAGGAGGCCAAGTGACAATAGGGATTCACGTTTTGTTGCTACAAGCCAAGGAACACCTGGAGCCACCAGAAGCTTCAAGAGGCAAGAAAGGATTCTCTTTTAAAGCCTTTGAATAAAATCCACTAACCCCTTACTTTCATATTTCTGGCCTCCAGAATCGTCAGAGAACACATTCTTGTTATTTTAAGCTGCCAAGTTTGTCATAATTTGTTAGGAAGTCCTAAAACATTTACACACAGATGTACCTCTCATAAAGTAGATAACTGAGAATAACACTTGAAAAGTCAGATCACATCATTGCTTAAAAGCAATCAACTTAAAGACTGTTCTAGATACTGTGTGTTTATTGTTTTAGGTGATAGACGTGGTGGCCCAGACGTTGGTGATGGGAGTGGGAATGGAGAGGAACTGAGCAGTGTTTAAGGTGCAGAATTTAATTAAGATTCCATGGTTTAGCAAGAGGGATATGCACAGAATAACTGTCAGATGTCTTCAATCATAACCTGTTGTGTGTGTGTGTGTGTGTGTGTGTGTGTGTGAAAATTGTACATCCTTACTCAGAACTTAAATGGCAGATTAAGATTTAAAAAAATAGAGTTAACTATGTGGTGATATGGAATATGCCACACTCCATAAAACATTAAATTTGGAGAACATTTAAGGGAAACAATAAGAATGATTATGCTTCGGGCCACTCGTATGAACAGTTACCTGTTTTTAGTATCACTTCAGCTCTGGAGCTATGATCTGAATACAGATATTCTAACATCTGAAAATCCCACTGTATTTCATCATTTTTTGGGACTGAGCGTTTCAGAATGCATTGCTCTCATTAATGAAAACATCATTCCTCTTCACTGAGTAACATCACTGTTTCTAACTTATTCCTGTGCGTTCACACATAGGGAAACTCTTTTCAGTTCTTCTCCATATCGGACCGCTGTTTCAGAACAGTCAAGCATGCTGGCCGCCGTGGGAAAGCACAGGTTCCTTGTAAGCACTGAGGCAAGCCAGTGCTTCAAATTGAGTGAAATGAAGTCTAAAATTAGAGTCCTATTAAGAGATCAGGATAAAACCTAGCTAGTAAGTATACGACGGCATCAGTTTGCTAAATGAGTCAAGAACCCCGCTGGTGTAGAGTATGAGTGAAGCTGCCTCCCCAGGAAAGCACTTGATGACTGTGGCTGTTTCTTTCACCTGATCAAATCATGAAAGAAGACAACAAATCGTGTGAAGACATAATGCAAGCTTGAAGAAACAAAATTAAGTCAGACCCTGTTCCTTTAGAGAATCTGTATGACAGGAAAGCTGTCCCACTTTGCCCAGCAGGGATTTTCAAATCCAGAGAGTCTACTCTGGGCTTGTTTTCCTTACAATATTCTTCTTACCTCTTAGTGGTTTTCCATGAGAAATTCACCACGGTGAAGTTAGGTGCAATTCTCATTTTCTTAACACTAAAAACAATCACTTGAAATTTTCATTCCATTATCACAAATGTAACTGTCTTTTCTTCTAAAGTGAAAGTGTCTGTAAAACAGGAGATCCATGTTTTTACTCCTGGATCCCCAATTCCTAACATAATACCTCATGTTTATAGGCAAGTAAATAAGTGTTGGCTGATGTCATGCCATGCTCTGTCTCATCATGTCTCATGACCCGTCTCATGTCATTCTAGGAAGTGGCCTGGTTCTATTTCTCCTTACTGATAGTCTGAGTTCTCTTTTTTCATTGTACCCCCTGGTTCATTCTTCATCTGCACCTAAACAACTTGGGCTCACAGTGATCTGGTTCTCCTCTTGTCTTCTAGTTATAAAAACCTAGGTTTTCAATTTCCCAAGACAATTTCAAGTTTATATAAGTTTATTATCTATTACTTATTATCTATAATGTGTTTATTAATCTTTGCTACTTTATTACACAAAAATAGATGGATAGATTTCACAACATTTGGAATTAGTTAACTTGAAAATAGACCTACATAGCATGTATTATAAACAAACCTTAGAAGACTCCAGAAGGACTTAAAGCGTATACACACACACACACACACACACACACACATATGTATATATTCCAATGACTATAGCTGCTAATATGTGGGGAGATGCACATTTCAGAGTGAGTAGCTACAAGATTTCTTTATAAAGAGAAATGACAAAACAAGCTGGGACTGCTAGTATATTGTCACTAGTGACAGGGAAGGCCTATATAGACTGAATTTCTCCATGAATTATTATCCTTGGATCACCATTGTCTAGAAAAGTAACTGACAGCACATCACACGTTGTCCATGATCATTTACAATGGCTAGTGGGCGCCATTCTTATAGATGAGTTTAGAGAAGACTTGCTACAATTCTAGTAAACCGTCCTCAAAGACAAAGTCAGTATACCCTCCAGGTCTCTATAAATCAAGGTGGAGACACCACTCTGCAGTCAGGTGAAAGCCCATGGAAACCAAAATTCGAAATACATACATATATGCAACAATGTGTATTATATATGTGTGTGTGTGTGTACAAAAAATCATATACATACATGCACATGCATACGTGTATTTGTTTAAGCTCACATGGTGGATCCCATCAAGGGCAAAGAGCTTCAAAGTTTGTTTACAAAATTTTTTTCTATGATCTATTTTCCTTTATGTTTTAGTTTACGCATGTGCTGGTGGGTGGGGGTAGAAGGATATCAATGAATAGATTTAAAGTTCTCTGAAGATGATATAACACATTATAGTCAGGGGCCAACAGGTGGCTTAGTGGTTAAGGCACTGGACTCCCACATGGCAGAGCATGGTTGGAGTCCCAGACCCTGCAGTTTGAAACTCACGGTGGGCACGTGTGTGTTTGTGTGTGTGTGTGTGTGTGTGTGTGCCCAAAGTCTAAATGGAGAACTGAGGATAAGGGATTGCAGTGTGGCCTGGGCATTGATTTCTCACTTTCCCTCTGTCTGTCTCTGTCTCTCTGGCAAGTGCACACACCCTATAGCAAAAATCTCTAAATAAATAAATAAATAAATTATAGGCCATACATGTTAGTAGAAACACACTCATGAAAATAATCTGAGCAGCACATTAGTATAAGAAGCTTCTGGCTTACATGAGATGTGTGTTTATAATTAAGTCTACAATGCCGCAGTTACCATTTTTAACGATGAAGATAAGAACAGAGTATTTCCATTTTCTTTACAGACACAAAAATAAACTTTTAATATAATATTACATTTAAAACTTACTTCCTGGCTCATCTTCCACAAAGGACACATTTCTACTTTATAACAAGGTTGCCTTCTCTGATGTCAGAATATCTCAGACAAAAAGAGCTTACCTTAGTAAACTTCTGCAAGGGGGCTTACCAGCATAGGAAAAAGTCGAATGATTCTTTAGTACATTCTAAAAGTGACGTATGATACCTTGTGTCTAGATAGGGACCACTCTTATTGAACTTCGATTATAAGACAATCAAGAAGAAAAGTTAGTTTTATATATCCACAAGATTTTATGTCATGATTGCTTTACTCATTTATACTAGAGAATCACACTTAAAGCAAGTTTAAGAGATATAGTATGGACCAATTTAAGAAATGTTTCCCAAGAAAAGACTATTAACTGACCAAGAATGTTTATTTATCCCGAGGATCAAATGTGTGATTTAAATCTCTTCTTCCTATAGGAGTCTCCATTGAAAAATCATGTAAGGTAAATAATGAGGAGAGAAAATTAAATAAATCTCCTTTGGTGTCACAAATCCAAACAAGGACAAGCCTGATCTTCAAAGCTTCTCTTCCTTGAACCTTTTCTCTTAATTTAGACTTTAAAAGACATGAAATTTGTTCCAACATCAAGTTAATCTGCAATGATATTACGAGACAGTTTCTATATATGTATATGTATACATACACACACACACACACATATATATACACATATGTGTATGTGTGTGTGTATATATATAGCTTATATATATAACATATATATAACATATATATAACTTATATATAACATATATATAACATATATATAACTTATATATAACATATAGATAACATATAGATAACATATAGATAACATATAGATAACTTATATATATTACATATAGATAACTTATATATATAACATATATATAACTTATATATAACATATGTATAACTTATATATATATAACATATATATAACATATATATAACATATATATAACATATATATACACACACACATACACACACACACACACACACACACATATATATATATATATATATATATATATAAACTTAACCAAAGAGTCAGAGAGAGAGAGTGAGAGAGAAGGGGAAAGTGAGAAAGCAAGCCACCCGGTCTTGGGACTCAAACCACGGTTGGCCATGTGGGAGTCCAACACCTTAACCACCATGCCGCCTGCCGACCCCTTCACTTTATATTTTTGTTTCCTTAGAAAATATCTTGTCCTCGGTGTCATTATCAACTAAAACTGTCAGAAAACTGCCACGTAACTAGAAATGCCACATATATATTTTAACTTCCTACCTGGAAAGAGCATGTACTCTAAGTATTTATTCCTTGTCCACACTTACGCTCTCCAAGGAGTCAACTCTGGTCAACTCAGTTGAAAACAGATGAATATAGTATGATAAGATATTTTGAGAGAGAAACCACAGTCACATGATCTTTTTTACAGTATATTGTTATAATTCTTCAATTTTATTATTATTTTTCTTAGTCTTTACCTGTGACTGATTTATAAAGTAAACTTCACTATTAGTCTGTATATATAGAAAAAAAACATAGCACAGATGTTCCTGAACTTACAATGAGTTATAGCCTTACAAACACATTATAAGTGGAAAATATGTAAAAAAAAAAAAAAAAAAAAAAAAAAAAAAAAAGCATTAAATCTTCCTAATTCGCCAACATCACAGCTTAACCCAGTTTATCTTAGCCTATGGTTGGGCGAACTTACCTAATTCCAAGTCTACTTTATGATATAAGGTTGAATATTTCATTTAATTTGTTGAATATTGTCCTGAAAATGAAAACAGAATGGTTGTGTAGGTACTCAAAGTACAATTTCTACTGAGTATGTGGCACTTTTACACCATTTAATGTAAAAAAAAAATAAAAAACTTCAAGTCAATCATAACTCAGGGACTATCTGAGTATATTTGGTCTATAATGCTGTGATTACTATTTTTTAAGTATTTGGATACTAACCATGTTTTCAGACAGCCACTTTGGGTGTTGAAGTATATCCCCATGGCAAAAAAGAGGGGACTGTTTATCAGAGGGTCTCCAACAGTTTGTCAAAAATGTGTTTTATGAAAAACTTAGGCAAGTATTCCTTTTTTCTTTGTATTCATGATAGAGCATGTATATGTACATGCATGTGAGAAAGATCACCATTCTGCATGTGATCCCCTTCCTCTCGCCTCCAGCCTGCCAGGATCCTGGACCCGTGCATGCACATCCACAGTGTTTTCAAGCCACCTGGGCTGGGGACTTCAACCACGGTCAGCACATGGATTCCAAATTCTCGGTCTCATGCATTATAGACTGTGACATAAAAGCTGGGCCACAAATTTTTACACCAAAATAAACTCACAGTTTAATTTCATTTTCCATGAACTTTTTAGTCTTCTACATGCTGGTTTCTGAAATCTAGCTTGATAATTTCTATAGATTTATATGGATATATTGATTTTAGTTCCTAGAAGAGACAGAGTGGAAAATAGCAAAATTTTAAAAAATGAATAATTCAGGAATGTATAAAATAAAAAATCATAGTAAAGTCATGAAGGTCACAGATCATGATTTAAATTATATTGTCCCAGAAATGTATTGGAAAAAGCAATATTGAGTTCACGTACATGGTGATATCAGGTTTGCACAGATGGTGGGTTTAGGGTGAAAGTCAAAGGTGCATCTGAGATCAGTTTACATAAGCAAATGAAAAGGAAATTCTTATTGGCCTCATTTACTATTGCTCTCACTCTGCTTTCTAAAGTAAAAGGAATTCTATTTCCATACCTTCAGCTAAGTCTCTGCAAAATTAGCTATTTGTAAATAAACGTTTTCCAGAAGTTAGATTTTTTGTGCATCTATAATTTATCTCTGAGCTGTGGCCTCGCTGTCATTCCACTTTCAAGAAAAAATACCTAGTTTCCTTTTTGAAACCCAGTATCTTTTATATAAAAGAATTCTGATTTGGTTAGGTTTTATGATATCATTAAAGATTATGAAATATGTACCTATTTTCTACTAATTAAAACAAATTCAAATATAACAACAGGCTTAACTTTCATTAACACCTACTTTTAGCTCCCTGCAGTCCACCTAGTTTAAACTATTGTCTCTAAAACCTCACATGTCTCTCCTCTAGGTTACTGTTTCTCTTAATCTCTAAGTAGGTCTTCCAAGTTTGCCTTGTTTCAATGTGTCAAAAGTTTATCTTCTTCCCTGACGCATTGTCACCACTCACCATTCTGTTTACATATTGTATCTCAAACCCTTGTAAGAAACTCCAAAACAAAGACAGGCTTTCCTTGCCTGTTAACACTGATGATAGCATACATTATAAACTGATACTGTGTATCTGTTTATCCTTCTATGCCACCAATCTTCTCACCATATTTATCCTAAAATGTCTTCTTTCCTCCTCATTTTGCCATAGGTAATTTGTTTGCAAAAATTGGAATTGTATAAAGATTATCTTTTGGACACCACAGATAGAACTAAAGCAAGCAGATCTTGCAAATGTTAAATTCTCTAAATATTAAGTTCAGAGAGGTATTTAGGTATGCAGTTTACACTTACATGCAAGCAAATGTTTTTAGGAAAGGATGCTTTGACATTATAAAAATAAATGGGTCATATTAAGACAGTACATTCAGCTTTTTGATGGAATGTATGGAAGCATCTTAGAAATGTACATTATTTAACTGATTTATTTATTTATTATCCATATCTACCCATGAGAATGTAAGCTTCATGAAGGCAAAAAAAAGTGGGACCAGTGAATAGTGTAGCGGTTAGTTCACCATATTCCTACAGAGTCAACCACAGCTCGAGTCCTGGACCTGACAGCTTAAAACTCTCTCTGGGAGCATGTGCGTGCATGCCAAAATCCCAAGAGGAGAATGGAGAAGGGATTGCGGCATGGCCATTCCCCCTGAGGGGTGATTTGTCTCTTTGTCTCTCACTGTCACTCCAGTAAGTGCATGCACTCAATAGCAAACATCTCTCTTTAAAAAAATTCATAAATGCTATTACCTAGAATAGTGATTATTCATAAATGCATAAAAAACATTTGTTTAATGAAAATTTATTAAAGCACCAGAAAATAATTAGTTCTAAAACTCTGTTTTGACTTCTGATATATTTATTTTAACTTGACCATATAAATTTCTTGGTCAGCAAGGTTTTCTGCACAATATTATGAATAGCTAATTGTTTAAATGAACTAACTATATGTTAATTTATTCATTAAAAATATTTACTCTATTTATTAATTAGAAGGAAACAGAGACAGAGAGAGAAACAGCGAGCAGGATGTTCATCCCATGATCCTTCCCCACTCTTAGCTAGCCTAGGTCATGGATATGCAGTGTGCACAGGGACACTGAAGATTATGAACTTGGGACCTTCTTATGTGGCCTCAGCATCAGGGAGGATTGCATCATTGCTCTGTCACTGCAGCAAGCCAGTATTCACTTAATAGCAAACAAAACACTAGGTTTTCACTCTAGATATAAGACAAGACAAATCTTTTATTACTTAAAATCTTGAAAATTACGTGTCTGAGAGCACACTGGAAGACAAGCTAAGCTTTGAATCCTCATTCCACCATATTAACCAAATGACTTGAGCAAATTTCGTCTTTTTTAATTGCTTTTAAATTTTATTTTATTTTAATTTACATTTAATCACATTTAACTTTACAGTGTACATTACTTTTTCCAGCATGAATAGCATGCATATCCATCAAAATAAAAGACATTATTACTATGTACATTATTGTCATTAAATAGCTTTTCATTTTTTTGTCAATTAAATGTATTTTTTCTCCCCCTGTTCCCCTCTCTCCCTCTATTACCCACCCCCGTTTACCCCATCCTTACTTTCTCTAGTATCTACCATTGCCCTCCCTACTGCTATACCTTCCAGACTTTCAGTTTCTGCTACAGAGTGCAGACAATCGTTATATATTGAGTGGGGACATAACAAAGTCTATGTTTCATAGTCTGGCTTGCTTCACTTAGTATTGTATTAAGTCTTCCATATTCATCCACTTTATATCAAATGTCAGGGTCTCATTGCTTTTTATGACTGAGTAGTATTCTACAGAGTACATATGCCACATTTTTTCAATCCAGTCATCTATTTTTGGACATTTGGGTAGATTCCATGTCCTAGTAATTGTAAATAATGCTGCAATAATTTTTTTGGATGTGCAAGTAATTTTCTGACTGAGGATTTTTCTATCCTTTGGGTAATACCTAAGAATGGAATTTCTAATCTGTCTATTTTCAGTTTCCTTCTATGTAATTATGAGACACTAAATGAAATTGCTAAAGGTTAAGTCAGACAACATATTTTACATACTTATCAGGGACCTGGCATTTTGGAAAATCTCTATAAACAGTAATTCTTCTAAGTATCATCTCTATAAAGAGGTTATTAAGTATTTTTATGGTTAGACTGAATAACAGCCTTCATCATAGACTTGTTTCTGCATGTAGAGATCAGAGCTGAAAAGAAATATAATCAATGATAGTAATGTTGCTGCTACTTTGGCACAAGGAGCTCTTTTTTTTTAAAGTTTATTTCTTTGTTGCATGTGAGAAAGAGAGAGCGCAGTAACTTTGACAAGGTCTTACCATGCTGCACTCCTCCCCCTGATCCTCCCAGCAGTCAGCCAGAAGCACAAGTGCACAATGGGCATGCCTGATATGTTCAGAGAGGCACTGGATCCAAGCCCAGGTCTCCCATGTGGCTCCAGCAGTGCCCGAGGCACCCTACTACCTGTCCACTGCGGCTGGGCCAGCTAGTAGGAGCTCTTTAAGAGTGACTGATGTACTTTAATATGATAACATATTTTTATTTAGTTAGTTATGATGACTTTCTTATTTTTAGTAACCATAATATGCTTCAAGATCACCTAGTAGTGTCTCTGCCCAGCGCTGGAATTTGGAATCAACCAATTCTCAATAAACATCTGATTTATTTTTTGAAAGTACCTTTTCAACTCGTTTTCCTCATTGCTCATATTTCTTGTGTGTGTTTGTGTGTGTGTGTGTGTGGAGAGAGAGAGAGAGAGAGAGAGAGAGAGAGAAGCCTTCAAAAATTCGCAGAAAATGAATGCTATGAAAATTTATGCATGGATTTTAAGAAATTTTGCACCAGAATAAGCTCATACTTTAGTTCCATTTTCTGAGAACTTTTAAAAAGTGTATTAAGTTATTCTACAACAGTGATAGAGACAGAGTAATGGAGAGAGACAGAGAGAAAGAGACAGAAATATGGCACCCTCAACAGGGTCTCTTTTCTTTTTCTATGATAGAGAGGACATCCATGCACACATGTGCAGGCATGTGTGCGTTTGAGACAAAAAGAGTGAAGCGAGTACCCTCAACATGGTCTCATCACTCCGTGACCCCCCCCCCTTCCTCAGCCCTTCAGCTCCACAGGCTCCTGCGTGCCTGCACTCATGCCTGGTGTGTTCTCAATATGATCCTGGGCTCCAAATCCGTGGTTGGTCATATAAAAATATAATTTATCATTTTTTCTATATTTTTAGTAGTTTCTATATAGACAGTCACAGTAATAGATATAGTAATAGACAGTTTTGTTTTTTCATTTCTAGTCTGCATGTCTTCCATTTTTTTTTTCCTAGTCTTATTATGTTGACTAGGACTTTCTGCGTGACAGGAGCAGTAAGGAAGGACGTCATTGTCATGTTGAGATAAGGAAATTCTTTTTTCACTATTGAGTGTTTCATTTCTAAGTGTGTGTGTGTGTATGTTTTGTTTCTTTCTTTTTTTTTTTAATATCTCCTACCAGGTTAAGACAGTTGCCTTAAATTTCTCGTTTGCTCAGTTATTATCTTGAATTGAGGATAAATTTTGTCAAATACATTTTCTACTAAGATGATCATATCATTTTTACTCTTCTGTTTGCTAACATGGTGAGGGATACTGATGGATTTTCAAATATTGAATAAACTATTCTTCCTTATATAACCTCACCTTTTCTCTATATGTATACTCATGGATTTAATTTTTAAATTTTAATAAGTATTTTTGTGTCTATACTTACGACGGATTTTGAGGTGCATTTTTCTTTTCTTGCAATGCCTTGCAATGCATTAGAAAAAGGCTGATCTCATGAAACAAATTAGAAATGTTCCTTATTATTATCTCTGAAAGAGATTGTGGAGAATGAACACTACTTTAAATGTTTGACAGACAGTTGTCACTGGAATAAAATCTGAAGTTTTCTTTATGTGTGTGTATGTGTGTGTGTGTGTGTGTATATGTATATATATATAAAAATGTGTATATATATATACTTCATATATATATTCTTGATATATATATATACATATATATTCTTGACATATATATATATATAAAATTTTAATTTCTCTTATACACTCAATCACTACACATCACTTAGCTCATAAAGTGAAATTCCAACAAAAATGCATTTCACACCAGTCCAGTTGAGGATCCAATACACATTATCATCAACACATAATAATCCATTTTTTGTGTCCCATAAATGTCTTATTTCTTTATTTTTCACCTTTCTGTCTTTCCTTTCACTCTCCTCCTTCTCCCATCTTCTTCCCACATGGTATTTGATATCTATAACCATTTTCCATGTTTCTGTTTCCTCTAATCTTTCAGTTTCAACTCAAAATGGATCAAAGATCTAAACCTAAGACATCAAACTATAACACTGCTGGTGGAAAACACTGGGGAAAGTCTGGGAGACATTGAGGTAAGCAAAGACTTCTGAAATAAGCCCCCCCCCCAAAGGGGACCAGCAGTTAGCATAATGGCTATGTCGCCAAACTCCCATGTAGTCGATCACAGTTCAAGTCCTGGACCCGGTGTCTTAAACTCACACAGGGTACATATGCATGCATGCCCAAGACCCCCCAGAGGAGAATGGAGGAGAAGGGATTGCAACATGGCCATCCCCTCTGGGGGGTGACCTCTCGCTTTCTGTCTCTGTGTCTCTCTGGCGAGCACATGTACTCTGTAGCAAAAAACTCTCCAAAAAAATAAAAAGACCCCCCCCCCCCAAAGCACAGGCAATAATCCCAGAAATAGACAAGTAAGATTACATCAGATTAAGAAGTTTCTGCACAGCAAATGACACAGTAATTAATGTGAATCGACAACATTTAGAATGAGAGAATATTTTTCTAAACTCCATTTCAGTTAAGGGACTGAAATTTTCTTTGCTGGAAGGCTTTGAACTATAAATTTAATTTATTAAACAGATTTGACTACCTCTTCTTGAGAGCATTTTGTTATTTTGTGACTTATGAAATTTTTTTAAAAGTTATTTTTGTTTATTTATTTTAAGAACAGTTAAGATTAATCAATGGAGAGAATGATTTTCAAAACTAAAGACCAAATTAACTGGGAAACTTTTTTAAAAAAGCTTAATTCTACTTAATATCTACTCTTCACCATAAATCACAGTAAAAATGCACAAACACAATAATATAGCTTTTTTTCTAATTACATTTTTTCCATATTTTCTTCAGTATATTATCTCAGTTTTTACCATGGTTTATTTAATCTTACTGCATCAAACTTCTGTAAAACACAAATAATTATTGGAACATACTATTATCATGTAAATCCTGAGATGTGGAAATCTTTTAAATAAAACAATATGATGCCCTAACAGTTGGGCACACCAGTTCATGCCGTAAATTGACCCTAGTGTCATTCAGAGGTGCCACTGTTTTTTAATATATAAATTTTACAAAGGTCTGAAAACCTCAATTTCAAGCCTTGGATAGAATTTTATGTTAGTAATTTGTTTCAAATGCTATTCTTCAAACTCTTCAACAAAACTTGATCAGACAGAAAGTTATATGCAAGTGAAATATATCTATTCAGAGGAAAAACTCAGTCATCTGAGAAACTGAAGGCTATGAATCCCACTTGGACAAAATAACTGAATTACATCTGAATCCTACTTCAAGTCTTTTAAAAATTATTAAACTGTGCTCTAGCAGATGGCATGGTGGTTAAGGTACTATCTGAATCCTGGACCTGGTGGCTTGAAATTCACACTGGGCCCATGTATGTGCATGCTCAAAATCCCAAGAGAAGAATGAATTGTGGCATGGCTATCCTCACAATGGGCAATTTCTCATTTTCCATCTGTGTGTGTGTGTGTGTGTGTGTGTGTGTGTGCGCCTGCGTGTCTGTCTGTCTCTCTCTGGAAAGCACAAATTCTTTATGGCAAAATTCTTTAAAATAAATACTTTTTAAAAATCTCTTTGCTTACCACCTATTTAGTAATATCTCGTCATTTGTAAGATGAATGGTATATCGTTAGTGATGTAAAATATTATTATTATTAAAGAGTCAAGCTGCCAAAACAACTGCCATGCTGAACAGAAGCTCTGGCTAGATGCTCTGTAATGAAAACCATCACAGGAAGGCAAAGGCTACAGAGGAGCCCTAAGAAGTCAGATATGTGACTAAAGCTTCCCTCAAGTTCAAACCCAGCCCTCTGGTTACATGAAGCCAGCTGCGCATGTTCCCAGAAGTTATCTTGTATAATTGAGGAGCCACCCACTTTCCCCCACCACCAGGTCTCAGCCCAGAAGATCGTGAGATGTAATCAATGACCTAGCTGTAAGTACCTAAAAATAAAAACAATGTATTTCTATGCCAAGATCAAGCTGTTTTAGATATCTAATAAAGTCCTTTCACAATACTCATGTTTCAAGGCATTCTTGTTAAAATTACACATTGAAAGCCTTGCTCCAAAAGTTAACTTTATTGCAGCCTGATGGTAAAATTAATATAAACTCATTGTAAAAACCTGATAATATTGTAAATATTTTATAAATGTACTAGTAGCATCATCCAGTTTCTCAGTTAAATATGAATGTGCAAAGATTTAGTTAGCCGGCACTAAATACAAAAAACAGCTTTACGTGACTTAAAGCAGTTCTGTCAATTATTTAATACAGGCATTCACTGACTCTTTTCTCTATAGTAACGTGTATTATGAATCTGCAGGAAATGTATATTACATGGGGTGTTTCCAAAAGTACTTAATTATTAGGAAGTTCAGTTTAGAAGATTGGAAATTACTATAGTTACTATTTCACTAATCGTGAGGTGATTTGACTGGTTGAAAGATGATTCATCCATTATAGTGATGACATGCTCTTGTATTTTTGAGTTAATTAACAGTATGATTCTAATATCCAGAAATAGGTATTTTTGGATATTTTTTCTCTTCTGAATCAATAGTATATTATTAAGAGATTAGCAGTAATAAAGTATTCTTACTTTTCAATCCAAAGTCATGATTAGGAAGATTTGCTCAAATCTCTCAATAGGAGGGAGAGGTCGTTGAGGTGGCAGTTCTGGGCCAGGGTCTCAGCTGTGAAAATGGATAATTAGGGAGGGATTCTAGCCACAGAGGCTAAACCATGTAACTGGCTTAGGTGCACAGCTATCTTCACACCCTTATTAGATAAGGATTTTCAGCATCAAGCCTCTTCTTCTCTTTCAGCATAATTGACAAATACAATTTATCTACATTTAGGCATTTATCTACACTTAGACATACAACATGATTTTTTTAAACTGTTCTTATTATACATTGTATATAAGTTTTGAAAACAACACATTGTACCCTCCTCCAAATGTATACAACTATTTTATGTAAATTAAAATCACAATTACCCTCCTCCAAATATATGCAGCTATTACTTGTAAATTAAAATTACAATTAAAAAGCCAGCTAGTAATGTGATGGTTAAAGCAGCTAGATCCCACTTGGTGGACTGTGGGGTTCGAGTCCTGGAGCCAGTGGCTTGAGAAACCCCAGACACATGTGTGTGGCCAAAATCTTGAGAGGAGAATGGAGAAGAGATTGTTGTGTATCCATTTATCCATTCCCACTGGGAGATGCTTTATTACTTTCTCCTCCACCACCCAGCAAGTGTACACGCCCTATAGTAATTTCTTTTTAACTTAAAAAAAAGCAAGCCTTTGTGATACTTTCTCTTTCTTTTCTTTAAACTCTCTTTACAGATCATTTTTCTTCCTGAAAATAATTATAAGGTAAATATTAGTAGAATAAAAGAACATATTAATACATATCTGAGACCCCTTTATTAACTCTTACCATATATTTATGTTTGTGACAATAATGAACTTCTACCACTCACGTCTTTGTTTCATATGAAGCATTATCTTTGTTCAACATTAAGCAAAGACACATACAAGCAATAAAGACTGTAATGTGCAGAGTCCTACATGATGTCATGTGTTTTCAGAGCTTTTAAAATAGATTTATTTTCAGGACCAACAGATGCCATAATGGTTACATCGCTCAACTCCCACATGGCTGACTGCGGTTTGAGTCCCAGACCTGGTGGCTTCAAATTCACTCCTGGTGCATGTGCATGCATTCCCAAAATCCTGAGAGGAGAATGGAGGAGAGGGGATTGCAGGTCTGGACCTCCCCGCTGTGGGTGATTTCTCGCTTTCTGTCTGTCTGTCTCTTTCTGTCTCTCTTGCGAGCTCACACACTCTATAGCAAAAATCTCTCTAAAAAAATAGATCTTATTTTTAACTTATTATTCTGTTTATTTTCGGAACTTAGTCATAGAGAACCTTTCTACTTTTCTGTAATTATATAGAGTAAAAGTCAGTATGAAAGTTAATAATAAATAACCTTTGAGAACACACTCATTTAATGCTTCATATCCATATCCCATTTCAAAATGTCTGAATAAATTAAAGCCATTTAAATTTCCTTTCAGTCCATGTTTGGTATAAATTCTAATTTATTAAAATGAAATACCTTAACTCTCAAAGTGCTCAAACAAATTGCATTCTTGCACACTGCTCTTTGTGTTACAGTCTTAGTTCCTCTCAAAACCACTCTTTGTAGATTTCCTAGGACTCATGTGATATATTAAATGTCAGTACAGTGAGTAATAAGTAAAAAGATGGACTACACATGGGTGATTAAACCTCATTAATGTGAGCAGAGATTTTCTGGTTTCGAGAGGTTGTTGAGTTCTAGTTTCAGAACCAGAACCACCCCAACAAAAGCTGAGGGAATTGCTGGGGTCAGACAAAAGATCTGGCTCAATCATTAATGGTCCTAAGTTATATGGAATATGCCTCTTCCAACACACTGAAAGAAACTGTAGAAGTACCGATTTCACCTGGATTTTAAATTATTCATGTGTTTATTCTTCAGTATCTACTACTATTTGTCTCTTCAAACCAAATAAATATTAAATAACTTGTCTTAAATACAGTCTCAGGAAGCTATTTAAGACCAATTGTTTATCAAAGGCTTCTTTGACTCCCAAATAGTTGTTTGATGTTCTACCTGTATGTCTCTTGGTATCTGTTTAGAATGGTAGGAGCTTGTATAATACTTGATTGTAATTGTGTCCATAGCATTTCTTTTCCTAAATGATGAGCTTTTTTTTTTTTTTTAAGACAGATTTTTGCTGTAGGGAGCACATGCTCACCAGAGAGACAAAAACAGAAAGTAAGAAACTAACCTCCTGGGGGATGGCCACATCTCAATCCCTTCTCCTCCATTATCCTCTCGGGATTTGGGGCATGTACACACACATGCCCAGTGTGAGTTTCAAGCCACTGGGTCTAGGATTCAAACCATGATTGACTTTGTGGGAGTTCCGCGATGTAACGATTTTACCATCTTCTGGTAATGATGACCTTCTTGATGTTAGGGGCTCTGACTCTGAAATAATCACTTTCACTTTATACATTTGTATCTTCAGTAGTTGTAACAATACCTACATATTGAGGGTAACCAATTGATATTTAATTTTTCTAAATGTTAAAGTATTTAGGAACGAGTCTCATAGCGTTCTTGTTGAAGGAATCTTCTTTATATTAATTAATTTGATCCTCACTGTGAGAACACTGTATCACTCATGTGTTTTTTGGTGTTGGTTCTTGTTTTGTTTTGTTTGGTTTTTTTATTTTTTCAAAGAGGATGTGTGTGTGTGTGTGTTTGTGTGTGTGTGTGTGTGTGTTGGTAAATGTGAGAGGTTGGGGTGCATAGGCCCAGTACCTAAGGCAGAAAACAGCAGAGACCCTGATTCTTTGTCTCATGCTCATGAAGAATTAGAAATGCAGACCAGAGAAGCGGTGGCAAGCAAGTTTATTGAGAGAGGGAAGGAAGAACAGAGTCCCCAGGCAGAGAGAGGGCTCTGAATCTGTTGTTGAATAGGAACTTAGGTGAGGGGTTTTTATGGGGGTCAGAGAGGCTTTGTGTGGGCTTGTTCTCAGGAGGGGTTTGTTCATGCATTTCCTTCGTGGTGGGGGATTCACATGCTAGATGGGTCCTATTATTTCTCTGATTTTGGAATGGGCATGAAGGTCAGGAGACTTTCTTTGTCTAAAATTTTCTTTACCTAAAGGCCATAAAAGACTGACTTCTTGGAATATGGTGAGACCTTTGTTTCAGGTCATGCTGCCTAGGCTAATCACTGAGTTCATGCTGTTAAGTCGTTTTCTTAGAGCAGGTAGCTAGAGCAGAGCTGCTGCTGAGCTGTCGTGTCTTTATCGTAAAGCTTAAAGGGATGGACCAGCAGTTAGCGTAATGGCTATGTGGCTGAACTACCATGTAGCTGACCGTGGTTCGAGTCCCAGACCCAGTAGTTTAAACGCACGCTGGGTGCGTGTGCCTGCATGCCCAAGATCCTAAGAGGAGAATGGAGGAGAAGGGATTGTGGCATGGCCATCCCCTCTGGGGGGTGATTTTCGCTTTCTGTCTCTCTGTCTCTCTCTGTCTTTCTGGCGAGTGCACATGCCCTATAGCAAAAACCTCTCAAAAAAAAAAAAAAAAAAAAAAAGCTTAAGGGGGAGCTCTCAAATGAGTAGCCCACACATGGCAGGAATCTAAAGCTTCAAAAGAGCTTTTTCACAAGGAAGTATTGGTTAGTAGTCACAAGGATTTTGTTATTTAGGTTTGTAATTTGGGCCGTTTTTGGTCTCCTTGCACCAGTAATTTTCTCTGGTACCATTCTCTTTGTATTTGGGGCTTGTCTCATAGTGTTCATTGGTCTCAGGTGGATTTTCTATCAGACTTAGATAGATTCTGGAGTTATGAAAATAATAGGCCCTGGACTTTGACTCTAATTGTTCTTTTATGTGTTTTGTGGGGAGATATATAATGGTTTGACTTGGAAGGCCAAGGGTAAGTAAGAGGAGGGTATAAGTTTTCAAAGATAGGAACTCATTTGGCTGGCTTCAGGTCACCTCCCATTTTGACAGCATTCCATTATGGCTCCTCTATTGCCTGCCTAGTCTCTACTTCGTTGGATTTTGTTTATTTGTTTTTAGATAGGGTCTCACTGTATCACTGTCTTCTTGCCTCCACTTTCCAAGAGGCTGGTACTCCAGGAAAACCAACCAGACCCAACTTTTAAAAATTTATTTTATTTTAATTATTTATTTATTATTATTTTTTTGAGAGATTTTTGTCATAGGTATGTACACTCACCAGAGAGACAGAGAGAGACTGAGAGACAAAAAGTGAGAGATCACCCCCCCCCCAGGGAGGAGGACCATGCCGCAATCTCTTCTCCCCTATTGTCCTCTCAGGCTCTGGGGCACATACGTGCACATGCCTGAGTTTAAAGCCACTGAGTCCAGGACTTGAACCACAGTTGACTGCATGGGAGTCCAGCGATATAACCATTATGCAACCTGCTGGTCCCACACACCCACTCTAGAGTGAGCTGAGAAACAAACCCAGGCCTCCTCTGTGGCCTCAGCCTGCCAAGCAGCAGCACCAACTGTGCTACTATGTCTGGGCTCATTGTGATTTTTTTTTTCTTTTGTTTTAAGATTTTCAACTTTATATAACTTCATAATTCTTTCAGTTAATTACTGGTGTGTATTTAAATAGACATTTCAGCTCCGTGTGAAATAAATACTGTCAATGATAACATTTAGGCAAGGTAGACTGCCAAGACTAAAGAAGCATATGGCCACTCTTGAATTTCTTTCATTATCCAACATTCTAGCACATTTCTTTTATTTGTATTTACTAAACAAAATAGCATGCACTCCTAACAAATTACACATTTTACCAAATCTTTTTGTTCAAAATATTCTGCTTCCTGATGTTAGTTTTTATACTCACATTACAGTGATCAGACAGGTCAGCTACCATGAAATGTAAACAGATGGGTGATGTGGAGAATTGCTATCCCAAATACATATTCACTAACTGTGCAGAGCAGATGATCCTGGAGCTGCCATTTTAACCCAATAGATACCATTCTACTTTCTTTAAATTAGAACCATTTACTCAAAGGATACAAGATCCTCTCCCTTTGAATATGAAAAATTAGTCACTTATCAGGGCAAAGTCATGTGTCAGAGATGCTACAAAAAGACACTTTTATCTTAAAGGAGCAAATACCTAGTATTAGTTTAACACATGCAAAAATATTATTTCAACTTACTTATTTAGGTTACCAATTATTATGATTAAATATTGTTTATTGCAGTACAGTTTTCCAAATTACAGGAGAAATTACTTAATAATATAATAGAAAAAATAGACTATAATTTAATTTTCTGTAATTCTACTGAATACCCATGCTTATTGGTTTTGACTGCCATATTAACTACAATGTTGTTCACTAACTGCACAGAACATCTTGAAATTCAATTATCATCCAAAGTATTTTAATTCAAAGTAAAAATCATTGTCAATGGGAGAACAGTTTCAAATAAACTATTGACATATGATTTGATAGCTATTATTCTGAATGTTTAACCTCTGGGTACTAGATAGTAAATTAATTTTCTGAATTAAATATGACGTAAATGTCAGTATTTAAATAAGCATTATTTATAAATGTGCCTTTTTGAAAATAATTTAAGTGTTTAGCAAAGTTGATTGTATCATAATACATGCGAATTATGGGATAAAATGTGGTCATGAGAAAGCTACATAGATATCATGACATGCAAAGAATATATTATTTATATATACACCCAATATGCATAAAGTAGCCTTATATAACAGTGTTCACACATACCTACATGCATACATGTCTGGAGATGTCTTAATTTCATGTCTTTATTTTCAAATTTTTCTATGTTGACAATATATTGCTTCCATAAGCAAAACTGAAAACTTTTTATATTTCTGGAAATTCCCAGAAGAGATTTGTATGGTTCTCAGAATTAACTAACACCAAAGACAGATTCAGACTTTCATTCTTATTTTTCTTTTTTTTTTCTTTTTTGGAGAGGTTTTTGCTATAGGGCGCGTGCGCTCGCCAGACAGACAGAAAGAGACAGAGAGACAGAAAGCGAGAAATCACCCCCCAGGGGGGATGGCCACGCCACAATCCCTTCTTCTCCATTATCCTCTCGGGATCTTGGGCATGCACGCACACGCACCCGGCGTGAGTTTAAGCCACCAGATCCGGGACTCAAACTGCGGTGGACTATGTGGGAGTCCAGCGACATAGCCATTACGCTAACTACTGGTCCCTCTATTTTGCTTTTTATATTCTTTGTTTAGGAACATTATTTTCTGTCTGGAATGGAGAGGATAACTATTTTTAAGAGAAATTTAAATTCTTAAATAATCTTAGAATTGCTAGATTTCAATTGCTATAGATGAGTGCAAGCCTCTTTGCCTTATCATGAGAACGATCAGGAATTAAGTCATGGAGAAAAGATTATCACTGAGGGAAAGCACAGGAAAGGAATCAGAAAGCTAAGGATGGCAAATGACCAATTTCCTAGAAGGATAAGAGTGGGTACTGCAAAATATTTATCAATAAAGCGAAAATAATTCACAGATACTATTTAGCATATGCAACTCAGATAATCCAATCGCTCTTATCTATAGGAGTGTGTGGTTTCTAAAAAGTAATTACTAAGTCATTTCTCTATCTCCCTTCTTCACACTATTTGCCATGCTTAGAGATTCTGGAAACGCAGAAATGGCACGAAGTTAACTTTGAGCACTATTTGATAGGTGGTCTAAGATTCTAATGTGAGAGAGATCTGGGTCATGTGACTGTCTAACAGAATTTTAGTCACTGTTTCAAGTATAGCACTCAAGGATAATGTAGAAGCAATTTCAACATGGGTGTTTTAACCACTATGCTGCTTCTATTTACTATTACTCTGTGAATCTATAAAAGCCTATTCTATTTGAAGAAGACACAAAGCTGGAAGGTTTGTTGAACATGTTTAATAATATATTAAAGATTGAGAGAGATATTGGCAGATCAAAAACTGCAGACTAATATTTACAATGTCAATAAAATAGTAATAATTATAAGGTTCTACACTTCAATCTAAAACATGATACACTCAGAATGGAGAAAGCAAGCTAAATGGTACTTAATATGAAAGAAGTTAAAAGTCAGTTTATTTAGTACAACTCAAAACACGATAACTCTACAAACAATGGTTGCCTTCATATATACTCCACAAGAAAGGTGACTACCTTATTATTAATATATACCATACAGAAAGGTCTTTCAGAAAATTTTATATTCATTCTGGATAGTAACTAGAAGACACAATCTAGAACATATTTATACTAATCTAACAACAATAAAAAGAGAAATTAAAGTATTGAAATTGCTTGCCATTGGAATAGTGATAAGCCAGGGGATGTAACTGTACAGTCAAGTACTTGAGAAGCTTTCAGATAAAAGAGAGGTACCATCGTAATGGCATTGGCTACACACAAAGCATCTAATCTATAGTGAGAAAGATTTTATCTCAAAAAGGGTGATTTTTTTATACTTTTATTCACATTTAATTATTGTACATCACTATAGCACACAATACAGTTTCATAGAATTATATATTATAGTATCAAATGTGCACACTTTTTAATGAGACAGGTGTAAATGCCACACTTCAATGTGTGGCCTTAGGAAACTGAGACAATCCTGGTGAATTTCAAGTTCATCCTTTGTAAAGGGATAACAGTGCCTTAACCATTGAAAGGTGGAACAGCAGTGTGTGTAAAGCATGTTGCACAGTGTCTGTTCCAAAGAAAACACCCAATATATTATAGTTGATACAATCCAACAAATGTTCCTCACTAGCTAGAGCTCTTGACAGTAAATACCAGAATAGTATTTCATTTCTATTAGGATTAAATGTGGCTGCAAATGACAACACAACCCAATTCCCAAAATCTCTGTTGCTTAGCGTTGTAACCTGCTAAATAAAGGATACCACACTAACTTGTACCACTTATTAGATTGTTGGAAGAGTCATGACATATCTTTCTGTTTTTCTATGCAAAAATACATCATTACTTTTCCAACAACCTAGTATTTTATAGCATTTCCACTCTCCTACCTACCTCCAAATGCTAGACTAGAGCACGCAGACTTGTTGCAGAGTTTTGTACCGGGGAAATCTATCTTAACACAGCTGACAGCAGAAGCATTCCTGCATGAAGTAGAACCCCTGCGTGGATTTAGAGACTGGGATTGCTGTTTGGGAAGATGGTAACAAGGACCTGATGTATCCAGTGGTGGGGATGATAAATGCTGGCATGTTACAGTATCACAGTTAACCAACACTCTCACCTGGGGTGACACAGGATGGAATATGGATTCAAGGGATTCAGCAGTTTACACAATATCTCTCAAAATAATAATTAGAAAGACTGTAAGCTATCTTCCTGTGGAAAATATTGCAAAACTCTGAAGGAAAAACTTGAGATTCCCAGGTAAGCCAGTTATCAATTAAGGACATGATATGAGAAAACCATAACAGACATGGCAGTATTTAAAGAGACCCTCTACCCCATGGCTGGAGAGCAAGCTGTGCTTAAAGTCAGTCCAGAGATTTCACAGTAACTGTACGAAATTAGAAGGGACACTTAATTAACCCTTGCAGGCCTCTTTCTCAACAATCAGGGTAATCACAGAGTAAAAGCAGGCCTTTAAGATTTATGAAAAGGATGGGCATTTGGCTAAATGTGTTTGAAAACTACAAACTCCCAAGTCTATCTGAATATTCTGGGGTAAAGAAAGTACTACCTTCTTTTGCTAAAAGAGAATTAATTCTTCTGACCTGAAAACTGCACAAAAGCCTTATTTAAGGTGAAAATCTCAGAAAATCATGCTTATCCCTCCTGAAGACCTGGCCCTATCTCCCCTCATTACTTGATAGGTAAGGCAGAGCCTGATTAAAGAAGCACTGTCCTGTCTATGGAAAGAAAGAGATTATTCACCAAAACAGCAGGCTCTGGCTAATTGGCACCAACTAGAACAAGAATAATTTGCTTAGAAATGGATTTTGATCATCTTGGAGAAATATCCCTGAGGCTTACTGGGAAGATAGTAAATACAAAACTACCTAACTAAGAACATGGCCATCGATTTTGCATGAAGAACAAATAAAATTTTGATTTTTTACATCGTTGAGATTGTTACCCTTTACTTGAAATTTTCTCAACTTATTTAAAGAGATACTATCATTTAAACATAGACTGTCACAAGTTAAAGACTGAAAATCCAAGGGCTGTACTTAGCATGGAAATGTAAGGTATTTAGAAGATACTGTGTAAATTTTAAATAAAGTGAGTAAGAATACCTGTGAGAGGGGCATGCTCTGTCAAGATCATGGTCAACATTATCCCAGCCAACCTCAATCTTAAATTTGTATATTTTCCCAAGTTTTAGATATGTCTGTAATTCCTGAAGACTTCTGAGACTCCTCCTTTTGTAATGTTTGGAATTATTTTATCTCTGTTTTATGCACACATATTAACTGTTTCCAATGTGAATATCCCTAAATAATTTCCAGTTTGATATTGGTTAGCATAAAGAGGTACTTAACAATATTCATCAAATTATGAGTCTATTTAGAATTTCTTATAAACTTTGCTGAAGTAGGATACCTCTTGATCATCTAGAGGATATAATCATTCTGCATGGGAACTGAAAATCCCTACAGCTCTCCATTTCTAAGCACTCCATTATCTTTTGCTTTTCAAATATTTTTTCCTTTAGAAATGATCAAAACTTAATGCATTTGATGTTTTATATTTATTCCATATCTGTTTTTCTTCCACCCATGAGAATTTAAGTTCCATGTGGCCAGAGCGTCTTGATTGCTTCATTCACTTAATTCCCTTGGAGCCTAGAATAGAGCCTGGAACAAAGCCAATAAATAACAAACATTTGTTAAAGCAGAAGTGGAATCTAGTATTGTGTGTATACATATAAATACACAATTATTCAAGATTATGCTAGCAATAGCGTGTTCCTTTAGCAGTAAAACCACCATGTTGTAACAAAAAGATAAAATAGTTTTTACTTATAAGTAATTATGACAACCGTAGCCACAAGATAACTGAATAACAACCCTAAACTCCACCCATACAAAAATAAACATTTTAATAGTTTTATCAAGCTATAATCAAAGTACAACTCCACGGTTTTAGAGTACAATTTGACAAGTTCTGATTTATCATGATACCTGTGAAACTGTCACTAAAATCAAAATAATGACCATATCCATCACCCACCCCCGTTTCCTCGTGTCCCTTTGCATTCCTCTCCCCTGCTCTTCTCTGTGATCCTTCAACCCATTTCCATCCTCTAGCCACTAATTTGTTTTCTATCACTAAACTTTCTTTGCACATAATAAGATTAGCTAGCGCTTATTACTAGTAGTAAGCATTTAGTAATGTAAGTAGGCATTGATTTAGCTCACGAGTCACCTGATTAAAACTAGACGCATCTCATCTGGCCTTATGTCTGCTCCACATATTGTTCATACTTCTCAAATAACAAGCAAGTTAGCCTTATGGAATTCATATCCCACAGACGGCCGTAGCCCAAAGCAAGAATCCCAAATACATAATGATTTTCAAACATTTGGTCAAATCACGCCCACTAACATTACAATGGCAAATGCAAGTCTCATAGTCAAAGGACAGGAATATATACATTTCCTCTTTAGTGAAAGAAATTGTGAGGCCACATGGCAACAGATGTTGATACAAAGGCACAAGCAAAAGGAGCATAAGAAGTGAGGAATTATACTGTTATTAAAATTAGCTAGAATTGGGAACCAGCAGTTAGCGTAATGGCTATGTCGCTGGACTCCCACGTAGTCGACCGCGGTTCGCGTCTCGGACCCGGTGGCTTACAACTCACGCCGGGCGCGTGTGCGTGCGTGCCCAAGATCCCAAGAGGAGAATGGAGGAGAAGGGATTGCGGCGTGACCATCCCCTCTTGGGGGTGATTTCTCGCTTTCTGTCTCTCTGTCTGTCTCTGTCTGTCTGGCGAGCGCACGCGCCCTATAGCGAAAAAAAACCTCTCCAAAAAAAAAAATTAGCTAGAATTGCTTACTTAAATTTGTAAATCCTACACCTTTCATCTAAAACTAACAAATTACAACTTTCCCTCTATAACAAACATGACCAAGAATCAAACTTTCTTCAAAGTATGATATTCCATTAATGTAGTAAATTTATACTCTAGTTTTACCAGAGCATTTATTTTGATATATAATAATGCATGAGAAAATAATAACAAGTGATGAATAAATAAAAGAATTAGCCTGAGACCAGCAGTTGGTGTAATGCCTGTGTCACTGGAGTCCCATATAGTTGACCATGGTTCAAGACCTGGACTCAATGGCTTAAATTCACACTGGGCACGTGTGCATTTGTGCCCAAGATCCCAAGAGGAGAAGGGAGGAGAAGGGATTGCAGCGTGGCCATCCCCCGGGGAGGGGGGAGTGATTTCTCACTTTCTGTCTCTCTGTCTCTCTTTCTGGCGAGTGCATGTGCCCTATAGCAAAAACCTCTAAAAAAATAATAATTAGCCACATCTTGCTTACCTATTTCTTCATAATCATTTTAGGAAGCTGCAATTGTAAGTATATAAGTATATTCATTAACTCCAGTTATAATGTGCCATGATTAGTAAGTCTTAAATTATGACTTTTTGTTAGTATTTTTCAAGTTTCAAGTTCTCTTAAATTAGGCCGCAAAGCATCATCTGTACATAATACCTTCTTTATCAACGTGCTAAAGGGTCAACTTAAATGTAGTAAGCAATCATTAATATGTAGATAAGCACCACATATTCTTTTTTTAAAATATATTTTATTTTAATTTCTTCTATACATTCAATAACTATACATTACTTAGCTTGTAAAGTGAATTTTCCAACAGGAATACACTTCACACCAGTCCAGTTGGGGATGTTATACATGTTATTATTAATAGATAATAGTCCATTTCTGTGTCCCATAAATGTCTTGCCCTTCTGTTTTTCTCCTTAATGTCTTTCCTCAGGCTCTCCTCCTTTTTCCTTCCTCTTCCCACACTGTATCTAGTATCCATAACCATTTCCCATCTTTCTATACCCTCTAATCTTTCAGTTTCCTCCATAGAGTGTGGACGGTCAGTATATATTAAATGGGAACATAAAATGTCTCTCCTTCATAGTCTGACTTGCTTTACTCAGCAATAAATCTTCCATATTTGCCCGCTTTCTATCAAAGTCCAGGGTCTTGTTGTTTTCTTATGGCTGAGTAGTATTCCATAGAGTAGATGTACCACACTTTTTCAAACACCACATATTTCTAAATCTAGCCATGATGCCCTACAAATTGTAATATAATTTTTAAAATCTTGCTAAAGAACCTGTGTGTTCACCAGAAAGAGAGAAACCAAGAAAACACCCCTCTCATGGGGCATAGTCATGTGCAACCCCTTCTCCTCCATATCTCCCTTTTGGATTTTGGGCTCACAAGCACATTTCTGGAAGTTTTTCAAGCTACCACATGGTTGAACCACATGGTTGACCATGTGGGATTTAGCCACCTTAATTACCAGGCCATGGACTGGCCTAACTAATACATTTTGGGATTTAGCCACCTTAATTACCAGGCCATGGACTGGCCTAACTAATACATTTTAAGAATAAATGTGTGTGTGTGTGTGTGTGTGTGTGTGTGTGTGTGTGTAGAGGTTTTGGTCCCAAAACCTACAGTATATTTTTGAAGAAGTATTTATTTCATTTTATTTGTTGCTATTATTATTTTTAGTTTGCTATAGTGCATGTGAGCTCACCAGAGAGTGATAGAGATAAAGGGTGGGAAAGCCTCCAGATTTGAGACTCGAACTATGGTTGACTATGTGGGAATTCAGAGCCTAAACCATCTGATGGCTCCTAAAATTGATAGTTTAACCTTCATTGAAATATTTGCTATTTCATACATCAAAAACATTAAGTCATCATTATTTAAATGTTGAATTTTTAAAAATTATTTCTATAATTATATGACTTATTACTTCATTATAATGTTTAATATGAGAAAATAGAGATGCCTAAAAATCAACCTAAAACTTGACTTTCAAAATAAATGAAAGTTGCTTTTAAAGCTAATAAGGGCAACCTGCAGTTGGCGTAATGGCTATGTCACTGGACTCCCATGTAGTCGACCACGGTTCAAGTCCTGGACCTGATGGCTTAAACTCATGCCGGGCGCAGGTGCGTGAGTACCCAAGATCCCAAGAGGAGAATGGAGGAGAAGGGATTGGGATGTGGCCATCCCCCCCGGGGGGGGGGGGTGATTTCTTGCTTTCTGTTGTCTGTCTCTCATTGTCTTTCTGGTGAGTGCATGTGCCCTATAACAAAACACTCTCAAAAAATAAATAAATAAAACTAATAATGAATCCTTAATCTCTGCATTTTATCTGCTCATATCATCCACAGGTCAAATTAACAATATTAGAGAGGTCACATCAAATAGGAATTATTTACTCTATCATTTAATCTGAAATAAAGGCAGAGACATGAAACTGTAGATGCAAGATGAGACTGGTAGACAATTTAAACCAAAAAATCAATTTTGGAGAAATATTTGGAACAAAAGAGAGTTTAAGATATTTGAATATCCATGATAGCATTAAGTAAGTCTCTTTGTGTATTCCAACCAGATCAGAATGTGATGGAAGCATAAGGTATTCTTCAGATAATAGAATAATACCAGATTTCACTCAATTTTACCTCACAATCTATGGCTATTCTCTATAGTAGAGTAACTACTGGCCACATGTAGCAAGTGAATTCTTAAAATTTGGGCAGAGTTGGCCAGGTGGCATGGCAGATAAGGTGGCTGGATCCCACATGGTTGACTGTGTGGATTGGATCGAGTCCCATACCTGGAAGCTTGAAAATCATACCAGTTGCATGTGTGTGCATGCCCAAAATCCTAAGAGGAGAATGTAGAGGAGGGATTGCAGGATAGCCATCCACCCTAGCTATTCTCACTTTCCCTCTCTCTCTGTCTCTCTTTGGTAAATGTATGTGCCTTATAACCCGCCCCCCCAAAAAAAAAATTAAAAATGGACAGTCTGAATTGAGATATAAGAGTAAAATACATAAAAAGACATTACTAAAAATAATAGATAATATTACACTAATAATGTTATATTGTTAATTTTTTAAAGATTATTTTGATGGCTAATTTGGGATGTCAACTTCACTGGATTAAAGGATGCCCAGAAGGTAGGTGAAACCATCTCTTAGTGTGTCCACGAGAGTGTTGCCAGACAAGATTGGCATGGAAGTCAGGGGCTGAGGAAAGGAAGATTCCCCATGAATGTAGGGGATACCACCAGTTGGTTGAGAGTGTGGGAGGGACAAACAGAGGAAGTGGGGCTTGTTTTTTTGCTACCCCTCCCTCTCTCTTTCACCTCTCTTCCTTCCAGAGCTACTGTGTATTATGTGTCTATACATTGCCTGCTTCCCTCATGCTTCTCCACTTGGCCCTTAGCTGTGTTTCCTGCCAGCTCCTGGGCCATGCACTCCTCCAGCCAGACACTCCACGTTCTTTAACCTTTCCATTCTGGACGCATACCAGTTGCCTGCTGAAGGTCCTGGGGCCTGCAGCCTCCCAAGTAACTCCTTCAGGCCTAGAACTGGAACTGCACAACCTTCGCTGATTGAGTCTTTCAGTTGTTTCTCCAGTTTGTAGACAGCTTCCTATAGTGGTGCTTCTTGGTCTGGGATCATGTGAGATAATTCCTATAATAGATTCCTTCTCCTTTTTGGTTCTCCCAGTGTTAGAGAACTCTGACCATTACAATAATATTTTAGACATATGTCTAATTTCTGATATAGTTGCAGAAAATTTAAATCACATATCTAGTTAGGATTATATTTGTAAATAATAAGGCTAACTAAAGATCAATTTTCCAAACAACTTTTCTTAAATCATTTTATTTAAGATGTACTTAATAGACATATATCATTAAGAACATAAAAATATATGCATAAGAGTAGTGAGCTTATAGAAAATATTTTAACTGGTGAAAATTATATAGTTAACATTTGAAACAAAATTTTTAATCTCAAATTCTTTTGGCTATTGCATACAGAGTGAAAATTAGGTATTTTTATGATGACTCTGAGAACAAATAATACTATTTATATACTACACTTTTTCTTAATTTCTAAAATCAAGGAATTCAACTGAATAATATCTATGATTGATTTTTTTTGTTAGACTACAGAAGTTAAATAAGATAAAATTTCACAATGAACCATAATAACTGTGAAGAGCTAAATATAAAACTGTAAAATTTCAATACAGTGAAGAATAACAATGCAAATATTGTATGTAATTGAATCTAGGGATAAATACTTTAGGCCTTAAAAAAGGAAAGTCTCATTAATTTTAGTTGAATTTCACTGTGAGTGATATGGTTCATTTTATCTTGAAATACATAATGTAATACAAGAAAGAAACCCATAAAAATCAATTTAAGCAAAAGCTTTTAAGAGAATGTTTCATGTTTTTTCACAGTTATGGTTGTTGCCATTTTTGGTTAAGTAAATACATTTTACTTTTCTTGGTTATGGAAACCTCTTCATTCAATTTCTTTCTATAACACGTATTCTCTAACTTCCTTGGAAATATACAACAGGTTGATTTTTCTTATTATGATAGCTTGTAGTTCATAATCTATGTCCACATGTGGATGACCAAAGCTTTTTATAACTGGACACAAATATAATTGGACTGTAATTAATGCAATATATATGTATGTGTTATATAATAATATAACCAAAGCCAACATAATTTAATAACTCAGGTAAATAAAAGCAAAAGTTAATAAATAGTATATATATATATATATATATATATATATATATATGTATATCAAGAATGTTTATTTTAAACATGATCTTTCTTTTTTTTTTTTCTTAGAAAGAAATTTTTGCTACAGTGCAGTGCACTCACCAGAGAGACAGAGAGGCAGAAAGCGAGAAATTTCAAAATTTGGGCAAGCATGCACATGCGCCCCACTTAAGTTTTAAGTCATCAGGTCCGGGGCTCAAACCACAGTCAACAATGTGGGAGTCCAGCAACGTAACCATTATGCCATCCACTGGTCTCTAAATATGGTCCTTTCTACATTAAGCGAATTTGTTACTTAGATCTGATCCAGTATCCAAGTGTTCTTATATTGTTTCTATTATCTATAAGCAGGAAAATGGGCTGGTCCTGGTTTCTGGGACCAGAAACCATTGTGAAGCAAATCTATGGTCAGCAACAACAGAACCAGATAGATTATGGTCTCTATGAGACTGGATGCTATAGAAAAAAAAAAAAAAAAAAGAAAATATTTTCCATGGTTTATTTTAGCTCTGGAATATGTTTGTTTTTGAGTGATAAGATTAAAAGCTCAAAGTCAGCTCAACTAAGACTATCTAAAAGAAGTTTCCACCTTCAACCAATTTCTTTATAGATTCTTTAAAAGTTCAGGATATAACCTCTTGCTTTCAACTGCAGAAATTCTTTGATTCAGTTTATTAGACTAGAGTAAGAAATATGGATCGAGATATTACTATCATTTTATAAGTTATATTTTTATTTATTTCTTCTGAGATAGAGAGAGAACCACCCCAACAAGGTTCTCACACTTTTATCTACCCTGAGCCCTACCTGGCCCAGATCATGGGCACATGACACCTGACTTCTCATCGTCTCAAACCCAGGATCCTTCCCATGTGGATCCTTCCTGTTACCACTGCAGCACCACCAGGTCCAATTATCATTCTTGATTCTCATCTCCCTCATAAAATTATAACAACTACCTGTGTATATATAAAAAGAGGTTGTAAGAGTTCTGTGACAAAATTATGGAAGATTGCTTTGTCTGTGACAAAGTATTTGACCAATCTGTGATTTTTTTTTTCTTTTTAATGCTATTGTTGCTATTCAATAATAACTTTGTTGCTTGATGTTATATAATAAAGGTAGTTAAATAGCTTATTCTTCATGGGCCTAAATTATGTTTTATTCTAATATGTATTATTTTTACTCTTTTATTTTTATTATCTATTTACTTTTCATAATGTTTGTGTGGGGTATGGCAGAAGTGGTGGTTTGCTTGGTGGATGAAACATACTGAGTCTTTAAAAAAATCAAAGAATAAATTATATAATAAATAACACGTGCTGAGGGAACCAGCAGTTAGCGTAATGGCTATGTCGCTAGACTCCCACGTAGTCGACCGCGGTTCATGTCCCGGACCTGGTGGCTTAAAACTCACGCCGGGCGCGTGTGCATGCATGCCCAAGATCCCGAGAGGAGAATGGAGGAGAAGGGATTGTGGCGTGACCATCCCCCCTGGGGGATGATTTCTCGCTTTCTGTCTCTATGTCTCTCTCTGTCTGTCTGGCGAGCACACGCGCCCTATAGTGAAAATCTCTCCAAAAACAAAAACAAAAACAAAAACAAAAAATATAACACGTGTTGGTAAGGCTATAGTGAAAAGGGAACTCTCTTACATTGCTGGTGGTAATGTAAATTAGTCCATCCTCTGTGGAAAACAATGTGGAGATTTCTCAAAAACTTATGAATAGAGCTTCCATATGACCCAGTAATCCCACTTCTTGACATCTACTCAAAGAATAAGAGAACACTCAATAGAAAGACATCTGCACATCCATGTTTATTGCAGCATTGTGTATAATTGCTAAAGCATGAAACCAAACAAAATGTCCAAAACCTGATGATTGGGTTAAGAAACTGTGGTACATAGATACCGTGGAATATTACACAGCTATAAGAAACAATGAGATTCCATCATTTGACTCAAAATGGATGAATAAAGACTTAATGTTGAGCAAAGCGAGCCAAAGTTTCTGCATGGCAAAAGACACAGTGATTAGTGTGAACAGACAGCCCTCAGAATGGGAAAATATTTTTGTAAACTATGCATCAGACAAGGGACTGATAACCAGAATCCACAAGGAACTCAAGCGGCTGTTCTGGAAAAAGACAATCAATCCTATTAAAAGATAGGAGAATGAGTTGAAAAAACCACTTTCTAAAGATGACATACGAATAGCTAAAAGGCATATGAAAAAATGCTCAACATCCCTCATTGTAAGAGAAATGCAGATCAAAACAACAATGAGATATCACCTAACCCCAGTCAGAATGTCTAAGATTAAAAAAATAAAAAATGATAAGTGCTGGAGGGGGTGTGGTGAAAAGGGAACTACTCTCTTACACTGCTGGTGGGACTGTAAATTGGTACAACCACTGTGGAGAACAATTTGGAGATTCCTCCAAAATCTACAAATAGAACTACCATATGTTCCAGCAATCCCACTCCTTGGTATCTACCCGAAGGACAGAAGTATATTTAATCGAAAAAGTGCTTGCACATCGATGTTTATTGCGGCACTTTTCACGATTGCTAAGTCATGGAAACAACCTAAATGCCCATGAACTGATGAATGGTTAGAAAAACTGTGGCACATATACTCAATGGAATACTATTCATCCATAAAAAACAACAAATCCCTGGCTTTTGAAAGGAAGTGGATGAGTATGGAAGACTTACTGTTGAGTGAAGCAAGCCATGCTATGAAGGAGAGGCATTGTATGTCCCCACTTAATATATACCGAGTGTCTGCACTCTAAATGTGTATATATATATATATATATACATATATATCTATATGTATATATATATTTTTGAAACCATTCTGCTTCTGTTGTTATAGAGTTTTAAAATTATACAAAATTATAAGACATATTTTGAACATTATCTTTAAAATTCAGTATTTTGAGATTTTGAAAGTTGTTTGTAAACTGTCAAGAATTATGGAGTATGAGCTAAAATTTTTTGCTATGTAAAGTAAATGTTTGTGGAAAAATGTAAAAATAAATAAATGAAAAAAAAAAAGATACACATTGTATATCCACACTCAGTATACTGAGTGTCTGCACTTTATGGTAGAGAGTGAGCTATCTGAACATGTGATGGTGGTGAGGATGGGAGTGGATACTAGAGACAGTAAGGGGGGAAAGTGGTTGGTAGAGAGTGTGTGATAGATGGTGGGTATGAGAAAAAAATATTAGGACAGTCATGTCTGCTAAAGAGTGTTTTTTGTCTGTTAGACTAGTTTACAGATTGGTTCGTGAGTGCTTTATCAAATTATGAAAGTTCAAGTGTAAATTATTTTTAAAGACGACAAATGATAAACTTATATTTATGAGAGAAAAACAAAGCAAAATTTTCTTTTGAAAAAAAAAAAAAAAAAGAGGCAAAAATTCATCCTACAACTCTTAGCCTACAGAGACCAAAACTGGACTTCGTATACTTGTTAATGCCCATTTTCAAGGACAGAATATAGCCCTGAAAATTTGATTAATTTGTTTGACTGGTCAGTCCATTATGAAGACTGGATATAGAGGAGGAAAGGCAGGACCTGATCATAAATCTCATCACCAATGTATGTGACATTGGACGAAGGGCATAAGCAAATGCAAGAAGGAAGAATAAATTCTGTAAGAGAAAAAGAAAACAACGTGTATAATGAATGATTTCAAGGGACTGGAGAAGGCACAAGTTGAAGAAATGAGAGCAGCCATGGACATGGCTGCCTGCACGTGATCTGTGAAGGATGTTGCTTTTATATATGTCCCGACCTACTTGGTTCAGCCAGAGATGGAGAATTTAAACGGGCTAAATACGAATGGATGAAGTATCAGATGCTCACTTAGAGTGAAAATGCATCATTCAAGTCAAATTTAGGGACTTCTTTTACCTTATAGATATCTTTCTTGGGGAACATAGTTGTCTATATCGCATCGTAAAATTTATGACTTTTGGCAACCAAGAGGATTATCAGGCTAAATATTTTGCCTGAGCGGGAGTAATCCTTCTTGACCTAAATATATCACAGGAGCACGTTGGAAAGAGATTTCTTCCTTGTAACACAAACTTTATGAAACAATATCTAAAATTATTATTTCCAAAACCAAATAGATGGCTTTGGGTTGTCCTAGGGGTGTAAGTCATGCCTAGTTCTATCCATTTGAATTGTTGAATAGCTGTTGCTGCTCAAACAAAGGGCATGTTTTACTAGAACAGAGAGGGTGCAGAAAAAGATGAACCTCCATTAATTCAGTAAACCTGTACTTCTGCAAAAAAATGATGTAAAAGTGTTCACGCATCTGAAACCAAGAAATATAACTGTAACAATCATGATGAACTACATGATGGCATTAGTGGTCTTTAGCACATACAGAATGTTTTCTTTATGTGTGCTAGGCACTTTCTTTTTTAAATTTAATTAATTTTTAGTTTTTGCTATAGGGTGCATGTGCTCTTTGAGGAAAGAAAGAAAGAGAAAGTGGGAAATCATCTTCTCAGGGGGATGGCCATGCTGCAATTTCTTCTCTATTCTCCTCTTGGAATTGTTGGCACTCAGTATACTGAGTGTGTGTGTGTGATGTGACTTTCAAGTCACTGGGTATGGAATTTGAACCACATGGTCAGCATGTAGGATCTAGCTGCCCTCTCCATGTCTCTTGCTGACCCCATTCCAGGCCCTGTATACTATTATTTAATTAAATCCTTCCAGACACTATGAAGTAACATGTACTATTTTTTAACTTTACACATGAATAAAATTGAAATTATTATTTTTTTGAAGAGGTTTTTGCTATAGGGCATGTGTGCTCGCCAGAGAGACAGAGACAGAAAGTGAGAAATCACCCCCCAGGGGGGATGGCCATGCCGCAATCCCTTCTCCTCCATTCTCCTCTTGGGATCTTGGGCACGCACGCACATGCTTCCAGCGTGAGTTTAAGCCACCGGGTCCAGGACTCGAACCGCGGTCGGCTACATAGCCTTACGCTAACTGCTGGTCCCGAAATTAAAATTTTTTTTTTTTTGAGAGGTTTTTCGCTATAGGGCACGTGCGCTCGCCCGACAGACAGAGAGAGACAGAGAGACAGAAAGCGAGAAATCACCCCCCAGGGGGGATGGTCACGCCGCAATCCCTTCTCCTCCATTCTCCTCTCGGGATCTTGGGCACGCACGCACATGCGCCCGGCGTGAGTTCTAAGCCACCGGGTCTGAGACACGAACCGCGGTCGACTACGTGGGAGTCCAGCGACATAGCCATTACGCTAACTGCTGGTTCCCCCGAAATTAAAATTTTTAAGAGATATTTTTGCTATAGAGCGCATGTGTTCACCAGAGAGATAGAGAGAGACAGACAGAAAGTGAGAAATCACCCCCCCCCCCAATGGGGATGACCACGCTAAAGTCCCTTCTCCTCCAGTCTCCTCTTGGGATTTTGGATATGCACACACATGTGCCTGGCATGAGTTTTTAAGCCTCTTGGTCTGGTACTCAAACTGTGTTCAACTACGTGGGAGTCCAGAAGTGTAAGCATTACACCATCTGCTGGTCTAAAATTACATGTTTTTCTTATAAATTCTTATATTTTTTAATCCAGTATTTCAGAGGGTCTATTCTCATATACTTATGACCAGAGAGCTAAAGGCATATTATGCTTACCATAACACCACCTATCAAACCTCAATAAAAAAAATAACCACACTTGAAGGACTGGACTTGTAAACACTTTATTCAATAGAATTTTTCACAATATATTTCTTTTTAAATTCTAGTGACCATGGTAGATATTTCTATGTAAACAGCACCTAGTACAAATGTGGAATATTGCCAGGATATTGACACATGGAAAAAAGCTGTATGTGGACCAAATGCTTCAAACTAAGAGCCATCTAGAAATAACTCTCCAGTGCTGAAATAGCACTGTGAAAGAGGCCCAACCACCCTAGAGTAGCCAGGACTGAGAGACCCCCAAGGACGTGGGACTGTCAGTGCTAATACAAGAAGGTCTTGGGCACATTGGAAAAAGTCAGTAACTCTAATAGGTAAGTCAGATGTCTCTTGTTATAAAAAATAACTCCAAAACATTACTTAGATTGTACTGAGAAAGACTATTTTTGTTTTATTTTGGTCTTTGTAAGCTATTTTTGTTTGTTCATTTGTTTTTAATTTCTTTTTTTCTTAAGAGACAGACAGAGAGAAGAAAAGAGACAGGTACCCTCCAACAGGATCTCACTATATCACAGATTTTCCCTCCAGGCTCTCAGCCAGCCAGAATCACCAGTACACACAGGTGTGCCCAACATGTTCAGATCAACCCAGGATCCTCCAGGATGATGGTTGTAGGATCAGGCAAAGGTGCCCTACTGCCTACACAACTGAGGCTGGGCCTGTGAAGTATTTTATATGCTGTCAGAGCTACATGATTGTGTCAAAGATTTGAAATACCTGTGCTCTAGCATGTATTGTTCCAAGAACGATCAATTTTAAATATTCCAAGTCACTGATTAAAATAGTCATGAATTTTTTTCTCCAATATACAGTGAACTTTTTGTCACATAATTATGAGTTTCATTTTTTCAAAAAACAGTCAGAATAAGCTACTTACAGAAACGTGCTAGACACATATTTAATATTAGAATTTAGAATCAACAATTGATACTTATAGAAACCTCTTGTTATAATTATTATGAAAGCTTCTCCTCTCACTTGACATTTTTGTGCCACATATTATTCATTTTCCACCATCATTAATTTTGGAAAAAAAAAATACCTTGTGAATCTAAACAGCAAATTGTGCCATGTCTTGTACTGTGCTATATGTAGGATATGAAGTAATCAATAAGGCTTTCATCCAACTGACATTTGCAAATTTTCAGTACAAGTCATTGGATTATACAGAATTTTGTGCTTGGCACTTAGTAAATTGTATAATACAAGAGATAGAATGTCCGTGATACATGGCTACAAATAATGGCTCCCAAAAGAAATAGAAAGTACTGGCTTCATCTTTCAAGAGTTTACAATCCCCTTAGGGAAACATATCATCCACTAAAGTAAGACTTTTCTCCATCTTAGCACTGACAGTGTGCACCAGATCCTCCTTTACTATGATATGCTGTCCAGCATGGTTTAGGATATTCAGTAACACTCACTAGATGCCAGGAGCCCCTGTCTCCCCACTCTGTTTGACAACCTAAAATATCTCTACACAGTGTCAAATGTTTCTAGGGTGCCAAAACGTCCTGTTTGAGAACTAGAAGTATAAAAGATAAGTCACAAGAACTAGAACAAGAGAATCAGACTAAGGATAGTTATACTCCCACCCAGACTCTGATGTGCACTCTTGGATGGTCACTTACTCTTGGCAGAAGTAAGTGGAGAAAGTGATTAATCTGTTTGCAGAGTCTGGAGAGACATATCTCTAAACCAGAGGGAATGACCAATTTGGTTTAATATTTAAGATGGGGCACAGGGATAATTTAGATATAACATTATATCTACTGTGGGGTCAAGTTCAGAATTTATTTTTAAAGGTAATATTTGCTTATGTCAAAGCTATTCTTAAAAATACTTTGGAAAAAATCACTCCTCTATAGAGCAATATTCTATACCCTCTCTCAATGAATCTGATGCAGCCAGTGTATTTTTCATTCCCCAGCATTTGCACAGTTTAATTTTTTTCAACTGTCAGCATGCAAAGAATTTGGCTTGTGCTTAGAAGTTATGCTGGATTTAAACCTTAATAGTTACACCAGGGCATAAATGCTTTGAGTGGAAGAGTGGATAGAAATACACAGTTTAAGACATCTTTCATTTTTCTTTCCTTATGGTGATACATAGTTTCATTTCATCATAATCATATTCATTTCATTAAAATATGCCTTTGATGTAACTTTTCTGTATGAGATAAGATAATGGAATAAAAGACTATAATCTAAACAAACGTTCTAGATGAGGGTACAAAGTGCAGTCTAGAGGATTCTCCAAGTTGGGGAGATACTGCAGGCTGTTGTCAAATGCACTTGTGGACTTGGATGAGATGAGGATGCCAGTATTAAGTTTGCTGACCCATTCAGAACAGCAACAACGTAAGGAAAGTGAACAATTCGAGGGGAGGAAGCATGGTGTGAGCTGAAGAGCTTGCTGATTCTTTTCTTTTTTTGAAGTCATTCAAATAATGGAATAGTATACGACGGGACTTGTGCAGTTTGCTATACAAAGAGCACTGGCTTAAGCCAGGGTAGATAATGGAAGGTCATGAGGTTGGTGAGAGGCAGGAAAATGGGAAAGGTGCAGGTTTCTTGAGCAAAGTGAAAGTTTTAGGGAAAATTTGACTTCCTTCAGAATAAGAGCTAAAACATGTGGGCACTCAACGAACAGGTCACTGTTCATTATTTGTGAACTGAGTGAGTGGCTAGCAGTAATCAGGTATTCCTTGCTGTTTTGCTAATGCTAACATACTGATTAAGAAATGATGTTTGAATATAGATACAAATGATACTTTAGGTTTTTTTATTCTTTAAAAAATCATAATAGAGAAGGAGGAAAAAATGTGTATACCCTTCCTCTGCTGGAGCAAAACATTGAGGATCTTGCTGAAATTCCATTGAATAGGTTTAGAAAGTTTTTATAGTTGGTCATAAAGGATGTATTTGAATGAAACTATGTGCATAGAACTAGAATGGCATGACAAATTCAATGGAGAAGAGACTGTGTTGGTTGCTTTGGGAAATATTTGTATATGAGTTCCATAGAGTACTTTTAAAGAAAGAATATTCACTGAACAATTTTTTAAATGGCCAGCCTGTGGTATGGTGGTTAAGATGGATGGATCTCTTGTGGTTAATCTTGTGCTTTGAGTCCTGGACCCAGCATACCCAAAATCCTTAAAGAAAGAAGAGAAGGGATCGCAGTTTGACCATTCCCTCTCTCTCTTTATCTCTCTATTTCTCTCCTGTGAGCGCACACGCATTATGGAAAATTAAAAAAAAAAAAAGACTAAAAAATGTCAAGATAGATTTTATTTGAGCTATTGCTGTAGGGGAAACAGCCGAGTATAGAACTGAGCTCAACTCCAAATGAATACAGAAAGATAGTTAGAGACTTTTAGTCAACACAATAAAGGGCCAGTGGATAGAAATTACTAAGAGGAACTTGATTAGATACCAAAAGTAGGAAGATTTTTGCTGATCTGTGTTAAAGAATTCTTGCTAAAGGAGGATAAAGATTTAATATCAAGAGTGGAGATGAGGAAATTGCTATGAAATCAAGAATAAGGAATTTTTGATAAAGACTCTGATAAAACTAAACGCAACAGGCCAAGGATAGGCAGCAGGCCGCGATCAAGACCTAGTGGAGAAGAGAACTCAAAGGAGATCCATTATCCTTGATCAAGTTAATTCTATAGGATTTAGTTATAAAAAGTGTCTGCATTAGGAAGCCGCTTAAACACTGTCCAACCGCAGAAATGTTTCCCTCCCTTTATTCTGCTGGTTGTTTTAGTTACTGGATATCATCCTGAAAAGGGGATTTTTCTATTTTGTTCTCTTCCCTGGTATCCCTTCCTTTACACCTGGCATGTGGAACAGTAAAGTCCTGCATTTTATTCTTCTTGTATGTGCTTTGCTTCCATCATCCAAGCAACTCAACTCATTAACGCTCAGTCTTACTCACAGTCAGTTCAAGGACTTCTTTCTGCAGACAATGTGAATAAGCCAAACGAGTAAGAAGTTAGGGGCAGTGATTAACCACCACAGATTTTGAGCAAATATCTACATCAGTTACATAATTAGCAACGAATTGTGTGGTTTGTGGTTAATCTTTTACAAAAAGGTTAATTTGCATCTATTTCTGCTGTGTGAAGCTTGGAAATAATAAGCTTCATCTCTTTTTTAATCTTTTGTTTTTTAAATTTATTTTTAAATTATTATTTAATTTTTTTACACTTTTAAAATTTACAGTTAATCTCTGTACATCTTTTCAGTGTACAACATGGTTTTTACCAGTGTAAAAATAGTGCGTGAGTTGAGTGAAAGATATCACTGTATAGATCACCGTTAGCAGATAACTTTTTTTTTTTTTTTTTTTGGAGAGGTTTCTAGCTATAGGGCGCATGTGCTCACCAGAAAGACAGAGAGACAAAGAGATAGAGAACGAGAAATCACCCCCCAGGGGGGATGGCCACACCGCAATCCTTTCTCCTCCATTCTCCTCTTGGGATCTTGGACACGCACACGCACGCACCCAGCATGAGTTTAAGCCACCAGGTCCAGGACTTAAACCGCGGTTGGCTACATGGGAGTCCAGTGACATAGTCATTATGCTAACTGCTGATCCCTGCAGATAACTTTTCACTTCTATCATAGGCCTCCTTTCTGAATGCAGCACAATGCAAATAATGTAGACTTCAATGTTAGGCAACCTGGACTGACACTCGACTCCACAGAAATTCTGACCCTCAGGACATCACATGTACTACTAAAAAATAACAACAACAAAAAAAAAAACAGTATTAGGCCTGAAAGAATCCTGTTATGATTTTCAAACCACCAAGTCTGGGACTTGAACCTTGGTCGACCAGGTGGGAATCCAGCAACGTAACCACTACGCCATCTGCTGGCTCCAAATCCAAGGATTTTTAAGTCTCTTTCTCAAAAAAGAAATATAGTGTTTTCTTGCTGCTGATTAATTACAAAATTTATCATTTTTTGCTGCAGTAAATAATTAAGAAAACTCAGGTTTAAGTATGATGCTACCATCCTTCTGGAATCACTGTCCTAAGAGGTTCCTTGGAGATATCTCAATTTATATCCATGGAGCATTTCCAACACCTATATACTTAGTAGAAATAGGAAAATAATATTTATACACTAGTTTTTTGTTGGTTTGTTTTTGGAGAGGTTTTTGCTATAGGGCATGTGCGCTTGCCAGAAAGACAGAGAGACAGAAAGAGGGAAATCACACCCTGCTGTGGGGTGGCCATGCCACAATCCTTTCTCCTTTATTCTCCTCTTGGGATCTTGAGCATACACACACACACACACACACCCAGTATGAGTTTAAGCCACCAGATTTGGGACTCAGACAGCAGTTGACCATATAGGAGCCATTACACCAACTGCTGGTACCTATACACTAGTTTTTAACTTGTTATATTCATTTAACGATACATTTTTGTCTGTAATATATATACATTAACTTAATTTTTAATCATTAATCATTACAACATTTAATCATTACAACATTACTGTTGTAACAATAATTAACAGTAACAATAACAGTAATGTTAGTATAGTATAACTTATATAATTTATAGTTTAAAGACATATATTTTTCTCAGTTTTAAACTTATTCCCAATACTGTAATGAATATGCTCCTACATGGGTATTTGCACAATTGCACATTGCCCTAAGAGTATATTCTTATATCAAAGAAATTCACATCTAAAATATTGATATATATTGCCAAATCTCATGAAGAAATATTGTTTTATTTTATTGTCCCTCAGGGAATAAAATACTGCTTTTCTCAAATCCTTGTCAACAATACTAAGAATCATCTTAATCTTTAAAAATGTGAAACATACATACACACACACACACACGTATGTGTGTATACACACAAACATATACACACACATATCTATAGTTTTGTATTTACATTTGGATAGGGAATTTTATGTCTAAAAAAACTTCAGAGATAACTTTTGTAAAAAAAATGGTGGTTAAAAACACAAGGTAGATGAGAAAGAAAATAATAAGATGATTAAAAAAAAAAAAAAACCTATGTTTTCCTAAAAAGAACCTGTGTATGCTATACTGTTTCTCAGAACTGAAAATGGCTTCTGGGTGCATAGTCTATGTTATAGACAGAAAAATAAAATAAAAGTATCTTTCTATTGATAGCCTCTGTAAACAAAGTCAATAGATGCTTTCCAAAATTAATGTCCCTTACAAAATTCTAGCTCACTGAAAATAAATTTGTGGTCAGTCTCCACTGAATTTTAAAAAGTAAACTGCTCAGTTGGAAAATGTGCTTACAAGCTGTGTAACCTCCACCGGGTAACTTCACCTCTCTGGACATGGATTTTCACAACTGTAAAATGAGGATATTGGCTATATGAATCTAGTATCCCATCTAGCAGGAAAAAATCTATGATCTGATGTATACATTTTTCTGTTTTATGTCCAATATATTTTAGCATAATATTTTTAAAGCATTTCACAAATAGATAGGGGTGCTAAGATAGAAGCCTAAAAATAAGCAATAATAACTAATTCAGGGGCCAGCAGTTGGCAAGGGGATTAAGGTGCTGGACTCCCACATGGCCAACTGCAGTTTGAGTTCAGGACCTAGCAGCTTGTTTTCTCACTTTCCCTTTCTCTTTGTGTGTCTCTCACTGGCCAAATTAAAAATAAAATAATAATAATAATAATAATAATAAATAAGATTAAATAAATACTTCTTTAAAAATAATATAAATTCATGGGATTTATATATTCTCATTCAAGATCCCACAACTCCCCCTGAGGTATTTGTTAACTTCCTCTTTGCCTTTACAAAGCATATCTGTGTTAATTTTGAGATCAAAAAATAATTTGTGTAAGACAAGTAATGAACGGAATATAGGCTAAATTAACAAGTTATACAGCAGTGAAAATGTATAAACTATGAATGTAAGCATCATAGATGAGTCTTACAAAAATTAAAGTGAATATGAAAATCCCAAGTGGTTAAATAAAGTATGGGATGGGGCCAGCAGGTGGCATAGTGGTTAAGGTGCTGGACTCCCATGTGATTGACCACAGCTCTATACTCCTTCCCACACGTTTTGCCCCATGCATCTATTCGTTTGTATCTTCTGTGATATCCTTTGTAATAAGCTGATGAACATAAGTCTTTCCCTGAATTTTGTAAAGTCTCTAGCTAATTAGTACAACACAAGGCTATGTATATGGAGGTCCAGTTTATAGCTGACTGGTCAGAAGTACAGGTAAAACAACTTCGGGCTGGCAGCTGGCATCTGAAGTGGGGTGAGGGGAAAGGCTTGGACTGTCAGCATTCGACCTGTGAGGTCTAAAGCTCTCTCCAGGTAGACAGTGTCAGAACTGAGTGAATTAGAGGACACTCACCTGGTTTCTGCTGCAGAATTTCTTCATTACTTGCAGAGAGGAGTCTATCTTTTGGGATCACAGAAGTGATCTGTGTTGTGAGCATATAGTAGAAGAAATTAAAGTTTTTGTTCTCCTACTTATGTGGTAACAGTAGAGTGGGATATGCTCAAATGACTACAGCTCATGGAAACATGTGATTTGGGAAGGAAAAGGATAAAAGGGTGGCAAGTGAGGCTCTTTTGGTCCCTGGATGTCTGTCTAGTCATCCATGATATGGAACTGTTGCTCTGCTGTGTTTAATTACTAAAGGTGAAATTAACCAATAGAATTTAGAGATGGTGGTAGATCCAATTTTGAAGGAATTGGCTCACTGGATAACTAGGAGACACAAAATAACATGAAGTATCTTCAACACATACTATCTTGGTTCATGTTATATGTAATAGTTAAAATGAAAGTTAAAGAGTGTTGGGCCAGTTCTTGAGATTGGACCAAGATAAGATTTCAGTCTAACCTCAGGTCACTAGCCACAAAGCTCTCATCTGAAACACAGAGAGACAGAGAGACAAAAAGTGAAAAATCACCTTCCAGAGGGAATGGCCATGCCGCAATTCCTTCTCCTCCATTCTCCTCTTGGGACTTTGGGCACCCACACACATGCACCCAGTGTGAGTTTCAAGCCACCGGGTTCAGGACTTGAACAGCAGTTATCCATGTGAGAGTCCAGCACCTTAACCACTATGCCACTTGCTGTTCCCCTGAGTTAGTTTCTAACTCAGATTTTCCTGGCTTTGATAATGCTCATTCTTTTTCTGCAAACTTCTATGAGAATCATTACTCCTGCACAATCTTCAGATACTAAATGACTTTATAGTTTAGAGCAATAATAAAAGTTGTATAAAAATCTTAGCTCCAGGGTCAGCAGGTAGTGTAGTGGTTAAGGTGCTGGACTTCCACATGGCCAACCATGGTTCGAGTCCTGGACCCAGCAGCTTGACAGTCATGCTGGGCGCATGTACCAAAGTGCCAAAATCCAAAAATGTCAAAAATCATGCCAAAAATCCCCAGAGAGAAATGGAGGAGGAAGGCTGTGGCATGGTCATTCCCACCAGGGGGTGATTTCTCACTTTCCCTCTCTGTCATTCTCTGTCTCAGGCGAGCTCATGCACGCTACAGCATAAACCTAAAAAAAAACAAAACAAAACAAAAAACAAACAAACAAAAAAAACAATACTTAGCTCTACACGCCTATTAATTGTGAAAGTTTGGATAAATTATCACTAGATTGTCTCAGTTTCCTTGTACATGAAATGAGGATTATGTCAACTAAGATTGTTATGGGATTTAAATATGTGTGTGAGTACATGTATGAGTGTGTATAGAAATAGTGTGTGGTATTTAGTATGGAGAAAAAGAACAGTAACTTGAGCTAGCTCTGTGATGAAGGCAGCTAGATCCCACATGGCTTACTTATCCTGTGATTCGAGTTCTAGACCCAGTGCCTTGAGAAACATGCAGAGCACATGGGTCGGCATACCCAAAATCCCAACAGGAGGGAGAGATGGAGAAGAAGGAATTGCAGTGTGACCATTCCTGATGTCCTGATGTGGAGTGCTTTTTCATTTTCTTCTCTTTCTCTGGTGAGTACATGCACACTCTAGCAAAAAAAAAAAAAAAAAAAAAAAAAAAAAAAAAAAAAAAAAAACCTATTATCATTATTAATATTCATTAATAGTGACCTTTTCTTTTAGATATGTGACCCATGTTTGCAACTATGTAACATATTATTTAAAATTTAAAAGAAGAAATGTCTTATACATTTTCTGACTCCTTGATTACTCTTAATACTGGTGAGTACACAGCATTTTACCACATTAACAAATTATTATTAGATTAACAAATTATATTAGATTAACAAATAAATATTTGTTAATCTACATCAAAAACTTGATTCACTAATAATTGAATAGTTCTGCGCAGGAAACGTAGTTCTGGAAATATCTGCACTTAATTCTAAGGAAATCACATGATGGTCTTAAAATTACTTACTAGATATACATCTGTAACACATTGGGTCCTAAAATAAGTATTCTATTTTGCAGAGTTTCAACAGTAAAATTTTGTGTCAGTGCTATTTCACAATTTTTTCATCCTTTAGTCATCTTCATACTCTCATTCCCTGAAATCACATTACCTCATTTCTCTAAAATTAGCTAATTCATTCTTCTATAAATTTCTAATTTTAACAGTGAGAAAGAGCTTGGGAACAAAAGAAAAGTTTTACAGGAGAATTCAGAAGAATAATAGGTCAGTGTAAACATACATGCTTTCTTAAACATACAGTTAGCCAGACATATCCACACACACACACGTAGGAAAAGTGTCTTTTTTCTTTTCTTTTCTTTTCTTTTCTTTTCTTTTTTTTTTTTTTTTTTTTTTTTTTTTTTTTTTTTTTTTTTTTTTTTTTTTGCTATAGGGCGCGTGCTCTCCCCAGAGAGAGACAGAGAGACAGAAAGCGAGAAATCACCCCCTAGGGGGGATGTCCCGCGCCACAATCCCTTCTCCTCCATTCTCCTCTCGGGATTCTGGGGATGCGCGCACATGCACCCGCGTGAGTTTAAGCCGCCGGGATTCTGGGGATGCGCGCACATGCACCCGCGTGAGTTTAAGCCGCCGGATCCAGGACTAAAACCCCGGTCGACTACATGGGAATCCAGAGACACAGTCATTACGCCAACTGCTGGTACCAAGTTTTTTTTTTTTTTTTTTTTTTTTTTTTTTTTTTTTTTTTTTTTTTTTTTTTTTTTTTTTTTAAGGAATTATCTCTGTTTATTCCCCTAGAAATAGTTCCTTCGAGAGCTCTTAGAAGTGAAGCTGGTACACAAGAGGTATGCCTCACACAGAGACCAGACATGTTACTGAAGTCTAGAATGAATTATTGGCTACTGGCAGCTAGTTCTTACAGGTGGAATTAGAGCTTCTCAAAAGCTTAACAAGAAACCTTCCAAAAGTAGTAAACTTGGACAAGTTCATATACCAGGACTCCAGAGCAAAGGAGGAAATCATAGAGAAACTCTGAAAGAAACGCCGTTAAGCTGTAAATTCACCTTCTGCCAGGGCAGCAGTCCTGTTCTTTCATTGCAGCTGGGAAAGCAAAGCAAGCTCAATTCTTTTCAGTTTATTATTTCATTCACTTGGAGAAAGCAAGGAAATAATAAGGGGCTTAGAGAGTTCCAGTATGGGTCTCATTAAAATAACATTTAGGCAGAAGAAAAGGCTTTGGTCTGAAAAATTCAATGATCACAACCTAGAAAAACAGTTAACAATCTATTTTACTTGGGACAAGAAAAACATGCTCATAAAATGGTGGCTTGTCAACAATTTAGGGGAAAAAAAATCACTAAAACCCTGGGTTACAATCCCACCAAGTGTTTAGAGGAGAAAAATATATCTAATTTTTTGTATAACTCCCAAAGACACATAAATATGCTTTTACGTATTCCATGACAATAATTTCATGATGCCAAAACATGTAATAGGAAAAGTAGGTTAGTCAATCAACAGTAATCCACCTCTTAAAACAAGGGAAACAATGGAGAATATGTTGGGATGAACCACAACCCTTAGAAACTAACTTTAGTTTTTCCATACAAGTTTTCTGACACTTTCTAGGTACTATAGTATTATATTATAGATAAATATAGTTTTTTTTCAAAAACACCTCAAGTATCTGTTCTCTCACGTGGTCTGACTAGAAAAAATATTTTCTCTGTGTATAAATCCATCACTAGTAATATAAATGATTACTTTATGTTTCTGAAATTTGTCAGATGCAATCTACAGATCTCAAAGAAAGGTCAGTAGCATGATAAATAAGTGTATTTAGTTTAAAATCCCTTGAATCAGTATCTTAAAAATAAAGATATGGGACCAGTAGTTGGCATAATGGCTATGTCACTGGATTCCCATGTAGTCAACCGCGGTTCGAGTCTCGGACCCAGTGGCTTAAACTCATGCCGGGTGCCTGTGCATGCATGCCAAAGATCCCAAGAGGAGAATGGAGGAGAAGAGATTGCAGCATGGCCATCCCCCCTGGAGGGTGATTTCTCACTTTCTGTCTCTCTGTCTCTGTCTTTCTGGCAAGTGCACGCACCCTATAGCAAAAAAAAAAAAACTCTCAAAAAAAATTAATAAATAAAGATACATATTTTGTTTCCTCACAACCTATCCCTAATTCATGTTCCACAAATAATAGGCAATAGAATTAGCGTTTAGTGCAGGTATATTACTTTTTTATATTAAATTTCCTACCGCCCTGGGCTCACAAAGCTCTGATATGAGTTGTTCTGTCATGTCATTTACCTGCAGGGGCAACTACCTCTTCCCTAATGTACCCACTGTTTATCAGCAATGAGATTTGCATGGCCTTAGTCTTTCCTTAGGTGGCCATTGGTGTGTTTAATAAGACCCAAACTTTTTCTCCTATATTTTATTTTCTATTCAGAAGGAGGTTTCTATTCTCAATCTGTTTCCGTTTCAGTATTACATATACATTGAAATAATTTTTCCAGGATAAGTTTTCCATATTGAAAATATTAAAAATAGTTATCTTTTTTTCCCTCTTTATCTGTACAGTTCAGCACTGGATGTGCTATGAGTGTGTATGGTATTTCTTAGACAGGGTCTTGCTGTGTTGGGATCCTCCTGCCTTAGCCTCTCAAGTAGTGAGAGTACAGGCACATGCCACCATACCCAAATATTTGAAGATGGGTCAGGAATCGAACCTAGGCCTCTCATGTGGCCTTGGCCTAGCAGTGTCCCATGTGTGCTATCACAGCTGAGCCCAGACGTGGTATTCTTTAATAATTTGTTAAGTAATTATCAATCTTTAGTCTGAGAGTATGATACCTAAATACACCGATTCTTTAAGAAATTTTTATTAATAAATATTTACCATAGAATAAGCTTTAAAGTGTGTAATCTGTTAGAAATTATTGAGAGATGTTTCTTTAAAAAAGTATGCAATCAAATAAAGTGAGAAAAATGATTACATTGTCTTTATTCTTTAATTAACTTATGCAATAGATATTTACTAACTTACTAAAATATAATATTTAGTATGTTAAGAACTTACAGTATACTGTAATACATATATAACTCTATATATGTTATTAGTAGGGGGTATGATAAAGGCATAAAATTAGCTAATGTATGTGAAGAGGAGAGAGGCATACAAGAAAATATTTTTTCAACTAGACAACTGAATATAAACAGTAGCATGGAAGAAATTACTTATGAGTACTATGCCTAGTCACACTTCCAGAAGTTGAAGAAAGTATTTATGGAGTAATAGCATAACGATACCTAGTAGGGAAAGATGTTGAGGAACATTCAAGTGTCCTAAAATTAAATTTTAAATTGTACCACCCCTGACCATGTATAGGCTAAATGGTTCACTTCCAAAAGACTTATAAATTATGTAGTTACTAAAACTTTAAATGTAAAGACATTATTTTCATATACATTTAGCTGTCCTGTGAAATTAGCAGTGTAACTAAGATACATCATATAAATGATTTAATCATTTCTATATACATATCTGTGAAGAACTCGTATTAAACTGTCAGTAACTATTGTTTGCTGAGCAGTCATTGATCCTCTTCATTAATCCCCTGGTGGAATGTTAGTGTCCTAGCCTAGAGCACTTTACTACTTTTTCCATTATATGGGATATCTTACAGAAACGGCCATTTGGAGATCATTTTAGTTACAGTGCAGCAAAATTTTAACATGACTAAGATTTATGAAATTCAATGTATTGTACTAAAAGTGAAGTACAATGAAAGATTCCATGGAGATAAAATCAGGGATGGGAAGAAAGCAATAAGCAAGGGAATTGGGTCTCTGTAACTTGTAGTCAGACTGCATCCATGTGTTTATTTGTAAATGAATGTCAAAAAAGCAGAGAAAAGAAGTGGCTATATGTTTGACAATCATCTCAGAAATACTGTACCAAAGAAGTATTTGGTGTAGTTTGTACAAAACACAGGGGGACAAGTCAAAATAATCTTATTTGTTTTATGTGCATAAACACTTTATGATGTCATATCCCAATAAGGCTAATCTAAATATCGATAGTTAAACACAAGAAGAGCAAGTTGTACATATAAAGGGAAAGAACATTTTTAAAAACGGGTAGAAGTTTCAGCTATAGTGGAACAATTACTATTGTAGCACAACCGTCTGCAGTGCTGGAAGTGGTATGAAAGACCAGGGTTTGGTTCTGGGTCCACCTCTGTGTGCCGTGTACTCATGTACATGCCTGTGATCCTGGCTAACTGGGATATACTGGCAGGGGTGGGGATTACAACATGGGATCCTGTTAAGAGTGCTTCTCTCTCTCTCTCTCTCTCTCTCGCTCTCTCTCGCTCTCTCTCGCTCTCTCTCTCGCTCTCTCTCTCTCTCTGTCTCATTGATGGAGGAAGGAAATAAAATTAAAACTCATAAAAGGAAAAAGATGGCTAGTAATTCTCTTCTAGATTCAAACATAGAGAATCATGGTTTTGAAGAGTTATACTATCTAGTAGTTTAAGGAAGTTGCATGATTTCTTTTCTGTTAAACACTGTAAGTATCTGGAAATATAATTATGATGTCTCTAGACAAGTTGTTCAGTGTGCTTTAATAAACAACAATTTCCTCCTTACAAGACAGAGGAAGGATTTTCAGAAAATTAAGAAATAGCAGCATAGTCAGTGTTAATAACTGGGGAGAGGAATCCCTGTCTCATAGTATTTTTTTCTATTCCTTGATTTCTGCTACAAATGAGCAGAAATATTTACTCAGCCCCATGCTGGAGAATGAGGCTTATGCTATGAATTTCATAGGCTAGATCCATAGAGTGAGATTATTTAAAAAGACCATGAAGCTAACCTGTCCTTTCCCCCAAATTTCCAAAAGAGCAGATAAAAACTAAGAGATTTTTGCGATAGGGTGGGCACCACCACGCCCAAGTCTGAGGGGTTTTCTAATTTTTGCTATCTCTTCACTCACAGTTTAGGAATTAAACTCCCCATATACGTATTCAATATCTATAAAGTTTTACACTCCCTCCCGCAACACACATACCACACTATTCCTTCTGGTGTAATAACCGCAGTGTAGGGAACTCCAAAAATCTACCTTGTCACTAAATCAATGATTAATCGGCAAAATTAATCAGACAATCTTTTAAGAACTCCCTGATATAATCAAAAAGTTACAACAACCAAGAGAATTCTCAATGAAGAAAAAAAGCTATTACTTTTTGTTACAAGAACATGGGGCATTTAACATTCCTACCTAGCATGTGAAGTGTATCCTTGAGAACAGTGGCCCCTGTTCTCAGTGTGACTTGCAACTGGTAGAGGGGACAATAGAGACCTTGGTCCCAGAGAGCTGTGGTTGTGCTTTGACACGACCATACAGATGGCTGGGCAGCCTTCTGAGGGAACAGCTAATGGCCTTGTTGGCAGTCTGATTCTGAAGTTTATATGGAAAGGTAAAAGACACAGACTGGACAATGTAACACTGAGGAGTAAGAGCAAAGAGGGAGGATGCTCTGGCTTCAGGGATTATTACAAAGCTTCAGGAAACAGACACTATAGTATTGGTTAAAAAAATAGATGCATACATCAAAGGGATGAAAGAACTCCAAGAAATGACTCATACTAATATAGTCAAGTGATATTTAACAAAATAGCAAAGGCAATTCAATGGGGGATGGAGTCTTTTTAACAATTAGTTCTGGTATAATCAGACTTATGTCTGTAGGAAATGAATCTAGGACAGATTTTCCAAGTTTATAAAAAAATTAACTTAAAATGGATCATTAATCTAAATGAAAATGCCAAACTATAAAATTTCTAAAATAAAACATAGAAAAAACTATGTCATTATATGTTTAATGACACAGTACCAAAAGCACGATTGTAGAAAAAAAAAGAATAAATGGGACATCTTAAAATTAAAATTTTCTACACTGTGAAATATACTGCTAAGAGACTGAGAGACAAATCCCAGATTGACAAACCTTGTTCAAATCTCCTATCTAATGACATACTTCAGTACAAGATATACAGACTCTTGGGAACCAGCAGTTAGCGTAATGGCTATGTCGCTGGACTCCCACGTAGTCGACCGCGTTTCATGTCCTGGACCCAGTGGCTTAAAACTCACGCTGGCCGTGTGTGCGTGCGTGCCCAAGATCCCGAGAGGAGAATGGAGGAGAAGGGATTGTGGCGTGACCATCCCCCCTGGGGGGTGATTTCTCACTTTCTGTCTCTAGTGTCTGTCTCTGTCTGGCAAGTGCACGCGCCCTATAGCGAAAAAATTCTCTCCAAAAAAAGAAAAAAAAAGAAGATATACAGAGTCTTAACACACACACACACAATCAAAACAATAATGGGCAAAACATCTGATCAGAGACCTCATCAAAGAATGAGTTCAGATTTCAAATAAGCACATAAAAATAATCTCAAAATCATTTATAATTAACAAATTTCAAGTCAAAGCAATGAGGTACCACATCCATCTATTAAAATGACTAAAATCCAAAAATTTGGCAATGCCACTTGCTAGCAAGGATGTGAACCAAAGCAGCTCATTAATTGCTGGTAGGAATGCAAAACAATAGACCTAATTTTGCATTTCATTTGCTAAATCTTACAAAGCCCCACATAGTCCCATTATATAGTTCAGCAATCATGCCATTAGGTATTTATTCCTCTCTTTAGAAATCTTATGTATACAACAAAACCTGTGCATAAATATGTTCAGCAGCTTTGTTCTCCTCACAAAACAGAAAGAACCAAGAGATCCTTCAGTGACATTGTGCCTACAGTGCCTGCTGCTGAAGAGGCTAAGGCAGGAGTGAGACCCTGTTTTAAAAATAAAACACACACATACACATACACACATGCACACATGCATGACATAAATAAATAAATAAACAAACCTAACAAATAAAGAGGAAATCGCTGTTTACAACATGAATGGACTTAGAAGACATTACCTGGAGTAAAATAAGATAGTTGGGGGTGGGGGGAAGAATCATTTCATTTATATGTGAAATCTATTAGATTGTTGGGAAAGTCAAGCTGTATTTTCCTGTGAAAAAATGTGTCATGACTTTCCTGACAACCCAATAAAATAGAACTCATAAAAGCAGAGAGTAAGAGTTTCTGGGATCTAAGGAGCAGGAGAAATGGAGAGATGTTGGTTAAAAGATACAAACTGTTGGGAAGAGCAAATGGTGTAGATTACGTTGCTTGGACTCTCATGTAGTCAGCTGTGATTTGAGTCCCAGACCCAGAGCTTGAAACTCATGCTGTGTACGTGCGCATGAGTGCCCAAAATCCTGAGAGGAGAATGGAAGAGAAGGGATTGAACATGGCCATCCTCCCCTGGGTGGTGATTTTTCACTTTCTGTCTCTCCATCTCTCTGGCAAGCACATGCGCCCTAATGGTAAAAATTGCTAAAAAAAAAAAAAAAAAAAAAAACACAAACTGTCAGTTTTAAAAACTTCTGGGGCTCTAAGGTACAACATAGGTGGTGATGAATATGATCATTTGATTGTGATAATCACTCTACAGTGTATAATATACACTTGTGTAATCATCATATATGTCTTAAATATATTTAGTCTATATTTGCCAATTAAATATTTATATTTATTTATTTTTAAATAATTATTTTATTTATATTTATTATTATTATTATTTGTTTTTTAATCTGACCAGAGAAAGAGAGAGAGAGAGAAAGTGAGAAAGCAAGCTGCCAGGTCCGAGACTCGAATGGCGGACAGCCATGTGGGAGTCCAGCATCTTTAACCACCACGCCACCTGCCAGCCCCACCAATGAAATATTTTTAAATGTAATACATATCGATGAGTTCATGCTGATGTCAGTAAATATTTGAATAAATAGATAAATTTTAGAGAAGAGATAAAAATACAGTGCAGAATATGTCCAAATAACGTACATATTAGGTTGTTGGAGAAGTCATGACATGTTTTTCTGATCCTTGAAGTTCAATGATAAAGAATTTGTTTCACATTCAGCTGCTTTGATACAGCAAACCATGACAGTTAAAAATAAGGACATAAGGAAACCCTTGAATGGTATTTATGTCTCTGAAAAGGGAACAATTGAGCAGACTAATGAGTAAGAGCTAAGAGTTCCCCAGCTACAGTAACAAGCCGGGCAATTTCTAAAGCCATTATATGATATATTAAAGATAATAATAAAAGCTAACAATTGACTTGAAAACAAAAAAATGAGTCATGACTTTTCTGACAACCTAGTATATATTCCACTATCAAAAGGTAGACCATAAGGGACCAGCAGTTAACATAATGGCTATGTTGCTGGACTCCCGCGTAGTCGACCATGGTTCGAGTCCCGGACCCGGTGGCTTAAACTCATGCCGGGCACGTGTGCATGCATGCCCAAGATCCCGAGAGGAGAATGGAGGAGAAGGGATTGTGGTGTGGCCATCCCCCCTGGGGGGTGATTTCTCACTTTCTATCTCTCTGTCTCTGTCTGTCTGGCGAGCGCACGCACCCTATAGCAAAAACCTCTCCGAAACAACAACAACAAAAAGGTAGACCATAACTCCCCACTCCTGGAGCATGGGCTGTGCATACGACTTTCTTCCAAAGAGTGTACTACGGGAAGCAGGAGAAGAATGAACTCCTGTTGGAAAAATTTGACTTATCTACTTCAGACAGATGATCAAGGTTTACTTCAGTGGTGGCAAGTCACTTTGATCATGTATGTTTTTCATACATCGTGATGAAAATTGTACTCCACTTCTATTGTCTTCCTCTCAAAAACACTCAACCCCATTCTAGCCATGAGAAAATATCTGACATACACCAACTGAGGCCACTCTATACATTAACAGGTATTCCTCAAAACTAGCAAAGTCATCAAAAAGAACGTCTGAGAATGGGTCACAGCCAAAAGGAACAGAAGGAAACATGATGGACTGAATGAATGTGGTCATCCAGAACTTTAAAAATGATATTAAGGAAAACCAAAGGACTCTGATTCAAAGTATGAACTTTGTTTATACCTGCGCCAATATTGATTTAATCAATTATGACAAACATACCATACTTATGTAAAATGTTACTAGAGAAACTGGGCATTATTTTGTAATTTTTTTGTAAATCTAAGTTACATCTAAAATGAAAACTGTTATAGTTTATCCACATTTTCTGTGTTTGAAATAAAGGGAAGTCAGGGGTATGGTGGGGATGGCAACTGTATCTCACATGGCCAACTGCAAGGTTTGTGTTACAGACTTGATTAAGAAACATGCTGGGCACAAGTGCGTGTGTGCCCAAATCCCAAAAGGAGAAATGGAGAAGGGATTACAGCATAACCGTACCTTGTTGGGGGGAGGTGGTGCTCTCTCACTTTTCTTCTCTCTAGCATACGTGCTCTCTAGCAAATTTTAAGATAATAAAAATAATAATAAGCCATTGGAAGGGTAAGAAAACCAAGTGGATGTAAATATTTGAGTATATTTTAAGTGTTTGGCTAAACTCTCTTAGTACACATGAAAAATAAGAAAAAAATTGCATGGGGACCAGCAGTTGGCATAATGGCTATGTTGCTGGAGTCCCAGTGGCTTAAACTCACACCGGCACATGTATGCATGCCCAAGATCCCGAGAGGAGAATGGAGGAGAAGGGATTGCAGCATGGCCATCCCCCCAGGGGGTGATTTCTTGCTTTCTGTCTCTCTGTTTCTCTCTGTCTCTCTGGCGAGTATACACATACTATAGCAAAAACCTATCCAAAAAAAAAAAGAAAGAAAGAAAGAAAGAAAGAAAGAAAGAAAGAAAGAAAGAAAGAAAGAAAGAAAGAAGAAATTGCATGGTTATTGGCCAATAAAATCAAATTACATTATACATTTGTACCCTTAAATCTGAAATAAAAAAGACATGGAGTAGAAGCAAAATTTCTCTGGGTTAAATAAATGTCTCTTGCTTGTGTTAATGACAACATAGTGAAATATGTGTCAAGACAGTAATTAAGCAGTAATTATAGGTTGATCATAAGAAAATAGCAATTTCATCCTTTATCAAAATTTAAACAGACGTTTGGAAGGAAATTGTGAGAAGCAAAGGAAGCTATCGCATGCATTGTAAATAAAACATTGTTCTGAGCCAGTTTTCTTGAGAACTTGGGTGTAATAAATGTGTATTGTTTCTTCCACTGATTGAACACAGACAGTGTAAAGGAAACAAGTCTTTTATTGGTTATTGTTAGCCCAATTATTTTTCCCGTCCATCTTGGAAGGAACTTGCAAAGTAAAAATTATCAGTCTTTGATTCGTGAATTGTCAAAGAAGCATAGCAAACCTTGAGGATGATTACTTAAATGGTCCCTACTCGCTGCTTTTTGCCAAGAAGGATCAAGCCCACTTCACAAGAGGGCTATAATTATAGAATAGGAGGTCAACAAGCTATAATTCTAAGTTTTAGTTTAAAGAGCACAAAAAAGAAATCTTTCATGAGCTTTGGAAAATTGGAGAAGTATACTGCTTGAAACTTGGGTTCCTAACGCTCTTTTCTAGAAAATCAATAGCAATATCAGGCAGTACTATACTAAGAAAAATTTCTAAAGCACGTATAGAATTCTGTATCTTTCAATGGAGAGCTTTGATTTTAAGTTCCTTTCCCACTGGTGCAATGTATTGATTTCTCTTCTCATTGTTCCTGAGATCATTTTATTCTTATAAGAACACCCATGTGCCCATCAATTCAGGAGGGAAAGGTGAATATACAAATTGTTGTTCAGAAAAAGAAATCTCTACTCTGCAAAAATAGGAAAGAATATAATCTACATTTTCAAACTTTGGGTCTATTCTATATATTTGTCATGCATAAAGCACTGTGTGGTTTGTGGAGAAGGAAATCATTACTTCTGTCATTACTGTGGGACAGTAGTAAACAAGACACACTCATAAGAGGAAAGGGTATTTAGAGGCCCAGCCAAGATAGTGCATGCTGGAAGCAGCTGCTGAGCAGGCTGAGGCACAGGGGAGGCCCAGGTTTGATTCCCGGCATACCCTATAGAAACAGAGAATAGTGGCATAGAGCAATGGTCCCTGCTACTTAGAATTCTAAGGTGGGAGGATCACCAAATAGTAAGATCCTGTCTAGCAAAGTCATCAGGGCCAGCAGGCGGCATGCTGGTTAGGGTGGCAAGATCCTACCTGGCCATCTGCCCAGTTCAAATCCCAAATCGGTGGCTTAAAAAACACACCAGGCATATGTGCATGTGTGCCCAAAATCCTGAGAGGAGAGTGGAGGACAAAGGATTAGAGCATGGCCTAACCCCTTGGGGGCGATTTCTTAGTTTCCCTTTCTCTTTCTGTCTCTCTCTGACACTCTCAGGAGCAGGCATGTACTCTATAAGAAAGCACTAAAGCAAAACAAAACAAATAAAAAAAATCACCACGTGTACACACAGTCTATAAATTAAATGCAAGTTTGTTGCCTTAAGCCCAGTCTTTCTCTTCACCAGTGTCCACAATTGAATTTCAATGGGAAGAGAAAAATTTTTTATTTATAGTTTAAATTAAAATAAGTCTGTTACCCTTAAAAAACAAACAAACAAACAAACAAAAAAACAAGATTTATAAGTCTCTGGCCTAAACCACTTTATTCTTTTTATTTTTTTTATTTTGTTTGTTTTTGTTTTGTTTTGTTTATAAAACACATTTTTAATTTACATTCTATCATTGTACATCTTTATAACATACAGCGTGGTTTTTCAAAGTATGCATGTAGTGTGCGACAATCAAATCAAGGATATTACCATACACGCCATGGTCCACAGACAACTTCGCATTCCCATGTCTGCTAAATGTTTTTCCCCTCAGCCCCTCCTACCCACTCTCTACCTTTATTTTTTCCACCTCTTTGGAGAAGTTTTTACTATAGGGCATGTGCTCTTGCCAGAAAGACAGAGAAAGAGAGACAGAGAGTGAGAAATCACCCCTCGGGAGGATGGCCACGTTGCGATCCCTTCTCCTCCATTCTCCTCTCGGGATCTTGGGCACGCACGCACACGCGCCTGGCATGAGTTCAAGCCACCAGGTCTGGGACTCAAACCGCTGTCGGCTACGTGGGAATTCAGCGACATAGCCATTACGCTAACTGCTGGTCCCTCTACCTTTATTTTTATGAGCCCAGAAATATATCTCTTTGGGACCTACTCTCTCTTAGACCACGGTTTCCAAGAACTGAGAAATGCCGGCTAAGCTCTGCTAAATTCTGGTTTCACTTCCCTGTTCTTCTCTTTTCCCATAACCAACCTAAGACACTGTACAACGTTTTCTTCTAAATGCCAGAAGGTAAGGACAGTCTCACTTTTTAGTCACACATTATGCCTTCTGGTGATCCTCTGATAGAACCTTCAATGCAGTTTTTCTCTTGAAGGAAGTGTTATGTGAAGATAAGAAGGGCGACATATGTAATGACGAGGTCTTGGCACGCAGAGGCTTTTCATTTGCCTAGAGGAAGTGGCTAAATTTTATATTTTTCGTTTTAAGTTATTTTTATTTCTACTTTAACAGTGATTAAATGGGCCCAATTTTGAATGACTAAATAATATTTTTCTTTGCTTTTTGTTTTAAAATTTTAATTAATTAATTAATTTATTTATATTTAATCACGTCTTTACAAGGTACAACATTTCTGTTTTCCAGGACAAATACCATGCATGTCAAGAACTAAATAATGTTTTATAAAATTGTCTGAAAGATATAGTTTAATTTTTTTTTTTTTTTTTTTTTTTTTTTTTTAGAGATTTTTGCTGTAGGGTGTGTGTGCTTGCTGGAGAGACATATAGAGACAGAAAGCAAGAAATCCCACCCCTGGGGGGATGCCCACACACCAATCCTTTCTCTATTCTTTTCTTGGGATTTTGGGCACATGTGAGTTTTAAGCCACCAGGTGCCTTGAACCATTGTCCACCATGTGGAAGTTCAGTGATCTAACCATTATGCAATCTGCTGGTCCTGAAAGATAAAGCTTTTTAAAATATGGCTTGTTGGGGCTGGCGAGTGATGTGGTGGTTAAGGGCACTGGACTCCCACATGGCTAACTGTGGTTCGAGTCCTGGACTTGGAGGCTTGCTTTCTCTCTCTCTCTCTCTCTCTCTCTCTCTGGAAATATAAAACAATAAAGTTAAATAAAACAATTTTCTAAAAAATAAATAAATATAAATAAAGTATGTTTTTGTCTTTGGGCATACAGAAATATCGTAGAGATCCATCCTGTGTCTTTCCTCAGCAACACACTAGTAGCCAGCAGAGCAGCCATGAGAATGACCCAGCATGTCCCTGGGTCTGCCCTGGAGCACGGGGAGGAACTTCCTAGGTGTCTATGATTTATAAAAGCACCTGTGATTTCTTTTTGTACTGTTTTGTCTTATACTACACCATTGTATGCTGATGTCTCTGTGTATAAAATCATTGTTCTTTTGAAACAGAAATTGGTGAAAATTCAGACAGGTAGATGTTAGGGAAGGACAAAAGTAGATATTTTGTAAATTATGGAACATGTGTACTAGGAAGAAGCTTTTGCATAGGCTTCCAATTTAGCTCTCTTAAGTATACACTGATTTGTGAGAAATGGCCTGGAAACCCTTGAAAGAATCATTTCACTACTAAAAGGAACAGCCTTTCTGAGGTCTGCAAGCTGCAGCGGGTCAGGTTGCGCGTTGTGCAGACAGAATTGCTCCACGTCTGCAGCTGCCTGGGAAACCTTCATGCGGTTCGGGCCAGCCTGCAGCTGGAGCTGCCCAACCTCCTTCCTAGCCGCGACTCCGGAAAGAACATGGCGCGAGGAGAGCGGGACTGGCGGGACAGGTCACGGGGCAATTGATGGGCAATCGGCAAGGCCAGACGGCGGCAGCTCGCGCACAAGCTCCTGGGATTTGGCAGATACTATTGAGGGGATTAGATCAAGGTGGCCCTCGTCTCCTGCAAGCAAGATAAAAAGTAGCAATTACTCAGAGACATTTTGAATGAAATTTCTAGAGAACACTTGAAACCACCCAGATAAGACCTGAATTATTTTCTGAAAATGTAGAAACTTGAGAGAAACGTGGAAAAGGAACCACAGCACCAGCTGGCTGAAATGAGCAGAAACTCTCCCTCACGGGGAAAGAGTGCGTGGTAGATCCCCAGCAGCCTCGGAAATCACCGAGGACAGCTTTGCTGGTGGCCTGGGGTCCAGGTCTCCACGCAGCTCCAGGCCCTGCCAAGGGAAGCTCCGGAGATCTACAGGGCTTCATAGCAACGGGGAAGGATCTTGCCTTGGTTAATTGCCACTCTCAGGACCCAGGCAGTGGCAGCACCATCTTGAGAACAGAGAAACTGGGGAAGTGAGACCTGCATCCAGTCTGACAGCCTGCACATCTTCGAATCCTTGAGAACCCGCTGAAATTCCACCAGACTCCAGCTGAACAGAGGAGCGGCAACCTCCGCACCCAAGCTACACCGAGTCCTATACTCGGAAACAGAGACTAGCCCAGCAGGAGGAGGACTCCAGGGAAAAGAATGTGGTGTGTGAACACAACCCCACACCAGCTCACGGAAGAGACTGGATACTCTCCTGATGGACTGGTAGTTTGCACTCACACTCCCCACCTTCAGACTCCAAACTCTGGAAACAGCTCCCAGCTTCCTCGCTGCCTTCTGCAGTGTGGCTTCATAGTTCCTCCCTGAACTGTGAGTGCAAGAGGAAGGGACAGGAGGGGTGTCTGATGGAGAGGAGTGACGGAGTAGAAAAAGGAGAACATACCGAAGAATAGCACCTTGGTGCTAGTAGAGATTTTCAAGAACATAAACAGACTTGGAATTTCCATGAAACCATGAATATTGCTATTTCTCATCTTCCTGTTACGTCTCTAAAATGTCATTGCTTTAACAATTTCAAGCTAAGCTTTGTAGCTAAGTGGTATGCTGGTAATGTAATGCAATCCCTAATTTACAAAGTCAGTTACACAATACACATATTTAAATAAGTCTTTGACTTCAAGAGTATCTCTTTATAGTCAAAAATGATAAATGTTGTTAACATAGGTAACATAGGGAAATGAGTTTGAGTTATATAATATTAGATCCAAATGAACTAGAAGACACAGCATTATTATTAAAAATACTATAGTCCTGGGATATGTTAATTATATGATTTTGCATTCTTCAACGATGTAACAAGGCAATTAATTTTCATTTTAAGGTGACAACTATACTCAGGAGTAAGAATTGTATATTATCTTTTCATTTTCTAAATTTGGAATAAAGTTTCCAATGTCAACCCTTCATGTTATAACAATAATAATGTTATTGTAACTGCATTCGGTTTAAATTCTTTGTAGCCCAAAGCAAATGGAATAGAATTCTATTGATAGTTTGTTTTCCTGTCTTCAGCTCAATGTTAATACTAAAACAATATATTATATACTGTTTATAGTTATATAGAAAACATAAGTCTTTTATCACCATCTAGCAAATATTTTATATGCAATATTTTTATTTGGTAATTATTGCATGAAAATGGTCCCATTATTTAATTTTGGGAAATGTGGGGCCGGCAGATGGCATGGTGGTTAAAGGCGCTGGATTCCCACATGGCTGACCATGGTTCGGGTCCTGGACCTGGTGGCTTGCTTTCGTGCTTTCCCTTTCTCTCTCTCTCTGCCTCTGTCTGATCAAATGAAATAATAATAATAATAATAATAATAATAACAAATGGAAATAAATAATTCTTTAAGAAAAAAATAATTTTGGGAAATGCTGGATAAAAGCAAGTTTACTATTTTTTCCCTTGAAGGAATTCTCAGAAGCTTTATTATGTTAAACTTGATTAAAACTGTCCTAGGTGGGATAAACTTTTCAGTATTTGCCAAAGAGCAGATTGATAATGTTAAGAATGACCAAAAGAGATTTTGGTCTTAACCCTATTTAATTTATCTAAACATCATTAAATACTGTTAACTCCAATGCCCGCCCACACACACCCTCATACACACTCACACACACACACACACACACACACACACTCTCATACACACTTAAGGCTGTGTTCTATTGCCACTGCTGGGAAGTAGCTCTAGATTCTATCAATTCTGTTTTCATTGCCCTTGTTATTATAGTTACAGCCTTTCTTATCTTAGTGGTTCACTGTTACAACAGCTCTGCACAAGTCTCCCCCACTGAATCAGTTCGCCATACAAATTATCTATCTAAAATTAGATCTCAACAAATAGGCTTTAAAACTTTCACGGGAGGTTTTATACTCTCAGGATAGCATTTGACATCGTACAACATGGCCTCTATCATCTTTAGCAGTAGTTAAAGATATCCTGCCTTTCTGTCTTTAATCAACTCCACTTTGGGGCCTTTGTGCATTTTCATGATTCTCTAACTACGCAATGAACTTTCATGCCCCCGTGATTTTGTTCTGAAACATCACTATTTCATTGGTCGCCTCATACTTCAGGAGTTAATTGAAATGTAACCAGGTGATGCTTTCATCTTCCTTCTTCCTTTTGAATTAATTGATTTTTCAAATGTCTTCTTGTAGTATTTTATACTTATTATCTATCACATAAATTACTACAGAGGTACACATGTCTCTTTTAGTTCATTATAAAATAGAACAGCCAGGAGATATATTCTTGGAAAAATATGTGGTGCCTTCAAAAGAAACCTAGCTCATGATTTTTTGGATTAATTATAGTGCAAGAGCATATTACTTCATTTTAGTTTCACCTACTATCTTCTAAACTTTGTGATAAGATCTCTACCAATTGAAGGAAAATTCATGCTGTATAATTGAAGTAGAAAGATTCAGGTGTGGCAAGTAGGTGAATGAAAACTAAATCAGAGGTATAAATTACTGATATAAAACTAAATCAGAGATATAAATTAGTTGGATTATTTATTGGATGCTTATTCTGTGCTAAGTACCTGTTAAGCATATTATATATACTGTTGCATTTATAAAATATGAAAAAAACAAGAGAATGTTCATGAAAAATAAAGTCAAGAAGCATCCCATTTAGAATGCTTCAGAATATTTCCCAGTGCAGGTCCTACAATCACATAACCATGTGCATTTTGGAGCTTTCATTTTGTCAAGAACTAGTGATGCAGACATGAATAAGTAATTTCAACTTTCGTGGAAAATACAAACTAAAGCTAAGGGGAGGGTGTGGTAGAAGAGGGCCATAAAATCTCTCTGAGTGGGGCCAGCCCTGAAGTGCAGCAGTGAAGCCCTGTGCATATGGAGTTGGATCTCACTGGGCTTACCACAGTGGCTTAGAAACTATGCTGGGTGTGTGTGCCTGCCCCAAATCCTGATGGGATGGAGATTGGAGGAAAAAGGATTGTGACATGGCTATGTCCCATAGGGAGTGCTTTTTCTCTTTCTCCCCATTCCTCCATAAACATGTGCCTTCTGTCAATTAAACAACAACAAAGTGAGAGAGAGAAAATAAAAAGAAAAGCATCTGTGGCTGACCATAGACACCTGTTATGGGTTAAATTGTATCACACGCACACACACACACACACACACGCAAAAATGTTGATGGTCTATACCCCAGTAGTTCATAATGTGATCTTATTTAGAATCAGGGTCATTGCAGAGTAAGCTAAAATGAGATTATGGTGAAGTAAGGTGGCCCCCAATTTGATATGATTGCTGTCCTTAAAGAGGGGAAGAACCACCGAGAGACAGCACGTGAGGGTAAAAACTGTGAGAAAGTAAGCAGACATTGAAGTCCTGCAGCGGTAAGCCAAAACAAACAAACAAACAAAAAAAATACCAACGGTCTCCAGGAAACTACCACAGGCCAGTGAGAGGTGAGGAAGGTTTTCCCCTACAGGTTTCAGAGGGGACATGATCCTGATGACACCATGATTCAGACTTAAGCACTTCAAGAACTGTGAACAAATAAATTCCTATAGTTTTATGGAAATAAACATGGAAATAGACTTTGTCCGTGGGAATAGACATTCTGGTTAGAAAGCAGATGGAGACCAAGTTGAACAAGTAACTGATTGGTGTGGCAAACTCTATACACTTGCAAATATTAAAATTATCCTTTAGTAGAAAAAACATACCAACATATAAACATTTTAGTTCAAGGGGCTAGCAGGTGATGTTGTGGTTCAGGCAATGGATTCCCACATAACTGACGGCGATTCGAGTCCAGGACCTGGCGTCTTGCTTTTTCAGGTTCCCTCTCTCTCCCTTTCTCTGGTGAGCATATGTGAGCTGTAACAAATTAAGAAATACTAATGATAAATACAATTAAATAAATCTTTAAAAAATTTTCAATTCAAGAGATAAGAGACCCCACAGCACATGACATGAAATATTGTCGTGTCTCTTATGTGTTCAGTGATTTTCAGGCAATCTAGCATTAGCAATATTATTATATTATATTAATTACTTTATAGCTTTTCTTTCTCATCACAATCTTAGTAGTTACTGATGTGTAATATTTCCTCTAACTATATCACTGTATATTAATCAAAAATCATTTGCAGCACTAGAAGCCATATTTACTTCCAAGGATTAACCACCATGTGACAACAGTGTGATAATTACAAAAACTTCTGCATATTAAAGTACTCAGAAACGGAAGCCAACAAGTGGTGTGGAGGTTAAGGCACCTGGATCCCACAGGGCTGACTCCACAGTTTGAAATTTGGACCCAGTAGCTCAAAAATCTGGCTGGGCATGTGTGCTCGTATGCCTCAAATTCCATCAGGACGATGGAGAAGGGACTGTGGCGTGGTCATCCCCTGTGTGGGGGGATGATTTTTCCTCCCCTTCCCCAGCAAGGGCATGCACCCTATGGCAAAAACCTAAAAACAAAACAAAAAAACACAGACTCAGCAAATGAACAATGGAAGTCCTATGTTAGACATCTTTCTTCCCAATGCCTACTTTCATCCCTACAGATTGAATGTTCCTGGACTGCTTAGACCAGTTCAGATTGTTTTTGTTTTTCTTGCTTATCCAGGAGTATTTTTCTGCTTTCTTTTACACATAATGTAAAATAATTTTAAAAGGACAAATGTAATAAAAATGGGACATAATTAAGATTTAGGTAGTTGATTTGCTGCCTCACAAAACAAACAAGGTTGAAGATTTTATCTTATTCATCAAGAGATTCCAAGGATTAGTGTGTTTTAGAAAATAGTACACTCCTCAATTCTTTATTTTTTTTCAATTTAATTATTTGTTTAACTTTTGAGAAGTGCTGTTGTCAATGTTTTCATTGCTTTTGATTACCTGGCTTATGTATTTACTAGAGTATTGCAAAGATTGTTTCTTCCCTTCCAAATACCCCACATCAATGTGTACCGGTTTGTGATCATTCTATCTTGGTAATCAGAATGTCAGCAGTATAATTTCTTTTCTACATTTCAGTTATATTAAAACATTTTAGGGCCAGCCTTGCCTGGTGTTTACATAAAATGAATCCCATATGGCTAACAGCATGGCTCCAGTCCCAACCCATTAACTTGAAAAACACACCAGAGGTGCGTGTGCATACTCAAAATCCTGAGAGGAGAATGACGGAGAAGGGATTGTGGTGTGGCCATCACCTCTGGGGTCAGAGGAGGGGGCGGTGATTGCTCACTTTCCCTCTCTATTTCTCTCTCTGGTAAAGGCACACACCTTATAGTAAAAATACGTAAATAAATAAAAATTAAAAAAAATAAAGAACATCAAACTCTTGGGATAAACTTGTCTATAAAATACTGAATATTTTTATATAATGTTATATGTGACTTTCTAAAATTGTCACTAAGAAATTTGTGTCTAATTCCATGAGTAACATTTATTGTAGTTTTAGTTTCCACTGGTATTTTTGTCAGGTTTTGATAAAAGCGCCATCTAGCCTCATGAAATTATCAGGAAGTACTTTAGCCTCCTTTGTCTTATGAAAGAGCTGGTGTAAAATGGGTATTATGTTACTTTTATGTTGTAGAGAAATCATAGTGAAATCATTTGTATCTGATGTTTCCTTTAGGGCAAGACTTTTATAACTAGTTTTAAATAATACTATGGTACTAACAGATAAAGGGTTATTCAGGTTATCTATTACTTTCTTGTTCCTTGTTTCTAAGTTCCTTGGAACATCACGGAATTTGCTCAATTCATTTAAGCTTTTAATGTTATTTGCATGAAGTTTTTCACAGTGTTTTCTTACTGTCATTGTCGTGTCTGTAGGATCTGATACTGGTAATTTACGTCTTTGTATTTTTTTCACCAATCTGCTTAGAAATCTATCACTCCATTGGTATTTTCCAAGAATCGTCTTTCGATTATATTGTTTCTATGTTGTTTTTATATTACATTGATTTCTGATATTATGGTTATTATTTTCTTTATTTCAATTTTAGTTTAGCTTAGCCTTTTCTTTTTATTTGCTGGTATCTAAAGCAAAGCATAGATAATTAATTTGAAATCCTCCTTTTTTCTGCCATCAACACTTACTTCCATAAATATTTAAATCTTTCCAGGATTTTTTTTTCTTCTTCTTTCTTTTGGGAGAGTTTTTTTTGTTGTTGTTGTTGTTGTTGTTTGTTTGTTTGTTTTTCCTGAGAGGCTTATTTTGCTTTAGGGCGCATGCACTTGCCAGAAAGATAGAAACAGAGAGATAGGAAGCGAGAAATGACCCCCCAGGGGGGATGGCCATGCCACAATCCCTTCTCCTCCATTCTCCTCTCGGGATCTTGGGCACACATGCACACGTGGCTGGCGTGAGTTTAAGCCGCTGGGTCCACGACTCAAACCACGGTCCACTACATGGGAGTCCAGCGACATAGCCATTATGCTAACTGCTGGTCCCAGGAGAGGTTTTTGCTATAGGGCACATGCTCTCACCAGAGAGACAGAAAGTGAGAAATCACTCCCCCAGGGGGATGGCCACACCGCAATCCCTTCTCCTCCGTTCTCCTCTTGGGATCTTGGGCACGCATGTACACACGCCCAGCATGAGTTTAAGCCACCGGGTCCAGGAATCAAATTGTGGTCGACTATGTGGGAGTTCAGTGATGTAGCCATTACACCAACTGCTGGTCCCAATTTTTTTTCATTTTGAGTTTAGAATGTCTTCTTAATTTCTTTTTTTTTTAAATTTTTTAAATTAATTAATTTATTATTTTTTTGGAGAGATTTTCGCTATAGGGTGCGTGCGTTCGCCAAACAGACAGAGAGAGACATAGAGACAGAAAGCGAGAATGGTCACGCCGCAATCCCTTCTCCTCCATTCTCCTCTCGGGATCTTGGGCACGCACGCACACGCGCCCGGCATGAGTTTTAAGCCACCGGGTCCGGGACGCGAACCGCGGTCAACTACATGGGAGTCCAGTGACATAGCCATTACGCTAACTGCTGGTTCCCTTAATTTCTTTATAAACTGCTTATCCTGGTTTTAAAAATTATATTGTTTAGCTTCCTGACATGCAGGAATATTTCCAGTTATCTTGTTACTAGTTTCTAATTTAATTCCACTAAAATCAGAGAATACACTTGGTATGATTTTAATTGTTTTTATGTATTTAGACTTTTTATGGCCCAGAATACGATCTTTCATATTACATTTTCTGTGTGCACTTCAGAAGTATTTGTAATAATGCTGTTGGTTGGAATTTTCTGTAAATATTGTTATGATTATCATGCCTGAAAGTGTTTCAAATCTTCTTTATTATTTTTTAGATGAATTTTTATTATACATTTAAATTGACATATAAAGGTTGTACACAATCATGGACTCTAATTTTTCAACACATAAATATAATGTGTAATGAGTAACTCAGGGCAATAAACCACTGCCTTAAGCAGTTAGCATTAATTTATACTGTAAAATTTCATAATCCTCACTTCTAGATATTTTGAACTATATATTGAGTTTTCATTAGCTATAGCTACTTTGCTGTGTTCTCGTACCCTAGAACAAGGTCCACTTGTCTATCCACACTCTCCATCTCTTAACCAGACTCTCCCTCTATTCCCTCACCCTTCGTCCTCCCAGCTTCTGGTGTCCACCATTTATTCTCCACTTCTATGCAATTATATTTTTTTAATAATGGTGTTTTGGGGTACAACAGGTGGCGTGGTGGATAAGGAGCTGGACTCCCATAGGGCAGATCATGGTTCTAGTTCCAGACTTGGTCTCTTGTTCTCTCACTTTCCATCTCTCTCTCTCTCTCTCTCTATCTATCTATCTATCTATCTTTCTGATGACCACATGTGTCCTAGAGTAAATTAAAAATGAGAAGAAATAAAATTAAATACATAAGTATTTTTTAAAAAATAATGGTCTTATGGTACTTTAAAATTTATTTTAAGAGATTTTTGCCTTAGGGTGCATGTGCTCACCAGAGAGAGACAGTGAGACAGTGAGAGGGAAAGTGAAAAATCACCCCTCAGGGGAAGATGATCATGCTGCAATCCTTTCTCTATTCTCCTCCCAGGTCCTTAGGCAAGCACACACATGCACCTTGCATGAGTCTCAAGACACCGGGTCTGGGACTTGAACCACAGTCAGCCATGTGGAAGTCTCTTGATATAACCGCTATGCCATCTGCTGATCCCTGCAATCAGATCTTTTAGTTTGCACTAATGGGTGAAAACATGATTTTTGGTCAACTTTGTTTAAGGTTTTTTGCCTTGAAGTGCAAGCACTCACCAGAGAGAGACAGAGATAGTGAAAGGGAAAGAGAGAAGTCACCTCCCACCCCCTCCACCCCCCCGAGGTGGGATGACCATTCCACAATCCCTTTTCCTCCATTCTCCTCTGGGATTTTGGGCACACATGCACACATGCTCAGCGTGATTTTGAAGCCACCAGGTCCAGGACTCAAGCTATTATCAGACATGTGGTAGTCCAGTGCCTTAATCATTATGCCACCTGCTGGCCCCAGTCGACTTGTTTGATAAATTATTGGGAGCAGTTTCTGAAGTCTTTATAGTTTTGAACTTGACCATTTCATGTTATAGTTCTATCCACTTCTCTAGTGTACATTTTGAATCTCTGTGGTAGTTTCATACTCGTTTACACGATTATATATGTCTTCATAGAATTAACCCACCTGTGACTGTAATAGGGCCCTTTTTATTCCTTGCTGTGAAATGTACTTATCTGATGTTAATAGAGGGATTCCAGCTTCTAGTTGATTATTACTTGGCATGCCATATTTCCCCATCTTTTCCTTAGATTTATTTCTGTGATTACATCATCAAGTGGATATGTTGTATATAGTATGATTTGGGTTCTTGTTTTTTTTAATCTAACGTGAGAAATCTCTTTTGAATATTTAATCAATTAGTATTTGCCATGATTGTATTTATTATGGGGTTTAAATCTACTAGATGGCTAGTTATCTTCTGTTTTCCCTTCTATTCCTTGTTGTTTCCCCTTGCTTTTATTTTCTCCAAGTTATGCTCATCTAAAATTATTTATGTCAACTCAGTTTGCACTTACTAAAAGCGTACAGTTTGATCACTTTTAATTCACAGGTCCATCCATGAGACAACTGCAACAATCAATAGAACAGAATCCATCCGGCACTCCAAATGGTCTTTGTTCCCTTTGGTAGTTCTTCCCTCTGGTCTTTCCCAGCCCGATTGCAACCCAGGTAATCACAGATCTGTGTACTGTCATTGTAAGTTAGATTTGATTTTCTAGAACGTAGTATAAGTGTGATCATACCTTTTTGGAATTACTGCATTTTATGAATTGCTAGCTAGGCCTCCACATTTTACTTATTTATTTATCCATTTACAATATACAACTTCAACCTGAGACGGTGAAACTTCAAGCTGTCCTGTACCACTTTATGTTGATACATTGTGTAAGAAGCTATTTGCGATATTTTTCACTGTGAAAATTCAAACAGTATTGGGAACCAGCAGTTAGCGTAATGGCTAAGTCGCTGGACTCCCACGTAGTCGACTGCGGTTCGCGTCTCGGACCCGGTGGCTTACAACTCACACCGGGCGCGTGTGCATGCGTGCCCAAGATCCCGAGAGGAGAATGGAGGAGAAGGGATTGCGGCGTGACCATCCCCCCTGGGGGGTGATTTCTCGCTTTCTGTCTCTATGTCTCTCTCTGTCTGTCTGGCTAGTGCACGTGCCCTATAGCGAAAAACCTCTCCAAAAAAAAAAAGAAAAAACATTCAAGCAGTATTATACAACTTTATGTATGTGAAAGAAGCATAAGAATGGGCTTTTCTCTTGCCTTTTGTAAACTTTGTTACCCATTTCATTTCTAAATGTGTTACATACCCACAATTGTTACTATATTTAATTGAAAATTTAAATAGTAAACTATTCTAAAAACAACCAAAAAGATACAAATGAAACATTTTTGTGAACATATCTATATGTCTGATGGTCACCTCATTTACATAGATCTGTATTTCCACATAGGGTATCACTTTTATTTCTGCTTTTGAAGGACTTTTAAAATTTTTTATTGGTGTGTATATTCTGGTAAGAAGTATTTTTCACTTTTCTATTTTAAAATGTCTTCATTTTTTTGAAAAAAAAAATCCTTTGTAAAAAATCTGGGTTGCCATTTTTTCCAGCACTTTAAAAATATCCGTCCATTCTCTTACAGCTGCGTTGCTTCTGACAAGTTAAATATTCTCATTTTTTATTCTCTCTATGCAAGATATCTTTTTATGGTTTTTAAAAATTATCATGAATTTTAGCAACTAATGATAATATCCCTGGAGTAGGATTCATGTTTCCTTTGTCATGCGTTCCTTGAGAACTTTGGATTTGTGGGTTTATAGTTTTCATAAATTGCAGAAAAATCTGGCTATTAACATCATAGGAAAAACTTGGCAGATAGACTGGGCATTAAAACACAGGATCAAAAAGTCGGACACAACAAAATCATACCTATTTTAGTCACAGAATTGTGAAGGGATAGGCAATTACTACTCTAAGGCAGCCATTCCTCCTAATAACAAGTGTGTCTTCCTAGTTGTCATATCTCTTTTCATCAGGAGAGAAAGCAGAAAGTATTGATGAATATAAAAAAAAGTATAAAATAGATGTTATTAAGTATTACTTTCTTTTCTTTTCTTTTTTTTTTTTTTTTTTTTGAGACATTTTTGCTATAGGGCATATGTACTCACCAAAAAGACAGACAGAGACAGAGAGACAGAAAGCATGAAATCACCCCCCCCCCCAGGGGGCATGGCCACGCCACAATCCCTTGTCCTCCATTCTCCTCTCAGGATCTTGGGTATGCACACACATGCACCTGGAGTGAGTTTAAGCCACTGGGTCTAGGACTCAAACCACGGTCGATACCTGGGAATCCAAAGACATAGTCATTACGCTATCTACTAGTCCCAGTTTTACTTTATTTCTAAATTAAGTTTCTTAAATATGCTTATAATTTTGAACTTATTTGGTTGGTGTTACAAATGCAACTTCTGAAAAGCAAAGGTCTCTAGCTCCATTTCACCACTTACTGCAGCATTATTTGTGTTACTCATTCCTCAGTTCTAAAATTATAAGTGGAGGGACCAGCAGTTAGCATAATGGCTATGTTGCTGGACTCCCACATAGTCGACCACGGTTCGAGTTCTGGACCTGGTGGCTTAAACTCACGCCAGGCGTGTGTGCATGTGTGCCCAAGATCCCGAGAGGAGAATGAAGGAGAAGGGATTGTGGTGTGGCCATCCCCCTGGGGGGGTGATTTCTCGCTTTCTGTCTCTCTGTCTCTCTCTGTCTTTCTGGCAAGTGATGTGTCCTATAGCAAAAACCTAGCAAAAAAAATAAATAAGTAAATAAAATTATAAGTGGAAACACCTTTTGTAAGGCTGTGTGCCATCATAAGCACCATTGTAATGCATCCATTAAATTTGATGTTAGCATTGCTTCTCACTGAAGTAAAAGTATATAGTTCAAAATTAGTCTTTGTTGTAATAGAGGTATAAAATAAAGCAACAATTATAATATTTGAAATAGTTAGAATATCTTGCATTAGGTAAATGAAAGACTCTTTTAATAACCATAATCTAGAATTTAAATTAAAGGCATTACAAGTAAATTAAATAGCCAAGAAACCTAAACCTCTTTCTTAGCAAATATTTGCATGAAGTTCCCAAGTAACACTTATGAAACTCTTCATATCGCTCTCTAAAATAAAACTTTAAATCTACTCTAATATTAAAATGACGGGGCCATGCAGACAACACAAGCTGGTACGAGCCCTCCATTGTGTCACTGTACTGGCCTGCACTCAATTTCTCTGCCGTGAGCTTTACTGTTATTACGGTACCCTGCAAGAGTAAAGGGCCAGGGAACCTAAGACAGACTCCCCCCACCTGCCTATCCTAAACTAAAATTAACATATGTTAAGTTGAGTTAGTATAAGCCAAATTAGCGTTAGTAACATATGTAGACTAAGTTAGTTTAAGGCTAGTTTTACGTAAATACTTCTTGTTAAAGCTACAGGCCAAAGTTAACTTGTATTAGGCCAAATTAGCACAAGAATTCACTGATTAACAGACAAAGAATTCAGCAAATAAATATAGGGGCCCATGGGTTAATAGAGGAAGGACAGATCTGGCTAACAGAGACAGGATAAACAAACCTGAAGGCTCCAGAAGGAAGAGTAACTACCTTGGCTGAAAGTTCTTATCTGGTCCGAGGCAAGCAAGGGATAGCACCTAATTACAAGCAGTTTCTCCCCTGTGTGCTGTTAACTATGAAAAACTGCTAATAAAACACTCTGTGTTGTCTCCTGAGCTACAAGACCCTCTCACCCAAAAAGGCCCTGTCTGGCAATCAAGATTTAAGAAGAAAATGCACCAGACAAATAGACGCCTTCATCCTGAGAACTGTAATTGATTATACCTAATCATATAAGACAGACATCATGTTTTATGATTATTGTTCCTGTGCCTTGAATTCCCTGTTTCTTAGAGTAAATCTTTTATTTCCCCCTCACCCCTCCTACTCCTGTAAGACACCCCTCAATAAATACGTGTGTTTGAAAGCTGCCAGCGCAGCAGCCTGGAGCTAACTCTGGCTGTGGCCGGCTAAGAACATGCTAAAGGCATTGAGGTCTTAGTCTAATTTTTGTTTCTGTTCACCTTCGCCGCTTCCCATGAGTCAACCCACCCCCGCCGAGGCTGGACCCCGGCATTAAAACTTTTCTAAAACAGATATTGAGTAATGTGATATGCAAAATGTAAAAAAAAGCTGCATTTCTCTATTTTTCATGCCTATAAATGACTTCTATTTTATGAAAAAGTTTTTACTTTCCCTTCACATTACATTAATACTAAAACGTTTTTGAAATAATAAAATACATTACTTTTATCTTTTTTTCAATGATATCTCTTTCAACAATGAAGACAGAGACCTTATTTGGCATTACTGGAAAGAATGAATATAATCAATATCACCCAATGATGGATTATTTCTGTTTCCTTAAAAAGTGAGTGTGGTAGGCAAGAAGATAATGTGTATTTATATCATGAGTTCTCTCTGGATTCCTATTAGAAAAATCAATAATTTTAGAAGGTGACCTCCTATAAAATGGACTATTACTGTATTTGTCTTAGCGAGGAGAAATAGGAGCAGAATCATTAAAGCGACACATGAAGCATTTGATCTGGTGTTACAGGGAACGAATCGCCTTTACTCGAATGCCTGTGAAGCCACACTCACATTCTTTTTCTTTGCATTGTTTGTGTCTTTGTACAAGAACTTTTATTTTTAGGATTAATGGAAAATTTTTTTTTTCTGGGAAGCTATAGGCCTTTTGAGATAAAAGACTGTGCAGAATTTAGACCTGGGGCTTTTAAGAAGAAAGGCACGTAATCTAAATGAGTTACCTAATTCTTTTTGTTAACATCTCCCTAAGGAATGATGTAGATTTGAGCTCTGCTTTAGGATCTCATAGATAATATAGTTATCTTCAAAAGAAAAATCTTGAACATCATATTAGCTATAAATTGAATTTTCCTCCTAATTCTTTCCTTTGAAAATGTAGACGTGTCATGGAGGAAGAAAGGTCACATTGGTATTTTGTGTAACTCTGGTGTCCTCCACAGGAATATAGACTATGGAATATAGTAATGGATAAATTCTATGACCTACCACTACTAATAAAACCTAGGTATTACTCATTACTGTGTATAAATTTAGGTCTCAGGACACAAATGACTGGATCATATTAATCAGCTGTGTCCCATAAGGGATTTGTCTGGCTCACTATATGTATACTATTTTTGAGAAATATATCTTACTTTCTGAAAGATTTAAAATATATGTATATATATTTGGGAACAGCAGATGGTATAATGGTTATGTCGCTGGACTCCCAAGTAGTCAATCGCAGTTTGAGTTCCAGATCCAGTGACTTAAACTCACACTGATCACGTGTGCTTGTGTGCCCAAGATACTGAGAGGAAAATGGAGGAGAAGGGACTGTGGCATGGCCATCCCCCCTTGGGAGAGTGATTTCTTAATTTCTGTCTCTCTCTGTATCTCCAGCAAGCACTCGTGACCTATAGCAAAAAAATTCTCTTAAAAAAAATCAACATATTTAATATGATTTTTTTACTATAAAATACACGAGACAATGAAAATATAAAAAAGAGTTATTGTTCAGTGGTTAGAGAGTTTCAGTTTGCTAAGATGAAAAGAATTCTAACAACCTTCCAAAACAATATGCATAGAGTTAACACGACTATATAGTACACTTAAACATAGTTAAGCTGATAATTTTGTGTTGTGTTTCATATCACAATAAAGAGGTAATAAAAACACAGAGTATATTATGACAGACATCAATGTAGCTATCACCCAGATAGAAACAAATGTTAAAAACATTCATATTGTATTTGAACTTTTCTCAAGAAAATACGTGATTAAAATAGTTGAATTGCCCTTGCTATCCTAAAACATATGCCTTCTACTTTCCTCAAAGATAAATGCAATCCAGAGGTAGGTTCATATCAATGCTTAACCTCCATGTTCTTATTGCTTTACTTATTGTTAAAATGTATAACCCTAAAAACTAAATGAAATGCATATTATAGGCTACTTAAAAATTACATAATAATGGTCTGGCTCCATGTCCTGGTGGTTAAGGCAACTTGACCCCAAATAGTCAAGTGTGCAGTTAGAGTCCCAAATCAGTAGGCATGAGAAACATGCTGGGCACATGTCTATACCCACCCAAATCCATGCATGCCCCAAAGGCAGGACAGATGGAGGACAAGGGATTGCGGTGTGATCATTCCCCAAGAGAGGTACTTTCTCCTTTCCTTCTTTCTCTCTCTCTGTCTCTCTCTGGAGAATGCACACATCCTATACCTCTCCCCCAAAATATTCAATAGCATAAGACATTTTAAGAATAGAAATAAATGCATATGTGGCTGGCAGGTGGTATTGTGGCTAAGGTACTCGACTCCCACGTGGCTGACTGCAGTTGGAGTCCCAAACCAGTTGGCTTGCTTTCTCACTTTCCCTCTCTCTTTGGTCAAATTAAAAAATAATAATTAATAAATTAAATAATATAATTATTTTTTAAAAAAGAAATTCATATGAATTCTCCAATTATAAAATATGAAAAATAATTAGCTTAATTTTCTGGAGTTTGTAAGCTACCTTTGACTCTGTATTATAGATACTTGGTGTGTTACTTTTAAAAAATGTTCTTGGCTAAGTGCCTTAGTTCGTTAATGTAGTAACAGAGTACCACACATTTATTCTCACAGTCCTAAAGCCTAGAATTCTAAGACTGCGATATTGGCAGGATTTGTTCTTTCTGAGGGCTCTAAGGGGGAATCTGCCCCCATCCCCCTGTCCTAGCTTCTGGTGGTTTAACAATCTTTGTGTATCTTAGCTTATCCATGTGTCACCCCAACCTCTTTCATTGTCTTTGCCTGGTGTTCTCCCTGTCTCTTCATATCATCTTCCCTCTGTGCATGTCTGTTTCTGTGTCCAAATGTCTCCTTTATATAGGGGCACCAGTTAAACTTGATAAGGATCCATTCTAGTTAAGTGGCATAGAGGAAGAAAGGGCTTATTGACATTCTGTGTAACTCTAGGATACTCATTGATCTCATTTCAACTTGATTACCTCTGTAAACATCTTATTTCCAAATGAGGTCACGTTACAAAGTCTTAGGGTCTAAGGCTCTAACATATTCAACCCATAACAGCCACTATAGATTATCACATAATTACGTAAGAGAGAGCGTCCAAGAGCTGACGATGAGTTTAAATATCAAATATTGTGACATTTGCTATTGAAGAGAATCATTTTTAGATATCATCAAATGTTATGCTTACCATAGGATGTTTATGACTTTGAAAAGGGCAACTGCTAACCTACCAATTACAGATCCCACCAGAACCCATTCTTAAAGAATTTACTTTACAGATACAAATACAGAGAAGAATAAACTATTTTAAGATATTTTTCTCCTCTCAAGGGCTAGAAGTTGGGTACGTGTGATAGTGTTAGAAATGGGCAGAAAATGAGCAGAGGGCTGTTTCTAGCTACACCTTACTGCTTCATGAGTCTTAAAAGCATCAGTGCAACTAAAGAATTTTTATTACAGTTAGGTAATTTCTACCTATGTAGTTTACTTAACAAAATGTTTTGTTAAAGACTTCTAAAATATGGCCTTCTACATGTCAAGTTTTATGGGCATGGCCAGGTTTTTTTACAGCAAGCCAAGTCACAAAAACCATACTCAAATATTATCACATAGGTGATCATAATTGCACAGAGTAACAATAATTAAATTAAAAATTGAAATGATTTTTATCAAAATCTAAAACAACATTAACAATCTGCTCTTATATCTATTTAAAGTAACTAAATCTACGTTTCTGAAACTTAGGAGACATTTCTATTTCAGTATCTTGCATATCACCAAGGACAAAAATACTCACAAGATGATACTATACTACATAGATAAACTTGGACCTCAAGTCTAGATTATTCTAGGACTTTTTTTTTTTTTTTTGGTCTATTAAATGAAAGAACTGAGTTTAAGAATAGGCAAACTCTCTATTAAGCTTTGTTTTTTAAGGGAAGTACAAATACTAGGTTATATCCAGCAGGTCAACCATCTTATCATCCATCCTCTGATTTATTCACCAAAAATATAAGTGATTATTACCCCATGCCAGGCACTGCATTAGTAGCTATAAGTAGATTTTTTAACAATACAAATGGTCTGTCCTCCACTCTTTCCATAAGTGCAGACTACAATTCTATTCATAATTTTGTTACTTCATTCTTGATTATTAATGATCAAATATTCCATGCCAATCACTTATTAAAGTGAAATAAAGAAGCCAAAGTCAAAATATCCCACAAAATTATTGGGATAACCCACTCAAAGACCATTATAATGAAGTCACCTTTGGCTTCTTATGTCTAGATAGTATTTATATTGGTCATGTTAGATGCTGTTCAACTCTCCATTCCATTTCATGGGAGGGTGAACACAGACCAAATAGCCAGAGTGGTCCAACAGCAAAGACATTACAAGGCCTTTAAGCTAATTTGACATGAGGGTGTTATTTTGGGCTTAGTTAAGAGCCAAGAAAGCCTACTCATGAATCTTTTCTCTATTGATTATTATTGGAGTGATTTGGCAAGTTTCTAAACTTTCCCAAGGGTCAGTCACTTCATTTGTAAGTTAAAAGTAGTACCGAGACCAGCATAATGGTTACATCTCTGTACTCCAACATAGTTGACTTCAGTTCAAGTCCAGGACTTGGTGGCTCAAAATTCATGCTGAGTGCATGTGTGTGCATGCCCAAGATCCCAAGGGAAGAATGGTGGAGAAGAGACAAGTGTGGCCAAACCCCACTCCACCCCAAGGAATGATTTCTCAGTTTCTGTCTCTCCAGCAAGCACATGTGCCCAATAACAAAAATCTCTCTACAAAAAAAATAAATAAATAAACAAATAAAAGTAGCAGCACTTAGGTCTAGCTTTGATGGGATAGATGGTAGTATGCTGTTCTACAGTGGTAGAAACTACATGACCAACTGCAGGTTCAAATCCCACATTGATCTGAAACACAGAGGGCTCACAGCCCAAGATCCTGACTAGCTGGAGAGCTGGGGGAAGGTGATCATGTTGTGAGAGATCCTGTCAAGAGTCTCTTGAGAAATAAAATACAGTTGGAAAAAAAAAAGTTAGTGACATTTAATCCAAAAATTATTTGTTAGGAATGTATGGCCCAACAGCTTAGGTCCTTCATCAAGAAGCTCAGGAAAGTATATGTCATATTAATTTTGTAATGTTGTCATCATCCTTCTCACCTGTCAGTAGACACTTTACGAGCTTACAATGTGAGGATTAATTTTTTTCTTCCTAGTTCAGAGCAAGGTATTAGCAAACTAGGGCTCACGAGCTAAATCTAGCTCTCTTTCTGTTTTAGAAAGCAAGTATAGCAACACAATAAAGTTTTATTAGAATGCAGTGCTCTAAGTAATTATTGTGAGCATCAACAACCTTGGGTATGTATCAGTAGTACATTCCCATTTATTCTGTTCTGTGGATATAGCAGCGTATGTTTAGTAATTTACATGCTCATGGCCAATCGGGGTATTCCTAGTTTTGCTTATTATAAGCAAAGCTATGAGCACTCATGTCCAAGTCTTTATATAGAAATATACTTCATTTATTTTGGGTAGATATCCTAGGATGGAATGGTTAAGTTTTAAACAGACTTTTTTTCTGGGACCAGTAGATGGCATAATGGTTATGTTTCTGGGCTCTTCCATAATGTACTGTGGTTCAATTCCCAGACCTGGCAGCTTAAAACTTACACCAGGCACATGTGCGTGCACACCCAAAATCTTGAGAGGAGAATGGAGGAGAAGGGATTGTGGTGTGGCCATCCCCTCTGCAGGGTGACTTCTTGCTTCCTGTCTCTCTGTCTCTCTGGCAAGCACAAATACCCTGTTGCAAAAAAAAAAAAAAAAAAAAAAAAACAAAAAAAAAAAAAACAAAACAAAAAAAAAAAAAAAAAAAAAAAAAAAAAAAAAAAAAAAAAAAAAAACAACAACAAAAATAACTTTTTTTTTTTTTTTAAATAAAAGCCTTTTTTCCAAATTTGGTACAGCACTAGGTATTCCCTCCAGCATTCTTTGAATGTTTCAGTTCATCATTTGCTCATGAAAACCAAGTACAGTCAGTTGTCTTAATTTTACTGATTCTAATAAATTTGTGGAGGACTTTATCATCGTTTTAATTCACATCTTTTCTTAATGAGAATCATATTGAACATCTTCACATTTACTTATTTGACACCCATGTATATGCCATTAGCTGTCTATTTAAATTATCTGCATATTTTAAACTTGTGTATTATTATTGAGTTGTAATCATTTATGTATTCTAGATACAGATTCTATATTAAATATATCATTTTAAAACATTTTCTCTAACCTTTAGTTTAATTTTTTATTTGCTGACTAGTGTCTTTCAAGAAGAAATTTATATATAGTATTGATAAGGTCTAATTTATTAACTTAGTTCTTTATGGATCATGCTTTTTATTGTTGAGTCTAAGAAATCTTTGCCTTATCAAAGATTCTATTAGTTCCACATAACTTTATCTTAGCATCAGATTAAATCTCAAGGTTTAGTGTTTTTAGCTCTCTGACTTTGTTCTTCATCTACAAAGTTTTGAAAGTCTAGGTCCTGTGAATTTCCACTGGAATTACAAAATCAGATTGTAGAATTTTCTCAAAGAAACCATGATGGACTTTTTAATAAGATTGAATTTATTCAATTTTGAGAAAACAGACATTCTCACAATTATAGTCTTTCAATCTGTGGAAGTGGTCTTCAGTTCTTTGGTTCATCTTGAATTTCTCTTAGCATGTTCCATACTTCTCAGCAATAATGCTCTTTCATTTATCTCATTAATAATTTATCTCGACAATAACTGTAACTGTGTGCTTCTTTTATAACTTGTTATATCTAAATAGTTCATATTATTAATGGTATTATAAATAATTTTTATTATTTCAACTTTCAATTAGTTGTTTGCAGTATCACAGAAACATAGTTGACATGAAAACAAGGATCTTATATCTGATACCTATACTAAAATCATTAATTCCAGTAATTTTGTTTTAAAGCCATTAATATTGCTATATAAGTAATCATTTAATTTGTGGATATATTTCATTTGACTTCATTCAGTAAAATCTGGATTCCTTGAATTTCTCATTATTTCTTATTACATTGACTGGAACCTCCAGTGTGATGCTGAATATAATAGGAGTGGTCAAAACAGATAGTTGCCTTTTTTTCTGATTTTAAAGGGAAATCATTCAGTATTTCATCAAGTATATATTTAGTTGTAGATTTAATTTTTATATGTCCATACCAAATATGATAAAGTTCTTTCCTATTCCTATTTTAGAATTTATCTATTCTTTTTGGAGCTTATTGACATGATCAGGTGATATATTTTTAAATATGTTTATACAGTGAATAACATTAATTTATATGACTGTATTCATTAAATAAATTGATAATACAATGATAAATATGTAATAATTACCGTTATAAACCGGATAAATTCATCATAATGCATCATTTCTCTTATATATCGTTACATGTGATTAGCTGACATTTGGTTTTTACCTTTTGATGCTACACTGATACATTGGTGCATAGATTTTTTTTTTTCCCCAATAATGTGTTGTCTAATTTGGTATCAGGCTAATGGTGCCCTCATGAAATTAGTTGGGAAGTTTCCCCTTCTTTTCAGCTTTCCACACATTTTTGTAACATTGCCATTATTTCTTACTTAAATGTTTGATGTAATTTTCTAATAAGGCCATCTGGTGGAATGGTTATTTTTCTACAAATTCAATATTTTTAATAGATATTGTGCTACTCAGTTTCTTCCCTTTCAAGTGAATTTGATTACCTGTGTGTTTGAAAGAATTTGTCAATATTATCTAATCTTTAAAATGTATTGGAATAAAGTTTTTCATAAGACTTCTTTATTATCCTTTTATATCAGCAAAATTTCTAATGATGTTACCTGGCTCATCACTGATATTGGTTGAATGTGTCCTCTTCGTTTTTCTGATCAAATTGAATAGAAATTTACCAGTTTTATCTGTCTTCTGAAATAAGTGATCTTTGTTTTCATTGATTTTTTGTTTCCCCACACAATCAACCACACAGTTTGAATCCCAACTCTGGAAGCTCATAAAACATGCCGGGCACTGTCCATGTGTGCCCCAAACCCTGAAAGAATGGAGAAATGGGGGGAAAGGGTTCTGGCATGACCACACACCCCATTGGGGTAGCATTTTCTCCCTTTCTCTGTATCTCTGTTGCTCTGTCTCTCTCTGGCAAGTGTATGTGTCCTCTGACCAAAAAAAAAAAAAAAAAAAAAAAAAGTATGTGTAATATTATTGTTCTAAAAACACCCCACTCTTCCTTCATTAATGCACTAAGATAACTTATGTCCCTGTTCATTTAAAAGCTAGTCAGGGTATTACTTGGCCAGTTTGGCATGTTAAGAGGAAAACATAAAACAAAGAAAATTAGACTAGGAGGTCTTACCCTGGCCTCACTACTTATTCACTGTCTACTTTGGATAAATGATTAATGTCCTCCTGAACTTTAGTTTCTTTATCTACAAAACATTGATAATAACGCTTCCCTTTAAAAATTTTTGTGATTATGTATCATACATATGAACTAGAACCAAATTTTAAGTGATGTCTAGACAGTAAAATGCCAAGTGAATAGGTAATATAAGTACTGCATGTGATGCATAGGCTGGCAGTTACAGACCCATTTCTGGGCTTCTGACGAAGTATTTTTTTTACTTGAGAAGAAGGAAGATCAGCATGAACGCTTCACTCATGTCCTTATAAAGTTATTCTCCAAAATGCAGTATGGCTTCTGGTTTCAAAATCAATCACCATTGTTGCTGTGGCGAAGTTGATACTTGCAAAAGGCCTTGAGCTAGCCTCGGACTCTGCAGCACAGATAAGCGTCACTGCCCCTGGAGTCCCAGGGCCCATGTTAGACCGTAATTACTGTGGGATCTGTTCTGCCATCACTGTTTTTTCACCTTTGCCCCCAAGATGCCAAGAGTGTCCACCATCAATGATTTATTTGTTCTGCTATTCAGTGGGTGGTTAAGGATATACGTGTGTATGTATATATATTTTTTCCTCACTTTAGATTTTATTTTCTCCCAAAGTCATTATTAGTAAGGTATCAAAATACTTTCCTAAGTAAGATTAAAGCCATGCCTTTATTTCTTCCTTATTGCTTTAGTTGTATAATGCAGTAATTTCTATAATTCTAATTTTACCAGTGAAAATGCTAAGGCACAGAGGGGTTCACGCTTCCTGGTCCCATGACTAATAGTGCTGGAGCAGGTTTAGAATCCAAGCATAAGCTCTTAATGTTCTTGACTTATCATTTCACATTCTTTGGGACACTTCCTGGTATTTAGTAAGTCGGATCCCAAATTATATGTTTATGATGATCAGAAATAATAAGCTAGATAAAAAATACTCTACTAAAGCCATCAACTCATTAATCTTACCTCATTTCTCAGATTAAAGGCCTCAAATTCTTTCTTTCTCTCTCTCTCTCTCTCTCTCTCTCTCTCTCTCTCTCTTTTTTTTTGAGAGACTTTTGCTATAGGGCATGTGCACTCCCCAGAGAGAATTCGAGAAATTACCCCTCAGAAGTGATGGCCAAGACACAATTTCTTCTTCTCCAGGGTTTTTGGCATGCACGCACACACTCTCAGTGTGAGTTTTAAGCCACTCAGTCTGGAACTTTTACCACAGTCGACTACGTGGGAGTTGAGCGATGTAACTGCTACCTCTTCTGCTGGTACCTCAATTTCTCTTTTGTAAAATCAGTTTTTTAGTAGTTTCTACTAACTTCTATTGGAGTTGATATCATATATTTTAATTGCTCCAGTGGATTAAAGTCATCAACTCTTTTGAAATAATAAGGAAACTTTAAATTAAATTTAAATCCTAGTTGTCCAGTCCTGTCACAAATGAGAGACACATTGATCTTAATTATGAACCCTGTAAACTCATTCGAAATTAGAAGTCTACCTAGCAATTCATTTCTGAATCAATTGGCCACAAGAGCTTACTAGAGCTGACTAAAAGTTAACGTGATGTTATTGAAACACTTTTAACTCTGTTTCCATAGCAATAGTTCTGCACAAGAGATAATGCCACAAATATCCAGGAACCTGTATTTTTTGTTGTGTTGACAGGAGAGTTGCCTATAGAAAAAAAACGTTCTGGAGCGCATGAGCTTGTATGTGAAGATCAAAGCACCATCATGTTTCAATATATCTATCATTCTACTCTTGAATATGATCATTGTGTAGAATCACAGTTAATTCGTCTTTACAGTTTTTTTTTTTTTTTTCTTTTTTTAGGTTTTTGCCATTCGTCTTTATTTCCTCCATTCTCCTCTCGGGATGTTGAGTTTTAAACCACCGGGTCCAGGACGCGAACTGCGGTCGACTACGTGAGAGTCCAGCGACATAGCCATTACGCTAACTGCTGGTCCCCATGATGTTGTTTTCATCTAACTTTTTTTTTTTTTTTTAACTTTATTTCTTCCATGGGGTAGGAAGAGACAGAGAAGAGAGAGATAGACAAGCACCCTTGTGCAGCAATTTGCTGCTGGCACCAGCCAGCCATGATGACAGGCACAAGCTCACTCGGCATGTGCAAGGAAACCTCTTAGGATGCGACCTAGAGACCTTCCCATGTGAGTCTAGTGTATTACTGCTTTCTCACACTCTGGCCCAAACTTCCCCCCATTTTTTAAAAACAGGAGATAATATTACTGTTCCAGTTTCCCAGCTGAAATTACAGGCATCTGCCACCAGGCTCTTAACTGTTAGAATTTAGTCTGTCTTTGCCATATTTCTTTCACTGTACTGAGCTACCTCCTTATAATCTTATATTCAGGAATACTATCTGGATGGTATTGGGTTTTCTTCCACCTGAAGTAAAATTAAAGACCTTTTAGATTGCTTCATGGAGAGGTTTTTGCTATAGGGCGCGTGCGCTCGCCAGACAGACAGAGAGAGATAGAGAGATAGAAAGCGAGAAATCACCCCCCGGGGGGGTGGTCACGCCGCAATCCCTTCTCCTCCATTCTCCTCTCGGGATCTTGGGCACGCACGCACACGCGCCCGGCGTGAGTTTTTAAGCCACCGGGTCCAAGACGCGAACCGCGGTCGACTACGTGGGAGTCCAGCGACACAGCCATTACGCTAACTGCTTTTCCCAGATTGCTTCAGTTTTCAATAAAACATTTCCTTGTAATTTTAGTTGTTTGAAAATATCTCCCAATCATACACATTCTTATAACAAAATTTAAACATTTTTATGGGAATTTTGAAAAATATCTTCAAATATCCTAGAAATGTATGGAGTTCTATTTTTTAAAAGAGATAAATTAAGAGACTGGTGAAAGTTTATTATATATTCTGCTTCTACAGTAGCTACTGTGTTTCTTTTTATAAAAAATTATTTTATTAAACTTTATTTATTATTTATTTATTTTCATTTGACTAGAGAGGGAGGGAGGAGGGGAGAGAGAATGAGAGAAAGGGAAGAGTGAGAAAGCAATCCACCAGGTCCGGGACTCGAACCATGGTCAGCCATGTGGGAGTCCAGTGCCCTTAATCAACACCTGCTGGCCCCAGTACTGTGTTTTTGTAAATTATGTTTACACAATGATTTAACAAAGAATTAAAATCAAGCAGTGCTATTTAGTCCTATTTTGAATCAATTTATAAATTTATTTCCAAATTATTTTTTTCTTAAATAAATGACTTCCCAATGCATCTCCAATATACTGTATTTTGTTTTTCTATTTTCTAGTTAAAAAATTGGAGCTTATTCTTTTGCCTATTTCAATTTAGAAACTGCAACCCAATCCTAGGTATTACAGGAATAGAAATTCTATGGTCAATATTTGCTCAAATAAACAAGCAAAAATGAAAAAAGTCTCATATTCAATGTTCAATGCAATATGCAATAGTGCCTATTCTTCAAGCATTGCTTGCTCTTTTCCTAAATCGTAACATGTAATATAACCAATGTGTGTGTGTGTGCATGTGTGAGTGTGAATGTATGTAAAGTAGGGTTAAAGAATATCTGATTAAAGCTGATCAAAAGAGAGAATCTGAGCCACTTTCAAGTGACTACGTTAATTTTTCATGTTGCTATTGCTGGTTGATTAATAGCATCAATTGTAGTTGTTTGGTTCTTTGTAAAATGGTGGCTAGCTATACAGAAATTATGTTTTCAATACTACCTCTAAATATGATCTTGTACTCTCTAGTTTAGAGTGAGGTAACCCAACAATTCACTTGGTTAGGAAAGTGTACTCTACCCACAAAACATCTAAATGCAGTTCATCTGAAATCACATTGTCTAAATCAAGCGATATGGCATCCTGCTTGTCTCTGAGCCAAACAGCTTGAAAAAACTGGACTACTGGTAAACTGGTTTAATGAGTTAAGATCATAGAATCACAATATATATGTATATAGATTTTACCTTGAAAATGCAAAACTGGGGCCAGTCTCTAGCACAGTTGTTAAATGATATGCATTGGGAGCAGAATCTCACATGGTCAACTGCAGTTTGAATACTGACTCTGGCCAGGATTATATGCATACCCCATATGAAATAGATATATATTCCAAATATCCTATTTGTCACATAAATTAAGTCATAAATTATCTTCAAGGGGTGTAAGGGCATGATGATCATATTTAGAACTATAAATCTGAGAGGTTGTATTAAGCAAATGGAAATTTATATATTATTTTTAATTATTAATTATTTTATATTAGAGCTTATCTTATAAGTTGAAAATAAGGTCCATAATTTTACTGTCAAAAAGGATTAAAATAAAGACATAGCTATCATCATCCCAAAAGACAGCAGTCTTTTAAAAAAAATTCATAAAAGTCATTGTGTGCATGTATATAAAAGAAAAGATGAAAGATCGAAAGGATGTCATCTATCTTTTCCTTTTGTAGTTTCTTAATGCACTATCAACTTCAATAAGAGTAAGAACATTACAGGCATTTTATTTTTTGTTTTTATTCCTTGCTATGTAATAGTCAGTTAAAGATCAGTTATCCTTATTTTGTAAATGAGTAGCAAAACTCGAAGACTTTCAATTATCCTTTCTTTAGTAAAAAAAAAAAAAAAAAAGGTCAAGAATTTGAGCAATTGATAATTCAGTTCTAAAACTTTGTTCTTAGCTTCAGCTCCAAAGAGTCTCACATGGAAAATAATAACCATGAATTTCCATTTTCCCAAGCCACTCCTCTGAGCAGATCCACACGTAGTACATAAGTCATCTTTGTGAGGATTTTAGAAGGTCACTGGTTCTGCAAATATGAAATAGAAGAAAAGCATCTCTCTCTTAGGACAGATCAACCTCATTGAGTGGCTTAGCATTGCAACCACAGACTTAATTTCAGTTTTTATTCTTCCTCAGGGAATCTTTGTTTATGCAACAACTTAGCTTCATGTTTGCATTTCCAACTATTACTAGCCAACTAAGTTTTGTTGCTTCTTCTCTCCGTCAATGAAACAAGAGGTAGAGGCTGGAGAAAGGAGCTTACTTCTCTAAGCAGTTATAGAGAGACAGTCTTGAAAAGTTCAACATGCTCTCAGTACTTACAGGTACAAGATACAAGCATGTGCAAATCACTCCTCACTATAGTCAATCGGAGTCAACCACATTTTTTCCTGAGTAATTACCCTGATTCCTTTAAATACTCATTTCTGGTTTCTCATCTGACCATTCCTCAAACAGATTTCCCTAGGACTCAGCACTTTATCAGTTTGTTCTCTTTAGGGGCTTTTCTTCCTTTCAAGATGGTTGCAATTCTGCTTGTCTGTTTCACAACTACTTATTGAATATCTTCACTTAAATTTACCATGCTTCATGCAGTAAATATCATCTTTCTCCTTTATCTTTGCTATCCACATTTATTCATTCTCTCTCTTTTTCTCAAAAAGAATTTATTTTAGCTTTACTTATTTATGTATTTTAATTGAGCAGAGAGGGACCAAGAGAGAGAGAAAGTGAGAAAGCAAGCCGCCAGGTCTGGGACTCAAACCTCTGTCAGTTATGTGGGAGTCCATCACCCTTGACCACCATGCCACCTGCAGGCCCCTCATTCTCTCTTTATAAATAGGGTTAATGCAGGCACCTAAGCCAGACATTTGAAACTCTTTATCCTTGTTTATCTATCTCTGTCCCATTTTTCCAATCCATATTTTAGCCAGGGTCTCATTATTTCTTGCCTAAATTTCTCCAATAAATAGCTTTCTGACTGACCTCTGTTTTCCAAATCTAGTCTTTCTAATTTATGACTCTACGGATGCCACAATGGTCTTTCTGTGATGCATATCCAATTTTCTGCAGATAACTTTTTCATGTTAATCATAGCTTTCAGAACAAGGCTCGAAGATATTGTTTATTGCACATGACGGTACATGATTTTCTTTTATTCTCTTTTGACCCATCTTCCATCATTCATTGACATACATCATTTTCTCCAGATGTAATTTAGGCCTTGGTTTTTGGGGGAAAGCATTATTTTTTCACGACTCTATGATTTTGGTTGAGTTTATTTGCTCCTTCTTACCTCCTTGTTCTTGGATAGCGTAAACATTAGTTTACTTTATTTCTCTGTGCCATTGGGCACTGACTCCCTTGACCATACCTACCAGCAATACCTACCACCAAGCAAGAGGTCTGATACATGTGGTCTCTTTTTCAAATATTTAAAGAGCCAAGAAGAGAACAGAGGAAAGAAGAAAATCTAGTATTTATGTAAGACTTTGGATTTGGCCAAGTGTTTTCACTTTAGATGATTGGTACTGTGAAAAAGACATTCAGCAAAATATTACGATTCTGAAAGAGAAACCAAGAATAAAATTCATGAAGGTTATGGACACTGACTTCAACCGTGAATGAGAGAGAAAAGTTTTAGGAGAGCAAATGATACTCTAGGGCATAGGCAAAGGCACTATTCAGGAAAGCACATATTGTGATTAGGGAATAGAAATATAAGTTCTATTTTACTGAGTATTTACATAGTCAGTCTTGGGAGGCAGTGATAGGAATTAGATGAATTTAGGTCATGATATACAATGCTTTTAGAAACAAGTGGAAAAAATCTATAATTAATTCTGAAAGCAATAGGGAGTCAGTGAAGACTACTTTTAATTTTTTAGAGGCCTAATTAAATCTCTGTTTAAGGAGATCATCTAAAATTCTCTTTCATCACCCCAAAGTAAGATTTATCAATATTCTACCTTCCAACTTTATTTAAAAGCAAGACTATCTCAAATTACTTCCATCACATAAATATATAAAATAGTTATGTTCAGTTACAAACAATTTTGAAAAGTATCTTATCTTTTTTCCCCAAATCACCTAACACATTGTCTTATTCAAAGAAGGTGACAATAAAGTTCTGTGCCATTAAACATTCTAAATAGTTTGCTCTTCATCAAATCATTGGTATTCAACAAAATACACTTAAATCCAAAATGTAATTAAATCTAGTCTACTCCATTTAAATGTCTCTTAAGTATTTTGGGGATCTTGTCATCTGGGCAGTTACTATAATTTTTCACTCTTTAAAATTAACATATGCATATATAAGGTGATTTTTTTTTCTGTTTCTAGTTTTTAAAAAAAGTTTCCACTTGATATGTTCAGTTTTTAGGAAAAGAAAAAAATCTTGGTACAGGGCACAACTCAGTCAGCTCTATACTTATTAAATATCTCCATTCAGACTTACCCACTATACTGCATGTTTAATTCATCTAAGATGATTTGTATGTCTATAACTGTCCTAGACAATTTCAAGAGTTTTCTATTGAATGTGCCAGCTTATACACTCTTCAGAAAATAGTTCTGGGCTGGCCCATGGCCTGGTGTTAGGGCAACTGGATCTTACATGGCTCACTACAGTTGAAATCCTGTCTCTGAATCCTGACAGTACATGTACTTGTGTGTCCCAAATTCCTGCAAGATGGAGAAATAGGGAAGAAGGGATTATGGTATGACCACACCCCACTGGAGGAGGCTTTCTGCCTCTCCCTCTCTGTGTTTCTCTCTGGCACGTGCGTGCTCCCTCTGGCCAAAGAAAAAGAAAGAAAGAAAGGAAGAAAGGAGAAGGAAGGAAGGAAGGAAGGAAGGAAGGAAGGAAGGAAGGAAGGAAGGAAGGAAGGAAGGAAGGAAGGAAGGGGAAATTGCTGCGTTATGTTATCTTTGTAAGTATTTTTTGGTACTTGTTTCACTTTTGTGATTGTTGTCTCTGTCGGTAGGCTGAAAAACACAACAATTGTGTGTATCAGAGCGATACAGGGAACTTGGTAGCTCTGCTTACAGTTAATGTATGTCTTACTGTTTTTTAAAATTTTCTGTCCTCGGCTTTGTTACATACATGATGATACAGGACCAGAGGATACCAACTGTACCTAGGAATGATCAAATGCCATCACTTGATACCTTCAGATGAAGACTAAATCTAAAACATTTTTACAGTTTTCCACATGGAGAATGTAGAATCTTTCAGGGAATGAGTATGGCATTATTAACTAGCTTCATTAACATAATTGTCATTATAAACTAATTAAACTAGCAAATGAAGCCAACAAAAGTTCCTTGAACAATTTTTATTTTGCTAAGTACTGTCCAGGGCAATGAGGGTGAAACATTAAAATGTGTAGATATTTTTACTCTGTTATATTGTAACTTACTGTTATTTTCAAATGATCACTATTGTGTCTGTATATGTTTTCCTTCTTCCACTTTCACATTGTCCTGTGGGGAAAGCTTAGATAGTTGAGAGTTCAGTTTCATTTGCTGAAAATTTAACACAGAAAGCAAAGTTATATATAGACTTTTTGTTTCCATGTCTATCTGTTATGTCTCCAACATTGCAATAACAAACCAGCAAGAGTGAATGAACCTCCCAGGAGGATTTGGGAAGCCTCTTAACCGATGCAGGTATGTGTATGAGTGTGTGTGTGTGTGTGTGTGTGTGTGTGTGTGTGTTTTCTTAGAGGTTTTTACCATAGGCCTGTGTACTGGCTGGAGAGAGACAGAGAGAGGGACAGATCCCAAGAGGAGAATGGACCAAAAGGGATTGAAGCCTGGCCATCACCTGGGAAGAGAATTTCTCACTTCCTCTCTCTGTCACTGTCTGACAAACATAAAAACCCTATGCAAAAGCTTAAAAGTAAGATAAAATGAAAATAATTTCTAAAAAAGGAACATAGCCCTCAAAGTGCCTACACTTAATCTGATTCTTATTTGCTATTCTTTTGTACTACAATGGAATACTTAATTTGAGGTGACTCATTATTTATTTGAAATAGGTGCCTTTTGTTTCGGTATCATTTTCTGGACAGTAACAAACCTTTTCAAGTTTTTTTTTTTTTTTCTTTTAAAGCTTATTCATTTATTTCTCCCATGAGCAAGGGAGAAAGAGACGAAGAGAGAGAGAGAGTGAGAAACAGCACCTCCAGCAGGGTCTGGACACACAGGTCCACCCTAGCTTAGTCAGCTCTGGGCCATGGGCATACATGTCCTGCACCCTCAGGAAGGTCTCCAGACACAAACCCAGAACCTCCCCATGTGTGTCACAGAGTGTGGCATTTTATTGCTGTCTTTTTCATTTATAGTTTGGTGGCAGAAAAATGAAAGTAAGCCCAGTCACAGTGGTACAACAGGTAAGGCTCTGCTGTTGCAGGACACTGTGGACATAAGGGGAGGCCAGTGTTTAGATGTCAGGTCAGATCCAGGGACAACCCTCTCGTGGGGGGTTCGTGATGCCTTTGATCTTGGCTGGCTAAAAGACTGGGTGCAGTGGAGAGGGGGGTGTAGTATGGTGAGACCTGTCAAGAGTAACAGGATCTCTCTATCTCTTTTCTCTCATGAAATAAAGAAATGAATAACTTTGAGAAATAAAAAGAAAAATGACTCAACAGGAGTCTGCTAGATGTTAAGCTTGTTCCCTAGAATGCACGTCTGTGCTCAGCTTACACTTCACGTTGCCTGCAAAGTCAGAGCACACAGGAAAGCGTGATCAGCGAACTCTGGGAAGCCCCACGATGCCCAAATATCCCCATTTGCAGTACACCTTAAAACACACATACCGGGGCCAGCAGGTGGAGTGGAGGTCAAGGGGCTGGACTCCCACATAGCCAACTGCAGTCCAAGTCCTGAACCTGGTGGCTTGAAAATCACACCAGGTGCCTGGGTGTGTGTGCCAAAAATCCCAGGAGTGAAATGAGGAGAAGGGACTGGTGTGACCATCCCTCCTGGGGGGTGATTTCTCACTTTCCCTCTCACCATCTCTCTATGGTGAGCACATGCACCATATGGCAAAAACCTTAAACACACACACACACACACACACACACACACACACACACACACCATCGTTTTTTTTTGTTTTTTTTTTTTTTTTTTGGTTTTTTTTTTGGAGAGGTTTTCACTATAGGGCGCGTGCGCTCGCCAGACAGACAGAGAGAGACATAGAGACAGAAAGCGAGAAATCACCCCCCCTGGGGGGGATGGTCACGCCACAATCCCTTCTCCTCCATTCTCCTCTCAGGATCTTGGGCATGCACGCACATGCGCCCGGCGTGAGTTTTAAGCCACCGGGTCCGGGACACGAACTGCGGTCAACTACTTGGGAGTCCAGCGACATAGCCATTACGCTAACTGCTGGTTCCCCATCCATTTTTAACCAAGTAAAAATTGAATTCAAGGAAAACCAAATCAAAGTACAGTGTGTATGATATAAGTAAGTGCTAGTGTCAAAGAAGTATAGCCTGGAGTATTTGGAAAGGAATACACGTTTTTGGGGTCTTCAACACAATAGAGTAAGACATAATGTTCTGTGAGGCTGATCCACATGGAAGGTTCTGAAATTGGGTCTAGAGACCTCCCTGAAGATATCAGGCATAAGTGTGCCCATGATCTCGAGATGGCTGAGCCTGGGGGTGGATCACTGCATCAAGACCCTTTTGGATGTGCTATCTCTTACTCTCTTCCTCTCTCTCTCTCTCTCTCTCTCTCTCTCTCTCTCTTTCTTCTCTTTTTCTGTCTCTCTCGTTTATGATAAAAAAAATTAAATTACATATTTCAGAGCCAGATTTGGCAGAATCAACTGGTGGCTATAAAAGCTTATAAGAAACTCATGATGGGACCAGCAGATGGCATAATGGTTATGTTGCTGGACTCCCATGTAGCTGACCATGGTTTGAGTTCCGGACTCAGCAGCTTAAAACTCATTCTGGATGCATGTGTGTGCATGCCCCAAAGCCCGAGAGGAGAACAGAGGAGAAGGGATTGAGGTATGGCCATCTACCTGGGGGGGTGGGGTGGGGTGGGGAGGTGATTTCTCATTTTCTGTCTCTCTCTGTCTCTCTGGTGAGCACACATGACCTCTAGCAAAAGTTCTCCTTAAAAAACAAACAAACAAGAAAGCTATGATACTTAGTTTAGAGTCAATAGAAGTAAAACTTCCTGAAAGAAGTATTTCTGTCAGGTTCAGAAGCCTGGTAGGTGACAGAGTTTGATATGAACAGTCAGAGTAGTTGGCTGTTAGGAGGATTTCTGTTCGGAGTTAACTTATTGCCATCATCTGCTTCCTAAACTCATTTGCAGTCACCAGCTGTCCAGGGGAGGTTTTACGTTTAGCAATAGGAAACAAGCATCTGGACACCAGATTTCTTGTAGTTTTACAGTCATCTATCACACCCTTTTAGAAAGATGGAAAATCAATTTCATCTTAGTTTGTAAAGTCATTTATAATATTTATTATGGATTTATTTTATTTATGTGTTATGTGTGTGTGTTTGTATGCCTGTAAAGATGTAAGCACACGTATGTGCCTATAATTTCAGTGTCAGATAACTCCTCTAACCCACAATCCATAAATTGTCATTAGTCCTAGAAAAGTTACTAATACTTTAAAAGATAGCGATTGCTATATAAAAATGACTATCTAAAAGTACAATCCATTTATTGGTAGTCTTCCACATTTGTGTAATGCGTTAAGCAGCAGTTGTGAATCTTCTACATAGTTGAAGGTAAAGTTTTGACCATTTTTTTAAGTTGTTTCCAATGGAGAACATCTCATAATGGATCCTAGATGTTTTCAGGGAATGGATTTTTAATATCATTGTAAATCCTATTATTTGTCACCACTTTGGCAAATAATTAGCACACCTAATGCGATAAGGTAAAGTGAAGTCATTTTTTTCTTATGTAACAATGAAATAAAAACCGTGTAATACTGAGTTGTGGATGTGAGCAGCACCTGGGCTTATTTCCTTCCTCTGACTCTCTCTTTCTACATTCATCTTGTTTGCATTTCATGTTTCAGCTAAATGCTAAATAATTACACAATATTGATTTTTAAGCATACTCTTAAATAATCAATTCCTCAAATGTGAAAACTAAAATAATTACCCTGGCTGTTTCTAATTTCTTTTCAATCATTCCTAATTTTCTAGAAGATCAAGTTTATAAGACATAATCTTTACTAACTGTTATTAATCCAAATACATTACAGATGAAGCATTGTCAGAAAGTGAATCACTTATGGAAAAGAAGGACCAATAAATATAGTATCTTAGATATATCCTTAAAGAATACAAGATGCTTAAGAGAAAGGCCATTTTATAGGCATGTGTGTTATTAGATTGTCATAAAAGTCTTTACATATTTTTCTTCTATTGCATACAAAAATGCATCATGACTTTTCTGACAACATAATAGGTAATAATGATGACTAAAATGGTATTTTTATACCTTTTTTTTTTGCTTTTTTTTTTTTTTTGGAGATTTTTGTTACAGGACGCATGCGCTCGCCAGAAAGACAGCGAGAGATAGAGAGACAGAAAGTGAAAAGTCATCCCCCAAAGAGGATGGCCACACTGCAATCCCTTCTCCTCCATTCTCCTCTTGGGATTTTGGGCACGTGCGCACACACATCCAGCATGAATTATAAGTCACCGGGTCTGGGACTGGAACTGTAATTGACTACATGGGAGTCCAGTGACGTAACCATTATGCCATCTGCTGGTCCCAGTATTTTTTATATCTTATATAGGAGCCAAAAATAAATAAGAACAGTTGCTTGATAATGTATCTACTAGCAATTACCAAGTAAATAAACATTAAGTAAATTTTTAAAGGTTTATTACATATTGGTTAAAGGTCTTCCTTTAGAGTCAGAGACTTGAGATCAAATTCTAAATTCGGTTCTTGAAGGTGATATAACACTGGACATGTTAATTAACATCTCTAATTCTAGTTTCCTTATGTAAAAATTGGGGTAAAATTGTACTTTTAACGTAAGGTTGACCTGAAAGTGTTTATAAGAATGTGTGTTGTATTATCAACCTCATTAACACTCTAACATAATATCTGCTAACAAAATTATTAATGTGTACTTCATTATGGTAATTTCTGAGGAAAAAGTACAAGGCAGAGATTTTTAGCCTTCAGATTCTTGAGGTGTGATCAAGGAGGTAAAAATTATCCATAAGATATAACTTTTAAGGTGGTAAGAAAATTTGTGTAATAAAGCAATAAAAACTAGGCATCTGCTTTTTTCTTTCTTTCCTTTTTTTTTTTTTTTTTTGTAAGAGATTTTGCTATAGGGCATTGTATGCTCACTGGAGAGACAGAGAGAGAAAACAAGAAATCGCCTTCCAAAGGGATGACCATGCTGCATCTCCTGACCTCCATTCTTCTCTCAGGATTCTGGGCATTCAGGCACATGCGCCTTGCTTGATTTTTCAAGCCACCAGGTCTGGGAATCAAACTTGAGTCAGCCATGTGGGAGTCCAGCACCTTAACCACTATGCCACCTGCTGGTGCCGGCACCTATTTTTCTTTTAACTAGGATGGCATTGTCTTTATCTTTTTTGGTCTAGTAATCGGTATTTGTAACCTGAAAGAGTCTTAATCCTCAGACCAAAGGTTTAAGAGAGACATCTACAAACCAAAAAGGACAGAGATTTGGGATTGGTTCCCCTATAATCGTTCTGTATAGGATGACTTAATTCTGATCAACATTGCAAAGTGAACATTAATCCAAAATATCCCTGCCACATGAAATTTGATCAACAGTTGACTTTCCATCCATCATCACCTGCCAATATTTGCAGTACATATGTATAATATATATATGAATAGTCAAAAATAAAGGGTCAGATAGCATTTTCAGTAATGACCTTTAAGGTATATAGAATCAATAAAAACTCTTCCAAGTACACAATTAAAGTTACAAGAATCTCTAGGGTCATCCTGTGTTTCCTTTCTTGACTTCCATTCCAGAGGCTGCTGCCAGATCATTGATGACCACACAATTCTGAAAGAAAATGATAGGCAAAGTTCTGAACCTCTGTCAAGGTTTATCGAACTGGTATTAGTTTCCTTTTGATATGTAAGGTATTCTTGTTTTCATAAATTTAAAGTAATCAGTCTTTAGGGAAAAGTAGTTAGAATTAGGGTTTTGCTTTCATTCAACCTATAATGCAGATAAGGCAAATGTCAGCATCAATAAAGAAGTATATAAAGTACTTCCTGTGATTTATAAACAGATACCTCAGTTAGGTCCTGGGTATTTGGAAACAAGGAGAGTCTTAAAAATGCATTGAAGAGGCTGGCAGGTAGAATGGTGGTTAAGGTGCTGGACTTCAACATGGCTAACTATGGTTTGAGTCTCAGACCTGGTGGCTTGCATTCTCACTTTCTCTTTCTCTCTCTTTGTCTCTCTCTGATAAAATTAAAAATACTACTACTACTAATAATAATAATGATAATAATAAAATTAAATAAGTAATTCTTTTTAAAAAGGCATTGGAATTTGTAGTGGATTTAATATTTAGTGTACATTATAATATCCTTGGAGGACAGAGTAAGCTATTCCACAGTCAAAGATAAATATTTATGAAGTAGAGTGAAAATAAGGATGCTAATAAAAATAATAGAAATTATAACATTAGAACTTAAAGTTGCATTATTTCAATAAATTTATTGTGTAGGCATTGATAGCTATTCCCTTGACTGATAAAGAAATTCAAACTCGGAGAGTTTGAATCTCATCCATCCATAACCAGTTGAACCTAAAAATAAATTCAGAATTCTAATTAAAGTCTGCTCTTTTTTTTTAATTTTTGGCAAGAGGATGCATGCATTCACCAGAGATGGAGAAAAAAAGAGAGAGAGAGAAAGAGAGAATGAGAAAGCCCCCCCCCCCAGGGGGTATGATCATGCCTGAATCTTTCTTCTTTTATTTCTCCATTTTGTCAGGATGTCTGTCACTGCATGCATGCACCAAGGAAAGGTCATGTGAGAATCTAGCAAGGAAGAGGCCCATCAACAAGAGCACAACCACGCTGACACCCTGATACTTTTGCCTCCAGAACCATGTGTGTTTGAGCTACCCAGCCTATGGCATTGATTATAGCAGCCCAAACTGACAAAGACAATGTATTGCTAAGTCAAATTCAGAGAACAAGACAATATTTTTTCCCAAAAGCCTAATGGAATTGCTATGGTAACTTTAGAAAAAATATGAAAGGCACATATGTATAATTATAGAATTATTGAAACAATGTTCTCTAAGGGACTTTGAAAATTTAAAGTAGAAAAAATGTATAATATATATATTTATATATATATATTTGTGTGTGTATATATATGTATATATACTCACACACATATATATTATATATATTTTATATATATTATATATGTATATATATATATATATATATATATATATTTTTATATATATACATATATATATATAATGTGTATATATAATAGTTTTTCTCGGTTCTATTTTAACAAATGACACCTGACATATCTCAGCGTTCATCCGGTTCCAGGTCATTGGAGCTGGGTGAGGCAGATAAGAAGACTGTAAGGGTGGTGAGAAGCCCCAGGACAACAAACATAATCAATATTTAAAGCCTTCATTTACTAATAGCAGGTGGTAGAATTTAGCCAAAGATGGGTAGAACATGGTGACCAAACTGCTGGCAGTAAATGGATCCAATTTCACTGATAATTCAAATTAGCATCAGAACTCTCTGACTAAAATAGGCAAACTCCAGCCTCACCTGGTCAAAGAGGTGAACCTGTAAAACTTTTGCAGTGGCCCCTTCCTGTGACTTTTGAGGTAAGGGGACCAGGCAGAAGTTCATTCAGCAGAAGACATCAGGGTAGCAGAAGATGCTTATCATTAGTGCTGCCTAATCCCTTAAGGTCACAGCTTTTTCCTACTCTTAACCTCTGGGAGAATAGCTCCTAAAAGTGAAATAGGAGAGACAGAAAGTGGCACCAGTCCACCCACCCCTCTGGGAACAAAAAGAGAGTCCATGTAAATTGTTCTAAATTACCAGGTGAAGAAGAATTACTTAAAAAGCACAGTAAAGGGACTAACAGGTAGCATGGTGGTTAAAGCGCTGGACACTCTCATGGTCAACCGTGTTTTTTTTTTTTTTTTAAATCATCATAATCTTGTTTATATTACATTGAATTGCATATAACTTTACAGTGTAATACATTGTTTTTTCAAAACGGAATGCCATGCATGTCAGTCAATACAGAGACATTAATCTCCCCACTTCATCATTCAATATCTTTTCATTGTTTTTACTAATATTATTATTGTTATTCCAATTATTTTTTTAAACAGTCCATCACTATTTCTTATTTTGCTTGTAAAAAGACTTTACCCATCATGAAATACTTCAGTCCCAGACCTGGTCCCTAGCTTTCTCACTTTCCTCCTTTCTCTCTGCCTGTGTCTCTCTCGGTTCAAATTAAAATAACTGAATGAATAAATAGAATAAAATAAATTATTATTTAAAAAATAAAAATAAATTAAAAGCACAGTAAAAAAATCCAGGTTCTAAGTCCCTAACCTTGTCTGAAGTCTGATTCCCTAGAGCTGGACTGGGGCCCAGGAATCTGTATGGAAAAAACTCTGTCACATAAACTGAAGACCACACTTCGGCAAAAGTGGTTAATGATTAGGAGATCATCCTAGAAACCAAGAAGACTTCAGCATTCAACCCTAACTGTACCATTAATTAGCTCTGTGAATACAAGCAGAGAATGATACTTAATGAAACTTAATCTCATTAAGTTTCAGTAAAAATAAGTAATTGCTCTATCTCAAAAATAATGTGAGGAGTAAGCATAAATTAGTAAGAATAGAGCACGACAGAGAGTAAATATTCAGAATTTCCTTATAATGAAAGAGCTCTCCTGCTATCATCAGGGAGCCAAGACTCCAGCAAAGCCTGCCAACAACTGGTCATAAAATAACTATTAAGTATTCCACCCGCATTCTCACTGATAAGACAAATTTCACCATTTAGATTTACACACGTGAACACACTTCACAAGGTATACTACAAATAACAGATCAAAGAGGGTTAGTACTCCGGGGTGAGAGGTCCGAGCATCAGGGAGCTCTTAGACAAATGTTGCCCATTTTTCTTAGAATGACACATTAAAAAGATTAAGTTTATAGCTAAACATGTAACCAAAATTATTCTAGGAAAACATAATTGTATAAAAAAGTGGATCCTGAAGAAATGGACATAAAGAAGTTTGGATATCTATAAAAATTGGTCTTATGAGGGAAATAAGTAAGTTCTAGATGTTTTCTATCATTTAAATTAGTATTTTAAAATCAATGTCCTTTTTTTAAATCCATTTCTTAAGGAAGAGACTGAAAACAAAACTTGAGCTAGCATGCATCCATTAATGCTAATATTAATAGCTCAAGGCAAAAGAAATAATTGTATGACTACATAAAAGAAAATATTTAAATGTTTTTGAAAGTAAGAATTGAATTGTTATGACTGAGTGTATTTGTAAAACTTTAATACCTCAAATAACTTTAACTGCTTTTTAAACAAAATTCATGATTAAAAAAAAACTTTTAGTTGTCTTAGTGCTATGTCATGGTCATTAATAAAGTCAGCCTTACACATTATTTTTACAAAACTTTCATAACCAGCAACTTGTTATTCACACTCAATGTAAAATAGCAGGATTTTTAGGTGCATTAAAGAATGTTTCACTGAAACACGTAGAAGACAGGCCATTTTTTCCCTCTGTCCTTTGTGACACAATTGTCATTTAATATTTATTCTAAATCATGTGCATTCGAGTATTGGCAAGGCTAATGTGGTATTGATTGTTTTAGTCCTCCAAGTTCCTAAATCTTAAAAAGCAGTAAACAAAGTTAAGTAATACAACAAATTTTGCCCAGTAATAGCAACAATAAACAAGTATTAGTGCTTGTATGTAATAAGGATAAAGATACACTGTCAAACACATGACTCACAGTTTTAAATACAATATATTCAATATATGCAAGGAAATAAGTGGGATGAGTTCCAGTGCACTGTAGCCAGTAGAGGAACTACAGTTGGTTGACAATTCAATGAATATTTTAGAGTAGCTAGAGGAGAGAAGTTTGAATGTGCACAGCCCAAAAGTACTCAGAAGTGTTTTGAGAAGGTGAATGTAATCATTACATGTTGTATACATGTATACGTGTAATAAAAAGTCACACTGGGCCAGTAGGTGGCAAAGGGGTAAGGTGCTGGACCCCATATGGCCAACTGCATGGTCTGAGTCCTGGATCCAGTGGCTTAAAAATCATGCTGGGCACATGTGCATGAGTGCCCAAACATCCTGAGAGGAGAATGGTGAAGGGTTTTCAGTGTGGCCATCCTCCCCTGGGGAGATTTCTCACCTCTCTCTCAACTCACTCCAGTGAGTGCATACACTATAACAACAGCAACAAACCACACTATAACCTATAAATATGTACAGCTATTATGTGTCAATTAATTCTTTTGCCACAGCAAATCACATGGCCACAACTATCTCCAAGGGGACACTTTCTTCATTGTAATTGTCTCCTGGCTCAAACCACTATCCAGGACCAGCGGGTGATGTGGGGGTAAAGGTGCTGGATGCCACATGGACGATGTGCAGTTCGAGTCCCAGACCCAATGGCTTATAAAATGCCAGGTAAGTGTGTGCACATGCCCCAAATCCTGAGATTGGAGGAGAAGGGATTGCAGCTCTCCCCTCTAGGGGGTGGACTTCTCACTTTCCTTCTCATTGCCTCCCTCTGTCTCTGTCTGGCAAGCACAGGCACCCTATGTCAAAAAACAATCAATCAAAAACAAACTGAAACAGGGACCAGCAGTTAGCGTAATGGCTATGTCGCTGGACTCCCATGTAGTCGATTCGAGTCCCGGACCCGGCGGCTTAAACTCACGCCGGGCGCGTGTGCGTGCGTGCCCGAGATCCTGAGAGGAGAATGGAGGAGAAGGGATTGTGGCGTGGCCATCACCCCTGGGGGGTGATTTCCTGCTTTCTATCTCTCTGTCTCTCTCTGTCTGTCTGGCGAGCGCACGCGCCCTATAGCAAAAACCTCTCCAAAAAAAGAAAAAAAAAAAAAAAACTGAAACAAAAAAGACATTATCCAGTTAAATTCAGTTCTTACCTATTATGTTCCTGCACCGGTATGGAAGAATATAACAAACCGGTCTGATACTGAATGCATTCCTATGAACCTCAAACAGGCCCTCAGCGCCAACAGGTGAATCATACTATGTTTTTATAGTTCAATAATTCGTAACTCTCTTAGACAACACCTTCATACCTTCCCTCTTCTCAAATCTCCAGCACATTCTTTTAATTCTTATTCTCAGCTAATAAGACAATAGTTTTTCCTTTCTTTATTATTTATTTTTTTGTAAGATGCAACACACATAATTGTTTAAAAAGCTCATAGAGACTTTTTTTCATTAGAAAAATAAGTTACTAGCAGACTTTAGATGAGCACTCATCACAAAATATCCCCTAGTATCTCCCTCTTTATGAGATTCACTTATCATTGAGTTTTCCTCATCTTTCCCATGTCTCACTGTACTCCCCCTGGTTTTTCTGTTCTTTTCACTGTATGCTCACCTTTCCTTACCATAGCCACTCCAATGGTTACAAGTTAGATTTATTTATAGGAGCATTCAAAATTTGTATTTCTAGTCTGAACATCATCCGTGATATCCAGACTTACGAATATAAGTCTAACTATCCACTCTAATTTTTAGGAGGTATCATAAAGTAAATACATCCAAGATTGGACTCCTAATCTGGCCCAGTTTCCACCCTAAACCATTCTTTTATATCTCAGTATAGGTAACTCTCTTTTTCCAGTTCCTCAGACAAAAAAGACTTTGAGCCCACCCTGACATATTACTTCCAATGAAAGGAGATCCTGTTGGCTCTGATTCAAACTATTCAGAACCCGACCATTTCCACCACCAACACCCTGTCCCACACAGGATAATTCTCTCTCAGCTGTATTATTGTCACAATCTCCAAATTTCCCTGCAATGGCCTTGTTATTCTCTGGTCTGGTTTCTATACAAAAGTCAGAAGGATCATTTTAGAATATAAATAAAAATATTACACAAAATCTTCCGGTAACATGCATCTCACCCCGAATAATAACTAAGGTCCTCGTCATGGCCTCAGCCTGCAAAATCCTTCACAATGAAGATCTAGCTCCCCACATTTCTAACTCTGCATCTGCCCCCTGACTTTCAGGGTGTTTTTCAAATTCACAAAGATGTCTTCCATAGATTGCAATGTATTTTCTCATCTGTTAACCTGGAGTAATCATTCCTTCATATGCACATGCTTCATGTCTCACTTTCTTTAGGTCTTTGATAATGTCACTTTACTAGTGCAGCATTTTCTGCCTCTATTTAAATATTGTTCTAGCACCAGCATCATGGTCCAGTGCTTAAGGGAGGCAGATCCCACATGGTCACTCCAGTAATCCTGGCCCTGGTGGCTTGAAAAACACAGGCACACATGGATACCCAAAATCCTAACAGGATAGAGACACGGAGAAGGGCTTGCAGCATGACTGTGCTCCATGGGGAAGGTGCTTCCTTCCTCTCCCACCTCTGTCATTCTGATGTGTACACATGCCCTCTAGCAATTAAATAAATGAGTAAATAAATATTTTTCTAACTAATAAAACATCCCACAGCAACCCCCTTCCTCCACGGATACTATCATTCTCTGTCCCTGATTATTTTTATTTACAGTACTTTTGCTACTGTATTTTATTCATTATTCTAGTACAATATCTGCACTAGAATGTAAGCAATGGAATACTAGAAGACAAAAATGCAACACATTCTGAGCATATACTGCCACTGCGGGATTGCAGGTTAATAAACTCTTCATATTAGATGATCTGAGAAAGATTTAAGGATGTATAAGATGAAAAATAGCATATTTCGGGGACCAGCAGTTAGTGTAATGGCTATGTCGCTGGACTTCCACGTAGTCAACCGTGGTTCAAGTCCCGGACCCGGTGGCTTAAACTCACGCCGGGCGCGTGTGCGTGCGTGCCCAAGATCCCGAGAGGAGAATGGAGGAGAAGGGATTGCAGCGTGGCCATCCCCTCTGGAGGGTGATTTCTCACTTTCTATCTCTCTGTTTCTCTCTGTCTGTCTGGCGAGCGCACACGCCCTATAGCAAAAAACCTCTCCAAAAAAAAAAAAAAAAGCATATTTCTGCAATTGTGTTTTGGTGCAATACTTGTGTACTAGGATTCAGTTTTTAAAGTTATAAATCACATACAAAATTTGGGGAAAAAAATAGAACCTAAAAACAAATGTCACAGTACACAAAGCCTTCATACAGTTACTTCCGTTTTGCAGTATTTATTTAGGCATAAGAAATTTGGAATAAAGCTTTCTGGCATGGTAAGAAGATTGTTGAGTTTGGGGAAAAGAAAAGCTGACATTTTCTGCATTGGACTTCATTAGGAATTCTGAAAGTAGTCTTTCATCTAAATTATTTTTATAAATTGCTACTGGGAATAGTACTTGCTATTGTGCTTGTGACTGGCAAGCAAGCACATCCCTAGATACTATACAAATGAGCAGAGTCAAATATAAAACAGAGATGATGTGAATCAAATGTGCCAGAAGTTATGCTCAGCTGAGGAGGCCTCGTTCGTACAGTGCAACCTGGTCTATCACTTGGCAGGGAGACCCAGCATTCCTTCACACCTGGCTTTTGCTGATGATAATAAGCCAGATTTTCCTCAGCAGGACCTTGGCTTGCCAAGCAGCTAGAAACAAAATTCTATAGTGATTAAATTTATCTTTGGAGTTTCAAAGGTACCTTAATGTGTTATACCCCTTCATCAGTAGTTGGCATTACTACACTCGCTCTTTCTCTCTAAATGAAATGCAGCACCTCAATTGTCCATATTGATGAGGTATGATGGAAAATTGTGTCTTACTGCTTTTCTTTTCTTTTCTTTTTTTTTTTTTTTTTTTTTTTTTTTTTTTTTTTTTTTTTTTTGCTATAAGGTGTGTGTATTTGCCAGACAGAGACAGAGACATAGAGGAAGAGAGAGAAATCACCTCCCACCGTGTGGACGGGGCATAGCCACACTGCAATCCCTTCTCCTCCAGTCTTCTCTCAGGATTTTGGGTATGCATGCACACATGCCCAGCATGATTTTCAAGCCAGTGGATCCAGGATGTGAACTGTACAGTTGGCTATGTGGATTCCAGCACCTTAACCTCCATGCTACATGCTGGCCTGCTCTCCATAAAAGTTTTAAGGAAAATACATTTAATTCTAATGCCAAAATCTTAAACATCAATGTACAACTGTGTATCATATGGGGGCAAGAGGTAAATCATTTCTTGTCCTTAAATATCATATCTCATAGAATCTGTGAACTTTGAGAGCATTTCTACTGAATGTTCGGTTCTCCACAATGGAGTCACTTTCTGTGCTAAAAACCTTTAAATGCTTATATTTTCAGGAAGAAAATTCAAGGGAGAAAATTTGAGAGCAGACTCTCTTACTTATTTCTAAGGCCAAAAGTGAGAACTGAGTTTAATGTCAGAAATAGAAAAAATATACTTTCCTTCACAAAAATAAGTTCCCAAGAGATAGCCAAGTAATAATCTTATTTTTACTTTTATCAGATCTATTAAATTATATGATTAATTATTGAATATTCCAATTTTCGAAGAACAGCTTCTTTTCTGTTTAGATTTGATTGGAACGCATAGCATAGGAAGAACACAAATAAGGACACTGTAGTCAATCTTCAGTTTTCATCTCTCCTTCCATTTTGAAGAGGCTACTTAACGGTCTAATTCTGTTTCCCTATCTTTCCTTTATCCTTCTACTTAAGACAGAGGGAAAATTTCAAAATTCGGAGTATTAAATACAATAAATGCAATGTATTAGCAAAATATTTGCTTCATGGAATGAATTAGCATGTACTAGTATGCATAATGAATGTTAACAACATTTAAATGCCATTTCTGATGTTATCACTAAGAAAAAAGTAATGACTGACGAACTTTACATGTTATTTTAATGGACCATTACTTACAGGAAAAATAAGACATAAGAAAATAGGAAGGAATGGATGTCGGTAGACTGGAAGTTTCACACAGGAAACACACAACTGTGAGTCTTCTATATGCTCATCAGAGCTGTTTCCCATGTCCTCCAGTTCATCTTTCTGTCAACTCCACTCCCATATCTCTTTCATAAATTTTCAGGTAATTTATCTAATAATGCAATTTCAAATATAAAGCTTTTGCAAATACATAAAAGCAAAACTATGGTGGCTAGACAATGGTTCAGTGATAATGCAGCATGCTGTGAAGTTGACCCACACGGGAAGGATCTTGGTTTGCACCCAGCGACCTCCCTGAATACACTAGGCTGTATGCATGCCCATGATCTGGGGCTAGCTGAAGCTGGGGGGTGGACTGTGGCTTAAAGACTCCATTGGATGTGCCAGTCTCTCTCTCTCTTGCTCTTTCTCTCTCAGAGGAAACTTTTTAATAAAAAACAAATTAACATTATTGATTGCAAAAATGAGTTAAAGAAACAAATGCAAAATCTCATAATTCAAAGTCTCATTTGAGTTGCATGTGACATGTTACATTATGACTGTACACAATGAGTGGAAAACCAGAGTGACCATGAATCATCCAAAGATAAAGAAACCCTTAAAACAAAGCTTTTATATACTACATACTTGAAGAAAATATACTCTGAGAGATAGACATTTTTATTGCTAGGTAGGAATTCTGGCCTATATGGTAAAGTGGTCTTGTAGTCTTGACATTTATACTGATATAATTCTTTCATTTTTCACCGTCGATAGAAATTGAGCTAGCAAAAACAACCTACTCAGTCCATAATGTGTAGACATTCATTTCACATTCCAATTGTCCACAAAAATATAAAATGACTTAACATTTTTAATTCAGATTTCCTGTAGACTTTTTGTACAATTTTCAGGATATCGGAAGTTTTGAATACTGTGACTGATCTTGAACTATTCTTATAATTCTCCTGAAATTTTCAGTAGACATCTTATGAAGAAAAAAAGGCCAAAGATGAAATGAGATGTTTTCAGACACATCAAAATTGAGGGAAGAAGGCTATTCTTGTCAAAGTTAGGCATAACCAACTCCTAAGAATGCTTGATCTGGTGGTGTGGTGTGAAGAGATGGAAGCCTTTGATCCTAAAGGTTTTCCATGCACCACTCTTGATTAAATCTATACAAATTCAATTTGACTCTCAAAGGAAAAGGCCACTGTTGACAGATATAACCAAGCTCTTTGAAATAATTAAAATGGTTTGTTTTAAGCACAAATGTAAGTAACCAAGGCCTAGAGGCCTAGAAACATAATCTCTGGTAGCCCAGATAGTGTTTTGGGGTGTTTAGATGCAGTGGCTCTTTTATTTAGTCCTGAGAGCAGGAGAAACAGATAAAACTGTCAATCGGCATGAGTCTTCACATTGGTTTGGCCCAAAAAGGCAGGACATCTGGAAGCAGGGGTATATAGATTATAGGTGGGGTTAGAAATTCATAAGTTAGTGATTGGCTAAAAGTATAGAATTTTACTCAGAGTCAACAGGAAAGAATGCCTGAGTTCAACTGTAACAGAGATAAGAAGGTTCTATTATGTATCGCAAAGTGCTAAACCAAGGACAGAATATGGAGCGCATCCTACAATCACTGGACAAACCACTAGATCTGTTATAGCAATAATTGTTTGTAGACATGACTCCTCCCTCAGGTCCTTTGGAAAGTATCTTAGAATAGGAAGACTATTCAGAAATCTGTCCTCGGGAGCAGCAGATGGCATAATGGTTATGTTGCCGGACTCCCACGTAGTCGACTACAGTTGTAGTCCAGGAACCGGTGGCTTAAACCTCATGCCAGGCACATGTGCATGCATGCCCAAAATCCTGAGAGGAGAATGGAGAAGGGGTTACTGCATGGCTATATCCCCTGGGGGAGTGATTTCTGTGTTTCTGGCGAGTGCACTGGTTCTATAGTAAAAATCTCTTAAAAATAAAAAAGAAAAAAGAAATCTGTCCTCACTATCTACATCACAAAAGATATAATATGGTCTCACCTCTGTCTTCACTCAATTCTGTGGTGATAGAGGTTTATTTCTGAAATTTATGCCTTGGTTTTCTTATCCATCAGACACAATAATTTCTAAGACACTTCCCAGCACTTAAGTCCCAGGAGTCACCAGTCCTGTAGATTGGAACATTCAGTGTCAAGGAAACACATCCCTTGAGGACTGTGATATGTGAGAGCAGCTGCTGCTGTGCCAGTGAGTGAAGATATGGAGAGAGGACCTCTGTCTCAAGTTCAGCAGGCCCTCTCTCTAACCGAGCCCTATCTAAATGGCTGTCTGTTCACATTTTTCACTAGCCTCCCAGAATGAGTCTTGAACATAAAGGTCAAGCAAGGGTACCCTTGATCATGTACCCTTCAAATTCCACTGCCAACAACCCAGACAAGAGAACCACTAGCACATGATGAGGCAGGCTTGACAGCCAGTCTGAAATCCCAGGCCAGAGAAATTTCATTTTCCTTCCAGTTACATAGCATTCAGTTTAAGGAAAAAAGAGTTTCTTCCTGTGTTTTTGTTTTTAAATTTTTTGCTATAGGACATGTGCACTTATGGAGGCAGAAAGAAAAGGAAAATGAGAAAGCACCTCCTAGGGGGATAGCCAAACAGCAACCCCTTTTCCTCCATTCTCCTTTCTGGGTTTTGCCAGGTTCAGAATTCAAAACAGGTAGTTGGCCATTTGGAATCCAGCTGCCTTAAAGTCCATGCCATTTGTTGACCTGCTATCGGTTCTTCATCCCATTTTTTTTTTGTTTTTCTTTTGGATATCCCACCTGGTACCATGAGATGTGTTTGAGGAATATCAAGACCTTGGGCAGATAAATTACGCTAAATAAGGCAGGGCCCAAAGTGCAGGACAGTTCTCTGGACCGATCTGGTTTTCTCCCAATCACTCATGGTCTCAGCAATAACTGTAACATGTATTAGGAATGAAATATCCTAAGATAAGGAAGAACTGACCAGAACTCCTCGTTGTTCTAATCTGCCCTAGAAACATTGCTTTAGCCCAAGCAGATATAAAGATATGGAAGGTACTCCTACCTTCTGCCTTAAACATCCCACTTTTTTAAAGACTCTTCAACAGAGTCAGAAATCTAATATTTACCTCTTCTCTACTGACTCATCCTCTGTACTCTCCTTACTAACTCCTTAGGTGTAAAGGTTGTGACTTCTTTTCTCTTTTGGGAAGCCCACAGGCTGGACAGTAATTATTTCTGTCATACTTTCTTTTAAAAACTAATGTGATTCCAAAATTATCTACAATGTTGCTAAAGGGAATAGGTTATGGTTATTTTTCTGAGATTTATCATTGTTGTCCGTCTCATTTTGTTCTATCGAGGTCATAAAGTTCCTTATTGTCCAAAACTATTTCTTCAGGAGATTCTTACTCTACTCATTCACAACCTTGAATCTCTAGAATCATCACCATTAATTTATCTTGCTGTAAATTTTATTCCATAAAATCACAGAACTTTAAAATTGTATTTTTTTAAAAATTCATAGCTCTCAACACAGTTTTTCAAAGTATGCAAGCAGTACATGACAATCATTAAAGTTGGATGGATAATTGGTCTTTCTCATTTATATATTATATATAAAGAAATTAGTTTTGACTACTTGATTTACGAAGAGACAGAAGCTTACATAACTTCAGTGATTTGTCTAAGATAACTTGTCTACGTTAACAACAGAGCCAAGACTGAAACAATGTTTTAATACTTTTCACAGATAAAAGATAAAAACATGACAAAAAAATTATGGTAAAGCATGAAAATGCAAGAATACACTATTTTATTTATGTACTTGAAGCATTGTGAGAATTATGTTGCTTGAACATAGTACTCTATAATGTCAATTATCATTATATACACAATGCTATTCATTCTTAATTTCAATTCAAACATGTTTTATATTTTAACATATTTTAAACCAGCATAAGTCTTTTTTTAAAGTTATTTAACTTTATTAAATTTGGCCAGAGAGAAACCAAGACAGAGAGAAAGAAAGAGAGAAAGCAAGCTACCAGGTCCAAGACTCACATGGCAATCAGCCATGTGGGAGTCCAGCAGCTTAATAACCACGCCATCTGTTGGTCCCTAAATCAGCATAAGTCTTACAACTAATACAATTACAAATATTATATCTTGATTTAATTGACGGCTTTTTCTTTCTGAATTGTCTTAAGAGCAAATTAAAAAGGACTATTCTTGGGACCAGCAGATGGCATAACGGTTAGGTTGCTGGACTCCCACATAGACAACCACGATGTGAGTACCGGACGCAGATCCAGTGGCTTAAAACTCATGCCAGGTGCACATGCACCCAAAATCCCGGGAGGAGAATGGAGGAGAAGGGATTGCCGCATGGCCATGCCCCTACCCCCACAACCCGAAGGGAGTGATTTCTCAATTTCTCTTTCCCTCTCTCCAACGAGTGCACGTGCCCTATAGCAAAAATCTCTAAAAAGGAAAAAAAAAAAAAAAACAAAAAAAAAAAAACCTATCTCATGAGAGATATGCTTAGGCTAAATAGAAGTTAAATAGGTGAAGAGGATTATAGCAAGGTCAGCTTTCACTTTGATTCCCCAGACATGGGCTGTTCGGTTAAAAACAATTATAAAAGAAGCACACAACTAGTGTTCCAAAGTATTACAACTACTAGGAGTTTGGTTTCTTTTACAAAAACACACAATAAAAACAATGAGATAAAACATCATATGTTAATATAAGATAATTCAAAGGGTTAGAGAAACTGCTAATCCACAGACAGAGGGCCAAGGTATAAAACTTTATGGAACCTTTGGAGGATTTATTACAAAGGTGGAGATTCTTTATACAGATTTCTTGTCAAGCATTTATACTTTGATAAAGACAATGATTCCTTATATTAAATTTTTAAGTCTTCTAAGTTTATACTGCATATAGTTATGTATAATGTAATGTCATATAATTAACTATTAGGCAATATTACATGGACTTCAACCAAGATTGAACAAAAGTACACTATTCTCCTCATAAAACTGTAATACTATCAAACCAAAACATTCAATAAGTAAGCATCTCTTAAATTTTAAAGCAGCACTAAAAGTAAATGCTGTTCCTGATATGAAATTTAAAATTAAAACAAGCTGTCATTTACTTCTTTACAAATAAACAGGAAACACAAGTTAAAAAATAGCAAACTGCTGATAGCAATCAGTACTGCAACAAAGTTAGATGAGTTTCCTGTAGCTTCCAGGTGTCTTCATAATGGAAATAAATGAGTCCTTAAAAAACAAAGCAAAACAAATTAAATTATAAAGAGAACAGTGCCTGACTTCCTAGTCTGTATGCAAATGCATATATAAATGTATATTTTAAAATATTTGACAGTAAGAATACTCAGGTAGAAAAGCCAAAACACAGCTAGGCTATCAGATTTATAGCCCAAGTTTAAAAACTCAAAGTTTTAACAAAAAATAGTATTTTATGCAAGTCACTTAGTAAAAGTAGTTTCTTTAAATGACATCCTACTTATTAGGGACTAAGTCTCTAGAGATACATAAAATGAAATGTGAATATCCAAATAATTTAATTATTTAGCTATAAAACAAGGTATGACCTGAGTCACATGGAATTCCCTGATTTTCGTTTTTCTTCCTACATGTAAGATATATGGGGCCAGCCTCCAGCATAGTGGTTAGGGTATCTGGATCCCTCATGGTCGACTGTGCAGTTTAGCTTGAAAAACACACGGGCACATGTGCAATTATGGTCAAAATCTCAACAGGACAAAGACGTGGAGGAGAAGGGATTGTGGTATGACCACCCCCCACAGGGGGTATTTTCTCACCTTCCTTCCCTCTCTCTAGTGAGTGTACGCACCCTCCAGAAAATTAAAGACAAAAAAGATATGTAACATGCGATATTATTAGAATTACCTGAATATTTATTAGCTCTTCCTTTTTATTGTTTATAACATTTATTTCACTAACTACTTCTATTCTTCAAGTCACCACCACCAGCAGTATACTAAAAGAACGAATTTAGTGAGTTAGTACCTTGAAAATTCCTGAAATTAGGGACAGAGAGGAACGGAGGCGATAAAACAGAAAAATCTCTTCTTAAACCAACCAAACTTTATTTAAATAAAATGTTTACTATGTTTTAAGAAGAATTAGGTTGTTGCTACTGCAAGGATATGACACAGTCATCTAATATAAAGCAACTCTTATCTTTAAATTCCAATAATCTCTGGCTATTGTTGAATATTACTGTGAAAAGTACAGTTATTATGATAGTCATAGAGTATTGAAAAGTCACTCAGTTTACTAATTGATATGAAATACATCTCCATTCTTAATATAAACATTTCACAATACAGTTGAGCTCACATTCCCCATTATTTTCAACTATCACTCCCTAAAGCTTTGATAAGTAGACAATGACTTAGGCACAATGAGTGGTGTTACATTGCTGAAAATGCTTTCTCATGCTCTCAGAAAATCCTGAGCCTTCAGTGACTAACATACCAAAGAGCACTGAGCTATCAGATATGTAGTTCATTTCACGGTAGGTATGTGCTTGATTTAATTGGTAACTGTCTCCATCAGGGAATACTGGTGTCATAGAATTGCTTTAGCCATTATTCTGGTGGATAGAACAAGTAGCCATTCAGAATTAACAATCACTATAGTCTACTTATTTTTAAGTGACGACATTCTGAAACAGATTCCATTCTGGTATGACTCCAGTGTTTTGTGATATCGAACTGCCTAAATGGATTTTAGCTCTTTAGCTGCTGCCATTACAACAAGTCCCAATAAGAAGCTGTGGTTACTCTGGGAGACGTGTTTTCTGCAGGAGGATAGAAAAATTTGCACTACTTTCTAAATGTGCATTCTGCTCTAAACTCATAAATGTGCTCAGTGATGGCATGACTTCCTGATAGTTTTAGTTCAATATATTACAAAGCACTTAGAGATTTTTTTGCCATGGGAAAGAAAACTTCAATAGGTTTCTACGGCTTCTGGGTGAAAGTATGATAAGGTTAAAAATCTCATATAACTATATATTTTTAGCCTTATATGTTTCAAAATACACTTAAAGTTATATATAACTCTATTTTAAGCACATTTCAAATTTTAAGTATGTTTCTAACTTTAAAGACCTGAGCTGTGGTCTGACCTGCTCTGGGACACTTCCCCATGCTACTGTCCCACAGGAAGACCAGGAAAACATGTGTCTCCAGCAGGCTGTGTGGGCCAGTGACCTTGGAGAAATATAGCATGGGCAATAGGTAAAGTCAAACTCGCAGCTTCTCTCTCTACCCACCTGCTCATCTGATCTGTCTCTAAGACACCTTAGAAGACACAGCAGGGGCTCTTCCCAGGATCTCCTCAGTGTTTTGCTCCTGGGGCTGGGTCAGCTGCTGGGGCTTATCTTCAGGGACATCCTGCGGTAGCTGCGCCTCTGCCTCAGTGAAAAGCGACTTACTCTGCAGGGTATATAGCAGCTGGAGGTACTTCTGGTGACTAGAAAGAGGGAAAATGTATGAAGGGAGGGAATCTCAGCTGGACCACCCTGAGTCTACAGCCCATGTTCCCAATCACCTCTGCAGCTTGTCCCGTGCACGTCCTGCCTGCTGCTTCAGGGTTCCAAGTTCCTGACTTAGCTGCTCAAGCGCCTGCCGAGTTCCTGCCTGATGTTCCCTCACCTCTGCGGAAACCTTTGCCAGATGTTGCAGATGCTTCTCCTGCGAGGAGTGAGGGAGCAGACAAGGCTAAAAAGATGCTGAGGTCTCAGAGGCATCCCCCTAACCCCTTCCAGCTTAGGCCCAACTTAGGATTTAGACTCAGTGATGGAAGGACGGACTCCATTCACCATAGGCAGGAGCAGGGGCCTAGAGAAAATGAAGGATCAGAATGTGCTGCTCCAGGTTGAGGCATTCTAGAGGGAAGGGACATGAAGACGACGAGAAAGCTTACTTGGTTTGCTCTGTACTGAGTACTATTTTAAGTACTTGATGTAATGATTATTAAACCATCCTAATGACTCTATAGGGTTGGTGCAATTATTGCCTCTACTTTGTAGATGAGGAAATACAGAAAGTTAGGTAACCTGCCCAAAGTCATGCAGTGGCAAAATGCTTAGATTCAAGCCCATGTTGGTATCTACACCATGATGCCTGAAAGGAGAATATAGAATGAAGGTTTTCTAGGCAGAGAATATAGCCCATGTGAGAAGGGGCATTACAAGGGGGATGGACCCACCTGTTGTAGCTGCCGCTGCTTCTGGACTGTTTTGAATTTCTCTATGGCCATTTGTTTCTGTGGATAAGCAAGAGCGGGGGACAGGAGAAGAGAAGGGTCTTTTACTCATTGGAATTTGGGAGATGGAGGTGGGAGATACAACTCGTTTACCCTTTCCCTTGTCCACTCTGCCTACCCTTCCCTACCCCCCGAAAGTCCCTGGTGCACCTTGGCCTGGAGCTGTGAAAGGGCTTCCTGAAGCTGTGTCCTCTTCCTTTGGGCCTCCTCCACTTGGGACAGAACCTGGGTCAGGGCACCTGTGATGGCCTCCACGTGCTCCTGGTAAGTAGCCTTCAGCTCTTTCCACTGTTCCTTGGCTATCACTGCCTTCTGTCCTGAGATTAGCCACCAGGAATGAGGTCAGGACTGAGGGTAGCCTGCTGGCCTGCCTCCTGTGACACTGGGTCTCAGTCTTTCCATCATCCATACAGCAGATCTGACATCCTCCCCACTTCCTTACTCAGACCTGCCCCAATCCCATTCCCCTGGCTACTCACGGCTTGTATCTTCAGAATCCAAGTGGTCAAGGCCCTTCGAAGTGTCCTCCTGAGCCAGAAAGTTCTGCAGGAAGTCCACTACCTGAAGCTGGCTACAGAGCAACTTGTCTTTCTTCCGGGAGTCCTGTTCAGAGGGAGGTGGAGGCAGGGAACAAACATTTTTACTGTCTTAAATTACAGGCCAACAGAGTGGCCTTCCACCATCGACACTCTCCATGAGCGCTGCTTAGTGTCAAGAGGGACCAGAACCACCCTTGGCTTCTGAAAGGCTGGTTTCCATCCTGTACATACCATCACAAACTCAGCCATGATCTGAGCTGGCAGTTCTGTCTCCTCCTGCAGGCCTATCGGTTCCAGGATGTCTGCTACCTCTGCCAAAACCCTGGAGGGGCAAGGAAACAGGAACTGCAGTATCATGTAGTGCCACTCGCACATACCAGGATGAGTGTATCACTGCTCCGAGTCTTGCTCCCAGACACAGCTTCAGGTTTATGTGAGGGCCTGAATCTGGGACCAGGAGTTGTGAGTATAAGGCGAATGCACTCGTGGTGGGAATAAGTGCCATGAAGAAAATCAGCAGGGCTAGGGAAATAAGGAGCCTGAAAAAGGGGCTGAGATTTTCAACAGGGAGTGTCTGCACTGAAGAGAAACCCTTGAGGGAAAGGGGGAGAAGAAGAGGACAGAACTCTGACAGGCTTTGGGAAGCTTTTTGGCAGAGAGGTCTAGCCCTGGGGAGGGCTTCAGGATTTAGGACCTGGAGGGGAGGGGGGGTACGTGTGGGGGGAGGCTGAATGCCTGATCAAAGGTCTCTGGGTTTTTTTCCTGATAGAGGCTACAGTTGTCTACTAGGGTGCAGGGATGGGGGATAAAATCACATTAGGAAAATATTGTGCTAGTACAAGGAAGACTTTAAGTAACGCTTCTACGACGTCTCCTGGGAGTGGAAAGTCTGTTAGAATAGGCAACACGCAAAGGTATGTGGAAGACAGAGAGGGATGGAATCGCCCGCTTCTAGAACAGACCCCTGGGCATGTGTTTGTGGGGAGCAACCAACAGAAAGGCCTTCCCCCAGAGCGGGGCAACATCACCCCAGGAACCTAGGACTGGGGACGGTATAATTTCACAGCTGGGACGAACCCTCACGGCAGTATGGAGTCGAAAGGACGTGGGGACCACGAGGTTCACCTACCCAACCCACCTGGCGGCGACACTTACTCTCCAGCGGCCGCCTCCGCCTGAGTCTTCACGGCCTCCATGGTTCCTGGCGCTGCGCTCAGCGGCCTCCTCCCACTGCCGAGTCTGTTTTGAGTTCACTGCGCACAGCGCGCCCGGCAAGTGATTGGCTGCTGAGTCAGTGGGCGGGAACCGATGGATAGCGTGAGTTTTAATTGGCAGACGCGGATTAAAACGGCGCGGCCCGCAACCTGACGCAGGCGCAGTTGTGGTTAGGTCTGGCGGGCGTGCCCTGGTTCCGCGCCTGCGCAGTAACTTGTAGGCGGTACTGGAGACGGGAGGTGTAAGGTGAGCCTGGGCTGCGTTCAGCCTCTATGTTGAAGAAGGGGAGGTAGAAGAGGGAGGGGCACCAATCTCAGTTTGAGTTTTGCATTTTGTTTAAAAAATGTGGTTGCTGTGATAAAAGAAAACAATGGGGTGTCTTCCAAGACGTGGGGCATCTGGAGACAGAAACAAAGTGTGGGAGCTTAAAAAGCGTACTGCTTTTAAAGATTTTTAAAAGATGGGGCGCAGGGACAAAGAACCGAAGCAGACCCTATTGAAGTACCAGGGTTGACAAGATAGAGCTGAAATTATGGGGAGACCACAGCAGGTTGTTTTACAGAGTGTGAGCGCACTCTGGGAGAGAGCTCGGATTCTGCTGAGTATTGAGCAGCTTGTGTCTGAGGAAACCACTGGAAAGGCTTTAAACGTTGCCTGGAGATCACACAAATCAATCTGGAAAGCTTTGTATGGGTAAAGTACACAGAAAAATCTTGTATTAGTAGTTAGTAATTATTTAGTAGGCTATTTCGCTGTTCTTGTGCTACCTATAATTTTAAAAGTTAAGGCCCAAGTGAATTAAATGCATAGCAAGTCACTTAAGTATGTAAGAAACCAAACTTAAATAATATTTATAGAGATACAAAAATGTCTACCGACCAAAAAGGAACAATCTACAAGATCTGGCAACCAATTAGCTAAAAATTCTCAAGGTCACAAAAATGAAAAGAAAACCCATTAAGAAAAATTAGTGGCTGGTCAGAATTGATATAGATGTTAGAATCAACAAAGATGTTAAGACAATTATAACAATATTCCATTTGTTGGAAGAGTTAGAACTATAATCAAAAAGATAACAAGGGGTGGTGAGGATGTGGAGAAAGTGGAACCCTCATTTTCCTGGTGGTAAAATGGTGCATCTGCTTTGGAAAACAGTTTAGTAGTAGTTCCATATAAGCCACAGTTCCACTCCTAGGAATATATCAAAGACAGTTGAAAATTTGTATGCGTGTGCACGCACACACAAATGTACACAAATGTTCATAGCATTATATACAAGCGAAAAAAAAAAAAAAACAACCTAGCCAGTAGTATGATGGTTAAGTCAGCTGCATGCCAGGGGCCAAGTGTGATTTCAGTCCTGGACCCTGCAGCTTGGGGAACATGCCAGGTACCTGTGCATGCATGCCCAAAATCTGGAAAAAATGGAAAAATGGTTATGATCTGACCATTCCTCGTCGGGGGTGGTTTCTCGTTTTCTCCGTCTCTGGTGAACACAGGGAAATTAAAAAAAAAAAAATGGAAATTACCCAAATGCCCATCTCCTTATGGATGAGAAATAAGCAAAATGTATATCCATTCAATGGAATGTAGTATTCAGCAACTAAAGAGGATGAGGTACTACATACTAAAATGTAGATGAACCTTGGAAGCACTATATTAAGTGAAAAAAAACCAGTCACAGAAGACCGATATTGTGTGATTCCAATTATAGTAAATGTCCAGATTAGGCAAATGTATAGGAACAAAATAGTAGTTGTCTGGAACTGGGGACTGGCTGTTAGGGATGTGTTGATAGACTGTGGGAAAGGACTTCAAATGGGTATAGAGTTTTTTTTAAAGGGGGCAAATTAAAATGTCCTAAAATCAGGTTATCGTGAAGTTGCACAATTCTATTTAAAAATGCCATTCAGTTTATACTTAAATGTCAAAATTTTAAAAAGTAAATCAGGCATAATACTTATAATACACTTAAACTTGTAGAGCTGGAAACTATTGTGTGATAGATGAAATTAGCAGATTAAATATTATAGGATAAAAGGATAGTGAAATTGAAAATAGAGCCCTAGAAACTAACCGTTATGGCTCATAGGACAACTTATTACTGGCCAGTGTCTTTATAAACAGAGTTCCTCAAGGAGAGACAAAGGGAAAGGACAAAAAACAGTAACCATAACCAAAACAATGAAATGTGATGCCGACTATAAATTCATGTAGCCAAGAAGTTCCACAAACATGAAGCACTAGAAAATTAAGAAAATGACACCAAGGCAAACCATAATTACACAGCTCAAAACAGTTTATAAAGAGAAAAAGTAGAAGCAGCCAGGGTATGTGTATGTGTGGTGAGGAAGAAGGAGCATTGTATATAGAAAGAAAATAGAAAGAAAATAAGCATCACAGGAAATTTCTTGTTAGAAACAATAGAAGCAATAAAACACCAGAACAACAGTACAAGGGACCAGCAGGTGGTGTAATGGTGTAATGTCGCTGGACTCCCATATAGCTGACTGTGCTTCGAGTCTTGGACTTGGCAGCTTAAAACTCATGCTGGATGCATGTGCATGTGTGCCCACTGTCCGGAGAGGAGAATGGAGGAGAAGGAATTGCTACATGGCCATCCCCCAGGGAGGTGATTTCTTGCTCTCTATCTCTCTGTCTCTGCCTCTCTGCTAGCACTTGCACCCTATACCAAAAAAATCTTAAAAAAAAAAAAAAAAAGTCTTGATATTTATATCTAGCAAATACCTTTCCAAAATAAGGTTAACTGGGCAAGTTCATGGCCTACTGAAAAAGGCAGCTGGCTCCTAGTGATGGTTTGTCATTATATTGCTTAGGTCATTCATTAGGCGAAGGTGATGGCAGGCTACTATCATGCCTCGATTGTTGTTTAGATGATGATTTGTCCCAAAGGTTCATGTTTTGGTGTTTGGTCCCCAGTATACTAGCATTAGGAGTTGGTGATTTCTTTAAGAGATGATGCCTAGTGGGCAGTGCTTGGATTAGGGAGGCATTTCCTTCACGAATGGATTAATGCGCTCTCTCTCTCTCTCGCTCTCTCTCTCTCTCTCGCTCTCTCTCTCTCTCTCGTGAAAAGGTGCTTCACTGAGAATAGCTTGCTACAAAAGGAAGATGGGATGTTTCCAGGTCTTTCTTTCTTTCTGTTAGCTCTCTGCTTCTGTCCTCCATGTTGTACTATAGCGTCAGAAGTGACCTGTTGTAGGCCCTATGTCTTTGGACTTTCTAGCCACTAGAATTTAAACCAAATAAACCTCCATTTTTTTCTAAACCACCCAGGTCCAGTATTTCTTTTAGCAGACTGACACTCCATGTCATTATATAGTACTTCTCTAAGACACTCCATTTCATTATATAATACTCCTTAGCAAACTGGAGAGAGAGAGATCCTTTTCCTGACCTTTAAAAAACCTTGTAAATTGCCTGTGGTATCACCTGACAAGAAACTGTGAGTAGAGTTAGAACCTGTGAATAGACTGCAACTGACAGCCAATTAGAAGGTAGGGCCTTCAGTCAAACAGCCACAAGATGATGAAGATTCTGCTAACCATCTAAACGAGCATGAAAACAGATTCTTTTCTAATTGAGCCTTCAGAAAACCACACTTCCCAGTTATCATCTTGATTGCAATTTATGAGACTCTGTGCTCAGTGCAAAACCTTGACCTATGGAAACTGAGATAATATGTGCTGTTTAAGATACTAAATTACAGCGATTTTTTTACACAGTGATAGAAAACTAATATAAACAACTTATAATAATAAAGGAGATAAAATGGATCTAAATAGTATTCCACTAATCCAAAAGAAAACAAAAAAAGGAGGGTGAACAAAAAACAGATGAGAGGTATTGAAAACAAATAGCAAAGAGCCAGCAGGTGGCTTGCTGGTTAAGGGCACTGGACTCCCACAAAGTATAATTGCAGTTTGAGTCCCAGACGTGGCAGCTTGCTTTATCTCTCTCTCTCTCACTCTCTGGTCAAATTAAAATAAATAAATAAAGTTAAATAAAATATTCTTAAAAAATAGCAAAATGACAGACTTAAGCCAAAGCATATAACTAATCATGTTAAATGTAAATATTTTAAAAACACAATTAAAACAGTGATTATCAGATTGGACACAAAAGCAAAACTCAGTTATATTAAGAAGTGAACTAAATATAAAGACACAAACAGATAAAGTAAAAGGATGGAAAAAATATACCATGCCAGCACTGATTAAAATATATTTTAATCTTTTAAATATGTTGGGGTGACCAAAGTACCCTTGAAAGTGAGCAGCTTTGCAGCTTTCTGCAGCTGTTGCCATGATGGCTCTATCTCTTTAAGGGTTAGCTCCTTTTGATCTATTTATCACAAATCTTCATAGAAACATTGCCTTTTGAATAAGATACTTTCCAAATATGTAAATAATACACCATTGATAGCAAAAATATCTTTGTATATTCGTCTATGTATTTGCCTATCTAACTCATCCTAATATGTGTGTATGTATCTTACAATATAAACATTTACTAGACAGAAATAGTATTTTATTTTATTCATTTTTTTATTTTTGAGAGTTTTTTTGCTGTAGGGCGCGTGCGCTCACCAGACAGACAGAGAGACGGAAAGCAGGAAATCACCCCCCAGGGGGGATGGCCACGCCGCAATCCCTTCTCCTCCATTCTCCTCTCAGGATCCTGGGCACGCACGCACACACGCCCGGCATGAGTTTAAGCCACCGGGTCTGGGACTCGAACTGCGGTTGACTATGTGGGAGTCCAGCGACATAGCCATTACACTAACTGCTGGTCCCAGGAAATAGTATTTTAAAATCCAGTTAATTTCTCCTCCAGTCTGTTTTCTCTGTAGAATCTCTGATTTTTTTCTTTCCATGTCACATTTACTTACAAGTTACGAAAACAATTTCATTTTCATTGCATTATTTATTAATTCAGAAGTTAATTACTAAAATGTAAATTCATTGTGAATCACTAATTCAGTAATGATTTTAGGTAAATAAATGACCTGTGTCAGGATGCTATCAAAAAATGATTCAAAATATACCTGTTGCATCATTTAAAATTTAATTCATTATGTGATACCACTGTCCAAAATATCTCCTTCCTTTATCTTCCTTCCTAGACAGGAATGTTCTCTGTTTACATCATATTAAGCTACTAACTAATGGATGTTTTCCTCAATATTTTTCTTTTTAAAATGTTTTTCATATTTACTATCATAAAATACATGTAAAACTTTTATAAAAATCAAACTTTATAAATAACTAGATATTTGAATGCAAATTCTATATCTGATTGGAACATCTATGCAGTGAACTATATGTATGATAAACAATAAAATAGTTTATCAAAAAGTATTTATTAGGAACTCAAACCCTTGGTGAGGAAAATACTTTTGATAAGTCTATGTAGACAAAAATCACACAAGAGTATTTTCTCTGTTTTTATTGGGTTGTCAGTCCTGCTCTGAAATAAGGAATCCCTATTGTTTCACTAACTTTTTACAGTAGCTTTATTGAAATATAAATTATATAGCATTAAATATACCAAGAATAAATGTAAAAAATTCTTTGATTCTCTTACATGTATAGAATTTTTCAAATGTTTTAAGACATTTTAATCACCTTTTAGATTTTTATTTCATCTCTTTACACTGAATCCTGATTCCTACTCCCAGACCCAGACAATGACTTGTATGATTTTTGTCTGCATAGACTTAGCTCTGGACATTCCAGAAGCATATGATACATACTATTTTTGTATCCAGCTTCTTTCTGTTAGCAGTGTTTCAGAGTATCTGAGTATCATCCACATTATAGCATGCTATCACTAATCTATGGTTTTTAATTGATGAATATATTCCAATATATACTGCATACAACTCACCTATTTACCAGTTGAAAGATATGTTATTGTTTCCAGGTACTAACTTTTATAAATCATGCTGCTATGAATATTTCCTTAAAAGTTTTTGTATGAACATATATATATATGTGTTTGTGTGTATGTGTGTGTGCACACATACACACACACACACACACACACACACACATACATACATTTCTTTTGAGTAGTTGCCGAGGAGTGAAATTTCTGGGTCACATGATAATTTTTTTTTTTTTTTTTTCAGGTTTTGGCCCTATGGCGCATATGCTTGCTGAGGAGAGAAAGAGGAAAAGTGAGAAACTACTCTGGGGAGGAGGGGAATGGCCATACTACAATCCCTTCTCCTCTATTCTTCTCTTGGGATCTTGGACCCACACGAACGCACACTCAGAGTGATTTTCAAACAGCCAGGTCTGGATTTTGAACCCTTGTCAACTGTGCGGGAGTCCAGTGCCTTAAAAACACACCACTTGGTGGCCCCTGGTCACATGATACATTTATTTATTTATTTGGATTTTAAGGATGTGTCAGGTGTTTTGTAAAGTGGTGATTCCATTTTATATTTCCATCTGCAATATACAAAAATTTCAATTTGTTCACATCTTCACATGATATGCTCAGTTATTTTGATTATAACCATTCTAGTGAGTGTAAGGTTTCTATCTCCTTGTTATTGTAATATGCATTTTTCCCCTAATGACTAACTATCATGGCAATATTTTTGTGTTTATTACCCATTTATATATCCTCTTTGGTGAAAAGAATAGTCATATATTTTGCCCATTTTTTAAAAAATGCAGTTATTTGTTTTCCTAATATTGAGCTATAAGAGTTATTTCTATTCTTTGTGTCTTTTATCCAATATATAATTTGCAATTTTTTTTCTTAATCTGTAGCTTGTCTTTTCATTTTTTGAAGTGTCTTTTAAACTTGTGAGAACATGCTCATTGAACTTATGTAATTTTTTCTATGCTTTCTTCTTCAAGTCTTTTAGTTTTAACTCTGACATTAATATCTATGATCTATTTTGAGTTCATTTTTGTACTTGGTGAAAGGCAAGAGTTTAAATTCCTCTTTCTGCATATGGACATCCTATTGTTGCAGTATCACTTGTTAAAAATTATTCTTTCCTCATTTGCCTTTTAGTTCAACTGATCCTTTTTCTTTCTCAAGATCCACAATGCCTTAGTTATTGTGCCTTTATGGCACATTTACAAACTGAAAAATCTAAGTATTTCAACTTTTTCTTTCTTAATGAAAATGCTTTGGTTATTCTGAGCCATTTGCATTTCTACACACATTTTAAGAAGAGCTTGTCAATTTCTGCCAAAGGCCTGTTGGGGTATTTTTTTAGCGAGATTGTATTGAATTAGGTTGGCAGATATAGATTATGGTTTTAAATTCTCCTTTTGTTGTTGTTACTTCTCATTTTTCACTTTATTTTCATTACTGTATGATACTTCAAAATTTGACAATAATTTTCAAAGAAGACTTAATATCCTTTCTGCATGAGACACTGAATCAACCATTACCAAGTGAATCTAGAAATTTGCTGGAATTAGTGAGACCAAATGCTTGCCTGGTGAACCCTTCTTTCTTCAGGTACATAGCTTATACAAACATAGAGGTGGACCAGTTAAACTTTAAAAAAAATAATTTATAGGGGCCAGCAGATGGCATAATGGTTACATCAGTGGACTCCCACGTAGTCAACCACAATTCGAGTCCCAGACCCAGAGAGTTAAAACTCATGCTGGGTGCTTGTGGGTGCATGCCCAGAATTCCAAGGGAAGAGTGGAGAAGAAAGGATTGTAGTGTGGCCATCGCCCCCTTAGGGAGGGTGATTTCTCACTTTCTGTCTTTTATCTCTGTCTCTCTGGCAAGTTCATGCATCCTATAGCAAAAATCTCTTAATAACAACAGCAAACAAACTAAAAAAAAAAAAAAAGATTTGTACTCAAATCAAAGATTTTGACATAATAATCTTTTGAAAAGAAAATAGGCACATAGACCTATTTACCAGGACACAATAGTATCATATTGATAAAGCAAGGTATTTTGCTCATATACAACTAGATTTTTTTTTTTTTTCCTGTATAAAAAAATCTAAGCAAACTTGTCCTCTACAAACACTTTCGGAGATAATCATCTCAGTGCTTTGAAAAATGCAACAGGAAGTTTAAAATTGAGGTACGTATTTTGAGACTAGGAAAAGAAAATGGAACAGTTTCTCTTTATATCTGTGATCTGTGGAAATTATTGGCTGCATGGCCAAAATTTACTTTTATTAATCCAAAGGGACTATACTAGATTTTTAAAGTGCATATTCTTTTATGTGATTGTGACAAAAATATGCTCTGAATTGACTTTTTAGTATTGCAGATTAATAGAAGGAACACAGTCCAGGAAAGCAGACCAACTTAACCAAAACCATAGAGTTAGTAAATTGCAAAACTAAATCTGAAACAAAATTTGTCTAGCACCAAGGTCTGCTTTTACATGTGCCATGGCAGTTAGACCTGAGAGGATTTTTAGCAATAAAACTCAGACTCTATTGAAGCTTGTTTCCCCCTATGTCATCAGCATCTTACTCTCTACCTGGTACTCAATAAATATTTTTTAAAATCATTTGAAGTTGCTTGGTTGTTTGATGTTTGTCCTGTTCTACCTACATAAGCAGTGGTGCTTTACCTCCAAAATATATATGTTTTGTACTTGGTTTCTGAAATCTTAGAAACATTATTTACTGAGAATACTACATAAAAAAACAATTGAGGGAGGGCATATCTTAGTAGAAATAGACTTTTAAAATGTCCTTTAACCACAACACTCCAGTGACCACCATTTAAAATATCCTTTAAACACAACACTCCAGTGACCACCATTTTTAACATTTTACATCTTCAACGATATTACTACCTACGTTTTATCGGAAAGGTGATCGGGCTCGAGAAATATTTCAGGTGATCAAAGCTTGCATATTTTATGAGGAACTGAGTTGTCCTGTGAAGATGTGTATTCGTATAATTCATGACAAAACACAAAAAATATGGGCGTTGAAATAGGGTATATCCAAATTCAACCTCAGTTCAACTAATTAGTACATTTGTGATTTTTGGACAATGTACTTAATGAAGAATTAAATTTTATCATTTATTCAATATCAATAATAATTAGAATAATTCTTGTGAAAAACCATGAAAGATTGTCTTGACTTATGTTTGATATATTATGGACATTGTTAACATTTTAATTTGCATTTGCATCAGCACCTTTGTAGTCATACCTGAATAAAACCAGAACATGGATAACTGCAGAAATGATTTGAGATTAGTCTGTTGTTTAAGAATTTAATAAGTAATTATGAGACCAGCAGTTAGCATAATGGCTATGTTGCTGAACTCCCATGTAGCTAACCGTGGTTCGAGTCCTGGACCTGGTGGCTTAAACTCACACCTGGTGTGTATGCCCAAGATCCCGAGAGGAGAATGGAGAAGAAGGGATTGGGAGGTGATTTCTCGCTTTCTATCTCTCTGTCTGTCTCTCTCTGGTGAGTGCACATGCCCTATAGCAAGAACCTCTCAAAAAAAAAAAAAAAAAAAAAAAAGAATTTAATAAGTAATTAAAAGTATACAACATTGATTATAGCAATTTTAAAATGAACTGCATCTCTTATGATTGCATTTGTATTTAACATGATTTCCAATTATCAGCCCTCCTACTTTTCTATTATTAATTTTCAATGGTAACACCAAACTGTAACTTTGTATTTCACTAAAAGAACAATTAAGAAATACCATTCCAGAGGATGAACATCTATTGATAGTTCAGAAAGCTATTACTGTTTTTCCATGAACCATGATTCTGAGTGTCAGTGTTACCTACAGCTATACTTTACTGGAATTTTCAGATTGAGATACAGCATTTGTTTCAGAAAGGATCTTAATGTTTAGCATCTAAATTGCAGATCATAAGGCAGTTCTTGCTTTGACTTGCTAGTTCCAGATGGATAAATTCTGACTTACATACTGCTCAGTTCCCTATTTTAGTCTGTCATTCTTCTAACAATGCTCGGCATCCATGCAATTTGGACACGGACCATCTAAAGTAAATTGCAAGACCCTCCTGAGAAAGGACATCTCACTTGGAGCAAATGCCCATGAAAGCCATTTGAATCTTTTCTAATCACAATCAAATCCTCCAGCTTCTTTCTTTTTGTTTTCTGACAGTAATGAACCAAAACACCACGATGAAAGCCTGAAAGCTAAAGAGATTATTTTTAAGTCTCAAACTCATTTTTATGTATCTCTTGCACTTAAATTCTTTAGATTGTTTCCGTTGTTTTGGTTTAATTTTCAAGAAAGTTAATTTTACCTTATCTATAGAAATCTTTCCCTTTTAATTCAAGGACAGTTATCTGTTATTCTTCATAACTCAAGAAAAGACTAAGTTGCTTTGGTTTTACCACTCCGTAGCCCTCAAGATTCACCCTTGGGCCAGCCTGTGGTTTGGTGGTTATGGTGGCTGAACCCCACATGTCTGACTGCACAATTCAAGTCCCAGACCCAGTGACTTGAAAACCACAGAGGTTACGTGTGCATTCATGCAATAGCCCTAAAGGAGGGAGAAATGAAGGAAAAAGAATTGCATTTTGAATGCACTCCCTATACCTCCTCTGTCTCTCTCTGGCAAATGCCTCCGACAAATGCCCTCTGGCAAACTTTTAAGAAATTTCATAGGTGCACACAGTATATGGTTTGAAAAAGTAAGAAAAGGAACTTTTCCTTATCTTATTCATGATAATCTACTCTATAATAATATTGTATAATTGTTATTGAAGGTACTAGTCCCTTTAAAGATTTTCATTTAAAAATTATGAGAAAAATAAAGCCACAGATAACTTTCTATTAAATAAAGTGCTATGAGAAGTAAAAGTTAAGTAATTTGTTGCCCTTTTTCTTTTAACATGTCTATTTAAAAATATTAGGACAGTTATTACAGTTTTCATGGTTAACTAAAACTTTTCAAAAGCATTATGATTATAATGTTGGTTTTTCACTGTTGCACTGTCACAAAGTGCTGTGCTATTTTATAGGCAGTAATATTGTTATTTTTATAAGTTCCTGGTATTTTAAAATATTTAGATATGAATTTTTATTGAGGTATACATAGATAGTTATTCCTTATATTAAATTTTAAATCAAAGACCTCATGTCACCAAGACAGTGCTGTGCAAAAAGAATAAAGTAAGAGGTATCTCACTCTCTGACTTCAAAATATATTACAAAGTGGTGATAATCAAAATAGCATGGTACTAGCACAGAAACAGACACATTGACCAGTGGAACAAAATAGAGAATCCAGAAATAAACCCCAAATTATACTGCCAACTGATCTTTGACAATGCAGTGGAGAAAAGAAAGTCTTTTCAGTAAATGTTGCTGGAAGAACTGGATATCCACCTGTAGAAAAATGAAGTGGAAATATGAAGCAAAACTCCTTTCTCTCACCAGTAACAAGATTCTACTCAAAATGGATCAAAGATTTAAATGTAAAACCTAAAACTATAAAAGTTATGGTAGAAAACTTAAGGAAAACTCTTCAAGAAAATGGAGTAGGCAGAAATTTATTAAAAAAGACTCCCAAAGCACAGGCAATAATCACAAAAATAGACAAGTAGGATTATATCAAACTTCAAACTTCTTCACATCAGAGGACACAACAGTTACAGTGAAAAGACAACCCTCAGAATGGGAGAAAATATTTGCTCATTAGTCCTCAGACAAGGGATTGATAACCAGAATATATAGGGAACTCAGGCAGCTAACCCATAAAAATATGAATAATCCAATTTAAAAATAGACAAATGAATGGAATAGGCAACTCTCCAAAGAAGAGTTATAAATGATCAAAATGTGTATGAAAAATGTTTAGTCTCTTGGGACCAGCAGTTAGCGTAATGGCTATGTCACTGGATTCCCACATAGTCGACTGTGGTTCGAGTCCCGGACCTGGTGGCTTAAACTCACGCCAGGTGCGTGTGCGTGCGTGCCAAAAATCCTGGAAGGAGAATGGAGGAGAAGGGATCACTGTGTGGCCATCCCCCCTGGGGGGTGATTTCTCGCTTTCTGTCTCTGTCTCTCTCTGTCTGTCTGGCAAGTGCACGTGCCCTATAGCAAAAACCTCTCCAAAAAAAGAAAAAAAAAATGTTCAGTCTCTTGTCCTAAGGGAAATGCAAATTAAAACCACAATGAGATATCATTTAACCCCAGTTAGAATTGCTAGGATCACAAATATAAAGAACCAAAACTTCTGGCAAGGCAGTGAGGAAAAGGAAACACATTGTTGTGGAAATGTAAATTGGTACAACCTCTGTGGAAAACAATATGCATGTTCCTTAAAATTCTACAAATAGAATTACCCTGTGACCCAATAATCCCTCTCCTTGATATTTACCCAAAGGATAGGAAAAATACTCAGTTGGAAAGACACGTGGAAATTCATGTTTATTACAGCATTATTCACAGTTACTAGGACATGGAATCAAGCAAAATGTCCAAAAATTGAAGACTGAGTTGAAGAACTGTGGCACAAACATACTACGAAATATTACTCAGCCTTATGAAACAACAAGACCCTCTTGTTTGATTCAAAGTGGATGAATATAGAGGACTTAATGTTGAGCAAAGCAAACCAGACTTTGAGAGAGATACACAGTATATCCCCTCTTAATATGTACTGAATGTCTGCACTTTATGGCAGAAATGGAAAGACCCAGAGATATAAATGTGGAGAGGATAAGTATAGATACCAGAGACTAAGGGAAAGGAGCGAGTGGTAGAGAGTGGATGGTAGAGGGTGGGCAGGAGAGACAAGGGGAAGAAACATTTAACAGCCAAAGAATACAAAGTTCTTTGTTGGAAAGAAGAAAACTCACATTTTGTAATTTTTGCTTTATAAAAAATAAATAAATATAAACAATTCTGAGAAAAACTTTAAAAATTTAAAAAATCAAAGGTACAATAAAAAAATCCTATACTTATTAAAATTCTTCCAGGTTATTGCATTATTTTATTTCCTGAGGTCCTAGAGAGATAAGCATCTTTTTTTGATTCCATTAGTGATTTGTGGTAGGAACAAGTTAGGATATCTATCAAATTATAGGCCTCCCTGAGGCAATCATCTTACTTAGCGTGAGAATTTAGGGATTATTAAAGATATCTAAAGTACTTAAGCAGTATCTCCTTTGCGAAGTATCTGAGCAAAATTTTTGCCTATTTTTTAAAATGGCATTTGACTTCTTTTTTTTTTTTTTTTTTTTTTTTGAGTTACACTCATTATGTATTCTGGACCCAAGGTCTTTGCCAGATTTATATTTTGCAAAAATGTTCCTGTTCATTTTTATTTTTTAGAATTCATTTATTATTATTATTTCTTAATTTTGCTACTATAGGATACATGTGCCTCCCAGAGAGAGACAGAGAGAGGGGAAAGTGAGAAAGCAAGCCACCAGGTCTGAGATTCGAACCATAGTCAGCCACGTGGGAGTCTAGTACTCTTAACCACCACACCACCTGCTGGCCCCAGAAAGAGCAAGTTTTAAAAATTAGTTGTAGTCCAATATATTAAAGTGTTATTTTATGATTAGTACTTTTATACATCTTATCTTAGAAATATTTGCCTAAGCTAAAGACATAAGGATCTTTCTCAAATATTCCTGACAGAAAATTTATGTCTCCCAGGCCTAAGTTTGTGTCTATGATCCATATCAAATACATTTCTGAATGTGGTGTGAGATAGGTATTGAGATTAAATTTTATATTGCTATCCCATTAAGGTTCAATTTCATATCACTATCCAATTATTTCAGTGCCACTTGTTTAAATTATTTTTAAAAATTTTGTTTCTTTCATAAGTGAGAGAGACAGGAAGGGATAGAAAGAGTACCTCCTCCAGGGTCTTGATGCTGCAATCCACTTCCAATTCCAGCCCCGGATTGTGGACATAATATCTCTGGTATATTCAGAGAGGTCTCTGTTCATGACCCTGGATCCTTCCCAAGTGGGTCAGCATTACAGAGTGCCCTGTTTTACTGATGCACCACTGTCTGGCTACCATTGTTGAAGTTGTTATCTTTCACCTTTAAATGACTATGGCATTTATTTAAAAATAATATAACCATATCTATGTAGGTCTATTTCTATACTTGCTTATCTGTTTTGTAAATTTATAGATCTGTTCTTATGCCTATATTAGAGTCTTACTTGTAGTTTTATAATAATACCTGTAATGCTATAGTATATATCCTTTAGCTTTGTTCATTTCAAAATTATTTAGGTTATTTTTGGTCCTTTAGATTTCCATTTAAATTTTATAATTTTCATCACTTTCTGCAACAGCCTATTGTAGAATTAGATTATGTTTGCATTAAATATACAGATATAGTTGGTAAGGATGACCATTTAACAATATTGAATCATCTAATTCATGAATATACATAATTCTTCAATTTTAAATGTTTAATTAATTGAATTGGAATTTTATCTGTTTCTAGATTTTTTTCAGAAGTAACTATTGCCTTTTCTGTATCAGTTTTCTGTTTTCAACATCATTGATTTACACTCTTATTTTTATTATTTTCTGGAGCATTCTATAAATATCAAAGCTCACTGTGTTCTTCAATTTCCAGTGCAATATTCCAGACAATTTTCTGTCATGCCATTCTGTCTAGTGTTGAACATAGGAAGTCCTTTTTTTAGGGAATTGCTTGGGTATCCCTACTAGGTCTGTTGGAACTCAGCTTTCTCAAACCCCTTAGAAAGAACAAGTGTTTTTTGGTTGGTTTGTTTGTTTATTTCTTTTGTACCTATTGATGTTTTCTTGTTACAGGCTCATCCAGTACTTGGGATATATGGGGATAAAAACAAAAAATAAAAACAAAAAAGAGAATTCACCACATTATTATTCCTCAAGTCCCACGTTCAAGAACTTGTCTTTTGCCTTCTTTTTAGCTCCGAATCTTCTTATTGTTGTCTCTTAAATAATTTCCTGTATACGATTTAAGTATATAATGATAATTAAAGGAGAAAAACAGAAAAATGAATCTATACCATCCTGTTTCTGAAGTCTTAGCTATTATTTTTCAGTTGTGGTTTATGTCATTAAAAATTACTGATGATCCTAGAACATGTTAGGTGTTTGGAAATCCAAATAATGAATAAATGAATTAATAAGTAAGTGGTTAATTACACAGAAGGATATAAGAAAGAAAACGGAAAGAAGGAAAGAATAAAGGAAGAAAAAATAAGGAAAGGACAGAATGTTGTCATCAATGGACAATTCTAATAACATATATTGGAAAGGACACTAACCTCACTGTGTTACTAGGCAATGTAGAATTTTTGGCAATGAATTTAAGTTCTATAAACTTACATCTTCACAATTACAAAATGAAAGGCTTTGCTTAAAATGTGTGATCCCTTCCAGTCATGTATGCTCTGGTTCTTAAACAGGTTCTCTGAAAGTCACAACTGAAGCTCTATTTAAAAGTGGTCTGCTGTTAAGCTTATAGTTGCAGCTCCTCAGGCAGCATGCAAGCCCTTTGACACAGCTGTGCAGTAGTGGGAAACAGCAGCGAGTCAATTGAATTGGTGTAAAACAATAGGGGATTCTGCACATTTTCCCAAGCAATGGCATATGTGGGGCATGAGTGAAAGGGATTGAGCTGCCAAAAATGAAAGGCTCAACAGAGCTTTCACCTGTGAGCAGCTGGTCACACACTTTGGCTTTCCAAATATGTTCACACATTGTGAGAAACCCACCCAGTGGCAATTATCTTTAAACATCAAGGACAAACATGTCATGGCTAATGCCCATCCAACTGTTAATGCAGTCTGTGTTTTTGCTGCAACTTCTGTTCCTAATCTAAAGGATATTTCATTTAACTGATACTCTGCCTTGTTGATATACCATTAGCACCTCAATTTTTTATGAAAGAAGTCACTAGGGATATGCTTAGGAAGTACATATTCTCTCTCCTTTTCCCCAAATTACTAGTGACCTTGTATAAAGAGTGTTAAGCAAACAAGGACCAGCAGGCAGTGTGATGGTTACATCACTGGACTCACACATAATTGACCACAGTTCAAGTCCCGGACCCAGTGCCTTAAAACTCACTCAGAGTGCGTGTGCATATGTGCCTAAAATCCTGAAAGAATGGAGGAGAGGGGATTCTGGTGTGGATGTCTCCCCAGGGAATGATTTGCTTTCTGTCTCTCCGGTAAGAGCACACACCCTATAGCACAAATCTCTCCCCCCAAAAATGTGTTAAGCAAACAAATAATAGTGCCATTAAAATATTACTTGTGCTGGGACCAGAAGTTAGTGTAATGGCTATGTCGCTGGACTCCCATGTAGTCAACCGCAGTTCGAGTCCCCAACCTGGTAGCTTAAACTCACACCGGGCGCGTGTACGTGCGTGCCCAAGATCCAGAGAGGAGAATGGAGGAGAAAGGATTGCGGCATGGGTGGGTGATTTCTCTCTTTCTGTCTCTCTGTCTCTCTGTCTCTGTCTTTCTGGTGAGCGCACGTGCCCTATAGCAAAAGAAAAAAAAAACTCTCAAAAAAAAAATTACTTGTGCTAATCTAAACAGATTTTACACATATTGAAATACACACATTTTGCTATTGGTATCTACATATACACTAAATAGTTTGTATGGTATGCTTCATGAATATATTAATATATAGTATTTTAGCTACTCTTCATGTGTGCAAGTAGGAAGACTCTTAAAATTATCAGAGCTTGTGGCTGGCAAGTGGTGTGGTAATTGAGGCACTGGACTCCCACCTGGCCAACTGCGGTTTGAGTCTTAGACCTGACAGCTTGCTTTCTCACTTTCTCTCTCTCGCTCTCTCTGATGAGTATGTATGCTCTGTAGAAATAAATTTAAAATAATAATAATAAATAAAAATAAAATGAATAATTATTTTAATAAAACAACTCTTAAAAAAAATATTACTAGAGCTTTCTATAATCTCTTTTCCCAAATGTAATACCTCCCCACCTCAAAGTAAAAAATGTTTCCTATTGCTCTTAGCCTGTCTCACATGCTCTTTCTTCTGATGGAAATATTACTTCATCTTCTAAACCTGAATCTATGTGGAAAGTACCATTTATTTTCATTTCCTAGCTTTAATATAAGTTCTTCAGGAAAGCCTTGTCTGGGAAATCCTAGCAGCCATTGGATGTTAGCTAAGTGAAGGCTGAATGTTGTACCACTGTATGTAAATGCATATTTTCTTTATCTATTCATCCACCAATGGATATTTAGGTTGTTTCCACTCCTGTGAATAGTGGTGCAATGAACATGGAAGTGCACATATTTATTCAAGTTCCTAATTTCAATTCTTTTGGAGATACACACACACACATATGTAATTAGGAATGTTGGGTCATATTGCAGTTCTAGTTTTAGCTTTTTGAAGAACTTCCAATGTTTTTCAGAGTGTTTGTTTCATTATAAATTTCCACCAATAGTGCACAAAGGTTTCAGTTTCTTTACATCCTCAACAATGCTTGTTATTTTCTGATTTATTTTTTACTTTTATATTTATAATGTGCATCCTAACAGGTATGAGGTGATATTGGGGGGTTTTGAATTTCCCCAGGGATTAGAGATGCTGATTATCTTATATACCCTTGGCCATTTGTATGCATTCTTTGGAGAAATGCTTATTCAATCCTTCACTCATCTTTAGTTAGGCTATTGTTTTTTGGGGGTTTTTTTGAGAGTTTTTTTTTTTTTTTTTTTTTTTTGCTGTAGGGTGCGTGTGCTCGCCAGACAGAGAGAGACAGAGAGACGGAAAGCGAGAAATCACCCCCCCAGGGGGGATGACCATGCCACAATCCCTTCTCCTCCATTCTCTTGGGATCTTGGCACGCACGCACGCATGCCCGGCGTGAATCATAAGCCACCGGGTCCAGGACACGAACCGTGGTCGACTACATGGGAGTCTAGTGACATAGCCATTACACTAACTGCTGGTCCTGTTAGGCTATTGTTTTTGTGTTATTGAATTTAATTCCATATATAGTTTGGGTATTAATCCAATATCAGATATATGCATTGTGTCTGACCTTCATACCCACTCTAATTAGGAGGATAATTGAACTCGTCTCACATGCATGTGCCCTTCTCCACCAGGAGGGGAATGCATGCACAAGTCCCACCTAGAACAAGTCCTGACAAAACCCTTTATGACCCAAATAAAAACCCCTCCCCATAGTTCTTCCTTGTCAACCCATTTTCTAAGACCCCTCCCTTCTTGGGAGCTCTGTTTTTCCTTCCCTCTCCTTCAGTAAACTCCCTACTTTGCTGTACCTACAAAACAAAAACAAAAACAAAACCACAATTATTTCTCTTTGGTTAAGTTGATTCCAAAATATTTTACCATTTTTGTTACTATTGTAGAGAATATTTTCCTAATTTATAATTACTCAATTAGTGAATAGAAACACCACTAATTTTTATATTTTGTATATAGCAACTTTGCTGAAATTTTTTAGTAGTTCTAACAGTTTTTTTTTTTTTTTGTGTGTGTGTGTGTGTGTAAAATCCTTAGGGATAACTTTATATAAGATGGTGTTATCTGTGAATGGAGATAATTTTATCCTTACTTTCTGACTTGAATGTCATTTATTTCTTTCTCTTGCCAAATTTCTTTTTCTAGGACTTCCAGTGCTATGTTGGATGGAAGTGGTGATAGTGGACATCCTTGTCTTGTTCCTGATCTCAAACAAAAAGCTGTAAGTATTAAACCATTAGAAATTATGTCAGCGTTGATATTTTCATACGGTTTTATTATGTTGAGGTAAATTCCTTCTATACCTAACTTGTTGAGAGATTTTTTTTTTATCATTAAGGATATCAATTTGGGACCAGCAGTTGGCGTAGTGGCTATGTCGCTGGACTCCCACATAGTCGACCGCGGTTCGAGTCCCGGACCCGGTGGCTTAAGCTCATGCCGGGCACGTGTGCGTGTGTGCCCAAGATCCCGAGAGGAGAATGGAGGAGAAGGGATTGCGGCATGGCCATCCCCTCTAGGGGGTGATTTCTCACTTTCTATCTCTCTGTCTCTCTCTGTCTGTCTGGCGAGCGCACACGCCCCATAGCAAAAACCTCTCCAAAAAAAGAAAAAAAAAAAAAGGATATCAATTTGTCAGAGGCTTTTTCTGCATTTATTGGTATGATTATGTGTTTTTTATCTTTCATTCTGTTAATCATATTAATTAATTGTTATAATTGAACATCCTTGCATCCTCCCAAAAAATCTCACCTGGCCATGGTCTATGATAATTTTAATATGTTGTTGTACTTGGTTTACTAATATTTTTTAAGGAGTTTTGTATTTATGCTCATCAATAATATTGGCCTGTGGTTTTCTTTCCTTGTAATATCTTTGTTTGATTTAGTACCAGGATTGTGGAGGCCTCATAAAATATGTCTGAAAAATTTTAGAAGAGTTTAAAAAAGATTGGTATTAATTATTTAAATGTTGGACAAAATTCTCCAGTTATGCAATTTAGTCCTGGGCTTTTAGTTAGTTTGTGATTACTGAATTTAATTTCTTTACAATTTATGGGTATTCAGATTTTCTATTTCTTTGTGATCCAGTCTTGGAAGGATATATTTTTCTTGGATTATTTTTTTCTTTTTTCTGTTCTTCTTCTTTTTTTTTTTCTTGTTGTTTATCTGGTTTGTTGCATATAATTGTTCATATTAGTCTCATATTTTTTTACTTTCTGTGGCATCAATTTTAATGTCCTCTTTCATTTTTAATTTTTTTATAGAGCCTTCTTTCTTTTTATCTTAGTCTAGCTAAAGATTTGTCTTTTTGTTGTTGTTAATTTGTGAGAGAGAGAGAAAGAAGAGAGATCCTTCAGAGGGTCTTTGTGCAGTAAGTTCCTTCTCAGCCTTGCAGCCTGCCAGCCAGGATCATGGATGAGCCTGTGAGCATTGCCAAGTGTGTTAAATCAGACCTAAGATGTGAAACTGGAACCTTTCCATGTGGTCTCTAGCATCATACAGCAATGTTCTGTTTCCCTTCAGCTGACCCGTCATTTTTGTTTATATTTTCGAAAAATCAATACTTAGTTTCATTGATTTTCTTCTATTATTTTTCTGTTCTTTATGCTCCATAATTATTTTCTTCCTTTTGATAACTTGGGGCTTAGACTGTTCCTTTTTAATTCTAGTTCTTTAAAGTGTGGCATGTTTATTTGTGATTTCATCTTTTTTTAATGTAAGTACTTATCATTTAAAAATCCTGCTTAATATAGCTTTCGCAGCATCTCATTTTGTTGGTATATTTTAGCCTTTATTTTAATTAGTCTCAAAATGTTTTCAAATTCACCTTTGATTTTTTCTTTATTTCATTGGTTGTTGAGACTGTTGTTTAATTTTCTTATATGTGAATTTTCTATTTCTTTTTAAAAGACATTTCTAGTTTCACTCTAAATTTCTTAAATTTGTTAAGGCTTGTTTCACAATCTATGCTCTAGCAGGAAAAATAAATGAACATAATCTATTAAAGTGCCTGGGAAGGGGGTCCAGCTTGTGGCATGGCGGTTAAGGTGCTAGACTCCCACATGGCCAACTACAGTACTAGTTCAGGAGCTGGCAGCTTGAAAAATCACACCAGGTGTGTATTTATGTGTTCTCAAAATCCTGAGAGGAGAAAAGAAAAAAGGATTGGGTGTGGCCTACCCCCTGGGGGGTGATTTTTCAGTTTCCCTCTCTCTATCTCTCTCCAGCAAGCACACACACCCTATGACAAATCTTATCTATCTATATCTATATCTAATATATATCTATATCTATATATATAGAGAGATTATCTCTCTACATATAGATTATTACATATAGATATAGATGATATAGATATAGGTAGTAAATGAAATGCCGCTGCTTGGATGACTGGCTGGAACTACAGAGGAAGCTATAAATGTGTATGTGTAAGGATAATCTAATAGGATTTATGTCCTTTTAAGAAGATGGGACACCAGGAATGTACTCACACAGAGAAAAGGACTGAGCAAGAAGGTAGCAGTCTGCCAGACAGACAGAGGGGTCTCATGAGAAGCCAGTCCTTAGACTTCTCAGGCTTCAGAACAGTAAGAAAATGAATGCCTGTCTTTAAGCCACTCACCTCTGTAGTATTTTGTTATGGCAACCCAAGCTAACTAATACACGTATTTTACCAATTTGGATAATATATGGTTTCATAGATTTGGATTATCCACAATTATGTGATTATAGCCCTTGAGGTCTTACTCCTTTAACTATTTTATGATTATTAGACCATTTTTTACTTTTCCTACTAGTGTTATAGAATTGTACTTATTTGTTCTTGGGGGAATAAAATTGCATTTCCTATTATAGATCACTGGAAAGTTTTTATCTCATTGCCTTGTCCAAAAAAAAGAATTATAGAAGGACTTTAAAATTAAAAAATAATGTAGGCAAATAATAGTAGTGTTTTAAAAACTGAAGACCATAGATTGCATTAATAACTTCTCTCTACTTAGTCACTTCTTTTGAATTATAAAAATGTATATACATACACACACATATGTACTCTGTTTATCAATAGGGAAAAGGAAAATTGGATGTGTGTTTCTGTGTGTGGGCCATTTACTTAAGAAAACAAAAATAAAAACAAAGCAAAACATTTTAATTTTAAATTTATGCAATGGTACATTTAATTCTTATGGAACTAAAATTTGTTTCTCTTGAAAAATGTATCTAAGTATATGAAAATGAATATAACAGTCCACCCCCAAAATAGAATAAGCAATATATGCAGGTATTACTGAAAAAAATTCAAACTGAAGTTCAATGTGTAATTAACCACTTGCCACTACCAAGATATTATGCCTGCCATATCTATCTTGTATTTGGGAATGTGAAACAATTCTAATCTGCCATATTTCTAGATCCCTAGGTTAATGGAAACATAATGAAAACAAAAGTACAGTGAAGAAAAAACAAGGGCAAAATATACTGAAATTCACATAACAGATTAGGAAAGGGTCCTGCCTATGGACCATCTACAGTGCTAGTTAGGAATGGGAAGTGGGGGGACAGAGTTTCTACAGATGGCTTTGATAATCTTACTGCTTTATTAGATTAAATAAATTGTGGTTTATAGCAAGGAGAGAAAGAGTGCTAAAGAGTGCTTTAGAATGAGAAATGAATGCACAACAAGAGACTGGTATCTGGTCTTGGTTCCATGATCTGGAATGAACTGCTTCACCCAAACTCTTTGGAATCCCTTCAAGTGCAAAGTAAAGAAAAGAGACTCAGTGACCTTTAAAGCACCTTAGACTCGAAGATCTAATATTATTTTTACTCTTCATTCATTTTTCCTTCTATTGTGATAGCATTTTCCCTTTAAAATTTTGCGCAGGAACCTCATGAGTACCATGAAAGACTCATTCTAAAACTGTAGTGGAGTTACTGGAGAACTTGAAGCAGACAGTACAAATTATCTGCTGAGAAGTTTATCCTGTATAATATTAAGTACATTTTTAGTGCCTCTAATTTTCATCTTTGTACAAAGCAATTTTTATCATTTGTGCTTAAAAGAAATTATTTCCATTATATTGATTCAAATTTCAAGGAAAACCCATGACTGGTCCTGTTATTAACACTGTAATCATTAGTCATCTGTAAAAAATAAAGGAACATGGACACTAAGTTAACTATACTGGGTCTACATTAGTAAATTTTGGACATTTTCAAAAATATAAACACTAATAAAGAATGTCATTTACAATCTCTTGCTTTCTAGCCTATTGTCTCAAATTCTCACCCTGCAAGCCATTTATGTTAATAGTTATTTCCGGGAACCAGCAGTTAGCGTAATGGCTATGTCGCTGGACTCCCACGTAGTCGACCGCGGTTCACGTCTCGGACCCGGTGGCTTACAACTCACGCCGGGCGCGTGTGCGTGCGTGCCCAAGATCCCGAGAGGAGAATGGAGGAGAAGGGATTGCGGCATGACCATCCCCCCTGGGGGGTGATTTCTCGCTTTCTGTCTCTATGTCTCTCTCTCTGTCTGTCTGGCGAGCGCACGCACCCTATAGCGAAAAACCTCTCCAAAAAAAAAAAAAAAAAAATAGTTATTTCTCTCATGAATATATAATAATTTAATGAGGCATATTTTTAAAGTTATCTCTTCATCATAATTTTCCCACAGGATGGACTATCAGGCTTGTTTCTAGAGAAGACCTAGCTATAAAGTTGGCAAGTAGAAATAATATTGTTTCTTGGGCAAAGATTTTATGCTTTAGAGAAATTTTTACTAATTAATAACTAGCCATCATGGCCTTATATTTACCACCTTTATTCCCTTTAAGAAATGAAGATTACATACTAAAAAAATGATGTGATTAATGCAACCTGTCTAAGTGCTCATTCAATATATAACTATTCCCCCAAAGCCCTCAAATAGGATTAATACATCTGAATATGAGATGGACTGGACAATTCACTGAATGAACAAAAAGTAGAAAAAGGAACCAAATGATATCCATCTTAAATAACGACCAGTTATCCATGCTCACATATCTAAGTCACTTAATATCTCAGTCTTACCTCTCAAATGGGAATGATAATTCTTCACCAAACTAAAGGCAACAGGTTAAAGTCAGTATTCATTTGAGGCCTCAACTAATACTGAGGGCCAGAATTCTCATAGTAAAGGTGAGTCAATGTGTTAAGATAATGTTGTCTGAATGTTTGTGTTCTCTCAAAATTTGTGTGTTAAACTCGAACCCCCAAGATATTAGAAAGTGGGGCTTTAGAGAGGGCATTAGGTAATGAGGATGATTTCTCATAAACTCGATTATAGTAGTCCCCTTATAAAAGAGACCAGAGGGAGCTCTTGTGTCTTCTACAAAGGGAGGACAAGGGCGAGAAGATTACTGTTCACAACCTGGTAAGTGGGACTTTACCAGATCCTAATCTTCAGACACCTTGATTTTGAACTTCTTAATCCTCAGAATTTTGAGAAATCAAATTCAGTTGCTTAGAAGCCACCCAGTGTATAGCAATTTGTTATAGCAGCCTGAATGCACTGAGGCATGTGTCTTTGATTTGTGTCATGTTGATTGATTGACTTTCAGCAGTAACACCGAGAACCCCTTGGATTGCCTTTTCAGTAATTTAAACAATACTCCTTTAGGACCTAATTTTGGTACTTCTGTTTCATGCAAGACTACCATTTCTATTTCTTAAAGTCCTCTGTTCCTCATGATCTGTATCTCAAAATTTGTACTTAAGTTTTCAAGTAGATTTATACATAATACTTTTGACTTACAAGATTTGAGTTTATCTATAATTATAGGGAATTTAATTCTTTGAGTTCTCTCAACCACCACAGTATGGCAGAAACTACTGGGTTTCTTTTAATATTCAATTCCTCCTTTTTATTCAGTTAAAAATAAAAATAAAAAAAAAAAGAAAAGAAAAGCTGGGTACATTGCAATCAAACTGAAATAATGTATTTCTCAACATCTTTTGTAGTGTGCTTTCCATTGAGATGCAAATAGAATTTATTGATCAAGGACAGAATAAAGTAAAGGGAGAGGAAGATGTTAAATACTGCCGATATTTCTGGCATACACAAATGCTTGAATGGTGAATGAGAAGAAGGAAACAGGAAAAGATTTAGGAAAAAAGATCAAGGTCAATTTTTGTCATATTAAAGATTCCTTGAACATTTCCAAATAAAGATATTATTCTAGCTTGTAAGTCAAATAGAGGCGTAGATTGCAAATAGATGTTTGGAAATTATCATATGCAGTTAATGGTAAAAATAGTTTATATAGAGCATCTTTACCAGGCCAGCTTATGGCATTGTGGTTAAAGTGGCTAGATCCCACATGGCTGACTGAGAGGTTCAAGTCCTGGACCCTGCAGCTTGTAAAAACAAGCCGGGTCCATGTGTGTATGTAATGCCCAAAAATACCAAGAAGAGAAAAGAAGAGAAGGGATTGCAGTATGGCCATCTCTCCTGGGTGGTGAATTCTCACTTTGCCATCATTTCTGTCTTTTTCATTAGTAATGTTTTTTTTTTAAAGACAAATAAGTAGGTAAAATGAATATAAATATTGTAGCAATATACTTTTTAATAAATAAATAATATTATCATGGCTGAAAAGAAGAGCATTTTTTCCCAGGAGGTATTTAAATTAAAAATAGTTGTAAATAGCATTTTATTTATTTATTTTTTAAGAGAAAGATTTTTTTTTTCTGTAGGAAGCGCGTGCTTGCCAGAAAGGCAGAGAGAGAGAGACAGAGAAACAGAAAGTGAGAAATCACTCCTCAGAGTGGATGGCCACGTTGCGATCTCTTCTCCTCCATTTCGTTCTGGATTTTGTGAATGCATGCACACGCACCTGGTGTGAGTTTCAAGCCACCAGGTCTAGGACTCAAACTGCAGTCGACTCTGTGGGAATTCAACAAAATAACCATTATGCCATCTGCTGGTTCCTGTACATAGCACTTCATAAAAACAGTCTTTGCATACAGTATTTGAAAGCGTATATAAATACTATTCATTTGAAAGTATTATTATTATTATTATTATAAGTATTAATTGACATAAGCTAGTTGCATATGTTAATAGAGTATAGTGTCATTTTTTAAAATACATGTATACAATGTGTAATGATCAAATCAGGGCAATAACACATCCATCATTGCAAATATTTATTATTACTTTGTGTTGTGAGCATTTGAAATCCTCTCTCCTGCAGGTATTTTGAAATATACATTGAATTGTCACCAAGCATGGTTATTCTACTATGCCATAGTATTCCAGAATTCATTTCATTTATTTTCTTTGTACGCATTTTTTTCTGAAATGTTATAATAATTCTTCTTGCTAATACTAATTACTATTATGTACTATGTACAGCAATTTTCATACTTTTAATAGATTATTCATTTTGATGAATGAAAAATATTATTTCATTGAGTCATCCTCAATTTATGTGAGATAAATTATTTTCAGTTTAAGATGTGATGCCTGGACAAATTAGCATAAAATGCAAAAGTAGAAAAACGTTCTCAGATAAAATTGCAAGTATTTTCTCCAGTGCTTTCTTAGGAAGTTTCCTTGGAATGTACCCTACAGTAATGAGAAAACAAACCAGAGGAAGGAAAAGTTGAGTTCATAGAATATGGGATTTAGGAGGATCGAATGGTAAATTTCAATGAATAAGTGAAAGATATCCACCTCAGTGTCCGAGTAATCATTAACCCTTTTCTGCTATCACTCTCCGCGTGAAAGGCCTCTGGGGCTTAGAATCTATAAAAGCTGGAAAGAGATGGAGAAATCTTAAAATTACTATGAAACTACTAATATAAATGGGATTCACCTGAACTGGCAAGACTAATTGTTGTGTATTGGGCAGAATGGTAAATTACGGTAGAAACTGAATGCAGTTGAAAAAAGATAGTTGCTTTTTTTTTTTTTTTCACATCCATATTTATTGTCTAGAAAAATAAACACCAAGTCCTATATTAGTGCTCTCTAGAGAAATATGGAGGTTAGGAAGGTCAAAATCTGAAGTGTGAGCCAAACCTGTTCAGGTGAGCCAATGGTTCAGTTTCAGTCTGAAGAGCTGGCGGGCAAAGACCCAGGAGAATCCGTGGGCAGATACAGCCTGAAGGTTATCCGGGAGGCTGCTCCTTTTAAGCTCATTTAAGTACTCTCAGCCTTCAGCAGATTGGATGAGGCCTATCCAAATGATGCAGGGCATCTACTGCCTCAAAAATTATATTTTAACCTTCTCTAAAAACACCTTCTAAGTTAGTTGACACCTAAAATGAATGTCATAGGGTCTTCATTCAAATGATGGCACAGAGTGATTTATATGCCAAAACATGGGAGAAGCCAAAGCTGATTCTTAAAAGATAAGTAAATATTTGACAACAGATAAAATATGTGTACTTACACGGGGCAAAACAGTACCTACACTGAAAGAAACTTCTAGGCAGAGGATCAAGCATAGAGCCTTCTAACTTCTAGGTTTGTGTTAGAAGTTGCTTCTTAATGCTTGTAACACTTTTCTGTTACAAGAGCACTCAGTGTAATCATTGCAGGGCTTGGCTCTTATTCTGGACTTAGCCACATCCACTTTTAAGTCACTAGATCTGAAGTTATATATGCAGAAATGACTGTTCATTTGAAGCAAATAGAGGTACTTGTCCAGGCAATTTTTTGCCATAATCTTCCCAGATTTGCCATACTGGAGTTTCAAATGCTCAAGTTGTGCTCAACAATTTATAAAATGCTGTTCTCTTCATAGTTTCACCAACTTACATTTATTTGCAATTGGAGATGATAACTACTGCAAGGATATAATCACTTCAGAAAACTTCTCTTTGCTTTCTTAGATGTATCATCCTTTAAAATCAAACACTTATGGAAATGTTGATTGTATGAATGACATAAGATTGAGGCACTTGTTTGAGTGGTTCTTTTCATTTTTCTATTTCTCTTATTTTTGCACAAAATACTTTTCTTTTTCATCGGAGGGAAACGCTGTTTTGTGGTAAATGACAAGTCTTTGCAACTTCAAAGCACTTATACATGGTTTCCGTGATATTATGTAAACACTCATAGGTTTACCTGATGCAAAACAGAGTTTTTAAGGAAAAAAAATAAGACAAGTAAAATGAAAGTGAGAGAGAGAGGAAACTTCTACAGCCCCCTAAAATTCTACACCTTCTTGCTGAGATTTAAAAGAACTTAATGAATGGCACATTTTGCAAGATAGAATTGAGCCCTCCTGTGTAAAAAATCTTACTGATTTGGTCTCTGTCTCTTTACTCTTGGCAATCTTGTTCAGCAGATTTATGTACAAAGGCCTGCAGACTGGACAGGAAGCTTCTTGGAGTTTAAATTTTCTGACCAGGTACTTGTATTCAACCTGACTTGTTTCTCCTTTTCATTCCCTCTTATTTAGAGTTTCACATAATATTTCACTATAACCATAGAGTTATATTCTAAGGAAGTGAGATCTATGTTAGAGACATGGAAGACTCCCCCCAACACACCCCTCCAACACTCCAACACAAAACACACACATGCATTGCCAGTATAGTGCTGAGCTATACCAGTAAATAGGAGACAAGATTTTTGAACATGATGCTTTCCCATCTGGTTCCTTTTTATCCTCACAGTCTTTACAGAATACCTTCAAAAAGGCCTTTCTAAGTTTGTTTTTTCTTAATTTTTTTGCTATATGGCACATATGTTTAGCAGAGAGAAACAGACAGGGGCAGAGAGAGAGAGAGAGAGAGGGAAAGCGAAAAATCACCTCTAGAGGGTATTGAAATGCTGCAATCCCCTTTCCTCCATTTTCCTCTTGCGATTTTGGGAACACACACACATGCACCCTGTGTGTTTCTCAAGTCACTGAATCCAGGGTCCAAACCACACAGCCATGTGGGATCCAACACCTTAACCACCACACCACCTGCTGCCCTCAAACTATTTGTATAGCACTTATGTGATGGTTAATTTTATGTGGCAACTTTCCTGGACTCAATGGTACCCAGATAATTGCTTCAACATTGTTCTATGTGTGGCTGTAAGTGTGTTTCTGGATGAAATTAACATTTGAATGAATCAACTGAGTAAAGCAGAATGCCCTACCCAATGTAAGTAGGGCTTACTCATTTCATCTGCAGATAATTGAATAAAACAAAAGACAGAATAAGGGAGAATTCACTCTCTGCCTGTTTTTGAGCTGGGACACTATCTTCTTCTGTATCAGACTGGAACTATACTACCAGCTCACTCTCTTGGGTCCATAGCTTACAAAGGCAGATTGTGAGACTTCTCTGTAAGTATGTAAACCAATTCTTTATAATAAATCTCTGCCTCTGTCTCATATCTTTCAGTTGGTTAATTGATAGGTAATGCCTCTTTTTGGTTCTGTTTCTCTGGAGAACCTGAGTAATACAACTTAAGTCTTTCATTCATAATACTTGCCAAAAACTATAATTATATGTTTGTTTGTTCAGTTGCTTGTCCATAGCACCCTCAAGAATGTGAAATAAATCCCATGAAGACAAATACCTTGTCTGTTTTGCTCGCCACTTTATACTTCCAGTATACTGCCTGGGACATAAGAATTTGATGTGTTAATTACATAAAGGAATAGATAAATAAATAAAATGAAAAATTATAAAATAGGTGTTGTCAATATTAGGCTAATTAATTATTTCTTTGAACTTCAACTTTCTTATTGGTAAAATGAGGAAATTATAATTTTTATGAGGATTAATTTTGGCAATGCTGCGAGAGTTTTTATGGTTGTTTTTTGTTTGTCTGTTTTTGTTTCTTAGGTTTTTGCTATAGGGCATGGGTGTTCAACAGAGATTGAGAGAGGGAAATTGAAAAGTTACCCCTCAGGGGAGATGGATATGCCACAGTCCCTTCCCTCCATTCTCCTCTCAGGCTTTTAGGCATGTACGCACATGTGCACTTCACGAGAGAGAGGGAGAGGAAGAAACTACCCCAAATGGGGTATGGTCATGCCATAATCCTGGCTCCTTTATTTCTCCATCCTGTTAGGATTTAGGGTATGCACATACATTTACCAGTGTGTTTTTCAAACCATAGGGCCAGAATTCGAACCATACAGTTGGCTATGCGAAATCTGGCCCCTTTAACCACTAGGCCACTGCGCTGGCCCAGCAGAATTTCACTTTCCAACCACACTTTTCCTCTATATTTTTCCTATCATTTCAGACACAAAGGTGGCTCTGACTTCCATTTCTTTCTTAGAGGAAACTTTGACTCAGAGGAGCTGCAACTTGCTCAATATTTCCTGTCATTAGTGAACAAACAGAATCTCATCTTGCCACAAATTCCTTCTGTTAAATCATAGTTGGAAGTCATAGTAAACAAGTGGTTAATCATGTTTCTTGAAAGGAAGAGAATGATATCACAGTTTGATTAAAATGATTTTTTTGTTTATCTTTATAATAATAAAGGACTCACAGCCAGATATTATTTCAGATTATTAATTATGTATACAGAATTCTAAATCAAAGTAGATATTCCTTTTTTGCTAATGTTTAAAAATTCTGTCATTTGGATTATTACCTATTTGTAGTGAGGCCTGCAGTGCTATTTCAGAAATGGTAGATTTCAACGGCAGGAATTAGGCATTTCAGTAAAATACTATCTGTCCGAATTGCAATTATGTAGTTCTTCTCTCAGCCTTTTTCTATTGATTTGTCATTCACTGTATTTTGTGCTGCCAACATATACCTTGCTTAAGGGAATAAACATAAGAAAACATACTGCCTTTGTTCTATGTTGCTGAGGCAATTAATTTGTGAGTACAACTAAGATGATTTTTTTGGATTAATGTTCAATAAAATTCATAGTTGAATTGTGCTCCATTTATAGCATAGGTACAACATGTTATTTTTACATGATTTGATTTTTAAACTTTTTTTTTCATTTGCTAGAGGGCATGTGCACTTACTGGAAAGGATGCCACAATTCCTTCTCTTTCATGCCTCTTTTTGGGATTTAGAGCACACATGCATACATGCCCAGCATATATTTTAAGTGGCCAGGTCCAGGATTAGAACCACTCAATTGGCCAGCTATCTTAACCACCATGTCACTGACTGGCCCATTGATTCTTCAACTTTGAGTGTATGTTCCAATGAGAGGAAAATACATTCAAAGGACATTTTATTTGTTAACCAACTGCTTTTAATTAAATATTTCCCCCAAAAGTTCATGTGCTGGAATTTGTTGGTATTATGAGGCTATTAAAAAGAAACGTAATCCAACTATGAAAGGTAGAGCCTTTGGGAGGCGATTACACTGGTGGCTCCAAGATTAACTCCTGGTTACTTTATATGGAGAGAAAGATCAGAACAAAGACCTGGGTATAGATACATGCTCTGCTCAGGTTCTTCCCATGTGACCTGTGTGACCTTGGGACCTAACCATCAAGAAGACTGTCATCAGATGTAGCTCTTTGACCTGGAGCCTCAAAACTGTGGGCTTAAAAAAAACCTGTATTTTTTCTTTTTAAGAGAGATTTTTGGTATAGGGTACAGTGCTTGCTGGAGAAACAGACAGAAAGCGAGAAATCACCCCCAACCCCAGGGAAATAGCCACATCACAATCCCTTCTCCATTCTCCTCTCAATATTTTGGGGGCACACAAACACACACACACACACACGTACCTGGTGTGAGTTTCAAGCTGCCAGGTCCAGGACTCGAACCATGGTTGACTATGTGGGAGTTCAGTGACATAACCCTTACACCACCTGCTTGTCCTCATAAACCTGTATTTTTAAATTACCCAGACTCAGGTATTTCTGTTCCTAGCAACAGAATGTACTAGAACACCAATGTTTCTTACCCCTAAATATATATATATTATATTTATATATATATGTGGATTTAAGTGCTATACTGCTAACCTTGCACATGAAACATGGAATCATGAGACATGAAATGCAGGCTGCCTCAAAAAAACTGGAAGAAGGGATACAGATTCTCAACTAGAACCTCAGAAGGAAAGTAGCGCTGCCTAACAAATTGATGTTAGCGCACTGAAGCCCATTTCACACTTCTGACCTCTAGAGCTATGAGATAATAAATTTGTGTTGTTTTAAGTCACAAAACCTGTGGTCATTAATTACAGTAATGTCTCAGTCTGTTGGACTGCTATAACAAAATAACCATAAACTAGGTTTTATTTCTCACAGACTATTGTGAAAAAATATTAAAACCAAAAGTTAGAAAATGCCTACTTTTTTTAGGCTGTATTGTTTGTGGGGTTTACTTGTTTTCTGAATCCTTTTTTATTCATGACTATTTTAAAGTAAGGGTAATATTATATTTTTCTAATTTTTTAAATTAAAAATTGGTAGAAAATATATTTTCAGCTACCAGTAAAATTTAACTTCATTGCATACTGAACATACTATTTTATAATCCATGACAAGTTGTTCAGGAATTTGTATATTTACTTTTATTTATGTTATATTGATTAGCAGATCTTTATTATTATATTTTGAGAGTCTCTACAAATTTTTACTATTGTGAATAAAGCATAGAAAATCTACTTGCTTAAATATAAATTCATAATAAAATAGAGAAGGTGGGAAACAGAGGGGAAAAATACCTAAAAAATGCAAAGGAAATAGTCAAGCTTGAACAAATTGCTTTTGACCATTTAAGTGAACATCATTACATAAGGGGTTAAACCAAATAGGATGAAAGATCAAGTTGGTTATTGAGACAAGAATACCTAGAATTGAGACGTTACAAAAGGAAAATGGTTTAAATGAGTTGAAAAGAAGAGAAAGCACAAGAAGCACAATGAAAATTTGAAACTACAAGCTGCAGAGCCTGTTTTAACTGGTTACATTTTGATGTTGCAGCAAAAATAAATGAGTGACTTTCGGGAGAATATACTTCCCCGGTCCGAAAGCCACAGTCTGCTACTTTTTGCACATCACCACGAAAGATAAATCCCAGTTAAGACTGTTGGGATCTAACTTGTTTCTTGGAGTTTAGAGATAGTTCATATAGGTCAGATATAATAAGATGTGTGTGAAAATTTTAATAGGACAGGATAATGGTTCCTTGGTAGTGAAAGGAAAAAGAGAAAACAGTATTCTTTTTTCTTATTCAGAAACTAACATAAAAGTGGGATTGTTTTCTTTGCATTTCAATTTTGATTGGGATGCAAAAGCTAAAACAGATTTTTATGTAGTCTAAAGAGAAATGTTTGACAATAAAAACATCAATGGAATTTAAAACAAGACATGAAAAAACAGTTCATTTTACTTTCTTAGACAAGTAAGGTGATTGGACAAGATCAGAGGAGGCACTTATTGCTTCCCTCCATGCCCCACGTCCACACCGCTGGAGAACAACTATAATGTATGTTCTCTGGAGTTTGTAGAAGTGACAGGTGCTACTTTGCCTTGATAAGTTAGAACATGGGAAGCTGGATGGAACCGCAGGGTGGGGGAGGATTGGGAAAGGGCAGTAGCGAGCTGTGCACTTTCAGGGAGAGGGCAAAAGTGCTGAGAGATTCTAATGGGACAGAAGGAAGTTGTGAGGCCTAAATTAGGTTCAAAGCAATTCCTCCAAGGGGACAACCTGCAAGATAACACAGTCCCCCCCAAAAGAAGCGTGATTCTGAGACATACATGGTCAGTGGCTGAGAGGACAGTCAAAGGAGCGCAGCATGTGTTTGCAGTGCGTCTCTGAGTGAAGTTCAGAGAGGAGACCTGAACAACACAGAGAGTCAGATTTAAAATTAAACTCTTTTTTTCCCCTCTTTTGAAGTCTATTTATCTATTTCTTATATGAGCAAGAGACGCAGACTGAGAAAGGGAGGGAGAGAAGGGTGAGAGAGAGCAAGCCCCCAACAGTGCCTTGCCGCTGCAATTTACTCCCAGCCTTTGGCCAGCCCCAGATCATTGGCAGCCATGTGCCTGGCATACTCAGAGATGCCTCCAGACTTGATCAGGGAACCCTCCCATGTGGGACTGCCTCGCAGAACATGGTGTTTTACCACTGCACTGTGGCCTAGCCCTAAGGTCATAGTCTTTATATGCCCTCTTCACTCCTTCCCTCTCCTATCTCACTCTGGTTCAACTCTAAAGGAGACAGGGGCCAGACAGTGAGTGCAAAGGAGGCAAGGATGCGTAGACAGAAATATTATAGGACTGAACAGCTCGTCCATCTTCATCTTTTCCATATCAGGTTTACGAGCCACATTCATTCTTAAGCATTAAATCAATAGAGGTATTAAAACTTCATTAGTATTCTAAACTAGGCTTTTTTAAATGCCAAAGAAAATAAAGAAAGGAGTGTTCATCTCTGAGAGCAGATTTGATTTCCATTTGGTTTGTGCAAGTATAACATACTGCTTATTTAAGAAAAGAAAAAAAAATGAAAACTTCTATACTGACTGAAGGAGTCCTGTATTACCCTAGTCACCAGAGTCTTCCCAAGATACTCTGGACACACCCTACCCCAATGACCAAGGGTTTTCCAGAGTTGGTTCTGACTGGTCAGTGCCCATGTTGAACATGTTTTAAAACATTTGAATATTACCTAGGGCAGAAACAGTCCAGCAAAGCTATGGGTTTGCCTGATAAGAACAACCAGAAAGATATTTATCTTGCCATAAAGATATTTATCTTGCTAATAGAATGACAATAAACTCAGCTCATTTTTAGAAATGTTTTTAGTAGGAAATATATATTTATATATATATAATATATATATATATACACACACACACACACACACACACATATATATATATATATATATATATATATATATATATATATAAACATTATTGATTCTAGGTTATTTCATGCTTTCAGGCATTAGATACTGTATTTCTTATTCTTTGAGGTTTAACGTTATCAGACCAATTTTATAGATGAGGAAACTGAGGCTCAGGAAAGTGAATTTTCTCAGTTAAAACACTGGTGTGCCTTCAGTGGACATTCCTTAACTTCATGAATATTACTTCTAATTTAGTCACCTGTACCTTCTCTTCCATCTTTTTTTTAATATAATGAAGGTTTTTCCTTCAGTTTGCTTTCATTTACAATAACAGAAGGTACAGACAAAGTGTTTTGTTTGTTTTCTCCCCCGCCCCCCATTAGTTTTAAGTGGACATGTATCCAAAAGAAATACCAGATAATCTGATGTGAAAGGCAGGAGACAAATTTTTCTCCTTTCTAAATTTTGGTTTTTTCAAAGTGACCTTTTCAGGGATGCTTTTATTTTATCTTCCAATGATCTCTTTCTTACGGAGAATAACAAAGATGAGAAAAACTACATTTATAAATTCTTTTTTCTTTTATTCATGACTTGTCCTATGCACACATGAGAGACAGAGAGAGAAGAGAGCGAGAGAGCGAGAGAGAGAGAGAAAGAACAACCTCTGCAGAGTCATGCTCATGCCATGATCCCTTCCTCCAATCTTCCAGCCCATTGGATTTGGGGCACTCATTTTCTTCCTGGTGTGCTTTAGGCTGACTTGGCTGGAGATTTGATCCTCATTCGCCATGTGGCATCCTGTTCTTATGGAGTGTGTGTTACTGCTGTGTCACAGAGCCGACCCAAGAATAAGTACATTTTAACAACTACATCATGATTCTCAGCAAGCCTCAATGTAAATATAAAGTATGTATCATAGAGTAGATAGTGTGTGTGTGTGTGTGTGTGTGTATGATAATTATCATAGTTATATCTTTTCATTCTTTTTTTTCTTTAAGAGGCTTTTGCTTTGGGCTGTGCTTGCTCACTGGAGAGAGAGAGACAGAGACAGTGAGAGAAAAAGTGAAAAATCACCCTCTGGGAGGATGGTCACACCTCATCTCTTCTTTCCACTCTCCTCCCAGGATCTTGGGCACATGTGCATACATGCCCCACAGGAGTTTTAAGCCACTGGGCCTGAGACTCAAACTGTGGTCAGCCATGTGGGAGTCTGGTGACATAACTGCTACACCATCTGCTGGCCTCTATGTCTGTTCACTCTTGATTCTGCTTAGAAAATGTTTTCAAGTTCCCATTTTCAGCTATTTCCTGTTGTACAGAATGTTTAAAATATTTTTTTTCTTTGTGTACTACCATCTGCTAAAAATTCAGTTAGGGACAGCAGGTGGCATAGTGGTTAAGGTGCTGGACCCCCACATGGTTGATTATGGTTTGATTCCTGGACCTGGTGGCTTAAAAATCACCCTGGGCACATGTGTGTACATGCCCAAAATTCCAAGAGGAAAATGGAGGAGAAGGGATTATAGTGTGGCCATCCACCCCCCACTGAGGGGGAGGGGTAATTTCTTACTTTCCATCTTTCTGTTTCTATCCATCAAACCACGTGCCCTATGGCAAAAACCTTAAAAAATAAAAAAAGAGGAACAATTCAGTTAAATTATAATTCTTACTGTTGATTCACAAAGTAAACATATTTAAAAATAATAATTGAATAAGCAAATAAGCAGTCTGGGTACAACGTACGTTACATAGATTTCATTTGTTCTTGCTGGATACAAAATCCTATCATCTGAAGGTCAAAAAGCACATATGGAAGGTACAAATACCAAGTACAAAGCTGGCCATTTGAAAATTAAAGCCAACAGAATGCCCAGTATGACATTTTAGATGTTAAATGGAATACAATTCATTTCAGATTGGATGGCTATTGTCAATCCAGATCACTGTTTGATCTGCAATTTATATTGAGATGAAGCAGAAAGAATTTTCTGCCTCAGCTTCTTGGCTTTTAGCACAATATTTTACAGATGTCTGACCTTTGGGTTTTAATGTGATAATGCGGCTTCCCCTGAACAAAGGCCTAAAAGCTGACTGTCAAAACAGAAGTTGTTTTTCGAAGGATAATGATCCCAAGTTGTGTAGAAAAGAGATACCAGGCATGCTTTAAAATGCCTAGACTTACTACATATAGATGTTCTCAGGGATATTTCAAGAAATGTAGTTAAATATAAAAGATAGGGTATGTTAAAGCAGCATTATTTTTTTTTAAGTAAAAAAAAATGCTAGAGGGGATGTGTGTTCACCAGAGAGAGACAGAGAGACAGAGAGAGAGAGAGAAAGAAACAGGAAAAGCAAGAAAGCAATGCCCATGGAGGATGGTCATGCCACAATCCCTTCTCCGTTTCTCCCTCCTTTCGTGTTTTGGGCATGTATACCCATGTGCCTGGTGTGTTTTTCAAGCAGCCAGGTCCAGGTCTTGAACAGCATGGTTGTCTCTGTGGGATCCAGTTGAATTAACTATCACAATGACATTAGTCAATTGAAAAGAATGTTTTCTTTGTCTTGGAAGATACATATATTCTGCATGAAATTGTCAGTTTTTCTTGAAGTTTGATTGTATACACTGCTGTCACATGGGATCATGGCTGCTTCTATTGTAAAAAGCAACACTTATTTGCACATTAAATTGTTGCTAGTTATTGTTTGCAAACTCACCACATCCTGTAACTCTGTACTACAAGCTCAGCCCCTCCTCGATATCTTTCTTAGCCTTTTCCTCGTATGTTTCCAAATCTATGACAATAAGACAATGGAAAAGTTATTTCCTATAAGGTTGACAGCTTTTTCTCAATTGGAATCGTCTATATCCTCATTTATGAGAAAAAGGATTTAGAGTATCTTTAAAACCTAACTAGATTTTTATTATTGGTAAAGACATTTTTGAATACTCATGGTATTTACTTTTTCCTTCTTTCTTTTTTTTTTTTTTTACATTGAATCACTGTATATCTCTACAACATACAAAATGAATTTTTCCAGCATGAATACACTGTATATTAGTCCAGTCAGAGATATTGCCCTACTAATTATCATCAGCAGATAATTGTACATTTGTGTGTTACTTAAATGTGTTGCTGCTTCTTTTTCTCTCTTGATTCTCTCCCTCTCAGCCCAATCCCCATTTCCCACCATCCTCTCACACTGCCTCTAGTATCCATGGTATTATTTTTAGAGTGTGGTTGAATTATCTATTTTTTTCTCTACAAAACTACTTTTTTAAAGGCTCTAAAGGAGTTGCAAATCTTTTCACTAATTCTCCCATTTTTTAATCATCATTTGCCACCAGTCAAAGTTCTGCCCTCGGTATCTGTGTTTCTTGTCATTTTTTTATGGGCAGTTTTTATTCTAATTTCACTGTAAGTTGTTCTTTTAACCCCATTCTTACATATTCAGGTATACTTTGCCTTGAAACTAGAAAGTGTTTCTTTTTTTTAATTTAAATTTATTTACATTCATTCACTGTACATCATTACAGCATACAAAGTGAGATTTTCCATCCAGAGTACACTGTATATTGGCTCAATCAAGCACATCAACAAACGTGTTATCATCAACAAATAATTTTCCATTCTTGTTTCCTGTATGTTTTGCTTTTTTTTCCATCCTTGATTCTCTCTTACCCTCTGCCCTCTCCCACTCTCCTCCCACAGTGCCCACAGAGGCCTCTTCTTTTTCTTTTCACCCAATAGCAATTGTAAAACTCGAAAGCTAGCAATCAGAAAGATAGGAAAATGATTCAGTTCTCCATTTTCCCTGTAGCCAGATGAGATGCTCCCACTTAACTCCTAGAAGCCTACACCTGAGAGTTCTCCAATTCCCTTTTCTCAGTGCCACTTCCCCACATCTCTCCTGGACCTTGCCTGACCACCCCCCTCTGTCTTCTCCTCTCAGGGGCATAATGATCTTCCCTCTGTCTAACATCTTACTGCTGCAATTTCCTGCACTTGTGCTGCCTGAATCATTTTGATCTGCAAGATACTTGAACACTTCTTTTTTCTTTTTCTTTTTTTTTGAGAGGTTTTTGCTCTAAGGCATGTGCACTCGTCATAAAGACAGGCAGAGACAGAGAGACAGAAAGCGAGAAATCACTCCCCATGGAGGATGGCCATGCCGCAATCCCTTCTCCTTCATTCTCCTCTTGGGACCTTGGGCACACATGCACACATCCCCGGTGTGAGTTTAAGCCACCAGGTCCAGGACTCGAACTGTGGTCAACTACATGGGAGTCCAGAGACATAGCCATTAGGCCAGCTGCTGGTCCCAATAGTTGAACACTTCTGCTTGCATTAAATCTGATCCTTGTTTATGCTGTCTTCTATGTTATTCCCCTTCAAACTTACTCCTAATACTCTGTACCAGAACCCAAGCAACATGAAGCACTGAAAAATTAGCCATTGCATTTGCTTAGCACAGAGCCTCTGGGCTAGAGTTTATCCAGAACTTACTTAAACATATATATGAGATATCTTTTTCCTTTTTAATATCTTTCTCTGTTATATTCTTCAGCCAAACTCAAGTCTCCATATTTTCATTTAAGCATTTCTTGTCCTTAATGTTCTGTACTAAATTATCTTCATTTTTCTCTCGCTGACTGATGACACATCATCGTTTCTCATCAGCATTCATCCATCCTGTAACACTTCATGTGCTTGCTTTGAGTTGTTCGCTTAATAACAAGATGTTCAGTGTAGTTTACATTCCAATTATTTCATCTCCATTTCCTTAATGTTGTCTACGTTTCACATTATTTCTCTCTGGACTTATTTCATTTTTTGTATGTCTATGACAGCTAGCTTTTCCTTAGTGCAGTTTTTCTCTTCTTGGGTATATTTTACGTTTTTATTCTTCTCTAAGGTTTCTCAAATTTTAGATTAATTCTGGTCTTGTATATAAAATCCTAACCATTAGCTGTTGTTTTAAAACCAAAATATTTTATGTTACTGACAGTCATCTTTATATATTTTTCAAAATACCATGTAGGCACTTCTCGATTCATCACATTTTTTTAGAACTGTGTCATGTGCAGGGTGTACAGATAAAAAATAATTTAGACACTGCCCCTTAGGGATCTCATGGACTTTGGGATAACGAGAGAATTTAATTCTCATAAAAATACAGGCTATTTCACTGCATTTTTATGAGGATTAAGACAGAAGTATGCACAGGGCTCCATGGGGAAACCAGGAAAGAAGAATTTAACCCATCAGGGGATGGGAGGTGAGTAGCTGGTCAATGAGGTTCTTGAGGTCAGAGATGGTAGCTGCTTTGTTCACTGTTCTCTCCCCTGTCCTAGCACTTCTCTGTACACATTTTGAGGAGACCTAAGACATAGTTAGTGAATTAATGAATAACTAAAATGACGTGTGTGTAAAAATCTGGAGCAGGCTTAATACAGGTCCAACATTACCAAATCAGGGACAGAACCTAGTAAGGATTAGGGGAACCAGGGGGAGTTTGGCATGACAAGTTTGTACAATAGGTACAGATAATTCATTGTAATGAGTTCAGAGCTCATAGGTGATCAGAAGCTATTGAATAATTTTGAGTAGGAAAGTGACATGATCAGATGTATATTTTAGAAAATAATCTGAAGTGCATTGTGAAAAATGGAAGACTAGCCCCATAGACGAAAGGTTAAGGGAGCCAGATCATAAACTGCCCACTGTAGTTCAAATTCCAACCTCTGAGGGCTTGAAAACCACACAGGGGGGAACCAGCAGTTAGCGTAATGGCTATGTCGCTGGACTCCCACGTAGTCGACCGCGGTTCGCGTCTCGGACCCGGTGGCTTACAACTCACGCCGGGTGCGTGTGCGTGCGTGCCCAAGATCCCGAGAGGAGAATGGAGGAGAAGGGATTGCGGCGTGACCATCCCCCCTGGGGGGTGATTTCTCGCTTTCTGTCTCTATGTCTCTCTCTGTCTGTCTGGCGAGCACACGCTCCCCATAGCAAAAACCTCTCCAAAAAAAAAAAAAAAAAAAAAAAAAAAAAAAAAAAAAAAAACACACACACAGGGCACATGTCCATGTGTGCTGTAAGTCCCAACAGGAGGGAGAAATGGAGGAGAAGGGATTGCAGTATGACCGTGCCACATTGGGGAGTACGTTTTTCTTTCTCTCTCTCCCTCTCTCTTTTTCTCTCTCCCTGTCTGTCTTCTGTCTCTCTCTGGCAAGCACACATGCGCTCTGGTGATTAAAAAGTTGGATTTGATTGGTAAAGAGAGAGAGACTCTGGAGGAAAGGATGAGGAAGACTTTTAGGTGGCTCAACTCAGAAAACAGGTGATCAAATGGACTGGACTCTATGTAGCAAGTACCATCCTCAGCCTGAGTGACTCAGTGAACTAGGAAGGGGGAAAAGAAACCTATTGTCTGGAGGATATGCCAGAGCAGATTATCTTTCCTCACTCCTGTGCCAGATACCTGGATTCTTCATATTTCTTTCTCACACCACACAGGTACGAGAGGTAGCAGTCACTGCATCCAAGGTTAGGCCTGCATCTCCCTGAGATGCTCTTCCCACCCCCAACTTTACTAACAGAACAGTGTCTAAATTTTCAGTCATTTTCTAAGGCATCTTTTCCCCAAGGCCTTCCCTCAGTTCTCCCCAACCATTTGATCTCACCCAACCTCCTCAGCAGATTTTGGTGAGGAGTTTTTAGTATTCTCATATTCATTAATAGAACACTTCTCATCAACATAAACAGCTAATTCAAACATGAGATGAATATATTCACATCTACTCCAGCTTAAATTCAGGTTTCATAGAGTAATTCTATGTGAAGTTATTGACAGCTGTCAGTGAAATGTTAATTGGTTTTTTGAAATAGTTTACTGCTTATGTTTGTAAGATCTACTTAGAGCTCCAACATGGTGAACTCAGGGCTGTAACTACTGTATGTGAGTGTAATTCTTTTTCTCACTGGAGTAATTTGGAGAAGGCCCATTTCTTTCTTCTTTGAAGAAAAAAAAAAGGAAAAAAAAAGGGAGTCAAGTCTTCATCAAAGGAAATACACAAATATCTATGATATTTATTAACAAATTGATATTTGAACAATAATATTCAACTGGACTGCAGGAATTCACTGTTAACTTATCAAGAAATCTCTTTTCACTGAATAATACGTACATAAGAGGAAGAGAAGTCAATTTTATCAGTCAGACTGTATTCGGATGAGAAATCAATGTAAAGTTTTTAAATGAACCATTTCTCATCTGTCTCCGGAAAAGCCTAGATAGGAATTTTCGCAGTATTAACTGTTAAAAAAATGAGAATATTCTTGAGATTTGTGTCTGAGACAATGATAACAAAATTTTTGATACTTGGAATTATACATATTTGCTTTCATTTTCTTGCAGAAATTCCAAGAGTGTCTCATTTTTAGCTGTTTATAAATAAAGATCTATGCAATAATGTTTTTTGTTGTTGTTCTGTTTTCACTGTGTTTATTTTCAGCAAGTGGAAACAAACAAGCCTAGCCTGATGGAAAATGCATCTATTTTCTAATAAAACAGAGAAAGTTTAAAATGCTGATGCGAGCCACCAAGAACGGTTGTTATGATGCTGTGATCAGCCTACTGAGGGGAAAAGCACAGATAATAAGAAGGAGAGAAGCTACTGAGTTACAAATAGATTTCAGATTGAGATGTCACTCAGGCTGACTGTAAACATGCCATAGATGTTAGGACAGCAAAATAAATATACAAAGGGTGGTAAATTGCCTGTGTATGTGGGACCCTCATACCTGTATTCTACTTAACTCTTCTGTTATTTTCTTGATGTCCTGACTAGTTAAACAACCATTCCTCCCCCTTTTCACCTTTAGAGACCCAGTTTAGATATGAAATTATGTTGCCACCCTAATTATGCATAATCACATAACGGTAACTTAATAACTTTAGTTGTAAGCCAGTAACTCTATTTTCTTTAGCCCTCCAATTTAATGGCTAGTGTCAAAGGTAACTACTTTAATAGAGTATTTATTTTTTTAATCTCTGATTTGAACGTGCTCTAGCTTTGAATACTCCTAAATATGGGACCAAAATTACTCATTCATTCCATTTTGAAAGTCTTTTTGAGTATCACTCTTCAATCAGGAAGAACACCTTGGAAAGAACACATTAAAAAGCAGCACATATATATATTATTGAAGACAAAGTAAAGGAAAAGCAAAATGCACTCCTGAGATATTTTTGCTCTGATGCACAAAGTAGAAAATTGTGTTCTTTTTTCTTCCTACCACTGAAAAGAAGAGAGTAAGAAAAGATACACATATTCTTTGCTAAAGCTGGGAGTTCACGAGGCCTTTAGTCAGGTCTCTCCATTTTTTTTTTTTTTTTTTTTTTTGGTCATAATTAGCCATTACTTTTAAGTGTTTCTGTTCCAGTCTCCAACTAGCAGAAGGACTTTCACCTCACAGTTCACACTTTCAGGTTTTTGTCCTTTGACTCAAAACCTTTTCAAAAAGCAAAAGAAAGGAACTCACTAGTCAGATTTTTTTTTCCTTCTCTACTTCTGCCATAGATGATGAATAAGATTATTAAAATAATTTTTAAAAACTATTACCATATGTTGCTCTTCTCATGATCTTTTTCTTAAGCTTCTGAATTTTCAAATCTGTTTCAGAAAATGATAAATATATAAACCTTAACCTGAATTACATGAAACTGTTCTTAAGCCATTGTTTGTCCCTGAATCCCAATACCACGAGCTCCCCCTCTGTCTCAATGCCACTAAGTACAAATCTGTATTAGTGACCATTACTCTGCACACAGTCTAATCGGATATTGGCTAGAGAAATGATTTCTATATTTTCTAGTTAGATTGATTTATTTCATCTGTTGACAGATCTATCTGGAAATACACAGGCAACTGTAAAAATATTTATGCTAAGGAGAGTACCATAAATAAACATAGTTTTCTATGTTTACTTGTTAATTTTTATGGGTTTAGTAAGTGAAGCTGCTGACTTTCTTTATCCATGCTTTAATATGGAATTTTACAGTTGTATTAATGAATCAGTATACAATTTAAACATTTTTAAAGCCATTAACAACCATCTGCTTACCCACCAATTAATGTAATTTTTAAAAATGTATATTGTGTGTCTGTGCATGTGCATAGATAATCATAGAAAGTCAATGTTGGCTAAACCAGAAGTAAATATTTAGAAACAAGTAATAAGAAATAAGGGTATCCATCTTGTTGTTTTTAATTTGCCAAAGGGCATGTACTCTCTCCAGAGAGTCACAGAGACAGAGATAGAGGGAAAGGGAAAAGCATTCCCTACGGAGAATGGTCATGCCACAATCCCTTCTCAATTCCTCCCTCTCTTGGGTAATTTGGACCCGCACATACAGGTGCTCAGTGTGATTGTCACGCCATGGGATCTAAGGCTTGAACCATGCAGCGGGTCATGTGGGATCCACCTCCGCTAAATAACCAGGCCACAAGCTGGCTCCCATCTTAGTTCTTTTTAGGCTCTTGTAAAAAAGTTTTTCATCAAAGCTCCTTGGTTTACAAATGGCAAATAGTATTATTTATGGATTTTGGTGGTTTATGATCATGAGCATTATATCCTGTGTCTAGTGGAGAAAAAAGGATAATAAAATCTGATTCAGAAAGTTGCACATGTATAAAGTAAAAGGTCAGTCTTTTCTTTGGGGAAATGCTTATAGTGCAGACATATATAGATTTACAAATGATTACATAAGATACATTAAAATAGCCATTTCAGAAATTATCATTGTATTGTATTGCTCATTCTCATTTTTATTTTTCAAAATGTCACATATAAACAGAGAATATATTTTGTCAGAATGTCATTTATATAAATGAGCGGAAATAGTAAAAAATATTATAGAACTTATATGGTTGAATAATATATTCAGTATACAAATAGCAATATTACAAAAAATGTGCTTTAAGCTTTAGTGAGTCAAAGGAGAAATATATCAAGATAAAGTTTAAGCAAACATTCTGATAGCAGAGAAAATTCTTGGGAAATAAAATTATTATTAAATTAAAATTTTAAATATTACTGAATTATCAGCTGGATCTGTCACCTCCAGTAAAAGAATTAGCAACTACTGTAGACTCATTGATAAGGTATTTGCGTGTCAAAAGGTGAGAAGTAAATCTGTGGTATGGGGTGTGTTGAGTGAGATACACCTTCTAAGGTGAATGATATGCTATTGCAGTTGTTCCCTCATTTGGGTGTGTTATTTCAATCCATTTACCAGGTAACTAAAAGCTGCTAGCCTTAGATGAGGTTCCATATAAGAGAAGATTCTACAGTAGGTCCCAACTATTGTAGAGGCTGCTCTACCCTCGGGGTGATATGATTCAGTAGATCCAACAGCGCTTGAAGTGTCATTGAAGCATAGGGATTTGGTTTGGAACCTTTGGAAGGCTCCTATAGGTGAAATTCAGTGCATTCCAGCATAGTCCTTCCATCCTCCATAGTTAACCACTTCCCTTTTGAGAAACAGTTCTTGGCTTGCTACTGGGCTTTGGTAAAGATGAAATGCTTGACTATGGACCATCAAATTATCTTGAGACTTGGGTTGTCCAGCCTAAACTAAGTGTTTTAAGTGTTTTATGAACCACCAAGCCATGGATTTAAGTGTTCACAGCAGCACTTAATCATCAAATGAAAGTGATATGTATGATATCGGGCCCAATTTTTAAGTAAATATATATGTATGTGTGTGTATATATACATACATATATATATATATATATATATATATATACACGTATACATATATATAATTAAATTTATATGTAGACATATATTATATATATGTGTAATTTTCATTCCCTATCACATCTATTATCTTAGTACCTGTGCTGAAAAAGAGAATGCCAATCATTACTGCATTGTTCTTGTTAACTTTTAAAATTGTATTTGCTAAATATATATATACACACACACACATACACACACACACATATATATATTCCTTTATTATCGCATCCAATGTAACTACTATGAGAGTAAATACTTTGTCTTTCTTTTTATATCAGAGAACAGAAAGCATCACACAAAATGATACTGAATAATTATTTTTATAAAGTTTTAATTAAAAGATTTTATAGACTCCAAATGGTTTGTCTTTTATGCCTACTTGAATGTCTCCTCTGTATAAAAAATAAATGTTAAAATAATCGACTTGATGTTTTTCAAGATTCTAAGTCATCAGATGGCAAATGATGCTAAAATTAAGAAATAACTTTGAAGCAAAGATTGAACCCATACCACTGTCAGGAAAACATGTCCAAAAGATGAAGACAAAGATGTTTACAAAATTCTCTGACTTTATTTCAGAAAGATCAAAGGTGGTACTTTGGAATGCCATTCAGTTAGACCAAAAGTCCTCTGAAGTATAAAGTATGTGACAAACACATACACTTGATCAAACGGTAGAGCTGGTAAGAAGCTTATGGTATTGTCCCACAGCCTTCTCAACAGAAGTGTAAGGTAGGGGTGAGTTAATTTCTGAAAAGATCGGTTTGGTAGCCTCTGTCTTGTAGAGTAAATCCCAATAATATTCATGGTAAATCTGCAGTTTTGAAGAAAATTATTTATGTAAAAATATTGACCACTTAGACTGACAAGAGACATAAACAGTTCAAAATAGATCCCTTAACTATTAAACAGATAGCAAGGTTAGTAAATTACTCAGACTTAAAGGTGTGCTAACTTTTATGGGAAAAAAATGGGGTTGGAGGAGATTCAAATAGAACCAAGAGTTCATAGAGTGGACTTTTCTAGTAAAACCCCTAACCTGGCTTTGTTCTTTGCACATATCAGAGGCCACCTTCACTTTTGTGTGTGTCCATGAATTGCAATCCTTTTACTCCCAATTAAAACCTTCTGTATTTTAGATTTACCTTCACCTTTTATTTAACTTTGACACTACATAGTCAGAATGCAGGGTCAGAGGAGACTCACTTTGGGGAAATTAATGGCCCTGTTGTGTAGTGACCAGACTCGGGCCCACTGAGCCCATTCACTTCCAAAGTTGCCTTTGTTCCCACTTTGTGAGTTCTCTCTTTAACTAAACTCCTTCCTTTGGTCTGAGTTCTCCAGTTTGGGTTGGGATTCCATTTAGAAGGATTTTTTCCCTCCTGTTATGTTCTTTCGGAATTTTCTCCATGTTAAAGAAAGCTTTAATCCTCTTTGGTAAATATGTATTTCACTCTGTGTGTGCTAGGTTTTAGTGTTTAGACTATCACCTAGATAAATTCATTTATAGTATAGGCTCTCAAAGTTTAAGAGTATGCCAAAATAATCATCCTCACACTCTTTATAGGGCTCCAGCTAGCAACATATTCAGTTATTATGGGGCTCATTCAACTTTCTAATTTTAGTACTAACGACTATGGCTATAATATCAAACAATTTTAATAGACTATATATATAGTCATATCAATTGGTATCTTAAGGCTTCAAATGCAGTTAGGATTCATTACAGAAATATTTCAGAGTTCACTGAGACTTCTTCCTCTCCCTTTCCTACAACAAATTCCTCTTTATTCTTTCTCTCAGCATTATTTATTCTCAGCTTTTAATATATGAAACTTCTAAGAGAATTTTTACAGGGAAAATAAATGTTAAAATCTGTTATTTGGGTGAATTAAATATTTAAGTTAACAGTACTTAATAAACAGCCAATACAGGGACCAGCAGTTAGCGTAATGGCTATGTCGCTGGACTCCCATGTAGTCGACTGCGGTTCATGTCCCGGACCCGGTGGTTTAAAACTCATGCCAGGCGCGTGTGCGTGCGTGCCTAAGATCCCAAGAGGAGAATGGAAGAGAAGGGATTGCTGTGTGGCTATCCCCCCAGGGGGTGATTTCTTTCTTTCTGTCTCTCTGTCTCTCTCTCTCTCTCTCTGTCTGGTAAGCGCACGCGCCCTAAAGCAAAAACCTCTCAAAAATAAATAAATAAATAAAAAGCCAATACAAAAAACAATCGCTTTGACCTTCATGCCATTTTTTTAAAAGCAACAGATAAATTTCCATGTGAAAGATATCCCCCTATATTAAAGGAGAAGGCTGTTTTCATCTCCAAATACAAAAGTTGAGACCAAGAAAATACTATCAGTTGTTTGAATAACGTTTTTTAAGAGATTTTTGCTATAGGGCAGCAGTCCGTTTTCCTCCATTCTCCTCTCAGAATTTTGACTGTGCACATACATATGCCCAGCATGTGAGTTTTAAGCTGCTCGGCCTGGGACTCAAACCACAATAGACCACATGGGAGTCCAGCACCTTAACCACTATGCCACCTGATGGTTCCTAGAATAACTCTTAATTTTTAAGCCTCCCTACATAATCCTGTTCCATGTTCACAGTTAACTATTCTTTATTCAACTCAGCTATTGGTAACTGCTTCATTAGGTTCTTGATTGCCATATAAAGGCTCTTTATAAAGGCTCCTATGACACATAAAAATATGTATTGTGCATTTCTTCCTTTAATCTATTTTACATTAATTTTAATTATTAAATCCAAAAGAAAATTATTTATGTCTTTCTAAAATTGAGCATTAATCGCAAAGATTTTAAAATTTTAATTCTAAAATGTGTTTTCTATTTTTTTGTCACACTTTTCTTTTTTTTTTTTTTTTTTTTTTGGGGGGGGGGAGAGGTTTTTCGCTACAGGGCGCGTGCGCTCGCCAGACAGACAGAGAGAGACATAGAGACAGAAAGCGAGAAATCACCCCCCAGGGGGGATGGTCACGCCGCAATCCCTTCTCCTCCTTTCTCCTCTTGGGATCTTGGGCACGCACGCACACGCACCCGGCGTGAGTTGTAAGCCACCGGGTCCGAGACGCGAACCGGGGTCAACTACGTGGGAGTCCAGCGACATAGCCATTACGCTAACTGCTGGTTCCCTTCACACTTTTCTTTTGATATTGTTCAATTTTCTTCATTTAAGGTGAAGAATGTTATTTTCAATTAAAATATTAATTTATTTTTCCAGAAATGCTCAGACTTTTCTAGATTCTTGCTAAAATGGTTTTAGATGACAGCTTTGCTTTATGTTGTTTGTAAGCTGAACAAGGTATTGTTTGTGCCATTGCTTTTTGTTTGTATTGCTATTGACAACACAGATTTTACTGTCTAGTTTTATGAAGATTTTTTAGATATTTGAAACTTCAAACAAAATTGTGCTGGCTTGTTTTGATAGATGCAACTCTGTTCACTGAAAAATAGAAAATACCTGAAGAACTTAGATCATGCCTAAACCAGAGAAAAACTAATTATGAATTTAGTTGTGAACAACAAATTATTTATAGGACAGAAATTCAAATAGGCCCCAATTTAGATCTTTTTTTAACATAATATGTTTTGTCCAATCCTTTTATTTTTTATCATATGTATTTTTTTAGCATGCATGTAACTTGCAGGTTTTAATGCTTGAACATCAAGATGTTTTTAGAGAATCAGGAACAATGGCAGTATATGCCCTACATTGAGTTGTTACCTTTTGATTCATAGGAAGGATGTGAACAATTCTTTTATGTCCATCAGGATATTATAAGTAATGTGTAGCACTTGCCCAGTGAAGAAAACATGATGGTACAGATTAGGGAAGAATAAAAAAGCTCTACTCATAAAATTCTGGCACATTTCCTTGCAGTTCCTTCTTACTGTGCCTGTTCTTTTCTCTTATTTAGCATTTTCTTGAAAAGAACCTTGGAAAGTTACGAGATCATTAGACTGTATGTACAGTATTAAAGTCTGGTTCTTAGAGTCGCTTCAAAGCACATGTATTTTTCATCTTATTATGTATTGTTGCTAGCGTAATTTTTGTTTTGAAAGGTTTTTGCTATAAGGCTCATGTGCTCGCCAGAGAGACAGAAAGCAAGAAATCACCTGAAGGGGAGATGGCCACCTCGCAATCCCTTCTCCTCCGTTCTCCTCTCGGGATCTTGGGCGCGCATACACATGCGCCCAGCGTGAATTTAAGCCACCCGGTCTGGGACTCGAACTGCGGTCGGGTACATGGGAGTCCAGCGACATAGCCATTACACTAACTGCTGGTCCTGCTAGCATAATTTTTATAGTTGCATAGTTTCTGTAATAACTCCCCTGTTGCTGAATGTTTAGGTTGTTTCCATTTCTAATTATTGTCTTTGTGTAGGAATTTTTTCCAAGTTTTCCATTGCACTTTGAGGCTAGAAATCCAGAAGTCGAAATACTGGTTAAAGTTTAATGTTTCTTTAAAGTTCTTTTTTTAAATTTTTGATTATATCTTATTTTCTTTATTCCTTTTATTTATTTTTATATTTTTCCACAAATGTTTACACATCAAAAAATTTTTGCTCATACTTCATAGTTCTTGACAGTTAATAAGCAACTTTAAAAATTTCAAAATACTGAATTTTAAAGATAATGTTCAAAATATTTCTTATAATTTTGTATAATTTTTATGTGACTCTATAACAACAGAAATAGTATGATTTTAAATATTTTTGAGAAAATATTTACATGTCAACTACTCAATCTTTTGAAAAGCAAATGCCCAGCACACTAGTCGCACATAAACCTTCTCAATTCAGCCCTGCCTACCAAGTATTCTGTGATATACCATCTGCTAGCAGAGATCAGTCTCTTTTTCCTCCTTCAAAGTCTTTCTCAAGATAATCCTCTGGTGTGGTTGCTCTTTTGCAGTCTCTATTGATTACAATGCTGGACTGATAAAGTCCAGGTTATTTTATGTTATAAATTCTTTCATATATCTTCTCTAATCCTCTCTGCCAGGAAGAACTATTTATGGTGCCAGGCCATCTTTCTAAGAGCTTCTCTTGGCTTACTTGAGATCCACCTTAGTTCCATAGTTTTCTTATTAATCTTTAGATATGACATTCCAATCAAAGCCCTGTCCAATAGTGAGTATTTCCAATTTCTGATTCAATGCAACAAGCATTATTAAACTTGTGCAAATAACCCTTTTGCCACAAAATAAGAACACTCCCAAATATTTTCAATTCAAGAGGGGTGAGGAAGGAAGAAAAGTTTATATTTCCATTTAAAGAAAAAAAGACAAGAAAAATATTTTAACAAATTGCTGATTCTATCAATAGCTCAAAAGAAAGTAAAATGTTCAAATTGGGAAAACAAATCAATAGTAAAACAAAACAATAGTAAAACAATAGTAAAAAAAAAATCAGTATTATTTTACTCAAAAGTCATAAAACTTGGGATCAGCAGTTGGCATAATGGCTATGTTGCTGGTCTCCCATCTAGTCAACCATGAGTCGTGGTCCACTCTTTTTGTTTAAATCCTGGAAGTTAACATTCAGTGTTATTATTGATATTTCTTGTCCCTAGCATTAAATTGGTCATTTTCTTTATTGCCTTTTGTTCTCTTATTTTTGTATGTGTCTTTAGTTTTCCTGGAAGAGCACTCCTTTCAGAACTTCTTGAAGAGTGGGTCTGCTATTGGCAAATTATTTTAGGTCTTCTTTATCTGAGAATGTTATTTTCTCAGTTTTTTTTTTCTTGTTTTGTCTAGATCAGAGGTTTTGCCTTCAACGTCTGAGATTCAATTTTCTGCATGGACTAATCTGCTTCTAATACTTTCAAGGGAGGTTTTGATTTTCTGAATGGCAGTCTTCATCTCTAATAGCTCCATTTAATTCTTTTTTATGGTGTGTATTTCCTCTTTGAGATCATGGAAGAACTTCAACACCTCTTGGAACTTGTTGTCTCTTCTACATCTTCTGGAGTTCATTATCTCTCATTTAGTTTTGTCACTGTGAATATTCTGAGTTCTCAATCAGACATTTCCATGAGTTCAACTGTACTGTCTGTAGATGAGGGATTGTTCTTTTCCTTTAGTGGAGAGATATTTTCTTGATTTCTCATGTGTCTTGTGCCTCTGCAGTTTCTGGTCATTCGGTGACAAAATTATCCTCCATTGTGCTTCGTGATGTGGTATCCACAGAGAGATTAGGAGTTCAGGTTTATAAAAAGAAATTTCTTCATTAAAGCAGGAGGTTCAATAAACATTGAGACTTTCAATTACTCTAAAAATATTCAGATGCTTGGCTACTGTGCACCTAGGTCTATCTAGACATTCAGTGTGTGGTGAGTGAAACTTAGAATGGGAAAATAAGGTTAAAAAATATAAGCAAAAAAAAAAAAAAAATGCCAGGACATACTTCAGCTTTAAAATGGCTTCTGAAATTAGCAAGTGAAAGAAAAGGCCCAAGGTAAGGAGAAGTAGTTAAAAAATTTAAAAAAAAAATTAAAAATTTAAAGAGAGTGAGAGCATGAGACAGACAGACAGACAGCCAGAGACAGAGAGAAGACAGAGGTTGCACTACCTTGTCTGAATATTTTGGGAGTCTAGAAGACGGAGTTTAGAGCATAGCTTCTCTGAACATGCCAGGACACACCTCAGCTTAAAATGGCCATTTGTGCTATTGTTAACACTATTTGTACTTGAATAGATTCCTCTAGAGCTTTAGAGATTCTGATGGTGGAACAGGCAGGGATCTCATTCAGGGTACCCCAAATCAGGTCCATGCCATCCGCAACAAAGAGATAAGACTTGGTGAAGAAGAAAAAGAATTTAAGGGACCAGCTCATGGCTGGTAGTTAAGTTGACTGGATCCCACATAGCTGACTACAGAGCTGAAGTCCTGGACACTGAGGCTTTAAAAACATGCTGGGTGCATGTATGTGTGTGTCCAAAATCTTAAAGAGAGGGAGAAATGGAGAAGAGATTGCAAGGTGACCATTTCTCATGGGGGGGGGGGGGGGGGCGAAGGTTCTTCTACACTTTCTCTCTGTGTTTTTCTTCAACTAGCATAAAAAATAAAAATAAATTATTTTTTTAAAAAAGGAAAGGAATTTGTTCAGTCAGACCAACATGGGGGAGTGGAACTCTCTCCTCCTGGCAGGATGAGATACAAAATGTATGTGGGGTATGAGACCAGTGTGAGATACTTTTAGAAACAAGGGGTAAGTTATTCATTATCTTCAAACAACAATGATGAGAAGGCAAAAGTCTGATCATTGTTTTGGCAGGATCACAAGGCCATAGAAAAGGAAATGCTTAGATTGCAAATAACTGTTTCAAGGACTGTCTACTTTGCCAGTTCAACAAAGTGATACAATTTTTTTTAGTATCTTTTTTTTTTTTTTTTTTTTTGGAGAGGTTTTTGCTATAGGGCACGTGTGCTTGCCAGAAAGACAAGAGAGAGACAAAGACAGAAAGTGAGAAATCACCCCCCCCCCCCCCAGGGGGAATGGCTGGCTATGCCGCAATCCCTTCTCCTCCATTCTCTTCTCGGGATCTTGGGCACGCACACACATGCACCCGGCATGAGTTTAAGCCACCGGGTCCGGGACTCGAACTGCGGTCAGCTATATGGGAGTTCAGTGACATAGCCATTGCACCAACTGCTAGTGCTGAAAGTGATAGAATTTAAGACTAGTTTACCTAGCCTCCCATTATGTAACTGCTTGCCATGGTATTAAAACTAGTGTCCACACCTGCTCATCAGTCAAAACTTACCAGCTGCTAAAAGGTGCCACAAAGGCCAATATATTCTCTTTGAACAGATTACATAGTTTTCTATTCCTAAACAAAACAAAACAAAAAAGAATAAAGAAACAAACAAAAAAACTTAACCTGGCTTTGTTCATAAAAGACCATTCATTTTTTTGCTTGTCCCAGACTGCAATCCTTACTTTTACTCCTAAGTAAAAACCTTTTATCTTTTAGATTTGTCTTTATCTTTCATTAAACTTTGACATAATTATTAGAAATAACAGGGGGACGTTTTTATTTCACCAATAAGTGGGCCGAATTGAGACTAACTGAAAGGCTTGGATGCTAAATGAAAACAAATAACAAAGTCACTTGGCTAATGGCAAGACCAACACTAAGAACCAAGTTTCTTTACTCTGGATTAGTGACTGTAAAAATGAGCTTTCACTGAAGCAGCTTCCTACAAGGAAATATGAAAATCCACCTCTGTTGTCCTTCAGCTAAATGAAATAAAACCAAGCACTTTCTGTAATTTTAACCTTGTAACAGATGCTACATGAAATCAAGTGGAACTCTGACTGCCTTGAGAACTGAATGAAACACATCCCACCATCCATAGCTGCTACATCAGTGTATTAAAAGGAGGGACAGAAGGAAGAGGCAGGAGAGGCAAGTTCAGTAGCATGTGGGAATCAGACATAATGGGGGGGGGGGGGGTAGAGCAACAAATGCCTTCCCTGTCACTGAAAGAACAGAAGATGATTGCACATGTAAGAGGTGTGCTAAAGCTCTGCTTCTTAGGGACTGATTGGTAAGGAATACAACTTAGAATAAGTGACTTATTGTACCTTTATTTTTTTCCTCCCTCAAACTTATCAAAATCTTTGACCAATTTTCCTACAGACATGAACTACTGTCACAATATTTGCTTGAACTACTCATATATATGTGTGTGTGTATATATATATATATATATATACACACACACACACACACACACACACACACACACATATATATATATATATATATATATATTTGGAGAGGTTTTTGCTATAGGGTGCATGCGCTCACCAGAAAGACAGAGAGATAGAAAGTGAGAAATCACCCCCCAGGGGGGATGGCCACGCCGCAATCCCTTCTCCATTCTCCTCTCGGGATCTTGGGCACGCACACACATGCACTTGACATGAGTTTAAGCCACCAGGTCCAGGACTCGAACTGCAATCAGCTACATGGGAATCCAACAACATAGCCATTATGCTAACTGCTGGTCCCAAACTACACATATTTCTCAGTGCAGTTCTTCAGTGCTACAATATACTTTAAAAATTGTGTAAGTACATGGTTTGATTATATTCAAGTCATTTCTAAGGGACCTGTACAAACGCTATCAGAAAGTCTGTTTATGATATAATTCCAAGGCTAAAAACAAAATGCTATTAATGTATTTACAAACTTTACATTTTTTCAGGGACTTTCATTTCTAGATGTGATCATTTTATGAAGGCTTCTGCCTTTATGAAGGAAAACATGTAGATTTTAATTCGCTCTATGTTATAATGTTTGAGTTTTATGAAAGAAAAACATGTTTCTGTACTAAAATAAAAATAAAGCCCTAGTCAAGTCCTACAAATTGACATTTGCAACATAGACAAAAATTTCTGCTGTGTCCTAAGTGTTTTGTGGTTATTGGTATTTTTCAGTTTTAATTCCTTTTTAAAAAGTATTACTGAGGTATAATTAATATGCAGATCACTGTATATATGTAACATATATGTTTTGATGAGTTTGGACATACATATACACTGATATTTATGCATCACTACAACCAAGGAACTAAACATATCCATCACCTTTAAAAATTTTCTTATCTATTTTTGAGGTGGTGGTGGTGACGGTGTTTCCAGAATTCAGTCATTAACCAGAGTATGAGAACCTTGCAACAACAAATCTCAGTGAAATATGAAATTATAACCAAGTCTTCAAGGAGCTTGCATTGTGACTGTGGGTTTGCATCTTGGCTATCCACAGGTAGGACTTAATTTGCTCATTCACTATAATTCATTCATTCACTTACTCTCAAGAGAAGGTTTTCGTTCAGATCTCACCAGAAGGATAATTAAATGGTCAGTTCCCACTTCCTTTGCCATTAAGTGAACTAAAATTCAGACCCTGGAGCTGTAGGATGAGCCTATCTCTCACTTTTGCTATTGAGATTTTTCCCTCCTTAGGTTTGTTGGATTTTTTTTTTTTAATTTCTAATAGATGGAGTCAATTCCTTTACTTCTTTAGTACCACATTCAAATATACCATCCAAGGGCTGCTGGACTAAACTGCTAGATTTGTCATCTAGCTAATGTTCCCTCAGAACCAGACAAATTTAACAGATTGAATAGTTGAAATTGTTTCAAAAGATAAACAGTCATAGAATGGAAATAAACTACCGAAAGCAGAGAACTTGAGTAACTAAATCATATAGGAAACATTTACAGCAGATGGTAAAGTATCCAGTCTTGTTGTTATAAGTGAATTTCAAAGATCCTCAGAGCAGCTTTACAAAGTTTTACTACAATAACAAATAGCAACCACCTCTGCAGGGAACCAAAGCGCCCTACCCCTCTTTGTACCTCCTTAAATTAAGCCTGTTTCTGCTTGCACAGAAAATCTGTGCAAAAGCACTGCTTAGAATATGCAAGCACATTAATCTGGAAGCCACAAGAGAACTTTAGAATCCTGTTCTTGTGAATGCAGTTACTGCCTAACTAGTCAAAAGGATTGGTTAATATAATATGCTGATACTAGTTCCTGTCTCATTGTAATAATTATTAAGGCCATAGTTGGCAATATGTGATTTAAAAGATAAAAATTACATAAATTACAGCATGCTGTAATTCATGCTGTGTATTCAAAATTTTAAAAATGAAAATTTTACAAAGTAAACCAAAAATTTAATTCTATAATTATTTTTCATATTATTAACTCATTGGGTCAACAAGGAGCATAGTCTTCAGTAGGACATACGCATTTATTTATACAATTAGTAGTAAGATCTTTCACTCCAACCTACATTAGAATCACAGATGCAGCACTTAGCCACTGTAGGCTCTTGAACAAGTTGCTTAATCTTACTGTACCTCAGTTTCCCCATTTGAACTTAATCTCCTTATGAAAGTTTTGACTTCAGAGCTATGAGGTGAGTTTTATGTGAAATTATCCATGAGAAACACTTAGCACACTGCCTGGCATTAAGTACACATAGTAGGTACTCAAGGAGATTTTAGATCTCTGCAAATGAGTATATATTAAATCTCCACACTGATTGTACTCTCTGAAAAGGCAAGTCTTTATAAATCTCATTGCACTTTGTACACTGTCATGAGTATATTAGGCAGTTGTATGTATTTCTTAACTACTTTTTCCCTCCTGTCAATAGCACCATAATATTCTGCCATGCCAATTAATATAGCATCGAGTGGGTTTTTATCGAGTGTTTGTTTTCCTGGTTTACTGAATTTACGTAGAGCTAAGCTGACACTTCTTTACCCTTCAGATGTTAAAGAGCTCACCAGTTGCTCTCTTGTCCTTTCAGAGTCTGTGACTCTGTTCTAACCATGTACTATGACACTGCCCCCAGTCTTAGCCAAGGCCTATACCATTTAAAAACCCTCCCAATATGTCTGAAATTCACTCTTTGAATGCTTCTGTTCTATCAAAACCCTGACCTTAGTAACTAGATGGAACAAAATAGGATAATAAACTAGCTTCTGCTAACTTAATAGCAAGTTTCCAAGCACTCTATTTAAAGGACAAAGCTTTTGTCTATAACAAATAAAATTATAATTTTGTAATTTCATACACTGTGACCAATAGATTATTGATTTATTTCCACAGGTTGAACTAAATTATTGGGGCTATAGAAAATGTGATTGTTGTATCTATTAATATTTTTATTTATAAGAATTTTGGTCTAGCTGCTGGAATGTAGTACTTTATTTTGGGGGGGAGAGGTTTTTGCTATAGGGCGGGTGCACTCGCCAGAAAGCCAGAGAGACACAGAGAAACAGAAAGTGAGAAATCATCCCCCAAGGGGGATGGCCACGCCGCAATCCCTTCTCCTCCATTCTCCTCTCGGGATCTTGAGCACACACACACACACGCGCCCGGTGTGAGTTTAAGCCAGCAGATTCAGGACTCAAACCACAGTCGACTACGTGGGAGTCCAGCGACATGGCCATTACGCTAAGTGCTGGTCCTGGGATTTAGTATTTTTTAAATTACAGTTGAGATAGTTAAGGCCATTTTAAGATAATTTTTTTAAATTTCAAGTTTCCTCTCCTATTCGTAGCTAACTTAAAGTAAATTGGTAGCATGCACTATGAAATGTATCCATGTATCAAAGATCTATTTTACAAATACCGTAGAAGTATAATCTGATGCAATTTATTGATCTTAAATAAATGAGTTAGCTTCTGGGCAGCTGATCTAATTTTCTTTACCTTTCATTCTTTTTTCTTTTTGTTTTGAGAGGTTTTTGCTATAGGGCGTGTATGCTCACCAGAGAGACAGAGAGATAGAAAGCGAGAAATCACTCCCAGGGGGGACGGCCACGCTGCAAGCCCTTCTCCTCCATTCTCCTCTCGGAATCTTGGGCACGCATGCACATGTACCTGGCATGAGTTCAAGCCACCAGGTCCAAGACTCAAACCGCGGTCAACTACATGGGAGTCCAGCGACATAGCCATTACGCTAACTGCTGGTCCCATTTTTTTTTTTTTTCTTCAAGTTTTCTAGAGGGTATGTGTACTCACCAGAGAGAGAAAGAAGGAAAGTGAGAGGCCACCCCCACATGGGGACTGGTCATCACTCAATCTCTTCTCCATTTCTCCTTTCAGGATTTTGAGTACGCACACATGCCTAGCATGTTTTTCAAGCTGCTAGCCTGGGACTTGAACTGTGCAGTCAGCCACGTGGGATCCGACCACTTTCATTATCACATCACTGATTGGGCCACACTGGTATTTTTAAAAAATTATTACAATGTATATTAAATTAGAAAATGAGCAGACTTTTTCTTATAGGTTGTTTTGATATTTTGTTTGTTTGGTTTACTTGTTGATTTTCAGGGTAAGATTGAGATATTCAGATATAAGGCAGTATAATGTTTAAAAGTGAAGTTATTGAGAGAGACAGTCAGATTAAGGTTCTCATTCAGACCGAAGTTACTGAGGGTCCATCAGCATCTATTTTATCCTTGCCAAGCTGAACTAAAGTGGGTGGCCATTTCTTAGGGTTGTCATAAAAATGAACGCAATAATACTGTTGTATTACTTGCCTATGTGAGTAATTAGCTATTATTATGATTCTTTTCCTTAATACTTAAGCGATTCGCTGGCAATTAAGTTAATCATTTAGTTACAGGAAAAAATATTTGAAATATAAAAACTTTTTTAAAAAATTTAGCTTTTAGACCCAATATAACATAGCCGAGGGGCAGAGGTGGTAGGTGATTGGGGATAGGTAAAGAGACCATTAATGTTTTAAGTGTTTGAGAATGTGGAAATTGTTGGATATGGTATTGCCTATGTAGATGGTGAAATATAAGCCAAAATTAAATTCATGATGCACTAAAATAACATTCAGCATTGCTTTTTTCAAAGGAGAAATTACATCCCTTTATCATTCCCATTTAATTCTAGAAAACTCTGCAAATTAGGCATGCCATCACATTGATAGGGATTCCTTTATCTCAGCTTCTATGCAGTGTATTTGGTGTGATGGGGAGAAAAGAGGAAAGAGGATCATTACTTCTGGAATATGAACAGTGTCAAAGAAGAGGAATGGTCTTGAGAAGTAGGAAGCAAGATTATGTCACTGCTGGACAAAAGGTCAGAAGAGAATGGGGAGAGATAAGCACTGACCATTGCATGTACATAAAATAGCCTTAAATGGTGCTGAAGCCTGTAGACTCTAGGTCAGGGTGACTGGGATGAATTCTGAATCCCCTGAAAGCGATATGACCTTGGGAAGACATTTAATTATCTTTTACTTAATTTTTGCAACTGAAAAGTAGCAATAATGATTTTACTTATATCATAGAATTGGTGTAGTTCAACTAATTAATATGTATAAAGATTAGTGCCTGGAATATAGCTTGACAGTAGAAAGCTTCGATATAATATAGCACTACTTTTGTTAGCTACCAATTCAGGGTTTTGTTTGAAGCGGATCCCATATCTAGGATTAGGTTTTCCATGAAATTCTTCACCATCAGAAGCAAATCTGGAAGTTGTTAAGGAGAGCCTAAAGAAATAAAACATGTGCAGCATCATTTACCTGGAACCCACTTGAAAGCTCCCCCTGAGTTCAGGCAGGTGCTGCGTGCTTGTACATGCGATCCTGCTTCCCATGGGTCGTTGCATCATCTTTTCAAAGGTCCCAGGGCCAACTCTCTTATAATTATTATTAGACTCACAAGTCTCATCCACTTACTTTATAGGGCTATTTTTAAAGTGAATTTGAGTGCATTTCACCAAAAGACAAAAAGGTTTGTAACGCCAGCATGTTAAAGAAGAAAAATCACCGACTCTATAAACAAACAGCTCTCGTTTGCATCCTGGGTCCACCACTTAACTAATTTTGTGACGCGGGCAATTTATATCCTTCCTGAGTCTGTTTTTCCTCTCTGCATTATGGGATAATAATTTCTACTTTGCAGTATTGTTATGAAGGTTAAGTATAAATTATTTTCTGGTTTATAATATTTGTACATAGTACTCAATGCATGAATGTTAATATTATGAATATGATTTTAACAGTAAGCCATAGAAAAAAATAATGTAATACAGATTCTGAGAATCCATCAATACAGGTTGTAAAAATGACTTAAAGAAATATCCACCATGGCAATGACTAACATTTTGAAATGCTTTATTTTTCCATTGAGAACCATAGCCCAACACAGTGTCTGTGCTTTTGTGTTCCTCTTGTCAGAAAGGATAATATCCGTGATGCATTGACTAACTCTAATGAAAATTTTTATTCTTAAGACACAAAATATTTCCCAACACAGTACATAAGGTCTTTGTGCTCATGTCAGCACTGGCGATGAATTTCTGAGAGGAAAAAAAAAAAAAAAAGTAGAGAAACCACTTATTTCTACAGATACCAAAAGAGTAAAGTAAAAATGAAAATAAAAGTACATGGCAAAATTTTTTTTTGAAATGCCTGAACTGAAAAGTATATCTAACTATCAAAAAATGTCCAACCAGTGAATTAGTTTGGAAACAGTGTATTCGTTTTATAACAACAGGTTCAGTTTACCTCATTTTCCCAGTTGTTTGCTTTGTGAGCTTCAGTGCCAGCCTTGAAGATAAGAGGCAAAAAAAGTTCTCCTCATCTGCATCAGTAAGAGGAAAACAAACTGCCCACTTCTCACATAAACCTTGAAGGGATTCCCTCAGTGGGTTTAGGGATCAGCAAATCATGTCAAATAAGCCTTTTCGTTATTTTTGACATGATACTATTTTTGCAGGCAGTACTCAAGGACTCCCAGGGACTTGCTTTAACATAAATTCAGTATCCTCTCTTTTATTAAAAGAGTCAAGCTGTTTATCCTCAGCAGTTATTAGGTCTATGTTTCATTTTACACACATCTATGGAGATGATAGACTTTTCTCTGGAACTATTTAAAAAATAGTACTCATTAAAAGTCCTATATTTACACTTAGTATGCACCAAAAGCAGATTATCCATCATGAACATGAACCAAATTCGAGACAAGGAGCTAAAATTAGGAGGAGTTGGAACAGATCTGAAATAAATCTCCAAGTAATGAGGGAAAATGTTTATTTCAAAATTAGTTTATCAAAATGAGAACCTCATTGTTTTAGTCATGTTTCAAAGTTAATCATTTTAAAAGATATACATGTAAAACTTCACTAGGAATACTTTTTACGTATTTGCAGTCAGAGGTGGCATTTCTTCTCAATGACTGGGTGGTTTGTACAATATAATGCATACTCATTTTCCTATGAACCACGGAAAGTCTTACCACGAATGTGACTGTCACCATTTCACATTTGCGAATCTCCTGATTGTACCTGCCCAGGTGATCGACCTGCAGAGCTCTGTGCAGAAACTGTGCTTTTTTCAAAGGCATCTGTCTTTATTTTGAGATAGTTCTACGTATTTGAATGCACTTACTGATTTTGAGTCAAAAGGTGCCATGCTGTAACATTCATAATCTCTACATTTTCACTTGAGATTTACCACAGTTGGACTAAACCATCCCTCCACATGACAGACTGCCAGATTTGATGTCAGTTGTGTGCCAAAATTATTCTATCTTATACCTCCTTCAGTTCTTTAGGGGAAAAAAAAATTCTCAGTTCTTTTAGCCATACTTGATGATATTATTGTGAACCTTGTTATCATTCAGGTATCTCACATTTGAAGATTCTATCGCCTCTCCCTGTTAAAATATGTTTGAAAATTGTGTTTCTAGTATGCTCTAACTAGAGAAAAGAAGGGCTCTCAATAATCTTATTGAGACACTAAACTCATAAGGAAAAAAATAAAATCATTTTCCTTGTAGCTGAGTTACTCTGCTAATTTGATTTCATGCAGAAATAATAAACCTTTGCTGTAAAGGTCCAGAGGCTAATATTTTAGGTTTTGTAGGCCATATAGTGTCTGCTGCAACTATTCAACTCTGCTTTTGTAGTGAGAAAGTTCCTGTAGATAATTCACAAATAAGTGAGGTGTCTATTCTCCGGTAAAACTTTATTTACAATATCAGCCTAGGGGGTGGATCTGGCCTGTCGGTAAGAGTCTGGTAACCCATTTTAAGACTCAGCAACTAAGCACTGCTTTTATAATAATAACTTTCTTTTGTAAGCATACCTCTCTTGTCTTAGAATTGTGTATTATATATGTTTGCATTAGTTTTAAATATGAAGGGCTATAAAAACTTCGTAAAAACTGGAATTAAAAATTAAAGTGTAAACTTTATTTCTCAATACGAACTCTCTCAAGTTCAATAGACTTTTACAAGTGATGATACCATCCATTCAGTTCACTCCTATAAAACTGGGGGTGCTAGAAATTAACCATGTCAATGCAGTTTATTTTTACATAATTAAATGAAGAAAAAGGTTTTAATGATTTTTTAAGATTAGGAAACAAAAGGAAGATAAGAGCCAAATCAGGACTGTACGGTAGATGCCTAATGAGTTTCCATCGAAACTCTCACAAAACTGCCTTTGTTTGGTGAGCTGAATGATCAGGAATACTGCCCTAGTGGAGCACTCTCTAGTGAAGTTTTCTGGGCATTTTTCTGTGAAACATGCTCATAGTAAACAGATGTTATTATTTTTTGACCTTCCAGAAAGCCAATAAGCAAAATGTCTTGAGCATCTTCTCAAACTGTTGCCATGATATTTGCTCTTGACAAGTCTGGTTTTACTTTGGACACTTCTGCCTCTTGGTAGCTATTGTTTAGATTTGCTTTTTCTTCAGAATCATGCTGGTAAAACCGTGTCTCATGTGTTAGAATTCTTCAAAGAAATATTCAAAGAATAGTCAAAGAATCTTGATCCCACTTTTTAAAAATTTCCACTGAAATCCCTAGATTTGTCTGTAGTGATCTGGGTGCAATCGTTTTGGACCATCAACCAGAAAGTTCATTCAGCCTAAATTTTTTAGTCAGAATTGTGTAAACTGAACCAATTGCATTATCTGTAGTGTTGGCTATTGTTTCTGCAATCACCTGTCCTCTTGAATTAAGGCATGAATAAGATTATTTTTTTCCTGCAAAAATTGTTGTGGATGGTCTGCCCCTGTCGTTGTCATCTTCAACATCAGCTCATCCTTTCTTACGATTAGGTATTGATTTGTAAAAAGATGATTACTTTGGGACATTGTCCCCATAAACTTTTCATAAAACATCAGTGATTTCACTATTCTTCCATCCAAGCTTCACTATAAATTTGATGTCTGTTCTTCCTTTGATTTTAGCAGAATTCATGTTGCTCCAATAGGAGCTTTTTTCAAACTGATGCCTTATCTTTCTTAGTGCTTCAGACTAACTAGACCTATTCAGACATGTTATAGCAAGTTAGTATGCATTTATTGTGGTGCCAAAAAAATTTTAAATCCATGCATAGTTTTTTTCATAATATAGATTTCATGAACATATATATATATTTTTTTTTTAATTTAATTCATTATTACTATTTTTTAATTTGACCAGAGAAAGCGAGAGAGCAGGAAGAATGTGAGAAAGTAAACCACCAGGTCCAGATTTTGAGCTGTGGTCAACCATGTGGGAGTCTAGCACCTTAACTGCCATGCTACTTGCCTGCCTCAGATTTCATGAACTTTTTGGAGACTCTTTATATATAATATTTAAGGATCTCCCCTATTTGTTTACTAAAAACTGATACATAATTATAAATCACAGACATGTGTTTAGGTTTTCAATCTTTTAAAAATTTTTAATTGCGAAAGGTCATGTGCACTTGCCTGAGAGATGCAGAGAAAGAATGTACCTCTGCCCCATGGGGTGTGATCATGCTACAATCCCTTGTTCTCCATTTCTCTATACTTTTGGGATTTTGGTCATGTACAGACACATACTCAGAGTGTTTTTCAAGCTGTCAGGGTGGGGATTTGAACCTCTATTGGCCATGTGGAATCTAGTTTCCTTAACCACTAGACTATGAGGATGGCTTAGATTTTTATTATTATTATTCTACCTATTAACCAGTCTTTTGAGTTTTGTGTTATTTTTTATATATGTTTGGTGCATTATCTATATTATTGATAAAAATGTTATTAGAAAGTAGACAAAATTAGGTTTCTCTAGTTAAAGCACCTTTTATTTATTAGTAATGTGACTCTGTTAATCATTTCATAATTTGCCAAAATACTGCCTTACCTGATCCATATTGCTTCCTCTGGTCCAAAACAATACAATGTAGTACATCGCCAAATGTTAAACTGTGACTTTAGTGGGTATTTATTAAGACTGATATTAAGATATCAATCTATCTTAAAGTAATTAAAATCATGTTTAATGATTATTATTTCTTCATCTAACACCATATTTTAGAATACAATAAATAATTATTTCTAATAAACAGCAGATTTATAGGGCACGAGTTAGGCAATTTTATAACATTATCTTCAAAGAGTCAGCTCATGGCCTGGTGGTTAAGGGAACTGGATCCCACAGAGCTGCCTATGCAATCCAGGTCCTGGACCCAGCAGCTTGAAAAACATGCTGGGCACTCATGTGTGTATGTGTGTGTGTGTGTGTGTGTGTGTGTGCCCAAAACCCCAAAAGTAGGAAGAAATGAAGGAGAAGGAATTGTGTTGTGACTATACCCCCCAGGAGGTACTTTCTCCTCCCTCTTTCTCTCTTTCTGTTTCTCTCTCTGGAGACTGCACATGCAAATTAGAAAAAAAAATATTTTCAAAATCTGGTCAAAATTATTGTGAAACTCACATACCTGAGTTTCTGGGAGCCAATTTTACCCCACTCTAAAAAGAAGATTATATTTCTAATTTTATCTGTTAAAATGCTTTTACATGAGAATAATGAAAGGCCTGACTGAAAGTAGCTTAGATAATAAGAGATCCTCATCCCAGTTAACACAAAGACCATAGATGGGGCAGTTCTACAGACTACGAGATCCCTTTTCTCAACTCTTATAGCCAAATTAACTGCAGCAATTCTTCGGTATTATAGGTTGGCAAAATGACCTCTAGTTAAAATTGAAAAGAAAGAGAAAGAGGGAGAGAGCATTAGAGAGAAAGAGAAAGAAAGAGAAGAAAGGAAAAGGAAGAGTGAGAGAGGAAAAGAGGAAGGAGGGAACACACAAGGTAGAAGAAAAGGAAGATTTTATATTTACATTTTTACATTGAAAAATGTCAAATAATTTTTCATGACATATTGAAATTATGTTAAATTTAAATTCTAGATCCATAAATAATAGACCCAACTGTGTTTATTACCACAGTTAGAGTCATTTGCATATTGCCTATGACTACTTTTACGCTATAGCAGCAGAGTTGGTTTGTTGAGACAGAAACTGGCTCACAAAGGCCACAGTATTTACAATGTGACCCTTTGTGAAAAAACAAATAAAAAGGTGACCCCTAATTTAGACTCATCAATTTTCTATGAGAGAATTTTATTGATCTTCATTTGCAGCTAACCCAGTAGTATCTTTGTTTTGGTTTTCGTTTTGTGGTTTTGAGTTTGCTATTCTCTGACCAGGATAAGTTTAGAACTTCCATGTGCTTCTTTAAAATTGCTTCAGGTAGGGTCAGTAGATGGTGTAGCTGTTACGTTGCTGGACTCCCACGTAGCTGAGCATGGTTCAAGTCCCAGACCTGGTGGCTTGAAAATCATGCCAGTTGCAAGTGTGTGTGTGCCCAAGATCCCCGCAGGAGAATAGAGGAGAAGGGATTGTAGTATGGCCATTCCTCAGGGATGATTTCTCACTTTGCTTCTCACTGTCTCTGTCTCTATCTCTCTGGTGAGCACAAACATCCTAAGACAAAAACCTCTTTAAAAAATTGCGACTGGACCAGTGGATGGCGTAATGGTTACATTGCTGGACTCTCATGTGGTTGGTGGTGATTTTAGTCTCGGACCTGGTGACTTAAAATGCTGGGCATGTGTGTGTGCATGCCCGAAATCCTGAGAGGAAAGTGGGGAAGGGATTGCAGCGTGACCATCCCGCCTAGAGAGTGATTTCTAGCTTTCTGTCTCTCTCTCTGGTGAGTGCACATACCCTATAGCAAAACATCTCTAAAAAAAAATAGTAACAATTGCAGGACCAGCAGATAGCTAATGCCTGTATCGCTGGACTTCCACATAGTTGATCGTAGTTCGAGTTCTGAACCTGGTGGCTTTAAACTCATGCAAGGCCCATGTGCATTTGTGGCCAAAATCCCGAGAGGAAAATAGATCAAAATCCCAAGAGGAAAATGGAAGAGAAGGGATTGTTGTGTGGCTGTTCCCACTAGGTGGTGATTTCTTGCTTTCTGTCTCTCTGTCTCTCTGGTGAGTGGACATGCCCTATAGCAAAATCTCTTAAAGAAAAAATTGCTTCATAGTCAGCAAGGTTGGCTGATGGTTAAAGGCAACTGGATCCAACATGGCCAACTACATGGTTTAAGTCACAGACCCTGCAGCTTGGAAAATACATTGGGCATGTGTGTGTGTGTGTGTGTGTGTGTGTGTGTGTGTGTGTTCAAAAATCCCAAGAGGAAAATGGAGGAGAAGGAATTTTGGTGTGCCACACCCCCCCCGGGGTGTGTGTGTGTGTGTGAGAGAGAGTGTGTGTGTGTGTGTGTGTGTGATTTCTTACCTTCTCTTTCACTCTCTCACAAGAACACATGCCTTATGGCAAAAAACAAAAATAAATAAATAAGTACCTCACATTCTTGGGAGTATGATCATCTCATAATTAGTTTTTCTCTGTTATTGAAACTTGGATCATTCTCTTCAGTAATAGGATAATAACAAAATAGAAATTGAGCAGCCTGATTTTTAAAAGGTATATTAATTTATTTCTGTTATGATTTAAGAGAAATAGATTATATCAGAGAGACAACAGAGCCAAGGGGGTCTTTTTTAAAAAAATATATTTTTATATTTCTTCTATGAGTGAGAGAGACAGAAAGAGAAGTACAGCACCCCTGACAGGGTTCTGACTCCATGATCCATCCCAGCTTCAGCCCACCTAGATCAGGGAATCTGGGTGCCAGCAAATTCTCTGGGAACTTGCCGGATGCCAACTAACAGCCTCAAGTGGGTCTGCCTTACAGAGCACTGTACTTTACACTGAACCGATGGCCAGTCCCTCAACAGGGTCCACTGCTGCAATCTACCCAGGCCTCAGCCAGTCCTTCATCATGGGCGCACATATGCCCAGTGTACTCAGGGAGGTCTCTGGAAATGAATTCCATGTGGGTCAGCCACACAGAGTTGTGCATTTTGCTGGTATGCCATCTTTCAGCCCCAACCTATCTTTTTTTTTTTCTTTATCATTTGTGAGGGCCTATATCAAGTACCTATTGATGTTTTAGTAAATATTTACCGACAAGTTCTCTGAGAAAAACATGCTGTTGTTTTAGCTTGCTAAACTTAGGGGTATTGAATAGTTCCTTCATGGTCAGTTTCAGCCTACAGCATGGTATCAGTAAATGTAGAATTGGGAAGAGATAACACAACTCCTTTGACTGTCTCAAGCATAAACAGCATTAGTTTCACTCCTTTTTAGTCATGGACTCTCCTTAATAGTGCTTTTTGGATTAACTACAAGATAAGAGAAAAATTATAGTCATTATTTTAAAAAGTTTCCTGATATTATTTCAATATAATATGTACATATTTTATAATGAATTTTGTTGATATTATTTTTTCCATTTTTTACACATTTTCATTTTGTTTCCCACCTTTATTACTATAGAGTTAGTTTTTACATTAAATTAGAGAAACAAAACTGACATTAAATGCATGCTTTTAGTAATTCTCTGTGCTAGATGTTTGTATTATAGTCCTTTTAATCTTTCGAACAGCAATCCTTGTGGCATAAATACTATCTTGAATTTGTATTTGATTAAATGCATATTCATAGCTCTATAAGTTGTCAAGATTCACATATGAAATAAACCGAAGCATGAAAATTCTACACAGATAGACCTGTATGACCTCACAGACCAGAGTGGTAAAGACAAACAATTTTCCCTTCACGAGGCATCACAGGGTAATGGATAGCAGGAGAAATGATGGAAAAGTGTTAAGACTGGTATTTATAGAGATAAAAGACTTACTTTGATGGGCCAGTCCTGTAGCATAGGGGTTAAGGGAGCTAGATCCCACATGGCTGGCTGTGGTTAAAATCCTGGCGCCAGTGGCTTGTAAACCATGTTGGTCACATGTGTGCTCATGCTGAAAATTCCAATAGGATGGATAAATGGAGAGAAGTGATTGCAGCATAATTATGCCACATTGGGGATAATTTCTCCTGCTCCTTCTCTTTGTCTCTCTCTGGCAAGCATACATGCCCTCAGGCAATTTGAAAAATAAAACAAAACAAAAAGCAAAACAAAACAAAAGAAAGATTTACTTTGGCAACAAAATTGACTCTAAAACCACTGAAGCAAGATATACATTAACAAATATATATATGAACTTGTTATGGTAGGACACGGCTATGTCACATAAACATTCCACTTCACATAATTTCATATAACCGTTCACACTAGAGTATGATTACTTGTTCATATGACGAGAATCTTCAAAAATTTCTTGGAACATTTTTATTTATGAAAAAACTGCATGGTTTTCAAATTTTTTGTACCAAAATGTACTTTAATTTTTCCACAAAGTTTTAAAGTAGCTTTGTATAGAAAATTGACTATGTAGGAGATAGAGGACAAATGTTACAATACTATGTAAACTAAAAAAGAAATAACTGGAAGATGCAGCAATCACCACCACCTCCAGGTTTTTCAACCCTCACCATGTAGGCGTAGATCAACAAAGGGTAGAGGCTGAGATTACAAAATCTATAAACTCAGGAATAATCTGGCTGAACTATAGCCCAGACCTCTGAGGAAAAGGTATGTTCCAACCTCTGCTAACTCCGAGGATGTGCTTTCTGCTGAAAAAAATCAATGATCTAAACTCAATGACTGCTTGTAGGAGAAAGGGGTGTACTTGGGGAAATATCAAGAACAGCAAGCAAACAGGAAGAAGGTCCTTTCTTCATTTTCTTGTCTTGCTAGTACTTCCCAGTATCAGAACCGAACAGGAGTCCCGCTCAGAGCAACCTAGGAAATGAAGCTTGCTGAGCCTCATCACAGCATCACAGTGGATTTGTTGTAGAGATATGTCTTAAGAACAAGATCGTTAGTCCACATCTGTTTTTTGAGTTTTTAGTATCTACCTAATGTTTGAACAGAATCATAACCTTTTTCCTAGCTGTAAGTCTTAAGCAAATTTTTCATAACGTTTTAAAATTTTATTTATTAAAGCTAAAACTGATTTTCTTGAAATTAAAAAAATACATGAAAAACAAGCTAACAAGTAAAAAACATACCTACTTAATGAATGCAGTAAACTTACAGCCTCAGCTAGGTGCTACTTTATAGCATGTTCATTCTACTCACTGAGTTTATGCCTAAAATCAGGCATGTGTTCATAGGTATGTTTATATCAGCTGTAGTTACTATTGAAAGTATTTGATTAAGATCCTTTGTGGGGACCAGCAGTTAGCGTAATGGCTATGTTGCTGGACTCCCACATAGTCAACCGCGGTTTGAGTCCCGGACCCAGAGGCTTAAACTCATGCCGGGCGTATGTGTGTGCGTACCCAAGATCCCGAGAAGAGAATGGAGGAGAAGGGATTGCGGCGTGGCCATCCCCCGTGGGAGGTGATTTCTCGCTTTCTGTCTCTCTTTCTGTCTGTCTGGTGAGCGCACGCTCCCTATAGCAAAATCCTCTCCCCGCCCCAGAAAAAGATTGTTTGTGAATCAATAAAATGTGATAAAAAGAAAAAAAGAGAACACTAATCTATTAACCACAAGGGTTTATTTTGTAAGGAGCTCATGATTCAATCTAGTCTAATAGGAAATTTAGCTAGAAAATTTTTTGAAATTATTGGGTAAAGAAAATGTTATTTTTTTTTACCCTGGAGAAATAGCAAAGCTAATAGAACATAAGTTCACAGTTACTGGTGGCCATATCAACATAAGATAATATTGGGTACATTTCTTAAGGAAAACTTGCAATATGAATGCAATATGAAGAAAAGAGAAAGGTTTCTTTTTTTAAAGAATTATTTAATATTATTTATTATTACTATTTTTTAAAAATTTGCTATAGGGCACGTGCACTTACTAGAGAAAGAGGGGGGGAGAGAGAGAGAGAGAGAGAGAGAGAGAGAGAGAGAAGGAAAGTGAGAAACCAAATTGCCGGGACCAGGACTTGAACCACAGTCTACCAGGTGGGAGTTTAGCACCCTAACTACCACACCACTTGTTGGCCTCAAGAAGAGAAGTTTAAGGAGAAATTTCTTACAATCAAGATTCAGTGGAGCCTTAGATAAACTATAAATATAGATAATAATATACTATTAATAATTTTAAAAATCATATGATAAATACTGTGCACTAAGCACTCCTGCAAGCACTTCATAAGATTAATATATGTAAATGATTTATATTTTTATGTATATGTATGTATATATGATATATTTGTCTTAGTACTCTTAAGGACTCTGTGAAATAGATGTAATTATTATCCAATTTTGTATAAAAGGGAAATGAGGTAAGTTTAGATGACTTGCCCAAAGTTGCATGACTAGTAAATAATCAAACTCAAGAATATATGCTCTTCTTCATATCATTATATAGTTCTGATGTACTTCAATTATAGAATCAATGCTTTTCATTTTAGCTTATGGTCACTGAGTTATATTTTTTTTAATGAGCTACACCTAAAATGTCCTGATTAACTATATCCTTTCAGAAAAAGTGATCTTTCTCTTCTCTGAAATCAACATTTATATGTAGTCACTCATTTTCTGTCACTCCTTTTTTGATTTTATGAAATTTATTTACATATATGTACATATTATTATACTATTGGAATGTGTATACATTTAAAGGTAAATTTTCAAACATATGTTATGACCTACATCATATTGTAGTGAAATTAATAATCAATGATAAACTCAAGATTAAAATCAAGTCTTGAGAAAACATACATTAAATCCTCATTAATATGAAATCATATACGTTTATTCCTAGATGTGTATTTCTGAAGAAAAAATATATATTCTGTAAAAAGTTCTAGGAGAATTGGATAAATCAAGTCATTTAATTTCTATCAGTTAAAACTGTGGTTTCTTGTGTTTTGCTATTCTTAGCACATCAATTGTTTCCTTACACTAAGATAAGAAAGGTTGCAGCATGTGCTTATTTTGTTTTTGAACATAATGGTTAATGGCTTTTTCTGCTCTCAGAATTTTTTAAGCCATTAATTTTATCTCAGACCTTTTTGCCTTCCATACCTTCCTGCATACTAATTAGGTGTATAAAGTTCTCTTACAACTACATGTCCTTCTTAGCATGAATCAATTCATTTCTCCGCATCACACTTATTCAGGCTCAGTACTCTCTTCTGTTACCTCAGTGACAAGTTGACAAAATACAGTGCTTTACTTCTATCATTTATTTATGTCAGTAAAGTAATGATACACTGAATTTAGAGTCTCATTTTAGCCATCATTTAATTACAAATATGTAGGCTCAAAAGAGTTTACAATCCTTCATCTCTTGGTTCTATTGCATACATGAGTTCTGTTTTAGAAAGAATTTATGAGTATTCAGATAAGACATATTCAGCATAAAAATAGTTATTTTCTATTAACTTGCATTGCATTTCAACTATAAAAAGTTGATTATTGGGGGCCTGAATGTGGCGTGGGGTTGGGGTGCTGTACTCCCACTGGCCAACAGTGGTTTGAGTCTCAGATCTGGCAACTTCCTTCTCACTTTCTCTCTGTCTCTCTCTGGTCAGATTTTTTAAAAAAATTATTATTATAATGAATAAAAGTAAGTAAAATAATTATTTTTAAAAAGTTGATTATATGGGATAATATTTTTGTAAACTGTACTTCAGATAAGGGACTGATAACTAGATTTTGGGTTAACCAGAACACAAGTGGCTTACCCCCCCCAAAAAAAAGATTAACCCAATTAAAAGATGGGAAAATGAGCAGAACAAAAAACTTTCTAAGGAAGACATACAAACAGCCAAAAAGCATGTGAAAAAATGCTCAACATCTCGTATCATAACGGATATGCAAATTAAAACCACAATGAGATATCACCTAACTCTGTCATAATACCAAAGATTAAAAACGCAAAAAAAAAAAAATGATAAGTGTTGGTGGAATTCTGGTGAAAGGGGAATTCTCCTGCACTGTTGTTGGGACTGTAAATTGGTCCAGCCACTGTGGAAAATGACATGGAGGTTCCTCAAAGACCTACAAATAGAACTACCATGTGATCCAGAAATTCCACTCCTGGGTACCTACCCAAAGGACAGGAAAATGGTCCATTTGAAAGTGCTTGCACATTTATGTTTATTGTGGCATTATTCACAATTGCTAAGACATGGAACCAACCTAAATGTCCATGAACAGATGAATGGATTGAAAAAGTGTGGCACATATACTCCATGTAATACTATTCAGTCATAAAAAACAACAAGATCCTGGCATTTGATAGAAAGTGGATGAATGTGGAAGATCTATTTCTTAGTGAAGCAAGCCAGGCTATGAAAGAGAGACATTGTATGTCTCCACTTAACATATACTGACTGTAGGCACACTGTAGTATACACTGAAAGATCGGAAGCCATAAAAGCATTGAAAGTAGTTATGGACACTGGAGATAGTGTGGAAGAAGGGTGGGAGAGAGGAAGAGTGTAGGGAAGGAAATTAGGAAGAAAAATAGAGAGGTAAGACATTGGTGGGACACAGAAACGGTCAATTACATGTTGATAACGTATAGTATTCTCAACTGGACTGGTCTGAGGTATATTTCATGTTGGGTAAATTCTATCTACAAGCAAAATGTTAATCAGCTTAATGATGAATAGCAATTGAATGTATAAAAATAATATTAATAAGATGAAAATACAATAAAAAGTTTATTATAATTAGATCTGTTCCTTCAAAGCTGCCATTATAAAGAAATGCAATTTGAGCTTTCCACTTTTAGCTTGGAAGAGACCCAGGAGCAGCTTTCTTCCACAGTCCTGAATCCAGATTCATCCGACACTAACCACCTCTACATGCCAGCCAAGTTTGACCCAATGAGATTAAAGTCATATACCTGAGGTACACCAGTGGTGAAGTCTATGTCACATCTGCCCAGGCCACCATCGTCAGAACCTTGGGTCTGTCTCCAAAAAAATTGGTGATGATATTGCCAAAGCAACCAGTGACTGGAAGTGGCTGAAGATTAACAGAAAACTGACCATTCAGAATAGACAAGTCCAGGTTGATGTGGTACCTTCTGCCTCAGTGCTGATAATCAAAGCCCTCAAGAAACTGCCAAGAAACAGAAAGAAGCAGAAGAACATTAACATAATGAGAAGATCACTTTGAACAAGATTATCAACATTGCTTGAGAGATGAGACACTGATCTTTGACTAGAGATCTCTCTCTGGAAAGATTAAAGAGATTTTGAGGGCAGCCCAGTCTGTGAGCTACAGTGCTGATGGCTGCCACCCTCATGACATCTCTATGACATCAACAGTGTCTCAGTAGAATGCTTAGCTAGTTTATAAGTACAAAGGAAAACATCTCTATAAAAGATTATATGGTAACCAAAAAAAAAAGTCCCAATTTGAATATGAGGGATGAGACAGGAAGCTAGTAGGATATAGCCACTACATACTGTTCTCAAAACTTTCTACAGTCAGATCCTATATTCCATCATCTGTATAATTTATCTAACCCTCATTGTCCAGATTTATACATCAATGAGCAGAAACTGTCTTCTTTCCAGTTTTCCCTCACAATATTGGATTCCTTAGTGGATTAATACTTTGAAGTTCCCAGTATAAATGGAAGACTGAATAAACACCTATGTGCCTCTAAAGTAAGAATAAAGATATAAAAATAGTATAAATAGTCAATACAGAAGAGAATGCATTTGAACCATGGTTAGCCATGTGGGACTCAGCTCCCTTATTTTTTAAAGAATTATTTTATTTAACAATTGTTCATTTATTTATTCATTTAAATTTGACCAGAGAGTTACAGAGTGAGAAAGAGAGAGGAGGAAAGTGAGAAAGCAAGCCAGCCTCCAGGTCCGAGACTCAAACCACAGTCAAACATGAACATGTGGGATTCCAGCATCCTTAACCACCACACCACCTGCCAGCCCTAAGAATCCAGCTACTTTGACCATAACAAGTGCTAGAGAGATTGAAGAAAAACTTATGCACTGCTGGTGGAATTTAAATTAGTATACCCACTGCACAAACACCATGAAGTTTCCTCAAAAACCTAAAAATAGAACTACTGCATGACCCACTAATTCTACTTTTGGATATTTACCTGAAGGGCTGGAAGTCACTTAGTCAAAAAGACATTTGTACATCCATGCTTATTGCAGCATCATTTACAACAGTTAAGACATGGAATCCTGAGTGACCAATGACTGTTAAATTAATTAAAAATCATGGCAAATGTACATAACAAAATACTACTCTGTCATAAGGAACAACAAAATCTTGTCACTTAACACAAAGTGGAAAAACCTAGAAGATATAATGCTAAGCAAAAATAAGACAGGCTCTGAAGGAAAAATACTGCATGCTCTCGCTTAATATATACTAAATATCTGTATTCTATGGCAGAAACTGAAGGTCTTGAAAGCTTAAAAATAGAGTAGTGGTAGATACCAGAGACTGCATGGGGGTTTAAGTGGGGTATGTTTGAGAAAAAAATTTTAGTGGACCCAGAATACATGTAAATAAGGGGAAGAGGTTATGGAACTGTATATCAGAGCCAAGTAAACATACTGACAATTCAATATATACTTCCAAAAAGGGGGAAAAAAACCTAACAGAAATATTACAGAATGTGTTCAACATAATATAATGTTTAATGTTGAAGACAATAAATATGTCTATATCCCTGATTTGATTATTGCACACTGTACGCATGCTTAGAAAATTCATGTTGTACTCCATAAATATATACAATGATAATTTGTAAACCAGGAATCAGTATTTTTAAAAAATATATAAGATAAACATCAATAGAGTAAGAGTTTAATAAATATTTGATTAGCATAAAAGAGAATGATGATAACTAAAATAAGCAGATCAGAAAAATGCTTAACCTAGAGTGTATATGTTGAGTAGGATGTAATCAAGAAAGAGCAAGTCATCATGACAAAACCTTAGTTGCCTCCCAGAATAGCCAAACACTACGGTGTACAGGACAGAAACTTGGGATTATAACTATTTGATAATTTAACTAATGTAAGTGAAAGATATCAAAGTGTTTATATATATGTTTATATACTTGACTGATTGAATTTCTGCATGGTTAGGCAGGTCAGAATAAGTGCAAAGGTTTCTAATTTCTGATGTTTCTCATCATAAGTGAGGCTCAATCAATGAAAAGCTCAACACTGAATACAGAGTTATCAAGCATCTTTCTTTTCTCCCAGAAATAAAGAAAAAAAAGTGGAAAAAAGCTCTAAGGTAGATTACATGCACAGAAACATCTGAATATACAGCCAATCTATAGGGGAAGAATTGTGTATTAAAAAAATTAAAACAGGTAAGAGCTCTACAAAAATTGTAAAAAAATGGCTGACAAATATTTTAGTAGAAATTAGAGGAAATAATTTTGACAAATGTTAGAAAACATGAGAGAAAGAATTATTGAGTAGAAGATCAGTCCAGGAGGAGCCAATAAATGCTAATAAATGCTTTATTAAAACAAACATAAAATAGAAGGAAAAATTAAACAAAAACACATAAAAATTACTAAAACTAATGTGCATGGGTCTTCAGAATTTATATATGCTTCATGTGATGAGGACAAAAACTCATACCTAATCCAAAATTCATGAATTATAGAATATTAAGCAGAAATATAAGACCCTGACTACTTTCAGAGAACAGAGTGAAATAAAGATCTACATTTTTTAAATTTTTCATTGCCAGTTGGGTACATGTGCTTGCCAGAGAATGAGAGAACATCCCTCAATGGGGCATGGTCACAGCTCAATCCTTCCTCCTCCACTTTTACATACTTTCAGGACCTTGGACACTCATGTACCAGGATTCAAACTGCAGTGGACCATGTCAGATCTAGCTTTCTATGCACAAAACTTAACTACTGTGCTGTGGAGTCAGCTGAAATACGGACTTTTGCCTCTAGTAATGGTAGACCAAGTCTAAATGACCCAAACTTCTAATAAAAATAACTAATATATATACGTTAGTGTATTTATCTAGACTGTTTAGTTATTTAAACTAAATAATTGCAGTTTGAGACCTGGACCTGGCACTGAAATTTACACTGGACATGTATGCTTGTATGTCTAAAATCCCGAGAGGAGAATGGAGGAGAAAGGGTTGTGGTATGGCCATCTGTGCTGGGAGTGTGGGCGTGATTCCTCACTTTATTTCTCTCTGTCTCTATTTGTGGTGAGTGCACACACCCTATAGCAAAAATTTCTCTCTCAAAAAAAGAAAACTATTAAACAATATACTTTTAAATTTTGAAATGTTCTTACATTCATTAATCCATATAGAATTAATTTTGAAATAAATTATTTGATTTGCAATGTATTTCCTTTCAGTCAGAATTATATATTGGGTCACTGGAAAAGTCATGATGTATTTTTCTGTTTTTCTATGTAAAAATGTGTCATTGTCATGACTTCTCTGATGACCCAATATTTTCTTACACCTTTGATTATTGCACTTTTCCCATCTTTATATATATGTAAACTTATGTGAATATTGGATTTCTTTTCTCTACTTTATGTCCATAATTTTCAATGACATAACTTTAATATTTTTGTTGTTTCCCTGTTACTTTGTTAAATATTATAGAGTTCTTAAGATAATCATCTGTAATTTCAATGTATTTTTTGTACTGTCATTGTCAGAATTTTTATAATAGTGAGATTATTTAATTTTGCTCTGTTAGTGGGTTTCATATTCCTTTATTTTTTTTTTTATCCAATTCCTTCCCATCTTCAGTCTAGGCATTTTCAGTTTTCTTGTCATGCTATCATCTTATGTTTTATCTTATGCCAGTGATTTACTTGGTTTTTCCAAAATCACACATAAGATTCCAAGACTTACTTCTGCTTCCTGTATTACATTATTTCCAGACAATGAATTCTGTATTTGTCTCAAATCTAAAATTACACAATGAAATAAACAGGGATTATATAACCAAGATGCCTCAAAAAAAAAAAAAAAAACAAAAAACTAGAGATGCAAGGAGCCTGGTCGATCAGCATTATTAGCTGTGAAATAATTTATAGTAGTCCGGAAATGACAGTAAAAAGAAAATACTTTTTTTCCATTTTATGTATTGATTATAAAGCTAAACAAATAGGGGGAACCAGCAGTTAGTGTAATGGCTATGTCGCTGGACTCCCACGTAGTCGACCGCGGTTCGCGTCTCGGACCCGGTGGCTTACAACTCACGCCGGGCGCGTGTGCGTGCGTGCCCAAGATCCCGAGAGGAGAATGGAGGAGAAGGGATTGCGGCGTGACCATCCCCCCTGGGGGGTGATTTCTCGCTTTCTGTCTCTATGTCTCTGTCTGTCTGGCGAGCGCACGCGCCCTATAGCGAAAAACCTCTCCAAAAAACAAACTTTAGATATCCTTAATGTCAAAACTTAAAACTGTTTTTTTCTGATTAAAAAAAAAGGAGAGCTTGTCAGTGAAGTGACACAAGTTTGGAAGGAGGAACAGAGAATTAAACAATTATGTTGATAGCTTACTTTGTGCTAGCTAAACACAAGGTACATAACATTCCTCAAGGAGTATACTCTTTATTTGGAGAAAACAGTCAATAAAACCAGCAATTACAATGCAAAATAATGAATAAAAATAAAAATACAATGGAATATGCTGGACCATGCGCAATGGAGATTTAATGCCATGTCAGCAGCATTAGGAAAAGCTTGAGCTATCAATGAGGGGAGAGTAGTTTGTCTATAGTGCTAGAATAATCAGTATCTGATATGAACTTACTTGAATGAAAACATAGAAGGTATGTGTATCAAATATGTGAACAACTCAAAACTGAAAATGATACAGTTTGTCAAGAAAAATTAGAATTCAAAATTGCATCACTGATCTAAAATAGATGACCAAATACAAAATGAATTTCAATAGGCAGTATCAAAGAATTCTATCCATTTTTAAGAAAACTAAAATAATTATAACGTAGATGATAACTATTTTGTGTATCAAGTAAAAACAAAAAGAGAAGAAGAAAGGAGAAGGAAGAAAAAAGAAAAGGAGGAGGAAGAAGAGGAAGGATAAGAAGAAAATGAGGGAACAGCGGATGGAGTAATGGTTACGTCGCTGGACTCCCACATGGCTCACCATGGTTTGAGTACCAGAGTTAGTGGCTTGAGACTCATACCAGGCACATGTGTGTGCATGCCCTGAATCCTGAGAGAAGAATGGAGAAGAGATTGACGTGTGGCCACCCCCAACCCCCGTTGGTGATTTCTTGCTTTCTATTTCTCTGTTTCTCTGGTGATTGCACCTTATAGCAAAAATCTCTCAAAAAAAATTTTAAAAAGTAAGGAGAAAATGAAGAAGGAGGAAGAAAAGGATGCTTGGTTTACTTAATTGAGGAAATTGTTAATAGCTATTATTTATTGAGCACTTACCTCAATCCAGTGCTATTGTGGGTATAAAGAATTATGTCATGTATTGAGTACTATCTGCCAGAAAGTCCAAAAGGTACTGAGAACAGTCATCAAAAAATAGAGAACAGCGGGACCAGCAGTTAGCGTAATGGCTATGTCACTGGACTCCCATGTAGTCAACCGTGGTTCGAGTCTCGGACCCAGTGGCTTAAACTCACGCCGGGCGCGTGTGCGTGCGTGCCCAAGATCCCAAGAGGAGAATGGAGGAGAAGGGATTGCTGCGTGGCCATCCCCCCTGGGGGGTGATTTCTCACTTTCTGTCTCTCTGTCTCTCTCTGTCTGTCTGGTGAGCACACACGCCCTATAGCAAAAACCTCTCCAAAAAAAGAAAAAGAAAAAAAATAGAGAACAGCATAACAAATAATCAGTAGTTGAGTGAGTCAGTACATGTCAAGTCACAACTCAGAGAATGAGTTGGTTGTATGTTGGAGAAAGGAAGATATCAAAATGGGAAGGGCTGTGGACAGCCCGTGGCATGGTGGTTAAGGCAGTGGGATCCCATGTGGCGAACTACATGGTCAAGTCCTGAACCAGCAGCTTGAAAAACAAACTAGGTATGTGTGTTGAATGCTTAAAAGAACAAGGTAAATGGAGGAGAAGTTGTGATGCGATCATGTCCTGTGGAGAAGAGGGTGCTTTCCCTCTTTTCCTCTCTTTGCATCTCTCTCTCTGTGTCTCTCTCCAGAAAGCACTTGTGCCCTCTGGCAAAAACTGAAAACTAAAAAAAATGTGACATGTCTGCTAGAGGTGCTGTACATGACCTGCAAGTGGATACTTTCTCACATAGTTCACGAATGTTCACTCATTCGAGACCAGTGTTCATAAACTATGTGTCCTTGAGTCCACAATCTACTGAATGGTTTTAAAAAAAAATCCCTTGGTTAGAAATAGAGAATAGAGGGACCAACAGATGGTGTAATGGTTACATTGCTAGACCTCCACATAGTCAACCATGGTATGATTCCTGGACCCAGCAGCTTAAAACTCATACCAGGTGTGTGCGTGTGCCCCAGATCTTGAGAGGGAGGAGAAGGGATTGTGGTATGGCCATCCCTCACTGTGGGTGATTTCTCACTTTCTGTCTCTCTCTGTGTCTCTGGTGGGTGTATGTGCCCTAAAGTAAAAATCTCTTTAAAAAAAAATAAAGAGAGAGAGAGAGATAATAGAAGTCCACGTTACTGATGGTTTTTGTGAGTTGGTTTTGTTGCTACCAACAAGCCTATACGCTTGATTATTTTTCCTTGTCCTTGTTAGGACAAAGCAGTTGGAACCCATGGATAGGGTCAGAATGGGAGAACAAAGTGTTGGAAGAAACCAAAAGGAGTATGCCCTGCAAGAATGAGCCTCAACGGGCATGTAATTGTATTTGAACAGGAAGAATCAACTGTGGTATAAATGTATTCTTCCCCCAGATAGTTCAACCAGAAATAATATAGAATGGATAAATGCAAGAATTTAATGATAAAAATAACTGCAGTGAACATTATATTTTACTCATCACAGATGGAATTCAATGAAATAGAATGATACTTGGTCAAGAATGCCTTGTAGGTTATTTTCCCATAGGGGGAAGCTTATATCAAATCATGTTGAAGACTTTCTCTGGTCTAAATTCTTTGATACTAATCATCATGAAATAAAAGCAATAAACAATTCAACAAGTAATAATTAGATATTGAACAGTGGATGAATAGAAAAATAGCAAGTTAGCTAAATGTGCTCTCTAATGAAATCTCAGCTCTGTATAAATATATTGCCGTGGGAACTTGTAACATTATTTGTAATAAAGAATTTCTCTTTTAGGTATGATGCAATAGAGAACTTTTATGTAAAAAGAACAAAAGAGTGTATAGTGTTTTTTTAACTTTAAGTGCAATTGGGAAAAAGAAAAGACAGATGTACAAAATTAATATTACTAAAACAATTACATCAAGAAAACATGGATGTAGGCATAAAATTAATAGTTACTTATTCATAATTGTGCTGTATAATTATCTTAGAGGTATGTTTCGACTTTATAAACTATCAATAAAATATTGCCTCATGAAATGATTTTATCTTTATATATAGATATCATTTCTATTAAGACTGTGTCTACTGTTGTTTATCATTCAGATAAATAGAGCTTAAAATGGAGTTATAAGTAGACCAGTGATTTGGAAGTATTGTATTTATTGTTTAAGTTATGATAAACAGTCTACTTTTTTTTAAACCTCTTTTGGATAAGTGTGGCTAATTTTCAGAACCTCACATTTATTGTTATTTGAATTCTAATTTTTAATTAGAGTTAAGCAAAGTACTGCCATGGCTATTTCAATTTTACGTGCACTTGTGGTTATTTTCACCCTTTAATGTTTCTTATTTTTTGCTTTATTGCTCCCTCTCTCTACCTCCAGCTTCTGATTTTGTTGATATTATTGCCTAATGACTTACCTATTTGCATGATCACATCAAAGAATCAACCCTTGGATCTGTTATTTCTTCTTTTGACTATATGCTTCTGTTTCCCTCAACATATTGGAATGTTTCTAAAATTTATTTTCACTACATATATATGTATAATTTACATGAACATATGCACGTAGTATTCCCTCTTTCTCTCTCTCTGGTGACCACATGTTCTCTATAGCAAATTAAAAATAATAATAAATAAATAAAATTAGATAAATAACTTTAAAAATATATATATATCATTTGATACATGTGTATAGCTCATTTTCATTAATTAATATTAGAGACACATTTTATATTAGTTCTACCTTAATATTTTTGAAGTGTTTTGAAGTATTTCGTTTTAATTATGCTACATTTTATCCAATGTATATGTGAACATATTTTATTATCCTATTTTTTAGACAGGAAAAATTCCAAACAGGCACTTTATATTATAATATATACAAATAGCACATGAAAAGATGCTTAACATCAATGGTCTTGAGGGAAATGTAAAACAGAATGATAATGAGGTATGACTGCAGAGACACTAGAATTGCTAAAATTATAGATGATTGATTGTAGTGTTAAAAACAATTGCTAGTGGGAAACTGAAATTATTCAGCATGTTAGCGGACAATTTGGTAGTTACTTTGAAGCATGCATTAACCACTCATATCCTACTACTTTACTCTCAGGTATTTATCTAAGATGAATGCAAATATATATCCATAAAATACTTGAATATTAATGGTCTTAGCAGTTTTATTCAAAATATCTCCAAATTAGAAAACAACTGTCAAATGGCCAACAACTTCAGAATGGATAAACATACATTGCAATAACTCTCCATAGTAAAAAGAACAATCTATATATACACTCAAACACATGAATTATTCTCATAAAACATACTACGTGAAAGGAGAGAGGGAGAAGTTCATATTGACTGGCATCATTTATATAAGATCTGAGAAAGCACAAAATTAACTATATGGACAGCAAGCATCTCTGTGGTTGCTTGTGGGATCTATCCGGGTGATGCAAACGTTCTATGTTGATCCATGTGGTGGTAGCCATGAGTGCCTTCTCTTGTCCAAAACTAGTCCAATGTGCTTGAGACTTGAAGTGGGTGCATTTTATTGCATATTCATTATATAACTGAATAGAACTTTAAAAATATATATGGGGTTTAGCTAGTTGCATGATTATTAAGGCAGCTGGATCGCATATGGCTAACTGCACAGTTCAAGTCCCAGACCTGGCAGTTTGAAGAACATGCTGGATTCATATGCCTGCATGCCCAGAATCCCAAGGGGAAAGATGGAGGAGAAGGAATTGTGGCATGGCTATCCTCCTGAGGGAGGGGCCTTTTGTTTTCTTTCTCCCTCTCTCTCTTTCTCTCCCTGACAAGTGTGCATGCTCTATAGCAAGTAAATACAATACAATAACATAGGTATCTGCATGTCTGTGTGTATGCCCTGTGTATTATCTCCATCATCATCGTTATCTATCACTTATAAAACTGAAATAGTGGCACCAGCAGATAGTGTAATGGTTATCTCACTGGACTGCCACATAGTTGACCGTGATTCAAGTCCCAGACCCAGTGGCTTAAAACTCACACCAGGTGCACATGCATGCATGCCTGAAATCCTGAGCAGAGCATGGAGGAGAAAGGATGTGACAGGGTCATCCTCTCTAAAGGAGGTGATTTCTTACTTTCTGTCTTTGTTTCTCTCCCTGGAAGCTATTTTCAGATTAAATGCCTAATTATTCTACTCAATAATGAAAAGATCTTCGACACCTTTCATGTACTATCACCAAAGAACAAAAACACACACAGAAAAGGAAGAATGATACTACATCACCGTATCACAATTGCCCAGTATGCTTCTTGCCCACTGATCTTTATCATATATTATGAAATTCATAGCTTTTAATTTGTGTTTTTAATCCAAATTCACATGGCTATATATAACTTAAAATTGTGCTCTCTGTAGTCCTTGTTACAGAAGCTACTCTATTTCTAATAGAAGCTACTCTATTTCTAACAGTCTGTTGATACATCTTTTGGTCATTAGCATTTTATTCTCACCTCCTCACTCCCAGAAGTATTGTATTTTTTAGATCTTCCCACTAAATCTGAGTCTTCTTTTCTCTTGCACTGTATTATTGCCTTCCTTATGTTATTATTGAGATGATCAAATCAATTATAGATTCTTTCTCCTTCTTTCCCTTTCTCCCTCCATGGGGCTCTCAATTCTCCAAATTCAGTCTGCATTTGGAGATATATTTTATCTTAGACACATTTTATATAATTATTCAAGATTTCAATTAACCATTTTTTTAATTCAACAATGTAATAAAGGAAAAGTTAAATCCCAAATCCCAAGTAATGAAATAAATTCACAGAATGATGTGCTAAGGTTCTCTGGGAAGTATTTGTTACAAATCGGTTCATACTTTTGATTTCTATACTGACTGATTCCTTTATTTGTATACCACATCCTCAAATAACTTTATAAGCACAGATGAAAGGTAAGTAAAAATTTCTGGTTCCTCCATAGCTGAAAATATCTGTATTTAACTTTAACATTTAATCAACAGTAGAAATAAGGTTCTAGGTTATAAATCACTATTTTTCCCACCAGAAATCAGAAGCATCATTTCATTTTCTTTATGCAGCTAGTCTTTGTTTCTTAGAAATTTGCTATCAGCTGGGTTCTCCTTTGTACCTGACTTTTTTTATTCCTTCCCATTTTCTCCTCCCTGGAAGCTTTTATCAATTTCCTTGTACACTGTTAATTAATTTCCAGATTTTTTTTTTTTAATATTTGTGGTGGATATATAAACAAACAACTGAGTGAATATCTCTGTCTCTCACCCTTATCTGGAGCATCTGTTTCAAATATTATATGACCTTGCATATCAGTTACATTATTGGCTAATGCATTCATCTGTTTATTTACTCACAATATAAATGTCATCGATTTTAGCAACAATGGAGATAGAGCACAAGAAAATAAATTGTTCATACAGAATGGAATGCAAATGTTTTTATCCTTGAGAATGTACAATTAACCATGTAATTGTTAGAAGATAGGAAATGATAAGTATAAATGTGGAAAGTACCTAAAGGGGCAAATCTATTCATTGACATAAAGATAAGTCAAGGTATCGCTAAAGTGGATGGGACAAGGAATGGAGACCTAAATGTATCAGATTTGTAATCATTAAAAAAAGAATAAGTAATAAAGTATTACTAAAACGGAGTTAGCATGGGAAAAGGAGACCAGAAAAGTGTAAGTTGAATCATCATTACCTTATAGAAACTAACAAGACCTGTGCCTAATTTTTCATAGATTAAAGAGAATTAATCAAGTGTTATTTATGTAGGATCATAGAAGAAATTATATTTCTTTAATGATTAGAAAAATATGAGAAATAACAGATTCATTTTTATTATAAACACACAAATATGTAATTTTACTTGTCTTATTTTTTATTTTTAAGAGACAGGATCTTGCTATGTTGCCCAGACTAGCTTCAAACTTGCAACCCTCCTACCTCCCCAGTAGCTAGGATTACAAGTATGTGCCACCACATCCAGCTTAATTTTAGAATTTATTAAGGTGAAAGTATAATTTTTTTCAAGTTCAACTGGGAAAAAATGTATAACCATTTCAGCTGAATGAAACTATTTCTTTTAAATATCATTGAAAAAATTTTTTTTCTTGAGAGGTTTTTGCTATAGGGCATGTGCGCTTGCCAGAAAGACAGAGAAACAGAGAGACAGAAAGCGAGAAATCACCCACCAGAGGGGATGGCATGCCGCAATCCCTTCTCTTCCATTCTCCTCTCAGAATCTTGGGCATGCATGCACACGTGCCTGGCATGAGTTTAAACCACTGGGTCTGGGACTTGAACCATGGTCGACTATATGGGAGTCCAGCAACGTAGCCAATATGCCAAATGCTGGTCCCCTCATTGAAATTTTTTTAAAAAATAAATTGAAATATGACTACACATGCAATTAAAAATGCAACACTATTCTAAAAATCAATTTTTTGTTATTATTTAAAGATTTATGAGTCAATTTAAATGATTAGAATTTTCTTAAAAATTTCATGCATAATTATTTGTTATGGTTTTGTTTTATTCTTTTTTATTTTATTTTTTTGACAGAGGGCACTTTCAATTGCTAGAGACAGAGAGAGAAAAAGAAGAAGAGGACCAGCAGTTAGAGTAATGGCTATGTCACTGGACTCCCATGTAGTCGACCGCAGTTCAAGTACTGGACTCGGTGGCTTAAACGTACGCCGGGCACATGTGCGTGTGTGCCCAAGATCCCAAGAGGAGAATGAAGAAGAAGGGATTGCGGCGTGACCATCCCCCCTGGGGGTTGATTTCTCGCTTTCTGTCTCTCTGTCTTTCTGGTGAGCACACACACCCTATAGCAGAAACCTCTCAAAAAAAAAAAAAAAAAGAGGGAGAGGGAGAAAGTACCCCAAATGGCATGTGGCCATGCTGCAATCCGTTCTCCATTTCTCCATCCTGTTGGGATCCTGGGCATATGCACACATGTGCTGGCCATATGGGGTCTGGCCTCTTTAACCACCAGAACATGGGATCAGTTTATAGCTCTTCTTTATTAATTTTTAAAATTTTAAGCCATTTTTTAAAAACAGGTTTTGTTATGTCCCAGCCCTCCTGCCTCAGACTTCTGAGTGGTGGACCATAACATGCATCAACAAGCCAGGTTTTTAGGGTGAATAGAAAATCAAACCCAGGACCCCCCAGATGGCCTCAGTGTGTCCAGTAGGTGTGTGGACCAGTAAGTAGAGTACCATGGCTGGGACAGCTTTTCTTATAATAAAGTACTGGAATGAAAAAATACCTAATAATAAAAATTATGAAGTGACTTGTATGATGATATGAAGGCATTAAATATCTTGGTTTTAAAGAGTACTAAAACACGTGAGAAAATACACAGTTACTAGCAAGTTTTTTAAAAGTCTACTAAAAGTTATATATGTATTTACCATTATTTGATAATTAAGAAATATTATTCACACAAAAAGACACTATAATTCCAGGGGGTGTGGGACTACAGTAATTTGCATTTTTATCTTTTCAGTTATATAAAACTATATATACATTATGTAAATATTTACAGAACAACAGAATATAGTGTATATTAAAATTATATATCATTAGAATACATCATATGCCATATATAACAATCGGATAGTCTTTGTGAAAAAAGAAAATACATGTTATGAAGATACAGCATACAGTATGTGGTATTCGGAGCTCAGAAAGGTACAGTGAATCAGTATTTCTTACCAGCACACGAAGATGTCATTTGTTACGAACTGCCTAGCTCAATTTGGTCTAACTGGGTAGTTTATGGTCTCACGCCTTCTCAAGTCACTGATTAATTTTCTTAGTAAACTCTCTGACCTTGTTAAATTTGTAGTTTTAAGTTGCAAAATAACTTGTAACTTAGGCAAAGACTATTCTCTAATCCTGCCAAACCATGAGACAGAATTTTGATTAGATTCAGAGAAAGCTCTGGGGCATGTGTAAAGATGAACCATTATTGAATTTGAAATTTATTTTTTAAAAAAAATTAGTTTTTCCCAGACATTTGTGAGTAGTCTAAGAAGAAAAGGCAGACTTTATGTAAGTGTAAAGTTAGACACACACACACACACACACACACACACAGAGCTATTTCTTTTTTTATTTTAAAGGTTTTTTTTTTTTTTTTTTTTTTTTTTTTGGAGAGGTTTTTGCTATAGGGCATGTGCACTTGCCAGAAAGACAGAGGGAGACAGAGAGACAGAAAGCAAAAAATCACCCCCCAGGAGGGATGACCACACCGCAATCCCTTCTCCTCCATTCTCCTCTCGGGATCTTGGGCACGCACGCACACACACCCCTCGCACGAGTTTATGCCACCGGGTCCGGGACTTGAATCGCGGTTAGCTACATGGAAGTCAAGCAACATAGCCATTATGCTAACTGCTGATCCCGACACACAGAGCTATTTCTAAGAAAAACAATAAGGGTAAATGGTACATTTGTATAGAAAATTAAAAACAAATGTAATTCTGTGAATTTGTGATAGCCTAATTTAAGTCCCCTCTTACTTCTTTATATAACTAAATGAAACATTATTAGCTATATTTACATACTGAAAAATATCCTCCAAAATATTTTTAATATATCAACAACTGTAAGTGAAAACATACATTAAAATCAATCATATATGCACACATACCTGTGTGTTTATACACGTATGTTCATTTATTTAATTCCTGAGAGAGTCATCTTACTCCCCTGAGAGGGGCTCACCATGCCCTGATTCCCTACCCTGAGCCTTCTAGCCAGCCAGGATCATAGACGCCCTGTATCTGTTGTTATTATTTACTGGTGTTTTTAAAGTCTAGAATTTTTTTTACCAGCTCAGGTTCCCATGACCAACTGTATCTTTTTTTTTTTTTTTTTGGAGAGGTTTTTGCTATAGGGCGCGTGCGCTCGCCAGACAGACAGAGAGAGACAGAGAGATAGAAAAGTCTAGATGGGATTTTTTTTACCAGCTCAGGTTCCCATGACCAACTGTATCTTTTGAGATGTAACTTTAATTTTCACTTTTACTTCTCAATCTAATTCAAGTTTACACCACTTACTTGAAATGATATTTACCAGGTTCAATTAATTTCTGTACAGTACTTCCTGTTGTAATCGCATATACATTTTTCCTTAACCCCTTATCCTTAAGATGCAATGGTAGGCCACACTTAAGTTACGTATAATTTGATTTGGTCTCTTTATACAGTGGGAAATACCCCTAACTGGAAACTAGAATCGTATTTACAAATGTGACTGAATCAAAGGCCAAGATCTTCAAAACTGATCACAACAGCCCAGAACAGCCCAATATAGTTATAAGCATCCATTGTAGTACTAAATCATATTTCTAAGTATGACTGTTCCCCAATTTATAATAGGGTACAACCCAATAAACCCATTATAAGTCAAAAATATCGTTAAGTTGAAAATGCATTTAATAAACCTAACCTACCAAACATCATAGTCTAGCCAGCCTTCCTGAATAGAGCTCAGAACCCTTATGTTAGCCTATAATTGGGCAAAATCATCTGGTGACATAGCACATTGTAGAGTATGTTTACCCTTGTGATCGTGTGACTGACCGGAAGCTTCAGCTTTCTGCTGATGCCTAGATCACAAGAGAGTTTTGAAGCAGGCCAGGTTGAGGTTTAGCAGGGCTGCAGCCATTTTGAAATTAAGAAAGGCCTCTCATGAAAACAAGCTGACCAAGTGCTGAGTCATGGGGAGGTCTGTTTGAGGAATGGTTAGATGAGAAATCAGGAAGATGGACCTGCAGTAAAACAGGAATCAGGATCATTACTCAGGGGAAGGTGACTGACTGATCGTAGCGAGGAATGAATTGTGACCTTGTATCTATAAATACTGAGCACATGCTGAGCTTTTCGAGACAGTTTGGTTGTACTTGCTGACTATCTTTCTGTAACCTGGTTACAGAAAAAGCTCCTCCAGCCTCTGCCTCTCATTTCATCACAGCAGCTGAAGTAGTCAGACTTAGTTTGCCTATAATGGCATCATACCACAAATATCTAGCCCAGGAAAAGATCAAAATTCAACATATGGTTTCTACTGAACACATATCACTTTTGCACCACTAGAAAACAAAAATAATCCTAAATCAAACCATCTTAAGTCAGGGACAATCTGTACAAATATGGCCTCAAATCCTATTTACTTCCTCCAAAGCTCTATAGACCATTTAAAAAGTTTTTCCCCACTGAGCCCATGTCTCCTTTTCAAACATATAAGCTTTTGCAATTTACATTAGTAATTATTAGTATGCTTCTTAATTAGTATGCTTCTCTTTCCTATTTTATTATTCTATTTTCTCTTAATGTTTTATTGCCTTTCCCCTTATTTTGTGAGAATTCACTTCAATCCAGCAGCCTTTCTCCACATACTGATAAAATTATTTATAAATATGAGTTCTAACTATTCTTTCTGACTATTTAAGTAGCTAACAAAATTACTATACATGCATATACATGTGAATACACAATGATATCAGATTTTCTTTGAAGTCCTTGAAGTGTTTTTTCCTCTGTTGATCAGAGAAGGAAGTCACTATTTGCACATATTTTCTCAAATAAACTAAATTCACTTTAGTATTTGGGTGATTTGCAGAGAGAGCTCATACCAAGATCTATTGGGAAGAAAACAACTTTTTAATCCTTTAGTCTCATAACTGGACTTCAAATCCCTCTTTCACATTTGTTAATGCAGGCCTTCTTTCAAGGCTAATGTTCTTTTTTTAGTTTGTTTATGTATTAAGTTCATGAGAGAAAGGTAGCAAAAGAGACAAGCATCCTCAGCAGGATCTCATGCTATGATCTATGTCCAGACTTCCCAGCCAGCAATGATCACAGGCAAGTGCTGGTCCAGACAGGTACAGTCTACCCAGGAGCTGAATCTTGATTTTCCATGTGGTTTCCAGCATTGCAATGCATCAGACACCTCTGGGATACCGTGGCTGAGCCTCAAAGCTGATATTTATTTATGTTTTGAGAGAAATTTTTCCTATAGGGTTTGTGCACTTGCTGGAAAGACAGACAGAGACAGAAAGTGAGAAATCACCTCCAGAGGGGATGGTCATGCTGCAATCCCCTCCCTTCCATTCTCTTCCAGGGTTTTGGGCACGCATGCTTGGCATGAGTTTCAAGCTGCTGAGTCTAGGACTTGAACCGTGCTCAACCATGTGGAAGTTCAGCACTGTAACTACTTCTCTACCTGCTATCCTGAAAGTTGCTATTTTTAATGCACAGGTTTAATAGTGTTGCTTTGCAACCTGAAATAGCTAATTCTATATTCAAGGATTTCAATAATACGATCCTACCTTTCTGTTGTGCCTGTAATTACTTCCCTTCGGTTCTCATGTGTACTCAAGACAAGCCAGGTCTCATTTCCTTGCCTTCACTCACCCTGCTCATTGTGCCTTGAGCACTCCTTGCCTATCTCTATTTACCTGGGTAATCCTGCCTGCCTTCATAAACTGAGTGCCATTGTTCTCTAAAAGGACTCTCTTAGTCCTCACAGTTAAGAGGGAATAATTCTCAGTAGCTAAGGTTATAAATATAATATGAACACACACAATTACTGTTGCCACTGCCTTAACAAAAGTTTATTTCCTAATTTTGATATTAAGCCCAAATGTAGGCATCTCTCTGCCCTTCAAAATTGCGTTAGTAGGCTTGAAAAAGAGAACACAATAGAGTATGAAAGACGAACAGCAGGTGAGTAGCTTCTTAGATTCAGTCCATTTCGTTAAACACACAATATTCTGTTCTGTCTGAATAATCATGTTCCCCATCCCAATTGAGTGGAAATAAAAATTGCTGCTTAATTAACACCATGATAACTTCAGGGCACTACTTAATATCTATTGTCAGGGATGTTCTATATTTTTGTTAAGCATTTTTAAAAACAACAAATCAATCATGGTTAAAATATATATGATATTGCTATAAGTGTGTATTGTTCTAGCTCTAAAAACAGAAAAATAGAGCTACTACTAAATCTTCATAAAAATATTAGCGGCTTCTGTTGAAATGTAAAAGGCAGCACTATTTTAGTCTCGGAGAAATATTTGTGTCAAGAATGAACTCCTGACTCAAGAAGAAAAACTGTCTTTGGCTTATGTCAACATCATGAAAGCTCCAGCTAAAAGCTAGGGAAGAAAAAGTAAAATCCATGTATTTTATACATAATTTTTATTCTAATATCTTTGGGTATTCTCTGGAGATGCTCCTGCCTGTTAGACTTATTTGCATTTTACTTTGGAACCTCTTTATACCTCCATATGATGGTTAAGTGTTTTCAGGAAAGCATTTCTAAAAGTTTATATATGCACCAATGCATATGATTATAATCCCTCAATTTACAATATCATACCTACATATGAAGCTACAGAAGTAATAAATGGAGTTTGATTATTCTGATGTCATTTCTAAGATGAAATTTTAGGCCCATCATAATGAAAATGTATATAAATACATATACATAAAATAATGTGCTCATTCTTTTAGGCGACTCATTGCTTCAAGAAGTTAATGGAAAAGTGTGGTTTAGTGCATGCCTATAGTCTCAGACACTTGGGAGTCTGAAGCAGGAGAATCACAACACAAAGTACCTATCTAAAAAAAACAAAACAAAACAAAATAGATACTACATAGATGCCACATAGGGAGGAAATGAATAACGCGAATGGGGTGATCAACTCTGAAAGTTTTAGAATAAATGGCCAAAAGTTTGTTGCTATTCTTCCCTCATCGAGGTAAGAATCAGCGTTATTTCCTGGAATCTAGGTGGGCTATGACTGACTTGTAACCAATAGAATGTAGCAAGAGTGACAAAGTTAACTTGGATCACAAAGGGTGATCCATTTTTCCCCTTATTTTCTGGAACTATTACATCATGTCTGGAGCCTCACCCACAGTGTAAGAAGCCAGTCAGTCCAAAGGACACCACACTGTGAGGAAGCTAATCCACCTGAAGAGGCCATGTATCAATTCTCTGGTAGCCTTTCCTAGGCATTAAGTACTCCTAGTCCTGTTGCCAGGATAGGAATGAACAAGTCTTTGTATGATTCCAGCCTCAAGCCATCAATCACCTACAGGCTTTGAGAATTCTTACTAGAAGAATCGAGGGGCAAAGACAAGAGCTCCTCCTATGCCATTTCCAAATTTCTAAGCAATAAGCCCATGAACAAATGCAATTTTTGTTTGTTTTTAACTCACCCAAATTCAAAATGGTTAATTAATGTAGAAATTCTTCTTACAGTATCAAGTAATGTTAAGTTTAAGTCTACAGAGTGTAGAAGTCCTGAAACACTATGGTTTTTCTGAACTCAGCTCATCACCTAAAGGGTTGGGAATGAGAAAATCTTTGATATTTTAACTATTACTGGAAATGTAGATTCATAAAAATGGGCTAAAATGTAAAAATACAATCTACTGAATTAGCCTATGCTACGTGACAGCTCTCAGCTGTGACCCTTAAAAAATAGGATTTCAAAAGAAACAATATAATAATTAAAAGCAATATGATTGTGAATCTTCAGTGGTCAGCTTTTGGGCCTCTCTCTCCTTATCACACTATTTCACCCCCTAGATTTGGCATATTTACAAGATATTTACTCTGTTCTGGTAAGGATATGTTCAGCTCTCAAGTGTAAAAACAAACTAATTCTCAATCTTCATTTGTGAACAGCTCTTTACACGGCTGGTGATTTTGAGTCACAGGAAAATTGTTCCAGTCATTCCATAGCCAGACCAAGAGAACTTTTTTATCTTATCTAGCTCTAATATTAAAGACACATTGGGACCAGCAGTTAGCGTAATGACTGTGTTGCTGGACTATCATGTAGTCGACTGCTGTTCAAGTCCCAGACCTGGTAGCTTACACTCCTACCGGGCGCGTTTGCATGCGTGCCCAAGATCCCGAGAGGAGAATGGAGAAGGGATGGCAGTGTGGCCATCCCCCCTGGAGAGGTGACTTCTAGCTTTCTGTCTCTCTGTCACTCTCTGCCTTTCTGGCGAGTACAGTCACCCTATAGCAAAAACCTCTCTCTCTCAAAAAAAAAAAAAAAAAAAAAAAAAAAAAGACACATATTTCCACATTTTGAAGAGAAATAAAAAGAAAGAACTTAAAGAAATAATCCAATAATCCTGTGAGATATTTTTAAGGGCCAAGCTGAAAGGAAGCTTAGGCAATTTCTGCCCCAGAGCTTTCTGGAAAACTCAGATAAAATCTAAAATTGCACTACAAATTAAGCCAAAGCAAAGCTTCTTTGTATTTCCAGAAAAAAAGAAAAATGTCACACACATAGTTAGATGAGCGTCCAACAATGTCTTGTCAAACTCTTTTGAAAGTTAAATTCTAATATCTTACTATATTATTTTTTTATACTGTATATTAGGTGTCTGGTATATCTATCTAGCTAGCCATAAAATTCATGATATGAATAACCTGTTATATGAAGAATTAGGTGACAACTAAATGTAGATGAAAATCCAGAATTAGGTAGACATTATAACAAATTTCATTTTTTAAGAAATAGAAATTTTATTTTATTGTCAAGGGCTAAAACCATGTTTAATACAAATGAATTTTTAAAATGTATTTTATACATTCAAAGACTATATATCATTACAGCTTGTAAAATGAATTTTCTCAACATGAATACACTGTATTCCAGTTGAAGATATTATCATATACGTTATCATCAACAGATAATTACCCATTTTTTGCATCCCTTAAATGTTTTACTGCTGAGTGAGGCAAGCCAGAATATGAAAGAGAGATATTGTATGTCCCCACTTAATATATACTGAATGTTCTCACTCTATGGCAAAAACTGAAAGATTGGAAGTTATAAAAGCATGGAGAACAATTGCAGATACTAGAGACAGTGCGGGAGGAAGGTGGAAAATGGCAGAAGGAGAGAGGAAGAAAATAAAGTAGAAAAGCAAATTTTAAAATACTAAAGTAATGTGTTTTGATTCAAATTAAAATATCACCCCATTTCATATTTTTGACCCCCAGAAGGATAAAGGAGGGGATGAAGTATAATTTATTGTATAATAAAGATAATAGATTTTGGCCAACACAAAGTGAAACAATTAGCACAAAAGCTGCTTACTGTCCCCTGTAATATATAAATTCTGTACAGTTAGTATAATTCATAGTGTTTTTAAGTCTTTTTGTTTTAAGGAATGAGAAGTGATAAACAAATTCCTCTTCTGGTTTGAAATGCATTTAATTATTTCTAGTAATAGTATTTCCCAAGCGAATCAACATACTTATTGATCAGTCTGTTTAAAATGGCTGAGCCAGCTCTGGGTGAGTGTGAGTCTACGTAATCATACTCTTCATCAAGACTAATGCAAACTAAATGATGTATAATGATTGAGTGTATAAATAATACTACTTTTAAAAAGGAAATAAAATATCAGCATTATCTTTCTCCACAGATATATTCTTTGTACTATCAGTGTATTGTTTATTTTTCAGAACTATTCTTTAGCAACAGCATAGTGTCTGTTTGTATTTAAATAATATTGAAATACATAGGGAAAAAATGGGAAAATTAGTCACTCAGTCATCAAAAAATGTAGTTTCTTCTACTGAGAGTAGCTGCTATTGAAATAATCATTGCTCAGCTAAAAATGTCATGATGTAAGATGAGCAAAATATTAAAAGTGAAAGAGCAAAAATTTAAAGGATCTGGAAAGAACTTAAGGAAGACAGAAATGAAACAGAGATGGAGCCTGAAGGAGGGAGCAGCTTTCATTTATACCTGTCACTTTAACGTTTTGTCTGAAGACACTTAACAGCTAGGGGGAGGAGGGCAGTGGGAAGCGGTGTACTCAATCAAAAAGTTATAGCTTTCTAGCTTTAGGTATCAGTGGATGGTCTGGGGCTTTTTGGGTGGCTGGAAAGTGAAAGAGAAGAAATTAGATTTGTGGTTATAAGCTGTTTTTCCTGAAGGAAATACCCCAAGGATGGGGAATTTGGAGATGTGAAGGGAGGTCACAGTTTCAGGCCCATAGAATAGTCAACAGATGGTAGTGATTATTGGTATTATTAATAATTTCTTATGGGTTCTGTCTATCACAAAATGTCAGCCAGGCATTTGTAGACTTGAAGAAAGATGAAGTATGACATACATATTTATAATGCTGCAGGTAAGAATGTAGTGTTTTTATTTTTATTTTTTAAATGGTATGTTATACAAAAAAAAAAATACAAAAAAATCACAAAAAAGGTATAGCTTACTTCACCAAGTAGTTGTATCACAATACAGCTCTGCCCTGTTCACATAAATAACCATCATCTCACCTTTCTAGTCACCACTACCTTGTGCTTATCTCATAGTTTATTATGATATCTTTTATGTCTCTTTTACTTTACATATCCTCCATTATTTTCTTTAAAATTTTATCAGTTAACAGAGTATTCGCCCTATAAAATGTTAAGGTCTCGGGTTGGCCCCATTACACAGAAGTTAAGTGCTCTACACAGAAAGCTGGATTCTACATGGCCAACCACAGTTCCAGTCATGGCCCAGTGGCTTGGGAAGCATTCCAGGTATGTTGGCCTGTGTACCCCAAATTCTGATAGCATGGAGAAGTGGAGGAGACAGGACTGCAGCATAATTGTTTCCCATTGGGAATTTCTCTCTTTCTCTTTCTCTGGAATGTGCATGTGCCCACGTTTTTCAAAAATGAATTTTACATCGCATGTCTTTCTGACATGCTTTTCTTTTTTTCCCTTTATTTTTATCGTATTTCTTTGATTTACATATAATTATTATACATCTTTGTGGGGTACAATGTGATTTTACAAAGCATGCATGCAATTTGTGATGATAAAATCTAGGATATAAACTTATTCATCATTTTGAACAAAGAATGTTACATTATTTTGGGTACCTTCACTATTTGTTCTATTATGTTTTTCGGGGGGTGGAGTGAAGAGATGGTGGTATGTATTAGATCAATAATTCCCCTTCTTTTTAACTCTGCATGGGGCGGAGTGAGAATTTGTGAAAACATGCTTTTTTTCCCCCTGTATTTCTTCCTTGTAGTACTCTGGTATTATATTTGATTTTCTTTTGCTTATTTTTATTTGTAATTAATTTTCCCAAATGTTTAGAAGAAGGTATAATTTGGGATAACTTTTCTGATAGAATTCCCTCTTCTGTTTTTTTCTACAGAAAGTAATGGTCTCTTGTCTTTGAGACCCCTGACTCTATTCTGTCCCCCGCTTTTATTTAAAACTTCTAGGTCTACCATCTCCTTTTCCCCCCCTTTGTACTCAGTTTGATAATTTCTCTTCACTTTGGACCCTAAACTGTAAAAAACTTGAATAAGTCAGTTTAGGGAAATCACAGGGGAAAACATTTCTAGTATTCATTATTATCATGTACCTTATTGTCATCACTTGCCACTGGAAAAGACAAATATTCCCAACTCTCCTGTTTTAGCTGATTTTTCTCAGATTGGCCTCTTCAAACTTTTAGTCATTGCCTCAGTGGACATTTGGGGGTTCCTTCCTTTCTTTTACTTATCTTTTTTTTTCATTTGTTAATTTATTTGATGTCTTCTGGAAAACATGGAATATTTCTTCTTGTAGATAAATGAATTTTTAGTGCTTATCACCCTGTCCTCATCCACATAGTAGGAGAACAGATGTCAGTTAAATTATTTAATACAAATATCATATAGAATTTGGAGTTTACTATTTATGCTGCTACATTTTTATAATTATTATTTTTAATTGACACATAACTGTACATATTTTCTATACAAATGCCACATGTAACGATCCAATTGGACTAATTAGCATTTTCATCACCTCAGATGTTTATCATTACTTTGTATTGAGAGTATTCAAAATCCTGTCTTCTGCTACTTTGAAATATATGGCAAGTTATTATTAACCATAGCTACCCTAATGTGTATGCTGTATAACGCTAGAACTTATTCCTCCTATTTAGTTTCATATCCCTTAAGCAATATCTCCCTATTCCTTCTCTCCCCTACCCTTGTAGCCTCTAGTAACTACTGGGTAGCTATCCAAGGGAAAGAAAATCAGGATGTTGAGTACCTCTATGTTCATTGCAGCATTATTCACAATAGCCTCGATTAAGGAATCAGCCTACGTGCCCATCAAAAGGTAACTGGATTAAAAAAGAAAAAGAAATATGGTATATATACAGTGTAATACTATCCATTCATTACAGAGAATAAAATATTGTCATTTGAGGCAACATGGATGAGCCCGAAGGACATTAAGTGAAATATGCCAGGTGCTGAAAAAGAAATACCACACATTCTCCCCAGTCTTAATCAGATTGTTCTGGAGCCCAGCCGAGAACACCAACACAAAGCCTGCTGGCCATGAATGGCTGCCATGATCAGTCATCCTGCTTTTTATTTGGGACTATAAAATGGATGAGTTACCCAAAGATAGATGTAGCATATTTCCATCATTTCAAACTGATGCATCTCTAGGTATAGTGTATGTTAATTATTCTGTTCAGTGTGTGTTCTCTCAATTATTTTAGAGAAGTATTTGAGAGAAACACATCTACCTGTTGGTCATGTGGCTTCATTATACTAAATTATCTTTAATCTTAAAATTTTTATTTTAAATGATCTTCGTATATTACAGTGTGAGAATGCTTCCTTTACTCAAAAAGCATTTTGCTTAGTTCCTACATAGCAGCAGAGAACAGAGGAAGCACTAGTATTTCCTTTTTACAATGTACAGAAAATTTAGACTAGCTTATTCAAGCACAGTGAGATCTTTGATATAGTAAATGAGAGTTTTTCTATTCTCTGAATAGTATCTGATAACCAAAAGCCAAAGTTAATAATGGCAATAGTCTTCTCTATCACATCTATCACCACAAATATAAACACACAGAGTCACATACACATACATATAAACCACCCGTGTCAGTTATATGCTGCTGTTTAAAAAATTACTACAAAACTGAGAGCAGTACAACCAGCACTGATTATCTTACACTTTCTATGGATCAGGAATCTGGAAATGTGTTGGATGGGCCCTCTACTCACTGGCTATATATCAAGGTGGTGATTCATTGTAGGGGGCCCAAGGCTCAATTTACTTACTTCCAAGCTGACATAGTTGATGGCAGGCTACAGTTCCTTGTAGGCCATGAGACTAAGGGCCTCAGTTCCCAGCTGGCTCTTGGCTGGAGGCTGCCCCAAATTCCTTGCCATTTGGCCTTCTTCAATATGGCAAGTCAAGAGGACAAAAGAGTGTTAGTGGGCCAGCCCATAGTGAAGCAGTTAAGCACTGTGTTAGGGAGATAGATCCTACATGGAAGGATGCGGATGCGGTTGGAATTCTGACCTAGTGACTTGAAATATAAGTGGGGTGTGTGTGTGTGTGTGTGTGTGTGTGTGTGTACATGCCCCAAATCCTGATAGGATGGAAAAAGGGAGGAAAAGGGATTGTGGTATGATCACACCCCATTTGGAGGATGCTTCCCCCCGCACCCCTTTCTCTGTCAAGTGCATGTACCCCTGGCAATGAAATCAATTTTAAAAACTCTGCCATCAAGATGAAATCATATTCCTCTGTAACCTGCTCTCAGAAATAATGTTGCATTGACCTTCTCAAGGAGATTAAACAACCTTGTCAACCTTGTTCTACTGGTTAAAGAAAATCACTAGGTCCTGCCCAAACTCAGGGATGTGAGTTGCACGAAATTATGTATTCTAGGAGACGGAGATCTTTGGGAAGGCTTCAGATTTCTGCTTACCACACTTATTATAGAGAGGGACTTGCTAAGAGCTAGCCAAATCAGTTCTGCCATCCTCGGCAATTACTTAATTTAACTAATTGAATTTCCAGAAACAGATACTGAGATGGAGTTTGGGAAGTAAGGTATTCGTTAAAGGGCTCCATCAGGTGGTAGCTAAAGGGTTCCGATGAAAGAGAAAATTAGTTTTTGATTGCCTCCATTACCCCAGTCTTTTCATATGAAATAAGATTTTTGATATGGCACCTTGAAGTGTGTAGATCCAACAGTTAAATGTATGTGTGTTTTGTTTCTTAAATTTCCATAAAGGATTCAATTTCAACACAAAAGTTGGAAAACCAATTGAAACTAAATATAGCTAAGAGAACAGCTGTTTCCCTTCACTTTTTCATTAGATCACACTTATTAGTCCTCTGTCCACGTGGAATATTAGTTTTAATTTTGAATTCTCTAATATGATACTAAATTTTGTTACCTACATGTAAGAGTTTAATACTTGTTCATGCTGGCATCAGAACAGAATTAAATGCAACAATATATGGGAATTGTTTGAGTCACAGCAGATGTTCCCTTTACTAGGGGAAGGATGGAGTCAGACCTTGGCTGTTCACTGAGGTTCAGTGCTGCTATGAGGACAACCTGAACTGTCCATTTCAGTATTACGTAGCAATCAAAGGTATGAAATGGCTATAGATAGAATTTTCTTAGAAAAATTGACAATTCTCTGAGAAAAACAACTTCCTATTTTTTTAAATGTTACAATGAAGTATGCAGACTAGTTTATGAGCATAGTATTGATTTCTTAAATCCTTATATCTAATATAAAATTATATTTTTAAGATTTAGCAATGGCATAGGATTACCAAATGTAGACCATATTATATTTTGGATTACCTAAGCTATGTTTCTCTACGATGATAGCTTTATTTAATTTTGTCTGAAAACAAAGACCTTTTACCTTAGGTAACAGGAATACAATTCTGTCAATTTAAAGCAGCATGTGAAATAAGGCATTTGCCTAATTCTATGTACTGCTATTTTTTTTCCTCTAGAGGTAAGTATAAAATGATATATGATAGTCTATTATATGCTTGTTCAGTTATAAAAGCATTAAAATCAGAAAGTGGAAAACAAGGAAGCAATATCTGCTCACTTGGCCCCGGCATGCCCATCACATTATGGTCTCATAAAAACTCAGAAATACCCAAAAGGTTGTACTTGTTTTTGTTTTTATGTTTGCCTTAAAAAAAATAAAGTATGAAATTGAAATTTATCTTACAGTTTACTTGAGCTTGTCTCTTCTAATAGAGCAATCCTAATATGGAGAACATTTTTCAATATGTCAGATTGTCCTGCCAATAGCTATGCTTAGACAATATGCTATGGGGAATAAAAAGAAGAGAATTAATGCTATTATCTGCTCTTCATTGCCTTCAATGGCCATTTCTCTGTCTAAGTGTATACCATTAAATAATATTTCAACACAATTGCTTGCAGGAAAATGTGCTGATGTCCATTCAAAATTATAACCAAATCCACATCTTTAAAATTAACCTAATGACCCTACTACCTGTCCATCTGTTAGCAAAAGTAAAGGGAATTAAAAAACTAGAACTCAAGCGTATGAAAGTCATGGCACTGCCCTTCCTTTATCTCTCCTTCCACACCTGCTGGCACTAAATAATGGAATTCAATTAGACCGAACATTTGATGTGTGCATTCTATCCACACTGCACTGTGCTAGGCACTGAAGGGGATTCAAAGATGAGTGAATCTCGTGATCTTAGTTTGTGAGGACTAGAAAAGTCTGTATATATTAGAATATATTAGCACGATGTAATTGTCATACAAAAAGTTTATAGAAAGGCTGATGGGAAGTCAAAAAGTAAAACCATACATTGTAAAAATAAGAAAATTCTCATGGAGAGGTTGGGAATTAGACTGAACTTGGAGTTAGTGGAGAGAGTTGCAATTCCTGAGAAAAAGAGAATTGGGCAGTTTTGTAGGGAAAAAAAATGTAGTAAGCAAAATAATGGAGCTGTGTGATGGGATGGTTTGCTTAGGAATGACCATGCCACCCATCGATTGGGAAACTGGACCAGGTAGGAATGTGGGAGGGCAACAGAAGTTAGTGTCAATGACCTCTGTCAAGGTGATGGATAACCAGGAAAAACAGAGTAATAACTTACCTCACAAAAATGATACCATTTAAAGTTTTCTTAACAGGGAAATGATGATGTGATAACCAGCACTCTATATAACTCCCAGTGGGAGGGTACTAACACTCGTTAGTTCCCTTACATATTGTACCACAGGGCATCTGTGTAACTAACAGAATATTGCAGAAGGGATGCATACCACTTGCAAGGTTATAATATAAAACATACTGTGGTTTTCCTCGTCTCTTTCTTTCTCTCCCTTTCTTATCTCTCCTTCCTGAGAATCCATGTCTTGAGAAGCACTGTGGAGGGGCATACATGATAGAGGACTGGAGCCTTCTACCTAAAGCTAAATTAGTGACCTCAAAAGCAAATTATCAACTATAATCAAGTCCTTAGATACTACAGTCCCACTTCACAGGTCAACTATAACCATGTGAGAGACCCTACATTGCAATTGCTAGCTAGAACTCCCTCTTCGTGTACAAACCTCAGAAACTGTGCAATAAATGCCTGCTCGTTTTAGGGTGTTAAGTTTGGGGATAGGGACCAGCAGATGGCATAATGGCTATGTCGCTGGACTCTCAGGTAGTCGACTGCGGTTCGAGTCCTGGACTCAGTGGCTTAAACTCACACCGGGTGCGTGTGCGTGCGTGCCCAAGATCCCAAGAGGAGAATGGAGGAGAAGGGATTGCGATGTGGCCATCCCCCTTGGGGGAGTGGGGGTGACTTCTAGCTTTCTGTCTCTATCTCTCTCTTTCTTTCTGGCAAGCACATGTGCCCTATAGCAAAAACCTCTCCAAAAAAAAAAAAAACCAAAAAAAGTTTGGGGATGATTTTTTTTTATGCAGCAATAAACACAAGCAGACTTACGAAATACTGTGAAAAGTAAAAGTATAGTACAAGTATATTTTTGGGCAAAAATTCTAAATCTGTGTATAATTTTCTCAATAAGATATTTTCCATGAACTTTTTGAAAGCCCCTTGTAAGTATCGCAATGATGGACAGACTTTTTGGCATAAATTACTCATATGGCACTAGGATTTTAGGTAGAGGAGAAAGCTATAAAAAATAGATGAATTTTAATAAGTTGCTATTTACCAAGCTTCATGCTGTGTACTTTTAATGCATTTTCTCATTTAATGTCCCAGGTAATCCTGTAAGGGAGATACTATTTGTTCTGTTATTTTATAGAAACTCAGTTAAGCAACTTGCCCAAGATCACATAGCAAATAAGTAATGAAACAAAATTTAAGTCCTTACCTATTATAACTGTTCAATGAATAAATGAATAAATACATGGGAGCACATAAGTTATTACAATCCCCTAGTAATTTTCTTTTTTGTTTTGCCTTTTTAAAATGTGGGATGATTTTAATTCATCCTAAGAACTTTTGGGAAGTATTTTCCCAATAAATCAAAGAAAGTTTCCCGAGAAAATATGGTTTGGTTCACTGGTCCAGATATAGTTGAAGATTTCGTAGTGCAAATTTTTGCAAACTCTATCTTTAAACTATGTTTCTGGACTTTTTTTTTTTCTTTTTTTTTTTTTTTTTTTTTTTTTTTGGTATCTGTGATTTCTGACAAGTGCTTGCTTTTGACCTCTTTTGAGTTTTGAAGTAATAAAAACATAGACAACCACTCTGGTTCAAAGTTAGGACTCCTGAACTGAGATTCATTTCAACATAGTTAAAAATAAGTCTTAGAAAGGAGATCTAAATAAGGTTGTGATAAACACTAAAATGGAGGAAAAGGGAGGTAAAAAACAACAGCAAACACTAACATCATCTACAAACTCAGTTTATAAGATAAATATACAGCTAAAGCTACTAAGATAAACCTAAAAACCTGCAGACTGTCTGAAAGTGTTTTAAGAGGCAATATAGCTTAATGGTTAAGCGCATAGGCACCCAAGTTAACCTGCCCGGGTTTAGGTCCTAGCTCTGACCACATATAAATGGGCCATATGACCTAAGGAAGTTATTTACCCTTTTTGTTTCATATTGAAAAGGGGGCGGCAATTGTGCTTTACTCAGAGTTGTTGAGAAAATAAAATGTCAAAGCACTCATAGTGTTTTCACAGTGACTAGCAGAGACAACCCGCTGCATACCTATTAACTATTACCAGTGTTATTTTGTGTAACTCCTCAATGTGTAACTCACCAGATCCTGATAGCTTGAGGCAAGGTAAGGGAGGTAGGAACAGCATTTCCCAGGGAGCTCTGTTGGTTTTTAACCTTAGGTAACGTGAATACAGTAGATTCCTGAACAAGATACAGATTGATAGAGAAATACAGTGCCCAAAGGAGAGGACTGCAGGTCTATCAGTAAGACTACGTGAAAAATCATTATCAGTAATCAGTTGTAACTCTAAGAAACAAGGTGAGAGCCATTCTTCCTTAAATTTTATACCCAAAGTGTTGTATTTGCCTCACCCTAGTCCTGGACTTTTGATATAAAAATGTAAAGTAAACATAAAGTGGGTTTCTGAGAGATTGGAACATTCCTGCTACCCTCTAAAGGAAAAGCAGAACAACAATTTTGCATTAAAAAAAATCCACTTAATAATCTTATGTCATATGTTTCCTGTTCATTTTGTGGTGTTTTTTCCTCTTGTCATTTTCAGCAGATAAGAGTTGTGATTCAGAAAGAGTTGTATTTCTGTATTTTATTATATGATAATAAAAAAAAATAAGTTGATGCAAATTGTTTGCATTTTATTTTAAGAAATCTTTCCTGGTTACCAGACATGATGGTCCCAAACATAACTACCTGGAAAAGGTGCCTAACTGCAGAGGCAACATACATGAGAACAATATTTCTCCTCTAGGCAGAGTTATTCTAGCCAACTGTTAATTTCCAGTGTTGATTTCCTCCATGCTATTACTGATGTAGAATATCTATTCTTCACTGGAAGATAAGTATTTGTATTTCTAAAATACTGAGTCATCAGGAAAGTCATGACTCATTGTTGCAGAGAAAAACAGAAAAATATGTCATTCCTTTTCTGATAACCTAAGATTATGTATCCAGGCCAGCAGGTGGCATAGTGGTTAAGGCGTTGCTCTCCCCCTCTCCCCCATAACTGACTGCAGTTTGAGTCCCAGACCCGGAGGCTTGAAAATCATGGTGGGCACATGTGCATGTATGCCCAAAATCCTGAGAGGAGACTGAAGGAGAAGGGGTCATATGTGGTCATCCCCATAGAAGGTGATCTCTCACTTTCCCTCTCTATCTCTCTCTGGCGAGTGCACACACCCTATGGCAAAAGCCTAAGGAAAAAGAAAACAAAAAATATATCAATGGAGAGGAAAGTCTACTTAAAAATATATATATATATAAAAATTATTTTGTTCATTGTTAAAGCAAGATATATAATGCAGTTTGAAATTTTTTATTAAGAAAACATCTTTCTGGGAACCAGCAGTTGGCGTAATGGCTATGTCACTGCACTCCCACGTAGTTGACCGTGGTTTGCGTCCCGGACCCGGTGGCTTAAAACTCACGCCGGGCACGTGTGCATGTGTACCCAAGATCCCAAAAGGAGAATGGAGGAAAAGGGATTGCGGCATGGCCATCCTCCGGGCGGATGATTTCTCGCTTTCTGTCTCTCTGTCTCTCTCTGTTTGTCTGGCGAGCGCATGCGCCCTTTAGCAAAAACCTCTCCAAAAAAATAAAATAAAATAAAATAAAATAAAATAAAACTTTGAATCAGGCTGGGCATCCTTAAGGCTAACAAATGATAAAATAATGAAAAGATGAATAAAAGTTAGGAAATGTATTATGTTTTTATTCCTACAACAGTAGTGTTCATAGGAAGCATTGATTGAAAGACTACATGAGGCTTGATGTTAAGTATTTTGCATGCATTCTCTTGAAACATTCTACCATACTATGGAGGTAGGTACTGTTATTATTCTCACATTAGAAGTGTAGGGACTAAGATTACAAAACTTTAAGCAATATGCCCAGTCTATATAGTTATAAGTAATGATTTCTGGAGTCAAAGTCAGCCTTCTTTGATTATTGAGCTTGTACAACCAACCAACAAGTTATATTTATCCCACTATTTTGAATTAATGTATTATTTTGATTCCTACAACAAGCTTATGAGATATCAAGTAACAAATGCAAAAACTTAAGAAAGGTTAAGGGACAACTCTAGACACATGCCTACTATTCAAACCCAAATTTGATTATATTGGTGGCTAAAGGTATATAAAAAAAATGCACTAAAAATCATGTACTTTCAAAGTACACTGTTTCCCAAACAGAAATCTCTGATCTCTCTGCTTTGCTAAAAGAATGTTCTCAATTTTAAGCCAAATTAAATATATACTTTTGGGATGTTTTCAGTACTTACCCATTTTTTTTTCTCATTGAGTACATTTTATATTTATCATGTGAGTTCAAGGTACTGGTTACTGATGAACTCAATAAAAACATTTATAAAATTAGAGAATCAACATTTAGTTACTTTTATTCCAAAAGGAACAAAAAATGCCCCAAAATGTAAAAACATACAGAGTAAAAGAGAGTATGTTTCTCACATTGATTTAACATTAGTTTATCTTAAAACCTGCAAGCTATATTGGCTTTTGCATGGTCTTATGCTGCTTACCATACATTGATCAGGGTCATGAATCTATCTTTTGAAAGAAAGACCTAGCATCACTGCAATTGGGAACATTCAGGGACAATAGGAACTAGAGAACTGAAGAGATTATTCTCCAAATGAGCGATGACAAGATTTGGCTGAGATGAGAAGGGGGTAGATTAGTAATAGGAGACAAATGGCACCCTTCTCTCCTTTTCGTCGTGATGATTTCCCTTTTGCACATCAAATGTCATATTTTTCTTTCTTTTTCTGAACTTGGAAGGACCAAGAAGTCTGTACAGAACACTTGGCTGTGGCTGACAGATGAATGAAGAAACAACCTCCTTCCCGGGGATGTTAATTGACTTACAGTCTACTATCAGCAGTAATCCTGGCAGAAATGGTCCAGACACATGAGCCAACATTCCCGGATTTCTGCTTTCCCTAGAATTATAGCTTTTTTTTTTATTATTTTATTTTAACTTCAGTTTTGTTTTGTTTTGAATATTGGCAGAGGATGTGCGCATTTCTTGGGGAGAGATGGAGGGAGGGGAAATGAGAAAGTACCCCTCGTGGGAAATGATCACACCATACTCCCTTCTCCTCCATTTTCCCCTTCCTGTTGGGATTTTGGGCACATGTGCATACACACACACACACACACACACACACATGAACACACACATGTACACACACACACGTGCGTGAGCACACACACGCACACACACACACACACACACACACAGTGTCTTTTTTCAAGCCACCAGGTCAGAAGTTCGAGTGTGTAGTCAGCCATGTGATATTTAGCTGTCTTAACCACTAACTGCAGCCTGGCCTTTAGCTCGTTTTAATAGTTAGATTCAAATTTCAAACTATACATTGCAATATGAGACTACATGATATATAACTTTAAAGTTCTTCTAACCTATTTAAAAATTAGATTTCTAGCAAAAGTTAAGACACATGGATTTTCTGTGTAAGTTAATATCATATTCCAAATGTCTATCTGAAATGGCAATGTCTTTCTCCCTCCTACAACCATGCCAGACAAAACAATAGATTGTTCTCCTCATTTTCTTTTAAGCCTGGGTTAGGTAGTTATAGCAACACTGCATATTCAACAGAAGAGAGTTTGAACATAAGACTGAACTGGCGAAATAGAATTTTATGACTTTTGAGTAAAACATTACTGATTTTTTTTTTTTTTTACTATGCGTTGTTTTCCCAATTTAAACAGTTTACTTTCTTTTGAGTTGTTGATAGGTTCAGTAATATGTTAAAATATTTTCTTGTTTGTTTCTTTAAATGAAAACATAAACTTTTCTTCCTTCCTCACCCCTCTGGAATTGGAAAATATTTGAGAATATTGTTATTTTATGGCAATATTTTATTTTAAGCATTATTTGTATAAGTTCAGTAATGCTTGTTGCATTGATTCAGAAATAGGAAATACTCATTATTGGACAGGGCTTTGACTGGAATGTCATATCTGAATATTAATCAGAAAACGATGGAACTAGGTTGGAGCTGAAGTAAGCCAACAGAAGCTTTTAGAAAGAAGGCCTGGTACCATAAATATTTCTGCATGGCAGAGAGGATTAGAGAAGATATATCAAAGAATTTATAGCATAAAGTAACCTGGACCTTTCCAGCCCAGCATTGTAATCAGTAGAGACTGCAAAAGAGCAACCACACCAAAGGATTATTTTGTGAAAGACTTTGAAGGAAGAAAAAGAGACTGATCTTTGCTAGCCGATGGTATATCACAGAATACTTGGGCAGGGCTGAATTGAGAAGGTTTATGTGTGACTAATGTCCTGGGCATTTGCTTTTCAACAATTTGAGTAGTTGACATGTAAATATTTTCTCAAAAATATTTAAAACCATACTGTTTCTGTTGTTATAGAGTCAGAAACAAAATTATACAAAATTATAAGAAATATTTTGAACATTATCTTTAAAATTCAGTATTTTGAAATTTCAAAATTTGTTTATTAACTGTCAAGAACTATGATGTATGAGTTTAAATTTTTTGATATGTAAAGTAAATGTTTGTGGAAAAGTGTATAAATAAATAAATAAAAGCATGTAAAAAATGTAAATAATATTAAAAAGAAATTAAGAGAAAACTATAAAAAGTAACTTCACATTATTCCCAGTAGAGGCTAAGAGTGGGTCTTAATAGCCTATCTCTTAGGTAGTGGCTGGGGTCCTTCATAAAATATTCAAAAATTGTTTTTATTTCTACCTAAAAATTATTTCCATTTATGGACATGGATTTATCAAACATACTACTGGAACTTGTCAAATGGTTTGTCTCAGAAGAACATAATTAAGTTCACTTCAAACTAACATCTGCCCAACATTAGCTATCCTTGACGCAGCTTTCAGTAAATTTGGGGAAATGCCTGTAGGAGTCACAAATTGCTGGTAAAGGAAAGGAATCAGGGAAGGCTGAGTTAAATGCACAGTTTCACTTTATCTAGCCACAACTTTTTTTACTTTGGAAATACAACCTTGCTGAGGAAGCGTATTTCTGTAGTTGTTTGCGATAACGGAGAAATCTAAGATGCTATTAGCTGTACTTAAATAGCTTCCTACAAGGCCTTGACCATTTCTTTCTTACCTTTCAAATTCTCAGGATGATGCCAGACTCAGTCAGGTTTTGGCAATGGTCCACAAAGCTCCTCCAATTCACCATAATTCTTTCTACCTGAGGAAATAAGGAAAAGAAAAAATGCAGACTAACATTAATAAACAAAATGATATGTTACAGTTGTTTTACAATTGTAAAGAATTTAGAACTAGATGATAAATAGTAACCATTACATAAATTCTACATAGCCAAAGAAATGTGATACTGCAATCTATTGTTTCTTTAATTTTTTAATTTCAATTTCTTTTATACATTCAATCACATGTTACTTAGCTTGCAAAGTGAATATTTCAGCATGTGTACATTTCTCACCAGTCCAGTTGACAATACTATAAAGTTATCTTCAGTAGAAAATTACCCATTTCTGGGAACCAGCAGTTAGCGTAATGGCTATGTTGCTGGACTCCCACGTAGTCAACCGCGGTTCGCGTCCCGGACTCGGTGGCTTAAAACCCACGCTGGGCGCGTGTGCGTGCGTGCCCAAGATCCCGAGAGGAGAATGGAGGAGAAGGGATTGCGGCGTGGCCATCCCCTCTGGGGAGTGATTTCTCGCTTTCTGTCTCTCTGTCTCTCTCTGTCTGTCTGGTGAGCGCACGCGCCCTATAGTGAAAAACCTATCCAAAAAAAAAAAAAAAAAAAGAAAAGAAAAAGAAAATTACCCATTTCTTTGTCCCATAAATGACTTGCCTCTCTAGTTTTCTCCTTAACATCCTTCCTCAGACTCTACTCCTTCATCCTCCCTCTTCCCACACTGTGTCTGGTATTCACAACCATTTACTATGTTTCTATATCCTTTAGTCATTCAGTTTCGGCCACAGAGCGTGGACACTCTGCAATCTATTTTTAAAGAATTTTTAACGACATGAAAAAAATGTTCATTATATCTTTAATCAAATAATGGCATACAATCATATGAACCTATTTTTATAATACTACATTCATGTATAATATATTTTTTATGAACTAGACCATATATTATAAAAATAAAAACATGAATAAAAGTAGTATTAGTAGTAATCTTATGCTTTGAAGTTATAAATTACATGAAAAGTTTTCCTTATTATATTTTTAGTTTTCTATCATGTTATATATTAATCCTAGAATTAAAAACAAACGAAAGCAGTAAAGGTCTCTGAGGCACTGGATGGGCCAGGCGTGTCAGTTCTTCACCAGTTCACTGGTTATGGTTTATCGACATCGACCTCTGCAGAAGTTTGTAAAAATGCAAATTCTAGAGCCGGCCACAGACCCGTTTTCAGCGATGAGTACTGGCACTAGTAATTAAGCAAAAGCATCATAGACATTCTGGGGTCAACCAGATACAGGAAGCCAAGGCTGAGCAACAAAGGCAGGTGCTTAATGCCAAATCCCTAGGCGGCATTGCTGGCGTGAGCCTTAGACGGTGCCTGTACCCATGGCGCCTGCATCAGTGCTTTTTTATTTTTTTTCCCCGAGTGATGTAAGTCCCCAAACTGGGCCGTTTTCGATGCAGTCGGGACAGGATCTATGTCGGCCTGACTTTAGCACTGTTCTGTCTCCTCAATACCCCACTGCCAAGCCAAGACTTCATGACCTCTTTCAAATTTACTTCCTTGCCCATGTCTGCATCTACTTCCCACTGGAGAATATTATGAGAAAACCATCAATTCACAGAATTTCAGAGAGCCACCAGCTATCAGATAATGACAACTCTTTTTAAAAATGTATTTACTAGTTATTATTATTATTTTAAAATTTGCAATAGGGCACATGTGTTTACCAAAGAGAGAAAGCGAGAGGAAAAATGAGAAGGCAAACTCCCAGGTCCAGGACTCAAACTATGGGCAGCCATGTGGTACCCCAACCACCTTGGTACCTGCTGACCCCCAGATTATTACATCTCTTAAAACTGCTGCCTACAAAGGTATTCACTTGAAAGTGTAAAGACCCCAGAATCTCTTCTGTTACTTAGAGACCTGTATTTCACAGACTTTTGAGAAGAGAAGACTTTTGAGAAGAATGTGAAATGATTGAAAACTTAATTTTCTTTTAATATGTTATGAATGTAGAAGAATATATAGTTTGGGATATAAACAGTGAATTTAAAGACTGCGTAATTAAATATACTTTAATTTTTAAAGATAAAATCATCCTTTTTTAAACCAATATTGAACAGAGCAACATGAATCTGATCAACTGACGAGATAAGGGAAAATGAACATTTTGTGACAGAAGACAGATACCATAATTTTTTTTATTTAAATTTCTTATAACAAAGTAAATGTCTATTTTGTAGTTGGAATTCAAACTTAGTTTTCCCGGTATAAAATGTAGGCAAGTCTTGTGCTCTGGGATTCAAGCAGTAGCTCCATTTTGCTATACTATCTCTCCCTTAGGCTAGGATGAGGGACACTAGCATTGAGAGATTCCATAAGACACGGCCCAGTCTAGTTATCCGGCCTTAGGCAAGCATGGATGGACTGCGAGAATAATTGGCAGCTATGTAGAAGCCTTTTTTTTTTTTTTTTTTGGAGAGGTTTTCACTATAGGGCGCGTGCGCTCACCAGACAGACAGAGAGAGACAGAAAGCGAAAAATCACCCCCCAGGGGGGATGGCCACGCCGCAATCCCTTCTCCTCTATTCTCCTCTCGGGATCTTGGGCACGCACTCACATGTGCCTGGTGAGAGTTTTAAGCCACCGGGTCCGGGACGCGAACTGCGGTCGACTACATGGGAGTCCAGCTACATAGCCATTACACTAACTGCTGGTTCCCTAGAAGCCATTTTTATCAGGAAGGTAACAGATAAAGATTTAAAGTGAAAACAAATGACTAGCAGCAAACTAGTGTTTTCTATAGGCACTCAATTGTAGTCAGGCTGGTGGAAGAGATGCTCTCATTGAGATAGGCTGAGAAAACTGAACGAGAATTATGCTTGCATAAGTATTGATATATGAAAGAAAGTCTTGTTTCAGGGTTTTAATTACAGTAATTTAGTTGATTCTAATATTACACAAAACATAGTACTTCCTATTTTCAGGAGTATGCCTATTTTACTACGTTGTTCCACTCTGGCCCCAATTTTCTTCTTTTAGACTGAGATATGATGGGTTCCTATATGATCTGAATGTCCTCTAAACATCTTGTGTTGAGATTCGGTTGTGGCAGGATTAAGAGGGTGCAAACTTAATTTGACTATGGTGTCGAAAGATGGGGCCTTTGGGAGGACATTAGGATTACAGTCGTCAGCGTGGGACCCCCGTGATTGAAGCCTGATGGGATTATTAAGAGACGGAGCAGGACAGGGACACACAGACACAAATGCGTGCTCTCCTGCGTTTTGCCATGTTGTGATGCAGCCGGAAGATCCTTCTCACATGCAGCTCTGAACCTGGGACCCCCAACTGTGAGAGGAGCAAAACTCTGTTCTTACACATCACTCTATTTCAGGTATTTCCTGTCGTTACCCACAGTACGGGCTAGAATAGTCAGGAACATGAAAACAAGACTGATAGAGGAAATACCTAATTGGAAACTTTTAAAGTATGGTCACATAACAGGATTTTGTTTTTAATTTTGCTACAGTGCATGTGTGCTTGCTGGAGAAAGACAGAGAGACAGGGAAGAGAAAGAAAGTGAGAAATTACCTACCGGGGGAATAGCCACGCAGCAATACCTTCTCCTCCATTCTCCTCTCAGGATTTCAGGTATGCACACACACATGTCCAGCACACTGTCCAAAACACAAGGTCCGGGACTCAAACTGCAAAATTGGCCATATGTGACCCAGCCATCTGAACCACAATACTACTTGCTGGCCCCACATAAACAGAAATTTTCCATTTCTGTTAAAATCCAAAACTATCAGGCCCACCAACAAAAAGGACAAAGAGCCTTAATGGACAAGTGATACTAAATACACACATTTGTGCAAAAATACCCCTTAACAAAGGTTTATCTATCCATTTGTTTATTAATTTTTCCCTGAATGTGGGACCAGCAGATGATGTAATGATTACATCACTGGACTCCCATGCAGTTTGAGTGCCGACTGCAGTTTGAGTCCTGGAACCAGCGACTTAAAATACACTGGGCACATGTAAGTTGTAAGTGCATGCCTAAAATCCTGAGGGAAGAATGGAGAAGGGATTGCAGCGTGGCCATCCCACCTGAAGGTTAATTTCTCACTTTCTGTCTCTCTGTCTCTCTGGTAAGTGCACACGCCCTATAGGAAAAAAAAAATTATCCCTGAATATCAATTGAAAACTTCATATATTCTGTTTATGATGACCTACATGAGTTAACCATGATAAGCAAAGCACACAAAGTCCTTATGCTCATAGTAATCATAGTCTAACAGGGAGAAGTCTCAAAAGCAGAGAGACTAAAAAAAAAGAATCTCACAAGTAAATAATGATGTAATGTAATTAGTGAAATGAAGGGAAAGCATTCTTATGAGAAGTTTTAAGAGAGAGATTACATTTACATTGGAAGTTAAGCAATTTTCTAAATGATGACTAGGAATACTTTGAACGTATGTGAGTGTGTGTGTGTGTGACTTTGGTTTCTTCATTTTGCTTTTTTAGATGAGGTCTCACTTTGTCATGATCCTCCTGCCTCAGCCTCTCGAGTACTTGGGACTACAAGCATATCCCATGATGCTGCACTTTTTAAGATGGGCTGGGAATCAAACCCAAGCCTGCCAAGCAACAAATCCTGTGCATGTTGTCACAGCAGTGCCACAGATTACTTTTAAAAAATCTATGAGTGGGCCCAGCAGGTGGCACAGTGGTTAAGACACTGGATCCCACATGGCTGACTGCTTTCCAAGTTCCAGACACTGCAGCTTGAAAATCAAGCCAGGCACGTGTCCATGTATGCTCAAAATTCTGAGAAGAGAATGGAGAAGGGATGGAGGTGTGGCTATACCCCTCTGGGTAGGCGAATTTCTCACTTTCCCTCTCTCTGTCTCTCTCTGTTGAGTATATGTGCCCTATGGCAAAAACCAAAACAAATGAACAAAAAACTCATAAATTGTGTGTGTGTGTGTGTGTGTGTGTGTGTGTATTTCGAGAGGGAGGATATACTAGAACATTTCAACCAGAGATTATTATATTGCCCAACAACCTTGAGCTGAGAATCTGATCATTTGGAATAGTAATAAACAAACAAAATAGTGAAGTCAGAACACAGCAAAGAATAATGTGTAAAATAGTAATGATAATAACAATGTAGACAGCATACTGTGTAAAATCTCATGGAATTTTAAATATATTACCTTCAATATGATAAGAAAGTATTGAGGATTTTTATGTAAGGATAATGTATATTGGCTTACTATATACTAGTGTATAAGTAGAACTCACTAAATAATAGTAAAATCGTTTAGTGACTCATCCAAGTTAATAACAATCGAATAAACTACTGCTACCTCAAAAGCACTTCTCTCTTCAGAGAAAGACACCAGTCCTAACTTAGAACAAGGTTTCAGTAACAGCCATTGTGGCTGGTTCCCACCTTAGCTCAGAAATCTTTATGGTTTTTACTTACCACCACGTCTGTATACCGCATTGCTGTCATGCTCACTGCTACTGATCTCTCATCCTGAAGAAATTTCTGCGAAAACCATGCTATTAGTGGACATTTACAAAATCAGTCTTTTTTAAAATTTTAATTTACCCAACATCTATATACTTCACACCAGTCCAGTTGAAGATATCATATACTTTATCAACAGACAATTCTCCATTTCTGTGTCCCTTAAATGTCTTGCCTCTCTATTTTTCTCCTTTATTCCTTTCTCATATGATCCAGAAATTCCATTTTTGATTACACACCCAAAACACTTAAAAGTAGGAACTCAAAAAAGTTGTATACCCATGTTCTAGCAGCTTCATCACAACAACTAGATGTCCTCCGATGGGTGCATTGATAGACAAAACAGGACATAAACATACAATGGAATATTATTCTGCCTTAAAAGACATGAAGTTAAATGAAACTTGAAGTGTTATTCCATGTGAAATAAGGTAGTCACCAACAGATAGATACTGTCTGACTTCAAATGAGGTATCTAGAGTCAGTTATATTCATAGAGAGAATGGATTGGTGGTTGTCAGGAGATGGGGGAGTGTGGGGAGGCTTATTGTTTAATGGGTACAGGGTTTTGGTTTGGAAAGATGCAAAACTTCTGGAGATAAGATGGTGGTGATAAATGCACAACAATGATAATGTACTTAATGTCATCTTTTGAAATGGTTAGGATGGCAAATTTTGTGTTATGCCTTCTTTTTTTTATACCAATAGCTTTATTTATTTATTTATTTATTTAAATTTATTTTTCCTGTGGTGTTTTTTTTCATATCTTATTGATTCATAAAAGATCTTAATTAATCTACATACTTTCAATAGCAAGGGCAGCTGATGTAAACATATCTATGAACACCTGTCTGACGTGAGGCATAAAACTCAGTGACTAGAATGAACACACTATAAAGTAGCACCTAACTGAGCCTGTGTTATAACTTTCACCAGAATAAAAAAGGTTTAATATTAAAAATAAACCTTTTTTCAAAAACCTTTTATAATAACTACCAGTCACAAAAGTCCATTTGGATGTTATGTCTTCCTTTTCCTGTACCTCTCCTATTTTGGAAACCTTGAAACCGTCCCTTAAAAGATAGGTGGAGCACTCTTAATCACTTCAGAAAATTTTGAACATCTTCACAAGCAACAAGATAGAAGAGACAGTCCCTCTAACTAGTCTTTCCAGTGGATTTTGTCAGTGTGGAAAAATACCCTTTTAAATCTTTGCAAAATGAATACTCTCAATGAGCACTCCCAGCTCTCACTGGGTCTGCATCTGAACACTGTGAAAGCACGGTTTGTATGTACTGCCACTGAGTAGTTTTGGCAGCCTGCTTTGGCACCTGTAATATTTTGGAGGTACAACAGGCTCCTACTATTTTATCCTGTCAGCAAAAACATGTATTAATGTTAAAGCTTATTTCAGTGATATTTTAAGAAATAATTTTCTCACAAAATTTGGGGCCTTCAGTAGATTCCAATAGTGTTCACCTCTACACAAAGTCCGCATGTACTTTTTTTCCCCCTTAAACTAATCCCTTTTCTATAGTTGCTTACTTTGAGAGACTGAGAGGCACTTCCTGTAAAATTCTTAGAGGACTTATGGCTTGATTGAGAGGATTTGAGAAGCATACACTTAATCTCTTGAAAGGATCCTCTCTGCTACTAAAAACTGTGACCTTTTGATCTTTCTGAGATTTTAGATACTCTTCTTCTCTATGCCACAAAGCAATTTTTTTCTTTTTTTTCCTCCTTTTTACTTTATTTATTATTATTATTATTCATGTGAGTTTTTCCAGAGAAAGACAGAGAGAGAGAGAGAAAAAGCAAGCCGCCAGGTCCAGAACTTGAACCACACTTGGCCATGTGGGAATTCCAACACCTTAAGCACCATGCCACCTGCTGGCCCCCCTCTTTCTTTTTTCTTTTTTTTTTTTTTCTTATTTTTGGTAGAGGTTTTTGCCTTAGGGTACATGCACTCGCTGGAAAGAGAGAGAGACAGTGAAAGGGAAAGTGAGAAATCCCCCCATACACATCCCCAAGGAGATAGCCATGCTGCAACCCTTTTTCCTCTGTTCTCCTCCCGGGATCCTGGGCACATATGCACACGAATATTCTGTGAGTTTCAAGCCACTAGGTCTGGGACTGGAACTGTTGTCAACCATGTGGGAGTCCAGCAACATAACTGCTATGCCATTTGCTGGCCCAACAATTTTAAAATTTTAATAGTTTTGCCATGAGAGAGGTCAAACATCTTCAAAACCATTAAGCCTTGGTATTTTTTAATATTTTCTTTCTCAATTAATCTTTTTTTGTTCACGTTTTATTAGTAGCAAGATGCAATGAAGGTGGCATTTTCAACATACTGCTTGGAAATCACCTTGGCTATATAACGAATTTCTTTTTTTTTTTTTTTTTTTGGAGAGGTTTTCGCTATAGGGCGCGTGCGCTTGCCAGACAGACAGAGAGAGACATAGAGACAGAGAGCGAGAAATCACCCCCCAGAGGGGATGGTCACGCCGCAATCCCTTCTCCTCCATTCTCCTCTCGGGATCTTGGGCACGCACGCACACGCGCCCAGCATGAGTTTTAAGTCACCAGGTCCAGGACGCGAACCACGGTCGGCTACGTGGCAGTCCAGCGACATAGCCATTACGCTAACTGCTGGTTCCCTATAACAAATTTCTTGAGATACAAATTCTGTTTTCCACATAACTGTGACAGGCAATTTTAGCAAGCTTTCTACCACTACTTAAGAACTTCCTTTCCTTAGTTCCTAAAACAATGTTCCTCCCTTTCTTTTAAGTCCTTACTAGCAGTCTAAATGCTCTCATATTTTAAAGTATTTGTTACAAATGTATCTACTTCCACAGATAATAAATTGCTATTAGATAAATGGGATAAGTTCTAGGGTACTGTAACATGCTAGAGTAACTGCTGACATTTCAATGTATGCTTTAAAAAAGATAGATAAGAGGATTTCGAATTTTCACAACACAAAATAACAGCAAATGTCTTGGCAGATGGAAGATGTATATAGTATCCTGATAGGATCATTACTATTCTATTCAAGTATTGAAAAATCACATAGTATACCAAAAATATGTACAATGATTATATGTTAATTAAAATTGTGAATGCCAGCAGATGATGGGGGGGATTAGGTGGCTGGATCTTATATTGGCAATTGAGTGGTTTGAAATCACACAGAGGCTTGAAAAACATGCCAGGTGCATGTGTGTCCAAAATCCGGAGAGGAGAATGGAAGAGAAGGGATTGTGGCATGGCCATCTCCTCTGGGGGATTATTTCTCACTTTCTTTTTCTCTCTGGTGAGCACATGTGCCCTAGTGAAAAACAAACAAAAAACAAACAAAAAAGAAATATTGAAATTATAATTAAATAAAAGAAAAGAAAATGTCTGGGAAGGTAAATTAAAAACAAGCAAACCAAAAACAACCCAGAAGACAAAACAAGCAAGCAAACAAGATGCAACTATGTCCAAGCATGCATCAAAGATTGTATTCATTTTATACTGTAGTGTAACAAGTACCACAAAGTTAGTACCTTAAAACAAAGTACATTTACAATCTCACAGTTCCTATGGATTTCATGTTTAAGCACAGCTTAATTGGGTCTTCTGCTTTAGGATTTCACAAGTCAATAATCAATGTGTCTGCAAGGGCTGTGGTTTCATTTAAGGCTATAGTTTTCCTTCTATGCTCAATTGGTTGTTGGTGATTTCTGGTCATTGCAATTTTACGACTGAGGGAGTCGGGTTCCAGAATCAATCCACGGTTCCTCACCATGTGGGCTTCTCATAACATGTTTGTTTCCTTCATCAACCCAGTAAAAAGTGTAAGACACTAAAGAGAGTCTACTAGAAGGATAGAGACTTACAGACTTACATAATGTCAGCGTAGTCATGAAAGTGATGTTCAATCACTTCCTCCGTACACACAGTTAGGGTGTGTTATGGGTTTCACCCACACTAAAAAGGCACGGTTATTGGGTGGAAAAATCGGGTGCTGAAGATTATAAGTGCTACAATTCTGTTTACCATATAGCTGTAGGATTCAACTTTTAATACCTTTTTTAAAAAATATAAGAAAACAAGGGAGTAGAATATCCAAGTACTTATAAGCACTCCTCATCCAGATCCCATTTTTTCCTGATTCTAAGACATTGTCATAATTACTGCACTTAGTCTAATGAATTATTTAACCAGTGTGAGCACCAAGTTCCAACAATGTGAAATGATGAAGATATTAACTACTTCATGGGGCTATAATGAGAATTAGATATAATCCATTTTATGTGTGGCCTGAGTAGAACTCATCAAAGCCTAATAATTATTATAATTACTATGATTTTTAAAACGTTCTTTGTTATCTCTGTATGGAGACGTCTTTAAGTTCACATGGTTTTCCTATCCTATATCAGACATCAAACTTGAGTTATCATTACCATGTGATCTTTCATTGGAGAGCCTGGCTCTCTTTGGCCACATAAGAAAATAAATTGGAGCTTTCTCTCTTTGATCTCCACTCCCAGATTTTTAAAATGTAGGAATCCCATCCAAGACAAAGAAAAATGTGGCCTGATGAAAAATTTATAGAATATTTCTTCAGTGATGTTATCTCTACATTCTATTTGTTAGAAATGCATTAGCTGCAAAACTACCTTGAGAATCAAGTCTAAGAAAAACCAGAAATAAAATCCTCTGTCTTTCAAAGCTACCAAATACATTTCAGTTTTTGATGGAGTATGAGTAATAATAAAGCTCTTAGCTAAATGCTGGTATATAGGTAAAAAAATAGTATTTTCTTTCAATTTAAAGTCCTTAATTCTTACGAAGTACCTTCCCAAGTCCATTTTGTACTAATTTAGCCACCTATTCAAACTATCAAAATTGGTTAATTTTGTAGAGAAATATTCACTTAACCTTAAGTGTTCAGTATCTACTATATGAAAAGTACTTTGTTGAAGCCACAAGGTTAAAAAAACTCTAAATCATGTTTTCTGACTCTAAGACGCTCAGGTTTAAATAGCAAAAACATTGAATGCATATAATAGGTTTAGTATAGGGACCAGCAGTTGGCATAATGGCTATGTTGCTGGACTCTCATGTATTCGCCTGCCGTTTGAGTCCAGACCTGGTGGCTTACACTCACGCCGGACGCTTGTGCACACATGCCCAAGATCCTGAGAAGAGAATGGAGGAGAAGGGATTGTGGCGTGGCCATATCCCCTGAAGGGTGATTTCTCACTTTCTGTCTCTCTGTCTCTCTCTGTCTTTCTGGCGGGTGCACACGCCTTATAGCAAAAACTTCTAAAAAAAAAAAAAATAAGTAACTCAAGTATAGAATTGACGAGACTAATGCCATAAGACATGCTGCAGATAAAATGCTACTGGAAGTCAAAGAAAGAGAGAGGTAAAATTACTTCTGGTCAGTAAATTTCACTAAGAAAAATGTATTTAATTTATGCAATAAAGAATGGGTAAATTCTAGCATGTGGTAATGAAGACGATCATTAGATAAAATAGAGGGGACTTTAAACTAATTCTCAGAGTTGAGGCAGGAGAGTTGTTATAAGAAGACCAGCAAGTAGTTCAATTTGAGTAGAACGTAGGCTGTGAGAATAAGAATCAGAAGATATTAAAAAGATGGGAATGGGGTCAGCAGGTGACATGATGATTAAGGTGCTGGATTCCCACATGGGAATCAACAGTGCAGGTCCAGGATCCACAGAGCACATGCATGCCCATGATCCTGAAAGAAGGGATTGCAGCATGGCCATTCTACCTATGGGAGTGGATTTCTCAGTTTCCTTCTCTCTATATATCTCTCTGTCTCTCTTCAGAGAGTGTATACACCCTATTGCAAAAAAAAAAAAATAAAAAAAACTTAAAAAAATAAAAACAGGAAGGATAGCAATATAATTTATAAGGCATCTATTTCCAGGATAAGGTACTCAGACTTTTAATTTATAAAAGAGGAATTCATTTGAACTTTCATTGTTGTTTCATGTTAGCATGTCTGATGGAATTAATGTCTGCATTAAAGAAGATAAATCTGTCAGAAAGAATAGGAATGGATTGGATTTAATGTTAAAAATTTTAAAATCCATGAACAACAAAAACCTTGTAACAGCTTGTCTGAGAGCTAGATGACCTGAAATAATAAAATATCAGTGACACTAGCAAAAGTGGGGTGATTTTAGTAATATCAAAGAAGTAGAATAAAGGAAATAAAGAAGGAGAAATAAATTCAAAAATTATTTTCTTCATCAAACCTGTGTGGCTAGCAGGTAGGTGATGATCTGAAATAGTGAGTAAGGATAATAAACCGAGTTCAGTTTGTTTTGCAATTTCCCAGACAGATGTGGATGTGAATTTTGTATAGCACTGGTATAGTTTGAGTTATGTATCATACACAGCGCTAAAGGTGTCTCAGGAGAGGATGGGGGCATTCGTCACACAAAAGGAGGCTCTGAAGTTGAGAGTGTATGAGAGTGAATGAGGTTGAACATGATCACCATGGGAATAATGGCAAATACAGACAAAAAAAAAAGGCAAGGAAAAAAGCTTGAAAAATTCCTACATTTAAGAAGTGGAAGAATATAGTAATAAAATAAAAGAAGAAAAATATATACATAAGAAGAAAACCAGAATTAGGCATGTCCAGGGAGCATAGGCATTAACAAAGACCTGAGAGTTATGCTTTAAGTTTCCTTGTTTCTTTACTCTATTAGAAAGAGAGAGCACTCCCCTTAACAGTGCCTTGACTCAGCAATCCACTCCCAACGTTTAGCCAGCCCTGGATCCTGGGCAAGTGTGTGCCTAGTGTACTCAGGGAGGCACCTGGACTTAAAACAAGAACCTTCCCACGTGGGATTGTCTCACGGAACTTTGTGTTTTACCACTGTGCCATCATCATGCCCCCTGAATACAGTTATTTGTATATAAAAGGCTAAAAAGAGTTATTTTGTTTGTTAAATTCTATTATATTTTACAACAAATTCTATTGATGTACAAAAGAATTTCATAATGTAACAAACCATAAATGGACTTACATGAAAATATATTTAGGTTATCTGCTTTGGAATGGCCGAATGTGCTGTAGAAATGTATAATTTTCTTAATTCAAATGTGTTTATATATGTGTGTGTGTATATATATATATATATATATATATATATATATATATATATGTATACACACACGAAATCTATGCATGTGCATATATATGAAAATGTATATATATTCATACACATTTTTAAGTGTGTATGAATATATATCTATATTACTTAAAGTTTCTTGAGTATACTAACAGTCTCTTTTCTATAAGCATGTTCATATCATCAGTACATACAGATACATTTAATTCTACCCCCCAGAATTTATATTTTCTCATCCTTGCATGAGTTAGTATCTTCTAAACAATTTTGAATAGTAATGAAGATAGTAACTACTCAGCTTTTTTTTTCTGTTTTGAAAGAGAACAGTCTAGAAAGTCATCATTAAGAAGAAAGCTTGTAGGGACCAGCTGATGGTGTAATGGTTAGATCGCTGGACTCCCACATAGTCCCCCATGGTTCAAATCCTGGACCCTGTAGCTTAAAATTCACACTTGGCGAGTGTGTGTGCATTCCCAAGATCCTGAGAGGAGACTGAAGGAGAAGGGATTGCAGCGTGGCCATCCCCTCTGGGGGTGATTTCTTGCTTTCTGTCTGTCTGTCTGTCTGTCTGTCTCTGTCTATCTGGCAAATGCACACACCTTATAGCAAAAATCTTTCTTAAAGAAAGAAGGTTGTAAAAACATTTCTGTGAAAATATTTACTATACTTTAGCAAATTTTTTTTCTATTAATAGATTTATTCTATTGAAGGATATTATTTAGGCTATCTAAATATTAACAATCCTTTTTAGGGGAAATCTCTTGATGTTACTGTATAAAATAATATGGTGAGATAAAAATTAGGACAGTTTGTACAGTCATGTCCCCCCTCACTCTTGATATTATTTCATATTTCCCTACTTAAGTAGGTGTTGGGCTGTTCTATGACACTGCCTCAAAGAAACGAAGAGGAAGCGGAATGCAGAAATCAATGAAGTCAATGCCATGCTCTTCGGTTTCAAAAGTCCAAAACTTAAAGGACCTGGAGCGTAAACAGATTTTGAAAAAGAGATGAAGGTGGAAGCTACCTCACTTCCATGTTAAACAAAACCTCTCAGGAATGAAGGAAGTCAGAAACGTGGGAGAGGACATAATTATGTCCCTGTGCCCAGACTTATTTCCTTCTCTGAGCCACTTTATATATCTGTGTAAAGAGGGATACGAGATTGAAGGGCAATGGGACATTGAAAGTTTGATTATGACAGAGCAGAGACCTGCCTGTGCCCTTCATTGTCCAAACATTGGAAGTCCAGATTTCCTCTTTGTGGAGCCTCAGGAATAGCATATGGGTAGTGTGTGATGCGATACCCAGCCTCTGAAATGGCCCCAGACATCCATAACACCTCATGTTGCACCCTCGTATAACCTATCCCCTCAAATGTGGCCAGGACTTCGTAACTTTCTCTTATCAGATGAAGTATGGTGAAAGGAAGAGGATGTGCTTTTTGAGACCATTTTTATTTTGACAGTATTCTCCTTCCTCTTTCTTGGGGCCCCCTTCTGGAGGAAGCAAGCTGCTGTTTTAGTGAATGGCCCTGTGGAGAATCAGACTGGACAAGGAGCAGGTCCTGGGCCAACAGCGGATGAGGGCGTGAGATCTGCCAACAGGTAAGATGGCTGGAAATCACTGCTGCCCTGGGTGGCTCCTCACTTGTAGCCTCATGAGAGAGACCCTGACCCTGAGAAACAGCTAAATCTGGATTCCTGACCCAATGGTGACATATGTTTGTCAATTTAATCCACTAAATTTTGAGTTGCTTTTTTATGAAGCAATAGAAACTTAGTTTTCATTGTGTAGAATATTTCTTCAGGTGGATTTGAGACTGGATCTCATCCCAATACAGAGATAGCAAGCTATCTCTTTACCTGTGAATAGCCCTGAGGAAGAACATGGTCTGGGAAGCTGCAAAAAGTTGCATTTAGACTCTGACTGATGTGAGAAAACAAACAAATGTTTTCTGGACACTTGAGAAGGAAATGACATTTTCAGAAAGGAAATTGAAACTTCGAAGGCTATGTAGTAGACTAGAAAAAAAAAAATACCAGTAAGTTATTTTGATAGAGAACGAGTCTAAGGTGTAAGTAATGCTGCAATGAATATGGATGTGTAAGTGTTTTTCTGACCAAGTATTTCCTATCCTTTGGGTAGATACCCAAAAGTGAAATGACAGGGTCATATGGTAGATCTATTTGTAGATTTTTTGAGGAAACTCCATATTGTTCTTTACAGTGACTGTACTAATTTACATCCCTACCAACAACGTAGGAGAGTTCCCTTTTCACCACAGCCTCACCAGCATTCTGACTACGGCTAAGTGGTATCTCACTGTAGTTTTCATTTGTGTTCCCTTGTAAGAGAGGTTGAGCATGTTTTCTTTCTTTTTAAAAAATATTTTATTCGGGACCAGCAGTTAGCGTAATGGCTATGTCGCTGGACTCCCACATAGTCGACTGTGGTTCGTGTCCCAGACCCGGTGGCTTAAAACTCATGCCGGGCGCGTGTGTGCGTGCGTGCCCAAGATCCCAAGGGGAGAATGGAGGAGAAGGGATTGCGGCATGGCTATCCCCCCTGGGGGGTGATTTCTTGCCATCTAGGAGTCTGGTTCCTAACCACTGCACCACCTACCAGCCCCTTGAACATGTTTTCATATGCTTTTTGGCCATTCGTATGTCTTTCGTGGAGAGTTGTCTGTTTAGCTTAAAGTAACACTTAATATTATTATAAGTGTTTAAGAAAGCACTTTCTTTTAAGAAGGACTCTCAAACCAGTATTTTCCAGACCCATTGCTGAGAAGACAATATATGGAAATTGTCTTAATAGATCTGGTAATGAAACAAGACCAAGACCCTCTTCTTAGTATCAGTTCTATAAGCATCAAGGGTTCTGGCTTTAGAAGAAGTTTTCCTGCAATCACAAGATTACAGAACAATTTGTAGATGCCGAATGACTTCAATGCTAGACAATGACATGCGTTACCTTTATATTCACAGAAAAATATGCTAGTTAAGATTCCCCCTGTATTACTTAATATATAGAAATATTATTCCAAAATCTACAAATAGAACTACCATATGATCCAGCAATCCCACTCCTTGGTATCTATCCGAAGGACAGAAGAATACTTAATCGAAAAAGTGCTTGCACATCGATGTTTATTGTGGCACTTTTCACGATTGCTAAGTCATGGAAACAACCTAAATGCCCACGAACTGATGAATGGTTAGAAAAACTGTGGCACATATACTCAATGGAATACTATTCATCCACAAAAAACAACAAATCCCTGGCTTTTGAAAGGAAGTGGATGAATATGGAAGACTTACTGTTGAGTGAAGCAAGCCATGCTATGAAGGAGAGGCATTGTATGTCCCCACTTAATATATACCGAGTGTCTGCACTCTAAATGTGTATATATATATATATATATATATATATATGTATGTATATATATATGTATACACATATATATATATTTGTATATATATATGTGTATACATATATATATACATATATATATATTTGTATATATATATGTATATATATATTTTTGAAACCATTCTACTTCTGTTGTTATAGAGTTTTAAAATTATACAAAATTATAAGACATATTTTGAACATTATCTTTAAAATTCAGTATTTTGAGATTTTGAAAGCTGTTTGTAAACTGTCAAGAATTATGGAGTATGAGCTAAAATTTTTTGCTATGTAAAGTAAATGTTTGTGGAAAAATGTAAAAATAAATAAATGAAAAATAAATAAATAAATAAATTTATAAAAAACACATTTCGTTGGAAAAAAAAGAAAGAAATATTATAATATCTAAAAGTATATAGTCTTAAATGGCTGTTGCAACATTAATGTTATTAGTGAATTTTACTTGTGAATGACTTTTCTTAGAATTATTTTATATATTTTAATTTTATTATTATTATTTTTAAATTTACTATACTGTACATGCGCTCACCAGAGAGAGACAGACAGATCAAGAGAGGGAAAGTGAAAAAGCAAACTACCAGGTCTGGTACTTGAACTGGAGTGAGCCATGTAGAGTCCAGTGTCTTAACTACCAAGCCTTCTGCTGGCTCAATGAATGACATTTTTTAACAGCTTAAAATTACAGATTTAATTGAATCTGCTATGACTAATGGTCATTGAGTAAAAAAATGGTTTTAATATTTTTTCCCTTTGAAAGGAAAAGAAAATAAAGCAACTGGATACAAGAAAAACTAGGAATTTACATAATCATCTGGTTACTGCTATTAGATCTGGATCAAATTGGAAACTCTAAAATGCTATTTGTGTTCTCAATTATGACAGATTATCAAGGTCATCAGAAACCTGGTCAAATACTACCCACATTGCAATGGCTACACAGTCGATTTGTAAATGACAGATTATAGAAATAACCATTTTACTTTCTGAAAACCTCAGAAGGGAAAGCCTACTTCATTCATTCACAATAACAGCAGTTAATATTAATAGTGAATCTTGTAAGTTCTAAATTCTAAGCTAAGCATAATTTCGCTTATACATATTTATTTACTCTTCTTAACTATAGGAAATGGTTATTCATTGTTCTCTCCATTTTACATATGTAGAAACTCAGGCCCTGAATGATTAACTTTTTCAAACCTTAAGTACATTGCTAGATCATAGAGAGACTGAGGGGAAACCAAGAAACCACTAGGCTTATCCATGGAACCTAAGAGTCACTTTTAACTGACCTGGTGAAAATTCGAATCTGATAGGTTGAAATTTTAAAGGTTAATGGGATATTGGGGCCAGCAGGTGATGTAGTGATTGAGGCACTGGTATCCCATGTGGTGGACCACAGTTCATGTCATGGACCCCGTGGCTTGAAAATCACACTGGGCATGTGTGCACATGTACTGAAAATCCCGAGGAGAGTGCAGAAGAAGCCACTGTGGTGTGACCCTCTCCCCTGGTGGGGGGGGGGGCATGGTTTCTCACTTTCTCTCTCTCTGTTTCTCTCAGGTGAGTGCATGCTCCATATGGCAAAATTAAAAATAAAAAAAGTTAATGGGATATTGAGTAAATGCCAGATATATAATATGTTCCTATGTAAGAATATGGATTTCCTTCATTATGTGCATAAGCTATTATATTGGCCTTATTATTCAACTCATATGTACTTTCAGGACGGCTTTTCATGATCTTCATTTTTTCTCTGTTTTACTGGCCACAGAACAATTCAAACAGTAGTTTCTTCTTGGTGACAGACCCCCTTCAAAAATATTTGTGAAGTTCTGGATCTCCTTGGTTGCACCTCACCTGTAAAACACAATTGTAGTCTTGCACGTGTTATAATATCAAGTGGTATTCAGGTCCTTTAAAGTTCCCCATAGGTTTGAAAAAACAAACAAAATCTAATTTGTACCAGTCAAGTTAAGTAGCTCAAGTCACCAATCTGTACTTCCCCTACTAAATACCTGTTTGACATCTAAGGGCCAGTCTGGTATCTCCCTGATGTGGATAAACTTAAGAGAATTCTAAATCCCTTATTTAGTTTTCCTAACTAACGTTTTTCACTGACCTTGGTCATCAAGAGTTCAGAGTAATTGTTTCATTAAATGACAGATTATTCCTTTTGTTTAACGGGCTTTAAAACCTCTCTCATACAATCTTAACATGGATCAGTGATAATAATTATGAATTGAAGAAATGTTAATATTATTACTTAAGAAGTGTCATGGGAAATCTCTCAGTGCAGTCTTCAGGCAAAAAGTGACTTCTCCTACCAAGAAATGTCTGTTAATAGGGCTGCTATGGTCCTTGTACATGGAAGATGCTGTTAGGATAAAGAAGACCCAGAGGCTAATAGAATAGAGAAATAGCTCAAGGACCAAGACCTGGAACTTCGTGCAGACATTTATGAGATCAGCAAATGTGGGCTACTAGTATTTTTTAAAGGAAATATTTATTTTATTTTATTTCTTCTTATTGTTACTTTTTAATTTGATATGAGTCATATGCACTCACCAGAAAGAGACAGAAAGTGAGAGAGAGAGAGGCAAAGTGTGAAAGCAAGCCGCCAGGTCCGGCACTCGAACCATGGTCAGCCATGAGGGAGTCCAGTGCCTTAACCACCACACCACCTGCTGCCCTGCAGTACTAGTGTTTTGAAAAATCTATTTAAATGAAAGAAATTATTCTTTGGATATCAATTTTAAAGGACACTGTACTTCTATTTGTGTTATATGACAAATTAAATATTAAAAATATTCTCAGGGGCCAGCAAGTGGTATGATGGTTAAAGCACCAGACTCCCCCATGGTCGACTATGGTTCAACTCCTGGACCCAGTGGCTTGAAAATCATGCCAGGCATGTGTATGTGTGTGCCCCAAATCTTGAGAGAATGGAAGAGAATGGATTGAGGTGTGGCCATCCCCCAGGAGGTGATTTCTCATTTTCCCTCTCTCTGTCTCTCTCCAGTGAGCACACACACCCACTGGCAACAACCTATAAAATAAAATAAAAAATAATTCTCCCTCATGCTCAAAAAAATATCCCTTGTATTTGCATCATAGCATATTATAGCTTCACTTAATGTGTTCAGTAACTGCATGGTTTAAATTCTTTGTATTAACTAGGGCCTAACAGTGGAAAATCTAATCAGGTTTAGCAAAGTAATCAAGTTCTGTTGCTGTCATGGTTTCAACACATTCCCACAGGACCGTTATTCCAACTGACTCAAACATGAAGGAGGAATAAAACCTCCCATTTTGTACCAAAATATCAGTGGTTAATCAAAAGCAAAGGTGTCACTTTATAGGCCTCTTCAAAATTAAATGTAGAGTTATTTCTTGGTTAGTACCTTTATCTCAGTACAGATAGCACAATCACTCCAGCTAGCTAATGTCACTTTTCCTAATATCAGACTCTTGGTTACTTTTGATTTTTATTCTTTCAAATAAAACATAAAGATATGCCCTTTTGTACAATGTGTGATTAGTCCATTCTGGATTACATATTTTACAACCAGATGGATTAAATTGTCCAACACTCATCATGTGGAGAGTAAGAATCTGCTTCTGTGGGACCAGCGGTTGGCATAATGGCTATGTTGCTGGACTCCCATGTAGTCGACCATGGTTTGCATCCCAAACCCAGTAGCTTGAACTCACACCAGGCACGTTTGCGTGAGTGACCAAGATCCCGAGAGGAAAATGAAGGAGAAGGGATTGTGACATGCGTTGCCATCCCCCCTGGGGGGGTGCAATTTCTTGCTTTCTGTCTCTCTGTGTCTGTCTGGCGAGCGCACGCACCCTATAGCAAAAACCTCTCCAAAAACAAAACAAAACAAAAAGAATCTGCTTCTGTTTCTTCTGTTGCTTTATAGATGTGTTCATTAAAGAATGCATGTGCTGAAAATAAGAATTTTAACAGCAGCATGACAATAATAGTTACAATAAGAACTACATTTGTAATACTTATATAATATTTATTACATGTTGAGCACTATTTAAAGCACTTAACTAATATAATTCATTACTAATTTGGTCCTCAAAATAATTCTATAACAATGAATAGTATTGCTATTTTATAGATGAGAAAATGGAGGCACAGAGAGTCAAAACAACTTGTCCTGAAACAAACAGCTCATAGGAAGCATTACCAGGGATTAAAGGTAACTGATCTACACATCTTCTGATTAAAAAAAAAATAGTGCATTCCAATTACTCTGTTAGTTGAATGCAGTCAATTGTAATTTGAGCCACTACAATGCTAAGAACTTCACCTTCTTTAAGTTTATTTTTTTTTTATTATTTCTGAGGGGAAGAGAGACTGACACCCCTCATAGGGTTTTTATACAATGATCCTTCCCCAGCATCAGCTGCTTGGATCATGGGCACACACATGTGTCCCCAGAGTGCTCAAGGAAGTCCCACGATGTGAACCCCAAACGTTTTCCATGTGAGTTTAGTTGTGTCACCACTGTGCTAACACCTGGCCTCCCAAGTACTTTTTAAGGAATTAATAAAAGAAGTAGGCTCATCAAATGGCATGTCAAACTTCCAGTGAAATGAGACATTTACTAGGCCAGAGTCCCGTTTAGAGCAATGCTCTGCAAACCAATCTGGATGGAAGTGAATTATTTTGTTGATTGCCATGTCTGCTTTAAGTTTTTATTCTGATTTCAATGTGAAAATGTGAGTCTGGCTGGAAGATGTATCCAGTACACCCTTCCCTGCTCCCCAGAGCCACTCTGTCTTCTACTGGCACAGATATGTTTTTGTGCGCACAGAAAATTACTTTCTTGGACCAATGAACAGATGCCAGTTTCAGTTTGCTAAAATAATAAAGTTTGCAATCAGGAAAGAAGAAATAGGCTAGACAATATTCTGTGACATTGAGAATGAAGTGCATCCTTATTTCAGAAATTTAAAAATATTATTAAAAAGTGAGCAGATATGAAAGGTACAGGTCACTTTTATGTATCATATTCCTTAGGAAAAAATTTGAAGTATATTTTACCTGCTATTTGAGAGAGTTTCAATTTCTTTGTACATGTTGAAGAGGGCAGATTTCAAAGATGGAAGAGAAAGAGGAGGAAAATGAAGAGAAGAAAGTTTCCCGTTACCAGGGCTTTCCATTCTCATAATAGACTACTACGTTAGACCTGGGCAGCATGAAGATAGTTTTACACCATGCATCTCAGATCAAAAGCAAGGAATAATGACACTAATACCATTTGGGACTATGTTGGTGACAAATGGAAAACTGTAATAAAAGCCAAACCCCTTGGATATACTTTTAACATCACTAACTGAAGTATTCAATTTCTGTATTTTTGTTTTGTTGTCTATAGGTCTTCATTTTTTAATAAAATTAAGCCCATATTTTTTTCTGTAGGTTTTCTAATACACCACTCCAGAGAGCAAAGTTTCTGCTGAGGAATCTTAACTTCTGAGTCTAAGCCTTCCGTGCAAGTACATTCTTTGGAAAATTAGTCCTCAGGGAATAAGCAGTGGACAGCTGTTGATTTAGTCTAGTTCACACCTATTTTCTCCTGCTGTTAGGAGCAACTTCCATATCATTCCCCCCCCCCCCCCCCCAAACACAAATGTGTTTGAAGACATTCTTTAGGGGAAGCAAATCTCCTCAACACACATTCCATGTCATTCTAGTAGAGAACAGTGGCTTACCCATTGACCATGGTAAACTGGTCCAAGGATTGAGCTTTTGGCACAATCCACAAATATCTTTCAGAGTTATGTATACTGAATTAATAAGACTCTCTCTCTGAATTTGCTAAACTACAGTAGTGCAAACTAGTAACTGACCTGGTCATTTTCTCCCTTCCTCTCAATTTACATATAGTTATGGAGACAGCAAGAAAGACCATATTGCTTCCCTTAATCCTGGATGTTCTGAGTTACATGAATTAGCACATTCCTTTTTGTTTCAGTTGGATTACTGCCACTTTTAATTAAAAAGGGAAAAAAGAGAAGGAAGAAATTTGAGTTCTAATGACAGATTTTCATAACTTTTCTGTACAATGGTGTTCTTTTAATGAGTTTCGCAATAGTTCCTTGACTAACATATGAATAGCCATATGTTCTCAATTACAGTAGAGATGTATATTAGATCAGAATTTTAAACTACAACAAAAATAAACCTCATGGATTGACTCTCAATATAACAAAATAGAAGAGTTAAATGCCACTCTTCACCTACACAGATTTCTGTATTTCATCTCCACAGTCAATATTCCATGAATCCCAGGGGATCTCAGACAGTATCTATCACTCTGGGAAGAGTGAGAATGACACTGAATGCAATTTTCACCAATACATCTTAACCTCTATTTACATCATTACTCAAGGAGCACACGTTTGAGTGAAGCATTATGTTGGATTGTTGGAAAAGTCATGATGCATCTTTGCATAAGAAACCATAAAAAAAAATTATGACTTTTCTAACACCCACATATTTACTCAGAGATGTGGAGTTGGAAATTGCTCATGGGATCTTGGAACATTAAATAACATACCCAGACTTTAAAGATCCATACCTGCAAAATCTCTTGAGAAACATCTTACAATTCTGTCCTACTCAGGTCCCATTCTAAGCCTCCCCAATTTTTAGGGACTACACTCATAAATGTATATTTTGATAAAGTTTTTGGCATAAATCTGGTGTCCACTTCTGATTAAGAAAATTTTCCAGGCACAAGTTGGTTTACTGTGTTCATGTTCCTCTGTAAACAGTCTGTTCTCTGAGACCTGGGATTTTTGATAACTACTGATAGCTAATGCACAGCTGACACAATGGAGGCCTTCAATAAATTTTTTTATCATAAACAAATCAAGATGATTCAAGTTTTAAAATTTATTTCTCTAGAAGAAATCATCTGAATTCTTGGTGCCATGATATTTTTTTGTTGTTGTTAAATAAAACACTGTCTCTAGGGTACTGCATCTTCTTTTATTAAGACAGCTTGCCATAGCATAAGAACAGATATGTACCACTCTACGATGTGTGCTCTTTGCCTGCTATGTGTGATGCACTGCCTAAGAAGCTGATTGATCAGGGTACACATGAGAAAAGAATAAGAGGGCTCAGCCTTTAGCGAACATGCAATTCTGAATTTGGTATCCAACATAAGCAGATCTTGGCCTGATTTATATATAACCCACAAAACAAATCAGAAAAGTAGTATCTCTTGGTCAAAGCCTTGGTCCTTAGAGTCGGAGAATGATGATGGAATCATGTCCTAAAAAGAATACAAAGTGTGTCCAAAGTAGGAGAGGCAGATGCTAGGTTTTTAGCATAAGTGTCATCACAAAGATATAGTCATAAATCTAAAAATGTATGGAAATACATTCTTTAAGAGAGATTTTTGCTATAGGGTGTGTGCTCACCAGAGACACAGAGAGACAGGAAGTGAGAAATCACCCCTCAGAAGGGTGACTCCCCACATACACTACAATTCCTTCTCCATTCTCCTCTCGGGATTTTGGGCACACACACACACATGCCCAGTGTGTTTCAAGCCACTGGGTCCAAGACTCAAACTACGGTTGGACATGCAGAAGTCCAATGACGTAATTGTTATGCCATCTGCTGGTCCCAATATCATTGTTTTTAAAATATAACTGACTCTGGGACCAGCAGTTAGCGTAATGGCTATGTCGCCGGACTCCCATGTAGTCAACTGCGGTTCGTGTCCCGGACCCGGTGGCTTAAAACTCACGCCGGGCACGTGTGCGTGCATGCCCAAGATCCCTAGAGGAGAATGGAGGAGAAGGGACTGCGGTGTGGCCATCCCCCCTGGGGGGTGATTTCTTGCTTTCTGTCTGTCTCTTTCTGTCTGTCTGGTGAGCACACGCACCCTATAGCAAAAAAAAAAAAAAAAAAAAAAAAAAAAAACTCTCAAAAAAAAATATAACTGACTCTAACAGAAGCTAACTTGTTTCCTTTGTGGAAAGTAACACTCTCCTAATCACACTAATTTCGTCCTACTTTACATTTTTTAAAAATTTGAGCAAACAAGCAGAATAGTACACAGCTGGATGTTTTGTTTTCCAGAATCAATTCCTGGTTCATCATCCTTATTTTCCTCTAAGGAAGTTTTACACTTCCACTCTCTATTTGTGTTCAGGGTTAGAAATAATATCACTTTATACAGCTAAGAATGAACATATGATGATGAACCTGGCACATTACGAAGATCTCTGCTCATAGTCAGTATGATTGGTTCTGAAATGAGTAGGTGGCTCAAATCATCTCAATAAGAATCTTGACTTTTGGTTAGTATTATTGGTAAAGAGTCATATTATTTATGGGCAAGAGACTTGTCACCAGTGAAGGCTTCTTGAGAAGAAAAAGGCTATGTAGAGAAAAGAGCAAGCAACTGATAGAAGAGAAGTGAGGGTAAGAGACAGACAGATGGACACACACACACACACACACACACACACACACAGAATATGTAGAATATGTGCTAGAGACATTGACGGTCTATTTGTAAAGGTGCCGCCATTAGACTTTTTCTATGGACTTCTCAGCTATGCTATAAATTAAATTCATTTGACTGAAGTTAAGCCAAGATTTTGTGATTCACAATAATAAAAATTCTACTTAAGATGGATGGGCCATGTGCTGGATGGGCCATGTGCTTTATGATTAAATGAAAACAAACAAAAGGAGTATTTAGGGTTCAAACTGGATCTCAGGGGTCAAGGATGTATTGGTCTCCATCTTTTCAAGTTATAAGATGATGGAAATATTCATAAATTCTAGAAGAAATTTCTGTATGTGTGCTCACAAACATAAATACAATGATGCCTAAATTTTCTTTTCAGATAGAAAAGTATTCCAATCAATCAAAGGTAATTAAACAAAATAATATCATGGGGAATGGGGTTGGGGGACTCTGGTTGGTTTACCAGAGGCTCTAAGAAAGGATGACTTCATTATTCAAATTGAGATTTTTGAAGGAAAAAGCACACACAGTTACAATAAAAATAGGACAACAGGTTTAAATCAGTACTATCCCAGGGAAATTAAAATGTATTCATTCTACATAAAAGGAGAGAAATTGGAGAATGAAAAAAATGCAAAAGTCTCAAGTTAAAAATTCATCCTCTGGCTGATCCCATAGCCCAGTTGTTAAGGGAGCTAGATCCCACGCTGAGATTCGAGTCCACGGCCTGCTGGCTTTAAAATCATGCAGGGCACATGTGCATGTGTGCCCTAAATCTTAACAGAGTGGACAGATTGAGAAGGGATTGTAGCCTGACCATGCCTATTGTAGGAGTGCTTTCTCCCTCTCTCTATCTCTGGTGAGCTCATGTGTCCTCAGGTAAAAACACAAAGAAACAAAAAACCTGCCCTCTACATATGATATTTGATAATTCAACTCAACACTCTGTTTTTTCATTAAAAAAAAAAAAAGTTAAATCTTTTATCTCAATGGTTGTTTTGAAAATGTTATAATGGATACACATAGAGTTAAAGTTTTCTTTTTTTAGTTGAAATTCAGTTTTCAAGAAAGAAAATAAAGATTTGAAAGGCCTTGAAGAGCTGAAATGAGTCAGAAAAGAAGGTCAGAAGAATGAAAAATGGTCAAGAGTGTCTGCTTAGCACTGACTTTATTCACTAGCTGGGGTGGGAGGTGGGGGGCATCTGAGTACTTTCTTGAAGGCTGAGGGCACCATCTGGAGGTAACACAGGTGCATTATCATGCATTGGCACAGTTTCTGAGTCTGTAATAAGAGCAATTTTGTAGGTACTTCCATCAAGGGAATTGATCATCGGGATTTGGCAGCCTGCCCAGCTTATTAACCAGAGTAAACTCTGGCCCTACTCAGATTCATTTAAATATTATGTCACCTTTTAAAAAATTCTTACAAGTGAACTGTCAAGGTTTCTTACTCCTAGTTAACTCATTAGAAACAGCCTGGTGTAGACAATGATTCAGAAATTTTAGACACTAATCCCAGGTCAATGGCTATGGAACTATATGATTGAGTAAATCGCCTTATTTCGGAAATCTCTTTCCTTAAAATGAGGGACCAGTGCAGTAGAGCTGTTAAGAGCAGTTACTCAGTAGCCAAATATGAATTCAAAGTGTGTATTCACTGTAGACCTTTGGAAAACTATCTGCCTTACCAGATACTTGTTTTCTAATCTGCAAATCTGAGATGCTGAACCTAATGCATTTATCACAGTACCTGGTAGAAGCTAATAGTTTTTTTTTTTTAATTGCTATGTTCTCTCCAAGTGAGAACATTGTGATATTAAATAAATCTGGAAAGAAAAACTACATAGCTATTCTAAAATGTACATTATGTAAGAATTGTAAATATTATACTTGATTAAGTTATTTGTATGCTGAAAAATTACAATAATAAGTCAATGAAAATCTTACTTCTGGCATAGTTAAAAAAAAAAAAGAACTAAAGCAAGTAGCCTTTATCATTTATAGAGAGATTGTATTTTCCAAAGATTATTACATCAATCTGTATCCTATCCTAAATATTTTTGAAATACATTAATATTCCTCCATTGAGAGCTGAGGAGTCTAATAACATGTATGGTAATATCTTTGGTTGAGCCAATATACAGTATATTCTGGATAGGAAAATTCATTTTGTATGGTGTAATGATATACAGTGAATAAACATAAAATTAATTAATTTAAAAAATTTAAAGAAAGATACACTACAGAAGAGCTAATGCTATGTTACTGCTCACTTCCAAGGCTGGGTTTAAAATGGTAATATACCTTCCATATGGCTTTTTCTTTCAAAACCAGTTCTGTGGGAACACTGGGCCACCATGGAAGAAGACTGGTTTCCTGAAGCTTCCATGTTAGAGATGCGGTGTATAGAAATCACAGAAAGATTGAATTGTCCAAGAAGCTCTAGTTGTTTCAGTCTCCAAATATTTGGACCATATCAGCATCAACTGTCAGACATGTCATGAGTGAGTTTTCATTTAACTTAAGCCTCTGCTTTTGTGTTGCTCATTTGACCCCCTGTGAAAAAGAGGCAAGTCATACCTATCATGCACTTCCTAAATTGCAGATTATGAACAAAAATAATTATTGGCATTTAAACTATTAAGAGTAATGCTTGGTGGGACCAGCAGTTAGTGTAATGGCTATGTCACTGGACTCTCACATAGTTGACTGCAGTTCGAGTCCTGGACCCAGAGGCTTAAACTCATGCTGGGCACGTGTGCGTGCGTGCCCAAGATCCCGAGAGGAGAATGGAGGAGAAGGGATTGCGGCATGGCCATCCCCCCTGGGGGGTGATTTCTCGCTTTCTGTCTCTCTGTCTCTCTCTGTCTGTCTGGCGAGCGCATGCGCCCTATAGCAAAAACCTATCAAAAAAAAAAAAAAAAAAAAAGAGTAATGCTTGGAGTGGTTGCGTATTTAAGGTTTAAGTTGCATTATTTATATGGCCATTGGCCTAATAGGAAATAAGTTCACTATCCGAGGTCTTGAATTCTAATTCATTTTTCTTCACTTGTTTGCTTTGGCTTTGTGTTATAGATGTGTAGACTCCATGATTCATCACCCCTCTGAACAAATATTTAGTTTTCAGAAATCCCAATTAGACACCTACCTGAACTCAAAAAAAAAAAAAAAAAAAAAAAAAAAAAAAAGGGCATTCAGGTAGTGTGGCTTGCCTGCTTCTAAATCTTTTCTGTGTCTTTAATCCATGTAAGTTAGGCTTCACAATGGAAATGAATTCAAGCAACACGTTAATGTTAAATTCTAAATATCCAAATGGTCATACATCTTAGTGTTTTTCTATACAACTCTTTAGGCAAATATTGTTTGATCAACGATTTCACCCTTTTGTTTTTTCTCTTATGTAGCTGTTGTTTATATTTTCTGGGATAAGTTAAATTTTCCTGATATAATAAAATTGATTTCATCAGGAGGTATCCTAATGAATATTGACTATTTCAGTTTTTTTATTATTAATATAGAAAGTTATTTGAAATACAATGTAAATTTAATAGCTAATTATCCTGGCTTAAAGAATAGAGGACCAAAATCAAGTACTTAGAAGTTTTGTTCTGTGTTTTTTGTTTGTTTGTTTGTTTGTTTGTTTGTTTTTAGAGAGATTTTTGTTATAGGGTGCTTGAGCTCGCCAGAGAGATAGAAAGTAAAAAATTGGGAGGAAGGATGGCCATGCCATGCCACCAGGAGGGATGGCCATGCCACAATCCCTTCTCCTCTCAGGATTTTGGGCACACACACACACACACACACACACATACACAGCATGAGTTTTAAGCTGCCGGGTCTGAGACTCGAACTGTGATCAATTACATGGGAGTCCAGCAACATAACCATTATGCCATCTGCTGGTTTTGTGGATCTCACCCATTGGTTTCATCAGATCAACATTTATCCAATCAACTAGCGAAGTCTTAGAGTTTTACATGCTGATTCTTTCCAGCATATAGGTCTCATTTCAAAAGAGAGAAAACATACATAACAAAAAATACATAATTTTTTTCTTTACTGTTGATTTTCCCTACTGAGCACATCTCATGATCACAAACTTAAAAAAATAATTAAATGATTAAAATTTTTAATTGGAGAGAAAAATGCTAGTACTTCCCAGAAAACTTAAGAATTCAAAGTAGAACTTATCTCTTAGAAGAGTAGTAGAAGGGGCTAATGAAATCTGTGGCACTATTCTTTTAAAACTATTTTCAGAAAGTCACATTTAAAAGAAAAAAAGATAAGTCTCGAAATATTGCAATCTAAATTATAACAAGACTTTTCCAGTTCTTTGCTTGATTTTCTAAATTTTCAATTTTTATATGTTTCTAGAAATGTAATGCAAATTATTTTTTAAACATAATTGATATCTGTATCCATCTGTTTGTGAATTATTGGATGCCAAACCCAAGTCTCATGTAGACCTAGGAAATAAGTACTATGGTGGTCAGAGAAGAAAACCCAAAATAATGAAGAAAATGGAGGGGGGGTGGCCCCATAGTCTAGTGGTTATGGGAGGCACTTATCCCAGTGGTTTGAAAAGTGTGCTGGGCACATGTGTCCCAAGTCCTCGCAGAATGGAGAAGTGGAGGAGATAGGATTGTGGCATAACCACATCCCACTGGGGTAGAGGATTGCTTTCTCGCTCTCTCTGTCTGGTGAGTGCAAATGCCCTTTGCCAGTTAAAAATAATAATGATGAGAGACCAGCAGGTGGCAGAATGGTTATGTCATTGGACTCCAAGGTTGTCCGCCAGGGTTGGGGTCTCAGACCCAGGGACTTGAAACTCACACTGGGAACATGTTGGAGTGTGTCTGAGATCCTGAGAAGAGAATGGAGGTGAGGGGATTGCAGTGTGACCATCCTCCACCCCCAGGTGGAGGTGAGTTTTTTGTCTGTCTGTCTGTCTTGTTGGCAAGCACATGTGCCATATGGTAAAAATCTCTCTAAAAAATAATTATGATGAAAGAATATGGAGGAAGCATCATTTAAGTAGGAGCCATGGAGAGTTAGGATTCTGGACTGATAATATTTCATTCCCTGGCTATGAAATCATAACAATATAAATTAAATCTTACAAATCTAGTGGCCTCATGAAGATTTTAAAATAAGAAAGTCAATGTTTGAACTTATTGCAGAAGTTGTGGAATTATAAAGTGCACAGTTTAGGAGTCAGGAGCCAACCTCTTAGTCCTAATGCTGAAATTAATGAACAGTCTAATCTAAAAGTTTATTTAATCTTACTCAATCTCAAGAAGGTTGTGTTATAGATATTATAGGAATGAGTGTTCTGAATCCCCTAATATTTTGTGACCATGTAATGTGATAGGAAAGAGATTCTGTGGCTTCATTACATTTTCAAGGGATCTGTAACTTACTGAAGTTTAAGAACCACTTAATTAAACAATTTTATAATCACAGAACAACATTGGACATCTCAAACATACCAGGTAAATTCAGGCTATGGGTACAAAGAAGATTCTTGATTTTTCCCATATTGCACAGTTAAATTCATGAATGCCTAGTAACTACTAAAGAAAAATTAGAAATGTTTAGAATTAATTTATAACCTCCCTATTGATAGAAAAGAGAGAAAAAGACCATTCCATGGCCCAACCAATGATGTTGTATCGTGAAACATTTCAATACAGCTCTGATGTTAAAAGAAAATGAATATTACAGACATGGATAGAAGAATCTTAAACAGGCAAATTTTTGGCACCTGTAATAATCGCACTAGCTGATTGGTAAAAATTCCATCAGGAAGTTCACCTATACTTATAAAGGTATTTAAATCTTTACTTAACAGAATTCAGGGATGGCCTGTATGGCCTGCAGTTTTTTTTTTTTTTTTTTTTTTTGGAGAGGTTTTTGCCATAGGGCGTGTGCGCTTGCCAGACAGACAGAGAGAGACAGAGAGACAGCGAGAACTCACCCCTCAGGGGGGATAGCCACGCCACAATCCCTTCTCCATTCTCCTCTCGGGATCTTGGGCACGCACGCACACGCACCTGGTGTGAGTTTTAAGCCACTAGGTTTAGGACACGAACCGCGGTCGACTACATGGGAGTCCAGCGACATAGCCATTACACTAACTGCTGATCCCAAGGGATAGTCTGTAGTTTTAAACATCAATCCTTGAGACAGACATCATCCTTGGAATCTTTATGTCTCTTTGGAGGAAGCTGAATTTCAGTGATGTCTATACCCAAGCCGCTACCTATTGGTTAGTTCTGATTATAAGAAAAGTTGCAAAATATTTGCTAGGTACTGACTGATATAAAACACAAATCTGCCAATTATTTTTAATTTATGAAAAAAAATGGAGGGGCAGCCAGTGCCACAGTGGTTAAGGCAGCTGGATTGTACATGCTGGCTGCGCAGTTTGAGCCCTGGACCTAGTGGCTTGAAAACGGTGCTGGGTGTTTGTGTTCACATCTGAAATCCAGACATGAGAATGGAGGAGAAAGGGATTGCAGTGTGGCCAACTCCCCTAGGGATGTTTTCTCACTTTCCCTTCTCAGACAAGTGCTCCTGCTCTCTAGCAAGATGAAATAAAAGAAAAGAAAAGAAAAAAGAAAAAAGAAAGAAAGAAAAGAGTTGCTATTGCAGTATTTCAGCATAAATTTTAGATATTGATTTTTTTTTTTTTTTTGAGAGGTTTTTTTCGCTATAGGGCGCGTGCGCTAGCCAGACAGACAGAGACATAGAGACAGAAAGCGAGAAATCACCCCCAGGGGGGATGACCATGCCACAATCCCTTCTCCTCCATTCTCCTCTCGGGATCTTGGGCACGCACGCACACTTGCCCGGCATGAGTTCTAAGCCACTGGGTCCAGGACGTGAACCGCGGTCGACTATGTGGGAGTCCAGCGACATAGCCGTTACGCTAACTGCTGGTTCCCTAGATACTGTTTGATCTCATTCAAATTTTTAAAATGCACCAAATTTAAATAAGCAAGAAAGATTTCATTCAATCTTGGAGGAGAGACTCCATTATAAACTGTTGAATTCCTGTGATTAATAACTCAGGGCTGATAGTTGTCTAAAGTTTCTGCCCTTCCGCAAACGGCAAACTTACTACCCCTCCGTGGAGCTACAGGGTAACCTGAAAACCTTGGGTGGATTAGTACCTTAAATATATTAATACTTTGAATAGATTACTACCTTGAATGGATTGGTACCTTGATTAGATTATACTTCCTGCTTCTCTGACTCCTCCCTTTGATGCTGTGTAGGGTGGGATCTGAGCCCAATCCCCACCCAGAGACTTCCACTTCCCCAATTCCCCCATCAAAGACTGCAACCAACCCCCACTCAGGGCCAGAGAATTCAGTGTGCTAACTCCTCTGTGCCTGCTGACTTAATAAACAGTTCTCCTAATTGCTCCGAGTGCTGCTTTCCATTCCTCTGCATCTGGTTTTCTGCAACAAAGGCAATACAACATCTTCAAGTCCATGGAAATTCATATTCAAAAAAAAACTCTGCACAAATATTTTAAAAACATTGCACCAAAATAAACTCATACTTAATTTTATTATTACACAAACTTTTTAAGGGCTCTGGTATTTCAATAGGAGACAGAGATGAAACCTTAGTTTGAGTTCAACTTCTCTGAAAGTTGAAGTTTCAGAAAGTTGTTTTTAAAAGCTAGGGTGGGGAGGTCATAGGCCATCTGTGTTTGGTAATTTTCTTTATCCAAACGGAAAGTAAACTCTCTCTTATATTCATGACCACAGGTAGTTTTAAAACTTGGAACAAGGCAACCACCAAGTTAGACTCTTACCTCGCACAGAGACTAGGCAATAAGGGCTCTTACTTGATGACTACATTTCAACAGGATGGCCCAAAGGTACTTGTGAAAGATACTCCTGGGTTGCAAACTTGGCAAGAGGCTTTTAAGAAGATTTACATTTCAAAGAGACACATTAAGAATTTACAATGAAATTTTTTTAAAAAAATAAATGCTCTAAGAAAAGGAAGGTGAAGGACAAGAGTCATGAAGGAGACAGTGTAAAGGTGTAGTGAGGCTGAGGGAAACATTAAGCCTTTCTTGGTCACAAACTTTCAAAATGCACTTCACTTTTCACTTTTTTCATGTGTCACACAATATCTGTCAATTACACAATCACTGGCCACACTAAGATGATAATAAGAATTTACCATCTTAGCTAAGCCTTCAAATAATGACCTCCAAGAGCACTATTTTTTAACAGAAGGTAGTATGAAATTTCTATGTGTCATTTAGAATAGATTTTCTTTTTCCTCAGCAGTTTATAGTAGACCTTTGTTCATATATTTACATGAAGTTTTGGTTGTACCTTTTCTATAATTTTTCAAGTACATTCGAAGTAAGTACATTCATGTCATCTGATTGTCATTGTAATGCATCTTATTTATCACAAAAGGGCAATTACTTCTCTTGACATTTTATGCTGAGCATCTATACTGTACATATATTTTGATCACAGTTCTTAATCTGCTTAATCAGCAAAATGTCCAGAATATGGCCCACGGCCACACTTTGGAGACCGTCATCCCTTGAGTGCACTATGGCTGTGGCTTCCTTACTCATCAGTTATCCACATTGCTCACAGTGTGCCAAGAGTAATTATGAACCATGCTCTCTAGCTGATGATCTTGGTGCAGAAATAACCCCTCAGCAGTGAATCTCTACAAGAGTGGCAATGAGAAGGTGACTTATCCTATTTCAATAATTAAACGGACTTGAACAGACCACACTTTCTCCCAGATGTACTGAAAAAGAAAATGTTAAGTAAGGGAATATAAAGCATGAGAGATGAAGCTTTGCCCACAGAAGGGAGAGTGTGCCAGTCTATTTCTTTACTGCCTTCTTATATTATTACCATTTGAACAAAAAGAGGAGGTCTTCACTTCAATTTTTAACCTCAATAATATGATGTATAAACCCTCTAGGAACTTGCCTGACTACGTAGACAAGGAAATATTTTCTCGTGACTCCCCATGCTTCTATGCTCTTTCTTAGGTTGAGTTCCCCAGAAACAAATTCTGAAACAGATTTGCATGAACAAGTTTAATGAGGACAGATCTTAGAAACAAAAATGTCTAAAGAGATTAAGGAACCAGGACTGAGTGAAAGGAGGGGTTAAACTGGTGTGATGTATAACGTCCTGAACCAAGACAAGAGTATCTGGGCTTTGTGCTTCTTTCTACACTGATAGTCATTGGTGTGGGCTACCATGGGAGTGACCAGGCAACCTTGAGCAAGACAGTCAACTTTCCCACAGGCTGATTTGTGAGAGGGACTATAATCTGTGAGTAAACAGCAGCCTTTCTCCAAGCTCTTAGGAGAATCAGTGCCTCAGTTCTACCAGGGAAGCTGGGTGACTGCACCGCGTCCACTTTTACTCCAAGTTTTGTGCACTTTTGATCAATTTGCTGGATGTAATAAATTCAATCAAACTGGGAACAGTTTCACTAGAATTCTGATTTTTTATTAATTCTGGAAATACATAGAATTGGAAAGTCAGTACAAAAATATAAAGCCCCCAAAACTGCAATTTATATTCATCATATCCTTCCTTTAATACCTGCCCTACATTCCCCTCACCTCCCATCAAACCTCTATGTACATAGTGGCTTATCCCATTAAACATAAGGGGTCTGAACCCTGACCCCCATACTCTTCCTTTACTTGCAAAATATTGGAGGGATTATCTGGGTGCTGATGTATACGTCACTATCCCTACTAGGAATCAACAGCTTAATCTCGTTGTAATGTTCTTCCTGATCTCTTGGCATATGCAGTGCAGTTACTGGGTAGTAGCCAAAGCCTGCAGTTTCATGGGACATTTCTGTGTTCCTGATATAATGACTTTCCCCTGGAACCGGGACCACTAGACCTAGAATCTTGAGTAAGGGCAGTACAAGGTTACTAAGTACAATACTGGTGGTGAGGTTAGGAAGTTCAAGGTCTCTGAGGTATGGGTTTTGTAATCACCTGGACATCACCTCTGCCCCCTTCTTAGTCAAAACTTGTCACAAAGTCATCCCATATTCAATGTGACTTAAAATAGATAACATCTCTTGACAATGATAAATAACAAAACCACATTGCAAGAGAACCTGAAAGAAATTATAGCCACCTTTAAAGACACTATTTCATGCTTAGCCTTCAGTTGATATGTATTTTACTGATTTGTATACCCAGGTCATCCAGTCATTATACACAAGCTGTTGTCAGCAATGGCTCATCTCCCTTTTGGCTGAAAGTAATTTCTCTAGACCCCGCTATGAGTCTTCAGAAACCAAAAGTCCTGGCAGCTGGGGAAGGAATGTATCTGACTTAAGGTACAGATCTAGACATCAAAGAATTCACAATTCATAAAACACTACACTGATCTGTGCAAATATTATACAGGTGCAGGCACAGTCACTACCCTAAAGACAAAATGATTATACTCTTTGTTTTCCTAACTTACAACCATGTGCCATCCCACATACAGCTAACATTCTTGATTTACTGTTTAAATCTAGAAAACGTGCCTACCTTGTCTATGAGCAAGACTTCAAGATATAGCACAGGTATTTCCCTTTCTGAGAATTCATCACTGCCTCCCCACTCACTCATGTTTCCAGCCAAAAGGAAATCTCATTCAAACTCCTTGCATCGTGGTACCAGTAATTCTTATTAATCTATATGTATTCTTGCCTATGTCTTCCACTAGATTGCAAAGCCTCAAAAAAGTTTATATTCTTACTCATATATTTTAATCCTAGGGTTTAGCACAGTGCTTGACATAGGGACGATGTGGTGAATCTCTTTAGGGTTAAAGAGGGCTCCATGATTCCTGCCTCCTGGTTTGAGTTCAACATCCTCCCCTACAGGGTGGGAGGATCCTGTGATTTGCTTCTAACACATAGAACTTGACAAGGTTGATGGGATATCACCACTAGAATTGTTATTTTATATGGAAAAACTGATGGGATTTTACATAGGTAATTAAGGTTGGCTTTTAATCAGTTGACTTTGAATTAATCAAAAAATTTGCCTGTGAGCTTGGTCTAATCAGGCCAGCCCATTAAAAGAATATCTAGGCCTTTCTTGGAATTAGAGACTTGACAGAGCAAAACCAATTTCTGTTCATTGTTTACTTTGACGAAGTGAGCTGCCATGAATTTTATAGCCACACAGAAATGCTTTTTACCAAAAACTGAAGATGCTTAAAAGGAGACTCTTCCCTAGTAGAGCATCAGATAAGAACTCAGCCTGGCTAATGCCTTCACTTTAGGCCAGTGAGACTCTGAGCAGAGAATCCAACTAAGCTAGGCCCAGACTCCTTATCCTTACCAGAAACTGTGACATAATAAATATATATGTGTATATATTGTTTGAAGGTATTAAGTTTATGATAATTTGTCATACAGCAATAGAAAACCAATATAGGGAACCAGCAGTTAGCGTAATGGCTATGTGGTTGGACTCCCACGTGGTCGACCACGGTTCGCATCCCGGACCCGGTGGCTTAAAACTCACGCCGGGCGCATGTGTGCGCATGCCCAAGATTCCAAGAGGAGAATGGAGGAGAAGGGATTGTGACGTGACCATCCCCCCTGGGGGGTGATTTCTCACTTTCTGTCTCTATGTCTCTCTCTGTCTGTCTGGCGAGCGCATGCACCCTATGGTGAAAACCTCTCCCCCCCCCAAAAAAAAAAAAAGAAAACCAATATAGTTGGCATCAATATGCATAAGATAAACACAAAAAATTTATTGCACAGGACAGTATGCATTTACAACCTTTCCCTACCCTATATAAAGAAATTGATGCCAAGAAAATTTAATTGAATTATCTATGACCAAATTATTGATAAGATCAGGATTTAAAGATACATTCATTAATGATTATTTCAGCTCTGCCTATAACATCATGTTTCCTCTTTGTGTGAGAATATACTTAAATTATCATTAAGGTCATAAGAGCACTAAAATTATTTTACTGTTCTTTTTTTTTATTAGTAAACTTTCCATTACTCTGGTGTCCATTAAACAATCAACTTGTTTGAATGCCTGCTAAGTGCAAGGCACTGAATGAATGCCACTAAAATAAATGAAGATGTGTAAGTCATAGTCTCTTGCTTTGGGATATTGTAACTTAGCTGGCATTGGATAAGAATTCTGCCTTATAACTTGTACTCTATTGTCCTTTTTTCTAGATATCGCTAAAGGGATTGTGAAAGATAATTGGACATATTTTCTACCAAGTGTGCAGATCCTGATAACCAAGTTCATTCTCTCAAGAGCTTGTTGTGGGGCTGACAGGCAGCATGGTGGTTAAGGGCCCTGGACTCTCATATGGCTGACCATGGTTCAAGTCCTGGACCTGGCAGCTTCCTTTCTCACTTTTTCTCTCTTTCTATCCCTCTCTGGTCAAGTTAAAATAAATAAATGAAGTTAATTATAATAATTCTTAAAATAAAAAAGGAGCTTGTTGTAATTGGCATACTGTTTATTATTACCTTTTGTTCTCCTCTGCCTTATGCTCCTTTAAAAAAAAAAAAAAACTGCTAGAAAAGTAGTCTCCTTATGTAAATAAAAAGATGTGACACCACTCTAGTTTCTGGGGTTTTATCTTTCACTTTTATTATTTTATTATCCAATCGCTCTCTCTTTTTTTACTTTATTTTGTGTATGTGTGTGTAACATTAATGAGAGAATTTTTTACTCTAAATATCATTATAATGACTGACATTTTATCTTCTACTTTTAGAAATTTATTTATTGAATAGAAATATTTATAAGGTCATATTTATGATAGGGCTATGATGTAGTATTTAATTTATATGCATATTTTCCCAAATTGCTTTTTTGAGTTTCTGCTATATTAGTTTAAATCATCAGATGTATTAATCATTGCTCTTTTAAAAGAAACCTAAGTTTTGCTTATTTTACTAAATATCCCAAAGCTCTAGTGGCTGGTTTCCATAATCAAAAGACATGTGGGCACCAAGAGAATAGAGCTATTGACAAACTCACTTAGAATAACAAGGTGGAAGTGAGAAAAATCGTTATAATATTGATAGCATTTACATAATCAACTCAGAAACAGAGGGATAGAATGCAATAAAATTTGACAAACATTGCTTAATGGCATGGAAACAAATTATTTGAAATTTAAAATACTGCTTTTTTTATTTTTAGTTTTAGTTTTATTGTAGATAATAAAAATATTTTATTCAGTTTTCTTAATGAAACTGTTCCCTCATCACTTTGCTACTCTTAAGTAGTTTTAGAAAATAAGAGATAAAATGTACAATCTAATGTATATTAGAAATGACTAAACAACTTTGATATTAGGAAAATCTCATCCTCTTTAAAATGTGGCTGCTACACAATTTCTTTCATTTTGGTGGAATATGTATTACTAAAAATGAAAAGAAAAATAGAAATCATTTCAAATATAATTACAAAAATTTGCACAGCTGGTATGCAAAAATTAATTGTATACCTGTGAGGCTCTACTGTTTTATATTTGATAAACTAAATAGCCTTTTATTGGAAAAATACAAACCTATGGAATATTATTACTTTTTAAAAAAATTTTTACATTTATTTAAAGCTAGATTCAAAATTGTTTATATGTTATAGAATCTAAATACAACACTGTCTAGATATTAACTTGAAATAGTGGACTAAATACATGTACTGGAAATTATTAGTTTAATTAAATTTTCTTAGAGATTTTCACTATAGAGTGCATGTGCTCATCGGATAGACTGAGAGACAGAAGACCAGAAATCACCCCCCCCCCCCAAGGGAGATGGCCATGCTGCAGTCCCTTCTCCATTCTCCTCTTGGGATTTTGGGGATGACACACATGCACCCAGCATGAATTTTAAGTCACCAGGTCCAAGATTCTAATTGCAGTCCTATGTGGGAGTCCAGCGACATAACCATTATGCCATCTGCTGGTCCCATGTATAATTTAATTTTAAACAAATCCTAATTAAAGAGTTCATGCCAATAATCAATGTCAGTACATGGGTTGTGCACAATAATACTAGCAGGTGTAGATTTTATGGAAAAAAATCAGCGTTAACATTGACTAAAGTGGGTGAAGAGAGCCAGGACAAATTTCAGAGAAGAGATGAGGAAAAACAAATCAAGATAATAAGATATCAGTTCTTTGTTCTATGTCATGAGATGTAAAAGGTGCTGTGGTTTTAATGTGTCCCCCAAAGTTTCTGTGTTGGAAACTTAATCCCCATCAACAGCAGTGGGAGGTGGGGCCTTTAAGAGGTGATTAGGTAATGAGGGCTCTGCCCTCACCAGTAATTAATGCCGTTCTCCTGGGAGAAGTTAGTTATTGAGGGGTGGGCTCTCCGTAAAGGAATAAATTTAGCCCATGTTCTCTCTCTAGCCCTTGCTTGCCCTTTCATCTCCTATTATGGGATGGAACAACACCAAGACTCTCGCCAGATGTTAGCACCATGATCTTGGACTTCCTAGCCTCCAGATCCGTAAGGCAAATACATTTTCTTTCTTTCTTTCTTTTCTTTTTTTTTTTTTTTTTTTTTTTTTTTTTTGCTAGAAGTTGTGAGCGCTCACTGGAGAGAGACAGAGAGAAAGGGAGGGGATGCTTCCGTTTGTTAAAAACTTCATAATTAATGATAACCGGGGGAAAATGTCTTATAAATTGCAAAAACAAAAAGTGTAACGTTTTAAAATGTTTCTTCCTACCTGAAAATAATTAGTTGCACTAAATCATCAAATAGAACCTAAGCTCTCCCATCATGTAGTATTTAAGAAGTAGGTTTGTTTTTCAGTGATTAATTTGCTTCATTTCTAAGATGTTGGTATGAATACTTGTGGAGTCTATTGGGCAAGTGTACAGTGTTTGTGAATTGACAGTATATTATGCTTTTTTTTCTTATATTGAGAGAACATGTTTTAAATATATATGATAATTTGCATATATCCCAATAACAACTTGGTTATTTGTTATCTGGAAACTATTGGTATTTAGACTAGAAAGAGGAAATTCTTTTCCACCTATGATATCATCCATGGGAACAGCAAACTAAATGTTAAAGTAGCTAAAACGCGCTGCTTTTCTGACTGTGAAGTTTGCCTACTTTATGTCTACTTTCCATTATGTGATCCTCCCTTTCCACCTCCCGTGTGTTGTTTTTTCTTCCACTTGAGCTTTATATGAAAGTGAAGCAGGCCGATTGAGGTTTAGTAGGACTACAGCCATTTGTAATTCAGAAAGACCCCTGACGAGAAAGCATCTGACCAAGTACTGAGTCATGGGGAGGTCTAGCTGAGAAATGGTCTAGTGAGAAACCAGAAATGATTCACACCTGGTTGTATCTTGTGTCTGTAAATACTGAGTACATGCAGAGCTTTCTGAGATAGTTTGGGGGTGTTTGCTGCTTCCCTGTACCCTGGTTGCAGAAATAAACTCCTTTGTTGTCCAGCCTCTGCCTCTTGTTTCATTGACCATGAGTAGGAGTAGAAGCAGATGAACTTAGTTTTCTGGTAACAAGAGTATCATTGTATAATAATTTCTCCTCACTGGATTTATATTTCATTTTAGTTTCTTCAAAATGAAATTCATATTCCATGAGCTTACTGACTAGAATTTAATGAGTAAATATGTTGATACTTATTCAATTTGTTGAGAAAATGAATGCTTTAGTTGTTAAATTTAGGGACCAGCACGTGGCGTGGTGGTTAAGGCACTGGACACTCCCACATGGTTGACCATGGTTTGAGTCCTGAACCTGGTGGATTGCTTTCTCACTTTCCTCTTTCTCTCTGTGTCTCTCCCTGGTCAAATTAAAATAAATTAATGAATAAATAAAATTAAAGAAAAAATAATTCTAAAAAAAAGTTAAATTTAGCTGATGTCATAGTCTTATAGTAAACACATGAAGATTTTGTCATTATACTAGCAAGAAATGCAACATGTGTTGATCTAAAGATAAAAATATTTTTACTAGATTTCTAAGAGTAAAATCATGCGAAGTCAATGTAATCAAAGTTATAACAAATTCATTGTAAAATTTTTTTAAGAGAAAAAGGAAAGTTTATTGAGAGAAAGAATGCCTGGGGGTCTGAAGCCAGAGGTGCTTCAGCTCAGTGCCCCACTAAGGAGATGTGATATATTTATATGGGCAGAGTGGAGGGGTATAAGTTTGTACATTGTTGATGTAAACCCTTGACTTTTTTCAGTAAATACAAGAAAACTATTATGAAATACACAACTATTGGATTTGCAGTTGCTTTTATGAGTACACATACAATTTTTAATAGAAAGAAACCACTAATATGAATCATGTAGTACAATAGAATGTTTTCTGCGGATGGAGTTTTAGTTATATTTTCAAAAATTCTTCACCAGTTTTATAGAAATACAACCCAAGACCACATAGTTATTTTATTGTATAATAAATTATTTTATATAAGTTTTTTAAAGTCTGTAAGTTTTATAAAAATTTAAATGACACTATCTCATTGTCTTATTCATGTGCCTTTTATTCTAATTTAATTTTACCCTTTTGATGAATGTCTATTTTTATACTTAGTAACTATAAGTTTGGCAGGTAGTCCTTCTAATATGAATAAAGAACTTTTACCCAATTGGTATCTTTTTTAGTAATAGTCCAATAATAACTTGTTATAAATGGACAAGGCAATTTTGTGTTTTTCCCACACGTCTTTTAGCATCTATCCTTGTATCATATGGAGGACAAACCTCAGAATGTATCAGTCCTGTAACAAGAAAGGTAAAGACACCAAAAAAGGTTTCCCTGCATAATAGTACTTTACAGTCAATTATATTTTAAGGGGAATCTCTGGGCTTTGGCACTGTAATTATCTGTAAGTAAGGATAGTTCAGCTGAATAATGAACACACTATAAGCCATAAAAGCAAGGAAGACTTTTTAAGAAAAGTCTTAATGTCTTGTCAATAATAAAATAATATCCAAACCACCAACAGTTCCACTGCTCTGTGTTTAATAATTTTCAAATATGGGAGCTGGCAGGTGGCGTGGTGGCTGGGACACTGGACTCCCACATGGCTGACCATGGTTTGAGACCCAGACTTGACAGCTTGCTTTCTCACTTTCTCTCTCCCTGTCTTTCTCTGACCAAATTAAATAATAATAATAATAAATCAAACTAAATAAAAATAATTCTTTAAAAAATAATTTTCAAATATGAAGATTATATGAAAAAGTTTTTAATTAGTAAAATTGTAGCGATTGTGGAGACAAAATATATTTTATATATGTGCATATCTATCTCTGTTCATTTCTCTACATTTAAAATGAGATTATTTAACAATATTTTTTATTTTTAAGTTTAGTTTATTCATACTAGAGTGTGCACATGCATGAGAGAGAGAGAGGAACAGAGAGGGAGAAGGAGAGAGAAAGACAGGGAGGGAGAGGGACAGGGGGAGAAAGGGGGAGAGAGAGAGGGACAGAGAGAGAAAAAGAGAGAGACAGAGAGAAAGAAGTTCCTTAATCAAGCTGCAGTGTCCTTTCCCCACCTTCCAGTTCTTCAGTATCTTAGGCATGCACAAATGCGCCTGGCCTGTTTCAAGCTGATCAGGGCTTCTGAACCTGCAGTCAGCCATGTGGCCTCCAATTCTGCAATTCAGCTTGTCACTGATAGTGCCTTTGAGCTGTGCCACAACGATATTTTCACAAACAACCTATCACACTTTAGATATAGTCACTCCATGAGTCAAGTAGCAATTTGCGACAGGCATATAAGTAAGTGTGGATGTCACATTTAATTGCATATTTAATTGATACTACTATGTATTTTCTAATTAAATCATGAGTTTTGTTGTGGGATGGGGTAGGAAGCAAGATGAAGATTTGGTATTATGTAATCTTAAAGCTGTGGGGAATAAAATGGAATAAAAAATAGTCTGGATTTGTACAGATGCCAAACAACCCACAGATTGCTATATATCCAATTACTTTTGTTACCTGTCAAAGTTCAGCACTGAACTTGTTGAAAATCAAGGAGCATTTCGTTAGGCATCTTCTCAAGTGACATAAAAAGTGCTATAAAATTTAATACTGTGTTACAATTTTCTTTAACAGCTACCTACCTTTAGGCTGTAAATAAAAATGTTTTCAAGTACATGATTGAAGTAAAAGATAATTTTCCTAAACACATTTGTTTAATTGTAGTTCTGTGTTGAATAACTTCAGTGAAATGAAGAACCAATTCTTTCTCTACTAAATAAGGACTATGTACTCCAGACCAGTGAGTGTGTGTGTGTGTGTGTGTGTGTATAGATATATCATGATGGTAAATCGTAAAATCAGGGCATGGCTTGAGAAATCATTATATATGAGGCCAACTGCCTTTAATTTTGAGACAGTCATTGTTCATAAAGTTTTTTTTTTTTTCTGATTTTGATTGCAATTCTTGACTCTCGCCGTTTTCTTTTTCTCTCCTTTTTAGCCCTTCAACTTTTTGTTTACCAGTAACTCTAACGTATGATCTAGAGTGCCAATATCCTGATGGTCTGAGTTGACTCTGGATAAACACTATCAAAGAAGAAATTTATTTTCAATAGGCCAAATTTTTTAGAATGCATCATTTTTTTTTTTGAGAGTTTTTTGCTACAAGGTGAGTGCATTTGCCAGAAAGACTGAGAGAGACAGAGAGACAGAAAGTGAGAAATCACCCCCCAAGGGGTGTGGCCATGCTGTAATTCCTTCTCCTCCATTCCCCTCTCGGGATCTTGGGCACACATGCACACACGCCCAGAGGGAACTTAAGCCACCAGGTCCGGGACTCGAACCACAGTAGACTACATGGTAGTCCAGTGACATAGCAGTTACGCCAACTCATGGTCCCTTAGAATGTATCATTTTTAAAATGTGGTTTTTCTGCTTCTAAAATTCCCAAACCTATCAATGTTAGTTTATACTTCAAAGGAAATAAATATTTTAAGTAAGAAATTAGCATAATACAGTGATTTAAAAATACAGACTTTGGAGTCACCTGTGAGTTCTGGTCTTACTAGTGGTAATTTGACATAAGCTCTGATCTTTAAACTCTCAAAGCCTTAACTGAATCTCTATAAAATGGAAGTCTACTCCCTCACTCAATAAACTACAAGTATTACGCAGCCGAAGTACAGCAGACTCCGTATTAACCAATTTCTACTTCACCAAAGAAATTGCACAATAGACTTAACACCCACCTCTCAATCAGTACTCTAGCCAGTGGACTGATCTTTAGTAAATGTTTACACTGCGGCTTTCATCTGTTTCATCTATTCTCCATCTCTTTTGAGCTATTGTATGAGTAATTATAATTACAACATTTAAGAAAATGCAGTTGTATCCCTTAGTTCTATGGTAATGTTATAGAAAAAATAGTTCAAGAGACCAGCAGGTGGCATAGTGGTTAAGACTCTGAACTCCTATGTGATTGACTGTGGTTCAAGTCCCAGAACCACTGGTTTGAAACACACCGGACGCATGTGTATGCATGCCCATTCCCCTGGGAGGTTATTTCTGCCTTTCTCTCTCTCTCTCTCTCCCTCTCTTCCTCTCTCTCTCTTCCTCTCTCTCTGGAGAGCACATGTGCCCCATAGCAAAAATCTCTCTCAAAATAAAAAAAGCCCAAAATATCAGCAGCATAAGATAATAAGTGCTTATTTGGTTCATAAGTTCAAGGGGGTTAACTGTATGCTTGGGTGGATTTTCCAATTTAATCATGCATTTGCAGTTGATTAAAGATTGGTTTATAGCTCTCCTCATATCTGTAGTTCGACTGATTGTCAGCTGGTGTAGAATGGCCTCAGATGGTATTATCTGGGAACTCAGCTCATCCTATGTATTTTTCATTGCCTACTGGCTTGCTTTAGGCAAGATTATGGCAGAGGTGCAAAATGTGAGGATAGATAAGAAGTGCCTTTTCAAGTCTTTGTTTCCATCAGGAAACCAGGGTAATAGAGTATTTGATTTTGTAAGAAAGGGAATGGCTATAGCTATTTGTGAAGAACCGGGGCTCCCTATACAATCCATCACACCCCAAACTCTGATAGTGATTATTTTCCTACATTCAAAATATATATACTGGGACCAACAGTTGGCATAATGGCTATGTCATTTGACTCCCACACAGTCGACCATGGTTTGAATCCCAGACCCGGTGGCTTAAACTCATGCCGGGCACCTGTGCGTGCGTGCCCAAGATCCCGAGAGGAAAATGGAGGAGAAGGGATTATGGTGTGGCCATCCCCTCCTGGGGGATGATTTCTCACTCTCTGTCTCTCTGCCTCTGTCTTTCTGGTGAGCACACGTGCCCTATAGCAAACACCTCTCAAAATTTATATATATATATATATATATATATATATATATATATATATATATATACCTAAATCAGGAACCAGGGAACTCAATGTGTTATCCAATTACAGGATCACACATCAGGTCTGAAAGTGACACTCCTGATACTGAGTAATAGGCTATGATGAAATAGGAACAGTTGAACTCATGACAACAGACATTCAAAACAGGGATGAACACAAAGCACTTAGCTGTCCTTGGTGTGTACAAGCTCTCCTACCTTGTGGGTCAATGTTTCCAAGTTCCCTACTTTGTGCATGGAATTTATTTCTTGTTTGTTTATACTGCAGTTATGCTCTACTCCCTAGTCCATTGTTCTCCAGAGTTAGGGAATCTAGTCATTGAAAGAGAATTCCTTTATGTCTTCCTCTTTGTTCATTTGTGAAAATACTATTGGAAAATATGCTTTTTGTATTTATTTTTCAATCTACTTTCCATCCAGGAAAAAAAGACCAGAAACATTTATAAATTTTAAGTAATTCTAATCTTTTTAGTTGTGCTGCTTCTGCCAGTATAATTGCCTGAAAAACCCTAAGCTTTTAAATAACATTATCTTATTATATTCCATGTTTCAAAAGTTATACCAAGATGTTGTCCCTTGACTTAAACAGTACCAATTCTGACATGATAATCTGCTATAGAAAAGACTCTTAATATTTCCAGAAGCTTTTTTGGATAACTGACATATTCTACCTGACACCATTATAATTTTTTCCATTGTCTTAAAAAAAATGTCACATCCAAACTCTTATTCTATTGTTAGCCTGAGGCCATGTTTTAATTTGGTATATTTTACTGTCACTAAAGACGAGCTATCAGAAACAGTTTTCATTTTCAATCTACTAAATCCCAGGATCTCTATCTTGCCTCTGAAATCTGCTTATAAATTGGCCATTTTTTCCCCTTAGTTTATTTCTTTCATGTAGGAGGTTACAGAGATCTAGTAAAAGCACCTATGCATTAACTGTTCTGCTTGGAAATCTGTTCACTAATTTCACTAAGGTTTATCGATATTTTCCAGCTACTACAGGTAACCCGGAGGCCTATGGTTTCCCTCAGCCTGACCAAACTTTAGACAGTCTTCCACTGACTCCAGGTACCTGATCTCCCTTACCCTAGAGCATTTATTTTAGAAACTTGTAAATTTCTCTGCTTCTTTGAAATGTCTTGTGAGTTTTACAACTAAGAACCTGGAGCTATCCTTTTGAAATGTAATCACTAAGCAGGACAGCGCTCCCTAGTCCCAGTGTGTGGGAGGGTAGAGGCCCAAGGTCAGTGGTTTTCTTGCTTGCAGCTGTAGAACTACCTCCTGCCTTGAAGAGAGAAAGTTTACTTTGCCTTTAAGGAAAGCCATTTAGCAAACTCTGATAGCCTACTGCCCCCAACTTCAGCTCTTTAACAACTCTCCTGCTATTTCTTTTGGTGGAGGTGAGTATCTAGTCTTGGTTTGTGTTCTTTCTTCTTTGCTGGTAAGAGCATCAGAACAAAATCAGTTTCTTTTTTACCTATTTTACTGGCGTAATTTTATTTTTTAAATACAGAGTTTAGAATTTTAACAAATATTTCATAATGTGGATAGCCATTTTCCAACCTCTTGTAACAGTGTTCTCACATTTTCCCCCACCTCCTTGGAGAGTTACTTTTTCCATATTTCTTGTTTTTATATACCACTAGTCACAATGGTTATGACATATATTTTAGTTTGTCTTTGTTTTAATCAGCATTCTTTTCTGGAAACAATGTCTTTATTAAGTATCTAGAACTTCTTTTTTTTTTTTTTTTCTTTCTGGTAAGGAAAAGGTAGTTTATCAAGTAAAAGTAAAAGTACACTGAGAGGTAGGAGTGGGCATAAGCGGACAGAAAAAGAGTGACTCAAAAAAGGCCCTGGCAGTTGCATTCTGCTGGATTTATCATTTTTAACCTAGGTTGTGTGAGTTGGTCACTGGCTGGGGCCCACTGATTTTCCTCATTTCTTTGGCTATTTCCAATGTGGCTGGGCCTACCGATATGGCTCATTGGCTATATCAAATGTTGCTTAATCAGCTAGACACCCTCCACCAATCTCCTGCCTACATTACCTTGGACAGGGAATTTTCTGCCCTGATTGGGTTTTTCTGTCTAGCCACATTGGCAGATGTTTCATCTCCCTTATCCACTTCTGTTTGCTAGCTTTTCCTGGCTCATTTTTCCCCTGACAGTCATGATGCCCACAAATTTCTCTGGGGCCTAACAGGCATGATCCCCACAAATTTCTCTGGGGAGCTGAAGGTGGATGATCTGTCTTCTGTAACTGCTTCATGCTGGAAAAGGGTATTAACCCTACCTTCTGGGAATCATAGAACTCTCACCCTATCTGATCTAGGTGGGACAGCAAGACCAGGGGGCTGTCTCCTTGTGATAGACTGGAGGTGTGTCCTGAAGAGGCTGTCCTTGGTGCTGGGTGACTCTCAGTTGGATTCAGCTGAGGTCCCAAGGGGTTGATATCCCTGTTGTACTGTCATTTGCAATTGTATTGCCTTTAAACAAGAAGAGATAAACTTGGTTAGGAGATTTAAGAGACAAGGCCCAAAAAATGAGAGTAAGAGTTAGCATTGACAGATGTCCCAAGAGGAGTGACAGCCAAAGGAGCCAGTTTCAGCTTTTTAACCAGATTTCCTATGTATCTGGCAAATGCTGCTGGGTTTGTAAAGCAGTATGATTACAGAGAGCTTGATCTAAGGCATCTAGTAGTCATCATTGGGCTGTGTCATGAGTTTTTCTAATACAGATGGGTGCCTGGAATTTTAAGGAAATAGTCACCATATGGATCTCTAAATTGGAGTTCTCAGTGGGATTGCAGTTGCTAAGTTCCATTGGAAGGATTTGAGAAGGTTAACTGCCCTTTTTACCAGTGTGTTCTTAGCCCATTTGGTTATTTGAAAATCTTGCAAGTCCTGCATCTTTATTAACTAGAAATGGGGACTTTATTTATTTATTTATTATTATTTCAAAGGACCTTTTAATATCTTTAAAAAACTTATTATTACTTTTATTTTTATACATTCAATTGCTATACATCATTTAGCTTTTAAAGGGCATTTACCCAACATGAAATACAGCTCAGACCGTTTCTTTTCTCCCCTTCTGTTTCATCTTTGAGTTCTATATAGTAGCTTAATCAAATGTATCAAGATCCCCATCTGTCTGCTGCTTTTTAAGAGAGAAATTATTAAATGCTATATTCATGGTTGCGTAAGTCGATTATGGGATTTACTGGGATTCTTTGTTCATTGAAAAACTCTTATGTTAGTTCATCTAAGTTTTCTTTTTTTCTTTTGGGATGATATTCCTCACATTCCTAATTCACAATGCAATATCCTTTTGCCTGAGTATTATAAGTCTGGTTGTTATTATTTTGGTAACCAAGTGCTAAAGAGGGTGGGGAGTAATATCTACAACATAAATTTCAGTCAGTACTCCTGTTTTCATGACATTATGTCTGCCCAACAGTGCCTCCTATTTTCCATTTTACTTTATGGAACATGAACCTCCAATATTCTGCCAGAGTGAGAGAGGAATAGTTATCCAGAGTCTCAAAGTAGGGAAGAAACTTGGGAGATTAGCTTCTTGAAAACAGCATAATGATTTTATTTTATCTTCAATTTTGCCCATCAATTTATCCTGAATACTGTTAATTTCTAAGCCTCTTAGGGATGTGGTGGGGTAAAGCCTTCCACTTTATTCATTGTTGCCTTAGAATTCAGAGCTTGCTAGGTTAGTTAGCACTGATCGTCTGTTACCTACTCTCTTCTGTTCACATTTTTCTTAAGATACTATGTCTTTTAAAAAGTTATTTCTTGTCACTAGTGTGGTTTGGGAAAAACAGAGGTGAAAGTATCTCTTCAGTGCACCACATTTATTCAGAAATCTTACCTTGACTTTGTGAAAGGACAAGACACAGGACGGTGAAGAATTCTGGGGCTTAAACTCCTGATATTATACAATAAGTCTCAGAAAGACAAGAACTACACCCATATGTTTACCACAATGCCAAGGTACAAAAAAATATGGAACTCTGATCAAGTTCAGAGATAAATCTTCCACTGAAACACTATTAATAGGATGTCTGTTCATCGGAAAGATTTCCCAGAAACTCTAGTAAAAGCCAACAGTCTATAGATCCCTTTATACCGAAATGAGTAAGCTCAATAGAGAAAAGCTTTAGTTACTGGAACAGTGATTAAATCCCATACCATTTGTATTACTACCTTGCAACTTATGAGGCACCAGTTGTTGACTCAAATTTTATTTCTCACAAATGGAGGAGTATACATTAATATCCCTGAGATACATAAAATGCTCCTGAAAGTAGAGCGTAACCATCAATGAATAAATTTACATGAATTTTGACTATTTTCATTCAGTGTATTCAACACTTTCTGAGAATTGTGTTTGACACATTTTTAAATAACCTGATGTCTTGGTCAATATTCATGCTTTGAAGGTGTACATTCTAAAATATTGTACTGGTAAGTTTCTAGCCATGGGGAGAGGGGGAAACGGAGAAACTGGCCTTTAGTTCAGCATTTAAACAAAAACTGTTTTTTTTTTTTTTTTTTTTTTTTTTTTTTTTATTTTATTTTTTTTTGGAGAGGTTTTTCGCTATAGGGCGCGTGCGCTCGCCAGACAGACAGAGAGAGACATAGAGACAGAAAGCGAGAAATCACCCCCCAGGGGGGATGGTCACGCCGCAATCCCTTCTCCTCCATTCTCCTCTCGGGATCTTGGGCACGCACGCACACGCGCCCGGCGTGAGTTGTAAGCCACCGGGTCCGAGACGCGAACCGCGGTCGACTACGTGGGAGTCCAGCGACATAGCCATTACGCTAACTGCTGGTTCCCCTAAACAAAAACTGTTTTGTTTTTCCTTTTAAATGGACTTCTTTGATTTTAGTTCAGCATAATTCGCTTGCCCAATCCTGAGAATTTAAGTGTCAAATATTTCAAATTTATTTTTTCCTAACTTTTGTCATGTTAATGACCATTACTCCAACTAGGATATGAAATCTTAGAAGTATGCTGCTATTATTACTCTTAGCTGTATTGCAAGTTCTCCATCATCAGAGATGAATATTTGTGGAAATAAATAATAGACACAAAAATGTTTCAGAACAAAAAAGTTTCTACTGCTTTCATAAGTTAGATGCATTTATAAAAGTGGGAAGTCTCCATAAGCTAAAAGCCTGAATCTTGTCCATGACAATTCTGACACTAAATTCTCTGAGTAAAATTGTGACCCAGGAATATGCTAGATATGACTGTAGAACCTAAAAATGGAATAGTTTTCATTTAAAGAAAAGTACCTTTCTTTCCCTTGAAAGAGAAATGTTGACATAAATACATTATGTCTCACTTCAAAGATAAGTGGGTCAGACAGTAATAATTTATGTCATCTATAAGTATTATACAATACATATGATCTTTAAAAGTTTTGTGATTTAAAAATATTTTTCTTATATATTATGTTCAATTGCCGTATATCTTTACAATATTGAAAATGAATTTTCACAGCATGAATACCCTATATATTGGCCCAGTCAAAGAAATGACCATACACATTGTCATCAACATATAATTTTTGTCTATTGAATTTTTTTTTGATTGTTGTTTTGTGATCTGTTAGCACTGCAAAAATAAGTGGGTTTGTCAAAGCTTTAGAATATCAATCTTGCTGAACCTAACCTTAATCAAGATGTAAACTGTTAGTTTTTTTTTCTTTGCTGTTTCTGAATGTTGCTATGAAGTGTTATTTTGATTATTTATGAAGAAAGTACATAGACAGTTGTCACTCTTCTCTTGGGAAATCCAGACCTTGGGAAACTGTATTTGACATATCCAGTCAGTCTCCAGAACTGACATGGTAAAAGGTTAAATTTTTTTTAAAAAAGTGCTTATGAGAATTCCAGAGCACAAAAATGCGTGTGCAAAAAAATTGCCAAAAAAGCAGAGTAATACAATTTTAGCATCTGATTGCTCATAAAAATTTAGTCACCTAATTATTTTATTTTACATGAATATAATGATAACATAATTTTTATCACATTTAAATTATTTCTGAATTTAACATAGCTACACTCTTATGAACCTATGTTCTCTCCTTAACTGGTTAGGATTTGAATAATTGTTCTGTATTGCATCAGTTCATTTCATTATCTCTTTAAATTTTCTACATGTCAAAAAAAAAAAAAACAAAAAACCACATTTCCCAAGCCTCATCAAACTGATTTTACTTGTAAATGCAGTCCATTCTACTAAAAAATAAAATCTTGAATAAAGAATAGTTTTCTTATAGTTGTGTGAAGCTACAAGATTATGTCAACTATGTAAATGGAAGCATTTAAATTAAATGAAATGTAATCCTGAGTAATACTATTCATATGATCATAGAAAGAGATTACCTTTAATTTTTTTAACACTCAGTTAGTGTTTGAAAATGTGGGAACCAGCAGTTAGCATAATGGCTATGTCATTGGACTCCCATGTAGTCAACCGTGGTTCGCGTCCTGGACCCGGTGGCTAAAACTCACGCTGGGCGCATGTGCATGTGTGCCCAAGATCCCGAGAGGAGAATGGAGGAGAAGGGATTGTGGTGTGACCATCCCCCCTGGGAGGTGATTTCTCGCTTTCTGTCTCTCTGTCTCTCTCTGTCTGTCTGGCGAGCGCACGCGCCCTATAGCGAAAACCTCTCCAAAAAAAAAAAAAATGTTGCAGTGTCATCAATATAGAGAAAAAGAAAAAAGAAAAGAAAAGAAAAAAAACCTGAGTGGATATTTATTTGATGTCCTGAAGATGCTGAAATGTTTATTTTATAGAGAATTATAAATTTTCTGGGACCAGCAGATAGCGAAATGGTTACATTGCTGGACTCCCACATATGGACCATAGTTCAAGTGTTAGAGTTGTGCTCGAAACTCACGCCAGGTGCGTGTGCATGCATGCCCAAAGTCCCGAAAGGAAAATAGAGAAGGGATTTTGGCATGGCTATCCCCCAGAGAAGGGGAGATTTCTCGCTTTCTGCTTTCTGACTCTGTCTCTCTATACACACCCTATAGCAAAAAACTCTTTTTAAAAAATCTGCTATTACTAATTTACTTGTATTGATAGAAAAGATAGTTGAAGCAGGAAATGTCTTATCTGGTGTAATGTCAATATTATTGAGAAATATTAATGATGATGGCTAAGAAATTAAATGTGTTGTTAGAACAATTGGTGCATCCCAGGAAGAAAGTGAAAGGCTGAAGATAATCATGTAATGTAACATGAAATGTGAAAGTCACAATGGTTACATGTATGAAAGAGCTACAGAGTGTGGTTTATACGGTAGGAGCCAGGACAGTACCTGTGGAAATAAGATAGTGCAGATGCTGAAATTAGCATGGAGCATGAAGTTGAATTAAATCATGGCTTCTTTAATTAATAACTTGCAACTGAATGTGACAGATGCAATATTTTCTACCCTCATGAAGGAGGAGGATCAGGTGAATTTTACAATCTTATAAGACAAAAAACTGAATATATATGATTTTTATTCAGGGCTAGGTTAACTCTTCTGCCTGCTTTCATTATTTTTCTGAGTGAGCCTGGACTATGTATCCAGTCTACCAACCATTACTTGAGTTATTTTTGTCACTGACATTTTGGTAGTTGACATTTAGATTGGAGGTCTTGGTAAGACACCTCTGCTCAAGAATAGGAGATTTAAAAAAAGTTCAAACTGTAACTATATTAGTAATTTTTTCTTTATTGACCCAGATATTTGGGGGATACTCTCTTGAATAAAGGACAAACAATTACCATACCACTAAGAAAGAAGCTTGACATTTGGTGGTCTTCTGGTTCTGGAGGTAGCAAAGTATCTCACACTTGTAAATATTGTTGTTCCATGTTTATAAGTGACAAAAGACTATCAGGTTTGAATATGACTCAGAAGAGAATATGGCTTTGAGGTCCAGATTGTAATTCAAGGATTGTCATTTGAATAATAATACAACCCGACCTGTATTAGAGTTCAGCTAGAGCCAGCTCAAAGATAGAGCTGGTCCAGCAGGTATCCATTGTAAGGTGGAAATGGTGCATTTAAGATAAGGTGCAAGCTGAACCAGAGACTTCAAATAAACTACATGAATAGGCCATTTTCACATCATCCATTACTGTCACTGTGGCTCCTTCTTTGGCTGAAACCTATGTCCTAGTTGGGTTACCGTAAACCTAACAAAGGAAAGAAGAAAAGGATAAAGTTCATTTTGCAGATGAGTTGCTTAGTATAGAATGCAAAGTAATTGAGTACTACTGTTGTACTAAAAAACAAATCAAGGACAACAGTTAGGAAACAGGTCTTACAATAGACGCTTATCATCTACTTTGCATAGAAAGAAGAATAGTCTAAGGCAGAATATAAAGATTCTTGGTTCTAGTGAATCGATTGGCTGGCTAGTCCTTGAACTAAGAAGGATTAGAATTTTGGAGATAAGGAGAGAGGACTAGAGGAGAGTCAATTTATTGAATTTTAGAAGTGATTGCAAGATGTGAAGACCTTTAACAAATAGCAGCTCCTATAGAAAAAGAATTAAATAACTAAGTACTTGGAATTATTAAGTCAGTTGACATCTGCTAGCTTCTGTTACCAGTCAGCCCATTTCTCATATTCTAGATGGATGTTTGAATATCCCTGGTGGCAGAGACAGAATCTAACCACAGGTCCAACAGTATAAACTTTAATTCACCATGGTTGATCTATCTAAGCTGCAGCTGCATGTCTGTTATACACAGCCACAGAGAAAAATACTGTTCTCATCTAGACTTATCTTTTGAAAGACTTCATCTGTTTATCTCAGGTTGATAATGTCAGAACTATTACACTTTGAAAGGGGAAGCAATGCATATTGATTACAATTGATTTATATTATGGACATAGGTTTTTCCTTTCTTACCTGCAGGTAGATCAGGCCGTTTGATCTATTGCCAGAGGATCCTACATAATATTGCACTAATTCAAGGAATATACTACATAAAAAATTAGATGGAGCTCTGGATAATAGAATTCGCTGAATTAATATCCTGGAAAGGACATCAATATACCCTCCGAACTCAAAGGTCAAAGTTTAGTGGTAGGGTACATTATCAAGCTCCATGGCCTGTTCCAATGTAGCGTGTGGTCAAACTTAGGGATTGCTGTTGTGCTTGAGCATCTGCAATAATCATGTATGATATTAGGACTCCAGGCCTACAATACTATATACTTACAATACTATATACTTACAATACTATATACAATACTCATATACTTATGAGTCTAAGGTTAATGGCAGAGAAAGAGACATTTTATCATTTTTTTTCTTCTAACATGTAAAGCAGCTTCCTGACTAACATGGCTCACTACTCAGCTGTGATCATAGACTACTTCAAATGTTTCTTAGGGTTTGCTGAAGCAATTCCATCTGGAAGCAATGGTAATTTTCCAGTTCTTTTTCTGCATGGTGGGCCCTGGGAAGAACTTTTAAGTTATACCATGCTTTATGAATGAGTTGGTTATGTTTTTTGACAGGTGAACTGGGAGAAAGTGGAAAGGGTGTTTTATTCACGTTCCACATGTCAGCATGAGTATCTGGCTAAAACTATAACTAGTGCTTTTTTTAGAATTGATCAATTTTATGATGATAGACCCAAAAGCTTTTACCCAATGGATAGGAATATACAACCAGAAATGCAACCAGAGACACTGAGGGCTAGTGACTGCCGTACAGTGTAGACTTGGTGGTAAAAAGGCAATTACATCAAGTCAAGTTGATGGATTGGCATCATCATCATTATTTAAATAATTGTGACTTACTTTTTATAGACCCGTGAAGAGAAAACTAAAAATGATGTATTTCTGAACATATTTTAGCACTATAATGAAATTAAAGAAATGGAATTTTGAGTAGGTAATATGGTAAACTCTATTACATCCAATTACATTGTTACCTGTAATATTGCAGAGAGAATACAGGTTTGAGGCCAAAAGCCAAGGTAATTTTCCAGTTTTGGAGACTTTGAGTGAAATAATTTCATTCTATCTCAGGTTTTTAATCAGTAGAATGCAAATGTTAACAAATGCCTTGAAAGATCTTCTGAGTATGGAAATCATGACTCCTAGAAGAAAACATAGGAAAACTCCTTGACATTGATCTTGGCTTTTTTTGGATATGACACAAAAAACACAGGCAGTCAAAGAAAAATAAGTGAGTGAAATTACATTAGATGTAACAGCCTTTGCACAGCAAATGATAAAGTGAACAAAATAAAGAGGCAACGTATAGAATGGGAGAAAATACCTGCAACCATATATCTTATAAGGGGTTAGTTATCTAAAATGTATAAGGAATTACTATATCTCAATAGTAAAATACATGAATAAATAACATGATTTACAAATTGGCAAAAAATTTGAATAGACATTTCTCTAAAGAGGACATAGAATTAAAAAAAAATTCTAGAAGGTACATGCACTCAGAGAAAAAGAGAGAGACCACCCCCTTCCCCCATGAAGCATGGTCATGTCACAATTCTTTTACTCTACTCCATTCTATCAGGATTTGGGGCATGCATGTACGTGTTCCCAGTGTATTTCTCAAGCCTCTGGGTCTTGGATTCAAATTGCTAATAGGTCATGTGGGATCAGGCTTATTATGCATAGTGCTTAGCCACTGTGATAAGTGGCTGGACTTTCAAAGGAGACATGGCCAGCAGTATTTAAAAAGCTCAATATCACTAATAATCAGGAAAATGCAAGTCAAAAGCACAATAAGATATCAACTTACACCTGTTAAAGTGGCTATTATTAAAAGAATAACAAATGTTGGTGATGATGTAGAGAAAAGAAAACCGTGGTGTACTATTGCTACAAAAACCATGAATTGGTATATCCTTTATAGAAAACACTATAGAGGTTCCTCAGAACAATAAAAATAAACTATGAGGTGATACAGCAATCCCACATCTTGGGATTTATCCAAAGAAAATGAGATCAGAATCTTGAAAAGAGATCAGTATGCTCATGTTTATTGCAGCATTATTCACAATAGCAAAGTAGTGAAAACAACTTAAATGTTCATCAACAGATGCATGGATAAAGAAAATGTGATATATACATACAAAAATACAACTCAGCCCTACAAAGAAGAAAACCTTGTCATTTCAAACAATGTAGATGAACCTGAACAATATTATGCTAAACAAAATAAGCCAGTAATAGAAGGACAAATAATATTTTAAATGAAAAATAGTTAAAATCATAGAAGCAGAGAGTGGAATGATAGTTGCCAAGGATAAGTGGGGGAAGAATGTGATGAGAAAGGGAACAAAGGTTTAGTTATACAAGATACGTAGGTTCTGGAGATCTACTGTATAGCATAATGCCGATAGGTAATGATACTGTATTATATACTTAAAAATTGCTAAGTGGACAGATTTTTGTTACTGATTGTTTCCACAAGATAATAATAATGATAATATTACAGGGTGTAGGAAGAAGCTTTGGGCAGTGACAAATATATCTACAGCCTTGTCTTTGGTTATATACATTAAATATGCACAATTCTTTTTCATGTCAATCATACTTCAATAAAGCAACCTGGAGGGAAAAAAACATTTTTGAAGTTTAAATGAGACATTTATAACTTAATACACGTTAGTTCTCTTACTCTAGAAGAAGCATTAGCAAATCCCTTTTTTACTGACAAATTTAATCTCATAATAACTTTCTAAATCTGTTCCTCTGCAACATGATAAAAATGGAATGTTGTTTTTGTTACTAGGCAAAATTTGTTTTTTTTTTAATGACTTCTGATTGGTAATTTCATTTATATTGGGAGCACTATAAAAGAGAGAAATCATTAGTTGAAAAGCTATACCTTAGAACCTTTTGAGTGACTTTTTTAATGGGCTATATTTCTTACAATGATATTTTTTACAATGATTTCTTAGTAGCTATGTCTATGGGACTGTTATGATAAATTTTTCATTCTTATTTGGAATATGGGCCTCTAGGCCAAGGTAACTCCCACATCCCACTCAGCTAAGTCTCATTCTCTCACTATTGAACTATAACATAATGTGCCAAAATGCAACCCCGGTACTGCTGTATGATCTGCTCTTAGGATTTTCACTGGGAACAATTTCCTGTTGTTGCCTTGCTATTGTGTTCTATTTCTTGTCTCATCCCTAGCTACTAGAACACTATTTATTCTACTATATTTTATTTCACTTTATTTCATCCATTAGAGAGAGAGACAGAGATGGGGGGAGAGAGAGAGAGAGAGAGAGAGAGAAATGGGCATCTCCAATAGGGTCCCTAAGCCACTATTCACACCTATCCTCAGCCGGCCTGCGTTCTAGGAACATATATACATCCAGCATGTACAGGGAAACCTTGCGATATAAACCCAGCACCTTCCCATGTTGACTCTATCTCAGAGCACTGTGTTAGCACTGCACCACTGCAGCTGGTCCTCAATATGGATATTTAAATAAGACTAAAATGAACCCGTTTGTCAAGTATTGTATTTCTTTTTCAAATCATGCTGTGACTAAAAATAAAGATGCAGTTGGTTACACTGCAAGATGATATGGGCTAGAATCAACAGAAAGAATAATACAAAGGCTTATAGCCTAATGTAAGTGTCGATCCTCAGTGCTTGCCTAGTGCATTTGTACAGCAAAGTCGAAGCGTGGCAAGTTTCACATATTCTTTATTTTGTGGGAAGTGGGAGACATGGAATTTTATCTGAATTGAAGTTCCAGATAAAATTAGGAGAAGAAACTGCTTAAAACAGTGCTAGTGCCATTACAGCAGAAACGAAATGGTTATAGAGAGGAAATCACGAAGATGAGACATTTAGGTTTTTGGGGTTTTTTTGTCTGAAAGTTGAGCTGGCACAAAGGAAAACTGGTTGTATACTTGGTGACCTTTGAAGAAATCTGTGCCTTTTGGACCTTGCAAGGGAGAGGGAGCTGCAAGTGGCTCTTACTTCAAACAGTTCTTCCAGATTTTAGAGAAAAATGGAAGTGTTTATACAATTTCTTGGAAAGATTCCAGCCCAAACAAGCCCTTCAGTTATCTTTATGAATGTGCAGTTCATGCCAACATAAAAAGACCAAGGCTTCCACTGCCTGAGCAGTTGGCAACTTTGTGCAACTATGGTAACAGCTGAGAGGATGGATATGAAAGATCCAAAAAACCTAATGAAAGTAACAGGTACTTTGTGCTCAGAAAAGTGTTCTTAGTATTGTGACAATAAGAAACTAAAATGTTCCAACCACTTCTTGTTTTTAAAACTGCAATTTCTGTGTGTACACAATATAAAGTAAGTGCAAGAAATAAATGCACGGGAGCCTGAGGTTTAAGTTGTTGAAGGAAGTATGGGGCAGAGTATCAGATGTGGTGTCCTGTCAGATGCGTGCTTTTAGCTGAGTGTAGTGCTATGTCCACTTCAGTACTTAGTCATTAGGTACTGCTGACTCTGCCCCGGTTCTCCACATGTTTAGCTAGCATGGTTTGCTGAAAAGCGTCCTGACATATTTAACACCAACAGTTGCATGTCTACTCCTAGAGATAAGAGTCCTCTAATACACCTCTCTTTTAAGATGTGAGAACTAGTTATATTTTAAAATTTTAATAAAGTAAAAATATAAACACAGTTTATCATAATAAATATCCTTTTGTTTTCTCTAGGACTTTTCACAACTCTTTTTTTTTATATTTTCACGTTTGCCTCATTCCTTAATAATGCTAGTCCTTTGTAGAAGCTGCACAACTGTTTTTTCCCATTGAACGTCATGTTATTGTGTGAAATATTTTCCTCAGTCTGTATCACTTCTATCAAATTTGATTATTGCTGCCTACCTAACAACTAGTAGTATACCTGGTACATTCTTCACTTGAATAAATAAGAGGAATAATGAATCTATGAGTGAATGAATGAGGGTTCCATGGCAGTAATCTAAATTATATTTTCTCACAGTCTTCTTGTACCTGAGTCTGTATGCTCAGAGTTCTCTTTGGATCTGACCAGTTAATCATGCATGACCCCAGGACTAATCCCTGCACTAGGTTCTACTAGGTTCTATCTTCTGCCCTCTTTCCTTCACAATGATATTTCCTCTCTCTACTAATCATTCCCATTAGTGGTAATAATTTGTGGAAGTTTTTCCCATCTTAAAAAAAGGAAACAAATTTTCTCCTCCTCAGATACCACTCCAGTAATAGCCCAGTGCCTCTTTTCCCCATGGAGTAAAACTCCTGGGATGGCCATTATTAGTTTAGGATCATTGAGGTCATTGACATTCTCTTCTTCCTGCCTCTGCAACCTCTCTTGGCCTCCTCGCTTCCTTGTGGCACTGAGGTCATATCCTCGTCCCTTCTATTTATGGTATGATCCACCACTCCTCCATTCATGTTTACGGTTCTCACATAACTGTGGCATCTCCTGCCCATAGTGTTTCTTGTGCGCATTTTATTTTAAGGTGTGGCAGCTGAACTCATTCATGCTAGACTAGCCTCTTGCTTATAAAACGGTTCATTCTTTCTCTCTTGTCAGTGAACTCCAGAAGTCACCCTCCATAAAATGAGAAAAATCCCTTTTATTTTTCACTCTGATGCTACCATAAAAGAGTATGACTACCATATGTTCCAAGTACTTTAAACATTTGAATGATATGAGCCATCCCAGAGTTATAATCTCCTATATGTGGGACTTCCTGCACAAGTACCTTAGAAGGAAAGCAATCATGTATTCCACATTATTATATTTTACATTGTTGCTTCTCTATTATAACATACATGGATTCATTATTGTTTGATTAAACTAATCCATCTTGTCTTCCCTGAAGATAAATTGCTTCATGTAAATATAAACCTAGAGTGTCCTCTATGCATACTTAGACTTATCTAATTTTAAGGCTGTTAAAGATTAGCTATAAATTGTTCTGTATGCTGTACCTGCTTATAGATATATTTTCAGACTTCTCACCTATGGCAAAGGACATCTGTGTCTTCTGGAATGTTTGTAATAGTGAAATGTTAACTATATGGCAAAAACTGATAAAATGATACATTAAAAATGCATTTATTTCTTCAGTGAGCAAAAGAGACTGAAAGAGTCAGGAGGAGGTAGAAAGTATGAATAGGCCCATAGCAAGCCAGGAGAATGAATCAGTGATAAATAACTTCCAAACAAAGAAAAGTCCTGATCCTGATTGTTTCACCTCTGAATTCTACAAAACATTTAAAGAAGAGTTAACTCCCCATTCTGTTAAGTTATTTTTAAAGATCCAAAAGGGTGGAACTCTCCCTAATTCATTCTATGATGCCTTCATCACCCTTATTCTCAAAACAGACAAGGACAGGACAAGGAAAAATAAATAAAAACTATAGACCAATATCTCTGATGAATATAGATAGAAAAATTCTCAACAAGATACTAGAAAATCATATCCAACAACATATAAAAAATATTATACATCATGACCTGGTAGGCTTTATTCCAGGGATGCAAGGTTGGTTCAACATATGTAAAACCATAATTGTAATACACCATATTGACAGAAAGAAAGATAAAAACCCTATGATCATATCAGTTGATACAGAAAAAGCATTTGATAAGATACAATATTCCTTCATGATCAAGACTCTCAGCAAAATTGGCATAGAAGCATCCTTTCAACACAATAAAAGTCATCTATAAAATTACCTATAGCTAATGTCATCCTGAATGGGGGAAAGTTAGCTTTTCTTCTGAAAACTGATACAAGACAAGAATGCCCACTTTCTCCACTCCTTTTCAATATAATACTGGAAGTCCTCACCAATGCAAGTAGAAAAGAGAATAAAATAAAAGCCATTCAAATAGGAAAAGAAGAGGTGAAACTATCTCTATTTGCAGATGACATGATTACATACATAGAAGACCCAATGGTATCTATGAAAATATTCCTGGAAGTAATAAACAAATACAGTGAAGTTGCAGAATATGAAATTAACATACGGAAATCTATAGCATTTCTATATATAAACAACCGGCAGACTGAGATAGAACTGAAAAAAGTAATTCCATTTACCATAGCCACAGAAAGTATAAGATACCAAGAATAAATCTAACCAAAGAAGTTAAAGACCTCCACAAGGAAAATTATGAGAAACTAAAAAAAAGAAATTGAAAATGACACAAAAATGTAGAAGCACATCCCACGTTCTTGGATTGGAAGAATTAATACAATCAAAATGGCAGTTTTACCCAAATTAGTATACATATTTAACACAATCCCAATCAAAGTGCCAGAGACATTCTTCACAGATCTAGAAAAGACAATCATACAATTTGTCTGAAATCATAAAAGACCTCGTATTGCCAAAGCAATCCCGCACAAGAAGAGTGGAGTGGGCAGCATCTCACTCCCTGACCTCAAAATTACTACAAAGCTGTGATAATCAAAACAGCATGGTATCCACACAGAAACAGGCAGGTGGACCAATGGAACAGAATAAAGACCTCAGAAATAAACCCCAAAACATAAAATCAACTGATTTTTGACAACAGCTACCTGTCAATCCATTGGGAAAAGTAAAACTTTCTTAGCATATGGTGATGGAAAAACTGGATATCCACCTGCAGAAAAATAAATCCAAACCCCTACCTCTCACCATTGACAAAAATCAATTCAAAGTGGATCAAAGATCTAAACCTAAGATCTCAAACTATAAAGCTGCTGCTGGAAAACACTGGGAAAATCCTGGGATACATTGGGGTAGGCAAAGACTTCTTAAATGAGCCCCCCCCCCCCCCAAATAGACAAATGGGATTACATCAGATTAAGTTTCTGTATGGCAAAAGACACAGTAATTAGTGTGAATTGACAACCCTCAGAATGGGAAAATATTTTGTAAACTATGTGTCAGATAAGGGACTGATAACCAGATAAGGGACTGATAACCAGAATACACAGGGAACTCAAGCAGCTGTTCTGGAAAAGAAAAAAAAAAAAAAAAAAAAGAAAAAAGATCAACCTTATTAAAAGATTGTAGAATGAGTTGAAAACACCACTCTCTAAGGAAGACATATGAATAACCAAAATGCATATGAAAAAATGCTCAACATTGCTTATTATAAGGTAGATGCAGATCAAGACCACAATAAAATACCAACCCCAGTCAGAATGACTAAGATTAAAAAAAAAAAAAGATAAGTGCTGTCAAGAGTGTGGTGAAAAGGGAACTCTCTTACACTGCTGATAGGAATGTAAATTGTTCTAGCCACTATGGAGAACAATATGGAGATTCCTCAAAGATCTACAAATAGAACTACTATATGATCCATCAATCCCACTCCTTGGTATCTACCCAAAGGACACAAGAATCCTTAATTGGAAAAGTGCTTGCATATCGATGTTTATTGCAACATTATTCACAATTGCTAAGACATGGAAACAACCCAAATGCCCACAGATGAATGAATTGAAAAAGTGTGGCACATATACTCTATGGAATACTACTCAGCTATAAAAAACAAGACCCTGGCTTTTGACAGAAAGTGGATGAATATGGGAGATTTTCTACTGAGTGAAGCAAGCCAGGCTATGAAGGAGAAACATTGTATGTCTTCAGTTAATATATACTGAGTGTCTGCACTCTATAGCTGAAACTGAATGACTTGAGTATATAGAAACATGGAAAATGGTTAAAAATACCAGATACAGTGTGGGAAGAGGGTGGATGAAGGAGTAGAGTCTGAGGAAGGACATTAAGGAGAAAAATAAAGAGGCAAAGCATTTATGAGACAAAGGAATGGGTTATTACATGTTGAAGATAACATGTGTAGTATTCTCAACTGGGCTGGTGAGAAATGTATGTGTGTTGGAATATTCACTTTGCAAACTAAGTAACATATGCTATTGAAAGCATAAAAGAAATTGAAATAAAAAATATATTTAAAGGGAAAAAAAAAGGAGACTGGAAGAAAGACAGAAAGAGCACTCTCAGCAACATCTTGATGTCATACTCCACCCCCAGCATTCAGCTAGACCCAGATCGTGGACCAATGTGTGCACATTATATTCAGGGAGATCTCATGACTTGAACTGGAATCTTTCCATCTGGTTTTGCTTTACAGAGTGTCATATTTTTACCACCATCTGGTCCCAGAATAATAAAACTTTAGGTACTTAATTCTTAATTGGACAAAATTGAGAAAATTGAATGTTTTTTCAGTAAGGAAAGCTATAAATGAAAAATTTTGAAGTAAGAAAAACTATGAATGAAAAATTTCAAGAAGAAGGATTAAGGCTTAGAGTAGACAGTCTGTAAGAGAACATTGGTCAGAGTTCATTATTTTCTTTTTTCTTTTTTTTTTTTTTTGTGGGGGGAGAGGTTTTTGCTATAGGGTGCATGTGCTCGCCAGAAAGAGACAGAGAGACAGAGAGAAATAATCCCCTGGGGGGATGGCCATGCTGCAATCCCTTCTCCTCCATTCTCCTCCCGGGATCTTGGGCACACATGCACACACGCCCTACGTGAGTTTAAGCCACTGGGTTCGGGACTCGAACTGTGGTCGACTGCATGGGAATCCAGCTACATAGCTATTATGCTAACTGCTGGTCCTTTGATTTTTCATCTTAACTATGGCGTTAGTGTAAAATATGTATATTGATGGCAGATATGGACAAAAATATGGATATATAACTATGCATTACATTTTTGAATACAAGTCCTTTATGAGATATGTGTTTTACAAATATCTTCATCCAGTCTGTTATAGAATTTGATAGATACAAAGATAATGATAATAAGAAACTTACTAGAATGTACTTATCTTTTTAAAGGCTAATGAGAAGGCATTGTGATATCCCATGGAGAGATCATAGTGATATGATGGTAATATTGTGATAATAAACTTTAACATGTATTCTTTCTGCACCTACATAAATTTAATAGACATACTAGGTATACACAGCCTCCTTACAAGCTTTACCAAGTGACTCTCACATCCGCTTACCCTGTCTCACTTTATATCCTTGGCTAAATATTCCGGCCTCTGAGAAAGCTCATTGGAAATAAAAATCTAAATAGAGGGAGTTATTCTTTATAGAATGCTGTAGATTCCAACAGAGTATTTATTACTCAAACCAAATACTAGATCAATTAAGTAAGATATGGTGACTTATAAAAATGAGGTCATAAGTTATTACCCTGACTAAAAGTTTTAACAAATTGTGCAAAGTACATCAATATGTTATGTAAAGTGAATTATTTTAGTTCTTTAACAAAGGAAAAGGATTTTTAGCATTTGACAAACCTTCGCTCAAATCTTGGTTCTGCCATAACTGTATATCATAGACAAATTTCTTGATCTTTTCAAGATAATGTTTCCTTCTATTAATCCCAGGTCATACAAAAAAAGTATGGTTGCTGTATTCAAAAAAGGTAGCCATTTTTAAAGCTTCTAACCCAGTATAATCTAGTATTAGTTTTATCATAATATTTATCATTGTTAATTTTCATTTTTGGATGTCTAGTCTATTTCTTTATAGAAGCTAAGGCCATTTCAAAAGTCATATGAATAATATTAGGTGTTCATATCAATTTGTAAAAGTGCAGAGGGGGAATCTTTCTTTATAATAGTCACTCCAGTGCAGATATTGAGGGGTTGATAATGACTCCATGGCTTCTCTTAGTATAAATTATGAGAAACATACCAGAGGCAAGAAAATGAACTGAGGATAAACTATAGCTCTGCAAGAAATGTATGCTTCAAAAAATTGAAGAAGTCATTATTTAGACCTAGTCACAAAATCTGTCCATTTTGACAGTTGTGCACGCCCCTCCAACCTGCAAATTGGGGGTAATGATGCTGCCATGGAAAATGCATTTGAAAGATACTATGAAAACTCAAAGTATCATTATGCTTACTGGACCTGATTACTGATATTTACAGTGTCAAAACCAGTTTTTTTTTCATTCTGATTCTAAATGAGAAATGAAAAATAAATATGTTGGCATTATTCTCTCTCGCTTCTGATGTTGTCATACTTAACTGAATCAACATCTCAACATCTGACCTATTTAAATCCTTTTTGGGACATATGACTTGTGTTTCAGAAACTGCTTTATCCATGTGTTCTAATATTCTCTCATAAATGAGGTAAATAGTCAGTTAAATAGGCAGTTATTCTCTGTGCCTTCCTATTTTTTTAGGAGGTTTTTGCTATAGGGTGTGTAAGCTCACCAAAAAGAGAGAGACAGAGAGACAGAAAGTGAGAAATCACCCCCCAGGGGGGATGGCCATGCCGCGATCCCTTCTCCTCCATTCTCTTCTTGAGATCTTGGGCACGCATGCACACACACCCGGTGTGAGTTTAAGCCACCGGGTCCAGGAACCGCGGTCAACTACATGGGAGTCCAACGACATAGCCTTTATGCTAACTGCTGGTCCCTGTGTCTCCCTATTCTGATATCTATCACTGGAAGAAATGTATGTCTTGTTATTTTCTCTTTTATAGACAGAGGATGTCTTCCATCTGCATCTGTCAATTATGCTCATTGAGCCTGTGTCAGTTTTTGAAATCTGACTTCCTTTTTTCCATGCTCACTCTTTTTATATTTTTTCTAATTCCTAACCTCTCCTCATATGGTTTCTCAGACTGGGTTCTGTACCTTAAGCCAGTCAAGCCCATTCATACAGATTGCGGGCGACAACAACAAAGACAAACTCATCAGGATTACCTTGGTTTGCACTCAATCTACTGTCATGGTCAATCTTCTTTAATATTGATGTGTATTTTCCACTGTTCTTGGAGATGCTCCTAGTTTTGTCTTCCCTTATTTGTTATGCTTGTTTACTACTCTTGGTTTTCCAAAGCAGGTTTTTATGAAGTACTCTGAAAATATTTTATAGCTACCTTCCTTTGACAAATTTTCCTTCCTCAGATTTAAATATTAGAACATAAACAGTAAGCTCCTTCTACTCAGCATTTTTCCTCATGAATTTAGATGATAATGAAACTCTTAGAGGATAACATCTTGGAGGATAAAGCAACTCTTTTCTTTGCCTATGTGGCCCCTTCCTCCTATACTTGCTTAATAAAACCCTTCATTGTCTTCAAGTGCAAGTAGTTTGTTCTCAACTTCCACATCACTGTGGTATGATTCCAGTGTAACAGTAATGAAGCAACCAGCACTCTGCCTAGAACAAAATTTTACCCAGAGCTTTCAGATCACATCCAAACTCATTAACTTGGCTTTTCCACTCATTAGGATCTACTTCCTGTTTACCATTCAAGATGACAATGAGTCCTTGGGGCTTATCACATTATATCCTTCATGAAATTGCCTGAATGATTACATTTTTCATGTTTTGTGTTCTTATAGATATTCTAAGACAATCATAAATGTTTAGAACTACTATTAATCGAGAGCTTTGTGCCTGGGGAACTGTGCTGAACATTGGTGATAAAAAGATAGGACAAAAATTCTCTTCCAAAGGAAGAAGCTACAAGTGTGTTATAAGTGAATGCTATTTGAACCAGATCATAAAGAACAAGTAAAAATTTGCTAAGTAGACAGAAGGGAAGGCCATTTGTAGGGGGGTAAAAAGCAGCATGGGCTCTGTTTCCAGATTTTCTGATTCATTTTTTTTCTGGGTTAGGGTCTGAGAATTTGCATTTCTGGCAGGTTCCCTAGTGGTATTGATATGTTGATTGGAAAAAGTTATGGGTGTTAAGGAGAAAATACAGGGTTACCATGGTAAAATTCTCAACAAGATATTAGTAAATCGTATTTGACAACATATAAAAGACTATACATCATAACCAGGTAGTCTTTATTCCAGGGATGCAAGGTTGGTTCACCATACATAAAACCATAAATGTAATACACCAAATTAACAGAAAGAGTGTAGACTCCCACATGACTGACCATGGTTTGAGTCCTAGATCTGGCAGCTTGCTTTCTCTCTCTCTCTCCCTTTCTCTGGTGTGTACACATGTGTTGTAGCAAATTTAAAAAAAAATGATAAATAAAATTAATTCTTAAAATATATAGGATAATATGTCTATTATATGATGCAATCACTTGTCTACACAAAATTATTGTATTTAAGGATTTCTTGTAGTCCAGTATTAACTTGACTATAAAATGGCTTTAAAACTTTTTATAATTTTAACTAACTCCAGCAGCTAGAGCTGAGATTCCCATTACTTTCACATACTTTTAGTCTACCTACTTAAAACTTAAAGTTCCTGTTTTCATTCCCTTCTCTTCAAAAATTATTTGTAGAATTGATTTTTGCATACTTGATTTAGGTTCAGCTGTCACTATGATTAGGGCCACTACTCTTGTTCAAATACAGAATACAAAATTTAACCTATAAAATATTGAATCATGACTCTAAGAACATAGATCACTTTTCATTTGGTACTTGTAAAGTAAATTGGCAGAGTATGCAGACTCATTATTCTGTGATTTTTCAGTTATATTGCATCTACCCTTCCATAATACCATGAATATAAGCTTGGACAGATGTGATTTTTAAATGTCATTGTTTTATCTATGATTCAAAAAAGGAATAATAATGTCCCTTGGTAAATTTCCATTTATCTCTGAAGCATATAGAGTTTTTAATTCCTTTAAGATATAAAATCAACATACAGTGACCTTGAAAAATAAAAGATTTCCTTAAAATTACTAGTATAATTTAGTATAACAGTTAGAAAATATTTGAGATGCTCTGGGACTAATACCCAGCTTTGGATGAATGTGAGATGAATGTTTCAGTTTTAATGAATCAACTCTTCAAGGCACATTCCATACAATACATTAAAAAGTTAAGGACATAGTATTTTACTTATTATATGAACAGTCAATTTACTAAAGCAGAGTTTTTCCGTACTCTTAAAATTACATGTATATATATATTAGAGATTTTCCTTTTTTTTTTTTTTCCCAGATCCACTCTGCACCCTTCTTTCATGATGTTCTGTTCCCTGGGAGAGTCACTATTATGGACTTTATCAGTGAGCCACATTGCTTTCTGGCTTTGGTTAAGATAAAGAGTGGCACTTTCAAGGGATAGACACCAGTCACAAAGTGATTTTGGAGTACTTATTTCCCCAACTCCTTGTTTGCTGATTTGCTATCCCTCTGGATGTGACATAACTAAAAAATGCAAAGCCTCTGATCCTGGTATGAGGCCATTCCCATACAATGGTCCGCATAATCCTGAAAATGACCCTGGTACACGGTTGTATATGCTTCCACTACGACTAGAATTAGAGCTTCACGGTATTTTGTGGTCTCCCTAAACAGGCCAATAGTGAACTCTACTCCAATTGATTTTATTGTGGGTGCTATTTTCAACCAGAACATGGCTACTTCAACCTCTCTTATTATTCCTCATAATAAAATCATTTCATAACAACATAAGTGCAAATAGTAGCATTTGTGTATCAACATAAATACTCATTTATAAATACTCATTAAGAGACAAATATAATAAACTTAGCACATGTTTCTATAATACCAATGACCACCTGTGAATTTAAAAATTACTGTTGTAGGGCTAGCAGGTGGTGTGGTGAAGGTGCTCGACTTCCACATGGCCTATTGTAGTTCAAGTCCAGAACCTGGTGGCTTCCTTTCTCGCTTGCTGTCTTTCCCATTATTTCTCTCTCTGTCTCTCTCCAGTCAAATTAAATAATAGTAATAATAAAATCATTTAAATAAATAATTCTTTTTTTTTTTTTTTGGAGAGGTTTTTTCGCTATAGGGCGCGTGCGCTCGCCAGACAAACAGAGAGAGACATAGAGACAGAAAGCGAGAAATCACCCCCCAGGGGGGATGGTCACGCCGCAATCCCTTCTCCTCCATTCTCCTCTCGGGATCTTGGGCACGCACGCACACGCGCCCGGCGTGAGTTGTAAGCCACCGGGTCCGAGACGCGAACCGCGGTCGACTACGTGGGAGTCCAGCGACATAGCCATTACGCTAACTGCTGGTTCCCAATAAATAATTCTTAAGAAAAATTATGGCTGCTTTGATATTATGTTAGAACTTATTAAAACACTGCAAAACTCACAGGTAGTACCTTACTAATGAAGTTTTACTATTTAAGAATTCCAGAAACAATTTCATATACATCTGCTTTAAAAATAAAGTTAGTCTCAGGATCTTAGGCACACACGCACACGCGCCCGGTGTGAGTTTAAGCCACCAGGTCTGGGACTCGAACTGAGGTTGACTACATGGGACTCCAGCAACACAGCCATTATGCCAACTGCTGGTCCCAGAGTCTTTTACTTTTAATACATTTGTTTCTAGAATTTTATTTGAACAAGTACCAAAGCTTAGGAAGGCCACACAATACCCCGAGGGTCTAAGACAGTGGGTCCTTGCTTCCTCATTTCTATCAGAGATCTTTCATATCAAATGGTAAAATACTGCGTTGTCAGAAATGTCATGATGTATTTTTTTCTGTTTTTCTATGCAAATGTGTGTTATGACTTTTCTGACAATCCCATATACAACAAGATCAGGAAATTCTATTTTTTTTTTCTAACTTTTGTTCGGAGAGGTTTTTGCTATAGTACGCGTGCGCTCGCCAGAGAGACAGAGAGACAGAAAGCAAGAGATCACCCCCTGGGAGGATGGCCATGCCGCAAATCCCTTCTCCTCCATTCTCTTCTCAGGATCTTGGGCACACACACACACACACACACACACACACACACCCTGCGTGACTTTTTTTCTTTTTTTTTTTTTGAGAGGTTTTTGCTATAGGGCGCGTGCGCTCGCCAGACAGACAGAGAGAGACAGAGAGATAGAAAGCGAGAAATCACCCCCCAGGGGGGATGGCCACACCGCAATCCCTTCTCCATTCTCCTCTTGGGATCTTGGGCATGCACGCACACGCGCCCGGCGTGAGTTTAAGCCACCGGGTCCGGGACTCGAACCGCGGTCGACTACGTGGGAGTCCAGCGACATAGCCATTACGCTAACTGCCGGTCCCGACCCTGCGTGACTTTTTAAGCCACAAGGTCTAGGAATCAAACTGTGGTCGACTACATGGGAGTCCAGCAACAAAGCCATTACGTCAACTGCTAGTCCCAGGAAATTCCATTTTTTTAAATTAAAAAAATCTGCTTTTATTCAATCTCCATGGGTCAGTCCTAACACAATGACAGATTACTGACCTAAGAAATCTTTGCTTTATCTTGCTCCTGACAATAAGTATTATCTCTTAATAAAATAAATCAATAAATAAAATCTAAACATGATCAGAAGGGGTGAGAAGGAGTTGAGTTGTGTTTAAGGCCTTCAGTCAACTTTTTGTTCTCTTTACCAAGTACCATAATCCCATTGCACATATAAATGGGTTTTATCGATGGATTGTTTTAAAGAAAAACTAAAACAAAAATAAAACCATAAACAAGTAAAGTAACTAAAAGTCTGTTAGCTAAAGTTTTACTCTTGTATGAATCAATAAAATCTCAAGTCTTGGGAATAACTGTTCCTAATAAAAATGTACACATGTTCATCATCATCACATAATCAATACTGTAAATAAACAGGTTGAAAAAATCTGTTTATTTCTACTTCTTTTCTTCCTACTCTGTCTACAGCTAAGGTCCCATTTCAGTGAGCTCTATTACTGATCTTTCTTTCTCTCCTTCACTCATTTCTCTTGTCACTGAATAGCTGTAAGTTCAAGGAAAATGTAGACAATGTAGACATGTACTACTTACAGAGGATAAAAGTTAACTTTATTTTTATTTTATTTATTGATTTATTTTTTGGAGAGTTTTTTGCTATAGGGCACGTGCACTTGCCAGAAAGACAGAGAAAGAGAAAGAGATAGAAAACAAGAAATAACCCCAGGGGGGATGGCCACGCCGCAATCCCTTCTCCTCCATTCTCCTCTTGGGATCTTGGGCACGCACGCACATGTGCCCGGCGTGAGTTTAAGCCACCGGGTCCGGGACTCAAACTGTGGTCGTCTACATGAGAGTTCAGCGACATAGCCATTACGCTAACTGCTGGTCCCAAAAGTTACCTTTATATACACACACACATGCCCACAAATATGGTGTATGTGTGTGTGCATGTGTGTGTGTGTGTGTGTGTGTGTGTGCGTGTGTGTGCATATATTCATGATTTTCTACCTGACAAGGAATGTGTTAATTAAAGGAATAGGAATATAATAAAAACTTGTAAAAATGCCATCTCACTGCTCACTGAAAACCTGAACACATGAGTTCCTGTCCTATCATGCAGGAGAGTAATGAGGAGAGAGACTTTGCTTCTCCCGTCATTCCTTTTTGAAGTCTTTCTAAGGGAGAGGAGCAAATCGGTGTGAATGGACAGCTGACTCTGCCGTCAGCCAGGACCCCTTCAAAACGCTTTCCCTTTGCTTCTGACTCCACTTCTGCTTCCTGAGGCCACCTAAGGAAAGCTGCTATCCTTATCCCTCTAGCTGAAATGGGTACCCTAAGTTACATACTCTCTAGGAGTCTGGCCAGATTTCTCTCACTCTCTCTCCATAGTGATACCGAAGTGTGCCTTCCCAAATGTATAGAATGGGCAAGAAGAAATAGGAATAATGTAGTCTCAGATCTTAACTAATTTGTAGTTTGACCTTAAGAATATTAAAATACCAGGCTAGTAATCATTAACTAGTATTTTATTATTGCTTGGCATCTCTGGGAAGAAGAAAGAATGAACTACATACTTAAGCCCTAACAATGTTGACTCTAGTTAAATTTTGTTACCTTCTATTTAAATGACACAAGAATGAAATAGTTCAAGAATAATAATATAATATAGGGATAGTTCTAGAGTAATGTACAGGGATGAAAACCAGAATGGATACTAGACTATATTCCCAGTAAGCATTCCTCCACTTCCTTCTTCTCAATGCCCTCAAATTACTTTAGTTATCCATTTATATCCTTCCCAAACTTAAAAATGAGAGGACATAACCAATCGAGGCATTCTACTGCCCTAGCCAGTTGTAATGTCAGAGTGGACATGAGTTTACACTGTTTCAATAAGAGTAAATATTAGTACTTTGGAAGGAAATCTGCAACAAAGAACCATGTTCAAGAGCTTGCAGACGGCCCTGTTTGTGTGCAGCTGACATTACAGCATCAAAACAGGGATATTAACTGAGCTCTTGGGAACAGTATTGAATGTTGGATCATAAAAAAATATACCTCTGCTCTTTTCATGTATATTGTATCTCTACATATATTCTCTCAATCACTATCTGTGTATGTTATTTAAGTCAGTTTGAGCCAAAACTTTCCTGTTATTGTAACCAATACTACCTAACTGATATAGGCTTCAGGCATGAAAGCTATGTTTTCCAAGTAAGTTAAAATATCTCTGGTATAGTTGACCCACCATCTGTCTCATCTCAAATTGTCCTCCACCAACTCTTCACATCTGTGTTGCCCTACTGGCAGATGCAAATGTGTTATGTGGCTCCACCCCTGGACCTGGGATGCTCTCCTGACTAAAGCAAATCTATCAAAGTAATTTTCTTTTTCTAACTAGAAATAAGGAAAGTTCATGGTAGCAGAAACTGTGAAGTATAAATCTCAAGAGCTCTTGATGACTGTGTTTTCCACCATGGAGATAAAACTGTGGTACAATAAAGTGAAGTGAATACAAAGATAAATGCAAAACTGAGAGTGGAATGAGTCTTGGCAGTAATGAGTCCACGTGTTCACTGGTCCTTAAGTTCTAGTGACATCATCATCTTCCCAAATAATCCTTGCTTTGAAATTGTTTTCATCATTTAAAATTACACAAGTTAGGACAAGAATATTTTTCAATGTTTTAAAGATAATTCTCTTTGTAGTTTTTTTCCAAGTCACAGAAATATGATAAAATTTACATTCCAGATTTCTTTCCTTCTCTCTAGTACAATTACTTAAATACTTGAAAAAAAAAAAACAAAACTTTTACATGTCTGTACAGCATTTAAATTCTTGTATTTGGGGGAGTTAGTATACGTATATAATTAAATACTCCAGTGATCTAAATTTAGCGTTAAGATTTTAGAACAAGTTATAAAGCACTAAAAACATGTTTTTATTATTTATAAAGTCAGCAGAAAACTCTGGAGTGAATTATATAGCCTTGTGGCACAATAAAGCCATCAATTACTATTCTGTATATAAACTCAAGTGTTTACCAAGTATTAGGTAAAAGCTTTTCTATAAAGCTGTGTGTATACAAGAATGTTTTGCTATGAGCATTACACAGAAAAGCATGAATAGTTTTACCAAAAATCACAGAACACCAGGCTACCACTCGTAAAAAAAAAAAAAAAAAAAGCAAAAACACAGAACCCCCTCCCCCCCAAACTTTTTAGATAGTGGATATTTATTTACTTAAATAAATTCCACTTCCTAGGGCAGGCGAAAAAAAAAAAAAAAAACAGTTGAAATAAAATATGATAACCACTGGGCTATCAAGTGGGGCAAGTGATTCTTCTTTTCACTCTCATATGGTAGTTCATCATATTTTAGGACATTTTTTCAAGAAATGCTGAGTAAAAGATAATGCTGCCCCCTCTCTCTACTCCTTTTCAATATAGTGCTGGAAGTCCTAGCAAATGCAATCAGAAAAGAGTGTGACATAAAAGGCATTCAAATAAGGAAAGAAAAGTTGAAATTATTTCTGTTTGCAGATGACCTGACTGTATACATAGATGACCCAAAGGTATCCATGAAAAAACTTCTTTTTTTTTTTTTTTTTTGGAGAGATTTTTGCTATAGGGTGCGTGAGCTCGCCAGACAGAGAAAGACATAGAGACAAAAAGCGAGAAATCACCCCACAAGGGGGATGGTCATGCCACAATTTCTTCTCCTCCATTCTCCTCTCAGGATCTTGGGCACGCACGCACATGCGCCCAGCGTGGGTTTTAAGCCACCGGGTCCGGGACGCGAACCGTGGTCGACTACGTGGGAGTCCAGCGACATAGCCATTATGCTAACTGCTGGTTCCCTATGAGAAAACTTCTTGAAATGATAAATTAATACAGTAAAGAGACAGGATACAAAATCAAATTACAAAAATCTATAACATCTCTTTATAAATAAACAACAGGCAGACAGAGGAAAACCTGAAGAAAGTAACCCCAATAGTGTAGCCAGAAACAGTAAAAGATACCTAGAAATAAATCTAACCAAGGAAGTCAAAGGCCTCTATAAGGAAAACTATTAAAATCCTTAAAAAAGATAATGAAAATGACACAAAAGTGGAAGGACATCAATGTTCCTGGATTGAGAGAATTAATATAATCAAAATGGCAATTCTACCCAAATTAATTTACTTGTTTAATGCAATCTCTATAAAATTATAAGAGACATTCTTTACAGATCTAGGAAAGACAATTACAGAATTTGTCTGGAACAATAAGAGACCTCGTATTGCCAAAGCAATCCTACATAAGAAGAGTAGAGTGGATGGCATCTTACTCCCTGACTTCCAAATATATTACGAAGCTGTGATAATCAAAAAAGCATGGTATTGGCTCAAAATCAGACAAGTGGACCAATAGAAAAGAACAGAGACCCCAGGAAAAAACCCTAGAACACACAAATAGTCTTTGATGGTACCAGTCAATCTGGTGGGAAAAGGAAGACCTGTTTAGCAAATGGTATTGGAAAAACTGAGTATCCACCTACAGAAAGATGAATCTGAACCCCTACTTCTCACCATTAACAAAAGTCAACTCAGAGTTGATCCAAGATCCAAACCTAAGACCTCAAACTATAACACTACTGGTGGAAAACACTGGAGAAACTCTGAGAGAGATTGGGGTAGGCAAAGACTTCTTAAATAAGACCCCCCAAAGCATAGACAATAATCCTAAAAATAAACAAGTGGGATTACATCAGGTTAAAAAGTTTCTGCACAGCAAAAGACACAGTAATTAGTGTGAATTGACAACCTTCAGAATAGAAGAATATTTTTATAAACTATACCCCAGGTAAGGGACTGATAGCCAGAATACACAGGGAACTCAAGTGGCTTACCCAGAAAAAAATGGTTAACCCAATTAAAAGATGGGAAAATGAGCCAAATAAATAACACTCTAAGGAAGACATCTGAACAGCCAAAAAGCACATGAAGAAATGCTCAACATCCTTCATCTTAAAGGAGATGCAGATTAAAACTACAGTGAGATACCACCTAACCACAGTAATATTGACAACTATTAAAAAAAAATGATAAGTGCTGCCAGGGATGTGGTGAAAGGGGAACTCTCCCACACCTCTGGTGGGAATGTAAATTTCCCAGCAACTGTGGAGAACAATACGAAGATGCCTCAAAGACCTACAAATAGAACTACCATGTGATCCAGCAGTCCCACTCCTGGGTATTTACCCAAAGGATAGAAGAATGCCCACTTGAGAAGTGCTTGCGCAGCTATGTTTATTGCAGCATTAGTCACAAGTGCTAAGACACAGAACCAACCCAAATGTCTATGAACAGATGAACGATTGGAAAAGTGTGGCACATATAATTTATAGAATACTACTCTGCCATTAAAAACAAAACAAAACAAAACAAACAAACAAACAAAAAAAACAAGACTGTCACATTTGATAGAAAGTAGCTGCATATTGAAGATTTATTGTTGAGCGAAGAAAGCAAGGCTATGTAAGAGAGACATTTTCTGTCTCCGTGTAACATAGACTGACCGTCTGCACTCTTTGTTGAAAACTGAGAGATAAGAGGACATAGAAGCATTGAAAATGGTTATAGGTAGTGGAGACAGTGTCAGAAGAAGGAGAAGGGGGAGAGTGTAAGTAAAGAAATTAAGGAGGAAAATAGAGAGGCAAGACATTTAAGGGACAGAAATGGATTATTATACGTTGATGATAATGTGTTTTGTATCCTCAAGTGGACTGGTGTGTGAAGTGTACTCACGTGGGGTAAATTCATCTTATAAGCTAAATGTATACAATAAATTAAAATAAACAAATAAAAAAAATTTGTTAAAAATACTGAGTACATGCTTCTTGGAAAAATACTTACATCACACATGTTCTTGTTATATATAATGTTTACTTGTTCACATTGAGTGAATAGTTCAATGGAATGATTTTTTGAATACAGAATTCATATAGACATGCATATATGTTGTAAGCTGCTGTGGCTGGGATTCAAACCATGGTTAGCCGGGTGAGATCCAGCTCCCTTAATCACTGAACAATGAGGACAGCTCATGTCTAAAGGACCTTTTGATGCCTTGCATACTTAGCATGGTTTTTGGTATATAATTTAGTAGATCACTTTCACCGTACACTTAGCATGTATCCAAAATTAGTCTCAATCCTTTATTATTTCGTTTAATCCTGTGAGGTAAAATTTTTTTAGAGACTAAAAATTGAGGCAATTTAAATAAACTTTTTAGGTCCAAATCTGTTATGCTACAGAACAAGTATTTAATGTGACATGGCATCAGAGCCTATCGTCTAACCTCTAAATAGTAATGAGCCCCAAAATGGATCACTAGTTGCTGAATTTGTATAATGAAGGAGGGGGCTGGATAATATGGCAGCAGTAAAATGCAATGCTCTGTGAGGCTGATCACATGAGACAGTCCCATGTTAGTGTCTCAAGATCTCCCTGAATACACTGTTTATGTGCATGGTCATCATCTGGGTTGGCTAGAGAATTAACACTCTGTTGAGGATGCTGTTTCTTTACTTCTGTTTCTTTTGTTCATGAAAGAAATAAATAAACAAACTTTTTTTAATAAACTTTTAAAAAACAATAAAATAATAGTGCTTTTCAAAAATCTTCTGAAAGGTTGATATTTGAGTTAACTCCTGACCATTAATGGTAACATAAAGAAAATTAAGGCTGTTGCTGCAGTGGACGTGGGCCTGATTGGTTAGAGCTGATTTCTACATACTCGACTGCCACTATGGAAATGGTGTTAGCCAAAGAGTAAATTTAAGGGGCCAGCAGTTAGTGTAATGGCTATGTCATTGGACTCCCATGTAGTCAACTGCGGTCACGTCCCAGACCCGGTGACTTAAAACTCATGCTGGGTATTTGTGCGTGTGTGCCCAAGATCCTGAGAGGAGAATGGAGGAGAAGGGATTGTGGCGTAGCCATCCCCCCTGGGGGGTGATTTCTCACTTTCTGTCTCTCTCTCTCTCTGTGTGTGGCGAGCGCACGCACCCTATAGCAAAAAGAAAAAAACAAAAACAAAAACAAAAAAACAAATCTCTCCCTCCCCCCGAAAAAAGAGTAAATTCAAGCAATTTTCTTGTTCAAGTTCAATATGGATCATAAGACAGCAGAAATAGCTCTCAACATCAACAACACATTGTCCCAAGAATTGCTAATGATTGTACAGTGCAGTGGTGGTTCAAGAAGTTTTACAAAGGAGTTGAGAGCCTTGATAATGAGGAGCTAATGGCCAGACATCACAAGTTGACAATGACCAACTGAGAGCAATTGTCAAAGAAGATTCTCTTACAACTGCATGTAAAGTCGCTGAAGAACACAACATCGACCACTCTATGGTTGTTCAGCATTTAAAATTTGAAGCAAATTGAAAAACTGAAAAATCTCAATAAGTGGGTGCCTCATGAACCAACCAAAAAAAAAAAAGTTCTTTTGAACTGTCATCTTCTCTTATTCAATGTGACAGTGAACCATTTATTGATTGGGTTGTGATGTGTGACTAAAAGTGGCTTTATACAACAACTGGCAATGACCAGCTCAGTGGCTAGACCAAAAACAAGCTCCAAAGCACTTCCCAAGGCCAAACCTGCACCCAAAAGAGATCACGGTCACTGTTTGGCGGGGTCGAATCTACTAGAGCTTTCTGAATTCTGGTAAAACCATTACGTCTGAGAAGTATGCTCAGCAAATCAGTGAGATACAGCAAAAACTGCAATGCCTGCAGCTGGAATTGATCAACAGAAAGAGCCCAATTCTTCTCCAATGCATGACCCCCTGTCGCACAACCAATGCTTCAAAAATTAAATGAATTGAGCTACAAAGTTTTGTCTCCTATTTACCTGACCTCTTGCCAAACAAATATCACTTCTTCAGGCATCTCAACAACATTTTGCAAGGAAAATGCTTCCACAACCAGCAGGACGCAGAAGAGGTTTTCCAAGAATTTGTCAAATCCCAAAGCATGGATTTTTATGCTACAAGAATAATCTTATTCTCACTGGCAAAAATGCATTGTTTGTAATGGTTCCTATTTTCATTAATAAAGATGCGTTTGAGCCTAATTAGAATGATTTAAAATTCACAGTCTGAATACACAATTGCTTTTGCACCAACCTAATACTTAGTTTGATCCTAATATTAGGAAATAAGTATACAAACTTTTATGATTAAGTGTGATGTTAGTTGTGTTTTTTTTTAGAATTATTTTATTTAGCTTTATTATTTATTTATTTATTTATTTATTTAAATTTGACCAGAGGCGGACAGAGTGAGAGAGAGAGAGAGAGAGAGAGAGAGAGAGAGAGAGAGAGAGAGAGAAAGTAATAAGGCAAGTTACCAGGTCTGGGACTTGAACCATGGTTGGCCATGTGGGAGTCCAGTACCCTTAACCACCACACCACCTGCTGGCCCCAATTGTGAGTTTATTAATATACCTTTTTATCAGTTTGAAGTGTTCACCTCTATTATTATTTTGTTGAATGTTTTCATCATGAAAAGATAGGCATAGTGAGGCCTTTGACAGGAACCTGGGACCTTCCCATTTGAGTCCAGAATAGCAGTGCTATATAACCATTGCACTACCGTCAAGCCCCTGTGTGTATTTTTACATATATTTTCTTTTGAGAGCTTCTTGCTATAGGCCACATGCGCTCACCAGAGAGAGAGGATTTCTTGACATTTACTTTATGTATCTACTGAGATGATCATGTGGTTTTGTTTACTATTGTACTGATAAATTAATTATATTGAAAGACTTTTGGCTATTAACCTTAAATTTCTGGAATGAATCCAACTCGATCATGGGGCTTAATGATTTGTATATCCTGCTGGATTTTGCTTGTTTGTAGTTTGTTCGAGATTTTTGCACCTATAGTCATAAAATATTTTGGTCTAGGACCAGCATTACACCAGCACCAGTAGGTGTAATGATTATGTCGCTGGACTCTCACATGGCCAACTGTGGTTCAAGTCCTGGACCCAAAGGCTTGAAACTCATGGCAGGCATGTGTATGTGTGTGCCCAAAACCCCAAGTGGAGAGTGGAAGAGAAGGAATTGTGGCATGGCCATCTCCCCTCGAGGGTGATTTCTCTCTGTCTGTCCAGCGAGCGCATGCACCCTATAGCAAAAATCTCTCCAAAAAATAAAAAATAAAATAAAATTAAGGCTTTTATTTCAGAACATTTTTATGTCAAAAATGGGCTATTGGGTTACAATGTGTAAAAGGTTTGATCCAGAGTCATAATATATATTATGTTTTTTCTGGGGGGAGAGGTTTATGCTAAAGAGCGCATGTGCTCGCCAGAAAGACAAAGAGAGACAGAGAGACAGAAGGCGAGAAATCACTCCCTGGGGGGATGGCCATGCCACAATCCCTTCTCCTCCTTTCTCCTCTTGGGATCTTGGGCATACACACACACGTGCCTGGTGTGAGTTTAAGCCACTGGGTCTGGGAATCAGACTGCAGTCAACTACATGGGAGTTCAGTGACATAGCCATTATGCTAACTGCTGGTCCCATAATATATACTTTTTTGTTAGAGCTTGAACTTCTGCCTCAACAGCTAGAACACACTGACCCTCATATTGTCATGAACAAGAAAAAAAAATGAACAGTAATAAATAAGTCATGATTTATCATTCAGTTCAAATAAGAGACCTTCAGTAAAACCTCCACTTTTCTGAATACTGTCAATGCTAGCCTAGAATTCAAAGTGAATAATTTGACTTGTTTTTTGCAGTGGGAGAAGAATTGGTGGTAAACACTGAAACACAGGAAATAGGTGTAAATTATCTTTTTCCTTTTACGATTGTCACTCACTTAACTATTTCTGGTAAATAAAAGATCAAGGCAGAATGCACCCAATAGACAAAAGAAATCAGTTCAAGAATGTAATAAAGCAAATAGAAAGAGAGCAAAATAATTAATAGGAACCAGAGAAGATCTGTTTTCTGTCTACAGAACCAAAATAATCAAAAAGAAAGTAACTCAGCTGAAAATAAAGGTATGTTGTTTCTACGGATTAAATTACCTGGTCAATAATACATGTGGAAAAGAAAGCAGGAAGTGTAAGATCCTGTTTGGTTCGTGGTGCATGAGTATGAAAAATAGCTTACTAACAAGATAAGAGAATATAAAGAAGAATTGAGTACTAGATATTAAAATTTTAGAATATTGGACTCAAATATAGGACTCATCTGCTTAGGGCTCTTTTTGGTACCTCTCAATCTCCCAATTAAACATTTTCCCATGCTTTCATGCTCATTAATGAGTCTATTACAAAAGAACAATTCTGTTTCATGGTCTAAGATCAAAGTAGTAACAATTTTCATATTTTTCTCAAAAAAACAGGTCTCATATGTTCAAAAAAAGGGCTAATTTTAAAGAATTGCCATCCGACTCATGTAAGAAGCAGCTCATAGGAAATATTTGCCAGGCAATGCATTCTTGCTTCTGTCTTTTAAAAAAAATATTCCTCTATTTAATTTTATTATTTACTATCATTTATTTTAAAATTTAACCAAATAGACAGAGAGAGACAGAGTGAGAAAAGGGGAAAGTGACAAAGCAAGATACTAGGTCCAGGACTTAACCATGGTTGACTATGTGGGAGTCCAGCACCTTAACCACCATGCCATCTGCTGGCCCTGCTTCTGTCATTTAAAAATGAGATAAAGTAAACTACTAAACATTTGCTCATTCAAAACATGTTGCAATACGCAATGGGCAACTGTAGAAGCTTGAAATTTGGAGAGAATGTCAAGTGACCTGACATTTGCTGGAAAATATAGACCTCCAGGCAAGACAGTTCTAATCCAGAGATTACTGATTATTTGGAATAAATGAATTGTTATCCATCCCACATGTCATTTCTGTTTAAATCAGAAGACAGACAGTGCTTGCTGTAGTATTACATGCCACATTTTTGAGGAAATTAAATATTCTTCCATTCTGAGTGCTGTATCTTCATTCTAATTATTATTCTTTTGCTATGTGGAAACTTTTTGCCTGATGTAGTCCTAACTTGTCTATTTTTAGGATTATTGCCTGTGCTTTGGGGATCTTATTTAAGAAATCTTTGCCTCCTTCAATGTCTCCAAGAGTTTTCCCTATCTTTGGGTATATACATTGTGTTTTCTACCAGTAGTTTTATAGTTTTAGGTTTTATGTTTAGATATTTGATCCATCTTGAATTGAGTTCAATCTATTAGTACCATCATGATGACAAACCTCAACATGTGTTTGAAGGAGTCATTCAAATCATGGCACATTGATATTAACTTGTACAAAAGTAATAGTACTGAGGGACCAGCAGTTAGCGTAATGGCTAAGTCGCTGGACTCCCACGTAGTTGAGCGCAGTTCGAGTCCCGGACCCGGTGGCTTAAAACTCACGCCGGGCACTTGTGCATGCATGCCCAAGATCCCGAGAGGAGAATGAAGGAGAAGGGGTTGTGGCGTGGCCATCCCCCCTGGGGAGTGATTTCTCGCTTTCTATCTCTCTGTCTCTCTCTATCTGTCTGGCGAGCGCACGCGCCCTATAGCAAAAACCTCTTCAAAAAAGAAAAGAAAAGTACTGCAGCATTTTACCTACTTACCAGTTATTGAGCACCTAGGTTCATTGCATATCTTAGCTATTGTGAATAATGCCACAATAAAAATGGATGCACAAGTATCTTTCTGACAGAATGATGTACTGTACTTTGGTTATATAACCAAAAGTAGGATTAATGGGTCAAATGTAGTTTTATTTTTATATTTTCAAGATACCTCCATACTGTTTTCCATAATGGCTATACTAGTTTACATTCTTACCAGCAGTGCACAAGGGATTCCCATTTCTCCACAACCTTGCCAGAACTGTTATTTTTTTGTTAAAAAAAAAAAAAAGTGGCACATATTACACAGAAACTGAAAATTGGAAGATATAATGGTAGGGAGGGCAACCTGAAAGATTAGAAATAATATAGGAGGGCGTGTGTTCCAGGGGCTGGGAGAGAGGAGATTAGTGGGAAAACATTTTATAGAAATAAAAATGAAAAATTATGTGAAAACATTTTATAGAAATAAAAATGAAAAATTATGTGTTGAAGATAGAGTACTAGGTAATATTTTGACTTGACTAATATGCACTGTATTCATGCTGGGAAAGCCATTTTGTAAACTGTAAAGATGTACAAGTGATTAGGTGAGTATTCCGGTTTGGAGGGCTCTGCCTCATGAATGGCACCATTATGGCAGGAGTGGGTTAGTTATTGTGGGAGTGAGCTCCTGATAAAAGGATGTGTTTCTTCCCCGTTTTCTCTCTCTGTCTCTTGTGCTAGTTTGCCCATTCACCACATTATGACACAGCATGGAGATCTTGCCAGATACTCATGCTATGTTCTTAGACTTTCCAGCCTCTAGAATTGTGAGACAAAGGCATTTCTTATGTTTGTAATTACTCAGTCTATGATATTTTGTTATTGCAACAGAAAATGGACTAAGACACAGAGTTGTGAGATATCCTGTCCAATAGTAAACAGTAAATCAAAGAAAACAGTATATCCATAGATAATTAATCTTTAAGTTAGACTACTACACACATCTAACTTCCAGTAAAATACTGAAAGGACACATGGTCATCCTTTTGCTTATTTTCAAATTTTTGAATGTTTTTATTTCTTAATCTATTTCAAGCATGAATAAATGGTCAATAAATGTTTAAACACTGCTTAATATGTACTGAAAGTATCTCTTTTCCAAGGTCTGATGTCTCTCCCAAAAGCAGTTTTTGGCCTATTTAAATTTTAAGATCTTGGCCAGTAACACAATAGTAATTGCACTTAGGTGTTTAGGCACCTTCAAAAATTCTCATTTCAAAGGATAATTTAAAATTTTGAAAATGGATAAGTCATTTAAAAGAGGTATTTATATCTCTTTAGCATTTATTACCTTCAATTTGTACCAAGAACATGTACTTTTTAATTTTAATATCTTTTTCACAACATCAAAAAAGTAATAGAATTTTGAAAAATAGATACAAAGTACACCAAAGTCATAGTGCAGGATTTATTGCCTTTAATAAAAGCATTAGCTACACAAATAGAATCACATTGTCACTAATATAATGCATCTCTTTTGAGCATCATACCAAAAAATACTCGGTAGAATGTTTAAATGCCTTAGGCTTAGGAAAGATATTCAAAATTGTAACAGCTCTTTTAAAAGTCACACTAACAAGGGTGGAGAACTATGAGGGTTGAATATACCCTATTATTTAGGTTTTTCAATTTTCAGTTAAGGACATGGTTACTTAAAAACATAGCAATTTTTAACTGTTATTTGAAAGTTTAAGATGTAAGAAGACTCATAAAATCTTCTAAAGCCCTAATAAGAAGAAAGGGAGTAAGAGTCTATGCAAACAGCTTAATTGCTCTGAGAATAAAAGTTAGTGTTGGGTTAAATTACTTTTGCCAAGCATTTTTTTGTTTCTTTATTTTTTATTTTATACATTTAATCACTATATATCACTATTCATCAGGTTGAATTTACCCAACATGAGTACACTTCAAACCAGTCCAGTTGAGCATACCAAATTCATTATCATCAACCAATAATAACCCAATTCTGTGTCCCATAAATGTCCTTCCTTTCTATTTTCTTCCATGATTTCCTTCCTTACACTCTTCCCCTTCTCCACCCTCCTCCCATATTGTCTCCAGAGTCTATAATCATTTTAAATGTCTCTATGTCCTCAAACCACTCAGTTTCCACCACAGAGTGTGAACAGTTGGTGTATGTTAAGTGGAGAAATATGACGTCTCTCTTTCATAGCTTGGCTTGATTCACTGAGCAGCAAATCGTCCATATTCATCCACTTTCTATTGAGTGCCAGGGTCTTGTTTTTTTATGTATGAGTGGTATTCCATAGAGTATATATGCCAAACTTTTTATTTTATTATTATTATTATTATGTATACATTCAATCACTATACATCATTTAGATTGTAAAGAGACTTTACCCAGTATGATATACACCACAATCCTACCCAGTAGAGAATACTATACACATCATCGACAGGTAATAAACCGTATCTGTGTCCCACAAATGTCTTATCTCTCTATTCCCCCCCCCAAATTTCTTTTCCTGTGCCCTTCCTCTCTCCCATTCTCCTTCTACTTTGTCTCTAGTATCCATAACAATTTTCAATGCTTTTATGTCCACCAGTCTTTCAGTCTCTATCATAGTGTGGAAAACCAGTTTATGTTAAGTGGAGACATACAATGTCTCTCTTTCATAGCCTGACATGCTTTACTCAGCAACAAATCTTCCATATTCATCTACTTTCTATCAAATGCCAGGGCCTTATTGTTTTGTTTTTTTTTTTTTTTAATAGCTGAATAGTATTCCATGGAGTATATGTGCCACAATTTTTCAATCCATTCATCTGTTTGTGGATATTTGGGTTGATTCCATGTCTTAGCAATTGTAATAATGCCACAGTAAATACAGTCGTGCACATGCTTTTCAGGAGCATTCTCCTGCCCTTTGGGTAGATGTCTAGGAGTGGAATTGCTGGATCATATGGTAGTTCTATTTGAAGGTCTTTGTGGAACCTTCATATTGTTCTTCACAGTTATTGGACAAATTTACATTCCCACCAACAATGTAGGAGAGTTCCCCTTTCACTACATTCCTTCCAGCACTTACCATTTTTTTTTTTTTTTTAATCTTCTCCATTCTGACTGGGGTTAGGTGGTATCTCATTGTAGTTTTGATCTGCATCTCCCTTATAATGAGGGATGTTAAGCATTTTTTCATATGCTTTCTGGTTGTTCATATTTCTTTCTTAGAGAGTTGTTTATTCAGCTCATTTTCCCATCTTTTCATTGGGTTAATTGTTTTCTTCTGGGTAAGCTGCTTAAGTTGCCAAGCATTTTTTTTTTTTTTTTTTGAGAGGTTTTTGCTATAAGGCACATGTGCTTGCTAGATAGACAGGGAGAGACAGAGAGACAGAAAGCAAGAAATCACCTCCCGGGGGGGGGGGGCATGCCACAATCTCTTCTCCTCCATTTTCCTCTTGAGATCTTGGGCATGCACGCACATGCATCTGACGTGAGATTAAGCCACTGGGTCTGGGACTCGAACCTCAGTAGACTACATGGGAGCCCAGCAACATAGCCATTACGCCACTGCTGGTCCCACCCAGCATCTTTAAAACAATAAAAAGTGTTCAAGTACAAGACAGAGTTGTGTAATATTTCCTATTAGTTACAACCTTCCAGGGAAATTCACATTCCCATCCTTAACAACTCTTAAAAAGTCAGGCTATCAGACAAACCCGTCAGAAAGTAACCAGAGGATGAATATTTTTCCTTGTTTTTTGTCTCTTGAAAAATAACATCTCACTGTTACAATAAAAATTTCCCCAAGTCAAGATCAAGGAATGGACCTATGGAGAAAGGACGTCGCGCTTTTGGCCTAAAACTTAAATGAGAGACAAAGGTTTTTACCTGTGCCTTCATGACACCTTGTTTAGACCACCAAGTTTTGAATTTTCCACACAGAAACTTAGAGCCCATACTTAATAATAATATATTTAATTCTAGCACTATAATTTTCACATTTATAAAGGATTGGCTCACTTCATTTTAAACAGTATTAGCATTACTAAAGAAATACACAAATATACACGTACAGACACAGAGTTTAGGAAGACATTAAAGAGTAGGTCTCTGGGGGAGGCTTCTCTGTATATTTCCAACTAAATTAAATTCACATAAAGGGTTTAGTAGTAGAATCTCTGGTTTAGTCATCTTCCACAGTCCTTCAGTTATTAACATGGATTAGCAGACATTCATTTTTATTATGTTCCAATATAGTGTGTGGGTGTATGTCTGTGTAGTAATATGTATGAGTGATCGTATGTGTGTGTATGGATGTTTTAATGTGCAGGAGTTTGAATTGTGATGTGTGCAGGGGGACAGTACTGGGGAGTAGGGAGGGACTGAGTGTCCACTCTAGGTTGGTTCTTTACTTGGAATGCTTTCTTGAGGTCAGATGATCAAATTATTATAATAATCACTATTTTCCCCGTAAGAACCAGCACATTGAGTTGTGTGATAGAGTTTACCTATGTACGTCCAGAACTTCAGTTGTGATACCAAGAATTAAATCTTACTCTACTATTTCCATCCTGCATAGTCATTTTACTTTTTTTGTTTGTTTGTTTATTTTTTCTATGAGTGAGAGAGACTGAAAGAAATGAAGGGATGGGAACCACGATAGGGTCATAATCCACCCCTAGTCTCAGCCGGTCTTGATCACAGGCATGCACTTGTGAGCTTAGGGAGGCCTATGCCATGGGCCACGTGGGTTCAGTTGTATTACTAGTACACCACCATCTTGCCCCTCTGTACACACTTCATATAAACCGTCTCCAACTTTCAGAATTGCTACTCTCTCTAGAACCACTTCCAATTTACTGTCAATTTTTCATGGTGAATTTGATAGCCAAGTTAGATGGTGATCAATGAACCTTAAGCATTAAGAGACAGCAAGTGTAGGATTGGGTCATGACTTCTTTGCAGGGAAGGAGTTTGAATATCTTCCAAAACTCATCTAAAAGCGTATCCACAGCGTGGGCTGAGGTAGCCACATAGACCAGAAAGGACAGCCCATTTTCTCTTTCATATGAGCCAGAGGGAGAAGAGAATTGGTTTAGACTATTGCTTTGTACTTTGGTTCAAGCTGCCTGATTTTAAAGCATTTTAGAGTTCATATCCTAAAGGACTGGAAAAAGGATCAGAATGTCTGGCTTAGAAAAATTATCAAATAGAATTTGGTAGAAGGAGGACGAAGGCTCTCTCCCCTATAGTTTTAGAGGTTTTTATATTCCCTCCTTTCTAGGTGATCCACACCCTGAAGGTGAAGATTTTTTTTTCTTCTTGCCTATTTTATGGAGTAAGTCTTTCCAGTAAATATATACTTACATGGAGACATTAGAGGCTGGACCAGCCCTATAGCTTAGTGGTGAAATGAGCCAGATGCCATGTGGCCAACGGTGATCCAAGTCCCAGCCCCTGTGGCTTGGGGGACATGCTGTGAGTACTCAAAATCTCAACAGGATGAGAAGAGAGTGCAGCATGACCATGCCCTATGGGAGGGGATGCTTTCTCCCTCTCTCATTCTGCTTCTCTTTCTCTCTCTGGCAAGTGGACACAACCAGGCACAATGGGAAATACATTTGGTATCAAAGGATACCAAACCAGACACAGTATTGACAGAGGAATTTTAGTGCCTGCATGTATACTATTTATGTCCTACTTGCCATAGCTGAGGTTGCTTATGCAAGAATCACTTTTTAAAATTGAAACTGTATCCTAGCCCTGTGTCATAAGAAAACATTTTTTTTAAAAAATGTGTCATTGCTACTTGGAATTTTTCAAATAGAATTTTCCTGTGACTTCCTGGCTCCCATGCTAGACAAGCACAGGCTAAGGAGCCAGTCTGCTGGGTTAGAATCCCAGCTTCTTCACTTATTATTCCTGTGACCTTGGGCCCAAAGTTATTTAACAAGACGTCATTTAAACTCTCTGCTTCTCGTCCTCCCTAAAAAATAAACTGGGCATAATAGTAAGTCCTACAACATAGACTTGTTATAAGGATTAAATGTAGCAATATTCACAAAGAGCTTGAAACTAGACAATAATGGAAGATATGTGATGGATTGATGAATCAAATTTCAAATGACTGACTTCTGCTGGCTAATAAAATTCTCAAAATCTTTCAGTAAGTTTTAATGATAAAAATAAAGTTAACTTCTAAATATAAAAACCATAGAAAATTGACTCAATATTATATGAAAGCAATGTTTTTTCCTATGGAACTACTAAAACCAAAATAAGGAATTGTGTATAACATTGCTAATGGAATAAGAATTGAAAGTCCACTGGCTAGTACAGGTATGTCACTGATCATCTATGTCCTGCTTAATAAATCATTTGGGCTGAATGGCTTTAGTTGTCTTATCCATAAAAGGTGACATTATTCTTTTAGAAAATAATATATATGTGTGTGTGTGTGTGTGTGTGTATATATATATATATATATATATATATATATATATATATGAAGAAATCATATAAGAATTATAGAAAACTCTATTCTAAATACAATTTAAGAAATGACTTTGAGACCAGCAGGTGACATGTCACTGGAGTCTCTCTGGGCAACTGTGATTTGAGTCCTGGATGTGTAGACTTGAAACTCACACTGGGCACATGTGTCTTTCTGTGTATGTGTGTATGTGTGCCCCAAATCTTGAGAGGATAATGGAGGAGAAGGGATTGTAGCATGGCCATCCCCCCTAGGGGGTGATTTCTCACTTTCTGTCTCTCAATGTCTCTTTGTCCCTTCAGTGAGTGCACACACACTATAGCAGAAATCTCCCTTAAAAAAAGAAGAAAAAGGAAAAGAAATCACCTTATACACACCAAAGTCTTCCACCCCAAGTTAGAGGGAAGGATAATGAAATCTAGAGCAAGAATATAATTTTCCGACACTCCCTTTACTAACCCCACCTCACCCTGCCCCACTTTGAGAGTAACATAGCTAATATTCACAGCCCAGACTCTAAAGGTGGATCACTGGCCTCATTTGCTCATCTAAGTACATGTGAATATAAGGGCATAATACAATACTGACCTGATAGAAAGCCAGCCATTCCTAACATCCATTCAAAGGAGAGAATTTTGAGCTATTTAATGGGAGAAGGTTTACACAAAGGAAACAAACAAACTAATACACACACACACACACACACACACAAATTATAGAAGACCAGTATGGAATTAGATTAGCAAGATTTGCATCCAAATGAAAGTAGCAGGGTTTTTCTCAGTACTTTCAATATCGCTTCACCAACTTAAGGTCTAATACAGATGCAAACTGCTCAATATTAAGGAGTTGCCTATAGCATAGCCCAAAAGTGCCTATCATCAAATCAAAACATTCTGTACATAAGCAGATTGCTTCACAACACATGGACATTTACAGCAGTAAGTAATGTATAGATAACATAGTAGGTGAGCTAGCTTTTTGATGATAATTATTCATACAGTAAATAAATGTATTACATTTAGAGCAAGAAAAAAGAGAAGGAGTCCTATCTGATTGTTATAAAAAGTGTAAGCTAGATCTAATCTGGTTTTATAATTTTAATTTTAGACTTCACCATAGTTAAAAATTCCATGTTTTCAAAATTTGTTTTTATGTTTGATAAATTAATTAAGATGAATTAAGCCAGAATGAATTGATATGCTATGGTGGAGAACCCACATGCCTACTAGTCCATTGTGACTCAGTCTACCCGACTTCAGATTCTGTTTTAATAACTTAACTAGTTCTATGTTCTTGAGTGAGTCACCTAACCTATCTTTGTCACTCTTTCCTTTCATGATAAATGCATATATTTTTGTACCATTACAAAGGATAGCACCAGCAGATGGTGTGTGGAGGTGTGGCTGACTTGGTGGTTCAAGGCCTGGACCCAGTAGCTTCACAATCACTCCAGGCATGTATGCATGCACATACAAAATTCCAAGAGGAGAATGGAGGAGAAGGGTTCATGGTGTGGCCAATTGCCCTGGTGTGTGATTTCTCACATTCCTTCTCTCTTTGTCTCTCTGATGAGCACATGTGCCCTATGGCCAAAAATAAATAGATAAATAAATAAACACCAAAACAAACAAACAAAAAAACTATGGGGCATAATGCAGGCACAAGAAACACTTAGGAAAAACTATACCAGATATTTTATAATACTCAATAAATGTCTTCTTTTTTATTAAATGCAAAGTGTCAATACATCTAAGGAAATTACAATTTAGCCATTGATTTTAAAATGTATCATATTCCTACCAAGTTTCCTTTTATAAATTTCCATGAACTTGCCTGTTTTTTGGAGGAGGTAAGAATGTATGATTCTGATTCCAATAATTACTTACCTGCTTAAAATACGCATTTCCCATGAATCTATGTCTTCTACTTAGCTATGAACTCAACACCTATTGATCATTCCTGTGCACACACTTTCTTGATTTGAGTCCCCTGTCATTCGTATGGCTCCTGCACTGGGAAAATGCACTGCTGACTGTGTTAGCCACTACTGTGGGTATAGCCAAGAGTACCATGTCTTCCCATGGTGAGAGGTAGGGAGAAAGAGGAGGTTGCAGGGGTGAAGTGGTGAGGTCACTGGTTTCCTCATCACTTACAGAATTCAGTACTTTTCATTCAAGCACCACTGGGAACATAAGTCACTTAAATGTTTCATATGATTTCATATGTGTGTGTGTGTGTGTGTGTATATATATATACACACTATATATATATATAGTGTGTATATATATATACACACATTTATATAGTATATCACATTATACACACACATGCGTGCGTCTACAAATGTAGCACTCTGATGATTTAAGAAAAATTGTATTTTTTTCCCACCTGAATACACTATTGAGTTAGAAAAGACTATAGTACCTTTAAAGTATTATTGTTGGAGTCAATTACTCGGGGAGGGTGGCTCCCTAGTATAGTGGTTAAGGGATCTAGATCCCCCATGGTTGACTGAGCAGTTCAAATCCCATCCCCAACATTTTGAAAAACATGCTTGGCACATGTATGTGTGTGCCTAAACTTATGACAGGGTGGAGAAATAGAGGAGAAAGGACTGTGATATGATTATGCCTCAATGGGGATGCTTTCTCCCACTCTCTTTCTCTCCCTGGTGAGTTCATGTGCTCTCTGGCAAAAGAAAATAAAGCATCAATTACAATCTCCTCTTTCCTGTCCTTCCCTTAACATAAGTGATTAGATAGCAGCCATATTATTAGTTCGTTAAAGAGCAGAGCTAGAATATAACTTCTAGCAGGCCCATTCTGACAGCAAATGGGATAAACAGCTCTTCATGTGATATAACTTGAAAGACAATGGAGAGCTACTTTCCAATGAAGAATTGGGATTTATATAATATTGTTATTGAAATCCCGTCATCGGGATTTCATTGTCTGTATTTTTAGGAATAATTCGAATGCATAGCAGTTTTTCTTTTCTTTTTTTTTTTTTTTTTCTGAGAAAGATCTTTGCTATAGGGCATGTGCACTCACCAGAGAGACAGAGAGAGAGAAAACAAGAAATCACCCCCCATCGGGGATGGTCACACCACAATTCCTTCTCCTCCATTCTCCTCTAAGCATTTTGGGCATGCACACACACCCAGTGTGTTTTAAGCCACTGGGCCTGGGAATCAAACCAGAGTATATTATATGGGAGTCCAGTAATGTAGCCATTACACTATCTGCTGATCCCTGCATAGCAGTTCTTAAATGGAAGAATGTGACACCATTATTTAGGTTTTCAGTATGAAAAATTATAAGAAATTTTACCACTGTGAGATCAAGCTGTAAAGCAATGAAATACAAGATAAGGACTTTAGAGAAGCAAATGTACCACTAAGAAAACACTGGCACATTCACTAAAATTCTACCTCATCTAGATTACTTATAAAATATAGTTTCACAGGATACATAATGAGTCCTGCTGGGAATTCATAGAAAAAGGGGTTGTAATGCAAAAGAAATTTATTTTCTTTTTCTTTAGACTTTCTGCCATAGGGTATGTGGACTTGCTGAAGAGAGACAGGAAAGGTGAAAAAAATAGCCTCCCAGAGGAGATGGCCATGCCACAATGCCTTCTCCATTCTCTTCTCGGAGGTTTGGATACACATACCCAGTGTGTTTTTCAGGCCTCTGGGTCTAATACTGAAATTGCGGAGCTGGCCATGTGGGATCCAGTGCCTTAACCACCACACCTTGTGCTGGCCCAAGAATTTCCAAAAAGGGTAACAAAGTCCATTGCCCAACCATCTGTTTCCTTTTGCCTTTATATATAGGCTATTGTCTTTATACATCAGCTTTATATATAATCTAAACAATGACACACAGAGAATTGATGGTCTCTATCCTTTCAGCAGTCACATAGTTAGACATATGTCCTCTGATAACATTCAAATACAAGTGTACAGAGGGAATTACTTCCACCATAACAATAAACCATTACCAGTACATTCACTCTGAAAGGCAAAACAGCTTGAACAGACCATATTATATCTTCCTTAAGGGTTATTTCAAATACCTCTTGAAACATTTACAAGGTAGATAAAACCAATAAATATGTGTATTGGCAACTGAGAAGATTCAGGAAGTTTTTTTTTTAAGAAAAGTTTTTTTTTAACATATCTCCTTAGTAACATTTCATACCTCATTAGTCACATCAGAAGGCTTTGGAAAACACTAGCACATTCACTAATAATGGATGATTTTTGCTTAATTAATTTCAGCTCCTTTTTCTTAGTGCCACTTTTTTTTTAAATAGGCATTTTTAAAATTTTTATTTGTTTTACATTATTCACTGTACATCATTGCAGCAAACAAAATGAATTTTCCCATCCAGGATACACTGTTTGCTGGATCAATCAAAGATATTAGTATACATATTATCTTCAACAGATAATTTTTTATTTTGTGTTTTTTACACATTTTACATTTTTTTCCTACTTGATTCTCTCCCTCTCACCCTAGTTAGTGTCACTTTTTTCACATTCGTAATCAAAACCTAAGTTAGGGAGGTGAGATAGCACCCCAGAGGGAAGTGGTCATGCAACAATCTCTTCTCTATTCTCCTCTTAAGATTTTGGGCATGTATGCACATATGCCTGGCTTGGTTCTCCAAGCCATTGAGTTCAGAGCTAGAACTGTGCAGCTTGCCATGTGTGATCCAGCTGCCTTAACTATCACATCACTGTCTGGTACAAGACAAGTTATTTTTATTTGTATGTTTTAAAGAGCCAGGTGGCACATGTGCTCACCAGAGACAGCAAAATGGAGAGGGAGATGGGGAAAGCAACACTCAATGGGGCGTGATCATGATGCAATTCCTTCGCCATTTCTCCATCACATCAGGATTTGGGGCACACATATACACACATCCAGCATGTTTTTCTAGCCACTAGGGTTGAATTTTGAACCATGGTCAGCCATATAGAGTCAGGCTCCCTTAACCACTAGACTATGGTGCCAGCCCTGGGTTTAATATTTATTGAAAGTCATTAAATTCATGGGCCAAATATAGTCCAGGACATTGAATTATGCATGTCACTTAAGAATTTAGGAGGAAGAAATGGAGGAGAAAGGGTTGAGGAATGACTGTGCACCATAGAGGGTTCTCTCTCTCTCTCTCTCTCTCCCTCAACTCTTTCTGGCAAGCACATGCATCCTTAGGAAAATTTTTTAAAAGATTTTTTCTCATTTTTTTCTTCTAACTAGAGATCAACTAAATTAAGATTTTAAAATGATTTAAAATTCCATGAAAATACACGAATTTTTCCTGAAATAAAGTATAGTTTTTCTTCTCTCCCTGAAGCATTCATCTGATAGAATCAGAATGGTGGGTATAAAATATCCTATCCAGAAAAGGCTTTGCTGGCTATGACATACTCTGTACCTAGGGCAGAAAACTCTTTTTCAGTGAACTTTCTAAAGCTTGACAGGAAGTAGTCACATAAAGAGACTTTTTTGAAGTAATGTTTAAGAACCTTCCAAATTACCAGAAAGAATTATTTTGTCCTAAAATGCCAACATCCTCAGACCAACAAAACAGATTTAAAAAAATAAAAGTTGTTCTTCAATTCACTTATATTTTGTCTTTGAGCAAGAGAGACAGAGAGACAACACCCCCTAATTGTCTTGATACCTACAATACACCCCAGCTTCAGCCAGCCAAGGATCATGGGCATACAAATGTCCTGCATACTCTGGAATGATCTGGACACAAACCTAGAACTTCCCATGTGGTCAACCTCACAGAATGTAATGTTTTGTTGCTGCAGCATCATCTAACCCCTAAAACAGTTTTTATCTTGGTGTATCAGATTTAAAATAACTATTATATGGGACCAGCAGGTGTCATAGTGGTTAAGGCACTGGACTCCCATGTGGTCCCATGCCGTTTAAGTCCCAAAACAAGCAGCTGAAACACAGAGCATGTACATGCATGCCCCAAAATCCCAAGAGAATGGAGAATAAGGAATTGCAGTGTGGCCATCCTCCCGGGGGTGATTTCTCACTTTCTGCCTCTCTGCCTCTCTCTACCTCTCTCTCAGGCAAATGCATACATCCTGTAGCAAAAATCTCTCAAAAATAAATAAATAAAAATGAAATGAAATAAAACAGCCATCATTCAGTATTTTTTTTTCTTTTCTTTGAACTTCAGATTATTCTATAAACTGGAGATGATAACAGTAGAACTTTCAGAAGGTTGTAGTGAGAAAGTAAGTGAACTAATAAATAGAACAATTACTGAGAAGACTGCTTAAAATACTACAAATGCTTAGTAAATGTCAACTCATTATTTTTATTATTATTACATATAGTAGCATTGTATATATCTCTATCAATGTGCACCAAATAGAATAAAATGTGATATTGACTAAGTTCCAGTCACTGTGTAAAAGGTATTATCTTATGTGCTTTCATTTATGCTTTCATAATCATTGAGAAATGAATTTGTCTATACATTAAATCATAAGTGAGGGTCAGAGATGAGAATCTCAGATATTATAAATATTAAAAGCAATGCATCTGGGCTAATTTCTGATAATTTCAGGGATAGGACAATATCAATGTATTTTCAAAATTTTATTGTTTTACACATATGATGCTAATAATCTACTTTTTTCATTAAAAAAAATTTTTTTGGAGAAGTTTTTTGCTATAGGGCACGTGCACTTGCCAGAAAGACAGAGAGAGATAAAGAGACAGAAAGTGAGAAATCACCCCCCAGGGGGGATGGCCATGCCACAATCCCTTCTCCTCCATTCTCCTCTCGGGATCTTGGGCATGCATGCATATGCACCCAGTGTGAATTTAAGCCACCAGGTCCAGAACTCGAACTGTGGTCGACTACATAGGAGTCTAGTGACATAGCCATTACGGTATCTGCTGATCCCTTCATTATAAATTTTTTAACCCATCTCTATAGGTCCCTCTTAAGGATATAAAATGAAATACAACAGGAGAAATGAGAATTATAATAATTACAATAATCCTTTCCTACGTGGTCAGAATTCTGATAGATTATTATTGAACTCTGTGTCAATCTACTTAATGCACTCTTAGGCCATAATTTATTAATATTTATAGACAAAGAAACTTCATCTTAGAAAGTTATTATTTCATAGAGCACATAGCTGAAAAGAGTCAAAATTATAGTTCAAACTCAAGTTCTTTAACAACAAGGCTCATATTTTTTGTACTTCATTTTTTTAATTGCAAGAGGCATGTGCACTTGCCAGACAAAAAGACTGAGAAAGACAGAGAGAAAGGAAGAGAGTACCCACAATAGGACATGGCCATGCCATAGTCCTTTTTTCTCCATTTCTTCATCTCATAGAGATCTTGGGCATGCATATGCGTTGGCATGGTTTTCAAGTCACTGGGGTTTGGAACTGAAACCATGTTCGGCTGTGTGGGATCTGGCTCCCTTAACCACCAGGATGGAGTGTTGCCCCCTTTCCTGCAGTTGTTAACTATTAGACAAATCTAAATGTTTAAGTTCAAGAATAGAGCACAGCTCCTGCATGTTCCACACCTGAAGAGTGTTGTAAGATTAAAAATATGGCTCTAGGTGGTACCTAGAGGGAAAAGTCCTATTTTTAAAGGCAAGACCTAAAAAATTTAGGAAATGGTAAGAGTTGGTGAGGCTGTGGTGAAAAGAGGACTCTTCTACACTGTTGGTGGGAATGCAAATTAGTACAACCACTGTGGAGAACAATAGGAAGGGTCCTCAAAGAACTACAAATAGAACTACCATATGATCCAGCAATTCCACTCCTGAATACCTAACCAAATGATAGAAATACACTCATTCAGGAAAGTACTTGTACATTCCTATTTATTGCAGTATTGTTCACAATTGCTAAGACATAGAACTATCCCAAATGTTCAAACAGGTGAATGAATTGAAAAAGTGTGGCACATATACACTATGGAATAGTATTCAGTCATAAAAACCAACAAGACCCTGGCATTTGATAGAAAGTGAATGAACATGAAAGATTTACTGCTAGCCAAGGCAAATCAGACTGTGAAAGAGAGATATTGTATGTATCCACTTAATATATGCCAAATGCCCTCACTGTATGGCAGAAACAGAAAGGTAAGAAAATATAAAAGCATGGAGAATAATTACCAATACTAGAGACAGTGTGGGAGGAGGATGGGAAATGGGGGAGGGTAAGAAAAAGGGAATCAAGGGGAAAAAGAAGCAAAACATTTAAGGGACACATAAATGAAAAATTATCTGTTGATGAGAATGTTTATGAAAATATCTTTAACTTAACTAATATTCAGTGTATTCATGCTGGGAAAATCCATCTTATAAGCTGTAAGGATATACAGTGATTAAATGTATAAATATAAATAAATAAACTATGGGGGGAGAATAAAACGGCAAAACCTTCTCCTCTAAAATACAAAAACAAGCAATTGTTCAATTTGGCATCTACTTTGAAAGTTCTTTAAAAAGTTTCTCCTGGTTGGAATGTAGTATTCCTGCAATTGTACTAAAAATACAAGATATAAAAATAAAATAAAATAAAAAACAAAAACAAAAACAAAAACTCTAAAGTTCTTATTGACATAAAAGAGCAAACCATATTTTTATAGGTTGGAACTTGTCAGTTGTAGGATAAATTTCTAGTCTTTTATTTGTTCTCATTAGATGGCATCTCTCAAGTCTATTGTTCCAACATTGCAGAAAACTATCAGTAGCCAAATGAAAAAAGAGTGGAGGGGGAAATCAGTCAAATTCCATTCCACTCTCTTAATTTCAAAGAGCAGTTTTCTTCAAAATATGAGGGAAGCATTACAATATGATTATTAAGATCCTGAGGTTCATCAGTGACAGGTCAACCTAAAGAAACCAATTTTAGTTCAGAGAAAGAGATATTTTAGTAAATATTGGACCCTCAACATAGAAGAAAGTAGGTGATAACCCAAATGACTTGACAATTTAGTTAGCAATGAATGCAAGTGTATGACTTTTGTGAATTATACTACTTCACAGCCAAGGAGAGAGTGGGCGGTTTTCCTTCTTTACAAAAACTAGCCTCATTTCAGTCTTCACCCTTTCCATCCAAAAGCACTATTGTTGTTATCGCTGATGCTAATATATGAATATGTAAAATGGCAGCAAGTTGTGAAATATTACTAAGATCAAACATTTCTTTCTGCTCTTTGTCCAATTAGCCCTTAGAAATTATAATCTAGGACCAACCCACGGCCTGGTGATTACATGAGCTGGATCCCCCACATGGTCAGTTGCACAATTCACATTTTGGACCCGCAGCTAGTAACACACCAGGTGCATGTGCGTGCATACCTTAAATCCTGAAAGGTAAAAGAAATGGAGGAGAAGAGATTGTTGTGTGAACATTCTCCATGCAGGGGCTATCTCTGCCCAGAAAACACATGTTATGTGTCCTCTGCAAAATTAAAAAAAAAATTATAATCTAAAATTCAAAGGGAAAAAAAAGGGATTTCCAGCATGTCAAGTTTATTCTCAATGAATGATCTTTAAACTGGTTTCCTCACCATCTAGCCCCAGAACCACATTAGTGATGGGCAGCCCCAGAGCTGTACCATAATGAAATGTTTTTCCAGCCTCCTTCAGACTTTGGGTTTACAATGGGGATATGCCTGTCTCAAGCACTGGACATGCTGCTTTGGGTTTTCTACCCCTTCCTCAAGCTCTTTCGATTTCATTAAGGCTGACAATACAAACCCTAAACTACTATCTTTTGCTCTTATCTCCTCATTTTTCTCCTTGACCATCTACTTTGGCAATGCTTTAGGAGATAATATTAGGAAATTCCAATTTTTTCAGTTGTATTTATCCCCTTTGGCTCAGAGATTTCACTAATCTAACCCCTTGGGAAGATTGCCTGGCCCTTGGGCAATTCTGCTAAAACTTGCTGCCACTCTCCTTCCTCCTATACCACAGTGATTGTTCATACGGGATCAAGGATCTGAAAACCCAGCCAATTTCTGACTCTACTACATGGCAGAGCAGCTGTTGGACTTAAATTATATTTTATAATCTGTCTCATGAGACACAAATAGGTTTTAAACTAATACTGAGCTTTATAAAAGCATACACTGGAGTTGATAACCGCTACAGCATCTTTATCTAATCGATAGTTTTGCAAAGTTACTAAGTACCAGGTATCACTTGCTCCCTCATTCTGATAATGCGTGCATAGCTTACTCAGAAAAGAACCAATGAGTGTATCAGTCACCTTGACACATAGAAGTTGGAGTCCCTTCTCTCACCAATCTTTTATTCGATTTTAGCCATATAGCCCTAAAAGCAGCTTGCTGACTCACAACTGCTCACCTTATTGCAGCTTCACACAGCAATTAAGGCAGATACAACACAGTCAATTTATCTTGACTGTCTTCAAGGAAACGGTGCTGTGGAGACCAAGGTCATTTTCAGGCTGGCCAGTAACAGTAAACTCCTGGTTTTAACCTGTACTAACCAGCCATACCTTTCACTTTCAGCCGAGGACTTAGCTTGTGCATCAATTTTTCATTCCCTTTTAGTGGATCTAAAACTCTAAGTTTCTTCCTTGCGATGAAATCTTATATCACTGCTGCTTCTCTTATGCTTCTTGGTACAAAAAGAGAAATTGGCTGGCCCTTCTGACTCTCAGATTAACCCTAAATAGTTAGGATCATCATGAAACAATGACATGGTTTTAGTTCAGGGACAGAGACATATTAGGAAATATTGGATCCTCGACATAGAAGGCAGAAGGTGGTAACATAAATGACTTGAAAATTCAAGTGGCTACATAATTGTCAGAGCCCTTTTTTGTTCAAAACACAGGGAAAACATATCCTTTGGAGCACTAAGATAAAATGGCCATTGACCATTCCTGATGTTTTTCACTTGTTATAGTGGCTGTTCTAAGTGATAAAAATTAAAAATGTTCAGTTATTGGCCCAAATCCTGTTCTTCTGTTGAACAATACAAGTTTTAATGCAGATGATCAAACATTTACCACCTGGATGGAATCACCCAAATCACACAATTTGTAATTTGCACATAAATATATGTATACATACACGTGTACTTTTTAATGAGAACAGCAGTAATGTTGAATAAAGCTAATTTAAACTTATTATTTTATTTGTAATTTATGCTTCTGAAGGAGTAGGAAAAGATTCAAAAGAAAATGAACTATGGATTGATCTATTTCCCTCTATGTCACCATTTTTAGCATAAATTGGCTAATTTGGGGAAGTAACATGAGTAAGAAAGGGCATGATGGGATTCCTCAGTCATTTACGTTTTATAGAACACTATGATATTCTTTTGGCATTCAGAGTAAGGACTGGGTTGAATGGAAAGCATGATCTCTCAGGGCTTTGCACCCCATTTAGTCAGTTACAGATGCAACGTGTGGCATGGACTGAGTCCCCCCACCCCCACGCATTTATATGTTCATATGTTGAAGTCTTAATTCCTAATGTGACCACATTTGGAGATGGAACCTTTGGAGATAAGTTTAGATGAGATAAGGAGATTAAGGCCTTCATGATGCAATTAGTGCCATTATAAGAAGAAAAAAGGGACATCAGAGTTTCCACTTTGTCTGCCACGTGACAAGGCAGCCAAGTCAGAGAAAGAGCGGAAACAAAATGATGGTAATTCTCACAGAACTGTGAGGAAGTAAACACCTGTTGTTTAAATCACCAAGTTTATGGTAGTCTGTCATGGCAGCCTGAGCTAAGACATGCACTTGCCTTGTACTCAGCTGAGTGCTGAGGGAATACCAAGCTCATAGCCATATTGGGATTCTGTGCTCATGGGACATTACAAGCACTATGTGCATATGGAACAGCGAGGGAGAGTGAATACACTGTTCACATCTGCTTTGCTCACACAAGGTTCCATTGTCCTATAAAACTTATAAAATGTAAATCCATAATAAAATTATTAAATATGCTGGGGCCAGCAGGTGGTATGGAGGTTAAGGCACATGGCCAGCAGTGTGGTCCAAACCTAGCAGCTTGAAAATCACACTGGATGCATGTGCATGCATGCTCAAAACCCAGAGAGGAGAGTGGAGGAGAAGAGATTGTGGCATGGCCATCCTCCTTAGGGAGCAATTTCTCACTTTCTCTCTATCTATCTGTCTCTTTCTGGCGAGTGCATGCTCCTTACAACGAAAACAAGCAAACAAACAAAAGTTCAGGCACTGAGATCGGAGCATTTCACTAAGTATGGACTCTCCTTAGTGCAGGGCCTTCTGTGGTTGCATATATACATTTCACGTTCATCAAACTGATCCTGATTTTAATTGCTTACATATGGAAATGGAGAATATAACAAATTGTCTTCCGGGAAAGACTGATACTAACCAGAACATAAATATTAAATGGTAGAATGGAGATCTCTTATAATAAATATAGAAATTAACATCTTAGGAGTAACTTTTCAAACATATTTTAATAGAGAAGGGTGACTTAGATTATCTTATCTAAGGTAGAAGTATTGGTTTGTCAGAAAAGTCATGATGCATTTTTACACAGAAAAACAGAAAAATATGTCATGACATTTCCAACAACCCAATACATACATTGTTTGAAAAAAGTATTTTAAAAATGTTCTCTGTATTATAAGTACTGTGTGGTGAAATACTGAGAATCATCTTATGTCTAATTATCCCTACTTTGCATTTCCCACCCAGACCCCTTCTATTAATACAATTCTAGTCATTCACTCCACCTAAGGTGGATTAAAAACAATGTGCTTCCTGGGAAACAAATCTCAGTTGAATATGACAAACAAATAAATAAATTATGCAATATACATTGTATAAGATCTTTCAGGAGTCTTCTAAAGCACCAGCTGAGCTGATGTTTTATAATAATTCAGCTGTATATAAAACCATGCGGTATATATTTATGCATCTCTTCAACACTCGCTCTCTCTTTTTCTGCTTCTCCAAAAATACTGTAAATTCCTTACCATCATAGAGTATATGTAGTTTAGCTCTGTGATCATATACCTTATCACTGTCCTCAGTCTAATTTAGGTTCAAAATAAATTCCTGTTTGTATAATACCCTTGTTTTACTTTGTAATGTCTGAAGCCTAGTTATATGATATTTAGCCATAATTTCAAAGATGGCTTCATCAGTTATATTAATTTTCCACAATTTCATTTGCATCTGTTAATTATTATATAGTATCGACTACATAAAATCACTTTTTATGTGATAAAATTATGACATACAAAATTATGACAACCGTATCAAAAACAACAGTGAAAACAGAAGGTTACAGATTGTTTTCTACTGATTATTTGACGTATTTGGAATTGGTTATAGTAAATTTATCCAACCAAAAAGCTGAATGAAGCTCATAGTAAAATGATAATTTATATGAACAAAAGTTTCTAGATATTTATATTTCTTAAAGATAAATAGGGAGCATTCTAGTTAATCTTTGTTCTGTCAAAACTAGTATTATTACCTTGCACACTGGGGATGTCAAAGAAATATACATTAACCAAAAAAAAAAAAAATGAAGATAAGAGGATCAGCCCATGGTGCAGTTGTTGAAGTACCTGGATCCCACATGACTGACCATGCATTTCAAGTCTTAGACCTTATGACTTGAGAAATATACTCAGCATGTGTGTATATGTGCCCAAAATCCCAAGAAGAGGGAGAAAATGAGGAGAAGGGATATGGTGTGACCAGTTCCCATAGAGGTTGCTTTTCCACTGCCCCACTCCACCCCCTTCCTTCCGCACATGCCAAGAGTGCATGTGCCCTCTGGCAAATTTAAAGAGAGAGAAAGAGAGAAGAGATGAGAGAAGTAGAGATTTTTTTAAAATAAAAAAGCATATATAATTCCAAATAAAACTAATACTGAGGGACAAATTAGAATTTTAAGTCAGAGAGAAAAGTCAAATAAATGGAGATTGACAACTGAAATATAAACCTGGGAAAGGAAAGTGACTTCACAGCTTTATTGACCTGGTGAAAAGGGAAGAATTTAGACCAGAAGCAGGCAGTTTCAATCAACCTTTTGAAGATGAGTTTATAAGTGAAAGAGCAAAATCAAAAGGAATCTTAAAATGGAATAATATAACTCATGTAAAATGCTTTTTTTTTTCCTTGAAATGCACTCAAAATTCCCTTTTCTGCCAATATTTTGTGATAACAGGAATGTGTTAGTTCACATTTTACCTTTGGAAAATGTTTTTGGTCATTTGTACATATTATCTAGTCAATGATTATGACTGTTCATTCCATGATACAGACCACGGGACTGAAAATTTTTGTTTTATAAGGGCTTTCCTGAATATAAGGACCAAGTCACTCACAGAACAGAGCTGTTTTGCAAAAATACCAAGGTTGGATCTGAAAATAACCCTTTTGTTACTTCCAAATGTTTTGGCAGTAATTCCAGCATAATTTGGACAACTATCAAAAAATAATCTTGGATCCTCTGGATACCTGTTTTTCTATTTAATACCAATCTCTAGTTTTCTGCTTAGACAGACACAGGAAGTCATTACTGCCCAATGGTTCCCACTATTTGGTATTCAATTTGATTCTATTAATCCAGCTCATTTTTCTCTTTCTCACTGAGTCTGAAGCATCCATTAATTGCCAAGAATACAGGACTTGACACCGACAGTAGCCAAACTAACTCATCCAGTACAACCTATTGTAGACCCTGCCACTTAGCACAGAGTGAATGCCACTGACTTTTTTTTTTTTTTTTTTTTTAGGATTTATTTATTTCTTCCATGAATAAGAGAGATGGAGTGGGAGAAAGAGAGAAACAGAAACAGAGAGAGCCAGACAACCCCAATAGGATCTCTCCACCGTGATCTACCTTTGTCTCTGCCCGATGGCATCTTCATCATGTGTGCATGCCTGACACACACGGGGAAGCCTTGGGACACAAGCCTGAAACCTTCCTCTGTGGGTTCAGCATCTCAGAGTGCTGCATTTCCACTGTGTCACCAGCTAGCCCTGAATGTCTTTGGGACTACTGTTATACACAGATTTGATTTCCAGTGACAGAAGGGTATTTCTTCAGAGCAGAAAAACAGAGATCACCTTATTTCTGCTTTGAATATCCAGGAGTTTATTCTTAACACTGAAGATACAGTTATCATCTTAAAACTGGAAGTCACCCTTCTACTCCTATATCACTTAGAATTTACTAAAACCTAAATCTTAATTATCACTCACAAATTTCTACATGATTTTGACTTCTGTTGCCTCTCTGACACTCTCTCTTTTTCATTTATTTCATTTTAGCCAAAGAAGATTCCTTGATGCCCTTTGTATACATAATATGTATTTGCATAGTAGGACTTTGCCGTGGTTTGAATGTGTTTTCCCAGTTCATTTATGGGAAACTTAAATCTCAACACAACAATAATGGGTGGTAGAGTTTAGTAAGAGGAGATTGGATCAGAAGGGCTAGGCCCTCAGGAATGGATTAATGTCATCATGGCAGGAGTGGGTTAGTAACCATGAGAGCAGGTAGTTACGAAAGCAAGTGCACCCTTTGTGCTGTTTCCCACTCGTTCTGTCATCCTTCTGGTTTTCTGCCATGTTTTGATACAATGTGAGGACCTTTGCTAGACACTGACATTATATCCCTGTACTCCCCAGCCACCAAACTGAGCCAGGTGAACTATTTTCTTTAGAAATGAACAAACTGTAGCAGCAGAAAATGGACTGAGGCAAACCTGTACACTTAGTGTTTCCTTGACTTGCACGTTCTTCCCACAGATGTCCCACAGATGCCTCCTCATCTCAAGTCCTTTCTTGCTTTCATCATGATCATTTCCATGTGGCTTTTTGTGGCTCCCGAATTTCTGACCTGCAACAATTCCTATTTTCATTCTCTGCTTTGTGTCTATACTATTTATAACCAGGTAGTATAAATCTGTTTTATTTATTTGTTTTATTATCCATCTTCACGTTCTATGAATTTATCTCCATGATAGCTAAGATGCTTTGTGTTTCCTGGACAGGTACTATTAACACTTAGAATAAGCCTGGATCACAGTAGGCACTCAATAAACATTTGATGAAAAACTGAATTTAGAGGATCATTAAAATCTCATATACATTCATTAAGCCCCTATCCCCCAGTAATTATGTGAGATCTGTTTTGCTCACAGACATAGGGACCTGAATATCTGTGATCTTGACTATTGTACTAGCTTTACAAAGGATTTACTTAGTGGCCTTGAAAAAACAAATCTTTCAAAGTTAGTGATAAATCATTTAAATTATATTTAAGTAACTTTTAGTAATTGTTTTATCTATGTAAAATACCAAACTGAATCTGTTAGAATGTGATGAAATTTGGGCCAATTATGGTGGCATCGTAGTTAAGGTGCTGGATTCCCACATGGCTGACCGTGGTTTGAGTCACTGAACTAGTGGCTTGAAAATCACACCAGGTCTGTGTGCAAACCCAAAATCTCAAGAGGAGAATGGAGCAGAAGGTATTCTGGCATGGGGGAGATAATTCTGAGGGGTGATTTCTCACTTTCCCTCTCTCTGTTTGTCTTTGGCAAGCAAATATGCCCTATGGCAAAAACCTAAAAAAAGAAGAATGTGACTACATTTTAGAGGCTGATAAATGAGATAGATATGGTTGTCCTTTTTAATAAGAGATAGCACTGTTCAGTGGACCAAAGAAAATAAGACTCTAGGGATTCTGTAATATTAGCTTCTGTTCTAGTTCTGTCATTGACTTTCTATGTAATCTGAGGTGACTCACTTAAACTGTGTCCCAGGTTTTCTTATCAGGAAAATGAAGAATAATAAGACCGACCTACAGTTATTTTTAAAAGTGCTGGTCAAAAACACTATAAATGACAAGGACTTACTCAATAGTGTATTTTTCTACTTACAATATCACTTTAAAGTAAGTTTATTTTATTACATGTGATGATATGGGCATAAGTTTTAATCATGGAGAGCTGTTTATTGGCTGTACATAAAACTCCTGGAAATAGTTACGTAACTGGCAATTCATTTCATAACTTAGCCGTGTCTATGCTGTGGGGGTTACACAGTGGTGAATCAATTTTGTAACCAAAGCATAATCAGGTTATTTCCAATATTTTTCTTGATCATAGGCTTGCTTTATGATTTAATTAATTTAATAAGAATGAAAGATATTATAACTAAATTTCAAAATAGACTTGACATTAGTTGTCTCTTCTTCTTTTCCTCCCCCTCCTCTTCCTCTTCTTTTTACTTTAGTTTGCTTTAGGACACATGCACTGTCTTGAGAGAGAAAAAGAGAGAGGGTAAGTGAGAAAGCACCTTAGAGTACGTCAGGGGAGATAACTATGCTGCAGTCCATTCTCCTCTTGGGATTTTGGGCTTGCATGCACACACACACAGTGTGATTTTCAAGTCATCAGGTTTGGGACTGAAACTGCACAGTAGACCATGTGGGATCTTAAACCTAACCTCCATGCCACCTGCTGGCCCTCTTTTTATATTTATTTTTTAAAATGATGACTTGAAAAGTCTTATTATAAAACTACTTATTCACTGGAACTCAAGATTAGCCCTTCAGTGAAAGAACCTCTAATGTACAAATCAATAAGCTACTATTTCTTCTCAAAAGATTTACCTGATAAAGCACTAACTCAATGAGAGTGCAGGAGACCAGCAGTTAGTGTAATGGCCATGTCGCTGGACTCTCATGTAGTCAACCGTGGTTCAATTCCCGGACCCGGTAGCTTAAACTCACACCGGATGCGTGTGCGTGCATGCCCAAGATCCCGAGAGGAGAATGCAGGAGAACGGATTGTGGCATGGCCATCCCCTCTGGGGGGTGATTTCTTGCTTTCTGTCTCTCTGTCTCTCTCTTTCTGGCGAGCGCACGCGCCCTATAGCAAAAAAAAAGAAACTTTCTCCCTCCCCCCAAAAATTGAGAGTGTAGAAGACTTGGTAAAAGATTGATAAAAAGGATTAAAAAGGATGGATGCTTTTGAGTACCCGTGTGTATCATTCACACTATCTTCTGACCCAGGTTAGAGTGACTTGAGAAAGTCCTAGACACAAGAAGACAGAGGAAAGAAGGTATCAAGGAGCTGTGTCTTTGGGTCTTCATAAAATGTTAAAAAAAAAAAAAAAAAGGCACACAGAGGAGGCACAGGTGATATGGGCAGATACTTCTCTGTCTATTAATATCACATTTAGAACTGGGACAGAAATATAGCTTTGCCAGATTTGGAAACAGTGAAGCTCCCTCATGTCCTAATGGAGAAGTTAATATGAGTGAAGCTAAGCCACCTCAGTGAAAAAATTTTCACAGAGAATGAGTGGATTGTGGTCTGAGTATGAGGAAGAAGTTGCAAACAATACAATCTAAAGAAAAAAGTGAGAGTCAAAGCCAATTGCAGGGCTGGCTCCATGGTGCACTGGTAATGCACTGCTCGAGAGAAGCTGGATTCCACATGGTGGGCACGGTTTGAGTACTCAGCCTGGCCTGTCTCACAACATGCCAGGCATATGTAGAAGGGCCCAAGATTCAACAAGCTGGAGGACTGGAGGAAAGGAACTCATGATTCCTCTTTCTCCCTCCCCTATGTGCATGTGCATGTCCTCTTTCATGAATAAAACTATTAAAAGCCATTTGCAAACACACATGGAATATTTCCTTACTCTCTTGAATTAGAATGGAAGAATGAAAAGGCTGATTCCATGGCCTAGTGGTTAAGGGAGTCAATGTCACATGGCCTATGAAGGGGTTTGAATCCCAGCTCTGGTGGTTTGAAAAACACATCAAGCACATGTGTATTTTGTCCAAAATCTGGATGAAGATTTGGAGAAATGGAGAAGAAGAGATTGTGAGAGCAGATGGGAAGCTTTTAGCTTTAGTGTCTAAGTTTCAGAAAGCCAGCCAATTGCCTAATTGGCCATGAGCCAATTAGCCTAATGGCTAAATTATCAAAAAGTCAATTTTCTGAATGAACTCTGCTCTTGTCTCCTTTTCAGGTGAAAGATTTCCTTTGTCTTCAGCTTCTACTAGAGTTCACTTGGGCATGGTGAAGGGATAAAATGGAAAAAAAAAACCTTTAAAAATATTTATAAGTTAAAATGAAAGCTAGACAACAAAAGTATTATGACATTTGAAAAGCTGTTAAAACCAGACAATCTTATTTGAGTTGCTGTAAACTCAATAAATGACTGAAAAAACAAGCACAGTGAGCTAATTGGTCTCTCAGAAAAATTGTTCAGTCAGGAAGCTGTATTTTGGGGAAAATAATTTGGCAAACAAAACTAGACAGAAGTCGAGTTACAAGGAAGACTGAGAGAAAGAAAAGTGTTGGAGGAAGGTAGTGGTGGGCCAACAGGATGAATGGGAGGTTTCAGGAGCAGTAAAAGTACAGACTAAGTTAACTTAGCCAGCATTTTAGAAGAATATTCACCTTTCCTCCTACTCCCTGGGAAAGGGAGTTTTCTTGTCTTCAAGCCTAGGTTGTATATTGTGATAATATTTTCTAGGAATGTGAAAGACAGGTGTCTTGAGCTTAATCTAAAGCTGGTAAAGGCTACAGAGCCCTTTAAAGTCAGAATCATGGTACTGCAGATGAGATTCAGTGTCTGAAATAAGGCTACACTGATGCAGATGGTAAAGAAAGATTTCCTTAGGAGGGTTCCTGTTCTCTTTCGAGCAGATTGAGTATCCTTAAATTTGGTTTTTGGCACAAACCATCTAGAATTAGCATAGACATTGACAGGACATCGCCTGCACTTCTCAACTTACTGATTTGGGGTTTCTGAGGACCCCCTCAAGTTTGGTAATTCATTTGCATGACTCACAGAACTCAGGAACGAGCTATGCGTACAATTAAAGTTTTGGCATAAGAGATGCAAACAGGAAGGTTTGTCAAGTGAAGAAACACGCACAGCATAAGGTCTGGAAGGGAACTCAGGCTTCTTCGCCCTCCCCTGCCTCAGTTGAAGTTTGCTTCCTCCCCTACCAGTGTATCAGTGCATTTACCAACCAGGAAGCTCCACTCCACTTCAGTATCCAGAGTTCTACTGGGATTTCATTACGTGGGCATGAGTGATTGATTACATCATTGGTCCCCTGATGTGGTTTCATATCCAGCCCTTTCTACTCCTTGCCATTGGACTGGCTCAAATTTCCAGTCCTCTTCTCATGGGTGATCATTTGGTATTGATTCTAGCCCTGAAGGTATCTAGAGGCCCACAGGGAGTCCTTTCATTAGTACAGCAGTGACACCTCTACCTCACAAGAAATTCCAAGGATTTTAGAAGCTCTATTATAGGCAGATGAGACAAAGACCAAATTCTTTATTATACAATAAATTGTATTTGCTATTTTTGGTAGTGTTCCTTTCAGCAAGATCATTTCTCCCCCTTCCCCCACTATTATTCCCCAGAATAACTTGACAGAAATGTGAGGATAGTCAGGAATAATAAGATATTACAAATATTAGCTAACAATCTTTGTCACAGACAATGAGATGGGGATTTTTTTCCTTTTTTTTTTTTGAGAGATTTTTACTTATTGGGCGTATGTGCTTATTGGAAAGACAGAGAAAGATAGAGAGAGGGAAAGTGAGAAATCATTCCCCAGGAGGGAAAGCCAGGCAGCAATTCCTTCTCCTCCATTTCTTCTCAGGATTTTTGGCTAGCATGTCAGGATTCGAACCACAGTCGGCCATGTGGGAATCTAGCACCTTAACCTTAACCGTGCTACCTGCTGGCTTGAGATGAGGATTTTATGTCATTATTTAGGTAAGAAAATTAAACCGTTGGAAGGTTGGCTAACTTGCTCCAAATCATGCTCAGAGAAAGAGTCAAGAGTCCAGGCAGGAGAACTGGGCCCGAATCCTAAATAGAGCAAGGGGGAGAGTTAGCATGGGCTATCACTCCCTGGGCCTTTACTGTGAGGCTATTTTAGTACTTAACTTCAAATGGAACACAAAGGAGATTTATGGTCAACCTTTCCCCGCATCTGCATCAATGAAACACATGATTTCTATTTGCTTCCCATCCCGCTAATGCACAGTTCTGTCCTCCAAGGTGTTATTCAATGAGCCCCGCTGCCAGGACACGGCCCCGCAGTTTCAGAGGGGCTGCGTCCAGCCAGTTTATCTTAGGAAGTGTATGTCATGCAATCACCTAATGGCTGTGGCTCGGCTCTTGATGGGGAGGCTGTTTTGACACATAGAAAATGTTCTTTAGCTTCTCTGTTGCCACAAAACGGTAAAAGGTACTTAGTGCCTAATGCTAGTGTACTTACATGTGGAGCGCAACGACTCTGAAAGAAAAGGCACTTCACAGACTTAAAGCGATGTCAAGCAGCTGGCAGACTCGGAGACAAGCACATTTAAGACATATATTATTTTCTGAGACTTTCTCAGGCACTTCTAAAGTGAACTTCAATTAACACTTTTGATTTTCTCCAATTGTTCAAAGTCTGCATGTTTCAAAATTGCCATCGTCTTCACTGGTTGATAATCTGAACTGCTGTGGAAGTGTTGTAGGTTTCCAGCCATTAGAGTGTATTCCAGCCTTGCGGTTTTAGTTGAAGGTGATAACTGCATAGTTTCCTCTGTCAATAGTGGACTCCTTAAAGAAACATGGTCTGGGACCAGCAGTTAGCGTAATGGCTATGTCGCTGGACTCCCACGTAGTCGACCGCGGTTCGAGTCCCGGACCCGGCGGCTTAAACTCACGCCGGGCGCGTGTGCGTGCGTGCCCAAGATCCTGAGAGGAGAATGGAGGAGAAGGGATTGCGGCGTGGCCATCCCCCCTGGGGGGTGATTTCCTGCTTTCTATCTCTCTGTCTCTCTCTGTCTGTCTGGCGAGCGCACGCGCCCTATAGCAAAAACCTCTCCAAAAAAAAAAAAAAAAAAAAAAAAAAAAAAAAAAAAAAAAAAAAAAAAAAAGAAACATGGTCTGTGACTTGTATTATTTCTTCCTTCTTCAAAATGGTAATGATGGGGTCCAGCAGGTGGCGTGGTGATTAAAGGGCTGCATCTCACATGGCCAAAATGTATTTCCAGTCCCAGACTTGGGAAACGTGCTAGGCATATGTGCGTGCATGCCCACAATCCTGGGAGGAGAATGGAGGAGAAGGGCTTGTGGCGTGGCCATTCCTCCTGGGAGTGATTTCTCTCTCTCTCTCTCTCTCTCTCTTTTTCTCTCTCAGCGTCTCTGGTGAATGCACATGCACCCTTACGATAATGTTTTCTCTTTTTTTGCCTGATTAGTGCTGACTCATTTTTAATGCAGAGCCCCAAATTCACTCCATTGCTGAGATCCTTTCAATCTTCATAGACAGAGGAAATATAGAAAATTACAAAGCATATTTTTATATGTTTACTTGAAACACTGCTGCATTCAGATTTCTTACATGTTCGCCTCCTTCAGATTGTGAGCAGTTCAGGATCTGTGACCATGTTTATTCACCTTTGTAGCTCTAGCACTATACCCAATGTCTAACATAAAATGATCACAGTCCGAGAGAAGACTAAACATATATTTATATTTATACGTATAAGCAATAAACACTATACAGTGCAAATACATATCACATAGACATTTACAAAATTGATTTGTAGCAAAAAACAGAAACTAATCCTCTATTTTTGGGAAGTTGAAATTCAAATCTACAGAAAGGATAAGAGCCTTGAGGTTGGATCGAAGGTATGTAGGAGTTCACATGGTGAAGGAAACAAGTATTTTCTGAGAAGAAAAGAAATGTCAGGTATAGATACATAAACTCATAAACGTTACACAATTAAAAACATTTAAGCATTTCATTATTTTGCTGGAGCAAGGCTGTCATGAAGAGAGATCAGAAGACAAATATGTAGAGATCAACAAGACCTAAATTTTTGACAGACTTGCAAGTCAATGAGGGAGTGTAAGATTCTTCCAAGAGGCTGTTAGGAGTTACTGAGGAGCTTTAAACAAGACATAGACATATGCTAGGATTTGGGGTTTAGAGGGATTATTTTAGTACCAATGTGTAGAATGAAGATTAGGTGGCATAAGGCTAAAGGCCAAAGGGACCAGCAGATGATGTAATGGTTACATTGCTAGACTCCCTCATAGTTGACCACAGTTCGAGTCCTGGATCTGGTGCCTTAAAACTCACACTAGACGTGCACATGCCCAAAATCCAGAAGGGAGAATGGAGGTGAAGGGACTGCGTTGTGGTCAACCAGCCCTGAGGTGGTGGTTTCTCAATTTCTGTCTCTCTGGTGAGTGTACATGCTATATAGCAGAAATCTCTCTAGGAAAAAAAAAATTAAAAAAAAAGATAAACTCTAGATTCCTTGCATGTTCAATCTCATTTAACTACTATTAAACTAACCCCCCAAGGGATATGTTAGTGTTATTGCCACTTACCAGGTAGGAATAAGAACACATGCAAAGGTTTAAGTAAGTTTTCTAACACCAGACAGGTAAATTGCTTAACCAGCTTATCTAGTTTAATTTCAAATATAAATATTACTAAAATCAAGAAGTATTGGAACTGAGCAGTGGCACGTTGACAATGTAACTTGAACTACATGGGAAAGGGCCAGGGTCTATGTCCCAGGACCTCTCTGAGCATGTCAAGCATGCATGCACATATGCTAGTCATCTGCCAGCCAATACTGGGGCTGGATTGTGTTGTGAACACCCTATTGGTGGTGCCTGTATCTGTCTGTCTGTCTGTCTGTCTCTATCTTTATTATTTATCTCTTAGAAGTAAGCCTTAAAAAAAAACCAAGTATTAACACTCGTTAGATTGAAAGAGTAAATACTGGAAGGGTCTGAAATGCCACCCAAGTTTCTAACTTGTATGAATGGTGGTTACATTGACCCAGATAAGAAATACAGAATAGGCTGACCACCTAGAGTAGTGCTTACTTACTTCAGTTTGAACTGTGTCTCTGGGGGCTTAAAAAACAGTGGGCATTTGTGTGTGTGTGCCCAAAATTCTGATGGGATGGGGACGTGGAACAAAAAGGATTGTGACATGACCAAGCCCCATTCAGTGGTACTTTCTCTCTTGCACGTACTCTCTCTTTCTTTCTCTTTCTCTCTTTCTCAAGTGGATGCATCCCCTGACAGTAAAAAAAATAAAAAATAAAAATAAAAATACACACACAGAGAATGAAGAACCGCATCTGTTTATACATGTGTATGAATGCCTGTGAGCATAATGGTGATGGGGTAATATAGTTATAAAACATGATTATCAGTTTTAATTTTAATAAGATTCAACTTAAAATGTTTGTTTGTGTGTCATCCTGATAGAGATTTCAACTCGACAGTTGGATGTATGCATCTCTTGCCTAAGAAAAATAAATGAACTGGGGTCAGCAGATGGCCTGATGGTTATGCCACTGGATTTCTACATAGTTGAACCTGGTTCAAATCCAAGATCTGGCTGCTTAAACTTATGCTGGGAGCATGTGCATGCATACCCAAAAATCTCCTCCATCCACTAGAATGAAGGAGAAAGGATTATGGCATGGTCATCTCCCTAGGAGGTGATTTCTGACCTTCTGTTTCTCTGTCTCTCCGGCAAATACTTATGCCCTAGAGCAAAAAATCTGTCTCTTAAAAGAAAAAAAAAAAAGATATGGACTAAATATTAATAGATATATTTAGGAGTTATTAGCACACAGGTACATAATTGATACCTGTGCATATAGGTAACATAGGTTTAATTTTGGCTCCCTCTTTTCTAAAACTGCTCTTCTTAGGGGCAGCAATAATTTTGAAATTACCAGATCTAATGATCATGTCCCACTCTCAACTTGCTTCACTTATCTATAAACTAGTTGTATTGTTTTATTAATCAGATTTATTCTGAGTCAGGAAATGTTCTCTAAAGAAGTTGAGACAAGGATCAAGATAATAGACCCTTCTTGGAAACTGGCTATCTTGGAATACCTTATATAAAACTAGCTATCTTGGAAAAAATTAGTAGCCAAACAAATTGTCATGACTTACTATACCTTCAGCCTGAGAAGGACATTAAAACAGGTGTGTTCAGTATGTCAGACATCAGGAAAGGACAAAGGAGGTAAGTGACAGTTAAGACTGAGCAGGGGGACCAGCAGTTGGCATAATGGCTATGTTGATGGACTCCCATGTAGTCAACTGTGGTTCGAGTCCCAGACCCGGTAGCTTAAACTCACGCTGGGTGCATGTGTGTGCATGCCTGAGACCCCAAGAGGAGAATAGAGGAGAAGGGATTGTGGTGTGGCCATCCCCTGGGGGGTAATTTCTCACTTTCTCTCTCTGTCTCTCTCTGTCTTTCTGGCGAGTGCACACGCCCTATAGCAAAAACCTCTCTAAAAAAAAAAAAAAAAAAGACTGAGCAGGAAAAATAACCAAGTATAGTGTTAACCTCAAAAATTTATCATCCAAATAATAAAAAATGCCAATTTGGTTTAGATAAGTATAGATATCAGAGGAGACACAATCCAGGGAATGGAGGGATCTGGGTGGCAAAACTTAGCAATATTTATTTTCAGCAATAAAATGGTAAACAAGTCCTTTTCCCAATCCTCAAGTTCATTATCACTTGAAGAAGATGTAATTAATCAAATAATTATATCAAAATTACTTGATAACATTCTAATTCATGTTATAAAGAGAAAGAAAATTGTTTCATGAGACAATATATAGGAGAATCTAATGTATTATGTTTATGTGGGATATGTGTGTGTGTGTGTGTGTGTGTATGTGGGTGTGTCTGTGTGTGTATAAAAGAGAAAGATGAGACTACATTTGATGTCCTTGAGAAAGGAAGTTTTGCATAAAAGACTCACTATGTAAGAAACATGACCTAGAACTCTCATGGATTAGCTGGTTAAATTCTGTTTTCTTTGCTTTATGGGATGAGAAACTAAAGCTAAGTCATCTTACTAGATACTAAACAAGAAGGCAACTTGGAAGGACCGGGTGAAAAGTGGGTTCTGCAAAGCTTCTGTGTTAGGAACTCCCACAGAAGTGATGAAATCCCTCTGTTCTATTTTATATGAGACTGAGTAAAACCAACCCCTCTTGCCTGGGGCCAATTTGTATATAAAGGGGCATCAGTGATAAAGACAGCTCTGTAGAAGGAATCATGTATAATCACAATAGGTGATAGGGAAAGACTTAGATTGATAATTAAATTAAATTATCAGATAATTAAGTTAAATTATCTGATAATGACACAGGAGTGCTGGGTGATCAGACCCAACCCCTGTGCTGGTTCTTATACAACGGTCACAGAAAATTAGAGACATGGACACAGAGATTGGATAATAAAGCAGAGTTTATTAAGACAGGGAAGGAAGAACAGAGCTCTGAAGCACGGAGGTCTTCCAAATGGGTTGCTGAAGAAGAGCTGGAGTTAGGGTTTTATCTAGCAGTCCAAGCAATGGACTGTCTTTCTGATAAGGAAGCAGGCTTTAGAAAATTGTTACATGGTAGTCTGAGTGATTTATTACCCAATTCTTCATGTGGTCAGAAGATTGTAGTGTTTAGTACTTCTTGTTAGAATATAATTACTAAAGACTAACTGTTGCCCCTAGTTACAGTTGCATTGATTCCCAGTGCAGACAGCTTTGGGCTATGAAAACTTAGCCATTATGACTTCATCTTGGGCCTTTTCCCTGTCTGTGTGCTCAACATCCCTATCTCCTGCCTTATTAGCAATGAGTCATAAATTCTTAGGGACATTTTAAAGAGGTGTGTATTGTACATTAACCAGACCATAGAGGCAAAACACAGAGACTTCATTAAGGAGAAAAGCATAGTGACCTCCTTTTGGGGTCCCTGCTCTATCTACCTATAAATGGAGTCTAACTCCTATCTCAATAAGGGGAGCTGATGATTTTATGGACACCTAAAGCCACTTGAATTAATTTGTTAAAAGTTTATTATTTATTTGTCCCATAAGTGAGAAACTGAGAAAGAGAGAACGAGGCAGAGAAAGAAATGGGCACCCCCACAGGGTCTTTATGCTTCATCCCAGTCTCAGCTGGCCTGGATGACAGGCATATTAGTGCTCAGGCCCATCTTTCTGAGGGCAGCTCCCAGAGGTTACCTAAGGGATTGTAACTGCAGAATGAGATCATCTTTGTTTCTGAGCAGTTTCACTTCTTTTCTTTAACCTTGGAGTAACTCGGTCCCATCTGATTCTCAGAGATGATTACTTACTAATCACTGTCGGAGCAGCAAGCCCACTCATCGCCCTACTCCTCACTCTCCTTTCCCCCAAGAAGGAGTATTAGTGCCACAACCACCTGGCTGCTCTGAGTTTATACTTTATACTCTCGTACATATAAGTGTACATCAAAATCAGTCTAAATGCCTTTTTCTTGTGAATCTGCCTAGTGTCAGTGGTTTTCAGCCAACTTCAGAGCATAAGGAAATTGCTTTGTCTACACACCCAAAAATGAAAATAATTTATGCAACACTCCAATGTCATGCTTTTGGAATCCAGCAACTGTGTTTTTTCTCTATATAGTCACTTATTTGAGAACTTTTCGTTTTCAGAAAATATCAAATTCTCTAAACCAATAGCAGCTCTGAAAACTCTCCCGGGATCAGTAATACCTCCTATGTCCAAGATATTAAACTCATTATAAAAGCCTTGATCCCCTTGTAATAGTATTAATGAAATTCAAATTTCTATCCTGCAGCCAAATTCTTCCCGCTGAGAGGTTGAAGTTGATTGAAGTCAATGAGAGTTGGGTATGAGTAAATGATAGAAGCCTTTTTCTCTGATAAGTTTCCTGCTATTACCTCTCCACCAAAGGAGGTTTCTTCTCTGCTTTCATCTTAGGATGAAGACACTGAATACTGATGAGCAAGATTTCAACCAACTTTAGTGACTTATTTTGGGGGAAAATTATTTGGATATCAGGCATACAGTTTGTATTTTCTACTGGGTCAGAAACCTGCCAGAAGTGATTATTGCTTACTTTCCACAATCAAAGCAAGCCAGCAAATGACCTAGCATTTGCCTTATTGTTATGTGGTGTGTCATTTTTGGCTATTATCCCAAGGGAAAGTACTTGAATGTTATTGAAGAAAATATAACAAATACAAAATAAAAAAAAAAAATGAAGCTGTTGCCAAGTCTGAAATTTAAATTTGGTGACTGGCTTTTGTTCCTAAATCTTACTTTTCATTCAGGATATAAGGGAGATGGAATACATATCCCATTTTGATCAATGATGGTAATCAGTCAGTCTAATTTGCCTCCTCATCTAAGTGAAAAGTTTTGTCAACCTAAGAGAAATGCTGAAGCAAATGAAATACGGCAAAAGAATTTATTTGGGCCAGGGTGGAAGATGATCACCAGAGTGCAACAATATCCAAATTTCCCTGAGAGATTTGTATGGAAGTCTTCCAAATTTCAGGATGATGATAAATGCAAACGTCACAAATGGGAAAGGAGAATGACATAAAAAATGCTGCAATTAAAACAGGGCTATGTGACTGATGGAGGATAATGGAAGAATGTATTTAGGTGATAAGAACATTTATAACACAAAACATTTAATGAGTTCAGGTAGCATCTTGAGCTACGTCCAGTGCCTTATTTCAGATGCCTGGTACTGAATATTGAGGTGGGCTGATGACTCAGATTCCTAAGAAAGTCACAAGAGGTTTCTAAGTTTGATTTTATTTTCTTATAGCCCTGACCCAGGTAGACCGGAATCTTTTTTCAGGAAAAATTGGTCTATTTGGGGATCTATCAGCGTTTTTAACATTTCAGTTTCATGAGGTGAATCATCTACATTGTCACAGAGAAAATATAATTGTACTGTTGAACAAGATTCTTCTTTTCAAATAAGGCGAAATATAAGACTCATGAAAAGTAGGTAGACGTTTGCTCTTTTACTTTGCTTTGTTTATTTTTTAGATATACTCTTGCTGTCCCATTTCTCCTGACTTGGTCTCTCAGTGGGGACTCCAGACACACGCTATCCCTCCTGGCTGTTTTAGACAGGTTCTCACTATGTTGTCCAGGCCAGCCTTGAGGTTGAGGTTTCACCCACCCGAGTCACTTAGATTAGACACAAATCACCATGGCCTGGCCTTTAAGTCGGACTGGAAATAGAACCCAAGCCTCCCATGTGGTCTCGGCCTATGGGGCACAGCATCTTAGCAGCACATACCGCCATGGTGGGGCTGACATTTGCTTTTCATAAGTAAAATGAGCAGTCTTGTGTGTCTGCAGAGAAAGTAGGAGTCGGGAATCTGTAGAAATACCTGGCTGCATTTGTGAGACACATAGGCTTTGCTAACATCTGAACAGAGACCAAAATATAATGAGTATACTACAAACACAAATGAAATTAAATGAGCATTTCTTTAAATAGCATTTTACTCATAGATAAATACAACAACATTCAAATGCTTTTGTAACTGCACCAACTCCAGCTTCCAATCTTCTGTTACCCCACAGATTCCAGGCACATACAAAAACAAACCCACTTTACATCACTGATTTAAAAAAAAAAAAGTAATCTTTTAGCAGTCATTCAGAGAGAAAAAAATTAAGTCAGCAAAAACTATTTTCAAAAAGTCCTCAAATAGCTTGTATAAACCATCAAAGTGTTTGGTAAACTATTTTAGGGGAACACTAATTAATATGTGTATGAGTTAATGAAACCATCTGCCAATGTTAAGTCTGTCTATGCACTTGTCAAACAACTTCCAGTGATCAGCTTAAATCTATCCTCCTACCCCATGGCTGATTCTGTGATTTTGCCAAAATTGAATGTGATCTTGCCTTCCTGTAAATGCCATATCACATTAATTATGCTTCTTTTTGAGCACTTCTTTCATCATTCCACAAATTATGTTTTTATGTACCTTTATCTTACTTTGCAACTGAACTATTTTTTCTCAGATTTCTCTTTCAATTCCCTATGGCAACATTAAGGCCTTGCTCGCAATAGCTACTTAATAATTCTTTTGAAATAGAAGGACAAGGGAATGCATTAAGCACAACATTTTGAACCCTAATTCTTCTAATTTAACTCCTAGGTAATTATTACTTCACCTTTCAAAAACACCATCCAGTTTTTAAATTTATATAGTAAAATCTCCATTTTCTTCCTCAAGCTCAACTTTTAGTAAAATTAATATTTTATAAGTTTTTTCGTTCTTGGTTTTCCTTGTACTCTCTTCGGATGTGCATCTGAGTTTTCCTTTTTCCTATCTCCTAAGTCCCTCAAAAGCAAGAGCCATTTGGATTTAACTCTATCTTCACAGTATTAAGCAACTGATGTGATTCACAGAATATAACTGTTCCCAATTGAGCAATCCTTTCTCTTCCCACCTTCAAAGAATCAGATTTTACTCAGGATATGCTATTATAAACATTGTGATATACGCTAACATAACAGATACTTTGAAGTACTGGTAACCTAAACCAGCATCATGCCTAACTAAACAGTGGGCCTAGCAAGGAGAGCAGAAGGTGGCTGGCTAAAAGAAACACAGACATTTAAAAGTTTTCAGCTGAAAGTAGTAGAAAAGTCCGCCTCAGTCAAAGCCAATCAATGAAAAGTATCTATTGACTTAAGGAACTGAAGATGATTTATAAGCTTATGGGTGTAATGGCTAAACAGAATTAGCAAAGATCCCCAGTCCTTTTTTTTTTTTTCTTTCTTTCTTTTCCTATCTTGGTCTTTACTTCTGAGCAATTCAAAATAATTGGCTAAGGTGGAGGAGATATAGGGTCAGTCATTAGTGAGATTATTGACCCACTTGTCAAGGACATAAAATTTAAGGAGGCGCAAGAAAAGTCTTAGCAATTAAGATGAACAATATAGCTGGGACCAGCAGATGGCAAAATGGCTATGTCGCTGGACTCCCATGTAGTCAACCATGGTTCTAGTCCCTAGACCCAGTGGCTTAAATTCACACTGGGTGTGTGTGCGTGTGTGCCTAAGATCCCAAGAAGAGAATGGAGGAGAAGGGATTGCGGCATGGCCATCCCCCCGGAGGTTGATTTCTCTCTTTCTGTCTCTCTGTCTCTATCTTTCTGGTGAGCGCACATGCCCTATAGCAAAAAACTCTTAAAGAAAAAAGATGAACAATATAGCAATGGAATATTTTAAAATATCAGAATTAATGTAAAATAATAATAATACACAAAGCATCGAGCTTTTTAAATAAAGGCAGGCTCCACTGTGGAACAGCCTATTTTTCTCCAGGATGTTTCTGTTCACATTTTGACAACGTCCACAGTTGCTTCCTTTTTTCAGATAAGGAAAAATTAAGAAGAGGGGGGTGGGTTCTCAGGACCAGCAGATGGTGTAGTGGTTACGTCACTGGACTCTCACATGGCTGGCCCCAGTTCGAGTTCCAGACCTAGTGCCTTGAAAATCACACTGGGCATGTGTGCGTGCCTACCCAAGATCCTGAGAGGAGAATGGAGGAGAAGGGGCTGTAGTGTTGTCATTCCCCCCAGGGGTGATTTCTCACTTTCCCTCTCACTGTTTCTCTCTCTCTGGTAAGCGCACACACCCTAAGGCAAAAACTTCTACTAACTAAAAAAATGGGGTGGGGGGATTTTGGGCCAGCAGGTGGTACAGAGGTTAGGGTGACTGGAACTCATGTGGCCAACTCCATAGTTTGAGTCCTGGGTCTAGGGGCTTGAAAATCATGCCAGGCAGATGGTATGTGTGCCAAAATCTAAAGACAAGAATGGAGGAGAAGGGATTTTCGTGTGGCCATCCACACGAGAGAGATGAGGGGGAGAAGATAATTGATCCCTCCTCTATCGTAAAACTTCTGGCTTCACTTTGATAACACCTATTTTTGTCTTATAAAGTAAACGTAAATATCAAATGAGAAAAAGCTTGCCTTATATTTTAATAATTAAAATGGTACTCCTAGAGGTAAATATTGGTTATTAGGGTTGGAGAAATGGGTTTTCCTCTAGCTCTGCTGTCCAGGTGAATGGAATGTTATATTGCTATAGAATCTCTACTGTATGACTATCTTTTGGATGTTAAATCTTATTTTTTAAAGAACAGTTTAAAATAAAGCACAGAACCAGTGACAGAGATCAGCCAGTTGAGATCAAGAGTCGTGTTGCTGGTAATATACAACAGAGAAACTTGTCCTATCTATCTTTATGTAGAAATATTCAAAAGATGTGAAAGCCTTCAGAAAATAGGATAATGTTATTATGTGGATTTTAAAAAATGTTATAATACCTGCATGTAATTGCTATACCACACTTTTGAGGCAGTCTGGAAACTGGTCTGTGATTGTTGGTGTTTCTGGTGTAAATTCAAAATGAGAACTTGTTTTCATGACTATCTTTTGCCTGTTGCTTTCAGAGTGTCTATTTTGAATTAAAATTTGTTACAGCATTGCAAAAATGGGAGTACGCAAAGAACTCTACAAAACAATGATGCTCAACTTCTCTAGGTTTACAAGGAAAACAAAACTGAACCATAACATTTTTGATAGTTAATAGTATTTTTAAGAACTAATAATGGCATCAGAAGTTGTTAGCAAACATGGCCAGATGCTAGAAACTCATAAAAGTCCGCTGATACCAATCTGGTTCATATCACCCCTACTTCCTAATTTCCTGTGAATCATAGGGAGTGGATGGGTGTCTGCTGAGGCCACATATACCAGTGTAACACTCCATGAAGGAAGATCATATATCACTTTTGTTTCTTGTTTCTAGCAATATCTGACACATTATGTGTCAAAGTTCTTTAATGAATTAACTAAGCGTTTGTCCCCTGAATACTGTTACATGTCTCAACAACATTTCATGGTGCTAACTAGAATGATAAATGATACAATTACTGTGGGTTTTCCCTTTTAAAATGTTTGTTTTAAGAAAACAAGGAGGAAGCTTCAAAAAGTTCCTGGAAAATGTGTATTATGAAAAAACTGCATGCATTTCCAATTTGTTTGCACCAATATAAACTGGTATTTTAATTCCATTTTCTAGGAACTTTTTGAAGTCCCCTCTTATAATAGATGCCATGCACAGACTCCCAAAAGCTATCACTGAAGATGCATAATGGAAATGTCCAATCATTTCACAAAGATATAACTGAAAAAAATCTTTTTATCACTGATTAGGAGGTAGAAAAGTTAGCAGCTGGGGAATCACTACTTATTCTTAGTACCACTGACTGTCCACATCTATCAAGCATACTTCCTAATTACTTCTCAACCCATCTCCTCTGCCATTATTTTAAGTCTAGGAGCCATTCTCTCTCTACAGATGGAATTTAAAAACCTCCAAACTGTTTTTTCTGCATCTATTACTGGCCTCTTCAAAATATTTCCCAGAGTGCAGCCAGAATCTCTTTATTAAGTCTATATCTATTTCAAGGTATTCCCATGCATAAAAAGTCTGCAATAACTTCCAATTCTAAGATAAAGACAAAATCCTTAATTTACGTGTAGGTCTTTCAATGGTCTGGCCCCCACAGACCAGGTGCCAAGAGTAATTCTTTCCTTTTCCCCTATTCATCAGTCAAATTAGCCTTTGTTTATTTCCCTTCAAAGATACTTTCAACATGAAGGCTGGATAGTGGCTCAGCAGTAAAACAAGACACTGTGCAGCAATCTCACATGGGAAGGTCTGCAGTTAAAATCTGAAAAAACTCCCTGAAAATGCCAGCTACAAGCTTGCCCATGATCCGGGGCTCGTTGAAGGCTGAGGGTAGATCATGGTGTCATGCCCTTGCTGGGAGTTCTCTCTGTTTCTCTTTCATTTTCTCTCTGTCTCTCTTGCTTATGGAAGAAATTATTGAAAAAAGTACCTTATACTGAAATGCTTATTCAAAGATTCTGCCTTTCACATATTCTAAACTAACTCTTAGGCACAGCTGTGTCAGGCAACTTGGACTCCAACTTGCTATGCCTCTCTCAGCCTCAAAGTTTATAAACTGCACCAAAAGGTCCAGCTCGGTGATGAAGTATAAACACTAGCTTCCCTTCTCTAAACCCCCAAAGCCCTGGAGCTTATTTTTTCACTTTTTACACAAGAAACACTTTCTTAAAAACAAATATTCACTAGCTAAGAGGAAAACATGGTGAAAGAAAGTGGTGTGAGTTAATTTCTTGGATTCCACATAGCAGCATAGTTTGAGTCCTGGGCCTGGCATGTGTGTGTGACCAAAATCCTGAGGAGAATGGAAGAGATGGTCTGAGGTGTGCCCGAGCTCTTTCCCCTATCTTAGGGGTGAGTTTTCACTTCCCTCTGTCTCTCTCTCTCTCTCTCTCTCTCTCTCTCTCCAGCAAGCACACATGCCCTATGGCAAACAATCTCAAAAACAAAACACAATGAAAAAAACATAAAATTCACAGTATGTTTATGAATCTATAAAAATCTATAGGCAATTTACTAAATTTTTCAATATAAAGAATCTTGGTTGTGCAATTCTTTGTTAGAACAATGGCCGCCACTTCTTGTAGGCCTCCTGTGTTCCAGCCACTCTACTCAACGTTTTATATGGATTGTTTCAGTCAACACAATTATCAAATGAGGTGGGTATTATTATCCCCATACTAAAACTAAGAAGTAACTTTAAAAAACACATAGTGATTATAGAACTCAAGTCCTAATCTGCCTTAATCTAAGAAGTTTCTCTTCTCATGTGACCAAATTTATTTTCTTCTATAAAGAATACTTGTCACGAACCTAAATTACTGACAGGGGTCTTCTTAGGTCAGTGTCCTTATAGTAGTTGCACACCATCTCATAACTGCCCTGTGTCATCCCACCGTTACTGTATCTAATGAGAACATTATCTATTTCTGGGGACCTTTAAAATAGGCACTGTGTGTAAATCCTGCCAAACATTTCACTAAAACGTACATTTTTTTATTAATGGAGATCTCCCAGCTGGAACATTAATTTTTTGTGCTGCAAATAAAAGTGCCACAAAAGTTCATTTATTTATTTTTTTCCTTTAATTTTTTTTTTCATTTCATTTTCTTCCATACATTCAATCATATTATCTGTCTTACAAAATAGATATTTCAACAGGTGAACATTTCTCCCTAGTACTGTTGATAAAACTATGAAATATCTTCAACAGATAATACCACACCTCTTTTTTAAGAGAGATTTTTGTTATAGGGCTCATGAGCTCACCAGAGAGATAAGACAGAAAGAAAGAAATCACTCCCCGGGGGGGGGGGGGGGGGGGGATGGTCACACCAAGATGCCTTCTCCTCTATTCTCCTCTCAGGATCTTAGGCACGCACGCACACGTGCCCTGGTCCAGGACTCAAACTGCAGTCGACTTTGTGGGAGTCCAGTGACATAACCCAACTGCTGGTCCAAAGTTTATAATTTTGAAAAGGCTCAACTAGCTCTCACCAAAGGGGAAAGTTTGTCTCAAAGTCTTCCTTTTCCTTGTAAACAAAAATAATGAAATAACTATTTTCTTATCTGTCCTCTCTGATGATATTATTCCTCTCTTGTAGAGACTTTTCTCATTTCTCTTCTAATTAATGTTGGAAAAGATTACAGAAGCCTTACCAATTTTGGTATTGGTTTAAAATTCTCCCTATCATTTCAGTTATTTGTACCTGATAATTTATTGTGTTCCATACTATTGGAGTTCAAATTTTGTTGAGCTTAATAACCATATTTGAGTAAAAACTTTCAGGAACTGGATCTATCAAAGTAACCAATTCGTTGTCTTACTGTTAACAACATGCACTCACTGTGAAACAGGCCTGCTTGAGGGTTAGCAGGACTGCAGCCATTTTGAAATTAAGAAAGGCCTCCATGGGACCAGCAGTTAGCATAATGGCTATGTTGCTGGACTCCTACATAGTTGACCTCGGTTTGAGTCCTGGACCCGGCAGCTTAAACACACGCCGGGCACATGTGCGTGCGTGCCCAAGATCCCAAGAGGAGAATGGAGGAGAAGGGATTGCGGCATGGCCATTCCCCCTGGGGAGTGATTTCTCGCTTTCTGTCTCTCCGTCTCTCTCTGTCTTTCTGGTGAGCACACGTGCCCTACAGCAAAATCCTCTCCAAAGGGGGAGGGGGAGGAAGAAAGGCCTCCAAGGAATACAATCAAATCAAGTACTGAGTCATGGGGGGACCTGTTTGAGGAACTGTCAAGTGAGAAACTAGGCATGGCTATTTGAACCAAGACAGGAATCAGGATAATCACTCAGGGGGAAGCAATTGTCCCTGATTTATTGTGAGGAATGATTTGCACATGTTTGTATCTCTTACCTAAAAAAAAAAAACAAGAATTTGTTGTACTTTTCCAAACAGTTTGATGGTATTTGCTGTTTCTCTCTAACTGGTTACAGCAATAAACTCCTTTCCTCTCCAGCCTCTCTTCTCATTTCATTGATCATAAGATGCTGCAGCCAGACTTAGTCGGCCAGTTACAAAAGGAGCAATTACTGTATTCTAAGTAATGGACTTTACTAAATAGTTTCTTTCTTGGTCTACCTTTATAAGCATGATCAGGGTTTTCATCACTGGTATTTGTGTATGATTTATTCAAAGAGTCTATTCTGAAATAGGCTTTTTCATTATTTCTAACTCATGAGAGACTTAGCTACATTAAAGATGACCGACTCAAAAATATCTTTTTCCTACTTGCAGAAATACTGATCAGCATAGATATTTTCATCCCTTGTATCTGGGAATCACTTGGTATGTTAAAGCATTAATGATTCCACCTAAAGGCAATAGCAGCATAAATCACCCGGGGCCGTCAATGATATTTTTCATGCACCAACACTATTTTGTCCTCATTTAACTTAGGATTTGTTAATGTTACATACTTTCATGCACTTAATTGTTTTACTGATACCAATTAGGTATTTAATATATAGTTATTGACTGCCAACTAAATGCTCAGAGGGTAAATATAGAATAAATATGACAAGATTGGAAAGCACAACATTAAAAATGACATGGTTTAGGCATTTTTAAAAATTGCTTAGATCATTCCATTTCACTAAAAAATCAGTAAGGAATATATTCTTGAACTTAAATTTTTTGGTACCTAAATCACCCAACTGAGGTGTTCTAAGTGATTAGGGTATGGGTGATTTTATTATAATTTATTTGTATTGCTGGAGGGTGTGTGTACTCACCAGAGAGATAGAAAGTACCCCTAAGGGATGTGATTATACTGCAATCCTTTCACCTCCACTTCTCCATCCCTTCAGGATTTGGGATGCACCTGCAAATGTGCTCACCATGCTCTTCAAATCGCCAGGCTCGGATTTGAACCATAGTTGGCCATGCGGGATATGCCACTTTGTGCCAGGCTTAACCACTATGCTATAGGGCTAGTCCAAGTTATGTATCTTCTCTAAGAGTTTACTGCTGGATTATTGGTTTAAAGGAAAGGGAGCAGACTCAAAGTTAAAATCAAATAGTCTAGACAGAAAGAACAGAACTCTAATTCTCTAAGTATATGAATGTATATGAGTTATATTTATTGCCTTTGAGATTGTTTCCTCACCTGAAAATAGTAATCTAATATATATGCTATCCAATTCAATGACTAAAAGGGATTCAACTTACATGTGAATTTTTTAAAAAAATTTCTTAAATATTTTAGTAAATAAATAGCTTACTATTTATTGGCAGAGGACATATGTGTTTTTAAAGAGAGAGGATGATAAAACACACTTTTCCAATTGGGTGTGACCATGACGCAGTTTTTTTTTCTCTCCCTTCATTTCTCTTTCCTGTCAGAAATTTGGACACAAATATACTTACCCAGCATGTTATTCAAGCCACCATGGCTGGGATTTGAAGCATGTAGTTCAAGTCTTGGCTATGTGGGATATAGTTCCCAATGCATAGTGCTTAACCATAGGAGGCCAGCCCTAAAAAGATTCAAGTTAAAATGCTCATACAAATCTTTTATAAATCATAAAATCAGTAAATGGGGTGTGAAATTTACCAAATGTTCTTTAAACCTTTTTTTTTTTTAGTAGTCTCACAAAACGTTTTTTACAGGATCTTTCTTCTGGGAGATTCTGTAATATAGGCCTATTTCACTAATAATTTCCAAGTGGTGGCATCTAGACAATTTTTATCCATTATAAAAATTATATCATTAAGAATAATGATTTCATCAATGAACTCAACCATCCATAGCTACACTCATCTATATATTGAAAAATATTTACTAAGCATTTTCTGTGCTTCAGGTTTTTTGCTATCTGAATAAAAAAAAAAAAAAAAATTGTGACATGATCTCTGTCTTTCTGAAGCTGCATTTGAGGATCAGTATATACCTGAAATACATTAAAATATTCTGGAATGGAGATGCATTAAATGTTCTTTGAAGGCATAGAAGACTAGCTAAATTATCCAATCAACAGATACTATAGGAAGCTTATTTAAGACACTAATTTTACCTAAGTTACCACACCAAACTTTACAGCAGCTTCAGCAAGAGTATTAATTGATCCGAAGTTCAACCTCTTCATCTCTAGTAATATTCTAAGAATGTATGAGATTATGAAGACTTAGGAAACAATGGGGAATAGGAGGGAAAAAAAGTAAAGATAATATACTAACAAGATAAATAATTGAGAATCTTAATTTGAAATAAAGAATTCTATACTTTAACCAAGTAAGAAGAGATGAAAGACAGTATTATTAAACATCTACTGCCTTGTACATTTCAGGCAACACCTTAACATATATAATCTCATTTTAAAGCTCGCAGAAAGCATTGAGTTAAAAATACTTACAGCTGTTTTATTGTAAAAACTGAGATTTTTATGCATTTTTCTACTCAAAAATACATCATGACTTTCCTAATGTTGTAATATGAAGCTTAAAAACAAGTCAGTAGCTTTTTCTGATTTCAAATCTTATATATCTCCTCTTTATTCTCTTTCAAATAAAATAATATATATACCCATATCCACTAGCAAATATATACATGTGTGTTTGTGGGTGTGCATGTGTATGATAAAACTTCTCAATCTTTTACTTTAAACTTTAATCTCATGTCCCAAACACAATTTCTTGCATGTCTATTAGTTACTATTACACTAAGCAAAAAAAAATTTATATACTTTGATAAAATATAATTTTCCCTCCATGCTGGTGATTATGTTCTGGTAGGTAGAAGATATGTCACAGGCAAAGAAAAAAAATATTCATAGATTGGGAGAGAAGTAATTAGAAATTTTCACTTGTTGAGAAAATGTCAAGTAGATATTGAACAACTACTATGTATTCCACATTCATCTATAGTGTGTGGTAGAAATTGTAACATTATCACAAGCTGTATAGAATCAAAGTGACTAATAATAAAGTGAAAAGAAAGCTTCTCCCAGTAATTGGGATTTTAGTAATGAGTATGGTTTGAATTAATAAAGGAGAAAGTGTGGGGATAATAGTATCTAGAGACAGCCATAGATAGCAATGGGAGTTGAAAGAAAGTTGATATATTCATTAAAACAGTGGTTCCGGACCCATACTTGGACCATTTAACATGTTATTCAAACAAAGTAAATATTAATTTCTGCTACTCTTTACCTATAAAGCAGACTTAGTCTTGGAATAGATTATTTTGCTGTTATTTATTTAACACAAAGATACATTGATTTTAACACATCATTTTATAAACTATTGAAAATTTAACAGTAAAAAGAAACAAATGATTCCATTTAAAAAACTCATCAATGATAAGGCATATCTAGATTTTTAGGGTTTACAAATGTAGATAACAGTGTTTTTCTCATAAATAACTAAATATGAAATCTGACTGTGAACTTCTTCAAAGTCTTTACTTACTACAACTACTGTTGAAGTATGTACTACAAGTCCTTGCTAATGCAGTGTAAGACTATAAAAGAATATATATTTAACTGAACTGTTCTGCAGTGTATTCATATTGGAAAAATTTATTTTACAAGCTGTGGTGATTGGACATACATTCAATATACATTCAAATAAATTTTAAAAAGAAAAATTTTAAAAATTAAAAATGTCTTAAATGGCATATAGATTAGGAAGAAAGAAGATTTGTTTTTATTCACAGATAACATGACTATCTATGTAGAGATCCCAACGAATCAAAACAACAACAAAACTTCTGGAATGAGAAGTGATAACAGGTTTGCAGGATACGAAGTTAGCATAAAATGTCAGTTGCCTTCTCATCAGCAGTAAATAGCTGAAATTTGAAATTATAAACATAATACTATATTCATTAGCACCAAAAGAATAAATATTTGCATAAACCTAACAAGTATAGGATCTATGAAGGGAAAACTACAAAGATTTTTTGCCTCATAAAAAAATAATAAACTATTCTACAACGTGTCTGTACTGTCCATTATAATAGCTGATAGTCGCAGGTAGTTACTGAACCTTTGAAATGTGACTGATGGGATTAATTATTTAGTTTTATTTGATTTAAATTAGAATTCACATATGTACCTATTTTTAAAATTTAAATAAAACTCACAAAGCATGTTTGTACTTAAAAAGGCAGAAAGAAAGAAATGGCAAAAACACTAGCAGTGATGTATAATTGAACTGAATTTGTAGACCTGCAGTAAAACACATTAGCTATACTACCACATCCACACAAAAGAGTGTCTGGAGTCTATTTTCTTTCAATTAAACCACTTGTTTTATTTAAAATATTGAGGAACAAATGTAAATTATTTTCTTTTTTATTGTTTCCGGAATGAAAAGTTGTCATCTGAAAAAGCACCTAAATAAAAAGTTAAGTGATAATCTTCAAATTGTTATTTGAAAAATATTTTAAAAGTATATAGTTCCTGGGACCAGTAGTTGGCGTAATGGCTATGTCACTGTACTCCCACATAGTCCACCGTGGTTCGGGTTTTGAACCCATTGACTTAAACTCATGCTGGGTGCGTGTGCATACATGCCCAGGATCCTGAGAGGAGAATGGAGGAGAAGGGACTGCGGTGCGGCCATCCCCCCTGGAAGGGGTGATTTCTCGCTTTCTGTCTCTCTTTCAGGCGAGCGCACGTGCCCTATAGCAAAAACTTCTCAAAAAAAAAAAAAAAAAGTATAGTTCCTATTTATGAAAATATTTTATTCATATTTTTCCATTTCAAATGATAACAAAATTAGATCATTTGACTCATTAGCTATATTATAACTCGTCAATCATGTTCCTTGATGATAATGCCATGTACAAAGAACTGCCTCTGGAAATATTAGGGAAGTTTTACTGGACTTTCTAACATCAGATTGTAATGGTACCTGCTTGGGGTCTAACCCTGGCCCTATGATCAAATTCAAATTCGGCTGCCTGGTACTCCTACACCAATATTCGAGAGATAGATGCTGGTAGATAGAAAAGGAAGTTTTATTCAAGAAACTAGTGACCTGGGCTTAGTTCACCATCTCAAGAAACAGGTTTACTGAGTAAAGCTACCTTTCCTTTCCACTACTTTTCTTGCCACTATTGACTTTTTGAGTTTTGGACAGCTGAACTTGGGTTCCAACGCCAGGCTGGACCTGCAGCCAGTCCTGTTATTATATGAGAAAAAAATCAAGAGTTATTTGTGAAAAAACGGAATCTTTTTCAGTTTCTCTTATGATAAATGTATTTTTATATTGTTTTCTAGTTATTTCTAATTCCCAATCTTGGGTGGAGATGGAGATAATTTCCTTTGAGAATAACCATCTTCTCATACTAACAATGAACTGATACAATGAAATATGCAACAAATATTCGATTGCAAAACAGAATAGGGGTTTCTTCTCTATTAAGACCTTTCTAGTAGTTATTGTACGATGTCAGAGACTAGCTATGTTTGATGGTCTATGAATAATTTATAGCCTGCTCTGTAATTTGACAGCAACATTGTTTTTCTTTGTATAAGACTCCCCAGTGATTGCAATATTTTCCATCTCTGATGCCGCTCTGGGTATAAGCTTTCAGTACCGTCCATATTCATAGACTTATGCACAAACTCATTGATAACCAGTTTTGCTTTAAAGAATATTGTGAGTTACTCTTGACATTGTTTACTCAATGGCAAAATTTTAGGCCTAAATCATTATTATATTTTCTTGAAGCAACAGATCTGTGAACCAAGCTATTTCAGGAGAAGTTGAATGTAAAATAATTCCAGTCTCTCTTTGTATACTTTCAGAGGCACATAAATGAAAGTCTAATCTAATATTCTTTGGAGAGAGCTAAGTCATCTCAAAATTTCCCAGCATTTGTATTTTATATATATATAGCACTTCCATCAGCTTTATGTACCATATCAGACTAAATACTGTTCACTAGGTAAAAGTATCTTTAAAAAACTGAGGCAAAGAAAAATCATTGCAAGTTATATGAAGAAAAATAATTTTAAATATTCCTGGGTGCATTTTCACATGAACATTCTCTGTGTGTTTGGCCATCCTCAGGCTGAAGAAGCAAAACTCAGCCAGCCACCTTCAGTGCCCTCAGGAGAAAGAGGCAAAAATATTTGAAATGGTAATAGGTTTTAGAATATGACAGTAGATGTGAGGACAGAAAGTATTTCAAAGCTGAACATCATGAGCTACAGTTTTCTCTAAATTAGATAAAGAAAACTATCTGATTTGATCCTTTGACCTTCTTTTTTTCAACCACAAATACCTGGAAGGAAATAAAAATCCAACAAACCAGGGAAGAGTGAAAATAATAAAAGAGTACAACAGGAAGCAAAGGGATAAGTTAGAGCCCTAAGGTGAATCTGGGAAGGAAATCTGCAGCTGACTCTCCCCTCAGATCATATCCATTCTTGTGAGGCGATCCAATAAGACTTCCATGTAGGTCAGAGAAAGTGACCTATTCATAGAGACTCGCCAAGCTTTCCAGGCAGCTACTCAGAATTATATGGAGACATATGGAAGAAAATTTTATCTAAGATGAGATGAACTGAGGCAGTCAATAAGGCCTATCCTGTTTCCAGAATGCCACGAGGGAACAGCTAAATTTTCCGACGCTTGCAATATGTTTGCATACATTAGAAAAGGCAAAAGCCAGCTGACCTGAACTTATTGCAGAGTTGTGATAAGAGGGGGTTACACGAACGAAGACCCAGTTTCAGAGAATATTCCTGAGGAGGATGGCAATGCTAGAACTAGACTGGAAGATGTACACACCCCAGTAGATGACACCGTTGATAGACGCCAACAGGTGATCAGACAGTGCGGCCAAGTTTCTGAGAACACAGAAGCCACCTGAGGAACAATGATGGGGGAAATCGCCTTCAGGAGCTGCTTTTAAGCCTTAAAGTATTTTACCTGAAATTGACCTACGTTAAGCAGAATATGCATGCAATATTAAGTTTAACCAGGAAAAAAGTGGAAGTTCCATTTTGTATATGTTTCAGCTTCATAAATCATTTGTTAACATGTTCTTACTAGAAGAGATGGTAGTAATGATCCAATCCGAACCTGATATTTAACAAAGCAAGCAATCAGGAGAGGCCGAGTGATTCAGAAATGTACATATCCAAGTAATGAGTGGCAGACCCAGACCTGGAATCCTTTTTCAGCATTCCAGTTCTTTCTGATATACCTCTTTGCCTTAAAGCATCATTTCTAGGTTTACTGTGTGCTTGACAGATGGGCACCAATGATATGTCATTCTTGCCTTTAAGGGATATTCAAAAATTGCTATGTGCTATATGCCTCTGGGTTTACTGGAGGCAAGGAAAGGCCACTTTATTATTAACACAACTCAAAGTAAATCATTCCTTTAGAAGTCAATTTTGAAGATTTTATTGCCAACCTATTTGTTATATATTAAAATTAGATGGGAAAATCACTGCCTTCAACTCAAATTTATGTAGAGTTCATCTTTTAAGTGTATCTTATGTAGTATGACATTTTTATGCAAGAAGTATACTGCAATTAGAAAGAAATTGTACAATACATATTTTTTCTTTATTTTCAACATAAATACTTTATAAAGTATCTGCTTCAAAGCTCAACTTTCAAACCGATTGCTCCAGGCAAGAAGGAATAAAAGCCATTTTTTTTTGGTCTGAGTTTTGTCACAATTTTGTCTCTTTGTTATAAAAGCATAGACATGGAAATGTGCAGAATATCTTTTGAGTTCTGCTTTTTCTTTTTCTTTAAACTTACGTCACTCCAATTTTGGCAATGTTCCTGAAGGTTTTCCCTTATGAAACACCACGCATTTGTAGAGACAAGCTATTATTTTCTAAAATCTTTTATAGTAAAAAAAAATGGTAAAACTGGATTAAAAGAATCATGACAGAGCTATACATATTTTATAACAAATATATTTTAAATATCAGGACCCTACTAGATTGACAGTTCAAAAATGCAAATATTGTAAAATTATATATATATATATATATATATATATATATATATATATATGTATAATAAAAAACTAAACAGAACAAAGCTGATATGAATCAACGGAGCCAGTGGGTTCCAGAGACAAGATCCCTAGTATGTGTTGCTTTGATCACGGTGACAAATTAAAGATTTTGTCCTAAGTAGTGTGAAAGGATATCAGGACTTCTAAAAGTGTTTTATGGACGTCAATTTTTGTTGTTGTTTATTAAAATTTAATATGAGTTTGAAGCATGTACAGAAACCATTTATATTAATTCTTGATTGCTTTGAAATGTGTTTATGAGTAAGGTTAGTGCGTAGGCAGCTGTGTGAGACACAGGACATGGGCGTTACATCTGTCTGTGTTCCCGTGGAAACTGTTTGAAATGTAATTAATATGGATTTTAATTCTCATTAAAAGCATGCAACCAAGAATTGTGTTCTCAACATTGCAATGAATACCTGTAGCCTATATGATGATAGAGTGACTTAAAGGTTAGTTTTGTAAACTGTTTTTAAGATAAATTATGATGAAGGAAAGCCAAACATTGCAAAACAAAATGCCACATTCAAGATGACTTTACTGATGAAAACTGTCAATCCTTTAAGGAAGAAATAATACACAATGAAACAGAGACTAGAGAGAAAGGGAATGCATCTCGACTCATTTTATGAAAACAAATTACTTTGATGGTATAACTTGACAAGAACATTACAAGAAAGGAAAATTAGAAGCCAGTACCTCTCCTTGAACATAGATGCAAATAAACATCTAAATTAAGCCTAAGCTAATCAGGTCACAGTATACATACAGAGAAAATATATAAGAATTCTGGAATTTATTTTAGATTGGACCAACATTTGAAAATTACTTAATAGAATTTGTTTCATTAGTGTAATAAAGGAGAGAAACCATAGGATCATCTCAATAGATTAATGTGATAAAATTCACCTTTCTGCATGATGAAAATGCTTAACAAACTAGCAATTGAAGACAACTTCCTTATTCTAAAAAAGTACCTTTATGATAAAATGTACACAAAAGTCATTCTTTCTTCTTTCTCTTTCTTGCTTCCATTTTTGTTTGTTTGTTTTAAGAAAGATCTCATCATGAACCTTTGCTTCAGTCTCCCAGCTGAGATAATAGCACATGTCACTATGCCGAGCTCCTTAGCTCCTTTTTAGATAGTTTTCCTTGTGTTGTCCAGACTGGTCTCGATTCTCCTGCTTCAGGTGCTTGAGAGTCACTGGGATTACAGGCACATGCTATTGTGTCCTGCCACTAAGTGGGACCAGAAATCAAACCCCGGTCTCCCTTGTGGTCTCAACCTGTGAAGCACAATGTCTTTGCATGATGCCATTGCAGCTGGGCCCTAAAATCTTTCTTAATAATGACATGTTAAGTATTTTCTCCTTAAATCACAAGACAGGGATGTCCATTCGCTCCATTTCTTTTCAACATTGTCAAGAAAGTTCCAGAGCAGCTGCAAAAAAAATGTAAACTGCATATAAAAATGTATAAACAATTAGGTAAATCAACAGTATTACAGAATGGCAAGTCAACATAAAAAATACATTCCACTATTTTACATCAAGAAGTCAGAAAATGTGGGCCAGCAGATAGCATCGAGTTTAAGGCACTAGATCCCACATAGTAACTCCGAGGTTTCAGTCTAGACCTGGTGGCTTGAAAATCATACCAGGCATGTGTTTTGTGCATGCCCAAAATCCTGAGAGGAGAATGAAGGAGAAGGGACTGTGGTGTGGCCATTCTACTGTGTGTGTAGGGGGGTTATTTCTTATTTTCCCTCCTTTTCCCTGTCTCTTGTCTCCAGCAAGCACAGGCATCCTACAGCAAAAAGAAAAACAAGAAACAAAACAAACAAAACAACAAAATTAAAAAATCTTGAAAATTATTTTTTTAAAAAATGAATACAAGGGCCAGCAGATGGCATAGCGGTTACATTGCTGGGCTTTCATATAGTGGACCACTGTTCAAGTCTTGGACCCAGTGGCTTGAAATTCACATTAGACACATGTGTGTGCGTGCCCAAGATTCCAGAGGGAGAATGGAGAAGAAGGGATTGCGGTGTGGCCAAACCTCTTGGGGTGTGATTTCTCACTCCCCCCTCACTGTCTCGGTCTCTCTCTCTCTCTCTCTCTCTCTCTCTCTCTCTCTCTCCTTGGTGAGCACAGGTGCCCTAAGGCAAAAACTTAAATGAAAAAAGCAAACAAATACACCAAACCAAACCAAACAAACCAAAACAACAACAACAAAAAAACAGAACGTAAGAATAAATCTATCAAAACTTGTGTATACATATATATTGTGAACACTCTTTTTACTTCTCCTGTGTTACAGCAAAACATTGCTAAATGTTCTCTATGCTTCTGTTCTTACTTCTAGACTTTCTTAACAAAGAGGCCTAGGTGGTTCTTTTCAAAATTGTGTTAGTTTCCTATAGCTGTCTTAACAAATTACTGGAAATTTGATTGCAAATAACACATATTTATTCTCTTACTGCGTTGGAAGTGAGAGGTTCCAACCCACATCAGTTTCACTGGGCCCAAATCAAAGGGCAGCAGGTCCCTTAGTCTAGTTTCTTTCTTTCTTTCTCCCTTTCTTTCTTTCTTTCTTAATTATTTTTTTATTTTGTTTTCTTTTATACATTCAATCACATTATTTAGCTTACAAGTGGAATATTTCAACATGTGAACATTTCTCCCTAGTCCAGTTGGTAAAACTATAAAATTATCTTCAACAGATAATACAACATTTCTTTGTCTCATTAATGCCTTGCCTCTCTATTTTTCTTCTGAATGTCCTTCTTCAGACTCTACTCTTTAACACACACTGTATCTGGTATTCACATCCATTTACAGTGTTTCTGTATTCTTTATTCAATCCGTTTCAGTCATAGAGTGTGTACACTCGGTATACATTAAGTGGGAATATCGTTTTCAGTCAGCCTCATAAGCTTCTCTCCTTAGTGGTTCCATTACCTTTCTCTTTGTCAAACTTCCTTTTACCTCGTTTGCTATTACCTTAGTATTTTCTCTGCCTGGAAGGATTTTCTCCCTCACTTCATTCAGTTTCTGCTCAAATGTTACATCGATAGACAAGGCAACCCACACGCTGTTCTACAATCAGACCCTTTACCCCTTCCTAACACTATATTGCCTTGTCTTCCTTCCCAGGACTCATCAGGACCAGACATTACACTGGACACAGCTGTTACCTGACGTTTTTCAAGGATCTATACTTCACATCTGGGACATCCAAGAAGGTTTAGGACAGCAACCGCAAATCAAACAAAGACATTTCTGTAGTGACGCGTCTGAGTAGACATACCAGGTAAGACAAATGAAGATTATAAAGAAGTGTGTATCCATTCAGATTCAGATTTTCCAGATAATGAGTTAGAAAAAAAAATTTCATTTTTCAGAGACTTGTCTTCGGCAATCACTTACTGCGCCATGGAGCAGGCTTAATTTGCTAGGTTTTATTATTGGTGTTTGTAAAAATGACCTATGAATATCGACAAAACATAGTAATTGATAAACACAGTAACACTGATATGTTTTCTTTACCTACAACTCTATCTGAAGTGGCAGAGTTCTTACTTCTAGACTTTCTTAACAAAGAGGCCTAGGTGGTTCTTTTCAAAATTGTGTTAGTTTCCTATAGCTGTCTTAACAAATTGCTGGAAATTTGATTGCAAATAACACGTACCAGGAAGACAAAGATTATAAAGAAGTGTGTATCCATTCAGATTCAGATTTTCCAGATGATTAGTTAGGAAAAAAACCTTTTTTTTTTTTTTTCTCTTAATGCGTTGGAAGTGAGAGGTTTCCACCCACATCAGTTTTACTGATGTGGAAGACTTTGACACCAAAGTCTTACATTTCTTTTTAAAACAGAAGGTAGAGTCACATGCTTTATATTATTAGGCCTTCTAATATGATATGAACATGGACAGTTTCATCATCACCAATTTACATCTATAATAGGTGTCCTGGAGCAGTAAGGTTGTCTTCCAGATGCGAGATGTTTTCCATTCCGACTTAGCCACTTTGACTTCTTCAAGCAGTCAGAATTGTGAAAGATTTTTAAGGACATTTAAATAGATATTTATCAATAGAATTATGCTTAAATACCCCAGCACATTGTCCAGAATTATGGCAAGTTTCAGAGTACATACCTATTTTTCTAGGCATTCCTATCCACTATCTTTAAACCCAGAAAGGTCTTAGCCTACAGGAGCATCTGAGGGAAGCAAGCATAAATCTTGCCTGTTACAGTAGCAAAACCTCATCCTGTCTCTCAGTGGTCCCTCAAACCACAGGCTGTGACAAAGAACTAATACATAAGAACAAAACCAACAGCCCCCAATCCTGGCTCATAAGTTCTGCATCCAGTGTATTTGGGTGAATTTACATTGTTTCTAACTTTTTTAGCTGTGATGACAAGATCATTAAAGACTCAAGCAGCCTCAGAGCAGCCTGAAAACTTAATTCTAGTAAAATAGCAAGTGTCATCATTAATAATAACAAGCAGTACTGGGATCAATTATTGCAGTCAGACTCGTGAAGTTTTGCTATCATTGCCGATACTGTACAGTTCAGCAGAGAGACACAATAGGCAGCTATTTCATTCAAATCACCATCATCTGGGGCTTAATAATTCTTCAAATATATGAGATCTATGCTCTTTATTAATGATAAATAGACACACATGGGTTTTAAAAAAGAGGCTTTTATATTAGAGGATATTACATTTTTAAGTTGAATAATGAGCCAGCATACAAAATAGGGCTTCTGAGTTAGGTTCTTCAAGATAAATGATAACTGGTCACCAATTAATTGGAGGTGACATAATGCTCTGCATTACATATCTTTACCTTCCTCAGAATTTCTTAACAGTCATAAAATATAGATATGGCAACATGAATTAGATTTATAACACTACTTGTTGAAAGAAAATCTTCCTAAAGTTTGTTGTATTATAAGTATAGTTTTAAGATACCATTATATGCTAGCAAAGCATAACGCTTCATTGGGCATGATGAACCCAGTACATTGTATCATGTACTCTTTAGATGTATTGTTCTTATTCTCTAGCTCTTTGGGAACTTAGCAGCTGAAAGCCAGGATATCTTTGACAGAATATGCTATGTATAAGATAAGCATGAATGTTGCCTTAGAAAACAAATAATTTACATAATCAAAATTACTTGACATCTGATTTAATGACAGGCTCTAATTTTTTTTTGAAAGTTATTTCTGCTATAGGGTGCATGTGCTTGACAGAGACACAGAGACAGAGAGACAGAAAGTGAGAAATCACCCCCTGGAGGGATGGCCATGCCACAATCCCTTCTCCTCCATTCTCCTCTCAGGATTTTGGGCATGCATGCACATGAAACTGGTGTGAGTTTAAGCCACTTGATCTGCAGAAAATTATTGTGAAAAAAGATGGTTATTAAATCAAACATATTCTGAATTTAGAGTAGAATATTCCAGAAGGACATTTCTTACCTTTGATTCTCAGTTTCCGACATTAAATAAGTATAATAATTTCAGTCTTGCAATACATTTGTAAGAATTAGAATTAGTAGAAGTATCGGAGTTGATGCATATCAATGACTCCATGGATGTAGCCATTCTGTGCGATTTCTACCACCAAAAAATGTACTAAAATTGTACATCTAGTGTAAAACACTGGCATTTAGTATAACAATGAAGCGTTGGGACCTGAGTTCCATGAGAACTCATGACCCTCCCTCTAGACTTTACATTTTCTATTTGTAAAATACCTACAGCTATAGCAATTACCCCCAAACTGAATTCTATGATTAAATGTGTGGAATACCCATTTCAAAACCTAAAATATCAGGAATTCTATGCCATTGCAATATATGCTATAGTATGGAAATCAACATTTGAAACACGAGAAGCAATAGAAACAGAAGAAATGGGAGATAATAAGATAAATAAAGGAACATAGAGATATATGTGCAGGGAACTCAAGCATTTATGCGAAAAAAAAAAAAAGATTAACCCAATTAAAAGATGGGAAAATGGGGACCAGCAGTTAGCGTAATGGCTATGTCGCTGGACTCCCACGTAGTCGACCACGGTTCGCGTCCTCGACCCGGCGGCTTAAACTCACGCCGGGCGCGTGTGCGTGCGTGCCCAAGATCCCGAGAGGAGAATGGAGGAGAAGGGATTGCGGCGTGGCCATCCCCCCAGGGGGGTGATTTCCTGCTTTCTATCTCTCTGTCTCTCTCTGTCTGTCTGGCGAGCGCACGCGCCCTATAGCAAAAACTTCTCCAAAAAAAGAAACAAAAAACAAAAACAAACAAACAAAAAAGATGGGAAAATGAGCTGAACAAAAATCTCTCTACGGAAGACATACGAACAGCCAAAAAGCATATTAGGAAATACTCAACATCCCTCATCATAAGGGAGATGCAAATTAAAACCACAATGAGATACCACCTAAACCCTGTCAGAATGACAAAGATTAAAAATATAAAAAGTGATAAGTGTTGGCGGGGATGTGGTGAAAAGGGAACTCTCCTACACTGTTGGTGGGAATATAAACTGGTTGAACCACTGTGGAGAACAATATGGAGGTTCCTCAAAGATCTACAAATAGAACTACCATTTGATCTAGCAATCCCACTTCTGGGTATCTACCCAAAGGACAGGAGAATGCTGAGTCGGAAAAGCACTTGCACATCAATGTTTATTGCAGCTTTATTCATAATCACTAAGACATGGAACCAACGCAAATGTCCACAAACTGATGAATGGATTGAATAAGTGTGGCACATATACTCTATGGAATACTACTCAGCTATAAAAATCAAGACCCTGGCATTTGATAGAAAGTGATCGGATATGGAAGATCTATTGCTGAGTGAAGCAAGCCAGGATATGAAAGAAAGATATTGTATGTATCCACTTAATATATACTGACTATCTGCACTTTATCATAGAGATCGAAATATTGGAGGGTATAAAAACAGTGAAAATAGCGATGATAAGGCAGTGTGGAACAGGGTGAGAGATGAGAAGAGTATGGAGAAGGATGGCAAGAGAACAAATTGAGAGGCATGACATTAGTGGGACACAGATATGGTTTATTACCTGTTGATGATGACGTGTATAGTACTCTCAACTGGACAGGTCTGAGAAGTATTTCACGTTGGGTAAAGTCTTTTTACAAGCAAAATGATAAATAGTGATTGAATGTTTAAAAAAATAATTGGAATAATAATAATAATAATCTGGAAAAAATAATGAAAAGCTATTGGATGATGGTGGGGATTTTAATCTCTTTGTATTGACTGATATGCATGGTATTCCTTCTGGAAAAAGAAATGTAATACACTGTAAACTTATATGTGATTCAATGTCATATAAACCAGATTATGATAATAATAAATAAATTAAATAAAACCCAAAAACTCAATTTCCAGGATGAACAGATGGCATAATGTTTACATTGCTGGATTCCCACGTATTCAACTGTGGGACTACTCCCGCATAGTTCAATTCCTGGACCTGGCGGCTTAAAACTCACACCAGGTGCTTTGTGTGCATGCCCAAAATCCTGAGAGGAAAATGGAAGAGAAGGGCTTGCGGTGTGGCCATAATCCCTGGGGGTGATTTCTCATTGCCTCTGTGTCTCTCTGTGAGTGCACATGCCTTATACCAAAACTCTCTTTCAAAAAAATTAAAAAGAAAGAAAACTTAATTTTCATCTGAGGCAGAGTGATTCATTGTCCACTTTCCAACTTTGGCTTCCTGTGTTTGCCCCCTCTCTTTTGGAATTTAAGATTGTTTTATGCTCCTTAGTTACCTATAATGTTGCATGTGTGTGCTAAGCCTGGCCGTCCATGTGGACTGTGTTCTTTGCTACTGATCAGTGTTTTGAACTGTCGTAGGAGCACTGCAAAACTAAGGGCTATTTGGGAAACAATTCATACCGTGACCCAGTTATGGAGAGCTGCACTATGTATTAGCATATTAAAAATGAGAAATTCTATATAAAGCTAATTATATATATGTGTATGTGTACATGTATGTATATTTGTGATTTTTACTCACTAGAGGGACACAGAGAGAGAGTAAGAGAGGGAAAATGAGAAAGCATCTGTAAAAAAAATAGCCTAAGTGACTCATTTTCAAGAATAGCTTACCAGTTGCTTAACCAGCTTGTAGATGTAACAACCCCAGAAAGTACACATTCCTAAGAACTTCCTGAACAAACAAATCCCAAAACATGTTGGCCTTGAGAAATGACTTCTCACGGTGGTGGCTGGTCACCAGCCCTTTGCTCCCTTTTATTTCCCAGTTCTTTTCCCTTCTTAGAACATTCAGTGAGCCTCTTTTGTAGGCTTATCCTGAGCCTGTACCTTAATGCCTAATAAGGGAATGATAAAACCAGGGCAATGTCTGGAAAGATTGCACATACCTTAGTACTCAACCATTGAGGAAATGCAGGAGGGACTTGCACAGTGAGGAATAAATTGCTTGTTGTAACTGATTTGGGCATACCTGCCCATCAGACACACAATCTTGCAAGACCGCCATTAAAGCCTTACTTCACTATACCTCATGTCTTTGTGCCCATTCTTTGGCATTGGACAGGGGAATGCATTTCTTTCTGATAGCACTGCCCCCACTGAGGGGGGTGGGGTAATGTTCATGATGCAATCCTTTCTCCATTTCTCCCTCCTTTTAGGATTTTATGCATTCATGCACATATGCTGGACATGTTTTTCAAATTGCAGGGTTGGGTACTCAAACTGCACAGTTGGTCATATGGGATCTGGCAGCCTTAACCACCAAGCTGCTGGCTATCCTATTAATACATATTTTTAATGTTTTATTTATTTCTTCCATGAGTGATAGGAGAGAGAGAATCAGCATGTCTCAAACCCATGATCCACCCTCAGTCTTCAGCCAGCTTTGGCTCATGGGAATATGTGTGCCTATCATTTTCAGGGAGGTCTCAGGATTGAAGAAGAAAGTTTTCCAAGTGCAATTGCCTCTCAGAGCATTGTGTTTTATTGCTGTACCAATATCTGGCCCTTAAAGCCAATAAACTTCTTAAAATTAGAGTTGCAAAATCATAGCTGACTCTTTTAATCCATAACATCTGTTTTATTTATACACAATTTATATTTCCAGAACCCACATTTTACATGTTGCATTGCCCTTGAATTTATATTCCCCTATTAAAGATGTTAAGAAAACATTTTAGACAAACCAAAATTTAACAAGAGTTTATTTGAATAAAGAACAGGTGATTTAAAACAGGCAGTTTCTTGGGAAATGGTTTCCAAAGAACTCCATTTAGTCATGTGGTCATGGGGTATGTAAGTTTGCAGAATGGTAGGTGACATGTGCAGGAAAGGAAAAGTGACTATAAAAACCAAAGTGAGGGAATGAGGTAGAGAAATAATTGGATTGGTTACAGCCAGATGGTAGGCTGCATAAACAGCCTAAAAGGTGGGCTTTCTGTGATTGACTGAAGTGTGGTTAGTGTGATTGGCTGTAATTTAGCAACCAGCTCAGGAAAACAGCCTAACAACCTGCAGGAGTTCAGCAGCCTTTTAGGTCAAGATATTTTAGTTTAACAAAGACAAAGTACATTTTTATTTATTTATTTTTTTTAGTTCTCAAACAACTGGTAGAGAATTAAAAGCAAATTAAAAGCAATTCACAATAAATTCAGGAAGACAGGCCATGGCTTAATATTCTTTTCCAGAGGTTTTGAAATTTACTAAGACTTCCTTAAGAGGCTATGCTCTATACTGGGCTAAAGACACTAAATTCAGGGGTCAAATCCAGCCCATTGTTTGAATTTGTAAATCATATTTATTGCAACATGGCCACTCCCATCCATATTTATGTATTCTCTATGGCCTTACATATTCTCAGCCTTCTTTAATGCAACAAAGACTGAGTTGATTACTTGTAACTAAGATGTCATGATCCACGAAATCAAAAATATTTACTAGCTTCCCCTTTACAGAAGTAATATGCCAGTGCTTATCTTAACCTACGTATGAAATTATAAGAAAGGTATTTGAGGCTCTGGAGCAAGATGATAGAATATTTTCTTTTTTTTACTAGAGATATTTTTCAGTAACACACCGTAGGTCCACACCAAGTGACAGGAGAAAGTACTGTTGCTTTGGGCCAAGAGGTAATTTCAGATTACAAAGCAAAGGTGAGAGACAAAGGCACTGCTCACTAGCAGGTCGTCAGTTCAAAGTAAAAGCTATAATCCAGCGTGAAAATCTGTAATCTATTTGTGTTGACGTCATATCTAAAATCAAAACATCCAACACATCTCCATTTCAATTAATTTTCTAAGTCTACAGAATAAAGTGAAACTTCTGAAAATCTGGAAGAAATGGATGACTCTGTGAACAGAAGAAACTGTTACAATGCTAAAAGAATTAGAGATCAAATTGGAGCACACTGCAACGTACCTGGATAACCCCCAAAAAGCCTGTGCACCTTTGTGCTATTCACCAGGAGAACGGGGTTGGCCAGCCGGGATGGATTAGTGCAGACCCATCACTGCTTCTGAGGCTCGCTTGATAAGTAACATAATTCTAATACGTGAAGGAAAGCACATTTGTACAGAGAGAGCTAAATTATTAAGGCTCAATTCCACACCTTTCAAAACAGTCCTTTAAAAATAATTGCTGTCATTTCTGTAGTAGTCTTTCAGAGGAATGACAAAGGCAGTTGATTTATATATGACTTTTAAAATTCCATCACCCATTTCCCTAAAGTAAAAAGACTGCCGTGGCTTAAATCTCTAAAGAGATAAATCACTTTAACATTGTATTACTTTAGTATTTTTCACTCTACTAATTAATTTTTGGAGAAAGTACCAATTTGAGTTCATGTTAATGAAGTTAGTGATTAAATACTCTGTGTTACTAGGAATTTTGTGTCGGTAAAAGTAAATATTAAACATACATGAAGTCCCTGAAGTGTGGAGTGATGTAATATGTATTTGCCAACTATTTTTATTAGTATTTATGATAAAAATTAGTGTGTGTTTTTTCAGAAAATGTTACAGTTGTAAGTATTGGGACCAGCAGTTGGTGTAATAGCTATGTCACTGGACTCCCATGTAGTCGACTGCGGTTCAAGTCTCGGACCTGGTTGCTTAAACTCACACAAGGTACGTGTGCATGTGTGCCCAAGATCCCAAGAGGAGAATGAAGGAGAAGGGATTGCAGTGTGGCCATGCCCCCTGGGGTGTGATTTCTCACTTTCTGTCTCTGTCTCTGTCTTTCTGGTGAGTGCACATACCTTATAGCAAAAACCTCTCAAAAAAAAGTTACAAGTATTTATATTTACTCAGAAATATTTTCAAAACTAAATCTTAGCTGTACATTTCATTTTTCACTTTTATCACTTAAGGAAGTTACTGCAAGATTTTTCATAGCACCAAAAGAATAGCTATTAACTACATTGTTTTTAAATGTATTTTAGATATACTGTAATTAGATTCAACAAACCTACATATACTTAAGTTCCATAAATATTAACTTTTCAGTTGATTTTTCTTTCAATAAATGTCCTAGTTGGACCGTCAGAAGAAATACAAGTGATTCAATCAAGTTCAGTTGCAGATAAACAACATGTAAATATTTAGAGTATGTCCCAAAATATATGTGACATGCTCACAAAAAAAATTAAATTGTTCATCTAAAATTCAACTTTATTTCAGCTTAAAACAACATAAATTTAGGGACCAGCAGTTGATGTAATGGCTATGTCACTGTACTCTCATGTAGTCGACTGTGGTTCGTGTTCAGGACCTGGTGGCTTAAACTCACACTGGGCGCATGATCCCGAGAGGAGAATGGAGGCGAAGGGATTACAGTGTGGCCATCCTCCCTAGGGGGTGATTTCTCGCTTTCTGTCTCTCTCTGTCTTTCTGGCGAGTGTGGGCGCCCTATAGCAAAAACCTCTCCCCAAAACAACAACAACAACAACATAAACCCCATAAATTTACTATCTTAGGTCCTTTCGTTTAGAAATTTACAGGCTAGAGTCAAGGTGTCTACAAGGCTCTTTGTTTCTGAAGACTCTAGGGGAGAGTCTCTTTCCTTGCCTTTTCCACCTTCTAGAAGATACATTTTGTCTTGTAACCTTCTTCCTCCTTTAAGTCAGCCAAATTGTATCTTCCACCTTTCTTCTACAGTCACCTTTTAGACCACAATCACAGAAGGGTCACTCTCAAGGACTCAATGGTATTAGCTTGGGCCCAACCCTAAAATCCAAGATAATTTCCCCATCTTTAGGTCCCATCTTTAGGGTCTTCATTCAATTGCATACATGAAGTGTATGTGTGTGTGTGTGTGTGTGTGTGTGTGTGTGTGTGAGATATAAGCCAAATAATACCAGATTTTGGCTTCCCTTGGTTCTTCCCACTTGGCCATCTTTGAGGGACCATTGCTCTACCTCCCACAGTACTTTCCAAAAGATCTGGCAGAGATGGGACTTGAAATGTGACCATCCATATAGGGCCCATTCCCAATGCCTAGGGCTACATATGGGGCTGGCTCCAACTTCTTGTATTTTTGTTTTCTAAATCCAGTAATTATGTGCTAATGTAAATGTAGTATAAAAATTGACAGGCTAAAGTTTCGTTAAAGAATTTTCTAAATTCTTTCTCATTTTGTCACTAAATACATTTTAACATTCAGGTTAGGTCTATAGTGTTCTGTTAAGACTAAGAGGCTCTTTACCGTACTCTTCTTTTCTGTAATTGTGCTATAGGGCGTGTATACTTGCTAGAGACAGAGTGAGAAAGCACTCTGTAGGAGGAGCAGTCATGCTGTAATCCCTTCTCCTCCATTCTCCTCTCAGGATTTTTTAGGCATGCATGCACATGTGACTGGTGTGTTTTCAAGCTGTGGGGTCTGGGACTCAAAACACAGCTGGCCATGAGGGATCCAGCTGTCTTAACTGCTACAACACTGGCTAGCCCTCTTTATTGTACTTAATATAGTGATATATATATCAGACATAAGATTTGTCCCTTGATATCTGATTCCCCCTTTATTCTTCCTTAGTGAAGTCTTCATTTTTACCTAGAAACATGATCATGCATGATGTAACACTACATTCCAGTGGATTCTGTACGTGTAGCATTGTGATTAGGTTCTGTTGAAAGGATACTCACACAGCTATCTTATTTGATATACATAACTGTCTTTGAAGGGATAGAACGTATGTCCCTCTTTCATTTTTATGCCAAAATATAGTATCATGGTTAGAATTGGAATAGCTGTTTTGAGTCATGAGGGAAAAAAACTCTTAAAAGGCATAAGGAGAAATTATTCCCAGTGGTCATGCTATCTTCATACAGTACTGAATCACTCACTTCCAGAGTCCATTTTAACAAAAACAAGTTCTTTTGTTTTACTTAGTTTTTAAAGTTTGGTTTTTCAGTTATTTATATTTGAATATAAAGTTTGGTTTTTCAGTTATTTATATTTTCAGTCTTACAGAAGATAACAAAGTATATACAATCACATGAAAGCACACACAAAGAAGTGGCTTCTAATGATTAAACCCTTACCTTGGTGTATGAGTCTATGCCTTACTAAAATTCATTTTTTACATAAATCTATAAGTGATATATATTCATTTTTCTTTTTTAATTTTTGAGTTAAATTGTATATACAAAACATACATTTACAGTGTAGTTTCCCCAGAACACGTATATGATGTATAACGATCAGATCAGGACATCTCTACCATCTCCCACGTTTATCATTGCTGTGTGTTGTGGACATTTAAATCTGGTCTTCTGGGTATTTTGAAATATATATTGCATTTGCAACAACATTCTCTATTGTTCTATATTGTATTTTATGAATCATTCCAGTTATTAATTTTTTTAATTGCCAGAGGGCTCATGTGCTTGTCAGCGAGAGACAAAGAGGGAGAGAAGCACCCCCTAAGGGACATGGTTACCCCGCAATTCCTCCATTTCTCCATCCTGCTTGGATTTGGGGCACACAAGCACACATGCTCAGTGTGTTTTTTAAGCTACTGGGGCTGGGATTCGAACTGTTGTTGGCTTCGTGGGATCAGGCACCCTCAGTCACTAGGCTATGGGATTGGCCCCCATTATTTGCACTTATTTGCACGCATTTTTGTGCATGAGTATATAGTAGCAATAGAATTACTGGATCATAAGGTAGTTCTGTTTTTAGTTTTTCCAAGAATCTTCATACTTCAAATTCAAACTTCAAGAAATATAAGGATATTATAAATGATTATAGAATATTCCATAATATTTCCCAAATGTCAACATTTTACCGTGCTGGAGTTCGAGAAAGTTGAAGAGCATATTCATGTCTCTGTGCCTTTTTATCTTAATAATTTAGTGTGTATTTCCTAAAAAGGGAAAACTTTATCTCACATACAAAAATTAAAATGAGTTTCTGAAAATTTAGATTAATAGTATACTATTTTGTAATTTATAGATCTTATTCAGATTTCTCTACATATCCTAATAATAATATTCTTTATGGCAAAATGAAATCTTTGACATGTGTTATATTGAGAAAGCATATTTCCTTATTCTATTTTAATGTAGAATGATTCCTCAATTCTTGTTTCAAGATATTGATTCTTTCAAAGAGTCCATACAAGTTATTTTGTGGAAATAGCAGATTTTTGTAAAATTCTGTTTCATAATAGCAGATTTTGCTTGTTCCACATCTGGGACAATTTGAATATCAAAATAATGATAGTAAGCATTAAAACCCGTGGAATTACTGGGTCATCTGAAAAATCATGACATATTTTTCTATGCAAAATGCATCATGACTTTTCAGATGAGCCAATAAATAGTAATATAAAAGTTCACACTGGCACAGATGATAAATAAGGATCCTCACTTTAATTCTTCACAATGAAGAAACTAAAAAAATCTACACCAGGTGTCGGAGAGGATGTTTTCCCTGTTCTATCCAATGTGGTCATCTTCTTTGCTAGCATAAGATATTTGGATTGCTTTTGTGTCTCACCCTCTCCTTGGCTCACCACAATCAGTAGCTGAAAGAAACTTCTTTATATAAGGGCCTTACTTATGAATTATGTGTCTCTATCTGCTGCTCAAAACTCAGATATTTGGGTCAGACAGTGGCACAGTAGTGCAATGTGGCTCTGTGTGGGTCACCGACACAGAGAAGGGAAGCTTCAAGTTTATTCTCGAGACCACCCTGAGGATGCCAGGCCCACGATCCAGGGATGGTTGAGAGTACATGGTGGTATCGAGACCCTGTTAGGGTGTTGTCTCTCATTCTCTTTGTCTCTCTCACTCATGGGAGAGATAAATAAACTTAAAAAGACCCTCAGACATTAAATGCATTCATGGATCACTATTCTGTTAAGGGAACTAATTCTCCAAAGCTGTCTCTGAATTCTCTGTCACCGGCTGTATATCTGAGAATGGTTCTTTAGTTCACATCGGTAAGCATTCCACTGCCATCTCTACTGCAGATACTGATGTTTCTGAGGTTAGCTTGACCTTTTGTCGCACATTACTGAAGTGAGAAAAAAATGTTTTAAAAAATGGGGAGTAAGTGACCGATAGATTTTTTAAAGACTCCTGGGCAGAACACGGATAGTGTCGGATTTTCTCTATAAAAGGAAAAATAGTCTTCCAGCTGTTCTATTTATTTATTATCCAGAAGCATTCATGTGAGCTATGTTTTATCTATCTATCTATTTATTTATTTATTTATTTATTTATTTAATTAATTATTGAGACTAACATTTAACTTGCTCTTGGGTCTCAAATGAATACTCAATTGTATTAGATTCCATTCACTGCTGTAAAAATTTACTACAAATCGGGACCAGCAGTTAGCATAATGGCTATGTCGCTGGACTCCCACGTAGTCAACCGTGGTTCAAGTCCTGGACCTGGCGGCTTAAACTCATGCCGGGCGCGTGTGTGTGCGTGCCCAAGATCCCCAGAGGAGAATGGAGGAGAAGGGATTGCGGCGTGGCTATCCCCCCCCGGGCAGTGATTTCTTGCTTTCTATCTCTCTGTCTCTCTGTCTTTCTGGCAAGCACATGCGCCCTATAGCAAAAACCTCTAAAAAAAAAATTACTACAAATCTAGGAACTTAAAATAGTATAAATTAATATTTTTATTGTCCTAGAGACCAGAAATGTGAAATGAGTATTAATAAGGGCTAATATCAAGGGCCTGGCAGGGATTCTATTCTTCTAGAGACCCTAAGAAGCCCTTCCTTTCCTTTCAAGCTTCTTGAAGTCATCACCAACTCTTCCAGAAATCATCATTCCAGCCAACCTCTTCTTCATTGTCACATCTTTTTCTCTGATTCAGTCCCTTTTTGTTTTGTAAAGACCTTTAAAATATATTGGATCTACCTATAAAATTGAAAATAATCTCCTCATTTTAAGTTTCATAACTTAATCACACCCACACAATTAATTTTGCCATGTAAGGTAACATATTTAAAAGTTCCAGGGATTAGAGCATTTGAGAGCTATTATTCCACCAACTATACCAATAAAACCCCATTCCAAAGAGTTCTTCAAGGACTGACTGAAAGGAAACAGAAAAACATCAATGGTATAGATCCTTTAGATGTCACTATATGAGATATCATCTCAAGTTATCCTTCTTTTTTTGGGGGGGGGAAGAGTTTTTTGCCTTAATGCATGTGCACTCTCCAGAGAGAGAGAGAGAGCACCCCTCCCCCACCAGGTCGATGGCCATACTGCAATCCCTTCTCTTCCCTTTGCCTCCTGGAATCTTGGGTATGCACACACATGCACATGGTGTGATTTTGAAGATGCCATGTCTGGGACTCAAACTCCAGTCAACCATGCAGAAGTCCAGCAACATACCCTTTATGGCATCTGCTGGTCCCAATAAGTTATTCCTTTTTTGTTTAGTGCTTGACCTTCAGCATATACTAAATTTTGTGATGATGGTAATGAAGCTGAAGTAGAAAAAGGTAGCATCAAAAATCAAGTATCAAGTATATCAATAAATAAAGCCTCGGAAATCAAGTATCAAGTATATCAGTAAATAAAGCACTATAAATAAACCTTTTATCATTATTCTGGAATGATTTTAAAATTCATTTTTTTATGATACCCTTTTGCTGTTACATTACTCAAGTCACTATGTCAACATGTCTTAAAAAATCTGAAATGAATTTCCTTGTGCTATAACCTATTTGATCCAATTAAAATAGGTCTCTGTCTAAACTTCTGAAATATAAACTAAATAAATTTCAGAGTTATATCTTCCCATTGACCTTTAGTAGAATGTTCTATACTCACAACATCATTCTCAGCAGGTTAGAAGCAAGCTTATATATTTCACCATTGGAGAAAATGAAACAAATTTAAGGTGGAAAATAGCTTATTTTGGTTGCTGGCAGTCACAAATACACCGGTGTGACATTTTATTGAATTTATTGAAGTGAATGTTGCCTACAACATGTAGATGGTAGGTTCAAAACATTCTCATCTACCGTAGCAGAAATTGCATTAAGAAATGCAGAAATAAACTCTGAAATGTATCACTATATTGAGGCACGCAGCCCAGCAGGCCCCTTTCCCTGAGCTTCCTGTCCAAGTCAGAAGAATAGGAAAAGGAAAAAAGGACTGTTTTTTTTTTTTTTAAGCTCTCCTACATATCAAGTCCATAATCGTATTAGTTTATTATTTTTTCTCCCTTAACTATAGTGATTCTTCTCTAAAATAAATAGGGAGGGATGGGAATGGAGTTTAGGATCTAAGATGTCACTAACATCTTGACTGCAAGGCCACCTACTTCTATTTTGTGTTTAACTTACCTAACATGAAAATAAAGATGTACTACCTATTGAGATCAGAAGATAATTCAGAATAGTAAACAGACCAGTGTAAAAGAGACTGGTAGGCTCTTCCATCTTCAGTATCAAGACCAAGAAGCAGTTTTAATGTTTTTGCACGATGTAGAAGCTTCTGGGTTCCAAGTACATTTTTTTCATTTTAACTGTTCTTCCATGTTTTACATTTCCCTCTTGCCTGTCTTAAATAGTATAAAACCTGAAACTGGGGCAGACAATGGCACAATAATAACACAACAGGACCCACATGGAAAGGTCTCAGGTTCATGTCCCAGGGCCCCCCTCTATGTGCTGGGTATGCATGCATACCTAGACGTATATCCATGTTCTGGGCTAGCTGAGGCTGGGGGGTAGATCATGAAGTGAGGACCCCACTGGGGATGCTTATCTCTGTTTCTCTTTCAGAAATAAAGGAACTTTAAAAAATTTAGGGGGAAAGATAGGACAATCAGAAGTCCTACTGCTTTAAGTTATTTCATTATATGATTAATTAAAAATTTCCAGGGCCAGCCAATGGTTAAGGCTGCTGGGCCCCACATGGCCAACTATGCAGTTCAAGTCTTAGACTCAGCAGCTAGAAACACATGCTGTGTGTGTGTGTGTGTGTGTATGCACAAAATCTTGAGAATGGAAGAAAAGGGATTGCAGTGTGGCCATCCTCACTAGGGGAATGCTTTCTGAATTTCCCTCTCTGTCTTTACCTGATGATTGTACACGCCTATAGCAAAATTTAAAAATAAATTCCCAGACTATACAGTTTACATTAAATATAAAATTGAACTTAAATTTGTGTATTTGCTTTTCTTATGTTGATCCTTGTTAGCTGATAGCAATACATTGATAATCACTGATAATTTTAAAAAATTGCTTTTTTCTTTTCTTTCTTTCTTTTTTCTATTTTTTGGGAGAGGTTCTGATATAGGGTGCGTGCGTTTGCCAGAAAGACAGAGAGAGACAGAAAGTGAGAAATCACCCCCTGGGGGATATGGCCAAGCTGCAATCCCTTATCCTCCATTCTCCCCTTGGGATCTTGGGCATGCGTGTACACACAAACACACACACACACACACGCGCGCACCCGGCGTGAGATTAAGCCACTGTGTCCAGGACTTGAATCGCGTTCGGCTACATGGGAGTCCAGCGACATAGTCCAACATACTAGCTGCTGGTCCCCAAAATTGCTTTTTTCAGGTATGATTAACATATAAATCATTGTAGACATTTAGTGAAGACAACTTGATGTGCTTGGAGATAAGTATATACCTGTAAAATCACCATCATGATCAATGCCATAAACTTATCCAGTTACTAAAAGGTCCACCCTTCCCTCTTTGGTTTTATTTCTTACTTTGTTTTGTTTCTACTGTTTGTACCAGAAGAAAATTAAAATACAGTCTTTGACGTCACATATCTACAGTCATTGTAAACTTATAATACATTTACACATGAAACTTGAAGACTTTCGTAAAGGATTTAGACAACCAAAAGCTATGGAGGGGCCATGAGGTGGCATGGTGGTAAAGACAGTGCTCTGCAAGGCTAATCTACATGAGAAGGTTCTGGGTTCATGTCCAGAGACTTCACTGAGTACACCAGACACACCTGTGCCCATGTGTCCTTGCCCTTGGTCACCTGTATTTTTCCGGGTCCATTTCTCTTCACAAATAGGAAAAGACTAAAGTTGAGTGCTAATCTCCGATTCAAACAGTTGTTAAAAAGTAATCTTTGATAAGAAGGGTTAGGTTACATGTTGAAAGTGCTATAATTGATTGTGTGGAACATCAAATTAGTAAATGGAAAAGTAATACAGTTATCAAGGGACATAATGCAAATGCTTTGTTTCACAATTGCATCTTGTGAATATGCTTATGTTTAGGAATGATGGGATATTCAAGGCTCTCTCTCAATACTGGAGTTCACACATAGGCTTATATCCAGCTAACGGGACAACCAAAAAATCAGTCTGACATGCCACGCCCAACGAACTCCCAAGGAACTAGTTTCCTTTGTCTGAAGGAAATCTTTTGCTCACACTGGAGAGGTTCCTCCCAAAGACATCCTGTGCGTATGTTTGTATGTGTGTGTGTTTTTCTGGAATAAAGCACAACATAAATTATGCTACTCACTTCTGTGCCAAATTCAAGTGCCAGAACCTCCCAGATCCAACAATTACTGGGATTTCCTTCTACTGAATTCATCAAATTAGGATCTCATGAGTTTTCAAACAGTTTGCACCTGCATTTTGTTAAGTGTTGCTTGCTGATTTGGGAATCAAAAAGACCTGATGAGAGGGACTGAGAAGCTCATAAAACTGGCCAATTCAACAAGACAGAGAAACGTTTTACAGAAAAACATACTTATGGATAATCTATGGGGCCAACAGATGGTGTAGTGGTTACATTGGACTCCCGCATGGTCAACCGTGGTTCAAGTCTTCAACGCGGTGGCTTGAAAATAACGCCAGGTACATGTGCATGTGTGCCAAGATCCTGGGAGGAGAATGGAAGAGAAGGGACTGTGGCATGGCCATACCCCCAGGAGGCGTTTCTCACTTTCCCATTCACTATCTCTGTCTCTCTCTCTGGAGAGTGCACATGCCCTAAAACAAAATCTCTAAAAAAATAATAATCTGTAATTTACATATTTTTGTTACTAGAACTAGAAAACAGTGCTCAGTAAATGTATCTTGTTACTCAGTAACGTGTCACCTGGCTCTATTCTGTCCTCTCAGAGGAAATGTATTGAAAAGAGTGATGTCCTGTTTACATTTTCTATGCTTTAAGAATAACTGTAATACATTGGTTTAACTTAGCTCATATTATTATTGGTAATTCAAACAGAGTAAAGCTAAGAGCAATAGACAAGATTTTTATATATCATGCAATTTGCACACAATCCTAGAACACAGAAAATTGTTGGATGTTTGTACAATGCGTGAGTGAAAAGCACTAATGGTGGCAATGCTGGAGAATTCCACAGCTTCAAACACTGTCTAAGAGAGCTATCTGAGATATCAAATGTGGCATATGAAACAAAAAATTCAGGTAAGGAGTGAGACTACAATAATGAAATTATTAGTAGGAGCTTATTAAATCTTTCTATAGGCCAGCAACGGTGTTTTATACACATGACCCAGTGAGTGCATTTTCTCATCCCCAGCTCAGAGATGAGAAACTGGCCCATAAGATAGTTTCAAACTTGCCAAACCTCATGCTGGTTCTTCTGCAACATGTAATCTACGCTATATCAAAACAGGATAGCAACAAAAGCAAAAGCAACTAAGAAGGTAGACTGCAATTCATAAAGACTTTTTGTCATCTTAGTTACCATTTATGTGGCATCTAAGAAAATTGTCTAAGGTCTACAGTTAAAATTGTCCAGACACATGCAAAGTTCTTTCAGATTAGCCTGCAATGCTGAAACAATAAGACATAAAAGCAAGAAAGATGTTTGTAATAAAAAAAATTTGTTATGCATTGGTTAAAATTGAAAATTATCTCCCTTCTAAGAAATGTTCAAAATAGCTCTCTCTGTCTCTCTCCAGTCAACACACTCCCTATAACAACAATGAAAGTATTGGAATACTTCTGTCATATAACTTAATATATACCTGAGAGAATAACAGTTATTCAATAAGTAATTATTGCCTGATTTAGTGACAAAAATAACATATCACATTTTTTACTTATTATATGTGATTACAAGGTTTGAGAGAAACATCTCAGTACATAATACACTCACAGAATCAGTCTAGCCTGGCACTTATGATTAAGGGCTCTGTAGACTCCGCATAAGATTATAACCTCAAACTTTCTGGTCCCCAGGTACTACATAGGGAGCATTGTATTTATTTGTAAGTTATTAAGAGAGCTATATGAGTTTTATAATAATAGATAAAGCTCTTAGAACAGCACCTGGCATATAATAAGCACTAAAAGTCTTAACTAATAGAAGTATACTTTAAGAATTTTTAAAATTAAAGCATGCTATACTTTGATCAAATTCATCAGGCAAATTCAGAATATACTTACCTTATATTCCATTCCATAGAGTGTCTGAAATTATAGAATACATCTGTGTCTCTATCTCATCCTTCAAACTCATGGAGCACATCTTAATAACCATGTTATTCTCATTGGTTTACTGAAACATCCTAGTGAAGCTCTGCTGGCAACTTGAACCAAAGATTTTGTTGATAGGTGGATGGATGGATGGATAGATGATATGTAGTTAAGTACACAGATATGAATGTATGCATAGATCTGGTTGTGGTGTACATGACATTTAAAAAATTTTTGTTTTTATTATTTTAAAAGTTTTTAATTTTTTTGAGAGGTTTTTGCTATAGGGCATGTGCGCTCCCCAGAAAGATAGAGAGACAGAGAGATAGAAAGCGAGAAATCACCCCCCGGGGGGATGGCCATGCCACAATCCCTTCTCCTCTTGAGATCTTGGGCATGCATGCACACGCACCCAGCGTGAGTTTAAGACACTGGGTCTGGGACTCGAACCACGGTTGGCTACATGAGACATAGCCATTATGCAAACTGCTGGTCCCAAATGTTTTTAATTTTTGACAGACTTTAATGAACCTATTATGAGTCTTTTCACTTTGGATATGTTCATACCCATCCATCTTTTAGTAGGTGCCTTTTAAAAAAATATTTATTATTATTATTATTAATACATTCAATTGCCGTACATAATTTAGATTGTAAAGAGACTTTACCTAACATGATAAACGTCTCAGTCCAGCCCAGCTGAGAATACTACACACATCATCATCAGATAATAAACCATATCTGTGTCCGACCAATTTCTTACCTATTTTTTCCCAAAATTTTCTTTCTTACACTCTTCCCCTCCCACACTCCCCTTCCACTTTGTCTTTTTAGGAGCTCTATGATCTCGTGTTTTCAAATGTAATAATTTTCCCCAAGTTGTTTTAAAAACAAATGGTAGGCACCAGCAGGTGGTGCAGTGGTTAAGCTGTTGGACTCACATGTGGCTGACTGAAGTTTGAATCCTGGACACAGCAGCTTGAAACATGCTGAGTGTGTGTATGTACATGTCCAAGATCCTGAGAGGAGAATGGAGGGGAAGGGATTTCTTTCTGTCTCTCTCTCTTTCTGTCAAGCGTACACACCCTATAGCAAAACTTTCTCTCTTAAAAAAAAAAAAGTACATGTTTCCATTAAATTCAAAATAGTATAATTTGATTTTTAAATAATTATTTTGTTTTTAATTTTTATTATTATTTTCTTCAATTTTACTAGAGAGAGACAGAGAGAAAGGGGAAAGTGAGAAAGCAAACCATTAAGTCTGGGACTCAGACCGCAGTCAGCCATGTGGGAGTCCAATACCTTAACCACCACACCACCACCCAGCCCAAATTGTTTGATATTAAAAAAATAATTTCTAGAAACAGCCATTAGTTATGGTTCTATAAGACATTAAATTAGCCATAAAAAATAGATGCAGGACAAACCTTTGGGGGAATAAGTTGAAAGCAATACTTTATAAGGAATGTGAGTACCGATAGTACTTGCTCATTTATAACAGAAAGTACCACAGCATCACATTTTTAGGTGTGAATACACATTTCTTAAGCCTTCCCTCCCTTTTATGGTTCCTTGCTGTTCTCACTTAAGGTGCCCTTTTTCCAGGTGATGCTATCTCAAACATTCGAACAAAGGTCATGCTAAACCCAAAATGAACTCTCAGATCAAGTGCTTGTTTAAGCACCTCTTTATTTAACATTTTGCATAGGGAAAAGGCCACTGCTCCTGTTTAGACAGTTTTAATTTCATGTTAATTATCTGGAGAAGCTTTTACATTGAATATCATTTCATTTGCTTGCTAAGTGATTCTTTCTGTTGATCTTTGATAACAGATATTTATCTTACCCAATGTCCTGTTAACTTTGCTATTTTCAGTCTGTGCTATTCTGCAATCATTTGCAATCTTCTCAGAGATTAAAGAAAACATTTCTATTATATTCTGTGCAGATTCAATCAGTTTGCCTAAAATCACCTACATTCTTCTTTCATTGCTTTCTCTTCTCCATTCCTTTTGCACCCTGTTTTTATTTGGGGGGTAGGTGGGGTGGGCAGAGCAGTGTAAGAATTTTGTTCCAAATGTTTTTTATTTAGGAAGGAAGAGAAAAATACCCTTTTGAATGATTTTGAGTGGGGTCCTGAAAATAACTTATCTTAGAAGCCTTCTATTTTTAGGAAGATAACAGCAATAAATAGTGAAAAATAAAATGAAGTAGCATCAACTATCTTTGTATCTTTGACACAAACACTTTATCAAAGTCAATAGAGAATAAAACTTTCATACACGAGTGCATTGTAAAATATACATACATGCTTTTGCTCTTTTAGATGCTCTTTTATATTTCTTTCAATTTTTTTATTCAGACATATTTGGTTTGATAGTATATTTTAAATTTAACTACTATATATGGATGTATACCTCTATTTTTCTCCTAGCATCTTAAAGATAAACTGATTTATGAATTCTTGTGCATATGTACATTTTACAAATGAACTAAACTTACTGGTGAATTTTATCATCGATCAAATACACAAACGTGAAGTGAATATCCACTCTTGTTACTCCATTCATGCTCCCGTTTGCGAGTGATCTTCTAGTATCTGCTCTGGCTAGTCACCATACATACAGTTCTTACAAAAAATAACTGTGTGCTATCAGGTGACATGGTTGTTAAGGTGCTAGATCCCACATGGCCAACTCTTTAGTTTGAATCCCAGACTTGATAGCTTGTAAAACACGCTAGGCACATCTGTGTACATGGCCAAAATTCCAAGAAGAGAATGGAGGGAAAGGGATTGCAGTGTGACCACTTCCCTGGCAGGGGTGGGGGGGGGGGGTGGGGGTGATTTCTCACTTTGTCTCTCTCTTTGTCTCTGTTTCTCTCCAGTAAGTGCATGTGCCCTATGGTAAAAATCTAAAATAACAATAGCAACAGCAACAACAAAAACCTTTTATATAGGACTTGCTTCATGGCAACCATTATTCTAAGTGCCTGAGGACTACCATATAAAATCCATGCTGTTACTTTCTATTTTTACAGATGACACAGTGAGGCAGAGAGATTTAGTAACTTGCCTAAAGTTTTTCACTTCATAGGTGGCAAAACTGGTATGAAAATCAAGGGAGCCTGACTCTAGAGCTGATGCTTTATAACTTCTATAAACCCCTGCAACCTGGCCATTCATTTCAGTGACTGACCCAGCGGTTATCAGTCTCAGTCATGTTGTTTATTTGCATTGAAATTGTATTTCTTGCCAATCCAAAGTGTCTTCTCACAGAAAAGCTTTTCTTTAGTGAAATAAATAAATGTATGAAGGAAAAACTTTAATATTCCTGTCTTATTCCTGAAATAATTTCTTGAGATTAATATACATCTTTTTTTCCCCGAAAGAATAGTTTATGTCATTATAAATGGGTATGAGAGGTTTCTTTGTCTGTATAAAATTGTGCTTAAATGCAACAAGTGTAACGCAAATACGTTACATTTAATAACTTGAGTGCTTGTCAGTTTTCTGATTTTTATACTTTGGATTAAATAGATAATTGAAAAAAGGTCTTCTGAAAGAATACTAAAAATTTCATAATTTGTCTGACAAGAAAGTAATTAAGAGATTAAGCTCTCAATGAAACAGCATATGGATTTAATCCATGTCAATGTTGTATATAAGGTTTGAATTTTTTTTTCCTGAGGCACAAAGAACATAGGATAGCTTTTTTTTTTTCCTGTTAAGTTCCAGTAATACGGGCCTTTACAAAGATCCCTTAAGAAGTTCTGTCTTGTATAGTTCGCACCTTAGGGCACTGTAATACCTTACAAAGTGTTAAACAGCTGCAAGAGCCTTTTCTCTATCACCACCAAACAATCTCTGTTTACTGTGCTGTTATTCATTTATGTGTTGACACTAAGGTTGGGGAAAAATTTTCTCATAATTCTTCCATTTTACTCCATTAGTGCAAAAGCAATTGTAATTTTGGGCTATGAATTTTAAATCATTATAACTAGATTCCAACACATCTTTATTAAATTGGAACCACTACAGTCAACATATTTTTGCCAATAAGTTTTTTTTTTTTTTTTTTCTTTCCTGTAGCACAAAAATCCACGCTTTGGGATTCGATAAACTCTTGGAAAGCATCTTCTGCACCCTACTGGTTACGGAAGCGTTTTCCCTGCAAATGGTTTTTGAGATGCTGAAGAAGTGGTAGTCAGTTGGTGAGAAGGCAGTTAGACTTGATAGTCCAATTTGTTCAAGTTTTGAAGGCTGGTTCTGTGACTTGCAGTCAGGCATAGTCATGGAGAAGAACTGGGCCCTTTCTGTTGACCAATGTCAGCTGCAGACATTGTGATTTTTGGTGTATCTTATCAATTTGCTGAGCATACATCTCAATTATAATAGTTTAGCTGAGAGCAGAAAGCTACAGTGGGTCAGACCCTAGCAAACAGTGTCCATTTATTGGTGCAAGTTTGGCTTTGGGAAATGCATTGGAGCTTCTTAGTTAACCATCAAGCTGGTCATCACTGGTATTCATATAAAGTCTACTTTTCATTGTATGCCACAATCCAATCAAGAAACAGGTCATTGTTGTGTGTAGAATAAGAGAAGACAACACTTTAAAATGATGATTTTTTTTTGATTTTCAGTTAGCCCAGGAAGCACCCACTTATTGAGCTTTTTCCCCTTTCCAATTTCCTTCAAATGCTGAAAGACCATAGAATGGTCAATGTTGAGTTCTTCGTCTGTGAAGAATCAGCTTCAATAATTGCTCTCCATTGGTCATTGTCAACTTCTGATGGCTGGCCACCATGCTCCTCATCTTCAAGGCTCTCATCTTCCTTGGCAATTTCTGTGTGTGTGTGTGTGTGTGTGTGTGTGTGTATGTGTGTGTGTCATAGGGTGCATGTGCTCTGGAGAGAGACAGAAAAGAAAAGTAAGAAATCGCCCTCCAGGGGATTTTGGGCATGCACACACACATTCCAGCTTTTCAAGCTGCTGGTATAGGAACTGAATTGTAGTTGGTCATGTGAGAGTCCAGCAGCTTAGCCATCATGCTACCTGCTGGCTCTACAAAACTTCTGGAGCCACCACTGCACTGTATGTTCACTAGCAGTTCCTGGTCTAAATGTGTTGTCGATGTTGCAAGCCATCACAACTGTTTTACTACCCATTTTGAACTCATATAAGAAAATCACTTGAATTTCCTTTTTGTCTAACATCATTTCCATAGTTTGAAATTCATACAGAATCAATAGCAAGTAAGATGTCATTCACAAAATGATAAGTGAGAAATGCACATTAAAGGGATGTATAACATTAACCACATTTGTTTAAGGTATCCAATGGTTTCATGGGTGAAAACATATGATAAACTTATTAAATCATATACTTTAAATGTATAATATTTTGTATATTACCTGCTTCGAAGTTGCAAAAAACATGATCATAATGAGAAAAAAAAAGAATGTATCTAATATCAAATGGGCAAATTTTATTTTTTTATCTTTATTTTATTTTATTTTTAGAGATCTATTGAAATGGGGCATTTGGGCTTGCTAGAGAAACAGAGACAGAAAGTGAGAAATTATCCCTCAGGGTGCTGGCCACCCCACGATCCTGTCTCCTCCATCCTCCTTCCAGAATCTTGGGCATGCACACACACATGCCCAGTGTGTTTCCACCTGCCAGGTCTTGTACTCGAACTGCAGTTGGCCACAAGGGAGTCTAGCGCCTTAAGCACTTTTCATCCTTTTTATTTATTACTTAATTTTATTTATCATTATTATTAATTTGCTAAAGGGCACGTGTGATCACAGAAAGAGAGAGAGAGATTGAAAAAGCCAGCCATTAGGTCTGGGACTGGAACTGTAGTCAGTCACATGGGAGTTCAACACCCTGACCACCACTCCATGCACTGGCCCCAGTTTTTCATTCTTATTGTTTCCTTTTCTAATGCTCTTCATCTATCTCAGTGAGATTTCCAAGAAGCTCTTAGGTAATAACTGTTAACAATTACCTATGTATGCCATTGTGCCCATATTATTTTACATTTCTGAGACCAGGCAGAATTGAATGTGTAACAACTGTTCCTTAAAGAAAAAGAAAAAGAAGTTTCTTTACTTTCCTAAGCCTGTTTTCTACCTAAGAGTAGAAAATATCTCTTTTACAAGACTGAAGTTACATTTCACACTTACTCTCTGGTCTCTCATAGGCATCCAGTAAATGATTATGAAATGAATAAATGTAAATAGTTTACATAATTGCTGGGAATTCCATCATTAATATACTCAATATCATTCTCTAAAGATAAGATTTAGAATAATATTGAAAAAGAGGGAATTGTATTTGTGAGCATTTAAAGAGATTTGTAGTTGTCTTTTTTCTTTTCAATGAATGATGTGATCTTCATAAAGCTATTTTTATCTTTCTAGAAATAGTAAAATATCTCCAAAAAGCCATTTTTTGCATATTTACTTTCATATTTCTCTATTTTTCTGCTTCATTTTACTTTTTTTTTTCTCTCAACCAATAATTCATACAGCAGCTTTGCTGCAATTACAACTATAAGAAGGAGTGGAAAACTTTCTTGGGACCAGCAGTTAGTGTAATGGCTATGTCGCTGGATTCTCATGTAGTTGACTGTGGTTCATGTCCCAGACCCAGTGGCTTAAAACTCATGCTGGGCGTGTGTACGTGCATGCCCAAGATCCCGAGAGGAGAATGGAGGAGAAGGGATTGCAGCGTGGCCATCCCCCCTGGGGGGGTGATTTCTTGCTTTCTATCTCTCTGTCTGTCTGGCAAGCACCTGCACCCTATAGCAAAAACCTCTCCAAAAAAAAAAAAAGAAGGAAAAAAAAACTTTCTTAATGTCTGGTCTTCATTATAAGGTGAACCTGATTTCCAAAGAATTATTTGCAAATTTATTCAGACCTTACAGGAATCTGACCCCTAACTTGGCACAATTTCTAAAAAGTAAAGGTCTTAAGCGATCCAGATTATCTCGGGCATTGGACAAGTGCACTTATCCTGGAGTATTAAACTGTTATCCACCCTGAAAAATGCTGGCTTTAGTTTATCTCCGGTAGCATAAATATCCTCAAGCCATAATGAGGTTTGGAGGAAAGCAAATCCCCAGTGCAAGCCTTGCTGAAGATTCTTTCTTGAAAACCCTAAAATTTGTATCCAAAATTAAAACAATACATCATATTATGCCAAGACACTATGTGGGAGTTTTCAATGTCTAACAGGCAGTTTTAGACATTGAAAAAGAATTAGGCATTTGGAAATCTTCTTTTGTTCAGAAGTTTACCAAAAGAATCCTGGAGCTGAACTATTAAACAAAAATATAAAATTAGTTCAATTTTAATAGGTTGATATTTTTTGCTCCAATGTAGTAATTCTTTCCTAATTAACCAACAATGTAATTTTAATTTTAATTTTATCAAATAAAGAAATCATATTTTATCCCAGAGATAAACAAGTCACAAAACTTTTCTAAAGTAAATAATGCCAAGACAGTTTTTTTTTAAAAAACTGTTTTCATTTCTACATTATTTCATCTGAAAGTCTTTTAGTTCATATGCTAAAACCATCAATAAAGACCATAACATAAGAACGAACTTTACTTAACTCCTCGAAGAGTTTAGAATTGATTTTGTCTCTCTATCCTTCCATTCATCTTCCCTTTCTTCCTTCCTTTCTTTTCCTTAGTCCCTGATTTATCCTTTTTTTGTCTGTCCCCCACTTTCTTTTCTTCCTTTGCTTAAAGGCAGCATAAAATATTATATAAACATTTGGATGTCTAAAAGGAAATAGATATAATTTGAAGTACAGACTGATATTTTCTAGTTGTGAAAACTTGACTATGCAATTTATCCTATTTAAATCTCAATTATCTTGCCTTTAAATAAGGCTAATAAAGTTTATATAATATTAACATGATGAAATTAGAAAATGTTAGTAAATATAAAGTACTTGACACATATAAAACCCTTAGTAAATGTAAGATATTATTTTTTTAATACTGTCAATATTTTCCCTTTGCATTCTGTGCCATCCCATTCTTCTTTTCTCTCTGACTTAACTATAACATGCTGGCACTTGCTAATTTCTTTGGTGACACACTGAAAGTAACCTTATTTTTCTACTCAAATAGCCATGATCCATTAGAGAAGATAACACAAGGGGGGAGAAAAGGTGGATAAAGCCAATTAAAAGCGAACAGGGTTAGTTTTATTTTTTGCCATAGGACACATGGACTCACAGGAGCAGGATATAGAGAGAGAGACACTTGAGAGCGAAGGTGAGAAATCACCCTCCAGGGGGGATGGCCACACCAAACTTCCTTCTCTTCTATTCTCCTCTTGGGATTCTGGGTATGCATGCACACACGCTCAGTGGGCTAAGAAACCAGGTCCAGAACTCGAACCATGGTTCTTCATGCAGGAGTTCAGAGCCTTAACCACTACACCAATTGCTGGCCCCAAAGTAATCAGGTATTTGGAGAGTTTTAGATAATTACCTACTGAAAACAAAGCACTATGCGACCTGTGTATGGCTGAGGAAAAAGCTTGATGCTTCTGTAGAAGGATCATCTCCATGTCTGTTCTCTTCCCTGAGACTACTGATAGGTAATATTTTCTGAGCTCACAGCATCATACCTATGTGAAGCTGCTTCATGGGAAACTGGTCAAAGTACTTATTTTAAATTGCTTGAGTTTCAAGATTTTTTTTCCTTTCCTTTTTTTCTTTTCTTTTCTTTCTTTCTTCTTTCTTTCTTCTTTCTTTTTCTTTCTCTTTCTTTCTTTCTTTCTTTCTTTCTTTCTTTCTTTCTTTCTTTCTTTCTTTCTTTCTTTCTTCTTTCTTTCTTTCTTCTTTCTTTCTTTCTTTCTTTCTTTCTTTCTTTCTTTCTTTCTTTCTTTCTTTCTTTTTTTTTTTTTTATAAACTTATTTTCTAGTGACTGTGAGGACTCCCTAGAGAGAGACAGGGCTGGGTGAAGAAAGCACCTCCAGAGGAATGATCATACAATAATACCTTCTCCACATCTCCTTTTAGGGCTTTGGGCACGCATACATATACATCTAGCATGTATCCCAATCTACCAAGTTTGGGACTCAAACCATGCAGTCAGCCATGTGGGTTCCAGCTGTCATAATACCGTGACACTGGATGGCCCCAACTAACTTTTTAATAATTGTTGAAGTCTTTCTTATATAATAGATATAATTTACTACCTTAAACCCTACCTTGCTTACTATACCACAGCTTTATTTTTCACTATTCACTGTGCTTGCATTTTATACATATGCTTTTTGAAAATTTTTTATAAAATATTAAATTGATGTATTATAGTGCGTGTATCCAGAATATGTACCAGAAAGAGTTGCAGTTGTTATGGGATTCTTGGAAACTCTCCAGACAGTCCTTGTTTTCTGACAAGTCAATTTACAAGGTTCTCATTTGGCAGTGATGGTGATCCTCCACACTATGAAAGCATTGACCCAGGGTCTTCTGCACAGCTGAGCACCCCCTGGTGCAGTTCAAAATATTCTAGTTTCTCAGAGGAAAGGACTAAAGTAGGAGAGCCTCCATTTAACAGTTCCTACAATGTGATTTGCAAAATGATCCTTGTTTTCCAATATTTTCTGGGTGAAATTCCTTTCTGGTCAGCATTAGACTAAGTCACTTTGGTAGGACTGTCACAGATTCCTTGGGTGCTCTGTCTGCTTCATTATAGTAATAACAATGAAAAATGTAATGAGTAAGATTAAGGCATTGCTTGGTACTCAGAAGCGTATCTAGAAATGAGTTCATAAATCTGGAAAGAAGCGACCTTTTTCCCTGTGAACTTGTCACCTATGTGTAGAACCAGATAGGTAGTCTCATGGAAGGGGTCAGCTATCTGACTTCTGAGCTATTAAAAAGAAATAATTTAGCAAAGATAACCAGCTCAATCAGCATAAAAAGCCAGATGAGACAAAGAAAAACATGCTGATCTCATAAATAGAAACTATTATGTTCAAAGTGACTTAATAGCCTCAAAACTGAGTCTAGGGCAATAACTCACTTCGATGTTAATAATTTTAAAATTATTCATCTGTTACTAGAATACCCCTATAATTTAAATTTGCCCTAGGATTCTGGAAAATCCTGTTCTCTACAAAGCCTTTGGCAGCGTATGTGGAATAATTACCAAATGACATCTAAGTGAAGATGGTTAGAGTAATTTTGGAAGTTATTTCATGGTCACTACAACCCTAGGCAGACTGCTCAGGCAAAATGCCTCTATACCTATGACAATAAATTGCCAGCCAAATACTCAAATAGCCATAATTAATTAGATGTGTTGTTTATTTTACTAATCCTGAATACAACTGGGGATATTCATTTATCTCTAGAGACTACCACAAGATTGTCATTTAAATTTCCACTGAATCATGCTAAGAAAAAAAGCAATGGTTTTTATTATTTATAACAATTTGGCATACTTTTCTGCATCAGTTTACATTTGCTAAAACTAGGAAATAGAAGGTACAATAAAGGCAACTTTAAAAAGAATTAAGTCTTTGAAAAAAAAAGAATATTTATTTATTTATTTATTTATTTATTTTAATTTGGCCAGAGAGGGTCAGAGTGTCTGTGAGAGAGCATGAGAGAGAGGGGGGAAAGCGAGAAAGCAAGCCACTAGGTCCAGGACTTGAACCGTGGTCAGTCATGTGGGAGTCCAGTGCCACCTGCTGGCCCCAGAAATAGGTCTTATTAAAATTTATCTAAGAGAAACATTTTGCCCATAATGTGTTTATAAGGAGGTAGAGGGAAGGCTATACACACACACACACACACACATATGTACATATGTTCAAAGAAATAGCTAAATATTCAGCTGTAATCCTGGCTATCAACAGTAAATGTCCAGTAAGTGTTCTAGATAAGAAATGCACTAAACCACCATAGTGGAAAGAGATCAGTCCTGCTCTCTGAGTTGTCAAAATTTAGAGGATGTCTAAAATTTGTGAGCTTAATTTGGACTTTGAAGACTATGTAGGCTTCTGAATATGAAGGCGTCCATCTGGGTCATGTGTGCTTCTTGTCATCCCACACCAGGAGGGAGAGAGATGGAGAAAGCACGTTAGTTTGTAATGTCTTGTTCCAGAAGTTTCATGTGCCCTTTGGATTCACAGCCTATTGACTAGAGCTAGTTTTTAACTCAAATGTGAATGAGGTTGGGGGAATAAAGGAAATAATATGAAAATCTTAGAAGCACTAAACTTCCCTATGGTTTATAGGTATGTGTAGGATAATTTTCATCTTCTTTTTGTAGTCCTGTCAGAGAAAAAGGGAGGATGAACTTAGAAAAATACTTTGAGATGAAGTAGACACTTTTAAACATCAAAATGAAAATTTATTTCATCCTGTAAGCATTAATGATTCTGAGCCTAAAATGTTATAATCCAGGGCATATTTTATTTTATTTATTTCTTATTTTTCTTTTGTGAAGATAATGTTATATAGATACTTGTGCTTGCCAGAGAGACAGAGAGAGTTGGAGAGAGAAAAAGTGAGAAATCATCCCCCTAGGGCAATGGCCACACTGTAATCCTTTCTACTCCATTCTCCTCTCAGGACTTTGAGCATGTCTGAAAATGTTTGTGCCCAGTTTGAGTTTCAAGCTGTTGACTTCGGAACTTCAACCATCATCAGCCATGTGGGAGTCCAACGCCTCAGCCACCATTCCACCTGCTGGCCTGCCAGTGCATATTTTAAGTGAAGAAATTGGGGGTGGGCAGTGAGAAGTAAAAGAATGGCTCATTAGGTATAGAAGGGGGTGCCCAGAAGTAAATATATATATTGAATAGGTTGTTTGACCTTGCCATTCAGTATCTGGTCAGGAGATGATGTCTTCAAGTTGATTCTGCTCTTTGGAACTAGTCATGATTATATCTAAGTTGTCTTAGTTGGTTAGAACTGCCATAACAAAATACCATGAACTAGGTGACCCAAACAACAGAATTTTATTTTCTCAAAGTTGTGGAGGCTGGCAGTCTGAGATCAGAATGCCAACGTGGTTGATCTGGTGAGAGCTTTTTTCATGAATTGCAGACAACTGTCTTTTCACTGTGTCCTCACATGGTGGGAGAGAGATAAGGAGCAGTTCTTGGCATTTATCACAAGGGTACAGATCTCACCATGAGGGCCCAACTCTTATGACTGCATTTCAACTTGATAATCTACCAGAGGTTCCATCTCCAAGGATCACCATGTTGGGCTAAGGTTGTGACACATGAATTTGGGTGAGGGACACAATTCAGTCCATAGCAAACATTAACTAAAAGTGAAAACTGATCTTGGCCCTGCGGAAAACTATCAGTTCTTATTTTTGTCCTAAGAGGAAGGACATCCCACATTCCCTACATTTGTAAAATTATTCATCATCTTTTAAACCCTATCCCAGCTTCTAAGTTAATTCTTATTTACTCACTAGGGTGTAAAACAATTTATCTATGAGACTTTTTGTCATTATTGTACTTAAAATTAATAATGTTACACATAATTGTCCTCTAATTGGCCCATTTACGAAAGCTTGTAAATGAATTTACACATACAGGAATAATTACTGATGCATTTTATACAGTGTAATAATTTTTGTGTTAATATTATAGTGCAGAATGTAGAGTATTAATGAATTAGGTGCAACGATGTATATTCTAAATACTGACAGCTCATAGACTGGGGGTTATTTATGGTGAGATCTCTATTAACATGGTAGAATAGTAAAATACTAATAGTAAAAATATCTATTAAAAGGGAGGGTAGAATGGGTGAATATATGCATTTTGTGCATTTTGTGATAGTTGACCATTTTCCTAGAAAGATGTCCCCTTGTTACAGTATAGATTTTAAAATGCCATAGTTTTTAGTTTGATTACCTGCCATGATTATAGAATGCTTTTCTTGGTGAATGACAGCAACATGTGCAAAGGGATCGCTTAACACGTAGCAATGTTGTTCTCTCTTAATCGCACAAAATGAATATAGTAATCCTGATGAGAAGATGTATCTACAATTGTTCATTAACATTTATTAAGTCTTATTATATAAGAGAAGATGAAATGATCATGCCTCTCAAAATATGACTATTACTAAAATTAGCAGTAATCTCCCCAAACAATATGTCAAACAGTAGCAAAGTATTATATCATTACTTTCCTCGCCCCAGTCTACCAACAAGCAACAAATAGTGGTGTCTTGATTCCCACTTCATCCTGCACATGAACTAGTAGAACTCATTGAGTTGCTCCCTTCTTCTCTCCCAACCTCATATTTGCTTTAAATTCATCTGCTTCTTGTTCTTTTGCCTAAGGGCAAAGTTTTCTTACCAAGAACACTTCCTTTTCCTCTTTTCTTCCAAGGTTGAAATGACTTGTTTTTTTCTTATTTCTTTGTCTCTTTCTCAGAAAAGTTGGTCTTTGTAGGGGCCAGCTGGTGGCATGGTGGTAGGAGTGCTGGACTCCCACATGGCTGACTGCTGTTCAAGTCCTGGACTGGGCAGCTTGCTTTCTCACCTTCTCTTTCTCTCTCCCTTTGTCTGTCTCTCTCTGGTCAAATTAAAAATAATGTTAATAATAACAACAAATGGAATTAAATAAGTAATTATTAAAAAAAGAAGAAAAAAAGTTGGTCTTTGTGTAGTTGCTACATTTTTCCCCCTGAATATATTTTCTTCTGAGTGAAGAGGGAAACTGGAAAGACCCAGGTTTCCAGAAAGAGACAGGGATTCTAAAATATGTAGAAGCTAAAAAAAGTTAAGCTGATAGAAGAAAGAATAGAAGAGTGGATTCTAGGGGCTGGAAAAGGGAGGAGGATGACAGAGATCTGGCTCAACAGACACAAAATTATAGGCACATAAAAATAACAAATTCTAGTATTACAAGTATGATAGGTAACTAGAGTTCACAACAATTGATTTCTCAGAGTAGCTGAATAGAGAATTTTGAATACTCCCTACATGAACCTAAGATAAATCATCTAGATGACGGATATTCTAATTATCCTGATTTGATCATCACATTGTATTTTGTACCAAAAATTGCATAAATGTGCAATTATTACATGTAAATAAAAAGAATAATAATAAATAAATAAATAAATACATGTTTTGGGGTCGGCAGGTAGCATAGTGGTTAAGGTGCGGGACTCCCACACAGCTGACCACAGTTTGAGTTCTGGTCCCATCGGCTTGAAACTCACTCTGGTATAGGTGCGTGCCTGCCTAAAATCCCAAGAGGAGAATGGAGAAGGTATTGCAGTGTTGCCATCCTTCCCGGAGGGTGATTTCTTGCTTTTTGTCTGTCTCTTCAGCCAGAGCACACATGTCTATAGTAAAAAAACTCTCAAATAAGTAAATAAATAAGTACGTATTTGAATACATACAATGTTTTCTTTACTATGTAGCAATATTTTTTTAAGAGATATTTTTGCTATAGGGTATGTGTGCTTGTTAGAGAAAGAGAGAGAGAGAGAGAGAGAGAGAGAGAGAGAGAGAGAGAGAGAGAGAGAGAAAGTGAAAAATCACCCCCCCGGGGGAATGACCATGCCAAAATCTTTTCTCCTCCACTCTGCTCTCAGGATTTTGGGCACACACACACACACACACACACACACACACACACATGCTGGTGTGAATTTTCAAGCCACTGGGGCCAGTACTCAAACTGCGGTCAACTGTGTGGGAGTCCAGTGACATAACTATTACCTATTACACCATCTGCTGGTCCTTATGTGGAAACTTTAAAAAAAGTTATCTGTAGGGACCAGCAGATGGCATAATGGCTATGACACTGGACTCCCACGTCGTCGACCGAGTTCAAGTCCCAGACCCAGTTGCTTAAACTCATGCCAGGCGCGTGTGCATGCATACCAAGATTCTGAGACAAGAATGGAGGAGAAGAGATTGTGGCGTGGTCATCCCCTCTAAGGGGTGATTTCTTACTTTCTGTCTCTGTCTCTGTCTCTCTGGCGAGCACACACACCCTATAGCAAAAACCTTTCCAAAAAAAAAAAAAAAAAGTTATCTGTAAAGTCTGTTTCTAAGCACATAAATTTCATAAGAACATGATGTGTGCTTCTTGGTATTTAATTTCAAAGACATTAAAATGACACCTGTTAATTCTTTCATAATAATGGAGATACCTACATTCAGGTCACCTTCCCTGCCTTTAATGTGACTTACTGTTGAACTTCTGCAGAAGAAGGAGCGAGAAAGACTGAGTTGTCTTCCCAAGTAAAACAACCAAATAAAAACAAAGCATATGGGGCCAGCAGATGGTGTGGGTAGTGGTTACATCACTGAACTCCCACATGGCCAACTGCAGATCGAGTCCTGGACCTGGTGGCTTGAAACTCATACCAGATGCATGTGCATGTGTGCCCAAGATCCTGGGAGGAGAATGGAGAAGGGATTGAAACATGATGAACTCCTCTGGGGGCTGATTTCTCACTTTCCTTCTCACTGTCTCTCTCTGGCTTGCACATGCGCTTTAAGGCAAAAACCTCTAAAAAACCCAAACAAGTAAATAAAGCATATAAAAGAAGAGTTTTAAAACACTGACCAGCAGGCACTGGAGGACAAAGTCCCTGAGAACTAGAAAATAAATGAGGTGAGCATGTGATTTCTCTTGCTAACTGACTTGAGAGAGTTTCCAGATAGCACAGGGATGGAGAGAAACTCAGGAAGACTTTATTGATTAAACTATGCCAGGCACCATCAGGGTAGGGGTAAGGATATACAAAGAAGACTAAGAGAAATTTTCTGTTTAGAAGATTCAAAGAATATAATAAAGCAAGTTGGAAATAAATCCTTACTATCATCATACAAGGTAAAGAGAAATAATGTCAAAATAGAGATATTTATTTATTTATATTATTTTATTTGTTTTTAGAGAGATTTTTGCTATAGGGTATGTGCACTCGCCAGAGAGACAGAGAGACAGAAAGGGAGAAATCCTTTCCCCAGGGGGCGATGACCGTGTTATAGTCCCTTCTCTTCAATTTTCCTCTTGGGATTTTGAGCACACACTCAAACATGCCTGGCATGAGTTTCAAGCCATGGGATCTGGGACTCAAACCACAGTTGGCCATGTGGGAGGTCAGCACCTTAACCACTATGACACTTGCTGGCCCCAAAACAGAGATGTTTCTATCTGTCATATTTTAGTTGATAGAGGAAGAATATATTTCCAGGCAGGAAAACTAGGAAAAGATTCCAAAAGGGGTTTAAATTTTACCGTTGGGGATATGTAAATTTTTTGGCATGTAAGAATTGGGGAAGATTTTCTAATCAGCAAAAACATCAATGAGAAAATCAAACAAGATGGGAAATATAGGACACATCAAAAAAGTAGTTCTGTAGTTGTGTAGTGCAGGGAATGTAAAAATTTAAGTGAAGTAGGCAAAAATTTAAAATCAATAAAGACAGGGCTTGTGTTTGTCTCATTTGTAACTTACCCAAAGACACAAGCAAAATTCTCAAAAGGTCCCAGCTAATCAATACATAAATATAAATAAAAGAACAATTAAGCAAATTAAGATATCTTAAAGAATTTGAAAAAGTTCTACAACCTAAAAAGTACTCAATTAAAAGCAACTTAGAGCGGGAACACAAGTACTTAAAGTTTACTACAATGGGTCCCACTGGAAAGTATTCCTTATAGAATCATCATGTGAAAAGACTTATCCAGTAACTTAGTTAAATATCATGTGAAAAGATTTGCTTATTATGCAAAAAGATCACTCAGCTATTTTCCTCCAACCATGTATCATCTCTTTATAATAGGTCTGGGTGAGAGATAATTAAAGAAAAATTAACTTACTCTAACATAATTACTCAGCTCAAAAGATGTAAGTGGATTAAATGCTTTATGTTCTCCAACTTTATACTTGAGTCTGTCCAATTAATCTGTAATTCCAAAATTAGACTTATTCTTTCTTAAATATTCCAATGCTCCAGGGAGGAGATTACATTTTTTGCATATTTTTCTGTTATAGGCTATTAGGAAATAGTCAAAACCTAACCATGGGAAGAGAAGGACCCTGAAATTTTCTTAGTAGAGCTACATTCTTCTTCTTTTTCACAAATCACATCTACTCTTTTCTTTTTCTTCTCTCTCTCTCTCTCTTTTTTTTTTTTTAAGTAGAATGCACTGAAGGTAAAGAAATTTGCATCTTTATTGTAGCCTAGATTTTCTTACTTATCCTGAGATGAGTTCAAATTCAGGCCACTATGCTCTGCCTAGAAATGACTGAAGTAGGATACAGGGATCTTAAACATACATTTGGAGCATAGGTCTGAAATGGGATCACAAAATGGCTGCTTTAAGATAGAGACAGGACAGCTCAGCAGCAGCTCGGGGGCCCTCTCTGAACTGTTTGCTCACAAGTAATAGCTTGCAACAGTGACTTAATGATGACCTAACACAAAGATAGCAATTAAGACTTCCCACATTCCAGGAAGAAAGGAATGGCCTTTTATGACCCAAAGCTTTTAGACAATGAGTCTCATGACCTTCGTACCCACTCTAAACCGAGGAGAACAGTAACCAGACCCATCTGGCATGTGACCCCACCACAGGGGAACTCATGCACAGGGCCCTCCTAAGAACAAGCCCGAACAGAGCCTTCTTACTACTATTGTCCTTAAATTGAATCCATCGACTTCTGATATCAGTGGTATAAAAGTGGAGTATAGAAGCAGGGGACTCCTTGCAAAATAATTAAAGTATAGTTGCATGCAAGTTATTAATTCTAGGTTTAATTATTTTTACCACATTTCCAGAAGTAGACTATTATATTTCAAATACTATCACATGGACATCTAAATATAGGTCTAGGTATATAGAGATCTATTATATGGGTATTTCTCTATCTATCTATCTATCTATCTATCTATCAATCAATCATCTACCTGTCTAATCTTCATCTGTAACTCTTCAACAATTAGAATAGTAAAGGTTTTTATAAAACATTAATTTGTTCAAAATTTTAAAATCATGTTTCTAAATATGAACTTCAAAAAGCTTTAGGAAAAGTGAAATCAAAGTACAAGTTTATTCTGGTACAAGTAGTTTTGAAATCTATGCATTGTTTTTCCATAAGATTCATTTTTTAACCAACTTTTTGAAGAAAACTTTGTATAATTCCATAATGAAAATAATTAATATGCATATAACAGTTAATTATTTTTTCTGCAAGAAAAAATGTTAGTAGCAGACAAACAAACATAGGACACAAATGAATACTTAAAGCATGATATATTGTATATTAAAATTATTCAGGACACATTTTTATTTTCAGGTATCAAAGAACCACTAAGCTGTGTCTAAGGAACTCACTAGGAACTTCCAGATCAAATATAATAGTTAACAGACAGATGTAAATCCAAATATTCAGGATCTTACTGTGGCAAAATTTGACCCCCTTCAAAATATTATGAAGAACTAATAGAACTAGAGGGAACCTTGAAGAGTATCTAGTCAGATCCACTTTATTTATGTTTTTAGTACACAGAAATATATCACAAAAAAGCAATTCTGATACTTGTTCAGACCCTTGAAAATTTTCCAAAAGAGAAATGCATACTTAATGTACTGAAATCCATGTTCTCAATGTCTACAGAACTCTCAATGCTCCTAAATGCTAGTGGAAGAAAAAGAACTCTGTTCTTTGTTTTCATACTCAAACCAAAAATTGTCTCTGAATCACAGTAAGTCCTACTCTCAATTTCTCTTCTGACATTTTACCTTTCAAATCTTTACATAAAATTATCATTGGAGGGTGGGGGGCAGCAGGCGTCACAGTGGTTAAGGTGCTAGAATCCCTGATGGTTGACCACAGTTTGAGTCCAGGACCAGGCAGCCTGAATATTACGCTGGGCATGTGTACATGTGTGCCCGAAATTCCAGGAGAAAATGGAAAACAAGGGATTGTGGTGTGGCCATCTCCCCTAGTGGGGTGATTTCCCACCTTCCCTCTCATTGTCTCTATCTTTCCCTCAGAAAAGTGCACTCACCTATGACTAAACATAAATAAATGAACAAAATTACCATATTTTTATCACATGTAAATTTCTCTCCTTCATTTATCCAGTTTCGTATTTTTTTGTTAAACCAAATTTACCTTTTTCTTTCAAACAATCTAAGATGCACAACAGTAAAGAGATTTTTTTTCTCCAATAGAAACATTTCAGTATAAAGTGCTGATATTACGCCACATTATTTAACCTAAAATATCCATTGTTTTGTCCAGTGTTTCCTGATGATGACATTCAGGTTTTGCACCTTTGGGAGGAAGGTCGTGGAAGAGGTATTGTGTTCTTTACCTCACACCCAATTTTAACTTTTCTCATAACTTAGGGTCTAGTATTCACTTTGATAACTCAATTATAAGAGTCTGTCTACTTTGCTCCACTACAAATAAATATTTGTGAGGAAGTGCTTGGAATTGTGGGATTATATTGTAACTCATCAGACTTTTAGTTTGCTTATTACAGTTTGAACTCATGATGTCACACTATCTTCAACACCGCTTATGTAGCTTTGTTTTTGTGCCAAATCCTTGTCTCCTTCAGACTCAATTCTGTGTTCATGCTCCCATCATGCTATGAGGACTTATTTTATGGCTCAAAAAGATAGTCTAAGCTTTCTGACACTTTACCTGCCACAACCCTGGAATCAGCCATTTCTTCAAAGAACCCTAGAGTACCAGTTTCCTTTCGAAACCAAAATAGAGGGACCAGCAGCATAATGACTATGTCACTGGACTCCCATGTAGTCGACCGTGGTTTGATTCCCAGACCCAGCAGCTTAAACTCATGCTGGGTGCTTCTGGGTGCATGCCCAAGATCCCGAGAGGAGAATGGAGGAGAAGGGATTGCGACGTGGCCATCCCCCCTGGGGAGTGATTTCTCGCTTTCTGTCGCTCTGTCTCTGTCTCTCTCTCTCTCTCTGTCTTTCTGGCGAGCGTATATGCCCTACAGCAAAAACCTCTCCAAAAAAAAAAAAAAAGAAAGAAACCAAGATAGACATGGTCACTCATTTTCAGCTATCAAGCCTCACACCTTGGTTTTCCAGGGGCAGAGTTAGGATATATGAGGGGTTGTCAAAAAGTTGATGAAATATGCATATTATGGAAAACACTATGCATGGATTGTTTTGCACCAAAATAATCTCATACTTTAATTCAATTTTTCACAAACTTCTGAATAGATAGATGATTATACACATATCAATTTATCTATTTCATCCATTGAAAAATCAGCAGTATACACGGACATTTCCAAATGCAATATAAAAAATCAGATTTAGTTAAGGGATCCATATCCCATATAGCCAACTGCCATTGGAATTTTGGCCCAGGCGCTTGAAAAACATTCTGAGTGAATGTCTCTCCATTTTTCTTTGGTGAGCACATACATCCTTTGACTATGTATAAAAAATGAAAACAGTTTTCTCTCTTTTCATGCATGGACTTTCTTCTCTAACAGGGGGAGACCTGGTTTCCACTAATCTTAACATATTTACTTAGATCAAATTTTTATGTAATCCATCTCCTATGGCCATTGCCAGACCATTGCCAGACCATCCTTTGCGAATCCTACAATATAATGAAGGTGATACCCTGGAAGTAACGCACCTCAGTCCTGCTAAGGAGAGACTAAATGATGTATGTTAATATTACCCAAGAGCCTAGACAATGATGATACTTTTAGGGCCCTTATGCCTGAGAGAACAGGGTGGATAAAAATGGTTTTGGAAGACTCTTTGCACAAAGGTTTAACTGGATCCTGAAATATGTCAATGTAGGTCTAGAAATAGTTACATTCAGGGTAACAATGGAAGTGTTAGAGTCACGAAGGATTAAGATTAGAAATTATTTGAATAATAAAAGCCTCCTTATATCATAAGTTCAAACAGACAAATATAAATTTTAAAATAAATCAAAAAGATTCTTTGCTAAAACATAGGAAGTCAGTTCTAAGAAAACACTCAGGATTAAGAATCTGTACCATTCAAAGGGAATTAAAAGGAACAGCATGGGTGAAAAGATTTGGTGAGTATATTAGCCTGCTTTCACTAGAATACCATACCTTATGTGACTTAAACAACAAATTTAATTTCTTAAAGCTCCAGATACTAAGAAGTCTGCTATTAAGGTGTTAGCTGATTGAGATCCTCGTGAGGGCTCCCTTCCAAGCTTATAGGCAGCTACCTCTTACTCTGTCCCCACATGGCAGAGAGAGAGAAAGAGAGGAAAGAAGAGAGGAGAAGAGAGGAGAGAGAGGAAAGAGAGAGCTCTGTTGTCTCTTTCCATATGCTCTAACCCCATAAGGGCCTCATTCTCATGACCTCATCAAAACCTAATTACTTCTCAAACTTTCCATCTCCAAATACCATCATATTGAGGATTAGAACCTTAATACTTGAATCTTGGAAGTACAGAAACATTTAGCTTATAAGAGTAGGTTTTAAGTTGGGGGCAGGGGCAGGACTTAGAATTTCCTGGTTTATATATTGTCTGCTTAGAATTTCTAACATTAGGAATTAAGTTTATAATAGCATATTGTGGATAATAAGGCCAAGATGGCTCCTGCCTTCTTTAAACAGGAGGCCCAGATAAAGATATTGACTTTTAATTAAAAAAAAAAAAAACAAAAACTATTTTAAAAATTTTCTTTGTTATCATTATTTTTTAAATTTGACTAGAGTTAGAGAAAGGGAAAGTGAGAAAGCAAACCACCAGGTCTGGGACTTGAACTGCGGTTGGCCATGTGGGAGTCCAGTGCCCTAACCACTGTGCACCACCCACCGGCTCCCTTGATTTATAATTTTTTTAAAGAAATGTAGGCAGAGTTAATAACAGGGTGACACAGTTGTCCTAGCATCACACTCATCCCACGTAAGGGGTCAGATTTGAAATATACACACTGTATCTTGGTTTGTTTCAATTAAAATTGGTAATGTATATGTATATATTTTTCACTGCTATGAAGATCTGATAGTTCACTACCCTGACAAAAAGCCCTGATGAGTAAAACAGTGATTTTTGAGTCTAGTGACACAGAATATTTCCTATACCAGTTTTACTCCTTCACAACAGATCTCTCACCCCAGTCCCTGTCAATCTTCTCTGCCCCTTTTGCAACAGTGGAGTTATGAAGAGGTAAAGAAAAACCATTAAGAATAACTCCTGTGATGTTGAGATTTTCAAGTCAGTCTCTCAGCTGAATGATGCTTTCCCAAGAGATGGAGGAAAAATGAATTGTTGATGCAGTGCTTAGTTCCATAAGCAATCTTGTTTATTTCTCTCCCTTTTCACCACATATGAAAGACTCGAGAGGCTAGTGCATTTTTTCTGTTACTTTACTATAATATCTGTGAGACTACCTAGGGCAAATAAGACAGTAGTACTTTCCCCCAAGTAGCTAAAATAGTAAGAGAGGATTATTTAAGAACAAGACTGAGGAAAAACACACTTATAGGAGGGAAAACAGTAACTATTCAAAATGTGAGTTAGCAGAGTCAAATGGTTATCATAAAGTAGTCGCTCAAATATCAGATCAATTTGATAGTAAACACTGCAATTGTTCCAAAGATCTTTTAGCTGCAAATATCCCAGATCGTATGCTCAACTCCAGAGTGACAACTCTGGTAAATGCCATGCTCAATTTCATATTGCTGGCCCTCTGGTTAAGTTCATCGAGGGAGTGGGGTGCTATTATTAGACTCTAATCTCACTCCCTTTTTGTCTCCACTTCTTTCTCTAGATAGAATCCATTGTTCTCTAGGTTTGGCAATTTTCTAGTCTGAATTTTGCCTCCTCAACCTAGACCCCTGCAATTTCATATCATTCATGGTTTTAGTTGTCAAGATACCACTTCTTGCCCTGTATTTACATTATCTTTCTTCCCAGACTTTACTACCTTGATTTCTAATTTCCACAGTTTGCTCTAGTTAGAATAGGTGTCTGTGTCTTGTCACATCAGCTTTGTGTGAAAATGGGATCAGCTGATATAAACCTGATTACTTTGCTATTGCTATGAATGATTTATTTCAGACTCCAGTAACAGATAGTCCTTTTACAACATGTTTTATAGTTGAGGAGTCTTTTCATATATAGGCCAACATCGACCTAAGTAATGAGAACATTTGTACCATCTTCACCATCAACTGTAGAGTAATTATCTGCCCTAGATTTTTTCTTCTTCCCAGTCTACCAGTCGCTATAGCAACTATTTTTCAAAAAGGAGCAACATACCAATTATGGAAACATGGACTCTATATCCAACCCAGCTACATCAAATTATGTGACAAATCACATAAATGTACTGGGCTGTAGTTTTGGGTTTTTTTTTTTTTTTTAACATGAGGAAATTGAATTATATTATTTATGTCCCATTTCTATCATAACATGAAATTAGGAGATATTTTGTTTGTAAGTGTTTTAGAAACTTGACATTACATTCCTATTGAGAAATAATGGAGAACAAAATGTCTCATTTTTTGAAGGGATTGGTTTGTTCTCTATATAAATTTTCTTATATATCATTATACAACTAGCACCAGCCTAATCAAGATATCACTAATTGCCTGGGCAAACCTATGGTCTGGTGATTAAGGCAGCTGGATCCCACTTGGCTGACTCCATGGTTCGAGTTGTGGATCCAGTGGCTTTAAAAACACAAAGGACACATGTGTAGTGACCAGAATCCCAAAAGGAGAGAAAAATGGAGCAGAAGGGATTTGTGGGGCTTTCTCTCTCTCTCTCTGTTTCTCCCTGTGTCTCTCTCCTTAGCAAGTGCATGCACCCTTTGGCAAATAAAGAAAAAAACCCCTCTAATTGCTTAAGTGACCTGTACAATCTTCTGGGATCTTACTAATGCTGTCCTTTTAAGCCAAGTATGCCATTTCCAACTCTTCCTACATAGGGAAGTTTTACCCGTCAATACCCACAGAAAGTATCATTTCCCCTCTTAAGCCAATCTATGATTCTTCATTTCTTTGAGATAGAAGAAAAATCCCTTATATTTCCATTATAGCATCTACCAAAGTTACAGAAATATAGGAGACCTTGGAAAACAAATTTTGTTTAAACAAAACAATTCAGAAATCAAACAGTATGCAAGGCACCAAAAATATATCAATCAATGAAAGTTTGAACCATTCCTAATATAAAAAATGTCCTATAATATGTTTTAAGATTAAAAAAATTACTTAGCTTTGGGGACCAGCAGTTAGTGTAATGGTTATGTCACTGGACTTCCACGTAGTCGACCGTGGTTCGCGTCCTGGACCCGGTGATTTAAAACTCACGCCGGGCGTGTGTGAGTGCGTGCCCAAGATCCCAAGAGGAGAATGGAGGAGAAGGGATTGTGGTGTTGCCATTCCCCCTGGGGGGTGATTTCTCGCTTTCTATCTCTCTGTCTCTCAGAATCCCAAGAGAAGAATGGAAGAGAAGGAACTTTGGTGTGGCCATCACCCCTGGGGGATGATTTCTCACGTGCCCTATAGCAAAAACCTCTCCAAAAAAAAAAAAAAAATTACTTAGCTTTGTAAATATAATATCTAATCATGACAATACACCATTAGTTTCATAAAACTTCTGATTATTTTGCCCACTTTGAAAAATTAGTTGTATTGGGACCACCAGATGGGGTAATGGCTATGTTGCTGGACTCCCATGTAGTCGATTGTGGTTCGAGTCCTGTACTCGGTGGCTTAAACTCATGCAGGGCATGTGTGCATGCATGCCCAAAATCCTGAGAGGACAATGGAGAAGAAGGGATTGCAGCATGGCCATCCCCCATGGGGGACAATTTCTCACTTTCTGTCTCTCTGTCTTTCTGGCGAGCGCACGTGCCCTATAGCAAAACCCTCTCAAAAAAAAAAAAAAAAGAAAGAAAAAATTTGATTTATGTAAACACCTGATTGTTTCTCACACATTTCTTTGCTCAGTGTTATGAGTCATCTCGTACTTAACTGGAAATGGTAAAAGTTTCTGAACTCCTACACTCAATAGTCTCCTTAAAAGGCAATTGATTTATCTGATGATTTCTCTCTCTCTCATAATGAGGGATAGTTGATCTTTCAACCTTTAAGATAACCTCTCTATACAATTATAATTCATGATAAATTTTTATCTAAAGAAATGTGGAGTTGAGCATGTGTCAATATAATAAGAAAGTTTGCACTTGGCTATCACTTATTTGTGATTAGCTCAGCAAAGAAAATATAACCTTCTTTTTGTATTATTCAGTTACATTGGTGTGTATACGTAGAATTTAGGCTTAAAGAAAATCTTCAAGGAATATTGAATACATACCAGTACTTCCATACATAATTATACAAGTATACTGCATCAGACCCCATGACTACTTGCCTCTAAAATGAACAAATAGAAATGATTAGAAACAGGAGAAATCTGTGTGAAATATTTCTTCAAATTCAGTGAAAACACTTTTCCCTGATAAAAGCAATAATTTTGTTGCTCTTATTTTTTAGTCATTGTTACTACTTTTCATACTCTAGTCTGTATTATAGGCCAGAGACCAAAAAAAATTGTACATTATGTTTTATCATCACTGGAAATACTTGAAAAAAATGATATATATTTTTATCTAAACTAACTGTTTTATATTAATTTGAAAATGAAATTTGGGAAAATATGTAATGATCCCTTAATATTTCTTTCAGTGGTTTAATTATATGTTATAAAGAAACAAAAACGATGGGACCAGCAGACAGCCTAATGGTTATGTTGCTAGACTCTCATAGTTGACTGTGCTTCAAGTCCTGGACCTGGAGACTTAAAACTCATACCAGCCACATTTGATGCATGCCCAAAATCCCGAGAGGAGAATGGAGGAGAAGGGACTGCGGAACAGCCATCCACCTTGGGGGGTGAATTTTTTGCTTTCTATCGCTATCTCTCTCTCTCTCTGGCATGCGCATGCACCCTATAAAAAAAAAAAATCTCTCTTAAGGAAAAAAAAAGAAACAAAAACAATTTGGTGAGTTACTCAAATGATGAAAGAGTTACATGAATAAGAAAGTATGATGGCCTTGAAATTGGGCTGTAGGTAGACAGTGAAACTGGGCCCGAGATGGATTTTTGAACAGAATTTTACACAAAGGGTAGGATTAATCCTTTTAGGATAATATTAAAATAAGTATGAATATGAGACTAAAACACTGTGAATCTTTGATCTTGTGAATCAGGGTGACATATGTATATTCATCAATTAAGCAGGATTGAGGGAATTTTCTATTTCTAAAAACCTCATATATACTTTGCTTTATATTAAGAAAGGCTCCCAAAACAAGAGGAAAATAATCACCATGAAATGTAGAAAAAAGGAAGCGTAATAGTTTGAGTGGTATCCTCCAGGGTAAGAGACACGAATACTGGAAGAACTGTCACAGCAAAATAAATAAGAATTCTGTGATGATAGTGATTAATCTCATCAAGTTCTACTTAAAAAAAATTCCTTGCCAAAATTCCTTGCCAGTTTAATTTATTCACCTTTACCTGAATTCCACAGTCATTAAAGCTACCAGGATTCCAAAAATTTTATCGGAAAAACTAAAGTAAAACGTTAACAAAGGAAAAAGTTAAGAAGGAAGTGTGGATAAGGGAGTTTAGGAGTCTGGTTTGGAATATGTTAACTATGAAATGCCTACATAGCATTTCAGTCATCAAGCTGCAAAATAGTCCAAGAAAATAGAGAAAGAAAAGGGAGGAATCCAGAGCCTTACACTAGGATTAAAATAAAATTTAAAAAGGTCAGAAGAGAATGTCTCAGCCTAATTTGTAAGATTAACGAATTGTTACAGATATGTGAGATTGCTCATATGTGTTTTTATTTTTTTACCCTTTATAGCAAAGAAAAAATAACTACGCCTGTCACTTCCTCTTCCAAGCTGTCCCAGTTGACAGAGAAAACTGTTTCTTTTTTAGCTTTTCAAATAAATAGGCTTCCATGTTAAATAATGCTGCCTCAAGTACAAAGTTGAAAATGTTATGCATGTGTCAAGGTCTTGTAAGCAAAGATATTGTGGCATAACACACCCCCTATCATATTAGCACATAAAGTTGATGTATAAACACTATCATATTTTGAGGGAGAAACATATCAAGCTTCTTGTGGATTATGTATTCTGCACCTAAAAAGGAAAGCCATGTGATTGTTTTCATTAACCTTTCGTTATTATAGAAGGGCAAATCAATAATAAATTTATTCAACCAACTGCAAGGCAATTTCAAGCAATTTCAATCGCAATTTCATTTCCATAGCTTTTTTTTTTGTCTTCCACAAATTCTAATTGAAATATGATCTTCCCAAATATAAAACTTCAGATTAAGATAACTTTTCAAAGACATTGAGTGAATCCTTCTTCATACCTGAATAATTAGCTGTCTAAATATACTCATTTCTTCAAATTAGAAGGCTGTGTTTGGGTCAGAAGGTTACTGATAGGTCCTAAAGGTTGTAAATGTGTAGGTTTACATTTTTAAACACTGCAGTTTGTTTACCTGAGTGTTATTACCATTTTCAGTTCAGTTTTATGCCTATTAGAAACCACTGACATAGAAGCAATTTTCATCCTCTTGGTTTACTGGTTTTATTACTGGTCCTATCCAAAGATATGGAGTGATAGCATATAGTTAATTGTCAGCCAGCCAGTAATAATTTCGGTTCTGGTAAGAATTTTATGAACATGTCAGAGTTCTTTTTTTTTTTTTTTTTTTTTTAATAGTACATTACCTTATGGTGCCTCCACATTTAAACAAAATCTTGTTATATCTTTTGTCTATTTTCCAAGTGGGAAATTCAGACTCGGTGTGCTCAAGCTGTTCCATAGCAAAAGGTCATCTTGATATAAATAATATATTTTAAACAAAGAAATACCATCCTTGGCAATTCAAACAATCATGCCGTACAGATTTTAAAATGATAAATAGTACTTTTCAGCTCAGCCTTTCACATGGATAGTCTCATCTTTAGAGACAAATGCTTGCAACGATTACTATTTTCATTTCTCATTGTTACTTTGCAAACACTACATAATATACTAATTCTTCCTTTTCAATAATCTCTATGGAACCTTGTTATGAAATAGACTTAGTTCATTATACTTCACTGCCTTTCTTTTCCCTTTATCCATTTCTGAGTGACATTGATATTTTTAGTTCTTCTGTTGGTAACATTGGTAAAATGGAATAGTAAACTTATCATTCTATTTATTTTGCTAAAACCTTTAAATATTCTGTCTCTGATATATTTGTCTAGGATCACAGAATCTCTGCTCTTTCCCATCACTGCTCCTTCCCATTTTGACCTAATTTATCAGTCAAAACTTTCTTTTTGTGCTGTCAAGAATGATACAGATATTTCTTTTCAGAAGCCTGATTATGTAAACTTACTTCAGATTGATGGACTCTAGAAGTTAAAAATTGGAAAACAGAAGGTACATTACTATGAGTGCATAGAAAAGGGAGGTAAGACATTTGTGGGACATAGATATATATAGTTTATTATCTGTTGATGAGGGCATGTGTATATTCTCAACTGGATTAGACTGAGGTGTATGTCATGCTGGGTAAAGTCTCTTTACAATCTAAATGATATATAGCGATTAAATATATAAAAAATATCAATGATTATAGAACTCAATGGTTACTAGGATTGTGTTTCTGATCCTGAGTCTCGTGCCATGAATCCAATGGCTACTGAAAGGTGAGATTTTTTTGGCTTAAAAGTAAATATTGTTATGGACACATTTATGGGGATAAAGTGGAAGGAGAGTGGGAAAGGGGAAGAGTATAGGAAAAGAAATTTGGGAAAAAAATAGAGAGGTAAGACATTTGTAGGACACAGATATGGTTTATTATTTGTTAATGATGATGTATATAATATTCCCAACTGGATTGGTCTGAGGTGTAGATCATGCTGGGTAAAGTCTCTTTACAATCTAAATAATGTATAGCAATTGAATGTATAAATAATAGCAATAATAATAAAAGCACCCTGATGGAATGAAAAAAAGTAAATATTGAATAGATGATCCCACTAGTTGCTCAAATTCATGCCACATTTGTACATCTTTTCACAACTTTCTAGTGGAATTTCTTTTTTTTTTTTTGTTGACAAAAGATTTATGCTATCTGTCACCAGGAAATTTAGAAAAACTTGCAGCAACTTAGAAATTAATCTCCCTTTTCAGGGGTGATTGCTTGCAGAAACCGGGTGACAAGAACTCAAAAGGCCAAATGCACCCACAGCTCAGTCCAGATGGTGATAGTGCACGTTATGCAAACTGAGACTTGTAAAAGGTGCTGGATGCGAGAAATAAAGCGCAGACGAAGAGGACCTAAGCTTGCTTCAGGAGTCCCCTCCCAGTTTGTGACATCGGCTCCACTCTATATAAAAATGACAGCGTACAGGCTAGCAATGGCAATGGTGGGTCTGAACCTGGAGACTTGAAAAACATGCTGTGTACCATGTATAGGCAGGCCCCAAATCCCAGGAGAATGGAGGAGAAGGGATTGCAGTATGGCCTTGCCTGTTGGGGGCTGATTTCTTACTTTCCCTTTGACTGCCTCTCTCTGGCTAGTGCATCCACCCTCCCTGTGGCAAAAATCTTAGGGGGAAAAAATATAAAAAGAAAGAAAGAAAAGAAAAAAGGGGACCAGCAGATGGCATAATGGTTATGTTGCTGAACTCCCATATAGTTGATCACGGTTTGAGTCCCAGACCCAGAGGCTTAAAACTTATGCCGGGTGCATGTGTGTGAGTGCCCAAAATCTTGAGAGGTGAATGAAGGAATAGGGATTGAGGCATGGCCATCCCTCCTGGGAGGGGTTATTCTCATCTTCCATCTCTTTGTTTCTCTCTGTCTCTCCAGCAAGTGCATACACCCCATAGCAAGAAAAAAAAAAATTGACAACTTACCTGCTCATCAGGGAGAAGGGGTGTTTGTATCAGTAACTTCCCCTTCTCCATTCTGTGGTCAAACAATGAAGTTTCTGCTCTGCTGCACTGAACTTGTTCTCATTCCATTGACCGTGGCAAGAGAGTCGGGCAGAGCAGAACCCCTTGGGCCCCCAACCCATGTGAGTCAGTGACATTTTCACCATAATTTCAAAGTTACCCTGCTCTTCAATCGGTCATTTGCCACAAAATTCCCTTTTTCCTTTCTCAGCCTCTTGTCACCTGCACAATCAATACTTTGAATTCCCTTTATTCCACTTCCAGATTGGGAACATTAATTCACGAAAACCAAGAGTCTTTTTCTTCTTACTTCATTAGCTTTCTGAAGTGTATTCTCAAATTGCTTCCTCAGAAAGCATATATGGATGATTAATTTTCTGATTCCTGGAATATCTTTCATTTTATTTTTATATTTGATTGAACATTTAAGTTTAAGATTGTTTTCTTAAATTAATTCTATGTGGGGATTTCTCACCTTTTTGAGCGTAATTTCTTTTCTGCATTTTGTAGTTTTTTAAATCTTTGATCTTTGAAACTCTAAAATAATTGGTGTGATATAACTTTTTAGATTGTTCAGATCTAAAAATGCTTAAAAGGTCTTGTAAATATCCTTGGTTATTTCTCTGATTTTTGTGACCTCCTATTTTGTTTTCTTCTCCCGCCTCCTACACTGGAAATGCTACTAGTATAATTTTAAAGTACAGAAGATAATTTCTGTTTTCAACTATTTGTTATTTTGATCTGTGCATTGAGAAATTCTTCAGACTATAGCTTTCAACCAATATGTTAATTTAAAAAATTAAATCATATTTTTATTTTTCATAACTATTTTAATGTTTCAATTAATTTGTTTATATGTTTACATTTGTTATATGTTTAAATTTGATTTAATTTTTATTGTATGATTTCTTATTTACATTTAATCATTGGACAGTTCTAGAGCATACAATATGGTTTTTCAAAACATGCATGCAGTGCATGCCAATCAAGTCAAAGACATTTCCATATATGTCATCCTCACAGATACATTTCCATTTTTGTGCTTGTTAAATATTTTTTGTCCCCCTGAGTTTTCTTAAGGGTTTACTTTTTCTTTTAAATTTTTTTTTTTATGGCTGCAATACCTTCTTAATGACCTCTAAATTAAGAACTGTTTTTTGCCTTGTTTTGTTTAATTTTGTATATACCTTAAATTATGTTTCCTCCAAAGCAGTTTGCTTTAACTTTAGTGTATACTGTTGACTTTCTTATTGGCCTGAGTGTATTCAACTACTTTCGTGTTCAAAAAATAGACTTTCCTAGGCAGCTTATGTGAAATCTTTCACTGCGGTCTATGTAGTTTTTTTTTTTTTTTTTTTTTTTTTTTTTTTTTTTTTTTTTTTTTAGAAGGCTTTTCCTCTAAAAAAAAAAGTTAAATGGCTCCTGTATCTACATAAAATGAGATTATTGCAAAGGACGTTTTATTTTTTAAATTTTTTTATTTTTGGAGAGGTTTTTTGCTATAGGGCACGTGCGCTCCCCAGACAGACAGAGAGAGACATAGAGACAGAAAGCAGGAAATCACCCTCCAGGGGTGATGGCCACGCCGCAATCCCTTCTCCTCCATTTTCCTCTCAGGATCTTGGGCACGCAAGCACACATGCCCGGCGTGAGTTTAAGCCACCGGATCCGGGACTCGAACCACAGTCAACTACGTGGGAGTCCAGCGACATAGCCATTACACTAACTGCTGGTCCCAACAGAGGATGTTCTGTTGTCGGAGGCAGAGACTTAGCTAAAAAGATGTTCCTCCTGTCCCATATACAGCATGAGGAGGATTTTGTAGGGTCAATATTTGCCATTCTTCAGTTCTCCTAAGGAATTCTTTTCATTTCCTTATAGAATATTTTATTTTTGAAGCAAATTTCTGCACCCTGCAATAAAAAGAAAAAATAATGCTAGAATAAATGGCTCACTAGCACAGCTGCTTTAGAGACAGACCTTCAGCTGTGGGGTTGCCCCACATCTTTACTTACACCTTGAGAATAGCTGACTCCAACCCTGAGTCATCGATGCTATTCCTGGGAAGATGGCCTGCCATAGAGCACCCTCATGTGTGCTTTCAGTTCTTTTTTATCCACCAATATGCTGTCATAAACTTTCAATTTTCCAGTAATGTCACTGATATTTTTGATCCTCCTCTATTTTTCCTATTGAAACTTATCCTATTAATTATTTACATTTAAAAATACCCTGTTTGAACCTTAAGTATATCCATTCATCACTCAACTTAAAGATATAAAGACATACCAATACCTAATTAAAAAAATTTTTTTTTGCTATAGAGCACGTGTACTTGTACATGTGTGTGGTGGGGGTGGGAAGAGAAAACACTCCCAGCGGGGTGGTCACACAGCAGTCCCTTCTTCATTCTCTTCGGGATTTGGGGCACACACGTGCACGCACCCTACGTATTTTTCCAAGCTGCTAGGTCTGGGATGTAAATCATATAGTTAGCCATGTGGCATCCAACTGCCTTAACCACCACACCACTGACTGGTCCTCTCTAACCAGTTTTTATGAATTAGAGTGAGCTCATTTTCCTGGATTCACAAGGGATATTGGTTCAACTATAATAGGAGTATGATTACTCTTGGTGTATGTAAATCCAATGATTAAGGTAGCATTTCAAACTGAATTTACTGTGACAGTTTATTTATCCATTCATTCAACAAATATTTATGCCAGATACTACCATACGGCAGGCACCATTCAAAGTATTAAAGTTACAGCAATAATCAAAACAGATAGAAATTAAAGTATACTTTAATATTTCTACTTAGGTAAAATGAGCCTAATGTCATCTGCAAATAGAGATAATTTCATCTCTTCTTTTCCTGTTTCCATGCCTTTTATTTTATTCTCTTTTCTGATTGCATTGGCAAGGACTTCAGTACTATATTGAAAAGGAGTAGAGAAAGTGGGCATCCTTGTCTTGTACCAATTTTTAGCAGAAAAGCTTTCAGCTTTTCCCCATTCAGTATGATGTTATCTATGGGTTTTTCATAGATAGCTTTTATTGTGTTAAGGAATGACCTTTCTATACTGATTTTGCCAAGACTCTTGATCATGAAAGGATGTTGTATTTTATCAAATGCTTTTCCTGCCTCAATTGATATGATCATATGGTTTCTATCTTTCTGTTAATATGGTATATTATGTTTATGGTTTTGCATATGTCAAGACATCCTTGCATCCCTGGAATAAAGTGTACCTGGTTGTGATGTATAATATTTTTATATGTTTTTGGATGAAATTTGCTAGTATCTTATTGAGGATTTCTGCATCTATATTCATCAGAGATATTGATCTACAGGTTTCCTTCCTTGTCATGTCCTTGTCTGTTTTAAAGGTAAGGGTGAGAAAGGCTTCATAGAATGAATTTGGGAGAATCCCATCCTTTTGGATCTTTAGAAATAACTTGAGTAGAATGGGGGCTAACTCTTCTTTAAATGTTTGGTAGAAATCAGATGTGAAGCCACTAGGACCAGGGTTTTCTTTGTTGGGAGATTATTTATTACTGATTCAATCTCATGGCTTCTTATGGACATCTTCAGACTTTCTATGTCCTCCTGACTCAATCTTGATAGATTATATGTGTCTAGGAATTTGTCCATCTTATCCAGGTTTTCTTGTTTGTTAGTGTATAGTTGTTCATAGTATTCTCTAATGATTTTTTTCTATTATGTCTGTAGTTATATTGCCTGCTACATTGCAAATTTTAAAAAAAGAGTTATTTCATTTAACTCTATTTATTCATTAAAAAAAATTGTCCAGAGAAGGACAGAGTGAGAGGGAGAGAGAGAGGGAAAGTGAGAAAGCAAGCCCCAGGTCTGGGACTTGAACCGTGATCAGTCATGTGGGTGTCCAGTGCCCTTAAGCACCATGCCACCTACCACTCTCTTCATTATGAATTTTATTTACCTGGTTCCTTTCTCTTTTCTTCTTAATTAGTCTAGCTAGTGGTGTGTTGATTGTGATTATCTTTTCAAAAAACCATCTTTTACTTTAATTTATTTTCTGTATAGTTAATTTATTTTTCTATTTCATTTATTTCTGCTTGAATTTGCAGCTGACATGATTTTATATATAGAAGACCCAATGGTACCCATGAAAAATATCCTGGAAGTAATAAATATGTAAAGTTGCAAGATACAAAATCAACATACAGAAATCTATAGCATTTCTATATACGGACAGCAGGCAAACTAAGATAGAGGTGAAAAAATTAATTCCATTTACCATTGTAACAAAAAGTATGATACTTAGGAATAAATCTAACCAAAAAAGTTAAAGACCTCCACAAGGAAAACTATGAGAACCTAAAAAAGAAATTGAAAATGACACAAAAACGTGGAAGTACATCCCATATCCCTGGATTGGAAGAATTAATATAATCAAATGGCAATCCTACCCAAATAACTATACATATGTAACACAATCCCAATCAAAGTGTCAGAGACATTCTTCACAGATCTAGAAAAGACACTCATAAAATTTGTCTGGGATCATAAAAGATCCCATATTGCCAAAGCAATTCTGTGCAAGAAGAGTAGAGTGGGTGGCATCTCACTTCCTGACTCAAAAATATACTAGAGTTATGATAATCAAAACAGCATGGTATTGGCACAGAAACAGATAGGTGGACCAATGGAGCAGAATAAAAACCCCAGAAATAAACTCTCAAACATACAGCCAACTGATTTTTGACAAAGGGTTCCAGTCAATACAGTGAGAAAAGAAAAACCTCTTTAGCAAATGGTGTTGGAAAAACTGGATTTCAAATTGCAAAAAGATGAATCTGAACCTCTATCTGTAATCATTGACAAAAGTCAACTGAAAGTGAGTCAAAGATCTAAACCCAAGACCTCAAATTATAAAACTACTGCTGGAAAATACTGGGAAATTCTGGTAGAGATTGGGCTAGGCAAAGACTTCTTAAATAAGGCCCCCAAAGCACAGTCAATAATTCCAAAAGTAGACAAATGGGATTACATCAGAGTAAGAAATTTCTGCATGGTAAAAGACACAGTAATTAGTGTGAATTGACAGCCCTTAAAATTGGAAAATATTTGTGTAAACTGTGCTTCAGATAAGGGACTGATAACCAGGATATACAGAGAACTCAAGTGGTTTACCTATAAAAAGATGATCAACCCAATTAAAAGATGGGAGAATGACCTGAAAAACAACTCTCTAAGGAAGACATACAAATAGCCAAAAGGCATGTGAAAAAATGTTCAACATCCCTTATCATAAGGGAGATGCAGTTCAAAACCACAATGAGATACCACCTAACCCCAGTCAGAATGACAATATTGAAAAAAGAAACAAAAATGATAAGTGCCGACAGGGATGTGGTGAAAAGGGAACTCGTCTACATTGCTAGTGGGAATGTAAATTGGTCCAGCCACTATGTAGAACAATATGAAGATTCCTCAAAGACCTACAAATAGAACTGTCATATGATCCAAAATTCCACTCCTTGGTATCTACCCAAAAGCATAAGGATACTTAATTGGAAAAGTGCCTGCACATCTATGTTTATTGCAACATTATTCCCAATGCTAAGACATGGAACCAACCCAAATGTCCATGGATAGAAGAATGGATTGAAAAAGTGTGGCACGTATACTCTGTGGACTACTACTCAGCCATAAAAAATGACAAGACTGTAGCTTTTGACAGAAAGTGGATGAATATAGAAGATTTACTGCTGAGTGAAGCAAGCTATGAAGGCTATGAAGGAGAGACATCGTATGTCCCCATTTAATATATACCAACTATCCACACTCTATGGCTGAAACTGAATAACTAGAGGCTATAGAAACATGGAAAATGTTTATAGATACTAGATATCATGTGGGAAAAGGGTGGGAGAAGGAGGATAGCCTGAGGAAAGATAATAAGGAGAAAAATAAAGAAGCAAGACATTTATGGAACAAAGAAATGGGTTATCATCTGTTGATGATAACATGGATAGTATCCCCAACTGGAGTGGTGAGAACATGTTGGAACATTCACTTTACAAGCTAAGTGACATATGTGATTGAATGTATAAAAGAAATTAAAATAAAATAAAATAAAATAAATGAGCCTAGTGTACTTAAAATATCAACACGCTTGAAATGAAGTATAGCAAAATTGGAAAGGGATTGGCCAACATTGTTTCATCTATGAAAAGAATGTATTTGCAGGGAAGACTAAATTATCAGGGCAGGTTTTATCTATGTATAGATGTATAGCTATAACTTTGTTTAAAGGGATGTTTCACATGATAGATATAAAATACATGAGACCTCTCATCACATACAGCACTTAATAATGGGCTTCCCCTTTGTTATGCTAGATGGGGTCACTTTTTTTAACTGCTGTCACTTTAAAAAAAATGCAAGGTTTAGATTAACCATAATAAGCTTTTCTCCTTAAGGCAAGCTTTGATAAACTAATCCAGGCTCTCTGATCCTCCTTTTAAAATGTATTAATTTTCAGACTAACTCACTGTTCTACATTGGAGAGATAGTAAACACAGCAAGTAAATAAAAGAGATCTTGACTTTGAAGTGAGATAGCCTTGGGCACATATCCTCAAACTTCCACTTGCCAGCTATGTAAATTTAGGCAACTTTCATAACTTTTCTAAGCTTTGACTTATCTATAAAATTAGATTTAAAAAATACACAATTCCAATGTTTGCAGAGAGAACCAAATGATATAATGAAAGTCAAAGCTAGGTGTGTTCTAAATGTTCAATAAATGTTCACTATTAGTATTTTTTTCTATTGTTAATAACAGCTTCTCTAATTTTTCTACAAAATTTGCTGGTTTTATTTTACTCATTTTTCTATCTGTAGGTTACAGATAGAAAACTGTCCATTACCTTAAAAGTGTATTTTAGCTTCTAAAATGTGTAGTTTATTATAAATTATTTAATTCCAAAACCTTATCATAAAGAATTCTGCCATGAGAGATTTCCCGTACTAGTCTGAAGATTCATGGCCTGACTTTACCTATCTTGTCTCTTCTTCAGCTAAAAGGAAATTCCCAGAATTCTTAATTTACAAAGTATGTTGGTTCTGACTGGAAATATTCAATGTTTTCAATGGTCAACATGTTACTAAGTAAGCCAGAGAAGTTCTTCTTAACTTCATACTGTAGTTGAAACTCATAGTTCAGTTCAAATAACGGAGCTTTACTACCTTCGTTTGTGTCAGATGGATTGGGTTGTCAGAAAAGTCATGACACATTTTTGCACAGTGGCATGACTTTCTGACAACCCAACAGAATAAGAAAACCCAATATTAAACTCCATACAATGGTAAGAAGTAGTCAAAGAGAAGACAAGATAAATCAGTGAAACAAGACTAGGTTACATTGTGATAAGTATGTTTTGCTTACAATGACAAAGCCTTGTTCTCACATATGTGACAGCTCCATAGCAGGTTGGCAGTGACACTATTTATGTAGTATTCACTCAGGAACCTAGGCATTTGGCACAGTTTCTAAGCATTAATGGTCATGATGGCAAAAAAGAATAGGACAACATGTGGGCCCTTAAAGCTCCTGCCCAGGATTGACACATGGCGTTTCCATTTATATGTTATTGGTCACAGCAAGGTCATGCCTAATGTCAGTAGGAGAGTGAATAGTTATGAATAATGTTAGCTATCACACTGGACACAAAAATTCTTATCACCAAACTGCACACTAAAAATGATTAATATTCAATCACACATCACCTGTTACCTAATTCAAGTTATATCTAACTTTGAAGATATTGATATTAAATGTAACTGTATAGTTTTTCAATTCTATTTTGGTCACAATTTCTGTGGACACCAGATTAGACATTTTTTTAAAAATAGGAAAAAATGGAAATTCTAATATTCTTCAAGAAAAGAAAAAAATAATTTATTCTCAACAAATTATATCAGTTTAAATATTTGTCATTTATTTTTATTTCATAGAAACACAGATATGAAACTATCCTCTCTGGATTTTCCTTGACATATATCTGGGAACTACTGTGTACATCATAATCCTATTTCCTAGCTTTCTTAGTAATTCTATAGCTGGATACTTTATTTAATTTTGGGGAAGTATGCTTTGCTTTAGCAAATTGGATGATAAATTGATTTTCTCAAAAGTTAAGCTGATTTATCCCTCAATTAACTTTTTTTAATTATTGGAAATACCAAGTGCACCATCGAGGAATACTTTCCTAGTGAACAGTAAAATTTTACAATCATTATGTATTATTTATTCATTCTGACAAAACTAATACAGCTACTTAGGCACCACATTTTGGATTATATCTATTTATTTTTAGTCTAACTAATTTGAAAATCTAGAATTTTGCCAAGAGATACAAAGAGTCTACATGATGTTCATTTGAGAAACTGTAATACTCTGATGCTTTTATTAATTGGTTCAATTGGCTTTCTAATCATTCCATCTGGTTTTGCTGTAGGAGGTGTAGTTTGACGGTTTCTGAAATTGCCATATATTGCTGTGTTCCCACCTTGGAGGATAAGAGGTACAGAAGCCTTCCTTTCAAGTTTGGTCACTGTGTTCCAGCTACAATGACCTTTATGTTGTTTCACTCATCAACTCATGCCTGCCATGATTTTAACCTTGCTGTTTTCTATGTCTAAAAAATGGTATCAGCCTCTTCCTGTAGCTGAGATTTTTGTCTTAGTTATGTCTTAGAACACTTATTTTACTTACTCCGAATAATTTTCCTAGATCTAAAATAGCATTGCCCTCCTACCAAAACACACATACTTATCTCTATTAATCACCATCACAGAAATCTTTCCTTTTCTTTCTTCTTCTTCTTCTTTTTTCCAAATTTAGATTTTTGCCACAGGGCATGTATGCTCACTGGAGAGAGACAGAGAAAGAAAGTGAAAAGTCACCCCCAAAGGGGATGGCCACACCACAATCCTTCTCCTCCATTCCCTCTTGTCATTTTCGGCATGCACACATACATATTATGTGTTTTTAAAGCCACCAAGTCTGGGACTCAAACCATAGTCAGCCATATGGCACCCAGTGCTTTAACCACTATGCAAACAGCTAACTCTCCTTTTTGTTTTAATTCTGTGTAATTATTCAGTTTGGTTGTTTATTTATTTGTCTTATACTCTCTTCTACAATAATGTAAGTTTCATGATAACAAGACAGGTGTTTTGCCTTGTGGCTGTGTTTCCAGCTTATAGGACAGGACCAACAATAATTGCCGAGTGTTGGAAGAAGACAGAAGATAGATAGCAGTCCAATTTTAGGTTTATTAGAAGAGCCACTTGGTCTCCAAAGTTCCATTTATTACTTTATCAACTCCTGTTGTACAAAAACCCACTTGAGGTTTCAAATTCAAGAACACTTTGCTTGGAAAGACTACCATGCTGTACAAAGTCAGGATTAACATGTCAGTTGGCTATTTTCTTTTATCTAGGGAACATGTCATGATCATAATTTTGTTTTATTTTTTCTTATTCTATTGAAAAATTTCTTGATTTTTTTCTCAGACTTAGTGTTTACTCAGTCCTCTTTTTTATCTGTTTTTTTCTCTTATTTAAACTCAATATGCTTTCCATATAATGAATAATTATTCATAAAATTTAATTTAAGAGGCAGTTGGTGTGAAGGTTAAGGCACTGGATTCCACATAGCCAACCGCACAATTCAAGTCCTGGTCCCGGCAGCTTGAAAAACACACTGGGTGCATGTGTGTGCATACCCCAAATCCTGAGAGGACAATGGAGGCTAAAGGTATATGGCATGGCCACCCTCCTCCCCCTAACCCCTAGGGGTGCTTTCTCACCTCTTCCTCATTCCCTCTGTCTCTCTCTCCAGTGAACACATATGCCCTAAAGCAATTACAAAAACTTTTGTTCAATTGAACTAATTTTATACAAAATTTTATCTGCACTATGGAATTAAACAATTTCCTAAATGATTTTTTATGTATTTAGTCGTGTTTCACATTGTAAAATTAAAGAGTTTCTTTACATAAACTTTACACACATTTAAAATAATTTAAACCAAAGACCTTTATAATATTTCCATGTTTGTCCTACTCCTCTTGAGTCCTTTGTAGAATTGGTTATAATCACATATATTTAATTCAGTGCCAGTGATATCTCTAACAGTGAAAAAAGTAAATGACACACATGCCAAATAGTGATAATAAAAGTATAAGTTTTAAATTAACTGTGGTATATTCCTTGAATAAACTGTCTTGCAACAATTAAGTATGCTAATTGAAAAGAAGATATAACGTACAATTTTTGTATCGCAGTGAAAGAATTACTTTATATCAAAGTGAAAATGTGACAAAAATTATTTCTACATGATAGACTAAATCATATAAAATTAAGTGTGATGTAATGAGCAAGAACTAGAATAATTTGATAAAAAAGAAAAGGGTTCACACACTGAAATAAAGGAAGCAGAAAACTTTTGCTTTCTTTAATCTAATTGTTTCCATAGTTTATTGTTAATAATGTAGTAGTAGAAAGAAGAATAAAAGTATAAAATTATATTACAAACAAAATCCCAGTTAACATATTTTAAATGATATGTTTCCATTTTAATTAATTAGTTTTTTTATTTTTTTGGAGAGGTTTTTGCTATAGGGCGCGTGCGCTCGCCAGAGAGAGAGAGACAGAGAGATAGAAAGCGAGAAATCACCCCCCAGATGGGATGGCCACGCCGCAATCCCTTCTCCTCCATTGTCCTCACGGGATCTTGGGCACGGATGCACACGCGTCCGGTGTGAGTTTTAAGCCACCGGGTCTGGGACGCGAACCGCGGTCAACTACGTGGGAGTCCAGCGACATAGCCATTACGCTAACTGCTGGTTCCCTTAATTAATTAATTTTTTGAGAGATTTTTGCTAAAGGGGCATTTGCTTGCCAGAGAGACAGAGAGCAATAGAGAGACAGAAAGCAAGAAATCACCCCCAGGGGGTGGCCACATTGCTCTCTCTTCTCCTTCATTCTCCTTTTGGGATTTTGAGCACATAATGCCAGGCATGAGTTCCAGGCCACTGAGTCTGGGACTCGAACCACAGTCAACCATGTGAGAGTCCAGCACCTTAACCACTACACCACCTGCTGGCCCCTCTATTTTAATTTATTAAACAAATCAATGGCATCACTGCTACTGTTGTTTGGAAAATGTAAACACAATTCCTGACTTTTGGGAGCCTGAAATCTTCTGGAGGAATTAAAAACATATACACAAGCTATTTCTATTATCAGGAAGTAGAGAATTGATGTGAGCTGAAAAACAGAAATGGTTGGGAAGTACTGATGGGTCATAAAAGTCTTCAAAATGAAAGAAGAAATAAGTTCCTATTTTTTATAGAAGGGAGAGCTTACAAACTGTTTGCTCAGCAATGAAAATAATTTCACCATGTAATGCTATGAATGCTCCAATTAAATTAGTGCAATTTAATCCTAATTTTAACAGCTTTTCTTATTAATTATTTACCATAAGTAACTAGGTAGGCTTAATAAATCTTTTCACACCAGAAGGGGCATATTTGCTGTCTAGGGAAACTCCATTCTGTCAAGAATATATATAAATTTCGTTGCTATAGTAAATTGTATCAGATTTTCTTAGAATATATTCTATGGAAAGTGGTCCCATGAAACACCTGACCAAAATATTTGGGAAATGAAACGTAACTACATGATTTTCCTGCCAGAGATTCAACATACTCTTTGCGAATTAAAGGTAATGATACAGATATGCACAGCAAAATTAGTTATACTGAAATGAAGTCAGTACCTCTAATCCTTTAGAGTAATAGGTATTGTGTAGTTGCATCTCAGGCTTCATGTGTGAGTAGTAATCTAATGTGGTAGAAAAAATAAAGGGCTTGGGGTATAGACTACTTAGGCTCTGATTTCAGCTTGCCCTCCCCTGTGACCTCAGGGAAATTTTTTTCCTCAAAGTGAGATGATGATAGAAAGGCATGTAGACTATTTTATGAATAAGACATAAACATTATTTTATATATATATATATATATATATATATATATATATATATATATATATAGTACTTTAAGCAATGACTGGTATGGTACTTGGTAAGCGACATGGAAGTTATCATTATTAGAGTAGTTTTCTCTAGATTCGTAAGAGAAAGTTTTTAGGATAACAACAAATGTAATATGGAATTGCACTCACTGGTGTAAAACTTCTACTGGCTTTACCTGTTCTGTTTTACCGATGACTCTATCACCTGGACAGAAGCTTAGTTCTTCTTCTGCAGGCATTAGTTCCCAGCAGAACTTAGGAAGAAGAGCGGGATGACCAGACACACAATGTTTGAGATACCACTATTATATCCAGCTGACATATCCATTGGCCAGCAGGCTACGTTATGTGAGTTTCTCAACTGCAGGTTGCCTTTCACATTTTGATCTTTCTCCTAAAGATTCTGTAAAGTCTTATTTCATTTCTATTCCTGTACTTCACTTACATGTTAGTATACTCCAAGGTAGACTGAATAGGAAGATGTATGTTCCTGACTCTTATAATTTATCCTGCTCTTAATCATCTGTTCACAATGTGCTCCCATCTATACAAATTGTTCACCAGATTAGAAATTCCCCTATACTAGTGGTATAATTATAAAGCATGAAAATTTTGGAAAAGATGCCCAGAAGTATCTGATATAGTTAAAAATATAATCCTTGAGAATCTATAGAATGAGTCTAGCAACTACCATATGATTAGTTTTTCTTTTTAAAATCTATCTCACTTAATGTGTCCTGTTTTGCTTGACTTTTGGCCTTACTATATATCAAAGGGTATACTGGGATGTAGACTTCAAGACATATAGGTTTGGGGGCTGGCAGATGGCGTGGTGGTTGGAGTCGCTGGACTCCCACATGGCCGACCATGGTTCAAGTCCTGGACCGGGTGGCTTGCTTTATCTCTTCCCCTTTCTCTCTCTCTCTCTCTATCTCTCTCTGGTCAAATAAAAAAAAATGATAACAAATGGAATTAAATAAATAAATAATTCTTTAAAAAAAAACATATAGGTTTGGTCTATATATTATTTCCACTTTTTTTGCATACAGAACTTTATAATACTGACTGAGCATCTCTTATCCCAAAATCTGAAAACCAGTATGTTCTAAACTCTGAAACTTTTGAGCATTAATATGGTGCCACAAAATTGCACACCTACTTCATGGGGTTGCAGTCAATACAGGTGCAGAACACAAAATATTCAGCATCCCCAAGGTGGGTGGTGACCCTTCCAGTCTCCTTCCATTGTGATATATTTTTCCTACAAATACCCACATTCCCCCACACAAGCTCTTTCACACCGGGTAACAAAATGGGACACATGCAGGCCTGACACATGGGGCCAAAACCTACATGCATCACTCATTGTGGTTTCCTGCTCTTCTTTGCTCTATGGTGTAAAGAGATTGTTAAAAACATCAACAGGCTTACACATATCTCTATGGGTAACAATATTTTTTTTTTTTAAAGAAGCATTTAAATTTTTAGTACAGAAAGTTAAGCAGTTGAAGAAACTGAAATGTCTTATAGAAGAGGATGGTGTTGGAGTGATTACCATATATGATCTAAAGAAATAGAAGGATAACTATTGAAGTTCTATGCTGAAAGTGATATGCAGAAGTTAATGAAAAGTAGAAAGGAACTTATAAAACTAAAAATGAGAATCTAGATCATGTATGGAAAGAGTAGATCCATCCGTGTTGTAGTGAACACAGGTATGTTAATTGTGAAACAAGCAAAGATCTGCCAAGGTGAGCCAAAAATTCATGGGGTTTGTGAATACCCAATAGGCTGGCTGCACAAATTTAAGGAAGTACATAGCATTGAATTTTTAAAAGATTTGTGGGGACAAAACATTTACTTATTATGAAGCTGCAAAGAGATTCATCGGCAAGTTTGCCAAGATCATTGCTGATGAAAACCTAACACCCAAACAAGTCAATAATACTGAAGCAACATCACTGTTTTGGAGTTACTGCTTCAGACTCTGATTACAGCTGGTGAGACAGCCCAATTGAAACTAAGAATGTCAAGGAATGAGTTATTCTGCTTGGGTATGCTGAAACACATGTTTTATTTTTATTAAAAATTTGTTGGAGAGCTCTTACGTTTTTTGGAGAGAGAGAGGGAGAGAAGGATAGTGAGAAAGCAACCCCCTCTCTCCCATGGGAGATAATCATGCTGTAATCCATTCCCCATCTCCCTCTTTCCTTTCAAGATTTTGGACAGGCACATGCATGCATCCCAGGTGTTTTTCAATCTGTGGGGTTCAGGACTTGAACTACAGTCAGCCATCTGAGATCCAGATGCCTTAACCACCATGCCATTGGCTAGTCCCATTCATTCTGTTTTAAAGGAGTAATTTTTTTTTAACTAGTCCATTATTGTGCTAACAAAATGGCATATATAACCAAGGAATGTTTTCTGATCGGTTTCAGAAACTTTTTATACCAGAAACTCTTGCTTAAAGTAGGGAAGCTAGACTGGATGAACATAAGATTTTGTTATTCCCTGACAACTGTTCTGTTCATACTCCAGATGAAATTCTCATCAAAATAACATTTATGTCATGTGCTTTCTCCCAAATGTGAATTCCCTAGCTCAGCCATGTGACTAGGATATCCTTAGACACAAAAATTAGGCTCATGATCTTGGAAGAAACATGTAGAAGAGCCATCTTACAGAATGCCTCCTTACCCCTAGTGGACCCGGTTTCTGGTTTCTCAATTGTTTCTGATGGTTCTTCTCACCTAAAGGAAAAAAATAAGTTTACAGTAACGTTTTAACCAAAACACAGTATGCTAGGTGGAGTCTGACAGGCTGTTGGTGTTGTGTGTATCCGCTGCTGTTTAACAGCTGCCACAGCAACCCTGGTGCTGCTGCTGTGCTGCTCGGTCACCACAGACACACTATTTTTTACTGTATGAATTTTGGGTCATCAGAAAAGTCATGACATGCTTTTTTTTAATTGAATATAAAAATGGTTATGACTTTCCTGATAACTCAATAGTATGTTATGTCTTTCACTGTTAAGTATTTATGTGTGAATAACTGAAAGAAAATGATCACTTATTTGAGGCATTTAAGTTCAGAGTCAAGAAGAGTGATGATGCCAAAGATATACAAATAGTCCACATGAGGGGTGGAAATAGTAACACCATTGCTCTCCGATGGTTCAGGGTACACAAACTTTGTTTCATGTACAAAATTATCGACAATTTTTTTAAGAAAAATTTTTGTTATAAGGCCAGTGTGCTCACTAGAGAGACAGAGAGACAGAAAGAGAGAAATCAGCCCCCCATGGGGAATGGCCATGCTGCAATCTCTTCTTCTCCATTCTCCTCTCAGGACTTTGGGGATGCACACATATGTGCCTGGCATGAGTTTTAAGCCACCAGATCTGGAACTCAAACTGCAATTAGCCACGTGGGATTCCAGAGGTGTAACCATCACATCATCTATTGGTCACAATAATCAATCATTTTATATAAAATTACCTTCAGTAGGCCAGCCAGTGGCATGGTTGTTGAAGTGGCTGGATCCCACATGATCAACTGCAGAATTTTAGTCCCAGACCCAGCAGCTTGCAAAACATGCTGGATGTGTGCATGAGTGTCTAAAATACCCAAAGGAGGGAGAAATGGAGGAGAAAGGGTTGCAGTATGACCATCCCCATGGGGGTGCTTTCTCACTTTGTCTCTCTCTCTTTCTCCTCACTGAATGCATGTTCCCTAGAGCAAAATTTAAAAAACTGAAACACCCCAAAAGCAAAAATAAAATAAAATTCATCACCTTCAGACTATGCATGTAAGTTATATATTATAAATGCTTAATCTTTGTTTAGACTTGGGTCCCATTCCCAAGATATTCCATTATGTATATGCATATATCCCCAAATAGGAGAAAATCTGAAATCTAGATTTGGATAAGGGATACTCAATCTGCATTTTATTAGACCTCAATTTTCTCAACTTGAAAATAAGGACAGATCCCATGCATTATAACCACAGGGAGATATAAAGATTGTGTGAGAGATATGAATACAAATATTCAACAAATAGCACATGTCATAGACACAAAAAATGAAAAGTTATCAGCTGATGATATTGTATATGGTAATGTCTTTGATCATATTCATACTTGATCATATTCATACTGGGCAAAAAACATGTCATACACTATAAAGATGTACAATGATTCAATGTAAAAGAAATATTCTACATATATAAAATTAAATTTATTTTACCAAATCATTATCATTATTTGTATTAGAAATAGTGGCCTTTAAGTTTTTTTTGTTTTTTTTTCTTTTTTTGGAGAGGTTTTTGCTATAGGGCGCGTGCGCTCGCCAGACAGACAGAGAGAGACAGAGAGATAGAAAGCAGGAAATCACCCCCCAGGGGGGATGGCCACGCCGCAATCCCTTCTCCTCCATTCTCCTCTCGGGATCTTGGGCACGCACGCACACGCGCCCGGCGTGAGTTTAAGCCGCCGGGTCCGGGACTCGAACCGCGGTCGACTACGTGGGAGTCCAGCGACATAGCCATTACGCTAACTGCTGGTCCCAAAGTGGCCTTTAAGTTTTAACGTTTGGTGTTTAATTAATGTTTCAGCTGACACAAATCGAATGAACTGTTATGAACAAGAAGACCAAGGGTAGCTCCCTATCAAGTTCTTTATCAATGGCCACTGAAGTGATAATAGAAGGCATGCTCTAAATAATTGATAAAAATAATTGCTGTTTGCTTTATCTAACCACAGAACAAATAATCAAGTCATCTTAGTGTCTATTTTCAATGCTCATTCTTGAACATTGTCACCCAGTCACTTATGTGAGGCACACATCAGTCATGACACTGGCCACACTAACATACATTTGGGACTCAGAGATTTAGGCTCTTTGTTCATTTCCAAGTTGTCATTAATATTTTGACAGAACTTCTTGCCTTGGGTTAGTTCTTCCAATACAGCAGAGAATTGCCAAAACAACTCTTGGAAAACAAACAATATATCGGTGATTTTTCAGTTGGGCAGCTCCTGACAGTCTCTTAGAAGCATGAAGAAAGTCAACATTTGGAGATCTGTGACATAAACTGAAGCATATCATTGCCCCAAGAGATAAGAAACTTTATACGGCAGAAATGGAATCCAGTCACTGGCAATATCAGCAAGAAGCACTCTGTCACTTTTTTGTTATAATTTCATGTGACAACCTCTAAGGACTTTCAGTATATGTCATATTTCAAGACTGCAAATAATTTGTTAACCTTAATCAAAAAAGTTGAAAAGTGTTTTCTCTATCGAATGCCAAGTCGTATCCAAAAGAAAAAAAAAAAAAAACATTGCTTGAAGCTTTGTTTGAAAATAAAATTATTCATTCTGAAATAACATTGAAATTTATAGCATAATAAGGGAATTCCCTGCAGAATTCTTCTCATCATAATACTGACAAGGCAACATTACTGGTGACACAGTAGAAATAAGTAATTCACTAGCAAGTCACAATATCTTTTTCCTAATTTAGTTGCTGAGTTCTATCTAAAAGAGACAGTACATATTGTTTGTGAAAGTCACTCTTAGTACAAATTTCATGAAAAAAAGCATAAAGGATTTACATGCAATGACTGTTAAAATTGACAAGTCACTCACAATATAGTTAGTATAAGAAAACTTACTTTTTGAGTACCATAACTACTAGCTTATGTTAATTATAGTCCACCTTTTTTCAATGGAGAAAAGCATAATACAATACCTGACTGTTGCACCAAAAAAAAAAAAAAAAACAAAAAACTTAAAGTACAACCAGTCTTCCAAATATTTTATACCATGGGTATATACTGTTTGTGACCAGATAAAGACTTATGTCATTTTTTTTTTAATTTCTGAAAAGGCACTTATGTTCACTGGAGAGAGACAAAGAGAGAGAGTTAGTAAACACACTCCTTGGAAATTGGTCACACCACAATCCCTTCTCCTCCATTTCTACTTCTTTTGGGATTTTGGACATGCACATATACCCAGCATGTTTTTCAAGCTGCTAGAACTGCACAGTCATGGGATCCAGCCACTTTAACTACTAAACCACTGGCTGGGCCAATAAATATTATTATTATTATTATTTTTTGATGTTTCAATCCATGGCTGATATTGTGTTTTTTTTTTTTAAATTTTTATTTATTTATTTATTTATTTATTTATTTATTTATTTATTTTCATTTCATTTTCTTCCATACCTTCAATCACATTATTATTTGTCTTACAAAATGGATATTTCAACAGGTGAACATTTCTCCCTAGTACTGTTGATAAAACTACAAAATATCTTTTTTAAAGGACATTATCTCTTTGATAGCAAACATTATTTGCATACCTCGAGGATTTCTTCTAGTCATAGTTTAGTTAGTGAAAACTTGCATCTCATGAAGTATCTATTTCTCTAGGTCAAAAATCTAACAAATATGGGACCAGCAGTTAACGCTAACTAATATAGCTAATGGCTATGTCGCTGAATTCCCATGTAGTCAACCTTGGTTCGAGTCCCAGACCAAGTGGCTTAAACTCACGCAGGGCACCTGTGCATGCATGCCCAAGATCCCAAGAGGAGAATGGAGGAGAAGGGACTGTGGCGTGGCCATCCCCCCTGGGGGGTGATTTCTCTCTTTCTATCTCTCTGTCTCTCTCTGTCTTTCTGGCAAGCACACATGCCCTATAGCAAAAACCTCTCCCAGGGACCAGCAGTTGGTGTAGTGGCAATGTCACTGGACTCCCACGTAGTCGACCACGGTTCGCATCCCAGACCCTGTGGCTTAAAACTCACGCCGGGCACGTGTGCGTGTGTGCCCAAGATCCCAAGAGGAGAATGGAGGAGAAGGGATTGCAGTGTGGCCATCCCCCCTGGGGGGTGATTTCCTGCTTTCTATCTCTCTGTCTCTCTCTGTCTGTCTGGCGAGCACACGCACCGCTATAGCGAAAAACTCTCCCCCCCCAAAAAAAAAACCTCTCCCCAAAACAAAAACAAATTCAAAAGCAAACAAAATCTAACAAATTTATGTACACTTGTGTGTACATACGCACACACACACACACACACACACATATTTCAAACAATATATCTTTAAAGAACAGACTCAATATCTTGTTGCTTCTTATCATTAAATGCAATATGAAAGATCCATCAGTCAGGGTTCAGTTACAGAGAAAAGAATTCATTCTAGTTAGTATCAACAGAAAGGAATTTATTTCCTTGTTCTGAATAAACAAAGGAATTATTGAGAGAAGTGAAATAATAGACTCTCTGGTGAATTTCCTGGGTAGACTAACAAGGTAGACTAATAGGACTAGCCACCTTCCTTGTCAAATTAAGGTAGCCTTTGAACCTGCAGTTGGCATAATGGCTATGTTGCTGGACTCCCATGCAGTTGACCACGATTTGAGTCTCGGACCCGGTGGCTTAAACTCACTCCAGGCGTGTGTGCGTGCGTGCCCAAGATCCCAAGAGGAGAATGGACAAGAGGTTGCAGTGTGGCCATCCCCCCTGGGAAGTGATTTCTCGCTTTCTGTCTGTCTGTCTCTGTCTTTCTGGCAAGTACATGTGCCCTATCTTCTCCCAATTGAAAAAAAAAAAAGAATTAAGATGGCCACACTACAGCTTCTGGGTGCAGAACCTCCGCCTCAGCTGTGGGCAGAAACTCTCCACCAGCCAAATGGAGAATGTGCTCTAGGAAGAACATACTATACTTAAATCTTTGTTTGGAACTTTCTAAGAAAAAAATAGCTCTGAACAACCAATATTATGTGGATATTTGATTCTGCCATTTTGAAATAAAACCATAATCTGGCAATTAACAGTATAACCAAGAATCACCACTGCCATATTTTGTTGCTGAAAGGTTGTGTGACAACTTCTAAGGGACGTTTGTTGTTTGTCATATTTCAAGTGCGTTAATTTTCCAGTGTTTAATCATGAGACCAGAAGAGTGTCCCCTCAGCCTGCTTTATCCACTCAAGAGAAATGGGCTTTGCTTGAAGGCTTGTTTTGCTTGGAAATCAAGTTATCGATTCTATGCAAATAGTCATTAAACGTATTCTAGATCTTAACAATGTTCATCCTTACATGAACCACGAGCCACATTTGTATGGTAAATTTTGAGTACTGTTGAGATTTCTTCTGATAATTTTTGATTACTGGTTAGATTTCTTGTGGTTACATGAAATAAGCCATCTTTTTTCCAAAAGCAAATGTAGTATTTGAAATCACTTATGTTTTCTATAATAGGTCTATTCCTTCTGTTCTTACCTTTATCTTTTATGATATCCAGGTTTTCTTACATTCCTATCACCTTCTTTTAGCTGTGCTCTAGTTCTTAACAGTTGTTTTTATAAAAGAATCATTTTGGGGCTCAGCAGGTGGCATAGTGGTTAAGACACTAGAGTCCAACATATTCAACCATGGTTCAAGTCCCATACCCAGTGGCTTGGAATTCAGGCCAGGTGCATGTGCATGCATGCCCCAAAATCCTGAGAGGAGAATGGAGGAGAAGAGATTACAACGTGGCCATCTTTCCTGGGGAGTGATTTCTCTCTCTCTCTCTCTCTCTCTCTCTCTCTCTCTCTCTCTCTCTCTGTCTCCCTGGCAAACATGTGCCTGATAGCAAAAATCTGTCCAAAAGAAAAAAAGAAAAAAAAATATTGTATGGAATGTAGTATTCTAGAAAGGATTAGAAAAAACTAACAAAAATACTATGGGTACATTATAATTCTTTATTGTGATTCTTTCTGCTTATTGACAAAAGGCCCCAAATAAAATCCTGACACTACTTTTATTGTCTTATAATTTGTCTTTCATACCCATTCTTATTTACTAAATTTTTCTATTTTTAAAAAACTAAAAACCAAATACCTTGTGATGTTACCTGTCATGCTTCTACCTTTTCTAGCTTCTTGTTAAACAGGTACCCTTCTTGAGCTGAATCTGAGATTCTGAAATTCCTCAGATATTTTCCTATTTCCTCCTTGCTGTTCACTTTGGCCTCTCTCACAAAGCAATCTCATGGTCTCTTCCATAACTTGTTTACAATTTAGCCCATAGTTCTACAATTTTCATTTTAAGTCATATGCATTCAATATGAATGAATGTTGACAGCTAAACATAGCTAGGCCAAATACGAAATTATTATCTTTTCCCGAACACTTGTTCTCCTTGTCTCCGTTTTTGGTAATCAGCACTACCACACATTTTCTTCAGCCAGCAGTAGTGCCTGAAGAGTTGTGTAATCTATAGAATCTTTTTCTAATCAGCTGCAATGGTGTTCACTTCCCTCCTTAATGACACATCTTCTCTCGTCTGAGTTTGAATGTTTTTTTTTCATTATTCATGATAAAGCATATATGCATGATGAAAGAGAGAGAGAGAGAAGTATCCTCAACAGTCTGGTCATGCTATGATCCCCTCCCTTCTGTCTTCTAGTCCGTTGGATCCTGGCATGCATGCCCATTCCTGGTGTGTGGCCAGTGGACCAGGGTGACTGAACCACGGTTACCATGTGGGATCCAGCTGCTCTAGAGTAGTACATTACCACTGCACCACAGAGCTGGCCTTCCGACCCTTTATAATGGAGCTCTCATAGCTATCTTATTGTTTCTAATCAAATCTTTCCGTAGCTTCTGATTATTCCCAGAAAATTAAATTCTTCTTCTGGTTAATCATTTCTTGTAATGCCTCATGAGTCCATTTCAGCTTGATATATCAACTAGATTGGATTTCTTTTAATGTCTCAACCATGCAGGTCCTGAGGCTTTCAAACAAGTCATGCTGATTTCTATTCCCTAGCCATCACCTAACACTCTGTTTAACCAACTATCTTCTATTTAGGCTTTCCACACCCCTTTAAATGTCATTAATTCAAGGAAATGTTTCCTACTCCTTTGACTGAGTTAGTGGTATAACTGCTTTTGAAAAATGTGTACAAACTACCCTACCCCCATTCTCTATCCTCCCATCAAGATGTAGGGTCTGTTAGTGTTTTCATCCCATACAGTGTAGTTTAGATTTTAGGTCTGGCTGCTGCTTTTCCCTCTTTTAGAAGCCACTCGCCTTGCTATGTGGGGAGATCCCAGCAACCATGTAGAGAGGCTCATACAAGGGAGACGGAGCTTTCTTGAGGTCTCACCTCACAGCCAAATATCAGCCCTGTGAATGAGTCATCCTGAAACGAGATCATTCAGCCCAGGTCGAGATGCTCAGCTGACACCCTGCCCTTGTCCAGCCCTCCCTAAACTGAACATTTGTGAGCATGCTACCGAATGCTTCTTTAAGGGGCTAAATTTTAGATATTTTATTCTGTTGTCTATGTGTTTTTTGTTTAACACAGCAATTGATAACTGAAATAGATTTTTCATTATTCATATACCCATAACTATTTAATATTTTATGCCATAAATGCCATTTATAAAGCAAAGATAGTCTTTCATTTAGTCACTACCTTAACTTTAGTATGGAGGGTAATGTCTAATATGTAATAGACACTCAATAAATATTGATTAACTCTCCATGAGTGTCAGTTTTCATTGAAAAATAAAGTTTAGACTTCCCTAAGCCTCACAAATGTATTTTTTTCTCTGAATGTCTGAGCATATCTGTTCTTTTATAACTTAATATATATTGTGATTCCAAATGAGTTTGTTTTTGTGTATTCTCTATTTTTAGAGCATAATCTCACTAGAATTTTAAAAGGATGATTCTTCAGTGTTTATATTGTATAAGAAACATATTGTAGGCAAATGATAAGTTGAAATATTTTCTATATTGCTTATTATAATATGTGATGCTGAAATATTCTAAGAGCAAGGCAGATGGTCACATTAGATAGTTAATAAGAGAGCTCAATGATTTGGAATTGAGAAGAATCTTACATAATTTTTAGCAGACCCATAAAACCCTTGCTGAAATAATATACATAAATCTCATATTCGAGTAATATGCTATTGGATGAGTATATACATGGAAGCTACTGAGATTATATGAAAATAAAAAATACATAGGACAATTACAAAACTAACTGGAGTTGAAGGGGAAAGGAGTGAAGTCCACATAAAACTGTAGGAGAACAATAAACCAAATAACCAACCAAAATGATAGAATGCATATGTGTGTACATATATATGCATATGTATGTGTGTCTATGTATAATTCACAAGGAAAAACATTGAGAAAAATGTTTGCAAAGCACATTCTAAGAAAAATGTTATCACTAAGATATCAAGATGTCATTAATGATATCATTGCCAGAGACTTGTAAACAAACACATTTTACTTTCATTTAATCTTTAAAATAGGTTTAAAAACTAACTTGTAAAAGCAACTAGATATTTAAGATTTAGAAACTTAAGCTTGGAGACCAGCAGGTTGTGTGGTGGTTAGGTCACTGGGCTCCACATCGTCGGCCATAGTTCGAGTCACAGACGTGGCAGCTTGCTTTCTTACTCTCTCTCTTTCTTTCTTTCTCTGATGAGCACATATGCCCCATAGCAAGTTAAGGAAATAATAATAATAATAAATAATTTTTTTAAGAAAGAGAAAGAAACTTAAGCTTAAAACATTCCTAACATAGTGAGGCCATACAAACATATACTGTGATTTTATTGTTGTTTTATCCAGGGCATTAATTTTTAGATGAAATGTGAATTCATTTCTGGCATATATGTGCTTGTGTTTTCTGAATTTCCATATTTTTATATAGAAATTTGAGAGACTTGCTAGTTGATAATAAGCGTGGGAGGAATTCCTGTGGACAAGCCATGTAGAAGTAATCTCTGTGATAAGTTGGAAATGAAAATCTGAAATGAACTTTTCTAGGGTATAATTTTAAAGCCTCAGATTTGGAATTTTTCATCTATAAAAAGAGACTATTGAAATATCTCAAATTGATGTTATTAAATCTTTTTATAGAATATCTTCAAATGTTTCTGCTACCTCTTAAAGATGTTTCATGAGGTAATAAATTTGTAGGGCAGTTTAGGGTAATGTCATGACCCATTTACATAAATTGTTATATCTAGACAGATTTAGAATAAATCATAAATAATCATGGTCCTTAAGTTTCAGAAAATTAAAATAATAAAAAGAGCTATAAAATCAATAAAATGTTAATATAAAATTTTAAAAATGATATTCTAGAATGTTTAATTGTGAATATGTGAATATAAATGTACCACAATCCCTAATCTGAAGAGTATATCATTAAATTAGATGTACTAGCCAAAAGATCAGGGTAAGAAATCTTATCTATCTAAAGAAGACATCTATCGGTTTAAAATTAAAAGCGAAATTACATATCTGTTGTGTGTTTCAGATGTATAATCAACTATTATTGTCCAAGATCAAGGGAAAAAAAAAACTGCAGAAAATGCAATCGAACTCAATCTTTAACTCAAGCTCAAGGGAAATACTTGGGCTTATAATTCAATCCTGTTTAATGACTATAAGATTTAGGCAATTTTCTGAGTTTCTAATAGATTGTTTTATTATGACATTTCTTTCTATCTGCCTTTATAGAAAATATGAGACTACAATGAGAAAAAAATAGATGTGAAAGAGGAAATGAGCTACACAATTAAGCAGTAATAAGTTAGAAGTGCTACCTGCTGTGTTGATTGTCTATCCTCACATTTTATAGCACTTACTGCCTCGGCTTCTGTTTCCAACCACAAGGACTTTTACAACAATCTTGTGATCTTTCAGCTAAGTTACACTGCCTTACTAGCAAGTTTTGAAGATACTATTTATTCCTTCACTGAAGATACTCTTTTGACTTCTGGGTTCCATGCATAATTACTGCATCCCTCTTTGCTTAATTTTGTTATATTCATGTTCAGATTCCAGCTCAGGCTTTTTTTTTTTTTTTAGAGACTTTGCTAGAGGATGTATGTGCTTGCCCGAGAGGCAGGGAGAGATAGAAAGAGAGAAAGGGATAAATTACACACACACCCCCCCCCCCCCCAGGGCGGATGGCCACATTATAATCCCTTTTCTATTCTTCTCTCAGGATTTTGAACACATATACACTCATACCTGATGTGAGTTTCAGGCCTATAGGTCCAGGACTCAAACTATGGTTGGCCATGTGGTAGTCTAGCTTCTTAACCATTATGCCACCTGCTGGCCCCAGGTATGTCTTAATCAGACTAGCTTTCCTTAAGCTATAGTACAACTTGTTCCTGCTTTCCCTACTCTCGCCTTGCCTAAAAGTGTCCTCAAGATGTCTGTCATAAACTTTTCTAGCCATCTTACTTTGCTTTCAGAACACTTGCCATAGTTTTGTTTCTACATTCATTTGTAACTATGTGATTGATATTGGCAGCCTCATGTTAGTGTTTATTAATCATGGCACCAGAGCTTAATGCAGAAACAGGAAAATAATAACTAATAATTTAATCTAGTAGATAACAACTCAGATTTCAATTTATCTTTCTGTTTTAGGTTTTTCTTAAAATATAAGACTTTCTTGACCTTCCTATTTTAAATTGTATCATGTCTATAACTTAGCAACCAGCTCAGGAAAACAGCCTAACATGTATGATTTGGGCTTATACGTAGGTTTCCAAGTGTGGGAGTACAGCAAGTGTTTCAGGCCAAGATGGTTTAATTTAACACCACATAGCCTTAAATAAATTGTTTAATCTCTTTAAACTCCAATTTTTTCAACTGTAAAACCGAAAGAGGATCATCATATAATAGTCTCTACACAATAGGGTTGCTATGAAGATTACAAGAGACAAGACATGTACATTGTCTACATAGTGTTTGGTATTCAGCAAGTAGTCAATAAATCTCAGTGGTGTCGTTACCAAAATGATGATACCCAAGTGGGAAAACACCTCCAAAAATGTGATAAAGTACAGGCAGTGATGCAGTTGCTCTAGGGGTTCTTGATAGAGTCATACCGTTTCCTTGACACAACATGACTCTATACACACTGCCCTTGATAATTTCTGCCGATAGAGCTAAAATCGATATTTACTGGTTTATACTGTGTGAAAAACTCTCACCAATTTGCTGAGAATGAGGATACTAAACCATTTCAAAGGACTGTCTTCTTCCAAAGCTTTTATATAAAGAACCATAATCCAAGACAATATGTAAAACACGACCTGAAAATTTTAACAAAATAACTGTTATAGGACTATAGTGATTAAAGAGTTTATCTGTTGCTGTGTTAATCTGGAAATTTATATAGAAGTGTTGAATATAAATAATATGTATTATATATATCTTAAATATTTTTTTATTGCCAGAGGGCATCTGTGTTCACTGAAAAGACAGAGAGGGAGCAAGATGGAGAGGGAGAAAGCATCTCCCAGTGGGGCAGGGTTACACCACAATCCCTTCACCTCTGTTTCTCCATCTTGTTGGGATTTGGGGCATTCACACACACACACACACACACACACACACACACACACATATGTCCAGTTGTTTTTTAAGCTGCTAGGATGGGAATTCAGCTGTGGTTATTCATTTGGGATCTGGCTCCCTTAACTACTAGGCTATGGAGCAAGCCCAATTTTTTTTTAAGTTTATATATTTATTTCCTCCAGAAGCAAGAGGAAAGAGAATGAAAGAGAGAAATGCAGTTAGCCCCAGATCATAGACATGTGTATGCCCAACATACTCAGAGAGGTTTCTGGATCCACACTTGGAACCTTTCCATGTGGATCACCCACGGTGCCATTTTCTGGCCCCTACATTTTCTTACAAAGGTTATTTATTTATTTATTTATTTATTTATTTATTCCATGCCCTAGAGAGAGAGGGGGCTCTATACCACAGAGTCTCATGCCATGATCCACCCCCCAGCCTCTGGCCATTAAAAAGGACATGTGTGTAGTAGCCTAGCATAAACAGGGTGACCTTCAGATGTGAACGGAGGACCTTCACATGTAACCGCAGCATCCTGAAGCTGTGTGTCACAGCGACATACCATGGCTGACTGGAGTATTGCGCCTTTTTTTTTTTTTTTTTTTTTTTTCCATTTTTGCCAGAGGATGCATGCACTTGCAAGAGGGGGAGAGAAAGTGAGAAAGCCTATATCATGGGGAATCGTCACAGGGCAATCCCCTTTTTTTCTATTTCTCTATTCTTTTGGGACTTTGACCACATAGACATATGGCATGTTTCTTAAGCCAGTGAATCTGGGACTCAAACTGTGCCATTGGCCATATGGGATCCAGCTGTTTAACAACCATGCCACTGGCTGGCACCAGAGGGTTGGATTTTTACTTCAACCTTGACAGAGGGTCTAGGGAATTCTGCAGAAATGAACTCTTATTAAATTATAAAAATTAATGACACTCTTCTTCTCCACAAAATGAAAAAGGAGAGTTCAACATAATTTTTACTTTACAGGCACACTATTTGAGTATTAAGTGCAGCATTCTCATGCAAGACAAATTCACTTTTACAGCCAATATTCAACAATTTTGTTAATTATAATTACTTGACAGAAATTCATTTTCACATAGCAAATATTTGCATTTTTTAAGATTTTTTTCACTTTCAAGCCTCTAAATGCACTAGAAAAATGCCTTCTATTTTATTACTATTTTGTTATCAATTAAAATATATAAATTAGGGGTTTTTCATTAGAACTTCAATGATTTGTACACTTGACATTACAGTGCTTGAAAATGATTTATTTCTCTAGTTAAATATCTCCTCTACATTCTTTATATCAGTCATACATTCAGCTAACTCTTATCCAGCAATAATATGAGGATAAAGAAATGTAGCTCTCATGAAATACAATAAATTCTGAATTGACAATATTTGTATTTTTGAATTTGGTATTTCTACATCTGATTAATATTTTACATTAGTTATAATATAGCCAATCAGAATATCTCCACTTTTGTTTCTTAAAAACAAATAAGAGCAAAATCATATTCTAATGGAATAAAATCAAGCAGTTATCAAAATTGATCATTTTCATCTAAAATAGCTCGTTCTCAGTTTATGTACAAAGATTGCAAAGGCAACAGCCACGGCAACATAGAACTTGGAAGAGCTTTGTCATTTGGTATATGTCAGAAATAGAAGCTAATTTTAACAGAGACAAATCAGGCCAGTTTTAGAGAAGCCTTTCTAGTCAACAGTGCTGGAAACCTGTGAACTCAAGCATCCCCAAGATGACTTTGTGCTATACATTTTAAGAGGCAGCATCCATCAACTTCCAAGGAAGCCCTTATTCCATCTGATTTCATGAGCATGTCCTAATTACCATACTGATGTCCTCAGCCAGCCGTGATCCAGGCTACAACTCCCTAGGGACTCATACCAAGCACCTGAGTGACCCCATGCGTGAAGTTAGTTTTATTTGGGAAGATTTATTGTCTCTTCTTTGGGTCTAAATGACAGTGCTTTTAATCTCAACTTTGCTACTTGTCAGACACAAAGTTTTTGGATTTATTTTCTATTCACGTGCTTTCTGTTTTATTTTACTATTTTTAGAATTCTTTTTTTGCAAAAAAAAGGATGAAATAAATCACGTCCTTCATTGAGGACATGAGGAATTAAGATATTTATCTGTGTATTCTTCAAGTACTACTGAGATAAATATGTGATTATAGCTTTTTAAAAAATTCAATAAAGTAATAGTCTATCAAAATTTAAAAATTTTTGTAACTAACTTTTCACAAAGCAATGCTATTCTAGAGACATTAGCCCAAAGGAAAAAACATTATTATGAAAATTACATGCAAAAACACGTTAGTTGGGGTTATATTTGTAATGAGGAAGAAAATGGGAAAAAAAGTAGATGCCAGTAACCATGTAAATAATTAAGCACATTTTCCACTGTACAATAATTAAGTAGCTATTCAACAGAGCAAGGGACTTCCAATTCCAGCAAAAAGATGAACTAGTTTAGCACTGAATATCCCACTGCTGACACCTAGAAATACTAGGTGAAGTATAATTCCTTTGTCACTGTTTTATTTTGTTTTGTTTTGTTTTGTTTTTAGATTATGGCTTCCTGTATAAGAAAGAAAGAAATGAACAGCACCCAGGTGAAAAAAAAAAAAAAAAAGGATGAATGCCAGAGCAGTAAGCAAGTAAGCAGGTGAGTTGATATTACAACAGCTTTGGAAGGTAAGAATAAGCCTTGTAACAGCTAAAAGTTTAGATTAGGTTGTAGCAACACACAAGATAGGAAATAAAATTCTCCAACAACTACCAGTCCAATAAAATAAGGCAAAAATCACTCTACCTACTTACTTGGAAATGATGGCGGTGAAGTTCATAGAGGACCAACAAAAAGAGAATCTGAACTTCTGAAGGGAGAAAATTAACAATATTCCATGTGTGAATCCTATAAAAAACTATTTTTATAAGAAAAAATTTATTTTTAAAATGAATTTATACCTAAGATACATTAAATACACAGGAAAACAAATCATTGTGAGTAAAAAAGAAGACAAAACACAGAATCAGAACACCTAAGCACTTAGCAACAAATTAACATTAACAAAATCATAAAGTAAAGATATTTAAACAATGAAAAGATAGAATTTTTTAAAGTTATCAAAAGGAAAGGATATTATGAAGAATTAAAATAACAAGCTTTGAAAAAAGAACAGACAACACTCCTATAAGTAAAAATAAAGGCTTTTAATAATATAGACTGGAAATATCAAACTGTAAGTATAAACAAAAATGAACAAACATGAAAATACGCTAAAGAAAATTACACAAAATGTAGCACGGAGTGACAAATGGGTCAAATATCAGAAAGGCATGTTGAGAGACTAGTGATATCTAGGGACTTAGGCCAACATTCACTGAAAATAGGAACTAAATTTATGATTCTTGTCTTGGAGAGTTGTTTAAAGTGTATGGTAAGAAAATCAAGAAGCAAGTAATTATAGAAGCTCCTTTTTTGAAAACCAGTACAGTCAAAATTATTATATGCATATGTAAGTATATATAGTTTATAAATATGTATTATATAAGCATATAGTAATGTATATGAAATAATGTATATATTTCATACATATAAAACTGTGTGTAGATGTATGATATTATATAATCATGGCAGAAATTATTGAAGAGTCCCTGCTATATTGTTAAAGCTTCTGGAGACAGATTGAAAAGAATGGGGAATAAAACATAGAAAAAAGTAAGGCACAAAAAAGAATAAAACAGTTAAGTTTTTAAAAATGAAGTTATTTTTAAATGCCTTCTTATGAGCCTACCTATTTTAAATGATAAATGTGTGTTCGTTTTGCACACAGTGAAGTACACGAAGAGAATAACAAGGAGAACTATGTCCAGGAGAATTATCTGATTTTTTTTTTACATTTTCTTCTTTCAAACCTTGTATAAAGACTTCACTTTTTAAAAGAATGTGCACCTAATTACATTATTATTACATAATTATTTAGGTAATTAGGTATAAAAGCAATGTTCAATGTGGAAAGTTATTTTTCCACCTTCATCTTTCACCTTACTTACCCAAAGTCCTAAAATGTTCTCTGTGTCGAGGGAAAAGGCAGGGAGACCTCTTTCTGTACTTAGGTGTTGGCCAGGCGGCTCCTGCTGTTTACCTTGCCCTGTTGCAGGGCGTCTCACTTCCTTTCACCTGCAGCCTTCCTTCTCTCTGAGGGTGGCCATCCCTCTGGGTGGCCAGCATGTCCTTGCTGCCCTACTTGGTTTGAATACAGTGTTGGCCAAATGAAGAGTAAGTGATCACTACCTAAACATTATGCTATTTGGAGATTTTTTAAATTATTATTCATGACAGATCCTATGGGCTCATGCATGAGTGAGAGAGAAGCAGATTTGATAGGGTCCCACCATGTTGCCATCCCCATGACCTGGCCCTCTAGCTTGTCAGGATCCTGGTCTCCCAGGGTGTATTATTAGGCATGCTCTAAGCCCACTCAGGGGAGGGAACTTGAAGTCCATCTTATGGCTTTCAGCACTACACTTTGGTTTGCTACTGACTAAGCCACCAAGCTGAGCCGACTCTGTAGTTTAGAAATTATTTTAAATTTCAGAAGTCAGCTCACATCCTTTTAGGTATTTTTTTTTTCTTTTTGTAGTAGTTAAGAAAGCTACTCTCAGTATTTACTGGGTATACCTATTAGTTATATTATTTAAAATTGTTTTGTTATTTAATTAATTTGTCAACCTATCCAATGAATAAGCACAGACACATACAAGCATGTTACTTTTTACAACTTCATAATAATTAATGTAAAAAGCACTATTTTTTTTAAAGAGATCTGCATACTAAAAGTCAAAATCTTCCCATGTCTGTGTTTTAGACAAAACTGTTCTTGTTTTCTTCCCTTGAATCTTTTATAAGAGTCAGACACACACACACAGACACACAGACACACACAGACACACACATAAACCTTAAAAAATTAAAGAGTATCATGCATGTCACTGTCTAGGAAGAAGAAAACACACAACTCATTTTGTGCACACAGTTAGCTCTTTTTACCCCTTCGTCCTCAGAATGGTGACTATGCCTCAGGTAGTTATGGGTATCATTATTTGTCTAGTAATACCAAAGTTACACTGAGCTAAATCTGCATTCGATATATTAATATTTTTGAGGAAGATAATTAGTCATAGCTGAATCAAGGCTATACCAGCTGGAGTTCTTCATTAACAGTATGCAGCAGAACTTCTAATGTTCTATGGAATTGAACTCTCTTGCTATTCATAGTAACATCAATTTAATCAGTGCCTTTATTTTAATGTGTGCGTTTCACTCAACTCTCTTAAACCTCAGCCGAATTCATCCTTGCTTCAGAAACTGAAGAGCTAGTTTAAACAAAAGAAACTTGGTTGCAACTACAAATTTTGTAAACTTACTTTTAAATGATAAACTATTTTCTTATATGAGCAATTTTTCCAACCTGTAGCTTCAGAATTTATACAGATGGAAGTGATTGAATGTAAAATAAAGAAAGCTATGGAAAATTTATACTTAATTACCACTTTAGATAACCATGTGCTTAAGTATGTTTTTCTGTTGTGTTAATATAGTTATAAACATTGATAATCTTCTCCATATTTCAAGTTTTTAAAATTAATCTCGTTCTCAAGGTTGATCCCCATCACTATGTCAATTATCTAGTACACCTCTTAAGACAATTGTCCATACTGTACAGCCAAGTGGAATAGAGCTGAACAAAGTATCTGGATAAATTGTCAACAGCTACTACTACCTGGAACCCACCACAGGATAAAAGAAATTACATGAAATTAAATGCAGAAACCCCACAAAGATACAAATATTGGAACTTAAAAGGCCAGTGGAAGATTATAGAAGAGGCACTTATAGATGAAACTGTTTTAGCCTCAGATTTGGAGATGTGGCCAAAGATAGGAAAGGATTTGAGTGTAAACTCTTTCTTGACAAGGAGTATAAAATGGTTTCAGATTTAAGGTGTCTTAAGATTTAGAAAAATGTTTGGACTTCCTATTTAGGAAGTGAAGTGCTATAGTAAATACTTCTCTTGTTAACAATACCTTTCTGGTCCTCAAGATGATGTAAGATTATTTTTGCAATGATTTTTTTTTTTAATTCTAGAAACTACTATGAAGTTATTCTCATTTTATTTAGTTTTGGAGCACTTAGAAATTTCTTTCTAGTTTATACACTGGGTCTACAGAACTTGGGTAAATTAGAATGATAATATTGAATGGATGATAAAGAGAGGAGCCTCTAACGTTTAAAGCAGTTTCCTCAGGGTACATGTTTAGTGGGTACCATACTGACTTCCCCTGTCACTTTCAATAAGTACCTATGAGGATCACCTTGTTTGAAGTGACATAATTTTAATATTTGTCAGATTTATTTATTTTTGCATAACTAAAAAATTATCATTGACCTGAAAGTCAATATAGAAAGGCAAAAAATGAAGTAAAGGAGGATGGAAGAAAAAAAAGAGTCAGAGGAAAACAGAAACAAACAGTAGAAATATGGAGTACTATTAATCAGAGAGAGTGGACTCTAAACACAATGGAAACTGGTAGAGATGCTGAAAAATGTCTTAAAAATCTGAAGGATTTTTGAGTGATCAAAGCAGTGAGAATTTGTGGGATCAAAATTTAGAGAAGTGAAGACAAGAGTTGAGTTCTGAATTTGTACTCACTTTTCTCCTCTTGAGATGAAAGCAATATCAGAAAGGAAAAAAAAAAAGGCAGGTGAGAAGGTGGGAGTCTTAACAACCGGGCATGAAATTTAGAAGACTTAAAAGTCTTACAGACCAAAATATTGAGTTCAAGGCTTATTAAGTAGGAAGGACTTATAAAATACATCAAACATTCTATTCAGATCCTTGAAAAACAGCATTTTAGAAATAAGGCAAATACTGAATGAATTTGCACTTATATCCGTAGTGGTAATTTCTTGCTTTCTGTCTCGCTGGTGAATACATGTGCCCTACAGCATAACTGTCTCTCTAAAAAAAAATCAAAACACAAACAAAGTAAAAGAAAGAAAAGACTATAGGATCATAAATAAATGGAATTGAGAAAATTGTTTAATACACATACAAATTAAGTTGTTTAAAAATATTTTAATACTTTTTAATTTTATTACTTTATTTTTCTTTACAAAAGAAAAAGACAGAGATAAAGAAACTCCCCTCCATAGTGTCTTGGTGCCATGATCACTCTCAGCTTCAGCTAGCCTGGATCATAGACATACGGGTGCCCAGCAAACACAAATTCTTATTTTTGCTCATGAATTAAGAAGCTTTCTTTGTGGGAGAGCTTTCCCGAGCATTTTGTTTTACTGCTATTCCACCATCTAGATTATATTTTTAAGATATTTATAAGATTAGTAACATATTTTTATTAGTAACATTTTATTAAGACAGAGTGAGAAAAAATAGGAAAGAAAAAAAATAAATCAATATGGGGAATAAAAAGGAATTATATATAGACTATATAAAGATATTAAAAGGTTCAAATACTATGAAGTATTTTATAAAATGTTTTAAAATTTAGATAAAATAGAGAAAGACCTCAAAGCAATAACTACAAAAATTGACTCTAGGGAAAAAACAGAACTGAGTAATCTCATGTTCATGAATAAATGAATAAATTGAATCCATAATTTAAAAATATCCCACAAAGAAAATTATAGCCCAAGATGACTCTATCATTGATTCTACAGAACTTTTAGAGAGATATAAAAGCTACATAATTTTTTCATAGAATAGAAAATGTAGGAGGAATTCTCAATTAATTCTGTAAGGCTTGTATAGCCTTGGTAACGAAACTGTGGATATGTTTATTGCTCTGATTTGATTATTGTGCTTTCAAAAATCATGCTGTACTTATAGGTTTGTATAGATATAGAAATTGTAAGTTATACTTAAAAAAAAAACGGTTTAAAAAACTAACAAGGAAATTAGAGAAAAGGAAAACTGCAAGTTAATTTCTACTGAGAAAATAATTTAAGAATTTTAAATTCTGTGTATGTGATTGTGTATTTATATTAAATTAAATTCTATACTATGACCAAGAGGAATGTATTACAGAAATTTTAGTTTGGTACATCAATATTTAAGAAATAACTATCTAAAATGTATAAGGCAACCAAATAGAATAAGGGACAAAAATGAAGATTATTTCAACGGAATTAGAAATGCATTTAAACAAATTCTATATTTACTTATAATAAATATGAGTAGATATAATTTTTTCTTGCCTATGGAAGGATATTTATAAATTAATTGTAGCAATTATCATAATAAATTGAACTGAAAAATACCAAAAGCTTTAGCTTTTGGATAAAAGCTAAGATTAAGAGGTACATTATGTGAACTATTTAACATTTTACTGGATATTCTTGAAATAATGGTAAGACAAAGATAATAAATAAAACTGTAAGCATTGATAAAATTGAGTCTCATTATATACAAATGACATGAGTATGAACGTAGAAGATCATAAATATTCTACAGAAAATCTGTTACTATCAATAAGGAAATAAATATATTTATTGGATATAAGATCAATATAAATAAAATTGAATTTCTATTACCAGCAACAAATACAACATAAATATATATATATATATTTATTTATATTTTTATATATGACATAAAAATATATATTATATATATATATATATATATATATATATGTATTTTTTTTTACAATAGTATTTTATAAAGCCAATGACTAGGAATAGATCCAAAGAAGGGTAAGACATCTATGCAGAAAAAGTATAAAATATTACTGGAAAAAATTTTAAAAGCCCTAAACAAATAGAGGAATATAAAATACAATGTATCATGAGATTTAGTATTAAGTTGTCAGTTCACTCTAAATTGATCTATTTATTCAAGATCATGCTGATATAAATTCCAGTAACATTTTTGCTTAAAAAGGTCATCCTAAAATATATGTGGAAATAAAATAGAATAACAAGAAAAACCTGGAAAATAAAGTTGAAGAACATATAAAACTTCATATATCCAGTGCCCTGTGGTTAAGGGAGGTGGATCCTGGGGGCTGGCAGGTGGCATAGTGGTTAAGGCACAGGTCTCCGGCTCTTGAACCGACCACAGTTCAAGTCCCAGACCTGGCAGCTTTCATTCTCTTTCTCTCTCATCATGGTCAATGTGAATAATAATAAAAATAAATAAAATTAAATAAATAATAATTCTTTCGGAAAAAGTAAAGAGACAGTTGGATCCTGCCAGTCATGCTTTAAATTCCAGCCCTTGGGTGTTTAAAAAACACACCAGGCTCCTAAACTGGAATGCTCAAAATCCCAACAAGATTGGCAAATGCGGAAGAGATTGTGTCCTGACCATACCCCATTGGTCGTGTTTTCTCTCTCCTTTACTCATTGTCTTTTTCTGGCAAGTGCATGCGCTCTCTGGAAATTAAGAAACAAAACAAAACAAACCTCATCTACCACCTGATTACCAGAAGATTTAGATTTGATTTTTGGGCCTGTATCACATTTTTAAACAAATATAATTTATTTTCTAAAAAGTTCTAGACTTATAGAAATATTAGGCATGTATACAAACTGTTCCCATATACCTTTGCAACTAATTTCCCAATCATTGCCATCTTACATTGACATGATATACTTGTTAGAATTAGTGCACACACAACTAAAACCTGTTTTGTTTGTTTGTTTATAAAATAAGAACTGATCTAATTTCAGTTATACTGACATTTTTTTTCTCCTTTTTTTTTGGGGGGGGGAGAGCTTTTTGCTATAGGGCATGTGCGCTCACCAGAAAGAGAGAGACAGAGAGAGACAGAGAGATAAGAAAGCAAGAAATCACCCATGGGATGGATGTCCACGCCACAGTTCCTTCTCCTCCATCCTCCTCTCGGGATCTTGGGCATGCACGCACATGCGCCCGGTATAGTTTAAGCCACCGAGTCCAGGACTCGAACCGTGGTCGGCTACATGGGTGTTCAGCCACATAGCCATTATACTAACTGCTGGTCCCCTGACACATTTTTTTTTTTTTAAAAAGAGGTGTTGTACTGCTTCTTACCAGCTTAAACCCAAGATCCTGACATCAATTTTTACAGTTTTAATTAAAGCCGCCAGATGTGATAACTCTGGACTAGGTTTTGGAGAACCTGTCCCCATGTTTTTAAACTCTGCCTGTTACTGTATCATTTTATCAATATCAATCACAACTTGAATCACGTATAGAAAAATCAGTTAACAAGTCAGCATTCATTACAAAAGCTTAAATACAACACTCAAATCACTTCAGTAATTGTTAAATATGTTACTTGATAAGCATTGTTTTATTTATCATTGTACATTTATTCTGGACCTGCAGAGAGTGTCTATTTAGTAAATATTTGTTGAATGAATAAATAAGTATGGTATGGTATGGCTAATATAAATCCACTATTGAGGTCAATTGGAATTAATCTAATGTTTTAGAAAGTTTTTATTTTATCACTTTAGTTCTAAACTTGATTTAAAAAATCTAATAATGGGAACCATCAGTTAGCGTAATGGCTATGTCCCTGGACTCCCATGTAGTCGACCGCGGTTCGTGTCCCGGACCCAGTGGCTTAAAACTCACGCCGGGCACGTGTGCGTGCGTGCCCAAGATCCCAAGAGGAGAATGGAGGAGAAGGGATTGCGGCGTGGCCATCTCCCCTGGGGGGTGATTTCTCGCTTTCTGTCTCTATGTCTCTCTCTATCTGTCTGGCGAGCGCACGCGCCCTATAGCAAAAACCTCTCAAAAAAAAAAATCTAATAATTTCTGTTTTAATTATAATTTGCATATTTGAAACTGAAAATGCTTGTTATTTTATTCAAAAACTAAATGTATAATAAGCCAATTTGGACTATTAATTAACATAAGCCAGTTCATGGTATTTAAGCTACCATATGTGTATTATATTTGTTCAAACAGATCCTGTGTATTGCCAAAGTGATTCTTTTCTTTAATTTAAAACAATTAGATTGCTAGTACTAGACAGCTACATTCGATTCTGTTATTCGATTAAAAGGTACTGGAGGATGGAGATCTCATATCTTATATAAAATATTTATTATATATAAAAAATTTTTCTGCCTCAGATCAGAAAGTTATACAAGATTCTATAATTACATAATACACCTTAAATTATTTTCATTATTAAAAGATTTTTAACACTTTATAAATTTTTTATATTACAAAATTTAAAAAATCTAGATATAGACTATGTTGTTTAAAGCTGTTGAATAATTCTAAGAATGTGTTATTTGTAATGGCTTTAGAAAATAAGATAATTTTGGAACCAGCAGTTAGCGTAATGGCTATGTCGCTGGACTCCCATGTAGTTGACTGCAGTTTGAGTCCCGGACCTGGTGACTTAAACTCACACCAGGCACGTGTGTGTGTGTGCATGCCGAAGATCCCGAGGGGAGAATGGAGGAGAAGGGATTGCGGCATGGCCATCCCCTGGGGGGGTGATTTCTCACTTTCTGTCTCTCTGTCTTTTTGGGGAGTGCATGTGCCCTATAGAAAAAACCTCTCAAAAAAAAAAAAAAAAAAAAAAAAAGAAAGAAAAGAAAAGAAAAGAAGTTAATTTTATTACTTATCATTAAATTTTATTAAATTTATATATTTTGAACACCTAGAGATACAATCTAGGCAGCATGGATTCAGTAGCAGATAAGAAATGGTTTTGCCATATGGTACTTGTATTATTTAGGCAGAGCAAGAAATTTTCGTAGCTCCCATCATTTATACATCATATTTTATATGATTTATCTTGCTTATTTTTTGTCTATAATTTCTAAAGTGAAATTTTAGTACATTTTATAAAGCACATGATTTATAAATGTAATAGAATTTAATTAAATTTTCTTAATTAAAAGTTAATTGCTCTATGCTTTGTTTATGAGACCTGTGATTAATAAGAATTAGCAAATTTAATTGATTTCTCACTATGCTCAAGTACATTAATTCCCTAATTCTGCCAGTGTGGTATCTATACATACAAATTTTGTAAAGAGATGTGCTTGGAAAAGAAAAGCATACTTTGATATAAAACTTGTTTGCATAAGGACTAGCAGTACATGTAGAATCAATTCATTCCAATTTAAATTTTTTTCTGACTCATTAAAGAGTCAAGAGGAATTTATCTCTTGGATAGTTTGGCTTGTTTCAGCCCTCTTATTTTGAAATATCGTAACTTCTTTTATTCAGTTTCAATTTTTATTTATATTCAGTTACATGAATAAAATTTCCTATTACATATCTGTATTTCAATACATCACCATTTTATTTCCAACTCCTTTACAATAAATTTGATTCAGCTAGAGTAAGAAAGTGATTTGTAATATGGAGAAATACCTGCTTAAGTAATAGTAGCCTAGTAATACCTAGCAAGACTCCAACCTTAAAACAATTAATAGTTGGTATACGGTTGTTTTCCTCTATTACTTCTATTACACTAGAGTATATTACAAAGGGTCTTGTTTGATTATAGTTTCTCCTATTTTTATTTCATTTTTGTATCTTTTAAGAATGGAATCACTACGTCATTACTAATCAAAATTAAAGTAGCAAAGTAGCAATGTGTTCTGAGTCCGCTCTCTGTGCAGAATACTTTTGAACAGCATAGATTATCATGTCAGTGCCATATAACATACAGTAGAACATACTTATTTCCCTGACAGCAATAGCCATCAGTAGTCACTAAAGGAGATATGAACATGAAATCTTTAGGAAGCAACATAGACAGCATTAAGTGTTATCAGAACATTTGTTATCATTTGATAGATTGACTACATAGTTTCTCAAAGTTGCCAATTATTTTTTCTAACCAGGAAAAATGCTAAAAAAGGCCAAAATCCATTTTATTTAAACTTCCAAATTTCATGACACGATCAGCTTTGTAGAAAAGATACCAGGATCATGTTTCTAAGTTTTAAAAAAAATTAAATTAAATTTAAAAAAATGAGAGAAATATATTTATTTCTTCCACAAGTAAGAGAGACAGAGAGTCAGAGACAGGGTACGGTACCTCCCAACAGGGCCCTGATGATCAGTGTCTTGGTAGCTTCAGCCAGCCCAGATCATAGGCACACGCACACCTGGTGCCCTCATGAAGGTCCCTGGGCTGAAACCTGCAACCTTCCCATGTGGGTCTACCTTACAGAGCATCGTGATTACCACTGCACACCCCTCAAAGCCATTTCTTTAAAAGGAAAAAAATAAATTAAATCCAACTTAGCCTCAGTTGGGAATATTTCTATGTTAGGTTCAAAATTATACTTTTGATAAGGATTGTAAATATATATATGCCAAATAAATATTTCAATTAACTTAAAAGTGGAAACATTGAAGTCTTTTTTAAAATAATTATTTCTTATTTTATTTATTTATTCATTTATTTTTTTAATTTGACCAGAGAGAGACAGAGGGTGAGAGTGAGAGAGAGGAAGTGAGAAAGCAAGCCACCAGATTCAGGACTTGAACCCTGGTCAACCATGTCCAGCGCCTTAACCACCTGCCACCTGCTGGTACCCAACATTAAAATCTTTAAAATAAGTGTTGATCAGTCACCGATTTTAGGGTATGCTAATTTCCCAGGAAATATAGAAAACATCATTTGAGAGGCCAAGAGGTCATCTGAACTGAAAAAGTCTCAAAAGCATAGTCTACTTACTGCCCAATAGTTTGTAGCACATGATTTAGAGATAAAGTTATACCTGTACTAGAGAAGGCAAGGAAAGAAAAACAAGTCATTATCTTTATATACCCGAAGGTTTCATTTTTTCCTTTGTTAAATATTTATCTCCTCATATTTTATCGCCATTCTCCTAAGCTGCTGCTCCAAGTAAAACATCTTTTCTACCATAGAGAGTTTGACTGCTGTTTCTCATCTTTTCCACTCGAAGGCAATTAGACTGAAGGATGGGCAATTTGAGAAAGTCTCTCATAATGCAACGTTTCTGTCGTGTGGACAACATATTTACATGCACCAGAACTATAAGCAAAAGCCTCTAAGTAAACATTTCTGTTTTCTCTCACTTAATTACAACAAAAATGGACTTTATAATGTTCTAAAAACTCTATGTGTTTATCTGTAAGTGTAGCAATTTGCTACATTAAAATGTTCCATTACTGACAGCTATAAATTTTTGTTTTAGAAAGCCTACTTGCTAATTAGAAATATCACTTTTATGGTCTACTAGTGCTTCTTTTTTTTCTTACCTGAGATATGAGTAAGGTAATTATTAATACATGATCAAGAGGTATTTTTTAGTTCATTTACTCAGAGTGCCCACAATATCAATTGTATGTGAAGACAGCACGCAGTTTTGAGACATGTGGTTTCATGTAATTCGGCCTTACATGGAAACTGAGCCCAATGGATATCTTTGTCATTTTTCTCCTGTTTTTACATTGACAATTCTAACTTCGTGCTGAAGCTGATAAATATATACTCACCCACACAGACATTTTGGTGAAAAAAATTTCTCTACTGGGAGAAACAAGAATTTAAATTTGCTGAGCTGTGAAAAGGGCAAGACTTATAAAAATTTCATTCCGTATAGATTTGTCTGTGACACACCAAGTCAAAGACCAGCTTCCTCTTGATTTATAACTACAGTATACTTGTAGCAATATTTTATAAAAGATATTGGTTTCCAAACATACTTAGAACATATTCTTTCCAATGGTGCATCTCTAGTCAGCAAAATAAGGAACGCTTTACCACTGACTTAAGCCATTATTCTGTCTCAGCGGCAAATAGCTAAACAAAACAACCAAACCTTCTCAGTCAAGCAGTTCTTTTATCCCGCATTAACAATAGAACCATTGTTTGCCCCTCATTAATATTCTAATATTACATCCAAACTTTGAATACAGCAGATAATATAATAAGAACATATTATTCAAGTATTAAAAACATGGATAACAGCCAACCTGAAGATATAATTCATCCTATACATTGGGAAATAAAACATGACAACTACATAAATAGAACTCATGGTTTATAAATGACATACAAATATTTTGAACAGGTGATGGGGTTCAAAACACACTACCCCAACATAACACCTTGCATATTGAATATTTTAGGCTGAAAGAATTGGAGAAATGGCAAGTGCAAAAAGACTATCCTTTCTCTGAAGCAGGTCTAAAGGCCCTCACATAAGATGTGCCCTAGCTAGACCTGAAGGAAATGAGATCCTTATCTCTAAAAATGGAGGGGCACGGAGAAGCAGCTGGAGGGATGGGCTTTGCTAAGTTTCCCCTAGCTTGCCTCTCTTATCTCATCCTCCTTTCATCCCCTCTCATTTTTCCAAAGCTAGTATAAAAACAGGTTTAACCATTTCTTCAGGTCTTCATTTTCTTCTCAGGATTCCATGTCACAAATAACTCAATTGTATTTGTACGATCTTCTTCTGTTAAGGTCTTTTGTTACATAGCCTTAAACTAAGAATCTAACAAGTCAAAATTTCAGGAAAGTGGAAGATAAACAAGATATTTGTATTTGTCCTAATTGTTGCATGTACTTTTACTTCTCAAATATATAAACAAACATAAAACAACTGAAGTCATATGGTAAAAATGACATTTTATTTAAAAGAAAATGCATGATGCAACCCAAGATACAGACATGAGAGTCTCCATATTACCACAGACCTCAATAGTTTCTACTATTTCCCCTCCAAAGAGGATAAGTGCTGATTGCACGGTTATATGTGATATTTACTAAAGCTTCTTATACTTCAGTTTTCAAAGTTCATTGCACTTTTATGGGCTGGCCTCCTGGACAAGTAGTGAAGGGAAGCTAATCCCCACATGGCCAACCACAGTTCAAATCCTCGCCCCAGCAGCTTGCAAAACATGCCAGGCACGTGAGCATACATGCCCCAAATCCCAAAAGAACGGGGAAAAGAAGTGATTATGGCATGACCATATTCCTTGGGGAGAGGAGTGCTTTCTCTCTCTCTCTCTTTCAGAAAAACAAACAAACAAAAAACTAAAATATTTGTTCTTCTCACATCTCTATCACAAAAAAAGACATGAAATATGGGAACCAGCAGTTAGCGTAATGGCTATGTCGCTGGACTCCCAAGTAGTCTACCGCAGTTCGCATCCCGAACCCGGTGGCTTAAAACTCATGCCGGGCGCATGTGCATGCGTGCCCAAAATCCTGAGAGGAGAATGGAGGAGAAGGGATTGCGGCATGACCATCCCCCCCGGGGGGTGATTTCTCGCTTTCTGTCTCTATGTCTCTCTCTGTCTGTCTGGTGAGCACACGAGCTCTATAGTAAAAACCTCTACAAAAAAAAAAAAAAAAAAAAAAAAAAAAGACATGAAATAGATCTGTTTACAAAAAAACACAAGACTTTCTTTTTGTCTTAATCCTTCCTGTTTGATATTAGAAACTCATATGGCTACTTCAGAGGAATTCCCTGGCTTGTTGCCCTCATGGAACCTGCAGAGGCACTATGTTGAGAAAGAGGGAAATCTTGTCCTTAACTAATAAATGGTATTATGCATAATCATACTTTGGAAATACGTATAAATATGGCATAAAATCAGAGAAGAGAGATGTCAGGTTGGCTAAATCATTGTGAAGGACAAATATGTTAAGCTGTCCTGATAGCAGCTTTAAAGCAAACTGATAGCTCAAATATTTTAAATGTCTACAAAATGTCTTTTTTTAATAAAAGCTGTTGAAGAAAATTACTAACAACACAGGAAAAAATATGAGTAATGTTAATTTTATTATACTGGTAACTTCTTTGGAAGAAGGCAATTTAGTGAAAATAAAAAGATCAGATGATAGTAAGATTTTGTCTTCAGATATGCTACATGTATTTTTTAATGTAATAACATTTTTAAGTTATACTTCTCTTGAGGACTTGGAGTTACTAATTTTGTCCCCTGAATGCCTGATAATTAAAAATAAAGTCCTTTCAGAATGTTATAAATAATTATCAACGATTTTTTTAAATTTCAAAGAGAGATATGGACATTATTGCTACAACTCAAGTTATTTGTGTGTGCGTGTGTGTGTGTGTGTGTGTGGGTATACCCACACACACACACACATATATATATATATATATATATATATATATATATACCCACACACACACACATACATACATAATACACATACATACATACCTATTTCTAAAAGTTACATGATCAATCAAGAAAATTTCATGATAAAGAAAAGATACCATTTTTGGAAAAACATTTATATATGTAGCCTTCATACAACATACTATATATTCTACTAGAATTATGAACAAAAATAAAACTAAGGCAGGTTAAAAAAAATGGAATTTTTGGCTTTCTAGCAATAAAATTATAATCTGAGAAGAATGGATAATTCTTATAAATATAAAAGTTTTTTTTTTCCAGAGATAACTGTGCTACTTACGATTTTGTTTTTAAGTGTTGTTGGTTAAAACAGGAAAATTTCAAAAACATACATGAAGGCCTATTCCCTCCAAAGACCATCAATTGTAAAACTTACAACTTTATGCTGTTGAAAACACTTTCCCCCTTTTAAATGAGGTATAACAGCAGTAATTGTGTTTCTCTGAATCAACTTCATGGTAAATGGTGCATGAATCAATACATGATGAGGCTTCTGCATCATTTATCTCTTTGCATGATCCACAATAAATTCAAATACATAATTGCATTATCCAAGTCTGCCAAGGAGATCGAATAACTAGAGCATGTTTCTCTTGGGAAAGGCAAGGAAAAATGGAATAAGTATAGTTTAGTCTAGCAAGGTGCTGATCTTGAATTGGAGCTTGAAACGTAGAAGAGATGGTCCTAGAGGAAAACGTTTCCTCTGAAAGAACTGATAGGCTTATACTTAAAAACATTGCACTTCAGTCTTAAGATTGTAACTTTTTAAAAGACTTTATATTGGAAATACTATTACTCTGTCTGTGCTCAGGAGGCCAGAGAGTACCTGAGAAATGTAACTTATCCACTGGTAATGAAGAATTACTATTCCTAACGCCTTACTCAAGGAAATGAATCTATGCTGTTTCTTGAAGGAAGAATAAGAGTTATTCAGATAAAATAATGGGTGTAAGGGTGCAGGAAAAGAACAGGAACTGTATGAATAAAGGTTCTTACTATATACTTAGTCACCAAACCAGAAAATAGGTCCTTTTGTTTTTACCACTGTAACATAAGGTCTGCGCTTTAAATCTCTTCTTTACAGTCTAGAACCAAGCAGTGACCAAGAAATATTAAGTAATTATATAAATAAATTAATGTAGGCCAAAGAGTGCTCAATTGTTGCATGTATTAACATCATTTTCTTGTCTAACATAATTGATTCTTAACTATATTTATTATGTCCAATCTTATTTCTCTCTTCTAAATTATAAATGAGAGTAGGCCCATTCTATTTACCATCTTTCAGTGATTAAGATTCAATTACCCTAAAATGCTAGGACAATGTAGTTTTGAATAACTATTCTTTATTTATGAGTGGTGTGTGTGTGTGTGTGTGTGTGTGTGTGTGTGTGGTGTTTTTGTTTTTTTAAGACAAGATCTCATCGTGTGATGATCCTCTTAGGTCAGCCTGCAGAGTAGCTAGTATTATACGTGCATGCCACAGAGCCTCCAACAGGCCTGGGCATACGAAGCAGCAGTGTCCAGGGTGTGTTACCAGAGCTGGGCCTGAATCTATTTAGAAAGCTAATTTGGAATCAAAAAGTCAGAGTTTTCTTTCTGTTAATCATATGCTTTGAAACCTGTCTTAACAGAGCAATGAAAACCAATGCATGTTCAGAAATGATTAGGCACAATATAATTTATCACAGCTAAAATTCAGACAATATAAACATATATGTGTCATGTTTCATTTACTTGATGAAATTTCAATGTATTCACTAAAAATGGCATTTAATACTATAAAATAACTTAGGAATTTTACATCAGCATTAAAAAATACAAATTTAACATTTAAAAAATTGATACCTACATAGTTTATTAAAATGCTTATACATACAAAGGAGATTCTTTAAGTAGAAAAAATCTAGAATATCACAAATTAAACTTTTTAAAAAATAATTATTTATTTAATTTTATTTATTCATTCATTTAGTTTTAAATTTAACCAGAGAGAGACAGAAGGTGAGAGTGAGAGAAAGAGGAAGTGAGAAAGCAAGCCACCAGATTCAGGACTCAAACCGTGGTCGGCCATGTGGGAGTGTCCAGAGCCTTAACCAGCATGCTACCCACTGGTCCCATAAATTAAACTTTTAAATGCTTGATTTTGAGAGGAATTTAGAAACGTGGATAGATATTTTATTCTTTGCCTCATATATTTTGAAATAACATGTTAAATATATGCATTACTTCTATAATTAGAATTTCTTTTTAAAACCACTATTTATATATTCTGGATTCAAATCCTTTGTCAATATATTTTTTGTGAATATTTTCACCAATTATTTGGCTTCTCTACACATTTTTTGTGGTATAATCAGTAGTTTTTATTATAAAGTTCATTTTCTCATTTTTGTTTTTCTCACTTTCTGGAAATTTTCTTAAGAAATCTTTGCATACTCCATGTTACAGTTATGTTTTCTTCTAAAATTGAAAATGTATGATGTAAGGGAAGTTTAAGGTTCAATTTTTTTCTCATATGTATATCCTTATGGGTATATTGTTTCAGCACAATTTGTTTAGAATAACATCCTTTTCCTATTGAACAGCTTTGGTATCTTTACTGAGAATCAATTGCCCATGAAAGTATGTGTTTATATCTGAATTCACTGTTCAGGTTCATTGAACTAAATGTCTGTATAATGTAAATACCAAGCTGTCCTGATTGTCATAACTTTATGGTAAGTCGTGAGTTCAGAAAACACAATGTGGGGTCAGTAGGTGGCATGGTGGTTAGGGCACTGTATTCCCACATGGCCAACTGTGGTTCAAATCCCAGACTCAGTGGCTTATAAATCATACCTTGCATGTGAATGCCCCAAATCCTGTGAGGAAAATGAAGGAGAAGGGATGGTCATCCCTACTAGGAGTGATTTCTCACTTTCCTTCTCTCTGTCTCTGTCTCTCTCCAGTTAGTGCATGGGTCCTATACGAAAAAAATAAATAAATAAAACAAAAAACATACAATGTTCCAATAGTTTTTTTATTTTAAAATTATTTTTCCAATTCCATGACACTTGCATTGCCTTTTGAATTTTAAAATTGGCTTAATATTTTGTTAAAAATTGTCTTCTGGAATCATAATTGCGATCACATTAATTCTGTAGTTTATATTGAGAAAACTGGAGTCTACAAGTAGTGAAATTATCTCAGTAAACATAAATAATCTACCACTTCACTGTAAATATTTTTCCTTAATTGCCTCATGTAAATATGATGTTGTTTTCACTTTCATATTTAATTATTTGTTGCTAGTACCTAAAAATCAAATATTTTGGGGGCAAGCAGATGGCTTAATGATTGTGTCACTAGACTCCCACATAGTTGACCACAGTTTGAGTCCTGGACCTGGCAGTTTAAAATTCACTCTGAGCATGTGTGCATGTATGCCTAAATCCTGAGAGGAGAATGGAAAAGGGATTGCAGCATGACCATCCCCACAGGGGGTGATTTCTTGCTTTCTGTTTCTCTGTTTCTCTCTCTCCTGCAAGTGCAAACGCCCTATAGCAAAAATTTGTCAAAAAAACCCACCAAATTCTCATATATGAACCTTATATCCAGGAGCACATTGATCTTACGTACGAGTGATAGTTACAGTAATTTTTCTTTTAATTCTTAGAATGGAATGGTCTATAACAATAAATATGTCATCTTTATTTTGAATCTTTTGCCCTTTGTTTCTTTTACTTCCTTTGTTGCTGTGGTAAGAAACTCCTGTACATGGTGAATAAAAGTGATACAAATGCCAAAGTTGCCTTATTTCTAAGCTTAGTGGGAAGTACTCAGTGCTTTACTTTTATGTTTCATCAATCTCTAGGTCTTGAGTAGAAATTATTAGATATAGGAAGTTTCCTTGATTTCCTAGTTAACTGAGAAATTTTATCATAAAATTACAATTTGTCATGTTCGCCAAAATTGCCTTACCTAGGGGCCAACCAGTGGCATGGTGGGTAAGGCGAATGGATTCCTCCATGGTGGACTGCATGGCTGGAGTCCAAGATCAGTGATTGGAGAAACACACCAGGTACAGGTGGTTCATGCCCCAAATCCCTAGAGCAGAATGTAGGAAAAGGGATATTGGCAAGGTCATCCCTACTGGAAGGTGCTTCTCACTTTTTCTCTTTCTGTCTCTCTCTCTCTCTAGAGAGTTGTAAAATAATTATTAAGAATAGTTACAAGGCTGTCCCCACAGTGCAATGATTAAGCTCCTGTGCACTGGAAGCTGGATCCCACATGACTGAATGTGCTTCAAATCCTGGTCCCAGTGACTTAAAAAACATGTCAGGTATGCATGTGTGTGTGCCCCAAATCCTGATGGGATAGAGAAATAAAAGCAATGGGATTATGGTGTGATCATACTCCGTTGAGAGGTGATCTCTCTCTGTGTCACTCTCTCTGTCTCTGTCTCACAAATGCAGGTGCCCTTTGGCAACTAAAATAAAATAAAGAATAGGGGTCAGCAGGTGGTATGATAATTAGTGCTGGACTCCCACATGGCTGACTGTAGTTTAAGTCCCAGACCTGGCAGCTTGAAAATCACACCAGACATGCGTGGGTATGTGCCCAAAAATCTCAGAAGGGGAACAGAGGAGGAGAAGGGGTTGTGGCATGTCCATCATCCCTGGGGTGATTTCTCACTTTCCTTCTCACTGTCTCTGTCTCTCTGGTGTGCACATGTGCCCTATGGCAAAAGTCTTTAAAAAAAAAAGAAAGGAATAATTACAGAATTTCTTATTCTGTATTTAAATCCCCTTGTTTATAACATCTTTTTACTTACTGTTTCAAGGAATGTCTATTGCTTAAAATAATACCCAAGGTTATCTAAAACCAGAATGTAAAACAAAACAAAACAAAACAAAAACAAACAAAAGAAAAACAACTCCTCTTTGAAGTTATTTAATAGAAAAATATCCCCTAAAATAGATCCGTGGGTTAATGTTAATGGAACTAGTCAAAAATCAGGGACTAGGAAATCAGTATTGGGATTATTTGTCAGGAGGAATTCTTGGAAGGTATGAGTCTTCATCTGTGCAAAATAGCACACTTGCACACACCCATAGCAAGAACCTTGTCTATGTGCTGGTGGTGCTGCTGGTGTGATAGCTACTCAGATCGTATTCTTGGGATTGAGATAAAGCACAAATAACTAAACAGCTATGTTTATTGTGTCCTTACTATGTGCCACATACTATGCTAAACTTTTGATACAAATGCTTCTTTTTTTTCCTCAAAATAAGTGTGCAAAATTGATATTTTAAACAGATAATACCATTGAAGAGTTAAAAAACTACAGTTACACTATTTTACACTATGCTCATAGCTAGGAAAGGCTAAAAGTTAAAAGAGAACTCTACAATTTGACATTAATTTGTATTTTTAGATAACATTAAAGTTTTTCAATCTATTTTTTTTTTTAGGTTTCTGCCATAGGGTGTGTGTGCTCTCCAGACAGACAGAGAAAGAGAAAGAGGGAAAGGAGGGAATCACCCCACATGGGGCATAGCTATGTTGCAATCTCTTCTCCTCCATTCTCCTCTTGGGATTTCAGACATGCACACACAATTGCTCAGTGTGATTTTTTGAGCTGCCAGGTTTGGACCTGAACCACAGTTGGCATGTGGGAAACTAGCGCTTCAACCACCATGCCACCTGCTGGCTCCATCCAATGCATCATAAAGTACGTTTTTTTCTTTTGATAAAGGAAAACAAATGCCTAGGGTAAGCATTACTTTGGATTCACAGTCAGAAATCTGTGTTCCATTTTCTAGTTCTGCAGTCAATTACACCTTCCCCTTGGGCAGGTCACAGATCATTGTCACTCAAACCGCTTTTTATAGCCAGTTCCTTTCTTTACAAAGTGAGATATCAATCAATTGCATCCTAAAAGTAGAGCCTAAACCTAACTCTTGTAAAGCCCTCCCTGGGCAATGAACACCTGATTTAGGAATCTCCTGCACACTGCAGCTGGTGTCCTCTAGATTCTCCTCCTACTTTGCCTCCTCCATAGAAATCCAGATATTAGAACTGGTGTTTTCTGATGATCAGTCTGCTGGCAGGGACTTATCCAGTCTGACACACTCTCCTCCTTTCTTTGTTTTCTTTACTAAACCATCTGTCTCCAGCAACTTTGCACAGATGAACACACATCCTCTGTAAACCTCTTCCTCTGTTCTGTATTCTTCCCTAATTTCTTTAAGCAAATGCATCTCTCTATGGAATACTATTCAGCCATAAAAAGCAATAAGACTCTGGCATTTGAAAGAAAGTGGTCGAGTATGGAAGATTTATTGCTGAGTGGAGCAAGCCAGGCTATAAAAGAGAGATATTTTAGTATCCATTTAATATATACTGTCTCTTGTACTCTATGGTAGAGATTTAAATATTAGAGGGTATAAAAGCAGTGAAAATAGTTCTGGGCACTGAAGACAGTGGGGACAAACCATTTATTTCCTGTTGATGATAATGTGTAGAGTATTCTCGACTGGTGTGAGAAGTACTTCATGTTAGGTAAATTCTCTTTACAAGCCAAATGATGTATAGTGATTGAATGCTTAAAAAAAATAACGAGACTTAAAAAATAATAACAATCTGGAAGCAAAAAGAAAATGTATATTCATCTTTCATTCTTTCCCCCAGCCCTTCTGTTCAATGCGAGACTTGAATCATGGTGGACAGAGCAGACTCAGTGTTGCAGCTCCACTCTGGCAAAGGAGAGCTGACTAAGAGCTGGTGCTTTGTACCTCCAAGGTCTTTGTAAATTTTCACAAAACCTCTATGAAAAAAAAATTTTTAATCCTAATTAAGCTTGTTTCTCCTTAGCCTCTAACCCTCACATATGTCTGGCATGATTTTCCTGCTCTAGGTCTGGTACTCGAACCACCGTCAGCCATGTGAGAGTCCAGAGACATAACCCTTCTGCCATCTGCTGGTCCCTATGATTTGTTTTATAGTAGTAATTTAATAGTTTTTCACTCCATAGTCTTTTTAAATTGCCAGAAGGCACATGTGATGCCAAAGAGACAGAGAAACAAAGAAAGGGAAAGTCAGAAAGCACGTCCAATAGGATATGATCAAGCCTCACTCCCATCTGCATCTTTCCATCATATTAGACTTTTGGGCATTCATGCACATGTGCCCAGCATGTTTTTCAAGCCACTGGGACAAAGATTTGAACAATGGTCAGTTACATGGGATCTGGCTTCTCTAACCACAAGGCCATAGTATCAGCCCATTGTGAGTACTACTTAGACTGTACTTTTTTGAAAAAATTTCTTTGTCTCTCATTGGAGAGAGACAGAGAAAGAGAGAGAGGGAGAGAAATCACTCCCTGGGGAGGTAGGGGAAGTGGTCATGTCTCAATCCCTTCTCCTCCATTCTTTCATTCTATATAGAAAGCAGTCATTTGTTAGAAGCCAAAAAACCAATAACAGTATGTGACAACATCTGTTTAGACACATTCCAGATTCCTAACAATTGCCTGATAGGCAAAATTTGTCAGAGCAGTGTATTAGTATTCAAGGAAATATAGTGAGTTAAACATCACATGCACAACTTTCTTTACTCCCCTAATCTGTTTTTCAGCAACTTGCTCAAAATTCTCGAGGTCTTGATTTCTTTATGTGTAAATCAAAGTAATTGCATTAGCCTAGAAGTTGTTTAGTTTCCTTTGTTAGGAAAAAAAGTCACAGATGTGTCTTTTTCATCCATACAAAACTGTAATTAAAAAAGAAAACCCAATCCAAAACTGAACAGATGAGCACAGTGTAATTCCAAATGGGAGGCTGAGGCAGGAAGATTGTGACATAATGAGACCTTGCCTTAAAACATTTACTTAAATTAAAAAAAATTAAATACAAAATAATGAATAAAGTACATGAGTCCTATACATATTGCCATCTTACTCAAAACATAAACTCCTTTATGACAAACATATTCTTTCTCCAAACTATACCATTATGAACATCATATGGAAATGACTCAAAACAACATTAGAAGTCACTTTTTCCAGAAATCACAGCCTGATTTTGATATGTAATAAACAAGCTGCTAGAAAATGAATTTTATTGCCATTTTAATCAATGGTAGCCCAGAAGTTACATGATTCTTTACAGAACTATTGAATACTAAATTACATTATTGCTCATCATGTGACTACTGTATAGCACAACTATAATGCCCTATATATGAGAAATGACAGCCCATTTTCTTCTCACTACTATAAAAATGTGTGAATGATATAAAGTCACTGCATTTTCCAACTTAATATCTTATGCTAGAGCCAAACTGTCTCAATTCTTGTCAGTTTCTACCAGTGGGAAGAAATAAAGCTAGTGCTGGCTCATACAGATGACAACTTCCATGTTCATGGATACATTTAATCATTGATAAATTAGTCATCTCACACAACAAAATTTCCTCTAATTATTTTTAATAGGAGTTGTCACCTTTCCAAAGCAATACTGCGTTTACCTCATACAGTTGTTGGAAGTATAAAGTCGATAAAAAGTATAAAGCACTGATGAGTATTCACTGATTATTAGATATTCTATTATTACCTAAACTGAGGAGCTATTACAAAGAGCCAAAATCAAAAAATGCAATAAACACAGCAAAGAATGGGGTTACTAGGCTTCTAAGAGTGATCTCTCAAAGCACTAAGCAGAATAAATGAATACAGGAAAAGTTAGGTAGGATGTATATACAACAAATCATGCTTCAGTAACCCTTACAGATTTTGGAATCTGGAAGACAAGAAAGACTTATTAAACAAACCACATTCAGTTTAGTCAAATCTTCTTGACTAGTAGGTTCATCCTAACTAGTAGGTAATGACCACTTATTTAAAAATATTCACCTTGGGAATATTTCACTATTCCGGATTCACATCAGCAAATCTGTAGCATTTGCTAGAAGACAGGAGTCCTGACTTCCTTCTCAAGAAAGGGATAGATTTTTGCCAAGTAGGCTTACACAGCAAGGATTGAGGAAATATTGGGATTTAATTTCTCACTTAAAGGAATCTTTTGTATTCATCAACACAGATGTTTGAGCTTTTGCCATGTGTCAGAGAATGTACTAAGAAAGTCTTGCTTAGGAGCCTTTTGTAGGATCTAGCAGTGTTCTCCTTCACAGTATTCTTGTCCCTGTACTTATCTAACCAAGAGAACCCTGTGAGTATTATTTCAGTTAGGTTCTTTAGAGGCAGAACCCAATAAGTGATATATTGAGGGACTGTCCTTAGAGAAGCCTGCAAGATGGTAAAGGAAAAAAGGACGGAGCAGGGAAAGGAATTGAGCAAAGATGGGGTTTCAGAAGCTTTAACCTTGGATTGATGCCAAGCAGAGCTCAGGAACATGAGTGGTGTCCTGCCCAAAGGTAAGAGGGCTGAGGTGTTACACTCTGGCATCACTCAGTCATTGGCTTCATGTCATGAAGGGAGGGGAAACAGGGTACAACATCCTAGAAATCTCAAAGAAAGATGGCTAATTTTACTCAAAGGATATTATACCAGGAAGGGGGAAAGTGAGAACTGTTGGCAGCTAAAGAAAAAAAAATAGCAGCTGAAACATGGGTGTGCCAGTCCAATAAAGACATTCCAGGTGACTACCAACACCATCTCCTACAGGTGCTGATAGACCAAGACACTGAAGTAGCCCCAAAAGAAAATATTCTATGAAATACAAATATATTTATGGCAGCTTTCTTCTGTAATTTATCAAATTTGTTTTTGGGTAAGATTTGGCAAAGAGGCTTAAAGAAATGACAAAGGAAAAAAAATGTCAAAGATAATAAATAATAATCTATATTGATTGGCTACTTACTATGTGCTAGTTAATTTGCTAAATACATCTATTAATTAACTGAAATTAATATTTAAACTGCCCTGTAAGGTCTTAATTTCACAGATGAGAAAACTGGAGAGAGGAAAGATAACAGTATCATGAGACTATCTTGAGTAACTTCATTATAAAAAGATAGATTATGGGATTCTACCTAAACCGTATTCAAATAGATTATCTAGGACTAGGAGCCCAGGAACATGATTTAAATAGCATGGGCAATTCTAACACTCAATAATGTTTGCAGACTGCTGAAATAGATTAAAGAATATATTTTAATATACCAATAGCATTGACTTGGACAAAGAGAGCTTGCTCACTTCAGTCCGTGGAACGTTTTACAAAAAAATAAAAAAGGAAAATGACAGTACAAGGATTCAGGCAGAGAGTCTCATACCGCAGTATAGCAACTGTTCCAGAGTCTTGTATTTTTTTCAAGCAAAGGAAGTGGAGTGTTTTGAGGTCAAATTTGCAACATAAAAACTGTGTTTTTCCATGTAAAAAAGTTGAAAAAATGTAGAGACAACATCATGAAAGAAGTCTAAGTCATCAAGAGAAATACTCAGAAAAGGAAACTAGTAGAGAGAAGGTGGCAGTAAACATTTTCCAGAGTAGGGTGGACCATCAGTCATTTCTCACAAAAGTATTCCCTAGGATATGAAATTTAAATAGAGAGAAGACTCCCCCATTGGAGCTGTGAACTATTGCTTTCAGGGACTAAGACTAATGAAGATTTTCTACTGAGACTTCATCTTCAAGATCCCATTCCGAAGTGATAGGGTATCCCCTGAATCCATTTCTCTGTCCCTCTCTGCCTCTCTTGCCTTTTAATTATCTTTTTACAAATTTTTTAAGAAAGTATTTTCTTGGTTCTCAGATCCTCTTTTATCTTATTAATTCACACCTTTCCTCCCTCCCATTTAGGAGAGTAAAAAGACTCCCCAACTGGAGTTGAAAACTGCTGTGTTCGCGTGGCACTTGTGTGAAGCATCATTTTCATTTTTGCTTTTTTTGAAAAAATAATAATACAAAATTTTTTGTTGTCTTGTCTTCTCTTTCTCTTTCTCTTTTTCTCTCTTTCTCTTTCTTCTTCTCCTTCTCCTTCTTTGTTTTCTTTTACCCTCATCACTTTGCTGCTCATCCTCCATGCTGTGTCTAGACAGGTCTAAGTGAACCATAGCCAAACATCTGAGTACTATTAGGATCAGAATATTCCTCAATTCCCACTGAATCTGCTGCACAAAGGGAGAAAAAGAGAATGGCTGGGAGCTTGCAGATCACCTCCCCCTGAATGCCTCTGAACACTCAGATTAAACTTCAAGAAATTAGGAAGAAACATATAACCCATCAGATGACCGGAAATCACTGCAAGAGCATGAGAAATATGACCAGCTCTCCAAGAAGTTCTGGAGGGTGTGCTAAATACAGACACACAGAAATACAAGTTCAAGAACAGCTAAGAAAATGGCCAACTTAATGGTACAGACAAGTATGGAGTTGAATATTATTTTCCAGAATTTAAACAGGAAGATCGGACCACAACAGAAGATAGATTAATTACACGAGACTGAACTGGTGAAATAGAATTTTATGACTTTTCACTAAAACATTACTGATTTTCTTCTATGCTTGATTTCCAAGATCTAAGGATTTTTGTCTTCTCTTAAGCTGTTGATAGGTTCATGTACCTACTATTTGAACAAAATCCTAACCTATTTTCTGGCTTTAAGTGTAAGCAAATTTCCCTTAACAGTTTTTGATTTTGATTTATTAAACCTAAAACTGCCTTTCTTGAAATTAAAAAATATATTTAAAAATACCTATTTAATGACCACAGTAAGCTGTAGAGCTTCAACCAGGTACTACTTTATAGTATATTCATTCTACTCACAAGTTTCATGCCTAAAGTCAGACATGTGTTCACAGATATGTATATACCAGCTGAACTTTCTATTGAAAGTAGTTAGATTAATTAAGATATTGTGTGAATCAATAATATGTGTGTGGGGGGAAGAATGGAAACATACCTGAGACAGTGTGGACAAATGGCAGAGGGTGAGAAATAGGGGAGGGAAAAAAGCAAGAATTTTTCCATTTATATATATAAGAAAATTATTTGTTGAAGGTAATTTGTATGATTAAGTCACTATACAGTGTATTCTGGGTGGGAAATCACATTGTGTATGCTCTGATGATGTTCAGTGAATGAATGTAAGATAAAATTTTAAAAATACTTTTTGTTGGATATGAGATTTGCATATATTTTCCCCAATTGTTCTTTTATTTTCTGAACCTTGTCTTCCACAGAAAGTATTTAATTTTAATAAACTATAATTTATCAATTAAAAAAATTTAAAATGAGCAGACTGCACATTAGTTTTAGATTGATGCATATATCTACCAAAGTTAACTGGTTCAGTAAACTATTGGAGGTTTTCTTTGTAGATTGTGTTCAACCATTACCAATTAATACTTACTTGTTATTAGTAGAGCAAATGAAAGGGTCTCTTTAAAATTAAAAATACAGATGTCAAAACTAGAATAAATCAAAGGGCATTGAAATCAAGATTTTCACAACTAAAATGTACATTTTGGCAATCAGTTCTGGTTCCATAGTTTTTGTTTGTTTGTTTGTTTATGTTTTTGTTTTAGGATGCATGCACTCACCAGTGAGAGACAGAGAAATAGCGAGAGGGAAAGTAAGAGCTTACCCCCCTGGGGGGATGGCCACACTGTAATTTCTTCTCTTCCATTTTTCTCCTGAGATTTTGGGTTCACATGCACAGATGTCCAGCATGATTTTCTAGTCACCAGGTCTGGGATTGAACTCCAGCCAACCATGTGAGAGTCCAGCTCCTTAACCAACTGGCCATCTGCTGGTCCCCCAAAATTTGTCTTAACAAGGCTCATTACAGTGTACACCTATATGCAGCCTCCGATAAGCTCTAAGTAATCCTTCCATAAAATTAAGGAATATAAATTACTATTCAAAGTCCCTAATCCTCAAAAAGGAAACTTCCCTGAAAAGTATACTAATGTGTACATGACAACTCTGTCATTGGAAAATATTTGTGAACGAATATTCTCATTGTCTTGATTAAGGTTAAGAGTAACCATGAAATTTTACTTTGGCCAATTAAATGAGCTAAAAATGTAATATGTCACATTTATATGAAAGATTTAAGAGCCAGGACACAAGTTCATGCTCTTTTACCCTCTATTTTGACAATATGAGACATATATGCTGATTGCTTCATCTGGTTTCTTCCCAGAATAGGGAGAGCAGAGAAGAGAGTTCTCTAACCTCCCATGACAGGCATACAAAGTAAGTAAGAAATTACATTTGTTTTTCTTTAATCTCCAAGATTTAGGTGTTACTTTTAACTGCAGTATAGCCTAGCCCTTCTGGCTGATACATTACAGGGGTAGTATCTCATGCTGTTCTTTACAATATGAGCTACATATTGTAACGATATGTTTCATATTTCAGGTTTAACTTAACTGTAATTGTTGTAGGTTAAAAACACCCATCAAAGTAACAGCCTTCGAAAGAACTGAACTTCTCTACATGGTAGAATTCCCTACTATCTTACGGAACCCAAGGGAGAGTGTCATGAAGGAAACAGCTTTTTATTCTCTGTCTCAGCGACATAGTGGAACTCAGACCTACTGATAGCAAAAAACAATGATTGTAACACCTTAGAAAATAGCTAAGGGCAGGACAGGAAGTTCCTGTAATTTTATTACAAAAGACAAATTGCTCTTTGGTTGGCATCAGTCCTTTGGGTGGACTGTCTAAAACGTGATATGTGGGGAGGAGAGCAAAATGATCAGGAAAATCATTTTATTTCAGGGAATAGCTTTGTCATACTGGTTTCAATACTTTGGAATAATGTACTTATTTTATGGTTCTTACCTCCATAAGTTATGCAGTCTCCAGCATTCCCATCAAACAGCCATTAGTTACCACTTGTAAAGCATTTAGTGTAGCTCCTGGCACATAACAAATACTTTCTTTCCCCATTCCAAAACAAAATATAATTTAGAATAATAATAATGTCACATCTCAGGCTTTTTTTAGTGAAATAGCACCACTTTTGACATAAATTATAAATGTTTATGACATGGTAGAACAGCCTCAAAAGCACTTCTTTTTAGCTGTCATATCACATCAACCCACACAAAAATTTTCTGAAACCAAATTTCATAAAAATGATGAAGAGGTTTCTTGAAGGGATATCTCCCTATGTCACAGTCTCTATTTACTCACAACATTGAACTATATAAGATATGATGTGTCCTTCTGTTTCTTAACTTTTTTTAAAATTGCTTAATTGTTTTATAACAAAGTCCTGTTTTTACCTTGAGAATATATATTGTTCCAATCATAGTGTCTACAATGTCATATTAAGTATGTTGAAAATCTCATCAAAAGCATAAAACTACCCACAGATATGCTCTCTCTTCTGCATCAAGTAGAATAAGTTGCATGTAAGGACCGAAGTTTCCCACCTATCATTCCCAACTAGCATATATTCATTCTGAAGCAGGCCACTTCCTTTCCACCGTGACAGAAGTCAGAAAAAATAAACTGATAAAAAATAAGGAAGTTCTAGAATTCAGTTTTCATAAGCTTTATTCCACAGATGACACATGACAGTTTTCTTGTGGTGTTGTTTTCTGGTAGGGATGGTATTTTTTTTTTTCCAAAAGGAAACTGAACAAAACTCTACCATCAACTATAACATATGACACTTATTCAAATCAACACACGTTTATTGCCAATGTGTTTTATATGCCACAGGGAAGGACAGGCTCTGTACTGATAGAGAGTTGGGATTCAAATCTTCTTGTGCCACTTTTGGCCAAGTGGTGGCCAAATATAAAATTTACATATGCCTCAGTTTAGTTTAAAAAATAAATCTCTTAGCACGGACACTGTCACAAAGGACTTGCAAAATAAGCATCAGCACATACAGCAAATAACACTGTTCAGCCAAAGCCGCAAAATAAAACACCATGAAAATAACTTTTATGAGAACTCCTTTTTACAATGGTTTGTAAAAATATATGTTGCTATGTTAAAAAAAAAAGATGAACAATATGTATTGTTCTTTTGTGTGAGAGAGTAGTAATAAGGTTCTTCACCTAAAACACCTAAATCCCCAAGTACTCACAATCACATATGCTACACACTCTAAAACATTCCCGTGAAGTCTACTCTAAAGTAATCTTTCCTGCATATGAAAAGTCTTCGACCTATACATCTATACTGGAATATGATAGGGCCTTCAAAAAGTTCATGAAAAATGCATAACTATGAAAAAAATTATGCATGGATACTGAAAAATTTTTGTATCAAAATAAACTCATACTTTTTAAAAAACATTTTGCTTTAGAGAAAGAGATAAAGTGAGAAATTGCCGCCCCCCCCCCTCCCCAAAAGGAATGGCCATGCCACAGTCCCTTCTTCTCCATTCTCCTCTTTGAAGTTTGGGCAGACACATAAGACTCTGGCATGATCTTCAAGCTGCCAGGGATGGGACTTGAACCACAGAGTTGGCCATGTGGGATCCAGTCACCTTAGCCTCCAGGCCACCTGCTGGCCCTGAAGTCACACTATTTTTTTTCCCTTAAATCTTTACTTTTTTGTTTTTTAATAATCATTTATTTATTTTGGGGAGCTGGCAGGTGGCTTGGTGGTTAAGGCACTGAACTCCCATGTGGCCAACTAGGATTCAAGTCCTGGACTTGGCAGCTTGCTTTTTCATTTTTCTTCTCTCTCTGGTCAAATTAAAACAAATATCAATGATAAATAAAAGTAAATAATGCTCAGGACCAGTAGATGATGGCATAATAGTTATGTCACTGGACTCCCACGTAGTCGACCACAGATCAAGTCCCAGACACAGCAGCTTAAAACTCATGCTAGCATATGTATGCATGCCTAAATCTTAAGAGGAGAATGGAGGAGAAGAGATTGCAGTGTGGCCATCCCCCTCCCAGGGAGGAGAATCTTTCTTTCTTTCTGTCTCTGGTGAGCACAAGTGTCTTATAGTAAAAATCTCTCTTAAAAAAAGGAAATATTTCTTTAAAAATTGCTTGTTTTTTTTAATTCACCATTACTATTATTTTTAAATTTTCTATAGGACATGTGTGCTCACGAGAGAGAGACAGAGAGAAAGAAAGTGAGCAAGCAAGATATCATCTCTGGGACTCGAACTATGGTCAGCCATGTGAGATTCCGGTGCCTCAACCATAATGTCACCTGCTGACCCCACACACTTTTGAAAAAGTATTTGTTTAGTTATTTTATGAATAAGAGAGATGGACTGAGTTACAGCATTCCTGGGTCCTACTGCCATGCAAATACTAAACAAAGAATGTTACAATTTTAGTTACCAAAAGGGATACAGAGGAAAATTTCATAATGTTTAAATAGAGAATCCACCAGGAATATAACGTAATCTTAAATCCTATGTACCCAATAACATAGCCTCAAAAGACATTAAGAAATAAACAGCTTTTTTTTTTTTTTTTTTGTCAGAAATGAAATAGAAAAATCAGGTAAACAGAACAACATTTCTTTGTCTACTCTTCAGGTCTTTTGAATATGACATGACTTTCCAAAAAATTTCTAATTGGTGTTCTCTAGACTTGTTGAAGTTGTGGTTTACTGTCTGACATTAATTTTGGAAAATTCTCAATCATAATTTCTTCAAATTTTTCTTCTACCTGTTATTCTCATGCTTCTTCTGAAATTCTTAGAACTTAAATGTTTGAAGATTTAACATCAGCCCATAATCCTTTTTTTTCTTTTCCTATCAATTTTTTTTGTGTGTTTCAGTCTGGATCATTTATATTAGCTGTTGTGTCTCTGGTCACCATTACAAGGGTACTCTCTAAAAATTCTCCGCTATCTTTTTTGTGAACATTTGGTAAGGTTCATTGAGAAAAAAAAACCACCAGAGAGCAGATTATGCCCATTTGGTAGACCTCTCCTCAGGGCATCATGCTTTCGCACAAGTGCACAAATGGCCTCTGCCATTCCTCCTGTTCAATGGGCCACCCCAGTTGAACACTTCTGGTTAATGCTGTGACTTGTTCTCAGGAAAAGCTAGAGTCTGCATCTATTTTATTCCTTCAGACATCAGTCTCTCTTTAAATATTGGGCTACTTTTTGCTCTACAGCCTTAGCTCTCATATGAAAAAGAAAATGTGCATATTTTTCTGGCTTATTGTTCTTGTTATAGTTATAAGGGTAGGAGACACTGTTTTTTCCTAGATTTTTACATTGCTTCGTTCAATTTGGAATTACACATTTCTTTTTAGTTAACATAGGACAGGAGAGGAAGCTTAGGCAAAATGAAAAAAGTATAGTTCCTAAGATGAGAAGCCAACGTCAAAAGAAGTGGCTGGGCTGGGGAGAAGGCAATAGGCTCTCCTGCAAGCCTCTGGCCGGCAAGGGACACTGAGGGAGGGTCACCTCTGACCCCCACCTCACTTCCAGACCCCCAGGCCCCAGACTCCACCTTCTAGACTATCCAGGACTGCCAGAAGGCAATAGGCTCTCCTGCAAGCCTCTGGCCAGCAAGGGACACTGAGGGAGGGTCACCTCTGACCCCCACCTCACTTCCAGACCCCCAGGCCCCAGACTTCACCTTCTAGACTATCCAGGACTGCCAGAAGGCAATAGGCTCTCCTGCAAGCCTCTGGCCGTCAAGGGACACTGAGAGAGGGTCACCTCTGACCCCCACCTCACTTCCAGACCCCCAGGCCCCAGACTCCACCTTCTAGACTATCCAGGACTGCCAGAAGGCAATAGGCTCTCCTGCAAGCCTCTGGCCGGCAAGGGACACTGAGGGAGGGTCACCTCTGACCCCCACCTCACTTCCAGACCCCCAGGCCCCAGACTCCACCTTCTAGACTATCCAGGACTGCCAGAAGGCAATAGGCTCTCCTGCAAGCCTCTGGCCGGCAAGGGACACTGAGGGAGGGTCACCTCTGACCCCCACCTCACTTCCAGACCCCCAGGCCCCAGACTCCACCTTCTAGGTAGGTAGCCAGGATTTCCTTGAGGCGGTTTTTTGTTCTCTCTTGAAACCCCTGCATTCCCTTGTTAACACCTAGCTCTCCTTCTCCCCCCAGACTATCCAGGACTGCCAGAAGGCAATAGGCTCTCCTGCAAGCCTCTGGTGAAATTTTCTTTATTTTTCTGTGTTGTCTTTCCTTTAGTTGCATATTGTCCTCTCCTCCTTATTTTTTAACGTGCTGGACAGACTAGACAGGTCCAGAATCATATATCTGAAATTTCCTAGGAAGGTAAGTGTCTCTGGGATCCTCCCTAGTACTGATCCCCTTTGAAAAAGGAGATACTGCTTGTTAGACCCTTCTGTAGAGTTCCGCTCCTGAAAACACATTGGTAAAAACAACAGAAGAGAGACTTCAACAAACAGCTATTCCCATCAAAAAGGAAAGACTCTTACTTCTCGTGGGACAAAAGTTCTCCCAAGAGGTCTTTGAAAGGGAAGTAATCTTCCAATGGCTAAAAGTAGAAAAAGAGCCCCAGGTCTGAATAAACAAGAAAATATGTCTCCAACAAAGGAAAATGCCCCTCCATGTCTCGTAAATATGGAGGACGTTACCAAAATGACAGACACAGAATTTCGAAAATTCATGGTGACCAAATTCTGTGAATTGGAAAAAAAAAAGAGACAACGAACTACAGGAAATTAGGAAGTCCTTCCAGGATATGAAAGAAGAAATGGATACTCTGAGAAAGAATCAGGTGGAACTATTAGAGATAAAGTCTATAATACAAGAAATCAAAAACTCTCTGGAAAGTATTAAGAGCCGATTAGACCATGCTGAAGATCGAATCTCTGATGTAGAAGATAAAACCTCTGATCTAGAAAAAAACTACAAAAAGATCGAGAAAATAACTAAAAAACATGAGGATAATATACGAGAAATACTAGACTCTATTAGACGCCCAAACATCAGAATAATCGGCATCCCAGAAGGTGAAGAAACTAATAGCGGAATGGAAAATCTATTCCATGACATCTTGGAAGAAAATTTCCCAAGCCTAGAGAGGCACCGAACCATCCGGACCCAAGAAATACAAAGGACCCCAAATAGAATCAACCCCAGAAGATCTTCCCCAAGGCACATCTTAGCCAGGCTGTCTAACGTCACAGAAAAAGACATGATACTAAAACTGGCAAGAGAGAAACGAGAAGTAACTTACAAAGGCCATCCCATAAGACTAACACCAGACCTCTCATCAGAAACAATGCAAGCAAGAAAAGAATGGGAAGACATACTGAAAGTGTTAAGAGAGAAACAATTTCAGCCAAGACTATTATACCCTGCAAGATTATCCTTCATTTGGGAAAAAAAGATTAAAATCTTCTCAGACAAACAAAACCTGAAAGAATTTGCCAACACCAGACCAGCTCTTCAAGAAATCCTGAAGAAAGTACTGTTCCAGGAAAACTAAAGACGCAACAGCCAGAAACAAAGAAATAACAGGCAACTAAGACAATGGCTACCTTAAATGTCGGTACAGATCCTGTAACATCGATAATAACATTGAATGTTAATGGGTTAAATTCTCCAATCAAGAGACACAGACTGGCTGAATGGATAAAAAAACAGAAACCCTCTATCTGTTGCCTACAAGAAACCCACCTCATGGAAAAAGACATACATAGACTGAAAGTGAAGGGTTGGAAAAAGGTTTTCCATGCAGTTGGGAACCAAAAAAGAGCTGGAGTTGCGATACTAATTTATGACAAAATAGGCTTTAAAACAAAAAGTGTCCGAAGAGACAAAGAAGGGCACTACATCATAGTAAAAGGCTCTATAGATCGAGAAGATATAACGCTTATTAATATCTATGCTCCTAACACAGGAGCACCCAAATATGTGAAGGAAAGATTGTTAGATCTGAAAGGGGAGATAGACTGCAACACACTAATTGTTGGAGATCTCAACACCGCATTATCCCCTCTGGACAGATCATCTAGGCAAAAAATAGGTAGAGAGATCAAGGATCTAAATGATACCATAAATCAATTGGACTTAACAGACATCTATAGAACTTTCCACCCAAAAACCACAAGATATAGTTTTTTCTCACCCCGACATGGAACTTTCTCGAAGATTGACCACATCATAGGACACAAAGCAAGCCTCTGCAGATTCAGAGGCATAGAAACTATTTCCAGCATCTTCTCTGACCATGATGGAATTAAACTCGAGTTTAATTTCAAGAGAAATCCTCAAAAATACCTAAAAACATGGAAACTAAATAACCTACTCCTGAATGACTCCACTATTACCGAAGAAATAAAGTCCGAAATCAAAAGATTCATGGAAGCCAATGACAATGAAGATACAAGTTTCCATAATCTTTGGGACACTGCCAAAGCAGTCATAAGAGGGAAGTTCATAGCAATTAGTGCACATAAGAGGAAGACAGAGAAAAGGCTAATGGATCACCTAACACCAAGCCTTAGAGAATTGGAAAAGCAACAGCAAAAAAATCCAAAAAATTACAGGAGAAAGGAAATAATAAAGATCCGAGCAGAAATAAATGAAATAGAAAATAAACGTACTATACAGAAAGTAAGTGAAAGCAAAAGCTGGTTCTTTGAAAGGATAAACAAAATTGATACCCCACTAGCGAGACTTATTAAGAAGAAGAGAGAAAGGAACCAGGTGAATCAAATCTGCAATGAGGCTGGTAACATAACAACAGACATAGTAGAAATTCAAAACATCATTAGAGGATACTTTGAACATCTATACGCTAAGAAACAAGATAATCTGGATGAGATGGACAAATTCCTGGACAAATATAATCTACCAAGAATGAGCCAGGAAGAAATAGAAAGTCTGAATAGGCCCATAACAAGCCAGGAAATTGAATCAGTAATAAGTAACCTCCCAACAAAGAAAAGCCCTGGCCCCGATGGATTCACCTCTGAATTCTACAAAACTTTCAAAGAAGAGTTAACTCCCATTCTGCTCAAATTATTTCTAAAGATCCAAAAGGGTGAATCTCTCCCTAATTCATTCTATGAAGCCTCTGTCACCCTCATCCTCAAAACAGATAAGGACAGGACAAGGAAGGAAAACTATAGACCAATATCTCTGATGAACATAGACTCAAAGATTCTCAACAAGATACTAGCAAATCGTATTCAACAACTTATACAGAAGATCATACACCATGATCAGGTAGGCTTTATTCCAGGAATGCAAGGTTGGTTCAACATACGCAAAACCATAAACATAATACACCATATTAATAGGAAGAAAGACAAAAACCATATGGTCATATCGATTGACGCAGAAAAAGCATTTGATAAGATACAACATCCCTTCATGATCAAGACTCTTAGCAAAATTGGCATAGAAGGGCCATTTCTCAATACAATAAAAGCCATCTATGAAAAACCCATAGCGAACATCATCCTGAATGGAGAAAAGCTGAAAGCTTTCCCACTAAACACAGGAACAAGACAAGGATGCCCACTTTCTCCTCTCCTTTTCAACATAGTTCTGGAAGTCCTCGCCAACGCAATCAGAAAAGAGGAAAAAATAAAGGGCATTCGAATAGGAAAAGAAGAGGTGAAACTCTCTCTATTTGCAGATGACATGATTGTATACATAGAAGACCCAATGGTCTCCATGGAAAAACTACTGGAAGTAATACATGAATTCAGTAAAGTTGCAGGATATAAAATCAATATACAGAAATCTATAGCATTTCTGTATACGAATAACAGGCAGACTGAGATAGAACTGAAAAAACTTATTCCGTTTACCATAGCCACTAAAAGTATAAGATATTTAGGAATAAATCTAACCAAAGAAGTTAAAGACCTCCACAAGGAAAACTATGAGAAGGTAAAAAAAGAAATTGAAAATGACACAAAAAAATGGAAGGACATCCCATGTTCATGGATTGGAAGAGTTAATATAATCAAAATGGCAATTCTACCCAAATTAATCTACCTATTTAATGCAATGCCAATCAAAGTACCAGACACATTCTTCACAGATCTAGAAAAGACAATCTTAAAATTTGTCTGGAATCATAAAAGACCCCGTATTGCCAAAGCACTTCTACACAAGAAGAATGGAGTGGGTGGCATCTCAATCCCTGATCCAAAAATGTATTACAAAGCTGTGGTAATAAAGACAGCATGGTATTGGCACAGAAATAGACATGTGGACCAATGGAACAGAATAGAGTCCCCAGAAATAAGTGCCCAAACATACAGTCAACTGATCTTTGACAAGGGGTACCAGTCAATCCAGTGGGAAAATGAAAGCCTCTTCAGCAAGTGGTGCTGGAGAAACTGGACTTCCACTTGCAGAAAGATGAATCTGAACCCCTACCTCTCTCCTTTGACAAGAATCAAGTCAAGGTGGATCAAGGATCTAAATCTAAGACCTCAAACTATAAAGCTGCTCCTGGAGAATGCTGGGGAAACTCTGGGAGACATTGGTGTAGGGAAAGACTTCCTAAAGAAGACACTCAAAGCAGAGTCCATCGTCCACAAAATAGACAAATGGGATTACATCAGACTAAGAAGTTTCTGCATGGCCAAAGACACAGTAGTTAGTGTGAATCGACAGCCCTCAGAATGGGAAAATATTTTTGTAAATGTTGCATCAGATAAGGGACTGATAACCAGAATACACAAGGAACTAAAAAAGGTGTTTGGAAAAAAGATGATCAACCCTATTAAAAGATGGGAGAAGGAGATGAAGAAAACACTCTCTAAAGATGACATACGAATGGCCAAAAGGCATATGAAAAAATGTTCAACCTCCCTCATCGTAAGGGAAATGCAGATAAAAACAACAATGAGGTACCACCTAACCCCAGTCAGATTGTCTAATATTAAAAAAACAAAAAATGATAAGTGTTGGCGGGGGTGTGGTGAAAGGGGAACTCTTTTACACTGCTGGTGGGAATGTAGATTGGTCCAACCACTGTGGAGAATAATTTGGAGATTCCTCAAAAATCTACAGATAGATCTGCCATATGATCCAGAGATCCCACTCCTCGGTATCTACCCAAAGGACAGAAGAATTCTTCATTGGAAAAGTGCTTGCACATCGATGTTTATTGCGGCACTATTCACAATTGCTAAGTCTTGGAACCAACCCAGATGTCCCCGTATGGAGGAATGGATTGAAAAACTGTGGCACATATACTCTATGGAATACTACTCAGCCATAAAAACCAACAGAGCCCTGGCTTTTGACAGAAAGTGGAAGAATATGGAAGATGTACTGCTGAGTGAGGCAAGCCAGACTATGAAGGAGAGACATTGTATGTCCCCACTTAACATATACCGTTTGTCTGCATTCTATGTCTGAAACTGATTGACTAACAGTTGAACAAACACAAGAGATGGGTGTGAATGTCAGATGAGGTGTATGTGGAGGAGTGGGGCCCAACGAAAGACATTTAGAGAAGGGATACAGAGGTAGAGCATTGACGGGATGGGGAGGTGTGGTGTTATCTGTTGAAGATATTTCGATCAACGGGTCTGGGGAGAAATGTTCACATATCGAAATGGTCTCATTGTAAGCCAAACAATATGATTGAAAGTATATACAAAAATAAATAAATAAATAAATAAATAAAAAAAAAAAAAAAAAAAAAAGAAGTGGCTGGGCTGGGGAAAGCAACATCAGAATCATCTTACATACCAGATCATCCAAGTTAGGACTGGCTCTAACTCTAAGTTTGGGTATTTGCATTTGTCAAGTCTAAAAACTTTAAGATTTGTTATGTGGACTATCTTAGGCAATTTATTTATCTATATTGGCTCTTGTATTTTCAGCCCTAGGATATGGTAATTATTGAACTCCCACACATCTTAAATTTTGGAATTGAGAATAAGAAGCTTGAAAAAAATAATTTCTCTAACATAGGTTTTCTTCAGTTCATGGAGAATCTCTCAAGGAAAAAGTGGATTATAATGACTTAGTACACAAAAGATATATCACTCTAAATTTGGAAACACTTGTTTTTAAGGTGTCATGAAACAAACATGTTCTTCTTTCTTAATATACCTATATATCAGATGGTAAATTATTATAGGAACCAATAACAAGCTAATTTTCTCCATCTGCACCTGTAATTTTTTTATAAACAAGGTTTTTTAAAATTGTAATTGCCTTTAATGGTTTCAGATTCAATAAAACATAAGTTGAAATTTGGCTAGCCATTATGCTATTCATTTCATTTAATCTGGCCATTTCAAGGCAAATTTAAAATCATTACTATAAAGCACAAGCAGTATTTTAATGGATTATTCTAGAGAACTCTATTGAATTCCTTAGAGGAGGGAATCAACAATAATGTGTTCTGTCATCTAGGTGAGATACGTATCTAACCAGAGCAGGAACAATTTGACCAATGGGGTTGAACTGAAAATATGTAGGCTTCCGTCTGTCAGCTCCTAAGGACCAACAGACATTACAAAAACTCATATAGTGTCACCAAAATATTAATTCCAAGACAACAGTTACAAATTCTAAGAAGTTTATGTAGAAAATAATTTTTTTCTTTTTTTTTTTTTGAGAGATTTTCGCTATAGGGCGCGTGCGCTCGCCAGACTGACAGAGACAGACAGAGAGACAGAAAGCGAGAAATCACCCCCCAGGTGGGATGGTCACGCTGCAATCCCTTCTCCTCCATTCTCCTCTCAGGATCTTGGGCACGCACACACTCGTGCCCGGCATGAGTGTAAAGCCACCGGGTCCGGGACGCGAACTGTGGTCGGCTACGTGGGAGTCCAGCGACATAGCCATTACGCTAACTGCTGGTTCCCTAGAAAATAATTTTTAAAGTTTATTTTTATTTTCTTTCGAAAGAGAAAGAGAGACAAAGAGAAAGAGAGAGAAAGTGAGAAGCACCCTAGTAGAGTCTTCAGTGCCAGTCTAACTCCAGTCCTGTAGCTGGCTGGGATCACAGATAACTCGGACGAGTCCACAGGTACACCCTGTGTTAGGTAGACTCAGGATCTGAACCCGGAACCTACCCATATCACCTCCAGCATTGATAGATGTTGATATAAACTTCAGCTTTATATTTGATTTGAACCAGGAACTTTTAGTCTTCCTTTTATAACTTTCACAGTGGGAAGAAATGCATGTGGCTTGTATGGGTATATGAGGCTGTATTACACTAACGTCTAATGTCCTTTAACATAGCTATGTGGTTTTCAAAAGTTCAAGTTTTCTGGAAAAAAAAATCTTACTGTCATTTGTATGGACTAAGTACTTTCAATGGTCATTAAAAAGCAGCCCATTCACAGCTATGCAGGCAGTAGGGTGTTGTGGTGTAATACCAGAGTCATACGGGAGGGTCTGGGGTTCAGATCTTGGGTCCACCTGAACACGTTGGGCTGGCCGACTGGAAGGCCTGTGGTAGGAATTTTTTTTTTTTTTGGAGAGGTTTTTGCTATAGGGCGCGTGCGCTCGCCAGACAGACAGAGAGAGACAGAGAGACAGAAAGCAGGAAATCACCCCCCGGGGGATGGCCACGCCGCAATCCCTTCTCCTCCATTCTCCTCTCGGGATCTTGGGCACGCACGCACACGCGCCCGGCGTGAGTTTAAGCCACCGGGTCCGGGACTCGAACCGCGGTCCACTATGTGGGAGTCCAGCGACATAGCCATTACGCTAACTGCTGGTCCTGTGGTAGGAATTTAAGGAAGCTTGAGGTAGGTGTGACAAGATTGTGTGGGGTGTGCCCTATTTCCCTGTCTGCCTCCCTTTTCCTCTCTCTCAGAAAGTAAACTTTCCTTTAAAAACGTCAAGAAATTTCTGCATTCTGCTTCAGTTGACATGTATAAATATAATTTTGAGTAGAATGGCTCAGCATATGAAATGGAGGGCTTCAATACAAAGTGAGATTTAGACCGTGCCTCAACCATCGTTTATGCCACATTCCATTTTTGGTGGTTAGGAACTTAAACCAGCAGGGGAGAAAGTAGCAAATTCAGAGTGATACAGGAAGGGTAATGGCAGAGCTGGGAATCAAAATCAGATCCCTGCATTTCAAACTCACTGTTTACTTCCATTGTATAGGTCTTCCTCAACATATATGAGTAAGAGAAAAAAACTGGATGAGAACAATATAGCAGAACTTCTAATGGTAGTGGTATCACGTCGGTATTGTAAGCATGAATTGTGTTTGATTTATATCGACTACTTGGCCTATTCTACTATGTATTTTGCTAGGGTAATAAGCCACTTACCTGTCCCTTACTCTGCTTTTCATCTTAATTTTTTGTAATTATGTTACTAAAAGTACCACTGAACCAAACATAGAGGAAAATAAAAGGAAGAGCTTTACTTTTGTCACTAACATTCGCTTTCCAGAATAGACCAGCTTCCTAATGGACTTATATTTTATTCCTCCCAACTATAGGAAATGTGTAAATAAATATTGAAAGAGCTTATGCATTAAAAGCTTTGTAAAACTGTAGGGGTAAAGAAGTCATAAAATACTCATTATGATTTTCTACTAATAGTAGGTAAATCCAAAGGAATGCTGAGACTCACTCTGTAGCCATAGCATTTACCATCCTGAGCAGCACACAGCCTTGGCTTTGTCAAGTAATCTTCTTTCCCATAAAAGTGGGGTTGAAAAAGTGCTGTGCTTGTCAGGAGGAGATCTGTTTGTGAGAATATGAAACCCCTCAAGAACTATTTGAGGACACTTGGAAATATATATAGGTAATACTAAAGTGGATAGAAATATTGCCTGAGAAATTATGGGTATTAGATGAATTAAATTATTATAATTGTGACTCATTAATAAATATAAGCTAAAGAGGTCAGAAGACATTCAGGAGACCAGCAGATGGCATAATGGTTACAACGCTGGTCTCCCACATAGTTGACTGCAGTTCAAGTCCAGGACCCTACTACTTTAAACTCAAGCCGGGAATGTGTGTGTGTGTGTGCCCAAGATCCTGAGAGGAGAATGGAGGAGAAGGGCCATCACCCTGCAGTGTGGCCATCACTGCTGGGGAGTGATATCTCACTTTCTGTCTCTCTCTCTGTCTCTCCAGCAAGCTCATGTGCCCTACGGCAAATACCTCTCTCAAAATAAAAAAGAAGAAACTTTGAATCTGTAAGTAAGCATTATGTATACAATGTTTTTAAAACTATATCTTCTAGTAAATTCTGAAGAGACTCTTGATAAAACTGATACTGGGTCTCTCCATCCAAATCATCTGGTATCCTATTCAAGGGGTGGTCACACACTTAAATGGCAGAAATAAGGAAGTGTAAGTGAGGGATCTTTTTGGACTTATACAAAAAATTATTCTAATTAAGAGACTGAAGTCCATTACATTGCCATTTGAAAAGGCAACCTATCCAAAAATACATTTATAAATATGAATACTCTCATCACATTAAACATAGTAATGGTGATCATCACAGCTTATAAAAACAGGAAATGTGTAATACAAAGCTTCCTTTCCAAAATCCATCTTTTTTTTTTGGAGAGGTTTTCGCTATAGGGCGCGTGCGCTCACCAGACAGACAGAGAGAGACAGAAAGCGAGAAATCACCCCCCAGGGGGGATGGTCACGCCGCAATTCCTTCTCCTCCATTCTCCTCTGGGATCTTGGGCACACAAGCACATGCGCCCGGCATGAGTTTTAAGCCACCGGGTACGGGACGTGAACCGCAGTCGACTACGTGGGAGTCCAGCGACATAGCCATTATGCTAACTACTGGTTCCCAAAATCCATCTTTTTATGAACTTACGTCTTGCTTTTTTTCGACCCTACACTTTGGAAAAGTGTATTTACAGTGGGTAGAAGGCTTCCAGAATGTTAGAAAGGTTATAGTTCCCATTTGTTAAAAAGTAAACTTATTTTAAGTGCTTTCCTATATATGTGTCATATCTTGCAAAAAAAAAAAAAATATTCTCCATTCATTTTTCTCTAACACTCCTACAATATTTATGGATCAAATAAAGACAGCACCCTAAAAATCAGAAACAATAGATCTCATGAGATGCCAAAACTGAACAGTGTTTTTGAAAAAATTTGTCTATTCTCTGGCTCGGTGCTTTTGTGTTAGTGTAATAATATTCATAATTAGTACTTTTTAAATCCCATAATGGTTGCTTGTGGCCATTATGCATCTTACAGAGATTTTCATAAAATATTCATTTGATTTTGGAACCACAATCCTGCTGTTGTAATCACTGTCAATGGTAGCAGGACTATGATGGGCAGGGTCAAATCTTAGAAATGGGCTCCAAGGTGTATTCTTACATGTCGCCTACAATTCAGTAGAAATCTCAGTGTGCTGATTAAATATCCAAGTTATTAAAGCAATCGTCAGAGAACAGCTAATAGGGGTTCCCCAGTGTCTGCACGCCTTGGGTCTCAAACCAGGTGATATTTGTTAGCTGTCGCTTCTATGTCCTTGGCAGGCTTTGACTTCTTCCTGTCAGTTAGATTCAGGTCTGAGCAGCCCACCCAGGCTGGAGTCTTCTCTGGGGAGCTGACTCTTCCTCTGCCCACTGTCTTTGCTGCAATGTCTCTGGCAGTGTATCTTTGCCCAGAGGTAGGAATCACTGAGTGGGCAATGAAGGCAGCCTACCTGTAGTTTACTATCACGATAACGGAGGTTTATCCAGGATAAGACAGTGGACAAATCCTGTTCTCAAAAACCACTCATCCTTTCAGGTTCTCCAAGCATGTGACAGGAAATCACTTTCCTAGTTCTAAGGATTTGTGTCCTCCCCACTCTAGTGCCAACAACCATCAGTTCCTAGGTATCCAACCATGATCCAAACTGCTGTACCCAGATAAATACAGTCAAAGACTTGAAACAGGGCCATGGAGGACAACCATGAATGTGTAGGGGAAGTTCTCACAGAAAGGGTGGCAAAAAAAGGAGAAGAAAGCTCTTGCTCACACACCTAAGACTGAATGCTGATCCAGTTACTTACTAGCTATTGTGTTCAAGCACATATTGCATGAAAATAGTTGAGCATGGAGCCTTGGGCTTAGTAAATGCTCAATGATAGTGACTTTGAAAGCTATTGTTACTACGGAACTGATCATTTCAAATCTAATGCAAATTATGAATAACAATTTTCATTTTTATAAAAAAACATATAATATTATAAATAAAACCCTAAACTATATGAAATTATAACCTTGACTTAGCAGACTCTGGAAAACTCTGAAGGGAATTATTTACTTCTTCATCGAGTCCAATAAGACATGAGTGCTTTCTCCATGTTTATCATATCTTTCTTAGATTCACTAACTTTTCCACAAGTCTAAACTCTATGCAATTCCCCTTACTCCGATACAGCACTTGAAGAGGAGGATACTCACTCTGTACTCTGCTCAAGCTCTTGACCCAAATTCTTTCACCCTATGTTTAATTTGGACTGATTATATTCTAAGCTAGGTTTTATTTATAACCATCCAATTGATATACATGACTTCTGCATGCCAATATATTCTTTCATTAACTTTTCCTAAGTAACCTACTTTTTATTTTTATTTTTGTTAGAGGCAGAGATTTTTGCTATAGAGCATGTGTATTCACCAGAGAGATACAGAGAGTCAGAGAGACAGAAAGCAAGAAATCACCCCCCGGGTGGGATAGTCATGCTGCAATCCCTTCTCCTCTATTCTCGTCTTGGTGTTTTGGGCATGCACACACATGTGCCAGGCATGAGTTTTAAGCTGCCAGGTTCAGGACTTAAACCACAGTCGACTATGTGGGAGTCCAGAGACGCAACCATTATGCCATCTGCTGGTCCCAGTGGCCTACTTTTTGACACCAATGAAAAGCTATGTGACTACATTTGGTGAAAACAAAATGAAATCCTTATATAAATCAAAATATTAACATGCATCTAAATATAAGAGCATTAGTGAACAAAAAGGATAATAATTAAAAGGATTTTAACCAGTCTACTACAAAAGGGAAAAAGAAAAAAAGAAATGACTGTTCTTGTCACACTGTGATGTAGAGTCTGGAGAGAAAATAAAATAGAAGATAATTGCTCAGAATAATTGGCCGTTAAATTCTCACTGCTAGCAAATTTCAGTTCAATCATTTCGGAAGAAAAAAATATGTAAGATGATAACTCTTTTACATGCAAAAGACCTTTCTTACTCTTTTTGAAAGACTTTATGCAATATGCTATTCATAGGAAAAATAGAAATGATTGCCAATTAAAGAAATTTCAACTAAAATAACAGGCAAATTCTCAATTCCAGTTTCTTTGAAGATGCCTTTCAAAGGATTCCCTACATTTTCTGAGAGACTGGAATTAGAGAATCAACAAATTCTTTCTATACACCAAAATAATATGTTAGCCACAAAGGCTGGTTTGGAACCACAGAGTAAATCTGTGATGTGTGCTAAATGGTGAAAACAAACCAAGGGCTTAGGAGATAAGAAAGTACCTGAGATCCAAAGAGAAAAGTGAAATCCTCAAGGATGACTAGCATACTTAGTCTTTGTAAAGACAATATAGCTAATAATTATAACGATGAATTTACATACTACTGAAATGGTATAGCTGTCAAACCAAGACAGAACATGAGCAGATATAAAAGTGATGAGAAAATTAGGGCAGGGCCAGCAGGTGGTATGGTGGTTAAGGTGCTGGACTCCCACATGACTGATTGAGATTAGAATCCCAGACCAGGTGTTCAAAACTCACCCTGGGGAGACCAGCAGATAGAGTAATGGTTATGTCACTGGACTTTCATAAGACTGATGCCAGTTCAAGTCGTGGACCTGGCTGCTTGATACTCATGCCAGAAAAGTGTGCATGTGTGCCCAAAATTTTGAATGAAAATGGAAGAGAAGGTATTGCGGCATGGCCTCTCCCCCTGGGGAAGTGAATTCTTGCTTTCTGTCTCTCTGTCTCTGTCTCTCCTGTGAGTGCACGTGCCCTGTAGCAAAAATCTTTCTAAAACTTGTTTTCAATTAAAAGCAAATAAATAAACTCATGCTGGGCATGTGCAGGCGTGTGCCCAAAATTCCAGGAGGAGAGTGGAGGAGAAGGGATTGCCTCATGGCCATCTCCATCTGGGGGGTGATGTCTCACTTCCTCTCATCCTGTCTCTCTGGTGAGTGCATGTGCCTGATGGCCAAAACATAAAAGAAAAGAGAGAGAGAGAGAGAGAGGGAGAGAGAGAGAGATCATTAGAACTCAAGATGTTGATCTGGGGGAATGATCATTTGAAGCAGGACAGGGGGAGATGCAGATTTTGCTTTCATCTCGTAACAAGGGCTCAAAGTGCTCCCTAGGACTACCTTACTCACTAGCTAAATCTAGGAAGCAAGGTGAAGTATAGATGGAGAATCTTTAATCTGAAAATGATGCCCCCAAATGTGTAACTTTCTGAGCACCAAGTTATGGCACAAGTAGAAAATCCTGCACTTGACCTCACGTGTCAGGTTACAGTCAAAATCCAGGCACATAACACATAGTTTATTCCAAGTTTCACAGAATACAAAGACCCTCCCAGTACCCTTAAGCTGCAATGTATTTTTTCCTGTGCATACCCAAATCCCACCATGCAAACCCATTCAGAATGGATAATAAAATAGCTGTATGCAGGCTGATTGCCAATGTTCATAATAGTACACCCATTACTGTGTTATTATTTTAAAATTATTCTGATTATTCTCTACTCTGTGGTATAAAAGTATTGTGGAAATGTCAAAAAAGGCCTGCAGAAGTCTTTATGGGTAGCAAAGATAAGAGAAAAAGAAAGTTTATGTGGATCTGCTACACAGAATATCGAGATATGGAAGAATCTGGACAACAGCATAATGTATCATCTTACAGAAGAGTACGAGGTTGCAATGACCACCATGAATGACCTGAATAAACAAGGATAAACTGATGAAGGTCTATGCCAAAAATGGTGAACAGAAATGAATGAAAAATAGAAAAACAATTGCATGAACCTAAAAATGAAGCTTTCAGTCACATAGTGAAAGAGTAGATCTGTCAGTGACAGAGTGAACATGCAACACTTAATGGAATGCGGATCATGATACAGGCAAATACCTAGCACAAGGAACAGAAATTTAAAAGGAATTGTGAATATTCAATAGGCTTGTAGCTGCAAATTAAGAAAAGACATGGCTGGGCCAGCAGGTGGCATAGTGGTTAAGGTGCTGGACTCCCACATAGTCAACCACGGTTCAAGTTTTCCATCCTGGCAGCTAGAACCTCCCACCGGGTGTATATGCATATGAGCCCAAAATCCCAAGAGGAGAGTGAAGGAGAAGGGATTGTGGCATGGCTATAACCCCCAGGTTGTGGGAATTTCTCACTTTCTGTCTTTCTATGTCTCTTAAAAAAAAAAGGAAAAGACATGGCATTAAGCTTTAAAATATTTTTGGTTATATAACATCTGCTAATCACAAAGCAATGTAGAAATTTCTGAACAAGTTTTCCAAGGTCATCACTGTTGAAAATCTGACACTGGAACAAGTCTACAGTGCTGATAAAACTCCAGTCTTAAGTAAAATTTGACTAAAGGTTGCTTGCAACAGATATGTATAAACACAAAGACAACATTTTGAATGAATAAAATATATACAGGAAATATTCCAATCAATCTATTTGTCACTCAATTATTAATAAAAGCTGATGTATTAGAAATATTATAGGATAAATAGAGGTTGAGGCAAAATATCCAAAAATAATGAGTAAAACTACATAATAATAAAAAGCAATTTATCAAGGAGAAAAAATATCTGAACACTATATGTGTTGTATGGCTTTAAAGAATATTCCCACAGATCACTGATCAGTTGCAGTAGGAAAATATAATTACCTATAAAGTGGAGAAACTGAACAGACGATCAATAATAAAATCATCAGTTAAGTCTAGATGGACATTGAAAACTTCCAAAGACTTTTATTTGTTTATTTTGCCATAGGGTGTGTTTACTCACCAGTAATACAGAGAGAGGAAAAGTGAGAAATCATTCCCCCAGGGGGCATGGCCATGCAACAATCCTTCTTCCACTCTCCTCTTAAGATTTTGGGAATGCAAGCACAAACACCTGGTGTGATTTTCAAGCTGCCAGCTCTGGGAATCGAACTATGACTAGCCATGTGGGATTCTAGCACCTTAACACCATGCTACCTACTGGCCCCAATGAAGACAACTTTTTGGAAGTAATCTGTCTGGAAAAGCCTAACCTGAATCTAATTATGGGAGTAAAAAAGCACAAGACAAACCCCAAATATACTATATTCTTCAATTATCAGAGAAGCAAAGAAGACTGTTAAGCTTTCCATGTTAAGATAACTTTCTAGTATGGTGAACTGGACTGGTGAGAAATGTACGCATGTTGGAATATTCACTTTGTAAGCTAAGTAACGTGATTGAATGTATAAAAGAAATAGAAATAAAAAGAAATAAAAATAAAAAAATAGATACAGGAGATATGACAATTAAATTCAAGACCATATATACCAAAAAGAAACAAATACAATGAAAAACATGAACACAAAGGACAAAATTAAAATATGAAAGCTATGCTAAATAAGCTATGCTAAATAAGAAATTTATATATATTATATATACACATATATATTTATTATCAAATATAATGTTTAAATTTAGTGAACTTTTTAACTTATCTCTAGTTATACATGCAAGTCCACTGAATTTGTGAGAAACAAAATTATTATTGCTTTAAATCATTAAGTTTTGAGTGGTTTGTTCTGTAACAATATTTAGTATAGTCTCCTAATGTTCCTTCTACCAGTTATTAGGTCTCTACTTTCCTCTTATATAAGATTTACCTTGCCACTAAACTTGCAGGAGTTATGTGATTACTGATGATGAAAAATTACATTAATCTTTAAAATTTCTGCAGTTATTCAGCATTTATCAGGAATCTACTATTAATTAACCATTGGGAGTTTGTAGGGAAAATAAGACAATGTTTCCAGTCTCAATGTTCTGCTTTGGGTAATGGGCAAGGCTATTTACTATTAAAATATTGTGTATGATTCCACTGGAGTAAAACCCCCACAAAAGGTAGTTTACAGTACTTAGTGTTGTATGGCTTATGAAAGTAAGTTACAATACTTAGGAAAGAACAGATTATTGGGCCATCAAGGGGCATGGTGGTCAAGGCAACTGGATCCCCATGTGGTTGAGAGCATGAGTGGACTCTGGGGACTTGAGAAACATCCTGGCACATGTGTGTGCTTTTCCAAAATCTCAAAAGGAAGGAGAGATGAAGAGACTCTGGTATGACTCTGCCTCGTGGTGGTGGGAGAGTGTTTTCTCACTTTCCTTCTCTCTTTCTCTCTCTCTGTCTGTCCTATGAGTAGGCAAAACTTCTGTGAAAAATTTAAAAGGGAAAAAGAATTGATTATAAATATCTCTGTGTTTGGGAAAAGTGAGATAAGAGTTAGAATGAGTCTAGTCAGAATAAAGGCAGTAGTTTTTAATATTTTCTCCCTTTTATTTGTTTTCAGAGATGAGAGTAGTATTACAATTGCAAAAACAGCATTTACAGACTATATTGATTGGTGCGTCTCTCCACCGACCACCAAATTATGGGTTTAGTTTACATTTAAAAAATGCTGGGTCAATTCTACTCTAAAATTCCTTCATTCTGGATTTGGTTGATTGAATATTCAGTGTTGCTCAACATGTTTCCTTTCCCTCTGCATATTCTATAAACTGGATGTTAGATTTTGACATTTTGATATAATTAATTCAATTTTCTGGCAACATGAGAAAATCTTCAGAGTAGCTATGTATTTTCATGAAAAAGAACTTTACTCATTTTCAAAATCATTATGCATGGAGCCCAGAAGTTAATTTTCTATTTATGACTGGGTGTTTCTTACACAGATAAGCTTTTAATAAATCTTTCCCCTGAAGATAATGCGGATGGTCATGGTTTAAATATGTTCAATCCTCACTGGAGAAGCTTCAACGTAAAGGAAACTAAACTGGCGTGTAGCTTAGTGGTTAAAGGAGACAGACCCCATTTTTCTGGCTTCGGTTGAAATCCAGGCCCTAGTGTCTTGAAAAATACATGGAGTACACATGGATGCATGCCAAAACATCCCCCAGGAGGGAGAAATGGAGAAGGAATTAGAGTGTGACCATGCTCCATTGGGAAGTTCTTTCATTCTCTCTCTCTCTCTTTATTCCTTTCTCTTTATCTTTTCCTGGAAAGCAAATAGGTACTTTGCAAATTAAAAATGAAAAAAAAAAAGGACACCCAGAGTAAATAGAACAATGGACTCCATGGAAGTCATTACCCAGCTATCAAAAAGAAAGAAAAAATTCCAAAGGAAATCTTCTTTTATGCTTTACCCTAAAGCACATGGTTCTGAAGTGAGCTGTACAAAGCATAACATTTGTCTTTAAATACATATATAATTATTTTAAAGGGAAGGAGACTTTTGAAAACAAAACTGTAGTAATATTTCAAAACTAAAAACATATGTCATTAAAAAATCAAGTATGCTGGGACCAGCAGTCAGTGTAATGGCTATGTCACTGGACGCCCATTGTAGTTGACCACGATTTGAGTCCTGGACCTGGTGGCTTAAACTCACGACTGGTGCATGTGGGTGCATGCCCAAGATTCCAAGAGGAGAATGGAGGAGAAGGGATTGCGGTGTGGCCATCTCCCCTGGGGGGTGATTTTTCGCTTTGTATCTCTCTGTCTTTCTGGCGAGCGTATGCACCCTATAGCAAAAATCTCTAAAAACAAAAAAATCAAATATGCTGAGTTAAAACTTTCACAGTTGTGTTCAAAGAAGGTTCATTTATCACCAGTGGACTAAGTCTCATTAAACTCTTTGACACATAGGTTTATTTTCCCCGTTTTTGTTTATATGAATTTATTTATTAAAGACACAGGACAATTTTTCCTCTATTGTTCTCATATTCTAGATGTTGCTAATTACAGTCCAGGGAATTTTTATTTTACACATTCCACCATCTTTGTCATCCCAGAACGCTTTAGTATGGTCAAGAAGTCACTGGGTAGCCCAGTATTGGTTGTGCAGGTAGTAGCCTACTGTTGTGTAGTGCTGGAAGTCACATGGCCAACTGTGGTATGGATCCCTAGTTACCTGAAATATGCCAGATGTGAGCATACCCAAGATCCTGAACAGCTGAAGAGTTGGGGAGAGGTGATTATAGCATGATTAGACCTTGCTAAGAGTCTCTTACTCTGTCTCATGGGTGCATATACATGCATGCATATGCACACATACTTTCAGACTCTCATGAGAAAAAAAAATTTTTTTTGAGAGAATTAACTGAAGAAGAAACGAAGCTCCAAGATGGAGAGAAAACATTCATATGTTTCCCAAAGGTGATGCATGCTGAAGAGGTGAGAAGTGTTTGCTGCTTGAATGAGTCACATTAAATTCATCAGATCGAAAAAGGAAAATGAACTTTGAAAAACGTTGCATGTTTCTTTACTGCTTTCTTATTTGACCATATCATTCCAGGTGTGAAGTTTAACAACTGAAGCTCCAGACACTTCAAAAGCATTCAGAGCACCTGTCAGAATTTGGAAAGATGTTCTAGGATAAGTGAGAAATTCTTGTTTGCAGCATACCAACATCACAACAACAACACAAAAACTAATTTAGAGAACAGAGGAGGATGCAACACTGGAAAAAGAGCCATGCTTAGGAAACAAACTTGGTTCTTTTGGAGACATATAGAAACTTTGTATAGCATGCCTATTGTCCCTGAGATATATGCAGGAGTGTGGTCATTACTACCACTAATTCATAAGATAACATTGTGATACAGAGACGAAATATGCCTTGTCCAGCTTTGTATAAAATAAGAGTGCTTGAAATATCATTAATTTTCTTACTGTTTATTCCTCTATTATCTTCTACTTTAACATCTATTATCCAAATTACAGAAGTCTCATTTTCAGGGACTTATTATTTTCTTATAAAATTAAATAAGATAGAAGCCGATTAAGCAGCCAACCATTAATCAGCAGATATTTTTCCTTTTTTGTTTTTGCTAAGATTTAAGAATATCACTACTCCTCACTATAGTGATTAGACCATGATTAGGAACATTTTCTACAATATGTAGTTGGGTATGTGTAAATACTTGGATTTTGTTTTCTTTGTAGGTCCCCCCAAACATTTTAAAATGTTTCTTAAGAAAAAAATTAAGACTATATCTTATTTTTAAGTTTTTGCTTGTTTGTTTGTTGAGAGAGAGAAGGCAGGTCATTCAACAAGGTCTTCGTGTTGCAATATATCCCAGTATCAGCCAGCCTGGTCCACGGGCACACAAGTACTTGTGCCCTGCGTACTCAGGGAGCCCCTGGAACATGATTCCATGTGAGTCCAGTTGTTTTACTTCTGCACCACCGCCTGGTCCCAAAAATAAATCGCTTTTTGTGCTTCCAAAACATTCAAAATACAGTACTTGGTCTGTATGTATTTTATATGTAATGTGCTCAAATAGTTGACCAACTGATTTCACTGAGGAACCCAACCATTTTCTGAGAACAAAGTCAGGTATATTGTGAAGGGAGTCAAAATGTGGAGAAGTGGTTTGTGAAGAAATGATTCCCTACTACCACTTTTTGTTTTTTCTTCACCCAGAAGTCAGGATGAATTTGTGGTGGTATGACACAGATAACTAAAATTCTCACAGAAAGTCTTCTGTGTGGCTGAATAAACCAGAGAAAGGAGTCCAGGCAATTACGGTAATTGTAAGAGAGTGTAGGAGAACTTAGAGGGGATACGACTAGAGAAGAGAGTCGTCTAACTCTGGTTTTGGATACTCAAGTTTCTGGTTGATCCCCAAGACAAGCAAATTTAAGAAAAACTGGGACCAGCAGTTGGTGTAATGGCTATGTTGCTGGACTCCCATGTGGTTCGAATCCCAGACCTGGTGGCTTAAACTCACGCTGGGTGTGTGTGCGTGCATGCCCAAGATCCCAAAAGGAGAATGGAGGAGAGGGGACTGTGGCATGGCCATCCCCCCCCCCCCCCCGGGGGATGATTTCTCGCTTTCTGTCTCTGTCTCTCTCTGTCTTTCTGGTGAACACAGGTGCCCTATAAAAAAAACCTCTAAAACAAAAACAGACAAACAAAAAACAAACAAACAGAAAAAGGAAAAAGAAAAACTAAGAGGATACAGCAAAGGCTTAAAGGATTAGACTGAACTCTGAATTTAAGCTTATAGCAGCAGAAAAGAGATTCCTATGGAGAATAGACAATTATTTGCTAGAACAAAAACATTAAAATTCTTCAAAGGACTATAACAAAATGCAGAACTTTCTCAACATGATATCCATAATATTGAGGATATAATAAAAAATAATCTGATCTAAAGAAAGAAAATGTAATGTAGTCCAAAGGAAAAGGCCATTACTAAATACCAGCCTGGTGCCCCAAGAGTTGGAATTATCAGATAAAGCCTTTAAAGCAACAGGTAAAATGATGTTTGAGAAGATAAAGAAAATTCATTTAAAATAACTAAAAAGATTCAAAAGTTTCTTTAAAGAAATAAAATTATTAAGAAGACTAAGAAGAAAAATTTTGAACTGAAAAATAGAATATTAACAGATGGGCTAGTTTCAAATGGAAACGAAAGAGCATAGTCACTGAACTGAAGATAGGTCAACAGGACTTCTAAAGAAAACAGATTTAAAAGTAACTAACATGAGACCAGAAGAGGGCACATGGTTATGTTGCTAGACTCCCATATGGCTGACTGCAGTTTGAGTTCTGGACCTGGTAGCTTGAAATTCATGTTGAGTATGTCTCCATGCATGCCCAAGATCCAGGGAGGAGAATGAAGGAGAAGGGATTGTGGTGTGACCATCCCCCCTGGGGGGTGATTTCTCACCTTCCTTCTCATTGTCTTTCTCTGTCTGTCTCTTTCCAGTGAGCACATGTGCCCTAAGGCAAAAAACCTCTATAAATGAATGAATGAATGAATGAATGAAGTAGCAAACAGAACCTGAGAAACCTGTGGATAGTATCAAAGGTTTAATTCCTGGATAATTTGTCGGAATCTCAGAAAGAGTCCCTCTTTTTATTCTGGTCCAGAATATTACCATTGATTGACTACTCCATCTTTGCCTAAGGCCTTTTTTGAGTCCTTGCTGTTTCCTGTGCCTCAAAACATATTTATTCTCGATAATCATATCTCGTTTTCTCAGCTCACCAAATTTCTTCTCAAATATTCTTTTTAGAATTAAAATGCACATGCTTACCTTTCTCCTGTCCCCTCACTCTGCTTTAACTTTCTCTGTAGGATTTGTAATCTGAGCTACTATAGATTTTTATTAGTTTCTGTTTTATTTTTTCCTTACTAGAATTTATTGCAATGATACCTAAAACTTTTGTGTCTTGTTATCTACTATACTCTCAGAAAGTAACCTCAATAATTATTTGTTAAACACACAATGAATGAATAAATAAATGAATAAATATATTTGACAATAACTAGGTCTGCCTACCTCTAGATACCCTAATTTTCCTGGAATACAAAAATACTTTTGTAGGCAGTGATAGAGAACTGAAGAATTCAAGCATCCAAGTCTCTACAGAACATCTTCCGGCTCTGCCCAGTTGCCTTTTCCCTGGCTGGCCAAGAAATTCATTTAGAATCTCACCTGCTACAGTCCCTGTTCTCTTTTATTAAGCCTCTTTGCTATTCATTTGATTGATTTGGGACTCATTCGATGCTCATAATCCATAGACTTCTGTGGGCCATATCGAGCTTGATAAGCAACCATGGTTTGAAAGGGAGATATCTAGTTGTAGCCTTCCTTGGGGAAACTTACAAATCAGCCATAAAAACCTTTGGGAATTATAATATGATAAAATTACCTGATATACCAAAAATAACACAAATTTTCTTTGTTAATTTCTCTCAACTTTCCCCCTTGCGTGCCTGTATACTATGAGACCCAATAATTAATTACTCTGCTTGTATTTAACCATGCATATGCTGTCAAATGGCTGAATGCGTCGGCAATCATCAACATCCTTTTTCTGTCAGTGGAAGGCTCTGACAGAAAAGAATAGAATGGAATAGAGAGTATCCTTGGGGCCCAATAAAAGTGATATTAAAGTCTAATATACCTTCTTTATAATTCTTCCAGGCTATAAAAGAATAGGAAATAACCACTCAGTGAAGACAAAATGGCACCGAAGACAAAAAATGTGCCTTATTAAGGAAGAAAGTTTTGTCACAATGAGAAAACATTGTACTGTATCTTAAAAACTGATGTTCTTTCTTGCAACAAAATGTATTGTTTAAGCAAATTGTTATTTAAAAACATTAATAACAAAAGATTAGCAAGCCTATTACTCTCAATCATAGAGTATTGGAATGGATATGGGAATTAAAAGAAATGTGTTTCTTTTGCTCATGGGATGACCATAAAGCCAATATTTTTCTACTCCATCTCTATGCCCTACTAATACCCACATTAAAACTCAAAATAACCATGGTACGGTTGGGAATTTCCTGAAAGTAGAGCCCAAACTTGGGCCACTGTATGTATAAAGGGTTTTATCAGAAAGACAAAAACTAACAAATGCTGGCAAGGACGTGGAGAAAGTGCACTCTTGTACAGAACTGATGAGAATGTAAATTCGTACAGCCATTATGGAAAATAGTATGGAGGTTCCTCAGAAAACTAAGAATTGAAATATCATTTGATCAAGCAATTTCACCATGAGGGATATATTTAAAGGGAAAAATTGGTGTATTGTGGAGATATCTGCAAAACTTTAACTTTTAACTTCCTACCTTGTACTTTTCTTCTAAAATTGCTTTAATCCTTCAGCAGAGAAATATGTATATTTGAAATGCCATCAGATCTTATTTTGGCCAAATGATGGATGAGCAAGAGTTAAATATATATATTCAGTCAAGTCCAAGACTAAAGTGAAATAAAACCATCATAGAAGGAATAAGTGAGACATGAGAAAAAACTCTAAAATGGATCCAAACATTGTGCAGGACTACAGTTTTCTTTTCTGAAGTCCTGTGGTGACATTTTAAAAGTTAAGGATTAAGGGACCAGCAGTTAGCGTAATGGCTATGTCGCTGGACTCCCATGTATTCGACTGTGGTTTGCGTCCCGGACCCAGTGGCTTAAAACTCACGCCGGGCGCGTGTGTATGCATGCCCAAGATCCCGATAGGAGTACAGAGGAGAAGAGATTGCAGCATGGCCATCCCCCTTAGGGGGGTGATTTCTCGCTTCCTGTCTGTCTCTCTCTGTCTGGCGAGCACACGAGCCCTGTAGCAAAAAACTCTCAAAAAATAAGAGTTAAGGATTAAGGGAAAAAGTAAAATATTTCACTTGTTAATTTCTCTTGCAGATGCTAAACTGCATACTCAAATACTAAATAGATGCTCACTTTCTATTGAGGATAGAGGAAGTGCAAGACAAATTTTGGCCAGCACAAATCTCTGTGAGTTTCATTATTATGATGTTTTTTACATAAAATTCTTATGCTTTCTCTCTGCTCTAATGCAGTTGACCAAGATAAAGATCAGAATATGGTTAATTCTTCTCTAACACTATTGATCAAGTCAATTTCATTGAGGCAATCGTATGCACCAGAGTTTTGTACAATTCAAGAGGATGCTTTCTGAATATTTTCAGAAATGGTATCGTCCTATTATATATATATTTTTTCCATTTTGCATGTACTTGCAGTTTTATACAATCACTCAAATATTTTTCTCTTAAAGTTCTGGTCAAAAAAAAAAAAAGTGACCATGGCAGTATCTGAATTTCCAATTGCATCTCAGATTTCTTTGCATGAATACCAATTTTAACATTTCTCAAGAACAGAATAAAGGCATCATAAGAGAAATACCGGCACTCTCAAAATTGCCAACTTGGTTACACTTCAGCAGGTCTCAGTAAATGAACTATATTATCTAAAGCAATCAGCGGCTGATAGTGTCTGTATTGCTACCATTATATCTTTTGGAATATATACATTGGTATTTCTATCTGCAAAATATGAAAATAAAGTTTTCTTGAATTTTGAACATTTTGTATAAATACATGATGAGGAGCTTTATCAGGAAGTTTTCTTTTGACTGAAGAATAATGATGAAGAAACCCACTATCTTTCTTCTATGCCCAGTAATTTTGTGAAATATGCTGTTCTATTTCTGCTTTCTGAAAAAGTAAAATATAGAAATAAGATACAGAAGGACACTTACATCATGCATACTTTCACCATGTCAGTGGCATTATCAGTGATGTGTGATGCTGAAGTATATGTACCTTACTTAGCTTTCCAAAGTCAAGCCATAAAGTGATGCTGAACAGCAGGGAGATTGTGTTTTCTATCTATTTGCTAATAAGCTTTCCTAGTTATACCTGTTCAGACTGGGATTTTGTTCTTATGAAAACAAATGGGATTAAACTGCAAAGGAAAGAAGAGCTGGTCCACCCCCATTGTCTGAGCTGCAGCAGGAAGAGGTCATTTGCCTACATATACAGTGGTCCTGATGTCCCGGAAGTAGTCCTGCCCAGGGGTGACTCATGATTACGCTTATAGCAGCATGCCAATTTGGGAAGATATTTATAATATTTCTACCCATCTCTTACTTTTTTTTTTTTTTTTATGGCAAACAACCTTAGCAGATAGAAGCAGTGTCTCATCTGGGTCAGAGAGCAGATTTATTTTCTGACTAGGATCATATAAATAATGTATTCTTCAGGGACAAAAATTAGGAAAGCATTTGCTCATTAACAGACTAGGTTCTTTAGATAAATGTTCTTGGCTACAACACAGATCCACCATGTGCTCAACATTCATCTGGCCTGCCTCTGTGTCACCCCTACGGGACATGAGGGGTCAGGGGGAACTCATACAAAGTTCATGGTGTTTGCTTTGCTGATAAATAATAAATTGTCTAAATTCACCTGGGCTCATTACTTTTTCCTCAATTGAGAGTGAGTAAACCTACCACTCATGCTGTTGCTTAGTAATTGCTTGGGCACTTGACACTCCAGGACATTTGAGGAAATACATTGGCAAAAAAGAATGCAAAACTCAATTTTCTGGTGGAGTCCATAGGCTAGAGATAGCTGCTTCCTTGACTGGGAAGAGAAAAAGAAAGTTCAACAAACTGGATTTGTTGTAGTTAGAAGTTGTCTGAAACTAACTGTTCTACAGGTTGTTATAGACATATCACCACAAATAGGCAAATTAGAAACAAGCAGAATATTGTTACTAATGCCAAAAATATTTGTTAAACTATTCTTTTTTATTTTAATATTGGAAAGAAAAATAATGAGACCAGGTTAATTTATAAAGAGTCATTTATAATAATAATATGGAGAATATTCAAATTTTCCAACAGTAATGTTTTTTCCCTGTTTACCTTGGTGATGATCATGACCAGTAATTTAAGCTCTGGATAACTAAATAATGGGTGACTATTTAACCAACTGAGCAATTTTGAGAGGAAATAAAGGTTTATACTTTAAATGCAACACTAGTTTCAGATATTTTGCTTAGATGATTTTAGGAAATAATATATTTACATGCTGTTATGAGCTTTAGGGTATGACTCTTTTTATGAATACCTTTGCTTTAATAATAGCACAGCACTGGGACAAGCAAGTGGCATGGTGGTTAGGTGCTGGACTCCCACATGGCTGACTGTGGTTTGAGTCCTGGACAAGGCAGCTTGAAAATCACACTGTGCATGAATGTATGTGTGCCCCAAATCCCAAGAGTAGAATGGAAAAGAAGGAATTGCTTCATGGTCATCTCCCCAAGGGGTGATTTCTTAATTTTTCTCTCTCTCTCTTTCTGGAGAGTGCATGCACCCTGTGGCAGAACTCTAAAAAATAAAAATAAAAATAAAAATCGTAATAGTAATAGAAAAGCACTTATACCCATGAGGTAGCTCCACAAGTAATATCTACTAATCTTAACTGTTCAATTTTTGCAAATTCTATTAGGATACCATAAGCATGTCTGGATTCTTCTAATGGCAAAATATACTAGTTGTACATGAAGTGGTAGCCGAACTTGAATGCACTTAAATTTAATTCATTCTCTGAAATTTACAGAATCCTTCTATTTATTTCCTTTTCTTTTTAAAATTTGATTGAGGCACTTGTAATTACCAGAGAGAGAAAGAGAGTGAGAGAGAGTGAAGAGAAGCAAGAAAGCACACCTCATGGGAAATGATCATGCTGCAATCACTTCTCCATTACTACCTGCCTCTATTTTGAGTACATACACATGTGCATCCAGTGTGCTTTTCATGCTTACAAGACTTGAACCAAGACTTGAACCATACAGTTGGCCATGTGAGATCCATCCTCCTTACCATGACACCACAGGCTAGTCCTCTATCTTTTCTTCACAGTGGGTTCTTAAGCACTATGCAAATAGATATTTATGACAGATAATTTAGGACATATCAATATGTAAAATAAACTAAATATCACCTATAATTCCAACTCCAAGGTTAATAATTGTTAACTTCCAGAGTGTCCCTCTTTAATAATGTATATTAATAATGTTAATTATATATTATACTGACAATATATCAATAAATACTAATACTAATAATATCAATAATATTAACATAGAGTTATATATAATAATTAAGTAATGTTTTAAATTACTTTAACTTTTATAAGATTAACAATCTATTTCTATCTTTTCTTTTTTTTCCATTTTTAAATTTGCTAGGGTGCATACACTCACCAGAGAGAGGCAAAAAGAGAGAGAGACAAAATGAGAAGGCATCCCCATTATGGGGTACAGGGGGAAAGGCCACACCACAATCCTTTCTATATCATTCTCCTCCTGGGATTTTGGAAATGCACATCCACATGCCTGGTGTGTTTTTAAGCCAAGGGTTCCAGGATTTGGACTGCACAGTTGGTCATGTGAGGACCAGCAGCCTAAACCACCATGCCACTAACAATCTATTTCTATAATATTTCTACTTACTTAATGGTTTAAAAAATTATTTTAGTTTATATAAGTGTGCTATACTATATTTAACAATGAAATTATGAGATTATGTAACATTGATCAGTGAGTGAAAAATGATGTAATAACAATCCAGATAAGTACATTCTGAATCTCTTCGGTCATTTCTTTCTTCATTACCAAAAGGCTTATGTTTTACTTTTCCGTGGTAGAAACTTTTAGTCATTCACCAAAATATGTTCTCCCTTTCCTCCTGTACTCATAGCCAGGAATTCAACACAGGGGCATTGAGAGTGAATACATATCACTCCTCTGTGTTTGTTTCTCTTCTGCTTAAACTGAGCCCAGATAGTGCATGTTCCCAGCACTGAACTTAGAGAGGAACAAATCTCCCATAAAGAGACCAATTCCTTCCAAAGAAACCTGGTTTTATAAATGACTCAATGGAACAGAATTGCACCTCCAGACCGTATCACTCACTGCAGTACTGTATGGAAGAGAGACATAGAACTCTGTTCTTTGTGCTGCCTTACATGGGATCTCCTTGTTGCTGAAGCCTTACCCTAACCAGTACCTTTTCTAGCCAGTGCTTCTCCTATTGATATAGTCATACATTTTCACAGCTTAATTCTTTGCCCTGTCAATTGAGGCACATTTGACCTTCCTATGGTTACCCTGTTCCCTTGCTGCAGTTTAACCAGGTAGGCAAAATGATGCACCCTAATGAGAAATGTCTCAAGATGACATTTCTAACTTGACAGTCTTTAAACAAAAATAATAAGTTGTCACAATGATGGATTGTTATGAGACAAAAAGTATAATTGCTAAAATTAATGGATAAATACATTTCAGTATTTTGTAGAATCACACTTCCCTGTCCCTTTTGTAATTAGACATGGCCATATGACTTTTTCTCCCCAAAACAAAAGGTGAATAGAAATGTCAATTGCATATAGTAACTTGAAGAGCCAAAAAAAGAATTTATCATCTTTCTTCCACTTCTAGGATGAGATGTTTGAAAACATGCATTGAACTGGAATGTGCAAAAATTTAAAAAGTAATAATAAATTAAATAAAGTGGAATGTCTGAATAACCGATAAACAGAACCTCCACAGTGACCCATTTTGGATGCAGAGACCAAGAAGTAAACTGTGGAGAATTTAGTGTTGTTTACTATAATAAATGGCATAAACCTACCATATACTATTGTATATACTATATTTACCTCACTATATATAGTCTGAATGAGAGAATTATCCAGGCTTATATGTCTGGGAGGAACTATAACGAGTCAGTAATTGGGGAGTCCATTGTTATGAAGTGAGCCAAAACTTAAAGTAATACAGTTCATTTAATTTTAAATAGAAATTAAATACAGTTTTTACTCATTTCAACAGCAAAAAAAAATGGTTATATTTTATACTCCAGATGTTCATCTACATCTCCAAAATAATGGCACAGAAACCAAAGCCAACTTTTTATTCTATGCAACTCTAAAAGAACATAATTAATTTTGAGAAGCATTACTCAATGTGCTACCATATTGATTCCTATCGCATTATCCATTAACCACCTATAAATGAATTTACCTCCAAAGAGTCATCCATGTATTACTTTGTTATTGATAATTTACATAATTAGTTAAAGTGTATGCTATTGAAGTACTCTATAAGAGAAGTGTTATGGTAATTCTAAGCTACCTTGGTTATTAATAATATATGAATGCATTTATTTCCTTATATTATGAAAATGTAATAAGTTAATATTCTTGTGATCAAATCACTTAATATTCTAACTCTTTATAATAACACACATTATCTCTGACCAACATGATAACCTTCAAATAGAGTCAGTCTAAACTGTATGACTTGTTAATGTTCAATAGAAAATCTAATTACATCAATGTATCATCCATTGAATATAAAAAGCATATTTGACCAAATGGAATGAGGTGTACTTCCAAGAAAGAAATGAATTAAAATCTTTTGCTGCACTCATGGCTATCATTCAATTTCTTTTATTAGGGCTTAGGACTTTGCTTTTTGATCAATATGTATGTAATATGTATGTAATACTTCTTTTTTTTCCCCCATCCAAAACTTTTTATTGTATAGTATTTTGTTTTCAATAAGTGGTTTGATTCATGGCTAGGATAATGATCATGTCTTTTTGTTGGGTATACTGAGCACCTGCTTTGGCTTGCCTCTTTTGACTCTCATAGTAACACCTCAAGGAAGAGGGTGTCCCTGAAATCCCACTCTAAGAATGACAAAAATGAGGTTCAGAGAGGTTAGGTGCCTTCCCAAATGTCACAGGGCTAGTAAGAGAAAGATGGATTCAAACCCATCTATCCAGACTAGTAGGCCTTATTTTCTCATGGAGGAAAATAGCATCTCTTAAGGCAATAATGAGGATAAATTTGGGTATTGTCTGTAGTCAGAATTCAGTGCAATGGTTCTCCAAATTTGGTTTTTATCAGAATCCCCTGATGAACTTGGTAAAAACACAAAGGCAGGCCCTGTGTGCCTTATTAGCTCCTGAGTGACTCTGATACTCCTGTTGAAATAGAAGTACGGGATTTTGTTCTTCTTGTTTATTTGTTACTTCATTTTTCTCTATCTACTCTATCTACTTTAAGTGTCAGAGAATTTAATTTAGTTTTTACAACTTAATATATTGCCTAATGTAAAAATTGTTCATTGCAATTTCTATGGGTTCTGACTCAGCTATTTTTTAAATTGTTAATATTTTAATTTTGAATTAAGAAAGTGAATTATTAGACGTATAGAACATTACTATGTACTCCTTTATAGCTTATGTAAATTAAAAATAAATGACAAATGTTTAACTTCACACATGGTGATCCTAACCTTCATCCAAAATGAACAATCCCTAAGAAATGTATAAAGTTCTTAAAGTTATAGGCCCTACCTACTGCTCACAACTCCAGGCCAGCTGCTATGGTTTTAATGTAATCACAGGATGCATGTTTACAGTTGAATCTGCTTAAAATTAGTTGAGTTTAGATGTATTATCCCAAATAGTCTATGAGGCTTTTAAAGAAAAAGAGGATTTTTGTTTGTTTGTTTGTTTTGCCATAGGGTACATGCACTTTCTGGAGAGAGAAAGCTAGAGACACACAGAGAGAGAAAATGAGAAATTACAACAGGAGGCATGACAACACTGAAATTCGTTCTCCTCTGGGATTTGGGGGATGCATGTATATGCACCCAGCATGTTTACAAGCTGCCAGTTCAAGACTCATGCTGTGGCGCTAACCAGGTGGGATCCGGTGCCTTAACCACCATGCCATCTGTTGGCTAAGAAAAGGAGAGTTTTATACTAATTCCTGCACCTTTTGTACAGCAACACGTTAGGAAAATACAGGGGTCTGTTAAGTGTGTTTTGATTGAATGATATTTGCTCCATCATTTTTCATTATACTTCAGTGTAATTGAGCAAAACACTGAATTTGGTGAAGGTATATTTTACTCTTAGTTTCCTGATTATTGGTGAGGTGCTTCTTTTTACTTAGACATCTGTTTATTTCTGTGCCAGATCTTACATATGCACATACTCATTGATCTAGTCTCTTCCATTCAGCTTGCGTATTAAGCTGCAGTATACATTTTGTTCTATCTTAGCTTTACCCACTCAAGGAGAAGGTGTAAATCACTTTATGTCTGAAAACAATGAGTTGAAGAGGAGGCAGAGAACCGGCACCTGTGGCTGGATGTCTAGCTCCCCCTTATGAGAACTTTCCATGAATTATGCAACTTTTAAAACAGGTCATGAATAGAATATCTAAATTTTAAAATATCTAAATTGTATGGGTGGTTTAGAACACCTATTTATTTACAGTGGTTAATCAGTCATAAAATACATAAGTATTCGCAATGTATTTCTAAAGTGAGTAAGGCAGGGATCCAATGAGAAATTAGCTCATAATTTGGTAGAAAAGATAAGACAAAACTAAATGAGATATAAGAGCTGAAAGATAATTAATGCCAGAAGATGCAGGAAAAATGAGACAATGAGTTCCACGAGGTGTTAAAGTTCTTCCTTGAGGGACCAGCAATTAGCATAATGGCTATGTTGCTGGACTCCCATGTAGTCGACCATGGTTTGTGTCCCTGACCCAGTGGCTTAAACTCACACCGGGCACGTGTGCGTGAGTGCCCAGGATCCCAAGAGTAGAATAGAGAAGAAGGGATTGCGGCGTGGCCATCCCCCCCGAGGGGTGATTTCTTGCTTTCTGTCTCTCTGTTTCTCTGTCTTTCTGGCGAGCGCACGTGCCCTATAGCAAAAATCTCTTAAAAGAAAAAAAAAAAAAGTTCTTCCATGATCTGAAAGAGGAACTATACACCATAAAAAAGAATCAAATGGGGACCAACAGTTAGCGTAATGGCTATGTCGCTGGACTCCCATGTAGTCGACCGCGGTTCGCGTCCCGCACCCGGTGGCTTAAAACTCACGCCGGGCGCGTGTGCGTGCTTGCCCAAGATCCCGAGAGGAGAAGGGAGGAGAAGGGATTGTGGCGTGGCCATCCCCCCCTGGGGGGTGATTTCTCGCTTTCTGTCTCTCTGTCTCTCTCTGTCTGTCTGGCGAGCGACCGTGCCCTATAGCGAAAAACCTCTCAAAAAAAAAAAAAAAAAAAAAGAATCAAATGGAGCTATTAGAGATGAAGGCTGCCAGTCAGAAAATCAAAACCTCCCTCAAAAGTATTAAAAGCAGATTAGTCCATGCAGAAAATTGAATCTCAGATGTTGAAGGCAACACCTCTGATCTAGGAAAAAAACAACCAAAAACACTGCAAAATAACTCCCCAAAATGAGAATACTATAGGAGAAATACTAGACAACATTAAGCACCCAAACATCTGGATAATTGGTATCCCAGAAGGTGAGGAAACTAATAAGGTCATTGATCATTTATTCCATGAAATCTTGGAAGAAAACTTTCTTTTTTTTTTTTTTTTTTTTTTTTTTTTTTTCCTTTTTTTGGAGAGGTTTTTCCTATAGGGCGCGTGTGCTCGCCAGACAGACAGAGAGAGACAGAGAGATAGAAAGCAGGAAATCACCCCCCAGGGGGGATGGCCACGCCGCAATCCCTTCTCCTCCATTCTCCTCTCGGGATCTTGGGCACGCACGCACACGCGCCCGGCGTGAGTTAAGCCGCCGGGTCCGGGACTCGAACCACGGTCGACTACGTGGGAGTCCAGCGACATAGCCATTACGCTAACTGCTGGTCCCAAAACTTTCCAAATCTAGAGAGGCATTCAAATATCCAGACCCAAGACATTTGAATATAAAAATAAAGTAAAACTAAATATTATTTAAAAGATACCCGCAGGTCCATCCCATGGTGTGGTTGTTTCAGATCCTATAATAGCGACTGCATGATTAGAGTGCCAGGCTTGGCAGATTGAAAAACATGCCAAGTACATATACATGCATGCTTCAAATACCCAAAAGAGGGAAAGATGGAGAAGAAAAGATTGTGGCATGACCATTTCCCATGGACGTGCTTTCTCACTTCTTTATCTCTTTCTCTCTTTGGCAAGGGCATGCTAGAAGGTAATCCTTTGGAAAGATTTTTAAAAATTAAAAAGATACCTATAGAACTGAAATAGAACAAAGGAGGAAAACATGGGATCCAATTGAGGAAGATAAATTTAAAAAAATAAATAAAAAGACACAATCTTTGAATAGGCCCTGAAGATGGATATAACTTTCTCATGTAGAGATAAGTGTAAGGTTCAGAGAAGTATATTCCAGCCAGAAAATAACAATAAAGTCAAAGAGGAGCCAGGTAGTGTTGCCACAGTAACACAACTTGACCCACAGAGGAAGGAAGTGGGTTTGCACCACAGAACGTACATATGCCCCTTCACACACACACACCTGTGATCAAGACTGGGGGAGAGTTGGAGTGGATCAAAGCATGAAGACTCTATTGGGTGTGAGTCTCTCTCTCTCTCTCTTTCTCTCTTAAAAGAAAGAAAGAGGGGCCAGGAGGTGACTTGGTGGTTAAGGTGCTGTTGGACTCCCATGTGGTCGACCACAATTCAAGTCCTGAACCTGGCAGCTTTCTCTCTCTCTCTCTCTCTCTCTCTCTCTCTCTCTCTCTCTCTCTCTGTGTGTGTGTGTGTGTGTAGACTTGTTTAGACTCTATCTTCCACCATTCTTCAATATCTTCTTCACCTCTATCTGAGTGCATGCAATACTAATTACCTTCCCAAGACCATCTATCCTTTCTTACATGAGGGATGTTCAGAAAGTTCATGGAAAATGTGTATGTTCATAGGGGGATGTTCAGAAAGTTCATGGAAAGCCTATGCATGAATTTAACATTTTTATTGCAATGTAGTCTCTGCTTGTAAGAAAGACACTTTCCAGTAGAGCAGGTAAAATGCAAACATTCTAACTATGCAAACACCACAGGAAGGTCATGAAGGCAGTACAATGGAGTATAGTGTAACAACCACAGGATCAGACTGTACTCCAGATGACATCTACACCTAGGGGGATCTGCTTTTCCAGGTGCCAGCTCACCAGCAAGACCAAGTAAAGAGGAGCAAATATCTGTGCCATTTTTCACACCTTCTGTTCCCTTCTCTCCTCCTCCTAGAGAATAGTACAAAAATGACAACTGACTAAAAACCCTTGCAGGCAGTACGAACCTGTGTCATACCCTCATTAGAGTAGCATTTGTCTTTCAGAGACAAAGGCACTCATTCAGAAGTTTAGAATGTATTTCATAGTGATAAGAATCTCCAAATATCAAGAAAGATTCTGTGAAAAAGCTGATGTATAAAAAAGAATAAAGCAATTTTAAATGAATTTTAAACTCCCTGCCTCAATGGCATGGATATGCAGGTATGATGATAGAGTCAGAAGACAGGCTTTACAGAGCGGTTCAACATGAATAAGAATTAGTACACTGCATTACATTTGCCTTGGGGATCTTGCTCAAGAATCAATATGTTTTGATGCATATAAGTTTGATTTTACTGAGTTTTAGAACTGTTAGTGGTCAAGACATTTTTATTTCCATGCAGTTTATTCTCTGCTAATCTAAGATGATCCAAAAATACTAGAGGCATAAAATCAATCAGTTGGCACTTACATTACAGATAAAGACGGATCAGCTGTTTATTAGAAATATAAATGAAAAGTGAACACTTACACAGATGAGACAGCTCAGAACGTTGCAATGATGTTGCCTGGAACTTGAGTAAGACATCACTAGAGGGAGAGAAATTGTGGCTTGTTTTGTGTGGTGTGACCGTAAAGAAAGGAAAATAAAAAGGGGACAATTTGATATGTATGCTTTCTGATATTGCAACTCTGAATACTTTTTTGTGCAAATAATATGGCTTTCGAGAATGCGTGGGGCCTACAAAGACCTTAGGACCACCCAGAATCCAAACTTCTTCACACAACCTTGCTTTTGTTTTTGTTTTTATTTTTGTTTGGCCTAGTGGCCTCATTGCTAAGATTCCTTTTACAGGGATGTTCCTTTTCACTTGGAAGGTTTCTTCACACATACTCTGGCCCCTTTCCATCGCTACTCCTACTAACCCATCATTTCCAGTGTAGATGCTACTTCCACTGGTTAGTCTGCCCTGACTTACCCAATCTCAACTCAGTGGTATCCTATGTCCTCTCTTAGAGCCAGTGGACACACTTCCCACATTACAACATTTACTAAACAGGTCCTGGATGTCCAGCTTTCGGTACCCCCTCCCCCGGGAGGTGTGTTTGAAGTGCATGGATACCATCCCCTCTCCTGCACTGTGTCTCCAGAGCTGGGCTCAGTACCTGACATTACAGGCTCTTCAATAAACACTGGCCGAATGAAATGGCAATGCCTTCTGCCTGGAATAAATTTATATTCAGTGATAGGTTTTATCTTCACCCTACTGCCAATTCCAGAGTGGTGAGCAAAATGTTGAATTAAGCTAATAATCACATTTTTTTCTTTTATTCAGTTTCCAGGTTACTTAGCTAATCCTACCAACTTTTTAAAAAAAATATGCAAACAATTATGTGAGAGCCAAGCCCATGTCTCTCAGATTAATCTTTTTTTTAAATTTTTATTTCTCTTTCCAATATAACTACTCTATGGGAGGTATTACTTTTATGGTCTAAATATTCTATTTTCAATATACTTTATGTAAATTTCTATAATCATTAAAGTGATGATAATGTCTATAAATTGGTTTTGAAAGCTTTTTCTATTATCATGGTTTAGAATAAGGTTATTAAATCATTTTAATAAATTTTTTTATCACTATTTGAAAAGAGTAGTTGATCTCAAAGAGAAAATTAGATATTTAGAATACACCTCTTCTCTGTAAATTGTATGTTTCTGTGCAAGGATCTCCACAAATTGGAGACATCACCTTTCTCCTGGGAGGCAGTACTCTAAGAGGGAAATCTATATGATGTAGTGGAAATGAGGGTACACATTTGAGTTAAAATCCCAGCAGTGGGCGGGGGCAGCAGGTGGCATGCTGGTTAAGGTGCTGGACTCTCATATGGCTGACTGTGGTTCAAATTCTGGACCTAGTGACTTGCTTTCTCACTTTCTCTCTTTCGCTCTCATTCTCTGGTCAAATTTTAAAATAATAAAAATATATAAATAATTCTTAAAAAAAAACAGCTGTAACTTAGAAGCTACAGTTTCCTCATTTGTTGGCAATAATAACACTGACTTTGGAAAATTTGGCATAGATCACAAATAACCCAGAATAGTCATGTACCTCTTTTGTGAAATGGCAGCTGAGGAGACTCTGGTGCTCACCATGGTGGACGAAAAGCCCAAGGAAGAAGTCAAGACTGAGAACAACAATCATATCAATTTGAAGGTGGCAGGGCAGGATGGTTCTGGGGTGCAGTTTAAGATTAAGAGGCACACACCACTTAGTAAACTAATGAAAGCCTATTGTGAATGACAGGGTTTATCAATGAGGCAGATCAGATTCTGATTTGACCGGCAGGCGATCAAGAAACAGACACTCTTGCATAGCTGGAAATGGAGGATGAATATACAATTGATGTGTTCCAATAGCAGACAGGAGGTGTCTACTTAAAAAGGGCACCTGCTACTTCACTGCAGTACTCTGTTCTTACAGACCAAGAATACATTCTCAATCAGAAAACCACAATTTGGTTTCTCCACATTCTGACTACTACAGTATAGTTTTCTCTATTCTTTCATTTTTCCTTCCCCATTCCTTTATTGTACATAAAGTAACTATTCTATGTACACAAGCATATTGCATTTTTTTAACTAAATGGCCAATGGTTATCCAATATGAAATGTTATAAGGTTGAGCATTACAAGGCTGGTCACCATGATTTGCTAAAAAAACAAATGTTTTTCTTAAAAACTGAAGTTCAAATCCTAAAGCAATTGTTCTTAGCATTCTGTGAGGTTCCAGATCTTTTATGAAACTAATGAAGTTATACTGCTTTTAAAAAATCCAAAACATCTCAGAAAGTCTATGAGTTAGGAACTTCTGCATTAGAGAATCAATCATACTTTGAGATACCCACTCATACCAACTCATGTTCGTCTGAAATGAGATAGCAGAGATTTTAGTCAAATCACTCACAATTGGTTCTATTAGCTTACAAATGCAAATATTGCCATAAAATTTTGAGGTTTGCCCAAGGATATTCATTGTTTTAGTCTTATGCAAAACTTTACTTGTTATTTATTTCCATTCTTAGGTTTAAAGTATTATTATTATTATTATTATTATTATTGTTTAATTTGACAGAAGTCATGGGTACTTACCAGAGGGCACATATGTTGGAAAGAGAGAGAAAGAAAGAGAGAAAGCACCCCCATGGGGGATGACCATACCACAATCCTTTCTCCATCTCTGCTTTCCAGACCTTGGACAAGCATACACGAGCCCACCATGCTTCTCAAGCCCTGGGATCCAGGACTCAAACTGTGTAGCTGTCCATATGGAATCCAGCCAGCGTAACCACCACTTCACTGGCTGGTCATAGAGTATTGTATTATTCTTACTGAGAAGAATTAAGTCATAAATCTAAAACCTACTGAACTGATTCTCTGTCAAAATATTGGTAATTATTTGGGCCCAGCCACAGTGGAGCAGTAAAGGGGCTGCAGCGATGCTACAGGCCATGTGGGGAGGCTGCAGGCACACATCCTGAGTAAACCTGAACATGCTGGACGCGCTCGCACGTGCTCTCATGACTTTGAGTGGCTACATGATGGGGGCAGGACTGTGGTAAGAAGACTGTTAGAGTGTCTGTCTTATTCTTCCTTTCTTCTTTCTTTCTTTTTCTTTCTTTCTCTTGTCTTTAAAGAATAAGGATTCTTTGAATTTTTTGACTCCTAGTTTCTCCTATATTCAAATCAAGATGATAAAGCAGGGGCACAGTGGTAGTGCGACTGGACTCACATAGGAAAGGTCCTGGGTTTACATCCTGGGATCTCCCTGAGCATGTGGGGCTCACATACCCATTGAACCAGGCCAGCTGAGATGGAGGTGGATTGCAATATCAAGACCCTCTTGGAGGTACCTGTCTATATTTCCCTCTCTCTCATGGAAGAAATAAATAAACTTTTTAAAAAGATAGCAAAAATGTGCTATGCCTAGTCATAAATTACTTGTGAAAATCAAATGAGATCATGAACATAATTATCAGTTATTAATTAAAATCTTCATTTTTGATTTTCATGCAGAAGGTATAGGCTAAACCCTTTGCTGAGGAGCACATATGCATACATTTGTTTGATCTTCACACAATCTCAGTAACAAAGTCAAAGAGTTAGTAAGGCACTGAGTCAGCACACAAACTAAAACAGACTACCTTAATGATTCATAAGCACCACAGTAAACTCCTGTTAAGAGACACACTTGAGGAAAAAAGAAATTTTTAAAAACTATTCTAGAGAGTATATGCACTCCCCGGGGAGACAGACAGACAGATGGAATGAATAGAAAGCACCCCCACATGGGGGATAGCCATGCTGCAATCCTATCTTCTCCAGTTTCCTTTTGCGATTTTGGGTGCACATACATACACACAACACTCGCACAGACACACAGACACATATGCCTAGTGTGTTCTTCAAGTTGCCATGTCTAGGACTCAATCTGCCATGTGGGATACAGCCACCAACTGGTAAAAAATTCTTATAAATAATAGCTAAGAAATCATTCATGTACATGCTCATGAGATATCCGTGATCCATACAGAAGGGTAAAGCTAAGAATTTTTTAATGTCTCCATATAGGCAAAACAAAATATTCTATGGCATTTCTATAGTTAGGGTTGGAGAATGGTAATGAATATGGCAGGTCTCTTTACTTGGTTCTAGCTCATCTCATAGCTGTAGTGGTGACTTTTGTTCACACTCTGGGAAATAAACTATTGGAATGTTTCCATAGCTATTAGTACTGATGTTTTTCTATATCCCTGAAGAAGTGAATGAAAATGAAGTGAATGAAGATGAAGTCATCAGTGTATTTAAAGTAAACCTAAAGATTTGTGGTAGGCATAGGGTTGTCTGCTTTGGAGTCCACACCATGGTTGTGGCATGGTAGCCAACTCCCTTTGGAAAGCTGGGTTCTAAGATTCAACAGGCTTTCCTGGGCAATAATATCATATACATCCCTGTAGTTCACAGCTAGAGAAAAATGTGTCTGTGTGATTCTGCAGTGAGAAAAGAAGACATGATCAACTTCTCTATCCTTTATCTAAGTATGTCTTTACCCCACCGTGACTACTTCTGTGTGTCTATTACTGTAGTACAACTGAGTCAGGACCACAGCTTTATGTTGATTATGTGAGTTCTTTCAGTGACTCACTAAAGTGACAGGGGTCATGGGTGCATTTGGTAACATGAGAACACAAGGACTTAAACCATAGTTGACTACATGGGAATCAAATGACTTAATCATTATGCCATCTGCTGTTCCCAAGGGAGTCTTGGTCATTAAAGGAATGTTATATTTTGCTGGATTTTTTTTCTGCATTGGTTGATATGGTCATGTGGGTTTTGATCTTTCTTTTGGTTTATGTGATGTATTTCACTGATTCATTTGTATATGTTGAACCACCCTTACATCTTTGAAATGAAACCTACCTGGTCATGGTTAATAATCTTTTCAATAAACAAATGAACAAACAAACCAACCAATTTAATCTATTCATTGTGATTCTATAGCTATGTAAGACCAAAACTTTTTAAGCCTGACTAATCAATGACAACTAGCTTCAGTAAACACAGCCTGGTACTCTGAGTAAGTCAATAGTTTCCCTTCAGTGATTATGTTTCTAAGACTGAGGTTAACACACTCTAACTTCTGTAACCAATACAAACAAAAAACATTTTTGCAGTTCAAATGGTGTTCATTAACTTCTGCCTCTATTATCCATACAACCCCCAGGTCAACTCTTTCTCCAAAATATATTATTATTTTGGCATCATGTTTTACTAAATTAGACTATTCCAATAGCATAACTCTCCCTTCCTTATATAAGCAATGAATTCAACTCTCTGGGTTTCAGCAGTTGAGTCATTATCTTACCTTTCAATGAGGTGGTATTTTTTTCTATAAATGCAGAATAGTATGATGATATGCAGCAGCAGCCCTGGGTATACACCCCAACTTTGACGTTCACCAGATGTGTGTCTTTGATTCAGTTATTAACCTCTTTAAGCCTCTGTTTCATCAGTTAAAAATGTGAAAAATAATATATCCTTCAGGGTTGTGTAAGATTGGAAAAATCCATATTTGTTGTTGGAAAAATCCATCTTAGTTGTCTAGAACTCAGGCAACTTCTCTCATTTAATTAACTTTATACCAATAAATCCAATGCTGTTTGGAAAATAATTATTATTTCTTTAGCTTTCCTGTCTATGTAAAATATAGAAATGCATACATGTATAACACACACATATATAACATATACATATATAATGGGTATGTCAATAAATACCTTGAGAGATAAACAAAATTTTCTTCGAAAAAATACTACTACTTGAATGTGATTTATTTTATTTCATATGTTTAAAGACAATGTGAAATAGAAAAAGAATATTCTTGTTAATGAATAAATTCTTAGCTCTACATACTCTCATTATTATTTACTTGAAAGAGACCACAGAAAGTTCGTGGTCATAGACTTTGTTATTTGGATGAGAAACACAAGTCTCAGACAGACTAAGTGACTTGTCCAGGGTCACAATGTGCTAAACAGGTGGAGCAGGGGCTGACTAGCACTGAACTAGACTTGGAACTGCTCCCCAACACTAGTCAGCCTTCACAGGTTTTTCTGGGATCATAGACTTACAGTTTTTTGGAGTAATTATTTCCTTTAAAAATAATACTTCATGCTTTGATAAATTTTTCCCAAAAAAGCATAATTGGCTTATTTCTTTTTAAGTTAACCTGCAATTTAAGCTAAAACATTTTAAAATAATGAGCTCATTCTAAATATTCAAAAAACATCATAATTAATGCTTAGACACAAAAATCAAAGCATGAAAAGAATACACATTTTCCAAGTTAGAACACATAGGAAAGTATATTTTCATCTTGAGAACCAAGATTTTTTACTACTTAGCAAGTAAGGAACAGATGCACAATGCTTTCCATGAATATGTGTTTTTAAATTATAACTGGAACAAAGAGTAGGTCTCTAGCAAGCTTCCAAAATACTTTGTAAGGTCTCCATTAGTTCCATTTTAACAGCATTAAGTATTCCTTTAGGGTGTCCTTAAGGCTGTCTTGATATAAGGAAAATGTTTTCAAAGAACTTTACCCTAAAAGTCTTTCTTCTAATGTTCTTCCAAGGTGCAATTAGCTCATAAGGCATAGCATATCTTAAATTACCAGTAGGATATGTTTAAGCATCTTCCTGAAAGGCAGTCAGGCCTTGAAAATACAATAGAAGTGGGAATGTTTTATCTAACATGACTTGGATCAAGAAAATAGTACAGTTTTTGAAGTTATGCAGATTGGATTTTGAATTTTTCTTAAAAAATCACCCATTTACTATTTATATGACCTTGAGGCAGTTGCTCAAATTCTCTACATAAATACGGTGAGGCCTATTAGTTGAGTAATCTTAAAATGGAGTAGCATTTTATTATGGAGATGGTTTTTGTTGTTGAAGAAGAGTTGGATGAGGGTGATAATGATGATGGCAGTGATGATAGTATGATAATGGTGGTGTAGATGGTGATGATGTCAACTTATTTCTTTTCCACAGAGGCACATAACTATTTAATTTTCCTCAAAATTGACATTCCATATGGATAGATTCAAATCATAGGACATTACTTTAGAATTTTGGACTGACCCTTCTCTGGACACTTAGTTCATAGAGGGTGAGCCACCAGTCATACTAGGGATAATAGTGGTGTTTATCAGAGAACTTAATGAAATTCATGATGGCCCCGGTGGTATTTTGTCTCTGAATTTAGCTACACAATACTATAAGCACCAATATAAAGCACTTATAACCTTCCTTCTTAAGTATTTCTGCATATATTTCCACAGCCTACATTTTAGCCTAGTTCACGCTCTTGTATCTGGAACTGGTTGAAGAGCCTTGAACAAAGTCTGAAGTGATTCTTTGGAGGCAGATAGTCCTTGCTTGAGTGTTGACCAAGAGCTACAGATTTGTCTGTGTTAAATAACAAGGCTAAAGAAATAAATCCATTGACAGAGGTGATGTAAGAGTGTGTAGCTCATGATAAATGGGGAAAAGGGATACTTTTTTTCCCTCCTCTTTTAGCCTTTCCAAATTTTAGATCTTAAAAGAGTATAAAATTGTATTGCTAAATTGTTTAACTCCAATTTCTTTTACTTCTTCCTTTTGGAGTTTTTTAATCCTATAAACTAAAGTCCCCAGAACAGAGTCTAAAGCAGATAATAACATTCAGAACCTTAGTTTTCTGTTAGCAAAAATATAAATTTTCTAGTCGCACAGCGATAGACCATGGGTGCTTAATAATTACTTATTATTATTATCATTTTTATTACCAGTAACATTGTTATGACAGAAATTAATGAGGAAGTTAATCTTTTCAAAACATCTGGTAATGCTCATCCAAACATCTTACCTGTTTGCTTCGTTAAGAGAGGTTAAAGAAAATCTCTCTTAGAGCAGAACTCTGACCAATCTGACCATAGTCATTAAGAAAGCTCTTCAGGAAAAACATAGGAATCAAATGTACAGTGCTCGAGGGAGAGCTTATAAACTGACTTTACATTTGACCAACTTACTGTGGAGTTTATGTGAAATAAATCAATGTAAGCAGTTTCCATATAAACAGACACAAAGCTTTTAACGTGAAAACTGGGATTCATAAATATGAACGTTATTACAGCTAAAGCAAATATTTTCTTTTTAGTCTCCAAGGCATAGAATTTTATAAACCCTGACTCTGTCATCCTGTTCAATGGAGAAATAATTTGATATTCCCAAATTTTAATAGTCATCTGATTTAGAAGAAATTTTCCTTTAAAATCACTATGAAAGATAAATTCTTAGATGTATGTGAGAAACTTTATTATATATTTTAAAATTTCCTTCTAAAAAGAAACAAAAACCCCAGATAGATAACCTCAGAAAGTAAATGATTTCTTTTTGGGTTCTCTTGGCCTCGAAAAACTGCATTTTGTGGAATTATGATTAGTTTGGGCAGGGAGAGAGATGCAGGATGATTACATGGAAGGGAAACTATTGTATCGTGGTCCAAATTGGTCACTATGCTGTTGGTTAGCAGTCTCCTATTTTGTTACATTGTCAGGTGGTTTTCTTAACTCTCTTGCACACAGTCTGTGTTGATTACTGAAGGAATGAGGGTGCCCATCTTCCTTTGTTTCATTTATAAACTAAATGGATAGTTTTCAGTTGTTCATAAGTTTGTGAAAAAAAAGTCTATAGGAAAGTGTTTGGGGTATTTCACAGCAATTAAGAGTGGTAAGTGCTGAAGGCCCACTATTGCCAACTTCATTTCACACTGTGAACTACTGGGGTGACTGCCCTGTCTCAATCCTCCACAAAGCTTCTGACAGTATAAAGCAGGAACAGCAACACTGAAGTGACTATCCATTTCAACAGACACATTCTCATGTATTCCTTGCTGAAGACTAAACCACTCATCAGATCAATAGCTCCTGACTGATTGACAGTCACTTGCAGGAATTCTGCTTGGAGATCTGGGATGGGGCATGTGAGCATCAAAAGCAGAAAAAGAGGATCTAGTTCCATTTTTAGCTCTGACATAGGATTTTTGGGACTTTAAATAGGAGAATAACCCTCTGTGTCTCTTGTTCACAAAATACTATTTTTTAACACTACTTTTAGTTTTATCGTAGGGTAGAAGGAGAAATATTACGATCCTTTCAGTGATAATATGATTTTCTTTATCAATTTAGGTACAGATAAGATAAATTCTGGCATATTCATAAGATAAAATATAAAATATACTTCAGCTCTAAAAATAAGAATTTTTAATAAATTAAGGCTCATAATACATTATTAATAATAAAAAGTCAAAACAGAAGCTGTTTTCACTTTGTTACAAATTTGGAAGAAAATGCATGAAAGTAGTAATAAAATTTGCATTTAGTCATTTTTTATTTTCTTTTTGCATTTCTCTGAATTTTTCAAATTGTCTACAGTGAGTAAATTATTAGTATAGAATATGGCCAGACATATACTATAGTTAGAGAAAAATTACCACATTTCTACATGTACAGGTTTTAAGAACTGTACCTTTTTTATGAATCTCTTACGTTTCTGTTTATTTGCTTTACATATGTGCACAGATTATACTCAAAACATGTGTACTATACCCCAAACACCAATTTTTAGCATTTACTGTATGAAACATGAGAATTTGACCTTTCCTAGAAATACTAAAGAAAGAACAGATATTGTTTCTTCTTTAAAGAATTAGAAGAAAGAGTTTAGCCACCACACTGTTTACTTAAGGTATCATATCCCTGGCTAAATATTCAAGTTACTCTAAGCCCTACATTCAACTCAGGCAAAGGCATCTTACTGAGAAGACTTATAACTGATAATGTTACTTTGAAAAGGATTTTTCTCTCTTGCTAATTCCTAATCTTAAATATGGAGGTGATCCTATTTCATGTAAGTATCTTATGCCAGTCAAGATATACCAATAATTATTTTGAATGTTGCTTGACAACCAAAATATGGGTTGTCAATTAATATCCCCCAAAATGCCGAGATATGATGTTCTAGTACATGAATCCTCAAATGAAGTTTGAGGAAAGGCAGTCATGATGGTGATGGGATCTTGTCGAGGGCACTTTTCTCTCTCTCTCCTTTTTCTCTCATGTGCACACATGCTCTCTTTCATGAATACACCTTTAAAAATTAAAAAAAAAGAGTAGAAGGAAACTCATAAAAGTTACATACAGTGAGATATTTACTTAACTCTGCAAACATTTAGAACAACAAACAGTTAGGGAATATAGATATGTAATAATAATATATTAAGAAAATCAAGAGAATAATTGAGATGAAATTCAAAATAATACTTTTACTTTAGGGAGAATAATGGGAATAGTATTAGTTATTTAGAGACAATATAGAGTTCATCCAATCATCGATAAGTTCTGATTCTAGCTAATTTGTAGACAAAAATTTATGATAAAAAACACAGAAAGGACACACTATAAGAAAAAAAATAAACTTCGCCCAAATGAGAACATTTTTGCTAATCAAAAGATACTATTAAAATAAGCAACTAGCTTATTTCACCTAATTGTTTCTATACTTTTATATCAATATTCATCTCGACAGATAGATATGACAAATGACTTGGGATTTCTATACATACAGTTATTCCTCTGTATCTAGAGTACTGGTTTGAGGACCATTGTAAATAACAAATAGACAGATGTTCAAACCCTTTACCTAAAATGATGCAGTATTTGCATTTAACCTGTGAACTTCCTATGTATTTGAAATCATCTCTAGATTACTTATAATATCTAACACAATATAAATTATATAAAATTAGTTGTTATACCAAATTGTTAAGGGAAAAATAACAAGCAAAATAGTTGATAAATGTTCAATACAGACAAAACCATCATGGGCTTAACTACATAATAATTATAGCATCCACAAAAATGTAGCATTGTGTTTAGTTGAATTCACCGATGCAGACCTTCAGATATGGAAGACCTACTAGATATAGATATTATGAAAGACTTGTATCCAGAACATGTTATGAAATCTTGAACAGCAAATAACAAGCAAACAAAACTAAAAAACAAATGTATAAATTACAAAAATGCTAGCAGTAATAAAATGAGGTAAGAGTGTTCAACAAACAGTTCAACAAAAAAATAAAACAGGGCCAATAAGTACATGAAAAAATTGTGCATTATTAAGAGGGAAAAGAAAACTAAAAACCAAAATACAATATCATGACACATGTGTTAGTTTGAATACTATTTAAAAAACTTAACACTCTATCTTGATTAGAAAGTGAAGTAATTAAAATTGCCATATATTATTTGTGAGGATGTAAAATATCATGATTTTGGAAGACAGTTGGCTTTTTCTTAAAATGTGAAACATACATCCCTCATAAAATGAAAATTTTACTTCTGTTCATTTACTCAATGACAACATATGTCCACAAAACAACTCATACTAGAATAGCTATGACAACTGAATTCATAAAAGCTGCAAACTGCTGACAGAAATGTACAGTATGATGATACCATGTGATTCTCCTCAGCTATAAAAAGGAACTACATACATGCAATGAGGAGGATAAATCTCAAAATATTATTCTGAATAAAAAAGGCAAATGCAAAAGACAACATTGTGTATAACTCTATTTATATGATGTTTCTCGAATAGGCAAAAACTAATCTATTATGAAAGAAATAAGAAATGTTTTTGCTAGAAGGGACTATGAAGTATAGTAGGTGTGAAATGACTGGGAAGGGCCTCAAAGGAGTCTTTGTGAATGAAACGTCCTGTGCTTTTAATATTTAATAGGGCTTTGAGGGATATGAATGTATGCATTTATCAAAACTCATTAATCTTTACTTATCACTGAAAACCTGGCATTTGCCTAGTTGTCAATGGTATCTCTAGAATAAATTTTTTAAAACTCTCACACTTAAGCAACTTTTCATCTGAGTATCACTATTTTTGACCTTGTACTTCTGTTATGTCTCATGTAGGTCCATTGTATTGAAAACTTAAAATGCATTCACAATGTCACTCAGGAAATGTGTACAACATGGTCACAGGCATGGAAGGGAAAGGAAAGCTTATCAAGTCCTGCCAATTTATAGCAGTTTATCCACTCACCTTTATAGATTAGGCAGGCTCACAAAATCAAATGCTTCCAAAGCTAATGCAATGTATATAGGAAGTGGACTACCTGAGGGAACACAGCTTGCATCTAAATGAGGCAGCTACTTGGCCCCAGTCAATTGCTGGTATTTAAAAATTCAAATACTGGGACCAGCAATTAGCATAATGGCTATGTCGCTGGACTCCCATGTAGTTGACCGCGGTTCGTGTCCCGGACCCGGTGGCTTAAAATTCACGCTGGGCGCGTGTGCGTGCATGCCCAAGATCCCCAGAAGAGAATGGAGGAGAAGGGATTGCAGCATGACCATCCCTCCTGGGGGGTGATTTCTCGCTTTCTGTCTCTCTGTCTCTCTCTGTCTGTCTGGCGAGCGCACGCGCCCTATAGTGAAAACCTCTCCAAAAAAAAAAAAAAAAATACAGTTGTTAGGTTTCTACATTTTTTTCTCAACAGAAACTAGAAATATATTTTAAAAAACAATCCCCAATTCCAAATATTAACCCAAACTTCTTTAAAGATTTTTGCCATAGGGTGCAGCATGTGGACTCACCGAAGACGAGAGAAACAGAGAGAGAGTGAGAGATAAGATGAGAAATCACCTCCCAGAGGAGGTGGCCACTCCACAATCCCTTTCCTCTATTCTCTTCCCAGGATTTTGGGCATGCATACACACACCTGCAGTGTATTTCAAGCTGCCAGATCGGGTCTCGAACAGCCGTCGGTCATATGGAAGTCCACTTTGCAACCACCACAAAGCCTGCTGGCTGCTCAAACATTTTTTCACTTAATTTTATTTATTTTTACTATCTTTTAGTTTGTTATAGGGCACATGTACTCACCAAAGGAAGACAGAAAGAGAGGGAGAGCAAGCTGCCAGATCTGGGACCTCAACCGTGGTCATCTATGTGTGCCCGATGTCTTAACCACCATGCCACCTGCTGGACCCTCAAACATTTTTTTAAATCAATTTCAAATTAAACAAATTTTTGAACTTGGACATGTCAAGTTTATGAATAACAGCCAGAATAGATGAAGCATTACATTTTAAACAGGAAAATACACAGAAGTCATCTAATTTTCATGAGTTATCTGTGATTGTTCATGTTTTCCTTTAGAACAAATTTTAAAAAGTCTTGTTGAAGCTACAAGAGCCTTCAAACCTTCTTTATATCAACCCCCTCTTATTTTGTTTAATTTTTAGTTTTTCTAAATTTTGATGTAGAAATCACAACTTGCAGGTCAGTTGGTGGCATAATGGCTAAGGTGGTTAGATCCCACATGTCTGACTGCAGTTTCCAATTTCCTTTAGATAATGATACCTTGGGCTGGAACACATCGTTTCTCTATACACACAGCCTAGCTGTACTTCATTCTGTATGTAATGTTTTCACTCACTTTCGTCCCTAGGTCAATCTAAATTCTGTCTTCCTTCTCTTGAGTAACTGTCACTCCAGACCATCCACCCAGTTTATCACCCAAGCAATAAACTTAGGAAGCTTTATTAACTCATCCTTCTCACTCACACCTCATCAACTCCTGTGGAATCTATCTCCTTGATGAATCTGAAAACTACTACACCTCTGTTGCAGTATTTATGTCTCTTGGAGTCAAGAAACTCCATATTGCTCTCCATAAACCTAAACTCATTTCCCTTCAATTAATTCTCCATTTTGCCATAAGGTAAATATGTTAAAATGCAGATAATACCATGAAGGAAGATGCTTTGAAATTTTCCATTGATCTCCATTGTCAAAAGCATGATGCCATATTTCTTAACAAGAAAGAAAACACCCTTTACAAACTGTACCCTACCTGGGTTTACAGCCTCATTACAGTCACTTTCCACTCTACTCACTCTCTTCTCCGGCAACAATAAAATTCTTAATTAATGTGCCAAAAACTTCTACAATTTTTTCCTTTGCTGCTGTTTTATTCCTTCCTAGAATAACCTTCTCTTTACCATTGTCTACTTCTCTACTTTGATTTATTGGTTAAATCATTCTCAACTTCTCTACCTTGATTTATTGGTTAAATCATTCTCAACTTTCAAAGCTTAGACTATATACTGCCTTTCCTTTGCAACTTTCTCTGATAACAACATTCCAGTCAGAATAATGCATTCTAACTAATCTCTTCAGAATGTTTTGCACAATTCCATTAGATGCCCTACTATGTGGCATTGTGAATTTATCAACCACAATGAAGAACTTGAAGATGGAATTACTACTTAGAACAATATCTGGCATTGAGGAGAAATTGATCAATGTTAATATAATAAACTGAAGAGTCTCTGAGTTCTGGAATAAGGTAAAAAGGCAGTATAAAGTGTACCTTTCAAAAAGTTTAAGAAAGGTTTTCAAACATGTACAAAATAAATACATGTAATAGGTTTTAATTAACTAATTGATGAGAACATGAGTAACATGCTAAAATAGGTTAAAAGAATGTTTGATGAACTGAGTATTTACAAGCAATTTGATATTGAAATGTTAAAATAAGATTGCTGGATTAAATTAAAAAATAGTGTGATCTGTTCTACTGGACAGATAAGATTTTCATTCCACTGAATAAAATTCTATAGCCTAACGTTCAACTTCACCAAGTCAGGACCTTTAATCAATAGACTTACCAGTGAGTGGTTTTTATTTTCACTAATGACTGTCTATTTTAGAAGTTATTTTGGCATTGCATGAGATGTCATGCCAGAAGTCTTATACTCCATGAACCTTATCTCTATAAAATTTTACAACATTGTGCATAGCATATTATTAAGCTGTTCTCAAAATATGGAATATCTCCTCACTTTTGGCTATTTTATCTTACCTCTCATTTAAATGTTACTAAAGCTGCCCAACTAATGAGTGTTCACTTTATATTTATTGGCTGTAGAAAAGTATATTTAACACACATAGTGCTATGCCAAACAATAAGCACTTAATAACTCTCCAATTGTGAAACAAATCATCAAATCAGTCCTGATGTGGCCCAAGGTGGTATGAATAATTTCATTCTGGTTTATTGATTCTTTAAGAAAACAGCTAATCATAGGTCAGACTTAGTTCAAGACAAACTAGGAAATGGATTGATTCTGGGAACCAACCATAGCATAGATGCCCATGGTAGTCACTTCTAGTGTAAGCACATGCAGAAAGGCTAACAGCATCTTCAGCCCTTTGAGTCTACTGGTCCTACCACCAGCTGGTCTTACAACACAGGCTACCCAGGGGCGAAATCTTTTGGGTCTGTTCCAAATCAGATACAGGAGAATTTGATGAGAAAGGAAATAAAAATAATAATTGACTAAGGTTTAACACTAAACATTCAACAAAGAAGCAATAAGTTAGTGACAGAAAAAAAAAATACCACTCTATGATTTGAATACATCTAAATTCAAACATCTAGAGATTTTTCTTTTCTTTCATAGAGGAAACTCAGTTACTTTAAAAAATTTCAAGAACTTAACTAGTTTACCCATTAAGATTAAAATTTTTACTAGACTCATCATTGAAGAAAAAATAGTAAATAACCAAAGGCCAACTGAGAAAATACCAATGTGGAGAAAATGGAGACAGTCTAGCTCCCTCACCTTCCTGCCAAACCACCCTTCCACACAGCCTAAAGGGATCAATGACATAAGTCATTAGTTGTAGTGTACAAGTACCCTGTTATATAACCATGACTCTTCCCCTGGCAGTGAACCACTATTGTCCATGTATCCCTTAAATAGAAAGTGTGACTAAGAGCAGGGCCTTAGCCAGTAATAAACAGCATGACATCAGCACCGTCAGTGCCTTAGGTCTTTTTCCAATTCTTGGTAACTTGGTTTAACCTACCTTCTGGAGGAGAAACACTACAAAATAATTGGTGCTGTGAGTAGATTCCGGGGCAGGCAGGAGAGATGCCCAGCATCCCTAGGCATGTGAGATGTCTGGATAGCATGTGTCTGGGGAGTGTTACTCAATGGCTACTGTGTTAGCCATGTGGAAATTCCCCCCAGTGGGTATGATGGAGTAGATAGGACAGTAAACAGTTTTGAGAAGGCTCTGTTTGCTACATCTGAGGAGTTGGGAATAGAAAAAGAGAAATGAGCAGTTTGTCATGTGGAGTAGATTATGTTGGAGGCACTTAGGAAAATGACTGAGGATGCCCAGCTGTGAAGGTGAGAGTTGCAAGTGAAGAAAGAAGCTCTAGAGAAGAAGGAACAAGCATTGGAGCTTAACTTTGAAACTATACCTGAGGACACCAAGAGTGACAGGTCATTAGAACAGTATCAAGAAATGAGCGTGTTTTGTATGCTTGGTCAGTCATACACCAGGAAGTGAACCATGAGCAGCCAGTACTGCCAGGTAGGCATCTGTAAGGCCCCTCCAGAGTAACAGAGTCACTACATATGTGTCATATTCTCAGACTGAACTGATGGACTTGGGTAAACAATTCTGGCAACAGCAGGGAAAGCCAATAGCCATGTGGCAGTTGCAGTTGTGGGAGTTGGATGTTGATGGTATCTGTATAATCAATATTACCTGTTCCAGTGAAGAAATGGAAAAGCTGGCCTCAATTACCATCCAGCCCTCCCTGCACCAATGACTGCTAGGCATGCGTGACTTGGTTCTTAGTAGTGCACTACTCTCATCCTTTGGCTCAGTCATGGTGATATTGGCCCCTTAATTGGAAGGCCCATACACAAAGTAACCACTATGATGGCTAGTTTGGGTGAGGTGCCTTAATATCTCTTGACAGAAGGAGAAATCAGGCACTGCCAGTGGTAGTGGCAGACCACATTAAACCACTTGTACCCAGATGTGGGTAGATTTTCTGGCAGCAGGGATAGAATGCAGTGTTATGGATAAAAAGTCCAAAGCATTTCTCCTAGCATTGTGAAAAAAACTGAAACCGGAGCAGCAGCACTTAAAGAGTTAACCGTGTGACCTCAGCAACATGGCCACTCGGACTAGAGGACTTCATCAAGAAACCTATCATTCCCAAAAAGGGAGAAGCAGCATTGTTTGGCTCGACTAGTGGCCAGGCTGAGATGCTCATACAGCAGAGACAAGTGGGGAGAAGAGGCCCCATGTTGAACTCACTATACATTAGTCCCCTATGGGTGTACAAAGGGTATTGGTTCTGGTGAACATGAGAACTGAAGGTAGTCTTGGACATAGTAACCCCGATGAGGTTACAGGACATGTGCCCCTCTGAGATGGCTATGAAGGCCAGACAAATACCATTCAAGTGGTATCACTGTCCCTGGGTACTGGGCATCTTCCCCTTTCAGTATACACTGTGTATGTCTCCCCAGTCTCAAATATATGCTAGGGGTGAATATTTTACTGGGGATGCAATTATGTACTTTCTTTGGAGAATTTTGTTTGTGGGTGAGAGTGGTGAAAAGTGTGGCTTGGGAGCATGAAGCATCTGCCCCAAGTGTTACCATACCTAGACAAGTGGTGAATGGCAACCAATACTGGTTACCAGGAGAGCACTATGAGGTCACTGGCATTATTCATGAGTTGGAAAGGTGGGGATTGTGCAACTTACACATAGCCCCTCTAACTCACTAGTTTAGCTGGTGAAAGCCCTTCAGCACGTGGAGAATGACTGTGGCGTACTGCAAACTGAGTAAGGCAGTATCCTTGCATGCAGCAGTGCCACATATACACAAGATCATGGACCATCTGATCTCTATACTTTAATATGGCCAAAAGCATTTGAAAATCAAGTTATGTAAAAATAAATTTGCATTATTTCTGAACTTTAGGCTATTTTCCAGATATTTCTCCACCTAAATATCATTACTACAAGTGATTTATGTATTTCCTTTTTGAAGTTTATTTATTTATTTCATATGAGAGAGAGAGAGAGAGACAAAGAAAAAGACAGGTACCCCAGTAGGATTTTTATCCTGCAGTCCAGTGCCAGCCTCATCTGACCAGGACCATGGGCCTATGTGCTCACATTCAGCATGTACAAGGAAAAATTGGGGCACAAACCCAGGACCTTCCTATATGGAATCACAGAACATTGCATTACCACTGTGTCACTACAGTTGGCCACTATGGACAATCAGAGAAAAGTATTCAATGCTTCTTGCTAAATTTATTTTGAATCGTCTTGTATTAATTAGGGTTCTCTGGAAAACAGAATGCACAGGAGATTTTATATATAGGGAGAATTGACTTTCATTATTATGGTGACTGAAGTGTCCACAATAGGCTATCTTCAAGCTGGAGTCCCAAGGATACCTATACTCATGGCTCAATTCAAGTCCAAATACCTTAGAGTGAGGAAACTCTCAGTCAAGGCCAAAAGCCTTAGGACCTGGGGGTTTAGGGGAGAGCACTAGTAAAAATACCATAATTCCAAAGCAGATGAGCCTTCAATTCTGGTGTACAAGACACAGAAAAAACTTATTTGCAATGGAAAAAAAGATCAATCCTCCTTGTGTTCTCTCTGGTATCCCTAGTCAAATGGGTGGTTGTTCATTCACTCTGAAGGTGATCCTCTCAGACTCACATGTTACTCTCCTCTGGAAACACTCTCATAGGCATTCCCAGGATAATACTTTACTAATCCAGTCAAGCTGACACCTAAAATTAAACTTCATACTTCCATGAATCATGTTCTTCAATGTGTCTTCTCTCCCCTCCCCTTGACACCAAATTCATGTTTTAAAATTTGGTGTGCCATTATAATAGTGTTGAGAGGATAGAGATTTAACCAAACTAAGAGATTAAGGGGTAAGACATTTAGGAAGTGATTAGGCACCAAGGTGGGCCCATAATGGGTAATTTTAGGTTCATAAGGAAACACACAGTCACATGTGTTCCTGCTTTATCATCATGCAATGCCTCATCCATGTTACTCACCAACAGGAAGACCCTCACCACATGTGGCCACGTGACTTCGAACTTCTGAGATATGGACCTAGATAAACCTCTATTCTCTTTAAATTACCCAGACTCAGATATTTCTGTTGTTAGCAACACACCATGTCTCAGTCCCTGGTTTGAAAGAACATTTTCTGATAATAGCACACGCATCATGCTCCTAACGGAGCCTCTGACGTGATTACTTCTGTCACCCTATTTGATGTGGTATAAGGAGTCTCTCTCTGTGCACTGCCACCTTCCACTTTGTGAGTGTGAATCACAATTGCCCCCTTGACATCCTGTGAGACAGACGGTTATTACAAGTTTAATTTCAATTTGCCCCATGCCCTTTTGTCTTCCATGACATTTACACTGACAGTTTCACCAAAACAGCTTTTTGAAGTTATTTCTACTTGGAATACAAAATATACTATCTGTGGTGTTCAACTAAAATTTTCTTTTATTGTCAAATAATAAAACAAAATCTTAGTCACTGGTCATTTATTTTAGAAAAAACAAAAAAAAGAAAAAAACAAAACAAGAAAACAAAACTCAGAGGCTCAACGTTCTGTATCTGCCCATTAGATGAACATTTTCAAATAGATCTGTAGAAATAACCTTGTAATGTTATAAATTTATGTTTTAGCTATGTACTCAATTTTTAAGTTATTTTGTTTCCTTTTTTTTTTTTTTTTTTAAATTATTTGAACTCTAAATGGATACAAACAGAAGACTATTGCTATTTAAACCTGTTCAGCTGGGATCTTGTTGATCAGTAAAGTCAAAGACTTGTGACCTTTGTTTTTTTATACATGTTCTGGTAAGTGTATGAACACTACTGGCTCACTTTTTTTTTTTGGAGAGGTTTTTTTTTTTTTTTTTTTGCTATAGGGCGCATGCGCTCGCCAGACAGACAGAAAGAGACAGAGAGATGGAAAGCGAGAAATCATCCCCCAGAGGGGATGGCCATGCCGCAATCCCTTCTCCTCCATTCTCCTCTTGGGATCTTGGGCACGCACGCACACGTGCCCGGCATGAGTTTAAGCCGCTGGGTCCGGGACTCGAACTGCGGTCGACTACGTGGGAGTCCTGCAACATAGCCATTACGCTAACTGCTGGTCCCACTACTGGCTCACTTTTAAAAACAAGGATACAACTATGGAAAAATAATAAAAGAATAATCAAATACATTAGAATCATTGAACTATTTGAAGGCAAGACTATTTTGTCAATTCTATATCTCCAGTGCCTGGAACACAGTTGGGCCTCACCGAAAATCTATGGAATTGCTTTTGTTAGATAATGCTTATTAAATAGCTCTTACTATATTCCAGGCAATTCATCATGTAATTTGCACATATTTTCTCATTTAATAACCATAGCAACTATAGGAGAAAAGTACAATGACCAAATTAATCTGACAAATTGATTAAATCAATTGCCCAATGTCACCAATCTAGTAACTGTTACTTAACTAATATTTAGAGGTCTTTTGAGAAACCCCCTACAGTGATGCCTACTGCATAATTATTGCCGTGTTTTCCCTGATATATATATATATATATATATATATATATATATATATATATATATTCATCCCCTAACCACCTTTAGTCTTGAATACACAGCATACTCACATGCTTACTTCTTTCAGTAGAGACTCGCTTCCACCAGTAAATAACAACGTTGGGTATTCCAGCACCTTTAAGAATCTGTAAGCAACAACAACAAAACATTAACATGACTAGAATCTCTGTGAAAAGATTTTTAGCCAATCTATTGACCCACATTCTCAGATGCAGAAATTCACTTCAGTGTCACATACAATGTCTGTGATTGTAACAGACACGACCTGTTTCTTAAAGCAGTGATCCATGTTTTATTTTACTTGACTCTGAAGCACAAGTCTTGCAAAAGTCATAATAATGAATACAGCCAACATCCACTAATGTCCGTCATTTCTTGGAAATGCCATTTCACATTCATTTAATACTCAAATTAAATGGGCCATAGAAGGGTCAGTTAGGGAGGATGCAATTACTACCGTGTTAGTGGAGTAAGTGCTGCTGAATCACAGTTGGGACACTGGAGGTGACTCACACACAAAATCACTCCTCTGAATATTAAAAAATATGATCTTTGGCCTAGCCATAAAAACTAGAAGAGATTGTATTCTGATCATCCGTGTTGGTATTGACTCTCTTCCTTTAATAATAGCTGTTTATCATCTTCTACCTGGTAATCTCATGTAAAATGCAATTACCCACTACCTCTTCATCTGTCAGGCCACAGGCACATTTATTGCCTTTGCAATTTGTATTTTCACAGATGCTAAAAAGATATGCTAAAGGTTTTAGAATTTCACATAAAATTTAATTTACATGAACTGCATTTAAAATGCTATTATGACATTAGTAATTACCTCTAATATAATAGAACTGGAAGAGGGCTGGAGAAAACCAGGTAAAACAACTCCACACACTACAGCAAGTGCTCAGACCTTAGAGGCCAGCCTCTTCCTCAGTGCCAGAATGCCTTCCATGTCACTCCTATTTTAATATTTCCAAGCCACCCAAGGGCTTTCAGTTCATTTAACTGCTAAAAGAGTATAATAATTAGAAAAAAATCTCCCTTAACTATGTTTCCTTCTAATGGAGAGCAGACTTCCATCTTTATTTGTTCTTAAGACATAGAATTCCATGTGCCCATTTCCTGAGGATGAACAGTGCACGAGTAACTAAGAACAGAAAAACCTGAAAATTTTCTCCAAAATGCTCTTTTGTTCACCAACCACATATGTGCTGTGTTTTATGTTTCTGTAGATTATAGGGAGGAATTTATATTTCTGTGTCTCAAATGGACTAGATCATAAGGAGGTTATGACTCTTGGATTGTATGACTCTCTGAATTTTGCTATTTTATTACAAAATATACAAAAAAATTACAAATGAAATCCCATGCATGTGTAGAAGATAAGGAATGTAAAGCAAGGAACATATAGCCAAATTATTATACATAGCAATTGTAGAATTTGGAATATGGCTCCAAGTGAGACCATTAAAAGATGTTGCTTAACATAGGTAGGGAAAAACCACTATTCTCTAATTTTTGGTCTTTTTCTTTCTTCAAGTTCTCCCTCAAATTCCAGACCAAGGAAAATGCCTCTTCTGCCTCTTCTGCATTAAATTGTCTCAAAATAGTTGGTGGATTATACCTGAATGCAATGATGAACATTATAATTACTTACAAGTGCTATGATCTAGTTAAAGGAAAAAAATAAAAAGATAAAACTTCAGTTTTTATAAGAGACTCCTATTTCTTCACACATTTTGAATAGCAAATAACTTTTGCTGGACTATTTCAAGGAGGAGTGAATTCCTTTGTCATCCCCTCAGTGCTAAGTAAGACACAGTTTTCTCTTCTCCGAGGATACAATCTGACACCTCTTTATTTAGAAACCAGAACATTAAAACCAACACTTACTTCCTGGATATTAATGACAACTGCATGAAGTTGCTTGTGTAAAAATTAAACTTTCTTTTCCCCAATTGCTGATATGAGAAAACAGTGTTAGTTTAATAAAGTTCTAGTCTTAACAAAAGAAGAACCTCTCAGAAAATTGAATGATTTTTGCCTATTAAGCTACCTTGATACATAAGAGGCCTTTTATCACTCAACACCATGGAGATTATTAGATATTTGAAACTTCGAGGCTCCCCCTTTACCCAGAGAGAGTACTTTTTAAAAACTGGATTTTTTTTTCTATTGGAAAGCACATCAAATCTAAATTTAATAAAGCATTTTAATATGTCCAAACTATAAAAATCAAACCTGACAAGTGCATTTCTTGCTCTGAATTTTTTAATAGTAAGGGAACAACCGAAGAATATTAAGTAGCAGAGCCCAAAAACTCTCTGCTCAGAAGCTGTCAATATTTCTCAAAGGTAAAGATGTCTTGGATGTAAGATATGTCTCAAAAAGACAGATTAGGCTAATACCCATTTAAAGGTAGACTATTTTGTACTTTGAGGGGGAAAATACATTTTCCCCTGAGGAGAAAACAACATAGCTTCTCCTGTTTGAAAAAAAATACATATTTTTAGAGCATCTAAAAAAAAGCCATGTTTTAAATGTAATTCTCTTCTGATCTGTACAAGACTTGTCAGTTATTTTTCCATAGTATCCCTGAATTCATTTCATCTCTCCTCCCTGACTACAGCTGCCTTAGTTTATGAACTCATCTCTTTCTTGACTTACTGCAAAAACTCTCCTTCTCTATGTTTCCCTCTCTCTTTCTATTTTTTCATCTATGTGGATGTATTATTTTATCATATAAAACAGATTGAGTCAATAAATGAAAATATTACATTATAAATATTAAAAGTATACCAAAAATTAGAATCTACATGTTGGGTGTCTTCTGTAGCAGACTTTAGATTTACGATTTATTAGGAAAAAAAGAAGAGATCTCAGAGCAAATCTTCTAATTTGCCCGTTTTAAAGAAGAGCCATCAAAAAAACATTTGGCATCAAGATTATTTCAAATAGTCACATACATGAGTTTGGCTTTGTGATGAACTGAAGTCCCTCTTCTGCTGTGGACAATGCTTCTGTATCTGGAAGTTAAAAAAAAAAAAAAAAAAATAGGAGGCCCTCAGAAACCCCATCCAGATCTTTTCTCAGATCAAGGGCAGTTTTTAAAGAAACTCAAATAGCATCTTAGGTCTATTGCAATGTCTCAGGCAATAAGTGAAACTCTCTCAGCTTGACTGTTTGCATCTAGAATGATGGGTGATGCACATAATATGGTTCTCATCCCATTGTTGTGCAGTTTAAAATAATACTCTGTGGGACGCCTTTATCACAAGTATAGAGTAAGTCCTCAATTATTAGTAGCTACTTTTGCTATTAAAAGTAACTCGAGGGGCCAGCCGATGGTGTAGCAGTTACATTGTTGGACTCCCATGTGGCTGACTATGGTTTGAGTCCCAGACTGGTGGCTCGAAACTCATATTGGGCGTGTGTGCATGCGTGCCCAAGATCCAAGGAGAATGGAGAAGGGATTGCAGTGGTCATACCCTCTGGGAGGTGATTTCTTACTTTCCCTCTCACTTTCTCTGTCTCTGTCTCTTGGGCAAGCGAGTGCATGTACCCTAAGGTAAAAACCTCTAAAAAATAAATAATAATAATAACTCAAACTGCTTAATACAGGAAGCACAAAATAGATGATGCAAAAGAAGAAAGAAAGAAAAACACTTTGCCATTACTCATAACTAAAAATGCTATTAGTGCATAGTTGAGGTCTGGTTAAGAGGAAAGTTAGTTTTGGGAATCACAGCTACTTCCACTTAAAGAAAAAGTATAGCACATTTAAAAATGGGAAAAAAAGAAAAAAGCCTCACAGAACTGTCCCTGAGTGATTGCAAAATGGGCTTTTCTCTGGCCTAACCTTTCTCTACTTACAACCAGGCTTTTCTCCATGACTCAAGATCAGATTTATCCCAGAACTTAATACTGGATCTGGAGAATAGCTCCAAGTTATACAAACAGAAGGAAGAGACCATTTCAAGTTACTTTTAAATCAGCCCTTAGCCTCTCTGGGAGAAAAGAGGAAAATTACCATTTTCCACCAATGCACAAGTTCTTGGGGTGTTTCACAAGACAAAATTTTTAAAATTTTGATCAAGTCCAATGTATCATATTCTTTTTAATAATTATACCTTTAGAGTCAAATCTAAGAATGCTTTAAGTGGCTATAGATCCTGAAGATTTTTTTTCCGTATTTTAAAATAAGACTTCTGTAGTTTTATGTTTATATTTGGGTCTGTGACATTTTTGACATAATTTTTGTATATTCTCTGAGCAAGGCTCAGTTTTTGTCTATGGATGTCCATTGAATTGTTACTTATACTTTTGTCAACAATAAGTCAGCTAATCATATTTGTGTAGGTCTAATTTGGGGTTTTCTATCTCATTCTATCTTTGTGTCTATTCCACTAGTCTCCCACCAGTATCACACAGGTTTAATCACTATAGCTATAAAGTCTAGAAATCAATAGACTTGTGCCTCCCACTTTATTTTCAATTATTCTAGCTATTCTAGATTCTAAGTAAATTTAAAAATAATCTCACCTATGTCTATAAAACTCTTGCTAGAATTTTGATAGGAATTAGATTAGTTTTGGGAAGTACTAAGACCATTCTTATACTGATTTTCCAAACTTTGAAGGTAATATAATTATCAATTTATTTAGATCATCTTTGACTTATTTCATTAGAATTTTTCCTATTTCCATTTCCATTTTAATTTAAACTATGCTTTTTAAATTCTCTTGATGGGACAGATGGTGGCACAACAATAAAATGTGACACTCTGCATGGTTGACCCACATAGAAATGTTCTTGGTTCATATCCAGAATCTTCCCTCAGTATGCCAGGAACATGCACACCCATGGTCCAGGGCTGGTGCTGGCTGAGGCTGAGGGAGATCCCAGCATCCAACCCCCATTGGAGGTGTTCTTTCTTACTCACACACTCACAGAAGCAATAAACAAATACACTTTAAAGTTTTCTCAAACCTTCTTGATGTATGTATCATTTAGAAATATGCAGTTTAAATTCCAAATATTTGGATCAATTCCAGTTTTCTTTCTGTTATTTATTTCCACATGATCATAAAACATAGTGTTTTATGATCTTCAGTGTTTGTGATTGTTTTATGCCTTAATTTTATAAGGATCATTTTATAAGATGACTTCAGCATTGCATGAGAGAGAGAGAGCTATTAAGAATTTAAATTCAGAGGAAATTTTTTATTGACAACATATTCTTTGTCCTATGTTGTCAAAGCACCAAGAATCCTGTATAAAGAAAGAAAGAATAGTATGGAATATGAAAGAAATGCTGAATCATAGTAGATGCATGATATTGGGTTGTCAGAAAAGTCATGATATGTTTTTCTATGCAAAAATGCATCATGACTTTTCCAACAACCCAATAGAATGAAATGGTATAACACATATTGATGAGTGCAGGTATGGGGAAGAGCCATTACAGAGACATTCTGATTTTTATCTATTTGATGTCTATGTGTTTCATGGGTCAGAAAACAGTTTCCATGGGAACTTCTTGCTTTGACTATTGCAGCCCATGGCATATTATGTAGTAATCCACAATTGTACAAACTTTCTTTTACTTTTCTTAGCCAGAAGCTGAATTTGTTTTTTTCTTGCTCTCAGTGAAGGTGTAGCCCTTGCAGGGCAGCTGCTCTATTCAGGGTCCTCAGTAAGCAATAAATATTATCTTTTAATTGGTGCTTTGATATGCTAATGAACTATGCTTACCTATGTTCAGAACAGACACTACTGAATTTGCTGTTAGCTGAGCTCCAGAGGATGCTTGAATTCAAAAGTTACAAATTTACACTTCTTTTAAAATAAATCGTGTGTCTTGTTATTAATTTAATTTAAACATTCTCTATTAATCTAAATTAGTGAAATTTTTCATGCTCTATTGCTCTACTTACTCAGAAGGGTGGCTTTGAGCAGCTAGTTACCCAGGAGAGAGGTTTAATACTTATACAAATAGCTACCCAACTTCATTGACTACTTACTTTACATCAACACTGAACTTGGCATTTCTTGTAATGGGTCACTTAATCCATTTAGCAATCCTACGGCTTCAATTTTGTTATATCCTTATTTTACAAGGTCCTAGAAGTTTGAGTGACTTGCCTAACTCGTTGCCTTGAAAGGAGCAGAACTGGTGTTAAAATATAGCTCTGACTTCTGAGTGGCGATATTGACATGTGCACTCTGCAATGCTGAGCCTGCTTAAAGGCAAAGAATTAAGAAAGATTTACCTCAGAGGGTCACCCTGCTTCTCCATATTCCAATAAAGTACCTTCTCCCTGCCCAAACACCCCTTTTGTATTTCATTAAACTACTCATTTTAGCATGGTAGTTATAAGATCAGGCTCTGGACACAAACTGATGGAATGAACATCCTGCTTTCAACACTTGATTACTTACCTGAACTCACAATAATAAAAGTAATAACTAACTTTTGACTATAATTTATTGCATCTTTTAATTCTTATACCAATTCCTTGAGATAAGTCCTCACATTATTCCAATCAATAAATGGGAATGGAATTACCGACTACAAATAAGGCAGAGAAGAATTAAATAACTGACCTAAAATCACTCGGCTAGTATGTAACCAACAGAGTATTTGACTCAGATTCATCAGGCATCAAACTCATGCCCTTAACCAGCCTCCTCATGTGAAAAAAAAAAAGAAGCGGTACTCATAAATTTGCACGAATGACAAGACAATATATACATGTTAGCCTGAGTGCACGCAGATAGCAGAAGTTGTATACAATTCAATCTGTGTTTAGACAATAGAGCTTTCTACGTTTCCTTTCCAATACAAATCAACTCCAAGGGGATAGTGTTAAATGTTACATTCAGGCCTTTGGTAACAAAGATAGAATATATCTTTGAAGAAAAACACATTTTCCTTAATTGTACTTGTTTAAAACTCTCCTGAGCATTTTATAGAACATCCTCTAAATATCAGGACAGCTGTTAATTAATTTCCTGGAGATAAGTTATTGGTTGCAAAATGCTGCTCTGTAGAACCTATTCTATTAACAAGGTTCTTTTGGAAACATCCTTTAATTTTCTTACTACTGTGGCAAGATCAGCAAACTGCTGATCCCTATAACTTCTCCTGCTATTTTCCCTAACCCTAAGCCACACTATATATTCTGTTCAGATATACTCTGATATGTTCTACACAGATAAATTCTGTGTGACTAGCTGATAGGTAGCTACTGTGTTCCCAAAGTTTTTAAGCAAGGAGCATGTGGAAATCAGACCACATCCTACCTCATCACTACGTTATCATTCTTCTTTGTAAATTATTCCTTCTCATCAGCATTTCTTTCCTCTTCTCCCCCTCTTGTCTCTGATAAAAATACCCATGTCACTTTGTACATTTGATGTATAAAAACACAAGATGAAAGAAGAAAGCTGCAGTCTATGTCTTTCCACACTCATCTTCCACCTTTTATATTTTGCGCATTTTGGCACTGATAGTAAACTGTGGGTTTCAAAGAACAAAAGATCAGTTAACATGCAAAAAGAAAACTGGACTATCTACACTGAATTCTTCATCGCCCAGGCTCTAAGTAAAGCAGCAAGGTCTTGCAGAAAGAAGGGGAAGGACATGAAAGCGTAGCTGATGGGCCTCTCACTGGGGAGGTCAGTGCTAGAAATGATATTAGACAAAAGAGGAGAAACAACTTCCTTTCTTCCTCCTCATAACTCCAAAATGCATTTCACTGAGAACTATGAACTTGGGAAAGCAAACAGTGCTGTTTACGAACATTCTTTTTGCCGATGGGCTACTATGAGCCTGTTCCTTGCATTGAGTTCTCCGGTGTCTGTTCTTACTTGCAGAACATGTGTACCTAGCAGAGTGTGGTATAGTCTGAATTCTTCCATTCCAGGTCAAGACTGGGTTCAAAGCAATAACTGATAGACTCCCATAATAACTACCCCAGGTAGTCACAGCAATGGACAAGCCCTTTTTGAGTATATAAATTCCCTTTTACCTTCATTTGGGCACATTTTAAAATTGGATTTCTAGAGCTTGAGGTATTAACTCATATTTCAATCATACCTACGAGAGAAGTAGTTCCTGATCATGTAGACCACTTCATAGGACAACATAAACAAATCCCATAAGGCCAATAGATTTTCTATATGCCTGTTCTAGCTCATTCTGTTGCTAATAACAGAAAATACCTGAGTCTGGATAATTTATAAAAAATAAAAGTTTACTCAGTTCACTGTTTAGAGGTCTAAAATGCAGGGTCTACATTTAGTGGAGGTCTTGCAGACTTTCAAACAGAACAGTGTCTATGTCCATGAGTCTCTCTATTCTCCTTTCATTTTACCTCCTTCTAAATCCACCAGAACTCAATCATGGGGGCCTTGCCTGATGCCAAATTATTTCCCAAAGTCACCATCTTTCTTTTCTCTTCTCTCCTCTCCTCTCCTCTCCTCTCCTCTCCTCTCCTCTCCTCTCCTCTCCTCTGCTCTGCTCTCCTCTCCCCTCCCCTCCCCTCCCCTCCCCTCCCCTCCTCTGCCTTTCCCTTCCCTCCCCTCCTGTTTTCTTTCTCTTTCTTTTCTCTTCTTTTCTTTTCTTTTCTTTTCTTTTCTTTTCTTTTCTTTTCTTTTCTTTTCTTTTCTTTTCTTTTCTTTTCTTTTCTTTTCTTTTCCTTTCTTTCTTTCTTTCTTTCTTTCTTTCTTTCTTTCTTTCTTTCTTTCTTTCTTTCTTGAGAGGTTTTTGCTATAGAGTGTGTGTGCTCACCAGAAAGAGTCAGAAAGCAAGAAACCACCCCCACCCCCACTGGAGGATGGCCACGCCACAATCCCTTTTCCTCCATTCTCCTCTTGGGATCTTGGGCATGGATGCACACGTGCCCAGCATGAGTTTAAGACACTGAGTCCGGGACTTGAACCCCAGCCGACTACATAGGAGTTCAGCAGCCTAGCCATTATGCCAACTGCTGGTCCTGTCACCACCTTTTAACAACATAATCACATTAATTTTTCACCCTTCTAATCCCATCATACCAAATATCAACACATAAAGTTAGGGTGGATATTCAAATCATAGCCATGTCAATGTAGGATGTTATTTGGTCAAGTAATTCCCAGGCAATAATATCATTGATCTGATCCACAATGATTTAAAAATTTAATTGTACATAATAGACTTGCCCTATAGTTCATGATTTTGAATTGATTTTTATCAAGTGGCATGATCAAATAAATAATTGCTCCCAGGTTTCAGCAGTGATTATACAATGCAACCATTAATTTAAATTTTAAAAGTTTAAATGCCAATATCTTTAGAATATTTGAGTTTAAAGAAGCCAAGATAACATTTAGTCCAATTCATTTATTTTATATACACAAACAAAACCAAGGTCCTAGTTCTATTGAATCCCTGTCTCTTAAATCTGAATTTCAACAATTTTCCTTATGTAAGTAATCTACTCTAAATTTTTGAAAACTGCCATTATAGCACTATTTTCCTATATTCTCAAAAATATTCAATCTTTTAAAAATGTGTCCTTGAGGTAGAAAATGTATTTTAATACAATAACAAGTAGCTAGGTACCTGAGCTAGCTTATCATAAATAAGTCATTGTAATAAATCTTTGCAGTTTCAAGTGCATCCACTTGTTTATATCTCAAGCAGTACAGAAGAGTGAAAGCAGAGAAGAGAAAGGGTGGAATGTAATGCATTTCTCATGTACTTATGCGACACTTACAGACCTCCTGAAATACCTCTCTCAGATGGTGACTTCAGAACAGGATGTACAGTGTGAAAAATAGTTCAGTGGCATATAAGGGTTCTGAGTACTTTGGGGTAATTTACAATTTTCCCTAAATGTATTACAAAGGCTTATTAGGAAAGAATGGGAAAACTAGTGGTGAAATAGAGTGAAGAAGCACTATGAGCAAATTACTTCATTTTTGGAATCCTGAAGCACTTAATTACAATTCAGCTGAAGTTGTGAATGAGTTGTATTTGTTTGTTTAATTTCCAAGAGGGCATGTGTACTCTCAGAAGAGAGAGGAAGCAAGTGAGAAAGCATCCCCCAGCGGGGATAGTCATATCAAAATCCTTTCTCCTCTCTCTCTCTCTCCTTTCAGGGTTTTGGGTGTGCATGCACATGTGTGACAAGTTTTCCAAGCTGCTAAATCTGGAACTGGAACCCTGGTCAGCCTCTTGGGACCCAGCCACTTTAACCACCATGTCACTGGCTGCTTTACTAATGTGCTTCTGGTAAATGATTATTCCTGTTACATTAATAAAGTCATGTGTCACCTAATGGCGAGGATGCATTTTGAGAAATACATCATTAGGTGCTTTTGTCATTGCGTGGACATCATAGGGTATACTTTCACAAATCTAGTTTATAGAGACGCCATGCCTAGGCTATATGGTATATAGTCTGTTATAATCTTATGGAACTGTCATTGTGTATGTGCTCAATCACTGACCAAATGTTACTTGGCAGCAGATGAGTGTATATTCATTGAAAGGAAAACATTAAATTTGAAAGTTATGTTTTTGTTCATTTATTCTTACCACTTCCATTTGCTTGGGAAACACATATGGGGTTATTTACTAAATGGGGAAGTTTTTGAAAATAAATATTTATAAAATAACTACCGGGACAATTATGGTAAATGGCTCAGGAACTTTTACAGTAGTATCAGCAGTCCTTTTCTGAGAAATTGCTAAGAAAATTAATTTTATATTTATTCCAAGATGTAATGAAGTTAAAAGGTTATATTATAACACAAAATAACCCATAATAATAAAAAAAAACTTATTACAAAATATCCGCCTCATCAACTTCAAACCTGACAAAAGAAGTTATTTCTTATGGTCATTAAAAGTACAAAACTATATCAAGCAAAATTAGATTATCTTTATAGGTTTCAGCTAAGAAATTGAATATTACAAGCCTAATTCCTTCTCAGTTAAAAACAATTTCATACTGATAATTCACTCAGTTGGAAATAGAAGCATGGCTAAGAGGAGCTGAACTAAATAAACGACTTTCTAAAAAAATGCTATTATAACTGATATTTATTGTGATGTATTGAAATATGTTACAAAAACTTTGATGGTTAAAGACTTCTTAGGTGGGTAAGTTCTCACAGAATGAACCTCTCTCACACACATAGGTAAACATGCACTTTCTCACTCCAAGAGGAAGTGGAAAGAGAAAGAAAAGGTAAAAATGTATTATTACACACTTTTTTGCCAAGATTTTCTAACAGTGACAGCTCTCTTCCACCAAGATATCCATTGATGTCTCACACTTTTGCCTTGAATGAATGAATAAATGGATGGGTATGTAGTAATAGATACTCAGTAAGCCCCCCAGACATATAATGTTTATTGTTTGACATTCTACTCTGTAAAGACACTCTTTCTCCCATATATGTAAACTTTTTCTTTTATTACATGTACAATGGACTTGTGTATTATTATTCTATTCTGTGTGCTATGCTACAATACTGTCATCATTTGTTTGGGTGTTCAAAACATACTCAATCTGGACAAATGAGCCATTTCAACCTGGCTTCTCTATGCTTTTCTGATAAGTTACCAACATTTTTTGAATATGTTCTTAATTACTACCACAACCATTCCAGGTTCACCTTGTACCTTCCCTGTTCCAGACCTATAATCACCATTTCTCACAGGAGACCAGATTCCATTTAGTAGAGGTTGGTATTTGGAGACCAAGGTGTGGGAAGTAATTTTGCTTCTTATTCAACTACAAAGTGAAAATGGCCACACTTGCTCTACTTCATTCCCTCCTAACCACTGCAGCATCTTTCAACCTATTTCCTGCTTCCTTTCTTTCTTTTACCTTGTACTAATTCAATTATTTAGGACAGCCAAGGATATCTTTTTAAAATGTATATCAAAAAATATTTTAACTTACACTAAGGATTTGACTTTGCACTTTAAGTTTTTTATGAGAAAGATACAGAGAGAAACTGAGAAATCACCCCCAGGGAGGATGGCCGTGCTGTAGTCCCTTTTTCTCCATTCTACTTTTAGGATTTTGGGCAGGCATGCATACATGCCCAGCTTGTTTACCAAGCCACCAAATCTGGGACTCAAACAGCACAGTCATTTATGTGGGATCCAGCTGTCTTAACGTCCACACCACCTGCTGGCCCTGTACTTTAAATAAAAAAGGAAAAAGAATAGAAGGAGTGAAGGACGGACTATATTGCAAAACCCTACATGATCAGTTCAATTTCTGCTCTGTAACATTCATCTGATAAAATCTCCACCAGTCACTAAGCTCCAGCCACATTGACCTTCTACCTTTTTCAAACATTCCAAATTTATTACTACTTCCATGTTCTATCTTGTCCACTGATGATCCTCGTTCAGTCACTCCCAGATTTCTTTCTGGATTTTTTACATCATTCAATCTCAATTTGAAACTCAGCTCTTTAGAGAAACCCTTTATGTTCCCTTTAACTAAAGCTGAGAAGCTAAGAAACAACATGCAAGCAAACACACATGTGCATGCACACACACACAATTCATTTTTTATTTCTTGGTAGTGATTTTCTTTAAGTTTTTATCATAGTATGTACGTACTCACCAGAGAGAGACAGAGAGAGAGAAAGTGAGAAATCACTCCTCCAGGGAGATAGCTATGCCACAATACCTTCTCCTCCATTCTACTCTCAGGATTTTGGGTATTCATGCACAAGTGTCCAGTGTGATTTTTTAAGCCACCAGGACTGGGACTTGAACAGTGGTTGGCCATGTGGAAGTCCAGCACCTTAACCACCACACCACCTGGGGCCCCACAATTAGGTTTTTAAATTCATTTCAAATTTATGTTTGTTAGTGGATAATCAATTTGGTTTATTTAAAAAAAGTAGTTTACTTATTTATTCAATTCAGAGCGAGGGAGAGAAGAAGAAAGTGAAAGAGCAATAGATACCTTTGTTGACAGGGTCTTTCCACATTGCAAACCCCACCCCTCTTGGCTTTCCAACCGGCTAGGGTCACAGGAGCACATGTGCATACTCAGCATGTGCAGGTTGACCCAGGATCCATATCTAAACGTGGATCCTTCCATGTGGATCCAGCTTTGTGCAGCCGCACCCTACCACCTGTGCCACCATGACTGGGCGTGTGTGCGTGTGTGTGTGTGTTTTAATGCTATGGATAATAAATGTTATAAATGTCATTCGTAAGCTGGTCATCACTTTTCAGTTAAATTCACTTATCATTAAGTACTAAAATCATGTATGTAACTGTCATATTCACATGCATCTAGGCATTGTGTCATGCTCATGTTGCTATAAATATTTATTTAATCAGACACCAAAGTCACATTATTTTCATTATTAAAATCTCATATTTGAAAATTATCTTGACTATTTTGCACATATATTATTCTACAAGAAATACAGAAATTTTGATGGGATTGTATTTGTAGGTGAGTCTGGGAGAAACTGTCACTTTCTAATATTACATCTTTATATTTGAAACTATTTTCATTTATTCAAATTTTCTTTTCCATCCTTCATTATATATTATAGTGTTCATAATTTAGTATTCACATGTTCATTGTGAACATACAGACATCTATTGTGTTTTGCCACTTTACTAAACTCACTCATTAATTCTCAGAGTTTTTATAGATTATGTAGGATTTTCTACATAGGTAATCATTCATCAGCAAATAGAGATAAATTTGCTTTTTCTTTCTCAGCTTCACACCTTTTTCTTTTCTCTGTTTTCTGTCTTGTAGCCTTGGGGTATGCACATGTGAGTGCATGCTTCAAATATCAACAGGATAGAAAACTGGAGAAGGAATTGCAGCATGACCATTCCTGTGGCAGGGGTTGAGGGTACTTTCTCCTCTCCCTCTGTCTCTCTCTTTCTGTCTCTCTTTGATGAGCAAACATGCCCTCTGAACAACTAAAAAAAAAAAAAAGGCAAAAGTAAAGTAAGTAAAAATGCCTGTAATCCTGCAATGGAGAGATTGCCATTATTAAAAATTGGCCCTTATATTTTCCATTTTTTGTATATTTGTTTTTAAGCTCACGTGTACATGTATAATATAACTTAATCATTTATATTGTTCTTAGAAAAGAGTATCTTGGGGCCAGTAGATAATGTAATAGTTATGTCACTGGACTCCCACATACTTGACCATGGTTTGAATCCTGTACCTGGCAGCTTAAAACTCACATTGGGTGAGGGACCATCAGGTGGCGTAATGGCTATGTTGCTGGACTCCCATGTAGTCAACCGTGATTGGAGTCCCGAACACGGTGTCTTAAACTCACGCCAGGTGCATGTGTTTGCGTGCCCAAGATCCTGAGAGGAGAATGGAGGAGAAGGAATTGTGTGGCCATCATCCCCGGAGGGGGGGTTTGATTTCTCGCTTTATGTCTCTCTCTGTTTTTCTGGTGTGCGCACGTGCCCTATAGAAGAAAAACAAAAAAAAAAAAAACCTCTCAAAAACAAAACAAAACAAAACAAAACCCCTCACATTGGGTGCATGTGCCTGCATGGCAAAATCCCGAGAGGAGAATGGAGGAGAAAGAATTGTAGCATGGTCATCCTCCGGGGAGGAGGGGGTTGATTTCCTTCTTTCTGTCTCTTTCTCTCTGGAGAGCACATGCTATAGCAGAAATCTCTCTTAAAATAAAATGTCAAAAAAGAGTATCTTTTAAAATTATGAACAGAGGATATCTTTAAAACCGAGCAGAGTTAAACATGTCAAGCATAATCACAATCATAATCATCATTTTTACAATTCACTCTGCCAGTCACTGATTTAGCACATTTAATGCTTTATCCATTTAATCCTTGCACCAACATGGTGATTTTGGTACTATTATCATCAATTTTACAGATTAAGAAATTGAAGCTTATATAGTGAGTAGTAGGGGTAGGTGTGAGGGACAAAGGAAAAAAATATTTAATAGACCAAAGAGTGTAAAGTTCTCTGTTGAAAAAAGAAGTTCTGTATAAAAAATATAATTAAAATAAAATATGTACAATGATTAATATAGGGACAAGTAGTTAGCATAATGGCTATGTCACTGGACTTCCACATAGTCGACCGCAGTTCGAGTCCTGGACCTGGTGGCTTAAACTCACTCTGGGCACGTGTGCATGTGTGCCCAAGATCCCGAGAGGGGAATGGAGGAGAATGGATTGCAGCGTAGCCATCCCCTCTGGGGGTTGATTTCTCACTTTCTATCTCTCTCTGTCTGTCTGGCGAGCTCACGCGCCCTATAGCAAAAACCTCTCCAAAATGAAAAATGATTAATATCAATAATAAAATAAATATTATAATCAAAAAACTGATCCAACTATCATACATCAAAGTCACATTATTTTCATTATTAAAATCTCATACTTGAAAATTATCTTGACTATTTTGCACATATATTATTCTGTAAGAAATACAGAAATTTTGATGGGATTGTATTTGTAGGTGAATCTGGGAAGAACTGCCATTTTCTAATATTACATCTTTACATCCGAAACTAATTTTATTTATTCAAATTTTAATGCACTATGGACATAAAGGGATACCCAGAAGAAACTTTGTGATCAGTACTGACTCCCACAAGAGAAATAAATGAAAACCAAAAGATGCATCTGAAAGACCAGGGTCTGTATCCTTTCAGATTTCCTCACTGAAGTCCCAACCAAAGCACTGGTAAGTCCCATCCAAAATGGGCTCTGTGTTGCTGCAGTAAGTGGATGAATATTATTCAACTTGATATGTCTCCTCACAGGTGCCATTTGTGCCACATCCAGACCATGAGAGTAAATGGTTGTCTTTACTTGCACTGAACTTCTCTGGCATAAATTGCTGATTGTCACTATACCCTGTCCCAGAGAGGGAATGATAAAAACAAACCAGGGGTCTGCACTTGTGACAGGCACATCCTCTAACTAGTAAGGCAGATGGTCTTCTCACCTGGTCCTGATTTCACATAAAGAGGGAATCACAGTGCAAAGCCCCACATTCTACTTGCCAAGGTCACCACAAGGCAGATTAGGAATACAAAACACCACTGGCACTCAGACATACCCCAGAGTAGGAGAGCTAGGATTTTTGATGTCATGAAGTGTATGAAGGTCCCAGGAAAGGTGACTGACAGGAGCCTGACATCCTCAGGGCTGTGACCCACCTTTGCCTACGAAAGAGCAGCTATAGCAGTAAAAGGCCTCCAACAGGCCAGCTGGCTCCTCAGAGCTAACTGCAAGGAGGATCATCTCTTTTAAGTTGGACATGAATCCTGTCTATTATTATCTCTTCCTGGCAACCTGAATGCTGTGAGTAAAATAACTCTGAATAATAATAATGATAATTAAAATCTTAACTCATCAAGCAGTCTCAAGATGGCAGTCTGTTTGCTTATACCTGAATAATTACCATCTGGTGGGACCAGAAGTTGGCATGGTGGTTAAGGGCCCTTGACTCTCACATGGTTGACCACAGTTTGAGCCCCAGACCTGGCAACTTGCTTTCTCATGGCCCTTTTTCTCAAAAAATGCAAAAGCCTAAATGGATTGGTTAATAAGAAAAACAATGACACTCTAAGCATCAAGTGCTTTGTTGAGTGTGATATGTACAAAATGCAACTGGACATAGAGGCCAATAGGAGCTTCAGAGTGAAAGAGTTGGTCAAGGAATATTTTTTCAACTTTATGTTATTAAACATATTAACTTGTTACTAACTTATGAAAGCATTTTAATTTAGAGGATACAAATATTGTAGATGATCTCCACAGTCTAGATCAAGAAGATCCCATGAACATCTTTTAAGAGTTGAGAAGTGCAATTATCTCTATTTGCAGATGACATGATTATATATATAGACATCCCAGAAGAATCCACATACATACAAGAAAAGTCATAGAAGTGAAAAATGAATACAGTAAAGTGGCAGGATGCAAAATCAACATACAAACAATACATAAATGTATAGTGTTTCTATACATTAACAATAAGCAGAGTAGGGTAGAACTGAAGAAAACAATCCCTTTTACAATGGCCAGAAAAAGTATAAGATAACAAGGAATAAACCTAATCAAAGAAATCAAAGACCTTTACAAGGAGAACTATGAAATGCAAAAAAAAAAAAAAAAAAAAAAAAAAAAAAATTGAAGATGACACAACAAAGTGGAAGGACATTCAATATTCCTGGATTGAAAGAATTAATATTATCAAAATGTCAGTTCTACCCAAATTAATCTACAAATTTAATGCAATGCCAATCAAAATATTGGAGATATTCTTCACAGATTTAGAAAAATCAATGATAGAATCTGTCTGTAATCATAAAAGACCACATATTGCCAAGGAAATACTGCATAAAAGGAGGGGAGTAGAAGGCATATCACTCTCTACACTAAAATATATTACAAAGCTCTGATAACCAAAACAGCATGGTATTGGCATAAAACAGGCATGTAGACCAGTGGAACAGAATAGAGATCCCAGAATTAAGTCACAAATCATATAGTCAATTGATTTTTGACAAAATACACATGAAAATCCAGTGGGGAAAAGAAAAATCTCTTCAGCAAATATGCTGGAAAAACTGGGTATTCATCACCAAAAAAAAAAAAAAAAAAGAAAGAAACTTGTCCCCTATCTCTCACCATTAACAAAAAATCAACTCAAAATGGGTCAAGGATCTAAAGCTAAGACCACAAACTATAAAACTACTGGTGGAAAATACTTGGAGAAATCAGAGTAGGCAAACACTTCTTTTTTTTTTTTTTTTTTTTGGAGAGCTTTTTTTGCTATAGGGTGCGTGCGCTCGCCAGACAGAGAGAGACATAGAGACAGAAAGCGAGAAATCACCCCCCAGGGGGGATGGTCACGCCGCAATCCCTTCTCCTCCATTCTCCTCTTGGGATCTTGGGCACACACGCACACGCGCCCGGTGTGAGTTTTAAGCCACCGGGTCCGGGACGCGAACCGCGGTCGACTACGTGGGAGTCCAGCGACATAGCCATTACGCTAACTGCTGGTTCCCAGGCAAACACTTCTTAAATAAGACTCCCAAAGCACAGGAAATAATCCTGAAAAGATACAAATAGAATTACATCAGATTAAACACTCCTGCACAGCAAAAGAAACAATAATTAAGAGTGAAGAGACAACCCTCAGAATGGGAGATTATATTTGCAAATTCTCCCTCAGATAAGTGACTGATACCAAGATATACAGGGAACACAGGAGCTTACTTGAAAAAAAAAGTCAATCCAATTATTAGGTTGTCAGGAAAGTCATGGTATATTTTTCTATGTAAAAATGCGTCCTGAATTTCCCAATGACTCAATAAAAGAAGGACAAATAAGCTAAACAGACAACTCTCCAGTGAAGATATATGAACAGCCAAAAAGCATATAAAAAATGCTCAACATCTTTTATCATAAGGCAACTGCAAACCAAAACTGCAATGTGATACTACCTAACCCCAGTCAGATGGTTAAGATTAAAAAAATTTAAAATATAAGTGCTGGTGAGGTTGTGGAGTAAAGGGAACCCTCCTACAGTGTGGGTGGGAATGTAAATTAGTACATCCACTGTGGAGAACAATATAAAGGCTACTCAAAATGCTACAAACAGAACTACAGCATTATCCAGCAATTCCACTCTTGGGTATCTACCCAAAGGACAGGAATACACTCAGAAAAACTGTTGCCTACCCTTGCTCTTTGCATCATTATTCACTATTGCTAAGACACAGAATTAATTCAAATGCTCAAGAACAGATGAATGGGTTGAAAAAAGTGTGGCACATATACACTATTGAATTTTACTCCGCCATAAAAAAAGAAAAACAAGAAAATTTTGAGACTCTGACAATTGATACAAAGTGGATGAACGGGGAAGATTCACTGCTAAGTAAAGTAAGCCAAACTATGAAAGAGAGGCTTTGTTTGTCCCCATTTAACATATACTGATTGTCTGCACTCTATGGCAAAAACCAAAAGTTTGAAAGGCATGAAAGTATGAACAACAACCATCAACACCAGAGACAGTTTGGGAACAGGGGAGGAGGGAGCAGGGAAACAAGGGGAAAATCAATTAGTTAATTTAAAAGAGCTAAGTTAAATGTGGGAAGGTAGCTGTTTGCTTTTAAGGCATAGGCAACCTTACTCCTAGGAGATTATCTCTGGAGTGTTAAGGAATGCCTAGGATGGTCCAACTTTCATGCATCCTATAATTCCTCCCCCACTCAACTCACTGTTGTCTAAAATGCCCTATTGAGCAATTTATTCCATCATCTACCCTAAGTTGCTCCCCTATTAATATGAAAATACCTTTGGAGAGGCATGAGACTATTATTACTTTGTCATGTAGGAATTTTGCTATTTCCTGCTATTTTAACAGAATATGGAGAGGAGAACATGACTTCCTTGGGTACCATGGGAACCAAAAGGACACCATTGTGTCTACAGGAAGCAGAGAAAGAGTAGGAACATTGAACGTAAAATCTCTTGTTTCTTTATTTTACAGTGACTTTCTAATGTTTCTTTATTCCTTTAAACTCACCCCAACCACAACCATCTCCCCATCTTTCTCCCTGTTTCTCAATTGCTAAGCCTCCTCTCAAGAAAACAAGTAAAAGATTTTGTTTAAGATCTAAGAAGCTCCTCTAACAAGCTCCGTTTTTCTGTTGTGATCAATTATGGGGACGTCAAAAACAAAAAAGGCTCAGACTCTACAGATCAAAGTAACCGTGATGTATATTGGCTCAGAAGTACACTTCTGAACTCTGTCCCATGGTGTAGCAGTGAACATTAGGGGCCCAAAGAGAAGCTTTATGTACAACATGTGTTAATATCACAGGAATCTTGAAAGTGATTATAGTCCTACTGGTCCCTGGGCTTTGGAAAAAGCCAAAAATTCTCTTTTTACATCAAAGAATTCTCTAATACCAGAGAATGTGTAACAATCCTCCTAAACTCAAAACCAAAGCCTCTTACATAGGCAGATGGTATCTAAATGTATTCACTCATTCAAAGAACATTTCCCCTGTGCCTGGAAATGAGCTTGGCAATGGACATAAAATGATGAATGAAATACACACCTTTCAGTTAAAACTGGGATCTGAAAACATCCTTATTAAAAAGAAATTGATAGGACTTACATGTATTTGATCCAGGCACCATTGCCTTTTGGGAAAGGAAATAGTTCACCAGCCTAGACAATCTGTACAATGTGAAACAATCCTTGCCAAATTCTCAGCAGAAGAAATGATTACCTATATGATTCCTCTTTCCTTCCCAAAGGCATTTTCATGTTAATGGGGAAGAAACTTAGGACAAATGAAATACATAAAGTCCTCAGGTAGCAGGAATTTCTGTGAATCCTAAAAACAGGCCCTGATGTCCTAGGGCAGACCAAGCTGTCTAACACATTTCAAGCTCAAATGCCAAGAGCTTACTGTACCTACTGAGGAGTACAGCCATGGGAGCTCTGGCTCTTAGGAAAAGTCCAGTCAGAAGGTGTGCTTGTGGGGCCCAGACACGACACAGCAGTAAAACACACAGCTCTGTGAGGCCGACCCATGTGGAAAGGTTCTAGGTTTGTGTCCACAGACCCTCTGAGTGTGCTGAGCATGCACATGCCCATGTTCCTGGGCTGGCTGAGGCTGGATCATAGTGTCAGAACTCTGTTGGGATGCTTTCTGTCTCTGTCTCTTTGTCTCTCACATTCATGGAAGAGAGAAATACATAAACTTAAAAAAAAGAGCATACATGCTTACTCACTTTCAAATTCTCAATGATTCTTAAACAACTCCAAATAAAATAATTAATGTATTACCCAAGCCAAAAGGTTGAAGTCTCTGATTTGCATCCTAGGGAAAATTGATTATTTTTTTTTTCAATTGTACAATTAAGGAAATTGTTATACAACCTTTTTTAATTAAGCCAAGCTAGGCACTTTAAGGGAAGTAATATTGTTAGTTAAGCTACAGGCAGATGAAGAAAGGCCTCAAGGGTGAATGGGTTGTACTTGATTGTATAAGTAGAAGAGAATCAGGGAGACCTTTGAACAAACAAGACACTTAGCAATGTTGGAATTCTGACAAATGCAAACTGTTGACAGTGTGAAGAGTGAACTGGAAATGAGACAAGGAGTCTAGGTTGGAGTTATTTCCTCTAAGAAAAGTAGGTGGCATATAAAAAAGGACAGTAAACAAAGACCAACTATAAATTGCCTTTTTAATAAAAAAAAAAGTACAAGTATTTAGATTTCTATGTTTTTTGGATAGTTTTACATCTTAAGCGTATACTGTTTAATCCCATACCAATTACCATAAGGAAGTCATAAATCTGTAAAACTGTTTTGATAAGGGCATCTATATCTTAGGCCTACTCTGATAAATGAATGCTTTGCTAAGTGCAGTCTTAGCAGAATGCTTGCTCCATAACATGTATTCAATAAAAGACAGGTTTTATTATCAGGATTACCTTATCATTATTGTTATTATTAGAAACAATAAAAACAGCATGGATATTTTATTTTGGCATTATTATCTTCCTGTTTTCTTCATCATATTTCTTTTTTGTTTTCATTTTTTTTTAAAGAGGTTTTTGCTATAGGGCGCGTGCGTTCGCCAGACAGACAGAGAGAGACAGAGAGACAGAAAGCGAGAAATCACCCCTCCCAGAAGGAATGGCCACACCACAATCCCTTCTCCTCCATTCTCCTCTAGGGATCTTGGGCATGCACGCACATGCGCCCGACGTAAGTTTAAGCCACCAGGTCCGGAACTCGAACCGCGGTCGACTACGTGGGAGTCCAGCGACATAACCATTACGCTAACTGCTGGTCTCTCATCATGTTTCTTTACAGTTCCATTAGGAAGCTTAAGTAAATGGCTTTTACTATAAAACATCACTGGATAAAATGGAACTGGGACACTGTGGGGACAAGAAACTTACATTTCTTTTTATATGTAAATTACATGTTATGTTATTTTAATCATATATTATAATTATATATTTATATACTATCTTTAAATATATAATATATTATATACTATAATTATAATAAAATAATTAAATAATTAATAAACAATTTATAATTATATGTACATATAATTATATATTATATATATCATATTTAAATATATAATATATTTTATGTAATAACATATATAACTATATGAATATATAATAAATAATATTTAAATAGTATATTAATAAGCAATAAATTTAATATATTCTATTATATATTATATAGAATATATTTATTTTAGTTTTTTTTTAATTGGCAGAGGGTATGTGCATTCACCAGAAAAAGACATAGAGAGGAGAAAGCAAGAAAGCATTCCTCATGGAGCACAGTGATGCTGCAATCCCTTCTCCTCTGGGTCACCCTCTTTGGAGGGTTTTGGGGACACACACACACAAATATGACCAGCCTGTTTCTCAAGGTGCCAAGTCTGAGACTTGAACCACTCAGTGGCCACCTTAAGGAGCATGTCACAGACTAACTCCCTCTCTAGAATTTTAACTGTTATAGTGTATTACCTATTCAAGAAAAACTTATTAAAGATCAAAATAGAAAGGACACTCTATTTTGAAACTGATTAACAAATGATGGCTATATGTGTATTCAAGAGAGAGGATAATAATTATAATAATATGTGTTTGTATTCATTAAGTTCCTACTAGACGCTTGGCATTGCTGTAAGCTCTTTCATGTATATTAACATGAGTAATCCACTGAGGGTGCTATCATTAGTCCCCTAAAGTGCAAGGGTGGTTTTCTTACACCTCCAAGTTACTGATGATGTAGAAAGGTTTACTGGCATGACACCAAGATTATCCAGAGTGTTGACAGAATTAGGAAATGAATGCAATGTGACTACATATAGTGTATACACTTATAAATATATTATTTAAGAAAATAAAATCAGAGAGCAAGTTTCTGTACAATCACAATTGGCTGTGACCAGCCACAATATTTGGGGCACATGTTTCTGCAAGGAAAACTCCTCCTATGTCTGTTTCCATGTGTTTGACCAGTCTAGTCTATGGTACATTGACTGGACACATTTGTCAACTTATTGATATCCAAGGTATTCAATAGATCACAAGAGTAGAACACAAGAATGAAGCCTTTTTTTAATAAGAATAATAAAAATTAAATAATAATTTCTACAGTATAAACACTTTGAAAATAGTAAATTCTCCCCAGTATCCAAATTAAATGTCAGAACCAAGAGGCACATAAGAAACCAGTGAGCCTAATTCAAAATCCTGAGATTTCTTAAAGATCTGCACCTTCCAAATGAATTACTGAATTTACAAGGGTGAAGCTAAGCCAGAGCTACTGATGAGTGAAATTGGTTACAACTGGGTGGAAGCAAGGCACTGCTGAGGACTCCACCAAATGGCATCACTCAAGGCATTGGAGGATCCTGCGTGAAAACACTATGAAGTAGCCTGCATTTGAATGCCTGGCTCAGGTGATAAGATGTTTTTGGAACTTTACAAAGCTTATGAATGATACTGAGCCCACACTCTCCAGTTTAATAAGATTAGAGTTTAGAAGGAGTCTGGCTGACCTGGCCTTTGTTTGTCAAGATGATATTCCATCAAAACCTACTTTACAGGGGAAAAAAAAAATCATTATTTTAAGTTTCCCTTTGATGAGTATCTAATATCACAATCTTATCTTGAGCTGGAATCATAAGCAAACTCTAAGGCAGAGTACATGTTGCATTTATGCAAAACTGCCTAACCCCAAAGCGATAGTTACTGGGATATTTGGCAGTGGCTACTGAGGCATTGAAAGCATTGCATTAATCCTCAGCTAATTGTAGCTTAAGTTGTACTGCAGCAATTGTAGGTCCCTAGAAAGACTGATTCATTTACTCATTTTATTTTCTAATCAAAGTAAAGAGAGTAAGGGTATTTTGGTAAAGAGAGTCAGGGTATCTGTGAATTTACTTACTCGACTTACTAGTGACCAAGAGTTTTCATTAATAAATGGAAACAAAAGTTTCTTATTTGTGAATGGCTGAGTTATGAATGGGTACAAAAGGCTACATGTAACAAGAACTCATCAAAAAATTCATTTAATTAATTTACTACTAAATTTTGGCAATATTTAACCACATAGCAAAATTTCTGCTAGGCATATGAACTTCGGGAATTCCCAGATGTTGTGAAAACCTGTTATCAATATAGTGTTTTCTTGAGGTTTTCATGGTTTTAATTCATATTGCTTTAATTAATTAATTTAGGAGAGATTTTTGCTATAAATATTAAAACTGTGTGCAATTGGAACTATTTTTAGGAAATTAATGACAAAATAATGTAAAGACCAGATATAAAACAAATGATAGAAAAAGTCATATCTTACTTAATCTTTGGAAATAAAGAAAAAAAACATAGGATATTGTATTTAAAGGAAATCCTGGTGTAATGAATTCATTATTAATGACTATTCTAAAATAAAACTCTCAGGTATATACATAGCAGAAAATCCACATTTAACACACTGAACAGTTAAATATTAAAGATGTTACCTTTCGAGTCAGGAGGGAGACATGTAAGTGACTACTCACCTTAAAATTGGAGAACCTACTAGTGAGCCAGAACAAGGTGAAGAATGAAAGAAAGGTATAAGAACTATGAAGGGAAGTTAACCTTCAACGTTGTTATTGATGTTTCTGGACTTGTCCCTATCATTATGAAGGGATTGTGGTGTGGCCATCCCCCTGAGGGGTGATTTCTCACTTTCTGTTTCTCCAGTGAGCACACACACATACTCTATAGAAAAAAATCTCTCTCTAAATACATATATATATATATATGAAAAATGTAAGTAATTAAAACTTAAAAGAAAACCTATATACATAGAGAGAGAGATACACATGCTATGTATTATGAGTCTAAATATCCCAACAATGAAATTTATCCTCAAATAAATCCACAAAGTCAATGCAATTCTAGTTAAAATTGCAACAGGATTTTTTTATGGAATGTGATACACTGCTTTACAAATTTATATGTTAACTAATAGCTAAATTATAGGCCAGAAGAAAATACTAAAGAACTATCTGGGATACCTACCCTGTCATATATGAAAATGTATTAAAAAATAAGAGCAATGCTAACATGTAAAATTTGCCCAATAGAATCACAATGTAATGAAATATAAGTAAAAAGATAATAAACACACATATGGATACATTTTAATATATCATACATAAACATACATGTGGATATATTAAAATGAGATGTATTTATGATATCACAAATTAGTGGAGAATAAATAGGTGAATAAGTAAAGAGTTGTAGGAAATCTCCATCCCATCAGGACTTGGGGCCTATATACATATGTGCCTGGTGTATTTTTCAAACCACAGGGGACTGAATTTAAACTGCCATTGGCCATATGGGATTTGGTTCAATACATACAGGGATTAACTCTGTGCTATGAGGATGGCTCAACATGACTAATTCTCATAAATATCAAGTTTGTTTCTCTTCTCAAGGAAACTGAAGATTTCACTTTGGGGTAGCTTTGAAGTTAATCAATCCCCGGAACCAGTTATAGCCAATAAGCTGTGTGGAAGTGTTGGGAACAGTGGGCATCTCTAGCCTCTCTCTTCCCTGGAGCAATCGTGGAAAAGGGTGAAAGTTCCACATGTAATGGCTACAAGACGACAGAGCTAACACAACCTAAGCCTTTGAGTTACTAGGGACCATGGCCCCCCTCCACTATGTTGGGTACTTATCATGAGTAAGAAGAAGACTTGTCCCATATGGTCACCCAAAATGGGGTGATAATTCGCTCTCATTATAAACTTTGTCCATCCTGATAGATACAATTGCTCATATAAGAAACAAAAATAAACTCTAAAAAATAGTTCTAAGTGAATTTAAGTCTTACAGAAAAGCAAAACCCCCATAACTACAAGATAAACAAGAATATTGTTATGACCTCAGAGCATAAAAGTACTTGTTATATAATACTGATCAAAACAGAAATAAATGATACATTTAGGAAAATTAATATTAAACACATTTCTACCACAAATTGTATCATACATTAATCATGTATAACACACATGCACACACACACTCACACACTCCCCATCAATTAATTACTGAGTCAGAAAGTTCTGTAGAAATAATTGATTAAAGATACAAAGAAAGGCAAAGAAGGATAAATACATAAAAAAAACTAGAAGAGAAATTTAAAATAAACAAGCAATGAACTATGTCACTATATCTATCAGATCAGTAAAAATTAAGATGTCCAATTTTTGACATGTTAATAAAGAATTAAAGAAACATAAATCTAGTTACACAGTTGCATACTGGGCTGATTTGGTGATACAGCAGTAATATGCTGCTCAAGGGATGTTGGATCCATAGGAAAGGTCAGGGGTTTGGTTCCCTGGTTGACCTGTGCCTGCCAATGCACACCATGATCTTGACAGGCTGGGAAGGCTTGCGGGGAAAATGGCATGAGGAGGTGCTTTCTCTCATGAGAGAAAAAAAATAAACTTTTAAAAGAAAAAAAATAAACTTTTAAAAGCCAGTTGAATATTAATTGTAACTACTGTATAATACAATTTTGAAATATTTCATCATTAGACCATATTCATGTATACATTTAAGGTTTTTTCTTTTTTTTTTTTTTTTTTTTTGAGAGGTTTTCGCTATAGGACGCGTGCACTCGCCAGACAGACAGAGAGAGACATAGAGACAGAAAGCGAGAAATCATCCCCCAGGGGGGATGGTCACACCGCAATCCCTTCTCCTCCATTCTCCTCCTGGGATCTTGGGCACGCTCGCACACGTGCCCGGCGTGAGTTTTAAGCCACCAGGTCCGGGACACGAACCACGATTGATTATGTGGGAGTCCAGCAACATAGCCATTACGCTAGCTGCTGGTTCCCAAGTTTTAAAATTATACCTCTAGATATATACCTCAGAGACATTTCTTGTATACCCAAAGAGATATGTTCAAAGATATTTACTGCAGCATTATTTATAATAAAGAAAAGTAGGAAATGACTTATGGTCAGCCTTTACTCCTCACTCTCTCTTTCATACTTGTCCCCACTCCATCTGGAATCCAGGCAGTTCTTCCTTCAAAATCTGACAATACTTCTCCACTTCCACTTCCATCTAAGTGCTCCTTAACCTTTATTTTAATGTTTGCAATGACCTATACTCTGGCCTCTCTACAGGATCTCCACCTCTCAGCAGCCAGGTGTACTCTTTTAAAACTATGTCAGATAGGGGCCAGTAGGTGGTGTAGTGGTTGGGGCGCTGGACTCCTACATGGCCAACCACGGTTTGAGTCCTGGACCTGGTAACTCTGTTTCTTTCTTTCTCTCTCCTCTTTTTCTTTCTCTGTCTATGGTGAATGTAGGTGTCCAATGACAAATTAAAAAAATAATAAATAAAATAAAATTATATGTGTATAATTTTATTATACACATATAGCCAATGGTTTAACAGTAATGCAATGTTCTGTAGGTCTGACCCCAGGAAGAGGTTCAAGATTTGCATTCTGAGATCTCCCTAAATATGCCTGCCATGTGTATGCCTGTGATCTGGGGATGGCTGACTGTGATCTGGGGATGGCTGAGGCTGGGTATAGATTATGATGGTGAAGACCTTATGGGGGTGGTGGTGGGGGGGTTGTGTCTTTCTTTCTCTCTTTCTTTTTGTCTCTCTATCTTATGGAAGAAATGAATAAATAAATCTTTAAATATATACGTAAGTCAGATTGTGTTGCTCTTATGTCCAAAATCCTCCAAAAACTTCCCAGTCACTGACAGCAAATTCTGTATTCCTAACGATAGTCTACCAGACTCCAGTTTGACTTGCACTTCCAATATCTCACTGGCTTCAGCTGTCACTCCATTTCTTACCACTGTGCTCCATCTGCACACACATAGCATTTCCTCATCCATATTTTCCTGTATGTATTAATGATAACTACCATTCTTCTCAAAAAGCCCTTTTTATATTTATTCTATAGAAAGACAACATATCACATATTTTTTAAATGTTGCCAGAAGGCATTTGTTGTTGTTACTTGTTTGTTGCTTTTTTTGGGGGGTTGTTATTTTTGCCAATGCACTCTCTGAGGAGGAATAGCAAGGAGACAGGGAAAGTAAGAAAGCACTCCTCCCATTGGAGATGGTCTTACTGCAATCCCTTCTCCTCCATTTCTCCATCCCTTTGGGATTTGGGGCACACATGCACATGTGCCCAGCATGTTTTTCAAGATACTAGGTCTGAGACTTGAACTGTGCAGCTGGCTCAGCCCCGTGGGATCCAGCCACCTGAACCACCAGGCCACTGGCTGGCCCAGCTAATTTGATTTATTTCTTTAATGCTTCTCTGGTCTTCCTAAATAGTCCCTTAGAAACATATGCAACTTTTTTTTTTTTTTTTTTTTTTTTTTTGAGAGAGGTTTTTGCTATAGGGTGCATGCACTCACCAGAAAGACAGAGAGAAACAGAGAGACAGAAAGTGAGAAATCACCCCCCAGGGAGGATGGCCATACCACAATCCCTTCTCCTCCATTCTCCTCTCAGGATCTTGGGTATACACGCACAGCGTCCAGCATGAGTTTAAGCCACTGGGTCTAGGACTCGAACCATGGTCGACTATGTGGGAGTCCAGCGAAATAGCCATTATACCAACTGCTGGTCCCCATACACAACTTTTATAACAGAATAAAAATAGACTGTTTCTAAAACATGTGAATTTGAAATATTTTTATCTTTCTCTGTTTAGTATGTAACTAAGCCAGAGAAATTACAATATTAACCAATATTCATATCTAAGTCCACCATGAGTATTATTGCACACAAGACAGCTGTTTGAAATTCTGAGTTCCATTTAAGATTCTTTTGTTTATTTTGCTTTCTTTTGTTTGTTTTTAAGTGTAAGCTGGACTTTCAGGGGCTCTTGAAACTTTTAAAGTTTAATCAAAGATAACCTTTTGGTAAATGAGACTATCAAAATCTCTGCTTAAATAATGGTCTTTTCCACTGAAGAGTTAACAGTAACAGTAGCTATTAGCTCCAAAAGTCCATTTTGCCTGAATGAAAATATCACTAGCTGGGCTAAGGACCCTTTTTTATTACGACCTGTTTACAAGCATTAGACATCAAATCACTTTCTCTACCAAGGCAAGATATCTACAAATCCCTCTCGGTGCCTGAAGAGAGTTCTGAGAGCAAGCAGAAATCATTTGGAGTCTCTGCAGCAGTGTTAATATCTAGTTCAGACAGGCAGCTTGCTAGACATCCGAGGAGAGTTTAAAAATAAATACTTTCAGAGGGACTGAACGCGAATTTCACCACACTCAACCAGGAGGCATCAGCAGCGCACAGCCCCAAGGCTGTTACTCTCTGCATTTTGAGGAGCCGATGTTCACATGCTCCTTTGGCCCGTAGTGCCGGTGCGTATGCGTTCACCTTCTAAGGCAGCTCTCCACTTCCCTAACAGGCTTCAGGTCTGGGGCGAACAGACACAGTGCTTGGGATGGTTTCCTTCCAGTCCGTTTGATGTTCTATTCATCTCTGGTGAGTTCATTTGGCTGGCTAAGTGTTTGGCTATTCTGCAAACAGTCGCCATAGGAGGAAATTATCTGTGTTTGGAAGTGAAGAGAGGCAGAGGAGCAGGTGCAGAGCGAGCACTCCACGCTGGGAAGACAAACACTCCTAGCTCGAACTATTCATTATGGACAACGCAACCACAGTGAAGGCGATGCTAAGGGAGGGCAGTGCTCTTTTTCAGTTCATGAAACTTTGATGGTAATGAGGTCAAACACAGAAAGCAAAGGAACAGTAATAAAAGGAGTTACTACTAGGCTGCAATATTGGATCTAATTCCAATATTAATTTCAAATAGCGATCAAACTTTGCAAAGTCCTAGATGACTATTCTAAAATCTCATCTCTGCCTATTATACATACATACATACATGTACACAATATCTATTACACACACACACACACACACACACACACACAGGAACTTCAAAAAGTTCGTGGAAAATGGTAATTAAAATACAGGCTTTTGCCTGGTGCAAAAATGTTTTGGAATTTATGCATACATAGTATTTTCATTACATGCATTTATGCATTTACTATAAGCTTTTTGAAGAAAAAAATATATAAAGTCTCCTATCCTTCATTCAATTTTCATTTCCTTAAGTGGTAGAACCTTTTACTGGATGGGCCCGATATATCCATACATTAATTACCATCAGAGTTTTTTGCTACTAACATTCAATATATTAGAATAAAAAGGAAGGAAATTAACATTTACTAAGTACCTTCCATCTGCTCCCTTTTCATAAATCATTATATTGAACTTATTTTTCACAGAAATCTTCTGAAGATTTTGTATTTTGCAGATGAGGAAACACATGTTAGTGGCATGCCCAGGACTCACAGGTGGTAACTGGCAGGAAAGACATTCAAAGCAAGTCTTGCTCTCTCAGCTGCACCACCTATGTCCCCAATACTTAGTCTCTTCTCTTTTCTACTTTTTTTTTTTAAAGGTTTATTTATTTATTCATTCATTCATTCATTTTAATTTGACCAGAGAGAGGCACAGAAAGAGAGAGAGGAAAGTGAGAAAGCAAGCCACCAGGTCCAGGACTCGAACCCTGGTCAGCCACGTGGGAGTTTCCAGCGCCTTAACCACCCCGCCACCTGCTGGTCCCTTCTCTTTTCTACTTTTAAATTTCCTGTTTTTTACAGTGGACCTGCTTACATAGTCCAGAATAATATATTTTATTACTCTTTTTAAAATTTTGTACCCATTGGGGGAGGGGAGTGAGAAATCACCTCCAATGAAGAATGGTCACACTGCAGTCTCCTCTCCTCCATCTCTCCCTCCCTTCTGATTTTGGGTGAGCACACAATAGAGCTGGGGCACTTGTACATGGGCTGGCATGCCTCCCAAACCTCTGGGTCCAGGACCAAACTATGCACATCCAGCCACGTGGGATCCAGCTGCCACAACTACCATGCCAGGAGCCAGCCCTGATCTATTTTTAATTCAACCAATTAGTAACCTTAATTACATCATTAAGTTTCTTTTGCTGGCAGGGCAATATGGTTACAATGGTGGTGTTTTATCATATTCTTGTCCATAAGAATTAGGTGAAGTGTGTAATCTTGGGGGCTATTGTCCTATACCTCCACTGAATGATCTAAACTCTTCAGTAACTACAATATTCTCAAATCATGGCTGCTACACTTGTTCATGTATTATCAAAATTGTGCAAGAAAGTATAGACAAATACTTGACAATTTTCTATGAGCCAGACATTGTCTTCCTTATCCTTATTGTATAATAGTACATGCTATGAAGAGGCTTGTTAACGCCTACAAAGATGGTGACTCACTTCTTTGCTTCCTGGTCTCCTGGCCCAAATAATCTAGTGTCTGGGATACAAACAGAGCTTAAAGTTTAATGAGACACTTGTTCTCTTACAGAAGCATTCACACTCTGGGAGCTGGGATCTCTAGACAGGCACAGCTCACTGTTGCAGCATAAATTTGCCAGTGGGTTATGAGAAGCAATGATAAACAAGGTTCACTCTACTTTCACCTTTAGTTCCAGACCATGTACTCTGCTTGTTGGAGTACAACGTCATTTATAGTAACAGTCCTCAGGGAGGTATGGTGAGTGTCAGAGAATGGCATCCATTCTTTCCAGCGTGGCCCCTCAGCCTTCATACAGCTATCCCATTACCGTAACAGGTGAGCAGCTTCTAAGAGGTGTGGTATCTGAGCGTGCACACCGCTGCACTTCCCTTTCACTTCAAATTGCATTTCTTTGCTCTGATGCAATGTGAGGTCATGTGTCGATTGATGAGAAACACTGTAAACCATCCTTTAATGGTAATGGTTGAGAGTCTGAAGATAAAGCACAAATTCTTTTTCAGACTAAGTGTCAATTCTACTCAAAATGAAAGGCTTCTCTTCCCAAGGAAGAAAGTCTCCAAGGTAATTAACTTGTCTCTGAGTAGCTGATTGGTCTCCTCAAGGGAAGGCCTTACTGGAACTAAGTGTTTGTGTCTTTCACTGTCAGTTTGGACAGTCAGCAGCTGTAGAATCAGCCTTTGTGGGAGAATCCCTGGAGACAGGCATGCCCTTGGTTTTCCCAGCCCTTTCACATATCTAAGACATTGCATCAGCTAGTGCTTTCCTTTACACAGCTTCCCCCCTAGTTTAACACCGGGAACATGGTACCGCCGGTGTTACTATGACAAGCCAAAGACTATCAGTATCATATGCACTGTCATTGATACCATCCTTACTGCCAGTTGGGGAGGGTGTGTAATCCAGCTTTAGAATCCCATTTTAGGACCTACTTTCTTGAACTACTATTGATACCCGTCATCTTAGTTTGGCTTACCCAGAAAACAGACTCTTAGATGATATTTACAGCTAGAATGTTCTTAGGGGAGTATTTTCAGAAATAACATCCATAGGAAGTGAAGAAATCATGGGCAGAGGGAAAGATTGAAATGTGATTTAATTTTAATAAAGTTTTCAAGCAGAGCTCCAAAAGTGATTACCCTATGGAATTTCCTCAATTGAAATAAGGTGTTCACATTTTGTTCCCTTACATAAAAGACTCATTGAATTCTGACTACTCCTACGGAGATGATTCACTTTGGGTGAGACCTCTTGCCCTTACTGAAGGCAATTCTCAGACAGGTAGCTAAGAACTTTCAGCAGTCTTTAACTTACAGACTCTCTTCCCTATTGTCAGGGATTGAGTTTTCAGTCTAAAAAGAATCTGGGCAGCAAACAACAGTATCAACCACATTGGTGAACTGGGAAAAGAAGAAAAATTTCAGAAGTTTGAGAACCTTGGAGATATTTGTATTCATTTTGGGTCATTATTTTCACTTTTCATCCCAGCCATTTGGTTACATGTAGCCATTTTTTACGAGAGGTTTTTGCCATAGGGCATGTGTACTCACAAGAGACAGACAGTGAGAGGGAAAGTGAGAAACCACCGCCCATGGAGGCATGGCCATGCCAGAATCCCTTCTCCTCCATTTTCCTCCTGGGATCTTAGGCATGCATGCACATGCACCTGCCATAATTTCCAAGCTATAGAGTCCAGGACTCGAACTGTAATTGCTCATACGGGAGTACAGTGAAATAACCACTATGCCATCTTCTGGCCCAGCAAACTTTTTTATAAAGACCTAGGCAGTGAATTTTTATTTTTTTGTCTTCGTTGGGAGTGCACAGTTTCTGTTGGATATTTTTCTTCTTTGTCACAACACCTAAAAATATACTTAAAAACATTCGTAACTTGCAGACTACAAAATCATAGACCCTTGGCCAGGTTTAAACCCCATGTCATAGCTTGCCAATTCTGATTTACACAGGATTGCATAAATCAGTAATAATTTCTTATCTTTTTCCACTTAATTTGCAAAGCATCCTTCTATAATACTAGCTAATATTTATTGTAGTTTTGGGGGAGACAAAATTTTAAACAAATTAACACATTTAATGTGTACAACTCTGAAAGGTAAGTAGTATTATCATCCCTATGTATACATGAGAAAACTGAGGCACAGAAGTGGGACGTAATTTGCTTACAATCCCATAGCTAGCAGGTAGTGAAGTCAGGATTCCAATCTATGCAGCCCACAGTCATAACCATTGTGCAGTCTTACATCTTCCTATTTATTAGGGAATGAAAAACTGTGTGTTCCTCAGCATGACATACAAGACTTTATAATCCAGAAACAATGGCTTTCAAGAAAGCTATTCAATGATGGCTCCATGGTCTAGTGGTTAATGAAGCTGGATCTCATGTAGCTGACCATGGTTTGAATCTCAGCACTGGCAGCTTGTCAACCTCACCAGGTACATATGACTGTATGTCCCAAATCCCAAACAGGATGGAGAAATGGAGAAGGGATTGTCATATGATCTTGCTCCATTGGGTGGAGGAGGGGGTTTTCTCCCTCTATTTCTCTTTTCTTTCTCTCTTTTTTCTGTCTCTCTGGCAGTGGACATGCTCTTTGCTCCACTCCCTCCAACGAAGTCTGGTTAGTCTTCAAGATACTACTCAAACATCATCTTTTCCCTACTGTCAGATTTTTTCCTTATCCTCATCCACATTTTCATCCTTCCATCTTTGTGATTCTTATTTATATATTAAGGCATTTTGGGGCAGATGATCCTGACATTCCCACCCTAATTAAACATAATTTCCTCTGCTTCTACTTGTGCCTCGTTCATTTCTCTATCAGCACATATAATATTATTTTATCGTGTTCACGACCACATATGCTTCTCTTTCTAATCTAAGATGTTTCAACCTGCAGGTTACACCCACAGATACATTGTGAAATTAATTTAATGGGTTATAAAAAGCATTTTTTAACAAAGTACGATTTAAAAAAAAGTTACATTTACAAGTAAATATATCTTCATCAATCTTTTGTGCTCTATGTATACATGTGTATATTCAGCCTGGAGTTTGTTTTCAGCTATTAGGTCCCCATGATTTTAAAGTATCTATCAATTCAACCCACATAAAGTTTGGGGAATTTGACCATGGCACATTGTGTGATTATTCCTAATTTTTTTTTTTTATAGTTCCAGTTATATTTTTTCTATTGTAGAACAACCCCCATTAATTTACAAAAATAAAATGTTGGCACATATTGTACCTTGGTGTTCTTTTAAAGCAATTAAATACTAGATAATTTGTCCAAATATCTAAAGGTGCTCAAAAATACTACAGGGTATTGATGAAAACCTGGAAATCCTACACCATGCGCCATGATTTATCCTTATAACCCAAATGCAGCCAACTGTCATCCATCTCCTCTAATCACAAAATGAAGAAAATTAACTTAACTCATTCCATAATACATTGACTTCAGTGTAATATATCAGCATAAAATATTATCATTGATGGAAAGCAGGAATTCCCCTCCCGGAAAGCTTTAAAAAAGGGTGATGCCAAAACGTTCTAATTGTTTATGTTGTTCTCACCCACAATCTTTATGAGTTGGGTCTCCAAGAACTTCTAAATAAATGCACTTACATTTAGTATAGCTAATGCCTCTAACGTCACAGGGAATTTTACTAAATGGACAACAATGCAATTATTCACTTTGGCTAATCTTTCTAAATTTCTTGAGAACTCCTTTTTCACTGATGATGTTTTTAATTCTAATTAAGTTTATTACTCACATAACTATGGTCTTTGTGGGAAAAGATGTAAAGCATCTACATTTAAATAAAATCTGCCAACCCCGCATTATTTTTCTATCCAGTGGCAAATTTGACTCACAATGTTAAAAGTTTAATGACTGCTTTTGCCGTTTTAAAGGGACAACTTATGGAATTCTTATTAAAACAAACAAAAAGACTTACAGACTTTTTAATTGTGCAATTATAAAATAATGCTTTTTAGCCAATTCAGCACAGAAAAAGCATAAGTCATTAATATCTATCATTTGGTAGTGTTTCTTAGCATCGTCTGGAATTTTAGGTAGCTATATGGCTGTAGCTCTGTTTTGATCAAATTTTTAAAATTCATGTTCATGTTCTGCTTTAATATTCAGTTTCTATTAATAAGAATAAGCAAGTTTATGAAGTAAAGATGTGGAAAACAATAATACTTCCTTAGGGTTCACCAGTATGACGGAAAGAAAGTATATATATATATTATATAATATATATATATTATATAATAATATAATAGTACTGTTTGTTTATTTATTATTATCTTTTTGCTAGAAGGTGCACATGTTTTTTTAGAGAGAGCGACAAGGAGTGAGGGAGAAAGAAATCCCCATAGAGAATGGTCATACCTCCGTTTCTTCTCGTTTGTCTCTTCCTTCTTTCAGGTTATTGGGCACATGCATCTAGCTTATCTCAAGCCACTAGACAAGAACTCAAACTTCATGGTCACCATGTGGGATTCAGCTGCCTTAATCATTAGGCCACTGAGTCAGGCTATGTTACAGAACCTTGAATGAGAACATGATCACCGAGTAATGACTTTAGAAATCATCTAACTCAAGCTTCCTGTTTATAAATGAGAGCTTTCATGTCATCAAGGTCAAATAGCCAATAAAAACAAACAAACATACAAACAAAAACACCAGATAAGGGACCAAAACAGGACAGGGAATTCTAATTTTTCATGTTAAGTAATTAATTAACCTATTTACTCTCTTACTTACCTTTCTGTGTAAAGAGATGGCAGCATTATTCTCACCCTCTCAGGGAGAAACACAGGATTGAATTACACATTGATTTTTTTTTCTCAACTGATTTACATTTGTTTTTAAATTTTCACAAAGGTTTAACGTATTCCCTTTCTGCCTTTCTGTTGTAACACTTAAGTGGAAAAGGTAATGGAGATACTGAAAAGAGATAAAATGTCTCCTTAGAAACTTGGCATTTCAGGACCAGCATTAGTGTAATGGCTATGTTGCTGGACTCCCACGTAGTCAACCGTGGTTCGTGTCCCGGACCCGGTGGCTTAAAACTCACGCCGGGCGCATGTGCGTGCGTGCCCAAGATCCCGAGAGGAGAATGGAGGAGAAGGGATTGCGGCATGGCCATCCTCCCGGGGGGTGATTTCTCGCTTTCTGTCTCTCTGTCTCTGTCTGTCTGGTGAGCGCATGCGCTCTATAGCAAAAACCTCTCAAAAAAAAAAAAAAAAAAAAAAGAAAAAGAAAAAGAAAAAAGAAACTTGGCATTTCAGAACAGGATCATCTAGTCCCGTGTTTTTACCTTGCTCTTAAGATATACATGATGGATGTATAACTTCAAGAAGGAAGGTACACAGGGCCGTGCTTCATGATTGGCCCATTAATTCTTTGCTTATTTATTTATTTATTTATTTACTTACTTTAATTGCCAGAGAGAGAGAGAAAGCATCTTCTAATGGGGTATGGTCATGCCTTAACTTCTCCAGACAGTTGGGACCTAGTAGTGTAGTGGACCACAAGGGATCCAATTACCTTAATTGCCACACCACTAGGTGGCCCCCTTATTCCATTCTAAGGAGGGAACTAAGCTACATCTCCTTTTGCCCTCTGAATAGTTGAAGTATTTTTTAAGTATCATTTTATGCAAGGATGGTTGAGCACTGAAATTTCCTTAAGCTATTCTGCTCATAACTCTAACTTTGAAGGGTGATAAAGTGAGTCATTCAGACTGCTGTGCAAACTGAGTAACTGCTCGGTGTGCCAAGATTAGGATGTGGCACAACCCCGTGTCAGGGCATAGATCTTGGGCAGAAGAAGAGCATCAGCGCTTTGATATTGCCGTTAAGAGACTCAGACTGCTTATTAAACCCTCCTTGGATGGAAAGACCAATGGAAATTTATCAAGAAGCCTGCGAGCGTTCTTGAAGTGAGTGATTTCTCTGCATTTTAAACTAGAGACTCATATAGGTCTCAAAGCTTACTAAGATAAAATGTCACAAATATGAACATGAGGAATTTATATGTGCAAGTGATGTCATTAGCCTGAAAAGGTGTCATTCTACCTAAGATGACCTTCCAACCGGATGATTTTCCTGACCTAAATTTTTCACTTTAATAGCCCCATTTTCTTCCTACCTGTCTAACCGCTGATTTGGTTTTCATTCATATGTGCCAGAAAATAAATCTGAAAACAATATTTTCTACTCTGTAGACATCATCAATAAAGTTATAAGAAACTTCTGCTTCTGCTGGCAAAAGTTCCTGTTAACCCTTCTTAGAAGGAAACTCGAGCATCACACGAGGCAGGTAAATACCTAAAGGACACTTTGGAAGGGGTCAAGACTTTTGCCCACCACCTAACTCTGGGATTTGGATGGCAGGACTGGACTAAGGTAGTTACTCTACCTCAGGCATCGAGGAGATGAGCAGATTCCTAAAGAGTGTGGAGGGTCCAGACAGAGAGAGTAAGACAAGACTACTGGTTAACTGCAGTGTCACTGATATGACAAATTTAAGGGCCAATAGCCAGAAAGAAATTAAAAACCGGAATGGGACTAGGACTGGGAATAGGTACAGAGATGGCTTTGAACAGTTGATTTTAATAACAGTAAGGGAAGCTGAATTCAGGAAATGGATCAAGCTGGTTTAAAGGTGTGAGATCAGACAAAACCTAAAAGCATTATTAACATTTTTCTTGGGATACACAGTGACATTGTATACAAAATAATATGAGTGATTTAAAGGATGTCAAATCACTTTTTAAAACCATATAATATCTTCCCCAGTCACGTATGTATTATTGTGTGCCCTTATATATATATATATTTCTTTTTTCTAAGAGCGATTTTTGCTATAGAGTGCATACCCTCGCCAGAGAGACACAGAGAGAAAGTGAGAAATCACCCCCCATAGGGGATGGCCATGCTACAATCCCTTCTCCTCTATTCTCCTCTCAGTTTTTTGGGCATGCACGCGTATGTGCCTGGGATGAGTTTAAAGCCCCTGGGTCCAGGACTTCAACCACAGTTGACCACGTGAGAGTCTAGCACCTTAACTGCTATGTCACCTGCAGGCCCCTGCCCTCATTATCTTATAGATACTCCTACTCTTCCCATAATTCTTGAAAGGGGCAGTGTACATGATGCCAGTATTGTATACCCTAGTCATAGCTGTTTGGCCCAGGACTGTAAATTTGACCCCTAACTAGATAATCCATCATCCAGCCATGAATCAAGCAAAATACCTTTCTCAGGAAAGGAACGAGGTGCATCTTAACTGTATTCAGTGGCTGGAAGGTGCTTGAACTGAACGTCTCTGTAGACTCTAAGATGGCTATGAGTCTGCTACATTAGATACTGAGGTAGAAGACAACAGTCTTCATGGAAGGAAAATTAAGCAGGAGAGATGGAGTCTTAGAAAAAGTGAAACTTAGGCAGTCAGTCTTCCTTCGTAACCAGTGACTTATTAGTTCTGAGCTATAATGTGTATGAGACATACCTATATATACTTTGTTCAGGGAAGCCCAGATATGTTTATATCAAATTTACTCCTTTTTATTTGGGCCATTCAGAGGGAACATCTTTTCATTCCTTACAACCACAAAAGCTTTGGTTAGAGAGCATAATTATTAGAGTAAATTTTACATATTATTTCTACTATTTTCAGATGGCTCTAAGTGAGCAGAGGTGTCTTTCAAAAACAAAAGTAAATATATAAACAGAGAAACAAAAGAGAACTAAAGAGGATACTACAGGGGGCCAGCTGGTGAAATGGTGGTTAGGCCAATCATCACACATGGCCGCCTACAAGGTTGAAGTCCTGGACCTAGAGGTTTTGAAAACACTCTGAGGGAACAGCAGATGGTGTAATGGTTATGTCACTGGACTCCCATGTAGTCAACCACAGTTTGAGTCCTGTACCCGGCAGCTTAAAACTCCCCCTGAGGGCGTAATTTCTCACTTTCTGTACTCTCTCTCTCTCTCTCTGTCTCTCTGGTGAGAACATGTGCCCTATAGCAAAAATATCTCTTAAAAAAAAAAAAAGAAAAGAAAGACTCTGGAGACCAGCTGATGCGAAGGGTTTAGTCAGTGGACTCCCATGTGACCAACCACGTTTTGAGTCCTTGACCTGGTAGCTTGAAACTCACGCAGGGCACAAGAGTGAGTGTGCCCAAGATCCTGGGAGGAGAATGGGGAAGGGATTGCAGTGTAGTCATCTCTCCAGGGGGGTGAGTACTCACTTTCTCTTTCACTGTCTCTCTTTCTCTCCCTGGCAAGTGCAGGTGCCTTAAGGTTAAAACCTTTTTTTAAAAAAAAACAAGAAGACGGAGAAGAAAACACTTGGACACAGTGTGTGTGTGCCCAAAATTCAGAAAGAGAAATGTAGGAGAAGAGATTTTGACATGGCCACCTCCCCTGGAGAGAGGGGGTGTTTTCTCATGTTCCCTCTTTCTCTCTGTCTCTCTCCAGTAAGTGCATGTACCCTCTAACAAATTAAAAAAAAATTCTAAGGATTCTTAGCCAGCTTCAATATTTTCATGAGTCCAGCCTTTGTACTTATTTTAAATATCTGTATATGAACATATGCATTGGCTTGAAACAGTATAAAGTATACTGTTTTTACATTGAAGTATAAAGTACACTGTTTTGAGCCAATGCATACTAATATATAAATGTCTGTGTATATATGTATGTGTGTATGTATATATACAATTTTTCTTTTATTTCTTGTTCTCTACATTAGCAATGATTATTCTCTGGTCTACTAAAGGGAGAAGGTGGGATATCTGTTTCTTTGTGCAACAAGACAATTTGAGCTGAGTTACAAACAATGCTGTGCAGGTAAAATAAGAGGACAATTTCATTATTCTCATGATGAAAAAGAGAAAATTGGATAATTTTGCTTTTGAATCTATATGGGAAGGTAGGTCCAAAGGGAAATGTACTGCCTAAAGAAAACCATTTTTTGGAAGATTTTTTTGTTTTGTTTTTTGCTATAGGGCACGTGTGCTTGCCAGAAAGACAGAGAGAGACAGAGCAACAGAAAGAGAGAAATCACACCCAGGGGGGATGGCCATGCTGCAATCCCTTCTTGTCCGTTCTCCTCTCAGGATCTTGGGAACGCATGCACATGTGCCTGGCATGAGTTTAAGCCGCCGGGTCCCGGACTCAAACCGTGGTCAACTACACGGGTCCAGTGACATAGCCATTACGCTAACTGCTGGTCCCAAGAAAACCATTTTTTAAAAATGCTTATGGACTGCAACGTACAAAATCACAAATAAAAAGAGAATAATCAGAAATTTTAGTTTATTAAACAGGTATTTCGAAGATCAACATAAAGTCCACAGTTGATATTTGAAAACAAAGTAAGACTTTATTTCTTTAAAAATTGAACAGTGGGACCAGCATATGGTATAATGGTTACATCACTGGACTCCTAAGTGTTGACCATGGTTTGAGTCCTGGACCCTGTGGTTTAAACTCATGTTGGGTGCATGTGTGTGCATGCCCAAAATCCTGTGAGGAGAATGGACAAGGGATTATGGTGTAGTCATTCCCCATGCTTTCTGTCTCTCTGTATCTCCAGCGAGCACAAGTGTTGTATAACAAAAACGTCTCTTTAAAAAAAAAAGTGAATAGTAAAGTATGGAAATTTTTTTTAAATTATTTTTTCCGTTTTATTTCTTTAATTATCTGTGTGTGGCATTTTTGTTTTATATATAGATACAAAAGCACTCTTTCATATCTTTTCAAATTTCATTCATTGGGAACCAGCAGTTAGCATAATGGCTATGTCGCTGGACTCCCACGTAGTCGACCGCGGTTCGCGTCCCAGACCCAGTGGCTTAAAACTCACGCCGGGCACGTGTGCATGTGTGCCCAAGATCCCGAGAGGAGAATGGAGGAGAAGGGATTGCGGCGTGACCATCCCCCCTGGGGGGTGATTTCTCTCTTTCTGTCTCTCTGTCTCTCTCTGTCTGTCTGGCGAGCGCACATGCCCTATAGCAAAAACCTCTCAAAAAAATAAATTTCATTCATTGTTTCATTTTATTAGTTGTGGGTTTGTTATGATCATTTATATTTTCTTTAAAATCACTATTTTATTTAATATTTCAATGTTATTCATATATTGCATTTAATGACCAGCATTTATTGCTATGTCCTATTTTCCTTTAATGCTTTGTACTTTCTCTCTTTTTATTCCTTAAGTAGGTTAGTCAGTAATTTATTTTTTGGTTCATCAAAAATATTAGCTCTTACATTTATTTATCACTTTTTTGCTGTCTTCTTAATCATCAGTCTTTTCTTTTCTATTCCCTTCTCTATTTCTTTCCTACCTTTCTTCACCATTCCCCCCCTTTCTTCTATTGCAGGAATCTGAGCTTCCTGAGCCAATTGAGTGCTAGAGACACCTGGAAACCTCCTTGCCACCCATCCCATAAGTAAGGAACTTGCTAGTACTAAATATGATGGAAGAATCATGGGATCTCAATGTCTGTAAACATATCAAAAGATCGCATAAAAGATATTGCAGTTTAGAGCCTAAGTATAAAGAACAGAATTTTGCAATTATTGCTGAAGGCTTATAAAGAACTACCATTGTAGATGGTATCTCTAACAGCTTTATGCCTTATAGGGAAAGAAAAGAAAATGTACTAAGACAAGCTCCATCTATCTACATCCTGCATGCCCATCTCTAGTCTTTCAAGTATTATGTTCTTAATATGACAGCAACATAAAAATAAGGGTTATACATGTAGGTTCTCATGATCATCATAATTAAATTAGAACCTTTAGTTCTTTTTGTAGCCGGTATAAATATTTTAAAGTTTATTTATTTATGTCCTCCAGCCAGCAATGATGACAAGTATACCTAGGGTGCATTCAGTACACTCAGGAAGACCTGAGATTCGAACCCTGGGCCTTTCCATATGACTCTAGCATCATATAGCAGCACTCCTCTGCCTGAGCCAACTGCAAATAGTACAAAGAGTTGTATATACATTTATTTATAAAAACTTTTAGTATATAGAAATCCTTAAGGGAAAAATAACCACTACCCACTATCACCACAATGACCATCATCTCAATATGCAATTAAATAATGAGAAGATTGATACTAATGGTTGCCTTGGATTTATTGATTATTTGTGTTTCTTTGATTAATAACTCTTTATGATCTTTGCATTTATTCTGTTTTTAAGGGAAAACATTTCATTATAAATCATAAGGACTTTGTATTTTGAGTAACAGTTATTTCCTATTTGTTGAAAATGCTTATTTGTTTTACATTTGTGAAGATTAGAACTTTTTAAACAAATAAATTTATGTCTGTATTTGTAACTTTTTCTATTTTTATTTTTAGAATCTCTTTCTCACATAGAGAGAAAACTACTCACCTATAACTTCCAGACTATGTTTGTTCATTTGACTATTTTCCTCTGCTCAACTCATTCATCCACCTGGAATTTATTTTTAAAGTCCATTATTGACCCAGAATTATTTATTGAAACAATATTTTTTGGTACTGATTTGCATAGATCATTGAAATAATTAGTGACAACCCTATCAAAGTTAAGTCCTCATTGTTGTTCTCTATCAGAGTATATCTCAAATGCTTATAATCCCCTTCTATAACAACCCTGAATTATTTTATTTATCTCAATTTGTTTTTTATTTTTTTCCTGTGATAGAATGTGAGTTTCATTATGAAAGTACGTATCAATCTCATCCAGAGATCTACATCTATCTTGCATATTGCCAGGCAGATAGTAGAAACTTAATATATATGTGAGTGTGTGTGTGTGTGTGTGTGTGTGTATATATATATATATATATATCAGTTTAATCATTAGTAGGAAATCCTTAACATGTGCAATAAAGTATAGTCAACTATATCAAAAATGGAAGGTAATCTCAATACAGTTTTGGTAGGAACAACTCTTCCAGCCAATAAAAATAACATGCATAAGAATGACAAACTTAGGGGCCAGTAGGTTACATGGTGATTAAGGCACTGGACTACCACATGGCCAACCATACTTTGAATCCTGGGTCAGCAGCTTGAAAATTACACTATGCACATTTGTGTGTGCTCCCAAAATCCCATGAGGAGTATGGCAGAGAAGGGATTGTAGCCTGGCCATCCTCTCTGAGGGGGTGATTTCTCACTCTCTCTCTCTGTCTCTCTCTGGTGAGTATACCCTGTAGCAAAAACCTAAATAAAAGTGAGAAAGAGATACTTAAAAAGTTACGAAATGACATGAACAATATATAATTTTCATGAATAAGTTGTTTTAAAACCACATGTATAGAAATACAGTAAATGCCCACCTTTAGCAAATAAGTCAAAAGTTTGTATCTGTGTATTCCGTGCTAACATACATATATCCCCAAGAGTTGTGATAAAATAATGATTATTTTATTGTATTTTTCTTGATTACCTTCATTTTCTAACTGTGCACAAGAAATTATTATTACTATAGTAAGTTGCTATTTTTAAACAGAAATTAAATTTTGATCAAGCAGAAATACCTTGATCAAGTCCCTAGTTTATCTCATACTATTACTAGATCAAATACTGACTTTCGTAAAACAATTGCTCTAAAAATAAAAAAAAGTTACTTCCTTAGTCAAAGATACAAGGTTTTTTTTAATAAAAATACTTTATGGCAAATGTGTATTACGAAAAAAGGATGCAAAGATTTCATTTTTGGGGGCACCAAAATAAATTTATACTTTTTTTTTTTGAGAGATTTTTGCTATAGGGCGCATGCGCTCGCCAGACAGAGAGAGAGACATAGAGACAGAAAGCCAGAAATCACCCCCCAGGGGGGATGGTCATGCTGCAATCCCTTCTCCTCCATTCTCCTCTCGGGATCTAGGGCACGCACGCACACGCGCCCGGTGTGAGTTTTAAGCCACCGGGTCTGGGACACGAACCGTGGTCGACTACGTGGGAGTCCAGCGACATAGCCATTACGCTAACTGCTGGTTCCCATAAATTTATACTTTTATTCCACTTAAACTTTTAAAAATATTAGTAAGATTTCTATGGACTTTTTGACATTCCCTCATACTAATTTGAAGAGGAAGTTTCAAATTTTATTGATTTTGTTTCTCTACCTAATTTTTAAAACTTACTAGACAATCACCATCTGGGAAAAGAATAATTTAGTTAATCACTGTAACTTGTGCTCTAGGTAGAAATGGCCTCTGTTTTTACTCATTCATGTCACCCATTGATAGTCTTTGTGATAAAACAACTTCAACAAACAATGAGGAAGAAGACCTGTTCCTTCTCATTTATGTGCTTACCCATTTATTTTTCTTTTTCACACTCTTCAGGAGCTTAAATGACCTTAAGTTATAGAGCTGATCTTTCCTTTTTCTATTGGTTCATCTAGTTTTTTACAATGTGTTGAAGTGAACGGGAGATAAAACAGATACTATCAAACCCTACAATAGAATCTTAGATTACAGCTAGAAAAAATCTTCGGAACCTTGTTAGCCACCACCTCATCTTTGTTATAAGAACACGGAGGACCAGAAAGCGGAATGCTAAGTAGTCTACCATGCTAGCTAATGTATTCCTCATAAAATTATTAAACTCATTATTTCCTACTTGAAGAAAAAGAACAATTCATCATAACGTCTCCAGATATTTGTAAAGTAAGTCAAAGTTTTCAGGATGATTTTCACAATGTCATGTATACATGGTGTCCTTGCAATGCAGACAAAGATGTGCCACCACTGCATCTGGAGGGGAAAGGACATGTCCAGGAGTACAATGGAGGCTAGCACTCAGCAGTGAAACTATCCATAGCACCCATGGGCAACTAGGTAACACTTTGGAGATAGTAATCTATTCCTCACCGTTCAGTCCTTCCTTTATGTTCCTTGAGAACTGGGCCTAGGTAAGTTTCCATGAGACCCTAAGACATTGATGGAAGATGAAGGAGATGGATAGGGCCCTGTCGGGATGGAGTTTACGCTCTGGCTGTGGGGTTACAGAAGCTGTGTAAACCAGAAAGCAAACGGATAAGCAATTAGAAAATGCTGATTTGTTTCTTCATCCTGGTTTAAGAAATGCCATCTATTAATACATTTTAAGTGAAACATTCAGAAAGTCCAATTTGTTGTATTGCTCATTCTGTTTTCTACCAAAGAAATTTGTTGACATTTACCAATTTCTGAAAGACCCTGTCACTCAAGTAGCTTTTCCATCTTCACCTGATAAATAGAGCAGGGAAATTATCATAGACATGGAATTGTTTGGTGAGGACTAAGTGTATTTTCTCTTGGAAAGCTTTTCCCAAGGAGTTTCACCAGAACAAACAATTATCCTAAGAGTGAATGTGAATATTAACAATCAGACTATGAATAGCTCTCTGCCTCTATTCTTTGTTATTTAGGATAAAAGCTTGCCCCAACCCCCACTGAAGTACAAGAAAACAAAACAAAAAAAAAAAAAGAAAAGAAAAAAAAAAACACACAATTTTACTAGGACTCTCAAGAAAGTAACTTAGCTCTTTCAAGGCTACTGCTTATGTCCTGGAAAATGAAATAAATGGAAATTTCAAAGAAGGTATTTATAAACTCATCAATAATTCTCAATCTGATGTCCATTTTTCTGAAAAAGGCTTGAGTTGGTCCCACTAAGGTAAAACTTTATTTTTTCTAAAATGTTTTTGCTATAGGGTGCATACACTCACCCTCACCAAAAGACAAAGACAGACAGAGAGACAGAAAGCTAGAAATCACCTCCCAGGGGGGATGTCCACACTGCAATACCTTCTCCTCCATTCTCCTCTCGGGATCTTGGGCACACATACATACGTGCCTGGTGTGAGTTTAAGTCACCAGGTCCAGGACTCAAAACCATGGTGGACTACATGGGAGTCCAGCGACATAGCCATTTGCCAACTGCTGATCCCAGAACTTAAATAGCATTAATAAAGTCATCTGCAAGAAGGATGCATTACATCTTCATCCACATAAATTGACAGAACTCCAGCCTAAAGCAGAATAGTACATGCAACAGATCATTTGTGTTTAGTAGCAGATAAAGCAACATCTTACAGTAACTGAAATTGCTGATTTCATCCTGAGGCTTATACAATAATAAAGCTGTTTATACTGATTAACACACTAATGAATGACATCTCCATTCCAAACCATCTGTTTGATACCTGCAATGTTCGCCTTACCTCATAAGCCCTAAACTATCAACAGGCACAACCTCATTTAGTTGTGTTCCTTGATACTTTTATTAATTAGAGGAGCTACAAGTAATTCTTAGGAGAATAACTAGCAAGCAGTAGGTGCTCTTCACTTAAAATGTACTATAATACTAAAACCGTTAGGAGGGAAATAATTAGGAAAAGGATAACCTCCCGGTAAAATCGTAAGCTGAATGAAACGTCAATGAAACGAGTAGACTGTAACCTCTGGTTCTGCTGGCAAGGCATTGGGATAAAATGAGATGCTTACTTACTTTATTTATTTATTTATTTATTTATTTATTTATATTAAAACAAAAGAAAACAACAACAAAAATGGTAAGCGTAAGTTCAAGGAAACAGATAAAACAACAGATGTCCTGGATGATGTGGAAAAGGCCCCTGATATTGGGATTATGCTTCTGTATCTAGCCTTAGTCAAAGACAGCAAAGCTTCCTTCAGTTATGAGCAGATCATTAAATACTCTGATGCTTGGGCTCCATTAAAATGGGATTAATATCTGTTTGAAAGAAATTTACAGACTTGTGGGGATGGGGAAGAAAGTGAAGACGCCAAGTAATCCTATTTTTTATATCTCATCGAAATATGAAGATAACATCAGAAAACCTGCATAGAGAAGAAGTTATGGAATTATTTTCATGGTGTATGAACACCATCACTGCTGCTAGTCTGTTATAATATTCTTAAAGGGATTTTTGATAACAAGACTTGAGATTTCAGCTGTTGGTTGCTAAAAGCATATAAAAACTCAGCATGAATTAAACATGGGAGTATCCTCAATGCTGAGCAGTACAGGGGAAGTTGATCAAGTTTAACTTTAAATAAAACACATAAGGAAAACCTTTTCAGAGACCAAAAATAGTGGCTTTACAAAGAAGTAAATAAAAATGTGATAAAAAATGATTAATGCATGTTCTTTCTGCAATTAATTTTCTAAATTAGTGTAAGGAACACAGAAAACAGTTCCAGAGAAAGTACCTTATCATTTATTCATGGAATATATGCACGCAACATTCTAGGTTCTGGGGGTAAAAAAATGAAGAAGACAAAGATGTTCTTCTGTCTTTGTAGAATGTATGTTCTAGGCAGAGGACTGTGGGAACAGATGAGAGATACATAAATAGTGACAAGTAAAGATAAGACCCCTGCCCTTCGGGGGCTTAGGTAGGAGATAGGAGAAAAGACATAAAAATAAACAGTTATGTAATATAAGAGTCAACAAAATCACTGCAGCTATGGATGGTCAGGCTTTGTTCATTTACTGTCTGGTCCTCATTTGATGAACAGTGGTTTCTATAAGGGCCAGTCCAAGGCTAACGGTCACATTTGATCAGTGATGCTAGTTATGAATGAGACCAGAATGAGAAAATAAATGAAGAGGTCTGTCACACCCTCAGGATACTCTAGAAATCTCTGTGAGAGCATGTGCCCAAGATGATGGCAGCTGAGACCCAGGATGGAGAGCATATGAAGACCCTCTTAAGGGTGTCTCCCTCTCTCTTTCTCTCTCTCTCGTGGAAGAAATAAACTTCAAAACAAAGAAACAATTTACTCTTATAGAGACTGCATATTATACACACACACACACACACACACACACACACACACATATATATGTTTATATGTATATTATATGTAATATAAAAAATTCAGCATGTACAAAAATTTCTATTGTCTGTACTGTAGAAAATAGCTCCAAAAAAGCTTTCTTTAACATGGAAATCTTGATTCCTGCCTGGCCAATTGTTGCTCTCCTGTGTTCACCCCTGAAATTAGTCCCAACAGACAGAAAAGAAGAGCTTATAGCCAGCACCAACTTCCTTATCTTATATTTTTTCTAATGAGTATGCATGGAGAAAATTTCCAACCCTCTATTCTCATTAGTCCCACCACTTGGCCTGTAAATATTTCCTTTGAAGCCTGAATGTCTGGTTCAATATTCTCCCTTGGGGTTTAAAATTTGAAAGCCTAGATTCATCTTCTAATGTATTATGAGGGATTTATGATCTCTTAAGCCATTAATCATAGGGTCACCTCCTTAGCTTTTGTGATGATGTAACTAAGGGCAGTAGTTTCCCATCACATTATGCAAAATCCCAGGGATTGTGAGTACATGGCTCAGAGATCATGCAGGGAGACAAGGGGCAAGGCAGAGCGAGTCCTACTTTGATGTGAATCACAGTCTGGCTCTTAGTATAGACTTTCTGCCTTCATAGAACTGTAAAAGTCACTGATTCAAGTACTATAAACGCATCTACCTACGAAACACAAACACACAGTCAGTAGCATTGCAGACATTTTATGTTTAAAAGTAATTATTTTCAAAAGCAGCTTCCTGATACTCTCCCCAGCTCAAACTGATCTTCAAGCATCCTAAATCAAAGATACGTTTGAAGTCATTGACTTTTACTAAATATTAAGCTCCTTAGTAGGTTGAACAGATGTTATATTTTGACATCTGTTAGGCTGAATTTCTATTGCCCATAGGGCTGGTAAAGAGAGCATTTTGGTGCCATGGTTGTATACCTAACCTCCATTCAGAACAATTCAGATAGCAATAATCAATAGGGCTGGAGAGAAGAAAGGAAGATGGTACCAATTCAACATCTGCCATCCTTGTGCTCTAATCATTTCACTGGAATTTGAGAGATAAGCCAGAAGTATTCATCACGTTTTCTCTTCTAGGTAAAATTGAAAACTAAGATGATTAGCCAGAACAATTTGACCTCAGAGGAACTTTATTTCATTGCCTTCCTCTACCTCTGACTACTTTTTGTCACCTTGTAATAAATTCCTATATGTTCTTTTTTTTCCTCCTATTTTCCCTTCTTTGATGCCCTTGGCATTTCTTCTTCCTTTGCATTTTTTAGAGAGAATTTTGCTATAAGGTGAGTGTGCTCATCCGAGAGACAGAAAGTGAGAAACTACCCTACCAGGGGGGATGGTCACACCACAATCCATAGTCCCTTCTCCATTCTCCTCTTGGGATTTTGGGCATGCACATACACGTGCTCAGCATGAATTTCAAGCTGCCAGATCCATGACTTGAACCATGGTCAACTATGTGGAAATCCAGCCATGTAACAATTACACCATCCACTGGTCCCTTTATTTGCCTTTTTCTGTGCTTTTCTTCTCAATGATTAGTCATGTGCTTATAGAAAAATCACAGACATCAAAGTTAACAGAACATGAATTTAAATTGTATCTTATTATTTCATTGTTGTGTAATTTATAAGGCTTTTACTTAACTTCTCTGATTTTGTTTCTAAGAAAATAACATCCATATTATGTTTTGTTCTGAAAATGAAATGATGCTAATATTTATGTTACTATTATTTGAACTCTAGTAAATCTAAAATAAATGATATTTATCACTTTAATACTTTCATCATTAAACATGACTCCTTGTGTTTCCCAAGCATTTTCCTGCCTTTCCCACACTGTATCATTTTCTGTTCTCCAGAGATGATAACGATAAAGACAATGAAAGAGAATAAAAATAAAAGGAGGCAGAATACTAGGGGAAGGAAAAAGAAGAGAAGGAGTACAGAAGGTGAGGGTGCAATCATTTTGTTCTCACTATCTACATATGTATTTTCTCATTTGATAGTCAAAAATTTTAAAAAGTTGATTCTGTTATTATCAATCCTTTTCTGTGTTGAAAAACAAGAGGTGTAATAGTTATATCACTAGACTCTCACATGGTTGAACACGGTTCAAGAACCCAGACAAAACAACTTAATACTCATGCCAGGCATGTGTGCGTGTGTGCCCAAGATCCCAAGAAGGGAATGGAGAAGGGATTGGGGCTTGGCCGTCCCCCCTGGTGGCATGATTTCTCACTTTCTGTCTCTCTGTCTCTCTGGTGAACACACTTGCCCTATAGCAAAAAATCTCTCTGAAAAAAAAGAAGAAGAAAAATAAGAGGTTAATTAACTTGAAAAAGTGTAACAATGAGTGTGTCTGTTTAAGTTCTTGAATAAAAAGATAACAAAATGAATCTAGGTGTGCAAGTGATTTCTTAGGAGAAAATGCCTGTGAAGGATAGAAGAGGAGGAAGTAGAATTTGGCAAAAAGATCCTTCAAGCAGTATGTAGATATTGCAGGTATCAAGGAGAGAATGAACAAAGACTGAATTGGAAGTTGCAGCTTGCACGGCAGTCCTGCAAAAGTATTGGCCAGGTTGATGGGGTGTCCCTGAACCAACATTTTCCACAACTGCAGTCCAGCATCAGGTACCATTGTCTTTCCATGTTCAATCACTGACTGGAAGCAGTTTGGGATAAGCATGGCATCTGCAGGTTCCCCTGAAGGAGCTCCAAGTGGGTGTACCTTGTGGACACCACAGCTCATAACTAGTAGTGCCAGAATTTCAAGCTGCAATGTATGGGCTTAACCCTAGATTATCTTGCCTACAAAAACTTTCTTTCCTTTATGTGAACTAAATATATGAGCGATGACGCAAGTCACTTTACTTTTACAGACAAAAGATAATTTCTAAAAGATGGGATGAAAGGGACCAGCAGTTGGTGTAATGGCTATGTCACTGGACTCCCATGTAGTTGACCACAGTTTGAGTCCCAGACCCTGTGGCTTAAACTCACGCCGGGTGCATGTGTGCATGCATGCTCAAGATCCCAAGAGGAGAATGGAGGAGAAGGGATTGTGGTGTGGCTATCCTCCCTGGGGGATGATTTCCAGCTTTCTGTCTCTCTGTCTCTCTGTCTTTCTGGTGAGTGCACACATGTGCCCTGTAGCAAAAACCTTTCCAAAAAATGATGGGATGAAAATGTTCGAAGTGTGGAAAATAAACTGTTTTATGACGGTAAGGTACATGACTAAAGTCTCCTGTGAATCAAGAAAAAGCTTTGAACTTGGAGTGATTAATGGGCTCAACAACTATATCATCTGGTGGAAGGATATAGGAACATGTTAATTTCTCTTTGTCTTCCTCCCTTACCTTCTAGTACATTGCAACAGTTGAGAAATGTTGCTTTGAATTTATTGGGTTACTGGACAACAGTCCTGGCAGGTAAATCTTTAAAAAGAATGAAGTTAGAAAAGAGAGATGGGCCTTCTCTCTTCAAATGTACTCTTCCTAGAAGCCAGTGAAATAAAAAAAGACTTTGTGATTTTACACCCTTCTGGAAGTAGTCCTTTCTTTTCTTTTAAACTCAGAGTAGACTAGTATAGTCTCCTGAACAAGATTTCAAAGGCTTAAGATGCAATGAAGTCCAAGAAAGAACTAAGAGTAATGTTTATATTGGAGGAAATGGAAAGGCAAAGTAGACTACTTACCAGAAATGAGTTGAGGAGCTACTCTGCTAAAAGATATAACTAATAGATTTAAGCAGTTTCAAAGAATTCAGTATCAAGACAGACTTCAGTTCTTGCTAAAGGATACAACTTCAGATATGGTCATGAATTTATTCTGGAACAATGTAGGTCACAAGAAAGAGCTACAGCGGCATTCCTAAGGAGGGTCACCACCTAGCTCAAAAATGAAGTGTCAGGAACATAGAATGGCAAAGAAGAGAAGGAAAGAATGAAAGTTTTACATGTACAAAAGTATCAGTGAAGGGAAGATGGAGGCCTTAGGCAAGACAAACGATTAGTAAAGTCACTACAGTAGACTATAATTTCTCAAAAATATAGTTTGTTTTATCTGCCACTTTTAGAAAGGGGACGAATTCTAGCTATGAATTCTTTCCTTCCAGGGTATGAAGATGATTTTGTCATAGCAAAACTCATGATGTGAAATGAATCTTTTTGGAGGTTGGAGGATGACAGAGAAAGAGAGGAAAAGTCAGAACTCACTCCCATGGGGAGTGGTCAATGCCACAGTACCTTTTCCATTTGTCCTTTTGGGATTTTGGGCGCGCACACACACACACACACACAGTGCCCAACATGTTTTTCAAGCATGGTCCCAGGACTCAAACAGTGAAGTTGGTCATGTGGGATCCAGCCACATTAACCACCATACCACAGACTGGCCAGAAAGTAATCTTAAATAAATTTAAGGTCACAGGTCTTATACTGGTGTAGATTGACACAAACCTTGACAAAGTTGATTTATTCTTTTTGTTTTCTACTTTATTTCCTTTATACTTTCTCCCAGATAAATCTCTGTTAAGTCTGTGGTTAATAGTGATGAATTTTTTCAAGATTAAAATATTTTTCATGGAGTAAGACTAATGTTTTTGTGGGAAAAACACTATCCTATTAGGAAACTTGTGCAGAGACTGGTGGTACAGGAGTGCTGTGAGTCTTTTTTATCGTTTATCCTTTAGACAAACAAGGCACAGAAGAGAGTTAGAACTGAGTGAATCCAACTTGAGAATGGCTGCTAATGCTAAGGAACTGTTCATTTTTTTTTTTTTTCTGGATGGAAAGTTATTGTATCTGGTAATATCTTTGACTTGCCTGACATGCAATGCATCCATGCTTTGAAATCCTATATCATATACTGTAAAGACATACAATAATTAAGTGTAAACAAAATATATCTATAATAAACAAAGAATGCTAAGGGAATAGTTTTAACTATAAGAGAAGACAGTCACTACAGAGAATCAGATATCCATGATAGCACTGCCTGAGATCATGTCAACTGGGAAAAAAAAATAAGAGAGAGAGAGAGAGAGAAAGAAAGTTAGTTTTAGGCTTGTTTTGAAATTTCTGTTTTTCTGCACCAATAAAGTGATTGAGAGTCTTCACATAATGACTTTAATTTTGGGAGGAAATAAGAATTTTCAACTAAAGGAATTCATATTGTGAAAATTAAGAGTATGTTTTGTCATATCTTAAATCATGTATAATAAAATAAGTTAATAATCAGTTATAATACATAAATCATACATTATGAAATGGTTATTAAGAATGCAGGCTTGATAAAAGATAAAGCTAGGTTGAAATCAAAGATTCAATATTTTTCTATCCCCCTTCTGAACTGGTAGCTTCAACTTTCTGAGTCTTAATTTACAAAAATGACCTAAACTTGTAAATGTCAGAAATGACTAGTAATTTAAAAAAAAAAATGCAACGAGGCCAACACAGTTAAATAGACTATATCTGTAGATAAATTTTGACAGCCAACTCAATTTACAAATGCAAGATATAATTAAAGATAATTTATATGTTAAGAAACATACACCCTGTTTTCACTTCAAAACCAAATCAAAGATTATTTCCCAGAATATATTTGTGCTATGATTTAATGGAGATTGAAGAGAAAACCAATCTTGACTATTAAAACCAACTTTTAAATTAGCAGTCCAAAGTTAGCAATTTCCCTTATTTTTATTTATTTTACATTCATTTACCATATATCATTCAGTGTACAAAATAAATTTTCCCATCCATAATACATTGTATATTGGCTCAATCAAAGATATTACCACACATATTATCTTCAACAAATAATTTTCCATTGTTCGTTTAACTGTTTTACTTTTTTCTTTCATAGAAAGTGGAAACATATGGAATGCTTACTGCTAACTGAAGCAAGCCAGACTATGAAAGAGAGGCATTGTGTGTCCCCACTTAATATACAACGAATATCTGGACTCCATGGCAGAAACTGAAATATTAAACAATACAAAGGCATGCCGAGCAACTGGTGATTTCTCTTTTTCAAGTGCCTGTTGATCTGATCACTACAGTTTGAGCAAGACAAAGTACTGTTATAATTATATGACAACTGATATAATTAACAATTAAAAGGGCATTCACATAGCATTTAGGATACTCATTACAATTTTTATTTCAAATTAGGCTAATTAATATATCCATAACCCAGAGAAAGACTGTTTATACTTATCAGGCAAAACCATAGGGGCAATATGCAAATATCTCAACTTTTTTAAAAAATCAAATGTGGCATTTCAGTTTATCTTTGAAAGCACCTTTTAGTTAAAAGAGTCTGACTGTGAAAGCACAAATCAAACAAAACTCTGTCTAATCAATTATTATATAATCTCTACATTATCTTATTTATTTATGACTGAAAATAAAAAATATAGAAATCCATTTCCCCCTTGGAAAAAGTAAAGGTTGTATTTTAAAATTTAAATCTATCTATCTATCTATCTATCTATCCATCCATCCATCCATCCATCCATCCATCCCACTACCACCACCATACACTTTTTCATTAACCAATCACTGCTGACTCTGATGCTTTGAAACTTTTACTCATTATGTTATATCAAAAAGTACAGAGTTGAGCCTGATAAAATTAAAAGAAGTCAATCTTTCAAATTGCATGTTTAGACTCTTGTACCATAGAGTATACATTTGAGTAATGTTTTTTTAAATATTTTTTATTAAAGAATTATTTTATTTTAACTTTATTTATTTACTTATTTTAATTTGACCAGAGAGTGATAGGGTGGGGATGGGAGGGGAGAAAGTGAGAAAGTAAAATACCAGGTTAGGGACTTGAACCACAGTCAGCCATGTGGAAGTCCAGTGCCCTTAACCACCACGCCACCTGTAGGCCCCAGTAATGTTTCTTTACATGGAGAGAACAGAAATCTTGAATTTTGTTTTACATGAGTATAAGAAATAAAAACATTTCATGCGAAATATAAAACAAAACAAAATATGTTACCAAAGTCCTCCTCTGAGCTAAAGCTTCAAGAGAATATTTCTGCCCAAGTGGAATATTTTTTCATATATTTTATTTCTTATACATTCAATCACTGTATATTATTGCAGCATGCAAAATGAATTTTCCCATCATAAATATGTTATATATCAGTTCTGTTAAAGACCAGCAACTGGAGTAATGGCTATGTCGCTGGACTCCCATGTAGTCGACTGTAGTGCAAGTCCTGGACCCAGTGTTTTAAACTCACACCAGGAGTATGTGTGTGCACGCCCAAGATCCTGAGAGGAGAATGGAGGAGAAGGAATTGTGGCATGGTCATCTTCCCGGGGGTGATTTATTGCTTTTTGTTTCTCTGTCTCTCTCTTTCTGGTGAGCACATGTGTCCTATAGCAAAAATCTCACCCACGCCCCCAAAAAGATATTATTATACATGTTATCATCAACATATAATTTTCCATTCTTGTGTCCCTTAATATTTAAGACAGTGTCTCCTAAAAAAATAATTGCAATCTCCATAAATGCCTGTGCTTTTAAGTATAGCTAGGGAAATGTTATTGTTATTATTTCTTCTTATTTAACGTAATTTTTAAGTCAGAATATCAGTTAGAGATGGAAGAGCTGTTAGAGTTTATTATTCAAAAGGTATCCTGCAGAAATATACCATGCAAAACTTATAAGACCGGCCACCCTACTAAGACATGGGATCTACTTAAGTGTCAAAAAAAACCTGATGACTGGGTTGAAAAACTGTGACACATAAATACTATGGAATATTATTCAGATATAAGAAACAATAAGACCCTATTATTTGATTCAAAGTGGATTAATATAGAAGATTTAATGTTGAGCGAAGTGAGCCATACTTTGAAAGATACACATTGTATATCCCCATTCAGTTTGTATTGAATATCTCTACCCTCTGGCAGAAATAGAAAGATCTGAAACTATGATAGTAGAGAGGATAAGTGCAGTTACCAGAGACTGTAAGGGAGGGGAGGGTATGGTAGAGAGTGGGTGATGGTGGGTGGGTATGAGGTACAAAAGGACGAAACATTTAACAGACAAAATAATGTAAAGTTCTCTGTTGAAAAAAGTATATATTGTAAGTGTACATTGTATAAATCATGATGGCTACTTTATGTAAAATATGAAATTAATGTGAAAATAAATAAAAAAAAAAGACTGCTCTACACACATCTTAGGTGAAGACCTTGCCATACATCTTATTATCATTTTTCTTAGGTAGAAATGTAATCATTCAGTAGGAACTAGATGAAAATCATAGGTAAACATTGAAAAGTCAAAAAAAGGTTACTTTTGCAAATGATGTGCTTTTGAAATTGATTAACCAGAAAGACAAGTAGAGAATGCCAAATGTCACCAGCACAGAAGAGATTTTGGTTAGTGTTTTCCTATGCCGTAATAAAGTATGATTACTAGAGAAAGTTGTTTTTGGAGAAATTTAATAAAAATGCAGGGAGTGGGTATCTACTTTCGAGCTGATAGAAAAGAGGTTTTATCACAAATGGAAAATTTATTCTGCGTATTTTTCAATAGCAGAAGTCAGGGAGGTCTTGCTGGCTCTGAGATGACAGCATATGTACTTAAATTTACATTTAATTGGAGGGCTTTCGACTTCTCATTTCTGAATGACAAGTTCAGTTTATTTTTTTCATTGAGCTGACTAGTTGTTAGACTCCATTGTCTTAAATTGACTGGTAATTCAACCTGACCTGGACCCACACAATACTGAAATAACAGATCAACCCAGAGGAGGGAAAGAAAAACAATCAAGCAGATTGGATTTGCAGAAATTTAGCTTGCTGGAATTTTTCACTTTTTACCCCATCATTTCTCTATCAGAAATAAACTGTCTATGCTCAGTAGCAATTCTGTCTCACCCCCAAACCTACACACAAAGAGAACACCCGACCCAGTCCTTCATCACTAAATTTCAGCCTCCTTATTGTTGCCTTTGGGAAATTAATAGGATACCATTTTCATCTGCCTCTTCCATACTAAGCAGTGAGCTTGGCCAGCCCAAGGCAAAATAACAAAACAAAGTCTGCTTTGGGGATGCTCCAAACTCCCTAATCAGAGGCTTTCCGTTTCTTGATAAAATTTCTAAAATTCTCAGTTTCCCGGCCTTCTCAGGATGACATGTGATCTTCTGTGTACTGCTGAATGAGCAGGATGTGGTCCTTAGCTGGCTACGTTGAGAAGCTTCTACGCAGTGGGTCTGCTTGCTTATCTCACTGTCTGCTTGAAGAACTGTGTGGGCCATAGTCCAATCTGGCCTTATTTGCAATAAAGTACATTTTAATATCTACCAGGCTGCTTAGGCTTTTGGGCTAAATCTCCTGTCATACATGTTCTTCTTCTTCCTATGTCCTGCCTTTCCATGACTTCCTTTTAACACACACACACACACACACACACACACACCTACACACATACACAGACACAAATGTTTACTATCCAACATCTTAACTTTTTAAAAATAGCTTTGTGGCTAGTTATCTTTACCTTGCAGAAAAACACACTTTACATATGTTCTTGTCCCAATGTGCCTCAATGTGGATTTTGTATGGAGTTGTTACACCAAGAAAAAAAAAATTAATGCCAGCGATTCTAAATTGTTAAAGAACATTCACATTCCTTTTTCATGTCAGCCTCCTTTATGCAAACTTCATTTACACTGCAGGCAGAAAAAGAAAGATACTTTTGTTATCACTTTTTAAGACTGCTCAGCTTTCTTTTTAAAATAGATCACTTTTTATAGAACCAGGTAAAATAGTAACAGAGAAGAAAGTACACCTTCCAAAACATGTAGGCCTTGTCTTTTAATTATTTCCCTCATTTCCCATGGAGAGTTTCAGAATATTCCTGAGGTAGCAAAGAAAAGAAAGAAGAAAAAGTTTTCTACAGAAAAAGTAACCATAACACCAAAGCAGAGAGCAAATTAAGAACCTTCTGGTTCTTAAGAAAACTTTAACTAGCATTTAGCTACATAAAATCAACTGTTTTAGGTTAGACTTAACTGACTGGATCTAATGATAATACACATTGCATTTGGTTTACTTTATTCTTGGCTATGGAACCAAAGTTGGAAATCAAGAAAATCAAGGACATTATCAAGTATATGAACGCTAAAAGATCATTCTTAACAGTAGTTTCTGTAAGTGTGGAAAGAAGTTAGGAGCTCACGGAGGGTAAGATGAAGGGAATGAAGGAGAAAAATATAGAGGTAGAACATCTGGGGACGCAGAAATAGAGCACTGTCTGTTGGTGACAGCCTGTATGATATCTTTACCTGAACTGCTGTGCAGCACGTTCATGCTGGGAAAATTCATTTTACAAGCTGTATTGACTTACAGTGATTAAATGTATACAATAAATTTTAAAATAAATATTAAAAAACTTTAAAGCGTCTAAGCATTTAAAAAATTTTTGTAAAGAATGGTTTTCATTTAAGGAGCAAATACTATTGTCTTACTATATATTCTATTTTTCTTATCAGAAGTTGAAGACAATACAGACACAACACCAAAAGAGATCCTGTAGATGCGGTGGATGTGTTCTCATCCATTCCGATTCTTTCTAGCTGGCAAGGTTCATCTGAACCAACATAATATGATTCTTTTCTTTTTTTAGAGAGAGATTTTTGCCAACTGAATTCTAGGAATGTAAATAAATAAATTTAAATTAAAAAAAAGAGAGCGAGATTTTTTGCTATAGGGCACATGCACTTGCTGGAAAGACAGAAAGGGACAGAGACAGAAAACCAGGAATCATCCCCAGAGGAGATGGCCATGCCACAGTCATTTCTCCTCTGATCTCCTCTCAGAATTTTGGGCACGCACACACATGCGCTCAGTGTGAGTTTTACGCTGCCAGGCCCAGGATTTGAACCACAGTCCACTGTGCAGGAGTCCAGCGATGTAACTGCTATGCCATCTGCTGGTCCCACCAATATATGATTCTAAGACAGTTTAAAATGAACTGACCTACAGGGGCATAGTCTTGGACTGGTGAAGGATAGCATGTAGTTATACACATTTCTAAAATTTCTCTTCTTTCACTTCTTACAATGTCCACTTAAACACAAGTAATGTAATAGTCATATTCTCAGAATTTTGTTTTGATGTACAAGACCCCAGACACTGAGTTTCATATATTCATTAAAAATAAGCTGTATGGCAAGTTTTAAATACAAATAGACATGTGGGGAAAAAAATCAACCAATTTTTTTTTCTGAATGTTCTCTTATTTAAAATTTCTCCATAGTTTGCTCAGATCTAGTTCATCTTAATTAGCAACATGGGACAACGATTGTTGATTTTTAAATGACATTATCTCCTAACCCTCTAGAAAATGCTCTGTAATAATGGATATATTATAACTGGATTCTTTTTCTTCTGTATTTATTTTGACTATGAATTATTATACATTCTTAATCTTTAGCTAATATTCTAAAATAAATTGTACTCCAAAAGATAATTTTTTAAAACACATATACGTGTATAAACCTAGATGTATGTAGATGTGATTGACATTAACTTGGAATCACAACAGATTGTGTGTGTGTGTGTGTGTGTGTGAAAGAGAGGGGGAGAGAGAGAGAGAGTGAGAGAGAGAACTCATCAGAGAGAGAGACAGAGAGAGGAAAAGTGAGAAATCACCTCCCCAAAGAGGTGACCATGCTGCATTCCCTTCTTCTTCAGTCTCTTCTCAGAATTTTGGATATCCATGCACAAACACCTAGCTGATTTTTGAGCCAAGTCTGGGGCTTGAACCACAGAGTTAACCCTATGGGATCCAGCCCCATAACCTCCACGCCGCCTGCTGGTCCCCACAATAGATTTTATTCTGACATTTTCCCATATAGCACCCAATCAAAATATTGGTATTTCTGGAAAGATGTGTTTCAAGCAAAGAATAATTTAATCAGCATCTGGAAATATTCACTTTACACATGTGTAAGGGGAAAGGAACACATTAACTGGAAAAAAAAAATACACTGTCCCCCGCTAGGATATTGATTTAATCATCTGGATGGGACGTCCCTATTATACTTTACTAACAAGAATTCTGGTTTGGTCCTTTAGGGCCAATTTTCCACCATAATTTCAAGCATTTGAAAGTCACGTTCTTTCACCAGGTTGCAAAATTATTCCTTTCTTGTATCAAAAATTGATTCTGCTGGATGTTTTCCATTTTAGCACAAATAATTTATTGCTATATGCCTTTATGAGATGGCAGGAAATATGCTTACCTCTTCAATATCCTTTTAATAAAAAATAGACTGAAATCCAGCAGGAGCATTTAGTCACATCAGGAGGGAGGGAAATTTGACTAGCTTGTTATTTTCTTATGAAAGTGTTAGATGGGGAATTTTCTAAATAAGTTCTGATCTTTGTTAAGTCTCTCTCTTGAGAAAGACTATTTGACTGAAGTGACAAGTCAAAGTTATCTTCTATTCATACTTTCTCTGCATGATCTGTGTAGAAAAAGCATAGATAGTAAAGGAGAAACCCATATCTGCAAACTCAAGAAACTAGGTTGTAAATAATGCAGCCATGCCTTGTGCAGATGGACTCTAGTTTATTATATTATTTTTAAGTTGATTTTTTTCTTCCTTCAGAGAGAGAGAGAGAGAGATCCTCAACAAGGTCTTCATGATTTGACCCATCCCCAGCTTCAGTCAACCAAGATCACAGATACGTGCATGGGCTCAAGATGCAAGGAGATGCTGGCATCTACACCCAGGACCTTCCCACGTTACCTCAGCACTATGGAGCAGTCTGTCTGTTTTCATTGGGTCACTACATCCAGCCACCCGTTTATTAATTATTAAAGGAAATAAAGTCAGCATCCTCACCCTTACTAATGATCCTCTATTGTATGCTTGTTATAGAAGTCTTTTTTTAAGTTTCTGATTTTATTTTTTTAATTTTATTTAATTTTGTAATTTATTTATATTTAATGCTGTACATCTTTATGGCATGCAATACGATTTTTCAAAGCATGCATGTAGTATATGATAATTAAATCAAGGCTATTATCATATTCATGATAAAGAAACTTACAGTCCTGTGTCTGTTAAATGCTTTTTCCTAAGCCCTTCCTATCCACTCCCAACTATCCACTTCTAAAGCAATAATTTAAATATTGAAACACATGTGCTACAGAGTTAGTTTTAAATTAGTCATTTAAATTTGCTATGCATGAGGCTTACCCCAGCACTATGGGACTGATTCTAGATTTCAAAATTATTGCTCTGAAATTAACTCATATTTTAATTTTTCCATGAACTCTTGAAGTCCCATCATGTTGCATTCAAATATAAAGACACTGCAAGAAAACCAAGGGAGAAGAGGAAAACCTAAAGTACATAAGTAACTTAAAATGTAATATTAGGCCCAGCCATAGTAACTGGTTGATGCTACTTAACTGGCTGAGGCCATGGGACAGCATGAGTTCAATTCCTGGCCCTTATTCCTAAATAAGCTATGCATATGCATCTGCAATTCCTGCTCCTCAGAAGGTTTGGCAGAAGGAACACTACATAGAGAGCCTCTAGAAATAAGAAAAAATAAAGAAGTGTAACATCAAGTAATAAAAATACCAAATGGGACATTTTGAAGAACCTATGAAGCAGTTACACGACTCAACAAAGATCAAAAGAAACAATAAAAATGGAATTGATGGTGATGAAAAGTGTGTCGGATAAAGAAAATGAAGTGAGCGAGAGTGGGAGTTAGTAACTGGAGAAAGTGAGGTGAACTGTGGACAGGTTGTTCTGGAAAAAAGCTTCATACAAAATATGAGTTCTTCAAATATTATCTGTATCCTGGGGTTAAAACATAAAAGAAACTAACCAACTTTTATTCAGATTTGAAGGGCAGGCAAGGCAAGATAGCAAACATTCTCTCAGTGATCCAGAAGAGAAGCTGTGGGAGTCTTTACAAACTGACCTTCTTGCTTCATCACCAGCAAGGTCTGGTCTGACCTGCACAACTCATTGTCTGATATATAATGTTTCTTGATTTCTCTGACCCTGAAATATTTCCCTGTAGTAATCCCTTCCTTTTCTGGTCTGTATTCTACACACTTCTAAACATTTCCTGCATCTCGATCTGTGGGAAATTGATGTTAAACTCTATTTCCTAATTTTTGGTCATTATTATCCATTTTCTGTTCTATATTCTGAAGATCCTAATGACATTTTCAAAGTGATATATCTGCCACCCCCTCCACCTTTTGATCACCTATGACAATTTTCGTTATTTTGGTGACTTAATTCCTTTTTCTTCTGTTTTTTTTTTTTTCTTTTTTCTTTTTTCTTTTTTTGTGTGTAGAGGTTTTTGTCTTAGGGCATATATGCTTGCCCTAAAAGATAGAAAAACAGACAGTAAGAGGGAAAATGAGAAATCACCAATCACACCATTCCCCCAGGAGGATGACCACACCACAATCCCTTCACCTCCATTTTCCCAGGATCATGGGCATGCGCACGTGCGCGCACTCACACACACACACACACACACACACACACACACACACAGAGTGTTTTGAGCAACTGTGTCCAGGACTCAAACCGTGGTTGGCCATGTGGGATTCCAGTGACTTCTGCTACACTATTTGCTAGCCTCTAAATTCTTCTTTCAATATACCTTGTTCTACAATTAAGTGGATGTTTGAACCTGAAAGTCTTGTGATAGACCACAGATGCACAGGAGCTAAGAGATGACCTAGCATAAATTGCCTTTCCAGGAGCCCCTGCCTCTATCTCGGTTATTCATTGTGAAACTGTGTGCATTGGGAACCAGCAGTTAGCGTAAGGGCTATGTCGCTGGACTTCCATGTAGTCGACCGCGGTTTGCGTCCCGGACCCAGTGGCTTAAAACTCACGCCGGGCGCGTGTGCGCGCGTGCCCAAGATCCCGAGAGGAGAATGGAGGAGAAGGGATTGCGGCGTGACCATCCCCCCGGGGGGTGATTTCTCGCTTTCTGTCTCTATGTCTCTCTCTGTCTGTCTGGCAAGCGTACGCGCCCTATAGCAAAAACCTCTCCAAGAAAAAAAAAAAAAAAAAGAAAGAAACTGTGTGCATTAAGCCCCAGCTATGAACCAAGCACAGTGCTCAGCCCAGGGCAAAGTCCCGACAACTCCTGTTCTCAGAGTCGGCAATCGACCAGGAGACCAACTCTGACATCTCAGTGCTCAGGAGGACATGGGCTGCTGTGAAAAGAGAAGGTGGCAGAACCTGGTCAGAGGATCAGAAAAGCTTTCTAGAAGTGGCATGTTGTCAGCTAAGGCTTGAAGGATGAGCAAGCATTGACCAGATGATTGTCGTCACCCCCACTAGTCTAGCCCCTATATTTCCAGGACTCCAGAGGGCATCCTCAACTGGTGCCTCATCCTGGCTTTTCTGTCTCAGGGATCCTGCATTTTCCTTAGACATCTGCCACCTGACCCACCATAATGAAAAAGTAAGTCCTTTCCTTTCATGTCCTTGAAGCCTTTGTAAATATTGCCCAGAGTCCATCATCCAAGATCAATATTCTAACTCCACGCTAATAAGCTGTATAAGTAACAAAGTCACATTTCTTTCCTGAGCTTCATATTCCTCACTTGTAAACAGGATAATGCATACCTGTCTAACTGCTTCACAATGAGAAAAGTGGATAACATAATATTGTTGTTGCTGCTACATTTTAAAGGAGAATTAGACAGGAAAATTATCAACCTCTGTTAGGTAAGTCTCCTTCAAATTACTCCCTCCCTTTGTACTTAACCTTAATCATAATCTTCATCATCAACAAAGGCTAATATATGTTCTTTGCTAACAAGGTGAATATGCCTAGAGACAGTGTAAAGATACTTATTCAATCATTAATCTTTCCAATAAATCTATGGTATTTGTCTTATCATATTTCAAGTTTGGTGACGAAAAAGTGAGGCAGGAAAAGATGAAATATATAGCCAAAGGTCAGGAGCAGTTGTACCTGCTAGTACATAGTGGCTGATCTCCTCCACCCCCCCCCCCCCCCCCACTATTTGCTTCCAGACTCTTCTTCTCATTGCTTCCTGTGGTCTACATTAAATGTAGCCTGGTCCATCCTTTCCTTTGTAGCAGCACAGGCGAGCTACCTTGTACACGCTGCAATCACAGAAAATTTCAAGCTGCTTCTTGAACAGGCAGTCACACAGAGTTACAGAATGTGACGTGCTCCAGTCTACAGTCACTGTGAGAAAACCAATGCCATCGAGAGGTAGAGAAGAAGCACGTAAAATGAAAGCCTCCTGCCACAAGTGTTAGACGTCCTTTCAAACAACAACATCAGCCTCTATTTGCAGACAACAGTGTGTGCATCCATCAGGCCTCATGACTCATTGCCTCTATTCCAACCTGGATTAGTTTCAAAGAAGCAAATAGAAGAAATATGATACTATCAAAGAACCCTGTGTCTTTGCTACCTTGCGATGTGTTGTCTACTATCACCATTGAACACAAGATAACAATGAGATTCACGGTTACTTTCTCAATTAAAACTCAAGGAGGCTTTCTTTGGAAAAGACCAGACATCCAGAGTCCTACACAGAGTATGCCCAAGGCACTCTCAAGAAGCCCATTTTCAAAAGAAACCTAAATCTGTTACCTCTTGAGGGTATGCCTAAGGATATTCTATATATGGCAAGATAATAACAATGAAAGAAGCAAAACTATAAAGTAATTAACAACAACAACAACAAAATGCATTCATTCATGTAAAATGTCTATCTCAGGAAGTGAAACATTTACTGCTAACCATGCAACTACTTGCTGAACAGTCCTGGCCCCTGTCCTGAAGGATGGACCTGGGTGGACTGAAGGGCTAACTGGTCGATAGTCCAACCTGACACTAATATGCAAACTCCTTAAGCTATTGATACCTGAGATTTGAGCACTTTCTTTTCCAAAAAGCTTATTTGTTTAAAATTGAAAACTTCTGTTCACTAAAACTTTGCTGAACAGAAAATTTGATGTTTTCTGCTCCTTTCCAACTCTTACTAAATATATGAAAAAGCACAGAAGTGAACTTCCTCTCTGAGAGAACTTTCCTTGGTACATCTAGCTGTGTTCAAGCATCTCTCTCTAATGGACAGTAGGGAACCTTGGAGCACTGGTAAATGGAGCACATAGTAAATGAAGTTGGGTGTGTTTAGCCATTTGACGTGGCCCTTATTTGACAGGCCTCATCAACTGGGCAAACTCAGACAACTTACATTTATTTTTACTTTTTAAGAATTACTTTAACTTTACTTATTTATTTACATTTTTTATTTTCATTTGACCAGAGAGGGACAGAGAGAGAGAAAGAAAGAAAGTGAGAAAGCAAACTGCCAGATCCAGGACTCGAACCATAGTTGGCCATGTGGGAGTCTGGTGCCCTCAATCACCATCATGCCACCTGCTGGCCCCTCAGAAAACTTATTAATTTCTTTTTTAAAAAAATAATTTTAAATTTCATTTTCTTTTACACATTCAATCACATTATTTAGCTTACAAAGTGAATATTCCAACATGTGAACATTTTTCCCTATTCTAGTTGATAAAACCATAAAATAATCTTCAACAGATAATACCACATTTCTGTATCCTATTAATGCCTTGCCTCTCTATTTTTCTTCTAAATGTCCTTCCTCAGATTCTACTCTTTCATACACACTATTATCTAGTATTCAAATCCATTTACTGTGTTTCTATATGTCCTTCATGTAAGTTCTTATCAAGATTACATAAGGAAATGCATATAAAGCATTTACTCAAGTAATATGAGCAGCTATACATGTAAAGTGCTTGGCAAAACACCTAATGCACTTTTAAAATAATCCCCCTCACTTCCACAACTACTACTCCATATTCTTTATTCTGTTTTTGCTTCTTTTTTTCTTTACTTGACAGAGGGCATGTGCACTTATAAGAGAGAAAGAGGGAGAGAGAGAGATGCAAAGCGAGAAAGCACCCATCCCCATGGGGATGGTCATGTCACAATCCCTTCTCCTCCATTTCTCCTTCCTTTTCAAGTTTTGGGCACAAAGACACATGTACCCAGCATGTTTACAAGCCACAGGGTCCAGGATTTGAACTGTATGGCCATCCGTGTGGGATCCAGCTGATTTAACTACCAGCTCATAGACTGCTCCTATTCTGTTTAATTAATTGCCAAGCCTGACTACACTTGTATTTGACTATTTGCATAAATCACATCATCTTTCATAGAACAAAATTGATCAATTATAAACATGGTAGGAAAATATCACTATATTTAAAGACAATTTGGGAACCCATAAAATGTATTGTCCAATTAAACCATCATTTATTGGAAGATTTTAAAGATAATGGACATTTTTTTCTATGAGTTCTGGCTTGTTTGAATAAAATTAGTGAGATGACAGGTAATAGTCCATTGTGCTGGAGTTTTCAATTTGGTTTTGCAAACATTCATTAAGCAACTCCTCTCTTCACAATATGGTGTTGGGCTCTATAAGGTCTGAAAACTTAATAAGATTAATCCCTGCACTTCAATCTTAGGGAGTTATAAAAATTGAAATAAAAATATAAATGATAGTTTTGTGAATAGCTAAATAAATAAGAAAAATATTACTCAGGGATTTTTTTTTTTATTTGCAAGTGACAAATTTAACTAGTTTTTTTTTTTCTTTTTTCTTTTAGAGAGAGATTTTTGCTATATGGCACATGCACTCTTTGAAGAGATAGAGATAGACAGAAAGTGAGAAATCACCCCCAAGGGAGATTGCCATACTACAATACATTCTCTTCCATTCTCCTCTTGGGATTTTGGGCACACACATACACATGTACCTGGCATGAGTTTTAAGCTGCTGGGTCCAGGACTTGAACTGCAGTCTATTACGAGGAAGCCCAGTGACATAATCATTATGCCATCTGCTGGTCCCTAATTTAACTTGTTTAGAAGTGGAAGAGTGGGATAAGAACACACATAGTTTGCTTCAAGGAATTAAAGTCAAGGAGTATTTAGGTTCAGGACTAGCTATATCCAGAGGCTTAAGCATTGCTGTAATACATTTCTTTCCATATATATCATCTCTGTTTCAGCTGGATTTCCTCCATGCTGACTTCTTAATCAATGTGATTCCTCTTTGCTGTGCTGTTAGCTGTTAGGGAGGTCAGATTTACAACCTCATAATTTAGCTTCTGTGATAGAAAAAGAGCCTTTCTTTTCCAAAAGTTTCACCAAGAGACCTAGGAATCTGATCCATTATTCTATTTAGATTGTATTATCATCCATGAAATGATCACTCTGGTTCACGGGATGTAATATTTTGATGGACTAGGACAGGATCATGTGCTCATCCAAGAACTTACAAAATACAGTCAATCTCATCCCAAACATTCAGATTTTTAAAGGTATAATCAGAGTAGAATTTTAGGAAAAATAATAAAGGCATACTGAAAAACATAAGAAAAAACTAAACCACTACAGGATGCATTAGTTAGGATTATGTTAGAAAGTGAAATACATAAATAAATAACCTCAAATAACAGAGCTTTAAACAACTTAAGGGTTAGTTCTTTAAGGTCAAAACTGAGAGCTAGTCAACTCCCAGATGATAAGATCTGTAATGATAAAAGACACTGAGGCTCATGTCTCTTGTCACCACAATGTGGGTTTTATTTCAGAGTGTAAAATGATGTGAGTTAGTTGCTGGAGTTCCAGCCACTGCATTGCATTCTATCTAGTAAGCGGTAAGAGATAAGAACTTACAGAAGAAGCCACTCTCTCCTTGAAGGCTATGATTCGGTTGCATGCACAATTTCCAGTTGTATCCACTGACCAAAGCTAGTCAGTCACATGACCACACCTAACCATGTAAGAAGATGAAAGCTAGATTTTGCTCAGGGCAGCTAAAAATTTGGTGGTTATATTATTTTGGGTGGGGGAAGAAGAATAGGGATTTGGGGCAATTAGATGACTTAACTAAATGCATATAGAAATAAGTATGATAAATGCTGTACAGATACAATAGGAAATGAGTTTGAGTTTGGTTTCTCTGGAAAGTTAGGATGCTAAAATTAAACCAGCTTTTTGATAGCACTGCCAGATCAGGTAAATGCTGATTTTTCTATTCACTACAATAATCATAAGTAGTAATAAAATGAAATTGTGACAGTCAAATACTTCAGGGAACTCACAAATCTTTGAAGATCCATCAGAGGCACTCTTCTGAAAATAGAAATGATACCATTTCTTAGCCTTGGGATTCCAGCATTTTAGATCATCCAATGATTTTGCAAACAGTAACAAACAGTGTACATAACAATTTAGGGATAAAATTAAGTAAATGATGCCCCTACTTTATCATTATGAAATGGAGACCAAGTGATTTAGTCTGAGCTATAGGAAAAAAAAAATGTTGGTGCCAGAATGAAGTTGAGTGATAAAATGTAATGTTCTTTGAGGCAACCTCACATGGGAAGGTTCCCAGTTCAAGCTCAAGGACTACCCTGAGTATGCCAGACAAGCACATACCCATGAACCAGTGTTGGCAGAAGGCTGGGATTAGATCACAGTATCAAGACTCTATTGGAAATGAGTGTGTATGTCTTGCTCATATCCGAAACAAAAATCTTTTAAAAACAATATCAAAACAAAACCAAAAAAGTCTTAATTCCACATAGTCTAGGACAGGGACCAGCAAATATTTCTGTAAAGAGCCAGAGAGTAAATGTTTGAGCCTTCGAGGGTCAAACAGTCTGCTGCATTTACTCAATTCTGTTGCTGTAGCCCAAAAGTAACCAGAGACAGTCTATAAACAAATATGTCAACAAATATGCAAATATAGTTGTAATCAATAAAACCTCTTTTGACGTTTTTCAATTTCTTAAAATATAAAGACCTATTTAGCTTGTAGGTCATAGAAAAATAGGTAGGACTGATTTGGCTGACTCATGCTACTTCACAATAAACACATGCTCATTAGCCTTGAATTGAAGATTCTCAGTATTACGGATCCAGCATTGCTACAATTTAAGTATTTGTGCCACCTCCCAAAGTGATGTTAAAATTTGATCTCCAATGCACTAATATTAAGAGGAAGAGCCTGTGTGAGGTTATTAGGTCATGAGGTCCCTGCCTTCATTGATGGTATGGTATTCATGCCTTAAAATACGGCTGCAGAAGTGAGGTCGTTCCTGTTTGCCTTTCAGTTCCTTTTACCCTTTGGGGACAGATTGTTTGCTCTTTTCTTTTTTTTTGGAGAGGTTTTCGCTATAGGGCGCGTGCGCTCGCCAGACAGACAGAGAGAGACAGAGAGACAGAAAGCGAGAAATCACCCCCCAGGGGGGATGGCAACGCCACAATCCCTTCTCCTCCATTCTCCTCTCGGGATCTTGGGCACGCACTCACATGCGCCAGGCGTGAGTTTTAAGCCACCGGGTCCGGGACGCGAACCGCGGTAGACTACGTGGGAGTCCGGCGACATAGCCATTATGCTAACTGCTGGTTCTCAGATTGTTTGCTCTTTTCAAGAATACCGCAAGCAGTAATCTTGAAAGCAGTGATCAAGCTCTTATTAGATGCTGAACCTACCAGTGCCTTGATCTTGGACTTCCATTGCCAGAACGATAAGCAAATAAATTGTTCTTTATACATTATTCAGTCTAAATATTTCATTATAACAGCATGAACAAACTAAAGCAAATAGGCTTTCTCGTCTCATCATCCACAGATTCTCTCATATAACTAGAATGATAGTGAAACCAGATTATTCATCCTGAATATTCTCCAAGTTTCCCACCTATGTTCCTCAATATGCCATTTAGTCCAGATGAAATGAGAACATTACAATCTGTTGAAATTTATAATTTTATTTATGATGGCAGAATTACTACCAAGGATAGAGAATAAGAAACTAAAACTAAAGCTTCCCTAATCAAATGTGGATGTACTTATTCCAAAACTTCAAAACGTGTGAAAAATTCCAATGTTGAGAAAAGTAGCCATGAAAATAAACTTAAGATAATTGTGTTTCTCAAGCTAAGGGGTCCAGGACTTGAAAAGAATATATATGCATTCTTTTGAAAAATTATTTGAAAATCTGCCTTTAATGGAATGAGTCTAAATCATATTATCAGGTAGTATTTCTGACATACTGGCCTGAATGTTACATTAAATTATGTTCTTAAACATAATTTATTCCTAAAATAGATTTTAATAGCTTAATACATACTAAAAGGCAATCTTTAAGAAGTGAACTTATGATTGGAGTACCTTTATAATTCACTAGTTTAACTATAAACCACGATTGAAAGATTTATTAATACATTGAGTACCAAAAGCTAACTTAGCCCTTAAATATTGAATAATAGTTTTTAGTTTTCTTAGGCTAAACTGTTAATCTGTGTTACACCATAACTCCTGCTTAATTCCTAAATTTCTATATTATTCATAGTTTCCTAATAGACTACTAATTAGTTTTACTGAAAAAAATTATATAAAGTTAAACTTTTACTAAACTCTCAATAAAATGAAATATCAAAATATTACATTTTTACATAGAATTTCAAGTGTAGATATACTAATTCTAGTTCTTCAGTGTTATTGACCTAGCCCATTAAAAATGAATGCATCAAACATTCATTTTTTAAAAAGTTAAACATCTAAAATTCATCTAAAAATAAATGTCAACACATCTTTGATCTTTTATGTTGCTAAGAAACACACAAATAACATCTGTAATTTACATCTACTCTACATGTTCTTACTACCCAGTGGGAAGGTGGTAGACAATATTTTCCATTTGGAAAAGTGCATTTCCATTTATGTCTTCCTATGACATGGTTTTCCACACATTGTCTAGATTCATATTTTCAAAGGTCAATAAAATCTATGCTGTCTTAAAAAATACCTTTTTCTATGTTAGACACACATTATTCACAAGTTTTGTCTAGCAGATTGTTGTGTTTCTATTCTCTGTGGAACATAGGGTGCTAAAATTATTATTGTACTCAAACTTTGGTATCTTTGAATGAAATTTCTTTTCTAAAATTTCATCATTCCATTGTGTAATGGTGATTAAGCTAAACCTTCACAAAAAGTAAAAGACTCCAGCTTTTTTGTTTGTCTATTTGTTAAAGGATGCATGTGTTCCTGGGAGGGAGAGAGAAAGAGAAAGAGTAGGTGAGAGAAAGAGAGAGAGAGGGAGAGTGAGAAATCACCCTCTGGTGGGATGGCTGCACCATAATCTCTTCTCCTCCATTCTAATCTTGGGATTTGAGGCACACACGTACAATCTGCTAGGTCCAGGACTCTGTGAAGTCGGCCAGATGGGATCCAGCACCTTAACCTGTACGCCACTTGCTTGTTCCTACTCCAGCATTTAAACCACTGTAAAATTCCTGTCCTCTACATACGGGGAGCAACATCATCTTTTCTTAAGATCCTGTTATTAAAAGAAATGAAAACTATAACAAAAAATGTTCAAAACTTATAATTAAATTAGGAAATAGCTATAACTTTGGAAGCAAAGAATCCTATTTACTTTCCCATAATCTATAATATCAAACGTAAAGTCAGCTATTATACACCTCACTTCTATACTATGATCTTTGGAGGCAGTCATTATCCTTCTGCAGCCACATTTAGTAGGCAAAGACTTGTTCTCAACCTCTTTGAGTGTGGAGCATGGGGTAAGAACTACATAATTTACTTGTTATTCATCACAAGAGATTTATCTGTTTATTCAAACATTTATTTATCTCATCTAAGAGTCATGGATACTTATACTGGATATTTATATTTTGGGCTATAATCCAATGCAAAGGTATTTGTTTTGCTGTTAAAATTGTTCTTGCTTGGGATCAGCAGTTAGTGTAATGGCTATGTCACTGGATTCCCATGTAGTCAACCACAGTTTGAGTTCTGGACCCAGTGGCTTAAACTCACTCTGGGCGTGTGTGCGTGCGTGCCCAAGATCCCGAGGGAAGAATGGAGGAGAAGGGATTGCGGCGTGGTCATTCCCCTAGGGGATGATTTCTCACTTTCTGTCTCTCTGTCTCTCTCTGTCTTTCTGGCGAGCGCACGCATCCTATAGCAAAAAATCTCTCCAAAAATAAAAAAATTGTTCTTGCTTTGGCCATGGGAGAATTCTTTCAGTTGGCTACCATGTTTCTGACATATGCCCATTGACTGTTTCTTAAGCACATTTATTTTGTGGCACCACAATTATCTTCAGGCTCATTGCATGTATTTCAGTCCCAGCCCTAGAGTCAGCCAGTTCTTCTGGGAGTTCAGTTTCTTTTTACTGGAGTGTGGAAAGAGAAAGCAAGACCTAAATGAGTGTTACTTATTTCTTTTTAATCCTAATTTACTAAACTGAAAGAAATTTCACGAGGCTTTGTTAAAGATACACTTTTTATTTTCTTGAAGGTTTATGTCATAGGGCATTATGCACTGACTAGAGAGAGGCACAGAAAGGGAAAGTGAGAAATTATCTTTTGGGGGGATGACCATGTGCAACCTCTTCTCCATTCTCCTCCTGGAATTTTGGGTACACACACACATGCACCCAGTGTGATTTTCAAGCTGCTAGGTCTGGGTCCAGAATCATGATGGGAATCCACCATGGGATTATGGTGGGAACCCAGTGCCTTAACTACCATACCACCTGCTATCCCTAAGATACTCTTGTCTCGAATTTGGAAGTATTAATAGACCAATGATGACAGTGAAATGATTGGAAAAAAAGACCACAACATTTCTTCCTGGTTGCTTGGACTTATGACCCCTCATACATTGAATTGAGTTTTATAGCCATAATTGATAGCAAACTGCAAAACCGCAAATGCATCATGTGCAAAAATGTCATTAATAAAATGAAATCCTCAAAGCCTAAGTGCCATTTATGAGCAAAATGAAGAAATCAGTTTAAAACAAACAATGTCTGAAAGAAAGAGTAATGAATCAAAAAGAAGACAGAAGCAGATGTTCAACATTTCAGATATAAACACAATGGCTTATATAAGCCTTTCCTAAAGTGCAACTCTACAAAAGTTGTTGAAATCTTAGTGAAAGACTATATATGTCTAATATATTTACTTGGGATTTTTTTTAGTTTATTATTTATTTCTTCCAGAAGGAAAGACAGAGAAAAAGAGAGAGTCACCCGCAACAGGGGATGCAGTCCTCAGGCTGCAATTCTCTTCTCTCCAGTCTCAGCCAGCCGGGATCATGGGCGTTAAAGCATGTACCAGGCCTATGTGGAAAGACTTGGGATATGAAGCTTGAGAATTTTTAATATATCGTGACCAAAAAAAAGAGAGCTCAAATACTATTAAGTCATTTGGAAAATCATAACATATTTTTCTGTTTTTCTACGCAAAATGCATTGTGATTTTCCCGATAACCCAGTATTTACAGTGAGGGACACCGTAGCCCACATGCCCTGAACTGGTTAATGGTATGAATGATGAATGCATAGAGTAAATGAAACTAGAATTTTTCATGGCAATTTGATGAGGGCACATGAATTATTAATAAGCAAATTTTCAGTGTATGTTTTATTTGAACATGGTAGTATTATAGATTATATATTCTGCATCATTGCCATCAAACCAACCAACTCTGAAATGCGTTACACTCTAAAGAATTACAATCTTAACAGGCACAATTTAGATTTTAAGATTTGGATAAGAAAGGATTTTGATTTTATAATGGCAATGCCAGGAAATAATTCTGGATTACTTATCCTTAGTCATCCTCAGTATATCAGGAAAAAGAATCATCACCTTTACCATTGGGATAAAACAGATGCTTTACTTTCTCCTATGTCATAAATAATTTCTACAAGTGAAAATAGAGGGATAGCAGGTAACGTTTTAATTAAAAATTTAAAATAGAGAACATGCCAACATTATGCACATTTGGTATATACTATTTAAAAGATAATACTGTCGTTACATATCCATTTTGCAAAATTGAATGATCTGGGTTCTTGTGAAATATTGTTTGATAAAGTCCCTCATGTTGAATGATGGACCGCATAAGAACATTCCAATTTCCTTTTGTCTCTTAGAGGTGGGTTGTTCTCTCCTAAATTCTTGAGCTTGAGAAAATCCATCGTCTAAAGGCTTCTAGTCTGAGGGCCAATGAAATGATCAATTTACTGCTATCATCAGTGCCACTATTGATGTCTTCACTATCTGTGTCATCTGGTTCCAATACTTGGCTTGTGTTTTTTGTAATTTTTTTTTTCTCTTTGCCATTCTGAGCATATATTGAAAGCCAGAAGCAAACAACAAAGACTGTATCCTCAGTCTTATACTTTCGCAGAAGATGCTGAGACACTTCAGGAAAACAGAGCAAGAACACTGGAGGATGGTGCTTTCTTTCACTGTGGGATCTTTTCTCTAAGTGATTCTATCATCTTTCTTTTTTCATCTTAATCTCTCTCTAGCATAGATCGGAAAAAGATTTTTGGTTGAGTAATTATCAATAATTCTTAGGATGATGAAGAAATATTTGAATGTATAGGAAAAATAAGATTATTAAAATCGTATAATATATCTTGGACTTATAGAAGTGTCTGAAAAACCTATATGACAATTACTAAGTAGAATTAGTTTTTTATTTCATATGTGTGTATACATATAATATACAATATACATACATATGTATATGTATGTACATAACATCTATTTCCTTTGGAGGCTCTCTAAGTAAAAAATAAAGGTTAAAATATCAATATTTACAAATAGTTAGAATGGGTTAAAAATAAATTCAGGTCAAATTGTCTTTGATAAAATACTGAGGGTTAGAGCTTATGCAAAAATGTAAATCAACACAGTGATCTCTTGGTGGAGTAACACCAAAAGAAAAAAAAAACTGTACTATTGTGCTTCATGATACAGTGAAAATGTGATTATATATTAAAGCCCAATTAAAATTTGATTTGATTTGATTTTAATATAGGGATGTAGATAATAAACAATGATCATTGCATATTTAGATAAGACTATTATCAATGGGAAAAAAATTCTGTCAAAATTTAAACAACCAAAGAAACTCTACAAGGTTAAAGACGTAAACCAGATATCCAGACCTGCTTATTTGTCTAATATCTTCATTATTTTTATGATGTTAATTTTTTAATAAAAAGAAGATAGGCAACTATCAGATAAATGATCAAAGGGCAAAAGGACTCGGGACCGGCAGTTAGTGTAATGGTTATGTCTCTGGACTCCCACGTAGTCGACTGCGGTTCACGTCCCAGAACCGGTGGCTTAAAACTCAAGAGATTAAAGATGAAATTTGAAAATACAGCATTACAAAACAAAATAGGTAAAGAAAGAAAAACATTACATGATATTACTTATATGTGGAATCTTAAAATAAAGAATGTTGACTATACAGAAATAGAATAGAGAAGAGTTACCAGAAGAGATGGTGGGGAATTAAATGGAGTTATACAGGTCCAAAGTGACAAAGTAGAAGGATATGTAGGATGACAAGTCTGAGATTTTAAAGAACAACATGAGGACTATAGTTAACATTGTATTGTAATAAGTATACTTTAACTGCCAAACAGACACAAAAGAAACTATGAGAGATGACAGATATGTTAACCTATAATCCAATATATCATTCCAACCATCATTCCTATTTAGATGCATTTCATGCTATCATATTGTCAACATATACAAAATAAAATTTATTAAAATAAATAAAACAGCAGTATTTGATTCTGAATGAAATTTTAAATGAATAACTTGAGGCTGCTAAGACTTCCTTTAGTATCTGTTTGTAATCCTGTTTGCATACTTCTGAAAGTCCACATTCTCTATTGTGATTAATAAACAAAATCCTACAAAATTCAGTTATGCATTTTCCCCTGAAAATAACATCATTGTCAATCCAGTCTAGACCAAAAAGGTTGATAAACAAGAATGAAACTCACTTGTCACATTAAAAATGTATATGTTGAGACACACAGCTTTTGTTGAAGGTATGGATGCAAATTTTAATGAGTCCTTTGCATTTCAACCATAACTTTTTAAAATGACAATTTAAGAATAAAAACAACTTATGAGTTTACTAATTTCAATACTAATTTTCTATATTAATCACTTACACATATGAACAGTGTAAACAGATTGGAATTTTCTTTTTTTAAGTAATAATTGTTTTGCTCATATTGGTTGGAAAATATTTCAGGTCTATTTAGTGTAATATTTTTAATGTACTTGTTTTTTATGTATCTTTTTCTTTCAATAATTCATTTTTATTGTTAGTTTTACAGACATTTCTGTGACTGTGTTTGTATCTCATTCCCACTCTTTATAAACCTTACAGAAGTCAATCATGGGGGCCCTCTAATAACCTCCCAAAGGCTCCACCTCCTAATCCCATAACTGGATTAAATTTCTTCTTAATGTAGTCATAATAGGCTCCAAATCTCAACGCATGAATTTTGGGAGACACCATTATAATCCAGAGTGGGGAGGTGTGGTAAGCAATCTCTACAATGATCCCTGTCTCCAAGTACATATACCTTGTGTCACCTTCTTCCCTTGAGTATGGGTCAGACTTGTGCATTCCCTTTTAATTGATGGGATGTAACAGAAGAGATGGAATTCCACATCTGAGAGTTGACAGAGACTGTGGCTTCCCTCTTAGGCTCCCCCTTTGACTCTCTTGCTGCTGGCCCTGAGGGAAGGCAACTGCCTTATTGTAAAGAACCCTCTGGAAAAACCCTGATGTACAATTGATCTCTGGGGCCAAGAGCCAGAGAGAAAACCTAAAGCCTTCCAACCATTATGTGAGTAAGCTCAGAAGGAGAGCCTACTCTAAGTCCTGCCCTGTGAGGACTGCAGATCCAAGGCACCTGGACTGTAGCCTTGTGGGGGTCCCCTAAGCCAGAAACATCAAGCAGAGGAGCCTGGAATCGGGACACACTGAAACTCTGAGATGATGAAGATTTGCTGTATAGAGAAGCTAGGTTTTGAAATGAATTTATACAGCAACAGAATTAATGTAGGACTAAACTTTACAAGAGGCAATTTCAGTAAAGGATTGGAAACTTGTTTTCAAATTATTTTTTATTAATTCATTCATTTACTTTAATTTGACGAGAGAGAGAGAACGTGAGAAAGCAAGCCACCAGGTCAGGGACTCCAACCACCAGTGGAGTTAAGGCTCCAGTGTCCAGTGCCTTCACCACCACCACCTGCTGGTCCCCAAGGGTTGGAAACTGACAGGGTCTAATATTTGGCAATGGGGTATTCTTTCACTTTCTGCAGTATATGTGTACAATATATGCTGCCTAATTACCCAAAGAAAGATCAGGGAGGGTTTGGGGTGGGCAGAGTGTGATAGGGCTCTGGAGAAAAATACCCACAGTGTAGATCGTATTTGATATTTCTTTAGGTTATCTTCTGGAAAGAGTCTAAACAAATAAGGGACTGAGCCATTGCCTATTATTTCCTGCCTTCAATGTGCCACCCTTCCAAGGTCCGTGGATCAAAAATAATAGCGCCTTACCATAGCGTCTCCGATGAAGTGCCCACCATCCCTATCTCACCCCCCCTCACCAACTCAACAGGAAGGGCAGGGAAGGTCACTGTTTCTTGAGGCCTCTCGAATCTGCAATTGTTGTTCTCCTTCAATGGTGCATGTGACTCCCGAGAAAATGTCATTTGTAGACAGTGCAGGTGAACTGGCCTTGAAATATGTTGATTTTTGGCAGCGACTTGATCTCGCGGCGCAGGGAGAGGGCAGCAGCATCGCGGTGCAAACGTGCTTGAGCCCCAGAGTCTGCCCGAATGCAGCCTCCAGGGCTGGGATGAGGCAGAAACCCGTTTTCTGTCGGGCTGAGGCCAGGTGGGCTCAGAAGGCGGGTCAGTGGCTGGTTAAACAGGATAGAGATGACTCCTGCATCAGGAGGGTACCCCAACCTCTTGGGGACCAGATCTTCACAAGCTCCACTGCCTCAGCTGTGCAGCATCCTTTGCAAAGAGAAGGGTCCCCTAGGCCATGGTGACGCCCCCATGCTGGCAGGGTCAGACCAGCACCGGCCCTCACGCGTAACCTCCTGGAACTAAACGAGTCTGCATCCAGCTGTTGACCCATTTTCCCAAAGGAGGACCGACCCTTGCAAAGGCCAAATCGGTCTCAGGAGGTTTTCTGGCCCCAAATTTTTTTCCCCACCAGGGAGCTCTGATCCCAAACCAAGCAGAAAGGGCCTCTGCCCGAAGCTGCTCTGATAGGGAGACCGGGCGCCCCAGCCTCTGCACACCCTGGGTCCGCGGCCGTCTCAGTCACTGCCTCCTGGGCAGATCCGCGCGCGTCCAGTGCCCGCAAAAGCGGGAGCCCCGGCATCCACAAACCTAAGCTGGACAGCTCCTGGGGAGCCTTAGCCGGCAGGCGCTGGACTACTACTGTCTTTCCCACCACTGGGCAGGACCACAGCCAAACGCCGCCTAGGGCGCGCCTAGGGCGCCTCCAGAGCTCCCGGGCGCGCCAGGAACTGCAGCTCCCGCACCTGCACCGGCGCCCGCCCTGGGAGCCGCTGCTCTCTAAGTCACAGGTGGGTCCAGAGGCTCAGGCGTGGGATGCCCCAGAGAGGGACCGCACTATCACCCTGAGGAAGAGAAGGGACCGAGACAGAAGCGAGGGGAGAAAGGCAGAGGATAAACACATAAGACATTTTAATAGTTTAGGATAAACACAGTTGATATAGGTCAAATGTAAATACAATAGTAACCCTGTAATAAAGTGTGTCAAAAGTTTCTTATTCCTTTAACACCTAAGGGCTTGACAATTAGACCAATTCTGGGACAAATCAGAGGCTCAAGGAATCACCAAACAACGTAGCTTTTATTCTTCTTTCAAATTTCTTATTTTTAAAAATCAATTCAGACATATTATATTGAAATGAATTGCAACATTATGCACACTCAATGTTTGTTTTCAAATTTGAAAACAAATGAAAAGCCACTTACTTTGGTAAAGTTTATGAAATGAGCTTTTTAAGAATGTGACTTTAATTCCTCAATTATGGAATTTATGTTAGGATTTGACCCTTAAAACTGTCTCTTTTGTAAGCAGGAGCAGGCCTTTCTCTAAGTACAGCTTATTAATTAAGACTCCAAAATTAGCTTACTGTTTGCCACTAAAGCATTTGTAGGACTGTCTCAAAACTCTGTTTTATGTCTTACGGTTTATTCATTAAGTATTCAAAAAAAGAAGACTGATTTCACATTTGTGTTAGTCTAGTTCCTATAGACTTAAATGCACTTCAAAAAAGACAGGATGAATAATGGTGGAGAAAAGAACAGAGTATTTCTGTGTAGTCATTCAGGAATCAAAGCCTAGATAGCATTTGCTTTCCTCCCCTTTTTGCTGCTCCATCTGAAGAGTTCTCCCAAATGCATTTCATTTTCTAGGTCTAGGAATATGGCCTGAACTCTTCTATTTAAATATCTTCTTTTCTTCCAAGCCTAATTCAAGTAACATGGAGAAAAATTGTATCTAGTTAACTTCAAATTGCACAAATCCACATCTTCTTAAATTCAGTAGTACTAGTATGAAGCTGTTTAATTCAAAATGGACTATACAGTAATATATATGTTCATTTTAACTAAGATTTTATTTAATATTTAAAATGATTATATTCATTTTAAGCTACAGGGATTCATAGTCTCATAAGGTAGTTTAGACAAAGGATAATTCAGAAAGAAAAGAATTGATTTATGAGTTTTAAATTCCAAGTTAGCTTTCCAAGATAGTTTACTAATTCTGATAAATATGAACTTGCTACATGTCATAGTTTGAATGTGTCCTCCAGACAGCCTGTGGTAGAAGTTTAATTTCAATGTAACAATGTTGGGAGGTGAGGCTTAAGAAGAGGCTCTGTGGCCAAGCGCACAGAAAATGGATTAATGCAGTTATTGCAGAAGTGAGTTTTTATTGCAGGAGTATGTTCTTGTAAAGAAAAGACTGAATTCAGCCCCCCTTTTTTTTCTCTCTTTCCCTATTTCTTTCTATTGTGGGATGACACAAGATTAGAACCTCACCCCATGTTGGTGCCTTGATATTAGAATGCTCAGTCTCTAGAATCATGAGCTAATGCCAGTTATAAATTACCTAGTCTTGGGTATTCTGTTTTACACAACCCCTTCTCCTCCATTCTCCTCTCAGGATTTTGGGCACACATGCACATGCACCTGGCATGAATTTTGAGCCACCAGATCTGGGACGCGAACCACAGTCGGCCATGTGGGAGTAAAGTGATGTAACCATTATGCCATCTGCTGGTCCTCTCTCTCTCTTTCTTCTGAAAGAAACAGCTTTAAAAATAATTTATTTATGAATATTCCAATTCTCTTAGTATGGAGAAAAACTTAAATACACAGAAGAACAACGATTAGAGAAGGTATAATTCTGGAATTTGAAAATATTTTGCTTCAGAATTCAAGCCAAAAGTTAAGCGATATTTTTGTTGTTGTTGTTAATACTCTGTGAAACATCAATCAAGATAACACAGAATAAAAACTTAGCGGAAGAGTTGGCTCACATATGTTAAAGGTCAGGCAAGTCTGGGACCAGCGGATGGCATATTGGCTATGTCGCTGAACTCCCATGTAGTCGACTGTGGTTCAAGTCCCGGACCCAGTGGCTTAAACTCACACCTGGTGTGTGTGTGTGTGTGTGTGTGTGTGTGTGCGAGAAGAGAATGGAGGAGAAGGGATTGTGGCATGGCCAACCCCCTAGGGGGTGATTTCTCGCTTTCTGTCTCTGTCTCTCTTTCTGGCGAGCATATGCATCCTATAGCAAAAACCTCTCAAAAAAAAAAAAAAAAAAAAAAAAGAAAAGAAAAGAAAAGAAAAGGTCAGGTAAATCTTTCAATGTTAGTTTGCTAGTACTGCCAAAATGTGAAGTCCAGAAAACTTCTTGCTGTGAACCTAAACAAGACCAGGAACTTGATTCTCAATACTGATTCAATTATTGCAAAATAGATTATAAAAATAATTGAAGTTAGGTCACTTAGATTAAATATCTGAAGATCAGATAGAGGTACCATGTGACTTCACAAATCATACAAAAATGTCTGCCATTATTTCATAAGAGTTTTTTCCTGAAACCCTAGACTCTAGTGGACTTTCAATTTTGATTAGTTTATGATAAAAACATAGAAGAAACAAAATACTTTTAAATAATTTTCAGATATATTGTATAACATTAAATATATTTTAAGTGAAAAATAATTTCTTGTCCTTCTTCATAAACAAGTGTATAGTTTTTTCATCTCTCTCACATATACACCTATATCCCCCTAGGAGTTTTCATTTAGGTGGATTATTCACTGATCAGTTAAATAGGGAGCTAAGTGTATTTCTATAAAAAGTGAGAATTAGGGACATAAAAATTATCACCATAATACAATGCCATCATAATCCCTCCATTAAAATGGCTATAATGAAAAAGAAGGAGAATATCAAGTGTTGCACAGTCTGAATTAATTTACCTTTCATACATTGATCCTAAAGACGGACATTAGTACAACTATTTCAGAAAGTTATTTGGCTGCACTGCTATAACCTAACAACTCCATTTCTAGGTATATATACCAAAATGTGTTCCTATACACCAAAAGACGTAGTCTAGAATATTTTCAGCTCTCCTAAATAGGAAAAAGTCCAAATGTACATCAAAGATTACGATGACGAAATTGTGGATATTCATAGCAACCACAATGGGAATGAATAAGCACCTACATACGACAACGAGGGAGACAGGCCAAGGTTACACAAATACATTGACATTATCTGCACTGAAAGTGGAACTGCCAGATGCTATGACCTCTGTTCCTTCAGAGCATCCTCTCTGAAGTATATTGCCTAACATCGAGCCTGAATTTAAGCATGTCTTTAGTTCTAATTACCACATTTCAAGAAAAAGAGCATAAGTACTGGGCAAAGAGCATGACTCATTGGCCAAAGTAAGAATGTGGGTTTTTCTAAATGATTCAGTTTATCAAACAAATGATTATCATGATGAAAATAAAAAAGAAAAGAAAAACAAAGAAAAAAGATAGTTACTGAAAAAAAAATGTTTTCTGGGTATCCTTGGACTAAACTTATTTTTCCTTCATTTGTCACTTGCAGTACTCAGAAATAACTAAAATGTGCAGGAAAGCAACATCCTGAGGTAAGGAAGGGACTGACATGAACATCCTGGGTTCGATTCCAGTCCCCACCCCCAGGGGACCTGAATATCTTTCAATGCTTAGCCAGGTGTGTCACGCAGCCTCTGAGGTATATAACCTGAAGTAGGTTGCCTTCTGTGGTCCCTCGGCGGCAGCGCAAGTGGGGCACACAGACAAGACTCCATCCACCCTGAGAAGCTTTCTTGAGTCCTGGGAGACCCATCTCAATGAATCTCAGGCTTCTGTTGTCCCATGCTGCCCCACTGTAATTAATACAAGGGGCTTCCTGTAGCTTGTGTACACAGTGTTCTGTCTCGTCAAACGCAGACAAGTCAGTAACCAGTTCAGTACCAGATTACTGAGTAAAAGAGATTCAGTGCATCTCCCAAGTAATTCATAAGATGGTGAACTTAACAGCTCATTGAAAATGAAAATGATTATTCACAACTTCTACCTCAAATTGAAAAAATACATCTTCTGAGAAAAGAATACCTTGAGTGAAGAATACTAATTTTTCCATAATTCCTGCTGCACCCCTACCTTATTCAAATGAGTCTCACCATTAAAAAAAAAAAGAAGAAGAAAAAGAAAAACTGGGATACATCTGAAGACTGAAGATCTAGGGTGGGAGGTTCAGATTCAGAGCATTTTTGCCCACAGTCGGCCTAAGAACCCAGATTTTGGGAAGGGAGTCACATGTCTGTGGAGCCAAACTTAGCTCTGTAGTTGCCTAGGAGAGGCTTAGAATAACCCTCTCTTCCAGTAACTCCCTTTGAGGTCATGGCACATCATTTTTACTGGATAAATTAGAATTTTCCTTCACCAAAGGGAAAGAAGGTTTATGTGTGAGACCTCTTTGAGCATGTGTGGGGGTGCACGTGCCCATGATCCAGGCCTGAATGGAGCTGGGAGTGGAATGAACATGAAGATCCCATTGGGGATGCTGACTCCCTCTTTCTCTAACTCATAGAAGATAGAAATAAACTGTAAAATAAAATAACATGACAATACCAAAGACCAAATAATATGAGACAAAACTGATATATAAAATGACAGTCTATGTAATTAAGGCTTAAAAAGTTCTTTAAAATGACCTATTTCCTTCATGAATTAAAATGAACTAAGTGAGATTTAAAGTATTAATGCATACATCTTTGAAAATGAAGTAGCCATGTTCAACATTACATAATTATCTGGTTGTGAACAAAGGAGTATAAAATATGGGTTAAAAATATAAAACATTTTGGGACCAGCAGTTAGCATAATGGCTATGTAGCTGGACTCCCACGTAGTTGACCCTGGTTCGAGTCCCGGACCTGGTGGCTTAAACTCACGCCGGGTGCGTGTGCGTGCATGCCCAAGATCCCAAGAGGAGAATGGAGGAGAAGGGATTGCGGCGTGATCATTCCCCCTGGGGAGTGATATCTCACTTTCTATCTCTCTGTCTCTCTCTGTCTGTCTGGTGAGCGCACGTACCCTAGAGTAAAAACCTCTCAAAAAATATATATATATATTAAACATTTTGAACAAATAAACACATTCTTGGTAATTTTTTGTTATTTATATCTTCAAATACATATAAATATTTACATTAGTTTGGAATACAAATTTTAATACACAATTATCCAAGATGAAGATTACTTAAAAATAGACCTAGGAATATGTTTAAAAATAGTAATTGTTTAACAAATTATAATGGAATTTAAAACTTATTTTTAATTTTGCTATTGGATGTGTGTTTGCCAGAGAGTGTCAGAGAGGGAGATAGGGAAAGTGAGAAAGCACTCCTCCAGGGAGGATACCCATAGCACAATCCTTTTTCCTCCATTCTTGTATCTAGATCTGGGCACATTTGCACATGTGCCCAGTAAGTTTTCCAAGCTGCCAGCCCCAGGACTTGAATGCATAGTTGGCAATATGAAATCCAGCTGCCTTAATAACCACGCCACCAGCTGGCACATGGAATTGAGTAGGGATTGATGACATTTTTGATAACTTTATTGTTGAGAAAAAATAGAATATGTTTAAGTAGTAAACAATCTGAAAATATTGGGTCATTGGGAAAGTCATGATGCATTTTTGCATAGAAGAATATGTCATAACTTTTCCAACAACCCAATATAAAGAATCCATTTATTAAGAGAACATACAATTGAGCTAATTTCTTTAAAAGAACAACCCTGGAACTAAGAAATTAGGTATGGAAAGCAATAGGATAAAATATATTATGTACTTAACATTTTTATACTCAAAAAATTCCGTATTTTAAGTGCCTTTCAAAGAATCACCAATATCTGGTTTTAATTCTGTATCAAATATTTTTAAAAATGTATTTTGATACTCCAGCGACTTAAAAGTACAATTACTGGGATCAGCAGTTAGCATAATGGCTATGTTGCTGGACTCCCATGTAGTCAACCGCGGTTCGCGTCCCGGACCAGGTGGCTTGAGACTCATGCCGGGTGCGTGTGTGTGCGTGCTGAAGATCCCGAGAGGAGAATGGAGGAGAAGGGATTGTAGCATGGCCATCCCCCAGGGGGTGATTTCTCGTTTTCTGTCTCTCTGTCTCTGTCTGGCGAGCACATAGGCCTTATAGCAAAAATACCTCTCCAAAAAAAAAAAAAAGTACAATTACTAAAGATAAAATTTTATGACTTTTGAGACTTTTAGAGCCTTTTGAAAAGCTGATAAGTAATGATACTCTGAAACTGTAAATAGTATGTTAATTATAATGAAAAGCTTTGATCAGCAAACAGTTTTGATATTCACTCTGGTGCAAAAAAAAAAAAAAAAAAAAAAAAAAAAACTCTCAGATTTCCAATTCTTTCAGATACTGTAAAATCTATTCAAACAGATGGATAAAATGAATGAATTTAATGCCCCTAGGACTGTAAGAAAGTCTTGCAATCACGGAGAATATGGAAGAGGGTAAGGTATAAGTCAGTTCTATTTTTTTACTTAAAATACAAAGTAATTTTGGAAAATATGTACAAGATAAAATGCTAAAATATATTAATATAAGGGAAATATGTAAGTCAAAGTCTTATATCTACTTAGAAGCCACACATGAATTATGAGTGCACCCAACACAAATTCCCCTCTGGCTGCCAATTTTCACATAACATCTCTTCTGTTAACCTAATTAGCAGAACATAAAATCACACAATATTCACTACTTTATGCTTAACGCCAGTGGACTGTAACTAAAAAAAAATTATATATGATTTTCTATGACTTTATAGCCAATTATTCAGAGCCCAGTGCTTAAAGTTGCACATCCAGTTTTCATACCCATTGTTGGATAGATGAGCTATAATCTTGAGTCAATGTTGCTAATAAAATGCTACAAGAATTCTATTTGGGAGTTAGCTGGGATGAAGAAAAAGCTTTCTTTTTTTTTAAAGAATTATTTAATTTTATTTATTATTATTGTTCTTCAGTTTGACCAGCGAGAGACAGAGAGAGAGAGAGGGAGTTTGAGAAAGGAAGCCACCAGGTCCAGGACTCGAGCCACGGTCAGCCACGTGGGAGTCCAGTGCCTTAACCACATACCACCTGCTGGTCCTGAAAAATCTTTTTTTCTTTAGGTTTTTGCCATAGGGAATTTATACTTGCTGTAATAAGGAAGAGGGGAGGTGGGGAGGGGAGAGAGAAAGAGACAGAGAGAGAGAAATCACCCTCTACAGGGGATGGTCTCACGATAATCTCTTTTTCTCCATTCTCTTCTCAGGATTTTGGGTGCACATGTCCATGCACCTGGCATGTTTTACAAGCCACCAGGTCTGGAACTTGAACTGTGGTATTCATGTGGGATTCAGCACTTTAACCACCAAGCCACCTGCACTTTCTTATTTTTTCAACTTGTTAATTGAAAGACACTACCTCAGTGAAAAGGTAAGATCATTTTTAAAACAAAATATAAATTCTGAATTACCCCCAAAATGATTAAAATGCAGTAAAGACACACAGACAAATAGAAACAAACAAATATATAGACTGTGTTAGTGGCACAATGTGCTGCTTAGGTGAAACTGATCCACATGGTAGATGCTGGTTTGGTTCCCTGGTAGACCTGTTCACACTAGGCTCACGCCCTGGGATCCTGGCTGACTGGGAAGGTTGGAGATAAAGGGATGGCCGTGTGAGACTCTGTTGAGAATAATCATCTCTTTTTTTCTCTTTCTCTAACTCCCATAAATGAAAAAAAATTAACTTCTTAAAAAATACAAAAACAAACAGAGGGAGAATGCAGATGTTAGCCTATTAACAGTCCTACTAATGGCACAAAGCACACAGTGAGTTATTTAACATAAAAATGCAGAGTAATACATTTATTAGAAACATAAAAATGAGTGAGATTACAGTTACATGTAGTCTGGTCTAATAATAATGTACTTAAGTAAAGAGTAAATACCAAACCAATAATACATTGTGTGTGTGTGTGTGTGTGTGTGTGTGTGTATGTGATCATAACTTGCATCAGTTTACTTGGATATTAAGAAAAAAAAACTGAAGAATAATTTTTAAATTTTAAAATAGGGATGTACATTATTTTATGAATTTTTCCTTTTAAAATTAATTTTCATTTATCATAGAGAATGTGTATACCTGGATGAAAGAGAGAAGAAAGAGAGAGAGAGAGAGAGAGAGAGAGAGGTGCACCCTTGACAGGGTTTCATCACACAGCCACCTTCCCATCATCAGCCCTCCAAGTCATCAGGATCTTGGGCAAGCATGCATGTACCCAGCATGCTTTCAGGCTGACCCGGAGATCTGAACCTGAGGCTGGCGATGTAGCCTTCACCACTGCAATTTGGTATGCCGTCAATTATGCCGCCAGGCTAGGCTTTAAGAATAGAATTTTAATGTATGGCTTTTTTTCCATTAGGCTAAAACTACGTACTGTTCTAAAAGCATATATTAACTTCAGATCATGACTTACCCTCCTGGCTCTATTTTGTTTGTTTGTTTGTTTGTTTGTTTTAATATCATCCTTGTTCTATGATTATTATCTTTGATTCTTCTTACTGAACATAATATTGAACATTTCTTATGATAAAAAGGGTGCAAACTCCTGATAGTACATAAAGAACGTATTTAAATGATGTTATTTTAGTGAGAGGTAGAATGGTATATAATAGATAATTCTCAGAACTACAGTGGTGAAGTAAAAACAGTGTGATTGCTTCTCGGGAGGGGTGGTAACCTGGAAAGTGGCACATTAGGAACATTTGGAGGTGAGAAAAATGTTCTTGATCCTGTTTGGTCTGGTGGTTGTCCCTGTTTGCACATTTGTCATAACTGCTCAAACTGTACGCTAAAAAATAAAAGTAATCTATATAACCAGATGCAGTGTTGCAGCAGTAGTGCAGCACTCCACTATGCTGAAGCCATGTAGGAAAGTGAGTTCACGCCCTGAGGTCTCCTTATGCATGCTGAGGGCAAGGGCCTATGATCCTAGCTGGCTGAGGCTGGGGGAGGATCACAGCATGAAGATCCTGACAGAGCTGCCTGTTTCTCAATCGCTGTAACATGGAAGAAATAAATAAACTTTTAAAAAAAGGACAAAAATGTTATTCTATGCAAATTATACCTTAATGAATAAAAATAAACAAATATTGGAAAACAGGGAGCATAGCAACAATCCATGCTAAATATCCTTAAGCCGGTGTTCTTGATGTAAAAGGATCTGTAGATGCAGTCCTACTTCTTAAATTTAATGCAAGATGTTAAAGTTTAGGGAGAAAAAATGTGCTTTTTCCTCAAGATGAACAAAAATATTATCAGATTATTAAAAAAGTCTATGAACCTCCAGTAAATAGAAAAAAATATTTAACCCTTTAAATTTATGAATAAAGAGCAATTTTCTCAAGGACACAAGATTTGTTAGCTTATATTCTACCAATCATATTTTCCTATTTACCACAATTTCCTATAGTACTAAACTAATTGATCTTACATTCAAAACTTTGAAAAACTGTAGTGATGGTACAAATTTTATGTGTTAAAGTATTGTATTATGTTACAAATTGTTTTTTGTTTTATTTTTTAAGAGATTTTTGCTATAGGGCAAGTGAGCTCATCAGAGAGAGACCGAGAGACAGAAAGAGAGAAATCATCCCACAACGGGATGTCCATGCCAGAATCCTTTCTCCTCTATTCTTACCTCGGGATCTTGGGTATGCATGCACATGCACCCAGTATGAGTTTTATCTGCTAGGTCCAGGACTTGAACTGTAGTCAACTATGTAGGCATCCAGTGACATAAACATTACAACATTTGCTAGTCCCACAAATTGTTTTTTAAAGATAAATGAAATTGTTCCCTGAATTAAAATTTCCATTGTGAAAATAAAGTGGAATGGATAAAAGCAATGTTACTAAACAGTAAGCTTAAAATGTTAATTTAATATTTCTTTCTTTTTTTTTTTTAGAGGTTCTTGCCTTAGGGCATGTTCACTTCCTGGGGAGAGAGACAGACAGTGAGAGAGAAAGTGAGAAATCACCCCCAGAGGTGATGGTCATGCCACCATCTTTTCTCTTCCATTCTTATCCAAGAATCTTGGGCTTGCAAGCACACACAATCTGTGTTATTTTCAAGCCAGTGGGTCCGGAACTTGAATTGTTGTCTGTCATGTGGGTGTCCAGCAACGTAAACACTATGCCATTTGCTGGCCCCAGTTAGTTCATTATTTCTAAGAGTTTTTTGTTTCATTTGTTTTGCTGTTTGTTTGTTTGTTTATTTAAGGAGACTATAGAGTTAGTGTTGTTATATTTTGATCAACTGGACCAGGGAGAAATGTTCACATATTGAAATGTTCACTTTGTAAGCTAAATAATGCAATTGAATGTATAAAAAATGTAAATAAATAAATAGATAAAATTAAAAAAATAGAGTTTGCTATGTATGGGAACATATAATCTACAAACAGTTTTACTTCTTTCTTATTTCAATACTTCTTATTTCCTTTCCTTGCCTACTTGCTCTAGCTAAGACTTCCAATACTATGCTGAATAGACACTGTAATAGAGGGCATCATCATTTCCCCCATGTTTTTAGAGAAAAGGATTTTAGTTTTTCACAATAGAGTATGATGTTTCCTGTGGCCTTGTCATATGTGGCCTTTAATATGCTGAAGCCCATTCCTTGTATACTTTGTTTGCTGAACATGTTTATCTTGAAAAGATGTTAAATTATCATATGTTCTTTCTATGTCTGTTGAAATAATCATGTGATTTTTAACCATTATTTTGTTAATGTGGTATATCATACTTATTTAGAAAACAATTGCAGTTGCAATAACACTGAAAAGAATAAAATACATAGGAATCACGAAATGAAGAACATGAAAGGCCTATCCACTGAAATTTAGAGTATAGTTTTTGACTCACGATTGTGGCCTTATGGAAAGTTCAAGGGCATCACGAAATGACAGAGGGCAAAACCTTGAGCAGGGCTGCTGTCCATAAATTTCTTCATGTTCTGATCTCCTTTCCCCTGTTACGAACACACACATCAGAATTCAGTCACAGGAGCCCCATCCTAATGACCTTATCAAAGGTCATTAGTTCCCAAAGTTCCCACCCTGGGACACCATAAAAACACTAAATTTTCACTAAACACCTTTATAAAACAACAATGTCCCAAACATGAATTTTCTGGGATAACTAAGCTATAACAGTTTAACTTGAAGTTTCTGAGTGACAAAGCTCAATATATCAATTAAAATTAGGGGCAGGCAGGCATTCAGGTGAACATTCAAATATAAAGACCAAAATGATAATTTTCCATATGGCATTGTAGGGAAATGTGAAGACACTAAGAGATCATGTCCTAAGTGAAAATAGAAAAATGATTCCTAACAAATAGTTTCGACAATCTGTATGTAATAAATGACCAGAGAAAAAGAACTTTGAATACTAGCATAAGAAAAAATGTTAGAAGTTAGTAGTGAGAAGCAGATCTGTGGTGGTTCAAGGAAAAACATCTGAAAAAGTGGATAATGATCACCCGAATGTCATCTTGCAGGTATGATGAGGGTCACATAGGAATATAGTCAACTTTCTCAAAAATCGTGAATAGACTCACATCACTAACATAGAAATGCTACTTCAAATGAAAGTAATTTTACTTGATAAAATTTATCTCCTTAAAGCATTCTTTCACTGTTAATAAGTCTTAGTTATGTCAACTTAGTATTTGTTTTTGAACAATGACAAGCATCACAATGAAGTACAAAAAGCACTACATCATTCTGAGTCTTCCTTTGGCCCTTGAAGGAACCACTTTTCATCATGAATGTCCTTATAAGACACTGTTGAAATCTCCAGTGTGCTTATGTCAATAAACAAGACATTTCTAATGGAATGATGTAATAAAACCAGGTAGATAATGTGACACAGGCATCACAATATGATGTTTATTTATAATGTGGTGGGGATGGTAAAACCTTGGAATTGCTTTTATTTCAAGAGCAGTAAGCAACCTCTAAAAGTGAATGAATAATTCATTAATAAGTCAACACACCATTATTAAGTGGCTTACAAGTTCTACTACTTCTCAGATGGTATCGAGGGCAAAGATAAATAAAACATTGCTTCTCCCTTTTAGAGAGAAGGCAGTCAAGCAAAGAATTATAAACAATATGGTAAATGCTATGATATAGCTGTGTTTTTGTGCTAGTAGAGTGAGATAGTCTTTCCTTACTAGGAGATCTCTAAGGAAGTGTGATCAGAATTACAATGATGACAGAGATATAGGCTGAGATTAGGTTATAAAAGTCTTTATTATACAGTCTATAAATTACCAATTAAGTTGTCTTAAAAAGTGCATGACATAATCACAATTCCATTTTATAATGAGTTCTTTGAGGTCAGTTTGGAATGTTGTGTAATATTTGCAGAGGGAGAAAATGTGAATAAAGAGGCCAAATGAAGTGACAGTACATGGGCCAGCAGGTGGTGTTGTGGTTAGGGCAATAGACTCCAACATGTTCAACTGAGTTTTGAGTCCTAGACCTGGTGACTTGTTTTTCCTCCCTCCCTCCCTCCCTCCCTCTCTCTCTCTCTCTCTCTCCCCCTCTGTGTGTGTGTGTGTGTGTGTGTGTGTGTGTGTGTGTGTCTTGCATACCCCGTAGCAAGTTGGAAATAATAATAATAAATAATTCATTTTAAAAATGCTAGTACACAAATCCAGGCATAGAATATCCAAATATGAGCAGATGTAGTGGCAAATAAAATGCAGAGGTTTAAAAAAATAAATGCCAGAGATAAAATTAAGATAATTTTTCATTTTTTAAATTTTTAATGAATTAATTTACATTCATTCCCTGAGCATCATCACAGTATACAAAATGTAATTTCCCTTCCAGAATATACTTCACAGTAGCTTAATCATACATGTTATCATCGATAATTTTCTATTTCTAGTTTCATGTATTTTCCCCCTATTTCTCATCATCTACCATTTCCCACCCTCTTCCCAAACTATCTCTGGTGTCCACATTTGTTTTCCATTCCTTTTTTAACACACGTTTTAATGATTCACAAAATTTCTTAAATGATCTAACTACTTTCAATAGCAAGTTCAGCTGATATATACATATCTGCGAATACATGTCTGACTTAGGCATGAAACTCTGAGTAGAATGACTATACTATAAAGTAGCACCTAGTTGATGCTATATAGCTTACTACGGTCATTAAATAGGTTTTTATTTTTTTATTTTTTGTAGAGGTTTTTCCGATAGGGCGTGTGTGCTCGCCAGACAGACAGAGAGAGACAGAGAGACAGAAAGTGAGAAATCACCCCCCAGGGGGGATAGCCACGCCACAATCCCTTCTCCTCCATTCTCCTCTCGGGATCTTGGGCACGCACACACATGTGCCTGGCATGAGTTTTAAGCCACCGGGTCCGGGATGTGAACCACGGTCAACTACGTGGGAGTCCAGCGACATAGCCATTACGCTAACTGCTGGTCCCTTAAATAGGTATTTTTAAATATATTTTTTTAATTTCAAGAAAAGCAGATTTAGCTTTAATAAATCAAAGAAATGGGACCAGCAGTTAGCATAATGGCTATGTTGCTGGACTCCCACGTAATCTACCGCAGTTCGAGTCCCGGACCTGGTGGCTTAATCTCACGTCGGGCGCATGTGTGCACGTGCCCAAGATCCCGAGAGGAGAATGGAGGAGAAGGGATTGTGGCGTGGCCATCCCCTCTGGGGGGTGATTTCTCTCTTTCTGTCTTTCTGTCTCTCTCTGTCTGGTGAGCGCACGTGCCCTATCTCAAAAACCTCTACAAAAAAAGAGATAAATAAATAAATAAATAAATAAATCAAAGAAATGCTAATAAACTTTGCTTAAAAGTTAAAGCCAGGAAACAGGTTAGAATTCTGTTCAAATAGTAGGTCCATGAACCTTTCATCAGCTCAAGACAGGACAAAAATCATTAAAAATAGAATACAAAGCCTAGAAGATAATCAGCAATGTTTTAGTCAAAAGTCATAAAATTCTATTTCACAGTTCAGTCTCATGTACGTAATCTATCTTCTCCTGTGGTCCCATCTTTCTGATTACATTCTGGGATATAATATTCAACTCCAGACTTGTTCCTACAATTAAGTTGGCTATTTCTTAGTTTTTGAACTCTTATTTCTGTGAATCTGTATTTAATTTTCCTGGTATAGCACTACCTTCAGAACTTCTTGGAGAGCTGGTCTGGTGTTGGTAAATTCTTTCAGATTTTTTTTTTTTGAGAGGTTTTTTTTTTTTGCTATAGGGCGTGTGCACTCGCGAGACAGACAGAGAGAGACAGAGAGACAGAAAGCAGGAAATCACCCCCCAGGGGGGATGGCCACGCCACAATCCCTTCTCCTCCATTCTCCTCTCGGGATCTTGGGCACACACGCACACGCGACTGGCATGAGTTTTAAGCCACCAGGTCCGGAATGCGAATCGCAGTCTAACATGAGGGAGTCCAGTGACATAGCCATTACGCTAACTGCTGGTCCCACCCGGTGTGAGTTTAAGCCACCAGGTCCGGGACTCAAACCACAGTCAACTACGTGGGAGTCCAGTGACATAGCAATTACACTAACGGCTGGTCCCTATTCCTTCAGATTTGTTCATCAGATAATGTTCTTGTCTTTTCTTCCCATATAGAGGATAATCTTGCTGGGTACAATATTCTTGGTTGAAATTGCTTTTCTCTTAGCACTTGGAATATATTTTCCCATTCTGTCCTTGCTCGCTTTGTTTCTGATGAAAGGTCCACTATTAGCCTGATGGGATATACTTTCTAGGTAACTTGACATTTCTCTCTTGCCAGTCTTAGTATCTTGTCTTTGTCTGTGGTTTTGGTCAAACTGGCTATAATGAGTCTTGAAGAAGATCTTCTTGGGTTGATTCTATTTGGGGTTTTTGTATTTCTTGGGACTGGATCTTTGACTGCCTCTCTAGGTTTGAAAAGTTTTCTTGCAGGATTTTATGGAATAGATTATCAATGCCCTTATGAGTCTCTTCATCTTCTGGGATACCAGTTATCCAGATGTTTGATGGTATCTAGTATTTCTCGTGTATTATTCTCATTTTTTTTAGTTATTTTCTCAGTCTTCATGGTGGATTTTTCTAGACCAGTGATTCTATCTTCTACATCTGAGATTTGATTTTCTGTATGACCTAGTTAGTCTGCTTTTAATACTCTCAAGGTAGGTTTTGACTTCCTGTATCAGTCTTCATCTCTAACAGTCCCATTTTATTCTTTTTTATAGTGTGTATTTCCTCTTTTAGATCTTGCAAGAATTTCCTCACCTCCTAGAACTTGTCAGCTTTTTTCTCCTTCCTCTTCTGCAGTTAATTATCTCTCTTCTCTTGCATCTCTGTTAGCTTTGTCACTATGAATATTCTAAATTCTTTATCTGATATTTCCGTGAGTTTCATTATACTGAGGATGAAAAGGAGTTATTTTTTTCCCTTGGGGAAGAGATATTTTCTTGTTTTCCTATATTTCTTGTGATCTTGTGGTGATTTATGGTCATCTGATGGATGATGTATTTCTTCCTAATTCTTGAAGTTCAGTCTGAACATTCAGAGGTGTGCAGGAGGAGGTGATCCTCATTCTCTCTTCCATTCGTTTTTTTCACCCTTTCTGCATCAGATTTAGTAGAAATTGAGGAATATTCTGACCCTAATTGTATTTAGATGTTTGGATCCTGTTCACTTGTACCTGTCTAGATACTCAGTATGTGGAGCCTGAGCAGTCAAGGAATAAAGATAAAGAAAAAAGGAAAATAATTAGAAAAGAGAAAATAAAAAAAGAATAAAAAAGATAATAAAAACTTCATATTTTAATTTTCAAAAGCAAAAAATGAAAACTGAGAAGCCCACACACACAAAGCAGTATTTCCCAGCTCAAGTTCAGTAGCCATCTCAAGTTGGGCCTGGGTTTGTGCTTCTTCTAAATGGGATGGGAAAAAGCACAAAATAGCACAATAAAGGAGCAGTTTGAGAGTCCAGAGAATACTCTACCTTAAAAATAATATTAAAAAAAATTAAAAAGCACAGGGAGACACCGAGAGACAGAGAGGTGGAGAGAAGGAGACAGAGGTAGCCCTATCTACTAGAAATGAATCTGGAGGGAGAAGTCTCAGCAGAAAATCTTATTTTTAGCTCCTGAAAGTAATATTTCACAGCTCAAGTTCAGTAGCCATCTCAGCATGGACCTGAGTTTGTGCTTTCCCCACTAGAAATGAATCTAGAGGGAGAAGTCTCAGCAGAAAATCTTCATTTTTAGTCAACCAAAGCAATACTTCTCAGCTCAAGTTCAGGAGGCATCTCAGGATGGGACTGGGTTTATGCTTTTTTCGAATTCAGAGAATTTATCAAATGTATTATGTGGAGGTTTCATAGGTCAGAAAATTTAATGATGGCCTGGTGCTTTCTGTCTTAAGTGAATGGTGCTATAAATATAAGGAATACGGTTGTTAGAATAAGGAATACAGCTGTTAGAATATGATTAAAAGGAAGGTATGTTCAATGATGCACATATTTTCCTGGAGACTTTCAGATGCAGATATCTAGAAAGAAGTTAAATATATGCATTCCAGAGAGTGTATTTAGGTATTTATTTGGGGAGGGAAGAATTTATTTTCACTTTACATGATTCGGAAAGATTTAAAATAACAAGTGGCTATCCTCTTCATCTTCTCACTTTTCTAAATTATTAGTCAGGATAGGTTATGCGATGCTGCAGTGCCAGGCAATGATGAAGCTCTATTTTTGTGTTCATGTACGTGCTGATACAGAACAGGAAGTACTTCTCCACCTTGAAAAGGTGCCTTTCATAGCCATAGGGCTGTCACAAGGCAACCCACTTCTTTCTCTCCTCCAGCTCACCAGGATTCTGTGCACATAAACACGTGCTCTGTGTATTTCAGGCCAACAGTGCTGTGCAGGGGATTCTAATTGCAGTGGGTGAGAGACTTTCAGCTCTGCAGTCTGATACCCTGTGGAGCGTATCACAGAGACTGAGTCTTCCTCTTATACTTTGAATGTAAGAAGAGGCTGTGCTACACTCCCCACTAAACCATTATTGTTGCCGACGAAATGGAAAATGAGAGACTACAGCTGACACTTCACCTGCCAAGTAAACACATGCTCTCACTTTTCAGCTTTCACAAGGAACTCCTTATTTTGGTTACATATAAATCCTCCATTAGCCTGTGCCCGTGTACAGGACACAGATTTAGCTCAAGCCCTGAGGGAGTCCTATTTCTTTCCCTGCTATGTATTTCAAAGGAGTTTGTGTGAGATGAGTATTATTTCTTAAATCTCTGAAAAACCAAAATATTATTTGATATAAGGCTAATTAAATTCAATTTCCTTAAAAACGATTCAGATTTTCTACTTACTCTTGATTTTCATGCAATATGTCTATTTCACCACATTGCCAAACCTATTAAGGTTGCTCATAACATTTCTTTATCATCCTTTCATTCTCCAAGCTCTCTAGTTGTATTACTTCTTCGATTTATAATATAGTTAATTGTGTTTTTTCCCCTCATTTTCCCCATCTGTTTCAACAGATATTTCTCAATCTTATAAAGAAACAACATTAGTATATTTGATTTTCTCTACTGTTTTTATGATTGTTTTTCTTCCCTTCCCTGCCTTTACTTTTATTACTTCCTCCTTTATAGCAATTATAAGTTTAATTTGCTCTATTGTTTTCCAGTTTCTTTATTTGGAAATGAACATTTGTTTTCTAACTTTTCCTTTTTTTCTAGTATAAACATTTAAATTTCCCTTTCTTTTGCCTTACTTGCATACAATAACTTGTGACATATTATGCTTTTTGTTATCATTCATTAAAGTTATTTGTAATTGTCCTAGTAGCATTTTTGGTCCATAATTTCATTCATGTATGTTTTTATTATATTTTGTTTTTCCTCTAGAAATCGTGTTGCTAATTTCTAGGTTAATGCTGCTGTGTTCAGAAATATAACTTTGTAAGATTTCAGTGTTTTGAAATTTATTGACATTTATGCTTTAGCTTAAGTTATATAATGGGAAATACACAAAGAACACCTGAAAACAAGATTAGTTTGCAGTTAATATTGCATTTTATAAATGTCGATCATGCTTAGAACTTCTGTTTTCTTATAATTTTTTTCTAACTTTTAAGCTCTAATAGAGAAAGGTTAAAACTTTCAACCCAAATCACCAATTGCTTTTTTCTTCTTTTAGTATTTTTTTTTTGCTTTATATACATGTGTGTATATGTATATGTATATGTGTGTGTGTGTGTGTGTGTATATATATAAAATATATAAGCTCTGTAATGATTAGGTTATACTGTCAAAGTAATCCTTTTATTAATGCCTCTTGGTACCTTTGGTTATTTCCTTTTGCTTGTGCTCTAGTTTCCCTGTAAATATTTCCATATATTTCTTCGACAGACTTTGCAAAATATATATCTCCTTCCTAGTATTTTCAATGTATCTAAGTGCTTATCTGTACAGTGCATCTCATGGAGGCATCATAGAGGTGGGCTTTTTTCTTTTAATCTATTCTGACATACTCTTGGCATTAGTTGACTCCTTTAGAGAAAGAATTATTTAACTGTATTTATTATTACTATTTGTTTTAAAATTTGACCAGAGAATGAGAGAGAGGGGAAGTGAGAAAGAAAGCCACCAGGTCCAGAACTTGAACCATGGTTGACCCTATGGGACTCCAGTGCCTTAACTACCACACCATCTGCCAGCCCTTTTGTTGACTTTATTCAACTTACACTAAATGTGATTTGTTTTTCATTGGACTTAAGTTTCCTACCTTCCTATTATTTTCTATTTGGCATGACATGTTATAAAACTTTTTTTTTTCTTTTGGTTTAAACTATTTATTTTTATTTTTATTTTTATTTATTTATTTATTTATTTATTTATTTTTTTGGAGAGGTTTTTTCACTATAGGGCGCGTGCGCTCGCCAGACAGACAGAGAGAGACATAGAGACAGAAAGCGAGAAATCACCCCCCAGGGGGGATGGTCACGCCGCAATCCCTTCTCCTCCATTCTCCTCTCGGGATCTTGGGCACGCACGCACACACGCCCGGCGTGAGTTGTAAGCCACCGGGTCCGAGACGCGAACCGCGGTCGACTACGTGGGAGTCCAGCGACATAGCCATTATGCTAACTGCTGGTTCCCATAAACTATTTATTTTTTTAAATAGTAAGTATCAGAAGCAAATTTCTGATCCTTAAAATTCAGTTATTTATAATATAATCATGAGTGATTGATTGACTTTCCCTGAACTTAAATATAAATTTTTCTTTCCTATGATGATTTAGAAGGACTATCTTCAAAGCAATATAAACAATATATAGCCATTTTCTAACCAACCAAGTTTTATGTGTTGCATAATAAGCCACCTAACATCTTCCAGCTAGAAAAACAGTAACTGTGAATAAAGATAATACAAAATGAATTAGAGCCCAATAAAAATTTGCTTTGGGGGAGGGAACACCACAATTCTACTCAATTAAGAAAAACATTTTTATAGACCAGAGTTTATTAATTTTAAACACCTATCATGTCATGAATTCACAGGGCAGAGGTTCCAGAAGCTCAGTCTCCTTTCCGCTTTTTCTAACAAAGTGTGCTTCTCTGGGTGGAGCAGGTTGGCACTCCAGTTAAACCCAGGTACCTTTCTCTTTGGATTTTTTTTTTTTTCCTGGTCATTTTCTTTCACACATTTTAGGAAGCTATCTCTGCTCTTAGAATGCTTAATATGCTCAATACGCACATTAATTCTCTTGGCAAGAATCTTGCTTTAACTTGTTTGTTCACAACAATGCCAACAGGATGCTGGGTAACATTGTAGACTCTTCTAGTTTTGCCATGGTAACATTTGTGGGGCATTTCTTTTTGAATAGTACCCATTCCCTTGATGTCTACAATATCACCTTTCTTTAAGATTCCCATTTATGTTGCCAAAGGAACCACTCCATGTTTTCTAAAAGGCCTAGGGAACATATATCGGGTGCCTCTCTTCTCCCTTTGCATGTATTATAGTTCCAAGTTTAACTTCCCACTAATTGATTCCGTAACATCCTTTCTCCAATAATATCATGCAACTCTTTAATGTTCTGATAACAAACACACATTTCCTATACTGTGGTTGGGTCTGGAGTAAGTAAAAAATGTATGTAAATAAACTCATAAAAATTTTTTTGGAGAGGTTTTTGCTATAGGGCACGTGCGCTCGCTAGACAGACAGAGAGAGAGACATAGAGACAGAAAGCGGGAAATCACCCCCCAGGGGGGATGGCCACGCTGCAATCCCTTCTCCTCCATTCTCCTCTTGGGATCTTGGGCACACACGCACACACGCCCGGCATGAGTTTAAGCTACCAGGCCCGGGACTCGAACTGCAGTCAACTATGTGGGAGTCCAGCGACACAGCCATTTTGCTAACTGCTGGCCCCAAAATTATTCATTTGTTTTTCATTTTTTGGAGAGGTTTTTTGCTATAGGGCTCGTGTGCTTGCCAGAAAGACAGAGGGAGACAGAGAGATAGAAAGCGAGAAATCAATCCCCAGGAGGGATGGCCTTGCAGCAATCCCTTCTGCTCCATACTCCTCTTGGGATCTTGGGCCAGTGTGAGTTTAAGCCACCAGGTCCGGGACTTGAAATGCAGTTGACTACATGGGAGTCCAATGACATAGCCATTACACCAACTGCTGGTCCTAAATAGTTTTTTTTTTTTTTTTTTTTTTTTTTTTTGAGAGGTTTTTGCTATAGGGCTCATACACTCACCAGAAAGACAGAGAGAGACAGAGATAGAAAGCAAGAAATCACCCCCCCCCCAGGGGGGCATGGCCATGCCGCAATCTCTTCTCCATTCTCCTCTCGGGATCCTGGGCATGCATGTACACACACTCGGTGTGAGTTTAAGCCACCAGGTCTGGGATGTGAACCACCATCGACTACATGGGAGTCCAGTGATATAGTTATTACGCCATCTGCTGGTCCCAAATTAATGGATTTTTTAAATAAAATAAAAATAAAAATTGTATTTCAAGCCTATTACTCAAGTGAATAAGACTGACATAAATATGTTTAAGAGTTGATAAATATTAAATAATTGCTAATTCTATGGTTCACATAGACATTGCTGTATCTCATGGTCTACATGTGTAATTCATTGGCAAAAGAGAAATAGCTATACTTAGGAATATACACACACACACACATATGTAATACTATATGTAAATAAAGCTATATTGGGGATTATATATAATACATATATTATAGATATATTATCTATCTATATTATGCTACAATATACACATGTATACATATATAATTCTCTATTTTTTTCTCTTGCTTTTTAAAACTCCCTCTCCACATACTAAAATCCTACTTACACATATATTACTATTTTGTGACTGAATTTCTTCCCAATGTATAATTATCTGAAGCTTTCACAAAAACACCTGAAAGAGAATCACCTCGTGTGATTTTATAAGGCTGCTCTTTTGCTTCTTTGTTTAAAGATGGGATACACAGGAAAACAAAACAGTTAAAGACATTTTAAATATTTTGCTTAAATGTTAAAAGACAAATCTAAAATTCTGCAATGAGAGACGCAAATTATGAAGAGTTAATAACAAATGCAGAGATCTTCTATATTAATAAAAAGATAAACAATATATCAAAAATTAGAAATATATATGAAAAATTAACAAAAAAATAAATAAATAAATAAATAAATAGAGACAGGACCTTGCTATGTTGCCCAGGCTAGCCTAGAATTTACATAGGTCCATATTTTTGCATGGCAAAAACCTATAGATCTCTACTTAGGTATAAAGGTGGACTCTACATCCTGCTTCACTCATTTACTACAGGAGCCACTTGAGTTTGCTGAAAAGACTATGGAGTTGACTAAAGCATATTGGACTTCACTAAAGCATATAATCAATATATTGTTATAATTATAAGGTTACAAAATAAACTGAATGTTTAGATAGAACCTTAAATAATTACGGCAAGTTTCTCAGTTTGACTATAATAAATTTGCCCAACTGAAATTAGGTTCTGTGAAAATTATATGAAATTAGGTTCATGCAAATTATACTCTTAAGAGAATAACTAATTACATGGCATTCTAGTTTATTCATTTCCGATGGAGATTGCACAAATTTCCACATCATTCTCTAGGTTAACTATCCTTGGAAACCAAAATAAGAATCTAAAGTTTGTGTAGGAAATGGAAGGAGAAAGAGTATAATTATTTACAGTAATCCACGAGTCAGAAAATTTGTCTATACACCATTTATACACACAATGAAATACATAAATATACATACAATGAAATAATAATTAGAAGGAATAAACTATATAGTCAACGACATGGAAAAATCTCAAAAGAATTATGCTGGGTGAAAGAAGTTAGAAAATGTTATCTAAATAATATGATGGCATGCGTATAAAATGCTAAAAAACACAAAATAGTCCATCATGAGAGAAAGAGAATCAATTGCTTGAGCATAGGGAGTGAAAGTGGAGATGTGATGAGGAGGCTGAACAGGAGGCATTACCAAGGGGCATGAGGACATTTGGGGGGAATTTTAGGAGTAACGGTATTTTTATTATCTTTATTATGATGCTGGTTTCATGGATATGTAAATATGTCCAAATTTGCCAAACTGTACATTTTAAATAGGAATAACTTTTTGTATTGTAATTATACATTAATAAAGTCAAATTAATTAACCAAAGTCTCAGAATCAATGAATTAAACTATTTGATCAGATACTACTAGTGAACCGAAATAATTTTTTTGCCTAATGTACAGCAAGGCCAGAAAAATAAGAGAAGGAAAAGAAGGCTCTATTGGAAGGTACTGAGCAAAGAGGACAGGAAATAATTCTTAAATTAGCTTTCCTTAACACAAAAAATGTAGAGATATTTTTGGAGAGGATTGTTTCCCACCCAAAACCCCAACAGATCTGATATGCAGATGAAGTACTGAAATTCATGTACTTCCTAGGGGTTGACCAGAGTCATGACTCCACTGACTCCCTGCTTGTAGCTGGAACCAGTCTTAGCACACTCAGCTCTCTCTAGTGAGGTGTCCTGCAGACAAACTTCCACTATAAAGCTAATAATAGGTCTGTCTTAGGCCAACCTCCATTAAAAAAACAAACAAACAAACAAACAAAAAAACACATGGGGGCTGAATAATCCTGTGATGTACTGTTCTAAGTAATATCGGAGGGCCTGTCTGTCTCTTTTCTTTTTTTTCTCTCTTCCCTTTCTTTTAAAACTTTTCAGATTTTACCAGAGGAAAAGAGAGAGAGAAAGTGAGAAAGTACTCCACCCCTATGGGGAATGTTCACCCCCCAATCCTTTCTCCATTTCTCCTTCTTTTGAGATTATGGGCACACATGTATATGTGACTGGCGTGTTTTTCAAGCCACCAGATTCAGGATTCAAACTGTGTAGTCAGTTATGTGAGATCAACCCCCTGAACCATCACACTGGCTGGCGATGGTAGGTATTTCTTATAAGAGCAATTAGGGCTAGCAACACAGGTTAAAGCTAGGCTAGCAAAGCAGGTTAAAGTTCAGAGGGAAAATAAATCATTCTTCTGTATATCTATCCAAATTGGCTCCTCAGATTCAGTATGAAATGCACGTTAGTTCTATTACACAACACTTCCTCCTATTTGTTCAAAATGAGCAAGTGGTGCTGTGTCATACCAAACGGCCTCCTGATGTGAACTGTGTTACTCAGTTTCTAACAATACCTCACCCAGGCTTTCAGACGACATTACGTGGCCAGTTGTAAAGACTGGAAACACGCACTCAAGTCTGTTAGTTTCTCCCTGAGAGAATGCTGATGAAGCAATATGAAAGAATTGTTCCTAATTCTTCAAATCTCCACACATATTTCAACCCTTCCATTGGTACAATATTAAAACTTATCTTGTAAGATTAAATCTCAGATGTGTTTATATTGTAAAAATAAGTTATTGTTTTGGAGTTGGGGACATTCTCTTTTTAGAACCAATGCTTTCACAAAATGTTTCTAACCTTGAAAATGATTAATACCTTCCCTTTTATTGATGGAACATAAATTTATGGTGAGAGGGCCCACAAGATCTGGTGGCATCCTTGGAGATTAACAGCCCTTCTTCTCCTTGCAATTTGACTCAAATCGTTATCATCATTTTTCTACTTTCATGCTTAAATTCCAAACCTTATTACAAATGAGCTCATGGATCTTGCCTATGCCTCAGAGTTCACATTTTTCAAAGTAAATTTCGTCTTTTCCCCAAATTTCCTCTTCTTTTCAATGTTCCTAATTCTTTTAAAGAGGTGTATCTTGTTAGAATCCACAGTATAGTTAATGGTTTCTCTTCCTTTCTATATTCAATTAGTATACATGTATGTATTTTACTATCTAGTGTATTTCTTATTCCATTGTCCATTACAGCTGCAATTTCTGCATATCACACTATTGGATTTAAAACCTAGAATACTCCAGTAGCTGTCTAACTGTTGAACACCATCTTTCCTAGATAAAAATTGCCATTCAAACCAAATAGTTAATGGCCAGATTAATATTACAGAAAAGATTTCATACACTGATGGACAATTTTAATGCATTTTTCTCCATTAAGTATATATAAAGAATTCAGAACTGTGTGCAAGGCAAATAGTAACTGATATTTTAATGTTTGCTATTATGAGCCTTAATATTGCTAATATTTAGTTAAATGTATTGCAAATGTCTTCTTGCATTTTGTGATCTTTTTGAAGGAATAAGAATTGTATACTTCAATGTAGTTGATTTTTTTCCATTAAAATAATTCTAACCTTGGTATTCTAAACTCTTTATTATATGGTACTGTCCTTCATTTCTAAATATACCTCATGTATTTCTTCACAGACCAATTATTACAAGAAATCTTCATTAGTTTAAGTGTCCTTAGCTTATCTCAACTTTCTAAACTCCATGATTCTTCTCACATTTTCTCTTGCATTTCATTATCTTTCTTTGACTCTGCATAATAAAATTCTATTGGGTCCTTGGAAAAGTCATGATATATTTTTCTATGCAAAAATGCATCATGACTTTTCAGATGATCCAATACTTCTTAAAAATTTGATTCAGGGATGAGTAGATGTTGTAATGGTTACATTGCTGGACTCCCACATAGTCGACCATGGTTCAAGTTCAAGACCTGGAGGCTTAAAACTCATGCCAGGTGCATGTGTGTACATGCCCAAAATCCCGAGAGAAGAATGAAGGAGAAGGTATTGTGGCATAGCCATCCCCCCTGGGGGTGATTTCTCACTTTCTGTCTCTCTGTCTCTCTGATGAGCATATGTTTCCTATAGCAAAACAAAAACAAAAACACAACAAAAAAAACTCTCAAAAAAACCCCCGCATATTGGAAAACACTTACTTTTGTTTATAGACAAATATCACACTTGATTGGATGTTTCTTTTAGAGTTAAAATGAGAAAAGTGGAACAGAAAATTTGACATCAAAGAAATACAGGCATACTTGATGCATATTATTCTAGAGGTAATCACTTTATTGAAAAGTTTGCTTTTGACTGGTACTCATTACTCTGTTATTTCACACATTGTTATCTGACCAACACATATTTATTGCTCTACGAAACTGAGCAATCAACTCGGACAGCTTAAAAAGTTTGTCTTCTATTATGTACCAGAAATTCAGCAAAATACGCATTACTTTTCCCACATGCCAATGACCTCTATAAACTCGAAATAGTAACCTTCCATTTTAATGACAACTGAGCTGTCTAAAGCATACACATTTGATGTAAAATTATGGACTCACAACAGGAAACCAAAGATATGGATTACAGAAATTTCTGTGACAGGATAATTAAGTGTACAAATTAGAATGATTATAATTTATCTCAAATACTAGCACTAACACATCATTTACAATTGTTCACTTAAAGAAAAGGATCAGTAAACCTTATAAAAATATCTTCAGCAAATGTAACTCTAGAATTACTAATAAGGAATAGGGTTTCACAAATAAATCATTTAGTATTAAAATTATGTGTTAGAGATGAAAAAGGAATGTGAAAGCATATCAATTAGGGTCATCAATCTCTTGGAGAGGACAGGTAGTATTAAAAATGATTAGTGAACAAAAATATGGGTTTAAATTGTATGTGGCCACTTTCTTTGAGACTTTAGGCAAATGACAACTATTATGCAGTTTTGTTTCTTAAGTAGGAAAAAATAATTTAAAATATCACTCCTACCTACATATCAATATTGTGATAAACATTAAACTCCCAGAATATGTTTAAATGTTTCAAAGTATTACATAAATACATGACATTATAATTTATCCTCTGAAAAATTAGTGAATTTATTCAAACTTATTGATCCAAGAATCAACTATACTTTTAACAATATCAATGAAAAGAGACAACTTGTACAATTTTTTTTTTCCTTTCTGTGCAGAAGGTGGTGCAGAGGTTAAGCAATGGATTCCCACATGGCTGACTTCAGTTCAAATTCCAGCCCCAGCAGCTTGAAAAATCACAGTAGACATGTGTGTGTTTGTGCCCAGAATCCTGAGAGGAGAGTAAAGGAGAAGGGACTGTGGTGTGACCATTCCCCCCTAGGGGATGATTTCTCACTTTCTCTCCACTCTCTCTGTGTCTCTCCAGTGAGCACATACACCCTATTGCAAAAACGAAGAAAAAAATTGCCAATTACCTTTTTTTTTCTTTTTTTAAGAGGTTTTGCTATAGAGCACATGTGCTTGCCAGAAAGACAGCGAGAGATAGAGAGACAGAAAGCCAGAAAGTGAGAAATTGCCCCCGGAGGGGATGGCCATGCCGCAATTCCTTCTTCTCCATTTTCCTCTCGGGATCTTGGGCATGCATGCACATGCACCCAGCGTGAGTTTAAGCCACTGGGTCTGGGATTCAAACCATGGTTGTCTACATGGGAGTCCAGCAACATAGCCATCACACCAACTGCTGATCCTGTGATTCTTGATTTTTAGTTTTTGTTTTTGGTTTCTCTTCGAACTTTAAAGATGTCATCTCATTCCATTTCTTCCCTGCTTTTATTATGGTAATAGTTACAATTTATTGTGGTTTTGTTTTCTTTTTCTTTTTGAAGATAAAGTATATTCTTTCTCTAGCTACCTTAACCATTTTATATTTGTCTTTTATTTTCAGCTGTTTGGCTAATGTGTGTTTCGGTCTGATTTTCCTTTTGATTTTGGAAATCAAATGGGCAGAATATTAGAATTATTAATTTTCTTCTGGTCTCTCTTAAGATGTCAACAAGAATAGTGATAACATATTTGAATTTACATTTTTAATATTTTCTGACACATAAGAATATCTGAATGAATAGTTCTGATTACCATATCATCTAAAAATCAGATAGTAAATTTAACATTATAAAAACAGATCAACGAAATACATTCATTAGCTTTCTTCTTTCTGCATGTGGACACTGCCAGAGAAGAATCAATGAAGTCCCTCTACCCATAGACCTCATGTCTAGGTTGGAGTCTCCCAAAGAGCCGGAACAGCTGCAGAAACTTTTTATTGGAGTGTTGAGCTTTGAAACAACTGATGAGATCTAAAAGGAGAGATAGACTGCAACACACTATTTGCTGGAGACCTCGATACCCCACTATCTCCTCTGGATAGACCATTTAGACAAAAAGTAAGTAAAGAGATAAAGAATCTAAATGATACCATAAATCAGTAGGACTTAACAGACATCTGTTGAACTTTCCACCTAAAAACCACAAGATACACTTTTTTTTCACCCCCACATGAAACCTTTTTGAAGATTGACCACATGATAGGGCACAAAGCAAGCCTCTACAGATTCAAAGGCATAGAAACTATATTCGTCATCTTCTCAAACCGTGATGGAATTAAACTTGATTTTAATTTCAAGAAAAATCCTCAACAATACACAAATACATGGAAACTAAATAACCTACTCCTGAATGACTTCACAACTAGTGAAGAAATAAAGACTGAAATTAAAACAAACAAACATGGAAGCCAATGACAATGAGGACATGAGTTTCCATAATCTTTGGGACACTGCAAAAGAAGTCATCAGAGGGAAGTTCATAGCAATTAGTGCACATAAGAGGAAGATGGAAAGAAGGTGAATGGACCAACTAACATTGTGCCTCAGAGAATTGGAAAACCAACAGTAAAAAAATCCAGTCTCCAGGACAAAAGAAATAATAAAGATCTGAAGAGAAATAAATGAAAAGCAAAATATACGAACTATACAGAAAATAAATGGAAGTAAAAGCTGGCTCTTTGAAAATTTAAACAAAATCAATACATCACTAGCGACACTTATTAAGAAGAGAAAGGAACCAGGTAAATAAAATTTGCAGTGAAGCAGTCAATATAACAACAGACATAACAGAAATACAAAGTATCATTTAAGGATACTATGAACAACTATACACCAACAAACAAGAAAACTTGATGAGATGGACAAATACCTGGACACATATAATCGACCAAGGTTGAGTCAGGAGGATGTAGAAAGGCCCTATTCAAAGGCCCATAACAAGTCAGGAGATTGGGTCAGTAATAAATAAACTCCCAACAAAGAAAAGTCCTGGTCCTGATGGCTTCACCTCTTAATTCTACAAAACTTTTAAAGAAGAGTTAACCTCAATTCTGCTCAAGTTATTTATAAAGATCCAAAAGGGTGGAACTTTCCCAAATTAATTCTATGAAGCCTCCATCACCCTTATCCTTAAAACAGATAAGGACAGGACAAGGAAGAAAAACTATAACCCAATATCTCTGACGACTATAGATGCAAAATTTCTCAACAAGACACTAGCAAATCGCATCTAACAATATATAAAAAAGATTATACATCACGACCAGGGATGCTTTATTCTAGGGATGCAAAGTTGGTTCAATAGATGTAAAGCCATAAATGTAGTACACCATATTAACAGAAAGATAGATACCATATGATCCTATCAATTAATGCAGAAAAAGCATTTGATAAGATACAACATCCCTTCGTGATCAAGACTTTCAGCAGAATCAACATAGAAGGGTAATTTCTCAACACAATAAAAGCTATCTATGTAAAATCCATAGCTAACATCATCCTGAAGGGGAAAAGCTGAAAGCCAAAAACTGGTACAAGACAAGGATGCCCACTTTCTTCACTCCTTTTTAGCATAGTACTGGAAGTCCTTCCCAACACAATCAGAAAAGAGAATAACATGAGTTATTCAAACATGAAAAGAAGAGGTGAAACTATCTCTGTAGATGACATGACTGTATACATAGAAGACAAAATGGTGTCCATAAAAAAAAAATATCCTGGAAGCAATACATGAAGACAGTGAAGTTGCAGGATAGAAAATCAACATACAGAAATCTGTACCATTTCTAAATATGAATAGCAGGCAGACTGAGCTAGAACTGAAAAGAGTAATCCCATTTACCATAGCCACAAACAGTATAAGATACCTAGGAATAAATCTAAACGAAGACGTTAAAGACCTCCGTAAGGAAAACTATGAGAAGCAAAAGAAAGAAATTGAAAATGATACAAAAACATGGATGGACATCTCATGTTCTTGGATAGAAAGAATTAATAAAATCAAAATAGCAATTTATAAAAATTAAACTACATGTTTAATGCAATTCTAATCAAAGTGCCAGAGACATTCTTCACAGATCTAGAAAAGACAATCATATAATTTGTCTGGAACCATAAAGACCCTGTATTCTCAAAGCAATCCTGTACAAAAAGAGTGAATTTGGCAGCATCTCACTCCCTGACCCAAAAATATGCTACAAAACTGTGGTAATGAAAACAGCATGGTATTGGCACAGAAACAGAGAATCAATGGAATAGAATAGAGGCCCCAGAAACAAACTCCCAAACATACAGCCAACTGATTTTTGACAAAGGGTACCAGTCAATCCTGTTGGAAAAGAAAACCTCTCTAGCAAATGGTGCTGGAAAAACTAGATATCCACCTGTGGAAAGATGAATCTGAACCCCTACATCTCACCATTGACAAAAATCAACTCAAAATGGATCAAATATCTAAATCTAAGACCTCAAACTATAAAACTGTTTCTGGAAAACACTGGGGAAACTCTGGGAGACTTTGGAGTAGGTAAAGAGTTCTTAAGCAAGACCCCCAAAGCACAGGAAATAATCCCCAAAATAAACAGGTGGGATTATATCAGATTAAGAAGTTTCTGCTTGGCAAAAGACACAGTAATTAGAGTGAATTGATAGCCTGCAGAATGGGGAAATACCTTTCTTAATTATGTGTCTTATAAGGGACTGATATTCAGAATACACAGGGAATTCAAGCAACTTTCCTGAAAAAAAGATGATCAACCCTATTACAAGATGGGAGAATGAGATGAAAACAAACAAACAAACAAATAAAAAACATTCTCTAAGGAAGATATACAAATAGCCAAAAGGCATATGAAAAAATGCTCAATATCCCTCATTTTAAGGGAGATGCAGATCAAAACCACAATGAGATACCACCTAACACCAATCAGAATGACTAAGATTAAAAAAAAAAATGATAAGTTCTGGCAGGGGTTGTGGTGAAAGGGGAACTCTCTTACACTGCTGTTGGGAATGTAAATTGGACCAGCCACTATGGAGAACAATATGGAGATTCCTCAAAATATACAAATAAAACTACCATATGACCCAGCAATCCCACTCCTTGGTTTCTACCCAAAGCACAGAAGAACCTTTAGTTGGAAACGTGCTTGCACATTGATGTTTATTGTGGCATTATTCACAATTGCTAACACATGGAATCAACCCAAATACCCACGAACTGATGAATGGATTTAAAAATGTGGCATATATAGGAGTACTACTCAGCCATAAAAAAAAAAAGACCCTGGCTTTTGACAGAAAGTGGATGAATATGGAAGATTTACTGCTGAGTGAAGGAAGCCAGGCTATGAAGGAGAGTTAATGTATGTCTCCACCTATTATATACTGTCTGTAGTCTATAGCCAAAACTGAATGACTAGAGAATATGGAAACATAATAAATGGTTATAAATACCAGATACCATGTGGGAAGGTGGTGGGTGAAGGAGTAGAGTCTGATGAAGGATATTAAGGAGAGAAATAGAGAGGCAAGGCATTTATGTGACAAATAAGTGGGTTATTATCTGTTGAGGATAACGTGTATAGTATTCTCAGCCGGATTGGTGAGAAATGTATACATGTTGGAATAGTCACTCTGCATGCTAAGTAACATATAATTGAATGTATAAAAGAAATTAAAATATATATATATAAAAAACCAGAGCAGCAAAAACCTAAAATCATCAGTATTCCTAATTAAACATTATAACACTTTAAGAGTGTCTAATACCACTAGTAGACAATGATTTCCGAAATATTAAAGACCTGACACTAAGAAAGAAAATGAATTAAGTGTTACAAATATTAGAAATATTAGAAAAATAGGGGCCAGCAGGTGGTGTGGTAGTTAAAAGCGCTGGACTCCCACATGGCTGACTGCTGCTCAAGTCCTGGACCTGCTGGCTTGCTTTCTAACTTTCTCTCTCTCTCTCTGTCTCTAACTCTGTCCACATCTGTCAAATTAAAATAAATAAATAACATTAAAATAAAATAATTCTTTAAAAAAAAGAAATACTAGAAAAATTTAGGTTATCATTTGTAAATGATACATCAAAGATGTATAATTAAATTTTTTATTTAAAAAAAAATTCCAAAGTATTGAATGGAAAGGTCATTAGAAACCAATTAAATAAGGAACCTACATGTATATGAAATGTATTATCAGTAGTTTTCCAAATTCTAAAAGTATTACAAATGGATTAACTTTTTTCAGATTTTTTTTTTTTTTCTATAGGGCATGTGTGCTTACCAGAGAGAGACAGAGCAAGGGAGAAAGTGATAAATCAGTCCTTGGAAGGCTGGCCACACTGCCATCCTTCTCCATACCTTGAGATTCTGGGCACGCATATACACATGCCCAGTGAGTTTATCAAGCTACCAGGCCCAGGATTCTACTTAGGCAGTGTGCCATGTGAAGTTCAGTCCCTTAACCACCGTGCAATCTGCCAGCCCAACGTCTTTGGTATATCTATAGGTATTTTTGTTTGCTTGTTTGTTTTGGTACAGGGCATGTGAGCTCACTGGAGAAACAGAGACAGAAAGTGAGAAATCACCCCAGAGGGGACGGCCATCTGCAATCTCTTCTCCTCCAGTCTCCTCTCAGAAATTTTGGCATGGATGCTATGCACTCGGCACAAATTTTAAGTCACTGGGGTCCAGGACTCCAACTGCAGTTGACTATGTGGGAATCCAGCAACGTAACCATTGTGCCATCTGCTGGTCCCAAGTAAATCGATAGGTTTTACAACTCATAAAACCTCAGCAAAGCCAACACTTTACACTATCAGAAAGGTAAATGAACAAAAACTAATGACAAAATATGTGTGTGTGTACACATATAAATATTAATGGTTATATAAATATTTATGCTGTTAAGCATGTCTTTTGTGTTAAAGTGATGAAAGTATGATTTTTATAAGCTACTGTAACTTAATTTTGCAATGTTTATGAGAATTGAACCATGAAAATCCATTTAGCCAGAAACTCCACTTCTAGTATTACTCTAAACACATGAGAAATATTTTCAAGGTTAAATGCGTATGAATAATGGATATCAACTTTCAACATTGATTATATTTAAAGTTTTTAAGTGATATTTTTAATTTTATTATGCACATTTAAGGTATACAACTTGTCATAAAATATATATATGTGTGTGTGTGTGTGTGTGTGTGTATATATATATAAGATCACTAGAGTGAAACCATATGTCCACTCTCTTATTACCCATTTTCCTCCACAGCAAGATCAGCTATAATCAACTCATTCAAAACCAGTCTGAGGAGCCAACAGATGGCATAGTGGTTACATTTCTGGACTCCCACATGGCTGACCACAGTTCAAATCCTGGACCTGGAGGTTTGAAAATCACACCGGTATGTGTATGTGAGTGACCAAGACCCCGGAAGGAGAATGTAGAAGAAAGGATCGTGGGGGCCATCCTACTTCAGGGAGGAGGTGTGTGTGTGTGTGTGTGGGGGGGGTGATTTCTCATTTTCCTTCTTGCTGTCTTTGTCTTTCCAGGGAGTGTACATACCCTAAGGAAAAAAACCTCTTTAAAAAAAAAAAAGGTTTGAATAAAACAGACTATTATTAACTATAATCCTCCTATGCTGTACATTAGACTTTTAAACGTTTCCATCGTACATATCTGCGACTTTGTATCCTTGAGTCTACATCTCACCATTTTCTCCACCCCAACACCAAACCTGGTAACCATTATTTTATTCTCTGTCTCTATATATTTGACATGATTTGTCTTTTTAGATTTAACATAAAAATGAAAGCTAGCTTTGTGTGTGTGTCTGTGTGTGTGTGTGCACGCGCGCGCGCCTGGTTTATTTATTTCAGCATAATGTTCTCCAGATCCATCTCTGTTGTGACAAATGGCAGGTCTCCAACTTTTTAAATTTTTTTTAGTTTCTTGCTATAGGGCCCATGAACTACCAGAGAGAAGTATTGAGAAATCATCCCCCCAGGGGTGATGACCATGCTACAATCCCTACTCTGCCATTCTCTTCTTAGGATTTTGGGCATGCATGTACATGTTCCTGGCAAGTTTTAAGCTACTGAGTCCAGGTCTTGAACTGCAGTCAAACATGTGAAAATCCAGCTTCTTTTTTTTTTTTTAGAAGTTTTTTGCTATAGGGCATGTGTGCTCACCAGAAAAACAGACAGAGAGAGACAGAGAGACAGAAAGCGAGAAATCACCCCCCATGGGGGATGGCCATGCCGCAATCCCTTCCCCTCCATTCTCCTCTCGGGATCTTGGGCACGCACGCACACGCGCCCGGCATGAGTTTTAAGCCACCGGGTCCAGGACGCGAACCGCGGTCGACTACGTGGGAGTCCAGTGACATAGCCATTACGCTAACTGCTGGTTCCCAGGATCTCCATCTTTTTAAAGGCTGAATAATATTCTATTGTTGGTAAATGTACACACACACACACACACATATCACCATTTCTTTATTCTTTGTTCATTTATAGACATATATGATATATATATATATATATATACACACACACACACACACACACACACACACATATATATATATATATACACACACATATATATAATATATATAGGCTTCATATCGTGGCTATTGTGAATAATGGTGTAATGAATAATGACAATGCAAATATCTTTACAAGATGGTTATTTCATTTTGGGGGCACATACCCAGAAAAGGGATTGCTGGGTCATATGTTAGTGCTATTTTCTTTTAACTTATTTTATATAGTCAATGAGTGTTCATCTCTTGGCTTGTAAAGTATATTTTCCCAACACAAATACATCTTACATCAGTTCAGCAGAGGATACTATACATTGTATCATAAACAAAAAACAATCCATTTCTGTGTCCCATAAATGTCTTTTCTCTGTTTTTATCATTGAAGAATATATATATATATATATATATATATATATATATATATATATGTGTGTGTGTGTGTGTGTATATATATATATATATATATATATATATATATATATATATATAAATAAAGTGGAGACATACGATGTCTCTCTTTCATAGCCTGGCTCGCTTAACTCAGCAGTAAATCACTCTGCATTAGTCCACTTTCTATCAAATGTCAGGATCTTGTTATTTTTTATGGCTGAGTAGTGCATGTGCCAAACTTTTTCAATTCATTCATCTCTTCATGGACATTTGCATTGGTTCCATGTCTTAGCAATTGTGAAAAATGCCACAATAAACATAGTTATGAAAGCACTTTTCTGCCTGAGAATTCTGCTATCCTTTGGGTAAATACTCAGGAGTGGAATTGTTGTATTGTATGGTAATTCTATTTGTAGATCTTTAAGAAACCTCCATATTGATCTCCACAGTGACTGGACTTATTTAGATTTCCACAAACAGTATCTTCTATGTACATAATCATGTCATCTGTAAATAGAAATAATTTCATCCCTTCTTTCCCTATTTGAATGCCTTTTATATTATTTTCCTTTCTGCTTGCATCAACTAGGACTTCTAGTACTATACTGAAAAGGAGTGGAGAAAGTGGACAGTCCAGTATCAGTTTTTAGTGGAAAAGTTTTCAGCTTTTCCCCATTCAGTATGATGTTAGCTATGGGTTTTTCATAAATAGCTTTTATTACATTGAGGAATGACCCTCCTTTGTCAATTTTTCCAAGATCTTAATCATAAAGGGATGTTGTATTTTATCAAATGCATTTTTTGCATTAATTGATATGATCGTGGTTTTTATCTATCTGTTAATATGGTGCATTATGTTTACAGTTTTACATAAGTTGAACCACCTTTGCACCCCTGGAATAAAGCCTTCCAGATCATGATGTATATTCCTTTTTATTTTGTTGATTACGATTTGCTATTATCTTGATAAGAATTTTTGCATACATATTCATCAGAGATATTGGTCTGTAGATTTCTTCCCTTGTTATAGCCTTGTCTGTTTTGGGGATGACAGTAATGGAGGCTTCATAAAATGAATTTGAGAGGGTTTCTCCCTTTTGGGTATTTAAAAATAACTTGAGTAGAATGGGAGTTAACTCTTCTTTAAAAGCTTTGTAGAATTCAGAAGTGAAGCCATAAGGACCAGGACTTTTTTTGTTGGGAGGTCAGTTATTACTGATTCAATCTCACTGCTTGTTATGGGTCTATTCAGGCTTTCTATGTCCTCCTGCTTCAACCTTGGTAGATTTTATGTATCCAGAAATTTTTCCATCTCATCCAGGTTTTGTTTGTTGGTGATTAGTTGTTCATAGCATCCTCTAATGATGTTTTGTATTTCTATTGTGTCTGTTGTAATATTGCCCATTTCATTGCAAATTAGATTTATCTGGTTCCTTTCTCTCTTGTTCTTAATTAGTCTAGTTAATGGTGTGTCAATCCTTTTTAGTTTCTTTAGACACTTCCATACTAGTTTCTATAATTGCTCCATCAATTTAGATTTCCACCCACAGTGTGTAAGGGCTCCCTTTTGTTCACAGCCTTGCCAGTACTTGCCATCTCTTGTCTTTTGCCAATAGGTATCCTAGCCAGTATTTCATAGTTTTTTATTTGCATTTCTCTGATGATTAATGATGCTGAGTACCTTTTATGTACTGATTGACCATTTTTATGCCATATTTGGAGAACTATCTACTCATTTGTCGATCTTTTGCTCTATATTTAAAACTTGGAAAGTATTTCTTATAGCATATTTAAGTAAGCAACTAACATAACATTGGCTCATTAAAACACACGTAAACACATAATTAAAAGCAAATTTATGAAAAACATTTGTAGATTCCTATCAGACAAATCACTACCTGAAAGATAAATGTCATGATTTAAAAACGGGACAAGGTTCTTCACAGTGATTCACAAAATAACTAAATATACAAAAGTTTATATGAATTTCAGCAATGAGATTTTATTTTTGTTCTCTTCTATGGCAATAACGTAATTTTATTTTTAATTAGATGCACAATTTAATGAAGGCATAGAAAACTATGCGCTGTCTTTCCAAGTTTCAGTGAGATTTCAAAGCTACATGATTGTTTTATTAGAGTTTTTGCAAACGGCATATAAAGATTCTAACAATGTGTTGTTGGATATAGCACTGTATGGGCCAGGTTTATGGCTCTGATTCTATCCTCATTAAAATCTTCCTGATAATTTCCTCAGGTTTAAAACTTTAGGTATCCAAGAACTTTTTCTTGGGTAAAATGCAATATTGAATACCATATTAACTTTCAAATATGAACTTGTACTAAAACCAGTAGCTCTAATAATGGCAGCCAAGGTGTTGGTCTGTGATATAGAATGATCTATACAATAACTTGTAATAGAACTGAAAACTTGATTATTTTACATTTTAGACTAATAGACTGAGATATCATGAGATAACCAGTTAAATATTCCTAGACCTCGTTTTAATAAAAACAGAAGCAAAGCCAACATCTCTATCTAATCTTGTTCTAGGAACAGCTTCTATGTAGCTATATTGGTTAGAATTAAATGAAAGCTCAAAATGTCAACAACCTCAATACCTAGAGCTTTGTGAACGTTTATGAGCACAGCTCAAAAAACAAGATTTGTATTTCATGAAAAACAATAATTATACTTGTGTCCTACAGATGAAGTATCCTCATAATTAACCTTCCAATTAGCCTCCCATCATCCCTTGTAAAGAATCACAATTATAACTGCTACAGCACTCTTTTTACCTAAAAAGAAAGAGAGAGCTTTACATATAACTGTAAAAAAAAAATCTTCAGGGAAATAGATTAGGATTGCTCAAACTTTAGAAGTTCAGCAGGTTGCCAAGACACAATACAGTGACAGTTAAAAGTGAATAAAAAATGTAAAATCACTTTAGAATCTACAATTTTCATGCTCTTTGGAAAACCTAAATGTGAAGATTCTAACAAACTCTTAGGTTCTATAATTAGCTGAGTTACTGCATTTCTGCAGTCTGCAATAAAAGAACAGAGGAAATTATGACAAATTAATGTATTTAGGCCCTAATTTGCATTTATTTATCATAACCGTAAACTTATCATGTAGAATGTCAACTTCATTATTCTATAAAATAAACCATCACATCTTGTTGAAATGTTACTTTAAAAATGACTGATAATTGAAGTTGCTTTTTGTTCATGAATTTCAGCATTCATGGTTCAGTGCAGCTAGGTGGCCATTTATTTTTCTAAGCTGCTGTTAGGTATCTGATACAAAGATTATAAGGACTACATATAATTATCTAAAGAATGCTTAACCTAAGGCATTAGATTCAATTTTATGTAACCTTGAAAGTAATCATAATTTAATTTATGCTAATATAACATTTGAAAAAAATAATTGTATTTTAACTGGAATTTTTACCGAGATAATTATAGATCAATGTGCAAAACCTGTATGCTTTTGCTTGGCTTTCACCAACAATAACAACTAAAATATTAGATTGTGCAACCACTATAATGAGATTAATGCAATCCAACGATATTACTTAGATTTTTCTAGTTATACTTGTATTTATGTAGCCATGTATATATATATTTATATCTACACAATTTTATTACATGCACAACTTTCTGCATACATCATTACAGTGTAGATACAGAACAGCTCTGTCATCACGTGTGTCTCTTAGGTTGATTTTGTGTAACATTATTCCTATTCCTTTAGTCAACTCCCAACTTACTCCACCTTTATCCTGAATCTGTAATTCATTTCTAAAATTTTGTATTTTGTCTTTTTAACGTTGACATCTTACATGCAATTAATATCACTCTTTACTCAATACAAATAAAACACAAATACAACTTTAAGTGAATGATCACTACACTACAGAAAAGCTTCCCTTCTGAAACTTTCTGACTCTGTGCACCCTTCCAAGTTTTAAAGAAAACTGTTGTTAATCATATGCTGCTAACACTGTGTTCTGTAGGCTGTGACCTCATGGGAAGCTCAGGTTTGAGTCCTTGGTACAACCTGAAGGCCAACCACAGTGGCATACACCTGTAATCCCAGTGACTTGTGACACCAAGGCAGGAAGATTGCAAGATTAAGACTGGCCTAGACAATTTAGTGGAACCCTTTCTAAAAGAGAGCTGTGTGTGGTAGGCATATAGTCCTAGCTTAGAACCTGAGGGAGGAGGATTTTGACAGCAAGATTTTATCCAAACAAACAAACAAAAATTTCTTCATGTAGCTTATTGTCCAAGTGACTCATCCAGAAGGCACACAGGGGAATCAGATAACATCAACTTTATACCTTTCAGAAAGCTGCCTGCTCCCAGTCTGATAGTTCTATAATAGGTACTATTAGATATTTCTGTCATCTAGCCTCACTAAAAGAACATGAGACAATGAATCAAGCTTGGTAGCACCATAACAGCTTTCCCCAAAGAAGAATAATTTATAAGTTAAAGGTGAACTACCTATTTCTCTTTTGTAGTTGTGTTAAATAGCATCGTTATACATGGCCTACCAAATTTAATAATATATAGCAACACATAACAAAAAATAAATACATTTAAATTGGAATTAATGGCTGGTGACATTATCTAGAAGTTTACTGAAAACTTCAGACATCTTTGTTTTGATAAAAATAAGACTTGATAATGATACCACTATAGCACTAGGTTGTCAAAATTTTGATTTGCTAAAAATATTTTAATGCTTTGGGTTTCACTGCTACCTTCTCTTTTTCCTGTTTCATATAATAGAAAGGATCCAAGGGTTACAAATAAAAAATAAATGTGTCATCTTTGTCCAAGGTTAACAGTCAGGATAAACTATATTAATATTAAACAATTTAAGAAAAGTGTAAAAATAGTAGTTTTCCTTTTATTCATATTTGGTAGTGAGGTATGGTGTATAATGTGGAGAATTGGAAGAAAGAAGGCCACAGGTCATAGGAGTCATGGAACCACGCTGTTTACTGCCCATGTGTCAATTGATTTTTGATTTCCTAGGGCACCACGATTCTTCTCTGAGGAGGAATTGAAAAATCTAGATCTAATAAGGTAGTGATATTGATTATAAAAGGAGTTGGCAGACTTACAAATGGCCAAATGCATATTTAAAAGCTCAACATCTCTCACCTTAAGGGAAACACAAATCAAAACCACAATGAGAAACACCTTAACTCTAGTCAGAATGGCTTTGATTAGGAAAATAAAGCGTAAGTATTGGCAAGGATGTGGTGAAAAGGGAATCCTCTTACTCTGCTGGTAGGAATGTAAACAGTTACAGCCGCAATGGAAAACAATTTAGAGGGTTCCTCAAAAACCTATGAATAGAACGGCTATATACCCCAATAATCCCACTCCTGAGTGTTTAACCCAAGGAAATGAAAATACTCAATCTAAAAGACACTTGCACATCCATGTTAATTGAAGCATTATTCACAATTGCTAAGACATGGAATCAATCTAAGTGCCCAAGACTAATGATTGGATTAAAAATGTGGTATATGTATACCATGAAATTTTACTCAGCCATAAGGAATAATGAGACCCTGTTATTTGATACAAAGTGGATGTATAGAAGATTTAATGTTAAACAAAGTAAGCCAGACTATGAAAGACAAACATTGTACTTCCCCACTTAGTATATATTGACTATCTGTCCTCTATGGCAGAAATAGAAAGATCTGAAGATATAATGGTAGAAAGGACAAGGGTAGATACCAGAGACTATAGGGGAGGAGGATGGATAGCAGAGGGTGGGTAGAAGGGGTTCATAAAAGAAAGACTTATTAGACATAAGAATGTAAAGTTCCCTGATGAAAATTAATTATATGGCATTATTCTTGATTTGATTTATTTTCTAGTTGAGAGGTTTTTGCTATAGGGTGCGTGTGCTTGCCAGAAAGACAGAGAGAGACAGAGAGACAGAAAGCAAGAAATCATCCCACGGGGGCACAGCCATGCCGCATTCTCTTCTCCTCTCAGGATCTTGGGCACTCACACACATGCGCCCGGCATGAGTTTTAGCCACTGGGTCTGGGACTCGAATCATGGTTGACTACATGGTAGTCCAGCGACATAGCCATTATGCCAACTGCTGCTCCCTTAATTTGATTTTCACATACTGCATGCATACTTTGAAATACCATAGTGTGCTATAGAGATGTACAGCAATTAAATGTGAATAAGAAAACATTATATTTGTTTAAAATTACATAAAGGCTTTTATCTTCTGGGGTAGTACAAGGTTTCAGAGAAGACAGATTACTTCGTGATGGTTAGAATACAGAGGGTAATTAAAGAGCATATTTCTTTTCACATCAATTTTCATTTTTGGCCACCAGGGATTTGTCTTATGTTTTATCAGAGTCACTGAGCTACTGGTTCTTCTTGAAAATAAGCACGTAAATAACTGGTGGTTATGTTGTCCAAAGGTGAAGCCTTTGGAAAGTGATTAAGCATCAGGATGGGCCTTCATGACTGAGTTCTGGTGAGTTTGTGAAGAGAGGGAATGAGGCAGACAGAGGCATGTCCTGTGCCTCTCATATTCCTGCCCTCTGCCATGATAGTCACCAAAATCATCGCATTGGGTGATTCTAACTTTTTAGTGTCTTTCTTTCTCATTCTAAACCTAATACAGCTCTTCTACTTTTTAACTTTTATTTTTCATATTATTTGCCTTTTTTTTCTCCAGATTTTTAATGATTACATTCAGATTAAATATTATGGGAGTCCAGCGACATAGCCATTACACCAACTGCTGGTCCCTTAGTCTTTTTTAATACAGTTTTTAAAAATTTTTTCATTGATTACACAGAATATATGGACAATTTTATTCTTTTATCTTCTAGTTCTGTACCGTATTCTTGTGATAAAAGTTATTCAACAAGTGGTTATATATCACTCTTATTCTTCTCTTATTTTTATCTCTTTACTTTTCCTTTTGCAAGACTTCTGCTTTCATTTCCTCTTCTAAAGAGTATCGTTAGTTTACATTTGACTCGTATGCTTTTTGATTTGCAATTGCTCACATTGTCTAATTATATCTTTTTATGGTCTCATTTTCTCATGTTAAAGATTAACTCCCTTCTGTTTTCTCTCAGAAAGTTAAAATAAAATAATAAGTGCATTCTGAAGTCATGTTCTGTTTCTTTCATTATTATTGTGCCATCTGAATTCCTATAGGATAGAGCACTGTCTATTTATATTTAAGAGGAACAAAAATGCAGATTAGAAATTGTTCTATATGGGACCAGCAATTGGCATATTGGTTACGTCACTGGACTCCTACGTAGTCAATCATGGTTCAAGTCCTGGACCGGGTGACTTAAAATTCATGCCGGGTACATGTGCATGCATGCCCAAAATCCCAATAAGAGAATGGAGGAGAAGGGATTGCAGTGTGGCCATGCCCCCTGGGAGGTGATTTCTCGCTTTCTGTCTCTCCCTCTCACCGATGAGTGCATGCGCCCTATAGCAAAAATCTCTCTTAAAAAAAAAAAAAAAAAGAAATTATTTTATACAGTACAGTCTTGGAGAGTAAATTAGTCAGTGAAGGATATTTCATTGTCAGACACCTACATATCTGCATCTGGAGATCTTTTCTGTGGAGCTACTTCGTTTCTTCAGGGTTGAATATTCTGTTCTAAGCATACATACATAATTGGTTATTGACAAGAATACAATAATAAGTGAGTGCTAGAGGAAGGGATCTTACCGTTCACTATGAAAAATTTTAAACTCCCTTCTTTTCAGCACGGGCTCTCACAATTTGACTTCTGGGTCCCGAGATTCTCTACTTACTATCTTGAATGAAGATTGGTCCAGAAATTTATATGAATCTCAATAAACAAAAGCTAATCAGGACCTAAAAGGATGCATGACTCCAAGAAGCAAGTTTTGTGAATCAATAGCTTTCTTCACTATTATTTTCTTCTTGTAAGCAAATTGCTTTTCATATGTAGAGGCTGGCAAGCCCAAGAATATTATTGTATATTTGCTGAAAAAAATACTTTAAACAAATGTAAATGAGGAAAATGAAGTCACTGTGACTAGACCTAAGAATTTTAGTTAAGGAAAATTAACCCTAAATGCTTAATGAAATATTCTAGCTAATTGGGGAATATCATTATCTATGAATAACACGATATCAGGTTATATCATATTAGATTTAAAACTCAAAGTCATACTAACTTCTTAAAAAAATTAATACCAGATTCTAAAAAAATTGACAAGACAAATACTTATCGCTTTCATTGGTCATTCAGGAACTCAGCTTTTTTCTTTCTTTTTTTTTTTTTTTTTCCCAGAGAGAGAGATTTCTGCTATAGGATGCATGTGTTTGCCAGAAACACGGAGAGAGACAGAGAGAAAGTGAGAAATCACACCTCCCCAAGGGGGGATGGCCATGCCACAATCCCTTATATTCTATTCTCCTCTTGGAAGTTTGGGCATGTTTGCACACATGTCTGATGTGAGTTTCAAGCAGCCGGGTTCAGGACTCAGACTGCAGTCAGCCACATGAGAGTCCAGAGCATTAACCACTATACCACCTGTTGGCCCCCAGACTTTTTAAAATATGGGTTCCACCCTATTTTAGGCCCTCAGAGGTCTTTGCATTCACACAGAAGATGGAGACAGAAAAGTGGGAAAAGCATATCACTTTTCTAACCATTTCAGCCAGAAAGTGACATAAATAATATCGACTCACATAAATTCATTCATGAGTTCTTAACCAGTCTGACTTTATAACTGTGCATATAGCTACTGATTTATGAATTTGTATGCTGGATGTACTGGACAACACAGTATCATACTCTTGATTTATTTTTACTGGTTTTATTTTTCATTGCAGGGGCAAATATTATCTCATACTTCTGATGTGGTTTCCTCTAATGGACTTCTGATATTGAGTGGTAAGGTGTTTGATAATACAACAATATATTTTAAGTGTTTAATAGTTATTTATATTTTTAAAATGTTTTTGCCATAGGGCATATGTACTTGCTGCAGAGACAGAGAGAGACAGTGAGAAGGAAAGTGAGAAATCACCCTTGAGGGAATGTCCATGCTACAATCCTTTCTCCTCCATTCTCTTCTCAGGATTCTGGGAATGTACTTTTTTTCTTTTTCTCTGTTTTCCTTCATTGCCTCTTCATTTTATGAAATTGGGTTATTTGTCTCGGCATCCCTAGCATGAGTGTGTGTCTCTCTCTATTGTGATTCTTTCTTTTGTATAATGCAATGAGGCATCTTGACTTGGTTCTCATCTCAGGGTTTTTCATAATACTCTGGTTGCCGTAATCAAATCGCACAACTTCTCTTGGCCTCAGCTTTCTGGTCAGTAACTTAAATAATAGGATTTTAAATGGCCTTTAAAGACCCTTCACAGCTAGAACTCTACAATTCCAGAAAACACTGAACTTAGATAGTAGTATATATTCAATCCTCCAGCACACTGTACATTATTAGGTTGTTGTTAGGGAGTTTCAGCAAATTTAATCTTCAATAATCTTCTATCTTGGCCATGGAAATAAAAGCAATTACAGTCAGACATTTGTAATCACTGAAGCTTTCAAGATTCATTTGCGGCAAACTGAAACTCATTACCTTCTCTCATCAATAAATGAACTTATCTGACACTAATGTTACCTGCAAACCTGAGAAATAATAAATAATGTGAAAAGTGATGAATTACATTTAATAAATAAATAATTAAGGGAAGTTTTATGAACCCAGAAACCAGAAAATAAGAATTCCTAGATAACAGCAACAATTCAGAACTATAATAAGCTATCTTTTGCTTGTTTTGCTTATTTTTACGTAGTCTTCATAAACCTTATTAAAATAGCACTAGAATCATAAAGGACACTTAAAAACATTAAGTTACTTGTTTAACTAGTAGGAAGTAGCACCAAGAAGCTAATCAGGCACTGTCATGTGATTAGTAATAATATTGAACTGCCTACATCTTAAGGCAGACAATTGGATGTTGATTGGATTTGCATATGGTGAGTGTTGTACAGTGTTATGACAAAAATAGTGGAAATGATTTTCAAAAAGGTCTCTAGATTACACAGATTTTATTAACTCAAAACATAATGAAATACCCCATTATATACTTTAGAATTCTGTTTCTCAGTAGAACATTATGTCAGAGTTGTGTGATATATTTTTTGAAAACATGCGTGAAAGCTGAGCTTGTTCTACTTCTTGTTATGTGGTGGTCACATAGGTATATGTATGTGTGTATGTAAAAATGGAATTTTGTACTAAATATTAAGTGCATTTCATTCATTCTACATTATGTGTTTTACATAGCAAAAATATTTGAAATACTTTTTAAAACAAAAGCATTTAGGGCCAGCTCCATAGCCTAGTGATTAAAAGAGTCAGATCCCACATGGTCAACGGTGACTTGTGTCCTGGTCTGGTAGCTTGGAAAATATGCCAAGTGCATGTCTGTGCTCAAAATCTCAGTAGAATGGAGAAACGGAGGACAAGGGATTGCAGCATGACCATGCCCCATTGAGGAGTGCCTTCTCTACCCTGTACCCCTGTCTCACTGTCCCTCTGTCTCTCTCTGGCAATGCATGTGATTTGGGGGCGGGGAGCCTCTGACTAGAGGTATTTGCTGATAAAACAGTGAAGCATAGTGTAATTGAAAGAAAATAAGAGAAAGACTAAGCTTATATAATGTCTGTTTTTTTAAATTATTTATTTAACTTTATTCATTCATTCATTTTTCTTAATTTTACTAGAGAGATACACAGTGAAAGAGAGAGAGAGAGAGACAGACAGAGAGAGAGAAGGTGAGGGGGCAAGCCACCAGGTCCAGGATTCGAAACATGGTCAGCCATGTGGGAGCACCCAGCGCCTTAACCACCACGCCACCTGCTGGTCCCCATAATGTCTGTTTTTAGAAGACTGTTCTTCATGAAGTCCCTTCAACTCTCTTGACCTTGATTTTTTTTTTTTTTTTTTTAAATTTTTTGAGAGGGTTTTGCTATAGGGCAGGTGTGTTTGCCAGGGAGATAGAGAGACAGAAAGTAAGAAATCACCCCCTGGGGTGGCCAGCTGCAATCTCTTCTCCTCCGTTCTCTTCTTGGGATTTTGGGCATGCACATACACACACGCGCCGGATGTGAGTTTTAAGCTGCTGTGTCCAGGACTCGAATCGCTGTCAACTATGTGGGAGTCAGTGATGTAACCATTACACCACCTGCTCGTCCCCTGACTTTGTTTTTAAATTTTGAAATAAATGAACTAACTTTAAGTTCATTTGAATTTTGCTTCTCTCACTTTTCACCACAAAATCATGTGTATGCTGAGCAATTACCAAATCAATGTTGTTAAAATGCATTGTGGCCCCAATCCCTTTCTAACAAACAAAAAGGAAGGAAGGAAGGAAGGAAGGAAGGAAGGAAGGAAGGAAGGAAGGAAGGAAGGTTGGTTCTGATTTATTTTGTGTTGTATATGCCTTCTCAGATTTCACAGTTGCAAGTTTGAGTTCAAATGATTTCTTGCCAGCTACAGTCTCTATTTTGCATGAACAAACCAGTTTCCAACATTTCAAAGGCTAGTATCACATATTGGAGAATGTCTTAGAATTATCTTCCAATTTATCAGTAACTGGACATAAGAACATATATCCAGAGATGCTTTGATTTTTACATTAGTTCTTTCATCCTTGAAAATGAAATCACCTGACTGATAAACAGAAGGTGACCATTTGCAGCTTTTGTGATATTCATGGTAATGAGTGAAGCAAAGAGGAGAGAGAAGCTTCAGTAAGATTTATATTTTGCATTCTGCTCATTCATTTATTCATGTATTTATTAAGAAAATGTTTAAGAACTACCAAACAGTCTCAGACATGGAGAAAACATAATAAAACCTAGGGAGTGAAAGAACAATATGGAACAAGATGTAGACCTTTCCTTCAAATACCTCGTAGTCTAAAGGAAGAAATGGAAATATAAAAACAATAATTACAATAACCTTTGGTATATCCTATTTTGTAGACAGCCAAAAGAATACACAGAAAACAATGAAGAGATTAGGCATATAGTTACAATTATGCATTTTAGTTTGGGAAGTAATCCTATTTTGTTATTTTCAGGGCTTTTGTTTTTAAACCAAATTATAATAATCACAATAAGTGAATTATATTCATTACACTCTAACTGCTCAGTTGGTAAAATAAGCTAATCATGCAAAGACTTTAAATCATGTTGAGAATAAATATGCCTAAATCACATTATTATCAAAGTCATTTAACTCAAATTATTATAAAAAGTATAAACACTTGATAATTCCAGATTTCATTACCAATTTCATTTCCTTTTTATGACAAATATGTTTCATTTTGCATTAAAATTAATAATTCTATGTGCACACAAGAGAATCCCTTTCACAAGAGGTAAACAGGTCACACACTGGTAAATTACGACGTTTTGTTGTTACTAGGTATTTGGTTGGACAATATGGTTAGATGCCCTATTATTACATTCGTAGGAGAACAGTATTGTATCCCACAGTTAAAGGTGTGTAAGGAAATATTGCAGCTATTGCACAATACAGCATGCCTGAGAGCCAGGAAGGGAATGACAGCCCGGTGTTTCAGGATGAAGAGAGCTGTTAGCTCTCTGGGTGTGGTGATTAGTTCTCACCTTCAGGGAACTCTTAGACCTGCCTTCAGAGGGTTCAGTCATAGAAAGGAGCCAAAACTGAAGGGATATACAAGTATGATGACCAGGATGCAGTTAAGTTATGATCTCTAATGAAGAAAAGAGGTAAATTATTTTTTGCAATTAAAGAAGGGGATACATGCCTATTGCAGGAAATGAATAAAACACATTTGATAAGATAGACTACCTAAAAAAAGGTAGTTCTAGGTATGGGAAAAAAAGGCCTCAGTCTGAAAATTACAAAGATTTCATATGTTGTTATTGCTATTATTGCTTTACAAATACACCAGTTTTGTCTACAAACTCATAGGTTCCCTTTACTTGCCCCGTGGGTTTTGAATCATAATGAGATCTCCTTCATGCTTTTAGGTCTTTTACTTTCCATCATTTCCTGACAAATAATGATAATATTCATTGAAATTTAGTACTCTCTAGTGTCCATGAGTCTCTAATTAAAAAACTCATTGTTGGGACCAGCAGTTAGCGTAATGGCTATGTCGCTGGACTCCCACGTAGTCGACCGCAGTTCGAGTCCCGGACTCAGTGGCTTAAACTCACGCTAGGCACGTGTGCGTGCATGCCCAAGATCCTGAGAGGAGAATGGAGAAGGGATTACAGCGTGGCCATCCCCCTCTGGGGGGTGATTTCTCGCTTTCTGTCTCTGTGTCTCTCTCTGTCTGTCTGGTGAGCACGCGCGCCCTATAGCTAAAACCTCTCCAAAAAAAGAAAAAAAAAACTCATTGTTACTAAATGTACCTTTATTTTATAGATGTTTGAACATAAATATTAATTAAAAAGTATTTATTTAATTCACAAATGAACGATTATTAGAAATGTGTTTCTTAATGACACAATAAGCAACAGAGAACTTCCATCATATTTGCAAAGTACGTACATTATTTGTCAAGTGAATGACAAGCATAGATAAACGAACATAAAAATGAATGTAGGGGGAGCCCCATGACCTGGCGGTTAGTGGTGCCAGATATCACGTGGTTGACTGTGTAGTGCCGTTTGAAAAACACACTGGGCCTGTGAGCACACACATGCCCCAAATCTCACAGGATGGAGAAATGGAGAAGAGAAGATTGCAGTGAGACGGTGTACCACTGAGGGTTGCTTTCTCCCTCTTCCCTTCCCTGTTCTATTTCTCTGGTGATCACATGGACCCTGTGGCATTTTTTCTTTTTTTTTTTGAGAGGTTTTCGCTATAGGGTGCGTGCGCTTGCCAGACAGAGAGAGACATAGAGACAGAAAGCGAGAAATCACCCCCCAGGGGGGATGGTCATGCCACAATCCCTTCTCCTCCATTCTCCTCTCGGGATCTTGGGCACGCACGCACACGCACCCGGCGTGAGTTTTAAGCCACCGGGTCCGGGATGCGAACCATGGTCGACTACGTGGGAGTCCAGCGACATAGCCATTATGCTGACTGCTGGTTCCCTGGCATTTTTTTTTAATGGATATAATTTTAATTTAATACCTTCTCAATCATAAAAAAAAAAAAAAAAAGCGAGAACCAAGACCTGATTTACTTCCAAAATTAAAATGTATCGGTATAGCCAGGACCAGAAATTCCTCATACTCCCTTTCAATCAACACCTGTCCACCTGTCCTGAGCACTCAGAAGTGTCATTAATAATCTTTAAGTAAACAATTAAGATTACAACTTTAGCTATCACATTTATCAGTTAAATTCAGAAACTATACCCCCTTCAGTATAAATCTGTATGATGGGTGGTCTTATACTAGGCATTGTTAAAATAAATGTGATAATGCAGCTGGACTTTTCTGTAAGAGGCAAGTGCTTGAGGAGAAGGTATCATATTGCTAGGTATCTAAAATAGTGAGAGCTCCCACTTTCTGGGGTATGAAAGTGTGTCAGACATGTAAGAAAACTCAGGATTGGATAAAATATATGACTTCCTTATAATCATATATGAATTAGGAAGCAGAGCCAGGATTCAACTCAAAATCTCCTACAACTCAACTGTCTTAGGACTATACGAACCTGTCACCATGCAGTGCTTTATTTCATACTATGAGAATAAGAATCTCACATAAATGAGATAATTGCATTGCCTTGTAATGGACTTAGTTAAAACAGTAACTTGATATTTACTATTTATTATCTCTAATGACTTAGATCATTTCACCTAATTGTACATGCTATAGACATCAAACTAATGATCCTATGTAGACTTTTCTTTCTTTAATAAGAAATAATTATCTCAATTATTTTAAATGTTATTGCTATTATGAAGCTCTAATGATATCACTTATTTCAGTTCATATTATTATTGTTTGAAAAGTTTGTGGCTCCATGATTTCAAAATTTAGTCTTTCTATTTCCTAAAGACTAAGGTCATGTATAATCACTTTTTAGAAAGTTATAATACACATCTTTTTAGTCTCTTAAAAATCTAAGACTAAGAAGTAGATGAAATGGGAGGCTGGAGAGTGGCACAATGGTGATACAAAGCTTTGTGAGGCTGTCTTACCTGAGAAGGTCCCGGGTTCACCTCTAGAGACCTCCCTGAAAATATGGAGTGTGCTCACGCCATGTTCTGGGGCTGGGTAGATGGTAGTTTGAAGACTCTATTGAGGTCTCTCTGTCTCTTCCTCATGGAAGAAAGGTATAAATAAACTCAGGGAAAGATGAAATAAAATTAAATATGCTAAGGGACTGTGTGCTTTAAAAAAATCATAAAGATGCGAAGTACTAACTGAAATGCTTCTATCATTGTTAATGACATTGTCTTGAGTACATAATTTTTGTAAGATTCTTTACCTACCCATCAAAGAGAGGAATTCATTACAGTTTGAATCTCGATAAGTATTCAACCTAGTTAAAAAGCTAAGGCAGGTATAAAAGAAAAAAATGCATGAGAATATATGCAACGTGCACAAACTTGTTCTAAGGGGTGCTTCAGGCCATAGGATCCAAGAAGAGAAAGTCTTACGTAAGCCACTTGTGAGAGAAGGGCTACGTATAAAGTGGGATGAGGGCTGAACTTTAAGAAAAGGGGAGGAATCAAATGATACAGCATTCCAGAAAGAAAGAATTAGAGCATTTTTTAGCTTTAAAATAGCAATGACCTTAGAGAAATTTTAATATTTACATGACAAGCATCATATTAAGCAAAATGGTAGAACAATTTCAGACAGGAACACTGGTTAGGAATTATCATAATAACCCTAATGTGACTGAAAATCTGAGGATATAATTACTTTTCAAACTGGTAATTTATCTACAGATATAATAAGTGCTTCTGAGATCATTTTTATTTTTAGCTGCTTTATTGAAACATTTTTTGTGGAAATAAAGTTCATTTTAATTGTTGGGCTTGATAAGTTTTGGTGAATGCACACAGTTGTGCAATCACCATCAAGTTTTTAAATAACTCCATCACTCCAGAAAGTTTCCTTATGGCTCTCTACAGTGAATCCTCTATTTCATCCCCAGATCCTGACAATTACTGACATGCTTTATAACTACAGGTTTACTTTTAGTACAACTCCAAGTGAATATAATCCTACAGAGTATGTAATAACATGAATTTGATACTTAACCATAGCATTGTGTAACTAGTTTTTCCTTGTTATTACTAAGTAGTTGCTATTATAAATACAAAGCTTTTTAATTTTTAGACCACTTTATTGAGGTATTGATGGCATACAAAAAGTAGCACATTTACCATACACAACTTGATGAGTTTGGGCGGTCATACACATTCATGGAACCCTCACCACAATCAATCTATGCCATAATTATATTCAACACTTCCAAAAGTTATTTCACCCCTTTTCCTTCCCTTCTCTACCATTTCTCTCTCTCTCTCCCTCCCTCCCTTCACTCTTTCTTTCCTTTTTTTCTTCTATGTCAGAAGCTGTGTGTGTGTTCACCACAGAGAGACAGGTGTGGGGGTGAAGGGTGTCATGATTTCATAGTGAGAACGCACTTCCAGGGGATATGGATACACTGCAATCCATTTTTCTCCATTTCTCCCTCCTTTGGGGATTTTGGGCACACTCTCATATGTGTCAAATGTGTCTTTCAAGCAACCAGATCTGGGATTCAAATCTTGCAGTTAGTCATGTGTGATCTACTCACCTTAACCACCATGCTAAAGGTCAGTTAAAATACTTACCAAAGAACTATTGGAGCAGTTGGTGGTATGATGGTTAAGATGGTCGGATCCCACATGGCCCACTGTGTGGGACCCAGTGGCTGAGAAAAAGACCCAGTGGCTTGAGAAACATGCCACGTGTGGTGTGTTTGTCCAAAATTCCAAAGGAGAAATGGGAGAGAAAGGATTGTGGTGTGGCCATCTTTGAAGGTGGGGGTTGGGAGGTGCTTTCTCACTTTACCTCAGTCTCTCTCTCTCTAAGAGAGTGAACACACCCTCTATTAAGTTTTTAAAAATATATGGGTATATGTGTGTGTGTGTGTGTGTGTGTATGTGTGTAAGTTGAAGGTTTTGAGTCATTTAAAAAAGAGAATAGGCAATTAAAGGTTTTTGAAACTTAAAACAAAAAACAAAACAATTCATACATCAAGTGACAACCAAAAGATAATATCAAAGTACTCTATGAGTTTAGAAAATGTCAAAATAATGCAAGTAAAATGAGGGGATGCACCTATTTTCAATTGAATTATTCAATAGTGATAATTTAAAGGCTATAAACTACAAATTTAAGTAACTTTGGAATTACCCAGGATGAAAGATGATAAAATAATACATATGAGCATAAACCTGATGATCTTTTCTCTTGGTCTCTGTAGTCATCATCAATAACATATGTTTAATATAATATTTAGTGAGTAATCCCAGCTTCTATCTTTTCACAAAGTGGTTAATCCTCTTATGAACTTATACTGTCATTGATGAGCTGTGAGATGAACACAGGATTAGGAGATTCATCTTGTGTGTTATCAGTGCAGCTTCTGGTATAAAAGATTTAATGGGCAGATTAACCAATGCTACCCAAAAATTTACATATAAAAACTGACATCATAATGTTTATTCCTTACAATAGCATATCTCAAGTTCCACATGGTTAGAAAAGTCTTGGTTATGGCTTTTTTTTTCCCTTTTCTTTAGAGAGTATTTTGCTATAGGGCACTTGCACTAGCCCAAGAAACAAAGAGACAGAAAGCAAGAAATCATCCCCCAGGGGGAATGGCCATGCATTGCCTTCTCCATTCCCCTCTCTCGGGATCTTGGGCGTGCATGCACACACACCTGGCATGAGTTTAAGTTATCGGGTCCTGGACTCAAACCACAGCTGACTACGTGGGAGTCTAGCGAGGTAACCATTACGCCATTTGCTGGTCGCAGCTTTGGCATTTTAAAAAATTTAAACTGTGTGATTGAAGACTTGAGTAGGCTATCATTTACCTTACAAGACCTAACGATAATACAAAGTGGCATGGGTGGAAAAGCGTGGGTTTTACAGTAAGAAAGATCTGTTTGTGAGTTTTTGTTATTCCCTTTCTCTCATTCATTCTTTTTACCTTTATTTTAGCAGACTTTTACTGAGCAGCTGCTGTGTGCTAGATTCTACAACAGTTGTTGGTCCTGCCATAAAGTAGCTGAGTGGCCATATTAGTCCTCTACACATGTCACCTTGTTAACTTTTATTTAGGCAAATAATGATTTGATGAGTGTCAAGTTGATTTAACAGAATAGTCAGATATTATCATTATACATTTATAATTTCAAGCCTCAAAACATCCAAATTTTTCCTCAATTTCCATATTAACACTGGATAAATAACATGCATTAAAGTAGAGAAATCATATAAAATGTTTTTAGCTGAGACCAGCTGATGTCATAATGATTATGTCGCTGAACTCCCACATGACTGACTGCGGTTCCAGACCTGGACCCTGTGACTTGAAACTCACATTGGGCATGTGTATGTGTGTGTGCATGTGTGTGTGTGTGTGTGTGTGTGTGTGTGTATGTACCCAAAATAATCCTGAGAGGAGAATGGAGAAGAGTGGATTGTAATGTGTCCATTTCCTCTAGAAGGTGTGGGGGGGGTAATTTCTCACTTTCTGTCTTCTCTCTTTGTCTCTCTGGCAAGCATACACTCCTTAGAGCAAGAATCTCTCTTAAAAAAATTTTTTTTAGGAAAAACTCCTTCCCCACTGCTTTAGCTTTTTAAAATGTCCCTCCTGTTGTCCATAGTCAAGCTTTTTAAATTCAGTTTGACTCTCCATTTCTTATTTTTACTGTTGCTTTTTTAAGTGCATGACATCACCTTTCTTCTTTCTGTTAAAATGATATTTGCAAGATCCAGCACTCCTTATTTTAATTACAACTTACTTCTGTGAGGCATGTGACATTCTTCCACTAATTCAGTACTTTTTTTTATTTTTGAGAGGTTTTTGCTCGCAAGACAGACAGAGAGAGACAGAGAGATAGAAAGTGAGAAATCACCCCCCAGGGGGGATGGCCATGCTGCAATCCCTTTTCCTCCATTCTTCTCTTGGGATCTTGGGCACGCATGCACACATGCCTGGCGTAAGTCTTAAGCCACCGGGTCCAGGACGCGAACCGCAGTCAACTACATGGAAGTCCAGTGACATAGCCATTACGCTAACTGCTGGTCCCCACTTACTCAGTATTTTAAAGTAACATCTCCACAATGTACACTCTGTGCTGAATATTGAACAACACCTGCTAATACAATGGTGACTAGCAGTGCCTGGCTGCACTGATTTTACAGTCCCTCACTGCTACTCAGTCCTCACTTAGAATTCTTGTTTTTCTTTTTCAAGATATTATAATATATTCACTTTCTATTCACATTTTACATTTTTATGTCTTTGCTCTAAGTAATATTTTGGCATTGACACATTTTTTTTGTTTAATTTTTTACTTAAAGGTAATTGTACATTCATGTGTCACCTTAAAAAAAAGAAAAGAGAGCTCTCACATACCCTTTATTAGTTCCTCTCAAGAGTGACATCTTGCAATGCTACAGTATAATATCATACTGAGGACATTGATTGATATCGACGCTATCAAGATACAGAAATATTTTTAATCACTATGGAGATCCCTCGTTTTGCTCTTTTACAGACAAAACTCATTTTCCTCTCCTTTTCAGCCCTTGTAAACCACTCATCTGTTCACCATTTCTATCATTTTGTCATCTCAAGGATGTAATATAAATGGAATAATACTCTATACAACCTGTTGTTGTATGTCTTGGTCTATTTGTTCTTCTACAACAGAATACTCATTACTAGGCCATTTATGAAGAACAGAAATTTGTATTTTCAGTTTTGGAGGCTGGGAGGTATAAGATCAAGGCTTTGACAGCTGCCAAGGATGCTTTCACTGAGTCTCCACACAGCGAATGCAGAAGGCCAGGACAACCAACTGCCTCTGTCCAGTCCTTTGGCAAAGGAACCTAATTCCATTTACGAGGGAGAGGCCCACATGACTTAATGACATTTCGAAGACTCTGCACTTTAATACTATTACACTGAAAATACCTGAATTTTGGAGGAGACACATTCAAATTATAAAATTGTATCTTTAAAATCTAATTTGGTTCTGAGGTCTCTTATGGGAGACTGTCTATAAACTCTCGCCCTATCTTGAGAGAGCTCGAGGGAACTTAGTCATGAATGTCTATAATGCACTTTTAATGAGATACTTTTTTTATCTTGGCATGTGGTTTTATGCCCAAGTGTCCAACCCCTGACAAAGTTTACCCTTACGTGAAAGTAGTTTATACTGGCAGGTGTCTGGTACCTCTGATGTGATCTGTGTCTAGTTTATCCCTACCATAATAGCCACTCTTCAGGAGAGGCTTGATTGGCTGAAAGTTGGATCTGGATGTGTAGGATGTGGTGAGACACAGAGGACACAACACAGGACACATGAAATAGAAGATACAGTTGTTACATAATTTTAACAGAAGACTGGTACCAACAAGGACTGTTGAGAAGGTTGCAGGGTACTAACCTGGGTATGGGGAGTGAAAGAGAAAGCGAGGGGACTATGCTTTATTAAGACTCATGGGGGGGACCAGCAGTTAGCGTAATGGCTATGTCGCTGGACTCCCATGTATTTGACCACGGTTCAGGTCCTGGACCCAGTGGCTTAAACTCACGCCGAGCGTGTGTGCGTGCGTGCCCAGGATCCTGAGAGGGGAATGGAGGAGAAGGGATTGCAGTGTAGCCATCCTCCATGGGGGGTGATTTCTCGCTTTCTGTCTCTGTCTTTTTGGTGAGCGCATGCGCCCTATAGCAAAAACCTCTCAAAAAAAAAAAAAAAAAAAAAAAAAAAAGACTCTTGAGCATTATTTCTCAGGTTTTCCTGATGGGTACGTGGATTGGCTAATTTAAGGGAAAGAAAATATGCGTGAAGGGGAAAAACATGTGTGACAGTACTGACCAGTAGGTTTTATCATGGTAGATAGCTATGGGTATACTAGACTATGGGTCAGTGAGATGGGGAACAAGTTACAGAGCAGACCATCACACAGGAAGGCAGAACTTTGACTAGGTTTAAGGTGACAGGGCATGGCTTGTTACTTACAAACTATGTCAGGCCTCAAATGTTTGCCAAAGCAGCACCTATATTAAACTAATTTATGGCTTCCTTATGGATGGCTTTTCCATTCTGTATGTTTCTCAGAAAATTCATCTGTTTTTATTTGACTATATCGATTTTTTGTTTTGTTTCTTTATGTTAATTTCTGAGCAATAGTACAGTGAAGGAATGTGCTGCAGCTTGTTTAACCATTCACCCAATGAAGGCTATGTGGGTTGTTTCCACCTTGAGGCTATTGTAAATAAAACTGCTACAAACATTTATGTACACGTTTCTATATAAACATAAATCTTTGTTTCTGTGGGATAAATGCCTACACATGCAATAATTGGATTCTATTGCAGTTATAAGTTTAGCTTACTATATTTTTAAGCAACTGGAAAACTATTTTTCAGTTTGATGAGTGATCCAGTTTTCTGCTTTTTCACAGGTATGTGGTGTTTTTACTTTTTTGTTTTTATATTCGGAGAGATGTATTGGGATACTTAGGTATAAATTAAAACAGAAAGAATGGACAAGATTTGTATGCTGAAAACTATAAAATAAGGGAAAAATCAACTCAAATAAATGAGAGATATGCTGTGTTTATGAATTAAAGACTCAGCACAGTAAAGATGTTATTTCTCTCTAAACATACAGGTTAAACAAATTCCTATCAAACCACAGTAGGAACTTTTGTAGGTATAGACAGGAATATTCTAAACTATTGAAATGCAAACAATCTACATAGATAAATTTGAAAAAGAGTAAAGATGGAGAATTAGTCTACCACATTTTGAGATTTACAATACAACTATACTACTCAGAACTTCGTTTTTGGCAGAGAATAGACTCATAGAATAATAAACTGAAGCCAGCAGATGGTGTAGCAGTTACAGTGCCGGACTCCCACATGACCAACCACAGTTGGAGTGTCAGGCCCAGTGGCTTGAGAAATCACTCCACGTGTGTGTGCATGTGTGCCCAAGATCCCGGAAGGGGAATGAAGGAGAAGGAATTGTGGTATAGCCATTCCCCCTGGGGAGTTATTTCTCACTTTTCCTCTCACTGTCTCTGTCTCTCTCTGGCACATGCATGTGCTCTAAAGCAAAAACCTCATACATACATACATACATACATACATACATAAATAAATAAATAAATAAATAAATCTATCTCACTTTTAATAAAAACCATACTAATATGCCCAACTACTATTTTAAAAAGGTACAAACCAACTTAATGTAAGCAAGATACTGTTTTCAACAAATGGTCCTGGAGCTACTGGATAACCACATTAAGTATAAGTTTCATACTTTAAAATTAACTCAGACTAAATCAGACTTAAACATAAAATGTAAAACTATAAAAATTTGAGAAAATGGAAACCTAAGAGAAAATAGAAACATGAGAGAAAATCTTTGCCATCTAGGGCTAGGTAAAGGGTTCTTAGACTTGTTAATAAAAGCAAAATCCATAAAAGGAAATACGGCAATTGGATTTCATGAAAATTTTTTAGAGTTGTGAATCAAAAGACAATAACAACAGAGTAAAAAGGCAATGCACCTAAAGGAGAAAATGTTCCCACATCATATATCTGAGAAGGGATTGCTGTTCAGAATATAAAGAGAACGCCTAAAACTCAAGTGAGCAACAGTGAAAATATGATGGATTCAAAATGGGCAAAGGACTTCATAGGTATTTCTATATTTAGGGTAGATAATGGTCAATGAGCATTAGAAAAGATTTTCCACATCACTAATCATTAAGAAAATACTAATCAAAACTAAATAAGATACTATTAATACTTCACACCATTAGTATGGCTACTAAAAAAAATTAAAAAATAAAATTCTGAAGAAACTTTGGGCTGACTCAGTGGTGCAGCAGTAACATATCACTCAAGTGATGCTGGATCCATATGGAAGATCATGCGTTCATTTACCCTCTCAACCTATGTGCACTGCACACATATACCTGTGGTCCTGGCTAGCTGGAAAAGTTATAGGGACGATGGTGGTATGAGACTTTGTTGAGGGTAATTTCCTCTCTCTCTGTCTTTCCCTCCCTCCTCCTCTTTCTTCTTTTCTTCCTTTTTATTTGTTAGAGGGTGCATGGACATGCAAGAAAGAGAGAGAAAGTGAGAAAGCACTCGCCCATGGATGATAATCACAATACAATCCCTTCTGTTCCACTTATTTTGGAATTTTGGGCATACATGCTCAGCATGTTTTTCAATCTACTGGGTCTGGGACTCAAACCATGTAGTTGGCCATGTGGGATCCAGTTGCCTCAATAATCATCACTACCACCTGGCTCTTCTTCACTCTTATAAAAGAAATAAGTAAGCTTTTTAAAAATGAAGAAGAAAATTCCAACATGTGTACATCTCTCACCAGTCTAGTTGACAATACTATAAATAAAATGAAATTAAAAGAAATTAAAAATTAAAAAAAGAAAAAAAATATGTGAAAAAGCATATGATCAAATGTAAATTAAAATAAATAAATGAAATTTTAAAAACAAAAAAGAAAATAATCTGAATAATGTGTTCATGAAGGTGTGGAGAAACTAGAACCATTGTGCATTGTTGGTAGCAATCTAAAACATAGAATCACTGTGGAAAATAGTTTGCTTATTCCTCAAAATACACTTTCACTCTTTTTTGTCTTTTTCTGTTTTTCTTTCTTTTTTTTTTAATTGATAATTGGCATGTACACTCTCCAGAAAGAGATGGGAAGACAGAGGGGGAGAGGGAGAGAAAGCAACCCTCAATGGAGCATGAAAAGGTTGCAATCCATTTCACTCCATTTCCCCATCCCATAGTGTTTGGTTTAAGCAGAAGTATCCTGCCTGTTGTTAAACAGTAGCAAAGATAACAATTTAATAATAACTTAAACGATTTTCCTGGTCAACAAGTAGCACAGTAACTTGTTGACCACCTAAACAGATTATTGTTAGTTTGGTTCACCTTCATGTTTTATGCTTAAAGATGGGAATATGGGATATAGAAAAGATTCTCTGACAACAGAAATGTGGCGTTATAAAACCAGGTGGTGATAGAAATGGAAGAGAGCTTGACTTAATTGAAAATCATGGTCAGTAGATTGTTCATCTATAAAGATTTAAGGTAAATGGGGAGGAAAGCAAGGTAGGAAAGTTCAAATCACGCTGGGCCTTATGAGGGAAAATGAGGTTAATCATTGTTTGAAATTTTTTCTCTTCGAGTTTTAAATTTGTCTTCCTAGTCTTTCCTTGACTACATTGTTTCAGTTGAGAGGTCTGATGTTAATCTAATGGGGTAACCTTTCTATGCAACTTGGCTTTTCTCTCTTGCCATTTTTAGGATACTATATCTTTGATTTTTACCAGTTTGGCTGTGATGTGTCTTGGAAAGGATCTTCTTACGTTAAAACTACTGGGTGTTCTATTTCCTGGATTTCAGTTTCCATATGCTTCTCTGAATGTGGAGTTTTCAGATATTCGATAAAATATTATGAGAGAGATTTTCTAAGCCTTTACCAATCTCTTCACTGGCTAGAATGTCCATTATACTATACTGGTAAGATTATCCTTCTAATGGGAAAGAGGAATAAAAACCATTCCTAAATAAACAAAAGATGAAAGAATTCACCAAATAAGGCCCGCTCTTCAGGAAATACTTCAGGGAATACTACATCTGGAAAAGTAAAGGCAGATAAGTAGAAACAAGAAAACACAAAACAACTAGGGGGAAAAAGAGTAACTAAATGACAGGGAAGTCCACACATATTAGTGATAAAATCGACTGTTAATGTATTAATTTTCCCAACTAAAAATATAAGGACTATTTAAAGAGGTGTATGCTGAGAAGTAAAAGCTAACTATGTGTTAGCCACCTGAAGAGGGTAAAGATCAAATTTACACATTGAAAACTGTACATTCAGAGACCTAGAAGAGCAGCTGGCATGTGGTAAACATCCAACAATCATTTACCGCCCCCCCCCCCCCCCACACACACACAAACTTCTTGAATTTAAGTATGGAGATGTGGTTAGGTCAAAGAAAAGAAAATCTGAACCATTAGCACAGAGATGGTAATGTTAAAAGTGATAGGATTGTACACCATTTGATCACAGTTTATACAGAAAGAAGATGGAATGACTGAGGGTAGAACATGGAGGAATGCTTAAAGACAAATAGACAAAACCATAAAGACTGAAGGAAGGCCCTCAAAAAAGAGAGAGAAAATCCAGTTGCCATTATGCTAAGGATTTCAAGGAAAGAGAATGAACTAAGGAGGGGATTATTAACATGGAAATGGTGCTGCAAAGTGCAATAATAATAAAGTTAAAATGTAGTTATTGTATCTATGAAAAATCATGAAAGACTAATACAAAAAATGAAAAACATGGGACCAGCAGATAGTGTAATGGTCCCATTACTAGACTCCAACATAGCCAACCATGGTGTGAGTCCCAGACCTAGAGGCTTGAAGCTCATGCTGGGTGTGTATGTGTGTGTGTGCGCGCATACCCAAAATTCCAAAAGTAGAATGGAGAAGGGATTGTGGTGTGGACATCCTCCCTCGGGGGTGATTTCTCACTTTCTGTCTCTGTCTCTCCCAGTCTCTCTGTCTTCCCAGCAAGCGCACACACTCTATAGCAAAAATCTGTTTTAAAAAACATAAAAAAGTACAATAAAATATTTCAAAATATTTATTACAGTATATTTGTGTGGTTATATGTATGAGGATGAGGATTTTCTTTACATTTCTTTCTGTATTTTCTACATTGACATCCAAGATTATGTATTACTGCAAGACAGGAAAATAAATTTATTTGTATAATGTGTATAATAAATGTGTAAAGACTACACAGTGTTTCATAATCAAATTGTTTGAAAGCAGCAATAAAGAGAAAAGCCTTAAAAGTATCCACACGGAGGTGATGGGGTCATGTAACATACAGAGGAACAGAAATAAAGATGGTGGAAGAGCTTTCCTTAGAAAAAATATGAGATAACAGTAGGAGTACTTATTAAAAAGGTCACACCACTACACATTTAACAGTCAATAAAAAGGGAGGATATTATAATTTTATGATAATATTTGACAACCTAAAGGAAATAAAAACATTCCTTGAAGGACGTAAATGATCCATATCTACTTAAAAAGAAATGTACAAACTAGGTTGCCCATATCTCAATTTGTACATTTAAACTATATCGTTTCTTGAATATAATTCATATCAATAAAGCTACATATATAATTATATAATTTAGAGAAAGTAAATACCTTTCACAAAATTGTTCTAAGATATGTTCTCCAAACATTGCAATTAAGTTGATTTAGTATAAAATGTAACCAAACACAAACCTTTGTTCTCCCTATTTGTATAGTTTCTATAGCATAGTTCATACAATTTCTGTTCACATGAGCTGATGTTTTAAAAATTAACGTACTAATTTTCCTATATTGTTTTTCCTAATTTTTCCTAATAAATTAATCATATTTTCTTTATAGCTATTTTTGTCATGGAGAAAATTTAACCAACCCATATCACATTTGAGTATAATCTTTCCCTTGTGAACATCAAATGTAATTATTTGTTATTTGCATTTAAAATAATTATTTTAATATGAGTTCTTCCTTTAGCACTTTGAAAATTAGGCCTCTTGAGACTTCTGTTTTACGTAAGTTTCCCTCTTGTGTTTTGGATACATATTCATATATAGTAGTGTGATTTAAAGGGGAAGTGTGCAATAAACTCATATACTTTTTTATTAAAAAATAATCACGGTAAGTTTTACTTATATATTAGTTAGATTGGGAGATGGGAACATCAATGAACACTTTTTCATTTTTTTTCATCAAGATAGTAGGAGTGATCTAGCATGGTTAGATTTTGACATTTATTAAGATATATTTTATTAATGCATGACGATTTTGTTACTCAATGCTATAAAACTTTTGTTCCTGGTTCCTTTAATCCCTGCTGTTCTGGTTCATCAGACTTCCTTCCAGTTTCTTACATGAAGCAAGAACTTACCATAGGCTCTTTCTCTCTCTCTGGATAACCTGCCTATAAGCAAGAGATCCAGTCTTTTTCTACTACATTTTTATTTTACAATTTAAGATGAGAGAGTAAAAAATCCCATTTTGGCTCATATGTACACCTGATTCATGTCCTCCAATGCAGTTTTCAAATGGAAAAAAGTAATACCGTTTACATATATAAGTCATTTTTCAGTTTATAAACTGAGCGTTTATTTTCCTATTTGACTTAAGTCCTTTGTATATATGCTTCTGTTTGTAGCTATCCCAAAAGTCATCGAAGAAAGTCTTAAATCTTTAAGAGTCTGATAAGCAAGTGTATTCATTAGTATGGACAAGGTGAAGACTTACCTAAATTAAGAGAGAAAGAATCCATCTTCATGCTTAACACCATGCTGTATATACCACATGCTGTATTTTAGTTCATTAACTTTGCTATGTTGAGACATAGGTTTTTCAGAGTTTCCTCCTCCTTGGTTTTCCAGATCAGAATTTTCCCGACAGAGGAACTGATATGAGATTTTAAAGAGGAAATTAAGCAGCATGTGCTATTATGTGAAGATCTTCATGACAGAGTGCCTGCATAGATGAAATATGCTTACAGATTCTAACTTGTATAGCTTTCTTCTTTTCACAACCACCTCTTCTTCCTGATGACTCGCCCTGCTAAGCCGACTACCAGATATTTGGCTGAGGATCCTGGTACACACAGAAGCAATCACCATCCAGGTAATACCTTCCCTTTAACTTCTATAAAACCTCCCCTCTTCAGCATCCCATCATCGCAGCTAACATACGTAGCTCTCAGGTGTGCCTACAAATACGAACTTGTTGGCCCAAATCAGTGAGTTAATGCTGATCAGTATTTGCTCTGATATTCTAATTCTTCTAGACCTTTACTTGCCCAGTTTCTTACATTGTTGTTTAAAGTCTAGTCCCTGGAATAAATACCTTATCTTATATTCTAGATATCTCTTACTACATGTAAACACTAACATTTAGTGTTTTAAAACAACAATTGTTACTTTGTTACAAATCTGAAATTTGAATAAATTTTACTAGGGTGACTAATCAGTTTAGTGACTGAATGTGTGTGTGAATGTATGTGTATGTGTGGGTGCATGTGTGTGCCAAAGAGAGACAGAGAGCAGGAAAATGAGAAAGTACCCCCTTTGGGAATAGTCACACTGCAGTCTTTTCTCCTCCATCTTCCCCTCACTTGGGGATTTGGGGCACACACACACACACATACACACATACAACTGATGTGGTTTGCAAGCTACTGCATCAGGATTCAAACTGTGCAGTAGGCCATTTGGGCTGCAGCAACCTTCACCACCAGGCTTCAGAATTAGCTAAAGTGACTTTTATGTTTTATTTTCATTAAAATGGAATCTCTTCTTTTAGCACAATTTTTATTTTATCCTTTCTTTTATTGAAGAAAATGGTTGTTGGGACCAGCAGATGGCATAATGGTTACATTGCTGGACTCCCACGTAGTTGACCACAGTTCAAGTCCTGGGTCTGGCAGCTTAAAACGCAGGTATGTTTGTGGAAAGGAGAATGGAGGAGAAGGGATTGTGATATGGTCATTCATCTTGGGGGTGTGTGTGTGTGTGATTTTTTGTGTTCTGTCTATCTCTCCAGGGAGTGCATGTGCCCTATAGCAAAAATCTCTCTTAAAAAAAAAAAAAAAAAGAGGCTGTTTACGTTTGTCATCCCTTCTCTAGAGCAAAAAAAAAAAAGTAAAGAAAACAAAAGGTATGTGTGTGGAAAGGAGAATGGAGGAGAAGGGATTGTGATATGGTCATTCATCTTGGGGGGGGGTGTGATTTTTTGTGTTCTGTCTATCTCTCCAGGGAGTGCATGTGCCCTATAGCAAAAATCTCTCTTTAAAAAAAAAAAAAAAAAAAAAAAAAAAAAAGAGGCTGTTTACATTTGTCATCACTTCTCCATAGCAAAAAAAAATTTAAAGAAAACAAAAGGCCTAGCCACAGTGCTATGCTCTGCCAATACACTGCTGCTCCTCAGGTAAAGGCCACTCTAGAACCAAGAATGGCAGCTCACGCTTATGGTCACAGCCACCTGGGAGTCTGAGGCAGGAAGATTGCAATTGAGTGAGACCCAAATTAAAAAAAAATAAAAAGAACAATAAAAAAAAAATTCTACAACCTTTTACTAGCACCTTAAACATGGGTAAAATCCTTAAATCTAAACCTCATTTTAAATAGTGTAGTCATAGGTAATAACAGCATGTTCCTCTAGGATTTGTTGGGTGAATAATATGAAATAAGCCCATAGATAACATGCTTAGAACAGTTTCCAGAACATTGTAAACAACAAATAATGATGAACTATTACTATTTTTATTAAATTATTCATTGTCCTTTATTCAAACATCTGCAGAATTTCTACCAGTTTTATTACCACACACAGAGATTTTTTTTTTTTCCTAAGTAATCTCTGTCTTTGAATTGAGCAATGGGAGGACACTAAATGCAATTTACTGATCAAAAAACACTGGAGAAAGAGCAAGGTTTAGAAGGCAGAACTGCTTGGAGTTTATAAGCTTAATTCTTTGCAACTGTCCAACTAGGATCTGGGTACAGTACAGAAATAGAAAACTAGATATATTGATATATTTTATTCATGTATGTTGGCTTACTTTAGTTTGAGAGACATATTGTGATGAGAATGAAAACTAGAAAGATGTTGCCAATTTGTACAGGGGTAAGATTTGTATGCAGTATATTTAAGACAATTTCCTACAATGACCTTCACAGAAAGAAGAGAGATTGAAACCAATAAGCTTAGGAACTCAGTGACTCCGAGGCCATTCAATCAGGAAAATAGACTATTTCAAATATGTTCCTGAATACATATGCAAAGGGACTCACTGTTAGAGAAAGCACCCATGCCTGATGTCCAGATTTGACTCTAATATACATTTGTTTGTTTTTGGTTCTGCTCCTTCCATTTTTTTTACTTTTTTTTGGAGAGGTTTTTGCTTTTAGGGTGCGTGCACTCACCAGACAGACAGAGAGACAGAGAGACAGAAAGCGAGAAATCACCCCCCAGGGGGGATGGCCACGCCGCAATCCCTTCTCCTCCATTCTCCTCTCAGGATCTTGGGCATGCACGCACATACGCCCGGCGTGAGTTTTAAGCCACCGGGTCCAGGACTTGAACCACAGTCGACTACGTGGGAGTCCAGTGACATAGCCGTTACGCTAACTGCTGGTCCCATCCTTCCATTTTTTTTAAAGTTTTCTGTTTTTTATTCATCAATGAGTGAAAGAAACAAAGATAAATATATAGTCAGAGTACCCCAAACATGTCTTGATACTGCAAACCACATTTTCCAGCCTTAGACAGCTTAAATCATGGATTCACATGCACCCAGCACCCAGCATATGCAAGGAGGTCTCCAGATGTTAATCCAGAACCTTTCCATGTGTGCTTGCCTTGCAGTGCACCACATTAGACAGCTGAACCATCGTCCACGGTTTAAAAAAGTATCTTCTAGGGGCCAGCAGATGTTGTAGTGGTTATGTTACTGGACTCCCACATGACTGACCACAGTTCAAGTCCTGGTGCCGATGAATTGAAAATCACATCAGGTGTGTATGTGCCCAAGATTTTGGGAGGAGAATGGAGGAGAAGGGATTATAGGTGGCCATTCCCTCTCACTGTCTCTGTCTCTGTCTCTCTCTCTCTCTTCTCTCCCCAGCAAACACATGCATTCTAAGGCAAAAATCTCTAACACATACACACATATATATATATTTGTAGGCTTTATCATCTATGTGTTTCACTTATCTAAATTTTATTTATGAACTTCTTACTGAACTTTATCTAGGGACCATTTTATCATTTGGTGAATTAATGGGCAAAGTGCTGTCTGGTTTCTACTCATGCAAAAAAAAGTTATTAGTGCATTTTCCCCTCAACAAATCATTAAACACTTTTTGAAGCTTTGGTAATCAAGTATCTCACCTGATGGTCATAAATTGTTTGCTATTTGCCCAGACACTTCTGGGAATAATCTCAGGGTTTCATTTTATTTGTGGTATTTGGAAATGATTGTCAGTTCCAAGATTAGTAAATACCATGAATATTAAATGGCATTAAATTATTGCATATCCATATTTATGCACTTTAATTAATTATAATTTTGAATGATGACTTGAGTTTCAGGATTTTTGTGGAAGTAATCTGATGACATCCTCACCACTCCCTTCATTTTTTTCCTGTAAATCTGAAATGTTTTAATTAATTATTTTATGTATTTATTTACTTATTTTATTTAATCACTGTACATCTTTACAGAGTACAAAATGGTTTTTCCAGCATGAATACTCTGCACGTCAGTCAAGACATAAATTTTATCATATACATTATTATCGACAGATAACTTTTCTTTTTTAAGTTATTTATTTAATTTTATTTATTAATTCATTTTTATTTAATTAATTAATTTATTTATTTATTTATTTATTTTGGAGAGGTTTTTGCTATAGGGTGCATGCGCTCATCAGAAAGACAGAGAGAGACAGAGAGACAGAAAGTGAGAAATCACCCCCCAGGGGGATGGCCACGCTGCAATCCCTTATCCATTCTCCTCTCAGGATTTTGGGCATGCACGCACACGTGCCCAGCATGGGACTCGAACCGTGGTCGACTACATGGGAGTTCAGCGACATAATCATTACACTAACTGCTGGTCCCTCATTTTATTTTTTAATTTGACCAGAAAGACACACACACACACACACACACACACACACAGAGAGAGAGAGAGAGAGAGAGAGAGAGGGAAAGTGAGGAAAAGTCAGAAAACAAGCCACCAGTTCTGAGACTTGAACTGTGGTTGACCATGTGGGAGTCCAGTGCCCTTATCCACCACGCCACCAGCCAGCCCCTCATTTTTATGTCTATTAAATGTTTTCTGTATTTTTTCCCCTGATTCTCTCCCTCGCACCCTCTAATATCCAACTCTTTTACCGCCCCCTCCTATACTATCCCTTCTATGTACAATTGGCCTACCTAATATTATATCTTCCAATCTTTCAGTTTCTTTTATAGAAAACTGAAGACAGTTTCCTATAAAAGACATCTGGTATATATTAACCAGGGACATATAATGCCCTTTCACAGTCCAGCTTGCTCACTTAGAATTAAATCTTTCATATTCACCCACTGTATATCAAATGCTAGGGCCTCATTGTTTTATTATGGCTGAATAGTATTTTTTATTTTAAATTTATTTATTTCACATTCATTCACTGTATATCATGTCAGCATACAAAATGAGTTTTCTCATCCAGAATACACTGTATGTTGGCTCAATCAAAGATAATACCATGCATGTTATCTTCACCAAATAATTTTCCATTTCTTGTTTCTTGTATATTTCACTTCTCTTTTTTTTTCTCCCTTTGATTCTCTCTCTCTCACCCTCTGCCATGTCCCAATCTCCTCCCACACTGTCTCTGGTATCCACAGTTCCTTTCCATGTTTTGTTTTTGTTCCTGTTTCTTTTTTCCCATTTTATTGATTCACAAAAGATCTTAATTAAACTAAATACTTTCAATAGTAAGTACAGTTGATATAAACATATCTGTGAACACATGTCTAACTTTAGGCATAAAACTTAGGGAATAGAATGTACATACTATAAAGTTTCACCTAGCTGAGGCTATATAGATTACTGTGGACAGTAAGTAGGTATACTTTTTACTTATTTTTTATATATTTTTTTTATTTCAAAAAAGCAGTTTTAGCTTTAATAAATCAAAATTTTAAAAAAATGTTAAGAAAAATTAGATTAAGACTTAAAGCCAGGAAAAAGGTTAGGATTCTGTTCAAATAGTAGGTAGATATGAAAAACTCAAAGAACAGATATGGACAAACCTAAAATTTAGTAACAAGTGCACTGTATTTTCTTCTGAGATATTTTTACTCCTCTCTATTCCCCATTTTACTAAAGAGAGGCATAAACTAACTTATTTGAAAAAAAAAAGAAAAGTTTAGTCTCAATTTGACCTGTTATTTGCACAAAGCCTGGTAAGAATACTCATTGATTTATTTGGCTATTATTGAACTTATGCAAATAACCATTCTGCCACAAAATAAGAATGCTCACAAGTATTTTTCAATTCCAGAGCAGTCAGGAAGGGAGAAAAGTTTAAGTTTCATCTTTAAAAAAAAAAAAAGAAAAAATTAACAAATTTCTGAAACAAAAATCCTCAAATGGGAAAACAAAGTATAGAAGAAAATTGGTAATGTTTTAGTCAAAATCATAAAATTCTATTTCACCAGTTCAGTCTCATGTGATCTCTTTTCTGTCGAATTTTCAGTGTTACTGTGGTCCAATCTTTCCAGTTAAATCATGGAAGTCAACATTCAACATTATTACTGATATTTCTGGACTTGTCCCTACCATTAAGTTGGCCGTTTTTTTGGTTGCTTTTTGTTTTCTTATTTCTGTCTGTCCTTAGTTTTCCTGGTATGGCACTCCCTTCAGAACTTCTTGAAGAGCTGGTCTGATGCTGGTAAATTCTTTCAGGTTTTGTTTATCTGAGAATGTTTTTAGTCTTTTCTTCCCATATGAAGGATAATCTTGTTGGGTGTAGTATTCTTGGTTGAAATTGTTTTTCACTTAACACTTTGAATTTATTTTCCCATTCTTTGCTTGCATGCACTGTTTCTGATGAGAGGTCTGACATTAGCCTGATGGAATAACCTTTGTAAGTCACTTGACATTTCTCTCTTGCCAGTTTTAGTATCTGGCTTTGTGGTTTTGGCCAATCTGGCTATGATGTGCCTTGGAGAATATCTTCTTGGGTTGATTCTATTTGAGGTCCTTTGTATTTCTTGGATCTGGATATTTCTCTAGGTTTGGAAAGTTTTCTTCCAGGATTTTATGCAATAGATTATCAATGTCCTTACTAGTTTCTTCACCTTCTGGGATACCAATTACCTGTTTTTCTTGGCATTTAATTGTATCTAGTATTTCTCATATATTATTCTCATTCAAGGGGTTATTTTATCAGTCTGTTCATGATTTCTTTTCTAGGTCAGAGGCTTTGTTTTCTACATCTGAGCTTTGCCCTTCTGCATGATCTAATCTGCTTTTAATACTTTTGAAGGAACTTTTGGTTTCCTATATTATAGCCTTCTTCTCTAAGAATCTGTTCGATTCTTTTTATATTGTATATTTCTTCTTTAAATCAAGGAAGAACTTCCTCATCTCCTGGAACTCATTGTCTCTTTTCTTTTGTATCTTCTGGAATTCATTGTCTCTTTTCTTGTATCTAGACTAGTTTGTTCGCTATGACAATTCTGAATTTTGATATCTGACATTTTCATGATTTCCATTATATTATCTTTGGATGATGAAGGACTGTTTTTTTCCCTTTGGGTAGAGATATTTTCTTGGTTTCCCATATTTTTGTTTCCCTGATGCTCACCAAGCAACCTACATTTCAGTCATTGGAACTGGATATTACAAAGGTCTCCCAGTTTCTAAAGAATAGGTGCACCTGGGCTGAGCTGCAGGGTTTCAACTGAGAGTTCAGAGGTGTGTAGGAAGGGATGAGCTGTGCTCTCTCCGCATCTCTGTATTTCTCCTTGATGCTCACTTTGTGGTCTCTCTTCTCTGATTTTTAGTCATTTTGGTGATGTATTCACTTTTGTATAATTTGTTGGAGAAGGTTTCTGCAACTATAAGCTCATATGAAGTGAAGGATGACAACAAATTCTCTCATTTGGATGCAGCCCAGCCTTTCTCTGAGGACACTAAAGTGGCTGTCTAAAGAGGTAAATAGTAGCCCTACTTGTCATATTCTATACAGGAGAAACTTGGGACTATGAGGATCATTTGATGTTACTGGAGGTCTGTGTTACTTGTTTTAGTTTTGTTGTCCATTCTTGGTATTTGTTTCAATGATTATATTTTTATGGTTCTTTGTTATGAAGTATAAGTTAAAATGGATAATGAGTGTCAGAACTGTGTTTATTATTGGAAAATATTTACACATAATCTCACAAATAACAATGTAAACTGACATTAAATAATCAATTTTAAGTGTATTTAATGCTATATTACTTCTGATATTAGCCCTATAAAATGGTTACTATTATAACATTACCATATTAAAAAAGAATATAAAAAGGGATAAAATTGAATTTTTTATACATAGGTAGTACATTGAAAAATCCTAATTTGAATTCAGAAATTTAAGTTCCATATTTTATGAAGAAAGCTTACAAAATAGACTTGCCATGCTTCCATATGTTTCTTAGTCTATAAAATGCCATCCAAGCACTTTAACTGCATAATATTTTCTGACTGGAAAACAATTAGATGTCTCAGATAAGAGACTGATAATTGGAACACATAGGGAATTCAATCAATCAGCTTACCCACAAAAAAGAATACAATTAAAAGAAGGACAAATGAACTGAACAGGCAACTCTCCAAGGAAGACATAGGTATAAGCAAAAGTGTATGAAAAAATTCTCAACATCTCTTACAATAGTTTCCCAACAAAGAAATTCCCAGATCCAGATGGCTTCACTTCTGAATTCTACAAAACTTTTAAAGAAGAGCTAACTTCAATTTTCCTCAAACTCTTTCCAAAGATTGAGAAGGAAGGAACCCTCCTAAACTCATTCTATGAAACTTCCATCACCTTAATACCAAAAACTCACAAGGATGTGATGAAAAAAGAAAACTATAGACCAATATTCCTGATGAGTACTGACTCACAAACTCTCAACAAGATACTAGTAAACCAAATCCAACAGTGCAGTAAGAAGTTTATACACCATGAACAGGTAGGCTTTATCCAAGAGATACAAGGATGGGTCAATGTACACAAAGTAATAAATGTAATAAATAACATTAACAGAAAGAAATATAGAAAACATATGATATCAATCAATGCTGAAAAAGCTTTTGGCAAAATACAGTATCTTTTTATGATCAAGATTCTCAGCAAAATAGAGGTAGAAGGGACATACTTAAACACAATAAAAGTCATATAATGACAGACCCATTGCTAACATCATACCAAATGGGGAAAGTAAAACCTGGAACAAGAAAGGAATGCCTACTTTTTCCACTCTTTTCAACATAGTGTTTGAAGTACTAGTCGGTGCATTCAGATGAGATAGCAAAATAAAAGTCATTCAGATAGAAAAGAAGCAGTTAAGTACACCAACAATATACTCCAATACATCAATATATACCTATGGTGAATAGAATGAAACAGAATTGGAGAAAGCTATCCCATTTACAATAGCCATAGTGAATATTAGAGGTATCAAAGATACCTCTGAATAAATCTTTTTTTTTTTTTGGAGATATTTTTTTGCTATAGGGTGCGTGCGTGCACCAGACAGACAGAGACATAGAGACAGAAAGCGAGAAATCACCCCCCAGGGGGGATGGTCATGCCACAATCCCTTCTCCTCCATTCTCCTCTAGGGATCTTGGGCACGCACGCACACGTGCCCGGTGTGAGTTTTAAGCCACCGGGTCCGGGACGCGAACCGCGGTCGACTACGTGGGAGTCCAGCAACATAGCCATTACGCTAACTGCTGGTTCCCACCTCTGAATAAATCTAACCAGAGTTGAAGGACCTCTATAAATAAAACTTTGAAAAAGAAATTGAGTATGATACCAATAAAGAGAAAGGTATTGTGTGTTCTTGGATTGGAAGAATCAATCAATCAAATGTCAGTTCCATCCAAATTAATTTACATATTGAATATAATTTGGATTGAATTTTCCTCTTTTTTCATGGAAAGAGAAAAAAATCATAAAATTTGTCTAGAATTATAAAATATCCCACATTTCCAAGGCAATATTGTGCAAAAAGAATAACATAGGAGATATCTCACTATTTGACTTCAAAATATATTACAAAGTAATCAAAATTAAAACAGTATGGTGCTAGCACAAAAATAAACACATTGACCAATGGAACATAATAGAGAATCCAGAAATAAACCCCTGATCATACAGCTAACTGATCTTTGACAAGGGTATAAGAGAATACAGTGGATAAAGTCCTTTTGGCAAATGGTGCTGGAAGAACTCAATAACTACCTACAGAAAAATGAAACTGGACTCCAAGATGTCACCATTAACAAGAATCAACTCAAAATGGATAAAAGATTTAAATGTAAAGCCTTAAACTATAAAACTACTAGTAGAAAATTAGAGGAAACTCTTAAAAACATAGTAGTAGGCAAAGATATTTTAAAATAAGACCACTAAAGCACAGACAATAATCCCCAAAATAGACAAGTGTGATTACATCAAGGTAAAAAGTTTCCTCACAGAAAAGGAAACAGAAATTAGAATAAAAAGATAACCTTCAGAATGGGATAAAATATTTGCAAATTATTCCTCAGATTTATATACAGAATACATAGGATGTTCAAGCAGCTCACTCATAAATAAATGAATAATTCAATTTAAAAATGGGCATATGAATTGAATAAACAACTTTCCAAGGAAGACTTATGAATGGCCAAAGGCACCTGAAGAAACATTCAAAATCTCTTGTCATAAGGAAAATACAAATTAAAATCATGGTGAGATACCATTCAAGCCATTGAATGGGTAGGAACAAAAAATAAAGAATGGCAAGTGCTGGCAAGGCTGTGATAAAAAGGGAATCATCTTACACTGTTGTTGGAAGTGCAAATTAGTAGAGGCTCTGTGGAAAATAAGATGGAAGTTTCTCAAAAACTTACAAATAGGGACCAGCAGTTAGCGGAATGGCTATGTCGCTGGACTCCCACGTAGTCGACCGCGGTTCGTGTCCCAGAACCGGTGGCTTAAAAAACTTATGGTGGGTGTGTGTGCATGCGTGCCCAAGATCCCGAGAGGAGAATGGAGGAAAAGGGATTGAGGAATGGCCATCCCCACTGAGGGGTGAGTTCTCGCTTTCTGTCTCTCTGTTTCTCTCTGTCTGTCGAGCACACACGCCCTATAGCAAAAACCTCTCAAAAAAAAAAAAAAAAAAAAAAAACTTACAAATAGAAATACCATATGACCCAGGAATCCCACTCCTTGTTATTTACCCAAAGGATAGAAAGACAGTTAGAAAGACATTTGCACATTTTTGTTTATTGTAACATTATTCACAACTACTAAGATGTGGAATCAGCCTAAGAGTCCAAAAACCTATGACTAGGTTGAAAAACTGTGGTACATATATACTATGGAATATTACTTATTCTTAAGAGACAATGAAGCCCTATTGTCTGATTCAAAGTGGATGAATATAGAAGATTTAATGTTGAGTAAACTGAGAAGGACTTTGAAAGATACAAACTGTATATCCCCCCTAAATATGTACTAAATGTTTGTACTCTATGGCAGAAAGGGAAAGATATGGAGATATGAAAGTAGAGGGGATAAGTGTAGATACCAGAAACTGTAAGGGAGGGGGTGGATGATAGAGAGTAGGTGGTAGAAGGTGGGTGTGAGGTGGAAAGGGAAGAAACATGTAACAGGCAAAAAAAAATATACTGTACACAACCTGATGAAGACTATGTAAAACATGAAATTAATCTGAAAATTAAGAATGGGAAGATAAAAATATATTACTTACACTAATAAATTCTTCCTCCTTTGTTTCTATAAAGTCCTATTCATTTAATGATTCCTCCTGCTCCACTAAGTTTCAAGATGACAGAGATTGTCATATTGGGTAACGTATCCTCAATCTCAAGGCTAGTATAGTCATATAATATTTCTTAAATGAAAATAATATTAAAAGTTTTTCATACAATACTAAAAAGATAATTATCATAGCATATGAAATTTTTCTATCATTTTTCTCCTTTAAGTTATGATGATAATTTTTCCAAGTTATTGACCATAGTCACAATATCAAAAAAGGACATAAAACTATGAACATATAAGAACATTAAACAATATCAGATTTAGAAGGCAATTAGACACACATGTATGCTTTATTAACTTGAGTATCTTAGATCAATTTCTTTCCAGACAGCAAAACAAAACAGAAAAACTAAACAACAAAAAAAAAAACCTGTCTTCATTAAATATTTTTTTTTAAAAAACATTTCAAGGTAGAATGTTCTATAAAAGTCTTTCTGCAGTAAGATATAAATATTTTGTTTCCCATTTCTTATTGACCCAGGGTCATTCCACAGAACATTAATTCCCCATATTTCCAAGTTACTTATATATCAGTGCTAGAGAGGTTACTATTAATGTCCCATGGTGGCCATTGGGAAGTCCTGGAGCTTGAGGGGAAAGGAACTGACATGGAACACTGAGGTGATATTTACACAGTGTTGGTTGGTAGAGCCTACATGGAAATGAACGCCAGAGGATTTGCCAGAATATGATTTCTCAGAAGTACTCCATGATAAAGATAGTTTTCTCCTTGCCCATTCGATTTTGTATCACTAACAACCATTCATGACTCTCTTTTCTACTCATATTAAATTTGATTCCCATTATGGCAGTGTCATAGGATGGGCCCTAGGGGAACATGCTTGGGTCATGGGGGCACCACCATCACAATTAAATGCACACTGTATAGCAGTTGTGAGAGAGCTTCCCTCTTGTGGGAGTAGATCAGTTGCTGGGAGAGTGGGTTGTGATAAAATAAGCTTGCCTCCCCCCCGTGTTGGTTTTGCACACTCCTGCTCACCTTCCTATTTCTGTACCATGTTGTGATGTTCCAAGTCACTCTTACCAGAAACTGCCAGATGTGGCTGCCAACTCTAAGCTTTCTAGCCTCCTAATAATGTGAGCTAAATCAACTTTCCTTTATAAATTACTCACCTCAGATATTCTGTTATAGCAACTCAAAATGGACTAAGATACACACTAGTGTCTTTGGATTTTAAAAATATAGTACAAATCATTTCCTAAGGTTTTTCTTTTAGTATGTTTTTGTTTTTGTTTTGTTTTGTTCTGTTCTGTTTTTGCCATAGGGGAAAGACAGGGAGGGAAAGTGAGGAATCATCCCCAGAGAGGATGGCCATTCCACATCACTTCTCCTTCATTTTCCTATTAGGATTTTGGGCATGCAAGCACACATACCCAGCATGTTTTTCAAGTCACTGGGCCTGGGACTTGACCTGCAGAGTCAGCCATGTGGGATCCAGTGCCTTGACTACCATGACACCTGCTTGCCTCCTAAGGAATATATTTAAAACAAAGTTCATATAGAATTAAATGTCTTCATGTGTAAATGTAACAGTGACATGTATTACCAGCCTACTGATGAAAAAAATGTTTTTTACTGTGTCCATTTATTGGAAGAGGTACATTTTTTGTTCTGGTTTATTTTACTTGTTTGCCTTTTTTTTTTCCAGTTTTTACTGAAAGAGAATTACATAGACCTGCTACATACAGAACTTATATAGCATTGCCTTGATACTGAAGATGTAGCTATGGATATTCTAAAATAGTGACTGGTGACATTAAATACATTTCCTCCTAAATGCCTCTGCAAGAGATTATACAGAACAGATTTTTTGACTTGATTCACACCTCCACACACATGAATATTGTAAATACAAGTCAACTAATGGCAGAAAAGATGATCAAGGCTATTCAGGGGAAATCATTTGGAAAGAAGTAGTATAAATTGTTCCAAAAGAGCATATAGTAATTCTTCCCTTCACATAATAGGATATCTATATACTTGCAATAATATAAGGAATAAGAGGCTGGAACTTGAGACATGATTTGAAGTGCTTCAGTGTTACCTTCTAGTGATCTCAGGCACTCGATTCTGCTAAGATTGAAAAAAAAAAAAAAAAAAAAAAAAAACAAAACAAAACTCATTTTACTGTCATGGAACTTGGATCAATCATTTTTCAGTATGCTTTGTTACTTCCCTTCCCTGGAGATGCACATTGTTGACATAGCAAATAAAGTTTCATTATAAAATTGTAGGGTACTAGCTCTGGCTTAGAAGTAGGTGAAAAAATGGTTGCTTTTGAAGGCAGCCAGCCATCGTGACATATAAAGGACATGGTTGTCTTGGTACTGGATGATTTAGTTAAGTTCCAATAAAAGTTGCTGGTTATAAGCCGGTATCCTCAGGGCTTACTCACTATTAAATCTATTTGATGTGCCTATTAAACTACACAAATCCCTCACCTGATCTGACGATGTCATCTACTTTCATAACATAAACATTCAAACACAATTATTTATACATGGCTAGTTTACTTGAATCCATAATGTAAGTTTCTATACTACATATTAACCCTTAATACTAAAATCAGGGAATGAAGCCAATAGAATTTTTATCATCAGTATTCATCATAAATTCCATGGGCATTTCTATTTAGTAATTATGTAAATATGCATAGCTAAGTTACATTCTCTACATGAAATATGTAGAGAAACAACTTATGTGCAGCCATTTCCAAATGAGTTATCTATATATTAGGAACACTCTGTTAATATTGTTGGAAAATGCACAGTGATCAGTAACATCAAAAGTTCTCACAAGAGCCTTACAGAGTTTTAAATTGCTTAGTACAGGTTCAACTTCTTAAAATGTTGCCACAAAACCACAACAGAAGGTAAATTAAGTACATGAGACTGAACTGGTGAAATAGCATTTTATGACTTTTGACTAAAATATTGCTAATTTTTCTTCTGGGATTTGTTGTCTGGTTTTAAAGATTTTTGTCCTGTCTTGAGCTGTCGATAGGTTCATGTACCTACTATTTGAACAGAATCCTAACCTGTTTCCTGGCTTTAAGTTTTAAGCAAAGTTCCTTAGCATTTCTTTCATTTATTAAGGTTAAAAACTGCTTTTCTTGAAATTACCAGCTGAACTCACTATTGAAAGTAGTTAGATTATTTAAGAAATTGTGTGATCAATAAGATGTGGGGGAGAAGGAATGGAAGACAACTGTAGATATCAGAGATAGTTTGAGAAGAGGGTGGGGAAGGGCAGAGGGTCAGAAATAGGGGTAAATACACATATATATGTATGTGTGTATATATATATATATATATACATATATATATATACATATATATATACATGTGTGTGTGTGTGTGTGTGTGTGTGTGTATATATATATATATATATATATATATATATATATGAAACTAGAAATGGAAACTTATTGATGATAACATGATAATATGCATGATTAAGTCACTCTGCAGTATATTCCAGATGGGAAATCACATTTTGTATGCTGTGTGCTGTGATGATGCTTAGGGAATGTATGCAAATTAATTAATTTTTAAAAAAGTTTCAGGAAAAAAAACCCTGGAAAACTGTTTCTCTTGAAATAAAAAAAAAATGCATTAAAAATACCTATTTGATACCTGCAGTAAGCTATATAGCCCCAGTTAGGTGCTACTTTATAGAATGTTTATTTTATTCACTGAGGTTTATGCCTAAAATCAGACTTGTGTTCATGGATATGTGTATATCAGCTGTACTTGCTCTTGAAAATATTTAGATTAATTAAGATCTTTAGTGAATTAATAAAATGTGGGGGAAAAGGCATAGAAAGCAACCATGGATACCAGAGACAGTGTGGGAGGAGGGTGGGAGATGACAGAGGGTGAGAGATAGGGAATCAAAGATGGTAAAAAAAAAAAAGCAAAATATACAGGAAACAAGAAATGGAAAATTATTTGTTGACGATAACACATATGTTGATGTGCTTGATTGAGCCAATATACAGTGCATTCTGGATGGAAAACAATCTCATTTTGTATGCTATAATGATGTATAGTAAATGAATGTAAATAAATAAATTTAAGTTAAAAAAAAAAAAAATGCCACACACCTTCTGGGACCAGCACACTAGTTTCCTATTGTTCTTCAAACGCAGTACCTCTCAAACTTTAGATAACACCATGACAACCTGGGCCATGATTGATGGATTGATGGGCCCAAGTTCCTGTCCTGATTTAGCAAGTCTATGGTTGGGGCAAAAATCTGCCTGCCTGATCCAGATGATGGTGCTGCTATTAGACCACAGCCTCCAACTAGAGAATTCCTAGTCAAACACTAAGTCTACTTTTATCTCATGCCTTTCTTTCTCTTTCCTCTGCCTAGGAAGATCTTTCTCTAGGTACTTTTCAGAGTTGTTCCTTTACTATCATTCAGGTTTATTCTCAGTTGTCACATCCTAAGAGAGGAATTATTTCTGACAATTGGCCTATCTCAAGCTCATTCCTATTACTGTTCTTTCTTTTCTTTTGTCCTCCCTCATTTTCCTGATAGAACTTCTCTTTGTTTTGTCTATTTCAGACACATACTATTAAAACATATTTATGGGGCCAGCAGGTGGCGTGGTGGTTAAGGGTGCTGGAGTTCCCACATGGCCAATCGTGGTTTGAGTCCCAGACCTGGTGGCTTGCTTTTTCACTTTCTCTCTCTCTCTCTCTCTCTCTCTCTCTCTCTCTCTCTCTGTACCTTTCTAGTCAAATTTAAATAAAGTTGAATAAAATAATTATTAAAAAATAAATAAAACATATTTGCTTATATAATAATGTATATTCATTAGTAAATATAGAACTATCTTTGTTAAGCAATTTATTTGCATATAATCTGCCTTTCCAACTAGAATGCAATATCCTTGAGAAAGGGAGATTTCTTTTTTTAATTGTTATTATATCCTCAACAAGTAGAATAATGCTTATCACATAATACATTTATAACAAACATTTATTCAACAACTGAATACATTATAAAATTTCTATTTTCTTTTGCTCCCCAAAATGAGTAAAGCTGAAACACAGGTATGAAGACTACAATTTGAAGATAAATCAAAATATTATATAAAGAGGGAAATAAATTAGTCTTTTGGGGCCAGTTTGATGGCATAGTGGTTGGGGCAGCTGACTGATCTCATGCCTGACTGATCTCACATGCAGTTCAAGTCTCAGACATGGTGGATTGAAAGACATGCCAGGAAAATACGTTGTATATACCCAAAATCCAGAGAGAAGAATAGAGGAAAAGAGATTGTGGAATGGTCATCCCACCTGGGGGGTGCTTCCTCACTCCTCACAGACCCATCTCCCTTAAGCAGTGCACATTAACAAATGACAAAAATTAAATAAATCGACCTTTCTAATTTTTTTAATTGCCAGAGGGCATGTGCACTCTCCAGGGTCAGAGAGAAAGAGAGAAAGCACCCCCTACTGAGGTATAGTCACACTGCATTCCTTTTTCCTCCATTTCTGCATCCTGTCAGGATTTGGGGCACACCCACCCACACACACCCGACATGTTTTTTTTTAAGTCTCCCGGCCCAGCATTCAAACTGCAGTCAGCCATGTGAGATCCAGCTCCCTTAACTGCTGAACTATGGGACTCATAACTTTAAAAAGATTAAATACTATGCCACAGATTCAGACATAGCAATATGTCTGATGTAAACCAGTTTTGAATGGATTAAAAAAAAACAGTCCCAGAATATACCCAATGTGAAAGAACTTGTTTTGAGGACCAAATCAGGGGCAAGAGTTTACAGATTAGCAGCAGAGTGGTTCCCAGTCAAATAGAAAACAACACTGGAATATATGCCCACAAATTTAACCTTCTTAAGTAATTTTCTGCATAAAGAAAGAGAGAACAATGTGCTAAAGCAGATGGAAAAGACCATATTAAATACCCACTTCTTTGCTTGGGGAACCTAGCCTTTCACCCAATAGAGATTGATGCTACAGTTGACAACCTTTAGAGGTAGAAGGTAAAGAACAAATAGTTTTAGGGAAAATGTTTAATAGTCATAAACACTACTCACCACAATTTTGTCACAAAAAAGCCTTTCTAACTTTGGTTTTCTTTGTAAGAGAAGAGCAGATGAGATAGCAGAAGTGATTTGCTGAAGGCAAAAGGCAAAGCGAGGCGAGACGTGGACATCAGGAAAGGTTATTAAGAAACTGCAGGCGGTAGTGAGAGCATGGGAGAATAGAGGTCAAAGCCAGGTCAGTTGCTGCCACAGGGTCTGAACAGAGCAACCGGCCAAAATACTAACACATTAGAAAAAAAGCAAGTGGCTTAGATAGGTGAGTTCCTTCAAACACTAATATTACTCAAAAGACAAAAAGTGAAGGACTGCAGGCTTGCCTTTAGGTTTATGGCAAACAAAAAAAACAAAAAAGTCTGTAAGAAAAAATCATAAGATGATCCTATTCTGAACCTCTTAGTGGACCATCTTTCCAAATGTATATGGTGAGAGTTGTGAAAAAGAAAGGTGTCTCCCTTACGGTTAGGTTTCATGGCAGAGATGAAGATGCGCTGGCTTCGAGTGAATTGAAAAGAACTTGGTCCTGGGTTGCCTTGACATACAGAGATGAGCCTTTACAGAGATCAAAGGATCTTTCTTCTACTTGGTCATGGATATAAACAAACACAGTGAACCATCTATGAATAAGATGGCCTCTAAAAGTCAAAGATAAGCAGTTTACAAATGCAAGGAGGTGAATTCTGCTAATATGGAACATGAGTTTTGAAGAGATGTAATCTCATGTGAGACTGTAATCCTAGCTTCAATGTAGCTTTGGGTGACTTTGAACAAAAGACCCAGCCAAACCATGCCAGGGCTTCTAACTCAGGAAAACTCTGAGATAATAAAATGGGTATTATTTTAAGCTCCAAAATCTGTTGCAATATATTTCATAGCAATAAGAAACTAAGGCAAACTAGTAAAATAATACTGTATGTTTGGTGTGAACTAATATGTTTACAGCTATTTAGGGACATCTAATTTCTCTCTGTGTGTCTTTAGTAAAGGTTTTCAGAGGAACATTTGCTTAGCAGGGTAAATCATCAATATTCTTCTCCAGACCCAACAACTCATGGGCAAGGTTTTATTTTTGTTTCTTTGGTTTTGTTTTCAAATGTGTAAGATACTCAGTGTTCTCATTGAACACTTCCATTTTAAGTTAATAATTGTGTGAAATAGGTCCACACTGGCACACATTTCCTTTTGTATTGGGATTTATTCGGTTATTTATTTAATATTATTTTATTGTTGATTATTCTTTATAAGCAGTGACCCAAATGGAATATAACAGATAAAGATTTAAGTATTACAGGTAAATATTACTTCTATTTATTTGCTTGTTTAAAAGTTGGAGCAAGAACAACAGGCATATGATATACTTTTCATTATTTTCCCACATATTAACTTTTTAGACAGAAATCCTCGGGAGATTATTGGAAGAAGGTGAAACTCATTTACCCTATTCATAACTATCAATTATTTCACTGTTTACATAGATGATTAGTCAGATGGACTCCAAACAAACAAAATTCTGCTACATTCTCACACATTTGATTGAGAATCTAATTTATTTAACACTATCTCATCATATAAGCACCAGAGAACTTTACTGTGAAGTAATTATTAACTAAATAGGAAAGACTGGATTTTTAGAGCCTATCTTCTAAATTAATTAGTTTTAGTTTTGACTCTGACCCAATTCCAACCTGGAAATGACTAACATTTGTTACTTTGAGAAAGAAAAGGAAAGATGAGTAGCCCCATCAGACCCGATAAAGTCTGAGAATGCACTGGCACAGAAATGGAAGCCTCCTTCTACTCAATACTTTGAGATTAGTTTCCAGATTTACAAAACTGTTATACAGACTATGTATTGGGTTGTCAGAAAAGTCATGATGTATCCTTTCTGTTTTTCTAGCAAAAATGTGTCATGACTTTTCCGACAACTCAATAATTCAGCTGACACATGGTCTTAGAATGGAACTCTCTATCACCCTGGTCAAAATGAAGAAATCAAAACAATGCCTCTACTCAGGGCCAGAAATAATAAGCACTTCTTAAGAAAAAGGTTACACAAAAAAGGACCATGCTGTGCTCGGGTACTTCTGACTTTCCAGGCTTCATCTGTATTCTCCAATGTGTTCTCTTCTCTGTGGGAGCATTTCAGTTTTATGCTGTTTTGCTGTTGTAAACACAATTTTTAAAAACTTCAATTTCAAGTGGTTGCTACTACTATATAAAAATACTGCTTTTTGTATGTTGACTGTGTAGTCTCTGACCTTGCAAAATGGAAGTTGTTTTTGTATTTTTTTTAGATTCACTGAGATGTGCTATGAATAATCATGTCATTTGAGAATAGATGTGGTTAATTCCTGCTTTTTATTTTTAATGGCTCTTATTGAATCAAAATATTTATTGCATAGCTAGGCTCACCAGTTAAATGTAAACAGGAATTTTAAGACCATACATTCTTCTATTTTTTCACAATGTTAAGGAAAAAGTGATTAATATTTCACCATTAAGCATGTTAACTGTAGTTGTTTTCAAGATTCTTAACTGATTAAGATGCTTCTTTCTATTCCATGTTTACTAAGATATTTTTTATCAACTGCACTTTTTCCAAATTTATTATCAAGTTAGATGTTCTTATTGTTTTTCTCCATTTTCCTGTTTATATGAAGAATTTTGTTTGTTGATTTTAAAATTTTAAACTGACTTCACATTCCTGAACTAAGTTCTACTTGTTTCTGAGGATTATTTGTTTTTTCCATTGTTGCACATATTTTTGTTTAAAATATTTTGCATCTTAAAGTTATCTTCCATAAGGACTACTGCTCTGTAACTTTTTTTGAAGTGTAGTTGTCATTTTTTTTTTAAGGGAGATTTTTGCCATGAAGACAAAGAGAAAGATAGAAAGCAAGAAATCACCCACTGGGGTGATGGCCATGCCAGTCCCTTCTCTTCCATTCTCCTCTCCGAATTTGGGGCAGGCATGCACACGCACCTGAAGTGAGTTTCAAGCTTCTGGGTCTAGGACTCAAACCACAGTCAGCTATGTGGAAGTCCAGTGATGTAACCATTATGCCATCTGCTAGTCCTACTAGTATTCTAAAACAACTGGTGATGAATTCTACTGTTCTCTTTTCTCAAGTACTTTGTACAAGATAGATATTATTTCCTTCATATATTATGGACAAAATTTACTAGTAAAATTATTTGGTTTAGGAGAGTACTATGTGGGAAGTTTTAAATATAATTTCAATTTCTTTAATAGGCATAGAGCTATTTAGATATTTTTAAATTTTTTTATTTCATCTTGAGTGAAAGATTGTATTTTTAGTGGAATTTGTTTTTTCTAATGATATAAGTTTGTAGTGATATTATAAAACCTGTAGTGATATCTTCTTTTTATTTCCAATATTGGTAAACTGTGTTCTCATCCTCTCATTTATTAGTTAGCTAATGGAAAATTTATATTTCTTAAATTTCTCTCTTGTTTCTTCTTTTTATAATTTGCATTTTATTTTTTCCCAGAGGACATTTCTTCAATCCTAAAAGACTCAGCTCCTTCTATGGGCTTTGGTGGAGGGTGAGGGGCAGCACCCTCAGGTCTAAATCGGGGTGGGGGTGTTCATTCTTTTCGAGCTCCATTAGATCGGTTCCTGACTACCTCGCTATGAATGGCACAACTCACACAGTAATGTAGCTTCACATGCAGCTTGGCGAGCACATAGGCATCAAGACACTTGCTTCGGAGATGCCCCTTCGGCGGCCTCTACTACGTTTCGGATGACGAACTTCTCAATAGCCTTGTCCTTGGGCACGCATCGAGCGCAGTTTCTGCAGCGAATAGGCTGCACATGGTGGGGCCCTTTTTGGCATGGTCGTTGTTTCTTCTTTTCTTCGTCATGCAGGAGTGAGGATGAGAGAGAGATTTCTTGTTTGTTTCTACTATAATAATTTATCTTATCATTATTAGATCCTTCTGTATGATTATTTTGAGATTAATTTTTATAGTTTATCTAGCTTTTTTAGGTAGATATAATTGATTTAATCCTTTATTTTCTAATATAAGCATGTAATGTACCCCATTCCCTTCCTAACACTGCTTTCCTCCTATTCCAAACTGTTATGAATCCATTGGTACCAGTCTATGTTTGCGAACATTCCACATACACGTTAAAAAAGTCTGTATGCTACAATTTTTAGTGTAGGGTTCTATAAATCATAACTTATGTGGTTGATAGTAGCATTAGTTTCTCTCTTTTTAAAATGTATTAATTTTTTTAGGTTTTTGCCGTAAGGCACATATACTCGCTGAAGAGAGACAGAAAACTGGAAAGAAATCATCCCTCCCTGGGAGATGGCCACACCTCAAACCCTTCTCCTCCATTCTCCTCTGGGGCTTTTGAGCATGTGTGAACCTGTATCTGGCATGATTTTCAAGCTGCCAGGTACTAGACTAGAACCATGGTAGATCATTTGGGATGCCTTAACTATCATGCCACCTGCTGGCCACACAGTTTCTCTCTAATCCTTTATGTGGTTCATGCCATCTGGGGTAATTCATTGACTCCTTGGGCTTTCTTGTCTTTGCAAATGGCTTTGACTCCATCCTCAATTTCCTTCTTTTTAACTCCAACATGTTATGTATGCTCTGTTTAGTATTTTAAAATAATCTCCTTTGCAAGAAGGTCTTATCTAATTCTTTCAGTGTGAACCAGGTCCCCTCATCATTTGAATTTTATATATTTATAATCCTTTTTTGTTTCTTTAACTACCTTTTTGTATCACTGAAAGAACCTTTTTATTTTCTTAAGCATGTCTGACAGATAATGAGAACTTACTGATTTCTCATACAAAATGTCTCAGCATTACATGTATGAAAATGCTGTCGATAATGTTTATACTCTTTATCCAAATCATGATTGCCTTGAAAGCACATATTTATAATTAACATCTCTAGTGGTTTCCCTAGCAAATGTGCAAACAAATCAATGAACTTTGAAAAATGCACAGAAATATATATTTTATTTCACGGATAAGACTGGAAACCACAAAGGAGGGATTTGTCTTAATAATCTAGTTGATTATGCTATAGAGTTTCTCTCAGAACATAGGATAAATTCTGTACTTATTTCTCACATCTCTTTTCTCTGTCAATCATGAACTTGGACTCTAGAAATAAATGGATACCCTGCCACAAAATAAAATTTTAAAAACTATGGCTTAATTAACTGCTTATATTGGGTCTCATACGTCCCTCAGCAGACTGGAAAACACCATTTCCATTTCAAGAAGTTTTTGTTTGTTTGTTTGTTTGTGTGTTTCTTTGTTTTTAATATAAATTGCCCTCTTGGTAAAGTCTAAATGGCTTTTCAATTAATATCAACTTCTCTTAATATCTCGTTCCCATTGTTAACACAATCACACGTCTGAACTCATACTTGTCTCTAACATGGTTGGCACCAAGTGTTTATAACAACAATGTGAAGTGCCTGCACCCCCAAATAGAAAAGTGTCCCTATTTTACTTATCCCTTCAACTCTAGAAAATAAGTTAATTACAACCTGTGAAAACTATTCTGAGAGGACCAGCAGGCGGCACGATAGTCAAGGCACTGGCCTTATATATGTCCTACTATGGTTTGAGTCCTGGATCTGGTGGCTTACTTTCTCACTTCTTTCTTTCTCTGGTGAGTGCATGTGTTCTATAGTAAACTAAAAAAATAATAATAAATAAAATTAAATCATTATTTTTAAAAAACTATTCTGTGACAAGCTCATTAGCTTTTCCTCACTGATTTAATCTATATGAAATTATAACTAGGCTAAAGGGTTTATTTACCTATTTCTCCAAAGAAGTAGGCATTTAAATTAAGTGAACTGATTGGACATATATTCAAAGCTTATGGAAGGTTTAGGATTGCTCATCGGATGATGACAGCATATAGCAGCCATGTCTTTGTGCTCATACATATATTATGTTCAATTGCATGCATTTTTGACCACTTACTATCTGTCACATGCTATGCTAGGGACTAAGGAAACAAACAATAATGATTTATCTTTCAAGGAGCTTGTAGTCTAGAGGGAAGTGAGTGTGAGGATGTACCATGGTCATGGTTAAGCTGTGGTTACAACAGGAAGAACACAGTCCAGTCAGAAAGGTGAGCTAATATTTCAGTGATGAGCTGAATTGAGATGGAAAATCCCTAAAGCTACATATATAAACATGTTTCTGTTTCTTCATAGGCTCTACATTTCCCAAGTCAAAGATTATAGAGACTGAGCTCAATACATATTTACTTATTATGCCTTGCTGTCAGTATTCTCCTTTAACCTCAGTAACACAGAGGGTACCAAGAGGACAAATCTGACTCTGAATCTAATAAACTCTGATGCAGGTAAATTAATCTTCTGGATGAAAACTTCCATATTGACTTTATTCATAAGCCTTTGCCTATAATGATTTGTATCTCATCCTTTTTTAATTTATATTTTATTGTTAACATACAAAAATATAATAGTACATTGTCACTAGTGTATGATATTTAAATAAATAATATATACATGTTGATCTGTGCTCACTGTATTGTGCTTAATTCAAAAGAATGTGAAATAACATGTTTCGAATATAAAACTCTTCTTTCTCAAACCACTTTTTAAAATAACATGCAAATTTCCTAAGTGTCCTTCAATTTCTAATATTCAGAGTAATATTGTAATGATAGTACCTAATTTGTGTTAGAAAAGTACTATGGACAAGGCACTGCACAAAAGTCACTTCTAGGAAATCGGTCCTCTCTCACATAATACTAAATACACAAATACTAAAGCATGTGGAATTATCAGGCCATTTTTAGAGTTAAAAATTTGAGTCCTGATTTGTTTAACATTGGCCAAATTCTTTTTTTTTTCCAAGTAACACAGTGTTTATTGATAGATACAAGTATATAAAATCAAGGCATGAACATGACTTGATAAATTAAGTAGAATTAATTTCAAAACTATAATAAGAGGGACCAGTTCAAATTCTCACCATTTGTTTCACACCCACACAAACTACATCAAGGGCATTAATGATCTCTCAAAAGTGATCAGTTTTGTGGAAGTAAACCATGTTTCTTTTAAAAAAACTTGTGCACTTGCCCAGGCTCAAGGATATTAAAATCTAGCACATAAAGCCCATTACTAGAGGTAGAAATACAGGCAATATACTATTACGGCAACAACCATCAATTACAGTTAAGAAATTTTTTTTTTTTTTTTGAGAGGTTTTCACTATAGGGCGTGTGCGCTCGCCAGACAGAGAGAGACAGAGACAAAAAGCGAGAAATCACCCCCCAGGGGGGATGGTCACACCCACAATCCCTTCTCCTCCATTCTCCTCTCGGGATCTTGGGCACGCACGCACACACGCCCGGAGTGAGTTTTTAAGCCACCGGGTCTGGGACGCGAACGTGGTCGACTACATGGGAGTCCAGCAACATAGCCATTACACTAACTGCTGGTTCCCAAGAAATTTTCTGTAACAGCTAATGGATAATCAAATATTGCAACAACTCAAGTATTACCGAGCAAAATGCATTTCTACAATATTCAGTGTTGTTATTCAGTTTTCTAACTTAAAACAGGCTATGATAACTGGCAGCAAAGAAGGTCCTTGTAATAGACTGCCTCTGCTTGAGAACTTGTGACATAATTATTGCATACTGCTAATATACTATCTATACTATAACATTAAAGATACTCCTAAAATATTTGATGGTAGACTATGATTAAGACATTACACTCCAAAAAAAAAAAAAAATATCTTAAAGAATTCCTAACTGACATGCTTCTGCTTTAAATGTCATGAAAACATTACAGTGGAGTGAGTTATCACAGTGGTTAGGTCAAATGCAGTTACATCATAGCAACAGTATGTTTTGGACGATTTAAAGCTTTGGCTGGTTCTTTAATCAGCTTCTTCCTCTGATTCTTCTAACATTAACCAGCTTTTAAGCAACTTAGCTATGAGATCAGTCTCTTAGAAATCAGGCTGCCCAGCCTGTCCTTTAATGAAAAATCTTACATTGGCCATGGTTTGCATGAGAGATGAGATACATTCATTCTTAATCTTTTCATTTTTTGGCCTGTGGCTGACAGATGGGGATATTGTATTAATACAAAGCATTTTAATTAAAAAAATTATATAGGAAAGACTCCATAGCCTTTGGAAAAATATAATTCTTTGTGTGGATTCCTGGTAAGAATTTTTTAAATATTGAAAAGATATACACTTAAAAACCGTTTCTCTTTAGCAAGGTACATTCCAATTTTATTTTCACACAACTCATCACTAAACAGTTGTCTCTTTATCTGTGAGGTATGTGTTCCAAGACCCGCAATGAATGCCTTAAATTATCAGTAGTACCCAACCCTTCACACACATTTTTGCTGTTTGTTTTAGTTTTTGTTATAGCATGCTTGCACTTGTCAGAGAGAGACAGAGGTGGGGTGAGGAGCAAGAAATCACCCCCCAGGGGAATGGCCTTGAAGCAATCCCTTCTCTAATCTCCTCGTGGGACCTCGGGCATACATGCACATGCACTGGGGTGATTCTTAAGCCATGGGGTCCAGAAGGCAACCATGGGTCATCAGACAAGTCATGATGCATTTCTGCATAGATAAAAATAGAAAAAATATGCCATAACTTTTCCCACAACCTTGAAGTTGGCCATGTGAGTTTTAGCTGTCCCAGTCTCCCAGTACATGCTGGCCCCATGTACTATGATTTTTTGATCTGATAATAGAGAGGCTACTAAATGACCAGTAGGCCGATAACAGATAGAGCATGGCAAAGGCAGGACAAAGGAATGACTCACATCCAGGGTGAGATAGAATAGGATGGGATGAGATTTCCTCATGATACGCAGAACAGAACACAACTTTAAAACATGAATTGTTTCTTTCTGACATTCGCCATTTATTATTTGTGGATTAGGGGTTGATTGTACATAACTGAACATGCTGAAACTGAAAGTGAAAATAAGGGAGAACTACTGTAGTTACAAAAAGCAAGTGTAAATTTAGAAATTAGAAACGTCAAAAATATCCTTTACAGAATGAATGAAGAATCAATGAAACTTGATTAATACAAAGGGTCAATGCTTCCCGATTCTTCTACTTTATTTTGTTAGTTCTTGCTTTGTTCACTGTAGTTCTTTACCTGTTTTCTCTTTTATCACACACTCTCCCATCTCCCCAATCACCTTCTTACTTTGGGACTTCCACATTTATTTCCATACTATTTCTGCAGTTTGCAACCCTACGTCCTCTGTGGACCGTCACTGAACTCCTGCTTTGATGATGCTACCTTTAGCCCCCTTGAACTAGACTCTTTCCTACACTGTCTTATTTGCATAACTACTCTTCAGCAAAGGTTTTATGATTAGAATTAGATAAACTCAAAATGGCTCATTTTGGATGGCAGAGTCTAAGGAACAAAGAAGGAAAATAAAGGCAATAATCTTTTCAGTTTCATTAATTTTTTCCCAAAACTTGATTTCATTTGTAATGACTTTCATTCACATTACTTTTCATATATAGACATCATCTTCTAATTAAGAGTCAAGAATCAAACAATTTGAAAAAATGTTCAACATTTCTTAACATAAGGAAAATGCAAATCAAAACACGAGGTAGTACCTAAGCCCCATCATGATGGCTATGATCCAAAAACAATCTAAACTTTTATTTCCAAAATGTTTTTACTGCCTGAGGGCATGTGTGCTCACTAGAGTATGTGAGAGAGGGGAGATACCTCCCAATAGGGTATAGTCACACAGCAATCCCTTTTCCTTCCTTTTACCATCTCATCAGAAATTTGGGAACCCTTGCAACCACACACAGCATGCTTTTCTTTTCTTCTCTCTCTTTTTTTTTTTAATTGGAGAGGTTTTTGCTATAGGGCGCATGCGCTCGGCAGAGAGACAGCAAGACAGAAAGACAGAGAGCGAGAAATCACACATCCCCCCACCCCCACCCCCACCCCGGTGGGAAGACCACGCCACAGTTCCTTCTCCTCCACTCTCCTCTCGAATCTCAGGCATGCGCGCACGTGCACGACTACATGGGAGTCCAGTGACATAGCCATTACGCCAACTGCTGGTCCCACAACATGCTTTTCGACCCAAGAGGGCCAGTCCTTGACCCTGGTTACCTATATGAGATCCAGTTCCCCTAATCATTGGATTGTGGGTCCCACATCAGGATATTTTTAATAGGCTCATAAAACTTTTTATTCAAACCCTTTTCATTGACTGTGATGTAGATTTGTTTTTTAATTTGTTCTAGAATTGGAAATGAGAAAATAAGACAGCAACTTTTAGCTGCTATGACTGAATAAAGAAAATCAGTACCTTTGTTAAATCAATGTCTTTGCTAAATCAGTATCTTTGTTTATGCATAATGTTCTGAGCACAAGTAGACACTGTTAGCAGATATTGTTGAATATGGAAGTTTGATTTTTATTATGTGTACCTTCTTATTGTCCTAATGAATGTGTAAAAAACATAAAGTGTTTGTAAATTATTACAGACAAACTGTTCTTTTAACCAGAGGAAATATCCTGCCACTTCTTTGGCAGTATAGCCTGTTCTCATTCATCATTTCTCAGCAGTAATGAGAGCCAAGACAAATGACTGCTAGATGATGTTGAATTACTTCTGGATGACCGAGGAAGAGCTTAACCCCACCTCACACATTTCTGTTGCCATGGTGTTCAGATTTGATGCTTCCATGGTCAAAGTAGACTCTCACTGTTCTATTCATCACCATTTAACTGCAAGAGCTGCTGGGCACATCTATGATCTCTCTTGCTCATCATGGCAGCTGGCATGAACATAAATGATTAGAAAGCACCACCTGCTTAGTGCTTAATGCAGGAGGAAAAAAGCAGCTGTGCCATTTGGGATGGCAAACACATTAGCTTAAGTTCAGTAGCAATTTATATTGCCAACCATGAAAACCACAAGTTACTGGGGGTGCAGGATGAAGTATAGTAGGACAAATACCAGTTTTCTGTTCAGGAATTTCTGTCTGAAGATTGTCAAGCACTGATGGGATGCTACAACCCTGTTGTACTCTCTCTAGATTACAATGCTTCTTATTTGAAATATGAAAATCAGAGCTCTTCCAAAAGCAACATAGCATTTATAAAGTGCATGAAAGAGACTAAAATGTGGACCTGTAATAACACTGAGTTCTAGCTATAGGTGCTCTATTTAAAAAAAAAAAAAAAAAGTTATGTTTTTGTCATAGGGTGCATGTGTTTGCCAGCTAGGAGAAAAAGAGATACAGAGAAAGGGAAAGTTAGAAATCACTCCCAGGGGGGTATGGCGATGCAACAATCCCTTATCCCCTCAGAATCTTGGGCACACACATACATGTGCCTGGCATGATTTTTTGTCACCAGGTCCAGGACTGGAACTGGTGTCAGTCATGTAGAAATCCAGCTGTCTTAAGCACTATGTCATCTGCTGGCCCATAGAGGTGCCTTACTGTAAACTGTGAAGGGAATAAAATGTTCTCAGTTTTTGCAGGTGCCAAAGTCTGTAAAATTTTCATTTATCTCTATTAGCAGGTGAGGAGGCCACAGAGCATATGGATTTGTACCTTGATTCTTGTGTAAACGTAATTCATGGGAGCTGTTGAACTTTAGATGGATGGATTAGTCCCAAGTAAAACAAGAGTTAGTTCTCCCTTTTTATAAGCCTCTTCCTTCTGTTAGCACACTGCCGGGAGTGTGAAAGAGTCTTCTTTCTTGAAAAGCCATTCTCTTATTAAAGGTTCAATTGAGTATCATTGCAATATCCTTTAAAAGCACTATACTGTGAAGCTGAATGAAACCACTTTCTATGGCAAAGATGGGCATGCTTCTATACTGGAGACCCCACTAGTCAAAAATGAGTTTTAATTAACATCTCCCAGCTCTTCTGAATATTAACCTAATTCACAGCTATATTCATAGTGACTTAAAAACTTACATTCTATAAACAGAGTTTGTGCTCATTGAATTTAGATGTATTCATGGCAAAAATCTTGACTAAGACATTAAAGAGGTTATTCTACTGAATGTGAAATTTCTTTTGTTAAGTGGATGATTTTTAATTAGTACACTTGATTTATTTGTGTAATTATATTAGCTAATTAATTTGTATTGAACAAAGTTAAATCAAAGGGGAAAATATCTATCAACTCAGCTATACACTTTTACTGACTTGGTTACCTGGACCTCCTGTATTCTCATCATCAGGATTGTGGTCTCATTATTCATATCACTGGCATTTAGATACACAGATTCTGGGTAAATTCAAGTGTGAATCTTTTGATCTGCTTCTGTGTAATTTTTTCTTCTCAATATTTTTAGCATTTAGTTTCCTTATCTCTAAAATGGTATAATTAACTTTATATTTTAAGCTTCAGTAAGTGCAAAATGTTTCAGGAACTCCAATCTTGTCCCACTGGATTAGGTAAATCAAAAAAGAATCTCTGAGTTCTCGCTGGTGCATTTTGCTTGGCTGTTGGCGGGTCAGAATAGTTAGCAGTTGTGCCGATGCTGGTCTGACTGCTACTCTTTCTGTATGTCAGTCCCAGGCAGAATGACAGTCTGCTCAGCTTCTAGACAGGGCAGCTGCAGCAGCATGATATCTAGGAAGGAGACTCATATCACAAACATCTGCTCTCTTATCTTCCAAACAGGATGATGCTTTTGGGTGTGTGATGAAGATCCTCAACATACCAAAGTCTCCCATAAGCACATTCACTCACATGTTATGATTTTTCATTCAGTACCACACTTGTCATACCCACTAGCTTAGGTTTAATATACATGCCCTAAAGGAGAAAATCAGCATGTTACCATAATTTTACATGAACTTCTCAAAATATTTTTAATGTAATTTTAGAAATTACACTTTGCAGGATTTTGTAGAATATATTTTTCATGCCCTTATTAGTTTCTTTACCTTCTGGGATTCCAAGTCTAGAGAAGCACTCAAACATCTAGATCCGAGAAATACAACGAACCCCAAATAGAATCAATCCAAGAAGATCCTCCCAAGGCACATCTTAGCCAGACTGGCCAAAACCACAGATAAAGACAAGATACTAAAATTGGCAAGAGAGAAACGAAAAGTGAAGGTCATTACATAAGGCTGACACTGGAACTTTCAACAGAAACAATACAAGCAAGGAAAGAATGGGAAGACATATTGAAAGTGTTAAGAGGGAAACAAATTCAACCAAGACTGTTATATCCAGCAAGATTATCCTTCATATGGGGAAAAAAAAAAAAGATTAAAATCTTCTCAGACAAACAAAACTTGAAAAAATTTGGTAACACCAGACCAGCTCTTCAAGAAACTCTAAAGAGAATCCTGTTTCAGGAAAACTAAAGAATGAATAGCCAGAAACAAGGAAATAAAAGACCATCAAGACAATGTCCAATTTAAAGGTAGGGATAAGTCCCGAAATATTGATAACAACATTGAATGTTAAAGGATTAAGTTCTCCAATCAAGAGACACAGACTGGTCAAAAGTATTAAACAAACAAACAAACAAACAAAAAACAGAAACCCTCTACCTGTTGCCTACAAGAAACACACCTCATGGATAAAGACATACATAGACCAAAAGTGGAGGGCTGGAAAAAGGTATTCCATGCAAGTGGGAACCAAAAATGAGCTGGACTTGTGATACTGATTTCTGACAAAAATAGGCTTAAAAAAAACCAAAACTGTTAGAAGGGACATGAAGGGCACTATGTATAGTAGTAAAAGGGTTGATCCATTAAGAAGATATAATGCTTATAAATATCTATGCACCTAACACAGGAGCATCCAAATACATGAAGGAAAGACTGTTAGAGCTAAAAGGAGAGATAGACTGCAACACACTAATTGTAGGAGACCTCAACACTCTTCTGTCTCCTTTGGACCAATCATCTAGACAAAAAATAAGAAAAGCAGTGAAGGATCTAAATAATACCACAAATCAAATGGATTTAACAGACATCTATAGAACTTTCCACCCAAAAACCACGAGATACGCTTTTTTTTTCCCACTCCTACATCCACTCCCACAAGGAACCTTTTTGAAGATCGACCACATGATAGAGCACAAAACAAGCCTATACAGATTCAAAGGCATAGAAACTATATAGAGCATCTTCTCTGACCATGATGGAATTAAACTTGATATTAATTTCAAGAAAAATCCTCAAAAATACACAGAAACTAATTAACCTGCTCTTGAATGACTTTACAACTATTGAAGAAATAAAGACTGAAATCAAAAGATTCATAGAAGCCAATGACAATGAAGAGATGAGTTTCCATAATCTTTGGACACTGAAAAAGTAGTCATAAGAGGAAAGTTCATAGCAATAAGTACAGATAAGAAAAAGATGAAAAGAAGGCAAATCGACCACCTAACATCATGTCTCAGAGATTTGTAAAAGCAACAGCAAAAAAAATCTAAAATACTCCAGGAGAAAAGAAATAATAAAGATCCGAGCAGAAATAAATGACTTATAAAATAAATAAACTATACAGAAAATAAATGAAATTAAAAGCTGGTTCCTTGAAAAGAAAAACAAAATCGATACACCACTAGCTAGGCTAAGAAGAGAGAAAGGGACCAAGTAAATCTAATTTGCAATGTAGCAGGCAATATAACACCAGACATAATAGAAATACAAAACACCATTAGAGGATACTTTGAACAACTATACACCAACAAACAAGAAAATGTGGATGAGATGGACAAATTCCTGCACATATTCAATGTACCAAGATTGAGTCAGGAGGATATAGAAAGTATGAATAGGCCCAAACAAGCCAGGAGACTGAATCAGTAATAAATATCCTCCTAACAGAGAAAAGTCCTGGTCCTGATGGCTTCATCTCTAAATTCTACAAAATTTTAAAGAAGAATTAGCCCCCATTCTGCTCAAGTTATTTCTAAAGATGCAAAAGGGTGGAACTCTCCCAAATTCATTCTATGAAGCCTCCAACACAATAATCCTCAAAATAGACAAGGAAAGGACAAGGAAGGAAAACTATAGACCAATATCTCTGATGAATATAGATGCAAAAATTCTCAATAGGTTATTAGCAAATCATATCCAACAACATATAAAAAAGATTATTCATCATGACCAGGTAGGCTTTCTTCCAGAGATGAAAGGTTGATTCAACATACATAAAACCATATATGTAATACAACATATTAACAGAAAGAAAAATAAAAACCATATGATTATATAAATTGATGCAGAAAAAGCATTTGATAAGTACAACATCCCTTCATGATCAAGACTCGCAGCAAAATCAGCATAGAAGGGTCATTTCTCAACACAATAAAAACTATCTATGGAAAACCCATAGCTAACATCATCTTGAATGGGGAAAAGCTGAAAGCTTTCCATTAAAAACTGGTACAAGACAAGGATGCCCACTTTCTCCAGTCCTTTTCAATATTGTACTGAAATGCAATCTGAAAAGAGAATAAAATAAAACGCATTCAGTGGGACCAGCAGTTAGCGTAATGGCTATGTTGCTGGACTCCCGTGTAGTCAACCATGGTTCGAGTCCTGGACCTGGTGGCTTAAACTCACGCCAGGTGCATGTGCATGCGTGCCCAAGATCCCGAGAGGAGAATGGAGGAGAAGGGATTGTGGCGTGGCCATCCCCCCTGGAGGGTGATTTCTCGCTTTCTGTCTCTCGTCTCTCTCTCTCGTTCTGGCGAGCACACGTGCCCTATAGCAAAAACCTCTCCCAAAATAAAAAAAAAAAAAAAGAATCCTAAAAAATAAATAAATAAATAAAAGACATTCAAATAGGAAAGGAAGAGGTGAAACTATCTCTATTTGCAGATGTCATGATTAAATTCATAGAAGAATCAACAGGATCCATGAAAAAAATTCCTGGAAATAATAAATGAATACAATAAATTTGCAGGATGTAAAATCAACATACAGAAATGTATAGCATTTTTATATATGAACAACAGGCAGATTGAGACAGAATTCAAAAGTAATTCCATTTACCATAGTCACAAAAAGTATAAGATACATAGGGATAAATCTAATCAAAGAAGTTAAAGACCTCTAAAAGGAAAACTATGAGAAGCTAAAAAGAGAAATTGAAACTGATACAAAAAAGTGAAAGGACACCCCATGTTCCAGGATTGGGAGAACGAATATAATCAAAATATCAATTCTACATAAATTAATCTATATATTTAATGCAAACCCAATCAAAGTGCCAGAGACATTCTTTACAGACATCAAAGACCTCGTATTACCAAAGCAATCCTACACAAGAAGAGTGGTGTGGGCAGCATCTCACTCCCTGACCCAAAAATATACTACAAAGCCATAATAATCAAAATGGCATGGTACTGGTACAGAGACAGGTAGACCAATGGACAAAGACCCCACAAACTCCCAAACATTCAGTCAACTGAGTTTTGACAAGGGGTACCTGTCAATTCAGTGGGAAAAGGAAAACCTCTTTAGCAAATGGTGCTGAAAAATTGGATATCCACCTGCAGAAAGATAAATCTGAACCCGTAACTCTCACCATTGACAAAAATCAACTCAAAGTGGATCAAAATCTAAAACTAAGACCTCAAACTATAAAACTGCTGCTGGAAAACACTGAGGAAACCCTGGGAAATTTTGGGGTAGGCAAAGGCTTTTTAAATAAGATCCCCAAAGCACAGTCAATAATTCCGAAAACAGACAAATGGGATAACATTAGATTAAGAAGGTTCTGCATGGCAAAAGACACAGTAACTAATAGGAATTGACAACTCTCAGAATGGGAAAATATTTCTGAAAGCTATGCCTCAGATAAGGGACTGATAATCAGAATACACAGGGAACTCAAGCAGCTTTCCTAAAAAAAAGATTGTCAATCCTATTAAAAGATGGGAGAATGAATTGAGAAAAACACTCTCTAAGGAAGACATGCAAATAACCAAAAGGCATATGAAAAAATGCTCAACATCCCTCATTATAAGGGAGATGCAGATCAAAAGCACAATGAGATACTACCTAACCCCAGTAAGAATGACGAAGATTAAAAAAGCAAAACACGGTAAGTGCTGGTGGGAATGTAAATTGGTCCAGCCACTGGCAGTTGGCACAGTGGTTACAGTGTCGGACTTCCACATGGCCAACTGCGTTTTGAGTCCCAGACCTGGCGGCTTGCTTTCTCACTTTCCTCTCTCACTTTCCCTCTCTCTCTGTCTCTTTCTGGTCAAAATAAAAATAATAATAACAATGAATAAAATAAATAATTCTTTAAAAAAAAGAACAATATGGAGATTCCTCAAAGATCTACAAATAGAACTACCATATGTTCCAGCAATTGCACTTTTCGCTATCTACCCAAAGGAAAAAATCATTCTTAGTAAAAAAAGTGCTTGCATGGTGATGTTTATTGCGCCATTATTTATAATTACTAAGATATGGAACCAACCCAAATACCCATGAACAGATGAATGGATCGAAAAAGTGTGGCACATATAACCTATGGACTACTACTCAGCCAGAAAACAACAAGATCTTGGTATTGGATGAAAAGTTAATAGCTAAGAATTATGGACACCAGAAAAAAGCCAGAAAGGCCAAGAATACAGATTCTCCTTCAAGAACCTCCAGAAAAGAATGTAGCCATGTTGACACTAATTTTTAGCCTAGGAAGACCATTTCAGACTTCTCATTCCTGGAACTTTATGTTTATTTGAGCCACTATTTATGTTTATGTTTATTTGATCTACTAAGGTTACTACAGCACTAGGATATTAATACAAATTTATGCTTATTTGTGCCACTAGGGTTGTTACAGCAGCAGTAGGACACTAATACAGACTCTCTAGTGCTGAGTTATCAAAGATTTATTTACAAAGCCTAATTCTGCTTGTTCATTGGCTTCATATGATTGTGAATACATACTTATAGATAAGGTTTGAGCTTAAAAAAACTCTTACTGAAGTTCTTCTGGAAGATGGCATGTAAGAAAAATCTTTTCAAGTTCATTTTATGAATTTAAGATTGTTTTAACACATTATCATTTTATGCTTGCTTTGAGGAAATTGTTTTAATGTCTGGTGAATAAATGGAGGCAAACAGGATATGATGAGAGGTGATTAGAGATAACCTTATAAGTCATTGGCTGGAAATGTCTAGGTCAATGAATATCATTAGTTAGAAGTAATGTAAATAAGATCAATTTTATCAAGTTTATTAGTACGAAGAAAAAGAGAACAGAAAGTTTTTCTTTTTATTATGTAGCTAAAACCCATGTCCTTTAAACACTGATGAGCCTTTTAAATCAGAATTTTACTATATTACTGTGATATGATATGGGATAGTTATTATTTCATTAACAAACACCATAGACAAAACATTAAGTTAAGGCAATAACTACTGCTCAGAACATACCTTTTAAGGAATATAGCTTCTAATGAAAAATGTAGTTGAGTAAATAAACAATTGCAATTCAGTATTATAAGATCTACCTTGAGTATAAGTATAGAATATACTCACATAGGGACATGTAAGTGAGGAAAATCATTTAATCTATAGTCATTATTACTACTGGGAAAAAAATAACATGAGTCCTCATTTCACTATAAAGGAGTCAGTGAATTTGTATACATTCATCTGGAACACATATTGTTCATTATTTTTCCAGTACTAGAAAGATAATTACCTTTAGAGTTGAGAATAAAATTTGTAATTCTTAATTCTTAGTCTAGTGTGCTAGCCATCCATGAGCAATGTTGCCTCTATGGATTTTCCTTTTTTAAAAATTCACATTTAATCACTGTAAGTTCTTATAGTAATGTTATGGATTCTCAGAGCATAAATCCATTGCATGTCAAGCAAGTCAAAGATATTACCATACACAATAACTTTCCAAGTCCTTTTAAAAATAACATTATCTGTAATTTAAAAATTTAAGGACAATTGTTCTAACACACTCTCTTAATATCTTTGATTTTCTCAAAACTGTTACAAAAATATCCTATGAACATTTAAATAGAAAATATAATCAAGTAATATACAAAATGATAATTTTTAATATAAGATTCGTAAACTTTCCTGATGATTTTGAAGTTCTATACACGGAAGCTCTATTGAAGGTGTATTTGACAATCCAGTGTGCTCTTGGTAGGAATAAAGATAAAAATGTCCTGTAGCTGACAAACCACTACAGTGTTTAAATTAACTTTATTGGATTTTGTGGTGTTATATAATTTATTAAAACCTGAAATAATATTTTGCATGTTCTAAAAAAGTAATTTAGTAGCAGTACATCTGTGCTAATGGAAGGAGGTGGCTCATTATTGTTACAAATATATTTAAGAGATCTCCCTGCAGACTCAGGCTGTTCAAGTTAGTAATGACCAGGGAAATAAAGAACTCAGCTTTCAGCTAGAGAAAAGGTGTTTTCATCACAAGCACACTCTTGCTTCAAATTGACACTCAAGATAATAGGCACTGAATTTCATGAACTTCTTTAACCAGGTAGGTATAATATCCTTGCTTCTGGAACTGATTCCCAGATCAGGTGTAAGCCCAGGTTATGAATGTCTGATAAATGTCATTTCAGTGCTTAGTTCCTGGAGAAGGCCGATTTTATCCAGCACACAAGGTGAACCTAATTATAACATTAGCGTCTGAGACTTGACACCTCATCCGTTGACCAGCTTATGACCTTAAGTTACAGAAATATTCAAAATTTCAGTTTTTCTTATAAATATGAGTAGTACTAATGTCTTTCTCAGTGGGTTGCTTTGAAGTTTAATGTTGTTAATTAATTAGTTCATAAAATATTTCTCAAGTAAATACAAATAAATACACCAAAGTATGTTTTCATATTGTAGTATTTTCTTTAAAGGAAGTAAGAGACTGAAATAATAGAGAGTAAGAGACTAAAGTAATTTTGGATAGAGTTATCATGAAAAGCCTTCTGAGACAGTGACATTTGATAAAATAAGTCATATGGAAAATTGAAAGGGAGAGGATTAAAATGTTAACTTGGAATAAAATAGTCTAGAGTTAATCAAAGTCTTGAAACATTCATGAACTTAAAGAAGAGAATGTTGCTATAGCAAAATGAAAAATGGCAAAGCATTCATTATGTTCAGTCTGATACTCAATGTGATACTTGAAAGCAATTCATCAGGTTGTTTAGAGCATGGTAAGGATCAAATTATAAAAATCTAATTGTAGAACAAGATACAGAATTAAGAGAGAAAAAAATCATAAACAGCAAATTAACCTGGGGACTCTGGAAAGTACTCTTATTTTAAAGTTTATTTTACACATTCAATCACTATACATCACTACAGCTTGTAAAGTGAATTTACCCAAAATGAATACACTTGACCCCATCCAGTTAAAGATACAATACACACTATCATCAACAGATAATCATCCATTTCTGTGTCCCATAATGTCTTCTTTCACTATTTTTCTCCTTGATTCCTTTCCTCTCACTCTTCCCCTTCCCCTACCTTCTTCCCACACTGTCTCCAGGATAATAACCATTTTCCATGCTTCTATATCCTTGAATCTTTCAGATTCAACCATGGAGATGGTCAGTATATATCAAGCAGAGACATACAATGTCTTTCTTTCATAGCCTGGCTAGTTTTACTCAGCAGTAAATGTTCCATATTTGTCCAGTTTATATCAAATGCCAGGGTCTTGCTGTTTTTTATGACTGATTACTATTCCATAGAGTATATAGAAAAAGTGCAACATTTATTCTGTCCTTTCAGCTGTTCATGGACATTTGGGTTGGTTCTATGTCTTAGCAATTGTGAATAATACTTCAATAAAATTAGAAGTGCAAGCAGTTCCCTAACTGATTGCTCTCCTCTTCATTGGGTAGATACCAGGAGTGGCATTGCTGGATCATATGGTAGTTCTATTTGTAGATCTTTGAGGAACCTCCATATTGTTTTCTACAATGGCAGGCCAAAAAAACATAAGAAAATAATGCTTGACATGCCTCATGATAAGGGAGATGCATTCCAAAACCACAATTAGATACCACCTAACACCAGTCAGAATAGCTAAGATTGAAAGAAACAAAAAAGGGAAGGTACTCTTATGAAAAGTAGAGGGGAGTGGTTAATGGGGCAATAGATTATTTCAGTCTTTTGGGATTTTACATGACTATATTCTTCAGAAATCTTCTGAAAGATGATTTTGCCTACTAATTAATCTATAATTTATTTGTCAATTACCAGCATTCAGGCTTCCACTCATATACTCAATCTCCTTCCTTGGCTTTTATGATTACATTTTCTCTGAACTCTCCACCTATGCTCCTTGCCTATATTTTTGCCACCTCACTTGTAAGATTCTTTTCTTTACTCTTATTGATTGAGCATTAAAGTTATTTATTTTGTGTGAGAACACATATGTGATAAAGAGAGAGATAGAAAGAGAGAGAGAAAGAGAGAGGGAAGGGAAGGGAAGGGAAGGGAAGGGAAGGGAAGGGAAGGGAAGGGAAGGGAATAGGGCACATTGTGGTTTCCAGCACTACACATCAGTACACTCTCATCTGAGTCACCAAGTCTGGGCCTATTTATTTTTTAAATATTAAAAGAAGTCACTCTGGTGCTTGGAAATTAAGTAAAGTGCTTAGTAACCCTTTATTCTCAGCTTTTGTGGGAAATCTGTCACCATCCCTAAAACTTCTGCAAATTCTTGGGGATACTTTTCCTTGTTACTATCTTCCTATTTACTGTTACCAGTGAAATCTCAGTGACATTGCCCATATTTTCTTACTGTTTTCTCCTCTCCCCTTGCCAAGCTACATGAGAAATTTACCCTTCTAGCCAGGGAATCCTAGCAACAAACCCATCACACAATAAATATAAATAAAATGTATAGTCAACTTTGCGTAATTGGCAGGATTTACAACAGACTTGCTATCGTAGGAAATGAGCCAACCTACAATAAACTATTAGACATGCCTATTCTAAAATGTTGTTCTATTTTCCCACTATACATTGCTCTCTTGTTTCATAAGACCCAGCCTTTTGTTCTGTTGTTCAGAAACCTCTCTCTTTATCTCATATATTGTGGTTTTGATTTGCATCTCCCATATGATAAAGGATGTTGAGTGTTTTTTCATCTGGAGATAGCAACTAACCCCAGTCAGAATGGCTAAGATTCAAAAAATAAAGAATGATAAGTGTTAGGGAGGTTGTGTACAAAAGGGAATTCTCCTACATTCTTACTGGGAATGTAAAATTAGTACAGCCACTGTGGAGAACAATATGGATGTTCCTCAAAGACCTACAAATAGAACTAACATATGATCCAGCAATTCCACTCCTAGATATCTACCCGAAGGAAAGGAATACACTCAGTTGGAAAAGTACTTGCACATCCATGTTTACTGTAGCATTATTTACAATTACTAAGACATGGAACCAACCCAAATGTCCATGAACAGATGAATGGATTGAGAAAAGCACCATTGGGGCTGACAGGTGGCATGGTGGTTAAGGGTGCTGGACTCCTAAATGGCCAACTGTGGTTCAAGCCCTAGACCTGGTGGCTTGCTTTCTCACTTTCTCTCTCTCTGTCTCTGTCTCTCTCTCATCAAATTAAAATAATGATAGTCATAATAAGAGTGGAAGTAAATAAATAAATCTCTTTAAAAAAAGAAAGAAAGGAAAAGAGTGCCACATATATACTATGGAATACTCAACAAAAGGTGGGGAGGGAACTGAGACCCTTGCATTTGATAGAAAATAGATGAATATTGAAGATTTGCTGCTAGGCAAAGCAAACTAGACTATGAAAGAGAGACATTGTATGCTTCCACTCCATATATATCAATATCTGCACTCTATGGCAGAAACGGAAAGATTAGAAGATATAAAAGCATGGAGAATAATTGTGGATGCTAGGGACACTGTGAGAGGAGGTTGAAAAATGGGGATGGCTGAGAGGAAGGGAATCAAAGGGAAAAAGAAAGAAGCAAATTATTTAAGGGACACAAAAATGGAAAATTATCTGTTGGTGATAATATGTATGGTCATTTTTGTTTGTTTGTTTGAGACGTTTTTGCTTTAGGGTGCGTGTGCTCGCCAAGAGAGAGAGATAGACACTATGAGAAGAAAAGTGAAAAATCACTTCCTAGGGGGGATGACCATACCACAATCCCTTCTCCACCATTCTCCTGGGACCTTGGGCATGCACGCACATGCACCCAGCATGATTTTCAAGCCACTGGGTCTGGGACTCACCGCGATTGACCATATGGGAGTCCAGTGACATAACCACTATACCATCTGCTGGTCCCATGTATGGTAATATCTTTAACTGAACCAATATACAGTGTATTCAGATTGAGAAAATTCATTTGGTATGTTGTAATAATATACAGTTATTGAATGAAAAATAAATTAAAAATTTATCTCACATTCAAGTTCTTTTTAACTTTAAAGATAAATTTTAATCTCGAACTTCACTTCTACTCCCTTATACCTCCCTCAAAAAAGGGCCTACAGACATCCAAATGAAGAGTCCTTTTCATAGCTTTCTTTTAAATTAAATGTAATAAATTGACAAAGTTCAGGTCACCTTTAAGAAATGGAAGAAATAATAATGATGAAAGCGTTATATTCTTTTAGTAAGTTGCTACCACTCACCTTATTTTCTTCCCTACGTTCTCAAAGCTAGACTGTAGATAAGGAACTAGAAGTCAATCTCCCCAATGGTTTTTCTGGTTGTGTGTCAAGATAAAACTGTGATTTTAGATCTGGTATGTCTGGGTTTTGAATATTGAAAGAATGCTTTTCCCCCTTATCTTCCAAAGTGAAGCAAAGGATATAAAGTCTACAGGGCATCAATTATTGTAAAACTCTTCCTCCCCAGTAATGTTCTACTGTAATTACTATGAGAGTTATCAGCATGAGCAATACCAAGGCTGAAAACTGAGAAGGAGACTCTCGAGGAGATAAACTAGAGAGAACCTTGTTCAGGAATTAAGTTATTTTAGGAAGAAACAAGTCCTACAAGCAGCAGGTGCATGTGCTAATAGAATAACTCTGTGTTTTAATTAAGCAGCGTTTCCCTATAGAGTAATTAAATATGTTGTTTACTCAACGTTTTTTTTTTAAAGGTTCATTAACACATCTCTACTCTCTTTTTCTTTATATCCTACAAGATTTCTTTTAACTTGTTCTCATTACAAACTTGTTCTCATTAAGAAAGGAGTATAGGTACTAAGGTTATGAAAAAATTGTGTTCCTTACAAAGCAGTCCATCTAGAAATTCCAATAAATATGTTCATAGTCTTACACACATGGTTTTATCTGAATTAAAAAACCCAATTGGGACATTTTCTTGTAAAGAATTATGCCTTAAAATTTATTGCAAAGAAAATTGATTTGAGATATTCTCAAATGGGAACACCAAAGGAGTCTTTGCTACTACTGGCTCTGGTGAGAACTGTTTGGAGAAGTGAGTTAGTACCTACAGCCCAATGTGTGGATGTATGGACGCATAAAGATATACATATGCTTATTTATAGTGTATGTATACACTGTATATCTGGGCACACATTCATATATCTTTGTTCATGATAGAGTGTGAACAGGGTCTGGATATGCTGCAATTCCCTTTTTCCACTCCTCCAAACCATCAGATCTAAGGCACTTATACACATGCCTGGCACACTACTGGCAGACCAGGCTGAAGGTTTGATCCTCCTTTTCCATGTAGGGTCTAGTTGCTCTTGAACAGCACATTACCACTGACCACAGAGCTGGCCCTGATGCGTTCCATTTTGAAATGAATAGTTGTCAACTGAATTTAAACTTCCCACACAGATGCATGCAGGATAGTATCACTTTTATTTCTTAGGGAAGAGTCTCTTATGAGGTCACTATCAGGCCATCATGGGAACTCAATCAGTATACAACGTATAAGGTACACAGGAACTTCAAAAATGTTGTGGAGGGACCAGCAGTTAGCGTAATGGCTATGTTGCTGAACTCCCACATAGTTGACCGCGGTTCACGTCCCAGATCCGGTGGCTTAAAACTCATGCCAGGCGCATGTGCGTGCGTGCCCAAGATCTCGAGAGGAGAAAGGAGAAGGAATTGCAGCGTGGCCATCCCCCCTGGGGAGTGATTTCTCACTTTCTGTCTCTCTGTCTCGCTCTGTCTGTCTGGCGAGCGCACGCGCCCTATAGCCAAAACCTCTAAAAAAAAAAAAAAAAGAAAAAAAAAGGTTGTGGAAAAATGGAATTAAAGCACAAGTTTATTTTTGGAGCAAAATTTTTTGAAATCTGTGCATCATTTTTTAAAATATGGATTTTTCATGAAGTTTTGAAAACGCTTTTATATAGATGAATCGAAACATTATACTGTACCTTATAAATATGTGCAATTACTTGTTCATTTAAAATAAATGAAAACATTTAAAAATTCACCCCCCTTCTTTTAATGTTTCTACAAGACTTGGCTAAAGGAGCAAGTGAGTTTGATGTTCTTATTTATGCTTGAACTGTCACAAATCCCATGGTGTTCTGTGAAAATGTGGATAGGGATTATGTTTCTAAAAGGAAGGTTACTTGTTAGAAAAGACCAAGGGATTAGACTATGGGAGAGCTGGGATTAAAAAGTCTCAGGACTACAACAAATTTATTTTATTCTTTTCCAAAATGTTGTAATGTTGATTCCTTGAAGCCAACAAAAGACTAAAAAGCAGTTTAGTGCTTTTGACTGAGTTGTTCTGTATAGATTGGTGACGTCAGCTCAGGAAAGGAAGAGAGAGAAAGTATTTGGTTTAACTGAATTAGGTTAGGGGGAAAGAAAGAAAAAGAAAGAAAGAAAGAAAGAAAGAAAGAAAGAAAGAAAGAAAGAAAGAAAGAAAGAAAGAGAAATAAAATCTCCTACTTTTATTGCCTGACATTTGAAAGACTGTCATGTAATTAACATCTCTCAGAATATTTAGAAGTTCATGACTGGGAAGAAGTGTTTGGCAACAAAATATCATTGGTATTTTTTTTTGTGACAAAAATAATACTGTGAATATCTTAGCTAGATTTTTTTATACTGAGGTTGTCAAGAACATATGTTTAAAACGTATTGCATCAAAAGGCATCTATAGATAAAAATATCTGAATATGATTAAAGCAACATGCCTGTATGGTAATACATAGTATATGTGTTTTCAAAAGACTTCTGCTTGACTACTCAAGAAATAAATTAAGAACACATTCTGGGGGATCAGATAATAGAGTGGTAAAATGTCACCTTCTTTGAGACAATCCCACATGAGAATATTCCCAGTTGAAGTCGTGAGAACTTTCTGAGTACTCCGGTCACATGAGTGCCCATGCTCAAGTGCTGGCATATTCTCACTCTCTCTCTCTCTTTCTGCATCTCATGGAACACACACACACACACACACACATATATATATATATATATATATATATATATATATATATTATTTATTTTTAAGCATATTTTAAGGATGATGTATCTGCAGCATAAATAAGATATGATGATAATTTTTACAAAATATGTGGTTTCCTCATAGAACTTCCCTGCATTTCACACACATTTGCCCTAATGTAAATACGAAATTTTAATTTATAATTTAAATTGTCATTTATTGAAACACAATAAAAAATCAAATGTTGTAAGACATTTGATGATGTCACCTTACTCTTGCAGGAAATATATAACATACCAACTGCAATTTTTCAAAAGGACTAAACTATAATCTCATTTGAGAGTCCAAAAGCTCTTTACTTTCCAAAGAATAAGAAATTTCCAAAGGAATTCCAAAGAATTTCATGATTATAAATCCATCAAGTTCTGTAAACTTTACAATCAAGTTCAAAGGATAGGACAAGGTTGCCTACAATTTTGTCATCTCTTGTTATAACACCCATCTTCAAGGAATGTGAAGGTGGAATCTGACTTCATGTTACTCAAAAATTCAGCTTTACGGGGCTCTCTGTGAATTCATTAGGTGGAGTTAGGACAAGAGTAACATGAGGATTATGAATGTATATTTTGTCTCTTCTCTACCAGCAATAGTTGGTCTTCTACAAAGGTTTCCAAAATCAATAAGACCTCAAATAAATTTTAAGTATCAGTAACTAAGTGAAATGCACATAATAGGTTAAACTTACAATACAGACTAAAATTCGGACATTTTCCTTTACATTTCATACCATGAAAAATACACAAACATATACACAACTCAGTTTTACTTCTTGCAATGCTAGCATTTTAGAAGAAAGAACATCAGATTTTATATACATGTAAAGAATTAATTGAGGATGAAATAATCATGTGGTAAATTCCAGTGGTAGTCTATAATAATAATTAAGCCAGACTCTATGCATGGTGATTGTCTTGACTTCCTATCACCTCTATTTCCAGAAATGTCATTTATATCCAGAAATTGTGCTTTGGTCTGTCAGAATTGAATTGTCAAGACTAGTATTTCCTGGTAGAAACTGTTTTTGCTTAACACTTTGAATACTATACCCAGCAAGATTATCCTTCATATGGAAAGAGAGGATAAAAACATTCTCAGATAAACAAGACCTAAAAGAATTTGCCAATACCAGACCCACTCTTCAAGAAGTTCTGAAAGGAGTGCTCTAGCAGGAAAACTAAAGACACACATACAGAAATATGAAAACAAAAAGCAAGCAAGAAAATGACCAACTTAATGCTAGGGACAAGAAATGTCAATAACGTTGAATGTTAACTTACAGGATTTAAATGGAAAGACCAGACCGCAGTAAAACTGTAAATTCAACTGAAGAGAGACTGAACATAAGACTGAACTGGTGAAATAGAATTTTATGATTTTTGAGTAAAACATTACTGATTTTTTTTTTACTATGGCTTTCTTTTCAGCTGTTGATAGGTTCAGCAATATGTTAAAATGTTTTGCTTATTTAAATGAAAACAAGCTTTTCTTCCTTCCTTACCCCTCTGGAATTAGAAAATATTTGGGAATATTCTTATTTTGTGGCAGAAGGATTATCTGCACAAGCTCCATAATACTTGTTGCAGTGAATCAGAAATTGGAAATACTTGTTGGACAGGACTTTGACTGGAATGTCATATCTGAATATTAACCACAAAACTGTGGAACTAAGGTAAATCTCAAGTAAGCCAACAGAAGCTCTTGGAAAGAGAGTTCTGCCTGGCAGAGAGGATTCAAGAAACTGCATGAAAGAATTTGTACCATAAAATAACCTGGACTTTTCCAGCTCAGCATTGTAATCAGTAGAGATTACAAAAGAGCAACCACAACCAGAGGATTATCTTGAGGAAGAATTGAAAGGAAGAAAAAGGGGCTGATCTTTGCTTAGCAGATCGTATATCACAGAATACTTGGTAGGCAGGGCTGAATTGAAAAGGTTTATGTGTGACTCGTGTGCTGGATGTTTGCTTTGCAACAGTTTGAGTAGTTGACTGTAATATTTTCTCAAAAATATTTAAAACCACACTCTATTGTTACAGAGTCACAAATAAAATTATAACAAATATTTTGAAGATTATCTTCAAAATTCAGTTTTTTGAAATTTTGAAAGTTGTTTATTGACTGTCAAGAACTATAGAATATGAGCAAATTTTTTTTTTTTTTTGATGTGTAAAGTAAATGTTTGTGCTTCTTAAAGACACCTTCATGGCTCCTGAGAAAGAGCCATTTCAGGGGAAACAGAGAAATGAAGATTTTTCCACTGATAATTCAGCCTCGAGCACACAAACTTGCATGGTAGGAAGAACCCTTTCAAGCCTCCTGTCTCTATATCTGTCTTTGTCTCTCTTTACCTCTGTCTCTGTCTCTGTCTTCTCTTTTTTTGGTAATTTTTCCTTTTTAAAATTTTTTAAGGAAAAGCTTTTTCTGGGCTTTCTGGCACCTCCTTTCCCTTTATCTTGTTAATAACCTCCTCTCCCCCTCCCATCCCAGGAAAGGCAAGGGAACAGGCCTTCTTGAAGACACCTTCATGGCTCCTGAGAACTAGCCATTTTGCGTGGCGTGCAATGTGCCGCATGGTTTTCTAATTTTTGCTTTTTTTTAAATTTTTTTAATAAATTTTTTTTAAGTTTTCCTTTTTTAACTTTTCTCTTAGTTTTTTCTTCTCTTTTTCTGTTTCTTGTTTTTTATTTGTTGTTGTTGCTGTTGTTTTTCTCTCTCTGCTTCCTTTTCTGCACGCTCCTCAATGCTCAGATTGAACTTCAAGTTTGGGAAGAAACACACTATCCATCAGATGACTAGAAATCACCACAGAGCCATAAGAAATATGGGAAAGCAGCAAAATACCTCTCTTCAAAGGGAAAAGAATAACTCCTCTTCATCCACAGACAGTTCAATGGAAATCATGGAAATGCCTAATAAAGAATTTAGATCATTCATAATGGCAAAACTAACAGAGATAGAAGAGAAGAGAGACAATGAACTGTGAAAGAGGCAGGAGAAAGTAGCTGACGAGTTCCAGGAGGTGAGGAAATTCATGCAATATCTGAAAGAGGAATTATACACTTTACAAAAGAATCAGATGGAACTGTTAGAGATGAAGGCTATAATACAGGAAGTCAAAATCTCCCTTGAAAGTATTAAAAGCAGACTACATCATATGGAAAATAGAATCTCAGATGCAGAAGAGACAATTGCTGACCTAGAAAAATCCACCACAAAGACTGAGAAAATTGCCCCCCAAAATTTGAGAATAATATACGAGAAATACTAGATACCATCAAATGTCCAAACATCTGGAAAATAGGCATCCCAGAAGGCGAAGAGACTCATAAGGGCATTGATAATCTATTCAATAAAATCCTGCAAGAAAACTTTCCAAACCTAGAGGGCATTCAAAGATCTAGTCTAAGAAATACAAAGGACCCCAAGTAGAATCAACCCTAGAAGATCTTCTCCAAGACACATTATAGCCAGACTGACAAAAACCACAGACAAAGATAAGATACTAAGATTGGCAAGAGAAAAATGCCAAGTTGCCTACAAAGGATATCCCATCAGACTAACAGCAGACCTCTCATCAGAAATAATGGGAGCAAGGAAAGAATGGGAAAATATATTCAAAGTGTTAAGGGAAAAGCAATTTCAACCAAGAACACTGTACCCGGCAAGATTATCCTTCATATGGAAAGAAAAGACAACATTCACAGATAAACAGAACCTGAAAGAATTTACCAGCACCAGACCAGATCTCCAAGAAGTTCTTAAGGGAGTGCTATGTCAGGAAAATTAAATGCAGGCCTACAGAAATAAGAGTTGAAAAACTGAGAAAATGACAAACTTAATTGTACGGACAAATCTGGAGCTGAATATTATATCCCAGAATTCAATCAGGAAGATGGAACTGTAAAAGAAGATAGATTAAGTACATGAGACTGAACTGGTGAAATAGCATTCTGTGACTTGACTAAAATATTGCTACTTTTCTTCTAGGCTTTGTTGTCTGGTTTTAAGGATTTTTTCCTGTCTTGAGCGTCAATAGGTTCATGTACCTATTATTTGAACAGAATACTAACCTGTTTCTAGGCTTTAAGTTTCAAGGAAATTTCCTTACCAGCTCAAAACTGCATTTCTTAAAATTACCAGCTGAACTTGCTATTGAAAGTAGTTAGATTACTTATGAAATTGTATGATCAACAAAATGTGGGGGGAAAAGGAATTGGAGACAATTGTAGACACCAGAGATAGTGTGAGAAGAGGGTGGGAAAGGGCAGAGGGTCAGACATGGGGTTAAATATATATATATATATATATATATATATTTGAAACTAGAAATGGAAAATTATTGATGATAACATCCATGATTAAGTCACTATGCAGTTTATTCTAGATGGGAAACCACATTTGGTATGTTGTGACAATGCTTAGGAGATGAATGTAAATTAATTAATTTTTAAAAAAAAGTTTCAGGAGAAAAAAAAGAACACGAAAACTGTTTTTATCAAAATTTAAAAAAATGTGTATTTGATGATTGCAGTAAACTATATGGCCCCAGTTAGGTGCTACTTTATAATATGTTCATTCTACTCACTGAGGTTTATGCCTAAAGTCAAACTTGTATTCATGTATCTGTATATATCAGCTGCACTTGCTATTGGAAATATTTAGGCTAATTAAGTTCATTAGAAAATCAATTAAATGGGGGAAAAAGGCATAAAAAGCAACCATGGATACAAGAGACAATGTGGGAGGAGGGTGGGACACAGCAGAGGGTGAGGGATAGGGAATCAAGGATGGCAAAATAAAAAAGCAAAATATACAGGAAATAAGAAATGGGAAATTATTTGTTGTTAACACATATGTTGATGTGTTTGATTAAGCCAATATACAGTGTATTCTGCATAGGAAATCTCATTTTGTATGCTGTAATAATGTATAGTGAATGAATGTAAATAAATTTAAATAAAAAAATAAATGTTTGTGGGAAAATATAAAAATAAATAAATGATAAAAAAGACTAGTATTTCCTGGATTATAATGGAATTTTGTGATAAATAACTAAAATGATAACATTAAAATCATTTTAGGTAACATTTTCAGTAACATTTTATGCATTTAATATCTCTAGGTTTTATTTTTATTTAATTTAATGTATATACTTTATTTTTATTTTTTTTTCTATAGGGGTGTGTGCACCTGCCAGAGAGACAGACAGACAGACAGACAGCGAGAGGAAAAGTGAGAAATCTCTCCCCAAAAGGGTTGAAAATGCCTCAATCCCTTCTCCTCCATTTGTCTCCTGGGATTTTGGGCACACACTCTTACTGTGATTTTTAAGTCGTTAGGTCCAGAGTGCAAATCATGGTCCGTAATGAGGGCAAGCAGTACCTTAACCACTATGCCACTTGCTGGTCCCAATGTATTTCTACTGTGTAATATTTTCAATAAAAATCAGTAAAAATTATTTGGGTATGCTTTTACTATCTATTCAATTTTGCTTTACTTTTACAACACTTGTATTCATTTAGGTATTGAACTATATTGGATTTCTTATGCAGGTCAGTTAATTGGTCTTAACTAGTTAATGACAGTGGTCATTAATTAAAATTAAATGCAAATTATCATCTAAATATTTACTGAAGATAGTAAAATGAAAAAAGATGACCAATCGCATGGTGGTTAAATGGCTGGATCCCACATGGCCAACTACACAGTTCAAGTCCCAGGGGCTTAAAAATCATTCTGGGAACATGTATGTGCATGCTCAAATTCCCAAGAGGGACATGAAGGAGAAAGAATTGCATTGTGGCGTGGCCATTCTCCTCTGGGGATGGAGGATACTCCCCCTCTCTTAATCTCTCTCTGTCTCTCTCCATCAAGCATATGTGCCTTATAGTAAATTAAAAATAAAAAAAGAAAATGAAAAAAGAAAAATATGACTTGAGATAAATTAAAACTTATGACCAAAAATATCTTGCAATAGAAAATACAGCTTATAAACTAAGTTCATAACTGCTTAGTAATGCTCTAGATTATTCTCAACAAGTAATACCTGTTCTCTCTAATAGAGAAATCCATGAGGTATTTCTAGAATGTTCTTTGAAAAGGGGCAAAAGTGATGACTATTTTACATTGGTTCTATCAGTTTTAATAAAGCTCAGAATCTCTAAGAAAAAACGTCTAGAGATGTATCATAGACATAGATTCAATTTCAGGAAAACCTACTTGTGGTAGGCAGAGTTTTGAAATGCTCCTGTCCTCCCCAAATTCCTACTCCCTGAGTAAGTGTCTTGTATCTTCTCCTCCCCTGAATGTGGGTGAGACTCTTAATGTGAGGGATTCCACTCCTGTGATTGTGTTACGTTGCATGGCAAAACTAACAGGAATATGAAGATACAAGTAAACTTTCAAACCAGTTGAGCTTGCATTAATCTTGAGTGGATTTTAGCTAATAAAGCGAACCCAAAAAGGGACTAAAGCTTTCCTAGAAACAAGATTGGGAGAAATATGAGATTACAGAACAGTGCAAGGTTGATCAGAAAGCTGTGGACTCACAAATTTTACCAAAAATCAGAGCTGTTCCTCAGTTCCAGGGCTACCTGTGATCCATGATTGCCTTTATAAAGGGAGTTTAACCTCACAAATTGGTGTTCTAAATTTCTTGTCAAGAACCTAATTAAATAATTTATCATATTTTAAAAAACAAAAAGGAGAAGGAAGAAGAAAGAAATGAAGGCTGGAAGCCTGAGAAATTCTCCTGCTGGTTTTAAAAAAACAAATGACCGTACCATAACATACTGAGGCAAGGGATAAGAGTAAACTAAGAGGGTGGCAGGTGGCATGATGGTTAAGGCACTGGACTCCCACATGGTCTACTGTAGTTCAAGTCCTGGACCTGGCAGCTTATACTCTCTTCCCTTTTTCTAGTCAAATTAAAAAAATAAGAATAACAAACAGAATTAAATGAATTATCTTTAAAAATAAAAAAGAATAAAACAAGAGCTGAAAGCAGTTCCTGAATGATAAATAGCAATTGGACATCTGGGTCCCAGTAATATAAGAAAGCATTACATTAGGGGACGGACTCTATTCTTAATTGCATTGTTTTCTATTCAAACAATCTTAATTTGCTTGACAATAACAATAATTACATGTAGAGTCACTTTACACTTTGACTTGATAAATGATCCCTAGAGTTAAAACTTGCTGCCTACCACATTATTTTTAGTTTCCAAAAGATCATCTCTGTAATATAATAGAACAATAAAATGATTAAAACTTTGAATATGATTTTCTGCATAAATTAAGAAGCAAGGTATAATATTAATAGTATTCTGCTTACAGCTGAAAAATTTTAAACTCGCAATGTATTCTCTTGAAACTGAGGTCAGAAAATACTATAAAAAATTTGTCCCTTTATCCACAGAAAAGCAGGACAGCAAAGGTGAATTGTGCTACACTATAATTTTACTTCTAATTTCCTTACCATAGAAATAGGTTTTTAGCATTTATGGATAATTATTTATGAAAATAATTACGAATACATTTTCAAACAGCCCAAAGACTTCAAGAAATACACAAAGGCACACAAAAGGATATAGACAGGTTCTGAAGACCAGGTCGATCTCCGACCTGCAATTCATTTCTGGGAGTTGATAAATAAGCATATTAAGAAAAAAAAATCTATGTATAAAGACTTAGTTGTAAATTTTCCATTTCTTATTATGTTTCATTCAGTCATATCATAGTAGAGGTAGAACTATCTTCTTACACAGGACTCTGAGAGAGACTGTGGGATATTCCCAGGATCATTCTGCAGAGTTGGCTATTAATCAACAAACTGATTAAGGAACTAATAATTATTAATGTTATTGAGTAGATGAAGTAAACAATATAATGGAAAAGATAGGTGGTGTGGTAAAGGCAGCTGGATCCCACATGGTTGGTCGAATGGTTGGAGCCCTGGACCTGATAGCTTGAAAAACATGCCAGGCATGTGTGAATGCATGCTCAAAATCCTGAGAGGAAAATGGAGAAGGGCCTGTGGTGTGGTTATCTTCCCCCATGGGAGGTCAGGGGGGAGTAATCACTCTTTATCTCTCCCTCTTTCTGGTGAGCTTACGCACCGTATAGCAAAAACCAAAACAAAACAAAAACAACAACAAAAATCCCACAAACAGTGCAGTTGAGCTTTAGTAAGTATTCATTTATTAGGGTGGCAAAGGCTTAAGGACTAATCTGTAGCAATGAAAGAGGAATTTCAATTTCTGAAATGAATCTGGAAAGTCTATAAACATTCCATTCTTTTTGCAGAAACGGTCTAGGACATTGCGTTGTAATTGATAAATCTTTATTACTAATACGTTTCATCAGCAGTCTGGATATTATTCTGCCAGGGCTGTTCCAGTAAAAGCATGATGAGAAGAGACTTTGGAAAACAGATATTGCCGCTGAATGTGCATGTCAGGAAAGAACGTGGGCAAAGGCGATCGGATTGGAAAAGGAAGCGTGATCACCAAAATAAATGAAACAGCTTTTACTGGAGTGTCTAATCTACTACTGATACAGCTGTAATTGTAACATTTCTATGTAGTAACAAAAAGAGGCAATTTAGTAGAAAAAATGCATATTGAAATATTTATGGCTAGATTAGGATTCAAATTCTAGCCTTGAGGCAACACACTGATGCACATTCCCAGGATCTCAAAGGGATGGAGAATCAGAGGATAAAGGAATACAGTTTAAGGAGATCGCAGTATGAGGCCCCATCAGGGCTGCTTTCTCTCTCTGTCTCCCTCTTTCTCATTCTCATTTATATATATATATATATATATATATATATATATATATATATGTATAAATATGTATATGAAATATTCATGATTAAATTCTAATATATCTTTTTAAAGGCACTGACTTTGAGAGTTAATTTCATGTATAAAATCATCTCTATATAATATCATCTAATAAGAAATGTGAGGGACCAGCAGTTATCGTAATGGCTATGTCCCTGTACTCCCATGTAGTCGACTGTAGTTTGAGTCCTGGACCTGGTGGCTTAAACTCACTCCAGGTGCATGTGCGTGCGTGCCCAAGATCCCAAGAGGAGAATGGAGAAGGGATTGCGGCGTGGCCAATCCCCCTGGGGGGGTGATTTCTCGCTTTCTGTCTCCCTGTCTTTCTCTATCTTTCTGGGGAGTGCAAGTGCCCTGTAGCAAAAACCTCTCCCCCCAAATAAAACAAACAAACAAAAAGAAATAGGAAATATAAAACTCTGAAACTGTTTATCTGGATATTACAGATTTTGAAATATTATAAATTTAACTTGGTACAAAAACTTTCTCAAAAATTATCTGATAGGTTAATTAGTCTATTGATTAATATGTATTTACCATATATATACACATACATATATATATGTACGTACATGTGTCTGTGTGTGTTTATCAGGAGCGTATACTCTAATTTTAGTATACAATCAGGGTTTGAATATTGACCAGAACACAAAACGTTTTTAATCTTAGCCTTCCAAAGAAAGAAATGAAAACCCTGAAATTTCCATTTGGAAAGTGTCCCAAACCTAGATCCAAAACTAGAAATAATTGTTACAATCAACAATCATAAAAAATTGAAATTCAGTATGAACTCTAGAATAAATATGATTCTGTCCTAAGCATTCTATGATTATCCTATAAGATTTTGGTTCTTTTGCTTGAAATCTGTGTGTGTATGTATGCATATGTGTGTATTTTCACATTACAAATGGCCAAGATTTTTTTCTTTTATTATTATTTTTTAAACATTCAATCACTGTGTTTAACATATTCTTCAATTTAACTAACTTCACACAGACCCTTTCCTGTCTCTAAGTCCCTAACCTCACCTTTCTTAGGATTTACTTTAGATAAAATGTAACTTCCAGTTCTTTCTCTTCCTCTTTGAGATGTAACTCTTCTTAACACCCTGTTGCCAGTTTCCTAACCAAGGGAAGTCTTTCTCAATGATCTGTAATCATCAAAGACGACCATGGCAGATTAGGACTCATACTGAGTAGGCTGGTACCTTGCTTCGAAGTGTAAAACTACCTCCTCTTACAAACAAAAAAAAAAAAAAAAAAAAAAGAGAAAGTTTACTTTTCTTGGGTAAGGTCATTAAGTTAACAGAGATAGCCTATATTTTTAATATGCCAGAGGGCCTGTATGCTGACTGGAGCAAGACAGAAAGCGAAGAAAGGAAAGTAAGAAAGCATCTCTATGGGGCAAGGTCACGCCATAATCTCTTCTCCATTTCTACTTCCTTTCTAATTTTAGGCATGCACATACATACATTGATGTTTTTTTCAAGTCACCAGGTTGGGGACTTGAACTTGATGGTTGGCCATGTAGGATCTAGCCACATTAACCACCAGGTCACAGGCTGTTCAGTCAAGTAAAAGTTTACTTCAACATAAATAGAAAAAAATACAGAAGTCAGTGACTTTAAGTTATCTTGGTCTTCCTAAATGTTTAGGGAATTAAGCATTGTCAATTTCAAGTCCCAGTGGATTTCAAATAACTATTAATCCTTTAGAAATCTGCAAGCTCAGAGATGTTTCCTGAGTCCCACTGTTCCCGGATGGAAGGCTTAATAGAACTGTAACTCTGCCATACAGATTAGAGATATACTAATCCTAAATCAATGCAACACCAACAAGACTGTGTAAAAACACACTATAAGTAAAAGCTTTTTTTAACTTTTCACATTTGTAATTAATTGATGTAAGCAAGAAACTCATTCTTAGATACTTAAGGTTAGCCAGAATCAAAGTGCAGGCATTGTTGAATCACCAGTATAAATTCCCTAATGTCAATTTGAAACAGAAATTGGTTTAAAAAGTAATTTCCAACATTGGTATTTATATGTGTGTCCCTCAATATTCATGTACAATAGTCCTCCCTTGTCCACAAGGCATATGTTGCAAGATACTCAGTGGATGCCTGAAGCCACAGATAGTACCAGATCCTATATATATACATACATCCTGCTTTTGCAATCTGATAACTGAAATGGCTACTAAGTGACTAAACAGCAGGCAGCATGCAGAGTGCACCTAGCCTGAAAAAAGGAATGAGTCATACCCCAGGTTGGATGGAGCAGGCCAACTCTTAAGTTTCGTCCTGCTACTCAGAGCATCACATTATTTAAAACCTACTGAATGTGGGGCCATCCTAATCTGTGGTGATTAGGATGCTGAACGCTGACATGGCCGACCACAGCTTGAGTCCCAGCCCTGGAGGCTTGATCTTCACTCCTGGCAGCTTGAAGAATTACACCAGGTGTGTGTGCATGTGTGCACAAAATTCCAGGAAGAAATCAGAAGGGATTGTGACATGGCCATCTCCCTGAGGGGAGGGAGTGATTTCTTACTTTCCCTCTTGCTGTCTGTCTGTCTCTGGCAAGTACACGTACCCTATGGCAAAAACTAAAATGTAAACTATAATAAAAATACAACTTCTGAATTTTTTATTTCTAGAGATCTATATTTAATAGTTTTGGATTGCAGACGGTCATAAGTAACTCTGTAAAATGATAACCATGTAAAGTGAAACCGTGGGTAAGAGGGCAATACTATATAGCAGTCAGTATCGCTTAGGGTAAGAGTGGGAGGGCAAACCTCAGATTGCCTGGATCTCATCCCACCACTGTACATTTCAGAAGTTTGAAAAATTTGAGCAAGGTATAGGGAAATTCTCTCAATGCCTGCTCATATGCAAATTTTATAAACAAGGATAAATTACCATGTTGTGGGATTCATTGTAGTAATACAACAAAAAAGTCTTCTGGGGCCAGCAGGTAGTGTGGTTAAGGTGCTGGACATCCATATGCCCAACCACGGTCTGAGTACTGGGAGCTGACTTTCTCACTTTCGCTCTCTGTGGTGAGTGCATGTGCCCTATAGCAAAGTAATAATTAATAAACAAATAAATATTTTTTAAAAAAGCCTTCCTATAAAATCTGTCACATAGTAACCCTTCAATAAGTTACTATTATCACTATTCCTAGAAAAATGGCATTGCAAGAAAATAAGAAATGCACATTATTTTAGCAGTGAACAGTTTTTTACCCTGAGTGTCTCTTAAGCTCTCTGAGCTTCTAGTCCTGTGGGTCCTTCCACTCACTGGTTCAGGAGTCAATTGAACATGAAAATAGGCCATTTAATTCATGGAAATGAAAATGAAAGTAGAGTTTTAGGAAACAGATTTGAAAAACTAATTCTCCATTTCTGGAAGGACATGTAATCCTACATAATTTCAGAAGGAACTAGCTGGAGGGGAGGATCTTTATTTCATAGAAAGAATATTCTATGCAAAATTATCTTCATGGCTGTTCTCAAATTCTTGACAGTAAGAATTATTATATTATCATAACTAGAACACACAGATTCTCAAGAAAGATACAAAAATTGTAACTACTTTACTTAGACACAATACACGATAGAAGGGCATTTTGAAATACCAAAATATCAAGAATAAAGTGAAGTGCTTCCATAGAAAGATACGGAACCTCATTGTTTGATCTGTGTGATTTTGTTCTAAAAGATACAGATCTCAAATCAGTGCTTAGGTACTTACTGTCTCCATCAGAGAACATCATCTTTACACCCTGTGAACCTTGTTTCATCTTCTATCTCTAGTTTGGTAGAATTTTATTATGAGTGGGTCTTAGTAACCAACACATATTGGACCACATCAATATTGATAAAACACTTTAAAATATTAAACTAGTTGGGGACGGAAGGTGGTGTAGTTATTGAGGTGCTGGACTCCCACACGGTCGACCACAGTTCGAGTCCATATTTTATCCATTTTGCAGTTGATGGATTTATTATTTGTCTCTACTTTTTGGCAATTACATACCATGCTGCTGTGAGCAATCATGTATATGTTTTGTATTGGTATGCATCAGATATTGTGAGTACATAGTCATGAATGTGATTACTTAGCCACGTGATAACATCAGGTTAAACTTTTCGAAAAGTGCCAGACTACGTTCCGATGCAACTGCACCATTTCCTATTTCCACCAATGATGCATGAGAGTTCCAGTTGCTCCCCATCCTAACAATAGGTATTAAACAATGTCTCATCCTGGTTTGGGTTTTTCTCTAATGAGTAGTGATAGTGGGCATTTGTTCAGATGCTTATGGACTATTGTATACTAATTATTAGTATTTTTAAATTTTGCGATAGGTTACATGCACTGGCTGGTGAAAGAAAGGAAAGAAGGAGAAAGTGAGAAAGCAGCTCCCATGATGGGTGTTCACACCACAATTCCCTCTCCTCTATTTCTCCTGTCAAGATGTTTGGTACACCCACACATGCCCGGGGTGTTTTTCAAGCCACTGGGTCCAGAACTCAATATGTGCGGTTGGCAATGTGTGATCCAGTTACTTTAGTCTCCACTCCACCAGCTGGCTAGTAGTTTACTTTTAAATGTAGAGGCAAAAACGCTTGCATTTCTGAGGTAAACTCCATTTTGCTATGTTGCATGATTCTGCTTATATGTTACTGGATTTTGTTAGCTATTATTTTTCCAGAGATTTTTTACATAAATATTAAGAGACATTGGTTGAGGGATCAGCAGTTAGCATAATGGCTATGTCGCTGAACTCCCATGTAGTCAACCGCGGTTCAAGTCCCAGACTTGGTGGCTTAAATTCACGCTGGGTGTGTGTGTGTGCATGCCCAAGATCCTGAGAGGAGAATGGAGGAGAAGGGATTGTGGCGTGACCATCCCCCCTGGGGGGGTGATTTCTCACTTTCTGTCTCTCTGTCTCTCTCTGTCTTTCTGGCGAGCACATGTGTCCTATAGCAAAAAAAATAACCCTCTCCAACAACAACACAAAAGAGAGACATTGGTTGATAGTTTTCTTGTGATGTCTGTGTAATACCAGGGCAATATTTTCATCTTAGAATCAGTCAAATCAGGTAAGTAATTCTGCCTTTTCTATTTTTAGAAAAATGTATGACGGAGTTGTTTTTTTTTTTTTTTTTTTTTTAAACATTTGGTAAAATTCATCAGTGAAGCATTCTGATACGAAACGTTTCTTTGTTGAAAATGTTATTACTATTTTAATGTCTTTAGTTGTTATATGTCTATTCAAAATTTGTATTTCTTGAGTAAGATTTGTATCATTCGATAATTTGTCTGTTTCACCTAGATTATCTAATTTGTTGTCATAAAAATTTTCATAACATATACCCTTATAAACGTTTTTATTTTGTAATATTGGTAGTAATATCTTCTCATTCACTCCTGATTTTAATAATTTGCATCTTTTTTTATCTCGGTTATCGTAACTAAATATTTCTCAATTTTGAAGATATCAAAGACTTGTATTTTTATTGATTTTCTCTATTATTATTCTACACTATTTTTCATTTATTACTTTCTTTCCACTTGCTTTGGTTGGAACTTCTTTAGTTCTTAACGTGGAAAGTAGGATTAATAATTTGATAATTATCTTCTTCTTTATATAGGTATTTGCTGCTAAAACTTCATTCTGAGCACTGTTTTAGCTGCATCCTATATGTTCTCCTCTGTTGTACTTTTTATTTTATTTACTTCAAATTGCTTTCCTACCTTTTTTTCATTCATAACAGTGCATATATGTATGAAGGAAAGATGTGTATACTCACTGGAGAGAGATATAGAGAGAGGGAAAGTGAGAAAGCATCCTATAGCACAGGATGATTGCTCTCCCTAGTATTCAGTCACAGTGTGATCCCTTACCTCTGGCTCACTAGGATACTGAGCATGTGCACATATGCCTTTGGGGCCAGGGACTCAAGCCATGGACAGCATGTGGCTTGCAGCACCATAATCCAGTATGCTGTGCCACGGAGGCTGAGCCCCAAATTGTTTTCTGATTTTTGTTGTCATTTTTTTCTATGACCCATGATTAATTACAACTTAACTCATAACAACCTAGTTAAACGTAGCATAAACTTAATTGAAAATATACAAAACGTTGCTTTTATGTATTATCCTTCTCGTTCATTTGTGCTATCATCCAAATGATAAACATTTATGGTACATGCTCATCAACATTAATTTATAATTTCTTCATGCAGTTTTATTTTAAATCAGTTAAGAAAGGAGTTACCAAAAAGTGCATGTGTATAATTATTTCCTAATACTTACCTTGCATTTGCTGAGAGCTCTTTATTTCTTAATGTGAATTTCAGTTATTGTGTTCTGAACCACCGCACCATCTGCTGGTCTGAAAGACTTCTTTTATTAGTATTTATTGTACAGTAGATTTTCTAGTAACAAATTCCCTTGGTTTCGTTGCTTATTTAAGAATACCTCGGGACCAGCAGTTAGCGTAATGGCTATGTCACTGGACTCCCACGTAGTCGACCGCGGTTCATGTCCTGGACCCAGTGGCTTTAAACTCATGCTGGGCGCGTGTGCGTGCGTGCCCAAGATCCCAAGAGGAGAATGGAGGAGAAGGGATTGCAGCGTGGCCATCCCCCCGGGGGGTGATTTCTCGCTTTCTGTCTCTCTGTTTCTCTCTGTCTGGCGAGCGCATGCGCCCTATAGCAAAAACCTCTCCAAAAAAAAAAAGAAAAAAGAAAAAAAAAGAATACCTCAATGTATTATTCATTTTTAATAATAGTTTTGATGAAAATAGAATTTGTGGTTGCCAGTCTTTCCAGTACTTTGACTACACCCAATCCACTGTCTTCTGGAATCTATAACTTCCACTGAGAATTCAGCTGTTACTATTATTGATGATCACAAGGAAGGTCCTCTTTCTGGTTTTTCATCAAACAATGAAAAATTTGGCTATTATTTTAAGAAATATTTTCCTGCTTCTTCCTCTGTCTCTCTCTCTGGGGACTTCCATTACTGTTTGCCAGTATGCTGATAGTATTTTTTAGGACTCCATGGCTCTATTTGTATTTATTCATTCCTTTTCCCTCTTTCCTACTGGATCATTTCAACTGATCTTTTGTTCAGCCGGCTGATTTTTTTTTTTTTTTCCTGCTGGGAGAATTCTGATTCTTAGTTCTTCTGGTAAGTACTTCATTTCTGTAATTTTACTTCTCAAATTCAGAGTATCTATTATGTTTTTTAAAAAGTAATTTATGGGGCAGCTGAATGGTGTAGCAAACAATGTAGTCCAATAGAGAAACCAGATCCCACCTAGTAACTACAATTTGTATCTTGGGGCTCAGTCAACATGAAACATGCCAGGCAAGCATGCAAGTAAAATGCCCAGTATCTGAAGGTTATCTGACAGGTGGAAGGGGATCATGATGTGACCAAACCTTGTAGAGGGTGCTAATCTCTCTATCACACTCACATGTGCATGTGCATATGCTCTATCATGAATAAAGAAATTAAAATTATGTGTCTTGGCTAATAGTCTTTAATTAGTGAGACGTTGCTTTTGCCTCTCATAGTATAGACATGTTTTCCTCTGTTTCTTTGCACCTATTTAAGTAGATTCTAAAAAGTTTTGCCTAATAACTTCTGTATCTGGGCTTCTCAGGGACAATTCCTATTGACCGATTCTTTTTTCTTATGTATCGTTCATATTTTAGGTATTTTTGTGTCATGAGTATGTTTTGTTCTGAAGATTGGTTGTATTAAATGATATAATCTAGCCATTTTGGAAATCAAACTCCTTTCTCTCCCAGACTTAGATGTTGTTTCTGCTGGTTGTTGTTGCTGCTACTGCTGAATTTTGTTTAGTGATTCTCTCAAACTGTTTAAAATGTATACTGTTTATTATGTATGGCCCTAAAGTCCGCTTCTTTATATTAGTGGTCAGCTAGTTTTGTAAATGGCAGAAATAATAGTCCTCCTAGCCTTTTGTTTGTTTGTTTGTCTTGAGAGGTTTTTGCTATAAGGTGCATGCTCTCTCCAGAAAGACGGAGAGACAGAGACAGAAAGCAAGAAATCACCCCCCATGGGTGATGGCCACATCACAATCCCTTCTCCTCCATTCTCCTCTTGGGATCTGGGGCACACATATACACATGCCCGGCGTGAGTTTAAGCCACCAGGTCAAGGACTCAAACCATGGTCGACTATATGGGAGTCCAGCGACATAGCCATTATGCTAACTGCTGGTCCCCTTTCTAACCTTTTTAAAAGGTGTTTTGTGTGCATGTTGCGTTACACCAGTCAAGTTTGGCCAGGTGTCTTACAACTTTGCCTCAGCTTTCATTTCTTGCTCGTGAAGAGCCTCTGGGTCTTTCAGACAGAGGTGACGTTTAAGGTCTTCTCTGGTCATGTTTTGATGTGACCAGAAAATCTGGTCTTCTAGTATCCTGAGACTATGTTGGAGATTTTCAAAACCACCAGCTTTTTCTTTCAATATTCTCTGGTCATTTTGTTTGCCTCAACTGTTACTAGCATCTCAGGCAATTGCTATGTTAAACAACTGATTACTTTCAATAAATGACTCCAGGGACAGGGAAAAGCCTGCTCACAAGAATGAGCTCTGTGTTAGATTAAATTAAAGACAAGTCCTGGGTGTAGGGATTTCCAGGGATCTGCCTGATGGTGAAATAAAGACCTGTTTCTAGAAATGCTGGTTCTGGAATGTTTCAAACACGTTTTCTTCCTCCTCTGGTGGATGGCCTACCGTATTCACCATTAGACTGCCTTTCAAGACTACCATGGAGTTGAAGAAAGAGAATGCAAACAGGAAAAATTAAAACACCAATTGGCTCACTGTTCTTACTGAAATTGAGATAATTTTTTAAAAATAAATGGTCCTTGAATTTCTTACAAGTTTTTAATAGTTTCCAAAAGGCTAAAGATGCTGATTTTGACAATGTTTGGACAGAGTTCTCATTTGTTTTTATGGTGGAGAAGATCTTTGGAAGACTTTACTTTGTCATTGGCTTCAAGGAGAAAACTACTTTTCAAAAACAATACAGTAAACTAACTTGGCATTCTCTTTATAATACAAAAATATGTAATCCCATTTTTATTTATATCCCCTTGAGAAAATAAATATAAAAACTTTAATATATATCAATAGGACCAGCAGTTCGAGTAATGGCTATGTTGTTGGACTCCCATGTAGTCGACTGCAATTTGAGTCCCAGACCTGGTGGCTTAAACTCAGGCTGGGGGCATGTGCGTGCCCAAGATTCCGAGAGGAAAATGGAGGAGAAGGGATTGTGGCATGGCCATCCCCTCTGGAGGGTGATTTCTTGCTTTCTGTCTCTCTTTCTGGGGAGCACATGCGCCCTATAGCAAGAACCTCCCCCCCACCAAAGGGAAAGTACATATTCAGTTTGGTATACTTAAACCTAGGAATACAATCCAGAAGTTTTAAAAAAGATAACTTCAGTCATCAAAAACACATGTATAGCTATATATTAATAAATATTTTATTTGTATTGATGATTAAAATAATTTTTGAATGACTGAAAATGAAACACTAGCAAAATATTATAACTTTTGTTGAATACAAGTTATGTATTTATCATTTGACTGAGTTTTCCTCAAAATAAAACAAATAAATAGATAGTGATTTGTAGTTATATTCAAGTTTTAAGAGGAATATATCAATGTAGCTTTACAGCACTGGTTCCACATACCATTTCCCTTCTTCTATACACTTTCTACAAAACCTATGTCTACCCATTCTCCTGAGCAATGAGCAGGAGCCAGAGTAGAAAATTATATCTACAGTTTCTCTTTAATAAGATTTGAGAAATAATTTGTATTCAGTAAACCTCAACCTTTTTAAACATACAGTTGAATAGATTTTTAAAAATGCATAGTGTTATAAGCACCATATTGGTCAAAGATACAGAACTTTTCTATCACTACAAGGAAAGAGTATAGAGAAGGATAGCAGGAGAACAATAGGCATGACATTAGTGGGACACAGGAATGGTTTATTCCCTGTTGATAATAACATATATAGTATTCTCAACTGGACTGGACTGAGTAGTATTTCATGTTGTGAAAATTCTCTTCACAGGCCAAAATGCATATAGTGATTGTTTAAAAAATGAGACTATCATAAGAATAAGGATCTGGAAAAAATGCGGAAAAGCTATTTGATGATGTGGATAGTAATGTCTTTGTCTTGACTGATATGCATGGTAATCATGCTGGAAAAAGAAATGTAATACACTGTAAAGATACATGTGATTAAATGTAATATGAAAAATTATGATAATAATTTTTTAAATTCACGATAATAATTTTTAAAATTCCCTCTATTTTTTTTTCCATGGGCTCTACTTTTATCAATCATAATGCTTTAAAGATTCACTCATGTTGCTGCATGTATCATAATCAATTGGTCTTTTAGTTTTTCTTTTTTTCCAGATGGGAAGTATGCTAGAGAGGGTACAGGGGAAAGAGAAAGAGAAAGAGAGAGAGGGAGAGAGAGAGGAGAAAGCACCCCTATGGGGAATGGTCATGGTGCAACCTCTTCACCTCTATTTCTTCCCTTTTTTCAGGATTTTAGGCACACAGCACATGTGCCTGGCATATTTTTCAAGCCACCAGGTCCCAGACTCTAATCTGGCAGGGGATGAGACAAGAACAGAAACACATGGACACAGATGTATGTGCTTGGGCCCTCCACCACATTGTAATGCAGCCAGAAGACCCTCACCAGAAGCAGCTTCTAGAGTTTTGACTTCTAAACTGTGAGCTGCATAAATCTCTATTTTTAGAAATTACCAAGACTGTTATTTTCTATTATTAGCAATGGGACGGATTGTAGCAGGTCCATTACAGAGCACTGTGGGGAAGATGATAATATCTATTTGGCTCTTGTTGAAGGTCCTCATTTTGTGCTAATACTTTGTTATTCAGCAGTAAGTAGATGGGAGTAATTTTTCTTTACAGTGTGAAAATGGTATTAAAGCATTAATATAAAATAAATAGCTCACTCCTTTTTTGTCTAAATGAGCAGAACATCACTTTACTATCAGAAAACATTTATATTGGAAAAAGATTAAGTAAACCTCTTGCTAATATATCTTGAAAATGCAAAAGAATATGGTAATCATTCCTCACTGTCCATTCTTCTTTTCTTTAGTAAGTAAGCCCAGGATTTTAGAACTACAAGTGGCTATCCAGCTAAAAATCACAACGTGTGGGCTCACAGCTGGTATAATGGTTAAGGTGCTGGATCCCACATAGTTATCTCTGTAGTTTGAACCCCAGACCTGATGGCTTGAGAAAAATGGTGGGCGCACGTGCATGCACACCCAAAGTTCCGAGAGGAGAATGGAGGAGAGGGAACTGCATCATGGCCATTCTCCTGGAGGGTGATTTCTTACTTCCCACTGTCTCTCTACAAAAAGCACATGTGCTCTATGACAAAAATATGAACAACAAAAACCAGGTTGTGCTTCCCTGGCTGCTGCTTGTAGTCTTGTGACTAAGGATTGCTCTATGGACTGGGAGAAAAAAGAGATTGATGAACCTTCTGGATAAGATTCTTATGAGAAACTGCTTGATCCTCATTTCCTTTTTCTGTAATCTGAAGAGTAGATATGGCCAGTTTTAACCATGTAAAAGCAGCCTTAGGGTGTGGTAGATAAACATAAGGAAAAGTCTGGTTTCGGGATGATGTATACGATGGAGGGTGGTATAGCCAATGACCTCTGACCCAAAGGTTGGTGATCTTTTCCCAAGGATTAAGGAAAAGGAGCGTACGTTCATCTAGAGAATGACAGAGCACACTACCCTCTTCTCCTATACTGTGTCATAAGGAAACTGAGATCATGTGCAGCCCCTCTGTCAGTATTCCCTTTCTTCTGCTTGTCACTCCCCATTTTCATGAAGACAGAATACTGATATTGCTGAAACCACAGAGAGTGTGATCATGTTGATGCAGAGCAATGAGGGTGTCTGACACCAGTTGTGGTGTGCCCAGCATGAGGAACAACCCAGGGACTCAGCCCCCTTTTAGATGTTGTCTATATTGTTTTTTGTTTTTTGTTTTTTTTCTTTGAGGTGTTTGCCACAGGGCACGTGTGCTCACCAGAAAGACAGAGACAGAGAGACAGAAAGAGAGAAATCATCCCCCACCTCCAAGAGGGGATGGCCACGCAGCAATCCCTTCTCCTCCATTCTCCTCTTGGGATCCTGGGTACACATGCACACGCACCCAGCGTGAGTTTAAGCCACCAGGTCTGGGACTCAAACTGTAGTCGACTACATGGGAGTCCAGTGATATAGCCATTATGCCAACTTCTGGTCCCCACATTATATTTTATATGCATCCTGGTAGCCTCTAAGAAGGTACAAAATATATCGAAGTAAAAAAAAAAACAGCTCAATTGCAAGCTACTAATTGTACTATAGCCATAAGAGCAAAGCAAGTTGGGGCTAGATCTTTAAAATCTGAAACTAAAAATGCAAAAGAAAATTACCTGAACAAAACGCCTCAAGAAAATGAGACTGTAGCATGAAGCTAATTTCTACCCACACCTGCGTGCACCGAATTAATATTTCTCACAAAAATTGCTACTGCAAAGACCTAAACTGAGTTTTATTAGGGAAGGATTTTCAAATCGATTTTGAGATGGCCTAAATGTAATATTCTCTCACATGTAGACATTTTAGGTTTTTTAACATTAAACATATAAAGACTCCGATTATTTTTAAAGTGTCAACCTTTAAAACAATAAAACACAGTTGCTATGAGGTTTATTGAAAAAGTACCTCCATCAAATTCATTATTTGAAATGACCCAAACCCAGTCCTGATTATAAAACTGTAAATAACAGATTACATCCTTAACCTTGTAACATAAACGGATTAAGTTCACGTGGTTCCGTCTGATAGTGGCAGAGGGCCAGATTCGTGATCTGCTATTTTTCTCTCCCTTTTTATAAGCTTTGTCACAGGAATTAGGTTTTAGAATTTTATGGCCTCATATGTTCCCAGAGAGATAACACTAAACTATATACCTTCGACCTTTTCCATGTTTTGTAATTTCACTGAATTGTCATTCTGATCCTTTCCTTTAAATGTTCCACAGGAAATCATAAGGTAAAAATAGACACAGAATATACCATTTATAATTGAAAAGTGACCAACAGCAAGCAGATCAGGCTGGTCTTGTCTAGTGACTGTCTCAGTTCAATTACTAATTGAAAAGTGAATCGAATTAACACAAACCAGGAAGATGAGTCAATTATAGGAGAAAAATATTCATATGGGAGGTAAGATTCTATTGCTTCATTGAAGGGAGCCTGTCACCTGAATAATTATTTAATTTACCCCTTGAGACTCATAAATGAGCTAGGGAAAATCAATGGCAGTTCACACCTATCTTTGACAGCAACAGCTATTATTTACAGCAGTAGATACATCTTGGTATCATTTAACAAAGACTGATTAAGTGCTTATTACCTGCCAGACACTACAGATAGAGAGCTAAAGGTAGAGTCTCTCAGGCTACAATCTATGTGATAGGGATGCTTCCTGGAGATTGAAATAAAATTAAAAAAGAGGGCTAGTTATATCTTCAAGCACATGATAATAATGTATGGATCCCAAGAATACCTAAAAATGTTGAAATCTACACCTGACATACAATAAATAGCCAGTTGTACAGTAGTTTTGGGCATCCACCTGCTCAGTGTTGGGAGATTGGTCAGATCACAGCACCTCAGCCCTTGCAGTACTCTGGTGCTTTGAATCCATTCTGCCAGTGAAATGCTACCAGGCCCTAGCTCCCTGTGGTTACCCATATTCTGCAGCTGTAAGATGAAGAAAAGAGAGTAAAGATGACTCATTTGGCTTCCAGCTAAGTATCTGTAGAAGGTCCTGGTGCCTAACATGAAATTTTTACATTGTTTCATGTAACATTTGTTACATTGTGACTCAACGAAGATCTATGGATTTAAGGCACTTTAGGTTGAGGAGAAAAGTAACTTGAAACGAAACACTTTGTAGATGATCTCTGCTCTAAAAATGTAACAAATAAAAGTGGAAAATGGCGAGCAAATGTGTGGGAAATTATTTTGAATGAACCTGTAGTATTCCTAAATAAGAAGATATTTTAATCTACTCTCAGTCTCAGCAAGTCCAGGATCATGAACATAAGCACACCCAGTATGTTCAGAGAAGTCACAGGATGTGAACCAAGAACCTTTCCTTGTGCATCAGTGCCATAGAGCATCATGCTATCACAGTGCCATTTCTGGCCTCTCTCCCTCTTTTTGTAAAGATACCAGGACTGACAATCAAATTAGAGTTCCATCGTTATGACTTCATTTAATTGTAATTATCTCCTCAAAGGCCCTATCTCCAAATAGGACCAAATAGTGTCATATTGGGAGTTAATGTTGAAACAACTGCTAGAGAAACACAATGTAGTTCATAGCATGTAGTCATTTCAGAACAGCTTAAATCCTGATTAACTTAATGTGAGAGCTCAATCACATCTATTTAACTGCTTATAAGAGTTTTCAAATTAAAAAAAAAAAGATAATTCTGTGGAATTTTTGTTTTGTTTTGTTTTAGATTTTAGCCATAAGGCACATGCACACTCACTGGGGTTGGGGGGGCAGGAAAAGAGCAAGAAAGTGAGAAATCAACCCTCCAGGGGAAATAGCCATGCTGCAATCCCATCTCCTCCACTCAACTCTTGTGGTTTGAGACATGTAGGCATATGCACCTAGGATAATTTTCAAGCCACCAGGTCCAGGACTCAAATCACAGAGTTGGTCATGTGGAATTCAGTACCTTAACCTCTGTGCCCCCTGCTAACCCCAATTCTATATAATTTTAAGGGCAGATTAAACAGAACCATCCTATGTTTCAACTAAACCATCCCTATCTTTTAGCTAAAGCTCTTTGGGAAGAATGTACTTTTCAAAGATATCTCCAAAAATATATCCATTCTACATGTTTTTACGATGAGACCCTGGTATTTCTTCCATTGAGAGTTGAGTTTATATTCCATAACCTGAAGGCTGGGTGGACTTTGCAACTATCTTAACCAATCAAGTATGGCATAAGTAGTGCTGTGTGGCTTCTGCAAGGAGTTTATAGCTATAGCTTGGTTCTCTTTGAACACGGGCCCTAAGAGAAGCCAGCTACTATGTGAGCCGCACGACTTTCCTGAGGTTCCATACTGTAAAGAAGCCCAAACTAGTGAATACAGAGAGAAACTATAGAAAAGTCTTGAGACTCCATGTAAAGAAAGAGATGCTTGCCAGTACCCAGCTACTCCAGCGTCCTATTATTGGGTGATTGCGAAAGTCTTGACATATTTTTCTATGCAAAAATGCATCATGACTTTCCTGATGACCTAATATTTCACATCTAGCCATTATCTGACTGTACCATAAGAAAAACTTGGAGCCAGAACTGCCCATCTGATTCACTTCCAAATTTCTGACCCACAAAGACATGAGTGGTGATGAAATATTTTTCTTTTAAGAAAAGTTTGGTGTTAATTTGCTATAAAATAGTTAGCAAAAAATAATTTGGTACTTGGCATTTTTCATTGAATTAGAATCAGGTATCAGAGAGAACCTGGAAGGGGATTGAGGAGAATATCTGCAGAAATTTGAAGGCCCTAAAGGGGCTATTGGTGAAGGTGTGATAGAAAGCATGGTATTTAAGCAGCACTTTCTATAATAATGTGGCTAATAGGAAAAGGAGATAATAAATTTATGGGTCTAATTAAGGAAATTTTCAGACAAAATGTTAGGTTGGCAAATAATAAGAGATTGAAGATAACTTTGAAACATTCTCAAAAGTTTTTAGAATGATAGGTTGTGAATAACTAATGAAAGGAATAATGTACCTGGGATTAAAAATATACATTTTAAGTTTCTAGGCTTAAAGGTTTAGCACCATCAAAGGAACTGAAATGATAAACTATATACTAGTGTAGAATCTCTTGCTTAATCTGGAAAAAGATAGGAATGTACAGGTTTTAAGAAACAAAAAAATAAATATATGAAAAAATTCTGTGAAATTTTCAAAGAGAAAAAAATGTCTGTTATGCAGCTAATGTAAGAGTAATGAAGTTTACAGCCATTGCAGTGATGCAGGGCTAGTACAATGCTCTGCAAACTGGAAGCCATAAGGAATACCCAGGTTTCATTCCCAGGCCGGCCTGTACATGCCAGGCACATGTATACATAGCCTGAAATCCTGGTTAATTGAAAGGCTAGGGGGAATTGTGTGAGACTGTGTTGAAGATGCTTCTCTCTCTCTCAACCTCTGTTTTTCTCTTTCATAAAAGAAATACACTTTAAAAAAAGAATAGCAGGGCTGGTGCCATGGAAACAACTGGAAAAATAGTGGTTAAGGGAGCCGGATCCCCGGTGACTGACAAGGAGTTCGAATTCCAGCTTTGGAGGCTTAAAAACCATGCCTGGCTCATGTGTGTGCATGCTCCAGATCCCTACAGGATGGAGAAATGGTAAAGAAGGAATGCAATGTGACCACATCACATTGCTGGTGTTCTCTCCCTCTTCCTTTCTCTCTCTCTCTCTGACAAGTGCATGCACACTCTGGTCAAAACAAAACAAAAACAAAACCCACAGTGAAATTTTTTTTTTTTTAAAGTAGGGTGACACAGTGAAAGTAATGATTGTTTTATCATATCTAAAACAGCAAGAAAATTACAGGAGAAGACACAGTTGAAACTGTCTGAGATAGTTAAAATATACACATAAAGGATTTATAAAATTGTTGATAAGTTACATAAAAAGAAGAAATCCTATAAAACTCATAATAAAATGAGAGCCTATGTCTATCCTATTCTGCTTATGCTGAATACAGTCTTTGTTCTATAGAGAAAATATAAGCAACCCATGACACATATTAAGAAACCTGAATTAAAATATTTTTTAAATGGAACCAGCAGATGGAGTAGCAGTTATGTCACTTTACCCCATGTGGTCAACTGCAGTTCAAGTCCCAGATCCAGCAGCATAAAATTCACACTAGGCATGTGTGCATGTGTGCCCAAAATCCCAAGAGGAAAAGGAGGAGAAAGGATAGCAGTGTGGCCATCCCCGCCACAGGAGGTGATTTCTCACTTTCTGCCTCTCTGTCTCTTCAGTGAGCGCACATGACGTATAGCAAAAATCTCTTTAAAAACAAAACAAAGTTAAAGTTAACAGGTAGAAACTGTGAAACCAACTATGTGAATATACATTAATCAAGTACCTCTAAAATAAATTATACCTCAGATAAGGGACTGATAACCAGAATACGTGGGGAACACAAGAAGCTTACTCAAAAAAAAAAAAAAAAAAAAAAAAAAAAAAAAAAAAAAAAAATCAACCCAATTAAAATAGGAAAATGAGCTGAACAGAACACTAAGGAAGACATATAAACAGCCAAAAGGCATATGAAAAAATGTTCAACATCCCTCATCATAAGAGAGATGCAGATCAAAACCACAATGAGATACCACCTAACCCCAGTCAGAATGGCTAAGATTAAAAACAAAAATTGTAAGTGCTGGCGGGATGTGGTAAAAGGGGAACTCTATTACACTGTTGGTGGGGATGTAGGTTGGTCCAGTCACTGCAGAGAACAATATGGAGGTTTCTCAATAATCTACAAATAGAAATACCGTATGATCTAGCAAGTCCACTCTTGGTTATCTACCCCAAGGACAGGAGGACACTCAGTTGGAAAAGTGCTGGCACACCTGTTTATTGCAGCATTATTTACAATTGCTAAGACATGGAACCAACCCAAATGTCCATGAACAGATGAATGGGTTGAAAAAGTGTGGCACATGTACTACTTAGCCATAAGAAAAAATACCCTGGCATTTGACAGAAAAATGGATGAATATGGAGAATGTACTGTTGAGTGAAGCAAGCCAGGCTATAAAAGAGAGACATTATATCAGTTGAACTTGCTATTGAAAGTATTTAGATTAATTGAGATATTTTGTGAATCAATCAAATGTGGGGAAAAATAGGCATGAAAAGCAACCGTAGATACCAGAGACAGTGTGGGAGGAGGGTGGGAAATGGTAGAGGGTGAGAAGTAGGGAATCAAAGGGGGGAGGGGCAGCAGAATATATAAGAAACAAGAAATGGAAAATTATTTACTGATAATAACATGTATAATAATATCCTTGATTAGGACAATAACAGTGTACTCTGGATGGGAAATCTCACTTTGTATGTTGTGATGATATATAATGAATGAATTTTGTTAAATACTTTTTTCTGCACCTTTTAAAATTTGAGCAAGTGATTTTTATTTTTTCTCCCATTAATGTGGTGTGTCAAATGAATAGTTTGTATATGTAGAACCATCATTGCATCTCAGGGATAAATCCTACTTTGTCAAAATGTGTGGTTCCTTCAATGAGGCACAATGTTGTACAGATCTCTAGAATTTACTAATCTTGCATAACTGAAATTATATATATCCTAATTAGTAACCACATTTTCCTCTCTCTGCAGCCTCAGGCAGCCATAATTTTATCCTTTGCTTTTCTAAATATGACTATTTTAGATAATTTATGTAAGCAGAATCATGCAATTTTTGCCCCACATCCTGACAGGATGGAGAAATAGGGAAATGAAATTATGGATTGTGCCATGACCAAATTCCACTGAGTGGTAATTTCTCCCTCTCCATTTTTTTTTTTTTTTTTTTTTTTTTTTGGTTTCTCTCTCTCTGGCAAGAACATGTATCCTATGGTAATTAAAATACACACACACACACACACACACACACACAAATTCAGCTGTTTTGTGAATCAGAGTTAGTCACTGTCATTGCCCAAAACCTCTAATAGTGAAATAGCAGACATAAAAAGCAAATGAACCTCTAATCACTTCATTTAAAAGTTTAGGAGAAAGAACATTGCAGGCTTGGCATGTGAATTTCTTGTTCCCTTTATGGAGATTTTCAACCAAATAATCATTAAATGCTCTGTTAAACTGCTCCAGTTTACAACACATTTTCCTAGTTTGTTGGAGCTCCGCATCCCCAGATGTGTGCTGAGACACAGACTAACCACCCTGCCACTGTACGAACTGGTTGTCAAATAAATCGGTCCCTAACCATTAAAACACCTAAGGGAATTTAGGTCTTAGAGCTTTATTCAATTATGTGCAGAACAAAGATCATAAAACGGCCCTAAAGCTTTAATACGGCTTTTCAATATGGTTTGAAAATAATCTTCTTAGGCATATGCTTTGTACAAGCATTTCTGTTAGCATTCCCTCATCAATAACTTAGCCTTTTTTCTGTTGCACTTTCATATTAAAATAAATAAGCAAGAACTACATTATCCACAGAACTTTGGAGTTATTATAATTAAACGCATAGGCTAGCTCTTCAGACTAGTAGGTAAGGCAGCAAGATTCCCACATGACCCACCATGTGGCTTAAGTTCTGGATCTGGCTACTTGAGAAACACACCAGGAAAATGTAGGGGCCTAAAATCTCAAAAGGAGGAGAGATGGAGGAGAAAGGATCATGGCATGACCATTGGGGTACTTTTTCCTCTCCCTCTCTGTCAAGGGCCCATGACCTATAGAAAAAAAGAAGTAAAATATAATAAACTTGCTTCTGTATCAAATCTAATAATACATCCTGTGTAAGAAAATGCACTTAATGAACACTATAACTATTTTAATCAGATATATTTGCATAGATAACAGTAAAATAATTTACAGCAGGCACATTGAAATTCTGAGTGAAACACTACATAATAGTGCTTCCTTTCTATAGAAATGAATTTTTCTTTTACATGAAATGTCTTTGGGCTTTTTTTTATTGTTCAAATAAGTCAGCTAGAAGACTTTAGCATTTCCTAAAATAAAAGTTGGTAATATGATAACTTTTCTTATTAATACAGTGAGATATTCAAGTTACTTGTATCTGCACCTACTAGAAAAGACCTATATTATCAGTTAATTCTAACTAATCCATAAAAACTTCAGTATGTATTTAGTATCATCATCTCCAGTGTGTAAGGCTGACCCTGGTGTTTCAGTGCAGTAAATATGTATATGAGTGGGTCTATCAATAACCTGAAGGCTTCTGAGGTAGAGAAAAGTCATTGGTAACATAGTATCAGTACCACTGTTAGGACAGTTTCAGAAATTCCTTAGAAGTTCTGGAAGGAAGGGATAGTAAATAGCTACTTACAAATTCTCGGAAGACCAGAAAGAACAGAGGTCAAGTAAGGTCACCTCTAGCTCTTAGATTTGGCAAATACAGCCTTCCAGACTACAGCAAATTACTATAAATGGCCAGAGCCACTGTCAAGTGTTTTGCATAGAAATCTGGACAGTTTCTTTAATACACTGCACCTGCCTCTGCATTTTCTCTATCCATTGCAGTGGAAGGAGAACAAGGCTTTGTTCTTCCGCCATCCAAATCTTGTGCAAGAAATTCGCATTAGTGGAGTTTAAATCTAAACCTGTCTGGCAAAGGATTCTGGGAAATGTGACTCCACGTCTTTGTATGGGAACAGAGCAGACAGTTGTGGGAATGAGTGGGGTTTATTTAGTGTTGCCAACACAATCAGAAACACCTTTACAAAAAGCATGCATTGAATTCTAACAATGCTTGACGCAGCAAAATATAAAGTATAATGCTGTAGTGGTTAAAAGTGCTACTTTAGGGTCAGCTGGTGCTGTAGGGACTAGGGTATTGGACTCACACATGGGAGACTAAGCTTTGAGCTCTGGACCCAGCAGCTTGCGTGTGTGCGGATACATTCCCAAAAATCTTGAGAAGAAAATGGAGAAGGGAATGCAATGTGGCCACTCCCTAACCCCTATCCCAGGGGAATGATATTTCATTTTTCTCTTTGTCTCCTTCTGCAGAGAGCATGTGCCCAAAGGCAAAAATCCTTAGAAATAAATAAAAATAAATAAAATTAAGTGCTTTTAGGTATAAATCTCCCACTTTCTACCTCTGTGACTTTGGATAAGTTGTACAATCTCTCTAAGCTTCTTTTCCTTTTCTGTAAAATGTGAATATTATTATTAGCCATATTGTGTTGGTGGACACTTATGTGCATTTAGCACAGTGACTGAACACAGAACATACGTAAAAATGTTAGAAACATTGCTATTCACTCTTGTTTATTATCATTACGAACATTTATTTTTTGTTTAAGCATTAGAAATGTATTCTCTCTCTTCTAAAGCCATGCTTTTTTTTTTTTTTGGAGAGGTTTTTTTTTTTTTTTTTTTTTTTTTGCTATAGGGCATGTGCTTTCGCCAGAAAGAGAGACAGAGAGACAGAGAGACATAAAGCAAGAAATCACCCCTTATGGGGGGTGGCCACACCACCATCCCTTTTCCTCCATTCTCCTCTCAGGATCTTGGCCACGCACGCACACGCGCCCTGCGTAGTTTAAGCCGCCGGGTCCGGGACTCGAACTGCAGTTGACTACATGGGAGTCCAACGACATAGCCATTATGCTAACTGCTGGTCCCAAGCCATGCTTTTCCACCATGGGTTAGATTACATCTTCAATATTTAGAGGAGTTCTGCTGCTGTAATGAGTCCTCCTCCTCTTCATGTTCTTGGTCAAAGTTTTGTAGCTTGTCTCTCTCACTTTTTCCTATTAAGACATATTGGTTCCTTTCCATCTCACTGCCAAAATCTAAGGCTAGTGGCTCAATGCCTCATCTTGCTTTCTCATCTATTTATGTTAAACCTAAAATCTAATCTCAAAGAATATTTCTGTGCTAAAATTCTATGCTTTCTTACTTGATTCAATAACTTTTTGAATTTTTAGTTTTGATCTCTAATAGTTTATAATTGTGTGTATGTGTCAGAGAGTGAAAGAGATCTTACTCTTATATTGAATAAATACTCATTAAAGACCAATAATCCTCACAGTACAAGGTTCAATTTTTATGTAATGAGATACTATTGTCTTTACTTTTTAAAGATTTTAGAAGCTTGTGAGATGATCATGCAAATGACCCTAATATGAAAGGATATAAAATATTCTAGAAGGAAACTAAAAGAAAAAAATAAGTCTACATGGAATGTTAAGGTATGGCTTAACCTTATGTTACAATTTGGAAGATGAATTAATAATGATAGGTTTCAAATGAAGGGAAGGTAGCGGTCCATGTCTTCCTTAGCACTGTAACTCCTGGCTCACTTTTTCTTCCTCCCAAATGTGAGTTTTCCTAAAAATCAGTCCTTGCCATGTTATTCACTGTCTCTTGTAAACCATAGAATTTAACAATACTTGGTTGATATTTCAAATCTAGACCACAAATCCAGGTTTGTATTCCTCACTGTTATTAACATTCTTCCTAGCAACCTTCCTAATCTTGCTTTGTGCCAAAGAGATTGATGAAGTGAAAAGAAAACATACAAAGATTTGTTGTCTGCTCATGCTAGAGTTTAATTTACGTATGTATTTAATGAAGACTATTGTGAGCAATTTTTAAATATAATTCCTCAGGTTTCCTCAAGAGCAGGCTTTCATTTTTATTTGCATCCATATCTACCTATTATAATTGTTATTAATTGTTGCTTTGTTTTATAGTTTATTTCTTCCATGAGAGATATAAAAGAGGCACAGGCACCTCCAACATGGTCCTCACACTATGCTCCAACCCCAGCCTCAGCTACCCAAGATCATGGGCACACACACACATGCCCAGCACGCACAGGGAGACCTTGGGAAGAAAGTCCAGGACCCTTCTATAAGGTCTCAGCATTGTGGAACTGTGTCACTGCTGGGCCAAATGGCCAGTCTCCACATATTCTTTACCAGCATTTAACCCTTGTGTTATTGATCACGATTGGCATCTACTCCATAAATGCATGTTGAATTAAAGTCCAACATAATGGTCTACCCTTTCTACTGAAAAGCAGAGGAACCTAAGATGACCCTTATTTTATCTTATATGAGGCAGTATCAGGCATTATTGCCATAGTCTGAACAATTCAAACACCTGTGATTAATATTTGAATATGTCAAAAAATTATCTCCATCATCTTGAGCTCTAAAGGAAATTAAGTTTGCTTAAATTTCCCTCTTCTTCTCTATACATTTGAAACTTGTCTACAATTTTAGAGCCAATAGGGAGTTATTTTCTATTCATTATTAATGCTTTTCAGAGAAACAAATTAAGAACATTTTTATTTTGGAGGGCCATAGATTTAACTAGCTTTTTATGTAGAGATGATTTCAAGTATACAAATATGCTACAAAAATAGGATAAAAGCATCATATTCCCCTGATGGTGAAATTTATTAATCAGCATTTGCTCTCTAAATTTACTATACATCTTTATCTATATTAAAGGCTCTGTCTGTTCCTGAATCAACTTCTTTATACATGCATAACCACACACAGTTTCTTCTGTAACTTGAGAGAATGCTACGAACATGAAGCTTTACTCCTTTTCGAAAAGAATTATTTAATTTTATTTATTAATATTATTAATTTGATCAGAGAGAGAGAGAGAAAGGGAAAAGTGAGAAAGCAAGCCACCACGTCTAGGACTCGAACCACAGTTGGCATGTGGGAGTCTAGCACCCTAATCACCTTTGCCAATTACCATCCTGAAGCCACTTTACCTCTTAATAATTTATGAGTATGATAGGTGAGTATGATTTTATTTTTCTGAATCTTATTTATGGTTATTATTATTTTTAAATTTTTGATATAGGGCACATTCACTCACCAGAGAGAGACAAGAGAGAGAAAGTGAAAAAACAAGCCACCGGGTCTGGGACGTGAACTGTGGTTAACTATGTGGTAGTCCAGGGCTCCAACCACCATGCCACGTACTGACTCCCTCCCCTTACATTTTCCTCTTTTAAATACATGCTCTTATATAACCACTATACCATAGTGGTTTAAAATTCTTACTCCAAAATTAGGAAACTGATATACTTTATTGATTACATTTTTTTCAATTCTAGCAAAAATGTCCTCTATTTTAGAAGCCATCTCAGTTTCACTTGTTACATTTATTTCTCATGTCTCTTCAACATCCCTTAAACTGAAACAGTTTCTCTTTGTCTCTTATGACCTTGAAACTTTTCAAATATACAGGCCAGTTTTTTAGTTAACATGTCCTTCAATTTGGGTTTGTGGGATGTCTTTTGCGATGAGTTACAGATTAGGCATTTTTGGCAGGTCCACCACAAAAATGTTGTGTCTTCCTCAAACATCATAGTAGGAGGTACATGACGTTGATGTTACCCATTTTTGATGAAATGGACTTCTATCACTTAGTTAATAAAGCTTCGATCTGATTTCTCCATTATAGAGGTATGATGTTCCTTGTGTACTTGATAACTACCTTCTAGACAATTACTTCAACACTATATAAATATTCTGGCTCTCATTTTACTTTTAGTCACTTGTACTATTCATTTGTGATTTGATGAAACAATTACCCCTGGCTATTCCCTTATATACTGTCTATCTAACTCCATGTATGTTTTCTTCTCTATTTTTTGTGGTGACTTTGCAAGGTGTCTACTGGCTACTTTTAACTGTATTCTTAGAAATCTATTTCCTCTACAGTTTTGGTTAAAGTGGCCCATAAGAGAGATTCTTGTGCAAGATTGGAAGTGAGTTTTTACATTCTTCTCCAGTAATCTCAGCCATATGACTATATATTTTGGAGTAGTCTTTTTTATAATACTAGAGCACCTACATGTGCCACATTTAGATGTGTTTCCAAAGATTTCATTAAAATTGTAAGCAGTTTTGGGGATCAGCAGTTGGTGTAATGGCTATGTCGCTAGACTCTCATGTAATCAACTGTGGTTTGAGTCCCGGACCCAGTGGCTTAAACCCACTCCAGGCACATGTGCATGTGCACTCAAAATACTGAGAGGAGAGTGGAGGAGAAGGGATTGTAGCATGGTCATCCCCCCAGGGGCGTGGTGGTGGTGATTTCTTGCTTTCTATCTCTCTGTTTCTCTTTGTCTTTCTGATGAGTGCATGTGCCCTATAGCAAAAGAAAAAAAAAAAAAAAAAAGAGTTGTAAGTAGTTTTTCTCATTCCATTCCATTCCATTCTCATTCCATTCCTCTCTGAACCTTGGAAATAATATGGCAAATAAATATCCCAAGAACTTGCATTCAGATTTTCTTTTTCAGATTTTTTTTTTTTTTGGAGAGGTTTTCACTATAGGGCACATGCGCTCGCCAGACAGAGACATAGAGACAGAAAGTGAGAAATCACCCCCCAGGGGGGATGGTCACGCCACAATCCCTTCTCCTCCATTCTCCTCTCGGGATCTTGGGCACGTACGCACACGCACCCAGCGTGAGTTTTAAGCCACCTGGTCCAGGACGCGAACCGCAGTCGACTATGTGGGAGTCCAGCGACATAACCATTACGCTAACTGCTGGTTCCCATTTTCAGATTTTTTTTAATCACCAGAAGTCACATGTGCTTACCAGAGAGACACAGAGGGACAGAGAGAGAGAAGGAAAAACAACCCCCCAATGGGACATTATCATGCTGCAATCTCGTTTTGTTTTTCTATCCAGTCAGGATTTGGGGCATGCATGCAAAGGCTCCACTGTGGTTTTTGAACTGCTCAGACTAGGATTCCAACCACAATTGGAATGTGGAATCTGGCTCCCTTAATCACTAAGCTACAGGATGGGACTGACATTTGGGAGTTTAGTCAGTAGATAATTATGTAGTATTAATTGAATTAATTACAATGTTATTGAGCTTCATTTATATAGATTGTTATTTTAACCACTGCTTTTTTTTTTTTTTTCTTTTTTTTTTTTTTTTTGGAGAGGTTTTTGCTATAGGGCGCGTGCGCTCGCCAGACAGACAGAGACAGACAGAGAGATAGAAAGCGAGAAATCACTCCCCAGGGGGGATGGCCACGCCGCAATCCCTTCTCCTCCATTCTCCTCTCGGGATCTTGGGCACGCACGCACACGCGCCCAGCATGAGTTTAAGCCGCTGGGTCCGGGACTCGAACCGCGGTCGACTACGTAGGAGTCCAGCGACATAGCCATACGCTAACTGCTGGTCCCACCACTGCTTTTTATAACACATGTAAAGTGATGTGCTGGATGGAGTATATATCTTGCTCTCAGAGAGACTGTGGTACTACTCTTAGTATACCACATTAAAGATAGCGAGTTTAACTTCTCTCAGAACTTAAAAGGTTGAATACAACTAAAAAAAAAAACTTAGAATTTATAAATTAGAAGAAAAGCTAAAAAAATTATAAACAAATTATAAGAAATAATTTAAGTGCTAACTGTTATTAAAACAATTAACTTAGAACACTCTAAATTGGGAAACAATTTTTAAACATTTAGATGTGAAATCAGTCAAGGGCATTTTATATTTAAATTAGCAATTAAAATTAGTTATATAACATAAATATAGAGCACAAACATAAAACAGACGAGTAATGCTTATTAATTATTTTCATATGAATATATGTATGTATATATACATATGTGTGTGTGTATATATATCTATATATTGGGTATATATATATATGTGTGTATATATATGTATATATATGTGTGTATATATATGTACATATATGTGTGTGTATGTATGTGTGTGTATATATATATGTGTGTATATATATATATATGTGTGTGTATATATATATGTGTGTGTGTGTGTATGTATATATATACATACACATGTGTGTATGTATATATATACATACATTTTAAGCTGTTTTTGAAAACATTTTAAGCCTTTTTCTAAAGCATATTTTCATAATTTTTTTTGGGGGGGTGCAGAGGTTTTCGCTATAGGGCACGTGTGCCCGCCAGAAAGACAGAGAGAGACAGAAAGTGAGAAATCACTCCCCAGGGGCGATGGCCATGCTGCAATCCCTTCTCCTCCATTCTCCTCTCAAGATCTTGGGCACATATGCACATGTGCCCAGCGTGAGTTTAGCCCACCAGGTCTGGGACTTGAACCACAATCGACTGCATGGGAATCCAGTGACATAGCCATTATGCCACCTACTGGTCTCAACAATTTAATAAAATAAGCAAGTTTACCTCAAGGTTTTATCATCATGGTGAAATCCCTGCTTTTCATTCATATTGCTATGAAAGAACAGTTATGAATTTGTTAAGTATGGTCACCTATACGAAATTCAAGTACCTGGCCAAATAGTTTCTTGTCAACAATAAAGCTGTTATAAACAAATTTTCTCTAACATTTTGTATTAATTCAATTTATATATATGCTGTTCTTTAAAATATTTTATTTGTAAAACTACAAAAAAAGCTTATATTTTTGCTAAAAATACCTCATAAAATTTCAAGGTTTGGGACCAGCAGTTTGCGTAATGGCTATGTCGCTGAACTCCCATGTAGTCGACCGCAGTTCGAGTCCCAGACCCGGTGGCTTAAACTCACGCCGGGTGTGTGTGCATGTGTGCCCAAGATCCCGAGAGGAGAATGGAGGAGAAGGAATTAAGGCATGGCCATCCACCCTGCGGGGTGATTTCTCGCTTTCTGTCTCTCTGTCTGGTGAGTGCACGCGCCCTATAGCAAAAACCTCTCAAAAAAAAAAAAAAAATTTAAAGGTTTTATTTTTTCTTTTTTAAATTCTTAGATATTTTCTTTCCTTGAAAATCATAAAATTCTTTTTTTATTCATGATATACTACATGCACACATATCTGTGTGTGTTTGAGAAAGAGAGGAGAGAGAGATGCTCCCTCTAGAGGACTGGGTCACATCCAATCCCCTTCTCTAATTATCCAACCTGTCAGATGTTGGGGATTAGAAACACTGTCACCATGTGGGGACCTGGCTTCCCTTGAACATGAATAGCACATTACTTCTCTTGAGGCATTCCTCAATTTTATTTTTTTTAATTTAAATTAATAGCCAGTGGGTTCATGCGCTCACCTGAAAGGGAAAAATCAAGGGGGTGGGGTGGGGGTGGAGAAATCACTCTCAATAGGAAATGGTCTCCATTCCTCCAGTCTGCTGGGATTTGGGACACACACGCACATGTGCCCAAAATTGGATATTGGGACCAGGGTTAGATATGAAAGTAGGTTCTGAAAACAGACTGATTCATCAGGTTAGGCAATTTCATGTGCATTTATTCCTCTTGCTAATAGCAAGGTTTAAATGATGAACCAAGTATCAAGAAGCTGACATATTTTTGCCTGTACATTGGCAAGTATGCAAAGAGGAGATCCAACTTATAAATGAAGGAACTTTGCTTTTTCTCTATCATGTTGAAGAGCTGAAATACTGTGTAAGTGACAGTCTGTCCCTTAAATATGCCTTTCTTGGCTTTATATATACTGAAAGCAAAATATTTTTTGGAGACCATGTGTCAAGCAGAACCCTTGGCATAAATTTGGCTTTGATAGGAGTACAAGCAAAATGTTCACAATTGATACAATTTGATGAAAACATATGTACACTATTATACTCTTTTTATAATGTTTTGATTAGTGCGAACATTTTTTTTTTTTTTTTTTTTGGAGAGGTTTTTGCTATAGGTTGTGGGTGCTCGTCCGAAAAACAGAGAGAGACAGAGAGACAGAAAGTGAGAAATCACTGCTCAGGGCAGATGGCCACGCCACAATCCCTTCTCCTCCATTCTTCTCTTAGAATCTTGGGCACACATGCACATGAGCCCAGCGTGAGTTTAAGCCACTGGGTCCAGGACTCGAACTGCAGTCAGCTACGTGGGAGTCCAGTGACATAACCATTATGCCAACTGCTGTTCCCAATTACTGTGAAATTAAAAAAATATATATGGATATAAAAATGTAAAGATGAGCTTAAATACATGGTAATAAATAAACAGGGTAGATAATACGGTGTTTTGGAAGGAAACATTTAAGATGATTGACATTTGAAGATGGCCTTGGTGACTTGTTGAAGTACAGGGAAGCATATCACATTCACCCAGGATCCGGGGATGAGGAATTACTAGACAGATAGAACACTAACACAAAATGCTAAAGGGCCAAAAAGAGAAAGGAGGTTTGTGGCATTAAAACAGTGGAATAAGGAATCTAAGTTAAATACAGAAGTGAAGAAAAGACGGGGCTAATGGAAGATTGTTAAAACTAGGAATTCTGGGACAAGCAGTTTGCATAATGGCTATGTTGCTGGACTCCCATGTAGTCAACCATGGTTTGAGTACTGGACCCGGTTGCTTAAACTCACACCAGGCACATGTGCGTGCGTGCCCAAGATCCTGAGAGGAGAATGTAGGAGAAGGGATTGCGGTGTGGCCATCGCCTCTGGAGGGTGATTTCTCACTTTCTGTCTCTCTTTTTGGCAAGTGCACGCATCCTATAGCAAAAACCTCTCCAAAAGAAACCAAAACAAAAAACTAAAAACAAACAAACAAAAAAACCTAGGAATCCTGAGGATGGTCTAAGAACAGTTAAATAAAAATAAATGTAGATGTAACCATAAAGAAATTATATGAGAATCGCCCTCCAAAACATGCTTGTTTAATATTATTATGAATAATCTCTGAATACTAATTTAAAAATACCAATCTCTGCACTCAGAAGAATAAAATAATATTAAAATTTGTAGCAATTTGGGGCCAGCAGGTGGTGTGGTGGGTAAGGTGTTGTACTCCCACATGGCCAACCGCAGTTTGAGTCCCAGTCCTGGCGGCTTGCTTTTGCATTTTCTCTCTTCTCTCATTCTAACCATGGTTAGTACATGCGCCTTACAGCAAATTTTAAAAATTATAATAAATAAATAATTCTTAAAAAATGTATAGCAATCATAGCCTATTCCACAGAAAGTCAGTTATACTCCTGGCTTCATCCACATTTTTTGTTAGGTACCAGTGCTTAAAAAATGATTTTCTATTCATGGTTTCAGAGAATTATTTTCTTTTTGAAAGAATGTGTTCTTAGAATGATATCTAATATCTTTAATATTTTAATATTTAATATCCTAGATATTTTTTCCTTAAAGAGAAACAAAAATGACGTCATTTGAAACAGTTATCTTTTGCCAAATGTGGCCTTAGGGGTCAGTTGAAATTAATTATGTAAGATATTTGATGACCTGTCAATATTAATAACAAGTCTCATGAAAGTATCATGAAGAGTCAGATATTTATATTTCAGCATTCTGACTTACACATCCTTAACAGCATATGAAGCAAAAGTCATAAAAATTGAATCTATTGAAACTAACTTATCTAAAGATATGTAGGTATTTAAATATGCAGGCGAGTTTCATTTTCTAATTCCATTATTCAGTGCTACTCTATGTACCTGTAGAAGATCAAGCTATTACTGTCTTTTTATTAGAATGTAGTTTAGTCACATCAAAAGGCAAGGTAGATCAGTTGTTTTCAAACTACAGATAGGAATGAGAGAACAAGGTAATTCTTACTGTATTTGTGAAATAAATCAAATATGCAAGTAAGAGATAGAGACAAATAAAGGTTATTATTCATGTTGAAAAAGACAAATGATGATCAGTTCCAAAGTCCAGGCAGGGATCTGGTGCCCTGTGTTTGAAAGAATCACTGTAAAAGAGAAAAGTACTGAGGCACAAATACTATGAAGTTGAATACAGAATCAGTATACCTGAGCTTTTTCTTTTCTTTTTTCTTTCTGGCAGTACACTCTACAGAATGTATTGTTTTTAGGAAAGGTTCCTAGTACCCCCAATTCTAAGTTTTGAATTTCCAGTGAGTTAATGCGTTCCACGTCCACTTAAATACTAATCATCAGGAAGAAAATTACGCTCATTTACTTACGCAGAATACCGCCAACACTAAATTTTAAATAAACTTGATATTCATTTTAAGTACATTTATTTTATTGTGATTAAGTTCTATTTTCAACAAGCTGGTCTGAGAATGAAAATATGGGTTGGTTCACTATTCATTTATGTCTGGTTTATATTTCTTTGGCAATATAAAGTTGTGAAAGTCATTTTTGATGTATCTAAGTTGATAGAATAAGAAATTATGCAGAAAATAGCACTGATGCATACATAAATAATTCAAGAGGCACTGAAAAAAATATACTGGACAATATTTTATCTCCAACATTCACACATCATCCCTTAGCTCACATATACGCACATGTACACACACACACTTTTCATCTTGCACACTATGCAATTATAATAGAAATTTCTAAAGAAAGCTGGTAATGATGTTTTTCAGTTATGTAAGATCAAAATCGAATAGTGGTGAATCAGTACTGATGAATTGGTGCAAATGTCTAACTGATTAGAATGATTTTTGGCCATTAATATTTCCTAGGGCTTCCTGACTTAATATCAAAGTGAGAACAGGTAATTTGAACACCTAAAAGTCTCCAAATTAGCAACTTTTACACCAAGTGTTCTAAGTAGTTATGTTATTAAAGTCATTACTGAAATGACTTGGTGTCTGTAAAAGGCTAAAATGCCAAGCAACGGGAAGTTTCAGCTCTTGTATTTATGTTCAAGAATTATTAATCATCTTCTTTTTCTTTTTCTTAGATGATTTTTTTTTTTTTTTGGAGAGTTTTTGCTATAGGGCACGTGTGCTTGCCAGAAAGACAGAGAGAGACAGAGAGACAGAAAGTGAGAAATCACCCCCCAGAGGGGATGGCCACACCGCAATCCCTTCTACTTTATTCTCCTCTCAGGATCTTGGGCACACATGCACAGGCGCCAGTGTGAGTTTTAGCCACCAGGTCCAGGACTCAAACCGCTGTTGGCTACATGGGAGTCCAACAACATGGCCATTACAACAATTGCTGGTCCTGCTAGATGATCTTTATACTATCCTTTAAATTATAGCTCTTAGTTGCTTCACAAATTGCAATTTTATGATCCTGTTGCCATGAGTACCACACACATTTCCAAGTCCATGCAGATGAATGAGAAAAAAATACAGGACAAAAAAGGCTATAATGTGTACTTGGATGATCTTTAATATTAAGAAATTTGGAAAGGTGCTGGGTGTGAAGCTGGAGAAATCAGGTCCCAGTTGTTTATGGCTAGACTCAGGTTAATATATTCAAAAAGAATGAAACAACAATCTTAAAATAGAGATACGGTTAGAGAGTAGCTGTTATTACTCTTTTTCTATTTTTTAAAGTAACTCATGGGGAGGAATTTTAGAATTAAAACATAAATTTGTGTATTTAAATCTAAGTATGTTTATAGCAAATTCTGTTTACATGAAAAAGTGTTATTAAAAACTGCAGCATCTATAAATTAAATATGTAATAAGCATATTTTGAATATAATTTTGTTTTATTATACTTTTTGCTTTTATTTTATTTGTATTACCTTCATTTTTTCCATGTTTATTCAGGTTAATTAAGTGTATTTTGCTACTCAGAAGACACAGTGTCCTCAAAGGTAAAAGAAAAAAAAATTACATTTTAATTATAATTCTGTACAGAAAGACAAACAACTGGTTTTTTTGAATCTACATATTCTCTTTATATATAATTTACTATTTTTTGCCTTACTGAGCAATTTTCTGCTTTATTTTTCTTATCACTGTTATTTTTATTCAGCTATAATTCATACACCTTAAGATTCACCCCTTTTTTTTTCTTTTTAAGAGTTGTTTGTTTGTTTTGCTATAGGGTATGTGTGCTAGCCAGAGAGACAGAGACATCCCCAGGGCAGAAGGCCACGTTGCAGTCTCTCCTCCTCATTCTCCTCTCTGGATTGTGGGCATACTTGCACACAGACCTGGCATGGGTTTCAAGCCATTGGGTCTGGAATGCTAACTGCAGTTGGCCATTTGTGATTCCAACACCTTAACCATTAAACCATCTGCTGGCCTCAAGATTTACTCTTTGAAAGTACATATTTCAATGGTTATTAGTATATTAGTATGTTCAACCATCGTCACTACCTAAGTCCAGAACAATTCAATTCTCCCTAAAGCGCTCCCTTACACATCAGCAACCTCCTTCTCCCACCCCTTGGCAACCACTAGTCTATTTTCTGTGTGTATGGATTTTCCTATTCTGGACAGTGCATATAAACAGAATTATAAAATATGTAGTTGTATAGTATTCTCTTGTGTATATTTGCCATATTTTATCTAACCCTCAGTTGTTAGGCACTTCAGTTGATTCCATGTTACATCTATTATAACTAATGTTGTAAACATGTAATCACTCTCATTCCAACAGAGAATCCTACTCCAGAGTAGGATTACTGGGTCATACGGAAATTCTATTTAAAAAATATTTGAGGAACCTCCACATTGTTTTTTCACAATGGCTGTGTTGATTTACATTCCTATCATTTCTTTTTTTTTTTTTTGAGGTTTCCACTGCAATTTATTGTTCATTATTTGTACAGCTTCTTTGTGAAGATGATTCACGTATTTAAAACACCCTCAAACATTTAACAGGTATTATCAGGCATTACCACTTTAACTGACACTTTACTAACAAAGTCATAAGTGCCTACATCACTGAAAGTCTTTCCTCTTGCTTTTTTTTAAATAACACTGATGAACGAGCGGAAGCAATTTCCCTTCTTTGTGAAGCCTGTGAGTGTCAGTTGCACCTCCAATAAAAGTTCCGTTGACAAAAATTCTTGGAACGGTTCTTTCCCCAGTCATCTTGTAAAGGGCGTCTTGAAACTGGCTTCCATATTCCAGCATATCCAATTCCACCACTTTACAGCTAACGTTCATGTCATGGAAAAGCTTTTTTGCCATTGTACAGTAAGAGCAGGATGTTTTTGAGAAAATCACCACACAATTATCAGAAATGGTTTCTTGGATCTGGGTCGCAGGTGCACTTGCTGACTTCCCCACGGAGGACGAAGTGCTGCTCCCCATCCCAGAGGCCGCAGCACCAGCCGAGCCGCTCCCGCGTCGGACCAGCCGCGTCCCGCCAGCGCCACAAGGCGCCAGGACATGGTCAGGTCGCAGGGTCGCTGCAAGCGGAGCGGACGGGGTCCTCGGCGACTCGGACCACTGCGACGCCGACAGGGACCACGCCGACGACGCCGGCCCAGCATTCCTATCATTAGTATCAACAGTGTACAAGGGCTCCCTTTTCTCCACAACCTCACCAGCACTTGTCATTCTTTGCTTTTTTTTTTTTTTTTTAAGGCATTCTGACTGAGGTTAGGTGACACCTCATATATTATAATGGGATACATATGCAAAAACTGAGGTGTGAAGAGATTGCGTGACTTCCCAAATCTCATAGCTAGAAAATCATCAAGATGGACTCAATATTAGTTCTCTGTGACTATGAATTCATAATTTTATAATTGAAAAATAATAGGTTTCAAAGTTAGGGTATAAGTTCCTCACCTCACAACCAATTTTCAAGTGAAATGAACAAAGTCAAGGAATTTAAAATTTTGAATTTTTATTTACTGTAAAGCTTGACTTTCTCTCAATTTGTTACAGCATTTTAAAATACTAAAATAGGGACTAGCAGTTGGTGTAATGCTATGTCATTGTACTCCCATGTAGTTGAGCACAGTTCAAGTCCTAGACCCAGTGGCTTAAACTCACGCCGAGTGGGTGTGCATGTGTGCCCAAGATCCCAAGAAGAGAATGGACGAGAAGGGATTGTGGCATGGCCATCACCCCGGGAGGTGATTTCTCGCTTTCTGTCTCTCTGTCTCCATCTTTCTGGCAAAAAGTGCGCGCACCCTATGACAAAACCTCTCAAATAAAAAAAAAAAAAAAATCAAAACAAGTTTGAGGACATACTGATCACTTCATAAATACTGTATCTTATTTTCTACAAACAATGACTCATGAGCATGCGCTATTATGAAATAAAAAAAAAAGATAGCAAAGGAGAGAGTCCACTATTAAAGAACAAAATTACAATTGTGTGTGATGTATTCGGAGAAATGGCATTGCATCACTTTTGTGGCATTCTGTTCTTTTAAAACAAGTCACAGTCAATGGCAGGTATTACACAGGATTATGAACATTAGGAGTAGGGAAATGCTGGAAGCTATATTAGAGTCTGTCTAGAAGAAACCAAAACCGAAACAAACAAATGAAAAAAAAACAACAAACAAACAGAAATACAAAAAATATTGCAATAAGTGATAATGAAAGACCTTCTTATGGAAAATACACATCTGGGCAGAAATTAGTGCGTAGAATATTTTTGTAATTCTCATGTGCAAACACATTTCTCTGGCATAATTTATCTGCCATTATAAAGACATGGCCAAAATATATTTGCATATAGCAAGGTATTTCTCTGTTGAGGCCTTGAGAATACAGATTAGTTTTTTTCTGCAACTTCAGTTTGTCAGATCTTTGTTCACCTTCTATTATACAGATGTAGTGAAAAAGAAACTCAGAGAGTCTAGAGAATTGTCAATTTTATGTGTCAGAAAGCTTTACAATTATCTTTCTTAGGTTTTGTCGTTAAAAATGTTGAATTTTGACATGCTAAATTTATTCGTTCATTCATGACACAGCACATGTGAGAATGAGGGTGAGAGAGAGATGAGCACCTCTGACGGGGTCTGTTCCTCCATGACCCCCTTCCGCTAATTCTCCAGCCTGTCAGATCTTGGGCACTCCCAAGTGCACCTGGCATGTTTCAGGCTGAATGGGTCAGAGATTCAAACCCAGGTTGCTATGAGGGCTCTAGCTTCTCTTGAGCAGTGCATTCCTGCTGCTTCTTGGAGCTAGCTCTACGTGTTAAGCATTGAATGTTTAGAAAATTTGTCTTTCTTTCTTTCATAAGGAGAGAAAGGACAAAAAAAAAAAAAAAAAAAAAAAAAAAAAAAAGACAAGTGTGTCCAATCAGATTTCATGTCAAAATAAGCACCCTAGCTTTTCCCAGTCAGCCAGGATCACAGGTCTGCATATATGTGCCTGGCGTATACAGGTCCAAATGGGAACCAAACCATGACCTACCACCATGGCTTCCAGCATGGCAGAATATCATGCTATTGCTCTGTCACTGCAGCTGAACCTTGAAATGCTAAATTACTGTGAGTCACAATATTATTCCTTTATGGTGGGTTTTGTACTACGCTTTTATCTTCTTGAAAGGAAGGAGCTTCCTTTGTTTCCTCATATCCTTTTCAGGATGTAGAAGCTAAAATTGGGAATTCTGAGGCAAACTTTCCACCATCTTTCTCATCCCTGAATGATGGTGCTGATATGATAGTACCGAACAGTGCTGATAAGTTTTTAAACACACCATGACCATCATAGTACTGGTAAGTTTTTAAACACACCACATACTTATCTACATGCAAGTCATAGTGATATTACAAAAGCTGAGAAATTATTTATTGAGGCTTTGTTTAGTAATTCACATCTAGAAAATAGTAGCTGCACTATACTATCTGAAGTTTGGAATTATTTAGTTATTGACACAGTTTGTTAACTTGTATGTTGTAGGTCAATTAAATAGGCAATCCCCATTCTTATAACTGATAATAGAGTAATCAATAATATTCTTGACTATATGAAAAAACTGTTCAGTTTGTCCTAGTGTTAAATCCGAACACAAATAGGATCAGAATGGAGATAAATGAATGGAAAATTTTGGAGATACACTGTTTATATTGAGCCAGAGAATATTGTATTCAAGATCTTATTAGGACTGAAAAGATGACTTGGTACAGGAGCAAACCACAGTGTTTTTCAGAAAGCAATGTTTTTGAAATTGACAAGAATAATTATAGTCTGTTTGAAAATGAAAATAAAAAACCCTGTCTAACTAAAAATGGTAAATGCAAGCAGAGTAATTATAACTACCATACATTTGACCCACGTCCTTAATATTCTTGACAAGTTTAAAGAGAAATTTAACCAATAGAAAATCCAAAGTTATTTTCTATTAAAAGATAAAGATAACACTAACTTTTAATTACTGACTGTCAGAAAAATAGAGTTGGCAGTTAATTTTGTCAACAATATATCTGTTCTGAGTCAACTGTTTTTAAGAAATCTTTTATGCATTTTTTTTTGCAAAGATTCCTGATACACAGGGGATATAATTAAAATCTTAAAAGTTCTTCCAAGTATTATTATATTTAATTCACTGAAACAACCTTTAGAGAGAACATTCACTAATCCAAGCATCAGAGTGGAAATGAGTTGGTCTTAGGTTTATTTTGCATAGCAAAGGCAGTAATCTTGGGAGAATTACAGAACTGAACAAAAACAAAGACAATACAGTATCCTTGATAATATAAGATTACTTATGTGTATGACATTTTCTGCTTTTATTTCTATTTATTTTCTATGTGCTTTAAAATACCTTTTTTAAAAAAACTATTATTTTATTTAACTTTATTAGTATTATTTTCCAGTTTGATCAGAGAGAGACAGAGAAAAAGAGAGAGGGAAAGTGAGGAAGGAAGCCACCAGGTCCAGGACTTGAACCGTGGTCAGCCATGTGGGAGTCCAGCACCCTTATCACCACGCCACCTGCCAACCCTGACCTTTTTTTTTTTTTAAAGAGAGATATTTTTGCTATAGGGCACATGCACTCACTGAAAAGACAGAGAGACAGAAAGACAGAAAGTGAGAAATTACTCCCCAAGGGGGATGGCCATGCCACAATCCCTTCTTCTCCATTCTCCTCTTGGAATCTTGGGCACACAGGCACATATACCCAGTATGAGTTTTAAGCCATCAGGTTTGAAACATGAACCATGGTTGACTACATGGGAGTCCAGTGACATAACCATCATGCCATCTGCTGGTCCTAAAGCAACTTCTTAAACTATGTGTGTACTGGGATTAGTTCGACATTATAATTGACAAAATATGCTGTAGGTAATAAAGAGTAAACATTAAGTCATGCAAATCAACACAAGAAGTTATTTCTAGCCCTCAAAAATACTCTTCTCCTAAACGTTGGTTTTCTAAAGGCACATGAATCATCCACCTTAAGTGGAAACACCAAAAAGAACATCTTCCAAGTCTAGCATAATGAGTGTAGCATTATTTTTTTAAACTTATTTTTAAATAGTATAATCATTTTACATTTACATTTAATCATTGTGCTATCTTTTAAAACTGGTCAAGGCCTGTAGCCATATGGTTCAAGTCCCAGATCCTTCAGTTTGAAAGTCACACCAGATACAATGTTTTTGAGTGCCCCAAATCCCGAGAGGAGAATGGAGCAGGGATTACAGTGTGGCTATCCCCTCCTCAATTCGTCTTTCTCTGTCTCTCTCCAGTTAGCTCATGTACCCTATGGCAAAAACCTGAAAAACAAAAATAAAATTGAAGGAGGTATCTTGCAATGTATAGATGAATCCTTATGAAACCTTATTTGAAAATAAAAGACTGTCATTGGAGACTGGCTACAAATCACAGTTAACCTTTTACTCGAAGTTAACAAGTAGAGGGTGTTTCCACATTTTATTTTTCCTAGAATGCGGGCTTCTTCTATGACGGACTAGAGGCCATGCACTTATTAGCCTAAAGTAATGAAAATATGTGTTTTAGGGTAAAAACTATACCAATAGCTATCAAAACACCTTAATAGTTTGCAACACATTTTGTAGTTTTTGTCCTTGTTTCTAACCTATAGAACTTATAGTTTTAATTTGAAGCAATAAAGTAATTATTTTAAAGTTATCAAACTATCAAATTTATGTAAAAGCAAATTAAGAATGGCAATTGTCATTGCCCCTTTCAAATGGATTTCTTTCAATAGTACTAACTAGTTGATTCAGTGTTTTTAAAAGTGATTTTTTAATTAAAAGGAAGAATATTCTTAATACTTACATAATGTTTTTAATTTAAAAAACTTTCTAATTTTTATATTTGGAATATTTTGCAGAGAAAAGGAATTCAACAATTACAAATCAGAAAACTTTGGCCCAGCTGCAGTGCAAGGCACAGCTAAGATAACAGCTCTCTGTAGGCTGGTACCACAGGTTCAATACCCAATTCAACCCAAAATCTGGGCAAGGGGGCATGGGTCTGTAATCCTAGTGATTTAGGAAATTGAGACAGGAGGATCATGAGCTTGAGGCTGGCCTGGGCAATGAAAAGAAGAAAAATTATCAGAAGACTTTGAGTTGAACCATAGTTTGACAATTTATCCTGGTATAGGACAACATACACACACTATGATCATAGTTCCCTCATTTGTAAAAAGGGAAGTATTAGCATCTGTCCTGCATATGCTGTCATTTTGCTGTGAATATCAATTTTAATAATTAGGTAAAGCCACATAGAAAAAAATCAAATATTAGCTAAAAAGGTACTTTTGCTGATAGAGAACAAAAGGTAGACTCTTTGAATTTTAATTTTAAGCCAATGCATTCCCTTAAGGACCTCATCTAGATAGCAAATAGATAAATTGCATGGGACGATTATAGACAGCCAGACTTCTTGAGTACATGAAAGGTTAAAATGAAGTTTAGCAATTTTTACTTCAGTACTGTTGATGCATAAAATATTCTCAAGATAAAAAAATATTTGAGTTTTAAAAATTTTATCATGGGACTAGCAGTTAGCTAATGGCTATGTCGCTGGACTCCCATGTAGTCGCTCGTGGTTCAAGTCCCGGACCCAGTGGCTTAAACTCACACTGGGCGTGTGTGCATGTGCCCAAGATCCCGAGAGGAGAACAGAGGAGAAAGGATTGAGACGTGGCCATCCCCCCTGGGGGGTGATTTCTTGTTTTCTATCTCTCTGTCTCTCTCTGTCTTTCCAGTGAGTGCATGTGCCCTATACCTCTCCAAAAAATAAAAATAAATATAAAAATAAAATTTGTCATTGCCTCATATTTGGGCTCAAGCAACATAAAAGGAATGTTTACTTATTAAATCAATTTTCTTGTTTTTTGTCACTTGAGTATAATAATATCATATCAATGTATATAAACAAAGTACAAACAATATAATCTGGGAGACAATTATTATTATTTTTTTAAGTTTTTGCTATAGGGCATGTGTGCTTGCCAGACAGACAGAGAGAAACAGAGAGACAGAAAGTGAAAAATCATCCCCCAGGGAAGATGGCCATGTTGTAATCCCTTCTCCTCCATTCTCCTCTAGGGATTTTGGGCACGCACACACACGCACCCGGTGTGAGTTTAAGCCACCAGGTCAGGGACTCGAACCGTGATCTACTACATGGGAGTCCAGCAACATAGCCATTATGCCAACTGCTGGTCCCCGAGAGATAATTATTCACTGAAATATTTTAGGGGCCACCTGGTAGCACAGTTGTAAAAATGCAATGCTCTATGAGACTGACATATGGAAAGGTTCTGGGTTTAAGTCTGGAGCATTCCCCGAGTATACAAGGCACAAACAAGCCCATAATCTATGGCTAAAACTGGGGATGGGTCACAGTGTCAAGACTCCATCAGGGTCACTCTGTTTTCCTGTCTTATGGAAGAAATAAACTTAAAATTATTTTTTAAATTGTTAAAGTAATTAGATTTGTGCTGATATAATGTGATTAAATAAAATTTGGTTTTCTCTGCATTCTCTAATTATTCCATAGCTCTTTCCAACTAATGATTTATGGTTTTAAAGACATTTTCTGTAAGTTTTACTCCCCAATTAAATATTCTGCTCATATTTTATTAATATATTTATTTTTCTAAATTCAGCTTGATTAATATAAGTTAAATAAACATGTAGTTAATAGGTATCTTTTATAGTGAATCACATTGGGCATCATTTGATAATTTGATAATTCAAAAATTATTATTATTGTATTATTTATTGTTTTACATTATACTTACTATATCAAGTTGATTGCCAAATAATTTGAATCCATATGTCAGCACTGATGTCAAAATTTTAAAAATGTAACTTTTTTTTTTTTTTGAGAGGTTTTTGCTATAGGGCGTGTGCGCTCGCCAGAAAGAGAGAGACAGAGGGACAGAAAGCAAGAAATCACTCCCTGGGGGGATGGCCACGCCGCAATCCCTTCTCCTCCATTCTCCTCTCAGGGATCGTGGGCATGCACGCACATGCCCCTGGCGTGAGTTTAAGCCTTTGGGTCCAGGGCTCAAACCACAGTTGACTATATGGGAGTCCAGCGACATAGCCGTTATGTCAACTGCTGGTCCTAGTTTCATTTTTTAAAGATGTTTCTGTCTTAGGGTGCCAAAGACAGAAAGACAGACAGAAACAGTGAGAGGAAAAGTGAGAAATCACCTCCGAAAGTGATGGCCATGCCTCAATCCCTTCTCCTCAATTCTCTTCCTGGTATCTTGGACATGCATGCCATGTTCCCAGCATGATTTTGAAGCCATGAGGTCCAGGACTCTAACTGTGGTCTGCCATATGGGAGTCCAGCAACATAACTACTACACCATCTGCTGGCCTTCATTTTTTTATTTCTACTATTTCTTTGAAGTGTATTATATTTATTTAACATTTTTCATAGAACCAAGTAATACTTTCTAACATATTAGAATAAGTATTTTACTGAGTAACCTCTGATATAAAATACATTTTTTACTTCTTTGGATTTAAAAAAAGGTTATGAATCAGATCAGAATAACCAGATTAGGCAATGGGACAAACCAATCCTTGTCACCTGAACTGCTTACTACATGAAAAGTTTTTAAAATGACCACTTTGGAAAGGTATATTCTCAGAATTTATAAAGAAAATAGGAGAAAATACATGATTCAGCACTTTTTTTTTTTTTTTTTAAGTTTTTGCTGTAGGGCACATGTACTGACTTGAGAAAGACAGAGAGAGATAGTGAGAAGCCCCACCCCAGTGGGGATACACACCACAATTCCTTCTCCTCCATTCCCCTCCTGGAATTTTGGGCACAGACACACAAGGCCCAGTGTGATTTTCAAGTTCTTAGGTCCAGGACTCAGACCAAGGTCAGTCATGTGTGAGTCCAGCACCTTAACCACAATGCACCTATTGGCCCTTTATGAGTCATGACCATTATTTTATAGTTCCTTTAGAATATGATAAACAAACCCACTAAGAAATACATCTCAAAAAATTACTTCAGGCATGGATTTGGGAATATTATAATAATTAACATATTAGAACATCTTAGGTTTCCCTATTTTAATTTGGATATAAAAAGATACATGAAATCATTCTTTTAATCTGCTATTCACATATAATAAGAAATATTGTTTTGGGGCTTAAGTATCCCTATCAAATTGCCTACTTTTTTGTCAGAGTCTTGCTTCAGCTTTAGTCTAAAGATATACTTAAATGTTAAATAATAAATCACATTAATAAGGAATTTTGGAAAACATAAAACACAAAAACAAAATAGCACAACAAAACAAAATGTAATTTTGTTTTTTTTGTTTTTTGGTTTTTTATTTGGAGAGGTTTTCACTATAGGGTACGTGCACTCGCCAGAGACATAGAGACAGAAAGCGAGAAATCACCCCCCAGGGGGGACGGTCACGCCGCAATCGCTTCTCCTCCATTCTCCTCTCGGGATCTTGGGCACGCACGCACACATGCCCGGCATGAGTTTTAAACCACCGGGTCCGGGATGTGAACCGCGGTCGACTACGTGGGAGTCCAGCGACATAGCCATTATGCTAACTGCTGGTTCCCAACAAAATGTAATTTTTATTATTTTTAAAATTTTATTTATTCATTCATTCATTTTAACTTGACGAGAGGGAGAGAGAGAGAGAGAGAGAAAGCCTCCAGATCTGGAACTTGAATTGTGATCAATCATGTGGGAGTGTCCAGTGTTTCAACCACCATGCCACCTGGTGATCCCTAATTTTTATTTTTGTTTTTAACTAATAAAATAAGGATGATGTGGTCTTGAGTAAATAACTTTCAGTAAGACTAATTCGAGTACCAATTTGTATCCAGGATTTTATAAGGTTTGTAAACTTTCAAATTGTGTATTTCTCCTCTTGTGGTTTCTTCAATCATTTAGGCACAAAAAATCTAAAATATAGGGTAATCTCAAGGACTACATGAGAAAAGCTATGTGAAAACATCTAGCATAATAATTCTGGAACATTGTTGGTACTCAAAGATTTCTTTCTGGGGCCAGCAGATGGTGTAAGTTACATTACTGGATTCCCACACGGCCAACCATGGTTCGAGTCTGGACCTGTTGACTTGAAACTCACACCAGGCATATGTGCCTGTGTGCCCAAGATCCTGGGAGGAGAATGGAGGGCATAGCCATCCCCCTTGGGGGGGGGGGGCAAGTTCTCACTTTCTGTCTGTCTCTGTCCATCAAGCACACATGTCCTATAGCAAAAATCTCTCTCAAAAAAGTTAAAAAAAGATTTTCCTTCTTCTATTGTTCTATGTTAAAAACACAAAATTAAGGTATTTTTGGTTCCTCCACTTTAAATTTTGCTTTCAGAAGAATGTTCAAATACATATATCAATCCTTGTCCATTTAGAGTATTCAAAATCCTCTCAGTCTGGCCCCTTCTAATAATTTTACTAGTAAGTAGCAATTCATAGAGATGGTGTATCTGTTTTCTAATGTCGCCATAACAAATAGCATAAAATGACTGGTTTAAAATAACAGAAAAGCTTGGTCTCACAATTGTGGATGCTAGAAGTCTAGGAACTGAGGTGTCAGCAGATCCATACTCCCAATGATACCTGTAGAAGAGAACCTTCCTTGCCTCTGAGAGCTTCTGGTGGCTAGCTGACAATCCTTGGGATCTCTTGACTTGCAATTATAGCATGTCAATCTATGCCTTTGTCATTGCCTGTTTCTGTTTCTATGTATCCTTTTCTAATAAGGATGCCAGTAATAATGAATTAAGGGCCTACCTCCTCTAGCATAATTTAATTACATATTATGTAATCACAGTACATTTTTACTAATTAAATCTGCAATGACCCTATTTCCACATAAAGCCACATTCCTTGACAGTGGGTATAAGTATTTCAACACATCTTTTCTGGGAACATAATTTAGCCCTTACAAGATGGGTATAGACGAAGACACAGAAAGTCATTTGTACACTAGTCAAAACTCTGCGATGGACTGAAATTTGTGACCCCCAGCCCCAATATTCATATGTTGAAGCCTAATCTCCAATGTGATGGTATTTGGAGGCCATGCCTCTGGGAGGTGATTAGATCATGAGGATGATCTTTCTCAATGAGGAAAATGCTCTTGTAAGAAAAAAAAAAAAAAAAAAAAAAAAAAAAAAACACCAGAACTGTCTGTCTCTTCTCTCCACAGTGAAAAAATACAAAGAGACAAAAGCAACTAGAAAACTGACCCTCACTAGACACTGGAACTGCTAGAACCTTGATCTTTAATTTTCCAGTCTCCATTACTGTGGGAAATAAATGCCTAAGCCACTGAATGTATTGTAATTTAGTTACAGCAGCCAAGTGAAATAAAATAGACCCCACCAATCTTTACAGGTTCCACTTCATGTGTGCATTAAAGGCTTTCACATGTGTAGTCCTGTCTTCTGGTTTCATGGTCCTCTTGGTCTTTTAGTCTATTAACACTTTTGATTTCCCCATATGCTTGATTCTGATACTCCTGTCTTTTCCCTCTAGGTTTCTGGCCAAGACTCTCAGAGATTTTCCTATTAAAGAAAATGCTATTTTAATGGCTTACATGTGTCTTAAGTTAATTCTGATCTCAGAATTAGAATAGATAACATCATTGCTGACTCTACCTTCAAGTTATGTAAAATGAATGTTGCATTTTTATGTTAAATTTTTTTTATTAAAATCCAGATTCTCTTACCAAAATTCTAATTTGGGTGGGCTATCAAACTCTAGTGAGTGAGTGTGAGTGAGTGTGATTGTGGGTATGTGTGGTGATGGTGGTAGGAGAGGAGGGTTCATTCTAACTCCAGAGATGAATATAAGGAAAGGAAACTACTTTATAATAAAAGCAGGGCTAAACCTCAACCACAAATATCCTTTCTTTCACTTATTTAACATTTTGAAAAAGGAATTTAGTTCACATTTCTTATTAGCACTCTTTGAAATAACAACACATACTAATAAGTAATTATTTGACTTCGCCAAGAAAAGATGATTTATAGATTATCTAAAAACCAAAATATAGTTGTTTTATGTGCAGTTTTTTAATGTCTCAAACATTATAAATGTGCTAAAGAATATTACTACTCAGCAGATGCTATTCTTTATCATGAGGTAAAGTTGAAAATGGCTTAGTCTTAGTCTGACGAGAGAATCATGGTTTGATAAAACTGTTCAATAAAATGGGAAAATTGCTATTTTTATGTTCATTCAATTCTGCATATAGTTTTTTAAAAGAATTATTTATTTTTTAAATTCCTTTTATTATTATTATTTTTAAAATTTGATCAGAGAAAGACAGAGAGAGAAAAGAGAAAGGGAAATTTAGAAGGCAAGCTGCCAGGTCCAAGACTCGAACCAAGGCCATATGGGAATCTAGTGCCTTTATTCACCATGCCACATGCCAGCCCCTGCATATAGATTTTTAGGGAAAGGGTAAGATGAACCATTAAATATGGGGAAGTTAATTTAAATAAATATACCTGTGATAAAAATACTCTATGAAAGAAACTGCTTGGTGTAAATTGACAATTGACATACCTGATATTAACATGGAATGTCTTTATTTCTATTTATTTTAAAGGGAGGTACTTTTTTTATAGAGAGAGAGATTTGTGGTATACAGCACATTTTCTCGGTGGAGAGAAAGAGAGAAAGAAAGCAATAGATCATTCCCAGGGAGGATGATCATGCTGCAATCCCTTCTCCATTCTCCTTTTGGGGTTTTGGACACACATGCACATGCACCTGATGTGAGATAAAAGCCACTGAGTCCAGGACTTGAATTCTGGCTGACTACGTGGGAGTCCAGCGGTGTGACCATTATGCCATCTGCTGGTCCTGCGATACATACTTTGATGTTTATTGCTTCAGTTCATCACTCCTTGATGGAACTATCTCAGAACATCAAGCTTCTGGGGGATGCACGAGGATAGTTGAACTCAGTGGTTTTCCAACAACAAACATTTCTCAGAGTTCTGGAGGTTAAGCTATCTGAGGTCAAGGGGTCAGCAGACCTGTGCCTGGAAAGGACACAGGTTGCAGATCGCCATCTCCTCACTCCCATCATGGCAGAGGGCAGAGGGCAGAGAGCAAGCCACCTCACATTTCTCTTGCAAGGGTACTAAGCCTATTCATGAGAACTACATGTTTAATACCTAATTGACTCTCACACAGGCCCAGCTTTCAAATACAATCAGCCCGGGGTTCTGTTCCTCGGGGGTTAGGATTTCAATATATGAATGTAGGAGAACATACACATTCAGTCCACAACAGCATTTGACCCTTTCCCTTGCTGGTGATAACTTACAACACACATTAATTAAATTCTCTGCATCTCAACTTTCTCATTGATAAAATGGGGAAACTAATACTTTCTGACAAAGTGTGTGTGAAAGTTCGAGAGAATGTATGCAGAGTGTTTAGCACATTACCAGATATTAAGTAAGCATCCAACATACCTACTATCATTATTTAACCTTAATTAATTTTGATGGAATTTCACTCCATTTTTCTCATCTCATCTGAATAAGAGTAATGACAAATGGAGGTTGTTTTACCACAATTTCTCAAACACACACACATGTACACTCTCCCCGCAGACATTTTTAATCATTCAGACAATGGTTTGACTAATTTGGATGTATATACTAGAAAATACCTTGATTCTGGTGAAAGTTCAGAAGGAGGGAAATATTGGAACTTCTTAAAGATGGGTTAAATGGCTATAATCAGAATGCTAATGGAAATGAGGACAGTAAATGCTATTCTGAAGAAAAGGTGTTTTTTTATACCATTACAAAGAATGTGACTGCGCTGTATCCATATCCTAAGGGTTTTGTGGATATTAAATTTAAGAGTGATGGAGATCTTGCAAATGAAATGTCTAAGCAGAATATAGTAGCATTTGTACAGTTGCTTTTATCAGCTTACAATAAAAATGAAAACACAAAAGTATGACTTAAAAATATAGAATCAATACTGTTAATTCTAGCCCAGAGAGGACTGTCATCAAGCTTCTCAGAGATGTTGCCATCCCTTCACAAATGCATATTTTTTTATAAACCCTATGATGGGAGGGGTCTCTGATCTCTCCACAATCACAGTCAGACTCTTAGGGCCTATCTAATCCATTCAAAATATTTATCTCCCTGAGATACCTGGTCCTCTTCTCAGTCTTTTGTCAGGATGTGTCTAGGCTCTCCATCATATCTAAGCATTCTGTGTGTCCAATTTTTACAAACCCACTCCAAAAGGCTAAATGGTCTGGTTCTAGATGACCTTCAAAAAGTATTGAAGGTCTAGTCATGGAATAATGTCTTCAGATCTATACACTTTCCCTTATTCGGCCTTAAAGACCAGGTTTAGTATTTTGTCAGGATGTGTCTAGGATCTCCATCATACCTATTCTAAGCATTCTGTGTGTGCCCAACTTTTACAAACCCATTCCAAAAGGCTAAATGGTCTGGTCCTAGATGACCTTCGAAGAGTACTGAAGGTCCAGTCATGGAATATTGTCTTCAGAACTATACACGTTCCCTTATTCAGCCTTAAAAACCAGGTATCCTTCTCTTTGACATCTTCATACAGATATGTTCCTTGTTCATATGTAGTCACCAGTCTTGCATATTCTTTACCCTGTGATTTCTTCCTGGCTCATAGAGTATATTTCCCTGCTCTGACTCTGGTTTTGACTCCGATTATTTAACATGAAACCAATGAAGAATTGTGGGGGCTAGAACCTGAGAAAAGGAGGTATCATTTGGTGAGGTATCTGGCTCAGGTGAAGTGACAGCATAAACTAGAAGAAATTGCTTTTCTTTCGCTAGGAGGATGAGACTGCTTCTGCCTCTAAGGATTTGAAATAATTTGAGGGTTTTATATGCTCAGATATACCTACAAAATACGTGTTAAGATTCTATTTTATTTCCACATGCCCTTTGATAGAAGATATGTAGTAGTTGTGCATTCTGTCTCCTTTTGAATTCCGACACTTTTGCAAATAGATCCTGAACTTGATTTTGAGCCCTGTCTATCTTAAAACTACAAGGCACACAATGTTTCTTAAAATATATTGTAGAGATCATCTGGCTTTCTAACTATGCACTGGTTACCCGTTGGCTGATTAGAATCTATCTTTAACTGGGGGACCAGCAGGTGGTATGGTGGTTAAGGACATTGAACTCCCACATGGCCAACCACAATTCAAGTCCTGGACATGGTGGCTTGCTTTCTCACTTTGCCTCCTTCTCTCTCTCTCTCTCTCATCAAATTAAAAAATAAAGTTAAATAAAAAAATTCTTAAAAAAAAAAGAATCTATCTTTTATTTTCTCAAACTGCAATACTCAAGGAAGTTTGCAATAACCTCACCTGAGACAGATACCTCACAAAATAATGCCTTTTTCTTATATTTAGGATCCTTATATCTAGTATTCATCTGTTTTGTTCAAGAGCCAACAATCACGTATCTGTCATGGCTCTCTTTCCATGAGCACCATACCCAAACTAGGCATGGGTAAAAGAATTAGAAATTGGAATCCTATGGCATGTCAAGGGTTTTCACTTTACTTTCAAACATTAAGGTGTTCCTCCTTGGAACAAAATCAGTGAAAAATCTTGCTGTAAATTATTGGGTTGTCAGAAAAGTTATGACGTATTTTTTCTATGTAAAAATGCATCATGACATTTCTGACAAACCAAATACTGTTCTTAATGTCTGCTTTCAACCAACTTAGATTGATTTCTCAGAATGAAGAGTTATATGATTACATCATAGACCAGTTCATCCAGCTACAGAAAGAGAGAAGCATTTATCCACCAGCCCACATTACCCATAGGGCATTAACTATCCTACAAGTTAGATTGTTTATGTCTGGGAGCTGACAGGGGTCCCCTAATGTTTCACAGTTCATCATCAAGAGGAAAAATCAAGGTGGGATACCAGAGATAAATGACATCCATTCTTATGATACATAGAGATGGTTACAGCAGTGGTGGCTTTAAGAATAAACAGTGACAACCAGAAGAAGGCTGAGAGGATCTTAAGTGGCATGTGGGAGGTGTCTAACATAATTCATGAACAGAACTGGCATCTGCATCTTCAAAATATATATACAACAGACACCATCTTCTTGATACCCATCTCTGGTTTTCTTACCTACACTAACAAATTTCCATTTGTTCTTCGACTTTGAGTATTGCCTCTCATTTAGATTGCCCAGTGTGAATGCTGTGTTAATCATATCACATCATTTCCAGCTCAAAGCACAAATAAAACACACAAAACATAAAATAAACTGGGATAAAAGAGAATAGTAATGTTTGTTTCTCAGTGATAAATAATGGATAGATTTAATTTCTCAGTATTTTTATATATTACAAATGCCTCATGCATGCATTTGTTATATTTATATTCAGAAATTAATAAAATAATGTAAATATAAATATTTAATGGCTTACATTAGAGATTTAATGTGATCAGTAGTCTACGATAATGAAAAATTTTTTTTTCTTAAGCTAGCCCAAAGAAATGCCCTCTATTCTGCCACTTACTAGTTTATAGGAAAGAAAACCAATGTATGTACTTTCTCTCTGGTGTATATATATACACACACTAAAAGTAGGAGCAACCTCCCAGTGATGCAACTAGAAAGACAGGTGTGCTTTTCCACTTGATCCTGCTTGTCACTAGATTTTGTAATACTAAGAAATAGAAGGTATGTTAAGCACTAACCTGAGTAGACATTTCAATGTCATTCAAAGTGATGACTAGTAATTGCTTTATATTACTGGAAATATCCTAAGGTAATTATTCACTTTGGATCTTATTGGGTCAAGGAAAACCAAATATATCTAATTTTGCAATTATATCAGTTTGTCTTGAATACAGATTTTACTTCAAACCAATTTTGACAAGTGAACTAATTTTATCACTAAAACAATAGATTTTTTAAAAATTTAATACTATAGTAAAACATCATCTTAAAAAAAACTTTTGGAGGACCAGCAGATGATATAATGGTTATGTTATTGGATGTCCCCATAGTCAACCATGGTTCAAGTCCCAGATCCAGTGGCTTAAAATTCATGCCAGACACATGTCTGTGTATGGCCAAATTCCAGACAGGAGAATAGAGGAGAAGGGATTGTGGCATGGCCATCCCCCCCAGAGGGTGATTTCTTGCTTTTTGTCTCTCTGTCTCTGTCTCTCTGGAGATCACATGTACCCTATAGGGGAAATAAAAAACTCTGAAAAGAATAGAATTTTGGAAACTTGAATATACAGCAAATTTATCCAAAAATTAAACATAAATAATAAAGGACTAATTATTTGCAAGGGAATGTGGTAACCTTTTATAATCTTAGTGTTCAGACTGCCTCATGAACTAGTTAAAATTTCTCTTCTCTTTTTTTAAGAGAGAGTTTTTTCTTTGCTATAGGGCATGTGCACTCACCAGAGAGACAGACAGAAAACAAGAAATCAACCCCAGGAAGGATGCCATGCCACAATCCCTTCTCCTCCATTTTCTCCTCAGGATTTTGGGCACACATGCACATATGCCCACCATGAGTTTTAGGCCGCCTAGTCTGGGACTTGAACTGCGGTTGACTACATGGGAGCCCAGCAACATATCTATTACACCATCTGCTGATCTCACTAGTTAAAATTTCTATGCCCATTTTATATTATTGATATGAAAGCACAGAGAAATGTAGCTATTTCCTAAACTATTAAAATAGTGAACTGATTTGGGTCTTTCAATAAACAGAGAAACAAAAGTACAAGAGATTTTCAGAAACTTGAAACATCTGGGATAAATATGGAAAGAATGAGCAAGAGCTAGGCAGAAAAAGCCTTTAGATTATGATGCAGCCTGGCATTTCAAGTTACAGGAGATCACTAAAAAACTCTTGGCCCTCCTGGGAGCCCCAGAGCAAAGATTGCCTTCTATCCAAACATAGTCAATAGCTAGAAAATGCTAAGAAGAGCTTCCAGTTAGGTGTTAGGAATTAAAGATGTCCAAATGAAATCAATAGATTAAAACTCACCTTCATCTGAAATGTCAAAAAAATAAAAATTGCCTGTTTTTTAATTGTTCATATATACATGTGTGTATGAGGGCATTTTGAAAAGTTAATGGAAAGGACTGGCAGGTAGCATAGCGGTCAAGATGCTATACTCCCACATAGTCAATCACGGTTTGAATCCTGAAGCTGGTGGCTTGTTTTCTCACTTTCCCTTTCTGTTGTCAAATTAAAAATAATAATAGTAAATAAAACTAAATAATTACTTTTTTAAAGTTAATGTAAAATAGAATTAATGTATGATTTTATTTCTTTGCAAAAAAAAGTTAAATTCATGCATAGCTTTTTCATGATATGGGTTTTCCATGAACTTTTTGAAGCCCCCATCCTCCCAACACACACCCAATATGTACTAAGTGTTCTCTTGTTTATTCTCTGTTGTATAATATATTTTGTTGTATGCTTGTCCTGCTATTAATTGGGCTGATATAAACATTCAGGTCCCTGACTTTTCCAAAACAGAAAGATGTATGACTTTCTGTTAGGGATACATCTACTAGTGAAATTGCTAGATCATAGCATTGGGATATAATATAATATGGTAAACAACTTGTCAAATTACTACTCAAATTTGTGCTTTCAGTGCATGACAGCTGCAAAAACTCCATGCTTTCACCAGTACTTGGTTCTGTCAATCTTTTTTTCTTCAACCTTTCTAGTAGGTGTTTAATGATATCTCAGTTTTGCTTTAATTTCCATTTTCCTACTAACATATGAGAATTTTGTATTTTTTTCTCATTGAAATATCACATAGTGTGAAGTTCATGTTAATATATCCCACTTTCTTATTCTTTTGCATTGCTTTGTTTTATTAATTTGTAGAAAAATATAATACTTATCTAACACATTGTCAGATACACACATTTGCAATATCTTCTATCCTGTAATTTGCCTTTTCACTCAGTTAGTGGATAATTTTCATAAACAAATGAACAGTTTTAATATAGCTCTGTAAATATATTTTCAAAACACAATTTCCTATTTTTTAAGAAATTGAAATAAAAAGAAATAAAAATTTAAAAAATTATGTCTGTATTCCAAGAAAAATTTTTTTTCTATAACAAAGTCTTGAACATTTTCTATGTTAATCTCTAGAAGAATTTTGTTTTACTAGTCACATTTACATCTATAATCAGTCTGGACTTTTTAAAAACAAAATTATTTTTTGTGATTTTTTTTAAAAATAATAATTATTTATTCATTAATTTATTTTAATTTGACCAGAGATACACAGAGAGAGAGAGGGAGAGAGAGAGAGGGAAAGTGAGAAAGCAAGCCACCAGGTCCAGGACTCGAACTATGGTTGACCATGTAGAAGTATCCAGAACCTTAACCACCATGCCACCCAGTGGTCCCTGATTAGTTTATTAGTTTGAAGTTGATCAGAGAGAGAGAAGGAAAGCAAGAAAGTAAGGTATGGAACTTGAACCATGGTCAGCCATGTGAGAGTCCAGTCACCTTAACCACCTTCTGGCCCCTGGATTCATTTTTATGCTATGATATGGGCTAGTTGCCAAAAGTCCTTTATTTAAACTAAATATATAAATCTAAGTAATTGTATATGTCTAGAAGGGTCCCTGAGTATATGTGCCCATGATCCATTTACTTAGATTTGTGTATTCAGTCCAAATTTACTGAACCTAAATGACTGAACATTATTTATCACAAACATCTTTTCCAAATCTCATGTCACATTGATGAATCAGGTTATCCAATATGTACGTTTCAGTATTAAACATAATGTTCTATTTTACTTTATGTATTTCCTTGCATCAGTACCAATCTCCCTCCATTTCCATAACTTCATAATGCATTTCAATAATATGTGTTATAAATTCTTCAGATTTTCTTCTTTAAGGAGTGACTTGTCAATAACTAAAAAACATATATTATAATTGTAATTATAATTTAACTTAGTCAGTTGATCCATTGGGGGAGAATTGCGATCTTTACTATATTATGACTTTCAAATTACTAACATGGTGTGGTTCTACCTTTATTTAGGTATTCTATACTTTCCTTAATATTCCTCAGTTTTCAGTTCCCTGGATATCTTTCATTGTATTGATGCTTGGTACTTGATTACTTTGATGTGTGATAAGATGAATAACACTTAATATTTTTTTCTTTTTTTAAGAGAGATTTTTGCTATAGGGTATGTGCACTCACCAGAAAGAGACAGAGAGACAGAAAGTGTAGAAATCACCCCCCAGAGGGGATGGCCATGCCACAATTCCTTCTCTCTTTTCTCCTCTCAGGATCTTGGGCACCTGGCTAAAAGTCACCAGGTCTGAGACTTGAACAACCATTGACTACATGGGAGTTCAATGATGTAATAGTTGCACTATGTGCTGGTCCCAACACTTATGAGACAGGAAGAAAAAGATAAGCACCTTCATGTTGCAAACTTTGTCTTACAAGCTAGCTAGGATCACGGGCATACAGGCATGTAAAGCTTGACTGGGGAACTGAATTGGCCTTCTATGTGGATCTAGCACCTTTCTTTTTGGTTTTTTAGAGAGAGAGATTTTTGCTATAGGTGTGTGTTCTCACCAGAGTGATAGAGACAGAGAGTCATAAAGTGAGAAATCACCCCCAAGGGGATGGCCATGCTGCAATCTCTTTTCCTCCACTCTCCTATTGGAATCTTGGGTGCACACACATAAGCAATGCATGTGTACCTGGTATGAGTTTTAAGCCACCAGGTTGGGGAATCAAACTGTGGTGGACTACGTGGCAGTCCAGTAACGTAATCATTATGCCATCTGCTGGTTCAGGATCTATCATTTCTTGAGCACTGCATTACCACTATGCCACCAAGCTAGATCAAATAACTCTTATTTAAATAGACTTTTGCATGCATGCATTATGTAATGGACTATAATTTAGTTTTTTTTTTTTTTTTTTTGAGAGATTTTCGCTATAGGGTGTGTGCGCTCGCCAGACAGAGAGAGACATAGAGACAGAAAGGGAGAAATCACCCCCCAGGGGGGGTGGCCACGCCGCAATCCTTTCTCCTCCATTCTCCTCTCAGGATCTTGGGCACGCACGCACACGCGCCCGGCGTGAGTTTTAAGTCACCGGGTCCAGGACATGAACCGCGGTCGACTACGTGGGAGTCCAGCGACATAGCCATTACGCTAACTGCTGGTTCCCATAATTTAGTTTTATATATTGATCATGTATCAGTGGTCTAAATCATTTAATTTATAAGTTTTGTTGTTGTTTTTAGAAAGATTTTTTTATAGAGCACGTGTACTTGCCAGAGACATGGAGAGACAGAGGGAGAGAGGAAGTGAGAAACCACCCTCCCAGAGGGGATGGTCATGTCTCAGTCCTTTCTCCTCCGTTCTCCTCTCAGGATTTTGGGCATACACATACACATGCCTAGTGTGAATTTCAAGCCTCCAGCTCCAGGACTCAAACCACAGTCAGTTATGTGGGGGTCCAGTACCTTAATCACTATGCCTCCTGCTGGCCCTTATTTATAAGTTTTATTAGTTTGCTTCTAGAATCATTTGAACCTCTTATTACAATTTTATTTTCTTATTGCCCCTATTAGCACTTGGAGTAAATACTGAATAACAAGAATGATAGCAAAGGCTCACATGGTGGCACAGTGGCAAAATGTGATGTTCTGCAAGGCTAATACAAAGGCGAAAGTTCCCAGTTCATGTCCAGAGAGCTCCACAAGTACCATGTCCATGATTCAGGGCTGGTTGGAGACTAGTGTGGATGGCAGTATCACAACTCCTTTGGAGATGCTGTCTCTCTCTTTCTCTCACTTGTTCATGGAATAAAATTTTTAAAAGTATGATAGCCAGTATCTCTACCTTATCCTATATTTCAGAAGAATGTCTTCATTTTTTCACTACTAAGCATAGTATTTGCTATTGATTTTTCTTTTTGCCAGATTTAGAAAGTTTTTTTTTTTTCTGTTTTCCAGCTTTTAGAAATAAATAGAAGGTGTGAAATGTTTTGAAAATTACTGACACATGTTGGTTTTATGGTGGTGTGACCTTTGCATTAGTGTGAGCCCCTTGCTTAGACAGATTCCACACTTGGTTTAATACTCTGTCACAATCTTGACATTATTAGTCAATTTGAATAAAGGGCCCGGCATTATCTTCTTGCATAGACCTCACAAATTATGTCTCTGAATTTGTTGGTTAATTGTATTCATTTGATTTTTAAATAACCATGCTGTGTAAGAAGTTGTACATGTTTAATTGTATTACTTTGACTTTTTAATAACTGTATTGTATAAGAAGTTGTAGGATGCCTGTCTTCCTAGTCCGGTGGGGATTTACCAATTTTCCTGCTAGTTAAATAATAGAGAATTATCTCATAAATTTTATTAAGAACTAAGGCCAGTTGAAGGTGTGTTGAATGCCCATATAGTAAGCCAACATGGTTTGAAAAATATTAATCTTTTGTTGGTTCTCCTAGTTCTTATAAACTTTTTCTTGTATATCACTATTCAAAATATAGAAATATTCCTTCACCTGGTGGAATTTCAACTTATTTGTTATATAGGAAGGAATCTCTGTGGTGAGTCTCTTTCTATGCCTAAAAAATATAAGTAGCTTTATTCTTACCATCTTATCTTTCTCTTTAAGTTTTCTTCAGATCATTTTCACCTTCTCTCTTGGAATTAGACAGCTTTGCCTCAAAAAAGCAGCAATTCATACATTTTTTTCTTCATTTATGTAGTCCAAATTAATCCCTGGAACCAATTTCTAACACACCCACCTGAAGACCACTCATCAGCACCATCTGCCTTATTTTTTCTTCCACTAAAGTGATAAAATATGATATTTGAGAATATCTATAAATTCTCAGATACATTTGGAATATCTTCACTATATCACTGTAGTCGATTGAATGAATGGGAGAGAAATGTTTCAGAGAAGGCATTAATTTGTCATGACAACCACATAAAAAATATAAACCATGATTATATTATTGGGACATTAGCTATAAAACATTTTTGTTTTAATAGACTTGATAGCTAAGTACTTACTGATTTTGGGCTATGTAACATATTGCTTGATATTTCATAGTTGAGAGCTCTTGGAGTCTTTACACTGTTAGATCACTGAGAGAAACCATTGCTTACAGGGATCTTTATGGCTTCATAAACATGCCAAGATGAAATTTTAGATATTAACTATGTTAACAGAGAGTAATGAATTTTATATCATCCACAAACTGAGATCTCATGTACTAAAAGAAAAGCCCTTGGAAACATTTGTTGACTGAGAAGTGTTTTCTTTGAAATAAGTAGTCTTTGCGGTTAATCAGCCATTAACATTTATTGTGAGTTTGTGCAAGTGCTATCATTTGGAATTCTGAAATTTGATGGGACACACATCTGAGTAACAGGAAAAACACATTACCATCAATGACAAACTAGCAAGAAACTGTCTTGGCTAACAGCTGGGCATCTTTTGTCAAGAGCTAAGACTAGCTACGGTAAGTGCTATAAGACTTTAAAGCCACACATTTCTTTTTCAGGTCCTTATCAAAGCTGAAGAAAAGCACATGAAAGCCAGAAAAGTAACAATTATGAAACCATCTAGCCTAAAATGCAAGACAAGACACTGTCTCGAACCATGTTATTTTGTAAATAATATTTTCCCATCAATAAGCGGTGGAGTTTGTAAAATGGTTCTGTGCATAAGGGTTAGTATTCCACATTTTACATACCCAAATCTTAATAATTTAGTCTTTTATCTTACTAACCTAGAAATAGACTCTGAGACAGAAGTTTACATACAGAAGTTAATTGAGCCATGTTTTCAGAAATGACTATCTTAAGTAGAGAAAGAATTTGAATTACAATGACCGTGTAGCAGACAAATTAATGAATCCAAGATGAAATGCAGAAGGTAGAAAGATAACTTTTGATAAGATACAACATCGCTTTATGATTAACGGTCTCAGCAAAGTCAGCGTAGAAGAGACATTTCTCAACACAATAAAAGCCATATATGATAAACCCATAGCTAACATTATATCAAGTGGGACAAGATGAGGCTGTCCATTTACTCCACTGCTTTTCGATATAGTACTAGAAAGTTTAGACAATATAATCAGACAAGACAGTAAAATGCAAAGCACTTATATATAAGAAAAGAAGTGAAATTATTTCTATTTGCAGATGACATGATTATATACAAAGAAAATCTGAAAGAATCCACAAAAAAATCTGGAACTGATAAATGAATAAAATGGCAGGAAACCATACAAAATCAACATATAAAAATCTATACTACTTTTATACACCAACAACGAACAGACAGAGGTAGACTTGAAGAAAGCAATCCCATTTACAATAACCACACACAAAAAACTTATAAATATAAGAATAAACCTAACCAAAAACATGAAAGACCTTTTCAAGGAAAACTATGAAAAAGTGAGAAAAGAAATTGAGAATGATAAATAAAAGTGGAAAAATGTCACATGTTTCTGGATTGGAAGAATCAATATAATTAAAATGTCTTCCATTCCTGGGTATCTACCCAAAGGATAGGAATGCACTTAGTAGGAAAAATGCTTGCATATCCATGTTTATTGCAGCATTATTCACAATTGTTAAGAAATGGAACCAACCCAAATGTCCATGAACAGATAAACGTATTGAAAAGGTGTGGCACATATACACTGCAGAATATTACTCAACCATAATATAAAAACAATGAGACTCTAGCATTGAGAGAAAAGGAAGGAATATGGAAGATTTTTTTTTTTTTTGAGAGGTTTTTTTTTTTGCTATAGGGCGCGTGCGCTCGCCAGACAGACAGAGAGTCAGAAAGCAGGAAATCACCTCCCAGGGGGGATGGCCATGCTGCAATCCCTTCTCCTCCATTCTCCTCTCGGGATCTTGGGCACACACGCACACGCGCCCAGCGTGAGTTTAAGCCACCCGGTCCGGGACTCGAACCACGGTCGACTATGTGGGAGTCCAGCAACATAGCCATTACGCTAACTGCTGGTCCCATGGAAGATTTTTTTTAAGAGAGAGATTTTTTGCTATAGAGCATATGTACTCATTGTAGAGACGGAAAGCGACAGAGAAATAGAAAGTGAAGAATAAATCACCAGGGAGGATGGCCACGCACAATCCCTTCTCCTCCATTCTCCTCTCAGGATTTTAGGCATGCATGCATGTACACCCAATGTGAGTTTTAAGCTGCTGGGTCCAGGACTTGAACAACAGTCAACTATGTGGGAGTTCAGAAATGTAACCATTACACCATCTGCTGATCCTAGGACTATAGAAGATTTACTGCTAAGCAAGGCAGGCCAGACTATGAGAGAGAGGCATTATATGTCTCCACTCAATATATACTGAATGTCTGCACTCTATGGCAGAAATGAAGATTGGATGGTATAAAGGCATCGAGAGCAAGTATGAATACCAGAGACAGAATGGGAAGAGAATGTGAAATGGGGGAAAATGAGAAGGAAGGAATCAAGGGTAAAAAGAAAGAAGTAAAACATTTAAGATACACAAAAATGGAAAACTATCTGTTGTTGATAATATATATGGTAACATCTTTAATTGAACCAATATACAGTGTATTTAGGATGTGAAAATACATTTGGCATGCTATTATGATACATAATGATTAAATGTAAAATAAATAAAATTTTAAAAATCAAAATATTAATTCTACCCAAATTAAATTATAAATTTAATGTAATTCCAATCAAATTACAAGAGATATTCTTCACGGAAATATAAAAATGATAAAATTTGTCTGGAATCATAAAAGGCTTCATACTGCCAAAGTAATACTGCAAAAAGAATAAAGTAGGAGGCATCTTACTTCCTGATCTCAAAATATATTACAAAACAGTGATAATAAAATAGCACAGTATTGGCACAAAAACAGGCAGATAGACTAATGGAACAGAACAGAGAATCCAAAAATAAACCCCTAATTATTCAACCAATTGATTTTTGACAAAGGACATACAAAAATCCAATGGAGAAAAGAAAATTTCTTCAACAAATGGTGCTGGAAAAACTGAATATCCACCTGCATAAAAATGAAACAGAACCCCTATTTCTCACCATTAACAAAGATTAGCTCAAAATGGATCAAAATTCTGAAAGTAAAACCTCAAAATATAAAACTGCTGGTAAAAAGCACAGGTAAAATGGGACCAGCAGATGGAGTAATAGTTGTTATATTGCTGTACTCGCACATGGTTCAAGTCCCGGATCTAGTGGCTTAAACTCACATCAGGCACGTGTGCATGCATGCCCAAAATCCTGATGGGAGAATAGAGAAGGGACTGGTGGCATGGCCACCTCCCCTGGGGGGTGATTTCACACTTTCTGTCTCTCTGGAGAATGTATACACCCTATAGTAAAAATCTCTCTCTAAGAGGGGGGAGGGAGGGAAGGAGGGAGGGAGAGGGCGAGAGAGAGAGAAAGAGAGAATGAAATAAATAAAGGAAGAAAGAAAATGTAGTGAAAGGTGAAACTCTTGGAGACATTGGAGTAGGCAAAGACTTCCTAATAAGACCTCCAAAGCATAGTAAATAATCCCCAAAATAGATAAGTGGGATTACATTAACATCATAAATTTCTACACAGCAAAAGAAACAGTAATTAGAGTGAAGAGAGAACCCCCTCACACTGGGAGAATGTATTTGAAAACTATGCCTCAAATAAGAGACTGAATATAACCAGAATATATAGGGAACTCAAGTAGTTTATCAAAAAAAAAAAAAAAAAATCAATGTAATCAAAAGATGGGAAAAGAGGTTGAACAGACAGCTCTCCAAGAAAAAACATACAAACAGCCAAAAAGCATATGAAGACCTGCTCAGCAATTCTTATCACAAGGGAAATGGAAATCAAAACTACAATGATATACCACTAACTCCAGTCAGAATGGCTAAGATTAAAAAATTAAGAATGAGAAGTACTGGCAAGGCTTCGGGAAAAGGGAGCCCTCCTACACGGTTGGTAGGAATGTAAATTAACATAGTCAACTGTGGAAAATAATATGGGAGTTTCTCACAAACCTACAAATATAGCTCCCATATGAACCTGTAATTCCACTCCTGGGTATCTACTCAAGGAATAGGAAAATACTCAGTTGGTAAAGCACTTGTGCAACCATGTTTATTGCAGCATTATTCACAGTTACTAAGACATGGAATCAACCCAAGTGTCCAAAAACAGATGAATGGATTGAAAATTGTGGCACTTATATACTATGAAATAGTATTTATACATAAAAACCAATGATACCTTGACATTTGATACAAAGTAGATGAATATGGAAGATGTGATGTTAAGTGAAGAAGCCAGATTATGAAAGACAAACATTGTATGTCTCCCCTTAATAGGGAGGATGTCTGTATTCTATGGCAGAAACTGCAAGACTGGAGGGTATAGTGGCAGGAAAAGCAACTGTGAATGCTACATACAGTATAGGAAGGAATGGCTAGTCAAGGGTGGGAGGAATGAGATAAGAGGGGAGGAAGAAGAAAAGCAGTATTTATCAGAAACTAAAATGAAGTTATCTGTTGATGATAATATATATGATAATATTTTTGACTTGACTGATATGCACTATATTCATGCTGGGAAAAAAAAAACATTTTTACATGCTGTAAATATGTACAGTGATTAAATGTAAAATTTAAGTTGTATCAAAGAGGACAGATATTTGAACTTTTGAATTTACCAGATGTTGGATACAAGGTATCACTGAAGAGATGGCATAAACTTAGGCAAGACAGCATGTTTATTCCTGTCAGCCACCAACATGCCCAGAACTGAGCAGACTATATACCTTCTTCCCAGTGGCAACTCTGGGTGACACACTATGACAATTACTAAAAGTAAAAAAATCTTGATCTCAGTGGACTTTAGATCTTTTTGCTGAAATGTGTTCAATATAAGATAAATGGTCTCTGTTCTTAGAATAAAAACAATAACTATTTTAATAAGTATTTTTATATCAATTCTAAATTGTATTTTGGCTCTGAACTGATATTGTTGTCATTGCAGAAAACCAGACACCAAGGAATGGAAAGCAGCACTCATAGAGATTAGGAGATTTTTTATTATGCTGGTGGAAACAGAGGAGTTAACACTCTGAATCTCCAGCCCCAACTGGGGGGGTTGGACATGGTCTTTTATGGGGGAATTGGGGAAGGGGAGGTATTGGTATGGGGAATGGGCTCAGAACCCACATCTTATGCAGTGTCAAAGGGAGGAGTCAGAGAAGCAGGAAGTCTAATCTATTCAAGGTACTAATGTATTCAAGGCACTCATCTATTCAAGGTTTCAGCTTACCCTGTAGCTCTGGGTAGGGACAGTAACTTTGCCACAGGGCAGAAACTTCAGGCAGCTATCAGCCCTGCATTATGCATGAATTCAGGGCCCTTCCATATCATTGTAACACTGTGTTATAGCTATTCTTAGTCCTTCTTCAGGATGGAAGATACCAAGTGGGTCTATAATTCATAGGTGTTAACTTTGGTTTATACCTTTATCTTATTATAGATAAAATTCCAGTCACTAATAACCCATCTTAAAAAAAAAAAAAAAATTAGTAGAGTGCATGTGTTCTTGCAAGAGAGAGAGAGAGAGAGAGAGAGAGAAAGAGAAAGAGAAAGAGAAAGAGAAAGAGAAAGAGAAAGAGAGAAAATGTAGCCCCAAGGGAAATGGTCACATCCTAATCCCTTCTCTTGCACCTTCCCTTCTCTCAGCATCCTGGGCACACAAGCCACTAGTTCTAGGAATCAAACCACACCGTCAGTCATGCAGGATCTAGTTTCCTCAATCACCAAGCCAAAGACTGACCATTTCTTCTGTTTTTAAAATGTATTTATATATTGAGAGAAAGAGAAGAAGAAAAGTACCCTCCACAAGGGTCCAAAACACCATGATCACTCCAGCACTAGTTTTATAGGCACTCAGGATCAAGGGACTATGTCTGGACTCACCCACTGTGTTCAGGTTGACCTGAAATCCAAAACCTGGGGCTTCCCTCTTGGCTCCAGGATAATGTAGCTGCAGCTTTACCTCCTGCACCATCATGACTGTGCCTTATAACCCCCAATTCTTCTGTTTATTTGTTTTTGAATGTTTGTTATAGGCCACATGTGCTCACCAGAGGAGGAAGAGAGAGAGAGAGAAATGACTCCTCGAGGGATGGCCATTCCACAATCCCTTCTTTTCCATCTTCCTTTTGGGATTTTGGGCATGCACACATATGCACCAGTGTGTTTTATGTTTATTTATTTATTTTTTTTTTTGAGAGGTTTTTGCTATAGGGTGAGTGTGCTTGCCAGAAAGACAAAGAGACAGAGACAAAAAGAGAGAAATCACCCCCCAGAGGGGATGGCTACGCCGTAATCCCTTCTCCTCCATTCTCCTCTCAGGATCTTAGGCACGCATGCACACACACCTGGTGTGAGTTTAAGCCACCGGATCTGAGACTCAAACCGTGATCAACTACATGGGAGTCCCACAACATAGCCATTACACCAGCTGCTGGTCCCCAGTATGTTTTTCAAGCCCCCAGATCTGGGACTTAGACTTTGGAGTTGGCCATATGGGATCCAGCACCTTAAATACCATACCACCTGCTGATCCTAGTCCTCATTTCTAAGGTTGATTGCATGCTAATGTTGACATCTTTAATGTAAAATACAATGGAGTCTAAAATGGATAAGTCCATTTTGTATGGATATGCAATTTAAAATGTAATTTTCTTTAATTGTTTTCATCATATTTGTTTTGAAAATGAGAGACATGGGGACTTCTTACATGTGTAAATTATAATTCAGTCTGTAGAACTCTTTATACTTTCCATTTCTAATTATCATGGTAAAAGTGTCTGAGTAAATGTCTCTGTGTGAGGAGACATCCAGGAGATGACATTGCTGGCCACCTTGTAGAGGAAGATGACTTGCAAAATATTCATAAGAATCCAATAAAATGGATTTAGATTTATCCTTATATTGTAAATTAAGATAGTAAGTGACCAAAAAAAGTTGAGAAATGTCCCAAATATTCAGTGGCCAGTTACTGTAGAATATGGGAGTCGAATCCCATCTGTTTTGTATTTCAGAGGGCATGTTATAAAATCTCCTCTCTGTTGGAATTTAGGATCCTTTTCCCTATTACTTGCTCCATATTTCATATCATGGAGGAAAAAAAAATATGATTGAGAAAAATTCACCTGTCAGAACTGGGAAATGTCTACTAACTACTTATTACTTCACTTACTAATCATTTATGAATTTTGAATGTAGAAAACTACGCATTATGTCAGGGCTGGCCAAAAGAGGAAAATACAAAACTCTGATTCCCATATCTTTATTCTCTTTTGGTATGGTAACAATGTGCTTCTTCCCCCTTCCACAAATTCTGTCCCTTCATCTACAAATTCAGGCCATTGCTAAATTTCAAGTAGATGCTATAGTTGTCTACACAAATATCATATTAAGATGGACTTCAGTCTGTAATGTATCCTGATAGCTAACCAATTAAAATATTTCATAGGACGTTCTTCTATAATACTTTTTATAAAGTAATATACAATCGGTGTTAGTAGGAATTTGAAAGTTTTAGAGGAAACACTAATGGAGAATAGGTAGGCAAGACTAATTTCTCAAAGTGAGAAATATAAAAGCCATCATTTTCCCTCTAACTGCAAATTATGATCATATTCTACAGAGCCTCTTCTATATACAGCAGTCTACAGAAGCAGCAGTTAATTCAAAGCAGTTTACAAGAGAAAAACAGAACATATATGGGTGTTCTTCATTTTCCCTAGAAAATCTTTGGAACAATTATTCCTCATCACATTAACTTAGTATATCATATGTAGAGCAGATGTGCAGGAGTTAGGCAAGAAATAGTATGTATTTTACAGGTCACTGAGCAGGATGAGTCACTTGGATACATTTGAATTGTTAGTCTTATTCATTCTGGATTTCCATTGCAGGTGCAAAAAAGGAGTTACACCAAATTGTTTGTACTCAATCTAGGTGGCTTTGTTCAAGTTTCACACTTTGAATAGTCTAATTATTGTCTAATTAAATTAACAGAAATTGGTTTGAAATATCCAGGCTACTACCTTTAAATTGTGTGAATGTCAGTTTCTTTGCTGGAATAGTTGCTTTGTTCTGTACTTAAGGCAAAGGTTTTATCACTAGACTTACAGGTTCAGTTTTAGGACTAAAGATAAGGATAAGAAAGGGGGAATTTTAGTCACCAATTTAAAAAAACAGCTAATATATGCATTACTGTGAATACATATTACAAATGTTTTTCTTTGAGACTGTATATATGTGCCTTACATAAAATGTACATATGGTATATGTGTAGAAATGTATATGGATGTATATGCATATTTATATATTTTTTCATTTTGTGGTTTTATATATGTATATAATATATACACATTTGTTTAAAATATATATTTGAATAAAACATTTTCAAAGGAAAAATAGTAAAAATGAATGCTAAATTGTGGTTAGTGATATACATTCTAATTACTTAGGGCATGTGTATTGAGAAAGCGAAAAATACCCCTTGACATCTGGAAACTGGTCTGACATGAAGATTAGCCTCAGGGTTGTTAGAAGTTGGCCTAGCATTCACAACTAAATTATAGTGTCCTCCTATTGAAAAGAAACAATCTCTCAGAACGCCCACATCAGAAAGGCCCATTCTGTAATTATGTGACCATGATACAGTGTGAGAATAAAAAAAAAAAAGTCCATTTTGTTATTTTATCTCAGCATAAACAAAAACATAGACCACGAAATATCAAACACTTCTCCCTTTCAGTCAATCTGAATGCTGGTTCTTACTCATTAAAGATTTGGTCTCATTTTCTTCTGCTTTAAATAACATTTTTTAAACATAATTTCTGTCAAAATCAGAGGTTAAGATTTGTCAAAGTATACTCATAAAAATAAGAAAGGGGAAATAATAGTAAGAAAAAAGAAGTGCCATGAAAAGAAGGTTTCAATGGTAAAAGTAAAGTTTTAGTAAAAAGGTTAAAAGGAAAGGTTTAAACGTAGAAAGTATTTTGTAGGGTAGAAGTTTTGTCTTCCAAAAATGACTGAGGTACAGAAAAAGAAGGGACAAAAACTACACTTCTACAGGATGTTATTGAAGGTTTGAGTTATACTGGATGTCCAAGAGTTATAAGAAGTGTTGAAATTGCTATTACATCATTATTGTAATAAACTTCTCTTCTTGTTTAGAATCCATCAAGCTACAAATGGTGGTCGGACAAAGTCTCCAATGAATACCCATCATGACATCTATTAGGGGGATGCTAAATAGAACTCTGAAAATCCTGAGTGCCATCCTCCCTTCCTCTTCCTTCTCCTCCTCCTTCTTCTTATCTTCCCATCTCTGGAGAAAGCAGCCAGAACATTCTATGGCTCACTTCCCTAACAGCAGTTAGAGGTACTTCTTCAGAGGGGGATTGAGACAGGAGTTGAACCTCATTTACACAAGCACCCACATACACACACATACCAGGAGAGCCACTGTTATGTGGCTCTTGACAATTCCTCTTCTCCCAATTACCTTATTTCTTTGATCTTAGACATGTAAATCATGTTCTTGAATAATTCATGTCCCAAAGCTTGTAGACAAAGAATCCCCAGATGTTAGTACCCATTCTAAAATTAGGAGAAAAAATTGGACCCACTTAGCATGTGCCGGGAGCCCCACCATAGGGCAATGCATGCACAAGCCCCACCTAGAACAAGTCCAGACGAAAGCCCTTACTGACTCTAATAAAAACCCCTCACTACAGTTCTTTCTTGACAACCCATTTTCTGGGAACCTTCCCTTTTTGGGAGATCTGTTTTTACCTCCCTCTCCTTCAATAAACTCCTGGCTACCTATACCTACAAAAAAAAACCTTAAAATTGTTAAAATTCTCAATCATGGAATTTTCACTTCTAGACAGTATTCATTCCAGGTAAAACCCCATTTCCTAGAAATTTTCTCAATCTCCTCACTTCATATAAATCCAAATTCTACATACCAAGCAGACTTGAAAATTTTCATAGAAAAATGGAATTGAAGTATGAGCTTATTTTGGTGCAAACATTTTTTAAATTCATGCATAATTTTTTCATAGTACAGGTGTTTTTCATGAAGTTTTTAAAGACTATAAAAATCCTTCCCAGCATAATTCGAGTTGCCCCATAATTATGTAGCATCTTCTCTCATTAAATTACATTAATAAATCCAACATAATAATAAACAAAACTATAGTTCTGTTCTTTGTGCTTTTTGACTAATAGAATAGTACCTATAATTTACATTTAAAAGTGGTGAATGTTCATAATTCTAATGTTATACATCATAGATATGTAATTCTTATAAATAAAAGTAAGTAAATCTTCTCACCCTTTACATTCAGTTTATGTATATCTCTGTTAGTGAGGTGTGTTTCTTGTAAGCAACAGAGCAGGCTCTTATTTCTTCATCCATTCAGCTGGTCTGTGGCTTTTAATTGTAGAATTTAATCCATTAATATTCAACGTTATTATAAATATTTGTGAATCTTATCTCTACCATTTTTTAGTTATTTTCTTGGTTGCTTTTGTTTGGTCTCTAGTTTTCCTGGTATAGTACTCCCTTCAGTACTTTTTGAAAAGCTGATACAGCATTGGTAAATTCTTTCCAGTTTTATTTATCCAAGAACGATTTTATTTCTCCCTCCCATTTGAAGGGTATATTATGCTGGGTATATTATTCTTGTTTGAAATTGTTTTTCTTTTAGTGTTTTAAATATGCCTTCCTATTCCTTGCTTGCATTGTTTCAATTGAGAGGTTTGATAAGAGACTAATAGGATAGCCTTTGTAAATAACTTGACATTTCTGTCTTGCCATTTTTAAAATGCTTTCTTTGTCCTTGATTTTGATCAATTTGGCTATGATGTACTATGGGAAGGGTCTTTTTATGTTGATCCTGTTTGGCGTTCTTTGTAGTTCCTGCATCTGGATATCTGAATGTTTCTTTAGGTTTGGAAAGTTTTCCATAAATATTTCATGGAATAGGTTTTCTATGCCTTTACTGTATTCTTCTTCTAGAATTATTCAAATATTTTGGCATTTAGTGATATTTAATGCTTCACATGTCTTTTTATTTTTTTGCATGGGGTGGTATGTTTTCATTTTTTTTGGTGATTTTGTCTGTCAGAGGCTTTGTCTTCTAGGTCAGAGATTCTATCATCTGCATGGTCTAATATACTGATAATACTTTTGAGGAAGGTTTTGATCTCCTGTATCATAGTTTTTATCTTCAGAATGAATATTCTTTTATTTTTTAATTTTTTTTTAGGTTTTTGCTATAGGGCATGTGCACTTGCCAGAAAGACAGAGCAGAGAGATACAGAAAGCAAGAAATCACATCTCCAGGGGGGATAGCCACACTGCAATCCCTTCTCCTCCATTCTCTTGGGTTCTTGAACATGCACGCACATGCACCCAGCATGAGTTTAAACCACCAGGTCCGGGACTCGAACCGCAGCAGACTACACGGGAGTACAACAACATAGCCATTATGCCATCTGCTGGTCCTTGTTTTTTTTTTTTTTTTTCATTTCTTAGGATGTCTTTCTCTTTACGGGGCTCTTCCTTCAAGTTGTGGAATGATTTCCTCAACTACTGGAATTGGTTGTTTTTCTCTTATGTCTAATTTAGTTTTATCACTATGAATATTTTAATTATTTTTTCTGATATTTCTATTCATTGTTTTGTGCTGTCTATGATTAATGAGTTGTGTTCTTTGGGGAGAGATATTTCCTTGTGCAAAAAATTTTAGTAGTGGGTATATGTGTGCTGTCAATATTTGTCATGTTTACATATTTGCATACTATTATATAGTCATTTAAAGTGAAAAACTACACACACATACTTTTCCTTTTTCACTACTTCCATGTACCTGAGTAATAAATGTTTCATTTTTAATGCTATATTGCTGTAGTAAATGGTGATATAGGTCTTCTTTTGAAAATAAAAAGTAAAAAGAACATATATACAAAAACGTGGTTTTATAAATGAATATTCTATTTTAGGAGAGATTTACATATAATTGAATTCCTGATCTACATTTATTCAACATGGAAGTGCTTTAATAGCATACAATCACAACAAAACCTATAATTCTAAATAAATTAGCTTTTAGACACCTTACTCCTATGTTTTAGCATACTTCTAATATTTAAAATAGAAGTTTTAGCTAGTCATTTTTATGTTTTTTAATGTACATAGCTACATATGAGGGATTTTATAAATCCCTTTTGATATATTTCACAAGGCTATTTAGTCATCCCTTTCCTCATTGAAACTTTATGACAGAAAAACACAAGAATATTTGGAAATAGTCACATCACCCATTCCTGTCCCCATTTCACTATTATCACTAAAACTGAGAGTGTAATAAAATTCCTTTACTGGGTATCTTTGCAAGTTTCCATTATTTCTCTCTGAGCTATAGTGTAAAATCTATACCTACACCTTTCCCATCACCTAATCCTTTTTATTGTTTTATTTTTCTCTTGTCCTACATTTTATTGATATGTAGAAAATGGCACTTAAGGATATCTATTCAGTGCATAATCTCCTGCACCTTAAAACAACAGAAAGCTCTCTTTTGAAACCTTGGAAAGGTAGACTTACTACTCTGGAGAACTTGGCACAGGAAGTCTCAAAATGAGTCAACCATGAATTCTCTGGGGTTCACATGGGCATAGACTCAAATCAGCTGATTTGGACATTCCTGAGATATTTGTTTAGTAAATAATGGCGGGACAGCATAGCGTAATGGCTATGTCGCTGGAACGTAGTCAGCGGTTTGAGTCCCGGACCCGGCGGCTTAAACTCAGGCCGGGGGCGTGTTTGCCCAAGATCCCGAGAGGAGAATGGAGGAGAAGGGATTGCGGCTGAGATATCTCTCTGTCTCTCTCTGTTGTCTGGCGAGCGCACGCGCCCTATAGCAAAAACCTCTCCAAAAAAAGAAAAAAAAAAAAATAACCTTGACTTTAACCAGTGACCTATTGCCCTAATGGTCTTAAAAACAAAAGTACCACTGGCCTTGGTGGGCTAATCTGCCCCTAGATTCTTGTTGTGTGTCTTGGTGGGGTTCAAGTTCCTCAGTAACTCGTTAATTATCCCATAGGATATACCTCTTCAAGGAGGTACAAACTTTCAGAAGGCATTCTTTTGTTATTGCCTCAAACATACCCTTTCAGATCTCTGCTCTTTCTCCCTAGATAATGTTTTGAGTAGATGCTTAACATTTTCATTATATATGGGCAGGTATTAAAATAATTTCGTTTTCAGATATTAAAAAGTCCAAGCAAATCTATACGGTATTTTAATTTCTCTTACAATTCAAAGCTCACTTCCCTAATTCTATTCCTCTTTCCAGCTTAGGTTTATCCCATAAAGCCACAGACTAGTCAACAAGATGGGGTTGGAATCTGTTATTCTTCCTCCCACTGGCTATTATTTCCAGTCTATTTCAGGTTTTAGGCAGGTAGAGGAGAGATTTCAAGATAATAGTCTCTTAACTAGAGCAGGCACATTGAAGTGCTTATATTACTTTTTTTTGGTGGAAAATAAATAAATGCAGTCTCTAAAGTGTACTGCTTCTGTATGTTCCTTGGAAATAGCCCTGCTAGAGATATTTTCTCTGGAACTCTGAAAGCATTTCCTCTTGGGTTGGTGCTTTATGCTACTCCTTCCATTACTGCTCTTCAAAAGATATACAACATAACATTAATTTTGCTTTTGTTTTTGTTAATCACTTAGCTCTCATAGGAAGTCCACTTGCGCATGCTCTTTCAAAACGACTAAGCCCTAGCTATCAACCCCATCACTTTCATGACAATGTCTTGCCAATGCTGGCTGTTGGCAGAGATAACATGCTGTTCAAGTGGAATTAGATCCATATGGATGATCATGGGTTGTGTTCCTGAACTGATCTGTACATTCTAGTCTTGTGCTCATGATCTTGAGCTGGCTGGGAGAACTGGAGGTCATGGCAAGGAAGAAACCCTGTTCTCATTGCTGGCTTTCTGCTTTCCCTGTTATTGTGGACTGCTTCAACCATCCTTGACCCATCACACTTCTCCGAGTAATAGCATTAGGCAGGTATCAATGTCTATGCTTACCAAATTCTAGATACATATATTAAATTCTTCCAACATGGTCCCCTTGTACTTATGGCAGCACCAGAGCTCCACCCTTTCTAGAGGTCATATGGTTATTCTGTTTTATAGGCAATCTTAGTTTATATACAAGGATTTCTATGGAAATCCCATTAGAGTCAGGGTAGAGGAATCGCCCTTTTTCCTCTCTTATGACTCTTTATACTTACAATCAGGAAAAAATCTTCTTGTATATTCATCCACTTTATCATCAATGGATATTGTATCTTATCAAATGATTTGTCTGCCTCAATACTGCTGAGTGAAGTAAATCAGGCCATGAAGGAGAGACATTGTATATCTCCACTTAATATATGCCAACTGTCTGCATTCTATACTGAAACTGATTCATAAGAGGATATAAAAACGTAGAAAATGGCTATAAATACCAGATACAGTGTGGGAAGAGGGTAGGTGAAGGAGAGTCTGAGGAAGGACATTAAGGAGAAAAGTAAGGAGGCAAGGCATTTTTGAGACAAAGAAATGGGTTATTATCTGTTGAAGATAATGTGTATAGTATTTTTTTTTTTTCTTGGAGAGGTTTTTTGCTATAGGGCGCGTGCGCTCGCCAGACAGACAGAGAGAGACATAGAGACAGAAAGCGAGAAATCACCCCCCAGGGGGGATGGTCACGCCGCAATCCCTTCTCCTCCATTCTCCTCTCGGGATCTTGGGCACACACGCACACGCGCCCGGCGTGAGTTGTAAGCCACCGGGTCCGAGACACGAACCGCGGTCGACTACGTGGGAGTCCAGCGACATAGCCATTATGCTAACTGCTGGTTCCCAATAGTATTTTCAATTGGATTGCTGAGAAATGCAAACATGTTGAAATACTCACTTTGCAAGCTAAGTGACATATGTGATTGAATGTATAAAAGAAATTGAAATAAAAAATATATTTAAAAAACTTCTTGAATGAATCACTGAATTTCTGAAGACTAGAGGAGCTTATAAGGACTGATATTCAGATGACCAATTTAGTTTACTTTTGGCAAGTCCTCTGGGGTAGATCTAGTACCATTTTGTATAAAATGCTGACAAATATAACCTATTACCCTTGCCTTTTGATCTGACAGGACTTAGAGACACTTGTCCTCACTTCTCCTGTGCTGTGCAGCTTGTTAAATATGTGGGTTTGGAACCACATCTATTCAATGCTATCATTTCTACTTCTTTGGTGATACTACAGTCTTGATTCTTTAAAAGTCTTTTTAAAAAAACAAAAGCAACTTTACATAAACTTACTCATCATCAGGTATGGTAGTGTCCACCCTATGGCAAAAACATATTCATTCATCATCACCAAGCTCATAACAACTGCACTTCATTTTTCTTTCATATTCAAGAAAAAAGGCTTAATGCAGATTTGAAATTCACATAAATGATAACATATATGAAATACCCTTCTCTTTATGCATTTAACTTCCACATTTTTTGTATTTTAACTTTTTTCTCTGTACTTCTATATTAGTTTTCATTTGCCTTTTCTAGCACAGTTACATTAAAAATATGACTCTCTCTCTCTCTCTCTCCCCTTAATAGTACACAAAGGTTACTCTTATATATAAGCTAGGATGGTTACCATTAGAATTTTTAAAATGTACCCTTTAACTTTATACCAACATCTGGGTATTATCTGTAATTTTCTTTCACACCATCCCCAATATGTCATTAGCTGTTTATCCTTATAGTTAGTGATGCAATGTTCTACTTTCTGGTTTACTCTTAATTTTTGGATCTGTGTGTGTTGATATGAAGGAGGTATATTGTTTATGGGTATCTCTGGTCTCTCTAGATAGCTAAAGTATATCCTTCAACAATTTTTTCAAAGAGGCTAAGAAACTTTTTGAATTAAGCATCAAGAAAAAAAAAACATGTAGTTTACCTTTAAACTCAAATGTCAATTTGGCTGATTATAGGATTCCAGTTTTAAAGCCTTTTTTTCCTGCAGAACAATCATAATACTGCTCCATTATTTCCTGGCATTCAGGTTGTCCAGTGATAACTGTGTTGTCAATCTGATTCTTGTTCCTTTATAGGTTATGATTTTCCTCTCTTGGGAAGATTTTATTATTTTCTCTGTATCTCTGGAATTCAAAAATGTCACCAAGATGTGTCTAGGAGTGGGTCTCTCTACATCAGTCTTTTGGGTACTCAGTAAGCACTGACAATATCAAGATTTGAATATTTATGTAACTTTGAAAAATTTTCTTCAATTATTTCCTTAATTATATCCTCTGCTAAATTCTCTTTATCATTTTTTTTCTAGAACTTCTATTAAATGAATGTTGCAACTTCTGGATCTATCCTCTTTATATCTTAATCTTTTTTCATTTATTTTCTGTTTTGTCAGATGAGTTGTATCCTTCAAGAATTCTTCATTTGATCTTCCAGACCGTTCACTGTTTCCTTTACTATGTCCATTTTGCTACTCAGATCATCTATTAACTTTTTAATTTCCAGAACTTCTAGATGGCAATATTCTGCATGTTCAATGTCTTTTTGTATCTCTCTGATATTAATCACATTTCTTCTAAAATGTTCTTATGTGTCCTGTTTTGTTTACTTCTTTAGATATTTGCTCTTTTGTTTGCAAAGTTTTTGTGTTTCTGTTTTTTTTTTTAAAACATCAGCAACTCCTGATGAAATATTCAATTTGTATTTGAATACTTTTTATACTTATCAGAACTTATGTCTTGTGATTTCTAGGGAGGGGCCAAAGGTAAGGTCAGACAAGGTGTCCTGATCTCTTGACTACCGGGGATAGCTGTTTCTGTTTCCTTGTTTATTTTGTGTGCCACCTGGTGGTTTTCTGACTTTTTCTTCTCAAGGTCCCAGTCCAAATAACTAAGGCAATTTTTGTATGTCCATGTAGGGCCTCTTTTTTCTCATTCTACTTCAGAGTCTTTTCCTTCTTCCTCTTCTGGTCCAGAATCCTCTACAAAACAGTCTGAGCATTACTGGTGAGTTCCTCAACATCATGCTTTGTATCTACCCCAGTATGACCTCGAGAAGTTGAGTCTTTCACCTCCGGCCCTGAGGTCTCTTCTCCCTCTTTTTCTTCCTCCTCTGAGGTCTCTTCTCCCTCTTCCTCCAGCCCTGAGGACACTTTTTCCATATCCTCCACCTCTGAGGCATCTTCTTCTAGTTTAGGGGTTCTGTCTTTTTTCCATGCTGAAGACTCTTCCTTCTGGGCCTCTGAGTTCTGTACTTCCCCTGACTTAGCAACTTTGACCTCTTTAATAAAGAGGAACTCAAGCTATCACTTGCTGTTCCTCCAGTTGCATGCTTGGAGTCCATTAGAGTTTTGCCCATTCTTTCCTGAATCCCACCTCTTTTTTTGTCATTTTGTGGGAGTATATCTTTCAGTAATTCTTTTATATCAAATTTTTGGCTGATGAATTTTCTGAGGCTTTTCATGTCTGAAAATATCTTTATTTCACCATTACCAATAAATGCTAACTTATCTTGGCATAGAAACTTAGGTTCAAAATAACTTTCTCTCAGAGTCCTGAATATATTACTCCACTTCGTACTAATATCCAGTGGTGCTGACAAGAAATCTGCTGCCAGCATCAGTACTGCTCCTTTAACAAGCAAGAGTTTTTCCTGTCTGGAGGATTTTGGAAATTTCTCTTCATTTGTGAGTTTCTTAAATTTATTTCCTTTTTCCATACCTTAGGCCAATTTGTCCTCCCCACTATCTTTGCCTAATTTGCTACTGAGCTCATCTATTTCTTTTAAAGATTAAACTTTCAATATCCTCAACTATTTGAGAGTTTTCTCCTTCTATTTTCCTGGCTGACCCTGTTTTTAGTGAGGCTACGTCTTTTATTTGTTGCTCCTCTTCCCTGCTATTGCTGATCTCTGAACTTTTCATTTCAGGTGTTATATTTTCTACACTTAATTTCCCCCTATAGGAAGCAGCAAATGGCCTAATGGTTATGTCACTGGACTCCCACATCACAATCCCTTCTCCTCCAATCTCTTCTCGGGATTTTGGGCATGCATGCACACGCACCAGGCATGAGTTTTAAGCCACCAGGTCCAGGACTTGAACCATGGTCAACTACATGGGAATCCAGCAGTGGAAGCGTTATGCCATCTGCCCTTTTTAAGGGTTTCCCTTATTTCTTCAAATGTCAGGTCCTGGATTTCTATCAAAATCTTAATCTTTTTTTTTTAATAATTGCTGATATGTTTTTACATTTTAAGTCCACTATTGGGCCTATCTCTTCATCAGTTTCCATTAAGCCCTTTTGATCAACACAGGTGATATTTTCCTATTTCTTCACAAGTCTAGCAATCTGATTGTACACTGTACATTGTGGCTACGTTGTTAAAACTAAATTTTGTGTCTTTCCTAAAGAACAACTTTTGTTCTTATAGGCATATAGATTCCAGAAATTCAAGGCTCTTAAAACATATCCATCAGCTTCTGTGCCTTGGCTGGGAAGAAAGGTGAGCTCTCTGCAGAGCAGCCCTTGCTGTGCTATGCTCAGTACCTGGAAGACAGACTCCCACCTGGAAAGCCAGTCTGTGGAGAGGAACAAACTGGTACTTAACCTACGGAGGGAACCAACAGCATCACACTTGATTTTGTAAACCTTTGGTGCATCTGTCTTTTAACATAAGATTCTTTTCTAAAAAGGAAGGCTCCCCTTTTCATATTTACACGCTGTAACCAGAATGCATTATTTATGAGTTTGGATTGCCTGGGCTTCTAGCCATAACATTTCAAAAACTGTAATATGTGTATTAAAACTTCTTAAAAGCTTATTTTATATTTTATGTAGGAACATAGACTGGTCTTGAATGTGCATCCTTAAGAATTTCTCAAACCCATGAGGGAGAAATAAATCAGAGAAGAACCCTAGTGACATTCTGTTCCAGTGTATCAATGACACAATGGGGTTTTAATAAAATACTGCCAAGTGTCACATATCAGTGAGCACTGGGGTGAGGAGAGAAGTCAATTTAATCAATTATTAGTGCTATGTATCATCACAGTGTCACTAGCTGGCACTCAAACCTACATGGGAAAGGGGATATTATAGCTACTTTTGATAGTAGCATCTTTGAATACAAGTAAGATGTTACAGAACTTATAAAAAAGTGCACATGGTAGTTTCAGTGTTTCTGGAAACATTGCCAGTATTGTCAATGCATCTTGAGGGTACCTCCTGTTTCTTTTCTAAAACCTCACATGAACTTCCTAAGTCTGTCTCTTGGCCTCTACTCATACTCCATTTTGTACACAATTATTTGATGTGTCTGCATTATCAGGAGATTCTCTCTTCAGAAGAAAAGCTCTCTCTATATATGTACACACACAGAGTAAAAGACCTTAATCAATAACTCAGCTGTAATCTCTTGTATATGTTCTACACTCCCTTCATCTGCCTTACTGTAATTCAATTCCTAAATTTCTATCTCATGAAATCATGAAGGTCTTGAGAATACCACAAAGCAGTGCAGGTGCAAGAAGATAACTGGTGGCTCAGGCCCACAACCAGTTTACAATCAGAATAAATGTCTTTTAAAATCGTAATGACTGAGGCCAGCAGGTGGCATGGTGGTTAGGGGTGCTGGACTCACACATGGCCAATCACAGTTCGAGTCCTAGACCTGATGGTTTGCTTTCTCACTTTCTATCTCTCTCAGTCTCTCTCTCTCTCTCTCTGTCCCTCTCTGGTCAAACTAAAAAATAAGTAAATAAATAAATAAAGCTAAATAAAATAATTCTTTAAAAAAATTCTTAATGACTAGTACAAATATCTTTCATTCATAAAAGATATATTTTCAGGACCAGTAGTTGGCATAATGGCTATAAACTTTTACTTATATTTGGAATATTATAGTATGTACCTTCTATTTTCAAGGACACTCAGCCATTTTATCTTTGTATTTGCTGAGGAAGGTGGCAGACATGCAGTATTATTCATTTTTAATTTGTGTATTAAAATAGATTTGGAACCTGAGATGTTACATAGGATATTTCCACAGCATGAAAATGTATACTGACATGTGTAATCAAAGAAATGCATTGTTTCAACTACCCATGGAACTGGCTAAAGACCAGATTTTTCAGATATCATCCACATGCTGTGAAACTAATCTTTAAAAAGATTTTCCAGGTCTTGAAGCAAGCCTTGAATCTCAAATCACAGTCTTAATCACTGAGATTTACATTAAATTCTAATGACTAGGGGCCAGATGATAGAAAGGCAGAATTGCACCTGGACTCTTAAGGGAAGGTCTTAGGTTTGAGTGCTAAAGCCTCCTTGCATACACCAGGCACATACCCAGCCCCATAACCCAGGCTGGTTGAGACTAGGGATGATTATGCCATGAAGATCCTGTTGAAAGTGCCTCTCTATGTCTATTTCATGAGAGAAATAAATACATATTTTTTGTGAAAAAATGATTCTGGGCTCCTTCTAGGAGATTATATCTGCTTTAGCTTGCCTAAAATAATCTTGAATAGTTTTCCACTTACCTCTATTTCTATATGTGTGTGATTAACTGAGATAGAAAAACCATCAGAAAATAAAACAGAAGTGTTAGGTCTAGGAATATGAAGAAGTAGCATCCAAGATTAGCCTCATTGTTGAGTTCAGTCTTGACTAAAGTGGAATCAGCTACTCAAAGTTCAGAGGTACCAACCAATATGCTTTTTAAATGGCATATAGAAGCTCTTTGTTATTAATTATTAAATTATTTAGAATACAGTCTTTACTTTTTCTCTGTGAAACCCAAATAACTCATCTGCATTTTATCAGTTTTTTCTCTATGTCACAGATAAGTTGTGAATTCTTAGTTTATTTATTTAATACATGTATTAATGTACTTAAAGACTGGTCCTAGTTGAGGCCACTGTACAGAGAGAAATAAGTATTTGCTAAAGGTTTAAGTGTTTGCAGCTCAAATTTACTAATATTTATGAATCTTTTTCATATCATTCATGGACTCTTTTCAAATTTATACTTAGAATTAGGTGTTTTTCTTATTATAAATAATATAAAATGTATTATATAACATAGATCATGTGATATATATTACATAATATATGAAAATGTAGGAGGAATAACTAGATATTATAGATGAGTGGATACAGTAAAAATTTAAAATATATATAGTCTTGTAACCTAAGAATAATTATTCTGACCACCTTTACATATTAGAATATATTTGTGTATTATATAAGCTGTGCATAAATACATACACTCACATATACACATATACATGCACATACAAATATCTTTTTTTAGCCTACTCAGTCTTCAAGAAAATATACAAAGAACCTTTTTATCCAATAGATAATACAGTTAAAACAACAGATTATTCTGTCTAGTAACTAATTCTTTTAATTCTTGAAAACTGTGAGGCATTTATGTGTAAATGAATACACACTTATATATATATGTGTGTATGTGTGTGTGTGTGTGTGTGTGTGTGTGTATATATACACACACACGATTACTGAAGAGACACTGCTGGATTAGTCTGATACTTAGGATTTAAGATGAGAGGATTTAATCTTTTCATTTAACAAGGAAGACTTTTGTGCATAAAGGTCTACAGTGGAGAACAGACTCCAGTAGTGTCATAACAAGGCTCTGTGCTTTTATCTCTAACGTCTTTACTCTAGCGGAAGTCTTGAAACCCTGCACTATCTCCCCGTCAGCCACTTTTCTGACTTGTACTCAGCAGCCAGTGCCTGTGGAAGGCATAGCTTTGATCCACTGGAAAGCTCAGCTCTCCCTAGAGATTAGGTTGTCAGTCAGAGTACAGAAAATATCCCAGTTGTCAGAAAAGCCTTTGCTCTAGTAACAGATACAAAAAGATTTAAAATAGTAAGAGCCTGTACATCTTCTCACTGAACCTATCACTATTTTTTAGAACCACTTTTTGTCTCAACAATTTGCAACAATTAGCATTTCTAGAATGGCAAAACTATGTATGTGAGTAACAGTTTGCTCGATTGTTCTGCTTATATATAACCTGGTCAATTGAATTAAAGAGTTAGTGAATGAACGTTGCCTCTTGTCTTAGCTAAAGTAACAGAACAGAGCACTTGGCTGTTATTATTATAATAATAACTTATAAAAATGTTAACATAATAATAATGTTAATAATGTTACTTATTTCTACAACATTAAAAATCTGTGTAAAATTGAAATTTGCTGCTAAAATTTAATTTCTATTAAACCACTTGCTTTGGGACCAGCACTTGGCGTAACAGCTATGTCGCTGAACTCCCATGTAGCTGACTGTGGTTCGAGTCCTGGACCCGGTGGCTTAAACTCATGCCAGGGCGTGTGCATGTGTGCCCAAGATCCTAAGAGGAGAATGGATGAGACAGGATTGCAGCGTGGCCATTCCCTCTGGAGGGTGATTTCTCGCTTTCTGTCTCTCTGTCTTTCTGGCGAGTGCATGTGCCCTATAGAAAAAAAGCCCTCCAAAATAAATAAATAAATAAATAAATAAATAATAGAATTCCTAGTAATTACTTTCTCTGAAATCCTTTAAGACATTTTTCTTTTAAAAGTAAACCAATGGACTCTCAGCAAATTATACTAAGTGCCTAAACTAAAAATTTGGGGGAAAATAAAAAATAAAAATTGAAATCTCATCATACTTTGAAAACAGTAGAGATTCAATAAGTTCATAAAAAGTATTCTTTGTCTTTGGGATGATAATTTTATGGTAATGAAACTGAGCAGGGACCCCCTAAAAGGGAGGTTTTCAGTTTCCCCTTCTGTTAAAGAAAAAGTGAGAATTTCCCAAACAAAGTAAAAGTATATTTTCTAAGGTTCTTGGAATACAAGGTCCATTTACACTGTATGGACCAGAGTAAGGGATAAGTCTTCAGACTTTGGTTATGATAATGAAACAACATTGACCATGAATAAGGGCCATTTGACCTCTAAAATACTCAAAGAAAAGATAAGGTTTTCATTTCAATATGTAAGATATTTTGAAGGATGGAAACTGCTGACTGTGAGCTCAAAAACCTTAGGCTGAATGGCTTCAGAAACCTGAACAGAAATTTGATTATCTAAGGCCTCACCAACTTCCTGAGCCAATCGCTAAACTGATCGTGTGCCTTGGACCTCTGCTTCTAATTTCACCCTTAAAAATGCACATGGAGGGACCAGCAGATGGCTTAATGGCTATGTTGCTGGACTCCCATGTAGTCGACCATGGTTCGAGTACTGGACCTGGTGGCTTAAAACTCACACTGAGTGCATATGTGTGTGTGTGTTCAAGATCCTGAGAGGAGAATGGATTGACGTGTGACCATCCCCCCCCAGGGGGTGATTTCTTGCTTTCTGTCTCTCTGTCTCTCTGTTCTTCCGGCATACATACGCGCCCTATAGCAAAAACCTCTCAATCCAAAAAAAAAAAAAAAAAAAAAAAAAAAAAAATGCATGTGGAGAACACCTAGGGAAGATGGGTCTTTTCAGCATGAGCTGTCTGATCTCCTTGTTTTGCACTTTGCAATAAAGTATAGTTTCCTTCATCACATCATGTTCCTATGGTTTGGTTTTTAAAGTGCTTGGTGAGTGAACCTGATTTGAGTTTGGTAACAGTAATTAATAACTTTGACAGAACCAATATACAATATACTCAGAATAGGAAAATTCATTTGGTATATTGTAATGATACACAATGATTGAATGTAAAAAAATTATTTAAAAAAGCATTCTTTGTCAAATCTAGAAAAATATACTTAACTTTGGTAATTTTGTCTGAAATTGCTCCTGAACTCAAATTAGGTTCACTCTCCCAAGCGCTATAAAACTACAGGCACGTGGTGTGATGAAGGAAAGTACAGCTTTACTGCAAAGTGCAAAGTTAAGGAGAGTGGGCAGCTCCTGCTGAAAAGATCTGGTCTCCCTGAGATATTCCCCACTGTGGTTTTTAAGGGCAAAATTAGGGGCAAAGGTCCCAGGCACATGATCAGTTCAGTGATTGGTTCAATAGGATGTGATCACCTCCTGGGCATTCTTGATTGGTGAGGCCTTAGATACTCTCTTCAGGTTTCTGTAGCCATTCAGCCTAAGGTTTTGGAGCTCATAGCTAACAGTTTCCAACCTGCAGAACATCTTACATAGTGCCCTATAGCACATACCTACTATATTTTTCTTTTTCTTTTTTTTTTTCTTGGAGAGATTTTTTTTTGCTATAGGGCATGCGAGCTCACCAGAAAGAGAGAAACAGAGACAGAAAAAGAGAAAAATCACCCCCCAGGGGGGAATGGCCATGTTGCAATCCCTTCTCCTCTATTTTCCAATCAAGATCGTGGGCACACACCTACACGCACCCGGCGTGAATTTAAGCCACCAGGTCCAGGATTTGAACCACGGTCGACTACATGGGATTCCAGTGACATAGCCATTATGCCATCTGCTGGTCTCCCTACTGTATTTTTCCATCCTACTGTATTTTTCAAGCCATCAAGCCTGGAACTTGAAACATGTAATCAGTCATGTGGGACCTAACTACCTTAACCACCACTCTCCCTAGCTGGCCTTCTCGTTTAAATTCTTGATTTAAACTCATATGTTCTGAATAGAAGTTTTTGGTTACATTAAGTTGTATATACAAGACAACTTTATTAGTTATAAATATTCATATCCCAGGACATGAAGCACAAAAGAGGTCAATAAGAAATAATATTTGCTATTAGAATTACAGTTTGAAAATCTGGAGCCAACATTAATCTCTTTTTCCCATATCTTCCATAACAGTGACTGCTTCTGCTAATCACAACTGTACAAACAATCTCAATATGTTATGACCTTACCCTTTGCATTTCTGTTGATACTGTTCTTTTCTTTGTAATATTAAGCCTTTTGAAAGAAAAGATTATGTGCTTAATTTTCATGATCTATGCTTCCCATTTATTTCCTAAAATTTGCAGATATTACCTAAAGAAATATTTAAACTTAGGTCAGTTACGTATAATGTTAAAATTTATTTCACAGCCTTTGGCAATTATTATTGGGGATCTTTTCTTGGCAACTTAGTGTGTGATTATAAAATATTAAACAAATGTCTATGTAGTTATAAAATCAGTTATTTTCTTAATAAATATCTATATATTTTATTCATATTTTTTCTAAAAGATACCATCTTTAACTGTTGTATGCAATGGAAATAGCTAAATTTGCCTATTACATCATTATTGTAACAAACTGCTATCAAGCTATTAATTATGGCTGCTTTAACTTTGTCAGCCATAGTTCCAAGATTGCTTCCCAGGCTTTAACAAGTACTTAAATATGAGTTCCTGATGGCCCATAGAAAAGAGTGCTGCTGCTTTGTTAATCAATCAGAAAGGATCCAAATCAATCTTCAGAATATTTTATACCAGGCCAATAAGTTTTATAAAAAAGAGGTAGGAGTTGTATGAAAAAGCCACCTCCGGTGGCCTTGATTGGTGGAATTTTATGACTAACTTAACATCTGATCTCAATTTTCCTGATTAAGCCCTTTACTCTGTCCCATAGCCTGCTTTTTTTCTTTCTTCCTGCCTTCAGGCCTTGTCTTTCACTCCCCAAATTCTCTATATTCTATGAAAAAATGTTGCGTAGAGTAATATATAAAAACTAAAATTTTTCTGTAACCACTTCAGTTATTAATGACTATTTTCTCATCCCACAAGAAGCCATCTGAGGGCTAGCTCTGTCATGCAGTGGTTAAGCACTAAATGGAGGAACCCAGATGCCACATGGGTAACAAGATTTAAATCTCAATGCCGTCTTGGGCAGAGTTTAGAGAGATGTAAGGCTTCAGGTTAATGTCTTCTTCTTTACATTGATTAATCTTTGATACATGTACTCAATCAGAAATCTAAATAAAGATGGAGGAACCCAGATGCCACATGGGTAACAAGATTTAAATCTCAGTGCCATCTTGGGCAGTTTAGAGAGATGTAAGGCAGGTTAATGTCTTCTTTACTTCTTTACATTGATTAGTCTTTGATACATGTACTCAATCAGAAATCTAAATAAAGATATTTAAAAAAAAAAGAGTAAGCCCAGGATTTTGACAGAAAGGAAGAACAGAGGAAAATAGAGTGATTGAGGCATGACCAGGTCAAACTGGGGTGGGGCACTTTCTCTCTCTCTGGCAGGAACATGGCAGGCCCTCTGACATAAAAATAAATAGCCCTCTCACTTCCAGTATTGGGTACAAATAAAGTAAATAGAGATATCAACTAACATATGCAAATAACTAATTTGTATTTTTGGGTAAAGTATAAAATTTGTCTTTAATACAAAAAATACAATAAAAACATTAACAAGCATAGCAGCGTACATGAAACCATATATTTCATAAAACGTTTAAATGGGGTGATAAATAATTTTATCTTGATTTGATGGGTTATAAAGGGCATTCTAACACTCACTTATAACTTAGATAAAATTTTTAAAACGCAAAAGAATATTAGATCCTAAACTAAATATATAGCATATGAGACTCTGAAAAATATCTGCATTTCTAAGAGTACAGTTAAAAATTCTATCATTGTAAATCAACAGAAAAAACTGATCTTTTCTGCAATAAATAGAATTCAAATTCTCTGTCACCAAACCCTCAAGGTGCCTATGAACTTAGAGCTTAATGAGAAAAACCAGACTATCAAAAATTCAGAATCAATGGCATTTAGTGAGTAATATGGTATTAACTCAGGTAATATTTACTAAATTATTGAGCATCTCATCTGTATCAGTTATTGGACTTGACAATACTTCCCAAGATAGACACGATTCCTGCATTCATAAGACTTAACATTTTGACAAGAATGATGAAGTATAAATTACACAAAGTATCCATGTGATAATAAAGGAAGAGGGTTATGTTGCATAAAAGTTCAAAAATTATTATTTTATAAAACTTTAATAAACCATACAAAACACTATCAAGGCTCATCATTATTAAAGAGGAGGAACTGTGTACCTAAGATCACCTTCAGCTTTCAATGTCTCCCCCTCAATCTAGCTTCATTTCCATATTAATTACTTTCAAGAAATCTGCCAATAATCAAATACACACATTTTACCTATTATCAAGTGAATAGGAATATGCTTGTTGAGCCCTAACTACTCTCTTTCCTCTTTCATAGCCATGTTGTCTAATAGGAAGAGTTCTTGAATGTCTAAAAGTAAGAATCATGGCTATTGCTTACTTAATCACAGATACAAAAGAAGTCATTCTATGAAACCACTTTGAACTTAATCCATTATTACAGCTTTGAGTTTTTAAGAAACTTAGTGCCCACAGAAATGTTTATATTTCTTAGATCAAGAAAGACCCAGTCAAAACAGGTTTGAGTTTGTCAGGCTTAATATAAGATCCTGTTCTTTACAGTTGAAAAGTATCAGCTTGAAAGCAAAAAGAAAATTGTCTTTACCAGACAATGCAGTAATTTAAAACTGAAAGGGTTAGTATAGAATAATTGAAATGGACTTTCATAAATTTCAAAGGAACACCAAGAGGAAAGCTTTGTTTGCATATAATATTAGAAATGAAAAGATCACTAGGGAACATTGAATCCAATTGCCTCGCTTTGGATAAAAGAGGAGGCTACTTAAGTTCTTTAGGGTCACTGCACTGTTAAATAGCTTCCTGGGATTAAAAAGATTTCTTGTGATTCTAGTAGCATGTTCTTAGCAATACAAAATGAGTACTTCCCAGTGGGGCATATGCTGTTCCCTTAACCTGAGACTTTCTCATTAAAATATTTCAATTTTCACTCAGAACTCAAAAATATGTTAAAAGCATAAAGCTGTTATTAATTACCATTGGTAAGCTAATTATACTGTCAGATAACAGTGCATAAGGTTTTATTATCATAATGAAATTTCATACTTTATTGTAGAAACATCAATATATCAGACATAATGCTAAGTCTTAGAATGAGAGAAAGAATTGAATGAATGTAATTAACAAATCTTAAGGAAGAGAAAGACACTAAGAAAGGAGACTGACTGGCTTGCTATGGAAGTATGGACCATTAGACGTGAGACATCGTCATCCATACTTTCATGCACATAACCACGTAACTGAGCACTGGATTTGTGTCTGGAACTGCCTTAAATGCAGAACACCTAAATGACGGATGCAGTGAAGTTTTTAATGACCAGGTCTTAGAAAGATGGAGATTAAAAACAAAGATTGTATTTTAAAAAAAAAAATGAACACATAACTATACAGTCAGAGACAATTACTCAAGTTATTATAGGAGCATGTATGTTGAGTGGAAATAAGGAATGCTTTCTCAGAAAATTACGCAAATACTGAGCTTTACATAGAGTTTTAGGGTGCTGGTTAAGGAAAGGAAACTTCAGTGAGGATGGGCAACAACAAACAGTAAAAGAAAGTATGCACATTAAGTGTCAATTAAAAATGATAATAAAAAGAAATCAGAGGGGTTTGATGTTATTATAAGACTCTCCTCACAAGATTCCAGATACCTTGGAGAGGTTGGCTAGAACTCAGTAATGTCCTTGCATTTGATAAGGGACTATGCCTCTAGAACCTCTAGAACCAAATGGTTATTCAAAACTGTTGGCAATGATGCAGTTACAATCAGAAGGATATCAACTATTTGTTAGATAAACAGAAAATAATAATTTACTTGAAAGCAACGAACTGCAAAGATGATCTGGCAAACCAAATTAAAGCTCACCTTAGTATGATAAAAGAAGTCATTCTATGTCAGGAATTTTTTGAAATATATAAAGAAAATGCTATCTAAACATATTTATATAAATTTAACATGTAACTACAAATCACTTAGATTTTTTTAAAAAGAGTGACTAAGACATATATTTTATATATATATATACACACACATAATGTGTATATATATATATATAATATATATGACATTTCTCTTTAAATATACTGGGCTGTTGGAAAAGTCATGACACTTTTTGCATAGAAAAAAAATGTCATGACTTTTCTGACAGCACAATATATTCTCTGTCTTCAATAATAATTCAAAGGTTTTACTGAATGGCCATTTAAAATTTTATTTTTGTCCACAAATTTCACTTACAAAATCTGTTACAAGCCAAAATAGGGTTTGTTGAATGCACAGTTTGATATTCTACTTTTCTTAAGAATACCTAGTTTTCATTTATAAATGTTCTAGGTACTTAAAATTTGCTTCATGGATTTTTCAAATTGATACGTGGTCTCACATTAGTGATATACAAATGCTTTTTCACAATCTCACATTTGTTTAGCTCAAATATAAGTGGAATTTCACAGAATTTCAAGAAGCACTAACTCACTATTTGAATTCGATCATGAGATTGCTAGTAGTTTTCCAAAGAATAAGGCAGAGTGCCAGCTGTTTTATTTTACATGATTCCCTGCATTGTAAATCTTTCTTGAGTGTGGGGGAAATGGCAGACAGGGAAGAGAATAAGGATTACAAACTGTAAGAAAAGTAAGCTTACCCTGGAATGGATTACAAGGAAACATCTTTGATACCATCTCTTTCTTTCTAACTTTCAACCTATTGCCTTCTGTGAGAGCAGGATCATCAATCATTTGAGCAGGTTATGTTGTGTATTTTTCCCTGTTCTCTTAACATTTATAGGTTGTATAAGAGATAAATCACCTGTCTTCATGAAATTTATAAATTGGTAATGGTGTTTCTAAAAAGGTTAACACAATTGTGTTAGTTAAAATACATTTAGGAACATTTACGTTTGGGAATGATGCCATGTATCAGGAGATAAATTTACATTCCTTGGAGTGTGTGTATTGAAAAAAACAATATCGGCACACAAAAACATGCATATATTTGTGTGTGTGTGTGTGTGTGTGTGTGTGTGTGTGAGAGAGAGAGAGAGAGAGAGAGAGATTTCATATAAATATCTAGTCAACTCTTTCTCTTCTTTAAACTAGGTCAACATAGAGTACACTAAAGTGGACCTTATGTCACATAAAAAAATCTTCAAAAATTTTATCTGAAGAGAGTGGTTGGTAGGAGCTTAAAGTAAAATGCACCTAATAATGATGGTATCCCTGTCCTGTTATCAGTTACCCTTATATAGAATTCAGTAATATATCTCTTTACTTTGAGGAATTATGTTTTGTCCATTTGATTCTATTTGATCTTGAGGGTTTTCCCCTTGCAATGACATTCTAGGAGAAATTTCAGATACATCATGTCAAATTATGGTTCTCCCAAATGCATGTAATTTCAGAGGTTATATATAGACTAATTTTTATTTTTTAGATTAATCATTTTACAAAGAGGGTTTTTTCCCCTCAGAAAAATTCTTATAAATGAAACTATCCATGCCAGGTATAATAACTACTAAGAGAAAACTAAAAACTAAACACTTATCAATTAAACACATCTATGTTCTATCACCTAGTTATTAGAAATAGCTAATAAATACATGTGTTCTTTAACTAGTCACTAGAAATAACACAGACCCTGTTAAATAATTCAAGCAATTACAGACTTTGACCTATAACTTAATTTTAAATATGTTAAAGTGTGAATTTAAGACACTTTTTTTATTAAATATGTGCCATCATTCATTTATAGTTAATACTTATGAATCATTTCTTTACACTAAATACTTGGACGTATAAATTTATATGTGTATCTATATATAAAGTATGTATGTCTGGGGGTCTACAAATAGTTCATGAAAAATTATGCACAGATTTCAAAATAATTTGCAACAAAATAAAATTTATTTTTCCATAAACTTTTTAAAGTTCCCTTGTATGTATGTATATACAGATATATTCCATTTCATATTAAAATGATGTTACTAATTCAATATTGCCATATCACATGTTTTGAGTTTTTTTTCTCAGTAGGATGATACAGTTGTACGTAACTAGTCCTCTATGATGTTTCTCTTCTGAGTCTGTTTTGACTATGAGACAATTATGTTCTCTTATACCCTGACTCTCAGTTTCACTTATGAACAACTTGCAAGAGAAAATAGGCAGTAGGCTATATTTAATGAGGTATCTTAGGTATAACAAAATATGTCTTATGGGTTTTAAAAGGATAAAATAGTAAGTAAAGTTCATGAAAACATCATGTTTAACATTTTCACTGGCATATATCACTAGAATTTTCTTTGAAAGCATCCTTTTCAAAGATGTCTAATACATTTCATAAATTACGCTGGCTTTTGGTGGAATTAATGACACACTACCTAAATTTCTTTGTTGTCATAAATGTAAGCAAAACTAGATCACCATATAGCCCCGTATTTGTTCATGGTTATTACATCCAACTTTAAACCTCGCATTTATTCTTTGTGTATAATTGTTGAGACATCTGAGAAAAAAACCCTGCTGGATCAAATTTACCATATTTACTGTTTTCTGTGAGTTATCAAGAGACAGTCAGCTGGCTGTAAGACTTAGCTTAGAGGCTGGTTTTGCAAAGTTGCTTCAGTTGGGCCCTTCACATATACAAAGAAATACACAAACTAAATAATTCATAATTTGAAGTTCCAAGTTGCAGTGAACACTAGTGTGCTTACATTGTGTGTGTGTGTGTCATGGTGGGACTACTTATTCATCTGTGTGTCTTCTTTGTCCTCAGACTAGTTTACCACCACCGAGCTGATAAAATGTGTCTGAGTGCGGTTTTTTAAAACCAAGAAATGGAACTAGCTACTCCAACACTATTGTACAGAAGTTCAGTAAACGGTCACTTACGTTCAGAAAGGACTTGGCAGAGCAACGACGTTCCTCAAGCCACGCCGTCTGGAAGCAAACTGGACTTTGGAAAGCAAACTTAGGGAGCTGCAGCTGGGTTGAGAGCATGTTTGTCCCCTGGCTCCGGGGGTCACTAATCTATCCTGACTGTACTCAGCTGGGTTGATGAGGGAACATTATGGAGGCAGACTCAGCCGGAGCAGGGGTAATGGAGGGCCTCAAGATGTCCTTAATCTTTCCGGAATTAGCCTAGTCAGCCACACACCTACAAATGCGGCAACCGTTCCATTTTGACACGAATAAACCACGATTAGCGAAGGAAGAGCAAAGCAAGCCACTTTCTATGTTATTCACTCCAATGACTAATTAATAAACTCAGGATAACAAAGAGAAACTGTCATGAGAGAGTGATCGTACATGAATGTAATTTCTAATGATGATCCTATCCCATACGTTGGAAAAATATTTAAAGTTCCCCAGGGAAAAATACAGAAACTTGCCTGTAAAACTAGAGATCGTCTCTTTCTCTCCTCTTGTCTTGGACCACTGTGTTTTTCTCATGGAGTGGACTCACCGTTCCAGGCGTTCATTTTTTAGACCAAGGATACTGTCACTCCAACCTATAGTCTACATATTCCAGGCAACTGCCTTTTCCTTCTTCCCTCTTATCCAATAAAGTAAATTCATTTTCCATCATTTTTTAAAGGTTTTATTAATTAATTAATTTATGTAGTTACTCCATGGGGTGGGGTAATACTTGACATGGTGTGGAGAAAATGGAGTCAGATGGTTCAGTCTGACTCCCTCACTCCCTGACTTACTGTGTTTGAAGGGCACAGCAGACACGCTAAGTAAGAGTCCACACTGAGCATGCGCCACCTTGTGTAACAATGACCAAGGCCATGGCACGGTGCAACTTTTGCCTCAGACTCACATAAAAAGGGCTACAGGTAACGGGGCCTGATCCCCTGTCTGGAAAATAAGTGTTATATCCTCCATGCCTCAAGCCTCATGTTTTCCTTCAACTCCCAGCTCTCCTCTACCTACCAACCCAGAGGAGAAACCTCACAAAACACAGGTTTCAGCGCACTGAAATCTGTCCCCAAGCTTTCCAGCCAATCAGGATCACAGGCAGCCTGGCATGTCCAGAACATTCATATCAACCTGGGAACAAAACCCAGTATCAGCCCTCTATTACCTGTGCCATGGCTGTGTGTACTTCCTACTCTTTTTTTTTTTCCCCTAAGATTTTGTCATAGGACCTCTGCCCTCCAAGGAGAGAGACAGAGAGACACAGTGAGGAAAAGTAAGAAATCTCCCTCCACTTCCCCGGGGTGAATAGCCACACTAAAAACCCTTCTCCAGTCTTGCTCTTCCCCCTCTTCACAGGGTAATTTTCTTATTTCTTGGCAATCTATGCCACAGCTGTTTCTGCTTTAAAATGGAAGCTCCAGCTCTTAATTTAAACCTCGCGAGGCCTCGGGGGTGGGGGGGAAAGTGTAGGGATTTTTCTCCGTAACACAATTAAAAAGAGTTCCATAAACATGAAAATCATTGTCAGAAAATAAAGATGAGAAGCAATACTTAACAGGTTGGATGAAACAATTTTTAGTTTAGTATTTAATTGAGTAAAAACTAGTGAAGGAATGCTATCCAAGAACATTCATACAGATATATTTCTAATTAATCCTCACATCTGACATTATATTGCAAACCATACCCATTCAGATATTACTTTAATACACTGAATTACTACACAAATCTGATCACAGCTCTCATTTTATATGTTTAGAAAATCCTCACCTACCATAACCAATCTTTTACAGTCATTGGTGTGGAACAGGGTGAAATGAAAACATCTCACAAATACAATTAGGTCAAGCCAACATCTGTTATGTGAAAGATCTTTTTGTAGGTGCAGATGGAGAGTTGATATTAATTAAGACATAACCTCTGTCCTAAAGAAGATCAAGTCTAGCAGTGGAGACTGAAATATGCATGATTATCTGAAATGTACACAGAGAACCAAGTATATGAATATGCAGACAGGGAGCTCAGTGAGTTAAAAAATAATAATGGTAGTGACACTTGATCTGGGTCTCAATATCTGATCAGTATTTCAACAGATAGAGATGGAAAGCAAATTCTAAAATTTATAAAAGTAATGAGTAAAACCAAAGAATGAAGGTATGCAAAATGTTAGAGGATATAAGAAAATGTCTGGTAAAAAATAAACTGCAGCAAATGGGATTCAAGCTAAATTGTGCCCAGACCTGGAAAACCCCTCATAGGGATGCCATTCCATTGACTGAAATGATTGCTGAGTGGGGCTTTATACATGTGTGTTTTCATCTCATTTTGCTTGAGGTTTTCTACAGAGAAGAAAATCAAAAAAAGACTGAATAAACTTTTGCACATGTCTTTTTTTTTTTCATTCAAAATGCCAAAGCTTGCATGGTGATTAACATGGCTGGATCCCATATAACTGACTGAGTGGTTTGAGCCCAATCCCAGCAGCTTGAAAAACATGCTAGACTCATGTGTATGTGTGTCCAAAATCTCCACAGGAGGAAGAAGTGAGAAAGAAATGAAGTGTGACCATTCCCCATGGGGAATACTGTCACACTTTTCTTCTTACTTCCTCTCCCTAGTGAGTAAATATCGTATGTATAATACACACATTTTCTTTATATAAATGATCCCAATATATACATTATTCTGGACTTTGAAATTCTTAGTAACTTAATGCTATTTCATTGCTCACTTTTCTGGTATTACAAAATATGCCACAATAAAACATTTCTTTTGTATGTCTTTTAATTCACAAATACACAATTTAGCTTAGTATTTAAATATTTATTACACATGAACTCTTCAGATTTTAATCAAGAATATTAGAATTTAGTCATCAAATGATTTTTCTTTTTTTATTGACACAGTAATTAAAAACATATATAGAGTACAGTATGATTTTTCCATCCATATCTAATGATAAAATCAGAGAAATTAGCATGCCATTGCCTAGAAAACTTACTGTTACTTCGTATTGAAATATTCAGAATCATTTCTTCCACTATCTTAAAGTGTACAATAAATTATGAACCATACCCACTCTACTATGCTCTTTAAAAATTAAAAAAAAAGTTTCTTGTATCTTTCTTTTCATGATATATATATATATATATATATATATATATATATATGTATATGTATATATATATATCTTCTCTGGTTGACTCTGCTCAAATTTTTCTGCTACAGCTAAATAATATTTAAAACATAGTATTTGTCCTCTCATAAAATTCTCCATGTTTACAAATAATAACCATTAAACAGATAGACCTTTGTATATATTTATATATATCCAGCTTTACATACCCTTACAAATACTTGATCATTGTTTCATGGAAGTAGGCTGTATTAAACACAATTCATCATTTTTTTTGAGAGGTTTTTGCTATAGGATGCATGCACTCGCCAGAAAAACAGAGACAGTGAGACAGAAAGTGAGAAATCACCCCCCAGGGGGGATGGCGATGCCACAATTTATTCTCCTCCATTCTCCTCTCAGGATCTGGGGCATGCATGCACATGGGCCTGGCGTGAGTTTAAGCTGCTGGGTCCAGGACTTGAACCGTAGTCAATTACGTGGGAGTTCAGCAACATAGCCATTATGCCAACTGCTGGTCCTCAGAAATAACATAATTATTAACCACTTGCTATTTGCCTATAACTCTTCTAGACATTTAATGAACAAATGTGAACAAAATTAAGATCTCTGACCCTCACATGAATGTGTTGTATATATATTTTTTTTCATACTACACATCTGTTAATTTTATGCATGTGTATTATAAATCTATAACACATATTGCATCATATATACATGTAAATATATTATACATATATCTATATATACATTAATATCCTTAATATATTTCAGTATATATGTTAGTATTCATATACATATATACAGATGAGTTTTTTACACTATAGAAAAATAGTGAAATACATATTTCCTGTAACTTATTTTTCATGTAACATTTTTTTTTTTGAGAGATTTTTGCCATAGGGCACATGCGCTCGCCAGAGAGACAGAGAGAGACAGAGAGATAGAAAGCAAGAAATCACCCCCCAGGGGGTATGGCCACGCCGCAATCCCTTCTCCTCCATTCTCCTCTTGGGATCTTGGGCACGCACACACACACACCCGGCGTGAGTTTTAAGCCACCGGGTCTGGGACACTGGTCGACTACGTGGGAGTCCAGCAACATAGCCATTACGCTAACTGCTGGTCCCAAGATGCTGGACAATCCCACACGGCCAACTGTGGTTCAAGTCCTGGACCTGGTGGCTTGCTTTCTCACTTTCCCTCTCTCTCTCTCTCTGTGTCTCCCTCTGGTCAAACTAAAATGAATAAATGAATAAATAAAATTAAATAAATAATTCTTTTAAAAATACTGCAATAAATCCTGAGATGGATACTGAACTTCAGCTCTGTAATATCGATTTTCATGACCAAAAATGAAGATTTTCTGCTGACACTTCTTACTCCAGATTCATTCTAGTAGTAGGGTACCTCTGCCACTTTCTCTCCATTTCTCTCTGTCTCTCTCAGTCTTGCTGTGTCTCTCTGTGACTTTTAATATATTTTTAAATTTTTTTTTTAAAGTAAACTATTCTCTGGGCTCTCAAGATCCTGCTTTATTGTGGTAATTGGTGCCTTTCCACATTCCAATTAGAAAAGGCACAAAACCAGGCCAGGTTTATCCTGAGATCGACACTGAACTTTAGCTCTGAAATATTGACTTTTGCAGCACGCATGCATGCTGCAGTTTTCATTTTGTGCTTTTTTAAAAATTAAAATCTAACTTTATTATTATCTTTCTAAATTTTTTCTCCTTTTTAATTTTTGTTTCTTCTTTCCACTTCTCTAATTGTTTATCTTTATTCATTGGCTGCTCAGTCTCTACACATTAAGTTTCTAAACATGTCCAAGTGAACAGCTTCCAAACATCTGATTATGATTATATTCCTCTATTCCCACTGAATATGACACTCAAAGAGGGAAAATGGGAAGGGAGATTGCAGATCACCTCCTTCAGGATGCTTCTGAACGCTCAGATTGAACTTCAAGAATTAGAAAGAAATACACCACCCATCAGCTGACTAGAAATCACCACATGGTCACAAGAAATATGGGAAAGCAAGAAAATTCTTCTACTCCTAGGGAAAATAATAAATCCTCTTTTCTTCTTTTTTTTTTTGGAGAGATTTTTGCTACAGGGTGCATTCGCTTGCCAGACAGAGAGACAGAAAGTGAGAAATCACCCCCCGGGGGGATGGCCACACCGCAATCCCTTCTCCTCCATTCTCCTCTCAGGATTTTGGGCACGCACACACATGCACCCGGCATGAGTTTTAAGCCACCAGGTCTGGGACTCGAACTGCGGTCGACTACATGGGGGTCTAGCGACATAGCCATTACGCTAACTGTTGGTCCCAATAGTAACTCCTCTTTATCCTCAGATAGTACAATGAAAATCATGGAAATGTCTGATAAAGAATTTAGAATATTCATAATGACAAAGCTAACAGAGATGGAAGAGAAGAGAGACAATGAACTGCAGAAGAGGCAGGAGAAAGGAGCTGATGAGTTCCAAGAGGTGAGGAAATGCTTGTAAGATCTATAAGAGGAAATATACACTATAAAAAAGAATCAAACAAACCTGTTAGAGATAAAGGTTATAATTCAGAAAGTCAAAACCTCCCTTGAAAGTATTAAAAGCAGACTAGATCATATAGAAAATCGAATCTCAGATGTAGAAGATAGAATCACTGTCCTATAAAAATCTACCATGAAGACTGAGAAAAATTGCCCAATAAAATGAGAATAATACACAAGAAACACTAGATACCATCAAACATCCAAACATCTGTATAATTGGTATCCCAGAAGGTGAAGAGACTCATAAGGACATTGGTAATCTATTCCATGAAATCCTGGAAGAAAACTTTCCAAACCTAGAGAGGCATTCAAAGATCTAGACCCAAGAAACACAAAGGATCCCCAATAGAATTAACACAAGAAGATCTTCTCTAAAACAGATTATAGACAGATTGACCAAAACCACAGACAAAGACATTAAGATTGGCAAGAGAGAAACGTCAAGTTACCTACAAAGGATCTCCCATCAGGCTAATAGTAGACCTCTCAGAAACAATGCAAGCAAGGAAAGATGGGAAAATATATTCAAACTGTTAAGTGAAAAGCAATTTCAACCAAGGATACTGTACCCAGCAAGATTATCCTTCATATGGGAAGAAAAGACAAGAACATTCTCAAATACACAAAACCTGAAAGAATTTACCAACACCAGACCAGATCTCCAAGAAGTTTTCAAGGAAGTGCTGTATCAGGAAAATTAAATACAGATACAGAGAAGTGTGAGTTCAAAAACTAAGAAAATGGCCAACTTCATCATAGGGACAAGTCTGAAGTTGAATATCATATCCCAGAATTTAATCAGGTAGATCAAACAACAACAGAAGATTAAATGCATGAGACTGAACTGATGAAATAGAATTTTATGACTTTTTACTAAAACATTGCTGATTTTCTTTTAGGCTTCGTTTTCCAGTTTTAAGGATTTCTGTCCTGTATTGAGCTGCCCATAGGTTCATGTACCTACTATTTGAATAGAATAGTAACTTGTTTCCTGGCTTTAAGTTTTAAGCATATTTTCTTAGCATTTCTTTGATTTTTACAGCTAAAACTGCTTTTCTTGAAATTAAAAACTATATTTAAAAATGCCTATTTAATGACCATAGTAGGCTATGGAGCATCAGCCCGGTGCTACTTTATAGTATATTCATTCTACTTAGAGTTTCACACCTAAAGTCAGACATGTATTCACAGATGCATATACACCAGCTGAACTTGCTATTGAAAGTAGTTTGATTATTTAAGAAATGTTGTGAATCAATAAAATGTTGGGGGGAAAAAAGAATGGAAAACAGCAGTAGACACCTGAGATAGTGTGGGAGGAGGTTGGGAAATGGCAGACTGTGAGAAATAGGGGTAATATATATATATATAAAACTAGAAATGGAAAATTATGGACGATAACATGTATGATTAAGTCACCATGCAGTATATTCTGGATAGGAAATCACATTTTGTACGCTGTGATGATGCTCAGGGAATGAATGTAAGTTAATTTAAAAAAAAGTTTCAGAAGAAAAAAAACACTGCAATAAGCATAGTGATTAATACATAATTTTGTTTACACATGCACATCTTCTTCATTTTTTTCAGAATTATTTTATTTACCATTATTTATTGTTATTATTATTTTCCAATTTGACCAGAAAGAGACAGAGAGAAAGAGAGAGGGAAGGTAAGAAAGCAAGCCACCAGGTCCAAGACTTGAACAACAGTCAGCCATGTGGGAGTCCAGAGCCTTTAACCACCTTGTCACCTGCCGGCCCCCACATTCTTCTTCTTAAAAGAATTTAATAATTGTATCATTGATAAAAAAAATTCTGATATGATTTTGATTAAAATTGTACTGGGACAATTTGAGACATTTTCAAAATTTTGATTATTTTCTTTCAGCCAAACTCTGTCTCTCTATGTGTGTGTGTTGTGTGTGTGTGTGTGTGTGTGTACACGAATGTCTTGCTTTACATTTATAGTAAAGTTTATAAATAATATTTACTTCTTCATACTATTTGCTAAATTTAAAGATATTTCACAAGTTTTTGCATATGTATATTGATGTAAATAAACTAATCAATGTCAGTTAATTTTCTAAGTTACTACTGCTTATGTATCAGACGTTATGTGTTAATTATAACCATATTAATGCTTAATGCTATGTAACAAACAACCCCCCAAAATTCGCAGCATAAGATGAGCATTGATTTAGCTTATTGATCAGAGCACTTGGAGAAAAGCTTCTTCTGGAAAGAGCAGGTTATGCCCCAGCACTTCTCATTTTAATGGCAAAAGTGAAAAAGAACACAAAGAATGCTTAGGTGGTGTTCAGAAATGCCACCTAAGCCTTCTACCTTGGTGTGTGGTCTCGTGTAAGTCATACAGTGGAAACTAAAGGATGAGAAAAGATAACTAATTTCTCTAATGAAGAAACAGCGAGATTATATGGATAAGATTGTAGGTGTCCTGTGTCTTCGGGAGAAGTTAATATATTCTACTGCAGTTGGTCTTGTTTCCAAATATTCACTACCTCCTTGGTAATGATAAAAACAAGTAACTTTAGACCTTTAGCCAATGCAAAAGTCTCATAAATTGAATGCAAAAAAGACCAAAGTAGAATGTTAGAAACAGTTGTAAATAAATCTGTATATATTTATATGAATATGCATCCTGATATACTAACAGATATATTGAAATACATCATTTCTCAATTCCTTTTCATGATCAATTTATATATCATCATATAACTCTACTTTATTGCTTTTTGATATTATATAAAATATAGTTCCAAGTGTTTTCTGGTTAAGAATACAGTGTTTTTATTAAGTGAATGTCTTTCCTTATATTTTTATATCATTCATATATATATATATATAAACATTTAAGTGAATATATAGTTAAATATCCCCCTTGGGGTGATTTCTTATTTTCCCTCTCTCTTCAGCAAATACACATCCTAAGGCAAAAACAAAACAAAACAAAAATAAAGTTGGCATTAGTTTATAGTGATGCCATTAGAAATAAGCAATTCCAAAAACATTAATTGAACTTTTTAAAGCAGTTTATAATAGAAAAAAATTAAAAAAAATAAAAGTAAGCAATTCATCTACCCATCTGCACTACAATGTAAAATTGACAGAATAAAAAATTAAATCAACTAGAGGTACAAACATCAACATTGTTGAATTACAAATACATAAACATAAATTAAAAGAAAATTGAGTTGTCCAGGGATACATGAAGTATATTTATATATAAAGATCAAAAGCATATAAAAATTTAACAAAATATTTAGGAACCAATTTTACCATGAAAACAAATTATGAATATTAAATTTTAAAGAGTGGTTAGCATTTGGAAAGAAAGAAATAAAAATATCTTCTGAAAAGCTATTCAGGGGTATTAAAGGGGATGCTTTGTTTCTTAATATGGTTAGAGAGTATATGGGATTTGCTTTTGTAAATATACCTTCATGGTTATTTCTTTCTCTCTCTCTCTCTCCATATATATATTATATATATTATATATATATAATATATATAATATATATAAATTTTATTTATATATAATAAATAAAATCTTTCTCTCTATATATATTTATATATATTATATATATAAATTTTATTTATACATAAATAAATTTATATATATCTAAAATTTGTGTTATACATATATTTAAATTTTAATTATATAATTTTATTTTTATATATTATATATTTTTTATTTATATATATTAAAATTTTACATATATATAAATAAATAAAATGTGTGCTATCTCAAGGTAAAGAGGGGCAAATGGGAGATAACAGTAGATAAAATTATCTTGGGACCTGTGTGCTGTGTGCTATTTGAAATACTGAATCTATCTGTTGCTTGTATACTCAGTAGCTGCTAAACTGTGGAGCTTGCTTTATACATATATTGCCTCACTGCCTTCTCTTCAACCTTAATGTCTCTTCTCAATATTTCAATTTTAATTGACTGTAGTCCTCTTGTTAGTTAAGAAAATGGAAAAGGTTCAAGTTTATTAAGTCAGTATACTTAATTTAATGATCAATTTAAAATCACTTTTTAACCTGACAATGGGGCTACATATTTCATTCGAGTTAGATGCATATCTTGATGAGGCTTTTATTTAAAGAGAACTCTATAACTTGCCACTTAAAGAAAATTCATTATGAGTAGCTGAGGTTGTTTGGTTATAATGCAGAGCTTTATTATGTAATAACATAAATAAAAAATCCAGTTACCTTAAATGACTTGACTCTGAACTTCACCTCTAAAACGAAACACAATACAATAAAATATTGAGTGTAGCTTTTTACCAAAGCCATTTGGTGAGTACCTACCTGGAAAGTTGCCTCTGTGGACTGGTCAGAGTGAGTAAACACAGCTATATAGTTCTTCATCCAACAACATCCTAAGTGAAAATAATATGCAAACTGAAAACTAAAAGCATGAGTGAATTAGTTAAGATATCACTGTGAATAATGAGGTTGGGACTACAAGTTTGTATTACTTTCTTTTTTCTTAAAGAATTATTTGTTGGGAACCAGCAGTTAGCGTAATGGCTATGTCGCTGGACTCCCACGTAGTCGACCGTGGTTCGCGTCCCGGACCCGGTGACTTAAAAACTCACGCCGGGCGCGTGTGCGTGCGTGCCCAAGATCTCGAGAGGAGAATGGAGGAGAAGGGATTGCGGCGTGACCATCCCCCCTGGGGGGTGCTTTCTCGCTTTCTGTCTCTAATGTCTCTCTCTGTCTGTCTGGCGAGCACACGCGCCCTATAGCGAAAAACCTCAAAAAATAAAAAGAAAAAGAATTATTTGTTCAAGTTATAAAATTTATTTATTATTCTTCTTCAATTTGACCAGAGAGAGAAAGAGAGACAAGGAGAGTGAGAAAGCAAGCTGTCAAGTCCAGGACTTGAACCGTAGTTGGCAATGTGACAGTCCAGAACCTTAACCACCGTGCCACATGCTGGGCCCCCTAAGTTTGTATTTCTTAACCAGAAATAGTTCTCTCTGATGAGTTTGTATAAAGTTTATTTTTATCCACTTAAATAAAATGCATTTTATTCATTTATATTTTCCCCCTTATCCTAGTTTCATGTAGAAAAATTTATTGTTGCAAATTTATATTTGCAAGAAAATTGATTTTAAAAAGACTGAAGAAATAATCAAGGCAACACTTTTCTCCTCTATGATCACCTTGCAATGAAGGCAAAGCATTTTCAAAATGTAAGTTCCTGTTCAAATAATGAAAAGTCAAATTTTATTCCTTCAAATTATTGAGTTATTAGTGCTTATCTGTGCTAAGTACAGAGTGTTGATCTTGGAAGTTGACACAATCACAAAAAATGCTAGGAATATAAAATCTTTTGATGAAAACCTACCAAATACAAATCATCATTGAACAATGGGTCTACTGGACATTCCTGTGTTTGCAATACAGTAATACAGTAAAGATTACTATAACTGTTAAAATAAAAATTTGATCATGAAGCCTTTCACATGTATTAATTAATTTTTCTCATTTATGGAAATACAGATTTGTGATATTTAGCTGAGCATAGTTTAACAATGTTACATTATTGGTAATTTTATCATTAAAAAAGAGGTTAAAATAATATGAATCAACATTAATCACTTGTATTTTGAATATAAACTTAAATAGACATAAATTTCTGTCTAATAGCAATGTACTTTGATTTGAGTGTTAAAATGTTCTGACAAGTTCAACTATATTCTGATATAAAGTCATTACTGGAACAGCTAAAAGTTAATAGGTTAAAAATAAAGACATCCAGAATCTGCATAGTTTCATTGGAGAAGTAATTAAATGAAAAAATGTTTAATATAATTTTTAAAAAAATATATACAATATGCCATTTGTAGTTACAATTAAAAAACATGAAAAGTGTTGCTCAACATTTTAAATGAGAATGTACTGAAGAAAATACAAATTATAAAAATGAGAGGATAGTCTTGGAATTTCCCAGAAGAGCTATCCCACAAAATAGATAATTTATCAAATCAAGATATTGACCCATCAAAAATGGTGCATCCAAAGCCAGCTTTTAAAAAAGCAGGGCTTGGAATTATTTCAATCATATTCAATATTTACATAAACATGGACCTTACATTTAACAGGAACATCTCTGCAAGCTGAGTCACTGATGAGAGTAATCAAAAACAAACCCAAAAAAGTAAATTTTGAAGTGAGGTTATGATGCCTCTGACTTTGTCCTTTTTTCAGAGAACTGCTATGACTATTCTTGGTCTTTCATGGTTCCATGTAAAATTTACAAATTTTTTTTCCCATGAAGAAAATTTCCTGTGAAGAATGCCATTGGACTTTTGATAGTGAATGCATCAACTCTGATCACTTGGATAGTTATCAACATTTTACCAAGATTGAGTCTTTCAATTTGTGAACAAGGAGTGTATTTCCATGTTTTTGTGCCTTCTTTAATTCCCATATGCAGAAATAGGCTCCCATCTCTCACTATATGCATATATCAAACTATTAAAGCTTATAACAGTATCCTGCAAGGTTGCAGAATCTTAGCTCATTAAAAAAAAAAAAAAAAGTTATATTTCTATATACTTGCAATTGGTTAAAACAAAGAATGACAACATTAATAGCTGCTGAAGCTATAGATCAACCCAGACTCACACTCACTGTTAATCGGTGTGTAAATTAGACACCATCACTTTAGCAAACTATTTGACAGTATCTATTAAAATGGGATATACATTTGACAATCAAGCAGTTTTACTCTGTGATGAATACCTGACAAATATTTAGAAATTACTTTTTTAAAGGATTTTTTCATAGATTGCATGCCCTTTCCAGAGACACAGAAAGAAAGAGTGAGAGGGAAAATGAAAACTCAACCCCTTAGAGAGGATGGCCAGACTGCAAGCCTTTCTCCTCCTTTCTCCTCCTGGGATTTTGATGACACACATACATGTGCTCAGTGTGAGTTTTAAGCAGCTAGGCCTGGGACTTGAACCATCATCCACCATGAGAGAGTCCAATGCTTTAAACACCATCACCTTCAGGTCCCTTAGACATTATGTAAAGAGACATGCGACCAACAGATGGCATAATGGTTATGACACTGGACTCCCACATGCCCAACCACAGTTTGAGACCCAGACCCGGCAGCTTGAATCTGATGCTGGGTGTTTGTGCATGTATGCCTAATATCCCATGAGAATAGTGGAGAAGAGATTATGGCATGCTCATCACCCCTGGTAAGAAGGGTGATTTCTCACTTTCTGTCTCTCTTTGTCTCTCTAGCGAACACATACACCCTATAGCAAAAATGTCTCTTAAAAAGAAATTACTTTAAGAGACTTTTTAAAAGGAGCAATTAAAACCAAAACGTGTCCTGGAACACTAATATGTGTATGTTTAACAACCCTCTTTTGCTAAAGTATGAGGAAAAGGAGAAGAGTACCCAGCATTTAGTGATTTGATTTAAATGAGAAACATGATCCACCTTTCTCTTTCCTCATCCTGTGTACTATTATTATAATATTTTATTACTACCTTACTCTAGACAAGGAAACAGAGGTTCGGTGACATGTAAGAGGACATGTTAAATTTTAAAAAATGATAAATAATCTACTATTAATATTATTTTCTCAATAAATACTTAGAGAGACTTTAAGAGTGTAGACATCTGAATGAATACCCTTTAGAGCTCTGTTCTACCAACTAGAATCACACAGGTCCCACTGAAAGTTTTGTGATATACACATTGTATAATCTACGTGCGTCGTGTTTTTAAAATGTTGAACTTATAATGTATTTTGTTATTTCTGTTGTTACCAAATCAATTATAAATATAATTTCCCATAAAATTAAGAAACAGTGAAATAAACTCTAAAATTATTTTTTAATTTTAACTTTATTTTTTATTATTATTTTTAATTTGCTATAGGGCTCATATGCTTACCAGAAAGGGACAGAGACAGAGAGAGAGGGAAAGTGAGGAAGCAAGGCACCAGACCCGGAACTCAAACTGTGGTTGGCCATGTGGGAGTCCAGTTCCTTAACCACCACATCACCTGCTGGCTCCAAACTCTAACATTCTAAAACCAAAGTTGCAACCATTTTTATATGATAATACAGGCACTGTGTTCAGAAATGGTCTTCATTATAAGGCATCTCGGCAGTGAATTGCAAAATGGCAACTGAACAAAAGTGTCTATCTAGAAAAGTCCAGGGGGAATATTAGGTTTCTTCAGGGATAAATGCATATTCACCTTGTTTTTTTTTTTTCTTAAAGGCAATAAATCTTATATAAGAGTGACTAAAAAAGATAGCATATATATTCTAGAAAGTTGTGTTTCTAGTTTTCACAAATGCATATTTCTAGGACTATCAGGTACATTTTATGAAGAAAGTATTAATTAAGATGGTTTACCATGGGACCAGCAGATGGTGTAATGATTATATCACTAGACTCCCTCATGGTCGACCATTGTTCAAGTCCAAGACCCAGTGGCTTGAAACATGCTGGCTACATGTGCGTGTGTGCCCAAAATCCCAAGAGAAGAATGGAGGAGAAGGGATGACCATCCCCCCAGGGGAGTGATTTCTTGCTTTCTGTTTCACTGTCTCTCCAGCAAGCACACATGCCCTATAGTAAAATTCAGTCTTAAGGAAGAAAAAAAAGAAAGAAAAAGAAAAGGTTTACCCTTTAGCTACCTGCAAATAAACTTTGAAAAGACTTTTTATTGCTCCATAAAACTTACCAAAATACAGATGAATACTGTGGAAATTGATTCATATATTCCAAAATAACAAGTATCACAGCTTTTAAATTTTTCTCTATATTGCTAAAAAGAACTAAAGAGCCATATCTATGGCCAAGTTGAATACATTAGATACAACCAAGATGTGTCTGATAGAGTCCCCTGATTCTTTTAATAAAATGTTGTTCTGTGCCAGATGTAACCTAAAATTCTGTTTTCCAGAACTCCTTACCTTTGCAAGCTTCTATTCATTGGTCTTCTCATTAATTCAGCTCTAATTTTAGTTTCACCAACAATTAAACACCTGTACTATAGAACTTTGTGCTGATCCATTGTGAAAATTTCCAGATTAGCCACATACCTCTCATTAAAGTTAATGGTGCTACATGCTAATTGCCCAAGTGCCGGGATGAAAATTGCCCCATGATGTTTAATAACCCTTAAAATTCCCAGCTTCTTACCCTTGTCACCAAGTGCTAATAATCAGATTGTGCCACCTGCTATCAGCCCATACTTACACAGAGGATAGAAAGAAAAAAATACAGTATTTTTTCTCATAAAGGGAATTGGAACTATGTTATAATTTTGAATATATAGGTATTAATCATAAACCTCTCTGCTGACGCTACATCAATGCATTGAAATCAACGTTAATGCAAGGTAATTCATACATATTTCTAAGCAACATGAAGTTCATTTTGATTCAACTTTTAAGACAGATTCTGCATAATAAAGGGAAAATACAGGGAACCAGCAGTTAGCGTAATGGCTATGTCGCTGGACTCCCACGTAGTCGACCGCGGTTCACGTCCCGGACACGGTGGCTTAAAACTCACGCCGGGCGCGTGTGCGTGCGTGCCCAAGATCCAGAGAGGAGAATGGAGGAGAAGAGGTTGCGGCGTGACCATCCCTCCTGGGGGGTGATTTCTCGCTTTCTGTCTCTCTGTCTCTCTCTCTCTATCTGGCGAGCGCATGTGCCCTATAGCGAAAACCTCTCCAAAAAAAAAATGAAAAATAAAAACAAAGTCCCAAAGAAATGTGTGTCTTCTTACCAGACATTATGCCAAAATTGGCCTTGTGGTTTCCTCAAGATGTGTTCTCATCTTTTTACAGACTTAATCTTACATTTTCCTAATTCTTAAGTAAAGAAACAATTTTTTTTCTTGGAAGTTTGGAGAAAACAAAGGTAAAGTACTTTTTTGTCATTTTTAATTTTACCACTTAGAAGTAATTTTTTTCAATTGAAAAATAGCATTGTAGGTATTTATCATATACCCCGTGATGTTTAAAAGTATGTATACATTCTGGAATAGTTAAATCTGGCTAACGAATAAATGTATTGCCTTACATAGTCATCATTTCTTGATGAGAACCCTTAAAATCCACTCTCAGTAATTATGATACAATGCTTGATGAGAAAATTATTTGAAACAAAAGTCCAGTTTTAAATAAAGTGAAATAGTCACTATCCTCATCTAGAGCTATTTATTTCTCTTCTCATTTCTAAAACAGATCATGAAACTAATAACCAATAAAAAATGGGCAGTCAAACATGAAACAGACACAGAATGTAAGGTTTTTGTTGAAAATGATGTATATGGTAATATCCTTAATTTGATTATTACACACTGCATGCATGATTTGAAAAACCATATTGTACCATAAAGATATATAATAATTAAATGTAAATAATGAATAGTGGAATAAAATAAAATTGGAATACATTGTTTTAATGAAAAAGAAATGGGCAACCAAACTGAATAGACAACTCTCAAAAAAAGAGAAATGTCTAAGAAGCCTATGAAAAACATGTTCAACATCTCTTATCATAAGGGAAATGCAAATCAAAACCTCAATGAGGTATCACCTAACCAAGCCAGAATGATCAAGAAAACAAAGAATAACAAATGCTAGTAAGGTTGTGGAGGAAAGGAAGCCTTCATGCACTGCTGGTGGAAATGTAAATTGTGAGTCGTGCCAATGTGGAAAACAGTATGGAGACTCCTAAAAAATCTCAAGTTAGAAATACTGTATGATCCAGTAATCCCGCTCTTGAGTTTCTATCCAAAAGGAAATCACTCTATTGGAGAGACATTTGCATACCCATTTATTGCAGTATTATTCACAATAGCTAAGAACATAAAATCAACCTAAGTGCCCAAGAATTGATGAACAGATAAAGAAAATATGGAAATATACACAATGAAATATTTTCAGCTATTGAGAACAGTGACACGAAGTGGAATAAACTCGAAGACATAATGTTAAGTGAAATAAGTCAGTCTAAGAAAGACAAATACTGTCTGTTTCCCCCTAAATATAAATTTAAATATCTACCCTCTAACAGCAAAAGTTTAAGGGCTTGACAGCGTAGAAATACTAAAAACTGCATGTAAGGTACATGGGGAATTAAGAAAAAGTGATTAACAGACAGGAGAACGCATGTAAACAAGTTATATAGGTAATGGAGTGAAAAATGACTCTGGCAATTCAATACGTACTTTAAAAAAACTAGTAGAACTATTTTAGAATGTATGCAACATACAGTGTTGAAAAAGCGAATATGTCTATATTCTATATCCATGCTTTGAAAAATCATACTGTACTCTACTAAGATAGACAATGATTACATGTAAACCAGAAATCACAATAAAAATATATAAAATTAAATAAATATATATTCAGCTTGAAGGAACCAGAAATGAGGGCCTTGACTATTGGGTAGGATTAGATTCTTGACTGTTTGAAACATTTATAATTTCTACTAACTATATTACTATATTTATTCAGTGTTCAGGTTTAATATGTGAGTGTGGAAAAGTCAGTCTGCAATAAGTAAATTCTAATATTATTATTAGTATTTCCCTTGGGACCAGCAGTTGGTGTAATGGCTATGTCGCTGGACTCCCATGTAGTTGACTGTGGTTCGAGTCCTGGACCTGGTGGCTTAAAACTAATGCAGGGCGCGTGTGTGTGCGTGCCCAAGATCCTAGAGGAGAGTGGTGGAGAAGGGATTGCAGCGTGGCCATCACCCCTGGAGGGTGATTTCTTGCTTTCTGTCTGTCTCTCTCTCTCTGTCTTTCTGGTGGGCGCACGCGCCCTGTAGCAAAAACCCCTTAAAAAAAAAAGCATTTCCCTTTAAACTATAGTTTAAATTGTTCTGCTGTATTTTAGAACAACTTTAAATCAATCATCTTCCTCTTTCATTAAAGGTGGATAGGAATACTTCAGTCAAATAGCTCTAATATCAAAATGTATGTGATCTGCGATAGATTATCTGAATTAGTAGAGTTTACCCACCAGTAATCTTTTAAAAGATGCATCCAACTATTCTAATCTACAATTAATTATTTCTCCCTAATCTCTCAATGAGTGTTTCTCCCTTATGTTACTAGTGCCATCTAATACAATTTAGATAATTACCCAGCCCATATTCCTGTGAACTTGCAGGGAGAAAATAAGCAATTTTTGAAAATGTCATTAATTTTAATGGGTCACTTGGGTCAAAGACAGAAAATTACAGCTTTAGGTTGAACTAAACATTGCCCTTGTGATCTAAAACAGTTAATGCAATTTCCTTACTTAAAATTTAATTAACGCTGGGATTTAGCACTCTTGAGGATCTTTATGGCAAATTTCCAATTGGCAATAAATGCTCTTAGTTTTACTCTTGCTTAAACAAATCATGCCGAAGCAATATATTTAGATGCTGACTGGCTATTTCCTTTGTTTCTAACTAAGTGTGTTTTGACCCTATTTAACCAGTGTCAGAGTACAGATTAGAGAACAAAGCTTTGGCAGAGGGAAACAGCAATAATGCAGATAAATCTCAAACTTAAAGTAGGCCAAGGGCATTCTGTCCTTGTGCCCATTTGTTACTATATGTCTCCTGTCACAGTGTCTCAAAAACGGTTAGGAGGCAACATTTATTTAGAATCTAATTCACAATATGTGAATGATCTATGCGTTGTTGAAACGGAATTCTCCCTTTGTCTTCTGTCTGCTCATAACATGTTAGCTCCTTCTCTTACAGTGATAGTGACTTTAGAAGGTAACTAATTTCTGTATACTTGTGAAGACTTGTTTTATAACCACTATAAAATAGATAGATTTGCTATAGAACTAGCTTCTCTAAAAAACAGAGCAAAAGTTATGTATAAATGATCCCATAGAAGAAGATGGAAAGCACCCCAAATTAAGTTCACAAAGTCGCAATTAATTGACTATCCAATACCGATAAATGTGCTTCAGAGAAAGGAGATTTATACATTTCTTTTTTTTTTTAAGAATTATTTATTTATTATTTATTTTTAATTTGCTACAGGGCATGTGTACAAACCAGAGAGAGGCAGCGAAAAAGACAGTGGGAAAGTGAGAAAGCAAGCCACCAAGTTCAGGACCGGATCAGTGGTTGGCTATGTGGGAGTCCAGTGCCTTAACCACTACACCACCTGCTGGCCCTGAGTTATACACTTCTTAATTAATACAAATCCAAAAATTCTAAATGTTAGCTATTAAAAAAAGAGAATATCTAAATAATTTGTGATTTAGTTTATTCTAGTGCTGCAACACTGCAGAATCTATCAATGTACATAGTTACATCATAAATATCAGAATGTAAGATATTATTGCAATAATAGATACCAAAAATAGATGAGTAAACTTCTATCAAAGATTAATAAAGTTTTGTAGATATTATCAATGAAACTCCAAGTAAAATAATTTACAGAGTAAATTTACCAAATATTATATTAGGTGTTGACATTAGAAAATAATCTCAGTTAAAATAAAAATTTGACAGTGTGCTTGAAACTATGTTTCAACTGACATACAGGTTATCCCATTTATATCATTAATATTCAAAGTGCTCCAGGAAAGGGACTCACATCATCTAATATACTGGGTTGTCAGAAAGGTCACGACACAGGGACCTGTAGGTGGCATAGTGGTTAAGGCACTGGACTCCCACATAGCCAACTGTGGTTCAAGTCATGGACCTAGTGACTTGAAATTCATGTCGGGTGAGTGTGTGTGTGTGTGCCCAAAATCCCAGGAGGAGAATGGCGATAAAGGATTATGGCAAGGCCAACACCCCTGGGAAGTGATTGCTTGCTTTCTATCTCCTTGTCTCTCTCTGTCTCTCTAACAAGCACACATGCCCTATAGCAAAAATCTCTCAAAAAGAAAGTCATGATGCATTTTTGCATAGAAAACCAGGAAAAATATGCCATGATTTTTCCAATAATCAAAATCTTGAAGAATTTATTATAAAAACAGTATGCTCTAATTTTAAAATTTGGACCATAACTAAAGTTTTTCCTTTTACTAACACCCTGATCGGGGAATCGAGACATAAAAAGTATATAAAAAATGCATAAATGTAGTAACATCATCATAATGCTGTGATCATAGCTGTGATGAATTTTTGAAGACTGACAGAATTCAAGATACTGACTTTTAAAGCTCAAAAGTTATAAAATTATAAAAGTTCTTTATCATTGTACTACCTTTTTATATCAAAAATGATATTAGGATCAAATGAAAGAAACACCAGAGTGACTCTTTGGAAGTATTGTAGGAATTCTAAATTTAAAAAAAAAAAAAGACCAAAAGCAGAAAAACACACAAGCACAGCTTAGAGCAGACATTGTTTTACTTCTGAGCTCTTTACAGATGCCACAAGAGGGCTGTTTTACCCTCTAACACAAAACTGCATATGGCTGAAAGGTAAACAATTAAACTTTTAAGAATGAATTAAAAGTTCTGATCATAGAATTAATTCTCACTCCATGTTAAGGTTTTTGAGAAATACTAAAATGTAAAATGGCACAAAAAACAAAGTTTCCTTAAATCAACAAAAGTAATAATTATTAATGATGATTTACATTTTTAATTTTTTCTATGAAATAGTTACATATATACATACAGAATTCTTCAAGAAGTTTATGGAAAATATATATTATGAAAAATTATGCATGAACTTCAAAGTTTTTGTAGCAAAATAAATTTGTACTTTAATTTTATTATTCCATAAACTGTTGAGGTCGCCTTATATACTCTTAAACTATGAGTATACATACTTTATTTATATACTGAATATATGAATAAGTATGCATATGTTACTGAAAATCTGAAAATGTTTTCATTTCCTATGAGCCATAGAATATATATTCTTATACTATATATAGTACACATAAAACATATACTATATATTTAATATAATAGATGTTTACATTTTTGCCTATGACCACATATTTAAATATACATATATTCTCATATATTTGCATTTGTCACTTTATATTTGACGCTACTACTATAGATTATAGCTAGTTCTACAATAATATTATTTTAATATTACATATTACATTTTAGGATTTTCTAATAGATTCTAACTTATTCATAATCTAGTCACGGCGGCACAGGCATCAGTTTACTGATCCGCAGTGCTGGTTGCCTCATGGCCAGCCATAGGTTAGGGTCCCCAGTTGACCTGAAGTGAGAGTATACGTGCATCCAGGACTGTTAGCTAGACTACATAATATAGAAAATATATCTGTAAAATGAAATATATTGCTCTTTGAGTGCAAATAGTCATTTGGCTAGTGATGTCTAAAATATGACATCATATAAACTTCTAAAGAAGTAGGGAGAGAAATGAGAAAAACTCAGAAAGGAGATGCATGAGGACTCCATAAATAAATTGCCTTCTTTACAATCCTTAAAGCAATACTCTGTGAGAAAGCAGCAGTTAGTTGGTTTGACATTTTCAGAGAGCAGACAGTATCTCCCTTAAAAGGACATAAGACGTTGCATCAAAACCGAATTAGTCTTTTATTATTTTAATCGTTCTTTATTATTCTTTGATCAGGAGTTGGCCTTTTTTCCAAGTACTGCCCTTTCAATTTACTAAGTATAACCGTGGCACAAAGTGCAATGTGCTGGTTTATTGAGAGCATGTTTATTAACATAAAGAAACAGTCATTCTTATTTCAAAACCATTAAACCAGGTTGGCAACCATGTCACTGAACTTAATGCATGAACACATTTTGCTAGATGAACAGAGCCAATCTTTTATCAGCCTGAAAGCTAAAAAGAAGAAAAAGATACACATGTGATGGGTATTTTTTTAAGTGAAGGGCAAAAGGTCAAATTCTACACAATGCAAAATGAAGTGATATGAGATGTGAAGAAGCAGATAGCACTTCTATTTTATAACTCAGCATAGATGGCGCATGTTGACAAAGGGCCAGGGCTGTGCGTGTGTCTTTGCAGCCTACTATATACTTGCCCAGATTTACTGAGTGAAATATCACTAATTACATTATTAAAAGGCAAACGATACCTGAAAAAAATTTCATTCATGTATGCCATTACAACTAATAAAAGATCATTTTAGTCCAGAAAATGAAATATTTACAAAATAAATAATGAACCAACATGTGTATAATACTTTGTATTTTATAGTGTTTTTCTCTCTGCTTTACCAGTTAATTTTTAAAAATTTATTTATTTTTATTTATTCACTCATTTATTTTAATTTGACCAGAGAGAGACACATGAGAGAGAAAGAGAAAGAAAAAGTGAGAAAGCAAGCCGCGGGTCCAGGACTCAACCGTGGTTGGCTATGTGGGAGTGTTTAGCGCTTTAACCACCACGCCACCTGATTGTCCCTTACCAGTTGATTTTATCCTTACAAGTTAGTGAAAAAAAATTTTTTTGAGAGGTTTTCGCTATAGGGCGCGTGCGCTCTCCAGACAGACAGAGAGAGACATAGAGACAGAAAGAGAGAAATCACCCCTCAGAGGGGATGGTCATGCCACAATCCTTCTCCTCCATTCTCCTCTCGGGATCTTGGGCACGCACGCACACGTGCCCAGTGTGAGTTTTAAGCCACTGGGTCCGGGACGAGAACCGCGGTCAACTACGTGGAAGTCCAGCGACATAGCCATTATGCTAACTGCTGGTTCCCATGAAAAAAGTTTTGACAAAAATACCTTTTCCAAAGAAGTTTATACTAATCTTTATCAAGTAACCTTGATGAATTCCCAGCAGCTGATTTATCATGGCAAGTGTTCAGAACAATGGTTGTCCAATTAACACACACACACACACACACACACACACAGAAATAACAAAATTAGGTGAAATAGTCTATAATTTTCCTCAAATGTTAGGATTTTATCATTCTAAATTTTTGCAAATTAAATGATCTTGTCCATGGAGGGTATTGGCAAGTCATGGAAAGCCCAGGAAGATGGCAAATGGCAGTCGAGTCATAATTATATTCAGAAGTTGCTGAGGTAATGGACAGAGAAAAATCCATCTATTTTTCTTGCATCTATGGTCCCCCAAAAGAAAGAACTTGTCACACTAAATTATCTTTAAAACAAAATAAATTCAGAGACCAGTTTCTAGAAAATGTTAATTTCATTAGAAATAATTATTTTCATACCTCTTTCCTCCTTCCATTCAAGAAGTTTTAGAAGACATAAAATTAAAATGTGTTGTTAGAATAATATGCCATTTTGGCAGATATGACTTGTAATCTCAAGTTCAAACTTGGGACATTGAGTCTTTCTTTGGCTTAAGTAATTAATGATGCCAATACAGGAGAAAAATATCTCCCAACATATAGCTGTATGTCTGTTATATATTAGGTTGTCAGGAAAGTCATGCCATATTTTTTTGTTTTCCCATGCAAAACTGCATCCTGAATTTCCTGACAACTCAACACATACACACAAACATTGAAGAGAAAAAGACAAAGGGGAGAGTAAGTAAAGTTTTACTCATGTATATACTATATATAAATATGTACATAGATAAAACGTGTGTAGTGTATGTGTACATATATATGGATATAGATATCTGTATGTTTATACTCTTTTGAAAACCATCAAGTTAAATCAATGTAACCAGCTTTACTTTTTACAGGACACTTCAGTCTTTTAAAAGTTATGCTGCGGTGGGGCCAGCAGGTGGCGTGGTGGTTAAGGACACTGGACTTCCACATGGCCAACTGCAGTTTGAGTCCTGGACCTGACAGCTTGGCTTGCTTCCTCACTTTCTCCCTCTCTCTCTCTCTCTCTCTCTCTGTCTGTCTGTCTTTCACGTGCGCGCACGCACACACACACACACACACACACTCTCTCCCTTTCTGGTCAAATAAAATAAATAAATAAATACATAACTACAGTTAAATAAAATAATTCTTCAAAAATAAAAACAAGTCACTGCTGTGAGACCAGCAGAAGGTGTAACGGTTATGTCGCCGGACTCCCACATAGCTGGATTCCCCATAGTCAAATGTGGTTTGAGTCCCGGACCCAGAATCATGCAAGCCCAAAATCCCAAGGAGGATGGAAGAGTAAGGATTGTGGCATGGCATGGTCATTCTCCCTGGGGTGTGATCTCTCACTTTCTGCCTCTCCGTCTCTCTCTGTGTCTCCAGCGAGTGCACATACCCTATAGCAAAAACATCTTTCTAGAAAAAAGTCATGCTGCACTGAGAGTCTCCAGGAAATGATATGTGGGAAGAGCTGTAGGGATTCTTTTCTACAGAAGCTTTTTAAAAAAGTTTATTTATGTCAAGAGAGACAGAGAGAGAGAGAGAGAGAGAGAGAGAGAGAGAGAGAAAAGGACAAACATCATCAACAGGATCTCATGCTGTGATCTTCCTCAGCTGTCCCAGCCATCCAGGGTCATGCGTGTGTGCGCTGGGTCTGCACAGGTTGACCAAGGAACTTAACTTCTGTGAACCTAACCTGTTTAACAGTGTGTCACCACTGCACCACCAAGCTGGCCCAGAAATGTTTAAGAGCCACCTCCCCAGACTAGTGGCTCTTCTATTACTTAGGATGTGATGCTTATTTCTAATCATATTAATTTTCATAACAAACTTTTCAAATTCACACACAACACCTGGTATTTGTCAATTATTTTGTTCATACTGCAATTACATGCAGTAAACAACAACAAAAATAATTTTAAGTTGATCCTATTTATGAGAGAGAGCTTATGTGTGTGTGCATGAAAGAGAGTGAGACAGAAAGAGAGAGCAAGAAATGCATCCTCGATAGGGTCTGGCCCCTTCCTCCCAGCCCTCCAACTCACCAAGATCTTGGACATGCACCTGGTAAGTTTCAGGTTGTCTAAGCTGAGGATCCAAACCTACAGTTGATCATGTGACATCCAGCACAGGAGTTCAGTGTGCTACCAACTGCACCACAGAGACTGGTACAAACACATTGCAGGGTAACTTCAGAAAGTGCAAGGTGTGTGTGTGTGTGTGTTTGTGTACATGTGAGTGTGTGTGCACATTTGATGTTTGCTTTACTTATTTTACTTCTTAAAAGAGAGAAAGAGAAAAACAGGCATTCTCGAAGGTGCCTTGTCACAGTCCTACCACCAGCTTTCCCCCACCAGCCTCACAGCCAGCCAGGTTTGAAGTGCACATGTGCCTGGCATGGATCAGGTCCAGGATCTGAGCTGTAGTCTTCCATGCAGCCTCAGCTTTACAGAGGAGCCCCCAACATCATGTAAGGCTGTGAGTGGGTCCAAAAATATGTTAATTTTTAAAAGTCTGCTTAAAATATATTCTTTTTTTTTTTTTTCACTTTACTTGTCTGGAATCATAATCCTTAAAGACAAAACAAAAACCAGAAAAAAATCATAAAAATTTTGAAAGTTACCAAATAAAATACTGTAAGCTATGTTTATAAAAAAATATTAAAGCAAGTAATATATCTTATTCCTAGGTGTGCAATTTAGACAAGTAAGAGTAGGATCATTTTATAACCTCTTAATTCATAGAAACATAAAAATTGTTAGTTTTCTGGAAATGGAGGAATGAGAACATTGCTTGAGGAAGACAGGTAGGTCCACTGACATTGTGAAGTGCTTGGAACAACCCAAAAGGCAAAAAAATAAATAAATAAAAACCTGTCCAGAAAAACTTCAGAATTCCAAATATAATATACTAGACTACTTAGTTAGATAGTAAGTAACCTAAGGGCTATAATTATTATACATATGTTCAGGATAAGACTACATTATCAAGGCAGCCTGTAGCACAGTGGTTAAGTGCTGCATATGGGGACCCAGAACCCACATGGCAAACAGTTTGGATCCCAGACTATGCCAGGCACATGTGTGTGCATTGTTAAAATCTTGGCAGGATGGAGAAATGGAGGATAAAGGATTGTAGTGTGGCATGATAACATTCCTTTAGGGAATTCTCTCTCTCTCTCTCTCTTTCTCTCTCTCTCTCACACACACACACACACACACACACACACACACACACACACACAAACACACAAACACATACTCTTGCAATTAAAAAAGTTAATTGAGGGAACCAGCAGTTAGCGTAATGGCTATGTCACTGGACTCACACGTAGTCGACCGCGGTTCCCGCCCCGGACCCGGTGGCTTAAAACTCACGCCGGCGCATGTGCGTGTGTGCCCAAGATCCTGAGAGGAGAATGGAGGAGAAGGGATTGCAGCGTGACCATCCCCCCTGGGGGGTGATTTCTCATTTTCTGTCTCTATGTCTCTCTCTGTCTGGCGAGCGCACGCACCCTATAGCAAAAACCTCTCAAAAAGAAAAAAAAAAGAAAAGAAAAAAAAAACTTAATTGAAAAGAAAAGACATTATCAAATAAGGTTTAAAATGCATTCAAAACACTGTAAAGGAGAACAAGTGGAAGAGCATGGACTTTGCATCTTAACATAGGTTCTCATTCACCTTAAACTCTTCTTGGATTTGGCCCTTTGTCAATAGATAACCTATCCAAGCATCAACCTCGTCATCCATAATATATAGATAAATTACCAACATTAATGAACTTTTGAGGAGATTAACAACTTTTCAGTTAGTAGTTCGTGTTAATAGGAACTATTATACCTCTTATTTCTACTACTGCTGCTAAGGAAAAGTGCATAGAACTTTTATTAACAGATTTATAACTTACCTAGAAGAATAAATTGTGGGGCCAGTGGGTGGCGTGGTGGTTAAGGCACTGAACATTCCCACATGGCTGACCATGGTTGGAGTCCTGTACCTTGTGGGTTGCTTTCCCACTTTCTCTCTCTCTCTCTCTCTCTCTCTCTCTGTGTGTGTGTGTGTGTGTGTGTTTCTGGTTGAATTAAAATAAATGAATTAATTTAAAAAATAAGTTGTAAAATGTCTCCTTTGTGAAAAACAACCATTTATGCTGTGTAAGTCTTTTGGTGATATGGTCATTACTACAATTTCTCCTCTGAAATATTTTATACTCACTGCCCTTAATTACTATGAAAGAAGTTTTTAAAGTTGATTGCTTTCATATATTTTTCTCAATATAAGCCAAGCCGACCACTTTTTTTTTTTCTGAAAATAGAACATGATGATACTGTTAGGACTTTATGGTATGTCTTTCAGGCTCTCTTTGGAATTGCCACCTCTTTTCTTTTCAGAGTTGGAGTAAGGGCAAAGCTCTTTTGCTGTGATTTATGGAGATACTAGGACAATTTCGGGCAGTCATCTTTTCCTGAATTGGGGTAAAAGTCATCTCTATTAGAGCATTATTTTACCTTGTGTAACACTCCCAAAATTGATGTCCTATAAGGAGCAACAGCTTGCTTCAGGGAACCTCTAATCCTAAAAGCATACATACATACATAAATTTCCAACCAATTTGACCACTATTTTAACAAAAATAAATCTGAATATATGTTGGATAAACTTGTTGATCTCCATTTAACAAAATGCTGGCTTTGGACTTCAATGCTTGGTTTGAAGCTAAGTGATTATCTAAAGAGGTAATATTTAGCATTTAGTGTGTTGATTAATGCTAGCAAGTCTGCTGCCTTTAAATACCATAGTAAATTGCAATAATCTTATGTAGTTAAATTGAATTCTTTAAGCAAATACAAAGGCAACACTTCTCTTCTACAGTGAAAATTACTAACTAAAGGACAGATAGCTTTCTCCTTAATTTTAAGTAAGTTGAGATGCTGATTTGACAAAATGAAAATGATATGTGTGTCAGAGTAATGAACTACTTTAAATAGCATAGAATCATTTAAAAATTGCTTATGATGCATTTTTTTGGCAAGTGAAAGGCAAGTTATGATATGGACCCTCATAAGAATAAAAAAAATTTAGTTGCTACAATCAAGGCAAGTGGGAGAAGATTGGGAACTTGGTATTAACGAGATTGTTAAATCAAAGGTATTTTGACAGTGACTATGAGAATCCTAGTAGAAGTGGAAGAATGATCTGCATCTTCACTTATAGAAACTAACCTAAAAACAGTCCCTTAATAGCAGGCATATTAAAAAAAAAATAGTAGAAAGATTTTACAGTTATTAAGAGTTGAGATCCCACAAAGATGATAGGTATAAAGAAATGTCTGTTTTACTTCAGAAAATGTTCTGTTCTGCCTTATTTTATGTGATCAGTCTTGAAATCAAATAGTATTTTCAATGAAATTTTAATCATCTAATTGTCATTTAGTCATGACCCAAAAATATTTAGCACATAAATATTGGTAATACATTGATAATACTTTTTCTGAACTCCAGAAGTACATTTCATGTCTTAGAATAACCTTGTGTTTGTATAGTATGTGTTTTACTATAAATTAAAACTGATCAGCATCTTTAGGGACAATGTTACAATATTTTTGATAACGTTTTTATAGTAAAACTTTCTAATTAAGTAAAATTTTAAAAAGAATTAAAATATGGCGCTATCTGTATTCACTGTGGATGTGAAATATCTCTTGTTTTTTTAACTCCAGTAATCCTTTCTTATCCATGGATTTTCTTTTCATGGTTCATTACCCTTGGTCAATAGGTGAAGGGTGAATATAGTACAACAAATATTTTAAGAGAGACAGAGAAAGAGACCACATGTACATGACTTTTATTACAATAAATTATTATAATTGCTCTATTTTATTATTTATTGTTAATCTCTGACTGTGACTAACTCAAAAATTGAATTTTATCACAGTATGTATATATAGGAAAAGCACAGTGTACATATGGTTTGGAACTACTTGTGGTTTCAGGCATCCATTGGGGTATTGGAAAGTGAAACTACTATATATTATTTGTAGGTTATCTTGCTTTTAAAAATCTTTAAGTAAATTATAATCTACAACAAATGAGTCATTCTTAACCTCTTTATATTTCTGACATTTGCTTTTAATTAATAATTTATAATTACATGATTTATAGCTAATTTACTTATTGCAGGATTAATTTCACTGTACTTTTATGAAAAAAATTCTTAAAACAGTCTAGGTTGTCTTAGACTACAAAAGAACTAGAAGGTTTTCTTTTAGCCACTTCATTTGTAGAAATTCTACCTATGTATGTATACATGACTTTTTTTTAGCAAATATGTATAACCTCATCTTTCTTCCTTAAGGTAATATTGCCTCATTCATAGAAACTTAGAATCTTAGTCCTTAGGAAATTTAGATATAAATGCATTAATCTAAAAGGTAAATACAAATATTATGGCATGAGAAGTTTGTCCTTTGCCCTAATAAACTGCCCCAGCAGTTATAGTGAATGCTGAGCATACAGAGGTGTGAGCGTCCAGTTCATCACCCCAACACAGGCACTCTACAGGGTGTTGCTAGCTTCACATTACCCTACAGAGTTGGCTGAGGCATTTGCTGCAACCACATGTAGTCAACTTTTCCCTTCTCCCAACATTGCTTCCTTACCTGTCTTTACTGGTGTTAAGACCTGAGAGATTTTTCTTTTTCTTTTTAAATTTTATTTAACTTTATTTATTATTAGTTTTTTTTCTAGTTTGAACAAAGAGAAACAGAGAGAGAAGGAAAGTGAGAAAGCAAGCCACCAAGTCTGGGATTCAAACTGTGCTCAGCCATGTGGGAGTCCAACACCTTCAACCACTATACCACCTGCCAGCCCCAACACCTGAGTGTTCTTTCTAATGAATTTCTTATATGCAATTCTCCATCTCTGAGTTTAGTTGCCAAGTAAATCAAGGTCTCTGAGTTTGTACCTGGAATAGTCAATGAAAGCAGATGTGAAAATGGATTTTCAGAATGAGTTGGGCTACCTGTTCACTACCTAACAATAAAGAACTCCCTATTAGCAGTAGTAGAGCATGGATAACTTTTGGCCCAAGCTAACTATATAACTCAAACTTTTATCTGGTGAACTCAATGGTATACCAGAAGAAAAAAAAAAAAAAACAAAAAAACAAGCAGTTAGCAGGTAAACATTATGACACATTTAAGAAACATAAAGAAAATAGTAATTATAAAGACAGTGAAATTAAATCTCTATAGGGCCAAATGATAATCTGGAGAAATATAATGAAAGGCTGGGAATAATAAGTCATTAGAAGTTAAGTGTGAACAGATATGCCCCCTTACAGCTGCTCATATCCAACAGTGGATGGGCAAAGAAAGCAGAGGATCATGTTCAGAATCCTTATTACAGAAGTAACAGAACACAGGAGAAAGTTAAATTCTCAGTCTGGGCAGGTCTGCTATGCTAACATCAGGGCACTGGTTAGGAAAAATGAAACACTCACCTGTGTAGTGGGGTTGATTCACTTAATAATCTGGAGTCCTTAGTATCCCTTAGCCACACTGAACCTGAAAAAAGTGGTCTATCATTCCTGTTAATGGATATTGCTACATCCTAGGTTGAATGCGGATGGTACAGTATTTCTTCCCTGCCAAACAACATGAACTTCCCACAAATTTGCTCCCATCCTCCCATCTCACCTCTACCCCAACTGCTAGGTACTATCAATTGAAGGAGCTGTAGGAACTATTAACATATGTAAGGGCCTAAATCCTGACCAACCTCAAAGAGAAGATGGTATATTGCACTATTTAAAAAAGACTATTGAATGAGAGTAATCTCTTGAAACACAAAATGTTGTACTTAGGCAAAAACCTAAGTAGATAATTCCAAAATGTTAGTAAGAAGATACTAGAAACTTGAAAAGAGCAATGGCCCACATTAAGTAAGGTACAAGTGCAATTCCTGCCCTAGAAAATGGTGGAAGAACAGAGTAAAAGATGACATTGAGATGCTGTTCTGCAAGAGTGTCTGGGAGACATTACATTTACCATAGCAATAGGAAATACATGGCTGAGAGCAGCCTCCAACATCATGAGAAGCTTAGTAGTGTCTGTTTCTCTGTAGGCCAAGACTAATGGTGGCTGATGTTGCCCCATAAATATATTCATTAAAGATGAGAACCTGAAACATTAGCGGTCAGGCAGTAGTAAGTAATTGTAAGGAAAATGGAGTAAGGATGGTTTAGTGTGGCTCCCTCACTTCCTATCTTACCATGTTTGAAAGACACAGGATAAACAACTTATGTTATTAGTGGTAGTGTGCTTACATGCTTGTTATGTAATTTTGACTTTGCTATTTTATGCCATTGCATCTAAGGCACATGTGTTGTGTGACAGTCAAGTTTTGGTAATGAGCCACTATTGTCTGCAGCTCCTTTAAGAGAAAGGGAACACCTGATCAGAGAACTAGCCCTGCTCATCTTAGCCTTGGTTCAGCTAGCATAGCCCTGGTAGCCTTGGCTTAGCTAAGCCTTCACTTGGCTCAGCTTAGTTCCAAGTATTGTGAGCTACAAGAGGGAGGAAGCACTTGCAAGCAACTTCATGTGCATTATAAGCTCTAAGGAGGAAGCACTTTGCGAGTGCTGCTAGAGCTCTGTGAGCTCCCCTTGGACTCAACCAAATAAACAACATGACATCAGTGCCTCGTGTCTTTCTCCAGCTCTCTGCCTCTCTGTTCAACACACTCGCAGAAGGAGGAATAACCACAGAAAACAGTAACCATCAAAATTCTGGTAGATATAACTGTTATAATGAGAGGTAAGGTCAGAGTGGTAGCCAGGGGACCCTGATATACAGAGTTACGGAGGTGGCTAATAGAAGTTAGCATCCATGTGATTTAGTGCAGTCAACAAACAAAATAAAGAGGGGTCTGAGGGAAGTCCTTTGGCTACATTCTATATCTTGAATCCACTGAATGAAGAAAGCTGAACCAGAGCTGCCCAACCTAAGGTCATTTCCTTCTCAGGTAAATCTCACATCCAGAGAAACATCTAAGAAGTCATAGAATTAGAGAGAGTAATGGTATATACCAGAAGTTCCAAAGAGGGGACTGTGGAAGGGTTAGGAAAAAAATGAGCAATAGACACAAGAATGCATGTAAAGAACTAAAATTGACAACTTAATACAGAAATATGTACTTCAAAAAAAAAAGAAAAAAACAATAAAACAATTAATCAAATGTGTACAACATTATGTAATGCTCAACATTGAAGACAATGAATATTTCTACATTCTTGATTTGATAATTACATACTATATGCATCCTTGGAAAAATTACATGGTACCCCACAAAAATATACAATGATTATTTGGAAACCAGGAATTATAATTTTAAAATTATAATTTTGAAATTAAAAAATAAGGAATATAAGGACTTGGTCCTTACACTCCAGCCTAGATCATCTCCACAAATCCATCTCACCTTCAAAAATTCCTATTTTTTGGTGCATATATTGCTAATTGTACAACTTCCCCTTCTGCCTAATCTTACTCCTTTTTATTGTCCTGCAAGTGTTAACATTGAGAGTGATTCCTAATAATTTTTTGAATGAAACCTACAACGAGAGTCCTGTTTCCAGAAATAATCTTGCTATAATACCCAAATTTTCAGCTAAATTTACAATGAGAAACAAAAAGAAAATATATAGTAAAAAGTTGTCTTGCAAAAAGATAGTGTATTATTGGGCTAACTTCCTCTGCGCATTCCCATAATGGCATCAAGAGCTACTAAATAGTATTAAAGTTTAAATATTTTGGGAGTTCTTCATTTTACTTTCTGAAAAACTTAATTATTCTTACTCCTTTGTCTCTCTGGCCATTTTCTGCAGTTGAAGAATAATACATTGTAAGATCTTTAAAATTTTTTTTAGTTTGCCATAGGACATGTGCGCTCATGACAGAGAGGGAGAGAAACCACCCTCTGGGAGGATGGCCACATTACAATGCTTTTTTCTCCATTCTCCTTTTAGGATTTTGGGCACACATACGCAAGTGCCTGGTAAGATTTTCAAGCTCCTGGGTCTGGGACTCGAACTGTGGTCAGCCATGTGAGAGCGCAGCACCTTAACCACCATACCAGCTGTAGGAATTTTCAATTACTCCATCTAAAGCAATTTTAAAATGCCTCTGATAAAAGAACCATCAAAAGAACAGTTTTGTTTTATGCATAAATTAACTCCCCCTTATACTATAATAAAAAAACATTCTTTTGATTTATTGAGATTCAACTCTGATGCCTGACACATATCATAAAAAAGATTGAAATGAAAAAGGAATATATGATAGGTTCAATGAATATATGTTATACACTTCTCTTTTGCCATTCTAAGTCTTGAGCATGTTCTAATTTCTTACTTCTCCCAAGCCACTTGTAATATTTCCTACAGAATAAAGGAAAACCTAATTTAACAGCTAAATCTCTGCTTTTGAACTGAACACAAAATACGACTTTGTAGTTCAGAATATAGGAGTGTTTGGAGTTCAAAACCAGATTCTCTTAGCTCAAAATGGTTTACTTTGTACATGTTACTTAAGCACTCTGCATTTCATGTTTTGAAAATATTAATTAGAGATGTTAATACCTCAGGAAGTAACATATAAGAATGCCTGGAAAAGCAGCTGGCACTTGGTGGGATCTCAATAAGTGGTACAAAAAAAACTAAAGCCCCTAAATGCTATCTTAATGAAAGTTTTTCTATGTAGAATTATAAATCTATAGAGTTACAAAAGAAGATGTTTAAGAGACCAAAAAGCAGCTGAGGCATTTTTGTAGAAATAATACCCATAACATTTACCATTGAGTAGTACATACACTGTGTATTGCTCATTTTATGGACTTTATTTCATACTCTTACTTAAATCTTGTACTGTAGGTTAATCATCTTCACAATTGCTAAGACATGAAATCAACCCAAAAGTCCCAGAACAGATGAGTAAGTGAAAAACGTGTGGCACATATACACTAGAATACTACTCAACCATAAAAAATAAAATAAAATAAAATGAGACCCTGGCATTTGATCGAAAGTGGAAAATTATGGAAGATTTAATGCTAAGTGAAGCAAGCCAGACTATGAAGAAGAAACCTTGTATGCTCCCGCTTAATATACACCGAATGTCTGCACTCTATGGCAGAAACAAAGATCAGAAGGTATTAAGTCACAGAGAGAAACTGTAGATAGCAGTGACAATGTTTAGGAGAAGGGTAGACAATTAGTGAGGGAATCAATGGGATAAAAAAAGCAAAATTATTCAACAAACACAAAAATGAAAAATTATCTGGCAATGATAACATGTATGCTATCATTCATGACTAGACTAACATACAATGTATTTGTGCTGGGATACTCCCTTTGGTATACTGTAAAGATGTATGGTGACGGCATGTAAAAAACAAATCATCTTAAATGTTTATGTACTTACTCCTTAGTAAGATTCTACCCAGACACTGAAACCAGATGACCCCAGTTTGTATTCCCTTACTCCAACAATTCTTAGATGTGTATGATCCAGAACAAGTGACTTAAACATTTCATGCTTTACTTTCTTAATTTGAAAAATTAGAAAACTTAAAAAACCTGTGATAAAAATTATGCATAAGAATTTCTATGTTTTCAAAATATTTGATGTCATTATTACCTTTAATGTAACTTGAAAAGAATGTAGGATCTAATATTAAAATAAATACTTAACAAATATTTGTCAATTAAATAAATAATACAAGCACTAATTGACAGGTGTCCATATGAAAGAATAAGTTCTATATCTTATTCAGGATATAAAGGTAAAAAGGACATATGAGACTTACAATTGGTTAAGGAAAAAAAAATAAAAAAAATATATATATACATATATATATATTTATATATCGCTCAAATGATGATGAAAATTGGTTGAGGAATCTTCCCTTTTTCTTGTTCTAGCCATCACAATAACTTATGACTTATTTTTTTCTTATATTTTTTTGTCTTCCAGATTGTATTTCTGGATGTTTATTTGGTTTGCAACAAACGAGTAGAACAGTCTTTGATGTTTGATTGAAAAGCCTGGAAGTTACCTAATTCTCTTTTATCACAGTCTTCTGGGTTACATGCCATTTTTTTCCTTACTTATTGATGAGAAGAAGTTTTTAAAATACTGTATTTTCTCCTTTTAAATTACATTATTACCATAATTTTATGTGACTTAGCATTTAGCCACAATGGTGTGGAGTTACCCTTGAGTTTTACCATCCCTATGAGAACTCAGTGGGACTCGTCAATAGATTAATTCTGAAGTGATCATTTTCCAGATCAGCAGAGTTCATGGTACAGTAATATCAACTTTAATGCCTGTAAAAGGAATGAGTTAATAATGCCAAAAGAAAATATGTGAGGGGCTGGCAGGTGATGTGATGGTTAAGGTACTGACTCCCACACAGCCAACCACCCAGAACTAGCAGCTTGCTTTTTCTCTCATCAAATTGATGAGTAATAATAAATAAATAAAATTAGGTGAATAATTCTTTAAAAAAAAGTTTATAAATTGTTTATTGTCCACATTTCCAATCTACAATGCCTTCTCTAATAGGAAAAAAGGTACAATGTTGTCGTTGATCTTACCTATGCCAAAGATCATAGTTTATGGTTATCCCTGAAGTTCATTAACAATATGTGACAAAATTTAACATGCACATCTGTGTGCTTTGCTCATGTGACTGCTTTTCATCATACACATGATAGTACAAGTAAAGGTAAGAAAGGCTTTTCTAGGCCAGGCTATGGCATGGTGGTTAAGAGAGCTGGACCCACGTTGTCAACCTTGTGGTTTGAGTACAAGTCACAGCAGCTTCAGAAACAGGCAGGTCTCATGTGCATGCAGGGCCAAATTCCCAAGGGGATGGAGAAATGAAGAAGGAACTGTGGTATGAGCACTCCCTATGGGTTGTGCTTTCCAACTTTCCTTCTCTCTCCTCTCTGTTTTCAAACTGCTTACTTGTTATTTAAAAATCCAGTTTTTGAGAAATTATTCAAAAGCTAATACCTCTTTTTTTGAAAGAATTATTTATTTAATTCCATCTGTTATCATTATTAATTTTTTTTTTTAATTTGACCAGAGAGAGACTGAGAGAGAGAAAGGAAAAGGGAGTCTCACCAGGTCTGAGACTTCAACTGCAGTCAGCCATGTGGGAACCTAGCGCCTTTAACCACCACACCACCTGCAGGCCCAAAAACCTAATTCTTCTTAAGCAAACTTTTCTTACCAATTATTTCTGGATGAAATATTCCGAATGTATTATGTTCATTATAATTTTTTTTTTAATTTTCAGATTCTGTTTTATTTTTTTCTGTTTTTGTTATATACTACTGAGAAAAAAAAAATTATTTTCCAAAATCTGAGGCTGAAAAAAAATTTAGCACAACCTAGCAAAACTATGTGAGGATGTGCTTTGCATTGTTTTTTTTTTTCCTTTTCTTTTTTCAATTAGCATGTTAATAATTTGGAGTAAAATATTTACAATTATATTATGAAAACAGAATGAGCCACATCCTTACAATGTATAATCCAATCATTTTACGTTTTAACACCTTTCTGTGTCTGTGACTCATCCATAGCCTCATACCATGTACTTATGTGTGCCTCATCAGGGGATCTGCCATTGTCTCTGTAGGACTGAGTTTGCCTCTGTCACTAAGTCCCATCACAAATTCATGAGGCGACATCTCTACATCCTCTATGCTCTTTCATTGTGACAGCCTGATATATGCAAAGGCTCTTACTTTTATTTACTGGAAGCACTAGAAATCCTTCTGCTTCCTTCTTTGATTTACAAATACCTTTCATGTACAATTGTTGCTTCAGGACAATAAGAAATGAGTGCTTTGATTTTACTTGTGTGCCTACTAATACATTAAACACTAAGTTTAAATCAATTAATGTCAGTTGAAGACTCAGCTTTCTACCATGACAGTACAAAAGACTATCTCTTCCTTGTCAGGAGAAATAGATGTATGTTACTGTACTGTTTTCAGTTACATGTTCTGTCCTGAGTGTCATTTTGTGCCATTTCATGATTACAGAAAATAATTTTAAACACTCTATGGCAGGAAGAGAAACTTCTTGTTTTAATTCTAGGTTGAAAATGTATGCTCCATTGTCAAGAAGTATGTAGCTGCTTAGAGAACCTCAAAAATGCCACTGAGACAGTATGACATAGCCTGAATGATTTTATGAGTATTAAATATTAGAAATAGAGAAAATATCCAAGGTATATTCAAGCCCTTAAATGACTCATTAATTACGTGGGAAGGCAAGGAAATGACAGAGGAAAGATCAACAGTCAGGAAATGTATGAAATGTTCAAATGTACCATGTATTTGGTGTATGTATATGTGTGTGTGTGTGTGTGTGTGTGTGTGTGTGTATATATATATATATATATATATATATATATATATATATAGCAGAAGGCTAAATTAGAGAAAATCAATGAAGCTAAAACAGTTGCATAATAGAAAACCTTACAACAATCAGTAGGTAAGTTTAAAATATGTATATTTAAACTTAGAATTTTATTAAAGTGGATCAACTGTGGCTAGATCCCATATGGCCAACTCTACAGTTCAAGTCCTAAACCTGGTGGCTTAAGACACACACCAGGTGTGTGTTTGTATGCCCAATATCCTGAAAGGAGCAAGAAACGGAGGGAGATGAAATTGTGATGTGATAATTCCCCATAAAGGGTACTTTCTCATTTTCCCTTTCTCTCTCTCTCTCTCTCTTTCTCTCTCTCTCTCTTGAGTACATGTGCCCTCCAACAGATTAAAATAATTTTATTAAGGAAACTACGGGTGCTTTAGAAATTTCCAGGATAGACATCTAGTACAGTCTGGGGCTACACTGAGGTTACCTAGATTATGTAGATCTTAACTTGAGTTTCCCCCAAGAGTAGACCCTGAGACAGACTTATGTACAGATAGCTTATTTTTTTTTTCTTTTTTTTGGAGAGGTTTTTGCTATAGGGCGCGTGCGCTCGCCAGACAGACAGAGAGAGACAGAGAGATAGAAAGCAGGAAATCACCCCCCAGGGGGGATGGCTACGCTGCAATCCCTTCTCCTCCATTCTCCTCTTGGGATCTCGGGCACGCACGCACACGTGCCCGGCGTGAGTTTAAGCCGCCGGGTCCGGGACTCGAACCGCGGTCGACTACGTAGGAGTCCAGCGACATAGCCATTACGCTAACTGCTGGTCCCCAGATAGCTTATTTTAGAGGTGATGCCAGAAAGCAGGAATGAGAAAGCGATGAGTACAAGAGAGAAACATAGAAAAAGGCAATATGGGCTTTTATTATGAAGGTAGCCACTACTTTCTAGACTATGTAATGTAGTAAGAGTGTTGACCTTGAAATTACACAGACCTAGTTTTGAAACGATTTATATACACATATATTGATTGGGCCATTTGAGGTACAGGTAGTACAGTATTCTCATTTGCAAAATAAACATATCATCACAGACCGTGTACTATTACCACTGCATTGATTAAATCATGTGATATACGCATATCTCTTAACATGATGTCTGGACCATAGTAAATAACCCTTCTTAATTTGACAGTAAAGTGATAAAATGTGCCTTAGGAGGAGAAAAGAAGTACAACTGTTGAAGACACAATTTGCTCATATATATCTTAGACTTAGTCCAGCTCATTTCAATGTAAATTATTCTGCTCCTATTATTTTCATTATTCAGTTCCTGCTGAATAGAAATAAGATGTTCAATTTGCCCAATTTGAATACCAAATTATACTAGTATATATGTAGTTCTTTATATACCAAACTTGATGTATAATAGTTTCAAGAGTGCTCCTAGAAATGAAAATATATTATGGTTCTATTTTTTCTTGTCTATAGGAGAAAACATACAAATATGCCATTCTTTCATTATTATTATTATTATTAATTTCCTGCATGTACATGCTCTCACCACAGAAGCCTGCATGATGGAGTTAGAACTTTTATAAGAACAACACTGCTAAGCAAAGCAAGCCAGACTATGAAAGAGAGACATTGTATGTCCCCACTTAATATATACCAAATGTCAGTGCTCTATAGCAGAAATGGAAATATTGGAAGATATAAAAGCATGGAGAACAATTACGGATACTAGAGACAGTGAGGGAAAAGGGTGGAAAAAGAGAAAGTGCAAGAGGAAGGAAATCAAGGGGAAAAAGAAAGAAGCAAAACATATAAGGGATACAAAATGGAAAATTATCTATTGATTATAATGTATCTGATAATATCTCTAATTGTACTAATATACAGTGTTTCCATGCTGGTAAAATTCATTTGCAAGCTGTAATAATATACAATGAATGTATAAAAAATTAAAATAAAAAAGAACAAGATCTTCTCCCTACCATGGGGAGATACAGCAAGACAGAGTTTCGCAAGGCAGGAAGAGAATTCTCATATTCTGGAAGCTTTATTTTAGACTTCTCAGTCTCCAGAAATGTGAAATAAATGTTGTTTGCAACACTCAATCTTTTTAATTTTGTTGTAATAAAGCAAGCTAAGAGTATGTATAATTTGAAATTTACTATTGGGTTGTCAGGAAAGTCATGATGCATTTTTGCATAGAAAAATATTTTGTCAACTGTGTTGGGGAGAGATGTTCACCTGTTGAAATATCCATTTTGTGAGACAAATAATGTGATTGAATGTATAAAAGAAAATGAAATGAAAATAAATAATTTAAAAAATATATATTAAAAAAAGAAAAATATGTCATGACTTTCCCCATCGACCTAATATATTAACCATTTTAAGTACACAATTCAGTTACAGTATGTAAAATCACAATATTGTGCAATCATATCTATATCCATCCAGAATTTTGTTGAATCTTCTAAACAGAAACTCTGTGTCAATCAAATGATAACTGCACATTCTCACTTCTCCCCAGCCCTAGGTAACTACTATTGTGCATTATGTCTCTATGCATTTGCCTCTTTTTAGGTACCTGTCATAAGTGGAATCACGCAATATTTGCCCATTTGTATTAATCTTGGTACATTTTGTATCAGGCTTAGCCAGTGTATCTAAGGATCATCCATTTTACAGCATGTATCAGAATGTTATTTTGTTTAAGGCTAAATAATATTGTTTTTGCATAAAAATTTTTATCCTTTTATTGGTTAGTGGATACTTCAATTCTTTCAACCTTTTGGATATTGTGAACAATGCTGCTATGAATATTCAGGTTCAAGTATTTGTTTGAGTCTCTGTTTTCTTTTTTTTAAGAATTATTTTATTGAACTTTATTTATATATTATATTTATTTATTTTAATATGACCAGTAAGAGACAGAGTGAGAGAGAGAGAAAGCAAGCCACCAGGTTCAGACTTGCACTGCAGCTGGCCATGTGGGAGCCCAGCACCCTTAACCACCACACCACTTGCTGGCCCCTAGTCCCTGTTTTCAATCCTTTGGAGTATATACCTAGAAATGGAATTACTACTGAGTCATTTTCAGTTGCTGGTAAGTAACTGTTTTACTTCTTATTAACTACCATGTGTTGTCCATGGTGGCTACACCATTTTACAGTACCATCAGCACTGTATGAATATTCCAATTCCTTCATATCCTTTACCATACTTGCTACTTTTATTTATTTATATTGAAAATAGTGATCTTAATAGATGTAAAGTGATATCTCATTGTGATTGTGATTGCCTTTGTGTAATGACTAGTGATATTGAGCAACATTTCCTGCTTACTGGACAGTTGTGTATTTTCTTTAGAAAAATGTCTATTTAAATTCTTTTCCTAATTTTGAATTACATTGTTTGACTTTTCTTGTTGTAAGAGTTCTTTATATATTCTTAATATTAATATTTTCCATTACTTGCCTTTACAGTAAATATTTTCTTCCATTCTATAGGCTGTCTTTTAATTTTATTGATTGCTAGGATCCTTTGATTCCTCCCAGGGAAGATGACAACACTGCAATCCCTTCTCCTCCATTCTCCTCTCAGGATTTTGGGCACACACGCCCATGCACCCAGTGTGAATTTCAAGACACCATGTCCAGAACGCAAACCATGTTTGATTATGTGGGAGTCCAGAGACTTAACCATTATGCCATCTGCTGGTACCAATACACAAAAAATTTTTAATTTTGATGAAGCCCAATTTAGTTTTTTTTTTTCTTTTGCTGCCTCTACTTTTGGAGTTATATTCTGTTACACATTTTTATATCTGTGTTTACTCTACTTCATGAGCCCTTTTTTTTTCTTTAGTCTCACTTAAGTCAATTAATGTGACAGAGGGAATTCAATTCACTCTGCTTTAAAGTCAGTGGACTCTATACAAAAGTCTTTTCCTTCATCTTAAACTCTTAAAAGTATACTTTAAGCAGTTATTAGAGATCAGGCAAGAGGTGTGGCCATTTCAAGGAGAAAAGTAATTTTCTCTTAGATTTACTGCACAAGGACATAGCATGTGGGAGAGAAAAACATTTACACTGACCACGGGTAAACGTTCACAGCCCAGTAAAAAATGAAATGTCTGGATTATACTGTTACATTGAACTGTCCAGAGGTAGACATGAGTGACTAATGTCTAAAGTGATCATTTTCTTAATGTCATCACCATGAAAGAATGTATTAACTTTTGTGAATTAATGGTTAAAATGAATAGAATTTTACATTTTTTTTCTGCTTTGGCAATGTCCTCTGGGGACCGGGAAGATACTATGTTGATAAAGTTTATCAGAACAAAAAAATATTATTTTTCTTGTCCAGTACTGAGAGGATGGAGTTAACAATATTCATTACTTGAAATTTTTTTTGTTTTTAAAAATGTATGTATTGCTAGGTTTAAAACTACATATACCAATGAAAATGGACATGGACAAACCATACACACACACAGCACACACACATACACATACACATACCTGAATGTCCAAGTACTAATACATGATAGGAAATTTAATTATAAAATTAAATTTAATTATAAAATAAAATTAATTAAATGAATTTAAGAATTAAATTCATTTAATTATACAACTTAGTTATTTAATTATATAACTAAGTTATAATTTAATTATAAAATAAGACTTTGCCTGTAAGTAGGACTTCAGAGAGTAGTCAGATACTAATCAGAATTGAAATTTATAAAATCAGAGACCAATAAATCGATTACTTGACCCCAATGCCTCTTTCCAGCAAGCAATGGTAGTCTTTCCTTCCCATCCATTCTATGGATTCACTTGCAAGACCCAGAAAATATTAATGTATATAGGGTTATGGAATCTTTTCCAAAGATAGCCCTACCTAGTGATGAGAAGAAGATAAGAAGACAAAATATTCTGGTATTATATTCTTTTTTTTTTCTTTTAGAGGGTTTTGCCTTAGAGTGCATGCACTCACTGGTGAGAGAGAGAGAGACAGAGACAGAGACATGAGAGGGAAAGTAGGAAATCATCCCCCGGGGTGATAACCATGTGACAATCCCTTCTCTTCCAATCTCCTCCTGCGATCTTGGACATACACATGTGCCTGGCATGATTTTCAAGCTACCAAGTCCAGGACTCAAACCAAGTTTGGCCATGTGGGAGTCCAGCAATATAACCACTATGGCATCTGCTGGCCCCAATATCATATTCTTTACTAGTGGGTACCAGCACTAATTCACTACCTCTTCTAGGTCTCTATAAAATTTTCCACAAATCTTAAACTTGTGTAAGAGTTTTACTCATGTTCACCTCTTTGACTTTATCCAAATCGTCAACCTTATATAGCCTGAAGACATTTTAGAGAGGTTCTTCAGGGACTTCTACAGGAAACTTCCAAAGACTATATCAACCCTAAAAATTAACCAACATGAATAGTTTGGAGGCACAATTCTTATAATTCTATATGTCCTATTTAAAACCTTACATAAATGAAATGAAGAGAAGCTTCTTGAATTCCAAAAGACATCAAGATTACTCTCATTTGTTATTTAAAAAAATTATTTCTATGTATTGGTTAAAGGCATCATTGTGTAAAATCCTACTGTGGGATACATTATATTTTGCCTTAAGATATCATTAAAAATGCAATTCCAAGATAGATTTTAATTAAAAAAATTAAAAATGCAAAGAATATTCTGCCTTGGAAGGAAAGGAAAAATATGCACTTGAATAGTTGAAATTATCACAAAAATCTAACCAAAGGCTTTAAATACCATTTAGCAAATGGGCACATCTGTATTTTATAAAGTGAACTTATATATGCTTCAAGACACATTATGAATATTTTATAGTGATAGGTAGAGTACGAAGGGATAGTGCATTAATCAGGTATATTTTATTGTCTAAATGCCTCTGGGATAGGCTGCATAGCATAGTCAGTGCATATTATATGCTCTAAGCTACTTCAAAGTAATAGAATACTTCTGCCACTGCACTCTTCAGTCCATAATAAATGCTATTAACATAACTGAGAATGAAAATTATCTGTAGGCCATCTGCCCATCCAATGGAGTATATTTTCACTTTACTTACTTTTTGTAATTTATGAGAAGAAAGCTCTGTAATCTAAGTGCCTTACCATTCATTCATTCATGTCTCTGACAACCTTAAAATTACAGTAATAAATACATTCATTGTGAATGATGATTTTGAAATAACAGTAGTTCAACATGGTAATGGTACACTCTTTTGTTCCCATTATACATAAAAAATTTTTTAAATGACATTGTCTGTTAGGCCCTTGCATTTTTTTAAAAGAAAAATAATAATACTAAGCAACTCTGTGGCTCTAGTCTAACAACAATATTTCATATCACTGCTAGAATGAGAACTTGAAAAGGAATCTTTTATGATAAACATTACATAGTTTTTCTGGTTGCAATTTCAAATATTGCTTTTAGGATTAAGACAACTTTTTAAATTGGTCTCAGAAGAGAAGTTCAGGTCTACGGGAGCCATACAATGAAACAGTCATGGAGCATGATGCTCTTCCAAGCTGACCTGAATGGGCAGTTTCCATGTTCTAGTTCAGAGACACTTCTCTGAATACGTTGGCCATACAGGTGCCCATGATTCAAGGCTGGTTAGGGCTAGAAGTTGACTGTAGTACCAGGCTCTATTGAAGGTGCTGTCTCTGTCTTTCTCACTTATGAAAAGATCAAGGAATAAACTTTGAAAAAAGAAAAAGAAGTTCAGGCATAATCTCTCAGTGCATTTATTCACATACAAGAGATGTGGCCAAAAAAAAAAATCTCCCTCAAGATTGGGATTTGGACAGAAAAGAAAGCAATTTTCTCACACCTATGTAATTTCTTTGCTTTTTTATCCTTGGGTTACCACAACTTTCAAATGGAACCATAAATACATATTTATTCTGTTATCAGTAGTATGATATAATAAAAAGTGTTTAAATATATTTGGTTTGGAATCTATCTATAAGAGAGAAAAACACTCTGGTTATCTGAGATGAGACTTACTGCTTCTTTTCCACAGTAACTGTGATTCAGGTGTTATCTTCGTTCCTGTTACCAACTATAGGAAAAAGGGAAAAGGACCACAAACTGACGTGAAAAAAGAAGCTGACTTAGTGTTCTGCATGAAAATCTATCTTTTCATTTTCCTCTGCACCTTTCATGAAAATTTCCAGATCAATAGGCCAGCATGAACTATTGCTCTCTCAGAATAATGCAATATTATTCTGTATAGTGTCTTGCAGACAATCAGAAATAGAAAACTGTTCCTGACATTGTTATTACAAACAAGATCTTTTGATCATGCAGACTGAAAGAAAATGAGAAGAGAAAAAAAAAGTTTCAAGGTCGCAGTTTGAATTGAAATAGTTGTTGTATCTATCCATAAGGATTCAAATGCCAATATTATTCAACCTGGTAAGGACCAACTATCTAAATTATTAATTCTTGATTATATATTTACTAAAATAAAATAAAATTTCTGGCATTATATAGACTAAGCTACTATATATTGATATCTTACCTTTAACCAATGCTATACTTTGGTAAATGTTATTTATTTTATGTTTTTATAGACTAGCATGGAAAGATTCTCATAAACACTGGGAAGTCAAGAACTATTTATGGTTATCTTGATCTGTTGGGTCTGGAAAACCTGAGTGTCCCCTTCCAAATTAATATTGAATCTACTTTCTTTTTTTTATCTTACATGGTTTTGTGAATGGGTGTTTTTGATGCCTTCAAAAACCAGTTCCACTTTCGAATTGTGTTTCACATCGAACTGTTGTCTACACAGAAAGCAGAATGAGCCATGATGCAACTCTAATCATGACAAGCATCAGCATAAATTTCATCAACAGGCTTCTAGTTATGATTTCAAATCATCCTTTTCTGATTTCTTGTCTAAAGCTAATTCCTCCTTGTAAAAATTTAGAGGAGACCAGAATGCTACTTTTTTATAGCACTCACCATAATTTATAATTATATATATATATATGATTATATACATATGTTCATAGAAATATACATATATGCATTTGTTTCTTTAAATATATATTTCCACTACGGGGACCAGCAGTTAGTGTAATGGCTATGTCGCTGGACTCCCACGTAGTTGACCGCGGTTCACGTTCCGGTCCCAGTGGCTTAAAACTCACACCGGGCGCTTGTGCATGCATGCCCAATATCCCGAGAGGAGAACGGAGGAGAAGGGATTGTGGCGTGGCCATCCCCCCTGGGGGGTGATTTTTCTCGCTTTCTGTCTCTCTGTCTCTCTCTGTCTGTCTGGCGAGCACACGCACCCTATAGCAAAACAAAAAAAAAAAAAAAAAAAAAAAAAAACCTCTTAAATATATATTTCCACTACCTCCCAAACACACACAAAGAGAAGGAGGATTCCATGAAGCCAAGTTTCTATTTCTGGCACTTTATACATATTCAAACACAAAAATAATCATTAACAATAATAAGAAGAATTAAATTATTTCTCTGAATGAATGAATGTTGAGTCAAATAAATGTATCAAAAATTTAGTAAATTTCATCTTTTTTATATCTTTTGTATCTTACCTAAAATATGATTGGCAAGAATAAAAATAATAAACTCAGTATTTTTAACAGTACTTTTTGATTTTGCTTTCTGTAGTTTTGATCTTTCAAAACAGGAAATACATTTAAAGTTTTTAAATGGTTAGCCTTCCATATAAGAATATAATGAAAGTTATTAAATTAATGCCTTAATGCTTCGTGCTGACTTTATTAAGGACAATGGAGAATACAAGCACCAGATATAATCATTTACTTCAAGGGGACTAGAGTCAATTTAGGAAGACTGAGTATAACATTTTGTTTATGTTCAATAAATAAATATCACAAGACTGTACTGTATACAAATAAAAACAAATGCATGCATATAGTGAACAGACATGTTTCAAGGAACTATTTTATACAATTTTAGTACATGGAAATAAATTCTTCTGGATTAATAAATTTCCTCTGTGAATTAAGCATATGTTTAAATCATGCGTTTACTTAAAACTGAAAGAATGTAGATAGTCATACCTCCCTAAACTGTGGATACAATTTGGTGTCAAATAGATTTTTCTCGGGTTATTGAAGCTCTCAGATAAATGTTATACAAGTGAATTAAATATAAGAAAGTGCAAGAGACTTTAATGCAGATTGTAAAGCATGTTAGTGATTGCTCCAAGGTCAGGCTGTGCTATAGAGAAATCCTTTTCCTCCTCTATTACAATCATTTTTATTTTTAGACACTTTTTGTTCTATAACCTCTGCATGTCCATGAATCTTGGTTTGCCATTCTGAACACATTGATTGATTTAAAAATTAAAAGAAACAAATGATTTGGGAGGCAAATGGATGATTCTTTTATTGTTTCTTACCATCATGACATTGCTATATTTTATGTGTTACACGAACAGAAAATAAGAACTCTTTTGTATCTCATGTAAGTTTCCAGTTGTCGTTTTTTTTTTTTTTTTTTTGAGAGATTTTTGCTACAGGGCATGTGTGCTCGCAAGAGAGACAGAGAGAGACAAACAGAGAGAGATAGAAAGTGAGAAATCACCCCTCTGGGGGGAATAGCCATGCCACAATCCCTTCTCCTCCATTCTCCTCTCAAAAATTTTGGGCACGCATGAACACACACCTGGCATGAAATTTAAGCTGCAAGGTCTGGGACTCGAACCATGGTCAGCTACATGGGAATCCAGTGATGTAACCATTTCGCAATCTGCTGGTCCCTCCAGTTATCTTTTGGTCCCGTTGTTTATTATTATCATCATTATTCCTTCTCTAACTGCCAACTTAATAGGAAAAAAATTTCAAAAGAACAAGCAATGGGGCAATCTTCAGATTCACATTTGGCAAGGTTGAAGTAAAAAAATCAAAAGTAATGGATGGAAATTAGCAGGCCTACATTCCAAGTGTAGTTGGAATTTTCTACACATGTGTTTATATTTCATCTATTTTCTGTAAGAAATTCTCAGAAATGCATAACCCAGCATCAAATATCCAAACTTCTGTTTCATTATTTAGTTTATGTATAGATTACAGTGTTCTTACATTTTCCTGGTGGACAGCTCATAATACCAGAAAATATGGCAACTTGGCTAATTTCTGATTTTGTTGTTCACTAGTTAGGTTTTCCCCATAAATAAGATAGTTGAGCAAATTTCTAAATTTCCTTTTCACTCTAACTCTGAGTTTACATTACAACTGCAAGCCAAATTTTATTTATATGCATATATAATTATCATATAATATTATAATATTATGTATGTATTCTTACAAAATATCTGAGCAAATGAAGAGTACAATGTAATTAATGTGAATCAAGAAACAAAGTGTGGAAGTATTGAAGGATAGAGCATGCTACTCAAATTGCATAGAAAACAGTTGGAAGGCTTTTTTTTAATCAAGATTTTATTAGTATTTTAACTATTCTATTAAATTTTGTGAATTAACATAAAATAAAATTGAACAAATGGAGAATTTTGAAGAAAAAACTAATCATATTGGGTTGCAATTGGAAATCAGCTCCATCACAGAATCAAACAAATGTCATGGTAAAATGATTTTAAATTAGAAGATAAAAAGTCTCGAAATGCATTTTCTTGCTATTTAAAAATGTGACCTTTTAGTATAACGAAAAATGTAAGATTGCGTTTAGAAAGGTCTTCTGAAGCTTCCGCCAATATCCACATTAACAAATTCATGAATATATCAGATTATGTTTATCATGGACTTATTCAGAGACAGCTCTAGAACTACAGAGACTCAGAGTTTATCACAAGAGACAATCTGAAAAAATCCCAGATAATCCTCATGGCTACAAAGGGAAAAAAAAGAGAGAGGCAGTTACAAATTACTGCCGTCTCTTTTCCAAACTACTATAACAACCTCCTACCTGGCCTTTGCACACTAATTTTTCTCAGATACAAATCAAATCACATTACCTCTCTTCTTAAAATCATTCATTTCTTCCTCTCTTCAGAAATAAAGTCCACCTCTGTCCAGGACCTACAAGCTCTTTCATAATATGGGCCTTGTTTACAGCTGTAATCCTACCTCTCTCTGCTCTTTGTTCAGTATATTTCCTCCAATGATTTCAGTTGGAGTTCATAAAATGGGCCCACCTAATGTAGCCAACGTTTTCACATGCTGTTCTCTCTCTGAATGTGATCTATTAGCAACTCTTCACAAAAAAAGGACTTTTGTCCTCTAGATCTGAGCTTGAATACATTTTGTAAGCTCTTACTGAAAGTATCCTATTTCTAACTGGATCAGTTAGATTTACCTCTTTATAGTCAGCCCAATGATGCTTTTAAACCCTCACCATTTTGCAACTTATTCTGTAAGTCAGAAATGTTGGTTGGACTTAGCTTGACAATTCTCCTGTTTTATATGGATCATTCACTCACCCAAGTCAACTGCAAGTCGTTGGAGCTAGCTTCTGTTGAGTAACTTATCTAGGAAGACTAGTCTTTGTTCATGGGATTTCTCACATCATAGAAGGCTAGGCCAGCTTAATCACATTGTGAAAAGGCAGAAGAGAGATGGAGAGAGAAATAGAGAGGGAGGGACCAAGAAATTTTTAAGACCTCTGCTCAGAGCAGTCACACTGTCACTTCCATAGCACTCTATTGACCAATGGAAGTCACATAGCAGCCCAAAATCAAGGGGAGAGAATATAGATTCATGTGTCTGATAAGAGAGCTATAGAGTCACATCACCAAGGATGTAAAAACCAAAAGATAAAAAATCGTGGCCATTTCTGCAACTGATTATAATGACCATTACCATGAGAGAGTAGCCTGTGTATTTCCTTCCTACCACATATCAAACATCAGTTTGATGTTAGCAGGTTTATTGTTAGTCCCTTTAGACAATAAGCTACAAAAAGCAAAGGCTATTTCTTCTTTTTTAACATACTATATTAATGCTCTGGCATAATATTTGGCCTACAGTAGTAGGCACTTAATGAATGTTTTAAAATAAAAAAAAAAATTAAATCAAAATAACAAAACTATGTAGGAATTATTCCCTTACAGTTTTACAAACGTAACCATTCTTGTGGGACCAGCAGTTGGAGTAATGGCTATGTTGTTGGACTCTCACATGGTCGACCATGGTTTGAGTCCCGGACCCCGTGGTTTAAACTCATGTCAGGTGCGTGTACCCCAAAATATGACATGCTGAAGTCCTAGTTTCTAATACCTTAGAATGTAACTGTATCTGGATCTAGGATCTAACAGAGGACTTCTAAAGAGATCACATGGGTTTGCTCTAATCTAATCTGACTGTAGGAAGAGTAAGTGTGCACTTTCCAGAGAGACAGAAAGCGAGAAATTGCCCCTCAGGGAGGATGGCCATGCTACAATCCCTTCTTCATTCTCCTTTCTGGAGTTTTGGCATGCATGCCCTAGTGCCTGGCGTGAGTTTCAAGCTGCTGGGTCTAGAATGTGAACTGTGGTCAACTATATGGGAGTCCAGTGATGTAACCATTACACCATCTTCTGGTTCCACCTTTCTTTGTTTTAAGTCTCCCAGTGTGTGGTATTTAGCATGGCAGCCCTAACAAACTTATACATTACCCTATAAGCAGAAATACTCATTCGTCCAGGCAAAAGGCGACTGATCTCCATTATAGGAAGAGCAGTCATAATCTGGCTGCATGTCTCAGGTCTAACATAGTTTGTAGGTGGCTAACCTCCCAGAATCTGCTTCCCCACTAGCCTTGCTTCGCTACCATGACTAATCAAACATTCTCTATGCCATATTTACTCAGAATCTCCCGTTTGTCTTATCATAGATAATCATAAAAGCAGATTTTCAATCTGAGTAGACTCTCCTATGTTACAGGACTGTGTACACCTCTCTCTAATTTGGGGGAGCATTATCTTTCACTCTGCCAAGCTGACTCCCATTCATGCTTCATTCTGGCATGCACTGTTTGACAATTGTTCAGAACCTTGGGGTTACACATTAGATTTGATCAAAAGGCTCATTAAAGGTTTATAAGACTATGCAGCAGTTCATGCATTCCTCAATATGCAGTTATATTATTGGGATTGGCAGATATCCAGGTCACAACTGATATTTTTTACCCACAGATAATAATATAGCAAAAGGCTCAATTTTCACATCACTACAGCACGTACTTCTATGGAATTTTAGTGTCCGTAAGAGGAAAATCAGGTTCAGAGCAGCAGCTTGGATAACAGCATAAATAAGAAAATTGTTAAGCCATTCATGTTGCTCCCAGATCTAAGCAACTTAGGTCAAATTAATAAAACAATCAAGAGATGCTTTGATCTTATACCCTGTGATGCTTCTCTTTTTGTCCTAGAAAAGATACAGAGATGATGACACTGGAAGAATTTTTTTTTTATTTTTTGATTTATATCTTGCAAGATCCTTGGGTATTTTGAGATATATGTGGTGCACTTATTGTTATCAAGGCACTTACTTTCCATTATATACTCAAGGCAAAAAAAAAAAAAAAAAAATTGGTGCAACTGGCAATTTGAAAGACACATTTGGAGCCTTATCTCAGAAACACTGCAGAACACACTGGAGTTTCTGATGTGCAGCCAATTTTTATAAAATGTTAACTTTGGGAGTAAAATAACTATTTTTCCCCCCGAATCCATGGTAAGATTTCTGATCTAGATATCTTTTAAGGAAACAAAGGTTCTGTGGCTCCCCATAAAGATCATGAAACCAAACCAAGACTTTTGCATTTACATTTATTTCTTCATTTACCTTTGGCCAAGGATCTTAAATATACTAGTCAACTTATGCCTTTCCTTTGCTAGAAATATTTAAATTACCCAGTGGCCTAGGTTCTGAGTGTTTCATCGGGATGTCAACTGTAACATGTTTAAAACTGAACTCATCATGGCCAGCAGGTAGTATATTGGTTAAGGCACTGGACTTCCACATACTCAACCATGGTTCAAGTCCCAGTGGCTTGAAACTCATACTGGGTACATGTGCACGTGTGCTCAAAATCCCAAGAGGAGAATGGAAGAAAAGGGATTGCAGTGTGGCCATCTCCTCTGCAGAGTGATTTCTCACTTTCTCTCTGTCTGTCTGGTGAGCACATAAACCATATAGCAAAAAACGCTCTTCAAAAAAAAATTAATAACTGAATGTGGGGACCAGCAGATGGCATGGTGGTTAAGGTGCTGGACACTTGCACATGGCTGACCATGGTTTGAGTCCCATACCTGGTGGCTTGCTTTCTCACTTTCCCCCCCGCCTCTCTTTCTCTGTGTCTCTCTCTGGTCAAATTAAAAAAAAAAAAAATAAGTGAATGGATAATTAAATTAGATAAATAATTTTAAAAAAATACTGAATGCAACAATTTTGGCATCGCTCTAAACCTACTTCTCTGCCTAAATTTCCACTCTTAGTGGATTCTACTTAGTTCCCAAAACCAGCAGGTGGACAGCAATTTCTAAGATCATGAAGTTTTTGCTGCTGTTTCTCCTGCTTTTCTGTCATTCTCCTAGATAGCTACTTCTTCACTTTTATCCTGAGTTATTCTCCTCAAGTTATACCCACACAACATTTTCCAATACCTCTATTGCCTAAAGGTAAAAACCCTCAACTTGGCCAATCATGATCTGATCTAAAACTATTTTCCTGATTACCACTGAAGTAAGAATATTGGGTCAATCATTAGCTATAGCTCATGGAAAAATGGGGAAAAAGCTTTATTGCCTCTTCTTTTATTCCCCAAAAAAGCCTCAAATCATTCTTGCTGCCATAAAGAAGTCATCATGAGTCTCACAGACATTTGTTTGATAGTAGTGAATGAAGGAATGAATGAAACCTACTGGTTTAGAAAGAGATGACACCATATATATACATGTATTTTTTTGAGACATTTTTGCTATAGGGTGCGTACACTCGCCAAAAAGACAAAGAGACAGAAAGTGAGAAATCACCCCTCAAGGCGGGATGGCCATGCCACAATCCCTTCTCCTCCATTCTCCTCTTGGGATCTTGGGCACGCATGCACATGCACCCAGCATGAGTTTAAGCCATCGTGTCCGGGACTCAAACTGTGGTTGACTACATGGGAGTCCAGCGACATAGCCATTACACTAACTGCTTGTTCCAACACAATATATATTTTTAAGTCAACTTAGCAATGATAAAATTTTAGGAGAGTTTTTTTTTTTTTTTCTCTGACTAGCTTCTTATTTGGCTTTACAGTATGAGGCCTGAATTATCTCCATTCAATTAATTTCTATACCTTGTAACTATTGGAATGAGGCTGATTTATGTGAGTCAATATGGCTAGTGGAAACTACTTATTATATCTGCCACAGTTGTCCTGAAATACCTGAAAGTCCCAAGAATGCTGTTTTATTGTCCTATACCCACTTATGTCACATTAAATTTTATCCATGTTTAAATAAAATAATAAAAGTTGCCTCACCACATAGAAACTGTGGATGCACACTAACAAAACATCTGGATGTTTATAAAACACCTCATATCCTCAGATTTGAAGATATGAGATTGTTACCTTAATACTGTGGTATCTGCATGACATAGTCATAATCTGTCTTTGATTTGAAAATATTTGACTTGCATTTTTCTCAGGGGGGTAAGTCTAGGCTTTATTGAGCTATGACTATTAAAGGGAAATTACTGTTACAAAATCAAGAAGAAAGTAATTCTTAAGCTCAAACTATGTTTATCATAATTATTTTAAAATACATTAACAGTATATTAAATACTCACCACATAAATATACTCACACATAGGCACACACACATAGATATGTATATTGCTAACAAATATTTCATGTTTTTAATGAAATTTTTTTGTATTGAAATAAAATGTAAGAAGTTGTATTGGAGAAATCCAAGAAGAATCATGAATACCCCTGAAGTTAAGGCAAATAATTAGTGATTTAAGACTAAAATAAAAAGAGCCTCTCTTGGGGCAAGTAGATGGTGTAATAGCTATGCTGTAGACTTCCACATGGATGAACCAACTCCCAGCCGACCACAGTTTCAGTCCTGGACCTAGTGCCTTGAAAATCATGCTGCTCCTGTGTCTATGCATGCCAAAGATCCTGGGAGGAAAATGGAGAACAAGGGATTGCTGTGTGGCCATCCTTCCTGCAGGAAGATTTCTCACATCACATCTCACTGTCTCTCTTTCTCTCTGGTAAGTGTACATGCCCTAAGGCAAAAATATCTATAAAAAATAAATAAAAAGAAGCCTCTCTTTTTGAAGAATCATAGAAGTTTGAACCATGAAAAATTCTATAAAATAATAAGTATGAAAATGTTTGGGTCAGCAGGTGGTGTGGTAGTTGAGGCGCTGGAATCCCACATGACCAACCATGGTTCAGGTCCCAGACCTGGTGATTTGCTTTTTCACTTTCCTTCCTTCTCTTTCTGGTCAAATTAAAGATAATAATAAATTAAATTATATTAAATAATTCTCTAAAAATATGTACTAGAATGTGCATAAACATTAATTTCTCTCGAATTCTAAGGATAATTCTAGCATTAGCTATCATTTTTCCCCACTTTTACCAAGTATGTATACTATTTTACATTCTGATGTGCTTAAGCTTCAGGGGAAAAAATAGGAAGAGGTTTGGTGATGAATAATAACCAAGGTACGTGGCTGACCAAGCTGATTAGGAGGCACTCTCTGAGTAAGAGGAATTGCTTGCTCTGTTAGGCGGTTGAACAAATTCTATGTAAATATTTTACATAACTCAATGACTTCAAGTTAGATTAATCAAGATAAGTTTTGTTTCTTTATATGAGTTGTGTACTTTTCTCCTTTCATTTTTCCTTTTCTCTATCTCTCTTCCTTCCCTTTCTCTTACTCTCTTTCCTCTCTTTCATACCTATCCTCTCCCTCCCTATTCTTTTTTTCTTATCTCTCTGTATCTATCTTCTCCTCCTCTTTGTTCTTCTTGGTCTTCTTATTTTTGTTCCTGTTCTTGTTTTTGTATTTTCTCTCTCTCTTTCCCCCTTGTAATTATTTTTTTTCTTTTTCTCTCCCTCCCTCTTTCCCTCTTTCTCTTCATCTTCCTTTCCCCCTTTTATTTCTATGTAATACTATAGGAGAATTAGACTAATAATTTTGCCTCCATCTATTTGAGTGAAATATTGATCTCCTAGATTTACTGCCATACAACATGACATTGCATTTGACTATATAGGCCATGTGTACCTGAAAAGGGACTTCCTCCAATCACGTATAGTGACCTGTATAACAAAGGGGCTATGAACAAAAGATGATGATAGATGTATTCTCTTTCTTCCAATGACTTCCATGCAATATAAAGCAGTAAAGAAGATATACAGAATATGATAAAAGAAACTAGTCAATCATGCTGGAAATGTTTTTCTATGTATTATTTAGCCACAGCTTAATTTATAAATCGATACACCTGTGTTGCTGTCAATATGTAGTTAATGATAACACATAATATCAGAATAAAATGGCTTAGAACTTTGCAAAAGAGTGCTTGAAAAACAAATGATAATTTTATCCTTTAGGTTGTATCTCATTCTATAATTAGCACAATTTGATGTTCAAATAAAATTATAATAATTTATTAATAGAACATACAATTATAAGCTGCTGACTGTGCCAGGATCTCAAGATATGCTAATTGGCATCTCCATTTTCTGTATAAAAACAGATTGCTTTTTACATTCTTTTGTTATTCTATGTTAAAATGGATATTAAGAGTTAGACTGCTTTTTTTTTAAATGTCAGTTTTTCAAAAGTTTATTTACTTATTCCCTGAGTGAAAGAGATAGAGAAAGCGACAGAGATACCACATCCTTGAAAGGATCTCAACATTATGATTGACCTTCCGACTTCTGCCAGTTTGGATATTGGGCATGCGTGTGCACAGCACACTCAAGGAGGTCTCCAGACACGAACAAGCAACCTTCCCATTAGGGTCTGCCCAGCAGGGCGTTGCATGTCACTACTGCCTCACTGTTGGGCCCCAGAAACTATTTTAACTTGCATATAAGCAAAAGTGGTACTTTTAAGAAACAACTTAAACTTTAATATAGGATTGGCCTGGAATGTTTCTAAATCTCAAAAAGCATAGTTGGCTGAATAACTGAAGCTTTATTTCAAACTGAAGAGGGAGACTTAAATGAATGGTTTTTAATTTCCTGAACTTAAAGAGAAAGGATGTGCCCCAGTGCCCCATTCTTCCTTTTTAAAATGAGAAACTGCTTTATAATAGAGTCTGTGTTCTCATGCTGAAATAACCCTAAGATTTGAAAGTTTTACAATGACAACCACCCTGGAGTTTTGACCACTTTGGAAAATTCAAAGGAGTGATTAGCTGTGAAGAAAGTATCATGTATGAATAATTGAAATATTCTCATTAGTTTTGAGCCTAATGATGGTCACAGATTTCAAATTACTTGTGGATTTCTAATTGCCTTCTGCTTTTCCCCTTTCACATAATTATTGAACTAAAGGATTTATATAAATATTACAGTTTAGTTGCTCTTTATTATACGCATCTAATTAAGATTTATTTAAAATATGACCTGTATCTAATCAGAACACTTATATGTACTTTTAAGTTCATTTCAAACTACTTCTGTTGGCATAATTGCACATAGTTGTATTTATAATTTCTAGACTTTTATAATTTCTAGAACTATGTAGAACACATAGCTGCATTTATAATTTCTAGAAATTTATCATTTCTAGAACGATTTTTTGTTTTGGAGAGGTATTCGCTATAGGGCGCGTGCGCTTGCCAGACAGAGAGAGACATAGAGACAGAAAGCGAGAAATCACCCCCAGAGGGGATGGTCACGCCACAATCCCTTCTCCTCCATTCTCCTCTTGGGATCTTGGGCACGCACGCACACGCGCCCGGCGTGAGTTTTAAGCCACTGGGTCCGGGCCGCGAACCGTGATCGACTATGTGGGAGTACAGTGACATAGCCGTTATGCTAACTGCTGGTTCCCTCTAGAACAATTTTTTTTTTTGGGGGGGGGAAGGTTTTTGCTATAGGGCGTGTGCACTCGCCGGACAGACAGAGAGAGACATAGAGACAGAAAGCGAGAAATCACCCCCCAGGGGGGATGGTCACGCTGCAATCCCTTCTCCTCCATTCTCCTCTCGGGATCTTGGGCACACACGCACACACGCCCGGCGTGAGTTTTAAGCCACCGGGTCCGGGACGCGAACCGTGGTCGACTACGTGGGAGTCTAGCGACATAGCCATTACTCTTACTGCTGGTCCCCCCTCTAGAACGATTTTTATGGTACATTTATGTTTCTTCTTTCAGGTCTATGAGAAAAGACTTATAAGAAGGAAAAACACTTGAGAGTTTTAATAAAGGTAGGACAGCTGAATATATCAAAGTCCCCAAAAAACAGCGTAATAATTTAAAGAAAGAAGTACGGGTTAGTAGGATTTTGTTACCTAAAAAAAGAGAGAGAAAAAAGTGCAACTTCTAATTATTTTATACCCAAAAATTATGTTTTATTTTAGCACATTCGTGGTTATCTGTTGCTATGAACCTAATTCAAACCTTAGTGACTTAAGACACCATTTTACGCTGTCGACAGTTTTGTTGACCAGATTCAGGAAGGGCTTGGCTAGGCCCACTGCTTCTGACCCACATGCTGGAAACTGAAACAAAGGAAGACAGACTATTCAGTTTCAAACTAGTTTCACTGTGCTCACATCTGGTGCCTTTGTGGGAACAACTGGAATGCTAGGTGCCTTCTGCTCTTCACATAGCTTTAGTGTGTCTACACATTGTCTCTCCAGGAGGGGAGCAGGATATCTCATCTGGTGATTCAGTACTCCAAAAAATCTAGTACTTTAAGTGATAGGAAGAAGAAACTGCCTTTTTTTCTTTTTAGAGGTTTTTGCTATAGGGCGCGAGCGCTCGCCAGACAGACAGAGAGAGACAGAGAGATAGAAAGCGAGAAATCACCCCCCAAGGGGGATGGCCATGCCACAATCGCTTCTCCTCCATTCTCCTCTCGGGATCTTGGGCATGCACACACGCCTGGCGTGAGTTTTAAGCCACCGGGTCAGGGACGCGAACCGCGGTCGACTACGTGGGAGTCCAGCGACATAGCCATTACGCTAACTGCTGGTCCGGAAACTGACTTTTTTCTTAAAGGCTAGAGCTGGAATTGGCATAAAATTACTTATGTCATTCTCTACGGTCTAAAATGTCATGTGGCAGTATCCGTGCATTAGGTTAAGTGAACTTCATCCTTCCAGGGTGAATTGCCAACTTATTTGTGTCACCTTTTCTTTGCCAAAGTTCGTATTATGTCTCTCCCTTCTACCTTATCTCTTCAATCTATTAGGGGAAAAAATAGGTATAACTCAAACCTAGATGTTTTACTCTCTGAGTATCTATTTTACATTTTTATTAGGAGATAGGTTTTTACTTAGTATTCCCCTATATCCTGAACAAGAGAAAAACAAAACAAAAAAAACCTCTACTAAGAACATCCTAATTCATTCTTCAAAAACTTCGGAATTATTGTGGCATTATGTACAGGTTATCTGCCCTTTCCTGCATCTCTGCCATCTCTAGGAAAATACATTAAGAGCTGCCAATATGTCACCCATATATGTCATGCCCATATATTTGTAGGACACTGGGTCCTGTCATTTGATGATTCAGAAAATCCCTGATGAGTATTTTGGGGAGGTTAAATGAAAGATACTAATATTTAATGAGGATTTCTTCCTTGATAGATACTTGATATATGATAAACCATCAAATTCCCTCAGAGGAATATCTATAAAATAGATATTATCCTTTTATTGAAGACAGACTAATTGAGACTGAGAGAAAATAACCAACCAAGGTCACAGCATTCCTGTGTCTGAGACAGAACTTGAATTTAGGTCCGACTGATTCTGAAACCTATTGCAACATGAATAAACAATCCCTCGTTTCCCCAAAGCAAACAAACAAATGAATGACATTCCTGTGGCTTATAACAAACGACAAAGGATCATAAGCCTGATAACAATGTAATAGAGAAGTGTAATCCTCCCTCCTAGGAAGGGCAATGAATACTTGAGAGCAATAATGCAGTTCACTACCCCAGTCATTTCCTATTTGCACATTACTTTGCTCTTTTGATTCACTTCTTTCCCCTTTCCCTTTGCCACAATCTATTCTATACACTATACACACTCAGTGACTGGAAGAAATGGAAATTGCCAGGAGAAATAGCAGTGATGAGGGGTATGCATGCAATATTCACTGTCAAGAGCAGCTGTTCTTGGCAGAAAACACACAATGTCATCTACTAAAATAAGTGACAAACGTCCTCATATGCGTGGGTGGAAAGAGCCAGAGATTTGAGAAATTTTTATAAGTGGGACTGATTTTTTTTTAAGAATTATTTTATTTAACTTTATTTATTTTAATTTGACCAGAGAGGAATACAGTGAGAAGGTAAAAGAGGGAAAGTGAGAAAACAAGCTGCTAGGTCTGGGACTTGAACCATGGTTGGCCATGTGGGAGTCCAGTGCCCTTGACCACCACACCACCTGCCAGCCCTGTGATCAATTTAATTTAAAGCACAATTTAGGAAGGCCTAAGAATCTCTGGTTTAACCACCATGACACCTGCTGGTCCCAAGAATCTCTCGTTTATTAGCATTAAAGGATTTTAAAGAAGTACTATTTTTAAAGGCATCTCTTCACTTTATTAATGTTTTGCATTTCATTCTGTTTGAAAGAATCATCTATAGGTTAGAAACAGAAAATGAATATCAGTTCATCCCAAAAAGAGAAGAAATCTACTTTGTGAATTGTTGTCACCCATATTTAAAATACCCTGTTTTAAAATCTTCTCATCTACAGTGAGATGTGGGGCCAGGAGAGGCAAAGTGGCATGGGACTCCCATATGGTCAACCTTGGTTCAAGTCCTGGGCCCAGAGGCCTAAAACTTACACTAGGCACATGTGTGTGTGTGTGTGTATGTGCCCAAAATCCCAAGAGGAGAATGGAGTAGAAGGGATTGTAGCATGGCCACATCTTCTAGGAGATGATTTCTCACTGTCTGTCTCTCTGTATCTGTCTCTCCAGTGAGTACATGAGTCCTATAGCAAAAGTCTCTCTCTCTCAAAAAAAGAACACAGTGTCCAGCATATCCTTGAAAACCAAATTGCTACAGGCATCTATAGTCCCATCTATTTAGGACTATCTGAATCATATAATCATTAGGCTTGGCCCTTTGATAGCCCATCAACAGATACATGAGTGAAGTGTGATCGGAAATTGGCTTAGATGATTAAATATGTGTAACCAAGATGGCATTTTACATTACATATAGCTTACAGACTTGTTTATTCATTCATTCATTTGTTCATCCTTCTTGGTGGGTGGGAAAGTAGATGGGAGATGGTTTTCTGTTTTTGTTTCTCATTTTTTGCCTGTTTTTAGACAGAGTCTCTCTGTATTCAGATCCTCCAATCTCAGCCTCCTGAGTAGCTAGGACCACAGGCAAGTGCCTCTGTGCCCAGCATTTTTTTAGGGTGGGCTAAGAATAAAACGCGGTGCTTTCATATGTCTTCTGCCTGCCATGCAGGCATATAAGAAAAAATATTATTTAAAATTCATTCTGCAAGAAATATGCTTGCACAGATGTTTATTTGTTGTATGTCATTAAGACAGATTATGAATACTGTAATTTGGAGTTCTAAAGTATATACATTTTGATATTTATTTTGCTTGGTAGCCTTCCTGTACAGCATGGATTACAATTTTTTCCACTCATAATTGTCTACACAAAACATTAAAATTGTTTGAAATGACCAGCCATCTAGTAGAATAAAAATACAGCAGTATTTTAATTTACTAGTTAATTCGTTAATGATTTTCAACATATTTCTTGTGCCTTTTAGAAAGTTGTGGTAATTCTGTGAAGTACCATGTCCTTTTCCCATTTCCTACTGGAATGTTTATATCTTTCCTCTAATTTCATAGGAACTATTTATATAAATGGTACTAAGTCTTTGCTATTAATATATCTTGAACTATTTCTACCTGGTCTGTGGTTTGTTTTTTTAATAAACAAAAATCAAATCTGTCAACATTGTCCCCTGTAGTTTCTCTATTACTGACAGACTATTTAGTCAAGTCTGGCAGCACACCAGACTCTGGTAGGGTTGGGAAGTAATTAAAGTGGTAATAATGATAACAGACAACCGTTCGTGGGCACATTAACTCCCATAGCCTGAAGAGGGAGCTGTGGGCAAGGAGACTAACTTGCCCTCATTTATTACTTGATATTTGGGTGCAAATAAATTATTAAGCTTGCCTAATTTCTGAGTTTTCCTTTGTTTTCATTGCCAACCAACAATGCTTCCCTTAAAGTGTATGTAGGTGTATGTATATATATATATATACATGTATATATGCATACACACATATGTAGATACCCATGTGTATATGTGCATACGTACACATGCATGTGTATATATGTATATATACATACATATGCACATGTGTATGTATAAATACATATAAACACATACACACATCTATGTATATAGATGTGTGTATATATCTATACACATAAATGTATATATATCTATATATGCATATATATACACACGTATTATAAATATATAAGATATTTTATATATACATGTATGTATACATACATCTATAGATGTATATAGATATATATGTATGTACATAGATAGATATAGATATCTATATCTATATATATAAGGTTGATAGAAAAGTCATGGTATATTTTTTCTATGTTTTCCTATGAAAAAATGCATCATGACTTTTCTGATAACCCAGTATATATGTGTGTGTGTGTGTTTCTGTGTGTGTGCGCATGTCTAAGTTTTCATACATTAGATCATGTGGTTCTCAAAAGAATACTATCATATTTCTAGAGACAAGATGATCAAGCATGTAAAGGAAAGTATACATGTAAAGGAAAGAAAAATATGTAAATATTTCTTCCAATGTCATAGGCAGGTTATAGACATGGCCATAACCTGATGTAAGTTTTCACTTCCAGGCAAAAGCTATTCCCTGTGATATCATGAGCATTCTCCTGTCAGTGTTTGCAGAATAAGCTGGCCAATGCAAGAAATGTCAGTTAGTTTTATTTTCTATGACAATAAGTTGACCATAAAATAAAATCCATATATGATAATAGCATACACACACACACACACACACACACATAAACACACCCACATACATATAGTATTTCACAGGCATAAATTGTAGCATTATATACACATTTCTTACTGATTTTACAATTATGATATTTGTAAAAGTAATTTCAGAGAACTAATGGTTTATGAGCTTAAGCCATAAATACTATTTGATACATTATTTTAAACTCTCAGCAATTCTATGAAGGATAAATATAAACTTTCATTGGGCTACAGCTAAAGAAACCAAACATATGTGGTTCTAATTCTATATATACTCATAAGAATAATTCCTAAAAACGTTATCTCATCTCTTGAAGCCGTTTTACAGAGTCACAACATTTCCACAAACTTTTGAAGATGAAATGTGTGTAAAAGACCTGTAAGATATGGAAAGCAGGTAGACAGTGTCACTGTGGATGTTCTACAAACATTCAGCACTGATTGTTAGAGAATGTATGTGACTTGCTCAAAAGCAAAGTAAGCTATCTGCATATATGATTCATGTAATTCATTCATCAAATATGTATTGGCATCATTCTATGTGCCAAGCTTTATTCTCACCACTGGAAACAGAATGGTGAGAGAGAGAGAGAGAGAGAGAGAGAGAGAGAGAGAGAGAGAGAGAGAAGAGGAGAGAGGAGAGAGGAGAAGAGAGGAAAGGAGAGGAGAGGAGAGGAGAGGAGAGGAGAGGAGAGGAGAGGAGAGGAGAGGAGAGGAGAGGAGGAGAGAGAAAGAGAGAGAGAAATGTCACCTGTATATCTTAAATTTACTGTTGTTAGTGGTGTGAAGAAAGAGAGCTGTTAATAGATATAAAATATATAGATTATGTAGTATTATAGAAGGTAGTAAATTCTAGAATAGTGTAAGGGAGATTGGGTGTGAGGTGGTGTATAGGGTTACATAGAGTGGGCAGAATAGCCACAGTAGAAATCCCAGAATTTGAGCAAAGATTTAAAGGATGAGATGGTGTACAGACATCTTTGAAGGATGAGATGGTGTGCAAACATCTGAAGATATTGTAGAGACCTGGCAACGGCCTGTGTACTGGCTGTAAGGCTGGAATGTGATCATTTTTCAAAGAACACCAAGAAGTCAGCATAGATAGAGAAAAGCACATTAGAAAGAAGTATGAAAATTCAGTACAGAATATTAATTGTAACCAAATATCTAGGGTCCTACAGAATTTTGTTTGTTTTGCTGTAAGGCATGTATGCTTACCAGAGAGAGACAGAAAGAGATGAAAAGTGAGAAGTAACCCTCTGGGGGGATAGACACAGCACAATTCCTTCTCCGTTTTCCTCTTGATATTTTGGATATGTATGCACATGCAACCGGTGTGTCTTTTAAGCAGCAGGATTTGGAATTCAAAGCTAGAAGTTGGCCATGTGGGATTTAGTCAACTCAACCATCACGCCACTGGCTGACTCAAATCCTTTAATCAATAAAGCTTTTTGATAACGTGGTGTATGCACTCAAAGGAAATAAAGAAATTTGCTCATATAACATTGAGATGTCATGCTCAGTTGAATCTATGGGCTCAAATTATGCCATCAGTTTTCTTGTGTCCCCTCTGTTTCTCTCTGTGTGATGATGTTAATCTCTGCTTGTCCTATTTGGGTTACTCTTTACTCCATAAAACTCAAAGATGGCCACCAGCAGCCCTGGCTATCAGTTTAGCAAAATGTTCACATATCGAAATGGTCTCATTGTAAGCCAAACAATATGATTGAAAGTATATACAAAAATAAATAAATTAAAAAAAATAAATAAAAAATAAAAAAAAAAAAGAATTGGCTTCTAGTGACAGCATATCAACACAACTTAAGCACCTCAACTGGCATTGTTTAATCCTTTGCCAACTCTTGAATCTCTCCCTGCTGTCAATAAGACACAATACTATAATTCAATGAGTCTGGACCACATGACAACTCCTGCATCCTGAGTAAGGGGTAGTGATTAATAATCTACCAGAACCACATACAATAGGCTAGGTAAATTCTTCAAAGAGAGATACTAGAAAGCCTAAATGAATATTTACACCTACTTTAAATCCTAGAAAATGGACTGCAATCACAAGTCTTCTGATTTCAAATCTTGTTCTCTCCTTTTGCAAGAACATTATTATGGTTTACATTAGTGTAATGCCCAATAATCTCTATGGATATAGCTATTGGTGTAACTGATTGGCTAGATATTTCCTTCATGTCCTGCCACTCTACAATTTTGTAAGCCCCCGTCCTTTCTAAAGTTACATGTGCAAGTGTATAAGAGAAGTTCTAGTTGAGGGAGTGTAACTATAAAAATCTCTACTCTCCTTCCTAAACTTTCAAATAAGAACTTGGAATTGTACTCTCTACACATATTACAGAAACCTGAGAGTGAAATTGAATTCTTAGTGGAAAAGATACAACATTCTTTGAAAACATATTTGAAATTCACATCACATCCTGTGAGTGAAATTGCACATGATAATGAGTTGTTGAAATCACATTCAGCCCTCTATCATCTGTTGAGGGGCTACGAAAGGGCTAAGGCTAATGATTATATGGATGACTCAGAGAAAGAGGTCTAAATAGATGGGGATCTAGAAATCCTACAGCAATTTTGCCTCCAAGAACATACACGGACACTATTGTGTTCAGATGAGGTGGTTTCAGATTATTTTTTATTTATTTATTTTTAAGAGTACAAACATCCGTCATCTCTTGGATATGACCCCAGATGAATATAAGCTATTTAAATTCAGCTTTTTGGTTTATTTTTATGACTAGGCATACTGACTGAACAGAGAAAAAGTTAGGGATATGTTCAGTGGAATCTATCTTAGGCAATAGTGGGTTGTGGAAAACAATTTCTCTAAATAACCTACTTCAACCTAAAGAAACTTGTCCTACTTTGTTCTGTTTTGTCTCTATATACTGAAAATAAGAATGCAATCTGGGCATTGCTGAGCTAATAATTAAAAGTGTAGTCTAGAAAATAAGTATAAATAGCTAGTTTGTTAGTTTAGAGAGTTTATTTTTTCAACCACCAGAAGAATAAAGTCAAAATTCAAAAGACTGAATGTCTTACTGTTTTACACTCTGTATATTCATGCATCATGTACATTTTTAGTTTCTCCTAAATTTTAAAACTTTGGCCTCTATGATGTTACTTATTAGCAATGCAAAAATATAGGAAATATTATAAATATCAGTATTAAATCAGACCCTCAAAAGCTTAATTTTATCATAATATGCTCTAACTGAAGTAATTTACTCTGTGTTATCCCCGAATACAATAACAATGAATGATTTCAGGCAAAGAACTCAGGGGCGAATATTAGATCACATGACTTAACATTCACACTAACCCTGAGATTTCTTCAGTCTTGAGACTTTTGGGAGTCAGTTAGGACTTTTAAAGTTGTTTTATTTTTCATGTTTGCTAATTCACTTTCAATCATTAAGATGATAAGGTGAGATATGTTGAGATATCATTCTTCTAGTTGCCAGAAATTTAAAGTCGTTTTCTTTTTTTATGTTTGGTAATTCACTTTCAGTCATTAAGATTACAAAGTGAGGTACATTGAGATATCACTCATCTGGTTGCCAGAGAGACTTTTATTAGTTTGCATCACATCCAATTTTTCTTGAAATTTGCATCATCTTCACCAGCAAAATAACTCTTTTCTGCAACAAATATTTAATAGTTTGTTTCTCTAAAACAGGATTTCTCCAGCTTGACAATATTTATATGTGGGGCTGGATAATTTTTCGTGTTATGGGCTTTCTCACTCATTGCAGTTTATTTAGCAAGAGCTATGGATTCAACCCACTACACACTCATGAAATAACCTCTCCCACTCTTCCCTCACACACACATTGTTGAGACAACCAAAGATGTCTCCAGACACTAACTGTCCCCTGGGAAGAAATTCTTCCCAGGATGAAATCCATGACTCTAAAGAATTTCAAATGTCATAAACAAAATGTGTAGTCAGAAGTATTTCAAGATGAAAGTGAACTATTCAATATAATGTTATGTAGTCTAACAACCCTTCCTATTACAGATCACCAGTTTCCATAACAGAGAAGCTTATGGAATAGGCCAGAGTCACACAGAGTCAAGATCTGAACTCAACTATTTCAAATTTCTCACATGCCTTATACTTATTCGCAATACAAAAAAGAAAAAAGATAGAAACATAACAAGGAAGAAATAAATCCAATTCTATTTCCCATTGGTCCACATACTTAAAAAATTAAATGAAGAAACTGACCCCATAGCCCAGTGGTTAAGGGTTCTGGATTCACTTGGCAGATTACAACTCAAATTCCAGCTTAGGGGCTTGAAAAACATACAGAGAGGCCAGCAGGTGATGTGGTGGTTAAGATGCTGGACTCCAACATGGCTACCATGGTTTGAGTCCCAGACCTGGGGTTTGAAAAATCACACCAGGCATGTGTGTGTGCAAGCCCAAAACTAGGAAGAGAATGGAGGGGAAGGGATTGTGGTGTGGCCATTCTCCCTGGGAAGTGATTTCTTACTTTACCTCTCTCTCTATCTCTCTAGTGAATGCACAGACCCTATAGCAAAATTCTAAAAATGGAAAAAAAATGAAAGAACACACCAAAGATGTGTGCATGTATACCCAGGATTATAATAGGATGGAGAAACAGGAAGGATGGTGGTGTGACCATGCCCTATTCAAGGGAGTGCTTTTTCTCTCTCTCTTTCTCTCTCTGGTGAATGCACACATCTCTTTCCCTCATTTATAGTGAGCTTCTTTCTTCTTATTCCCTGAATATGGCAACATCATTTCTTAGGGTTGTGTGTACTCATTATCTTTTATAGCAGGAGTAAACACTGCACATTTATTCTTTTCCAATAGCTTCTTCTCAGAGTCTTTACCATGTCCTTCTTCAATCCCTTCTTAAACCCTGTCATAAAAATAATCTCTAAAATACAGCCGATTTGATCATTACACTGCTTTAAATGTGCTGAAAATGTTCCACAAACCACAATACAGCATTCAAAGTGGTTAGCATGACGCACAAGGCATAGCAAACCCAGATTCAATACGGATTTATATCTTTCACTCCTGCCCTCCCCATATGAACCCTGTGCTGGAGCAGACTTTGCACCATTTCCCCACTGGGTCATCTCCCTCTGTTTGTGGTCATCCCCTTGATCTAAGTAACTTTCTCCTTTCCTACCAATATGTAAGTCAAGGTATTATTTCTAGTCAAAAATATACATAATGTATTATTCCCTATACTATAATACTGCAATATTTTCTCTTATTAAAAAAAAAAAAAAAAAAAAAAAAAGTCATGTCATGAATGCCGGCCTGGACAAGACACTCGCAAAAGGACTGAAAATAACAATTGAGTTTATACTCCAGTACATATTGGGTCGTAGGAAAAATCATGATGCATTTTTCATAGAAAAACATAGACAAAAACATAGACTTTTCTCACAACCCAATAATACACTCTCAATAAATTTACTAAAATCACATGAAAATAATAACTGACTTGCAGTTTGGTACTATGAGAAGACCATCAGAATCAATGCTTAGAAGTCCTTGGCTCAGTTTATCACGCTTAGGTGACTCAAAGAAATATATACAATGTACAAAGGAAGTTGGGATTAGGTTTTAAATGATGTCTTTGACAGATCTACCATAGCCAAGGTGATTTTGTAATATACAACTTGACTCATTCAGATAATTGTGATAATGGATAAAATGCAAACTCAAATCTTACTGTAAGTATAGCATTGTTCATGTGAATTATGGCTAAATAACAAAACTTGATCTCTTCTAACAACAGACGAGCCTTACATTTATGAATAAGATGAAATTCTCATGGCACAAAACCAAGTGAAGATGCTTCCACTTGCTTCAGGAAAGACCAAAGCAAACATGAGCCTCCTGTTTGGGTCATTTCCCCTTTTTCCCCCAAAATTTCAGGAGGGTAACAGAATGAGGCCCAGGTGAGTTCTACACATTCAGTGGGTTTGTGGCATAGCCGAAGAACTTGGCATTTAGGGAATCTAAATCTTTTATAATTATGTACCAGTAAACTTACAGAAGCATTGCTCTATATGGAGACACTATCCAAATTTCACTGGACAAAAAGGAAAGCTGCCCCAGTTCTGGAGGGAGATATTATCTTTTGTATCTTTCAAATGATATCATGCAAACATGAGCAGTCATTGAGTCAAAATCATAAAAACAAATCATGAAAAACAAAAGAATGAAATCCGAGTACAGGTATAAGTGCCTGATTTGAAGAACTGGCCACATATATAGGAATAGAAGAGACATAACTAGAAAGTGCTGTTTAAGATTCTGCATATTTGCATTTTGCTAGTGATTTTCTAGAGAAAAATCTCTCAAAGTGGCAAATTTAGACAGATAATAAGCTAACAGGGAAGCAATTAGTGAGAAAAGAGACAAGTTTAGTTCCATAAATTAACCTCTTCCTCTTTCCTGGCAGACAGCTGGTTAGCCCTATTCATAACTAACCTTCCAAACATGAGACTCTCAATTCAGGCATACAATAAAAGTCTAAAAATTCTGGAATCCTGACTTTATATTAATAGAAAGATACTTCAAAAAGTCCACAAAAAATGGGCTTAAAGTATGAGTTTATTTTGGTACAAAAAAATGTTAACACCCATATAGTTTTTTATATAATATGCATTTTCCATGAACTTACTGAAGCCACAAAGTATAGAGGATTGCAATTTAAAAAATAATTATTTCTTTAACATTATTTATAATTATCATTATTTTTTAATTTGCTACAGGGCACATGTTCACCAGAGCTAGACAAAGAGTGCGAGAACAAGCCACCGGGCCCAGGACTTGAACTGCAGTTGGCCATATGGAATGTCCAGCACCTTAACCAATATGCCACCTGCTGGCCCCAGAGGGCTATATTTTATTCCCTTACTTTCCTCCAAATCTTCAGGTATTCATCATTTGTTTCAAAAAAGCTACAGAAGATATGACACTGTTGAAACAACTAATGAGAAAACTGCTACACTGACTCCAAACTCCAAATAATCAGTCTTTGGACATATTTATTGTTACCTTCTGGTCAATGACAATGTGGGGGAAGAGGGGGCTTCAGAAGACTAGGCAACAGACTTCTGCTGACTCTGAAATTATATTTCTGGATTTTTCTTCCATCAATCTGATGTATTTTCATTCATTCTGATTAAAGCTTGCATTAGCATTTGAGAGTATACACTGTTTGTCTAATATAAGGAAGTCTATAACTAGTTTGTGTTTTTGAAAGCAAATATTTAATAGAAAATAATTTCTAAAACCCTTTTATCTAAACCAAGTTATTAGAAAAGAACATTTACCTTTTTATTTTATCAAAATTCAGAGAATGCTCATATATCCAAAATAAAGCATTCTTTCTAAAAATAGTCGCCATTTGTAGGCGGTTTACTTTTCTTGAACTTCTTTAAAAGTCATTGCAAAAGCAAAGCATTTTAGTGACCTGCTAATCAAATTACAGTTATATCTAGTGGTTATTCTCGCTAACAAACATTTGACATTTTAAAAGAGACTAACATGGTACATTTGATTACATATTTCAGATGTTTAAGCAATCTTATTATGACATGGAAAGTCTTCCCATTCACCTCCATATCTTTTGATTTAAATACAAATATTAAAAATGGTCAATGATATTTGCATTAGGTTATAATGAAACTGATTAGCTTTAAAAGAGGACCTATGGAATAATGATGAAGAGTACAGATCTTAGGACCAGAATAATTATATTTGAATCCTAGCTTTACTATTCAGTAGCTGTCTTGAAATGTTCTTTTGTTTTGTTTTGTTTTGTTTTATTTTTTTTTATTTATTTATTTATTTTTTCTGGAGAGGTTTTTGCTATGGGGTGCGAGCGCTTGCCATAAAGACAGAGAGAGACAGAGAGACAGAAAGTGAGAAATCACCCCTCCCCCCCCAGGAGATGGCCACACCGCAATCCCATCTCCTCCATTCTCCTCTTGGGATCTTGGGCATGCACACACATGCACCCAGAGTGAGGTTAAGCCACTGGGTTCGGGACTTGAACTGTGGTTGACTACATGGGAGTCCAGCGATATAGCCATTATGCCATCTGCTGGTCCCACACTGTCTTGAACTGCTAAGCAAGCTATTAGTATCACTGTGCCCCAATTTCATAATGTATGAAATGGGGATGTTAATGAATTCTATCTTAAGGGTGTGAGGATTAAATAAGTCAATTGTATATGTAAAGTATCTTAAATATTATCTGGGATTTGGTAAGCAACAGGTAAGGACTAGCTAACCCTGTTAATGTGAGTGGGCCAAACAGCTAGGCATCTTCTCTACCCATTAACAATGACCTTGTGAACAGCACAGTGTGAATAATATACAAGAACTTCCTGAGAATTAATTAGTTAACAAAAAAAGACAAGAGAAGCAAATGTCACTTAAAACATAACTGCAAAAGGATTAAAAAACTACCTCTCATACTTAAAAAATAATAAAGGGTACTAATTTTTATTTTAACAGCAAGGTTAATTATCAATTTAAAAAAAGATGATCAAGAAGTATCTTTATATTATCTAGAACACAATCCATGGAACTTCAGCCATGTAGTTTCAAAAACAATTCATAATTTTCAGCTAGGGGACAAAAAATAACCTGCAGTGTGAAAAACTAGTTTTGTTTGGTGGTTCTGTTTTTAAATTTTACACATAGAAGCATAATTTAATGTAAAGAAAAACTAAATGCATTCACTTATATTTTACCATATTAACTATAAGACATAAAATCTTAAGACTAGATCATATAAAGGACCAGCAGGTGGCATGGTGGTTAAGGCGCTGGATATTCCCACATGGCTGACCACGGTTCAACTCTTGGACCTGGTGGTTTGGTTTCTCACTTTCTCTCTCACTTCCCCTCTCTCTCTCTCTGTGTCTGGTCAAATTAAAAAAATAAATGAATGAATAAATAATTTTAAAAAATGACTAGATCATATGAATGGCAATTTTAAGAGTTCTGATCTGGTTATGCCCTAGATGGTTGACAGCCAGTAAGGTTGAAACAGGCAGGCCCCTGCAGAAAATGAGAGTATAGAAAGATATGACACTGAGGAGGAGGTGCCAGTAAGCCAAACATTGAGATTTCTCTGGCTCAGTCAAATCATGGGGACATCTCCCAGTTTTGCCTTTTCTGTTATCATCATGAGCATGGTGTTAGAGACAGACTTGATTGAAAATTCTTGCTCTGGGGCCAGCAGGTAGCATGGTGGTTAAGGTGCCGGACTCCCACATGGCTGATTGCGGTATGAGTCCTGGACCTGGTGGCTTGCTTTCTCACACCTGGACCTGGCACCTTGCTTTCTCTCTCTCTCTCTCTCTCTCTCTGTTTCTGCCTTATCAAGTTGAATAATAATAATAATAAAATAAAATAAATAATTCTTTAAAAGAAAATTCTTGGTTTGACTCTAATTGACTATATGTTCATAAGCAGATATTAGTTTTTATTAGCAGTAATAATATGTCAAAGTTATTATCATTACTATTACTGTTGTCATCGTTATTATTTTTGAATAGAAATTCTTCTGTTTAGAACAATTTGTTGTTCTCTCAAATACTAATTCCTGAATTTATCATTTGTTTGATCAACTTTTAGACTAAATCTGACATTTGTTGCTTCCGAGATCAACATCCTAATGTCTGACTTTACTGTAATCTTATCCTTTAAAAAATTAAAAAGAAGTTCATTGAATTTCTCAGTTTATATATTTTTTTTTTTTTTGGAGAGGTTTTTCGCTATAGGGCGCGTGCGCTCGCCAGACAGACAGAGAGAGACAGAGAGACAGAAAGCGAGAAATCACCCCCCAGGGGGGATGGTCACGCCGCAATCCCTTCACCTCCATTCTCCTCTCGGGATCTTGGGCACGCACGCACACGCGCCCGGCGTGAGTTGTAAGCCACCGGGTCCGAGACGCGAACCGCGGTCGACTACGTGGGAGTCCAGCGACATAGCCATTACGCTAACTGCTGGTTCCCAGTTTTTATTTTGTCTTAATCACCTATTGAATAATCAGCTAACACCAAGCAGTTAATTTCATTTGGAGGATACAATTAAGAGTCTTGTTTGGGGCCAGTAGATTCCATACTGGTTAAGGCACTGAACTCCCTCATGTGGCCACCCCTCTTGGGGGGGGGGTGACTTCTCACTTTCTCTGTCTCTCTCTCTGTCTCTCCAGTAAGTGTACTCACCCTACAACAAAAATCTCTCTCAAAAAGAAGAGTCTACTTGGTGTATGTTAGCATCACTGACACTGGTTTCACAGTGATACACTCCTTTCTAGCTAAGTCTGGTTACATATACCTCTTTCTACGTTTTGTACATATTCTAACTTATCTATGAATTCATTAGAGAGCTCATTGAATAACCACATTGCTTTGTAAAATTTGGTCTAGTAATTTCCCAAGGATAATTAGAAGAAAAACTTGAATTGTTAATATATATTGAAAGAAAACTCTACCTTTCCTTAAATATTATCCTCTTTTTTAAACAATAATATTAATCTATCTTTTAATAGTATATCTTTTCTAAGGCAACCCAACAATATTTACAAATATTTACTTCATTCTACTTTCTAAGAATAAAACAGACATTCAAATTGATTTCCCCTATCAAGGTGGTGATCGCTTGTGAAATTAGACTCGGGGAAATGGCCTGGAAAGTGCCTTAGCCTATCCCTCCCACTCTCCCTTCACTTTCTGAGTGAATAGGCAGCATCTCCTCCATTGAAGAATTTAAGAGATGTTGATATTTTATTTCATAAGCATCAAAGGTCTCTACAAAGACAGAAACATGGAAGTCAAGTGTATTGATATTTTTTCAAATTGAAAACTCAGATTACAACCTGAAGTTGTAGGGAAAAGAAAACAACTAATTTATGAGAACCATTAAGTAATCATAACTATTTTGTTTTGATAATTCTCAATAGCAAGATTAAGAGTTTTTTTTTATTTTTAAGAATCTTTTTTCCATGTGGAAAAGAAAAAAACTTTTCTATAGCTTTTAATTTATTCATTTGCTAGCAATATGAGTTGAAAAGAGACATGTTCAAAGGTAGGAAAAAGTTACGTATGAATGTCATGAGAGGTGCTCACAAAAGCTGTACTCGTGCCTGTTGTATTACAAGACTCCAGACTTACATTTTTCTCATGATTTGCGTATCTTCAGACAAAAATATAAAGCAAATATGAATGTTGCAATTTGATGATTTTCATAGAAATAACTTGAAGTATGATAAATCGAGACATTATTTAAACTAAATAAATATTTTATATTAAAACTAAAATGGCTTCAATAAAGTATCTCATAAGATCCCAGGAAGAATTCTTAGAAGTGGACAATATTTCCCAAACCTATAATTTGTCCTAAATCTCAACAAACCAGCTACATAATTCTTCCAGTGAAACTTCAAGCCATCAACCACGACCAGTGCTTTTCAGAAAAACTTTTACACAATCAGTTCAAGTGAAAGGAGGAAAGCTGACTATCAATGTGAATCACTTAGCAGAAACAGTCTAAGTCTAATTCAGTTCAAATACAATAATGGAAAAAGAAAATGATTGTCTGTTAACTTAATTGCTTCGGGTTCTCTCTAGCCTTGAGATATTTGAGAAAGGGAAAACACATGAGTGAATAATAATTTAAAAATAAGGAAATGACAATGATGACAAGGGAAATATAACCATGCGGGATTAATGTCAGAGCTGCCCCCTATCTCCTGTGTTCAGTTCAGTCTGTACACTCAACAGGACACACAAGGTTATGAATGGAACCTTGTCTCAGATTCTCTGATGCTACGGGTGCTCAGGTATGTCAAGTCCATAGCTACTGCTTATCAGGCCAAGAACTTCAGGAAGACATTCTTAACACTAAGTATGAAAAACTTTGTTTATCAATAACCCCCAGGCTGAACATTCAAAATAAAATAAAATAGTGAATGGCAATTTTCTGGAGGATCTAAGCAATTTGTTACAGTACCACTTGTTAGTTTTAGATTATTCAAATCCTAGTAAAATGACTCAACTTCTCTTTGGTCCTCTACTGACGTAAAGGGTATTGAGGAGGTGGGGTTCTGGGTGCTCAAATGACCATAAAAGACAATAAAAATGATGAAATATTTAGTTATATCTCCCAATTGAAGAAATGCCTTTACATAAAGGGGCTTTAATGTGCTGGGACCTTTGCCCGAGCTTAGGCATCATCTCTTTTGCAGGTAAGAACTGCACACATGTGGAGGTGTGCTCATGCACATACCCTTACATTGAATTCTTCATTCAGTAAATATCTACTGAGTGTATTTTGTATGTCAGACACAACACTAGGTTCTCTGTTAGGAAAAAATTAATAAGGCAAGGTCCTTATATAAGCTCACAGTTGAATGACTTCCTACTTTATCCTATGAATTAATTAACACAGAGTTCAAAGAACTTAATACATGAAATGGGATTTTTCAATGTGATTAAGCATCTCATTTTATAGTGCATTTCTAAAAACTTGAATATTTTCATGTTATCTCTTAACAATAAGAGATATTTTATTATTTAATTTTTATTAAATTTATTTTTATTATTTAATTTTTTAAAATTACTATTATTTTATTATTTTTATTTTTTTTAAGTTTTATGTTTCTTTCATGAGTGAGAGGGACAAAACTGACAATGGAATCTTAATACCATGATCCACTCTCAGCCCCCATCAGTCCCTGATCATGGGCACACATGTGGCAGGTGTACTCAGGGAGGCCCTTAGATGCAAACCCTAAAGCCCTCCCACATAGGTCAGCCTCCTAGAATATCATTTTACCACGGCACCCTCATCTGGCCTTCATTATTTAATATTTTCAGGAGCAAAATATAGTGCTACAGGCTTCACATATAATATTTATTAATTCAACCAATGCTTATTAGACTATACTAGGAATAGTTTAGGCTGGGATTTCTTGTACATTTTCAGACAGAAAATCTAGAGTTTTTACTCAAAAAAATGGTGATTCACTCCAACATTCATAACCAAGTGACTGTGATAGAAACAAATTCTATCTACTCTTTCCCCTGTCCTTTTATTTTTATATACTGTGAAATGACAAACTACATAAGAAACCATAATTCCCAGAAAGCTCTACTAAGAGTGCATTCTCTTTCTACTCTAGAGTTGTTAGAGCACAAACCCACAAAAATTGAAATTTTATTTCAAAGTACAGGAACTTTTGAACCATTATTTACTGGAAGGGATTAAAGTTTTGCTGTTTACTCGTCTTCGAAATAATTTCAAATTTACTAAAAACAAAAAACAAAACAAAACAAAAAAACAGAATAAAGAACTTTTTTTTTTCCTGAACCATTTAAATTGAAGAATTGTTGCCTCTTCACTTCCTGAACACTTAATTTATATTTGTACAACATGGATATGATCTTTTATAAGGCCAATACAAATATAAAAATAAATACTATTAATGATTTCTTAGTAGCAGCTAAAACACAGACTTTTCAACAGACATTTCTCAACAGTTATTTATTTATTTATTTATTATGAATGGAACCTTGTGTCAGGTTCTTTGATGCTATGAGTGCTCAAATATGTCAAGTCCACAGCTACTGCTTCTTAAGCCAAGAACTTCCAGGAAGAAAATAGCAATATAAGCATGTTATTTAGAGAGATGGATAGATCATAAAAGAATCAGCCATTATAGTTGAAAGTGGTTGCATCTGTATAACAGGAAATAGACTGGGAGAAAAAAAAAACACAACTGGAAACTGACCGGCTCAAAATTACAGTTATACCATTGTAGGAGTGCGATCAGCAAATCTGATTTCTTAACCATAGATGACATCTTGTTTTTCCCCTATTTCCCCTGTCCATGCTGTGTAACAAGTTGGTTTCCTTCTGACCCAGCTGGTCATTGTTAAGATAGATTGATTTGGGACCAGCAGATGATGCAATGGTTACATTACTGGACTTCAGCATAGTTGACTGCAGTTTGAGCCCTTCAACCAGCAGCTTAAAACTCCTGCCAGGAGCATGTGCGTACATGCCCAAAATACCGAGAGGAGTGTGGAGGAAAAGGGATTATGGCATCACCATACCCTGTGGGAGATTATTTCTCACTTTCTATATCTCTGTCTATCTTTATCTCTGGTGAGCTTACATGTCCTATAGCAAAAAAATCTTAAAAAAAAAATTAGATTGATTCTTGGAGCTTGGACAAACACACTCCGAAACCAGCTATAGCACATTTGAATTCCTTTTAAAAGGAAGCCAGGGAAAAAAAAAGAGAGAGCCCCTTTACTGGGTCTGGTCATATGGTGCTCACCTTCTCCCCATCCTCCAGCCTGTTGAATCCTGGCCATTTGTGTACATGCTTATCATGTTTCAGGTTGGCCAAGCCAGGGATTTCCAGTTGTCATGTGGAATCCAGCTTCTTTTGAGCAGTATATAACCACTGTGCCAAGGAGCCAGTTATGATTTGTTTTAAATTTAAATAATCTTTTAATTTACATATATATCTGTCTCATATACCAGGGCAGAGGTCTTCAACAAGTTCATAGAATATGTGTATTATCAGGATCAGCAGATGGCAGAATGGTTATGCCATTGGACATACTCAACCGCAGTTTGAGTCCCAGACACAGTGGCTTAAAATTCATACTAGGTGCCCAAAATCTCAAAAGGAGAATAGAGGAAAAAATATTGTGGCATGGCCATTCCCCCAGGAGTTGATTTCTTGATTTCTGTCTCTTTGTCTCTCTCTGTCTCTCTGGAGAGTGCAAATGACCTATAGCAAAAACCTTTCTCTCAAAAAAAAATGTATATTATCAAAAAACAGCACAGCTTTCAAAAGAGTTTGTACCAAAATAAACTTGTACCCTGATTCCATTTTTTCCATTGATATTTGAGATCAATATCTTTTACATGAAATATGTAAGTTTTGATAATTTTGGAATAAGAAGATAGTTTCACCAACTGTTTCCACTGCTGGCATTAGGTCAGATGGTTCTGGGAGAGATTTCCTGAAGACGATAAATTTGGTAGATCATATAAAATTTTTACAAGTATTAAGAAGCACATTGAAGAACTGGGAAGCAATGAATTCATGTTAGGTTATTTAAAAAAAATCCTAACCAAGTGAAAATAGGTCATTATTACTGCTAGAAAAAAACAAAATGTTGGAAGGAAAGATAAAGCAATCCTTATATAGTACATAACTGAGCTCTGAATGGTTTCATTTAGTCATAATATTATGAACATGAATATTCATTTAACCAAAATTATAATATACTGTTTCAAGAGGATGAGCTCTAAAGTGCACACGTGTCTGATGGGGGCTGGAAAATGAAAGAAACTAAATTCTCATCTTTTATGGTAGGAAGCTGATAAATAAGCCTATTAATAAAAAAATAAAGGAATAGCAATATAAGCATGTTATTTAGAGATATGGAGAGATCATAAAAGAATCAACCAATGTAGATAAAGTGGTTACATCTGTATAACAGGAAATGGGCTGGGAGAAAAAAGAAACACAGGAAACTGCTGTTTTTAGTAAACTTAATGGAACCATTTGATACTTTACATGCATATATATTTGATTAAAATAAAAAGTAGTTGAAAAAATACTATATTCTACATATTGAAACCTAAATGCATCTATGAATTTTTTTTCTGAGTACATTTTAAACTTGTTTGAAATTCGTTTTTCTTACCAGAAATATGCATGTTTCACAATCTTTTAGAATTCTAAGAACACAAAACCAAATATGTTTACTTTCCTGTAAATCAAAAAAGTATTTTAAAGCTATTGAAACTTAAGTAAAGTGAAATGTTTATTGCAGAAACTGTAACCACTTTCAGCAGCAAAAATTTCATCCCACAAGAAATATAGTATCTTATATTGATATACTAGATCAAAGAACTTAGAATTATATACATAATAAGCTATTTATAAAATATGGGAAAGAATATGTTGATTGCAAAATGTTATAGAAAGTTTGCTGTTTCCATTTCACAATTAGCAGGATTGTGAATAAATCTGAAGGATGTCACTCATGAAAGCTGTGTCCTGCAATGTTTCTTTCAAAATATAACATTCAAAGCAAAACTAAATGACAAGACTATTCAGCCTCGGTGACATTAAAAAATGTGTTTGAGATCATTTGGAATGATTTGACTTCATTATGAAAAAGAAATCTAGATATTTTAAATTCAGTAATAAGCTATAAATATATATTATTTTATTTCAGTTCTAAGCAATATATATAATTTCGAATGTATCAAAATTATAATATGAAATCAAGGGGAAAAGAAGCAAAACATTTAAGAGACACAAAAATGAAAAATTATCTGTTGATGATAACATGTATGAGAATACTTTTAGCTTGACTGATACACAGTATATTCCTGCTGGGAAAATTCATTTTGCAATTTTTTTTTCTGAGAGGTTTTTGCTATAGGGTGCATGTGCTCGTCAGAAAGACACAGAGAGACAGAGAGACAGAAAACAAGAAATCACCTCTCCAAGTGGGATGGCCATGCCACAATCCCTTCTCCTCCATACCCCTTTTGGGCTCTTGGACATGCACACACACGCACCCAGTGTGAGTTTAAGTCACCAAGTCCGGGACTCAAACCATAGTCGACTACATGGGAGTCTAGCATTATACTAACTGCTGGTCCCCATTTTGTAATCTTTAATGATAAACAATGATTGAATGTATAAAAATAATAAAACCAATTATAATGTTTGTAAACTCAAATGACCATAGTATTGTGTCATTTTTAAGCACATAGTATTAATGGTCCTTGATTTATTTGGTCATGATATTGAGTCTTGAACTACGTAAATACCAACTAACATTTTTAATACACAGAAGAAAAAGAGGGGCCAACCAGTGGTGAAACAGTTAAGGCAGCTGGATCCCATATGGCCAACTGCACAGTTCCTGCTGGATTTGGCAGCTTGAAAAGTATGCCAAGCACTTGTGTGTACATGCCCAAAATCCAGAAAGGAGAAATGGAGGAGAAGGGATCGCAACATGACCATCCTCTATGGGGTAGCTTTCTCCCTTTCCTTCTTTCTCTGCCTCTGCCCAGCGTGCACATGCACCCTCTAGTAAATAAGAAAGAAAAAAATGAAAGAAAGAGAGAGGATTGACAGATTTCTGATTATCAGAGGTCTCAATTTTCCCAGGCTGTATGCAGTTATAAGATATAGAAACCACATAGAATGAATGACATTCCTTGACCTGTCTTTAACTTAAAATTTTATCATACCTTCACATTTTACCAATCAGATGGGACAGTCAGGTAGGATTAGAAAAAAACCTAGCTCAAAAATGCAGAAAATACAAAAAGTTAATGTACTTGAAAGTCTAGAGCAGTAATTAACAGCCTCCTACGGAATCACCATGCTACATCCACATCGTTTCTAACATTAATGCCAATAATCAGCAATGTCAAAGCTCTCCTTTCAGGTTTTGGGTCTGGGATTCATGAACCTGGTCAATCATGGGCAGATTATCTCCTTCTAGGGTTGCAGAGATAGTGCTGAGAAGAGTAACCAAAATGAGGAATAAGAATTTCTCCTATAAAGGCCTGCAGGTATTCATTTTTAAAACACTCGGAAAATTAGTACATACATTCTACAACTTTCACTAATGACTACAACTGTTGTCATTTGTCATGGAAAATAAAAAAAAATGCATAGAGAAAGGATAGAATTGATTCATTCACAGCACTCTTTCTGGCACATAATAAGGTCTGGGCACTTCATTCCAAATTCAACTTTTGTAAATTAAAGCAAGGAAAAAGAAACCAATATATACCTCAAGTCTGACAGAATCCTTATAAAATCACCAATTTGCCAATTAACAAGACAGATCCTAAGCTGTGCTGCAATCCTTTCTGCCATTTGTTCTCTGATAGTCTTTATATAAATAATTTCCATTTTTTTCACAGCCTGCCAGACATGCCTAGGTTAAAACAGATCCTCTTTGTGCATACGCACACAGGTACTTACATACAGACATAAGAAGAAAGATCAGGGTCTTTGAGATGCAGATGATAAATTATCATATAAGATATATTCCAACCTGGAAAAAGGAAGTCACATATTTAGTTGAAAACTGCAAGTTTATACACATGCAATTAATAACAATAACTTCATACTATATCTAGATTTCAATATAAGCCCTTCCTCTATTAACATGCTTTACACCTGAAATTTATTTCTCATGGCAAGAGGGATCTTATCTTCATTAAATTGTCCCTCAGTATTAAAAATGTTTGGATAAAAATATAGCCATGTCTTGATACATCTATTGAATTTCTCAACGTTAGCTATCACTTGAAGATATTATTAGAGCAAACTCTATTTCCCAGTAAAGTTGAAATATGAATTGATATTTGCAATGTATAGTTATCAATCAGACCAAGTCCTTTTACTCCTCATTAATCTTTTTATATGTCCTTGTTCTCCAACATCTTCCATTTTCTGTTCTGTTCCACAACTTCAGTCTATTAAAACCTTCTTCCTAGTATCAATCATGTTACTCACTTGATTCAAAGGACGTTATGCTATTAGTCTAGTTTTATAATTGTATACTAATTTTTATTATTTAAAATGAAAAAAAATTTAAAATCTTTTAAAATTCAAATTTTTATAGGAAGATTCAAGAGTAGATTTTATGTCTAGAGCAAATCCAGGACACTATTACTAAGTAAAAGCAACACAATTAGAGAAGCAGGAGGCAATTTTGTTGAAATATAATCACAGAAAAAAACTAAAGGAAAACAATGATTGGCTAATGTATCTAAAGGAGAATAAAGGAAAATTTTAAAAATATAGAGAAAAAATACATGGAAAATGAAGATAAAACTAAAGAAATGTAAAAGACAGGTCTAGAAATTTCCATGAGTCTACTATAAATACAGAAGGCAGTCTTCTCCCCTCACCCCCAAGAATCTAAACAAAGAGAAAAAACAATGAATAGAGAGTAGACAATAGAGACTTAAAGTTTAAATATGCTCTTCAAAATAACATTAATTACAAAATATTAAAATAGTAATGAAATTTATGAAAGTAGATGTTGAGATAGACTCTCAAAACTTATGGGAATCTCCCAAAACATATGACAGAAAGATAAGATAGACATGTATTATAAACATAGCTTTAAGGGGCCAAGCAGTGATAAAACTAGACACCTCGCAAGACAATTCAACAAGGAAGGTTCCTAGTTCAAGTCTGGGAGTCTCCCTAAGTATATCAGGTATAAGGTTGTCCATGATCTGGGATTGGCTGAAGTCTAGGGGTGGATCATGGCATTGAGAACCTTTTGAGGGTGCTGTCTCTCTCCCTCACTCTCTCCCTCTGATTCTCTCACTCATGGAAGAAATAAATAATTTAAATTAACATATAACTTTGAGACAGGCTTCCTAGACATATTGCATTGACTAACAGTTCTAGTTTGTTAACTAGGGTAATTTTAATAAACTGAAGAGTATGTTTAGTAGTATTGAATTTTGAAAAATGAATTCATTACAGATGAAAACTATAAAATAGATTTTTAATCATCAGAAAGGATTTACATTTTAAGTCTTAAAAATAGAATCTTTATAAATTAACCAAAAACCAAAATCACGGTCAGAGTTGGGATACAGTATATGTACCAAGAAGTAATAAAAAAAACAATATAAGAGAAAAAATGAAAAATCCTAAAACAACTACTCACTTATTGACAACTTGGGATGTAGTCCTAACAAAACAAAATACCAAATATAAAACAAATACAAAAGCAAAGGTGATAAAAATAATATAGAAGATTTGATGCTAAGGGAAATAAGCCAGACTGTGAAACACAAACACTGTATATCCCTATTCAATATATACTGACTATTTGCACTCAATAGCAGAAAGTGAAAGATCTGAATGAATATACAAGAGTAGGCAGGACAAGAGCAAATACCAGAGACTGTATGGGAATGGAGTAGATAGTATAAGTAAGGTAGAAGGGGCTCAAGGAAAAAATACTTAAGAGCCATAAAATTATAAAATTCTCCATTGAAAATGATATATATAGATATAGATATATAGATATAGCCTTGATTTGATTGTCACATACTACATGCATACTTTGAAAAACCATATTGTGTGCTATAGAGATGTACAACAATTTAATGTGAATAAGAAATCACAAAATAAGGACCTAGCAGATGGCATAATGGTTACTACTCTGGACTCCCACGTAGTCAACTGCGGTTTGAGTCCCAAACCCAGCTGCTTAAAACTCACACCAGGTGCATGTGCAAGCATACACAAAATCCTGAGGAGAATGGAGGAGAAGGGATTGTAGCATAGCCATCCCCTCTGTAGAGTGATATTTTGCTTTCTGTCTCTCTGGTCAGCACGCATGCCCTATAGCAAAAATCTCTTTTAAAAAAATCACAAAATAATAATAATCTTATTTCAATGTTAAAGAATTTATCTAATTAGTTCCTACAAATCACATTCTCTAAATTCATTATTTATGTTTGTGAGGTCTTAATATTAAGTTAATGTAAAGTGCCCAAGAAAAAAAAATTATATAAGAAATCAGTGATGATTTTTACAACTGTAACTAACTATATATTTTTAAGAATTATTTTATTTAACTTTATTTATTATTATCAATTATTAGCTTGGAATCAGCAATTGGTGTAATGGCTATGTCGCTGGACTCCCATGTAGTTGATCATGGTTCGAGTCCCAGACCTGGTGGCTTAATCTCACACCAGGTGCGTGCGTGCCCAAAATCCCAAGAGGAGAATGGAGAAGAGATTGTGGCATGGTCATCTCCTCCTGGGGGGGTAATTTTTCACTTTCTGTCTCTCCGTCTCTCTGTCTTTCTGGCAAACGCATGCATCCTATAGAAAAAAAAAAAAAAAAAAAAAAAAAAAAAAAAAAACCTCTCCCCCCACAAAAAAAAACTGATCAGCTTGATCAGAGAGAGACAGAGAAAGAGAGAAAGGAAAAATGAGAAGGTAAGCTAGCAGGTCTGAGACTCAAACCATGGTTACCATGTAGGAGTCCAGCACCTTTAACCACCACACTACCTTCCGGCCCTACTAACTATACTTTGTATGAAAGAAAAAAAGAACTTGATCATGTCACGGTAAAAAATTAATAAAAATATTTGTCAAATCATATTTATTATATATCAAATCTAATATTATTTGTGAATGTTATTTCCAATATTATTATGTTTGTAAAGTTACAATACAATATAACTTTCCAATTCATTTCTGAGGTTACTTATTGTCAATGAATGATTTTCTTGAGAATGCCTAGATTCTACTCCTTTTTTTTTTTTTTTTTTTTTTACTAACTTATTGGGTAAGTTAGGCAAGTCGCCCAAACTCTGGCCTGTCACTTTCTCATCTTAAAATAAGATGAATATAAAGGCCAGCAGGTGGTGTAGTGATTAAGGCACTGGACACCCACATGTTTGACCATGGTTTGAGTCTTGGATCTGGTGGCTTGAAATTCAAGCCAGGTATGTGTTCATGTCTAAAAAAAATCCCAAGAGTTGAATGGAGGAGAATAGGTTGAAGCATGGACATCCCCCTTGGGGGGCTTCTCACTTTTTCTCTGTGTCTCCAGAGAGTACACATGCCCTATATCAAAAATCCTTCTCTAAGAAAAATGGGGGGTGGAAGCAGATAGCATAGTGGTTACATCACTGGACTCCCACATGGCCAACTGTGGTTCGAGTCCTGTATGCAGTGGCTTGAAAATCATACCAGGCACATGTGCACACATGCCCAAGATCCCACGAGAAGAACAGAAGAGAAGGGATTGCAGTGTGGCCATCTCCCTGGGGGGGAGGGGGGGGAGCGTGGTTTCTCACTTTCCCTCTGTCTCTGTCTCTGTCTTTCTTCAACAAGTGCATGTGCCCTATGGCTAAAAAGAAAGGTGAGTATAATATGTTTACACATGATTCCATCTGATAGTCTTAATGCATTATGTAGACACTGCAATATGCCATGCATATGTCCCTGATAAAATCCTTAAGATATTATTAGGAGAATTTTTTATCTTCTTTTTCAATATAATGAAACTCAGGTTAGGAGGCACTCAGTAACCTGCACAAGGGTCCCCAAATGTGTGTTGGTATTTGTAGCCTAGTTTGTCTCAGTCATCATGCAGTTCCTGTCCAGGTGGATATAATAAAGCAGTTAATATCTTATCAAGCATAAAAGAGATGACAGCATGATTAGTTAGACATGTTAAGTGCTCACGGTATATAATTTGAGGTATGTTAGAGTCTCTTTCCATTAACCACCACCTCTTATTTTCTTGTGTCATCATTAGGGATCCATTACTTTGAGATATCAGATACAATTATAAGGGGATTGAAATATGACAGCATAGTATGAAACATTAAGTATCTAACTAATGACAGAGTTAGGGATACTATAAAATAAGAATCTGTAGACAGAAACAAAAGTGTGAACAAAAATTTAGAATATTTGCAAAAGAAAGTTCCATCTACTAAACATAGTTTCAACACTTGCCAAAGGAGGATTGCAGTATTCATTCTTAATATTTGTTAAAGCAAATCTAGAATCTCAGGCAGGAAGAAGGCTGATAAGTTCAAAGCACTATTTTCTTTTTAAATATATTTTATTACTATTATTATTATTTTAAAGTATTATTTTATTTAACTTTATTTATTTATTTATTTATTTATTTATTTTATTTTGACCAGAGCGAAAGAGAGAAAGTGAGAAGGCAAGCCACCAGGTCTGGAACTTGAACTGTGGTAGGCCATGTGGGAGTCCAGTACCCTCAACCATCATGCCACTTGCCGGCCCCAATATATTTTATTATTTTTTTATACCCTCAATCTTTGTGTATGATTATAGTATCCAAAATGAATTTTCCCAGCATGATACACTGTATATTAGTCCAGTTAAAGATATTATCATACATATTATCATTAAAAGGTAATTATCCAGTTATCCATATTTGTATCCTTTAAATGTTTTGCTTCTTTTTCCCCTTGATTCATTTCCTCTTACCCTTCCCCGTTTCCCACCTTTCTACCACATGGTATCTAGTATCCACAATTGTTTTCCATGCTTTTATATTTTCCAATCTTTCCATTCCTGCAGAGTGCAGACATTCAGCGTACATTGAGTGGGAATGTACAGTGCCTTTCTTTCATAGTCTGGCTTGCTTTACCTAGTAGCAAATCTTCCATATTCGTCCACTTTCTATCAAATTCCAGGAACTCATTTTTTTATGGCTGAGTAGTATTCCATGTGTATATGGGCCATACTTCTTCAATCTATTCATCTGTTCTTGGACATTTGGGTTGGTTCCATGTCTTAGCAATTGTGAATAATGCTGCAATAAATATGGATGTGCAGGTACTTTCCTGACTGAGTGCATTCTTATCCTTTGGGAAGATACCCAGGAGTGGAATTTCTGGGTCATATGGTAGTTCAATCTGTAGATCTTTGAGGAGCCTCCATATTGTTCTCCACCGTGGTGGCTGTACTAATTAGCATTCCCCACTGTACTAATTTACATTCCCACAGTGTAGGAGAGTTCCCTTTTCACCACAGCCTCACCAGTACATATCATTTTTTAATTTTTTTAATCTTAGCCATTCTGACTAGGTTAGGCGGTATCTTACTGTGTTTTTGATTTGCATCTCTCTTATGATAAGGGATGTTGAACAATTTTTATTTGCTTTTTGGTTGCTTGTATATCTTCCTTTGAGAGTTGTCTGTCCAGCCCATTGGCCCATCTTTTAATTGGGTTGATCATATTTTTGTTGGATAAGTTGCTTGAGTTACCTGTGTATTCTGGTTATCAGTCCCTTATTTGAGGCTTAGTTTGTAAATATATTCTCCCATTCCAAAGTTTGCCAATTCACTCTAGTTGTTTCTTTTGCTGTGCAGAAGCTTTTTCTTTTCTTTTTTTGGAGAGGTTTTTGCTGTAGGGTGCGTGCGCTTGCCAGACAGACAGAGAGAGACATAGAGACAGAAAGCGAGAAATCACCCCCCCGGGGGGGGGGGGGATGGCCACGCCACAATCCCTTCTCCATTCTCCTCTCGGGACCTTGGGCACGCACGCAGACGCACTGGCGTGAGTTTAAGCCACCGGGTCCGGGACTCAAACCACAGTCAACTATGTGGGAGTCCAGCGACATAGCCATTACACTAACTGCTGGTCCCCCTGTGCAGAAGCTTTTGGAAGACCAAATAAGAATGTCTAGTAGATAGAATTATAGAAAGTCATCCATCTCTAAGAAATCACATAAGGAGAACAGTTAGCAGTTCGAACATGACGAAGCTAGCAAGGGCAATTTGGGATGTTTCCTTTTTTTAAATAGTGGGGCCTAGAAGAAATACAGCAACAAGAAAAGAACGCATGTGGCTCTTGCTGATTTTGGTCGTTTGTATTGGCTGGTAAGTCCCAGACAATCAATATGAGCTGGTGTTTAGAGACAAAATCCTTTGGCCCTCTCAGATGAGAAAGGAAACCTGACTTCATTCTGAAACTGGAGTGTGTCAAAAGGTTATTAACACTCCTGGCACTAAAGACAAGTCTTTGTGTACTCCCTAAATTTTTTTCCACAAAGGAACAAGAAAGTAGAGGGCTTATGAGCTATCAGCACCACCAGCCTCTTGCTGGAAAAATATTAATCAACGTAATAATGTTAATCAACGGAAATAACCAATTTTACCAGAGCTTTTCTATTTCAGGTATTTGCTACTTGCTTTACCAAGACTCTCCTAGTTAATTCTCAGAGCAATCTCGTGAAATAGATACTGCATTCTACATATTGATAATAAGAGAAATTCTGTGATATGACTAAAGCAACTCAGAATACTAATCAATAGACCATGATTTGAAGCCAGAGTGCCAAGCTTTCCTCGTTAATCACTACATGTGTCAAAACTTTGGGCTTTATGGAGAAGTGTTATTTTGATAGGTTCATCCTCCATTATGGTTTTCTAAATAACATTTGTGAACAAATCTCTGACTCTTTCTCTCTCTCAAGAAATATCTAATATAAATGTATAGAAATAAATACAGCTTTAGAGCATCTAAAAATACGTGTGTGTATATCCTCTATAAATTAATGGAATAATACCACATTGCCTTTACCTTAACATAGTATAAAATAATTTGTACCTAAATTTTACCAGTATACAATGGGGGGAAAATAAAAAGTACAGAACCTTGAGGTTAAAATCTCCTTGAATACTTAATTTCAAAATATACTATTTTCTGAACAGGATTACAAATGCTGAAAATTCACCTTGTCCTCTGCTTATTATAAGCATTTATTAGGCCAGGGTGGATGCTGACATGCTCATAAAGTATTCTTATAAAACACAGAGCACAGAAAACAGCTAAATAAAATGGCTCATAAAAACTGTTTTTATACAGACGGCTCAAAAAACAGACATGCAGCTCATTCTATGGCCTGAGAATCAAACTCGGGAGAGTAGAGTGTTCATCATTGTGGCCAGTGCCGTAACACCTCAGTATAAAGGAATAGAACAAAAGGCCCCAAATAACTAGACGATGATGCAGGCTGCAGCATATACTGTAGTGAGGTAACCATGATTTAGAGTCCTTTGCTCAGGCCCCTCCCTGGACACTTCCTTCCTCAGAGACAGACCTAGGCCTTGAGCCATCTTTTTGACCATTCTCCAGATGTCCATGTGCCCATGTCCAGTTGACCTGAAGGCTGTTTCCAGGTTCTACTTGACCCTGTTCCCAGCTTGAAGTGTGGCCCTCTTCCCAGGCTGAGAGTGTGGGTGGTAATTTAGCTGAAGCTGGTGTGTTCACCTACACATGAAGGCCACTGCAGTGCAGAATCAAAGCCAGCATGAGAAGGGCAGCAAGACTCTGGAGTCTTGCTGATGAGGCCAGCACAGCCATTTTCCCATTTCAAATCAAAATGATGGCATGTCTGAGAGTTACCAGGAGTTTTCATAAGGTTCAGTAGGAAATGCACATTATGAACAGCTCTGCAGAGACTTAAAAATGTTTTGCACAGGAGTCAGCAGATGGTGTGGGGGTTAAGGTGCCATATAGCTGACTCAGTGGTTCCAGTCCCAGACTTGGTTGCTTGAGAAACTCATGTGGTGCACATGTGTGTATGCCCAAAATCCTGAGAGGAGAATGGAGAAGAAGGAATTACAGTGTGGCCCTCTCCCCGAGGGGTGATTTTTCTCTCTTCTCTATGTGCCCTGTAGCAACAAAAGAACTAAAAGTAACAATAATAATAATTTTCACCAAATAAACTTTAATACCATTTTCCCCATGAATTTTTTGAAGTCTCATCATGTAAAAATTAGATATTTGTGAAGATATATTAGAATATATTGTTAAACTTATTTTTTGATAGACTTATAAGTTTAAAATATTTACAACTATGGCACGGTTGTTTCTGTACGTGCCCCTGTTCTAAAGCCACAGTGTTACAGGTGAGCCTAGCCATTGTCCTTCTCCAAGAATATTCCTTCACATCCAACAGTTCTGAACATACATTTCCAGAACAATGGCTCCAAGCCAGAAAATCTGTTTTGAAAGTTTGTTTCTAAACAGGAAAGCATAATGACATCACTGGCAAAATGACCATGACTTTTATAGAACGCCAATAGCAAAAGGAGAAGACAAAAGGTGTAGACTTATCTCCTAAAACTCAAATGAATCAAAAATAACTCAAAACACGAGAGCACAATTCCCTCTCACTTTTTTATTGCCAGTGAGTATGCATACTCATCAAAGAGAGACAGAGTGGGAAAGGAAGAAAGCACCTCTTAGTGCCACCATCTCTTCTCCTCAATTTTTTCATCCTATTGGGATTCGGGACATGCATACAGACACACACCATATTTTTCAAGCCATCAGACCTTGGACTCAAACCATCTAGTTGGCCATGTAGCTTCCAGATCCCTTAACCACTAACCCATTGGACTGGTCATTTCTCAGTAAATACTGTGACAAACCTTCCTACTGGAAAAAAGCAGAGGAAATATTTGCAGACTCAAAGTAGTCGCATTTGGGAGTAGTTAAATGAGCATAAATTGGGGAGGAAAAATACTGGCAAAAGACAAGTTTGAAAGGAGTCACACACCCAAGACTCAATCAATACACCAGAGAAATACAGAGCTCTAATGAGAAATTCAGGCAGGTAATGGTCTATAGTGGCCTAAGACAATGGCCACATTTATAATGGAAAGGTGACATTGAGAGTCATTTTAAATATGACCATAAAAGAAGGAATGGTCTTTATTCCATGTCATTTTAGAGGAAGAACTGGGAATAAGAAATAGAGTTAATGGGGAAAAAAACTATAGACTTAAGAAAAGAATATGATTTTTCTCCATGAGAAGCTAGATTCACCTGGGCAATTTCAAACAACAAGGTCCAGAGGAAGACCTGACATGACTATTACAGGAGTGGTTCCCCACTGGTTGGAAGTTTAAATAACATTTGTAGGTAATTTTTCAACCAAAATATGCTATACAATGCATGTTTATTTCTTGTTTTATTTGAAATACACATACACACACACACACACACACACACATATACAAAGACAGTCACACAAGTTTAATGAAATTCAAAGATACATTTTGTTGATTTAATATCATGGCCTTGTATTAGTTACCTAGTCTGAAAACAATGTTATGCAATGTACTTTTTAAATTTAGTGGCCTACAGTAATAACACACATTTAATTAGCTCAAATGCACATGAGGTTTGGGTAAGGATGCACTCCATCCATTCTCAGTTGAGCTTACTTTACATATCTGAGAGTCACCTGCCTGGCAGCTAATGCAGGATAGCCCCATCCTGCTTGCTAGGGAAATCTGGTTCTGTTTCATTCTAGAATACTCTAACTCAAGAGGAGCCCCTGGATATATTCTTTAAACTCTAGAAGGTCTATCTGGGCATTAGTTTAAAGCCATGACAGAGGATAAAGAGCACAGGTGGAAATACGCAAGTGATTTTCCAAGCCCTTCTGCATCATAGCTGCAAAGATCTCACCACTTCAGTCAAGGTATATGGCTGCCATCAATATCAGAGTGAGAAGCCACAAGAATGTTATGTGGCAATGGAAGTGAGTGAATGGAGGCTGAAGAATTGCAGTCATTAGAGGCAATCAATCTACCACACACTTAAAATTTCAAATTTCTACGAAGTACCAAGAAGCAAGTTAGAAAAATGTGTTTATGTTTATATTTTTTATCAATTCTAGTTTATAAACTAGAATATTAATTTTAAATATTATATACTGATTGTGAAAAAAGTCATATACAATTAATACTACTCTGTATTCAAATTTTCTTTTAAGTTATTATATGAATATTTGCATTCAAATGTATATATATATATATATATATGTATAAATAGATGTAACATATACTCTTAAACACCTATTAGAATAGCTAAATTCTAAACAAACAAACAAACCCAAGTGCTAGTCAAGCTAGAATTTAAATAAAACTCCTCCTTTGAGGAGATGGAACTTAACTCCCCACGCTGTGAAGGAAGACTATAGTTTGTGACTTGCTTCCAAAGAATAGAGTGCAGAAAGAATGAGGGGAAAAAAATCTGACAGTGAAGAACTTTGGGCCAGTGATCATGGTTCACATCATAGTGATGTCATGCTGGTAGCATGTCCTTGGATATGTGTGAAGAAGATAATACTTCACTGTGGTGGTCTTCCTCCCCTAAATCCATTATTCCATTCTAATAAAGAAAAAATAAAATCAGACAGTCCAAATTAAAAATTATTCTACAAAATAGCTTATAGCAATCTTCAAAACTGTCAAAAATCATTGAAAACAAAGGAAATCTGCAAAATTGTCACAATCAAGAAGATCCTATGGAGACTTGACAACTGAAGGTAACATGGCATCCTGGATAGGATTATGAAAAAGAAAAAGGACATTATGGGAAAAATAATGAAATCCAAATGAAGTAAAGTTTAGTTAATAGTCATATACCATATATACATTAGATGTAACAGTAATAATATGGTATGTAAGGATGTGTGCTATGATTGGAATAATAGCATCTATGTTCTTTATGACTGATATTGACTTATATGTACTTTCATAAATATGAGTAGAGTCCTTAGGGAAATAGTTAAAAATAAAATGTCAAAAACCCCTGGAGACCTCCTGCCATTATTCATTATAATCTAGTTCCAGGAAAAGTTTTTGACAGGAAACTGAAGGCGTATTCGAAACACATCTTTTGAATAAGAATTTAAGTCAACTGTTTAAACAGGAAAAAGCTTTTGTTAGTTTCATTTTAAATGATTCTTTCCCAAACCAAAATAATATACATATGCATATAGTTCTTTTTCTGAGATTTTTGTCATATGCATTATATTTATTTTTACTGAGATTTATCTTTTTATATGTTAATCTTTCTCCAAAACAAAGTAAGTATCGCCTTGAAGTTGGTAGGCATCAGACCTGATTTTTAATTAGGCCACAGCACTTTGTAGCATGGACTTATACATTTTTTGCATATTTTCTGTTTAATAATTTTATATCGAATGTGTCTGCATGCCTCATAATTAGCATTATGTATTTGTGAAATTCTAAAATTTAATAAATGTTTATACTATTCATAAAGCCCTAGGTTAGTCTTTTAGGTTATCTAGAATTCACCAAAAATAGATTTGCCATTTTCTTTTACGTTGAAAGTATTTAATGACAATAATATCAGTTTCATATTGATGATAAGTTAAAAAAAATTTGGCTAGAAAAGAAAAATTTTTATCCTTTTACACAGTATTATTATGCAAAAAAGCATTTGCCAATGGCATTAGCAGCTACTGGTTGATTTGACTCCTGAATCCAAGCACCACAGTGGCCTTTGTGATGTCTTTCCTAAACCTCTGAACATGAATTACAGGCACCAACAAAAAAGTGCAATTTTCATTATATTTATAACTTGTTAATAATTGGCTTATTGTCAAATTAAAGTTAAGATATAGGGTCCAGCAGATAGTGTAGGGGTTGCATACCTGCCTTCCCACATGGCCAACTATGATTCAAGTCATGGATCTGGTGGCTTAAAACTCATGCCAGACAGCGCATTTATGTGTGTACCCAAGATCCCAGGAGGAGAATGAAGGAGAAGGGATTGCTTCATGGTAATCACCCCTGGGGAGGTGATTTCTCACTCTACAGCTCACTGTCTCTCTCTTTCCCTAGTGAGTGCGCATGCCCTAAAACAAAAACCTCTAAAAAAAAAAAGTTAAGTTGTATACTATAATCTAGTATCTTAAAATTCTATCAAATCCGGAAAATTATTCTGAAAGAAAAATAATAAATTTCCACTTTCCTAATAACATTTTTTAGATACTACCAAGATGCTTTATTTTTGGTTTAGCTTTCAGGAGTAATGATACACTATATAACAATGCTACTTCAAAAAGATATCTAGATAATTTCGCTGAAATCAAAGCATTACAAAAAATCCTGGGTCATAGGACTCTGATATTCAGAATCAAAATTCGATACAAATCTTTAATTCTTAAATTTCATGGTCATATAATATGTTTGCACTATAAAAGGGGATTATTCACTGAACAAAAGTTAGCAGTAAAAAATAATTTCTTTGTAATTTACTTTTTTATATGACTTATTAACAGGTCAAAAATTACAGTATGATTGTTATTACTCTGGACTCTGGTAAGGTACTAAACCTTTAAAACATGAGGATGACCCAGTGTTTTTATAATGGTTTGTCTCTTCTTTAAATCAGTCTAGATGGATTTAAATCATCTTCCAGATCTTGCTACAAAAGCTGCCCTCTTAGGACAAGGCTATAGACATAAAAATTGAATGATACATGCAGTATCTTTTTTTTTTTTTTTAGAGGTTTTTGCTATAGGGCGCGTGCACTCGCCAGAAAGACAGAGACAGAGAGATAGAAAGCAAGAAATTACCCCCCACAGGGATGGCCATGCCACAATCCCTTCTCCTCCATTCTCCTCTCTGGACCTTGGGCACGCACGCGCAAGCATCCAGCATGAATTTAAGCCACCGAGTCCAGGACTCAAATCACAGTCAACTACATGGGAGTTCAGCAACATAGCCATTACGCTAACTGTTGGTCCCTGCAATATCAATTTTTGAAGTTTGGATTGGGGTGCTAAGTTTTCTAGTAAAGACTGAATTTATTATTGTATATGGGGGATCATGGACTCCATCAAATAAAAGGAGTTCACAGGGATGAGACAGGACCTCTTAAAGCAAAGAGTTTAAGTAACAAAGTAAACTTTCCTTTTTTGTGTGTTATTTTAGAAACCATTGCTTATTTTCCATCAACCTTTTTCCCTCTTTGCATAAGAGTCACTACAGAAGAAAAGCGGAAAATCCCTAGGTCATTGTTTCCACCCATTCCATGGCCTGAGCAGTGGGGGCTGTAGACCAGTCTTCAGGGGCAGGCTGAGTCTCTAGCCTTCAGTAGAGAACTGCAAGTTGGACGTAGAGGGCGCCCGCAGGCTTTCAAAGCAGTCTGCAACCTCAGGCTGAGTAGCAGTGAACTCAGGAGCTGCAGCATTCCCTGAAAGTCCTCTTTGTCACAGCCTTTTCAGCAGCAGCCTGCTCTTCCTTTTCAGACTCTTCAGGAGCAGGAAGTAGAGATCAGACATGATCACCCACAGGTGTTCATGAGAGATGGCACTATGCATGGGCGGAACTTTCCTGGCCAGCCTTCACCACATCAGAACCACTGAGCGAGCTCCCCTGTTGTGACACAGGATGACGATGTCCACGTAGCACAGAGCAGATAGGTTAACACAAAAAGCCTCTGTGAGAAGTTGGTGGTTGGCCCTGAACTCAGTAACCACTGGAAAACATGGCTCAGGGAGGGCGGCCTGGATCGGGGTCATGAAGGTTCCAGGAGTGAAGTGGCCAGCATTCAGAGTGGTTCCAGTAGCAGTGGCAAACGTCAGCACAATTGCTGACCAGTATTCCTAGAGAATAGGACTGATGGCAGCAGGGTTTTCAATGGAACAGGGGCACAAGATGCCAACAAGCTTTTCCTGGGTCCTCTTCAGATTTAGGATATGGATGCCAACATTTTTCCCCCTGTACAGGTACTGTTCCATTTGAAGTCAAGGCGAGTGCCACTTAAGTGCCTGCTGCAAGGAGTATGAGGACATCCCCCCACCTCAATGTGCAGAACATCAAGGTCTGTAGACATTGTGAAAGTTCTCCTTTAAATTATGAAGGAATCCAGAACAACACCATGTGGCCCCATCTATGGATAACACAGAAAAGCCAAACTTTCCTGTAATGAAGCTTTCATCTCCTCTCTCCATCCCACTTCCTGCCAATATAGATTAGCTCTGCTGCTTAAAGTTGGGAAGAATAGCTGGTGACAGAGGACTTTGGAGGAAAATATTGGGTTGTCTAAAAAGTCATGATTCATTTTTGCATGGAAAAACAAAAAAATAATATGTCATGATTTATCCCGACTACCTACTAATTTCCTGGCCTAGAAAGTCAGTTCTTATTGAAATAGGGCCTCCCTGATTCTTAATGGATTAAAAAAAAATCATTACAACTTAAAAGGCCACTAGCTCCTTCCTAAATTTATCCAAATGAGAACATTTCCATAGGATGTACAATCTGAAGGAGGGTCCAACAATAATGATGAAGAAAATGAGTAACTATTACCAAATAACTTACTCATCTATATAATCAGGCATATCTGCATTTAGTTTAACATCTCCTACATCTAATGCAAAATAATATTAACATTTGTATTTTTCTAGTCCATCTGGTTGAGATCAAAGTGTCGACAGTCTATAATCCTTTCTGGAGTCTCCCCAGAAAAATCTGTTTCTGGCTCAATTGAGTTGACATCAGAATTCTGTTTCTTGTAGTCGGTGGGGCCAGGTCTCTGTTTTTGTGTTGGCTATAAACTGAAACCTATTTTAGATCCTAGAAGTAACCTGATTCCTTAGTCATGAGCCCCTTCCTCCATCTTCAAAGGAAAAACAGAGAATCAAGTCTTTCTAATGTCACATTTCTCTGATTAAACCCTCCTGTCTGACCTTCCATGGACACTCTCGTAATTGAACTGGGTCCATGTGAGTAAACAAAGACAGTCCTCTCATTTCAAGGTCCATATCTTTCATTTAATTTTCAATCTTAAAATCCCCCTTTACTATGTAACATAACATAGACACAGGTCCTGAGGATTAGAACAAGCTGCCATTTTTGGGGTTTTCCAGGTTGCCTCCAAAACCACAGATCTGATTTTCTTCATGGTGGATTGCGATGATTTCTTACTTTTGTTCTTTTCTATACCTCTCTATACCCAAAAGTTCATTTTTTGGAAAACTAGATAAAGTCAATGAATAGAAATTCATATTTCTTCCCTCAATAACTATGTATTTATTTTCTCAAAAAAGATCCCTCTGGGATCAGCAGGTGGCATGGTGGTTAAGGCAACTGGACTCCCACATGTCTGACCACAGTTTGAGTCTCAGACTTGGTAGCTTGCTTTCTCACTTTCCTTTGCTCTCTCTGTCTCTCTCTGGTCAATTTCAAAAGTAAATAAATAAAATAATGACAATGAATAAAATCAAATCATTCTAAAAAACAATAAAAGATCCCTTCTAGAAGAAATACATCAGTTCCAAATTGAAACTTAAGAGAGTGCCTTGTACAAACCTTAGTAAAATTATGCAATCAATATTTCAAGCTGCAGGGTCCTTTAGTAGCTGTTAATTCTTACAACATTCTTGGCTGTCTGTGAATATTGGCTAATAAACTTGTTTTTCGTGGGTCTTGCATTTCTAAGCCAAGAATTGCTTTGTTTTGAGAATGAGAAATATGTAAAGTGATTTTATTACCTTGAAATACAGACATTCCTATTCCTCCTCAAGAAAGAGTAGTTCGATCTCATGGTACTATATGCTTCTTTCTTTCTTTTTCTCCTCTCCTTTTGTTTGCTTTTCGAGAATATTTGTATTCTTGATTTCATTTTGTTGTTGATGATGATGTATTTGTATCCCAATAATGGCAGGACTTCAAAATTAGGTTAAACATTAATTCCCCAAATCCTTGGAAATCAAGTATAATACAGTTAATTACTTCATTAAGAAGACAAAAGCTGGTGGTGGAGTAGTTAAGGGGCTGGACTCTATGTGGCTGACCATGATTCCAGTCCTGGAGCTGGTGACTTGAAACTCATGTTGGGTGCATGTGCATGCCCTAAATCCTGAGAGGAGAATAGAGAAGAAGGGACTGCGATGTGGCCATACCTCCTAGGGGGTGGTTTTACACGTTTTCTCTCTGTCTCTTCAGCGAGCATATGCGCCCTATAGCAACAATCTCTCTTAAAGAAAAAAAAAAAGCTAAAGAAAATAACGTGGTCTGATTTACTTACAAAGTATGAAGACCTAATAGCTGAATTATACCCTACTACTTTTACAAAACAGATACTAACTCTCTGAACTTCAGAAGTGAAAAAATAAGTACTGTGAATTGCCATTTTTTACTTTTTTTTCCCATTTGCTCTCCAACTCTATTCCCCTGAAATAAATTGATGTTTTGGATATTTTCTATTTTGAAATAGTAATGCATTTTTGAAAATAAAATAATAACAATAAAACCCCCACTAGCACTCCTAGTCAACCTGGGAACTCAAAATTAAATTAAATTCTTCTGCACATTGCTACTATAAAATTTACCATCAGAACTTTAAAAAATGTGCTGATGATGCACAAAGGAAAATGAAATCTGTTTTGGAGGGGGGGAAATAAATTAGCTCTCTGCAATGGGCAGGCTCAGTCCCCAAGCAATAGCCTTGAGTCTGTAGGAGACTGAATACTTGAAATCAGGACATATAAAAAATCAAGAGAAGAGGTCATGTTCTCATTATATATTTTACCCGCTCCATAGAATTTGTACTCTTTTGTGAATCTCACATTCATCAATCTGTTGACAGCTTTTATTCAGGACCAAATAAATGAAAATGTTTACTATCTGGATTACCAGCATAACATGGGCCCACACAGGTTCTACAGAAAATAAATCAATGATTAAAATTTCACTCTTGTATTTGTTTTTCACACTGACTTTAAGCAAGGATGCAATATCTTATACATCTTAATAAAAAAGTAATCTTTTTTAAATTTATTATAATTTTATTACATTTAATCACATATATCTTTACAGTGTATAACATTTCTTTTTCCAGCCCAATTACCATTCATATTGATGATGACAAAGACATTACTAGCCACATCATCATCATCAAATAACTTTCAGTTTTTTCAGATTATTATTATTTAATTTTTTTTAAACATTCAATCACTATACATCATTTGACTTGTAAAGAGAATTTACCTAACATAAAATACTTCATAGGCCAGTCCAGTTGAGAATACTATACATGTTATCATCAACAGGTAATAAACCATTTCTGTGTCCCACTAATGTCATGGTTCTCTATTTTTTCTTGTGCTATCCTTCTTTATACTGTTCCCTTCTTTCCCACCACATTCCACATTGTCTTCAGCATCCATAATTATTTTCACTGCTTTTATGCTCTCTGATATTTCAATCTCTACCACAGAGTGTGGATAGTCGGTATATATGAAATGATACGTACAATATATTTCTTTCATAGCCTGGCATTCTTCACTCAGTGGTAATTCTTTTAGATTTGACCACTTTTTATCAAATGCCAGGGTCTTGTTTTTTTATGGCTGAATAGTATTCTGTGGAGTATAGATGCCATACCTTTTCAATCCATTCACCTGTTTGTGGCATTTGGGTTGGTTCCATGTCTTAACGATCGTGAATAATGCTGCAATAAACATAGATGTGCGAGCGCTTTTCCGACTGAGCATTCTCCTGTCCTTTGGGTAGAAATGGGTTGCTGGATCAAATGGTAGTTCTATTTGTAGATCTTTGAGGAACTCCATATTATTTTCCACAGTGGCTGGACCAATTTACATTCCCACCAATGGTGTAGGAGAGTTCCCCTTTCACCACAACCTCCCCCCCCCAACACTTATCACTTTATTTTTAATCTTCACTATTCTGACGGGTTATTTGATGGTATCTCATTGTGGTTTTTATCTGCATCTTCCTTATGATGAGGGATGTTGAGCATTTCCTTATATGCTTTTTGGATGTTTGAATGTCTTCCTCATATGCTTTTTGGCTGTTTATGTCGTCCTCAGAAAGATTTTTGTTCAGCTCATTTTTCCATTTTTAATTCGGTTAATCAATTTTTTTTAAGGTAAACTGCTTGAATTCCCTGTGTATTCTGGTTATCAGTCCCTTATCTGAGGCATATTTTACAAAAGTATTCTTCCACTCTGAGAGTTGTTGATTCAAACTAATTATTATGCAGAAACTTCTTAATCTGATATAGTCCCACTTGTCTGTCTATAGAGATTATTCCCTGTGCTCTGGGAGTCTTCTTTAAGAAGTCTCTGCCTTTTCTAATGTCTCCCAGAGTTTCCTCAGTGTGTTCCACTAGTAGTTTCATGGTTTGAGATCTTAAGTTCAGCTCTTTGATCTATTTTGAGTTGATTTTTGTTAATGGTAAAAGATGGGAATTCAGTTTCATCTTTCTACAGGTGAATACCCAGTTTTTCCAGCACCATTTGCTAAAGAGATTTTCCTTTAGGCCAAAGGATTGACTGGTATCCAAAAAGTAATCTTTAAAAATACATACAAAATAAGATCTAACCCAAAACTACTTAGTAGTAAACAATATTCATGAAATTAATTTTTTCTTTGCTACTGTTTGATAAGAAGATATAATACAAATGGATAGAAAATTATACATAAGAGAAAGTAAATTTTTTATTTAAAAGTTTATTAGAGAGTAGGAAAAAGAGAAAAAATAGGGAAGAAATTAAATCAGACTTTTCATATTTTTGACATGTAGAATTTCCTGCTAGTCTCCAATGGTTGGGATTAAACACTAGTAAGCATTTACTATTTGCAAATGCTTTGTGCCTCCAGGAGGGAGTCTTGAAAATACTTGCTCAGTCATATTTGTGCTACATAGAAACCAAAAAGAAAAAAAAAAAGACCACTTCCAATTATTCAATCATTCACCCATGTGTCTGTGTGTTTATCCATCTATTATTCTATTAACTTGTATTAAATCAGAGTGTTTTCAGAGAATAGATAAATAACTATGCTACTTTTTTTTCAAAAATTATGTGCTTCCTTAAATATCTGTTCCTCTGCCACTTCAGTAAATAAGTTAAATAAATAAGTTATTGTGCTTAAAGGTATATAAGGCTTAAGGCCCAATTTGAATATCCTAAATTCTATACTCAAAATACATACACCACTGTTTGTCATGAGAATAAATGACAAAATAATCTGTGACCTTCAGCATTTTACTTAATTTCTCTGTGTCTCAGTTTCCTTTGTTTGTAAGACAGAGTGAGTTGTGATATCTGCCTCATAGGGTCAATGGGAAGAGTAAATATTATACCTGCAAAGTCCCTAGGACAGAGTTTGGTTCATATTACATGTTCAGGCTATAATAATAATCTTTAACCATTATTTTTATAACCTTAACTCATATTCATAGTCCAATCAATCACAGTCACTCCTCACAGTCATACTCACAATGGCCTTAACAAATGAAAATCCAAGTACTCTCAGATGTGCGAACTATCACAGTATTGATCAGGGTTCTCCAGAGAAATATAATCAACAGAATATAGACATTTAAGGGACATAGAAATGGAGGATTGTCTGTTGATGATAACATGTATGATATCTCTAACTGGACTGATGTGCAGTGTATTTATGCTGGGAAAATTTATTGTATATGCTGCGGTGATGTACAGTGGTTGAATGTATAAAATAAATTTAAAAAGAGTAAAGAGAATATATAAATATGTGTATATATGTGTATATTATATGTATACATATATATATATATATATATATATATATATATAAAGAGGTGACATATATATGTGTGTGTGTGTGTGTGTGTGTGTGTGTATATGTATATAAAGAGGTGACTTATTATGAGAATTAGCTTACAATTATGGTACCCAAGAATCTTAATGATATGTCATCTGCAAGCTGGAGAACCAAAAAGCTATACTGAACTTCCCAGTCCTGTGCTGAATGTCAAAGAATACAGACAAGGATTTGCTTCTAATGTAAGTACCAGAGTGTGATGGCCTGAGAACCATGATCTTAGATGTCTGAGGTCAGGAAAAGATAGTGGTCACAGCTCAAGAAGAGCAAGAGATCATTTGCTCCACCTTTTTGGCTGTATTTGAGCCGTCAATGGACTGCATGATCCTGGCTCATATGGTGAAAACAGAACTTAACTCCTTCAACTGACTCAAATGCTAATCTCTCTTGGAAACATCCTCACAGATACAGCTAGAAATAACATTTTTTATCAACTGAATATCCCTTAACCCAGACAAGGTGACGCATAAAATTAACTCTTACAATTACCAAGTCAAGGGTTCTCATCTATAGCATTGAAAGTCTTGCCAAATCTTGTTGGCGCCTCTACTCATTAAAGCCCACTGAAGACTACCAGGCACAAAGTCAGGTTCACTGGCTTGTTATAAGATAGAAAGCAGCCTGGCAGAACCGTGAGAATCTCAAAAGAAAGAGTGCAGAAATTAAGCTTAGAGATGGGGGTTACAGTCAGTCACACAGTTCTGACAGACCCTGGCCAACATTTGTAATCTAAGTGATTGCTTAGAATAATCATTCTCAGGGACCAGCAGTGAGCGTAACGGCTATGTCGCTGAACTCCCATGTAGCTGACCGCAGTTCTAGTCCTGGACCTGGTGGCTTAAACTCATGCCAAGCGCGTGTGTGTGCGTGCCCAAATCCCAAGAGGAAAATGGAAGAGAACAGATTGTGGCATGGCCATCCCCCCAGGGGGCAATTTCTCACTTTCTGTCTCTCTGTCTTCTGTCTCTCTTCTGTCTTTCTGGTAAGCACATGCACCCTATAGCAAAAACCTCTCAAAAAAAAAAAAAAAAAAAAAAGAAGAAGAATCATACTCATATTTAGAGCACATGACCTCATGCAGAATTACTGTTTGATTGGTTTGTCTGAGGTCTTTCATTAATATAAGGGAATTAAAAAAGAGTTTGTGTTTATTGTGCCTTATATGCCCTGGTTTGGTACAGTATATCTATTTTGTGAATCAGTAATGTTTCACAAGCTGTGATTTACATTCATTCTAAGTTCCTCATTATAGTCTCTTTTCTAGCAGGGCCATTTTTTATATCAGCAATAGGTTGGGAGAATTTCAGTAGCTCTTGTGAGAAATAATTGTGGCTTGTAGAAAGATATTTTAAGTAGAAATGGAAAAAAAATGGCTGAACTTGAGGAATATTTATGAGAAAGGACTATCAGGTTTTGGTGATCGATGAAATGCCAGGGGTTAAAAATAAAAGTATCAAGGATACCTGCTAAATCTCTACATCCACCTTTTTGTTTTGTTTAAGTGTGACTAAAACACGTCTATTCACAGAGAACAAAATATATATCCATGATATCAGTTATAATAATATCCAGTATGCAATCAAATATTAATGTTAAACTGTATGAAAAATCAAATGAGTTTTGAGATTATATATTCCATAAAATATCTTTTATATTTTTAACATGACGTATAATTTTAAGCATTGCTATCTTTTTTTTTTTTTTAGAGGTTTTTGCTATAGGGTGTGTGCGCTCGCCAGACAGAAAGAGACATAGAGACAGAAAGCGAGAAATCAACCCCCCCAGGGGGCATGGCCACGCCGCAGTCCCTTCTCCTCCATTCTCCTCTCGGGATCTTGGGCACGCACGCACACGCACCCGGCATGAGTTTAAGCCACTGGGTCTGGGACACGAACCAGGGTCAACTACGTGGGAGTCCAGCAACATGCCGTTACGCTAACTGCTGGTCCCAAGCATTGCTATCTTTTAAAGAAAACAACACTAATGATCATTTTTCTATCCACTTAGTTACAAAATTGTATTTAGTTTATTAGAAACTTAGATTTTCAGAGTAATATTTTATTTTGGCTTTGATGCAATGGTCTGAGTACAGACATTTTATTTAACATTTAACTACTCCACTGAACTTGATAATTTTGATGGCAGAGATTTTTTAATGCATTGATTTTATTCATGTAAAAATTATTCCTCTTCACTGAGTAGCATCTCTGATGCTCTGTCATTCCCAATGCCTGTGCACTCACGCACAAGGGAACACTTTTAAATAATGTTCAGCGTCTGACCTGTGGTTCAAAATATTCACACATGTACAGGCAGTGGTAAATCAAAGGTTCCTTGTTGTTAGCATTGAGGAAAGCAATAGAAGAGAATGAAATGAAGCTTCAAATTAGAGTTCTATTATGAGGTACAGCTAAAATTTAGAAAATAATTATACAATGGAGTTGGTTTGTATGTGATTTAAAGAACCCTGCTGGTATGGGGTATGTTTGAAATCTGTACTCCCGTTCCCCATCCTGGTTATTTCTTCTTGACCTGATCAAGTAGTTAAAGAAACGAATCATGTAGAGCCTTAAAATGCAAGCTGGAGAAAGAAAATAAAAATCAAACTATTTTTCACCAATACACTAGAAAAGCATTTGTTACAGGCTTCTGATCACCTACCCCAGTTCACCTATTTAGAATATTCAGCTCCAATTTAACTATTTATCCTTTGACCTTCCTGTCATTATAAGTAATCACACATTTTCCTCCCAGATAACACCTTCTATTCTCTTTACAAAGACTTCCTTGGTACTCCCAGGATATCAGGTAAAAGGCACTCTCTCTGTGTTTATCCCCAAACACATTTAGGGTAATACCTTTTGTCACTTGATGTTATCCTAACTATGCCATAAGAAATCTAAAACTAAATAAAAGTTCAAAAACATATCTTATTTAAAGGTTTTAATCTGATTCCTTGAAGCAAGAGATGGGTGCCAGAAAACATTCTGAAACAGAAGTATTTTTTTTTTCAAATGTCAACAAAGAGATTTTGAATGTTGTAAAGGTGAACATATCAGAAATTCGAGTTTCTACATCCTAAGTGCTAATAGACACAAGTTCATATAAAGTAAACTCGGAGTTTCTGGACCTACAATGTAACAGAGGACTACATCTGTGAGAAGCCTGGTCCTAAAATATAATCAGAATGGAATTGTTGCATCTTTATGCTGAGCTCTTAAAGCAAATACAATTTGGAGACAACAATGGTCTGGTTGTCTTCTGACCTTTGATGGAAACGCCAACAGGTAGATGTGACACTCCAAATTATCCTCCACCAGAGCTGCAGTCCAGCTTTGCCTAGTTCTGCCTTCTGTGGAGTTGGGACCACAGAGTCCTGGGATAAATTAATGTGCTACCGAAGCATCCTGCTGGGAGTCTCAGAAGTAACAGTCGAATCAGTAATTAGGAAGTGTTACAAATAACAGGTAGTGTGTCAACTTACATGCTGTTTTCTGAAATGATGGGTCGTTTTTAAGGGATTTGAACATCAATGTGACCCCCAGATGACTGCATTTATTTAACTTCCAGGTGGTAAGAAAATAGAAAGGGAAAATATAGCCCAATACACACATAGGACATTGGACATTATCGTTACTACTGTTTTTTATTTATTTATACAAATATCACACTCTAAACACAGTGAATAGATTTGCTAGTTATAAATCAATATGAGAATTATTTTTCTGGTAAAATAATTGATGACAATACATGTTTTAATGCATACTGAAGACTAAATATGTGAAGGTACAATGATCGCAATGTGATTTTTTTTGAAAATCACATGGTAAAGGTAATTTATGGATGGGGATTATTAAATAAATATACTCTCATGTTATAAATTAAAATTAAAACAAGCATCATCTATTCCAAGTGTCTTAACCCTTATCTATAATAGATTATAAAAGATTTGTTATGTCCCCAGAGGTCTGCACATGTCTTAGGAAGCTCAGGGGGGATAGCCAGATTTTATCTACCCAGTTCCTGGAAGGATCGACCCGTTGGAAAGGGTACCTAGATGCTTCTTGGTTCAATTTGGCAATGTCGGTCTTGGCTAACATGCATATTGCAGCTCATCTTTTTTCTTTTTTTTAGTAAGAGAATGATCACTATAGATAAAGGCTTTCTTTTGCCCCATCTGGCCCTCTGCAATGACAAACAGAAAAGTGCAGGTGAAAGGCAAGGAAAAGTCACGGCCGCCTGTTACCGCCTCAGGGAGGGAAAGTCTCCCTCAGCATTTTGTGGGTGCTGGAGCCAGGCTCTCCCAGTCTTCTCACATTCCATCTTTCTCGTAGTCATCTTTGAAAAAAGAAAGGTTTGGAATTATAGAAGAGGACAGCTTTTTTTAGCATTCTCACCAGAAACAGCCACAACAATGGCCTGAATCATTTCCACTGGGAAGACTGAGCTCTTGTATTTATTTGGGTAGTAAATAAATAAGCATGGGAGACATTCGCAGTCTCTCCGGTCTCAGAGGTGTCACAGAATTTGGTGGAGCTGGGACCCAACTGCAAGCAGGAGGCACAGATTCCAGGATGTTCCCTACCAAAGTGGGAAGAATATCTTACAGCAGCTATGCTCAAAATTTTTATGTGGATTATTTTGTCGTCTGATCCATTTCCTCCAAAACAAAAATTAGAATATTATTTTAATACATTGGACTCCTCCACTTTTTGAAAATAAAGTTCTTATGAAAGTCAAAACAAAAGATTCATTATGTATTTCTCAAAATGAACTTACTCTAAAATAACTTAGCTAATCAATTTCTTTCTTTACACAGTGACTTGAACTCAGTGTCATTACTGAATAAAATTGTCAAAAGCTGAACTGAAAATATCACATTTTTATACTAATTCATAAAAAATTTCAGTCTGGGGGACCAGCAATTAGCATAATGGCTATGTCGCTGGACTCCCACGTAGTTGACTGCGGTTCAAGTCCCAGACCCGGTGGCTTAAACTCACGCTGGGCACGTGTGCATGCGTGCCCAAGATCCTGAGAGGAGAATGGAGGAGAAGGGATTGCAGTGTGGCCATCACCCCTGGGGGGTGATTTCTCGCTTTCTGTCTCTCTGTCTCTCTCTCTCACTGTCTGGCAAGTGCACGCACCTTATAGCAAAAAAAAAAAAAAAAAAAAGATTTCAGTCTGGTTCAGTATAATAAATCCTGTTAGTATTTTGGATATGTATATGTATTCTGAAATACATAATATTTCAACCTGGATAAACCTTAATATAATCCCATCCATTAATTTATGCTTAGATTATTTGTATTCTAAAGTTTTTCATGTTGTAGTCGAATGATTTTATTTGTATTTTGAGTATTTTCATTGTTTGATTTTTTTATCCATCTGTTCTTGTTTTGTTGCTTTCTTTTTTATTTTATAATTTCTTATTTCTTCTTATGCACATAGATAGGTATTTTCTTTATTTTGGGGAGGGGTCTTAAATATACTTATTTCAAGTTCATTTTAATTATTTTATCTTCTATAGTGAATCGATTTCCAGAATGTTATTGGATAAGTTAATTTTCTTTGGTTCAGGTACTTCGAGGTTTTGTTCCTTGGTACTGTGTGGATCTTAAAGATGAGCCTCTCCTTTCTATTAGTTGTTTTGCAGTTTGCTCCACTTTTTCTCCAGTGGCTCACGTCTAGACCAGGCTGGTGGCTCAGAAAACCTATCCCAGAGCAATAGCAACAGGACTGGCTTCTTGGGCAAGCAACATGAGAAGTTTCACAGGATAGCTACTTAGAAGAACCTCCCTTTGCTTAAATGTGATCCCCCCCACATTTTATTGATTCACAAAATATTTTAAGTAATCTAACTACTTTCAATAGCAAGTTCAATTGATATATACATATCTGTGAACACATGTCTGACTTTAGTCGTGAAACTGAGTAGAATGAATATACTATAAAGTAGCACCTAGCTGATGCCAAGTAGCTTAGTGTGTTCATTAGATAGGTATTTTTTAATATATTTTTTAATTTCAAGAAAAGCAGTTTTAGCTTTAATAAATCAAAAAAAAATGCTAAGAGAGCTTTGTTTAATACTTAAAGCTGAAAAACAGGTTAGGATTCTGTCAAATAGTAGGTACATGAATCTATTGACAACTCAAGACAAGACAAAAGTCCTTAAATCTGAAAAACAAAGCATAGAAGAAAATCAGTTTTAGTCAAAAGTCATAATATTCTATTTCACCAGTTCAGCATCATGTACTTAATCTAATTTCTGCTGTGGTCCAATCTTCCCGTTTAAATTCTGGAATAAAACATTCAACTCCAGACTTGATCCTACCATTACGTTGGTCATTTTCTTAGTTGTTTTTTAACTCTTATTTCTGTGTGTCTGTATTTAATTTTCCTGGTATAGCACTACTTTCAGAGCTTCTTGGAGAGCTGGTCTGATATTGGTAAATTCTTTCAGGTTTTATTTATCTGAAAATTTTCTTGTTGTTTCTTCCCATATGAAGGTTAATCTTGCCAGGTACAGTATTCTTGGTTAAAATTGCTTTTCCCTTAACACTTTGAATATATTTTCCCATTCTTTGCTTGCTCACATTGTTTCCAATGAGAGGTCTGCCATTAGCCTGATGGGGTATTCTTTGTAGGTAACTTGGTATTTCTCTCTTGCCAATCTTAGTATCTTGTCTTTGTCCGTGGTTTTGGTCAATCTGGCTGTCGTGTCTTAGAGAAGATCTTATTGGGTTGATTCTATTTGGGATCCTTTTATTTCCTGGGACCGGATCTTTGAATGCCTCGCTAGGTTTGGAAAGTTTTATTCAAGGATTTCACGGAGAAGATTATCAGTGCCCTTACTAGTCTCTTCATCTTCTGGGATACCAATTATCCAGATGTTTGGATGTTTAATGGTATCTAGTATTTCTTGTATACTACTCTAATTTATTTGTCTTATTTTCTCAGTCTTTGTGGTAGATTTTTCTAGGCCAGTGATTCTGTCTTCTACATAAGAGATTTGATCTTCTATATGATTTAGTCTGCTTTTAATACTTTCAAGGGAGGTTTTGATTTCCTGTGTTACAGACTTCATCTCTAACAGCTTCACTTGATTCTTTTTTATTACGTGTATTTCCTCTTTCAGATCGTGCAAGAACTTCCTCACTTCCTGAAAATTGTTGGCTCTTTTCTCCTGTGTCTTCTGGAGTTGTCTCTCTTCTCTTGCATCTCTGTTAGCTTTGTCACTATGATTATTCTAAATTCTTTATCTGACATTTCCATGAGTTCCATTGTACTGTCTTTGGATTAAGAGGGATTATTCTTTGCCCTTGGAGGAGAGGTATTTTCTTGCTTTCTCAAATTCTTATGCCCCTGAGGTGATTTCTGGTCATCTGATGGGTCATGCATTTCTTCCTAATTCTTAAATTTCAATCTGTGGATTCAGAGACATGAAGAAGGAGGTGATCTGCAATCTCTTCCATTCCGTTTTTAACTAGAGGTTGCCCTAACCCACTAGAAATTAATTTGGAGGGTGAAGGCTCAGCAGAAGGTCTTCATTTTTAGTCCCTGAAAGCAGTATTTCACAGCTCAAGTTCAGTAGCCATCTCATAATGGGCCTGGGTTTGTGCCTTTCCTTAGTTAGATGTGATTTTTTTTTTTTTTTTTTTTTTTTTGTAGAGGTTTTCACTATAGGGCGCGTGCGCTCACCAGACAGACAGAGAGAGGCAGAGAGACAGAAAGCGAGAAATCACCTCCCAGGGGGGATGGCCACGCCACAATCCCTTCTCCCCTGTTCTCCTCTTGGGATCTTGGGCACGCACGCACACGCGACCAGCGTGAGTTTAAGTCACCAGGTCCGGGACGAGAACCGTGGTCGACTACGTGGGAGTCCAGCGACATAGCCATTACGCTAACTGCTGGTCCCAGTTAGATGTGATTTTGAAATTCTTAATAATTTTATCTTTGAAGTTGGAGTTTTGGTGAAACCTGAAGGGACAGTGGAGAATGCACATGGGCAGAAGAGCTACCTGCAATATGCACAGCCCTCTCTCTTGCACAAATAGTTTTCCTGATGCTCCGTGAGCATAATAGTTCAGTGAGTGGAAGCTCCAAAAAATTTAGAACATGTACAAGTTATCCATATTACATGTAAGCATAATACTGACAGCCCCAAGAGACTGCACTTTCTGTTCTAGCCAGAACTTACTTCAAACATAGAAGATAAAATAGTTCTAAGAAACAGGAACTATCAAGAAACCCTACCATGCCCTTCCTCATACAAATGTTTCTCCCCTTTATTAGTCAACTACTCATGCTTAAAATGAATGTAGAAGGCAAAGGAAAGATAATGTAACCTATTATTTCTCTTCCTTTTAGTCTTTTCTTAGCAAGCTTCCGAACACTGAGTGCAGGTACAATGTATACAAGTTGATAAATTAAGTATTACAGTTGAGTTAATTTTGTACAATACTTCTGGTATTGGTATAATAAATATGCATGTACACATGACGAAATATGAATAGTTTAGTTTTAGTGACTCCATGTATAAGCTAAGTGCTCTGATATTTACATTTTAAACCAGTATTGCACAATATGAAAATGAATGTAAAAGTATATCCAAATCATTTAAATTTGTAATTTTTCTTTAGATCGGATATTAAATTGTAACATAGAAACAAAACAAAACAAAACAAAAAAAAACAAAAAAAAAAAAGCATGACAAATTGAAAAAAGAGACCACAGACAAAATGAAATGTTCATATGGTGGTACATTTACCATCTCTTTTTTCTTGGATTCTGAATAGACCTGCACGTTTTTATTGTACACTAGACCCTGCTAATTATATACCCATCCCTGGTGACTGGATTAACGAAAAAGCCAATATTTGAGACAATGGACATTCACCTCGGGCTATTGCATTGACGATAAGCTGGCTCCTGGTTAGAGCACGAAGCCTGAGCTCTACTTCAGGAAGTGAGTCTGGTCAGGTCGTCTATGTAGAATGGGACGTTTTCGCTTTGCAGGATCCTGTTTTGCCTTCCCTATTTATGAACAAATGCTTTACTTTAAAAAAAAAATCAGAGATTACTGCTAGTATTTATGCAATGCCTCATATCTGAGAGGGCAACCTCTCATTACAGATTTAAAAAACAGCAGCATTAACACTTTTTATGTCATTTAGTTTGAAATTAATGGAGATAAGAAACTTGTTTTGTTTATGTCTATCTTTCAAATTTTACATATTTATATATGTTTCTATGAATGCTGCTTGTTTGATGCAGTGTTGGGCAGATGTCTCTACATTACTCCTTGACAAAAGTAAGAAGTGCAATTTTAGACAGATTTAATTAAACATAGATTAAACATTAGATGCTACATATTGAAAAATTTTCATAAAATATACCATTGCTAAGAAAAAACAGGGGAAACAAATGGGGGTTCTCAATATATCTACTACTGATTATAGAAAAAATCACTACTATAATCAGCTTTCATTGAACACAACTCTATATAGCTAATGGTTACTAATATAGAAGGCCTGTTTCCTTTTTTTCCTAGATCTTTCTAATTTGAGTGTATGTTGCAGTTAATGGTTATTAAGTTTACTGAAAGAACTCCTTTTTCCCTATTCTATGTTTTGTCAGCAAGAACGTGATATTGCAAATAAACAAAATTTCCTTGGCAATTCCAACAGCTGGAAACAAAACAAGTAAAATGGGCATAAGCCATCTAGAAGACATCATCATAGATTATTTATCACAAGGAAAATAATTATTATTTTACTTCAACTAGAGAAGTCAAAATAGTCATGATCTTTAGCTGTAGAGTTACATCATTATGATTTATTTATGAACCAGGTGTAGGGCCATACACAAAGGAAATTTTTTCCTGGTCTGAAATCTCTGCCTTCTGAAATACAGAAGATGAAGATTTGGAAATATGGAGCATAGTAAACAAATTTCCTCTGTTTCAAAACATTCAGTGGATTGGCAATTCAGTACTTTCAAATTTTCATTTCTGTAGCCTAAGCCCATGTTTATGAAATCCACTTTTCAACAGAAGTCACATGTGCTTACAAGAGAGAGACAAGGAGCCAGAGAAAGAACAAGGAAGAAAGTACCTCACAATGGACCATGGTTACTCCATAATCCCTTCTCAATTACTCCATTCCTTCAGGATTTGCAAACAAACCCAGTACATTTTTCAAACCAATGGGACTGAGATTGGTCAGCCATGTGGGATCTGACTCTCTTAACCACTAGGCCACAAGACCAGCCCCTAAGCTCATGTTTTGAAATTATATCTCTTGGGACCAGCAGATGTCAAAATGGTTATGACACTGGACTCCCACATAGTCAACTGTAGTTTGAATCCTGACCTGGAAGCCTAGAACTCACATCGGGCACGTATGTATGCATGCCCAAGATACTGAGAGGAGAATGGAGGAGAAGGGATTGCAGCATCACCATCCCCCCTGCCATAGGGTGGTGTTTTCCCGATTTCTGTCTCTGTCTCTCCAGCAAGCATACATACCCTATGGCAAAAATCTCTCTCTTAAGAAAGAAAAAAAGAAAGAAAGAAAGAGAAAGAGGTAGAAAGAAAGAAAAAGAAAGAAAAGAGAAAGAGAAAGAGATAAATGGTCTCTCTTATCTTGACATACATTATAACCCTTGGAATGCTAAATGTCTTGCCTAGTGTCACTTGCTAGTATCAGAGTAATCATACTGAAAGTGGTAGAGCATGTTAATTTTCTAAGCCAAAAGGGAAATCACTACTTGGCATTTTAATTGAGACAAGGAAGTATCTACTGCCATGAAACTGCCTTTCAAAATCATTGTTTGCAAGACTAATTTCATGATCTGATCAGTTAAAGGTATGATAGAACTTGATAGGCAGATTTGTTCTCTATTGATTAATTTGCACTTAAGGGTTAACGTCTGACTCACCTGCATAAGTATACAAAAGTACTTCTTACAGGGTCAAGGATACCTTACCAGTTAGACCTCTATAAAAATCTTTTTTAATCTCTCTTAGATAGAGTTGAACTTACTAGATCAACAAAAAAGATTAGTTTAAAAAAAGACAAACACACTCTAAAGTGAACCATCAACAGAAAATATATAAAACATTAAATTAGCTGTTAATGGGTCATCAGGAAAATCATGACTCATTTTTGCATAGAAATATAGAAAATATATCATGTTTTTCTTGATGGCCTAATTAATTCTTGATTTTTATGTTTATATTCAAATCATTATGTATCTTTGCAGTTTGTCAAAAGGCAGCATAAACGCCACAAAAAATCCATTTGATCATTGTGTTTGTGTGTTTGGCTTTTTTTTTTTTTTTTTTAGAAATCAGCTTTCTGTTCAAAGACTGGCACAACTTTTTGCCCATAGGATATTAGTGTGATTATATTATTTCTCTAAATCTCAATTTTTCATCTATAAAATGAAGATGATAGCCTTTTTTCACAGCTATTGTCAGGATTATATGAAATATATACCAGTGATTATCCAACTTTAGTGTGTACAAGAATCACCTGGAAGGCAGGTTCAAATGCAGATTGAATGGGTTCTATAGCTCCTAGATTCTAACTCAGAATGTCTTGATGATGTGCAAGAGTACTTTTTTGTTTTTGTTGTTCTGCTTATTTTTTTAATTTTATTTTTTAAAGAGATTTTTGCTATAGGGCTCATGCGCTCAACAGAGATAGAAAGAGACAGGAAGTGAGAACTCATTTCTAGAGGGAGATGGTCATGCCACAATCCCTTCTCCTCTTGGGATTTTGGGCATGCACACACATGCCTGGCATGAGTTTCTAGATGCCACTACCAGGACTCAAACTGCAGTCTACCATGTGGGAGTCCAGTGCCTTAACCATTATACCACCTGCTGGCCCCAAGAATATGCATTTTTTGCCTGAACCACAATGATCTTGATTTAAGTGGTCAATGGATAATTGCGAATTATTAATACATGTAAATGATGTGGGATAGTATCAGAGATGAAGGATTTTGCTGGTGTTGGAATTCAATAACATGAATTAAACTGTAGCAAGATGGTATGAACAGCACATCCCCTGTCTCTGAAGTGCTGTTCAACCCTTAACTAGAGGTAACTGGAGAAGAGACCCCTCCCAGGGATCAGTCTAGTTTCATGTATCATTATTCATGTGCTGAATTTCTGACTGTGTTCTAGGGTAACAGCATTATATTGGGCTGTTCTTTCTGGTACAGATGTAGATGTATTAAGCACAGAAATCTCCTTCTTCCCACTGGTAATTACTCGAACTTCTATATTCCCCTCTGTCATTTACATTCTTATATCTCTGCACAAGTCCAAGAGGCACAGGAAATGATGTCAGTGTCCTCTCCTGGCTGTCTCCCTTGAAGGCCTGTGCATGGTATCTGTTCTCTGCTTCTTTGCTCACCTCCATCATCCAAATGTTCTTTTAGCAACATCCCTATGAAAAAGGGAAACATGTTTCTGGGAACTAAAGTAAATCATCTGGATTTACAGAGTCCATGCACTTGACCAGGAGCTTGTGCATTTATACAAAGACCAGAAAATAAAATGTGAAATAAATAAATAAATTGCTCTTTATGTTGACTTGTATCTTACAACCTTCTTTTGCTAATGGGTTGTTAAGAGAATCTTGGAAACTGGCTCCATTTCAGCTGCTTTTAATAGCACAAAGACAGAAATAAAATATTAGGTTGTTGGGAAAGTCATGACATAATTTTCTATTTTTTTATTTTTTAGGGGAGAGGTTTTCGCTACAGGGTGCGTGCGCTCGCCAGACAGACAGAGAGAGACATAGAGACAGAAAGCGAGAAATCACCCCCCGGGGGGATGGTCACGCCACAATCCCTTCTCCTCCATTCTCCTCTCGGGATCTTGGGCACACACGCACACGCGCCCGGTATGAGTTTTAAGCCATCGGGTCTGGGACGTGAACCGCGGTCGACTACGTGAGAGTCCAGCAACATAGCCATTACGCTAACTGCTGGTTCCCTAGTTTTCTATTTTTTGATGCAAAAATGTGTCAGGACTTTCCCAACCACCAAACAGAATACTAGCAGAAAGAAGTATGTGATTTCTGAAAAACACTTGCAGTCCTTTCTTTGCCATGGTACTATAAAAGCTGATGAGCAAAGATTAATTTTTTTGAACAAGCATTTCAATATAAAGAACCCTCTATTAAAATAAGAATATGCTATATGATTATCACATAACTATTGTTCTCTTAGAATACTCTAACAGATTGGAACCAGCAGATGGTGTAATGGTTACATCACTGGACTTCCACATAGTCAACCACAGCTTAAGTCCCGGACTTGGTGGCTTAAACTTCATGCCAGGCATTTGTGTGTGCATGTCCAAGATTCTGAGGGGAGAATGGAGAAGAAGGGGTTGCAGCATGACCTTCCCCTCTAAGGGGTGATTTCTCACTTTCTGTCTCTGTTTCTCTTGTCTCTTTGATAAGTGCATACACACTATAGCAAAAATCTCTCTTAAAGAAAAAGAAAAAGAAAACAAATTGATGTTGCAAGTAAAATTTTAGGACCTAGAAAGAGAACACAGACAGGGAAACTTCCCAGACATTGGCAGAAGGCATCCAGGTGCAGAGGCATTGCTGTCGCACAGGAACATGCCCCTGGGAGGAAAGACTCATGCACCCAAATTGGGGAGACAAGGAAAGGAAGGAAAAGTGAGCAGAAACAAATTGAAAATTCAATTATTTCACAAGTTTTTTCAGGCTTTCCTAGTCCCTAAATCATCTTAAAAGGCAAGTTTAATTCTGTGCTATGCCCAGAGCAAGGGAAAAGAATGAGTGCTGGTCTATATTCTCACCTTTGGGTAAAATATGAGAACGATCTCCTCAGACTGACTGAAATCCTGAGCAGTGTAGGGGAATTTAAAGGATTTCATGATGATGGATAAACTCCAAAATGAGTTATACGATTTAGGTTTTTAAATAAATTTTTAACAGGACAAATAAAAATGATTATGTGCAAGAGGAATAAATAGATAACACTTGCTACAATGGAAACATTTTGTTTCTTAGGTATATCATCTCAGTTTTGACTTCACCTCATGCTAGTAAAATCAACTTTCCACAAAGAACTATTTAAACCTCAGGTCGACTACAGTCTGACAAATCTGGCACTTCACCTAATTTTGTAAGTAAAACTTTATGGAAACACGGCCAATTAGCTGGCCATTTTCCAGTGACAGTGGTGAGCTGGGTAGTTACAGGAGACCTATAGCCTGTAAAGACTGCTATCTGGCTCATTCCAGGAAACATTCGCAGAACTATGCTTTGAACGTCCTCTTCAGAAAACCAAAGCCTGGGTAGCTCTTAAATAAAGCAATACAAATATTTAGTACTTGAACACAGCCACCTGGTTGACGTATGAAACACAGGAGTGTTCCAGGTAAACATCATTATTTTAAAATGTTAATTTAAGAATTGGCTTGAAAATTCAAGTTTCTCTTCTTAGATGTAATTTTGATGTCATGATATGCTTAAAAACTTGTATTGGGTGCTCTTGTTACATCTTATCTGATGTCCACACGTTTGTCCTCAGAATCACTTTGAACTTCTATTTTCTCTTGGAAAATCCAAAATCAGAATGCACTATGCATTTCACAAGACAGCATATGGGGTCATCTGAGAAAAGGGTGTGAAATAGCTTTGTCTGTAGGAGAGCTACTTAAACTTTTGTTAATATGGCTTAGTGAAAGTGAAAATTTCCCCTCGACCTCAGCTAAAAAATTCTATTAACATAGGTCTCTAATTTTCAAATGGCACTGAATAGATGCTTTCCTATTTAACTTAATAAAGCTACACTTTTTTGTAGAAGTGTACCCATTTCCTTTCAATGGTTGTTGCACATGATTGAAAATAAGGAAGGGGTGACTTGGTGAGGAGTACAGTATGAACAGATCTGAGGAGGGACTCATGTCCTTTAACCCTTCTGTAGAGGCCACAGCCCAACACAAAGCTCAAACACCTATCTGTGGATGCCAAGACCTGCTTCTATAACCACCTGAAACATTTGTTTAATAAAGAGTTGCTTATGGATGATTCATTCTCAACAATGCCACACCATAAGACAAACCATGTCTGAATCAAAAGTATCACTAATGTGTGTATCCCACTAAGATGCTAAACCGAATCAGGCTGTGGATGAAAGGAGTTAGAAGGAGAGAGGATAGAAAGCTGAAAAGCCTTACAAGCATATGGGAAAGGGAAAAGCAGGGAAAGGGAAGCAGTTGTGACGATAGGTCAATAGTACAGACCTCCCCAAGGACGTTTCCTTTATATAGCGCCAACCGCATTTAGCTCAGATGGACATGTACGCCCTTGAAAGGGCTTGAGTAAGGCCAGAAAGAAAGTGCCTCGGAGGCTCACTTAGCAGGATAAACAAACTTCTCTGACCACTGTGCTCTAGAGGACTCCTCATGGGAAAGTTGTCTGCCTCACAAATTGAATCCCAGGCTTCTTAGCAGTCAGGAGATTTTGTGATTAAACTTCCGAGATGAGTAAGGCTGTATTCACTCACCTGTCCTAAGCACAAAAGCACATTTGGATGTACTTTGCCTCCTCATAATCCTCAACTCTATGTGAGAATGCCTCTAAAATTTTTAAAACGAGAGTGACAATTTTAGGAAATCTAAATATTGTCTGTGAGCTATAAACAAAAAGAGCCAAATTGGTCCAGTTGCAATAGCACAGAGAATGGCGTGCTACTCCATGGTGCTGAAAGCCAGAGGGCCGAACGCACATTGGGATCCAGAGTTGACCTGTAAAGTGCTAGGTGCACACCCAACCCAACTAGATGGAAAGCTGCAGAAAGGGGACTGTGGTATGATAAGACACTGTAAAAAGTGCTTGTTTTGGAACCAGCGGATGGCGCGGAGGATACATTGCTGGACTCCTATGTAGTAGACCACGGTTTGAGTCCTGTACTCAACAACTTGAAACACACACTGGGCCCACACTGTGCGTGCCCAAGGTCCCAAGAAGACAATGGAGAAGGGATTGCAGCATGGTCATCCCTCCTGGAGAGTGATTTCTCCCTTTCTGTCTCTCTATCGCTCTCTGTCTCTATGGTGAGCAAACACAACCTATTGCAAAAAATCTCTCTAAAAAGAAAGTGCTTGTTTCTCTCTCATACTTTTTTGTGAAAGAAATATGTGAACTTAAAAAAATGCCCAAATTGATAACTTATGATCAATTATTTATTTATAGTAATACTTCTATTTTTTTTTTTAGTTTTTTGCTATAAGGCACGTGCGCTTGCCAGACAGACAGAGACAGACAGAGAGATAGAAAGCGAGAAATCACCCCCCAGGGGGGATGGCCATGCCACAATCCCTTCTCCTCCAATCTCCTCTCGGGATCTTGGGCACGCACGCACACGCGCCCGGCGTGAGTTTTAAGTCACCGTGTCCGGGACACGAACTGCGGTCGACTACGTGGGAGTCCAGTGACATAGCCATTACACTAACTGCTGGTCCCAGTTGGGAGAATTTCAGTAGTTCTTGTGAGAAATAATTGTGGCTTCTAGAAAGATATTATAAGTAGAAATGGAAAAAAAATGGCTGAACTTGAGGAATATTTATGAGAAAGGACTAACGGGATGCAAACTGTAGTCAACTACATGGGAGTCCAGTGACATAGCCACTATGCTAACTGCTGGTCCCGTAACACTTCTATTTATAGCCATCTATTTACAGCAATACTTCTATTTCACCAAAGAAATTACTCACTGTAAAGTAAAAAAAAAAAAAAAAAAGGTTTTATACATATATATATATATATACATATATATACACATATGTGTGTATATATATGTATATATATATATACACACATAAATACAAACACATATATAAATAAAACATATAACACATATACTTTATATATTATATATAAATTTGCTATTATTATTTTATACATTATAAATATATATATGCATTTACATTATAAATATATCTGTACATGAACATATAAACATTGCTTTTTCTTTTTAAAATTTTTATTATGTTTCTACTGTATATATAATCTATGTACATCTTTGTGGGCTATAGAATGGTCTTTAAGGTATGCATACGATAAACAGTAGTTAAATCAAGGATAAACCCATAGTCTATAGAGACCAAATTCATAATGACACAGTGCCTACAAACTTATAAACTATAACGATGATCTAAGTATTTAAGATTATAACAATAATCACTGTCATGTATTTCCTTACGTGACTATCATATTGAAAACATTATTGAAATTATTTAAGAAATTCTTTGAAGTATGTGATATATTTTAGCTAACAAGAAAGGAATTAAGTAAGCCTGGTTTGCTACAAAAGCTTTTATAAGGTACAAAAGCTTATATTTTAAATCATACAATCTAATCTTTCATTAAGTAATGGAATTAAGCTAAGTTAATGCTTACATAACCACATTGAAATACCTACAGAGTCCTTACAGACTGTCAAACTGCAACTAAGTTCCTGATAAATTTCTTATTAGTAGCATCAGTAATCTATTCAATTTCAAATATGGTAATCTTTTCTTAAAGTTCACTATCTGCCAGAATCACTGACCAGAAAAATAAGCTGCCTCATTTTCCAAAGAAATAGCAACATTTTTCATGGTATAGCTATAGAAGAAACAAGCTCAACTGCACTTTAATTATAAGAAATATATACCTCTCTATCCCCTATATTATTTTCTCCAGTCTTGAGGCAGCTCTCACATTTGTCTTTATAAATAGCTCTCTCATACTTCAAATACTTTGATTTTTGAGGAAAATCTATCTACCCGTTTTTACTAATGTGGGAAAGGATCCATTGTTTCCAGATAAAAGTCACACATATTCCAATTTTGTCTTTTCAAGGTAGTAAATAGGAAATTACTATAGGCTATCTCATGAAAAATATTGTTTTCTTAGATTAACAAAAGAAATTCACACCATTAAGTTGTGAAAACATACAAGAAAATAAATAGATAAATAATTGATCAGAGATTATGATGCTAATAAAAATGTTAAGCTGTGAATGATTGCATATGCATCAGTGTTCAAAAGATTAATTGCACTTTCTAAACACATTCTGAATTTTGTTTATATTATAAAGCTAGTACTCTCACATGCATGCAATTACTCACATTTCACATTAACATATTTATACCTATTAATTCATATGCAGAATTACTGGCACATAGATGTCTTATTACCCATCAAAAAGAGATAATGTATGAATGGCTTAGACTCTCCAAAGAATGTTTGTTTGTAATATGAATATTTCATATTTGGTTGAGTTATAAATTTGAATATAGATTGATTCGTAATGTGTTCTTTGACTCTACGCAGCAGTGCAAATGGCGCTGGGTATTCACACAGCTTCTACAGAGTCTACAAATTTAACCTTATTCAGATTACTAGATGAGATACACTTGCAAATTAACTCGAAGTGACAATGAGTTTTACAAAATAAATATCTACAGGAAGCCATTTGGATAATTAAATATCTTATTCTTTAAAAATTAATGGGTTCATGACAGCAAAATGAGTTTAAAAGGTAGTCAAGTTATTTAAAAACTATGGCCCCTAAGCATATAAAAGATAGTCAATCTCATAACCATAGAAATTCACATTTTAATTATAGAGATATTAATTCTTATCTCTAAAATTGGTCAAATCATAGAATTATTATAATTTTTCAGGTCAAGGGACAAGAATTCTCATTAATTTCTGGTAGTAATATAAATTAGAATATATAAGGAACACAAGCAACTCACTTGCCAAAAATAAATAATCCTATTAAATAATGGGCTAGTGAACTGAACAACTTTCTAAGGAAGACATAGGAATGACCAAAAAGCATATGAAAAAATGTTCAACATCTCTTACCATAAGGGGAATGCCAATCAAGACCATGATGAAATACCATCCAACCTTACACAGAACGGTTAGGATCATAAAAATAAGGAATGACAAGTGCTGGCGAGGCTGTGTTGAAAAAGGAACCCTCCTACAATATTGGTGGGAATGTAAATTAGTACACTCACTATCGAAAACAATATGGAGGTTTTTCAGAACCCTACAAATACATGGGACCAGGAGTTGGCATAGTGGCTATGTCATTGGACTCCCATGTAGTCGACTACAGTTTGAGTCCTGGATCCGGTGACTTAAACTCACGCCGGGTGTGTGTGCATGTGTGCTCAAGATCCCAAAAGGAGAATGGAGGAGAAAGGATTGTGGCATGGCCATCCCCCCTGGGGGGTGATTTCTTGCTTTCTGTCTCTCTCTGTCTCTCTGGAGAGTGCACGCGCCCTATTGCAAAAATCTCTCCAAAAAAAAAATGAAAACCCTAAAAATACAATTACCATATGACATAGTAATCCCACTCAGTATTTATGCACAGGATAGGAAAACACACAGTTGAAAGAACACTTATATATTCATGTTTATTGTAACATTATTCATTATTACTAAGATATGGAATCAACCCAAGAACCCATCATCAATTACTGTATTGAAATGTTATGACATGTATACACTATTAAATATGATTCGGCATAGAAAGAATGGCACCCTATTGTAAGATTCTAAGTGGATGAGTACTCAGAAGATTGAATGCTAAGCAAAGTAAGCCAGACTATGAATGACAAATGCTGTCTATCCCCACTCAATATATACCAAACATTGCCTTCTATGGCAAAAATTGAAAGATCCAAAGATATGATAGTGGAGAGGTTAGGTGTAGATACCAGACACTAAAGGAGGGAATGGATGGTAGAGAGTGGATGGGAAAGGCAAAAGGTTTCAAGAAACACTTAACAGACACAAGAATGTAAAGTTCTCTACATACGGTAATATCCTTGATTTGATGTTCATGTACTCGTTACATACTTTGAAAAACCACACTGTGTGCCATAGACATGTATAATGACTTCAGGTAAATAAGAAATCATAAAATAAAAAAGCTTTAGAAAGGAACATTTTGCAGTATCTAACAAATACATAGGTGAGCTAGGCATTTGACCCACATCTAGAAATCTGTCATGAAGATGTAACTCCAATAATATGAAAATACATCTGCACAAAATTATTTTATGTATTTAATATTATTTTAATTTGCTATATGGCACATGTGCTCACCAGAGAGAGACAGTGAGAGTGAGAGCCAGAGTGTTAGAGAGAAAGAGTAAGAAAGCAAGCTGACGCATCTGGAACTCCAGCCATGGTTGGCCATGTGGGAGTCCAACACTTAACCACCATGCCACCTGCTGGCCCCTGTTGCAAACAGTTTAAAAGCTCAAATGCAGAGTAGCTGTAAAAGATTGGTTCATTCATATAATGGAATACTGTTAGATCTAGAATAAGGAATAAGAAATTTAGAGTTGATGGAGTGATTTTTCAGGCTATGTTATTAAGTGAAGTATAAAGGAATATCTATACTGTTCTGTTCTCATGTAAAAGGAGAAAATACATACAAACCTGCATGCACACAAACAAGAAGAATAAATTAAAAACTAATGAGATCAATTATCTACAGGGGTGAGTGGTGTAACTGGACAGATGAAGGTAAAAACAGTAGAGAAAGAATGGGCGCAAAGGTGTGAAAACGCATCATGGTGTAATTCTATCTTTTGAAACCACAAAAATTCTCCATATACTCAAAAATAGGACTAATAAAATTAACTAAAATAAGAGGTAGAAGGCTTACCCAAAAACTTTTGAGCACACTCTTTGGGTTAATTTTCTCAGTTTGAAGATAAAAGTAATTCTAAACAAAAATAAACCAGAGTTGGTAATTTTCTGTCTGCTTTCATTCTTTATGTTATAATTTGTGTTTTGGGGTCTTTTTGCTGAATTGGGAAAGAAATTATTAGCCTACTGTCTATGAATTTTAGGATTGAGCAAATAAAGTAAAATAATTCAGTTTCTTTACTTTTATTCCCTGAACGATTTATTCAGTATGCACATATTGAATATCTAATGCATTTTAATATATAATACATTAATAGCTACCAGGTTACATGCAAATAATCAAAGAGAGATTAATTAATAGAAAATATATTTGGCAAGCTTAAATTTTATTTGGTAATAAATACTGTAAGTGTAGAAAATAAATTTTAAAAATAACAGCTTTGGGGGAATTTTTATGTACTCATATGTACTTATGAGTGGTAGATCAGAGAGGTTTTCAGGAAATAAATCAAATGGTCTATGCGTTTCCTTAAGGGAGGGTGTGCTTTAACAAGGGTATTGACACTCGCTGGTTCTGAAATTTGTTAAGAGAGACATTAGCACACTAGTCCAATCTATGCACCCTATAAATGGGTCACTGCTGAAAGGCTTATAATAAATGTAGCTGCCAGAATTTGAAATGACAAAGACATTCTTTTCATAGACATTCAGCTATCTTGTGAAATTAGCACGGAGCACGAAAAAAGAAGAATATAAATGATTTAATAATTTGTATCTAAATATCTGTTAAGCATTTTTATTAAGTCGTCAGGACATTGTTTGCTAGGTGATTAATGAGGGCCCTCCATGTATTAGAAGGCTTTGTCAAAATCCTTGTAATTCATCTCTTTCGTGGTGTTCTTATTCAGAGGATAGGCTATTTATTACTGTACCCATTACACAAAAATGTCTTCCAGAGGAAACCATTTTCAAATTGGTTTAATTACATTGTAGCGAATTTTAATTCGATTAGGATTTATGTCATATATCCATTGCTTTTCAAATGAAATAAAAGACCCAATAAATGTATAATTAAATATAAAATCTTAAAGAGAAGGGAAGCAATGGACAAGAAAATTATATCCTTTTATCTGTCCCCAGACTTGAACCCATTAAGTGACTTATAAATGAACTGTCAGAAGAGTAAGTAAAGAAAATCTGCTTTTTATGGCTGTTCCAGATTTATATTATAAAAGGAGTACTGGATTTCTCCTATACAAGTCATGGTGGAAGGCAGAGAAAGATTTATTATATTGTATGCCATAGGTGCAACATTGTATCTTAGCACTTCAAGAGGATATTTGTATGGCTATGCAATTTTTTTACCAATTTTACAGAAATAAGGAGTCAGCATTCACTCCACATTAGGTATTACTTGCTATTATTCCCTTGATAAAAAGCTTAAGTACCGTAGTAGAGGACATTCCCTTCTATATTTAAACTCAGAAAAATTGACTTAAAAGAGTTATAAAACTAAAGGGGTTCCATGAAAGTTACTTATTTTTTCCATAAACAAGCTATATGTATCTTGGAAAATTAAGGCATTGTGTCACTAGACTGATTCTCCAATATCTTCTTTTTTTTAATTATTATCATAATCTTGTTTATATTACATTGAATCACATATGAGTGCAGAATTCCTTTTCACAGAAGGAAAACTTTTCTTTGCTTTTATTTTTGTTTTTAAGGTTTTGGTCATTGGGTGTGTGTGCTTACCTGAGAGAGACAGGAAGAGAAAATGTGAGAAATCACCCCTGCAGGGATGGCCACTCAGCAATCTCTTCTCCATTCTCCTGCCAGGATTTTGGGTACACATGCACATGAGTTGGATTAATTTTCAAGCCACTAAGTTCAGGATTTGAACCATGGTCCATCATATGGAAATCGAGTGCCTAAACCACCATGCCACCTGCTGGCCCCACCGAGGGGAAAGCTTTTGCTCTGCAGTTTTAATACAGTACTAGAAATAAAGTTGTGGACTGGATAGTTGAATTACATCTCACAATCTATTTCTGATATTTGCTGTTAGTTACAAAGCAGAAAGCTAAAGACTAAAGTTCATCAAGTGTTTGTGTGTGTGTGTGTGTGTGCATGTATGTGTTGTGCTGAATTAAAATGTATTCTCTGTTGCACACTTTGGTCAAAATGTTAGAAAATCACTGATTTATATTTTAGGATAGCAACAGATTTTGCTGACAAAGTGTAGAACTGTAAACCATAATCACTTAACATGATCTTACTTAATTAACATGATTGTTTCCTAGAGACCATGTATTTTGACATTATACTAAATAAAAATTTTGCCTCTACTTGGATTACTCCACAAAGACAGAAACCCACCAGCATGAGGAATTCATAATGACTGAGCTGTATTCCTAACTCCAGCTTTGCTGTAAAACTTTATCTTTTGTTGGAAGAATCTTTCACCTTCTGAAAAACAGAGCCTTTAGTGCAGCAGAGTCTAAATTTGCAAGAGAGAAAGCACACATTTTCCAAATATTTTATTATTTTTTGGAAGGAATCCTAGAAATAACCAGACTTTCTTCTAGTCTTTGACTCCTTTACATGTCATTCCAAAAACAAACCCATATGTTGAATACTGGTCTGGTACGTATCATATACCATACAGTGAGTGCTTTACTGAAATTGTAGTTTAGCAAAAATTTGAAAAGGTCACTCAACTCTTCCAGCAGTCCAGTGTTGTTTTGTTTGCTCCTAGTTCCTGATGACACAGTTTAGGGAAAGATAGGTAAAGCCTATGGTCAATTGCTCATTACCATGCCTTCTTTCCCATAAAATGGGTCCATTAGTCTGAGAAGATACTACGTTGTCCTTCTTCTTGGCAAGTCAGAAAATCCATTAGCCCTCAAAAGTGATATAGGAAGAGATACGGAAGTTAAGGAAATCTCAAAAAAATAAATGCCTATTGCCTCCAGAGTGAAATATGTCTGATAGAACTAACTTTTCAACAGCTGACTGGCTGGTCTCCTTGAGTTATGGTGCCATAGTAAAAGGTTCATCAGTGATAGTTGCTCTTGGGAGACAGGGTAGTTAAATAATTATAGCATTTGGGATTTGGGGCATGCAAGCAAATATCTTGGACTCAAACCATGATTCACCAAGTGGGAGTCTGGCACTGTAACCACCATGCCACCTGCTGGCACCTAGATTATTCCTTTCTTTAAAAAAAAAAAAAAAAGAATTATTATTTTAATTTTATTTATCATCACCATTATTATTTTTAAATTTTCACTATAGAAGACAGACAGGGGCAGGGCGCAGGGGAGGGGAGAAAGCAAGTCACCAGGTCCAGGACTTGATCCAGGTCAGCCACATGGGAGTTCAACACCTTAGCCAACAAACATGCCACCTGTTGTCCTAGATTATTCTTTTTTTTTTGGAGAGGTTTTTGCTATAGGGCACGTGCGCTCTCCAGACAGACAGAGAGAGACAGAGAGACAGAAAGTGAGAAATGACCCCCCCCCCCCCAGAGGGGATGGCTATGCCGCAATCCCTTCTCCTCCATTCTCCTCTCGGGATCTTGGGCACGCACACACATGCACCCGGCGCGAGTTTAAGCCACCAGGTCTGGGACTCAAACTGCGGTCGACTATGTGGGAGTCCAGCAACAAAGCCATTATGCTAACTGCTGGTCCCTGTCCTAGATTATTCTTAATGAGAAGGAACTCCAGGCTGTTGGAACTATATATCTGTATATCATATGAGCTGCCTACCACCATATGCTCTGTGTTCATGAGACTTTTAGATAAGTAGCAATCGAGAAGACAGACTGGCTAATAACTGTTGGGCAAGTCATTGTCTACCTACTTGGTAAGTGACTTCTCTGTAGTGGATGTTCTGCGATGGAATTTGCAGGAGTCACAAAATCTACATGCTTGGTACTTACTCCTACAGGTCAGTACACATTTCTCTTCCTAGACTTCCTTGTTAATGTTTCAGTCTTGCCAATTTTACACTTAACACCAACTAATCAAGCCATTTACCACTGTCACAGACTATGACTATCCTTATCTTACACAATGTTTCCCTTCATAAATGTGAAAGACCATTTGAACTGCTCACAGTGATGTTGATTGGATAGATCCCCATCAACACACTCTTTTATGCTCTCTTTTAGGCTGACCCCTGAGAGGGGTTGTAATGTTACAGAATTCTACTTTTAGTTCACATCAACATGCCAAATAAGACCTTCCATTAACTAGGTCCAAGATATTTTCCATTTCTATTAGGAAGCTATAGACTTTCCCATAAGAATACAGACTGCAGATAAGGGAAATGCATCAGGAAAAAGGTTATATGAGAATCTGGACTCTCTTTTCATGTAACATCTTCATAAACATTTTACCTGCTTAGCATTGTAAAAAAAATAGAGAATTTCTCTTATATAAAAGATTTCTTATTGTAACAGCATGACTATAAATCTAATGGTATCTAAGATGCTTCTCATCTTTCAATAGGCAGCTATTGAAAGTAGACTTCAGAATGCTACCAGAGACCAATAACTCACCTTGAGCACTATAAAAGGCCTTCAAAAAGTTCATTTTTTGGGAACCAGCAGTTAGCGTAATGGCTATGTCGCTGGACTCCCACGTAGTTGACCACTGTTTGCATCCCGGACCCAGTGGCTTGAAACTCACGCTGGGCGCGTGTGCATGCGTGCCCAAGATCCTGAGAGGAGAATGGAGGAGAAGGGATTGCGGCGTGGCCATCCCCCCTGGGGGGGTGATTTCTCGCTTTCTGTCTCTCTGTCTCTCTCTGTCTGTCTGGCGAGCGCACATGCCCTATAGCGAAAACCACTCAAAAAAAAAAAAGTTCATTTTTTTATGAACTTGAGAATAAAAATATGTATTTCAAAAAATGTTTAAAATGAAATTAATTCTTGCTTATTTATTATAACATGTTTCAACAGATCTAGTTTGAGACACCTGGGAGATTATACATCATTGTGAAGAGTCAATTTCTAGTTTAGTGTAAGCTTAAAATTATTTTAAAACTGTTAATGTAAGTCAAATATCCCATCTTTTTACATAGGAAAATGATGATAGGATGAAGGCAAAACTAAGCATGATATATCTATTCATTGAGTGTATTTCTTGCAATTTATAACATGTCAATTATGTGCTAGATGTTGTAAATACTGTAATTCATTAAGATGCTTTATTAACCCCATGATAAATTTTGAGCTTGGAGCAATTAAGTTTTTGCCAAAGTTACACAGTCTTTACTTTGAAAAGTCTAAGACTGAAATCCATCTGATTGAAAAGCTACTATGTTTTCCATTACACCACCACAAGGATAGGAGAATGGTCTAAGGACAAAAACTCACAACGTGTAATAGAAAGTAACAAATGAAACATCTGCATCTGTGAAGAGCAAAGTTTGAAGCCACAATAGTAAAAATACTATCCATCTATTTTAATTATTCTCAAAAAATTATTCTCATGGATATCAATTCAGTCGATAGAAAGACAAGCTAAGTAGACGTTCTTAGAGTTCATCCTTTCTGTCTTCACAGTCTTCATGGGTTTTGCAAAAAGGTGGGTGAAATGGTTTGGAGCAGTGAATATCCAGGGCCAATCTCTTTGTGTGATTTGAAACTCCAGGGCTGAATACCACAAGTCTACCTACCCATGAGAATGGGCTTTCTTCACTCATTATTTAGAGTGGAACAAAATAATTTAACAATTCTTTGGATTACTTACATGGACTCTTTATTCTTCAGAGACCCCAGATCCTGTATATCTCACTGCCTATGACTATTTTTCCCAGTTAGAAAGAATCTTTCTTCTCTTCTCAAATTAGTCAAGTTGACCTAGACCCATTATGGGCTATGGCATAATTATACAGGCAGGAAAAGAAATTGATAGGGAGCACCATATATGGCAGATATGGCAGAAAAAGCAAAAAAGCAAGTCAGAAACCATGGCCACTAAAACCTCCCAGAACTCTGGATTACTTTACATATATTCAGATACATAGGCCAAGCCAAAGTACTCTTGCAAAGGATGAGTCCCATTTTTTTTTTTTTAAAGAAAGCATAGATAAAAATGACTTTTAAAGGTCTTTTTAACATATCCCTGTGCTTTCTTTTCTGGTTTCAATAGCTATACTAAGTCTCTTGATACTGAATTATCCTTTATTTTCTAATCTTTTTAAATAAGGTGACCTCAGTCTTGCAGGTGGTAAAAATGGAAATTATTGAATAAATATTAGTGCCACAGATGAGAACTGCTCTTTTAAAGTTAAAAATTGTTCTGCTTTATGTGTCTTTTCTAAAGTGCATTCATTTCAATTCCCCATTTGCCCTTTCTTCTATTTTAATATAATTGAGTGGAAATGATGTTCTCTGGAATATGTTCTTTGTGGAAGAAGTTAGATAGCATGTACTCACTAGAGGGAATAAAAATGTTTCTAAAATCCTTTACCCAGCATTGAGCCATACTTTAGATTTTGTAACTTCCCATTTGTTTTGCACTATAGAATATTGTATATTAAATGCTTTCTATACTTCCAAGGGATTTTTTTTTTTTTTTTTTTTTTTTGGGAAGGACACATTTTAACATAGCCTGTATTTTTTCTAAGAAGGTTGTCTGCTTGATTACTAAATTAATATATCCAACCCTGTCCTCTCCTTGAATTCTATATATTCAACTGCATGGCACACCTCTGGGTGTCTAAGAGACATCTGAAATTAATATATCCATGATAGATTCTCTAGCATTTCTCTCTTCCTGTCAAGGACTGTCAATCCCATTTTTCCCCATTCCAGGAAAAATTTCATCTGCTTTCTCAACTCCTAAACCTGGAAGCTGACTTAAGTTCCCTTATTTTATTTCACACATTAAGCATCAGGGAGGCATTCTGGCTTCATTTTCAAAATAGACCCTGGTCATTTTTACTACTTTTCTGTTGTCACCATCTGAGTGAAGCCACTATCGTCTGAACCTAGATTAATGCTGTAGTTTTTCAATTGATATTATTGCTTCCACTTTTGCTTTCTGCAAAAGTATGTTCACACAGGCGTCAAAATGTTCTTTTAAAAATCAGATGATCATGTCATTCTGCTTTTAAAAATTCTGTAGTAGTTTCTCATCACACTTAGGATAAAACCTAAATTCTGAACAAGTTCTATGCCCATCATGTGGTGGTATTTTCCCAGTCATTTACCTTGTATGCTATCCTGTCCTGTCAATTCTGTTCCAACCAACAAAGATTCCAGTTTTTTTTTACTGCCTCAAGGATGTTCTTCCTTGGAGTGTTTGATATCCAGTTTTCTGTGTAGCTTCCTTCCTTTCTTGACTGGTGATCTCTTGTTCTAATGTCACTTTATTGACAATATTTTTCTCTTCCCCCAATGAGGCTTCTCTAAAAATTCTTCAATGGTTTTTGCTTGTTTGTTTGTTTGTTTTCTGTAGCACTTATCAGTTTTTGAGTTTGTATTACATATTTATTTGCCCACAATGTATGTCCTATATTAGCTAATCATAAGACTCACAGGAGAGATTTTTGTTTTCTTCATTCTATCAATAATTTAGTATAACAACTCCAAATCCAGAAATTCTCAGTTGTGGTACTACTGACATTTTGAGCCAGATAGTTCTTTGCTGTGAAGGACTGCCCTGTATATTGCAGGATGTTTTTAGAATCCCTCTAGCTACTATTTCCCTGGTTTATCTCCAAATGTTGCCAAATATTGTTATCTGAAGAGAAAAGACCCATACCCTAACATTGCCTGTCACATGGGTAATGTTCTCTTCTTACCTCACTGCCTCTCTGCTTCCTATGTGTATCCTAGAACACTTAATGGTATAGGAAAGTGTTGATTTTAGCTTTTTTTAAAAAAAGAGAAAAAGTTTACAAAATTCGGTTATGCAAAATATTATATTGGGCATATTTTTATTTGCAAACAAAAACAAATTACCAAAATTATATCCATAGTTATTCTGAGAAGTTTGATTCTGAATATTTTTCCTTCAATGATTTTTCTCTATTCAGCATTCTTAATCAAATAACCATAATCTTTATGAATGACAAAAGAAAAAGTGAAAAATAAGCTTTAGCAATGCTAAAACCAAATCTATGTATTAGTCTCCCGTGTTCTTAAAGACAATTTTTTTAAAAATTTGCCTTTTCATATTGGTGAAAATATAGGTACTCTCCCAGAGTTCATGTGCATGTAGTGGAAAGGTGTGTGTCCAGACTCACATTACACCTATATGATAGATAATTTATTTATTTATTTGGGAGAGGTTTTTGCTATAGGGCATGTGCGCTTGCCAGAAAGAGAGAGACAGAGAGACAGAAAGCGAGAAATCACCCACCAGGGGGGATGGCCATGCCACAATCCCTTCCTCTTGGGATCTTGGGCATTCACGCACACGTGCCTGGCGTGAGATTTAGCCACTGGGTCCGGGACTCAGTTGACTACATGGGAGTTCAGCGACATAGCCATTACGCTAACTGTTGGTCCCCTTTTATATTGTTAATAGAAAAATTAAATTTAACAGGTTTATCTGAACACAGAACAATTCATGAATTGGGCAGAATCTAGGATCAGAAGAGGTTCAGAGGTTCCCACCAGGAGCATGGTCAGAGATCACTTCTAGGCCGTGAAACAAGGTAGAGAAATTACGTGATTGGCTATGGCTAGGTGTTTCCCTTTTATGGGCATGGTGTGATCAGCTGCTATCTGTGATTGGCTGGAGTTTGGCTGTTTCTCATGGGCTGAAACACAGCTCTTAGGTAAAAAAGATATTCTTTATGTTAGGTTTTTGCTTGTATCTATGCTAAGTTATATAGCAGTTTGTGTGCTAGGATTTAAAAGCATGGAAACAGTCTCAAGAAAAAAAGGTTCTTGCTTATTTAATTAAACAATATGGATAAAATCCAGGAGTTTAAAAATCATGGCAAAAAAGAAACTTGTAAAAATTTTGATTTTTATGATTTAAAAATTTTAATCCCTTTTAAAGCTATAGGAAGACCAACCCCATGACCTAGTAGTTAAAGGAGCTGATTGCCATATGGCTACCTGTGGGTTTAAATCTCAGTTCCGACAGTTTCAAGTATACACTGGATGTGTGTGTGTGTGTGTGTGTGTGTGTGTGTGTGTGTGTGTGAATGCTCAAAATCCCAACTGGATAGAGAAATGAGGGAGAAGAGATTGTGGTATGACCATGTCCCACTGAAGGGTACTTTTTCCCCTCTCCCTGCCTTTTCTCTCTGTCTCTCTAGTGAGTACACACATCCTCTGGCAGTTAACCAGAAAAAGTTATAGAAAACTGTGTTTTTCCCTCTTCATCTTAGTTCTTCCTTTTTTCCTGGAGTTTTAGGTTTTCTTCTGTTACTATTTTCCTTCAAACTGAAGAATGTCCTTTAGCAATATTAAGTAGATCTAATGGTGACAAAAATCTCTGAGTTTGACTTCTGGTTTCAGCCCCAACTTATAAAGAGCTTGGAAGTCATCACTCTTATACTTAGAAAAAGGAAATGCTGAACAAAAAAAATCTCAAGAACTTTTTGTGGACCCATACAACTAAAGGTGCAGGGCAAACTGTCTGTCACACTGAATACCTGGAGAGGCAAATAAATCCAGAGCTACAGTTGAGATCATTTACCTAGAGGAGAAGTCATTGGAGAAAAAGTTTTGTAGTTACAGAAAAAATGATAATTAGGATGAATTATTAGAGACTGAATGTAGACTTGTGTGAGAATGGGAAACTCTTGGGAACCATAATCCTTGGATATTCTATATAATTAAATGAGCTTTATTTCCAGGTAGCTCATCAGATTGTAATGGTGACGATCCAAAAACGTTCCCCTGATTGGTCTGGAAGTAACAGGAAAAGAACGATCATTGTAGAACACCCAGATCATTACCTAGGAAAAAGGTCAGCATTCCAGTGAAGAAGACTACCAGGGTTAAAAAACAGGCAATAGCTCTGAACTGACAACTTTCAAAGGAAGGCATACAAATAGCTAAAAGTATCTGAAAAAATATTCAACATACAATGAGGGACATGTAGGTTAAAATCACACTGAGATATCACCTAACCCCACTCAGAATGGCTAGTATCAAAAACACAAAGAATAATAAGTGCTAGCAACATTGCAGAGAAAGAGGAACACTTGTACACTGTTGGTGGGAATGTAAATTGGTCCAGCTACTGTGGAAAACAGTATGGAGGTTCCTCAAAAATCTAAAAATAGAACTACTGTATGACCTAGTAATCCCACTGCTGGGCGTATACCGAAAGGACATGAAATGAGTCTGTTAGAGAGACATTTATACATCCATGATTATCTCAGTTTTGTTTATCTCACAACAGGTAAGGTATGGAATCAATCAATCTAAATGCCTAACAATCAATAAATGGATAAAGAACATGTAGCACATATATGCAATGAAATATTACTCAGCCATAAAGAACGATGACTTCCTGTCATTTGAGACAACTTGAATGAGCCTAGAAGATATAATGCTTATTGGGATAGGCTAGGCTAAGAAAGACAAATACTGCATGTCTCCACTTAATATACACCAAGTATCCTCATATTACCAGATATTAAAAGACTTAAAAGTATAGAAGTAGAGAGAATAAGAACAGATAAATGGAAGCTGCATGAAAGTGGAGTTCAGGAGAAAGTGCATATAAATAAATAGAATAGGTTATGGAACATTGTACCTTGGTAGAGTAAATATATTATTGACAATTTAGTATATACCTCCGAAAATAAACTAGTGGAATAAATGTGCAGAAAATAATGTAAGGTTGAATGTTGAAAATGGCTGTTGAATATGCTTACATCCTGATTTGATTACCACACATAGTACACATGGTTTAAAAACCCCTATTGTACCTTACGAAGATGTGCAATGGTTACATGTAATTCAGAAATTGCAATTTAAAAAATTTACTAGAGTTCACCCAGATGGAAGACATTCCCAACATTCAGTATCATCTAACCTTCCTGTCTCACCTACAAGGAAGAAATGAAATTAATTCACTGAAGAAACACTTGTAAAGGACACACCCCAGTGGCATAGACCCATTAAAACACAATTTAATCGTAATATTATAGTGTGCTTTCCCATTCTCTGCCTACTGCCATACAAACAGGGTTTCAGAGTAAAAATAGTGGGTTACAACTGAAATAACTGCAAGATATATGCACCCTCTGAGGAGTAGTACTTAAGAAAACCCAAAGCCAACAGAGAAAAAACAAAAAAATAAAAGGACACAAGAGGAACCTGAAGTCTCTGACACCTATAGCTACAGTAAGGATATTGTTAATAAGAACAGAACTGTAAGTCAGCTTGATCCAATTGTATCCATCGATATTCTATCCTACAACAGCAGAATACCTATTCTTCTAAAGTTTACATGGAACATTCACCAAGAAATACAATGTTTTAAGCCATTAAATGGATCTAAACAAATTTGAAAGAATAGAAGGGGGAAACCTGGAACTATTAAGTATAGTGATAACACAAAGTCAAAGGTCAAAATAAAAAAATTAATGGATAGTATACATTCTAGCAATGAACAATTGGAATTGGAAATATAAAAGCGGACATTCATAGTGTTTGCTACATTCGTGCAACCATTTGCTTACTGATTTTTGCCAGTAGTATATGAGTAGTGTCAAGTGCCTGAGAGATAACCCTGGTTATCTGTTGGTTTACCAATTCCTTCATAAATTTGACCAAGCTCCTCAATCTTCCTGAGATCCAGAACTCTCACTAAAAATCGAATCTGTTATAGGGCCGGCAGGTGGCGCGGCAGTTAAAGGGACTGGATTCCCATATAGCTGCTTGCGCTTTGAATCCTGGACATGGCAGCCCGCTTTATCACTTTCCCTAGTTCTCCCTCTCTCTCCTTCTCCCTCTGTCCCTCTCTGGTCAAATAGAAATAAATGAGTAAATAAATAAAGTTAAATAAAATACTTCTTTAAAAAATTGAATCAATTGTAACTCAGAGTTATTCTGATACTTTTAATATAAAAGTGGATGTAAAATTAGTACATATATCTGTACAGCAAAATGGAATTTTTTTTTATATAGTACTTGAACCCACATTTAAAATTAAGTATACATTGGTGCTAAGTTAATTTAATTTATCAACATCTTTTTTTTCTTTCTTTCTTTTTTTTTTTTTTTTTTTTTGGAGAGGTTTTTATAGAGTGTGTGCACTCGCCAGAAAGACAGAGATACAGAAAGCGAGAAATCACCCCCCCCAGGGGGGGATGGCCACGCCACAATCCCTTCTCTCCCATTCTCCTCTTGGTATCCTGGGCTCGCACATACATGCACCCAGCATGAGTTTAAGCCACCGGGTCCGGGACTTGAGCCACGGTCAACTACATTGGAGTCCGGCAACATAGCCATTACGTCAACTGCTGGTCCCAGCACATCTCTTTCATAGACCTCTTTCACTAGCACTTAAATGGAATAGGACCTAAAAATGTCTTAAACCTGTATTGCTTTTGTCTCCTTTCATCAAGCAAAGTATTAGGTTGTCAAAAGAGTCATGACGTATTTTTTCTATGTAAAAATGAATCTTGACCTTCCCAACAACCCAATATAATGTTGAAATTAGTCATCTCTTTGATTCTTGACAGACCTAGACACATCAATAAAGAAATTATACCACAATTAGCTATAGATTCTGTCAAAACACAAAACAGTTTATCTGAAAAGGCTTTATGAGAATAGTTATAAAACTGTGAAATTAGTGTCTTTTGAACATGTGATAAGCATTTGGGGGATTTTGCTTTAGAAATACTGCTATCATGCATTTACATATAAATGCACGATACATGGTTACATATAAATTTTCAGTTACTTTTACATAAATTCTGTTATTGTGCACTGATTATCTTGTTTGTGGTGGTTAGTGCTAGACTCCCACGTGACCAACCATGGTTTGAGTCCAGTATGTAGTGGCTTTCTCTCTCTCTCTCTCTTTCTCTCTCTGGTCAAATTAAAAAATAATAATGCATAAAATTAACATAATTATTTAAAAAAAACAGAAGAAAGTAGTTTATCTCATTATAAAATGTTTAAAATGCTAAAATTATAGAAAGAAGAGCAAATTATACATTACTCATAAGCTTTTACTTAATGATTTAAATTAATATATTTCCCAGATGTTTTTTCTGTACATGTACTGGAAACAAAGAATGACTATAAATTGTTGCATTCTATTTTTTTATATTTGACATTATATCTTTTATGTTCAAAATAGTTTTGAAAACCTTTTATTTGAAAAAATATTCAATGTAATGGCTATATATTTATTTTTGTAATCATCTCCTTTGGTTGTGTCTTGACTTGTGTCTTAAGTTTGTGTTTGATTCTACATTTGTAACCCCTATCCAAATGCCTCATTGACTGTACAGAATTCTGCTTTTGTTTTTGCCCATAATGATGAAGTACTTTTTAGAACAAGAGAAAAGTAGGGCACAATGAAAGTATTGGGTATATATTTTAAGGAAGTGATTTGTTTGTTTCATTATAAAATTACCCATAGTGGACTTTTAAATATACTCATAAAGAGATTCACTGGGTTTTTAAATATACTCATAAAGAGATTCACTGGATGGGAATTTTAGAAAACAACATCCCATTCAATTCTGTTATACTTTCTTTAGTACATTAACCTCTTTCATTAGGGAAGGATCTTCTACTACCACCCAACATTCTGTTATCTTTGGCTGACAGGCTCATCAGAGCATTGCTAGTTTCTTTTTTTTTTAATTATTTATTTATTTTTTTAAAAATTCATCATTATTAACTTTTAATTTGACTAAGAAAGATACACAGAGAGAAAGGGAAAGTGAGACAGCAAGCTGTTAGGTCCAGGACTCAAACTGCAGTCAGCCATGTGGGAGTCCAGCATTGCTGATTTCTTAAGTCATAGAATGAATTTGGGCCAGAGTAGAATTATTATCTCTTAAACACAAAAGATGTGTAAAGTATTCTGTCCTTTAATCAGTAAGGTTAACACATTTATAAATAGCTTTATAAAGTTCAATCTGCATAAGGTTAACAGCATTTTCTTTTCCAGGTTTAGAATGCTCACATTTTATTTATCTACAGTTAATCAATATAAGTGAAAATGGCAAGCACACTCATAGTTTGATGGCTTTTTATCCAAATCTCGACATCCAATTGACATTTTGTGCTATTTTCCTTTCTTATTTATATCTTATAATAACCTTTTTCTTTTCAGCATTGTGTTTTAATTTTAGAACTTTGCTTGCATTACTGGATAGTATGCATCATACTTCAATCCCCAAACAGTCAAGCAGCCATGATAAAACAAAAGAACAAATTTGGTCAATAACGTTACAGTAAAATGCACTGGGGAGGAACCAGCAACTGGTTCAATGGCTACACTGCTGGACTTCCATGTAGTCGACTGCAGTTCGAGTCCCAGGCCCAGTGGCTTAAACTCACACTGGGTGCGTGTACATGTGTGCCCAAAATCCCGAGAAAAGAATGAAGGAGAAGGGATTGCAGCATGGCCATCCCCCTGGGGGGGTGATTTCTCACTTTCTGTCTCTCTCTGTCTTTCTGGTGAGCGCACACACCCTATAGCAAAAACCTCTCCAAAAAAAAAAAAAACATTTTTATCATGTTGCTAAGGTTGGCATCCTTTTCCCCCTCTTTAAAGTGTCATGAGAATGCAACTGAGATTTTTCATGCTCAGTTCATTATGTGATTTAAAGAACTTCTATTCATGTAATTCAGTGTATTCATACACGTTAATATATAAGCATGGCATAAGACAATGTCTTTCTGAGGTATGATATGGAGATATTTCACTCACATTTTGTTTCTCTCTCTCCTTCATTTGTATTTTTAATTGAAATGTATTGTACATATTTATAGGGTACAGTGTGGTAGTTCCATAAATGTATTCAAAGCAGAATGAACAACTCAGGGTACTTAGCATTTCCATTAGCAGGATAGGCAATAATTTATTAACTATAGTAGCCTACTATGCTGTAGGACATTAGAACTTATTTCACCAGTCTAACTTTAATTTTGTACCTATTGAATAACCTCTCACTGTATCCCTCTTTCCCTCTATTTTTCCCAGCCCATTTAATTTCTTGACAAAACTTGCAAAAATCAGAAGATCTGATGTGCACAGGAAAAGATCTAGGTGTGGAATCCTTGTAATATACATTTGTTTTTGGCTATTAAATGGGGTGACTTTATACTATTTTATAATTATTGTACCCTGACTTATATACAAAAGAAAAGCTATAGGTTAAAGGAATTTGAAATTGCCGAATTATTACAGGTTTTATTTCATACATGTATTAACTAAAATTTAAATTCTCATCTTCCCAATCTTCAACAATCAGTGGGAATGAATGTTCTATATGATGCCTTTTATCTTTCACTAATATATGTAATATTTATATATATATATTTTTTCTCTCTCTCTCTCTGTCTCTCTCTCTTTTAATTTGTCAGAGGGCCTGTGCGATGACCAGGGAGAGAAAGAGAAAACACACTTCATGGGAAAGGGCCATGTTGCACTCCTTTTTCCATTTCTCTTTCCTTTCAGGATTTTGGGCAGATGCCCTTACACACCTGACATGTTTTTCAAGCTACCCAGACTGAGACTCAAAGCGCACAGTCAGCCATGCAAGATCCAGCTGCCTTAACTGACAGGTTATGTGTTAGTCCTACATATATATATATATATATATATATATATATATATACACATACACATACACATATATATTTTTTTCTTCTGAAAGATGGTTCGTATGAAGATTCTTTATTAATATTTGAGGTACTATGTGCTACAGTCTTGTGTAATCTATCCCAACATACTTGGCTGAACTATAAATATGAAATGTCACTATTAGCACATAACATTTACTAACCTAATAGTTAATCAATAAAATAATTTCTAATATCTGAAGACATATGAGTAGCCAAAAGGCATGTGAAAAAAAATGCTCAGCATCCTTCATTACAAGGGAGATGCAGATCAAAATCACAATGAGAAACCATCACACCAGTCAGATGACTAAGATTAAAAGAACAAAAATGGTAAGTGCTGGCTTTGGTGTGGTGAAAGAGGAACTCTCCTACACTGCTGGTGGGAATGTAAATTGGTCCAGTCACTAAGGAGAACAACATGGAGATTCCTCCTCAAAAAGCTACAAACAGAACTACCATATGATCCAGCAATCCCATTCCTCAGTATCTACCCAAAGGACAGAGGAATCCTTAGTCAGAAAAGTGCTTGCACATTGATGTTTGCTGCCGTATTATTCACAATGGCTAAGACATGGAATCAATCCAACTGCCCACGAACAGATGAACGGATTGAAAAAGTGCAGCACATATACTCTATGGAATACTACTCAGCCATAATAAACGAGACCCTAGCTTTTGACAGAAAGTGGATGAATATGGAAGATTTATTGCTCAGTTAAGCAAGCCAGGCTATGAAGGAGAGACTTTGTAAGTCTCAACATATACTGACTATCTGCACTTTATAGCCAAAACTGAATTACTGGAAGATATAGGAACATAGAAAATGGTTATAAATACCAGATACAGTATGGGCATAGGGTGGGTAAAGGAGGAGAGTCTGAGCAAGGACATTAAAGAGAAAAGTAGAAAGGCAAGGCATTTATGGGACAAAGAATTGGGTTATTACCTGTTGAAGACAATGTATATAGTATTCTCAACCAGATTGGTGAGAAATGTATACATGTTGGAATATTCACTTTGCAAGCCAAGTGACACATGTGATTGAATGTATAAATGAAAGTGAAATAAAAACTATATTAAAAAAAGGAAGGTTGATTGGAATTTAGACCTCTATAAAACAAATTTTTTTAATCTTTTTTTTTTTTTTTGGAGAGGTTTTTGCTATAGGACACGTGCACTTGCCAGAAAGACAGAGAGAGACAGAGAGACAGAAAGTGACAAACCACCCCCCAGGGGGGATGGCCACGCCACAATCCCTTCTCCTCCTTTCTCCACTCAGGATCTTGGGCACATGCACACACACACACACACACACACACACACACAACTTGAGTGAGTTTAAGCCACCGGGTCCGGGATTCAAACCACGGTTGACTACATGGGAGTCCAGTGACATACCCATTATGCTAACTGCTGGTCCCCTCCAATTTTTTTTTTTTTTTTTTTTTTGGAGAGGTTTTCGCTATAGGGTGCGTGCGCTTGCCAGACAGACAGAGAGAGACATAGAGACAGAAAGCGAGAAATCACCCCCCAGGGGGGATGGTCATGCTGCAATCCCTTCTCCTTTTTTCTCCTCTCAGGATCTTGGGCATGCATGCACATGCACCCAACGTGAGTTTGTTTTTTGTTTTATGGGATTTTTTTTGAGAGTTCTTTTTTTTTTTTTTTTTTTTTTTTTTTTTTTTGCTATAGGGCGCGTGCACTCGCCAGACAGACAGAGAGAGACATAGAGACAGAAAGTGAGAAATCACCCCCCAGGGGGTATGGCCACGCCGCAATCCCCTATTCCCCATTCTCCTCTCGGGATCTTGGGCACGCATGCACACGCGCGCAGCGTGAGTTTTAAGCCACTGGGTCCGGGACACGAACTGCAGTCGACTACGTGGGAATCCAGCAACATAGCCATTACGTTAACTGTTGGGTCCCGTCCCCCAAAATTTTTGATAGTCTCAAGAAAGTAGTCATGGTTGTGGCCAGCAGGTGGTCTGGTGGGTAAGGGTCTCTCTATTCCCGCATGGCCCACAACAGTGCAAGTCCCATATCTTGTCAAGTCCCATGGCTTGACAGCCATGTTAGGTGCATGTATATGCATGCCCAGGATCCTGAGAAGAGAATTAATGAAAAAGGACTGAGGTTTGGCCATCCCCCCAGGAGTAAGGAGGATGATTTCTCACTTTCCCTCTCAATGTCTTTTTCTCTCTCTGGTGAGCACACATGCCCTATGGCAAGAAATTAAAAAGTGGGAACTCACAGTATAGTCCCCTACTGACTATTAGCTCCCTCTCTAGGAATTTCTAGGAAAGAACTGTAGCCATAATAATCAGATTATAAGTAAAAGCTACCTTTACTATATATAGCTACATAAAAATTATCATATTTTAAGACCTAAAACAATCATTTTAAATTATTCCAAATTTTGTGAATCAAAAATGTGTAAAGGGCTTGGGGCCGGCAGGTGGTGTGGTGGTTAAGGATGCTGGATTCCCATCTGGCTGACTAAGGTTCAAGTCCCTAACCTGGTGGCTTGCTTTCTCACTTTCTCTCTCTCTCTCTCTCTCTCTCTCTCTCTCTCTCTCTCTCTCTCTCCCTCCCTCCCTCCCTCCCTCCCTCCCTCCCTCCTTCCCTCCCTCCCTCCCTCTCTCATACACTTTCTGTCCCTTTCTGGACAAATTAATAAACAAACTAACAAATATTCTTTAAAAAAATGTGTGAAGGGCTTGACTGGTTATCCCCACTGGAAGCCAGGGGCTGGAGCTTCTACTCACATATCTGATGTCTCAGAGCTCTTTCCATACTGCCTTTATCCTCTAAGGCCTTTCCTGGTGGCCTAAATTCCTCTCAGCATGCTAGTCTCAGGGTAGTTATTCTCCTCACATTATGGTTCAGGGCTCCAAACACACTCTTCCAAGATCAGAAGCTGCTGGGACCATGCAGTTAACACAAGCTGAGTATGAAAGAACTGCCCCTCATGCCCTAGAGCAAGGACTCAGCTGAAGAGAACTGTTTGCAAGGTCAGCAGTTTTAGAGTTCTGGACCTCTCCTCCATTGTGTTGCTGTACTGGCCGGCACTCAGTTTCTCTGCCATGGGCCTTATTGCCGTACCTGGTACCCCATAATGGCACCCCCAGCCTTACTATAACTTTTACAATAATCCTAAAGGAATGCAGATCCACTAAGGCTGTGGCTGCAAACGGGAATTACTCCCATTACATTCACTTCTCCTACTAGGGATTACATAGATAAGCATTAAAAAGGTTTAGGTTAAAGCTACTAATTGGCGAAACAATCTCAGTAGCTGGGAGGGGCTCAGGGACTCATCCACAAGGTGCTGTTACCCCAAAGACCATAAGCCACCCTTACTCTCAGGACAAGGGAAGATTGTCATTCCCCAAGCCACAGCCATTGTATAGAGCAGCAGTAGAGGGTCCCAAGTACACAGTAACCTTTAGGTCAGTCATTAAGCTGCTCACAAGACCACATTCCTTTCCTATGTAGACTCACCCTCTTAGCTGTAGACTACCCCAGAGATAACATAGGTATTCCACTTTAGTATATACTAACCTTGTCTTTACTAAACCAGACAGGATTTATTTCTAGGCTCTTGTAATTGCTGCCACCTTAGCCTGAGGCTGAAGTTCTCAAAACGCTGACCTGAGGCTCAAATTCTCAAGCCAATCTGGGACTAAAGTGATCAAGCTGGTCTGGGACTCTGGGACTAAGGTTATTAGGATTCCTGGAAACCCAAAGACCCTCCCCGATAATCAAGATCTAAGAAGAGAATACACCCGAAAAATGGACTTCCTCGTTCTAAAAATTATGACTGTTTATACCTAAACAAAACAGATGTCATGTTTTATGATTATTGTTCCTATACTTTGAATGCTTTACCTTTTGGAGTAAAATGTTTCACTTACTTCCCCTCACCCATCCTACTCCTGTAAAACTCCTCTATAATAAATACGCATGACTTCTGGCCATCAGGGCTGCAGTCTTGAGTTTACTCTGGCTGTAGCCGGCCAAGAACAGGCTAAGGGGCATGAGGTCTCAGTCTAATTCCTGTTCACCGGTGTTGCCGGTGTTGCCGTCCTGTGCACCCACCCCGGCTGGAGCTCAACTCACAGCAAGAAGCAAAAGCTGCTGTCTCTTAAGACTAGAGTCCAGAAACAGCAAGACACTTTTCTTCCATAGTCTAGTCAAAACCACATATAGCACAGACTCCCCAGTAAAAAAAAAATAGAGAGATCTTCTTTTCAAAGTAAATGATGTCAAAAAAAAAAAAAAAAAGGTAAATGATGTCAGAAAGTTCCTGACCATCTTAACTGACCATACCAGCCAAGTCTTTATGACACACTGGGAAAGAAAAAACTGTTAGTTCAGAAACTCATTATTTTTTTATTTTTGGAGAGAGGATTTTGCTATAGGGCACATGTGCTCGCTGGAGAGACAGAGAGAAACAGAGAGATAGAAAGTGAGATATCACCCCCAAGAGGGGATGGCCATGATGCAGTCCCTTCTCCTCCCTTACTCTCTCTTGATTTTGTACACACACACACACACACACACACACACACACACATGTGCCTGGCATGAGTTTTAAGCTACCAAGTCTGGGACTCTAACTGTGGTCGACTACATGGGAGTCCAGTGATATAACCATTACAATATCTGCTGATTCCCCCAGAAACTCAGTTCTAAGCATGGCACAAGGATGTATTGACTCTCCAGGAAAGTAATGTTAAAAGGTTTTAATCTCTAAAAGTTGAATTGATTTGAAAAGAATTACTCTTATCAAGACTCAAGTTTTGCAAGAAGTCATATTTTTCTTATTTTCCCATCATATTAAGCAGAGATTAAACTTGTTTTTTGTAAATAGCTAAATAATAAATCGTTTCCACTTTGACAGACATTTAGTCTCCCAGGGGGTATGCCACACCACAATCCCTTCTCCATTTTCCTCTAGGGATTTTGACCACACATGCATGTGTGCCCAGCATGAGTTGTTTATATATACATAAATATGTATGTGTATGTGTGTACACACACACACACACACACACACACACACACACATATATATGTGAGGTTTTTGCTATAGGGCACGTGTGCTCACCAGAAAGACAGAGAGAGACAGAGAGACAGAAAGTGAGAAATCACCACCCAGGAGGGATGGCCATGCCGCAATCCCTTCTCCTCCATTCTCCTCTGGGGGTCTTTGGCATGCATGCACACATGCCTGGCGTGAGTTAAGGCACCGGGTCTGGGACTCGAATCTCGGTGGGCTATGTGGGAGTCCAGTGACATAGCTATTAAGTCAACCGTTGGTCCCCCGCATGAGTTTTAAGCCGCCGGGTCAGGACTAGAACCACAGCTGTCCATGTGGAAGTCCAGCAACATAACCATGATGCCTCTGCTGGTCCTGACAGTCTTTGTCACCATGACTGAGCTCTATTGTTGTATAATAGAAAACATCAGGAAGGTAGCCTCGACAGTAAGCAAATGAATGGGCAAGCCCACAGCTCCAAAAAACATTAACTTAGAAGAACATTTGCATAAATAGTTCGTGGTAGAGTACTTAACTTTCTCTGGGTTAGTTTTCATACTTGCTTTCGCATGTTAGGCAGAGAAAGTATTTTTCAGTTTGTTGAACATCAGTAGTTTACTGAAAAACTTATTCTGGGGTGATCTTACATGAAAGGAAATGATTTTGTTTTAATGAGGTAATTTCTACTTAGGTAAAATAAGTCAAAAATTAGTTAAAAGCTTTAAATACAAAGCCACTTATAGGCTGGATTATGAAGAATTAATCAGGATTAGGAAGAATTAAACTTTATAATCTAATTGAATTATAAAACCCAAAGTAACTATAATCACAGGAGAGATTATAAATGCAGAAACTTAACTGTGATTATAATGGAATTATAATGGAATTATCATTTAGTCAGCATCCTTAGTATTTGTTAGTATAAACTCACTTTTTCATATGGGAACTAAATATTATTGAAGTAGGTTATGCTCTTTAGAGATGTTGTTTCAAAATCTGTACTGCATAGCATATCCACACACATACACACACACATACACACATACATATACACACATATACACATACATATACACACACATACATATACACACATACACACATATATATACACATACATATACCCACACATACATATACACATACATAAACACACAAATGAGAGGTCTGCAAAATGTTTATGGAACTGGCATAAAAAGAAAAACTAGGGACCAGCAGTTAGTGTAATGACTATGTCGCTGGACTCCCACGTAGTCGACCGCAGTTCGAGTCCTGGACCCGGTGGCTTAAACTCACGCCGGGCGCGTGTTCGTGCGTGCCCGAGATCTCGAGAAGAGAATGAAGGAGAAGGGATTGCAGCGTGGCCATCCCCCCTGGGGGGTGATTTCTCACTTTCTGTCTCTATGTCTCTCTCTGTCTGTCTGGCGAGCACACGCGCCCTATAGCAAAAACCTCTCCCAAAAAAAAGAAAAACTATAAGAATTTTTAAAAATTGAACCAAAATAAATTTGCACTTTAATTCCATTTTTTCAAGGACTTTTTGAAGTACCCTAAATACAGACATACTACAAGATACTGATAAGGTAAAATTCGAATCTGAAATTGTCATAATATTCAGTATTTATTACTGTAAAATGAAAATTACTGAACCAAAATTATTTCTGAACTCCATTCTTTTTCTTAGAGTTCAGTAAGTTTTAAATTCTAATATTGTATTTATACAGCCTTCCTTCTCATTTAACTAACCATTCATTCAATGAAATCATGAGTGCTCACACTATATTACTGAGTTAAAAGCTAGCAATGTAACTTGAACAACACAGGTGTGGTTCCTGTTCTCACAGCAGATATTTTGACAAACAAAGAGAAGAATGAAATTATTTGGTTGTTTTCGTGATGAGAAAATCTTTTTATTTTTCCTTCCTATATTAACCTGATAGAAGAGTCAATCAAACACCCTATTCCCCTATAAAATACAAACACAAATTCTGTCTACTTTAGGTGGAAAAGCAAGATTGTTTTTGAGGTTTGGTCTCCTGATTCTTGCTTTATAAGGAAAAGGATTTGCCACTTGTAGTAGCTAAAGAAAACTGATGAGACTTAATGGAGGTTGAAAAGTAGAAAACAGTATTTAAACACATATCTATACAAACCAAAACTAGGGATGATTTAACAAAGAAGCTCCTTACATTGTAGTTTAGATTTTTTTCGTTCTTGTTTAGAGAGAATTTTGCTGTAGGAAGCATGTACCAGAGACAGAAAGTGAGAAATCACACCCCGCCCCCCCCCAGAGGGGGATGGCCATGCCCAAACCCTTCTGCTCCATTCTCCTCTCTCCCTCTCACTTGGGATGTTGGGCACAGGCACCCAGCATGAGGTGTAAGCCTCCAGGCTGCCACAGTAGACTACCTGGGAGTCCAGCAATGTAACCAGTACACCATCTGCTGGTACCCTCCTATTGCTAAAAATAATAATAATAATAATTTTTTAATGCTACTAGTATTTATTTATTTATTGACCAGAGAGGGACAGAATCAGGGAAAGAGGGAAAGTGAGAAAGCAAGCTGCCATGTCTGGGACTTGAACTATAGTCAGCCATGTGAGAGTCCAATGCCCTTACCCACCATGCCTCCTGCCAGCCCCTCCTATTGCTACATTTTCACTCAAATCCAAAATTGCATTTATAAATAAATCTATTAAAAATTTTCCTATTTTAGTATTTATTACCTTTAAAATTTTTACTATAATACATTTATTATCCTTAATAAAAACTGCTACTATTGGCTGGCTGGTTATTACATGTTAGAAGTTATATATACCTACCCTAAATAATCTGTACAACCACACCTTTTACAGGAGTACACATACCTAGAGCAAAAATCTACCTTTATCACATAGTTTACAAAGGGTAAAGGTCAGAGTCTAACTTATTCCTTTTAAATTTCAAGTTCATGATCCCTTTACTCTCCCAAGTCACCTTCCCATACAAGAATCCCAGACTCTACTTCATGAAATTAGTTAGACAGATGCTTTTCAAAAAAGATAAATATTTCAGGAACACCAGGTGGTGTAATGGTTATGTTGCTGGACTCTCACATGGTCAACTGCAGTTCGAGTCCCAGACTCAACAGCTTAAAACTCATGCCAGGTGTGTGTGCGTGTGTGCCCAAAAGCCTGAGAGGAGAATGGAGAAGGGATTGCAGTGTGGCCATCCCTCTGGAAAGTGATTTCTCATTTTCTGTTCTCTGTCTCCATCTATCCAGTGAGTGCATGTATCTCATAGCAAAAAATCTAAAAGGAAAAAAAATTTCTTAACTAATATTTACAAAATATGTTTTATATAATACTGGAGGAGAATTACAGAATATACCTCATTCTATAAAACCCTTTAAAATACTGTATTTTCCTCCTCTTCCTGTTTCCATTTAAATGTACCAAAACTCTTTTGACTGTGGTACTCTTTCTTAGGAGTCTTTTATTGTCATTTTTGCTGCTCTAGTATTTATTAACTTCACAACAAATATACTCATCTGACCTTCATTCACTGTCTGTCTCTCTCTCTTCAGCAAGTGCACACACCCTGTAGCAAAAACCTCTAAAAAAAAAAAAAAAAAAAGAAAAACCCTTTATGTGCAAAGTAACTGTTCTACCAGCAATTGTTTTCATTTTTCTAATGAAAAAATATTACTTTGTAATTTTTCATAAAATAATTTTTGAAATAAAATTTTATTATCAGTTAATAGTTTTAATAATCATAAGTTTATAATTTATGTAGAAATTAAAAGATAAAACCAATATTTATAAATTTAAAATATGTTTAAAACACTTGGATTAAAAAATAAAGAAAACTGTGCCCACTTTGTTCTACCATATCCACCTTTAGTATCGTTGATTAAAGAAAGAAACAGAACCAGATGGCTGTGAAGAGATAGCGTGCCTAATTTAGACACTTGAGCTTGCTGTATACTGTGCTCGGCTCTAAACTATAGTGTTCCAAGTGATACACTGATCTTCATTTTGTAGAAATTTAGACACAAATTTTCCACAACAATAGTAGTTAAAATATCATGAATGTCACTATCTAAACATATTTACTGACAATCCGGAGACTTAATCATTACCTTCAAGGCAAAAACACAATCAAACTAGAAATCAATTGACTTAATGACTATAACTGCATCATCAGTTGATGTATATATCTACAAAATTGTTCCTAAAATTCTAATTTTTTTTAAGAATCAAAACTATGTGTGTAAATGTAATCTTCTACTAAGTAATTCTAATTTTAACTTTTTTTCTGTAATAGTAATCCTGATTTGAAGCATTTGTCTATTTCCTAGTAATTATTTTTTATTTTGAGTATTTGTCTGTTTTTGTTACGGTGTATATCAAGCTCCCAGTGTATTTCTAGGTGCAAATATATTGTATATGTCATATTTAGTTGATGTTATAAATTCCATATTCTCTGGCTAGTAAAAATACAAGGTACTCATGCTGTATATGTAAATATATACTAGCCAGACATTGATGTGTCAAATCTAGAAAATTATCTTATATAAATAAAAATAGACATGTCACTTTTAATTTCTAAGGATCAAGTATGCTAAAAAATAAATTAATTAAAGATTATAGATAATACTGATAATTAAGAAGTGAAGTTGATAATAATATTATTAACATAAAAATTATTTTCTTGATTTATAATATGCAGAGATTATTCAGAATCTTAGACCATAGGTGGTAAATATTCTTCCAACATTATGACAGCCATTAACTTAGAAATAGTATACGCTATTAGGTTGTCATGAAAGTCATGATGTGTTTTTCTGTTTTTCTATGAAAAATGCATCATGACTTTCCCAACAACCCAATACATCTGAATCCCTGGCAATAATTATACCATATAATCTTCCACTCTCAAAAGAATTGCAAACATAAGTTCACACAAAAAACTTGCACACAAAAGTTCAGAGAGGCATGATTTATAATAGACAAAGAGTAGACACATTTCAACTGTATCTACTGATGAATGGGTAAACAAATGTTACACCTCTACAATGGAATATTATTCAGTTTTAGAAAGGAATAAAGAGTATGGATACATTGCAATATTTATTGAAAACATACTAAGTGAAAGAAGCCTGTGTATTATATGATATTATTGTATGAGTCCACTTGTATTAAATGTCCAGAATGGGTGAATCTATTGAAACAGAAAGTACATCAGTAGTTTCTAAGGACCAAAGGAGAAGACCGTTGAAAGGTATAAGTTTTCCCTTTAAAGTGACAAAAATATTCTGGAAGAAGACAGTATTAATAGTTGTATAACACTGTGAACACACTGAACACCTCTGAATTATACTTTTTTAAATGATTATAATGGTGACTCTTATATGAATTTTATTGCAATAAAAATATTTAAATACTTAAAATATGTTCGTAGATCATTGTTTTTTACAAAGGGACATTTCCGAGCTTCTGCCATTCTCCCTAGCCTCATTTCCCACAACCCTACGTGTACATCCTTCACTCTACTGCCACTAACTGCTTGGTGGTCTTGATACTTTCACGATCCTGTGCATTTGCTTGTTATTTCTTGTGCCTGAAATTCACTTTTCCTAGTATCTTCCAAAGACCTATTTATCCTTCATATTCCAACTTCATATTCATGGTTTGACTTACCTGGTTCTGTTCCCTACGTCATCTACCGTAAGGCACAGCTATCATTTTACTAACCTGCAAATTGATCTATTTGAGGGTTTTTAGTACTTAATCCTTGGTTCCTTGCTGTCACTTAGCACTGAAAAAGAGCTTAACACACATTGGCTATTGACCAAACATTTGAAGACTCTCAAAAACAATGATGAAAAATGTTAAGAGCTCAGCTGAGCTGGAGATTATTGAGTTATTAGGTTTTGGAGCAATCAATTGAGACAACAAGTCAAAAATGAAAGAAACAGTCAAGCCTTTAATGACTCACTACAATAGTATAAGCAAGAGGCAAAACCAGAGAAAGCTTTGACTGCCTGCACTGTCTTTTTGTTCCTTGGAATGGTAAGCCACTTGGCAATCAAGTGGTCAGAAGACAAATAAGGGTCTTTTCACTGCTAAGGATAAAAAGAAAGCAATCTCTTGCAATGTTACTGACCACAGATAAAAGGCTGGTAGAAGGTAAGAAGAAGAAGGTGAAAAGGAAGGGTGAAGTGTGAAAAAGTGATGAATATTTGAGTCGGAACAAAGTAGAGAAGTGTTCTCAAGGTCCTTCCCATCTCCTCAGAAGAAAGTCTTGATAGAAGACATCTACTGAAAGTCCAAGAAAAACAGGTCTCTAAATGAGGCTCCTAAGCTAGAGATTCATGTAGGCATAAGAGCTTACCTGGGCAGAAAGCCCTAATATACTGGCAGTAACTCCCCTCAAATATTGCGGTGCACTGCCTGCACACCAAGCTTATGACTGATTTGGTCAGGTCTGAAAAATCACACTTAGATTTTTACTCAGGAGCACGACTCCTTAAAAAGAAAGTGGGGGAGAATTTTCTCTTATGGATCATCATTAGGGAAATCACCATCAAAACCACAATGAGATACCACTTCACACCCACTAGCACGACTATTATTAGAAACACAAGTATGAAATACTTTAACTTTTCAAAGTAAGTGCCTAAGAAGCAAGTTTAAATAATAGTATTTTTTAAGATGGACTTACAGGGAGATAAAACATTTTTATGTGTATATGCTTAAAAAATTGACTGAATTTTTACCAGTGGATAGGGATATCCCAAGAATTAGAAAGAGAATAAGACAAGATCCTCAGACTGAAGTTCATGAAGCTCAGCTTAAAACACATAGTGTAGGTCTAGCATTTGGTATGGTAGTTAAGGTGCTGGATACCCACATGGCTGACCAAGGCTCAAGTCCAAAACTCACAGGCTTGAAAATACACTGAATATGTGTGCATACATGCCCCAAATCCTGAGGAGAATGTAGGACATGGGATCACGGCCTGGCCATACCACTGGGCAGTGATTTCTCACTCTCTCTCTTTTTTTCTCTGACTGTATCTCTCTCTTCCTCTGGCAAGCACATGCACCCTATTGCATACAAAAAACACAGTGTGTGTGCATGTCCAGGACCATGATGGAAGGAGAAGTGGAGGAAAGAAGCCTACAGCATGATTCATGGGAGAAGAGGGAGGAGCTCTTTCCCTCTCATGGTAGTAGAGGGAGATGATTTCTCTCTTTCAGGTGCACATGTATGCCCTCTGTCATTAAAAAATAATAATAATTTAAAACTTTCTTTCATCATCAGAAAAAAATAATTTATCAATATCCAACTTGTTAATTACATTTTAAAACAGATAAGACTATTTAAAATGACAAACTAGAAATATAAATATACGAAAGAGTGCTTATACATTTATCCCCTCTAATGTAATATAGGCTAATTAAGAGTTGAAATTACCTGGTTCAACTGCATCTCTAAAACTCCTGGCACTTTGCTTTGTGTAGAGAAGGTAAATCAATAAATGGTTCCTGTTTAAACACTATTCTGAAGTCACTACCAACCACAGTGTTGACATTCACTGGATGAACTTATCTCAGAAACAAAACTAAATCTACTTCACACTTTTTTACATTTTTATGAGCTTCTCTAAGCACTTAAAATTTTTCAGATATATGGCAATCAATATAAAGAATAATACTCAACCCCTAGCATATATAAAAATATTGATTGCATAAAAGGTCTTTTTGTTTTGCATCTGGATAAATGACATTCAATGAACTTAAGATTTACATCATTATGAAGATATTGAACTATTCTGTTAGTTTTCTCTTGGAAGTAGTTCACATTGTGTGTGAAAAGTAATATCTATATCCTAAAATTCTTATATCTCTGTAGGCCATCATTGTACTAATTCTATTTAAGTGTAATTGTGAGTGCTGTTAACTGATTATAAAGATGAAAAGTTGTTGCTTCAAAGTTATTCAATGAAATGAACAGTTGTGCTTTATGGTTAACATCCCTTCATCATGGTTTCAAACCTCCTCCTAACTGGAGGAGTTGTCCACTGAATGATACTAAACTAGGGGACATCAAGTGGAGTCACCCAATGAATGTCATATTTGATTCACATATGCATATAGACAAAATATGCATTCAATATTTAAAACTAGTTCTATGCTAGGAGACTCTACACTCCTTTGTGGCTTAAGCATTATTTTCTCACTGCATAGACATAATTATAGTTATCAACCAATCAAATTAAAAAATCAAGTGAATAAAACCACGGAGCAGTTTTCATGTGCAAAGGACTCTACTGGGTAAAAAGGACGGAGCAAACTTCTAGACATGTCATAAAGAGTTTTGTGGGACAGCAGGTGATATGGAGGTTAAGTCACTGGATCACACATGGTCAACTTCATGGTTTAAAGCCTAAACCTGGTGGCCCAAAAAACATACCAGGCATGTGCTTGTGTGGCCAAAATCCTGTGAGGAGAATGGAGGAGAAGGGTTTGTGTCATGGTCATCTCCCTTGAGTGGTGATTTCTCACTTTCCCTTTCTGTGTGTCTCTCTCTGCCAAGTGCACCCACCCTATGGTGAAAAAAAAAAAAAAAAAAAAAGAAGAAGAAGAAAAGACTGACTGAATGAATGAATAGATGGATGAATGAATAAATAAATAAATAAATAAATAAGAGTTTTACTTTGTAAGAGTGAATAACCAGATCCTTGCCCTGAGATAAGAAATAGCAAATTTCTATCTCTGTGATAGACTTTTGGTTATCTACTTACTCTAGTTTAGGAATATCAAAAGAATTTGCTCAACTTTAGGAGATAATACTTTCTTTTTCCTTTTTTTTCTGAGAGAGATTTTTGCTATAGGGTGTGTGTACTCACTGGAAAGACACAGAAAGAAGATATATAGAGAGAAAGCAAGAAATCAGCCCCCAGAAGGAATGGTCATGCCACGACTCTTCTCCTATATGTTCCTCTTGGCATTTTGGGCATTCATGAACATGAAACCTGGCATGAGTTTCAAGCCTCTGGGTCCAGGACTTGAACCAAGGTCAACCATGTGGGAGTCCAATGTTTTAACCACTACCCCACCTACAACTTCTGACACAATTCATTTTTTAAAAAAAAGAAGACATGGGGGGCCAGCAGGTGGTGTGGTGGTTGAGGGCACTGGATTCCCATGTGGTTGACCGTGGTTCGAGTCCCGGACCTGGAGGCTTGCATTCTCACTTTATTTCTCTCTCTCTTCCCTACTTCCTCCCTCTTTTTGTCTCTGCCTCTGTCTCTGTCTCTGTATCGCTCTCTCTCTCTCACTCTGTCCCTCTCTGGTAAAATTAAAATAAATGAATAAAGTTAAATAATTCTTTTAAAAACAGGCAGAAAGAAAGAGATGGAAACAATAAACTAGAGGACTTTGGGCCTATTAGGTTGTCAAATGGGTAGTACACATACAATGCATCAGATACCCAACAGAAACCTGTTACAACATTTATTGGGGAATGAAACATAAATTAAATATATGATATCATCCTTGCCCTTAACTTGCAAGGACAATTTTATTTAATTAACTCATCTTTTGTACAAAGTACAATTGTGGGTCCATTTGTCCAACCTTTTCATTTTGTGAATGAGAAGACAACTTCCTGTGATGCAGTATGGAGGAATGGGGGACAAGTACTCTGCCAAAGGTCAGTATGCTAGACAATCAGCCTAAAGCTCAGAATCAGTATCTTGTAACTTTTTACTATGGGTTCATTTTACTGTATAACCCTGTCTCCAAGCCTTGATGTCACAGGAAAGGATCATGAGAGAACTTGCTGACGCCCACGATCTCCAGATATTCCCAACATGCAGCTCATTTTAAAACAACATACACACATACACATACCACTTATTTGCTTACTTAGCAAATTAAAACTGAAAATCGGCCAAAAGAAAGAACTGAAGAGAGATACAAATTATAAACAGGATAATGGAGATACATACTGTGGTTCAAAGGAGAAACATGGCAGCATGGATTGGGAGATTAGGGAAAGGTGACAGGATTCATTTCTGGACTAATTTTTAAAACAGAGACACTCAGCTGTAATAATAAGACCATGGTAAAAAAAATCCTGATTATTTATGCTTGTTTAGAATGAACTAAATGAAAATTAACCTTCTTAAAGGAAGATTCTTTTCCATGTTTAGGAAGTGAGAGAAACTGGCATGAGTAGTGATAGTGGCTTTCTAAATTCATTCATTCCGATCATGTGCTTCCCAGAGTCCATACATTCACGGGAAGTTTAACATTTCACCATAGATCATGAGGATGCCGTACTTCTTGTGGCATTCACAGGCATCCATCAAAATGTATTTAGAGGGGACCAGCAGTTAGCGTAATGGCTATGTTGCTGGACTCCCATGTAGTCGACCACGGTTCTTGTCCCGGAACCGGTGACTTAAAACTCACGCCAGGCGCATGTGCATGCGTACCCAAGATCCCAGGGGAGAACAGAGGAAAAGGGATTGCAGTGTGGCCGTCCACCCTGGGGGGTGATTTCTCACTTTCTTTCTCTCTGTCTCTCTATCTGTCTGGCAAGCGCGTGGGCCCTATAGCAAAAATGTTTCCAAAAAAAAAAAATGTATTTAGAAAGTTAGACAAATAATTATTTGCTACAAAAACATTTCAGATTACTCATTTAATTTCATTTTAATTTCTTAAAAACATAGAAGAAAATTTTATATTTAAATTTATAGAGTTCTCCCAGCCTCCAACTTTTGATTTCAGGTAACTCACTCATTATCTTTGTCAATACAATAGAAGAGTCAATAAAATTATTTTCAAATACAGCAACAAAATTGAAATGGGATATGTTGTAACTCATATTGTGCTATATATATGAAGACTAACAAAAGAGATTGTCTACTTTTCATAAACATTTCTTTGGTAGTAGGTTATTTTATGTTATAAATCTTTCATGTAACTATTGGATCATCAGAGAACTCATGACATATTTTCTATGTTGTTCTATGCAAAAATGAATCACAATTTTTCCAACAACCCAATAAATTAACCTCTTTAGCCAAGCCCCATGGCCTGGTAGTTAAGGGAGCTGGATCCTATATGGCAGACATGATGGCTTCAAAAAATACACCAGGTACATGTGCATATGTCCCCAAAGTCCCAAAAGAAGGAAAGTGAAGAAGAGATTGTGACATGACCATGCCTCATGAGGGGCATGCCTTCTCCCTTTTCTGCTGTCTTTTTATTTCCCTATCTCTGGTGAGTGGGCACACCCTCTGAAAATATTAATTAACCTCTTTGTCAATTATTAAATTTTTATTTAAACTATTTTCTCTAAGAATGTGTCATTGTGATCCTTGATAGTCTCAGAAGTACTGTATCTTAACACTTTTGTAAACTCTATTTTCATCTAGTGTTGGATATAGTAAACATAATGAATAATTACTATAGCAAGTACAGTTAAGTACATTATATAGCATAACTTTGGTGTAACATGTTTAAATTGAGCAATGGATGTTTGAACAGTGCCTACAATCTCTTATAAATTCTGCCACTTCCCATCATTCATTGATCTTATAGTACTATTACAATTGTGTCATAAGATCAAGGTATGAAGGGAACATCCTTGAAAGACTGTCAGAGGAGGTGATGTGACAAACATGCATATGCTTGAATTTAAGGTTATCTAAACATATAGTTTTCAGTCTTCCACAGAAGATGAGAATAGGTGCAAAAGTCTCTTACTATCAATTACCTATTGACAAAACGTTATTAATCAGAGGTCTAAAAAGGCAGCATAACACGGGTTAATTTGAGCTTTGTAACTATGTGGACAAGAGTGGAAATGCTGACATTAGTACTTACTGGCTGCATGACCTTGAACATGGTAAGTATCTCTATCTTATAGTGCTCTCAATTTTATGGATCAGGAATTTAGGCAAAGCATATAAAGTATGGCTCATGTTTGCTTCATAAAGGCTGAGATCCCAGCTAGGATGGCTCAGATGGTTGGTGATGGCTGAGGTACCTTGAATGATGCCCTAAACTGACCTACAATTTTGTCTGTTGGTTAGTTTCCCTGGATATTTTACATCTTTCATTGTGTCTGCCATCGTCTAGATTATCCATGGTGGTTTCTTCAGTCACATGCTGGTGCCCGGCCTGAGAAGACTGGAGGGGCAGTGGCTGGCCAGATATCTTGCTTTGTCCACTGTCTCTACATAACTAGCCTGATGCTCCTGATAACCTGGTACCTTCAGGTAGACAGATTTCTGACATGGATGCTGATGTCTCCATAAATGAGCATCCCAAAGGGCCAGATGAAAGCTGGAAGACTTTGGAAGTTACAGAACACAGAATTCTGTCTCATTTTATTGCTCAAGCAAGTCACTAAGATGACCTTTCAAACTGAAGAGGAGGTAAAATAGATTTCACATTTCAGTTATAAAAATAACAAAGAACATGGAAAGTTTAATTTTCCCACTTTCAGGACTTCTCATGGGGAACTGTGGCACACTTCCGTTGTCTTTACTGCCTGATAACACATCTACTAACATGCTCTGCTTTTTTAAATAAAATTTTCTAGATATGTGGATTTAGGCATGTTATTTGACCTATTTATAATTTTTCCTATTTCTCATTAAGAACAATAGCAGCTATTGTATAGGGTTGACAGGGTTGATTTTTTTTTATTATTGCCATATGTACATATGCTCACCACAAAGAGAGACTGAAAGCACACAACAATGGGCATGTTAGCACACAATCCTTTTTCCATTTCTCCATCCTGGAAGGATTCTGGACATACATGTACACATCACACACCTGGCAGCTTTTCAAGCTGCCAGAGACAGGATTTCAATGGGGTTGGCCATGTGGAATATTGTTCACTAAGCACTGGGCTTACCTGCTATGCTATAGGTAAACTATAGAGTTGATTTATATTAAAGGTACTGCCTAACACATACTAGGCTTTCTATAAATGGCAGCTGCTATTATTACCCTCAGTGTCATCAGTACACACAATATTTATAACATATGAGTGACTACTGTCTTCTTAAACTAAGCCCCTATTTCTCAAATTTCTTTTCTTATTAAGATTTAACTGACTTCATCATAGGAGAACAAATTAGGGTTTTGCACTCCCAACCTACCCATTAGCTCTCTTGTCTTCAACTTATAGTCAGGTATACCTGAAATATAACAATATAACCTGTACTAGTATAATCATTCTCAAATTTGGGAGAACAAATTATGGTTTTGCACTCCCAACCTACCCGTTATTCCACTTGCTTTCAACTTGTAGTCAGATATACCTGAATTATAACAGTATAACCTATACTATTATAATCATTCTAAAATTTAGAGAAAATAATGTGCATATATGGTACCCCTGCAGAGTGAAACTCTGCCCCACCATCACCTCATGGATTATTGTATCAAGTCATTCAACTATTCATATCTTATCCAATGTTAGTTTCTTTAAATTAAGTATAAAACAAGGAACGTTTCATAAGTGTTATCATTTTAACTCTATGTATATCTAACTTTGTTACTGCTATTTTTCTCCGTTCAAGGGAATTCAGTCCTTGAGAAGGCTCATTTTGAGAAAGTTCAGGAAAGAATCAATGCCTTGTCTGTCTCTGATCATGTTTATAGTAAAACATGCAAATTCTTTCATAGTTAATCCCAGAAGGTTTTAGATTTTGAAGAAAATGCGAACATCTTCAATTTTTTTCTTGGTTTCTATGTGAATGTCTATCAAAGAGCATTGGTAATTTAGTGTTAGGTGTTTTTCCTGTCTACGTGATGTGGTTACAGTGGGGAATCTGTGATTAAATTCTTCATAACAGCACTTCTGCTTCTCCCTGAAGTCATATTTTTATAACTATACATATGTTGGGCAGTGTAATTGGGATATCAGTCAGTGGTTGCAACTAGAAAATGAACACTAATAATATTTAAATCTAAAGGTTTTTTAAATGACCAAGCGAATTTACTAAGAGATGATATCTTAAGGTTTTCTTTTTATGTTTGCATAAAGCAAGCTTTCCATATACCAAATTTATGCAAGCTGAGAAACTAAGCAATAATTCATATAGATAATTAATTACCCAGGACTATGTTAAGTATAAAATATCTCATTATGTAGTGGGATTTCATGCAGATTACAATGCTTCAAACTACTCTGACACATATGCCTACACTTAGTAGATGCTGCCTATGTTCAAGCTGGCTCTCAAGAAACCTATCCAGAACAGTGTGGTTTCATCCAATGCCAATCACAGTATATTAATCTGAAATGATATTAACATTTACCTTATGTATAATTTTGTATCATTTTAATGCCTCCCTCAAAGTGGGTCATTACATAATTTTAAGAACTCCTAATGGGACCAGAGGATGGCATGGTGGTTACGTAGCTGGACTCCCATATGGTCAACCTGGGTTCGAGTCCCAGACTCAGTGACTTAAAACTAATACTGGGCATGTGTGCCCAAAATCCCGAGAGGAGAATGAATGAGAAGGGATTGTGGCATAGTCATCCCCCAAGAAGGTGATTTCTCGCTTTCTATCTCTATGTTTCTGTCTTTCCAGCAAGTACACATGCCCTATAGCAAAATTCTCCCATTAAAAAAATAAAAAAGACTCTTGAGTGACTGGGCCATAAACTGTGTCAACGTTTCCAAATCATGGCACTGCTCTGGAAAGATAACAAAGTTCACTGTTTTTTAGAAGGATTAAACCTGGATATTTTTAGTTTTAGACATTAAGAGTTTATGAAGAACACTCCTCACATGAATTGTCACTACTCTCTATAAATATCTGTATGCTTCCCCTTTTAGCTACATTCAGTTTAATAAAATGTCATTGTTTTATGCATAGTATGACATTTATTTCTGTTCCTTCATTTATTTATGATACTGTTCTCTGGCAATCCCTTTGGCATTATATCTACTTCTATGCCACTAGCATTTATAATACCTCTGGACCACATGATCACATAGCACCACAGCCCAATGAGTGATATACTCTAATTATGTCCATTTTACAAATGGGTAGGTAGTGGCACAAAGAAGGGAAGTAACTTGCTCAAGTCACAGACTATGTTAAGTAAGAAAATCCCTGGATAAGTTTCTCATTGCTTCTGTCAAAGTTACCAATTTTGAGCAGAATCTGCTTACTATCACATAGCTCTGGAGGTCAGAAGTCTGACATGGATCTCTGTGGGCTAGCATTAAGGTGTGGGCAGGGATATATTCATTATGGAAACCTGAGAAAGAATCGAATTCTCAGCTTATTCAACCTGTTAGCTGTCTGAGTCTATTTTATGCTGCTAAAACAGAATATCTGAGACTGGGTACCTTAAAAAAATGAAAGTTTGTTTCTTATAGTTTAGAGGCTCTGAAGTCCAAGACTGATGGACTAGATCAGGCAAGGAGATTTGAGCTGCATCGGCCATGTTAAAAGGCAGAACAGCAAGGGAGAGTAAGAAAAACGTACAAGGGGTCTGAACTTGGCTGTTTGTAACCCACCTATCTAGTTACAGTGAACCCACTCCTTTGACAGTCATGTTAATCCATTCAATGAGGACAGAGTCTTCATGGCCAATTCACCTCACATTAGGCTCCACCTCCCAACACTGTTGCATCAGGGATTAAGTTTCCAACACGTGCTTTTTTTGGGAAACACATTCAAACCACAGTGGTCTACACCTGGCTGCCCAAACTTATATTTTTCCCACATGTGATATACATTCATTCTATCTCTCAATAGCCTAAAAGTCTCAACTTCTTCCAGCACCAACTCAAGAGTCCTAGTCCCAAGTCTCATTTAACCAGACATAAGTAAGCCTCAAGCCACAATTCATCCTGGTGAAAATTTCCCTCTAGCTATTAGCTTATGAAATCAAAACAATTTATCTACTTCCAAAGAATAATGGATGGACAGAGAGGAGACAGGCATCACCATCTAAAAGGGAAAATAGGCAAGAAAAAAATAGGTAACTGATCCTGAATGAGTCCAAAACCCAACAGGGTGAACAACTTCAACACTTAAGCCTCTAGAACAACCTTCGTCGATTCCATATCCTGCTTTCTAGGCAGACTGGACTGGGAGTTGGGCTTCCAGGCCTTAGAGTTCTCAGTCCATGCCACAGTTCTCATGGTTTGGAGTCTCATGCCTACACCTCTCCTAGGCTGGTGTTACACACTGATATCTCTTCCATTCAGGGGTCTTTGAAGCAGATCCACCCTCCAGCTCCACTAGGCATTGCCTCAGTGAGGGCTCTTTGCAGTGGTCCTGCCCATACAGTTATATAGGGCATCTCTAAAACCAGTCTCTGTCTAGGCTCACAGACTGACCAGAATATTCTTTGAAATCTAGGCTGATAAATCTTTGCCTCAACAGCTCTTGCCTTCTACACACCTGCAGAATTAGCACCGTGTGTGTATCAAAAAGGTTTACCTTGTATCTTACAGACTGACAGAATGAGTTATACCTGGGACCCCTGGAGCCAAGGCTGAGGCAGCTGAAAAGCACTCTGCTGGAACACGCAGATTAGAGTCCCAAGGTGGACCTGGGCAGTGAGCCTATAGAAGGCATCGCAGCTCATCCCCCAAACCATTGTGCCTTCCTAGGGAGCTGAAGTTATGATGGGAGGGCAGACTGGAAGATTTTCAAAATATCTTCAAGATCAGACTCCCATTTTCCTGATCAATGGGATCTGGCTTTCTTCTATTTATATTAATCTCTTTATCAAAGGAATAATTTTGCCATGATTGTTATTTGTTTGTTGTTGTTTTTTTCATTTTTGCAATAGGGTGCATGCACTCGTGGGAGAGAGACAGAGAGCTGGAAAGTCAGAAATCATCCCCCCCCAGGGGGGGAGGGCCATGCCATAATCCCTTTAACTCCGTTAATAGTTTGCTTTGAAATTTCTTCCACCTGATATCCTAGTTGATGGCTTTTATTTTACTTTGATGCTTTTTTAATGATTATCATAATCTCGTTTATATTACATTGAATCGCATATAACTTTACAGTGTATTACATTGCTTTTTCAAAAGGGAATGCCATGAATGTCAGTCAATACAGAGACATTAAAATCCCCACTTCATCATTCAGTATCTTTTCATTGTTTATCCTGATCATTATTATTATTATTCCAATTATTTTTTAATGTCAAAAGCTTTGGTTTTTTTTCCTTTTATTTATTTATTTTTTCATTTCATTTTCTTCCATACATTCAATCACATTATTATTTGTCTTACAAAGTGGATATTTCAACAGGTGAACATTACTCTCTAGTACAGTTGATAAAACTACAAAGTATCTTCAACAGATAATACCACACCTCTTTGTGCCATTATTGGCTTTTAAATTCTGCTTTCTACAAAGCCTTTGGGTGTAGACACAATTCAGCCATGTTCTTTACCACTTTGTAACAATAGCCTTTACACCAATTTCTGAGATATTCAATGTTGCTAAGACCACCTCAAGATGGTATCTACTGTTTACATTACTATCAAGGTTCTGATTGTGACCACTTAAGTAATTTCTACGAAGTTCCACACTTTCCCTAGAGTGTTTCTCTTTTTTATTTGAAACGTCATCAGAATCACACTGAATGCTCTGTCAATAGCAATATAGGATTTCTTTATCTGCTCCTCTAAAGTCCAGCCTCTACTTATTGGCCAGACGCAAAATGGCTTGCATATTTTCAAGTATCTGTTAACAGCAGCACCGATTTATTGGATCATCAGAAAAGTCATGATATATTTTTCTATGTTTTTCTATGCAAAAAATGCATTGTGACTCTTCCTACAACCCAATATTTTGTACAAGTGGTTCAAGCATTAGCCAAGCTCAGTTCCCTGCAGTTATGACTGACATCTCTATTTCTTGGTTCACTATCAGTAGGGGCCAGCTTTTGATCCTATAGGCTGTCTATATTTTTTCTCTTTTTTCCATGAGCTTCTAGAGATATCTGTATGTGAGATATCTGTATGTTCCTTATATGTGGCCCCTAACTCTGAGAACTAACAATGGTAGGTCAAATCCTTCTTTTTTTTCTTTTTTTTTGGTAAGAGGGAATTTTTTTCTATAGGGTGCATGTACCTGCCTGAGAGACAAAGAGACAGAAAACAAGAAGTCACCCCCACAGGGGCAATGGCCATGCCACAATCCCTTCTCCTTCATTCTGTTCTCAGAATTTTGGGCATGCATGCACATGCGCCCAGCATGAGTTTTAGCCACTGGGTCTGGGACTCAAACCATGGTCAACCTTGTGGGAGTTCAGTGATATAACCATGACACCATCTGCCAGTCCTTGTCAAATCCTTCTAAAGCTTGGGACCTATGACTTTTCTACCTTGAGTCAGAGAAAGTTCTCTATTTATGTGATTAGATTGGGTCCACCCAGTTAATCACCTTATTAAAGTTTCAGTAACTTTCATTACATCTAGTAGATTCCTCCTGACATTTATAACCTATTCGCAGGATCCAGGGATTACATGCAGACATTTTTGGGGAAGTCATTATTCACCCAACCATAGTATAGAGTGCCTTTTTTTTTTTTTTAGTATTTTTAATTGCAAGTTCTGGTTTACATATAATCATTGTACAGCTCTGTGGAGCACAGTATGGTTTTTAAAGTATGTATACAGTTTGAAATACCCTAATCAAGCATATAAACATATTTATAATGTTTAACACTGAACTTTATATTATATTGTGTATGTCCAATATTCATTCTAGTTTTTTTTTTGGTCTGATTTTTATGTTTTTTTTAGTTTTGTCTACCCTAATAAATCATTTAAAGGTACTTTACTAGAGTAAAGGTAATTTATTCCAATTTACTTAGGAACAAGATTCTTTAGTCAATGTCGTTATATCTGTAAAAGCATAATAAGCTAAGCAGGCAGCTCTCCCACTTTCATCTTACTCCTTATGTTACCCACTTTCCCAGAAAAAAACTTTCATCTATGGGGCAGAAAGAAAATCTAAAAGAAAAAAGGAATCAGTCACTGCTTGGTCAAGAGACTGTGCGCTCCCTTAAATCTTCCTGTCTGTGCCTTAATAGATTCTGAAGAGGAAGTCAGAGGAAACAGTACAAGTTTCTTAGCAACTGTCCAGCAGTTAAGTATATTTCTTTGTATGCATTTGTCTTAAATTTTATCACTAAAGGCTGCTGTGCCAAAGAGTGTCATTCACTCAATTAGTCTTTCACAACCACTGCTGGAGAATTATGTGATAATGTACCAATGAGGTATAAAGCCCTTCCTTTATATTACTATCAGTCATGAATAATGATTTACAAACCTACAGGAACCCATTCCAATTAATGATCCTCTTCATTTCTGGTTTATAAATTATTCACAAAAGGCATGCTAATTAATTCAACCTGAGTGATCATCAGAAATAAAATCTTGAGCTGGCTTCGGGGTTTCTTAACATGTTTTATTCATTCTATTGACAACGTTTTAGAGTTAATGTTAATGAAGCCAAAATAAAAGAGAGAAAGAAATATATAATAGAAGGGAGAGTAAAAAGGGACAGAATATTGGATAGAAACAGATGGTGAGAAAATTGCAAAAGAAAGGATAAGTAATTATTCTCAGGGAATTTGTGGTTATTTGAAATAAAGACTAGAGTCAGATGGGCAAGCAGTAAATAGAAGTTTATTTCATAGACCATAAGATTGAAATCTTTATATTGTATTTCATGGCCAAAATATCTTAGTTTTCAAGATATATTTTCCCTCTTGAATTAAGTTCTGGAAAAGAAATGTTTTGTTCTTCTTGTTTTGTTTTGTTTTTCTCCCACCAATTGTCTTTTTATTAGGTATCCCATGGTGTTCTTAGGAAAGAGACATAATGTACATTGTGCAATTACGGACTTTCCAAAGCAAAGGCTGTAATAGATTTTAACTACTTGAGAGAGTATCTAACAATGCATAGCATATGACATAATTACATTAAATAAGATTTACTTAAATGTACAATTAGTAAGCAAAAATCCTGCAAACTGTGCTTTGTCTGAGAATAAAGAAAGTATTTACAGCCCTAAAACATGGCATGTATAATCTCATTGACTAACTTTAACTTTGTTGGATATACCAAATCACATTCTTAATATTATTGGGTTATATGGTATATTCTTATATGACAGCATTTGTTCTGTTTTAAAATGATGCATGATATAATTCAGGACACACAATAGCTCAGAAAACAAGACTGCTCTCTGGAATGAAGCACATATAATGCTTCATACTCAGCTGAAGTTGGTGGGAAAAAGTAACAGTCCAGGAAAATAATACAATACAAAGACTCTGTGATCCATAGCATGTGATCCATCTCAAAGCTGGGCAGACCTTTGAAGGAAGGCATCTGACGTAAATGGGCCACAATTCTCATAAGGGGTAGTATTATAATTATCTGACCAAAAAGAGAAGAGTTCTGCCCATGCCTAGTCAAAGAGGTGAGCTGCAATAAAAAGAAAAGAAAAATGTAGGGAGGATCCAATTCTCTATGCTTTAAAGAGCACAAAGCAGAATTTCATTTACCAAAATATGCCACTGCAAATCAATGCTGACTTGGTGTTAACCATCTTAGGAGTACAGACTTTCATATCTATTGTCTTGGGTAGGAATTGAGTTTAGGAAGGCTGGTTATGAAAGAAAGAAAACAGAGCACCCAACAACCAGGTAAACATGACCCTTTGCTATGGTTATATAATGGTTCTCCAATTAGGATACCAGGACTCCTTAATAGCACTGCAACAATTCAGATTCTGTTCCACCCAACTTACCCGCTAGATTGTTTTTTTTTATAAATGTCCCAAAGCCATCTGAAATCACTCACTGGAAAAATGGTTAGTGATTAGGAAGTAATCTTTGAATACAGAGATTCAGAACTGTGTACCAAAAGTATATCTTAAATTATGTGACTTTGAACACATTACTTAACTGTCATAATTTCACAAAATAAAATGGTAATAAATCCACCTCTCAAGATTGTCATAAGGATTAAGTTTAAAAAATAATGTATGGCATGCAGTGCACACTGAATGTTTGCTCCCAAAAATTTGAACCCTCTTAGAGTCAAGGACCAGCCAACACCCGATGCTGGGTATTAGAAAAACAATTATGTTTTCTGTCCTCATTCTGACTGGCAAAATTGAAGACATAACTAAGCTTTGAAAAATAGCAAACTGGGCCAGCAGATGGTCTAGTAGTTAAGGTGCCGGACTCCCACATGACCAACTACAGTTTGAATCCTGGACCTGGCAGCTTGTCATGCCAGGCTTATGTGCCTGCATGCCCAAAATCCTGAGAGGATAACGGAGAAGGGATTGCACCTGGCCATCCACCTGGCAGGTAATTTATCATTTATCATTCTCTCTCTCTCTCTCTCTCTCTCTCTCTCTCATTCTCTCTCACTCTCCCTCTCTCCCTCTCTCTTGGGAGTGCATGTGCCCTATGGTAAAAACCTTAAAAGAAGAAAAAGAAAAAAGAAAACTTAGCAAAGTTTTCACAGCAAGCTATATACATTAGGTCAAAGAAATTTAGTCTGTGGAAGTGATTTAATGAAGAAAATAGAGAGTTCATACTACTTGTTTCCTTTATTTCTGAAAATGGCAAAGTAAAGGGAAGTAGATACAAAGCTAAAGGTATAATTAAAAGGGGATTCTGTAGAATATTATCTAATGACATTGGGTGAATATAGATATTTGAAGCATAAAGAAATGGAAAATTTCCCAGGTAAGTTCTAAAACTTATCATTGTCATTAATTTTCTTCTTTTTAAGTTTTGTTATAGCACACTTGTGCTTGACAGAGAGAGAGAAAGTAAGAACTCATTCTCTGGGGGGACTGTCATGCTGCAATCCCTTCTCCTCTATTCCCCTCTTGGGATTTTGAGCATGCACACACTTGCACCCAGCATGATTTCCAAGTCACTGGGCCTGGAACTTGAACCATGACATCTGCCATATGGTACCCAGCTACCTTATGGCATGCCACCTGCTAGTCCTCTAATATATTTAGTTTTGCATATGTTAAAGAACCAAAAGAAATTAAACTTAAGCTATATGTTTCTCCCAGAGGGTATAGCCACAAGAGAAAAATGCAAAAATAACTATATGATGACAGAAATTAATTTTTAAAGGATGACATAAATTAATTTTTAAAGTTGACAATAAAATTAATGCAAATTTAGTAACTCAATAAAAATATTAGTCCTTCAATTAGTTATTTTTTTAATAGACCACAGATTAGTTTATTTTTAACACTCATTTTGCCCTGAATTCTCAGGCTCCCTTCCATTGGTTCTTACAAAGTGTGCTTCTCTGGGTGGAGCAGGCTGACACTTTAGTTGAACCCTGGTACTTTCTCTTTGGCTTCTTTCTTTTTCTCATCACTTTCCTTCACACATTTTTAGGAAGCTATCTCTGCTCTTAGAATGCTTAATATGCTCAATATGCACATTAATTCTCTTGGCAAGAATCTTGCCTTTAACTTGTTTGTTCACAACAATGCCAACAGCATGCTGGGTAACATTGTAGATTCTTCGAGTTTGCCATGATAACATTTGTGGGGCATTCCTTTTTGAACAGTACCTTTCACGTCTACAATATGACCTTTCTTGTAGATTCCCATGTATGTTGCCAAAGGAACAACTCCATGTTTTCTAAAAGGCCTAGAGAACATATATTGGGTGCCTCTCCTCTTTCCCTTTGTGTTCATCATTTTGGTGAATTACTGGAAGATGATGGTTCTGGCCAAAACTCCTTCAACTAGCTTTTAGTGTTTTCTAAAATATACCAAATCCATGCCACTCTATACTAAACATTTTCAATTTCTTTAATTATGTTAACTTGTTAGTGATGCAGTAAACCTTGTATAGATTTTCCAAAAAGGAATCTTTAAAGCAATTTCTATTATATCTACATTCAAACAAAATAATATTAGTTATTTTAGAGAACAAGGGAAAACTAACTTATGATCACCATTAAAGACAAAATGTCTTTCTCCCTCTCTTCCTTCTAACATATTTTCAAGTGAAACAATTACCCTTTAAATCTGAATTAAAGCCAATCTCCAAATATTGTCATAAGGCTTAAATATATAACACTAGGATTATCCAGGGCACGAAGGAAATTCTCAGTGTTAACTTGTAATTACTCTTCATGTTCCTGAAGTTGTCATGTACTCAATAAAATTGAGTAATAGAATAAAACTTGCGAAAATATTAAACATTGCTGCCCAAACCATTTAAGCTCTTAAGTAAAATAATCGAAAGATTAAATTAGTCAAATATATGACCCACAGTTTTCGAAAAAGAAAATGGGATATATGCAAATTTATATTAAAAAATTCAGGCATATGTATCATCCCAAATATAGAAGAAATTTACATTTCTTAATTTATTAATAAAAAAGCAAATTCTGAAACTGAATTGGGGATTTAAAAAAGTAAAAACTAGAAGCAAACTAGTGAAGTTCATGATTTGTAAATCATGAGAGCATTTTAAATTAAGGCCACAGAATCCCCTAATGCATAGAAATTCCAGAGTAAGAAATTCATTCTGAATATATTTTATTGCAATTTCCATGATCATAGGCTAGAGGAAAGACCCATTTCAAAAAATTTTGTGGATTTTAAAGCAAGCTTTGAATACTTTCTGCTTTCAAGGAATAACCCATTTTGTAGTCCTGTTTGCTTTTTATAAAGCTTGTGTTGGATAAAGCGTAAGGTTGAAATAAAAGTTTACTTAAAAAAAAAAAAAAGTTTGCCAAAGGAAAAATATTTTAGTAAAATACATTTTTTGAAGAATGCAATGAGTTTTTACTTTTATTTATTTATTTTTTTTTTTGAGAAGTTTTAGCTATAGGGCACATGCGCTCGCCAGAAAGAGAGTGAGAGAGAGAGACAGAAAGCAAGAAATCACCACCCAGGGGGATGGCCACGCCACAATCCATTCTCCTCCATTCTCCTCTCAGGATCTTGGGCACGCACACACACGTGCCCGGCATGAGTTTAAGCCGCCAGGTCCGGGACTTGAACTGCAGTTGACTACATTGGAGTCCAGCAACATAGCCATTATGCTAACCGCTGGTCCCAAGAATGCAATGATTTTTTGATAAGAAATTCCTTTATGGAATTATTTAAAATATATCTCAGTAATTTATTAAAAATTTGTTTCCATGAGGAAGAGAGATGGAGAATGGCATAGAGATAGCACCTGCAAGAATGTTTTGATGCAGAGGTCTGCCCCCAGCTTCAACTAGCTCCCAATCATGGGCACACACTTTTACCCCTGTGCCACCTTCCAACCCCTCATTCTTTCTTTTTATAGTGATTTTTCTTTTTCCACCTTCCTTGATCTTTCATTACAGTATTTTGTGTCCATACACTACACCCCCCACCATCATCTGTCTCAGTCATTTGTAATCTCCAAGTTGTTCCCCCTAGTCCTTGAAAATTTTAGCTCATTACATTGCCATCTTTAACTTTATCCTTTCATAATTTATGGTGACTTATATTTTTATACAGCACTCCTGCACCTTAGTTTTCTTTTTCTTGATCTCTTCTTCTTCTATGATCCTGTCACCCGTCCTACCTGTCATTTCCTTAAGTGTACCTTTGTAGTGGACCTCCTTGACAACTTAGACAAGTTCAAAAGCTGAACATTTCATCTCTATTCAAATACAGTAATTTTATTATAGATTCTTATCTCAGTAAACAAGAACTGTACTTTTTTAGTTTAATAGCTAAAATATATTTTTTTAAAAGGAGTCACTTTGTCTTAAGCTCTATATTCAATGGATCAAAATACATAGTTTGCTCTGCCTACAAAATATGCTAAGAATCTGTTTCTCATAACTTCAACCACTTTTATTCTGGCTCAAGCCTTTATTATCTATATAATTATAATAGACTTTTTGTTGAGAGTGAGTTTAGCTATAGGGCACATACACTTGCCAGAGAGACCGAGAGACAGAAAGTGAGAAATCATTCCCCAAGGGGGATGAGCACTCTGCATTCCCTTTTCCTTCATTCTCCTCCCGGGATTGTGGGCACTCAAGCACACACACACACACACACACACACACACACACACACACAGCATGAGTTTTAATCTGCCAGGTCTGGGACTAGAACTGCAGTTGACTATATAAGAGTCCAGCAACATAACCGTTACATCATCTGCTAGTCCCTATAATGCATGTCATTCTCTCTCCCTTGTGCACCTTCAGCTATCATCAACAAATAAGCTAGAGTGTGCTGCTTAAAATAAAAATTAATGTAGTTTTTCTATTTATGGACTAGACTTTTGATTTTTTCTATGTTTTCACTCTCTGGGATACCCACTATATTCACTCTCTAATGGTGTACTATATTCCCTTATATTATCTTAATTTTTTTCCCTTCGTTTGCCAGAAGGTGCATGCACTTACTAAAGAGAGACAGAGACCAAGAAAGTACATGCAAAAGCAAGAAAGAACCCCTATAAGGCATGGCCATGCCATAATCACTTCTCCAATTCTACCTTCATCAGGATTTGTGGCGCACACACATATGCCCAGTATGTTTCTCAAGTCACTGGGTCTAGGACTTAAACATAGTTGTTAGCCATGTTGGATCCAGCCACCTTAACCCCCAGGCTATGGGCTGGCCCCATCTTCATTTTTAAAAAGTTATTTTTTGGATGATTTGTGCTATTTCAAAGGTATGTCTTCAAGATTAAAGAGCCTTCTGCCACTGTCTAACTGATTATTGGTGCTCTCTATGATACTTTTTACTTCCTATACTGTATTCTTCATCTCTAGGATTTCTTAATTTTTTTTTGTTAGGTTTGCCATAGAGCATGTGAGCTTGCCAAAGAAAGATGGAGAAAGGCAGAGAGAGGAAAAATGAAAAATCACTCCCCAGAAGGGATCGCCGTGCCTCAATCCTTTCTCCCTCATTCTTCTCTTGGGATTTTGGGCACACATGCACATGTACCCAGTGTGATTTTCAAGCCACTGGGTCCTGGACTTAAACTGCTATCGGTCATGTAGAAGTCTGGCACCTTAACCACCACACCACCTGCTAGCCCCTCTTTTTAAATTATTTTTAAATATATCTCTCTCTTAATGGGATTTCTCATTCATATCATGGAATGTTTTTCTCATTTTTGGAATTGCTTATCTATACTCTCTTCCATTTCACCGAGTTTTATTCTGAGCAATATTCTAACATCTGTTTCTGGTATTTCTATGATTTCCTGCATTGTATCAGTAGTAGGTGAGGAGTTACTGTGCTCCTTTGGAAGAGATATTTCCTTGCTTTCTCACATTTCATGTGTCCCTGTGTTGATATTTAGGCATCAGGTGTATGGAGATTTTACTGTGGCAGTGTTTTTTCATTCTATTTTGTTTTGTTATTTCATTTGTTTATTCATTTATTTTTTTCTTATGACTGGGCCCTTTAGTATTACTTCAATGGATCTTTTTGTCTGTGGTTCAGTATTGAAGACTTTTTCTATCTTCAGACACACTAGTGGAGTTTATAGGTGCCCCCAGCTCTGTGATTTTGGGCTCTAGGTTTGGTTAGCATTGTGTACTGGTGTCCTACCTATAGAGGAGTTAGATTCCCTTGTACTCACCACAACAGCTGCCTTGTGGGGTGATTGCTCAGGTTATTAGAACTGATGTAGGGTTTGTAATATCCTCCTCCAGGTGAGGTAGCCTAGTGGAGATTTCAGCTCAAAATATTCAGTAGTATTCTCTGTGTTGAATGGTTTTCACAAGAGACATATAGGTGTTAATTGAGGAGTTGGGACTCAAGAGGTGACTGTGTAGTTTACCATTTGCGTGGACTTCCTAGAGATGGAGGAAGTTACACAACCCAGTGCCTCAGCCTGCACAGCTGCAGCATGCCCACAAAGGCGATGTGCTGCAGGTAGGAGGATTAGGGGACTGCTCCTCATGTGAAATAAGCAGGGTCGGGGGTGTGGGCTGTCCCCATAGCTAGGAAGGGGAGAGGGGCTGTGCATGTCCATCTATATGGCCAAGAAGTGGACATGGGAGAACTTCTATTTTACTTTTTTTTTTTTTTTTTTTTTTAAGGTTTGCCATAGGACGCATGCACTCGCTAGAAAGAAAGGAAGAGGAGAGGGAAAGTGAAAAACAACCCCTCAGTGGGGATGGCCATAAAACAGTTTCTTCTCCATTCTCCTTTCAGGTTTATAAATACTCATATACAAGTGCCCAGCATGACTTTCAAGCCACTGGTCTGGGACTCCAACAGTGATTGGCCATATGGAAATCCAGCTGCCTTAACACCACCACCTGCTGGCTCAAGGGGAGAGAACTCTTAAGACATAAATTTCATACATGAAGTTATTGAAAAATATCTTTGTTGGGACCAGCAGTTAGAGTAATGGCTATGTCACTGGACTCCAATGTAGTTGACCGGGTTCGAGTCTCAAACCCTGCAGCTTAAACTCACACCGGGCGTGTGTACTTGCGTGCCTAAGATCCTGAGAGGAGAATGGAGGAGAAGGGATTGCAGCGTGGCCACCCCCCCCCGGGGGGTGATTTCTCGCTTTCTGTCTCTTTGTTTCTCTCTGTCTTTCTGGCAAGTGCATGCTATAGTAAAAACCTCTCAAAAAAAAATCTTTTTTTTTCCTTTTCTATTGATGACTGAATATCTAGGTCTGATGCTAATGTGTAGGTATGGGCCAAAAACTTACTGGAAAAAAATGCTATATAATTATTTCTTTTATTTCTCCTGTTGACAACAAAAAATTGTCTGTCTAAAATATTACGACCACAATTTCTAGTAGATATACAATTACCCTGTCCTTCCCATTACGCACAACAATAGGTTACTGCTTAAAAAAAATCTGTAATGAGTTCACAGGTTCTCTGGGGACATCTTTGGGGGGTTTGACCTTGCTGATCTATTCCTAATCATTCTAATTATTCTTTTGAAATTCATGTTAAGTCATATCTAAGGCCCCTTGCCTAAAGAACAATTCTAACACAAGGGAAAAAATCTACTTATATTTTCATTTATTTATTTAAACTTGAGAAATGAAGGTCACTCTGCTCATCACTAGGAACAACAGGATCTACAAAATGATTATATCCTCTAATGTCATAGAAGGAAAACAGTTGCAATGGCTTTTCACCCCCAAATCCTGCCAGAAGAAATATTCACAAATTTGTCTCGCCTCTGCCACTATCCAATTATATGTTTGTTGATAGACAATTATCTTTTTCTTTGGCTGCCTTATATTCTTAATCTATTAGGTAGCTATCCTTTAAGATAACTCTCATCTCACAAATTCTGGAATTCTGAAATCTTGCAATTTGGAAGCCCCTGATCATGTGCAGGAGTTCCTCGAAATGTGTGGTATATGAGTGCGAGCAGCCACTTCCACGCTCTAAAGCAGACTCTGGGCTGAGCCTCATCAGAAGTTCAGCAGGCTGTCTCTCCAACAGGGCCACATCTAAATGGCTGTTGGTCTGCATTTATCACTAGCTTCCCACTGTAAGCCTTGGGCACTCAGGAGAAGGCCCATAACATTCCACTGTTAGCAAGTATCATTTTATCATCAGGAGACTAGGGAATTCTCAGCATATCACAAAAGAGCCAGCCTTGACAGTCAAAACTTGATGTTTTCCTAAGCTGCAGCAACTTTATTCTCTTTCCCTATGACAAGGTATTCAATGGAAAATGCTTCTCTTCTGTATCTTCTTGTCAGCTCTTTTATCTCATCATATTTATTACTTTCGATATGCCACCTGGTGTCAGGAGAGGTACTGGAGAAAAAGCAAGGTCCTGGTTAAGTAAATTCTGTCAAATTAGTCAGGTCACAGAAGACCTTCAGTTCACCAGAGAACATTAATATGGCTATGTGCATGCCAGGAATCTGGAAGAAGCACATCCTGTCAGTTCTATTCTCAAAATATATCCATAACCTGACCATTTCTCTCTCCCTGACTGATATCACAGTAATACGAGCTACTGTTAACGCTCACCTGGAATGCTAACCAGGGCTGCTATCAGTCCCTCTGTCTAGTCTTGCTCTCTTTCTCTACACAGCATGCATAGTAATCTTTTAAAATATGACTCAGATCGTTTTACTCTCTTGCTCAACATCCTCACATGGTTTTCTGACACTCTCAGCATAAAGCCTAAGTCATTACCAAAAATGATTCAGCCCATAAGGTCAAAACTGTAGCTTCCTTTCAGACATTCTTTCCTTTTCTCTCTTATTTTCTTTACTCTCCCAACATGGATTCTCACTATGCCATAGATATTTTCAGTGTTACCCCCCTTAGAGCCTTTGTCTCAAAGGTTTTATTTTACCGGAGAGTATTTTTTCCATTATTTGTCATTATGTCTCACTTTATTCATGCTTATATGCAAATACCACCTCATAAGTCATGTTTGCAAGACCAGCTGTCTAATATAGACCTTTTGTTGCTCTATTTACTTACCTGACTTTATTTTCTTCTCCTTAATAATGCCTTAATTCCATAGGCTTTATTCATTTGCTTATGTAAATTCCACTTGAATAACAGCTCACGATGAGAGGAACTTTCATGATTCATCACTGCTTCACCAGTGCCCAGATCACTGTTAGACACATATTGAGCACCCAATCAAAATTAATTAAAAGAAAAAGAATTAGACAATGACTCTATTGTTTTTTTCTTAGTTTCTTTAATTTCAATTTCTTTGATACATTTTATCACATAAGTCACTTAGCTTGCAAAGTGACTATTCCAACATGTATACATTTCTCACAAATCCAGTTGAGAATACTATACACGTTATCTTTAACAGATAATAACCCATTTCTTTGTCCCATAAATGCATTACTCTCTCTTTTTCTCCTTAATGTTCTTCCTCAGACTCTCCTCCTTCATCCACCCTTTTCCTACACTGTATCTGGTATTTCTAACCATTTTCTATGTTTCTAATTCCTTTAGTCATTAAGTTTGGCTATAGTGTGCCAACAGTCAGTATATATTAAGTGGAGACATACAATGCCTCACCTTCATAGCCTGGCTTGCTTTACTTGGCAATAAATCTTCCATATTTATCCACTTTCTGTCAAAAGCCATGGTCTTGTTGTTTTTTATGGCTGAGTAGTATTTCATAGAGTATATGCGCCACAGTTTTTGAATCCATTCATCTGTTCGTGGGCATTTGGGTTGGTTCCATGTCTTAGCAATTGTGAATAATGTTCCAATAAACATCGATGTGCAAGCACTTTTCCGACTAAGGATTCTCCTCTCCTTTGGGTAGATACCAAGGAATGGGATTGCTGGATCATATGGTAGTTCTAATTGTAGACTTTGAGGAATCCCCATATTGTTCTCCATAGTGGTTGGACTAATTTATATTCCCACCAGCAGCTCAGGAGAGTTTCCCTTTCACCCAACCCCCACCAGCACTTACCATCTTTTGTTCTTTTAATCTTAGTCATTCTGACTGGGGTTAGGTGGTATATCTCATTGTGGTTTTGAACTGCATCTCCTTTATAATGAGGATGTTGAGCATTTATTCACTATGCCTTTTGGTTATTCCTGTGTCTTTCTTAGGGAGTGGCTTTTTCAACTCATTCTCCCATCTTTTAATAGGGTTGATCATCTTTTTTTGAGACAGCTGCTTGAGTTCCCTGTGTATTCTGGTTATCAGTCCCTTATCTGAGGCATAGTTTACAAAAATATTTTCCCATTTTGAGGGCTGTCGATTCACACTGATTACTGTGTTCTGGGCAGTGCAGAAACTTCTTAATCTGATGTAATGCCACTTGCCTATTTTTGGGATTAATGACTGTGCTTTGGGGGTCTTATTTAAGAAGTCTTTGCCTGTCCCAATGTCTCTCAGAGTTTCCCCAGTGTTTTCCAGGAGCAGTTTTATAGTTTGAGGTCTTAGGTTCAGATCTTTGAACCACTTTGAGTTTATTTTTGTCAATGGTGAGAGGTAGGGGTTCAGATTCATCTTTCTGTAGGTAGATATCCGGTTTTTCCAGCACCATTTGTTAAAGAGGTTTTCCTTTTCCCACTGGATTGACAGGTACCCTTTGTCAAAAATCATTTGGCTGTATGTTTCAGAGTTTGTCTCTAGGGTCTTCATTCTGTTCCACTGGTCCACTTTTCTGTTTCTGTGCCAATACCATACTGTTTTGATTATCACAGCTTTTTAGCATATTTTCAGGTCAGGGAGTGAGATGCCACCCAACCCACTCTTGTGTAGGATTGCTTTGGAAATACAAGGTCTTATGATTCCAGACAAATTGTATAACTGTCTTTTCTAGATCTGTGAAGAATATCTCTGACACTTTCATTGGGATTGTGTGAAATATGTAGTTTAATTTGGGTAGAACTGCCATTTTGATTATATTAAGATCCAAAAGGGTGGAACTCTCCCCTGAAGCCTCCATCACCTTTACCCTTAAAACAGACAAGGACAGGACAAGGAAGGAAAACTATAGACCAATATCTCTGATGAATACAGATGCAAAAATTCTCATTAAGATACTTGCATATCATATTAAACAACATATAAAAAATATACATCATGACCAGGTAGGTTTTATTTCAGGGATGCAAGGTTGGTTCAACATATGTAAACCATAAATGTAATACATCATATTAATAGAAAGAAAGATAAAAAACTATATGATCATATCAATTGATGCAGAAAAAGCATTTGATAAGATACAACATCCATTCATGATCAAGACTCTCAGCAAAATCAACATAAAAGGGTCATTTATCAGCATAATAAAAGCTATCTTTGAAAAATCCATAGCTAACATCATCCTGAAGGGGAAAAGCTGAAAGCCTTTTCACTAAAAACTGGTACAAGACAAGGATGCCCACTTTCTGTGCTCCTTTTCAATATAGTGCTGAAAGTCCTCACCAATGCAATCAGAAAAGAGAATAAAATAAAAGACATTCAAATAGGAAAAGAAGAGGTGAAATTATCTCTATTTGCAGATTACATGATTGTATACATAGAAGACTCAATGGTATCCATGAAAAAATTTCTAGAAGTAATACATGAATACAGTAAAATTGTAGGATACAAATCAACATACAGAAATCTATAGCATTTCTATATATGAAGAGCAAGCAAACTGAGATAGAACTGAAAAAATAATCCCATTTGCCATAGCCACAAAAAGCATAAGATACCTAGGAATAAATTTAACCAAAGAAGTTAAATACTCTATTGTTTATTCCTTTGAATCATTAAAGAAAATCAGGAGTCAGTCCTATAGCCTAGTGGTTAAAGAAAGTTGGATCTTACATGACTGAACATGTGGTTTCAATCTCTACTTGAGAAACATGCTGGGCATGTGCACATGCATGACCCAGATCCCCACAGGATGGAGAAATGGAAAAAAAACTTGCAGCAATAGCATGCCTCACTGGGGTTGTGCACATGCACATGGGCGCGCGCGCGCTCGCTCGCTCGCTCGCTCTCTCTCTCTCTCTCTCTCTTGAGCACACTCACTCTCTGGCAATTAAAAGAACAGAACAGAAAAGAAGATCAGCAAAATTGAGAATTTAGTAATATGGTTCATTAGTATAAATCTGCAAACTATGGCCCAAGAATCATATTCGTCCTGCCTCCCCTTTATTATTTTTTTTGTAAATAAAACTTTATTACAATGCAGTCCTGTTAGTTCATTTATCTATTATTTATTATTGATGTCTACTTTCAGGCTACACCGTATTTATGGCTCGCAAAGCATAAAATATTTATTATCTAGTTCTTTACATAAACATTTGTCAACCCTTAATCCTTAAATTATAAAATTCTGGTGTTTTAAAAATATTTCTTTCTTCTTTGGCATAACTGCCTTTTTTCTTTCTTTTTAGTCACTTTACAGCAAAGCTAGAGTCGACAGAAAGTGCTATTAACTCTGTACAAGGAAAGTAGAGATAATCAGGAGGAGGTTGGTGTGTGTCGTCCAGCTTCAGATCCAGTCAACATAATTATAAGTGTTTCTTTTCATCATTTCTTCCTAATATTTAAACAGGTCTTTTTTTCTGAGATGATGATTTATAAAGAGAACATATCTGGGGATTGTTTGTTTCCAAGACTGGAAACAACTTAGAACTACATTGTTCAAATAAGAGGATTTTGTTTAATTTTAAATTTTCCAGACCAGCAGATGGCATAGTGATTACTTTACTGTACTCTCACATGGCTGATCACAGTTGAGTTCCAGACCTGGTAGCTTGAAACTCACCAGGCACATGTGCATTGGTGCCCAAGTTCTCAGGAGGAAAAGGGACTGTGGCATGGTCATTCCCCTGGGGGGTGATTTTTCCCTTTTCCTTTCCCTGTGTCTGTCTTTCTCGCCCTAGCAAGTGCATGCATCCTAAAGCAAATACTTCTAAGAAATATAAAAATAAAAATTAAAAATAATTTTAAATTTTTTCTTTAGAGAATTTCTTGGCCTGACCACCCCTTTTCACATCCACTTAGAAAAGACATTTTATGAAGTCTCCCTTCCTTGAAAAATGTCTTTACTGGATAGATGGGCAGAAGGCTGAGATGGAGAGAGATCTTTTCTACCCAAGTCCACTTTTTATTGTATTACCAGCCACAAACTAGGGCTAATTTTCTTTCTTTTTAAAAGTTATTTATTTTCTTCATGAGAATGAAAATAAGAGAGTCCACTTCAATAGCATCTTTATACCATGCTCCTCCCCGAAGCCCTGAAGTCAGCCAGGGTCATGGATGCGCCATGAGCACACTTACATGTTATAGGTAGCCCTGGTTCGTGAAGTCAGGGCCTTCCCACGTGGCCTCTGGAACTGTACAGCAGTGCCTACTTCCTGAACCATCATGGCTGGGCCTGGGGTAGTTCTTTAATATAAAGCTTTCCTGTGATGAGAAGCCAGTGACACATGGTAAAACTGACCACTTTGCAAAGCAATTTCACATGGAAGTTCGAAAGTTTCCTGGTTCAAGTTCATAGACCTCCCTGAGTATACTAGATACACACTCACCCAGGATCCAGGGATGACTAAAGGTGGATCACAGTCTCAGGATCTACTGGGGTTCTCTTTCTCTCTCGCTCATTCATAGAAGAAATAAGCTACATAAATATATGTATGTGTGTGTATATATATATATATATATATATATATATATACACACACATACATACACTTTAAACATTTGTTAAAGATTGTTAAGTGTATGTATGATTGTTATCTTTTTTTGGGGGAGAGGTTTTTGCTATAGGACGTGTGGGCTTGCCAGAAAGACAGAAAGCAAGAAATCACCCCCCTCCAGGGGGGATGGCCACACTGAAATCCCTTCTCCTCCATTTTCCTCTAAGACTTTTGGGCACTCACGCACCCATGCCCGGCGTGAATTTAAACCACCGAGTCCGAGAGTCGACTACATGGAAGTCCAGCAACATAGCTATTACATCATCTGCTGGTCCCTCTATGATTATTTTTTAATTTGCTAAAAGGCATGTGTCCTCACAAGAGAGAGAAATTTAGAAAGCAGATGGCCAGCGGGATTTGAACTGCAGTCAGTCACGTGGGAGTTCAGCATCTTAACCACCATGTCACCTCTGACCCTATTTAAAAGATATTTTAAAGACTTCCCATGAAAAAATCTTGGCTGGATCACGGATTTCTTATGCCCTAGTTTTCTCTGTTACTCAGAGGATACAGATTTAGTCTCTGTCCTACGTGTATCATACAACATAACGGAATAATCACACATGGTTCTTGCCTGCAGTAGCTACCTCAGTCTTCAGAATTAGGCAAACTTGGGCTACAAACTATGCTCAACTGATTACTGGTCAGAGACCTGCAGAATAATTCTTGCCTTTTGGATAATAGCCTACAGACAGGTAAAGATTAAGACCATTTAACACATTGTTGATACCTAACAAATAAGAAATTTCTCAAATAATATATAAATGTTTCAGTGCCATTTATGTGAGATTTATACATTTTTTAAAAAAATGTTTGAGAGAGATATTTCTATAGAGCGCATGCATTGGCCAAAGAGACAGACAGAAAGTGGGAAACCACCCCCCCCCCAGGGGGATGGTCACACTGCAATTCCTCCTCTTCCGTTCTCCTCTCAAGATTTTGTGCATGCATGTACACATGCCTTGTATAAGTTTCAAGGTGCTGGGTCTGGGACTCGAACTGTGGTTGACTATATGGGAGTCCAATGACATAACCATTACACCATCTGTTTTTATTAATTCTTAAGGAAAAGTAAAGCAGCAGATGCTGCCAATGTTCCAACCACAGAACCTTGCACTTACTACTCTCAGCAAGCCTCTGGCTTCTTACTGCAAGCAACTGAGAAGCTCAAAGCGATTCCTTTCTCTAGCCCAGGGAGCTACTTAGTTTTAGAGCAGGTCAAGGCAGAGGTGCTGGGAAGTTGACACCTACAGACAGCCGTGCTCCAGCTGTGTATCTCAGTGTGCAGTGCCTGATGATGAGATTTTCAGGAAGGCTGCAGTTCTCAAGCATTTTTAAAAATTAAACTATAGATGCCCCTAATTTATGATTATTCAACTTACATTTTATTTTACTTTGCAATATTGCAAAAGCAATATGCATTTACTAGAATCCATATTTTGAGTGCCTATATAATAATTTTGTTTTCCACTTTCGATATTCAATACATTACCTGATATATACAACAGTTTATTATAAAATGGGCTTTGTGTTAGATGATTTTGCCCAACTCAAGGCTAACATAAGTATTCTGAGCACGTTTAATGTAGGTTAGTCTATGTTTGGTTCCTTAGGTAAGCTAAATACTCCTTTGATTTGGGCTTTATTGGGGTGTAATCCCATGTTATATTCAGAGGCATCTGTATGTAAATTTACAATGAATTAAAACACATTAAGAGTAAGGCCAGGTAGCATGGTGGTTAAGACAGCTGGATCCCACATGGCTGAATTCACAGTTTGGGTCCTGGACCTGATGGCTTCAAATACACACCAGGGGACCAAGAGATGGTGCAATGATTACATCACTGGACTCCCACATAGTAGACAGGGGTTTGAGTCCCAGTCTGGCAACTTGAAACTTACCAGGCACATATTAATGCATTGCCCAAGATCCAGAGATGATAATGGAGAAGAAAGGATTGCAGCCATCCCCTTTGGAGGTTGATTTATCACTTCCTGTCTCTCTGGCAAGCACATGCGCCCTATAGCAAAAATCTCTAAAAAGAAAAACAACACACACCAGGCATGTGTGTGTGCAGGCCCAAAATCCCACAAGGAAAATGGAGGAGAAGGGACTGTGTCATGGCCATTTCACTTAGAGGGTAATTTCTCACTTTCCCTCTCTGGTGAACTCACATGCCTTACAGTAACTAAAAATAATAAGAATAAAAATGCTAAAAACTCATTTTCTAATCATTTTGCATATTACTCCTATCTATGATTACGAAGTTTTCAATGTATTATTCATATGTGTAGGGTGGTGATTCCATATTCTGGTATACTTTTTCTTTTAAAAAATTATTTTAATTAACTTTATTATTATTATTTTTGAATTTGATCAGAGAGAGAGCGAGAGAAAGAAGGAAGCAAGCCACCAGTTCCAAGACTCTAACCAAGTCTGGGCTATTTAGACAGCTGAATTACTAGCACACCACTATCCAACACTCAACAAAAAATAAATAGGAGAAAGTAGATAAATACCTAAGCTTCATCCACTTGGTTGGGGAAAATCAAAGGTATCTTCTATACTGTTTCCCAGAGGTCCCAGAGGAACTCAATACGATAGAGTTCCAGATGCTCACTGTAGTAATAAATTCAATAATAAAAGGGGTAACTTACATTGGTGAAACTTCAGTGGAGGTTGTCCTTCATAAATTAGGGTTCATGATAGGAGATATGGCTGCTGCAGAACTTGAATCTCCAGTGTCATTTGGCAATCATTGGTTACCTTAATAGGAGAAGACAATGGCAGAAATTAACCATCAGAGGCAAGGAGGAAACAATTACCAGGAGGCACAGTAAGGCCAAAATGGCAACCAGGAGCTTGAGGTCTCCTGATTCATGAACTGTCCTTCTGTTTGCACACTTCAAAATATTTTCTAATTTGGTCTGATACTATGTTTGACGCATGTAATATTAGAAACAATTAATTCCCCATTGATGAAAAACTGAGTTAACATCTTAACTACAAATATTTTGAAAGCCGTGCCATACAAGTCAATCACTGTGCAAGACAGTACATAAGTGAAATAAGATTGTACTTTATTTATTTATTTATTTATTTTGGTTTATACTGAAGCAATGTGCATCTGGCTTTTGCGATATGCTGTACATTTGACTGTGCCACTAAAATAATAGTGCAAAATAAGTTGCCTAAGTTTGGCAAAAGTCTACTCAGGGTGAAAGCAGGAGGTTTCAGTGGAGTGATGAGAACCCTGACTTTGAGGAAACCCATGATTATTAATTTAAACCCAATGATAACCAGCACTGTGACTCTTAGTAAATTATTTCATCTTTCTGGACTTTAGCTGGATCATTTGTTTCAGCAAGTGCACATGCTCTTTGGCAAAATTATTTTAAAAAAAATGTTGGGGGAGAGAATAGGCCTGGAATGAGCTTGAAAAACAGGCCAGGCATATGTACACATGTACCCATAATCCCAAGAGGAGAATAAAGGAAAATGGATTATGGAGTGGCCATTCCCCCTATGTGATGCATTTTCACTTTCCATCTCTCCCTCTGCTCTGCTCCTCTCTTCTTCTCTCTCTCCCTCTCCCTTTCTCTCTCTCTCACTCGCACACAGACCCCTTTTATTTTAAAAAATAAAAGTAAAATGAATAGGCCAAGAGGTCAAACAAAATGTAGGCTGAAAATTAGATTGGCTTTAGCAAGATGTAGTTATTCTTTGGTTAGAGTATTTGGGTAGACATCATATTAGTGTTAGAGAGTAAAAATACAAAAAGTAAAATTGAAGGAAAAGGACCAAAATTTACACAGTCAGTACAAATTTGGCATAATGAAGGATTGTTGTGATGGAAATATCCTGAGACTTAACTGTTCTAGTAGAAACAAGAATACAAAACAAAACAAAACAAAAAACCTGGGGATACCTGAATAAGATCCATGGACTGTATCTCCACCAGCATACTGGCTGTGACAAGATTTTACCATCGAAGAAAACCAAAGAGGAAATGTGCAGTCTCTGTATTATTTCTTACAAGTGCACATGAATTAGCAATCATCTCAAAATAAAAAGCTGAACACACAAAACAAATGAAAATGTCCATTTATAGACTCAGAGTTCTGTGGTAGGTTCTGGACCAGACGACACAAAGCCAGGATCAAGGTATCACTCAAGCTTTGATCCAAATTTACTTTTTCTTGCAGTTTTAAGAATCTAATTCCCATTTTTTCCTCATTGTTGGCTGCAGACTGCTCTCTGAGGTCTTAACTACAAGCCCCCTCCCGCTCAGAGCTACACACAACACACTGAATCTTCCGTGCTGAGACTCTGACCACTTCTGCTCCCACATGGAGAACGGACTGCTTTCCAAGGGCCTGGCTGGATAACCTTCAAACAAATTGGATCATCAGCAGTCTTAATAATAGCTGAAAAATTCCTTTTGCTATATAATCATAGTTCTATTTTTAGATAGGAGAGGAGAGGGTGGCATCTTAGAGTACTGCTTTTCACAAGTACAAACCCTAATTTTACCTATCTCAATTAATTTATTGATGATTTTATACATTCACATTTAAGGACATAAGTTCCTCTGCCCTACATATTACAAATCATTGTGGAAATTCTGCCTCATACAAGGGTACTTCAAAAAGTTCATGGAAAATGTAGTTAAAGTATGGGTCTATTCTGGTGCAAAAAAATTTAAATCCATTTGTAACTTTTTTTATTATATCCATTTTCCATGAACTCTTTGAAGACCCCTTGTATATAATGCCCACATAAGAATATCTCATAACTGACATGTAAATTTAAATTTGGAATAGTATGAAGAAGAAATAAGAGCTAGATAATGACTATGAAATCAAAATAATGATCTGCATGGTGATACTATAAGAGGATACTTTGGAGACCTAACTGCTTAAATTTGCCATCTGTACAGAAACTTCTACCTAGATCTGACATGGAGAGAAAAGCTACGTTTGTTTATCTGTTTTGAGTGAAATTATTGTTCAAATACACACATTGAAAATAGTATTAAATATCCTTTTTCTCCAAATGTTCATTTAGACACTTTAGTAATTTTATTTTCTGTATAAAAAGTTAAAATATATCAATAGGCCGGCCTCAAAGATTTCAAAGATTAAAAGATAATCACATTTGTACTAAAAGAGATGTATGTGTATGTGTGTGTGTGTGAGAGAGAAAGAGAGAGAGAGAGAGAGAGTGTGTGTGTGTGTGTGTGTGTGTGTGTGTTTAATTGTGATAAAAACACTGAACGTGAGATCCATCCTCTTGGGGAGAAAGTTTTTAAGAGAGATTTTTGCTGTAAGGCACGTGTGCTTGCCAGAGACAGAGAGAGACAGAAAGTGAGAAATTACCCCCAGGGGGATGGCCATGCTAAAATCTCTCCTCTATTCTCCTATCCGAATTTCAGGTGCATACATACACATCCACCTGGCATGAGTTTTAAGCTAACAGGCCTGAGACTCGAACCACGGTCGACTATGTGGGAGTTCAGCGACATAACCATTACATCGTCTCTTGACATATTTTGAAGTGTATAGTATAGTACTGTTAACTATAAGGACAGTATTATACAGAAGACCTCTAGAACTTATTTATCTTGAATAATTTAGGTTTCATGCCTGTTGATTAGTAAGCAGCTCCCCATTTATTTTCTTCCAGATCACAATTCTACTTTCTGATTCAGAGTGTACTTTTGATACCTCAGAAAGGTAGGTAAGTATACAACTCAAAGGAAAACTCAAAATGGTATTGGTTTGTAGCTCTTCGAGCTCTAATGGCCCTATATATCAGATGCAGAAGTTCTATGTTGCTCAACCAATCTTTCACTGATGCAGAAAATAATACAACCAGTGGGGAAGAAAAGAGAATTTCTTTAAGTATATAATTGATCTGGACATTATTTTCCCATTATTAAGATGGAAACATCTTCTTGGAACCATGAAACAAACGGAAAGCCAAAATTTAAAAAAAAAAAATCTGTTCATAGAAATTGCAAAATTTCTCATTCATTTTGAAATGATAATTGTGTAGCATTGTCAAAAGCCCCTGAAAATGTTACTTACATTAGCATGCACACAGAAAAAATGAAACTTTTATTGGGAAGGCATAGTGTCTTGAGGGCAAAGTCACCCGAGATTCATGGAGCATTGCACACACATAACAAATGAAATAAGAAATATTCTTGCAATAAAATTTAGGAAAAAAGTCTTTGCTACTTTAGCAGCTAAAAGAACTATATCTCATACCTTTGGAACTTGCTGCCAGTTAGATGGACTGTTGTAGACTGGAGAACTATAAGAACTATGTATCTAGATATCTGTCATATGAAAGAGAAAAACCAGATGAGAAATCAGAGGAGAAAAATTTTATTTATTAATAATGAAGGTATTATGAAGCCATGAACAAGAAAAGCTTTTTAAAATCCTTTGCATTTTTTTCTGAATTTAACACCTTAGCCTCAGCCTTTCTATTATATATACATATATAAAGAGGTTTTTGCCTTAGAGCGCATGTGCTCACCAGAGAGAAAGAGAGACAGAGACAGTGAAAGGGAAAGTGAAAAAGCAACCCCCCAGGGGGAGATGAACATGCCGCAATCCCTTCTCCTCCATCCTCCTCCAAGGATCTTGGGCACACATGCACACATGCCTGGCATGAGTTTGAAAGTCACCAAATCCGGGACTCAAATTGCTGTCAGTCATGAGAGAGTCCAGCCACGTAACCGCTACACCATTTGCTGGCTTTTCTATTATAAAGAACCTGTAACTTTTACTACATTATTTATATTTCTTCTAAGTTCACTAAAATGCAGTTACCAGATGTTAACAGTTTTACCACACCAGAGGCAATATTTGAATGCAACTCTTCCTCATTTCTGAGTTCACGCTACACTACTGACATGTTCCCTCTCCATCTCCCTCTTCTGCTTTCGGTCCCTTCTTATACCACCTCCCACCATCCTGCCATTCTTCCTATCATACATGTGGCCCTCTCCACCTATAAAATGTGCTTACTATGTAATATTTTCTCAGGGAACTACTAAGGAATTGATGTGCTCACGTAATTCACTAATTAAAGTCCAGGGGTTTTGTTTTGTTTTGTCTTCATGAAAACTACTCTGTAATAGAACAAGTTACTGGAGAAATCTAGAGAAGGTGTCAAAACCTGTAGCAAAGTTACTTTTGGGCTCTAGCAGTGTGGAAAGAAGGCACCCAGGGAAAGGGCATTCCACTATGTGAAGTTGAAAGGTAGATTTCCCTGCGCGAAGGTACTTCTATCACCAGTTAAAAAGAAGAAGATCCATAATCAACAAGGTAGCAAAATATGTGGCTGATGACTCCCCAAACCCAAATAAGGTGGGATATTAACCTACAGAATTAACCATACATGTTGCAGTCTATCAAGACACTGGATATAAGCATATATAAAATATATATAAGTTCAACAATGAGAATTCTGTTAGTCAAAGTCTTTTTATTTTATCTAGTTGAGTATACTGTTTGAAAAACACATTAAGAGATTACAAAATACATATATGTGTGTGTGTGTGTGTGTGTGTGTGTGTGTGTGTTTATATATGGAAAATGCTTCATAAATTATAACACTGTTTAATTACATGCCTGGACCATAATTTTTCCTACTTATAACTATTTTTCCAGATTTATTAAAGAAGACAGTGACACCACAATTATTAAGAAGTGTATGCAGGAGCCAGCTGGCGGTGTGGTGATTAAAGTGCTGGACTCCCACATGGCTGACCACGGTTTGAGTCCCAGGCTTGGCAACTTGAAAATTATGTCAGGTACAAATGCATGCGTGCCCTAAATCTTGAGAGGAGAATGGGGAAAAGAGATTGTGGCAAGGCTGTCTGCCTGGGGGTGATTTCTCACTTTCTTTCTCTCTGGCTAGTGCACATACTCTATTGCTAGAACCTATAAGGTTATGCATAGCTTTTAGGCAACATATAGTGGATAAATAATAGTATAACTTGATGTTCTTAGGTTATAAGGCTAACATGATTTTTTCAGGAAATGTCCTAACTTTTTAATATATTTTATTGAAATAGAATATACATGTACAATCACACACAAACTATGAGTCAGAGTTTAACAGAATGTATGCGAAGTGTACCCATCTGCAATCAACAAAAACTCATTACTGTTATTCCAAAATGTTCCTTGCCTTTCTTAGTAATTATCCCTCTTTTCCAAAAAGTGACAGTTATACTCACTTTTAATAGTAAACCTTGTTTCTCATATTTTAAACTTACAGAATCACTTAAGAGTTATGTTTTAACACAAAATAATTTTATGGCTAGCTTCTTTTGCTAATATTAAGCCTATGAAATTCACTCATATAATATTGCTACGTAGTATTTCATTGATTAAAATACACATGCTCTATTCTACAAATAGTAACTGTCAGATTGTTCCCATTTTATGGCAACTGTTGTTATGAATATTATTATAGATATCTTCTTATGCTCATTCAAATGAGTATATAGTAAACCCACAATTGATATTTTTCAGTTACAGGAAACATTTGTGTTCAGCTTGATAAGATACTATCAATTTTTTTTTTCAAGGTGGTTGTAACAATTTCCCCTTTTACCAAAAATGTTTGCAAATTGGTTGTTTCACATCCTTGCCTATTACTGTCAGCCTGTATTTATTTATTTATTTCCTCATTGGTGCTTTTAATTTGATACCTTGAACATTTCCCTATGTCACTAGAGAACTTCCTGGAAACAATAAGCACTATCAATGCATTTGCTGTTATTAATATGTAACAGTCTTATAAAAATATATATTTATTATATATATATATAAATACATATATTTAATATTTAGTGTGTAAAAATTATTGCCCTTAAATTTGCTAAAACCTGAAAACAGTCTTTCCTTACTTAATAATTGTTTATTTCATTTCAGGTTGTGGGGGATAAAGTTAAAGCAGTTAAAATTTGTTTATGAGTCTAGATTTGGGATATTCTAAAAGGAGGTATTTTCAGGAGAAATAGACAAGACTGGCTTTCATTAGTTTAGAGTCAACTGAAATAGAATATTAACAATCCACAAAAGAAGGTCAATGATGAGAAAAGGTAGACATACAGTCGGGAAAGACCTCGAGGTAAGTATTTCCTCTCGTTCTGTAATATTTTTGTACTTTTTTTTTTACAGATCTGAAGCCTTGATACAAGCCTTATTTTGAGCCAATTATATTTTCTAGACTTCATTTTTTTTTTTTTTTGAGAGGTTTTTTCTATAGGGCACAAGCACTCTCCAGAAAGACAGAGAGAGACAGAGAGACAGAAAGTGAGAAATCAGCCCCCAGGGGGGATGGCCACGCCGCAATCCTTTCTCCTCCATTCTCCTCTCAGGATCTTGGGCACGCACGCACACATGCCCAGAGTGAGTTTAAGCCACTAGGAACAGGACTTGAACTGCAGTCGACTACATGGGTGTCCAGTGACATAGCCATTACATCAATTGCTGGTCCCAAGACTAATTATTACTTCTCTGAGAGAGATACAGAGTGAGAAAAGTATTCTGAACAGGGTCTCAGACACACCTTCTGAGGTCCTGTTTGGCCTTCCCAGCCAGCCAGGATCAAGATCTTGCAACAGCTCACCCAGCACATCCAGGTCAATCCAGAACCAACTTAGATCTTCCATATGGATCCAACCTCACAAAGCAGTGCACTGCCACTGCCCCACAGAGGTTGGGCAAATCTTGTTTTGTTTTAAGTCATTCTTCTTAACTTCTACAAGAAGTACTTGACATTAAAGTCATCTTAATAATTACAAAGAGAAATAACTATTTCTTGTGCAGACATGGAGCACTGAACAAAAGTCAACGATGTTATCTGGTAAACATGCTTTGTATTTTTTGTTGTTATTGTTGTTGTTCTCTTTTGTTTTAAAATATACCAAATAGTAGGTGGACTCACCAGAGAGAGATAAAAAGGAAAAGAGAGAGAGAAGGAAAGTGAGAAATAATTCCCATACGGGGCATGGTCACCCTACATTCCTTTCTCCCCCATTTTTTCCTCCTTTTGGGTCTTTGAACAGGCACACACATGCACTTAGTATGTTTTCTAGGCTGCTTGGTCCAGGACTCCAGCTGCAGGCCAGATGTGACGGATCCAGCTGTCTTAACCACTATACCACCAGCTGTCACTATGGCCTTTTAGGCCATCAATTTATAGTATAATTGCCTTTTTTCAAAATTTTTCTCTACTTTTCTTCAAATAAAAATCCAGTCATTCCCAGCGTAGCCTAGAATAAGGATTACCACTTTTCTCCCGAAGGAAGGATCAAGCTCAGGGAGAATCAGCTCAGCAGGGGATGTTGAATGCTCTCTGTGAACCCTCTTAACAGTCTGCTAGAAGAAATGAAAGCCACATCTCAAAGAGCTTCCTGAGAGACTCTGATGGGTCCCATGTCCCACCAGCTACATTTGCCAGGAAACTGCTTTTCTTCATTCCTCCTTTCCCTTGCCTTGAATGCTAAAAATAAACCCTCAAATCCAACTAGCTCCATACCCCACACTGCCATCCTATCCAACCTATGTGACAGTGAAGTCTGGCCTGTTGCTACCTCTAGACAAGGAGTCCTTTCCTTCCTACACCTCACCAGTAATTGGAAACTCCTGCAAACTTTGGGAAGGATTTTCACCATGTGGAGACCTCCATTGTCACTTTTGGCCATTTATCACCACCATTCTGGAGGAAAGATATTTCTACCTATCTTCAAATAGCAAGGAAAAAGGGCAACCTCATTTAGATGTGAGCTCCAAGACATATCACTCAGTGTTTAGGTGTTCGCTACCAAGGGGCTCAAAAAAAAAAAAAAAGAAAGAAAGAAAAGAAAAAAAAGTCTATGCAATTCCATTATAGTCTATCAATCATGCTATAATATGGCTATTTCTTCCTGATGCTGAGCCTGGCGAGACCACTTTTCTGCTAGCTATAGCTGTTCTGCACCCATGAGCATCACTCAGAGAGGAGGCATCACCTCTTGTGTTCCTCCCCAAGCCCTGTATATTTCTTCCCTTCACTTCATCACAGAAGAGCAGATATCCTATTGCATCTTCTCTCATTATTATTAATAATGTTAAAATTAAAATGATACATTCTTGTCATCAAAAAAAAAGGAATTTAATGCACCAAAGCTATAATCCACCCTGCCCATACTCCAGGGTCAAAATATCAGTTCCCCAAGATGAACAGTATAAAAACATTTCTTAAGCATTGTTTAAGCCATTGGTATCATTTACTTTCTTGAAGACAACAGACTCTTCACATTCTTTTGCAACTTGCTCTTTATTTTTTAAGTAATTTCTTGTTGACATTTAATTGTTGTACACCTTTATGGGGTTCAATATGTTTTTTCAAGGCATGCATGCAGAGTGTGATAATCAAATCAAGGTTATTACCATATTCATAATTTTGAATAAGGATCACCAAATTATGATGTGTGCCTTCTATTTTTGCTCTACTAATTTTTCTTTTCTTTTTCCTTTTTCTTTTTTTTTTCTTTTTAGATTTGCTATAGGGCACATGCACTTGCTGGATGGAGAGGGAAAGAGAGAGGGGAAGAGAGAGAAAAATGCATATCCATCATTCTTGTATTAGTACAATTGTCATATCACTTATAAAACCTTTCTGAAAACATTCCCTAGCAAAGATAGCCATTCTCTCTGTCTCTATTTTGTTTTCAATACTGTGGAACAAAGAGAAACAAGCATTTCTCTTGCTAGACATTTACGAACATGACAGACTCATGGAAAAATATCTTACCAATAATTGTTCACATCTAGCAAAATGTTTTTAAGGATCATCTATGTTGTAGTGTACATTTGCCATTTATTTTATTTTTTTCCCACAAGGCATATGCACTTGCCTGAGAGAGATAGAGAGAGGCAATGAGGGAAAGTGAGAAATCACCCCCCTGGGGGGGAGATGGCCATGCCACAATCCCTTCCCCTCCAGTCTCTCCTCGGGGCTTTGGGCACACATTCACATGAGGCCATTATTTTCAAGCTGCTGGGTCTGGGAATTGAACTGTGGTTGACCATGTGTGTGTGTGTGTGGGGGGTGGGGGGGGTCCAGCGTCTTAACCACCATGATATCTGCTGGCCCCTGCAATTTATTTCTATGGTAAATAATATGACATCTAAGAAGAATAGACCACGTTTTGTTTACTCGTTCATCACTTATGGGCATTTGCATCATGATGGCTATTATGACTACTACTGCTGTATTAACACAAATGTATTTGTGTAGAAATATATTTTCATTTTCTTGGATAGATTCCTAGAGGTTAAATTACTTAGCTGAGTGACCATTTTATGTCTCACTTTTTATGAAAAAACAGAATGAATGGGAGAGCACAAAAGAGTTTTAAAGCAGTGAAACAGTTTTGTGTGCTAGTTATGGGAGAGAGAGGATATCATACATGTATCAAAGCCCATAGAATATACAATGCCATGAATGAACCCTAATGTAAATGAGGTCTTTGGTTGGCAATGCTGGGCCATTATAGGCTTATAACTCCATAGTTATAACTGTAGGTGGGAATATTGATAATAGGAAAAGTTATGCCTATGTGAAGGTGGTAGGTATATGAGAAATCATTCCACCTCTTAACTGCGCTGTGAACCTAAAACTGTCTGAAAAACAGTTTATAGGGGGGAAAAAAGAATAGGTGCAGAAGGATGCTTTAGCCAGAGTTGCCTGAAAACAGAGAGGTCAGAGTGTTTAATCCTTGAATTTACTACCAAAAAGTACCTTGAAGTGTGTAACCACATATATCCACATCTGGTGATAACTTAGACTCTACTGAGTTATTTGCTTTTATTTGGTCACAAACACAGATAAGGAAAAGAACTACTACATATTTGGCCTTCTCAGAAATCCCAGGATAGAGAGTGCATTATTTCTACTCTCTGTTTTACACAGCTGTTTATATTTACTGGAGTTAAAGTGGGCCTATTTTTTCTATGCTAGATTTTTTTAAAATTTATTATCATCATAATCTTGTTTACATTACATTGAATTGCATATAACTTTACAGTGTTTTACATTGCTTTTTCAAAAGGGATTGCTGTGCATGTCAGTCAATACAGAGATATTAAACTCCCCACTTCATCATTCAATATCTTTTCATTGTTTTTCTGATTATTATTATTATTCCAATTATTTTCTTAAACAGTCAATCACTATTTCTCATTTTTCTTGTAAAAAGACTTTACCCATCATGAAATACTTCTCATATCAAACCAGTTGATAATACTATACACGTCATCATCAACAGGTAAAAAGCCATATCTGTGTCCCACTAATGTCATGCCTATTTGTTCTCTTGCTATCTTTCTCTATATATAATTCTAATTCACTCCCAGAAATTTGTGGCCAGCCATAAAACATATCCCAATATGTACAAACATTTCAGGTGCCTTTTTCATTCCCTGTTTCATAAGTGAACTCTTTCCTAGAACATCCTCTTTTTCCTGTCTGGACTGGCTATTTTCTGAGACTACTAACCACCAGCCTTCTGGGCCTTGTTTACTGTCATCCTGACAATCACACTTGCCTCTCAGGCACACAGGCACTTCAGTTTCCATATCACACACCATTTATAGCATTCATTGCATCACTCTGCTCTCACTTACAAACAGGTTGTCAGCAGCTTGTATTTTTAATCGCCTGAGTCTGACAGTATGATCAGTGCATAAAAGATACCCAAAGAATGTTTGAAGAATTGAAAGGACATACTCTGCAACTTAAAAACTGTAATAAAACTGACATGAATAAACTTGCAGTCACTTAAATTGGCCACAATTCATACAGTGCTATTTAGGACAGAATCCATTTCTCTATGGTTCCATCAGCCTCATCAAGTTGAAGTAGCTTTGCCTAAAATGTATTAATACTTTCTGCCATAATAAAAATAATCGAAGTAACTTTGGTTCCTAACCTGTCTCCATTTTGTAACACATCACAGTGACTTTTATTAAGATAGGAGTTAAATTTAGGAAGGAGGTTATGGAGGTGATGCTGTTAATACATCTTCCTCCTTGTCCTTGGTAATGAAGTGATGCTGAAGGAAATCATGTAATTATGATAGAAGGTAACACATACTACATGGCTTGCAAGTGTTAGGACAAGTGTGACAATAAACATTACATTAGTTCATTCTTATGAGATTTGCACAGTTTTGGGGTTATGGACAATGTCTACTTAAGCAATCTCAAGCCTCCAGTCTATAAATGAAATGTGCAAAATAACTTTAGCCTTTGCAATATAATTCCTACTAGGCAAGACTCATTTCCCTCATCTTTTTAATAATGTACCAGTGAAACAGAATCTGGTCCATTTGGTACAATATCAAGACTATATTTAATATTTAACCTTAATATCCTAATTCTTTAACTAAAGTGGTGATAAAAATCACTATTTAATGAAAGCATGTCTTATAAGTATTGTACACTATAATTCTTTAATTTTTCTTAATTTTACTTATGTTACAATGTCAAATTAAATTGTGATTAGAAAATAAAATGCATCTGACCATTACTTCCTTTATAATTAATTAAATTATGATTTAATGTCCCATTTGTGGTAATAATTATTTTATGTTGGGTCTATTAAATTTTGGGACTGCGAATATTCTTCCAAGTCTTTGTAACAAATTGTATTACTCTCCTTTGTCAAGTGTTGGTGAATTTTAAAACTGCAAGGATTAAAGATCCACTATAGCTTTTCCTCAGCTCCCCCCATCTCCCCAGCACCACTGCGGCTGTACCACACTCACTGCGAGCTCCTTGCCCCTGCTCAGCAAGTGCTGTGTCTCCCTCCAGCAGCCCTCATGATTACCTACCAGGCCCTCATCAGCCACAATGAGATGTTCTCCAACATTTAGAAGATCCTGGAGATCACGGTGGGGCCGTGCCTGGAGGTGAAGGGGAAGACGGTCGGTAGGACAGAGGGTAACATTAATGACTCGCTCATTGGTGGAAATGCCTCAGCTGGAGGCGCTAAGGGTGAAGATACGAAAGCACAGTAGTCACTGGTGTTGACACTGTCATGGACCATCACTTGCAGGAAACCAGCTTCACAAAAGAAGCCTACACGAAGTCCATCAAATATTACATGAAATCAGTCAAAGGCAAACTTGAAGAACAGAGACCAAAAAGAGTAAAACCAGTTATGACAGGGACTGCAGAACAAATCAAGCCTATTCTTGCTAATTTTAAAAACTACCCATTCCTTACTGGTGAAAACATGAATTCAGATGGCATGGTTGCTCTACTGGACTACCATGAGGATGGTGTGACCCCATATGTGATTTTCTTGAAGGATGGTTTAGAAATGGATGTTAACAAATTTGACAATTACTTTGGATGTATCACCTGTCATCATAACTGACTGCTGCTTGTCATCCACAAAGCACCAGGACTAAAGACAAATGGGACTGACGTCATCTTGAGCTCTTCATTTATTTTGACTGTGATTTATTTGGAATGAAGGCATTGTTTTTAAGGGGAAAGAAAAAAAACATGTCATGTAGGTTGTCTAAAAATAAAATGCATTTAAACTCATAAAACAAAACAAACAAAAAAGTCCACTATAATGGGACCAGCAGGTGTAGTGGTGGTTAAGGTGCTGGACTCCTCCCACATGGCCGATGGTGGTTTGAGTTCCAGACCTGGTAGCTTGCTTTCTAACTCCCTCCCCCAACCCCATCTCTTTGGTCAAATCAAATTTTAAAATAATAATAATAATTAATAAAATAAATAATTCTTAAAAAGAGTCCACTACAGTATTAAAACTGGCAAATTGATGGTTTATGTATACATATAAAAACTGAAGGTTTATGTATAAAGCCTACGCATCTATGTTTATTTAGATTGCTCACTTAGTAACAAGGCTTATAATAATGAAATATAGAAATAGAGTCTGGTTCTGTAGCACAGGAATAATGAACTACTTGAAAGAACCTGGATCCTACATAGTGACCACAGTTCAAATCCCCAGCCCAGTTGGCCTGAAACACTCTAAGCAGTAGGTGGAGGACTGAAAGAAGGGTAACCCACTATGACCAGGCTCTGCAGAGGATACTCCTCCCTCTCTCTTGTTTTTCTCTCTCACTCTCCCATGCAGACACACAAGAGCTATCAGGAATAGACCATTTTTAAGTATATCAATAATAAGTAAAGCCTAGCAAAAATACAGATGTGAATATAGATATAGAAATTGACTTAAACATAGTGGTTAGAGGGAAACAGAAATAAAATAGATATAACACTTGAATTATCTGGAAGAATCCAAGACATTATGAAAATCTTAGAAAAAGTTCTAGAATGACCAGAGTTTGAGCTAACATGAATAAATTGCAGGCTAACACAACATGAAGTCTCAAGCAGCATTTACTGGGGATTATTCCTGGAGAGGCATGAAGCACTTGGTGCCCATACTATTTTAGAATAGTTCACAAGGATCTAGCAGAGCCAAACATTAGTCTCTAGATTTTGGTCAGTACATATATAGTAGGAAGGAAATTGTCAAGGACCACCTTAGAACACTTCTTATATAATATCTTCACTACAAGAATGGCATGTTATTTCTTTGAGGCACATGAATTTTTCTTATCTCATAATTTCAGGAAGAAGTGGGACATAAATCATTTTTTCTCTTTGGTCCCTTTAAATAGTTAGAATCTCTGGGAAGCAGGTGCTAAGATGGAATAGAAAGTCAAATGCTTTATTGGAAAGTAGCATCTGTAAAGGTTGAGAAAAAAGCAGGATTGAGGGAACCAGCAGTTAGCGTAATGGCTATGTCGCTGGACTCCCATGTGGTCGACCGCGGTTCGCGTCTCGGACCCGGTGGCTTACAACTCACGCCGGGCACGTGTGCGTGCGTGCCCAAGATCCCGAGAGGAGAATGGAGGAGAAGGGATTGCGGCGTGACCATCCCCCCTGGGGGGTGATTTCTCGCTTTCTGTCTCTATGTCTCTCTCTGTCTGTCTGGCGAGCGCACGCGCCCTATAGCAAAAAAAAAAAAAAAAAAAAAAAAAGCAGGATTGAGCTGAGGCTGCCATTAGACTATAATTTCAACCTGATGAAATTTCAACTCTGCCAGCCCAGAGGGGAGCTCCAGAGCAAACACTGTTCATTAGCAGAATCCCACCTTGCATAGTCATTGGCTTTAAGTCATCCTTAGAAGACTATAATGTCAATTCCAAAGCTTAGGAAGATATTCAAAGATCTCACAGACAGAGATATTTGTTCATCAGCAGTTCTTAAAAGTAGGCAGCAAATACATTCTTGAAAGGGGATCTGAGCATCACAGTTCTATGTCTACTGTGCCCTTCGAAAGATCTTGATGAGGGTATCATTCTAGTTCAGGACTCAAAGACCTGTGGTTTGATTCCATGATGGGGCAGGACTCATTTCTCTCCATATCACTTTGCTCAAAAGAGACTTTAAGGAGGTTCCCCCTACACATCCACATGCTCTGTAATGCTTCTTGACAGCTCCTTTCTGTACCATTGGACACTTCTTATTACAAAATGAAAAAAATAATTGTATCCATGCTCCCTCCTGTGTCACCCAACTGAACATGACTCTCCTGCCCTTTGAGGCTGAAGTTCCATTCACATCCAATCATTATGCCACCAATTTCAAGATATCTGTAGAAAGGCAGACAGTTGAGCCCTCTCAAATAAACTTCACAAATGCCTGAGACCACTGTACTAGCCTCAAGACTTTGTTGGGATTGATCTGGGATTCAGGCTGGGAGCAAAGAGCTATCAGTGTTTTACATGAGCTCAAGTGCCAATTTCAGAAGATCGGTGAAGGCTGGTTTTCCCATGCAAAATTTGAATTAGGAACAAAAAGCACAAAGCATGAGGGGATAAGACAGAGAATGAACTAGTCTGAAGGAAAGGAAAAGCTAGAAAGATTTTGACTGGGACTTGGAAGAACAAATGTTTATCTGGTAATCAGACCTCTCTGCTCATTTTGTGTCTTAGAGAATTCTCAGAAAGTCTCTTCTAATAGTAGAAAGAAACCGTAATTAAGCTTCTCTTGTAATAATCAGCCATAATTCCTGAGGATGCTGCCTTGACCTCTCCTGACTAGATCACCACAGACCACCATCTTTCCACAGAGCCAAGGAACTATGGGTCCTGTACTGGGGCACACAAGGGTTTAACTAGAAACTTCCCTCTTTCTAACACAGCGTATCACCTTGAAATAAAATTCTTTGTCTACATTTTACATGGGAAACTTCCAGCAAACACATTTATTTAAGAATGACTACTGTATATAATAAATGTCTAAGCTAAGACTATTTACATGAACTAGATCTTCTAATTAATTGAATAAACATGGAGGTCATGACATTTGGGAATTTTACCACAGCTTGTTTTCCAGTTTGAATGTTGGTGGTCTTAGGAGGAAATAAAAATAAGCTGAGTATTTTCATCTCTCTGATCCCTTATCTGTGTTCATAATAGCACTTTCCAACTAATAATTGCATGAGGTGATTTTATTAAGGCAAATGAGGATAATCTACACTTTGAAGCTACTCTACAGTAGCCTTTTACTTTTTAACCACAATATGGTGTTAAATAGCATGGTCAAAATGAATTTTCAGAGATTTAATGTTCTTAACACATGAGACATTGAGGATAAATCCAGTGACTCCTCCAGGAATTTCTCACTCTAGACTGATAAGCCTTTCTCTCTGCAATCAGTTTCTACAAGTAAAAGTAATGGTGGGTCAGGTTTACTTTTTTTTTTAATTTTTATTTTTATTATCATATTCTTCTTTATATTACATTGAATTACATATAACTTTACAGTGTATTACATTGCTTTTTCAAAAGGGAATGCCATGCATGTCAGTCAGTACAGAGACATTAATCTCCCCGCTTCAACATTCAATATCTTTTCTATGTTTTCCCCAATCATTATTATTATTATTCTAATTATTTTTTTAAAAACAGTCAATCGCTATTTCTCATTTTGCTTGTACAAATACTTTGCCCATCATGAAATACTTCTCAGATGAATCCAGTTGAGAATACTAGGTTTACTTTTATGAAGAATTATTTTCTCAAATTAAAGATTTTTACATAATAATACCATTTCCTTTAAAAGAGGGACCAGCTTCGAGAATTATTTCATTTCATTAGTTTTTAAAAAAAAAAATGGGTAAGAAAGGATTTAACAGAAAGAGCTATGTTCAGACTGACAGAACTAGATAATTTGTTGGGATATACTTAAGTGAATTTTTCCACCATGAAACTAAAAAATTTCACCCCTTACTTAGGACTCCCTAAGGGATAAGCATTACAGTTTGCTGAAATAGGCAGCAATGTGCAGGGTATTCATGCAGGGAAAACTCATTTAATGTGCTGTAAAGATGTATGGTAATTAAATGTAAAAAAAATAATAAAGGGAAATATATATTTGAAAATGGAAAAAAATCTATATGTGATTCCAACTTTCTAACACTGTCTTTGTAATAAAAGTGTAATAAAAGTTGATAAAAGAAAGTAAATTCAAAATGCAGATGGACATTTTCAATTTGACTAACTAAATCAATCCTTCACACAATTAGTCATTTATAGGATGTTTGGTCTGGAGAAAAGACATGAACATTTATTAAGTTCTAGGGTCTAAGGCTGATGTTTTATACCAAGCCCAAGATTTATCGCCTCTAGAGTTCTATGAGGTAATTTTTATTATCTCCAGAGTATGAAGAGAAATCCGAGGATTCCAAGGACTAAGCAACACTACTGCAAAAAGGCAAAGCAAGGTATAAACCAGGTCTATCTGGTCCCCCGCCTATTCTAGCTAATATTACTCTTGCTAAGCAGAGTTAGACCTGAGAGATTTTCAGCAATAAAAAGTTGTCTTTATGAAGTCCTCTTTTTCTTAGTAGTCATCACCACAACACTTTACTTGATTCTCAATGAAAATTTGGTAGAGGGACCAGCAGTTGGCGTAATGGCTATGTCGCTGGACTCCCATGTAGTCGACCGCAGTTCGAGTCCCGGACCTGGTGGCTTAAGCTCATGCCGGGCGCGTGTACGTGCGTGCCCAAGATCCCAAGAGGAGAATGGAGAAGGGATTGTGGCGTGGCCATCCCCCCTGGGGTGGGGGGTGATTTCTCGCTTTCTGTCTCTCTGTCTCTCTCTGTCTGGCAAGTGCACGCGCCCTATAGCAAAAACCTCTCAAAAAAAAAAAAAAAAAAGAAAAGAAAATTTGGTAAAGAGATTTGAAGTTCTTTTGATGCTGTTTGTTAATAGTGCTTTTTCCCAGTAAGATATTTAGCTTACATTTATAACCCCTTGAAACATGAAGTCACTATGTCGACAAGTTCAGACCATAATTTCAGAGAGAAGGCATCTTGATAGACATCGATTTGTAGATAACCTTCAAAACACTTTAATGCCGGGTTAACTACTTTGCCTACTGATAGCATGTGCTGTCTTCCCAACATCTACCTTCATCGATATTATTACTGAAGAAGGAAATAAGAATGTCTCTGAAATAATTACCCATGCTATCATTTCCATGAATTGAGAAAAGTATTTTCTAAAATATAACACACACATATATAATAGACTATAAAATACAAAGAATTCACACATTTTATTCTACTCTTTGATTGCAGAAGATAGTATAGTGGGTTTTAAATCTTCCTTTCTTCAGTCCTTGTTTTGGAGTCTTAGTTAAATATAGCTATAATCTGAGAAATTATAGAAATATGCATATAGCCTATCATGTAAGAGCCCAAAATAGAATAAAAAATGCATAACACAGATTAGTTCGTATTTCTAGGAGCATAGATCTCTGATGATTTGGAGTTAATTATGATTTACAGTCTTTACCATTTTATAATTTCCTTTCATTTTCCAATGCCACCTAGGATAATAAACATACATTTCTAAATCTGGGATGTCATTAAAATAATAATTAAGAAAAAAAATTCTAGAGGCCTACCCTTTAATTTTGAAAGCTTTTACTGCTCTCATGTGAACTATGGTGCTAAAAAAAAAAAAATGGAGCTTAAATTTGATGTAAACTAGAGCTGTACTTTTCTTGAATATTCAGGTCAAGATATTGTACATTTCAGGAAGAATCTCTATATTTAACTAAGGGGTGGGATAGACTGGGAAAAGGGAAAGGGAAACATTTAGGAATGATGAAAACTCTAAATCTTTGTCAATGGTTACCAGAATCTATGTATTTATCAAACTCACTGAGCTATACAGTGGGTACATTTTATTGCATGTAAATTAGGTAATAACAAAACTCCCTAAACATATACACAAGCAATACTAAAAAATTACTGAGGAAAGTTACAGTTTTTAAAATATTAATTTATATTTACTTTATTCCAATTAGCATGGTATTTTGAAAGTGGAATACTGGTGTTTTTGTTGATATAACATTGCTACTTTAATATATTTTTAAGTTTTTTTTTTTTTTCTTTAGAGAGAGAATGAGACCAGTACCCTCAATGGGTTTTGTGTCATGATGCCACTCAGCCCTTCAGCCAACCAGAATCACAGTAACGTGCATACACCTGGCATGTCTAAGTTGACCTGCAGGACAAACACCAATCTTCCACATGGTTTCCAGTACTGCAGAATATTGCCCTACCAGTGAGCCATAAGAGCTGGGATGCTGCTTAAATATGTTTAAATATTTTATTTGTTTCTTCCTTGGGATATACAAAAATAATTATTACTATAGTCTAGATTTTTGTATCCATGAGAATAGAACCAGTTCCCTGAAAATACCAATGGACATAATGACTATACTAGTATTAATATTTGTAATCAAGGGCCTATCCGGTGGCATGGTGGTTAAAGCACCAGACTCCCACATGGCTGACCATCGTTCAAATCCTGGACCTGGAGGCTTGCTTTTTCCCTTTCCCTTTCTCTATCTCTGGTCAAATTAAATAATAATAAGTAAAATTAAATAGTTCTTTAAAAAATAATATAAAAATTATAATAAAACAAATTTAAATTAATTACTGGTTAAAATAGTTCCACTTCTTTCTTATGTGTGTGTGTGTGTGTGTGTGTGTGTGTGTGTGTTCTTTTAAATTTTGTATAGGGCACTTATGCTCACCAGAGAGAAAGAAGAGAGAGCAAAAGTGGTAAAATAACCCCCAAGAGGGATGGCCATATCACAATCCCTTCTTCTCCATTTTTCATCCTTTTGGTATTTTGGACATGCACAACACACACATACACACACGCACACACACACCATATTTTTTAAGCCAGTGGATCCAGGACTCAAACTGTGTAGTCGACTATGTGGGATTACACAGCCTTAACCATCACACCACTAGCTGTCCCACTTCCACAGTTTTGTACTACCATTTTTTTCTTAATATCATGCATTACTAATGTGGCTGAGTACTTTTTCTTGGGTTTAATATCAAAGTAAAATTTCCTTACAATCTGGACTCTCGCTCATATATAAAGTCAAAATATGCTAACAGGACCAGCCCTGTGGCTCAGTGGTTGAGAAAGTCAGATCCCACATGGTTGACTGTGGTTCAAATCCCCGTGCTGGTGACTTGAAAACCATGCTAACGAATGTGAGTGCATGCACAGAATCCTGAAGGGGTGGAGAAATGGAGAAGGATTGTGGCATGCCCTGTTTGGGGGTGCTTTTGTCCTCTTTCTCTTTTTCTTTAACTAGTGATTAAAGAAAAATTGCAATGAAAACATGCACGGAAATTAGCTTTAAATCCATAAGATATATTAAGAATATTAATGCAACTGATGATGTTTTTATGTCAAAATCATTGCTATTGTGTGTCATAAAAGAAATATACAAGATAGATTTATAGTTCATTTCTTTTATACTTTTTTCCAATAATTCTAATATAAAAAAGCCTGTGGTCATAATGGCATTAGGCAAAATAGTATTAAATTGTTTTAAGGCTTAGTTTGCAAGTCTCTTACAACCAGCCATCACACTTAGTAAGAACCTTGTCAAAACTATCTCTGATATAATTTTAATAGTGTTCATTTAATAATTCTGTAAATAGTTTTGGTTCACTTGAAGGTTTATTCCCTGGTGCCATTATTGAATTCTGTCTTCACCAGTTACACAATCCAATTATTACTGGAATCAAGGTCAAAACAATCTATACTATTTTATTGGTATCGTTACAGCTAATGAACGGTTGAAGTTGACAGGAACAGAGAACAGGAGCTGAGTCAACATATGCTTACGTGGCACATGTGAAGACAAAAGCTACAGTATACGCTTCTACTAGCCTCGGAAGGTCGAACCTCTCATAATTTTTCTCTATTTAAACTTCTAAAACTTACTGTGCAGTAATATCTTTCTGTCTCTTCTTGAAACAAATACCATTGTAAGCACGGATATATGAGTGCCAAAATTGTATGTCAATCATAACTGGAACATCATTTTTTTTCAAAATATAAACACCAGAATTTTCAGATTCACCCATGCTACTGTGTAGGTCAATAGTTCTTCCTCTGCCCACATTTTGTAAACTACTTTAATAAGTTACAAATGACATGCCCAAATGTATTTATTTCAAGTGTACATTTTTGTGAGCTGTATAGTACCTGTATGGCCTGAAACAATCGCCACCATCAAAATAGTAAACATAGGGGACCAGCAGTTAGCATAATGGCTATGTCGCTGGATTCCCATGTAGTTGACCGCGGTTTGTGTCCCGGACCCGGTGGTTTAAAACTCACGCCGGGCGCGTGTGCATGCGTGCTCAAGATCCCAAGAGGAGAATGGAGGAGAAGGGATTGTGGCGTGGCCATCCCCCCTGGGTGGTGATTTCTCGCTTTCTGTCTCTCTGTCTCTCTCTGTCTGACGAGGGCACACGCCCTATAGCAAAAACCTCTCCAAAAAATAAAAATAAAAATAAATAGTAAACACAGTCATCACTCCAAAAGGTTTTCTCATGCGCCAATATATATAAAAGAGGATCCACTCATAAATGGCATTAGCCATAGAAGTTAGGAATCCTTTTATACTTATCATAGAAGAATAAAACTTCAAACATTTTTAAATGGAGATCTTGCTCTCCATTCCTTAATAACAAGTATTCTAGCTTTTTAAAATAAATAGAAGAAGAGTCCCCTTTTCCACTGGTGTAAAATATTTTATTTTTCAGTTTTTGTTGCTGTTTGGTTGTTTTCAGAAATGGAGCTAAACTAGTGATGGCAAAGTCTGACTAGTGGTTTCTAACTTTAGAGAACTTCACAACCACATAGAAGTTTTAAGAAAACCCGGGTTGCTAACATCTACCCCTCAGTGTTACTGATTGAGTAGGTCTGGTATGAGTCAAGAATTTTCGCTTTCTGGGGGATCCAGCCATGGCAGAGTGGTTAACACGGCTGGACCCCACATGGCCAGCTATGCAGATTAAGAGCCAGACCTGGTTGCTTGGGGAACATATCAGGTGCATGTGCATGTGTGCCCAGAATTCCAACAGGCGGAAGTGAAGGAAGAGAAAGAACTGTAGTGCAACTATGCCCCGTGCTTTCTCATTTCTCTCTTTCTCCAGCAAGTGCATGCGTCCTGTGGCAAAATTATTTAGAGGGAGGGAGTGGGAGAGGGAGGGGGAGGGGAGAGGGAGAGGGAGAGGGAGAGGGAGAGGGAGAGGGAGAGGGAGAGGGAGAGAGAGAGAGAGAGAGAGAGAGAGAGAGGAGAGAGAGAGAGAGGAGAGAGAGAGAGGAAAGAGACAGAGAAAGAGAGAGAACACAGGCCTGGATTATTGGTGGAGATATGGATATCTAGTCTGAACCCACTTTCACCTGGCCACATGATTTGGGCTAATCTCCTTCACCTTTCTGCACCTCCATGGGCTAAGTGTCTTCAAGCATAAAATGAGAGGAAAAAAGCTTAATGACCTTTAAAATACTGAAGCTGTCACAACTTACAACTCCATTTTGTTTGTTTTTCTTCCACTCTGACAGTTTCTCTCTCTCAGTTCAGAATGTTCCATAGGAAATGCTATGAGAAGCCCAGTCTGAATCTGCAGTTACAGAACTCTTAGAGTGCAAAGTTGTTAAGTAGAAAGTTTGCTCGTAGCCATGCAATCTTAGATTTATCATCTCTCATTTTCACCTTTTGGCAAAAGCATTTCTTTTTGTTATTTGTATTTAACAGAAATTGTTGCCATTAAATTATTTCACAGCCCAGGTAATAAACCAATTTTGAGTGCTTTGATCAATGCTATAATCATCAATCATCTTTAAAATATAGTCATCAGGGGAACCAGCAGTTAGCGTAATGGCTATGTCGCTGGACTCCCACGTAGTCGACTGCGGTTCGCGTCTTGGACCCGGTGGCTTACAACTCACGCCGGGCGCGTGTGCGTGCGTGCCCAAGATCCCGAGAGGAGAATGGAGGAGAAGGGATTGCGGCGTGACCATCCCCCCTGGGGGGTGATTTCTTGCTCTCTGTCCCTATGTCTCTGTCTGTCTGTCTGGCGAGTGCACACGCCCTATAGCGAAAAACCTCTCAAAAAAAAAATATATATATATAGTCATCAGCACAAAAGACCAAAGTAAATGATCTAACAAGGAGGGTTCCTAAGCAAATGAGGACATTTTTACAAATAAAATCACTAGATATATATCATTTTACTACCTCTGCAAGTTGTCTTAGTCTACCGGAAGACCTATTTTCTCCCCTTCCTAAAAGAATAGACAGAGAAAAAGAAATAGCCTGTTAAGTTCTAGTTCTGCCTCTAGTGCCTTTCCTCTCCTGAACCGCTCACACTGAATGCAACCTATGCCAGTACTTTCATAGACTAGCACAGAGATGAAAATGTTTTGTTTTAAAGTAACCTTTTTGCTACTATCCTTCTACATATTGAGAGGATGGACCTGTTTCTAAAGATGCAATATCTACAGGCTTCTGTTCTTTGGGGGAAAAGAAGACATTTGCATTTGGAACATTTCTTATTCATTTATGACTGAGTAACCCCTGGAATACTTGAAAATACTTCACCTTTATCCCTTTGGAGAAAGGATAGAGAACAAGCTTTATTAAAAATGCTTTCTAAAAAATAAAAATTTCAAAATAAATGCTTTCTTTACATAAAGTATTATCCAATCCCCCCAAAGTGTTGTACATATGTATAAGCAATGAAAGGGGAAAATTACTGTAAGAAATCAATCCCTGGGGCCAGCAGATGGCATAGTGATTATGTCACTGGACCTGCACATGGTTGACCACAATTCAGCAGCTTGAAACTCATGCTGGGCACATACGCATGCAAGCTCAAGACACTGGGAGGAGAATGGAGGAGTAGGGATTGTGGCATGGCCATTCCCTCTGGGGGGGGGGGGGGGGATGTGATTTCTCACTTTCCCTCTGTCTCTGTTTCTCTTTCTCTGGAGAGCACACACACTCTAAGACAAAAACTTCTCAAAAGAAAGAGAGACAGAGAGAGAAAATAAATCAATACTGTCTCTAAGACATTTCTTGTAAATAAGATACTTAACACGTTTTGATTCTTACATGAGAATAATAAATATCAGGCTAAAATGAAAGGATAATATGAATTTAGAAGGTTTTGATTAGTTTTAGGATACAGAATATCATTCACTGTACTCTACTGGACTGGTATGAGAAGTATTTCATGTTAGGTAAATTCTTATAAGCCAAATGATGTATAGTGATTGAATGTTTTTAGAAAATGAGAAATAAAATAATAATGATAATCTGAAAGCAATTAAAACTTTTAATGATGATGTGGATAGTAATGTCTGTCTTGACTGATATGCATGGTAATCATGCTGGAAAAAGAAAATGTATACACTAAAAAGATATATGTGAATAAATGTAATATAAAAATTAACAATAAAAATTTAAAAAAGAATACCATTCGTTATAGATTGTATATCAAGATATATGATTTCCTGACTTTTCTTTTAGTGGTTTTATGGCATGAGTTATAAAAACAAGATGAAGTGTTTAATACTTTTAGCAGTGATTTGATTATCCTTTTAATTTCTTATTCATACACTTCTTTTACATATTCAATAAATACTTACCTAGTGCCTACTTATGTCTTCTCATCGAAAGCAAACTTTTTCTTTTCTTACTTTCTTAGTCCCTTAAAATTCTTACCTTGAGGTTATGTTTTAAATGTTCTAGTTGACCTCCACATGATAGTCTGTTATCAGTTAGATTTGAGTTATTCTACAAAAATATGTGCTGCATCTTTTACTTCTGTTAAGTTAGGCCCAACACTGCCTATATTACATAGACTGTAGGTAGCCTTTTAATCTGTTATTTCCTCTTCTTCCCCATGAAAACAAAGAGCCTATTTTTAGCTGTGCCAAAAGAATATATCTTCAAATACTATTTACATTTACATTTACAGAATATTATGTATACTACTAGGATATGACCTTAAAAATGAGGGGAAGCAGTAAAGGATTTTGCTAATTGCAAATTTTGTTAGTGGTAGTATAGTTTACATAATATTCCTAATACTAATATCCTGTCAATAATCAGCATAAACTCTAAATATACAGTCAATTCTCAGTATTCCCAATATTAATGTCTGTGAAGTTACTGTGAACACTGAATTAACAAACCTGAGTCATTGATCTCTTAGGACAAATATGTAAATACATGAGTGTGAGTGTGTGTGTGTGATATGTGTTGAATGTATATACATAGATATCTCATATATACCGAATCCTAAAATCAACTCATCTTGTTATATTGTATTTTTTAATTTAATGGAACAGAAAATCAAGTCAGAAGTGTTGACAGTGACTAGCCTTTTTACATATGTATGCCTTGTGGCTATTCATAGGTCTTCCTTAGAGAGTGGTTTTTTCAACTCATTATCACATTTTATAATAGGGTTGATCATCTTTTTCCAGGACAGCTTGACTGACCTATATATTCTGGTTATCAGTACCTTATCTGAGGCATAGTTTACAAAAATATTTTCCCATTTTGAGGGCTGTCTATTCACACTGATTATTTTGTCTTTTACCATGCAGAAACTTCTTAATTTGATGTAATCTCATTTGTCTATTTTTGGGATTACCGACTGTGCTTTGGGGGTCTTATTTAAGAAGTCTTTGCCTACCCCAATGTTTCCCAGGGTTTCCCCAGGGTTTTCCAGCAGCGGGTTTTTTTTTTTTTTTTTTGAGAGGTTTTTGCCATAGGGCACGTGCACTCGCCAGACAAACAGAGAGAGACAGAGAGACAGAAAGTGAGAAATCACCCCCCAGGGGGGATGGCCACACCGTAATCCTTTCTCCTCCCTTTTCCTCTCAGGATCTTGGGCACGCACGCACACGCGCCCGGCATGAGTTTAAGCCACCGGATTCGGGACGTGAACCGCGGTCGACTACGTGGGAGTCCAGTGACATAGCCATTACGCTAACTGCTGGTCCTGCAGCAGCAGTTTTATAGTCTGAGGTCTAAGGTTTAGATCTTTGATCCACTTTGAGTTGATTTTTGTCAATGGTGAGAGGTAGGGTTCAGATTTATCTTTCTGCAGGTGAATATACAGTGTTTCTAGCACCATTTGCCAAAAAGGTTTTCCTTTTCCCACTGGACTGACAGGTACCCTTTGTCAAAAATCATTTGACTGTATGTTTTGAGGTTTATTTCTCAGGTCTCTTTCTGTTCCATAGGTCCACTTGTCTGTTTTTGTGCCAATACCATGCTGTTTTGATTATTCCAGCTTTATAGTATATTTTCAGGTCAGGGATTGAGATGCCAGCCACTCCACTCTTCTTATAAAGGATTGCTTTAGCAGTACGAGGTGTTTCCTGATTCCAGACAAACTGTATAATTGTCTTTTCTAGATCTGTGAAAAATGTCTCTGGTACGCTGATTGGGATTGCATTAAATATGCACATTAATTTAGGTAGAATTGCCATTTTGATTATATTAATTCTCCCAGTCCAGGAACATGGGATGTCCTTCCACTTTTTTGTGTCATTTTCAATTTCTTTTTATAGCTTCTTATAGTTTTCCTTGTGGAGGTCTTTAACGTCTCTCATTATAAGAGGGTTGAAGATCAAAATCACAATGAGATACTACCTAAACCCAGTCAGAATGAATAAGATTAAAAAAAAAATTATAAGTGCTGTTGGGGGTGTGGTGAAATTCCTACACTGCTCATGGGAATGTAAATTGGTCCAGAACATTATGAGATTTCTAAAAATGGAGAACAATATTGAGATTTCTAATGGATCTGCAAATAGAACTACCATAGGATCCAGCAATTCCACTCGTTGGTATTTACCCAAAGGACAGAAGAATCCTTAGTTGGAAACTGCTTGCATATTGATGTTTATTGCAACATTATTCACAATTGCTAAAACATGGAACCAACTCAAATGCCCATGAACAGATGAATGAATTGAAAAAGTGTGGCACATATACTCTATGGAATACTACTCGGTAAAAAAAAAAAAAAAAAAAACAAGACATTGACTTTTGACAGAAAGTGGATGAATATGGATGATTTACTGCCGAGTGAAGCAAGCCTGGCTATGAAGAATAGACATTGTATGTCTCCACTTAATATATACCAAGTGTCCACAATTTATAGCCAAAACTGAAAGACTAGAGGATATGGAAACATAGAAAATGGTTATAAATACCAGATACAGTATAGCAAGAGGGTGGGTGAAGGAGGAGGGTCTGAGGAAGGACATTAAGGAGAAAAATAGAGAGGCAAGGCATTTATGGGACAAAGAAATTGGCTATTATCTGTTAAAGATAACATGTATAGTATTCTAAACAGGACTGGGGAGAAATGTATATATCTTGGAATATTCACTTTGCAAGCTAAGTGACATATGTGATTGAATGTATAAAAGAAATTGAAATAAAAATATATTTAAAAATAAAAAGAAAGAGGGTGACTTGCCTTCATAAGAGTAAATTTTTAAAAAGACAATGATATTACATTTTCTCCCAAGATCCCGAGAGGAGAATGGAGGAGAAGGGATTGCGGCGTGACCATCCCCCCTGGGGGGTGATTTCTCGCTTTCTGTCTCTATGTCTCTGTCTGTCTGGCGAGTGCATGCGCCCTATAGCAAAAACCTCTCCAAAAAAAAAATAAAATAAATATATATAGGCATGTATACACACACACACACACACACACACACACACATACATATATTTCATTGCTGAAGCTTTCAAATATACAAAAATATCTTGTATCAATCTCCAAGGATTTTTTTTTCCCAATTGAACAATTGGGCTTTCACATATGTCATATGTATACACAAATAGAGTTGTCTTTACTTATAGAAAGATCAGGGTCATTGATTTCAATAGAAGATAAAAATGCTTAAAATAAGGAATGTAAAGATCATAGGACTTTATACTTTATACAAACAAAACACAGAAAGTACAACATGTTAAGGTTATGAGTATGCAATTATAATATTTGAATAGTGATACTGTCATCTTTTTATTAAAGAATTGGAACATAAATATAATGGATGTATTATTGGCTAAAGATAGAGCATAGAATTCTGAAGACTACACAGTGTTGTCAATTAAAAAAAAAAAAAACAGATGGATAATTCCCAGTGAATCATTAAGAAACTAATTTAAATCTCTGCAGCCTTGAGCTGGTTGAATGATGGCTATTCACTCACCATGTAGAAAAAGCATTTTAAATGTTGAGTAGAACTTCATAGCAAGCCAAGATAGCTAATAGTACAAAGTGATAAACAAATCTTTTAGATCAATGTACACCCAAAATACACTCTTTACAACTGAAATATGTGCCCTTCACACACGTATCACAGAAGTTGTATTAAAACCCAGTGCTCAATAAAGCAAGCTGCCAGGTCTGCCATGTGGCAGTCCAACGCCCTCAACCACCACGCCACCTGCTGGCCCCCGTCAACAGAATTTTAAGCAGGAGAGAAAGAGGGCATAGTTGTAAAATTGAAAGATTTAGGTAAAAATCCTGTAATCATGCATTTTAGCTGGGGTTATCAACGTGTACTCATAGTGTATTTTGCCAATTAAAACATGTATTTATACATCTTTGTCCACTGCAGGGGACTAGAATTGAGCACCCTAAACCACCCAGACTATGGTGTTCAAATGGCATTTTGCAATGAAAGAAATAAGGCTTCTTGCAGAAATGGCGAGTTGTACTTTGGGTTAGAATATAGAGAAGTGTAAAAGGTAATCCTGGACTATTGTTATATCAGAGAGTAAAAAAGTTATCAAGCAGTCTTATTGAAGTCATACCAAAATTTTTCAGAAGCAAGCTTCAAGAAGACACTAAAGGTTGGTGGGGGAGAATTCAGGCATCAATAAGAATGATAAGAGCAATTGTTTGGAATTCATCAAATTCAATTAAGTACACAAGTTCATCATAATACATAAAATAGTTTTGGATAATTCTAGGGAACCAAATCACTCTTTTAAAAACTGGAAGATATAGATGAAAAGTGCAAACATTTCTCTTGCTTTTCTTATTAAAAACTGTACTATAAGCATATTACTGATAAGTAAAGTATCTAAAAATTATTTAGCTAATAATTAAAGAATGAACTATAGAATAAAAATATTACTTTTACCTACCTAGTCCTCATGACATAGTGGGTTTAATAATGATATCAATGAGGGTTAACCTTATGAAAAGAGAAACAGACTTTATATGTGAGGAAAAAACAGGCTGTTCGGATTTTAAAAGTTTTTGCCATAGGGCATGTGTGTTCACCAGAGAGAGAGACAGACAGAGATACAGAGATACAGCTAGGGGGAAAGTGAGAAATCACCCCCCCCGGGGGGGGGGGGGGGGGGCTTGGTCACCCTGCAATTCCTTCTCCTCCAGACTCCCCTTTGGATTTTAGACATACATGTACACTTGCCTGGTGTGATTTTTTTTTTATTTTTGTGTATACATTAAATCACATTGTTTAGCTTACAATGTGAGTATTTCAATATGTGAACATTTCTCCCCAGTCCCGTTGATCAAAATATATTCAACCGATAACATCACACTTCCCCATCCCGTCAATGTTCTACCGCCGTATCCCTTCTCCAAATGTCCTTCATTAGGCCCCACTCCTCGACATACACCTCATCTGACATTCACACTCATCTCTTGTGTTTGTACAACCGTTGGTCAATCAGTTTCAGTCATAGAGTGCAGACATTCGGTATATGTTAAGTGGGGACATACAATGTCTCTCCTTCATAGCTTGGCTTGCCTCACTCAACAGTAAATCTTCCATATTTTTCCACTTTCTGTCAAAAGCCAGAGTTTTGTTGGTTTTTATGGCTGAGTAGTATTCCATAGAGTATATGTGCCACAGTTTTTCAATCTATTCCTCCATACGGGGGCATTTGGGTTGGTTCCATGACTTAGCAGTTGTGAATAGTGCTGCAATAAATATCGATGTGCAAGCACTTTTCCGATGAAGAATTCTTCTGTCCTTTGGGTAGCATTTTGTTACAGCAGCTGGAGCTAACTAATACAATAACAAATAGACTAGATCAAATAGTAGCAACTTCTCAGTCATTCTATGAAACACAGTGTATTGATCTGGGAGAAAGGGGACTTCTGTATGGACAGTCTCTCTAAATGTCTCCTCTCAACTCCAAGAGGATTCAAAACAATCTTGAATTGGGACCAGCAGTTGGTGTAATGACTATGTTGCTGGACTCCCATGCAGTCGACTACGGTTAGAGTCCCAGACCCAGTGGCTTAAACTCATGCCAGGCACATGTGCATGTGTGCCCAAGATCCCAAGAGGAGAATGAAGGAGAGGGCATTGTGGCATGGTTATACACCCTGGGGGGGGGGGGGGTGATTTCTCGCTTTCTGTCTCTCTGTCTCTCTCTGTCTTTCTGGTGAGCGCACACGCCCTATAGCAAAAACCTCTCCAATAATTAATAAATAAATAATAAATAAATAAATAAAATAACAACCTTGAATGATTCACAATTTCAGATGTTCTACCCCAACCACAATCAATCAGGTTTCATGGTGTTTCTTTGTTTCCAGATTACTGGGATGCATCATTTCATTCAAAAACATTTGTGGACTACTCATTTTTTCCAAAGATTGAGCCATTTGTTAAATAACCCAGATGTATTCTATTCTCTTCTGGAGATAAAAATCTGATTGTTACTTGTGGTTCAATGAAATTTATGCAATTTTAGTACCTCTAGCTTTTCAAATATTTTGTTACTTAACTTTGAGAGTAAAAGGATGGAACATGACAGTATTTTCCTCTACTTATAACATGAATGGAGTGAGCTCTGACTACAGCAGTGGCATTCTAAATTTCTCTTCCCTCAATAGGCAAAGTCTATGTAATCTCATTTATTATTTCCTCCTTGAAATGAGGGCATGGGGATAGGAGTATGCCTAAGAAAGAACATACTGAATTAAATATAATTTTTATTTTTAGAAAATTGGTATTTGAATGACAGTACTCCAATAGACTGAGGAAATTCACTAATAACATAGCAGTAAATCAATTTTGACTGCATAATATGTTCATTACATTTGAAAAACCTTCAGTTCTCAGTCAATGTTTAAATAACGAATCAATGTGCATTTGTGAATTAGTCATCTCTTGTTCTTTTTCTAAAAGATTAAAACCAATGCCTCTCATTATTAACCATGAAAAACAAAACAAAACAAAACAAAACAAAAAACGATAATTTCATGAGATTTGATCCTGGGAGGACAGTGATATTAAACTTTTGTTTGTTGATGTTCAACTTTTTAAATTCTAAATATTGGCTTTTATCTTACAGTGGATATCCAGGCATGCTCTATTTCCAACTCTTACTTAAAGAAAACAAAGTTGTCAGTTAAAGGTATATATCCTTTTTTTTAAAAGTATATATCCTTTTCTGCTTTCAGTATGCTTCTATCCAGCAAGTGAAAGCCAAGTTCCTAGATGAAAAAAGTACATCTCTTTTCTAATCGGTGAAGAGAAAGAGAGAGATGAAAGCACTATCTGAAGCTCCCTCTGAATGGTTGGTATCATGCTATGATACCTGAGGTGGAAAAAAACAATCAAGAAAACAAGATAAACTGTTGAGTTACAAGTCCAAGTGGATGTCCCACTGAGGTGCTGCTCAGAGTGGTTCTCATCCCTCTGTAAGCCTCAGAACCACAGAATAGATACACAGTAAGGAGTCCCATATGATAAAACATTTGCTATTTCCCACTTACCACCATTTGGGTAATAAGTTATATCCATACTCAAATTATGAGTAGTCACATGGCAAGAAAAGAGATAAAATGAATTCAAATCAGCTCTGACTTTTATAACCTAAGGCATTACTCCTAGGGAAGAAAGTAATCCCTTTGAGGAAAGCCTGTGACTTTGTATGCTCTCTCACACGGCCATTGTCCTTACTTTGAATTCTTCTTGGAGAATAATGTAGAAGACCATTTTTTTTTTTCTTTTTCCCCACTATGAAATTCTTTTTAACCATCCAGTTCTATCCCGTCATCAGGTCAAATATTCATTTTTTGGTAGCAGTATTTCTTGACATGATGCTTGGAAAAGAGGCTCAATGCAATACCGTTCTTTAACTTACATGAATTGGATCAAACATAAACAATAAAGTAGATCAATGATATTTAGAAATGCATATAAAGATTTCTCATGTTTGACAAAAGAAAAGAGCTTTGGGGAAACATCTTGGGTTTGGGATCAAAGGTTCTTAGCTCTGATTTAGCCTGGCCATCTCTAGTGATAGACCTCTATGCAACTTCATTAACCCTCATAAGCCTCAGTTTCTTCCTGGGTAAAAGAAAAAAATGCTGATTTCTACCTCTCAAGGAGCTTTGTTGTTGTTGTTTTTTGTTTTTGTTTTTGAGGCTGATTAGAAATGACTCTGTAGTATGGAGTTGCTCTCTAAATTGACTGTATTTGGAAATGAATCTGTTTTTACATCATGGGCATGTAAACTTATGTGTATGGAGAATTTTAATACCATCTCTAATTTTTTGATGACACTGAGCATCAGTTGGGCACAGGAAAGCTAGTTATTTAAAATAAAGAAGAGGCTACTTCCATTACCCAGTGGTTAAGGGAGCTAGATTCTAATGGCTGACCACAGTTTGAATCCCGGCCTGGTGGCTTAATTACAGTACTGAGTGCAAGTATGTGTATGCCACAAATTCCAACAGGATGGAGAAATGGAAAAGACTGGGGCATCACCACACCCCAGTTGGGAGTGGTTTCTCCCATTTCCCCTACCTTGTTTTGTCTCTCTCTGGTGACCACACATATATTTTGGCAATTATAAAAAATAAATAAGATTTTTGTAAGTTAATTTTATATCCTGCCATAAAAAATCTATAGCATTTCTTTATACAAACAGCAAGCAGACAGAGATAGAATGGAAGAATGTAATTCCATTTAGCATAGCCACAAGAAGTAAAAGATACTTAGGAATAAAACTAACCAATGAACTCAAAGACTTCTACAAGGAAAACTATGAAAACCTTAAAAAGGAAATTGAAAAGGACACTAAAAAGTGGAAAGACATCCCATGTTTCTGGGTTTTCAGAATCAATATAATAAAAATGGCAATCCTATCCAAATTAATCTACATGTTTAATGGAATCCCTATAAAATTACAAGAGGTTTTCTTCACAGATCTAGAAAAGACAATCATATAATTTGTCTGGAACCATAAAAGACCCCGTTTTGCTAAAGCCATCCTGTGAAAGAAGACTGGAGTAGGTGGCATCTCACTTCCTGACCCCAAAATATATTACAAAGCTGTGATAATCAAAACATCATGGTATTGGTACAAAAATAAATATGAGGACCAATAGAACAGAGGAGAGACTCCAGAAATAAACCCCAAAACATACAGCAAACTCATCTTTGACAAAGGGTACCACTCAATACAGTGGGAAAAGGGAAACCTCTTTAGCTAATGATGCTGGAAAAACTGGGTATCCACCTGCAGAAAGATGAATCTGAACCCCTATCTGTCACCATTAACAAAAATCAACTCAAAGTGGATCAAAGATATAAACCTAAGACTTCAAACTATAAAACTACTGGTGGAAAACACTGGGGAAACACTGGGAGACATTGGGGTAGGCAAAGACTTATTAAGCAAGATCCCCAAAGCACAGGCACTAATCTCCCAAATAGACAGGTGGGATTACATCAGATTAAGGAGTTTCTGCACAGCAAAGGACACTGTAATTAGTGTGAATCAACAACCCTTGGAATGGGAGAGAATTTTTTTGTTAACTGTGCTTCAGATAAGGGACTGATAACCAGAATACACAGGGAACTCAAGCCACTCACCCGAAAGAAAATGATTAATCAAATTAAAAATGGGAAAATGTTGAGACAGGGAGGTAGTTTTGTTATATTTTGATCAACTGGACCAGGGAGAAATGTTTACATATTGAAATGATCACCTTGTAAGCTAAATAATGTGATTGAATGTATTTTAAAAATGTAAATAAATTAGAAAAAGAAGTAACTAAATAAAAGAAGGTGGGAAAATGAGCTGAATAAACAACTCTCTAAGGAAGAAATATGAACAGCCAAAAAGCATATGAAAAAATGCTCAACATCCCTCATTGTAAGGGAGACGCAGATCAAAAACACAATGAGATACCACCTAACCCCAGTCAGAATGGCAAAGATTAAAAAAACAAATAATGGTAAGTGCTGGAGGGGATGTGGTGAAAGGGGAGCATTCCTACACTGTTGGTGGGAATGAAAATTGGGGTGGAGAATGATATGGAGGTTCCTCAAAGACCTTCAGATAGAACTACCATATGATCCAGCAATTCCACTCTTTGATATCTACCCAAAGGACAGGAGAGCACTCAGTCAAAAAAGCACTTGCATATCTATATTCATTGCAGCCTTATTCACGATTGCAAAGACATGGAACCAACCCAAATGTCCAAAAACAGAGGAATGGATTCAAAAATTGTGGCACATATACTTCATGGAATACTATTCAGCCATAAAAAACAAGAAAGCCCTGGAATTTTTTTTTTTTTTTTTTTGAGAGGTTTTCGCTATAGGGCACGTGCGCTTGCCAGACAGACAGAGTGAGACAGAGAGACAGAAAGCGAGAAATCACCCCCCGGGGGGATGGCCATGCCGCAATCCCTTCTCCTCCATTCTCCTCTAGGGATCTTGGGCATGCACGCACACGCGCCTAGCGTGAGTTTTAAGCCACCAGGTCAGGGACGCGAACCAGAGTCGACTACATGGGAGTCCAGCGACATAGCCATTACGCTAACTGCTGGTCCCAAGGCCCTGGAATTTGATAGAAAGTGAATTAATATGGAAGATTTGTTGCTGAATGAAGCAAGTTAGGCTATGAAAGAGAGACATCGTATGTCCCTACTTAACATATACCAACTGTCCAAACTCTGTGGTAGAGACTGAAAGACTGGAGAACATAAAAGTATTAAAAATTGTAATGGACACTAGAGACAAAGTGAAAAGAGAGTGTGGGAGAGAGAGGGCATAGGAAATTTTGGGGGGAAATGTAGAGACAAGACACCTGTGGGACACAGATAAGGTTTGTTATCTGTTGACAAGAATGCATATGGTGGTCTCAACTGGGCTGGACTGAGGTATATATCATGCTGGATAAAGTCTCTTCACAATCTAAATGATGTATAGTGATTTAGTGTATGAATAATAATAAAAATATATATAAATAAAAAATATAAATAAATAAATAAGAAAGCATCATTGCTGACCTCTTCTAATATCCCTGTATTTCAGAATAAAGGAGCTCTTTGTCCTGACTTCTTTAACCCAAGAAGCCTCGGGTCAGTTAAAATCTACAAGAATTTTACTAAACCTTCAGCTGCCTTTTGAACGAAGAAGAGCGCTAATAGTTACTAACACCTCCATGAATTAAATAGTTGATTTTATAGATGCAGTCAGTTCTCTACAACAAGAAAGCAAAGGCTTCCCCACAGTGCAACAAATTGAGCAATCTCTCCAAACCCTGTCACTATCCTTGGTTAGAAACTCAAGAGGAATCAAGGAAGAGAAAAAAGGAATGTCTCTCTGGAGCTAAACAATCCTGAATGGTCCATCAGAGAAAACACTATATTAATCATCTAAATACTCAAAAACTGGAAACATTATCCTGAATAATTCATTATCATTGAATAGGCAACAATTGAATTATTAATCTGCTATAAACACCATTGTAGGTACTGAAGATACATGTTTGCTTGTTTTGTTTGAAGAGTTATGTATTGGGACCGGCAGGTGGCGTGGTGGTTAAGGTGCTGGACACTCCCACATGGCTGACCATGGTTCAAGTCCTGGACCTGGTGGCTTGCTTTCTCACTTTCCTCTCTGTCTCTCTCTGTCTCTCTCTGGTCAGATTATAATAAATGAATGAATGAATGAATAAAAATTTAAAAAGAAAAGAATTATGCATTTATTTCATTCTATTTGTTATTATTATTTTTTAATTTGATTAGACAGAGATGGAGAAAGACAGAGAAAGGGAAAGAGAGAAAGCAAGCCACCAGGTCCTGGACTTGGACTATGGTTAGCCATGTGGGAATCTAGCACCTTTATCCCACACCACTTGCCAGCCCTGAAGATACAAGTTTAAATAAGTTATATACAAATCCTTCTCCTTGGGGTTTACATGAAACAAATGAGTAAACAAACAATTTAACAAATAAATCAATTTCAGAGAGTAACTGCTGCTATGTAGAAGGCAAAATAGAATTAAATTAAGAAAGAAATTGGGACAGAAATGTTCTATTCTAAGCAGATTGATAAGGAAAGGTCTTTTGAGGAATCAATCTTAACCAGAACCTTGAAAGATACAGAGGAATTGGACATGATGCCTGGAGAGAAGATCTTTGCATGCAGAGAGAACATCAGTTATACCTATATAGTCCTTCTGATACTCAATGGGGGTCAGACTCTTGGCCTAGTGGTTAAGGGAATCTAGATACCATCTGGCCAACTATAGTTCAAGTCCTGGTCCCAGCAGCTTGGGAAACATGGTGGGTATATGGACCTTCATGCTCAAAATTCTATCAGGATGGAGAGATGGAGGAGAAGAGACTATGACATGACCACACCCATCATGAGGTACTTTCTCCTTCTCTGTCTCTCTATGCAGAGCACATATACCCTCTGGCAATTTTTAAAAGGAAAGAAGAAGAAAGAGAGAGAGAGAGAGAGAGAGAGAGAGAGAGAGAGAGAGAAGGAAGAAGGAAGGAAGGAAGGAAGGAAGGAAGGAAGGAAGGAAGGAAGGAAGGAAGACAGAAAAAGAAAGAAAGAAAGAAATTTAAAAGTAAATAACATCATGGAAATATCCTTTTGATGTAATATTATGGGGAGTAAATCTGGATACAAATTTATGTTTGTCTGTGTGTGTCTAGTCTATATGCAAAATGATCTTCTATGTATGAAAAGTTTTGGAATGATCATACAACAATGAAAACAGTTGTACTAGGGTATAAAATCATTGAACCTTTCCTCTATTTTTATTCTGTATAATTTAAAGCCAATGTCTAACTTCAAAAAATTGTCCACTCTATTATTTATAATTTAAACAATTCTTGGAAACTGTGTACACTTCAAAGAGTCATACTGCTTTTTATAACATAGACTTAAAACAAGGAAAATTGAAACTCATGACTGTTAATTACAAAAACCTAATCATATTTTAAATCAGTTCTTCAAAGTGACCAGTGAACACTATTAACAGAAAGGAAATTGTAACAGGAGAAGATGTTGTCAAACTAAAATAAATTGTGCTAAAATAAGACAAATTTCACAACTCCTATTTTCCTGACCACTTTTCCTAGGTATTCATCATTGAAGAGTTCTTTATGATTTCTTCCCTAAAACTAAATAGGAATTTTTGTACTACTATGTCCAAGAAAGATAAAAAAGAATGAGCAAAAATTAAAATAATCAATTCTAAATTATGATTGTCTTCATATCTATGGCATCAGGAAAAATTTGTTTCCAGGAATTATTCCATCCCCCCAAGATTTATCATAATTTATTTCAAAAAAATAGAAAAATGTAAACATAACTTATCGTTTATTGTATAGAATAAAATGTAATTTCAACTAAAAATTCTAAATTTTTCACTTGAGCCTACACTGCATTATAAAAATGTGTTGCTTATTAAAAGGTGATATCTGAACCAAATTGGTGGTGACTTTGCTAGTGTTGCTGAAGGTTAAGGTCAGGGCTCATGTGAACACAGTTTCTGTTACTTAATATCCTAGGAACAAGTTAATGAAGAAAATTCACAGAATCCAAAATTTGTCAAGTTGATCTATTTGTGACATGAAACTAATTTTGCAGAGTTCGTCTAATACTTTCTCATTTTATGAGCCATAATTATTAGTTGTTTATTGTCAAAAGTAATAAAAACATAAAATTATTTTATCATTTGTGGCATATGGGTTGTCAAACAGTACAGAGTTTGGAACAAAAAATGGCCTTAGTGTGTATTCATGGAGAGTAAGACATCTTCAAAGCCTGCTTGAACACAGCACCATTAAATGCAAACTTTACAAAATGCTTAGCGTTAACCTACATTGATATGGAGTATTTAGATATTTAAAATCATCATACTACTAGACTTGTTTCTGAAAAACCTGCAAGTGGTTCCCTGATTTTAAATTCTAGATTTCATTAAAGGCTTTGAGTGGCATACTAAGAATCTTGATCCTCATTTTATCTTGTGTATTAATTCATTTATTTGCTAATTTTATTTTATACCCCCCCCCCAAATGAGAGATAGTCATTGAATTTATATTCAAGCTCAGAAATACTGGGTTTCTTACACATGCCTTTTGAGACTCCAAATATCAGATGTATGGTGGTGGTAGGGAATTCTACCGTTATTGTTCAGCACTGTATTCATTTCCTATTGCTGTTATAACAAATAAATAAAAGCATGGTGACTTAAAACTACACAAATTCACTCTCTTACAGATCTGAAAGTCAGAGCCTAAAAACATGCCAACAGGACCAAGTTCCTTCCAGAGACTCTAGGAGAGAATCCATTTCTTCTCTAGACTTCTGGAGGCTGGCTTCATTGCTAGTTTCATGCACCCGTCCTACATCTGCAAAACCACCAGTGAGCATCTTTCAGTCCCTCTCACTCCCTCTGATCTCCACTTCCACCCTAGGCATTCTTGCATTCCCTGACTGATCTAGCTTCCTTGCAGTCTCTCACGCTGAGCCTTATACCCCACTTGTGATTACACTGAGACCAACCAGTTCTTCCTTTCTCAAAGTCAGTAACTTCATCAGATTTTCAAAGTGTCTTTTGCCATGTAAGTAATACATTAACAGAGCTTAGGACATGCACATTTGGGGAAGCCATTATTCAGCCTATCATAAGCATATAAAAATATGGCTGAGAAAATAGTACCAGTACTGATTTGATTTGGCTTAATTGTTACAGCATTTATGTAAGTAAAAGTAAGTTCTTGCCTGAGTCACCATCTTTTTTGGCTTTCCTAATTAGTAGAAATTTCTTATACTTATAAATTGTTTTAGGCCTTATTATTTTTTTCTCATATAGAACAATCAATGCGGTAACATAGCAATTAATAAATGGTGAAAAGTATTTAAACATAGATAAACACTTTAACTTAAAACTTCTAGAAAGACAGATACGATAACAATATCAATCATTTGGAAGCACAGCTATTGTTACCATACACACTTAAATTTTCAGTATTTTATATCTAATAATAAGCAACAATTCTTCAAATAAAATACATGATTATAAGGCTGCCAACATTTTCCCTGAACTTCAGATCTTAAATGGCCTTTCTTAAATTTTGTAGCACAAAAGTGTATATATTAATCCAATAACTTTTTAAAATATTTTAACCAGGCCACAAATTGAATTAATTAGACTTTCCTGATCCTTAAGAAAATTATGCCAGAGAAAAGTTGTTTTGATTAATATATTTTATTATTAAGTAGTTATAAAATATTTTAATAATCAAACAAAATTTTTCATCATATACAAATAGGTTTTCTGACCAACCTGCATTTGACTTCCTACACAGCTGACTAAGCAACTTTGATCAGTTGGGAAGGGGTAAGGAAACTGGGGAGATGGATGAGGAAATGTCGAATTCTCTTTGTAATGTACCATCTCCCCCAGAGGGACATTTGTAAATTCCATGTCATCCAAAATCTAGCAATAACTCTTAAGGCAAATGCCATTTTATATTATAAGCAGATGCTGCTATAACAATCTCGGCACCAATCCCATAGTCAGACTGTCTTCATTGATAACGGAACTTTTCCCACAGTACTTTCTTAGAATATCTAATATTACTGCACAAGCACACATACCCCTTTTTCTACATTTTGGGTTGTCACTTTGAGGAAACTAAAACTATTTTAGAGATTATGATTATTTTATTCCTTTTATGCATGACCTGTAATAAGTAATATTCACCCATTATGAATCACTTTTAAGTGAGCCATATTTTCATTTTCTTTTACAGATGATGAATATTCATCAGGAACTTCTGGGAAGATATTGGTATGCACAAACATTCCAGGAATACCTTCTATATTGCCATTAAAACATACTTTTAAAATAATAATTTCCTTCATTTTTAGAAGTTTACCATGTAAGAGGCACAGTGGGCCTGTCTGTGGTAGCATGAGCTGGATGACAATGCTACTTGACAGGCTGAGGCCACCTGAGAGTCTGCCGAGTGCAGTGGTACATGCCTGTAGTCTCAACCACCTCGGAGGCAGAGGCAGGAGAACCATGACACAGCAAGACCCTGACTTAAGAAGGGGGTGGGAGTAACCATGGTGGCACAGCAGTAACATAACTTTCTGTGAATCTGAAGTCGAATAGGAAGGTCTTGGGTTTGTGTCCTAAGGTCTCCCTGTACCCACTGAGCACATGCACATATCTGTGACCCTGAAGCTGGGAGTGGGTCATGATGTGAAGTCCCTGTTGGATATCTGTTTGTCTGTCTGTCTGTCTGTCTGTCTCTCTTCCTTTCTCCATGTCTCTCTGTCATGGAAGAAAGAAACTAAAAGATAAAAAAATAAAGGTACTATGGTAGACATAACTTTTTCATTCATTCATTTATTTATTTATTGCTATTGTTATAGATTGTGTACACTCAGTGTAGAACAACAAAGAGAGGGAAACTGAGAAATTACCCCCCAGGGGAGATGGCCACACCAAAATCTCTTCTCCAACAAAGAGAGGGAAACTGAGAAATTACCCCCCAGGGGAGATGGCCACACCAAAATCTCTTCTCCTTCATTCTCCTCTTAGAATTTAGAGCATGTGCACACACATGTCTGATGTGAGTTTTAAATCACTGGGTCCAGGACTTGAACTGTAGCCATGTGGAAAGTTCCCAAAGTTACTTAGCTACAAAATGGCAAATCTGGGATTTTGACCCAAGTCTGCTACCAAAGTTAATTTTTTGAAACATGAATATAGAAAAAAACTTAACAGCTTGAAAGCTAATAAGAGTGTAAACCAAATTAAGCTATAGTTTCCATTTAAAATAATTAAAATGTGAGTGAAAACAGGAAATTTCAGTGATATAATAAATTTATATTTTGAAAGTTAAACTATTGAATGGCATTACAATATATGTTATATTTGAAAACATAAGTTTAGAAAAACATAAATGATAGGGAAGTATCCATTTCTATTATAAAAACAGATATCTAACGTGATAAAATTGCCTCTTCTCAAAGTTTGATTTTTAAAACTATTAGAAACAAATAATTTCAGAAAAGACAGAAAAGAGTATTTTTTTTAACATGGAGGAGAAAGAAAATTCCTACAACAAAAAACTAAGAAGCCAACAGTTCCTAGGTAATCACTGTACTTTTATCAGACCTCAACTTCAAATGAACATTATGGTTGCTGAAGTCATCCCAAGTGACCTGTACATCTTAATTTATATATTGGGTTGTTAGGAAAGTCTTGACACAGTTTTGCACAGAAAAATACATCATGACTTTCCTGACAACCTAATAATTTCACTTATACTCTGTTTCAAGTAGTAGCTTTGGAAGTACAGCATTTTACATCCACAATAAGGATGAATGTAGTGGTTACATTGCTGGACTCCCATATGGTAGGGTCCCAGACACAGTGGTGTGTGCCTGTGTTCCCAAGATCCGAAGAGGAGAATGGAGGAGAAGGGATTTGGGTGTGGTCATTCCCCTTAGGGGGTGATTTCTTGCTTTCTGTCTGTCTCTCTGATAAGTACATATGCATTATAGCAGAAATCTCTCTTAAAAAAAAAAAAAAAAAAAAAAAAAAAAAACATGTTTTTATCACTAAATCAAGAAAGTTTAGAAATAAAAGGGGCACTGCTGATGATGTGAGAACAAAAGTAAAAAACAATTGTCATGGGCAAGCCAGAGCATATGCCACTCTAAAAATGCCATATCTGCAAGAGACACCACAGCCAAAACATAATACAAAGGATCTTCAAAAGGCTCATAGAAAATGCATATTGTAAAAAAAAAAAAAAAAAAAAAAAAAAAACTCAAGGACTTCACATTTTTACATCAAAATTAATTCATACTAACTAGCTTTAACATGTTTGAACAAGATTTAGTTTGGGACACTAAAAAAAAAAAAGATATCAGTTTGAAAAGATCTACCAGAGTAACATGCATTCCACTAAAATTGAAATAAGAACAATTATCAAATTATGGTGAAGTTTGGGTGGAAAAATGGTCAAATCATGAATACTTTACACAAAGTTTATTGGAACAATGCCCCAAAGAAATAAGCAGTGTACAAATGTGATATGTGATAATATTGACAGTGATGCCTGCAGCAGCAGACAATTCACATTAATTTGTGATAAAAAAAATTAATCTTGTTCATTTTCTTGTCAAATAGGACTGACAACAGCAGAAACAATAGCTAACAACAATATCTCAGTTGGTTTATCTCATATATATTGACTGAACGAATTACAGTTAAACATACTTTGTGTACAATGGTTGCCAAAATGGTTGCACCCAAATAAACTCCAGATGAAAGTACTTTCAGTGGAAACAAGTGGCATCAAGATTCTGAAGAATTACTTTGAAGAATTGCAACAGGAGATGACACGTGGCTCTACCAGTACAATCTCAAAGACAAATACGATCTAAGCAATGACTGCCAAGGACTAGAGGTGGTCCAGTCACAGCAAAAGCAGGTTGATTAAGAGCAAAGATAATGGCAACAGCTTCTTAGGTTGTTCAAGACACATTTGCTTGTTGGCTCTCTGGAGGGCTAAAGAATAATAACATCTGCTTGTTATGAGATTATTCTGAGAGTTAGCAGATAAATGCCAGGGAAATCATCACCATAGAGTCTTCCTTCACAATGGCAATGCTCCTGCTAATTCCTCTCACCAGACAAAGGTAATACTGTGAAAGGTTAAATCTTTCACTGGTAGCAAACAAGGATCAGATTCCTGTGGGAGGCCATGTATCAGACAGTTAGAAATTTCAGAAAAATAGTAATGCATAACAGTGGGATTGCAGATCTCTTGTTAAACACAATCAATACTTTGAAAAGATAGCAAATGGCTATGACTGGTGAGTCCTTAATTAAAAGTCAAGTATGAAAGTCAAAAAGTCTCCTTTTAGCATACAAAGAGGTTTCGTCTTGGGCAATGTGAGTACAGAGAAAGTTCAGGACAAAACCTAAGACTGAATCAAAAGTATAACAGAGCACTAAAGAAAAATAAATTCCCAAACCATAACCAGCCAAGTCAAGGTTCTCGCTGGAAAAGAATAAGAGCCTCTGGGACCAGCAGTTAGCATAATGGCTATGTCTAGCTGGACTCCCATGTAGCAAACCATGGTTCAAGTCCTGGACCCGGTGGCTTAAACTCATGCCAGGCACGTGTGCATGAGTGCCCAAGATCCCGAGAGGAGAATGGAGGTAAAGGGACTGCAATGTGGCCATCCCCCCTGGGGGGGGCTATTTCTCACTTTCTGTCTCTCTATCTCTCTCTGTCTTTCTGGCAAGCGCACGTTCCCTATAGCAAAAATCCTCTAAAAAAAAAAAAAGAAGAATAAGAGCCTCTGAGACCTAAGTTACATGTACATTAAGATATCAAGATTCATATATAAGTTGCATAAACCCAATGACAGAACTTACTTGAAGACCATACAGAATCTCACTATTATTCAGTAGGACAGCATGCCCCCACATATCCTCCTGTCTGCCAGACAGATAGCCAAGATTCAATAACAGTGAACCCAAACAGGCTCGTACTATTCTCAGGAAAGGCAGCAACACATTTCGGCGAGAATTTAAGGCCTGGATTTACACTGCTGCTCACTATGTTACAATTAGTAGCACTCTCAGTGAGCTCCAAGAGTGTATACTCCTTGAACATGAGATTCCGTAATATTTCAGACCAAAGAACCTACTTTATACAGCAAAGCACATTTAATAGTGAGCACCTGACCATAGAACCAATGGGTTCTATCCCATATCACACCACGCAGAAACTGCCAGCATGATGGGACAGAGGGTTGTAGGCAGTTTGTCAAGTTGGAAGTGATAACTAGTGCTGCCAGGTCAGAGAAGGAGGCAGTTTATACTCAATCGAGACTTTCATATGGTTGTCCATTCCTGGAAGAGTGCATGGGGGCTGGGGATCAAGGGGTGGAAGATGATGTGGCCTGACATTGTCATCACACTGCCCTTGTAAACTGTGTGCTTCTGATCCTTATAAACTTTGAATTCTGAAGCTATAGAGGGTCTGCAACCAGCACGCATAGCAAGAGTTTTCATTCAATTATAAATTATAAGCTATAGATGCTATATAGATCAGAATTTTCTAGAGAAACAGAACCAACAGAATAAATATACATATATACATATATATGTGTGTGTGTGTGTATATATATGTATGTATGTGTGTATATATATGTGTGTGTGTGTGTATATATACACACATACATACATACAAAAGAAGGGATTTATTGTAGGTACTTTTTCACACGATTGTAAGGCAGAGAAGTGCAACAGACTGTTTGTAAGCTGGAAAAACAGCTGAAAGACACTAAAGCAGGGAAGTTGGTGCAGTTCCAGTTTGAGTCCTGAAAGGAGTCCGCAGGACACTGGTATGGGTCTGGAGTCTAAGGAACCTGGAGTCTCTGGATGAAGGGGTAAAGGGGCTAGGAGCCAAGAGGAACAAATACAGCCAAAGGTCAAGTGGAGGAGCTGGAGTAGAGCTGGCAAAAGGTATAGACGTGGAACAGACAGTATGTTCAGGAAGAAAGGAGGGAGAAGAAGGAAACAACTCCACTTCCTCATTATGTCCCCTCCACCCACACTCCCAGAGCCAATTGGATAGGGCCTGCCCACATTAAAGGTAGGTTTTCTCAGGTAACTGACTCACGCACCAGTTCTATCAGAAAACACTCTCACAGACATATTTAGAAACAGTGTTCCACCGGTTTCCAGGTGTCCTTCAGTCCAGTCAAGTTGATACCCCAAATTAACCATCATAGATCTCTGACATTTCAGGCTGTGTTAACCCAGCAGAATAGAGGAGTTGCCATTTTGGAGGTTAATTGACCATGATCATAAATAATAAAGGCAAAGAGGAATATTTGTATTTGCAAGAGATCCATTTAAAGAATTCCTAATATTCCCTTGCCCAATTTTGTTGGTATATACCAAGTGCATTAACCATAGCTAAAGAAGAAAAGCTCAGACTTTTGAAAGCTGAGGTCTGGGTCACACTTCCACCTAAGCCAGTGTTATTAGCTAAAAATTACAGAACTCCTGAATTGATAGTAAAAGTGGAAGATGAATATCAGTTGCAACCTTTAGCCTATATTCATCAGGGAGGACTGTTATTCATCCCACTAACATTCCTCTACTATGTTTATTTATGAATAAAGACCCCTTGAAATATTAGAGGAGCTAGCTTTGGTTTTATATGAGAAATATGTAAGCAACAAAAACAGGAATATAATTTATCCTGTGCTGTCTACACAGGTCTTGTCTTAGGGATGAAAGATATATTCCGTAGTTATTGGCAATACTGCCAGTAGAAAGCCATCAATGGTGGAATCTCTTTAGTAACTATCTCAGTTAAAACAAGCTTCTTAGCCCAAAGACATGCTCCCTTCCTAGGTCAGCTGAGATCCAGTGACTAATTAATGCAGATGTATAAAAAACCATGCTTCTCACTGCTATGTGGGTCAGGCCACCTCCAGAACCACCACCCCCCAAATACAGGAGGGGGAGTCACTGATGAACAGATTCTCTGGCCAGCTTCCCAATCTGCCCAATCTTTTTTCCATCTTTTTGTTCCTCCCTGATTATTTATCATAAGATAATTCCCTATTAAAACTTTCTGCACAATAACCAGAATAACAAAATGTTTCTGCATAGCAAAGGAAACAATAATCACAGTGAAGACACAATCCTTGGAATGGGAGAAAAGATTTGCAAATTATGTTTTAGATAAGGAACTGATAATCACTGTTATACATAGTTTAACAATGAAAATATAAATAATAGTTTAATTCTTCTCTTATTCTTTTATTTGTTGAATGCTGAATGACTTTTTGATAATTTCATTCTGCTTTCATGTTTTTTTTTTTTTTTTTTTTTTTTCTTTTTTTGGAGAGGTTTTTGCTATAGGGCGCGTGCGCTCGCTAGACAGACAGAGAGAGACAGAGAGACAGAAAGCAGGAAATCACCCCCCAGGGGGGATGGCCACGCCGCAATCCCTTCTCCTCCATTCTCCTCTCGGGATCTTGGGCACGCACGCACACGCGCCTGGCGTGAGTTCAAGCCGCCGGGTCCGGGACTCGAACCGCGGTCGACTACGTGGGAGTCCAGCGACATAGCCATTACGCTAACTGCTGGTCCCTCTGCTTTCATGTTTGATTAATCACTCTTTTCCCCATTTACTTTATGCGAAAATGCCAAATATATGGTAACCCTGCCTAGTTTGGGTGAACATTTTATTGATTTCTTTTTAGTATCATCAATTTATAAATGATTTTTTGCTTTCATCAAATGTATAATTTGATTGTTTATTTTATCTTTGATATAACATTTTGAGAATATTTAATTCCTTGGAAGGGAATTCTTCTTCAAGTTTGAAATAAAACATTATAAATGTTTGAATAAAATATTAATTGCAACAAAATTTGATATACATGCCTTATTTTACATTCAAATATCCATGAATGCAATGATTTTATAAACTGAGATAGTCCTGAGAATTTAATAATGACAATATTAATTTCAATTTTCATAAAGGAAAGGAAGTATTGTGTTGTTGGGAATGTCATGATACATTTTTGCATAGAAAATTACTAGCACGAGTTCCCAGTGACCTAATATAATTATTAGAGGAATCTGTTGCCTGATTTGGCATTTACAATGTTCCAAAGTTTAGTCAATTATCATTGACTCTCTTTTATTATATCAATTCTTGTGTATTTTTCAGAAGATATTTTCTGTCATAACAACCTCCCATTCCAGAAAGAAAATACCAGTCTTCAAGCAAATGATCAGTCTTCACTCTTACTCCCAGAATCTCCAAACAAGTAGAGTTATAACAGAATTAATCATTCCAAAGTTGTAAAAACTGTGTATTTTTTCTTTACAAAGAAATGACACATTTTTTTCTTAAATTCATGAATCTGGGACCTGCAGGTGGCATAATGGTTACATCGCTGGACTCCCACATAGTCAAATGTGGTTTGAGTCCCAGACCTAAAACTTATAAACATGCTGGGCACATGTACATACATGAATGCCCAAAATCCTGAGAGGAGATTAGAGGAGAAGGGATTGCAGCGTGGCCGTACTCCCTGGGTGATGATTTCTCACTTTCTGTCTCTCTGGTGAGCACATACACCCTTTAGCAAAAAATCTCTCTTAAAAAATTTATGAATCTGTAATCTGACCTTTAAATGTACCAGAAAACTTTCTGTCTGCCATGTTATTCCTAAACGCTTTTTGAATGTAACAGACTGCTTAAAAAACAAACAAACAAACAAACAAAAAATACCATGGGTAACTGGTTTCCTATGACCATTTAAACTGTGTTTATGTAAAGAACTGGTGATATAGCTATATTGGCTAATAAAAGTGTAGCTTAATCAGAAAAAAATAAATTTAATTTCAGACAAAATAAATTTTACTCAAAATTCTGTTTCTCTGTGTGTTTGGCATTTACTACAATTCTACAAAACAATAGAACAACTTACTTTAAAAACTCATTTAGCCTGAGGCCAGCAGGAGGTGCAATGGTTAATCTCCCCTGGGGAGAGTGATTTCTCACTTTCCTTCTCACTGTCTCTCTTTGCCAAGCACTTGTACCCTATGGAAATAATCCTTTAAAAAAAATCATTTAGTCATTCTTCATGAAGCGCTTAAAGTGTGTTTAGCATTGCTTTTTTAAAAATTATTTTATTTAATAGTTTATTATATTCATCATTATTTTTTTTTAATTTGACCAGAGAGTGACAGAAAGAGACAGAGAGAGAGAATGAGTGAGAGAGAGAAAACAAGAAGGCAAACCACCAGGTCCAGGACTCAAATCACAGTCCGCCATGTGGAAGTCTGGCACTTTAACCACTACACCACCTGCCAGCTCCCGGCACTGCTTTTTTGATTAGCATGTGGTGAACCAAAACTTGTTAATTATAAAAACACCTGTGAGTTTTAATTATAAACATGTGAGCTTAACATTTTCAAAGTGCTTATACTACCATAGAAATGTCTTTCACACTAATGTACTAAAAGAAATCATTTCAACTTTAAATAACTTTCTTATTCATATATATTTTTAAATTGCAAATATAGTACAAATGTATTCTGAATAATATATATATATATATATATCCACACAAATGCATGACACTGCTTTGTTATTACCTCAATTATAGTCCAAGAATACTAGAATTCTTATAAGAGTTGTTCTTTGAAGGATCATTTCAAAATAAAAAAGCTTTCTAAAAGCTAATTTATATTGTTATTGATGTATAAAATGTATTTATTATGCTTAGGTATATTATTTTTAGATGCTTAAGTAGATATGCTACTACTTATTTTTTATTGAAGTATGAAACAAAATGTAAAATTTTAATGGTCATTGAATTGAAGGGAAAATATATTCATACCGACACTAAAATATACCCTGTTTTTCTATCAGACTCAGAAATGGATGCATAAATACAAACCAAGCAATAAAAAAGAATGATCCCATCCATTATGTATTGCTAAACACATGAAGTTCTATAAGAAAGAGCTAACTGTGGTTAAACACTAATACACACATGGCACTTCACAATGGCTGCATAAAACTCTCAAAAATGTCTTGAATCTGATCACTTTAAATAGTCCAAACATGTGGGGTTATTTTGAGTGTCTAAAATCTCTTTAACACAATTCTCAAGAGGAAATACGTTAAATATATCCTACTTATATGTTATGGTCAACATTGTCCTAGCAATGTAGTATACTAAACTGATCATGTTCACTTCGGCGTTCACTGATCGTGAAGTTCTACACTCTGATGGTAGTAAGAGACATCAGAGTGCTTTAGAATAAGGAAAAGACCTACTAGAGCTTGAAAATCAAACCATTTTAAAAAAATGTTTAACTACAAAACATCATTTGTGTCTGGAGAAAAATTACAGATGAGAATCAAATATGAAACTAAATCTTAACGACAAAATTATAACCAAATGAGAGATAAGAGATGTGCATAAGTGAGCAACAGACACAATAAATACTGCTCAAACCAGAGACAAGATGCATCTGCCTGTACTGAGCAGAAAATCAAACACGACAAGAGAATTTTCCTCTTCTGTCTCCTAGAGGGCATATTCTTTCTTGTCCTAACATGGGGCTAGGGAAGTGCTGAAGCAAATTTTGCAAGGATTGTAAAACCAAGCAGAGCAACAGATTTCATTTTAACACCCTATGGATTTTATCATATTTCATATTCATCATTGACCTTCAATATCATGTTAAAGATTTTTATTTCCCAAAGAAAAGAAGCATTTTTTTTTCTTTTTTTTTTTTTTTTTGGAGATGTTTTTGCTATAGGGCGCGTATGCTCGCCAGACAGAGAGAGAAAGAGAGACAGAAAGTGAGAAATCATCCCCCAGGGGGGATGGCCATGCCGCAATCCCTTCTCCTCCATTCTCCTCTTGGGATCTTGGGCACGCACGCACATGCGCCTGGCGTGAGTTTTAAGCCGCCGGGTCCAGGACACGAACCATGGTTGACTACGTGGGAGTCCAACGACATAGCCATTATGCTAACTGCTGCTCCCTAGAAGCATTTTTTTTTGAAACTCTATGAGTTACACATGAGAGAGGACTTATGGGGAGAAACACATATTTATTTTTAAGAACAGAAAACAAGATCCTGAAGATGTATTTTAAATGTGTGTTCTCTAGTAATAAAACTTTTTATTTTATTTTATTTACATTTTTTAATACATTCAATCACATTATTTAGCTTACAAGGTGATCATTTCAATATGTGAACATTTCTCCCCAGTCCAGTTGATCAAAATATAACAATACTACCTCCCTGTCTCAACAATACTGTCTCCATATCCCTCCTCCAAATATTTTTCCCCAGGCCCCACTCCTCCACACACACCACATCTGGCCTTCACACCCATCTCTTGTGTTTGTACATCCTTTAGCCCGTCAGTTTCAGTTATAGAGTGCAGACACTCGGTATATATTAAGTGGGGAATTAGTGTGAATCAACAGCCCTCAGAATGGGTAATAAAACTTTTAAAGGGAAAGCAGCTGTTGAACAAGTTCTTTAAAAAAAATAATAAAGTGGTGGGGGTTGATTAGGAGGAGATACAGAGAAATTCACACACTTTTTTGTAAAAAGTGGAGGAAATAGACCTATTAGCCAGAATCTTTCTGTAAGTAGCATCAGGTCTCTTCTTTCTGACCCTTTCCCTTGTCAAAATTAGCACATTACTGCCTTCCAACTGTTGGAAATGGTTTTAACCTCACAGTTCATACCTTCAAGCCCACAGACATCTGCACTCTGACAGCAGTTTCACAGCCCCTGCTTGCAGGAAGTATCAGAGGAACTGCCAGGTCAAAATTTCCTTTCGGTGCCTGACTGAGTTCCTGATTCATCTGCTCCACCAGGTCATAAACACTTTTCTAACCCCAGGATTTTACAATATTTAAAACTAGTAACCCCTTTCACTTTTTTTCATGGAACTTTTTCTCAGCTTTCTAGAGTTCTCTCATCTCTTCCATAAAATGGTAACTATACTCATATAAGTTTTAGTGCCACTCTTACAAACTTTTATTATAAATTCTTTGTTTCTAAATTCCAATATCTACATGTCCTTCCTCTGGCCCAACATTCTTTTTTATTATTATTATTAAGAATTATTGATTTAATTTTATTCATTATTTTTTTTTAATTGACCAGAGAGTAAAAGAGAAAGAAGAAGTCAAAAAGCAAGCTGCCAAGTCTGGTACTCGAACCATGGCCAGGCAAGTGGAGGTCCAGCACTTTAACAACCACAATACCGGCCAGCTCTGGCCCAATACTCTTTAAATGACAGCCAACACTGAATCCTCATCACCCTGTGTACTCCAGTAAGCTATCTGAATAATCCAGGACCTGGTGAACAATTTTTATATTTTCTATTGGACTGCTTCACTCTATCTACTGCCAAATCTACTTAGAAATATACAGGCAGCCTTAAAAATGTTTATGCTAAAAAGAAGCCCATAAATAATTGCCAGTTATATTTTCTATGTTTACTTGTTAATTTTTATGACCTCAGTATTACAAACCCAGTTAATAATATACTCGACTTTTGCTTTTTTGTGAACATGCTTCATGAAGAAATTTTATTGTTCCACTAATAAATCAAAAAATAAAACTTAATCAAAGTCATAAATGTCATGGGTAACCATCTGCTTGGATTAACTATCTATAATTTTTAACATGTGATTTTTGTATGCCCCAAAACCTAATGCTGACCATAACAGAAGGAAACAGTTGGAAAGCAGCATGCAAAGAATGTGTATTTATCCAACTCTTCCCATTAGACTCATACAAAAATCTTTCCAGTGCTCCACTTTGATTTCCTGTGTCTCATACAAATAGGGAAAAAAGAAAAAAAAAAAAAAACTTATGGTTTGAGGCTGTCAGTGAATATTAGTGCTGTGAGCCTGCTGGAAGCAGAGAACATAAAATATAAGCTCAGAAAAGATGACTTATTTAGAGTGAAAACAATAAAGGTTACTATGTCCTTTGGGAAAAAAACCTTCTGATATCTACATATACATGTAGCCATATATCCAGTACTACCTGCAAAAGAGAAGCTAAAATAACTATTTAGGAAGTTATCATTGTTATGTATTTGGATGTTCTTTTCTAATATTAAAAACAATTCCATGACTACAGAGATGACAGTCAGAAAATGGAATGTAGACCACTACAAGTTAAGAAAATAACACAGTTTTTGCATTTGATAAGAATAATGATAATACCTTTATGTAGTATAAATATGAAAATTAACAGTGACTATATCAGGATAAACTGTACTTAGGAGTTGACTATGACCTAGTGGTTAAGGAAACCAGATCCCACATGGCTGACTAAACAGTTTTAATCCCAGCCCAGGAAGCTTGATAAACAAGCAGGGCACGTATGCAAGTGTGCTCAAATCCAGAAAGGATAGAGAAATGGAGGAGAAAGGATTGTGCAGTGACCATGCCCCACTGATGGATGCTCGCTCTCTCTCTCTCTCGCTCTCTCTCTCTTTCTTCTCCTTCTCCTCCTCCTCCTCCTCCTCCTCTTTCTCTGGCAAGGGCATACACCCTCTGACAATTAAAAAGGAAAAAAAAAGAAAAGAAAAACTATATGAAAATAATGTATCCTAGAGAAGAATCAAAATAATAAATTTTTCAGATGGTGGATATACCATCATGACTTGATCACTACTCAGTGTATACATGTTTGAAAACACTGCATTGTACCCCATAAATACACTATAACTAATGTCAATAAAAATATTTTTAAGTTGGTAAATTTTACTAGTTACTTGAATTTGTCTTCTTTACAAATAGGCCAAGAGACCCATTTCAGCAAAGAGCCTTGCTAGAAGGCGGGCTGTCTGTGGCTGCAGGGTTAACTCACCTTTGGACTTCCAGATTTGTTTCTTGGGACTTTGAACCCACCTCGTGCCCCTCCCTGACCCATCTGGACACCTGTTCCAGTGAAGAGCCTTGCTGGAAGGTGGGCTGCCTGCGGCTGCGGGGGTAACAGCTGAGACCCAGGGCTCATCCCCTCCCCCATTTGCCTTAGGACTTTCAAGGCTTCAGTGTTTAGTATAGCACAGGCACCATTCAATCTCTTCTTAGGCACTGAGTTGAAGCTCAGCAGTTCAGTTTCAGGCACTCCTGCTCTCTAGAAACTGGGAGGACTTTGGGTCACCCAGGACCAGTGACAACACTGCAGGGTACTGGTGAGCAACAGGGAGGCAGAGTAGAAGAGAGAGTGCCAATGTTCTATTCCTGCACACCTTTGAATGATTGGAGATACCTTGAATAATTTAGGAAGGAACATAGATCACCAGGTAACTAGAAACCATCATAGAGGCACAAGAAATATGAGTAACCAACAAAATGTCTCTCCCCAAGGGAAAACATCAATTCCTCAGCACCCACAGACAACACAATGGAAGTTGTAGAAATGTCAGATAAACAATTCAGAATATTTGTAGTGACCAAACTAACTGAAAAGCAAGAGAAAGGAGACAACGAGCTCCAGGAGATGAAGTCCTTTCACGATTTGAAAGAAGAAATAGACACCATAAAAAAAGAATCAAACAGAATTGTTACAGATGAAGAATGAGATACAGGGCACCAGCAGTTAGCATAATGGCTATGTCACTGGACTCCCACGTAGTCGACCACGGTTCTCGTCCTGGACCCGGTGACTTCAAACTCACGCCGGGCGCATGTGTGTGCGTGCCCAAGATTCCGAGAGGAAAATGGAGGAGAAGGGATTACGGCGTGGCCATCCCCCCTGGGGGGTGATTTCTCGCTTTCTGTCTCTCTTTCTCTCTCTGTCTGGTGAGCGCACGCGCCCTATAGCGAAAAACCTCTCAAAAAAATTTTAAAAAAAGAATGAGATACAGAAAATTAAAACCTCCCTCGAAAGAACTAAAAGTAGATTAGATCATGCAGAAGATCTAATCTTGAATGTTGAAGACAACACCTCTGACCTAGAAAAAATTATCAAGAAGACTGAGGAAACAACTAAGAAAAAAGAGGATAATGTATGAGAAAAACTAGATACCATCAAGCACCCAAGCATCCAGATAATTGATATCCCAGAAAAGGAAGAAAATAATAAGGGAATTGATCATTTATTCCATGAAACCCTGGAAGAAAATGTTCCAAACCTAGAGAGGCATTCAAATATCCAGATCCAAGAAATACATAGGACCCCAAATTGAATCAACCCAAGAAGATCGTCTCCAAGGCACATCAGAACCATATTGGCCAAAACCATAGACAAAGACAAGGTGCTAAAGTTGGCAAGAGGGAAATGTCAAGTTACTTACAAAGGTCATCAATTAGGCTAATATCAGACCTCTCATAAGAAACAATGCAGGCACAAAAACAACTGGGGAAATACAGTCAAAGCGTTAAATGAAAACAATTTCAACCAAGAATACTATACCCTGCAAGATTAACCTTCATATGGGAAAAAACAGATAAAAAACATTCTCAGATAAACAAAACCTGAAAGAATTTACCAACTCCAGACCAACTCTTCAAGAGGTTATGAAGGCAGTTCTAAAACAGGAAAACTAAAAAGTCATATGGACAGATATAAGAGAATAAAAAACAACCAAGAAAATGGCTCACTTAATGATAGGAAAATGTCCAAAAATATGGATAATAACATTGAACATTAATGGATTAAATTCTCCAATCAAGAGACACAAACTGAATGAATGAATTAAAAAAACAGAAACCCTCTATTTGTTGCCTACAAGAAACACATCTTATGGAAAAGACATACATAGACTAAAAGCTAAGGGCTAGAAAAAGATATTCCATGCAAACAAAAAATCAAAAAAGGGCTGGAGTTGTGATAGTGATTTCAGACAAAATAGGCTTCAAGACAAAGACTGTAAGAAGGGACAAAGAGGGCATTATATAGTAGCAAATAGGCTAATATATCAAGAAAACATAACACTTATAAATATCTATGCACCCAACTCAGGAGCACTGAAATACATGAAGGAAGGACTGCTAGAGCTAAAAGAAGAGATAGGTTGCAACACTATAATTGTTGGGGATCTCAACACCCCGTTATCTTCTTTAAGACCACAAAATATACATTTTTCTCACCCCAGCATGGAACCTTTTCAAAGATTGACCATATGATAGTTCACAAATCAAGCCTTCACAGATTCAAAGGCACACAGTCAATAATCCCAAAAGTAGACAGGGGAGATTACATCATATTAAAAAGTCTCTGCATGGCAAAAGACACAGCAATTAGTGTAAATTGACAGCACTCAGAATGGGAAAATATTTTTGTATACTATGTGTCAGATAAGGGACTAATAAACAGAATACACAGCTTTCCCAAAAAAAGATGATCAACCCTACTAAAAGATGGGAGAATGAGCTGAAACAACCACTCTAAGGAAGACATGAGAATAACCAAAAGGTATATGAAGAAATGCTCAACATCCCTCTTTATAAGGGAGATGTAGATCAAAACCACAATGAGATATCACTTAAACCCAGTCAGAATGACTAAGATTAAAAAAATAAAAAAGAAAGGAAAAAAAAAAAAAAGATAAGTGCTGGCAAGGGTGTGGTGAAAGGGGAACTCTCCTGCACTGCCAGTGAGAATGTAGATTGGTCCAGCCACTATGGAGAATAATTTGGAGATCCATAAAAGATCTACAAATAGAACTACCATAAGATCCAGTAATTCCCACTCCTTGGTATCTATCCCAAGGACAGAAGAATCCTTTGTCGGAAAAGTGCTTGCACATCAATGTTTATTGTGGCATTATTTACAATTGCTAAGACTGGAACCAACCCAAATACCCATAAACAGGTGAATGGATTGAAAAAAGTGTAGCACATATGGAATACAACTCAGCCATAAAAAAAAAAAAAAAAAAAAAAAAAAAAAAAAAAAAAAAAAAAAAAAAAAAACCAAGACCCTGGCTTCTGACAGAAAGTGGATGAATATGGAATATTTACTGCTGAGTGAAACAAGCCAGGCTATGAAGGAGAGACATTATATGTCTCCACTTAATAGACGGTGAGTGTCCACACTCTATAGCCAAAACTGAATTACTAGAGGATATAGAAACATAGAAAATGGTTATAAATACCAGATACAGTGTGGGAAGAGGGTGGGTGAAGGAAGAGAGTTTGAGGAAGGACACCAAGGAGAAAAATAGAGAGGAAAGGCATTTATGGGACAAAAAAATGGGTGCACATAAGAAAAAAGATGGAAAGGTGACAAATATACAACCTAAAATCATGCCTCAAGGAATTGGAAAAACAACAGCTGGAAAACCAAAAAAAAAAAATGCCAGACAAAAAGAAATAAAAAAGATTTGAGCAGACAAAATAGAAAATAAGCAAACTATGCAGAAAATAAATGAAAGCAAAAGCTGTTTTTTTGAAAAGATTAACAAGATTGATGCACTATTAGCTGATAAAGAAAAAGAAAGTAACCAAATAATTAAAATATGTCATGAAGCAGGCAACATTACAACATATATGATAGAAATAAAAAGAGGATACTATGAGTGACTATATGCCAACAAACAAGAGGACATGAAGGAGATGGACAAATTCCTGGATGCATATAATCTACCAAGATTGAATCAAGAGGACATAGGAAACCTGAATAAACTCATAACAAGCCAGGAGATTGAATCAGAGACAAAAGAAAAGCCCAGGTCCTGATGGCTTCACTTCTGAATTCTCTTCCTTTTAAGGAAGAGATAACCTCCATTCTACCCGAATATTTTTAAATATCCAAAAGGAAGAAAACCTTCCAAATTAATTTTATGAAGCCTCCATCATCCTCACTTCCAAAACAGAAAAAGACATGACAAAAAAGGAAAACTACAGACCAATATCTCTGATAAATATAGATACAAAAACTCTCAATAAGATACTTGAAAATTGTATCCAACACCATATAAAAAGGATTATTCATCGAGATCAAGTAGGCTTTATTCCAGGGATGAAAGAGTGGTTCAACACATGCAAGACCATAAACATAATACACCATGTTAACAGAAAGAAAGATTAAAAAAAATATGATTATTTCAACTAATTTAAAGAAAGCATTTGATAAAATATAACATCCCTTCATGATTAAGACTTGCAGCAAGATTGTTATAGAAGAATCAGTTCTCAACACAATAAAAGCCATATATGAAAAATATAGCTAACATTATACTGAATGAAGAAAAGCTAAAAGCTTTTCCACTAAAAACTGGTACTAGACAAGTCTACTCACTTTCTCCACTGCTTTCCATATAGTGCTGGAAGTCTAAGCCAGTGCAATCAGAGAAGAGAATAATATAAAAGGTATTCAAATAGGCAAAGAAGAGTTGAAAATATATTTACATGTAGATGACATGATGATATACTAAGAAGACCAAAAGATTTCCATGAAAAAACTACTCGAAGTAATAAATGAATACAGTAAAGTGTCAAGACAGAAAATCAACATCTAAGAATCTATAGCATTTCTATGTAGAAACAACAAGGTAAACTAAGTAGATCTGAAGAAAGGAATCCCTTTTACCATAGCCACAAAAATGCATCAGATACCTAGGGATAAATCGAACTAAAGAAGTCAAAAACTTTTACAAAGAAAACTATGTGAATCTCAAAAAAGATATTGAAAATGACACAAAAAAGTGGAAGGACATCCTATGTGTTTGGATTGGAAAAATATAATCAAAATGATAATTCTACCCAAATTAATCCACATATTTAATACAATTCCAATCAAATTACCAGAGACATTCTTCATAGATATAGAAAAGACAATCATAGAATTTGTCTGGAATCATAAAAGACCTCATATTGCCATAGCAATCCTGTGCAAGAAGAGTGGAGTGGGTGACATCTTACTCCCTGACCCCAAAATATACTATAAATCTGTGATAATCAAAACAGCATGGTATCAGCACAAAAACAGACAGATGAACCAGTGGAATAGAATAGAGACCCCAGAAATAAAAACCAAAACTTATAACTAACTTATTTTTTGACAGAGGATACCACTCAATCCATTGGGAAAAGGAAATCTCTTTAGTAAACAGTGCTGGGAAAACTGAGTATTCACCTGCAGAAAGATGAAACTAAATCTCCATGTTTCACCATTAACAAAAATCAACTCAAAATGGGTCAAAGAGCTAAAACTGAAACCTCAAACTATAAAACTACTGGTGGAAAACATTAGGGTAGACAAAGACTTCTTAAAGAAGACTCCCAAAGCACAGATAATAATCCCTAAAATAGACAAATGGGACTATATCAAATTAAGAACTTTCTGCAAGCAAAGGACACAGTAATTATTGTTAATGGACAACCCTCAGAATGGGAAAGTATTTTTGCAAAATATGCCTCAGATAAGGGACTGATAACCAGAATATATAGAGAACTCAAGTGGTTTACCTGAAAAAAAAAAAAAAACTGGTTAACCCAATTAAAATATGAGAAAATGATCTGAACAAAAATCTCCCTAGGGAAGACATACAAACAGCCAAAAGAGCATGTGAGGAAGTGTTCAACACCCCTCATCATAAGGGAGTTGCAGATTAAAACCACAATGAGATACCACCTAATCCCTGTCAGAATGGGAAAGATTAAAAATACAAAAAGTGATAGTGTTGCAGAGGTTGTGGTGAAAGACGAACTCTCTTATACTGCTGGTGGGAATGTAAATTGGTTCAGTCACTGCTGAAAACAATATGGAGGTTCCTAAAAGATCTACAAATAGAATTACCATTTAATCCAGCAATCCCACTTCTGGTTATCTATCCAAAAGACAGGAGAACACTCAGTCAGAAAAGTGCTTGCACATCAATGTTTATTGCAGCATTATTCACAATTGCTAAGACATGGAACCAACCCAAATGTCCACAAACAGATGAATGGCTCAAAAAAGTGTGCACCTATACTCTATGGAATACTCTTCAGCCATGAAAAAACAAGACCCTGGCAATTGAAAGAAAGTGGTCAAACATGCAAGACTTACTGCTGAGTGAAGCAAATCAGGCTATGAAAGAAAGATACTGTATGTATATACTGACTATCTGTACTCTATGATAGAGATTGAAATACTGGAGAGCATAAAAGCAATGAAAATAGTTATGGATGCTGAAGACAATGTGGAAAGGGTGGAAGAAGAAGGGAAGAGTATAGAACAGGATAGCATGAGAACAAAAAGAGAGGCATGACATTTGTGGGACACAGAAATGGTTTATTTCCTGTTGATAACATGGATAGTATTCTTTACTGGGCTGGTATGAGAAGTATTTCATGTTAGGTAAATTCTCTTTACAAGCCAAATGATGTATAGTGATTGAATGGTTTTAAAAAAATACTGAGAATAAAAAATAATAATAGTTTTTAAAAAAGAAAGGCCAAGAATTTCTTCTGGATTATAATCTGTTACCTAGGCACATGCATTTAAGAAAAATATATCCTTACCTTACATCTTCTTTTTTCACTCGGATAAGCCAGTCTCCTTCCTGCCTTGTGGGTCTTTTCACTCTCTGCCAGTCCTTTTTGTGACTGCTTCCTCTCCACATTCTATCTCAGTTCAAATGTTACCTCCTCCTCAGGGAGCTCTTCCTTGAATAGATAAGGTACCAGCACTTTCCCACACCATCACAACAGAAGTAAAAGATCCTCTGTCACTGCTCATCACTGGTTTATTCTCTTCTTAGTGTTCACTACTATCTAAAACTATTTATTTCCCTATTTACTTTCTGTCTCCCTTCAACAAATGTGAGCACTGAGAGAAATTTCTTGTCTATCTTGTTCACTAGAGCATAATGGCATATCACAAGGTTGAACGGATTTTGAAGGACCTGTTCTGTAGTCCTTTAAAATTGATCTTTATTTTCTCCTTGCAAAGTCTCCACTGCATAAAAGGTAAAAAAGTATTGAGAAAGACAGAAAGATATGTGTACCGATATTCTTGATGAAATTCTTTGTCTTTCCCTGGTGAACAAATACACTGTATGAATGTCCATAATGCTGACAATAACATGCACAGGCCAATGCTGATATGCAAGCGATTTTCAAGAGAGGTATAATTGTTTATAAAGATGGTTATTTTAAAGACTTAGACTTGACCTACAGGTCATTTGACTCCCCAAATGCTCTTATTTCATAGACTATGTGGACATGGAGTCAAAGCCAGAGAACCGACTAATATGAACTCAACATCAGTTATTTTTCACAATAATTTGTTTACAAAAAGAGGTATAATTTGATGGATTAAAAAACTCAAAGCAATAAAAATAGATGCATTATATTAATATATCAATTCATTTAACAATATACATTTTTCTGCTCAATATACTTCTACTTTCAATACTTCATATAATCCTAAAAACTTTGTGACATTGGTAAAAGTTTTTCAACAAAAAGAAATATAATGTGAGTTCGATTGGTAGCAGGAGCCCAGAGTCGATCCCAGAGAGCCCTGAGCAGCCCCACCGCCACTGCCGGCCTAGTTACCATCACACCCTGGGAGGAGCCGCAGCTGCTGCAGCCGACCCCAGTCACCACCATCATAACCATGAGCAGGGAGGCCAAGACCCAGCCCCTGCACTCAATGCTGCCAACACCAAGCCTGGCACCAGGGGCAGTAGTGCAGGGAGCGGCGGCCTGGGCGGCCTCACATCCACAGCGCCTGCCGGCAGGGACAAAAAGATCCTCACAAGGAAGGTTTTGGGAATAGTAGAATGGTTCAATGTAAGAAATGGATATGGTTTCATCAACAGGAATGACACCAAGGAAGATGTATTTGTACACCAGACTGCCATAAAGAAGAATAACCCCAGGAAGTACCTTTGCAGTGTAGGAGATGGAGAGACTGCGGAGTCTGATGTTGTTGAAGGAGAAAAGGGTGCGGAGGCAGCAAACATTACAGGCCCTGGTGGAGTTTCAGTTCGGGGCAGTAAATATGCAGCAGACCGTAACTATTATAGACACTATCCACGTAGTAGGGGTCCTCCATGCAATTACCAGCAAAATTACCAGAACAGTGAGAGTGGGGAAAAGAATGAGGGATCAGAGAGCGCTCCTGAAGGCCAGGCCCAACAATGCCAGCCCTACCTCAGGCGAAGGTTCCCCCCTTACTACATGCGGAGACCCTATGGGCGTTGGCCACAGTATTCCAACCTTCCTGTGCAGGGAGAAGTGATGGAGGGTGCTGACAACCAGGGTGCAGGAGCACAAGCTAGACCAGTGAGGCAGAATATGTATTGGGGTTATAGATCACGATTTCTTTCACAGGGACCCTCCTCGCCAAAGACAGCCCAGAGAGGACGCCAATGAAGAGGATAAGGAGAATCAAGGAGATGAGACCCAAGGTCAGCAGCCACGTCAATGTGGGTACCAACGCAACTTCAATTACCTTCAATTACCGACGCAGACGCCCAGAGAACCCTAAACCACAAGATGGCAAAGAGACAAAGGCAGCCGATCCACCAGCTGAGAATTCGGCCGCTCCCGAGGCTGAGCAGGGCAGGGCTGAGTAAATACTGGCTTACCATCTCTACCATCATCCAGTTTAGTCATCCTACAAGAAGTAAATTCCAGCAATAAGAAATGAACAAAAGATTGGAGCTGAAGACCTTAAGTGCTTGCTTTTTGCTCGTTGACCAGATAACTAGAACTGTCTGCATTATCTATGCAGCATGGGGTTTTTATTATTTTTACCTAAAGATGTTTCTTTCTGGTAATGACAAATTTGTTTTTTAAAAAAAGCCTGGTTTTTTTCTCAATACACCTTTAAAGGTTTTTAAATTGTTTCATATCTGGTCAAGTTGAGATTTTTAAGAACTTCATTTTTAATGTGTAATGAAAGTTTACAACTTGATCTTTTCAAAAAAGTCAACAAACTGCAAGCACCTGTTAATAAAGGTCTTAAATAATAATAAAAAAGAAAAGAAATATAATGTAACTGAGAAATGATGCTTTTGAAGAGAGAGAGAAATACCAAGGAACTCAGGTCTTAAAGTAGTAATGGAAATGGTGAAATGGAACAATAGGAATATGTGGGGTCTTCTCAGAGTTCATGGAAAATGCAGTATTATGAAAAAAACTACTCATAAATTTCAAATGTTTTAGCACCAGGATAAACTAATACTTCAATTCTGTTTGTCCACAAACTTTGAAAAAATCCCCTCAGACAAACAACTTTCTTTAATGGCTTTTATTTCTATATCTACCTTAAGCTTCTACCTGCTGATCATAGTCCACTTTCAAAATAACATATCTGGCCAATTAAGAAGTGGATAAAATATGCATGTTAAATGAATCCTTAGATATACATAACATGTACATACAAAACTTTATGTAGGTAATATGACTCATTTAACTGTAAAGAAACCCCTATTTTTATAATTTTTTAACTCTACATATACTCTAATTTAAAAATCTTCAATTACTTATATACCTGCTCACACTTTCTTTGAAATTCTTTTTATTTATTTATTTATTTATTTATTTATTTATTTATTTATTTATTTTTAGAGATTTTTGTATGTGTGTCCTCCAGAGATTTATAGATAGAAGGCAAGAAATCACTTCCCAGGGGAATGGCCATGCTGCAATCCCTTCTCCTTCACTCCTCTTTTGTGATTTTTGAGCATACATGCACACACACTCAGAGTGAGTTTGAAGCCACTGAGTCCAGGACTTGAATGAACTGTATTGGTCATGTGGGAGTCTAATGAGGTTACCATTAAACCACTTGCTGGTCTCTCTTTGAAATTCTTAAAAATTTTGGGTTTTAACAGATTTGTCTCTTTACATTTATTTTCTTAAATATCAATCTTAATTACTTTCCGCCTTCCCTAAATGTACTAATAATATTACCCATTCATAGCAAATGTAATCAGCCAGTCGAGGGTTTGGTGGTTAAGGTAGCTAGCTAGATTCCATGTGGCTATGTGGTTTGAATTCCAGAGCAAATGGCGTAAAATTCAGGTCAGGAACACATGTATGTGTGCTCAAAATCTCAAAAGGAAAAATGGAGAGGAAGAGATTGCAATATGGCTGCTTCCCATGAGGAGCATTCTTTCCACTTCTCTGTCTCCCCTAGGTAAGTGCATTACTTTCTAGCATATTAACAAATCAACAAAGAAAACAAAACATAGTACTAGGGACCAGACAGTGGCACAGTGGTAACAAAACTGGATCCATATGGGAAGGTCTGGGGTTTGTGTCCTGGGGCCTCTCTTTGCAGGCCAGGCAAAACACGCATGTCACCCTAATCAGGGTTGGCTGATACTAGGGGTGGATTACAGCATGAAGACCCTGTTGGGAGTGTCTCTGATGGAAATTCAGCTTCTGCCCTTCCCCCTCCTCTCCGGCCTGAAATTCTACCATGCTGGGCCTTGAGGATTAATTACTCTTTAAAGAAAATGCAATTAGGAGACAGTAGGTGATATGGTGATTAAGGCACTGGACTCCCACATGGTCAATGGAAATTCCAGTCTCAGACTTGGTAGCTTGAAAATCAGGCCAGGCACTTGTGCATGCATGTCCAAAATCCTGAGGGAAGAATAGAGGAGAAGAGATGACAGCATGATCATCCCTCGACCCCAGAGGTGATTTCTCACTTTCTCTCTATGTCTCCAGATTGTGCACACTCCCTATGGCAAACAAACAAACAAACAAACAAAAAACTGAAATTAGAATAGAAATATTTTCACTGGATGTGATGCATTATTATTTTTTTAACAAAAACATGAAAGTACTTTTTTAAAATTTGATTCCTATCAGAAGATAAAGTGATACAGTTTTGCCATTACTAGCACATTATTTGCTCTACCGCAACAAGATAATAAAGGTTGTAGCAGGTGATTGTTTTTGTTTTTGAGCAAAACAGTTACAGGCTTTTATGGTTGTAAGAATTTTTAAAGCCATTAATTTATTCTAACATCCCCATTTTTTACTTTCATAATTTCCTGCATACTAATTAAGTGTGTAAAATTTTCTTATAGCCACATCTCATTATGAATCTTAATCAATGGATCCCTCCTATCACATTTGGGCTAAGCCTCCTCTTCCATTACCCAGATGACAAATTAATAAATTACAACGCTATAATTCTATTTTTCTCCCTTATTGGGAAAATGATACAATAGATCACTTATATCCTCATTTCAGCCAGCATTACATCATGGGCCTGAGCATTGAAATATGTCAGAGATCTTGCTCATCTGATCCTATAGCTTGTATAGATTTTATTAACAAAATATTTAGCAGGACCAGCAGTTGGTGTAATGGCTATGTCGCTGGACTCCCATGTAGTCAACTGCAGTTCAAGTCCCGGACCCAGTAGCCTAAACTCACACCAGGCACATGTGTGTGTATGTCCAAGATCCCAAGAGGAGAGTGAAGGAGAAGGGATTGCGACATGGCCATCTCCTCTGGGGAGTGATTTCTTGCTTTCTGTCTCTCTGTCTCTGTCTTTCTGGCGAGCGCACACACCCTATAGCAAAAACCTCTCCAAAATAAATAAATAAATAAATAAATAAATAAATAAATAAATAAATAAAAATATTTAGTATTTTTCAACTGAAAGACATCAAATACAATACATGGCTTCATTATACAAAAACATACATTACATATTACTAGAAAAAGCTAATTAAGATTTCATATCACAGATTTATATAACAAAAGAAACCATATATTGAGGTCCCTAGAGGTTGGGTCAGAAAATACTTAGCCACTCTGTACTTTTCTAGTGGATTGATTCACCTTTTCTAAACCTATATTCTGAAGTCTAACTCACGTCAGTTATTTCTTGCCCATCTCAGGTGAATCACCTGTTAGACATATTTTAAGTATTTGAAGTGATCTGTACCACCTTTTTATCTCCAACTTCCAGAGATCTGTTCACTTTCTCTTTCCTGCAGAGTACATGTAGTTTCTCAGTCTTTGAACAGTCAGTGCTTTCTTTCTTTTCTTCCAGGATATTACCAAAATGACAGTTTTTTAAAAAATGTCATTAATCTCTAATTAAGAAGAGCATGAAAAAAGGACCATAGCTAGAAAGTGAGGAAATTTCTGAAAGGAAAAAAAATGGATTAGCCTGGAGGACATTATATTAACTAAAATATTCCAGGAACAAAAATAAAAGAATCATATGTTTTCAGTCATGTGGATACTAAAAAGTTGTCTTCTTCATAGAAGTTAGAATAGTGGTTACCAGAAGTCTTGAAAGGGTAAGGATAGAGGATAGACTAGAAAAATAGTTAACAAATACATAACTACAATTAGACAATAAAAATAAGTTCTACTGTTCTATAACCAGGTAGGGTTATCTATAGTTAACAATAATTTCCTGTATAAAACAAAATAGTTAAAAGAGAGGATTATAACATTCTCAACACAAATAATAAATATTTGAGATAATGAATATATTAATTACTCTGATTTGATCATTATACAATATATTCATACACTGAAAAATCACATTGTACCCTATAAGCAAGTATAACTATTTGATAATGATAATAAATAAAACTGTGCACCTAGAGAAAATTTAAAAATATACCCTATAAAAGCAAAAATATATTGTTTTTAATTAACAAAAAATTAGGGACTAAACGGTGATGCAGCACAAATACTCAATGTTTTGTGAGGCTGAACCATGTGAGAGAGTTCTGGGTTCACATTTAGAAACTTTCTTGAGTACACTAGTCACAAATGTTCATATGGCATGGGTTGACTGGAGCTGGGGATGGATTACAGAATGATGACCCATTTGCAAATGCCATATCGATCTCTCTTTCCCTGTCTGTCTCTTTCAATCATGGGATAAATAAACTTTTTAAATATATATACTAACATGATATTTTAATGTGGTTTAGATTTGTATTTCCCTGATGATTTGTGAAGTTGCATATCTTTTCAAGTAGTTGTTAGTCATACTGATGCCTGTGTTGGGAAAAATGTGTATTCAGATCTATTGTCATTTTTATAATCAGTTTGTTTATTTATTGCTACTGAATTGCAAGTTTATCTACTTTGCAAATGTTTTATCCCATTCCATAGGTTGTCTTCTCTATTTTCTTCTTCCTCTTTCTTTCTTTTTCCCTTGTTGGTGTTGTCTCCTTTACTGTACAGAAGCTTTTTAGCTTGATGTGATCCCATTGGTCCATTTTTGCTTTTGATTTTTGTGCTTCTGGTGTCACATCTTTGAAATAATTTTCAAAGTTTATGTCAAGAAAATTTTTCATTGTATTTTATCCTATGAGTTTAATGGTTTCAGTTCGTATGTTTAAGTCTTTAGTTTATTTTTGTGTAGGCTATAACAAAATATACACTAGATAAGCTTTATTCTGTCATGAATTATACTGCTATTGGCCAGTAGTTTAATGTTAATGAAATCAACAATATTGTTTATTTAAAAGAAGGAAAAAGATAATTTACTAATCTTTATGTGAGACTTTTCTGGAAAATGTTAAACTAATATCAATGGTGCATGACATAACTATATAAAAGACAGGAAAATGGCTAAATTTATGGATTCATGAGATGAGAATCCATTAACAAAGGAGATAAGTTTTAGATAGCATTGTGTGAAGCTAAAGGACAAAAAACACCTTACATCCAAATTACTCAGGGTCAGGAAAATGTTAAGCTATTCCCAGCTAATAGTGACTGGCTAGCTTGCACATTTTAAAAGGTAATACAGCATAAAAATTGTTAAATTTGCAGATAAGGCAACTTCTGAAAATCAGGAGACTGTGGAAGAATCTTAAAAATGCCTGCTAAGTGTTATTTAGGAAAAAGAATATGTGGAAAAGCATATTTTCAATAATAAAGAGACTAGCATGTTTTACAATGACAGCATTGGCAAATGATCCTGTATAATTTAAGTGACTTTTCAATTGATAAAAATATGACCAGAGGCTTGCAGGAACTTAATTTTGTATTTCCTCTAAGAGTAAGAGTTCACTATTTCTTAATTCAGTGTTCATGGTAACTTTCTAGAACAGAACTTTGGTGACTAATGAGAATCAACTATATGTATAGCAGAAATTCCAGCTATACTGAACTTTACTGTGCCCCTTCCAAGTTAACTAAGATAAAAGTCATTTCATACTAATGCTATAAACTATAAAAAAAACAAAATGACAGAATACTAATAATGAACAGGACAACATATTTACTGGCTCCAATTCTAAGGAAAGACTGGCAGGGTTTACCATTGGTTGTGCAAATAACAAAGAAAAGATCAAAAGGGGAAAAACAGAAATTATCTGTAAATCAAACAGTATGGAGTCTACAATGTAGACAACATCAGGGACATTTTCTATATAATGGCTAATGTCAAAACCAAGTGCTCATGAATCTATAAAGTGGTTGGAATCAACACACAGAAAGATTTAGAAAATTGTTCCTCATCCTGGTGGATTTCATGAATTATCTTGTTTGCTATCAAGATGGCAACACACAGCAATGAATATTTCTCCTGCACATTTCTCTATTTTTTCCCAGGAGGCATATGTGTGTGCATGAAAGAAAGAGAGAAATGTACCATCCCAGTGGATTCTGGTTATGTTCCGATCCATTTTTCCTCCATCCCTTCAAGATCTTGGCCACAAATGCACATGCCTGGCATGTTTTTCAAGCTACTGGGGTGGGATTTGAATCATGGTATGACATGTAACATCAGGCTCCCTCTGCATAACACTTAACTGCTGAGCTATCGTACTGGCCCTCTCCTGCATCTTACTCAGGGAAAACAATTACAGCCCTTTGAGCAGGAGATGTATGAGTGTTAACAGAGTAGTTGAGAGAAAAGAGTTGGCTAGACAAAAGAAGTATTGGGAGACATAGGAGATGACCATGCTAAAGTTTTTGAGCCATGTTGTATGTTCAAATTATAGTTTATCTTTATTTCTTATTAGGGTAAAACTGGAAGCAATTTTTAAAACATTACAAAGAAAAAGATTTTAGTTAACTACTAGGGACAATGAACATGTATATTTCTTCAGTAATAAAATTGACTGCACTGAGGCATTCTGTTTTTCCCTTCAGTGTCACAATTAATCAGAAATAGAATGATACTTTGTCAGGGAGGATATGCAGAAAATTTTCCTCTGGGTAAAAGATGTACTAAATGATGTTCAAGTTCCTCCCAGTTCTAATTCTTTAATATTGAGTATATTATGCTCATTATGGAAAATGTATTAATATAAGTCAATAAATAAGCACTAATAAGCAATCTGATAAGTAGAAAAACTGTCAATTAGGTAAACATGATCTCTAATAAAAACCCACTGGTTTTATATAAGTAATTTCCCAGACATTTTGCTGCATTGTTTAAGATAATGAAATAATCCCTCTTTTAAATCATTCAGTAGAGAAATACAAAACAGAAAGAATTGAAAGGTGTATAGCAACAAGAACCTCAGGGGTACTTGAGAAAAGAAAGAATGGTTGCACAGGATTAATTAAGTTACAAATGCAATTAGCTTAGGGAGGGACAGAAAACAGGCAACAGAAAAGACAGTCATTCATCAATAATTCCATTTAACTAGTCATTCTGAAAGTTTAAGGGATAGAGACTTGGGAACCAGATAAACCTGAATTCATATAGTTCTATCACTTCTTACTTGTGTCCCCATCTCTAAGACTGACAATAAGTGATATTTCCACCTTAGGATAGTACTGAGCATAGCCCCGAGTACAAAACCAACATAGTACCAAAATTTTAGCAAAAGCTGTGGCATTAGTAATATTGTCACCATATCTGGCTGGGATACCAGGAATCATTGCATTGAAAAGATAAAAAATCAGGGTCTTAAAGAAAGACAAGGCATTAGGTAGGAATGAGTGAGAAGAAAATATTCCTGGTGACTAACATATTACAAGGGAAAACAAAAAAAACTTCTACCTTGTAAAATAAGACAATGTGATTGCTAATCTGTTGACTGACAATATGAAAGCAAAATTAGTGAAAACTTTAATTTTGTCATTGCTCAGATTTAAAAAAAAAGGTTTGGTGTCACTATTGACTTTGTTCTTTCTCTGACATCCCACATTCACTCAACCAGCAAACCTTATCTGATCACTTTAAAAACAAGACTATCACCACAACTGTCATCACCCTGCCACTTTAATATGATTATTGAAATACTCCACACTAAAAAATTTAGCCAGAACTTTCAAATCAAAAGAGTGTGTAATATGTTATTTCAATGTCAAACAGGAGCATTGCTTAACAGGGCTAACCAAAGAATATTTAGCTTTTATCAAGATGGGCTTAATGTTTCCTTTGGCTTGACTAAACCAAGACTCTTCCTGACTCATGGCTCCTAACTTTCCTTTTTCTTGAGCATTTACTTTAGAAAATTGTAACTTTAAATTCTTTCTCTGTCCTTTTGACTATATATAAATCTTTTAAAAGTCTCTTGACAGTTTTATGGTACAGGAATGTCTTTCTCAAGGAGAAAAAGCAATTCTACATTTAATCTCTGTGGGTAGGTAGAAGCTTAATTTTAGTAGGTAGAAGCTTAATTTTAGTAGGTATCAATTAGCTAACACAGAAGGCCTAACTATAGAAAAAAAAACTTTAAAAATTCATAAATAACTCAATGTACTAGACACATTCAATTGAACATTCCCCAAATGTTTTTTAGTATTGTCCTCTTATTCCTTTGAGTACTTTTGAACCCTCCTGCCTTTATTTTTTTTTCCCAATGACTCTGAATTCAGCCTTTTGTTCTCTCTCTCTTTTCCTTTTGATAATAGACATTAATAAAATCTTCCTTATCTATTTAACTTTGGTGAATTTTTTACATTCTCTAAGAGAATATACATGCCTTTGATTTTATCACATTTTTATTAGAGTTCAAATACTGTGAAGGTAAATATTAACTTGTAGATTTCTCTCTGATAGAAAAGATGACCTAAAATATTATCACTAAAAATTATTTCTGTGAACTTCTGGAAATAATTTTAAAATCTAAAATCCATTCCTGATTTAAAAAAAATAAAACTAGGAATAAAAGAAAATTTCCTAGGTCTGATGAAGTACTCTACAAAAATCTTATTACACTGTAATTAATAAGAAAGTAAATTTCTTGCCCCTAATATCAGTATTAAGGCAAGGATGTCTGCTCTCACCTTTTCTATACAATATTGTACTAGGGTTTCTAGCCAGTGCAACAAGATAAGAAAAAGAAATAAAGGTATCAAAACTAAAATGACCAGAATACACAAGGAACTAAAGAAGCTGTTTGGAAAAAAGATGATCAACCCTATTAAAAGATGGGAGAAGGAGTTGAAAAAAAACACTCTCTAAAGACAACATACGAATAGCCAAAAGGCATATGAAAAAATGCTCAACATCCCTCATAAGGGAAATGCAGATCGAAACAACAATGAGATACCACCTAACCCCAATCAGAATGTCTAAAAAAAAAAAAAAGGTAAGTGTTGGCGGGGGTGTGGTGAAAGGGGAACACTCTTACAATGCTGGTGGGAATGTAAATTGGTCCAACAACTGTGGAGAACAATTTGGAGATTCCTCAAAAGTCTGCAAATAGAACTACCATATGATCCAGCAATCCCATTCCTTGGCATCTACCCAAAGGACAGAAGAATTCTTCATTGGAAAAGTGCTTGCACATCGATGTTTACTGCGGCACTTTTCACGATTGCTAAGACATGAAACCAACTAAAATGCACCCGTACAGATGAATGGATTGAAAAACTGTGGCACATATATTCTATGGAATACTATTCAGCCATTAAAAAAAAAAAAAAAAAAAAAAAAAAAAAAAAAAAAAAAAAAACACAACAACCTGGGTTTTGACAGAAAGTGGAAGAATATGGAAGATTTTCTGCTGAGTGAAGCAAGCCAGTCTATAAAGGAGAGACACTGTATGTCCCCACTTAATATATACCGAATGTCCACACTCTATTACTGAAGGTGACGGGCAAAAGGATGTACAAACACAAGAGATGGGTGTGAATGCCAGATGTGGTGTGTGTGGAGGAGTGGGGCCTGGGGAAAAACATTTGGAGGAGGGATATGGAGACAGTATTGTTGAGACAGGGAGGTAGTATTGTTATACTTTGATCAACTGGACCGGGGAGAAATGTTCACATATTGAAATGATCACCTTGTAAGCTAAAAAATGTGATTGAATGTATTTTAAAAATGTAAAAAAAATAACAAAAACTGAAATGACATATATAAAATTATTTTTATTTAGCGATAACAGTTTTCCATGCAGAAAATCCAATGGTACCCTTGAATTAACTACTTGAACTAATAAGTGAGTTTAATAAAGTTACAGAATTCAAGATCCACTTTCTAACACAATAGTATTTTTATGCCCTATTAACAAAAGTAGTTTACAATAAATAATACCATTTACAGTGGCACCAAAATTATTGAATAATTAACAATAAAAAGATTTATTGTTAAAAGATAAGCAAGAACAATATATTAAAAACTTTTTTTGTGAATAAGCTGCTTGAGTTCCCTGTATATTCTGGTTATCAGTCCCTTAACTCAGGTATAGTTTGCAAATATATTCTCCCACTCTGAGGGTCATTTCCTCACTCTAATTATTGGTGTTTTTTGTTTGTTTGTTTTCTTTGTTTCATTTTTGTTTTGTTTGTGTTTGCTGTGCAGAAGCTTCTCAGACAAGTATAGTCCCATTTGCCTATTTTGGAACTATTGTCTGTGCTTTGGGGGTCTCCTTTAAGAAGTCTTTTCCTACCCCAAGGTCTCCTAGAGTTTTTCCTGGGTTTTCCATAAGTATTTTTTTTTTAATTTTTATTTTTTTATTTATTTGCATTCATTCTCTGAACATCATTACAGCATACAAAATGAGATTTTCCATCCAAATTACACTATATATTGTCTCAATCAAGCACATCATCAAGCATGTTATTGTCAGCAAATGATCTTCCATTTCTTGTCTTCTGTATGTTTTGCTTTATTCCCCCCATCCTAGATTCTCTATCTCTTACCCTCTGCCATCTCCCACTCTCCTCCCACAGTCTCTGGTATCTATGTTTGCTTTCTATACTGTTTTCTCCTCACATTTTATTGTAACGCCAAAGACCCTAATCAATCCAAATACCCTCATAGCAAACACAGGTGATACACACATTTCCATGAACACAAGTCTTACTTTACGCATCGTATAAAGTAGCACCTAGCTGTGGCTACATATCCTACTGCAGTCATTGAATATATATTTTTTTTTTTCTGAAACTTTTTTTTTTGTAACTCAATTTACATTCCTTCCCTAAGCTTCATCACAGCATACAAAATGCAATCTCCCATCCAGTACACACTGCATAGTGATACAATCATGAACATTACAAAAAAATTTTCCATTACTAGTTCCTAGAATTACTTCCACCCCTCTTTCTGACCCTCTGTCCCTTCCCACCCTCCTCTCACACCACCTCCGGTGTCTACAATTGTCCTTCATTCCCTTCCCACCCACGTTGCATTGATCACACAATTTCCTACATAATCTAACTACTTTCAATGGTGAGTTCACTCATTACTACTAAGAAAACCAGTTATAACTTAACTCAAAGAAATGCCAAGGAACTTTGCTTAAAGCCAGGAAACATACTATGGATTTTTGTATGTTGATTTTTTTATCCTGCTACTTTACTATATTCATTTATCACTTCCAGGAGGTTTTTCTGTAGATTCCTTTTTTTCTATGTATAGCATCGTATCATTCACAGAGATAATTTCACTTCTTCTTTTCTTATCTGGATGCCTTTTATTTGACTCCATTGTCTAACTGCATTGGCTAGAACTTCCAGTACTATGTTAAAAAAAAAAAGAGTGGAAAAAGTGGGCAGCCTTGACTTGTTTCATTGCTGTATGATGTCAGTTACAGGTTTCAGTATGATGTTAGCTATAGGTTTTTCATAGATGACTTTTTATTGTGTTGAGGAATGTCCCATCTTTGCTGATTTTTCTGAGAGTCTTAATCATGAAGGGATGTTGTATTTTATCAAACACTTTTTCTGCATTTATTAATATGATACAGTTTTTATCTTTTTGTTTTGTGTATGCTGAAACATTCTTGCATCTCTGAAATAAATCCTACTTGGTCATGATTAAAATCTTTTCCATATCTTGTTGAATATGATTTGCTAATATCTTGTTGAGAATTTTTGCATCTGTATTTATCAGGGATATGAGCCTGAAGTTTTCATTTTTTGTCATGTTGTTGTCTGGTTTGGGAATTAAGATGATGGAGACTTCAAGAAAGAATTCGGGAGGATTCCTTCCTTTTTAATTTTTAGAAATAGTTTAAAGAGAATTGGGGTTAGTTCTTCTTTAAAGGTTTTGTAAAATTCAGAAGTAAAGCCATCAGGATCTGGACTCTTCCTTGTTGAGAGACTATTACTGATTCAATCATTGCTTGTTATGGATATTTTCAGACTTTCTATTTCTTCCTGGTTCAATCTTGGTAAGTTATATGTGTCCAGAAATTTGTCCACCTCATCTAGTATTTTTTGTTTATTGGAACATAGTAGTTCATAGTATTCTCTGATGATATTTTGTATTTCTGTTATATCCATTGTAGTAATGTCTGTTTCCTTGCTAACTTGATATATCTGGTTCCTTCCTCTGTTCTTCTTGATTAATCTAGCTAACAGTATGTCAATTTTGTTATCTTCTCAAATAATCAGTTTTTTGTTTCATTTATTTTCTGTATAGTTCTTTTATTCTCTATTTTATTTATTTGTGCTCTAACATTTATTATTTCTTTACTCCTGGAATGTTCTGAGGTTTATTAGTGTTGTCTTTCCAGTTCCCTGAGTTGTGTTGTTAGGTTGTTTATTTGCATCTTTCTGCTTTTTCTTGTGAGCACTAATCACTCTGAACTTCCTTCCCCCTTATGACTGCTTTTGCTGTGTCCCATAGGTTATTAATACTTGCTTGTTCATTTTCATTAGTTTCTAGGAACCTTTTAATTTGTCTTAATTTCTTCTATAGTTGTAAAGTCATTCAACACTTTACAAGACTTTACAAAACTTTTATTTTCATATGTTTGTATACTTCAAAGGCTCCTTCTGTAGTTGGTTTCAAGTTTGATTACATAATGGTCAGAAAAGATGATAGATATTGGATTGTGTTGTGCCCTATTATGTGGTCAGTCTTCAAAAAGGTTCCATGTGGGGGTGAGAATAAATGCTTATTTTGTAGTTGCTGGGTGAAATACTCTGTAGATGTCTGTCAAGTCCATTTCATGTATGGTATTATTTAGGTCTTGTATCTATTTTTTGTCTAGATGTTCTGTCCAGAGGAGACAGTGGGGAGTTGAGCTTCCCTATGATTCTTGTGTTGCATTTTCTCTCTCCCTTGAGATCTAATAATCTCTCTTTGATGTATTTAGGTGCCCCATTGTTAGGTGCATAGATATTTATTAAGTATTATATCTTCTTGGTGAACAAGTCCTCTTAGTGCCATCCTTCCTTTACTATTCTTACATCTTTCATCTTAAGTCTATTTTGTCTGATATCAGTACCGCAACTCCAGCCATTTTTTCCATTTGCATGCAATCTTTTTCAAGTCCTTCACTTTGTCTATTTATGTCATTATCAGTGAGGTGTGTTTCTTGTAAGTACCACATATATTGCTTCTATTTTTGTATCCATTCAGCCAATCTGTGTCTTTTAATAGGAGAATTTAATCTATTAGCATCAACATTATTATTGATAATTGCAGAGTTACCCCTGTCACTTTGTTAGCCATTTTCTCAGTTGTTTTTTGTTCTCTTATTCCTTTTTGTTTCTCTTTAGTTATCCTGATACAATAAATATCCCCCTCAGTACTTCCTATAGAGCTGGTCTATTATTGGTGAATTCTTTCACTTTTTGTTTATCTGAGAATACTCTTTGTTCATTCTTCCCATTTGAAGGATAACCAGTCTGGGTAAAGTATTCTTGGTTAAAATTGTTTCTTTTTTAATGTTTTGAATTCATCTTCCCACTCTTTCCTTGCCTATACTATATCAGTTGAGAGGTTTGATGTTAGCCTAGTGGAATAATCTTTATAAGTAACTTGATGTTTCTCCCTTGCCATTTTTAGAATATTGTATTTGTCTTTGATTTTTACCAATCCAGCAATGATGTGATGGGCAAGTTTCTTTTTGTGTTGATCTCTATTTTGGGTCTTTTTTATTTCTTGGGTCTGAATTTCTCCATTTTTCTCTATGTTTGGAAATTTTTTTTTTTTTTTTTTTTTTTTTTGAGAGGTTTTTGCTATAGGGCGCGTGCGCTCGCCAGGCAGACAGAGAGAGACAGAGAGATAGAAAGCAGGAAATCACCCCCCAGGGGGGATGGCCACGCCGCAATCCCTTCTCCTCCATTCTCCTCTCGGGATCTTGGGCACGCACGCACACGCACCCGGCGTGAGTTTAAGCCGCCGGGTCCGGGACTCGAACCGCAGTCGACTACGTGGGAGTCCAGCGACATAGCCATTACACTAACTGCTGGTCCCGTATGTTTGGAAATTTTTCAAATAGTATTTCATGAAAGAGGTTTTCCATGCCTTTAGCAGATTCTTTGCCTTCTGGAACACCCATTATATGGGTATTTGTATCATTTATGGTGTCTAGAATTTCCCATATGTTGTCATTATTTTTGGTTATTTTTTAATTCTTTTTGGTGATTTGGTCTATCTTGGAAACTTTGTCTTCAAGGTCAGAAATTATTTCTTCTGCATGGTAAAATCTGCTCTTCATGCCTTCTAGGGAGATTTTAATTTCTTATATTGCATTTATTTCCAGAAGTTCTGTTTGATTCTTTTTAGGGTGTCTATTTCTTTATGGAATTCCTCTTTCATGTCCTGAAATGATTTTCTCATTTCCTGGAACTGATTGTCTGTTTTCACTGGCATCTTATTGAGTTTTGTCACTATGGATATTTGGAATTCTTTTTCTGACATTTCTGTATATTCCTCTGTGCTGTCCATTGTTGGTGATGGGCTACTGCAGTCATGTGGAAGAGAGTTACCCCCTTGTTTGTTCATATTTCTTTGAGATCTGCATTGGTTTTTGGTCATCTGATGTAGTATTTAATTTTTTCTATGTATCATATTTTGTAGTATTGAAAGAGTAAATTTCACCCTTAGTTCCCAAGTGTGTTCCCACTGGAGGATTATGTCTCCAAGATCAGAGAAGTTATGGGTACCTTCAGGTGTTTGGCTTCTCTACCAAACTTTCTACTCTTGATGAGGTAGTAGCAAACTAAATAGATATAAATTAGTGAAGAAGATCAAGTCACACACTGCACTGGGTGTGTGTGACTAGCCCACACACTGGGTGCAGTGTGTGGGCTAGTGTGCATCTTATTGAGTTTGTCACTATGGATATTTGGAACTGAATAAGTGTGTAGGCTAGTGTGTTGAAAGTTCCAAAGTTACTCCCAGGGCATGAGGATGCGCTCATGAGAGGGGGCCTACTGAGAACAGGCTGGAGTCTCCTACTAGGCATGGCAAGTGCTGGCCACCAGAGTGTTGGATGATGAATTAGCAAAAGTTCCAAAGTTACTCCCAGGTGCTAGGAGTGCACTCATGACTCTTTAAATATTGAAATAAAAATAGATTTTTCTCAGACAATTGAGCTGAGAAGAGGCCAAGGAAGTTTGGCAGGCAGGAAATAAAAATCTTATTTTTATGTACATAAAGATATTTGTTCAAGAAAAAATTAAAATAAAGTTTACAAAATTTAAATAACATGCATATATAACTTTTTAAAACTTCTGTAGTTCAGCGCAAGATGAAGTTACTGTAAGTCCTGAAGAAGGGGTTTCAGCAGGTCAGCCTCCATGGCAGCCTTTGCAGCTACCTACAAATTTTTTTCAGGACAAACAATGTGAATGCTGGTGCATTAGTGGGAGAAGATAAATATAGAAACAAATACTATGAAAATAACAAGCAATGTTTTGGCCATCACTGATGGGTTACATATACTACTGAAATGAATGTCAAAACCACATTCTGGGATGAAGATGGAAGTATGGTGCCTCCTGAATGACATTGTTGGCTTCACTCTATGACTGATAATCCTCTAACAAAAAAACCACCTACTGCTCGTAAATTCATCTGGGTGAAACATAAATTTAACATGAGTGGCTCTCCAGAACAATATGTACCTTATTCCACCATACAAAGAAGATTCAGGAATAGGCCCCACCTTCAATACCTTATAAGTAAAGACCATGGAAAAGAGTTAAACATGTAAAATATGAGAATTTTCTTGGATATGTATTTCATTTCTTACCATTATTTTGATTAAAATTGTTTGAATTAAAAGAAAAAAAGAAAGAAAGAAAAAGAAAAACTTCCATAGTCTGGATATGTGAGATGGATTTTTACTTTGGGCTAAATTCCTACTTTGTAGCTCAGTACTTTACAAACTTGGTAGTGAGGAATTGATCTATTTCTTTTTTTATTTATTTTTAATTCCAATCTATAATGGACTGTGGCTGTTGAAAATAAAATATAGATACATTACTATAAAAACAATCAACTGGCTATATACCTGGCAATATTAATCTCAATACAAATTTTTAAACGTTCATGCTCACTTTCTAAACTGATCTTATGGGCCAATTACAGTTAACAGATCATAGCAGTCTATGACCACTAATTCAGCAGCAGCAAAGGGTTCTGAGAGAGAAAATGTCAATAATTCTGAATAGTCTGTCTTGCATAAATAAATATAAATCCTCCAAATTACTTATTTAATGTGTTTTTTTTTAAATATATTCAAAGAGTATATGCATTTTAAAGTTAATCTGTGCCTGATCCTAATTTCTGGTTTTAGGAAGTTCTAGAAAAATATACTCAAGAGTTGAACTATTTCTAACTGTGGACTAAAAAGCAAACATGAAGGGCAAGAAAAATGTCTTCTCTAGAAAAAATACTATCAAATTTGTGTTCTTTTTAGTGATCACCAAAGATAAAGTAAAACTGAAATAGTAATAACATTTTTTATGCCACATTACTCATGATTTTAGATAATATAAACAAGTAACTTTTTAAAAAAATTTATATGTTTTATATGTATCTCTAAAATCGGTGTGCTTCCAAGATCACTGTATCTATTTCTATTTCTGTGTGTACATGTACATTCATGAGGGGACTTCAAAAAGTTTGGGGAAAAGTGGAATGAACATATGATTTTATCTCAGTGCAAAAAAACTTTTGAAATCTATAGTTAGTTCTGTGTTTCCCATGAACTTTTGAAAGTGTGTGTATATGTTTATATGTACAAAATGTGCCTATTACACACATGTGTATTTTTACATATACACACTATACATACATATCAAGAATCTTCAAAATGTTTGTGGAAAATGTGTATTATAAAACACTAAGCATGGATTTCAATTTTTTTGCACCAATATAAACTTGTACTTTAAATTCCATTTTTTCACAAACTTTTTAAGTCCCCTTAAAAATATTTTTTTCCCAGAGGATTAATTTTCTTTTTCAGAGGATTAAGTACTTCTAGAGAGAGAACACAGTGTGTGACATTTACAAACATAATCTTTGGATTTGGGAGTTGGGTTCGAGTTGTGTCATTAACTAGCTGTGTGATCATGAGCTAATAACTTGACCATGCAATACTGTAATGAGACAATTGCTGTTCTCAGAGAAAAGGTCTAATCACTGTGATGAAGAATACATTGTAGTGCCTGGCATGAGGAAATAATCCATCATTGCTATTATAATTATTGAAACATTCACTGATTACTGGATACTGAACTCACTCCAGTTCAAAAGTAAATGTAATGGTCACAAGTATACCAGATATAAACTTGTGTACATGTATCTGAGCAAAGTTTATGATTTTGTTAAGGGATGACCATGATTTAGATTTGAGTTTGAGATTTAATTTAGTTCATATTGGAGGTATGAAGGCCATGGATAGGAGTCCTTGAGTGCAATATGATTAGAGGTCTAAAGGGATGCAGAAAGGCTTCTTCTGAAATCTACTCAATTCGCCTTTTCACTGCCATTCAGCCCCATATTGAATTTGGCAGCATATGTAAAATTTCTCTTTGAAAACTCAAAGCTAAGCATTACAGCAATTTCACCAGTATTGCTTTTATCATGATAAATTTCAGTTTTCTCAGAAGTATTCCCAGAAGGGGGAACCAGCAGTTAGCTTAATGGCTATGTCGCTGGACTCCCATGTAGTCCACCGCGGTTCACGTCCCCGACCTGGTGGCTTAAAACTCACACCGGGCACGTGTGCGTGCGTGCGTGCCCAAGATCCCGAGAGGAGAATGGAGGAGAAGGGATTGCGGCGTGACCATCCCCTCTGGGGGGTGATTTCTCGCTTTCTGTCTCTATGTCTCTCTCTGTCTGTCTGGCGAGCGCACATGCCCTATAGCGAAAACCTCTCCAAAAAAAAAATAGAAGTATTCCCAGAAGGATGGAGAATATGGTCACATGAGTCTGGAGAAAGGGTACAATTCTGATAAAAAAAAAATCATCACAGCTTTGAGTTTTGTTGGCTTGGTTATTTTTAAAAACAAAAATATAAAAATGTTCTAAAGCTTGTGTTGTTGCTTTGTAGTACTGTCTGTACCACCTTCTTTTTGTGAAAAAAAAAAAAAGTTACCTTCCAAGTTTAGTTATTAATACGCTGATTTTTCTTTTTCAAAGAATGGGGTCTGCCCTTGTTCTTTCATTCACACACTCTAGTTTCTATTACATCATGTATTTTATTTTAGATTCTTAACCTGTAATACTATTCAATCATTTTAGACCTGAATTCTTCTACCACCGCAATTTATTTTTACTGTTTTTATATTTTCTGCATCAAATGATTTACCATTAATCAGAAAAGCCAGAAATTTGTATCTAAGTTTTTCTTTTGGTATATATTTAAGTCTGTTGTCTGGTTTCTTTCCAGTAATAAATAAACGGTAAGTGTTTTGTCCGTATCTTTCTGTTTATTTTGTATAACTATCATTTCTTTATTTTGTTTTCTTGGGGGACTTGTATCTATTTTACTCATTAAGTATCTCTTTCATTCTATGATTCTATACCTGAGAGAGAAAGGAAGAGAGATAGGTATCCCCACTAGAGTCTTTATACCCTCTGTGGTCCACCTTCAGCCTCTGCTAGACCCTAATTACGGACATAGACACATCTAGTATGTGGAAGAAGGTCACTGCACATGAACATGAAACTTTCCCATGTGGGTTGCTTCACAGAGTGTTGTTTTACCACTGTACCACTATCTGACCCTTTCTGTGTTAAAATTTGAATTTCTAATCCTTGAGTCTTAATATTAGTTATCTAGTAGTCATTCTTTTAAATATGCATGAGATTCCAATTCTAATATTGTTATTATTTGCTTCTTTTAATTTGCCAGATGGTATGTGTGCTCACTAAAGACAGAGACAGATGTAGAGAGATGGAGAAAGTACCCCTGAGGGGTCAGTCATGTCACAATCTCTTTTCCTTCATTTCTCCATCTTTTCGAGATTTGGGGGCATGCATGCACATTTGCCCTGTGTGCTTCCCAAGCCACCATGTCTGCTACTCAAACTGTGGTCAAGCACGTGGGATCTAGCTCCCTGAACCACCAGGCCACGGGGCCAGCCCGAGACTAACATTCTTATAATACAGTATTAGTTATATAACTCCTAAATGTCTATGGTTCAAAAACATTTTTGGAGACAGATCTGACTCCAGACTGAGTTGAAGTAGATGTTTACATAGGTTGTTGAGAAAGTCATGACGCATTTTTCTATCCAAAAATGTGTCATAACTTTTCTGACACTCTAATAAGATAAAACTGTCATCTTTCTTTTTTTTTTTTTTCTTTTTTTGGAGAGGTTTTTACTATAGGGTGTGTGTGCTTGCCAGACAGAGAGAGACAGAGAGATAGAAAGCGAGAAATCACCCCCAGGGTGGATGGCCATGCCGCAATCCCTTCTCCTTTATTCTCCTCTCGGGATCTTGGGCACACATGCACATGCGCCTGGCATGAGTTTAAGTCACCAGGTCCGGGACTCGAACCGCGGTCGACTACGTGGGAATCCAGTAACATAGCCATTACGCTAACTGCTGGTCCGAGCCTGTCATCTTTCTATATCAGAAAGTAAAAAACTCAAAAATAATAGGGGAGTGGCACAAGGACATAGTAGCCAAATTGAAGGGACTCCCACTTGCCAAATCTGAGACATATGAGCTAAAAATTAATTAATGAGCATAATAAATTATAACATATAGAAAACATGACTCTACATCATTAGTAATAGATTTTTTAAATCAATAAGAGAGATGCAGAAGAGAGACACTTCTTGTTTTAGAACGATCAGTACTGATTGGTCAATATGTAGACAGAGATAGAATTGAAAATGATACTTTGTAACTACCAAAGTAATCATTTCACGTAAGTATTATCAACAGATGTTAAATCTTGGGGGAAATTTGTTTTGTTGTGAGCAGAATATTTACATACTTCTAAAGTATCTCTTGACATATTGCTTATTAGTTACAAGGGGAAAATTATTAACTATACCTTGTCAAGGACAACACCTTGATTAGATGATCAAAGTTAATATCACCAATGAGGGACAGATCGACATTGTGTAATTTCAAAATGTGATACTTCAAAAGTACACCGCATCATTTATATGTAGCCACACGTCCTAACCAGGAATGCAATTCATCTGATTATGAGAAAACATAAAATAAACCCAAAATGAGGTGCATTAAAAAAAAAAGAAAAGGTGATGATATTCTTCAAAAGTATAAATTTTATAAAATAAAAAGGCAAAGGTTAAAAGTGACATAATTGAATGTTACGTGATTCCAGATGGAATTCTTGCTAGAATTTAAAAATATGCTAGTTAGGACATTATTGCGTCAAAAACTGAACTACGGGTAACAGATTTGATAATAGTACTATGTCAAAGATAATTTCAGTTGATTAACTGTGGTCTAATGTGAGAGAGTAACCTTATACTTAGGAAATATCTTGTGTGCAGGGGATATATACCCACAACTTATTTTCAAATGGTTTGTAAAGAAGGGTATAGTAGATAGATAGTATATTAATTTCCTATTGCTACACAGCAAATTGCCATAACTTCTGTAGCACAAAATGATATTCATTGATTCTGGCCTCATCCTGTAGGTCAGAGTCCCAGTGAGCTCAACTGAGCCCTCTGCTTAGGCCCTCATTATTCCCACATCAAGGCGTCAACAAAGCTGCCTTCCTTTCCTAAAGCTCAGAGACTAGCGTAAATTGTAACACTTAAACTAAATCTAACACTAACCCTGATCTTACACACTCACCCTGACTTCAAACCTATCCTAACATTAACCCTAACTCAAACACTAGATTGAACCCTAACCCTAATCCTACTCCCTACACCTAATCCGAACCATCACCTAATCCTAACTCAAAAAAAATCCTAACATTAAACCTAAATCGAACCCTAATCCTAAACTTACACCCTAACTCTGATTCTAAAGGTAACATAATAAAAACCCTAACTCAATCACTGGACTGAAGCCAAACCCTAATCCTACACCCTAACCCTATCCTCAACCCTTAACGGACCCTAACTCAAACTAAAACCAGAACACTATTTCTAAATCTAACACCAATCCTACACTTACACCATTCCCTTAAACCCAAATATAACCTAACGTTAACCTTAACTCAATCATTAGACCTAACCCTAACCCTAATCCTACATCCTACCCCTATTCCAAACCAAAACATAAGGCTGATTCTAAATGAAACCCACACTATGAACCTAAATCTAACACTAACCCTAATCTTATACACTCACCCTGAGCTTAAAACAAACCTAATCTTTTGCCTAACACAAACACTAGACCAAACCCTAACCCTAGGTCTATAAACTAACCCGAAACTGAACCCTAACCTAACCCTAACTCAAACTAAAACCCCAACACTGAACCTAAATCTAACCCTAATCCTAAACTTAGACCCCTACAGTAACACCAAAATTAACCGAACCTTAACCCTAACTCAATCACAAGACCAAACCCTAACCCTAATCCTACATCCTAACCCTAATCCAAACCCTAACATAACCTTGACTCTAACTCAAACTGTAACACTTAAACTAAATCTAACAGTAACCCTAATCTTACACACTCACCCTGACTTCAAACTTATCCTAACATTAACCCTAACTCAAACACTAGACTGAACCCTAACCCTAATCCTACTCCCTACACTTAACTCGAACCATCACCTAATCCTAACTCAAAAACTATCCTAACACTAAACCTAAATCTAACCCTAATCCTAAACTTACACCCTAACTCTGACTCTAAAGGTAACATAATAAAAATCCTAACTCAATCACTGGACTGAAGCCTAACCCTAATCCATACCCCAACCCCATCCTCAACCCTTAACTGACCTTACTCAAACTAAAACCAGAACACTAATTCTAAATCTAACACCAATCCTAAACTTACACCATTCTCTTAAACCCAAACATAACCTAACATTAACCCTAACTCAATCATTAGAACTAACCCTAACCCTAATCTTATATCCTACCCCTATCCCCAACTATAACCTACACCTGACTCTAAAACCCTAACTCTGAACCTAAATCTAACACTAACCATAATCTTATACACTCACCCTGACATCAAAGCAAACCTAACCTTATGCCTAACTCAAACACTAGACAGAACCCTAACCCCAGGTCTACAAACTCACCCTAACCTCAACCCTAACCTAACCCTAATTTAAACAAAAACCCCAACACTAAACCTAAATCTAGCCCTAATCCTAAATTTAGACCCTTACAGTAACACCAAAAATAACCTAACCTTAACCCTAACTCACTCACGAAACCAAACCCCAACCCTAATCCCACATCCTAACCCTAATCCACACCCTAACATAACCTTGACTCTAACTCAAACTGTAACTTGTAAACTAAATCTAACACTTACCCTAATCTTACACCCTCATTCTAACTTCAAACCTATACTAATATTAACCCTAACTCAAACACTAGACTGAACCCTAACCCTAATCCTACTGCCTACACCTAACACAAACGATCAACTAAACCTAACTCAAAAAAATATCCTAACACTAAACCTAAATCTAACCCTAATCCTAAACTTACACCCTAACTCTAACTCTAAATGTAACATAATATTAACCCTAACTCAAACACTAGACTGAACCCTAACCATGATCCTACTCCCTAAGCCTAACCCGAACTATCACCTAACCCTAACTCAAAAAATATCCGAACACTAAACCTAAATCTAACCCCAATCCTAAACTTACACCCTAACTCAAACTCTAAATGTAACATAATATTAACCCTAACTCAAACACTAGACTGAACCCTTATTGTAATCCTACTCCCAAACCTAACCCGAACCATCACCTAACCCTAACTAAAAAAATATCTGAACACTAAACCTAAATCTAACCCTAATCCTAAACTTACACCCTAACTCAAACTCTAAATGTAACATAATATTAACCCTAACTCAATCACTGACTGGACCCTAATCCTAATCCTACACTCTAACCTTATCCTCAACCCTTACCTGACCCTAACTCAAACTAAAACCAGAACACTAAATCTAAATATAACACCAATCCTAAACATAAACCCTTACTGTAACCCCAAATGTAACCTAACGTTAACCTAACTCAATCCTTAGACCTAACACTAACCCTAATCCTATATCTTACCCCTATGCCCAACCATAACCTAAGCCAGACTCTAACTAAAACCCTAACTCTGAACCTAAATCTAACACTAACCCTAATCTTATGCACTCACCCTGACCTCAAATCTAACCTAAACTTAGGCCTAACTCAAACAATAGACTGAACTCTAACCCTAATCTGACTCCCTAAGCCTAACCCAAACTATCACCTAACCCGAACTCAAAAAAATATCCGAACACAAAACCTAAATCTAACCCTAACACTAAACTTAAACCCTAACTCTAACTCTAAATGTAACATAATATTAATTCTAACTCAATCACTGGACTGAACCCTAATACTAATTCTACACCCTAACCCTATCCTCAACCCTTTCCTGACCCTAACTCAAACTAAAGACAGAACACTAAATCTGAATCTAACACCAATCCTAAACTTACACCCTTACCGTAACCCCATACGTAACCTAATGTTAACCCTGACTCAATCACTAGACCTAACCCTAACCCTAATACTACATCCTACCCCTATTCCAAACCATAACCTAAGCCTGGCTGTAACTGAAACTCTAACTCTGAACCTAAATCTAACAATGACCCTAATTTACACAGTCACCCAGACCTCAAAACTAACCTAACCGTATCCCTAACTCAAACACTAGACCGAAATCTAACCCTAGTTCTACAAACTAACCCTAACCTCAACCCTAACCTAACCCTAATTCAAACGAAAACCCCAACACTAAACCTAAATCTAACCCTAATCCTAAACTTAGACCCTTACAGTAACACCAAAAGTATCCTATCCTTAACCCTAACTCAATCATGAGACCGAACCCTAACCCTAACCCTACATCCTAACCCTAACCCAAACCCTAACATAACCCTGACTCTAACTCAAACTGTAACACTAAAACAAAATTTAACACTAACCCTAATCCTACTCACTCACCCTGACTTCAAACCTATCATAAATCTATCCCTAACTCAAACACTAGACCGAACCCTAAACCTATTCCTACACTCTAAGCCTAACCCGTACACACACCTAACCTTAACTCAAAAAAAATATCGGAACACTAATCCTAAATCTAACTGTAATCCTAAACTTGCACCCTAACTCTACCTCTAAACGTAACATAATATTAATGCTAACTCATTCACTGGACCAAACCCTAACCATATTCCTAGACCATAACCCTATCCTCAACCCTTACCTGACCCTAATTCAAACTAAAACCGGAACACTAAATTTAAATCTCCTCAGAATAATAAAACCATTCATATGGTGGGGGGTAGTCAACAAATATGATTGTTTTTTACATCCCATTCTTTAGAATTTCAGCTAGCATCACTCAATGGGTTTCATTTTCCTGCACCTTCTGTCAGCAACTATACATCTCCATGGGAGAGTTTATGCAATTCAAATGATTAAATGAAATCTAAATATTCTAGATTTAAAATATATAGGTTATATCACCTTAATTTCTAATTATATATTATTTTCCTTAATCTCCCTGATAAAAGTAAAACCATTCTAATTTAATGCATATTAATATGCAATGATAATTTTCACTAGAAAAATTCACATATCAAAAAGTACTAAGATTAGTGATACCATTCTGAATTGATATATTTGATCTCTAAAGAGATTAAATTAAGCTATATCGCCTATGACGACAGAAACAAATTAAGTTTAACAGCCAAGATACTTGGACTTTAGTCTCTAACATTAACAGGAAACTTACAACTTATGTTCCTCATCTCCAAGATAAAAATACCAGTTTTTTCAATCTTCCTCACAGGGTAGTTTGAAATGTCCCATTAAATCCCAGCATAGCAGGGGGAAATACCCGCAATACAACACTAAGTTAGAAAGAAAAGGTAGGGTATAAAAATTGCATATACTATAGGATTCCAATTTCATGTAAACAGAAATTGACACATGCATCTGTATAAACATATGTAGAGATGAAGACAACACAGAAATATAGTACTTATTTGTGGATGGTAACTTTTGTAGCTTCTTTTCTTTTTCTACATAAGGTTAAAAGAAATTTTCCAATATTTAAAAATAAGGCAACTGGTAAAGGACCATAACCTTCCAATGCATGCATGGACATTATCTGACTCTGCCAAGTATAGTCTAAAATAACCTGCATCCTTATCTATATTTTTTAATAGTTTCATGACTAAATCTAGTAATAAGTCTGGTTCTTTTTATTTTTTTAATAATGAATTACAGTTCCCATCTACAGAACACATTATTTCACTCATTTATTCAACAGGTAAACATTGAATGCTGTTTTTAGGTCTTTTCTCTTCTAAAATGTGGATCAAACAGAGATGCAGGGAACTGGAAAAAGAAGGCACTGAAGTCATGTTGTTTTTTGACTGAATTCAATGTGAGCTAGCAAAGCTCTTAGTAGACTCTAGCAGTGCTCTCAAGCATTTCCTCATTCTTGTAGCTTGTAACACACAAGGAGAACACTCACCAAGTACTTTCCTTCCTCTTGGAGTTCACAGTACATGCAGCTGAGCCGAGCTGAGCCAGGTGGACCAGAGCCATGCCAAGGCCCAGCCAAGCCAAGGCCATCAGGGCTGAACTAGCAGAACCAAGGCAGGGCAGAGCACAACAGAGCACAGCAGAAGAGAGGTAGCTAGCTAGGCAGAGCTGTGCAGCTAACCAGGTACTTCTTTCTCTTAAAGAGGCTCAGATATGGGACCAGCAGTTAGCGTAATGGCTATGTCGCTGGACTCCCACGTAGTCGACCGCGGTTCGAGTCCCGGACCCGGCGGCTTAAACTCACGCCGGGCGCGTGTGCGTGCGTGCCCAAGATCCCGAGAGGAGAATGGAGGAGAAGGGATTGCGGCGTGGCCATCCCCCCTGGGGGGTGATTTCCTGCTTTCTGTCTCTCTGTCTCTCTCTGTCTGTCTGGCGAGCGCACGCGCCCTATAGCAAAAACCTCTCAAAAAAAAAAAAAAAAAAAAAAAAAAAAAAAAAGAGGCTCAGATAATCGTGGCTCATTGCCAAATTTACACTATCACACATGAACATATGAAGTACATGCAATGGTGTAAAACAGCAAAATCATAATTACATAACAAGCACACAAGTGCAGTACAACTATTTTTTTTCTCTTTTTTTTTCATTTTCTTCCATACATTCAATCACATTATTTGTCTTACAAACTGGACATTTGAACAGGTGAACATTTCTCTCCAGTACCATTGATAAAACTACAAAATATCTTCAACAGACAACACGACACCTCTTTGTGCCATTAATGCTTTGCCTCCCCGTCCCTCTCCCAAATGTCCCTCCTCAGACACTCCTCTATCACACACACTACATCTGGTATTTACATCTATACACTGTGTTTCTACATCCTTTAGACAGTTTCAGTCATAGAGTGCAGACACTCAGTACATATTAAGTGGGAAAATACAATGCTTCTCCTTCATAGCATGGCTTGCTTCACTCAGCAGTACAACTATTAACGGAAGTTGTTTACCTTGTGGCCTTCAAACGTGGTAAGATAGGAGGTGAGGGAGCCAAACTAAACCATCCTGTGTTCATTTCCAATACAAACCCATATTTCATGGCAGACCTTGTATCATATAGTATATACTATTCCACAGAAGTTAGAAGAGTTTTTATAAATCAGTCTAAACTGAACCCTAAATTGTTTTAATAGTACTTAATGCACCAGTGAAGACATCCATTGTCTTATAATGTAGTTTGCATTTAACAGCAACCTAACATTCCTGGGTAACTGTCAATAATTTTGCAAGATGCCTTGAGAAAACCAGGCTGCTGTGTTTAGGATGTTCAACTACTGAAATCCACCATTATCATTATCTTTAAGACAGGCTGCCTTCTAAGCAAAAGTAGTTACCTTCTAAATGGTTGGTGTCTTCCTTAAGACTACTTCACTGTTTGCACTGCCTTCGCTGCCAAACAACAGAAAACTCTCCATAAATAGAACATGGTAAACGTTTTTTAAAACTTGCTTTTATGTATGGCTCAATTATTATTTTCTGGATCAAGTCAATAGCCAGTAACCCCAAGTTGTTCTAGATTCCTTATCCCCCCATAGTTAAACAAGATTATGAAGCTCTTTAGGGTTATCTGTTTATTTTTCTCATTCTTCTTTTCCCAGGGTAATACCTTAATAAGTTTGTATTGATTTAGCACAATACAACATCTCATTTTACACCTCAGTTAGGCTTTAGCTTTGGCATTAGACTGTCTTGTTAGATATTATAAAATATACCCAACCTCTAAGGCACAAGAAGAAAGAGAAAGATTTGGTTTAGTTTGCTATAATAACTCTTCTTAAAAACAAAACAAAACAAAAAAAATGGAGTAAGACTATACATTAGAGAAAGAATTTGAGAAACAGTGATTCATTTGTAGCTAAAAATCAATTAGACTTATTTTCATTGCATAAAACTTGCTTACTCTTCTCAAATGTTTTCCAGAGTTCCTAGTTTTATGTCCTTGCTATATCTTCCTGTGCATTTTTTCATCTTTACTAAAAATAAAGTTCTTGAGGAAGGCATATATTATACTTCAAAACATCTCCACCAAATGGGGAAAAATGAAAAAGGAAAAGAATGAATATTCCTTCATTGAGTCAATAATGAATTTTGAACAGGTTGATAAAACAGGATAAGACATCAATGTAATATTTTGGGCAAGATAAAATAAATATTCAGGCTTTTTTGGCAAAGCTGAATGTATCATCAACTTATTTAAATATCTCAGAAATCTTGCTAACTTTATTTAATACATTTGCAGAAAGTGGTTACTATATAGAGAAAACAACAAAGACAGGTTCTTTTGTTTTTCACCAGTCAGCTTAATCTTCCAATACCATGTAATTACAGAGTAGGAGAGCACAACATGTACAAGCTAGCCAAAGACAAGTCTTACACATCACGGAGCCACAGAACTGTAGTGTGCTAGATTTGTTCATTGTTTGCTAATCTGAGCACACACTTTAGAAAAACTAGAAGTCCTTGCCATTTTCTCTTTGGCATATATAACTAAAAAATAAATGCTTTTTACATTTGTTGTTTTATAGTTTATGGGGTGTTTTGAGCTGTACTGTCTCAGTTTGAGCCTCATAATAAATCTCTGGGTTTCAGGACAAAGTTCACCATCTTTACCTGACAAACAGGGAAACGGATGCTTGTAGTAATTTAATGGTGAAGGTAGACTTTCTTATCTTCTGATTCCCATCCCCATGAAATTTCTAATAGAGTTTATTCTAGATTTTTCTGTGCTCCTTTCTAGGGACTACATCCCTGCTGATAATCACTATCCTGACTTCTGCCACTATATCAATGGAAGTGTGAAATTTATTTGTATATAGTTACCTAAATCTATACTCTCCAGCCCACTTTCACAGTATTATTTCTTCTAAAAGTAGCTCTGTATATCCAGTATAAGCGATGTATCCAATATTCACTTTTAAATGAGATTTTTTTTATGCTAGCCAAGTACAATACTTATCTCTCAAGCTTCATTTATGTGGGTCCATTAAGACAAGACATTATCCTGAGTGTTTCTCATTCCTTCCTCTTAATTTCACAGTATCCATCCACCCTCTGCTCAGACTAGAGACTCCTACTCTGCTTCCCATGTCAGTCTTGTGCCCATTCATCAAAGTTCTTTTAATTACTTTTATTTCACAAAATTATCTTAACTATTGTCCCCTCCAGAAGTAAATATTAGTTTAACAAGGATTTTTCATGCCTTAGTTACAAGATATAAATATGGAAATTTCCAGAAATATAGCAAGACAAGAAAAATTGTTCAAAAAGAACAATTTCAACTGTACTGATTTATGCCATCAATCAGTTTTTCTAGATTCCTGACCCTACCCTGAAAGTCAATCAGGAAATATACATGAGAATAATTAGTATTAACCTTCTATATTGGTTTACTGATCCCCCATTGAATAAAGTTGCAAAGACCTAGATTATAACCAAAAAAAGGATCAAGTTACCCTTGTGGTGTTTAGACATAGACTTTCTGCATAGCTGACATTGTCATAGAATGAGAGTTATAGTCAAACTTAACATTAAAATTTTTGTCTAAATGTTTATTTATCTTCCTCCTAAGAGACTGTATCCATAATAAAGAATATATAGCTACAAGCCAGTAAACATAAGTCTGAATTCTAGGTCTAGCTATCCCTGGATAGAAGTATCATAATTTTACAAGCCTCACTTCATACAAATGTGAATTGTCAATGATGTACATCTCATCTATTTTATTTGAGTCCTTATCATAAACTTCTTCAACATATTTATAGTTCTTGGTGTACATAGCATTTTATTAAAGTTTACTAATACTGAAATGACTATAAAAAAGGAATCTTCAAAGAAAATGTTCAAATTTAAGTGCTAACTATGCAACATTTTCTTTAAGGAAATCAAGCTATATGTGCTAATAATCCTTAAAATAAATAGGTCAAAATGCACAAGTGATGCTAAGGGCCTCAATATTGCACTGGAGGAAATGAGGAAGCTGACACTTCAGGTCTTTGCAATTTCTCATTGAAATGACTCAGAAGACATAAATAAAAGAAGAAAAATTATTCCCTTTTCTCTTCCTCTACTCTTTTTACCAAACAAAAGAAAAAAAATACATGTGGGAATAAAATACAATACCTGGCCTAAAACAATGATTGCTGATAAATATCTCACACCATGCCACAATTCTCTCAGAATATATTTCTTCAAGCTTTTAGCACTCGCATCTCCAAATGCAAATGAAAGTCAATGAGCTGATGATGAAGGTACACTACACTCACATCTGATGACCATAGATGTTTGACTAATTATTTAATATTTATCTTCAAAAATATTCCCAAGAACTGCTATGCAAATGCAAAATAAAAACACCACATGTAATAGGTCAGTATATCTCGAGTTTATGTGTGCAGTTTCAGAGTCTGAAATCAGAGCTATATCTATTCTTTATAAAATTTGTTAGCACGTGCACTTGTCAGAGGCCATAGAGAAAGAGAGAACCTTCACCCATGAGGCATGGCCACACCACAATTCCTTCTCCTCCACTCTTCCCTCAGGCTCTTGAGCATGCATGCACATGCACCTGACATGCTGCTCAAACCACAAGGTTTGGAATTCAAACCTGGAGTCTGCCATGTGGAATCCAGCCACTCTAACTACCACACCACCCACTGAACCCTACATGTTTTTTCATTTGCCAGAGAGTACATGTGCTTGCCAGAGAGAAGCAGGGAGACAGAAAATATCACACAATGGGGCAGGGCTTACACTGCAATCTCTTCTCTATTTATCCATCCTACTGGGATTTTGGGCAAAAGTGCACACATGTCCAGAGTGATTTTCAGCCTCCAATATTCTTACAAAATTAAAAATGAGTATTTTTGTGTTTAGATGTCTGATAACATGTGGAAAACTGCAAAAAAAATTGTTTCCATCTATAATAAATTTATTTTACATCACAACCTTGTTTCTAAAGAATGTCATGCCTTAGGGCATCAAATTAAGTAGCATTTTTTCTTAAGAGAGATTTTTGCTGTCAAGTATGTGCGCTCGCCAAAAAGACAGAGAGCAACAGAGAGACAGAAAGCAAGAAATCACCCCTCCTGGGGGAGATGGTCATGCCACAATTCCTTCTTCGTTTTCTTTGGAACCCACCATGTGGGGTGAATTCACTGAGTTAGTCACGTGGGAAAGAACTGTCCACATATGTGGTGCTGAGAGCTTCTAAGTTCCAAGCTGCATTTTAAGGTTTTCTGATAGAAATCTTTCTTATTAAATAAAATGAAACAGAAAAAAATCTATTTTTTATTTAGACTCATATTATCAGCATTCTTAGAGAGTGACCAACAGTATTTAACTATTCTTAATGATTAAAGATCAGTTTATAGAACATTCTCACAAGCTCTTACTCCTAGGTTACCGAAGTTTGAGTATGTTGTCTATTTTTTATTCTTGCAGTTGCCTTTCCTTCCTATCGGGTATAACTTCTTGCAGCTTATTGGGATCTAAATCTAAACTCACCATCTTTTAATCTTCTGCTACTAGAGAATCAGTATGGGTTGTGAAAAGGTTGCACATGAAATCAGACAGAAGTTGGTTAGAATCTCTCCCCTAACAGATTTGGGGTCATTTTCATCACCCTGATAAGCCTTAATGCCCTTGTACATAAGAATGGAGGTACAGCTTCTCCCATAGGGATGATTAAAGTGAAGATTTAGTGATAACACACACAGAATACATAGCAAGGTGTCTCTCATAAAAATTTCATTAATATTATCAATTTTATCATGCTCTCTTCTAAGCAGCTATACTTTAAAAATAAATATAATCAGATGTGTTAAAATGATGTTCCTGTGGATACTTCTCCAGGTTTCTAGACCTGTAAGAGCATAAACACTCTGTTAGGGATTCATTTCTACCTCGTATATGTGTCTCTGATATAGAATATCAGCATGCAAGAAATATGTTAGCAATGCAAGTTGCCATGTCTAATGCTTAGGGGGTCACTGGAATCTGCTTACCAAAACCAGTTCTTGGCATTGATGTTGAAACAGATGCTTGGAATTTTGCCATAATTAGCATTACATTCCAAAAAGTCAGTGCCCCTAAAATATATGGATCTTGGATAAATGGTGCATTACTTTTCCCCACCATTAGCAATTTCTTTGTTAGTTTACTTTGGTTTTAATACTTAGATAATTTCTTCAAAAAGAAAGTAAAATATATTCTGATCAGATGTTATTGAATCTGTTCTGTTGCTAAGAACAGAAGTCCGTGGGTGTGGGTAGTTTAAGAGAATAGAGGTTAGTTAGCTCATTGCCTTGGTGGCCAAGAAGTCCCAAAGCATGGTAAGTGCATTGGTAAATGCATCTGAGACTATCTGGATTGCATAACAACATGGCAGGGGCAGGAGGCCACACAGAGAGCATGTCTCTGCTTCTCTGCCTGTCTCACTCAAGCTTCTTTGTGTGTGTGTGTGTGTGTGTGTGTGTGTGTGTGTGTTTTGAAGAAATTTTTGCTATAAGGCGTGTGTACTCGCCAGACAGACAGACAGACAGAAAGCGAGAAATCACCCCCCAGGAGGGATGGCCATGCCACAATCCCTTCTCCTCCATTCTCCTCTTGAGATCTTGGGCAAGCATGCACACACGCCCAGTTTGAGTTTTAAGCCACCGGGTCCGGGACGTGAACCGCAGTCGACTACATGGGAGTCCAGCGACATAGCCATTATGCTAACTGCTGGTCCCCCACTTCTTATAAACCTACCAGGCTTCAGTCATGAGTATCCTACCCTGATGCCTGATCACTTCCCAAAGGCTGCACATTTCAACACCATAATCAGATCAAGCCTCCTCTTACTACCTTCACAATATAACCAAATTCTAACACCTGAATTTGTGTGTGTGTGGGGGGGGGGGGGGTAGATCATAAAAAATATGTTTTCTTAACAGCTATTACAATATTTTTGACAGAAGTTAAATTTAAAGCCATAAAGTAAATTTTTGGATTATAGGTACATATGCATTTAATTTTTAATTTATTGTATGAACAAAATTTTTTTTATGTTACAATTGGCAGTATTGATGATTAGGAAATAACCAAGAAGTATAATTTTTATCTAACCATAAAAGTAAACTAAGATTTGTGCACCTCCCCTCCCAAAAAAATACATATCACTAATCTTTCTTCTCAGGTTCTGTGTTTAACTGGTATGTAAATTAGTGTGTAAACTAATATGTTCCCTTAAAAGACTTAAAATACAGTGGCTTCCAAAAAGAGAGAGAGAGAAAAAAAATTTGCAATAATGCATTGGTAGGTGGGAAGTCTAGGATAAGCAGTTCTACTCCACAATGTCACACAGGGAACCAGGCTGACAAATCACATCGGCCACTCTCAACAGCTCTTCCCCTTGACCCAGGATGACTTTGTATTATTGTTATCCCCAGTTGTGACAGAGAAGGAAGCCTGCAATAAGAGTTACTATCTAAGAAAATTACCAAAACACATCTATTTTACTTCCTTTACAGTGAATAGAATGCCGGGAAATGGCCAGAGAAAGCTATGGGAGGCTGAGAAATGTAGCTGATAATGAAGTAACTATGGATTTAACTAGGAATCTCTTTCATTACCAAACATTACAAAGAGAAAAAAAATATGAATAATGTGGGACGGTAGTTGTTTCCTATTTCATAAATTGTAGTAATCCCTGAATATTTAAACTGTTCTTAGGTAAGTTTGAACATTGTTGACAAATGGGAGAGAAAAACAACCTCTTGAATCAGAAAGATATATTTTCAAAACGTAGGTCTAACCTTCTAAAGCTATGTTATTTTTGTAGAGGGCTGAAACTGCTCAGCTAGGAGAGTGTTAAACTAAAGATTAAAAAAAATTATATTTTTTAAACAAGGCAAACCTCTCTTTTATATTTTATGTTATTCATGATCAAAGAAGCAATAATAAGTATGCATAGTGGACACACTATTGAATACATAATATAGAAAGCAAAAGATCTATAATCTTCCCCTAAAGTAACTCCTTCTAGTGGTGTTGGTAATTTTCCTTAAAAGATTATTTTCCTATAAAAATGTATACCAACATATTATTAAACTGTATTTTAGAAAAATTCTACTTTCAGCAAACTAAAACCCGACCCCAACCATAGAACCAATTCTTACCTAATAAGAAAGGACTTAACTAGACATGTACAAAATATATGTTTTATAAATACATCAATTGTAAAATCTCAAAAATTATTCAAAAATGAGTAAATGGAAGAAAATCTGGAGAACTATGGAAAAGTTATAAGAAATTAAGGAAAAACATATAGTTTAAAATATAAGTATTCTTACAACATAATTAATAAAAAGTAGGTTGTAGAATGATATAAATAATATCATTACTATTCTTAATACAAAGACTTTCACCAAATGTATCCATTTATGTAATGAGGATATATGTTTGGCTGTAGATATAGAGAGAAAAGTTTAATAAACTATACACCAAATTGATAATAGCATGTATTAGAGGTAGTTACCCAGACAAAGGAGGGTCAAGAAAAATATACCCTTTACAAAACTGTTTAAATATTTCACAACTAGAAATTATTTAAGTACTACTTATGTAATTTTTAATGTTTACATTTAATTTCCAAAAATTTTCCAGATGGAACACAGAGATCTACTTCATTTCCATTGAACTCCACTTAGATAGCTCTCACAGCCTGTCCTGTCCCCAGCAGCAGGCCACAGACCCAGCGGCCGGCTTCTGGCCAGCCAGCGATTCTGAGGCAGGAACACCACTGCCCACTCACCTCACCTGCAGACCCTAGCCCAAGCACCCACCCCCTAGCAGCAGGCCACAGACCCAGCTGCTGGTTTCTGCCCAGCCAGCGATTCTGAGGCAGGGACAACACTGCCCACTCACCTCACCTGCAGACCCCAGCCCCAGCACCCACCCCCTAGGTAGGTCACCATTATTTGCTGCTTTGGATTTTAAGCTTCTTTATTCTCTTGTTAATTTCCTGCTCTTCCTCCTCTCACAGTCTTTCCTGTCCCCAGCAGCAGGCCACAGACCCAGTGGCCCCCTTCTGGTGAAACCACTAACACAGGGCACACAACTTTTTCTTTATTTCTCTGTATTTTGTTTGTTTTTTCTTGTGTTGTTTCCCCTAATACCCTCTCCTCTTCATCTTCCACCCTGCCAGAAAGACTAGACAGGTCTATAATCAGATATCTGAAATCCCCTAACAACATAACTTTCTCTGGAATCTTCCCTTATACTGATCCACCTGAAAAAAAGGAAATATTGTTTTTCAGACACCTCAATACAGTACCCCTCTTGATACCACATTGGTAAAAACAACAGAAGAGAGACTTCGGCAAACATTAATTTGCAGCAAAAGGGAAAGTCACTTACTCCTAGTCGGAGTAACCTTCCCTCAAGAGGTGTTCAAAGTGAATACATCTTCTAATGGCTAGAAGTAGAAGAGCTTCAGGTATGAATAAACAAGGAAATACATCTCCATCAAAAGTACAGAGTAACTCCCCTCCATCTTTTGTGCTAATGGATGATGTTACCAAAATGTCAGACAAAGAATTTTGAACATTTATGGTGAACAAATTCTTTGAGTTGGAACAGAAAAGAGACAACGAACTCCAAGACATGAGGAAGTCATTCCAAGATATGAAAGAAGAAATGGACACTCTGAGAAAGAACCAGATGGAGCTATTAGAGATAAAGTCTGGAATAGAGGAAATCAAAAACTCCCATGAAAGTATTAAAAGTCAATTAGACCATGCTGAAGATCGAATCTCTAATGTAGAAGATAAAAACTCTGACCTAGAAAGAACCACCAAAAAGATAGAAAAAATAACAAAAAAACACGAGTATAATATATGAGAAATACTAGATTACATAAGACGCCCAAATATCAAAATAATTGGCACCCCAGAAGGTGAAGAAACTAATAACAGCATGGAAAATCTATTCCATGAAATCCTGGAAGAAAATTTCCCAAGTCTAGAGAGTCACTCAAACATCAAGACCCAAGAAATACAAAGGACCCCAGTTAGAATCAACCCCAGAAGATCTTCCCCAAGGCACATCTTAGCCAAACTATCCAAGACCATAGATAAAGACATGATACTTAAAACTGGCAAGAGAGAAATGAGAAGTGACATACAAAGGTCATAACATCAGGCTAACTCTGGACCTCTCAACGGAAACAATGTAAGCAAGGAAAGAATGGGAAGATGTATTGAAAGTGCTAAGAGAGAAACAATTTCAACCAAGATTATTGTATCATGCAAGATTATCCTTCACATGGGAAAAGAAGATTAAAAATCTTCTCAAACAAGACCTGACAGAATTTGCCAGCACAAGACCAACTCTTCAAGAAACCCTGAAGAAAGTACTGTTCCAGAAAAACTAAAGAGCTAACAAACAGAAACAAAGGAATAAAAGACTGCTGTGACAATGGCCAACTTAAACGTCGGGACAGATCCAGTTACATCGATAATAACATTGAAAGTTAATGGATTAAATTCCCCAATCAAGAGACACAGAATGGCCGAATAGATAAAAAAAAAAAAAACAGAGAGCCTCTATCTGTTGCCTACAGGAAACCCACCTCATCGATAAAGGCATACATAGACTGAAAGTGAAGGGTTGGAAAAAAGTTTTCCATGCAATTGGGAACCAAAAAAGAGCTGGAGTTGCAATATTAATTTCTGAAAAAATAGGCTTTAAAACAAAAACTGTTAGAAGAGACAAAGAAGGGTACTATATTGTAGTAAAAGGATCAATAGATCAAGAAGATATAACTCTTATAAATATCTACATGCCCAACACAGGAGCCCCCAAATATGTTAAGGAAAGACTGTTAGATCTAAAAGGGGAGATAGACTGCAATACACTAATTGTTGGAGATCTCAACACTGCACTATCCCCTCAGGACAGATCATCTAGACAAAAAATGGATAAAGAGATAAAGGATCTGAATGATACCATAAATGAAATGGACTTAACAGACATCTATAGAACTTTCCATTGAAAAATGACGAGATACACTTTTTTTCTCACCCCCACATGGAACCTTTTCAAAAATTGACCACATCATAGGGCACAAAGCAAGCCTCTACAGATGCAAAGGCATAGAAACTAGACCCAGCATCTTCTCTGACCATGATGGAATTAAACTTGAGTTTAATTCCAAGAGAAATCCTCAAAAATACTCATATACATGGAAACTAAATAACCTACTACTGAATGACTCCACAACTACTGATGAAATAAAGTACAAAATCAAAAGATGCATGGAAGCTAATGATAATGAGGACACGAGTTTCCATAATCTTTGGGACACTGCTAAAGCAGTCATAAGAGGGAAGTTTATAGCAATTAGTGTTCATAAGAGGAAGACGGAAAGAAGGCAAGTGGATCACTTAACATCATGCCTCAGAGAATTGGAGAAGCAACAGCAAAATAACCCAAAAAACTCCAGGAGAAAGGAAATAATAAAGATCTGAGCAGAAATAAATGAAATAGAAAATAAGCGAACTATACAGAAAATAAATTAAAGTAAAAGCTGGTTCTGATAGATAAAATCGATACACCACTAGCAAGACTTATTAAGAAGAAGAGAGAAAGGAACCAGGCGAATTAAATCTGCAGTGAAGCAGGAACTATAACAACAGACAAAGCGGAAATACAGAACATAATTAGAGGATATTATGAACAACTATATGCCAAGAAACAAGACAATCTGGATGAGATAGACAAATTCCTGGACATGTATAATCTACCAAGATTGAGCCAAGAGGATATAGAAAATCTAAATAGGCCAAAAACAAGCCAGGAGATTGAATCAGTAATAAATAGCCTTCCAACAAAGAAAAGCCCTGGCCCTGATCGCTTCAGCTCTGAGTTCTATAAAACTTTCAAAGAAGAGTTAACCCCCATTCTGCTCAAGTTATTTCTAAAGATCCAAAAGGGTGAATCTCTCCCTAACTCATTCTATGAAGCCTCTATCACCCTTATCCTCAAAACAGATAAGGACAGGACAAGGAAGGAAAACTGTAGACCAATATCTCTGATGAATATAGACGCAAAGATTCTCAACAAGATACTAGCAAACCGTATCCAAAAACTTATAAAAAAGATTATACATCATGATCAGGTAGGCTTTATTTCAGGAATGAAAGGTTGGTTCAACATACACAAAACCATAAATGTGATACACCATATTAAGAGGAAAAAAGACAAAAACCATATGGTCATATCGATTGATGCAGAAAAAGCATTTGATAAGATACAACATCCCTTTATGATCAAGACGCTCAGTAAAATTGGCATAGAAGGGTCATTTCTCAACACGATAAAAGCTATCTGAAAAACTCATCGCGAACATCATCCTCAATGGAGAAAAGCTGAAAGCTTTCCCACTAAAATCGGGTACAAGACAAGGATGCCCACTTTCTCCACTCCTTTTCAATATAGTACTGGAAGTCCTCGCCAACGCAATCAGAAAAGAGGAAAAAATTAAAGGCATCCAAATAGGAAAAGAAGAGGTGAAACTCTCTCTATTCGCAGATGACATGATTGTGTACATAGAAGACCCAATGATTTCCATAAAAAAATTTCTGGAAGTAATACATGAATACAGTAAAGTTTCAGGATACAAAATTAATATCCAGAAATCTATAGCATTTCTATATACAAACAACAGGAAGACTGAGATAGAACTGATAAAAGTTGTTCCATTTACCATAGCCACTAAAAGTATAAGATACTTAGGGATAAATCTAACCAAAGAAGTTAAAGACCTCCACAAGGAAAACTATGAGAAGCAAAAAAAAGAAATTGAAAATGACACAAAAAAGTGGAAGGACATCCCATGTTCCTGGATTGGAAGAATTAATATAACCAAAATGGCAATTCTACCCAAATTAATCTACCTATTTAATGCAATGCCAATCAAAGTACCAGAAACAGTCTTCACAGATTTAGAAAAGACAATCATAAAATTCATCTGGAATAATAAAAGACCTCACATTGCTAAAGCAATTCTACATAAGAAGAGTGGAGTGGGCGACATCTCACTCCCTGACCCAAAAATATACTACAAAGCTGTGGTAATCAAGGCAGCATGGTATTGGCATAAGAACAGACATGTGGACCAATGGAACAGAATTGAGTCCACAGGAATAAATTCCCAATCATTAAGTCAATTGATTTTTGACAAGGGGTACCAGTCAATCAAGTGGGAAAAAGAAAACCTCTTCAGCAAATGGTGCTGGAAAAACTGGATTACCACCAGTAGAAAGATGAATGTGAACCCCTACCTGTCACCTTTGACAAAAGTCAAGTCAAGGTGGATCAAGGATCTAAATCTAAACCCCCAAACTATTAAACTGCTTCTAGAAAACACTGGGGAAACTCTGGGAGACATTGGGGTAGGGAAAGACTTCTTTCATAAGACCCCCAAAGCACAGTCGATAATCCCCAAAATAGACAAGTGGGATTACATCAGACTAAGAAGTTTCTGCATGGCAAAAGACACAGTAATTAGTGTGAATCGACAGCCCTTAGAATGGGAAAATATTTTTGTAAATTATGCATCAGATAAGAGACTGATAACCAGAATACAGAAGGAACTAAAGAAGCTGCTTGGAAAAAAGATTATTAACCCTATTAAAAGATGGAAGAAGGAGTTGAAAAAAAACACTCACTAAAGATGACGTATGAATAGCCAAAAGGCATATGAAAAAATGCTCAACATCCTTCACTGTAAGGGAAATGCAGATCAAAACAACTATGAGATACCACCTAACCCCAGTCAGAATGGCTAAGATTAAAAAAAAAAAAAAATGATAAGTGTTGGCGGGGGTGTGGTGAAAGGGGAACTCTCTTACACTGCTGGTGGGACTGTAAATTATTCCAATCACTTTGGAGAACAATTTGGAGATTCCTCAAAAGTCTACAAATAGAATGACCATATGATCCAGCAATCCCATTTTTTGGCATCTACCCAAAGAACAGAATTCTTCATTGGAAAAGTGCTTGCACATCGATGTTTATTGCGGCATTTTTCACAATTGCTAAAACATGGTAACAACCCAAATGCCCCTGTATGGATGAATGGATTGAAAAACTGTGGCACATATACTGCATGGAATACTATTCAGTCATAAAAAAATAACTACACCCTGGCTTTTGACAGAAAGTGGAAGAACATGGAAGATTTACTGCTGAGTGAAGCAAGCCAGGCTATGAAGGAGAGACACTGTATGTCCCCACTTAATATATACTGAGTGTCCACACTCTAAGACTGAACCTGTTGGATTAAATGATGTACAAACACAAGAGATGGGTGTGAATGCCAGATGTGGTGTGTGTGGAGGAGTGGGGCCTGGGAAAGGACATTTGGAGGAGGGATATGGAGACAGAGCATTGTCACAACATGGAGGTAGTGTTGTTATATTTTGATCAACTGGACCAGGGAGAAATGTCCACATATTTAAATGTTCACCTTGTAAACCAAATAATGTGATTGAATAAAAAGTAAATAGATAAAATTTAAAAATAAATATTTAAAAAGATCAAATAAAAATAAGCATTTATAAATTGTCACAGAATAAAATATGCCATTAAAATGGGAAAAGCCAACAGCAATGCACTGAGGTTAAAAATCAGTGTCACAGAGGCCTTCTTGAAGAGACAACTTCATGGCTGCTGAGAACTAGCGATTTTGGAGGAAACAGAGAAATGAAGATTTCCCACTGATAATTTGACATTCAGCAAACAAAACTAATGTGATTGAACCTCCAAGTTTGGGGAAAAAACAACCATCCACCAGATGACTAGAAATCGCTGCAGGACCAAAAGAAATATGGGAAAGCAGGAAAATACCTCTCCTCCAAGGGAAAAGGATAACTCTTCTTCATCCACACGCAGTTCCATGGAAATCATGGAAATGTCTGATAAAGAATTTAGAACATTCATAATGGCAAAGCTAACAGAGATGGAAGAGAAAAGAGACAAGGAACAGCTGAAGAGAAAAGAGTTGATGAGTTCCAGGAAGCGAGGAAATTAATTCAAGCAATATCTAAAAGAGGAAATTCACACTTTACAAAAGAATCAGATGGAACTGTTAGAGATGAAGGCTATAATACAAGAAGTCAAAATTTCCCTTGAAAGTATTAAAAGCAGACTAGATCATACAGAAAATAGAATCTCAGATGTAGAAGAGAAAATTGCTGTCCTAGAAAAATCCACCGCAAAGACTGAGAAAATGGCCCCAAAATTTGAGAATGATATATGAGAAATACTAGATACCATCAAACATCCAAACATCCGGATAATAGGCATCCCAGAAGGCGAAGAGACTCATAAGGGCATTAATAATCTTTTCCATGAAATCCTGCAAGAAAACTTTCCAAACCTAGAGAGGCACTCAAAGATTCAGTCCCAAGAAATACAGAGGACCCCAAATAGAATCAACCCAAGATAATCTTCTCCAAGAAACGTTATAGCCAGATTGACCAAAGCCACAGACAAAGACAAGATACTAAGACTGGCAAGAGAAAAACGGCAAGTTACCTACAAAGGTATCCCATCAGACTAACAGCAGACCTCTCATCAGAAACAATGTGAGCGAGGAAAGAATGGGAAAATATATTCAAAGTATTAAGGGAAAAGCAATTTCAACCGAGAATTCTGTACCCAGCAAGATTATCGTTCATTTGGGAAGAAAAGATATGAACATTCCCAGATAAACTAAACCTGAAAGAATTTACCAGCACCAGACCAGATCTCCAAGAAGTTCTTAAGGGAGTGCTATGTCAGTAATTAAATGCAGACACACATAAATAAGAGTTCAGAAACTAAGAAAATGGGCAACTTAATTGTAGGGACAAAGTCTGGAGTTGAGTATTACATCCCCGAATTCAATCTGGAAGATCAAACTGCAACAGAGGAAAGATTAAGTACATGAGACTGAACTGATGAAACAGCATTCTGTGACTTGACTAAAATATTGCTGCTTTTCTTCTAAGCTTTGTTGTCCACTTTTAAGGATTTTTGTCCTGTCTTGAGCTGTCAGTAGGTTCATGTACCTACTATTTGAACAGAATACTAACCCATTTCTAGGTTTTAAGTTTCAAGGAAACATCCTTATCAGTTCAAAATTGCTTTTATTGAAATTACTAGCTGAACTTGCTATAGAAAGTAGTTAGATTACTTATGATATTGTGTGATCAACAAAATGTTGGGGGAAAAGGAATAGAAGACAACTGTAGACAGCAGAGATAGTGTAATAAGAGGGTGGGAAAGGGCAGAGGGTCAGACATGGGGTAAAAAAAAAAATATATATATATATATATATATATGTGTGTGTGTGTGTGTGTGTATATATATATATATATATATATATATATATATCTAGAAATGGAATATTATTGATGATAACATGCATGATTAAGCCACTATGCAGTTTATTCTAGATGAGATACCACATTTAGTATGTTCTGATGATACTCAGGGAATGAATTTAAATTAATTTAAAAAAAATTTCAGGAGATAAAAAACACTAAAACTGTTCTTATCGAAATTTTAGAAAATGCATATTTGATAACTGCAGTAAGCTATATAGCTCCAGCTAGGTACTACTTTATAGTAAGTTCATTCTACTCAATGAGGTTTATGCCTAAAGTCAGACTTGGGTTCAAGTATATGTATATATCAGCTGTGCTTGCTATTGGAAATATTTAGACTAATTAAATTTATTATCAAATCTATTAAATGGGGGTAAAGGCATAGAAAGCAACCATGGATACCAGAGACAATGTGGGAGGAGGGTGGGCCACAGCAGAGGGTGAGGGATAGGGAATCAAGGAAGGCAAAAAATATATATACCAGACATAAGAAATGGAAAAGTATTTGTTGATAACACGTATGTTGATGTGCTTGACTGAGCCAATATACAGTGTATTCTGGATGGAAAATTCATTTTTATATGCTGTAATGATGTATAGTAAATTAATGTAAAAATAAATTTAAAGAAAAGGAAATAAAAAAATATCAGTGACATAGTAAACTATGGTGTCATGTTTTTTTGTAAGTCAGCAAAAAGGGAGAGAATGCTGCTTTCCAAAATACATTTTCAAAAATTTACAATTTTTAATGAGGTTGGTAGAGAAAGATAGAGAACACATTACTTACTCTAGATTTTACTTACTTATACAATGTGTTATACAGACTAATTTATAAAAAATAAAAAAAGAAGTTACATTCTTATTGGATATAGAAACAATCTTTTTTTCCTAAGATTTACTAAGTAGGGGCTGGAAGGTGGCATGGTGGTTAAAAGCGCTGGACTCCCACATGGCCAAATGTGGTTCAAGTCCAGTGCTATTTACGGTATTACTTTTTCCCTAAAGAAAAATCAAAATGATTTTTGATATTCAAGTGTATGCTTGCTTAATGAAAAGCATTGAAATCAGAAAGTGGCAATTGAAAACAGTATAGTTTCCACTCTGCTTGGCACAGTCACCACATTATGGACAATTAAAGTGCGAATCTCCAAATGTGTATGTGTGTGTGTGTGTGTGTGTGTGTGTGTCTTTTGGGTAAAATACAAATATTAAATATGTTGTACAGATTCCTTGAATATGATTCTTCTTCTAGTAAATTAGTCGTAAACATGGAAATTATGTTTCTGTATGCTAGATTGTCCTACCAAGAGGTCTACTTACAAAATAGCATGTGGAGACTAAATAGAAAAAAAAAGAGCTATTATCTGCTCTCCATTTCCTTCAATAATCATTTCTCTAACTACATGCATAACGTAAAAAGGCATTTTAACACAGTTACACACACACTGTGCTGATGGCCATTTATAAAGGCAATTGAATCCACTTCTTGAAAATTAGTCTAATGATTCTGCTAGGTGTCCATTTGCTGATGAAAGTAAATGGGAATTGGCAACATCTAGAAAAATTCAATCACAATGATTATCATACTTCCACACTTTATTATTCTCTCCACATCAGCATGCACAATTTAAGTGATTCAATTTAGTTTGACAACATCTGATTTTTTTTTTTTGTGCTATTTCCAACATGCTAGGCTAGTCACTGAAGAGGATTCAAGATAAAGTGAGTCACACATCTTTACTTAATGAAAAGCATCTTCATTAGGCATATATTGGAATAAGAGGAAAATACAAGCAGAGAGAAACTACTAACCTTTAGATACAGAGTGGGGAAAATGACATCACTGTCAGAATTTTGAATTCCTCTATGAAGGAGACGGTATTTATGCTGAAGGGTGAATAATAGAAAGAAGTTCAATTGCTGATAAGGAAGCTACCAGGCAGTTTATCCTGAGAGAATGGTGTAAATAAAAGTGTTGAACCATATACCATTAGCTGTATAATTAGGAATCAACAGGCAATCTAAAACACAGTAATAAACAAGACTGAAAATGCATGCATGTATGTACTAGGGACAATGATGTCAGGAATATTTATCAGCCTTGGAAAACCATAATAAAGAATTCTCAGCAAACAAGTAAACCTTTAAATTCTTTTAAGAGGACAGTGATATGAGAAGTGGAATTTGTGTTTTAAGATGATCTGTCAGAAGGCGAGATTGGAGAAAGGCAGTAAGTAGCATGGAGACTAGCTTAAGGACCTTGAAATATGCTTTACATGCATTTTCTAATTTAATGCCTCTGCTATTCATTCAGGTAGCATAATAGTTCTCCAGGGCTGCCTCAAAGTATCATGGATTGAGTAACCTAATAAAAATTTATTTTCTCACATTTCTAGAAGCTAGACATCCAAGGTTAAAGTGTCAGAGGGTTCCTTTCTTCTAAGGTCCCTCTTCTGAGATCGTAAACAGCAATCCCTCAAGTGTCTTCAGCTGGTCTTCCTTCTGAGTATGTCTGTGTTCTAATCTCCTTTTCTTACAGGGATACCAGTTACATTGGATGAAGACCCCCTGAGAACTTGTTTTGCTTTAGTTGTCTCTTTAAAAGCCCTATCTTTAATACATTCTGAGGCACTGAAGTTTAAGACTACAAGATATAAATTTGGGGAGTGCATAAATTAGTCCATTACAGGTAAGCATGACTATTATTAGTAATTTATATTGAAAAGGCATTATGAAAGGTTAACAGCCACAGAACTACTATATGAAGGACCAATATGTGATATATAATTTACTTTATCTTATCAGCTTCTGTCTGGGGCATGGTAGAGGCTTAATAAGAAAGCATTGGAGAGATCCCTTATGGCTCCTGCAAAATAGTCAATTCAGGGTACAAGAGAAATGAAGATTTTCTACTGATAATTTAGCCTCCAGCAAACAAGCTAGCATGGTCAGGAGCTCTCCTCTGGCCCTCTATCTCTGTCTCTGTGTCTCTGTCACTCCCTGCTTCTGTCTTCTCATTTTTTTTTAATTTTCCCTTTTCAAAATTTTTTTAAAGGTAAAGTTTTTCTCTGGCTCTGAGTTCCACCTTTTGTCTTAATAATCCCCTCTGGTCCTCCCACCCAGGCAGGAGAGGCCAGGCCTTCAGAAGATCCCTCATGGCTCCTGCGAAATAGTCAATTCGTGTGGCGTGCATGCACACTGCACAGTTTTCTATTTTGTTTTTTTTTTTCTTAAGGCAAAACAATTACATTTTTTGAAGGTTTTTTTCTGTCTTTTTTTCTGTTTCTTTGTTGTTTCTCTCTCTCTTTTTCATTTCCTTGTTTCTTGTCTCTTCACTCTTCAGTATCCATTTACTGTGTTTGCAGATGGATCTAAGGGCACTGTAGCTAAACATCCAAATACTATTAGGGTTAACATATTCTTCAATATCTACTGAATCTACTACACAAAGTGATCACAACAGAATGACCAAGAGATTCCAGATTATCTCTTCCTGCTTTCTCCTGGATGTTCACATTGAACTTCAAGAATTAGGAAGAAATATACCATCCATCAGATGACTAGAAATCACCACAGGACCACAAGAAATATGGGAAAGCAAGAAAATACCTCCCCTCCAAGGGAAAAGAATAACTCCTCTTCATCCACAAACAGTTCAAAGGAAATCATGGAAATGTCTGATAAAGAATTTAGAACATTCATAATGGTGAAGCTAACAGAGATGGAAGAGAAAAGAGACAATGAATTGCTGAAGAGAAAGGAGAAAGAAGTTGAATAGTTCCAGGAGATGAGGAAATTCTTGCAAGATCTAAGAGAGGAATTACACACTTTAAAAATTAATCAAAGGGACCTGTTAGAGATGAAGACTATAATACAGGAAGTGAAAATCTCCTCTGAAAGTATTAAAAGCAGACTAGATCATACAAAAAATAGAATCTCAGACATAGAAGAGATAATTGCTTGCCTAGAAACATCCTCCACAAAGACTGAGAAAATTGCCCCAAAAATTTGAAAATAATATACTAGAAGTACTAGATACCATCAAACGTCCAAATATCTGGATAATTGGCATTCCAGAAGGCAAAGAGACCCATAAGAACATTGATAATATATTCCATGAAATCCTGCAAGAAAATTTTCCAAACCTAGAGAGGCACTCAAAGATCCAGTCCCAAGAAGTACAAAGGACTCCAAATAGAATCAACCCAAGAAGATCTTCTCCAAGACACATTATAGTGAGGTTGACAAAAACCACAGACAAAGACAAGAGAAAAACATCGAGTTACCTACAAAGGATATCCCATCAGGCTAACAGCAGACCTCTCATCAGAAACAATGCGAGCGAGGAAAGAATGAGAAAAAATATTCAAAGTGTTAGGAGAACAGCAATTTCAGCCAAGAATACTGTACCCAGCAAGACTATCTTTCATGTGGGAAGAAAAGTCAAGAACATTCTCAGATAAACAAAACCTGAAAGAATTTACCAGCACCAGACCAGATCTCCAAGAAGTTCTCAAGGGAGTGCTATATTAGGAAAATTTAATACAGACACACATAAATAAGAGTTCAAAAACTAAGAGAGTAGCCAACTTAATCGTAGGGAGAAGTCTGGAGTTGAATATTATATCCCAGAATTTAATCGGGAAAATTGAACCACAACAGAAAATAAAGTACATGAGACTGAATTGGTGAAGTATAATTTTATGACTTTTGACTAAAATATTGCTGATTTTCTTGTAGAATTTGTTATTTGGTTGTAAGGATTTGTGTCCTGTCTTGAGATATGGATAGGTTCATGCACTTTTCATTTGATCAGAATCCTAACCTGTTTCCTGGCTTTAAGCAAAGTACCTTAGCATTTCTTTAAGTTAAATCTGGTTTTCTTAATAGTATCAAGTGAACTTGCTATTGAAAGTAGTTAGATTATTTAAGAAATTGTGTTATCAATACAATGTGGGTGGGAAAGGAATGGAAGACAATTGTAGACTCCAGAGATAGTGTGAGAAGAGGGTGGGAAAGGACAGAGGGTCAGAAATAGGGGTTAAAAAAATTCTAGAAACTAGAAATGAAAAAACTGTGATAATAATATGGATGATTAAGCCATTATGCAGTATATTCTGGATGGGAAATCAAATTTTGTATGCTGTGACAATGCTTAGGGAGAGAATGTAAATTAAGTTGAAAAAAAAAAAAAACTATTTGATGACTGCAGTATGATATATAGCCCCAGCTAGGTGCTACTTTATAGGATGTTCATTCTACTCATTGAGGCTTATGCCTAAAGTTGGACTTGTGTTCACAGAAATATATACATCAGCTGTGCTTGCTATGAAAACATTTCGATTAATTAAGATCTTTAGTGACTCAATAAAATGTGGGGGAAAACAGTATAGAAAGCAAACATAGATACCAGAGACAGTGTGGGAAGAGAAATGGAGATGGCAGAGGGTAAGAGATAGGAAATCAAGGATGATGAAAAAAAAAGCAAAACATAAAGAAAACAAGAAATGGAAAATTATTTGTTGACGATAACATGTGTGCTGATGTGCTTGATTGAGCCAATATACAGTGTACTCTGGATGGAAAATCTCATTTTGTATGTTGTCATGATGTACAGTGAATGAATGTAAATAAATAAAAAAAAAACATTGGATAAATGAAATAGCATTTCATGAGTGACTATAATTCCTTAAAAAGTCCAACCTCTGATTCCAGTTAGATTATTTCTAAAGAGATTTCTTTGTTTTTCTGCAATATTGAAGCCATAGAGTTTTCCAATATAACAACAGTTTTGGATTTATTTTGTTTTGTTTCATTTGTCTTTGTTTTCTTTTTTTTTTTTTTTTTTTTTTTTTTTTTTGCCAAAAGGGGTATGCACTCATCAGAAAGATGGAAGGCGAGGGAGGAAAGTACAGCCATAGGGTACAATGATACTACAACCCCTTCTCCTCCATTTCTTTATCTTTTCAGAATTTTGGATGTGTGTGCATACACACACACACACACACACACACATGCCTGTGGGATTTTACAAGTCGCTGGGTCCAAGATTCAGATTGAGTGATTGGCCATGTGGGATCCAGCTGCCTTATGCTTGAGTTGGCCCTTGGATTCATCTTAAACTTTTTTTTTTTTTTTTCACTCTATACACAGTTAAAGATTTCATGATGGAAACAAAAGCTCTATATATTTATCCTACCTAGAACTTTTTGCTTGATCCATTTTCAGGAAGTACTTACTGTGCACCTAGTTTGAGTGACCAGGCAGTAAAAAGAATAGAGAAAGCAATCAAGGACTCACCTTTGACAAAAATCAAGTCAAGGTGGATCAAGGTTCTAAATCTAAGACCCCCAAACTATTAAACGGCTTCTAGAAAACTTTGGGGAAACTCTGGGAGACATTAGAGTAGGGAAAGACTTCTTTCATAAGACACCCAAAGCACAGTCGATAATCCCCAAAATAGACAAGTGGGATTACATCAGACTAAGAAGTTTCTGCATGGCAAAAGACACAGTAATTAGTGTGAATCAAAAGCCCTCAGAATGGGAAAATATTTTTGTAAACTATGCATCAGGTAAGGGATTGATAACCAGAATACATAAGGAACTAAAGAAGCTGTTTGGAGAAAAGATGATCAACCCTATTAAAAGATGGGAGAAGGAGTTGAAAATAACACTCACTAAAGATGACATACGAATAGGCAAAAGGCATATGAAAAAATCCTCAACATCCCTCATCGTAAGGGAAATGCAGAACAAAACAACGAGATACCACATAACCCCAGTCAAAATGGCTAAGATTAAAAAAACAAAAAATGATAAGTGTTGGCGGGGCTGTGGTGAAAGGGAAACTCTCTTACACTGCTGGTGGGAATGTAAATCAATCCAACCACTGTGGAGAACAATTTGGAGATTCCTCAAAAGTCTACAAATAGAACGACCATATGATCCAGCAATCCCATTCCTTGGCATCTACCCAAAGGACAGAAGAATTCTTCATAGGAAAAGTGCTTGCACATCGATGTTTATTGCGACACTTTTCACAATTGCTAAGACATGGAACCAACCCAAATGCCCCCGTATGGATGGTGGATGGATGGTTTGAAAAACTGTGGCACATATATTCTATGGAATACTATTCATCCATTAAATAAATAAATAAATAAATAAATAAATAAATAAATACAAACTGGCTTTTGACAGAAAGTGGAAGAATATGGAAGATTTACTGCTGAGTGAAGCAAGCCAGGCTATGAAGAAGTGACACTGTATGTCCCCACTTAATATATACCGTGTGTCCGCACTCTATATCTGAAACTGACGGGCTAAAGGATGTACAAACACAAGAGATGGGTGTGAATACCAGATGTGGTGTATGTGGAGGAGTGGGGCCTAAGGAAAAACATTTGGAGGAGGGGTACAGAGACAGCATTGTTGAGACATGGAGGTAGTAATGTTATATTTTGATCAACTGGACTGGGGAGAAATGTTCACATATTTAAATGATCACCTTGTAAGCTAAATAATGTTATTAAATGTATTAAAAAAATAAAATAAATAAATAAAAATAATTAATGAAAACAAAAAAAAAAAGAGAAGGCAATCAAGGGACCTATTTGAACTCTTGAATCTGGCTTTGTTTTAGTTCAGATCAAATACGGCATGAGCAAAATATTTAAGTAGGATGGACTATAAACTCACTCAGCTTACTTCAGACAACAGTTTTAGGACCAAAGAATAGAGGGGGCAATCAGAAGCTTTGTAAGCATGTAAGGAATGTTCTAACAAAGACAGCCTAATGTTCCTCCACTGGACTAAACTTTAGACAGTTTTTCTGGCTCCTGACTTCTCTTTTCTGAAAGCATTTGCTTTAGAAAACTTGTCATAGAAAACTCTCTATCTCTTGAATTATATATACAAATCCCTTCTAAAGCTTCTTTTTACTTTTAAGGCCTAGAGAATATCTTTATCAAGACCTGAGACCCATTCCTTTAAAATATAATTGTCATGGCAGATAGTTCCCCTGTCACTGTCTGTAGGAGTATAGCCTAACTTTGGCGGCACCTGGATCTCAGTTGTATCACTAGTATATTTAATATATTAGAAAATTTACATTTTCTTTTGGGTAAAGTCAATTAGCAAACAACTGACAATTTGCAAAAGTAACCTATGATCTCCCACACCCCAGTTTTAAAACCTCTAGGGCCCTTTGTTGCAGCCGAATTCAGTTCATTTTCTCTGCCTTACTGCAGCAGTCTTGCATAAAGTCTTCCTTCTTTGTTTAACTTTACCAGTGCAATTTTTTTTGACAGCTCTAACAATGGAAAGTATCCAACTATAAGAGAAAATGAGCTAGCTTTTACTGAAATTTGACCATGCCCCAGGAACTGTTTTTAATCTATCAACTTCTTTCATCTGTACAATAACCTATAGGATAGGGATTGTGATTACCAACTTTTCACAGATCATATCTTACATCCAAAAAAGCAACTTGTTCTTGTACAATTGTCACATAGTTCTTTTTGCTGATTCATGATAGAGCCAGCATTTATGAGGATGATTCTAAAGTCAATGAATCAATTTGTAACTTTGCCTCTCAGAGCTTAGTTTTAATTTGTTAGACAACAAGAAATCAGAGAAAGTATCTGAAAAGACAACTGGCAATGAGGAAATAGGTATTGTAGAAAATCAATATACAAAAAAAGAGAAGTCTTAGAATGGAACTGGGCGCTCAAAGCTGCTACAGTACAACAATGCAAAATTAAGGAAATGGCTGAATCATGATACATTATAACAACACAAGGTTTTGATATATGCAATAATGGCAGTTAACAGTTGACACTGTTTAAATGGTTACAGTATAATGGACCATGCTAAATATTTTATATAGATTATTTTATAACATCTTTAAAAGTTCCTTTGGGGTAGGTACTATCATTACTTTCTTTTTTCTGAATTTTTGCTATAAATCAGGCTAAGTGATTTATTATGAACTTGTTTCACTGATGCAACAGTCTATAGTCTAAAGGACTATTATTGTCCTACTTTTACATCTGAGGAAATTGAGCCCTAGAGATTAAGTAATTTCCCCAAAACCCCAGAGCTAGTAAATGATAAATATAGAATTTAAATCAAGCCTAGCTGAATCAAGAGTCTAGGTGATTAGCTAACAATCCATGTTGATCCCATTACCGTATACTCATAAACTCTTTTGAACCTAATGATCACCTTAAAAAATCAGATGCCAAGAAGACTGAAAATTCTTCAGGATGCTTCTAATATTGCAACAGTTTTTCCCATTGAAGCATATTCTATTTATCACCTGAGAACTCCCAGGGACTATGGATGGATTCACTAAGAGCAGCAATTCTAAAATGAGAGAATTAGCAATTGTATGACATAGTTTATTTTAACTGTGGTAAAATATAAAAAGTATTTGCTATGTTAGCTATTTTTTTCATTTTAATATAATTTCTGATTTATGTGTAGTCACTGGATATCTCTTTGGGGGTATGGTTTGGCTTTTCAAAGCATGTATATAGTGTGTAATAATCAAGGATATAAACATATTCATCATCTTCAATTTAACATTACATTGGAGAGTATATACTGAATTGTCAGTGATTTTTCTTTCTCTGCTGTGGCACATTATTCCATATTCCACTGTCGATGTGCATTCTTAAGTCTGTTGGTCATTTTCTCCAGAACCCTCCACATGTACAGTTCAGTGACATTAAAAACATTCACATTGTTATAAATCAGGATGGTATTAACCTTAAAAAGTAAGGAAAAGAAATAACACAGTAAGTTACAATGTGTGTTCCAGGTTGCTTTTCCGTAAATTAACTACAGATTCCCATATGAGATGTGATGTTGTACTGACTTGGTTCAAATCATCTGTGTACACACTGCCCCTCACACATGAATAAGGGGATAACTAAAGCCTTTTGGAAGAAGACTCAGTGCTGGTGTTCTCCAAGGAGCTCTGAGAAAAGGAAAGCAGAGACAAAGGAAAATGCTCATTTAAGAACAGAATCAGCTGAGATCAACTGAAGATAGAGTCTCATCAGGAAATACACCTTCTTCTTGGGGAGGACAACAGAGAATCTCTATGTGCTGATCAACCCTCACTTGATCACATTGCTGTTTTCTGGATTTGGACTTGTTCAGTGCATCAGGCTGACAGATTGACCCTTCCCTCATTCAAGTGACAATCGGCCTTGGTTTCTTTTATTAATGCAGCAAACATGGTTCAAAGACTGACCCAAGCACTGACTTAGGATTTCTTTACTCATTTTTTCCCTAGCACAGTAGAAACTTTTTGTTGCTATTGTTACAAAACTCGAATTTCAAACTATACTATGCAAAATTGACATATTTAGACCATAACATTTTAGTTCTGTTAAATGATATACAGGTAAGATTTTAAATAAGGAAATACATTTGTATACACTTTTAGCACTGGCTAATACATGCAAGTTGCCACTCTGGCTTCACAACTGTGGCATTCATCACCATGCATCTTGCCACTCTGTCTTAAGCCTGTATCTTGTTGTCACTCCCTAGCTAATACTTGCTCAGTAAAGAAACTCCATTTTTCTTTGCTGCTCCAGACTGTTTTAGAGTAAACCAGTTATATACTAGACATGACATAGTTAAATAAGAAAATTATGCAATTATGCATTCTGAAATATTTGGCTAGTGCTCATTTTACTAGTGCAGTATAATAAATACAAGAAAATCAGTCACTTTTTCATCAAACCAGAAAGGGTTTTTCATACAAAAGATAAGAAAATTTGAAGATATTTTCTAATGTCTAATCACTGAATCAAGTGAAAAGAAAAAGCTAGTCCAAGAAATTGCACCAAACATTTTGCAAAACATGAGTACCTCATTTACTCATTTAATGATTAAATACAAAAACCAATACCCTGAGTTAAAATTGCCAGGGGACATATTTAATGGAGGAAAGAAAAAGCTTCAAGAGATAGCAATTGTAAATTAATCAATACAAAAATCTGTACTCTGAACAAGTGTTCATGCAAAGACTAAAATTTGGTAAGGACCCAGGGCAATACTGATGTATCAGCACACATTAACCTGTCTAGAAGACCCAGAAAAAGATTTCAAGTAGACAAGCATTGAAATGATTTTTTAAAGCTAAACTGTTTGAAGAAAATTAAGCCTAGTGAAGACAAAAATGAGCAATGATCTCTGAACAATTTTATCCCTTTTATCTTTCATTGTATATGAAGAACACTTCAGAATGTGCACAGTTCCTTGGAGATTAATTTCAGTAATTTTTATAATGTTATGTTATGCTTCAGACTGTCCTGTATTTTAGAAACCCCCTAAGACTTAAAATAGGTATAAGATTGGATAGACTAAGTCAATAATATGGATCCATAATATTATATAGTACTACTTAAGTATAATTTTTAAAAGACTCATGAAGAATTTTGATGTCTTTTAATGCTGTATGTTATACGAGTACCAATAAGATATGAATTGGTATAGGAGATAACAGGAACCAAAGCAACCAGAAACAACAAAGAAAAATCTATAATCTCTTATCTGAAAGATTCAACTGGTCATTGGCCCCTTCTCAAACACTTCGCCAGGAATTCACCTGGGACCTAGGGCTGCTCCCCAGCCCACCCACCCACTATTACAGAACCTATTCCAAAAATTAGGAAAAAGGAAGTACTTTACCAGTAGTTTACTTTCACAAAGGGAAAATTAGAAAATGTCTCTCCTCCTCCTTTAAAAATATCAACAACAGATCAAACCATGCAGAAGAGAGAATCTATGGTTCTGAAGAAAAAAAAATTCCAAGTTAGTCCGACCCACCAAAAAGAATGAAAACATAGCCAAAAGAGGGAGGACCAGTAGATGGCAGAATGGTTACATCGCTGGACTCCCACGTAGTTGGCTTCGGTTCATGTCCTGACCTGGCAGCTTGAAACACGCCGGGCACGTAAGGCACATGCCCAAAATCCTGGGAGAAGAATGGAAGAGAAGGGATTGCAGCATGGCCATCCCCACCTACCCCCCAGTGTGTCAGGGGGTGGATTTCTCACTTTCCATCTCTCTGTCTCTCCAGTGAGCACACGTGCCCATAACAAAATTTTCTCTTAAAAAAAAAGAGAGAGAAAGAAAACATATGGGAAATTCTAGACACCATTAAGTGGCCAAATATCTGCATAATGGATTTTCCAGAAAGTGGAAAGAATGGTAAAGGCATAGAAGATCTCTTTCATAAAATACTATCTGAAAAATTTCCAAATCTAGAGAAATATACAGACGTCCAGATTGAGGAGATACAAGGAACACCAAACAGATTGAACATAAGATTCTCTGTAAGACGCATCACTCAAATTAGTAAAAGACAAAGACAATATTCTAAAATTGCAAGAGAGAAAAGTACTTAAAAAGATTTCATAAGACTAACCTCAGACCTCTCTAACATTTATATCATTCATATATGCCATCTTGTTCATAGACATATAATCTATATTTACTTATGTAAATTATAAATATTTTATTGAGTTCATATTGATATTTAAATTCCAGAATAGCATGACTTCATTTACACCTTTCCTCATTTTTAACTTCTTCCCCAGAAACTTTACTATCATAATCTATATTTGTTCAATCCTAGGATACAAATAGTGTCAGAATTCCTAATCCATAGTTATGAGAAAATAAGTTTACAAACTAGGGTTTGTTGTATATACATTCCTTTTTGTATCCAGTCAAAAGATTCTTTTTCAAAGTTACTTAAGTTAGTTCACCCATTTATCTTCTTCTACTTAAGCGTGATTAGGCAATTAATTTCTAATACAACTAGATGACTCACCACAGTCTGCATTCTCCCTCCCTGAAATGCTTATTTATCTTGATTTGGTATTTTTTGTATGTTTCTCCAATAAGTAAAAATCACTTATTTTCATAAGTACTTCTATGAGTTAAATATAACAAATGCATAAAGTCATGTGTTAAGCACCACAGTCCCATCACCCCTCCTTCAAATTCTCCTAAGTTCCATAAAAACAGCAATCATTCTCCCCATTCCCAATCACTGGCAACCATTAATCTGTTTTCACCTTTATAGTTTTGCCTTTCAATGTTTGTTATAACTGGGACCAAACAATATGCAGTCTTTTCAGTCTGGCTTCTTGCACTTAGCAAAATGCATTTAAGATTCATCTAGTTGAAATGTGAATCAAAAGTCTGTTGGTTTTTCTAAGCAGTATTCCATTTTATGGATGTACCACAGAATGCTTTTCCTGAAAAATATACAAAGCAGCTCTTGAAGTCCTGGAAAGAATCTCATATTCATAGCTGGGCCTCAATGTTGTTATTAACTTATGTCATGTTTACAGCTAAACCATTAACAATCTTGCAAAATGCTCGAAGTCACTGTACAAGCCACCAAATATAAAACACCTCGCACTCACTAAATAACAACTTATTCTTTGTCAATTTCAGTTTAATCTTACTCTCATTTGCCTTTTCTATAGATAACATTTGCTGAGATACCTAAACAGAAAACTGCTCCCCCATTCTTACAACACTTAATCTACAGTAAACCTCCACACTCCCTTGACCCTCCACCAAATTACTCAACAACCAACCAAATTATACAATAGATTCTTCTGACATCATCTAACTGAGATACCTCACAGTTCCTCTTGGCAAACATCTATATTTCCTCAGTGACTAATAAGCGCAACTTGTTCAATAATAGGTGTGTTCCTGGCAGTCTTGGGCTAAAGGGCATTGATAATCTAGCAGGTGGGCAATTTTTAGTGGTTATGAAGTTTCTATAAACATTTCCATGGAGGTTTTGTTTTTTAAGATACTTATTTATTTATTTGTTTGTTTGTTTGTTTATTTTTTACCAGATAGGGACAGAGAGATAGAAAGGGGGGAATGAGAAAACAAGCCTCCAGGTCTAGGACTCAAGCCACGGTTGGCCATGTGGGAGTCCAGTGCCCCCAACCACCACGCCACTTGCTGGCCCCTCCATGGCGGTTTTTTAGGAAATGAAATTTCATCTTTTGGGAAGATTTCCAAGAGTGGCATTACAGGTCACATGGTAGGCATATGTTTATAAAAGTCTACCAAATCATTTTCCTGAGTGGTTGTATCATTTGGCATTCCTATCTGCAATGTTTGAGCATTCCAAATACTCTATATCCTAGGTATTATTTGGTGTAAACAAATTTTTTAATTTTAGACATTATTATAAGTATGTACAGTAACAGTAACTCAGTGTGAGTTTTAATTTTCATTTGCCTGTTAGTGGCACAGCTTTTTCCATGTTTATTTTCTATCTATTCATTCTTTTTTATGATGTTTCTATTCAAATCTATTTGCCAATTTTAAAAATTGGATTGTTCAGGGCCAGTAGATGGTATAATGGTTACACCACTGGACTACCACAGGTAGTTTAAAAATCACACAAGAGCGTGTGTGTGCTTGTCTAAGATTCCAGGAGGAGACTAAAGAAGAAGTAATTGTGGCATGGCCATCCTCTCTAGTGGGTGATTTCTCACTTTGCCTCTCATTGTCTCTGTCAGTTTGTCTATCTGTCTACCTCTGCCCCCCCCCCCCCGCCCCCAGTAAGCACAAGCACTTTAAGGCAAAATCCTCTAAAAACAAACAAACAAAAAGGAGCAATTTTTTTCTTAGTGCTTAGTTTGAGAATTCTTCACATAGTCTTTTCCTTTTTAAGGTTTTTGCCATTGGGGGGAACCAGCAAGTTAGCATAATGGCTATGTCGCTGGACTCCCATGTAGTTGACCACAGTTCGTGTCCCAGACCCGGTGGCTTAAAACACGCTGGGTGCGTGTGCGTGCGTGCCCAAGATCCCGAGAGGAGAATGGAGGAGAAGGGATTGCGGCGTGACCATACCCCCTGGGGGGTGATTTCTCGCTTTCTGTCTCTATGTCTCTCTCTGTCTGTCTGGCAAGCGCACGCGCCCTATAGCAAAAACCTCTCCAAAAAAATAAAAAAAATGTTTTTGCCATTGGGCATGTGTGCTCACCCAAAAGACAGAGAGACAGTGAGAGGGAAAGGGAGAAATCCCCCCATGGGAGGATGGCCACACTGCAATCCCCTCTCCTCCATCTTCTTCTCAGGATTTTGGGTGCACACACAAACACTCACACACATATGACTGGCATGATTTTCAAGACATCAGGTCCAGGACTCAAACCATAATTAGCCATGTTGGAATCCAGTGTTGTAACCACCACACCACCTGCTGGACCCAATTCTTCATATATTCTTGATACAAGTACTTTATCAGAAATGCAACTTGCAAATATATTCTTTAACTGTGTGGCATGTGTTTTTATTCTCTTAAACAGATTTGTTTACCCTCGTAATCATTGAACTATATTGATATTACAATTTTTGCCTATCTCTGAATAGTTGCTATTGTTTACTGAGAATGATCTTAACCAAAAAAAAAATTAAAATGGAGACCTCAAGTTAGAAAAATAAGAATGGAGCTTAAAGAAGAAGGGGGATTAATAAATTAATCAAGGCAGGGAACTTCTACATTGACTACTGAAGATTATGATTGATTCAGCTCTCAGTGTCTGAAGTCCCAGAGTATAAGATAACCACCAACAACCCAATGACAATAGAACACATCAATTTCCTTCAATGGCTTCCCATTGCTCTTGTATTAAATTTTAGATCCACAGGTTCCTACTGACCTTTTCGGCTTCACTAATACTATACTGTCATTTAGCACTATGTAAAACACATTTCCTTTGTTTCTCATACACACAAAGAGAAACTCTTCTTAGGAGACCACAAGCCCATTCCAGTTTCTTGTCATTTATCTCTCAGCACAAATGCCACCTCTTAACACACACCTTTCTTGACCTCTCAACAAAAAGCACCAGAACCTGCTTTTCACTCCCTTTCACACCACCTTGCTTTGTTAACATCACAGTCCATATCACTCTTTGGAATCGTCTTGCTCCTTTGATGGACTTCTCAGTGTCTGGCTCCAGGCATGCTCCACTAACTAGAATAAAACTTCCTTGAGAGTGGTAAAGCATGTCTATTTGAATCACTGCTACAATCTAAGCACAAAACACAGCATAATAAACACCCAGTAAATACATTTTTAGTGAATAAATGACCAAATGAATGATGAGGTGATAAAAAGTACCTATGAAAATGCCGCCTCATGTTTCTAATTTTATGAACAAAACTCTAATTAATAGATATTAGAACATGCATGCATTAGCCCTTACTAAGAATTAATGAGCATGTACATCCAAAAGCTTCCAAATTATCTTCATAGTCAAAGTAATAAATTAACCTTTATGGTAATTAAATGAATAACCAGGATTAGGACCAGTTGAAATACTGCTAACAGTCCTGTAATAATATCTTGGTATCTGACTTAAGTGTTCATTTTAAATATCACATATATGGTCTTTGGTGTACCTTACTTTTTTTAAGGTATTAAAGTCACTATTTTCCTCATAATTTCTACAGTTGTTCCAGTATAAGAAGCCTTAAAGTTCTAGTGATCTGGGACAGTTGATTCACACTTTTTGAACAACATAAAAACAGGGTTGGGAGTGAAATGATTTCTTTTGTATCAAGAGGCTGTGTATTTGTTGGCATTAGCACAAATACTTTCTCTAAAAAGTACAGTTTAGAAAATATTTTAAAAGGTTTTCATTAGGATTCAGTGAATTTGTTTTTTACACCATAGAGTTGGTATATTGTCAACCTGTATCCAAGAAAAATATCTGTCAAATGTACACATATGCACCCACACAGTCTATAGAGGAAGTTTGCCTCCACTCTATGGTGGTCATTGTCCTTGACATTAAGAATGTAACAGTCAGCCGAGTATTTGGCCCCTGTATTCATGGAGCATAGGGTTTAGGGGTAATAATGCTAAACATATTCATCTGACACACACCCCACCATTCCTTGTTTAACAGGCAGTTATAATAGCATAGCAGATGCTATGCTTAAGGGCTACAAGAACACATAGAAGAGGCACCCATCCTTCACTAGCAATGAATGTCAGGACAGAGTGATTATGACTGGCTTTCTGGCGGAGGCCAAAATGACCAAATGAATGATGAGGTGATAAAAAGTACCTACGAAAATGCTGCCTCATGTTTCTAATTTTATGAACAAAACTCTAATAGATCTTAGAACATGCATGCACTAGCCATTATTAACAATTAATGAGCATGTACATCCAAAAGTTTCCCAATTATCTATGGCTAAATTGAAACTAAGGCACATAGAATGAGTAAAGGCCAGCTAGGCAGCCATGGGTGTGCATGGACTGGCTAAAAGATTCAGCTGGCTAATAGGCTTTGAAGATGAAGAAGCTAGCGACAAACTAGAGAACTCAAAGTACCTCGGGAAAATGGCTCCATACAGTTGGGCATATTTATATCTACCAGTTAGATTTAAGCACTCATTCCTGGAACTGTTGGGTCATAGAGAAAGTCATGATACATTTCTGCATAAAAAAATATGTCATGACTCTCCTGATGACCTAATATATTTTATATAAAAACTATTATATTAGTAAGCATGATCGTAATCATTATTTTTCTCACTATCGAAGTGATTCTTTGAGAATTGGCAGAAAGGGGGTGTGATTTAACACTTGTTTGCTATCATCCTATTGAAAATAGTACTCACTTGAGAAATTATGTGGTAAATACAAGTCCTGATAGACTTACTATATTTTTTCTAGTATTGGATTTACTAAGGCAAAGTACCTTTGAGGCTTGTAAAAACAGACTAATGATACAATACAAGAAAATGTATCCTTGGCCCAGCTGCAGTGGTGCACGTGGTAGGGTGCTGCTATGCAATGAACCACGTTGGAAAGCCTGGGACTTGGGTCCTGGGTATACTGAGCAGGTTGGCATGTAAGTCCATGATCCTGCCTGGCTAGAAAGTTGTGGTGTGTGGATCACAGTGTGATTAGGGTACCTGTGTTTTTTTTCTCTCTCCTTCTGTCTTCTCCTGTCTCTTTCAATAAATAAACACAATTTTTGGTTTGAGAAAGTTAGGAAAAGTTGATCCCAAAGGTTAGGGAACCCTGACCCCAAATGACTGACAATGGTGCAAATCTCACCCTAGCAGTCTGAAAAACATACCAGGCACATGTGCATAGATGTCCAAAATCCTAATGGAATGGAGAAATGAAAGAGAAGGGAGTGCAGCATGACTATGCCTCACTGGACACTACTTTTTCCCTCTCCCTCTTTGTGTCTGTCTCTCTCTGATGAGTACAACACCCTCTGTCAATAATATATATAATATATAATTATATATATTTATGTATTATATTAAACCTATAACAGTAATATGTATTTATATAATCTATAACAGTAAACTATTACTCATGTTAAGCTACAATGACAGAATACTTCAAATCTTCATTTACAGATACAGAGTATAAAGTCTTCTTGAAAAAAATTTAAATACACAAAATATATTAACAACTATGAACTATAGTAATAACTTGGAAAAATTACAAAATAAAGAGTAAAAATTTTCGCACAGTTTTAATTCTGTAACTGCTAGACATTTTTATTTTCTTATTACATTGAAAGGGAGGTAATGATTGTTTCTTGCAAGCTAAGGGGAATACATGAAATAAATGGATTTGATCCAGAAGGAGTGCTCAAATGAATTTGACATTTTTTGGAAATTTAGTGAAATTACCTGCCTTGGTTTTTATTTGGTATAGGCACGTGGTAATGACTGGAGTCTGAAAACCCGTAAGTGGCAGGAGGAATAGCCCTAGGAGTCTTTGCTTCATAATCAGAGATAATGAAAAAGGGAAGGTGGAGTAAAACCATTGTATCTCAAGCAATATATTTAGGCAAAATGAGATTTTAAAGAGAGACAAGAACATAATTATATGAGTGTATCTTTCAGGTGCATAAAAATAAACTTCTGATATTTTATAAAATGTGGGCTGCTGCTAATAGAAAAGCTACTTATGTTACTTATGTTATAAATATGTGTGCACACACACATATTTATAGATACATATAACATAAGTATGTGTGTATGCACACACACACACACACACATATATATTAAATTTGGGGCAGAGGATATATGTGCTTGCTGGAAAGAGAAAGAGAGAGAGAGAGGAAGTGAGAAAGCACCCTCCTTGGGGAATGGTCATATCGTGATCCCTTCTCCTCCATTTCTCCCTCCTTTCAGGATTTGGGGCATGGATGCACTCACCCCCAGCATGTTTCTCAAGCCACCAGATCTGGGACTCAAACCACATAAGTTGACCATGTGGGAGCCAGCTGCCTTAACTACCAAACCACCACAGACTGACCCACAAATACTTTTCGATAGGTTATTGAAAATTTCGAGTTAGCTTCTTCAAGAGACAGCTCCATGGCTCCTGCGATGTAGCCATTTTGGGGGAAACAGAGAAATGAAGAGTTCCCACTGATAATTTGGCCTCCAGCATACAAAACTCGCGTGGTAGGAAGACCCCTTTCAGGCCTCCTGTCTCTGTATCTGTCTTTGTCTCTCTCTACCTCTGTCTCTGTCTCTGTCTTCTCTTTTTTTTAATTTTTGCTTTTTAGAATTTTTTTAAGGTGAGGCATTTTTCTGGGCCTTTTGGCCCCTCTTAGCCCTTTATCTTCTTAATAATTCTCTCTCCCCCTCCCAAGAGAGGTGGAAGGGAACAGAACAGGCCTTCTTCAAGAGACAGCTCCATGGCTCCTGCGGTCTAGCTTGTGTGCCACATGGTTTTCTAATTTTTGGGTTTCATTGAAATTTTTTGAATATTAATTTTTTTGTTTTATTGAAATGTTTTTCTCTTAGTTTTTTCTTCTCTTTTTCTCTGTTTCTTGTCTTTTTTTTTTTTTTTTTTTTTTTTTGCTGTTGTTGCTATTGTTTTCCTCTCTCTGTTTCCTTTTCTGCACACCCCCCGACCATCAACCAGGTGACTAGAAACTGCTGCAGGACCACAAGAAATATGGGGAAGCAGGAAAATACCTCTCCTCCAAGGGAAAAGGATAACTCCTCTTCATCCACACACAGTTCCATGGAAATCATGGAAATGTCTGATAAAGAATTCAGAACATTCATAATGGCAAAGGTAACAGAGATAGAAGAGAAGAGAGACAAGGAACTGCTGAAGAGGAAGGAGAAAGGAGTTAAGAGTTCCAGGAGGTGAGGAAATTCATGCATGATCTAAAAGAGGAATTTCACACTTTACAAAAGAATCAGAGGGAACTGTTAGAGATGAAGGATATAATACAAGAAGTCAAAATTTCCCTTGAAAGTATTAAAAGCAGACTAGATCATACAGAAAATAGAACCTCAGATGTAGAAGTGAAAATGGCTGGCCTAGAAAAATCCACCACAAAGACTGAGAAAATGGCCCGATAATTTGAGAAAAATATACGAGAAATACTAGATACAATTAAACGTCCAAACATCCAGATAATAGGCATCCCAGAAGGTGAAGAGTCTCATAAGGTCATTGATAATCTATCCATGAAATCCTGCAAGAAAACTTTCCAAACCTGGAGAGGCACTCAAAGAATCAGTCCCAAGAAATACAGAGGACCCCAAATAGAATCAACCCAAGAAGATCTTCTCCAAGACACATTATAGCCAGATTGACCAAAACCACAGACAAAGACAAGATACTAAGACTGGCAGGACCAGCAGTTAGCGTAATGACTATGTCACTGGACTCCCACAAAGTTGACCGCGGTTCAAGTCCCAGACCCGGTGGCTTAAAACTCACACCAGGCACGTGTACGTGTGTGCCCAAGATCCCGAGAGGAAAATGGAGGAGAAGGGATTGTGGCATGGCCATCCCCCCGGGGGGTGATTTCTCTCTGTCTCTCTGTCTCTCTCTGGTGAGCGCACACGCCCTATAGCAAAAATCTCTCCAAAAAAAAAAAAAAAAAGATACTAAGACTGGCAAAAGAAAAATGGCAAGTTACCTACAAAGGGTATCCCATCAGACTAACGGCAGACCTCTCATCAGAAACAATGCAAGCAAGGAAAGAATGAGAAAATATATTCAAAGTATTAAGGGAAAAGCAATTTCAACCGAGAATTCTGTACCCAGCAAGATTATCGTTCATTTGGGAAGAAAAGACATGAACATTCCCAGATAAACTAAACCTGAAAGAATTTACCAGCACCAGACCAGATCTCCAAGAAGTCCTTAAGGGAGTGCTATGTCAGTAAAATTAAATGCAGACACACAGAAATAAGAGTTCAGAAAATAAGAAAATGGGCAACTTAATTTCAGGGACAAAGTCTGGAGTTGAGTATTACATCCCAGAGTTCAATCTGGAAGATCAAACCTCAACAGAAACAGAAGAAAGATTAAGTACATGAGACTGAACTGATGAAACAGCATTCTGTGACTTGACTAAAATGTTGTTGCTTTTCTTCTAAGCTCTGTTGTCCACTTTTAAGGATTTTTGTCCTGTCTTGAGCTGTCAATAGGTTCACGTACCTACTATTTGAACAGAATAGTAACCTGTTTCTAGGCTTTAAGTTTCAAGGAAATATCCTTACCAGTTCAAAACTGCTTTTCTTGAAACCACCAGCTGAACTTGCTATTGAAAGTAGTTAGATTATTTATGATATTGTGTGATCAACAAAATGTTGGGGGAAAAGGAATTGAAGACAACTGTAGACAGCAGAGATAGTGTAATAAGAGAGTGGAATAGGGCAGAGGATCAGACATGGGGTAAAACACACACACACACATATATATATATATATATATATATATATGAAAGTAGAAATGGAATATTATTGATGATAACATGCATGATTAAGCCACTATGCAGTTTATTCTAGATGAGAAACCACATTTAGTATGTTGTGATGATGCTCAGGGAATGAATGTAAATTAATAAAAAAAAATTTTCAGAAGAAAAATAAACACTAAAACTGTTATCGAAATTAAAAAAAAAATATTGTATTTGATGACCACAGTAAGCTATATAGCCCCAGCTAGGTACTATTTCATAGTATGTTCATTCTACTCACTGTGGTTTATGCCTAAAGTCAGACATGGCTTCATGTGTATGTATATATCAGCTGTGCTTGCTATTGCAAATATTTAGACAAATTAAGTTCATTAGCAAATCAATTAAATGGGGGAAAAAGGCATAGAAAGCAACCATGGATACCAGAGACAATGTGGGAGGAGGATTGGACAGGGCAGAGGGTTAGGGATAGGGAATCAAGGATGGCAAAAAAAAAAAAAAAAAAAAAAAGGCAAAATATACAAGACATAAGAAATGTAAAATTATTTGTTGATAACATGTATGTTGATGTGATTGTGCCAATAGACAGTGTATTTTGGATGGAAAATTCATTTTGTATACTGTAATGATGTATAGTGAATTAATGTAAAAAAAAGAAAAAATTTTAAAAAAATGAAAAAAAAATATATATATATAAATAAAAATTTTAAAAATTTTAAAAAAGAAAATTAGTTACCAGAGTTTCATGACTTTTATTGCCTCTGTCACTTGTTTCAAATGAGACCTGGGTAGCAGCCACTGGCAGTTATAATCTGATGGCAGTAGTTGACCTTGTAATGTTGCTGTATGTGTCATGCTCTTCTCGGGAGATACACTGAAGAATGCCATTATGGTAAAACAGGAGGACGTTAGGGAGGCTTGGGTTCTAGCCCTGCTACAGTTAGCTACCTGTCCTTAGGTATGACCTTTCGTTTAGACTTCCAAAATAAGGAAGTTATTCTGGAGCTATCAGTCTATTAATCAAAAATTAGACTGAGAATTATATTTCTTTGCCACCAAATAGTAGGGTGAAGGAATTCATTAAAATCACAAATTAATCTTTTTATAATACACATTGTAATCCCCTTCTCTGTCAAATAGGTTGTCAGAGAAGAGAGTTAAAGAAAAAAATGAACACGGAGGCAGCTCAATTTGAAATAACAAAGCTGCCTTGTGGCAAATGATTTAATTGTCAGTAGTGCTGTTTGACAAGCTGAGCTGAAGAATAATGAAAGCCCTCTGGTTCCAAAATTTCATCATCTTAAAGAGTTTGGATTTTTGGCATTCAGTGAATTGAGCTTGGCCATAGTTATAATTCAATAAGGCTGCAGACAGATGACCGTCCAAGACACACTCTTCTGTCATCAGTCCAGAGCAAGGACACAGTGAAGTGCTCAGCCCAGAATAAGCCTGAGGCCTTTGCCTAAAAAACAAAACAGGCCCATTCTTAAAGATAACATGCCAGCCTATCTTTCATGATAAACAATTAGTGATTTTTACTTCTCTCTCCATTTAACTTTCTTCCAACCAGTTGGTTTAGTTTTCCAGTTAAAGCAACTTCTCTGTTTTAGTCCGTTTCTCTAAAAGCTAACTGTTTAAATAAATTGGTTTTCATTCACTATTTTGAGACTACTTTAAGGTGAGTTCCTTACTCTCATTTTAATGCCAGAATTGTTTTATGTAATTGCTCCACCCACAGCTCTGCTATGATAGGATTAAGAGCCATTAGTTTTCAGTCAATGGCTTGTTCTTCAAATAAGTTTTCAAAATATTGGGCATAATCTTTGCATACATGCAAACATATGACTTCATGCATGTTATTTATGTCTGCGTTTGAGGGGAGGAGAGAGACAGGAAGAGGGAGAGAGGGAAACTTTAGAAGAAAGAGCTTCTGGGATAAGCAGAGTGCATCATCTTTCTCTCTTTACCAAAAACCACCAGTAAAATCATAAGCCCCTAATGTTGTTAGATAGATCTTCTAAAAATAAATAGCAGTTCAGAGATTAAAGTGACTACAGGTAAATATTAGAAGAAAAACAATGGAAAGAATTTCAGATAATTTGCAGCAGAGATAAACAGTAAGACTTGAAAATTTACTTTAGAAACAGAGATCCAGAATTTTCTATGAAATTTTTTAAGATTTTCATCTATGTCTTAAATAAATCAATTTGAAATTTATCTCTATAGATAAGAAAAATACTTCCAGAGTCTTTAAAGTGAGTGTTTGCCCAAGTTTAGTTATCCCTGATTTCAACAAACCACTGATAGCAGCACACGGTAAAGACACCAGGAGATCTGATGTTATTATATACACAGTTTCTTTCCCATATGTAGGTATAATTTCATCTATGCAATATGAAAAAATGTATTTTACAAAAAAACTATCAGAGTGACAACTCTTAGAATTGCCATCTGTTTGAGTCAAATTTAGCTATCTAGAAGTAAAAAGACTTTTGCTTTTATAAAAAATTGAGACATTATTAAAATTCTACTGTGAAATATCTAAAAATGAACTGCATATATTTAATGTATCATTTTACAGTCATGTGTGACTTTGGAAAAATAAAAGTCTGTATCAAAGTTTAAAATTTTCAGTATTATTTTCTGTTTTCAACCAATAGTAAATAGCTGATGGGATAGTGAAGAATTGGATTTCAATATGTCCACACAGAGAATGCCATATCCACAGCTGTGGAGTAGAACAACCAGAAAACAGCAGAGAAAAGACAAAGCTTTATTCACTAGCAGCAGGACCCCAATCTGAAAATGAGGTGTAATTATTCATTAAGTCCGTCTCAAATATCTTGCCTAGATGTTTCTTACAATCATCTCTAGCTTACTGTTCATAAGCTATATCTATGGGCCTCAACAAGGAGAAATATAGAATCTTGTTGATTTCCCATGAATGATGTAAAAATTATCTCCTTTCTAGAATAAACAAAATAGATTTCAATGCTTCAGGTCCCTAAGACTCTGCTGTCCCCAAGACTCATTCCCTTTACTTTCTATTTTTTAACAGTTTTATTGAGGTGTATTTTATATATAAAGAACTGTGCACATTTGATTTATACAATTTGATGTCCTTAAATGTTTGCAAAACCTGTGATATTATAACCATAACCAAGATAATAGGCATATTCCACACCTCCCAAAGTTTCTTCATATCCACTTATTTTTAATACTGTTGTTTGTGGTAAGAGTACTTAACGTAAGATCTATTCTCTTAACAAATTTTGAAGTGTATAATACCATACTGTTAACTATAGGCACTATATTTCACATGTATCTATGGAACTTATTCATCTAGCATAGATGAGTAGACTTTATACCTATTGTAAACTGCCTATTTCCCCAACTGCACCCCACACCCCAAGTTCCTGGAGACTTGTTTCCTGATTCTATGAGTTTCACTTTTATAGATTATTATAGATACTTCATATAATAGGAATCATGCAGTATTTTTCCTTCTGTGACTGGCTTATTTCAATTAGTATCTTGTCCTCAGATTCATCCAGGTTCTTGCAAATGGCATGATTTCCTTATTTTATAGACTTAATAATGTTCTATTGCATGTATGTATAACATTTTCTTTACTTACTCGTTTTTCCATGGACACTGTTTCTATTATCTTGGTTATAGTGAATAATACTTCAGTGAACATGGGATTGCAGATATCTCTTCAAGATCATGATTTCTATTATTTTTAATATATTAGATTGTCAGAAAAGTCTCGATGTGTTTTTTTATGCCAAAATGCATCATGACTTTCCCAACAACCCAATATATTCAAAAGTAGGATTTTTGGATAATGTGGTACCTTAAATTTTAATTTTTGAGGAAACTTTATATCATTTTTCATAGCAGTTACACAATTTTACAAACCCAGCAATGATGTGCAGGGATTTCAATTTCTCTATATCTTCATGAACACTTATCTTTTGTTTTTCTGAAAATAGTCACCCTAACAGGTGTGAGATTGTATTTCATTGTAATTTCCATTTTTTATTTCCCTGATAGCAATCAGTACTGAGCATCTTCTTTACATACCTGTTGGTCCCTTACATCTTCTTTGTAAAAATACCAATTTAGGCTTCTTGCTCATTTTTAATCAGGTTTTTTGTTGTTGCTTTCTGGTAGGGAATTATAAAATTTTCTTAAATATTTTATAAATATATCTCTTATCAGATAACATGGTTTACAAACATTTTCTCCCATTCCATAAGTAACATAAGTAACTTTATTCTGTGAATTAATTCCTTTGGCATCCAGAAGATTTTAATTAATGTAAGTCTCACTTTTCTGTTTTTGCTTCTGTTGCCTATGCTTTTGGTGTCATAGCCATGAAATAATTGCCAAGATCAATGTCATAAGATTACTCCTATGTTTTCTTCTAGGAATTTTACAGTTACATTTCTTAAGTTCAAGTTTTTAATTTGTCTTGAGTTGATGTTTGCATATGGTATAATGTAGGAGTCCAATTTCATGTCTTTTACATGTTATATTTAGTTTCCAACACCATGTGTTGAAGAGATGATCTTTTCCCCACTGTGTATTTTTGACACCATGTCAAAGGTCAATTGAGTGTAAACGTATGTGTTTATTTCTAGGTTCTCTATTCTGTCTCATTGGTCTATATGTCTCTCTTTATGCCAGTATCATAGTGTTTTAATTCTCTTGTTAGTGTATAAAAAGTCAGTCAATTATTTATTTTTTTTTTTTTTGGAGAGGTTTTTTTCACTATAGGGCGCGTGCGCTCGCCAGACAGAGAGAGAGAGAGAGAGACATAGAGACAGAAAGCGAGAAATCACCCCCCAGGGGGGATGGTCACGCCGCAATCCCTTCTCCTCCATTCTCCTCTCGGGATCTTGGGCACGCATGCACACGCGCCCGGCGTGAGTTTTAAGCCACCGGGTCCGGGATGCGAACCGCGGTCGACTATGTGGGAGTCCAGCGACATAGCCATTACGCTAACTGCTGGTTCCCAGTCAATTATTTTTCATGTTGACTTACATCCTACATCTTTACAGAATTTGATTATTAGTTATGACATTTTTATTTTGGTGCCTTTAATATTTTCCATATATAGGATCATGTCATTTGCAAATATAGACAGTTTTATTTGTTCTTTTCCAATCTGTATACCTTTTCTCTCTTCCTATTGAATAATTGCTTCAACTATAATTTCCAATAACATGTTTAATAGAAGTAGTCAGGGACCAGGGACCAGCAGTTAGCGTAATGTCTATGTCACTGGACTCCCACGTAGTCAGCCACGGTTCGCGTCCCGGACCCGGTGGCTTAAAACTCACGCCGGGATTGCGGCATGCCTCCCCCCCCCCCCCCCCCAGCCAGGGGATGATTTCTCGCTTTCTGTCTGTCTCTGTCTGTCTGACGAGCTCACATGCCCTATAGCAAAAACCTCTCCAAAAAATTTAAAAAAAGTAGTAGTCAGGGACCAGTAGTTGGTGTAATGGCATATCACTGGACTCCCATGTAGTCAACCGCGGTTCAAGTCCCAGACCCGGTGGCTTAAACTCACACTGGCACATGTGCTTGCATGCCCAAGATCTTGAAAGGAGAATGGAGGAGAAGGGACTGCAATATGGCCATCCCTCCTGGGGGGTGATTTCTCACTTTCTGTCTCTCAGTCTCTCTTTCTTTCTGGTGTGCACATGCGCCCTATAGCAAAAACTTCTCAAAAAAGAAAAAAGAAAAATAATAATCAAAGTGGGCATTCTTCTTTTGTTCCTATTTTAAATTTTAAAACTTTCATTATTATACTATTGCATATAATGTCAGAGGTAGACTTGTGGACCTATGGCTTTAATTGTGTTGAGATAGTTTTCTTCTAGTTTGATGAACATTTGTCAATGGTTTGCTACATCTTTTTAGATGGTCATGTGATTTTTATCTTTCATCCTGTTAATGTGGTGTATCACATTTGTTAATTTGCATTTCAGAGGTAAATCCCACTCAATCATGGTATAAGATCATTGTAATATGTTGTCAAATTTGGTTAGCTAATACGTGTTGGAGATTTTTGTACATATGCTCATCAGGAATATCAACCTACAATTTTCTTTTCTTATAGTATATTTGTTATTTATGTCAGGGTTATGCTGATTTATAAAATGATTTCCTTTCTCTTCATTTTTTGGAAGAGCTCGAAAAGGATCAGCCTTAATTATTCTTTAAATTTTGGTACAATTCACTAGTGAAACCATCTGTCACTGAAATTTTCTTTGTTAAAAGGTTGTATATGTGTATTTTGTTTTGTTTTGATTTGCCATATGGCACATGCACTCACCATGGAGTGAAGGAGGGTGAGAAGGGAAAGGGAGAGAGGGGGTGAGGGGCATGCCTTGGCTGCATCTAATAAGTTCTGGTATGTTATGCTTTTATTTTCCTCTGTCTCAAGATATTCTCTAATTTCCCTTTTGATTTCTTCTTTTACTCATTGATATTTAGGAATTTTTTTTAAAAATTTCCACACACTTAGCAATATTCCAATTTTTCCTCTGTTATTATTTCTAGTTTCACCCCATTATAGTTGTAAGAGATACTTTTATTTTTCCTTGACACATAATAGTTGTATACATATTTGTGGGCTATGATGTGGTTTTTCCATCCATGTATATGATGTGTAATGATTGAATCAGGGTAATTAGCACACACATCACCTCAAATATTGATCATTTCTTTATATTGGTAACATTCAGAAACCCCTTTTCTACCTAATTTGGTATGATGTTGATCTTTTTCACTTGAAGACTTCTTTTGTGACCTAACATCCTTTATTGCAGAATGTTCATTTTGTGCTTAAAAAGAATGTCCATTCCAGGGAACCAGCAGTTAGCGTAATGGCTATGTCGCTGGACTCCCACGTAGTCGACCGCGGTTCGCGTCTCGGACCCGGTGGCTTACAACTCACGCCGGGCGCGTGTGCGTGCGTGCCCAAGATCCCGAGAGGAGAATGGAGGAGAAGGGATTGCGGCGTGACCATCCCCCCTGGGGGGTGATTTCTCGCTTTCTGTCTCTCTGTCTCTCTCTGTCTGTCTGGCGAGCGCACGCGCCCTATAGCGAAAAACCTCTCAAAAAAAAAAAAAAGAATGTCCATTCTGCTACTGTTGAATGAAATATTCTGTATATGTATGCTAGGTCCATTTCACTTATAGTTTTGTTCAGGTCCACTGTTTCTTTATTGATTTGCTGTCTAGATATTCCAGCACTGTTGAAAGTGTGATATTAAAGTAAACTGTTGTTATCTTGCTATCTATTTCACCCTTTAGTTCTATCAATGTTTGCTTTATAAATTTAGGAGCTCTGATGCCAAGCATATTACTAATATACTAGTATATTAGTGTGTGTGTGTGTGTGCGTATAGCTACATACATAAGTAATAGACCCTTTTATTATAGCACAGCATCCTTCTTTATCCTTTGTTATAATTTTGAGTTAAAGTCTATTTCATGAGACATATCCCATATCCACACATACCAACAACTGAACTCTGCAGCCACCTCAATCTTGGACTTTCCAGACTCCAAAACTGTGAGAACATGTGTGGTGTTTAAACCACCCAATCCGTAATATTTTGTTATGTCAGCTTGAGCAGACTAATACAATGGTAAAAAAATCTTAGGTGAACGTTAAAATATTATAGAGATCTAACCTACAAATGAGATTTTTAAAAAAAAACCTGGATTAAGAAAATATACAAATAAAAGAACAAAATGTAAATAAGTCACAAAAATACAACAAAAGAAATGAAGCACAGAAATACAAAAAATACTGCAAACTAGTCAAGGTAGAAATTATGATAAATAGAAACAAAATTTTACTTACCAAGTTAGCATTTAAAATTTGAAAAGTAATTCAGATATACTCTTTTTTCTTCTTCAGATATACTCTTAATTAAAAGAATACAATTAATAGTAAGAGGGTATAGTAAATATATACCCAAAAAATATAGTGAAGTAGACAACTGCTAATCAAAATATAATAATAAATAACATATAATTTGAGACAAGAAATTTTTCACTAGGAATGAGTTCTTGACCCAGACATTACTGACTTCTGGGAGGACTGTCCTGTGCAATGCATAGAGTGTTTACTGACATCCCTACACTCTACCCACTAGATGCTACTAGCTGTCTCAATAAAATATCTTTGAACATTGCCTAATGTGAGCATCACTGCCTGGAGTCACACCTCTGTTGTGTACATCCCTTTCCTCACTCATAGAAGAAAAACAGCTCCTTTGATTTGAAAGCTTTTCTAAGGGAACTATGCCTATTAAGCTTACCTTGCAGAGTATTCTTGATGTTCTACCCCACAGTTGTATAAGTTTTACTAATGCTGTTGATGACTCAGTGGGAAACAATTCAAGTATATAATATAAAATCATCTCAGCTAACATACTGAGTTATGTATCCCACCTCATCTTTATCAGCAAGAAATGTTATAATTTAATTTCCATATATCTAAACTACCATGATAATCTCTCATTTGGTTTCAACTAGGTGAAAATAAATGTTTGTAATACCCTAAAGCTGAAACAAAATTGAGTCTCATTAATGTCATTACTGATTTTCTCAAAAAATGAGGAAATTGGCATTTTGGAGAGTTGTTTGTTTGTTTTTTTGGGGTTTTTTTTGGGTTTTTTTGTTTTTTTTTTTTTTTTTTGTTATAGGGCATGTGCGCTCACCAGACAGACAGAGAGAGACAGAGAGACAGAAAGCGAGAAATCACCCCCCAGAGGGGATAGCCACACCGCAATCCCTTCTCCTCCAGTCTCTTCTCGGGATCTTGGGCATGCACACACACGTGCCCGGCGTGAGTTTAAGCCACCAGGTCTGGGACTCGAACCGCCGTCGACTACGTGGGAGTCCAGCGACATAGCCATTACGCAAACTGCTGGTCCCGAAATTGCCATTTTTAAGACTAATTTGCACAGAATGATATAGGAGTAAGAAGAAGGGACACAAAAATGGAGAATTATTTGTTGATGATAATATGTATGATAATATCTTTAACTGGACTAACATACAGTGTATTCATGCTGGGAAAATTCATTTACAATCTGTAATGATACACAGTGAATGAATGCATAAATTTTTTTTTTTAAAGAAAGAAATAGAGATTCAAATACAGGCCTGTCTGACCTCAGAGCCCGTACTCTTAGAATTATTCTAAATCTGATTTTGTTACTCTCTTGCTTAAAAGCATACTTTGGTTCCTATGATTGATACTTAATCTATCTAATTCAAATATTCAAGTGCTTAGCATGTACCATACTTTGGGCAAAAACCAATGAATAAAATAGACACAGCCTCTAATGATCTTACAAGGCAAATTTTCCTAAGACACAAAGAAGTAGCATTTAAAATAAAAGGTTGGGTTGAAACAGAGGGCAAATACATACAAAAGATCATGCAACTTGGACCTGAGAGGTGAGAAAATGCTCTCTAGAAGTCATACTAATAACAGACAGGATCAAGGTGAAGGGGAAAGAATATGCAAATTTTGTGCGAAAACTCTAAAGCCTAAAAATCATGGCATGTTATCGCAGTGTGATCAGAACTAGAATAGAAGAGAGCTGGTAAGGGATTAAGCTAGGGAAAGAATTAGGAACTAGATTAAGAGCTAATTTATAAGCTATGCTTTGGAATACGGATTTAAACCTTAGCAGATAAGAAGCCATAAAATACATTTTTAAGCAAGGCAGTGAAATTATTTTATTTGCATTTTATTAAAAAGATCCATTTTGCTAAGACACAAAGAGAAAACAAAAACAGGCCTAGTAGCATGCCACTTTACATGCTAGTCCCAGAAGGAAGATGGTGGTTTGTTTCCCAGGTTGACCGTACACACCATGTGTCTATGATCCTGGCTGACTAGGTAGGCTGTGTAGAGAACAGTGGCATAAAACTCTGTGAGAGTGCTTGTCATTCTCTCCTCTATTTCCCTTTCTCTGTATGTCACGTTGTCCATCTCTCTCTAGTGCAAGAAATGGATAAACATTTAACAAAACAAAACAAACAGCAGAGTCCTGTCAGAAAACTGGCATCATCAAGTTGAGAGATGAGACATGAAGGGACCCAAATAAGGTGGTAGTAGTGAGATAAAGAGACATGGAAGAAACCTCAACATGCTTGGGAAATAAGGGAAGCTTGTGGAAAAGGAGACAAGAAGCAAAGATTAATTCCCAGTTTTCTGAATGTATAGTGCCACTATTCACATGGATATAGGAACACTGTTTTGGGGAGACTGGAGCATCCTAGAGGCCTGGGAGCCCATGACTTTAGTCTTATCCTAAGCTTTAAGTGTCTTTGAAATGTTTAAATAAATTCATGGGCATTTAAATAAATGACAGGTCCAACATGTCTTACTTAAGGCATGAAACTCTGAGTAGAATGAATACACTGTAAAGGTAGCACCTAGCTGATGCTATACAGTATACTACGGTCATTAATTATGTATTTTTACTATACTTTTTATTTTCAAGAAAAGCAGATTTAACTTTAATAAATCAAAGAAATGCTAAGGAAATACGCTTAAAACTTAAAGCCAGGAAACAGGTTGGGATTCTGTTTAAATAGTGGGTACATAGAACTATTGGTGACTCAAGACAAGACAAAAATCCTTAAAATCGGAAAACAAAGCCTAGAAAAAAAAGTGTTTTAGTCAAAAGTCATAAAATTCTATTTCACCAGTTTAGTCTCTTATACTTTATCTTTTGTTGTGATTCAATTTTCCCAGTTAAATTCTGGGATATAATATTCAACTCCAGACTTGTCCCCATGATTAAGTTGGCCATTTTCTTAGATTTTGAAGTCTTATTTCTGTGTGACTGTATTTCATTTTCCTGGTATAGCCTCCTTGTAGAATTTCTTGGAGATCTGGTCTGGTGTTGGTAAATTCTTTCAGGTTTTGTTTATCTGAGAATGTTCTTGTCTTTTCTTCCCATATGAAGGATAATCTTGCCGGGTATAGTATCTGTGGTTGCAATTGCTTTTCCCTTAACACATTTTTTTTTATCATCATAATCTTGTTTATATTACATTGGATTGCATATAACTTTGAATGCATTTTCCCATTCTTTTCTCACTCGCATTGTTTCCAATCGCTGTAAGCCTGATGGGATATCCTTTGTAGGTAACTTACCGTTTCTCTCTTGCCAATCTTAGTATCTTGTCTTTGTCTGTGGTTTTGCTCAATCTGGCTATAATGTGTCTTGGAGAATATCTTCTTAGGTTGATTCTACTGGGCGTCCTTTGTATTTCTTGGGACTGGATCTTTGAATGCTTCTGTAGGCTTGGAAAGTTTTCTTCTAGGATTTCATGGAATAGATTGTCAACGCCCTTATGGGTCTCTTCCTCTTCTGGAATACCAGTTATCCAGATATTTGGACGTTTGATGGTATCTAGTGTCTCTCGTATAGTATTCTCATGTTTTTGGACAATGTTCTCAGTTTTTGTGGTGGATGATTTCTCGCTTTCTGCCTCTGTATTTCTCTCTGTCTGTCTGGTGAGCGCACGCGCCCTATAGCGAAAACCTCTCCAAAAAAAAAAAAAAAAAAGGAAAAAGTTCATTGTCTCTCTTTTCTTCGATCTCTGTGAGCTTTGTCACCATCAAAATTCTAAATTCTTTATCAGACATTTCCATGAATTTCATCATACTGTCTGAAGATGAAGAGGAGTTATTTTTCCTTGGAGGAGAGGTATTTTCTTGTTTTTCCATATTTCTTGTGACCCTGCAGTGATTTCTAGTCATCTGATGGACAGTGTGTTTCTTCTAATTCTTGAAGTTCAGTCTGAGTGTCCATAGGAATGCAGGAGGAAGTTATCTACAATCTCTCTTCCATTCTATTCTCACTCTTTGTGCATCAGAATCAGTGGTAAAAGGGACCAGCAGTTAGTGTAATGGCTATGTCACTGGACTCCCATGTAGTTGACTGTATTTCTAGTCCTAGACCTGGTGGCTTAAACTCATGCCAGCCGCATGTGTATGCGTGCCCAAGATCTTGAGAGGAGAAAGGAGGAGAAGGGATTGCGGTGTGGCCATCCCTCCTGGGGAGTGATTTCTCACTTTCTGTCTCTCTGTCTCTCTGTCTCTCTGTCTGTCTCTCTCTCTCTGGCGAGCACATGTGTCCTATATCAAAAACCTCTCAAAAAAAAAAAAAAAAAAAAAAAGTGGTAATAGAGGAATATTCTGACCCTAGCTGTATTCAGATGTTTAGATCCTGTTCACTTGGACCTGTCTAGACACTTAGTGACTAGGCTGAGAAGCCAATGAGTAAAGATAAAAAGAAGAAAAGAATTAAAGAAAAGAAAAGAAGAAAGTATAAAATAAGAAGAAAGAAAGGATAAAAAAAAACTATAAATTTTAATATTAAAATGCAAAAATTGGAAACTGTGTGGCGCACTTCACAGCTGAAGTTCAGGATCCATGTGGAAACGGGCTTGAATTTGTACCTTTCCTAAACAGAAGGGGAGAGGCACCTATTAACACAATAAAGGGGCTTAAAAACCCAGAGAATATTGTACCTTAAAAAAATTAAAATATTGGGACCAGCAATTAGCGTAATGGCTATGTTGCTGGATTCCCACGTAGTCGACCACAGTTCGAGTCCCGGACCCGGTGGCTTAAACTCACTCCAGGTGCGTGTACGTGCGTGCCCAAGATCCCAAGAGGAGAATGGAGGAGAAGGGATTGCGGCATGGCCATCCCCCCTGGGGGATGATTTCTCACTTTCTGTCTCTCTGCCTCTCTCTGTGTCTGGCGAGCGCACACGCCCTATAGCAAAAACCTCTCCATAAAAAAAAAAAAAAAAGAAAAAAATTAAAATATTAAAAGACTCAGGGAGACACAGAAAGACAGAGAGAAATAGAGGCAAAGAGACAGGCAACACTACCCACTAGAAATAAGTGAGGAATAAGTCTCAGCAGAAAATCTTTGTTTTAAGTCTCTGAAAGCACTATTTCACAGCTGAAGTTCAGGATTTATGTTAAAAATTGACAGGAACAATCAGGCCCAGAGTGCAGAGCTGGCGGTGCCTGACGACACCTCTGACGGGGAGTCGGGTGGAGCAGAGAGTAGGGAGCGGTAGTCAGGGGTGGTGGGAGGAGGCAGCAGTGAATCACTTATAAATGGCACTGAAACAGGATTGGAAGCCTAAATTTCAGGAGGGTGAGAGAGTGTTGTCCTTTCATGGACTTGTTTATGAAGCAAAGTGTCTAAAAGTTGCCATAAAGGATAAGCAAGTTAAATATTTTATACATTACAGTGGTTGGAATTAACATTGGGATGAATGGGTTCCCGAGAACAGAGTACTCAAATAGGTGGACACCAATCTGCAGAAACAGCGAGAACTTCAAAAAGCCAATCAGGAGCAGTGCACAGAGGGCAAGATGAGAGGAGCTGCACAGGGAAAGAAGATATCTGGTCTGCAACAGAACAATGTTGAAATGAAAACAATAAAGACCAAAAAACACCTAGGAATGGAGATGGTGACATTACTAGTGAGACACCTCAGCCTCCTTGGAAGAAAAGGGCCTGGGTAGATCCTACCGTTGTACTGTTGAAAATGAGGAAACATTCATGAACAGAGTTGAATTTAAAGTAAAGATTCCAGAAGAGCTAAAGCCACGGTTTATTGATGACTGGGACTTAATTACCAGGCAAAAACAGCTCTTTTAGCTTCCTGCTAAGAAAAATGTAGATTCTATTCTGGAGGATTATGCAAATTATAAGCAATCTCAAGGAAACACTGATAATAAGGAATATGTGCTAATGAAGCTGTGGCAGGGATAAAAGAATACTTCAACGTCCTTTTGGACACTTAGCTACTCAACACAAGTTTAAGAGACCACAGTACGCTGAGATTTTCGCAGATCACCCTGATGTGCCGTGTCCCAGGTGTATGGAGCACCTCATCTACTAAGATTATTTGTATGGACTGGTGCGATGCTGGCCTATACACCTCTTGTTGAGAAGAGCCTTGCTTTATTATTGAATTATCTTCATGATTTCCTAAAGTACCTGGCAAAGAATTCTGCAACTTTGTTTAGTGCCAGCGATTATGAAGTGACTCTTCCCGAGTACCATCGGAAAGCTGTGTGAGAGGCGCACTCGCTCACCTATGTTTGGATCTCTCTAAACACATTTTTGTTCTTAGTTCTTCTCTTGTACAAATGATGTACTTTGCAGATGTTAGTGTACAACAGAACTGATGTTTGTTTTCTGTTTGATTTTAAACAGAAAATAAAGGGGTTTGGTTTTTTTCTTTTCTTTCTTTTCACTTCAAAGTTGCTACCAGTGTATTCAATGATAGACAACAGAGACATGCTGTAGAGTGCTTCACTGCCTAGTTGACAAAGCTACTTTGAATGCTGGTGGCTCTATTCCTTTGACATTATGCACTTTTATAATATGCGTTAATGCTATATGACAAAATGCTCTTATTCCTAGTACTAAGAGTTCTATTCAGTATATATAACTAAACACACTTATCCATTTGTGCTTCTTTTTTTTTAATGGTGCTTAAAGTAAAGAATCCATCCTTTGCAAATCATCCATGTTGCTCCTTAGGTATTATCTTTGCTCAAATTGTTAAAGAAGGGTGGCTTGTTACATGGTTTTGTATTTGCGTCTAATGCACATTTTAACATGATAGACGCAATGCATTGTGTAGCTATGGTTTTCTGAAGTTGTTCTTTTTGGAATTGTTTTTCATATCTTCAATACATTTTTTCTTTAAATTTCAAAAATAAGTAATAGAAAATAAAAAAATGTATTATAACTGAAATGAGATGCCTGACATATAAATAATAGACCTACTTGTCATGTTTTATATTAAATTTTCATATTATGGCATGTCAAACTAGTAAGAGACCAAGCTTTGCAAGATACAATAGTTCCTAAGCTTGGTGACAAAAATCCCCAAAACTACATACATAAGCTAATTTTATTTTTGCAACTTATTTCCTGAGATTTTATATGCCATGTATGGTCTTGAGAGACTTCTATGAGCCAGTAGTACAGTTCTGATAGACTAACAGCAATGTTGTATCAATAGTGAGAGATGAGATTGATTGAAGCTGTTATTTGAGCTTTAATTTAGAATTTAAGTTGTTAATCTTGATTAGATAGACATTGTGGAGTTATAAAAAGTTTAGGAGCTGGTAATTGTCATGGTTATAGCACTGCCACAGCAAGATTAATTTCCACTGCTTTCCTGACAATCACATGGTGATACTAAGGCATTCTAATATATTTTAAACTTGTATCCATCTCACACTATTGTGTAATATTTTAATTGTGTATGGGCTGATATTCCAAGCATAAATCATACTTCTACATTTCTTACAAATTTTATCATTGATTTTAGAAAATGCATTAACACTACTTATTATGAAGGCATAAATTTCATTGTACTATCAATATTCATGTGGAGATCTAACAATAAAATATAATGAGGGATATAATTAAAGGGGCTATAAGTTTCCTAACTTTTCCTCCCCTATTCATCGAATAGCAAGGTAAAATAAAAACTATGCTTTACTATTTTCTGTCCCAGGTAATTAACTATAATTCCTTTATCAGAAAGTATGTAATAAGAGCTTGTAATCAATTATAGTACCTTTATAAGTAGGCTAAGGATGATGGGGAAAGTAAACCTTGGATTTTTCTATATGTGCTATATAAATGAATGATTTCTAGGGTTTGGCATGAAGTCTTTTAGAGACCTAGTCAGGTTCTTCAGGGTTTATAGGTGATGCTGAAGGCATAAGATACAATGATTCATTAGTATAAGCAAGGATCAGAGACCTCTCAGAGGAAACTGTCACTGTCAGCACCCAGTCAATAACCATATAAGTAAGATGAACTAAGCATGGAAATGGGATGAAGAGTGAGATGGCATAGGTAGATCAGGAAATTTGAAATCTTGAAATCACCTGGAACTTTCATGAACTCCTTGCTCTCTGATCATATTAGACTTGACTCTTTCTTGACCTCATCCAATGGCATGAAGGACAAGTTAGGTCATTTAAATGTTTTAACCTTCTATATTCTACATTTAATTATCCAGGGCATAGGAAGCCACGGTTATAGGAAAATTGGTTCCCAAACCATAGGATTAGGGATATTCCTATTTTTTATTAACTCTAATTTATTTAAATTTTATATAATGAATGTATGTTTCTTCCATAAGCAGTGAAGAAATTAATTCATCTAAATCCCCTTCCTCATTTAGCATATATAAATATTTCAGTAGACTTGAAATATTTATTATAAGGCTTTTAAAGCTATTATAATGAAAATAAATTACTAGGGAACAATACACTATATTTTTAATAGTTTAAAATGATAAGCTGGATAGTTTTCTGTGACTATTATAAATAAAATAATAAGCACTTTGGAAGCATTATTATTTTACCCTAGGGAAACTAAATGGTAGTCCATATCATCATTCAATTATTGATATTAGAACTCTCCAATTGAGTGAACATTATAAAATTTTATTTGTTATAAAACTTTATAAAGGACATCTGAAGGCACCTGGCGAGCAAGGGGGCACGCTGCTCCCACGGAGTCCCATCCAGATCCCCCAGTCCAGGATACACCCAGACCCCTAGGCAGGTAGAAAGCACCTCCATTTTTTGTTCTTCTTCATTACTGTCCCCCATTATATTGTAAATTTCTGCCCCTTTCTCTCTCCACAGACTGTGCCTTTTCTCTTCTGTTGTATTCTCTTATACTTCTTTCATCTTGCCAGAGGTACTAGCTAGGCCTAGAATTAGAGATCTGAAATTTTCTAGTCATATGAAGTCATATTGGTTCCTCCCTTATACGGAACCAGCTGTAAAAAGGGAGATCTTGCTCTTCAGACACCTAACTATACTATCTTTTTTGAGATCACATTACTAAAAACAACAGAACAGAGACTTCGGCAGACATCAATTTCCAACAAAAGGGAAACACACTCCTAGCCAGTGAAACATTCGCCTAACAGGTACTTAAAAGTTAGTACATCTTCCAATGGCTAGAAGTAGAAGAAGAGCCTCAGGTATGAATAAACAGGGAAATACATCTCCATCAAAAGTACAGAGTAACTCCCCTCCATCTTTCGTGCTAATGGACGATGTTACCAAAATGTCAGACAAAGAATTTCGAACATTTATGGTGAACAAATTCTTTGAGTTGGAACAGAAAAGAGACAACGAACTCCAAGACATGAGGAAATCATTCCAAGATATGAAAGAAGAAATGGACACTCTGAGAAAGAACCAGATGGAGCTATTAGAGATAAAGTCTAGGCCTAGCTAGTACCTCTGGCAAGAGAATACAACAGAAGAGAAAAGGCACAGTCTGTGGAGAGAGAAAGGGGCAGAAATTTACAATATAATGGGGGACAGTAATGAAGAAGAACAAAAAATGGAGGTGCTTTCTACCTGCCTAGGGGTCTGGGTGTATCCTGGACTGGGGGATCTGGATGGGACTCCGTGGGAGCAGCGTGCCCCCTTGCTCGCCAGAATAGAGTAAATCAAAAACTCCCATGAAAGTATTAAAAGTCAATTAGACCATGCTGAAGATCAAATCTCTAATGTAGAAGATAAAACCTCTGACCTAGAAAGAACCACCAAAAAGATAGAAAAAATAACAAAAAAACACGAGGATAATATACGAGAAATACTAAATTACATAAGACGCCCAAATATCAAAATAATTGGCATCCCAGAAGGTGAAGAAACTAATAATAGCATGGAAAATCTATTCCATGAAATCCTGGAAGAAAATTTCCCGAGTCTAGAGAGGCACTCTAGCATCAAGACCCAAGGAATACAAAGGACCCCCGTTAGAATCAACCCCAGAAGATCTTCCCCAAGGCACATCTTAGCCAGACTATCCAAGACCACAGATAAAGACATGATACTAAAACCGGCAAGAGACAAACGAGAAGTGACATACAAAGGTCATAACATCAGGCTAACTCTGAACCTCTCAACGGGAAACAATGCAAGCAAGGAAAGAATGGGAAGATGTATTGAAAGTGCTAAGAGAGAAACAATTTCAACCAAGATATTGTATCCCGCAAGATTATCCTTCATATGGGAAAAAAAGATCAAAATCTTCTCAGACAAACCAGACCTGAAAGGATTTGCCAACACCAGGCCAGCTCTTCAAGAAACCCTGAAGAAAGTACTGTTCCAGGAAAACTAAAGAGCTAACAGACAGAAACAAAGGAATAAAAGGCTGCTGTGACAATGGCCAACTTAAACGTCGGGACAGATCCAATTACATCGATAATAACATTGAATGTGAATGGATTAAATTCTCCAATCAAGAGACACAGACTGACCGAATGGATAAAAAAACAGAGACCCTCTATCTGTTGCCTTCAGAAAACCAACCTCATCGATAAAGACATACATAGACTCAAAGTGAAGGGTTGGAAAAAGGTTTTCCATGCAAATGGGAACCAAAAAAGAGCTGGAGTTGCAATATTAATTTCTGACAAAATAGGCTTTAAAACAAAAACTGTTCGAAGAGACAAAGAAGGTCACTATATTGTAGTAAAAGGATCAATAGATCAAGAAGATATAATTCTCATAAATATCTACATGCTCAACACAGGAGCCCCCAAATATGTTAAGGAAAGACTGTTAGATCTAAAAGGGGAGATAGACTATAATACACTAATTGTTGGAGACCTCAACACTGCACTATCCCCTCGGGACAGATCATCTAGACAAAAAATGAATAAAGAGATAAGGAATCTGAATGATACCATAAATGAAATGGACTTAACAATCTATAGAACTTTCGATCCAAAAACTAAGAGATAAACTTTTTTCTCACCCCCACACGGAACCTTTTCCAAGAATGACTACATCATAGGGCACAAAAAAAGCCTCTACAGATTCAAAGGCATAGAAACTATTCCCAGCATTTTCTCCGACCATGATGGAATTAAACTTGAGTTTAATTTCAAGAGAAATCTCAAAAATACTCAAATACATGGAAACTAAATAACCTACTACTGAATGGCTCCACAACTACTGATGAAATAAAGTCCAAAATCAAAAGATTCGTGGTAGCTAATGACAATGAGGACACGAGTTTCCATAATCTTTGGGACACTGGTAAAGCAGTCATAAGAGGGAAGTTTATAGCAATTAGTGCTCATAAGAGGAAGACGGAAAGAAGGCAAGTGGATCACTTAACATCATGCCTCAGAGAATTGGAGAAGCAACAGCAAAATAATCCAAAAACCTCCAGGAGAAAGGAAATAATAAAGATCCGAGCAGAAATAAATGAAATAGAAAATAAGCAAACTATACAGAAAATATATGAAAGTAAAAGATGGTTCTTTGAAAAGATAAACAAAATCGATACACCACTAGCGAGACTCATTAAGAAGAGAGAAAGGAACCAGGTGAATCAAATCTGCAATGAAGCAGGAAATATAACAATAGACAAAGCAGAAATACAGAACATAATTAGAGGATATTATGAACAACTATATGTCAAGAAACAAGACAATCTGTATGAGATGGACAAATTCCCGGACACGTATAATCTACCAAGATTGAGCCAGGAGGATATAGAAAGTCTAAAAAGGACCAAAACAAGCCAGGAGATTGAATCAGTAATAAATAGCCTTCCAACAAAGAAAAGCCCTGGCCCTGATGGCTTCAGCTCTGAGTCCTATAAAACTTTCAAAGAAGAATTAACCCCCATTGCGCTCAAGTTATTTCTAAAGATCCAAAAGGGTGAATCTCTCCCTAATTCATTCTATGAAGCCTCTATCACCCTTATCCTCAAAACAGATAAGGACAGGACAAGGAAGGAAAACTATAGAACAATCTCTCTGATGAATATAGACGCAAAAATTTTCAACAAGATACTAGCAAACCATATCCAACAACTTATAAAAAAGAATATACATAATTATCAGGTAGCTTTATTCCAGGAATGCAAGGTTGGTTCAACATACACAAAACCATAACTGTAATACACCATATTAACAGGAAAAAAAGATGAAAATCATATGGTCATATCGGTTGATGAAGAAAAAACATTTGATAAGATACAACATCCCTTTATGATCAAGACGCTCACCAAAATCAGGGTCATTTCTCAACACAATAAAAACTATCTATGAAAACCCATCGTGAACATCATCCTGAATGGAAAAAAGCTGAAAGCTTTCCCACTAAAAATGGGTAAGAGACAAGGATGCCCACTTTCTCCACTCCTTTTCAATATAGTACTGGAAGTCCTCGCCAATGCAATCAGAAAAGAGGAAAAAATAAAAGGCATCCAAATAGGAAAAGAAGAGGTGAAACTCTCTCTATTCGCAGATGACATGATTGTGTACACAGAAGACCCAATGATTTCTATGAAAAAATTTCTGTAAGTAATGCACGAATACAGTAAAGTTGCAGGATACAAAATTAATATACAGAAGTCTATAGCATTTCTATATACAAACAACAGGCAGACGGAGATAGAACTGAAAAAAGTTATTCCATTTACCATAGCCACTAAAAGTATAAGATACTTAGGGATAAATCTAACCAAAGAAGTTAAAGACTTCCACAAGGAAAACTATGAGAAGCTAAGAAAAGAAATTGAAAATGACACAAAAAGTGGAAGGACATCCCATATTCCTGGATTGGAAGAATTAATATAACCAAAATGGCAATTCTACCCAAATTAATCTACCTATTTAATGCAATGCCAATCAAAGTACCAGACACATTCTTCACAGATCTAGAAAAGACAATCATAAAATCCATCTGGAATTATAAAAGACCCCGCATTGCTGAAGCAATTCTCCAAAAGAAGAGTGGAGTGGGCGGCATCTCACTCCCTGACCCAAAAATATACTACAAAGCTGTGGTAATCAAAACAGCATGTATTGGCACAGGAACAGATATGAGGACCAATGGAACAGAATTGAGTCCACAGGAATAAACCCCCAATCATTCAGTCAACTGATTTTTGACAAGAGGTACCAGTCAATCCAGTGAGAAAAGGAAAACCTCTTCAGCAAATGGTGTTGGAAAAACTGGATTTCCACCAGTAGATAGATGAATCTGAACCCCTATCTCTCACCTCTGACAAAAATCAAGTCAAGGTGGATCAAGGATCTAAATCTAAGACCCCAAACTATTAAACTGATTCTAGAAAACACTGGGGAAACTCTGGAAGACATTGGGGTAGGGAAAGACTTCTTACATAAAACCCCCAAAGCACAGTCGATAATCCCCAAAATAGACAAGTGGGATTACATCAGACTAAGAAGTTTCTGCATGGCAAAAGACACAGTAATTAGTGTGAATCGACAGCCCTCAGAATGGGAAAATATTTTTGTAAACTATACATCAGATAAGGGATTGATAACCAGAATACACAAGGAACTAAAGAAACTGTTTGGAAAAAAGATGATCAACCCTATTAAAAGGTGGGAGAAGGAGTTGAAAAGAACACTCACTAAAGATGACATATGAATAGCCAAAAGGCATATGAAAAAATGCTCAACATCCCTCATCATGAGGGAAATGCAGATCAAAACAACGATGAGATACCACCTAACCCCAGTCAGAATGTCTAAGATTAAAAAATAATAATAAAATAAAAAAAAAAAATAAGTGTTGGCAGGGGTGTGGTGAAAGGGAAACTCTCTTACACTGCTGGTGGGAATGTAAATTAGTCCAAACACTGTGGAGAACAATTTGGAGATTCCTCAAAAATCTACAAATAGAACTACCATATGATCCAGCAATCCCATTCCTTGGCATCTACCCAAAGGACAGAATTCTTCATTGGAAAAGTGCTTGCACATCGATGTTTATTGCGGCACTTTTCACAATTGCTAAGACATGGAACCAACCTAAATGCACCCGTACAGATGAATGGATTGGAAAACTGTGGCACATATACTCTATGGAATACTATTCAGCCATTAAGAACAACAAAACCCTGGCTTTTGACAGAAAGTGGAAGAATATGGAAGATTTACTGCTGAGTGAAGCAAGCCAGGCTATGAAGGAGAAACACTGTATGTCCCCACTTAATATATACCAAATGTCCGCACTCTATAACTGAAACGGACAGGTTATAGGATGTATAAACACAAGAGATGGATGTGAATGCCAGATGTGGTGTGTGTGGAGGAGTCGGACCTCGAGAAAAACATTTGGAGGAGGGATACGAAGACAGCATTGTTGAGACAGGGAGGTAGTGTTGTTATATTTTGATCAACTCGACCGGGGAGAAATGTTCACATATTAGAATGATCACCTTGTAAGCTAAATAATGTGATTGAATGTATTTTAAAAATGTAAATAAAAAAATAAATAAAACTTTATAAAGTATCTGTATGTACAGATACCTGGTCAGACTCTGCAATGGGATAGTTACTAGACTGCTACTAATGATAAAGATTCCAGATTAATAAAAAACAGTCTATTTCAGAAGACCTACAGAAAACAGAATAACAGTTTGTACTGTTATTAATAAGGTAAATGTCTAATATTTAGTGCACTTATGAAGTATTAATTTTTGTCCTCAACACACCTTTTATATATTATCTCATTTAAACTCCACTGCAATCATTTGAAAAGTTATTTACCCTCTTCCCATCTCATAGATCTGAAAACTGAGGCTTAGGATGAAATATCAACTTGCCCCGAATTGTTCACATAATTAAGGAGTGAGTATAGAAGTGATTTGAATCAATTTCCATTTAATTATTGATTCTATTATCTAAGCCATTATCATCACTAGACTTTACATGGGGCATCAGTGAATCAAAAAGGAATATACCTTATTTACCATCATTAGTGATAAAAGTTGACTCATAATTGAGTTGGTAAAATTTCAGTGACTGGGGACCAGCAGTTAGCGTAATGGCTATGTCGCTGGACTCCCACGTAGTCGACCGCGGTTCGAGTCCCGGACCCGGCGGCTTAAACTCACGCAGGGCGCGTGTGCGTGCGTGCCCAAGATCCCGAGAGGAGAATGGAGGAGAAGGGATTGCAGCGTGGCCATCCCCCCTGGGGGGTGATTTCTCGCTTTCTGTCTCTCTCTGTCTCTCTGTCTGTCTGGCGAGCGCACGCGCCCTATAGCAAAAACCTCTCAAAAAAAAAAAAAAAAAATTTCAGTGACTGTAAGTTGAATATCTAAAAAAGAGCTAATAAAATAACTAACAGATTCTCTATCATGTATGTGTTCATGCCAACATGTTCATAAGTCAGTCAGTCATTCAGTTCCTTTGCCCAATTCCTTAATATTTCTCAGTGTTATATCATTCTTTCATTTCTTGATCACAGAATATCTCAAAGCAGATGTTCTTAATCTTTCCTTGGACATATACCCTTTGATAAGTTGTATAAAGCCTGGTTCTTCTTCATTGATCTTTACGTGCACATGCAAACATAAAACCACCAGCGTTCAGACTAAAGGGCTTTACTGGTCTCCTAAAACTACAGTGGACCATAAACCTTGGTTACTCATGACAGATCCAGTTTATACCTGCTGTCAGTATTCCAAGTGGCCGTAGCAGTGTCCTGGTTGTGATAATATATACAGACTCCTCACCTAAAACCTTTTCAAACTTAAAATTGTATATATCCATTCTTCATTTCCCTTTTCTTCTTCAAGATTGTTTGCCTTTTCCTTCATGTTATTTCTGCCCATTGGCACAAAGTAAAGATAAATAATGGACAGACATCAATGAGGGTGAGAAAGACAATACAGGAAATCACAGACTTCGTTCCCAGACTCTTTCAAATTATTTCCCCACTGAAAGTACAGGCTATATTTTATGCTCTAAAACTTACATGTTAATTACTAATATCTACTACCATAGAATATATTTGGAGCTGTGGTACTTAAGATGGTAATTAAGTTAAAATGAGGTCATTAGCGGGGCCAGCAGTTAGCGTAATGGCTATGTCACTGGACTCCCATGTAGTTGACCGCGGTTCGAGTCTTGGACCCGGTGGCTTAAACTCACACCAGGCATGTGTGCGTGCGTGCCCAAGATCCCGAGAGGAGACTGGAGGAGAAGGGATTGCGGCGTGGCCATCATCCCTGGGGGATGATTTCTCACTTTCTGTCTGTCTGTCTCTGTCTTTCTGGTGAGCGCACGCGCCCTATAGCAAAACCTCTCCAAAAAAAATGAGGTCATTAGGATGACCCTAGTTCAGTATGACTGGTGTTCTTATAAGAAGAGGAAATTTGGACACAGACTGGTACAGAGAAAAGAGGACGTGGAAAGTCTGAAATAAGATGCCACTTATAGGTCAAGGACAGTGACCTCAAAAGAGGCCACACCTGCCAGCATCTTGATCCCACTTCCAGCTTCAGAACTGTAAGAAAATTAATTTCTGCTGTTTAAACCACTCAGTTTGTGGCACTTTGTTAAAAAAAAAGCCCTGGCAAAGTAATCTACCTAATAACTGATCTTTATGTCTCTTAATGTGAATAAAGTTAGGAAAATTATTTAGTTACATAACCAAATAAGATCTCCATTGAACTGGACAATCATGAGTAGATAGTACTAAAGTACGATATTTCTCCCCTCATTCTCAAGGCCTCAGAACTTATACCTGATATGATATTGAGCATGAAATATTTAAGATAAAATAAACATCAGCTATCTAATAATAATGCAGATGAAGTATTGTAGTGAAATGTTTCTCAGTGCAAACTTCAACTATGAAGTGACTTCTTCCCACCAAAGAACTTTTAAGTTTATTTATTTCTTCCATGAGTGAGAGACAGGGAGAGAGAGACACAGTACCCGCAACAAGGTCTTGACATTGTGATTCACCCTAGCTTCAAGTCCTAGATAATGAACACACATACACTTAGCATACTCAGGGTGGTCTCGGGACACAAATTGACAAAAACCTTCTCATTTAGGTCTGACACAAGAGTGCCACATTTTACTCCTGTGCTGCCATGTGACATACACAGAAGTTTTTTGTTTTTTGTTTGTTTGTTTGTTTTTTGGGAGAGGTTTTTGCTATAGGGCGCTATAGTGCTCACCAGAAAGAGACAAAGACAGACAGAGAGATAGAAAGTGGGAAATCACCCGCCAGGGGGGATGGCCACACCGCAATCCCTTCTCCTCCATTTTCCTCTCGGGATCTTGGGCACACACGCACAAGCAACCGGCATGAGTTTAAGCCACCAGGTCCGGGACTCAAATCATGGTTGGCTACATGGGAGTTCAGTGACAAAGCCATTACTCTAACTGCTGGTCCCACACACAGAAGATTTTTAAAGAGGACTGTCATCGATCTCGTGAACAGAGGAAGTTAATCAGGGCAGAAAAAACTCAAGTGACCAAGAGCACAGAGAGAAGACTTTGGGGCAAAAGCAGACATTCTTAAGATCAGTCAAAGAGCAGGCATCTAGCATTTTGGAAACTATGTTGGAAGGTAGCAAAACCTTCTTTATAACATGATTTCAAAAGTTGCTATATTAAAAAGAAAACTTGCTATAGTAAATGTCCTTATGTTAAGTGTAAACAAAGAGGTAGAAGAAAAATTCTACTCAGATTTGAACTATGCCTTCAATCACATTCATTAGGGTCTATCGCTAATGTTAAATGAGGAGGAAAGGAGACTGAAATCAAAATCTTTTACATATCCCTAATGTATTACTGCACATAAATCTGTGTTCTCAAAAAAAAAAAAAAAAAGTTATCACTATAGAGGGTGAGCAGCACTACTTTCTCACGTTCTTTTCATGCATTGTTAAAAACCCCCAGGCACCCTTTCAAGCACTGTCATAAGGAGTTAGCACTCTGTGAAGACCACAGAGTCTAGTACCCATATATGGCAAAATGTGATAAGTAGATTTCTTCATGGAAGAAAATTATTTCTGTCTCAGTGTAACAGATGCTAAAGACTGTATGCTGGGCCAGTAGGAAGTGTGGAGGTTAAAGTGCTGGATCCTGCATGGCTGACTGCTCAGTTCAAGTCCTGGACTTGGCTTGAAAAATCACACAGGGCACATGTGTTTGCATGCCCAAAATCCTGAAAGGAGACTGGAGGAGAAGGAATTGCAGCATGGTCATCCCCTCTGGGGAATGATATCTCACTCCCACCTCACCTCCCTCTGATGAGAGCAAGTGTCCTATACCAAAAACTTTAAAAAAAATGAAAAAGACTAGGTTGGATGTCATACAAGTTAGTTAGTCCCCTTAAAAATGAGGGTATTAGCCAGGTAGTCAGACAATATTTCAAAGCAAAATTTTCACTCTTCCTATCTACCGATGATTGTGCAAAACATATTTACAAATGCACACACACTTAAATAGCAATAGAAAGTGTTTCACAGACGGATCAGCCACTACATTTGTCTGGCAATTATACCTTACTATTTACTTTGCTTATGGCAACCAGCTCTAAAACACACTTAATTTAATCAATTTTAGGAGACCAGAACCCAACTTTGAATATAAAAGAAAAATCAATAACTTGATTTCGGTGACCTGAATTTACCTGAGAAAAAATTATAATGAGAAGAACAGAACAAGGGAATCATTTAATACCTGAAAACCTCTATGGACTCAGACTAAATGCTTGTATGGAATCTAAGAATAACTCTTGTCAATTTCATAGAGAAATGGCCCTGCACAGTAAGATTTTAAATAATTTTCTTCAAAATAAACTAATGACTTTGAGAAGAGAATTTTACTCTACTCTTTGTAAAAATGATCCCTTTGAATTTGCATTGAAGCGTGCTATGATTTCACTTAATGCATTTTTGTACTGTGCTGAATGGTATTTTTTTTTTAGATTTTTTGCATTTACACTGAAGGTCTCTACAGTGTAAAATCCAATCCAGTTTCAGTGTAGAAATCAAGATCTCCTGCTGTGATGATTTAAACGTGTTCCCAGATGTACCCTCATTTCAGCAAATTCTTTATAAGAAAATCCTACATTTTCTATCAATATATTTGTGGTTCATCATAAACAATTATGTTATTTTTTAGGCCTCTTGAGAAATCCTATTTGTAATTTATCTTTAAGCTTCTTACAAGTGCAGATAGAATAACAACTTGAGTTAACCTTCAAAAAGAAAAAAACATTTATAGTGTCAACTCTTTGTTGATTTTGGTTTTTATTGAAATAAGACACAATGTCATATTAGGTGAAGCTTGAGAAATCACTTACTTTCGTATAAATCTTTTACAGACAGACCTTGTATTTATTAAACATTTAAACTCTTTCTACCTTGAAATGGAGAATTTTATTGTCCATCTTTTGCTCTGTGCAAATGAAAGAAAATAATGTAACAAAGAATTTTGCCAACAATGTAACGATAACACATATATTGTATTTATTCCATGCCAAGCTCTATTCCAAACATTTACAAATATAAACCTATCTGATACTCTCAAAAGACCTATGTGTAACTTTGTTATCCTCTTTTTTAAGAATGAGGGAACTGAGGCAGGAAAGTTTAGAGAGCTTGCCTAAGTTCACAAAGTCAGTATGCAAACAGAACCAGCGATATCCCTTCTCTTAGGGTAATCTGTCCCCAGTGTCTGTGCCCTGAGTCATTTCCTCTTCTGCCTCTTCTGTTGACTTGCATTTACGCTACTCACTTTACCTATCGTGATGTAAATGTCAAATTCCCTGGCTACTAAAATGTCATCAGTTGTAGGGTGAACCATAAAGTACACTGAGCTTTAACAGTGAAGTATAGAACAGAATGTAGCTAGCAAGTTTCCTTCAGCATCGACTCTCAAATGAATCCTGGTTTCAGAAAGTTTTAAGTGTGGGACCAGCAGTTAGCATAATGGCTATGCCACTGAACTCCCATGTAGCGGACTGCAGTTTGAGTCCCAGACCTGGTGGCTTAAACTCACGCCGGGCACATGTGCGTGCATGCCCAAGATCTTGAGAGGAGAATGGAGGAGAAGGGATTGTGGCGTGGCCATACCCCCTACGGGGTGATTTCTCACTTGCTATTTCTGTCTGTCTCTGTCTTTCTGGCGAGCACACGCGCCCTATAGCAAAAACCTCCTCCCCCCCCCCAAAAAAAAATATTCTAATTTATTTGTACTTATTGAAGAGGGCAGAATAAAATAATGAAAACAAACAAAGAGGAAGAAAAAGAAAAGGGGGTGAAAAAAAGAAAATACTTCAAGTCTCAAGGGCTATTTCTTTGCATAGAACCAAGGACTGCTGGGCAAAGAGCCTAGATGAGCCATATCAGGGCAGAGCTGTCGGGTGGCCCACTACCTGCTTTTTTATGATTATGGCTCGTTGTCTCTGGTTTAGCCTCACTTAAAGAGTGATGTCACAACTGTAGAGAACCTTGAAGGGAGACTGATCCAAGTGAGGGTGATGCATTATTGGAAACCAGGTCAACTGAGTGGTGAATGGCTGATTATGAGGAGGGGAAAACTCCCATCGTCAGGGATATTGATACATGAGATCCTGTGACAGGCCATTATGGATCCTCTAATGAGACTGTCATGTTTTTCTCTTTATGTAGTATTAAAATCTTATCTACAACTGCTGAGGTTTTCCTGGCAAGGAGCAGGAGATTCCAGCAAGAGAGAGACAGCACACCTTTTTAATTAAGTCCTATGTTATGGTGAAAAGGACTGTACCATTTCTGTTTTTTCCAAGTTACATGAGTCAACAAATTACCTCTTTGTCTAAACAGACCACAGTTGGACTTCTATTACTTTTAAGCAAAAACAAGGAGAAGAGAAATAATACAACTCCAAGAAAAGATTACTATGATATCCCTGGTCAATAGTGATATTTTAATAGCTTTTATCATGGTTATCTACCTGACATATAAATATGTGTGCCATAAAAAATTAGTATGTTGCACCTAAATTAAAAACAACAGAAATAAATGCCATGGTCTCATTACCAAAAAAAAAAAAAAAAAAAAAAAAAAAATCATGGTAGCTATTCGTTTGCATATCCTCAAGTGTTTCTACCCATCAAAGTCAAGATTCCACGAATGCTGCGGAATTCTCCCAGGCCCCAAGAACTGAAACAACTGAATTTGTCTTACCTTTTTACTGGTAGTTCTTTATTTTTACTCTGATGTTCACTGTGATGAGGTGTGGGATCAGAAGAACCAAAAGACCTTGAAGCCATCCCAAGAGTGCATTAGAAAATATTCAGTGTTAATGAGGGTTGTGTGTGAGTCGATATAGATATATAGATATCTAGATATAGATATAGATATATAGATATATAGATACAGATATAGATATAGATATATCATCTGAAGAGATATGTTTGAATATATATTCTTCAGGTCTCACTCCACATCTTTTGAATCTGTAGTTGTACGTGGGTAAACCTCCCTCAGTGATTTCATCACTCATCCCAATTCAGAACACCTGCCATATATAATTGGTTTTCTCTCTACAAGTGTCTTAGGAAAGATAACCTCCCCCCCCCAGGACTAGGGGCTTTACAAAGTAATACACTAGTTGCTAGCACATGTTGGCGCCCAATAAATGCCTCTTATATGAATCAAAGACTGCATTATGTCATTTATCCACCACAAGCTGATAAGAGTATGTGGTCGTGAACTTTCCTAGCTACAAGCAAATAACAGAATTCTTGGTGATATCATATGTTTCAATAAAATCTGACATTGACTCTAGGACAAGGAATTCTTCTCCCAAACTCTTTTGTATAGACTGAAAACTCTAGACTCTAAGATAGCTACCAGTTTAGCCTACATTTTCCATGTATCCATCCTGGGTGATGCAAAGTGAAAGGACCTAGTGCAGCAGGACACAGGGTGAGAAAGGAAGTTGAAAGCTATGTGTCAAAGAATCAGTCTTTAAGGAGCTTTCAGTTATGTGTTGCTGTGTCCAAACAGAACAGAAGATCTGGCTTAGACTAGATGGAAGGCAGAAGCCCCAGGGTTTACAGCCACAGTGAGAGCTGAAACAATTCTAAGTAGGACGGCCAAGCCTAGCCAGATTCAGAAAAGCCTTCTACACTAGGCAGAATAATGGATCCCACAAAGTTGCCCATATTCTGGAGCCTGTGACTTTGTTACCTTCATGGCCGAAGGGACTTTGAATATATAATTCAGTAAAGCATTTGGAGATGAGATTATCCTAGATTATCCAATTACTCCAGATAGGTCCAATGCAATCACAAGGGTTTTTATAAAAAGGAAGTAAGCAGGTCAAAGCTAGAAATGATGTAAGGATGAAAACAGGTTGGAGCGATGCACTTCAAAGATAGAGGAAGGAGACATGAGCCCAAGAATACCAGCAGCCTCTACAAGGTGGAGATGGCAAAGAAACAGATTCTCCTGGGGCCTTCAGAGGAAACATAGCCCTGGTGACACTTGATTAGCCCCACGAATCTCATTTCAGATTTCTCACCTCCAGAACTGTACAAAAATGTCTATGTTGTTTTAAGCTACTTTGTGGTCATTTGTTCCAGTAGTAACAGGAAACTCACCCACATGCACAAGCTCAATATTAAAACAAGAGCCCTAAAGTATTGGGTCATCAGAAAAGTCATGATGCATTTTTGCATAGAAAATACATGATGACTATTCTGTCACAGTATTTCATAAACTTGGGGAAGTACAAGGATCCTTTAGTTTTCCATTCAGAGTAGACTTGGCCATAATGGGGATTTGTTCATATCACTTTAATTATATAACCTCTACTTCATTCATGCTTTATTTTTTCCATTAGGCAAAAAAAAAAGCAGAATGATTAACAACTTATATCTGTCTTGTTTTGTGGTGGTGGTTTTGTCCACTATGCCTTACGCATTCTCCTTCATATCTTCATCTAGGGAAGAGCTCCTCCCCAATCCTTTATGTTCTTGAGCAACAACCAATCCATGATATAACTATAGGACTGGATGCGTGATTGCATGATGCTGCATTCAGCAAATTAGCACAAGTTATACCTCTGGCTATAATGATGGGTTTAGATATAATCATGTAACCCAAGTTAACCCAGGGAGAATCAGGCCCAGAGTCTTAGCTAGGGTCAAAGTTAAAATGCAGGGTTATAGCTTCTGGTGGTTTTCTTTATCCCCACAATGAAGGTTTCTGTCCCAGATATGAAAGTTACAGAGGAAAAGGCATAGGCGAGAGAGGGAGACAGAGAGACAGAGACAGACAGAAATACCAGGGCTCTGGTTTCAGTATGTGTCCAAACAAGACCACTTTCTTCAATCGTCAGTGTGAGATGACAGCTAAAGACCATGATTGGTTTGAAAAAGCTTACAGAGGAGGTTTTGTGACTTGAGCAGCTAGATGCTGGACTCACAAAGCAACACTAGTAAATTCAGATTACAATAGTCTGAAGCAGGTTTGGGGTCCTGCAGGGTCTTAGGAAGCTCAAAAGATGTCAGTATTACTATATCTGAACTGAGAAGTCACAGAAATATATACAAAAGTTCAGAAAAACAAGGATATTTCACCTATTTATTGAGACTTGAGGGTTCTTTATAAAAAGAAATGTGTTCACCAAACTACCAGCAGTGTTTTATAATTTGATATCTCCAGAAGGAAGAAATTTATGTCTGATTTCATTAGTCACTAAAATGACTATCATTCAACTGGGACATTCAGAAAATAAAAAAGTACACTAATAGTATTTCTACCAAGGCAATACAAAACAGGAAACAAGTTACCCTGCCCAGGAGGAGTATGGCAAACAAACTGATTTTTGTCCCAAAAACTCGAGTTCAAATCCTGCATTTATCACTACATGCTTGTAGACACTTTATCACTCACAGTTTTCATTTATTCATTTTAAAGTAGTTAGAATGAAACTATTATCTCAAATGGTTGTTGCAAGTATTCAGATCTGTATAGAGAATATGTAAGCACTTATCTACTGTGAAGTCTTATGCCAATTAGCGATTTTTATTATTATTATCAGAGTTTGATTTTGTTAGAAAACAAGGAAGATGGGTACAGCAGAAGTGAAGTGAGACCAGAAAAAACCAAAGGATGAAAGTGGTGAAGGGTTGCTCTCAACACCTGGCTTAAAGGGAATTTCCGGAGCAGTCAACTGGAACCTTTCTTAAAGGCAGAGGGCACCACCTAGAGGTCACATAGGTGCATCAAACTCTGTTGGCACCATTTCTGAGTCTGTAATAAGCACATTTGTAAGCATTTCCATCAAAGAAATTGGTCATTGCGAAGCTGGCAGCCTGCCCAGCTCCACAAACTGGAGTGAACTTTGCCCCTACTCTGATCCATTTAAAAATTATGTGACCATCTTAAGAAAAGACTTTTCAGTAAATCTCATTTTATTTCCTTTGACTTGACTAGCAAGACACTTGAATGTAAGTAAGCCCCTGCTCTCCTGCCAATGAGCTGTGGAATCTTAAAGGATTACTTACACTCTCAAATGCTGTTTCCCAAAAATGACGGTGTATCAGAATTATTTAATGGAAAATAATGTGCAGTCCAATTTGAAGTCAACATCTGGCTTCACTAGTTTCCTTGAGAAAATATTCACTCTTCAAAACCTTAGTTTCCTTGGCTGAAGGATGAAAATAACAATAGTACCTATCTGATGATATTAGGAGGATTAGATGAGATGTGTGTAATACACTTACTACAGCAGCTGGCTAATGGAATTTGTACTTGATAGCTGATTTTCTTTTTCCTTGGTACCTCCCAGCCATAACCTTCTATGGTTAAATAATTCAGTCTGAACCAAGGAAAGTGGGACTTATCTAGAGTTTAAGATTTATGTGGCCATTGGCTTAACAAACCTAGCTTCTTTAAACTTAGAATTCTCTTTTATCCCCTGTTAGTTGACTGGATATATGCTAACCTGTCAATTGCAGATGTGCAGAGCAGTGACTCTGTACCCCTCAGGATATCTATTTAGAATTTGGAGCAAATTTAATTACACAACTCAAAGGAAATATCCAAGGAGAAGCCCACCTGCCTCTGAATAATCTCTGCCTCTTAATTCCATGCAGATTGGAATTCGCAATGGAAAAGAGATTGGTGGCAAGTATATTTTTAGTTCATAATAATCAAGTAGAATAATTCTTTAGATTTAACATGTGCAGTATTTTAAATAATTATTTGATAAAAGATTCCAAACATTTTTTATTCTTATGCAGCTGTTGCTCAGTTGCTGGAAGATGAGAAATTTTTATTCTATGCTGACACATTTTCCTCAGGAGCTTCCTAAAAAATATCTTTTCTAATATATAAATTGACCATTGTGTTGTTTAAACTCTATTCTCATCATTGAAAATTATTTGAAGTTCAATACAAATTAAATACCTTCAAACAGACTAAAGTTTTAGGTCAAAAAACACTAGGGCCAAATTGAAACTATTTAAACATTCTGTCCTTTTGTTTTAGCCCATACAACTTCATCAACTCAACACAGGCTGAGAAACTATTATATGCAGTCTTAGAGTTGGGCATGCATGATTTCCCACAAGTGTATGGAGTTTCTGTTAAAAGATGAAAAGGAAAAACTAATGAGAAAAGTCTGATATTACTTGTATCTCTTCCATTAAACATGCTATGTAGAGTACTTTACTCGAAACCTGAAGAATTTTTGTAGTCTTTAAAAATGTAGAGACAAATCTAGCCTTTTAAAAATAAAGTTTAAAAAAATTATTGAAGAACAGTTTAACTCTCAGAAAAGAAGGGCCCTGTGAATCTACAATACTATTCATTTAAACTCAACTTCAGAACCCATATAAAAAATAGACAAGATTTGAACTCTTGAAAACTAACACCAAATGTGCATTTTTACTAAAGTGTTTATTTTACTCATTTTTCTTTTTTGTGTTAATTTTTTATTTATTTTTATTTATTTTTATTTACAGTTTTTAAATACATTCGATCACATTATTTAGCTTACAAGGTGATCATTTCAATATGTGAACATTTCTCCCCGGTCCAGTTGATCAAAATATAACAACACCACCTCCCTGTCTCAACAATGCTGTCACCGTATCCCTCCTCCAAATGTTTTTCCCTAGGCCCCACTCCTCCACACACACCACATCTGGCATTCAACCCACGTCGTGTTTATACATCCTTTAGCCCATCAGTTTTAGTTATAGAGTGCGGAAACTTGGTATAAATTAAGTGGGGACAAATAGTGTCTCTCCTTCATAGCCTGGCTTCACTCAGCAGTAAATCTTCCACATTCTTCCACTTTCTGTCAAAAGCCAGGATTTTTTTTTTATGGCTGAATAGTATTCCATAGAGTATATGTGCCACAGTTTTTCAATCCATTCATCCGTATGGGTGCATTTGGGTTGGTTCCATGTCTTAGCAATCGTGAAAAGTGCCTCTATAAACATCGATGTGCAAGCACTTTTCCAATGAAGAATTCTTCTGTCCTTTGGGTAGATGCCAAGGAATGGGATTGCTGGATCATATGGTAGTTCTATTTGTAGACTTCTGAGGAATTTCCAAATTGTTCTCCACAGTGGTTGGACTAATTTACATTCCCACCAGCAGTGTAAGAGTTCCCCTTTCACCACACCCCTGCCAACACTTATCATTTTTTGTTTTTTTTTTAATCTTAGCCATTCTGACTGGGGTTAGGTGGTATCTCAGTGTTGTTTTGATCTACATTTCCCTTACGATGAGGGATGTTGAGCAATTTTTCATATGCCTTCTGGCTATTCATATGTCATCTTTAGTGAGTGTTTTTTTTTTTTTTTTCCAACTCCTTCTCCCATCTTTTAATAGGGTTGATCATCTTTTTTTCCAAACAGTTTCTTTAGTTCCTTGTGTATTCTGGTTATCAGTCACTTATCTGACGCATAATTTCCAAAAATATTTTCCCATTCTGAGGGCTATCCTTTCACACTAATTACTGTGTCTTTTGCCATGCAGAAACTTCTTAGTCTGATGTAATCCCACTTGTCTACTTTGGGGATAATCGACTGTGCTTTGGGGGTTTTATGTAAGAAGTCTTTCCCTACCCCAATGTCTCCCAGAGTTTCCCCAGTGTTTTCTAGAAGCAGTTTAATAGTTTGGGGTCTTAGATTTAGATCCTTGATCCACCTTGACTTGATTTTTGTCAAAGGTGACAGGTAGGGGTTCACATTCATCTTTCTACTGGTGGAAATTCAGTTTTTCCAGCACCATTTGCTGAAGAGGTTTTCCTTTTCCCACTGGATTGACTGGTACCCCTTGTCAAAAATCAGTTGACTGAATGGGAATTTATTCCTGTGGACTCAATTCTGTTCCATTGGTCCACATGTCTGTTCCTGTGCCAGTACCACACTGTTTTGATTACCACAGTTTTGTAGTATATTTTGGGGTCAGGGAGTGAGATGCCGCCCACTCCACTCTTTTTGTGTAGAATTGCTTTGGCAATACGGAGTCTTTTATTATTCCAAACGGATTTTATGATTGTCTTTTCTAGATATGTGAATAATGTGTCCGGTACTTTGATTGGCATTGCATTAAATAGGTGTTTAAAAAGCAAATAGTCACTACGCAAATATGTGAAGATCGTGAAAGTAAGTTTTCGTTTACATCCATCTAGGCATTATTGATTATTCACACAACTCTTACACTACTCTAAGAAAGATGACATGATGATGGTCAGAGTAGAAAACCCAAATTTGTCAAATTACTGGAACCATCAAGTTATAAGAGATCCTAAAAAAAACAGAACAAATGCTGAGAAAAGCTTGGTACAAAGCCTAGGTATGCATAATGACGCAAAGAAGGGCACTAAAGACATGGCAATTCTATGATTTAAGATGAAGACATTTGGCACTTGACTTTCTGGAAACCATCTGGTATCACTAAAGGCACTGATTTTGTCTCAGCCATGGTAATGTATGCTGGTTAATGCTACTTCTTAGCAGCCAGTAGCCACAAGGGTTGTCCTAGGTTTGATTTCCGGCCCCTCCTGAAAGGCTCAGTATGCATATTTGTAGTCCCAGCTATTTGGAAGGCCAAGGCAGGAGGCTCAAACATAGCTAGACACTGCCTAAAATAGAATAATAATAATAACACCACTTTTGAAATCAGGTTATCAGGGTTATACTTGTAAGGCTGAAGTTCATTAGAAGTGTAACTTAAACAAGTTATTTCACTTTATTCAACTTTGGCCTTAGATTCCACATATATCAGACAAAGTAGTTTTATTTGGAATTTTAACTCAATACACAATGAGGGACTTTATGTCTGAATTCTGAAGAACAGAAGAGGTTGAGAGGTTGGTGCAGCTCCCTAAACCTTATGGTGTGTTTCAGTCTTGAAATTAAATACATTGACAGACCCAGCGGCAGCTCTGGCCAGCTAGTGATCCTGAGGCAGGGACATTGCTGCTCCCTCACCTCACCTGCAGACCCCCAGCCCAAGCACTCACCCCCAGGTAGGTGGCTAGTACTTTTCTGCTTTTGATTTTTCAGCTTCTTATTCTCTTGTTAATTTCCTGGTCTTCCTCCTCCCACAGCCTCTCCTGTCCCCAGCAGCAGGCCACAGACCCAGCAGCAGGCCTCCTTTGTGGTGTGTGTGGAGGAGCGGGGCCTGGGGAAAAACATTTGGAGGAGGGATACAAGACAGCATTGTTGAGACAGGGAGGTAGTGTTCTATTTTGATCAACTTGACTGGGGAGAAATGTTCATATATTGAAATGATCACCTTGTAAGCTAAATAATGTGATTGAATGTATTAAAAAATGTAAATAAAAAAAAGAAAATACATTAAATGCATTAACTCTCTGAAAAATGTTCACAGATTATTCTTTGTTAGCAAAATTATGAAATTAGATTCATTAATGGTAAGTATAGAATAGTTCCAAGAGAAAAAGCAGGGATATTTAGAGATAATTTATAACCTCTCTGAATGATGTAAGGAAGATGAAATGTGCCCTTCCACAGTGGATCAATGGTCCTTCTCTATTGACAGGTTTAGTCCAACAAGTTATAGGTATCAGACAGATGGAAAATGAATATAGAAGTCATGGATGGGTCTATTTAAAAATATGCTGATAGTGGGCACCTCTAAGGAAATGTCCCAAGATACTTAGGAAAAAAATTTTTTTGACTACATCTCAAAAGGAGACTGACCTACTTGTACTCATGAAACACATGAAAAGACATAACTTAGTGCTCAGAAGGAAGAGTCACTGTGACACTGTCCTCATTTTTAAGCCTCTATTCTCCTGACACTTCTGGGATTCTGCTTCTCTGTAAGAGCTTTTTTGACTATTTGGATGAGACTTAAATTCAATTATGCCTCCAAATAGCTACTCAGTGATTATATCTGAAGTAGAGAAATCCTGCAAAATTATCGCTAAAGTTCAAAGCACAGTTTCCACTCATCTGATTTATAGTAGTATTGCTATTAGAGCGTTTCAACATATAATTTCCAGATTTTAATGGATGTCTGTTTCAGCTGTAAATGTACTTTGTTCTTCTCATATGCCACTTGGATGTATTCATTTTAAATCACTAAGGAAAGGAGAATATTTGAACATGGTTAATTTCTTTTACCTTTAGCTTCGCAAATAATGTTGACCATCACGTATATTAATGCTTCACACAGCATTTAGATGGACTTTTCTTTTAGCTCAACAATGATGAGATGCTTTTTTTTTGTGATCTGTTTACTTACAATGTATTTATCTGTTGTCCTTTTAATCCAAATACATGTTAGCAAGCATACTAATAATTTTTAATTGAGTGCTCTTGTAGCTCCACTGTCACATCGAAACAAGGGAAGTTTCATTTATCTATAATACCAACATATACAATTTATCTGGTTCTCAAATGTCTGTTTATTTGTCACAATGGAAGACTCAGAATAGCTGTGGCCACACACTGGAGACTCTCAAGAGTAGAGCTGGTTTGAGCACACTTTTTTCATTGCTTCATTGCTCATTATTCCACCCCAAGGCTCATTTAGTGCCAAGACATTGCGTGTTCTCAAGGCAATGACCCAGGTGAAGAAATAAGCATTAGTGGCAATTTAAGTGCTGAGAAGGTGACTTAGCCCATTTGAATAGTAAAACTGTCTTATAAACAGTTTTTCTTAGAAGTATTGAAAAAAAATGCCTTAACAGCAAAAGAGTTGAATAAGAGAACTAAAGTATAAGAGAGAGCTCTAAGAATGAGGCAGATAATGTGTCAGTTTCTTTCTCAAACTGGTTTAGTTCCATCCTTCAATCTATATATAGTAATGCATCACTTAACAATAGGAATATGCTCTGCAAAATGTGTCACAAGGTGATTTTGTCTGTGTGTGAACATCGTAAGAGTGTATTTATACAAACCTGGATTATTCCACACTTAGGCTATCTGGTACAGTCTGTTGTAATCTAATGGAACCACCATCGCATATGTGGTCTCACGTTGACCAAAACATTTTTATGTACCACATAACTGTATTCCTACTCCCAACAAACACTAGGTCCCTTGTGAATTATGACATCATTAATATGACAAACACTGTCCTTTAGGAAATGTCCAATCTTCCCAGAGCCATGTTTTCTTGAGAGACACTACAATTATTAATTTAGTTAAAGAAAAGAATTAGTGAACAAAATGTGTTCATTTCCCCTATCCCATTGTAAAATGACATACCACATATTTAGGTCTTCAAGTTGTCCTTAAATCTTGAAAGGCCATTGCTATTATGTCTGTAAGTTAATGCTCTTATCATTCAGAGCTCAGAACACAGAATCTCTCAATTCTCCATTCACTATTTTCCCCAAGAACAGCATCACTAAGTTGTAAATCTTCAGTCATAGCACCTGTATTATTTGATTAAAGAAATAACTATTTTGTGATTTCTCTATTATACTGAAAATTTTTGATGAGAAGTTTGTCACATTCATTTTTTCAATCCTGGAGTTTGACACAATAGCTAGTATAAAGTTGGTTTTCCATAAGTATATAATGAATCATACAGAAGAAAATGCAATTATCTCATAATAATGGGAAAATAGATTTTCAGCTTTTTAAAAATAGTTTTCACATTCCATGAGGCTGAAAATATTTTAGAGGTCATCTAGTTCTACTGTTCTGTGACACAAATAATACATTTAAGGCCAAGAAAATTTACATTACTTGCCAATAGACTACCTAATTTCAGAGCCTACCTCCATTAATTTCCGTAACACATTTCCTTTCCATTAGTCATTGCATTTAGATAATCATTAAAATATAGTAAAAATAAAAATTATTTTGTCATTCTTTTAACAAATACATACACTCTCCTTGCAAAAAACATTTTTTGAGAGTTTGCCAAGAGCCAGGTACTGAACTAATCCCTGAGAAACAAATGTAAAAGTTCAATCTATTGTTTATAAACTCAGAGAAATTGTCATTTTTGTGACTGAAAGAGAGTCCTGTGTGGACTTGTATTCTAGTTCCTTTTTCCAGGCATTACAATAGGAACTAAGAAAAACAACTTGGCTATTTCTTGTGACATCTGAAAACCAATCTTGTTATATTTATATCTAATAAATGGTATAGCCCTGTATAACTGCACATTACAGACAAAGAAAGGAGTTTCTTCTTCAATGTGCTGCAGACTGGCATAAGTTTTAATTATGTTGTTTCTTTTAAATCATTTCATTTTTTATTATTATTTCTTTTCCTAGTCCCCCATCGCGTACATTTTTTTCTTGTAGAGATTGTGGGTGATTATATTGCTACGAATGCCATTAAAATTTGTGTACTTTTCCCATTTGAAACTTTAGAGTAAATATTAGTTAATCTCATTGATGTTTATTGCTTTGTTGCAGTAGCTCATTTATATGCATACTTCTTGAAATTATTTTCTTGCCTGAGATTTGGGGAAGCAATTAGGTTATATTAGTTTAAATCAACAGATATTATTAAAATAATAATCATAATATATATTGATGACAACACTTCTCTAAGACACTTAAGTACTATATTTGTCACTTAATTATCCCAGTGAAAAAAGTCATTGGTTTTCATAATGTACTAACTATACAGGAAAAGGGATATTAAAATATTAGAATGGACTTGGAGAAAACTCACTTAACAGAACATGGTCAAAGTGAGAAAAATATTTTAAAACTGTACCTTTGTAATTAGTACATTCAAGTGCATTAAATTCATAAAATTGATTGTGCTCTAGTGTGAAATACGAGATGATTAAAATAAGAGAATAATTTTAAACTAAGTTCTCTTGCATTACAACCACTTGTGTACCTAAAATGCCCTTTCTTTATGTTATGCACAAAATTAGTTTCTGTGGGAAAACTCAAGGCCTATAAACCACTGTCATTCTTTTTAGGGATATTTTAAATTGTTGTATTAAAAGTTCTTTGGTCATAAAATATCATTTAAAAATCTATAACATAATAAAAGAGACATACTTAAACAACTTATGTGAATGAGAAGTGGCACATTTTTACCATTCCATTATTCTCAATTTCTTTTTCAAAACTGAATGGATAATGCCTCAGGGGTGAGAGGATACCAAGATGTAAAAAATAATTTTGTTGAATAATGTACATAAGTGGTGGAAGCCTGTTACTATAGTAATACAACAACTCGAGACAATATTGTTTTGCTCTTTTGCCCATAAAACTTAAGGTAAAATATGATATTAAAATGAACAAACCAACAAAATGAGATTTTTTTCTAGAATCACAATTATTATGTATTGTGATTAATATTGGCATATTCTACTTTATACTTTAATAACTATAAAATCACATTAGAACCTGCGTAATACCGAAAAAATAAGGACCTTTCAGCAACTTGTCTGCTTCATTTATAATTGAGCACTAACTTTCCACAGGCAGGAGACAGATTGAGAAAACTACTCAGAGAACACCGAGCCCTATTAAAAAGTGGGTAAAAAAAAAAAAACCTCAAAAACCAGAGCATGTCCCAAAGGGTGCAGCAAAGTGCTGTGGAAAAGAATGGCCAAATGAACCACTCCCAAACTGGAGACCCTGGTCCAACCAAGCAACTATCAATATTTCAGTCCTCATTGTGGGAAGACCAAGCCACATTATTTTTTAAATTTGCTAGAAGGCACAAGCCCTTGATAGAAAGAGAGAGAGAAAGTGAGAAATAGCTTCTTGGGGGATGGCCACAGAGCAATCCCTTCTCCATTCTCCTCTCAGGAATTTTGGCACACATGCACACAGGCCGAAAATGTTTTTCAAGATGCAGGGCTGGGACTCAAATCATGTAGTCAGCTAGGTGGGATCCAGCCACCTTAACCTATATGCCACCTGTAGGCCCAGAACTAGCCACATTTGCCTAACTGCTATGTGGTCTTCGCTCTGTTTTTTGTTTTGTTTTGTTTGTTTTTTTTGATTGATGTGTCTTTATGATTACACTGGCCAATACTAACCCATATATTGGCTTAGAAATATATGTGGTATGACACACTTGTTCCTTGGTCTCTGATTAAGGGAATCACACCATGCCTTGAGGTACAATATAAGATACTAGACTCTCAGCTTGAAGCTATAATTGAATAGTATTTTGGAAGGGCCTCTAAAACAGGATGATCGTATTTTGCATTTGAGAGACCCCACAAAGAATGATCACTACAATAGAAGCCAGTGTTTTCCCCACTACACTACATTAACTCACCCCTGCTTTCCTGATGTAGCTAAAGTACACTCACTGGTATTTGTACCAGAGAGAGAACCCAGCGTGGTGCAATACAGTAGATGTTTTGAATCTAGAAATTTGTTATCATATGAAACAGGGTAAAGGCAATGATATATGCCTCATCTACAGGGCTTCCAACAGTCCACCCAGATGTAGTACTACCTTTTTACTTTAACAGAGGGCAGACTATGGTAGACTGATTGCATTAATAAAATAAATTAATATTGCCTCTATAACCAAGCTCTTTGCCCTGTAAATTCCTAGTTCCCCTTTTTTTTTTTTCCCTGAATCTGATATAAAGCTATGACTTCTTTTGGACAAGGAGATGTTAGAAAACATAATGCAATCAGAACTGAAAGCACTGTATGTATTTCTATTTGCCAGTTTAGAAAATTGTGCTTGTTCCTTGTTGACTCTTGGCATCACAAGAACAAGCGAGCATATGATATGAAAGAGACACTTGAAAATAGTTGAGATTATTCTAGACAAACAAAACCAGCCACAGATCCCAAAATATTAAAAAAAAAAAGTTGAGAACAATCAATCACAAATTAGCAGAAATGCCAGAATAGCCCATACATAGATTTGTGAGAAATAATAAATGGTGTTTGTTTTTGAGCCTTTAAGCTTTATGGTACATTGCTACATGGAATAACAAATTGGTATGTCTTCATTGGCATGAGTTGGGTCCTCTGGTGCACGAGTCCCCAACTCTGATGTGAGAAGGTGTCACAGCAGAAGATAAACATCTGGTTAGTGAGCAGGAACTCCCCATCACTCTCATTACCACCCGAGCTCCCCTCCTGTCAGATCCAGTGGCACCATTAGATTCTCCCAGGAGCATGAGCCCTATAGTGAACTGTGCATGTGAGCAACCTAGGTTGTTTGCTCCTTATGGTGAATTGTTTAATGCTTTCATTATATGTCACAATGTGATCCTAATAGAAATAAAGTGCATAATAAATGTAATGCATGTGAATCATCCTGAAACTACTCCCCTGACCTCCATCTGTAGAAAAATATCATCTTCCATGAAACTGATCCCTGGTGCTCTTGTAGTAAACCAGATTAATTCCTGTACTATAGTCAGTTTCCATGGAGCTTTACTAATTGCTTTTCTAGAAAGTCAATCTTTAGCGGAATCCATGTTGGGCATATTAGCCCTCACCTCAGTATACTACTCTGATCACAAACCATGTCCTCTAAGCACAATAGTCTAATTCCACTATCAACCCCTTAACAGAAAATAAGAACTGAACTTGCCAAAGGAAAAACTGGAAGACTGTCATCAATGCCTGACCACCACCCTCAGGATGAAGATTGTTTCACCTGAAGATGTATGGCAAGGCCATTTTTATGGACAGCCTAAAAGATATAACAGTATCTGATTTTAAATGTATTAATGAGGCTGACATCACAAGCTGAGAAAAATCTTAAGAGGATTTCTAAGATTTCTTTCAAGTATCAAGTATCTTCCAATGACCTCTATTATTCTAAGAGAAAGAGCCACCCCAAATAACTTTAAACCTTGAGAGTTAGAATCCATTACTGATGATCATTTATATTTGCCAATACTACACCTAGTATCCATAGAGTTTGCTATGAAGCTCCAAGGGTCGAGTTGGGTTTTAGGAGGACCTAGAAGCTCTTGTTCTCTCATTCTCATCCACCTTCTCTTTCTCTCCCTCCTCCCCTCCCTTCTTCCCTCCCTCCAGCAAGTCAGATAAAGATTAGCTATGAAAGTTGTCATTCATTAAAGTTTCAACAAAGAATTTGAGAGGGAATTGGTGACAATACCAGAGAAAGCCAAATACAAGACAGTGTGTACCCACTTTGCAGCCTCCAACAAATTCAATATTCTAATCTTGCAAGGTGAGAACTCTTTTCTACTTCTGACTATCCAGAGCCTCTGTCCCACATCAAAAGTGGTCACTTCAATGGAAACCAGTAGTTTCCCTATTCGTACCACATTAACTCACCTCTGTTTTCCTGAGGTGGTTAAAGTTCGCTCACTGGTACCTATACCAGAGTAAGAAAAGTTAGTCTGGACTATGTGGTAGAATTTTGAATCTAAAAATAAATTATCATATGAAATGTGGTAGAGGTAATAGCTATACCCCTTATCTAAGGAGCTTTGGACAGTCCTCCAAGATACAGTAGCACCTTTAGAATATATCCCATCCACGGCACAGAGATCAAAAGTGGTCACTTCGATGGAAACCAGCCTGACTTTTATGAAAAAGAGGTGTGAAGCCAAGATTCTGGCACATCATATTACTGTTTTCTTGTCATAAACCACTCCAAAAGAAGGGCTGGTTCTTCCCTAACCGAGCAGCTCAAACCCCTAGCATTAACAAGTCTGAGTGCCTCTGCAGAGTCTAATTGTCAGTCTAGCCTAAAATCTTGACATTAACCTAGAATGGAGTGAGTATGAAGGATTCACACAGCTGCTACTACTCCCATCTCCACATGTTTCTGCTGAAAAATGTTGCTTCCACACATTTAGTGTGTGTGCTCTCTTACCATTTCTCCTTTTTTGTATCAGTTAGCAAAGAGAGATGTCTACCTGGAAAGGTGGCTAGCAGTAAACTGAGGGGTCAGAGAAAAATGACCACACTTAAAGGAGATGCAAATCAGAGTGCCTTTCAGATGTGTGGTTGTTGGCTGCTTTCAAAAACTGACCTCACTTATTCTCAGGGAAAAAAAAAAAAAACCAGGAAGTCCAGGGCCATAACATCACCCAAAGTAGAACTTGTTGATTGTGAGTAACTATCAAGGAGGGAAGTGTTTCTGCAAAAAGCTGTACATTCAAGTTTGCTGCCTACATTTGTGCAGACCCACATACACACCAGAATATAAGGTGTTCATCCAATGATGACTAAAAGGTTGGACAAACTCTAACAGGCTATCTGGAAGTCAGAGACAACATAAGACCCTCAAATTGTACAAGTTCCGTGTGAGATTAAGGTAATACATAGGGACCAGCAGACATCATAATGGTTATGATACTGGACTCCCATAGAGTCAACCATGGTTCAATTCCTGAACCCAACATCTTATTAAAACTCATACCAGGCACATGTATTTGCATGTCCAAAATCCCAAAAGGAGAATGGAGAAGGGATTGTGGCATGGCCATCTCTCCTGGGGGATATTTCTCACATTCTATCTGTCTCTGCCTCTTGAGCGAGCGTACACACTCTATAGCAAAAATCTCTCTTAAAAAAATACATACCCTCCACAATCCTGCTACCTCTTTATACTCGAGTTAGCTCATAACTGAAACACAAAAGAAACAGCAAACCGTCTTCAATGGCAAACTCTTCTGTTCTTGAGGGTAAGAAGGGTAACTCTTGCTGCCAACAAGACATCTTTAAACAACTGCTAAAATGCCCTCCAATGGCCAAGCAACCCTACAGTAAGTATGCCTTTATAGGACTGATAGCTTTTCTATGCCCCTTACTTCCTATATAATGAGCAAATAGAAGACCAATCCAAGCCAGCTTTTATTTACAAAAGACCCACTTATATAAATGAAAACATCTAGTGATTATCAGACACTTGAAGAAACTTAGAAAATAAATAAATAAATAAATATGAAAGAAACAGCATGCAGTAAGAAAATCTGCAGAGAGAAGAAAAAAGAGATAGGAGAGAGAGAGAAAAACTATCAAGATTTTCTTCCTTGGGATGATGCAATACTGCTATGCAAAATTATTTTATTCTCATCTGGATGCTATCACCTTTGTATTCAGCATTCTAGAAATCAAATAAGCAAGTACATAGGCCTCCATAATCACCATGTAAACTTTCGTTTTATCTACATTTTTCATACATAACATGTATTTTCATTTTTCCTCTATCCTCCAATCTAGAGTTCTTTTGTTTATGTTCTTCAAATAATAAATATCCATAGCTAAGAGTTTACAATTCAACAACTGATGAATAAAGAGCATGTAGTGTATTTGTACAATGGAATATTATTCAGCCATAAAAATTATAAAATCCTACCATCTGTGGCAATGTGACAAATGTGAAAGAAATAATGCTAAGTGAAATAAACCAGGCACTGAAAGACAAACACTATGTCCTCATTAGTGGAACTTAGATGACTTTGTATAGAATTAGAGAATGAAATGGTGGCTCTCAAAAGAGGAGAAGTAGAGAGGGTGGGAGAAAGAGAGACTTTGGTTAACAGATACAAGAGTGCAAGTAGATAAACAGAATAGTTCCAGAGTACTAGACCACGGTAGAGTGATTACAGTTAGTAATTAAATAATGTATTATTCTAAATACCTGGAAGAAGGGATTTTTAACATTCAGAACAATATTTGAGATGACCAATATATTTATTGCTTTGATCATTATATATGGTATACGACATGTATTGAAAAAATACACTGCACCACTTAAATATATACAACTATCATACTCCACTTTAAAATTAAATCTTAGGGGGGACCAGCAGTTAGCGTAATGGCTATGTCACTGGACTCCCATGTAGTCGACCGCGGTTCGCATCCCGGACCCGGTGGCTTAAAACTCACACCAGGCGCGTGTGCATGCATGTCCCAGATCCCAAGAGGAGAATGGAGGAGAAGGGATTGCAGCGTGGCCATCCCCCCTGGGGGGGGGGGGGGGGTGACTTCTCGCTTTCTGGCTCTCTGTCTCTGTCGGGCGAGCACATGTGCCCTATAGCAAAAACCTCTCCAAAAAAAAAAAAAAAAATTAAATCTTGGGGCCAGCAGGTAGTGTAGTGGTTATGGTGCTGGACTCTCACACGGCCAACTACATTTTAAATCCCAGATGCAGTGGCTTGAAAATCATACCAGGCTCAGGACCAGCAGATGGTGAAGTGGTTACGTCGCTGGATTCCCACATAATCAACTGCCATTCGAGTCCCAGACACAGCAGCTTAAAAATCACTCTGAGCACATGTGCGTGCATGTCTAAAATCCCAGGAGGAGACTGGAGGAGAAGGAATTGTGATGTGGCCATCCCCCATGAGGAGTGATTTCTTGCTTTCTATCTTGTGTCTCTCCAGTGAGTGCATGCAACCTATCACCCTATAGCAAAAATCTCTCAAAAAGAAAGAAAGAGAGAAAGAGAGAAAGAGAGAGAGAGAAAGAGAGAAAGAGAGAAAGAGAGAAAGAGAAAGAGAAAGAGAAAGAGAAAGAGAAAGAGAAAGAGAAAGAGAAAGAGAAAGAAAAGAAAAGAAAGGAAAGGAAGGTAGAAAGGAAGGTAGAAAAGGAAGGTAGAAAGGAAGGTAGAAAGAAAGAAAGAAAGAAAGAAAGAAAGAAAGAAAGAAAGAAAGAAAGAAAGAAAGAAAGATCGATCGATCATACTGGATGCATGCCCAAAATTCCAGGGAGAATGAAGAAGAGGTTGCAGCATGGCCATCCCCTCAGGGAATTTCTCACTTTCCCTCTCACTGTTTCTCTCTGGAGAACACACATGCCCTATGAAAAAAACCATAAAAATGTTATTAAAAATTAAAAGAAATCTCCAAAACTCTATAAGAATAAGAAGGGGTAGTCATTCAGGTTTCAGAGGAGGGAGAAACCATGGATCTGGCTGTTTTAAAGACCTTGAAATAACCCTATTATTAGCCCTACATTTACCTATCCCTTACAAGCCCAGAGAAATTTTCTGGGAAATGTATGGGGTAAAGAATTTTACTTTTTCTTCGGCTAGATTACAATTCAACTGTCTTGGACATGCTAAATCATCTTCTTCCTGAATTTCCAAATGTGTATTTTTATTCTCTCTTCTTATATTCTTTGTCATTGTCAAAATAAGCACCTTAAAATTCCTTTTTTCTTTTGTGTGGCTTACTGTGGAAACAGGGATGAAAGTCCCTGTTTAAGTGACCATATTAAACCAGAAGTCTGCACCTGATTTTTCTTTCACCACACTGGCAAACACAACCAGGCCTTACGCTCAGAGGAATGGTGTGGTTGCAGTCATGAGCTTCTCACAGGGCCATGTTACAACATCAGGAAATGTAGTAAATTCCAAGATGCTCTTTTAAACCTTCCACAGGAATTTTATTCACTGAATCTCTTAATCTGTAATGTTTCCCAGAAGACCTAGTAAATGCAGACTCCGTAGATCTTTTCATACCAGAAAGAGTAAGCTCACTAGGGAAAAGCTTCAGTTACAGGAACAGTGATTAAATCCTGTGCCATACAGTATCACTGTCTTGAAAATTGAAATTACGAGGCACCAGCTGTTGTCTCTAACTTTATTTCTCATAAATGCAAAAGTATACATTAATATCCCTGCAACATAAAATGCTACAAGATGGAGGACAGCAGTGTCAGGGAATATATATGCATGGTTTTTCATGGTTTTCATTTAGTGTAAAGACACTTCCTGTGAAGTACATTTGACACATTTCTTAAATCACTTAGTGTTGTGGTGAATATGAATTGCTTTGAAGTTATACATGTTAGATAAATTTTAAATATCTTGTTAATAGGATTTCTTACCATAGGACTGAAAAGTGAAACTGAGTTCTAGCTGTGTGATGTTTAAAATCCTCTTCAGTTCCATCAACTGGCAGTTTTTGCCACAGAAAAATATTTTCAAGTGTTTGAACCAACATTTGTTTGAACTTTTTTAATTTTCATTTTAAATTAATTCCACTGATTGATGAAAACAGCAAATCACATTTGTCTAACTCATCTTCACAGGAGTCAGGTCTTCAAATTACACTTTTTTTTTTTTTTGGAGAGGTTTTCGCTATACGGTGCTTGCGCTCGGCAGACAGACAGAGAGAGACATAGAGACAGAAAGCGAGAAATCACACCCCCAGGGGGGATGGTCACGCTGCCGCAATCCCTTCTCCTCCATTCTCCTCTCAGGATCTTGGGAACGTACGCACATGCACATAGCGTGAGTTTTAAGCCACCGGGTCTGGGACGCGAACCGCGGTCAACTACATGGAAGTCCAGAGACATAGCCATTATGCTAACTGCTGGTTCCCCAAATTGCACTTCTTTTCAACTGCCACTAGGTATCAGTCATCAAGAAGCCAAGTAGTGACTCCCACCCCACACCACCTGCAAACCGGATTGAGACGGCCAGTGGTTCCGGACACCAGGAGGACCGAAGCTGCAGGATCGAACCCCCCACCAAAACTTTCGCGCATCCCCACCGTTCCTCCTCCTTGGACCCCAGGTTCGTTGTCTTCGACTTTAAGAGGAACTCCCACCCCACCACACCCGCAAACCGGATTGAGCCGGCCAGTGATTCCGGACACCAGGCGGACTGAGGCTGCAGGCCCGACCCACCCCCCCCCCCCAAGAACCTTCGCGCATCCCCACTGTTCCTCCTCCATGGACCCCAGGTTTGTTGTCTTGGACTGTAAGACGAACTCCCACACCACCCCACCAGCAAACCGGATCGAGCTGGCCAGTGGTTCCGGACACCATGCGGACTGAGGCTGCAGGCCCGCCCCCCCCCCCCCCCCAACCTTCACGCATCCCCACCGCTCCTCCTCCTTGGACACCAGGTTTGTTTCCTTGAACTTTAAGACAAACACCCACCGCACCCACCCACAAACCCGATGGAGCTGGCCAGTGGTTCTGGACACAGGCAGACTGACGCTGCAGGCCCGATCCCACCCACCCCGAAATTTCGTGCATCCCCACTGTTCCTCCTCCTTGGAAACCAGGTTTGTTTTCAGGGACTTTAAGAGGAACTCCCACCCCACCCCACCCCACCGCACCCGCAAACCGGATTGAGCCGGCCAGTGGTTCCGGACACCAGGAGGACTAAAGCTGCAGGACCGAATCCCCCACCTGAACTTTCACGCATCCCCACCATTCCTCCTCTTTAGACCCCATGTTTGTTGCCTTAGACTTAAGACGAACTCCCACCCCACCCCACTCACAAACAGGATCAAGCCGGCCAGTGGTTCCGGACACCAGGCGGACTGAGGCTGCAGGCCCAAACCCCGTCCCCCCAACCTTTGCCTACCCCCACAGTTCCTCCTCCTTTGACCCCAGGTTTGTTTACAGGGACTTTAAGAGGAACTCCCACCCCACCCCACTCGCAAACCGGATCAAGGCGGCCAGTGGTTCCGGACACCAGACAGACAGTGGATGCAGGTCAGACCCACTCACCGCCCCGAACCTTCAAGCATCCCCGCCATTTCTCCTTCTTGTACCCCAGATTTGCTGTCTTGGACTTTAAGAACTTCCACCCCACCCCACCTGCAAACCGGATCGATCCGGCCAGTAATTCCGGACATCTGGCGGACTGAGGCTGCAGGCCCGACCCCCCTCCCGAACCTTCACACAACCCCACCGTTCCTCCTCCTTGGACCCCAGATTTGCTGTCTTAGACTTACGACGAACTCCCACCCCACCCCATCGGCAAACAGGATCGAGCCGGCCAGTGGTTCTGGACACCAGGCGGACTGAGGCTGCAGGCCCGAACCCTCCTGCCCCCCGAACCTTCGCCCATCCCCACAGTTCCTCCTCCTTCGACCACAGGTTTGTTTTCATGGACTTTAAGAGGAACTCCCACTCCACCCCACCCACAAACTGGATTGACTCGGCCAGTGGTTACAGACAACAGGTGGACAGAGGCTGCAGGCCCGACCCTCCGCCCCGAACATTCCCACATCCCCACCGTTCCTCCTCTTTGTACCCCAGATTTGTTGCTTGGACTTTAAGACGAACTCCCACCCCACCCCACCCGCAAACTGGATCCAGCCGGCCAGTGGTTCCGGACACCATGCGAACTGAGGCTGCAGGCCCGACCGCCCCCAGAACCTTCGCACATCTCCACTGTTACTCCTCCATGGACCCCAGGTTTGTTGTTTTGGACTGTAAGTCGAACTCCCACCCCACCCCACCCGCAAACTGGATCGAGCCAGCCAGTGGTTCCGGACACCTGGCAGACTGAGGCAACAGGCCCTAAACCCCACTCCCCGAACCTTCGCCGATCCCCACCGTTCCTCCTCCTTGGACCCCAGGTTTGTTTTCAGGGACTTTAAGAGGCACTCCCACACCACCCCACCCCCAAACCAGATGGAGCCGGCCAGTGGTTCCGGACACCAGGCTGACAGAGGCTGCAGGCCAGACCCTCCACCCTGAACCTTCACGCATCCCCACCGCTCCTCCTCCTTGGACATCAGGTTTGTTTTCTTGGACTTTAGGACAAACTCCCACCAGACCCCACCTGCAAACAGGATCAAGCCGGCCAGTGGTTCCGGACACCAGACAGATAGAGGCTGCAGGCCCAACGCCCTCCCCCCCCCCCACCCCGAACCTTCACGCATCCCCACCATTTCTCCTCCTTGTCACCAGATTTGTTGTCTTGGACTTTAAGACGAACTTCCACCCCACCTCACCCGCAAATCGGATGGAGCCAGCCAGTGGTTCCGGACACCAGGCGGACTGAAGCTCCAGGCCTGAACCCCTCCCGTACCTTCGCGCATCCCCACCGTTCCTCCTCCTTGGACCCCAGGTTTGTTGTCTTGGACTTTAAACGAATTCCCACCTCATCCCACCCCACCCCCAAACCGGATCGAGCTAGCCAGTGGTTCCGGACACCAGGAGGACTAAAGTTGCAGGACCGAACCCCCCCCCCCCCCGGAACTTTCACGCATCCACACGGTTCCTCCTCCTTGGACCCCATGTTTGTTGTCTTAGACTTAAGACGAACTCCCACCCCATTCCACCCGCAAACAGGATCGAGCCAGCCAGTGGTTCCGGACACCAGGTGGACTGAGGCTGCAGGCCCAAACCCCGCCCCCCCCAAACTTCGCCTATCCCCACAGTTCCTCCTCCTTGGACCCCAGGTTTGTTTTCAGGGACTTTATGATGAACTCCCACCCCACCCCACCCGCAAACCGGATCAAGCTGGCCAGTGGTTCCGGACACCAGACAGAGGCTGCAAACCCGAAGCCATTCCACCCCCGAACCTTCACGCATCCCCACCATTTCTCCTCCTTGTACCCCAGATTTGTTGTCTTGGACTTTAAGACAAACTTCCACCCCACCCCACCCACAAACCAGATCGAGCCGGTCAGTGGTTCCAGACACCAGGCGGACTGAGGCTGCAGTCCCGACCCTCCACCCCGAACCTTCGCGCATCCCCACTGTTCCTCCTCCTTGGACCCCAGGTTTGTTGTCTTCGACTTTAAGACGAACTCCTACCCCATCCCACTCCACCCGCAAACTGGATCAAGCCGTCCAGTGGTTCTGGACACCAGGCGGACTGAGGCTGCAGGCCCGAACCCCCACCCCCCCCGAACCTTCGCCCATCCCCACAGTTCCTCCTCCTTCGACCACAGGTTTGTTTTCATGGACTTTAAGAGGAACTCCCACCCCACCCCACCTGCAAACCGGATTGACCCGGCCAGTGGTAACGGACAACAGGCAGACAGAGGCTGCAGGCCCGACCCTCCGCCCCGAACATTCACACATCCCCACTGTTCCTCCTCCTTGGACCCCAGGTTTGTAGCTTGGACTTTAAGACGAACTCCCACCCAACCCCACCCGCAAACTGGATCGAGCCGGCCAGTGGTTCCAGACACCACGCGGACTGAGGCTGCAGGCCCGGCCCCCCCTACCCCCGAACATCGTGCATCCCCACTGCTCCTCCTCCTTGGACACAAGGTTTCTTTTCTTGTACTTTAAGACAAACTCCCACCCCACCCCACCCGCAAACCGAATTGACCCAGCCAGTGGTTCCGGACACCAGGCAGACTGAGGCTGCAGGCCCAATCCCACCCACCCCGAAATTTCATGCATCCCCACCGTTCCGCCTCCTTGGACACCAGGTTTGTTGTATTGGACTTTAAGAGGAACTCCCACCCCACCCCACCCGCAAACCGAATTGAGCCAGCCAGTGGTTCCGGACACCAGGCGGACAGAGGCTGCAGTCCCGATCCTCCACCCCGAACCTTCGCGCATCTCCACTGTTACTCCTCCATGGACCCCAGGTTTGTTGTTTTGGACTTTAAGATGAACTCCCACCCCATCCAACCCCACCCACAAACTGGATCGAGCCAGCCAGTGGTTAAAGACACGTGGCGGTCTGAGGCAACAGGCCCTAACCCCCCCACCCCCCGAACCTTCGCCGATCCCCACCATTCCTCCTCCTTGGATCCCAGGTTTGTTTTCAGGGACTTTAAGAGGCACTCCCACACCAACCCACCCCCAAAACGGATGGAGCCAGCCAGTCGTTCCGGACAACAGGTGGACATAGCCTACAGGCCAGACCCTCCGCCCCGAACCTTCATGCATCCCCACCGCTCCTCCTCCTTGGACACCAGGTTTGTTTTCTTGGACGTTACGACAAACTCCCACCGTCGAGCCGGCCAGTGGTTCCAGACACCAGGTGAACTGAGGCTGCAGGCCCGAACCCCCCGCCCCGAATCTTCGCCCATCCCCACAGTTCCTCTTCTTTGGACCCCAGGTTTGTTTTCATGGACTTTAAGATGAACTCCCACCCCACCCCACCCGCAAACTGGATCTAGCCAGCCAGCGGTTCCGGACACCAGACAGACAGAGGCTGCAGGCCCGACGCCCCCCCCCCCTCCCCCCCGAACCTTCACACATCCCCACCATTTCTCCTCCTTGTACCCCAGATTTGTTGTCTTGGACTTTAAGACGAACTTCTACCCCACCCCACCCACAAACCGGATCGAGCCGGCCAGTGGTTCCGGACACCAGGCGGACTGAAGCTCCAGGCCCGACCCCCTCCCGAACCTTCGCATATCCCCACCGTTCCTCCTCCTTGGACCCAGGTTCGTTGTCTTCAACTTTAAGATGAACTCCCACCGCACACCACCCGCAAACCGGATCGAGCCGGCCAGTGGTTCCAGACACTAGGTGGACTGAGGCTGCAGGCCCGACCCCTCCCCGAACTTTGGTGCATCTCCACTGTTCCTCCTAATGGACCCCAGGTTTGTTTTCTGGGACTTTAAGATGAACTCCCACCCCACCCCACCTGCAAACAGGCTCGAGCCGGCCAGTGGTTTTGAACACCAGGCAGACTGAGGCTGCAGGCCCGATCCCCACCACCCCGAAATTCTGTGCATCCCCACGGTTTCTCCTCCTTTTACCCCAGGTTTGTTGTCTTGGACTTTAAGACGAACTCCCACCCCACCCCACCAGCAAACCGGATCGAGCCAGCCAGTGGTTCCGGACACCTGGCGGACTGAAGCTGCAGGCCTGACCTCCCCGAACCTTCGCACATCCCCACTGTTCCTCCACCTTGGACCCCAGGTTCGTTGTCTTCGACTTTAAGATGAACTCCCACCCCACCACACCCGCAAACTGGATCGAGCCGGCCAGTGGTTCCGGACACCAGGCTGACTGAGGCTGCAGGCCCGACCCCCCCAGAGCCCTCATGCATCCCCACTGTTCCTCCTCCATTGACCCCAGGTTTGTTGTCTTGGACTGTAAGACGAACTCCTACCCCACCCCACTCACAAACCGGATCGAGCCGGCCAGTGGTTCCGGACACCTGGCGGACTGAGGCTACAGGCCCTAACTTCCCCCCGAACCTTCACAGATCCCCACCGTTCCTCCTCCTCGGACCCCAGGTTTGTTTTCAGGGACTTTAAGAGGAACTCCCAACCCAACCCACCCGCAAAACGGATTGAGCCGGCCAGTGGTTCCGGACACCATTCAGACAGAGGCTGCAGGCCCGATCCTCCGCCCCGAACCTTCGTGCATTCCCACGGTTCCTCCTCCTTGTACCCAAGGTTTGTTGTCTTGGACTTTAGGACGAACTCCCACCCCACCCCACCCGCAGACCAGATCGAGCCGGCCAGTAGTTCCATACACAAGGCGGACTGCGGCTGCAGGCCCAACACCCCCCCAAACCTTCACGCATCTGCACCGTTCTCCTTGGACCCCAGGTTTGTTTTCTTGGACTTTAAGATGAACTCCCACTCCACACGCAAACCAGATCGAGCCAGCCAGTGCTTTCGGACACCAGGCAGACTGAGGCTGCAGGCCCAATCCCCACCACCCCGAAATTTTGTGCATCCCCACGGTTCCTCCTCCTTGGACCCCAGGATTGTTGTCTTGGACTTTAAGACGAACTCCCACCTCACCCCACCCGCAAACCAGACCGAGCCGGCCAGTGGTTCCAGACACCATGAGGACTGAAGCTGCAGGACTGCCCCCCCCGCCCCGAACTTTCACACATCCCTACGGTTCCTCCTCCTTGGACCCCAGGTTTGTTTTCATGTACTTTAAGACGAACTCCCACCCTACCCCACCCGCAAACTGGATCGAGCCGGCCAGTGGTTCCATACACCAGCGGACTGCGGCTGCAGGCCCAACACCCCCCCAAACCTTCACGCATCCCCACCGTTCCTCCTCCTTGGATCCCAGGTTTGTTTTCAGGGACTTTAAGAGGAACTCCCACACCTCCCCACCTGCAAACCGGATTGAGCTGACCAGTGGTTCCGGACACCAGGTGGACTGAGGCTGCATTCCCGACCCCCCCCAGAACCTTCACACATCCTCACCGTTCCTCCTCCTTGGACACCAGGTTTGTTGTCTTGGACTTTAAGACAAACTCCCTCCACACCCCACCCGCAAACCGGATCAAGCTGACCAGTGGTTCCGGACACCAGGTGGACTGAGGCTGCAGGCCCAACCCCTGCCCCGAACCTTCACGCATCCCCACCGTTCATCCCCCGTGGACCCCAAGTTTGTTGTCTTGGACTTTAAGACAAACTCCCACCCCATCCCACCCCACCCGCAAACCGGATCGAGCCAGCCAGTGGTTCTGGACACCAGGAGGACTGAAGCTGCAGGACCGAACCCCCCCCCCCCCGAACTTTCACGCATCCATACCGTTCCTCCTCTTTGGACCCCAGGTTTGTTGTCTTAGACTTAAGACGAACTCCCACCCCACCCCACCCGCAAACCGGATCCAGCCGGCCAGTGGTTCTGGATACCAGGCGGACTGAGGCTGCCGGCCTAATCCCCCTCCCTGAACTTTCGTGCATCCCCACCGTTCCTCCTCCTTAGACCCCAGGTTTGTTGTCTTGGACTTTAAGGTGAACTCCCACCCTACCCCCCCCCCCCACCCGCAAACTGGATCGAGCCGGCCAGTGGTTCTGGACACCAGGCGGACTGAGGCTGAAGGCCTTACCAACCTGGTCCTGTCACTCATCCTCTGGCCCTTTCCTACTAGCCTATGGACTCTCTGAATTTTGGTGATTTGAATAGCGTGTGGCGCGTTTTGCACGCCGCATGATTTTCTTTTTTTGTTTACTTTGCTCTTGAGGTGTTGTTTATTAGGTCAGTTGGAGGCTCACCACTCCTTAGAAACAGGGAGGACTTTGGGCCATCTAGGACTAGTTGCAACAGTTAAAGGTAATTGTGAGAAACAAGTCAGCTAATCATAATAGAAATCATCAAATTTCTAATCCTAAACAAGTTTTAACACTCAGAGTTGCCTTAACTAAGTTAGGAAGCAACATATAGAGTATCTGATGACTAGGAACAATCGCAGAGGCTCAAGAAATATGAGCAACCAACAAAAGGCCTCTCCCTCAAGGGAAATCATCAAGCCTACATCACCCACTGTCAATACAATGGACGTCGTGGACATGTCTGATAAGGAATTCAGAATATTTGTAGTGACCAAACTAACTGAGATGGAAGAGAAAAGAGACAAGGAGCTCCAGGAGATGAGGAAGTCCTTTAATGACTTGAAAGAAGAAATGGATACCTTAAATAAGAACCAGACAGAACTTCTAGGATTGAAGAATGTGATACAGGAAATCAAAACCTCCCTTGAAAGTATTAAAAGTAGGTTAGACCAGGCAGAAGACAGAATCTCTAACGTAGAAGACAAAACATCTGACCTAGAAAAAAGTATCAAGAAGATTGAGAAGACAACCATGAAAAATGAAGACAACATACGAGGAATACTGGATACCATCAAGCACCCCAACATCAGGATAATTGGTATTCTAGAAGAGGAAGAAAATAATAAGGGCCTAGATAATTTATTCCACGAAATCCTGGAAGAAAACTTTCCAAACCAAGAAAGGCATTAAAATATCCAGACCCAAGAAATACATAGGACCCCGAGTAGAATCAACCCAAGAAGATCCTCTCCAAGGCACATCATAGCCAGACTGGCAAAAACAACAGAAAAAGACAAGATACTAAAGTTGGCAAGAGGGAAACGTCAAGTTACTTACAAAGGTCACCATATCAGGTTTACATTGGATCTCTCGGTGGAAACAATGCAGGCAAGGAAAGAATGGGGAAGCATAGTCAAAGTGTTGAGTGAAAAACAATTTCAACCAAGGATACTATACCCGGCAAAATTATCTTCCATATGGGAAAAAAAGATACAAACATTCTCGCACCAACAAAATTTGAAGGAATTTACCAACTCCAGACCAACTCTTCAAGTGGTTCTGAAGGGAGTACTATACCAGGAAAACTAAAGAATCAGACAGACAGTTATACGAGAACAAAAAGCAATGAAGAAAATGGCTCACTTAATGATAGGATCAGGTACGGAAATATCGATAATTACATTGAACGTCAATGGATTAAATTCTCCAGTTAAGAGACATAGACTGGCTGACTGGATAAAAAAACAGAAACTGTCTATCTGTTGCCTACAAGAAACTCACCTTATGGATAAAGACAGACATAGACTAAAAGTAAAGGGCTGGAAAAAGATACTCCATGCAAATGGAAATCAAAAAAGGGCTGGAGTAGCGATATTGATCTCAGACAAAATAGATTTCAAGACAAAGACTGTAAGAAGAGACAAAGAAGGGCATTATATAATAGTAAATGGAGTAATCCAGCAAGAAGACATAACCCTTATAAATATCTATGCACCCAACTCAGGTGCACCTAAATATGTAAAGGAAAGACTGCTGGAGCTAAAAGGAGTGATAGGGAGAAATACTATAATTGTTGGAGATCTCAACACCCCATTATCTCCTTTAGACAGATCTTCTAAACAGAAAATAAATAGTTACAGAACTTAAATGATACTATAAATCGAATAGGCTTGAGAGATATCTATAAAACTTTCCACCCTACATCCACAACATATCCATTTTTCTCACCCCGACATGGAACCTTTTCAAAGATTGATCATATGTTAGGACACAAATCAAGCCTTTACAGATTTAAAGGCATAGAAACTGTAACCAGCACCTTCTCTGACCATGATGGAATTAAACTCAAGATTAATTTCAAGAAACAACCCCAAAAATACACGAACACATGGAAACTGAACGACCTACTTCTGAATGACTTCTTCACTACTGAAGAAATTAAGGCTGAAATAAAAAATTTATGGAAACAAATGATAATGAGTACACAAGTGTCCAGAATCTATGGGACACAGCAAAAGCAGTCATAAGAGGGAAATTCATAGCAATTAGGGCGCATAAGGAAAGGATGGAAAGATGGCAAATAGATAACTTATCATCATGCCTCAAAGAATTGGAAAAACAACAACAAACAAACCCCCAAAATGCCAAGCAAAAAGAAATAATAAAGGTTTGAGCAGAAATAAATGAAATAGAAACTAAACGAACCATACAGAAAATAAATGAAAGCAAAAGCAGGTTCTTTGAAAAGATTAACAAGATCGACACACCATTGGCTAGAATGATCAAGAAGAAGAAAGAAAGAAACCAGATAAATCAAATATATGATGAAACAGGCAATATTACTACGGACATAGCAGAAATACAAAATACCATTAGAGGATACTATGAGCTTCTATATGCCAACAAACAAGATAACTTGGAGGAGATGGACAAATTCCTGGATGCATATAATATACCAAGATTGGATCAGGAGGACATAGAGAACCTGAATAGACCCATAACAAGCCAGGAGATTGAATCAGTAATAAATAACCTCCCAACAAAGAAAAGCCCAGGTCCAGATGGCTTCACTTCTGAATTTTACAAAACTTTTAAGGAAGAGTTAACCCCTATCCTACTAAAATTATTTCTAAAGATTCAAAAGGAAGGAAACCTTCCAAATTCATTTTATGAAGCCTCCATCATCCTCATCCCAAAAGCAGATAAGACATGACAAAAAAGGAAAACTACAGACCAATATCATTGATGAATACAGATGCAAAAATTCTAAACAAGATACTCGCAAATTGTATCCAACAACATATAACAAAAGATCATTCATCACGACCAGGTAGGCTTTATACCAGGGATGCAAGGGTGGTTCAATATATGCAAGACCATAAATGTAATACACCGCATTAACAGAAAGATAAAAACCATATGATCATCTCAATTGATGCGGAGAAAGCATTTGATAAAATACAACATCCTTTTATGATTAAGACTCTCAGTAAGATTGGTATAGAAGGGTCATTTCTGAACACAATAAAAGCAATCTATGAAAAACCTACAGCTAACATTATGCTGAATGGGGAAAAGCTGAAAGCTTTTCCTCTGAAAACAGGTACTAGGCAAGGCTGCCCACTTTCTCCACTGCTCTTTAATATAGTACTGGAAGTCTTAGCTATTGCAATCAGAGAAGAGAACAATACTAAAGGCATTCGAATAGGCAAAGAAGAGTTGAAAATATCTTTATTTGCAGATGACATGATGGTATACTTAGAAGACCCAAAGGTATCCATGAAAAAACTTCTTGAAGTAATAAGTGAATACAGTAAGGTGACAGGATACAAAATCAATATCCAAAAGTCTATAGCATTTCTATTTATGAACAACAAGTTGAACGAAGTAGAGCTGAAGAAAGGAATCCCTTTCACCGTAGCCACAAGATGTATAAGATACCTAGGGATAAACCTAACTAAGAAAGTTTGACCTTTATAAAGAAAACTAGGAAAATCTTTAAAAAAGTTTTGAAAGTGACATTAAAAAGTGGAAGGACATCCCATGCTCCTGGATTGGAAGAATTAACATAATCAAAATGGCAATTCTACCCAAATTAATCTACATGTTTAATGCAATTCCAATCAAAATACCAGAAATATTCTTCACAGATCTAGAAAAGACATTCATAGAATTTGTCTGGAATCATAAACGACCTCGTATTGCAAAAGCAATTCTGCGCTAGAAGAATGGAGTAGGAGGCATATCACTCCCTATTCCCAAGATATACTATAAAGCTGTGGTCATCAAAACAGCATGGTATTGGCATAAAAACAGACAAGTGGACCAATGGAATAGAATAGAGTCCCCAGAAATAACCCCCAAAGCTTACAGTCAACTGATCTTTGACAAAGGATATCAGTCAATCCATTGGGAAAAGGAAAACCTCTTTAGTAAATGGTGCTGGAAAAACTGGGTATCCACCTGCAAAAAGATGAAACTGAACCCCCATTTCTCACCATTAACAATCAACTCAACATGGATCAAAGATCTGAATCTAAGACCTCAAACAATAAAATGCTGGGGAAACTCTGGGAGACATGGGAGTAAGCAAAGACCTCCTAAATAAAACTCCCAAAGCACAGGCAATAATCCCTAAAATAGACGAGTAGGACTATATTAGACTAAGAAGTTTCTGCACAGCAAAGGACACAGTATCAAGTGTGAACCGACAACCCTCAAAATGGGAAAATATCTTTTGTTAAATATGCCTCAGACAAGGGACTGATAATCAGAATACACAGGGAACTCAAGTGCCTTATGCGAAAAAAAATGATGAACCCAATTAAAAGATGGGAAAATGAGCTGAACAAAAATCTCTCTAAGGAAGACATATGAACAGCCAAAAAGCATATGAGGAAATGCTCAACATCCCTCATCATAGGGGAGATGCAGATAAAAACCACAATGAGATACCACCTAACCCCTGTCAGAATGGCAAAGATGAAGAATATAAAAAGTGATAAGTGTTGGCGGGGATGTGGTGAAAAGGGAACCCTCGTACACTGTTGGTGGGAATGTAAACTAGTTCAACCACTGTGGAGAACAATATGGAGGTTCCTCAAAGATCTACAAATAGAACTACCATTTGACCCAGCAATCCCGCCTCTGGGTATTTACCCAAAAGACAGGAGAACGTTCAGTCAGAAAAGTCCTTGCACATCAATATTTATTGCAGCATTATTCACAATTGCCAAGACATGGAGCCAACCTAAATGTCCACAAACTGATGAATGGATTGGAAAAGTGTGGTATATATACTCTATGGAATACTACTCAGCCATAAAAAATAACAAGACCCTGGCATTTGATAGAAGGTGGTCAGATATGGAGGATCTATTGCTGAGTGAAGTAAGCCAGGCTATGAAAGAAAGATATTGTATGTATCCACTCAATATATACCGACTATCCGCACTCTATGGTAGAGAGCGAAAAATTGGAGGATATAAAAGCAGTGAAGGTACTTAACGAGAACAGGACAGTATGGAATGGGGGGGTTTGAGGAGAAGAGGATAGGGAAAGATAGCAAGAGAACAATAGAGAGGTAAGACGTTAGTGAGAAACAGATATGGCTTAATACCTGTTGGTGATGACATGTATAGTATTCTCAACTGGATTGGTCTGAGAAGTATTTCATGATGGGTAAAGTCTTTTTACAAGCAAAATGAGAAATAGTGATTGACTGTTTTAAAAAATAATTAGAATAATAATAATAATGATTGGAAAAAACATAGCAAAGATATTGAATGATGAAGTGGGGACATTAATGTCTCTGTATTGACTGACATGTATGGCATTCCCTTTTGAAAAAGCAATGTAATACACTGTAAAGTTATATGTAATCCAATGTAATATAAAGAAGATTATGATGATAATAAAAAAAATTTAAAAAGAAGCCAAGTAGTAAAAGTCAGATATTAGAGATGTTTCTAGTAAGATATACTAATTTTTTTTCCTTTTTTTTTTCTTCAATCACCAGAGGGCATGTGCTCCTGCCAGATACAGCAAGAGAGTGAAAGGAGAAAGAAAGCACTCCCCCAATGAGGCATGGTCACGCCATAATCCTCCATCCTGTCAGAATTTGGGGTGCACATGTACATACACCCACCATATTTTTCAAGCATCTGGAACTGTGATCTGAACTGGAGTCAGCCATGTGAAATCTGGCTCCTTTAACTCCTTTGCCAATGAGCTGGCCAAGATCTACCATTTATGAAAGCAAATATTAAAAGATAAATAGAATATGGTTAAACAACTTTTTCACTGTTTTAAGTTGATACAGTGCATTGTCTCTACACACTAGAAGTGAATTATCAGCATTAATAACTATAATTAATCTTTATAATGGAAGAATTGCAAACCTCCCAAAGTAAGTACTACTGTAGAAACTACTGGAGAAATTACTTCAGTAGGATTCTCCTCAGTGCTTTTGATAAGCACAACAGATAAATATGATTCTGTTCAGGTTACAGGTAAATAAAGAAATACTAGTCATTTAAATCATCCATGTATATGTGAGAACATATTCTGATTAAGTGGTGATATACAAATCCAGAAATAAAACTTTTCCAAAGTTTAATGTTATCAACCTTATTGACACTGTCCTTTATTTGGATATTAATTATAATGTGCTTTATTTTGATTTGCTCTTTTATGTGTCTTTATTTAGTTTTAATATTCACCTTTATTAATTTTTAGCCTAAACGTGTCTATAACATGTTCTAGATCAAAGACAGATTATCATCACACTCTTGAAAAGGAAATAATGACTGTGTGGTTTCCCAAACCCCAACTCATCACAGTCAATAAAAGTTGTATCAAATACACTAAACATTTAAACTTTAAAGTCTGCAATACTGGTGCAGAATGGAGAAAATGGGATTTTATCTTGCTTACATACAGGAGAAAAAAGCTATTGCTTCCTCTTCTCAAAAAGGAAGGTAAAAAAAATTTGCTTTTTGGAGACTAGATGGAAAGTATCCTGAATCTCACTCAATTTTGGGAATATAAACATGTATCTCTGACTGCCAAATAAGCCTCCTTTCTCTGGATATTCTGTTCTAGAGATGTTTCAGGGTCTCAAGAATCATTTTCTTTTGAGAGGTAAACACATACTTCTGGAGTTAGAAAAACCGATTTTCTGTTTTTTCACTCTAAGTTAAAAATTAGCTACCCAAAGCTTGCTCTTAGCCCAGAATCTCCAGTTTTCTGCAAACTTTATTCAAGAAGTCCGTACTCTTCAGAAACACAAACATTTCCTCTACATCCCACACAATGGCTAGCTCCTACTATTTACTCTATGAACTTTCTCTGGGAAGTCTCTCTAGTACTTCTCACCTAAGTATAAGCAGGCAGAAAATCCAAACTGACACATGGCGTGCGCGCGCTCTCTCTCTCTCTCTCTCTCTCTCTCTATATATATATATATATATATATAAATGTGTGTGTGTGTGTGTGTGTATAATTATATATAAAATTAATATATATAAACATATATAATTATATATAAAATATATATATATATATGTATATATTAATTTTACCAGACAGCATACGTGCTCACTGCAGAGAAACAGAAAGACAGAGACAGAGAGATAAAGTGAAAAAGCAGCTTCCATGGGGAATGGTCATGCTACCTTTCTCCTCCATTTCTCTCTCTTTTGGGGGGGATTTTAGGCATACATGCCCAACACATATCTCAAGTTACTGGGTCCGAGACTCGGACCATGTGGTTGGCCATGTTGAGATACAGTCACCTTAACCACTAGCCCTGTATCCATGGGAGATACAATCACCTTAACCTCTAGGCTGGCTCAATGCCTGATATATTTGGTTCATACCATTAATGCAAGGCACTTTGACCTAATAAATAATAGAAAGTTTTAGCTTGTATATCTTACAGGAGTTCCAGACTTCAGAAAGGAATATGGGAAACAATGAATGATGTTGCTAAAGAGACATTTTCAAACTTCCACAGGCAATTTTCTCTCACCACATTTCAATCACTTATTTTCTCCTTTTCGCATGAATTTGACAAGGACATACTTTTTCTGTCCTTTTTCTTTACTACAATTAACTTATTTCTGAATTTGTCATAACTATAACATTATTTGGAATAAGTACATACCTTTCCTATTGTTAAGACTTGAAGGATTATTTCTCATCTTTACAGCAGTTCATTTCATCATCTTTCTCAGATCTCTGTGTGCCTAAAAATTAAATTTCCTAAACTTCATAAAACCAAATTTACATTTAAATACAATTCATTTTGCTGGGAAAAAGGCAATCTTTTAAAACCATGGTTTAGTCCATCTTTAAATGTAGACTACAGGACTATAAACAACCAATAAAATAGAGCATTTACATTAAATATAGCTCTTCATAATGCTATCCATATGCTAATCGTGAGTGATTACTTCTAATTTGTAATTTATCAAACTAAGCCAGATTAGTCTTTGAGAAACACTCAGTGTCAACGATCTAGAAAAAAATTAAAATGATACAATTGTCAGAAAAGGTTATATTTTGCAGAAAACAGAAGATGAATTATGAAGTCTACAGAGAACAATAAATCTGACTGTTATTTATGCAAATGTATCTATCATAATTCTAATTTTGTCTCCAGATAGAATATTTGAAAACAATTAAGTGTCTCAATGTAAACTTAATTAGTCTGATCCTAATTCCTTAGATAAATATACCAGCTGAAAATAATAACATTGCTATAATCTGGCCTGAAAACAAAATAATAGACAATGAAAGTAAAAACAGAGACCCAGGTAAGTTTCTTATATTATACATTGATTACATAAATTTGATCATGTTAAAAACATCATTTGGGAAGAGTCAACAATGACGCCAATATAGCTAATCAAGAATAATGCATAACCCCAAAATGAATTATGTATAAAAATTTGCTTTTTTCCCAAGTGAGTGCTACACTGACAATTTATAAAAGCAGATGTCTTAGTTTATGAGGTTCTAGGGGATATTAGAGTAAAAGCAAATACAACAGGTCTCTAAGAAATAGAAACATTTCACAGATACAATTTCTTAGTAACTCTAGTCTTAGAGTAGATGTGAAGATTCAAGAACTCTAGTAGCCTTTCCTTTCACACTGGTATCTGCCCTTCCCTGTACCCCTGTCCCATCACTGTAGTGATAAATAACTTTCGGTCTCTGGCTAATGTGTTTTTTTCCAGCCCATCAAGTATTCAGATAGGTTGAATGTTTAATTTTTTTAATCAGTTCCAGGAAATCTTTCCATTTTCAAGTATTTCAAGGATTATTTTCCAATTTTATTTTAGGCAAAAGGTGTGTCAAGCACTTAATAATGTTAAATTTACATTGACAACATACGTACATTTACAAGCATTAGCAACTTGATGCCATCTTTAATACTGAAATCTTTCCATCTTTTTTCCCAATTCTGTGATAACTTAAACAAGCAACTTCTTTAGTTTTGGTTTTTGGTTTTATTTTCCGCAAATAGTATGTATACTTTCACAAATAGTACATATACGCATAAAATTACTTATAAAATAAAGTTATATTTCACCTCTTATATAGGGAAAAGTTTGAAAACACTGTTTTACACAAATTTCAGGAGGAATAAATGTAGATGATTGTCTAGGAAAAATACAAACTTTTCCAATCAAATATGCTCACAATGATCTTATGCTTATAATAGCAGTCATTAAATCAACCAAAAATATGTCTCGTTACCCATTTTCAGACAAATTGCATGTACCCACCTTTTAAATATTGTGAATGTTGTTTTTTCCCAGTCATGACCAACTTTACCTTGTATATGCTTCCAGTACCAGCATATCCATAGGCATTCAACCTTAAATGCTTAGCGTCTTTAAAGCTTCTTGATATCCTCTAGTCTTCCCTGCTATTGTTTTTCTAGGTCCCTAACACCAATACAAAGCGACTGCACTGACATTTACATTTGTTCAGAACTAAGATTTTTATTAGATATTATCTGAGATGGATCGAATTATGTTCCAGTGTAATTGTATTTAGAGATGAGGCTTTTGGGAGATAATTAAGTTTAGATGAGGTCACGAGGGTGAGACTTCTATGATTAGATTAATGTCCTTACAAGATGGAGAAAAGAGAGTCATGCTCACTTACCCTCCCAGGTGAGGACACAGCAAAAAGTCAGCCATTTGTAAGCCAGGAAGAGGGCCTTTACCAGAACCCAACTATGTCGGCACCCTGATGGCAATCTTCCAGCCTCCAGAACTGTAAGGAAATACATGTCTCTTAATTAGGTCATCAGTCTGTGGCATTTGTCATGGCTGTCCAATTAAGGGAGATACATTTTGGTAAATGTGCTAATATAACTGCAACTGCATGACCAGCAGCAACTTCTGTACAAATTCCCATAATTATACCACAAAGTTTCTCAGATGTCTGCAATCAGACTTTTAAGATACTCACACTCACATTCAATATTCCATTTTGTATAGTATATTCTAGTTCATCTTGTGACCCATAGAGCAGTCAGTTTAGGTTTACATTCTAGTGGTACATCATGCAATTCAACACGCAATCTCAATCTTCATTTTTATTTTATTTTGTTGTGTTTTGATTTTTCCATACATGTTGTCTTTTACACATTCATTAATTTTTAGTTGTAATTGCCACTGAGAAATTAGAACTTTTTTCTATTTCCTTAAGAGACAGGTTATATTTCCCACATCATGTTTTTTTAGTAAGATCATACATTTAGATTTTCTATTTATGAATTTTTCTAAAAGGTATACAATGATGAGAATTCAGCAGTAACTCCATTTTCTTCTCTACTAATAGCAGATGTTTCTTTCACTTTTTTTTTTAACTGTATTCCATGGGAGGGGCAGAAGGAGCTCTAATTCTTGTTTACTTACTGACGTCTTCTCATTGCAATTAATTCAAAGTCATGGGGTGGGGGGATAAAATAATCATGAACAACAAATGGAGAAAATATAACTGTCAGTTTTAAGTCTAGTTCTGTTGCCCACTGAGAATGATCCCTGAGCTTTTCAGAATTGTGAAGTTGTCTTCATTTGTTTATGAGGTGGGCATTATAATTATTCTTTTTATGGATATACTAAAGCATAGAAGTATCTATCCATTAAATTTTACATGAGACAGAGGTATAAAATTTTTAGAAAGTAGGGACCAGCAGATGGCATGATAGTTATGTTGCTGGATTCTCACATAGGCAGATGCAATTCAAGTCCCAGACCCAGTAGCTTCAAACTCATTCTGAGCACTTGTGCATGCCCAAAATCCTGAGGGAGAATGGAGAAGGGATTAGAGCATGGCCATTCATCCTGGGGGGTGATTTCTCTCTTTCTATCTCTCTGTCTCTCCAGCAAGTGTACACACCCTATAGCAAAAATCTCTCTTTAAAAAAAAAAAAAAAAAAAAAAAAAGAATGTCAATAATGTTCTTCAACCCCACACAAACTGATAATTAAAGGTAACGTACTGGGCTATTTTTTTTTAGTTCATTTATTTATTCTATGAGAAAGAAAGAGAGGCACTTCCAACAGGGTTCTCATGTCATGATCTGCCCCAGCCTCAGACAGCCCAGATCACAGGTGGGTATGTACACACCTGGCATACACAGAAAGATCTAGAAATATGGACTCAAGACTCTCTCACATAGGTCAACATGGCAAAGTATTGCTTTACCACTGTGTCGTTACTGCTCACCCTATTTTTTTTTTTATTTCATGGCTTTTCTGTTCTTATGAACATATAGAACTATGCATATATATTTTATTTTATGGATTTTTAAAATAAATTTTTTCTACAATGGACCTATTTTATGCACATGTAGTTCTTTCTCATTCTTTTTAGTAGATGAATGATAATCCTTAGTGCAAATGTACTAAGTTTGTTCAACTTCTCTTTAGTAGACTTTAAATTTTGTTAATGTATTGCTACTAAAAACTCTTAGAAACAATACAATCTAAGTATATGTTTATGTTCAAACTACATGAGCATTTTTAAATACATTCATAAGCTTTAATCTCTTATATTTTTATGTGCTCTAGCTTTTTCCAAATCATCCTGAGACATCTATCTGTTTAAGCATGGAGTTAGAATGTAATAGAATTGTTAAAACAAGAGTCCAAAGAAGAATAAAATTGACATTTTGTTTCTGATATATGACAAAATTTTTATATCCTAAGCAAAGCAATTGACTTGACAGATTTAATTTTATTATATCCCTTCTTTGTATAGACAGACTTCTGAATTATAAGTTTATTATATCCCGAGAGTCTAAAAAAGGAAAATACAAAATTTAGAGATGGAAAATCCAAAGCTCTCTTTTTATTCCTCTTCTTTGTTGTAGAGAGAAGAGATTAAGAAAAGATGAGGTCAGACTCCAGGGTTCCCTCTCATTCTGCAATGTGTGTGTGTTGGGGTAGGAGAGTAAGGATATTTATTCTATAACTACACGTAAATATGGGATACCTGAAAAATCTGAGTTTGACTTCACACCTAACTGGATTGAACAGGAAAAATTTGTAAGATTCAGAATGTCCCTATGTGTAAGCCTTTTCTGCATGCACCAACAGCCATGTGGAAAAGGTGAGACGGAAACAGTGCTCCTAATTTTCAATGACCCTGCAGAGCAAGAGAAGAGGCAGTAACTTGTGTATCAGTAAACTCAGAAGTGCAGAGAAGCCAGTACATTTTCAGAAGGCTAGGCTTAAGGTAAAGAAGCCACTGGGAACCAGCAGTTAGCATAATGGCTATGTCGCTGGACTCCCACGTAGTCGACCGCGGTTGGCATCCCGGACCCGGTAGCTTAAAACTCATGCCGGGCGCGTGTGCGTGCGTGCCCAAGATCCCAAAAGGAGAATGGAGGAGAAGGGATTGCGGCGTGACCATCCCCTCTGGGGCGTGATTTCTCGCTTTCTGTCTCTATGTTCTCTCTGTCTGTCTGGTGAGTGCATGCGCCCTATGGCGAAAACCTCTCAAAAAAAAAAAAAAAAAAAAAAGCCACTTTAAAATGGAAGTCATGTCCTAGACCACCTAAAGATCCTTCCACGGGGTAATGAATAAACACACTGAGGCTCACCTTTTGGTGCCCAAAGTTCTCTTTTTCTGTACTGGAGATCTAAGGTACAGCATGGTGACTATAGTTAGAAATAATCTATCGTATACTTGAAGTTTGCTAAGAACCTCAAGTTCTAAGTGTGCTGACTCCCCTCTCCTATAGCGCCATCAGGTTGTTAACTCAATCTATGCTTACCCTCTCTATGATGGCCCAAAACACTCTCTCCTTGGGCAATCCAGAACACATTGCAACAGTTCCACCTTGGAAAGTGCTTCATTTCTATTGAAATACTGCTCCAAATTTTATTAAAGCTCTTTTAATAGCAACATTCTTTTTAATTCACCAGAGTGTGTGTGCGTGCTTGTTAAAGACAGGCCGAGAAAGTGGAGGAAAATGAGAAAGCACTCGTCATGGGGAATGGTCATGCCAGAATCTTCTCTCTTCCCTTCTTTTGAGATTTTCATACAAGTACATGCACCTGGGATGTTTCTCAAGCTACCAAGTCTGGGATTTGAACCATGCCACTGGCCTCATGGACTCAACTGCCTTAACCATGCCACCAGTTGGTCAAATAACAACATTCTATGAATTGGCAAGAAGTACGTTTTTCCCTTATTTCAGCCTGCATGATATTTTATGTGGCCATGACTGAATTGTTCGGATGGCCAGCATACAACTGAGAGAACTGATGCTGACATTTCACCTGCTCTACCAAACGTTTTACAGTGAGAATACAACAGCTTTTGATCTGAACAAAGAACCACACATCCACTCTCTGGTGCTTACTTTAAGAAAACCACTTAGGGGACCAGCAGTTGGGGGTCGCTGATTTCTCGCTTTCTGTCTCTCTGTCTCTCTCTGTCTATCTAGCAAGCGCATGCGCCCTATAGCGAAAACCTCTCAAAAAAAAAAAAAGAAAAGAAAAAATAAGAAAACCACTTAAAATCCTAAAGCTCAAGGAAATTGAGGTCAGGTCCTCTTTCTTAAAAGAAAAGACACTAACAAGCAGTAAGTTCCTAAGGGTCCTACATGATAAGACAGTTGACTTTTCAGCATTTAGCTTTATATCACCAATAAAATTACAGTACATTAAAAGGGCACCTCAAAGTCAATGGAAAAATGAAATTCAAGTTTATTTTGGTGCAAAAATAATTTGAAATCCATGCATAGTAGTTAATGTAAACTTTTAAAAAATGCCTTGTATGAAAAACATTCTTTACCAAATACTAATACCTAACATGTTAAGATAAAATGTCTTCTAAAAATTTACTGCCAGATAACCACAATGAAACCTGTTCTCTGTACTGACTTGCCAAAGGTACTCAATTTCTAAATGGTGATATATTTTATTAGACATAAAATTTTGATGTTCCTAGGAGTCAGGACAAAGATAGATCACTGATTTTTTTAGTGTGAAAATTTATATTTTCTAATATCTTTTTTTTCTAAATTTATAGTTATTACTCAGAAAAAGTAGTCTACCTTCTTTAAAATGAAGTACTGGCATATTTTATGACAGCTATTACTGAATAAGATATACTACATTCAATATAGGGAATATTAGAATATATATCAACAAATAACCATAACTAAACTAAGCTATTGGTATATCGCCAGTTGCTAACACTAGAAGAAAACCTGATTCAAAACTGAATAGCTATGGGGTTCATAAGGCCAATGGCAGGGTTCAAGTCCCAGAATCAGGGGACTTCTTTGTTTTCTAAATAAATATTTTACTTAAAATCAAATTCCATATTTAAGCACCAACTTAGTTTCTTAAAATTTTGCAAATGCTAGTGTTTGTAAAGAGATTGTATTACAGCACATGGTAAAATACATACAACCGTAACCGATATTGTTTGTAACTTGGCATAGCTCCCTTCTTCCCTACATTGCTTGTTATTTGTTCCTGGCTGGCTACTTGAAAAACAGAGTATTTGCTTAAAGATCAAAGAATCTCTTATAGAAAAAGGAATTGTAACATCCAAATCACCTTCCCTGTAGTTTAATGTTGCAGAATTTCTTTGAGAGTTTTATATCATCTAACATGGAATTACTATGCAGAAAAGAAAACAGTGCCCCTCCTCTCCCAAGAAGATGGAAACATCAAGACCCAGGGTCCAGTTACAGGCTCAGTGTATACAGGTCCAGGCTGCAAAGCTGCACTCTTGAGACACCCGGCCTAGTGCCAAACAGTTCTCTGAGGAGCTGTGACTAAAATATGGAGCTGTGACATCTGAGATTTCATGCCTACAATGCTGTGGATCAACTTTACCTGACTCTAAGCCTTTTTTGATTGTTTTAAAACTTAATTTCACTTTATTAAAAACACATATTTCCATTCGATTTCACACAGTGACAGATATAAGATTATTAGAAAGTTAATAGTGTTCCTAAGCCCCTTCAATCACACACCTCTCAGGTAAATAAAGTTAGCATGCTGGATTTCTCTACTTTTCTTTTTTTCCCCTCAAAAAAAAAAAAAAACAGTAATTGGCCATCAGAGCCCTCATCTCAGCCAGTATCAGACACAGCATCCAACTCTACAATGATTCTTCTCAACAGAGGTTCCACTGGGCAGCAACACAGTTCTCCAGTTCTTTCCTCAAGTCTTGGCCTCTGAAGTACATTGAAGTCACAGCAGTGTTTTCTCTTAGGTGCATTGTGGGAAAGTCTGATGGTGGATAGTAAGATGTGAATTCAAGTTACTACCTTGAAAAGCTTTATGATATCTAAATGCTCAGTATTAAACTTAAAAAAAAGTCATCTTTTTCCAGTCATGCTGTGCCTTGAAATAATCAGCATACACCTTTTATACTGTCTAGTGACATGAAGCTATATAAATAAAGAAAACGAAGCAATACTGATGTCACACATATGATAATACTTAGTAGTAGGTGCTTAACAATCATTTTCTGAATTTTAACAGCAAAAGTGGAATTAGCAATACCTGGGCCCACATCCTGAATTTATCGTCAAAGTTCTTAACCATTTCCTTGGTTAAGATTAGTGAACGTCATCAGGGCCAGTGAGCGGCATAGTAAAGATACTGGATTCCCACATGGCTGACCATGGTTCGAGTTCCAGACCCAGTGTCCTGAAAAAATCACAACAGGCATGTTTGTGGATGTGCCTAAAATTCCAAGAGGAAAATGAAGAAGGTATTATGGCATGGCCATTCCCCCTGAAGAATGATTTCTCACTTTCCATTTTGCTGTCTCTGTCTCTCTCCTCTCTGGCAAGTGCACATTTTCTATGGGAACAACTTAAAAAAAAAAAATAACAAAAAAAGGTTGAGCTTCATGCTAAAAAGTATCCAGAACACTTAGCCAATAAGGTGCAAACCTTATTAAATGCCATTAAAACCAAAACACATGCAAAAATATCAAGAAACCATTGTTATAACCACTAACAGCAATAATATAAAGCCAAACTTAGTTTTATGGAGGAAACTATAATTTGTCACCAGAGTTAAGGATTGTAGACTTCAACTTTGAGTTGGTCTTAGAGAAAAATCTGCCTTATGTTCATTGACCTGAAGAAAAATCTATGCCTTCTTCTCTTAACAAGGTAGAAAATGCGTAATCAAACTTAACTTCATTAAGTTTTTTGTTTTTGTTTTGTTTTATTTAAGAGGTTTTTGTTTTACATAAGAGGACATATATGCTCACCAGAGGCAGACACAATGAGAGGGAGAGTGAGAAATCCCCAGGGAGTAATGGTCATGCCATAATCCCTCCTCCTCCATTCTCCTCCCATGATCTTGGGCACACACTCACAGGCACCAGAAGTGATTTTCAAGCCACCCAGTCCAGGACTGAACCGTGATCAGCCATGTGGAGTCCAGTGACGTAAGTCATCTGCTGGTCCCTTAAGTTCACATTCACACATGCACACACGTAATCTCAGGCCAACTTGAGACAGGAAAGTGTCTACTATTTGACTGTTGCCTTTATATGTGGCTGTGAGGGAAAAGACAGAAAAGACTTTTTTAAAAAATCTGACAAATCAGGGACCAGCAGGTGGCGTGGTGGTTAAGGCGCTGGATACTCCCAACTGTGGCTGACCACGGTTCAACTCTTGGACCTGGTGGCTTGGTTTCTCACTTTCTCACTTTCTCTCTCTTTCTCTCTCTCTGTCTCTGTGTGTGTGTGTGTGTGTTTGTGTGTGTGTGTGTGTGTGTGTGTCTGGTCAAATTAAAATAAATGAATGAATAAATAATAAAATAAATTATTATTAGAAAAAAATCTGACAAATCATTGCTGCATTATACTTCTACACAGTGTTAAGACAGGCAAAAAATGAACTAGAAGTTTGCGCTTATGGCCTTATGAAATTGGAGGCTGTTTCTTTGGTTGAATGGCTTGTTTGGTTGGTGGCTTTAATCTAATGTTGGAGGTAAAACTGACAATAACCAATAGAAAATAAGGTCGATAACACAAGGGACCAGCAGTTGGCGTAATGGCTATGTTGCTGAATTCCCATTAGTCGACTGCGGTTCAATTCCTGGACCCGGTGGCTTAAACTCACGCCATGCCCAAGATCCCCAGAGGAGAATGGAGGAGAATGGATTGTGGCGTGGCCAATCCCCCTGGGGGGGGGGGGGGTGATTTCTCACTTTCTGTCTCTCTGTCTCTCTGTCAAGCATGCACACACCCTATAGCCAAAAGCTCTCAAAAAAAAAAAAAAAACACAGGAGACTGGAATCAAGTGTGTGTGTGTGTGTGTGTGTGTGTGTGTGTGTAGCCATAAATGTATTACTTTCTCTGTTGTAGACACCTTATTATCTCCCATCTCATGTTTTCATAATCAGCTAAAGGATCCTAACTTCTAAAGGATTTTAGCACCTAAGTTTGTATCTGCATGGACTCCAAAGGTATTTATTATATTTCTACTTTAAGGGGTGATATCTAAAATATAAAAGAATCTCAGAAAGTTTGTGGAAAAAGTGAAATTAAAGTACAAGGTTTTTGGGACCAGCAGTTAGCGTAATGACTATGTCGCTGGACTCCCACGTATTCGACCACGGTTTGCATCCCAGACCCGGTGGCTTAAAACTCATGCCAGGCGCGCGTGTGTGTGTGTGTGTGTGTGCGCCCTAGTTCGCTGAATAGCTTATTTCCTGGTGTGCCTTCTCACTGAGGAATACAATGGTCGTGTCCTTATTGCTTCACCCTTGCTGCCACTACTGCATGGCCCCTTTAACTCCATAAAGGAAAAGACCATGATCTGTCATTCCTAGAGTATGAACCATCCTCTTTCTCTTTTATGCTCAAGATGTAGTGCCTCAGGTCTAACTGGACATGTAGGCACTTCTGCTCTTGAGGCTAACAGCTGACTGTGTCCCCTGCAACCACTCAGTTGATAGTCTGGTCCCCAGATTTTAGCTCCTTCTTCTACTCTCTGTCCTTTATGTTGAACGATCTCCAGTAGTCCTCTCCCTAAAGTGAAAATATCTTCCTTTTCACTGCACTTTGCTCAAACAGCACTGTCATGAGTTCCACATATCTAAACTTTTAGTGAAATAACCATTGCTTTGTTTATATTTTCCTTTTTACTTGGCAATCCTTGACACAGCAGAAGAAATTGTCACATTCCCTGACATCAGACAGATCCTGGTTCTGTCAACTATTTTAATTTCAGACATAGCATTGGAGAGGCGTAACAGGCAGATTAAAGTGTAATCTGTTTAGTACACATTTTTAAAGTAAAATTTATTACTTCTCTATTGCATTGACCTGCCTTTATTGCATCAAGCTAATGTATCTTGTTTTCCTTGATAAATATCATCCAACAAGTACCCCTGATCTTCATGGATATAGACTTTAAGGCTTCCTTCAAATGTGCTTAAACACATCTAATCATCAGTTTACTCATGGCTTGTGCTTTAAGACTCTATGTTCCTGTTCGTAGATGTCTTAAGCATTGTTAAACAAATGTTATTACAACTGAGCAAAGAAAGTGAAATTATAATTGGGGTAAAGTACCTAGTGTTATTTCCATGGCCTTACACCTAAAAGATCTAAATGGGGGGGGGGGGGGGGGTAGGGGAGGAAGAATAAGAAGAAATGGAGACAAAGTATTATTCATATTTTACTATCCCAAGATGCTCTCCAGTTTTTCAGGAGGAGGGTATTCAGAAGAGCAACATTTCTAAACATTGTCTAGCTTCCTCTTGATGTATTATATGATCTCTTACAGGCCTTTAATGTTGCAATAAATTAAAAATCAATTAAATATGAATAAACAGTAGTCAGAACAATGAAACAAACTCTCACTTTGTTTCCAACTAAAAGCCATTATTATGACCTGACACAATCATCCATATTAGCTATCCATCATCACGACCTGAGTCTCCCCAGCATAGCATGACCCTGAGTTGAGCTACTACATATTTGTTTATGCATAAAACCCCACAAAATATTTTAGGTTGGGAGGAAGGAAAGCAATAAGAGTGCAAGTTTCATGAAGCACAACAGAGTACACAGATAAAGTACTGACTATAATACCAAATTATATAGATATCGATATGGATACAGAGCAATGAATGCCAAAGAACATTTACACAGACTTTTCCTCAGGCTTAGTAGAAGGCAACATGCTATTACACGTGATATGGTCATGGTACTGTCATGACGGACTGAGATGACACCACAAGCTCTGAGCACTTGCCCTCCCTATTTATGTAATTTGTCCAACACACTGGGTGTATGAAGCTTGCTGTCTCATAACTCCCAAACCACTACCAATACATCAGGGCTTTGCCACAAGTGGGTCCTCCTCATCTGCTCACCCAGTTTCATTTTACCACTTTTAGGGAAATGTCTGCAATGTGAGAAAGTCTAAATAAAATGAAACACTTTCAATAATACACAGAAGTATACAGAAACAGAATCACTATTGTTCAGAATAAACACCAAATGATCAATTGGGCAAGCAGTTTCACATACAGTAATACAAGAAATAAGAAGGCATCACACTGATGGAAATATTAGGCTGGTAAATTCTGTAGAGAGAATCATATCACGCAGAGTAAATACAATCCTTATATAGCAGAAGGAATTGTCACGTTCACTGACGTTAGACAGATCTTGACTCTATCAATTATTTTAACCTCAGACATAGTATTTTACCTTGTTGCATGAGTTGCATCTTAAGCTGAATGAGTACCTACCTACCTAATATATGTGTCAGATGCTTAAACGAGGTGATATATCCGAAAGCATTAACTAGGTTCAAATTATAATTACTGTTGTTGCTGTTGTTATTTTTTACTTTTTCAGATCAATATCTAGTTTCCATACTCTAAAACCAGAATAAAATTGAAGGCAGTTTCAAAAGTGACCACGTTCTAACTGTGCGACTCTGAATATATAAAACATTGAATTGTATAATTGAAATGGGTGAATTGTATGGTATACATACCCTCAATAAAGCTTTTGTTCCCTACATGCATGTATACATAGTCTTGTATATTTATAACTCAGTCACTCAAATACAGACGCTGAGGGATCCAGAAGCAGTTTCAATGCCTCTTTGGCATGTTAATGAGGAGAATTATGAGCAAGAAAATGAACCTGGGTCATGAGGACAAGCTAGAGGGTTGAAAGGAATTCATCCTCCAAATAAACTGAAGCAGTCACTGTCTGAGTTAAGTCATAAAAACCATCTGTCCTCTCAGGCAGTTGTACAGCCCCTCTGCTCTGAAAATTGGGGATAATAATGCTGTCACTGAGGATTCATTTGTGCTGTTGATGTGAAAGGCTCTATGTAGATATAAAGTGCCATTATGTTATTACATGTGGCCCCCAGGCCTCATCATTGATAGGTATAGTGTTAAAAGCAGCTTTTCCCCATCCTACTGCTCAGTGAAAATTGAAAAAGCAATATGCTATTATTATTATTACTGTGAGTCCATTTGGACCTTGTCATATGTCACACTCAAGCTGATTTACATATTTTACTACGTGCATGACTGTTGTTTGGTTACTGTATTGTCCTTGTATTTTAAGATTATCTCATAGGTGGGAAAAAAAAATCAGACAAGCCATTGGTATTTTGATCAGTTTTATATCATGATGTCTTCAGTGAAGGTAAGTCCTGTTATTGTCTTAGTCTTACAATCAAAGGATGTCCCACCTGCTAATATAGACTATATGCAAGTTGTGATTATAACTTATCCCTGGATTTTCATATCTTGTTCCTCTCTGTGTCATATATCTTAGGTCTGACCCTGTTCCTTTAAGCCAGCCTGACCCATTTCAGCTGAAGACAACAACACATCCCCCTACAACTCCCTTATTTTATAATCACTCTTCTCTCAGGTTCAGTCGTTTATGTCCCTGATCTTTCTTTCCAGCTATTGTTTTTGGAGCTGGTCATGTTTTCCCTTTCTCCAATTTTTTAAGCTTGTCAACTGATCTCGGTTGGCCTACAGTGATCTACAGTGTTTTCTAAAATATCCTCCCTTTGACATTTTCTACTCTTTGCTGCTGAAGGTAATTTTACTCACATAAATTCTGATTATAAAACATAATAAACCCTAGAACTACTTCCTATGGCCAATATTCTTCACTGGAAACACTGAAAGGAATAAGAGAGGACCCAAACAAAACATTTTCATTGGCCAAAAGGACTTTTTCTACTAACTCTGCTTATGCAAGTCCAACATACTAATCTGAGCCAGATTTATTCAACCAGTATCTGCATGGTCCTAGCATAACATTAGCTGTACAAGCGACTGTTCTAAGTAAAATCAACTCTAGAGCATTTGATTTCAAGTTCAAATTCTTGTGCATAGTTAATTTTTAGAGTCACTTGTACTTCCTTGGGTTCCAATGACTGCCTGGATACTATCTATTCTTCCTATCTCTGTGCCATTTCAGGGGAATCTGGTACAAAGACCAAAATGCAAAGGGAATTACTTGAATGTTCTATGCTTGAGACATTGTGTAGAATACTAGAGAAAAAATATTACTAGGCCCCAAATCCTATTTTCAAGAGTACATCCATAAGTTATTAAGTTATGTCTAGAAGGAAGTGTCTGATAAAAATCTTGAGCAGTCACTTTAAATCTGTTAGGTGTATTGGAAGGGAAGAAGTATTCAAGGTAAAGAAAATAGCATGCATAAATATACATTCAATAACCATTTCCCTTACTTGATATGTCTTGACCTCTCTAATTGAACTAGACTTCATTCTTGAAATTATGTCTGCCTTTTGGTAAAGCAGACAGTGAGGCAATGGTTTAGGATACATCCCAGTGAGCAAGGCTGAGCCATAATGAAAGGTAACTCCACATAGCAAGATCCCCTAAAGGACAGTAAAGAGATCAGGCCAAAGTATTGATGGGCAGGAATGTATTAAATCTCTTCATTTAGCCAATTGTGTACAAAATATGGTTAAAATATATATTTCGAGCCAAGATTTCAACTAGGAGATGAGAAGAATTCATGCTATTTGATTACCTTCTTTTGGGTAGAATAACTATATGTAACTTACTTGTTACATTGGGGATAATAATCTCTAAATTTTGAATAATCCAATCAAAATTTTAAAGGAACATTTTTTTTTCTAGAACCTAGTTTCTGAAAAGAAAGTGCTATATTATTTATAAAGATTACTCATGTATAAAAGGAAGTGGATTTATGATTTCTGGTTCCTAAACCAGTAGTAGTTTTATCATATAAGCTTGCCTGCAATTCCCAAAGCTGAGATTTCTGTTCTTCAGGTTGAAGTTTAGTATAAAAGTTGATTGTCAGTGTACCTGTTTTACAAGGTTCTTCCCTTCTCCAAAGGGTCGGTAGAACAGAGATGCAGGGAGTGATGTAGAGAGTTGGAAAAAGATGTGAGGCCCTGACTTCACGTTGTTCATTGGCTGAGTTCTGGGTGGATTCACAAAGCCCATAGCAGTGCTCTCAAGTCATTTCCTTCCTCTTGGAGCGTATAACAGGTATGGAGACCACTTGGAAGAGCGCTTCCTCCCTCTCTGAGCTCACAAAGTGGAGTTGAGCTGAGCCAGGCCAAGCCAAGGCCACCAGGACCAAGCTAGCAGAACTGGACCGAGCTGTTAGAGAACCTAGCAAGCCAGGCAGGGCTAGCTAGCTAGCAAAGCAGATGCTCCCTTTCTCTTAAAGAGGCTACAGACAACAGTGGCTCATTGCCAAAACCAAACTGGTGCACATACGTTTTAGATTCGATGGTGTAAAGCAGCAGTCATAACTACATAACAAGTGTGCAAGTATAGTACAACTAATAATAAAGTTGTTTGCCCTCTGGCCTTCAAACATAAGAAGTGAGGAAGCCAGACTAAACCATTCTGACTCCACTTCTCTATAATGGCTATATAAAGCTCCAAGTTTTTTAAATTATTTCTTTCTAACCTAAAATTCACACAATTGGATATATCATACTTGATTCATAGTTAGTTGTTACTTGAGTAAGATCATTTCTCTAGCTCACACAATAAAGTTCAACCTATGAACTGGTACATAGAAATCCATAACAAAGTCAGCCGATGTTTATTCTTTTTCAAGAATCTTCCCGTTTTGTCAGCCAAGCTTCGCCCTTTCTCCCATCTGTTTTTCTATAATAGAGGTTGCAAAGTCTTATGTAGCCCATCTCTGGCTATATTTGAAGGATCCTTGGAATGGCTGCTGATTAAAATTGAGCCAACTGAGGTCTTGTTACCAAAGTTTATACTATCAAGAAATGAGAAAAGGAACTTGGTGTGATTCAGAAGCCATGAGGTTTGATGTTCAAGAATTTTTGGTGCAGCATTTTCCACCATGAGGAAAAAAACTGACCTTCAACTGATACAATAAAGGAGATATGCACAGAAAAGCAAGCTTGTGAGTAGAATGAAAGTCATGGCCAGCCCTGCACCTAGTTCCGTGGGTCCCTAAAGCCTAATTACATTGCTACACTCCCTGTGGCAGGAGCCAACCATTTCCCAGTTTTCAATTTTGTTTTTTATTTGAAACACAGGAATTATGACTATTTACCTCTCAAAGGTATTTAAAGATATTTAAATCTTTTATTTAAAGATAATTCTCTTGGGCCAGCCCATGGCTTGGTAGTTTAGGTGGCTGGGTTCTACATGACCAGCTGCATAGTTTGAGTCTCAGACTGGTGGCTTGAGAAACACACCTTTTAAGATGCTTGGGCATGCTTAAAATCTCAACAGGAAGGAGGGACAGAGGAGAAGGAATTGCAGTGCGACTGTGTTCCACAGGGAGTGCTTTCTCACTTTTCTTCTCTAGCTTTCTCTCTTTCTTTCTCCTCTCCCTCTCTCTCTTTCTTTCTCCTCTCCCTCTCTCTCTTTCTTTCTCCTCTCCCTCTCTCTGCCTTTCCAGAAAGTGCACATTCCCTCTGGTAAAATTTAAAGAGAATTCTCTTCACTGTCACAGAAATCTGAATCTGAATGTTAGAACTTAACTCTTAAAAACCTCATTTCCTTCATTCACACACATGCACATTGTTTGAGTGTTGAGTCACTACAATTAAAAATTGGAACAAAGCCACTCCAATAAAGCACTGTATAGGAGCAATTATAGGGTAAACTTACATGCAGGCTCTGTTACCCTCTAGACTCCATCTTCTGCTGCTGCCAGAAAGATCGCCCACCCCCAAACTGCACTGGGCTTTTTAAAGGTATCCAGAGGGCCTACACCTGGGATAGGAGTTTATTTGCTTCACTCTCCCTCAATCAATCTATTTTAATAATAGCCATGTGGCCCTGGGAGGAAACCAGTCTGTTATGCTCTCAGACAGGAGAAATGGAGGGCAAACAAGATATCATCACCCTTAAGAACTACAGCTAGTGGAAACCAGCAGTTAGCGTAATGGCTATGTCGCTGGACTCCCACGTAGTCGACCGTGGCTCGCGTCGCGGACCTGGAGGCTTAAAACTCACGCCGGGCGCATGTGCGTGCGTGCCCAAGATCCCAAGAGGAGAATGAAGGAGAAGGGATTGCGGCGTGGCCATCCACCCTGGGGGGTGATTTCTTGCTTTCTGTCTCTATGTCTCTCTCTGTCTGTCTGGCGAGCGCACGCACCCTGTAATGAAAACCTCTCAAAAAAAAAACAAAAAAAAAAAGAGCTACAGCTAGTCAGCCACACTCCTGTATGAAGGGACTTAGAAAAATTTGTGAAAAAAAATTGACTTCAAGTACGAGATTATTTTGGTGCAAATAAATGAAATTCATGCATAGTTTTTTATAATATGCATTTTATATATATATTTTTTTTTAGAGAGAGAGATTTTTGCTACAGGGCATGTGTGCTAGCTGGAGAGACAGACAGAGACAGACAGAAAGTAAGAAATAACCCCCAAGAGGGAATGGCCATGTAATCCCTTCTCCTCCAGTCTCCTCTTAGGATTTTGGGCAAGCCACTAGTTCTGGGACTCCCACTGCAGCCGACTATGTGGGAGTCCAGCAAGGTAACCATTTTGCCATCTGCTGATAGCTTAGCATAACAATCTTCAAACAGTCCAGCAATATGAAAAAGAATATCAGACATCTGCTGGTGGCAAAATGAACTTTTAAGACCCCCTTGTGTATATAAAGGAATGTGTTTTAAGGAATTGTCTCTTGTGGTTGTAGAGGCTGGCAGGTCTAGATCTGTAGGGCAGCAGACTGGAAACTTCTGCCGCAGCTGATGCTGCAGTCTTGAAGCAGAATTTCTTCTTCAGAAAACTTCAGGTGCTACTTTTAAGGCCTTCAATTGATTGAATGAGACCCACTCACATTAAAGTCAACTGATCACAGATATTAACCACATATGTAAAATATTTTCATAGTAATATATCTTCACCAAGATAAGAGTTTGATTAGACAACCTAATACTCAAGCCTCACCAAGTTGATACACAAGACTAATAGTCACATTGTCCTTATTCTAAAAAATAAAATCTCACTACTTAGATGACAGCTTCTAACCATCTTGGAAGCCATTCTGTTCTGTAATTTGAGGAAACAAAACATATCCTTAAAGTGAATACTCCAGAGCTTTAAATCTAGCCCCAGGATTTTGAAGCTAGAAATAAAGTACCCATAAGATTCTTGCAATGTATAAAGTCAGCAGAAAATCATAAAGTGAATTATAGTCCTGCAGGCACAATAGGACCATGAATTACTATTCTGGATATTAATATCAAGTATTTACCCAGTAATAGGTAAAAGCTTTTGTGTAAAGTCATGCATGTAGTATCTTGCTGTTGAGCATGATGCATAAAAGCAGGAACATTTCAGCTGAAATAACAATGTGCTAGGTCAGCACCTGCCAAAAAAAGTTTGAGAGAATAAACATTTATTTACTTAATCTAGCTCCACTAGGCCACACTGGAAAATAAACACATTTTAAAACAACATCTGGTTAGTACCAGAAAATCACAAGAGACAAGTCGTTCATACTTTTTTCTTTATCATGTAGCAGTTCATCATGCATTTAGTATTTTCTTGCTTTATAACTGCTGCTTGCTTGCTACTGGTCAAATACTTACATTTCTATATACAGTTTTATTTGAACCACGGAGTGGTGATTCAATAGATTGATGTTGGATAGATAATTTAGCATAACAATCTTCAAACAATCCAGCAAAACAAGAAAAAATATCAGACTAGAACTGAGGAGATGGGTATATTTGTTTAGGCCTTGGGCAAAATAATCATCTTAAAATAGGTGAAGATTTGGAGGAAAAGAAAGTGGATTTAACTCATGTTTTAATTCTTACTGACTGAGCAATCTATAGACAATGTAAAACTAAATTTCTTCATCTGAAAAATTGGGATAGCTATAGAAAGCTTATACAGCAACCATAAATATGAAATACAAAAGGCATTTAGTACAATGCATAGACAAGTGTTCAGTAAACGCACACTAATTTTATTATCCTCTCTGGGCTTAGTTTTCCTCATCTCTATAATTTTAGAGACTAGGGCTAAATGACTCCCTAGGTACAATCTTCTTCCAAATTTGTGCATTCTAATTACTTGTGATAAATTCATTTGCATTTTGGGTAGTCAATTCCACAAAGTGTTTTGTTTTCCCTGTCTTCTCTTCAGAGAAGACTTGAGGTCAGGACTGTGCTATAACATTTACCTTGTTTCTGGCATTTTCTCATTAGAATATGGTGCTCTGGGAGACATTTTGTTTTATTTATGATAGCAGACAGTTATTTTAACTGAATTAGTCTTTGGTCACATGAAAATATAGCTTTCTAGTTCACTGCTTTAGAGGATGAATATGTCTAGACCCAGTAATTCCTGATTTTCACCAATGACTTATACTCTCAAAATTTTAGTAGCTTTCAGTTAATCACCAGTGTTTCCTTATAGATAGCAGGACAGAGGCCAAACTGAGCCCTTTAGTCATACAAATCAAGGATAAAGGAGTTCAGTCCTTTGAAGATGACAAGCATGCCCTGCAGTTACACGGGTGATTCTCTGGTCATGATTACAAGACTCTGGAAACACCGAACTAATAAGAAAGTCATCGTAACCCTATTCTAAATAAGTTTCTAAATGTAATTCTGCAATTATTTCCAATCTGGCAAAGGAATAAAGAAGTGGCAGAATGTTAGCCCTTAAAGAGCCTTTGGATCGCCAAGTCCAACCTACTCTGGCTCCATTTGCTGAAATTGTGATGTCTGCTACAAGCACCTTGTCCCTTGAAATGTGGAAATAATGGACTCAAACCTCATTTGCTAACTGTAGAGGACCAGTATCTTCCCAGAGCCCAGGACTTGTGTTCTCCTGGTCATACCTGACTTCCTATTTGCTCGTATGTTGTCTTGAAACTGTATCATATCAAAACAGTCATGAAACTTAGTCATTGTCCCCAACTTACACAATTACCAAAAAACCTCCCCAAGTAAAATATGTATGTAGAAGTAGAAACATTTAAGGGACCCAAAATGGAAAGAAATCTGTTTATTATAATGTATATGATAGTATCTATGACTGGACTGATATGCAGTATATTCATGATGGGAAAATGTATTGACTATGCTGTAATGAAATACAGTGATTGACTGTAAAAACTCAATAAATAAATCATAAAAATAGAAATCGGGATGATGACATTTTAAGACAGTGACATGTGATCTGAGGTGTGCTTGTTAGAAAAGGAGTACACCAGGCAGCTCAGCTCCTCCCTAACCTTGACATGGATGGGTATAGGGGAAGGAGTTTGTATTTACTACATGTCTGCTTTTTTCCTCGTGGTCTTCCTGAGTTATTTCACAGCTTGTGCTAACAGCTTCTCCCCTCGCTGGGATGTGGGGAAGTTACTCTCCCAATTTTGAAATATCTTTTCAAATGAGTTATTTCTCAGACTAGGGTAATATATGCTATATATATCTAAAAAAAAACAATGAATCTATCCATTTGAGGAACATATAAATAAAGTTTTGTTTGGTTTTGTGTTTTCTATCAACCTCTCAAAATCTAAAAGATACTAATTTTCTTTGCAATGTCTAAAATATAGGTAATGTTCCAAATATTATTTGCCTATTGTTGTGGGTTGAATCGTATCTCTAAATGTTTTTTGTTTTGTTTTGTTTTATTTTGTTGTTTTTTTTTTTTTTTTTCCAGAGAGGTTTCTGCTATAGGGCGTGTGCGCTCGCCAGAAAGTCAGAGAGAGACAGAGAGACAGAAAACAAAAAAGCACCCCCTAGGGGGATGGCCACACCACAATCCCTTCTCTTCCATTCTCCTCTCAAGATCTTAGGCACATATGCACACGTGCCCGGGGTGAGTTTAAGCCACTGGGTCTAAGACTCGAACCACAGTCGACTACATGGGAATCCAGTGACATAGCCATATACTAACTGCTGGTCTCTCTAAATGGTTTTTTTTTTTTTTTTTTTTTTTTTAATTGAAACCCAAAGCCTTTGTATCTGTAAATTTGAAATTACTGGAAACATGGTTTTCGCAGATGCTTTAAACTGAATTGTGTCCCCCAAAATTCATACATTAAATTCCTAACACTCAATGTTCCTATACTCAGAGTAAGGAAGTAATTTTGATTAAATGGCGTCATAAAGTTGGAGTGCTAATCCAATAGAAATATTGTCCTTCTAAGAAGAGACACCAGAGAGCCCTGACTTTCTCTCTCTCTCTCTCTCTCTCTCTCTCTCTCTCTCTCTCTTGCTCTCGTTCTCTCCCTCTTCCTTCCTCTTGCTCTGCCACTGGCGGAATTGACACAGCAAGAAGGCAACCTTTACAAGCTGAGAAGAGTTCCCTCATCAGGAACTGAATCTTCTGGTACTTTGATCTTGGATCTTCAACCTCCAGAACTATGAGAAAGTAAATTTTGTTTTCTCTCAGCTGCCCAGACTATGGTCTTTTGTTACAGCAGCCTTAGCTGACAAAGACAGCATATGTAATGAAGTTAATATAAGGCCATACTGGATTTGGAGGGGCCCTAATGCAATGACTAGTGAGTATCATATCAAGAGGAAAAGTTAGACACAGATGCACACAGAGGGCATACATCCACATGAAGACAGAGGTAGAGATTGGAGCCGTGCTGTCATGAGAAAAGGAATGCCAAGAGTTGCTGGCACCCACAGGAAGCTGAAAGTGAGAAGGAAGACTCTTTCCTAGAGGCTTTGGTAGGAGCATGGGTCCTGCCAGCCCCTGGATTTCGGAATTCTAGCATCCCAAACTTGAGAAAATAAATTTCTGTAATTTTGATCCATCGAACTCTATTGCACTTTCTTGTGGCAGTCCTAGAAAATTGATACAGCCACAGAAATGCTTTACTCTGTGAAGAATTTAGAAAATTAACATTTTACAGGAAAGTATTGGGAACCACTCACTGCCTTTAAGATTGATATTCTATAGCTTTTCCACACTTTATCCACCCTTCAAGCCTAGATCAGACTTCCTTTATGTCCTCTTCAGCCCACACGTACCTCTGTTTCCTCCAAGCTCGTTATCCACACCACTGGACTTTCATTCACTGCCTTGTAATATTCTTGAATTATTTTATTTGCATAAGTCTGATCTTTCTACTGTAAGGCATGCTTATTTTGTATAATGTGGCATTTGAACGATTCCACAGTAATCCTTATATAGAGAGCATGACACTTTGCTCTCATACTTCTAATTCCTTCTGTCTCAAATAGCCTCTGCCTCTCTTCTCTCACTTCCAATTTTCCACTCATCCCTTTCCATTGTCTAAATCGCACTCATTTTTCACAGAGCAGCTGAATCATCCATTACTTCCTGAAAGCATTCTCCAGTAGAAATGTGCTCTTCTCTCTTTGAAGGCACATAGCACTTACTGTTTTTCTTGTCATATCACTTTTTACGTTGTACCTGGAATGTATGAATGGCAGATCTCTGAAATATGTCTGTTGAACAAGAAGTAATATTTGTTCATTTCTGGGATTTTTAATTTGCTGAATGGGGAATGCAGGGCATGGATGAAAATGAATTGCCCTAGATTAGAAAGGGAATCTTTAGACACTAAGTAATAGAGAAGAATGTTGAAAGTGAAAACATGATACTTAGATGGTGCTTACACTGCAAGAGGGCAAGCCCCTGGCCTAGCAGTTAAGAGAGTCAAATCCTGTGCAGTTGACCATAGCTGGAATCTGGAATGGAAGCTTAAAAAATATGCCAGGAGGGCTAACTCATGACTTGATGTTTGAGGTGGCTAGATTCCACATGGCCAACTAGACATTTGAGTCCCAGACCCAGTGGCTTGAAAAGCATGCCAGCACATGTGTGTACATACCCACAATTCTGAAAGGAGGAAGAAATGGAGGAAAACAGATTGTGGCATGACCATGCCTCTTAAGGGATGTTCTCTCTCTCTCTCTCTCTCTCTCTCTCTCTCTCTCTTTCTCTCTTTCTTGCAAGCACACACACCTTGTGGTAAACTAAAAGAAAAACGGGCAAACATATTAGTTATATGTGTATCCATGCCCCCAAAATCCCACAAAGATGGAGAAATGGAGAAGAAATTGTGGCATGACCACACTCTATTAGATGGTACTTTCTTCCCCTTTCTCTCTTTGTCTTTCTGTCTCTGTGTCTCTCTCTGGCAATAACATACACCCTCTGGCAATTAAAGAAGAGTAAGGAAGCAATAATAATAATAATAATAATAATAATAATGAGAAATTTTGGATGATAACTTTTGGATTATTTTAATTTTATTCAAATTAATAAAAAGGAAAACAACTTAGCAAAAAATTAAGGTCTTTTATCCATGATTGGATTATTTGGTCAATAAGAATATTAAAAACAATAAAGTGAGGAGACATCACATCCTATCTGGACCTGCTTTCCTGCATAAAAATGAAAAATACAGCTTGCTAACAAGATGTTGAGAAAATAAAGAAGAAAATTTTAAGCTCATGAAATCATAAATGAATAAAAATTGAACTCAAAGAAAATTTAGAGTTCATTCAATCAATCCCACCTCCAGGTTTCAGAGCTGGCCTTTCTAAACTTAAGGCTACCTACAATGTGACTTATGCATTGCTTTGAAACAATTATTACTTTAGCTTCATGTGACAAGCTTATGCCAGATGTCATACAACAAGTAATAACAGCAGACTAGATGTTGGGGAAATAAGCTAGTTAGCCAGTAGAGAGGGTTTTCTGCAGTGGAATCGTAAAAGTTCTCTAGGCTCTGCTATGTCCTCTGCAAAAATCTCTCTTAAACATATTTCACCAACAGCTACAGAATACATATTTTCTCACTTATACATGGGAAATTCTTCACAAATGATCATATAATAGGCATAAAACAAGTCTCTACAAATTAAAAAATAGAAATAATAGCAAGTATTTTTTCTAATCACAAGTGAATAAAACTAGAAATCAACAACAAAAACAATGATAGAAAATATACAAATTCATTAAATTAAACAACATGCTCCTGAATGACTACAAAGTTGATGAAGAAACTAAGAAAGAAATTTAAAGGTTTTTCAAAACAAATCAAAATGAAAACACAACATACTAAGATATATAGGACACAGTAAAAGCAGTAGTGAAAGGTAATTTCAAAACAATAAGTGTCCATGTCTAAACATAGGAAGATGGCAAATAAACAACATAACAACAAATCTTTTTAAAAATGGAAAAGCAAGAATAAACTAAACTCAAAAGTAGTAGAAGGAAAGGAATAATAAATATCAGATAAAAAAATAAATGAACAGTGACCAATGAAACTTAATGAAATGAAAAGTTGGTTTTTAGAAAAGATAAACAAAATTGAGAAACCATTAGCTAGACTAAGAAAAAAAGAGAAAAGAATTAAATAAATAAAATCAGAAATGAAAAGGGAGATATTACAACTGATATTACAGAAAAATAAAAGACTATTAAAAACTATTACAAACAACTATATGTCAACAAGGTGGAAAAGCTAGAGGTGATGAGTAAATTCCTGAATACATGCTATCTACCTACATTGAACCAGAAAGAAATAGAAAGGTATACATATCTCAATATAATAAAGGCTGTATATGACAGACCCACAACTAACATCATACTGAAGGGGAAAAAGTTTTAGCCCCTAAAAACTGGAAAAAGACAAGATGTCTTAGCTGGTCCCTCAGCACAGTGCCCTGGGAGCTGTATCCTACATGGCTGGTCACAGTTCAGCCCCAGTGGCTTGAAAAACACAAAAGGCACATGTGTGTGTGCATGTCCAAAGTTCTGATGGAAGGGAAACATGGAGGAAAACAGATTACAACATGTCCAGGCCCCATTTGGGGTTCTCTCTTTCTCTCACTCTCTCGCTCTCTCGCTCTCTTACTCTCTCTCTCTCTCTGGTGAGTGCACATGACCTTTTGGGTGGGTACAGGGGAACAAGAATCTCCACTCTCTCTACTCCTATTCAAAAAGTACTAGAAGTCCTGGGACCAGCAGGTAGCGTAATGGCTATGTCACTGGAATCCCACGTAGTCGACCGCGGTTCGTGTCCTGGACTCGGTGGCTTAAAACACGCCAGGCGTGTGTGCGTGCATGCCCAAGATCCCGAGAGGAGAATGGAGGAGAAGGGATTGCGGCGTGGCCATCCCCCCTGGGGGGTGATTTCTCGCTTTCTGTCTCTGTCTATGTCTGTCTGGCGAGCGCACGCGCCCTATAGTGAAAACCTCTCCAAAAAAAATAAAAAAGTACTAGAAGTCCTAACCACATAATTAGGCAAGAGAAAGAAAAAAAAAAGACATCTAAATTCAAAAGAAGTAGTTAAATTGTACCTGTTTGCAGATGACAGGATCAAATACATAGATAAATCTAAAGAATTCACCAAAAAAACTCTTAAAATAATAAATAAATTCAATACAGTTGCAATATCAACATACAAAAAAATCAGTAACATTTTAATACACTAATTACAAACCGGTTGAGAAATCAGAAAAGCAATCCCAAGACCAGCAGATGGCTTAATGGTTACATCGCTGGACTCCCACATACTCAACCCTGGTTCAAGTCCTGGACCAAGGGGCTTAAAACTCATGTCAGGCACATGTGTGTGCATGCCCAAAGTTCAAAGATGATAATGGTGGAGAAGAGACTGCAGCATGACCATTCCCATAGGGGGTGATTTCTCACTTTCTATTTCTCTCTGTCTTTCCAGTGAACACATATGCCCTGGAAAAAATTTCTCTTTAAAAAAAAAAGAAAAGGAAACAAAGCCATCTCGTTTACAATACCCAAACAAACAGACACAAACTTCCTAGAAATAAATTTAATCTAGGAGATGAAATATCTCTACAACGGAAATTAGAAAACCTTAATGAAAGAAATTGAAGACACCAAATAATGGAAATGTAGCCTATGTTCATAGAGTGAAAGATTCAATATTGTTAAAATGTCAATACCACCTGGGGCCAGCAGTTGGCATGGTAAATAAGGCACTGGACAGTTCAAGTCCCATACCCAGTGGCTTGATAATCACATGACACTGGGTGTGTGTAAATGTGTGCCAAAAATCCCGAGAGAATGGAGACAATGGGATTCTGGCTGGCTACCCCCTTGGGGGCTGACTTCTCGCTTTCACTCTCATTGTCTCTCTCTGGTGAATGTACACACCTTATGGCAAAAATCTTTTTAAAAAACATTGATACTACCCAAAATGATCTACAAATTCAGTGCAATCCTTATCAAAATACCAATGAAATTACTCACAGAAATATATAATAAATAAATCAAAACAGTTTGTTTGAAATCTCACAGACTTTGAATAGCCAAAGCAATTTTGTGAGAAAAAGGATAAAGTTGAAAGCATCACATTCCTTGATTTTGAAATATAGTACAAACCATAATAACAAAACTGAATGGTACTGGCACAAAACTAGACACACAGACTAAAGGAACAGAATGGGAAACCCAGAAATAAATTCATAAATATATAACCAACTAATTTTTGGCAGAAGCCTCAAGACAATTTAGTAGGTTAAAAAGAATCTTTTTAATGAATGGTGTTGGGAAAATTGTATACCCATAAGCAAAAATTATATAATAATAAAACTAGACTCCTATGTTTCAAACCTATTAAATAATTAACTCCAAATGGATTAAAGACTTAAATGTAAAACCATAAAAGTACTAGAAAACAATAACACAAGGAAAACACTTCAGGACATTGGTTTAGGCAAATATTTTACAAATAAGACCTCAAAAGCATGGGCATCAACACCAAAATATAGATAAGTAGAATTATACCAAACTAAAAATCTTCTTGCACAGCAAAGAAAATAATCAATCAATCAATCAATCATCTATAATCAACCTATAGAATTGGAGAAAATACTTACAAACTAGACATCTGACTAGGGATTAATAACTAGATTATATAAGGAACTCGGCTCACAAGCAAAAAAACTGACAATCCAAAAAGTGAGCAATCAATCACTACAGACAATTCTCAAAGGAAGATATATGGATGGCCAAAAAGCATATGTTCAACATCACTAATTAAAAGAGAAATTTAAGGGACCAGTAGAATGTCTATTATTAAAATACACACGTATACATACACACACACACACACACACACGTTGGTGATGCCTTGGAGAAAGGAGAACCCTAGCACACCCTTGGTGGGAATGTAAATTACTACATTCACTGTGGAAAACAGTACAGCATCTCCTTGAAAAACAAATCTTAAATAAAACTCCTCTACAATCCACTAATTCTACTACAGGGTATATATCCAAAGGATAGAAAATAACATGTTGAAGGGATATCTGCACTTCCTCACATATTGCAGCACTATTCACAATAGCTAAGGTATAGAATCAATTAACCTACATGCCCAACAATTGATGAATGGATAAATAAAAATCGTATATGTTCACAGTGGACTATTATTTAACCAATAAAAAGAACAAATTCCTATCAGTTCAAGGAAAATGGATAAAACTGAATGAGATACTGCAATGTATGTGATAAAAGGCAGACTCTGAAGTACAAATACTGTATGTTCCCACTTCACAAATGCCATTGTGTCCCCATTCATTAACAGAAGCTAAAAGTCTTGATTGAATAAAAGTAAAGAATATAATTTTGGATACCAGGAAGAGGTTGGGGTGATGAGAAGGGATGAGAATTTAATTTAAAAATACAAAAGTATATGTGAATATGTAGAGTATGATACATACTCTATAGATGAAATGAGTACATATAAATATGGGTATAGAATATGATAGCACAGTAAAGAACATTAGTGACAACTTAACATACACATACACACACACACACACACACATACACACATTAGGTCATCAGGAAAGTCATGGCATGTTTTTCTATGCAAAAATGCATCGTGACTTTCCTGACGACCCTAGACAGATATATAGAGAGATAGATATAAAGATAGATAGATATAAATAGATAGAGAGATAGATAGGTAGGTAGGTAGATATCTCCAGATAACCAATAGAGTAAATTTTGAATATGCACAACACATACGAATGATAAATGTCAGAGAAGGCGATATATTGGTTCCTCGATTCAATTACTATGCATTGTATACATGCTTTAAAAAAACATACAGTAATCCATAAAGATGTACAACTATTATATGTATTAGAAATTACAATAAAGAGGCCAGCAGGCGGCGTGGTGGTTGAGGGTGTTGGACTCCCACATGGCCAAATGCGGTTCGAGTCCTAGACCTGGCAGCTTGCTTTCTCACTTTCTCTCTCTCTCTCCCTCCCTCTCTCTCTCTCTCTCTCTCTCTCTTCCCCTCTCCCTCTCCTTCTCCTTCTCCCTCTCTGTGTGTGTGTCCCTCTCTGATCAAATTAAATAAATAAAGTTAAATAAAATAATTCTTAAAAAAAAAGAAATTACAATAAAAATTATTGTAAAAAAAGGTGTGTGTGTGTGTGTGTGTGTGTGTGTGTGTGTTTTCTCCCCCACTGGCAACTAGCATAGTGTGGCATTTGCTCAATATTTAACTGATCCATGCCTCAGTTCTCTGTTTTGTAGAACTGAAGAAAAAAAGAACACCTACCTCATTGGATATTTGTAAAATCAAACAAGATCTTACATGTAAAAGGCTTAAAATATGCCCAAGGTATTATACTATATTGTTTATAATAATTGTTGATTTTTATGAGCAGGAGAGAATAATGTGTATAAGGCGTTTACCAAAGACAGCCTTCTTTATGGCAAGAATATGAGTGTCCAATTCTTCCAATGTCATGTCTATTTATTTTAAATATTTCAGAATGTAGCGCTCTGCATATTCTTGTAAATATCCCTTTGGTTTTGGAAAATTTCAGGATATTTCTTCTACTTTCTCTTGTTCCAGAGAATAACCAAGTGGTCTCAGATGCCCATTCTTTATTCTCTGCCTTATCCTGACCTAAGTCTACTTAGGCTTCAGTCTGAGCATGCATGAAATGCAAGGTATAACCCACTAACAGCTCATCTATAGTATCTGCTGACTAGGAAGACACATCCACTGTCAGACTATAGTGATCATGCCCTCTGCTTACTCTCCTTGGCTTGGCCAATGTCCTCTTACAAGTTTTTGCTATCTCTGCTTAGTCTTCCCTATTTAAAAAAATCATTTTTCTATTTGATTTTCAGGTACTTGCAGATTTCTGAGTTCAGGGAACTTTCCCTATTGCCACAGTATTTTTAAATAAAAGTCAGGATTTGTTTTTATTTATCCTTTTATTTGACAATAAAAACAAGTTTACCTTATTTCCTTCCTAAAAAAACCCTTCATTATGTTACATTCTCCAGTAAAACAACTAATTGGCAAAACTAATTTCAATATTCCCCTTAATAAGTCCATCTTTATATACCCTTCTCCATCATCCTAATCTCCTAGTTTCCTCTTAAATCATAAAATTACTCTGGAGTTTACTTTAATAACATTGTACGGGGCAAATCAACACACTTAAAGTGTAGTTTTGTTTCCTTTATATAAACTTTCCTGAGATTATCTCTCTCTCTCTCTCTTTATCTCTCTGCCTCAGAAAAACATGGTGATAATAGCTCCTGAGCTTTTTCTCTATAACAATTTTACACTTCCCTCTGAATTTTCTAGGTAGTTGGCATTATTCCCAGAACTCACTGATTCAGGTATTCATTCATCAAGCATTTACCCTGTTTCCAACATTTTGATAGGAACTATAGATACTATGATAAGCAAAACAGAACTTTGTATGGAGGCACAGAATTAGAGAGTTCTGTGCTTTTCTGTATTATTGACTTACTACCATCTGCATTATTCACTTCAATGAGCACTCTTTAGGCCCTGTAGGAAACTCAGAGTCAGATATAGTACTCTTACACCTCTGTATATGCATATGTGTATGTTTATGTATGTGTATACACATATACGTGCACACACAAAAACATGTATAAAAATATACAGATATATTGGGAACCAGCAGTTAGCGTAATGGCTATGTCGCTGGACTCCCACGTAGTCGACCGTGGTTCGCGTCCCGGACCCGGTGGCTTAAAACTCACGCCGTGTGCGTGCGTGCCCAAGATCCCAAGAGGAGAATGGAGGAGAAGGGATTGCGGCTTGACCATCCCCCCTGGGGGGTGATTTCTCGCTTTCTTTCTCTATGTCTCTGTCTGTCTGGCAAGCGCACGCGCCCTATAGTGAAAACCTCTCCCCCCCCAAAAAAAATATATATATACAGATATCCAGCTCTCTGCTCTGAGTCAGTCATGTACTAGGAGAAATTAAATCATAAATGCCCTACAGGTGTTATAAATCAGTCTTAAAATGAACTTTAAAGTAGGGAATCAGGAAGGACTTTATGAAAGAAGTAATATTTGAAGAGTGTGCAAAAATCTTAAGATATAAAATTGAGTTTATTATAAGAAAAGAGATAGAAAGTCTAAATATCTTTGCAGACCATAGAACAAATCATTTAATTTTGCTGACCCAAAGGTTATAGATAGCACACTATTGAAGGTTATTCTGGAAAAGTAGTCTGGGGTTAAATTTTTCAAAGATCCTTAACAGTAAACTAAAAGTACTGACTTGAGTACTTGAATTCTATGGATGATGAACACCTATTGAAAAATTATCAACAGATCTTGTGATAATAGTAGCATTTTAGTGACATTAATCAGGTGGTGACAGGTTGGTGGTAAGAGTAGAACTATTAGATTGTTGGGCAAGTTGTGACATAGGTTTCTGTTTTTCTATGCAAAAATGCATCATGACTTTTCTGACAACCCAATAGAACTTGAGAAACCAGACAACAGTTCACTAAGGTAGCTGAGGCTAGAAAGTAGGAAATTAAAATAGACTGGTGACAGAGGAAATGGAAAGAAAAGGCAAATATCAGAAACCTTAGAAGAAAACTTAAAAAAAAAAAAAAACCAAAACATTAGGACCTATTCCTCTTTTCCTTAGCAAACACATTAAATCAGAACCTCCTATCTGGAATATTAATTTTTGACTTACATCTCATCCCACTGAATTTTTGTGTTTATTCTTAATCCTAACTTTTGTTACCATTCTTTGCAAAATTGTCAATGCCTGTCTTACTGCTCAATTTAATGATACATTCTACAATTTCCTTCTGGCTTCTTCTGATGTTTCAAGACTCTCTGCTCTCTCTAATCTTGTTCATGATTTCATATCTTCATAAGTCATACATTTCTCTGAGTTTTAACTCAGTCACTGTTGTAAATACTTCCTTTTGCTTATGCCTTATATGGCAGGATGATGTTGCCCTACTGTTGTATATGAAGAGACTTCAAAAGACTTGTAGAAAAATGAAATCATTGTAGAAGTTTATTTTGATGTAAAAGAAAATTAGAAATCATGCACGGTTTTTTTCCTAATATACATTTTCCATGAAGTTTAGCAGACCCCTTATATGTTTGTTATTGTCTGTTTCATCCAGTTTATTATTAAATAATTAGTAATAGGCTGACAATTCTACAATCTATATTTTTGTCTCTATTCTGGACACTTGATAAGTTCTATATTCACAAATAAAACTGGCTTATAAACACATTTATTGGCTTTCCACTAATATTCTACACTTGATAATGCCAAGACTCAAAACTTCATACTTCTCGAAACCAAATTTTTCTCATTTTAATCTAATTTCAACTAATAAAATTACTATACACCTTGCCAGACAAATCAGAACCTCAAATCATCTTTCATTTGTCACTTTATCATAAGCGAAGTAAAATATGAGTGTATGTTAATCTTGCTTCTAACATTTCTTCATATAATCATTCTCATCATGTCTTACCTTGACCATGGTATAATCTATTAATTAATACCTCAAAATCTTGTCTTAAATTTGTTCTCCACATTGAAGCCGAAGTAATCAATGTAAAATATAAATTGGCCCACTTCATCTTTCTGCTTAAATTCTTCAAAGACTCCTTATTTCCTTTACAATAAAATCCAAGTTTCTTAGCAAGATATCAATGTCCTCAATGAAGTAACTACTTTATACTGTGAATAAAATAAGACTATCTGGGCATTTTCAAAATATGTCATGGCCAAGAGGGCCTAAGAAACTGGATTACAGACATGCCATGCCTGTTTCTGAACTTTTAACCCTGCTAAATACACATTCTTTCCAAGTAGATGTTATACTCACTCCAGTTGTTGCTACCCTACCTGGACGCTGGACTCCCACATGGCCAACTGTGGTCTGAGTTCTGGACCTGGCGGCTTGCTTTCTCACTTCCTCTCTCCCTCTCTCTCTCCCTTTCTCTCTTTCTCTCTCACCCTCTCTGGTTAAATTAAAATAAATAAATAAATAAAGTTAAATAAAATAATTCTTTAAAAAAAAATTCAGACCCTAAAGCTAACAAAAGAAATTGTCACACTTCCCTTTTCTTCCCAGAAGCCAGAATGACATTTGACTGGATTCCCTGAGTTTATCTAGTGTTCTTCCTGCAAAACATCTTGCACCAATAAAAATTCTTGCCAAAGACTGACTTTTGTAACTCTCTATTCTCCTCCTACCTCTCTCCTTTTGTCCTATAAATACAGCCCTGAACTCCGCCATTTCAGAGCACTGACTGCAGATTACAGGAGCCTTTGTTTTCCAGGTATACAGCTTAAAGCCTGGCCTTGAGTAAACTCTTTCCTTGCTTGACAAGCTCGGATCAGATCTCTTTATTTCAGGCTAACAATAATCATGCCTAAGACTCATGACTCATAACTTGAATAAAGTAATGAAAACGTAAATATAGTTCTTAAAGATGATGTGTTTATTACTTAACTATTAACATAGTATCCAACTCAACAAATTTACAGTTGTAAATTAATCTTGTATTTTTCCACCTGTGTCTTTTATATGTTTATAAATATTATTAGTTCAAAAGGATATCTTGAATTAAGTTATCTAGTTATCATACATACTCTTACTACATAACCACACTAAACATCTATGTATGTATCTGAAAGTAATCATTATGATATAGCTATAGATATAGATTATATATAGATTTGCCCCCAAAGGGTTCATGTTTTTGAAATTAAATGACCTTCAGAAATTCACTTGTTGGCAATTGATTATATTGGTTGCATTGTAAAGATTTTGAGTAAAAACTTAATTTCTTTATGTTGTCTCAAGGTGAGGTTTTTGGGTATGGCACTAAAGCTGATGTATGGTAGATATATAAGCAGAGAGAATAAGATCAGAGGTAGAGAAAATACAACATGGATACAAACCATGCTCTGCTAAAATTTCTGCCCTCTACGATTCTATGACGCCCTTGGACTTTCCAGCTGCCAGAACCGTGAGTTATGAAACCCTACTACCTTATAGCTCATCAGCTTTGGGCATTTCTGTTAGCAATGCAATCATGGACTGAGACAATAATTAATAACCATTCCAAATATAAAATAGAATGTCCATAATCATCAAATATCACAGGATTATACCATATCAATGATAAATACACATTTTACCTTAATGAACAATTTCAACTTATAAAGGACAAGAGGAGATTTTATTTTACTCTAATATATATTGAAGATTTACCTATGTTTAAAATCAGTACTCAAATTAACAATAAATTCCAATGACAAACCTTGTTTATATTACTAAAAATGTACTGCTGTTTAAGTTTGATGTTAAACTATCAATTTTGTCATTATTTTCTTTGGGCAAAACTAGAGATGTCAAGTATATCTTTGAAGCAGTCACTCACTAAGTCAGCCTTCCTAAGTCTGAGGCCAACCAAACTAAAGCCAAAATTTAAATTTTGTCTAAATACTAAAGCCAAATGTTGGTGCTTCTTTAATATTTCATTTAACATCATTTCTAGTAATGTTTTAGTGAAAAAAAATTCACATTCTCTACCCTAGAGAAACTTACAAAGTGTGGTAAAGTAGGCAAACTACATATCAGTAAATAAACACAGCCTGCCCTCATAATTCATGGATCCTGTATTTAGTAAGTCATCTAAATTGGTAAAACATATTTGTTGATCAAAACTAATATTCACAGTGCTCGTGTGGTTATTCAGAGACATGTGTACAGCAGAGAATATATGAGTCACCCAAGGCACTGATTCCTAGATGAGGTTGAAGAACATGACACTCTGACTTCTTGTTTCAACTTATCCTGTAAACATGGTGCATTTTTTAAAGTATTATTTATTTTATTTAATTTATTCATTCATTTATTTTCATTTGACAAGGGAAAGACAGACACAGAGAGAGAAAGAAAGTGAGAAAGCAAGCCACCAGATCTGGGACTCAAACCACGTTTGGCCATGTGGAAGTATCTAGCACCTTAACCATCACACCACCTGCTGGCCCAACATAGTATATTTAGTGCTATGCTTTCCAGTCTTTTTCTTTTTGCTTTTTATTGGAAATTTTGCTGTTGAAAGGGCTTCCAAGCATAGTGCTCAAGTGCTAACTGGTTATTTCTAATAGGAAGGCTATGGTTTACCCTAGAAAGACTGTATGGGTATTAGATAAGCTTTGTTCAGACATGAATTCTAGTGCTATTGGCTTTGAGTAAAATGTTCCTGAATTTAAAATATACATTAAATAAAATATTTGTGAAGTGGAAGGCATATAAAACAAAGTTATGTGTTAGTTGAAAATCTAACCTGAGGCAGCTCTTAGGAACCCACTATTGCATTTCTCCTAGAAGTAGTGGTTTCCTATTTGCTAATTCAGAGTTTGCTGTAACATTATAGAAAATGACTACCTCAAATAATGAGAATTTACTATAAATAATCAAACACTATGCTAGATTTATTATTGTTAGAAATGGAAACAAATAGAATGATATTTCTGAAAAGAATTGTAGGGAGAGAAACATAGTTTGGATTAGAGATAAGGGGAAATTCCCAAAGCAATTTTCTGAAAGAGAAGTTGAAACTTCAAGCACAAGAATGGGGGCGGGGGGGGGGAATGAGCCATTATTGTAGAGATGAAACAGATTATTTCTGAATAATACTTTTCTATTACTAAAAAATATTGCAATCCAGAAAAACTGAGGAGGGCATTTACTAACCAGAAGTCAGATAACAATTTGACTTCTGTACTTAACCCATGGATTTTCAGAGGGTTAAAAATCTATGAGTACTGGCCTACTCAAAATTCTATATGAGAAAAGCACAACCTCCCTGTGCCCACCCATCACTATCACTAAACAGTACTAAAAACTGCCTCATTTAACTCAATTCTCTTCCATATCGTACAACTCCACAAGGTTGAAAGTAGAATGTAGAAAGATCAATGAGCATTTTCAACATCCCACACTCAGGCAGTGACTCTGTCATCCCAAATCAAGACTCAGCCAGTGGCCTTAAGCCTTATTAGTATATCCAAAAACACTGGTTAATGCAACAATTCTTGATGCCTGATTTTTCCCCCCAACTTCTGTCCAAAGAGACAAGTTCCAAAATTTCTTCCAGAAAAATGCTGACCAAAAAGAAATTAAAGTGGTTCACTGGCTGCATACTAAGAAAGAAAAAAAAAAACTTAAAGATTTCAAGAGCCCAGCAGAGAATTAGATTACTAAAATTTACATTCAAATGAAAGCAACAAGGGGATTTTCTCAATGCTTTCATCATTTCCTTACCAATATTGGGGTTGGTACAGATGCCAAGTGCTAGATAATTAGGAGTTACCTGTAGCGCCAAATTGCCTGCTCAGAAATCAAAGTAATACACACTGAAGGAGTTGTCTTTCAAAGTTATTACGGCAAATGGAAATTGCAACCATTACCTTATGCAAAAATAACCCAACAGAGTAACTACTGTCTTAATGAGAATTCTGCTGACTATAAATAAACTTATTTACCTAATAATTATTATGTAAATCTACAAAAAAAAAAAAAACAGTAGATTTAATGACTCTCCATTCTTCTTCAGTTGGGAACTGTTCTTGAAATGTGTTCTTTCACTTCTATTTTTGTATTAACTCTGATGGCTTCAGCAAAAAATGAAGTAGAAAACTCACTCATGTTTTCTGTAGAGAAGCAGCACAGTCCCTTGTGAAATGTGTACAGGAGGTTCATTCTGCCTAGGTTCAAATCTTGGTTATTAACTCAGAGCTGGTGACCATGTATATATTGCCCACAAACTATCCAGAACCAAACATTGCTAAGTACTAAATAAATGCTAGCCATTATTAGTATACATTTAAAAGGCTTTTATCCAAAACACTATTACAGAAATATCATTTAAAAATTCCTCCAACCCAGAAAACCTCTCTACAAAGGTAGAAGGGAAATAAAACTATTTTACTACTGAAAATGTGTTCCGCCACAATGTGATACACATCATAGGCAATTCTTTGAGAGATTACAAAGGCAGAAAGAAATCCCAGCCTTTCATACAGACAAGCAGGTACAATCCATTACACACACCCTCTCAACATAAACAATAACTAGTCCTCAAGTAAGAGCTCTTGACAGCACTATTTATCACACAGTCGTCATAAATTCACCTAGTAATTGAGGAGACCATCTGTGTTAATTGGCTTTATCCAAAGAAAAATTAAACTATCATATATTTATGGTGAGGAAGTTTGCAACTCAGAGACATCTGCCGAAGGTAGGCTCCTACTCTCACCGAAACTAGAAGATAGGGGTACGATCTCCCTTAAGGATTACATTTCAAAGGGATAAGTCCTAGAGAAAGGTGTTCAGGGTTATAAAGCTGAAATAAGCCTATAAAAGTTCATTTCATTTTCAAAAAGATTTGCATACATTTCAAAGGGGCATCACAATTACAAATTTTCTGAAGTAACTATGTACATCTGATCCTGACTGGCTGAAAGGCCAAGGTGGGGAAAAAATTCGCAGTATGATGAGATCATAAAATACAATAAAAACTAAAAAAAAAAAAAAAAAAAAAAAGTGTAAGTCTCCTCCAGGACAACATAAGGCCATGGTGATTTGGTTCTTTGGAGAACCATTGTTTACAACAATGAAAGCAAACTGAGGAGCAATGATAGAGGGGTACTGTCAAGAGGCAAATACACTCCAAGGTTAAAGACTGACACATAGAATTTATTTCTGAAGGACAGTGCCAGTAAATGAGTCATGGGAGGTATCTAACACATGCAGCAGGTGCTTCTAAGCAGGAAGAGATTTTTGAAAAAGGATAGAAAACAGTGGTTACAGCTCAGCTCTGCTGTCTATGTCATTGTGCCTTTGTGGATAAGGTAATTCAGAATGAAGTACGAGAGATAGATAGAGTCCCTGTTCTTCTAGTAGTCATACAGCTAGATGAGTGGGCTCTGAAAACACTAAAACACAAGTGCAAAGAAGACATCATTTTTACAATAACAATAAAGAATTATTACTGCATTCACTCTGTAAACACAGTGACTTAACCACACCACATTATGTTGTTTTTAAAGGATATTTCAACAGCCTCCTGAAGTATTTACAATGTAAAGAAAGTCTATAACGTCTGCTTTCAGGGATGAGGTGGACACTATGTATCCAAAAATAATCAGAAAGCAATTAACTTTAAATAATTTACATCAGCAAGCTTCATTTTGAAGAGGCAAAAATAAAAGTATATTTTTTAAAAAGGTAAAATCATGACTTTCATGTAAATATAAGATGAACATGTATTAATGATTTTATTTTGCTTATAATCAGTAAGAGAATCTGTAAGATTTTTTTAATAACTTTAAAACCCTGTTTCAAAGGTGTTTAAAGAACAGTCACATTTGTATAATCAGAAAGACTGAAGTAAATTTACTAATGGATACAAAACTGGCCATTTTCACAGATATGTGATAATGAGTTGTATTTCCACTGAACAAAATTTAGCTGTGTTTCAATGGAGAATAATTTTCATTACTATCAGTTGTCCAGAAAGTACAGAGCTATGAAATAATTCAGTCAAAAATTATTAAAAGCACAGGGCCCTACAGAATTAGTTAACCCAGAAGGCTATCCTAGACAATGTCTAAAATTCCATTGGAAAGACCCACAGTAATCTCTTTGCTCCCTTTAAAGTCTTTCACATTTTTTTTTTGACATAAATAAGGCAACATGTCTCCAAAGACAACAATAAAAGTGATTTATCAAGGTTGAATTACTGGCCACTTTTCACACATCTAATACAGAAACATGAACTTATATTTATCTCTGAACTACATATAAGAAGAAACCATCTTAAAATAACACATGATCCTTTTACTCCTTCTGTGAAAACTTATTTCAAGTTTAACAATAGAAGTGTGTCCACAGATGGACTCGAAAATGTAAGAAAACAAATCAGAAGTGAATTAAATATGTGTTTGAGTAACATTTTCTCTGTTATTCTCTATTCCCTTATGTAAAAGAAAAATTTTGCCATATAAACCATATCCAAAAAAAAAAAAAAAAAAATCCAAGGATGATGCTATGGTTTAAATAAGGTGTTCTCTCCAAAATTCATGTCGAAATGGCAATCCTCAAAGGAAAAGTATTAAGAGGCATGGCCTTTGGGAGGGCGTATATCATGAGGTCTCTACCCTCATAAATGGGATTAGCACCTTATAAAAGAGCTGGAAGTTAAAGGGAGCCCTCTCTTGCCCTTCCACCTTCTAACATGTGAGGACACAGCAGCATGGCACCCTCTTGGAAGCACAGAGCAAACCCTCACCTGATACTGATGCTGGTACCTTGATTTTGGACTTCCCAGCCTCTTTATATTTTTGTGTGCTCACTGGAGGTGGAAGGTGAGGGTGAGAGGGGTGAGAAATCACCCTCCAAAGGTTGGATAGCTACACTACACTCTCTTCTCCTCCATTCTCCTCCAGCTTTGGGGCCTTCACGCCAGGTGCCAGGTGTGTTGTTCAAGGCAGTAGGTCTGGGACTCAAGTGGCACAGCCCGCCATGTGGAATCCAGCTGCCTTAACCTTCTCGCTACCTGCTCTGGCCCAGATTGCTATTTATAAATTACTCAGTCTGTGGTACTTTGATATAGTAATACAAATGGATAAGCCAGATGGTTGTTTGTTCTTCTTGTTTAAATAGAATTCTCATAATCTTGTTTCATTTGTTCAAAGACATGTAGAGGGAGACAAGAACAGCACGATAGAAAGGATATTTGGAACCAGCAAATGGCATAATGGTTACGTTGCTGGACTCCCACGTAGTCTACTGTGGTTTGAGGGCTTACAAGTCACACTGGGTGCCCAAAATCTCAAGAGGAGAATGGAGGAGGAGAAGGGATGGCAGCATGGCCAGCCCCACTGGTGAAGTGATTTCTCACTCCAATGAGTGCATGTGCCTTAGAGAAAAAAAAAAAAAAATTTCTACAGGAAAAAAAAAAAAAAAGGAAGGAAGAAAGGATATTTGAGTAACTGTGTGAGAGTCTTTGTCATGAAGATCATCTCCCACTAACAAAGTTTCTACCTTGATTTCCCAGTTCTAAAACTACTATCATCTGTTTTCCCCTTCACCCATTAGGTCTTTGTTTTTGAAGTGGTTCTTAAAATGTATTACAAATTCTTTTATAGCATGGCTTAGCCCCAGCTCATCTCTCTTATCCCATCTCGTCTCTCCCTCCTCTTTGCTCATATATTGCAGGCACACCGACCTCATTTCACCTTTCAGTCATAACAAGGGCAGCCCGTTCATCCTCAGAGCCTGGACACACGCTTTCCCTTGAGTCGTCACTGTACAAAGTCAGCTTCTTCTCAGTTTAGGTCTCAGATAAAATACTATTTTCAATAGAGAAGACTTCTCTAATGATTTACCCAAAGTATTAAACTTATGCTGGGCATTTTTATTTTCTACTCATAGGACTAATCAAACACCTCGAAATATCTTGATTTCTTTTTACTCATTCATTTACTCCAAACAAAATGTAACCTCCTTCAGTGTGAAGGATTTGTCTGACTGATTCACTGATATGTCCCCAGGACACAGAGCAAATCCTGGAATATAACATACTCTCACTAAATATTTTCTTAACAGTTGAATGAATGAAATAAACTGTCTGCATTTATATTCCAACTTCACCATTTAATATAGGCTGTATAATCTCAAACAAGTAAGTGAACCTCTCTATGTGCCAATTTTTTTCCTAGCAAAGTACAGAAACGATAGCCACCTTATAATGTAGTTCAGGGACCAGCAGATGGCATAATAGTTACGTTATTGGACCCCACATAATTGACCCCACATAGTCCACATCGTCAGTTCTGAACCTGAGGGCTTAAAACTCATGCCAGGCATGTGTGCATCCATGCCCAAAATCCCGACAGGAGAATGGACAAGGGATTGCAGGGTGGCAGATGCCCCCTAGTGGGGTGATTGCTCTCTTTCTGTTTCTCTGTCTGTCTCTCTATCCGGCAAGTGCATGCAAAAGTCCTCTATTGCAAAAGTCTCTCAAAAAAAAAAAAAAAAAAAAAGTTCAGATGAAATCATGAAATGTTAATAAAATGTTAGTTAATAATATCCAGTGTGGGAATTAGTACTAATGGCATTATAATTAAAATGAATCCATAGAGCTGAACAAATGGGTCCGCAGGTAGAGTGATAGCCAAGGAGGCAGGCAGGATCTCATGACTGACTGTGTGGTTCAAATACTGGGCCTGTGACCTGAAATACATGCCAGGCACATATGAGAACCCAAAATCTGAGAGAAGAAGAGATTGCAGCTTGGCCATCCCCCTGAGAGGTGATTTCTTACTTTCCCTCTCTCTTTCTGTCTCTGTCTCTAGCAAGTGCCCTATAGCAAAAGTTTAAAGATAAATTTAAAAAATAATAATAAAGTTGTTAAGGGAATCAAGTGAGGAACAAAAGCAAAACATTCAACAGACACAAAGTGAAAAATTATCTGCTGCCAATGAGATGTATGATAACTTTGACTGGACTAAAACACAGTGGAGTCATGCTGGGAAGATCCATTTTGTATTCTGTAAAGACGTACAGTGATTAAATGTAGAAAAGCTTTTTTTTTTTTAAGAGGTATTTGCCATAGGGCACATGCGCTCGCCAGACAGACAGAGAGACAGAAAGTGATAAATCACCCCCGGGGGGTGGGTGGCCATGCCGCGATCCCTTTTCCTCCATTCTCCTCTCGGGATCTTGGGCACGCGCACACACACACACACCCGGCGTGAGTTTAAGCCACCGGGTCCGGGACTCGAACCGAAGTCGACTACATGGGGGTCCAGCAACATAGCTATTATGCCAACTGCTGGTCCCAAAAACTTTTAAAAATTTAAATAAAATAAAATAATGAAAAAAATGCAGTCAAAATCAAAAAATATCTTCTCCCACCAATGAATGAAAAAAGGATAATTCAATATTATAAAGGCATTCTCCTCTCCCTAATTCTATCTCCTATCAGGCTTCACTATTGGGAACAGTGAACTTACCCAAACACAAACCCCTCTGCCACTGCAACATTCCCGAAGTGAATTTCTTATTCCTACTTCTGTCTCATGTATGTTATGGGTTAGAGGCAAAAGTTCACTTGAAAGTTACTTTGAATCTGTCTTATTTCTTTATTCCTTTATCAGTTCTTGCTATGATTACATACTTCTCAGCCTTCATTTTTAGTCCTTACAGTGATACTTTCTCTACCGTCACTGAGAGAATTAGAGATATGTGCATATTAGAATGACTTAGAATGTTAAACCTGTTACAGTTGCAAACCATTTCCTACTAATATTTAAAGTGAGAATGTTCAGATCGCAGTTGAAATGTAGTTTTACTTATGAAATTATTCTTTCTCCCTGTGCTTTTATTAACTAAGAGAGATGATTAAGCTATCATAAGGAATAAATCTTTGCACATATGTGGGCACATACACACACGTGCACCCTTTTGAATATAGTATGGCAAAACCAACTCAAGTAAAATTCTTACTAAAGTTAACCTTACTAAAAGGTTACTCCTGTTTGAGGCTTTTCTTAAATTATTGCAATTATTTTTCTATGGAAACTTAGATAGTTTTCTTATTCTCTGAGATCCTCATACTCTTTACAAGTATCAGAATATTGTTTATTAACTCCTTTTAATTACCTAAAAAAAAAAAATTCTTGGGGCGGGCAGTTAGCGTAATGGCTATGTCACTGAACTCCCATGTATTCAACCACGGTTCAAGTCTCATCACTCTTAATAAAGCTATGGAACTAACAAAATATTTTTATTAACTCTTTCCTTAAAGATACTTAATATTAAATGAGGACAAATCTAGAGTAAGTGAAGTAAGGCGGGCACAGAGAGACAAAATCCCATATGATCTCATTTATAAGTAGAACTGAAAAAGTTAAACTCAGAGAAGAATAGAACAGTGGTTACCAGCGGCTGGGGTTGGGGGCAGAAATTGGGAAAGAAGAGATTTGATCAAGGGATACATGTTTAGTGAGACAGAGGAATGAATTTTGGTGATCCATTGCACAACATGTAACAAAAGTTACTAATAATACATTGTGTATTTCATAATCAATAAAGAGGGAATTTTAAATGTTAACAAAGAAACAATAAATATTTGGGGTGATGAATACATTTATTAGCCTAATTTGATTGTTCTACAATGCATACAAGTATGAAAACATACCTTTGTATTCCATAAAAACTACAGCTATTATTTGTTAATTAAATATAAAATAAAACTTAAGAAAACAGATAAAAGTAAACCTAAGAATATCAATACTTAGAATAAAATTTAATTCTATAAAATCAAATACATGTTCCTGAGGCTTTTTTTTCATTAATACTCATAAATATATGAGTAAGAGCTTCAGAGCAAGATTTTCATTTCACATCCACAGGGAATAGTCTCATAAAAATCTTAAGAAATGTTAGCCCAGCCTAGTAACACAATCAGTAGCATACTGACCTACAATGCTGGAGACAATACGGCCAACTGTGGGTTTGGATCCCTGGTCCTGACATCCTAAGACACACCAGGTGCACAACCGTTTGCCAAAGATGCCAACAAGCTAGAAAGCTGAGGGAAAGAGGGTGTGGTCACAATGTGACGAGACCCTGTCACTACTGCCTCTTTCTTTCTCCTATGAATCCTGTTTCCTATGATGGAAAAAATTCATTAGTTCAAAATTTTTTATTTTATTTTAATTTAATAAAGGAAATGTCCCTCAATCTTACCTCTCTTCCCACCCCCCCCCAACTCAATTAATGAGGGATAAAGCTACTTGGAAGAGTGTCTCAACATTTGACTTATCTTTTGCTAATTCAGCAATATCCTTTGTGTTATCACCTCTAGTCAGAGAGCTCTTTGGACTTAATTCCACTATTCAAAGTTATAAAGTCCCTTGTTACCAAATCACAGCAAACTATGAATGAAAGACAATTGCTGAAGTGTGAATCATATCTGAAAGTCAAGGACACAGGAAAATGCGTGTGTTTTCCATGTGGCTAATCTCAGTCTTGAAAGGTCATGCACAGCAGTTTCATTGTACTGTGAGTGTTGTTGATATAATGTAGATTTTTATCTGATGCAAAACTCTTAATTAGAAATAGAAAACTGAAAAATAAAGAATTAGAATATTGAAACCCAGCTACTCTAAACTATTCTATACAAAAAAAAAAAAAAAAAAAAAAAAAAAAACTGTTGCCATCAGTGTGTTTCATGTCCAGTATCTCACCCAGTTGGAAGCGCCTCTGTACCTGTGCAGGTCAAATTGTAAAGAGGGCTGTGGGCTCCATCAGTAGTTGAATGAAGTTATAACAGGAAAAAGCTACCAGAAATTTCTCTCCTATCTGCTAGGCAAATATACGAGGTTTTCACAACAGGAAATCCTATTTAGAATGCCTTATTAATAAAGAAGTCTCAAATAGCAAATCTCCTAGGAGAGGTAATACATGGCTTTAATTGAAATAAGATTGTCAGTGAATACTACAGGATTCTATCTTGAGAATAAGTCTGGTTAGCTGTTTTGTAAGAGAAAACAAGAAGGGGGAAGGTAGTGGGAAAAAAGACCCTAGAGATAGGATCAGGATGGAGAATAAACACTGGGAGATCAATGACAAATATCGCCTCACATCACTTTTTCTGGATCCAATCTTGCTTATGCCTCTCCTTTCTTTTTTTAAAAATTAATTAATTTATTTATTTATGTATTTATTTCTCAAAAATTTTTAAATTAATTTACATTCATTCCCTAAGCATCGTCACAGCATACACAATGTGATTTCCCATCCAGAATATACTGCATAGTGGCTTAATCATGCATGTTATCGCCATGACCAACCCCCGGGGGGAATTTCTCGCTTTCTGTCTCTCTGTCTCTGTGTGTGTGTCTCTCCAATGAGTCCACATGCCCTAGAATAAAAATCTCTCTCTCAAAAAAAAAAGAAAGGAAATTTATACACTGTACTTGTAGAGTGTAGTAGATAAACCTGGTCCTCAAGAGAAGAGGCCAGCCATAGTGGCACTGCAGTGACGTGATGCTCTGCAATACTGAAGCCCCAGGGGAAGGTGTTGGGTTCATGTTCCAGGTTTATACCCGGATCTCTCTGTACATGCAGGCACGTGTACACAAGCCCACGATACTGGCTGGCTGAGGCTGGCGAGAATCATGGTGTGAAGACTCTGTGGGGGATGTGTCTCTCTCTCTTTCTCACAAGAAATAGGTAAGCTTTTAAAAAATAAAAGATTATCTGCACCAGGCATGATTTTCAAGGCTCCAGGTCTTGGACTTAAACTGTAGTCGACCATGTGAGAATCCAGCTTCTTAATCAATAACTGCTGGCCCCAATACCTACCAATTTTTGAAAGTCAGACAGTGATTCTTTTTTTCTCAAATGAAAAAGATGATAATATCAGTTAAACCATTCTGAGTAGAGTGGAAAGGAGTAATGCGAGAAATCACTGCTGCTCAAACAGGTTATTTTTACTTGCAATTGATTTGGGATTGCTGTTTCAATACATAAATTATGGTTAAAGTACTGGACTCACATGGCCGACTGTGGTTGGAGTCCCAGACTTGGTGGCTTGCTTTCACACTTTCCTTCTCTCTTTCTCTCTGTCTCTCTGGTCAAACTGAAGAATAATAATTAAATAAATAAATAAAATGAATAATTATAAAAAAATTTGGCTATATTACAGATCATGGAAGGAAAGGAATTATAAAAGAGGATTTCACGTGTCAATTATCAAAACTCAAAATAACAAAAATAATGGTACTTTCTGATAGCCATTTGAGAGCCAGTATTATTTCAGTGTATTTCAGTTATTTAAGTCTCTTCTATCATAAAAGATGTTGATAAACAGCTGAGTTTGCATTCCTTCTATTTTTATCTGTCTCTCTTGAGTCCTCTTGAGGATATGTAAATAAATACCTTAGAAGAAAAGAAAATCAGGGACCAGCAGTTAACATAATGGCTGTGTCACTGAATTCCCATGTAGTCGATCATGGTTCGAGTCCCAGACCCGGTGGCTTAAACTCACGCCGTATGTGTGTGCGTGCGTGCCCAGGATCCCAAGAGCAGAATGGAGGAGAAGGGATTGCAGTGTGGCCATCCCCACTGGGGGGTGATTTCTCACTTTCTGTCTCTCTGAATCTCTCTGTCTTTCTGGCGAGCGCATGCGCCCTATAGCAAAAACCTCTCCAAAAAAAAAAAGAAGGAAAAAGAATCAAAATAGCATTAGCACTTCCTATGTGACAGCCATTCTGCATGCTACTTGCATGATTCTGACATCTACTCAGTCAACCTTCCTCAAAGCAATTTTTTTTTAGCGCTTCAGTTTGGAATAATTTTAGACTTACATAATTTGTTTAAGAATAGTATCCTTTACCTAGTTGCCCCAAATGTTAAAATCTGCAACGTTCACAGTGCAATGACCAAAAATTGATCAATATGACTATGACCTGATCTAGAGTCCTTACTTAAATGATGCCAATTATCCTACAGCTATCCTTTTTTATATCCAGGATAAATCTAGGATCATGTATTACATATAATTGTTATGTTCGTTTATTATCCTTCCATATAGAATAGTTCCTCTGTCTTTATTTTCATAACATTGACAATTTGGGGGACTTTGGGCTATTTTTTAGACTATCCCTCAGTCTGGACTTATTTCCTTGAGTTAAATTCAGGTTATTCAGTTGTGGCAAAACTATTATAGAAGTGACATTGTCTTCTTATATCAGAAAGTTCATGGTGCTGATTGAAAATATTAGAAGGCATTTATCTGTGGAGCTTCACTATAAAATATTTCATTCCTTTTTAATTAATAAGTATCATAGAGGGATATTTGAGAACACACATATCTGACTATGCTTTCATGCCCTGCATTTAGAATCATTCACGATCATGTAGGAAACAATGACTGTAAGTGTTTGTCAAATGGTCATTTGCTATTTCTATTGCTGATATGCCTTCTACATTCTACTGTAAGGAAAGCTTTCATTTTACTCTATGTATTTGTTACTCAATTATTTGTTTATAGGGACATAAACTCATGGATCAACATTTTATTCACAGGTTTCAAATATTTACCATTAGTATTTATTTTCTGCTTAAATTAATTCATATTTAGCCATTGAGAGCTCCTTCAAGTTAATTCCTATGTTCTTTGGACTTGCCCGCATCATTTTTCGATTACTTCTTATTTACTTAGTGCATGATGTCCCTGGTCCATCTAATACTGTCTATGCCTTGGCCCTGAGATTAGCCATTTCACCAAGAAAACTTGATTCCATTTATTGGAGAAAACAAGTTATGTACTCTAAGTGTACCAAATGATGCTGAGATTTCATTGCTTCCAGGTTCTCTCAGAGCTAGGAGTACTTTACACACACATATACATAATACAATACATAATACATATGTGTCTGTACACACCTATATCTATCCATCTGTCCATTTTTACAAATAAACATGTAAGTGAAACCATGATTTCATACTGGAAACTGCAATTCTAATCCAACTTCACAGAATTCACTCTAGTTTTTCTTTTTCTCTTGCAATTATCCTTTGTTTTACCCTCATTTGACAGATGAAGAGACAAGCCTTGTGAGATTTTCCAATGTCATGCTGCTGGTATGTGACAAAGCCAGGATTTAAACCCAGGGTTTTTTACTCCAAAGCCCAAGCTACTAACTAGTGGACTTTACTGCATATATAAGAATAGCAAGAGGGCCAGCAGGTGGCATGGTGATTGCAGTGCTGGACTCCCACATGGCCAACCATGGTTTGAGTCTTGGATGTGGTGGCTTGCTCTCTCACTTTCCTTCTCTCTGGTGAATTAAAATAATAGTAATAATTATTAATAAAATAGAGGTGATTGCTTTAAAAAAAAAGAATAACAGCAGAAACAGTGCCCTCAGAAACTTTTCTCTTAATAATTTTGTGGAATTCAATAAATAACTTCAGGATCTCAAACAGGAAAGTTGTCTAGTAGAAAACAAGAAACTCTTCCTCAACTCTGGTTTTATAACTGCCAAAGGGCAGTTATAAAGTTTACCCTCAACAATCTGGGATTTCTTAAAAAGGTACCCTGGGGCCAACAGATGGTCTAGTGATTATGGTGATGTACTCCCAAATAGCCAATCATAGTTCAATTTCCAGACCTTGAGCCTTGAAAATCATGCCAGGCACGTGTGTATATGTGCATAAAATCCCAGGAGGAGAATGAAGAAGAAGGGGTTGTGGTATGGCCATCCCCCCATGTGGGTAGGTGATTTCTCACTTTCCCTCTCACCATCTCTTTCTGTCTCTCCCAGGCTAGCACACACACCCAATGGCAAAAACCTTAAAAAAGAAAAAAAAGTACCTAAATATAATAGATCAATATTTCAATTGCACTAAAAATATGGAACATAAAATATATACTAATATTTTTCTTGACCTTGGATAATAGCAAACATTTGATTGGGATAGAACTAACCACTTGAAGTTTCTAGTCTTACATTTTAGCCCTTCATGATCAGAAGCTCTCTTCAGTATCTGAGAAAACCATTTCCAGCCATATAAAAATAAAAGCTCATCAACCTTGCATGCTCATCGGTGTTTCTTGACTTTTAGAAGTTCATAAACTGTATCACATTATCCTCTGAGTTCTTATCTTTGTGATTGTTTGAGACCTTGTAAAATAGTAAATAATATATCTTTAAATATTTTGTAATGCTCAGAAATGTGGTTGAACAATTCAAAGAATATCTTGCTGATTGAACCTGATCAATTTAATAGAGAAAAACATTTCAAATGTCATTTATTTATTTCAAATGAATATGTAGATACTTATACTTCAGAATACATGTTATAAATCATGGGTCACATATGGCATGGTTCATAATTCATTAATTAAAACAGCAATTTAAAATTAATTGCAAGTAAAAATAACCTATTTGAGCAGCAGTGATTTCTCACATTACTCCTTCCCATTATACTCACAATGGTTTACATTGATATTATCATCTTTTTCATTTGGGAAAAAAAAATCACTGTCTGACTTTCAAAAATTGGTAGGTATGGGGACCAGCAGTTAGTGTAACAGCTATGTTCCTGATTCCCATGTAGTTGACCACGGTTCACGTCCCAGATCTGGTGGCTTAAAACTCATGCCGGGCGCGTGTGCGTGCGTGCCCAAGATCCCGAGAGGAGAATGGAGGAGAAGGGATTGCGGTGTGGCCATCCTCCCTGGGGGGTGATTTCTCACTTTCTGTCTCTCTGTCTCTCTCTGTCTGTCTGGCAAGTGCACGCGCCCTATGGCAAAAACCTCTTAAAAAAAAAAAAATGGTAGGTATTGGGGCCAGCACGTAGTGATTAAGAATCTGGATTCACACAAGGTCGACTGCGGTTTGAGTCCTAGACCTGGAGCCTTGAAAATCATGCCTGGTACATGGGCATACATGCCAAAAATGCCCAAAAGAGAATAGAGAAGGAATTGCATCATGGCTATCCCACTGGAAGGTAATTTTTCATTTTCCTTTTCTCTCTCTCTCTCTCTCTCTGGTGAATGTATGTGTCCTATGGCAAAAACAAAAACAAAAAAAATTGTTAAATATTAATAAATAATGGTAATTCACTACCCAATCTGTCAAAGATATAGTTTAATTTTTTTAAAGTTCAGAGTAATCAAAATAGACATAAAAATGTGAAAGACATACGAAGATTTAGATTTATAGCACTTGTCAAAATTAATGCCTCATAATGCTGCATAAAAGCATTTAATAAAGAAATGTCAACTCAGTCTTTCTACTTTGGATAAAGGAAATATAATTATACCTATTAAGAGTAGGAGTTATAGTTATTTTATCAAAAATTGTTATGATTGGCAAGAAAATGATACATACTTCCCGAACAATTTAATTTTTTTCATTCAGCTGTAACCAATTCTTATGAAACTTGAAAAAGACTTGTTTCCATCTGGTAGGGAAACTTGTATTTATTACATAACTAATATGTTCCCTGAATCTGCTAGAATACAAAATAGGGGGGACAGCAGATTGCATGCTGGTTACATCTCTGAATTCCCACATGGCTGACCACGGTTTGAGACCTGGACGTAGTGGCTACAAACTCACACCAGGCACATGTGCGTGCATGCCCAAGATCCCAGGAGGAGAGCAAAGGAGAAGAGACTGAGGCATGGCCATCCCCCTAGGGGTGATTTCTTACTTTCTATCTCTCTGTTTTCATCTGTCTCTCTGGCAATCACACATGCCCTATATAGCAAAAGTCTCTCAAAAAAAAAAAAATACAAAATAGAATCCCAGTTGATTCAATATACATGGCAAGTAAATCTACATCTATATCCCACTGATCTAAGCCCATTGCACCCCTCAACCATGAGAAGAATATTAGAACCCTACCTGTACTGTTTCAGCATAAGTAGGGTTGGGACTAGTTAATACCATTTGTAGAGCAATGATCAAAAAGTTGGAGTGATCCATTAAAAAGTGTCTTTACTCCTACAGCGGCTGAAGTTGTTTTAGGATTACAGACGTCTGGCATAAACATCCAACATCTGAAATAAGTCCCTAAACTTGGAGACTCAAGAGGTAGAAGATTGGGTGTGTTTACTGCAGTTATCACTTTGATAGTGGAGGCTTTTCCCACATTTTGAAGTCTGAGGTAACCAAGGGAAAAACATATATTTTCTGTTAGGTGGAAGGAAAAAAGAAAAGGAGTTGCCTCCCTACAGTGTAAGAGTATTTCTGTTCTGGTGTAGGACTTGTGGGTATGAGGCCAACTTGTACAGTTCATTCACAAACAGCCCTTTCCTGCCAAGGCCACACTTGGTGACCTAATAACTGGGGAAGGGGAGCTTCCAGCATTAATTAAACACGAAGCACAGAACTAGACCTCCCCTTTGTCAGGGAAGGACTCTGGTGGTTGATAAGTCTTAGTCATCTTAGCTCCTGCTAGAGCATCAGAAATCTGAATCTCTCTCCCTTAAGGCTAACGGTGGCATCAACACTAACGCCACCTCCTTTGCTGCAAGCAGCAGAAGTATGGAGGTTTGGTGGCTTTAGTCACATCCTGCTTCTTCCACCCAGTCAGTCACCGATTAAACTGCTTAACTTGCCTCAACAGCCTACAGTGGAGAAAAAGTCCTTCGCTCTTGCTGTACCATGATTATCTTCTAAGACAGTTTCCTTCATGGTGAAAACCCACATTGAAACACAGAAAGATGAGAGTATCTTCAGCTTTGTATCCAAATCACTAAATTATACTGAAATGAGTGGACTCTAACATGTACTAGTTTTATTATAGGTTGTTTCACTTCTGAGTCCAGATTTCACCAACTCTAAAATAGGAATAACAACGCTTGGTCCTACCAACTCCCACGGCTGTTTTGAGATACAAAAAAAAAAAAAAATTGAGTAAGACAAAGAGCTTTAAGAATTCAAGTTGAAGCAATTATATCATTTTATTACCTTCAAATCCTCATCAGAGATGATGAATATTCATTTTTAAATGACCAAAATTCCTGCTCAATTGGAAAATTATATTTAAAATGACCTAGGGGTAGAAAGTCTATTACCTTAAGCTTCACTTAGTAATTGTAAATGACAAAACCCACAAAGAGGTCAGAGTTATGGCACATAAAAGTTATGGCTCATGTTCCAATGTTTGTATTAGGCCTCCTATTTGTCTGACTGTGCTCATTCCTGTCTTTCACAGTTTTGTTTTCGTTTTTCTCCCTTAATTCTTCTTATTTTTCTATATTCCAAGTAATAACCAATAAGGTAGTCACACAAAGACTTCTGATAAAAACATATCCATCCACTGCAAGGAAACAATTTACCTCAAACTAGAAGTGCTGATTATTTTTCTTCTTGTCTTATGTATCTTCAATCTATAAACGAAATTCACAGACCAAGTCCAGACATAAATATTAATTTTTAAATGGAGGATGGAAAATAAAAGGCACAGGTTTCATCTAATAGTGCAGGAATTTTTATGTTGTAGTGAAGATTATTTAGCAACAATTGGTCACAAGAAAAAAATAAGTAGTGTACATTACTCAGATTGATAGACTATGATCCCTCATTATTTCATGTAAAGTCACCCAAGGAGCATAGGAACTTGTCAGAGAGAGATTGGGAAAACCAAGAGAGAGATGTTTCAAGGAAATGGCTCTTATCCCAAAGAAAGCTTTAGGGGCCAGCAGATGGTGTAGCGGTTATATCATTGGACTCCCACATGGCCAACTGCGGTTCAAGTCCTGGACTCAGTGGCTTGAAACTCACACTGGGCATGTGTTTATGTGTGCCCAAAATCCTGAGCGGATAATGGAGGAGAAGGGATTGCAGTGTGGCCATCCCCCCCGGGGGGTGATTTCTCACTTTCTATCTCTCGCTCTCTGTCTCTCTGGTAAACACATGTACCTTATAGCAAAAATCTCTCTGGAAAAAAAAAAAAAAGGAAAGAAAGAAAGCTTTAATTCATGAATAGCAACGTGGAAAAAATAAATTTAAGGAAATAAGTGATGTCATTTCCAGTCTTCTTCCACCTCAAATCCAGTCAAGAAATCATTTTCATGAACATGTCTTACCCATTAATATTTGCATTATAATTCCATTTTTAATAGTCAGTAGAAGAGAAATGACAGTGAAAAAAATATGAACATAATAAATGTGGAATATTGCCCTTATTCATCTTATATTTCAGAAGCTAAATAATGTATATATCTTGACAGTGTTCAGTCTTTTGAACAAGGTCCTTCCCCTAAATATATACACTGCAGCACACATATTCCTAAGGCAGAATACCCTGTAATACAAATAAGGTAAGTTTTTACATATTGTGTTTCTAGGGCATTAAAACCCATTTTACAACTTTTCTTTTTGCATTTATAAAATCTGCCATTATTAAGAACTTCAATTAATCTGTGATGTAGAAACGTTTGTTTACAATGTAAAATTACTCACTGTTTTTTTCAACTAGTCATCAAATAAATTGCAATATCATTTCAAAAAATATTTTTACCAATAATTATTACTAATGGTAAATTTGTGAGAAAAGTAACATATCCTGTCATGAATTCTTTTAGCCCACTCTTTATTTTGGCTCTAACAATATTTTAATTGACTAATTAAAATTGTATGTATTTTAGTTCTCTTTCAAAATGTGTTTCAAGATAATATAAAATCTAATTATGGATATTCCTTTAAAACATATGACATTGACAAGAGATACACATTTACTGTAGTCATATGTCAATAGACTGATTAATCTTTGAAAGATCTCAAATTATTTTTTCAATAGGTTAAACAGAAATATCGAACATATTTTTTTCCACTTATGCATGAGATAATTAAGTTTCAGTCAGGGTTCTAGAAACCATTTAAAAGGCATTTTCCCCCAGAAAAAGAAAATAAATAAATAAGTGCTTATAATTCATTATGAAGTACCAAGAGCCTTCCTAAAATATAGTTAATTTGAGAGCTGAATAAAATTCACTAAAGAACAAAAGTTGGTTTTATGAACATTTTCTAGAAATGGCTATTTTTCAAAAAGAAATGACTTCTAACCATTCTCTGTGCTATCAACTGATATTGCCTTGATCTCACAAATGTTTCAAAGAAATATTCATCAAAAAAGAACAAAAGCAGAGATAAAATGGAATAGATAATCTGAAACAAAGCTAATAAAAAGAGAAAAATTGAAATCATAAATCAGAGTAAAAAGAATCAAATAAATGGGAATTGACAATTGAGGTATAAAGCACTGGAAAAGGAAAGTAAGCTCACCTGTTTTCTAACACGGTACAAAGGGCAGCATTCAGAACAGAAGCAGGCAGTTTTTAATCACTTATTTGAAGATGAGCTTGTAAATGAGACAAGGAAAATCAAAAGGATTCCAAAAAGGGCCTAACAGAATTTATGCAAAACTGGCTTTCAAGATGTGCTCAAAACTCTATTAATTTCCTCCGATTTTGAAGTAATTTTAAGTATATATTTTTCCCAGTACTACAGTTTTAAATACACATTTTCCCAGTACCAAACACCTGCTATAACATCTGCACATAGTAGGTGTTCAATACATATTTGAGTGAAGAGTGAATTAGGAGGGTCATTACTTTTCACACATGTATTCATGCAAGTAGCAACTGCCTGAGATATTGCCCTTTATTCTACTGATGCTGCAAGAATCTGAATGATTGTGATTTTGATATATGTATAGCTCCAAGAAAAGTTGACTATGTAGAGTCAAAGAAGCACCACTTCATAATATCTTTGAAAAATTATTTGAAGTGTGCCTGAATCACCATCATATTGCATGGTATTTATATAGAGTTTGTGTTTATCCTTTTTCTGAATTTTTAAAAATATAAGGAAATAATGGAAAGATAAAAGTCTTGAACCATGATTACCTTTTATATTGGAAGATATTGCTGCTCAGTAGATGCTAAATAAACCAACAACATAACAAAAGTGCTTAGGGAATTGGTAATAGTATCTCTGTACTCTGTCATTGGCTTTCTGTGAAATCCCAGGAGACTCACTTGACTTTTTGTTGTCCCTCATTTTCTTAGCAGCAAAGTCAGGATTAACAAAACTGTTCTAATTTGTGAATATTTTTGAAAAGATGATGGCCAAATACTTTTTAAAGAATAGGGTTAAATGTAATACTGTGGATTTTTAATTCACAATTCTATCTTAATTTAAATTAGGTCTAGTCTGTCATATGAAAATATATGGGAAATTTGACATAATTTAAGTGGCAAAAGATATAGGTTCTATGTGTATAAAGCTAATGGAAATATTTTATTAATAAGCAAAAAATTCTGGCTTATAACTTGACAATGTCTCTAGAATAAAGTCATCACAGAATTAAGCTTTATATCCAGAGCAAAATGGAATGTTCCCAGGCTCATCCTTCATTGTAGATTTGCTTTACCAAGTGACTGAAGGCAGGAAAGGAGATAAAACTCAATCTTCTTTCAACAATTGGATAAACTGGGGTTAAAAGCTAGTCTTCAGGATAGGAGCCTCTATCTATAACATAATGAGGGGCCTGTCAGGAAAAAGGAAGAAAAAATGCCAAAAGTTTGGCCCATGGACAACGTAAAATAATTGAAAAGAAGGAATAATTCTATTTCTATTCCACTGAGTCTCTCAGGATATCTTCTGGCCCAGCATGGAGTAATTTCTGCGTCTCGGAAAAAAGGGGTAAGAGGAAGGAATGGGTGGAAGAACCGTGTCTTCAAAGTTCCTTCCAAAAGGGAGAGAATCCAACTGCAATAGCAAGCACTGCTAATACAGTTGTGCTCCTCAGATGGACCACATGGGAGGCCTGGTTCAATCCCTGGTTCAGTTCAAAGGCTGGAGTATTGATATGCACCTGTAATTCCAACAACTCCAGGTGACTGAGGCAGGAGGATTGTGACACAGTGAAATCTTGTATTAAACAAAGACACAAACAAACACTAGAAGAGGAAAGCACATAGTAACAGAGATTAAAAAAAGAATAGGGGTGACACTCTGGTTAAGGCTCTTGGATCCCACATTGGCTGAGTCAACTGTGTGGTTCAAGTCCTGAACTCTGAAGCTTGAGAAACATTCAGAGCACGAGTGTTAGCATGCCCAAAATCCCGAGAGGAGCAATGGAGGAGAAGGGATTGCAGTGGTGTGATCATCTCCCATGAGGAGGGCGCGCTCGCTCTCTCTCTCTCTCTCTCTCTCTCTCTCTCCTTCTCCAGCAAGTGTACAGCCCTGTGGCAAAATTTTTAAAAAGAAAATAATAGGAACATGGAGCCTTTCATAGAAGTAGAATAAAATAATTGTAACCAATTTCATACATAGTAACTGCTTTCATCTGCCCTAAACTGGTAGCCAACATGGTGAGGCACATTAGAAACAAACTCTCTAAAGAAAGTATGCACTTTGGCCAGGAAATGAGTGAATTAGGTCTTGAATGACAGAGGAAAAGATACAATATGAGGTGGAAACATGAATAGTTAAGAGTTGATTGCAAGCCCACCTAGGACAGTGACCTTACATCCTTGACCTCCTAAGTAAATATTCAAGCCTGACATTCCAGCTATTTTTGCTTATCTCAGCTAAACCAGGGTGATATAATTTTACTATTATTATTGTGACCCTATTAGAAGGAATGGCCAGGGGACAAGGAAAAATAGCAATGAATTTTGTGGAAATATGATGACCAGGAAAAGACATAGAAGAAAAATGAGGACAAACTCTTTTAGTTTGTGGTTTGGCCAAGTCATTTGTTTACTTCCCAGGTGGTATATAAAAATCACACCGTGGTGCTGAGGCTCCATGGCTTTAAAATGCAGGTTTTATATTAATGTCCAAATAAATCTAGAGGACTTTATTTTATAAAGCATCTGCCCTGACTGCTTAATCTGAAAATAAAATGAACTAACCCAGTTGTGAGTTCTCACAAGTCTATTTGGTTATATCTTCTAGTTCTTCAAACTAATTATCATGAATAATAAAACCCAACTTTTCTCATGCCTGATGATTTAACATGCTTTATGATTAATTTTTCTAGTTAAGCAATTGCCTCGTCCTTTGAGAAAGAACAATTTAGTATAAGCGACAGATCCTTTTCTCGTGTGGCTCTTTTTAATATCTGTGCCTGGATGACTCTTGCACTTCTTATCATTTCCACTACGGTAGTCAAATATCTGCGGAAATCTGGTTTCTTTTATGAATTTAACAGAGACGGAGTTTGGAAAATAATTCAGTTTGACAAATGCATCTTTATTGGCTTTTATGACCATATCCATAACTCTTCAGGAGACATTCTTCAGGAGATAGGAGAAATAAGCAGAGAATAAATATACCATTAAAATTCAAAATGCTGGCTACTGAGTGAATATAAAACATCTAAAGATTGCACAAGTTGTAGAGAAGAGTAATAGAAATGGAAAAGACAAGGAAAGTCCTTGGAGTTCTTTAATAACAATAAAACAATTCAGCACGAAGACAACTGAGTACAGATATATATGTTTAGGAAGAAATTCTCTTTCAAGATGCCAAGTTCACATTAAATGAAACAAGCAAAAGTCTTCTTATATTCTCAGACTCAAAACTATAGAGAATGGTACTCATAGAACTAAGAGAAGTCTATATAATCCCAACAGCTCAGTACGTAAACCATCTCAAGATCAAGCGGATGAAACAATGAATGTAGATGTGACAGCTCTCCACAGGGATAGGTGAGCTCCCAGACTGAGGAAAACTTCACGTCACTCTTGCTCTGATCATCAAAAATGGCAATATTGTTTTCCAAGTGGAAAGAAAACATTGTTTTAGTCACAGATTTATCTAAGCACTGAAGTAAAGGCAATAAAAGAAGAAAATTGTCTTTTTGTACTCTGATAGAATGAGTTGTTGCTGGATTTCAAAGGACCCCATGAAGATTTTCACATGAGCTAGATTTCCTTTCTTTCTGGATTTTTTTTTTTCTGCAGCCCTTACTTTGAATTTCAGTAAATTCATTCTTCAGTAAATTCTAGAATGAATTTACTGAATTTCTTATGTTCATATGAAACTGTCATCAACTTAGACTATGCCAGCTCAGGTAATATGAAAAATTTCTGACTGGAATTTTAAAAACTCTTTTGCTCAATCTATTTGTTGATTTTATCAGATTTATTACTCTCTTTGTAAAAAGGAGTTTGCATTTTTATTTCTGAATTATGTTTCTATTTTTGATGCTTTTAGATGGATACAGCAGATAGATCTGAAGACCTAAATGTGTATTTGTTATAAAATAAACTTACTGTATTTTTTTAAGTAATCTTTAATCAATAACTAATTCCACAATACTTCGAAAGCAGAATAGTGTCTCAATTATATCAACAATATTGATAACTTATAAAACTTATCATTTATTTTGGTTTTAAGTTCTCTTTTATGCCTACCCACCAACTGCATGGGGAGATATATATAATATACCAAGAAGGAAATCAGCCTAAATTTGCATACAAATGAAGCTTAATCCATGTGCTAGTAATTTACTTAAATTTATTTTGAACGCTTTCACTCCATAACAGCTAGTGTGCCCTTCCAGAAAGAAGAGTTTCTTTCATAGCTTTCATCACAGTCCAATTTCTGATCAATTGTGTCTGTATCATTCTCTTGCTTTTAGCAACAGATGCTGCTTTCTGACAGTTTCAGTGCTGCTGGGTACCTTAGCACTGTCACTTCTCCAGGAGAGTTTTCTTTTGTAAGTGAAGAAAAACAACTCCTTTTTCATGGAAAAGAGCCTGCTCCTCAGTAAGCTCTGAAATCATCCTTGCTAGAATTTGTACTGTTACTCTCATAAAATCCTCTTTTAATCCCAAGCACGAGTCCCTTTAAATTATCCCTACAATCTAGTTTCTTAAGCATGTGGTTCTATATTTTTTAATCTAGCAGGAGAATAATTTTTCATGCTAATTGTAAATAACCATGTGCAGTGGACAAGCCCCCCTGCTGATTTGCACTCCTTCCCTAAGCATGATTTTATTCTACTTGCTAGTAAGCTCATTCTTATTTGGAGAAAAAGAAATTTCCAATCAAAAGCAATAAACAACCCATTAGATGATATTCCCAAAATTGCAGAGAGCAGGGCAATTCACTGAGATACAGTTTACCAAAAGTTAATTCATCCAATACCTACTTTACCAACTGCCCAGTTTGGGGGATAAATTTTCCTCTTGATTTTTTCCCCCAGATGAGAGATCCCCATTTCTCTGCCACACCAAGTTTGGCTGTAGGAAGATGATAGAGAAACAAATGCAACAAACCTTTGTAACCAATTTAAGAGGCCAGATAGCTAAACCTGTTAAGGGTCTTCAAAAGCTTCAAAAACCAAACAAGGAAGTACAGATAATCCTCAACTCACAATAGAGTTATATCTCAATAAACCAAGCATAAGCTGAAAATATTGCTAATTAAAAATATATGTAATACTCCTAGCCCCATACATCCTATAACAGCCGTACCTACAGTGCTTACCTTATCAGATGTTTACCCCTGTGACCACAGGGCTGACTGGGAACTACAGCCCACCACCATTTCTCAGCATCACAAGAGAGTATCGTGGCACATGTCTCCATCCTGGAAGAGGACCGAAATGCAAAATGTAATTAAAGTACGGTTTCTCTTGAATACATATCACTTCTTTTTTTTTTTTTTTAGAGGTTTTTGCTATAGGGCGTGTGCGCTCGCCAGCCAGATAGAGAGAGACAGAGAGACAGAAAGCGAAAAATCACCCCCCAGAAAACGAAAAATCACCCCCCAGGGGGGATGGCCACGCCGCAATCCATTCTCCTCCATTCTCCTCTCGGGATCTTGGGCACGCACACACACATGCCCGGCGAGTTTTAAGCCACCGGGTCCGGGACATGAACCGCGGTTGACTACGTAGGAGTCCAGCGACATAGCCATTACACTAACTGCTTGTCCCAAATACATATCACTTTTGACTATCATAACATTAAAAAATTATAAGTCACACCATTTTAAGTTGGGAACCACCTGTATAACTTACTCTCTAAATTTTATAAATGTTTAAAGAAAAATGCAATTTAACTAATAAGATAATTATAAATTAGCCAATTAGTAAACTGGATTTTGGCAGATTGAATTTTGGCTGATAAGTTTATATTTGAAACTTAAAGTTCTTATGCAGGGGAAGTTAGGAATTCTGGGATTATCGCTATGCTATCAAAGTCAAAAACCAAAATGGAGATAATATCTCTACCCAGGACATACTCCTGGCATCAAGAGGAGAGACTCTCATTTCTCCTGACACAAGAAGAGAGAGAGGCACAAAGGAAGAATAGGGTCTTTGCCACTCCTCCAAACCCAGGGAAAAATAAAAGTTCTTTCCCTGCTGTAGGAAAACTAAGTTGAATTAGAAAAAAAAAATTATCAGGTTGTCAGGAAAGTCATGACACATTTTTTGCGTAAAAAAGCATAGAAGAAATATGTCATGACTTTGATGACAACTGAATAATTTAATGACTGTTACTCAACACCGCTTTCCTAGTGACTTAGTCTCTACTACAAAGAGCCTTTGAATTCAACCAGAGTAGCCTGGAAGCCCTTCTCACTTGGGAGGCAGAAACTCCCAACAGCTGAAGGCGTAACTAGTTCCTAAAGTATGATCTCTGTGATTTATCTTACCTCATTTACCCTGAATTTTTTTTTCCCTCTTGGCTTTTTCCTGAATTCCCTTCCACTCTGTAGTACCTCAATCTGACCTCAAAACACTTCTGAGTTATCCAGTAATGTTGACTACATGCTCATTCCAAGTCCAGATCTTACCAACCAGTGACCCTCTGTTGCCCTTAGCATGTCATGGCTACTCCATTATGAAACCCTGTTCTTGGCTATTTCCTGACTTCCCTTCCTCTCTGTAGTACCTCAATCTAACCTCATTACATTTCTGAATTATCCAGTAATGTGAACTATATCTGCAAGTCCAGATCTTACCAACCAGTGACCACTCTGTTGCCCTTAGCATGTCATGGCTACTCCATTATGAAACCCTGTGCTTTATTAACCTATTTATTTTGGGCATTTGGGAGGACTACTTATAAGTAGTTATTGCAACAGACAATCTCCACAAATGTTCATCAAAAAAATTGGAAAAACAATAAGTGCTACATATTGAGCAGTTGACCTAGTAGATGTGAAAAGAAAAGTTTTTGCCTGGGGAAGAAAATAAAGAGGAGTACATGCCAAATATGCTCATGAGCACTAATTAATGTCTCACGAAAGCAACAATCAACGGAAATTTTACTTAACAATTATTAAATAGAAGAGGGTACTAAGGAGGACTAGTTTACAGTATTATTAAATGTTATCAAGAAAGAAACAGTTGAGGGTAGAAAAAGTATTTGAGTTTATTTGTATATTGGAAATGAACATGGAATAGAAAGGAAAACAAGGACTAAATATCAAGCAGGCACTAGAAGACTAACTTAGGACAAAGGCATGGCTGGGGTTGGAATTAATGATAGTTCGAACTTGACTTGAGGACTTTCTATCACTGTATCAAACAACAGACACATTCCTGGGGAGACCACATTATTCTACATTATGACCAAGGCAGGAGCAGGACGTACATCCTCTCAACTCCAGTAGGTCTCTATTGTGAGAGCTTGTGTGATATGAGGTCTTATTGTGATGGGTTCTAGCATTTGGTTTCGGGAGGACAGATAAGATTTGCTACCCCTGGGACAAGTATGTCTTTTTAGCACCTAGTACAGGGATATTAATACTTAGATTAAGGGCAGAGTCTCTTTAGTCCAGCCAAAAATAAATGAATAAAGTGAGACATAGAATGTCAGAATGTCAACATAATGATATTATCATGTGAAAATGAGTATGTATAAATAGTCTAATGGAAGGGCAGAAACAAAAACTACCAAACAATAATCTTTTTGGTTTGCATGTGGCTTGCCTTCCCCCTTTTTTTTTAGTAATTATCTTGGGTCGACTCTCCTGCCTGCTGAGCCAAACCATACGTCCCTCTTGCCTGACACTTATTTCTCTGAATAACTTAAGAGAAAACAAGAAACAGCCTAGAATAAAAACATGAGTTTAAAGCATATTATATAGGGACCAGCAGTTAGCGTAATGGCTATGTCGCTGGACTCCCACGTAGTCGACCGCGGTTCGAGTCCCGGACCCGGTGGCTTAAACTCACGCCGGGCGCATGTGTGTGCATGCCCAAGATCCCAAGAGGAGAATGGAGGAGAAGGGATTGCGGTGTGGCCATCCCTCCTGGGGGGTGATTTCTCGCTTTCTATCTCTCTGTCTCTCTCTGTCTGTCTGGCGAGCGCACACGCCCTATAGCAAAAACCTCTCAAAAAAAATAAATAAAAAGCATATTATATAATAATCTTCATTTCTGCCCTATGACATAAGTTTTACAGCCTTCATTGTAGATAAGGAAACTATAGCACAGAAAGATAGGGTAACTTGTCCTGGGTCACACAGTTAACAAGAGCGAACGTCCATGTTAGAACTAGGTCTAGCGACCAGCAGATGGCATACTGGTTACATTGCTGGACTCCCACATGACCAGCCACAGTTAGAGTCCTAGATCCAGCAGCTTGCAACTCACGCTGGGTCCATGTGCATGTGTGCCCCAAATCCCAAGAGGCCAATAGAGGAGAAAGGGTTGTGGCATGGCCATCGCCTCCACCCCCCTCCAGGGAAATAATTTTTTGCTTTCTGTGTCTGTCTCTCCATCAAGTGCACATGCCCTATAGCACAAAACAAACTCTCTCTATTAAAAAAGAAAATGAAGAAAGAAAAAAGAAACTAGGTCTAGAGGGAAGAAATCAAAGGGCTACAAAAGAAGCAAAACATTTTTTTTCCCTAAGAGATTTTTGCTATACATTTTGTTGACTCACCGTAGAGACAGAGAGAGATAGAGGGACAGAAAGCAAGAAATCACCCCTGGAGTGGGGATGAGAGGATAGCCATGCTGCAATTCCTTCTTCTCCATTCTCCTCTTGGGATTTTGAGCACGCATGCACATGCACTGGGACTCAAACCACAGTTGACTGGGAGTTCAATGCCATAACCACTATGCAACCTGCTGGCCCTAAGCAAAACTTTGAATTAAACACAAAAAAATTATCTGTTGATGACAATCTGTATGGTAATATCTTTTAACCAATTTATTAGTATATTAATGATGGGAAAATTTATTTGGTATGCTGTAATAATACACAGTGGTTGAATGTAAAAAGAAAGAGAAACAAAAAAGAAGAGAAACTAGGTCTATGTGAGTCCTCTATGTTCTAAATTTTGTTTTTGCCAATTTAAACAAGTATTCAAAATACGTAAGTATAACGTATACTGTTAACTGTTTCAAAACTTGCCTTTAAAAAAATCAGGGTTTTTTGGGGGAAGGTCTTTCTAATTTAATGCCTAAAAATATACTTTACATAGCCTGTAATCCAAACTTGATTTTTACCATCTCCTCTAAGACTATACATTTGACATCTTTTCAATGCCTTCCTTTCCACTAAAAGCAACTCTATTTAAGGCACAACTTTTCAAGAGCCTTTTTTCACCACAGTACGATTTCTATTTGTGTTTATAAGCATTTGCCTCCAGCTAGTGAACAATATGCCACCACTCTAGTATTATATGAGCCTGCCGCCAGGAGACACATTCTATGGTAGAAGGTGGATTGCACCCTAGCATTTTATTTTCTTAGGGATTATATAATGTCAGTAGGTCTGATGGTGATGGGATGTCTGTTCTGACACTAAGAAAATGTCCTCCAATTCCTCTGTCGCTGCAGAGCAGTAAAAGGTACTTAGTGTACTCAGTGTGGGACACAATGACCCAGAGAGAATAAAGTAGCAATTTGATTTCCATCTACATCAGAAGACAGCAATCTCAGAAACAAGAGCATGTTAAAAACATTACTTTCTGATCACTTCCTGAGACACTCACAAAATGGCCTTCTACTTGGAGTGTTCAGTTTCCCCCCGATGGTTTAAGTGATTTATGGCTTAAAGACTGTCATATTCCTCTCCACAAAATAATCTGAAAATGCAAGGAAAAGCAGTAAGCTTTGAGCTGTTACCCAATTTCAGATCTCGAGGTTTCTGTTTTAGGTCACTTGTGAGTGAAAGTTGGGTCCCTTCCTGACCTGTGCAACTGAAGCAGAAAATAGCGGATGTCAACGTTATATCGTCTATCTTGAAAACTGTTATTTTAAATAACAGCTAAATAAAAATACTGTGTAAACATATCTACTCTCACTCATTTATCTTGAATCTGGACTGCTTCTTAGGCCACACCTTTGAATTCAAGCATTGGTGATATCTGATAAACTACACAAATGTTATCTAAATAAAATACCAGAATTATTCACAGCCATTGATTCAATCTTACCAACAATGTCACATCAGCAGAAAAACTTTATCAAAATAGCCACAGTCTTCTTGCAAAATCTCTAAGGTAATAGGTGAGGGAATCAAAAGGTCCAGATGAATGGACAGGTTGACAGACAGACAGAATAAAATTACTAGAGTGAGCACAAATGCAAGAAAGAAGAGTTAAGGAGGGACCAGCAGTTGGCGTAATGGCTATGTTGCTGGACTCCCATGTAGTCAACCGCAGTTCGAGTCTCAAACCCGGTGGCTTAAACTCATGCCTGGCGTGTGTGTGTACGTGCCCAAGATCCCAAGAGGAGAATGGAGGAGAAGGTATTGCAGCATGGCCATCCTCCCTAGAGGGGGTGATTTCTTGCTTTCTGTCTCTCTGTCTCTCTCTCTCTGTCTTTCTGGGGAGCGCACACACCCTACAGCAAAAACCTCTCCAAAAAAAAAACAAACAGAAAAAAAAGTTAAGGATAGGATTAAAGGATAATGGGGAAATACTAGATGAGGGAATAAGTGGATGACTTTGGATAAAAAGGAAATGGGTTTTTTATATATAAATAGGATAAGACAAGTTCTTCTGTAAATTTATCCTCTTTATAGTTTCCCTCCCTTGACTTGTAAGCATGCTTTCCCCATCTTAAAAAATAAAACAAACAATACAAAACAAAACCACATCCCTCAATAAGTAACAGCCCCTTGCTCCTTCCCATTCCTTAAACTTCTACATTCATATTTTCAACTCTTCCCCTCTACTAGTCTTTCATTCAACAAAAAGACCAGTAGTATCTCTGTTATCAAATCCAGTAGGTCTATTCAGTAATCACCTAATTTCTTATGTGGAGAATTTCACACTATTGAGTACTAACTCCTTTTTTAAAATATGCGTATTCTTAGACTTCCTCTGAAGCCTATTCACTATTTATATAATGGCTCTTTTGCAATGTCTTTTAAACATTTTTCCATCCCTTACCTTTTAAATATTATTTCTTGCCATTCCACCCTTGACCTGTATTTTTTTCATGAGGTAGGTGGACTCATCCATTCTTTAATTATTATTATATTCTGATGAATTTCAGTTCATAACTTCAGCACAGCCTTCCTAGTTCCGGTCCCTACCTTCCACCTGCATGTTGTGCATCTGCCTGAAATATGTATTTTTAACATATTTCAAATGTATACTAACAATAATCTATGCACTACAACTATTTCTTATTTTGAATTCACTATCTTAGCACTTGTATCTAGTTAACTATTCAAATAAGTAAAAGGAAGTTCTTCCTAGTTCCCTCTACCTTATTCAACCTCTTCATTCAATGACTTGTGAGTCATTTTTTTTTTCAAATTCCCAAGTATTTCCAATTTGTTTTACCATAGTAAGCCCCAGTTTTACTGTCTGACTGAGGACCATGTCATGACCCTCTTAGACGCTCATGCTTGATCTGTTGAAAAAGATTTGCCATCAGACTTATCATGCCCTCCTTATCTTAGGCAGATTCTTAAATGTTTCCTTCTTATTTAGAAAAATTTATCCTAACTCATAACAGGGAAAAATAGGTCTCTTCTCAATTCAGCCTCTGCTTATTTTCCAGACTCAATTTTTCCTAACTATTCATAGTTGCCTAAATGCTAAGCTCCATCTTTGGGCTTTCACACTATTTACTCCTTTTCTAGGAATTCCTTGCTCCTTCCTCCTTTTCCTGCCTAACTTGTTCTATTTCATCCTTAAACCTCATAGCATCTGCATGGCCTTCTCAGCTTCCCTATAGAATTGTTTGCCACTTTCCTTGATAATACAAAGCACATTTTACAGCGCTCTAGTCAAAACATTGTGTTCTGACACGCTGTCCATAAGTAAGCTGAACTCTTCAGGAACTGTGGCCATTCGCCATTTACCTATCACGCAATGCACATGTGACGAACTCACAGACTAGCAGAGGAGCGACAGATGCACACATGCAAACGTGGCACGGTGTGCTGTTATAGACATGCACACTGCTCCTACATGGTATGTAGGCAATGTGATGTTGATACACTCAGAGGACCATGGCTAAAAAGTGATCCATGCTTCACAGGTTTACGCCTATAGATTTTAAGTTAAAGGAGAATGGGAATTCACCTCTTTTCAAAACCACACAAACATGAAAAAACATCCAAAGAGGAGAAAACTCAAATGCAGAAGAATGGAAGCATTGAACTAAATGACTCCATCAGAAGTTTTTAGGTAATGTGGTAGCTGAAGCCTAGGTTGTGAGGAGGAGAGTAATAGGAGACAAGTCTATAAAAGCAGACAGGGCTTAGTAGGTCCTGACAGTCCCTATTTACTTAGAACTATAAAGAAGTTAATTAAGAATTACTGGAAGACTCCAAATAGGATAAAAATGTGTCAGGTTTTGAGTGTTAGAAAGATCTTCCTGGCACATGTACAGATAATAAAGTGGACAAAGCAAAACTAGAAGCAGAGTCATGAGTAGATGTTCATCTTACCAGGGTTTGAAGTAGATGGCAGAGGTTAGAATGGTGGTTGGGGAACTGGACACTCATATGGCCAACCAGGTTCAAGTCCCATACCTGGTGAATTGCTTTCTCGCTGTCCTTCTCTCTTGTCCCTCTCTGGTCAAGTTAAAATCAATTAATTAATTAATTCAAAAAGTAAAAAGAAACCTGGTATAGCCAGTCACCATTTGCCTTAATTCTCAAAATAATGCACTTAGATGATACTGTTTTCACTTTACTATGAGAAAACAGGACATGGTTTCTCAATGCAGCCCAGTGGGGAGGTGACAGAGGCTCAGATGAGAGAAAGAGCCAGCATGTCCCAGTTAGAGAAGACTGTAGCTGCCACCGTCGGGTCACCAGCAGGGTGTCTGCAGCCTTAGGGTCAGGCCCGTGCATCCATGGTACAGGCGGGTCCCAGAAGGGCTAGTCAAGGATAGGAGCCTCTCCCCTACTCACTGGGCTAAAAGAATTGTCTTTAAACTGCTCTTTACAGAAGACAGTGGAGCGATTCTGTGGCCTCAATAAGCTAATTTGTCATAATCATTCATTTCTAGCAGGTAGGGATTTAATTTCCTATATAGCATCAATTGGGTCAATGACTTAGAAAAGTTTCTTTCTTGCCTTGGATTTCTTACATCCAGTGACTGTATTAAGAACTGTTAAAAGAAAACGTTCGGGGCCAGCAGGTGGTGTGGTAGATAAGGTGCTGGATTCCCCTATGGCTGACTACAGTTCAAGTCCCACCTGGCAACTTGAAAATCACACAAGGCACATGTGAATGTGTGCCCAAAATCCTGAGAGGAGAATGGAAGAGAAGGGACTGTAGCATGCCCATTCACCCTAGGGGACTGATTTCTCATTTTCTCTCTGTCTCTCTCTAGTGAATGCATGTGCCCTGTGTAAAAACCTTGAAAAGAGAGGGAAGGGAAGGAAAAGAGGGGAAAAAAAGGAAAGGAAAGGAGAACAAAGAAAAGTGGCACATGCAAAGTGTAGAGATCCATGAATGAGGCAGCTTCAAGCAGCAAATGGTTCAGGGGCTCCACCAAAGGGAGGATAAGGTTTTCATAGGGTGAATGGCAAAAAGATAGACTATCTGATTGGTCAAAGTTGGAGCTGTAGCTTTCATTTCAATCATTCCAGTGAAAAGGTCCTAGAGATTAGCTTACAGTTGCTGACTAGGTAAGACTATCTACTCCGAGCTGGGTTTCTGTTTGCTCCACAGGAATCCCTGATAGTTGAGCTACCTCAGTCTAATGGCCTCTCAAGTAATTATTTTAACAGACACACAGAAACAATGCATGTAAAATAAAATGCTTCATTACATCACACATAGGAAATGCCCCCAAATCCTAATTATCCTTCATCTGTTTTAGAAAGTTGGAGCTGTACAGAGGAAAAGAAACAGAAATGCTATGAGAGTCAAATTTAAGAATGTTGCTATTCTCATAACAAAGTTTATTATAATTCAATTATTTATATGGGGATCCAAATAGTCTAATTCTTCCATTTATGAGTGGAAATCATTTATGTAGCATCATGGTGCTTTCATGCTTACTTTTGAGCAGTTACACATCTATATGAATACGGTTACTTTAAAACAAAGATCAAATTTACGAAGCCAACAGATACTTTTTAAGACTCCAGGGTGCAGTGGCTCTTCCTGCTTCCCAGTTACTAACTTGTTATAAAGGCCTTGATCCCCTTGTAATACTGTTAGTGAAGTTCCTGTTTCCATCCCGCAGCCACTTCCTTCCTACTGAGAGGTTGAAGTTGATTGAAGTCAGTAAGAGTTGGGTATGTGTAAACGGTGGCAGCTTCTGCTCTCAGATAAACTTCCTTCTATTTTCTCTCTACCCGAGGAGTTTTTTCTCCTCTTTCATCTTAAGATAGAGGCACTGAATACTGATGAGTTTTGTCTCCAACCAACCTCAGTGATAAATTTTTGGAAAACTCATTTAGATTTCAAACGCACGCTCTGCATTTTCTGCAGGGTTAGGTAATCTGCCAGAAATAATAACAGTTTCCTTTCCACAGCAAGAACGAGCCAGTGAATTACTTCAGATCTCTACCATTTACCTTCTTGTGATGTGACTTGTCTCATTTGGCTACTCTAACTCCATTTTTATAAAGTATGCTCTTTGAAGTTTTCACCAAATGGTAAAGGATTCAAATCGAATATCACTGAAGAAAGAAGAAAACAATCGAAAGGAACCATTACTAGCTCCTGACATATAAAGTCAGGCTCGGGTCTTTGTTTTACATCTTCATCATCTTTCAAGATACAGAGAAAATTACAAACATCCTTCATAACATTGGATCAAAGACAATAAGTGGTTTTTAGAAAATTTCAGAAATGTCCATATTACTGTAGAACAAACAATTAAACAATTAAGCAAGACTGTGCTTTTTGAAATAGCTAACATATAGAAGTCTTAGGTAAATTAATCTGCATTTGGTCATTGTAGATAAAGAAAGTGAACTTGTTGCTTGAGAAGGAATGAAGCGGAAAGGGAGCAGACATGAATATGTGCATTATATAAACACTGGCTCCTGTAAGCACTCAGACTGTGGTCAAAACATCAATGTATGGTTTGAATGAAGTGTGTGTGTGTGTGTGTGTGTGTGTGTATGTTTTCAGTGCTCTTGGGTGTGCACCTAGGAATAGAATCGCTACTATGGTTGTCAGACCCCACCAAGTAGGTCCATTTCCTACTTCTATAAACTGTGAATATGTGAGAGTAAATGGAAATGAGTAACTAAACTTGCAGGTGAAATTAAGGTTGCTAATCAGTCAATCTTAAAACAGGGAGAGTATCTAAGATTATTTAAGTGAACCGATGGATCCATAAAAGTGGAAGAAAGAAATAACAGAAGAGATTGAAATGCAATGTGAGGGCTCACACTTCCATTACTGGCTTTGAAGATGGGGGTGAGGAAGCAGGGAGTGTGAATCAAGGAATGGGGTTAGCCTCTAGAAGCCTGAAAAGTTGAGGAAATGGATAGTCCCCTAAAGCTTCAATTAAAAAAAAAAAAAAGCAGACTTGCCAACACCTAGATTTTAGCCTAGTAAAATCTGTTTGGGACTTCTCATCTACAGAATAGTAAGATATTAACTTTGTATTGATAAAGCTACTAAGTCTGTGGCAATTTGTTTCAGCAGGTCCTGTGCTGAACTTAAGGAATTGCTAAACTGTATTTTCAAAAACTCTACTAGGTGCCCCTATACTAAAGATCATTTCACTCTTGGGAACCAGCAGTTAGCGTAATGGCTATGTCGCTGGACTCCCACATAGTCGGCCACGGTTCGCATTCCGGACCCGGTGGCTTAAAACTCACGCCGGGTGCATGTTCGTGCGTGCCCAAGATCCCAAGAGGAGAATGAAGGAGAAGGGATTGTGGCGTGACCATCTCCCCTGGGGGGTGATTTCTCGCTTTCTGTCTCTATCTCTCTCTCTCTCTATCTCTCTCTCTCTCTCTCTCTCTGGCAAGCGCACACGCCCTATAGCAAAAACCTCTCAAAAAAAAAAAAAAAAAAAAGATCATTTCACTCTGACTGAAAAAACAGATTATTCCTCCCTCTGTGAGTTGCAATATTGTTGTACCTTTTCCTTATCATTGTTTCTTTTCCTTGCCTCAGAAGATCCCTCATATACAGACTCAGAACAGTAAAGTTTCAAGGGGAAAACCCTCTGGCCACAATGCTTTCTGTGATACCTGGCCAAGATTAGGTGCTCTATACAGTCTCTCTCTCTCTTCCTCTTCCTCTCTCTCCCTCTCCCTCTCCCTCTCTATTTTTTGAGAGAGATTTTTGTTATAGGGCATGTGCTTTCGCTGTAGAGACAGAAAGCGAGAAATCACCCCCTAGGGGCATTCTCCTCTCAGGATCCTGGGCACACACACACACACACACAGGCCTGGAGAGAGTTTTAAGTCACATGGTCCGGGACTCGAACTGCAGTTGACCATATGGGAGTCCAGTAACATAACTATTATGCAATCTGCTGGTCTCTATACATTATTCTGTTTTAACTGAAATGATTTCCAGAACTTTTTTTTTTTTACCAGATTAACTAAATAATTTGCACACACACACACAAAAAAAAATCCTCAAAATATTTTTAATTGGCTTTTCCCTTAAAATAGATATAATCATGTATCAACAATTTCTAAACATGATTGTCTGGAAAATACACCAAAATAACAGTCAATATTACTTCTCAAAAGGTCTCTGTACTGAAGTTAAAAATGTCTTCGTTTCCATTAAGCAATGCTAGAGAAGTTAGAAGAAATCTCAGATCCTCTTTATCTCTCTTAATTACAGGCAAAGATTTTTCCATTTTTTTTCCTTCCCTCTCCCTTTCTTTGTAAACACCCATAAATGTGTAAAACTCTCCTTATCAACACAATTTCCCAGAATTCTCTTGCACATTCAAAAGAGTTTCACTCCCTCTAGAATTCAAACCATTCCTAATACATACTTACTGTAATTAAAGCACACATTAATAATCCCTACACTCTTCCTGGCAAAGGTCTAGTCTCACTGCTCCCTACACATAGCATTTATTGTGAATACTGTGATTGCAGAGAAGGTGAGGAGGTCTTATTTACTATTTGGCGGAGTTTTCTTCTGTCTCCCTCCTTTTGGCCTGCCTCTCAGGACACTACAACTTCTTCTTTTATTTCCTAACTCATCAATTACTTTTTGTCAGTACATTACCAACTACCTACACTTTAAATGTTAGTGTTTCTATGGTTCAGTCCCAGGCAAGGTTTTTTTCACTGTACCTTGTTCCCAAGCTAATTTTAACTCTGTATCCATTCTCCTGGATTTAAGTTCCTTGGTGGCATTCATAGCCCTCTGGAGTTCTAGATTAACATCCCCGGCCTGGCTCTCATTTCTGAGCTCCAGGATATATCCAGAAATGCAATATGATACCTCCCTTTGGGCACTTCTATATAAAATTAATAAGTCCCAAATAAAATTCTTTCTCAAAAGCAGGTTCTCCATAAATGTTCCTCAAGTCAGAGAATGACAGTACTCTATTCAGAAATGTGAAGTCATCCTTAATACATAGCTACATTTACTCTTCTCATCCAACACATCAAATTGTATTCAGTCAACCTTATAATTACCTCTTAAAGCCTTGCATTTTTACCCATACCCACGGCTATCACTCTAGTTCCAGCTGCCCATCCCACCACAACGTAACTATTGTAAAATTATGCTGGAAAATTTCATCTTACAAGCTGTTGTAATGTACAGGAATTGAATGTATAAATTTTTTTTTTAATTTTTTTAAATCTCTAAATGTGTTTTTTGGCGTGTCTTATCTTGTAATCCCTTCAAATCATCACATTGTATAAGCCATCTTTTGGAATTTAAATCTCTTTATGTTATTTTCATAATTAATAACTTATTCTAATATAGAACCCAAAACTTTTAACTTGGTCGAAAAATTGTAGATGATCTGGACCCTACAGGCTTTATCAGACTCATATTGTCTCATTTTTTCTCCTTGCAAACTGTGTTCTAACTGGCCTTCCTTAAAAGTGACTATTTCTTGTGACCAGTAGTTGGCATAATGGCTACGTCACTGGACACCCATATAGTTGACCATGGTTCGAGTCCCAGACACAGTGACTTAAACTCATGCTGGATGCATGTGCACACGTGCCCAAGATCCAGAGAGGAAAATGGAGGAGAAGGGAATATGGCATGGCCATTCCCCTGGAGGGTGATTTCTTGCTTTCTGTCGCTGTCTTTCTGGCAAGTGCACACATCCTGTAGCAAAAACCTCTCAAAAAAAAAAAAAAAAAAAAAAAAAAAAAAGACTATTTCTTATTTCACCTGTCTAAAATTTCTGTGGTTTGGAATCCTAGGACCAATTCTTAGTAAGGGCTCAAAGCTAAAAACGAAGGTTCAAAACCAACTGTCTTCCTCACCAAGCCTTGAAAAGCTTATTACCCATGTTGGGGGATCCCAACCATTACAGAGCATCAACTCTGTGTCTTCCTTCCTTGTAAGTCTCCCTTAAGGGTGGGGGCTTTATAAAGAATTTGTGCTTTTGGGAACCAGCAGTTAGCGTAATGGCTATGTCGCTGGACTCCCACGTAGTCGACCGCGGTTCGCGTCCTGGACCCGGTGGCTTAAAACTCACGCCGGGCGCATGTGCGTGCATGCCCAAGATCCCGAGAGGAGACTGGAGGAGAAGGGATTGCGGTGTGGCCATCCCCCCTGGGGGGTGATTTCTCGCTTTCTGTCTTTATGTCTCTCTCTGTCTGGCGAGCGCACGCGCCCTATAGTGAAAACCTCTCCAAAAAAAAAAAAAAAAAAGAATTTGTGCTTTTTATTCCTCTTGTACATCAGATACAAATATTTTTTTAAAAAATACACTACTGAAATGCTAATTAGAAGAGCAATAAAAGTAAACTCTAACAATAAGAAAATGTTTACATAATTTGCTAGATTTGTTACCATCGACTTCACTCAGCAATAGATACTCCATATCTGACTACTTTCTATCAAATGCCAGGGCCTTGTTGTTTTTTATGGCTGAGTAGTATTCTATAGAGTATATATTGCCACAATATCTGTGAATACTTTGAGAACAAAGGTATTTTGATTTGTAAATATCAGTATCTTTTTTGTACCATGGACTCAGGATCCTTGTCTTATAATAAATACTGTAGAATATGTGTTCTTGATCTTACCACCTTCCTCTCGTTCTGAAATTAGATCAATATCCTTCAAGGAGAGAGAAAGAAAAGAAGAGCTGGAGAGAAGGCAAGAAAATCAGATGAGACAGAGCTGTCTGAGCAGGGCTACCTCCTGCCCACCTGTCTAGCTATGTTCTGGGCAAAGAGTGTCATAGAACCCCAGAAGGCTTGGAGGATCTAAGAGTGGAAAGGACTGTACTATGCTTCCCACTGAATTTCAGGAGTCTCCACAAGTCTCTGTGGTGAAAGACATGAAAATAAGACATATTTAAGCTTAGATTGGCCCAGGCAACATACAAATATGTCCATTAAGCTACATGGAAGAGCAGCTTGTCTTTTTTTATGTTGTCAAAGAAGTTGGAGATGAGAAAGAGACAGAGTATGCACTCCAAGACATCTGAAAGTATATTCAGCCTTAACCAGGGGAGCTGGACTATATAGAGCCAGATCAATAATCTCAGGGGATATCACTACGGAGAGTTCCAATGCCTATGAACCAGATGGGAGATTGTGTACACTTGAGCAGATGCTACCATGGGCAGACACAATGATCAGGTAACCCCTCATGACACTAGAGGAATTTAGGTGCCACCGAACTACAGTAAATGAGAGGAAAAAAAGACAGCCATTAAGTAGTTGTGTTTAAATGTCACTAGACAAATTCTAGGTAGCATAAGCCAAAATTGCATTGTTTGGTATCAGGCAGAAGAGGCATTTAGAATTTATGTTGGTTTAAAGGGGAAAAAAATAATCAGAGTTTTTTTTGCCCACCTGGGTACATGATCTATAAAATTAAACATTTTTGAACTAGAAAGGACCTTGGAAAATGTCTACTCCAAACTTATGTTTAGACAGTGAAGAAGAAAAGGTCTGATAAGGTTAAGAGCCTTGTGCAAACTTACCCATATAATTGGTGGCAGAGCCAGAACTAGAACTCGTGTCCCATTTTCCTGTTCAGGCTTATTTCTGGTACATCAGGTCCCTCACTGTCACCATTAAAGCTATTATATCTCAGTACTTCTTCAATACAAGTTGTCATTTCAAAATACAAGCAGTTCCATGTGAATTGTGAATATACTCATATAGGCTTGACAGGTGGGCAGCTATAGCATGTCAGTCTGTTAACCCTGCTTTCAATAAACATGAAAGATACACCACCTGAGTGTTAGAAGTAAGTTTTGCTTCTGGTTTGCTAGGGGCAAGAAAAAGGGCATTTTATTATTCACACAACTCAAAACAAGTATTTAAAACCACCTTTGAGTATTTTACCACCAACTTGTCTAACAGGAAAATGTGTATTATAAAAGAACTATATGTGGCACCAACAGATGAGGTGAAGGTGATTGGATCCCACATGGCTGACAGAGCAGCTGGAGTCCCAGACTGCTGGTGGCTTGATAATTACACTCCGTGTGTGTGTGTGTGTGTGTGTGTGTGTGTGCAGGTGTGCCCAAAATCCTGAGAGGAGAATGGAGGAGAAGGGATCGCAGCATGGTCATCCTCCCAATCTCTTCTTTTTCTCACTCTCTCTCTTTGTCTCTTTCCAGTTAGCAAAAAAGAAGGAAACAAATAAACAAAAACTACAAAAGAAAAAATAAAAGAGCTATGCATGGATTTCAAAATATTTTTTGCACCAAAATAAATTTGTACTCTAATTCCATTTTTCTACAAATTTTTGAAAGTCCCCTCATATTTAAAGCAGGTGGAAAATCATCTAGAGTAAATCTGATTTTAAGTATATTTTGTCTAATATGACAAATGCGTTGCAACTAGAAAGACATTTTGCCTGACTTTTTTTCAGATGTGTTTTTTAATCTTTGTTTTTTGTTATATTATGCTTTGATATATGCTACTTCAAAGCTTTGTTACTAAATTGATTGCTCTAGGTAAGAGTGAATAAAAATCCTTTATGTTCTTTTGATTTTTCTTATAATTTTGTACCTTCTATGACCAAAGCAAAAATACAACCATGTGAAAAATGTCTTACAAATTTTGGGGGGTTATATTTTATGTCATTCTAATTTTGATAATATTATTGATCTAATAACCTTCATTCCTTAACATTAAATCTGATATTTTTCCTACTTTAACCTTTGTATATTTGCAGGTTTATAGCCTTTATATGCCATTTTTCCCTAGACTTGATAAATAGATTTTCTTATATAATCATTATTACTTAATTTAATTTTCTTTGGAATATTCCTAAATAATGCACCTATTTATTCTACCAACCATTGAATCATAAATAACATTGAATCCACAATAGTGTTTGCAAAGGATTTTATATCCAGTAGGGCTTTGATATTCAAAATAATACAGTAAGATATAAATCATTAGAAAATCTGGATGATATCCACAAAGAGTGATATCGAAGTCAAGTTTATTTATGATTCATATGTTAAAGACAAATTAAGGGGAAAATTTCACATAGTTTAAATTGTCAAGATAAAATAGTTGATAATCTATATATATCCCAATTCGTTAACAGATTTTATTGTACAGTAAAACCATTTATAGGATAAAACTTTAAAAAATTTTAAAAACGTGAAGTGCTAAAAATGCAAAAGTGTATTCTCCCATTACGAGCGAGATAGAAAATAATATGGAGTGAGCCCTATTGTCTAGGTCTGTGGCAGTCGTGTGACTCTTCTGAGGGAATAAGAGAAACAACATCACTAGAACAAGATAGAAATGAAACACATTCTACTATCCTTTTATTTTGTCATTATACTAACTTGGTAATATTAGATGCTAATGCAAAAAATAAAGCCAATAAAATTATTAATTAAAACTCTCCTCGAGTAGTTTTCTAGAGTTAATAGTTAGATATAGCTATACATAGACAGTTATGGCTAAGTGGTTGGATTTTAAGATATTTGATTTTTCTACATCTTTGACATATTTTGAAAAAAAGTAAGTAATGTATTCTGCTTCTAAAATATAGTGGGACACAGTGAGCCAAAGCTTCCACTGCTGAACAATGACAACAACAAAAGCATGAAAAACAAAAACAAACCTTATTTTAAAGACATCAGAGAACTGGGGAAATACAAAGACACCCTGAACTAAAGTTCAAGAAAGGAAAAACCCTTAATGTGTTAAATAGAAATCACATATAAATAGTCTTTCATGAATTTAGGTCAGGCTTTACCAGAAAATCAATCATTTCAGAACTTTTTGATTTCAGAATTGTAGAGCTTCATTATTGTTGTCATTAATTGTCTGTCTGCTCTCACTAAGATGTAAGTTAGGTGAGGGCAGGGATATTTTAGGTTTGAAGTGTTGTAGTTGAAGATCCTAAAACAGCCCATATACATCTTCAATGAATAAACAAATGATGGTCAGCACAAAGGATGCCCAGGAGGGGAAATAAAATGGAACACTTTATCAACTTCAAAATAAATCTGAGTACTGTTCATCTACTCAACCTATACTGAGTAATAAGTAACCAAGGACTTTGTACCTCAGCAGATTTAAAAAGTTAAGCACTTGTATATATTGAGACAACTGCAAATGTTTGATGTAAATAGAGTCTAAATATTCACAATAAAATTAAATGTTTTATGTAGAGAACACACGTTTCCCTACTTGAAAGAGGGAAAATGAAGATGGTTGACATGAGACTCCTCATTTAAAATGCACCGCTTTTATGTAGGGAATATTGTGAACTGTTTATGTTGAAAAAAATGCAAGGAACAGAGGTCATCTCGATACATAAATATATACTAAAAGTCCATTTAGCAAGAGAAAATGGGAAAGAAAGAGTATAAGATTTAAATTGCATCCATTTAAAAGCCATTTCTTAATACAAAATATCTCAGCTTTCGATGATATTACAATCTTTGTGTTGAATGAGATCTTGGGAAGTCATATAGGACTCGAGCTTAAATGACCTAGGTGGGGGAGAGGAAGCAATATAGGAGTCAATTTTTAAAATAAACAGTTAAATGAGCACAATTTACATAACTGCACCACGAACAAGTCTTCATTTTACCTCATGGCAGGCCTGGGGGCAGAAAGGACTGTTGCCAAGATATATCAATGAAGATGTCATCCCCAACACTGTCCCTGAACTTGCAGAACCTTCTACCTTTTGTTTTTTGGTTTTTTTTTTTAAGAAGCAAGAACATCATTAATTGAACATAGAGGCATAGAGGCATATTCCTTCAGTAATAAGAATTGAGACAGAAAAAGCACGTGTGGGCTGATATATAGAATCTTTGAGAATTGGTGGGAACATTCAGAGATGTTAAAGCCATGGATGGGTGGAAGACACAGGGAATAAAATTTCCCAGAGTGAAAGGTATGTGAGATAGAGCACATTTGTACCAAGCATGGTAGAGTAGAGTTGTCTACACTAAAGGCAGACTTCAGCCTTCACTTTTGGTCTCAGGCATGGCCAGGGTGATTAGAGATTAAATACATACATTCCAGAGTCTTCCCAGAGATTGTCACAACACATCACATATGCTTAACACCCTTGCTGAATTAGCAGATTCTAACTGAAAAATTAAATTATATATTCTGTTTGCCAACATAGCCTTCTTCTGACCACACTGACTTTTGGGAGGATTGATGAGAAAAAAAGATACAGGATAGCTTTAAGTCATTATTCAAATCACATCCTTCTCACATAAACTATAACTGATCCTGGCATATTTACAAATATTGTCCAGTGTTTATTTGTATGTATATCCCCAGTGTTTTATACTCCTTTACACATTCCTTTGCTTATAAAATCCATGCAGGAAGCATATGATAAGAATGAGGCATTTGAATGCTGTCATAAAGGATGCAGCCTTTGGATACAGTCATAAAGAATATGTCCCAGAACAATACTTACTGAATAGCGAACATAAGCAAATAACCTAATTTCTCATAGCCTTAACATATATTATCATTATAGATAAAGCTAATAAAACACTCAGGCAGACTCTGGCATATGGTATGAGTTTAATCTATGTCAGCTGCAAGTATTATCAATGTTAACTGACTCTATTGCCAGTGTTGTTCAAGGAAATCATTTGTAATGATGTATACATAGTTTACATTTTATTAGCAACATTAAAATATTACTGATAGAATTGGAATTGCTTTGTCATCTTAATAATTAATACAGTCTTATATAATTTTCTATTTCACCACAACACACACTTTGCAATGACATATTTGTTATGCCCCTTTTCAGGGCAAAGATGAATAATCCCTACGAGACACAGCTCCATGGCTTAGAGCATTCTGTGTGAAGCTGCCTATGTGCTAAGCAGCTCATTCACAGATCAGTTCTACAGCTCACCACATCTGACTTCATGACTTAATGCTCAACAACAGACTGAAAATTGTGTTTTTATGTAGAACAAACATATAGCTTGATGAAATCAGCATAGTGAAGGGTACTGCAAATACTCCTCCTCTCATATTACGTCCTGTTAAAATTTCTTAAATGTTAAGCCTAGATGCTTCTCTGTTAACAAACATCTTTATATTTTTCTAGTATTTGGATATTAGCTCCAATTTGACCTTCCTAGTAAGAAAGCAAAGAGCTTGAACACAAGTTGAATCTACATTTGGATACCATAATATGTAGGATATGTCTCAAACAATAAGAAGGGAACATCCTTATAGCAGATTACAGTTTCAGCAGCCAGGGATAAAGTGTGACTCACTCTATCAGCAGCTCTGCATACCTCCATTGCCTCAGGGTCCTCTGAAGTGAACAACATATATGTCACACAGCCCATACTTTGTCAGAAAATCTCAATCACACACACATCAAACCTTTTCATATAAATCCAGCAATTTTCATGTGCAATCGTGTTTAATAGAAAGAAAATAGATTTTTATCATATGGATGATACTGATTATATTATTTTCAATCCCATCATATTTACCCATAAAACTATGCCTCAAGAAGCACACAAGAATTTCTCCACATGGTTGTGAAGAACAGTGGGATTTGTTGTTTGGAACACTCAGTTTCTAAGCCCTTAATTATCGGTAGATAGATGGAGAATAAAAAAAAAATTAGTATTTGTAGACTTTCTTTAATCTGTGATTTGGTATTTGGTCTACAAATACTAATTTGTGACTTTCTTTAAGCTGTGATTTGGATAATGGTCTGTACCCTCAAAGTTTGATGTTTTAGAATTTGATGTTAGGAGGTAGTGAGGCCCAGGGGGCAATGAAAAGATCATGATTGAATCGTGGAGGCAACAATCTCATGGATAGATTAATGGTGGAATCTTCCAAGATCTAGTGAGTTCTAGCTCTCATGAAATGGGGTCAGTTCTCACGAGACCTGGTTTTATAAAAGAGAGGGAGCTTCCCACAGCTCACTCACTCTCTCTCTGCATGTATCGGCCATTCTCTGTGCTTTCATCTGCTACACTGAGGGTCAGCCTTATGCGTGTCCAGAATTGTAAGTCAATAAACCCCTACTCATGAGACCAAGATGAATTTTTATGCAATTGTATTCATAAGCCTCAGGCCTTACCTTATTCCAGGCCCCATGGCCAATGCAGGGAAGTTGGCATCAAACTCCGCCAATTCAGCAGCAAAATGTTTTCTTATATTAATTTAGAACCCCATGCTATGCTGGCATGGACCAAAAGTACTAATGTGTTCATGAAGAATAGACAGACCCCTATAATCCAAAACTCTTCATCTAGTATAGTTAGATATGAATTGGCTTGCTTCCAGTTTTTTAGTCTTGGTAGCAGGATCATTAGTTACTTTAAATGCCTCAAAACAATATGGAAGGCCAGCCCCAGGGAAAGATTATGCATCACCTTTACCAGTAATAATCAAGACTGGGTTAATGATTACATTTAGGCATAAGACTCATGTTCTCACTGAGCCTGAAAAATCATCCCAGAGAAGTTGTGGGTGGCTTGGGGTTTTTGTTTGGTTTGGTTTGGTTTGGTTTGGTTTGGTTTGGCTTGGTTTTGTTTTCAGTTTTGCCACAGGGTACACACACTCACCAGAGAGAGAGACAGAGAGGAAGTGAGAAATCATCATTCCCCCCCCCCCCAATGAGGGGATGGCCATGCCACAATCCCTTCTCCTTCATTTCCTCTTGGGATTTGGGGCATGCACATACATGTAGCTGGTATGATTTTCAAGCCGCCAGGCCCAGAATAGAATCCCAGTTGGCCATGTCAGAGTCCAGTGCCCTCAGCAATATGCCATCTACTGGCCCCAGTAGCTTATATTCTTTAATTTACCATGATCTAAGGCTCAGAAATTGCCCCACAATATTGAGTCTACACTCTCTATTAAATATACAAAGAGGCATTCACAAAGATAGATCTCATTTTGACCATAAAACACACTTTAACAAATTTAAAAGAATAGGAATTTAAAAAAAAAAAAGAATAGAAATCATACAATGCCTACTCTCAGACCACAGTGGAATTAAACTATAAGTCAATAACAGAAAGATAACTAGAAAACTAGTTAAATAAGCAAAATAAAAACTAGCAAAATAAAAAAATAAAAAACTAGCAAAATAAGCACAGTTTAAAGAACACATTTCTAAATAATATATGGGTTAAGGAAAAGATCTCAATAGAAATTAGAATATATTTTTAAATAAATAAAAATGAAAGCATGACTTTTCAAAATTTACGGGATGTAGTGAAAGCAGTACTTAAAGAATTTATAACATTGTATGCACCCCTTAGAAAAGAAGAAAGATTTAAAGTGAACAATCTAAGTTTTTACCTTAAGACATCAGAAAAAAAGAAGACATTCAGTATAAATGGTGTAGTCAGCAGCATACTAAATTGCAGTGCTTCAAATTACATGGTCAACTATAAGTTCAGATCTCCAACACAGTTGACCTGAAACATAATGGGGGGCATGTGTGCATTTGCACAAGATCCTGACAAGCTGGAAAGCTAGAGAAAGAGGGTTCTGGCACCACAAGACTGTTGAGGGTACTTCACGCCCATGTACTCTCTAATAGGAATAAAATAAACTTTTTTAAAGAGAGCAAATTAAATCCAAAGTAGAGAAAAGAAAAGAAAAATAAGAACTAGAGTAGAACTCAATGAAATTGCAAGCAGGTAATACCTAGGAAAAAATCGATAAAACCAAAAGCTGATTCTTTGAAAGGATCAATAAAATTGATAAGCCTCTATCTAGACTAAATGTAGTAATAAAGCAAGAGAGGACACAAATTGCTAGTTTCAGAAATTAAATAGGAGACGTCACTACAAATCCTATGGATATTAAAAGATAGTCAAGAAATAAACTCTATTCTCACAAATTTGAAAATGTAGATGTCATGGAATAATCCCTTGAAAGATACAATTTGCCAAATTTCACACAAGAAAATGGACAATTTGAATAGGCCTTTATCTACTAAAGAAATTTAATTAATAACCTTCCAAAACAGAAAGCACCAGACCCAGATCACTTCACATGTAAATTCTACCAGATATTTAAGAAAAAAATTTTTTTTAAGATTTTTGCCATGGGGCACATGTGCTCTCCGGAAAGAGACAGAGACAGACACCCCTCCCAGGGGTGGTGTCCATGTCTCAATCCTTTCTCCTCCATTCTTCTCCTGGGATCTTGGGCACATGCACACATAGGCCTGGCATGAGTCTTAAGCTGTCAGATCCAGGACTCAAATCATAGTCAGCCATGTGGAGTCTAGTGCCTTAACCACTACACTGATTCTCTACAATCTCTTTCATAGGATAGAAAAAGAGGAAATAAATCCTAACTCATTCTATTAGGCCAGCATTACCACAAATACCAAAGCAGACAAATATATCAGAAGAATACTACAGAACTATATTTCACACACACATAGATGCAAAAATACTCAACAAAATATTAAACTGAATCCAATAAATACATAGACAAATTTATACACTACATCCAAGTTGGTTTATTTCAAGTAAGCAGCCAATTAGATATTCTAAAATCAGTTAACATAATCTATCACATCTAAAGGCTAATAAAGAAAAATTATTGGACCAGTAGTAGTTAAGGTACTAGACTCACACATGATCATCCACAATTTGAGCCTTGGACCCAGCAGCCTAAAATCATGCTGGGCACATTTAAGTGGATGCCCACATTTCCAAGAGGAGAATGGCGGAGAGGGAATTGTGTCTCTCCAGTGAGCAAATATACCCTATAGCAAAAAACTAAAAGAGAAAAATTACATAACCATATCAATAGATGCAGAGAAAGCATTCGACAGTACTTGTGCATAATAAAAATTCTCAGTAAACTAGAAATTGAGGGAGATACTATTACTTGACAAAAAAAAAAAAAAATCTGCAAAATGGAGCCACAGAGTAATGCAGCAATAACATAACACTCTGCAAAACTGACACATAGGGAGTTTCCATTTTGACATCTTGAGATCACCCTGAACACACCAAGGGTATGCCCATGATCCAAGTCTGGCTGACGTTGCACATGGTATGAAGACCCTGTTGGGGGTCTCTCTCTTTCTGTGTCTCTGGAGAAACATATATATAAACTTAAAATATTTTTCTACCAAAAAACCTCCAGCTAACATCATACTTAAGTGTAAAAAATCTGAACTTTTTCCATTGAAATCAAGAACAAGGCAAGAATGTCACCTCTTACCATCTGTACATTATAAGTACTAGCCAATGCAATAAGATAAGAAAAGGAAATAAAGGTATAAAAAGAGGGAAGAAAATAAAACTGTCTTTGGTCACAGATGACATGATTATCTACATAGAAAACCCAAAATAACCAAAAAATAACGAAATAACTTGTGGAATTAATAAACAAGTACAACAAGATTATAGATTATAAAGTTAATATAAAAGTGAATTATTTTTCCTATATACCAGCAATGAAAAAGTGGAATTTGAAATTTAAAAAAAAAATACCACTGGGGACCAGCAGTTAGCGTAATGGCTATGTCACTGGACTCCCACGTAGTCGACTGCAGTTCAAGTCCTGGACCCGGTGGCTTAAACTCACACCGGCCGTGTATGCGTGCATGCCCAAGATCCCGAGAGGAGAATGGAGGAGAAAGGATTGCGACGTGGCCATTCCCTCTGGGGGGTGATTTCTCGCTTTCTATCTCTCTGTCTCTGTCTGTCTGGCGAGTGCACGCGCACTATAGCAAAAAAAAGAAAAAACCTCTCCAAAAAAAAAATACCTCTCCAAAAAAAAAAAATACCATTTACATTGGCATTCTCCAAAAAATAAAATGCTCAGGTATACTTTAAATGAAACATGTACAAAATTAATACAAGGAAAACTGAAAAAAATTAATAAAATCAAAGAAGTATTAAATTAATGGAGAAATAGTCCATGTTTATGATTAGAAAACTCAATATTATCAAGCTTTCAATTCCTCCCACTTTGGTCTATAGATTCAATGTAATCATATTAAAATATCGCTAAGATATTTCATAGATATTGACGAACTGATTCTAAAGTTTACATGAAGAGGAAGAAGACTCATACTAGTCACTACAATACTAAAAGAGAAGAACAGAGCAGTAACACTACTCGACTTCAAGATTCATTACAAAGATATAATTAAAACAATGTAGAATTGGTAATAAAACAAACAGATGAACAGAACAGCATAGAGACCAACCCAGAAATAGACCCTCATACATGTCAATTGATCCTTGACAAAGCAGAAAGGAAACACAATGGAACAAAGGGACTGTTATCTTATGTCCAGGCAAAAACCTGCACACTAATGTTTATAGTAGCATTTTTTATTGCCAAAACTAGCAAGAAACCAAGGGCTCCTTCAGTAAATAAATGGATGGGATTAATAAATTGTGATATATTATTCAGTGTTAAAAGCTAAACTGTTGGCTGGCCTCGTAGCCTACTGGTTAAGGGAGTTAGATCCCACACGGCTAACCACAATTTGGATCCCAACCTTGGTAACTTGAAAAACATGTTGGGCATACGTGTATGTGTGTCCAAATCCTGACAGGATGGAAAAATGGAGCAGAAGGGATTGTGGTGTGACCATGCTCCATTAGGGGTTTCTCTCTCTCCCCCCGTCCCCTCTGGCATGTGCACATGCCCTCTGGTAATTAGAAATAAATCATTTTAAAGTAAACTTTCAAGCCATAAAAAGACATGAAGAAACCTTAAATTCATATTACCAGGTGAAAGAAGCCACTGTTAAGGCTACTCCTATATGACTCTAACTATATGATGTTCTGGAAAAGACAAAACTATGGAGAGAGTTTAAAGATCAGTGGTTTCTAGGGATTGGGGCAGGCAGTATTAAAAAAGTAGAGAACAGAGCATTTTTACGATAGTGACAATATTCTGTATATTCTAGTGGTGGATACATGCCATTATACATTTGTCCAAACTCATACAATGAACCCTCACACCCAGAGCAACCTCTACTAGACTTTAGAGAATACTGTGTCAATGTGGGTTCATCAATGGTAAAAATATACCACAGGCATAAGGGGCATTAATAATGAAGACTATATGTGTGTGTGTAAAGGAGTATATAAGAAATCTTTACTCTTAGTTTCACTGTAAATTTAAAATTGCTCTAAAAAAGTTCTTATTTTTTAAAATTATAAATAAATCACATAGATTTACACAAGAGATAATCAAACTTACTTGAATAATTGACCAGCATATAAAATATCAGGACCTTACCTAGAAAATAGTGTAGGAAAACAAAGAATATAATTTTATCTTCTCAGAAGACACCTGTTGTTTAAGTCATGTTATCAGGTCTAATTATTTCTATTGGCAAGGAGTCTTCTGAAGTGTACTCTAATTTTAAAACTCCCATTAGAAAAATCTATGTGGATTTTAAGTAGGATTTTCTGATTTATCTTTTTAGAGTTTTTTGCCTAAGGTGTGTGAGCTTGCTGGAGAGAGAAAGAGTAGACAGTAAGAGGAAAAGTGAGAAATCACCCTGCAGGGGAGACGGACATGCCTCAATCCCTTCTCCTCCATTCTCTTCCTGGGATCTTGGACCTGTACACGCATGTGTCTGTTGTGATTTTGAATGTACCAGGTCCAGGACTCAAACTGTGGTCAGCCATGTGGGAGTCCAGTAACATAATCACTACACCATCTGATGGCCCCAAATTTTCTGATTTCTGACTCAAGGAAGTTACCTAACTTCACTGTGTCTCAATTGCCTGTTTGAAAATGAGATGAGTTGTTCGCTTTTGATTGTGTTGTATTTATCATACCTAGTACATGGTAAGGGCTCCGAAGATAGCAATTCTAACAGTCTATCAAATCTCAAGAAAAAATAATTACTTTGGGCTGAAACTGTCAAAATTAAAAATTATTCTTTAGAATAAGGAGTATAATTGAAAGCAAAACTTGGGGGATAATTTTGAGTGTGAGAATATCGCATCACTGTGATGACAATGTATAGTATTTTCCAATCAATATAACTATGATTTCCATTTACATTTTCTCCATATCCGTAAAATAAAAATGAGTCTGTACAGCTTTAAGGTAGCTGGCTACTACACCAAAAAGTTAGTCGGCTACTACACCAAAAAGTTAGTCAGCCCTGAGAAAATGGGATACTCCTAGACTAGATTTTCGGGAACCCCTATCTTTCACGAGGTGTTAAAACCTATGGGCTAATCTGAGACCTTTCCTTGTATGCCATTCTGGAACTATGACAGCCAGAAGGGATGGGCTAGTGCAGATGTATCATGACTGCTGAGGCTACACAAAAAGAACATTCTCTTGTATAATGAACAGTACATTTATAGACAGATGGTTAAATCATCAAATACCCTCCAGGTTCAACACACTTTGCAATAATCTTTTAAAATATTGCTTCCACTTGAGCAATACTCTCAGAAAATTACGCGATTGTCAATGTATTCTCTAGCTTTTAAAATTCCATCACCCATTTCCCTAAGGTAACAGTCTGCAATGTCTTAAGTTTCCAAAGAGGAAGTCACATTTGCATTATATATTACATGAATATTCTCCTCCCTTCCTTAGTTAATTTTTTAGAAAGTAAGTATAGACTTTTATTTCATATTAATGTAGCCTGTGATTAATTATTCTCTGCTTCATTTGGACTTTTTAATTGGTAAAATGGATGTCAACCTTGACTGAGGTTCAGAAGAGTAGAGTACTTTTATATTCATTTGCCACAAATTATCTTTCTTCTTAGTTATTACAAAGAGAGAAGTGCTATTTTCCTAAAATTTTGAGATCATAAGTTTCTTTTTCAAAAGCAAATTTTAGCTGATTTGTTTTTCAACTTTATAACATAAGCTCTTGCTATAGTTTTTTTAACTGTATGTTTTATGTTAAAATTACATGAGATTCAACAATACTACTATAAACTTCCATCCCAGAAAACAAACTACCTATTGAATTTTTATTTTATCACACATGAAAGTAAATCTAGCAAACTTAAGGAAGTCTAAGCTTTGTTAAAGTAATAGCTTTCTATCCTTCTCTTGTTTTGAATTGTCAGAAGGTACATATGCTCACCAGAGAGAGAGAGAGAGGGTGTTGGGGGTGTGGGGAAAAGAAGGAGAAAGAACCACCCCAACCCCCATCAACCAAATAGGGAACGGTCATTCTGCAACTCTTCTCTTCCATTTCTCCATCCTGTTGGGATTTTAGGTGCACACACACACACACACACACACACACCTGACTGGTGTGTTTTCAAGCTGCTGGGGCCTGGATTTGAGCTGTGGTCAGCCATGTGGAATCTGAATCCCTTAACCACTAGGTTACAGGATCAGTTCACTCTTCTTTTTTGCCTTCAATAGATTGACAACTGCCAACTGACTAATCTATGAGGTGTTCATGTGGCTGGGAAAACTTAGGTGATATCTATGCCTAAACTTTATGAAGATGTGTCAGAGACAAGTATCTGTTCTCGTTCATCCTTACTTAGGAGGGAAAAAAAGAATTTTTAGCTTCTTAATCTACTACTCATAAGAAAAGCACATTTTCCTTTCTTCCTTGCAGCTAGATGAGGGCCTATAACTAAGTTCTGGCCAACGAATGTAAGCAGAACTTGTGATATCCAGGATGGAAGTGGAGTCTGTCTCTTCTCCTCTCTTAGTGCTGGACTGCAGTGCAGTGTCTGGTTCCTGAATCGTGGCCCACATACTCATGATTAGAATATAAACTAACCATGTGGCCATAATCTTAGTTCAAAAATTGATGACTAGAATATAAGCTAATCATGTGGCCAGTTACTCAGTCAAGAGCTATGCTCCTATAAAATAGAAACGTGAATGGTTACCAAGATAAGGTAAATTAGACATTTCTCAGTTTCTATAATGTGTCTTGTGAATGTGTTTATTTGGGGGAATAGTAAAAGATCCAAACAGTTGCCTTCAATCTAGAACTCAAATTGTATTATTGAACAGTATGACAGGCAATCAGGCAAATACTTTTTCCTGAATAATATATCTAAATAATGACTATTTTCTTTCTCTAAAAGAATCTTTAACCTACATGGAGACCCTGTTTTTCAATAAACTAGATAGTAATCTGAAATATGGTTCCACATAAGCTCATGAAACTTACATTGCTATCAGATGCAGCTGCCAATATCCCTGGAATCCTGACTTTCTTCACTTTTATATTGATTAAAACAATATCTTGTGAGTGCCCAAACAATTTGCACCCACATTTTGTTGAAGCAATATTAGATATGGATACAGGAAATTAGACAGTTGATGAAAGAAAACAAAATCTGGCCAAATCGAAAAGTCAGGTTTCAGTACATTTCTTGGGGAAAACAAAACTGAAAAAATACTCATGGGCTAGTCCATGACTTGGTCCTTAAGATAACTGGCTCCTATATGACCAGCCACATGGTTCAAGTCCAGGATCCAGCAACTGAAGAAACACCCCAGGGGCATGTGCATACCCAGAATCCCACGGGGAAGCTTTCTCACTTTCCCTAATTTACTCTCACTCTGTCTCTCTCTAGCAAGTGCATGCATCCTCTGGCAAAATTTTTTTAAGTGCTCATAATATATGCATTGAAAACAGGAAAGCTGAGAGGGTCATTCATTGGTATTAACCTTAAGGTTACTTAGTGACAAGGTACTCATCTCTCTATCTCTCCAGTTGGAATACATTCAGAGCAAAGAGAAATATCCTGCCCTCATTTTCCAGAACACTTTATCCAGAACATTCTGGAATATACTTTTCAAAAATGAATCATCTTCTAGCGATCAAACTAAGCATAAGAAAAGTAACAGTACAAACAGAATTTTTTTATTCCAAATTATATAAACTTAATTATAAAAATGCCTGCTACCTAATCCAGTTTCATTCATTATTTATAGAAGAGCTGAGTTACAGAACAGAGCCAAAGAAGTGCCAAAAAAAAAGAAAAAAGAAAAAAAAATCACAAGTATTCAGATATGAATTAGTCAAAAGTTCAAGAAAAAGCTATCTAAGAAATCATTTTTGGCAAATAAGCAAGAATCAAAGTCAAGAGGTAAGAATGGGGCCAGCAGGTGGCATGGTGGTCAAGGTGCTGGACTCCCACATGGCTGACCATGGTTCTAGTCCTAGACCTGGCAGCTTGCTTTCTCACTTTCCCACTCTCTCTCCCTGTCTCTCACTGGTCAAATTAAAATAATAATAACAACAATAAATAAAATTAAATAAATAATTCTTTTAAAAAAAGGGAGATAAGAATATGAGGATAATAGCAGTATCTTATACACATAACCTTCTTTATCCCTTTCGACTACCCAATGAGCTCATAGTCTTATTCCCATTTCAGAGACGAGAAAACTGAGCCATCACAAGCTTATGAATTAGCCCAGCCTCAGAGGTTGCCAGAATTGCAATCATTGTTACATACTGAATCGGAATAGTAGCAAAAGCAAGAGCGAGTGACAGGGTAGATGCAAATTCACAACTAAGTATTTTTTATTAAACTGCCAATAAAAAATCAAAATACTGTATGACATCTACTATGTTTAGTTTCATTGGGGGAGAAAATACACACACACACACACACACACACACACACACACAAATAAGGCTGTATATCATCAGAGAAATAGCCAAAGAAAGGTAGCTAAAGGGAGAAGTACAAGCTCTTAGGTTTCTGAAAAAGTTTGGTCAATTGAGTAGATGACATCAGTAAAATAGAAATGCCAAAATAGGTCTAAAACTATCAGTGGGTGAGCTTGATTATATAAAATTGAAAATTAATATGTGAAAAATTATTATTTTACTGAATCAAAGACTATCAATTTAACAGTGAGATTCCTGAAGGAAATGATTGAAATTAACTTGGAAGAATATCCATTTATAAAGATTTTCTAAGCCATATTAGATCAAATTAAAGCAAGTCTATGATAGGAGTAAACTCACACAGAGAAGGACAGGACTAATTGCTCTTACAGCTTTTCAGGGATACTAGTTTTTTTGTTTTGTTGTAGCCAAACTTCAGCCTCTGAGGTCAATGTGATAGTGAGAAATTATTTATCAAGGTATGTGGTTTAGATTTTTTAAATGCACTTCTCCTTTCACTGCACTGACTGTGTTCATAAACCACTGATCCCCTGCCACCTTAGATTTACATTTCAGTTTCAGTAAATAGCCTGGGGGATTCTCACTAATGTCCTAGTCAATTTTCAATTCTGTACAAATACAGAAAGATATTTATCTCAACCAAATGTCAAAATTATATTTCAAATTAGCCTGCCTTGAATTCCTGACCTCTTTCTCCTCTGCTTTGTTTCATTTTTAAATGGTGTCATTTGTGCTGCAAGTCTGGTATTAGTAGGAAATCAATTCTCTGAATAGAAGAGTTTCTTCATATTTTTAAGCATCTATAATTATAGAAGGGTTAACAAATAGACATATTTTAATGTGTTTAAAATAAAAAAGCTTGCTTCAAACTTTTAAGCATAATTATTTTTTGCACCAGAAAATTATTTATTAAAGCAGTATTACTGAGGTAATTAAGTAATTAACATATAATAAACTGCATATATTTAGTCTGTATGCTGTGATAAGTTTTGACATTTGTAAAGCCCATGAAGCCGTCATTACAATCAAGATAATGAATGTATCTATTAATACCAAGAATTTCCTTCTACTCATTACTAACCTCTCCATTTCACCTCTTCTGGTTCCCACCATCTACTAGTGATCACTGATCTGGTCTGAGTCATAAATGTTAGTTTCCATACCATAGATATATACCAAAATGTAATTATACATGTGTACTTTGGGCGAGTATATGTAGGCTTCTCTCACTCAAGACAGGTATTTTGAAATCTTTCACATTGTAGCATCTATCTAAAGTTTGTTTTTACAGTCGAGTAGTATTCTATTGTATGGCTCTATCGTAGTTTTGTTTCATTCACCTCTTGGTCAGCATTCAGGTAATTTTTAATTTTGGCTGCTACCTGGCAGCTTTAAGCATCGTGTACGTGTCTTTGTATAGACATAGGCTTTTAAGCATGGAATTGCTGGATTATGTGATAGACACGCATTTAAGATTTTGCACTGTAAGAGTGATTGCACTATTTCACAATCCTGCTCAAAATTTAAGGAGGTTCCAGCTGCTTCACATTCTGGTTGGCATTGAATACAGCCAATCCTTCTAATTTCAGATTACGAAGTGTGGAATAGTATCACACTATTGTTTTAATTTGCATTTCTTAATGCCTAATAATTAAATTTTGATTAGAATGGTCTTGAATCTATAGATCAGTTTAGAGAGATTTGAGTGTTCAGTAATAATGAATCCTCTGAGCCACGAATATAGTATATTTATTAACTATCCCACTGAAGGGTTTTGGAATTTTTATGATATAAGCCTTTCAGTTTTTTCTTTTTTCCCCCAAAGAATTTATTTATTTATTTATTTATTTAAGCTACCAGGTCCAGGGACTCGAACCACGGTCTGCCATGTGGGAGTCCAGCGCCCTTAACCACCACTCCACCTGCAGCCCCAGCCTTTCAGTTTTTCAAATTTATCTACATTTCATATTTTTATGCTATTGTTAATAGTATTATTTATTTAAATTTCTGATTATTCATTAGTTTCAAATATTTTTGGTTTCCCTAGAATCTCTCTGATACTGATTTGTAATTTGTTTTCAGTGAGAGAGCATACTTTATAAAACAATCTCTTCAAATTTATGAAACCTTTTTTTAACCCAGAATATAGTCTATTTGATAAATTATCACATTTAAATTTTTTAAAAATGCGTAATCTGTTATCTGGTGAAATTTTCTATTAGCTTCCAGGTCAACTGGTTAATTGTGTTTTATCTTCTACTTGTTAGACCATGTAATGTTCTTGCTGATTTTCTGTCTTCTTAGCTTATCAATCATTGAAGTAATGGCACTGAAATCTTTGTCCATAATTGTTAACTTGTCTATTTTTCTTGCAGTTTTTTTGTTTTGTTTTGTTTTGTTTTTTGTTTTTTGTAGAAGTTTTTGCTACAGGGCATGTGTACTCCCCAGAAAGACAGAGACAGAGAGACAGAAAGTGAGAAATCACCTCCCAGGGGGGATGGCCACGCCGCAATCCCCTCTCCTCCATTCTCCTCTTGGGATCTTGGGCACGCACACACACGCACCCTGGATGAGTTTAAGCCACGAGGTCCAGGACTCAAACTGTGGTCGACTACATGGGAGTCCAGCAATGTAGCCATTATGCTAACTGCTGATCCCTTTTCTTGCAGTTTTGTCTTTTTCTGTCTCATACATTTAACTGGTCTATTATCAGGTGCATGCATAAACATGTAGAAATACTATATCCTCTTGACAAATTGACCTCTTTCTCACTTTGAAATTGTCTTTATTTTTGCTATTATTTCCTCTGAAATCAATTTTGTCTTATATAAATATATAATTGAAACTTAAAAGTAACTAGCATTGGAACCAGCAGATGGAGAAATGTTACATCACTGGATTCCCATGTGGCTGACCATGGTTCAAGTCCCATACCTGGTGTCTTTAAAAATCACACCAGGCCCATGTGCATGTGTACCCAAAATTCCCAGAGGAGAATGGAGGAGCTTACAGTGTAGCCATTTCCCCTGGAGGGTAATTTCTTAATTTCTGTCTCTCCAGAGAGCACACGTGCCCTGTAGCAAAAATCTAAAAAAAAAAAAAAAAAAACGAGAGCGAAAATTAGCTATGAGAGAGAGAAAACTAGCTATCATTAGCAAGGCCAGACTCAAAGCACAGCAGTTAGGTTAAAGCCTGTGCATAGGAAGCCAATCTACATATCCAGCCACAGTGAATTCTGGCCTTGGCCGCTAGAAAAACACATAGGCTTGTGTGTATGCATACTACAAATCCCGATGAAATGGAGAAATGCAAGAAAAAGGATGGCAGCATGTCCATGCCTCACTGTGGTGACTTTCTCTCTCTGACAATGCTCACTGGCAATTTAAAAAGAATTAGTGTTAGCACGGTATTCTATCCTATCACTTTTGATCTCACTGTAGCTTTCTCTTTTTGATGGACGTTCCTTGTCAGCAGTTTTGACATTCTGACAATCTTTATTAATTGGCATATACAGATCTTGTCATTTACTATGATTACTAATATGATTATGTTTATATCTATCATCTTGTTATTTATTTCCTGACTCTTCTTATTTCTTTCTTTTCTCTTTTTTCCTGCCTTCTGTTGGATTAATTGAATAATTTTATGATTATATTCTATCTCCCTTATTTTCTAATTAGATATAGCTCTTTCTTCTCTTAATTAAATTCTGCTTGGGGTTTATACTATACACCTCTAACTTATCACTGTTGACTTTCAAGTGATATGCCACTTCATGTGCAGTATGTGAACCTTAAAAAAATCTACTTTGATTTCCTTATCTCCAACTTTGTGCTATTGTCATATAATTTATTTTTACATGTTATAGCCTCATTTTACTATAATTTTTGCATCATGTTACTATGCAAACTGTTTAAATTGCCCATTATCCTCTAAAGAAATTCTTAAAAGAAGAAAACAGTTAGTATGTTTACACATAGTTTCCATTTTCATTCCTCTTTGTTCTTTGTGTATATCCATATTTCTATTTGTTACCACTTTTCTTCTACCTGAAAGACTTCCTATCAGGTATCTTGTTGTATGGGTTTACCAGAGGGAAAATATTTTTGCTTTTGTTTGTCTAAAACAAGTCTACTGAGTCTTCATTTTGTAAAAGATATTTTTATTGAGTATAGAGCTATAGTTTAACAGCTTTTACAATACTTTAAAAAAACTATGTAATTGTTTTCTTGCTTACATTTTTTGCAAGAAGAAGTCTTTTCACCTTTACCTTTTTTCCTCTGTAATGTCTTTTTCTTTTTAATTTGCCATGTGCCCTTGCCAGAGAGAGAGAAAGAAAAAGAAAGCACTCCCTATGGACATGATCATACCACAATCCCTTCTCCATTGCTCTCTCCCTATGGTTCTGGGCAAGCATGACACATGCGTGGCATGTTTCTCAAGCTATTAAGTCAGAGACTCAAACATCGCAGTCAGTCATGTGGGATCCAGCTGACTTAGCTACTACCATTCCATGGGCTGGCCCTATAATGTATTTTATTATTAATTTGGCAGATATTTACTTGTGTCAGGCACTATTTTAGGTGCTAGGGTTACAAAAGTAAAAAGATGAAATTCCTGCTCTCAGAGAGCTCACGTTCTATTATGGGATGCTGACAGAGAAGAGAGTTTGAAATATTAGAGGTGGAGTGTGACATATAGTTGGATGGCCAGGAAATACCTCATTAAAAAGGCAAATTTTGAAAAAGGACCTGAAGGAAAAGGAATCTTCAGTAATTGAGGGCAAGTGGGAGCATTATGAGCAGAAAGAACAGAGACCAAATGTTCTGAGATGGGACGAAGCATGGGATGTTTGAAGAGCAGTAAAGAGACTGATACGAAGAATAAAAAGATGATGGAAAATCAGATCTTAAAATCTGATAGGTCATATTAAGGGCCTTAGATATTACCATGACAGAGATGAGAAGCTGCTCACTGGTTTATGTTTTACCAAAGTTATCTTGGCTTTAAGAATAGAAGAGTAAAGGTCAAGGAGAGAAGGAAGACCATTTAACAGGTTATTGTAATTATCTAGACAAAAAAAGATTGTGACTTGAGAATCCAAATGGTCGAATTCCAGCTACATTTTACATGGAAAGCCAGATGTAGGACAGGAAAAGAAGAGTGGAGTTGAGGATGACACCAGAAATTTTGGCATGATAAAATTTAAAAATGGAGAAAAACTGGTTTGGGGACTATCAGAAAAATTCTATTTGGACAAGTTAATTTAGAGATGTTATTTAGCCATCTAAATAGAGATGGCAAAGAGGTAATTAAATGGAGTCATACTTAAAAATATAAATCTGGGGACCAGCAGTTAGCATAATGGCTATGTTGCTGGATTCCCATGTAGTCGACCACAGTTCAAGTCCCGGGCCCGGTGGCTTAAACTCACACCGGGCTCATGTGCATGCATGCCCAAGATCCTGAGAGGAGAATGGAGGAGAAGGGATTGTGGCGTGGCCATCCCCCCTGGGGGGTGATTTCTCGCTTTCTATCTCTCTGTCTCTCTTGTCTTTCTGGCGAGTGCACACACTCTATGGCAAAAACCTCTCAAAAAATATATAAATCTGAAGTCATCATCATACATCAACAGATGATATTTGAATGAAGGTAGCTAGAAAATAATTTAATTAAAAAAATCTTTAAGGTTTACCGTCATAGGCACTATTCCAAAATACCTGTTTAAATTATCATAGAGTATAACAAAGTGTTTTCAGGGCTGCAACTCACATCATAAGACAAATTTTTTTGGACAAATACATTTTAATGTCTGTTTTGTTTTTTTCTTTTTTTGCTATAGGGTGGATACACTTGTCAGAGACAGAGGCTGAGAGAGGAAGAAAGTGAGAAAGCACTCCCCCAGGAGGGATGGGGATGAGTATGCCCATATGAATACGTTCCTCCATTCTCCTCTTGGGATTTTGGGCATGTACATACATGGGCCCAGGGTGTTTTGCAAACCTCCAGGTTTGGGACTCAAACCATACACTCAGTCATGTAGATCCAGCCACCTTAACATCATGCCAATGGGTCCCTATTATAATGTCTTCACATGTAGACTTCTTAAAAGATTTTCTCTGGATCAAACTGTTTGATTATGATAACATTTGGCATAGTTTTGTCCATGTTTCTGTTCATGTTTCTTTTAGTTTAGGATCACCGAGTTTCTAAAATTCATGAGTTTAAAATGTTTCTTAATTTTGAGGAAAAAAAAAAAAACTGCTTTTCTCCTTAACTTTTTCTTTTACACCCTTTCTCTCGTCTTCTTGGACTCAAACTACAGGTACAGTAAGTTCTTTGAAGGTGTTCCACCACTCTGTTCTCTGTGCATTTCTGAAAATTCCCCATAGTAGGCTGAATAACAACCCACAAATATATCCAGGCCCTGGTACCTAGAACTTATGAGTGTCATCATATATGGCAAAAGAGACTTGGCCAAGTGACTAAGAATTTTGAGGTGGGGAGATTACCCTGGATTACCCAGCCAAACCTTACATACAATCACAAATGTTCTCATCAAAGGGAAGTAGAGAAATATTTGGCACATGAGAAGAAAATATATTCACTGAAGTAAGGTATTACACTGGTAGTTCTAAAAAGCAAGAGAGTGACCCGAAGCCTATAAATTCCAGAAATGTAGCTCTGCAAGATGGAAAAGGCAAGGAAATAGATTCTCTTCTAGGGCTTCCAGAAAGAGTGCAGCCCTGAAAACACTTTAATTTGGACCTTCTGACCACAAGAGTAAATTTCTGTTGCTTTAAACTCCCAAGTTTATAGTAACTTATTACAGTAGTCATAAATGAACACATTCTCTGCTCTATGTTTCACTAAGTATATTTTAGGTTGCTGGGCTTTCAGATTTACTAATAATTTATTCTGCAATGTGTAATCTGCTATTAATCCCATCTCATGTATTGTTCATCTCAGAAGTTGTAGTTTTCAACTCTAGATGTTCAATTTAGATATTTTTTATGTATCCCATATCTCAACTCAAGTCTTTAAACATACGAGCCAAATTTATAACTTTCAATGTCATTGTCTGCTAATTCTAAAATCTGTGTTAGTCTAGGTTAGTTTTAATTTATCAATTTATCTAAACTTGAGTAGTATATTCCTGCTTTGTCGTATGCATGTTTTTTCTTTTTTTTTAAGCTAAATGTCAGACATTCCTAATTTTTTTTTTTTTTTTTTTTTTTGAGAGAGAGATTTTTGCTATGAGGCGTGTGCACTTGCCAAAGAGAAAGAGAGACAGAAAATGAGAAATCATCCCCCAGGGGGACGACCATGCTGCAATCCTGTCTCCATTCTCCTCTTGGGATTTTGGGCATTCAAACACACATGCCCTGTGTGTTTTGAACTGCTGACTCCAGGACTCAAATCTCAGTCAACGACGTGGGGCTCCAGTGCCTCAACCACTATGCCACCCACTGACCCCACACATTCCTAATTTTTAACTTTTTAGGCACTACATACTTTCAGATTTCTATACATACTCTGAGCTTTGTTGCATCTAAATTAAGTTACTCGAAATCATTTAGATCCTTTCGGGTCTTCCTTTTAAGATTTGTTAGTTGAGACAAGAATAGTGATCAGTTGATGGCTAATCATTTCCCACTACCGAGGCAAGTCCCTTCTGTGTACTCATCTTGTTTCCCAATAAACTAGAACATTTCCAGTCTGTGGTGGCAATGGACACTATTCCCAATGCTGTCTAAATGCCAGGCTCTGGTACTTCAAATCCTTTTGCTGTAACTCCTCCTAAGTATGTAAATTCTACTCTACATTATACAGTATGAGTCTTTCTTTTCCACATACCTTCTGACTTTTCTATGTCTTTACCAAGAATGTCTTTAATTCTTCTCTACCTGGTAAATAACTGTCTACCCTTCAAGATTCAGCTAAAAATGGTATTCTATCTGTAAATAGCTCCAATTCTCGTATGGTCAATGGATGAGCACAGCTTCTAAGATTCTTTAGAATTGCGTTCATTATTGAAGTAAAGCACCTTTCCTCTGTTGGAGATTTTGTCTGTTTGTTTTTACAGCATCTGACTATCCATTTAACAGAAATGTCTCAAGATCAAATGTCATGTATTATTTCTCTTTGAATATGTAATACTAGCAAAGAATTTACCACATACTATGCTATACATTTTAAACACTATAATATCCAGTTGCTGTCAAATACTCATTGTTCATTAATCATTGGTTTTACAATGACTTCTATCATTATCCCTTCCTTCTCAGATCTCTAATCTAGAGGCATGCTATGGAAAGCCACCAGTTAAGAATCAGAAACCAAATGCCCAATCTAGACCTCTCACTTGCTAATTTTTCTTGGATTATTCTATTTGTTCAACTTTATATGGTTCTACCCTTTTACTCTTAATTCAATAACATTTATACTACTTATTCTCCTGGCTTCTACCTTCTAAGAGTAGATAAACATGATATACAAAGTATTAATCTTCTAAAAGGAAAAAGCTTCAACAATCTCAAAGTTGTTCTTATGACTTCTTATGGCTTCAACAATCTCAAAGCCATTCAAATTAAAATAAATACAGTTAAATAAAATAACTCTTCAAAAAAACAATAGCATATGGAGATACCATTACTCCTATTGACAAACACATAGCAGATATTTTAATATTCAGAATTGTAGTCCAGTCAGGGGAAAGCATGTGGTTTCTATTAAAAGACTATGGATAAGATATTAGGGAAGAACAAAAGCTTTATGCATCCTAAAAAGAGCATTAAGTAGAAGCTTTCAACTGCTGTCTGTAATGAGAGACTTGGATAATGCTGATGCAATGGTTAATTTGGGGTGTCAAACTGACTGGACTGAAGGATGCATAAACAGGTGGTCAAGAACCAGCAGTTAATGTAATGGCTATGTTGCTGGACTCCCACGTAGTCTACCACGGTTCGCGTCCCAGACCTGGTGGCTTAAACCTCACGCCGGGCGCGTGTGCGTGTGTGCCCAAGATCCCGAGAGGAGAATGGAGGAGAAGGGATTGCAGCGTGACCATCCCCCCTGGGGGGTGATTTCTCGCTTTCTGTCTCTATGTCTCTCTCTCTGTGTCTGGCGAGCGCACGCACCCTATAGCGAAAAACCTCTTCAAAAAAAAAAAAAATTAAACATAAAAATAGAGGTCTCCCAGCTTAAACAGGTGGTCAAGTATCATTTCTGGGGTTGTCTGTGAGAGCCTCGCCAGACAAGATGGGCATGTAAGTGAGTGAGCTGAGGGGAAGCCTTACCTTCCATGTGAGTAGACACTATCCAAATGCCTGAGAGTGTGAGTGACAGAGGAATTGAGGATTCTGTATCTACTTCTCCCGTTTCTCAATCCTTTGACAAAAATACATCTCAGTAAGAAATAAGTCAGACTGAAAACTAATCAGGTAAATCAGACTTTAGGAGATAAAGAATTATACTGATTAAGGGAATAGATAATAGGAAAGGAAAAATGATCTTTTGTTTCTTTAAAGACAGTGCTCATGCCTTTTTACTGGGTGGGCATGAAAAACAAATAAAATATACCCTCAAACATAAGTTTCTTCAATTGAAAATTAACCTAACTTCAAGGTTGAAACCAAGCAAGGTTTTGTTTTGGAAACTCAGAAGTATTTTAAATGTTGGGTAGCAGCTATTTTACTGATCTGGATGAAGAGTTATGCTATACATTTTAAAAACTATAATATCTGGTTGCTGTCAAATACTTTTCTTCCTCTCTTCAGTCTTTTCACTTTCCTCCTGTTTGTAAGAGCACTGGTGGGTGGGCTTTTCAGAAACACAATAGTCCTGCCTTTCTACACATGCTTCCTACCCACACCCCACAGTTATTTTAAAGCAGACAATACACTTGACTGTAAAAGACTTTGGAACTAAAGACCCACCAGAAATTCCAAAAGGGCAGTTGCTAGAAATCAGTTGATGATTCATTTTACTCTTTCTAGCTCTTAAATTGGCCAGAAATTACACGGATGAGGTAAGCCCCCAGGGGAAAAAATTTGGAAGCCACGGAATGTCACTGCCTGGGATTTTCAGCCAACTGTCCATAAAAGTCCTGGGCCTGCCTTCCCCCCGCCCCCTCCCCCCTCTTGATTTTTCACATCGACCACTCCCCACCACTTTCCACTTCCAGCTCCCAGTACATTTGTTTTCTAGACCTCCCTCCTTTTTCGATAATTCAACGCTGTCCCCATCTGCAGGGCCTTACCTTCATATGTTGTTATTTCGGACACCAGCTCAAACAAAGGTCATGCTAGAATTGAAATTAAATCTCCAATCACACTGCTTATTTAAATTCCTCTCTAAACTTTTCAGAAGTATAAAGGCCACTACTCCTGTTCAAACAGCAGACTTTAATTTCATTTTAATTACCTTCAGAGCCTTTCATTCAGAGCAACTTCCCTTTGGTTTACACATAATTCATTCCCTTGCTGCCTTAATTGATATCCTAAGTATTTATTTTGCTCAGTGGCCTATTAGCTTTCAAAGCTATTTTTAGTCTCTGCTATTCTGGATTCACTTGAAATCTCAGGAATTAAATAAACCTTTTCTACTATGCAGTGAGCATATTCATTTATTTCTTTTTAAAATTAGACCCTTTCTCCTACAATCCTCCTTTTTCTCACCCAACTCCATAGACTTCTTAAATTTGTGGTTACAATTTGTATCTGATGTTTTCTCAGCAAGGAAGAGAAAAGGTTTGTAGGTCTGAAAGTAACCTTCAGAGAGGCCTTCTATTTTTCCGAAGATGACAGCAATAAATAATAGCAATGAAAACTGAAATAAAAGCAAACAACCTGATGCCCAAAGTGTAGATGCTATGTTAAAAACCTATAGAAAAGGAGACCAGCAGTTGGCGTAATGGCTATGTCACTGGACTCCCATGTAGTCAACCACGGTTTGAGTCCCAGACCCAGTGGCTTAAAACTCACGCCGGGCGCATGTGCGTGTGTGCCCAAGATCCTAAGAGGAGAATGGAGAAGAAGGGATTGCACCATGGCCATCCTCCCGGGGAGGTAATTTCTCACTTTCTGTCTCTCTGTCTTTCTGGCAAGTGCACGCACCCTATAGCAAAAACTTCTCACAAAAAAATTTAAAAATCCCACTAAAATCTATAGAGAATCTAATAGATGGTGTGGTGGTTAAGGCATTGGACATGGCCAACCACACTTCAAGTTCTGGACTTGGCAACTTGCTTTCTCACTTTCTCTCTCTGTCTGTATCTCTCTGGGTGAGAGCATATGCCCTATAACAAATCAGAAATGAAAATAATAATAAATTAAATAAATGATTTTTAAAATCCTATAGAGCGATAAAAGCACCTGTATGTACAAGTTATAAAAATATATCTAATTTTGTTCCTTATTAGAAATTAGTTTCAAATTGTTCTCTATTTAAGAAATATTTTTTCAGTCTTTAAAAGTTATTTTTAATATTTTTATTAATACATTGTCTGTCCCTGTTGTATCTTTAATTTAGAACTCTCGGGCCAGGCCCATAGCACAAAGGTTAAGCAGTATAAATAGAAAGCTGGATCCCACGTGGCCAATCAGGGTTCAAGGACCCAAGCCAGAGGCTTACAAAACACAATGGGTACACGTGTGTATGCCAAGGATCCTAATGGATGGATAAATGGAGGAGAAAAAGATTAGAGGGTGACTAGGCCCCGTTGGAGGATGCTCTTACCCTCCCACTCCACTGCTCTCTCCTCCCTCTGTCTCTCAAGCACACATCTCTGGAATAAAAAAAAAAAAAAAAAAAAAACCACCTGTGTATGTTTGTTCTTATCTATCAAATAATATGTCATTTCCTTTTATTACATGGGTCGAATATGTGTGACATGAACTAAGGAGTTCAATGTGCTTGTAAACCTCTCCTCTCCCACAGCACGTGGGACATGTATTTAGTGTTTGCTCTTATCACCTCCACCCTTTCAGACAAAATTAATAGTAGTAAGTGCATATATAGAACCTATTCTATGTCAAGTACTCTCCTAAGTGACATATTTTTGGGTTGTCAGGAAAGTCATGATGCACTTTTGCATAGAAAAATATGACATGACTTTCCTGACAACCTAATACTGTATTTACTATCTTTAATCCCCACAACTACCACATGAAATAGGTACTATTGTTATCCTCTTTCACAGATGAAGAAAGGGAGGATGCACAGAGAGACTACGTGGCTCAAAGTCATACAAACAGCAGATGGCAGAGATAGGACTTGAATCCAGGGCTCTGGGTCTCTGAGCCTGTTCTGTATAACCACTAACCTGGCCTGGCCACCAGTCCAGTCACTTTGGCTATGTCTAGCAATTTTAGCTTTTGCTTCTGTGTACTTACTTTCATTTTTTAAAAATTCCTGGGCCCAGCCTTGGTGTCATGGCCTGTGGAGCACTGCTCTGCGATGGTGGAGCCACCTGGAAGACCACAGTTCAGGTATCATCAGGTCGACCTGAAACACTGCATACATATGTACCCATGATCTTTTTTATTTTCTTTTGTATCTTTAAATTAAAACTGGAAGACTGAATGGAGGGTGGATCATGGCATGGATAAAACACATCAAGGATGCTCGTTTCTCTCTCTCAATAAAAATAAACTTTTTTTAAAAAATCTCAACAATTCAAATCCCAATCCTCTGGAAATATTTCCTCATCAAATGAATGTATAAAGTACAAAGATCAATTGCACAATGATGCTTCTGAGATGCTTTTCTCCCTGAATTTAACATGTTTCATTTTATTTCCTTTCAAATGGAATGTGGATTCTATTGAATTGGCATGAAAGTTTCTTTAAAATTGCAGTGTTCTTTTGTGTGTGTGTGATTTGTTAGTTTTATCCATCAATGTACATCCCTATAGCACAAAATATGGTTTTTCTCGTTTTCTTTTTTTTTTTTTTTTTTTGGAGAGGTTTTCGCTATAGGGCGCGTACGCTTGCCAGACAGACAGAGAGAGACATAGAGACAGAAAGCGAGAAATCACCCCCCAGGGGGATGGTCACGCTGAAGTCCCTTCTCGGGATCTTGGGCACGCACGCACACACGCCCAGCGTGAGTTTTAAGCCACCGGGTCCGGGATGCGAACCACGGTCGACTACGTGGGAGTCCAGCAACATAGCCATTACGCTAACTGCTGGTTCCCAAAATATGGTTTTTGAAAGTATGCAGGTAATATGTGACTGTGTAATTAGGGATATTATATACATCATTGTAAAACAAAACTATATCTTATAACTGATTATGCAGCTGTAGCATTTATGACATTTGTCTTTCAGTTTTCAAACTCATTGGAAAGAATTTGTCTTTTTGAAAAAAGAATAAATGCTCATCATCTTTCTGCCAAAACCAATCATTAATAACTTAAGATCATAAGGAAATATGACATAAGATCTATACCTTGTCAATGGCAATATATTTTATTTAAATTTTAGTTTTCAAAGCAGATATTAAGAAGACTTAGAATTTTGAAATTCAAAAATAACTAATACAAAATGTGCTTTAAATATAATTTCTTCGGGCACCACAGTACCTTAACAAGTGCTAAATAACAAAGGAGAACTCTTCTCTCCATTTTCACCAGAAACACTCTTTTACTTCTCATGTCATCCTCACCCTATGTCAGCTCCTCCTCAAAGCTAATAGCAGAGAATTATGTTCATAGCTATCACATCATATTGTAATTTCTTTTATCCTTTGTTTCCTCTACTTTTCATGTTCCTGACCCAAATCATAACTTTTTAAAGCACCATTTTGAGCCACAATCTTTATTCAGTGAGCGTATTTGAGATTGTCATATAATTTTTCTGTTTCTTTTATGTAAGAGTGGTACACTTACAAGAGCTTGCGGGCTAAGTGATTTAAGGATGCTTTTGCATTCACTTCCTGATGGCAATTTGCCTTCCAATATGTGTAAGATGAATAAATGTAATCAGTTTGTAGTATCAGAAAGATGCCAGCTATTCTTATTACCTTTGTTACTCTCCAATACAAGTGTATGGGTCAAGGAAGGAAAAAGAATTTTCCTTAATTCTTAATAAAGTCCTCAGTTGTCTCTACTTCTCCACAGGAAAGCTTCTTTATATTAATATTTTCATTACTTGCACTTTTCTTTCAGACTTCCTACTTCTCTTTAGGTCTTTATATTTTTTTCTCTCCTCAATTATGAATTTACATAAAGCTTTTAATTTAGCAATGATTATATGACAAATAAAAAGAAAAAAAAAATTTTGTGGAGCCATCATAAGATGCTGAATCTAACATAGCTGACTCTGAGGTACAAGTACCAGACCCAGAGGTTTGAAAAAGACACGAGGTATGTGTGTGCGCATGCCCAAAATTCCAAAAGGAGGAGGAGAAGAGATTGTACCACGGTTATACCACCTGAGTGGTCATTTCTCATTTTCCCTCTCTGTCTCTCTCTGGCAAGCACATGCACCCTATGGCAAAATTCTTTTAAAAAAATATAATAAGTTTGTGTATTTCATAGCTATTTATATTAAGGGGATTTAATTTAAGAAAAATATGTTGCAGATATCTTGAGATCATTCATTCCCAACCTGAATCTGTCTCATTAATAATCAAAATAATTTCAAAATGGTGGAGAACTCATGTTCTTCTGTCAGTGGATATGTGGAAGGTGTTATGGGTGGGTTGAAGAGCTAGTCTGAAGACATTTGAAACTACTGTCAACTTCAAACAATGTCAGCTTTCCTGATTCCTCCAACAAAGAAATTTTCTCAAGCCATCATAAGGTTATATTTATAAAGAGAAAACCCTATTTGGGGTCTTCTTAAAGAACATTTCTAAATATCTTAAATGTGGTATAGATATTTAAAACAATAAATCATCCTGTGACAAGAAACAACGTGAAATGAGAGTTTTCAGATTCTGATAATTAGTCATTGTTATACCTTTCAATCAGAGACATAATAAAATGGCACCAATGTCAAGCCATCAGAAAGGCCAAAAACTTGGTTGAAACATTTTGAAAAGTTAAAGGCAATACATTTGTTACCTTTCCACCATAACTACAGTCCTAGCTCAGTTAAGGAGACAGGTCTAACTCTAAGTTTAGTTTTGTTCATGTAAAAGTTATCTTTGACCCCAGAGAAACTGTCCACAAAATTCACTGGAATTAATTTTCTTCAAGGCATTGGTCCCAAGAAACCTTTTATCTTGTACTTACTGTTATCTGAGACTTTTTTATGTATATATGCAAAAATGTATAAATATGAACTATGATAGCATCTTGAGAATCAAAGCATATCCCAAATTACTGAATATGTCCAACAGATTCCTCCTCATTCCTGCATCCCTGGCTTATTTTCTTCCTGTATTCCTTTTCTCCTGGTGTCTTCCTTGACTGCTTTTCTTCCTTCAACTTTCCTTGCTTCCATTTCAAGAAGCAACACTGAATAATGTATATATCAGACTTTTGGAGTGAAAGAGATGCAATTTACTGATTGTGAGATCTTCGGCAAATTATTTATCCTCTTCACACACCAGCTCTCTCATCCATAAAATATTGTTAATACTGCCTGCATCGCAAAGTTATTGCTAGGATTCAATTAGGCAGTGGCTGTGAAAAAGCTAGGATATGTCAAAAACTAAGTATGTTTAAGTTTCTATTCAACATTTCACTTCCTCCTTGTTTTCTAAATCCTTCTCTTCCTTCGTTTCCTTTCTTAAATACTGTGTACAAGGCACTATGCTAGGTTCTGTGGTGAGAACAAACAAAAATGGTATGTCTTCATCCAATTTGTTTACAATCTAATAGGGAGGTTAAAACAACAGGAAATATGGTTGCACAAGGGAAAACAAAAAATTCACGGTGTTATAAAATAGCTACAGACACGAACCTATCGGAGAGAAAGTTCGGTAGGGGCTAATTATGAAACCAGAAAGGACCATCTCCTTACCTTTCCTCTCCCTTAGCAGCAGTCATAGCTAGCAATTACTGAGTGTGCGCTGAATAGCATATCTGTACTGAGCAACTCTACGAGCCATCTTGCCAGTCAGAACTCTTATTTGGGTTGTTTTTTTTTTTTTTTTTTTTTTTTCATTTTACGATACTCCCTACACTACTGGGTTTCCTCAAAATCAAATATTTTTACTATCTGGGACTTTCTGGATGTTTGAATTCCGGGTAAATTAAATAAATGGCTACTGAGTTCATATGAATTCAATTTAATAAAAATAGACCTTGTCTTCAAACATCTACTTAGTATAGAAATAAAAGACAAGGTCTAATCCCTCCTGTTCATCTTTTTAAATTCAAGCTGTGCTTTTTTTTTTCCAGTACCATTTGAAATCTAAAGTGAATGAGCCTTTGTTGCTCATTTTTACTTACACAGATGCTCATTCCTTTTGAAATAAAAGAGGCTTGCAATTGTAGAACTCCTAGGCATAACTTCCATGTTATGCCTGCTGTACACGTTAGCCCTCATTATAATATTGCCAATTGTCACTTAATTTCTTCAAAACAGTCAGGACATTTAAAATTTTATTAAGCCTCTTAAAATCCAAAAGGGGCAATTTATAGTTCATTGGGTTGGGCTTAGAGATAGTTGATTATTAGAAAGAACTTATACATCAGAAAGAAAGACCTTGGATATCACTTTGTTACTTAATAAAAATGTATCTCAAGTAAGTTCATTCAGTTTTTCAATCAATATGTATTCATTGAGAGCTTACTCTAGCTGTTTAACTGATCACTCCAACTTTGTTTACTAATCTGTTTCTATCACTTTACTAACCTATTAAAAGAAGCAACACAGGCTCAGAATATAGGTTTTATCCAAAATGATAATGCTTCCTGAAATCAAGCTATGGAAGCTAAAGTTGATACTAAATTAAGAGAATTTAGGAAATGTACCATCGACTAATACAGTAAGAGTGTTAACAACTCTGCCTGTCGCAAGACCTTCCCAGTTCCCTCTTTTTTTAAATCTTCATAATTCAAACAAATCATCATTTAACTGTTAACAAAAAGAGATAAGACTGTTACAACTGGTAGTTCACAGAAAAGAATTAAAACCACATTTTTAGGAAACTCTGCATACAATAACCAAAACACACTGATAACTTATTAGGATTACTTATGAGAGACATGAAATTTAGTATCAGTCCCCTCCAGCCTTTACAGATAGAAATATAAGAAAGGTAATACTGTTTCTTAGAAGCCAGATTTGGTTTAAAGATTTTGTTATCTGTAATCATCTAACCTATTTCTAAGAGTCATTGAAAAGGAAAAATAAAATTCAGTTTTATGATACTTTTTTTTCTTTTTTACTCTTTTTTACTTTGCTTCTCCTTGTTGAAGTCCTCTTGCTTTCACTTTGATCAATATTTGGGTTTAAAAGTCTATAGTTATACAAGTATAACTATCAATACTATTCCATTTAAGATATCCTATTTTAATTTAGTTTTACCCAAACTGTTATATTTTCAGGAATTTTAAGAATGCATTTCACTTCATTACTTTATTAGAACTGAATGCAAGGAATATGAATTTTGAGGTACTAAGCTAGTATATTTCGGATTGTTGGGAAAGTCATGACGAATTTTTCTGAGCAAAAATGGATCGTGACTGGGACCAGCAGATGGTATGATGGTTACATCGCTAAACTCCCACATAGTCGACCGTGGTTGGAGTCCCAGACCCAGTGGCTTAAACCTCAAGCCTGGCGTGTGTGCATGCATACCCAAAATCCCAAGAGGAGAACAAAGGAGAAGGGATTGTGGTGTGGCCATCCTCACTGGGAGTGATTTCTCATTTTCTGTCTCTCTGTCTTTCTCTGTTTCTCTGGAAAGCAAATGCACCATATAGCAAAAATATCTCTTAAAAAATAAATAAATAAAAAGCATCAGGACTTTTTGATGACCTAATATTTAAGTTTTTGGTAAAGATAATGCTAAATGTAATCATTACTGCCAAACTGGAAATGTCAAATTGTTAAAATATCCTAGGCCCCTTGATAAATGATGAGGATTATTATGATTTTAATGTAATTCAATTACAAATGAATTTCATAGCATAGCATTAATTGCCAGGATAAAACTTGTAAACTTCTGTATATATTTCCTGCATTGATTGTATCTATGTCAATATACCATTCCAAGTGCTTATAAAACTCTAGATTGATCAAGCGAGGTTAAATCAGTTGCTCAGCTTTTGAAAATGTTAAAGTGCATTCAAGTGGAGAAGGTTGCATGATTTTTGTTTGCGTCTTCCTTTTTTATAAAACTAAATAAAGTTGTGAATTATGAAACAGTTAATACTAAATTAAATACAGAATTATAATTTACAAATACAATATGAAAGTAATAGTAATCCCATTTACAAAAACAACTCTGTACTTATTTTTGCTACTTTTTAATGCAAAATTATTTAAATAGCAATGATTTGAAGTCCCATAGTAAGACTATCATCTAACCAGGTATTGAACCTAACCTTATAGTTTAAAGTGCCTTGTAATTGATTTTACAAGAGCAGAATTTCTCCCAATGGTGAATATAATTATCAAAACACTCCGGCAAACATTGTGATAAAATAATAGTAATGACTGGTAAAGCTGTAAGAAAAAAAAAAGGTAAGAGAAGTCTGAAGAGAGAGAGAAGTCCTATATTTAAGTCAGCTCATGCATATCAGAACAGGTACAACAAAGAAATGTAATTGTCATGGAACTCTTGGTAACTCACTTCAGGCAGTCCTTGCTTTCAGAAGCTAATTTATAAAATTCCCAAGTGATGCAGTGGTGATTATCTAAACTATAAAAGCATTAACCTAAGGTCTCTTTACATAGCCAGCTTCCCTAGTGCATTTCAAATAAAGTTTGACTTATACCTGACTTTTCAGAGCAAGGATATAAAATGAAATAAACTTCAGCTAACTTAGTCTATACAATTCAATTTAGAAAAAAAAATCATGTTTTTAGAAATACACAGGGAGAAGCTGATTGGTCAGCTGCCGAACACACTGACCTTGACAGTGCTATAACAATTCTATCGGTGTTCTGTTTATCAGAGGAATATAAAAAAAAGACATCAAGAGCATAATGGAATAAGACACAGCCTCATCTTCCATGATTTATACCCAAATGGTAAGCCAAAATTCTGGGGAAGAGGATCGCTCTTCTCTTTTAACTTGCTGTTTCTGTGCATGACCAAGTAGGAGATTACCTAGTAAGTGGGAGTAGGCTAGGAAACGTCTGATCTGTTCACAGGTGAACATTTTTAAAAACAATCATATCAGCTCAGTTAGCCTGTAAGAGCCAGGTGAGACTGAAAGCAAATCAGTCTTATAATCAGAAATATGTTCAAAGGAGTTTACTATCTCAAAATTTGAACCTAGGACAAAGAGCTCATTTAATGTTAGTCATTTTCAAACAATTCATCCATTATTATAATATCCTTAGTAGTTTAAGAGACGAGATTGCCCTAAGACTGAATAATTGTGTCCTCTACAATACCCTTGGCAGTGCACACAGAATAATTACAGGATAATATTTGAGCTGGAAATGGTTGAGGGCAAACTTGAATAGACCGAATGGCAAGTGGAGGCTCGTACATTCACAGTGTGGAGTATGTGATGGCCCCATACTTGGTCAAGGAGAGACATCCCTAATGACACGTGTTGGCCAAGAGTCTATGAACAAAGTGACATGTGTCATTACTAGGTTAAGGAAGTTAAACACTGTTATGCCTCCTTTTTCTCACTCTCTCCTTAAGTGATAGACTTGGAGGTTACATGCTGTCAATAGCATAACTATAAAAAGAGAAGAGCTTGCCTATTTCTGAATTTACATGAGGTACACGACTGACAAATAAAGCTTTATAGTGTTAACTAATTGGAATTTGGTGTGTGTGTGTGTGTGTGTGTGTGTGTGGTAGCAACTAATATTAGTCAATTTGCATGATATGACATTTACCTTCAAGCTATTTCTTCAGCTGGGATATCCACATTTCTACCCTATTTCTCAAGGCCTACCAATATAGAAAACCTACCTAATCTCTTTAAGTCAAGGGTAACACTGATCCATAGTTTCTCTGAAGACCCATTGCATATCTAGCCTGCAATACTTATTTAGAATTAACTACTAATTATGGTTTGGAGGTTATGGCCTGGATTATTCTTTACCTGTTTCAGTATCATTGTAATTTGTCTCCTAGCATCATTGTGAATGTTGCATCTTTTACTACATTGTGATCTCCACAAGACCCAGGATAAAATGCTTCCACTCCTAATGATGAATACTATGAGAGGTTTTAATTCTCTGAACATTCAAACAAAGAATTTTTTATTGGAAATGTTCAGTATGTCTAGGCACATAGATGTTTTTAGTCAACTTTTGAATAAAACATATTGCTTTCTAAAGCTATTTTTAGCCCAATTCAAGTAAATTAAAATGATATAAGGAATTATGCTAAATGGCTGTAAATAACTTGAACTACTGCTTTTCTTTTTTTTTCTTTTTTTGCTTTTTTGCTTTGTTGTTGTTTATTATCTTTTATCCTGAATAAAGTCATAGAAAATTGTTTGGTTTAGCTCTCAGCAGCCCGCTCCTGAGCTCTGAGGAAGCTTGCCTTCTTCTGGGCTACCTGATCTTTCTTCTGGGCAAGGGACATCTTGGGACATTTCCACCTCTTCTTTTTAACTTCTTTCTTGGGTTTCTTTTCATAGACTGGGTTTTCTCATGTAGCAGTGTGAGCTTTCTTCTACATCTCCTCCATCATGTCTGGAGTTACATTGTTCTTTATGAACTGAGAGAACTGTTTCTTAGAAGCGTCTTCATCTTCTTCCACTAGGTAACGCATGTAGTCTGCAATGTTCTGGCCCATGATGTGCTTATGATGGACTTCTGCATTAAACTGCTTTCAGAATCACAACCAGGGAATTGTTTGGTACTGTGAGGGATAGATAAGCCTCCATCCACCACTACCTTCAGGGCCCCAAAAACTTTACCGCCAGTGGTAGTTCTGGCAAGGCCTGCATCCAAATAGCAGGTGAAGGCACCAGGTCGACCATGGATGCTTTCTACATTGTACTCATCTCCAGTCACTTCCACTTGGCCTTCATAGATCTTGTCCATGCCAAACCTATTGAGAAGCCCGCGGGCCAGCAGCAGGCCAGTACAATATGCTGCAGCATAATTTGTCAGGCCAACCTTCACACCATATTTTGGTAGTTCGCATAAGCTACGCAGACGATCAGATCCCCTTCTATATGGGCATAAGCAATCTGACAAATAATAGCTCTGTTAGTTACACAAACTATCATCCTGTATTTGGGTGTGTTGTACTTATTTTTATCCTGGATCACCAAGCATTTCCGAGCATAATAATCAGTTTTACCCTCTCGTCGTCTTCTAAATTTCACTTGGTATCTCTTAAAGTAGGCCTTATTCTTGACAACTTTAACAAATCCCATGCTGCAGCCAACCTGCAGGCCCACAAGCACTATGGGGGGGGGGGGGGGGGAGGAGAAACTACTGCTTTTCTAAAGTTGTAATTTTTTTAAGGCTTTTGCCATAGGGCATGTGCTTAGTGGAGAGAAACAGAGACGGAGAGAGAAAGTGAGAAATAACAACCTAGGGGGAATGACCACACAACAATTCCTTCTCCTTCATTCTCCTCCTGGGATTTGGGCATACATGCACAAGTGTCTGTCCATGAGTTTCAAGCTACTGGGTCCAGGACTCAAACTGCAGTTGACCTTGTGGGAGTCTATTGCCTTAACCACCACACCACCTGGCTGGCCTCCTGAAGTGGTAATTTAAATGACAATCTAGTGACAGTCACCCGGGAAAACTGTATCTTCTGCAGAACCCAAGATACTCTCCCCAAGCCAGCCCCATAGTACAACAGTTAAATGCTGTTCGTGGATAGCTGGATCCCAACCTGACCAACTGTGGTTGGAATCCTGACCCCCAGTGGCTTGAAAAAACACACTGGACATGTGTGTATGTGTGCTCTAAGTCCCTGATGGAATGGAGAAATGGAGAGAAAAAAATTGCACTCCATTCATTCTCTCTGTTTTTTTCTCTCTCTCCTTCTCTCTCTCTTTCCCTCTCTCTGGTAAGCATACATGCCCTCTGGCAATTAAAAGAAAAAGGTCAGGACCAGCAAATAGCGTAATAGTTACCTTTCAGGACTCTCACATGACCAACCGCAGTTTGAGTCTTGGATACTGTAACCTGAAACTCACACCAGGCACATGTGCCAAATCCCAAGAGGAGAATGGAGGAGAAGGGATTGTGGTGTGACCACCCACCCTGCAAGGTGATTTCTCTCTTTCTGTCTCTCTATTTCTCTCTCTCTCCAGCAAGCATATGAGCCCTATGGCAAAAATCTCTCTTAAAAAATAAAAGTTAATAAACTTATTTATTTTACCAAATCTCCCAAGTAAGAATTACTAGAGTTGAGCCCAACAGGTGACATGGTGGTTAAAGGTGCTGATTCCTCACGGTTTGAGTCCCAGACTATCAGGCTTGCTTTCTCACTTTCCCTTTCTCTCTCTGTTTCTGCCTGGTCAAATTAAAAAATAACAAGTGGAAGTAAATAAATAAATGATTATTTTTTAAAAAATAATTACTAGAATAAATATAAAGAATGTATGAGACAGTTTATTATGGTGATTAAGTATTGAATTATAGAGTAACAGAGTATGATTATAGTAGTCTTGAATTCTAGCTCCACCAGGTAGGTCCTGTGCAACCTAGACTTTACTTAATTCCTTTTATTGTTTTTTTTTTTCTCTGTTTTTTAAAAAATATGCCAGAGAATGCACACATTCACTGGAGAAAGAGCGAGAACAGGAAAGCGCACGCGCATACACACACACACACACACACACACACACGGCATGCTCTTGCCACGATCCCTTCTCCTCTATTTCTTCTTCCTTTTCGTATTTTTGGGACCACATGTCCATGTGACTGACCAGTGTATTTCTCGAGCTGCTAAATACAGGACTCAAGCTACACAACTGACCATGTGAGATCCAACTACTGTAACAACACACCATAGACTGTTCCTACTTAGCTTCTTCGAATGCCAGTTTCATTGACAAGAAATAATGATTGTTGTCAAGGCTAAATGAGATGATCCTGCAAGGGACTTGACACAGTACCCTTTGCATATAGTAAATCCCAATAAGTATTAGTTGTAAATAGTAAGCACGATATTAATTATAACAAAAAGCATAATACTATGGAAGAGGGATTTGATCTCAGAAAGTCAACAGTGTATGTAAGGAAGTGGAAATAGAGGCAGTACAGGCATGTCCAGAATGCACCATCTTCAAAGAACATCAGCCAGAGTCACCAGAAATCTCTTCGAGGTCAGAGACAAAGCTTCATTTACTACTTTATCACCTATACTTACCGTAACACTCAATAAATACTGTTTTAATAAAGAAAGAACAAAACTAGGATTTAGTGGACTCTGCATGATGTCAGTACAACATTCCCATAAGAGCAATGCTAAGCACAACAAAACCTGAAGGAGCAATCTGTAAATCAACTCACAACTCCTTCTCATAGGCGTGAATTTCATAGTCAATTTTGGGGTCACTTCAAACTTTAGAAAATTGTACTTCCAAGTTTACTTTCCTTGTTCATTTTTTAAAATTATTATTTATTTAATTTTATTTATTCATTCATTTATTTTAATTTAACCAGAGAGAGACACACAGAGAGAGAGAGAGAAAGGGAAAGGGAAAAAGGAAGTCACCTGGTCCAGGACTCAAACCGTGGTCTGCCATGTGGGAGTTTCCAGCACCTTAACCACCATGCCACCTGCTGGTCCCCCCTTGTTCATTTTTTAATGGGAAACAAAAAAGTAAATCAAGTACAGGTCACAGAAATTACTGATAATTACAAGTCAAATAGTTCAAAAAGGTCTTCTTACTCTCAGGCATGGGTTTAGGTTATTAAAAAAACTCAGTAAACCATAAAAGTTCACACCAGTATTCTCCTTGTTCCTTTCTGCACAAGACCTAATGTTAAAACAAAGATATTCTTAAAGTACCTAGGACTCTGTGGAACAATGATCAAGTACAACTTTATTAAATACTTATTCCAAATAGAATATAATTCAAAGAACCAAAATTTTACTGAGGTGCTTCTTGTTTGTACCTATTCACCACTTTAGGAAATAATTTCGTGTTAAGGGAGTTACTCAAATGATCATGAAAGATGGCAATATATGTAAATAATAATAATGTTATTTATAATAATATTCAAGTATTATTAAATGTTGAAAGTTTTATAAAATGAATTAGAAATATATAACTTCTTGGGTTTTTTTTTTTTTTTTTGGAGGTTTTTGCTATAGGGCGTGTGCATTCGCCAGAAAGACAGAGAGAGACAGAGAGATAGAAACACCCCCCAGAGAGGATGGCCACACCGCAATCCCTTCTCCTCCATTCTCCTCTAGGGATCTTAGGCATGCACGCACATGTGCCCGGCATGAGTTTAAGCCACCGGGTCCGGGACTCGAACCATGGTCGACTACATGGGAGTTCAGCGACATAGCCATTACGCTAACCGCTGGTCCCATAACTTCTTGGTTTTAATAGACTTAAAAAGAAAGCTCTGAAGGAAAATAGGACAGTTCTTCTCTAACAAACTTTGAAATATTATAAGTACTATATGAAAATTTTCATGATCTAAGGCTTCAATGTACCAAAGTAATGTAGAATTGATATTAGGTAAAACATGGGTATCTAAAACACTTACTGGAACTGCTAAGACTGACAGGCTTAGATTTCTTTAGACCTTTGTTAATTCTGAACCATTCCATGAAGAACCAGTTTTTCTCTGGGGAGAGCATCTTTCCCATGCCCTTTGCACACACAGATTACACTTTAACTTTACTAAGTGTTCATTATGCATAAAGGTTGATTAAGCCCTCCATGGGAACCTGAATTGTAGTAAAACTCACTTCAACTGCTCTAATTAGAGTTATTTAGGGCTTCCTAGTTAAAGGAATTTATACTGAGTTTTTTCCTAAATGCAAATTTCACCAAGGGTTTGTAAATTCAATGCTTTTAAAGCAAATATAGCTTTCAAGACCGTGATTTATATTTTCTAGTGGTTAGTAAGAAAATAACATAATAGATCTTGTTATTTTGCCAAACATTTCTGTCTGTTTGTTAGTTAATTTGTTTTAATAGTAGCCATAAGGTTGATTCAGGAGGCTGGAAATGACTAAATGTAATTCATTCCTGCTTGAATTTAACTGTTGAAAATAAAGGAAGAGGCTGCTGGAGGGTAAATGGCAGATACGACTAAATCTGTTAAGGGTCTTACAACACAGGTGTATTTAGAAATCAAGATCTGATGAATGATGACATCACGCTGACATTGTTTACAACAGCATAAAAAATAAAAAATAAAAAACCCTGTCATATGATAGTTAACTCTTCTCTTTTGAAAATACCCAAAATGAAATGTCATCCTAGTCACTGGCTGATATTCAGACACCATTTAAAGTGACTATGAATTCCATACCTGGTAAATATTGTCATGATGATTCTTCAAAGGACCTATCACTAGAACCATACTCCTACCATGAGAAATGCAAGTACTAAAGATATGAGTTTAACCCAGGGCTACACTGCGGAATGACCTGGGGTGTCATTTTACTTGGTACACTAGTACATCTGCAGAGATCTAAAACATCATAAAAACTATGATCGTAATAAATAGTAATTGCCAGGCCAGCAGATGGCATGATGGTTGAGATGCTGGACTCCCACATGGTCACCCATAGTTCAAGTCCCAGAACTGGCAGGCTTGCTTTCACATTCTCCCTTTCTCTCTCTCTCCCCATCTCTCTCTGGTCAAATTGCAGAATAACAATAAATAAATAAAACAAAATAATTTAAATAAATACATAAATAGTAATTGCCACTTTTCTAAAGTAGTTACATATATGAATTTATTTAATCCTGATAACAACTCAACAAGATACTTGCTATTATCTATAACTACAAATTACAAGAAAGTGAGGCACAAAAGAAGATCAAGGAAAATGTTGCATTTATCAGAATTCTCCCCAGGGCAAATAATCTTTGACTTTGGAAATTACACTTTGATTCAGCCCCACTTGATTCACAGAGATTGTTGTTCCCCTCTTATCCCAACAAATACTCACTAAAGACTTACTTGAAAAAGAAAAAAAAAGTCACTAATTATAATCTATAGTGGATGGATTATGTTAGCTAAAAGCAGGGTTTGGGTTTTGCTGAGTAGATTAGACAATTTTTTTTTAGAGAATTTTTTTTCTATAGCATATGTGCTCTCGCCCAGGAGACAGAGACAGAAAACAGAAAGCGAGAAATAACACCCCCAGGAGGGGTGGCCACCCCATAATCCCTTCTCCTCCATTCTCCTCTTGGATTTGGGGCATGCATACACACATGCCTAATATGAGTTTTAAATTGCCAGGTCCAGGACTCGAACCATGGTTGACCATGTGGGAGTCCAGGGACATAGCCATTATGCCATTTGGTTAGGAAAATATTTTACTAAAGCTTAATTGGTTAGATCCATTCTACTCTTTCACTCCACTGACAAGGAAGCCTTACGTTTTGAGGATGCAGGTGTTTCTGCTGTCTATATTTGTCTCTCATTCAGAGATCAGGGTTTTTTAGTTTTCTTTGGATTAGCCAATTGAGGTCATAAGAAGAAAAAGAAATTTTTAAAAGAGAAAGCAATATAGTCTCCATTGTCAAATTTACTTTATAAACTTCTTACTAATGCAGTATGTCAAATGAAAGCACCAAATCTGTGATCGTTACACATTGTATTCATGTACTGAAAAATCACACTGTACCCTATAAATATGTACAACTATTATTTGTCAATTAAAATGTTTTAAATAATGTCTTTTAAAATTAGCAAATTTGAAAAACATAAAGTAAAAAAATTTGAGAAAAATTGAAAAGAAACTCAGAAAATGATGGGATGGATTCAAATGTATAAATACATGCATAATGGGAGTCAAAGAATAATGGGAAAAATAAATTGTTCAATTATTTAAAGAAATAACAACTAGAAAATTCCCAGATCTGATTTTTTTAAATCTAGAGATGAAAAAGTTTCAAGGAACCCAAATAGGATAAACACAAGGAGTTACACATCCACACTTACTGTAATCAAGCTGCTGAAAATAAAAAGAAAATCTTGAAAGCACCGAGGGAGAAATAACTCATGACATAAGAGAGAACAATATGATTAATGGCTGACTTCTCATCAGAAACAATAGAGGCTAGAAAGCAGAGGAATGACATATTCAAAATACCAGAGGAAAAAATCCTGTCAACCAAGTAAAATTATTCTTTAAAAATGAAGGTGAAACAAAGACAATCATACATAAATAAAAACTAAGATCATTCATTTCTAGCAGACCTGCCTTACAAGAAGTACTAAAGAAATTCTTTCAAGCTGAAAGAAAATGACACTAGAGAGTAACTTGCATCCACAAGAGGAAATAGGGGTATTAAAAATGAAAAAATATGTAAGTAAATATAAAATACTATATAAACATATATTTCTATTTTCTTCTTCTAGTTTTCCTGAAAAACATAAGTTTGTATAAAACAATAATTAGAGATCTACTAAATTAGTTTTATAACATATGAAAGTATCTATATATGGTAATAATAGAGCAAAGGATAGAGAGGGAAATAGAGCTATGTTAGAGCAAAGTTGCCATGTTTTACCAGAATTATATGAGTGGTAAACTGAAGAAATTCTAATAAATTAGAATGTACATTTGAATTACTGGAGCAACCACTAAACAATATAGTTTAGAACAACCGAGGAATGAACATGGTACACAGAAAAATATTTGTTAAATTAGTAACAACAAAAATAAACATTGAAGAGGGAAAATGACATGAGCCATAAAGAAAAAGTTAAGAGAATAAAAGCTGTAAGTTCAAAGACAGTAATAATTATATTAAATGTGAATAGACAAAGTACTCTCACCAAAAGACAGAGAATGTCAAACAGGATAAGGAAGCAAAATTTAACTTACGTGATATTTATAAGAATAAACATAAACAGGTGAAAATTAAATAGATGGAAAAAACAAATCATGCAAACTATAACCATTAAAGAGCTAGAAGTATTATATTAATACTATACTAGACTGAAAACAACATTTCTAAAAATAAAGTTATCTCACAATGATAAAATGGTCAATATACCAGGAAGATATAAAAATTATAAAGGTATATGCATTTGACAACTGAGATCCAAAATACATAAAGCAAAATACTCAAAAGGTTGAAAATAAAAACAGATAATTTAAAATTATAATTTAATATTTCAAGACCTCTCTCTTAGTAATTAAAAAAATGATTAGTAAGGATATAAAAGATCTAAACATTATCAACCAAATTGACATAACTGAAAATTATAGAATACTACCCAAAAAGAGCAGAATATGCTTTCTTTCCAGATACACACAGAACATTCTCTATAATATACCTTTTGCTAAACCATGTAGTATATTATGTGTGATATCGGGCTGATCATGTGCCTAGTCAATGTGGGGTAAATGTTTATTGTAGTAGATTGAGAACATTGATTCTTTCCTAGATCTGAATCACGGCTTAGTCATTTACTAGCCACTAAATTTTCAACAAGCTAGTCAGCTTCTCTAACGCTGTGGAAAGTAATGTTGCTTAGCACATTGACAGAACAGGAAGGGCCCAATAAAAGATAACTTCATGGGGCCAGCAGGTAGTGTGGTGGTTAAGACACTGGATTCCCACTAGGCCAACTGCAATTTGAGTCTCAGACATAGTGGCTTGAAAACTATGCCGGGCAGGTGTAAATGTATGCCCCAAATCCCAGGAGAATGGATTGCAGTGTGGTCATCCCTTCAGGGGGTGATTTCTTTCTCTCTTTCTCTCTTTCTCTCTGTCTCTCTCTGATGAGTGTACGAACTCCATGGCACTCACACAAAAAGGTAACTTCATTGTTGTCATTATTATGAACACCCAGAAGTAGCTGTTACCGTTTACTTATTTTGCCTTTTTAAGCAAGTAGTAGAAAACACCTATCTGTGCTAAGTGATGAAATGACAACCAATGGAAACAAAAAATGTGATATTAGATGAAACTGAAGTAACAGCTAGGTATGCTTCTGATAATTAAGTACGAAGAAAGGAATAAGAACCAGTAAGGAAAGGAGTAATCACAAAGAAAGATGTCAGACACTTCATACATTTATATAGAGAGGGAATATGATTTTGAAATTGTATCTCTTATCATCTCTAGAAGAGGTTATCAACCCAAATTCCAGAGTCAGGCTCAAACACACACACACACACACACACACAAATAAGCACACATTTATGCACAATATACAACTACCCACATATACACACACACTTAATTTCAGCACTATACCAATTAACATCTCTATAAGCAAAGGCATTTAAGTGGATTATTTTAAGTTTTAAAAAAAAGATGGCAGTCTGATTAAATTAATATTCCAAATTCATCGATAGAAAAGTCAAAAATATTTATCTATATGACTGAATTATGTCAGATAGCCTTCTAATGTATTTTAGGAGAAGAAATCTGAATGGCAGAAAAAAGGCTGGTAGTGAAGAGTTCAATATTCCAAACATATTTCCATATATATGAGTCTCTGGGTCCAATCGCAGGACCAATTATTAGTCCAGATCATTTATACTATGGTTTCAGAAGGCAAATGTCATTCTAAGATGACCAAGGAACATGTCTGTTTCCATGTTCATAGTAAGAGGCAACAATTGTCTCATGTCTTCTATACTTTTATTTTTGTATTTGTACCAGGTAAGTAGTAGCTATATTTTACTGGGATTTAATGAGTAGAGTAAGAACACTATGACAAATATTAATCATGAATTTAAATAGTCAGTGAGTGCCATCTTCATTGTAGGTAATTAATTAAAAGGTATATGAATTCAATCATCACTGGTCTTCTAAAATTTCATATTGTGCAGTACAGAATGACCAAAAAGCTGCCTTTATTTACTCTTCTCCAAAGAATCTACCTTTCTACCTCCCTTTGGGTCTCAGGCAAGCAAGGAAATAAAATCCCTGAGTTTCTCCTGCCCTTTACCCTTACTTACAGAAATAAAGTGAGAATAGTTATCAGTCAGGTTTTCTAATAGAGTTAATATGTAGTTACCATACTATAAAAATAGAGTTCAAGAATTAGATTCCAAAACAGGAGAAAATGCAAAAATTCTCCAATAAAGTATTATTCCATTGCATTCCATTGACTAGTAGTTTCACAAGATATTAATAGATGTTATATGAAAAAAAAAGTCTAGTAGATAAATAAATTTAAAATAATGGGAGTAACAAAATGAAACTGCATTTTTTGTCTTTTCTTCCCCCCCCCCCACAAATCATGTGAGCTGTCTCAATAAATGCATGTATTGTGGGAATCTCTAAAAGGGATATATAGAATGTCATTATCTTATTTGATTAATGAACCAAATTTTTCTGGAAGACATTTTGAAAGCTTCTATTTCTGTCCAGGTTTCTCTATATACAAAAGGAAACTGAATTTCAGAAAAGTGACTCAATCAACATCATCGGAGTGTGTAGAACTAGTACTAGCATACAAATTTTCTGTGTCAAGAGGCAAAAGTAAGGACGGCTCTGTGGCACAGCAGTTACATGCTGTCAAGAGAAACCAGAGCCCACCTGGCAACCTGGGCACCCACGGGAGGGTACTCATCTCTCTCTCACTCACTCTCACATATGCACCCATGTGCTCTATCATGAGTAAGGGAGACAAAAAGAGAGAGAGTCAGAAATATTTTCATCTCTCTGTTTATTCTTGAGCTTATTTCATGCTCTATTTTGACAAGAGTTCTCATTTGTCAAATCTTAAGTTTTTCATAACAATAAAAATGATCACTTCTATACTTTCATTGAGTGATCAATGTAATCAGCTTTTGAAGAATAACAAGGTAGGTATAAATCTTTCACTTTTAGAGATTTCTCTCTTCTCTTTGCTTCCTTTTCTGTTTCTAAGACTTTCCTCTCCCTTCTACCATAATCCATGCTGCCTCACTAACAGAGCCTGTTTTCCATCATGTGCATAATTTCATATTAATGAGGGCTTTGTTCTAAATAGAGTAGGCCTAATAATAATCCTAATTATATTTTTCATGGGTTCTGTCTAAAGAATAAATCCAGCTTATTCTTGGAATTATTATTTGCAATAGAAAATGTTTGTGTTATTCCCAAATATGTATGATGCATCCCTAATCCCAATGTGCTGGTATTCAGAAGTGGAGTCTTTGGGAAGTAATTAATTAGTTCACGAGGGTGGAGCCTTCATGAATGGCATCAGTGTTGTAAGAAGAGGCCACAAAGCTAGCTTGCTCTCTTTCTGTCATATGGGGATACAAGAAGTTGTTAATCTGCAACCTGGAAAAGTGCTTTCCAAATCCAACCACACTGGCATCCTCATCATGGACTTCCAGCTTCCAGAACTATGAGAAATAAATCTCTGTTGTTTACAGGATACTCCGTCTTTGGTACTTTGTTACAGTAGCCCAAATTCCTATGCATAATTATGTTATGTACCATTTATATTTTATTCAGTCCTTATAATCACCTTATAATTATAGTAACATCATCAAATGTTTTTAAAAATCAAAGGAAGAAACTTCAATATGTTAAAATACTTGCCAAAGCTTGTACCACTAGTTAGTCATTGAGCTGTAATATAAACACTGCTAACAGGACTCCAGCGTCATACTCTTAACCACTCACCATATGGTTGGCTTAGCTTTTAAGTGTTCCCAGCAGTTGAATAACAAGTCACCAAGACTAGAGTGATTACTTTGATGTGGTGACTAAGAAAACAGAAATAATTAATGCAATATTGATGTTCAATCTGTCACTTATCAGCACATCAGTCTCATTCTTCCATAAAACATCATTTTTACCTACCATTTCTCTCAGTTTCTATACAAGGATGATGATTATATCTGACATCAATAACTTTCTAGGTGCATCATGAATGATCAAATAAACCTGAATATTCAACTGCATAATCAGTAAAGCACTCAGTTATGACAAATATTTCATTTATATTTAATTGCCAACAGCAAGAACAAAACACTATTCAGAAGATACCAAAGATTATTCTTTGTGAATCATGATGATATCTAATATACAAGAATGAATTCAATGTCACATTGAGAAATGATGGCTTTGATTCTGATGAACATGTCATTGCTCTCATATTTAGGATGTAGATTTACCACTGAGTCTCAAAACCTTGGCATGCAACTTATGCTTAGTTTGCCCTTAGATCCACTTTCAGCATTTCTGTGTCCTGTGCCTTAGGAAGCTGACCTCCAGGGACTATGGCAGTAGGCTTCCTTGTTCTCTGGCTTCCAGTGTTCAACCACCAGGAGGTGCTAGCAGGTCAGAAGAAAGATAAAAATCAAAGAATCTATTCCTCCTTCTCCCTCCCTACAAAGATGCTGTGTGACTTCAAGTCCTGGTAACTGCTGCCTCCCCTTGCTACTTTATGCCTAGAAGTGGCAACAGCTTTCCATTTGTTCTAGCTTTAGGTGCTTCACTATTTCTTGTTGCTTTCCTTCTTCCATCCATACCTCTATTATCAGCCACTTGATTTAACCCTTCAAATGTCCCTTTGAGTATGGTATCAGTGTTCCAGCAGGGATTCTGGGTGATTAACCTAGGTTTTTGTTTGTTTGTTTTGTTTTTAAATCAAACAAATTGGAGTCTCCTCTCCACTGTAGACATAGCTTCTCACTATAGTACAAACCTTGAATATTCACCGCAGAGACTAGCCATGTTCACTATTCTTACTTGTGTTCAACAACTGCACCTGTGACCTACTTGAGAACCAATAGGCAATTTTATAATCAGTGTTATGTAACTTTAAATTATAAAAGAGAAAGTTTTGATTCATTAATTGAGATATTGAGAATTAAAAAAGAAAATACTTTCAGCTACCAAGAACTGTCTTCGTTTTCTTTCTAATTGGTTCAAAAGTCACTGCTCCTTTTCTATCATTGAAGTCATTTATTAAGAATTATTTTGTGGGACCAGGTGTTAGCACAATGGCTATGTCGCTGGACTCCCATGTAGTCGACCACGGTTCAAGTCTCAGACCCGGTGGCTTAAACTCACACTGGGCACGTGTGCATGCATGCCCAAGATCCCGAGAAAAGTATGGAGGAGAAGGGATTGCGGTGTGGCCATCCTCCCTGGAGGGTGATTTCTTGCTTTCTGTCTCTCTGGAGTGCATGCACTTTACAGCAAAAAAAAAACTCTCAAAAAAAAAAAAAAAAAAAGAATTATTTTGTCAAAACCAGCAGATGGCGTAATGGTTATGTCACTGGACTCCCATGTAGTCAACCATGGTTCAAGTTCCAGACTCAGCGGCTTAAAACTCACGCAAGGCTAGTGTGTGCATCCCCAAAATCCCAAGAGGGGAATGGAGGAGAAGGGGTTACAGTGTGACCATCCCCCAGGGGGTTGATTTCTCATTTTCTGACTCTCTGTCTCTTTCTGTCTCTCCAGTGAGCACATGGGCCTATAGTAAAAATCTCTCTTAAAAAAAAAAAGAATTATTTTGTCTTAATTACAGATACTACTATTTTAATAAAGCACGAAAGTCCTTATATCTTAATTTCATCAGGTATAGCTGGAAGAGAGAGTGAGGATATTTCTCATTTTAATACTATTTGGAGGAAGGGAAAAAAGGAACAACGGAAGAAAAATGTTAAATAATAAAAGCCAGAGAAACCAGCATCCTCCTAAATAGAATAATATTGAGCACTTTTTTCAAAGTGAAATATTAGTTGTAGAAAACTGCTCTAATTCTACAAAAGGAAATATAACGACCACTGCACATTCGTTTAAAGAAGCACATAAAAACAAAGTTATGGACATGAATAAGATTTTTAAAAACAGACATACATTTTTGTTGTTGAATATGAGAAAATAATGGCAGCTTTTAAAGATTTTATAGGCAATATGACAATATTTATATATTAATAAAAATCTTAACGTGGGATTTTATTTCAATCACAGTCTTTTGTCATTTTAATTGTTAAAAATTTATTCTTTAAATGAGAACTTTGAATTCTTTTTAATGTTGTTAGAAACACTTACAATGATTAGTAGGAAGAAATTAATACAATAATAAACATTTATTGGGCATTTATTAGGTACCAGGTACTGTGCTATAAGGTTTATGCATACTATCTAGGTTATCCACCAAATAACTAAATAATAGCTAACATTTATTGAACATTTACCAAGGACCAGATACAGTTTTAAATATTCTACACTCATTCAATCCTTACATCAAACCTATAAGGTAAACTCTATTATCTGCATTTTACAGTTGAAAATGTGAGGCATATAGAGGTTAAGCAACTGCTCAAAATTACACCTCTATATTAAGTGGTAGAGATGGAATATGAGCCCAAGGACTCACTTCACAAGTTTTTTCTTTTTTTTTTTCAGAGGTTTTTGCCACAGGGTGTGTGCACTTGCCAGAGAGACAGTGACAGTGAGAGGGAGAGTGAAAAATCACCCCCCAAGGGGACGGCCACACCATAGTCCCTTCTCCTCTATTCTCCTCATGGGGTTTTGGACATGTATACACACACACCCAGCATGAGTTTCAAGCCACCTGGTCCTGGCCGCAAACCACGCTCGGCCATGAGGGAGTCCAGTGATGTAACCACTATGCCATCTGCTGGCCTTAGAACTCATATTTTTAAAACCGTTCTTATCAATCCCATTTTATAAAAGGGAGAACCAAAGTTTAAAAGAATTAAAGCAATTTGCCTAAGTCACACAGCTAATAAGGAGTTGTATGTGTTCCTAGGACAGCCATAGTAAATACCACAGACTGGTGACTTAAACAACAGAATTTGTTTTCTCGCAATTCTGGAGGCTAGAAGTCCAAACTCCTCCCTGAATGCCTATCTGTCTCTGAATTTCCCTCTTTTATTAGGACACCAGTTCTACTGGATTAGGACCCATTCTAATAACTTCAACTTCACTGGACTACCTCTGTAAGCACTTTATCTCCAAATACAGTTCACCGTGAAGTTCACTGTGAAGTACAAAGTTCAGGGTTAAAACCTATGAATAGGACGAGCAGTTAGCGTAATGGCTATGTTGCTGGACTCCCACGTAGTCGACGCGATTCGCGTCCCAGACCCAGCGGCTTAAACTCATACCGGGCACATGTGCGTGCGTATGTGCGTGCCCAAGATCCCAAGAGGAGAATGGAGAAGAGACTGTGGCATGGCCATCTCCCCTGGGGGGTGAGGGGTGATTTCTCACTTTCTGTCTCTTTCTGGCGAGTGCACGCACCCTATAGCAAAAACCTCTCAAAAAAAAAAAAAAACAAAAAAACAAAAAACAAAAAAACTATGAATGAGTTTGGCAGGGGTGGGTTGGGGCAGTGCAACCCATAGAAAGTGTACTCTCATGGCTCTAACACAATTAGATAAATAAAAACTGCATTCTCTCACAACTCAAGTGTAAAGATCTCAGGATCCGTCAATGTGCCCTGACAATCTGAGATCAGTGTCATCCAGACTTCCCTAAATAAGTTAGTCTGTTCTTTCTGGAACACTATGGTATACACATTTAGGGCACTAACTCTCCAAGGGAAGGAAGATGATACTCAAACAGAATGATCATTTCTCTTCTGTTAGTCACTGGCTATTCTTTAGGCAATAAATTCTGAGAACCTATCTAAACTGCACATCTCTGCTTTTAAGGCACTTTATCAAAAGTTACAAACCAGGACCTAAGGCAGGTCCAATAAGAGTTGCTGCCACAATTGTAGAAACAACCTAAAATACACTGTAGCCAAAGTCCTGTGAGGATTAAGTGGCTTCAAACTAACCCAAGTGTATTTTATAAGTATGTCATTATTTGAACAAATTTCCATCCCCTTTTGCTAATTGACTTAAAACCCTAATTTTTTGTTGTTTTCTCAAATAAAAGACAGCCTTTCAATATGCAGAAACTAGGATGTATGACTCTGGCAGTTAAAAAAGCAAATGCTTCTTTTATGAAAGAACAGACCACAGGGCTGCACTATTCCCCTTAATATCATTTTTCACTTCTATTGTGTATTTATAACTCTGGTGTTAAGGTGTAGAACAAGAACAAATTCAAATGCCAGGCCAATATTTTTTAAGTCTCAAAGTAGCAAGTTTGGTCTATAAGGTTAATCTTGGTATTTCATAAACCCTAAAGGAATTATTTAAATGAGGGCCTAAAGCAAGAGATGTACATTGTGTAAACATTTTCAACCCTGCTGTACTTATGCATTTGCAAGGGTGAAAATCAGACCATGTATTTTCAATTATGGGAAAATAACAATAGACATTCTGAGAATTCACAGCCAAGTTTCTCACATGGGCAAGTTTCCTTATTGTTTTCTGAGACCCTTGCCATTATGTCTAAAAGTTTTAGGGGATTTATATACGTTTTATCTATTCCTTAAATAATTACACAATATAGTTTTTACAGTTCCAGCTTTACAGGTGAAGAAAATAAGTCTCAAAGACTAAGTAACACTTTGGAGAATCATTTTAAATATGTGCTATGTTTTGAATGTGTCCTCCAAAAAATTGATGCTTTCAAATTTGGTGAGGCATTGTAATAGTGCTGAAAGCATAGAGACTTAATCTGATTATGGTGTTGAAAAATGGAACATTTGTAAAGTGATTAGGCAACAAGATGGGGCCCCGTGATTGAATCTTAGTGACTATAAGGACAAGGAATAGGATAGACAGAGACATGCACTCCCACCTTTTGCTGTTGTAACGAAGCAAAAAGACCCTCAACCTTGGCTCTCCAGACTGTGAACTGAATCAACCTCTATTTTAATGAATTACACACACACACAGATATTTTCTATTATTTTCAATATAATAGATCTAAATAGAAAATTAGTACTGGGACTGAGAATGCTTGCTAATACCTGATGGGGCCAGCAGATAGCATAATGGTTATGTTGCTGGACTCCCATGTAGCTCAGTGGGGTTTGAGTCCCGGACCCAGTGGCTTAAACTCATGCCTGGCGCATGTGCGTGCATCCCCATAACCCCGAGAGAAGAATGGAAAAGGGATTGCAGCATGGCCAGCCTTCTTGGTAGCTGATTTCTCGCTATCTGTCTCTCGGTCTCTCTGGTGAGTGTGCGTGCCCTATGGCAAAAATCTCTCAAAATTAAAAGAAAAAAAAAAGACTTTGTGGACTACTAAGATGGTTTTATGTGTTAGAAGTACATGAATTTGGGGGACTAAGGACAGAAGGCTATGGTTTGAGTGGGTCCCTCAAAAGTTGATGTGTTGGGAACCAGCAGTTAGCGTAATGGCTATGTCGCTGGACTCCCACGTAGTCGACCGCGGTTCGCGTCCCGGACCCGGTGGCTTAAAAAACTCATGCCGGGCGCGTGTGCGTGCGTGCCCAAGATCCCGAGAGGAGAATGGAGGAGAAGGGATTGCGGCGTGACCATCCCCCCTGGGGTGTGATTTCTCGCTTTCTGTCTCTATGTCTCTCTCTGTCTGGCGAGCGCACACGCCCTATAGCGAAAACCTCTCCAAAAGAAAAAAAGAAAAAAAGTTGATGTGTTAAAATTTGGTGAGCCATTGTGAAGATATTAACAAGGGAACTTGATCTGACTATGGAATGAAGAGGTAGAGCCTTTGTGAGTAGACTGGGATTGAATACGGTTATCAAAGTAGGGTCTCCCACCAGAAAACTAACGGGCTTTTAAGGAGAGGAAATGAGGCTATAGTACATGCACACGGACACAGACACGCTCCGCTACACACCCGCTATATTCTTACGCTGTCCCACCTTCCACCATCACCTTCCACCATGACGCTCACCAGCTAGAATAGTCTCACCAAATGTGGCCCCTATACCTTAGACCTTCACATTGCAAACTAAATAAATCTCTATTCTCTTTAATTACCTGAACTCAGGCATTTCTGGTATGAGGAACAGAGCAGACTAGAGCAATGTGGAAATCAATATTTGAAGCCTAATTTGTCTTTCCATGTATTTCAAACACAGGACAGAGTCAGCTAGTCAGGCAGGGCGAGGCTTTGAGTCCAGAAGAAAAGGAAGTGTTCTGTATAGGATTAAGTAAGAACAAGGTCCAATCTTGGATGGGTGGCTAAATCAGAAGAGGTCAGTTTGGCATGTGCTGAGTCAGATGTCTGCAAAGTCAAGAGAAGCACTGGGCGCAGACCTGCTGAGCTCTCAGACTCACAGAAACTGCTTTTATTATGCCTGATTAAAGCTGTCTGCAGGCAGTCCTTCATCCCTAGGTGTTGACTGTGGTTTAATGAGGATAATGAGGCTTGCTGGTGATTTGTCCCTTTAAGCAAAGAAGGGATATGAGTATTAACCCACAATGTGCCCAGCCTACAATGGGGCAGAGCTGGGAGAACAGCTGATTGCATACTGTTTCTGGCATCCTCTCTGCTCTAGCATGAGACTACCCTAGAAGGCTGCTTTTTACAAAGAACCTAATGACTGGATTAAATTGTTTCTTATTCTTTCCAAATCCTGGAGACTGTGGTGAAATTCCAGTAACTGAACATGTTGAACATCCTGGCCAGTTCAACGCTTTTCTATTTGTTCTATTTACTTGTTCATCTATTTGTTAGAATATATTTGTTTAAAGGTACTCTTTACAAAAGAGAGAAGGCAAGTCAATTCTTCCTAAATAGAACAGATGATACTTCCCAGGCAGAATTATTTGGGGGAGGGGGGTTGTAATATGTCTTATAAATTCACATTTACAATTTACAAATAAAGAAATCATGAATCATTTATAAATGTAAGTATTTATATTATTTATACATTAATCTGTATAAAAAGAAGTGCATTTTTAAATTGAAATATACTCCTCACATCTCATTTCATCATGAACTAGTTAAATACACACATTCTTTTCTCACTTCAAAAGATTTATGATAGTTTCTTATCATAACAGAAGCCCAGACCAGTAAGAAAGAAGAAAAAAAAAACATTTAAGGGACATGAAAATGGAAAATTATCTGTTGATGATAATGTGTATAATATCTTTAACTGTTTAATACATAGTGTATTCATATTGGAAAAATTCATTTTGCAAGCTGTAAGGATATACAGTCATCGAAGGTATAAAATGAAATAAATAAAGTTGTTTCTGTGACACCTGCCCCAGCCTGATGTCTACACCTATGTTTTTTTCAGAGCACTTATCTCAGCATCTCTTTCAAGACTATTGCCCTCTTGAATGACAATGGAGTGATGGAGAAGAAAAAGAAAACAAGTAAGGATAACTCTGCTGTTCAGATTTTCAAGTTGGTCGTTCAACTGAAAGGTGATTTTTTTCAATGGATGGGGAGAGGCAAGTGGTTAACACAGTGTTCAGATCCAGAGGCATTCAAGCCTTTCTGCTTAATACTTATTGGTCTTGCATATGAGTCAAGGATGCTTCAGACAATTTCCATTGTCCTTTGGTAATTTAAAGAAGCAATCCTGACTCAGCAGGTCTAAAATGTGGGGGAAAAGTAAGCATTTTCCCCCAGAAAACAAAATAGATAAGGATGGGCTTTTCATTTGGGTGGTTTTTCAGCTCTTGTTTTCTTTTCCTCAAAAGTAGACACAAAATAAGAAAACACAAATCAAACAGGAATGAAAAGAGATTATTCATAATTTCATATTAACAGAAGCATATACAAACATAATTTTTCTGGTCAAAGCTGCTTTACATGCACATAGCAAAAGTCCTAATGAGCCAGGTCAAAAATATCAGATCTTGCTGATTTCACACAGAAAGGTAACATTAGACAACACTGGACAAGAAGGGAAACAGCTGGGGTACTTCTGACATTCCATCTCCCTCCTTTTTTTGCCTCTGCTTCTCCGCACTTCTTTCTTTTTTTTTCCCCTATTTTACTCACATTATTCATTGTCTCTCTCCTGCCTTTAACACACCAGGACTCCAGCACTACCCAGCATGATCTTCATCTAGTCTTTCAATATCTAATTCCAAATTCCCCGGAAAGTGATGTTATTGGATCAAGTGGAAACAGATATCCCTGTCTGACCAAGTAGCTGTAATAGGGAAATGGATCACGTGACACAAACCTGTCTACCTGCATGCACTGATATGGGGTTGCCAAGAATGGCTCGATTGGGTAACCAGACAATGTACCTTCATGTATGTCTACTTTACCAAGGAATTGTGTGCATTGAATTTAGTCCACTACCTACTTACAAAATTAGGACATTACTGTCATCTTTGTCATGAGAAATGGGGGATATCTCTGCGTTGGGTCTGACTCACAGCCCAGCACTCTCTCTTCTACCTACTAGAAACCTGGATATATCATATCCAGCCAACTTGGTTGCATGGTCTTGGTTGAAAAATACTTCTCTATAACCTCTGATTTGGACAGAGAGAGAGAGATACTGAACTAAAGAATCTTGGATGAAAAAAAAAAAAAAGAATCTTTGAGATCCCCTCCACATCAAATGTGTTATAAAAACACACTGTGCCGTTATTTTGGTAGATTCAGTATTAACCTCTGGTTGATAAAATGTCAGAGAAATGACTGCAGTGTCTCTGTTCACAAAAACTGGTCTATTTCCCACTCCCTGCTATCTCACTACATTTTATCCAACACTCAAAGTCATTAATACCAGACTACCACAGGTGACCTGATCACATTAGGAAGATTCCTCTGTGTTCTTATTTCTGCTCTCTTAGCCAAGAATGCTCGTGGTACCATTCCATGCTATTGAAATACTACTTATCCTTCAAGACCCAGTGAAAACATCACCCCTGCCCTACAGGCTTTCCTGATAAAAATTGTCCTTTCTTTTTAGGTACAATATAGTAATTGACCTCTTCTGTCAATAGAATGGATTTCATTTGGACTTAAACTTGGATCATTTATTCTCTATCACTTACTAATTCATAAATGCCTAGATCACATGGGCTATTTCTTAGACATTGATATATTTTGCACTAGCCCCTAGAAAATCATGTAGGATCAACACTGAATAAATGAATATTAATTAAATAAAGCAACTCTGAAGACAGAGATCCAGTATTTATGAAAGCATAAAACATTTTATAAACAACACTCTGGAAATTTCTTCATGGTACAATGAGGTAACACAATGCCAGAATTATGTTTTGTAACTACGATTCTCACTGAAACTTATCAATGTTAGGTCTAATCCTGGTCAGTAATCTAAGTAGCCAGGTCAATAGGGAATTAATAACCTTTTTCTCCATTTTTATAATATGGTTTTGTATTCAAGTACCCAAATGTTTGAAATCATTTTTCTTTGCTCCTCCTTGTGCATCATCATAAACTTCAATGAAAATACTAAGTGTCCTATACTCAAGATCCTCTAAAAGGCAAATATTTGATCTCTCCTCCCTTTGATGGATGCTTTTTAACCATCGGTACCTGACCTTGCTGCATTTCTGACTTTATCCTCAACATCCTTTAACCAGTTGCCCTTGTTTCATCTTGTACAACTGTGGCAAGGTCAGTATACTCAAATGCAGCACTGCCACCCCCTGCTGATCGGGACTCTACACTACATGCAGTTAGTTCTGTTCAGACAAGTTACATCCTTCTTTCTGGTTTATTCAATTTGCATGAGTGTGTGTCTGCAGATCTTGGTCTAAGGTTAAGAGTCTCTTCTGAGGCATATTTAGAAAATACCAACACTTCAGCATATGAATGTGTAATCAACCCCTCATTCCGTTGTTTCTTTCCCTCTATGGCTGGTTAACTTTAAAAATGGATGAGCAAAAGGTAATAGTAGCAAGAAGGAATTTGTCTGTGATTTTTCAAGTTATCAAACACTTCTCCAAATTCAGCGAAAACTTCAAGTTTCTCCCAACAATATCACTAATTGTATCATTCTGTCTTCAAAGCTAGTGCTATTGCTTTCTCTCCAGTCTAGAACTGGTCAACAATAAGATACATTTTGAGAATAACTGGATCATCTTCCTTGCAATTATTTCTTCAAGGTAAAATATGTTCTCATTTGGTAGAACTGATTGTGTTGATATAATTGGAACAGGAGGAAAAAACAATGATGTTGCAATATTTTTTCAGTCTTACTATTCCATGTTTTAAACAGATGAAAATATCTTAATTATTTCAGTAACATCAGAGATTTGTGAGTGAGATCTCAATGTAGCCCCCAAGAAAACTTGGAATCAAAATGCCCTTTCAACACACCAGCCGTGAAAGGACAGGATTTATCATGGGGCACAGCACACTACAATGTCATCAAGTGTGTGACAAGAAAATCTGTGGCTCTCCAAACTTGTCCTTAAGGTGATCTGGATGTCATCTAAGGTAGAGACCTAAGACACATTTGCAGTTGTGTAAAGCCACATTGTCTCCATTGTCCTCTGCAGGCAATGAAGAAAGATGTTCTATCCAAAAGGAAAAGGTAGCCTGTACATGAGAAATAGAAAACACGTAGGGCCAGAGGAAGTTAAGGCGGCTGAATCCCACATGGCTGACTGTATGGTTCAAGTCCCGGACCAAAGCCCAGTGGCTTAGAAATACACCAGGCACATGTGCATGCGTACCCAAAATCCTGAGAGAATGGAGGAGAAACAATTGTGGTATGAACATTCCCGCTGGGGATGATTTCTCACTTTCTCTCTCTTTGTATTGCTCTGTTTCTCTCCAGTGACCACATGTTCCCTTTAGCAAAATTTAAAGTAAAAAGATTGCTTGTTATTGCTCACCTGCCTCTGTTTTCATTCTACTTCATCAAAACCACCTTCCAGTTCTTTCACTGACAATAATAGAAGGGTTTACCGGACCAAGAAACTCAAATATTTCAGTTAATGGTAAAATAAATAAATAAATAACTCATTATAAATTACATAGACCCATTGTCATTGCTGTATAGTATTTTATTCTATATCACAATTCATTAACCAGTTGTTTTGTTAGCAGACTTTTAGGCAGTTTCTGGCTTGAAACTATTAGAAATAGGGCCATCAGCATATTTGGGGGTTTATTTTTAGGAATAAAGTGTCTGTGTATGAGTATGATCAGAATTAGTAGGTCCTGCCAAAGACAAGTCTTTTGAGGAGTCATATTAGTTTTCATTCTCACTAGCAATATGATTTCTAGTTATTGCATATCTTTTTTTTTTTTGAGAGGTTTTTGCTATAGGGCATGTGCACTCTCAAGAAGGACAGAGAGAGACAGAGAGAAAGAAAGTGAAAAATCACCCCCCAGGGAAGATGGCTACACCACAATCCCTTCTCCTCCATTCTCCTCTCGGGATCTTGGACACACACGCACACACGCCCGGCGTGAGTTTAAGCCACCAGATCCAGGACTCGAACCGCGGTCGACTACATGGGAGTCCAGCAACATAGCCATTACCCAGTTGCTGGTCCTATATTTACTTCATACCTTCATCAGTGTTTTATTGTCACTTCTTAACCTATAATAACTAGTATTACCTAGCATATGAATCTACAAATATGCTTTAACCAAAAAGTTATGAACTAAGTATACAATTCGTTACACTAAAAATTGTATTCTCATTGCTGTATGAACTCTCAGTATGTATTACAGTAAGCATAGGGGAGATGTAGGTAAAAATAAATATTCTAACCCATCATTGACAAATATGTTACAATAATAATTCCTTAGCAATTAGAGTTTTAATGCAAAATTTAAAAACCTAGCAATCTCATTCATTTCTTCAAAATGTAAGAAAGAAATAATGTTTACCACACTGTTAAAAAAGAAACATTTATTTTTAAAAGAATGTTTTGGGGAACTTTGATTAGAAAATTTAAAATCCCTAATGAGAATTCCTTTCCAGTTTGACAATGATTAAAAGAATACCATCATTCAGAACATACTATCTGTACATGAAAAATTCATGTCCCTGAAAAGGAAAGTTGAAACAAATTATGCAAATATGCAAAAGAAAGAAAAGATTTTAAACCACTTCGTATGGCCAAAGTGTACATTTTTAAGGCAAATTCAACTCGTATAGCTATTATTCTGTAAATCTAAAAACAAAAGCAAAACAAAAAAAAAATTGTGCAAGCCAGTTTTCTGCTGTTACTCTAAGACAACTGTGACCCCTACTGTCTGCATGTGTTTGCACATTTAGATTCTTAAGGTAATGCTTAGTATCATCACTGAATATTCTTTGAGCTTCTGGCAAAAATAGTCAAGTACGGTAAAACCAATGAAAATTCTAATACTATGCCTCTGATTCTCAAGAGACAATTCAGCAAAATTTAAAGGAAATACAACTGTGTCAGTATGCAAAAGTTTAGCCTGTTCTCAAATCTTTCTGTGCACTAGCCATGGACATGCCACCTGTCCCTCTCTTGCCCCATTTGTGTGTAGCTAAGATTGTGAAATAAAATAACGTCACAATATATTATGTTTAAAGAGATGCATTAAGAAATGGCACCCCAGGCCAGGAGGTGGTGCGACGGTTGAGGTGCTGGACTCCCAGATGGCCAATCACAGCTGGTGGCTGGAAGGAAATTCATGCTGGGTACATGTGCGTGCATACCGAAAATCCCAGGAGGAGAATGGAGGAGAAGGGATTGTGGCGTAGCCATTCCCCCCGGGGGGTGATTTCTCACTTTCCCGCTCATTGTCTCTCTGTCTCTTCAGTGAGTACCTGTACCCTAAAGCAAAACTTAAAAATAAGGAAATAAAAATAAATGTCACCCACAGCAACTGCAACCCTTATATTGACTGGTTGCTTAGGCTCCTTAGTTCAAACTTAGAAGTTAATATGAACAGATGTACAGAAAAACATACTTAGTGGTAGATTAAGTATATCAATAGGCCATCCAGATACCCCGCTGGGACTTCTATGTAACATTCAATGAGAATGTTTCTTTGGATATATCATCAGACCAAAGCAGTGTTTATTTCCATGTACAGTTTGGGAAGAAGTGTGTAAAAAGAGAAATTAATGATTATTGAGTATTTTCTAACTGACAGTCACTATGCTACATGTTTTATATTTATTTTCTTGAGTTACTACTTGGGGCTTTGTGAGATATTGATTATTAACTCAGTTTCAGAAAGAGCAAACTGTTCAAGATTACATGGCTATTGAGTGGACCTGCCAGGACTCAAACCCAAGTCTACCTGAATCCAAAGCACAGGCTCTCACAATAAACTATTCTAGGACCAGGCTCATAGCCTAGTGTTTAAGGGAACTAGATCCCACCTGGCCAAACAAGGTTCAAATCCTGGCTCCAGTAACTTGAAAAACACACTAGGCACATGTGTATGCATATCCTCAAATCCCACCAGGATTAAAATAAAAGGAAGAAGGGATTGTGGCATGACAATATCCCATCGGAGTTACTTTCTTCCTCCTTCTCTCTCCCTCTCTGTCTCTGGTGAGTGCACATACCTTGTGGCTATTAGAAATAAAAATAAAATAATAATAATAAAAAAACATTCTGCCCCTCATATCCTATTGGGTTGTCAGAAAAGTCATGACATATTTTTTTCCATGTAAAAAGATAACCCAATATAATATTTAGAAATCGGAAACCAGCACAGAGAATCAGAGAAGAAAAAGAGAATTTCTTCACATACTGATAGGGCATGCTTTCCTAACACTATGAATGAAATTCAATATATATTTATTTATCACCACTAAGTAACCAGAATATTGCTTTATTTTAAAAACAAAGAGACTGCCCTGAGTACACCTGATCTGCACGTGTCCATGTTCTAGAAGGGCTGGGTGAAACCGGGGGTGTTTGATATCTCTGGGACCTTGTCAGAAGTGTGATTGTTTACTATCTAACTCTACCAGGGAATAAATAAGTTTTTAAAAAATTTTACAAAAAATAGAGATAGACTCAACCCCATGAAACTTACATTCTGCTTTACTAATTATTTATTTTACTTTTTTGTATTTTGATTATAAAAACATTCAAAAGTAAAAATATTTTTCAAGAGAGAGAATGAGCTTCTGCAAGCAAAATAAACCTAGAAGGGGAAGAGCATAAGCCAATTTATACAGAACGAATCATGGAAAACAGGAAGCATGACAGCTATTGAGTACATGGAGAGGCATCTTTGAGCTAAGCTCTGCTCTATTAAAATAAGACCTACTTGAACTCCAGCTGCCCCTCATCCATCTGGTTTTAGGATTGGAAAGGAGTTAGAGATTCACAGGCAGAAAACATACCCTTAGATCTCTTATGCTGTTTTTGTTTGTTTTTAATTATTTTTTTCTCTTTTTTTAGCATTCAAACACTGCACATCTTTACAGCACATAAAATAAAATTTTCCATCATGAATAAACTGTATATTAGACCTGTCAAAGAGATCACCATACACATTATCATCAACAGATAATTTTCCATTTTTGTGTCTGTTAAATGTTTTGCTTTCTTCCCTCCCACCCACCTCAACCGTGGCACCACCTCCTCCTACCAAGCTGCTAATGGGCACTGGAAATGTCCAACTCTCAATGTTTGAGAATATTTTTCCTTTGGTACTTTAAAGATGTCATTTTATTATCCTATAACTTACACTGTTTTTGAAAAGGAGTATGTAATAATCAGTTTGTAATTTAGTTTTTATTTTTTCTTATGTTTTTGTTTATATCTTTGAGTATATGGGGTATACTTAGAAGTGTTCATTCTTATTCTGATGCTATTATCTCTCTGTGTTTGTTTTTATTTTCTTGCATATTTTTATTTTCAACTTTTCTTTTAGCTTCTTTCTATATTTAGAATTTTTTCTTTGAAGGATGAACTTTTTATATTGTGGAATAATAGACTCTTTTTGTATTCTTTTAAAGAGCATGACTTTTCTGGTAAGTGAGTTACTGTAGATCGCTTTGATCCTTTTGAGCCTTATTTTTCACCCCTTTTAGAGAAGCTCAAGAGAAGACCTTACTCTGGGATTAATTTAATTCCACTTCTAAGTCATGACTGCTCTGCAGTCTCTACTGAATACCCTGTGTGTTCAGTAAAATTTCTCCACTTGGGCTGGTGAGAACTCACATGACTTCCAGCCTTGTGTGAAACCCGGGAATTACTAGCTTCAGCTCCTTGATAATTCTTCTTTCCACAGAACTTGTTCTTGTCTAACCTCATTAAGGTTTTACCCTATGAATACTCAGATCTGTATTTATCCAACATTTCAAAAGGACTGTTTCACAATATTCTAGTATTTTTCTCTGTTCAGCTATCACTGATTGAGTACTGTATCTCCCCCCCCCCCCCAAGTTTCGCTTTGGTCTCAGAATTCTGTTCTCTGCATTTCTATTTTGGTTCTCCTTCCCTCTCCATAGCCTGTCTGGTCTTCCTATAAACAATACATACTTCTTTTGTTCCGTCTCAGGAAATCACAGCCTCATGGTACTTGCTTTCTAATATATGAAAATGCGTATTTTCTGTAGGTTTTGCAGTTTTTGTTTGTTTGTGATGGAAGGGTAATCACATATCCTTTTATTCCTTCATGGCTAGAAGTGAAAGTTGAATTTCTTTTCTTTTTTCTTTTTTTTAATATGGAATGGGAAATGCAAGGGTCTAGTGTGATATTAATGCTGGCAGGTAAAAATACGATAAGCAGGCAATATTGGATAAAATCAAAAGACAGAAACCACTCCTTGCAGGGACAAAGGCAAGAGGATATGGTTGTGGAATTGGTGTGGTGCACCTTAGATAAAACCATGAACAGGATACTTCATGTTTGTGAGTATGTTAGAGGAAGTATTAGAGGCTGGTGAGAAGAGAAGGAAGTATGAATTGGTTGTCTAGGAAAGGAGGAGATAAAGTAAAATTTCTAAGCAGCTGTAACGGCCAACCTGAGGTTAGCAGTCATGAATTTTAAGTGTATTTTCTACCAGTCACATTCGGCAGTGTAGTTGCAGAGCCAAAGAAGGCAAGAGTTGGATTTAACAGAGTTAAAATTTTACATTGGTGATACAAAATTATATATTTTTCTATTTCATTTACTTAGCTTTTAATGTGTGTGATCATTCCCTTGGTACATATATACATGAGGCCTATAATATAAAGGATGCATCTCCAAGATAAATCTCACCATGTCTTACACTACTTCTTTTGTGTCTTTTTTTCTGTTTAAGGATTGCGAGCCATTCACTGTGTACTGAAGCATACTCAAATCTCACCTTTTGAACTCAATATACTAGAGGGGTTTTAGTACATAATTCACAGGTTTTTTCGTTTTTGTTTTTGTTTTCTACTTTCTCAACTCAGTATGATTTGTCTCTATGGGGGGAGAAAATAAAAACAAGAAAATATGTATACTTTGTGTCCAATACTACCCTATTTTAGACAAATCACTTACAGCATATGATGCTCATTTTAAAGTTAGTAGAATTTTATTTTCAGAAAAACAAGATTCTTAATCTACAATAGAATATGTTTATCATTAAATAGTCATAGATTATTTTCTTATTATTGCCTCACCCACTCTAAAATATCAAGGGGTACAACTATACCAATCTATATTTACATTATACATACTTTGAATGTTATTTCATTTGCTTTTTTGAGTGATTATGACATAGTAGTCTCAAAGCTTTCTCACTTGAGGCATTTGAAGATCAAGACACTTTATAGTTATTTCTCAATCTAAGGATGTTCCATCAATTGGGGGAGGAATGGGGCTCCAAGTCTTAAATGTATGTCTTTGTTCTTTGTAGGCCCTTAACATTTAATCTTACAGAGCACTACTTTTAAACTTCTAAATTTATAAAGTACTATCAATGCATGAATATATATATATATATATGTGTGTGTGTGTGTGTGTGTGTGTGTGTGTATATATATGATAATACCATATATCATATATATGATAATAATAAATCAGGACTTGAACCAAATAGAAGATGAAAAATTATTTTATGATGTGAAATCTTAGCAATATTCACACTTTCCTCATAAATTATTTTTCTATTCTTCTAAAGTTATAAATTATAGAAATATAATGAATTCCAAACTTCTCAAGGCCAAGTCCTATGTGTCTCATTAACAAAGAAATGATGTTCTTCTTGGGGAAAACTATTTTCTACAGTGAAAATCAATTCTTGAATTCCTAAAAAGCACATAAGCTAAGAGCTGGAATCACTCACTGCATTCTTCATGTTAAATAGTTTTTAGACTTTTATTGTTTTAACTGCTTTCCTGCACGAATATTCAATATTGTTATAGTTGTTCTTTAAAATGTTGTGTCACAAACTGAAAGATCAAGAGGTTCTGACGAATGCAATGAGACCAGTGGAATTATCCATTTCTTTTTACCCAGCAAACTACTATAATCTAGAATAAATAATACCTTGACTTTTTCTGATAACAATGCCACAGTGTGGACTCCATCCAGCAATAGCTCTACTGGCTAACTCAACGACGGTGGCCCTACTGTAGGTCTTAAAACAGTACTGGCTCACCTCGACTGTGACCTGAGAACAAACCTTTATACTGAGGAACACATCAAGAGACACACCTACCTGTGACCTCCAAGACAGACCTAAAAATCTTCATCTCTGCTATGACCTATGAACACCCTTATGACTTGGTTCCAGTCCCTCTCAGATCTGGACCAGGGAAGTATGGCCTCTCCAAGGACCCACACAGTGACCCAATGGGAGCCTTCCTGGAGATTCAGAAACAGCCACACCAATCAGCTCACCTGACCTACCTACCATCTGCATACTCTGAAGTAAACCCTTTTTCTAGTACGAACCCCATGCACAAGTCCCTAGAGAAAGTCCAGTTAACTTACAGACAAGATAGGTTCCATCCTCACTAGAGCCCCTGATAAAAGGCATACCAACTGTAGACTCTACCTTAAAGCATCCACACAACCCAGATCTAACTCTACTCAAACCTGATTCCCAAGGCAATACCATCAGCAGAGACCTCACAGAAAATGCCAGTAAAGTGTATAGATGGAAAATTCTCAAAATATAATTGAAAATGTGTCTGTAATTATTGTTTTTTATTATTTTTATTTATTTATTTTTGTATATACATTCAATCGCATTGTTCAGCTTACAATGTGAGCATTTCAATATGTGAACATTTCTCCCCAGTCCCGTTGATCAAAATATCTTCAACCGATAACATCACACTTCCCCATCCCATCAATGTTCTACCTCCATATCCCTTCTCCAAATGTCCTTCATTAGGCCCCACTCCTCCACATACACCTCATCTGACATTCACACCCATCTCTTGTGTTTGTACAAGCATTAGTCAATCACTTATCATTTTTTGTTTTTTTAATCTTAGACATTTTGACTGTGGTTAGGTGATACCTCACTGTTTTTATCTGCATTTCTCTTACGATGAGGGATATGAAACATTTTTTCATATACCTTTTGGCTATTCGTATGTCATCTTTAGAGAGTGTTTTATTCAACTCTTTCTCACATCTTTTAATAGGGTTGATCATCTTTTTTCCAAACAGCTTCTTTAGCTCCTTGTGTATTCTGGTTATCAGTCCCTTATCTGATGCAAAATTTACAAAAATATTTTCCCATTCTGAGGGCTGCCAATTCACACTAATTACTGTGTCTTTTGCCATGCAGAAACTTCTTAGTCTGATGTAATCCCACTTGTCTACTTTGGGGATGATCAACTGTGCTTTGAGGGTCTTATTTAAGAAGGCTTTCCCTACACCAATGTCTCCCAGAGTTTCCCCAGTGTAATTATTGTTGAGGGGAAGACTAGAAATATGAGTTAGCTCTGTGGAGGTATTAAAGCATGGAAACAATGAGATGAAGAAAAGTGAAGAAAATTGAAACATTGCAGTGGTTCTCACATTTAAATGCTAATAGGAGGAAGATGAGTCAGCAACAAAGGGTTAGTGAGAAGAGAGTAGAATCAGAAAAAATAAAACAAGGAAGGAAAAAATTTCAAGAAGCAACAATAGTTAATTGGGTAAAATGCTATGAAAAAAATTGTATTCATGACATCTGAAAGTAGGCCAATCAACTCAGCTACAGAACGTTTCTGTTGGATAGTGCAGAAGAGTCAGGTTTCAAAAGTTATGGAAGGAACAATGACTACCTAACGCTAATAAGAGCATGCAGCACTTAAATGGCCACTATATGCTTTATTATGTGCTTAATATGCAATACCTTATTTAATATAACCACCCTATGAGGTAGTTTCAAATACTCTCATTTCTGTGTCAGTAAAATTGTCTGCAACTTGGAAATAGGTCATTGAGATTGCTGGATCTTTCTCAGTGCCATGTTTGACTTGAATGTTTATTGTCTGAGAGATTTTCAGAGGTTAACATGGAGATTGTTGCCCAGAAAAGGCGCAAATAATTTATGTCTGGTGAAACAGACTGTCTGTTAGACACTATCCAGTTTTATATCTAAAACAGTTTCCTTATAAAATTCTTATTAAATCATTGATGATATATAACTTTCCAAATATTCTTTTGATTGGTCTAAAAACCTTAATAGTCCCTGCAATGCAGTATTCTGGAGGAAGTTGCCTTCCAGGACTTGGGGGCAGAAGGTTGTTCCGCTCTCCAGTCAGGTTCATATGCCTATCTGCAACCTGATCCAAGGTACCTTCTGGTGGGGTTGATCTGAGGGTGAGGAACCTTGGCTAAGGAAATTTTTCCACTCAGACTCAACATTTTAAGTCAGGTAGAAAAAATGGCCATCAGCTCCTCTGGCAGGGGAGGTTTAGAAAAATGCATACACACACACACACACACACACACACACACACATACACACATTTGTGTCACTTTTTTAATCCATTCATCCATCACTAGATGTTTATTTCCATATTTTAGCTACTGTGAATAATGTTGGAATAAACATAGGTGTGTAGATACCTCTTAAACAGATTTCCTTTCCTTTGGATTGCTGGATCATTTGACAGTTCTGTTTTTAATTTTTCGAGGAAATTCCATACTGTTTTCCATAATGTCTGTACCATTTTACATTACCTGCCAACAGTGAACAAGGTTGCCTTTTTCTCCACATGCCTGCCAACACTTGGCATCTTTTGACTTCTTTTGTAAGTTTATTTCATGAACGAGACATACAGATACACAGATAGGTATATTGACAGGGTCTCACCACAGTTCACCACACACACACACACACACACACACACACACACCAGCCTTCCAGCCAGCCAGGATCATGAATGCACCTGGGCATGCCCAGCACATTCACATTGACCTGGGATCTGAATCTAGGACCTCCTATATTCCTCCAGTATCACACAGTAGTAAGTACTCTACCACCTGGGCTTCTGCAACTAGCCATCCTGACAGGCATGCAGTGGTATCTCATTGCAGTTTCAATGTTCATTTCTCTGATAATTTATAGTGGATACTTTCTCATACACCTGTTGAAACTCATAGAAGCAAGGAGTAGAATAGTTGCTAGAGGCTGGAGATATGGAAAAATGGAGAGATGCTGGGCAAATGGTGTATATTTTCCATTATGTACGATGTATACATTCTGGAGATCTCATGTACAGCAATGCAAGTATACTTAACAATAGTATATTATATACATGAAATTTTCTAAGACAGTGGTCTCAGTGTTCTCACCATATAAACAAAAAAGGATGTTATGTAATGAATATGCTAATTAGTTTGATTATGGTGATTATTTCACAATATATTCAAATCTCAAAATATCAAGTTGTATACCTTAAATGTATACAATTTTTATTTATCAAGTATACCTCAATAATGTTGGGAAAAAATAAAAGCCTCGTATTCAGCACTCTCGGCAGTGAGATGACTCCCTCTTATCTACTGTGTACTGAGCCTCACTCAGTGTTCCTCGGGGGAGAGGGGATGAAACATGACTTTGCCCCTCGCCTGCACTGTCCCAATACACAAATAATGACTGTCACTATCAGCTTGGCTCGTTCTCACTGACCTCCTCCATACCTGGCAGCTCATCATGAATAAAGCACAATATTAACACTTGCTTTAAACAGGAATTTCTGAAAATTATGAATACTAGGGAAAAAACGGGATAAAAATAATGTCTTAAAAAATGATAACATGGAACCAGCAGTTGGTGTAATGGCTATGTCACCGGACTCCCATGTAGTCGACTGTGGTTCAAGTTTCAGACTCGGTGGCTTAAACTCATGCCAGATGCGTATGCATGCGTGCCCAAGATCCTGAGAGGAGAATGGAGGAGAACAGATTGTGGTGTGACCATCCCCCCTGGGGAGTGATTTCTTGCTTTCTGTCTCTCTGTCTCTATCTTTCCAGTGAGCACAGGTGCCCTATAGCAAAAACCTCTCAAAAAAATAATAATAGCACAATTATTGAGAGGCTATGTTTTGCAGGCATGCTGCTATCTCTTATAAAGTGATATTAATTATTTAGTAAGCACAGTAGCCCAAGGTACTACAGTTCAACTAACTACAAATCAACAGATCCTGGGTTGACCTAAAATGCTGGGGTGCCTGTAATCTTGGCTGGATGGAAGGCTGGTGTGGGGGAGGGGACATCAGGCATCAGTAAGAACCTGGCAAGGGTACCTGGATGTATGTGTGTGTATGCATATCTCTCTCTCTCTCTCTCTCTCTCTCGCTCTCACTCAAGTATTTTTTCACCCCACATAGCTAATACTTGGTCCAGTCAGAATTTCAACACAGATGGCCTGTTCTTTGAACTTATGCATTTAACCAAGAGATTTGATCATTGCCTGCAAGTATTTGCCACAAGATAGATCAGAGTAAGAGGAGCTGATGGCAATACCACCACTAAGACTGATGATTATCATCTCAACAAAACAAAGGAATAAATCTGGGGAAAAGCAGCAACACAAATCTGATGTCCCCTTTCTTCAGTTACCAACATTTCCATTTGTACACAGATTTGGTAAGGAGAGTAAGAAAGTGATAAATTAAAAGATAAAGGGAGGGACCAGGAGGTGACATAATGGTTATGTCGCTGGACTCCCACGGGACCCAGCAACTTAAAATTCATACTTCCTATAGCAAAATCTCTCTTTAAAAAAAAGATGAAGGGAGACTCAAGACCTGCAAAGAATCTTTTTTAGATTAAGTCTAGCACATACACATACATTCTGGTCCTTGGAAAGAAGAGAAATGGAAGGAACAACTGAACATGCCAAAGAGGGAAAGAGAACATTGAAGTTTGGGAGAAGGCAGGCAGGTAGGAGTGGAAAGCACAGGTGAGGAAGTTAGCACTATACCATACTAGAGAGGGAGAAAGCTGCCTTTGTTTCTAAGTCAGAAGGGAAGAAAAGGAGGTAAGAAAGAATGCAGGCAGAACTACAGCAGAAGAGAGAGCGTTTCGGCAAGTAGCAGGGAGTGGTGGCATGAAGGCGTTCTCACTCAGTGACCTCAGTCTGCTCAGGAAAGTCAGAGACAAGGTCGTGTCTGAGGATGAAACGATTTGAGGCTGATTGGAAGGGACAGGACTGGAGCAGCCACTCAGGTGATGCATTAGGGAGGGAACGTGAAATAAATAAAACAATCGCTCAGTAGCCGAAAGAGCAGCAGTGCTGTTACTCAATGCTGCAGTCTGACACTGGAATAGATAAAGGGATTGTTGGGATACTCTAGGATTGAGAAAGCCGTGAAGTGGTCTCAGGAGAGGGAATGCAAGCCTGTCCTGAGAAAGGAGCCCCCTGGAATTCCTGTTCAGACAGGGTGGGAGCAGCCTGGATGTCCCTGCTATATGCTCCCATTGCCACCTATAATCCCACTGTCATTACTTTTCTCACAAAGGATCCTAATCCTTTATTTTGTCAGTCTCCCACAACTCAACTCTAAGCAACCATTGAACAGGCTTGAGACTCCCTTGCTCATGTCTCAAAGTGCAGTAGACAGAAAGCACCTGCCCGGCCTGCAGACAGGGGCCAGGAAGGAGTTCTCTGCGTGGACTCACCAGCATGGTGAGCCACCAACGTGGTGAGCCACCGGCATTTGTCCTTGTCTGGTCCCACTGCATCTTCTCCCTTGAATTTTTCCCTACCAGCTGCTTTATTCTCATAACATCTGTTTGTCCTGACTCTGACCTGCCGACCTGGGGTTTTCTAGTACATTTGTGCTAACCTTTCAGGCTGATTATCTGATTCTAAAACCATTCTTCTCCCCCAGTTCCTGGTTTCCAGACATCCCTATTCCAGCTCGTTGTTTATTCACTGTACGTCCTGCCACTGTCATGCTTAGCTCTGACTGTGATGCAGAACTGTCTACACAACACGAGAGGTAGCTATCCTGCCAAAACATGGATAGCATCAGGAGATCCAGCTAATCAGGTCAGAGTTAGAACCAGCAGAAAGACGTCCCACCATCTGCACATCTGGCATCAGTAAAGAGCATAGGAACAGAGATTGGAAATACATCAAAGACTGAAAACCAAAAGGTCAAGGAGGTCAAAAAGAAAAAGTTGAGTGAGAATGCCAAGAAAGCAATAAATTACAAAGAATAAACCTGAAGTTATGGATCAGAGGCATTAAGGCAGATCACCCGGGTAGACCAATAAGCTCAGCTCTGGCAACTACTGCTTTGTTGGAACAAAAACTTGAATAAATAAAATGAACCCGATACTTGAAAATAGATCAAGTTCTTCAATTACATGTAAACCCATAAGCATGGTTCACTGTACTTGTTACCAGGAGACCTGCAGGCTTAGGGCTGTTCCTTCCTTGGGGGTCAGAGATAGGAGACCATGCACTCACTGGACATTCATTGTCCAGCCACTGCGGGAATGTTGGGAATAACCAGAGTGCAGTTACTGCCTTCAAGAAGTTTGATTCTCAGGAAGAAGAGGCATATGTAAAATATACACTGGAGTACCTTCAGATGGCAGGGGGGGTGGGGACTTTGTCGTCTGGAGCAATCAAGGGGGACTGACAGAGCAAGTGACAGTGGAGTGAGCCCTAAAAGATGATAGGAGTTCAGGGGGAAGAAAAGCTCCTCAGACATAGGAATATGTCTCAGCGTGTTCCACCATGAAAGCATCTTGCATTTGGCCAACTGCGGCTTAGTGTGGCTGGCACATGGAAGAGATATCGAAGAATGACAGCGAGTGAAACTAAAGAAAGCAAGCAGGAGCCAGATGATTAAGGACTTTGTCATAGAAGGCATATGCCGCTATAGGTAGGAAGAAAAATTCCTGTAAAAGTATAAGGAACAGGAACAGAAAATTAGCAATGAAGGGAGTGAAGAACTCTTGGGAAACAGGATGCTTTTGCAGAAATTAATGAAGTGAATATAGAAATGTAGCCTTCCTGTGGTATTTCATCAAGTAAAAGAATTTAAGAAACATTGCATAAGGAAGGTTTTGCTTTTGTTTCATTCCGGGCTCTCGAGCAATTAAGCAGGCAGTATTTGTTAGGTGGTAAGTCTCCCATCCCAAGAAGTGTTAACATAAAGACAGAATATGCCTGTTGAGAAGATACTTGAAAAGAGGTGATGTGAAAAGAAGATACCCAATGATCCTCCTTCAGACTCAGGTTACATGATTTTCTATTTCTCCCATACTTTGGAATACCAGGATGCTATATGCTCCATAGAATATTAAGCATTTGATTATCTATAGCAAAATCCCAAATTAACTCCAACATAATTCTTTAACAAGCAGTTTCCAGGCCTCATTGATTTTGTGGAAATTCATTTATAAACTAAATTTCATCATTAAGGACCTTCTCAGGCTTTAGAGGCTGTGATTTAAAGCTCAAAGTACAAAAAGGGAACATTCTTAAATTATAGATAAAATAAGTTAGCTCTCTTTAAAATCCATTTCCTGATGTTAAAGGATATTTTAGCCTTTACTCCACTAAGATATAAAGTCAATTATGTTCAAGAATTTTAAAACTGTCTTCACTTAGGGTTTATAACATAGATGCATTCTTTCACAAGAATCTTGTTCCTCTATTCCTCTTAGTCTAATTTATCTTCCTTGAATCATTTTCCATGGAGATTGAGGCCAAAAGGTATGTTGATCTTACCATTTTTCATCACAAATGTGACAAGTTCTCAGAATAGCATTTAGCCTATCAATATGTTTAATGACATACAATTGTTCCTGCTAAACTTTAATTGCACAAAGGTACCAAACAGATGAAAATCTATGAATTGTGCTATGTTTTTTTTTAAAAAAAAGCTCATTTTTGTCAATGAAAGAGTATTTGATAAACTAGTCTTTTGTATTTTAATGACATATTTCTTAGAAGAATCAACAAACTGCTTTCTTTCAATATTAACATTTTTCAAACCTATCTGTTTTGGTTTTACCTGAAACTATAACAAAGTAAATATTGACTTAATCAATAGAGGCTCTCCAGATAAACTCTGCAGTTAAGCAACGCAAAAATACATTTTAGTTATTGCGTTTTATAAAGTCTTCTCCACTGAAGTTTGACTCATGAAAGAGATGATCGGTATCGACAAGCTGAAGCTTGTGTGGCCATCTCTGCTTTCTCTCACTACCTGTTAGTCTCCATCAGCAGCATTTCCTATTTTATGAGTTGTCTAAGAAGTGCTCCCCAAGCACAATTGCTCATCAGAATCACTAGAAAAACAGTCAGGGAAAAAATAATTTCTAGTGCTGGCTCAGTGGTGCAGCAGTAATGCACCACTCAAGTGATACTGAATTCAAAATGAAAGTCCGTGGGTTGGGTTCCCGGATGATCTGCACACAAGGGATGCACATGTCCATGGACCTGGCTGGCCAGGGAGGCAACAGGTGGGGGATCATGGTGTGAGCCCCTGCTAAGGATCTTGTCTGTCTTTCTCCTTCTCTCTCTTTCTCTCTCATTTTCATAAAAGAAAGAAACTTTAAAAAAAATTTTTTTGCAAGGCAATACCCAAGGTCATTAAGTATAAGACTCTGAAATGATAGGGCTGATTCACTCACTGGCATGGCATCCGGATTCAATCTGACTTCCATGATAACCAACTCTTTTTCTGGATGTCCCAAATTCTCTACAAATGGTTCTCTACAATATTCTACAATCATTCTGGAAGGTTTATATCAGAAAATGTCTACTCTAAAGTCTCTCCCTACTTTTGTTGCTTGTGTTTAGTTTCTCCATTGCTTTTTTTACTACCACGGGCCCAGCTTTTGGATCTTTCCCACAGTGCTAACTCGAAGTTAACCACACATGCCTTGAGAAGACCTGCAATGCAAAACAAATCTTGTCCTCCATACTTCACCATCCAGAAACGCCTTTATTTACCTCCCAGTAAAACAGTCCTGATCCTATGAAAAAAATCCCCTCTTCTTCCCATGTGCAATATTTATATAGGCTTTATGTTTTTAAATCTTTACATATGTATAATTTATATACAATAGATATAAAATTTTAAGTATATCTTCTGATAAGTTCTGAAAAGTTTTTAAACTTGTGTAACCACTTCTATAAAAATATAAAACATGGGACCAGCAGATGGTATAGTGGTTGCATCACTGGACTCGCACGTAGTCGACCACAGTTCAAATCCCTGACCTGGAGCCTTGAACTCACAGGTGGCATGGTTAAGGCGTTGGATGCTCCCACATGGCCAACCACGGTTCGAGTCCCAGACCTGGTGGCTTGCTTTCTCACTTTCCCTCTCTTTCTCTCTGTGTTTCTCTTTGTTCAAATTAAAATAAATTAATGAATAATTGAAATTTAATAAATAATTATTACAAAAAGAAAAGTTAATCTCATGTATAAAGAAAATTCATATAGAAATATCCAGAATAATATTTGACCAACTATTTGTACACTATGGTCCAGCCAAGTTGATATATAAAATTAACCAGTACAATAATGTTCCTGAGATTCAACCACATTTTTGAAGACACTAGTAGATTGCTCCATTTTATTACTGAATGATGTTCCATTTTATGAATATATCACAGTTTATTCTGCTATTAATGGATACATGGGTACTTTCAATGTGGGGCAATTAAGAATAAAGCTGCTATAAGCATATGTGTATTTGGGAAAACAAATGTTTTCGTTTCTCCTGAGTAAATATTTACTAGTGGGTTTACTAGGTCCTATGGTAGTACACATTTAACATTATAAAAAACTGTCAAGCTGTTTTTTGAAGTGATTTACTATTTTAAATTCCAGAAGGCAATGTAGAACAGTTTTAGTTGCTCTACACATCTTACTGAAGTCTTAGTACCTTCTGTTGTTTTAGTTGTAGCCATTCTAATAGTGTGGAAAGATATCTCACTATAATTTTAATTTGCATTTTCCTAATGACTAATGATATTGAACATCATTACATGTATTGGTTGGCCTATTGTATATCTCCTTTTGTGAGGTATCTGTTCAAATCTCTTGCCCATTTAAATTTTTGTTTAATCTTTTCATTGTCAGAGTATGTGTGTACTCAGCAGAGAGAGGCAGAGAGAGGGAGAAAACAACCTCCAATAAGGTTTGGTCCTGCAATAATTCTTCCTCTTCCATGTCTCCATCCTGTCAGGATTCTAGGCATGAGCACACACCAGGTATGTTTTTCAAGCCACCAGAGCCAGGATTCATATTGTGGTTGACTATGTGAGATTCAGTTTTCTTAACCACTAAGTTATGGGGAGACCCTAACTGTGTTGTTACTTCATATTATTGAAGTGTTATTAAATTATTAAGTTTTCTTTATGGATTCCAAATGCAAATCCTTTGACAAGTATAAGTATTGGAAAGGTTTTCCCCCGTGGTTTGCCTTTCTTTTCTTGATAATGTCATTAGAAGAGCAGATGTTTTTAATTTAGATGATACCCTATTTATCATTTTTTTGTTTTCTTTTCTTTTCTTTTCTTTTTTTCTTTTTTTTTTTTTTTTTTTTTTTTTTTTTTTTTTTTTTTTTTTTGAGAGAGAGATATTTTTGCTATAGGGCACATGCATTTACTGGAGAGATAGAAAACAAGAAATTGCCCCCCCCAGGGAAGTGGTCACACCATAATCCCTTCTCCTCCATATTCATTTCAGGATTTTGAACATATACATACACCCGGCATGAATTTCAGGCTGCCAGGTACGGGACTCAAACTGCATTCAATCACGTGAGAGTCCAGCATCTTAACCACTATGCTACCTACTGACCCCCTTTTAGAGGTTTTGTTTTTGTGTGTGTACTATCTAAAAACAATTTGCCTATCATAAGTTCAAAATGATTTTCTCATATGTTTACCTCAAAATTTTTTATTTACTTTTACATATTTCTCTAAGATTTATTTGGTTGTTTATTTTTGTACCACATGAGACAAAAGTTGCTATTCATGTTTTTCTACTTAGATATCTGTTTTACCATCTTTTTTTAAGAATTATTTTACCCAATTTCATTTATTTATTTATTTATTTTCATTTGACCAGAGAGGGACAGAGAGAGAGAAAGTAAGAAAGCAAGCCACCAGGTCCAGGACTCAAACCACGGTCAGCCATGTGGGAGTCCAGTGCCCTTAGCCACCATACCACCTGCTGGCCCCTAACATCATTTTTGATAAAGCTATCATATCCCTGTTTAATTACCTTGTCACCTTTGGTGAAAATCAATTGACAAATAGTTGTGAATCTATTACTGATCATTCTATTTTGTTTCACTGATCTACGCCTATCTACATGCCAATACAATGTTATCTGTTACTGCAACTTTATAATAAGTCTTGAAGTCAGATAATCCAGGGCCTCCAGCTTTGTTCTGCTTTCACAAACCTGTTTTTAGTATCATCTTCATTTTAATTCCAGTTGCCAATGCATTTCTGTATTGTATTAAGCTCATTTGCATTAGCCTTTACTTTGATGTTTTCATAGGATTAAATCCATGGATATGATAATGTATAGTTAGAGACACAGCACCCTCTTTTGGTTCTGCAGAATTATCCTTTTATATTTACTTTTCCTACTTTCTTTTTCTTTTTTAAGACAAAGCTAAATCCTTTAGTAGCTTAACTGCTTATGGTTTATGTATTATGGTCCATATCATTGCCCTACATATTAAACTACCATCACATAACACTTTTGCTCCTACTTACAATGAGTCTGCACCATAATTGTATTTGCTACATCCATAATCTTCTCTCAAAACTCAATCTCTTCAATGCTTAAACATTTGAGTTTCTTTAAACCTAGCCTACCTGCTGTCAACGCCAATTTTCTTAATCTCAAAGACAGTATCAGAGGTCTAACCTCACCAGAGCTTAGACACAGTATAATCACCTTTATGACATGTACAAATGCCACTGCACATTTTGATGGCATTCTTACTGTGTCGGAACAAATCTAATTTCTGGTCTGCTCTCAAAAGAAGTCTCCTACCCTACTGATTCATAACATATTTGCTATTTCTAATCTTCCTTCCTGTAGAGTCAATATATATATATATATATACACACACATACATACATATATATATATTCTTGAAAATAAATCATTATGGATAGTTTGCATCCATCTCCAATTTTTTTGGAGGTCAAACTCTGATGCCCCATTTTGGAGGCTGCATGCAGTTATTTCTAAGTGAGATGGGCCCAAGAATTGTAAATAAAGAGCAGGAGGAGAGAGAGAGGATCTTTGCCCCAGAACTAACAAGAATATTTGACCACATGTGCAAGAATGCAGAGATGCAAGAGTCACGGCTGTAGTTTTTGATTTCCAGCAGTCTTTTCCATAGTCTTTTCTCAGTAGCGATGGTGCTATTGTTTGTCAGTACCATCATACAGCTGAACCATAGAGTGGGATCCTAAAAATAGTGATCCAACCCTACCCACCCTAACGACACAAGTCACTTTTATGTCATCTGCAAATACACCAGATTGTTCTGTTAATTGCCATTTCCTCAAAAATGTAGAAGGGACTAGAAGATACACCCTTTCTTCCTTATGTCTTGTGAATTCTATAGTGCTAAAGGAAATACACAACATAATGATCCACAGGTTACTAAAACTCCCAGAGGGTTTATATGTACACTAATTAATCAAATGCATTGAACAACTGTGCAGTAAGCTTTAATAAAGGCATTGGCTGTGCAGAGAACTTTAATAAATGCTGGAAAGTGGCACCACTAAATGAAAGTAAACATACTTGCCCTCTGTGAGCTGACAAACTAGTCAAAAGGTAAGTCAAGTTCATTTCTATAGCTTCTACTGATAACAAAACCAATATATTTCAGAATCATCCTCACCAATACAATTATTTAATTACTTGACAAAGCAGAAAATTTTAGACTCAGAAAAGTCCTTGGAAATCATCTATTCACTTTTTTTTTTTTTTTTTTTTTGGAGAGGTTTTTACTATAGGGTGCATTCGCTTGCCAGAAGACTGAGAGACAGAGAGACAGAAAGTGAGAAATCACCCTCAAGGGAGGATGGCCACTCCATGATCCCTTCTCCTCCATTCTCCTTTTGGGATCTTGGGCATGCACATACACGTGGCCAGTGTGAGCTTAAGCCATCAGGCCGGGGACTTGAACCGTGGTTGACTACATGAAAGTCCAGCAACGTAAGCATTACGCCAACTACTGGTCCCCACTTTTTTATTTTATTTTTTATTTTTTTTTATTTTTTACAAATATGAAACTAAGAACAAGTAGCTTATTTGTAAGGTCATCCAGAAAAATCTAGTTCAAAAAGAAATTAATGCTTTTTTCCTATTGCTGTCTTAGTAAACCACTGAATACCAAAAATATGCCATAGCCTCGTCCTGCCCAGATCCTTTTGAAGGCATTTTTTCAAGCTTGGAAAAAGCATTTCAAGCAATATGGAAGAGAATGTTGCTTTCTACTTAACAGGAAGCATTAAGTAGAGAGTATTTTCTGAGAGCTGATCTAGAACATGCTTTAGTAATATGAAATGGAGTCAATAATTTTGAGCTTTTGTATACAAACATCTAATTCTAACTCAAAGTAGAAAGAAAATTTTCCTAAACTAGAATGAAGAGCTAAGTTATCTTCAATGAAAACCTGCTTTGGGGCCAGCCAGTGACACAGCAGTCATGCCATGCCCTGTGATGCTGAGCCATATAAGAAGGGCTCAAGTTCATGTCGTAAAGCCTCCCTGTACACACCAGGCTTGCATGTATACCTGTGAACCAGGCTGTCTGCAGCTGAGAGGGGATGACAGTATAAAGACCCTGACCACTTCTCTGTTTCTCTCTTATAGAAAAAGATAAACTTTTTACTTGAGATGGTGTGGGAGGAGGGTGGGAATTGGGGGAAGGTGAGAGGAAGAGAATGAAGGAGAAAAACAAAGGAGCAAGACATTTAAGAAACACAAAAATGGATAATTATCTGTTGATGGTAATGTGTATGATAATACCTTTAACAAAACTATTATACAGTGCATTCATGCTGGGAAAATTCATTTTAGAAGTTGTAATGCTAATATAGTGATTGAAATGTATAAAATAAATTTTTAAAAATTACTTTTAAAAATTTTAAATAATTCAATTTTCTCAATAAAATTGCTTTTGTTTCTACTTTTCCATCAATTGTTTTTCATTTTATTTCAAATACTTAAAGGAAAAAAAAATGGTTGAAAAAAACCTTTCTCAAATAAATGTATTAACAATAATCTGAGAAATGTCTCATTAATTATGTTACAAAGGAAATTCAGTGCAATTCAGGTTCCATCCAGAATCTTCCAGACAAGAGTAGTTATACTTCTGCCACCTGCCATTGACCAAATAACAAAATGCATTGAGTTTTCTACCTTGTACTAGTAAATTATTTGAAAAAGTTATTGTGTCTCCAGGGATAGTTAGATGCATGTAGATCATCTCTGTAACCCTATGCTCTATCCTAAAAAAACAGAGAAAAAATAAGTTCCTACATCCAGCACAGACTTTTCTAATCTGTTTTAGTCCACAGAAAATTTCTCTCCATCGTCTTTATTGTAAATGGTCTTCCATGATAACTTACACCCACCTAGAATGCAAGACAGCAAGCACTGTGAATGTGCCAGGGTCCTGAAAGCCAAAGACAGTATGGCATGATTCATTCCTAATCATGACACCTCATCACGTTGAATAAATAGATTTTTTGGCAAACGAAGGACTCCAAGTCACCTAATATATATTAGAAATTCTGTACCTCGACATGAACGCTGAATGATATTTTTCATTAACCATTTATCGTTATTAAAGAACAAAATCAATAACAAACGTAATCAGCCAATTGAAAAGCAATTTGACGCCATTTCATGTGGGATTTCATTGTCATGGCTTTTTTTCCCTCCTCAATTTTTATAGTAAAAGAAATAAATATAAATTATCTGCCCTAATGGATGACAAATATAAAGCCTGAGAATATTGCAGCCTTTGAAAGACATTGAATGAACTTACCTCTTTACAGCTAGAAAATTATCAAACTAAAAATGTTATTTTCTCCAAACCATAACTGGCATGCCCCAAAGCTGTCAACATATGGGGTCCTGTTTCTGAACTTTAAAGTGCTTAACCTGAGTGTTGTGACCATTAGCAGTCTGGCTTTACATCTTTAGAAGCTGCTGACACCAAAGCAATTGCTGTCCTGATTTACTTTGTATGAGTACCAGCAGTCTCCAAAGATACCCAAAGAGCTGGATGAAAAATGAAGTCACTCAGTCAATTATGAGTCAGAGAGTAATAATTTCATGTCAGGTGAGCTTTCTGTGAGCAGTTTGGTGTTTTATTTATTATAAAGTACAGCATATTTTCTGCCAGCATTCCTGTCTTTAAAAGTCTTATGTATCCATTGTCCATTTTCAAACTATATTATAAACTATGAAACTCAAGATTGTTTATACCAACAAGAAGTCATCTTAACCTAAATGACATTTTTTAAAAAGAGCAGCCATCCATTCACTTATCAATTTGGATTACAAGACAACACAAGTTTTATAATGAGAAACACCAGAATTCTACCCAAGTTGCATGCCAACAATTCCACTCCTTAGAGATCAATGTTTTTGGCCATTTCTGTCTTCACTGCCAAAACACTAAATGACACTAAATGATATGCTAATTCTTCCATTTTCTTTCTTTACTTATTTTTGTCAAACTCTGTTTACCCACTACTATTTTTTAATAATTAATTTTATTCATTATTATTATTTATAATGATAATAGTATCATTATTTTAAATTTGCTATAGGGCACATGCACATGCAGAGAGAGACAGAGAGAAGAAAAGTGATATAGCAAGCTGACAGATCCAGGACGCAAACCATAGCAAGCCACGTGGGAGATATGGTGTCTTAATCACCAAGCCACCTTCTGGCCCCCAATCCACTACTATTTTTTAAAAGGAGTCCTTCTTTATGATAACCCTTCCTCCTTTCATTTTTGAAAGAGAAATCTCTTTTCAGTTCTTCTGTTGATTGTTTGGGGTAAAAGAAATGAGGCCTGACTGGCACAGCTGGTCAAGACCTGATTTCACTACTTACATGCCCTCTTTAATCCCCATCCTTCACTTGAGCCTTTTAAACCAGACTATCCTAAACTTGGATCTTCTTTGTGGTTCTTTACAATGATGTGCTGACAAATGTTTACCAGTCAGCTTATGCAGAAATTATCCTATTTCTGCGGGTTCCTTGACATTTATGTACCTCAATGCAAAAACCCTAGGAATCTCCTCTAAAGCAGTGGTTCCCAAACCTTCGCCTGCATCTGAATGACCTGGAGGTTTGTTAAAACACAAGTTATTGGGCCAGCCAATGACATGGTGGCTAAGGTAGCTGGATCCCACATGGCTGACTATGTAATTCAAGTCTGAGAGCCAGCTTCTTGGAAAACAGGCTGGGTGCATGTGCATCCATGTGAGTGTACTCAAAATCTTGAAAAGAAAATGAGGGAAAGGGATTGTGGCATGGCCATCCCCCATGGGAGCTGCTTTCTCAGTTTCCTTCTCTCTGTCTCTGTCTCTCTCTAGCAAACACACATACCCAATAGCAAGTTTAAAAATAAAATACAGATCGCTACTGGATCTCACTTTTCAGAGTTATGATTTAGTAGTTGTGGGTGGAATACAATCAGTGGCATTGATCTCTACTCCTGGCATGGCCAGTCTCAAGTTATTAACATATCATTGAACTGGAGGTTGAGAAGATAAGTGGCATTGTGGATCCACAGGACAGCCACCTCCATCACCTCACTGTTCCCTAAAAAAATCATCTTTCATGCACCCTTCTGCATGTTTTCAGCTCTATTCCACCAGCATGCATTTATAAGCTTTTCATCTTCTAGAAATTCTGTTGATATCTCTTTCAACTGTCAAAAGTTGTGTCACATTTTACACCTCTTTACTAACATTCTACTGGTGTTTTAAACGCACAGTGTCAGTCTACCACCGTAGAGAAGAAACCACAAGACCTATTAACATCCCGTGTTTATGAACCCTTTCACTAGGTAAAGAATACCAAATGACCACTCAGCACCATGGTGCTGAGGTTATTACTTGCATTTATAAATAGGCAGCAATTCCTATGGTAAAGACAGGTCTGAGACCTGACTAGTCTCCTATAGGTTAATCATTCATCTGTCCCGTGACAAATATTCACTGAGTCACTTCTATGTGCCAAGAGTAAGTGCTGGGAATACAAAGATGACCAAAACAGACAAAATTAGAGTGTTCCCTAGGGTTTTCCTAGAGACACTGAAAACCAGCCTTGAATGCAAACAGCCAGAGAAGGAACAGTGAACAGGAGTACAGTGACAGAAAGAAGGATCAGCTGACATTACTCTCCCCCTGATAAAGTGTGTTGGGGAGAAATTTATAGGACTGGTTATAAACATATAACTCATGCACACTGTAAAACAAATACTGGGGCCGGCAGCTGGCGTGGTGGTTGAAGTGCTGGACTCCCACATGGCCAGCCATGGTTCTAGTCCCATATCTGGTGGCTTCCTTTCTCACTTTCTCTCTCTCTCTCCCCCTCTTTCATCAAATTAAAATAATAATAATAATAAAAAAATAAACAATTATTTGAAAAAAAAATACAAAGTACATAATGGATATCTATAACATATGATCTCTAGTAACATTCAGCCTTTAATCATGGAGCTACGTCTCATCGTCAATATTTAGTCATCTAGAAGGAAGTGGCACAGAATTCTTTAAACACATAAGCTTAGAACAATGACAACAATTTATCTCTAAATTTCTTGCCTTGTCAACAGTAAGATCATCCCTAGAAATCTTACCTCTCAACTCTAGAGGTCAGGAAGTATCATCTCTACTGAGGGGAGTGGAGTGGGAGGAGCCTTAACCTTGTCTAAAGATACTAAAATATATACATATTATATACTTATTATATTTTTTCCACAAAATATATTTTATATATACATATATTTCCAACAAAGAATGTGTGGTTTACTGTTAAAAGTGTTTGTTCACCCTAATGAAAACAAATTTCAATGATAATAATAAAAAGTACTAATTCTGCCTCTCCCAACCATGCAGCCTCTTTAAGCTGATTAGCATATTTATAACCTCTTGAAGCTGAAATTTTCTCATTAAAATATTATTTAATAATAGAACTTCAGGGAAGCAGCAGGTAGCATGGTGGTTAAGGTGCTGGATTCCCACATGGCCAACCACAGTTTGAGTTCTGGACATGGTCAGCTTGCTTTCTCAATTTCTCTTTCTCTCTCTGTCTCTCTCTAGTAAGCACACATGCCTTGTAACGAACTTAAAAATATTAACAATAAATAATATTAAATAAGTATTTTTAAAAAATAATAGTACTTCAGAAACTTGCTGAAAGAGTTAAATAAAAGAATATAAGTAAGGGGACATACAATAAATGTTTATTAAATACCTGCCTCACATATGGCTTTTCATCCTCTATTCTACTCTGTTGTTCCAAAGCCTAAGCTGTCTTCAACCCACTTGATTCTGATATTGCTGAATTGTGATGATTTACAACTTGGTTTTTTTTTTCCACAATATACATTGCCTTCAGCTCTCAAAAGTTTCTAATTTAAATGAAGAAAGTATTTTTTCTCTAGAACCTCATTCTGCTCAGTTCAGCTCTCATCTGCTTAGAATCACACATTGTGAGTTTTCTACATCGGCATGAAGGTTTAGGAATTGGCCTTTCCTAATGTGTCCACTCTTCAGGTAAAGCGTCCATTCTCAAGGAGGGCAAACATTGCTTATTAGAACTGAAACATATCTCATTCTTTTCATTATAATAAAACCACAATGTAGGTTATATGATAAATAAACAAAAAAAAGTTTCACTAGTAAACACAAAATAGGGCTGACTCTGTTTCCTGGCAGCCAGATCCCACATGACTAATCACACAGTTTAAATCCTGGCCCGGGTAGCTAAAAAAAAACACACCAGGCATGTGTGCATGCATTCCTAAAATGCCAACAAGGTAGAGAAATGAAGAAGGGATTGCAGGGAACCCGGGCCCCACTGGGGAGTGGTTTCTCCTTCTCTCTCTCTGTGTCCCCCATGCCATGAGTGCATGTGCACTCTGACAAATAAAAATTTTAAAAAATGAATTACATTTTTACAATACATACTTTATCTGTAGTATTAAAATTTCATGGGGGTTTTCAGGAAAAAGTTTTTGAAAATGTCGATAGAAGAGAAATAATTTAAAAATGTTTTGAGAAAGATTGAGTTAGAGAGAAATGCACACAATTACCAACTTTAAAAAAAGATAAATTAATCATAACTTGGAATTTTCACAGAAAAATTCCATGAAGACAGTAGATTTTCAAGTACTAAACAAAAGCCTTCCTTACTCCATGTTTTGTTTGTGTTTTTGTTTTTAGGTTTTTGCTATAGGGTGCATGTGTTTGCTGGACAGAGCCAGAGAGACAGTGAGAGGGAAAGTGAGAAATCACCCCCCTCCCAGGAGTCAGGGGGATGGCCACGCTGCAATCCCTTCTCCTCCATTCTCCTCTTAGGATTTTGGGCATGCACACACATGCACCCAGCAGGATTTTCAAGCCACCAAATCTGGGACTCAGACCACAGCAGCCATGTGGAAGTACAGTGCCTTAACCACAAAGCCATTCCATGATGTTTTCGAATTCTTACCTTATCCATCCAAGAAAGAGCACACTCTGCCTTTTACAGTGACTGCTACCAGAAAAGAAAAGGAAAAAATGTCCCTGCAGACTCAGCAGAAAGAAGTCATTCTCACCAGAGGTAAAAAGTCCACAAGAGGTCCAGCCAGCCATGATGCATGATGGTACAGATGGTAGGGTGCCCTTGCATGACACTAGAGCCACAGGGAAGGCTTGTATTCAGATTCAGATTGACCTGAACACACCTGACATGCCTGAGATCCTGGTTGGCTGGGAGGCTGAGACAGGAATATCATAGCAGGATGAGATCCTGAAATACCTGTCTCTTTTTCTCTCTCTGTCTCTTTCTCTGCACTCTCTCTTCCTCTGTTTCTCTTTCACTCTCAAAAAATAAAGAGAGCAAGAAAGAAAGAAGCTTGAAAGTCCATAAAATACAATTTGTAATTCAGACCTGAAGCAAGAAGGGAAAGCCTAGGCTAGACTGTGATGACAGATGATTTCTGTTCATGCAACATGCGCCTGTAGAGAGGCTATGGCTCTGCCACATGTCATCTCCATGCTGGGATCAAGCTATGACAGCAGCCTCTTTCTGGAATATCAATGGTCATGGCAGAGAGAAAGGAACTTGGGTCACATGATAGCTCTTAAATATTTTGGCCAGATGGGCACATGTATTCATATTTCATTTGTCAAAGTAAGGTACATGGACAAGCTTAATGCCATTAGGAAAAGGAAGTATTATCCTTACCCAGAAGGGAGAGCAAATAGGCATGATTAATCATCCAGTCGAGAACACCTGGAGGATTGAGTGATACCTTCCGACAGATCTCATTTTAGAGCACACTGCATTTTCTATTATGTGTCACCTCATTTTATCCTTATAAGTCTGTGGGATAGGAAGACAGTAGCCATTATATTCGACTACATTTACATATCTGAAAACAAAAGAGCTGAAAGAGAGTTGTCTGAAAACAGCCTGAGTACTTGCTATGGTTGAATGTCCTCTCCAAATTCATATTGAAATTTGATTGCCATTGTAAGAGTCTCCATGGTGAGACTGCTGTCATTTGAAGAGGACAAGTTCATCCCTCTCTCGTTCTTTTGTCCTTTCCTCTTTTGCCATGCAATGGCACAGCAAGAAGGCCCATGCCAAATACCAACTCCTCAGTCTTGGACTTACCAGACTCCAGAACTGAGAGTCCATAAATTTTTGTTCATTATAAATTTACCCACTCTGTGGTATTGTGTCATAGTAGCACAAAACAGACTAAGACAGTTCCGTTGCCTGGTACTGGATTCCCTATCACTGGGAACAGTCAAACAAAGCTATACAACTATTGAGCTGATGCCAAAAAGGACATTCAAGGATCCTAGGAGTGAATGACAGGCAAGAGATCTTTTAAGATCTCCTTTAGTCAGAAGCATCTATAATTCTACAAGTCTTCCAAGTTAACACAGCTATTAAGCAGGTGAACATATACACAGAAAGGGGAAAACAAAGCCCAGTACAATTTAGGTCCTCTGCTCTGGTATATAAATGTTGGGGAAAATTCTAACAGATACTATTTTTATTCAGTATACACCAAGTATCTGTTGTTGGTCTGGTGATGAAAATGCTATGAATTATTACTCTGCATTATCAAACTTTCCAAATATACTGTAGGTTTGCTGCACTGATAGGGCTCTGAATAAAATGTATGGATATTGGCACTAGCCTGTCTATCAGTCCCCTAGACACAAATATTCTCTTGGGTTGAATGATAAATCAATGAATGTTCCACTAGAGAGCACAAAACAAGTAGAATTACATGTCATTACTTAAAGGAAAGATTGTCCTTGAACAGATGAGCTGTACTGAGGTCCTGTAGCTTAAAGATATTTTTAAAAACTTCATGAAGAAATTATTCACTTACTGATGACTCTCCTTTCTCCTTCAGTCTCCCAAGAGTTCCAGATTTTATTAGCACTAATTCTCAAGTGCTGAGATTCTAATACAGGTATTTCATATAGTGATCTGAACTTTTACCACTTGTCAAATAAAAATGTGGTATTGGTATAAAAATTAAAAATAAACCTAATTTTATAATTTTAGGACTTTCGCTTAAAAAAAAACTCCACCATTTTCACCTCATTCCTCTTTATCATCAGAACTCAATCATCATTTTTTTAAAAATGTAGACTTGGACCAATAGATTGCATAGTGGTTGGGGCGCTGGACTCCCACATGGCCAACCATGCTTCAAGTCTTGGATCTGGTGGCTTTCTTTCTTATTTTCCCTTTCTCTCTCTCTCTGGTCAAATTAAAAGCTAGTAAGAAATAAAATAAAATAAATAATTCTTCAAAAAAGACAGAGAGTCCCTGCCCGACAGCTTAGAAAGCATGTCGGGCACATGTGCGTGTATGCCCAACCAAAATCCCAAGAAGAGAATAGAGGAGAAGAGATTGCAGCATTAGCAATCCCCCTCAGAAGGGTGATTGCTCATTTTCTCTCTCTTGGTCTCCGTCTCTCTCTGGTGAATATATGTGCCCCCCATGGCAAAAATCTAAGAAAAAAAAAAAAAAAAAAAAAAACAAAGAGTATGTATTTATTTATTATAAATGTGCTCATTCATTCATTGTTTATTTCATGATTGGGACTAAAAATTAGATATTTTTTTAAAATTAAAACAGCAGTCCCATCTAGGAACAAATGTAGATTAGCATTTCAGAAACTCAAGATCCTACACATAACATGGATGTGGGGGCTGAGCCTGTCCAAGAGCTGCTCATGTCGACAGCTAGCACCACAGTGTTAGCAAATGAAATTCTTTTTGACTGGTCCTTAGCCAGTGACCCAGTAAATCATCTTCTTCAACCCAATTTTAAGTTAGGCCAAGCATTTAAACTGATTTAAGTTTTGGCACCTAGGAAGTTAGAAGTCATGAATGGTACCAAACTGAACCGACTGTCTAGATGCATTCTCTGCCAATTTTTTCTTCAATACTTCTCTGAAGTTGTTTTTCCATTAAAATGATATTTGACCTGATTCTGGATAGTTTGGATATTACCACCACCTTCCTGGGAAAAACTCAATTCCCACTGTAAAACTAAAACCAATTAGGAGACATAAATATATATCATTCTGCTTCACTTGGTTTGCTCCCAGGAAACAGTTCTGAATCCCAGAATGGTGCTTTTTCTAATGTGATAACTGCTGAGGCAGACAGAGCCAGGATTGGGGCCTCTATGCTCAGATACAAAAGTCTGAAAAACATTACTCTATGGTTAAAATCAATCCAGCTTCTGCAGAATTCACAGATGATTTTTCTGGTAAGGTTTGAAATTCTATTTCATTGTATTTGACATATCCAAGCTCAACTAATGAGGACAAGGAGGAGATTCATTCTTCCCAAGGAATGTTCAGGTAGTTCTAAAAGCTTATGTAACTCACATTCCTTTCAAAAACAGTTAAAGGCAATAAAAAAAGAAGGAAAGAAAAGAAAAGCAAATTTTACTGGGGAGAAAATAAAAAACTCATATTTAATGCTTTAAAAAAAGTTCATTTTGGGGACCAGCAGATGGCGTAATGGTTACATTGCTGGACTCCCTTGTAGTTGACTGTGGTTTGAGTCCTGGACTCAGTGGCTTAAACACATGCTGGGTGTGTGTGCATGCATGCCCAAAATCCCAAGAAGAGAATTGAGGAGAAGGGACTGTGGCATGGTCATCCGCCCTGGGTGGTGATTTCTTGCTTTCTCTGTATCTGTCTCTACTGTGAACCATCACATCCTATAGCAAAAATAAATAAATAAATAAATAACTCTTTCTTCATGTGAGTTTACATATATAGGTTTCAACGCTTTCTGGACTGGCCATTTATACCATGAGTTCTTGTTTCTAAGGATTATCTCATGCAGTGATGTCTCTCCATATCCACTAGACCACTTTTTGAATTTCCAGCTTGCTGAAAAATAAAGAGTAAAGGCTTTTTAAAATTAATTCTACTGGGTTTAGGTAATCTGGAGGAGATTTCTACTTACATTATTATATTAAAAATTCTACTTCAGTATTGACTTACTGCTCTCCCTACAGGTCAGCAGCTGCTCTTTTCTTTTTTATAGCGAGATAAATGTGTTTCTGTGATTACTAGAACAAATCAAAGAAACAGAAGCAAAATAGCCTACAGAAAAGCAGGGTTGCTAGAATAAATTTCCCTGAATTTAAATCCCAGTTCTGACATTCTCATGGGAGGAATCTTCAGGAAGCCGCTTAAACACTCTGTGCCTCAATTTCTTCTAGAAATATTTTTCTTTCAAAATTTTTTAGATTTTGAGACCAATGCATTTTCTGTCTTATCTACTCAATTTTCCTGTTGCTACAGCAAAGCAACAGTAGATAATAAGTAAACAAATAGGTTCGGCCGTTTTCCAGTAACACTTCATTGGCAAAAACAAGCCAAAGGCCAGTATGGGCTAGCAGGCTACCGTTTTCCATGCACTAGTGACCTAACATACTCCTACAAGAAACCCAGTAAAATCATGTTGGCTTACCACATTTGTCAGTCTATTTTGGGTCTAAACTCTATGAATCTCATGGAAAAGAAAAAGACATATTCTCTACTTCCAAAACATTCGTAATCCAGTCAAGCGGGTCCAAATGAAGTGATACATGAAAATTTATAAAGTACATAGATGTGTGTTTTAAATTACATATGGTTTGTAGTCAACTCAGGGTATGCCAAAGCTTGAAGAGAATTATATTAAATTCAACTGAAAGATTTCCCAGTGGTATAGTATTTCTATCTATGATTTGTTTTCCATAGGCACCTGCTGATTTTTCTTCAAACCACATGAAGAAACTTGAAGATTCAAAGTTCTTTCATAAATAGAATCAATCATCACTCATGTAAGTTATAATACATTTTAATCCACATACTTTTCGAGAATTTAATCTTTAAGAGCTCCAATATGAAAATATCCTCTCTGGATTTGCCTTGCCAGTTATCTAAAAAGACAAGAAGACGTCCTAATCTCATTTGTTCATGTTTTTTTCATAATCAGACGCTGCTTTTTATTTCTTTTGCCTTGACGAATAGGATGGTAAATTGATTTTGTAAACGTGAGCCTGAGTTATCCCTCAATTAACTTGTTAAATTAAATATCAACTGTGCCATCAAGGAATTCTTTCCCAGTGAACAATTAAGCACTATTCGGCTTGTGAATTCTAGCATGACAAATATAGCACGTTAGGCATCAAACTTTTATAAGCTGTCTAGTAACTTGTAGTCTAACTCAGCGTGAGAATGTAAGTATTGTTTAATGGGAAGAAGGATTCTCCATGACACATTTAAGGAATTGCAAACCATGTTCTGCTTCGACGCATCCAGTAGCCATCAAATTCCTTCTAACCATCCCATTCGGTGCTGCTCTGAAGGTTGTGGCTTGATAAAATTTCTGACTCCCATAGAAGTCTCTATTTTTTCCCACTCAGAAGACAGGTAGTTATTGACTCACTTCTTTCCCAGTGCAGTTCATTGTGTTCCTGCCACACTCAGTTTCTTGGACCCATAAAGTCATTTCTAGGTCTTCGCATTTGCTGTTTCCTATATCTGAAATCTTTACCTATGATCTTCTTACTAATGAGTCTTGTTCATGAGTACTATGAAGGTTTTAGCTCATCTTTCATTTTGCAAAGGAGCTTTTCCAGACTACTTTATCTAAAGTCATGACACATATACCCTCTCCACCAATCATTATCAGATTACCCTATTTCGTTTGCACTACCAATATATAAAGCTATCCTGTGTGTCTGTATATGCAGTTATGTATTTTGATTCTCTTCATTAGAATATAAGATCCTTGAAATGCATATGTTGTCTTGTTCTTTGCTTCAGCTTTAATTTCTAGAATTGTATCTGGCACATTGCAAGATAAAAGAAAGAAGGAGAATAAAGCAGTAGAGAGAAAATATAAAGGAAAGAAGACAAGAAAAACCAACAGAGATAGTGGTCAAGTCCGTCCTGTTTCTCCTAGAATTGCCATAAGTAAATGAGCTCTCAAGATCTCTTGCTTACCCAGTCTGTTCACAAGGTTGAAGCCCACTTTAGGTTTCATATGCAAGATTCCTTCTCATAATTCAGGTCTCCTGTATTATGCAAAGAGAGGACCAACATGTTAGGATTGCTATTTTCATGATTCTTAGTTTGTATCGTATGTGTGCATACATACTAGGTCCTAGTCTATTCAACAATTGCCTGTTGAGTCCAGTGTTTCTCCAGCCTCTTTTTTATTTTTTTCTCTTACAACAGCTCTATGATCTTTTATCAATCTATATGTCTCTAGATAAAACAAAATACAATTGTCTTCTTTTTAGTTTTTGCTATAGGGCATGTGAGCTCATTGGAGAGACACACAGAAAGAGAAAGAGAGAAAGAAAATGGGAAATCACACCTCCTCCAGGAGAATGGTCATGGCACAATCCCTTCTTGTCCATTCTTCTCTCAAGATTTTGGACACATGCGCACACGCACAGCATGTTTTTCAAACCACCAGGTCTAGAACTCAAACTATACACAGCCATGTGGGATCTAGCTGCCTTAACCACTATGCCACCCAGCTGGCCCACAGAATTCAATTTAAAAATAACACTTTTCGTTTTCATTTTAAGTTTTGAGCAAAAAAGCCAGTTAGCTAAATGATTTTTTCATATTTCAGTAGATTTTGTCATCATGATACCATACAAGTTCTCCCATTAATTTTCTTCTGTAAATTTACACTGAATTAAGCAAAAAAAGTTTTTTTAGAAAAGAACTTCCATAATTTAGTCTAGCTTTGACCACATTGTTGCATCTCTTCGTGTATATTATAATTACATAAATTTACCTTCAATATTAACTGTACTAAGAAAAAGAGGGCACCACATGAGTGTATAATATTAGTAGAAGACAAGTAAATTACAAAATATCTCTCAAATAAAATCCCATGCTGCTAACAAATATAATCATCAGGAGAAATATATAAATATGTGAAGAATATATATCTTATAAATTTTACAATTAAGATAAAGTGTAGATATGCATTATAATCAAAACTCCAAAACTTGAAAGAGTTTTTAATGGTTCCATACAAGGGAGGGCTTCAAAAAAGTCCATGGAAAATGAAAATTATGTAAAACTAGGCATGGATTTAAAATTTTTTTGCACCAAAATAAACTCATGTTTTAATTCTACTTTCCTGTGAACAAGTTCCGTCATACGTCCACGTCATATGCAAAAACAATAAGCACCATCAAAGGAAAAGGCGCAGCTGATGTCCATGGCTGTGTTGGACAGCTGCCCCTTGGCATTAACATGCATATTATAATTACACCTGCACAGCTGGCTGACAGCACTTTCCACCAGTAAGTAAATCAAAGCTTCAGGTACTAAATCTAATGGTGTGTCCAATCTCCCTGACATGACAAGAATGACCCTGAAAACATCCCCATGAAGGTGAAAATGCTCTAGCTAAGACAGAGAGACCTGGAGTTTTGATATGGAGTTAGCGCTGGTTTAGCGGAATGTTCAAGACAAGTTGATTAAAAATTGTTGAGACCAGAGAATAAATTGAAATCAAAGTTTTCAGAGGACACAAAGGCTCAATGTTGGTAACCTGAGTTCAATCATCAAATTCTAGAACCCCCTACTGATCCTTTGAATTGCTACTCCTTCTAGTAATATTGGGGATTTTCTATTTAAACTACAGTGTGCAACGGAAATGTTATAATAATAGTAACTACTCAGCTTGGACAATAAGCCACATGTATATTCCAGCAATTCTCACACTTCTTTAGTCTGCAGAATCACCTGATTCTGCTGTGGGATTCACTGGCTGATGCCCATCTCTGGTTAGCAATACTTATTTGGTTCACAGCCATCGACACCAAATAATAAGATCCCACCAGCAACAGTGGCACACTGAGTGAAAAACACTCCCTCCCCAGGGTGGCATAATATTAGATCTTGAACATATTGAAAAAGATACCAATAGAATTGTAATACTTCTGGTCCAGCTGGTGGCATGGTGGTTAACGGTGGATCAATTCACATGGCCAACTGCCAGTTTTCAATGGCTTGAAAAACATGCCAGGCATGTGGGCATGCATGTCCACAATCCTGAGAGGAGAATGGAGGAGAAGGGATTGCAGTGTGGCCCTCCCACTGGTGAGGGGGTTGTTTTCTCACTTTCCCTCTCTCTTTCTGCTTCTCTCTCTGTCTTCTCTGGCAAGCACATATACCCCATAGCAAACTAAAAAAAAAAAAAAAAAAAAAAAAAAGAATTATGATTACTTCCTATACTATATCTCTGGATAACAACTCATAATGATATATGAGCATGCCAAATGGATCCTTATTAATAAATGAGTTATTAGTTAAGTAGCTGATATTGTAATCTCTTTAATATGTAGTGCCTTGTTTTTCTGTCTTGAATCTAAAGTTTTGTAACAGATTGTTTCCTTGTTAAGCATCAATAAGTAGCAGATAGAGATGCATCCTTCAAAAATGCATATGTTTAGATTATTAATATTTTCCTACTGCAAGACTTTGCAATGCCAATTCTTAACAGACATCAGGTTTTTTTCATCTCTATAATAGCAATAATAACTTCTTTTTCTATCTTGTGGAGTTATTCCAGAGAGCAAATTAGGAAAACTAAAAATACGAATATGCTTGAAAAGTTTAAAATATCTTACCTAGCTAAAAATGGAATTTCCTTACATGTAAATATTGTCATCATTGCTATTGAGAAAGTTTTTAAAGTTTACTGTTTCGTTATGTCCCTTTTGACATATATTACATAATTGTATTAAGGTGGCTATTGAGAATAAGAATAGCCTGTCTTCAAAGTTCTTTAAACACTAATCAATATGCAAATCATGTACAAAAGTACTTGATAAAAGTGATATTTGCTAATTACTCTGGCTTTGGACAGAAAATAACCGAGCCATCTAGAGCATTAATTGTCAGGATCTATCCCCAAACACTGAAGGTAAAACAGTTGTGTGACACATGACAGCAAGCATTATATCAGTCACCACTCACACATGAACTTGGACTCAATTCTTGGGTTCTATGTTTACTTTGTAAATAATATTAATTATGTAAGAGTACTTTTGCCTTCAGTAGGTTGTTTCTATTTATCAGAGAATGGAAGCAGCTCTGTAGTGTCTTAGTTGAGTGACTATTGACAACCCTTCAAAAACATGAAGACAGACAGCTTTTAAAGATCTGTAGTACAAATATAAGTATAGCACTGCCCCAAGAGACAAGAAACTTTATGCTACTGAAATGGAATCAAGTCGCTGGCAACATGGCACAGAGAGCACACTAACACACTTTTATTATTGTAATTTCATGTGACATTCTCTAAGGACATTCAGTATGTCACATTTCAAGTCTGCAAATAACTCCTTAACCTTTAATCAAAAAAGCTGAAAAATGTTCCTCCAACCCATTGCCCTATTTCATTAAAAAGAAAAAGCCCTTGCTTAAAGCTCTGCTTTGTTTAGAAATCAAATTATCCATTGTAGAATAACATTGAAATTTATAGCATATTAAAAGTATTCTCTCAGGAATTATTTTCATCATGTTACTGAGAATACAATATTATGGGTGGCTCAGTGGAAATAAATAATTCACTCGCAAGTTACAATGTCCCCTTCTGAATTTAATTGTCAAGGCTGAGATATGACATACTGCTACGGAGGACAGAAGAAGAAAGCTTAGCATCAAGTTAATTTTCAGGAAGAAACAGAAATACTAAGCATTTGAATTTAAAGTGGTTAAGTCACCCACAAAAGTAGCTAGGAAAAGGTCATTTTACACTCCTGTGAAAAAGTCACTGGTTGGCCCAGCTGCTGAAGTCGTGCTGCTAAGATGCTGTGCTGGCAGACTAAAACCACATGGAAGGCTTAGGTTTGATTCCTGATCCAACCTAAAGGCTAGGCATAGTAGGATGGGCCTGTCATTTCAGCGACTGGAGGAGGCTGACACAGGAGAGGATTGTGAACTGGAGGCTGCCTGGACAACAGAGGGAGACCCTGTCTAAAGAAGAGCCTGGTGTGATGGTGCACACCTGTGATCCCAGCTGGGAGGCTGAGGTAGGAGGGGAGCAACAGGGAGAACTTGTCTTTAAAAACAAAAACAGAAGACAAAACCATCACTGTTTGACGTTCTTGTTGTGTCATGAGTAGGCTAATTTATAGCCTGTCTTGGTAAAACGGAGAGTTTGCAAGGACAAGATAGGGTCCGGTTGGAGCAAAAAGCAGAGTTCAAGTGCAACTTGCGTTCCAAAGATTCTCTAATGTGAATGTTCTTTTTTATAGGAAGATTAAAAACAATATTTTTAAGCAATCAAGTACCTTTGCAAATAGTTTTCACCTTTTATATCGGATTTTTTTACATGGAAATTTTTTCTAATCATATTTTAGTCAGCAAACTTTTTAATAAAACATTTTTACCCGAGGTCTAAAATCCAATATATAAATGTTTAACTGTCAAAGGGAAAAATTGTTTCTCAAGTCTCCAAGTTAAAAGAACTAATCTACCTCTACACCTTGCATCTAGTAATCATGCATTTCAATTTAGAAGTTGATCATTCAGGGTTCAATTACTGAAAACAAAATGCATTCTAGTCAATTTGAACAGAAGCGGTTCTGAATCACTTACAGAATTACGAGGTGACTGAAGTAATAGACCATGGGCAGAGCTTTCCAAATGGACTCAGTAAGCCACATCAAACAGCTAGGTGAACTAAAGAGCAACTGCCCCTCACGAAATCAGAACAGCCCCTACCGAAGTAAAAAGTCACAAGTCTCCCTGCTGATTCTAGAAAAACTACCTTGCTTTGGAAGCCATCAGCTCATTGGAGAAGTTATATTATGGAGGATTCAGAAACTATAACATCCTATACAGAAAGATGTATGCATGGGCCAGCAAGTGGCATGGTGGTTAAGGCACTGGACTTCCACATAGCCAACCAAGGTTTGAATTCTAGGCCTACGGGCTTGAAAAATCACATGGGGCATGGGTACATGTGTGCTCAAAATCCCAGGAGGAGAATGGAGGAGAAGGGATTGTGGTAAGGCCACTCTCCCTGAGCGAGGATTTCTCACTTTTCTTCTCCTTGTCACTTTTCTTCTTCTTTGTCTCTCTCCAGAGGGCCCACATAACCTATGAAAAAACCTAAAACTTAAAAAAAAATTAAAAGTCTGCACAAGATTGAATGACCCCTTAGCTTCTAAAGAAAGGGTACCTAGTCACAGTAAAAAGACATTGTCTCACCTTGAAAAACTAATTCAGTATCCATTGTTTATAATAATATCCAACTTTACTCTCTTCATGATTCTTAGCTTATTCCTAGATAATACTTACCTCTCCTAGAGACTATCAAAGTTATTGGATATTTCATTAAGCTAAGAGTTTAGGAAAAATCAGAACAATTTATGATTACATAAAAATGTAATACAATTATAAATTCTAGCATAGTGTGCAGAAATGTCATATGAAAGTTTTGCTGTTGTGCAAACACATGGGATATGTGTTGTCAATGTCATAAAATTCAGTAGACCTTAGAGATCAGATGACTGACACTTCTTTGAGATAACATCTTGGAAGGATGTTCCCTCGGACTGTGTTTGGGCACATGTTGGTATAAGGCAGTGTAGTAGATGTAGGATTAGACTCAATTGCTCATCTCCTTATCTCTCCTTGCCATCATGACTATCAAAAAGATGGAGTGTATTTCTCCACCCCTCCTCTTCTCTGAAATAGAAAACAATGAGCTTTCTCACATGCAACCACAACTTCTCTCCCATCTTATAACATATTGCAGACACTATTAGTGCCATATCCAGATCTTCAGAATCTCTTTTCCAGGAGATCATATCACACAGTATCACTCACTGTATGTGTTGCCACTAACAGCTCTTTACATGCCATCTTCTCTGGAGGCATGGTCTAAGGCAATGGAAGCTGTCTTGCCCAGAAATACGTGGAAGGTTATGGACAACAGATATTACATACAGTAGGCAATAACTATTTGCTGCAAGAAGTATATTATAAAGGCCAACTCTCACTATAGAACCACCTTTATTATAATTATTATTTTACTATTGGTATTAAATAGGATTTTACTACTTAATAATAGTAAAATTATTTACCTCCTACCTCAGGTTTCCAAGAACTTGGGGTAACAGATACCACTGTGCTTGGCTTGATAGGATGGGTTGGAAATCAAAACTGGGCCTCCCATGTGGCCTCAACCTGCCAAGGTGGCAGCATCAACCAACACACACTATCATGACAGAGTCACCCCTTTTGGGGCTTGGGATCAGACTGAGACTACATTTCACTAAAAGTATATTCTTGGCTATCTTTTCTCTCCTTCCCCCCTAATTCCCTTATGGGTTTCTCTTGAAAGCACTACTTTAAATCACTAGCACATAAATCTCTGTCTCAAGCACTATGTCCAGAGGCTCAGCTAAGATGCTCCCTTTTCTCAAAAGCATTCTCAAAGAGTCCATTGAATTGCTCATTTTGTGTACCCCATCACACTGAAGGACACATGGGAGGTACTCACTAAATGTCTGAAGAATAAGTGTTAATAGCATATTTATTGAAGATTAAAGCTTTGTTATTAATTTTATGTTATGGTTCTCTGTGAGACTTGAGTTTATTTTTTTTATCAGCATCTCATACCATAGGATCAGAGCTACCTTCCTCTGAACCTGATTTGTAGTTTTACAATATAAATATGAGGTATTGAGGTATTAGGAATATATTAGATTCCCTAATAAACACAACTTTTAGCCCACAGTGACATATAGCAAAATTATGTCTTCCTCAGGACTTTTACAGTGTTTTTCTGTAGACTTTACAAAAAATTATATTGGATGAGAGTTCTGTAGAAAAATACTGCCTTATTTTGTATTACAACTCATAGACTGCAATAGGATTTAATATCAAAGAAATCAGATGTGCTGGATGCGTGATATTCGAGTTCTAAAATCTTAGATGAAGAGGACCACCACTCCATTTCTACCAGGGCCCATGACAGCCTAACTAGGATAGTTTACGTGTTATTCATATCCAGCTGAATATGCGAACATTATAGATGATCTGAGGGTCCTATCAACCCCTTTGAAAAAGACATAATAAAGACAAGGAGATATACTGGACAAACACATGAATGAAAGTTTTTCAGATTAAGAGCAATGTCAGAAGTCCCCAGAGAAAGTTAAGGTCATCCATTAAATACTGTTCTATATTGATTTTCACATCGACATTTGATACCGGCTTCTCTTTCTTCTCCTTGTTCCTGTAACACTGTCTTTTTCTCCATTAAAGACTTTTTGAATTATAATTTTCTTGGCTTCTTTAAGCCCTAATAGCCAAAATGCCCCTGCTAACACTGAAACAAAATTGAAAAACACTCTTCTTGCCAGTCTTCTTAAGGAACAGCGGAATTTCAAATGTAACAAAGGTCTGCCTTTCTCTGCTTTCTTGTCTTCTGGTTAGAATTTTCCTTGACCCTCTATATTATAGAATTATGTTGAATCTTTGGCTTAGGGTATATTAAAGACGCCTTTGTTACTTGAGTATGGACAGTGACAGATACAGGAACATCAGTTATATTTTTAAAATATTCACAAGACTCTCTTGGGGTATGGGGAAGTTACATAGCATAACTTAAGGAACCCGATGTAATGGCACAATTCTTAAAGAAAAATGAACAATTTAAAAGAAAAAGAAAATACAAACTATTTACCAAGTATCCTCTAAGAAAAGAGAAATTAGTATGATATTAAAGTCAGTATGAAGAAAACAAAGGGTCAGTGATTTTTTTCATACAATGCTTACAAACTTTACTAAAATATTTATAATCAGTTTTATTTAAGATATACATGATTACAGTTGAAACTTTAATAATATTTGAAGGCCACATACATAGTGACGTAGTATTATTGCTTCTTTTATTCTAGCATCTGCCTTTTAAAGACAAGTTGATTTTGTAGAGGCTAATTTTTATTTGTGTTATTTGAATCTGTGTGACTCTTGAGTAATGTTACATGGAATTGCTATAAAGGGAGAGAAATATTCCCCTAAACAAGCCACATAAAGAAAATCCCCTGTGCTATGCTATAAATGCAATCTAATATAAAATTTTTCCAAGTAGATTTTAGGGAATTAGTTATCTACAAGAACAGAATATTAAACTAGAATTAGTTAGTCTGTTGGACCCTTTTATAGAATATCTCCAAATATTACTATCATTTCTTAAAGATGTTTTGTGTTTTTACAAATGTGTAGTATACTTTGAATGTCAATGACACATTTATACAAATCAACATAAAGGGAGTAATTCTAAGTAAATGTGCAAAACTGAAGTTTACAATATTCAGAAGAAAGAGTAAAAATAGCACCACAACTTATAGTGAAATGGAATATTATTAAAAAAAATATTTTGTGGAGTATTTCATTTTGAATATATACATATGTCATATAATGTAATTTCTCTCTTAAAGATTTCAAATTAAGAAAAAAAGGGACCAGCAGTTAGGATAATGGCTATGTCCATGGCTACTACTTCCATGTAGTCGATCACAGTTCGAATCCCCAACCTGGTGGCTTAAACTCACACCAGGCACAAGTGTATGCGTGCCCAAGATCACGAAGAGGAAAATGGAGGAGAAGGGATTGCGGTGTGGCCATCCCCCCACAGGGTAATTTCTCACTTTCTGTCTCTCTGTCTCTGTCTTTCTGGCAAGCACATGTTCTCTATAGCAAAAACCTCTCCAAAAAAAAAAAAAAAAAAAAAAATCACCAGACAAAAAGACCAGGATTTGAAGTCCTCTGACAACTCAAAACTAACTCAATTTCACCTATCTGCTAAGTGTCTTAGATGTAAAACCAACTATCAAAATGATGATACAGAAAAGAAAGAACAGACACTGAGCAAACCACACTGACCAAAGCCTTGAGAAAGTCCCTGGGACTAGAGCTCAGATTACTTTGTTTCCAGATTCTTCTATTTTTATTTGTTGGCTCATGGGCTTGAGCTATCACTTGCATAGCTAATTCTGTCCACTGTAAGCATCTTGCCACCAACATTACATGTGTAAAATGAACATAAAATGATAAAAATGATATGAGCATGCTTGAAAAATGCCAGAGTATTTCATAATCATAAATCGATAGCAATAGAGACAGTGAGTCTGCGGGGTCTGGCTCCTGGCCACCCTTACTTATTTCATTTCTCATCACACTGCCCTTGGCCTCTGGGCTCCAGCCACGACATCTTCTTTCAGTCTCTCCTGAGTCCTGTGTCTTCCTACCACGGGCCCTTTGCCTGTGATGCCCTTTTACCTGGGACACTCTTCACCTCTGTCCCATTTGCATGCCCCACCCTCTATGCAATGCCATCTTATCTATTCTATTTCTATTCATCCTTTGGATATAGCTTAAACACTATTAAGGGAAATTTTTTAGGTCTCCCCTTTACAATTAAGCCAAGATCTCTTTTCATTCACAATTCAAGTCACTTGTCTCAGTCTTAATGTCTCATTCACATGACTGCTTGTTTCATTTTGCTTCTCTTACCAATTTGAAGGAAATAAAGGTGGATCTACTCACCATTTTTTTTCCCAAAGCTTATTGTAGTAATTGGCAAAGTACACAGCTCAGTTGACTAGGGCGAAGCACAGATACATGCATGTTTCACTCTTTCATCACACTCAGGTACTTGCTCAAATGTCACTTTCTTTGACATGCAATTTATTACCAAATGTGCAATTTATAATCCATATGACGTAGGATTACTCTGAAGTTTTCTGCCACAGTTACTTTGTCTCATTAGCATGATCCCAAGTTGGCTTTCCCTGAGAAACACCACCTGGGTCATTTTAATTAGTAAGCATTTATTTTTCACTATGTACAAAATCTCATGCTAATTATGTTAGTTTTAAGGATGGATGAGTACAAAATAGTTAATGCAGATTCACTTATTTCAGGGAGTTCACCTGAAGAGCTCTGGTAGCATTCACTTTATGATATATGCTGAGAAACTTACAAAATATGAAAGGCTTAGTGCACAGACAGCTTGTTTACTAATGTGGCGAATAAGAAACATCCCTAATAAAGGCTAAATTTGGTTGAACCAAGGCAGATGGGTTAACACAGCCCCACAGAGGGTAATCTCCATAAACTGAAAATCATTAGAATTCCTCTTCGCTCACACCAAAAAAAAGAGAGAGAGAGAGAGAGAGAGAGAGAGAGATTCTACACAACTTTTGCAAGAGAAGCTAGGCCTTTGGAAGGTATAAAATCCTTCTCATGACCAAATTTCCCCTTCTTTTTTCTGCCATTCTAAAAAGTGACAAACAGATTACTGAGAACTCTACCTGGATAAGTATTCTTTTAGATGCAGAAATTCATTTCTAAAAATTTCTGAACACACAGTAAATAAGTGAAAAGAAGTCAATTAAACCATACGCATGATTCATTAAGATTGAAAGTCATTTGGGGCTTGGTCCCATGGCTTAGTGGTTAAAGGAGACAGATCTGACATGACCAACCACATGGTTGAAATCCTTGCCTGGCAGCTTGAGAAACACTCTGGGTGTATGTGCACATGGGGAGCCCAAAATACCCACAGGATGGAGAGATGGAAGAAAACGGACTGCAGTATAACCACTCCACTAGAGGATGCTTCCTCCCTCTCTTTATCTCTGGTTATTGTACATGCTCTCTGGCTTATAAACAAACAAAAAGGTAAGTCATTTTCAACTAATAAAACAAAATCTATATTTTTTATAAAAACTATTTTTCTTAAACTTTCATTGTACCTAGAAAAACTAGGAAGAGGCTTACCAATGCTCTAAAAAAATATAAAGTTTTTCATTAGGATTTAAGTAATATTAAATATTGCTCTGATAGTACTTGAAAGTTATTCCCTTTGGTAGTTTTAAATATTTCCTTTACAATTTTTATGTTATTGATATTTTAACCAATCTTTTATCTAAAACAATATGAAAGTAAATTTCGGTGCAACTACTGCTTTAAAATATTTATCCTGTAAATATCAAATTTCTTCCAGAGTGTCTATTTTTATACATAAAAATAAACATTATAAGAATTGTACTATATGGAATTAAATCAAACGATCATCGGAGTAGATCTTTTTCATCTAAAAGTTTCTCAGATCACATAGAAGGTGTGACAATGCATTGTCATGGCCACATACACCTTGGAGATCTCTGTCACTGGGAATGTGTCCGAAATACTTTATCAGAGTAGATCTTTTTTTATCTAAAATTTCTCGGTTCACCCAGAAAGCTTGCCAGTGCACAGTCATGACCACATAAAACGTGGGAGATCTTCGTTAGTGGGAATGGTCAGAAATAGAAGCTCATTATAACAGAAATCAACCAGGCCTGTATTAGAGAAGTCTTTCCATCAGCCAATAGTGACAGAAGCCTGTGAACTCAAGCATCCCAAGATTACATTGACACTGTACATCTAAAGAGGCAGCATTTATCAAATTCCAAGGAAGCCCTTATTCTGTCTGATTTCCTGAGCATATCCTAATTACCATATTGATGTCTCCAGGCAACCGTGACGCCAGGCAATGGGTCCCTAAGGATTCAAACCAAGCACCTGAATGACCGTTCATTAGCCAAAGACCTGAGAAGCAGAAATCATCCACGGATGGAGTTAGTTTTAGTTAGAAGTAACAATTTAGTATTTCTCTTCTCTCACCCAGGTATAAGTGACAGTGCATTTATTTTCGACCTTCCTAGTTTGCCAGACACAAAGTTTGCAGATTTATTGTTCAATCCTTATACTTCGGTTTTATTATTATTAGACAATCTATTTTCTATTCAAATGAAGGGCAAAATTATTTTCTTTGCTGAGGAACTAGGGAATTAAAGTATTAATGCACTGAGAAAAATGCTTTAATTTCTGACTGATATTTATAAGACTGATAAATCTTTCCACCAGGGTGCATTGTTGGTAGAAATATAAATTGTTATAGTTTTTTTTTTTTTTTTTTTTTTGGAACGCAGTAAAGAATTAATCAGTTCAAATTTGTGTGATGCCATGTTACATCTGAGGCATTATCTCGCAGATAAAGGCCCTACTGCAAAAGATTCATGTAAAGGAAGTTTATAGCATCTATGTTTGTAGTGCAAAAACAAATCGAATCGTATACACAAAAAAGTAAATATCCATCAGGAAGTAAACTGTGAATACATGTGCAGCCATCCCACAATATAAAATGTAGTTATTCAAACCAGTGAGTTGTCTTCGGAAGCAAAGAGGATGCCGAAAAGCACAACATGGTCTTGTTTGCAATGGTGCTGCAGCCTTGGGGTGTTATTGAAGGTGACAACGCCTAGAGGCAGGGGTTCCCACTCTCACAGAACAAGACAGTAGGCCTCAGGCCTATATCAGGCAGAGGAGTGGAACTTGGTACCCTATAAAAAGCTGGACCCTGAAAGGGCTACAAGCAAAGTGAAAATAAATAAATAAATAAATAAATAAATAAATAAATAAATAAATCTAAATCACTTGCGTCACTGGCCCAAGCAAATGACAAAGAAGGCTTGATGTATACCTCCATTGCCCTGCCCTTTCCAAGAGGCTGACAGCAAATACCGGAGACTCTAATGAATTTCCAGCTGGTTTACAAAGAGGATCAATTTGAAGGGTCAAAAAGAATGCCTCTTAAAAAGGTTCCCTTGAGGGACCAGCAGTTAGCGTAATGGCTATGTCGCTGGACTCCCACGTAGTCAACTGCGGTTCAAGTTCCGGACCCGGCCGCTTAAACTCACGCCGGGCGCGTGTGCGTGCGTGCCCAAGATCCCCAGAGGAGAATGGAGGAGAAGGGATTGCGGCGTGGCCATCCCCCCTGGGGGGTGATTTCTCGCTTTCTATCTCTCTGTCTCTCTCTGTCTGGTGAGCACACGCGCCCTATAGCAAAAACCTCTCCAAAAAAAGAAAAAAAAAAAAAAGGTTCCCTTGAGCTAGCTGGTAGTGGTTAAGGCAGCTGGAGCCAACATGGCTGATGGAGCAGTGCAAGTCTCATACGCAGCAGCTTGAAAAACACACTGGACAGGTGTATGTTCATGTCCAAATTCTTAAGTGGAGAAAGGAGGAAAAAGGATTGTATCATGATCATTCCCCCTGGGGGGATGCTTTTTCACTCCCCTTCCCTGTCTCTCTCAGTTACTCTTCAGAGAGTCCACACATTCCATAGCAAGGCTAAGAGAAAAAAAAAAATATATATATATATGTCCCCAACCAGTGATGGACAGAAAGTTGTACATAAACAACTCACCGTTCTCTTTCCTTGACCGGGTAAGTGCTCCCTGAGGTAGGCACGACATTACATTCCAACAAAATTGTGCTCCACTTGCTCATAGTAGTAACCCAATAGCTAGCCAACCTCTTGGTTTTCTCTTCTGCCTGTCTCACTTTACTGTTCTCATTTTCAACTAATAAAACAAAATTTACATTTTTTTGAAAACTATTTTTCTTAAACGTTCATGTACCTAGAAAAACTAAGAGGCTTACCAAATATTATCTAGAAAAATATTTACAGTTTTTCATTAGAATTTAAGTAATATTAAATATTGCTCTTATAGTACTTGAAAGTTATTCCCTTTGATCGTTTTAAACACTTCCTTTACAAATTTTATGTTATTGCTATTTTAACCAATCTTTTATCTAACATAACATGAAAATAAATTTCAATGCAACTACTGCTTTAAAAATGACAAATTCTGAATTTAAAATATTTAGCTAGTGATCCTGTAAATGTCTTTTATTTCCTAGTAGAGTTACCTGGGATAACTTTCCAATAAACTACTTATATTTAAATCCTTACCTTGTGGTCTTTCTTGGAAAACCAAATTAAACTGGTTAGAAGCAGCTAAACGTTGCCTCTGGGCGTTGCCAGCTCCAACACCTCTCCAAGACTCTTTAAATATAGAATAAAACTATATTTCTCCTGTAGGACATGACAGGTACATCTTCCACTGGCCTGGAGTCCAAATCTATTATGCATACTTGATGCAGAGAACCACCAAGTTAATAAGTTGTTTTGAAAATTGGGGAATAGTAAAAGAATGATATTCTAAGGTACCAGACAAAAGGGAATTCAAAACCATTCTAGAAAACTATTGCTCAAATTTCCATATTTACTGTCTTTAAGGAAGAACATTTTTGTGCTTCAAATGAGCTATACATAAAAAATTATCAAAATACACAAAGAAACAACCGTAATTTGGAGTCAGAAGACAAAATAAACATGGATTGGCACCTCCAAACTTAATATAGCAAAGCAACAATTTGAATGAACTCATAAAGAAAATATCTTTAAAACTATTAGAGTAATATCGAATTATAGAAATATAAGAAAAGTAACAATACAATAATTGTAACAGGTAACTTTTTCTCAATGTTTATGATGAGTTAGGCAATCTCCGGGACCAATTCTAGGACAGCAGATAACTTGGGTTTTGTTTATTCTTATTTTGGTGCTAGCACAGAGAGGCTAACTTGTTCATAAAAATAAAAGGGTACACATAATCACTCTCTTAAACATAGTACTAGAAGGGACCAGCAGTTGGTGTAATGGCTATGTCACTGGACTCCCACATAGTCAACCTTGGTTCGAATCTAGGACCCAGTGGCTTAAACTCAAGCGGGGCACATGTGCATGCATGCGCAAGATCCTGAAAGGAGAATGGAGGAGAAAGGATTGCAGCATGGCCATCTCTCCTAGGGAGTGATTTCTCGCTTTCTGTCTGTCTGTCTGTCTCTGTCTTTCTGGTGAGCACACATGCCCTATAGCAAAAACCTCTCAAAAAAAAAATAGTACTAGAAATAAGAGACATACATATAGGAGAGAAATATATAAAACTGTCCCACTTACAGACAACATGATTGTCTATGCAGAATCTTCCAAAGAACCTACCCAAAAAATCTCTTAGTGTAAAAAGTGAGTTCGACAAGTGTGTAGACTACAAGTTAAACACACGAAAGCCAGTTACTTTTCTATATGCTAATAATGAACATGTGAAAACTGAAATTTAAAATAATACCATTTACAATTGACCCAAAAAAATTAAATAAACTTAACAAAACATGTACAATATTATAACATATTAAAAAATGCTTAAGAAAAACTCAAAATAGAACTGAATAAATGAGAGACATGTTGCGTACACGAATTAAAGGACCCAGCATAATAAAATGACAGTTTTCATCACATTTATCGGTGGATTTAATGTAATTCTATCAAAATCTCAGGAAGAATTTGTGTATACCTATATGAACTCATTCTCAAATTTATATGGAAAAGAATAGGCCCTCTCAAAAGGAGCCAAGTTCATTCAGTAGGAAAAGAATAACCCTTTTAAAAAACAGTGCTAAAGAAATTAGAGAGCCATAGGCAAAAATAAAGAAATAAACCTCATTTTGAATCTCATACCTTATATAAAAATCAACTCAAATGGATTATATATTTAAATGTAAATAAGAAAACTGTAAGATATTTGGGGGAAGTCAGACTGGGAAAAAAGTTTTGAGAAATAGGAGTAGGCTAAAAGTTTATCTTGACACCAAAAATATGATTTATAAAAGGAAAACTTGACAAATTTTACTTCATCAAAGTTAAAAACTTTTGTCCTGTGGGTACAGCAGGTGGTGTAGATGTTAAGATGGCCGCATCCCACATGGTAAACTGTATGGTTTGAGTCTCAATCCAGGTCTTGAAAATCATGCCAGGCATGTGTATATGCATGTCCAAAATCCCCCAGAGGAGAATGGAGGAGAAGGCTTATGGCATGGCTATCCATCCACCCAGGAGGGGTTTTCTCTCTCTCTCTCTCTCTCTCTTCTCTCTTCTCTCTTCTCTCTCTCTTTCTTCTCTCTTTCTCCTCTCTCTCTCTCTCTCTCTCTCTCTCTCTCTCTCTCTCTCTGATGAGTGCATGCATCCTATAGCAAATAAATAAATAATAAATAAATAAATTTAATTTAAAAAAAAAAAAAACTTTTGCTCTGTGAAGACCCTATGAAGAGAATGAAAAGACAAGCTACAGACTAGGAGAAGATATTTGTAAACCACGTATCCAGCAAAAGACTACTATCTAAAACATAGAAATAACTCTCAAAACTCAGTAGTAGGGACCAGCAGATGGTGTAATGGTTACATCACTGGACTCCCACATAGTTGAATGCAGTTCGAGTCCCAGATCCAGCAGCTTGAAACTCATACTGGGCACATGTGCATGCATGCCCAAGATCCCAAGAAAAGGTTGGAGGTGAAGGGATTGTTGTGTGGCCATTCTCCCTTGGGGATGATTTCTCGTTGTCTGTCTCTGTCTCTCTGGCAAGCATTTGCACCCTATAGCAAAAATTTCTCCCTAAAACAAAAACAAACCAAAAAATACTCAGTAGTATAAAAACAAATAATTCAGTCAGGAAATGGACAAAAGACATAAGAAGACCAGCAAAGATGATACATAGATAGCAAACAAGCATGTACAAAAATTCAAAATTTTTAACCATCAGCAAGATAAACCTCAGTGAATTTTTACTGCCCTCCTGTCAGAATAACTAAAACTATAATAACAACATCAAGTGTTGGTGAGATCTTGGAAAAACTAGATCACTGACTCATTGCTGGTAGAAATATAAAATGGTATAGCCACTTTTCAGAACAGTTTGGCGGTTTCTTGTAACACTGAGCAATTATCATACAACCCAGCAATTGTATTCCTAGGCATTCATCCCAGAAAAATAAAAACTTCCACTTACACAAAAAGCTCTACAAAGTTATTCATATCAGCTTTACTCATAAATGCTAAAAACTAAAAACAACTCGAATGGGTTGTTCAATGGATGAGTGCTCAAACTACGGCATACCCATCTCATGGAGTACTATTCAGACATAAAACAAGAAACCATTGATAGATGCAACATCCTAGAAAAAATACCAAGTGAATTATTTCTTAGTTAAAAAAAAAAGCAATACTAAAAGGTTACATAAATAAGGTTCCACTTATATAGCATCCTCCAGATATCCTAGAAACAGAGAGTAGATTAGTGGTTGGCAGGGTTTGGGATGGCAGAAGGAAGTCATAAATGTGGAAGATGAATATGGAATGGCAAGAGAAGGAATCCTCTAGCGGTGGTGTAATAATGTATAATTTAAAAACAAGGTAAAAAAAAAATATTCCGAAAAGGTATACAACCATGCATGATTTGTAGCAGAATACATTAAAACAGTATTTTGCAAAACAATTCTGAGTTCTCTGTAATTCCTATGTTCTAGTGTTGTTTGCAAGAGTCTGACAAGAGAACTCTTTAGGAAGGGCTTATAATTTGCATAATAAAATAAATCACAGTAAATAGAACCATATCAGCATAGTACTAAGAGTATGAAGTTTTGTGGGGTTTTTTTTTTGGGTTTTTTTTTTTTTTTTTTTTTTTTTGCTATAGGGCGTGGGCGCTCGCCAGACAGAGACAGAGAGACAGAAAGTGAGAAATTATCCCCCAGGGGGGATGGCCACGCCGCAATCCCTTCTCCTCCATTCTCCTCTCGGGATCTTGGGCACGCATGCACACGCGCCCGGCGTGAGTTTTAAGCCACGGAGTCCGGGACACGGACCACAGTCGACTACATGGGAGTCCAGCGACATAGCCATTACGCTAACTGCTGGTCCCAAGAGTATGAAGTTTTGAGAAGAGTAACTAGGTTTAAATTGTCTTTGCTACTTCCAGGCTGTGTTATCTCAGGAGAGTTATTTAGCCTCTCTAATCTGCATTTTACCTACCAGAAAATGAGGTCAATCATAATATCTAATTCACCAATATCATGAAAACCAAATGAAAGAATACAGGTATAGCACTTGATATAGAATTGTCAGACAGATTGCGCTAAACTCAAATATGTCTTATTTTTATACCTGCTGTGACATTTGTCCTGACGGTAGTAGAGATTGTATTTAGATTTAGAATTACAGTTTAATGCTAAATCTCATTCACTGGAACAAAGATCTCTCTCCTTTCTTACTCTCTCCCCCATCTTTTTATTATACGAGCACAAACACACATACACACACACACACACACACACACACACACAATTCAATAAAGTTAGGTTAGGGAGTTGTGACAGGAAAATTCATTTAATTCTTTTCAGAACCACAAGTTGCTATCTCATTCATGGGAGAAAGATCTTGATATGTCACAAGTTAAGTTGTAATACATGGGCACCCAAATTAATGTGCCACATTTCTGATGTGTCTTGGTGCTTTTGCAGAGACATTTAAAGATGAGAATCCAGAGAAGCTTCCAGCTGGTCTCACTTCTCATATATATTATATTAAATAGTTCAAACTTAACATTCACTTTTCTTTAATGCTCATGACAACACTATGTGGTAGGTATTATTGACATCACTTTTTAGATGAAGAAACAGGCTTAGCAAGATTAAGCAACTTGCCCAAAGTCAGAGAGTTAAAGCAAAACTTTAAATACACATTCAATACCCCTAAAGCCATTAAATAAGAAATACATACATTTTTGTAAAGATTTTCCTACTCTCTTGTTCCTGAGGTGGATTGCCTAATACAGACAGTATTTCACAAGATAATAAGTACACTCCCTAAATTTAAGACTTGTCTTATCTAAAATTAAACCATTTGGTAAATGGCACAGAACTGATTTATTTGTACACATCTGGACAATGAAAATTGTATTTGCCTTGTAAATTTAGATTCTGGTATATTATTTTTGTTCAAATATAATAGACTACTTTATGACCAGATATGAGAGTTCTTTGGGTTCTCATAAGTGTTATCAGATTGGGTTAAGGCCTTGAACCCTAATATGAAGCAAAATGTCATCCTAAAAAGCATATACTATTTTGATTCCTAACTTCATCAATTTAATAATAATATTCCTTGTGCTATTGCCATTTTATACCTTAATCCCCAGTCCTTTCAGGAGAGTACTTCTAATATTCCCACTTCTTATGTGAAGAAAATAGTATTTCAAGAAGTCATGAACATTACCCAAGGTCGCAGAGTTCAGTGTTCAAATTCAAGACAGGTGCTTGGTCACTAATGATTTCCTGACTCTGGTGCCGTCTCTTGACCTCAGCAATTTGTGCCACCTCTCTAAGTTTCATTTGCTCTTCTAAATTTGACAATTATACCTTCTTTTAAAGATGTTTCTGATCAGTAACAGAAATAAAGCATACAAATCATCTTGCAAAGAAATATCTCACCTCCTATCACCACCACCATAACTACCAAAAATCCACCAATAAAGAAATATGAACTAATGAATTGATTCTAGGTATGTATACACACACACACATAAAAGTATAAATAGTAAATGTTCCTCTGGGGCTGTTAGTATAGAAAGCCAGAATGTTCTCCCTGGCATGCACAATATTGGCTCTTTCTTTCTTGGCCCATTCCTATTCCCAAAGCCAAAATGTGTGCCAGATAGTTTTGACTTTGAGCATCTGCTCACTCTTCCAACACTCCCTGTGAAGCAGTATCTGAGCTTGCTGTTGCCTTAGTTAATCCTCTGAACATTAAGAAAATTCCAAGGAGATTTTGTTGCAGCTCCTTTTTTATGCATGGAAGCTCTCACCCTTCTGTCACAGCTCTACCATCTGGCAATAAATGCTCTCAGAAAACTCTCTATATTGCTCTACAAATATTCCCTCATCTCTGCACACAAGACATAATCTGGCATTTCTGGTGCCAAACAGGAGGACTAACGACCATGGGACATAGGGGATACACAAGATCAGTGTCCCATCAAGGAAGACTGGAAGGTCTGTCCCTGCAAGGACCCTACAGAACATTGATTAACAGAAATAGTAATTGCTGTCCATGTACGGTGACTGCTGAAGGTGACAGTGAGCAGATGTCTCTCCTTGCTCCTTGAAAGATGGTCATCTGGTTTTTCATTGCTTCTTGATCAGCCAAAGTCCAAGGTCTCCAGGTCTTTTCCTTCCATTTTATCTCAAAATTTTCTATACCTTGGCAACTCTCTCTGTGATAACTCGGAGAACTGTTTCCAGCTGGTCACCAGGGTTTTTTGCTACATGCTCTGCCAATATCAAGCACATTTTGGATTCTGTATAGAGCGCCTACTTAAGTTTATAACCAACTGAGATCTTTAAAATCTAGCACAACAACCCATCTCATCGACTGGCATGATTTTATATACACATCCATACATGGATTCAGAACATGGCACAAAATAATCCTTGAGAAATTTTGAAATAATGAATGAATATGCCAGAGACACATCTATTCACTAGCTACTAGTCACCGAAAGTAAACATTAAGAACTTTTTTTGGTGACAGAGTAATCTTTTCTGAATTCATTAAGATATCATTGAAATCGCAATTAAGATTGAGTTGCAGTAATGTTGGAGATTCAGAAACTAAACCAAGTTAAAATGCGCCAATTTGAGGATGATTAATTCACATTAAACATATGATGGTCATTAAACTGCTTTGGATATATCACTTTTGACTCAGAAATATAAATGAATACGTTGATCATGATTTAACAATTTGTGAGATTCCAGTTTTAATTTTCTGTCTTAAACCAAGAATAAAATCCATGGCTAATATGTTTTAATCAATTGTTTAACTACTGAAGAGTTTCAGTGTTTTCTAAAAGGTCTTAGTCTGTATAATAAAATAAACATCTAGCCTAGCTGTGGTAGTGTGTACTGGACACTGATGCTCAGCAGGCAGAAGCCACAGGGAAGCCAGGTTCAATTCTCAACCCATCCTAAAAAGTTGATACAGTAGCACATGCTTGTGGTCCTTGCTACTTGGGAGGCTGAGGCAAGGCCATAGTGACTCTGTGTAAAACACTATCCACACACACATGCACATGCATACACACAAATACATTTTTTATCTAAATTTAAAAATATATCATTGATTATTCTTTTGTCCTTTCATTTTATTTTTTACATTTAATCACTGTACATCTTTACAGCACACAAAATGAATTTTCCCAGCATGAATACACTGCATATTAGTCCAGTCTAAGATACTACCATACACATTATCATCAACATATAATTTTCCATTTTTTAAATTATTTTATTTAACCTTATTTATTTATTTATTCATTGGTTTATTTCAATTTGACCAAAGAAGGACAGAGTGAGAAAGAAAGAGAGAAAGGGAGAAAGGAAGCTGCTAGGTCTGAGACTCGAACACTGGTTGGTCATGTGGGAACATACCACCTGTAAGCACCACTCCATTTTAACCACCACCATCTTAATTTTCCATTTTTGTGTCCATTAAATTTTTTGCTTTTTTCTCCCTTATTTCCCTCCCTCAGAATTCAACATACAACCTGTGTTAATACCATTGCAAAATAGAGAATAACTTGCAGTCTTCTAAATGAACTTTCATTTATGTAATCACCTTTGAGCATCTATGTGCCAGGTACTGTTATGTGTTGTATGGATTCCATATTGAACAAGAAAAAGTCTTTGTTTTCAGAAAGTTTACATTATATTGAGTAGGAAAAGTAAAGGCAACCAGTCTGAGGAAAATTTACCTAGGTTTTCACTAATAATGGCTCTCTCTTCCTCTCTATATTAGTCATATTCTTAGTTTATGTTTTGCAAATTCAAATGCCATTACAAATCAGAAATCATGATAGCATACCACTAAACATAAATAGATTTTTTTTTAACGATTTTTTTCTTCCTCTTTCTCTTTCTTTCATTCTCTCTTTCTTTCTTTTAATTTGACCCAAAAGGGACAGAGAGAGAGAGAGAAAGTGAGAAAGCATTCCGCCAGGTCTGGGAAAACTGCAATCAGCAATGTGGGAGATCCAGTGCCCTTAACCACCATGCCACCTGCCAGCCCCTAGATTTTAATTGAGTACTTTCTTTTTTTTTTGAGAGAGATTTTCGCTATAGGACGCGTGCGCTCGCCAGACAGACAGAGAGAGACATAGAGACAGAAAGCAAGAAATCACCCCCCATGGTCACGCCGCAATCCCTTCTCCTCCATTCTCCTCTCAGGATCTTGGGCACACACGCACACGACGGCGTGATAAGCCACCGGCTCCGGGACGCAGCGGTCCTACGTGGGAGTAGACATAGCCATTACGCTAACTGCTGGTTCCCAGTATTTTCTTGATTATAACTGATCTCCAGTTTAAGAAAATAGTTTGCCTTATTTTGCTAGATATGATGGCTTGTGTTTAGTTTTTAGCTTTAACATTAAAAATAATTGTCTAACTTGATTGATGTCTAATTCAGCTGTATTTCACTAACAACTAGCTCTGATAGTATAGTATTTAATCACATGCAATTATTTTAAATATATATTAAATGAAAAAAAGATTGCTATAAAATAGTCTCACACGAAGATTAATAGCATATTTTATAGACGTTCTTTGCAATTTGACATTTGTTCTGATTGACCAAAGAGTCTAAAGCAATTTGTTCCTTGAATAGGTTGACTTATCTTAGCAATCTTATTTTGAAAATATCACCATCAAATCAATGTTTATTTATGCTCAGTCACATAGAGACTACTATTATAAGTCCCATATTCTTATAACCAAATCATGACCTTTTCGACCTCTTTTGATGACTTCAGTGGAACAGGATTTGTTAAAATGTTTAAACATCCACATGCAAAGGAATTTATGCTTATATTCTTATATATTTTGAATGAATTCGTTAGTTCATATATCTCTATTGGAGAAGACTCACAGAATTCACAGGAGTCCTTCCAAAAAAATTCATAATTTACCTTTGTTTTTTCTTTCACACTGCAGGATGTTAAGGACAGTCTTTTTGACTCAGAACCTTATACTTTTATGTCACCTACTTGCTATCTCAAGGCTCATAAACAATAGTCACCACTATCAATTAAAAGTCAAGATGACAGTGCTAGATTTAAATACGTATTTCTCTAAACACACATTTTATGTGGGTGAAAGAAAATGGCAGAGAGTAGGAAGACTCATTTTAAAAGAATACAACTTTTAAAAAGAGACTTTTTTTAAGTCTACATCTATTATACTCTCTGTCTTTATGGTGTTGCTATGGCTGAATAAAAAACAAATTCAGACACCAAGAGTAGCAAAAGGAAGATATAAACCTCTAATCTTTAGGGAGTAACACTGAAGGAAGAAGTGCTATTACTCAGAGCATTTATCATCATTTGATTCAGTGAACATTTAGTGCCTAAAATTCTCAGCAATTTTTCACAAGAAGCAACAGATGAGAAATGCCAGGATCCATTTGATTTGAACCTTTAAGTTTCATCCCAAGATCAGCTTTGCAGAGAGCTTGTCAGGATCAATTCTTTTTTTTTTTCTTTTCTTTTCTTTTCTTTTTTTTTTTTTTTTTTGGAAAGAATCTTTTATTTCATTATATTTATTACAATTTTTTAAATTTTTTATAGGGCACATATGTTCACCAGAGAAAGACAGAGATAGAGAGAAAGGTAGTAAGCAAACCGTGGTCAGTCAGGTGGGAGTCCAGTGCCTTCACCACCATACTACCCGCTGGCCACGTCAGGATCAATTCTTAATAAGTTGTTTTTAATCCAGTTGGGCATCATATGCAAATATTTTATGAGATGTTAAAATTATAATTTTTATAACATCTACAGTATTCTACCAAAGTAAAAAGCACCATTAAAATATTAATAAACAGTGGGAAAATACTGAAAGCTTTGAGACAAGATTGTAAATTCTCTTTGTGTACTAGAATATGAAACACAGATTTTGAAAGGAATCAAAACACTACAGGAATCATGGGAAAATATTAGTATGAAGGACTAGGGAAAAGCATGGCCTGCCTCCCTAAATGTAATATACAAATTAGTATGGTTATAAATGGAAGTCTCACTAAAAACAGCCAGAAAAAATCATAAGCTTACTTAGCTCTGAACTATTTTACAAAATAAGCCTCTTAGGGCCAGCATGTGGCATGGTAGTTAAAGCACTGGACTCCCACATGGCTGACCATGGCTCAAGCCCCGGACCTGGTGGCTTGCTTTATCACTTTCCCTCTCTCTCTCTGTTTCTACCTGATAGGCACACATGCCCTGTGGAAAATTAAAAATAATAATAATGATAAATAAAATTAAGTAAATAATTCTGTTTTTTTTAAATTTTATTCCTTGTTATTTTTTTTTTTTTTTTTGAAGTTGACCAGAGAGAGACAGAAAAAGAGGAGGAAGGGGAGAAAGCAAGTTGCCAGGTCCAGGACTCGAAATGCCATCAGCCGTGTGGGAGTCTAGCTGCCCTAACCACCACGCCACCTGCCGGCCCAGTAAATAATTCTTAAAAAAAATAAAAATAATAAGTCACTGATAAGTCTCTCTATTTCACTGCAGAGACTGAAAATGAACATGAAAATCAGATAGGTAATAGATAGGCCTATCAATTTAGAGTATCAGTCCGGCAGTTTTAGAGATTTTGGAGTCTTTCTTCATTGCCCTCTAAAACAGTGACATATGTGTACATACGTATCATCATTGCCAGAAATAATCTGAGAAAGTACATGACTAATCTTCCTTTCCCAAATAAACACAACCGATTTTAGATAAGCCTAACAATTCTGTGTTTTGATCAAGAAATTGCTGCTTTCCATGGTGACTGCCTCACTGGGGAGATCCAGCTGGTTGAAGACGTCTGATCTCTTCTGCCCTCAATGTGTTTTCACCTGCTTCCCCTAAGCCTTCTAGCCCCCAACAAAATGGTTTGACAGAAGAGAAAGGAAAAAGAGAAAAAAGAAAAGAAAAGAAAAGAAAAAAAAAAGAAAAGAAAAAAAAAAAAGAGAAATTGTTAATTGGACATCTTTATGGTGGAAATCAGAAATAACTATTTTCTAAGGTTTAGTTCTTGATAAAACACTAATGACACAATACATCCATGATTAATGATTCTGATTGTTTTTTTTTTTAACCCACGGTCATGAAAGGGATGGTGAATAACACAAAACCAGTGTCTATTTTATTTGTGTAAGCAGCATTTTGTGTCTGCAGGTTTGAGGAATATGACTTCATATAATTGACTTTTAAGTGTAAAGTGAACTACCTGGACAAATTTCATCTTTTTTATAATTGCAAGTTCCAATCTCCAGTACAAGCCACAAAATGTATTTTCTACTACTGGTATTCTGGGGCAACAATTTCTCCTGTAGGGAGATCTGAGAATTTCCTTTGCTATAAAAAGGGCAAGGCTTAAAAAAATGCATTCCATATAATTGTATCACAAAATGTGAGACCCAATTCTTCTTGATTTATAACTATAATAGACATAGAACAGTTTATTATAAAAGATATTGGTTTCCAAATACACTTAGAACATATTCTTTATGACTAGGTATATTTCTTTCCATTGTAGTCAGCAAAATATGACATACACTTCAACTGGCTGAGAAAAAGTCATATCCTCCCTCAAAGACAAATGGCTAAAGCAGAACTCTCAGATCTTCCTGCAGACAGCAGATTTTCCCTGGTGCCAAGATCATCTCCCCAAACTTTACAAAGATAAGGGAAAAAATCTGGTAAGGTTTTGTAGATTTCTTTTGTTTTTTTTTAAGAGACAGATTGTTTGCTCTAGGGTGTGTGCACTCAAAGAGAGACAGAGAGCGAGAAATCACCCCTCTGGGGGTTGGCCATACTGCAATGCCTTCTTCTTCATTCTCCTCTAGGGATTTTGGGCATGCACTCACATGAACTTGGTGAGTTTTAAGCCACCGGGTCCGGGACTTGAACCACGGTTGACTACATGGAAGTCCAGCAACATTACCATTACACTATCTGCTGGTCCCAAGATTTTGTAGATTTCAAGACTTTATTCAAAATTACAATATTGGACGTTATCATCAAATAGATCCTGTTCTAATAAGTTATTCTATTAATTTTGAAAATGAGATAGGTGCCAGGGTATTTCTGACTTTTTGTTGCAAATAACAGGTTTCCATATTAAATGAGTTTAAAGCAAAGTATATTCATCGTAAGGAGTCTGGCTGCCTCAGGTACCCAAGCTGAGAAGTTGGACAATGAGCTAGAACTCAGGTCTAGAAACACCATGATGGCTATTCCTGCTCTTCTAATAACACTTCTCTATAAATCTGCTGTGGTCTTCCCCATTTCCCCTTCCTCCAAAGCACTTGTCTTTTCTCCAAGACTCTCCTCTGATATCCAATCTTGGATCAGTGTTGACTCCAGATTTATATGGGCCAACCAATCCTTCTTCCAGAATTTGGGATCTGGAATTGAACCTGCAACAAGTGAATTGTAGGAGATTTAAACTACTAATGCCATTCTTGTCTATAAGATCTGGTCTTTATTTTACATGACCTTCTGGGACATGTGAAGTGCAAACCACTACCTTCTTCATGAGATTCTCCACCCCTGTTTAAAAATTCAATTTAGAAGTCAGCTCATGGTTGATGTTAGGGGCAGATGAATTCCACATGGCCAACCATGTAGTTCCCATTCAATACCCCCATTCCCAGCTGCCTGAAAGGGCAGGAGCATGTACACATGTGTCCCAAATCCCAACAGAGTGGAGAAGTGTGGGAAGGATTATGTAGTGTATATCATCTCAACCTTGATGGACCTGCAGACCTAGATTAGGAAAAGACCAGAAGAAGCAGGAAATGTATCCATAAGTATTTTCCTGATTGTTGTAAGTACTTCCTTTTTTCCACCATACAGGAAAACATAAAACCATAAGCTCAGGACAAGCAGATGGTATGATGGTTACATTGCGGGACTCCCCATAGTTGACAGCAGTTCAAGTCTTGGACCCAGTAGCTTAAAACTCATGCTGGCTGCATGTGCATGTGTGCCCAAAATCCCAAGGGAGAATGGAGGAGAGGGATTGTGGGATGGCCATCCCCGCTGTGGGGTTATTTCTCACCTTCTGTCTCTGTCAAGTGCACATGCCCTATAGCAAAAATCTCTCTCTCTCTATTAAAAAATAAAAAAAAAAAAAACTCATATGGAAAGTGATCCTGAAAAGAAAATTTAAAGGATGTATTCACAAAGCATATCACCAAGCTGTGCACTAGAGAGGACAATAGCATCCATAAAAGAACAATTGGGTGCTTGATTGAATAAAAAGAAAATTTCTAGTAAGAACTTAATATGAAATTCTAATTAGCTTTAGAAATTAATGCTATTTCTACTGTATAAATACATCCATATTGACATGAAAATGTACTTAAAGTTTTAGTCACTTTTGTCTCACTCTTAGTTTGGACTGTTAGTTAACATCCAGTTTTTATAAAAGCTCAGTAAATAAACACGACAGAGTCAAAGTCCTTGAAATCACAAAATAATAAAAGATAAATTAAAGTTAAATTTACCTCTGCAGGTTTCTGCTCAGAAGTTTCCATGCTTGTTAATTAAAAGTATCACTGAGATAATCCATATAAATATATTCATTATTGCCATCTAGGAAATTAATGTTTGTGGATACCAGATTTGCATGCTATTCATAGTCCAACTCTCACTTAATTAAAAACTTAGAAAATTAAAAAATTATGCAATGAATGTGCCTAAAATCTATCAACTAGAAAAGTTGAAGCATCGTATTGCCATTTTTAGATGGTTCCTCCAGAAAGATACTGAGAATTAATTAATTGAGAAGAGAATTTTTAAAGCATTAGGCCCTTTTAAGCATTCACTCTGCTAATAAGATTTAGACAAATGTGGCCTTATTCTAACCAAACTGAAATTTTATTCAGGAAGCAAAAATAAATTAAAATCTGCAAAGACAGTTAGAAATACTCTGCAAAATACTGGATTCCTGAAATCTCTCGAGTAGCTTCTAAAAAAATGAGTATGAGATTAAAATTGTACTTTTACAAATATTAAAGACACAGGGACACTTTTCATGGGTTAGTTAACTATTTAAACCATTGCATCTCAATGTCTTCATCTGTTAGCATACACCCACTGTGATCATTTAAGGCTCAAATGACATAAGGCTTTGCAAAGCATGTGATTATTTTCTCCCATGTGAGTCAGAGTGTTATACTCAGTACCTTGGCTGGTTCATATTCTCATCAAATGTCACATTTTATCTCCTGGAAACTACAGCTAGACGACGTTCACCAGTCTTCCCACGTGTTGACATTTCAAATATGGCTATACTATACACAAGCCTTATCAGTTGATGAATTTTAGGAAAACACATTGTATAATTATTTAATTTCCAAATTTTTAATTAAGTAACAATTGAGTTATGAATAGCCTAGAAATATGGTACTCATAGCATAAATTTCCTAGCTGACAATAATGAATATGTTTACGTAGATTACTTCAGCAATTTTTTTTTTTTTGGAGAGGTTTTTGCTATAGGGCGCATGCGCTCACCAGACAGAGACAGAGAGACAGAAAGCGAGAAATCACCCCCCCCCCCGGCGGGGGATGGCCACGCTGCAATCCCTTCTCCGTTCTCCTCTCAGGATCTTGGGCGGGCACGCACGCCCCGGCGCCCGGCGTGAGTTTTAAGCCACCGGGTCCGGGTCCGGGAAGCAAACCAGTCGACTACATGGGAGTCCAGCAACATAGCCATTACACTAACTGCTGGTCCTCCCTTCAGCAATATTTTTAATCAATGGAATTGGAAATTTCTGAGCTGTATCCTTTCAAAGTAAGTTTGACCTTTAATTTATCTCTTCAATTGAATGAATGAGAGCAGAAGTGATATCAGCCACTTCCAGACTAGACATACAAAGCCCTCCTATATGGTGTTCCACGGTCAGTCAGAACTCCAAGGTCCTGGAGAAAAATGGTGCCTGTAGAGGAAAGAAGCTCAGCTCCTAACTGACTGTACTGAAGAGAACCATGGCCGCTCTAGACTGCACTACCAGCGAGTGAGAAACAAAATCGTATTTTATTAAGATTTAGAAACTGCTTAGTAACAGTAGCTAGCCAATGATAGCTTAAGAGCCTGACATATTTCTAGGAAATGTATCACTGACCCTAGGAAATAATGAGCAGAGATTTTAAGGCACAGAAACTCAAACCCATTACCATCAAAGAGAAATAGGTACAAAGATAGGCTCAAACGCATCATTGCCATACACTATTTTTTGTAATAATGTGATTTAATGAACTTTGTTGAAATATTAATACCAAATATCAATACCAATACTTATTATACTATACTATGTACAGTATATGTCAGACACTGAGTCAAGCACTGGACATACATGATGTTAACGAATTTTCATTCTATGAGATAAGCAAAGCCATGGCCCTTATTGTAAAGGTGGGAAAATTTGAGTCTCTGAGAATTAAATACTTTGTCTATGGCCATGCAGTTCCTAAGCAGTTAAGAATTTGTTTGAACCATATCTATCTGACTCCCAACCTATACTCTTAACCACTTCAGGAAAGAACCTTACAGAGAAGTGAGGAGAGCAGGCTGACTAGGATACCAGTAAACCAAACGCCTTCACAGACACAAATGTTTCCTGAGTGATTCAGGCAAATCGCTCTATCATTGTGGGATTCAGGTTCCTCAGGTTCTTTGAGTAGTAGCATTTAGTAATTGTAATATATAATTAGGATTTTTTTTTTTTTAGAGAGAGATTTTTTGCTATTGGGCATGTGCACTCCCTAGAGAAACAGAGAAAGAGAAAGCAGGAAATCTACCCTGGGGAGATGGCCATGCTTCAATCCCTTCTCTTCCATTCTTGTCCTGGGAGTTTGGGCTCTCACACATATATGCCTGGCTTGGGTTTCAACACTCTGGGACCAGGACTCAAACTTAGACATGTGGAAGTCCAGCACCTTAACCACTATGCTAATTGCTGGCCTCAAAATTAGGACGTTTAAAATTACTCAGATATCAACCCCTTTTGAAATCAATTTCTCTCATACCCAAGTGCTATTTCCTAATACAGGAAATAATTATGAAAATTCTAAATTTGTGAAGTTGAAATAAAAACTCATATCAATTAAAGAAATTGTTAAAAGAATTTCATGCTTTTTGTCCTTTGAAAGGAAAAAAGAAAAAAGATTTTTGTTTAGGCTTTAGAAACTAAGTATGCTTGGTTTAAAATGACTCAAAGATAATGTGAGATAAAGAATATAAGAGCTAGTCTAAAAATCTATTTTATTTGTAAGTCTAGAATCATTTTGACTGGATCTTAAGGATAAAGATGGCAGAGAAATAAGCTCAGTCCACTCAGTCCTAAATATCAGCCTTTTTAATTACCAGATGGTACATATGCTCACCAGAGAAAGATAATACACCCCGTAATGGTTCATAGTCATGCCACAATCCCATTTCCTCCATTTCTTCATCCCATCAGAATTGGGGGGGGGGGGGGGAGGCACATGCCTGGCATATTTTTCAAGCTACCAGGGCTGGGATTCAAACCATGGTAGCCCATGTAGGATCTAACTTGCTATGCACAGCTCTTAACTTCTGTGCTATGGGGCCAGTACCCTATATATTAGTCTTAGGAAGAAGAACCACTAAAGAGAAGTTGGATTTTTTCTTTATGTAACATATTGCTTTTCAGAGGATTATTTGAGATCTAGTTTGAATTTGACAACATCTTTTTTGGAAGCCATTCAAATAATGGGATTCCAGGTGAAACCAAGAAGGGTCTTCTATACACTGCAAGTCAGAAATACGTTGAGGACAAAGACTCCTTCCAGAAAAACTGCTTACCTGGGGTCATGATATAAGAATAGGGATATGGATAACCTATGCTATGCTATCCTTTCTTGTTTTCTCCTTAAGAGCCAATCAATTGGATTTATTTTTTTATTGCTGGTGTTAATAACTTTTAAATTGAATCTAGCATGTGAGTAGACAAGAAGTGACCAGAATGGGCTGCTTATGATATATTGGAGATAATCCAAAAGTAGTTCTATTATACCTAGATACACAAACTTTCTTCCCATCCAGGTCTTCTGTGGAGCATTTCACTTAAAGTTTCAGGATCATGTACATTAGGATTCCTCTTGTTTCTTTTCAAACTTCCAGACAAACATAAAATTTTCTATGAAGATCTTGACTCACAGTATATGGAGCCAGTCTAAACTGGAATCTTATGCTTCTTTGTTATATGTAATTTATATTTTATAATTTAATTTGGGCTCAAATGATTTTCTTATAGCTTTGGCTTGTTATAGCATTCTATCTTAAATAGTCAGAGTGTTTTTATAAAATTATTTATTTACTTAAATTTTTTCTGTTTTTTTATTTATTTAGTTAGTTAGTTGTTTCGTTTTCTTTTATACATTCAATCACATTATTATTTGGCTTACAAAATCGATATTTCAACAGGTGAACATTTCTCCCTAGTACAGTTGATAAAACTACAAAATATCTTCAACATATAATACCACATTTCTTTGTGCCATTAATGCTTTGCCTCCCTATTTTTCTTCTAAATGTCCTTCCTCAGACTCTCTTAATTTTGTTTTAATTTGCTATAGGGCATATATGCTCTATAGAGAGAAACAGGGAGAGAGAGAAAAAACGAGAAATTGAGCAGCCAGGTTCGAGACTCCAACCATGGTTCACCGTGTAAGAATTAGCACCTTAACCACCACACCACCCGCTGGCCCACAATCAGAGTGCTTTTAAACTGTAGCTTAATTGATTTTATATTTAAGTCATGTTTTCTATTTACAATGGAAAAAAATAATAAACTGCTCTTTCACATCTGTCATTCAGTACTAACTCTGCTTTTTTTTTTTTTTTTTTTTTTTTTGGAGAGGTTTTTGCTATAGGGCGCGTGCGCTCGCCAGACAGACAGAGAGAGACAGAGAGACAGACAGCGAGAAATCACCCCCCAGAGGGGGTGGTCACGCCGCAATCCCTTCTCCTCCATTCTCCTCTTGGGACCTTGGGCAGGCACGCACACGCACCCGGCGTGAGTTTTAAGTCACTGGGTCCGGGACGCAAACAGCGGTCGACTACATGGGAGTCCAGCAACATAGCCATTACGCTAACTGCTGGTTCCCCTAACTCTGCTTTTGACTATTATATGTAAATAGCTCAAAGTACCAAGAGAAAAAAAAAAGAAAGAAAACAATGAAATAAGCAAAAGAATAAAAGGAAGAATGCAAATCTGCCTGGAAAATAACTTGTGGGTAAGAACAAAATGTATGAAAGGTTTCTCCAAGGAGTTCTTTGCTTTATACAATCGCTCTATGAAAACACTTCCGGTATTATGAACAGCAGTATCACATCTCAGCTGGAACTGTCACACATCCCACTTGCAATACACTTGCGGTCTCTTCCAATAATGTTATTACCAAGGATATGAGATAAGGAACCCAGCTAAAAGCCATGCCAAATCTGCCTTGGATCAAATTGAGTGGCAGTAACTCTTTATGATATGGATAAGATGGGAAGAAGCTTTAACTTTCTTAATTGGATTAAACCCAAAGGGGAAGAAGGTATTTATCTTGTCTACCTTACCTGTCTAAGCTCTTCAGGCTATCACTGTCATCAGCACTCAAGCTCTTTCCCCAGCCTCACACAAACAGCAGCTGTTCACTGCTCACAGGTATTGTTGCCGCCTTCCTGCTTAGAAATATTTTCAGAGAACATCGAGCAGTGCTAGAGGTTTTTACACATTGCTAAATGCTTACAATTTAGCTTTTCATTATACTTAGCTATCATGCACTTGGGTTGAGAAATGGCTCATTTGCCCTCAGAACTTTTTTAAAGATCAATGCTCACATTTCTGACAAGAACTCCTTTGCCAGCTTTAGGCAAGGGTCTTCAAAAAGCTCAAGGAAAATACGTCTTATGAAAAATCCATGCATGGATTTAAAACAAAATTTTACACCAAAATAAACTTAGTACTTTAATTCCACTTTTCTGTGACCATTTTGTTAGTTCTCTAAAATACTTAGATTTTTATCCTTCTGCATCTATTTTTAGGTCTGTATCACTCCAGAGAAGATGTATATTCACTCAGAATTTTCCCTCACACCTATCCTACCAAAACATGTTCAAGGCTACTGCATGAAATGATTAAACATTGATGAGAAATATTAAAGGTCTTGGGACCACCAGGTGGCATGGTGGTTAAAGCGCTGGACTCCCACATGGCAGACCACAGTTTGAGTCCCAGACCTGAGGGCTTGCTTTCTCACTTTATCTCTCACTCTTTCTTTCTCTTTCTCTCTCTCATGAGCATATGTGCCCTGTAGCAAATTTAAAAATAATAACAAATATTTTTTTAATTCTTTAAGAGAAATATTAAAGATATAAATAAATGAAGAGATTTACCATGTTCATAGATTAAAAGACTCAATATTTTTGTATATCCATCACAACAAAACCTTTTTTTTCTAAATATGCCATTGGGAAAATAGAAAGGCAAGCTATAGGCTGGAAGGAGATATCCTTGGTACATATATTTAAGAAAGGTTATGTTCAAGATGTATAAAAAAAAACTCAATAATAAGAGCACAAATAATAAAAATTAGTTAAAATATTTGATCATGTACTTTGTAAACCCAAATATAGAAGTTACAATTAAGCACATGAAAAGATACTCAACATCATTAATCTTCAGGGAAATGTAAATTAAAAGCATAGTGAGATATGATTTCTAGAAGCGACCATCCAGAAAGTATAAAATTTAAAAGCCTGAAAAACTGACAAGTACTGGCAGAGATGTGGAGAACTGAAACTCTCGTGTATCACTGAAGAGAGTGAAATAAGCTTTGGGACCAGCAGTTAGCGTAATGACTATGTCGCTGGACTCCCATGTAATCGACCGTGGTTCAAGTCCTGGACCCAGTGGCTTAAACTCATGCCAGGCATGTGTGTGTGTGTGTGTGTGTGTGTGTGTGCCCAAGATCCCGAGAGAGGATGGAGGAGAAGGGATTGCAGCATGACCATTCCCCTGGTGGGTGATTTCTCGCTTTCTCTGTTTCTCTCTTTCTGGTGAGCACACACGCCCTATAGCAAAAACCTCTCAAAAAAAATAATAATAAATAAAGCTTACCTAAAGCTTTATTATTCATAAATTTAAAGTTACACTGCACATTACCTAGCAAATTTACTCTGAATATTTATTTGAGATAAATTAAAATGTTATGTTCATACAAAGACTTTTGCACAGATGTTCATAGCAGCCTTGTTCACAATAACCAAATACCAGAAAAAATAAAAATATCTTCAACATGGGGATCTATCAGTATATTTTGGTGTATTCCCATGGTGTAATGACACTCAGAAATAAAAGGAACAAAACATGAATGATAATGAACTTGGATAATAGAAGTAACAATATGGAAAATTTTACAGAGACAATGCCAAGTGAGAAAAGCAAGAATTATTATATTTTTAATAAGAATTTTATGAGAAATTTTTAGGACAATCAAAATTAATCTATAGTGATAGAAATCAGATCAGTGATTGTCTAGGATGAGTTGAGATGAAAGGCACTGACTTCAAAGAGATATGAGGGGTCCCCACCTGGTGGTGCAGTTGATAGAGGGCAGGACTACAACGCTGGAGGCTATGTAGCTGACAGCTGGTTCAGATCCCACATTGGTTTTGAAACACCTACTTTGTAAACCCAAATATGAAAGTTACAATGACAGTGAAAAGATGTTGGCTGTATGTGCATGTGCCCGAGATCCTAAAGATCTGGGAGGCTGGATATGGGAGATTGAGGCATGGCAGGACCTTGTTGGGGTTACTTCTCTCTCTCTCTCTCTCTCTCTCTCTCTCTCTCTCTCTCTCTCTCATTCTCTCTCTCTCTCATGCATACACACATGCTATCATGAATAAATATAAATAAAAACTTTCAAAAAAAAAGTTTTTAAAAAAGATACAAGGGGCAGACCAGCAGGTGGTGTGGTGGTTAAGACACTAGATTCCTATAGGGCCAACCATAATTTGAGTCCCAGACCTAATGGATTGCTTTCTCACTTTTCTCACTTTCTCTCTCTCTCTCTCTTTCTCTCTCCTCTCTCCTCTCCCCTCTCTCCTCTCTCCTCTCTCCTCTCTCTCTCTCTCTCTCTCTCTCTCCTCTCTCTCTTGACTCTCTGGTGAGCACATGTGCCTTATAGCAAATTTTAAAAATAATAATGTAATAAATTAAATTGTTTTAAAAGATGTAAGAAACATTCTGGGCACGTGGAAACATCCTATTCATTAGCTGACATGACAGAAACACAGACAGTGGGAACCAGCAGATGGCATAATGATTATGTCACTAGACTCCCACATAGTTGACTGCAGTTTGAGTCTTAGACCCAGTCACTTAAAACTCATGCCAGGAGCATGTGCATGCATGCCCAAAATCCTGAGAGGAGAAGGGATTGCAGCATGGCTCAGAAATCAGCGTAGGGAGTGATTTCTCACTTTCGATATTGCTGTCTCTCTGTCTCTCTGGTGAGCACATGTGCACTACAGCAAAGATATCTAAAAAGAAAAAAAAAACAGACATTGAACTGTACACTTACATGTATAAACTGTATTACATGTAAACAATAATAATCATAATAATAGCATGATGATGGCTATGGCTAAAACAAACAACACTCACCTTAATTAGTGGATCTATTACCAATCCCTAAGCTTAAAACTGTTATATGGGACAGTTAACTGGTGGACTACACCTGTAAAATCACTGTTAGTCATCTTTAATAAGAATTACACAGGCCCCCAGGTAGCATGGTGGTTAAGGGTGCTGGACCCCCACATGGCCAACTATGGTTCAAGTCCCAGACCTGGAGGCTTGCTTTCTTACTTTCTCTCTCTCTCTTTCTCTTTCTCTCACTCTGTCCCACTCTGGTCAAATTAAAATACATACATAAATAAAAATAATTATTTAAAATAAAAAATAAGAATTATACATATTTTTCAATAAAATACTAATATACTCTGATAAATGAAGTCTATTTAGTTATTCCTTTATAGCCAAAGAGGAAAAAAGGATCCACTTCAGGAGAAAAATTGAGAACATAGTTTGTAAACTAGGATTTCCTGAGCACAGTTTCTTTGCTACCTATTACAGACCAGAAAAGGCAAATTGTGGGATGCAATTCGGAGTTGGCCTACAGAAATATTTCACATAAGCCACACACTCTTAGCCTGTACCATGTTCGATTTTTTAAATTATCTGCTAAGATCTAAAACTTGGAAGTGTTTTCAGATGCCCAGGGATCACAGGTGCTGGGGAAGAGCTTTGGATTGCACATTTGGAGGCCATAGCAGCAGATGAGTGGACCTCTAGGAAGGGTGCTGGTTCTGAAAAACAATACCATGTTTAAGCAGGTCTTTTTCCTCTTAAAGTTTAGAACCTCAAGAGAGAATATCATCTGTGCTGTCGGTGGCATTCTACTGAATAGTAGTCAGCACCACAAGACCAAACTGTTTTGTTTTGATCCCTTTGTGCAGCAGATTCAGTAGATATTGAGGAATATGTTAACCCTAATACTATTTGGATATTTGGCTATAGTTCCCTTAGACTCGTCTAGAATCACAGTGAATGGAGATTGAGGAGCAGAGAGATGAGATAAAAGAAAAAGAAAAGGAAACAGAGAGAGACAAAACAACAACAACAACCAAAAAAAAAAAAAAAAAAAAAAAAAAAAAAAAAAAAAAAAAAACAGAATAAGAAGGAAAAATTTTAAAAAAAGCAAAAATCAGAAAACCGTGCAGCACATGAGCGTGCCCTGTGAAATCGCTAGTTCTCAGGAGCCATGAAGGAATCTTCTTCTGAAGGCCTGCCCCTTGCCTCTCCTGGGTGGGAGGAGGAAAGGGGATTATTAACAAGATAAAGGAGAGGCTGAAAGCCAAGAAAATACCTTAAAAATTTTTTAAAAGGAAAAATTACCAAAAAAATGAGAAGACAGAGACAGAGGCAGAGAAAGACAGAGACAGAGAGAAGGCTAGAGGGGCTCCCTACCACTTGAGTTTGTGGGCTGGAGGCTGAATTATCAGTAGAAAATCTTTATTTCTCTTTTTTCTCTGAAATCACTAGTTCTCAGGAGCCATGACGGAGTCTTCTGAAGGCCTGCCCCTTGCCTCTCCACTCAAGTTTGTGGGCTGGAGACTGAATTATCAGTAGAAAATCTTCATTCTTCATTTCTCTTTTTTCCCTGAAATCACTAGTTCTCAGGAGCCATGTAGGAGTCTTCTTCTCCATAAGGGTTATTTTTAAGTGACTATAATAGACATATTTTTTGTTTCTAGTTTAAGTCATCTAAGTCCTTAACAAAAATGATTACATACTATTAAAAAAAGAAAAAAATGTTAATAATATTAATCATATTACTATGGTAACATCCATGGAGAAAGATAAATGTATATAATTAAAGAGCTTGGAAACTAGTAACTTTGGACCTTTATTTAAAAGATTATATGTAACTTCATTTACAATTCTCAATTATACTACCATTGAATATAGGAATTGCTATTTTGTCACCTTAAAATCATATTACTGAAACTGAAAGTCTGTCACTATGTAGTAAATAATATACTGCTAGAATATAAATAAAATTGCTATGACACATTAGTGTCAAAGGCCAGTCTTTTTATATTTATGCATGTGTAAATTATTTCACAATGATTCTACACCCACGGGAGAAATTTTAACCCCAAATAAATTACAATGGGGAAGAAACATCACTTGTCAGGCCCTATTTGCAGACTCTATAATATATCATCTATCAGTCTTTATATTAATTCAACTAACCTTAGTAATGTAAAAATCAACAAATAAATAATTAAAAGCAGATACCTCATTTTCTAACTGTGAACTAGGAGATTTAAAGAGAAAGCTTTCTTATCGAGAAACACTGAAAGTATTTTATAGAAAACCATTTTAAGTTTGATTCATTTTTTAGTTTTGTTAGGTTCTGGCAAGAGAATATATATACATATGGTCTATTCCCTGAAAGACTATCAATTCTGAAATGATAACATCTTACACTGTCGAAAACTCTTTCAAATGAACTGTAACAGCAGTAATTGTGTTTCTCTGGGTCAACTGCATGGCAAATGGTGCATGAATCAATACATGACAAGACATACACAATCTATCTTTGTGTGATCCACAAGAAATTCAAGTGCATAATTAGATTATCCATGGCCTGTCAAAAGAACAAAATAAATAGAGCTTGTTACCTGAGAGAGAGAGAAAAGAATGGAATAAATACGGGCCACAGTGGCAAGGTGCTAGAATGGTGGAGGAAGAAAATCTCTTTTTAGAAAGGCCTGGAAACTAGAACGCTAAAAAGTTCATCAGACCTTCTTAGGCTTGCAGCTCTAGAGTTGAGATTTATAACTGTCATATGTAATATGATTGTAGCTATAAGAAATATAGCATTTATATATTTTCTTATAGAGTGGCTACCAAGAGCATACGAATAGAAAAATATAAATAAATGTTAACAGTGCTTTCATCCAAGGAGAGAAAATAGGGAAAGTGAAGGATTTTTTATTTTTCAACATATAAATTTTTATGATCTGATTTATTACAATGAAAGTGAATTACGTACTTTTATAATTCCAAAAAAAAAAAAAAAAAAAGTTCTTTAAAAGCCTCTACATTCTACATTTAGGGCTGGCCCTAGAGCATAGGGGCTAAGTGATGCGCTGTAGTTCGCAGCTTGAAAACACACCAGGTAGGTGTTTGCATGCTCAAGACACTGGTAGAATGGAGCAATGAGGAAAAAGGCTTACAGTGACCGTGTCCCATTGGAGGAAGATGCTCTCTCGTCCATTTCTCTGCCTAGTGCACACATGTGCCCTCTGGCAATAAAAAGAAAAAGAAATCTGTACATTTAAAAGCATAGAGGAAAGATACACATCAAAAGGAAAAGTCTTTGGGAAGCAGAATTATGGAGAGTTCCTAAATTCTTCTATCTCTATTTTTTTCTTAAGGAAGTATACCTTTAAAATGGAAAGCAATCAATATGATGTTTTAAATGTGTGGCTTGATGCTATTTTGGTAGACATACAGTACTGGTTTGTTCTTCCTTCTGTGTGTCTGATTTTTTCCCAGGCATCAGAGAACGCTCCCAGTCATACCACTGGTTTAAGTGACCTGTTCACCTTCCTGTTCCCCTCAGGGTAGATCCGATTTCCTGCCTCTGATATCTTCATTGAAGACACAGCTCACATGCTTCTTTTGTGTAGAAACAGACTCCTTTGCTTACAGATTCTATTTCTTCAAATATTTTTTTTTCAAATTTTGCCCACAAAACAACATTTTTTTAAAAGAATAAAAACAAATCTTCACATTCTTAGTGTGATAATTTTGCTTTGTGTCTTCGCACGGTATTCCCAGAGTGGTAGATTCTGTCAGTCAGCTGCGACTGTCACCTGCTGTCAAAAGCACTCAGGTTTCACATCTCACTCAGAAACACTCGGGTTTCTGTTTATGAAACAGAAGTTTATTGCCTTCCACATCATCTCCAGTCATGGGATTTTCATGTCTAGCAACGACCTGTTTGAAAATGCGAGTGTGGCTCTTCATAACCACAGGTAGGTATTTTTCTCAATAAGAAGAGATTTATAAAATAGAAAGACGATTAAAAACCATATGCTGAGACATTAACTTGATTTTATTACTAGCCCCAGAGAAAACGTTTCTTATTTAAATAACTAAATAAAGAGACATAATAAGAAAAGATATTAGGACATACTAGTGAAAGTTTGTATTTCCAAAGAATATATAGATGAAAATCCATCCTTCCCAAGCTTTTCCAACTTAGATTCATTGGAATATTTCCCAGGTTTTTGTTAGTACAGATCTGTATTTTTATGTCATACATAGATCTCAAAGCCTAAAGGAGAGAACTGTGGATCAATCTGACTTTACAGAAAGTATAAAATAGCTGCTCTGTTTGGATTAGTGTGACACTAATTGTATTTACACCTTGATTGTATGTCTTGAGCTAAACGAATTTAGAATCAAGTATTTTGGAAATATCTCATTTATGTTCTAAAAAAAATAAAACAAAACGAACAAGCAAAAAAGAAACAAAGGTGTCTATCACTGCTATGAACTGAATATCTGTGTCCTCCTCAAATTCACTTGTTGAAATCCTAACCCCCAACATGACAATAATAGGATATGGGATTTGGGAAGGTAATGAAGTCATTAGGTAATTAGGGGTAACGTGCTTCTGAAGACAATTAGTGTCCTTCTAAGAAGAGACATGAGAGCCAGCTGCTGTGGTGCTGACAGTGGCACACCACAGCACAATACTGAAGCTCTGTGGGAAGGCCTGGGGTTTGGATCTCCACTCAACGTAGGCACAACTGTGATCCTGGCCAGATGGAGAGCTTCGCGGAGGATCACAGCACGCAAGACTGTGTCAGGGGTCTGGACCTGCCTATCTCTTTCAAGAAAGAATTTTTTTTTTAATTTTAAAAAAGAGAGAGAGAAAAAATATATGAGCAAATTTCTCCCCCCCTACTTCTCACCTTCCTTGTGAGGATATAAGACAGCAGCCATTTGTGAGCCAGGAGGCGAATCCTAGCCAAATGCAACCAAGCTGGTACCCTCGTCTCAGACTTCCAGCCCCCACAACTTTGAGAAATAAATGTTTGTTATTTAAGCTACCCAGTGTACGGTGTTTCATTTTAGCAGCCCACACTGTCCAAGATACCCCCTATGTGTTTTCCTTATTATGTTACAGATATGCATAGTTGTCAAAATATTTCCCTACTCTTGGTGAAAAACTAAGTTTCTTCCCGCAAAGTGTCCTCATATAAAATAATGTTGTTTAGCCATTTCAGACAACAGAAGCCTGTCAGAAAATGAAAAAATAAAATAGAAAAGAGAAAGGTAATGTATGGTGTGGAAGGAAAAAGCTCTCATACATTGTTAATGGGCATTTCTTTCTGGATAAACTGGCAATGCAGCAATGCTCATAAAGCCTTTAGTATGTGCGGTTTTAATTGGTTTTGATTCCATATTTCTACTTCGAGAAAATTTATTCTTAGGAAATCATTTAAAATGTGCATAGAAGATAGCTAGTAGAAAGTCCAATTTTTAAAAATCCAAGAGAATTTGCATTTTCACATAAATCAATATTGAGTAAATGAACTATGTAACAACACAACATGACATCAGTTCCAATAATGTAAATAAGTATGCAGTGACAGCAAAAGACATAAAATGTTATTTTAAGGTAGAAAATTATAAACATTATCTGCAGTATGATTTTATTTTTCTGGTATTTGTGTATAGAAAAGTTAGGTACAAAAATGTTGACAGTAATTATCTCTGTGTAACAGTTCGTCATCATTATCGGTACCATCATAATCAACATACTTCCAAACTTTTCTTGAATAAATGTATTTTATCTCCAGTACTATCCACTTCGTCCTGAACTCCAGACTCTATATCTATCCAGACTTCAAACTCTATGGGACCAGCAGGTAGCATGGTGGTTAAGGTATTGGACACTCCCACAATGCCAACCACAGTTCAAGTCTCAGACCTGGTGGCTTGCTTTCTCACTTTCTCTCTCTCTCTCTCTCTCTCTCTCTCTCTCTCTCTCTCTCTCTCTCTTTCTCTCTCTGGTCAAATTTAAATGAATGAATAATTTTTTTAAAAAAAAAAAAAAAAGAAAACTGTTTGGCATCTCCACTTGGAAATCTATTTTCTTTTATTTATTCATTCATTCTTTTGTTCACTTATCCATCCAACAAATATAGAGAGTTACATTCTAGGTGTTAAAGATTAACTAATTAAATAACCAAACAGATAAATATCTCTCCTCTGATGGAATGTACCTTCTAGCAGGTATCCATCTCAAGCTTACCACAATTAAAAACGTCACGATTTTCTCCCTAATTCCGTTTTCTCCCTTTGCTCCATCCATCTCAGCAAAATGACATAACTACTGAGTTGCTCATGTAAACATTTAGGATATATTCTAATCTCTTTTCCTTGGTCTAAAAAACTCTCAATGATTCAGCTTCTGATTCTTTAATCTCATCTCTCTCTTACTATTCTCCCCTTTGCTCACTATATTACACACACACTCACTTAACCTTCCTTGCAATAAAAAAATGAGAGAACCTCATACTTGAAGAGCCCTTTTATGAGTAAAATAAGAAGCTAATGATGGACACATTAGACTATTGCCTTGAGCTAGGCTAGGAGCCAGGTTGTGAAGTGGGAGAAGAGCCCCAGAGTTGCTTATGATCAAGGAGGGAAGTGATTTTGACAGTGCTTCTAATAAAACTCCCACTGTTACAACCTCTCTCTTCATAGCCACAGATTCACCTTGACTATTCACCTTGGAAGCGCCAGTTGTTATTTTGTAATGCTCCTGTCACTCACCATGGAAAGGCCAAGACACTCAGGCCACCCTTTACTCCTGGACTCTAACTTCATTCAGCCCTGCCCATGCCTCTTTTTAACCTTATCTTCACCCTTTCCAAAGAAGCTATTGAAATACAAGGTCAAGCAACAACCTCATCTTTGAATATTCTTTCGTATACTATTAAGTCTGGGTGAATACCAAAAATACCTAAAGCCCTCCCAGAACATATATAATTTCCTCCTGAATGCCTTTCTAGACTATTCTCCAACTCCTGAAACCCCAACTCCTAAAACCTCATGGTACCGGATTATCCCAACACTACTGAGTCACCTGTATAGTCCTGACTTACGCCCTCTCATTCCCTGAGAATTTCCATTCCTGCTTTACAGTTATTTTTTTCCAACACTGCTCATGACATAATTCTTTATCATTTGTACAACTGTGGAAATTATTTCACAGGTACCATGGAAATGATATCATAAAATAATGAAAATGTTTTTAATATCCTATTCTCTTCATTCCTTGTCCTCCTTTTTCTTCAGTGAGCCAATTCTCATTATCCCAGTCACTCATGTCTATATCATCTCTATAATTATATACTAGATCAGAACGTTCCACTTTCACATCACATTACAAGAAGGTGATATTATGGTGCAGCCAAGGAAGAGGAGTTGGCTGTACTTGCGCCTAGGGGCTCTGACCATTGTAAGTTCATCTGGCTTTTTGAGAGGTTGAATGGCTTAACCACTGGAACAGAACTATAACCAATCTTTATCACTCTAATTAGAAAACTCAGCATAAACTTTGTCATTACCAGGAACTTCACCTGCCTTCCATAATATTGATTTCAAGCATCCCATTATCTGACCCTATCTCCTGTCATTCTGAACCATTCTCTAGTGCTTAATTCCAATAATTCTTCAATCCCATCAAAACTAATTCTACAATAACCTACCCTTACCCTTCAGTTATTTGTTTTCTTATTTCTTCTCACACATCTTAAATCTCAAGGTCAATCACAATAACCCAACCTTTACATATAATCTCAGATCCTCTGCCTTCCTCAACTTTACCTTTGATAAAATAAAGTCTACCCCTTCATGCCCCACTGCTGAGTGTAGCAGGGAAAGAAGATAGCTGATTCTTCTCACTGCAGGTGTATGACCTCAAGTGAATCCCTCGTATGTGAAAGCTAGAAAACTTGATCTCATAGAAGTAGAAAGTAAAATGGTGATTATCAGGGCCTGAGGAGGTTAGGGAAGATGCTGATCAAAGGACACACAAAAAGAAAAGTAAGTTCAAGTGATCTATTGTACAACACAGTGACTACAGTTAACAATACGTTGTATTCTTGAAAAATGCTAACAGTAGATATAAAGTGTTCTAACACAAAATATGTAATTGTGTGAGGTAATGCATGTTTAATATCTAGGTTTACTCATTTAACTATATTATATTTGTGTGTGTGTGTGTGTGTGTGTGTGTGTATGTGTATAGATATGTGTGTATGTGTGGGTGTATCTGTATCTGGAAAATATTGTATCATCAGGAAAATCATGACACATTTTTTGCATAGAAAAATACTTCATGATTTTCCCAATGACCTAACAGATAAAAAGTGATCAAGAAACCAGACCAACTTCAGTGGTTATAAATCAGAACTCACAGTCAATTTGTACAAAGGTCTATGCAGAGATTTAGTCAGTCTGCACCCACATAATGTATACCTTTCCCTCTTGCTACAGATTAGATGATGTACCTCCCATTGTTCTCATTCACAATTGCCCTTTTACTACAAAATGCCCTCTAGCAGGAGATTCCAGTAAGGTATTTACCATCCACATGATGAGCCCATGACCCCAAAACCTGGCTCCAGGCTGAGAAAGACGTGTAGAGCTGTACAGAATATGACCAGTCACCTCCTGCTTGCATCATTTTGCATGAGATCAAGGGCAATTGTACTGAAGGTTCACGTGCCTCTATAGCTTGGCAAATAAAGTTCAAAGAATGCATTACAATGCTAAGCTCTTAAGCTTCCAATTGCTTTAAAATAGAGACTAGGAGCTCTGTCAGAGCTTCAGATGATTCAGTAGCAAGATTTACACAGACATATGGACACTGTTTTATAAAGGAAAGAGATTGTTTGCTTTGTTCCCTTTGCTGTATTTCCAAGGTATAGAACAATGATCCATTCATAATGTGCATTCAATAAATAGCTTTTAAATGAATGAATGAGTAAAAAAGAAAGATGATTTGGAATTAGGAGATATAAATTAGAACACCAGTCCTTTTTTGCATTCTTTCTAATCTCTCTGAGCCTCAGGGTCATTATTTTGAAAACACAGTCAAGAAAACCTATATTATAGGCTTGGGTAATATTTATATGAGATAATGTATAAAAATTCTAAAGTATTATATAAATTTCTGTTATTAGGATACTTTGTAACACAGGTTTTTGCGATAGGGCATGTGCGCTCGCCAGACAGAGACAGACAGAGAGACAGAAAGCGAGAAATCACCCTCCAGGGGCAATGGCCATACCACAATCCCTTCTCCTCCATTCTCCTCTTGGGATCTTGGGCACGCATGCACACGCACCCAGCGCGAGTTTTAAGCCACCAGGTCCAGGACGTGAACTGTGGTCGACTACATGGGAGTCCAGCGACATAGCCATTACGCCAACCGCTGTTCCCCATAAATATATTTTTAATGGTCTGTTATTAGTCATTAAAGGATGGTCTAGGGGCTGGCAGAAGGTATGGTGGTTGGGATACTGGACTCCCACACGGCCAACTGTGGTTCAATTCCCAGACCTGGCAGCTTGCTTTCCCATTCACTTGCTTTCTCTCTCTCTCATTCTTTCTTTCTGGTCAAATCAAATAATAATGATAATGATAAATAAAATTAAATTAATAATTTTTTTTAAAAATAGAAAGTGATCTAAAGAAATTTTATTTCACTCGCCCAAATAATTTGCCATCCTTCATGCCTGCATATATTAAGAAATGGCCTATGTTTTATGGAGAAAATTTTAAAAGTAAATTAAAGAGGAAAAAAGCCTGCTTGTAAGAAGGAAAACTGGCAAAATGTGTTAAAAATAAGACAATAGACTGAAGAGCATGAGTTTTCATTGGAAAACCTTAGCATCTAAAAAAGGCTAGTTATTTTTTAGAGACATAATTTCTGAAATATACAATATGAAAGAAAAGGTTGCAACAAGGTGGATTCATAACTAGAAATATGCAGTCTCCTCAGCATTATGTACCATCTACCTGGATCAAAGTACAATTTAATTCATATTTGAGACTGAGTAGAATATTAACATTAAATCCATGACCCTGGCTCACTTTTCATTTCTGAGAATATATACCCAAAGGGAAGAGGTGGCGCGAAGTAGCTGCACATACATGGCATTTCAAAGAAGCAATCATCATTGTGAGTATGAATTCACTGCCTCCAAGCAGGACGCGTGTAATAATGGTTTCTGTTTCTTAGGCACGGAATTCTTTTAGTATATAAAACAGAAGCAAACAACAAACATTATTATTTGTATCTTTGAATGACAGAAAACATTTTTACTAGTTTATTCATAGTAACGGGTCTAAATACTCCAATTAGCATACATATTTTGTATGCCTTCTATACACATCCTAAGCATATACAATAATATTCACCTAATAAATACCGGATTGATCAAAATAATAACATAGGCATATGGAAATTATACTAAAGACCAGTGAGAGGATATTACTAGTCAATAACATTTTGATGAAACAAAACGATAACCAGACTATCTACTTAACAGAACCTTATAGGGTTATAACTAACTTTTCTTTTCTTTTACTTACTATTATCTTGTTTAAAACACTTCTTATACACAAGTATGTATGACAAACACGAAGTCTACAAATAAGGAACTTCAAACTTCAAGAATTTAATTCTCTAACCTAAAAAAATGACCCACTCAAAATCAAGCAACTACTAATCAATCAATCAACAAAGCCAAATTTCAGACTTAATCACTTAATTCCAACTTCAGAGCTCTTTCACTCAAGGTCTGACTGGCAAAGCAGGTGTGTAGGCAGGTGAATGAGTCTTACTTTTTCTTTGAGTGCCAACACTGCAATGTAAAATTCTCCCTTCTGCCTCACAGTGACTTTGTACAAATACCCATTTCAGAGATTACTGAAAAACTCGGTATTTTATTGTCTTTGTTTAAATACTATATTGTTTTAGAGATAATACTTTTGCTATGGTTCTGTTTGTTTATAACTGTGATGAATATCTTATTTTCTAAAGTCTTACCTGCACATTCAAAGAGATTTTTATGCTTATTAATTTAAAATTTTCAGAGATAAAAGATACCCTTAACTGTCACTAGCAGCTTACAGATCTTCAAGAAATAGTCCTCTTCCAGGTTCGACAGGGAGCTATGACATGAATTCTAATGTTAGTGTTTCCCTCCCCAAATCAAGATGTGACAAATAGCAGGTGTGCATGTGTGTGAGTGCGCACACACACACACACACACACACACGCACTCCCTCAACTGCATTTAGGTATCACTATAAGAACACTGGCTATCTGCTTTAATTGTCCTAAAGAGTAACTTTTATAAAATTTCAATAGAGAATATTGGTTATAATTGTCAATGTACTTACTTCCGCAGTAATACAGGGGAATACCGGATTTGTGTATCTTTTTTTAGTTATTTTTATTTTATTTTATTGATTCATTCATTTCTTTTAATTTGACCAGAGAGAAACAGAGAGAGAGAGAGAGAGAGAGAAAGTGAGAAAGCAAGCCACCAAGTCCAGGACTCGAACCATGGTTGGCCATGTGGGAGTATCCATCACTTTAACAACCACACCACCTGCTGGTCCCAGGATTTATGTATCTTAACTTATACAGAAAAAATATAATATTTATTTGAATTATGATTAAAGTCTATGAACTTATATTCTGTTCATAATTAAGACAATGTTTAGGTTGTTTGGTATGTCTTTTATCAAAATACATTTTACAACTATTAATTCACTTAAACATTGTCTAAAATCTAATGACAACAAATAAAATTTTTAAATTTTTAATCACTCAAACATTGTTTGAAAGGTAATGACAACAAAGAATGCTTTTTTTGTTTTTAAACAAAGCACTATACTCTAAAAAAAAAATCTAAAACATATTTATACCACTGACATACCGCATTTTGCCCTCGTGGGGGGCTTGGGAGGTGAAGGTTATTTATTAAATTGCATCCATTTCCCAGGTTAATACTTTTACTAAAATAAAGCAAATAAGTTAAAATAAATATGTTATTATTCCCAAATAGATTTCTCGGTATTGTGCCGTGTTCTTTACAGGGAGGAAACAAATTTATTCTTTGTTACATTCTCTCCAAGATTTTAACAGTCTTATAAAAATATAAAAATATAATGTACATATCACAAATGAAAAATTTTATAAAATAGAACACAACAGAGAGAGTTGGATGGCATCAGCTCAGGTAACTGAAAAGATCAAGATCTTCCTTCCTTCCATTCCCTACTAAGCTCTCCTTCTTTATCCAGGTACTCTTCCTTTGATCTCTCTGTGCCAGTCCTGTCCTACTTGTACTTCCACATTAAGCCCCCTCTATCATTTAGGAATTGTGTATGACAGAGTAACAGAAAGCAGAAATCCTAGGAAGTTAAATATCATAAGGCTTTACTTTCTGCAGAGGTAGAAAACCTAATGCTGAGATGGCAGCTCTGAACTTACCAGTGATCCACACCCCTACCTTTTGCTACATCATCCTTATCACCAGGCTTTACCCTTCAAAGTTGATTCCTTGTACAATTTGACTGTTACAACTCCAGCCACCATAAATGTATTCCAGGCAAAAAAAATAGAGTGATGGAACACAAAAAACTTCTGTGTCAGAAATGTCATCCTCTTTTCTTTAAAGAGTTTCTGGACAGTCCTTTCCAGCCATTTCTATTTACATCTCACTGTACAGGACTGTCAAATGACTACCTCTAAAGATAAGAGAAATTGGCAAATATAGCAATACCACTTCAGTTTTTCAAGTTAAAAAGAGAAGTATGGGGACCAGCAGGTGGGGTGGTGGTTAAGTCGCTGGACACTCCCACATGGCCGACCACGGTTCAAGTCTTGGACCTGGTGGCTTCCTTTCTCACTTTCCTGCTCTCTCTCTCTCTGTGTCTTTCCCTGGTCAAATTAAAATAAATGAAAGGAATAAATAAAATAAAAATAAATAATTCTAAAAAAAAAAGAGAGAGAGAGAGAGAAGTATGGATATCATCAAGGCAACTCTTTCTGCTCCATCTCTCTTCCTCCACCTCTAATTCTCTACCCTTCAGACTTCTCATTCTGTTTCTCTATGTGGGTCCCATCATACTGCAACCCTTTCTTCATAATGAGAAATATGGCAGTGAACCTGCATTCCTGGAGGATAAAAGTATGTATTTCTAGTAAATATGTCAAATCCCAGGGTATAATCTGATTCCTACTTTGGGTACCTCAGTTTACCCTGATCCATATATAGGAGAACAGAGTTCTCTGATTATTTGGTCCTATGTCGAATGCTTCTTCCTGTTGCTAAAAATAAAATGTACATGATTAATCTCATCCTAGCAACACAGAAAGAACAGGACAATCTTGGAATGATCTTGAAGACTATCAGCATGTTTCCAAACACACTGTGAATAATAAATTGATTACAAAATATAATCAAAGAATAAACTGAATGCTTCAAGTAAGAAACATGATGATCAAGGAGAACAAGAAATTATGGTTTGAGAGATTAATAAAAACATCATAGGCAACAGAGGACTTGGTAAAGATTGGTATATATTACTATCAACATAATAGGATTTGAGAGGCAAGAAAGTACTCATACTAGAGAAATAACATGAAGAAATTTAATAATGAGCCTAGTATACTTGGGTCTTATGAATAAAACTTCACTGAAGTAGAAATCACAAGTAATAAAGTAAGATAGGATAAGCAAGAATGACATTCAAAACTTAATAGCCATCACAGCAAAAACACCAGCATTGCAGATTATCAACACTGAGGATACATTAAAAGGTAAAATTATAAATAAAGGGAAAAAATATGTAATCAAATAAATAATTGAAGAAATCAAAGATATGAATCTTCATATATAATTAATGAAATGGAGTTATCCTCATGGAACAGCAATAGTGTGCTGCTTAAGGGAAGCCAGGTCCCACATGGCAACTGTAATTTGAATCTCCAGGCCAGTTGGCCCGATACATGCCAGTCATGCATGCCAATGCCAAGATCCAAAGGATTAAAGGACTGGAGGAAGGGGACTGTGGTTTAGTCAAGCCCTGTGGAGGGTGCTCCTCTTTTCTCTCTCTCTCTCTAGTCCTCTCTCTCTCTCATTCATACATGCACATAGAGTTAATAATGAATAAAGTAAAATGACTCTTTAAGTTTACAATTATATGTCATGAAATAAATGCCCAAAATAATAAATGAAAAATAATACTGCACTAAAGATCACTATGAAATTTCAGAACTCCAGGTATAAAAATAAAAAGCTGAAATTATTAAAAGATGAAAAAAAAAAAGTTATTTGACATCAGGAATAAAAAAGAGATACTCTCAGGGAGAAAGTTAGAAGCCAGGAAAAGAAAAGGATAAATACCTTGAAAATTCTGACAGTTATTCTATACCCAGCCAAACTAGTCTTCAAATGAGAGCACAGAATAAAAGTATTTCAGAGATACGAGCACCCAAAAATATGTAATTCCTGTACTCTTCTTGAGAAATTATGGGGTCAGAAAACAAAATGAAGGGTAGGAAAAAAATATCCTAGGTTGAGCTTCACATTAATCCATAAAGGATAGTATTTTAAGAAGGTAACCACCAAAAACAGAAAATATAGAACTAATAAATAATATAACAGTTAAACCATGTTAAAGTTTTTCAGGAATACTCTACAAATTCATAAGATGTATGATATGACCAGAGGTTCAAAAACTTAATCAAAAGAAAATATTAAGTAATTATCATTGTTTAACCACAAAATATTGCCATAATTGTAGGTCAAAAATAGTCAAAATATGGGCAATGTCATATATTCAATCTAATGATCCCTCACTACATAGGTGGGAAAAAAGAATAGAAGACATATCTAAAAGTGATAAATCAAAAGAGGAATGTAGAGAACATTTTAGAAATATGCAGTTAGACATCAAATAAATAGCATAAAGAGTTAAAAATGATTATCATAGAGGAACAGGACTTGGAAGGAAGAACATATAGAGTAATACTTTTTAGATCTTTAGAACTATTTAATTCTTAAATCTATATTCATATATATGAGTTTGATAATGTTTTCCAAGTACAGTTTGAAAAGTGCATATTTCTTATTTTGTAGGAGTATAAAAATGTAGACAAAAATTACATAAGAGCATTTTAAATTTTAAGTGTGTCTATCAAGTTCCTGTTATTTAACCTTAGTGTTCAGGCAATGAATACAAGATGTAAATCAGATTTATTCTGCAGCCTCACATTTTCTTTTTTTTTTTTTTTTTTTTCTTTTTTTTTTTTGGAGAGGTTTTTGCTATAGGGCACGTGCGCTCACCAGACAGACAGAGCGAGACAGAGAGATAGAAAGCAGGAAATCACCCCCCAGGGATGGCCACGCCGCAATCCCTTCTCCTCCATTCTCCTCTCGGGATCTTGGGCACGCACACACACGCGCCCGGCGTGAGTTTAAGCCGCCGGGTCCGGGACTCGAACCGCGGTCGACTACGTGGGAGTCCAGCCACATAGCCATTACGCTAACTGCTGGTCCCTTAAAGCCATTTTTTTTTTTTTTCTGCAGCCTCACATTTTCAACTGGAGCTTTAAGACTTGACAAATAGGCTTAATTGCTCTCATCTTCTAAAGAGAGGCGCCATGTCATCTCATCAGAGTTTGCTAAGAGGTGATCTAAAAACTTTAAGTAAAAAAAAAAAAAAAAAAATCACAAATTTTTAATAATATTTAATAAAATTGCACCAACTCTTTTTCAAATCTCTTCAAACTCTCAAAATATACACTCCTTGAAGACATATATAAATATGCTCTCCACTAAAATTACATCATTAAGAACATTCTATGGGAAACCCTTTAAGGGAGGCATTTTTTTTAGAATCTGTAACACCACTTGGACACATAATACAAAATTGCCTGCAAAATAATTTTCAGTGTAGCTCCATTTTAATTAGCACCAACCCAGAAGTCAAATGATGCTTTATAAAACTATTGAGAAGTAAATTACATCACTGTGAATCACACAACCACTGTACAGCATGGTGATAATGTCCCATATATCAGAAATGACAGCCCATTTTCCATCCACTGTTATAAAAGAAAAGTACAGGTGATAAAAAGTCCTTGCATTTTCTGAGTTAATGCCACATTCTATAACCAACCTGTCTCCTACTTTGTCAATTCTTCCTAAACGAAACAAATAAGGCTGCCACTGGCTCATGCAGATAACAACTTTCATGGTTGTCTATATATCTCATCATTGATATATTAGGCAGTTCACCCCCCAAAAAAATTGATTTTGACCGTCACTGCTTATTAGGTTTCCCTCAATTGTTTTCCATTGGAATTGTCTCTGCTATCAGGAAATGACTGAATATAGCACTAGCTCAAAGGACTCTTCCAAGATAATAGTCTTTGTATACTATGAAGATGATAGAATTTACCTCATAAGTTGTTGAGAGCTTTACGTGAGGATGCAAAAGACTTAGCACAATGTCTCCTATTGTGTGTTCAATTAATAGTGCAATTATTAGCAGTACTTAAACTAGGGGACTAGCATGAAGAATCAAGGTCCAGGAAAATGTAGGCAAAACAAGAACTTGAGGTTATCCTGTTGCTAAGACTTATCTCTCTAGGCATTTAAACAAGAATGAACAAAAGAGGCATTGTATCAATAAAGACTGGCAGTAGAGTCAGAGGCTCAGCCATCATTTAAATACCCTCTACAGAGCTTTGGGTCCAAAAACTACTGCTAAGCAACATCAGGGAGATGTGATATAAGGGTTAAAGTCATCTGTGCATTTAAGATCTGCAAGAAGAGTTTACGTGTTATTGACTGAGACGGTCCCTCCATAATTCAACAAAACACCACATGTATAAATATCATCCATTTCAGCTAGTCACTCTCAAATTACAGGTAGCACCAAGTTGTTGAAGCTAATTATCCAGGACTGCTAAATGGCATAGAGGTTAAGACAGCTGGATCCCACATGGCCAACTGCATAGTTCAAGTCCCCAAACTGGAGCCTTGTAAAACATGCTGAGTGTGTATGTGTACATAACCAGAATACCAAGAGAAAAATGGATGAGAACGGACTGTGGCATAGCCATCCCCGCTAGGAAATGCTTTCTCACTTTCCCTGTCCCCCCCCCCCCCCCCCACCCCCTGTCTTTGTCTTAAATGAATATGCATGCCCTATCACAAACATTTTTAAAAGCAGAGAGGAGAGGGACCAGCAGTTAGTGTAATGGCTATGTCGCTGGACTCCCATGTAGTTGACCGCGGTTCGAGTCCCAAATCTGGTGGCTTAAACTCACGCCAAGCACGTGTGCATGTGTGCCCAGGATCCTGAGAGGAGAATGGAGGAGAAGGGATTGCGGCGTGGCCATCCCTCATGGGGGGTGATTTCTCACTTTCTGTCTCTCTATCTCTCTCTGTCTGGTGAGCGCACACACCCTATAGCAAAAACCTCTCCAAAAAAAAAAAAAAAAAAAAAAAAAAAAAGCAGAGGGGAGAAAAGAAAGAAGAAATGAAAAGAAACCAATTATCCAACTACTTGTGTAAATATTTTAATATCTCAATGGGTCTGGAATATTACAAAATATACAGAAGTCTTCATTTCTTTCCTGTAAATGTGTAAGTGTTCCACAAAGAAGCTTAATATAACAAGAATCAGGAACATGACAAGGATTTTTTTAAAAATTTTGGAAAAATGCTTTTGCAGTCATTCAACTAATAACTTTAAGTTCTGTTGTATACAAAACTCTGCTCTTAAATAATTGCTTAAGGACTGTGTTATAGGGTCCAGTAGTTTTCTCTCTGGTAGAACTCTTGCCACTAAACCCAACCCATCAAGAAGTACTATATGGTCTACCAGCCAAAGTCCTTAATGAGATGCCTGCAAGTATAGTCATAAAAGGTAATCCAGACCAGAGCATTAAAATGCATTTATGCTTCTTCTACGATTTATTGAACTGAATTTTACTGTCATATTCTTCAAAGAGTTGAGTACAATAGGGACTGAAAATGAAATTAATCTCATTTACTTCTTTCAATGACGTGAGAAGAAAAAGCCTACTTTAATAGAGAAAGACACTGAAGTTGGTACTCCCAGAAAAAAAAAAATCTAAATAAATCTCCTTTCCTCTTCATCGTGATTCTTATCTGTGCCTTGATCTCTCCATGTCCACCAGAACCTGCCTACTACCTATTAATTTGTTAGAATTAATGCATCATATAATTTTATATAAGACACTGTCATTGTGAAAATCTCTACAATGACATAATATACAGAAACTCAGATTCTAGGGCCCCACCCAAGACCTATTTCAACAAAATATCTCTACAAGTGAGGGGCCAGGAAGTGATCTATCAGGTTAATAGGGTGCTTCTAAAGTTCAAACCATTTTGTGAAATACTTAACTAGATTAAAGATGTTTTGAAATAGAAAAAATGGAATTGGTTTGGGAACAAATAGGACCTATCCATAATAGTCAGGGAGCAAATATACAATAAATTCCTAAAACATTTACAGTCAGGGAAAGGTGCTTGATTTTGCAACGTACAAAGTAATGAAGTCCATGATCAAAGGAATATGATGAGATTTGTTGTGAGGTCATATCCAAAATTCTGATTTCTTTCTACCAGGTTACCAAAAGATTTAGTAGACTCACAAAGAAATAAAGGCAGTAAACAGAGGAATACTGAGGAGAGCAAAGCACACAGGGGAAATATGGCAGATATGTTGCAGTATACTTTTTTTTTTTGGAGAGGTTTTTGCTATAGGGCGCGTGCGCTCGCCAGACAGACAGAGAGAGACAGAGAGATAGAAAGCAGGAGGGGGGATGGCCACACCGCAATCCCTTCTCCTCCATTCTCCTCTCGGGATCTTGGGCACGCACGCACACGTGAGTTTAAGCCGCCGGGTCCGGGACTCGAACCGCGGTCGACTACGTGGGAGTCCAGCGACATAGCCATTACGCTAACTGCTGGTCCCCAGTATATGTTTTTAAAAACTTAAAATTTTATTAATAGAAAAGGCAGTACACTCCATAAATATTTCTTGTTTTGTTTTGTTTTGTTGTTTTAGAGAGATTTTTGCTATAGGGCACGTATGCTCACCAGAGAGACAGAGAGAGACAGAAAGCAAGAAATCACCCACCAGGAGGGATGGCCACACCACAATCCTCCTCCATTCTCCTCTCAGGATTGTGGGTGTGCATACACACACTCCTGGTGTGAGTGTTAAGCTGCAGGAATTGGGACTCAAACCACAGTTGACTACATGGAGTCCAGTGAAGTAACCATTACACCATCTGGTAGTCCCCGATAAATATTGTTTCTTGAGCATTGTACCTAGGCATAACCTTTGAACAGTAGCCTAATGGGAAATGAATAATTTTTAAGTTAATAATAAGATTTTTGAAGCAGTCTATCAATAGTAGAGGTAAAATAAAGAAGACAGAAGAGAAGCAATATACTAAATGCAGATTCAGGAAAATGAAGAAAGAAGGTAAGAACAAAGACAGGGATTTTTCCTGTAGCCATCCTCAACTGAGGTTTCAATGGATAATGAGGTTAAGAAGGCCCGAACTGCATTTGTGATTGTACGAATATACCTATAATAGATTCAGCAAACTGCAAAGTTCTCTTCATAGAATTTCTTTTTAGTGAGTTATTTTCTTGACATTAAGATCACAAGTTAAAGAAATTCTTCATCTATTGCTAAAAATCAGATATCCAAACCACGCTAACTAGCTTCTATATCCAGTAATGGTTGAGTAAACTCCTATCGGATCTGATCTTCTGACAGATAACATATCATAAACGCTAGAGAAAAAAAAAAAAAAAAATGTATTGCCAGACGGTATATGTGCTCATCAGAGAGAGAGAAAGAGACAGAAAGAAAATACCCATGAAGTGACACATGGTCACACAGCAATCTCTCCTCCTCCATTTCTCCCTTCTGTCAGGATTCTGAACACACATGCACACATTCCTGGTCTGTTTCTCAAGCCTCCAGGGCTAGAACTTGAACCATGGTTGACCACATGGGAGATCTGGCTACCAAAGCACAGCACTTAATCACCGCACTACAAGGCCAGTGTGGAAAAAAAGAAAAAAAATTAAACATATGAATGTATCAGAGGACAAACAAAAGACATTCTTTAAGGAAGTTGACACTTGAAATCAGAGGCTAGCACTGGGTGATATTCCCCTCTTTCAGAGTTTGTAGACTAAGGATAAGCCTTATCAGCACCAGTTTTTGTGATCTAAATCCCAATAGAAAACTTACTATGTTTCTGATTTAAAGAACTAGAGAGGGCCAGAAAGAGGCATGGTGGTTAAGGCATTAGACTCCCACATGGTTCACCATGGTTCGAATCCCCACCGCTGCCAGTTGAAACTCATGTGAGGCATGTGGATCCAAAATCCCAATAGGAGAATGGAGAAGAAGGGATTTCAATGTGGCCATCCCCCCTGGGAGTGACTTCTCACTTTCTGTCTCTCTGTCTCTGTCTTTCTAGCGAGTATACACACTCTATAGCAAAAACTTCTCCAAAAAAAATAAAGACAAAAACATAACAAATGCTGATAAGGATACAAAGAAAGGGAAGCTCTTATACTGTTGAAGGGAATATAAATTAGTACAAACATTATGGAAAATAGTATGGCAGTTTAAAAAAAAAGTAAAACTGCCATATGATTCAGCAATACCATCACTAGATTAAAAATAAAATCCATAACAGAAAAGAAAGAGTGTGTTAAAGAGTTATCTCTATGTTTATTCACAATACATGGAAGAACCTGGAGAACATTAAATTAAGAGAATTAAGCCAGGCACAGAAAGATAAATGATGCATGTTCTCACTCGTATGTGGAATCTAAAAACTATCTCATAGAACTAGGGAGTATAATAGTGGTTACTGAACAATGGGAAGGGGGAGTGAAAAGGGGGACTATGCTAAAGTGCTTAACAGATATAAAATTTGGGTTAGATAGAAGGAATAAGTTCTATTGTTTTATAACACAGTGAAGTGATTATAGTTAACAATGATTTATTATATATTTCAAAATACCTAAAAGAAAGTAGTTTAAATATTCATCCAAAAAAGAAAGAAATGTTTGAGGTGATAGATGCTGATTACCCGGATTTGATCATTACACGTAATATGCATGTATCAAAAAATCCTGCTGGCAGCCAGCAGGTGGTGTGGTGACTAAGGCACTAGACTCCCACATGGCCAACACTGGTTTGAGTTCCAGACCTAGTGGGTTGCTTTTTCACTGCCCCCACTCTCTCCCTCTTTCTGTCTCTCTTTGGTGAGTACATATGCCCTGTAGCAAATTTTAAAATAATTATCATCATAAATGAAATTTTTTTTAAAAATCACACTGGCCCAGTTGTGGCACACAATGGATGCTGCTGTTCAGCACCCTGAGGCCACAGGGGAGGTCTGGGTTTGATACCTGAGAGCAGATGAACATTCCTATAATTCAAGTTACTTAGGAGGCTGAGGCAGGAAGATTATGACTGAAAAGATCAGCAAGATCCTGCTGAAAATCACACACACAATAAACAAGTGTTCATTTAAAAATTACACTGTACTCCATAAATATGTATGATTATTATGCATCAATTTAAAATAACAATAATTTTTAGAATATAAGCAAGCAGAGTTTGGGGGAACCACAGCCACTGGAAAGAGAAAGGGGGCGACTAGAAAAGAGAAATCCAGAGAGAGAGAGAGAGAGAGCCCAAAATTCTGTACATAAATTCCACCCATCTCTGGTGAATCCCTAAAGAATGGGTACATGGGGCACGTTTCAAGCAAGTCAGCTAAGGTTAAAGAAACTGAATGAGTAACTGAGCCACTGTCCAAAAGTCAGAGTTACAATTTGACACCAACCAAATAGATTAGTGGCTAAGACAGATGTAAAAGAATTTAAATGAATGCAAAGATAAACTATGTTTGTGGATCAATAGAATCAATATTATTTATATGTAAATTCTCTACAAACTTAAGCTGTCTATTTTACACAATCCCTATTATTATTCTAGCAGGCTTTACATTGAAAGTGGTAAGTTTATTCTGAAATTTGTATGTAATAGAAAAGGACCCAGAAGATCCAAAGGAATTTTGAAACAAAAAGAGCAAAGTTAAAAGAAATAGTCCACCTAATTTCAAGAATTACTATAAAGCTCAGGACCAGCAGTTAGCGTAATGGCTATGTTGCTGAACTCCCATGTAGTCAACTGCGGTTCGAGTCCCGGACCCGGTGGCTTAAAATCACACCAAGTGCATGTGTGTGCGTGCCCAAGATCCCAAGAGGAGAATGGAGGAGAAGGGATTGCGGTGTGGCCATCCCCCCTGGGGGGTGATTTCTTGTTGCTGTCTCTCTGTCTCTCTCTCTCTCTCTCTGTCTTTCTGGAGAGCACACACACCCTATAGCAAAAACTCTCCAAAAAAAAAAAAAAAAAAAAAAAAGCTCAAATATTCAGGGTAGTGTGGTACTGGAATAAAAACTGTCAAGTACATTCATAGAACAGAATAGAGAAGCCTAAAGTAGACTCACATATATGCTGTCATTCAATAGTCAAAAACTACAAATAAAGAAGGTATCACAGCAACCCAAAGAAAAAGGTAACTTTTTTTTCAACAGAATATGCTAAAACAACTCATATCCACATAGAAATATAAATTTATAGGCCAGTGGTAGCCTGGTGGTTAAGCTGTCTGGATCCCATATGACCAACTGCATAGTTCAAATCCTGAACCCAGCAGCTTGAAAAACACGCCAGGTGTGTGTGCGTGCATGTCTAAAATCTTGAAAAGAGAAATGAAGTTGCAATTGTGGTGTGACCATCTCCCATGAGGGATGCTTTCTCACTTTCTCGCTCTATGTCTGGCAAGTGCATGCACCATTTGATAATTTAAATTGTGTGTGTGTGTGTGTGTGTGTGTGTGTGTGTAAAATTATTTCCAGGCCCAGATGGCTTCAAGGTTACTTCGTGGAGCTGGAGCACTGGCCGCACAGGCCCTGAGGGCCCCCGGCCCCAGTGCACAGGACTGTGCAGCCATACAATTTACTACCTGCAAAGGCAGCTTCAGGCACCAAGGAAGATCCAAATTAAGTTCCTTCCATCACCAACAAGTGAATAGTGGGCTGCATCTGTGAAGAGGACGACAGCGTTGTCATCTGGTTCTGGCTGCACAAAGGTAAGACCCAGTGATGCCCTAACTGTGGAACCTATTACAAGCTGGTACCCCACCAGTTGGCCCACTGAGCCCCTCGAACTGTGCTGTAAAATTTATTTCCAATAAAGACTAGCCATCGCAATGGGGGGAAAAAAAAAAAAAAACTGTTTCCAGGCCCTACCTCACTCTATACAGAAAAATCAGTCTGAGACAGACTACAGTCCTAAACCTCAAAGTTAAATATATCAAACTTTCAGAAGAAAACATAGAAGAACACCTTTGTAAATTCTTTTAGAAAATGAAAATGATAAATTAATCTTAATTAAAGGCTTTTATCATTCAAAGTTACCATTAAGAATTTAAATCAGTAAGTTGCAAACTAAAAACAAATCTGCAAATATGTATCTGATAAATAACTGGTATCCAGGAAATATGAAGATCTCGTACTACTTAATAATAAAGAGACAAAAAATCCTGTATGAGCAAAAAATTGCAATATATACTTCTCAAAATAAGATATATGAATGGTCAATTATGAAGAAGTGACAGTATTAGGGTCCAGGGAAATGCAAATTAAAATCACAAATACCTATACACACCCATCAAAATGGCTGAAATTAAGACTGACAACATTAAATGTTGGCTAGGATGTGAAGAAGCCAGAACATTAACATAGCAATAGAGGAATTGTAGTGATAGACATTCTCTTTTTTTCTTTCTAATAAATGGCAATTTCACCATATTTTTTGAAGAATTTTTTTTTTAATTTGCTGCAGGGCACATGCACTCACCAGAGAGACAGAAAATGAGAAATAATCACCCCACAGGGAGGATGGCCACACTGCAATCGCTTCTCCTCCATTCTCCTCCTGGCATCTTGGGCACACGCACACATGCACCTGGCATGAGTTTGAAGCCACTGGGTCCTTGATTCAAACCACACTCGGCCATGTGGGAGTCTAGCAACGTAACTGCTATGCCATCTGATGGTCCCAATGTCTGGCAATTTCACACAAACAAAAGCAAAACATACTCCTACCCTATGATCCAATCACTGCAATCTTTGGTATTTTCTCAAGAGAAATGAACACATGCCCACAAACAGACTTTGTACAAGAATATTCTCAGCAGCTTTACTCATAATAATCAAAAACTGAAAAAGACCCAGGAATATGTTAACAGGAGAACGTGGAATCTACTCAGCAATAAAATGGAATAAACACATATGCAATAGATGAATCTGAAAAACATGCTGCCATCTCAAACAAATAAAAAGAATACAGACCATATTGTTTCATTTATCTAAAACTCTTGAGTTGAAAAGCTAATTTTTTTTTTAGAGATATTTTTTGTGAGAGGGCACATGAGTTCACCTGAGAGATAGAGAGACAGAAAGCGAGAAATCACACCCAAGCAGGGACAGCCACATTACAATCCCTTCTCCTCCATTCTCCTTCAGGATTTTGGACACCCACGCACATGTGCCCAGCGTGGGTTTCAAGCTGACAGATCTGGGACTCGAACCGCGGTGACCACGAAGTCCAGTCATGTAACCGTTACACCACCTGCTGGTCCCAGAAAACTAATTTTTTATGGAAAAAAAATGAGAAGAATGTTTGGCTTGGGTAACAGGGAGAGGAAATGGGATTTAGTAAATTCCCATTTACTAAAAAGGTTTAAGAAGAGAACACTTTTTATTTTTTTATTTATTCATTTATTTATTTATTGAATTTATTTACTAAGTTATTGCTACGTAGTGCATGAGCTCCCAGAGACAGAAACAGGGAGGGAAAGTGAAAAATTACCCTCAAGGTGATAGCCACACTGCAATCCCCTCTCTCTTCTCTTCTTCTGGACCCTGGGCGCACACTCACACATGTCCAGCATGCTTCCAGGCCACTGGGTCTGGGACTCAAACCACAAAGTGGTCATGTGGGATCCAGTCACCTTAACTTCCACACTATCTGCTGGCCTGGAAAGGAGACTTGAAAGGGTGACGGTGATTTTTTTAAATCTTAGAAGGGCTTTGATATAAACAAATATTCCATTTGTCATCCTCATTAAATGGTACATTTATGACTTGTGCGCAATAAAAAAAAAAACTGTAAATAAATATTGAAATCTAATTGACAGGTAAATATGCTAAAGTGTTCAGGTAGAAATGTATTGATTTTTGCAACTTACTTTGAAATTCATCAAAAAGTAAGGCAGAATGATGGGTGGATAAATGGCTATGTGATAAATACAGAAAATGCTATTGATGGTCTTTCAATATTCAGTTATTCCAATATTTATGTATGTTTGAACATTTTTCATAATAAAATGCAGTGGAGAAAAAAGCAGATTAACCCCAATGACTGCTTTCAATATTTCTATGCCCATAATAGACAGATCTAAAAATCAGCACATTTTACTGGAGGATACTTGACTAAAGATTATTACAGTTTGCATATTTATAAAGTTACCTAGATAAGTTCTAAAAATAATTATTCTATGAAATTATGGGATATAGACCTAGATAAAGTACTCAAAATTGCATATTTCTCAGAGAAGCCATTTTTTAAATATGGAAAGCAAATGTATATATGATTATGGTAGAAATCATTAGAACTGTCACAAATATTCCAGACCTCCTCTTTTGGGAAATATGACAGCATTGCAGTCTCCTTCCATGTTTAAGATAAAGCATGGACAAAATAACTTGCTTTGATCAATGACATATGGGCAGTAGTGGTATCTGTCACTTTCAAAGGAAGTATTAAAAGCCAATAAGTGAGGCCCAGCCTAGGCAAAGCAGTTTATAGTGTTCTGGACTGCAATGCCGGAGCCACCTGGCCAACCAGATTAGGATCCCTGGCACTGGATCCCCGAGTTGGCCTGAAAACACATGTGGTCTTCCCAGATCCCAAAAATCTGGAAGGCTGGGGAAGGGGATAGGGGAATGGTAAGACTGCTGAGAGTACCTACTTTCTCTCTCACTCACTTTTTTTCCCCTCTCTCTTAATTATGCATGTGCACACACTATTATGTTATAAATAAATGCATACATATGGACTACAACACATTCTCTTTTTTTTCTGCCATGACAACTTATAATGTTAAGAACCTAAATCCTGGAGTGAGAATGGCATTGAGCAGGGCTCCCTCAGGTCCATCATGGGCCTGCAGCATAGAACAGAAATAACCTCCTGGTTTTAAACCACTAAGGCATTGAGAATGTTACTGCAGCATAAGCTAATTCATCTTGTTAGTCACATCAAAGAAATCATAGAAAAAACTCTCATGCCATTCCTTCAAACACATATGGACAAAAAAAAAAAATTGTGCTTTTTAAATCCAAGTTTTAAATTGGAAATTATTTTACAAAAATATACTAAAGATACTCATTTCAAACCCAATCCACAAAGAGAATTCAAGTGCTGCCACATGTGTGATCCTTGGAAGACTAAGAAGCACAGATGAGGGAATTTTCATGATATGATATCGCAAAAAGAAACTTAGTGTTTAGGGCTTTATGTCACTGAGAATCATACACAAGAAACAGTGGAATTTAGTCTCATTAGCAGAAAGCAATGGTTGTAAGACCTCGGAGAAGAAGAGGTGAACACTTCAGGCTGCAATCAATACCGAGTGGCTGCAAAAGAAGCTGTGATGTGAGTTTGGTTCAAAAGACAAATTGCTCTTTTATTGACAGCAGTCCTCCACTGTGACCAGTCAAAGAACTGAAAGGATGCAATAGGATTGCAAAATTATCAGAGAAAACACATTCATCTCAGGGAATAATGTTTGCAAAGATTTTTGTAAATAAATGGTTATAAAAACACTTAGAAATCAAAGGTTCCATTCTCAATAGGTTAGTTAATTGCAAAACTATAAATCTATTTATAATGCTGGCCTGGAAGGGTCACTGCAACAGTGATTTCTCATTTTTTTTCTCCCCAAAGACTCTTTTGACATTTGATTAAATTTCACAGAAACTTTTCTCAACTTTCTTAAACTTAACTTTATCAACTTTCCACAGGCTTTTCCAAAAATTTTTAGGTGCTGAGATATTGAATTTGCTGAATGGTAAGAAAAGAAAAAAAATTAGTTCTGGACTCTTTGTTAAATTTTATTTTAACTAAGTAGTTATGAACAAGTATATGGAAAACGCTGGCCCATTGTCTAGTACATGACAATCACTCTTTCCTTCTTTGTTCTTATTACACAAATATATGTCATAAGTCTTAATTTTATATTTCAGACTTTGGTGCAATAACAATTAACCTTCCACATAGTAAGAAATGTTTAAGTAACAGCAGTAGAGCCTCCAAAAATCACCTTTTCAGCTGTCAGGACACATCTCTTCCAGACACACAAAAAATTAGAAAGTGGTTTCTTGGGGTCATGTTTTCCTAAGCCACAGAATCCCACTTCTCTCAGAGAGTACTACATCAGACTCAATACACCTTATTCCGAGATTTATTTGTTTGAGAACAAAACCTCTTGCTGTTTTAATTATTAAAAACACATACTGTGCCAATCATACTTTGCTGCTATACCATATTATTTATACTGAAGCTCTCCTATGAAATGTGCCCGAGTTATCCACAGCTTATATGGATATAGATGTATCAATCCAAGATTCATGTGCTGCCTTGAGGGAAAAGCACATTTTTTATTTATTGTGATAAACCACCTAAATCTGGAGACTGTTTCTAACTATAAAGGAACCCATCCTGACTAATACAAACATTGGTACTAGATGTAGAGAACTACTATAATAAAAGTCCTGTTCTGTTTCTAATCACATAGCGTCCTATCCTAATATTACAATTGATATCAGAGGCAGAAAACTACTATATAATAAAAGTCATGTCCTGTATATTATACAAACGCCGGGCGCGTGTGCGTGCGTGCCCAAGATCATCCACCCCCTGGGGGGTGATTTCTCGCTTTTTGTCTCTAGACCAACTATAGAAAAACCTCTCAAAAAAAATAAATAAATAAATAAATAAAAATAAATAAATAAATAAATAAATAAATAAAAGTCATGTCCTGTCCCACCAAGACGAACTGTTGTATGAAATACAAAGATACAGGACACCGAAAAGCTAATGAGGTAAGTAGCCTTTGGAAGAAAAGATCAGAGAAGGGAAATGCATTTTGAAGAGCCTAACATTCTACACTTTATTTCCCTTGGTGCCTTTTTAAGCAGAGCAGGTCAAGAGGCTCTCGGTGGCTGGACCAAGTGCAGAAGGCTGAATATTAAGGGACGAAAGAGAGTATCGTAAGGACAGTTACACAATCGAATACATTTGTCAAAACTCATCAAACTGCACACCTAAAAAAAAGGGTAAATTTTACTGCGTGTACATTATATTGGGTCATCGGGAAAGTCATGAACCATTTTTCTATGTTTTTCTATCCAAAACTGGGTCATGACTTTTCCCCTGACCAAATTACTTGTGAGCATGTCTTTAAAATAAAAATACTACTGGTTTCACTAACGATTAGAGAAATTAACATTGAAATAAGATTGAATGTTTTTAATCTATCAAGTAGATAACCATTTGAAATATAATTTTTAAGAAGTTTGCTTGTATAACTATAAAGACAGAATCTCTTTGATATTATGGGTATAATCAGTACAAACTCTTTAGAAGGCAATTTGCATCAAAAACATTTTTAAGTTTATTTAATTCCTCTATGTGAGACAGAGAGAGAGTTAGGCCTGTTCAACAGGGTCTTCGTGACATGATCCTTCCCCAACCCGCAGGAAGCCAGGATCAGGGTTTGCCCCCAAACTCTCTTGGTAGACCCAGGACACAAGCCAGCGCCTTCACATATGGCTCCAACACTGTGTGACAACATTCCTACTGCCTGTGCCACCATGGTTGGGCCTGTATCAAAGTTTTAAAGGGGCCTTTTATTCAACTCAAGATCTTTACTTTCAGAGAAATAAATGAGAGGTATATTATTTTGTTCATATTACACTGTTTATATCAAAGCTGTTGGAACAAGTTATACTGGTTAAAGTTATTAAAGAAACTTATTCTTTGTGTATAAATTCACATCTCTAAGTGAACTGCTAGTATTACTTCTGGGGTTCAGAGTATAAAATAATTTTTAGATTCAAATTTTTGCTGAGAACTTAATAAGGTTCTAACCCTATACTTTCCTAAACAGTAAGTACAGCATTTATGTTTTTCCGTGAAAATGCTACCTTACTAAAGTTTGATGAAGGGAGATTCTCATTACAGGTTTAAAAGCATAAGCACTTTAAATATAAAATTGCATAATATCTCCAATACATGTTGATGACTGGGTTTTATGCAGATGACACAATTTGTATTGGCCAGCCAGCAAAAGTGACATTTAATCTCCACATTTTGATCATGTGTAACTACAGCCAAGAAAACAAAATAAATTACTTGCAGATACAATTATCATGAGAGACATTTTAGAGAAAGGTATAAATTGGAAAAATCTCATAAGTTGCAGATGACTGTAGCCAAAATTACAGAGGAATCTTCATTCAGAGGTCAAATTCCACACATCACCCCATCAACAATTATGATTAAAGGTATTGCTGTTTAATCAAAACCAAATTTAAACTCTACCATGAACTAATATGGTTTTCCCAAATTCATCTTTCCTACTCAATTCTATCTAGATTTCAAATCAAACCTATTTGCTATTAACATGTATCAACATTATGCATTTATCATGTTACTGTGACAGCACTGTAGTCGTAAAGCAGGGTTCAGAGGGAAACTCCAGTCAGAGCCAGGCTGCCAGCATTACAGGCCACATTGGGGAATGAGGAAAACATTCTTTTACAGTAAGAGAGCAATGGCATTTGCAGAACAGTTATTATTATATTTCCATCTTTGAAGAAACTAAATTGCTGGTTGAACCATGAATTTGAGGTTACACCAAAAACAGGAAGAGTTAGGAGTTCTCAGTAAAGTTCATGTAAGACACAATGAAGTGGGCTGGGCTGGTGGAATCAACAGGAAAATGAGTAAGAAAGAGAACGAAGGGAGGGCAGGACAGTCACGGTGGGGCTGGAGGCAAAAGGGAGGAGGCAGAGCAAGCGAGGCTAACAACGGGGGCTGAGATACTGCCCCAACATCCCTGTGATCTAGGCAACATAAGCTAATGTTTTTGCCTAGCCTGACGACCTCAGTGGAAGAGCGAAATTCTCAGACATGCCCTGAAAAACAAATACCCAATAGAGATGAGCTGACTGCAGCTACTTAATTAAAACATGTGAGAGATTTGAAAAATAACAATGGGACCAGCAGAAGGTATAGCGATTATGTCACTGGACTCCCACATGGCCAACCACAGTTAAAGTCCCAAATCCAGTGGCTTGAAAATCATGCCAAGTGCATGTGTATGCACACCCAAGATCCTGGGAGGAGAATGGAGGAGAAGAGATTGTGGCATGGCCATCTCCCCTGAGGGGTGATTTCTCATTTTCCCTCTCTCTGTGTCTGTTTTTCTCTCTCCAGCCAGTACACACACCCTAAGACAAAAATCTCTTTAAAAAGAGAAAAAGAGAGAGAGAGAATACAATCAACCAAGAACAACCACTGCTGAAATTTTCTAATTTCAGAAAGTTTGTGGAAAGAAATGATGAGTAATTGCTCTACCAAGGCCTAAATTCCCTTCTAATCAGTCCTGAATAGGCAATACATGAATTTCCTAAAGCCAACAAATTAACTTCTAGGTTGCATGTCACCTATTATATATAACCTGAGGTATCTGAGGTGGTTGTGCCTGGATACAGAATTACAATAACCTAAAGCCCTACCATAGATTTCTCTCAGGAGAGTGTAAAAGAACATTATGGTAAAGGGAGTTGAATTTGGAGGGTGATTCTGAAACATCTAGCCTATGTAAATCATATGATTTCTCTCTACTTGGACTGGTAGTCCCATAACATTAACCACCATGGAAGAAAAGGAAATAGAATAAGTGGAGGTGGGACACAAAACATCAGGGAAGGGCATCTTCCAGGTCATCTAACAGTGAACCATTTTAGCAGGAACCATAGACAGCACCAAATCCTTTAATGGTTTTGAATTTTCCAGGACATCTGGTTCCACATTTGGGATTGTACTTAAGCAGCAAATGAACACCTAGCCTTTCTTGACACACTCCCAGATGCAATCACTTGCTTACTTGAGCCCCATATAGACACTAGCCATAATACTAATAGGTCTTTGAACATATAGAGTCTGCTTCCACTTTCACTGAATAGCTTGCAGGACAAGTCTCTCTTATACTCTATATTAGGCTTAACATTAGCTTTTCCCTTACATTATACTTACCCATCTTGAGTAGGTATTTCAATTTAATTTTATGCAGCCTCAACAGCTCTATCGATGTCACAAATTGGTCCCCAGGCTCCTTCCCTTACATCTAATCCTCGGTCAGATACTTTATCATCCAATGGGGCATATAACCAAGAACACCAAACCTTTATACCCACATGGCCATCACTTTATATACTGCTATGCAACCTCCAACAATCCACTCATCTGGGATCTCCTGTTACCCTGCCCATAGCTAGCGTCACATTCAGAATATTTCAATAGAGCTTTGAAAAACAGGTGAAATTAAATACTCAAAAAACAAACATTCTTCAAAATCACATCTGTGGACTCAAACCATCTAGAAGTTATGTTTTGTTCAAAACTAGATCTTAAATAGAAATGAGCACACTGTTTCCATAGCAGCCAGTCTCCTAATTATTGAATAGGTGAAGTCCCATGGCCAACCTCATGTGTGCATTTCAGCTCACAAAACCACAAGAGATAAGAAGGTCATGCAGAATCAGCCCACACTCCTCACATCAACAACCTCTGGAGCATCTGTTGCCTCCAGACATATGCCTTTGTTCAGTCACATTATCCCATTAGGCACCAACTCTACAATTTCGCCTAAAAATATGGTTATTAAACCTCAGAGATAGCATGTACTTTTAAATTTACATTTTCTTCAAATAAACTCCCTGCAGTTACACCAGGGGTGCCACTAATGCCTTGCCTCCCTATTTTTCTTCTAAATGTCCTTCCTCAGACCCTTCTCTTTCACATACACTATATCTGGTATTTACATCTATATACTGTGTTTTTATATCCTTTAGTCAATTAGTTTTAGTCATAGAATGCGGACATTCAGTATATATTAAGTGGGGACGTACAATGCCTCTCCTTCATAGCCTGGCTTGCTTCACTCAGCAGTAAGTCTTCCATATTCATCCACTTCCTGTCAAAAGCCAGGGTTTTGTTGTTTTTTTTATGGCTGAATAGTATTGCATTGAGTATATGTGCCACAGTTTTTCTATCCATTCATCTGTTCATGAGCATTTGGGTTGTTTCCATGACTTAGCGATTGTGAATAGTGCCGCAATAAACATTGATGTGCATGCACTTTTCTGATTAAGTATTCTTCTGTCCTTTGGGTAGATACCAAGGAGTGGGATTGCTGGATCATATGGCAGTTCTATTTGTAGATTATTTATTTTAATTTGACCACAGAGGGACAGAGTAAGAGAAAGAGAGAGAGAGATGGGAAGGGGTGGGGGCAAACCACCAGATCCAGGACTTGAACCATGGTCGACCATGTGGGAGTCGAGCACCCTTAACCACCACGCCACCTGTTGGCCCCTGATTTTTTTTAATTTTCAGTGAAACAATGTACATACGAATAAAGAGAATAATATTTAAATGGCTATTAACTATTTAAATGGCTTCTGTCTGCATCAGGTCAACAGTTTTTGGTACCCTTAATCTTGTCTTTGTCCTCGTCGAAAATCCCTCCCTGCTGCGAAGTGGGTATAAAAAGACAAAGGCTAGAGAGAAGCACGCTTTGTTTGTACAACACATGAAATAAAATATTGCAAAACATTTCTTACTGAACACATCTCTAGAGTCTACTAAAAGTCATTTCTTTCTATCATTTTCAGTACTTAGAATTAGACTGAAGAAAGAGTTGGAATGTGGCCAGAGGCAAAAGGCCTTAGGGACTGTCGTCCACCACAATGCTAGCCAGTGAACAGGTGTGTTTTCCTGTGCATGGGTAGCCACATCCCACATGGCCCACAATGGATCAAATCCCAGCCCTGGCAGCTTGAAAAACATGCTAGACACATGTGCATGCATACTTAAAATCTGATGAACTGGAGAAATGAAGAAAAAAGATTGTGTTGTGACCATGCTCCTGGGAGTAGTACTTTCTCTGTCTCACACACAAGTACATGTGCCCTCTGAAAATTAAAAAAAAAAAAAAAAAAAGAAAAATACTAATAATTTACAAATTCAGAGAAGGAACCTTAAAAGGCAGTGTAGATTTATAATGACCAAGAAAGGAAAAGATTCAATTGCCCTACTGGTAGAATTCCCTTATACTGATATTAAGTTTAAAGGGGATATAAAACAAAACTTTTCCTTTTTATCACCTGGTTTGAGGCACTTAAAGGAGTTGAAGTATTTTAAGGCAATACTCAAGAAATTCTAGAAGAAATCTTATGCTACTGAATCTGACTATCTGATAAACAAAACAGGTAACCTTCCAATACCTTGAAGTGCCTTCTGGAGGGAATTAACATACTCTTCCTAAGGGACAACTCACGTTCATATACTCATAAGCTCACTCATTGGGCTTCCAATAAATATAATAACTGCTGATGATAAAGTAATAGTTTCAAGATTTTATCCTCTTAGCTCTAACCATCTCAAACGATTTATTTTATCAAAAATAGAATTTTCTGGGACCAACAGTTGGCATAATGGCTATGTCGCTGTACTCCCATGTAGTTGACCACAGTTTGAGTCCCGGACCAGGTGGCTTAAACTCACACTGGGTGCATGCACATGTGTACCCAAGATCCCAAGAGGATAATGGAGGAGAAGGAATTACAGCATGGCCATCCTCCCTGGGGGGTGATTGCTCACTTTCTGTCTCTCTGTGTCTCTCTGTCTTTCTGGTGAGCACATACACCCTATAGCAAAAACCTCTCAAAAAAAAAAAAAAAAAAAGAATTTTCTTACCAACATATTTTCATATCTAAGAGTAACAGGAAGGAAAAAACACCTTCTCTATATTTACTCAGAACCTATGGCAGTTCATATCACAATGATGTCAGTAGCAATAAAACGTAACAAAATTTTGACTATAAAATTATTCCATCTGAACTTTTTTAATTTTAGCTTATTTATAGTCAATGTTACTTGATCTCTAGAAGGTCAATGTGATAGTTTACAAATGGATTCTTTGAAGAAGCTTCATTGTTTTCTTTAGATCAAACAGTCCATAGAAAACTCATGTGTGTCTTTAACATAGCTTTGTAGTATCTCTCAATTTCTTATCTTACCAGAACAGGAGCAATTGAGACATCCTTGGCCAGATGGACCTCTAGGATTTAGAGAAACTCAATTAATGTTACTGGCATATTAATTGTCGAGACAGCAGTAGAAAATTCAGAGAGCTTTGTTTGGAGTAATCATTTCAAAAGCCACTTGTTAATTAATTACAAAGGAGAATTTTAATAAAACCTTGACTGTTCATTAATAGCAAAAATAAAGAATGTTATTCTTTGTTTGCTCAAATTATTCTTTCATGATTTCCCCATGGTACTCTAATGGTAATGCTTTCAAAAACAAGAATATGAGAAGCAAATTCTCTGAAATGAATGAGTTTTGTATCTGTTTGTAACTGGTATTTTAGTCCTCCCCTTGTGCCTTTATGCAAGCATGAATACATGTGTACTGTATTCATGCAAGGAACTATATTATGATAATACCTGAGTTCCTCTCAATGTTGAATTTGTGTTATGATGAAAAGCACAGCTATTACAGGGAAAAAAGTGTCTTTTCTTTTTTACAGGTGGAAAAAAAATTTTCCCTGTTGGTGGGGATGCAAATTAGTATAGCCATTATAGAAAACAGTATGACGGTTCCTCAAAAACCTAAAAACAGAACTGCCAAATGATCCAACAATCCCACTTCTAGGCATTTATCCAAAGAAAAGGAAATCAGTATGTGGTAAAGATATCTTCACACCAATGTTTATTGCAGCCCTACTCACAATAGCCAAGATATAGAGGCTATGTCGCTGGACTCCCATGTAGTCGACTGCAGTTCGAGTCCCGGACCCGGTGGCTTAAACTCATTCCGGCACGTGTGCATGCGTGCCCAAGATCCCAAGAGATGATTGGAGGAGATGGGATTGTGGCATGGCCATCCCTCCTGGGGAATGATTTCTCACTTTCTATCTCTCTGTCTTCCTGGCAAGCGCACGTGCCCTATAGCAAAAACCTCTCAATAAAAAAGAGACCAGCAGTTAGCATAATGGCTATGTTGCTAGACTCCTACGTAGTCGACCACGGTTCGTGTCCCAGACCCGGTGGCTTAAAACTCACGCCAGGTGCGTGTGCGTGCATGCCCAAGATCCCGAGAGGAGAATGGAGGAGAAGGGATTGCAGCGTGGCCATCCCCCCTAGGGGGTGATTTCTCGCTTTCTGTCTCTATGTCTCTGTCTGGAGAGCGCATGCACCCTATAGCAAAAACCTCTTAAAAAAAAAAAAAAAAGAAAAAAGAAAAAAAAAAAGGACCACCTCCAGTCATTTAAGATTAAATGTGCAAGCCTGGAACCGGAAGGTGGTGTGGCAGTTAAGGACGCTGGACTCCCACATGGCTGACCGCAGTTCTAGTCCTGGACCTGATGGCCTGCTTTCTCACTTTCTATCTCTCTCTCTGTCTTGCTCTCACTCTGTCCCTCATGATCAAATTAAAAAATAAATAAATAAAGTTAAATAATGTAATTCTTTATTTTAAAAAAATGCGCGGGAACCAGCAGTTAGCGTAATGGCTATGTCGCTGGACTCCCACGTAGTCGACCGCGGTTCACGTCTCGGACCCGGTGGCTTACAACTCACGCCGGGCGCGTGTGCGTGCATGCCCAAGATCCCGAGAGGAGAATGGAGGAGAAGGGATTGCGGCGTGACCATCCCCCCTGGGGGGTGATTTCTCGCTTTCTGTCTCTATGTCTCTCTCTGTCTGTCTGGCGAGCGCACGCACCCTATAGCGAAAAACCTCTCCAAAAAAAAAAAAAAATGCGCAAGCCTGAAGGACATTATGTTGAGTGAAATAAGCCAGACACAGAAGGAGAAATACATATTCTCCCTCATATGCAGTAATTGGGGGAGGTGGGGAATGACCACATAGAAGTAGAGAGAGAATGACTACCAGAGCCTGGAAGGATGGGGCATGGCAGACACGTAGATATCAATTAATGGAAATAAAGTTACAGATAGACGAGAGAAACAACTTCTAGTGTTATAAAATACAGTACAAAGGGAATAATGAACAACTTCCATGTATTGCAAGGTAATGAAAATAGAAGTTTTTTAAGAATTATTTATTTATTATCATCACTTTTCAATTTTGGCCAGAGAGATATAGAGACAGAGAGAGAGAGAGCGAGAGCAAGCCACCAGGTCTAAGACTCCAACCGTGGTCGGCCATGTGGGAGTTCAGTGCCTTTAACAACCACACCACCTGCCGACCCCCTAAAATAGAAGATGTTAAATGTTCCCAACACAAAGTAATCACAAATGACTGAAATACTGAGTATGCTAATTACCGTGATTTAATCATATGTACATTGTATTCTTATACAGAAAATGAAATTATACCCTCACAAATACATGCAATTATTACATGCTAATGAAAATTAATAAAATTTTTAAATGGTGAAAGTAATAAGTTTTACATTAGATATATTTTGTGACAATGAAAAATTAAATTCTTAAAACTCAGGGCCAGCAGGTGGCATGGTGGTTAAAGGTGCTGAACTCCCACATGGCCGATCACTGTTCAAGTCCCAAATACACACACACACACACACATCAGTGGCTTGAAACTCACACCAGGTGCATGTGTGTGTGCCAAATATCCAAAGAAGAGAATGAAGGAGAAGAGAGTGTGGCATGGCCATCCTTCCTGGGGGGTAATTTCTCACTTTCTCTCTCTTTGTCTCTCTCTGTCTCTCTCCAGCAAGCTCGTGCCCTGTGGCAAAAACCTAAAGAAAAAAAAATTTAACTCCTTAAAAGATAGTAATTTTCCTAATTCATCTTTCTGAACCTTCTGAATCCTGATTTTTTAAAATTGAAATGTATAAAAATAATAGTTTGATCAATGGCAATCTCTCCATCTTAATTAGAGCAAGTTATTTTAAAGAATTGAACATGAATTTGGGGGGGAACCAGCAGATGGCATAATGGTTACATTGCTGGAATCCCATATACCTGACTGAGATTCGAGCCCCAGATCCACAGCTTAAAAGTCACACTGGGAGTGTGTGTATATGTGCCCAAAATTCCAAGAGAAGAATGGAGAAGAAGGGATTACAGCATGGTCATTCCTCATTGGGGAAGGGTACGGTTTCTCACTTTCTGTCTCTTTATGAGTACACACACCGTAGAGCAAAAATCTCTCTTAAAAAAAAAATAAAAGGAATCTTTTTTAAAGTAAAGTTAATTTTTTTTCCTCTATGGACAAAGCTTGTGATAGAAACCAACCTTCAAAAGAAGAAATCTTGTCTTTCCTTTGCTCTATTTCCTCAATCAGAATCCACCCCATTTCCTGTAAGGGTTCATTCTTGAAACACAAGAGAGAAAAAAGTGAGAGACTAAGGTGGGAATGGGAAGTTCCTCAGACTTGGGATGGAAATTGAGTCTTCTACTTGAAAAGTACTGGGAAAACTCTCATCTGGCACCAGCAGATGGCATAATGGTTATGTCACTGGATTCCCACCTAGTTGACCACAGTTTGAGTCCCAGATCCAGTGGCTTAAATTCACGCCAGGTGGATGTGCGTGCATGCCCAAGAGCCTGAGAGGAGAATGGAGAAGAAGGGACTGTGGTGTGGCCATCCCCCTGGGGGATGATTTCTCACTCTCTGTCTCTCTCTGCCTTTCTGGCAAGCGCATGTGCTTTCTAGCAAAACCTCTCCAAAAAAACAAAGAAAAACAAAAAACTCTCATCACTTTTTATTTCTTGCCACTTCAGTAATTTTAATGAAAGATGACAGAAGTTTAATTTTTAGATGATAGAATTCCTCAGTTACAACCAGATTGAAGATTAAAATCCTCTCTTCATTGTAAATTCATATATGGATGATGCTAGAATAGGACATTGATTTTTGGGTGAGCTAAGTCTTGGTTCAAATTCTTTTTTTTTAAATAATTATTTAATTTTTATTTATTCATTCGTTTATTTTAATTTGACCAGAGAGAGACACAATGGAGGGCAGGAAGGGGCAAGTGAGAAAGCAAGCCACCAGGTCCAGGACTCGAACCATGATCAGCCATGTGGGAGTGTCCAGCACCTTAACTATGCCACCTGCTGGTCCCTATTCAAATTCTTATATACCACTTAAGCTTGTCTGTGACCTTAGATGATTTACTTAATACCTTTAATCTGTTTTATCTATAAGATGGGAGAACACTTAAATCTTACATGTACCAGGGTTTCTTTTGAAAATTAAATGTAAAGTAGGTAGCCCAGAAGCTGGCATATTAAACAACAATAAATTCTAGAAATGGTGAATATATTTGAATATATTTATTTCCTTGATTTGATTGTTGCACATTGTGTGTGTGTGTGTGTGTGTATGTATATATATATATATATATATACACATATAATTTTAAAAACTACATTGTACCTCTACAAAGATGGTCAATGATTATATGTAAATCAGAGATTACAATAAAAAGTTTTAACTTTTTTTTGGTTTGTTTGTTTGGGGAGAGATGTTTGCTATAGGGTGCATGCACTCACCAGAGACAGAGAGACAGAAAGCGAGAAATCCCCCTGACCTGGGAGGTTGGCCATGTGTCAATCGTTTCTTTTCCATTCTCCTCTAGGATTTTGGGCATGTAGGCACATGTGCCCAGCATGAGGTTTAAGCCACCAGGTCCATCCAGAACTCAAACCACGGTCGACTACATGGGAGTCCAGTGACATTACGCCATCTTCTGGTCCCAAGCTTTAACATTTTTTAATTGCCAGAGGGCATGTATGTGTGCTTGCCAGAGAGAAACAGAGAGAGGGAGAGGGAGAACATACTCCCCAAAAGGGGTGCGGTCATACTGCAACCCCTTCTCCACTACTTCTCCATCATGTCAGGATTTGGGGCATGCACGCACATCTATTCAGCACAGTTTTCAAGTCAATGGGGCTGGGATTCAAACCAGTCAGCCATGTGGGATCCAGCTCCCTTAACAAATAGGTCTCAAGTTTACAATCAAATTTATTTTTTAAAAAATCCTAAGAAACATTCAATCTGGGAGCTATTACTTTCACTATCCAAGGGTGACAAAAGCCATATCCACTCTGCTGAAGAGGAAGTACTGCTGATCACATGGAATTTCCAGACTATAGTTTCCAAAATTCCAAAGTTTACTGGAGTCATAGACCCCCGGCCTGGGCAAAAGTGCTTCAAACTGTGCAGACCTAGTGAAGGGAGCCCATCCAAACTTTAACCTAAACCATATAAATCATAACACAGCATTTCCTGTTTTAAAAGTATCTCTTATAAATGACAAAGTAATTTCATTATAAGTATCTAAGATTGGAGCTAGCAGGTGTCATGGTGGTTAGGGATACTGGACTTCCATGTGGTTGACCACAGTTTGAGTCATGGACCTGGTAGCTTGCTTTACCACTTTCCCTCTCTCTCTCTTTCTCACTGTGTCCCACTCTGGCCAAATTAATATAAATAAATAAATAAATAAATAAATAAATAAAGTTGAATAATTCTTTTTAAAAAAGTATCTACAAATTAGTATATGAAAGAGGTCCAGTAACCACTGGGAATACCTTTTTCTTTCTCACTAGAGAAGAAAATGCTATATGATTTTTATTATAATGATAGCAGAAGTTTTCCTACAATATACTAAAGGTCTTCAAAAAGTTTATGGGCAAATGAAATCAGTACCAAGTTTATCTTGACACAAAAACTATTTTGAAACCTATGCATAGTTCTTTCATAATCCGCATTTTCCATGATCTTTTGGAAGACCCCTCTACTGTATTGACAAAAGTAAACTCATCAGTTTTGTTTCCTTCCTCTTTTACAAAGTTTAATAGGATTTGGTCAAGTCACATACAGAATCTGAGTCTTCAAATTCACACTTGAGTCTCACATTATTGAAAGGAGTCAGAGATAAACTTCAAATGTTTAAGTATTGTCAAGATTCCACTAAGAGGAAACAGCGCTCGAAAATGGAAAAAAAATATATTCACGTTTCAGCAAAGGTTATTTCTGCTGGAGAGGTGAGATGTATTTGCTGCTTCAATGAGTCAGATAAAATTTACCAATCTTGATGGAGGTGAACAGGCTTTGAAAAATATTTGCTTAAACAAACCGTGTCCCTTGCATGGCTTCTTGCAGCTTTCTTTTCAGATTACATCCCTGCTAGGAGCGAAGTTCAGCATCCACACTGAATTCTATTGTCAGACCTCGGTAGAAAGGTTATGAAACTGCCTGCAGTAAGTGAGAACATGGTGTACTCCAGGTGACCTGCCCAGCCTTCCAGCTATGTCAATTTAAATGTGTAGGCTGCAAAGACAGCAACTAAGATGACACGTGGGGAAACTGAATTTCATTCTAGAAGATGAACAGAAAAACTTCTCTTGTATGTATGCAATGTTTAAAAGGTACATGAAAGAGGGGGTGCTCCTCTAACTTGCCTAAAATGTCTTAGAGACACAGATATAACATAGCCCATGTTTGTGTAAAATAAGAAAATGCATGAAATATAGCTAAGTTTTCTATTTATAATCTAATAGTTGCTTATCGTAGAACCTGGAAAGCTCGAATTCACTTTCAGATGCAGCCTCTTTTTTTTAAAGAATTGTTTTATTTAACTTTATTTCTTTCTTTTTTAATTTGACAAGAGAGGGACACAGAGAGAGAGAGAGAGATAGGGAAAGCGAGAAAACAAGCCTCCAGGTTTAGGACTCAAACCACGGTCAGCTATATGGGAGTCCAGCACCCTTGACCACCATGCCACCTGCCAGCCCCAAGATCCAGCCTAAATTCTTTTTTTTTTTCCTTTTTTTTTTTTCTTTTTGCAGAGATTTTTGCTGTAGGGTGCATGCGCTCACCAGAAAGACAGAGAGAGACAGAGAGACAGAAAGCCCGAAATCACCCCTCGGGGGGATGGCCACACCCCAATCCCTTCTCTTGGGCACACACGCACACGCACCTGGCGTGAGTTTAAGCCACTGGATCCAGGATTGGAACCGTGGTCAACTACGTGGAAGTCCAGCAATATAGCCATTATGCCATCTGCTGGTACCCCAGCCTAAATTCTAATAGTAAGGAATAAATCAACTAACTTAACCAACTGAATTTTTTTAAAGAATTATTTTATTTATTTAACTTTATTTTTTATTATTATTATTTTCCAGTTTGATCAGAGAGAGAGTGAGGGAAAGTGAGAAAGCAAGCCACCAGGTCCGGGTCTTGAACCACGGTCAACCATGTGGGATTCCAGTGCCTTTAACCACCAGCACATCTGTTGGCCCCCTCAACTGAATTTTTTTTGAGCCATAAAGAAACTATTAAAACATATTATAATTAGGTCATGATTAGCACTGCAACAAACAAGTTTGGATTATGGAAATGGACTTTATCTCATGGTACACAGTATACCCCCAGTTTTCTCTGTGTGGGGAGCCAAGAAGGAGACGTGAGGAACGTGCAGGATGTGACCGCTAGATGGAGACCAAGGTTATTGTCTGGACCTAACCTTGGGCGTCTGAACTGTTATTTGCAGAATGTTCCAAGCATTATTATAACAACCTGATAAGCTCAGCAAGGACTTTTGAGTCCCACGTTAAGGGAGCCAAATGTTTCTGTATAAAAGAGAGCAATAAACTTAACTCGTGGCTAACCAGTATTGACTGGCAGTCCTCCTGTTTCTATCCTGTCTTCTTGTCTTTTCTTTAATCCTCGCCCCCCAACTCAGGAACTGTTCGCCGACGGCGGGTCCGACATCTCTGAATGAGTACATACCAATTTTCTCCGTCAGAATCCACCCATCCACTTCCTATGCCAAGCAGAGAAACTGAATTACGTTTACACTTAAGTATTCGGCCAGTTGATTTTTAACCCAGAACCCCCATCATAATTTCCTTTAAGTTGCACGTGAGCACAGGCACACATTTGGTGACCCACGACATGTGCTCCTCTGTTGTTCTTCCAGCTCATCCCGGATCCAGTCCCAAGATGGAGCCCTGTGTTTCTCACACAGAGCCTTAACACTTCAGATAAATGAAAAGAAGGAAAACAGCCAATGCAAAGCCCAATTTTTAAGTAAATTCCATTTTGTTCCCTCTCACCTCTGAAACTGTCTCGTAACTACTGTACTTCCAATACTTTCTCGTAACTCCTCTGTTATTCCACAAGAATTCAATGCCTTGGTTAAAATTGTTCTCAGTGTGAGTCCCTTTGGGCTTGCCTATCTTCTGGTGTCTCACACTCCACAGTAATTTTCTTCTCTTTTCCACAAAGCTCCTGAAACTCCTATCAATCTCAAATAGATGCTAGGAAAGCAAGCTGATTGGGCAAAATCATCTAAGCAAAGAATTTCTGATGGAACATTTCCCCCTTACCCAATCCCCATAACCTTCTCAAACATGTTTTAATCCTAATAATGTTTAAAGTACAGAAATCATACGTGGAAGATAGTTGAGAAGAGACAGCTTTTAAGATCATGATTAAAAAAAAAATTTTTTTTGAGCCCACGAACATTTTCTTCCAATAAAATGATACAGAAGCCAAATACATGAAACAGATGAAAGCAGAACTTGCGTTGATGTCACAGCAGTGGGACAGAAAGCCCAGCCCGCCTCGCTTCTCCCTCACACGTAACTGTCCCACCCATGCATCTTCAGAATCCTTAAGGCTTGCTTCTCAGAGTGAAGTTGGAAAATCATTGAAGATTCTAACACATCTTATTTTCCTCTGAGCTTTAGTTAGGGGAAAGAAAGAGCAGCAGATCTTTAGCCACTTCTCCATCAGGTAAAACAAACTAAGAGTTACAAAACAGGCATGCCCTCTCACCCACCACCAAAGTCCTACTGTCCACTCTCAGCTTAGAAGAGGAAATCTAGGAAGAAAAAAAAAAAAAAAACAAAAACAAAAACACTGTTAATGCCCCTTTCCTTCCATTATCGAAACTGTTTCTAAAATCCAATGCCTGGAGGACCCCAATTTAATCTTTGGCCTACTATATAAATGGGAAAGGTGTCACCACTGTTCAAGATTACTGCACTCTGGGACCAGCAGTTAGCATAATGGCTACTATGTCACCGGACTCCCATGCAGTCGACCATGGTTCAAGTCCCGGACCCAGTGGCTTAAACTAACTAATGCCGGGAACATGTGTGTGCGTGCCCAGGATCACAAGAGGAGAATGGAGGAGAAGGGATTGCAGTGTGGCCATCCCCCCAGGGGGTAATTTCTCGCTTTCTGTCTCTCTGTCTCTCTCTCTCTGTCTTTCTGGTGAGTGTACGCGCTCTATGGCAAAAACCTCTCCCCCCCCAAAAAAAAGATTACTGCAATCTTAAATATTCTCAGAGTATATCTATAGGAGGCATGAGCTGAAAGTTTAGTGAATGTAGAATAAATTATATATATTTTGTTTTGTTTTGTTTTGTTTATTGGAGAGTTGTTTTGTTTTGTTTTTTGTTTTGTTTTTATTTTTGCTATAGGGTGGCTACATGGGAGTCCAGTGACATAGCCATTACGCTAACTGCTGGTCCCAAATAAATTATATTTTTAAATAGATCCATTATATGTATTATAGAATGGATCCACTATATCCATATATATGTTTCAAAGTAACTCCTACTTTGAAATCTTCAATTTTTAATTTCTGTGATATATACAAAAAGTTTTCCTTTATCATTAGTTTCAAACTGGAAAATAATCAAGAGATCATATATCGACAATATGATAAATAAGGTATTTAGGGGATAATTAGTACATTTTTTACCCACACTAAGGTGCCAGGTGGCAACAATATTCTCAAATTGCACGTTGCTGAAAACATACTACTTGAAAAAGATGCCCAGTGTGTGTGCACATGTGCCCAAAATCTAGAAGGGAAGAAGAAATAAAGAAGGGATTGTGGTGTGACCATCCCCCATGTGGGGTGCTTTCTCACTTTCTCTCTCTTCTTTCTTTCTTTCTAGCAAGCACACACACACCCTCTGGCACAAGTATAAATTAATTAATTTAATTAATTACTATGACAAAAATATAGAGAGTTCTAATACAGACCACATTAGAAATTGAGCCTCCTTATTTTTTATAATGATATGTCTAACTACTGACATATAAATATCTTAAAGGTCTTCTATTAACATATTGATATCTATATATATATGCATGTATGTAATATTATCTATTAACTAGCTCATAACAAATTTCCAATTGTTATTAGATGAATTAAAATCTGTTGGTAAATTTTTAAAAAGAGTGTGTTACTTTTCTAAAAAAGAAAAATTAGGACAATAATAATATTAGTTAAAATGTACTGAACTTACTAGGAGCAAATCCTTATTCTAAGACATGTTCATCTCTGTAGATATTGTCTCTACCTGTCTGGCTATTCAGGTTAAAACTCTGGTATGAAAGCAGCTTCTGAAGTAGTTTCCAATTATCTTTTTTCCTGGTAATTAAACCCCATGTTCACCCCTCCTCTGGCATGTAGGACCTTGTGACGTGTTTCCAATGACTAGAATACAGGAAAAGTGATTGGGTGCCACTTCCCTGACTAGGTTACAGAGATCGTGATTCCCTTCTTGCTAGCAGTCTCTCTCTTGCTGGCGCTCTGTGCCCGTTTTTCACCAGTTCACTCTAACGAAGCAAATTGCCATATTTGTTAGCTGCTTTATGGCAAGGCCTCCGTGGTGAGGAACCAAGGGAGACTCCAGTCAACAGCTCGCCAGGAACCGAATCCTAGCAATAGCCAGGTAAGTGACCTAGTAAGCAGATTCTTCCCCGCTGATTCTTGAGTTGCCTACGACCCTGAGAGAGACTGACAGTCAGAGGACCCACTGAAGCATCCCCCAGTTTCCCTACCCAGTGAAAGTGTGCAATAATCAGTGATGGTGTCTTAAGCCACTACGTCTTGAGAAAATTTGTTATTCAGTGATACATAACTAATGCGTCTGCAGTCATGCTCGGCTTCTCACTTTCTCACACACCTTTATTTCCAAGCTATCAGCGTATATTGTTGGTTCCTCATTTAAAAAGACAACTAGAAATCTGACCAATTTTAAATACCTGCACTGAGCTATCCCTGATGCAAACTAATGATTTCATACTGGAATATTGCAAGCACTTTAGAAGTGGCTTCTGCCAGACCTCCTTGAGCCTATTCTTGATATAACAGCCAGACTGGTTCTTCTTAAAACATAAATCAGGCCTTACAGCAATGGCAGCCACCTGGCTCTCAGCATCTTCAGCCCTACAGGCGACTGAGCTCCTGCTGCCTTCTCCATCATCAGATGACAGATTTGCAGTCACTCATGAGCCCAAGCTGAGGCCAAGAAAACAATTAAATATACCAAAAGTAAGTCTTCCCAAGAAAGAAGTGATGCTTCCTAGAACAGAGAAGAGAGTTATTGACCCAGACTGACCTAGTACGTCCTCCTGTGCAACACGTTTAAATCTTCTAAAGTTCCTCCTTAGAGCTATCAAAACTGGTTAACGAAACTTAGAAAGGGAAATATATGTCAAATAAGAAGAAACCAAAATTTTAATTTTCTCTAAATTTCTACATTTGACATATGTAGAGATTCAAAAATGGCACAAAGAGGTGTGGTATTATCTGTTGAAGATATTTTGTAGTTTTATCAACAGTACTAGGGAGAAATGTTTACCTGTTGAAATATCCTTTTTTTTTTTTTTTTTTTTTTTTTGGAGAGGTTTTTCCGCTATAGGGCGCGTGCGCTCGCCAGACAGAGAAAGAGACATAGATACAGAAAGCGAGAAATCACCCCCCAGGGGGGATGGTCACGCCGCAATCCCTTCTCCTCCATTCTCCTCTCGGGATCTTGGGGCACACACGCACACACGCCCGGCGTGAGTTGTAAGCCACCGGGTCCAAGACACAAACCGCGGTCGACTACGTGGGAGTCCAGCAACATAGCCATTACGCTAACTGCTGGTTCCCTTGAAATATCCATTTTGAAAGACAAATAATAATGTGATTGAATGTATGGAAGAAAATGAAATAAAAAAAAGGAAAAAAATAAAATAAAATAAAAAAAGTACTCTAAAGAGTTCTATAGCGAGTGGCCACCAACACAAGATGGGTGAGAATATGAGGACCATTGTCCAATTAAAAGCAATTTAAATGCTTATGTTTCAGCAGAACTATGCACTAGAAATCCCAAAGCAGGAGTATAAACCTTACAGAGTAAATAAACTGAATTTGGATGATGATATTGAGAAAAGCATATTAAACTTGCAAGAGAACAATATTTCAAGACCATGAAAGTGCTCACCATCAAAATGACAGAAATATTATTATGTAATGTAGCTACTCACAAGTTTACACCTTGAATTGTTAAAAAATGGAGAATGAGAAAAACAATATTGAAGCATACGTGAAAAATATATATATATAAAATATTCCAGGGCCAGCCTCATGGCCTACCACAGTTCACATCTTAGCCCTGCTGGCCTGAAAGAGATGCTGGATGTGTACATGTACACACCCAAGATCTCAGTAAGATGGAGAAATTGTGGTGAAAAGATTGTGTCATGACATATTCCATGGGGGGGAGGTACTTTCTCTTTTCTTCTGTTTACCTCTCTGTCTCTGGTATATACACTTGTCTCCTAGAAATTAAAAAAAGAATCTACAGAGGGACCAACAGTTAGCATAATGCCTATGTCACTGGACTCCCATGTAGCCAACCGCGGTTCGAGTCCTGGACCCAGTGGCTTAAACTCACTCCAGGCACGTGTGTGTGCATACCCAAGATCCCAAGAGGAGAATGGAGGAGAAGGGATTGCGGCGTGGCCATCCCCCCTGGGGGGTGATTTCTCACTTTCTGTCTTTCTGTCTGTCTCTGTCTGTCTGGCAAGCGCATGTGCCCTATAGCCAAAAAAAAAAAAAAAAAAAAAAAAAAAAAAAAAAAAAAAAAAAAAAACCTCTTCAAAAAGAAAAGGTTTGAGCCGTATTGGAAGAGTTACAAAAATAGATAAAATTAAGACTTTGGTGTTAAATGTTCTAAAGCTGATTGTACTTATATGATGTTGTCAGTCACAATTCTGTATGGTATCAGGACCAGCATATGGCATAATGTTTCTCACTAGATTCCCATGTGGTCAACCGTGGTTCAAGTCCTAGACTCGGTGGCTTAAATTCATGCCGAGCACATATGCGTGCATGCCCAAAATTCCAAGAGAAGAATGAAGAAGGGACTGTGGCATGGCCATTCCCCCTGGTGGGGGGGGCGGGTAATCTCTCACTTTATATCTCTCTGTCTCTGTCTCTTGCAAGCACACATGACTTATAGCAAAAAATCTCTCTAGAAAAAAGAAACAATTCTGGATGTTATCTTTAAGTGCTTAATAAAACTAGCTTAATTTCTTTGTCTCTTACATTATTATTATAATGAACTGCTCCTCTCATTCAGAATCCATCAAGCTACAAATGGTGGTTGGGACAAAGTGTTCAGTGAACACTCATGATGACTTCTAGTATGGGCTTCCAGATAGACCTTAGGTGGAGGGTCCTTAATTGTTGTCTGCTCCCACCCCATCATTGCCCCATTTCAGCAGGAAGAAGCCAGAATGGTCTTCAACCCTTATTCCTCCTAACAGCAGTTAGAGACTTCTGTGCAGAGGAGTGAATGAGGTGGGAGACAGGCACCCTATGTATATAGTTAGGCCCAAAATGGAATCACAAAATGGTTAGGTTTTACTCACAGAGAAACCTTGCAGCAGTGGCTCAGTGATTGACCTAGGCAACATGTCCTAGACCTAAAATGAGGCTTTTTTCCAGGTCTCACAACATTCTGGGAAGAAGGAAATAGGTTTAAAGGACCAAAGTTTCTAGACAAAGAATCTCCTGAGCTTCATACCCATCCAAAATAAGGAAAAGAATAACTGGACCCATTCAGTTTGTGTACTATCCCCTCCAAGACCCCCCTACACACACACATGTGCACACACACACACACACACACACACACCATGAGGGGATGCATGCACAGGAGAACAAACCTGGACAAAGCCCCTCCTAACCCAGATAAAAGCCCTCCACCTAAGTTTCTCTTCAGCAACCCACTTTCCTGTACCCACCTTTTGCTTGAGAGCTCTGTTCTTCCTTCTCCCTCTAATAAACTCTGCTTTCTATAAAAAAATTAAAAATTAAAAATTAAAATAAAAAGGATTTGGCAGGTCTTTGTCCCCAATTCCAAGAAGATAAACCAAATCACTTTTCACATTGATTGGGGTGTTTTCATTATTTATAGTGGGTCTCTTGGACCACACCAGTAATTCAAACTAACAAGATGACTAAAGATAAGAGCTCTGCCATGCTGTAAGGACCAACCATGTGGTCAACAGATTTGATTTACAGCAGTGCAATCTCAGCTTCTGTGAGGGAAGAGATGTGTCAAGATGACTGGGCTAAATATGCTAAGGTACCTGATCAAACAACAATCTAGGTGCTTCTAGAAGGGTGTTTTAAAGTAAATTAACATTTAAATTGATGCAAAGTAATGCAGATTGCCTTGCCTAATGTGAGTGATGTGAGTGGGCCTTAGCCAATCAATTGAAGGCCTGAAAAGAACCAAAAGTGCTCCCCTGAGAAAAACACAACTCCTCTTGAAATGAGGGCTTCAACTTTTTTCCTGCTTTTGGACTCACACTGAAACATCAGCTTTTTCTGGTCTGGAGCCTGCAGATGGAAACTACTCCAATGGCTCTCTGGTTCTCAGGCCTTTATATTCAGAATGAAACTCTGGTTCTATTTCTCTGCAGAATCCTAACTCAGTGATTTTACAATTCTATCGGTGCAGTCCACCAACCAAACCTTTGTGTACGTCTTCTAGAAGATCCTTTATCACCGTATTTAAAAACAACTTAAGGCCTTTCCTTTGTATTTCTAATGTATTTATAGACCTTTGCTGTCTTGTTCAACCACTGTGCTTAAACCTCAAACAGAAAAATGTGGCAATGAAGCTATAAACTTGAATTCCAAGATAAATAAAATTGTCCTCCAATTTTTATCTGTAACTCAGCTTTTATTGAACATATGCTGATTTTATTAAAGGCCTTTTATTTTCCTGTAGCATACTGATACGAGGATCAAGCAAGTTTTATGTAACAAATACCTGCCATCTTAAGAAATGTCAGCAAGTTCTCATAAAATGAACTATTTCCTCTAAAGCCAGTGTAGATTGTTCATACATCTTTTTTGATATTGGTAAACCAATTGGTTCATAGCCATATAGCTATTGTTAAACCAATTGGCTCATAGCCATATAGCTATTGTTAATTGCAAAAGACAATACTAAAGTTAATTTTCTCAAACAGGTTTTTTAATGTGTCATTGCTATTGTTCAAAGCTATTTGAATTTGATAAGGTGGTTTCAAAATTTCTTGCATATCATGCAGTTTGTCTATAGCTGAATAATAATAAAGGAGGGCCATTCTCTCTCTCAGCTATGACCCATATTGTTACCGAACTCAAATCAGGTTCACTCGCCCAAACACTATAAAACCAAGCCATAGGCACATGGTGTGATGAAGGAAAGTACAGCTTTATTGCAAAGTGCAAAGCAAGGAGAACGGGCAGCTCCTGCTGAAAAGACCTGGTCTCCCGGAGATGTTCCCCACATGCGTTTTTAAGGACAAAATTAGGGGCAGAGGTCCTAGGTGCATGATCAGTTCAGTGATTGGTTCAAGAGGGCGTGATCATCTCGTGGGCATTCTTGATTGGTGAGGCCTTAGATAATCAAATTTCTCTTCAGGTGTCTGGAGTCATTCAGCCTGGAGTCTTTGAGCTCACAACCAGCAGTTTCCAGCCTATAAAACATCTTACATATTGAAATGAAAACCTTATCTTTCCTTTAAGTGAGAGTTTTAGAGGTCAAATGGCCCTCACTCATGGTCCATGTTGGTCATTATCATAACCAAAAGTCTGAAGACTTCTTACTCTGGACCATTACAATGTAAATGGACTTTATATTTCAGGAATCCTAGGAAAATACATTAGGGGGTCCTTGCTCGGTTTCAATATTTCTGGAGCATATTTTGAGCTATGCCTGCTTTCTGAGCACATGACTGAAATGTGTGAATAAACATGGGAAGCTTTCTAAATTGTTCATAGCCTGTACCATGTGTTCTGTGTCATCCATCAATGATATTTACATGATGTGAAAATCTGTATGTGCTTAATTCAGCTTCTCAAAAGCTAAATTATAAGATAATGTCAAACAGCAAGTTTAAACAAATACTGACATAAGACTAAAGCTAAAATCCAGTGCATCCCAAAAGTAGTCCTATGAGACTAAAGGAAACAGGAAGCAAAAATATAGGAAAGGTTGACTCACCACCTAAGAGTAATGGAGGTGAGCCAGGCAGGACTAAAGACCAACAGCAGTGCACTGGAGGGACTGCATAGACAAGAAAGAATGACACCAAACCTGATTATGCCCACAGACTAGAGGACACTTTCCACTAATGGGAAGACAAAAGGTCGAGTAAGTAACTGGGTTCCAATTCAATTATTTTAGCCACAGTTTGACTCAAACATGTTATTTCTACGCACGTTTTTTGTAATACAACTTGGCAATGAAAGGAAAGGGTAGTGATGGTAATGTCAAGGCTTCTGATATTTTTTTTTTTTTTTTTTTTTTTTGGAGAGGTTTTTTCGCTATAGGGCGCGTGCGCTCGCCAGACAGACAGAGAGAGACATAGAGACAGAAAGCGAGAAATGACCCCCCTGGGGGGATGGTCACGCCGCAATCCCTTCTCCTCCATTCTCCTCTTGGGATCTTGGGCACGCACGCACACGTGCCCAGCGTGAGTTGTAAGCCACTGGGTCTGAGACGCGAACTGCGGTCGACTATGTGGGAGTCCAGCGACATAGCCATTATGCTAACTGTTGGTTCCCAAGGCTTCTGATTTTTGAAATCTCTTTTCACTTTTGGTTTATAAAGGAAAACGAATTCAACCACATTAATTGAAAAATAAAAATAAGAGTTACAATGACTACTTGTCACAATCACGTGAAAAAGGCCCTTAAAAACTACAGATATTCCATTACAGGAGAAGATAGACATTGCCCATGATGAGGAGTTTGCTCCCTTGTTTAATTTGGTTATAATCAAGAGTAATCCATAATTCAAACTCTGGGCAGACAAATAATAGATGGCTGAATTTTTTAACCCACTGAGCCATTTAGATAAGAACAATAAAAGAGTGCTTATCTTTTAAATGCCACACTCATTTCAGACCTTTCGCTTCACTGATTTTAGGAACTAAGACATTTATGGGCTTTTATGGGCTTTCTGATAAGACTTCATATGAATGTTACAATATGCATTTGCTTTACTATTAGAACAGTTCTTATACCAGGGAACAAGGACCAGAGGTACAATTACCATTTATTTCTACATGTCAGTTTTTTTGGCATATTTTCTTTGAGAAACTGTATGTCTACCTGGCTGGTTTTTCTTTTCATTAAGTTTATTCATTTATTTCTTTCATGAGACAGACAGACATAGACAAGTATCCTCAACAGAGTCTCACTACACAATCCCCCCACCCCTCAGCCTTCTGTAGACACCCAGGACCACAGGCATGTGCACGTGTACACCTTGCTTAGAAGACCCAAGTACCAAACCCTTATCATTCATATGGCTTCCAGCATAGTGGAGTAAGGTGTTACCATTGCATCACCACAGCTGGGCCAGCCTGGTGACTTTTGACCAAAGAAATCACTAATTCCACCAGAATCGGTAACTGAAGTTGAGTGTGCATAAATTTTACTTCTCCTGGGTCATTACAAAAGTATTACTTTTTAATATAAGTTGATATTTTTCCTTATTACCAAAATAAAATTATGCCCAATGGAAATAATTTAGAAAATATAGATTTATAGATAGAAAAATACAAAAACAAACAATACATCATTTAAATCCTTTTACTAAAGATAATAAATCTTAAAATTTTAGCCTTTATCTTTATGATCTCTTTGCTATACTCATCCAAGTAAATTTCTTAACAAAAATCAATATTTTTTAACAATTTTTTAATAAATTGCTACTTAGTCAGTAACATCTTGTGTACTTATTTCCATTTCATTAACAACTCCTTTACAAACACATTTTTAAGGGCTATATATTATAGCATTCTACTATACAGATATGCTATAACTATATTTAGCCATGGGATTATATATTTGTAACATAATGACAAATTAGTCAAAAAAAACAGTTAAAGTACTATGATGATTCAAATTTCATCCCTGAATGCCTTTGACCACTTCACTTTTTCCTACACTTCATTTTTGATGATTCAAATTTCATCCTGAAACCACTTATCTACCTTCAGATAAAACCTGAAAACTTCTTCTTTCTTTCTTTCTTAAATCATGTATTTATTCTTTAAGTTAACTGTATCATTGGCTCTCTTACACCTAACGCACCTTCCCCTTAGTCAGTGGTTTATCTTCAGTGGATGGTAACCCCATGCCAACATCATCAGTGAATGGTACCACATGTAGCTTGGTTTGAAATGCAGAGCATATTGGAACTTCCCCTTCCTGAGGCTTTAGTTTATGCTTCCGCTTCCAGAGCAATACAATCATAATTTTCATTTCAGAATTTCTGAGAGTGATTTTTGCTTACTTTGGCCACAAATCTGGAAGCTCTGTCTTCTGCTTCTGAGTTTATTGACATTGGACAAACAGGCAATATTCACTGTCATCTCAAGAGAAGCTGACCCACTAGAAACCAGCCATATCACTTATGTCAAGTTGTTTTTCATACAACACTAATCTATACAAGAGCTCAAAGAAACCTGGAAATCAAGTTAACACGTTTCTTTTTACAAATGCAGAAATGGATGCCTGGAAAGGTTAGAAGGTTTATCCCACATCACATAGATGCAGACGTCATTGAAAAGCAGAGTTAAAACTCAGAAACACTGATTCCTAATGAAAAGTGCTTTTCACTGTCCTAACATATAATGGCACCAAGGGAAAGAATTCTTCTCCATGTGTTTTGCTTTACATCTTCAGCCATGTTTTCTTTTTCTCAATGCTACCTCACTTTAAAGCCAAATGTATGGCAACCCAGTGCACACGGTCCAGTTAGTTCCTCCAGGATGGATAATAATCATCTAGTCATTGAACATTTATGACACAAGAACCATAGATTTAGCACTGGGGAGTAGGATACAATTCCTGGCTAAGGGAGCATGTATCTACAAAGTAAGCAATTATAATAAAACATTTTGAGTGTGATATGCTTACAGAATATAGTGGGAAATCAAAATGTTTATGATTTTATATAACTATAAGCCCTCACCCCTATTTTATAGGTCATGGAGGGCTTTCTGGAAGAGATGCCACATGGTCAATTCATAAAGAATGTGTAAAAGGCAACTAGATGAAAGAGAGAAGGATAGGGACAACTGGGATGATTGACATAATGGAACTCCAGGAGAATCCCAGTTTAACACTACTCTCATCCCCTTCAAACCTATTACCCTATTGTTTTCCCAAAATGACTGCCCCCATACTTCAATTTCTGTTACAAGTGATAAAACAATACTAGTCAGAACCATGAAAAAATGTAAAACCCTACAGACACCATGGACTTTGACTGAAATAAAAATGACTGAAAATAACCTTATTTTACTGGCAATTTGAATCTCTTCCTTATCATCACACTAATATTCTCTGCCAAACTGAAATATATGATGCTGAAAATACTCAGGTTTTTCACGCATGAAGGACCATGATTTTGAAACTTTTCTCTGTAGCTCCCTAAAAGATTGATGAAGCCTTTTATCATTTGTCTAGATGGAGGAGGTTAATGGGCCTGCGGTGGGTCTCTGGGTCATGTCATCATCCACTATTCAAGTCTCTAGAGCTAAACGAGGAAGAGTCCAGATTGATAGCACAGTACAAACTATATTTCACAAACCACTAGCCTTCCAAAGAAGCCACCTAATTATAAATGTGGGGATTGTTGCATTTGTTAAATGTTTAAATAACCACAAGGGGGTTTTCAAAAAGTTCATAGAAAGCACGTATTACGAAAAAACTATGCATGGATTACAAAATCTTTTGCATTAAATTAAGCTCTGACTTTAACTCTATTTCCACAAACTCTTTTGGCATCATCTTATGGCCCATGTATTATAATAATAAGATAGTACATGTAAATATGAGTTAAAAAATTATCATAAAACTTTAAATCTATTTAACATACATAAGGAAATACTATACTATTTAATGAAAAGTATATATTGGATATATATTTTAAATGTCTATAATATAAACATTAAAAGATGGTATAGAAAGTGCCTAATGTACTCACACAAAGAAGTCTTTTCAAACGTTTACAGATATCATATTGAAAATTCATTCATGATATACCTTTGTGATTATTCCAATTCTGAAACATTCTAATTTGACACAATACACTTTTAAACAAAGATATTTATTATAAAATGTGGCATAGAACAAAATCAAATATTTTCTACCTATTGTTGAATAAAAAGCAGCTTATTAATAATGCTGACCAAAGAAACTGTTCTGAAAAATGTGGAGAAAATTAAAACAATGCAAGAATGTATTAGTTATTAGTGAAAAATGACTGAATGAAGAAGTTTAAGATCAGATCAAATAATCATATAAGGTTAATTCTGTTTTAAAATGAAAGTTTATGCAATCCAATAGTCTCATTTTAAAAATCTTTACATTAGGGGACGAGCAGTTGGTGTAATGGCTGTGTCGCTGAATTCCCACGTAGTCGACTGCAATTCAAGTCCCAGACCCGGTGGCTTAAACTCATGCCGGGCACATGTGTGTGCGTGCCCAAGATCCTGAGAGGAGAAGGGATTGCGGCATGGCCATCTCCCTGGGTGGTGATTTCTTGCTTTCTGTTTCTCTGTCTCTCTTTGTCTTTCTGGTGAGTGCACGTGCCCTATAGCAAAAGCCTCTCCAAAATAAAAAGAAAAAACTTTACATTAGAAGTCACAGATGTAATATTATCACTATTGAATAGATGTAGTTCTTATGAATCCTATTCAATGGGATACAACAGGCTTAAAGGGTTATATCTTCAAAATACTGGGTTGGGAAAGTCATGACACATCTTTGCATAGGAAAAAAACATAGAAAAATACGTCATGGGGAACTAGCAGTTAGCTTAATGGCTATGTCGCTGGACCCCCACGTAGTCAACCGCGGTTCGCATCCCGGACCCGGTGGCTTAAAACACGCCGGGCACGTGTGCGTGCGTGCCCAAGATCCCGAGAGGAGAATGGAGAAGGGATTGCGGCGTGACCATCCCCCCTGGGGGGTGATTTCTTGCTTTCTGTCTCTCTGTCTCTCTCTGTCTGTCTAGTGAGTGCATGTGCCCTATAGCAAAAACCTCTCAAAAAAAAAGAAAAAAGAAAAATACGTCATGACTTTCATGATGATCTAATATTTAAGAATTAAATCCCCATTTACAAAAAGCAAAAGGATAGTAATGGTGCTATTTCCATAACTATTAAAAAGTAAAATTCGAGACTAGTCGGCATGGTAGTTAAAACAACTGGCTACCACATGGTGGACTGCAGTGAGAGTCCCAGGCTTGGTGACGCAAAATACACCAAGAGTGTGTGAGCAGATCCAAAATCTCAAGAGAAGAATAGAGAAGGGATGGCATGGCCATCCTCCCTGGGAGGGAGGGGTGTTTTTTCTCCCTTTGTCTCTCTCTGAAGAGCACGTGCACCCTATAGCAATTTTTTAAGTAAAATTTCTGTTATTGATTTCAAGGGGGGGTTAATATTTTCCACTGGGTCCTGATATTCCCTCTGCTTCTTCCAGTACATTAACTGTCACTTGATTTCAGAAAATTAGCAATTACTGCAGGCATCGAATAGGTATTTTTAATGCATTTTCTTTTAATTTCAAGAAAAACAGTTTTAGGTTTTTTTTTCTGAAACCTTTTTTTTAACTTAATTTACATTCTTTCCCTCAGCTTCATCACAGCATACAAAATGTGATTTCCCACCCAGAATATACTGCATAGTGGCTTAAGGTGCTACTTTATAGGATGTTCATTCTACTCACTGAGGCTTATGCCTAAAGTTGGACTTGTGTTCATGGAAATGTATATGTCAGCTTTGCTTGCTATGAAAATATTTAGATTAATTAAGATCTCTAGTGACTCAATAAAATGTGTGGGGGGGAATAGTACAGAAAGCAAACATAGATACCAGAGACAGTGTGGGAGGAGAGTGAGAGATGGCAGAGGGTAAGAGATAGGGAGTCAAGGATGGGGGGGAAAAAAAGCAAAACATACAGGAAATAAGAAATGGAAAATTATTTGTTGACAATAACGTGTATGTTGATGTGCTTGATTTCTATCCAGTGTATTCTGGATGAAAAATCTCACTTTGTATGCTATAATGATGTACAGTGGATGAATGTAAATAAATAAATTTAATAAACAAAAAAGTAAAAAAAAAAAAGAAAAAGAAAATTAGCAATTACATGAGTTTAATCTTGAAAAGTTAGAAAACAACAATAAGCCACCTTACCTACTCAGTGTTATTATATAATGTATATATTGGGCTGTCAGAAAAGTTGTGACTCATTTTTACATAGAAAAATAGAAAAAAATACATCATGACTTTTCTGACAACTCAATATAAGACACAAAGTTTCTCATTCATATTTATATGTCATCAGACAAACTAATGCAGAGAAAAATACTTCCAATTTTTAAAAGTCGACTGCATGTCTCTCAATTTTTAGAAGTAGTCCACATGTCTCTCTTGATTGTAATAATTACTTTGATCCTGTCCATCACAGATCTCGCTCAAAAGTTTTAAGTGTCAACTTCAAGAGTTCTACTCATATTACTTCTCTGAGATAAATTTATTCCCTCAACCTCACCCCTCCTTACTAAGTCTCTCAATTTAATCTACTGTTTGAGATCTAAACAAATACCATCTCTGTGAGTACATCTCCAATAATTTGAAGAACTCAACTCCTGTTCAACTCCCAAAGAGATCCTTGTCCACATTAAAGCAGTGGTTATGCCTCTGGAGTCAAATTTGGTGAGCTTTAGTAAGAAAAGAAAGAAAGGGACCAGCAGTTAGCATAATGGCTATGTTGCTGGATTCCCATGTAGTCGACTGCAGTTCAAGTCCCGACCCCGGTGGCTTAAACTGATACCGAGTGCATGTACATGTGAGCCCAAGATCCCAAGAGGAGAACGGAGGAGAAGGGATTGCGGCATGACCAGCCCCTGCAGGGGGTGATTTCTCGCTTTCTGTCTCTCTGTCTCTGTCTTTCTGGCAAGCGCATGCACCCTATAGCAAAAACCTCTCCGAAAAGAAAGAAAGAAAAACCCTTTGCTCTAATGAACTAAATCCTAAAATGGCTAAAACATCCTACCCAGCATGTTTTTAACTAAGCACTCCCTCCTAATATACCATCTGAGCAAGTCTTCAATTGCATAGTTTGTCCTCTGGGGACTATCGTTAAGATTTAGTGTGGTATTACTCACCTACTTTCCCTCTGTCAGTATCAACCAGCTGATACCCGTCTGTCCCAGTATCTGAGACCTGCCTCCAACCTACCTCTGTCCTGCCCTTCCTGCTCCAGGTCCCTGCAGGCATTCCTACTCCTGTGGAGACCTTCTAGCTAGTTTTATTCTGATTAAACAATATCAACCCTCTTTCTCTAACTTAATCCGTCTCTTAATACAAGCAGCTCAAATTTAACTACTTGCTGAATCATTCACAAAGCTGGTTTGAGTTTTTCATTAGTCTCAGAGCACCTAGCTTGTGGTCGGCTATGTACTCCTTTCTGGAACCATCGTATGAATCTGCCTTTGTTCTGGTGGACCTAAGACCTTTTGGTCTATTAACATGGGAAACCCGATGGCACTAACTCCAGATGACTTACCTAAAATATCTTACACCACTAAAGGGCCATACCGTGTATGAGATAATGATGCATATTAAAGTCAAGCCACTATTTATCATAAATCTTACACATTTCCTTTTCTTTTGTTACCAGTGAAATTTACTTACGGCATGCTAACAATGGCCCAGTTCTAAGCCTTCATAGGAGAAGCTGTGCTATTCAACATACACTTGGGGACCAGCAGGTGGCATGGTGGTTAACGTGCTGGACACTCCTACATGGCCAACCGTGGTCTGAGTCCCAGAACTGGTGACTTGCATTCTCACTTTCTCTCTCTAAGTGTCTCTGTGTCTCTCTCTGGTCAAATTGAAATAAATTAATGAATAAACAAAATTAAAATAAATAATTCTTTAAAAAAAAAATACACTTCCTTCCTTCCAGAAACATGGTAGGACTGCATTTCACTGGGCCCTCTGAAGTTAGGCAGGCCATGTATTTCCACTGAAATAGGAGCAGAAGTGCCCATGGCAAAGCAGTAGCTCTAAGAGTCACTGTAAGGTTCACCTTCAACTATTAAAATGGTCTTTGAAGCTTGTGTCATAATGGAGTTGCTCTTAGCCTGGTTGAGAGATGAGCAGAGCCCCCTATCGGCCTATGTTGGACATGTGGAATAGGCAAGAAATAAACTTGAGTCAAACCATTAAGATTTTTGGAGCTGTTTCTTACTCCAGTGTAATGTTGCCTAATATAGAACTTAAAGAAAAACGTAGAGGGATAGAGTTATAAAGGCTTGTATATCTGACAGGATCTATAATTAGTTAGAACTACTGCAGTCCTTTTAGCATGAAGCAGTGAATCAAAATTCACAATCACCATCTACTTAATTTTAAATAGAAATCGATTAGCATTTTTTCTTTACTTTAGCTGGGAAAAAAATGGTAGTATTTAGACTCCAAACCTTCATCATTACTTCCAAGTTAGTGGTACAAGAAATAAAGGCCAGTCTTTTTATTCAACGCCATCTTAAAAACTGCAATTACGGAAAGACATAATTAACTCTAGGGAGACATCATTCAATTTAGGGTTCTAATCACACATACCACATTAAACTAGCTATAAATTAATCTGTAGCATCATTATAGATTCATTATCTACAGATTAATTTTCAGATTATAACTTAGTATATTTTATGGAAGTATTGGAAATCTGACTCTTTTTACTAAAAATAGCATGATGCTCTAGGAGACTTAAATGACCTTAATAAGATGTTCTAAATGACCTAAAAAAAAGTTTACTTATTCATATTTATTAGTAAGTAATAATTATATGACTAAACCACCCCATGAGCAAACTCTTTAAAACATGTTATCTTTGACCAAATATTGGTCCCTGAAAATATCTATCAAACATATTTAGACAGAATTTGTATCCGTAGGGACTAGCAGTTGGCATAATGGCTATGTCGCTGGACTCCCATGTAGTTGACTGTGGTTCAAGTCCCGAACCCGGTGGCTTAAACTCATGCCAAGTGCATGTGCGTACGTGCCCAAGATCCTGAGAGGAGACTGGAGGAGAAGGGATTATGGCGTGGCCATCACCCTAGGGGGTGATTTCTCGCTTTCTGTCTCTCTGTCTCTTTCTGGCGAGTGCATACGCCCTATAGCAAAAACCTCTCCTAAAAAAACAGTTGTATCCATAGCTTATCAATAGTGTTTAAAAAGAAATTTTATGATTTTATCTTTTGACTATACGAGACATATTGAAGTAAAAGTTACTTGCAGGCTGAAAAGCAAATCCAAATTCATCATAGCACCCATAATTGAAATTTGTATTTCCTGTTTTATGTTCCACTTTGATTGAAAGTGTTTGATTTAGTGGCTTGTGTCATAATGGAGTTGCTCTTAGCTTGGTTGAGAGGTGAGCAGAGCCCCCTACTGGCTCATGTTGGACTTGTAGTGTGAACAATAAATAAACGAGTCAAACCATTAAGAATTAAGGAGGTGGTGTAGTGGCTAAGGCACTGGATTCACATGACTGACCACGGTTAGAGCCCCAGATCTGGTGGCTTGAAAATTAGCTCAGGTGTGCATGCATGTGTACCCAAAATCCTAAGAGGAGAATGGAGAAGGAGGGATTGTGGTATGGCCATCCGTCCTGGAAGGTGATTTCTCACTTTCCCTCTCTCTCTCTCTCTCTCTCTCTCTCTCTCTCTCTCTCTCTCTCTCCCTCTCTTTCTGTTTCTGGTGAGTGCACGTGCCCTTTGGCAAAAACCTTAAAAAAAAAAAAAAAAAGTATTGATTTAGTACCTTTTCAAATAGTCTTTAGTGTCCTGCTCTTCTTTCTTTCTTATTTCATTTTTCTATCTCCAACTTAGTTGTCACAGAATTTCATTTGATTTTTAAAATCTGATATCACCTCTAATAACTCAGTTGTTTTGTATAGTTTTTCAGTATTTTTATACAACTCAGCTATTTTTATAACTGTTAAATTTTAATGCTTTTACTAAGTAACTGCATGTTTGGAAATACTGTATTTAGCATTCTGGTACTCACATGTATGCTCTATAGAGGCTCAAAAAAAATGAAACCACTGTTAAACTTTACACACAGAAATCCTGAACTAAATTCTAAAATTAATAAAATATTTTTAAAACTACGTATCATTCTTATAGTGTCCACACTTACCTGTCACTTCTACAACAAACCAATGTAGTTCTTCACATGATCACGGGAGGAATTATTTTTTAAATACACAGACATTTATCCTAATGATATATAGTATTAACTGTCTATCCATCTGTCATTTCCACTAAATTATGAATCTTCAAAGTAAAGAAAATTATTTTCTTAATCACTTGTGCCTTGAAGCTAGCACAAGCTTAATGGAAACTTTAAATAGAAGGATGCTGATATCAATATTGTTCACTATATTTGTGTATAATTGACCTAAAGATTTGAATTTGAGAGAATGACATTTTTCCTTTAATCATTGCCAGATTCTATTACTACGAGTCTGCAGATGGCACAACTCACTAATCTATCTCCATGCTACTGGCCTAGCTGGACAACATGGCCTTTCACATTACCTCGCAAAGAACAAGAGCCCCACCCCAAAATTAGAAAGTGAACATCTCTTTGGAACTAACCCAGAATTCTGGAGGAATATATCCACCTACATAGTAGAATGTTTCCCCCAACTACAACAATTTTCTACCACTCATTCATTAAAAAACCAGGTCCTGAGCGAGATCTCTAAATTCCCAGATATGTAGATTGAGCCCAGTTTGAGTAAATCTTATTATACATGACTGGGAAATATATATTTATTTACTCAATTACTTTTACTTCTTTATTTTAGTTGAGAAACTCAATTACATGGGACCAGCAGTTAGCGTAATGGCTATGTCGCTGGACTCCCATGTAGTCAACCGCAGTTCGTGTCCTGGACCCGGTGGCTTAAAACTCACGCCAGGTGCATGTGCGTGCATGCCCAAGATCCTGAGAGGAGAATGGAGGAGAAGGGATTGCAGCGTGGCCATCCCCCCTGGGGGGTGATTTCTCGCTTTCTGTCTCTCTGTCTCTCTCTGTCTGGTGAGCACACGCACCCTATAGCAAAAACCTCTGAAAAAAAAAAAAGAAAAGAAAAAACTCAATTACTTTTTGTTTTGAGAGGTTTTTTTATTTTTTCCATAAGGCATGTGTGCTTGCCAGAAAGAGAGAGACAAAGCGAGAAATCACCTCCCACGGGTGATGGCCACACCGCAGTCCTTTCTCCTCCAGTCTCCTCTTCTCCATTTTCCTTTAGGATCTTGGGCATGCATGCACGCACACACACAAGCCCAGTGTGAGTTTAAGCCACCGGGTCAAGGATTCAAACCACAGTCGACTACATGGGAGTCCAGCGACGTAGCCATTTCACCAACTGCTGCTAGTCCTCTCAATTATTTATTAAAGTTTTCTCTGTATCAAATTTGAACTCAAATCCCACCTACCTCTCATAATGAAGAAACTCATTTTCTAGCTTTAAAATTCCTGGTAGGCAAGGCACAGAGAATTTTTAGGGCAGCAAAACTATTCTGAGGTCAGGGTAAGGAGTTTCAATTTAATTCTGAATCCAATGGAAAAAAGCTACTGGTGGTTTTAAGCAGGAAAGTGACATTCCAGGACTGTATTCTCTAACATCTTGAGATATGCGTGTGAATGGAGTCCAGTTAAAAGCCAATTAGGCTAGTCTAAGAGGAAAATTGGTAGCTCCCACTAAAGTGATGGTGGTAAACATGGAGTAGAAAGGGTGAATTCAGGATGTGGAAGTAGAGCCTGGGAGCTTAAGGTCCTATCCCTCTGCTGAATAAACAACCAAGGAGTCACCTTCCATGAAACAGTTCCACTCTAATGGATTCAGGGAAGAACTAATGTCCTGTTGAACTTGGGTTCAGAGTGGCATAAATTTCTCAGGGAAATTACTCTTATATATCAGCACCATTATACTATTTGCTCAATTCATCGATGATGTCATACTATAATTGCAGAAATAAAATTAAAGTGAAATAAACCTTAAAAACTCTAATCATCTTAATAAACACATATTGTTAGTTCCTTACGTCCATTTTCATGGGTAATTTTAAGTATGAGTAAGCGTTAGAAACCAAACTATCCTTCTTTAAAATTGCCTGCCTAAGTGCATCTTGTAATATATGAAGGTTCTGTAAATCTCATTAAATGATACAAGTAAAGAACTAATAAAGAATGCTGGCTCCTTATTTCTGAATATTTACATTTTCTTTTACAGACTAAATGAAGTTTAAGCAAAGAGATTCCCCACAAAGTGATAAACTGTCGGTATAATTTTGAATTTAAACCAGGACATTAAATGGTTTTATAAATCTCGGGATAAACACATCCACACATAAAGTTCCTATCACCCAACTTAATAGGAATATCGCAAAAAATATTTTTACGTAAATGTCATCAGTGAGATTCTATGAAATCACAATTTAAGTTGAAGACTTCTGCATTCTTTCTTCACTCCCATGTCTTGTGAAGTGTGTCAACAATTACTCGCACCACATCCAATGCCATGTGGATTTTCCATCTTCTTATATTTGAAAGTATTTTTGTGAAATGTCTTTAAAGTTTATTCTGCTGTCCTCATTCTGCTTATAGTTATTAACCTGGGAACTTCTACAGCCCTATTTTCTTGACCTTGTGGTGAGTGGATAATTTATAAGCATTTTTTTTTATTGCTAAAAGGCATGTGTGCTCAAAAGAGAGAGAAAGACAGAGACAAAGACCAAGGTAAAGAGAGAGTATGGCAGCACCTCCCTATAGGGCATGATCATGCTGCAGTCTCCCATTTCTCCATTCTGTTGGGATGTGGGCGTGCATGCATACACCCAGCCTGGTTTTGAAGCCACCAGGGTTGAAATCCTAACCATGCCCTGCAATGTGAGAGCTGGCTCCTCCAACCACCAGATTACAGGACCAGCCCAACCTGTATTTTTCATGTAAACCACCATCACCCTCCACAATGATTATTTAAGGAAAAGCTGTGAAAGTTAGTAGTTTTCCTGATTAACCCTTCCAACTGGAATGTTTTTGTCTTTTATGAACTAGTCTATTTTATAACTTTTAAAAAACAATAATACAGGGGGCCAGCAGGTGGTGTGGTGGTGAAGGTGCCAGACACTCCCACATTACCAACCTGCCAGTTTGCTTTCTCACTTTCCTTTCTCTCTCTCTCTCTCTCTCTCTCTCTCTCTCTCTCTCTCTCTCTCTCTCAACTTCAAAAAAAAGAATAAAAAAAAAAGAATGAAAGTGAATAAAATTAAATAATTTTTAGAAAAAGAAAAACAAAATAATAATACAAATAAGTCCTACCCATAGAAATACAAATTGTGCCTAGTGGAATTCAATTGTCACTCCCTGGATCAGTTTTACATCCACCTGTTCATTTATTTCAGCATTCCTAGATTAGATTAACTACATGTATTTGGCATTTTGAGTTCTCTTTTGAGCTGGTTATAATAATAGTTTCCCTCACTAATTGCTGACATGTGTTCATAAAAATTTTGACATGCTTTATAGTCATATAAGAGTTATTATTTTATCTTATTTTAAGTTCATCTTTTTTAATATTCCACTCACTGTAGATATCCACTCTGCCACTTCCTAGAGAGATCATTCAGTCTTTGCTTCAGCAATTCCTATAAAAAAGAGCTCAATGCCACACACTAAGCCAATTCACTTTTTTTTTTTTGAGAGGTTTTTGCTATAGGGCACGTGCACTCACTAGAAAGACAGAGAGAGACAGAGAGATAGAAAGCGAGAAATTACCCCCCAGGGGGGATGTCCACGCCACAATCCCTTCTCCTCCATTCTCCTCTCGGGATCTTGGGCACGCACACACACACGTGCCTGGCTTGAGTTTAAGCCAGGTCCGGGACTCGAACCACAGTCGGCTACATGGGAGTATAGCGACATAGCCATTATACTAACTGCTGATCCCGCCAATTCACTTTTCACCCAGCTAAATCTGTGTTGAAAATGAGTCAAATCTGCCTCCCTATATTTTAATTCATCAATGCCACTTTTTGTGGAAGAGTTCTCAAGAAAAAGACAAATTTCTTTTTCATGTGACAACTACTTTAATTCTAGAACTTCACAGTCCACTACACTGTAGTCTACCCACTGCTATAGTAGGTACTAGTTACAAGACAGCTACTGAGCACTAAAAATGTGACTGGTCAAAATTGAGGTGTGCTGTAAATATAAAATACACACAACAAGATTTGGAACATTCAGTATAAAACAAACAGTGCAAAACACCTCATTAACATATTTTTATATGCAAAGCTAAGATTTATTGAGAAAACAATGTGCCAGGACACAGACAATAGATAGACACAGGTGAACACCAGACCTCATTCAGGCAGAGGTTTTTCTCCCGCTGCTTGGTTACACAAACATGTTTTTCGTTTCAGCTTTTAACAGCAGAGATACATGCAAATGTCTCTATTGAGAGAAGCTCACTTAAGTGCTGGAGTTTAGAGTCCTTAAAGAGAGCTGATCGCTTAAGTATATCCCTGGCACACACATAGGCAGTCACGGTGTGGGCCTCACACTGGGCACCAGGTACATGTTAGAAAAGTTCAGGTTTGCTCTACATGATACTGAACTACTAGCACATCCTGCCCCAGTGTTCTGGGCACACACAATGACATAGCTTGTGAGATTTCTAAGGTGTAGTTCTTAGACTGTGGCTTCAGGCATCTTCAAAGATAAGCTTGATAAAGTAGAACAGACCTGTTGCTTTAACTCTTTTCTTTTTTTTTTTTTTTTTTTTTTTTTTTTTGGAGAGGTTTTTGCTATAGGGCGCGTGCGCTCGCCAGACAGACAGAGAGAGACAGAGAGATAGAAAGCAGGAAATCACCCCCTAGGGGGGATGGCCACGCCGCAATCCCTTCTCCTCCATTCTCCTCTCGGGATCTTGGGCACGCACGCACACGCGCCCGGCGTGAGTTTAAGCCACCGGGTCCGGGACTTGAACCGCGGTCGACTACGTGGGAGTCCAGTGACATAGCCATTACGCTAACTGCTGGTCCCTAACTCTTTTCTTGTAAAGTGTTACTATAAAGAGAATACTGAATGTGGTTGATGGTTATACAGCATTGGGCATGTGTATTAAGAGCAAACAAATACAACTAAACAAACATCCTTTAAAGCTAAGAAAATTTAAAACTAAGTTAGTCACATACATGTATAAAATTAGCAAATAAATTTTCCAGACATCAGACAAGTGACTCCCAGTATCCATTTTTTGCCAGAGAAATTGCAAAATTCCAGTTTCCTTTTGTCTTAATGAAGCTGGGCTGTCTCCCACCTCCTGACCCTCTGGATAGCGACTTCTAAATGAGTAGAAAGGACAGGAAGAAACTAAGGTCTAATAAATTTCCTACAATTGTCCCTCAATATCTTTAATAGATTTTTAAGTTGAAATAATACTTTGACTATATTAGAATAAATAAAATACATTATTAAAGTTAATTTTACCTGGGTTTTGTGTTTGTTACTTTTTTTAGAATTATTAATTTTATTTTATTTATTATCATTATTTTAATGGTTATAGGGCATGTGTGCTCACCAGAGAAAGAGAGGGAAAGTGAGAAGGCAAGACACCAGGCCCCGAACTCAAATCACAATAGGTCCTGTTGTAGCCCAGCACCTCAACAATTATGCCACTTGCTGGTCCCTGGTTTTTACTTTTTTAAATGTGACTACTTGAAAATTTGAAATCACTGTGTGGCTGCATAGGTAGCTCACATAATATATGTATCGGACAGCATTGCTCCAGAACTCTAACCTCCTCCACAGTAAGTCTCCCCTCAACCAAAGACTCTCCAGACCAATTGGAAGTCATTGTTTTACAGTCTGGTTTCCTAACTCCTTCAGTTTCCTGGCTCTCTGACCTGGGCATATTTCAGTTTGTTGAAATTTTACAGAAAGCACATACCCAAGATCAATCAGGATCACTAGAGCACACAAGATTTCTTTACCATTTGATTAAGGACTTGCACCTCCACTAATAGAAATTTATATCACATTTTATTCAAAAGATTTTTTTCATGTTACTTGCTTTTAAATAAAATCTTTCCCCATCCAATATAAAAATGATTTAAATTTTTCTCGGTATATGAGTGTCTGTGCTCATTTTTTTTTTCTTTTGTTTTGGAGAGGTTTTTGCTATAGGGTACTCGTACTCACCAGACAGACAGAGAGAGACAGAAAGCGAGTAATCCCCCTGGGGGGGATGGCCACACCGCAATCCCTTCTCCTCTTGGAATCCTGGGCATGCATGCACATATACCTGGCGTGAGTTTAAGCCACCAGGTCCTGGACTCAAACTGCAGTCAACTACATGGGAGCCCAGCGACATAGCCATTACGCTAACTGCTGGTCCCTGTCTGTGCTCATTTTTAAAATCCATAATTTGTTCTCACTAAAGAATTGTAAGTATTCCTGTTATCTTCTGCTAGCTATAAATGCAAAAATGCAAGTACCTGGCTAACCGGTGGCATGATGATTAAGGCAGCTGGATCCCACATGGCTGACTATATGGTTCAAATCCCAGACCTAAAGATTTGAGAAAAACACCAGGTACATGTACAAGAGTGCCTAAAATCCCAAAACAAGAAATGGAGGAGAAGGGATTGTGGCCTAGCCATCCCCTAGGATGTTGCTTTCTCACTTTCTCTCTCTGCCTCCCTCCAGCAAGTATACACACCCTCTAATAAATTACAAAAAGAAAATATCAGCATTTCTCAATAAGTGAACTTTGATACACCAATGTACTATGAAGTCTTCATAGCGATGCCACTAAAAATGTTGATCCTCATAAAAATTTTGTTTTTGCAGCAAACAGACTGAAAAACAGTTATCCATGTCTGGAAAATAGAGCACTGAGCTCAGAAAGTAGAGCTGACAAAGTGTTTACACGTGGCACATAGCATTCAGCAGCACACGGTAATATCAAGCAGGCCCCAGAGAACCAGAACATAGAGATATTGGCTCACGGGTGCATATGAAAGTGGGACAGCAGAGCACTCAGCAGTTCTAGTCTAATACGTCTACGCTAACACACAACTGCGGGGAAAGGCGCTGTCGTTTAATTATTCCAATCAGGCTATCAAAAACTCTATAGTTGAAAGTGTGCCATGCATATAAACTATTAAGAATACATGCTATTTGACCCAGAGGATGGTGTAGTGATTATGTCGCCAGACTTCCATATGGCCGACTTCTGACCCGGTGGCTTCAAAATCATGCCAGGTGTGTGTGCGCGTGCATGCCTTGGTGTGGAGGGGTCTGGAACTCACAATAGCCCAAGGCCTGCAATTGCTGATTTTCCCAAGCCTCTGCGAAGTCACTGCTTCTCCCCCTTTGAAGTGATAAAAGCAACCTGAGACCTTGAGAAGCCGGACTCCCTGCTTATCTGACCCTTTTTTCTTTAGAGTAAACTCTGGGCTTCTTCTTGCTAACAGAATACCCTTAGCCTGCTGAAGCATCTCCTTCCCCCAAACTCCCCAATAAAAGACTGTGCATCACCCCCACTTGGGGGGGGTGGGGGCAGAAATTCAGAGTGTTAACTCCTCCGTGCCCAGCTAGTGGAATAAAGAAGCAAGTTCTCCTATCCTATCCTGAGTGCTGCATTTTCTTTCCTCGCATCTGTTTTCCTGCAACATTTGGTGCATTGTCTGGGAAGCGAACTCAGACTAGCTTTTGAGCCACTGATCCAAGGGCACTTTCCCCCAGGACAGGCACTGCGGTATGGAAAGAGAGGCACACCTCTGACTCATTTGATGGGATCCCTCAGCTGGGATGCCAGCCCTGAGGTCGAGCTTTCCTGGATCATCGGATTCCAATTGGAGAGAAGGATCAACTCCCATCCCAGACCTTGATGCATCACCTGTGGTCAACTCTGATAATCTGGGGATCCCCGGGGATCTGTTGTGGAGTCCTATCAGTCAGACCCACTCAGTTTGAGTGGAAGAGGAGACCCGGACACTCTCCTTTGGTCACAGGACTGGCAGTCAGGGCTCATCTGCCATTGGTTGGTGTGGGGAGGGAATGTATAACCTCTGAGTGAATGTGAGTGTGGCAAGCAAATGTGTTTGTGGCCCCACAGTGCATTGCACTATGGGACATGACTGGGTCTGTTTAAATCTGCATTTCCATGGTGTTTCCATAAAGGCTAAATGGCAGAATTACATGCTGAGGGACCCCTTTCCTCTCTACGTGTGTAATCTGGTGGAAGTTCTATATCCGATTGCTTATTGCCAAGGAAACACACAAAGCCCATGAGGGATACGGCAAGAAAGCTTCCTGAATGGTCTCCTCCTTGGGGAGGACACCTATCCTTTGTCTATTTTGCAGTATTGTTCATGGGAGTGGGGCACAGGAGCCATTGGGAGTGCGTTCCCTGTAGAGATGGATAGGCAGAGTAGATATCAGGTCACGAGTTTTGTCTCTGGAAGCTGGGACATGAGTTCCTCTCAACTGTGATGAAAGACGTCCTCCCAGAGCCCATCCTGACTCTCCTACAAAGGCTTCCCCCATGGAGCGAAACCTGCCCGCTCTGTCTGGGAAAGGAGAGGGCAGGCATCACTCTCTACCTAGACCACCTGCCCTCATCGATTAGTTCAACAGACTTCCATCCCTGATTCTCCTTCATTCCACTTGTCATCCGCCACATTTAGTTCTGGAGTATCAGCCATTGGAAGGCTGAGAAGAGGAACCCCAGAGAGAAACCACTGTGAATCTTCTGATTGCAGCCCTTGGTCGAGGTCCCCCTGAAAAGTTGAACAAACTTATCGCCTATGCTGCCTGGCCCTTTAAGAAGACCCCTGGGAGAACAGGGCACCAGCCATTGTTTGCCTTCAAGTGGGAAGATCCAGATACCCAAAAGAAAACTCAGCTCTCCTGACGCAGAACCCCTCAGGGCTTCAAGAACTTTCCAACTTTGTTTGAAGAAGTGCTTGCTGCTGACTTGGAGAACTTTCCAAGCCAAGAGACTGGGTGCACTCTCCTCCAATATGTCAATGACCTCCTACTCACTGGGGCAACCCAAGAAAATTGCTGGAAGGGAATTAGAGAGCTGCTCCAACTTCTGTACCAGGCTGGGTACAAAGTCTCAAGGGAAAAAGCCCAAATCTGCCATACCCTGGTGCAATTTTGGGGATTCACTTTGACTAAAGGACATCATACTCTTGGGCATGAACGAAAGCAAGTGGTATGTGGATTGCCTCAGCCCACAAAATGGAGGCAACCACACGAATTCTTGGGAGCTGCAGGATTCTGTAGAATTTGGATCCTGGGTTTTGTTGAAAAGGCTAAGCCATTGTATGAGTTATTAAAAGATCCAGAGGGAGCCCGCTTTGAATGGGGACCCCACCACGAGCAGGCTTTCCAGGATCTTAAGTCAAGCCTCAGGAAAGCCCCAGTTTTGGGACTCTAGAAATTCAATCTATTTGTATGTAAGAAAAGCTGGACAGAACTAGGAGCTCCCATTCCGTCCATTGGGCCTTTGGAGAGGCCTATTTCCTATCTGTCGAAAAGACTAGACCCAGTGGCATCTGGATGGCCCCCTTGCCTATATGCTCTCACTGCTACTATTGAATTGATTAACCTTGGGCCAAGTTATCAGTGTTCAGGTTGCCCATTTGGTGACCACATTGATGAACACAAGGGGATATAAATGGCTTGCCAGCTCTGGGATAACCCACTCCAAGGACCTATTAATTGGAAATCTCCAAATTAGACTTCAGATTCTGCATACCCTCAATCCTGCTACCTTCCTTCCAGCCACTGGGGCCTCCTGACCACAATTGTGGAGAAGCCCTCGATGAAGTTTTTTCTGGGCATCCTGATCTTGACACACCGCTGAAGGCCCCCGATCTCACTCTCTTCACTGACAGTAGCGGCTACATGGAGGATGGGACTCGATATGCTGGCTATTCAGTTATCTCCCAGGACACAGTGATCAAGGTTGGGGTATTTCCCCAAGGATGGTGTGCTCGGCAGGTTGAACTCTGAGCATTAATCTGAGCCTTAAGTTTGGCAGCCATGGGACCAGCAGTTAGCGTAATGGCTATGTCACTGGACTCCCATGTAGTCGATCGCGGTTCTAGTCCCAGACCTGGTGGCTTAAAACTCATGCCGGGCGCATGTGCATGCATGCCCAAGATCCTGAGAGAACGGAGGATAAGGGATTGCAGTGTGGCCATCCCTCCTGGGGGGTGATTTCTTGCTTTCTGTCTCTCTATCTCTCTCTGTCTGGCGAGTGCACGCGCCCTATAGCAAAAACCTCTCCAAAAAAAAAAAAAGATTGGCAGCCAGTATGAGGGTAAACATCTACACAGACTCACACTATGCATTTGCTACCCTCGTGTTTATGGGGCATTATACCAAGAGAGAGGACTCCTCTTAGCAGAAGGAAAAACAGTCAAAAACAAGGAGGCGGTCTGGGAGCCAAAGACGTGGCAATTATCCATTGCAGGAGACACCAGAGGGGAGAAGACCCCATTGCCTTAGGAAATCAGCTAGCACACCAGACAACCAAGGCTGCCACCAACTGGGCCCTGACTGCTATGACTAAAATGTTGTTACTCGCAAGCCTCCCAAAACCCCCTTTTACACCTCCAACAAACATCACCAGGCAAAATTGGAGGGAAAAAGCCTGGGAGAAGACGGATGGTAGAGACTGCCAGAGAAAAGAATATACATACCTCAGTCTCTAGGATATTTGTTGGTAAAGCAACACTTTGAGCTGACTCACTGGGGAAAAACTAACCTAGAAAACATATTAGGCCAATACTATTTTTTGAGTTGCCTACCATCATTGTGTGCAACTGTGAACATGTGGTGTGAGACCTGTGCCAGAAATAACCCTGCCCAAGGGCCAGCTCAGTCGGTTGGAATACAAGGTAATGGAACCACTCCCCTGGAGTTACTGGAGGCAGACTTCTCAGAAGTGTGGCTGTGCTGGAGCTATAAATACTTCCTAGTCCTGGTCTGCACTGACTCAGGCTGAGTAGGAGATTTCCCTACCTGAATTGAAAAGACCAGGGAAGTCACTTGAGCCCTTTTGAAGGAAATTATACCCTGGTTGGGACTCCTCCTTATGGTTAGGCCAGACAACAGCCCTGCCTTTGTGGCGGAAGTCACACGGGGAGTGGAAAAGGCCTTGGGCTTAAAATGGAAGCTTCGCACTGCTTACCAACCTCAGAGCTCTGGGAGAATTGAACAAATGAACTGTACTCTTAAGTCCACCCTGGCTAAGCTCTGTCAAGACACAGGATGCCCCTGGGTGGATACTCTCCCACTGGCCCTGCTCCAGGTTCGATGTACACCCTAAAAGCATGGTTATTCCCTTTATGAGATTCTGTTTGGCTGGCCACCCCCTATAGTCACCAAGACTCAAATGGCTGATGTTCATCAGCTAGGTGAGGCAGTTTTAACCCAGGACCTGGTGGCCCTGACAAAGACTTTAAATAAAATAGCCCAAGTCACCTTAGAAAGAACCCCTGTTCCCTTTGGAAACTGGGTACATAAGCATGAGCCTGGAGATCTTGTATGGGTTAAAAATTGAAAAAAAGAATCATTACAACCCATCTGGTTGGGGCCATATATTGTTGTGTTTATTACTCCTAACGCAGTTAAGGTGGCAGGGCTAGCCCCGTGGATTCACCACACAAGAGCAAAGCAAGCCACAGCACCAGAGGACCCCAGGACCTGGATGGTGATGAGCCACCCTGAGCAGCCTACCAAAGTGACTTTCCAGAGGGCCGAGACCTGATGCAGTCACTCCCTGGGCTGACTGCTCTACACACGGGGGAAGCCTAAGGAGGCAACAGATGTCATCTCTACCCTACCCCTATAATTTCCTGCCCCTAGCTCTTCTCATAGCACTAGCTATGGTTCTTTCTATTGGTCTGGCTGCAGTAGCCCTACGGGAACAGAAGTTCTGGGAAAGGCTTTAGCTAGCAGTGTTATACGTCATGGTGGCGAGAAATGTGATAGGCCGAAGGTGTATGGATTAACTAACCAGGGGCACTCTCTTTCTGTTCTTTAGACATGGATCCTGTTACCTTAATCTCACCCATACTAGGAGAGAGCCCTAGTGTATTAACTGGTGTAACCCACGGTGTGGATGTCACCCCCTTTTCCAGAAGCCCCATGGGAGAAGGGAGCCCAGATCAAGAGTGGCCTATGGACTATGAACTCCTTCAACTGGAGGGATCCAGTTTTCAAACATTTAGGAACAGGTGACAAAGCTTGCCTCCATGTCAGTACCATCGGTCCTGCCCCCCACGGCAGTGAGTCCTACTCTGTGGGAGGGAGCCATGCTGTTACTAGTGCCCCTTGGCAGGGAGATGGATAAGCTATACGTTCCTAAGGGAGTATGGTCTTCCAGATGGTGGTGGTAAATGCCCTTTCAAGAGAAGACAGAAGGCGCTCTGGAATGCTGCTCAGAGACCTCACCCTCCCAAACCCTACTATGGGTTGGAAAGCAATCTGGACCCCTGGGTAAACACCCTCATAAAATAGCACACACAAATTGTTCTTACGGGCTGCTCCCAACCTGGTCTCCAACTGCTGGCTTTGTATTCGATCTACCCTTCCCTTGGTATATGTACCCTGATAACTAAGTCTCCCAGTGGTTCCTTCCAGAACTCCCCAGTTGCAGATGCCATACATGAGGGGCCCCTCACCCAGGTGACCCTCTCCTCCTCACCCCACCACTGTATCTCCCAACAAGGAGAAACAGAGATTGGCAGCTTTACCTGTAATCATACTCTCAACCTTAGATTCAGGCCCAATGACAACCAGGCACTATTTTGCTCCACTGAGATGGGGGTTTATTTGGTCTGTAGCATCTTTGCTACAGCTAACTGGACAGGGGCATGTACTTGGGCTGTCCTGACTCCCCAGATTGACATAGTATCTGGGAATTAAACTCTGGAAGTCCCTCTAATGGACTGAACCTGGATAAAGCGATTTATCCTATTCATCCTCCTCCTCGTCGGACTTGGAATTTCCACAGGAATAGGCACTGGGGTTGGGGGAATAGTGACCTCCTCCTACCAAGTCTCCCAAATTAGTAAAGAAATGGCAGAAAGATTCCAGAAACTATAGAAACTCTCCAAATCCTGCCTGATTCCCTAGCAGAAGTTGTCTCACAGAACAGACAAGGCCTGGATCTCTTAATTGCAGAAAAAGGTGGGCTCTGCTTATTTCTGGGTGAAAAATGTTGTTTCTATGCTAATAAATCAGGAGTAGTCCAAGACATGGCCCAGCAGCTTACAGATTTAGTCTCCGAACAGCGACGGGCAACAGCTGATTCCTGGACAGGCTGGAATGGGCTCTTGGCATGGGCTCCATGGCTACCTCTCCTAGGGCCCCTCACAGTTATTCTTTTGGCCCTGGCTATCAGACCCTGTGTCCTTAATCTGATTACATGATTTATAACTTCCTGTCCTGATGCTACAAAGTACCAGCTGCTTGTCACAACCCCGGGAAGTTATGTACCTTACGGTCCCTCTGTTGATTGATCCTCCTTGAATGTGATTGAGGAGGCTCAGAAAGGGGGAATGGAGTGGAAGGGTCCTGAACTCACAATAGCCCAAGGCCTGCAATTGCTGACTTTCCCCAAACCTTTGGGAAGTCACTGATTCTTCCCCTTTGAAGTGATAAAAGCAACTTGAGAACTTGAGAAGCCAGACACCCCACTTATCTGACCCTTTCTTCTTTAGAGTAAACTCTGGGCTTCTTCTTCCTAATAGGATACCCTTAGCCTGCTGAAGTGCCCCCTTCCCTGAGACTCCCAAATAAAAGACTGTTTCACGGGGTAAAAAAAAATCAAAGTGTTAACTTCTCCATGCCCCACTAGCAGAATAAAGAAGGAAGTACTCCCATCCTCTCTGGAGTGCATTTTCCTTTCTCAGCAGCTGTTTTTCCACAACACCCAAGATCCCAGGAGGAGAAAGGAGGAGAAGAGATTGTATCATGACCATCTCCCCAGGAATGGTGATTTCTCACTTGCCCTCTCACTGTCTGTCTCTCTTCAGCGAGTACATAGGCCCTAAGGCAAAAACTTCTTTAAAATTTTTTAAAAATAAGACAAAGTTTTAAAAAATATAAAAATTTTTAAAAAGAAAAAGAATATGTGCTATAGATTAAAATTTCAAAAACCAGCTCAAAATCATAGGACACAGCACTGGAGAACTTCTTTTAGAATAACACTGAGCTCAGGGGACCAGCAGTTAGCGTAATGGCTATGTCGCTGGACTCCCACGTAATCGACCGCAGTTCGAGTCCCGGACCCGGTGGCTTAAACTCACACCGGGTGCGTGTGTGTGCGTGCCCAAGATCCCAAGAGGAGAATGGAGGAGAAGGGATTGCGGCGTGGCCATCCCCCCTGGGGGGGTGATTTCTTGCTTTCTGTCTCTCTGTCTCTCTCTGTCTGTCTGGCGAGCACATGCGCCCTATAGCGAAAACCTCTCCAAAAAAAAAAAGACTAACACTGAGCTCAGTCACCATATAGTATAAATATAAATCCAGCAAATTCTATAAAAGCAAGCTTATGTGTTATCTTGTTCATAATTATATCATTTGAAATAAAAATCTACCACATGCACAGTGTTCATGTCATCTACCAGTTTCCTACACTATTCTTTATAAAACCAGGCTTAGTATTTTTATTTTTATAAAATAAAATGATTATTAATGATTCTTTTTCTTTAAGTATTTACAACAAACTTCAGTTTAAGCATCTAGATTAACATCAAACTTATGAATTTTGGTTTATGAGGCCCAAATCCTATTTTTAAATTTTGAAATATTTGTCCATGTCTAGGTTTTGATTGATTTCCAGAAGAGTTTCATGAAGTTTCAAGAGGCATAACTTTAGAACCAAACTAGCTTCAGCTCTGGGGCTGTCTACAGACCTCTGAGCAAGTTAATCACTACAGCTTCGGTTTCATCAGTAAAATAAGGAAACTAGATGCTGGGTATTTGTAAAGGCCAGTAGAACTTGAGGTTGTGGGGTATGAGATTCCCAATGGGTTACATTTTGGAAAAAAAAGAAAAAAGTGAAACAAGTATGACAATGCATTAAAATAAGTCTATAGGATAGGAACAATGGCATGTGGTATGTTATTTTCTGTACTATTCTGTATGTTTAAAATATTTCATCATTTTAAATAGATAAATTACGAGAGTTTATCATGATGTTAACAATATGCTAATAAGTTAGAATAATTTAGCATAGTATTCTCAATCATTACAAGTCTTTTCAAGCAGAAGCAAGGTCACATGGCAAATAGAAAGAGAGTAGGCCTGGGACCACCAGGTGGCGTAATGGTTACATTACTGGACTCCCAGGTAGTCAGCTATGATTTGAGTTCTGGACTCAGTGGCTTAAAACTCACTCCAGGCATGTGTGGGTTCATGCCCAAAATCCTGAGAGGAGAATGGAGGAGAAGGGATTGTGGTGTGGCTATCCCCAGTTGGGGGGGGGGGAGTATATTTTTCCCTTTCTGTTTCTCTGTCTCTCTCTGACTCTGCCTCTCTGGTGAGCCCATGTGCTCTATAGTAAAAGTCTCTCAAAAAAAAAAAAAAAAAAAAAAGAGAATAGATCTTTAAATCAGATAGCTCTATATGAACTTTAGTTCTTCTTCAACAACTAGTAAGCTGGGTAATACTTGGGAAGATTTCTTTTTCTTTAGAAACTTTGTTCTTAATTTGTAAAATTAAGATAATCAAATCTACCTTAAAGGGACATTGTAAGAATAAGACATGATATATTAAATATCACGTACCTGCCTCAGTGTTTCCCAGAAAATTCATAGTATTATGTTTATTACTCTGAGATATAAGTTTTTGGACCTGTTCATACAAATTTATTTAAATTTGTCATTGTTTTCATAATGATTTTACTTTTATTTATATATATATATATATATACATATATATATATATATATATATATATACACACACACACGCACATATATATATATATATATATATATATATATGTATATATTTAGGTTTCTGCCATAGGGCATGCTTGCCAGAGAGGAGAGAGAAAAAGAGAGGGAAGGTTAAGAGGTCATCCCCAGGGGGATGGCTACACCACAATCCCTTCTCCTTCATTCTCCTCTTGGGATCTTGGGCACACATACACAGGTGCCTGGCATGATTTTCAAGCCACTGGGTCCAGAACTCGAACCACAGTCAGCCATGTAGGAGTCCAGCCACCTTAACCACCATGTCACCTACTGGCCCCTATTATGCTTTTAATGTCTAACTATTTTTATTTCCTTTTTAGTCTAAACATCATTTTTATTTCCCTAGCAAGATAAACCCTATCCTCTGCCTCTCCCATATTTCTCTTATCTGTCATCCCTATTAAATCAGCCAGTGCAATATTTGTTGCTATAACCCATTCTTTCCTTTCTCAGTGCCACCATCTTTGTTCAAGTACGCATTGCCTTTCATCTGGACTAAAATAAATGCTAACTTCTATTTCTTCCCCATCCAATGAATTCTAGACATTAAAGTCAAATTAATCTTCTACAGTTCAGAACAAGTTAGTCTCCTGCTAAAAACTTCCAAAGACTCCTCATTGCCCACAAAATAGAATTTTTTACCCTCACATTCTTACCCTTCATGATACAGCCTGAACTTCTGAACTCTCTTTACCAATTTAATTTCCCACAGCTTTCTATAAGTATACCTTCCAGGCAAGTGGGTTAAGAACCACTTCAGAAAAATGATGCCTGACTATTTCTGATTTTCTAACTTACATGAGTTTTTTTTTTATTTAACAAATAAAAAAGAGAAGAAAACCCAAAAGAATTGACTGAATAGTAAACTAATTCAGTAAGAATATCAATTTATCAATCGCTTATTTAAATTTTCTTATTAATGAAGTATCAAATATATTGGTTGGGATTTGGGATATTTTTAATCAGTGTTACTTAAATTTCCTTTTAAAACTTAAGGATATTTTTCTGACTTAATAAGAAATATATGAGAGCATTTTTGGTGTGCTTTTGTAGTGTGATGAGACCACAGGGATCATATTTTTATACACTACACACGAAACACAAAATACTGTGTGCTGGTTTTTCCTTCTTTTTGTTTGTCAAAGTTGTATATTTGTTTGGAAATACTTCATGTTCATGTGAATCATTCTCATTCCTCTGTAACTGAAAATTCAGTAATATTACTGGCAATATTATTCAACAGTAATATTACTCAATAAATAAAGTGTACTATTTTGGTTAATCAGATTCAAAGTACTGTTATAATAAACATTTACTAACAAATAGACCTCTACTTTTAGTAAAGAAACTTGTCTCTAAAAATACTTCAGGGTCAAGGTTGTTAAAATATTTATGTATTATGTCCAACTCATTCCTGCCTTTCCTAAAAAGTTATAATTATTACGAGGTCAAGGAACAAGTCTAAAGTTGTTGTTTTTTAGACAATGTAATTTAAGACATAGAGCTATACACTCAGTAAATATATCTCAAAATGAGTTGTGCTTACAATTTCCTCAGAATTTTAGGAATTATAGGTAGTTATATAGTTATACACATGCAAGAGGTTGTCATTCCTTGAGAACTTGGAAATAAAAATCTAACATAATATATAACCACCATCCATTTACGCAAGTAAAAGGTAAGGCACACAACCTTTTCCTCGGCTCTTAACTTCAAGGTAGATTTGATTTTAAAACAGCAGCTTCTTTGGAGCTAATACCAAGATAGATTCCTTGTGGCAGCACAGAAATGAGTGAGAAGAACACAGAGATTAGGACAGGGCATTGAAGGATGTTTCCTGCCTAGGACTTGCTCTGTGAGTGCTATATTACATCTCTACTAGGACAGCAAACATTACCTGTTATGTTGCTTTGTAATAGAAAATAGAGAGTAAGAAGGAGACTGCTTGGTAAACATGTACCATTTTAGAAAGACAGTGAACATTTGACTTAGGTCTCCATAAGCCAACTCACTTTGGAAGTCCTAAAGGTGCCAAGACCTGCTCAGCTGAACACGTTTTTCTGATGGGGGAGGGGGGGCGGCTATGGATTAGAAATAAACGTAACAATGAACACAGCAAGACACACAAGTATAGAAAAATGAGGGTTGGGTGGGCCTGACTTCCCTGATGGAGAAAGCCAGGGCCAGGAACTGGCCTCAGGTTTATTCTTTTAAAGGGCAGAAAATGGGAAAAGAGGAAATGGAATGCCAAGCCAGTTGCTTTTGGATGTAAATTGTGTGAAGATGTGAAAACAACTGGCACCATATAATGTCTCTGATCTTTTGGGGACAAATCTGATTAATACTTGTGGCTTCCTGTAGCCTGAAACTGTCCAGCAATGTCAGTATTGGGTATCTGGTATAAACAACAGCAGGCAGATAGTGTTTTTTGTATGCAAATGCCTTCATAGCCATGCAAAGCAAGCTCACAATGGAAGCCCATTTCTTCTTGTGTCTAAAGATCACCATGTTTGCTCAGATTGGCCACTCTCCACATAAAGGCAATAGCCTGCCTACAGAAACATTTAAATTGTCCAGTGAGTTCATTGTTCAAAGAGCTATAAATCATTATTTGGTCAACATTTTAAATTTGTCTCATTCTGACATATACAATTCACCAGCAACACCAAGTCTAATGAACAGCCCCACTGAAGGGTCCAAGGACTGAAGAAAAGGATGTCCTTGCAGGCTAAATCATTACTATCTCATCTCTCTACTCTTCTGCAAGGTCTCAGTTCTACCCCTTCATAACTTCACATGAACCAAATCAATTTTTTTAATAAATATTTGCAACAGGCACTCAACATCTCCATTCCCAACCCCCAATCCTTATTACTCCCCTTCTGCAGCAGCCAGGATGCTGTTCCTAATGTGAAATTAATTTTTCATTGTTCTTTTTTTTTAATGCCAGAGGGTGTGTGCATGAATGAAAGAGAAAACACACCCCAACAGAATATGATCACATCTCAATCATTTTTCCTTCAATTCTCTCTTCCATTAGGATTCTGGGCATATGTATGCCTAGTATATTTTTCAAGCCACTAGGGCTAGGGCTTAAACTCTGGGCAACCATGTGGAATCCAGCTTCCTCAGTGCAGCATATAACCACTGCACTATGAAGTCATCTTTAAAGTGCACTTCTGACAATGTTTAAACTTTGCCTGTTCCCCTTGACCTTAGAACAAAAGGTCAGTGTTTTAATATCACTGCAAGACTTCACCTGTTTTGGTCTTTAATCAGTGGTATGACCCATCTAATCCTGTAAATCCAATGGACACAACACTTAGAATCCTCAAGTTTCTGAAGTATTTATGAAAATGTTGGAAAACTGAATAAAACATTGGCTTTGAAAGTTGAAAGAACAGAATCAATATCAAATGTGTGAAATATTTTCTAAAATATTTGCAAAACATTTTGTCAACTGATCTGTAAGATATTTAATGTAGAATGTCAATGCTCAACATAATGTGAAATGATACCTTCAGGGACAAAGTACCTAGGAGTACTAATGTCCTAAAATCACCCTGATATCTTGCCATTCTCCAATCCTCCACCATACCCTACCCTTAGTCTTCACTGTACCCAAATTAAACCTTTTTTGATATGTTCTGTGTCATGTTATTTTTTTTCCTTAGAGATCTCATCACTGTCATTCCTTCTCACTGGATAACTCTTTTACACATTTGGTTTTTATTCACCTGACCAATTTTATTTATCTTTTAGTTCCTCACTTTGGTGCCATTTCTCCTATGAAGTCTTCCTGACTTGTTCAATTTAAACGCAGTGGTCTCCTATCTCCTATCCCATAGCACCCAACACTCCACTGTCACTAACACTTAATACATGATTACATTTGGTCATCTAGTTGCTAGTATTCCCTCTGGAAGGTAAGTTCTGGATGGACATGTTCTGTGTCTCTATTTTCCTGTTCACCACCATGTCCCAGAGCCTGACGCAGAGCCTGGTATTTGGTAATAAACGGTTGTTGAGTGAATATATAAAATTCCCTGCCTCACTCAATCATAATTCCACTGTTTAAGTTAAATCTTCATGTCAAACAACCAATCAGTATTTTTCAGATTTATTTTTGTTGTATTTATTTATTTCATAAGAGACAAAAAGGGAGGGAAAGAGAGGTATCCCTGACAGAGTTTTGCCATGCCATGATCCTCCTCTAGTCTCCCAGCCAGCCAGAACCATGGGTGGGTGTAAGCACACCCACCATGTTCAGGTCAACCCGGGATTCAAACCCAGGTTTTCCATGCAACTCCAACATCACAAAGTGGTATCCTACCACCCACACCACCATGACTAGGCCACTAATAGGTGTTTTATTTCCATTTCATAGGACTTCATTTGTCTACTCTGGATACACACAATCTGCTGATGGTGGGGATCTAATGTGTGTCTCTTGGATTCAGTCTACCTTTACTTTTCTTTATGATATACCCTACCTTACAGGAAATATGCAAAACTTCAAAAAAGTTCATAAAATATCCATAACTGCATGAATTTTTAATTCAATTTTTCTATAAATTTTGTTTTTGTTTTTTGTTTTGTTTTGGTTTGGTTTTTTGAGAGGTTTTTGCTATAGGATGCATGCGCTTGCCAGAAAGACAGACAAAGAGAAAGAAAGTGAGAAATCACCCCCCAGTGGGGATGGCCACGCAATCCCTTCTCTTCCATTCTCCTCTCGAGATCTTGGGCACGTACGCACGTGTGCCTGGCGTGAGTTTAAGCCACTGGGTCTGAGACTCAAACCACGGTCGACTACTACATGGGAATCCAGCGACACAGCCATTATGCCAACGCTGGTCCCCTCTACAGACTTTCTTTTTTTTTTTTTTTTTTTTTTAATAATTATTTTATTTTATTTTATTTATTCATTCATTCATTCATTTTTTAATTTTACCAGAGAGAGAGAGAGGTTGAGAGTGAGAGAGAGAGGAAGTGAGAAAGCAAGCCACCAGATTCAGGACTCGAACCCTGGTTGGCCATGTGGGAGTATCCAGCGCCTTAACCACCACACCACCTGCTGGTCCCATCCCTCTACAGACTTTCTGAAGTCCCCACATACTAATCATTAGCGTCTAAAGATTTCTCTTTACCTTGAATTTTCTTTATACAAAATTATTATCTGCATTTGAATTGCTTGTATGTGTATAAATCCTGTTTTCCAAAGTCTTTGCAAATTATATTATCACTGTTTCACTATACAAATTTTTGGTTATTTAAATGAATTCATTTCAAATTGCAACTGAAAAGAATAATTGGCATGTCAGAGAGCTCTAGTACTAACCAACTATGGGACTTGGCTTGGTGCTTGAATTCTGTGAGCCTGTGTTTTTTTCTTGTTTCCCTCAGAAGCAGTCCCTAAGTATTTAATAAATAGTTTATTTGGAAGAATTTCAAAAAACACAGAGAGTTGAGTGGGGAAGTGACAAGGGAAGTTACCTATGATAGGAAATTGTAGCTTAATATTATACAGGTATTCTGGGGGCAGCAGGTGGCACAGTGGATGGGGTTCTGGATTCCCATGTGGCTGATCACAGTTCAAGTCCGGGACACAGCAGCTTGGAATTCACACTGGGCACATGTGCGTGTGTGCCTAGAGTCCCAAAATGAGAGTGGAAGAGAAGGGATTGCAGTGTGACTGTATTCTTTAGGGGGTGATTTCTCACTTTCTATCTCTCTGTCTCTGTCTCCTCGGCAAGTGCATGTGCCCTATAACAAACCCCCCCCCCATTGCCCCCAAAAAATAGGGACATTCCAAAAACTATGGTGGAAGAACTGAGGGATGGGGAAGCCAGGGTACTTTCACACCAACTTACATGAGGCCTTGTCAGTTCTCGAGACAGGGCTGTTCTTGGGAGAGCCTTCATTCTTAGGGGCTTCCCAGACTGACATTGTACAGAGACAAAGCAGCCCCCAGCTGCTAGGAAAGCTCTTCAAGCAAGGAGATGCAGACACTTCTGGTAATTGGAAGTTGGCTTGCCTGCATTGGTGAGACTCAAGAGGATATATGCAGGGCAAAAAGAACATTTGCAGTATTCAGTTTCCTAGTCATAAAATGTACAAAAGACTCACCCCTGAGGGTTGCTATAAAATGAGCCACAATGTATATTACTTGTCTGCAAATCAGTCTACATATTACTTGCCTAAAATCTAATCTCTGTTCTTTACCAATAAAGCCAATGCCCTTTAGGTAGCTCCTACCTTTCAGCCCTATCTGTAAATAGGTGGGCAAACACACCTAGATCATGTGCACAATGTGACAACAAAGGAGTTAACACGAACAACTTTGGATTTCTAAGACAGAACAGTACTATTTAAATTCAAACTACTCCATTTTCTTTTATAGTGCTAATGGATTCTAAGGAAAAAAATTTAAATAAACATTCTTGCTAATGGGTAAACCTTTACTTCTGCATACATTTCAAAACAGAGTGAACCCAGCTCAAAAAGAATATACTCAACACAGCTTAGGAGCAATCTCATCATACACATTACTTTAGGAAAAGAGAGCCTCTGTGGGGCTGAATGGCTCGTCCAAGGTCACTCTGGTAGTGTCTGGCATTACACATACTAGCTCTTGCCCCAAGTCCTTTTCCCTATAACTTTCAGCCTTCTTTGGTTTTCCCAGGATTACAGAAGCAAAGCCTGTGATTTCCTGAAGTGATTATTTGCTTTAGCACCAACACTTATTTCATGTTTGAATAGTTCCACAAGGAGCTGCTTCCCTAATTGGCTTCTATTTCAACCTGAACTACAATTTAAGCAAACACTGATTTTCATTGAGTTCATCTTACAAAAGATCAGAGAAATGTCCTCATGAATGCTTCCTGACCAGAATCACATCCTGAAAACAATACACATTTTCCAAATTAAAACACACACCGAAACAAGTATTAACCTTACAAACCGAGATGTATTATCGCTCAAATGAAGTATCACATGCATAACTTCCCACTACTGTGTGTTTCTTAAATGTGACTTGAGCAAACAGCAGGTATTAACCTTCCAAGAGACTCTGTAAGTTCAGTACTATCTACATATTTGCTTTAACAGTAGTGAGTAAAAGGAGAAGCAATCCCATTAAAATTCCTTTGGGGTGTCTTTAGGGCTGCCTTGATCTAAGAAAAACATCTTCAGACTCATGCACTGTGATATCCTTCTTTCAATAAGGGGTTCACTCACAAGTCATGTCACACTTCAAAAAGAGCTACTGATAAATATTCATTTTCCCTGATAGGCAGTTAGACCTTGAAAAAAGAATGACAGAAGAGTGAGAGTTTCATCTGACCTGACTTGAAGACAAAACAAGTAGCAAAAAGAGCAACTGGCTTTGGGATTTGTGTAATACAAACTGCCATTTAATGTCTCTGTGGTTTTAAGCATAGTACTTAACTTCTCTGTGCAGGGAATATCTTCACCAGTAAAATGTAGATAAGATGTACTAGTTGAGGGACCAGCAGATGGCATAATGGTTATGTTGCTGAACTCACACATAGTCGACCACAGTTTGAGTTCTGGACCCGGCGACTTAAAACTCATGCCTGGCACATGTGTGTACATGCCCAAAATCCCAAGAGAAGAATGGAGGAGAAGGGATTATAGTGTGGCCATCCTTCCTGGGGGTGATTTCTGTCTTTCTGTCACTCTGTTTCTCTCTGTCTCTCTGGTGAGTGCACCAAAGAGCAAAAAATCTCTTAAAAAAAAAAAAAAAAAGATGTACTAGTTGAAGTGTAAAGATTAAATGAGGCAATATACAACAATCATGCACCATCCTACTTGGCATTGATTACATATTTTTTTTTACAAAAGTTGCTAAGAAAAATAATTTAGACTTGGGGAGGAAAATTATTTAAAATTCTATGATCTACTGTCATGTTGGGAGCATTTTTAAGAAAGCTAGTTTCAGAGTCTTCTATCTATGAGAATGTAAGTATATTTGCTTAACTGATTAGCATGCAAATATTTTATGACTCTGAAAATTGATAAGGTATGTTTGAAGGGTTGAATAGTGTGCCACCAAAATTCATGTTCACCTGAAACCTCAAAACGTGATTTTATCTAAAAATAAGGTCATCTGAACTGAAATTAGAAACTTGAGAGTTACCTTAGACTTAGAATGGGCCCTAAATTCAATGACTGCCATCCAGATAAAAAGAGGAGAGGACATAGCAACGGAGGGGGAAGAAGGCCATTTGAAGACTGAGACAGAGAGAGGAGTGATGTGGCTACAAACCAAGGGATGCCAAGGATTTACAGGAGTGGCCAGGAACTAGGAAAAACTAAGGAAGGATTCCTTCCTCAAGCTTTCAGGAGGAGCTCAGTACTGCCAAACCTTGAATTCAGATGTATAGTCTCAAGAACTGCAAGAGAATAAATTTGTGCTTTAACCCACCAAGTTGGTGATCATTTGTTACAGCAGCTCTAGGAAACTAATACAGCATGACTGTATCTGTCTAGAACAGAAAAAAAAATAATCATGGTTGGTTTGGTTTTTTTTCTTCATGAATGAGACAATAAGAGAGAGACAGTGATCACCCCCAAGAAGATCACCCCCCAAGACATCCTGGCACTGTGGTCCATCCTTTTAGCCAGCCCAGGATCACGGGTACACACATGCCCAGCATGCCTAGGGAGGTCTCCAGACGTGAATCAGGAATTGCCCCATTTTGCTATAACACCGCCAGTCTGGCCCCAACAATCACATTTTATTCATATATAAGTCATGAACCACTTTTGTTTCTAATTCAGCATTCTTGCTTATTTCTACTAGGAAAAAAAGAACAGTCTCTCCTAGTGTCTTTTGCAGCTATTCTATCATCTACTGGTTCCCTCATCGCTGCATTAAGTAAAAGCTGACATATGCTTAGTTTCTAAATAAGACCTAACTTTAAAATTTGAAGAATTGTGCTTTGACAAAGTACTTCCTGAAGAGATTTGATGACGATCATGATGATGATGATGTTGTTGTTAAAGATGGTGAGGAGGATGGAGAAGGTCCATTGTTTTCTCATCAGGGCAAGCTTTCACAAAGGACACAGAGAGGGCCTTGCCTTCTGCTTACACTCTTAAACCAGAGTATGCATTGGCACACAGGCCAGCTAAGTGTGAGAGCTCCTTAAGCCACCCAAGGATGCTGTGTGGAGTTGTACAATTGCCTGGAGGGTATTGTAGCTCTGATTTCAGAGAAATTATAACTTACATTCCCACCAGACGTCTTTTTAAAAGCTCTTTTTTAATTTAATTTTATGAGAGATTTTTGCCATACTGTGCGTGCACTCACCAGAGAGACAGAAAGCAAGAAATCACACCCTGAGGAGATGGCTATGCCATAATCCCTTTTCCTCCATTCTCCTCTCAGGATTTTGAGCATGCACACACATGCACTCAGTGTGAAGTTTAAGTGGCTGAGTCCAGGACTCAGTTGACTATGTGCGAGTTCAGTGACATAACCATTATGCCATCTGCTGGTCCCTAAAAGCCCTCTTTTAAAGCAGTAACTTTCTACAAGGTCTACTCAGCATTTCAGCCATGGGCTCATTCTTGAATATGTGACACCCAAAGAGGCTTCAAAGGAAGTTCAGCCTGATTCTCTGGTGGGTTTTGTGTGAGCTAATTCAATATAGAGAGACTCACATGAAATAGTTATGGACCCTGGAGACAGTGTGGAAGGAGGGTGGGAGAGGGGAAGAGTATAGGAAAGGAAATCAGGGAGAGAAAAGAAAGAGGCAAGACATTTGTGGGACCCAGAAACAGTTTATTACCACTGGATGATAATGTGTATAGTATTCTCAACTGGACTGGTCTGAGGTGTATTTCATGTTGAGTAAATTCTCTTGATAATCCAAATGATGTATAGTGATCGAATGCTTAAAAAATAATAAGAATAATAAAAGAAATTTAAAAAGAGTTTCCCATGCACAGATGCAAAACTCTTTTATATGAATATTGGTAGTCATAAATACAAATTTTATTACGCTGAGGATGCATTTATTTTCTGTCTCAGAATATAGAATTTCAAAAACCATGATGTTATCATCTGACAGTGGGGAAATGATTTAATACTAGAAAACACTAATCAAGAAATAAATTTGCCACTATGGAAGAGAAGTTTGTGGAAATTTTTTTAGAAGCTTTATATCAGTTTTCTGCTAAAAGGACACAGAAACAAATGACTAGATAGAGAAAATAATAAACCAATTATTTGAACCTGTGTTCTTTTGGCCTCTGAAACAACTTCTTGCCAGGTCATGATTGGTGTGAAAAGAGGTAGAGACGTGGGATTATAAATAACCCTGAAGGAAGGAGGATTATGTCTGCACAGCACAAGTCAGTCACATTCGCTCTGGTCAGTGGTGAGTCTCCTGTTCTGTCCCATTGCCGGGTGGTTTCCTTCACCTTCTTAAAAGCAACCTGTGCCGATTACCTATGAAATGGGGATATCCATCTTCCTCTGTTTCACTTATAAACTAAATGGATGGTTTTCAGTTGCTGATCACCCTGTGAAAAGTCTGTGAAAAGCATTTTGCCCATTTTGCAGCAATTAAGAGTGGTAATTGCTCCAGGGCCATTTTTCCCCTCTTCATTTCTCACAGAGAGGCCAACAGCCCAACCTCTCTGCTGGAGTCTCTGAGGGCTCAAAGCAGAAAAAGCAACACTCCAGGGACAGGCTCCATTTTGACAGCAATTTTCTCACTTATGCTCCCTTGCTGCAGGCGAAATTACCACCCAGATCAATAGCCCCCATGACAGTCTCGACAGAAATCCTCCTGGGAGTCTGAGACAGGGTGCAAGCAGCACGGCTTGAAGGTGGGGGCCCCTACATTGAATGTCAAACGTAGAATGAGAAGCTCTGGTTCTGTTTTCAACTCTGACCCAGATCTGCTGGGAACCTAAGCCAGTCCTTTACCATGGGTTAGAGAGGATGAGTAAGGTCCTGCCAGAAATACATGCATGTTTTCATTTAATAATACGAATACCAGTGCTAAAGATTATAGTAGCGCTCAAGACTGGAATACAATGTAGCCATTAAAAATGCATATGGAGGGTTTTCACTGGCAGAGGAATGCTCACAACAAAATATTAGTTAAAAGCTACCAGCAGTTAGCATAATGGCTATGTCTCTGGACTCCCATGTAGTCAACCGCGGTTCGCGTTCTGGACCCAGTGGCTTAAAACTCACGCCAGGTGCATGTGCGTCCATGCTCAAGATTCCGGGAGGAGAATGGAGAAGGGATTGCAGCGTGGCCATCCCCCCTGGAGGATGATTTCTCACTTTCTGTCTCTCTGTCTCTCTAGCGAGCACAGGCGCAGGCACCCTATAGCAAAAACCTCTCCAAAAAAAAAAAAAAAAGGAAGAGAACAGAAACTAGTGTTTTCATCTTAGGCATATAACCACAGTAATAAGACAGTATCAAAAACACTACGAAAGCTGAATATACCTGAGTTCTATAATCTAGGAATTTCCAACATTAAAGTCAAGCTAACATCCCTTGCAAAATATGAATTTGAACTCCCATACTGATACCTGGATTCAGATCAGTTCAAAAGGCAACTATCAATCAACCTCCCCCCAAAAAAATCAAACGTAATTATTCCCTCCTATTAAGAAAACAAGTTATTAGACTATCCAGTCTCACTGGCAAGTAAATATTTGTGTCACAAAAGAATTCTTACTTATAATAGGATTTATAAGAAGAATCCCTTTTAAAACAAAATTTTACGTGCAGAAAATCAACTTACTTCCATTCCAAAGAAACTACATTGCGTACACTATAAATATAAGTATTATATAGCATTTATTTATAAATATACAAATATATTTGTATAATCAGATATTTTTCTTATACCCTACCTTAGCAGACTTCTTTTTTCCTAGATATTTTCCCATACACATTCCATTGCTATAGACATATGGCATTAAAGAGAACAAAACTTGCCATCATTATTATTTTTAATTATATTAGAGAGAGAAAGTAAGAAAGCAAGCTAGGTCCAGGACCCAAACCATTGTCGACCATGTGGAAGTCCAGCACCCTAACCACCACTCCACCTGCCAGCCTTGCCATTCACTCTTGATGCTTAACTTTTTTCTTTGAAAATTCTATATGCCAAACATAGGACATTCAAATAGTCTCTCAACCAATAGACCACTAGCTACCAGCAAATGTGAACATGTGAGCCAGCATCGTTCTCCATGTTAGTTTTAACTATCTGACTCTCTCGCTTCATGATTCAAAGTCTGACCAGCAGGAACAGAATGGCAATTGGTTGATGCTCTAGTCATCGGCATGCATTCTCCATGGTCCCTCACTGGAGAGATTAAGAACGCAGAGAAATCAAATGGAAATCCTAACCTGAAGTTGACTGGGACCCTGCTCTGTCTATGACTTGGTGTGGTGTGAAAAGTTTCCTTGTTTCTGCCCATCATACATTGGCTCACCATTATCCTCTTGAAACTTGAGAGACGAAGAGTTATTAGAAGTTTAATTTCATTTTATCCCCTAAGTCCTTTTCTTCTCCATGACACTCACACTGACAGTTTAAAGAAAATAAGTTCTGTGCAAAAGTCTTTCTGAGGCAAAATTATCCACAGTTCTGAGCTGAAAAGTGAATTTTATGATAATGTCTGATCATAAAACTTTGCTGAGGTTAAAACTGGCAGTGAGAAATTCTTGCAGTGAGAAACACATCAGACAGCTCCATTGCTCCAGCCCTATAATTTTTTGATGTTTGTTTATATTCAGGATAATTTCTTTTGTCCCTTACATAGATAGTTTGATCCCTAGGACCCAAAGGGAGAATAAAGGGACACTTGAGATCTTGCATGTGCCCAAGAAATTCTGACTTTAGTCCTCAAAGTGTCACCATTTGTCAAGCATCTCTCTCATAGCTGCTGTTTTAGTGTTTGAAGTGGTGTGTGGAACTGGCATTATAATTCTGGTATTTTATTTCATTTATTTCCCCTTAATTTTCTTCCAAACTGTTCTAACCACAGAAAGATATAACTAGGAAAGCACTAATATTCAGATTCACACAGCTATCTCTTTTTAAGTTGCATATATTTAAGGTATATAGCATGATGTTTTGATATATAATGTGGGAATATAGCATGATGTTTTGATATATAATGTGGGAAGCATAGTGAAATTTCTACAGTCGAGCAAATTCACATATTCATCATCTCATATAGTTACCTTTTTTGTGTGTATGGTAAAAGTACCTAAAATCTACTTTCTTTTTTCTAATACACTATAAGGCAAAGTCCACTAATCTACTCTCTGTTTCTTGGTGTTCCCAGTTTGTGGGGTTTTTTATTAAATACATAAATGAGATTAGGCAGTATTTGTCTTTCTATGTCTGGCTTATTTCACTTAGCATAACATTCTCCAGTTTTGTCCATGTTTTCACAAATGGCAGGATCTCCTTTTTTTTAAGGCAGAATAACATTCTGTTGTGTATGTTTGTACTACAAAATATTCATTCATCCATCAATGGACACCTAGATCATTTTATGTCTTAGCTGTTGTAAATAGTGCTTGCAGTGAACATGGAAGTGTAGATATCATTGCAGGTGGTGATTTCTTTTCTTTGGGTATGCACCTGGGAGGAAAGATGTATGACCTGAGAACTTGCAGAAATATAAACTCCCGGGTCTCAACCACTCTATGCCTACTTCATTAGTATTTGCATTGCAACAATTCCTCAAAATTCCCCCAGCTGGTTAAAATGCACATTAAGAGACCAGCAGACAGCACAGAGGATAAGGAAGCTGGATCCCACATGGCCAACCATGTCCAGGTTCAAGTCCCAGGTCTAGCAGCTTGAAAAACACATCAGTGGCATGTGTGCATGTTTGCCCAAAATCTCGAAAGGTGAATGGAGGAGAAGGGATTGCGGTATGGCCATCTTCCCTTGGGGGTAATTTCTTACTTTCCCTCTTTCTCTCTCCAGCAAGTGCATGCACACTATAGCAAACAAACAAAAAAATGCAAATTAAAACATGAGAAGCAGTGCTCTAAGCCACTTGACTGATATAGGCTCTTTGTCATTTGTTTTGTTTTGCTATTTTTGTGTTTTGTTTTTTTACACTGCTACAGGGCAATCTACATCCACTCACCGGAGAGAGACAGAGACAGAAAAGGAAAGTGAGGAATCATACCCTACAGAAGGGATAGCCATGCTGCAATCCCTTCTCCATTCTCCTCTAAGGGTTTGGGGAAACTGCACGCGCGTGCACACCTGCACGCACGCACACACACACACGGCATAATTTTCAAGCCACTGTCCAGGACTGGAACCACCCAGTCAGCCATGTGGGATCCAGTTACCTTAACCCCCATACCACCTGCTGGACACATGCTCTTGTGTCTTAATGTGTAGTTTTCAATATTTAGCCAGTAAGGAATACACACTAATTTGTTTTTTATGATCACGATGCCAGGTTACATAAAATCATATTTTTATATAAAGTTGGAAAAACAACAGAAAATCTTAAGTTAACCTATATATTTATTTATGCAAAAATAGAAAAACAAATAAGATGAAACTTAATCTGTTGGGTTGGAAACGTCATGACACATTTTTACATGGAAAAATAGTCATGACGTTTCCAACAACCCAGTAGGTCCAGAGAGTGCAGATGACTTGCTGACAACTATGTAACATAGAGCAAGGACAGGAAGCCAAGCCTGCTAATTCAGCCTAGCATTATTTCTTTTTTTCTTTCAATACTGATTTATTTTTTCTATTTGTTATCATTATTATTATTTTTAATTTGACCAGAGAGAGAAAGGGAAAGTAAGAAAACAAGCCACCTCATCCGGGTCTTGAACCATGGTCATCAATGTTGGATTCCAAAACCCTAACCACCATGTGACCCACCGGCCCCCAGCCTGGCACTACTTCTACCACAATCTTGCCTCCCACCAAGCTGATCAAAAGTGGGCATTTTTAAAAATAATTATTTAATTTTATTTATTCATTCATTTATTTTACTTTGACCAGAGAGAGACACAGAGAGGGAGAGGGAAAATGAGAAAGCAGGCCATCAGGTCTGGGACTTGAACCGAGGTCAACCATGTGGGAGTGTCCGGCTCCTTAACCACAAGCCACCTGCTGGTCCTCAAAAGTGGACATTTTTGGGAACCAGCAGTTAGCGTAATGGCTATGTCGCTGGACTCCCACGTAGTCGACCGTGGTTCGCGTCCCTGACCCGGTGGCTTACAACTCACGCCGGGCGCGTGTGCGTGCGTGCCCAAGATCCCGAGAGGAGAATGGAGGAGAAGGGATTGCGGCGTGACCATCCCCCCTGGGGGGTGATTTCTCGCTTTCTGTCTCTATGTCTCTCTCTGTCTGTCTGGCGAGCGCACGCGCCCTATAGCGAAAAACCTCTCCAAAAAAAAAAAAAAAAAAAAGTGGACATTTTTAAGAAAAACAAAAAAGGAACTAATATTAACCAAGGACTTAATACATCTCAGGGAATCTATCACTTACTCTACGTGCATTTTTCTCATTTAATCTATAATAAAAGGACAATACAGTTAAGTTTATCATTTCTATTTCAAAGATGAGACTACTGAAGTTTAAAAGAGATTAAGTACTGTGCCTAAGATCACATATCTAGGAATGGTGGTCATTGTTAAAGAGACCGTCAGTGCCTCTTGCTTCTATGCTATTAATGTCACACAAATTTTCAGTCTCCATTTATCTTTAAGTCCACAATATCAAACATACTGGCCAATAGAATATATCATAATTTACTCGAGAGCAGTTTGCTGTCTTACTCAAAAGTAGTGCGGCCTTGCTGTGCTTGATTATATTGTGAGCATTGCCAAATGTTAAGGAATGGAGAAGTTAATTCAGGTAAATCACCACTGTGTGGTCTACTTTTTACATGAGCCCATTTCTTTATGGTTCTAGGCAAAAAAAATCACATCATCACAGGAGGGGAGTGTGACTCTAGCCGACAGCTGTGCCCCACTTCACGAAGCAATGATGCCCATTTACTTGTTATAGAAATGAAAACAGCCAACATCTCATAATGTAGGATTCATTTTCTCGAGAATCCCACTCACATTAATTTTAAGACTCAAATAAAACGGGCCACAGAGGTTTATGCAAGAGAGGACATGATAACTTCTGTGAGGGGAGATGGGAGGAAGAAAACATGGACCTAAATCAGGTATTTCACAAGGATCCACGTCTCTGAATATTGAGAACACAGTCTAGAGGCCTGGACAATAAAAGTGACGAGATGGCACCTGGTCCCAGGTGGGGTACTCACTCCCACTCTTTAATAAAAACTGTTCATTATGTACTCCCTGGTACTTTCATGAATAATTCTGCTATCCATAAACTTCATTTATACCTAGCCATGAGCTTTTCTGTCACCTTTGAAATTTGGACTTTTTCACAAAAAGAAAGAAATAATGTCTCATGCAATGCTCTAGAATTCATCTTAAACATGTATGGTCACATAATGTACTAAAGCTGAGCAGTCCATGTGAGTAGTTCCAACCACTGGACCAAGAGAGGAAGAAATTGTGTCACCTTACATCACACAAAAATTACATTATGGCTTTAACATGGTTATGTTTTTTATTTTTTTTTTAAAGAGAGAGATTTTTGCTATACAGTACATGTGGTCGCTGGAGAGACAGGGAGACGGAAAATGAGAAATCACCCCCTGTGAGGGATGGCCATGCTGCAACCGCTTCTCCTCCATTCTCCTCTCGGGGTTTTGGTCACACATACTCGGTTTGAGTTTCGAGCCACCAGGTCCTGGTGTCGAACCGCAGTCATCTACATGGGAGTCCAGCGATGTAACCATTATACCATCTGCTGGTCCCAGGTTATGATTTTTTTTAATGCCTGAAAACATAAAAGGGGCTGGAGAAAATTAGGAGAAAACTACCATAGGTTCTTAGTATGCGATTGAACCTTAAAAGCCCCACCTTCCATGAAATCAGTGTTTGACTACTTCTAGCCCCATGAGGCGTCCAGCTCATTTAATTATTGGACAATCCTAATGCTTTAAACGGTCTTACCTTAACTATTTGAGAAATCCCCTTCATGGGGCATAACATCATCTGTAACAAGTAATTTCTTCTTCTCATGGGAAGCAACAAATGATTATTATCTAATCATAAATGAGTTATCAAAATTCTATGTGGCCTCTCATAAAGGATAGACTACATAATCTGCAAAACCTGAGAGAAACACAGAATGTCTGAAAAACCCCCTCCCTAACACCTCATTTACTATGTGTGCTGTGCTTTTATGTTCCCACCAAAGAACAGAGAGAAACTTACGTTGCAATTTCCTAAATGGAAACTGTGTTTGTCATTAGGATCCACAAATTTCCGCCCTGTGAAGTAATGTAAGAATTCAGTACTCTCCACGCCCACTCACGGCCTGAGTGATTGCTACTCAGTGGTAACACAAGTTGGAAGGAAGTTGGTTTCACACGGCTACTCAGAGACTTCAACTGATGGAAGAATCACCATCTTTTAGCTACACCATCCAGAAAACATAATCTGATCTGATGGAGAAGATGGCAAAGGAGCGACAGCCCCAAAATGCTGCAGTTAAGCTTGTGCAGAGGAAGATGGATCCCACATGGCCAACCAGGGTTCGAGTCCCAATTCTGACAGCTTACATGCCAAGCACTCACGCATGTCCAGGATCCTAACAGGATAGAGAATTGGAATAAAGAGAATTCCCATATGACCGGGCCCCACTGGAGGCTCTCTCGTTCTTGCTCTCTCTCTCTCTCTCTCTCTCTCTCTCTCTCTCACACACACACACACACACACACACACATGCGCCCTGTGGCAGAAAATAAAAGAAAAAATAAAGAAAAGAGAGAAAGAAAGAAGAAAAGGTAGTTGGGAAAGAGGGAAGGAAGGAAGGGAAGGAAAGAGGGATGGCACAGGAAGGTCTCCAAACAGGAATAAAATCCTGCAGCCCAAGGTGACACAGTTCCTTCCTCTCCTGGTCCAGTGGTTGGAACTACTCACATGGACTGCTCAGCTTTAAAGGGGATATGAATTTAATCTTTCAATTTCTAGAAAAAAGAAAATATTCTGGGGAAAAGAGAACTGGATATTGGTAATAACTGTTTCATGTCTCTTTTTCCAAGTTAAGCATTCCTAATTTCTTCAACTAATTTTCAGGACATAGTTTCCACAGCCTTCATCCTTCTAATTGCCCTCCTATCCTATTGGTCAACTCTATTTAGAGTTCCTTGTGCACCTGTAAACACCCTAAAATTACAAGTGAATTTTGTGATCATTTTTATTATACTCTGTAGATAAAGGATGTAGCCTTCAAAGGAATCAAACTGAGACTATTTTGTGACCACCACTTTAATCCTTCATTATCACCTTTTAAGGGTTGTGCCTAGGGACACAAAATTTCACAGTGATCTGACCACTAGCGAACATTATTGTTCTGTTTTCTGTTCTGAAAAATACATTTTAAAGAAAAGAGACCAGCAGTTAGCGTAATGGCTATGTCGCTGGACTCCCACGTAGTTGACCATGGTTCGAGTCCTGGGCCCGGTGGCTTAAAACACATGCCAGGCGCGTGTGCATGTGTGCCCAAGATCCCGAGAGGAGAATGGAGGAGAAGGGATTGCGGCGTGGCCAGCCCCCCTGGGGGGTGATTTCTCACTTTCTATCTCTCTGTCTCTCGCTGTCTGTCTGGCGAGCGCACGCGCCCTATAGCAAAAAAAAACCTCTCCCAAAAAAAAAGAAAATAGTCTAACATGCAAATTTTTTTGACAGAATACTGGACTCCACTGAGTTTATGGGCAACTAATACATCCAAGTATGTACCATTTGAACTGCTGTCAAGACTGGTATCACCAATCCTGAAATTATGCAAATTCTGTAGGATTGTTTTAGTTATTTCTCTTTGCTCTCTACTCATTTTCATTCATTGCTCTGGGCTCAAAGTTCACATCTAAGTAAATGATTTCAAATCAGAATTCTATTAGTAAATGGATGACATGTTCTTCCCACCCATATCTGTATCTCTGATCACCACTGGACATGGAGTCACCTGATTCAACCACACAAACACTGGGCAGGTCAGTACAGAGGACCACACCATAGAGCACATCCCCTGAGAACTCCTCCTCCAGGATGACGTGACTGTGGTCATGAGCACCCGCGGTCATCTCCCTCTTCTGCACCTGTCCCCACGTCTGTCAGCATTTCTGAATGTGTTTACCTCCCTAACCGAATGCACTTCCCCTGCGCATCTATGGTGGCCCTTCCCACAAAGCATACCATCCCACAAGATCTCAGTGAAAAACTTTAGTCCAAACTGGGTTCTTGATGTTTTTTCAGTCTGAATTAGATTAGTGACTTTTTTTTTTCTTCAAATTTTCTTTATCAAAATGAAGGGGTAAAAGAAAGAAGCAAAACATTTAAGGGACACAAAAATGAAAAATTATCTGTTAATGATAGCATGTATGATAATATCTTTAAATGGACTAATATACAGTGTGTTCATGCTGGGAAAATTCATTTTGCAAGCTGTACTAATATATAGTGATTGAATGCATTAAAAAATACATTTTTAAATGTGCTTTTAATACTAATATCTTTATCACAGCTTTTATACCAAATGTGAATTTGGGCAGACTATTCAAGACTCTTAGACTTTTACTATTCACCAACAAGGAGATAGTTGGACCAGAAATCTTAGAGCCCTTGGGATTCTAGAAATGTAAGATTCTCTCAATTTTGCTAGACATTTTCTTCTGAAAAGTAAAAAGCCTTTGGGGTAGAATTGTATAGACTCCATGACAATAAAGAAACTGAATTATGAAAAGATGATAGGGCTTTCCAAATTTTTCTGCATTATCCATTGTAAAATTGGGATGATATTTGTACCTAGAATGTATTCCCTTTAGAAAAATAGCACTTCCTTCTCTTGCCAGGCATTAAAATGCCCCATATACCCGCTAATAGTGATAACTGTTTAACCTTAGCTAATACCGCCTGTCAACGCACATTGCATTGGCCTGTTAGCTTCAAAAAGCCCTACAAGGTTAACTGTGCAATGATTCAATGACATTTATCTAAGGATCAAAATATTATGAGTTTACAGTACAGAAAATAATTCAGTTATCATACGCTTGTTATAGTTATTCAGCAAAAATAGAAAATTTACAGCCATGTTGCTCTGCCTACCTTTGGATGAAATACTTATCCCAGACAACCACTGTTCTCAGATTAATGCCATTTGATCTTATTTCAAAGATTTGACAGGGATCTTCCTCCTAATTCACTAAGGTCCTGCCTAATCACACAATACGCCAGAAGGGCTTTCCACGGGAGGTCATCAAAAGCCCTGTGCAGGTTTCAGAGACCTGCCTTTCTTTCAGAATGACAGGACAACAGTTTCACACCGTCATTTTTTTTTTTAATCGCCATAGCACATGCTTTAGAGGTCAAATAAGAAGTAGAAATATGTAGATAGCTTAAATAAATGTAGCTTAAACGCATTTCATATTGTATTTCTTCTTAAGAAATTATAAAAATCTATAAATAAACCTATGCCCAAGATGCCAGACCAACCACTGAGGCCCCTAGAAAAACAAGAGTTATTTGCAGAAAGAAATTGAACTGATCATTATTTTTCTGTCTTCTTGTCCCCTCTCTCCTCACCTGACACAAACACTCCCTTATTAATCTCTCTTTGAGGGAAATCCAAGCGCATCCAATAGTTGTCTTTGGCTTCACTCTAAGAATAAACAAGCTTGTTGTCTAGGTTTAAGCACCATATCCTTCTCCATCTGCAATGGCAAGAGGCCATGGTAAGTTGAGAATTTTCTCAAAGACTTTCCTTGGGCTCTTGATGGGTGAACACACCAGTCATGCAGAGCCCAGGTTAGCAAGGAATGTTTGTCCATTTCCTCAGAAAGAAGTAGTTTTTCCAGAAAGTTTGCTTGCTAAATGATGAGTTCACAGAGGCTCTTGTAATGACTGACTTGCTCTGCATGGCTGGTGTGACTTAATCATACGAGCATTTTTCATGTTTTATGAATATTTATCATTCCTATTCATATGCTTTAAAGACAATAATACAAAGAGAAAGTTATACTGCCTGTTAAAGCTTAATAATCTGTTCAGGCTCAGATTTAGGCATTTGCTAAAGGGGTCAAGGCCAAAAACTAAGTGAAGTCGCATGGCTCTATAATTAGGAATTGATGTCTGTTTGGCATGTGTCAAAATTTATTATGCTATTTAAAATACTTTTAAATACAACCCAGACAACTCTCAATTAACTTACCAAAAATGGGAAGAAATCACTTGGGAGAAAAAACGTGGATTTTTTAAATTCAGAATCCTGGCTATGAACATAGTATATATAATCCCTGAGATGGGGATAAAGTTTCCTGTCTTTGGGGTTACTGTAAAGCATTCCCGTATGATTAAACAGTCCAAACAGGGCCAACAGGTGGCATGGAGGTTAAGGCAACTGAATCCCACATGGCTGACTTCACAGTTCAAGTCCCAGACCTGCTGATCTGAAAATTTCACCAGGCACATGTGCATGCATGCCCAAAATTCCAAGAGGAGAATAGAGGAGAAGGATTTCATTGTGGCCATCCCCGCCCCCCCCCCCCCCCCGAGGTGATTTCTCAATTTCTCTATCTATCTCTGTCTCTCTGCCAAGTATACATGCTCTATGGAAAAAGTCTTTTAAGAAAAAACAAAAAAGTTCAAACCACTCTGTAATGCCCTTCTTAACACCTTCCCGTTTTGTTTTCTCTACTCCAGTGTTATCAAAACTCTGTCTCACAGAACACAGATCCCATGAGATACTACAAGTAAAAAAAGAATGGAGGAAAGCTACGATCAAATAAGCTTGAGAAGACATATTGATCCTGCCCTCCAATTCACAAGCTGAAACCTTGGGAAAGTGACTTACTTTCTTTGGCTCCAGTTCCCACTTGTGTAAAATGATATGATAATTGTACCTGCTGTGTAGGGCTGTTGTAAGGGTTCAACTACACAGTATATGTGAAGCACTTAGACAATACCTGACATACAGTAAGTGCTTAATATGTTTATTATTATCAGTTTAGTAGTAGTAGTAGCAGCAGCAGCAGCAGCATCTATAGACTCTGAAAAAAATCTCATAGAAGGTAACCCTGTTTAATGTTGCTAAATTCATATTCTCTCTCATTACATTTTTTTTTTCACTTAATGCATCTTGCCTTGGGGCAATGCCATTCCTCTGCGTTTATCTGAATTCTCAAATAGAAAATAAGCAGGGTGAAGAACAAGATGGTATGTTCAAGGTCAATAAGAGAACACATTCTGTAGTGTGTGCTTAACCTCAGATTTCCTAAGTGCTAGTCCAAAGAACATCTCTGTCTCTTCTGTACTGAGTTTAACCAGAAACACTTGACTCGCCCTGTCCCTGTAATGTCAAGCATTAGAAGTATCTCTGCCTACTGCCATGTAATAGAAAGAAATTTTTTAAAAAATAAATAAAAAACCACTTGAGTTCCTCTTTCATGTTCTTGTTATACCAAAGACGACCATTTCTGCACACACCTGGGAATAGCAAATAACTTGCTAGAAAATTTCAAGAAGGAAACAATGACTTTTCTTATCATCCTGTCAATGCTGAAGAAGGCACAGATATCTGACTTATATTTATTATCCAGGACAGTGTTCACCCAAATTTACGTCCTTAATAGTAATGACAACTGAACCAGCAGATGGTGAAGCAGTTAAGTCGCTGGACACCCACATGGCTGACCACCGTTCAAGTCCCAGACCCAGGGGCTTGAAACTCACCCAAGTACATGTGCATGTGTGCCCAAGATCCCAGGAGGAAAATAAAAAAGGGATTGCAGCATGGCTATTTCCCCTGGGGGTGATTTCTCACTTTCTGTCTTACTGTCTCTGTCTCTCTCCCATATGCCCTCCTCCACCCTGTCAAGGGCACATGCCCTAAGGCAAAAACCTCTAAAAATAAATTAATGATAACAACATGAAATTGCTTATGCAGAACATAGAATTGTCCATCCCTCCTGTTCTTGTGACGTTGGCTTCATAAAGAGTAAGCATGCCCTGTTCTTAGCAAAACAGAGATATCCCAGGGGCTTCTGTGTGACAAGCTCACCCTGATACCCAGTAGGCCAGCCAGCCACTGTCACCAGCATGGGACCCGCGGATATCTGGCTCTTGGAAACTTCCCTGTTGCTTAGAGAAAGTAACTGGGAAAACTAAATCCTTTTCCTTTAGCAGAAAATATATAAAGTATACATTAATAAGGAATTTTAATTTACTAGACTTTAAAAATCACTTCTGAAGAGTGCATCTTTAAAGACCAGGTGGTGGTACAGTGGTAACACAACTGTACACATGTGGAAAGGTCCCAGGTTCCCATCCGGGGTCTCGCTGTACACATCAGGCATAAGAACACACGCTGGCTGAGACTGGGGGTAGGTCACAGCATGTGAGTGCTGCTGGGGGTGTCTCTCCCTCTCTCTCTCTCTCTCTCTCTCTCTCTCTCTGTGTATGTGTGTGTGTTTCTCATAGAAGCAACTTTTTCATAAACTGCATTTGTAACCTAATTTTCAACACAAAGTAAACATAAACGGAGTAATAACAAGCTAAACTACACGCTATCTGCTTAATGATTGTCAATATTTTTCAAAGGTAAAGCCACCCCAGACCTAATGCTGATCATCATCTAGTTTAAAATAAAAGCTTGGACTAGTATAATACATTTCTATTGCTTCTGTGACAAATTACCAACAACAGACAGCTTGAAACAATACCACGTATCATCTCTCAGGTCTCTAGGTTAGAGAGTCAACACCATTCTCACAGAGCTGAAATCCAGCAGGGATAGCAGTTAGTTCTTACTGCAGCTGCAGGGAAGAATTCACTTCTAACTTCATTCAAAGTTGTTGTCTGAACGGAGTTCCTTTCATGTATAGGATTAGGTCCTGTTTTCTTGCTGGCTGTCATCAGCTGAGGGCTGTCCTGACCCCAGTCCTTACACGTGGCCCCCTACATCTCAAGACCAGAAACAGAGCCTCAGGCCCTCCACCTGCTGACTCCCTTCTCATCTCTCTTGCTTCAATCAGAGAAAGTTTTCTGCTCGCAACATCTCATGTGATTCGATTAGGCAAATGCTGATAATCCACCGTAATTCTCCCCATTTTATCATCTGCACTTTAACGGCATCTGCAGCTTCTTTTCCCATGAACAGCAATATATTCACAGGCTCTTGGGACTAAGGTGGGGACATTTATTGAAGGGGTAGATTATTTAGTCTATCACAACTAGCACTCTTCAAAAGGAAAACATAACACACACTTCACCCTAGAGAAAAAAAAAAGAAGTTTTGCTGATTGAGAGATCACCTTTCTTCACTTATTGAGACTCAGTGATAATATTAGTATCAGCCTCCCTTAGTTAGCACAGTTTCCTAATTGTTCATGCTGCCTCTACTGAGAGCAATTTTAGTCCACACGTTTTTTTTTAGTTTTTTTCACTTTTTTTTTTATTCTTTCATTTCATTTTCTTCCATACATTCAATCACATTATTATTTGTCTTACAAAATGGATATTTCAACAGGTGAACACACGTATTTTAGAGGGCCAGCCTTTTGCTTGCAACAGAGGATGACTGTCATTTCTCTTGATGAACTCCTGGGGGAATTCTAATTCCTTGAGGGCAAATTCCACAAAAACACAGATTCTTTTCAAAATTCGTAGCATTAGCAATTTCTCTTTTTTTTTTTTTTTAAGGAGTTTTTGCTATAAGGCACATGCACTCACCAGAGAGACAGAGACAAAAAGCCGGAAATCATCCCCCAAGAAGGATGGCCACACTGCAATCTCTTCTCCCCCCCACTAGAGATTGCTTTCTCCTTCTCCCTCTCTCACAGGCTCTCTGATGAGTGTATGTGAACTCTGACAACATTTAAAAAGAAAGATAATAGCATAAAATATTTAAACAAAATTTATTATATTGCCAAAGTTTTCAATCTTTTTTCATTTTTTTTAATTTTAATTGTGATTTCTAGTGTGTGTAAAATAGATGTATACCTACGTGGGACACAGAATGTTTTTTTTTTATTACTTAATTGTATTTATTCATTCATTTATTTTTAATTTGACAGAGAGAGACATACAGAGAGAAAGAGAGACAGGGAAAATGAGAAAGCAAGCCAACAGGTCCAGGACTCAAACCGTGGTCTGCCATGTGGGAGTGTCCAACACCTTAACCACCACACCACTTGCTGGTTCCAACACAGAATGGTTTTTAAAGTTTGCATACATTGTACAATAATCAAGAATATACCCAAATCATCAACACTGAACATTACATTTTGTTGTACACATTTGTTTATAGTTCTAGGGGTTTTTTTTACTACGTATTCAATTGCCCATGTTTTTTTGAGTGGGGAAGACTTTTGCTACAGGACGCATGCACGTGCCAGAGAGACAGAAAGCAAGAAATCGTCCCCTGGGGGATGGCCATTCTGCAATCCCCTTTCATCCATTTTTCTCTCAGGATTTTGGGCATGCATGCACATGCGCCCGGCCTGAGTTTTAAGTCACCAGACCTCGGACTTTAACCACAGTCAACTACGTGGGAGTCCAGAGCGTAACCATTACACTATCTGCTGGTCCCACAATTGCGCATATTTTAATCTCTGCTGCAATACACCATCCTGTAGCCTCTCTCCCTTCTTTCTTCCCCTTATTTATATGCATTCTTGTGTCCATTATAAATTTTCTCATGAACCCCTCAATATACATCGAAGAGTAGCTGAACAACTCAAAGGTCATACTAACACCACAATAACCAAGTATAAATCAGAGTCCAATTTAATTCTAAATGTTTAGATTTTACTAACCAAAGTATGAAACTTACTAACCAAACTATGACTAGTCAGAAAATGTTGCTTTTTGTTGCATAATAGACACGCAATGTCAAAAGACAGATTGAATTTCACGAAAATGTGAAAAATTGTGAAAGGTCCCCCAATTCCACCTCCAGGTTTGATGTTTTGTTAGGATTCACAAGACTTGGGGCAGTTGTACTCACAGTTAGGATTTATTACAGTGACAGACACAAAGCCAACTTAGGAGTGGGGAAAAGTACCTGGCAAAGACCAGAGGAAACCAGCCACAAGCTCCCAAGGGTTTTCTCCCAGGAGAGTCACACAGAACGTGCCTAATTCCCCAGCAATTCCTGTGCAAACTCATGTGAAATACTGCCTGTAGGAAAGTTCATTAGGGACTCAGTGTCCAGGAGTTTATTGGAGTTGGTAATATAGGCACCCACTGCTTATCATGTACCAAGATCCCAGACTCCCAGGGGAAAGGAGGCATTTAGCATGAACATAACCAGTTTGGGCACTGAGCCAACTGTTAGGGTAAATGAAACCTTCCCAAAATCTAAGGTCTCACATACCAACCCAAGGTCACCCCTGTAAACGAGACTTTCAAAGGATAGATAGTATCAGAACTGCTACATTAACTCTTTTCGGCACAATATGGAAGCTTCCATAAATGTCTAGGACCCTCCATCTTCACAAAGATGATGCATTTTTTTATTTCCTCATTGTTCTTAAAGTTTCATGTCTTGCACATATTTTGAGAATGATTGCCAATGCTGATAAACAGAAGCATTCAGGCAGAAATCTTTATGACAAAATTGGTTACCATTAACATGCTGATAAATTTTACATTGAGTTATAGAAATAAATTTGTGTGGCACCAAGAAAGATGACTATGATTATGACATTAATAGTAGTTCTGAAATATGTACCAATTTAAATTCAATAATGTGAAAATGTTTTGTTTAAAATGATATGTTTTATGCTAGATGCTTAAGGAAACATTTAAGAAAATAAATATTTATGTTATGAACATAAATGTATAAACAAGAGACTGTAGGAAAAAAGCAAAATCTAATTTTTAGATTATAAAAGTTAAAATGTTGAGTAGATGATTCCACTTAAATACACTTACACTAGTACACTGTACATTCCTTCGCGTATTCTGTACCTGGAATCTAATTGTGACAAATGGTCTACACATTACATTACTACTCTTTGCCTCATGTCTTCTTTTACAGTACCTATTTATTTGTATCACAAAATCAGAATTTATCATTTATAAAAGCCTACACAGCATTTATCTTCTTACTAGCTATGAAAATCAAAATTTTAAAAATAAGCACATTGGGGCTAGCAGGTGGTGTACTGGTTAAAGTACTGGACTCCCACAAGGTCGAGCATAGTTCAGATCCCAGACTTGGTGGCTTAAAACTCATGCTGGACACATGTGCGTGCCCAAGATCCCAAGAAGAGAATAGAGGAGAAGGAATTGCAGCATGGTCATCCCCTTGGGGAGGGTGATTTCTCACTTTCTGTCTCTGTGTCTCTGGAGAGTGCATACATCCCGTAGTAAAAATCTCTCTTAAAAAATTAAATTTTAAAAAAGCACATTAATACTAGCAAGATTGAAGATAAGCATTTACTTACTAAAGAGAACATATTATTTTTAATTTATTCAGCATTTCCTAAGCAAACACCATATGTCAGGAATTGTGCAAAGAACTAGAGAAAACTATTAAATAAAATATAGATCCTTTCCTCAAAGAACTAACCTCTAATGTAGGAAAAGAGCTCTTTCACAGATACACACACAGAAGTGTGTGCTGAGCTTTACATAAACTCAGAGGGAAGAGAGGGTTGACAGAATCAGGCATAGCAAGATTTGATAGAAGAGCATAAAGTTTGAGTCTTGACCGATGAGAGGGATGTTCGGTGGACAGAGGAAGGAACACCACGTCAAATGCATGGGGGAGTTCCTCATAGGCATACTCCAAGCTTCCCGAGGACAGGTCTGTAGAAAAATAAGAACACGGCTTAAAACTTTAGTCCATTGAATTTAATTTGTCATCTTTTCAGGGGTTGGAGAAAATGGAGGGCAAAAAGTAAGTGGCTGGCAATTAGTAGCATCAATTTTGCTGCATTCATTCCAGTAAAGCAGTTAGCATAGCCCCTCAGCAGCTGGGTCAGTCACTGTTATTTTATGTTTTAAATTTATTTTATACACTCGATCACCAAATATCACTAGGCTTGTAAAGTGAGTTTACCCAATATGAATACAGTTCACACTAGTCCAGTTGAGGATACTATACATGTTATCAACAGGTTATAATCCATATCTGTATCCTATAAATTTCTTTCTTCTCCATTTTTCTCCTTAAGTTATTTTCCTACTCTTGTTGTTCTCCCACTGTCTTCCCACACTGTCTTCAGTATCCCTAACCATTTTCCATGCACTCACGCACACGCACTCAGCCTAAGTTTAAGCCACCAGGTCCGGGACTTGAACCACCATCAACTACATGGGAGTCCAGCGACATAGCCATTATGCCAACTGCTGGTCCCTATTTTCCCGTCTTTTAATTGGGTTGATCGTTTTCTTCTGGGAAGCTGCTTGAATTCTCTGTGTGGTCCCTGTTATTTTAATCTGAAATAAAAGATGGGTGTTATTCCCACCTGGTGTTACTACCTGGCTCTTTAAATAAACCAAGATCTTTTTGCACAGAACAGTCCCCGATGCCCTTCTTAGAAAAAAAAATGTTTTTAAACTATGTATCACCATTTAAAAAGTTATCATCCTCTATGGTGAGAGTGAATTTTCGGAATATTTCATTTTAAAACTTGGGCTCAATTTTGTTTGAACATTTTTCTCAGAAATATGCCAAATACATGGTTAAGTACTGCTCTGTGATGAGAATATTGCTGTTATGGAACTGCTGTTTCTAATGAAATCGGCATTTCTCCCCTGGTGATTAATAGCTTTAGGTACCAGGAACAATAGAGTAAGGTAGTTCCTGGAACTCAGCTAGTAAACAGCTGTTTAATGGAGCATGCCGAGGAAAAACTAGGGCTGGCCTGCATTCAGAGGTGGCCTATAACTGTAAACCACTATACCTAGTGAGAAGAAACCAACGGCAGAAATGGCACTCTCAGTCGACCTTATCCATACTGAACAAAGTAAGAAACTGTAAGTGACATACTGTTCTAGCAATAAAGAAAGAGGTGTAATATGAGGCCTGGTGTTATAAAATATAGTAGGGAAAATATATATATTCTTACTATAGATAGTGTGACAAATGGTTGACATGACGGAAAAACTAATTATCCTGATTTAATTATTGCACATTGTAATTATGTACTCAATAATCACCTTGTAATGATTGTTATGCTACTAAAACACAATTCACTTTTTTTTAATTAATTAATTTATTTATTTTTGTATATACTTTCAATCATATTGTTTGGCTTACAATGAGACCATTTCGATATGTGAACATTTCTCCCCGGACCCGTTGATCGAAATATCTTCAACAGATAACACCACACCTTCCCATCCCGTCAATGCTCTACCTCTGTATCCCTTCTCCAAATGTCTTTCGTTGGGCCCCACTCCTCCACATACACCTCATCTGACATTCACACCCATCTCTTGTGTTTGTTCAACTGTTAGTCAATCAGTTTCAGACATAGAATGCAGACAAACGGTATATGTTAAGTGGGGACATACAATGTCTCTCCTTCATAGCCTGGCTTGCCTCACTCAGCAGTACATCTTCCATATTCTTCCACTTTCTGTCAAAAGCCAGGGCTCTGTTGGTTTTTATGGCTGAGTAGTATTTCATAGAGTATATGTGCCACAGTTTTTCAATCCATTCCTCCATACGGGGGCATCTGGGTTGGTTCCATGACTTAGCAATTGTGAATAGTGCCGCAATAAACATCGATGTGCAAGCACTTTTCCAATGAAGAATTCTTCTGTCCTTTGGGTAGATACCGAGGAGTGGGATCTCTGGATCATATGGCAGATCTATCTGTAGATTTTTGAGGAATCTCCAAATTATTCTCCACAGTGGTTGGACCAATCTACATTCCCACCAGCAGTGTAAAAGAGTTCCCCTTTCGCCACACCCCCGCCAACACTTATCATTTTTTGTTTTTTTAATATTAGACAATCTGACTGGGGTTAGGTGGTACCTCAGTGTTGTTTTTATCTGCATTTCCCTTACGATGAGGGAGGTTGAACATTTTTTCATATGCCTTTTGGCCATTCGTATGTCATCTTTAGAGAGAGTTTTCTTCATCTCCTTCTCCCATCTTTTAATAGGGTTGCTCATCTTTTTTCCAAACACCTTTTTTAGTTCCTTGTGTATTCTGGTTATCAGTCCCTTATCTGATGCAACATTTACAAAAATATTTTCCCATTCTGAGGGCTGTCGATTCACACTAACTACTGTGTCTTTGGCCATGCAGAGACTTCTTAGTCTGATGTAATCCCACTTGTCTATTTTGTGGACGATGGACTCTGCTTTGAGGGTCTTCTTTAGGGAGTCTTTCCCTACACCAATGTCTCCCAGAGTTTCCCCAGCATTCTCCAGGAGCAGCTTTATAGTTTGAGGTCTTAGATTTAGATCCTTGATCCACCTTGACTTGATTCTTGTCAAAGGAGAGAGGTAGGGGTTCAGATTCATCTTTCTGCAAGTGGAAGTCCAGTTTCTCCAGCACCACTTGCTGAAGAGGCTTTCATTTTCCCACTGGATTGACTGGTACCCCTTGTCAAAGATCAGTTGACTGTATGTTCGGGCACTTATTTCTGGGGACTCTATTCTGTTCCATTGGTCCACATGTCTGTTTCTGTGCCAATACCATGCTGTCTTTATTACCACAGCTTTGTAATATATTTTTGGATCGGGGATTGAGATGCCACCCACTCCATTCTTCTTGTGTAGAAGTGCTTTGGCAATACGGGGTCTTTTATGATTCCAGACAAATTTTAAGATTGTCTTTTCTAGATCTGTGAAGAATGTGTCTGGTACTTTGATTGGCATTGCATTAAATAGGTAGATTAATTTGGGTAGAATTGCCATTTTGATTATATTAACTCTTCCAATCCATGAACATGGGATGTCCTTCCATTTTTTTGTGTCATTTTCAATTTCTTTTTTTACCTTCTCGTAGTTTTCCTTGTGGAGGTCTTTAACTTCTTTGGTTAGATTTATTCCTAAATATCCTATACTTTTAGTGGCTATGGTAAACGGAATAAGTTTTTTCAGTTCTATCTCAGTCTGCCTGTTATTCGTATATAGAAATGCTATCGATTTCTGTATATTGATTTTATATCCTGCAACTTTACTGAATTCATGTATTACTTCCAGTAGTTTTTCCATGGAGACCATTGGGTCTTCTATGTATACAATCATGTCATCTGCAAATAGAGAGAGTTTCACCTCTTCTTTTCCTATTCGAATGCCCTTTATTTTATCCTCTTTTCTGATTGCGTTGGCGAGGACTTCCAGAACTATATTGAAAAGGAGAGGAGAAAGTGGGCATCCTTGTCTTGTTCCTGTGTTTAGTGGGAAAGCTTTCAGCTTTTCTCCATTCAGGATGATGTTCACTATGGGTTTTTCATAGATGGCTTTTACAATTCACTTTTATAAAGGACACTACTATGGTTTAAATGTTTGTTCTCCTAAAATCCTATGTTGAAATGTAATTGCCATCATAACAGCATTAATAGCTGGGACCTTTAAGAGTTGATAAGAGGTAATGCCATCACAAAAGGGAGAGTTCTAGAGCCTGGAGCCTGGGAAGAGGAGGGGGAAGGAAGGATAGAGAGGAGGTTGGTTAACAGGTTAAAGAAAAAAAATACACACACACACACACACACACACACACACACACAGAGTTAGGAGGATTAAGATCTAATGCTCTACAGCACAGTAGGGGGACTACAGTTAACAATGATTTGTTGTACATTTCAAATAGCAGGAAGAAAGGATTTTAAGTGTACTCATCATGAAGAAATGATAAAGAGCTGAAGTGTTGCTATGTTAGTTACCCTGATTTGATCATTATACATTATACACATGTATTAAAATATCACATCATAACCCACATAAGTTTGTGCAATAATTATGGAATGATTGAACTGGTTTTTTTGTTGTTGTTGTTGTTGTTTTAATAAGAGAGAAAGTACAACCCTTTTTTGCCTCCCTTTGCCTTCCACCTTCTGTCAGGTGAAAACCAAGTCTTTCTTTCCTTCAGAGAATTCAGCTTTTAAGGTGCTATCTTGGAATCAGAATCACCAAACCAGCTGGTACCTTAATATTGGATTTACCAGATTCCAGAACTGTGACATTTTTGTTCTTATTAAATTACCCAGTCTATGGTATTCTGTTACCACAGCACAAAATGGACTAAAACACAAACTAATCCCATCCATGAGAGCTCTACCCCCAAGACATAATACTATCATCTTGGTGGTTAGAATATCACCATATGAGTTTGAGGAGGAAACACACCAAGAAGGCCATTGAAGAATATTTCCTTCAAGTTAATAGTCCTTTTAAAGTGGTCTGGTGAGCTGTTAGAATCAGAAATGATTTAAGATATTTCATCATAAGCACAACTGAAGGCAATTAATGGGCATTTGTGATATATATAAGCATAGGAAGCATACCTAAAAATCCTGCTCATTTCTTTATTAAACAATGAACAATTGCATAAATCATGGCCAAACTACCACAAGGTTGTGGTGAAATCTTAGGTTATCAGAATGCAAAAAATAACCCGAAGAACCACACTAAATTTCTTTGCCTTTCAGTTTTGTTCAAGGTAAGGCATCTTATGCATACCTAAATTTCTCCCTCCCTCATCTTCCTACTTAGCCATTCCTCTCAGAAGAGCTCATCATAGCTCATTCATCTGGTTGGAACAGTGGTTGAGGAACTCAGAAGCCAGACTTCCGGGGGGAGTCCCATCTCAGCTTTGTAACTTGCACGGTTTTCTCAGCTTCTTTGAGGATAATACCTACTTTAGGGAAGTTGTGAAGATGATAAGAGTTTTTTAGACATAGATTGTTTAGAATAATGCCTGGAACATAGTAACTGCTGTTGTCTTTTTATTGTAAATCAAGTATGAACTCTAAATCATGAATTCCAAAGTCCTGCCCTTCCTTTCCATTTATCCTGACTTCTTAGGATTTTCTGTCTTAGTAGCTTTCAAAGCCCAAGCCCAGAGGGAGAGTATGTATAAAAATCACCTGGAATACCTTGCTAACCACTCATTTCATGTCCTTATTTCAGGTTGTATGAATGAATGTCTCAAGAAAATTTAAAAAATAAAACTCAGGCCAGCCTGTGACCTGGTAGTTAAAGTGATTGGGATCCTACATGGCCCAGTGCACAGTTTGAGTCCCAGACCTGGCTGCTTGGGAAACATACTGGACATGTGTGTGTATGTGTGTGCCCAAAATCCCAAATGGAGGTGGAAGGACCTTACATTCTTACATTCATGCGTCTATTAAGGTCTTTTTCTGGAGTTCTTCCCACCCACCCTTAACTTTTCTTGGTGTGCCAGGAGGCCTTGGAAAGTCCTGCCCCAGCAAACAGAAACTTGTCATTTTCTGTATGACAATCCTTCCTTCCTCTGCAAAATAGACTGTGGACGGGCTGCATTTGAGAATTAAACAAGGATTCTAGAGTGAGCAGCCAGGAGCAGCAGCAGTGGCGGCCTCATCCCAGCTCTCTATTTCTGCCTTCATATCGTCTGTGTATCTCAGAATCACTTCTTCAGTCCAATTTGGTTCCTCTAATGTCAGTTATGCCTTCCCTGCCTTTTATTTTGTTGTTGGTTTTGTTTTTGTTTTTGAAGAGGTTTTTGCCATAGGGTGTGTGCACTCGCCAGAAAGACAGAGAGAGACAGAGAGATAGAAAGCAAGAAATCACTCCCCAGGGGAAATGGTCATGCTACAATCCCTTCTCCTCCATTCTCCTCTCGGGATCTTGGGCATGCACGCACACACACCCGGCGTGAGTTTAAGCCACCAGGTCCAGGACTCAAACCACCGTCAGCTACATGGGAATTCAGCGACATAGCCATTACACTAACTGCTGGTCCCTTCTCTGCCTTTCTTTTCCCAGTTTTTCTGCCTCTGAAATAACTACCCAGCTTTCTGACTATACATATGTGCAAAAATATCTCAGAAGAAAAAAAATCTTCTTTCAGATTCTGTGCATACTGTAACAACAGTGGTTTTGTAAGGGGTCAAAAAGTGAAGCTTACTTTACACATCAAAGAACTATGAGACTCCAGGGATCCTAGGACTTCTTGAACATCATACAGGAGGAAAACCGAAAACAAGCAACAGACCTGGGTCCTGCAGAAAGAATGAGGAAGGAAATGGAAGGGTGGCTGAGAAGGCTAGGACTGGGAGTGGGAAACTTGCAAGTGATGAGGGAAGGAGGAAATTTTCTTCCTCTCCATCATTGCTCCTCCCTCTATACAGGCCTGTCCCTGCACCAAGAAATGAGAGTTAGGAAGACAGACAGTCGTTTGTTTTCAGAAAGCATTAGGATAATGGGTAGCATTCCCTCATGGACATGGGCTAGTGTTAGCATACCCTTTGCCCTTAGATTCTTAGCAACTTGTTGATGTCTAAAAGACACACTCAAAGACCAGCAGGCAACATGGTAGATAAGACACTGGATTACCACGTGGCCAACAGTGGTTCAAGGCCTGGACCAGTGGCTTGAAAATCACACCAAGCTTGTTTGTATGCATCCCTACAATCCCAAGAGGAGAATAGAAGTGAAGAGGCTGCAGTATGGCCATCACCCTGGGGGATGATTTCTCTCTTTCCCTCTCTCTGTCTCTCTCAGGCAAGTGCATGTGCCCTATCGCAGAAAACCTAAAATAAATAAATAAATAAATAAATAAATAAATAAATAGAAACACTCAGACAGGGGCTGCATTAATCTGACCTTGTTCGATCCCAAATCAACAGAATATTCAAAGCAGCATCTGACAAGAGGCTACACAGCATGATGAATAAGCATTTCTTGAAACTTCTATGTCATTAAATAGTACATAATATTTTCAGATGAGTTCCTAGTACATTAGTAGTAACTTAAATGTTATTAACTCAAAAATGAAAAGGAGAAGAGAGTGAAAGTCTAAGCTGTACAGGGCATATCCTGAAAGCAAACAATCCTACCAGACAACCAAGAAGGTTTTCTATATGACATACTTTCTAAGATTTAGTCCCGTTTTTTCCTGTGTCATGCTTTCTGTGATTTAAGTCTGATACAATAATTCTCAAATGCTAGAATTCTTCCATCATCTCTATTTTTTTTTTTAAGTTTTTGCCATAGAGTGCATGTGCCCACCAGAGAGAGACAGTGAGAGGAAAAGAGAAATCATTCCCTGGGGGGAGATGGCCATGTTACAATCCCTTCTCTTCCTTTTTCCTCCTGGGATTTTGGGTACACATGTGCACATGCCTGGAGGAATTTTCAAGGTGCCAGGTGCAGGATTTAAACCAGGTCAGCCATGTGGTACTCCAGTGTCCTAACCACTACACCACCATCATCTCTATTTCTAAAGGATCCAGCATTTATAAGAAAGTGAAAAATAGGATCAACCAATAGTGTGATGGTTGAGGAAGCTGGATGTCACATGGCCAGCTGTACAGTTGAGTCCCAGACAGGTAGCTTGAAAATCACACTAAGTGCACGAGTGTTCATGCCCAAAATCCCAAAAGGAGAAATGGAGAAGGGACTGTGGTATGACCATCCCACAATGGAGGAGCTTTCTCACTTTCCCTCTCTCCCTCTTTCTCTCTGTCTCTCACACTGGTAGTGTTCATGCTCCCTAGCAAAAAAAAAGAAAAAAATTAATGAAAAAAAGCCCCAGACAGCACCTGACACATAGGCCTTGATGTTTCCAAGAAAACATAAGCAAGTTTTGCACAATATCAACAATAATTGGGAAAGGCTGCGTTAAGAGATAATGCAGTAAGTCAGTGGTAAGTTCCCTCTGTAACTGTCTGAAACCAGAGACAATGACAGTCTCCAATCACAAAAACATCTGAATATGTCTGTGCTGACTCACATGAATGACTACTGCTTATTCACCAGAGAACAGAAAACCCATTTTAACCTCTCCACCTCCAGATAAACTTTGCCAGAATACTGTTTCACTTTGTAGTGGTAGCCAGTCCATAACTAGACTCTACTTCCCTTGAACCTTTCTTAAAATTAGCTAGTGGGGCTGGCAGGTGGCATGGTGGTTGGGGGCACTGGACTCCCACATGGCCGACCGCGTTTTGAGTCCCAGACCTGGCAGCTTGCTTTCTAGCTCTCTCTCTCTCTCTCCCCCTCTCTGGTCAAATCAAAATAAATAATTTTTTTAATGTTAAAGAAAATAATTTAAAAAAAAAAAAAAACTTAGCTTGCACAAGACCAAATCCTACAAGACCCTCCTACTACTTCTTATCCAAAATCTAACAGTTCCTCTCCTTTTCCTCTTCCTTCAGCAGTAAGCCAAACAAAACTGATTTTGTTTGATCATGTGAGTGCTGGTGATCTTTAATTGGTAGGTTTTTATATACAGCTAATTAGCTGAATTGTAATAATTCAAAGTCCTATATATGAAGCATTCATTATCCTAACCAGAAATTATTATTATTAAGGTCCCAAGAATCTTCAGAAAGTTCCAAATTTTCTGCATCATGCAGAAGACCATATTTTCCAAAGATAGTCCCAATGATATTTCCCATTGTACATACTTTTCTGCAATATGACCTTGCCATTTCCCCATCATGAAATAAAGTCTAATTCCCTTTCCTTGAATCTGGGCTGACCTTACCGATTTCCAGTAATCAAAAAATAAATTAATTAAAAAAACAATGCTTTACGGTTTTGAAAATACATATAAAGAATCCACAAAGCTTTCTTCTGACCTAGGAGAATGATACTGGTTCTTGTCCACAGCTCATGAAGAATTAGAGACATGGACCCGTAAGCAAGCAGAGGTTTATTAGGAGAGAGAGAGAAGGAAAGCCTTCTCCCTGAAAGAGCAGCTCTAGATCTAGTAGCCCCCAGAGGAGCTGAGGGGAGGGGTTTTTATCTTGGTCAAGAGGGGCCTGGTCATGCATTTTCCTCCTGGTGGGGACCACATGTCAGGTGGGTTTAGGTATTCTTTTTTTAAATTTGAAGGTCCCAAGATTCTCTTAGTATAAAAGCTTTGGGCCATAAAGATCATTAACCTCCTCTAGGAATGTGGTAGAACTGAAATAAAGAAATAAATAAAAGTTTGCTATCTTAAGTCAATCATAGGGTAGGATTTTGAAGACTCCAATTAAAGGTCACAAAGAGTTTTACATTAGTTAGGCTTGTTATATGGGTGCCTTTTGTCCCTTAACTATGGTTTTCTAGCATTGGCATTTTTCCATATTCTTTGTGTATTTTGTATTTGTCCTAGAGTTTTTTGGGGGTTTTCTGTTTAAGAAAATTTTTTGCTATAGTGTGTGTGTGCTCATCAGAGAGAGAGAGACAGAGAGACAGAAAACAGAAATCACCCGGGGAGATGGCCATGCCACAATCCCTTCTCATCCATTCTCCTCTCGGGATTTTGGCACACACCTCCATGCCTGGTGTGTTTTAAACTGCTGGGTCTGGGACTCAAACCACAGTCGACTGCATGGGAGTCCAGTGATGTAACCATTATGTCATCTTCTGGTCCCTGTCCTATAGTTTTGGTTTTGATTTTTTTTAAGAATTATTTAACTTGATTTATTCATTCATTCATTTATTTTATTTGAACATAGAGGGAGAGAATGAGAGAGAGACAGACAGAGAGTGAGAGAGAAAGCAAAAAAGCAAGCTGCCAGGTCCAGGACTTGAACCACAGTTGGCCACGTGGGAGCCCAGTGCCCTTACTCATCATGCCACCTGCCGGCCCCAGGTCCTATAGATTTTAAGTGGATGTTCAGAGTCAGGAAGTTAATAAGCCCTTAGACTTTGATTCTAATTGTTCTTTTGTGTGCCCTGGAGAAAATCTTGCAGCATCAGTTTCACAATTTTGTCCAGAAAGGCAAGCAAGAGGAAAAAGGAGAATTTAGGGTTTTAAGTTCTGATTGGAGCTGGCTGGTTTCAAACAGCCTCTGTCTGTGCATTCTGTATGGCTCCCCTAGTTCCCTGTGTAACTGCTCCACCAGTTTCTGCCTCACTTCCACTCAATTTAACTTGTAACATCATCTCTCCGGATGATCCCTCCCTAGACATATCCTGTCACAATCCAGCCACCATGCTGCAAAAACCCTGACTGACATGAAGAGCCAATACTTTGCACTCCAGTTAGAAACCTCAGCTGAGCTCAGCCTTCGAGTTATCTCATCCCAGGTGGCAAAACACATGACTACAGAAACCTCTAACATGGTTCAGCCCTTAGCCATTCAAGTTTGCCTGGCTCAGACCTCAGATATCATGGAGCAGAGTCAAACCATGCCCACTGAGTCCTACACGAATTCTTCATCTTTAGAATCTAGAACATTTAAATGGTGTTGTGTGCCACTAAAATGTGTATCATTCACTGGTTTGGAGATTGGACAGGAAATGAAATTCTGAAAGGCCTCAAGCAGACTCTTTATAAAAGCTTAAGGAAAGTGTTTTCCAAAACTGGCGAAAACGGGACTCGTTGAGCAGTGACAGAAGGCTTAGCAAAACTGTCACCTGCAGTAATACGGAAATTATATAATGAATTGATGGGTCTAAGATTTCCAGGTGAAACATCCAAAGTGTCAACTGGTCTCTGCTAGCTGTATTTAATAAGATACAAACGGAAAGGCATACTAAGAGGAGTCATTCGATTTGTAGAAGAATTTTGAGGTACTATAAAGGAGGCAGGACTTGCTGGGTTGAACAATAAAACTGATTCTTAATCCCAATTTTTCTAAAATGCAAAGAAGTCTCAAATTAGGAAATGACTTCAGTGAAAAGAACAAATCGGCTTGGAGTGTATGTCCCTGTTAGCACCTCAGGAAAGATTGTCTCAAGTGTCTTATGATTCAACTAAATAAAGACCTAAGGTGCTCAAGGATGTTCAAAAAAAAAAAAAAAAAAAACCCTTCCTGTTAAATGATAGAGTTCAAGACACTTACGTGTATTACCCCTCAGCAACTTCCTAGGAATTCCTAGAGAAGGGCCTGACTTAAAGAGATTTGTGGTTGTCTTTTTGTCTAATGAAGTACACTCCCATAAAGTCATAGAATCCACTAAATAATTCAAATTTCTAAGAGATTTGAATCGGCAGAAGCACCATCCACTCGAACTGAAAAGGACAAGAACAGTACAAGATGAAAAGTGATCTTTGTTCCCTCAAACTACTGAGGCAGGAATCAGATGAAGACAACTACTCAGCTGCAACCACGGCCTAGAAGTTAAAGGAAAACCATGAGATAACACAAAGGGTAAAACTAAGAAACCAAGGATGGGGCCAAAAGCCACAGGAAATCTGGGGAACCAGCAGTTAGCGTAATGGCTATGTCGCTGGACTCCCACGTAGTCGACCGCGGTTCGCGTCTCGGACCCGGCGGCTTACAACTCACGCTGGGCGCAAGTGCGTGCGTGCCCAAGATCCCGGGAGGAGAATGGAGGAGAAGGGATTGCGGCGTGACCATCCCCCCTGAGGGGTGATTTCTCGCTTTCTATCTCTCTGTCTCTCTCTGTCTGTCTGGCGAGCGCACGCGCCCTATAGTGAAAACCTCTCAAAAAAAAAAAAAAAAAGCCACAGGAAATCATTACCAGCAAGCCTATACTAATACTAAGCCTGAATCAGGCGACTAGGATGCAAGACGAGTTAACTTTCAGATTTCCTATTGACCAGTGGGTCTATGCGCCTCCCAACGCCTTCCCCTCCTCTGACCCCTTTGAATACAGATGTCAGCTGTAGGTAAACTGTCACTTGTGTCTGTCTGGTATCTTGGGAGAATGGGAGGGAAAAGAAGGCAGACAACTTGTTTCTTCAGATCACAGGTCTTCTGAAAGGGAAGGCCTATATTCAAAAACAACTATTTCTAAGAAGCTACATCTGCACCTGAATTTATTTGGATAATAGGGTTCTAGACTTTGAGATAATGCCATAATGGGCAGAAACATTGGATTTGGGGAAGGAGGCATGTGTTCTGCAAATGGGAGGGATGTTCACTGCCATGGCCACAGAACAGACTGTGGAGAATTGCATTTCCCAGAGATGACTGCAACATCTCCCAACCCATGTGCTCTTCTATGTTGTGATATTATTTCACAACTAGAGTTAGAATCTTATCCCTCTTCCATTAAATCATGATTGGCCTTGGTGGTCTTCTCATAATCAACAGAATGAGGCAGAATGACACAGCAAAACTCGAGGCTAGGTCATAACAGGACGTACAGCTTCCCCATGGAACCTCATGCCTAGATGTGCGCTCTCGGAATCCAGGCATTATTATGTGGAAAGTTCAAGCCACAGAGACTACTTACAAGTATTCTGGTTTGCTTCCAGTTGAACCCCATCTGCAAGTTATCCCAGCCCAGGCATAAGACACAAGTAAAGCAATTTCCAGATAACTCCAGCCCCATCTGTCTGAATCACCCCATCATTTGAAACTTTCCAGCTAAGGCTCCAATAAGTCATCTGTGCTTGGCCTTATTGAATTTATGACCCATTAAATCTGCAAGCAGAGTAAGTTTGGGTAGTTTGTTGAGCAGAAATGGGTAACTAAACAGTCTGCATGTCCCATGCATTGGTCACTAACTACATGTGGCTATTACCCCCACACTTCTCAGTTTCTTTTCCTCTCTCTGTCTCTCTCTCTTACAAGTAGCTATTCAAATTTAAATTAATTTAAATTTAAAAATCTTTCAATTTAGTCCTCAGTCACAGTGGCCACATTTCAAGAGCTCAAAAGAATATGGGGCTAGTTGTTGTCATATTCAATGGCAAAGATACAGGTCATCTCTAAGTCATAGAGAGTTCTGTTGGAGAGTGCTGGTCTAGAGGATGCAGATTTTGTGTGGTTTAACATAGGTTGCAAACTCAAATGTGTTTGTGACATTGGGTGGGTAATGTAAATGAGTGAAGAGACTTGGTGTAAACAGTAGAGAAAGCCACCATTGTGGCAAACTGGAGACTCCATGTCCCACATCAAGACCAAATTGTTTTAAATACCTTATGGAACAAATAAAATATATATAATAGTTTTGTTTGGCGTTCAGTCCATTAGTTTTCGACTCTCAGTTTATATGAATGAGGGCATAGTACATCAGGGATCAGGATCATCCTGAAAATCCAGGAATAATCACAAGTGATATAAAACTCTAGAGAAGGCTGATGATAATAGAGATATTTAGACAGAGTTTCTTATGCAGTGTAGGTTTACCATTAAATTCACCCACTTTGAATTAAAGTACAATTACCAAATAAAGGATTCCAGATCAACAAAAGAAAAAAATTTAGAAAATTCAACAAGACACATTAAATTAAAATTTTTAAACTCCAAGATCAATAGATTGCTTGTGTTGAAAGGTTGGAGGGGAACCAGCAGTTGGCATAATGGCTATGTCGCTGGACTCCCATGTAGCTGACCACGTTCTAGTCCCGGACTTGTTGGCATAAACTCACACCGAGCACATGTGCATACATGCCCAAGATCCTGAGAGGGGAATGGAGGAGAAGGGACTGTGGCATGGTCATCCCCCCTGAGGGGTGATTTCTCGCTTTCTGTCTCTGTCTCTCTCTGTCTTTCTGGTGAGTGCACGCGCACTATAGCAAAAACCTCTAAGAAAATAAGAAAACGAAAAAGAAAAAGAAAAGGTTGGAGGGAAGTTTAAGCCCAAGTCACTTATCCTGTTTATGGAAAGGAAGTCGGAAAGTTTAAGTGACTTGTCTAATAACAAACAGGTATCTGTTGCAGAACCACTAAGGGCCTTCTATCTGCAAACATCTGCGAAACAAGAGGTCACTCATTTAATAATTGAGGACTGAGTGTTAAAATAACAGGTCTCTTATCCATCTCTGTCCCAACACAACACAGAAAATGTGTACTGAACTGATTTTCAAGAGAAAGCATTTTCTCAATTTAAAAAAATTTAAAAAGTCTGGTTTCAAGGCCCTCAACAGGTCCCTTGTGAAATACCTTGAATAAGAGAGATTTCGGGGCCTTTCAATTAACACTCAACATTAACCTTCAACAAGCAAGAGGACCTAGAAAAATAAATCAAACAGAAATATGCTAGATTATTACAGAAAAAAATACAAATGTTTTAAAATGTAGTTACTACCTGTAGCTACTTTAAGAAACACTAGCTGCTTCTGATATTGGCTTCAACTTTCCTGATAAGGTTTGATTATTTTGTCACCATTTCTACCATGACACAATTCTGACAACAGAAAAACTAAGCACGGAAAATACCTAAAAATTATAGGAAGCAAATATATGTTACCATGGCATAATAAAAAAATGTATTTGATCCTTGCTCCTGTACACAGAACTCCTAAACCTTGTAATTACCTAGTGATAGGAAGGAATGTCTTTTGTCATTTATAACCTCCTTTTTTTTTTTTTTTTTTTGCTAGATGACTAAGTATTCATTAGAGAGAGAGAGAGGGAGAGGACACCCTCAACAAGCCACAGTCATGATGGAATCCCTTCTCCATTTATCACGATTTAGGGCACACATCCACATGTGCCAGGCATGTTTTTCTTTCCTTTCTTTTTTTAGATAGAGATATTTTTCCATAGGTCTCAAGTACTCGCCAAAGAGACAGAAAGACAGAAAGCAAGAAATCACTCCCCAGGGAAGATGGCCACACCATAATCTCTTCTTCTCCATTCTCCTCTCAGGATTTTGGCCATGCACACACATGTGCCTGACATGAGTTTCAATTCACTGAGTCCAGGACCACAGTTGACTACGTAGGAGTCCAGCAACATAACTTGGATGTTATGTTGCACCATCTGCTGGTCCCAACCAGGCATGTTTTTCAAAACACTAGGGCCCGGATTCAAGCCACAGAGTTGGCCACGTGGGATCCACCTCCCTTAACCATTTGGCCATAGGAGGCCCTTTTGATCACACCTGTTTTCATTCTAATGAGGGACTTTGGTGGGGGGTGTCCCAAGATAGCCTCAGAACAGCATCAGAAAGACCAGATAACTAGAGGATTGGAATTTCAGTGTCACTCTCCAGCAAGAAGAGAGGGAAAGGTTGGAGATTAAGCTCAATAAAAACTCTGTAACAGGCCAGCAGGGAGACAAGGGCACTGGAGGGCAGGCAAGCCTTTCTCTGATGTGCAGAAAAGGCTGGGCCTTAACGGAGATCACTGGGTGACAATTCAAAGTAGCGAGCAGTCCCATAAACTCCCATCTCAATGTCATGCTTTAGAAAAAGAATGGATAGAATATGCACATGGAATCGGTACAGAGAGTGCAAGAGAGAATTTGAGGATTTCATCAAATATATGGTTCGGCAGAAAAAGATAAAACATGTGAGTGCATGCCATCAGACAGCAGAGGAAAAAGCTATTAAAGGGAGAAAAGTGCAACCCTCCACCTCCCCTTTTGGACCAGGAGAGCCTCAGCCCTGAGCAGAGAGCTGCTGATGGCTGGAGGCTGATTTTCATGTTCACTAATTTCCACTAGAAGGGCTTCCCTGAAAATCTCTTTGTCCAAGTGTGAAATAAAGAATTGATTCATGCTTTAAAAAAAAAAAAATTCTTGAACAGAGATGGTAAACAGATATAAAACCACAGCTAGATAAGCTTAATAAGTTCTAATGTTCTATAGTACAGCAGGATAACTACAATTAAAAATAATGTGTCATGTATTTTAGAATTAAAAGAGGATTTTGCATGTTTCCAAAACAATGACAAATGCTTGAAATGACAGATATGCTAATTACCCTGATTTGATCATCACATCCTATTCAAGTACTGAAAAATTACACTGTGCCCTATAAGTAGTGCAACTATTGTATCAATTTTAAATATTGTTTAAATCACTTGACTAAAAATGTGAGTCCATTTCTGGCCCCTATGCTATCCTATCAACCTATTTAGGTTTAATTTGCTGTCCCTCTAGTTCTTAAAAATGGAATCTTAAGTCTTTGATTTGACATATATTCTTTTCTAATACAAACATTAAATGTTAAAAGTTTTGTCTAAATGTAGCTTAATCTGCACCCTACAAATACTGGCATGTTGTATTTGCATTTTCATTCTGTTTAAAATGTTTTCCAACACCTCTTGCCATTTTTTTTTTCTTGATCCTTGTGCTATTTAGAGATGTGGTGTTTAATTTCCATGTGTCTGGAGGATTTTTCGGAGAGCTTTCTGTTAGTGATTGTAAGCTTAATTTTGTTATGGCTTAAAAAACAAGTGAGGGGGACCAGCAGTTAGCGTAATGGCTATGTCACTGGACTGCCATGTAGTCGACCGTGGTTCGCATCCTGGACTCGGTGGCTTAGAACTCATGCCAGGCACGTGTGCATGCGTGCCCAAGATCCCTAGAGGAAAGTAGAGGAGAAGGGATTGCGGCGTGGCCATCTACCCTGGGGGGGTGATTTCTAGCTTTCTGTCTCTCTGTCTGTCTCTGTCTGGCGAGCACACACACCCTATAGCAAAAACCTCTCAAAAAAAAAAAAAAAAATGTGAAGGAGTCTTCAAAAAGTTTATGAAAAGTGCCTTTTATGAAAAAACTATGCATGGATTTCAAGTATTTTTGCACCAAAAATTACCTTGTATTTTAATTTCATTGGCCATGGACTTTTTGAAGCATCTTCAGATTTTATGTGATTTCAAGCTCTTTCAATTTTTTGAGACATGATTTACGATCTAGTATAGGTTCTGTTTTGATCAATGTTCCCAGTTCACAGAAGAGAATGCATACCCTACAGCTATTTCATGGAGCGTTTCCTAAATGTCAGTTAGGTCAAGTTGGTTGAAATGTTCTTTATCCTTGCTGATTTTCCATCTGCTTGTCTATCAATTACTGACACAGGCATGTTACAGTCTCCTACTATAATCATGGCTTTGTTTATTTCCTACTTTAGTTCTATCATTGGGGCTTTATCCTTTTAATCCTGTTCCATGGGCTGTGACACTCTATTATTAGATGTGTAAAAGTTCAAGACTGTTATGTCTTCAGGACACACTGGTGCTTTTCTTATTATGACATGTTTCTATTTATGTCTGACAGTATTTTTTGGTTTGACATCTACTTTGATAGTAGGATAACCGCTCCAGTTTTCAGTAGACTGACATTTTCAGGGTACCATAGCCAATTACATTTCGAAGGAATTAAAAATGAGAAAAATACATATTTGCCAAGTTAAAAAAAATATTTTCTGAGCAACAAGATATGAGTAACTTGGAGGTTGATGAACACATCAAGTGAACACATCAGGAGAGTGGCACACTTCAACTCCATGGGGACAGACGGTCTTGTCCTCAGTACCCTTCCAGACTTCCCCCCACGCACGTCTTCATCTGGCTGTTCATCTGTATCCTTTGTAATACCCTTCATAATGAACTGGTAAGTGTGTTTCCCCGGGGTTTGTGAACCACTATCGCACATTATGAAACCTAAGGAGGAAGTTATAGAAACCCCTGATGATAGCTGGTTGGTCAAAAGGACAGGTTACATTCTGGGACTTGTGATTGGCACCTAAAATGAGGGAGAGGGAGTTCCATGGGACTAAGTCTTTTTTTTTTTTTTTTAAAGAATTATTTACTTAATTCCATTTGTTATCATCATTTTTAATTTGACCAGAGAAAGACAGATAGAGAAAGGGAAAGTGAGAAAGCAAACTGCCAGGTCTGGGACTTGAACCATGGTTAGCCATGTGGGAGTCCAGTGCCTTTAACCACCACGCCAACTGCCGGGCCCTATGGGAATAAGTCTTTAACCTCTGGTGTCTCTTCTAATTCTGAGTAGTAAGAAGCAGAATTAATGTAGGACACACGGTGCCCAGATCATTGAAAAAATGGCTGGTATGGGGGAAAATTTTTGATGTCACAGGTGTACAGAAAAGCAGTACTTTCTTTTAGTTACATTTTAGTTGCAAAATGTATAATGCTCTCTTTTGCCCACAAGAACAAACTAGTACAAAAAAAATAAATATATAAATTACAAAAATGTTCCTTTGACATAGTTTTTTCAAATGGTAAGATGTTCCACATGCTAATTAAGGCCCTGTTAGGAGCCTGACCTTCAGTGATGAGGTGCTTATTAAGCTTCTTTGGTTTCAGCCTCTGACTGTGATAGAACTAGATAAAAATCTTACTTAAATGCTAATAAGAAACCATTTTAATTCAGCACTTTGATGTTACATTTGCACTGTGGATTGGACATTCTCACTTAATACATCATTAACGGGCTGCGTTTGTTTTTTTCACATGCCCCCTTTCTCTCCCCCACAAACTGCACTGAAACTGTTTTCTTTAATATAATCTTATTATGATAGTAAAGAAAACAAAACTCATTTTATTATACCTAGTAAGGTTTTTTTAAAAAAATTATACTATTACACAGAGGCATGCACGACTTGAGAATTATAGAATCTAAGTAGAAGGATCAAAAAACTGACTTTAAAAAAATACTCATCTGAGGGAACCAGCAGTTAGTGTAATGGCTATGTCGCTGGACTCCCACGTAATCGACCGTGGTTCGCATCCCAGACCTGGTGGCTTAAAACTCATGTCAGGCGCATGTGCGTGCGTGCCCAAGATCCCGAGAGGAGAATGGAGGAGAAGGGATTGCGGCTTGACCAACCCCCCTGGGGGGTGATTTCTTGCTTTCTGTCTCTATGTCTCTCTCTGTCTGTCTGGCGAGCGCACGCGCCCTATAGTAAAAACCTCTCCAAAAAAAAAAATACTCATCTGAAAAAGATCAGAATCAGAGCGACATTTATTATATAGTACTGAAATTTGTCAAAAGTGATTTCTAAAATGTGCTTATAGTCAATAATTAACTATTAAAATCATGAAGCTATAAACATGGTGCTTTTTTCATTAACTTCTCAGGACGATCTACATCAGAATTGGTTCTTTTCTTTTTTCTTTTTTCTTTTTTTTTTTTTTTAAGAGTTTTTTGCTATAGGGTGTGAGCACTCACCAGAGAGAAAGAGACAGAAAGTGAGAAATCACGCCCCAGGGGGATGGCCATGCCACAATCCCTTCTCCTCCATTCTCCTCTCAGGATCTTAGGCATGCACGCACACACACCAAGCGTGAGTTTAAGCCACCGGGTCCGTGACTCGAACTGTGGTCAACTACATGGGAGTCCAGCGATATAGCCATTACGCTAACTCCTAGTCCCCACAGGTTCTCTTTGTAAGATATAGATTCCTGGATTGCACATTAGATTATTGACTCTTTCCTTGGAATATGTATATCAATAGTTCTATAGTGGACAGACTATAAGGCGTGGGGAAGCCTTCGTTATTGAGGGCACTCTACTCTCCTACTTTCTCAAGTAAATCCCAAAACACAACTTTGTAGTTAAAGATTTGCCCTTGGATAGAAATTTTATTTTTCTTCAATAATAGTCAAGAACTGGTCTACCAGATTAGCATACACAAAATAATTCAGTAAGTATTATTAATAAATGCAGGTCCATTAACACCTTCAACCTTCTAAGGCACTGGCTTATCCATTTCTTTCCTCAGCAATGAACACAAAGGCAGAGAAAGAATAATGAGTTAATTTATACAAATATTAACAAAACCAAATTTACAGACCTCCTAAAAGAGTATCTAAAGATGACTTTGGAAAAATAGGCTCTACGAAGCAGAAGTTAATGAGTTTAGGGTAATTGTGCAGGGGATTTGTCCTGGATGATTATGATTAAGGCTCAGTAGTAGAGAATAAGGACCTCATTGATAGAACAGAGAGACATGGCCATGGTTCAACCATCCACCTCCCTTCTGGAACCCTGGAACCCTGTAAAACTCAATTAAAATTCAACTGCAGTTGTGAATGACATGATTTATTAATGTGCTTTCTGTAAATGTTTGCTCTTGACAAACCTAATACAAGTTACTAAAAGGGAAGCCCTTACATGAAAAAATGTTATGTTATATAAAGGACTGATTTTAGTTCTCTACAAATTCTTCCTGTTATCCCTCTGGCCTGGAGAACCATGTGGGCTGGTGTGTATAAAAATGGGGACCATGTCAAAATAAATGCCTATCATACAATTGTAGTACATTAATCATTAAGAATCTTACATATCTCCGCATAGTATTTTCAAAAGTTAGTTAACAAAATTAACTTTACATTTATGCCAAGAAGTAATGAAATAAACAAGTTACATTAATGTTGTAATGTGATTTTAATAGTCAGTAAGAACTGAGCAAATATCTGCCTCATCAACTTTAACCCCCAAATAACAAGTTGTTTATGGTCATTAAAAGCACATAAGTACATCATGCAAAATTAGATTAACTTATTAACTGAGATTCAATTATAATCATTCATTGTGTTGATTTTTATCAATAAAGTATTGGAAGACTTGTTCCTATTCAGTCGAATACAGTTTTAATTACAAAGTGACTCGTAGCTAAGGAGTAGCTGACCTAAATTGATAATTCTCCATTTAATAGAACTGTGAATTATTGTGATTTATTACCCTCAAAAGGCTTTTAATATTAAGAAAGTCTCTATGGAGGAAAATTTGCTTCTCACGTTGACTTTTTGTTTTCCCTGGAGTGAGTTGAGAGTGGAGAAAGGAAAGCAGATATTCTAGATATCCTACAGTTATTCCACTGCCTGCCAAGTTTTTCTAACACTGAGAAAATTAATCCTGTGAGAGTTCTGGAAGCCAGGTCTAATAGCAAGAACCATGGACTCATATTTTGCTAAGGGGTTCCTCTGCATGGATCGGGCTGCCAGTTCGACTGCTCTTTCCCTGTGATAAAGCACAATCAAGTTCCACTCGCCGTTTGCTGATGTCCCAGCAGGGTTATGCTAACAAGACCTTGTTTTCTATTATAAAACCTGACGTGGTCATGGTTCATTGATTTGGGGGTCCATTTTCTTTTTTTGCCAGAGGGCAAATGTACTCACTAGAGAGAGAGAGAGAGAAAAGAAGAGGGAGAAAGAGCGCCCCAATAGGGCATGGTCAGGCTGCAATCCTGTCTCCATTGCTCTATCCTGTTGATTTTGGGGCCCACATACACATGGGCCCCACATCCTATCAAGCTACCAGGATCATGATTCAAACTACAGTCAGCCATGTCAGATAAGGATCCATTAACCACTAAGCTATGGGACCAGCCTATAGAGGCCATCTTAATTGTTCTGAAGAGTCAATCTTGTTATCTTAGAGTCAATTTCTCAGGCACGGAGGAGTCAGACATTAATATTTAACAAGAAAAATGAGCACACTGTGCAGAGGCCAGTCAGGTCATACAGGGGCAGAGAGCTCTAGTCTGCCTTGGATATTCTTCTTGCTGCTATGGGACTTGAATTCCTCCTCCAGTAAAAAATCCTTATCACTGAGAGGGAGAAAACTACTAAGCCATATGTTGCCTGTTGGAAAACCATGATGCAGGAATGAAGTGGCTCCATTATCTTTTTATTTTTCTTACATTTTCCCATAAACATTTACTTTACATATCAAACATTTTTGGAAATGGCTCTATTTCTAAAATGCAGAGAAGTTTAAAGATGTTAGAGACCAACGACTGTACTGCTGCTTAATCATTTCAGTATCTACATGTTCCATAGCAAATATGGCATGGCTTAACACTGATTTCTTTCCCATGATAATGTACCCCAATACTTTCATCACTATACGTTTATCCCTTGAGGGTAAATCAAAATTGAGCTCCCACTAAACTATCGCAATCATTTTATAAAATTTAGCATGAAGAGCACTATTTACAACAGGTCAAATATGGAAACAACTTAAATGTCCATCAATGGATTTAAAAAAATGTAATCTGTTTATGGTGGCGTATTATTCATCCATTAAAAAGTACAATACATGCTACAAAATGGATGAACCTCAAAAAGACTATGCTAAGTGAAAAAAGTCAGCCAAAAAAGCTCAGAGAGTATATGATTCTATTTCTGTAAAGTATCCTAAACGGGAAGATCTCTGCAGACAGAGTATGTTCGTGCTTTCCAGAGGTTGGAGGTCGGAGGAGGATGGGTAATAAAGGAGAGTAACTACAAAAGGGATGGTCTCCTTTGCAGGTAATGAAAATGTTATGGAGCTAAACACAGGTGGTTCTTGCACATCACTGTGAATGTACTAAATGCTACAGAGTTACACACTTTAAAGTGCTTAAGTTTATATTATATAAATGTTATATCAATAAAGAGAAGTATAAAACTGTTATTCAACTGAAATGTCTTTAAACTTTTTTAAAAGATTTCAAATCATTTTTTAAAGCAATGGGAAGGGCCAGATAATGGTGCAGCAGTAAAATGCAAAGCTCTGCAAGACAGACCCACATGAGAAGGTTGCTAGTTCACTCCCTGGTCCTGCCTGAGTACACCATGTGCATTTGTGCCTCTGATTTGTGCTAGCTGAAGCCGGGGGTGGGTTACAGCATCAAGACCCTGTCAAGTATGCTATATCTTTGTCTCCATCATTCATGGATTAAATAAATTTAAACAAAAAGAGTATTGGTAGTTGTAGAGACACTAGCTCACTCCTCTTTTAAAAAAATAAATGGGAGCTGAATAAGAATTTGATATCTGTTATAGATCATAAATGACCCAATATTCAATAATCATGTGAATTAATATATTCAGTTATATATAAAAAAATTATATATAAAATGGCACAGCTTCTCTCTATATAATGGTCGAATTGTTTTCCTATGTCAATTCAACATACATTGTACTTACATTTTAAGCAAATGATATGGTACTCCTGCGTCTTTCAAAGTATATGTTCTGCCTTACCAGAGAACATTTATAGCCACAGTCCTCTATTAACGATCAGTCACCATTTCTTTCCTATATGAAGGTTTGTGTTGGCAAACCATCCAGTGTTGGATTTTTCTTTTCACATCACTCACAGAAGCAATATAAACACTGATGCTGGATGTTGGTTCATCTTAACCTTCAGACCATGCTCTCTCACTCAACACCAGGAATATTGAAATCATGTTGAAATAATGAATTCATGATAAAAATATTTACCTTTCCATCCAAGCTCAAACGATAAGAAAGGAAAATCTGTAAATGACAAAAATAAAATTGGAACCAAAAAGTAGATTGACCTATCCCTCCTAGTGGTGGGTAAAACTGTCTCAACTGATATACTCATTAGGATGAAGGTTTTTGCACTCATTTAAGGACTGGTTTTACAACTCCAGGCCCATTCTTGGTGGGGAGGTCAACTCTGCTCCTGCATAAACACGGGAGCTAGGAAGAAGAAATTATTTCTTCCCATACTGGTAACTAGAACAATCTGAACATTGTCTCAAAGCCCTAACTTGAAAATGAAATATCCTAAGCTTTGGTGAAAAAGTCAATCTGGAGAATTCAAAACACCAAATTTGCCCTGTGAATAGATGTAGTGCTCACAAATGTCACCGTCTTTTTACTACCCACAAATATGACAACCCAAATGGAAAAACTATCTCTATCATCTATCACCTATTGAACTTCCAAAAGAAGAAAATTCCAACTGAAGATGAGCACACAGATAAAATTTAAAAGGGGGCCACCAGTTGGTGTAATGGCTATGTCGTTGAACTCCCATGTAGTCGACCACGGTTTGAGTCCCAGACCCGGTGGCTTAAACTCATGCTGGGCGTGTGTGCATGCATGCCCAAGATCCCGAGAGGAGAATGGAGGAGAAGGGATTGTGGCATGGCCATCCCCACTGGGGGGTGATTTCTCGCTTCCTGTCTCTCTGTCTGTCTCTGGTAAGCACCCTATAGCAAGAAACATCTCCCCCCTCCAAAAAAAAAAGAAAAGAAAAAAAAAAGAACCCAGGAAATTTACCAGTATAAAAGACAGGAAAGTGAGGTAATAAGTCAGAGAATTCACATCCTAAATGGTGAATAAAGAACAATTCAAATAGGTCCCTAAAATAAATGTTTTCAAAATGCCCAAAGAAGTAAAAGAACAAATCCAAAAGTTAAGGGTAGGACATTATTTTTTTTTTAAATAAAAACCAGATTTGAGGAGGGAGAAAGTCTAAAAATTAAAGAGTCATTGAACATCTTTTAAAGTTCATACAATGGCTAAGTAGTGATCTAGAAAGTTACTAGAAGACAATAAGTTTGGAAAATAGAGTCAAATATAATTACCCAAATGCAGTACAGAGAAATGAAGCAGCAATACAGTGATAGAAGGGGTGTTTTCAGCCTACAGACAGGACCCTCTAACGCTAAAGAACACTGTGATATCAGGAGACAGGTCAGCTGCTGAATAATAAACTGTTACTTGGGACCAGCAGTTAGCGTAATGGCTATGTCGCTGGACTCCCACATAGTCAACCGCGGTTTGTGTCCTGGACCTGGTGGCTTAAACTCATGCTGGGCGCGTGTGCATGCGTGCCCAAGATCCCGAGAGGAGAATGGAGGAGAAGGGATTGCGGCGTAGCCATCCCCCCTGGGGGATGATTTCTTGCTTTCTATCTCTCTGTCTCTCTCTGTCTGTCTGGCGAGCACATGCACCCTATAGCAAAAACCTCTCCAAAAAAAAAAAAAAAAAAAAAAGAAAATACACTGTTAACTCCAAACAACCTGAGTAGGAAGTGCTGCTAAGTGCTACCCAGTTCCCATGGACTCCATTTTAAGCTGAACTTTGAAACCGTGTGGAAGATTAAGGATTAACTCCCTGGTTGACCTGTGAATGTGTGTGCATGCGTGCCTGTGATCCTGGTTGGCTGGGAAAGGTTGGGGTGGTTGGGGGGACTGTGGCACGAGACCCTGTTGAGAGTGATTATGAGTATCTGTGTGTGTGTGCGCACACATGTGTGTGTGTATGTCAACAAAGAAACTTTTAAAAATAAAGACGATGACAACTGTGTCTTGTAAGACAAATACAATAACCCAAAATTTAGAGTCAGGTAGTCACACAAGAAAAGCCCAGGCCATTCACTGGGAGGCAAGAAACAGCATCTGGTGTGTCAGTCTGCTCTTCAAGAAGAGGCAAGGAGCCTATAAAGATGTTGAGATGCAGAACTGTCAGCATTAGGACCAAAGGTGCGGAACTGTTTTGCTTTGGAGATATTGGGAAGATGTTAGAGTAGCACCAGGGTGAGAGCTGACAGCAATCCTGACCTTAGGGCGGGCGACTGAGATCTGAACAAGACTGGATTGCTCTTCCTTAGCAGTGACACATGATTAAGGTACCACAACACTCTCATGGGACCATAACATATCTGATTCAGAGAGGATGAGGAGTGGTAGGGACATTAGATACCTCCAGGTATTTTTCATGGTGGGCATTTTTGTGTGATGTTGAGTTCACAGTCCAGTACCCCAAGAAGCTATTGTCAATCAATTACAACTGTGCTAAATGATACTTGCTAGCCGGGATTTAGCTTCTAATTGAATAAAGTAGAATAATATATACATCTAGTGAGTGAGTGTGACTCTCGATAGCCTACTACTGCAAAAAAAAATCAGAGGAAAGAAAAGGCACTGTCAATTGGAAAGGGGAATTATGAAAATAAAACTTAATTGATTTATGAATGCCTGTTCTTACTGTGTAGAACCTGAGCCAGTGATCAGTTACTGCATAGACCATTCTCCAGCCAGTAGTCAGCAGAGCACTCTGCCTGGACTATGTAAGTAATAAACTCGGGTCTTCCCCTGCCCGACCTCCCTGTGGAATGGGTACACATTACCAGCAAGCCCTCCCATACTTGGGGCTTCCCCAGAACAGGTGAACACGCATATGTCCATGATCAGGGGCTGGATAAGCCTGGGAGTGAATCAAGGTGTTGACAATTCTGTCCATGTTTAAACAGACAGTATTTGTGAGTCTGTTTCATGGATTATGGGATAGGGCGCAAGCTGAGTATGTTGTGCTTTATTCACAGAAGGAGATTGTTCTGCAAATGAAGTGAAGACCAGCTCCCTTCTCTTGCTAACTCTCAGGAGGAGGTAAAAAAACAAAGCACACCTTATTTGTATGGGCTGTGAGATTCTCTCTGAATACTAACTACTGAGAATTAACAGTGGAACTTCCTTCCTGCAGACCAGAACCGTAAAAACACACTAAGGTCTAAGAGCAAGCATTGGACCCGGAAGACCTGTGTGGTCCTGAATAAATATCTTACAAGTATCTCAAAGATGGGAGGGAGGAGGTGCTGTAAAGGCTAAACGAGATCATTCCTGTCAAAGTGTTTTGAAAACCAAAAAGGATTACACCAGTAAAGTTCGTGTTTCATTTGGAATCAAAGCCGATAAAGTACATTTTATCAATTTTTAGGACTTATGGTAGATAACAGGGTCAATTTAACTCAAGAGACAAAAACGATAAATTAGAAGAATTTAGCCCGAACCATTTTTAAACCTATCACCTTTTTCTTCCACGAAAAAGAGCCAAAAACCCACACATCATCATCAAAAACAGAACCACTCTCAGGAGGATTCAGCACTGCTCTCCGTGAGTTCAGTTATGACCTCTCTGAGGCCTTTCCCATCCAGGAGACACCTACTTCAAAAGCATGTTTCAGAGTAACCCAGGAAGTGTCTGCTCTTCCTGAAACACTCAGTTCCTAGAAGCTTAAGGCAGCTGGATCCAACCGCACAGTTTGAATCCCAGACCCGGTGACTTGAAAAACACACTGGATGCATGTGCACGTGGTCCCAAAATCCCAACAAGAGAATGGAGGAGAAGGGATTGCGGCTTTGCTATCTCCCTCGGGGGGTGATTTCTCACTTTTCTCTCTCTCTCTCTCTCTCTCTCTCTCTCTCTCTCTCTCTGGAGCACACACACACTCTATACCAAAACTAACAAAAACAAAATGGAAGAGGGCTGGAGTATAGTGAGGGCTGGAGTATAGTGAGCAGCTGTCGTCGAACTATTTAGAGATAATCCCTCCTGTAGGGCTAAAATAAAACGAATGTCTCCCAGCTTTTAAGAAAAATAGGGAGGGTCCGGCAGGTGGCATGGTGGTTAAGGGTGCTGGATTCCCACGTGGCTGACCACGGTTTGAGTCCTGGACCTGGTGGCTTGCTTTCTCACTCCCCCCGACACACACTCTGTCCCTCTCTGGTCAAATTAAAACAATAAAATAAAGTTAAATAATTCTTTAAAAAAAAAAAAAAAAGAAAAAAGGAAAGAAAAACAGGGAAATTACATTTACAGTCAACACCTGCCACCTCAGAATGAGCAGCGGGTCACTTAGTCAGGGGACGGACCTCCTTCATTTCCCGTGCTTTGACCTCCGGGCTCAGGGCATGCTAGCAAAATGTACACAGAAGGCGTCGGATACTGAGCACTTACTTAAGAGACTGTGGACATGAATGCTGGCTTTGTTATTTTTAAATTGCAGCATCCGTGAGTGGTTGGTTAGTTGGTTGGTTGGTTGGTTTCAGAATATAATCTCTAGTTGGGTTTATTCCCACCCACCCACCCCATGCACATATTGGCACGTGTAATGTCTTATTTATATATGGTAGCTGTTTTGAAAAATGATTATTTTGTACTTTTTTTTTTTTTTACAAACTATGCATGGAAGAGGTCTTCAGAATGGACTGAAGTAAGCAATTCCGTTCATCAAAATCCTAACAGTCCTCATTCCAGCAGTTGCCATTTGCCCCGCCAGGTGCTATATTTATACACGAGAGCCTCCGCCCGCTTAGCCCCTGCGAAATTCCTGTGAAGTGGGCACTGTCTGTCACTTACTATTACACTGTCCAGGACGGCCTTAACATCCCCTCAGCTTGCCTGAATCTTAGGCTTAGTTCTGACCGCAGGCCTAGCCTCTCTTTCCTTAAAGCATCTACTTTTGAAAACTTAAATTGTAACTTCTTCCTCTCCCCTTTGAGATGCAAATCCTTCTCAAGGATCTGAGAGCTATTCCTTTGAAATGTAGCATCAAGAAAGATTGTGCCCCACCTTCTCACCCTCTCCCTAGGAGGGTGGGAGTCTAACGTCCTTAAATGCCAATTAGCAAACACAGCCAGCCTAATCCCGCTGACTGGCCTTCCTCCTAAGGTACTCCGGTATTTCTCCACTCACTCGCTCACGGGAACCCTTAAAACCTCTCCCACCCGCCACTTCAGCAGAGTTGAGTTCAGTCCCCCACTCCCGTTGCATTAGCTGTGACCCCCACTGCTAAAGCCTTCAATAAAGCCCTCCTTCCTTGCCTGTTTAGCTCGAGTAGGTACAATGTTTCTTTGACAGTTCCGATGAATAAACAGAGGTTTTGTGTAGAGGGCTCCCCTAGCCTGCCTCGGAGCATCAGCTTACCTTGGGCCAAAACCCAAACCTTACCGCAGTAAGAGCAAAAGGGGATGACGTCCAGGAGCTGAGTCCTCCAGCCTCCACGAGAGAAAGGTGACAGCGAGGGAAAGGACTCAAGGACAGCTGCGACTCTGTTCCTATCCTGGTTCCCCCAAGGTCAGCACAAGCAATCCTCTAGTGACTCTGGTTCTAAACGTGCCTTTTGCTGCGTGGTGAATAACTGCAATGTCACAGGCCCCTCTAAGATCCAATGAGGCCACTGTGTCCTGGGCCAGCCAGAGAGGACGTGGGACAGGACACGCGCTACTGGCCTCTCTCTCCCTTCCCCTCTGTCTCTCCTTCTTCCTATTTTTTCCCTCCTCTTCCTTCTCCCTCTCCTCTCCCTCTATTTTCTCTCTCTCTTCCTCTGTCTCCCTCTCTCTCACATACACATACAGGTTAACTCCCCAAACGGTTTTTTTTTTTTAAAGAAAGATTTTTGCTATAGGGCACATGTACTCACCAGAGAGACAGAGACAGAGAAACAGAAACCAAGCAATCAGCCCCCAGAGGAGATGGCCACACTGCAATCTCTTCTCCTCCATTCTCCTCTTGGGATCTTGGGCACGCACGCACGCACGCACACCCAGCATGAGGTACAGGATGCAAACCGCAGTCGACTACATGGAAGTCCAGCAACATAACCATTATGCCATCTGCTGGTCCCCCAAAACTGCTGTTCAAGGAAGAGCTGGCTCCACCATGCTGCCACCCACATGCCTGACACCTTCTGACCACCTACCTCTAATATCTGACTTTTTAAAATATTTATCTAATTTTAGTTATTATTATGTTAATTTTCTATAGAGCACGTGCATTCACCAGAGATAAAGAAAGCAAGCAAGCCACCAGGTGCAGGATCTGAACCTGCAGTCGGCCATGTGAGAATCCAGTGCCTCATTCACACCATCTGCTGCCCCCTCCCATATCCGACTTATTACTTGTCCTCAGCTTCAAAAGAAAAAATAATACATTCTGTAAATATGTTAAGTTTGGATAAGACTTTTAGGACCCTGGATTCGTTTTTAAGAGAGATCTTTGCTATAGGGTGTGTGCACCCACCAGAGAGACAGAAAGACAGAAAACAAGAAATCACCCCCCAGGGGGGATGGCCACACACAATCCCTTCTCCTCCAGTCTCCTCTCAGCATTTTGGGCATGCATCCACATGCACCCAGCATGTGTTTTAAGTTGCTGAATCCGGGACTGAACCACTATTGACTACGTGGGAGTCCAGCAACATAACCATCATGCCACCTCTTGGTCCCAGGACCCTGACTCTTTTCCCAAATGCCAAAGCCTGTACACAGACACCCCTCAGCTGAAATCATAGCCCTTTGCAGAGAATCTGAGCCCACCAGCCCCAAACCGCCAACTTGTGGGAAATCTTACGTTCTCAGAATTTTCAGTGTTCTTCTTAGATAATATAGAATCTTTCCAATTTACTTTTCCCAGCTATAGTTTGACAAAATTTGGTCATCTCAGTTCATTTTAGTCTAGGCTTCACACAGAAAAGTTTCAGTCTCTAATGACTGCAAAAATCTGTGCAGGGATAAAAGCCAGGCAACAGCGTGCGTGGTCCCAGAGTGCCACCTAGTGTTTTAAAGTTGAAATGACAGCCTCCACATCTCAGACTTCCTTTCTCAAGTGGTCAGATCTGCCCGCCAGAGCACCTACATGGTGTGTGTGGAACTAAGGGAGCTCAGAAGCCCTTGGAGAGTTAGGAAGAAGAACAAAATTATTCAACTCATGTGAAAAGGACCCCTCTGGATACTGTGTAAAAACCAGCCTTAACAGAACAAGATAGAAGCTGAGAGAGCAATTGGGAAGATAGGGAACGATTCAGGTACGAGCTGGGTGTAGATTACGCCACGGGAGCAGTAGTAAGAGCTGACAGGTTTTGCTAAAGGGCTTGGTGTGGGGTAAAAGAAAAAAGAGAGAGAGAGAACCCAAGGAAAACTTGAGTATTTTTAACATGAGCAATTGAAAAAATTGTCATTTACTGAGATGGGACAGACTGGGCGAATCCCAATCTAACACAGCCCTATAATCCATACAGTAAAATCCTGTCTCCATTGGGTTTGGATTGTACTATTAAACTCAAGGTATCTCTTAGGAAAATACGGGCTGCTGGTTTTAGGGAAGGTGGCTGAGACTGTGTGGATGGATCCATGAAACCCATCAGTCCAGTCAGACGTGATCAAGAGCTTAGATTTTCCCCAGAAACCATGCCACACCACAAGCAAAATTAGCTCAATGGTCAGCCTCTGTTCCCAGACTGCAAAGGATTAAGAGGAAAGAAGACGAAGCATGCAACATTCCAGTCCTTTCCCTTCCTCCGCCTTTGAATGAACTACCCAGTCTCCATGAGGCTGACTGGTGGCATTGTGGTGGATGGGTCAGTTTTTGTCACATTTGTATCCCTGCAACTCTTTGGTATTTCAGATCATTTCAGGACAAGTAAGAGTTCCCCTTGTTGAGACCAGCAGATGGCGTAGCAGTTGCTGGACTCCAGCATGCCCGACCGCAGTTCGAGTCCCAGGCCCTGTGACCTGAAAATCATGCCAGCGACATGTGCGTGCATGCCCAAGATCCTGAGAAGAGAATAGAGAAGGGACTGCAGCAGGGCCACCCCCTGGGGGTGATTTCTCACTTCCCTCTCACTGTCTCTGTCTCTTTCTCTAGCAAGTGCACATACACTAAGGCAAAAACTTCTAAAACAAAAAAAAGAGTCCTCCTCCTCTCCATCTCACCTGTGACTGTGACCCCCACAGTAAGAGGTAGTTCCAATATGACATCCCAAATTTTAAAATGTCGTCTTTCTAATGTTTATGATTCTGTTTAAAATTTAGCTGTTCCTAGCTCCACAGATGCACCCAAAAGGAGCTGCCCGCCTGGATAGCTCACCCCTCCTGGGTGTGCTGGGACGGACTAGCACACGCACGCCATTTGCAGAAGGGACGAGTTCAGATCTTCATTTGTTGTGCCTGCCACTGTGCTAGATTCTCAATCAAATGGAGGGTGACAGTGTGGGAGGAGGGTGGGAAGTGGCAGAGGGTGAGAGGGAGGGAATCAAGGGGGAAGAAAAAAAGCAGCAGCCGCAGCAAAATATATAAGAAACAGGAAATGGATTGTGGACAATAGCACGTATGGTCATATCTTTGATTATGCAGTGTGTTCTGGATGGAAAATCACATTTAGACTGTAACGATGTACAGTGAATAAATGTAAATAAATCACTTTAAAATAAAACAAAACAAAATGGAGGCCGAGACCATCCCTCTCACAAGGAATCTGATGGAACAGAAAACCAAGATGGGAGCAAAAAAATGCGTCTCCACGACACGATGACAGGATGTCGTGACATGCAATGAAATGATCCATGCTTCATATTCTGCTTAGCACATAAGTACTCATTAAATTTTAGCTTCATCCATAATCTCAGTCCAACATCTTTTAACAACGTTTAAAAGGGAGGAAGAGGTCTCCTTCACCCCCACTGCTCTCCGTGGTGACCCACTCTCCCATTAACCAGAGGTGTAGACGCCCTTTTCCTGCGTATCCTGCATCTCATTAGCATCTTGTCCTCACTCAATCTCTACAGGCCTCTTGAGCCTCCTCCCACCTTTATGCGCTGACTCCTGGCAATTTAGTAACTCTCCATTACCCTCTAAATCAAGTAAAAGTCTCACTCCGACACTCAAGGTCATGATAAAGCCTTCACCTCTTCTCGAACCATCCTCTATGTCACTCAAACTGGACTCGCACTGGTCCCGGAGCTGCCTCCTGCTCTCTCTCACTCTACTGTCACCAGGAATTCTTCTAACATTTTAACCATTTCTATCCATTTTTAAGACATACTTCCTCCGTGAAAACTTTTATTTCCCAAATTACAATAGATGTGATATTTTTCTCCTTTGAAGCTACATGCAATTTTCTTCACATGCCTGTTTTGTTATTTCATGGCTTACAGTTCTTTAATTCATTTTCAACTCCTCTCCACCAGAATGTAAGTCCCTCCATACATACTGTGTCCCGTTTATCAGAGGCCGAAGAGCAGTGAGTAACAGCATGAGCAGCAATCCTGTTTTATGTTTGTTTTTGCCATAGGGCATATGTGCTGGCTGGAGAGAGAGAAACAGAGACAGAGAAGGGGAAATGAGAGATCAGCCCCTGGGGGAAGCCATGTTGTAATCCCTTCTTCATTCTCCTCTCAGGATTTCGGGCTTTAACCACCATGTCAAATGCTGGTCCCCCAATCCAAATTGTTTGGGTTTAACTTTTGACTCTGCCACCTGCTAGCTAAGGGGCAAGTCCCTTCGCTTCCTCGTACCTCATTTCTTCATCCATGTGCCTCATTTATTTATCTGTAGATGTTTTCGTATTTATATGAGTTAATGCATGCAAATCTGAGGTCAGTGTTTGGTGCATAGAATAACAATTAAAATGGGCCCTCTCCTTCTCAGTTTTGGTTGATTCATAGAAGCTATATGGTGAAGTAAAACCACCACATAGGACTTACAAAAAAAAAAAAAAGAGCCAATAAAAAAAATTTTGCAACTTAGCTATAAAAAAGTTTGAAGACATTTTTAAAATAAAGACGGAGAGTTTTCGCAGTGGTATATCCACTGAAATTGGGTTGTGAGCCCTTTTTCCTCAGGTGGACTGTTGAGGAGCACCAAGGAGACCATCCAGAGAGCTCACAGGTTCCCACAGCTGGAAAACATGGTGGGCCAGTGTAAGCTGCCCATCTGAGAAATCTGAAGCTCAGCACTTCACTTGATGGGTGCTGATGACAGATGAAATGAAGGAGAGAAGGTTGAATTAGTCTGTCAGTTGTTCCAGAGTTAGTGAAGGCAAAGAAAGCAGTTTCCTTGGAAGAGAAATGGTTGAAAGAGGAGACAGAAAAAGAGAGAAAAAGAGAATCAACCAATACAAGATCCTCTTTAGATCCTGCCAGAGTCACCTGGAGGAGTCTACCAGTGGCTGGCCAGGGGCTGGGGACTAGGACCAAACTAAAAAGAACAGGGGCCAGTAGATGGTGTGGTAGTTAAGGGTGTTGGACTCCCACATGACCAACCATGGTTCAAGTCCCAAGTCCTGAAACTGGCGGTTTGCTTTCTCACTCCCCCCCCCCACCTCTGTCCCTTTCTGGTCAAATTAAAATAAATTAATTAATTATATTAAATAAGTCTTTAAAAAATAATAGAATATGTCACCCACACCAAGAAAACTTCAAGCAAGAGGCCCCAGCTATTAGGGACAGAACAGTGTGAGGGAGTCTTCTTTTTAAAAACTACAAAAGAAAGAGTCAGCCTAAACACCTGCCTTGCCCAGAGAGGATGGCTCCTGCCAGTGACATTTCTGTCCAGGTAAGAATTTTCTTATTCCCCTTTCTCTTCTGGCCATGCCAACCCTGGGGGTGCTGAAACTATAGTTCTCAAGATGGCCCAAAAAGAAACATAAATAAAGGAAGAAAGGACACCAACCACATTCCCTTTTCCAACTGCATCTTTCCTCCTCTCTGCCAAGCCTGAGTGGGCAGAAGGAGAATTCTCATGTTAAATCAAGGTCAACATTTTTGCCCTAACAAAGGAATGGGCACTTTAATTACTTGTCTTGCCTAAACAAAACCAGTGACTTAGAGAGTGAGAAACAAAAATCAAGATGCTTTAGAATTGCTTCTCATGAGTCTTGATTATTCAAGGTTACAGTTAGCCTATAGTTAAATACTCAAGAAGTATTAGCAATTGTACCACTTTTGTTCCCCTTTGTGTTTTATAGTGTCTTGACAGAGGAGGTGTTCATCTGCTTACTTACCCATTCAAACAGCTATTGAGCAACTGCTCTGCACCAGCATTCTGGCCAAGAACAAGTGATGACAATGACACAACCCCTGTCCTCCATAAACACGAAAGGCTAATGAATAGATAACAGGTAGCTAGGAAAATGAAAGCAGACAGCACTAAGTGCTCCGTGGAGAGGCATGGCGTGCCACTGGAACAGAAAAAGAAGTGCCTAATGCTGCAGGGAGACAGCACAACGGAAGAAATGATCTAGGTGCTCCCGGTACATTTGTTAACTTTAAACTGTTTGCATTTTGCTACCTTGAAAATACTCAAATTTAGAAGGAACAGGAAATTCAAGACATCTTCATGTTGAAGGCCAAGGAAATGCCAGTAGAAAAAAGCTGAGTTCTCACTTCCAATGTGCCAGGAGTCGGCTGCTGCTCTCAGATGCAGAGCCAGGAGCAGGACAAGACCCGTCTCAAGCCCAGGAGATGGCCTTGGAGGTGACACTTCAGAGGCACCTGGGTAGCACCTCCTTCCCTGCGCCCAGAAGAACCCTCCCAGTTAATTGCTTGGAATTTCATGCAGAGCAAATTATTGCTTTATCCTAGAGACCTGGCCCCAGTTAGAATGCAAAAGCCTTTTAAGAGGGAGATTATTAAACCTAGGTTTTACATCTGCATTTCCAGTTTAGCGTGGAGGAATTGTTAGAATATTTCCTGGATACAAGTCCAGGGAAAATATATGACTTTGCAGGATCCCAAGGGAAGAGAAAGAGCACTCTTCCCAGGTTCTCCAGAAAACAAACTGCAAGGGACTGCGTTAGAGAACGAGAATGGTGAAGGAAGTCTGGATAGAGGTAGAGTTGAATGAAAATGTGGTCCCATGGAGGCATCAGCACATCTTACAGGAAGCTCTTGAACTGGGACAGTCCTTCAGAATTGCCCCAGTGGAAGGAGGGGGCCAGGCATTTGTACCTAGCGTTGACCAATACCTCTGTTGTGGAGAGTCGGGGGCACATCAGAGTGTCCACTACACGCAGCTCTGAAGCCAATAAAACACAGAAAACAGACATTCCGTCTGCAACTAACCAAAGCTTCCCTACTTTATCTTTTAGCCCATCTCGAAGATCTCTCCACTCATCTGAAGTCCTCCTATATCGCCTGTCCATACTCTCTCCTAGCTCCTTAAGAAAACAAGTAAGAAATGTTATCGGTGTGTTTTAGAAGTCACTGTACTGTCTCGGCTTCTCCAGTGAGTTCAGAAGACCTCATCAAAGAGAAAATGATTCTGAGATTAAAGTAAACATGAGGTTGTTCACCATTTCTGCTCGGGTGGGCCCTCCTGAGGACTGACCCACGCATGCCAGAGAAGGGCTTGGTCCAAATGCCTTCCTGTATATCACCGACATGTCCTCACGTTATTATTTCTAATCCGATAGTCCCTTGGACATGGTTAAAGGGCTTCATGGACCAGAAATTCCCATTTTACATTTTACAGTTCTCTGAAGCCAGCTCCTGGCCAGGTCCATTAAGCTGAAAGAAGCTGATATCCAAGGCCATGGGTAAACAATGCCTGCATCCATTTATTTGCCAAGCAAACATTTCCTGGGGGCCCACTAGATGCCAGGGAACGTGCTTGGCACTGGGGATGAAGAGATAAGCAAAACATAGTGCCCATTTTCTAGGGCCTCAAAACATTCTCACAGAAAAGGGGGAGCCGGGACTCAATGCTATCAAGCAGGGCACTACCAACTTGTTGGAGACGAAGCCATTCACTGGGCCAAGGCAATCCGTTCTTCCAACTCCCTGCATCCTGCCAAATGATGCTGTTGTTCATCGCCAAAATCTCAGCAGGAAAACTTATCGCCAAGCAGTGATGTGATACCTCTGAAACAGGGCCATATTAAACTCCTCCATATGAGCAGGGAGTCTTTTGTGAGTCCCACAATTGGCTCTACGATGGTGGGATTTTATTCTCCAAACTATAAAGGAAATTGTACCTTTCTCCCCAGGCTTAGCCAAGCCATTAGAGCCTATTCCTGTTTAAGCAAGAGCGCTGAGACTTGGCAGTTCTCACCAGGAACACTGCCATGTCTCTAACTCTGGTTCCCCAGAAAAAAGGATTAAAATGTAGAGTTGCCTGTTCACCTTTTCTAATTTTTCATCAATAATTAATCTGTAGCTCCTGAAGATATAATTGATGTAGACCTCAGAAAAGGTCGTTCTGAGCTCTCCAAATCAACACATTGGACATTGAAATGATTCAAATCTCATTCTCTAGGAAGGGAAAAATTGTTTTAAGTGCCTTTTCTTTCCAGGTGTGTCATTAAAGAGCTGACTTGAATAGTCTTCGTAAGTTAAACCTGTCAGTTACTGCCTTTTGCGAGTATCTCTCGGGGGCTCCTCTGTGTGATACGATGTGTTAGGCTCATGGTGGGGACTAAGCCCAGCTGGTTCCTATGAACCCAGATGATGGAAGGCCTAGGAAGCTAGGATAAAGGATTTGTACTTGATTCTCTAGGAGGTGACACACTAATGAGGCTTTCTACGCAAGCAAGAAACTCAACAAAAGTAGAATTTTGGAACGTACAAGTAATACAAAGGGCACAGAGCAAACCAAAGTGGAGTCTGGCAGAGTCCAGATTGTAGTTTATTCCCCGCCAACAAAAATGGCGGCGCTAGGGGCCATACGGTGGCACAACGGTAAAACACAATGCTCTGTGAGATTGATCCAAATGGAAAGGTTTCAGGTTCTCATCTGGACACCTCCCTGAGGGTGCCTGGCACTTACAAGTCACTCATCTGGGGCTGTCTGAAGTGGGGGGTGGACAGCAATGTCAAGACCCCGTGGGGTCATGCCCTCTTTCTCTTGGAAAACATAAACAAACAAAGTTCATTTAAAGAAAAGCTGGTGGCATACAAAAAAAGCAAAAGCCAAACAAACAAAACTTCAAAGAAAGAAATCTTATCTATTCAAATTCTGATTTTTTTAAAAGTTCTAATCCCCACTCTTACTTACTAGCTAAGTGACCCTAAGAAAGTTAATTAGTTTCTCTAGGCCTCCATTTCTTTATCTGTAAAATGGATGGTAATAATTCCTCTTACATAAGGCTGTGGTATTAAATATTGAGAGAGAGATGAAACTGCAGAACGCCTACCCACAGCAAGTACACAATAAAATACAGATAATATTATTATTAGTCACAATACAAATGAGGCAGACCTAATTTTTCTCTTTTAGATAATATTTATCCTTTTGCATCCAGCACATCTTTTGAAGTTCCAAGTGGACAAGGTATTCAAACAAATAGATTTCTAAGTGTGGAACATCTCTGGAATTTGCACAGGAAATGTTAATAGTGATTATCTCATGAGCAGAAGGGTTGTGTAGGGGGGATCAGAGGACGGCAGAATAGAGATGAAATAGATATTGTATAATTTTACTAAATAATCCTTAGTATCGCTGGAAAATTCTCCATGTGCATGTATTCAAGGAAATGATTATTTTAAGTCACACAGGAGAGGAATTCATATATGATAGCTAGATGCTTACACAGGGTGAGATAATAACCATAAAAGTAACAGTTAATATGCACTGAGCACTGCTTCTGTGCCTGGCCAGCACTGCTTTCATCTCTTTCACATGAACTCATTTGATTAACTCCCACATGATGTAAATAGGATTAGTGTCATATTCACACCCAACTACAGATTATGTATTATTGTTCTCCCCAAGTTACAGATAAAGCACAAGCTTTTATTTATTTATTTATTTATTTTGGAGATATTTTTGCTCTAGAGTGTGTGCACTCACCAGAGAGACAGAGAGACAGAAAGCAATGGCCACACCACAATCCCTTCTCCATTCCCCTCTTGGGATTTTGGGCACACACACATGCACCCCTGGCAAAGGCACAAGTTTTAATACCTTGCTCATTTTACCTAGCTAACCAGTAGGAGAACAATGATTAGGTCCCAGGCAGTATGGCTTTGCAAATTTGTGGATTTACATATAGAGAGGATTTGAACATTTTCATAGAAAAGTAGAATGAAAGTATAAGTTTATTTTGGTGTAAAATAAAAATGTTGAAATCCATGCATACTTTGGGGACCAGCAGATGGTGTGATGGTTAAGGGTGCTGGATTCCTATGTGGCTGACCACAGTTTGAGTTCTGGTCCCAGCAGTTAGCTTTATCACTTTCCCTCACTCTTGCTCTCTCTCTAGTCAAATTAAGATATAAATAAATAAATAAATACATTTAAATGAAAAAAATTATTTTTAAAAAAATTATAGTTTGTTCCATAATACCCATTTTCCATGAACTTTTTGAAGACCTCATATACAATCCCCTGAAAAGACTTTTTAAAAATAATAATAATGTATTTATTTAATCCCATTTGTTATTATTATTTTTTATTTGGCCAGACAGAGAGAGAGAGAGAGAAAGGGAAAGCAAAAAAAGCAAACCTCCAGGTCCAGGACTCCAGCCATGGTCAGCCATGTGGGAATCCAGTGCCTTTAGCCACCATGCCACCTGCCGGGCCCTGAGAACACTTTTTTTAAGGAGCTGCATAGATTAAGGAGACACAGTGACTAAACACACTGTGGGATATTGGACTATGAAGCAGAAAAAAAGAACAATGCTAGAAAACTGAGGAAATTCAAACAAAATCTGTCCTGAGCACCTGACCCATGTCAATTCCTTAGTTTTGAAAACTGTAGCATGCTTGTGTAAGATGTTCAATTTCAAGGAAGCAAGGTGAAGGGTAGAGGGAAAATCTTTACTCTCTTAGCAACTTTTCTGTAAATTTAGAATTATTTGGAAATAAGTGGCTTGCTTGCTCGTTAAGGCCTCCTGCCATCACAGCGGCCGAGCATGAGAGACAGTTTCAGAGAGACATGACTGTGAGTGGAAATGCTGACTGGTTTTCAAATTCTGGATTGTTCCCATCATTGACCAGCTCAACTCCATGGTTAGTGAACTGGCCTCATCTGAACAATCTATTGACATCCTTGGTATTTCAGTGTAATCTATAGATTGAAACCATTTCATGGACGAGGGAATAAAAAAATCTAACTTAGCTTTCAAAAAATAGGAGTAAATCTCTGTTGCCAGAACGCTAGCACTACCGAGCCTCCTCTTATCCAAATTAAATGTCAGAATCCAAGAAAGGGTAAATAGTAAATACTTTTCTCGTTCTTCCAAGATGTTGCGATCCCTTTTTAGATCTGTCTACTCTGCACCTGCCAAGTGAATTATTGAATTTATGAGGGTGAAGCTAAGTCAGAGCTACTGATCAGTGAAATTGGGTGCAACTGGGTAGAAGAGCTGCACTGCTGAGAACCCAGCAAATGGCAACATCAGTCAAAGCGCAGAGGATTCTGCTGTGAAAACAGTACATTACTGGGATGCCTGGATGCATAAGGCTCAGGGTAAAGGTTATTTTAGGAGCCTCGGGAAACTTCTATATGGTGCTGGGTCTGTTGCTCTCCTATGAAATAAGCAGAGTTTGGAAAAAAACGTGGCCCAACTATGGAACTAGACTCTGTCGAGGTGTTCTGTCAAAACACACTTTTGAGAAAGTAAAGCCTTGAAGTATTTTGTGACTTGCCTTTTGAGAACTATATAATTTCACAGTCTTATATTTAACCAACTCATAGGCTGACTCTAGAGGCAAAGCAGGTGTCATAAACGTGGGCCTAGCTCTAATGTAGCAAATTTCTCTGTGGCAGTCAGCATGAGTTGACGAAGCACAGAATGCCCAGGGTTTCTCTTCAACTTCAGAGAGCCTGAGGAACATTCTAGAGATCATAAGCCCTGAGGAAAATATTCTGATCCACAACTGCTCATTGTGCTTTCAGATCAAAGTAGTTGAAGGCACATGAGGCCTGGCCTTGGTGGCACAGTCCATAGCTGCACTGAACTGCAGTACTGGAAGTTGCATAGCCAACCATGGGTTCGAATCCTGTCCTAGTCAATGTGACACATGCAGGAAGTGAGCATGCCCAGGATTCTGAGACACTGAGGGGCTGGGAAAGAGGATCGAGGTATAATGAGACCCTGTCAAGGTGCTCCTCTCTCCTCTCTCTTTCTCTCTCTCTCTTTCTCTCTTTCTCTCTCATAGGCTATCATCAATAAAATGGATAAACTGAAAAAAGTTAGAAAATAATAAAGACACATACTAAGTTCAAAGTCTCAGGATACCTGTGAGATCTTCTACAGCAAAGTACAAGTTTTTGTTTTCATGTGAAGCTCAAGCCTACTAGTCTGTAAACTCCCAGGTCACTTATGAAAGTGCCTTAAATTAGGTTCCAATGAAGCAGGTGCTGAGGTGAAAACTCATGTCAAAACCATTCCTTTAGGAAGTGCTTCCAAGAGTAAGAGGTAGGGGGATGGGAGAAAGGAAGACAGAAAAGCAGGAGTGCAAGGATGAGACTTCAGAGTCCCACAGAGGGCAGCTCCAGCCTGACCATAAGGGGGAGCTCAGGCGCGAAAAGTGCCTCAGAATTTGTCCTGATTCGAGGCAAGTGCTGGGCTTGTGTACTGACTGAGCACCAGTCAGCCTTTGGCTAAGCGCCACCACGGGTGCATGTCGATTCCCAGACAAGAGCAGACAAAGCCACTCTAGTACCTGAGAGCAGGGAGAATCACAGGCATGGACCCACAGGAGCAAAAGCACACAAAAGCCAGTGAAGGGACGTACAGGAAGGAAAAGTGATGCTAGAGGTTCAGGGCAGGGCTGCAGAGCACCCCAATGTCTGCCGCTCTCAGGAGCTGCACGTAACAAAGTTTTGCTGAAGGGGCCAGCTGGTGGCGTGGTGGTTGGGGTTCTAGATTCCCATATGTCTGACCGCAGTTCAAGTCCTGGACCTGGTAGCTTGAAAAATCACAACAAACAGGGACCAGCAGTTGGTGTAATGGCTACATTGCTGGACTCCCATGTAGTCGACCACGGTTCGAGTTCCGGAACCGGTAGCTTAAATTCACGCCAGGCGCATGTGCATGGACATCCACCCTGGGGGGGGGGGGGGTGATTTCTCACTTTCTATCTCTCTCTGTCTTTCTGGTGAGCACACGTGCCCTATGGCAAAGACCTGTCCAAAAAAAAAAGAAAAAAGAAAAAGAAAATTACTACAAATAAGTAGATAGATAGATAAATGTAATAAATAAATAAAAGACTGCATTAAAAAAAAAAGTTTACTGAAAAACACAATTCAATATAGCAAGACTTTCCAAGCACCTGAAAATAGTTCAAATTCCCAGGTTTCTTACTAGAAACTTATGACTTTTTCATTTTAGTTGTTGCTACTTTCATTTTTAAATTTTTTAAAGAGATTTTTGCTATAGAGTGTATACACTCACCAGAAAGCCAGAGGGAGACAAACAAAAAGCAAGAAATAACTGCCCCCCCCCCCGCCCCAGGGAAGATGGCCACATTACAATCCCTTCTCCTCCATTCTTCTCTAACAATTTTGGGCATGCACACAAAAACTCACATGCCCAGTGTGAGTTTTAAGTCACCAAGTCTGGGACTGAAACCAGAAATTGACTATGTGGGAGTCTAGTAACATAACCGTTATGCCATCTGCTGGTCACATTTTTATTTTAAAATCTAAATAATTATTTGTTTCATGTTGTTATTGTCTTTTAGTTAGTTGTTTGTTTAATTGCCAGAGGGTGCATGTACCCACCAAAGAAAGACAGAGGGGGAAAAAGTATCCCCCAATGCAGTATGATTAAGCAATCTCCTCTCTTTCATTTCTGCACCTTGTAAGGATTTTGAGCACACACACACACACACATGCAGGCTCAGCCTGTTTTTCAAGCCACAGACTGGGACTCAAACTGTGATCAGCCATGCGGGATCCGCTCCTTTAACCACTAAGCTACGAGGTTGGTCTAGGTCACTTAGTCTGTAGTGAGTTATTTGGTTAGCCCTATGGCATATAGTAAAGGACATTTGCATCCATAGTACTTTTGGCCTATAATTTCTTATATCTAGAATTTTTATAAATTATATGTATATATCAAGAATGTATGCAACATGCCTGCTGCTAAAGCACACGTGAATAGATATGTATAACCTCCCAAAATATAAGTTTGGTCTCACATTAATATCACCATTTTCTAAAAGTGAGACTGGGAGAGCTCATAGTGCTGAGGGGAGCCCAGGTGTGTTGCTCCTGAAGGTTTGAAATCCACTCCTGAATCCACCTTAAACTCCTGGCCACCAGCCTACCAATTTCGCCACCATGTCTGCATGAAGGCAAAGGCTACCCGCTCTGTCAAGGTTCCATGCTTTTGAGAGTGAAGGACTAAATTTTGACAGAATACCACAGGAGCACATTCCTCAAAGGAGAACCATAGATACTTCTCTAAACTTTTATCTGCTTGAACTATATGAAAAATATACTTCCAAAAAACTTCTAACCCAGGACCAGCAGAGGGTAGAAGCAGTTATGCCACTGGACCCCCACATGGTCGATAGCAGTTTGACAGCAGTTTGAGTCTCAGACCCAGTTACTTGAAAATCACACTGGGCATGTGTACATGCATGCATGCCCAAGATCCCAGGAGGGGAATGGAGAAGAGATTGCAGTGTGGCCATCCCCCAGGGTGTGTGTTGGGGAGGGGAAATTTCTCACTTTCCCTTTCACTATCTCTGTCTCTCCCCCAACCCCTGCAAGTGCATGCACCATAAGGCAAAAACCTCTAAAAAGAAAACAAAAAACTTCTAAGCCAATAGAAAATATCATACTCCCACTCCCACCAAAAACATTTGAAAATATTGTTCTCTATATCAACAATTCATAAAATACTAAGGTGAAATGTATTTTAGACTTTATCCATTTAAGCTCTTCATTTGTCAGAGGGAAAACTGAGGCTCTGGACATTTGACTTGCCCTGAATATAGTTCCACATATTTTTCAAACCAACAATTCCCCTTAATACAACTGAAACTAAGCTAGTAATTCCACCTCACCAAAGTTACAATTAATCAGAGAAACAGACATTTGGCAAATCAACTCAAATATTTCGGTTTTATCTCCACAAAATAAGTCTACACCATGAGACCTATAGTCAAAGAACGCTACTAATAAGTCTTTAGCATTATAATTCAATTAAATGCTTTACCTAACAGGAAGTTTGAAGCATAATTTTTCACTTGCATTCCCAGCATCAGTCTAAATTTATCAATTGCACCTGCTGTCCCATTCACTGCTGACAAATCAAGTGTTTGGTTTTTTTTCTCCCTAATATCTTCCCCTGGTGGAAATTCAATTTAAAATTGGTAAGTTTCTGATGTGTCCCAAGCCGTAGTAATTTATTCAACAACTTTTATCCATCTGCTACCTACACAATCTCTTGATCATCAAGACAACCCAGTAACCCCGACTTGACTTATTTCAGGCCACCTCTCTGTGTTTAGTTTATCCTATTCTCCATGACCCTCACACTCTGAAGAGTTAGTTTTGGATTTAATGTCTACACTCCTGGAGCCACTAGGTATGCCCACCTCTGTGCATTTTGAAGTCTGGGCCATGTCCCTTTAACTGATATGAGATGTCGATGTTTTGTAGTCAGGCATTTCTTTGTTCAAATCCCACATTTGCCAATGAATTGACATGTAACCCATCTCGTTATCAATTATCAATTTTCCCAACTCTACAATGGAATTAAACTACCTATTTCACAAGATTTTGGTTCAGATTAGAAATAATGAATGGAAGTTGCCTTATAAAGACCTCTATGTAACAATCAAAGGAAAATGGTTAATAGTGGTGATTTAAATGCTGGTGAGTCAGAGAAAGGGAGAGTGGTCAGAACTGTTGGGGTCCGTCTCTCCATGCGTATTTTGGCACCTTTGACCAGAAGCCACTACAACAGAAATGCTGGCAGTTCCCAAAACACTAGTTCCCACTTTGTTTTCCTTTATTTTTTATATCTTGATAAGAATTAACTGCATACAACTGAATCTTTTCCAGGGTCAGGACTAGCACTAATCCTACAAATGAATCTAATAGGTCTAATTAAACAAAGCAAAAGATTGTAGATCCTGTTACAAATATTAACAAATTAGTGATGGTGACAGGAACTTTGTCATTCTCACAATTCTATTCTATGTCCAGCACTTAGCAAATTGCTTTAAGTAATAAATGCTTAGAATGTTTCTTAGTAAATTTCAGAAGTCCCCACATCACATTGGAGTTACAAAGCAGTAAGAAGGATTCTGGGCTTTGAAATCAGAGTTTGGTCCAACCCTCCTGACTACTAGTTAGTAACTCTCGACTTAGTCCAGAGTTAATATGTCAGGATACCATAATGGCCTGTTAGTTTAGTTTTGTTTTGTTTTGTTATGCCAGAGGGCAAGTGCACTCACTAGCACCCCCCCCAATGGGGCGTGGTCACATCACAGTCCTTTTCCACCATTTCTCCATCCTCTCAGGATTTGGGGCACACAAAGCTGGCATTTCTTCCCCCAACTCTCCAGAGCCTGGATTCAAACCAGGGCCAACCCTGTGGGATCTGGTTCCCTTAACCATGGTGCTGTGGACTGATTGACTCCTAGCCTATTCTTAGTTATTTAGATAACAGTACCAGTTGCCTATCCTCTCCTCCCTCAATGTCCTCCTCTATAAAGTGGATTAATCCACTTCTCAGGCTTATTGTAAGGGTTAAATGAGATCATGTATATAAACCAGTAAATACAGTATTGTGCTTGGATTGGTAAGTATTATTTTATTATCTTTATTCCCTGTTATAATTGCTCTATCTTCTCTTATGTTTCAGAGCAATCATGTTGCTCTTCTTTCCAAGTTATTTTCCATGAAAGAATGAGTACCCCACCTCACAAATCTGTGAGGCAGAACTTTTGCTATTACAGCTCTCCCAGACAGAATCTCAGCTCTGTAGATGCCCCACAGGGCTGGGAATCCAGGGTGCTGAACTTAGGAGCCTCTTCTATGATTTTTTTTCTTGAAAAAATTGCCAATCCATTTCCTAGATCACTTCTAGGTCAAGATTTTTCTAGTTCTGTCCAACATTCCCTCTAGGTCTATTTAACTGAAAACTTCAACACAGGAATGAAATGTATGCTATTATATACGTCAATGATTTATTAAGGCTGCCTAATTTTCTTTGCTCCCATATCCAGAGTCAAGGAATATTTTATTTCTTATCTCAAATAATCAGAACCAACTGGCTGGTGACAATTTATATATATATATTTCCTGACTGAAATATATGTGAGAACATATATTCATTTAACACAAAGTAACTAAAAACAGATTTTTCCCAGTGTCTTTCCAGGCTTGAGCTGACCCCTTAGGAATGACTGAATTTCAGCTCAAGAAAAAATGGAGAAGAATTGAGTGTGCTGAATTCGTATTGGTTAACGGACTAATGGCAATATTGATGATGAACAACATTTATGCAGCAACTGTCGTGTACTATGCTTCATTTATATTTATACCTATTCATTAAATCTCCACAACAATCCTAAGTCATAGATACTATTTTATCTCCATTTTACTGATAAAGGAACTGAGGCAAAGACAGGTTAAGCGACTTGCCCAAGAATACACACCTGAGGGACCAGCAGTTAGCATAATGGCTATGTCGCTGGACTCCCACATAGTCAACGGCGGTTAGAGTCCTGGACCCGGTGGCTTAAATTCATGCCAGGCGCGTGTGCGTGCGTGCCCAAGATCCCGAGAGGAGAATGGAGGAGAAGGGATTGTGGTGTGGCCATCCCCCCTGGGGGGTGATTTCTCACTTTCTGTCTGTCTCTCTCTGTCTGGCGAGCGCACGCGCCCTATAGCAAAAACCTCTCCAAAAAAAAAAAGAATACACACCTGAGATTTGAACCTTGTTCTCTATCATATCACACTGCCTCACAAAGATCACAGGCAAAAATATGAAAACAATTCATCTAAGCTGTGCCGACATGACACTGAAACACCAGTGAAAGAGTAACACGATGCCAGTGACTCCTCCCACAACAGCCAAGGAACGCCAGGTGCTAGCTCTTTATCATGATTTCTGGTTAATTTTATCCTAAATCCTGACCCTGATCATTGAGTATGAGTGCTGTGTGGGCCAACTCAAGGGAACGCCTGTGTCGGTGCATCCTTCCACGAGTTCCCTAGGCAATTAATTTCATGTGATAATGCTTTTTCTAAAATACGGAGATACTAGCACATTCCCATGCCTGACCCCACCAACCTGCCCAGCCTTCCTGAGAGCATATGAGCCTGTCCAATTCTCTGACTTGTTACAAGGTTATTGGAATAGTGTTGAGATGAAACTGAATTAACAGAAAATCACACATTACAGAGAATCAGTAAATTATATTAGTAATAGGAAGTTACACATTCCTACACCACTGAAAGCTAAACATTCTTTCAGTTACAGCCAGTCTGTTAACCTACAATGGGAAGCAATAGGTTAAGGACTGGAAAATTATTCCTTCTTGACCAAAGAGTACTCCTTTCACAGGAATAGAAAAATGAGATCCATAGAATGTAGCCTCTCCTGATGGATATACTAATTACCCTGATTTGCTCAATACACCATTTTTTTAAGAATTATTTTATTTAACTTACTTACTTACTTTATTTTTATTTTATCAGAGAGGGACAGAGTGTGTGTGGGGGGGGGGGGCGGGGGAGAGAGAAGAGAAGGAAAGTGAGAAAATAAGCCGCCAGGTCCAGGACTAGAACTGTGGCTGACTATGTAGGAGTCCAGCATTCTTAACCACCACACCACCTGCCGGCCCCATCAATACACATTTTTTATTCTGAAAAATCACATTGTACTTCACATATATGTACAATTATTATGTCGATCTAAAACACTTAAAACAATTAATTCTCTCCCTCCCCTGAACACTGGATTAAATCCTACTACCTTCTCCATCTTAGAAAACATTTCATTCTTTGAAGGCCCTTATCAGGAAGGTCTTCTTGGTTGGGTTCCATCTTACCTGATGTAGCAACCTGACAATAGGGTTCTTCAATTCATTTATTCAGGTCCTCTTCTACCTCCGTAATCACATTAGACTGTATATTTAACTCTCCAATATTTTCCAATAATAGTTACTTACAGAAGAATGTAGCTGCCCATCAGTCTACTGGGTATCTTGAGTCTCGGCTTGGTCCATGCTATTCCACTTCCCTTATCAGTTCATTCTTAAACTTACTACAAAAGAGAAAGTGGTTTCTAAGCAGTCATTTTCCCTTTCTCTCAAAAAAAAAAAATCATTAAGGATTAGTACATTTCTGACACATTTCAAAGCTCTCAATGCACTTGGTGCAGTAGTAATTGGACACGAAACCTCAGAAGTGCACAAGTGGCTATTTAGCTACATTTTCAGACAGAGAACCTCTGTTACTCGGACAATTTTTAGGATTAAATGCCCTACAGTCACCAATTTATATACATCGATAGAATCTGCACTCAGTCATAAAATGTCAGTGGTGGCTTATCACCCCCGTAATCCCATCAGATCAGTAAACTAGCCAGGAACTGGAAGCTAGGAAGCTTCTGCCCTTCAGACCAAACTATGTGGACATAAACTCCAAGGAGGCAGAACCTCAGATTTAGAGGTCTGGTTTGATTTCACCTTAATTCTTTTTGTAAAAGAACATCTGTCTTTTCCCCCCAAAGAACTTGAATCAGGCTAACAAAGAAATCTTCCTGACCCTACAGAGCAGCCACTGTCAGAGCCGCAGTGGGAAAACTGGCAAAGTAGAATCACAACAGTCTTTGCTGAGAAACAAAACGCAAGGAAGGGTCCTCCTGCCTTTGAGGAGTCGCAATTAATCTGCGAGCCTCAGGAATGGATAAACTGAGAGCAATCTGTGAATATTGCAAAAGAAACAATCATTGGAAAAGAAACTGTAACTGGTCGTTTCCTCATTTTCCGTTTGGTTCACTCTATAAATTTTTGCAGCCTAAGCCACAGTGGTATTCCCAATATTGAGAGTTCTCATTGGAAGGAGTTAAAACCTTCAGAAGAAGGTATGATAATATCGCATTTTGAATTGTCATACATTTAAAATAAGCAAGCCTAAACTTACTGGTCTGTCTTCTGAGTTGATGTCGAACATTCTCATGAGCCAAAAAGTTGATGGGACGATTGGACTTTATACACATATGTAAGTTGATTTTTAAATGTAATAGATACAGGGCCAGCAGGTAGAGTAAAGGAAAAGGTGCTGGATCCCACAATAGCTTCCCTCGCAGTTCGAGTTCTGGACCTGGCAGCTTGAGAATCACACCAGGCCTGTGTGCACATGTGCCCAGAATCCCAAAATGAGAGTAGAGGAGAAGAGACCGTAGCATGGCCATCCTCCCTGGGGTCTGGGTGACTTCTCACTTTCCCTTCCTCTTTCTCTGTCTCTTTCTCTCTCTGGTGAACTCAGACACCTTGTAGCAAAAATATATAAAAATATTTTTAATTATATATATTTATATGACAAAAAATGAATCAGAGTCAGAAAAACATAAAAGCCTGTGTTTATCCAACCTTTGAGGCATCTGCATATCATCCAAAGTATCATAGATGGAGCCAGCAGGTGCTGTGCTGGTTAAGGCACTGGACTTCCACATGGCTGACCATGGTTTGAATCCCAGACCTGGCAGCTTGCTTTCTCACTTTCTCTTTCTTGAGCACACATGCCCTTTATTATTATTTTTAAAATAATAATAAATAAAACTAAATAATTATTTTTTAAAGTACCATAGATAACTGGAAATATTCTCAGGAAATCAACTGCAAGCTAATGGAAAGATCAGGTACAAAAAACAAACCATGGATAGGAAAATCTTTAGTGAAAATTAAAGAATTCTCTTTCCAAATGAAATCCTGGCAGAATAAATTCAGCACTAATAATTGATAACTTTTATCAAGGTATGAAGACAAAAGGAATTTCTTTAGAAAGCAAAGTTATCTACTAAATGCCTACAGCAAATTGAATAATACGAAGGGACTTCAAGAAGTTCATGAAAAATGGAATTAAAGTATAAGTTTATTTTGGTGCAAAAATAATTTGAAGTATATGACAGTTTTTTGATAACATTCATTTTTCATGAACTGTGTCAAGACCCCTGAGGGTGCTTTTTCCCACTCCCACTTTCTTGCTCGATCTCAGTCTCAGTCTCTCTCTCTCTCTCTTGCTCTCTCTTTCTCTCTGGAGAGTATGTACCCTCTGACACATTTTTTTTAAAAGAAACAATTCACATGCTGTTCTCAATAACAAGATGAAGCCTCACTCCGCTTCTCACAGGAAGTGGCCATCGCTGTCTAGCATGTCCACACTGTACACGCTACTCACCCATCGGTCAGTAGCCATCTGGTTCAAGTATTAGGATTTAGTACTGTCTTTGTTTTGGAAAGTATCCCCTGTGGATAGAGGGGGCACTGTAACAGAGGCATTCCCTTTGAATTCAGTAAGACGATAGAGGCCCGCTATCATGCTTTATCAAATTCAAACAGTAGGGGGGTTGGCAGGTGGTACAGTGGTGAAGAGTGCTGGACTCCCACATGGCCACATGGTTTGAGCCCTGGACCTGGCGACTTGCTTTCTAACTTGCTCTCTCTCCTTGCTCTCTCTCTCCCCGTTCCCTGGTCAAATTAAAACCCCCAGCAGGGCCTTCCTGACACCATCATCTCCAGTCTCAGCTGGCATGCCCAGGGAGAGCCCAGGACACAAACCCAGAACCTTTCCTGTGTGGGTCCAGTTGTAATACTGCTGCACCAACATCTGGCCCCTAACACCAAAACTTTTTAAATTCAATTACTTCCCTACATATTAACCACAATTAGAAAATAGCATTTTAGAGATATTATTTAAATTATTCAAAGTAACCTATAAGATATTTAGAAATAAATCTAGCAAAAGATATGCCAGATTTTTATTGAGGAAAAAATATAAAACTCTATTGAAGGATTTAAAACCTAAGTATTTATAGAAGGCAACACTCGATATTTTAAACATGTCACGTATTGCCAAATTAATCTATAAATTAGATGTAATTCCAGTCAAAATTTAACAGAGTTTTTCCTCTCACTTGACAAGCTGCTTCTAAAATATATATGGAAGTACCAGCCAATTATAATAAATATGACAATTTTGTGGAAAAGGACAACATAGATAACTTACCTCATCCCATATAAAGACATTGCTCAGGAACAGTAATTAACAAATTAGAGAATTTGCCATAAGTAGACAATTAGAACAACGGAACAAAAATAACCCAGAAATAAATGCTTGCTGTGTGGGCACAGATTGTGTGATATAACAAATGATTTCAGGATCAAGGGTAACACATGAACTATTGATAGTTAATAAATATGCTGAAACAGTTCGTCTGGTAGACATTACCAGTGTTCATGCTCAGCAGTGTTCAGCTGTCCTCTTCTTCTAGACTGAAGCCCACGCTTCCACCTCACCTTGCACTTAATAAGGTCATGTGACCGGTAATAGCGAATGACCGTGAGCAGAAGTGATAGGACAGGGAGGTGAGCGATTGCTCTGCTCTCTCCCCGCAGTACTACCAGAAGAGGCCAGATGGTATACTGGAAGGAGAAGCTACAAAACTGCAGAGTCCCTTCAGCCTGAGTCAGGATGTGTGGAGCAGAGAACCAGCCGTGCTCACCCACCTCTCACTGGCCACCAATGCTCAACACATACAAGCAAGAAAGAACATTTTGCTGTCTTACGTCATTGAGATTTAGGGTTTGTTACTGCAGCCTAACCAGCTTATTCTGGTAATGCAATCATCCTGCGGGAAAATATAACATTAGGTCTTTACCTTAAACAGTGGTGGATTTTTAACTTAATTTAGATCTAAATATGAAAAAAGAAAACCTTGAAAAATTTTAGAAGAAAAGATACAAAAATACCCTTATAACTTCAGAGCATAGAGGATTTCTTAAGGAAGACATAACAAAACTAAAACCATAAGAAATTAAAATATATTTAAGTACATTACATTTTTAAATTTCTCTGCAACAGAGACATTATCATCAAAGTTAACAAATCAAATTAGAAGGTCGGAAGGTGGCGTGGTGGTTAAGGGTGCTGGATTCCCACATGGCCGACTACAGTTCGAGTCCTGGACCTGGTGGCTTGCTTTCTTACTTTCTCTATCTCTCTGGTCAAATTAAAATAAATAAGTTAAATAAAATAATTCTTAAAAAAATAAATAAATAAATAAATTGAATTAGAGGGGCCAGCAGGTGGTGTGGTGGTTGGGGCATTGGACTCTCACATGTCTGACCAGGGTTCAAGTCCCAAACCTGGTGACTTGTTTCTCACTTTCCTTTTCTCTCTCTCTGGTCAAATGTAATAACAACAACAAATAAAATTAAATAATAAAAATAGTTCTTTTTAAAAAGCAGACTATAATTTGAAAAATATGTTTATGGTCATAACTGAAAAAAGACTAGCGCCTAATATACATAGACATATATGAAACAATGATATATCACACCCTGATTAAAGTATATAAATGAGGGGCTGGCAGGTGGGGTGGTTGTTAAGGTGCTAGACTCCCACATGGCTGACCACAGTTCAAGTCCCAGACCTGGCTGCTTGTTTTCTCACTTTCCCTTTCTCTCCCTTTCTGTGTCTTTCTCTGGTCGAATTTTAAAAAATAATAATAACAATGATGATGATATAAAAATTTTAAGTATATATTTTAATAAATATAATTATAAATATGCACTATAATAAAAATATATACAATGTAGCAATATTCTAACTTTAAAAAAGTGATGTAAATCTTTGTAACCAGGAAAACCACTCAAATGATGTGGTTTGTAGCTGGCCCAATAATCTCCTCCAATCCTTGGTCTACCCTATGCTAGAGCTCTGTGGACCCATGGGTCCTTTTAATTCAGTCTTTCCTTGCTTCTCCTAGGAATTCCCTCTTATGAGATCACAGACGCTCAAAGCAAGGATTGGAATCTGCAGTCCACATGCCTATTCTGCCAGGTGTGTTTCTTCACCAAAGAGGGTGCCTCTTCTAAGATTTAACTTGAAATGTCTGTAGTGAAGCTGTGAAGCCCCTCCTCCGTTCACAATAGGTCCCACCAAGCTCTACAATCTTATCCATCTGACCTATGCATGCATTCCAGTTCTGATACCTGTCTAAGGGCAGGGACCAAGCTTCCTTTTTTAGTGATGGATCTATAAAGTCACTAATTGCCAGACAGGTGTGCTGTTTGTTGGAACAACACAAATAAAGCATAGTCCCTGCCTTTGTGAGACTCAAGGCCTATTAGAGACAGACACAAATAAACACGAGAAAAAGCAATTTGAGCAATCGGTAGGTAGGAGCTAGGAGGAATTGAATAAAGCCAAGGGGTGGGGAAGAATAGAGGCTGTTTGTAAAGGCTTCTTAGAGGAGGTGACACCTGTGCTACCTTTTACAAAACGAACTCCCAGGCAATCAAAGAGCGATGGGTATTCCTGGCAGAGGAAGCCTCTTATCTAAAATCACAGAGGCAGGGCCAGCTCTGGGATGACTTCATGATTAATTAAGTGCAGTGCCCTGGGAACCAGATCCCACATGGCCAGCTGCACAGTTTGAATCCTGGCCTTGGCAGCTCTAAAACCACTGGGTGTGTGTATGTGCATACCTAAAGTCCTGCTGGGAAGGAGAAATGAAGGAAAAAGAATGGAGGCTTAATCATGCCCCATTTGGGGGTAGCTTGACAATGTCCTATTGAAGAGTGCTCGCTCGCTCGCTCTTTCTCTCTATGCTGAATGCACACACCCTCTGGCAATAAAAAATAAAATCAAATCACAGAGGCAGACCCAGTCACGATGGCATGTTGCTACAATGCTATTCTCTGTGAATTAAGGCCACATGAGAGGCTTATGTTTGATTGCCAGTGCAAAAGCCAAGCGCAGTTGAATGCACCTATAATCCCAGCGACTAGGGAGGCTGAGGCAGGAGGATCATGAGCTTGAGGCTGGCCTGGGCAACATAGTAAACCTTTCTAAAAAAAAGGGGGCAATGAGGGTGTGGCCTGGGTTAAGGGAGCTGGATCCCACAGGCCAACCACACAATTCAAGTTCCAGCACCAGCTGCTTGAAAAACATGCTGCCCAGGGACCAGCAGTTAGCATAATGGCTATGTAGCTGGACTCCCATGTAGTCGACCGTGGTTCAAGTCCCAGACCCGGTGGCTTAAATTCATGCCGGGTGTGTGTGCATGCATGCCCAAGATCCTGAGAGGAGAATGGAGGAGAAGGAATTGTGTCATGGCATCCCCTCCAAGGGGTGATTTCTCACTTTCTCTCTCTCTCCTTTTCTGGTGAGCACATGCGCCCTATAGCAAAAACCTCTCCAAAAAAAAAGAAAAAAAAAAAAAGTGTTGTCCACGTGTATGTGCATACCCAGAATCCTGACAAAACAGAGGAATAAAGGAGAAGAAATTGCTGCATGACCACAAGCCATTGTGGAGGGTACTGTCACTCTCCCTCTCTTCTCTCTCTCTGGGAGCACATGCATCCTCTGGTAATTAAAAAATAAAAACTTCTAACCATAAATCCCTGATATTCTAGTCTATGTCACTGCCTAAAATCACCTTGTGCTAACCTGTTAGTACTGGTTTTACAGCACTGTTAAAATGGAAAGGTGTCCCTTGTTGGGGGCTGGTGGGGGGGGGTATGAAAAATCCTTATCAGGGTCTTTTTGCAGTTACAAAACTGTACTCAGAAGGTTTCAAGATCCTCGTTTTGCCTTTTGAAGATACTGACCCCATTTTTCATGCCTCAAAAAGTGTTATTATTTCAGAGCCAAAGCCTAGAAAAAAATTTACAGGCCATCCTGAATACCATGGTGGGCAGGGCGACCTTTAGCAAGTGCAAAACAAAATCATTTGCAGTCCCGCTGCAGCATTAATGCCTCATTCAGCCTACAGCTCCGTGGCTGCCCGAGGTCAAAAAAGACACTGGAGCACGGCAGAGCATGAGTCTGGTCACATTCACAGCCTCATAATTGTGCTGTGTAAGGAGAGCCTGGTGTTTCCTGGCTCCCGGGTGCTGGTGCCCACTCAGCTGTGGTGACCTTGCTGAAACTGCTTCCCTCTGGCTTACTTGGCCCTAGTAAGATCTAACTGATCCAAGATTCTCTCCAAGTTTCCCTTCTCTACCTACAATTTTCTATTCATCTAGAGAGGGAGACAAGGGATTCATTTGTCTGGCTTGGAATTTGGCTCCTTTAGAGAGAACAGCCGCCAAGGAGTGAAATTGTCCTTTGTTGGACAATCCAGAGATGCAAACTAGCAGGTGCAAAGAGAGAATGGCAGGTCTGGAAGGCAAAGATTCTGTTCAGGTCTATTTCTTACCTACAGTGCAAACCACAGTGAAGACTACTAATAGAATACAATACTAAGTGGGAAACAGTATAGTTTTTCCATAAGTAAAATTCAGTGGTCAACATAGATGAGTGGTGATAAAAGGAGCCACCTCAAATGAAATTCTGAGTAAGCATCAGAAGATTAATTTTGAAATGGATACCAAACTTGAGCTATGAAATATTGCTTTCCTTGACTAAAAATGAAGATTCTTCTGCTGAGACTTCTCCCTCCAGATTCATTTGTAGTGGGTAGGGCTGCCTCTGTCTCCTTCTCTTCATTTCTGTCTCTCTCTGTGTCTTTTACTTTTCTTTTTTTTTTTTTTTTTTTTTTTTTTTTTGAGAGGTTTTTGCTATAGGGTGCGTGTGCACTCGCCAGAAAGACAGAGACAGAAAGCGAGAAATCACCTCCCAGGGGGGATGGCCATACTGCAATTCCTTCTCCTCCATTCACCTCTCAGGATCTTGGACACGCATGCATGCACACATGCCCAGCGTGAGTTTAAGCCACGAGGTCCGGGACTCGAACTGTGGTCAATTACATGGGAGTTCAGCGACATAGCCATTACGCTAACTGTGGGTCCTTTAATTTTCTATTTTTTAAGGTAAAGTATTCTCTGGGCTCTCATGCCCTCTTTTATTGTGCTAATTTGTGACTTCCCATTCCATTTGGGAAAGGCACAAACCCAGGCCCATCCTGGGATGGGTACCAAACTTGAGCTGTGAAATATTGCTTGCTTTGACTAAAAATGAAGATTTTCTGCTGAGATTTCTCCCTCCAGATTTATTTCTAGTGGCCTCTATGCACTAAGTGTCTAGACAAGTCCAAGTGAATAGTATCCAAACATCTGAACATGATTAGGGTCAGAATATTCCTCTATTCCCACTGAATCTGATGCACAAAGAGTGAAATCAGAATGGAAGAGGGATTGCAGATCACCTCCTCCTTCATGCCTCTGAACACTCAACACTCAAATCGAACTTCAAGAATTAGGAAGAAACGCACCATCCATCAGATGACTAGAAATCACCACCGACTCACAAGAAATAGGGGAAAGCAAGAAAATACCATGCTTTCCTAAAATACCTGAAAGAATAACTCCTCTTCATCCTCAGACAGTACAATGAAACTCATGGAAAGGTCAGATGAAGAATTTAGAATATTCATAGTGGCAATGATAACAGGAGAAAAGAGAGACAATGAACTGCAGAAGAAGTAGGAGAAAGGAGCTGACGAGTTCCAGGAGGTGAGAAAATTCTTGCAAGATCTAAAAAAGGAAATGCATACTATAAAAAATAATCAAATGGACCTGTTAGAGATGAAGGCTATAACACAGGGAAGTCAAAACCTCCCTTGAAAGTGTTAAAAGCAGACTAGATCATACAGAAAATCAAATTGCAGATGTAAAAGACAGAATTGCTGGCCTAGAAAAATCCACCTCGAAGACTGAGAAAATTACCCCCAAAAATGAGACTCAGATACAAGAAATACTAGATACCATCAAGTGTTCAAATATCCGGATAATTCGTACCCCAGAAAGTGAAGAGACTTATAAGGTAGTGATAATCTATTCCATGAAATCCTGCAAGAAAACTTTCCAAACTTAGAGAGGCACTCAAAGATCCAGTCCCAAGAAATACAAAGGACCCCAAATAGAATTAACCCAAGATCTTCTCCAAGACACATTATAGCCAGATTGACCAAAACCACAGACAAAGATACTAAGATTGGCAAGAGGGAAACGTCAATTACCTACAAAGGATATCTCATCAGGCTAACAGCAGGCCTTTCACCAGAAACGATGTGAGCAAGGAAAGAATGAGAAAATATATTCAAAGTGTTAAGGGAAAGGCAATTTCAACCAAAAATACTGTACCCAGCAAAATTATCATTTATGTGGGAAGAAAAGACAAGAATATTCACAGATAGACAAAACCTTAAAGAATTTACCAACACCAGACCAGCTCTCCAAGAAGTTCTGCAGGGAGTGCTATGCCAGGAAAATTAAATACAGACACATAGAAATAAGCATTCAAAAACTAAGAAAATGACCAACTTCATCCTATGGACAAGTCTGGAGGGAGTTTAATATTATATCCCAGAGTTTAATCAGGAAGATTGAACCACAGCAGAAGAGAAAGTACATGAAACTGAACTGGTGAAATAGAATTTTATGACTTTTGACTAAAACATTGCTGATTTTCTTTTAGGCTTTGTTTTCTGGTTTTAAGGAATTTTGTCCTGTCTTGAGCTGTCGATAGATTCATGTACCTACTATTTGAAGAGAATCCTAACCTGTTTCCTGGCTTTAAGTTTTAAGCAAAGTTCCTTTCATTTCTTTGATGTATTAAAGCTAAAACTGCTTTTCTTGAAATAAAAAAAAATCTATTTAATGACTAAAGCTATACAGCATTAGCTAGATGCCACCTTATAGTATATTCATTCTACTGAGAGTTTCACACCTAAAGTCAGACATGTATTCACAGATATGTATATACCAGCTGAACTTGCTATTGAAAGTAGTTAGATTATTTAAGAAATTTTGTGAATCAATAGAATGTGGGGGGGGGGAGGAATGGAAAATAACTGCAGACACCTGAGATAGTGTGGGTAGAGGGTGGGAAATGGCAGAGGGTGAGAAAGAGGAAGAAAAAAAATATATATGTATATGAAACTAGAAATGGAAAATTATTGATGATAACATGTACGATTAAACCACTATGCAGTATATCCTGTATGGGAAATCACATTTTGTATGCTGTGGTGATGCTCAGTAAATGAATGAAAATTAATTAATTAAATAAAAATACTTTTTTAAAAAGATTCATTTCAAATGCTTAAAAATAAGTAAAATAAAAATAAATTTTCCAAGACCAGCAGATGGCATAATGGTTGTGTTGCTGGACTCCCACATACTTAACCATGGTTCGAGTCCCAGACCCAGTGGCTTAAAATTCATGCTGGGCACATGTGCATGCATGCCCAAAATCCCAAGAGGAGAATGGAGGAGAAGGGATTATAGCATGGCCATCCCCCCAGAGAATGATTTCTCGCTTTCTATCTCTCTATCTCTCTGGTGAGCTCATGCGCCCTATAGCAAAAATCTCTCAAAATAAATAAATAAATTTTGCAAGGTCCTAAGTGAATATTCTGAAAATGTTATATATATAAACATGGGACCTGTAAGTGGCAGTAGCTCTGAGGCTGACCCCACAGGGAATTTTGTCTTCACATGTGGAGACCACCCTGAGCACACCTGGCACATGATCCTGGGTTGTCTGAAGCTGGACATGGAATGAAGACCTTATTGGGATGCTGTTTCTCTTACTTACAGAAGAAATAAATATTTTTTTAAAAAGATACATAAAGGGGCTGCTTGTTGGTGTGGTGGTTAAGGCACTGGACTCCACCACGGTTCAAGTTCTGGACCTGGCAGTTTGTTTTCTCACTTTCCCTTTCTCTCTCTCTGGTCAAATTAAAATGATAATTATTATTTAGAGAAAGGGGAATAATGACATTCAAATACAGGTCTCTAATGTCTGACCCTCAGGCCTGTGTTCTGTCAACAGAACCACTCAGTCTCCCACAGATATGTTCATTTAATCTAATTTCAAATGTGTGTGAAATGTGTGTGTGTATATGTATGTTTTATGTCTAAGGTAACCAAAAGTCAGACTTTACTAATCAGCCACATTGATGAAGAGTATACAATAGGTTCATGATTACAGACCTAATGACATAAAAATATTCTTAAGTGCCTTGTGACTCAAAGAATATTACATTATGCTCTATATTGTTTTAGTGTTAATTGAAAATGGTCAATCCAGGTACAGTAGCTCTTTATGGCAAAGATAATTTGTCTATAGAACTTTAAATAATCATTAAAATGATGATATTAATAGGAAGGAGAGAAGAAAAAAGGAAAAGGAGGAGGAGGGGGTGGGGAGGAAGAAAGCCTGATTCTGTGCTGGCTTCATCAGAAAAAAAAACTTAATCCAGGTTTTAGAGCACTGAGGTTATTTTGAAGTCTGAATTACAGCAGTTTCCAATTACAAAGATGTTTTGATGACATTTCACCTTTTATAAATAGCAGTAGGGATCTCGTGTTAGAGGACAACATAGGTTCGTGAGACAGCAACGGAAGTGACAAGCCCTGCCTCCATGCAGAAATTTTACTTCCACTCACAAGCAATACCAGAAGGCTTTTTTTAAAATGAAGGATAAAGATAAAAATAGCTGATACAGGCTGTGACCCACAGCATAATATTAGAACATGCAATTAAGAGCAATTAATTTGGTTATGTTATAATCAAGTAGTCACCATAGATTCTGAGTCTGAACATTCCCATTGTAAAAAAAAAACAAATTAAAAAGAGAAAAATAGGGCTAGTAGGTCGCATGGTGCTTAAGGCACTGGATTCAACTTGGCCAACTCCACAGTTCAAGTCCTGGACGCAGTGGCTTGAAAAACAACCTGAGTACATGTGCATGTGTGCCCAAAATCCTGACAGGAGAATGGAGGAAAAGAAATTGTGATGTGCTGTCCCCCCTTGGGGATGATTTCTCATTCTCTTTCTTTCTCTCTGGGTGCCCTATGACAAAAAATCTAAAAAAAAAAAAAAAAAAAAAAAAAAGAAAGAAAGAGAGAGAAACCAATTTATTAATGGATATATTTCATATATGCATTGAGACACCTAGAGAATGAGTAATTCTCAACAAAGTGGCTTTGAATTCCAGCATATCTAGCACTTCCAACTAATATAGTAATTATTTAGAAACGTGACAAGATAAAAGGGTTTTCTCTTCAGGCAAACAAATGGCGACTAAAGCTACCAGTAAAACTAGTTACTGTAAATTTCCCTGGTACCATCTCTAGGTCAATAAGGGTCCCAAGCTGTCTTCAGGGGTTAACCTTTGCTCTCCCTGGTAATAGTGATATAAAGCAGAATAATGTTTGTCCTTGTAAACTGACGCCCTGTTTTCAGACAAACAGAGAAATGGCAGAAGGTCTGCCATATCTGCCGCGGCTTACTTGTCGTCAGTTCAGCAATCCTTCATATTTGAGGGAGCATATTCCAGTCTCCCACAGAAGAGAAGTTTTATGTGAGATAATATGAACTGCAATAGCTGCTAAAAATATTAAACTCTCCCTGAGTTTTGTGCTCCAGAAAAACAGTGATGGTCAGGAATATTACACTGCCCTTTGTATTATACATCAGCAAGTGGTTAACTATAAAGAGCTATCTTTTACACCCCAGGATGACCTTCTTATCTAAGACAAAGCCAGATATTCCAAATTCCTATTTTATGATTATTTTGTTTGTACTTCTTCCATGAGAGAGCAAGACAAAGAGACAGGCACCCCCAACAGGGTCTTCACACAGCGACCTACCACTGTCTCAGTCGGCCTGGATTACAGGCACATGCAAACACACCCAGCATGCTCAGGGAGGGCCTGGGACCAAACCCAGGGCCTTTCCCATGTGTCTTTTCTAAAAAAAATCTCTCTTTAGCAAGTCTGAACTTGTTATTTATTTGACACGTCCTAAAGCTATAGTTTCTAATACTTTTTAGAAGTATATTTCTCCACTGTCATGTTTGCTTTTATTTATGATTTTCCTTTAGAAGTTTTAAGTATTCATCTCTGAATCAGAAGCCACATAGACAGAGAGATCAAACCCTTTAAGGATATTCACAAGCTTCCCATATACCTCTTAAGTTAGAATGGAAATGAATAGGTAGGAGGGCTGCTTCCATATGCAAACACCTCCAGATAATCAATTCTATTCTAACACCTTGCTAGTTTCAGAATCACAGCTTCTAGACTCTTTTAATTCACTTCCAGCTAATGCCTGTGGTGCCAGTGCATAACAAAGGGAAAAAAGAAAGTAGATAAAACTAAAATATTTCATTAGATCACAGCAAGTAAAAAGCTTGGCCAAGCTTCACAGAGTATATTTGCCATCTTATCCCTGCCCACAAACATTAACAGACCATTTATTTTCTATTAACAGGATTCTTCCTACCTCCTGTCCCTGGCATAGTATCTTTGAGATGTATATTTCAGCCATTACAGTACATTCTTGTGCTTATCTCTGCCCAAGACACAGAACTTCTCTTTTCCTCGAGATGTAGATTAAGCCTTTCTTTAATCTCTTCCCAAGACACAGATCTTCCCTTCCAATCACCACCTAAGAATTGATCCACCTATAACCTACAAATCCCCCCCCACCCCCCCCCACACCCCCCACACCCCCCCCCCCACACACACACACACCGGCTTCTACATGTCCCACCTTTTTGGGCCAGACCAATGGAAAATCTCTTCACTAAATGTTGTCTGTCAATCTCAAAAACAAATAAAAGGAACCCCTGTACATGATCACCCCGAGAAAAGGCATGTATGCCTCTTCTCCGGGCCTAGGTCACTCACATTTGGCTTGGAAATAAATCACATTAATTATTAATTATTAATTTTACAGTTGGTTATTTTTCCCGTCAACAGAAAGGACATGAGGATTGACAAAACTTTGTTTTCTGGACTTGTAAATTTAGTAATCGGTAAAACCATCTGAAAGTTAAAAATTGCAAATCGCATTTAATTTTGCGTAGTCAGTGAACTGGCCACTGAAATCACAGCTAACATTAAACATCCTCGGTACATGGTTTCCATAGTCATAGGCTGCGTTTGCTAACTGCCTGTTTGGTGCACACTGTGGTTACCAAACTCAAATCAGGTTTGCTCAGCCAAGCACTATAAAACCAAACCATAGGCATGAAACCAAGCAAGGACCCCCTAATGTATTTTCCTAGGGTTCCTGAAATATAAAGTCCATTTACATTGTAATGGCCCAGAGTAAGGAGTAAGTCTTCAGATGTGGACCATGAGTGAGGACCATCTGACCTCTAAAACTCTCACTTAAAAGAAAGATAAGGTTTTCATTTCAATATGTAAGATGTTTTATAGGCTGGAAACTGCTGGTTGTGAGCTCAAAGACTCCAGGCTGAATGGCTCCAGACACCTGAAGAAAAAATTGATTATCTAAGACCTCACCAATCAAGAATGTCCATGAGATGATCACACCCTCTTGAACCAATCACTGAACTGATCATGTGCCTAGGACCTCTGCCCCTAATTTTGTCCTTAAAAACGCATGTGGGGAACATCTCCGGGAGACCGGGTCTTTTCAGCAGGAGCTGCCCGCTCTCCTTGCTTTGCACATTGCAATAAAGCTGTACCACGGCTCATGCTGAAAAGACCTGGTTTCCCTGAGAAGTTCCCCACATGTGGTTTACTCAGTTTGTTTGTTTGTTTTTTATTGAACAGTTTTATTCTGTTTTAGAATAAAAACTTTGCTTTAATATTGTAAGGTGCACTGCAGGTATGCCATGCTGCCAGTTAGTACTGAGGCACCAAATGCCCCGATCAGTGACCCAGACGGCTGAGAAAATGTGTGGCAAAATTAGGGGCAGAGGTCCCAGGCGTATGATCAGTTCAGTGATTGGTTCATGAGAGCGTGATCATCTCATGGGCATTCTTGATAGGTGAGGCCTTAGATAATCAGATTTCTCTTCAGGTTTCTGGAGCCATTCACCCTGGCACTTGCCGATTCCCATAGTGTAAATACTCCCACTATAGTTGATTTCAAACTATTGATATAATTGCACTTAACATTAGAGGAAGAGCGGCCCAATAACATTCCATTATATAGTATTTCTGCCATACAGATTTAATAGATGCGAATAATCTCTAGAGCACAGACACTGGTAAAATGTAAAGCAAGGCTGAGCAACCATGGCACACTGGTAGCACAAAATGCTCTGCAGTGCAGGCAACCATGTGGAAGACTGGGGTTCAGTTCCCAGGCCAATCTGTACATGCTAAGAGTGTGCACATATTCCCCTGGTCCTGACTGACTGGGTAGGATCACAGTGTAAGACCCTATTGAGGGCTTGTCTTTCTCTCTTTCTCAAGCACACATTAAATTAATAAATTTTTAAATGTAGCAAAATAGTAAAGTGATACATTTTATATGTATATTACCTTTATTTTTAATATGGCTTTTAAATTTATAGATTTATTCACAATTGCCGAGAAATGGAAACAATCCAGATATCCTTCATTGGGTAAATGTGATAGAAACTATGATGCCAGATGGTGACACAGCAGAAAAGTGTTAATCTTTGTTACACTTTGTAAGATTAACACCCACAGGAAGGTTCCATGTTTGTGTCTGAGACCTCCCACAGTACACTGGGCACTTTTGTGCCTAAGACCTGGAACTGGCTACTGGAGTGGACTGTGGCACCTGGACCCTGTTGGTGTTCTCACTCTTGCTCATTCTCTCTCACTCATGGAAGAAATCAAATAAACTTAAATTTTTAAAAAAAGGAAATTGAGGGCCAGCAGATGACATAGTGGTTATGTTGCTGGACTCCCACATGACTGACCACAGTTCGAATCTCAGACCCAGTGGCTTAAAACTCATGCTGAGCACATGTGCATGCAGGTCCAAGATCTCAGGAGGAGAATGGAAGAGGAGGGATTGCAGTGTGACCATTCCCCTTGGGGGGTGATTTCTTACTTTCCCTCTCACTGTCTCTGACTCTCTTCTTTCTTCATACCCGGTGAGCACACATGTCCTAGGGCAAAAACCTCTTTAAAAAAAAAAAAAAGGAAATTGTGGCATGTCCATATAATGAAACATTACCAAAAGACAGCAACATAGAGAAATCTCAAAAAACTTTATGCCCAGGGCCAGCAGGTGCTGTGGTGATTAAAGCATGAACTCTTTGGGACTAGCAGTTAGCGTAATGGCTATGTTGCTGGGCTCCCATATAGTTGACCACGGCTCGAGTTCCAGACCCAGTGGCTTAAACTCACTCCAGTGTGTGTGCATGCGTGCCCAAGATCCCAAGAGGAGAATGGAGAAGAAGGGACTATGGTGTGGCCATCCCCCTGGGAGTGGGGGGGGAGTGATTTTTCGCTTTCTGTCTCTTTCTGGAGAGCACATGCATTCTATAGCAAAAACCTCTCCAAAAAAAAGGCATTGGGCTCTCACTGTGTGGCCGATAGAGTTCAAGTCCCAGACCTGCCAGCTTGCTTTCTCACTTTCCCTTTCTCTCTCTCTGGTGAAATTATGTGCCCTATAGCAAATTTAGAAAATAATCATTATAAATAATTATTTAAAAATAGTTACACCCAGATAAGGAAGCCAGTCTCCAGAGGTCATAAAATGCATTATCATATGTATGTGGCACCTTGGAAAAGGCAAGTCCTCAGAGATGGAAAATAGATGAGTTTTCCAGAGGTTAGGGAAGGGTGACGGATCAACCATGAAGGGGAAGCATGAGGGAATATTTCAGAGTGATGGAACTGCTCTGTGTTCTGATCATGGTGGTGGTTACATAAAACTATACCCGTGTCAAAACACATAGGACATACCTCCAAAAAAGTTAATTCTAAGACATTTTTAGTGAAATGATATATGCACACGTGTGAATCCTCCTCCCTTATCCCCCCCCCCAAGCATACATGTATACCAAAATAAATTTATCTTACAAAGTGGTTTAAAGGAAACGTTCATAGAGCTTCTGCCAGAAAGGCTGCTTTCCAAGGCTCTGTACACCTGTACATTCTTGGCCTGTTTTTCCATTCAAAAACAAGAAAATTAGCCTAGAGTAATGACTTTTCTTTAATTCATTTAAAATTGTGTCCCTAGACACTCCCTTTGTGGAGTCAGATATGTTTGGAAAGGAAGGGCATTCAGCCTCCACTGGCTCTGAACCCACAGGTCTGCATCAGCAGAGCAATTGTGCTTTCATTTGCCTCAAATATTGTTTGTCTGCTGCCCTCCAGACTAGAATAGTGGATTTCAAAGTGCATCCCCAGGTACCTGGGGAGTTGGAATAATGCTCGACTCCAGGGCCTGCTGCTGAGGCCCACTCATTTGTCCCCTTGGGCAAGTGCCCAAGGATCCCAGTGGTTAACCAGGCCAGGGTGCTGGCTCTGGTAGTCAGTGATTCTACACGAGGCATTTGGGGAGAACAGGCAGCATGCTCTTTCCTCTACAACCCTTAGATACATATGGATTAAACACAAACGGACTCTGGAAAAGCTGCTAAGACTAGTACTCCCTGACAAAGGGTCTGAGAGAGTCTTACTTTTCCCCTCCCCAAAGGATATTTTAGAAGAGCACTTGGTAAACAATAAAGGGCTGTGCACAGATGGGGAAAATGCTGTTGTGAGGATGAGTGTGCTGACCCGAGATCAGCAGAGCCTAAGAGTATCATTAATAGCAAGAGGGGCCAAGAACCAACAGATGACATAATGGTTGGGTTGCTGTACTCCCACATAGTTGATCACAGTTCGAGTCTCAGACCTGGTGGCTTCGACTCACACAGGGAGTGTGTGCATGTGTGCCCAAAATCCCAAAAGGAGAATAGAGGAGAAGGGACTGTGGTGTGATCATTCCCCCTGGAAAGTGATTTCTTGCTTTCTGTCTCTCTCTCTATGTCTCCCCAGTGAACACACACACCCTATAGCAAAAATCTCCTTAAAATTTTTTTTAAATAAAAATTTAAAACAACAAGATGGGCCAGCAGGTGGTATGGTAGTTAAGGCACTAGACTCCCACAGAGTCAACCATGGTTCCAGTCTCAGAACTGGTAGCTTGAAAATCATGCCAGGCACACGTGTGTGCATGCCCAAAATGCCAGGAGGAGAATGGAAGAGAAGAGATTGCGGCGTGGCCATTCCCACTGGGGAGCAATTTCTCGCTTTCCTTCTCACTGTGTCTCTGTCTCTCTGCAGTGAGTGAATGTGCCCTGTGGCAAAAACCTAAAAAGAAACAAAGAAAACCAGGAGTAACATGAGCTGCAGGCATGCCGCCAGCGGTCAAGTAATCCTCTCAAAAACCCTGTAAGAGAAGGGCTGTCATCACTTTAACAGGTGAAGGAACTGAGCCTCTGAGAGGCCCCAGGTTCCTTGCAGTGGAGTTCACAGAGCTGGATCCCAGCCCAAAGCTCCAACCTTCCAACTCAAGGCCTGCGGGAAGAATCCCTGCAGGCTGACAAGCAGGCCTGCACTAATGCCACTTTTCCACAAAGGCTGGTGGGAGGGAGTGAAGGCACCCTGAGACCTCACCACCTGGAACAGCACTTCAGAGATTTTTGTTTTATTCTATATCATGGAACGCTTTCCTCAGAAGCTCTTAAACTTAAACCCAATCCATAATAGAAAAGCAGAGTTGGCTGTTTCTGGTTGAAGGGAATAAACATGGCCTAGGCACCATTTGAAGGCACGCTCCCAGTAGGTTGGTACTTTCTTTGAGACATACAGGAGGTGCCACGGTGTCTAAGACTCTGGTTTTAGGTTCCAAGAATGAGGTGGATTTGGGCTAACTAGCTTCTGGGTAGATGACCTGGGGGTAGGGCTGTAGGATTCCAGGACTCTCAGACACTTTGGGTCCATCTGAGTGGGCCCCACCTGCCTTGTCTCTCTGGCCAGGCCCTATGGGTCACGACTTAGCATTCCCATGAAATTTACTTTTCACCTCTTCAATGTAGTGAGATTTATTCTTCAAAGATACAGATGACAAGGTTAAAACCTGCCGTGACCCGCCCCTTTTCTTTGCTCCTATGAAAGATATCCTGATTTCCCCTCTAAGCTGAAGGAGAATGTTCGAGTTCAGATCTTGGTGTAGCATCAACGGTAGACTGCAACTCTGTGCGCCGGTCAGTGGCTGGTGGGTTTGCCTCGCGGCTGCATAACCGACCTCCGCCTCTGGGACCTGAAGGATTTCACCCCTCCAGGGTGGACCACATATATGCCCAGAGTTTTTACCTAAGCTGGGAAGTCTAGTGAGTGGGCTGCTCCCAAAGGTCGTTGTTAGGTAGAGGAACCTCGGACGGGTACATGGCTGCTATTTCATGAGACAAGCAGAGCTGGGAGCCCTCCTGCCTCTCCACACCACAGGCGGGCTCAAGGATGGGGCAGTGGAGACGTGGAGTGGGCGTTGGTCATAGGCACCTGCGGGTCCCCAGTGCCCTCGGATAAGGCGTTCCCTGCCTCGGCCCAGACGTTGATGGCCATAGTGATCTGGAGGTTGGACAGCATGCGCACGTTGCTGGCTGCCACCCGGCTGCTGATGTAGACTGCTGGCCATCTGTGAGAGGCCGTTGGTCCAGGGACACAAGCCCAAGGTCCCAGGAGTGTGGAGCACACAGGCGGAGGCTCAGTGGCCCGGGAGGAGCGAGGCGCGCATCTTTCTGCTGTGCTGGGTCTGCTGAACACCATCAACCGTCGGCGGGCACAGGCGTTCAGGAAGCAGCCGCACCGTGAAGTCTTGGGAAAGGGTCTCGGGGAAAGACGGAGTTATGACCTCGGAGCCACCGTCCCTGCCGACTAGGTGCTCTGGTCTCCCTGGCAGGCAAGAATAGGCCTGGTCTTGGGAGAAGCCGAGCCTCAGGCTCCTCATATCAGCGGGTTACCTGCCTGAAGATCTGCATCAGCTTCATCACAGCCCTCACTGAGAAGTAGGCCCTAAATGTCGCTGAGCATTCTAAGTAACATTTGGTCATTTTTCTCCAAATGTCTTAAGGAGCTTGAAATGCATTTCATTCCTCTAAGGGCAACATAGAAGAAAACCCATTTAGTCTACCTACTGAATATTAAATTCAGTAGAAAAACTGTCAAAAGTGGGAGAAAATACTAAGATGAATCTTAAAGAAAATGCCCTCTCTGGAAATCTTAAAGATGATGGGATACATCCCAATTCCCTGGATCACTGAGTAAGGACTGACTCCCTAAAGCAGCACTCTGAGGGTCAGGCCCCAGAGGTCACGTGAAGAGCGCCAAAAAAACAATCTGAGTCAGAGAAGATAATGTCTTCAACTATCTGGAAGATTTTACTGATTTTTTTTTTTTCAAGAGACATTCATGTCTCCATAAAAGCAAATATTGACTAATCACTCTCAAGTGTCTGAAAGGGTCTTCACTCACTGTTGACATCAGTGTTATTGAGGATTTGTGATTCTCCAAACCTCAGCCTAAAAGCTTCAGAGGGAGTAGGACCCTGCCAGCATCTTGATTTTCGACTTCTGGACTTCAGAACTGTGAGAGAATGAACTTCTGTTGTTTCAAGCCACTTCTGTTGTTTCAAGCCATCTACTTTGTGGTATTTTGTTCTAGTAGTCCTAGGAAATGAAGATACCTCTCTAGTCTTTTAGTCATGAAAGCCTACCTTAGTGCAAGCAAACAGGAAGGGCAATGTTATAGAAAAAACCTTGAGTTCACTCTTTAAAAAATGAAATTATTGGGACCAACAGGTGGCATAGGCACTGAACTCCCACATGGCAAGCTACAGTTCAAATCCTGTATCTGGTAGCTTGAAAATCATGCTAGGTACATATGAATGCCCAAAATCTCAGGGGAAGATTGGAAGAGAAGAGACTGCGGCATGGCCATCCTCCTGGGAATGATTTCTCATTTTCCCTCTCACTGTCTCTCTCTGGTGAGCGCTTATGCCCTATAGCAAAAAAATAAAAATAAAATAAAATATAAAGAAAAGAAATTATTTCCCCAACTTCACTATTTAAAAGTTATCTCTCGGGACCAGCAGTTACCGTAATGGCTATGTTGCTGAACTCCCATGTAGTCGAGTGCAGTTCAAGTCCCAGATCTGGAGGCTTAAACTCCGAGCGCGTGGGCATGTGCGCCCAAGATCCCGAGGAGAATGCAGCAGAAGGGATTGCAGCGTGGCCATCCCCCTAGGGGGTGATTTCTCACTTTCTGTCTCTCTGTCTCTCTCTGTCTTTCTGGCTAGTGCCTGTGCCCTGTAGCAAAAACCTCTCCAAAAAAATAGTTACCTGTTGGGGATGATGTATATGGTAATATCTCTGACTTGATTGACACACACTACATGCATACTTTGAAAAATTACATTGTAAGTTGTAAAGATGTACAATGATTGAATGTAGAAAAAAAGAAGAAGAAAGAAAATAAAAATTACTTGCAACACATCCAATCACAATACTCCCAAGCAACACACCAGTAGAGCTAGGAGCTATCAATTCCACCTGGCCCTTGCATTTTACTGAAGAAATGGAGCTCCTAAGAGGGCAAATGGTTCTGCTAAGTAGATATAGCAACCAACAGTGAGTTCCTCTGCACACACAGCCTACTTGGTTCTCTAGTCCCTTGAGACAACCTGAAAAAGACAACCTGAATATTGTAGAGAAACTTGCATCATTGCTTACATCAGTCCCCAAATTTTGCACTAGCCTCCAGTTTAAATCAGCTTATGCAGGATGGCTAAAGGCTAAAACAGCCATAAGCAATTCTGCTTGTAACTTCAACTTTGAAGGCTGATAAAGTGATTCATGCCTGCTGCTGTACTGGCTGACTAACTGTTCAGTGTGCCAGGATTAGGATGGGACACAGAATCTCTGTCAGGGCATAGATCTTGGCCAGCAGAGAAAGAGCATCAGCACTTAGATATTGCCATTAAGAGACTCACATTGACTATTAAACTTCCTTTGGATAGAAAAAACAATGGGGAATCTATCAAGCTTGCAATATAATTTTGAAGTGAGTGGTTTCTCTGCACCTCAGACAAGGGTTTTATGCTCTCCCCAAAGATATCCAAGATAAAATGTCAAAAACTGGTACATGAGGAATTTATAAGTGCAATTAATATCTTTAGCCCTAGAAGGTGTCCTTCCAGTTAAAATGAGAACTTGGCCGACCTAGGTTTCTCAGCATGATAGTCTCATTTGCTTTCTACCTGGATACTAATTTAGTTTTCATTCGTGTTCCTGAAAATAATGTCTCCTGTTTGTTAGACATAACCATCAAAGCTATAATAAAACAAAATCCTCTACCAGTTAAGAAGTTCCTATCCATTCATCTTAGAAAGGATGTGGAGACTCACATAAGGAAGATAAATTTTGAGACCTCTCAAAGAGGGCCCGAATAATTACCAAGTAATCTAGCACTGAAGTTTGGGTTTAACAACCTGAGTTAGGGCAGGATGATGACCCTGAAATGCTGGGAGGGGAAAGAGGGAGCAGGACTGGGAGACAGCAAACTTCCAGCAAAGCCAGCAGAGAAGAATTCTAGCCTAAGGAGCTGCGGTGGTGTCTACATGAGGAGACAGGACGGCCAGGAGCCACGCAGAAAGAAACCAGGTATAGAAGTAGAAGAAATCAGGGCTGTCAGGTGGCATGGTGGTTAAAGGTGCTGGACTCCCACATGGTTGACCGTCGTTCAATTCTTGGACCTGGCAGCTTGCTTTCTCATTTTCCCTCTCTTCTTCTGTCTTTCTCTGGTCAAATTAAAAATAATAATAATAATGAAGTTGAAGAAAATAATTCTTAAAAAAAAAAAAAATGGGGCTGGCAGGTGGCATGGTGGTTAAAGATGCTGGACCTCCCACATGACAGACCACAGTTTGAGTCCCAAACCTGGTGGCTTGCTCTCTCTCTCTCTCTCTCTCTCTCTCTCTCTCTCTGTCCCTCTCTGGTTAAATAAAAATAAAGAAATAAAAGTTAAATAAAATAATTCTTAAAAAAAAATTAGAAGAAAGCAAGAAGGATCCCATACAATTTTTGTTTTGTTTTTCATTTATATTTAATCACTATATATCTTTTTTTTTAAGAGGTTTTTGTTATAGGGCCTGTGCGCTTTCCAGAAAGACAGAGAGATAGAGAGATAGAAAGTGAGAAATCACCCCCCGAGGGGATGGCCATGCCGCAATTCCTTCTCCTCCATTCTTCTCTCAGGATCTTGGGCATGCACGCATGCACATGTGCCCAGCGTGAGTTTAAGCCACCAGGTCCAGGACACGAACTGCAGTCTACTACGTGGGAATTCAGTGACATAGCCATTATGCTAACTGCTGGTCCCTATATATCTTTTTTTTTTAAAGAGAGATTTTTGCTATAGGGCACATGAACTCACGGAAGAGACAGGGAGAGACAGAAAGTGAGAAATCATCCCCCAGGGGAGATGGCCACCCTACAATCCCAAATCCTCTTGGGATTTTGGACACACGCGCACACACGTCTGGCGTAAGTTTCAAGCTGCCGAGTCTGGGACTCAAACCTTGGTTGGCCATGTGAGAGTCTAGCAATGTAACCATTATGCCATCTGCTGGTCCCAATCACTATATATCTTTACAGTGTACAACATTGCTTTTTCCAGCACAAATACAGTACGTTATCAGTCAAGCCAAAAACATTACCATATACATTATCAGCAACAAATAAGTTTTCATTTTTATGTCAAACATACTGGTTTTTTCCCCCTACCTCCCTCCCTCCATAGAGGGAGACATACAGAAAGGCAGATACTGGAGACCCTGTGATCCAAGAAAGAGCAAGAGAGACACGTGGAAAGTCACTGACTCAGGTAGCTGATGGAATCAATACTGTCACAACCCTATGAAATACCTGTAGAATTTTGTTTCCTTGAGGTTTCTGTATCAAAGAATATTTTTATCAAATATCCTTTTGTTGAATTTTGGCCAGAGCAGCACAAATTGTCATTCCCCTAAGTTACTCCTACTGTTTCCAGAGAACCCTTGTGTGGACAGAACTGTCATCTAGAGAAGAAAAAAAAAAAAACTCTGAGAAAAGAGGCGATGTTGGGAACCAGCAGTTAGTGTAATGGCTATGTCACTGGACTCCCACGTAGTCGACCGCAGTTCGCGTCCCGGACCTGGTGGCTTAAAACTCACGCCGGGCGCGTGTGCATGCATGCCCAAGATCCCAAGAGGAGAATGGAGAAGGGATTGTGGTGTGACCATCCCCCCCTGGGGGCTGATTTCTCGCTTTCTGTCTCTCTGTCTCTCTCTGTCTGGCAAGCACACGCGCCCTATAGCAAAAACCTCTCCAAAAAAAAAAAAAAAAAAAACAAGAAAAGAGGCGATGTCAAGCTCAAATTATCAAAAGTGTACTCAAAAAAAAAAAAGAAACAATATATCTGTGTATACACATCTGTATATGAAATAGTATAAAATAGTATCTATAATATTGGTGTTAAATGGGACAAGCTTAACTGTCGCCTTTGGGAAGGTTCCAGTTAGCTTCACTCACAGATAACACCTGCCACAGATAACGCCAGTTTATAATGGCCTCCGCTTCCACTGATCGACATGCTACTTTTTATTTCTCTTCCTTATCCCTCAAAATAATGAAGAATATTCTGAATCTTACCTAAGGGAAAAGCAATGATAGCTCTCTATTTCTACAACAACATGAATTCTAGATGAGAAAAGTTGAGCAAGCACAGCAACCAAAAAAAAAAAAAAAAAAAAAAGGATGATTTCATCGTTTTTACAAAATACAAAGGAAAAGGATCATTTTGTCCCTGAACCTTCAGTGGAGGACAAAATTCAAAAAGTAAAAATATTATATGCTGTTAAAAGAACATTTTTTGATGCTTTTTCAGGTGTAACATGCAGAATTACCAAAAAAGAAAAAATCATAACAAGCATAACTAGAGACCTAGATTATCAGGTAAGCATCTCTAGGTTTAGCATGAAGACACAAAGATAATAACTCTAAAAAATATATGTAAATGACATATTCAAAACCATACTCTAAATCCAATAAGGCCAACAAAATAATCTAATAATTTGCTGTATATGTTTTTTTCATTCAGAGGAGGAAACGTCCATAGAAGAAAATGAAGATTTTTAAAAGCCCACACCAGCGTTCTGCATGGAAGAGCAGGCTGTCTTTGCTGATCCAGTATAGCCCCCACTATCAGCATGGTTGACAGCAAGGCAATTCTTTCCAGAGAACCCAGAACACTGTAGACAATGTAAACCAGCTTTAAAAAAAAGGAGAAAGAACAAAGAAAAGAGAAAATGTTAAAGATTTTACCTAAAAAGACAATTCTATTGCTTCAAAGAAAGAAATGTCTTTGTGGTTAATTTTCCATGCTTGCCTTCCCAGGTTTTTTATAGATGGAAAAGGGTTTCACATTATTGTAATAAAGACCATAGTAGCAGTATGTCTAGAGGGAGAATTAAGTCTTCTAAACAGGTCATTCTATAAAGGAGGTTGTTTATATCAATTCTTACTAGAATGTTTAGTGTATATGGGTCTCTATACATAAATACAGCTGGACAGCATATTTAACTCTGAAACAGAAGATGACAAGAAGATATGTGGGAAGGAGGATCCCAAATGCAAAATGGAAACTGTGTATCTGGGATTTTAGTGGGCAAGCCCATGCAGTTCAGTGATGGTCATGATTTTAAGACATAACAGAGCCTCACTGATTCATGGCTCCATCACACACCAGCATGGAGATCTCGGGAAAGATAGTTAACCTCTCCTGTTCCTCATTTCTAAAGTCATCATAAGAGGGCCTATCTCAGAGACCATAGGTGGTGGTTAAGGTGCTGGATGCTCTTACATGGCTGACCATGGTTCAAGTCCTGGACCTGGTGGCTTGCTTTCTCATGTCTCTCTCTGTCTCTCTCTCTAGTCAAATTAAAAAAATAAATATTAAAAATAAATAATTCTTTTTAAAAATCTTAAGCAAAGTTGGGGCTGGCAAATGGCGTGGTGGTTAAGGGTGCTGAATCCCACATGGCCTACTGTGGTTCGGTCCTGGACCTGTCAGCTTCCTTTCTCACTGTCCCTTTCTGTCTGGTCCCTCCATCTGGTTGAAATTAATAATAATAGTAATAACAAATGAATTAAATAAATAAATCTCTTTAAAACTCTTAAGCAAAGTACTCTCAAAAAAACAGAGGACCTAGGACCTATCTCACAGAGTGCTTGGGAAAATTAGGTAAGCTAAATTACATCACTTCTCACAGAGACTTATAGTAAGTACAAAATAAATAAATATGCTAGTGATGGTAACAATGAGGACCATGACATCAATATCAAGTGCCCCATTATGAAGCCAGTAATGATCTACAGAGTTGGTGTGTCTGCTCAAGTTCATTCTAGATATTTGTTGTCACCATATTCTTCTTATTACACTCATGACCTTCAATGTTCCCCAAGTCCTTTCCAGTGGTATTGTTTCAGATTCCCTGTAATACTTCATACATAGGTCTTAGTTTTTGAATCTCTAAATACATAAAGTTCTCTTTTAAGAGTCCCTAAAAAAAATTTGGGGGTGGGGGGGGCTGCTGGCAGATGGTGTGGTGGTTAAGGCACTGGTCTCTCTCTGGTCAAATTAAAATATAAATAAAGTTAAACAAAATAATTATTTTTAATATATTTTCTTTTGCCTCATCCATTATGCCCTATAAATGTGACCTGCTTACTTTCCTCAACATGTGCTTACCTGTCTGAAGGTGCACTTCTTGAAACTCAACACTGCTCTTCATGTTTTTTTGGCATATCAGTGCTTTGGCAGGCAGTCGCACTCCAGTTAGAGTCCACCTGAAAACAAGTCTCCAACTGTGCAAACACATGAAGCTTGAGCTTTGTGACACCATTAAGCAGTACTCCTGGCCATGAATTACCTCATAGTTGCTATTGCTCATCCTACAGCAGCCAAGAACTGGGGTCAAACAGTGGACAAGAAGCATTTGTTAAATTAAATTAGATAATATAGATGACATGAAACTGCGTTTCTGGGAGGCTTTGCACAATCTGTTTCAGCCTACTGAGACCATGGCAGTTGCTACATAAGGAAACTTCCTTCATCTGGGAGCACCTATACATGAAAAACATTCAGTAGGAGAGCATGATAACACATGATCTAAACTGGTCTATTCTCATAAATTATGGAAAATGGAAAGGACAAAAGCGTGAGCAGTTCCTTGGTCTTACACACTATTCTACTCACATGAATTTGTACATGTTCATACCTATTTCTAATCATATGAGGACGTAAATGTCTTTATATACTGTCATTATTTTGGCTTCCAAAAAATGGTCAATTGGCCACCAATGGAAGAGTCTTGAGGTCATGCCCATGGAGCTTAATGAGTGAGTCATGAATGTGTCCCTCACTGCTCTGATGTATGAAATATTCAGATAAAGGGACCTCTGGAGCAGATGGCAGAAAAACCAGTTCAAGTAAGACCAAGTATACCTTAGTATTATCCTACACAAGAAATAAAACAATTTCTTGGTGAAAAGAAAAACTACCTATTTTGTCAAGATTTGTGATTCCAGGGACCAGCAGTTAGCATAATGGCTATGTCACTGGACTCCCATGTAGTCGACCGTGGTTCAAGTTCTGGACCCAGCGGCTTAAACTCACAACTGGTGAGTGTGCATGCGTGCCCAAGATCCCGAGAGAAGAATGGAGGAGAAGGGATTGTGGCATGGCCATCCCCCCTGGGGGGTGATTTCTCACTTTCTGTCTCTCTGTCTCTCTCTGCCTTTCTGGCGAGCGCACACGCCCTATAGCATAAACCTCTCCAAAAAAAAAAAAAAAAAAAAAATTTGTGATTCCAGTGTGATTCATAGCTCAGTCAGCTGCCTTTCTTCAGAGAAGTCGAAAGAGGTTTTCTAGACACTCCTAAAAGAGTGTAGAAAAACATGATGAACACTTAACCTGATTTTAGGCCAAAATGGAGGAGGGAGTCCAAGACAGTGGACCCATGCCAGAAGGACAATGGTACTCATGACATCTTATCTGAACTGATCAAGGAAGACTGGCCCCACTAGAGCACCTCATATTCTTTATTGTAAGCACATCAGTGCAACGTCATTTCTGACCTGAACTAGTAAGTAGACACTATCCCACATACAGGTTGTTGAACAGTTGAGAAACACTGGCAATGCTCTAGAAAGTAACAGAATGATGATCAGCAACTAAAAAGAAATATTATGGGCTAGCTACATAACACAGCTGTTAAGTGTCAGAGTTCAAGTCCCAGGCCTATAAGCTTAAAAAATACATTAGGCCACACGTGCCCAGGATCCTGACAGGATGGAGAATTGGAGGAAAAAAGATTTCAGCATGATCAGGTCTTATTTGAGGGTACTTCCTCTTTCTGTCTTGTGTGCATACATGTATCCTCTGGCGATGGATGAGTGAATTAGTGAATATTACAAATCTCTGTTGCAGCCATATTCCAGGGGACTGGTGGCAAAATGATGTATTCAAATGCAAACTGCCTCCCAAACATACTGCACATCAGTATTTTGATTGTCCCTTACCATCTTTCATCGTTTATTGGAACTAAGCTTCATTGTCTATGAAGTGAGTCAGATTAGATAATATATAATATGTCCTTAAAGATTTTATTATATATATTATGTTTTATAATGATTTATTAAATTAATCCCCAAGACAAAGTAGATCTTTTATTATTATTATTTTTAGAGAGATTTTTGCTATAGAATATGTGCACTCGCCAGAGAGACAGAGTGGGACAGAGACAGAAAGCGAGAAATCATCCCCCAGGGGAAATGGTCACACCACAATCCTTTCTCCTTCAATCTCCCCTTGGGATTTTGGGCATGCACACACACATGCCTGGCATGAGTTTTAAGCCTCCAGGTCCAGGACTTGAACCCCAGTCAGCCATATGGGAGCTCAGCAATGTATACATTACACCATCTGCTGATCAAGAGGGTAAATCTTAAGACAAAGCTCTGATGGAACAATATTCATTTTATCTTCAGCCCATCTCTCCACACTGTGCTCAGCTCCTCCTCGCATACCCATGTGCCCTTGACCTGTTCCTAATAATCATTCTTTCAAATCAGGTTATCTGATAAATGAATGTGTGATACTTGGTGATAGTGGCTTAATATGTATCTCTTTTTATGTGGTATTTGTATTTTAATAGAAAACTATAGGAAAGGCAGTGTGTTAGTCCACACAGTAGAATTTCAAGCCCAGCAGTAAATCAACAGAAAAAAAAATCGGGGGTTGCAGGGGTTGCTTTCTAATTGTACAGACTTGGTAGTTGTGCACTGTACATACCTTGAGAATTACAACTAGTTAGTTTTCTCAGAATTTACACAAAACAGTTCTAAACTCCCTGGACACTCATTTTATCGGTTGGCTATTATCACAAAATTGCTGTGTAGCAATCAACCATAACATCTCGATAACTTACAATAAAAAGTATATATTGAAGGGTTCTGCTGATCTAGGATAAACGTGGATGATCTTGGCTGGATTTCCCACATATCTGTCATTTGGCTAGCTCATTGGTGTGTCTTTAGATTGGCTCTGCACCATGCGACTTCACCTTCCTGGGACCAGTGAATAACCTGGACACAACCTTCTCATGGAGATGGCAGAGATGAAAGAGTGCAAGTGCATTAGACAAAATCTTTAAAAGGCTCAAAAGTGGCACACAGGCATTTCAACTACATTTATTGGCCAAACAAACTCACAAGACCATGCCCAGAGTCAGAATAGAAAGGCACTGCAAATTTATATGACAAAAAACAAGAATAGAGGGAGGAGTAAAGAACTGGAGTTATGTTTTGGTCTGTTGGGGGTGCAATAACAAAATACTATTAACAAGGTAACTTATAAACAACAGCAATTTATTTCTCACAGTTCTGGAGACTGGGAAGTTCAAAATCAGAGTACCAGCATGTGAGGTGCTAGCAAAGGCCTTCTTCCAGGTTGCAGACTACTGACTTCTTGCTGTGTCCTTACATGAAAAAAGGGACAAGACAGCCTTCTAGATCTTCCTTTTCAAGGACACTAATCTCATTCATGAGAGCAGAACCTAATCACCTCCCGAAAGGCCACACCTCTTTTTGTTTTCGTTTTAAGAAATTTTTGCTATTAGGGCTAACGCATTCACCAAAGAGACAAAGAGAGACAGAAAGCAAGGAACCACCCCTCAGGGAGCATGAACACACTGCAATCCATTCTCCTCTCAGGATTTTGGGTAAGTACACATATGCACCCTGCATGAGTTTTAACCCCCCTGGGTTTGGGACTCAAACCATTATGCCATCTGCTGCCCCCCCCAGAGGTCTTTTAACATGTTGTATTGCTCAATACTTTTTATTCCAGACAAATGGCACTTCTGCTAGTACAGCCTTCTCAGAAACTGTGTGCATTTTTAAGATATTTATTTATTTTATCCCTTGTATCCGAAGTCATTCTTTGTATATAAGTCTTCTAAATGTCTATCTCTAGACTTCGGAGGGATTTCTATGTCAGACTGTCATGGCCCTATGTGTCTCTATTTATTTAATAATCTTAAATGTCTCTATGTACACAAGAGAGAATATGTCAGGCTTCACTCTAATTCTTTCAGAAGACTTAACACTTCCTTGACTTGGAGTTTAACCCTGATACTATTACCAATAGTAACCCAAGTTTGATCTCTTCTTCTACAGGTTTTATCTTACTCTGTTTCTAAGTATAAAAGCTAGAGATGAGAAACATTATATTTTCTAATTCCACAGTGATCATTTTACAAAACAAGTCATCATTTTTTCAGTCTTATGCAATAGTTCCCTCACTATTTTTCCAGCCTCCCACTACCCAGTCCTAAAAAAAAAAAAAAAAAAAAAAAAAAAATACTATGTATTTCATGTATTTTTTGAAACAACAGCCCATTTCTGTGTTCCAATTTCTGCATCACATCCATTTAACTGTAGAACAGACCACACAAAAACTCAGTGACTTAAAATATCTTGACATGGTTGGATGGATCTGCTGATCACAGCTGAGTTTGTCCATGTGTCTAGGGGTCATCTGTTGAGTGTAAAAATCTCAAAGGCAGGGCCAGCTCAGTAGCCCAGTGGTTAAGGGAATTGGATTCCACATGGCAGATTCTATAACCAGAATTCTGATTCTGTTAGCTTGAAAAATATTTCAAGCATGTGTACATGCATACCTGAAGTCCCCACAGGATGAAAAAATGGAGAAGTGATTGCAGTGTGACCACATCCTGCTGGGGAAGGAGTTTTCTCCCTTTCTCTCTCTCCTCTCTCTATTTCTCTCTATAACCACAAGATCTCTGGCAATTAAAAAAGAAGAAGCTAAGGGTTAAAAAAAAAAAAATGGTCTTGGGACCAGCAGTTGGCATAACAGTTACGTCGCTGGATATCCACATAGTTGACTGTGGCTTGAGTCCTGGACCTGGTGGCTTAAAACACACCAGGCACCTGTGCATGTGTGCCCAAGATTCCAAGAGAAGAATGGAGAAGGGATTGCAGCGTAACACGCTGGGGGTTGATTTCTTGTTTTCTGTCTCTCTGTCTCTCCAGCAAGTGCACATGCCCTATAGCAAAAATCTCTCTAAAGACATAAATTAAATGAAAATAAAAATTGGTCTTGAAGAATGTGGTATACTGGATGCAAGGCCCCAACATATTTCTCCCTGTGTCGGTAACCTTTACCACGTAAGTGACCAATGCTTGGGTTGGCTCATCTGACTGGCTTCAGCCAGTACAATGAGGTCAAAGTGACCATGTACAAATCCAAACCTGTGCTCCCAAAGGTTTTGTATGTTTCTGATTGCATTCTCATGCTTCCACTGTTCCCATGACAAAGACATGCTAAGGCTGACCAGGAAGAAGATGAGAGACACATGGAGCAACTGTCTGGCCATAGCGGAGTCCAGCCTGGGTTAGCCAATCAATATGCAAAGATGTCCTCAGAGCCTGTGAATATGTTACTATATGTGGTCAAGGAGAATTGCAGATGTGATTAAGATAATGGACCTTAAATCATTGAAATGGGGAGATAATCCTTGATTATTGGCGTGGGTCTAGTTGAATCAAATGAGTCCTTGAAAGCAGAGAACCTTTTGAAGCTGTAATCAGAGAGAAATGTGATGATAAAAGAAATAGTCTTCTGTAAGATAATACTGTAAGATTAAAAAAAAACTTGTGTTGCTAAACCCACAAAATGTTTGGTAATTTATTATGCTAGCAATTGAAAAGTAATACATTATCTTCCTGAAAACCTAAAAATGTTGACCCTCTGAGCTGCTTCTCTAAAGATCTACCATTTTATAGCTCTCCTTCCTTTAAACATTAAACTTATTTTTTTAATTTTCTCTTATCATTTTTATTTAAAATTTTTATCAATATTGGGACCGGTAGATGGTATAATGGCTGTGTCACTGGACTCCCATGTAGTCAACTGTGATTCAAGTCCTGGACCCAGTAGCTTAAACTCACTCCAGGCGCATGTGCGTGCATGCCCAGGATCCCGAGAGGAGAATGGAAAAGAAGGGATTGTGGTGTGGCCATTCCCCCGGAGGTGGGGAGGGGGGCAAGTTCTTGCTTTCTGTCTCTCCGTCTCTGTCCTTCTGGCAAGTACACGTACCCTATAGCAAAAACCTCTCAAAAAAAAAATTTACCACTACTTAAGACTTAATTTTTATTTTTATTTTTATTTTTATTTTTATTTTTAAATAATTATATATTTATTACTATTTTTTTTAATTTTATAGGGTATGTGTACTCACCAGAGAAAGACAGAGAGATACAGAGAGAGAGAAAGAGAGAGAAGAAAGTAAGAAAGCAAGCCACCAGGTCCAGGACTCAAACTGTGGTTGGCCATGTGGGAACCCAGTGTCCTAACCATCATGTCACCTGTTAGCCCCTATCACATGATTTTAAAAAGGCATAGAAAATTATAAAGTAGGGGCTGGCAGGTGGCATGGTGGTTAAAGGTGCTGGACTCCCACATGGCCGACTGCAGTTTGAGTCTCAGACTGGCGACGGCTTGCTTTCTCACTTTCCCTCCCTCTCTCTTTCTCTCTCGCTTTGTCCCTCTCTGGTCAAATTAAAACAAATAAATAAAGTTAAATAACATAATTCTTAAAAAAAATTATAAAATAGAAAATTTTTTTGTTTTTGTTTTTTTTTTGCTATAGGGTATGTGTACTCATCAGATAGAGACAGAGGTAGAAGTAAGAAATCACCCCTGAGGGGAGATGGCTACACCGCAATTTCTTTTCCCCCATTCTCCTCTCAGGATTTTGGGCATGCACATACACGCCCAGCATGTTTTTCAAGCTGCCAGGTCCAGAACTTAAACCGTAATAAGGACTATGTGGGAACAAGCACCTTAACCACACCACCACCTACCGGCCCTACAAACAAATCGTCTAATCTCCAATTTTGACACCCAAAAAAACCATAGTTTGTCATTTTTTTCTATTTGCCTATATATCTATATATATGCAAGAATATGCATATGTTTGTTGTATATGTATACACTTACATCATTTATATTGATGTAAACAAAATAGAGCTCACTTTATCAACATACATATAAACTCTTTTTTACATAAAAAAAAATTCTAGTTTTTTATAATCATTTTAACTCCTTCTCCATTGATTAATATATGGATGTTTCTAGATTTTTACTATAATAAATACTATTGCAATTAATGTCCCTACACGTATGGTAGAATAACTATTTGAATATGTATTTGAAGAGATCATAAATGAAAATTTTCCAAAACTGATAAATGACATCAACTCAGAAAACTTTCATGCTCAGTGATCCCTGAGCAGGAGAAACACAACATCACACCTTCTCAAACACAATATTGAGACTACTGGAGCAGAAGGAAAGACAAATATCACATTTTAAAAGCAGATTTGCTGCTTTTAAGCAGAGTGAAAAAAAAAAAAAAAAAGACATATTATATATAGGGTAAATCCATATAAATAATAGCCAACTTGCTACCTGAAAAGAAGGACATAGCAAACTACATTTAAGGTGATTAATGAAAAACAAACATTCAGCCTAGAATTCTATATCCAGATAATATAGTCTTTTAAAAGGAAGATAAAATAAAGACATTTTCAGAATGACAACAGCAGAGTAAGTTCTCACCAGACCTGCACTACTAGAAATTCTAAAATTTCTTCAGGCTGAACAGAAATGATATAAGACATAACCTTAGATCTGCGGTAAAATGTAACAATCACTGCAGTGTGTGTGTGTACACACATGTTCAATTTCTTTTTTTTATTGCCAGTAGGCATGTGCGCTCACCAGCGAGAAAGCACCCTATGGGGCATGGTCATGTCATTGCTTTCTCTTCTATTTCTCCATCTCATCAGGATTCTGGGCACACACACATGCCTGGTGTACTACCAAGGCCAGGATTTGAACCATGATCAGCCATGTGGTAACTGGCTTTCTACACACAGTATTTAAACACAGCACTATAGGGCCAGCCCTGATTAATATTTTTCTTTAAAAAAAAAAATGGTTATTATTTTTTTTTTTTTGGAGAGGTTTTTCACTATAGGGCGCGTGCGCTCGCCAGACAGACAGAGAGAGACATAGAGACAGAAAGCGAGAAATCACCCCCCAGGGGGGATGGTCACGCCGCAATCCCTTCTCCTCCATTCTCCTCTCGGGATCTTGGGCACGCACGCACACGCACCCAGAGTGAGTTGTAAGCCGCCGGGTCCGAGACACAAACCGCAGTCGACTACGTGGGAGTCCAGCGACATAGCCATTACGCTAACTGCTGGTTCCCAAAATGGTTGTTTTTTTAAAAATGAACTAAGTATTGTAAGAATTACCACTTATCTAGAAATAAAATATAAAACAAGAATAAAAAGAGTAGGAAGGGACTAGCATTTGGTGTGATCATTATATCGCTGGACTCCCACATAGTCTACTGCAGTCCAAGTTCTAGGCCCAGGGGCTTAAAACTCACGGAGCCAGCAGATGGTATAATGATTATGTTCCTGGAATCCCATGTGGTCAACTGTGGTTCAAGTCCTAGACCCAGTGGCTTAAAACTCACACCCGGCACATGTGCGTACATGCCCAAAATCCTGAGAGGATAATGGAGAAGGGATTGTAGCGTGACCATCCCCCCAGGGGATGATTTCTCACTTTCTGTCTCTGTCTCTCTAGTGAGCGCACATGCCCTAGAGCAAAAATCTCTCAAAAATAAATAAATAAATAAAATAGTATCATGTAATAGTATTTGAGGATAGACTGCAGTAGCTTTAACTTTAGGTAATTTAGATCTTAGAGAACCTGTATGTATGTATGTATGTGTGTATACATATATATACACATATATATGTGTGTGTGTATATATAGATGTGTGTGTGTGTGTGTGTGTGTATATCCATAGCTAAAAGGTTAATACTTAAAGTATAATAATAAAATATGAATTCATCCAAAGGAGAAAGGGAAAACAAAGGAATAAAGAACTTTATAGATTAATTTTCTCAATTGTTTAAAAAGAAATAATACCAACTTTACATAAACTCTTTCAGAAAATTGGGGACCAGCAGTTGGCATAATGACCATGTCACTAGATTCCCATGCAGTTGACCGCAGTTCAAGTCCCGGACCTGGTAGCTTAAACTCACACCGGCTGCGTGTGTGTGCATGCCCAAGATCCAGAGAGGAGAGTGGAGGAGAAGAGATTGTGGCATGGCCATCCCCCCGAGGGGTGATTTCTTGCTTTCTGTCTCTCTCTTTCTGGTGAGTGCACATGCCCTATTGCAAAAATCTCTCAAAAAAACTCAGAAAATAGAAGAAGGAGTTGGATCCCACATGGCAGACTACAATTCAAATTTTGACCCTGTTAACCTGAAAAATATGCCAGGCATGTATATGTGCATGCCCCAAATCCCAGCAAATAGGAGAAATTAAGAAATGGTTGCAGTCTGACCACAGCTCTCTGGGGTGGAGGGTGCTTTCTCCCTCCTTCTCTCCCTATTTCTTTCTGGGGAGCACAAATGCCCTTTTGCAATAAAAAAAAAAAGAAAGAAAGAAAGAAAGAAAGAAAGAAAGAAAGAAAAAAGAAAGAAAGAAAGAAAGAAAAAGCAACAGCTAAGGAGTAAAATAATTGGTCTTGAAGATTACCAAAACCTGAAAAAAGACATTTCAAAAATCTACAGGCCAATATCCATCATGAACACAAACATCCTTAGGAAAATACTAGCAAATTGAATCCAGTAATACTTTTAAAAAAATTAATTATAACCAAGAAATAGTCATCCTAGGAACGTGATGTTGATTTAACATTTAGATATCAGTATACTGGACTTCCTGTTTCAGCGCCAACATATAAGGAGCTTTGAAGTCATCTCTGCAGTTATCCAACAAGAAAAAGTTAACAAAATGAAATTTAACGACTCTGTTCAGATCCATCAGAATTGATATGGTGGAACAAACTACTGAAAACTGGAGAGAACTACAAACACAGAAGACCACTGCTTTCCTACCAAATGAGAATCCACTAAACCTGTAAACTGGAAGGAACACTTAAATAGTAATTAACAACTTGCTAGAGGCTGAATGTGGTCTAACTTGAGAGCCAAAACATCCCTGAAGACCCTCAGCCTTAGAGGAACCCCCACGCTTCAATGAATTTTACCTTCAGAAACCATACCAGGTTCTCCCACAGAAGATTAGAGAAAAATAATTTCTTGCTCTAAGCAAAGGAAATGGGAGAAGAATAGAAGGGAGAAAGAGACCATTTTGAAATATGCCCAGAGGAAAAATAACCATTTTGAAGTAAGCCCTGAGCATTCTGTTCTCAATAACCAAAGAACGCCTTTAAGAAAGAGCATCTTACCCCTCTTTGTGACCCTCTGTCCTTTCCCACCCTCTCTCACACTATCTCTGGTGTCTACAATTGTCTTCCGTTCCTTTCCTACCCACATTGTACTAATCATACAATTTCTTTCATAATCTAACTACTTTCAATGGTGAGTTCACTCGGTACTATTAAGAAAACCAGTTTTAACTTAAATCAAAGAAATGCCAAGGAACTTTGCTTAAAGCCAGGAAACAGATTAGGATTCTGTTCAAATGATAGGTGCATGAACCTATCAGTCTCATGTACTTTTATCTTCTGTTCTGGTTCAATTTTCCTGATTCAATTTGGGGATATAATATTCAACTCCAGACTTGTCCCTACAATTAAGTTGGCCACTTTCTTAGTTTTTGAACTCTTCTTTCCGTGTGTCTGTATTTAATTTTCCTGATATAGCACACCCTTGAGAACCTCTTGGAGATCTGGTCTGGTGCTGGTAAATTCTTTCAGGTTTTGTTTATCTGAGAATGTTCTTGTCTTTTCCTCCCACATGAAAGATAATCTTGCCGGGTACAGTATTCTTGGCTGAAATTGCTTCTCCCTTAACACTTTCAATATATTTTCCCATTCTTCTAGGAACTAGAAATGGAAAATTTTTGATAATAATATGCACGATTAAGTCACTATGCAGTATAGTCTGTATTCTGAATGGGAAATCACATTTTGTATGCTGTGATGATGCTTAGGGAAAGAATGTAAATTAAGTTACAAAAAAAAAAGTTTCAGAAAAAAAAATCTATTCAATGACTGCAGTAAGATATATAGCCCCAGCTAGGTGCTACTTTATAGGATGCCTAAAGTTAGACTTGTGTTCATGGAAATATATATATCAGCTGTGTTTGCTATGAAAATATTTAGATTAATTAAGGTCTTTAGTAATTCAATAAAATGTGGGGGGAAAACAGTATAGAAAGCAAACATAGATACCAGAGACAGTGTGGGAGGAGAGTGGGAGATGGCAGAGGGTAAGAGACAGGGAATCAAGGATGGGGGAAAAAAAACAAAACATACAGAAAACAAGAAATGGAAAATTATTTGCTGACAATAACATGTTTGTTGATGTGCTTGATTGAGACAATATACAGTGTACTCTGGATGGAAAATCTCATTTTATAAGCTGTAATGATCGGGGCAGCAGATGGTGTGGTGGTTGAGGTGCTGGACTCCCACATGGCCAACCACGGTTCAAGTCCCGGACCTGGTGGCTTGCTTTCCCACTCTCCCTTTCTCTCTGCCTGTCTCTCTCTGGTCAAAATTGAAGAAGAATGATAATAAACATAATTAAAAATAAATCTTTTAAAAAAATAAGCTGTAATGATGTACAGTGAATGAATGCAAATAAATAACTTTAAATTAAAAAAAAAAAGAAAGAGCATCTTATCAGCTGTATATGACTTGGACTTAGGGTAAGAGAACTTAGACAACTCCAGACCCTTCTAGCCTTCCTATCTCACATAAGGGTATAAAAAAGAGGCAAAGAAACTCTTCTGAAGGTTACAGGCCAAGGACCCAAACCCACTTTAAACAATGAGATCTAATCATAAGATCACATAATGATTTCCCTCGATACCTATCTACCACATCAGCAAGACTCCACTATATCATTGGATTACAACAAAGAGATCTGCAAGACACAGACTCTAAAAAGAAGTTTCTAGGGAACCCCAAAGATAACAGGAAAGACAAGATGAAACTGAGTCTCTGATACTTAGGGCTTGAAGAAACATTAAACACAGCCTCAACTCCTAGCCAGATAAACATAAAACCTCAACCAAAGGATGGTTTGCCTCTGTTCCTATAACATATTACATCATACTAGGATTTCAACAAAAACATTACAAGACACAAGAAAAGGCAAGGAGAAAACTCAGTATGAAGAGACAAAGCAAGTATAAGAACCAGATTCATACGCGATAGAAACTTTGGATGGTCAGGTTAGAAATTTAAAGTAGCTATGAAAAATATGCTAAGGGCTCTAATGGGAAAAAATGGACAACATCCAAGAATATATGAGTATTACAAGCAAAAAGACAGATAAGAAATGCTAGAAATCAAAAACACTGTAACAGAAATGAAGAATGACTTTCATGGGATCAGCAGTGATTAATATGGCTGAGGAAAGTGTGAGGAATTTGCAATTAAAAGCATGGAACAGGATGGCCAAGAACTATGGGGCAATTACAAAAGATATTACATAAATATATATTATATACACATACATACACACATTTACATTTACATTTACATTTACATATACATATACATATATATGTGTATGTATATGTAAGGATATGTATATGTAAGGATATGTAAGGATACCAGAAGGAGAAAAAAGGTGGAATAAAGAAATATTTGAAGTACTTATGGCTGAGAATTTTTCAAAATAAATGATAGACATCAAACTATAGACCCAGGAATCTCAGAGAAGGACAAAAAAATTCTGTGTACAGGCTTGCCATATTTAGACTGCGGAGAGTCAAAGACCAAGAGAAAATCTTGAAAGAAGCAGACAGGGGAAACAATCACCTTAACTATAGATAATTAAGCATAAGAATTATCATGGTCTTCTCAGGAATTATCCAATCTAGAAGAGAATGGAGTGAGATATTTTAAGTATTTGAACGAAAAAGAAAAAAAATACTAATCTAGAATTTTATTTCCAGTGAGACTATCCTTCCAAAGCCAAGGAGAAATAAATAACTTTTCTCATACAAACACACTCTAAGGGCAATTGCTGCTAATAGCTCTGCCTTATGATTGTAGATAGACACAAATAAAGATATCAGATTTTGGGCTGGCCCCATGGCCTATTGGTTAAGGGAGCTGGATCCCACATGGCTGACTGCAATTTGAATCCTGCCCCCAGTGGCTTTAAAAAAATACTTGGTACACAGGCATGCATGCCCCAAATCCCAGATGCAGGATGGATAAATGAAGGAGACTGGATTGTAGCATAACCATACCTTATTGGGGGGTTCTTGCTCTCTCCCTTTCTATCTCTCTCTCTCTCTGGCAAACATATACACTCTAGAAATTTTTCAAGGTATCGTTCCCTAGCTTGGCATTTCTTCCAGCACCTTACACTGAACTACACATCTCTACCTATATCCCTACATCCCAATTTCAGAAACAGGGGATTTGAAGAACTAAATATCAGGCAGAATAACAAAATGGAACCCGTAGACAGCTTCTGTGAGTAAGACAGGAACCACTGTAACACAACTCTCATGGAATTGTATAATTTGTGGCTGCAGATAACCAAATCTTGATATTCACCTCTTTATGCTTCTGATGCACAGGATCACTTTCATAATTATTCTCACAAAAGGGAGAGTTAAAAGTATATATTAAAGTCCTATGGCTTTAATAACACATTACTACAAATTTAATGGCTTAAAAAAACACAGTTCTGGAAGCCAGAGGTCCAAAAATGATTTGAAGGTTTAAGCAGGCCACATTCCCTTCAGCTCTATGAGAGAATTCAATTCCTTTTCATTTCCATCTTTGAAGGCTCTGTTCTTTGGCTCGTGGCTCCTTCCCCCACTTTCAAAGCCAACAGAGGAGCATCTTCAAATTTTTCTCTGTGTCCATGATCACTTCATCTGCCTTGTGTGTCAAATCTCTCTGTTTCACCTTCAAATCACCTTCCCCTCCACCATAAAACCTCCCTGTCCTTTTCTCTTATAAGGAAACATGATTACATTTAGGGTCCACCTGAATAATTTAGGATAAACTCTGTACCTCAAGATCCTTAATTTAAACACATCTACAAAAGCTTTTTTTTTTTTTAAGAGAGATTTTTGCTATCTAGAAAACAAGAAATCACCCCCTGGGGGGATGGTCTCATCAATCCCTTCTCCTCCATTCTCCTCTCAGGATTTTGGAGACACACACACACACACACACACACCCCTAGTGAGTTTCAAGCTGCCAGGTCCAGGACTCAAACCACAGTCAGCCATGTGGGACCCCAGCGACGTAACCATCATGCCATCTACTGATCCAACAAAATTCTTTTTTGCTATGTGAGGTAACATTCCCATGTTCCAGGGAGTAGGACCTAGGTACCCATGGGAGCCATCATTCAGCCTATCACAGGGCCAAGAGAAACAAGAGCACACTCCTTCCTAGGTTTTCTGTGGGAAAATTTAGAATCAAGTGAAATGATTTTCCTAATCGTGGTTAAAACAATGTCTCTAGCAAAGGCTTTCCACAGAACATTTTAGAGAGTCAAGTGTATGGTCCTACTCATTGTGTTTTCCACAGAAGAATTGCTTGTTGATGTTCACCAACCAATTTTCAACAACCCCTCTCTCTCAAGTAGCTTTTCCATTTCTAAATAAAACACAGAACCAAGGAATTATCATAGAAATGGGGCTATTTGGTGAAAATTAACTATATTTTTCCCTTTAAAGGCATTTCAAAAGATTTTCCCAAGGAGTTTCTCCCAAAGAAACAATTACTTTAAGCATTAAATTGAAAGTTAAAATTCTGAATATGAATGAGCCGTTTCCGTTCATCTTTGTTTTAGGGGTGGGAGGCAGTGCCCAAAACACACAGAAGTAAAGCAGTTTTCTTTAGTTGTTTCTAATGTTTCTTGTTGCTTTGTTTTCTTTCATTTACATTTTATTTTGGAAACTTGCAAGTGAACATAAAAGCAGAGAGAAAACTATAATAAATCTATGTACCCCACTCCAGCTTCTATAGTTATCAACACGCTAACACTATTGTTCTATATGAGAAGCCTTTTTTAAAGTTTGTAGAAAATGCAATTAAAGTACAAGTTTATTTTGGTGATGAAAAAAATTTTGAATCTATGCATAGTATTTTTCATAGTAAGCATTTTCCATGAAATTTTTGAAGATCCCTTGTATAACTCCCACCGTTGGGGGATGGGCATCTTTTAAAGCAAATTTCACATATCATGAAAATCTCTCCTTATTTTTTTTGTTTTTTATTGCTGGAAGTAAGGCTTTTAGAAAGTATTCATATTGAGGGAGAGCTGATGGCATGCCAGTTACAGTAGCTGGATACCACCTGGCCAACTGCACAGTTCAAGTCCTGGACCCAGAGGCTTGAAAACATGCCAGGCATGTGTATGTGCCCAAAACCCTAAAAGGAAAGATGTGGGAGATGGGATTGCAGCAGGACCATGTCCCATGAGGGTGCTTTCTCACTGTCCATTTCTCTCTTTCTCTCTCTCTCTCTCTCTCATATTCTCTCTGTCTCCTTCTAATGAGCTTTACCATGCCCCCCAGGAGTGCTTTCTCACGTTCCCTCTCTATCACACTTTAGTGAGTGTGTGCACCCTCTAAGCAAATTTTTTAAAGAATTATTTATTTTAATTTTATTTATTCATTCATTTATTTTAATTTGACCAGAGAGAGATATATATAGAGAGAGAGAAAGTGAGAAAGCAAGTCACCAGGTCCTGTACTTGAACCATGGTTGCCCATGTGGGAGTGTCCAGCGCCTTAACCACCATGCCACCTGCTGGTTCCCCTAAGCAAATTTTTTAAAGTAAATTATTTATATTGATATACAACATAATATCAATAACACGTTTGACACAACTGAAAGTAACTCATTAATTACGTCAATACTAGTTGGTCTTTATTTACCAGGTTTCAAAAATGCCTTTTTTACAGGTGATACATTCAAATCAGAATCCAAACAAGGTTATTATTTTTATCTTTTAAATTTCTATGGTATCTACAATGATATCTCCCTTTTCATTCTGTATTTTTTTTTTCTTTTTGTGTCTTTTCTCCTTTCTCTTTATTAGTCTTGCTGTCTATCAGCATTGGTTTTGTTAATATTCCTTACTATTTTCTGTGGCTGTTGTCCTGAGTTTGTTTGATTGTTTTTGTTCTTTTTTTTTTTTTTCTTTTTTTTTTTTTTTTGGAGAGGTTTTTGCTATAGGGCGCGTGCGCTCACCAGACAGACAGAGAGAGACAGAGATAGAAAGCAGGAAATCACCCCCCAGGGGGGATGGCCACACCGCAATCCCTTCTCCTCCATTCTCCTCTCGGGATCCTGGGCACGCACGCACACGCGCCCGGCGTGAGTTTAAGCCGCCGGGTCCGGGACCCGAACCGCGGTCGACTACGTGGGAGTCCAGCGACATAGCCATTACGCTAACTGCTGGTCCCTTTTTGTTCTTGTTGTCGTTGTTGTTGTTGTAAAATATTCATAAGATTTGTTATTTTAACTGAATTTAAGTGTATAATTCAGTGTCATTAAATATACTTGTGATGTTGTATAATCATCATCCATATACATTTCCAAAACTTAGAAATAAGCAATTTGGGAGGTCAGCAGATGAGATAGCAGTTATAGTGCTGGATTCCCACATGGCCGACCGCAGTTCAAGTCTCAGGCCAGGTGGCTTGAAAATCACACCGGGTGCATGTGCATATGTGCCCAAGATCCTGGGAGGAGAATGGAGGAGAAAGGATTGTGGTGTGGCCATCCCACCTGGGGAAGAGGGTGATTTCTCACTTTCCCTCTCACTGTTTCTGTTTTTCTCTCACTCTCTGATGAGCACACACACCATAAGGCAAAAAACTCATAAAAAAAAAAGAAAAAGAAAAATAATTTTTTAGAGAGATTTTTGCTATAGGGCACATAATACATGCCAAAGAGACAGAGAGACAGAAAGAAGAAATCACCTCCTAGGGGAATGGCCATGCCATGATCCTTTCTCCTTTCACCGCTTGGGATTTTGAGCACACATGCACACATGCCCAGCATGAGTTTCAAGCTTCTAGATCCAGGACTCAAACTGTAGCTGGTCATGTGGAAGTCCACCAATGTAACCATTATGTTATCTGTGGGACCCAGAAATAAGCAACTTTATAAGGAGAGCAAAAAAAGGGATTTTAACAACTTCTCTCAAAAAATACTTAAAAATCAGCATGAATAGAAAGTTCAGAATACTTATTTACAAATTCATCAGAAGTTTCAAATATCATGTTAGTTTTTAAAGATCTGACCTGGTGGGATCAGCAGTTAGCGTAATGGCTATGTCACTGGACTCCCACATAGTCGACTGCAGTTCACGTTCCGGACCCAGTGACTTAAACACACCAGGCATGTGTGCGTGCGTGCCCAAGATCCCGAGAGGAGAATGGAGGAGAAGGGATGCGGCTTGGCCATCCCCCCTGAGGGGTGATTTCTCGCTTTCTATCTCTCTGTCTCTCTCTGTCCAGCGAGCACACGCGCCCTATAGCAAAAACCTCTCCCCTCCCCACCCCCCAAAAAAAGATCTGACCTGGTTCACAGTTAAACAGTCTTAACAAGAGCTTAATAAATGTCATTTACAAGAAGGATGTTTAACTTCATTAAATTCTCATTTAAATAAATGTCAGGGCCCCACCCTAGGGTAGAATTCTATTATGTATTGATCTTTTGTATTCAATAGCCCATCAAATAGCATCATATAGTAAATGAAATTGCTTGTTTCATCGCAAGGCTCATTGAATTATAAAGCTGTTTATAAAGATTAACTCACTAATGAACGGCATCTAAATTTCTAAGAACTGGTTTACTCCCTGAAATGTTTGTACCCCCTCAACAGTCACAACCTCACTGAGCCATTTTCCTTGCTATTATTATTAATTAGAAGAGATACAATCAATTCTTAGGAGTATAACTAGCAAGCTGTTGGTGTTCATTGTAAATGCATTGGGACAAAAGTAATTAGCAAAAATGTAACTTGATTAAAACAATTGGTGAACTGAAGAGAGCCTCAAAGATACAGTTTGCTCCTCTGGTTCTATCAAGACTTTGGAACACAATGTGATGTATGTATTTTTTGACAAGACATTTACTCAAGTAACAAGAGAATAAGAGATCAGACATCCCGAACACTGCATGGAATATTCCAAATGTGATTTGGTTTATGGCGTCACAACTCACTATCTTAGAAGTGCTTGCAAGACCCAGTCTGTGATGGGCAGGCCATTAAGTACTGTGATGCATGGATCTCCACGAAAGTTATTGAAAAAATTCACAGGATTAAGAAGGAGAGGAAGGGAGAAGAAGCAATCCTGTTTTTACATCTCACCCAAATATGAAGATAACATCAGAAAACCTGCATAAAGAATAAAGTATGAAATTACTTTCACGGTATATGAACATCATGGTCACTGCTAGTCCATCATAATATTTTTAAGAGATATTTCATTCCAGTACTTTAGATTTCGGCTTCTGGCTGGTAGCAGCCTGCCACATATCAGCATGAATTATACATGGAAGGATCACAAAGCCCTGAATGAAACAAGGGGAGGCTGATGAGGTTTGGCTTCTTAGATGTACAATTAAAATAAAACACGATGGAAAATCCTTTGCAGAGACAAAAGGAGCAGCTTTGTAGAGGAGTAAACAAAGATGTCTCAAATGTAATTATCTTAACTAAATAGAAATAAGAGAAAATAGATGGTTGAGCAATTTTACTTCTGCAACTGATTTTTTATATATATAGAAAGAACAGGCAAGCCAGCTCCTAAGCCAATCATTCATTCGTGGAATGTCGAGTGCCTACCATGTGCTGGCACTGTGCATGGTGCTGGGAAAACAACACCAGGGGAAGGAGACAAATATGTTCCCATCTTCATGAAGCTTGCATCCAAGTAGAAGAGACAGATGACAGAGAAGTAGATACATTTTTTAAATGGGGTTCACAACCCATGTTTGGCAGAAGGACATAAAACAATCACAGCAATGTACCACAGAAGCAAGAACAATGTGTAAGAGGTATGGGTGGCTGCTCTCTGATCACTAGTTATTATTTTTATGTCTTCACTTGATGGAAGCTGATTTTTTGTAGCATTTAGCCAAACCCCCCCCCCCCAGTCACATTCCATCAATGATGCTGGTAATGGATATAAAAGCAAAATGAAAAAATATTTGAATATACCAAGCACCAATCTATTTTTACAAGGACATGTATATGTTGACTTGTCCAGAGAAGTCAAGGAAGTGCAGTCTATGCAACATCACCCTGTTGCCTATGCTACAGGACATGGCTGAAAATGTATTCCCCCCTAAAACAACAAGCTTCATTCCTTGCTGCTCTGCTATGCTCTTCTTCATCTTCATACAGAGGGAAGAGGAGCCAAAGCGAGCACCACCTTCCCTACCACACTCTTCCCAGATCAACCCCTGATCGGTATAGATTAAGAAGACTCCATTCTTCATACCCCAGCTAATTCCCTTGGCCTATCAGTGCTCCTCCTGAAGACCAAAACTTCTGCCTTGGAGTTAGACATTGAGAGTATCAAATAGTATCCACATACCTTACCTGGAATGACTTGAGCTACTATCACAGTGGTTCTCAGTGCTGACTGCACATGAGAATCACCTGAGAGGCTGGTGTCTGGGTCCCATCCCCACAGACTTGATTTGATTGTTTGAAATAGGGTTCAGTGTGGCTAAGTTTGAAAAGCTACCCAGGTATTTCTGGTGTTGCAGCCAAAGCTAAGAGCTCTACTGCATTAGTGCATTGGTATAATTTGTCCCTTAAATAGCAAGACGACTGTTTGAGAGGAAAGGACCTAGTTCATCAGGAAGAGAAAGGTAGCTGGCATGAAGAATACAGACCCAGGGACCAGCAGTTAGCGTAATGGCTATGTCGCTGGACTCCCACGTAGTCGACCGCGGTTTGCGTCCCGGACCCGGTGGCTTAAAACTCACGCCCAGCGCATGTGCGTGCGTGCCCAAGATCCTGAGAGGAGAATGGAGGAGAAGGGATTGCGGAGTGGCCATCCCCCCTGGGGGGTGATTTCTCGCTTTCTGTCTCTCTGTCTCTCTGTCTGTCTGGCGAGCGCACGCGCCCTATAGCAAAAAAACCTCTCCAAAAAAAAAAAAAAAAAAAAAGAATACAGACCCATAGAGCAAGGCAAGAATGAGGAGCCTTGAAGAACCACGGGCCATGAAAAGACACAGGGAACATCAGAGGAGGCATAAACTACGTTAGCCTCTAAAGACCAAGATGAGATAAGATCGTTTGTGGAACTTGGCTGTGGGATAAAGAAGACTGGTCCTGAGCCAGACAAGAAACATAAGAAAATTAAAGAGTTTACCTTGGGATTAGAGATAAGCGATCCATCCCTGTCCATAAGGGGCAGCTGAGATCAACTCCAGCAAATTATTCCAAACAAAATACACAATCAATGAGACTGAATACTAATGTTTCATAATCCCCAATTCTTATTTTGGCAAATAAGAATTGCCAAAATTACAAGTTATTTTGTATTTTTCTTTAAAAAAAAGATTTTAAAAGATATTCTTTAAGTGAAACTATTTCTTGACCCATCCAATAGTCTCAATCTTTGTTTTCTGACAAATATTAGAGATTTTTTTTCACGTTTCATTCACATTGTCTGAATGAAAAGTGTACCCCAAAACACCTTTTCATTGGATGTTAGCATACACGTTGCTTCAAGTAAGTTCATTTCTATATATGCTTTAGTGTTAATTTTGATGTTGGATTTATATTGTTTTTTTCTTTATGTAAAACATATAACTTTTTATTTTGGAATAATTACAGACTTATAGGAAGTTGCAAAATAGTACAGAGTCTCATGTATTCTTCACCCAGTTTCCCCCATAACTGTAGTATAATTTCAAAACCAAGATATTGATAGTGACATAATACTGCTAAATATACTAAAAAATTTATTTTCATTTTTAACAGATTTTACATTCATCCATTTGTGTGTGAATAGGGCTATGCAATTGTAACACCTGTGTAGATTCAATACACAACACTGCCATTAAGATACAGAGCTGTTCCCCCAGTATAAAGGAAGTCTTTGTGTCACATAGAGCCATACATCTCCTCCACTTCCTGGCCCTGACAACCATTATTCTGTTCTGCGTTTCTATAATTGTCATTTCCAGAATGCTATACACATGTAATCACACAGTATATGACCTTGAAATTGGCTTATATTTTTTTTTCCATTCCTAACACCCCTGAGGTCTATCCATGTTGTTGCATGTATCAGTAGTCAGTCCCTTTTTGGTGCAGAGTAGTATTCCATGGTACAGATGGTTTGTTTAACTACTTACCCTTCATAGGCCATCTGGGCTATTTCTAGCTTTTGGCTATTACAAATAAAGTTGCAGTAAACATTTGTGTACAGGGTCTCATGCCAATATAGGTTTTCATTTCTCTGGTCATATATAAGTATATATTTAACTTTATAAGAAATTTCAAGTCTTTTTTCCAAAGTGGCTATACCTTTTTTTTTTTTTTTTTTTTTTTGAGAAGTTTTCGCTATAGGGTGCATGCGCTCTCCAGAAAGAGAGAGAGACGAAGAGACAGGAAGCGAGAAATCACCCCCCAGGAGGGTGGCCACACCACAATCCCTTCTCCTCCCATTCTCCTCTCAGGATCTTGGACATGCACGCACATGTGCCTGGCGTGAGTTTAAGCCACAGGGTCCAGGACTCGAACCACAGTCGACTACATGGGCGTCCAGCAACATAGTCATTGCTCCAACTGCTGGTCCCAGACTATACAATTTTATATGCCTATTGGCAACATATAAAAGCTCCTTTTTGTATCCTCAACAGCATTTGATATTTTCACTATTCTTTCTTTAGCCACCCTTATTGAGCTTATTAGCATGTGAGTCGGATCTCAATGTTGTTTTAATTTGCATATACTGATTACTTATGATGTTCAACGTCATTTCATGTGCTTACTTGCCATTGTTATATCCTCTTTGGTGAAAGGTCTATACTTTTTTTTTTGCCTATTTTCTAATTAGATGGGTTTTTATTGTTATTTCAAGCACACTTTATTCCAGATTGATCAGACATATGGTTTGCAAATACTTTCTCTCAATCTGTAGCTTGTCTTTTCTTACTTTTTTCACAGAGCAAAAATTTTTTATTTTGTGAAGTCTGATATATCAACTTTTCCCTTTTATGTCTTATGCTTTTGGGGTGAAGCCTAAAAATGTATTGCCTAGACCAAGAGTCTGAAAATTTTTCTCCTATGTTTTTTTTTCCTAAAAGTTTTATAGTCTTATGTCTTACAGTTAAATCCATGATACATTTTGAGTTAACTTTTACATAAGATGTGAGGTCTAAGTAAAGGTTCATTTAATTTTGCCTCTTGGATGCCTAGTATAATTTGTTGAAAAGGCTACTTTTCTTCTATTGAATTGCCTTTACACTTTGTGATAATCAGTTGGGCATATTTATGTGGGTCTATTTTGGGGTTTTCGCTTCTGTTCCATTGGTCTGCATGTCTGTCTCACTGCCAATACCATGTTATCCTGATTATGGTAACTTTACAGTAAATCTCGAAGTCAGAAAGTGTGAATCCCCCGTTTTCTTATTCAAAAATTAATATTGCTTTGGAAATATAAATTTTAGATTACTTTGTGATTTCACATCAGAGTATTCCATACAAATGTACATATATTTCTCTTTGCATTTCTCTGGTAAAGTATTTGCAATGACAGTAATACTATTTTTAGAGGGTAAATATATAAACACTGAGAAACAGCAGAAAACATTATTTAGTATTATCCTATCAACCTAAAATTCAGAACTTTCAGCAAAGTTAACAACACAATTTGGAATTAGGTGTCAGAATTACCAATTTAAGGCCAGCCCAGTAGCCTACTGGTTAAAGGAGCCAGACCCCACATGGTTGTTGACTACAGTTTGAATACCAGCCCAGGGAGCTTAAAAAAAAAATCTTGCCAGGGCCAGCAGTTGGTATGGTGGTTAAGGTACTGGACTCCCATGTGGCCAACCATGGTTCAAGTCCTGGACCTGGTGGCTTGATTTCTCACTTTCCCTCTCTTTCTCCTGACACCAAAACAGACACATTGATGAATGAAACAGAATTTAGAGCCCAGAAATAAATCCAACAACATACAGTCAACTGATTTTTTTTTAAGTTACAAGATGACCTAGTGTAGAAAAGATAGTCTTTTCAATAAATGCAACTTTAAAAATGGAATATCCACCTACAGAAAAATTAAACTAGATCCTTATGCCTCACAATTTATAAAAACTAACTCAAAATGGATTAAAGACTTTAAAGCCCCGGGACCAGCAGTTAACGTAATGACTATGTTACTGGACTCCCATGTAGTTGACCATGGTTCAAGTCCCAGACCCAATGGCTTAAGCTCACGCCGGCTGCATGTGCATGCGTACCCAAGATCTCCAGAGGAGAATGGAGGAGAAGGGATTGCGGCATGGCCATCCCCCCCCCCCCGGGGGGGGATGATTTTTCACTGTTTCTCTGTCTCTGTCTGTCTTTCCAGAGAGTACATGCACCCTATAGCAAAAACCTCTCAAAAAAAAAAAAAAAAAAAAGTAAAGCCCCAAACTATAAAACTACTTGAGGAATGCCTATGGAAACATCTTTAAGATATTGGAATAGGTAAAGATTTCTTTAAAAAGATTCCCTAAATGATGGGCAACAACACAAGAATAGCAAAGTAGGATTGCATCAAGTCAAAAAGCTTCTGCACAGCAAAGAAAATAATAGAGTAGGGAGACAACCCATAAAATGGAAGAAAATATTTTCAAACTATTCTTCTGATAAGGAATTGATAACCAGAATATAGAAAGAACTCAAAGAGCTCAACTGCAAAAATAAATAATAAAGTAAATAATAATAATGTACCTTATGAGTGAGCAATTGAGTTGAACAGACAACTCACAAAGGAAGACATACAAATGGCCAAGAAGCATATGAAAAAATGTTCGACATTTGTTATCATAAGAAAAATGAAAATCAAAGCCACAATAAGGTATTACCTACTGCCAGTCAGATTTACTATAATCAAAAAACAGAGTATCAAGTCCTGGTGAAGCTGAAGAGTAAGGGGAACCTTCATGCATTGTTGGTGAGAATGTCAAATTAGTACAGCCACTGTGGAATACAGTATGGAAGTTCTTCGAAAACCTTGACCTAGTATTCCCACTTTAGGGTATATACCCAAAGGACAAGAAATCACTGTCAGAGAGATATAGCACATCCATGTTTATTCAAGTATCATTCTCAATAGGTAAGGCATGGAGTAAACCCAAGTATCTAACAACCAATGACTGAATAAAGAAAATGTGGCACATGTATGCAGTGGAATACTACACAGCCATAAAGAACAATCACCTCCTGTCACTTGAAATGAATGAATCTAAAAGATGTAAAGTGAAATAAGTCAGGGTCTAAAAGATTAATACTATTATGTCCCCAGTCGTCATGTACTGAATGTCTTCATTCTACTGGAAGTTAAAGAACTTGATACCATAAATATATCTTCCCCCCACCAAAAATAAAGAAAAGAAAAAAAATAATGGATGGACCATATATCAAATGTGCTCAACATAATATAATGTTAAATGTTGAAGATAATAAATGTTTATAGCCTTGAATTATACACTATACACTTGCTTTTAAAAAATACTGTACCCCACAAAGATGTATAGTTACATTTAAACCAGAAATTACAATTTTAAAATGGGGGAAAATCAGATTCAAAAAAAGAACAAAATATGAAATAATTTATATGAGAATCACCCAGCACAGTATTTAAAACATAGTGGACTCTTCCTATTTGTTTAAAACCTTCCAAAAGTAATATCCTAGCCTTATCCCCTCACCCTGAAAATTCATTCAGAAGGTCACGGATTTTCACTAGATATTAAACTTTTGGGTTGGAGGCCACTTTGGTTTGGGAGCCAGAGCCAGACTATGAGAAAGATTTTCGTTTTGTTTTGGGAGTTTTTTTGGACCATTTTATTCCATTAATACATTTTCACTTTGGAGACTTTTAACAGTTACCCCGGAATAATATTCCAAGGTTTGGGATCAAATACTCTTTGGACAAAATACCATTCACACCTTCTTACACTATATTTCTCAGAAATTGCAGGACTCACATATCTCTTTAGTTACAATTGTGAAAACTCACTTATTATCTTCACCAAGAAATAAATTTATAACAATAATAACAAACTCCTCTCTCACCGCCTTGCTTCCAAGATGACGAAGGAAAGAAGGAACAACCACCGTGCCAAAAAGGGCCCCACCATGTGCAACCTATTTGCTATAGGAACTGCGCCCGATGCATGCCCAAGGACAAGGCTATTAAGAAGTTCGTCATCCGAAACATAGTAGAGGCCACAACTGTCAGGGACATCTCCGAAGCAAGTGTCTTGATGCCTATGTGTTCCCCAAGATCTATGTAAAGCTACATTACTGTATGAGTTGTGCCATTCATAGTGAGGTAGTCAGGAACCGATCTCATGAAGCTCCTAAGGACCTAACACCCCACCCCCCGATTTAGACCTGTGGGTGCTGCCTCTCGCACTCCACCAAAGCCCATGTAAGGAGCTGAGTCTTTAAGAACTGAAGAACTGTCCTCTGGGAAAAAATAAAATGCCAATTATACATTAAAAATAAATAACAGCAACAAACTATGCACAGATGGAGAGGTTAAACTGCAGTGTCAGAATGAAACAAACACGTCCACAGACAGTGGCTCTCACTTTAGTTCACACATTGCAATTCCCTTGTGAATTTCTTTGTTTCTTGCTTGTTTTCTTTTTTAAATTTTTGCCATAGGGCATGTCCACTCCCCCAAAAGAGACAGAGAGAGAGAAAGTGAGAAATGTCCCTGTCCCCCGAGTACACACACACAAAGGGAGGATGACCACCCCACACCCTTTCTCCTCCATTCTCTTCTGGAATTTTAGGCACACTTTCACATGTGCCTGGTATGTTTTTCAGGACACTGGGTCCAGGACTCAACCCACAGAGTCAGCCACATAGGATAAAGTACCTTAACCACTAAGCCACCTGCTAGCCCTGTTGTGAGTTATTTTATTTATTTCTTTATTTTGGAGAGGCTACAGGGCATGTGCACTCACCAGAAAGAGAGAGAAAGAGAGTCAGAAAATGAGAAATCACCCTCTCAGGGGGGGATGGCCATGCCACAATCCCTTCTTGTCCATTCTCTTCTTGGGATCTTAGGCATGCAAATGCACCCAGCGCAAGTTTAAGCCACCAGGTCCGGGATTCAAACCGCGGTCGACTACATGGGAGTCCAGCAACAAAGCCATTACGCTAACTGTTGGTCCCTGAGTTTTTTTTTTTAAGATGTTTTTGTCTTAGGGTGTGTGCACTCACCAGAGAGAGAGACAGAGACAGTAAAAGGGAAAGTGAGAAATCACCCCCAGGGAGATGGCCATGCTGCAATCCTTTCTCCTCCATTCTCATCCCAGGATCTTGGGCACATATGCACACATGCCCTGAATGATTTTTAATCCATTGGGTCTGGGACATGAACTATGGTCAGCCATGTGGGAGTCCAACCACATAACTGCTATGCCATCTGCTGGCCCCCCGATTGTAAGATTTTTGTGAGATTTTTAAAGATCAATTGAACCAGAATCTTTAGAGATAAAAACCACAAATTTTTTTGTTTAGTTAAGCTCCCCAAGTGATTCCAAAATTTAGCCAAGATTAAGAACTGATGCTCTTAAAAAAAGTGGGGCCAGGGACCAACGGTAGGCGTAATGGCTATGTTGCTGAACTCCCATGTAGTCGACCGTGGTTTGAGTCCCGGACCCAGTGGCTTAAACTCACGCCAGGCACATGTACATATGTGCCCCAGATCCTGAGAGGAGAATGGAGGAAAAGGGACTGTGGCATGACCATCCCCCCTGGGGTGGTGGTGGGGGGGTTCTTGTTTTCTGTCTCTCTGTCTCTGCCTTTCTGGCTAGTGCATGTACCCTGCAGCAAAAACCTCACCAAAAAAAAAAGTGGGACCAGCAGGTGGCATAGTGGTTAAGGCGCTGGACTCACACATGGCTGTTCACAGTCTGACTCCTGGACCCAGAGACTTGAAAGTCACACTGGGCGCAAATGGGTACATGGCCAAAATCCCGAGAGGAAAGTGGAGGAGAAGGGACTGCAGCAGCATGGGCATCCTCCCCTGGTGGGTGATTTCTCATTTTCTCTCTCTATCTCTCTCTGGTGAGCACACACACCCTATAGCAAAAATCTCTCTTTAAAAAAGTGTTTTGCGGGGCCAGTAGGTGGTATGGTGGTTAAGGAGACTGGACTCCCACATGGCTGACCGCTGAGTCCCGGACCTGGCGACGGCTGGCTGGCTTTCTCTCTCTCTCTCTCTCTCTCTCTCTCTCTCTCTCTCTCTCTCTCTGTCCCAGCCAAATTAAAACAATAAATAAATAAAATCAAGTTATATAAAATAATTCTTTAAATTAAAAAAGTGTTTTCAGGACCTTGGACAGTTATATACCATGTAGGCCATAGGAAGGAAAACAGTAATTCAGATACATTTTTTTTTTTTTTTGAGAGGTTTTTGCTATAGGGCACGTGCGCTCACCAGAAAGACAGAGAGAGAGAGAGAGACAGACAGAAAGTGAGATATCATCCCCCAGGGGGGATGGTCATGCCACAATCCCTTCTCCTCCATTCTCTTCTTGGGATCCTGGGCACGAACGCACACGTGCCTGGCATGAATTTAAGCCACCAGGTCCGGGACTCAAACCACAGTTGACTACATGGGACTCCAACAACATAGCCATTATGCCAACTGCTGAGACAAACAAGTGAAAGGGAGCAGAATGGAGACATGGAGCACAAACCAAGGAAAAACTCAATTTCTTTAAATATAGTGTTCTCAAACCAAACTGATGTGTAGAATTAGGTAGAAAATGTTAAGAGAAGTAGATGAAGTTTGTTAAGTAATAGTGTTTTAAAGTTATTCTTTTGACAAAGACTCTCTGCACGTGGACTACTTTTTAGTTCCATAGTGGGGAAAATAATTTTTCTTCATTTTTCAAGAAAACTCATGACCATCTAGATCTGAATTTTACTCTTACTCTTTTTTTTTTTTTAATATAGTTTGTTTTATTTTGCCTTAGGGCACATGTGCTCGCCAGAGAGAGAGACAGCCACAGTGAGAGGAAAAGTAAGAAGTCACTCCCCCGCAAACGGGGATGGCCACGCCGCAATCCCTTCTTCTCCATTCTCCTCCCAGGATCTTGTACATGTGTACACATATGCCTGGTGTCTTTTTGAAGCCACCAGGTCCAGAACTTGGACTGCAGTCAGCCAAGTGAGAGTCCAGTGACATAACCAATACACCATTTGCTGGCCCCACTCTTACACTTTTTTTTTTCAATGCCAGATGACACATCTGCTCACCAGAGAGAAACGGAGAGACAGAGAGAGAGAGAAAGAGAAAGCACTTCTTTATGGGTAGCAGTCCCTTCTCCTCCATTCCTCCTTCCTGTCAGTATTTGGGGAACACGCACACATGCCCAATGAGTTGTTCAAGTTGTCGGAACTGGGATTCAAACCTCAGTCAGCCACATGAGATCCAGATCCCTAACCATTACGCTATGGTTATCTCTTCTAGATTTAATGGAAAAATATTCATGTCATAATTGCATTTGCCTTTTTGTTCTGCTATAAGAAAAGCAAATCTACAATAAATAGAAAGTTTATGGTACAACAATAAAAAGGATAAAATAACACACCTATAGGACAATTTCGGCCTGTATAACATCAACTAGATTGACATTAACAAAAAAATAATCTAAAAGATATAAAAGTTTCTCTCTGATTCACTTCAAACTAAGTTTAAATTAATTCTCAGGCCCTAATATGCTATGATTTATGGGATATTTAAGAGAGACAGATCACTTCACTACTTATCATCAACTTTCCACTTCCCAGTCAAATTATATTAGCAAATTTCCATTTTGCAAAGCACTTGTTGGCCTGATCGCTATAGTTCACACAATGCAAAGAGCCAGCACAATTACCTGGGTAATTCATGATGAGCAGGGCATTCACATGGCATTCAGGACACTCCATTGCCATTTTCGTTATAATGTAGGCAAATTATTTATTGGAAAACCAGATAAAGCAGTTCACATTTATCAGGCAAAACCGCAGACATGCTATGCAAATAGCTCAACCTTCTCTGTCAAATGTGGTATTTCAGTCAGTTAATCATTGAAAGCACTTTTCATTGAGCAAAGCTGTTTGACTAGGGAGGCCTAAAGCCAAGCAAAACTCTTTTTATCCAATCAATCATAAGATAATAGAAAATGCCCACATTATCTCATTTATTTATAACTGATTAGTCACTGAAAATCAAAAACAGGAAAGAAATACGTTTTCTCCATAAAGAAAGTAAATCATTTTCCTATGATTTCTTTAAAGGGGGATGGTTTTTCAGGCATCTTCATCTTACGAATGTTGACCTCCTGGTGATTTTAAACTTTGGGCTTAACTATACGGTCCAGCCCACTAGAGTCAGAAGCCTGCTTTTCAAACCATTCCACTGCCTCTCCTGTATCATCTGCTAAGCTTTGTGCAATGCTCTCTCCAAAGAGAATGCTGAGATCATGCCTCCTGTGACTTTGAAAAAGCAAATCATTAAGGCATGATATCGAAATATTTAGGGTTGCCAACAATTCACCTTTGAGCTAAAGTTATAAATACTTGACTAAATTCCAAGGGAATATTTATGAGATCTTTTTCCTTTCAGAAAGAATTGTAATTTCCAAAATTCTCAGTGGTTAAAAAAAAATCTATCTTCGTTTGGAAAATGCATTTTTTTTTCCGGCATCACAGAACATTGGAACCCGTGGTACAAGAGGCTCTAGGACTCATTCCTCCAACCCTGACCCCTGCCTGGTGTCATAAGCAAAACTTAGAGGTGTGGGCTGCTCCAAGGGCTTGCTTAGCCGCTTTGGCTAAGGGTTGCTCTGGCAGATCCTGCTTCTTTGTAGTGTGGCTAAACTTGCCTGTTAACTAGGAAATGGAGCAAGACCACTGTAAATATTGGAAGGCTAAGAAAATTCACTTCCAAAGCATACATTTTTCGAGACTGATTAGCCACACGAGTAACTGGAGAACACCGAATGTCGCCTGCACACAGTTCATTATTTATCCTGAAGCATATACTGCTTTCCTGATGTGTACAGAGGTATGTGTTACTAAATGTAACAGAGAAAGGCTCTGTGATTTACAATAAAAATTAATGGGGTCGGCAGCCAATTTAGAATTGATAGCGGATAGGAAATTTTCCTCTTTCTACTTATTTTCTCTCCCTCTCTCTCTTTTATTTGGATAAAATTCACATAACACAAAATCGATCATTTTACAGTGAATTATAAAGCAGTTGCCTTTATAGCTATTTAAATGCCTAGATGGGCCAGCCATGCCATATCAATGCTAAAGGGAAAGATACAATCACTCAGAATTTGGACTTTATGTTGATGTTTATATCAAATGAAAACTTTAATGGATTTTTTTTTTTAATTTGCTATAGGGTACATTCACTCACCAGAGAGACAGGAGACTTGGAGAGGAAGTGAGAAAGCACAGCCCTGGAGGCATAGCCACGCTGCAATCCCTTCTACTCCATTTTCTTCTTGGGACTTTTGGGCACACACACCTGGCATGTTTTTCAAGTCCTGGGGTCCGAGATTTGAGCTGCTCAGTGGGCCATGTGGGATCCATCAACCTTAACCAACCACACAGGCAGCTGGCCCCTCAACTGGCGTTTTCCCCTGCCAAACTGACTGATTTTAGACACAACTGACTCAAATTGGCGGATAATTCAGGATGTACTTACATAACACTAAAATTACAGATCAAATCGAGGAAAAAGGATAATCAAGTAGAATGTGCTCTCATACACTTGGTCTGTGAATGATATTTTTACTTTTTTATCTATTGGGTCATCTTCAAAGTCATGACACATTTTGCATAGAAAAACATAGGAAAATGCTCATGACTTCCTTGATGACTAATATATGTGGTATCGTAAAGACATGGCCCAGCAGTAATGCTATTGACCCCCTAGGACCTTCAAAAATAGAAGCCCTGTGGTCACAGAGATTACAAAATGGCTTTGACAACACTAGGTTCAGTTTCTGTAATCCTGCACTGCGAGGAATTAGACTCTTATACTTGACTCCTCTGTTCTAAGCAGCGATTCTGGGCGGCTCATGGCAACTTTGGACAACACCTGAAGTGTGCTTTGGGGAACCTCCAAATTTGCAAATCCACAGAAATTCACTGTTGTTCTGAGCAATAGTGAATTTCTGTGTCTCTCCATATGCAGGCCTATCCTTCCCAAAAGAATGCAAGGTCCTAAACCTTTATCAACTCTGATCAACCTACCATTTTTGGCCAGAGTCTTACTGATTGCTTATGATAATATCACGAAACAATTCATTACCATAAAGCTAAAGGCTAATGAATGACACCCCACATCAAGGTTGTACTTTAACCTCGGAGACACAAAAGGGGGGCCAATGAGAAGACTGAAACTTCAAGCTAATCTGAAGGGAAGACTGGATTTGGGACACCTGGAGTCTTTCTGAGCCCCGATAGCCACTGCTGTGGACTGTTACCCTGATACAACTGATTCTGAGAATGTGTTTAGTTTATGCTTAAGAAATAACAATTGCTAAGGTTTTACAAATTACTAATGTTATGATCCAAGGGCGGAATTTTCATCCTAGAATCACCTGTACAGCTTTCAAATGGAAGCCACCCACACCTGTCTCTAGTATCCAGGTACCTGTACTCTCCTTTTTTTAGAGAGACAGATTTTGGATATAGGACACGTGTACTTGCCAGAGAGACAGAGACAGAAAGCGAGAAGTCACCCCCACACACCCCACGGAGATAGCCACACTACCATCCCTTCTCCTCCATTCTCCTCTTGGGATTAGGCATGCATGCACACACACCTGGTGTGACTTTGAAGATGCCGAGTCAAGGACTTAAACTGCAGTCAAGTAGTGGGAGTCCAGTGACATAACCATTATCCCATTTGCTTGTCCCTGCACCTGTATTCTTTCAGCACACCAAGTAAGTTTCAATCACAGCCAGGGTTGAGCACTTCCTTAAGAGTTTCTAGACATCAGACGATTACTAAGGACTAACCTAAATCTTTTTCTTTTTTTTTTTAGAGATTTTTGCTATAGGGCACTTGTGCTCACCAGAGAGACAGTGAGAAACAGAGAGACAGGAAGTCAGAAATCACCCACCCACCCCAAGGGTTATGGCCATGCCACAGTCCCTTCTCCTCCATTTTCCACTTGGGATTTTGGGCATGCACCCAGCTTAAGTTTCAAACCTCCAGGTACAGGACTCAAACCAGGGTCAACCATGTGGGAGTCCAGTGCCTTAACCACTACACCACCTTCTGGCCCCCAACCTAAATCTTAACTTCTATGATATGCAATAAAGCATTTACCTGTTCACAATCATAAGAGAAAATTACATCTCATGGTCTGCCCCGTTTGCCTGTCCTAGGATTCTAAGAACCTTATGCAAAGATTTTCTGTAGCAAACATGACATTAGGATTTAAAATTCAGATTTCATTTTACTGCTAATAATCACCACTGATGAATAAGGCTGAGATCCCTGGAACTCTTTTCCATTATTGAAATGAATTGAAAGACTTCAAAAAAGCATCCCAGCCAAACCATCAATAATGTGAAAACATGTTCCCCATGGATTGCAAAATAGATGTCTACTTTGATGAGAACATCCGGTGTGACCTTTGTGTGGGGGGTGACTGTTTAATTAAGAGTGCTTATCAACCCTGGCAGGGCAAAGTCGCATTCCAAACGCACTCATCGGATCTCAACAAGAGCACGTCTGCCATCCAGTGGTCAAAGCCAGAATAAAATGCTGTGCGCACTCTGAAGCAGCTTCTCCTTTGCTTCAGTTTGACCTTTCACAGCTGAGGTCAATTCAGGGGTGGGATTATGTGTGGAGATACTAGAGAAAAGTATTATATCTGGGTAAAACCTATAAAAACACAACATCTGCACTCCTTGCTTCACTTACTGAAAGCTATTTTAAAAAACTATTTAAAAATTTAATTAGAAAAGTCCTTATCTTGGACTTCAGTTTCATTCATTGGCTCTACAAAATTAGCAACCAGAATATTACATGGCAGGACCACGCCCTGGCTTTAATCAGTGATAAATGATTTCCACATGCTGTTCTCAACTTGAGAAATTCTTCTCCTCGTTGACTCACGATAATTTAATTTCAACAAGAAGTTACCATGGAGGACTGCTGTATTTTGGTGCTCAAATTCACATTTTACAAAATACGATTCCTATCAAAATGTTCTGTCCCTTCAAAATACCTCCAGCTCACAGCTCACTGAACTAAACTGCTCTATCACCCCAGGTGAGAACGATAAAAAACAGTTAATTTCACACTTAGTTTTCCTCACCTGGAAAATAAGGTTGAGTTTTTTCAGGAAGTTATATGGAGAAATAGCTCTTGGGGCGTTGGAAAAGTCGTGACATATTTTTCCATGTTTTTCTATGCAAAAATGTATCATGACTTTTCCAACAGCCCAATGTTGTATGTATGGGGAAAAGATCTTGTAGACGCAAAGAAGCAGTGTACCTTCTCCCCAATCAGAGGAAGAGCAGCGTTATCGCTGACTGGCCGAGGGATGGAACATCAGGAAATGGAGTGAGGAAGAGGAGCCCATGGGGATAACTAGCACTTTCTTCCTCCACCTCTACACTGTGGCTCTCCTCTTTGCATTCTCCCAAGTAAAAAATAAAACAGCTATGACCCACTGGGGACAAATAAAGGACTACTGGTCATCATGGAACTTATCCAGCCACCACCGTGAAAGTAGACCAAGGCTAATCATTCCTCTACTCACAGCCTTGGGCCCGCAGGGGACCAACTGCGTCAATCAAGCACTTGCTATGCAGCAGGTGTTGTGCTTCCCTCTATGGTTACTTCCACTTTTCAAGTAACTTTGCACTAGCGGTCTGACCCCCAAACCCAAGCTCCTCCCCATAACTGGCACCAACCAGATGGAAGGACCTAGATGTTTCCCAGATATCAGGGGAATCCCAGCATTCCATTTATCCCTGCTACCATAAACTACCTTGGCTCTGGCACTAGCAAAAATAATAAGTTTTTAGAATTTCAAACGAATATGATACCAGCAGATGGCATAATGGTCACATTGCTGGACTCCCATGTAGTCAACGGTGGTTTGAGTCCTGGACCCAGAGGCTTAAAATTCACACTGGGCGCATGTGCATGCGTGTCCAAAATCACAAGAGGAGAATGGAAGAGAAAGGATTATGGCATGGCCAGCCCTCCTAGGGTGGGGAGGTGAGGTGATTTCTCCCTTCCTGTCTTTCTGTCTCTCTCAGTCTCTCCAGTGAGCACACACTCCCAATAGCAAAAATCTCTCAATAAAAAAGCAGGGGAGAGCCTGGCAGGTGGTGTGATGGTTAAGGGTGCTGGGTTCACACAGAGCCGACTGTGGTTCGAGTCCTGGACAGGCAGCTTGCTTTCTCACTTCCTCTCTTTCCTGTTTTATTCCTCTCTGGTCAAATTTAAAATAAGTAAATAAATAAATAAAGCTAAATAATTTTTTAAGTAAAAAGAATTTCAAACCAATACACTTGAAATATTAGACTTATTTAATCATATTAGCAATACTTCCATGAGCTAAACCCATATGAACAAGAAGTCACCCAAGATTCTTTTGCCCCATTCCAGGACTGTAGTGGTAGTTCCCTAAGTGACATTCTTCAGCCTGTTAGTGCTTTCTCCCAGCCCTTCATATTCTAAAATCGCTTTCTACACACCTATGTCATAACACATTCATGCTTTCATACTTTCCCTGTGGCTTAGGATGAAATCTCAAACTGCTTTCCATGGTGTCTTAGTCTGCTGTGTTGTTATAACAGAACCTCTGAGACTGGGTGATTTATAAAGAAAAGAAGTGTATTTGGTTCACAATTTCAGTGTCTGGAGAGCCCACGCGCATGGGCCAGCATCTGGAGAACTCTTGTAGTGAGTCCTAACGTCGCTGAGAGAAGCAGAGAGGAAAGCGAGGGTGCACAGACAGGGAGAGACTCAGGAGTGGGCTGGCTTGCTTTATAAAAACCTGCTCTCATTGGAATGAATGAATGGAACATTAATCGATTCATGAGCAATTCACCCCTCTGTCCAGCACATCTCCCCTAGACTATCATCTCCAAACACTGCAGCATTGGGTGCCAAGTTATAGCACAGATATTGGTGGGGACACCCAAACCATATGGCATTTGAAGCTTTCCTTGATCTCACCTCAATTTAGAAATTCAACCTTTTCTGGGACCAGTAGTTGGCGTAATGGCTATGTCACTGGACTCCCATGTAGTTGACCATGGTTCAAGTCCTGGACCTGGTGGCTTAAACTCATGCCGGGCGCATGCACATGCATGCCCAAGATCCCGAGAGGAGAATGGAGGAGAAGGGATCATGGCCTGATCATCTCCCGTGGTGGGGGGGTGATTTCTTGCTTTCTGTCTCCCTGTCTCTCTTTCTGGTGAGCACATGTGCCCTATACCCTGTAGCAAAAACTCTCCACAAAAAAAAAAAAAAAAAAAAGAAATTCAACCTTTTCCAATTCACAAATCCTTCTGATTATCAATAGTTTCATTCATCTACTTACTAGAAAAAAAACCCTTGCTGGGGCCTGCAGGTTAAGGGCACTGGACTCCCACATGGCTGATCACTGTTTGAGTCCCAGACCTGGTGGCTTGCTTTCTTACTTTCTCTCTCTCTCTCTCTCTCTCTCTCTCTCTCTCTCTCTCTCTCTCTCTCTTGCTCTGACCCTCACTGGTCAAAATTTAAAAATAAGTAAGTAAATAAATAAATTAAGTTAAACAAAATTAAAAATTCTAAAAAAAAAAAAAAAAAAGCCCTTCCTTACCTTCCCTGCACATTCACCTACTGAATTCCTCAAATCTGAAGTGGCCATGACAGTCCCTTTGTCCAGATGTTCCCCCTATTTTCTAGTCTCAGCTTTAGTCTCATCTGTAGGACAACTTCATCATGTCAGCTCTCAGTGTGTCTCTGACCACCAAACTCTTCCAGCACTTACTGTTGGCATTACTTAGTAGAGTGCAGAGGTGTGTGTGTGTGGTGTGTGTGTGTGTGTGTGTGTGTGTGTGTGTGGAGGGGGGTCCTATTGCACTGAAGCTCCTTTGGGGCAGAAACTACATTCCCAACTTAATATTAAATATATGTATTGAAGGAACCAGCAAGTGGCGTGGTGTTTAAGGTGCTGGACATTCCCACATGGCTGACCATGGTTCTAGTCTGAGACCTGGTGGCTTGCTTTCTCACTTTCCCACTCTCTCTTTCTCTCTGTGTGTATATCTCTCTCTGGTCAAATGAAAATAGGTGAATGAATAAATACAATTAAATAAATAATTCTTTTTTAAAAAATAAGAAACAAGAATAAATAAATACATATATTGAAAATCTACTGTGGCACCAGCCCCATAGCATAGTAGCTAATGAAACCAGATCCCATAGGGCTGACTGGCTGGAATCCTGGCTTCAGGAGGTTGGAAAACATGTAGAGCACATGTGTGCTGTGTGGGTGTGCCTACAACTCCAACATGATAGAGAAACGGAGAAGAGATTGAAGCATCGCCATACCTTACTCTTTCTCTCTCCCTCTCTCTTTCTAGTGAGCACATGTGCCCTCTGGCAGTACAGAAAAAAAAAAAAAAAAAAAAGAATAAAAAAGAAAAGAGGAGAAATGAGGAAAGGAGAAAAGACACGAGAAGAGAAGAAAATCTACTCTGTGCCAGGCACCACCATGCTTTCTACTATCTTAGCCTTTGTTTAACCCCGCCGTAACACCCTATGCCCAGTTGGATCGAATGTGGAAATATTTGTAGAAGGAAGAAAACTAACTCAGGTATACCCTGAGCTAAGCACTGTAGCACTGTCTTTATGCATACTTTTTATTTAATCATAAAACCATACCAGGAAGTTGTTACTAGCATTCCAGTTTTGAAGATGAGACACTGATATTCTAAAATCTTAAACAATTTGCCAAAGGTCATCCACAATGTGATCAAGTTCAGATCAAAGCTAATGATTCTTGTCTCCAAAATATGTTCATTGTCCAGTAGACTTGCCTTTTGGGCAGTTAAATAATTATAATTCCTCTGATTTATACCCATGCCTAACATAAGTGTAATAGTTAAATAAATTGGTTAGAAATTCCATGAAAGAAAATCTTTCTTTGGGGAAATAAGTGAATCTTTCAAATAAACACCATCATGTAAGGGGAATTTCTTCTTCGGCACCAAAACTAGCCCTTAAATTTGCTGGTACATCTTAGCCCAAGTTATAGAGTAGATGATACAAACCCATTATAATAAGAGTGGTTCAAATTTGGTCACAAATACTATGTTAGAATTTTTTTAATGTAGTATATGAAGCATTCTTTCCTTAAAATTAAGCCCCTAGATGTAACTACTAGCTGAAAGAAAATTCAGAGGTCTAGGGACAAGCCAAGCAATGCCATCAATAATTAATAAATCAAATTCAGAATATGGAGATTTTATTTAATGATCCCATGTGGGCAATGGATGAGTGAAACAGTAGTTGGTGATTAAGGTAGGCCTGAACCCAGGCAGTCTGCAGCTGGCACTAGAATCAGGACTCTTTACCACTGCACCATGCTGTCCTTCACAGTGTAACGTCCCATTTCTCTCCTGATAGTTTGATTATCATCAGCCCAACAAAAACAAAACAAACAAACAAAAATCTCAATGTGATACTATTTAAACTTAAACCAGAAAAACTGAACAACTTCACTTTTCTTCAAAAAAAAAAAAATCTACTTTAAATATTTCATTCTTTCCCTGAAGCATAAATACTCTTGACAACTGCTTTCTGAAAGGCTGGCCCAGTGCCTTGATGAGAAACGAACCACAGAACCACTCCTGGGCCACACTACTGTCATCAGCAAGCCTAGGACTGGGACAGTTGCCATGACTCCACCGGCATGTGTACACTCTCATCTCACAGCCACTGCCCCACTCCTGGTTACTCAACCTGACCACTGGACAGTGATTGAAGTTCCTTTCTACTAGGTGGGACAATATTTGATAGTAATGCATCTAAACATTGATTCCTTCATCTGCAAACAGTTTGTCAAGCAATTTAAGATGATCTGATTTAAAAGTCATCTAGAGAGCCAGCTAGTATGGTGGTTAAAGTGGCTGTATCCCACATGGCCAACTGAGTAGCTTGTGTACCAGACTTAATGATTTGAAAAACACACCAGATGTGTGCCCAAAATCCTGAGAGGAGAATGGAGAAAAGATTGTGGTGTGGCCATCTCTCCAGGGGAGTGTTCTCTCTCTCTCTCTCTCTCTCTCTCTCTCTCTCTCTCTCTCTCTCTGTGTGTGTGTGTGTGTGTGTGTGTGTGTCTGACAAATGCATACACCCTGTTGCAAAGTAAAGAAAAAAGTCAGTCTAGGGACCAGCAGATGGCATAATGGTTATGTCATGGACTCCTATGAAGTTGACCACAAGTCCCCAACTGTGTAGCCTAAAACTCATGCCAGGCACGCGTGCATGTGTGCTGAAAATCCTGAGAGAATGGAGAAGGGACTACAGTGTGGCCATCGTCCCTGGGAGGTGATTTTTCACCTTCTGTCTCTCTGTCTCTCTGGCAAGCGCACATGCCCAAAGCAAAAATCTTTCAAAAAAAAAAAAAAAAGTCAATCCAAACTGGTGACTGACCATTTACTTTTTTATTTTGGTTATTTCTTCCATAAGCAAAAGAGACAGAGGATGAGAGAAACAGCATGCCCAACAAGTCCGATACTGCAATCCACTCCCCAGCCTTCAGTCCGCCCTAGATCATGTGTGATAGGGTACACAGGGAAGTCTCTAGGCTTGAACAAGGAACCTTCCCAAATACAATCACCTTCCATAGCCCTCTTTAATGAGATTAGAACCCTTACAAAAAGCACCCCAAAGAGCTCCTTTGCCCTTTCCACCATGGGAGGACTCAGCAAGGATAAGCCATCTGTGAACTGAAGAAGTAAGCCCTAATTCGACAGCAGAGCTGCCAGTGACTTGATCCTGGACTGGCCCGCATCCACGACTGTGAGAAAGAAATGTCAGTTGTGTACACAACACCCAATCTATTTGCTAGGATAATCCAAGCAGAAAGCAGACTAAGACAGACCTGCATTTGAATTTCTGCCTGCTTCCTATATCCACTCCTCCAGAACGTTTATTCCAAGCCCCTTGGCATCAAGTCAAAACACATGAGTAATCCCACACGCTATTTCACTGCGTCTCAGAGAGCAGCAGACAAGGAGCCCCAAAGTGAGAGGAAAAAAGGCAGGCAAGAATTTTGTGAAAGATGCTCTTTTGGACCGGCTCTATCAAACCTCGCCTATGGCATTAGCAGATCCAGATTAAGTGACTGAGTAAAGGAGGATGCATTAGTTAGAAACATAAAAATAAAGGGATTGCAGGGGACAAAAGGAAAAAGACTCAGTCACTCCTCACTAGAGCCAGATTCACTAGCATCTGGAAATAAAGGACTGATCCTTCTAATTCTTTCCTCTCTATCTAACACATACACACATGTGCACATGTACACCCATGTGCACACACAATTCTCATTTTTAAGTCTCTACCTATGGCTGAGTCACCGTACCCAGCAAAAACATGTGCATTGGACATGTTAATTTTGCTGAATGTGTATCAGAAATAGTTCAGAAGTAAAGAGGTAATTTTTAAAACTTTTTGCTATAGGATATGTATGCTTTCTAGAGACAGAGTGAGAAAGAGAGAGAAAATGAGAAAGCAACTCCCAGAGGTGATGGCCACACCACAATTCCTCTCCCCCATTCTCCTCTCTGGATTTTGGGCACTCATTCACACATGCTAGATGTGTTTCTTAAGGTGCCAGGGTTGGGACTCAAACCATACAGTAAGTCATGTCGGTTCCTGTCGCCTTAACTTCCATGCCATTCATTGGCCATAGAGAAATCATTCTGACGTATGTTTAAAAAGCAAGTGATCCAGGTTTTTTCATTGTAAAGGTATGGTACCAACAGAGTTCTCACAGAGAAGTAAATGCACTTCTCAAAACTCCTCAACCACAATCCTTCTGATATTTTTATGAAGAGCTTCAGAGTGTAATGATAAAGTGGCAATGAGGGAAAAGATTAACCATTACACTAGGAAGCAACTCTGACCAAAACATAGAACTAGCAGCCTTCCTATGTTACCAATCACATCCCATCAGAGTTTAAAATGCTTACAGCCAACATGCTTCAAACTCAGCTTTGCCAACCTGAATTTAGTTATAATTCACGTGGTAGGTTTTTTTAAATTGTCTATTAGAAGAAAAGAGTTAAGAACAAAATCAATAGTATTGATAGTATATATGAGATTGCTTCTTAAAATAAAAAAGTGTTCAAACACTGTTTAGAATTCTTTAGCAAAAATTAACATTCACTTAAGAAGCAAACATTGTCTCACTACATTTATCAACACCAATAGGCTATTTTCTTTTTCTGTTTCTTTGGGTTTTTGTTTTGTTTTGTTTTGTTTTGTTTTGACTTGACTATAGGACACTTGTGAGAGAGAAGAGACAGAGAGGGAGAAAGTGAGAAATCACCCTCCAGAGAAGATGACCATGCCATAATCCCTTCTCTTCCACTCTTCTCTCAGGATCTTGGGCATGCATGCACACACCCCCAACATTTTTTTCAAGCCAGAATTTGAACTACACAGTCAGCCATGTGGGATCCAGCTGCCTTGACAACCATGACACCAGCTGGTCCTAAGCTGTTCTTTAGAAATAAAGTTAAGGTAATGACCCAGCCATAGTGGTGTGTGCTACTAAGACCCTGTGGTCTACAGGCCAGGACCACATGGGGGGTCAGGGTTTGTTCCTCCTCCAACCTAAAGGCTGGGCACAGTGGCACACACCTGTAGTCCTACCAACTATATAGCTAAAGCAGGAGGGTTACAAAGCTAGACCCTGACTTAAAAAAACAAATGAAAATACAAAATAATAATGGAGCCAGCAGCTGGCACAGAGATTAAGGCAGTCAGAACCCACATAGCCAGCTTCATCATTTGAATCCTGGACTCAGCAGCTTGAGAAAACATACCAGGCATGTGTGCGTGCTTGCCCAACATCCCGGGAGGAGAACAAAGTAGAAGGGTTGCAGTGTGGCCATGCCCCTGAAGGTTGATTCCCTCTCTGCCTCTCTGGCAAGCACATATACTCTATAGAAAACTAAAAACATAAATAATTTTTTTAATTTAAAGAAAATACTGATTCACTATCCAAAGTTTCTCCAACCATAGCGGACGTTTTTTGATTCATTCTTGTTTTCTTCTACAAGCTGCCTACTGGCCAGCAGTCCTCCTCTGTATGGACAAATGATCATAACATAGAATAAAATTAATTGACCAATATGAAGATGGTCCTGAGCTTATAAGAACTATGACCTGATATGGTCAGCATACAGTCCTAATCAAAGCTAACACATGGTTCAAACAGAACTCACTGTTCACTGTTTACATGTAGATGATGAAACTATATACACTTAACGTGGTGGTTTCATTAACTTTTCTATTAATTCATTAAAATAAGAATTCTAGGAGGCTTTTGCATACAAGTAGACACTTGGAAATTTCATCCTTTTTTGTTTACAATTTTTTAAATTATTTAGTTTATACAGACATTACCATCTATGTTTCTAATAATATAGAATCTGTATCAGTGACATACTTGTTATGGTGTTGAGTTCTGAAGCGTTCACTTTATAAAAACCTTTATTCTAAATAAAGAATTATTTAATTTCATTTATCATTATTTTATTTTATTTTGGTTGAGATTTTTGCTTTAGGGCACATGCACTCTCCAGAGAGAAATAGAGACAATGAGAGGGAAAGTGAGAAATCACCCCCAGTGGGGATGGCCATGCTGCAATCCCTTCTCCTCCATTCTCCTCTCAGGATCTTGGGCATGCATGCACACACACCCAGCATGAGTTTCGAGCCACTGAGTCTGGGATTCAAATTGCAGTTGGCCATGTGGAAGTCCAGCAACATAACTGCTACACCATTTGCTGGCCCCATGACTTTATTTTTTAATTTTCTTCAGGGCACGTGTGCTCACCAGTGAGAGGTGGATTGGGGGTATGAGAAAGCAAACCACCAAGTCCAGGACTCAAACATGTCGGCCATGTGAGAGTCCAGCACCTTAACCACCATACCACCTGCTAGCCCCATAAAAAGTTTTTTAATAATAAGATGTTATGACTGCATTTTTCTTTAAGAGCAATTATATATTATTCACCTTGAAGCTAATATTGAAAAACTACTTCAATGCATTATATATACACATGTAATATTTATCAAGGGTCACCAAGGATTTGGTTCTGCCATTGTTTTAATGCACGTCATATCAAAGGCATTGACATTCTTAAGTTATCTGGCAAGATGACATCTCAAGCAAGATATGATTCAATCTGATATTTGGAAATCTTCAATTCCACATAAGAGTGAGAAAAAAACACATTTCTGACAAAGAAAATGTATAAAAATACTGATTTGCTCATGTGAATGAAAGATCAATAATCTACTTTACTGGGAACCAGCAGTTAGCGTAATGGCTATGTTGCTGGACTCCCACATAGTCGACCGCGGTTCGAGTCCTGGACCCGGTGGCTTAGAACTCATGCCGGGCGCGTGTGCGTGCGTGCCCAAGATCCTGAGAAGAGAATGGAGGAGAAGGGATTGCGGCATGACCATCCCCCCTGGGGGGTGATTTCTCGCTTTCTGTCTCTATGTCTATCTCTGTCTGTCTGGAGAGCACACGCGCCCTATACCGAAAACCTCTCAAAAAAAAAAAAATCTACTTTACCAAAAGAAATATCTAATTTGGACCCTTAGGGTCCTTTTGCACAATTATTTCAAACATTTCAATGCTATCTTCTTTCACCAAGTTGCAAATTTGTTCTTTTCTTCCATCAAAAATCTACTCTTCTGTGTGATTTTTCTCACTTTAGCATGAATAATTTATTGCTAGATGCCCTTATAAGACAGCAGGAAATATGCTTACCTCTTTGATATCCTTTTAATCAGAAAATGGACTGGAATCCATAGGGAATATTTAGTCACATATGGAAGAAGGAAACTCAACTAACTTGTTATTTTCTTTGAGAGTATTGGGAAAGCAGCTCTTCTAAGCAACATGTGCTGTTCGTTAAATTCCTCTCCCTAGAGAGGGCCAGTAATTGAGTGACAGCAATAAGAAAAACATATCCTGTTTTTACGCTTTTCCTGCATGACTCACATGAAAAAAGATAAAATTCTTATTCCATAATCACAAGAAACAGGATAACCACTACTCCAGTGTTTTATGCATGGAGGGAACGCCCTAGAGGGAAATGAACCAGCAGCCTCATCCATTACAAGGTGATCTTCAATTACACAATTGATACAACATCACATCACAGCACAAATAATTATGCCATTCAAATTACAGTGTATTTCAATAGTTTATCATCTTAAAAAAAAAGACTCCTGTGAGCCAGGTAGTACCATGGTAATAACGCAATTAGACCCACAGGGAAAAGGTCTTGGGATTGTGTTCTGGTACCTCTCCAAGAATGCCAGGCATACACGTCCATGTCTGGCTGAGACTAGGGGTGGCTTATGGCGTGAAGACTCTTTTGGGGGGCTGGCAGGTGGCGTAGTGGTTAAGGGCGCTGGACTCCCACATAGCCAACTGCGGTTCAAGCCCCAGACCTGGCGGCTTGCTTTCTCACTTTCTCTCTTTCTCTCCTTCTCTGGTCAAATTAAAATAAATAAACAAACAAAGTTAAATAAAAAATAATTCTTAGAAAAAAAGACTCTTGAGAATACCTTTCTCTCTCTCAGATGAAACAAACGTTTTTTTTTTAATGCAAGCATTGAAGACCACCTTTTTAGCCTACCCTTCATTTTATAGATGAAGAAACTAAGGCCTAGGAAGGTAAGCAATTTGTTCAAGGTTATGAACTTAATGGTACAAGAGAGACTAAAACTAGATGTCTCCTGGTTTTCAACACAGTGATCTTTATTTTGTTCATGAGGGAGACAGAGAAACAGGTACCCTCAACAGGGTCCTCATGCCACGAGGCCCCTCAAGTCTCTGCTGGCCTGGGCCATGGCACAGGCACACACACGCCTGGCATGGTCAGCGGCCTGGGCCGCTGAGCCGAGCCAGTTCTCCATTTCTCTGTCTGAAGAACAACCTGTGAAAGTTGCCTGGGGGATAAATAGACGCATGTGAGTTCCTCAGCTGTGATTAATATTGTGGTGGTTAAAAAAAAAAAAAATTAATAAACTTTCCTCTGGGCCTGAGGGGCAGGCAGAGCAGGTTACTGAGCACTACCGTGACGGTCCAGAAGAGGAACTATGGGAGTCTCTTAACAGACCTGACTTGCTTCATCACTGCCGGGTTTTTCTGACCTACAGAACTGTTTGCCCGTCATGTGATGCTCCTTGACTTGCTAGGTCCTGAAAGCTTTCTTCAAAATTATTTCTTCCTGCTCTCCTCTGTGGTCTGCAAGCTGAACTCTTAGAAACATTCAGTGTGTCTCCACTTGCAGGAAACTGTATTTTCTTACATGTGGCCAGTGTTAACCCACCTTCTGACCTTAATTCTGAAGATATTTTTTAAGAATTATTTTATTTATTTATTTATTTATTTATTTATTTATTCTTAAGGAGAGAAATTTTTGTTATCTGGAGTGTGCGCTCACCAGAGAGGCAGAGAGAGACAAAGCAAGAAATCACCACCCCCCGACAGGGATGGCCACCCTGTAATCCCTTCTCCTCCAGTATCCTCTCAGAATCTTGGGCACACTCACACAACCACCAGTGTGAGTTTCAAGCCGCCAGGTTCAGGACTTGAGCCATGGTTGACTATGTGGGAGTCCAGCAACATAACCACTATGCCATCTGCTGATCTCAGATTTTATTTATTTATTATTATTATTATTTCTAATTTGACCAGAAAAAGAGAAAAAGTGAGAAAGCAAGCTACCAGGTCTGACTCAAACCTTGGTTGGTTATATGGAAGTCCAGCACCTTAACCACCATGCCACCTGCTGGTCCAAATTCCAAAGATCTTGATGACATTTTGTACGTGATTAAAGAACACCATGGAACCAGCAGGTGGCACAGTGGTTAAGGCACTGGAGTCCCACGTGGCCTACGGCAGTTCAAGTCCTGAACCTAGAGACTTGCTTTCTCACTTTTCCTCTTTCTCTCTCTCTCTCTCTCTCTCTCTCCCCCTCCCCCCATCTTTCTTTGGTGAGCATATGTGCCCTATAGCAGATTTTAAAAAAGCAGATTTAAAAAATAATGATAATACTAAATAGAATTAAATAATTCTTTAAAAAAAGGAAAAGAAAAAGAACTCCACTACTTCCTCTCACCTTCAGTCACCCATGATAATTCTAAAGCCCTTGGGGCTGACTACCTCTTCCTGATCCATTGTTCTACAATCAAGCTGATATTTGAACCTGGAAGCCTCAAGAAAGACAATAGAAGCACAAGAGTTAGGGGATAAACTGACACAGCTGCCTTCCTGGGAGCCCCTGCCTCCATCTTGTTCATCCCACAACTGTGTGCATTGGGCTCCAGCTTTGAGCCAGGCACCGTGCCAGCCCAGGGCGCAGTCACAACAGCCTCTGCTCTCAGAGTTGGGAATTACTCAGAAGACTAACTCTAAGCATCTAAGTGCTACAGGAGAACCTGTATGGCTGCTGGAAGCAGTCAGAGGATCAGAAGAGGCTTCTCAGAAGGACGGACATCTAGGCAGCTGAGGCTATAAAGACAAGCAGGAACTGATCAGGTGCCTGTCTTATCACCCTCAGATGTCTGATCCCTCCATTTTCAACAGTCCAGAGGACACTCCCAATTTGGTGCCTCCTCATAACTTTCCTTTCTCAAGGGATCCTGCATTAACCTAGTCACCCCCTAACCAACTCTCCCGTAATGAAAAAGGAAGTCCTTGACTCACATTGTCTTGGGGCCTTTATAAACAGCACTCACAGTCACATTATCCAAGAGTGACATTCTGACTCTACCACCTACAATCTTTGAGAAGAAGGAAAATCTGAAGTCTTTTCTGAGCCTCCTTTTCCTCACCCTGAAATATAGTTATTCATAACTTCCTGCCCTCTTCATAGAGGAGTAAGCTAAATAACCTTGTTATTGCTATTGCAATATAAAAGGAGACTTTAAAGAGAGAAAATTATCTAGTAAAGGAGTATCATTTAGGCCACTGACCCCCAAAATCCACCCTCTCTTATGTCCTTAATATTGTAATTATATTGATGATAATAATAATAAAAGGTAACACTTTTTCCTTGCTTAGTTTGGTATCTGTGCATAGCAGACACTCTAGAAATATTTTTCAATTGTTTAATCTTCCCAACGATCCTATGAGATAGACATTAGTACTATTATTGTTGTCATTCTGATTTTCAGATGGATATAAGATGGGGGGGAGGTACAGTAATTTGTGCATGAAATTCCACAGCCAAGAGCAATTCTGCCTAAGAGCACATTGGGACAGACCTCCTCCCTTCACTTCCCAACTCTCTGCTTTGAGACATCTCAGCTCACTGTGGTATTATTTTCTATTTAAAACCAGGAACAGCCTGGACCACCCTTTACTCCATAGCACAACAGAGCTCTCTTTAAAGTGCGACCAACATAGAGTTTTTCAAACGACGCCTTCACCAGGCAGAATGTGACAGTACTTCTCGTTATCGTTATTGGAGCTGCAAAGGCGGATTCCACTGAGTGGCAGAGAAGAATCAGATCAAAGGAGAACCTTCTACCAAAAGTGTTAGATGTTCTTTTTATAAACAACAGCCTCTATCTACAGACAGCAGCATGTGCACCTGACTCATTGATTCTATTCCAATCTCTGAATTAGGTGTGAAAGAGCAGAAAGAAAAAACATGATGCTATAAGAGAGCTGTGGGCCTTTTCGTTACCCTGACTCTTTCGAGCTAGATTATCACCATCTATGCTCAAGAAAGCAATGAGATACTCATGCTTTTCCTCTATTGAAGTTCATGAGACTTTCTTTCAAGTGGACAGGAAATTTAGACCTAGAGAGTATGTGCCCACGGCACTCTCCAGTAGTACATTTGCAAGAGACAATTGAATCCATTACCCTTTGAAGGCAAACCTAAAAATTGGCTATGCAGAGGAAAGTCATAAGAGGGGAGATAAGGTAAAAATGAATAAGGCAAAAAAGCCCCTATATCTATTCAGATACAGCAGTCAGGTAGGGAGGCTACATCCTTGCTGAGAAGACATACACTATAAGCCTGATGGATGGCTCCATGGTGGTCCTGGTGGCTCTGGCCACACCGTACATCCTCCATATCTCCACCACTGCCCTCCTTTGGGTGATCCGTGATGAGTCAGCCCAGCAGGACTGCACCATTCAGCCAAAGGGCTACCAGGTCATTAGTGCTTACTGGCGCTGCTTTGTGAACTCCCTGACCACTGACCTCAGGGATCTCGACAGCCCTTGGTCCAGCAAAGCCACTTCCGGCAACTAGAAACTCTGATGGTATGTGACTGGCTATGAGCTTCCTGCTCCTCTACCTGGTTCTGTGTGTGTGTGTGTGTGTGTGTGTGTGTGTGTGTGTGGAGAGAGAGAGAGAGAGGTAGAGAGAGTTGTCAGGGCAGGACCCTTTCATAGAGTTCTTTCCACAGTGCACCCAGCTCTGCCTAAGCACCCTGCACACAACGGGTTGTTCTTTTTAAATCTTCCCTACAGGGCCAGACGGTGGCATAGCAGTAAAACACAACACTCCTCAAGACTAACTTGGAAAAGTTACTGGTTCATGCCCAGAGACCTCGCTGAGTACACCAGGTACATGTGCTGTGATCTTGGCTGACTGAGGCTGGGGGTAGACCCCAGCATGAGAACTCTGTCAGGCACGCTGTATCTCTGTCTCTCTTTCATTCATTCTCTCTCTCTCTCTCTCTCTCTCTCTCTCTCTGTCATAGAGGAGACAAACTTTTAAAAAATTATTAAATCTTTCCCAATATACCTTACTTTATTCTGACCCAACAAGAGATGTTTGTCCTACCCTATGGAGTAACATATAATAAAACTCAGGAAGGACCCCTCTATGCAATCACTCTCTAGTTTTTTTTTGTTTTCAATTTGCCAGAGGATGCATGCACTCACCAGGGAGAGAAGGGGACGGGGTGGGAGAGAAAGCACCCTGTGTGGAGGATGATCAGACTGCAATCCTTCTTCTCCATTTCTCCCTCCTTTCAAGATTTTGGGCACACACACATCCATTGTTTTTCAAGTTGCCAGGTCAGGCCTCAAACTGTACAGTTGGCCATGTGGTATATCACCACCTTCACTACCATGCCATGGGCTGGCTCTATTCCCCAGTTTTTATTCCAAATAAAGTCATCCCTAAAGAGGCAAAATAATGGAAAGGAAAAGCCACAATCTTTAAAGTAAGACAGACCTGGCATCGAACCTTGGCCCTGGATAAACTGAAGAAAACAATGTCTGCTATTAACTTTTCATGAGATTAACAAAACTCAACAGAAGTTCACTTACCTTGTACTCCGTCTTCTTCCATTTCTACCATTCAGTGTCTTTCTTTCTAGATGTACCAGAATTCATTTTCACTGAATTCTGGCTGTTTGCAGAAGCCAGGCTATTTTCATAGGATGAAGATTTACCGCTGTTGAATTATTGAAGAAAAGAATATTACAGATGTTGAAGACAATTTTATAACAACATTGCTCAAAATATACTGAGCAATGGCAGTAACATTTATTAAAAGATGTTTAGAGAGGCCCACAAGTGGCATGGTGTTTAAAGGTGCTGGATTCCCACATGGGCGACCGCAGTTCGAGTCCTGGACCTGGTGGCTTACTTTCTCTCTTTCCCTTTCTCTCTCTGTGTGTCTCTGTCTGGTCAGATTAAAAAATAATAATAACAAATGGAATTAAATAAGTAAATAATTATTTTTTTAAAAAAAGATGTTTAGAGAGCTTCAGTTAACTACTTGGAAAGTGATAATAAGCACTCTATGAGTTCTGGTTTGTTAAAACAGAATTAACTAGATATCTGATAGTGATCAATCATACCAGTTTCTTTGTTTGCTTTTGTTGTTTTAAAAAATTATTTTATTTTACTTATTATTATTACTTTTTAAAATTTGACTAGAGAAACACAGAGGGAAAGTGAGAAAGCAAGCCACCAGGTCCAGGACTCGAACAGTCAGCCATGTGGGAATCCAGTGCTTTAACTACCATGCCATCTGCCAGCCCTCATCATACCACTGTTAAACACCTGTTCTTTTGAAGAAACAGTGTTCTTCCCTGTAAAAAGTACAAAAATAATTCAGATTTATTTTCCAACTTAAATTATAGGTATGTTTATAATTAAAAATAAGAAAATGGTACATGCAAAACGTTTTGTAGGGACCAACAGATGGTGTAATGGTTGCATCATTGGATTCTCATGTAGTAGAGTATGGTTCAAGTTCCAGACCCAACGGCTTAAAACTCACGTTAGGTGCATGCAGATGCATGCCCAAAATCCAGAGGTGAAGGGATTACAGTGTGGTCATCCTCCCAGGGGGTGATTTCTTGCTTTCTGTCTCTCTGTCTCTCAGTCTCTCCGGCAAGCACTTGCATGCTATAGCAAAAAATCTTTAAAAAAAATTCTGGGGACCAGCAGTTGGTGTAATGGACTATATCACTGGACTTCCATGTAATTGACCGCAGTTCAAGTCCTGGACCCAGCGGCTTAAACTCACACCAGGTGCGTGTGCGTGCGTGCCCAAGATCCCAAGAGGAGATTGGAGGAGAAGGGATTGCGGCGTGGCCAACCCCCCTGGGGGGTGATTTCTCACTTTCTGTCTCTCTGTCTCTCTCTATCTTTCTGGTGAGTGCACATGCCCTATAACAAAAACCTCTCAAAAAAAAAAAAATCTGTAATTCTGCAAGTAAATAGAGAAGCAATGGGAGTCTTTGAATCATAAATGATAAATCCAATAACCTTTTAAACATAAATAAAAAGAGGGGTAATGGGTATTAGCTCACACAATTAAAGTCCAGGAATATTTAGCTGCAGGAATGACTTGATCAATGTGCCTAGTAATGCCACAGTCTATTTCTCTGTGTCAACTCTGTTCCAACATTGTTTTGTGTGTTGACTTCTTTTTCAGACCAGTCCTCTTTTATGCTGATAAGAGTTTCATATTTATGTGTGTTTGACAACTGTGGTAGAAAGAGAGCTTCTCTCTCCTATCAGTTACAACAAAAGTCCCAGAATGCATCTCACAGTCCAGTAGGAACCACATGACCATCTCTGACCCAGTCACTGCTGCTCAGTCAATGGAATGCTATGATAGCCAGGGCAAGGCTTGTATGCTTTTCCCTTTATATATCTTAGAAGCAAGGATCATTCCAGATCTTCAAATCATATGACAAACTGCAGCAAGTAGTTTATGACAACTCTGAGAATATTAATTAAATGGTATTTCTGTCCTATTATTAAGGAATCTAAACCAAATCCAGAAAAACAAAGGATTTAAGAGCTCTATGTGATTTACAGAATAAAATGAGGAGCCTTATTTCAAAGATTCTCACCATTATGGGGAATAGGGGTACTGGGATCAGCCCCACCTATTGGGTCATTGAGAAAGTTGTGACACATTTTTGCATAGAAAAATATGTCAGGGCTTTCCCAACAACCTAATAATAACAGGACAGGGACCAGCAGATGGCATAATGGTTACGTTGCTGGACTCCCACATGGCCGATGATGGTTTGAGTCCTAGACCCAGCGGCCTGAAACTCATGCTGGGCTTGTGTGCACGCATGCCCAAAATCTCAAGAGGAGAATGGAGGAGAAGGGATTGTGGTGTGGCCATCCCCCCGGGGGGATGATTTCTCACTTTCTGTCTCTCTGCTCTCTCTGTCTCTCTGGCAAGCACACACACTCTATAGTAAAAATCTCCTTAAAAATAATAATAATAATAAAAACATGGACAAAAATTATAAAAATTAGGGTGGTATTTCCTGAAGAATTGAAATTAAATGTTACACATGCAAAAACACTAGAACATATTAGTTAAGATAATGTCAGAGTGTGAGTGCCAGAGTTACCCAGCTATAATAATTTAATCCTAAATAGAAGTTTATTTCTCTCACACATTCAGGAATCCTGATAATCGTAGGATTAGTACTGTTAAGGCACTTTGAAGTGTAAAAGATTCAGGCTTAGCTATCTTGTGGCTGTCCCTGTGGGATTTCCATTCTAAAGATTACTTCATAGTCCAATATGGATGCTGCAGCACCGGTTATTACATCTTCATTCTATCCAGCAGATTGAGGTGGTAGATAAGAAATGCTGATCCCCTCTGCCATTAAGCACCAGTTCCATTTATATCTTTTTTTTTTTTTTTTGTGGAGAGGTTTTCGCTATAGGGCGCGTGCACTCTCCAGACAGACAGAGAGAGATATAGAGACAGAAAGCGAGAAATCACCCCCCAGGGGGGCCATTTATATCTTATTGAGTAGAACGTTATAGTTTGTGTACATGTAACTGTGAAGGAGATTAGAAAAATACAGTCTTTATTCTATGTAATTATGCATTCTACCAAAAATTGGGATTTTACTACTACTACTACTTGGGATTTTATTACTGCTACCATTGAATAAATAGAGAACAAATCCAGGACACAGAGGAAGCTGGACACATTTACCATGCAGATTTCAATAAATAATTACAATGCAATACAAGCTAGCTAGTGCTAAGAAGACAAAATAAGAAGATGACAGGTTTAGCTTTAGATTTCTAGAATGCTGGGCAACTATAAATCAAATTAATTCCCTGATAACACTGGCAAATTAGGGAATCATTGATCCAGAAGAATACTAAATAACGCTGAGAGTAAAGATAAGGCAGTCAGATGGTTCCGGCACATCAGTTGACTGTCTTTAGGAGAATGCGAAGTAATAATGAAAGTCAAATTACAGCAGCTGGAAACTTTGAACACACCACTTTCATAGTTTCGACATACACCAAAGACATAGTTTTGAGAATACTCATGACATTACTCCTCACACATTGGGAATTATCATTTCAGATCTGCAAATCGCGTCATAAATAACAAGTAATCTACACGAGATCTTTGAGAATATTAAGTAAATGTTATTTCTGTTCCATTATGAAGGAATCCAAATCAAAGCCAGGACAACAAAGTATTTAAGAGCTCTGTGTAATCTACAGAATAAAATGAGGAGCCTTGTTTCGGAGATTTTTAGTATTATGGATCCAGCCTGCCTTCCTGGTTTGCCCGCCCAGAAACCCCCAACCCAGCCAGCGCTATGACATAACCAGACGTGAGTTCCGCTTAGTGGTCACATGTTCACTGCTTCCTCTAGTGTGCATGCCCAGCATGATTTTCAAGCCGCCAGGTCCAGGGCTCAAACTGCAGTCAGCCATGTAGGAGTCCAGAGCCTTAACCACCATGCCACCTGCTGGCCCCAATAATGCTTTCCTAACACCAAAATAATTGAAAAAAATCTAATCAAGTCAAAATATAAAAGCAAACAATTTCTGTTACTATCATTTAACAAGATGCAAACAGTATGGTTTAATATGTTATAATAAATAACAACATGCAGGTGAGGTTGTGGTGAAAAGGGAACCGTCTTACACTGTTGATGGGAATGTAAATTAGTACAACCTCTGTGGAAAACAATATAGAGGTTCCTCAAAAACCTACAAATAGAACTTCTATCTGACCCAATAATCCCACTCCTTGGTATTTACCCAGATGACAGGAAGGCACTCAGTTAGAAAGACACTTGCATATTGTTGTTTACTGTGGCATTATTCGTAATTGCTAAGGCATGAAACCAACTCAGTGTCCAAAAGCTGTTGATTGGATTGACTCTTACATACCCTCCAGCAGATGGCATAATGGTTACACCTCTGGACTCCCATGTAGTCAACCACAGTTTGAGTCCCAGACCTGCAACTTTAAACTCATGCCAGGTGCATGTAACGTGCATGCCCAAAATCCCAAGAAGAAACAGAAAGAGAAAGGATGGAGGCATGGCCATCCCCCCTGGAGGGTGATGGTTTGCTTTCCTGTCTCTGTGTCTCTCTCTTTGTCTCCAGCAAGTGCATGCTCCCTATAGCAAAAATTTCTCTAAAAAAGAAAAGAAGAGAAAAGAAAAGAAACAATGAAACTCTCATTTGATTTAAAACTGGATGAATATAGAAGACTTCATGTTGAGCAAAGCAAGCCAGACTTTGACAGATACACACTATATATACTCACATAATTGGTACTGAATAGCTGCACTCAATGGCAGAAATGAAATGATCTGAAGATATGATACCAAAGAAGGTAAGTGTAGATTCCAGAGACTGTAAGGGAGGGGAGGGGATGGTTGAGAATGGGTAGCAGAGGATGGGCATGAGGTGCAAAGAGAAGAAACATTTAACAGATAAAAAAAAAAGGTGAAATTCTGGGGCTGGCAGGTGGCATGGTGGTTGAGGTGCTGCACTCCCACATGGCCAACCACAGTTCAAGTCCTTGACCTGGTGACTTGCTCTCAGTTTCCCTTTCTCTCTTTCTTCCTCTGATCAGATTAAAAAATAATGATCACAAATAAAGTTAAACACATAAATAATTTTAAATGTAATGTTCTTTGTTGAAAAACATATATAGTAACCATCATGATGAGAACTTTATATAAAACATGAAATTAATCTGAAAACTTTTTATACAAAGATGTTCACTGGAGGCTGGACTTTTTATAGCGGTAAAACGTAATGCACTCTGAGGCTGACCACATGAAAATGCTCCAGGTTCAAGTCTGGAGATCTCCCTCAGTACATCAGGCACACGCATGCCCATAACCCAAGACTGGCTGAAGCTGGGGGTTTCTCTTACTCCAGAAGAACAAGAGAATGGAAATATGGAATGGATAGTCAGCCTCCTAGGTCACAAAAGACATAGTGAAGTGAATATTTTTCTAACTGACGAACTACTTCTTTATTTGTGACAAAAAGCAATGTAATTTGAAAACAATGTCAAGTATACACTTTCCCCTACCTTTCTCTGATGACGTCTCTCTCCCTGTGGGTCTTTCCATCTCCTCCAGTTCCCTCCCTCTGTTTCTGTCTCTCTCCATCCTGCCCTCCCTTCCTGTCCCTCTCTTCCTCTGTGTGTGTGTGTGTGTGTGTGTGTGTGCACGTGCATATATGTGCACGTGTGCCCATGCAGGCATTTCCTTTAAGGATTGCCTTTACCTGCTTCAAAATTCTTGGAAGAGGCTGAATCAGAAATCACCAGTATCCTGAGGTCTCTAACCACCATACACCACTGAGTGTGGTGGTTTCAGAACCAAGGACAGCACCTTGTCCACCTCGCCCAAACAGCATTTTCTATCTACACCTACGACAGTGGTGTGATAAGATTTCCTCTAAAGTCACAGTCAGGACAGCTTTCTCACATACACACACTAATCAAATATTATTAGTAAATAATAGCAGCAATAACTAACATTTTTTGAACATTGAATATATAATATATAGATATATCGAGAATATATGATACATAGATATAAATATATAGATATCATATATATACATTTTATATATACTATATATTATACATATTACATATATATAACATCATATCTATGTGCTTAATTCCCATAACTATCTTGTAAGGTAGTATTTATATTATCCCCATTTCATAGTTCAAGGTCAACCAAGTGGCATGGTGACTAAGGAGGCTGGATCCCATATGGCTGAGTGAGCAGTTCTAGTCCCAGATCCGACAGATTGGAATACATGCCAGACCCGCATGCATGCATGCCCAAAATCCCAAGAAGAGAATGGAGAAGAGACGGTGGCATAGCCATCCCTCTTGGGAGGTTGGTTTCTCACCTTCCTTGTCTTTCTTTCCCTTTCTCTATTTCTCTCTAGTGAGCACATGCTCTATAGCAAACACAAAACAAAAACATTTTCAGGAAAAGACAAGTAGTTTTCTCAAGAACAGGTGGATAGTAAATATCAGGACCAGAACTGGAATCTAAATTAAGCATTTATTGTTATTATGCTATTTGACATCTCTATTTACATAACTTCCACTATTATTACTTCTCTGAATAATTTTTCTGTTTTAAAGCACTATTTTCTGGGCCCAGTAGATGGTGTAATGGTTACGTCGCTGGACTCCCATGTAGTCAATCACAGCTCGACTCCCGGACCTGTGAATCTGAGACAAGACAATCATTTCCAATTAAACATTGCCTTCAACCTGAACCTGGAACTGATAGTCACTGCCACCAATAGAAAGAAAATGAGAAAGAGAAATAGTTTTCAGGGAAATTTCTGGGGTTTTGTGGACTTTGTTAGATATTTTTGCAATATTTAGAAAAATTATATTCACTTATAAAAATAAAGTTTATTATAGTGTTCTCTATAACACACACACACTCAAAAGGAAAAAAATAAAAAGGAAAACCCCTTATTTTCCAAAACTGAAATAACCATTCTTTCTATTTTTATGTGTTCTCCACAGACTTTTATTTTTTATAATTTCACCAAACAGGGGATTTTGTGGCTCAGGATCCTGGCCCCTATTCCTGTGTCAAATAGAGTTGGTAAATCTCTCTCAGCTAAATAAACTGGGGTTCCCAGCAAATGTCCATGTAAAGAAATGGTGTGTTTTGGTCTTAAAAATTAAAATTTCCAAGATTTATCTAGTAAGGATTTTAGATAAGCTTGAAGAATTGAAGTTAACTGATTTAGAGATCCCACCAAAGAGACTGAAGCTGAGCGCTTCAGAGACGCCAATACTAAGCTGCTAACTACTTATACACCACTAGGTGGTACTAGGTGCTTTTTCTTTTCTCTTTAAGAAGCTTCGTGCGTGTGTGTTTTCCTCCCCACTATGCCTGTTAAAAAGTGAAAATTGGCTTGAAGGACATTTTTGGGGTGATGGAAAAGTCCTAAAGTTGTACTTGGTGATGATTCAGAAATTCTAACGACTAATTTACTACAAACTCTTGAGTATATGTCAGTAAAGCGCTAATAAGAAAAAGCTAAAATAAAGGCAGGTTCTGTGGCCAACTGGTTAAAGAAACCAATGCCACATGGCTGACCTGCGGTTCAGATCCCAGCTTGGTGACTGAAAAGCACATGAGGCCCATGTGCATGCATGCCCCAAATCCCGCAGGATGGAGAAATGGAGGAGAAGGGATGGTGATGTGATCACGCCCCACTTAGTGAGTGCTTTCTTCCTCTTTCTCCATTTCTCTCTGGCAAGCACATACTCTACGGGAGGAAAAAAAAAAAAAAAAAAAAAAAAAAAGCTAAAATAAACTTTTCCATACTTGATTTATCTAGAGAATGTATATATTTTGTGTACATGTTCATAAGAATGCTCTCTGCTTAGCTACAAATAAGAATCTTTAAACTATTTACATAATCTGGGCATGCTTCCACCCCTGTACATTAATCTGCATCCTTTTTTGTAAAAAAAAGAATTGTTTAATTTATCATTATCATTTTTTAGAGAGGTTTTTTGCTATAGGGCACCTGTGGCTCGCCAGAAAGACAGAGACAGAAAGCAAGAAATCCCCCCCACCAGGGGGGATGGCCACACCACAATCCTTTCTCCTTACTTCTCCTCTCAGGATCTTGGGTATGCATGTACAGGCACCCAGCGTGAATTTTAGCCACCGGGTCCAAGACTTGAACTGTGGTCGACTACATGGAAGTCCAGCAACATAGCCATTATGCCAACTGCTCGTCCCTATTATTACCATTTTTAAAGTTGCTACAAGGCACATGCACTCACCAGAGAGAGAATGAGAAAGCAAGCTTCAGGTCCAAGACTTGAACCAGTAGTCAGTCATGTGGGAATCCAGCACCTCAAACACCATGCCACTTACTGGCTCCCAAGCTGCATCCTTTCAAAATTGCCTCATGACACCAGAAAACCACTATAATGCTGCAAGTAACTAACAAGTCAATTATAAAATACATAGTTAACACCTGTTTTCCTGGGTCATGTATTCTAGTACTTTCACATAAAAACCATCAGTTTTTAGTTCTGGCCTTTCCACATCTTTACCATGCAGAGTATCTCGATGAAAAGCAAGAACCCAAAGCTTACATTGCTATAGTTTGAATATTCTCCCAAAATTCATTTGTTGAGCCATTGTAAGGTGAAAACTATCGAATCGGGGGTTTGGGAGAGGAGATTAGGATTAAAGTCATGAGGGCAGGGCCTGCATGATTGATGCCTGATAGTTTACGAGGAGAGAAGGGAACATAGTGTTGAACACAGACTCTCCTTCCCTCTGCCATGTTGTAATGCAACCAGACTAACTCCCCTCCTCCAGCTGTGGCCCTGGACCCTGGACCTCCAAAGCATGAGCTGAATAAACCTCTATTTTCTTAAATATCCCAGATTCGGGTATTTTCTGTTATTAGTAACAGCATGGACTGGAACACACATTTGTAATTGGGATGTTATTTCAGCATTTAATTTGATTATACATTTCCTATAAAGATAGTATAGTACATGGTAGAGCATAGTCTCATTAACCCAGGCATCTCCTATTCAGGAAATTAGAGCTTTGGAAAGTAAATCTAGTGTAGTAGTTAAATACTGTGGCCTCTTAGAACGAGGTCGAACTCCTTGTACTGAACTCTGTGAACTTGGACAGAGTTCAGAAGCTGGATATTGCTCAACCTCTCTAGGCCTTTTCTCATCTGTAAACGTGGAAGAAAACTTCCTCACAGATTTTGTGAAGATTAAGTGGACTTGACATCAGTAACACAGAGGGGGGAAATGTTGTTATACTAAAACCACCAACGTCAGTGTGCCTATCATAATGCATAGTCATTCATTCATTTCGGTAAAACTAAACATCTGTTTTTCTATTCAGACATTATTGAGGAAAAGGGGGGAAACAGAGATGAGAAACCTTAGCCAGTTTTGGTAAGTTTAAGATCTGAAGTAGATAGACAGCCTGTTTCGTGATTGATTTATAATAAAGACATTAAAGACTCAGATATACTAACTATTGAAAATTCCAGGAAGGGGAGGATGTAGCTAAAGGGGAGTTTAAACACGGATGTTTAACATTTCATTTTAATTTGTTTGTGTTATTGCAACGTAACCAAGTTTATCATTCCCAAGCCTTCCCTTAAGCCTGTTACACAAACACAAGCCCTGCCTGAATAGCTTGGGAGGAAATTATGGGAAATGAGCCGAGTCCCACCTCGGCTTGGTATGGAATGGAAGGAGCAGCTGCAGAGACACACAAGGTCAAGGAGGAACATAATGTGGGGTAGCTTCTCCTGAATACAAGCCCCTAGGATTTCACTGAGTTCCTGGAAAGTACAGCAAATCTCTTGGGATCTGAAACAGAAACTAACCCGTGTGTTGTCCGTGTAGAGACAGCTGAGCCTCTGAAGTTCTATGTATGGATTCCATAGTTGCGAATTCAGCTACTTGCTAAAATGTGTTTGTTCCCCCAAATCAGTTCTGGTGGCATTTTCTGTCACTTGTAGACATGCACAGAGCAGCGAAAAATTCTACTGCCCACCGGGCATGTTGCCAGATGAAATGGAACAAGAAATTCCCGCCTGATTTCAGCTCCATGTTGAAATCAAGTACTCTTTTTGAAGTCTATTTAGAACCACGTGTTTTGCATTTGTCATCTTTTTTTATCTGTTTTGTTTTGCTTAGTTTTTACTATAGGATGGGTGCACTTGCCAGAGACAGAGAGAGAGAGAGAGAGAGAGAGAGACATCATCCCCCAGGGGGTGGGGGATGACCACACTGAAATCCCTTCTCCAGTCTCCTCTCAGGATTTTGGGTACACACACACATACACACGGACCTGGCATGATTTTCAAGCTGCCGGGTCCAAGACTCAAACTATGAAGTCGTGAGATCCCACACCTTAACCTTCACGCTACCCGCTGGCCCCAGTTATCTCACTGTTAAAAGTGGGGCTACTTTCAGCATGGTACCGAAGCATTGTCTAATGTTCCTGCGAGACTGTGAAGTGCCTGAGGAAGAAAATACACATGTAGATCAACTGTCCCGGCATGAGTTAGTGCTGGCTGCGGGTGTTAATATTTACGAATTAACAATACACAGTCATGTGTTGCTTGACGTGGATTCGTTCTGAGAAGTCCATCACTGAGCAATTTTGCCCTTGTGCCAATATCATAGAGTGTACTTACATCAACCTAGAGAGTATAACAGTGCTTCAAAAAGTCTGTGGAGGGAACCAGCAGTTAGCGTAATGGCTGTCGCTGGACTCCCACGTAGTCGACCGCGGTTCGCGTCTCGGACCGGGTCGCTTACAACTCACGCCGGGCGCGTGTGCATGCGTGCCCAAGATCCCGAGAGGAGAATGGAGGAGAAGGGATTGCTGCGTGACCATCCCCCCTGGGGGGTGATTTCTCGATTTCTGTCTCTATGTCTCTCTCTGTCTGTCTGGCGAGCGCACGCGCCCTATAGCGAACTATAGCGAAAAACCTCTCAAAAAAAAAAAAAAAAAAAAAAGTCTGTGGAAAAATGGAATTAAAGTGCCAATTTACTTTGAAATCCATACAGAGCTTTTTCATAGTATGTGTTTTCTAAGAACCTTTTTTTTCTTTCTTTCTTAGTTTGCTATAGAGCACATGTGCTCTCTGGAGAAGGAGGAGAGAGAAATCACCCCCTAGAGGGAACAGGCAGTCTGCAATCCCTTCTCCTCCATTTCTCCTCTTCTGATTTTGGGCACGCACACACCCCCAGCATGTGTTTCAAGTCACAGGGTCCAAGACTAGAACCATTCACAGAGCTATGTAGGATCCAGCCACCTTAACCTCCATGCCACCGGCTGGCCCTCCAAGACCTTCTGAAAACCTCTCACATAGCCTACTACATTCCTAGCCTGTTACTGTACTGAGTACAGGTGATTGAGAACTGCCGAAATATTGACACATTGACATTTGTGAATTTAAACTAGTAAACACAGAAAAGGTATAGTGAAAATGCAGAATAAGATACAAAATAGTACACATCATTGCATTCCTGCCCCTATCCCAACCTGCCTCCTGATCGTACAGCCATTAAGTATAGTCAACATCAGAAGAAGCTGGGCCCAACAGATGGTATAATGGTTACGTCACTGGACTCCCACGTAGTCAACTCCCATTCAAGTCCCAGACCCAGCAGCTTAAAACTCATGCCAGGAGGCCAGCAGGTGGCGTGGTAGTTAAGGCGCTGGACTCCCACATGGCCAACCACCGTTTTTAAGTCCCAGATGGGGTGGCTTGCTTTCTCATTTTCCCACTCTCTCTCTTGAACTGAAAAAAAGTATAAATTAAAAGAGAAGGGGGGGGCAAAAAAAGCTCACGCCAGCCACATGGACCTGTGTGCACAAAATCCCGAGAGAACAGAGAATGGGTTGCAGCATGGCCAGCCCTCCTGGGGGGTGATTTCTCGCTTTCTGTCCCTGTCTCTCTGGCAAGCGCACATGCCCTGTATAGAAGAAAAACAAACAAACAAACCTCTAGAACCACCTGACCAATGTGCTCCATATAAACAAAGGAGATTGTCACATTTGGGGGTGATAGGCAGCAATAACTGCAGTCAGTGGTCAGGCTAGTCCATTACTCAGATTGTCTTGTCGTAACATGAGTGGTTTAGGACCAACTCTTCCGAGCGGAAGAGTTAAGACTGATGAGAACTAAAGTTATGGTATTATGACTTCTTTACAAATTTAGTCGTCAGCATTCATACGGAAAACAAGTTTATTATTACAGGATTCCCAAAATTTGTCATAGGAGGAAGGGCTTCATGTCCTCACATAGCTAATGAACTTTCCTTACAGTTGAAAATCGTTGGTATGTTGAGTCACTGTTGGCTGTAGTCTCTCAGATGCTAAGTTCATGTATTTTTTATTGCCAGCACTCTCTTCTGGCTCCCAAACAGCTCTGGCTGGGTCTCCTCAAACCAAGTTCTACTGCACACACCATCTCCAAAAAACCTTATGCAAATCTTGCTCCTCCAAGTGTGGCCTATGGACCAGGAACACTGAAGATTCATCCAGGCCTACTTAATCAGAATCTGCATTTGAATAAATTCCTGCAAGTGATTATTTCTCTTCAGATTTTAGTTAGTGTTTACACTTAGCTGCAACTTGAGGACTTCAGCATTTGAATTCTCGGTTATTTTCAGCAATTGAGCAGACATTCTTAACCAAAACAAGGAAAGAAACTACACAGTATTGCCCCTTCCCATAGTTCACGCACAGTAGCAAACACAAATGAAAAACTGAATACAAATTTCCAGAGTGCTGATTCACAATTGCTATGATGTTATAAATCACACACCCTCTACTTCCTCTCCCATGCTACTAGAAATGACTTTCACAACCCTGCCAGATATTTAAAAGTATCAATCATAGCTTCAATATTTTATCCCACATTTATATGTATTTTTTTTCCTACCAGTCGGTATCTTGAGAACAGGTAGGTACTGAATCTCATTCAACCTTCTAATTTCCAAAGTCGAGTTCCAGCAGATGGTAATGGTTATGTCACGTGACTGCAGTTCATCTTGGACCCAGCAGCTTGAAACTCACACCAAGCACATGCATGGGAACCCAAGATCCTGAGTGTGGAGAAGGGATTGCAGCATGGCCATCCCTGCTGTGTGTGTGTGGGGGGGGTGGGGGGGTGACTACTCGCTTCCTCTCTGACTCTCCATTGAGTGCACACGCCCTATAGCAAAAATATCTAAGGCCAGCAGGTGGCGTAGTGGTTAAAGGCACTGAATCCCAGATGGCCAACTATGGTTTGAGTCCCAGACCTGACGGCTTGCTTTCTCGCTTTCCCTTTCTCTGTCGCTCTCTGGTCAAATTTAAAAAATAACAAATGGAATTAAATAATTCTATAAAGTCTTAAATAAAAGGAAAATGTCCCAAGTCAAATACAGTGCCTGGTAAAGAATAGGCATTTGACAGTGTCCTCTTCTAATAAATGAAAATAATAACTTGGTCAACTGAAATTTCAAATAATGCAAAAATAACTACTTAAGTTTTAAAATCATAGTATATATTTCCATAGCCAAGTCAATTTGTTTCTCACATAGTATACTTCTCCTAGTAACTTGGTTCCAAAGATTTTAGCTCAGATGATAGAAAAAATATCCACACAAAACAGTTTATATACTTTATCATTTCCAATGTGTACGCGCTTCTTTTTACTAACCCTGTCTTAATCATTTTTGAATCCCTAATGATTCCTATAGTTTCTCGTATGTTTCATATACTCGAGTATTTCCTGAATGATAAAACTACCATGAGTTTGTTAGTATGTTACCATTAATAAATAAACCTCCAATGCAAAACACTTTAATAGGTTGTCAAATATACAGTTATTAGAATTATCTAAATATCACTTATAAAAATCAGTAAATCACATTAGATGATTCTATAAAATAAAAACACAAATTACACATTGACAATAACCCCTGCAGTCCAAGAATACCCCCATCAATTGTACAAATTACACATTAAAAAAAAAGACATTATTTAGACATTTAAACAAAAGTAACTGTGACTAAATACATTCATTCATCAAGTACAATAAATTTAGCATTGCTGCTTATAATCACTAATAACACAATTTCGGTGCAATTTCACATGCTTTCATAAATCTTCCAGTACAGTCCCCATAGTAAAGTGTCTTTGTGCACACCATTTTCATTTATATGCAAGTACATCATACTTAAGACTATTTCATTTCATAATTAAACTTTTAATATATAAGCAAACACCAGGCTAAAATTTAACCCGTTAACAAAACTTTAAAATAAAAAAAAAATTACTGGAAGTATATACCAATTTTTAAATTGCATGAGTACTATTTCCTCATAACAAGAATTTAAATACATGTATTAACTCAGAGATGGAGGTGCCAAGCTTCCTAAAGTATTAACAAGCAACTTAAGTAACAATACAATCACTTTGTAAATCAAAAAGTAATTTCATATTCATTGCCAAATTCAAAATATAAGTGATCTGAAGATATGGTCGAGGCCTAAAATATTTGTACTAAATTGTAATATGCAATATAAAACTGCAGTTAATTTGCTTGTGAATATGTAATGGAATGTTTCTCACAGTAATGTTATGTTAAACACTACTTTAAATGGACAAAGTATACGTACCTTTACCAGCAGGAAAAGTGAAAAATTAAGGCTTTTTTATGCTATCTATAACTACTACCCAAACTCAAAATTCAGAGTGTAGTTGCAATGCTGTAAAATATCATTTCTAGCCTCTTTAAGATATTGTTAGTTGCTTCATACATAATAACCTCACCTCAACACTTATTACCTTATCTTTATACAAACTCAAATGCTAGTTATCTTTATTACTTTTAAAAACCTATTTCTCTATGTCACCCCTTTACATAAGCCCTCAACCCCACTCCATCCAGACAGAATGCTGGAAATGGTTAGGATTTCAGCTGATTGGTTAACTGTATACTGGGCTAAAAAATGCTTGGCACATGGTATATATCTGATGAGTATTTCTGAATGTACTAATAACAAGCCTGGCCTCCAAAAGCAATCCTACTTGCTTTCCCGAAGTATTAACAGAACATTGCTACCTTTCTGGAAAACCAAACGACAATTTTTAAAAAGAAATGAATGTCTCTGATGGTATGAAAACATTATAGGATGCAACAGAAGGGATAACTGAGGCTACAAATAGAGCAAATCAAAGTTAAAGGCACTGGGTAAGGAAGAGAATTACAAAGCATCGTAAACAATTTTGAAAATAAATCAAGTTTTAAAGTATAAAATGCCAAAATACTAAAAAAAGAAAAAATACTACAATGACAATATTTTAAAACAGTGGATGCAATTTCTATGATCTCACTAATAAAATTCTTTCTTCATTCTATTTTCTTCCATCCTACATCTTCTGTAATAGTCCATGTTCTAGAAACAAATGTTTCGGTTGAATGAAACAAAAAAATCACAACTAAAACGACTACGGAAATTAACTGCCTTTTCTTAAATGATGGTATAAATTTGATATATAAGCTTCACAGACATGATATGTAGATTATTTGGAACTCATAAAAATGCTAATTAGTCCATCAAAATTCAGAAAAGCTACTTAGTTGAATAGTCTAGAGCCCCACAACAGCAACCTGTAGTGTAAAGAGGCATAAGTAAGTATAACATTTCCAGAACGTAAGACAAAGAATAATGAATACCAGGTTGAAATATCACAAGCTCCAAGTTAGAGCCATTTAATAAACACATTTTCATAACTGTTTCTTGAAAAACTAGATAAAATATTTAGCATTACTGATTTTAATTTATTTGAATTTAAGTAACTTTCATCCATATTAAAATATCAATTAATGTAAATACTTTATTATAAAACTATTATACAATTAAAATTTTTATCAGAGAAATGTATTATTCACATCCACAATTTCTTAAAAGTCTTTCTTATGAGTGCATTCCTAAAGAAATACACTAAAACATTACGGATGTTTCCTAGGGGTAAAAGTATGATAACCCTATCAACCCAAAATATATTCTCATTATGTTTATTTCTTAAACATCAACATGTTCAAATACACTTGGTGAATAATGATCATTCATCTCCACAGTGGTATATTTCAGCAGAATGTTCCATGACTGGACAAGGTAATTAAACAGTCACATGTAAATTACTAAAGATACTTAAGTCTATTAAATGTAAGCTTACTTATAAAGTAATATAAAATGGATATTGGATAACAGTGATAAAAAATGTAAACAGAATTAAATGTTAATCCCTTCCCTGAAAAACAAAAGATAAAAGCGCTTCTTGTTTTATTAAAACAAAACATGAGTGTCAAAAAGATAGACACTGACTTTTTAAACTATATTTCCATATAAAGATAAAGAAAATCTGGAACAGCTGATTCAGACTTCATTATGCTAAAATGTGCAAAAAAATTGGTAATACTTAAGTTTATTAAATTCATTATAGATGGGCCAATACTACCCCACACACACCAAAAAAAAAACCCTCTTGTCTCATTAAGATTCAAAATAGTGTTTAATTATCTGAGCTTAAGACTTATTGAATCACTATGTAAATAACAACAAAGTCCATATTATAAAAAAACATAAAACTAAAAATTTTGTTATGACTTAAAATTCTACAAAAAAAAAAAAAAGAAAGAAAGAAAAGAAAAGAAAAAAAAAACTCAAAACAACTATAGTCAATACCCATCTGGGAAGAATAGAAAAACATGAAGTCCCTATGAAAAATACTTAGCTGATTCTAAAGAAAAAATTAAAAACAATCAAATTATGCTATAACAAAATGCATATATATTTTAACATTATTCTGGTTTGACAGAGTTACCAAGCATGAAATTCATAGGGATCTGGTACTTATGTTTGGACTTGGGCATTTGCAAAGTACCCTCAGAGAGGAATAAGAAGGTTAAAATAAACACAAAATTTTTATACTTTTCTCCAACTACAAAAAAGGTGCTTGGATTTAAAAGTTTAATTTGTAAAATTAAAAAAGGGAGGAAAATGGTCTTAACAGTTTACAAGTACAAAACATTTTCCAGGAATATGGCAAAACTGGTCATTTAGATGTGTTGTTAGTGAATCAAAGTGCACGTGATGACAGCATAATAGCAAAAGTATTTGCAAATTTAATTCCAAAGTTCTAAATGTTTTCAATGACATCATTAGTCATTTTTTTAGAAGGTGATGAGTGTCAGACCTGGTGGTGGCATGGCAGTAACACAACTGGACTCACATAGGAAAGGTACTGGGTTCACATCCTGGGACCTCTCTGGGCACGCCAGGCGTGCACACCTATCATCCAAGGCAGCTGAGTCAAGGGATAAATCATGGCATATGGCCCTGGTGGAGATGCCTGTCTCTCTCTCCCCACCCCAAGAAGAAATAAAACAAACAAAAAGAAGTGGGGATCAAACAAAGATAACACTTAAAAATCTAATTTTTCCAGGAAAATTAACATTGCCACTGCCCCCGTGAATTAAATTATAATTTCTCAGTTGAATATGATATAAAACTATGAGTAAGAGTGTAAAAGCAAGGATGTAAATACACACCTACATACATGATGCACTAATTTATACAGAAGGGTTTGGGTAAAACATAATTCGATATTGTCTTTCATTGCTTAACTGAATTCTAAGAAACATTACTTTTAACAACACACATTTTAAATGGGGACATAGATGAATTTTAAAGAAAAAATTCTCAAAACTTAAGAGAACTAAAAGTTTGAATCATCTACCTTTTTGAAGCTGCAGATAGAGAAAAAGGTAGCATGTACGTTTGTGACACTCCTTACATTGTATGTAACAGGAATTTCAAGTTTTTCATAAATCAAAGATTTTAAAAAAAAATGTCTTATTCCTTGAAAATAACTTTCTTTTCTCCTAACCTTGGTAAGAATAATTAGTGCCCTCAACTTCAAGATTTTCGTTGCTGCTGCTGTCTATTTCAATTACCTTTTTCATGAAGTATAATATTTTGAAATGTATATATAATAAAAGAAGGAAAAAATCTGCTTTTGGAATGTAACAATTCTGAATCATTTCACTAAGAAGCACCTTTTAATATGCTGGTCTGAACTTTTACTATAAAACCTAAACAGTACATATTCCTGAAGTAGAATTTTCTCCAGTTTTAATAACTCCAGAGTAATACTAAGAACATCAACCTGTGCTTTCTAGATTTTTGTAGGTGTTTTAATAATACAATAGTTTAACTATGGCTCATTGTCAAGGTTGGGTGGACAAAGATTTTATGACAAACTGGCTATAGAAAGCCAACTAAAAACTCTTTAATGACTGAATAATGGTTTATATTTTGCTTGAGCCAAATAGATGTTGAAGCCATGTACCACCACATTCCCTGTTTAACATTCCTAAGTTTCTTTATTCTTCATAGCTTTATAATGAACAAATAATTAGTTTTCCTGAGTAAGATTATAAAAAAGTTAACCTTTCTACCAAAAGTATTAAGACAAATAAAATAACTCACAATACAAATTTTTACACAGCATTACAAGTGCAGAGCTACTGACTGCTGCTCTTCATAATGACTGGCCCACCCCTTCTAAAGACTGCTGCAAAGGATTCAATTGTCTAAAATACTTCGAAGTACAGAGATTAAATGCTTTAGCCCATAAACATACCCCTCATCTATTGTGTTGCTAGGGAACACATGAGCAAAATCTATCATTCGCACTTCTACTTCTGCAATCTCTTGGCAACCAGTGGGAAGATGGTAGAAAACTTTTTCCAGTTGGGAAAGTACATTTCCGTTTAAATGTTCCTGTGACAAGCTTTTCCACCCATTGTCTTGCTCCTTATTTTCAACTTTCAATGAAGTTTGACTGTGATGCTTTTTTGAATACAGCTTCCTGTGACGAGCATACATCTTGGACAAGCTTTTGCCTACTGAAGTCTCTATTTTTCCATTTGCTGTGGAGCTGAGCATGTGAAAGTTATTATTGTACTCCAGTAGTTCTGTGTCTGACAGTTGTCCTTTGGACAAAAACTTTTCTGCCAAAGTTCTGTCATTCAATTTTGTAGTGGTTGGCTGAGATGAACCTTCATAAACGAACAGTAATGAACTTGCATAAAAGTTAAGCTGCTTCTGGTTTTCAAACCACTGCAGAATTTTCTCAATCTTCTGAATACTGGCAGCAATTGCATCTTTTCTTAAGCAGAACCCATTATGAAAAAACCTGGAGACTCCTATAAATTAAAAAATTGAAATTATAATCAAATTATGAAATAGCTATCATTTAAAAAGCAAACTCCTTATGAACAGAAGATTTTTTCCATCATTCCTTATAATTAACTGAATTCTAAGAACTCTAGTCAGGCATAGAAATTTAGACTTCAACTTAAATTTCAGTGAAGATGCTCTTAATAGAAAACATTCAAATGACACTAGTGTAAAGTGAAATGTCCTATTTAGATAAAGAAGAAATTTAATACATATACTAGCAGTTTAGCTCTACCTATGTATTCTTTTAATAAATGTGATTTGCTATCCATTTACTATCACTTGCTATCATGAAGGATTTTCCTGTTTGTTAAATCACATGGAAGAGGGAATCTTAAATCTACAGTCAAATTCTAACCATTCTTAAAGATGTCAATAGCCCATTACTAAATACTAAACCTTCAGTCAACTTTTATTTCTCAGTAATATTGATTAAATCATTCTTTTCCACAAAAGGTAAGCTCACTTTGGGGATTAGTACTTCTCCAGACTGAGTAGGTTATGGAAAATTAAGATTTTAAAATGTTTTAACCTGTCAGATTAATAGGCCTTTTTTAAAAACATGACTATTTTATCATATGTGAGAATATATTGAATATATATAATTTGATTTCTGTTTTTAAGTACCTTATTCTCCCACTTTGGCACAGAAACTGTTCAAAAGTATATTCATACAGGACAGATTATTAGCCTGGGAGAATATTTTGAAAGCAGCCAACTCAAATATTATCTTTCTGTTGGCTAAGCACACCAAGGCAAATACTAATGGTCAGCCTCACACTGTGAATGTTTGTTTTCTATACATAAAATAAAAATTCTTCTAATAAACTCTATAAACTATAAACTCTTCTGTATCTTCACTGAACCAAAAGTAAACTTTTATTATTTCCAGATACCAAGGGTATTGTTCCTTTGTAATACATTGGCCACAACTATTTATAAGAATATATGTTAACAGATTGTATCTAAATCAGTTTAATGTGATTTGATTAGTCATTATGTATCTGTACAAGCTTAAGTCTCAACTATACATAGAAAATTTCCATTAAAAAATACATGCTACAACAACCATTTCTAATGTAACAAGTCCTTTTAATATACTGTGATCTATAATTTTTATTTAAAATAATTTTAAAGATAATCTCTAGTTTCAGTATTGAGCTAGCTGTTTGGTTCACAAATGTTCATTATTTTTTAAAAAGTGTATTAACAAGAACTGAATAAAGATGCAGAACAGGGTCATTCTTGGTCCCCATGGATTTGATATATCATGAACCAGGGATTTTATAATCCAATTCTGTAAATCTAAATTTTGCTTAAAAAAAAAAGATTGTTAATCAAATCATTATTCAAAAAAACATAAAAAGACTCAAAATTAAACTATTAGGTTGTTGGGAAAGTCACAACATATATTTCTGTTTTTCTATGCAAAAATACATCATAACTTTCCTAATAATGCAATACTTTTAGAATTATTTTGTTAACTGTCCAATTATAAGAGCATTGTTTTTAAAATTCTTACCATCCCTTATAGTTTCTTTTGTTAAGCTTCTTCCATAATGTTGGTTTTGTGTCTCATAGCTATCAGAATGAACATGATAAACCTGTCAAAAAAGCAGTGAATATTAAAAAACAAATAGTTTTTGACCATGTGGAGTTTATCCCAGCAATGCACGAATGGTAAACGATTAGCTACACTCAAGTACAGCCCATAGCCTGGCAGTTAAGGCAGCTGGCCCCATGGTTAAAAGTCCTGGACCCATCAGCATGCAAAACCACACCAGGCACATGTGCATGCGTGGCCAAAATCCTGAAAGACGGAAGAAGAGGAGAAGGAATGGCAGTGTGACCATTCCCCATGGGGAGATGCTTTCTTGCCTTCTATCTCTCTCAGTCTCTCTGTTTAGCAAGCACACACACCCTCTAGCAAATTAAAAGACAAAAAAAAAAAAAAAAGATGCGATATGCAATATACTCATATAATTCATGTTAATAGATGTGAAAGGAAATAAATATATATTCATATCAATGAATGCTGAAAAGGCATCTAACAAATTCAATATCCACTACTGATGAAAATTCTTTTATTTCCAATAATAATAATAATCTCTCTCAATCCACAAAAAGCAGATAATGGTGTATACTGGAAAGTAAACTAAAAAAGAAATATAAACAATAACCATGTGAAATGGTGATTGGGTACAAATTAGTAAATAGAAAATACACTTTCATATATACAAATAACTAATTAGAAAATTTAATGGAAAAAAACATCCCATTTATAAATTCAAAAAAAGGAACACATAGAAATAAACTAAGTATAAGAACCTGTATGACAATTTAAAAACATTTCTAAGATACACACCCATGCCTTAGAAAAGATGATTCATATCATAAAAGAGATCAGTTCTATCTAAGTTAATTTACAACTAAAGTGTGATTATAACAAAACCATCAACAATTTTTAACCCTAAAAGCTAATTCTGAAGTCTACACAAAAAAAAACAAAAGGAGCCAGGAAACCCAAAGTAAGATTTATAAGGCGGGACCAGCAGTTAGCGTAATGGCTATGTCGCTGGACTCCCACATAGTCGACTGCAGTTCGAGTCCCAGACCCGGTGGCTTAAAACTCATGACGGGCGCGTGTGCGTGCGTGCCCAAGATCCCGAGAGGAGAATGGAGGAGAAGGGATTGCGGCATGGCCATCCCCCCTGGGGGGTGATTTCTCACTTTCTATCTCTCTGTCTCTCTCTGGCAAGCACACACGCCCTATAGCAAAAACCTCTCCACAAAAAAAAAAAAAAAAAAAAAAGATTTATAAGGCAGAACTAACTTTATCATCCTACCAGATTTTGAAAGGTATTTTAGAATCAAACATGTGTGAGAATTTAGTATGTGACAATGAGATTTTATGTAAGTGAAAAAAGATAGATTACTTCATGGTTTTGGTCCGATTAGTAATGATATGGAAAAACCAGTAAGACATATTAATACCTCATACCTAATTGTCAGAATAACTGCAATACAACAAAGACCAAAATGCACAAAGTAAAATTTAAAAAAGGGCTCCCTAATACACGAATAATTGATAACTAGCAAAGGCATTTTCCAACCAAAACTCAGAAATTTCCACTATGCACAATATGGTTTTTAAATGTCCGGTGTTTTTGCAATGAAGAAATCAAAAGACAAATAGACAAACAAGAAAAATTATTTAAATGTGTATAATGAACAAAGGGAATGTCTATACTTACTGGAAAATGAACAAAGGATCTGAAGAGTTCACAGAAATCAAAAGAAATGAAAAGCTTTCAAACATACCAGGAGCACAGCTCTTACCCCGTCAGTCCCGTGGTACAACAGTTGGGAACTATCCAGATGAAGCCAGATCCCACATAGCTAAACACAGTTCAAATCCTCACCCTGCCCAGCTAGCACGTGCATGTCCAGGACCTGACAGGATGGGGAACTAGAGGAAGGACTGCAGCATGACCAGGCCCAATGGGGGATGCCCTTTCTCTATCTTCGTTTTCAAGTTTGTCCTTAGTGAGGGCTCTATTTCATAGGATGACAGAGCAGAAACCAGACCGGAATACAGAGTGAAAAGAATGTTAGTGGAAATAACTACTTTGGTTGTAATGAGGAGAAACATTAAATCTGAAGCTAGAGAACACAATAAGATAAAAGTGGGGCTTTGATGTTTGATTTTTAAAGGACTGAGAGTAATTTAAACATATTTAAAACAAAGGAAAAGAGCCAGTAAAGGGAGACAGAAGTTGAAGACATAAGAAAGACAGGAGTTTCTCTACTTAAAGTTACAATGGGGGGATGACATTCAGAGGGCATAGGGAAAAACTGTCCTTTGAAGGATGGAAAGTTTTTTTTTTTTACGTTAATTTCATGAGTGAGAAAAACAGACAGAACCCCAACAAAGTTTGGACACTGTGATCCACCCCCAGTATTCAGCTAGCCCTGGATCCTGTGCACATGTATGCTTGGTGTACTTAAGGAGGTCCCCAGACTTGAACCAGGAACCTCCTTATGTGAGATTGCGAAATGCTCACAGAGCATCATGTTTTATCATTGTGCTGCCACCTGGTCTCAGAAACTTCAGTATGTCAGAAAGGAATGAAGAGAAAATGAAAGCAATAGCAGGTAAAGTATGTACATCTGTTAGCAGGAATTGAGGAAAACTCGGTTTGACGATTTTTGTTTTGCTTTCTGAAGTAAAGTCATATGTGAAAAGTGAGAAGGAAAGTGAGAAGAGGGTGACAGACTTGAAAACAGTGGAGATTTAAATAATTGCCGGTCAGATTCCTATGGGAGGTTCATTTCTTCTATATTTTAACATTATTCCATTACCCTTTTTTCCTTTTCTATATATTCATATTTAATTATAGATTTCCAAATGAAGTAACTGCTTGAACAATTTCTGATTTACAAACAGAGTATCAAACTGTGCTGTTACCATTACATTAAATCAGTCTATAACATTCCTATTTATTAACCTTCCTATTCAAAATTCAAGAGGAAAATCCATACATTGTCTTACATGATGAATTTCAAAACTACCCACTATGCCTATATAGGTAAGTAATCATTTGGTAAATTCAAAAATGTTCAACCTTCACATCTATAAGATTTATTTATTAATTCCTCTAAAATTTATTTAGAGGAATTTATTCCACATTAGTTCTTGACTGTAACATATTGTTTACAAAATGGACTCAAAAATTTTTCCTATCCTTGTGTATATTGTCATCCACATAATGGCTTTGCTGGATTCCCCATCAGAAGAGTCTTTTTTTAAAGAGGTGTTTACCTTAGGCACATGGTCTCACCAGAGAGAGAGACAGAGACAAAGAGAGGAAAAGGGGGAAATAACTCCCCCAGGGGAGATGGTCATGCAGCTCTCAGGATCTTAGGCGTGCACACGTGTGCGCATGCACATACACACACACACCGTACCAGATCCCGGGTCTTGAACCACTGTCAACCACGTGGGAGTTCAGTGATGTAACTGGTATGCCATCTGCTGACCCCAGGAGGGGAATCTGGATGACCCTGTGTAAGACTTTGACCCATAAAATTTCACATAAGTGACATCAAGTAACATAAGTGAAAAAACTGTGTACCAGAGCCCAACTCAAGTTGCCAATCCGTAGACCTTCTTAAGAAATTTTTTTATTTAGGTCCAGCAGTTAGCATAATGGCTACATTGCTGGACTACCATGTAGTTGACTGCAGCTCAAGTCTCGGACCCGTGGCTGAAACTTATCGAGGGGGGCGTGTGCGTGCGTGCCCAAGAACCAGAGAGGAGAATAGAGGAGAAGGGATTGCAGCGTGGCCATTCCCCCTAGGGGGTGATTTCTCACTTTCTGTCTCTATGTCTCTCTTGCGAGTGCACACGCCCTATAGCAAAAAAAAGAAAACTCTCAAAAAATAGTTTTTATTTTAACTTTGTTTTTTATTTATTTTAATTTGACCAGAGAGGGAGGGATGGGTGGGGGGAGAGGGAGAAGGAGAGGGAGAGGGAGGGAGAGAGGGAGAGAGGGAGAGAGGGAGAGAGAGAGAGCCGCCAAGTCCAGGACTCAAACTGTCCTGGGCCACGCGGAAGTCCAGCATCCTTCGCCTGTCAGCCCCAACAATCCATAGACTTGTGAACAAATAAAACTGTTTTAAATTGCAAAGTTTAGAGTAAGAAGGTGCCATTCCGAAAGAAGGAAATGGGCTGGCACAGGTGGCCACTGCCCTGGGAGGGAGGGGGGAAGCACCTCCCTCCGCGGCGAGGCCACAATGGCGGATTGATACGCGGTGGAGAAGAGGCACCAGTGTATGGCAGAGCCGGTATGAGACAAAGAGGAAGAGACAATCTTTCCCCGCTCCCCCGATGGATAATCAAGAGTTTTGGCCAGACCTTTGCACGAGCACACCAAGTTACTGAGGAGCCCAACAAAAAGCACAGCCTATGGTGCTGAAACGGATTAATAAGGAACTTAGTGATTCGGCCCATGAGCCTCCAGCGCAGTGTCCTGCAGGTCCAGTTGGGGAAAATACGTTTCTTTGGCAAGCCACAATTACGGGACGTAATGAAAGCCCATATCAAGGCGGTGTATTCTTTTTGACCATTCATTTCCCTACAGACTACCCCTTCAAACCAACTAAGGTTGTATTTACAAGAATTTATCATCCAAATATTAACAGAAATGGCAGCATTTATCTTGATATTCTAAGATAACAGTGGTCTCCTGCTCTAACTAGTTCTAAAATTCTTTTAGCCATTTGTTCACTTTTTGTGATCCAACCCAGATGACGACCCCCTTGTGCCAGAGAGTGCACAGATCTATAAAACAGAGGTAAGTAGAACAGAGTATCTCGGGAATGGACTCGGAAGTACGCCACACGATGCTACCTTCAAGTCAGAATAACCTGCAGTACAGTTGGAATAAACTTTAAATTACTGTTCCTTTTTGGATCTTCTTATCCAGCTGCTCCCCTAGCAGGTCTCATCTTTTTTTTATTATTATTATTATTTTTTTTTTTTTTTTTTTACCTCCCTCCATTCATTCACATGCTCATCTGAGAAGACTTGCTCTTCCAGCTCTGGCCAATAACTGCTTTTAGAAACTGTAAAGTAGTTATAAGAGAACAGTTGCCCAAGCGTCAGAATTTTTAAAAAAATGGAGCATGTGTATTACATGGCCAATGTCTTCTAACTTTATTATGAGACTAAAACCATTCCTCACTGCTCTTACATGCTGAAGAAACCATCTGAGGAGGAGGGAGATGGAGGCTCAGTTGTCACATCAAAGGAAGCAGCATTATTCTAGCAGCATCCATTCTTGGTTAAGCCTTCCACTGTTAGAGATTTGAGGTTACATGATATACTTTATGCTCATAATTTATATGGCTGGAAAATTGGTACTGAATTTATAGCATCGGCAGAACAGAAAATGTGATGTATTTTATGCATGTCAGTAAAGGAAGGACCTGCTCTTGTTCTAAAGAGACTGGAAACTGGAAGCCAAACACCCTTTGAATTCCAAAATAGAGTCAAACATTTTGTAATTTTCATTTAAATTGTTAGGAGGCTTGAAGCTATTAGTTATTCTATCTTCCAATACACTTTTTAATATAGCACTGAGTGGAACTAGCTGTTAGCCTAATGGCTATGTCGCTGGACTCCCATGCAGTCGACCACGGTTCAAGTCCTGGACCCAGTGGCTTAAACTCACGCTGGGCGCATGTGCGCGCAAGCCCAAGATCCCGAGCGGAGAATGGAGGAGAAGGGATTGCAGCATGGCCATCCTCCCTACGGGGGGATTTCTCGCTTTCTGTCTCTCTGTCCCTCTGGTGAGTGGAAGCACCCTATAGCAAAAAACCTCTCCAAAAAAAAAAAAAATATATATATATATAATTATATATATAATATATATAATATAATATATATAATTATAATTATATATAATATATATATAGCACTGAGTAAATGATCTAAATTGTCAATGAATGAGTGATCAACTAATAGTTCTGCTAGTAATTGATTTTTCTTCAATTAGTTGCATAAACAAAAATAAATTACAAAGTTTAAAGTAATGCTTTAAAACAATGACTTAATTTTTAATTTCTCTACTTTAAAAATATAGAAAAGTTACTAAATACATATACTTAGCACTCTTCTCACGGGAAAAACCATAAATACTGTCATGTTTACTTTTAGTAGTTATTTTGTACCTTTATTAAAACTTCTTTAAAACAAAATTAACAGGCACAGTCTCAAGGTTCAGCCATTGGTTTGTTTATTTATTAACTACCTATTACGTGTCAGGACCATTAAGACACTGCCCACAATCAGTGAACAAGAGAGATAAAAGTTCCTAGCCACACAGAGTTATATACTGGAGAGTTATCAACAACCCGATTCTAAAATACATTATCTTCTGATATATCAGTAATATCATGACATTCATTATTTTCAAGGGAAGAACATGTAAAGACAAAAGGTGATTATTATACTAGTTATCACTCTTACCCTCATGCCAAGCACCAAGAACCCAATCTCTTCCATCAATGGATACTTGCTGACCTGTTGCTGGATCTTCTCAGGTGAGGCAAAAGGGTCATAGCTTTTTCGCCCTATCTTTACATCCATTATACAGGGCTTATTAAATTTATGGGTCACATCTTCCAGTTTTAAGTACAAATCTGTTATTAAGGAAAAATCTGAATTAGTAATAGGCAAATATATTACTATTCAAGTAACTGCCGGGGGGCGGGGGGGATGAGGAAATTCTAAAACAGAGAAAAAGTTAAGAGTCAACAGTTATTACTCTACCTGAAAAAAAAGATGGCCAACAAATGTATAAGTATCACAGGGCTTAAATAGTACTAAACAGGCATTTAAGTAACAGTCATAAGCAAAAGGTGTACATATAGTTTCCAAGAACATTAACAAGACAATGGGGGGCCAGGGCCACAGCACCAGCACTTAAGCCCTGTACAGTTAAATCAGATCCGACAGGTCCGATTATAATGTGACTCCTCGCCCCAGTGGCTAGGTGTGTGTGCGTGCATGTCCAAAATCCTGATGGGATGGAGAAATGGAAGAGAAAGGATTGTGGCATGACCACATCCCATCGGGAGAGCGCTCACATGCTCTCTCTTTCTCTTTCTAGTGAGTGCACATGCCCTCTAACAGGTTAAAAAAAAAAAAAAAAAAGATGAAAAAAAGAAAAAAGCTGTGAGATTATTTTAAAAGCTATTTCACAGGCCAGCAGATGACATAGTGGTTACACCACATGGCCAACAGTGGTTCAAGTTCCAGACCCACCCAGTGACTTGAAAATCACACCAGGTGAATGTGCGTGTGTGCACAAGATCTTGGGAGGAGAATGGAGAAGGGACTGCGGTGTGGCCCTCCCGTGTGTGTGTGTGTGTGTGTGTGTGTGTAGAGTGGTTTCTCATTTTACCTCTCATTATTTTTGTCTCTCACTCCCACTCTCCAGAGAGTGCACGTGCCCTAAGGCAAAAATATCTGAAATAAATAAAAGCTATTCTAGAATATAGTCATGTCTTGAATATAACTTAAGCCGTGACTGTAGATCTTCTATTTCAATAATTTTTTAAAGAATTACTTAACTTCATTTATTATTTGCTTTAATTTGACCAGAGAAAGATGGAGGGAGGGAGGGAAATGAGAAAGCAAGCTGCCAGGTCCCAGACTTGAACCGCAGTTAGTCACGTGAGAGTCCAGTGTCCTTAACCACCACACCACTTGCAGGCCCCTATTTGAAAAATGTTTAAATTCTTCATTTGAAATTAATGATAGGGATAAATCTTTACCCTAGAGTAGACAAGAGAAGTATAAGCTAAGAGAGGGTAAATTAATCAAAAACAATAATCACTGCCAAGCACACATTCCCGTCTTACTACTTTCAAAGGAAAAACAAGTATCTTGCTTTTCAAAACACTGGACTCCTGAAAAGTAGGTCTGTAAACCCCTTTGGTATCCTGCATGTGTCTTTCCACAGAAAACTTAAGTGGAGGTGTCTAATATTATAAAAGCCCTAGTTATCACATACAACTGCACTTCTTACACTTTGAGCCTACCTTTTTTATTTACTAAGAGATTTTTGCTATAGGGTGCCTGCGCGCACTGGAGAGGCAGAGACAGAGACAGAAAGTGGGAAATCACCCCCCAGGGGGAATGGCCAAATCCCTTCTCCTCCATTTTCCTCTCAGGATTTTGGACATGCCTGCACATGCATCTGGCAGGAGTTTCAAGGCCTCCAAGTCCAGAACTGGAACAGCGGTTGACTACATGGGAGTCCAGTGACATAATCATTATGCTACCTGCTGGTCCCTACACTTTTAGCTTAAAACAAGAGTCTAGGTCCGCTGAAGGAAAAAGAAAAGAAATTCTTTTAAATTCTCTTTTCCTGAATAAGAGAATATTCTCAAGTTCTGAATGATACTGATTCATTTTTAAGTTATGAATGCAATAAGCATTTCTCCTAAAAATTAATCACAAAGACAGAAAAGATTACGTAACTTTCTGTCATTATGCCAAGTCAGGTTAGGGAGAGTATATATCTTCCATGAATTAAATTAACAGGGTACCCAAGGTAATAGAAGCCTTTACCCTCTCAAGTCCTTTATTTGTCCCTGTCCCTCCAATATTAGCACAGTAATTAAATAACAAAGAAATTCGTGAACTAAAAGTGAAAACAACCCAATTTGAGCACGAAAGTCTTAAAGTTCTCACATTTAAGAGGCATAAGTCTGAGACCAGCAGATGGCTTAATGGCTGTATCGCTGGACTCCCATGTAGTCAACCGTGTTTCAAGTCCTGGACCTGGTAGCTTAAATTCACGCCAGGCATGTTTGCGTGTGTGCCCAGGATCCCAGAGGAGAATGAAGGATAAGGGATTACGGTGTGGCCATCCCCCTTCAGGGGTGATTTCTTGCTTTCTGTCTCTTTGTCTCTGTCTTTCTGGTGAGTGCACATGCCCTATAGCAAAAACTTCTCAAAAAAAAAATAATAATAATAAATAAAGAGGCATAAATCTCCTTCAAAGGATAAGAGATAAAAAGACTAATTTCACATGTTAGCAAAAGGTTATGACTATGTAGAAGTAGGTTAAGTTGGGGCCAAAGGTGGTATAGTAAACTAGACTCCTACATGGCTGACCTGCAGTTCAAGTCCCAGACTAAACGGCTTGCTTCCTCACTTTCCCTCTTTCTCTCTCTCTCTGTCCCTCTCTGGTCAAATTTAAATAAATATGACTAAAAAGGAATTACAGTACAAGAGAACAACATTGAGATACACGAAAGAGGCCTTCACATTTGAAAGGAAGGTGCTCACAGACAGACTTCAACGGACAAGAGAAAACAAAGGTCTAGGCGTGGATGAGAAACTGGTGAAAGTGAAAAGTAATGGGACAGGTGGGAATATCTTGGTAAGAGACTTGGAACCCACTCAGCCTTTGCACTAAACGATAACCACAGGATGGTATAAGATGGGAAGGAAGGAGCACACAATCGTTCCCCTCGGATTTTCTCCTCCCACCATCCAGCCACCTTGAAAAAAGGGGAAGGAAATAGATGCACTGTCTCTCTCTATAGCCATAAAAGAATTTTAGTAACATGGCTTGTATTTCTAAACACAAAACTAGATTAAGATTAGATCCATGGCATTCACAAATTAATTATCGTTAATTTGGAGTCAAGAGACTCGGAAAATCTTACTGAGATGAGGCTGTGAGAAAGGCAGAAAGTGAACTCCTCTATCACATCATCTTTTATCTCCATGCAGAGTTATTTTGTTTGTCAGTTTGACAGTAAGTTAAAACAAATACACTGTTTCTTTATGATAAGATACAGATGACAGAAACCAGAGAAGGGACTTTGTAAATCTAAACATAAATCCTTATTTCTTCCTCTCTTGGAAAGGAAAGAAAATAACAAGTGCAAACTTCATATATACTACGAGTACAATAAATGTTTGCTGAGTGAAAGAGTGTTTGCCTTTCCCATTCCTCCTGCCAGTGGAACTCTGGGTTTGGCCTTCCTCATTCTATAATAAATTGAGTCATACCTTCAGTAAACAGGGTAAAGTATCATGGGTTTTATTTGACATGTGTTTTGATGGGCCAAATGTGTTTCCCTTTATCTTACTTTCAGATTCTTGATATGCTTATATAATTGATATTTCCAAACAATTGCTAAATTATTTATTATTACCCTTCAGAAATAAAACTTAAGGCCTACTTACGACTGGTTTGGTGTTTTCTTCTAAGTTCTTTGGTCTCATGTTTTTAAATGAAAGCAAGATTTGAAATTCTCTTTTCTATCTTTCTAAGCTATAAAAATAAACATCAAAACCTCCTTTAGACATGCAGATTTCTTAAGAATGTAATGTTATGTGAGGGAGTGTCAAAAAGTCCATTATAAAAATATAGTTAAAGTACAGGTTTATTGTGGCTCAAAAAATTTTTAAATACATGGAATTTTTTCATAATATGTATTTTTCCAGGAGCAGCAGATGTGTAATGGTTACACTGTCAGACTCTCACGTAGCCAACTGGGATTAGAGTCCTGGACCCAGCAGCTTGAAATTCACACCGGGCTCGAGTGTGTGCATAACCAAAATCACAAGAGGAGAATGGAGAAGAAGGGATTGTAGCATGACCGTCCCCCCCAGAAGGTGATTTCTTGCTGTGTCTCTCTGTGTCTCTGGTGAGTACATGCACCCTATAGCAAAAATCCCTTTTTTTTAAAATTTAAAAAAAGTGTATTTTCCACAAACTTTTTAAAAACTCCCTCTGTTTTTTTGTGTGTGTGTTTTTTTTTTGGAGAGGTTTTTGCTATAGGGCACGTGTGCTCGCCAGAAAGACAAGAGAGAGACAGAAAGCGAGAAATCACCCCCCAGAGGGGATGGCCACACTGCAATCCCTTCTCTTCCATTCTCCTCTCAGGATCTTGGGCACGCATGTACATGTGCCTGGCGTGAGTTTAAGCAACCGAGTCCGGGACTTGAACCATGGTCGACTACATGGGAGTCCAGTGACATAGCCATTACGCTAACTGCTGGTACCAGGAAAGCAGGCCACCAGGTCTGGGATTCGAACCATGGGTAGCCATGTGGGAGTCCAGCATCCTTAACCACCATACCACCTGGCAGCCCTTCCCTCTGTATTTCTAGCATCTTACCAGAAGTGTTTTCAATAAAGGTAAATGGAAAAATGGGACATGATCTGAGCATTGAGATCTTCACTGATTTTTTTTTGCAGATCATTAATATAACTAAACCTGAGATTACTTTACTCAAAAAATTACTTTTAGCGAATTCTTTCCCTGGAATAGAGCTTAATTCAAGGAAAGGCAATCTTTTTTTTGTTGTTGTTGAGAGGTTTTCACTATAGGGCGTGTGTGCTCGCCAGACAGACAGAGAGAGACATAGAGATAGAAAGCGAGAAATCACCCCCTAGGGGGGATGGTCATGCTGCAATCCCTTCCCCTCCATTCTCTTCTCGGGATCTTGGGCACGCACGCACACGCGCCTGGCGTGAGTTTTAAGCCACCGGGTCAGGGACACGAAACGCAGTTGACTACGTGGGAGTCCAGCGACATAGCCATTACGCTAACTGCTGGTTCCCAAGGAAAGGCAATCTTGAAATTCATGGTATTTCATGATCAAAGGCATCTTACTACAGGGTGGTCTCACTTACAATGCCACAGACTGAATAGCAGAGGATACCTTTTTGGTCAGGCCCCTCTGGGTATAGAGTAGAGTGGTATTTTTCCATTTGCAGGTCATAGCCCATTACTGAATCACGAGTTCAACTTAATGGGTTGTAACCATCTTTTTGAATGAAAAAGAAAAGAGAAAGGTAAAGTTCTGAAAGGTAACTAAGTAAGCCACATGTACAAAACTGGTAAATAACCAGCACAGAGGCTAAGTCTAAGTCTTGTGACTGAGCTACATTAGCATAGAGGAACCTCAAGGTTATTTTGTACAGAAAACCAAAAAAGGTTGTTGACTAGCTAGCAAGTTCTTAATTTTTAAATCTAGCTAGTAGTAATCCACAACCTAAAATACCATTTTTAGTTCTTTTTGGCCCAGCCTGGTGGTATAGTCTACTGATTTGGGGTATGTACATGAGTGCGCCCGGAGTCGAAAGCTGCCGGGCACAAATGCACCTGGTGTCTCTAAAGCTGTTGGATCTGGAACTCAGACGCACAGTTGGCCACATGGGGTCAGCTCCCTTAAACACCAGGCCACACAGCTGGCCCTAAATTTGCATTTTAACAAGACCATAGGCTTTTCTAAATCTATTTAAGTTTAAAACCCTTTCCCATCACAGAGAAATTCTATGCCTTATTTTATCTAGCTTATTCTAGCTTATTTTATCTCTGAGACTGTTTTTCAGTCTTCTGAAAAACACTGGTAAATTTAAAGCCTGCAGGTGGAAAATGAAGGAGGACAGGAGATAAGGCAGAAGTCATGTTTTTCACTTGATTTTTTTTTTTTAATGACTCAGAATGGAGGCCCAGCCATGGTAATGTAGTATGAGCTGGCTCAGGCTGCCTGTAAGGCCTGCATTTACTCCCCAACCCTTCTTAAAAGAAAAGTATGATGGTATGCACCTGGCCTGTAGTCCCAGCTATGCAAATGGCTAGGACAGGAGAATCACAGGACAGTAATACCCTATCTTTCAAAATAAAAAAAGGGGGGTGGGGGCAACAGATGACATAATAGTTACATTACTGGACTTCCAAATAGTTGACAGCAGTTTGAGTCCCAACCCTGGTGGCTTAAAACTCACATCGGTAGCATGTGTGTGCATGCCCAAGATCCCAAGAGCAGAGTAGAGAAGAAGGGATTGCAGCGTGGCCATCCCTTTTGGGGGGTGATTTCTCATTTTCTGTCTCTCTGTCTGTCACTCTGGCGAGCACATGCACAATATAGAAAAAAACTCTCAAAAAAAAGAAAAAAAGCATGGAGAGCTAGCAAGTGGCATGGTGGTTTAGGTGCTAGACTCCCACAGAGCCAACCATGGTCCCAGATCTGGCGGCTTGCTTTCTCACTTTCTTTCTCTCTCTGTTTCTCTCTGGTGAGCACATGTGCCCTGTACCAAATTAAATTATGATAATAAATTAATTAAATAAATGATTCTTTAAAAAAAAAAAAAGTGGAGAGGGTAGGAGAAGAATTTCTGCTTGAAATTCTTGCACAATGAATAGGAAAAAAATCTGTAAATTAATTCAGTATTAAGTACAAATATACTTTCTTTTTTTAAAAAATTATTTGATTTTATTTGATATTATTTATTTTTCAATTTGACCAGGGAGAGACACAGAGAGAGAGAAAAAGAGAAAGCAAGCTGCCAAAACTCGAACTATGGAATCCAGCGCCTTAACCACCATGCTACCTTCTGGCCCCACATATATACTTTCATCCTGCTACAACAGAAGATCATTTATTTGTATATCCAATTTAAGGAAATGATTACTAATAAGAGTAAGTTTTGTTTAGTGAAGTAGAAAAAGATTAAAAAGAAAAACACACACACAGTTTTTATTTGTTTGTTTGTTTGTTATTTCTAAAGGATGCATGCACTCTTCAGTGGATGGAGGTGGGGAGAGAAAGCCTCCACAACAGGGCATGGCCACACCACAATTCTTTCTTCTCCACTTCTCCACCCATCCAGGTTTAGGTCAAGCACACATATGCACCAGCATGTTTATCAAACCACCTGGGCCAGGACTTGAATTGTGGTTGGCCACGTGGGATCTGACTCCCCAATGCACAGCACTTAACCACTGCACTATAGGGACAGCCCTATTCTATATGTTTATCATACATACTAGGTGTAATTTTACATAAAGCCTTTTAAAATTGCATGTATCTTTTTTAAAGACTTATTTTATTTAACTTTATTTATTTATTTATTTATTTATTTATATCTATTTTAAATTGACCAGAGAGGGACAGAGTGAGAGAGTGAGAAAGCAAGCTGCCAGGTCTGGGACCCGAACCGTGGTCATCCATGTGGGAGTCCAGCACCCTTAACCACTACGCCACCAGCCGGTCTCACTAAAACATGTAGTTTTAAGAGAAAAGATTACCGTTTGGTGCAGTGGGAGGTGACCAGACGCCATAATATTTTGGCAAATATCGTCGTAGCTCTTGAAGAACACAATCACTACAATCAGCAGCATAAACCTGAAACAAAGAAACATAATACTTGTTAGTTTCTAATACTTATTTTATAACTTCCCTGCACATTTCTTAAATAAAATACAATACTACTGAATCATAATTTATCTAGTATGAGCTTCAACTGGAAATCTGAAATAAGCAAAAAAAAAGATTACTGTGTGTCGCCATGACAAACTACATACTATTTGGAGCACATCTTCCTGGTTATCCAATTCTACTCTTTCACTGTCCTTGTACTATTTTAAACTATGTAAATAGTAGATAACCAATAGCAAATGGAAAATAATTCTCGTTCACAGACAATTTCTGGCTAAAGGAGGTTCAAATGACTTCCCTCCACATCACACAGGTGGAGGGAATTCAGTGTCCCTCTAGCAACATAAATTTACTTCGGTCTCTTTTTTTTAGATTTTTGCTATAGGGTGCATGTGCTTGCTGGAGAGACAGAGAAAACACTTCAGTCTGTCTTTATCCCACATAAATTTGTGCCTCTTTGACCGCTCTACTGAACAAGTTTTAACACATACTTAGTTGCTTCATTAAAATAATGAGCTAAATAAAATCTTTAACAAGTATTTATTATATATTTGTAAAAAAAAAATTGTGATTTTGTCTTAAAAAAAAAAATTACCCTTGAGAGCGCCTGTGGCATGGTAGTTAAGCTGGCTAGACAGCACACGCCAACCATGTGGTTCAAGTCCTAGACCAAGCGGCCTGAGAAACACACGGGGCAAACACAAACACAAACACAAACGCGTGTGTGCCCAAAACCCCAAAAGGGAGAAATAGAGAAAAAGGGCATTTCGGTGTGATTATTCCTCATGGGGAGGATGCTTTCTCCATCTCTCCTCTTGTCTCTCTCTGGTGAGCATGTGTGCTCTCTGGCAAAATTTTTAAAAACAAATTAAAAAAAAATCTAAATCTAATTACTACTAATTTAATTCTTTGCTTTATCAACATTAATAATTCTAGAGGGTCCAGCCATTGGCATGATGGTTAATGCAGATAGATCCCACTTGGACGACTGTGTGGTTTGAGTCCGGGACCTGGCAGCTTGAGAAAAACACATCAGGCACAGGTGCATTTGTGCCCAAAATCCCAAAAGAAGAAACAGAGAAGGGACTACAGTGTTGATTGTGCCCTATGAGGAGTGCTTTCTCACTTTCCCTCTCTCTTACAAACACACATGCCTTATAACAACTTAAAAGGAAAAAAAAAGACAACGTTTAAGACATTTTACCCAATAAATTCTCTCCAAATATTCTTTACCTAATTATCTATGACCATTAAAGTTTACTGGTACAAAATGCTTCTGAACATTTACTATTAAAATTCTAATTATGTCTCACATAGACTACATATTTTAGAATGTAATATTTGTAGTTTCATCCGTTTGTTAAACAGGAATGTACTTTGAATCTGATTTTCAGTGACCAAAAGTAACAGCAGTTTTTCGAATGCATAAACTAACTGAAGCCACCTTATTACAGAAATACATACTATATGTTTCCCTTTTAGTTTCTCAGAAGGGCTAAGGATTATCTGAACTGTTTAATTTTAGGCTACCTCTATGACGCCCCTACCCACTTTCTCTTTGACTTAGCCAAAGCGTTAAGCATGGCTATCACAACTATCCTGTTTTCCAGTAAACCATAAAAGTGACTTAAAAAAAAGAAAAAAACAATGGGAGCTTTGTGTTTTCATGCTAAAAATTCAGATTCAACTATTTTATACACAAGGAGATTGGAATACAAATTCACCATTATTTTATAGACAATTGTCTCAACAGATTTGTTGTGTTTTTATATTTATTATTATAATCATTATTCATTGTATAAAACTAGATAACGGGGGCCAGTAGTTGACATGGTGATTAGGTCACTGGACTCCCATAGGACTGCCCTAGGCTCAAGTCCTGGACCTGGTGGCTTGCTTCTCTCCCTGCTCTCTGGTGAATGCATGTACCCTATGGCAAATTAATAATAATAATAACAACAATAATAATGATAATAAAATTAAATAAATAATTATATATATTTAAAAAAAAAAAACGAGATAGAGGAAAAGTCCAAAATGTTACAAATACCTGAGTCTTTGGAAAGAATTTAAAGGCTAAAATCAAGAACTTCGTAAAGTTTGTAAGTCACCAATTCACTGATTTTTATTATGTCTTCACTTTTCAACATCTCCTTCCAATTTTGTTTTTGTGAGGACTCCCTTCTGAGTTTTATTGTTTGTTTTGAGAGAGATTTTTGCTATAGGGCACGTGTGCTCACCAGACAGACAAAAAGTGAGAAATCACACACACACGTTCCCCCCCCTTCCCTTCCTCCTGGGAGATGGCCGCCACAATCCCTTCTCCTCCATTCTCCTCTCAGGACTGAATGCACACGTGTTGGGCATGAGTATTAAGCTATATGTGAACTGCAGTCGACCATGTGGGAGTCCAGTGACATAACCATTACGCGATCTGCTGGTCCCAAAGACTTATTTCGTTATGCACAGCATAATACTGTGATCATATAAGAACTCACAGTGAGAAAGTTTTCTTTTTCTCTCTTCCTAATGAGCTGTTACACAATTTTACCTGTCTCTAACTGGATCAATGATTAACATCACATATCTTTTCAGATTATAAATTCTTATCTCCTAGGGCAAGCAAGTGCCATAGTGGTTAAGGCACTGGACTTCCACATGGCATGGTGGTTGGGGGGGGGGTGGCGCTGGACTCCCACGCTCTGACTGTGATTCAAGTCCTGGACCTGGAGGCTTGCCTTCTTATTTTCTCTCTCTCCACTCACTCACTCACTCACTCACTCTGTCCCTCTGTGATCAAATTTAAATTAACTAATTAATTAATTTAAAAAATAAGGTTAAAAATAAAATGATTCTAAAAAAAAAAAAAAAGAACTATACTGTAGGGGGACCAGCAGATAGTGTAATGGTTACGTCGCTGGACTCCCACAAAGCCGACCACATTCAAGTTCTGGACTTTGTGGCATAAAACTCATGTCAGGTACATGTGTGTGCAAGCCCAAAATCCCGAGGAGAGAGGGGAGGAGAAGAAATTGTAGGCATGGCCACCTCCCACCCCGGGGCTAATTCCTCACTTTCTGTCTCTCCAGTGAGCACATGCACCCTAGAGCAAAAATCTCTCTAAGGGGTTGGCAGGTGGCACAGTGGTTAAGATGCTGGACTTCCACAAGAGTAACTGTGGTTCAAGTCCCTGACCTGGTAGCTTGCTTTCTCACTCTCCTTCTCTGTCTCTAGTCAAACTGAAGAAGAAGGTTAAAAAAAAAAGAAAAAAAAAAAAAAAAAAAAAAAAAAAAAAAACTATCTAAAAAAACAAAATACAATAACCATACTGTAGGGCCAGGAGGTGGTTTGGAGGTTAAGGCAGCTGGATCTCACATGGCCAATTCCATGGTTTGAGTCCAGACCAATGGCATGAAAATCACACCATGGAAGTGTGTGCATGCCCAAAATCCCAAGAGGAGAATGGAGGAAAAGGGACTGCAGTGTAGCCATTCCCCACCCCACCCCCCCCCCCGCCAGTGGGTGACTTCTCACTTTCTCTCTCTCTCTGTCTCTCTCCAGTGAGTGCACAAATCCTATGGTATAAACTTAAAAAAAAGGGGGGGGGGGGGCAAAACCAAAAAAAAAAAGCCTCTTATTATGTCAAACCATGTTCATGCCAAATAGTTGTACACAACCTAAGTCTACAGGATAAATTCAAGTGTGGCAGACTCATCAAATATCCAGGTGTACACTGTATTTACTTCCTAGCCTCTCTGTTGAAATGTAAATAAAGGTGTTAGTCACTTCCAGGGCACTTTCAGGCCATGGTAATTAAAAGGAGGTGTGCCTTAATATCCCTTCATTCCTAGCACAATGACCATGAGGGTGGAGTATCCATGAAAACCTAACTACAAGATGAAGTAGACTTTCACACACTGATCTAAAGAAAAGAAGTCCACGATATATTTATAAGTGAGAAAAGATGAAAGGCACATCACACAAAAATACATAAAGCAGGTTTATAAAATTAAATAAAACATGGGGGCAAGCAGGTGGCATGGTGACAGGTGGCACTGGACTCCCACATGGCCAACCACGATTCAAGTCCAGAACTGGTGGCTTGCTTTCTCTCTCACTCTCTCTGCTGAATGCACATGCCCTATAGCAAATTAAATAATAATTAAATGAATAAATAATTCTTTTAAAAAATTTTAAGAATTATTAAATTTAACTTTATTTATTTATTTATATTTATTTTAATTTTACCAGAGAGAGTCAGACAGAGTGAGAAAGAGAGGGAAAGTGAGAAAACAAGCCACCAGGTCTGGGACTCAAACACGGTAAGCAATACGGAAGTCCAGAGCCCTTAACCACCACGCTACTTGCCATCCCTCTCTTTAAAATTTTAAGGAAAATGAAACCAGCGGTTGGCATAATGGCTATGTCGCTGGACTCCCATGTAGGCGACCGCAGTTCGAGTCCTGGACCCGGTGGCTTAAACTCACACCAGGCACTTGTGCATTGTGTGCCCAAGATCCCAAGAGGAGAATGGAGGAGAAAGGATTGCGGTGTGGCCACCCTCACGGGGGGGGGGGGGGGGGGGGGGGGGGGAATTCTCGCTGTCTGTCTCTGTCTTTCTGGCGAGCGCACGCGCCCTATAGCAAAAACCTTTCCAAAAAAAACATTTTTTAAGGAAAACAAGAACATGTATGTATTATCTCCGTAAAGCCAAGAAAAATTTAAAAATATGCTCTTAAAACTATTCACAGTTTAGATCTGAGATGGAAATGGAAGACTAACGAGGTAAACTTTTTCTTCTAACTTTAAATATTTTTAAAAAGTAGTGTCCCTGGCCTAGGTAGAATGACATCTGGCTAGTGATGCCTATTATTATTAGCCAGGGACAAAGCAACCCCTTGTTTATCTCACCTTGGCTTTTGGTCACTGACCATGCCTGGTTCATATCTTGGACACATAGAATGAAATATAAGAAAAAATAAATAAATACTAAAATAGTGGGACTGGTGTTTATTGCCACATGCCAGACAAAATAACCTAAAAAACCTTTCTACTATATAACAAATACTTCCCTAAATACATAGTTGAACCTCAATGGAAAAAAAAAAAAAAGAAAATTCAGGGCTAGTCAGTAGACTAACAGTTAAGGGAACGAGATCCCACATGGCTGACCATGGTTTGAATCTTGGTCCTACCAGTTTGAACAACATGGTGTATGCCCAAAATTCCAACAGGATGGAAGAATGGAGAAGGAATTGTGGTGTGACCATACTCCCTTGGGAGGGGACTTTCTCCCTCCTCCATCTTTTTATTTTCTGTCTCCCTTTTTTTTTTTATTTCTCTCTCTCTCTGACAATCACACATTGCTTCTGTGAATTTTTTTTTTTTAAGTTAAAAAAGAAAAGAAAATCCACAGGCATCAAAAACTAAGGAGAGGGACCAGCAGTTAGCGTAATGGCTATGTCGCTGGACTCCCACGTAGTCGACCGCGGTTCCCGTCCCGCACCCGGTGGCTTAAACTCACGCCGGGCGCGTGTGCGTGCGTGCCCAAGATCCCGAGAGGAGAATGGAGGAGAAGGGATTGCGGCATGGCCACCCCCCCGGGGGGTGATTTCTCGCTTTCTATCTCTCTGTCTCTCTCTGTCTGTCTGGCGAGCGCACACGCCCTATAGCAAAAAAAAACTCTCAAAAAAACAAAAAAACAAAACAAAACAAAAAAACCAAACAAACAAACAAACAAAAAAACTAAGGAGAAACAGAAGTATTAAGCTGAGTAGGGATGTTTGGGCTTCACAGAGGGTTCATTCTGAAGACCAAGGGATCTCTGAATTCAGAGAACAAGCAAAACTGAAGGCAGAATGTGAAAAGTAAATACAATTCTAAAAACCAAACAGTAAAAACCTTGGCATCCTTCTCCAACCACTACACTCCAAGAATTCTGGCAGCCAAGCTGATCAAAAAAGAGAAACAGCAAATAAACAATAACAGGGGGAAAAAAAGTCCTAACTAAACACAGCAGAGATCCTTTTTTTAAGTTCCTATAAGGAACTTTGACAACTGGGCAATTATGTAGAAAAAAATATAACTATATTTTACTATCACATTAACAAATTAAAAACGGAAGACCTTTGATAAACTGAATCACTAGTTTTTGTTCGTTTGTTTGTTTTTAATCTATTCTTGCCCATGAAAGAAGGAAAAATTAAAGGAAGAAAGGATGGGAAAAATGAAAAGAAGAAAAAGAGAAAAAGGCAGATAGAGAAAGAGATGGGACAGGCTGCACTGATGCATTAATAGATAACATCTATCAAATCTTTGAATGAAATTCTTATCTAATACAAATTCAATGAAATAGATAAGGAAATGCTTCTTAAGCCACTGATGGAGCAAAAAGAAACTTGTTATCAAAGTCAGGTAAGGGCAACAGGTGAAGAAATAGTTCAGTCTCATTTAGGTACACAGCCAAAGGAAAAAAAAAAGATGGAGAGGGAGAAAGCCCCTCCCAGGGGTGCATATTATTAAAAATAAACAAATAGGGATCAGCAGTTGGCGTAATGGCTATGTTACTGAACTCCCACGTAGTAGACCGTGGTTCAAGTCCTGGACCCAGTAGCTTAAACTCACGCCAGGCGCATGTGGGTGTATGCCCAAGATCCTGAGAGGAAAATGGAGAAGGGACTGCAGTGTGGCCATCCGTCCACCCCACCCTGGAGGTGATTTCTCACTTTCGGTCTCTCTGTCTTTCTGGCGAGCGCACACGCCCTTTAGCAAAACCTCTACAAAAAAATAAAATAAATAAATAAATAAAAAGATATGTTCAAATAAGTTTTATTCCAAAAATGTAAGAAATGGTATTACAGAAATTTATTATCACTGTACTTAACCACATTAACAGATTAAAGAAGGAAACTCATCCAATTACTTCAGCAGATACAGAAAAGGTAGTTAAAAAATATTCAATACCCATTCATGTTTTAAATTTCTCAAAATAAAAATAGAGAGAATGCTTTGTATCTTTCTTTTTTCCTCCATCCTTCTCAACCTAAAAGGCAAAGAATCAACTGCATCAATTGGGCACATGCGCATGCATGCCCAAGATCCTGAAAGGAGAATGAAGAAGGGATTATGGCGTGGCTATCCCAGGGTGGTGGTGGTGGTGGTAATTTCTCGCTTTCTCTCTCTCCCAGCGAGCACGCAAACCCAATAGCAAAAATCTTTCTCTAAAAATTAGGTACCAGAAAAAAAAAAACAAAAATTGAACACAGATCGGTGCAACTCCAAAACCTATGATCCAGTGTCATGTCACCGTCCACAAAAGGAAAGAAAATAAACCTTCACTTTTGAGGCTCATCATTTATGTTCCAACAAAATTCATATGTTCTAACCCCCAATGCCTTAGAATGTGACAGAAAGTGACTTGGAGACAGAATCAGTAAAGTGGTAATTAAGAGGCCAGCCAGTAGCATAGTAGTTAAGGCGGATGGAGCTCACATGGCTGACTGAATGGTTCAAGTCCCAGACACAGAGGCTTAAAAAACACACCAGCGCACATGTATGAATTCCTAAAATCCTGAGAGAAGAAGGAAAAGCAATCACAGCATGGCCATCCCCCTGGTGGCTGCTTTCTTGCTTTATCTCTCTGTCTCTCTCCAGCAAGCACAGGTGTCCTATGATGGTTAAAGGCGCTGGATTCCTACGTGGCCAACCATGGTCTAAGTCCTAGATCTGGCAGCTTACTTTCTCGCTTTCCCTTCCTCTCTCTGTCTCTGTCAAATAAAAAAAAAAATTTTTTTTTAATGGATTTAAATCAAGAAATATTTTTTTTTAATCAAACAAGAAAGGAGGTCATTAAAGGTAAATACAGTTATTAGGGTGGGCATTAATCTGACAACATCCATTTATAAAGATAAGAGCTTAGGACACACACATAGAGTGGGAAGACCATGTGAAGACACAGGAAGAAAATGGCTGTCCACAAGCCACTCAGAAGAAATCAACTTTGTCAACACTCTGATTTAAAGCTCTGGCCTCCAAAACTGTGAAAAACAATCGTTTAAGCCAGCCAGTGTGTGGTATTTTGTTATGACAGCCCTAGCAAATTAACATACCTCTTTCACTACAATCGACTAAACTTCTGATGTTTTTATCTATTAGTTTGGATTTTCATAGGCTAAGGATACTAGTGAGATAGTTAATACAGGAAAGATAAAAGAGCCTCTAATGAAAAATATTACCATGTTCCATGTATACAGTACTCAGTGCAAGTACAACAACAATGCAGGGCTAGGGGAGCCATATCCTGGTTCAAATCCTGGTTCTGGAGGCTTGAAAACACCAGGTATACATGCATATGTGCCCCAAATCCTAAGAGGATAGAGAAATGTAGAAGGTACTGTGGCATAACCACGCCTCATCAAGGAGTGCTTTCTCCCCCTCTCTGTGTTTCTGGTGAGCATATATACCCTGTGGCAATTAAAAACAAAAGCCTAGGGCTTGCAGATGGCCTAATGGTTACGTTGTTGGACTCCTTCATGGCTAACCACAGTTTGAGTCCTGGACCCAGTGGCTTGAAAATCACACCAGGCACATGTGAGTATGTACCCAAGATCCCAGGAAGAGAATGGACTGTGGCAAGAACATCCTCCCTGGGGGGGTGATTTCTCACTTTCCCTCTCACTGTCTCTCTGATGAACAGCTGCATCCTTTAAAAGGCAAAAACCATTAAAAAAAAAAAAAAAGCCAAAACAAAACAAAACAAAAAACAATAAAAATTATCTATAACACAGAGGGCAGCAATGAATGAGTAGAATTTACTTATAGACTCACAGACTGGATTAAGAATTACAACCAGAGGGGACATCCAGTGGCACGGTGGTTAAGATGGCTGGATGTGGACTATGCAACCCAAGTCCAGGACCCGGTGGTTCGAAAAACACACCAGGTACATATGCATGCACGCCCCAAATCCCAAGAGATGAGCGGAGAAGAGAATGCAGCACGGCCATCCCCCTAGGGGTGATTTCTCACTTTCTCTCTCTGTCAGCCTTTCTCAGGTAGCACATGCACCTGACAACAAACAAATAAAAGTTATAACCGGGGGCCAGATGGTAGGGTGACAGTAAAACAAAATGCTCTGTGAGGCTGACCTCATGAGCCACATGGGAAGTCCAGCACCCCCAACCACCATGCCACCTGCTGGCCCCAAAATAAACTTTCTAAAAAAACTTCTAAAAAGTTTAATGGTAAATTTTTATTTTTATTTTTATTTTTCAAGTTATCATTCATTCATTCATTCATTCATTTTAATTTGACCACAGCGAGACACAGAGAGAGAGGGAAAGTGAGAAAGCAAACCACCAGGTCCGGGACTAGAACCATGGTTGGCCATGTGGGAACGTCCAGAGCCTTAAACCATGCCACCTGCTGGCCCTCATGGTATATTTAAAAAAAATTATTATAACGCAAAGGAGGTGTCAAATATATAATTTTCAAAACAAAGATACCTTACAGAGCCTAGGCCAAAATAACACAGCTAATCTTACTGATTATCTGCCCAGGAGTCATAGGTATTACCTTGGAAAACAACATGCTACACCAACATAATGAATAAACATTTATTTTAAGTAAACATCAGCATTTTTATGGTATAAAATTAATAGCTTAAGCATACAGTTTGGGAAAGCATTTAGGCTTTCTGGTCAAATACACTTAGATAGGGTGGAGAGTTAAAATTATAGTGTTCTGGAAGGCAAAAGAGGCATTCCAAAAATTATATAATTATATATGATCTCCTAATAGATTACCTTTCCCATAGAGAGCTACAGCAGCTGGAGCCAATAAAAAGAAACCACAGAGTGATTTAAGCAATAGACATTTAATTTAAAAAATCAGTGAGCATTGATAAAAAAGCAACTAGAAGATGTAAAGAGAACTCTCTAAGGTATCCTGTGGCTAAGAGAGTATATCCAAGGAAGGGCAAGATAGAAGGCAGCCCTGCTCCCTAAAAAGACCTCAGTGAAGAAGGTTAACTGCAGCCCACTGGATGGCAGAGAAGTCCATTTGATTATCCAACCCAGAGCTGGCCCATGGTCACTGGGCATGCATGAATCAACCATCCAGTGTGCAGGTAAGACACAGTCAGTGCGCAAACACACAGTGGGAGCTGGGGGCAGGAGGCTGGAGTACCTGACTCCACCCCAGGACAACAGTAGGAAACAAACCTCGGACATAAACCTAAAGAGCAGTCAGAATGCCAATGTGGACAGGAGGCCCTCCATGCGCGGAGGACCACAAGAAGTGATCACTAGGCTGAGCCAGGGCTCTGAGGTTGCTGAGGACACATATTTCCATACATGTGGCCAGAGGAGGAAACAACTCACCTGACTGCTGACCAATAGGGCAGCAGACAGAATCAGTAAGAAAAACTCCTTCCTACTGCAATGTCCCTCAGCACTCCCTACTGAAAATAATAATGCACTTGCTATAAAGGAAAAATGCTCAAAGGAATTGAGTCCATTATCATGGAGGAGGGAACAAAAGGTGAATTTGGAACTGAGGGGCAATAATCTGGTAAGTGACACTCATCCGGAGTTTATAATTTTCCAGCACTTAAAGTTTTCCTATTACTCTAACATTTGTTGTTTCAAGCTGAGTTCTTTTAAAAAAGGCAGATGAAGTCTTAAAAAGTCATTTACAACATCACAAAAAAAGTACAGATCAATATCCCTTATAAATAAAAACACAAAACACCTCAATAAAATACTAGCTAACTGAATCAACTGATACATAAAAAGGATTACACCATGATCAAGTATAATTTATTGCCAGAGTGAAAGTTGGTTCAACATATAAAAAAATCAATATACAACACTGAAATAAAGGACAATAAAAATGATGTCCATACTTCCCAAATTTATCTATAGATTCAACAAAAACTCTTTAAAAAAAAATGCCAGCTGGATTTTGGATTTTGGCAAAAATTGACAAGCTAATCCTAAAATGCAACTTGAAATGCAAGGGATCTAGAAAAGCCAAAACAATTTTGAGAAAGACTCAGCTAGAAGACTCTTATTTCCCAACTTGAAGAGTTACTACATAACTACAGTAAATCAATAGAGTATAGGCAGATATTTAGATCAATAAAACAAATCAGAACCAATAAACCACTCTGTACCAGTTATTACTTTATTGCCTCTTAATTCCAAATTCACCTTTTATTACCTACTACAATACTGGACAGAATTCCTGTTAAGGATTTATCCTTCATATTTGTAATTAGCTATTTTTTGACAAGGCTGAGAAGACAATTCAGTGGGAAAATACAATCATTTCAACGAACTGTTGGAACAACTAGGTTCACAATAAGATGAAGTTAGATGCCTTTCTTATCTCATACCCAAAAAATGGATAAAAGGTTGGCCTGGTGGCTCAGTAGTTAACACAATGATCAGGCAATGCTGGATCCATATGGAAGATCACAGGTTCAGTTCTTGGATTAACCTTAAAACACTAGGTACCGACGGACCGGAGCCTGTAGGTGCGTGCCGTGGGAGTCTGCGCAGTCGTGTCTCTGCGCCGCGCAGAGTTGCCCGTCCCGGGCGCAGGTCAGGCAGATCTTGGCTCGGCTTTACCGTCAGGGCCACGGGACGGCACGGGCCCTCGGTCCGACTCCGGTGTCCAGCCTGAGGCCGCCGGTCCGTGCTGGCAGGAGGCGAGGAGGCCGCGTCGCTCCCGGCTGGGCGCTCTGCGGTCCCCGGTGCTGCTCCCCCGGCAGCGCGCACGCAGCGGCGCGGGCATGGCCACCAGGCTGCGGAGAACCCTCTTTCCATCACTTTAGAGTAACTTACAAGCTGCAGCCCTCCGACTCCTGGACTTCGGGTCATTTTCAAGGATCTAGTTTGAGCTACTTACTAAGAAGAAATAGTCTGAAAAGAGCCCTTATCAGAACAGCATGGATTCTGCTAAAATTGAAGCAAGAACACACATCGAATTTATGGTGAAACTTGGGTGGAAAGATGGTGATATGATTGATGCTTTATGAAAAGTTTATGGCAACAATGCCCCCAAAGAAACCAGTTTACAAATGGATAATTTGTCTTAAGAAGGGAAAAAGTGATATTGAAGATGATGCCTGTGGTAGCAGAATATCCACACCAAGTTGCAAAGAAAAAAACTAATCTCGTTTGTGGCCTAATTGAAGAGGACCAATGATTAGCAGCAGAAACAATAGCCAACACCGTAGACATCTTCAGCTTACACAGTTCTCACAGAAGAATTAAAGCTGAGCAACTTTTCTGCTTTGTGGGTTCCAGAACTGCTGTACCCTGATCTGCTGCTGACAGAACACAGCTTTCAGTGGAAATTATAAACAAATGAGATTATATTTCTGATGCATGTCTTTGAAGAAACATAATAGAAGCTCACACATGGCCTTACCTGCATGAGCCTGAAGACAAAGCACAATCAAAGCAATGTCAGCCACGATATGGAAATGGTTCAGTTGGAACAGAAGGGGACCTGTCAAGAGCAAAGGCTCCCCCACCTTTGTGGTTGTTAAGGCGGCTGGATCCCCCATGACTGACCGCATGGTTCGAGTCCTGGACCAGATGGCTTGAGAAACATGCTGGGCGTGCATGCGTGTGTGCCCAAAGACCCGAAAGGAGAAATAGAGGGGTTATTGTCATTCAAGGATATATCTATGGAGTTCACCTGGGAAGAATGGCAGCTACTGAATGCTGTACAGAAACACCTATACACAGATGTGATGTTGGAAAACTGTAACAGCTGGGTGTCAGTGGGGTATCATGGTACCAAACCTGATTTAATCTTCAAGTTGGAGCAAGGAGAAGAACCATGGATACTAAATGATGTCCCAATTTGCAGTCAGAGCTGTCCAGAAGGCTGGGAAGAATGGTACCAGAAAAGTCAAGATGACCTTGCAAGTGTTGAGAGGAAATATACTTGTAATATGTTTGGAAAACTTCATCCGAACAAAACCCATATTTTTCCAAGACAAAGACTCCATAAGTATAATACACATGGAAAAAGTTGGGGACAAAACTCATATTCCAGCAGAAGTTACTTAAGAAGAAATTCTGATAAGTTTCATGGTTTTGAAGAATCACACTTTCTTAAGCATCAAAGCACCCATAGTATAGAAAAAAACTGTGTGTGTGGTGAATGTGGGAAAGCTTTTCGTTGTAAATCACAACTCATTGTGCATCTTAGAATTCATACAGGAGAGAGACCTTATGAATGCACTAAATGTGAAAGAGCCTTCAGTGCTAAGTCAAACCTTAATGCTCATCAGAGAGTTCACACAGGAGAAAAACCCTACTCATGTAGTGAATGTGGAAAAGTCTTCTCTTTCAGGTCACAGCTCATTGTCCATCAGGAAATTCACACAGGAGGGAAACCCTATGGTTGTAGTGAATGTGGGAAAGCCTACAGTTGGAAATCGCAGCTCATTTTACATCAGAGAAGTCATACGGGAGTGAAACCCTACGAATGTAGTGAATGTGGGAAAGCCTTTAGTTTGAAATCACCATTTGTTGTACACCAGAGAACTCACACAGGAGTGAAACCCCACAAATGCAGTGAATGTGGAAAAGCCTTTAGGAGTAAGTCCTACCTCCTCGTTCACATCAGAATGCACACCGGAGAGAAACCCTATCAATGTGGTGACTGTGGGAAAGCCTTCAATATGAAAACACAGCTTGTTGTACATCAGGGAGTCCACACGGGAAATAACCCTTACCAATGCAGTGAATGTGGGAAAGCTTTTGGTCGGAAGGAACAGCTCACTGCACATCTGAGGGGTCATGCAGGAGAGAAACCCTATGGGTGCAGTGAGTGTGGGAAGGCCTTCAGCAGCAAATCTTACCTTGTTATACATAGGAGAACACACACAGGAGAGAGACCCTATGAGTGTAGTTTCTGTGAGAGAGCCTTTTGTGGGAAATCACAGCTAATCATACATCAGAGAACTCACTCAACAGAGAAGCCCTATGAATGCAATGAATGTGAAAAAGCGTATCCTAGGAAGGCTTCTCTTCAGATACACCAGAAAACTCATTCAGGAGAGAAGCCTTTCAAATGCAGTGAATGTGGGAAAGCCTTTACTCAGAAGTCGTCTCTCAGTGAACATCAGAGAGTCCACACAGGAGAGAAACCGTGGAAATGCTCTGAATGTGGAAAATGCTTTTGTTGGAATTCAGGGCTTCGCATACATAGGAAAACTCACAAGTGAGATAAGAATGATAGATACTTTCTTACAGAAGTTGAGGCTCAGGATACCAGTTGATAGTATACACAGGATTTATAAGAGACTATAAATGTACTCATGTCAAATAAGTCATAGAGGAGACAGATCAATCATATATTTGGATTGAGTATGCAAATCTTTTAGAAATGAATCATCCAGATCCTGTGGACAAGACAATAACTGTAGGAATGCAGAGCAGTAATGTACCAGATGTAGTAGCATCATTATGGAGATTTGGAGAATCCATACTGAGAACATCTTTCAAATTTAACGAGTCAAAAGCATTTTCCTATAGAAAGTGTGTTGGAAAGTCACATTCCAGATTGAAGCTATTTTTATAAAATAAAATCTCCATTAAAAATAGACTTCTTCATGATAAAGTAAAAAACAAAAACAAACAAAAAAAAAAACCTAGGTACCATCATGATCCTGACTGGCTAGGAAGGTGGGGTGGGAGTAGGATTTTAGTGTGCAACTCTGCTGAGGATGCTTCTTTCTTTGCAACTCTCTATCTCCTATTCTCATAAAAGAAATAAAACAAACAAAAATAATTTTAAAGGATTCAAAAACAGATTTAAAAGATAAAGTTAGGACCAACAGGTGGAATGGAGGTTAAGGCAGCTAGACTTCACGTGACCAACTGTCCGGTTCCAGTCCTGGACCCAGCAGCTTGAAAAACATGCTGGGTGCATGTGCATGCATGCCCAAAATCTCAAGAAGAGAATATAGGAGAAGGGACTGCGGCATGGCCATCCTCCCTCAGGGGTGATTTCTCATCTTCTGTCTCTCTTTTTCTCCCTCCAGCAAGCTCACACACCCCCCCATAGCAAAACCGAAAAAAAAAAAAAAAAAATTAAAAAAAGTAATTTTTAAAACTAATTAAATAAGAAAACATAAACTTTCATGATCTTGAATTAAGCAATAGTCTTTTGGGTTTTTTGTTTCTTTGTTTTTTTTTTTTTTTTTGTTTTTTTGTTTTTGTTTTTGAGAAAGAGAGATTTTTGCTATAGGGAGCATACACTCACCAGAAAGAAAGAAAGTGAGAAATCACTCCCCTGGGGGATGGTCACACCACAACTCCCTCTTTTCCACTCTCCTCTTGGGACCTTGGGCACACAGGCATACGCATGCACCCAGCGTGAGTTTCAAACTTCCGGGATCCAGATTCAAACCATGGTTGGTCATGTGAGAGTTCAGCACATCAATTACTATGTCACCTGCTAGCCCATTAAGCAATAGTTTTCAAGCATGTTTAAAAACATAAGTGACACCTAAAAGAAAAACTGGTTTTCATCAAAATTTAAAAGTTTAGGGCCAGCAGGTGGTGTGATGGTTAAGGCACTGGACTCCCACATAGTCGACCACAGTTTGAGTCCCAGACCTGGTAGTTTGCTTTCTCGCTTTCCTTTTCTCTCTCTCTCTCTCTCTCTGGTCAAGTTAAACAATAATAGCAACACATGGAATTAAGTAAATAATTCTTTTTTTTTTTTTACTTATTTTTTATATACATCCAATCGCATTATTTAGCTTACAAAGTGAACATTTCAATATGTGAACATTTCTCCCCAGTCCAGTTGATCAAATTATCTTCAACCAGTAACACTACATCTCCCCATCCTGTTAATGCTCTGCCTCCATATCCCTTCTCCGAATGTTCTTCCTTAGGCCCCACTCCTCCACACACACCACATTTGGCATTTACCCCCATCTCTTCTGTTTGTACAACCTTAGGTCAATCAGTTTCAGTCATAAGAGTGCAGACACTCCGTATATATTAAGTGGGGACATACAATGTCTCTCCTTCATAACCTGGCTTGCTTCGCTCAGCCATAAATCTTCCATATTCTTCCACTTTTTGTCGAAAGCCAGGGTTTTGTTGGTTTTTATGGCTGAATAGTATTCCATAGAGTATATGTGCCACAGTTTTTCAATCCATTCATCTGTACAGGGGCATTTGGTTTGGTTTCATGTCTTAGCAATCGTGAATAGTGCTGCAATAAACACTGATGTGCAAGCACTTTTCCAATGAAGAATTCTTCTGTCCTTTGGGTAGATACTGAGGAATGGGATTGCTGGATCAAATGGTAGTTATTTGTAGATTTTTGAGGAATCTCCAAATTGTTCTCTACAGTGGCTAGACCGATTTACATTCCCACGAGCAGTGTAAGAGAGTTCCCCTTTCACTACCCCCAGCCAACATTTATCATTTTTTATTTTTTTAATCGTAGACATTCTGACTGGGGTTAGATGGTATCTCGTCGTTTTGATCTGCATTTCCCTTACGATGAGGGATCTTGAGCATTTTTTCATATGCCTTTTGGCTATTTGTGTCATCTTTAGAGAGTGTTTTTTTCAACTCCTTCTCCCATCTTTTAATAGGGTTGATCATCTGTTTTCCAAACTACGGCTTGAGTTCCTTGTATATTCTGGTTATCAGTCCCTTATCTGATGTATAATTTACAAAAATATTTTCCCATTCCGAGGGCTGTCGAATCACACTAATTACTGTGTCTTTTGCCATGCAGAAACTTCTAAGTCTGATGTAATCCCACTTGTCTATTTTGGGGATTATTGACTGTCCTTTGGGGGTCTTATTTAAGAAGTCTTTCCCTACACCAATGTCTCCCAGAGTTTCCCAGGAACAGTTTCATAGTTTGAGGTCTTAAATTTAGATTCTTGATCCACCTTGACTTGATTTTTGTCAAAGGTGAGAGGTAGGGGTTCAGATTCATCTTTCTACAGGTGGAAATCCAGTTTTTCCAGCACCATTTGCTGAAGAGGTTTACCTTTTTCCACTGGATTGACTGGTACCCCTTGTCAAAAATCAGTTGACTGTATGTTTGGGAATTTATTTCTGGGGACTCTATTCTGTTCCATTGGTCCACGTGTCTGTTTCTGTGCCAGTACCATGCTGTTTGGATTACCACAGCTTTGTAGTATATTTTTGGGTCAGAGAGTGAGATGCCACCCACTCCACTCTTCTTGTGTAGAATTGCTTTGGCAATACGGAGTCTTTTATGATTCCAGACGAATTTTATGATTGTCTTTTCTAGATCTGTGAAGAATGTGTCTGGTACTTTGATTGCCATTGCATTAAATATGTAGATTAATTTGGGTAGAATTGCCATTTTGATTATATTAATTCTTCCAATCCAGGAACATGGGATGTCCTTCCACTTTTTTGTGTCATTTTCAATTTCGTTTTTTAGCTTCTCATAGTTTACCTTGTGGAGGTCTTTAACTTCTTTGGTTAGGTTTATTCCTAAATACCTTATACGTTTGGTGGCTATGGTAAATGAAATAACTTTTTCAGTTTTATCTCAGTCTGCCTGTTATTTGTATGTAGAAACGCTATCGATTTTTTTACATTGATTAGTATCGCAACTCCAGCTCCTTTTTGGTTCCCATCTGCATGGAAAACCTTTTTCCAATCCTTCACTTTCAGTCTATGTATGTCTTTCTCTATGAGGTGGGATTCCTGTAGGCAACAGATAGAGGGTCTCTGTTTTTTTATCCATTCAGCCAGTCAGTGTCTCTTAATTGGAGAATTTAATCCATTAACATTCAATGTTATTATCGATGTTACAGGTTCTGTACTGACGTTTAAGTTGGTCATCGTCTTATTTGCTTTTTATTTCTTTGTTTCTGGCTGTTAATTCTTTAGTTTTCCTGGAACAGTACTTTCTTCAGGGTTTCTTGAAGAGCTGGTCTGGTGTTGGCAAGTTCTTTCAGGTTTTGTTTGTCTGAGAAGATTTTAATCTTTTTTTCCCATATGAAGGATAATCTTGCAGGATATAATAGTCTTGGTTGAAATTGTTTCTCTCTTAAAACTTTCAATACTTCTTCCCATTCTTTCCTTGCTTGCATTGTTTCCGTTGAGAGGTCGGGTGTTAGCCTCTCATTTCTCTCTTACCAGTTTTAGTATCATGTCTTTATCTGCGGTCTTGGACAGTCTGGCTAAGATGTGCCTTGGGGAAGATCTTCTGGGGTTGATTCTATTTGGGGTCCTTTTTATTTCTTGGGTCTGGATGGTTGAATGCCTCTCTAGACTTGGGAAATTTTCTTCCAGGATTTCATGGAATAGATTTTTCCATGCCATTATTAGTTTCTTCACCTTCTGGGATGCCTATTATTCTGATGTTTGGGCATCTACTGGAGTCTAGTATTTCTCGTATATTATCCTCGTGTTATTTTGTTATTTTCTTGATCTTTTTGGTGTTTTTTCCTAGGTCAGAGGTTTTATCTTCTACATCAGAGATTCAATCTTCAGCATGGTCTAATACTTTCAAGAGAGTTTTTGATTTCCTGTACTACAGACTTTATGTCTAATAGTTCCACCTGATTCTTTCTCAGAGTGTCCATTTCTTCTTTCATATCCTGGAAGGACTTCCTAATCTCCTGTAGTTCGTTGTCTCTTTTCTGTTACAATTCATAGAATTTGGTCACCATGAATGTTTGAAATTCTTTGTCTGACATTTTGGTAACATCCTCCATATTAATGAGAGATAGAGGGGAGTTACCATTTTCCTTTGCTGGAGACATATTTCCTTGTTTATTCAAACCTGAGATCTTCTTCTACTTCTAGCCATTGGAAGATGTATTCACTTTAGAATACATCACTTTTGAATACGGGAACGTTTCTCTGACTAGGAGTAAGTGTGTTTCCCTTTTGCTGCAAATTGATGTTTGCCAAAGTCTCTCTTCTGTTGTTTTTACCAATGTGGTCTCAAGAGGGGTACTCTACTGAGGTGTCTGAAAAGCAGTATCTCCTTTTTCACAGGTGGATCAGTACAAGGGAGAATCCCAGAGAAACTTATATTACTAGGGAATTTCAGATATCTGATTATAGAACTGTCTAGTCCCTCTGGTAGGGTGGAAGATGAAGAGGAGTGGATAATAGGCAAAAGAAAAGACAACACAGAGAAGTAAAGAAAAGTGAGGTGGGGGGGGACAGAGGTGTCCCTGCCTCAGTGTTCCTTGATGGCCAGAGGCCTGGAGATGGGTCTGTCACCTACTGCCAGTAAATGATTTTTAAAAAAAAACTTTTTTAAGTTTGTGCATCTGGGTCAGTAAGTGGCGTTAAATGGTTAAGGCACTGGACCCCCACATGGTCATCCATGGTTCAAGTCCCAGAACTGGAGGCTTGAAACTTACTCAAAATATGTGTGCATGAGTGCCCAAAATCCAAAGAGAAAGGAGGAAAAGGAACTGCAGCAGAGCCATTTCCCCAGGGGGATGATTTCTCACTTTCTGTCTCTCTCTCTGATGAGCACATTCATCCTATGGCAAAAATCTCTCACCAAAAAAAACTTTGTTCATCAAAGAATACAACTAAGAAAATGAAGACAACCTACAAGATGGTAGAAAGTATTCATGAATCATACATATATCTGAAATGGAATTTGTATCTAGACTTACATAAAAAGTCTCAAAATTAATTTTTTTTTTAAAGACAACTTAGTTAAGATCCAGCTCCATGGCCTGGTTGGTTTCAGTGGTGAGATCTCATATCACCACACAGTTTGAGTCATGGTCTCAATGGCTTGGGAAACACACCAGGTGAATATGCATGAGTGCTCAAAATCTCAAAACAAGAGAGACTGCAGCATGATCATGTCCCATGAGGGAATATTTTCATCTCCCTCTCTCTCTGACAAGCACATGCACCCTTTAACACACAGCCACACACCCATACATACACAACAACCAGTTAAAAACTGGACAAAGGATCTGAGTAGATATTACTCCAGAGAAGATGCATAAATGGCCATTAAGGACATGAAAAGATGCTCAACTTAATTAACCAAGTCAAAATGAAATAACATTTCATCCTTACAAGACTGTCCACTTAAAAAATAAATACTGGGTCTTCGGAAAAGTCATGATGTATTTTTCTATACAAAAAATGCATCATGACTTCTCCGACAACCCAACAGAAAACAGCAAATGTTGGTGAAGCTATAGAGAAACTAGGACCCTCATACACTGCTAGTGGAAATGTAAAATGGTTCAGTCACCTTGGGAAACAATCTGACAGTACCTCAAAAAGTCAAATGCAGAACTACCATATGATTCAGCCAATTTCACTCCCAGGTGTAAATCCAAAAGAATTGGAAACAAGAATTCAAATATTTATATGTGAGTGTTCATAGCAGCACTATTAACAAAAAACAAAAGATGAAACAAAACAAGCAATCAGTAATGAATGGATAATCAAAATATGGCATATAAGTACAACGGGATACTCAGTCATAAAAAGAAATGAAGCACTTAGTATACTGTAACACAGATGAACCTTAAATACATCACACAAAACGAAAGCCAGGCATTAAAGGTCACATATTGCATGACTCCATTGACATGAAATATTTTGAACAGGTAAGTTCATAAAAAGTAGACCAGTAGCTGATGGCCAAAGGAAAGGGAAGAAGATGGCATCATGGCATAAGGGTTTGCTTTTGGGGTAATGAACATGTCCTGGAATCAGACAGAGGTAGCAGTCACAGAACTTTGTGAGTATACTAAAAGTACTTCTATTTATATGGTTAATTACAATAAATATCACATATCCCTCCCTCCACTAGCCTTTGGAAACTCACAGTACACATATTAGCACATCTAATACTCTGAAAACTTCGGTAGTAAAAATACTTAATTCATGTTAGCATTTCTGAGAACCACAAATAATCTCTGAGTTAAAGTGTTTTTCAAATCGTAGGTCACAATCCATTAAAAACAAAAATCAATTTAATGACTCAGAATAAGAATCTGTAGAAATAAAATAGAAAGTACTAGACTGTAACACATAAAATAAAGATAAGAATCACATTAGGGAACCAGCAGGTGGCATGGTGGTTAGGGCACTAGACACTCTCACATGACCGACCTCAGTTCAAGTCCCAGACCTGATGGCTTGCTTTCTCAATTTCCTTCTCTCAGTGTGTCTTTCTCTGGTCAAATTTAAATAAATGAATAAATAAATAAAATTAAATAAATAGTTATTAAAAAAAAAAAATCACTTGGGCTAGCCCATGGTTTGGTCATTAAGGGAACCAGTTCCACATGGTCAACTATGTGGTTCAAGTTCTCCACCTGTCAACTTTAAAAACATGACAGGTGTGTGTGTGCCTACAATCTCAAAAAGATGGAAAGATGGAAGAGGACAGATTATGCCATGACCATATCCCACTGTAAGGTACTTTCTCCCTCTCCCTCCATCTCCGTGTCTCTCTGGTAAGCACACACGTCATCTGGCAAATAAAAAAATAAAATAAAAAAGGAAAAAAAGATAAACAGCGCTTTTCTTGAAACTTTTGTTTTCATTACATACACACAGTGAACTAGGACATGCTGTCAAATATATTTCTTATTGGAATCACCACTAAAATACTCTGAAAAACACTTTGAATACAACCAAACAAATCTTACCTCACTTACCATATTATAGAATTCCAGCTCTCTTGGACCCCTTGGAGGTGGCTGTAACTGTTTCAAAACCGTGCCATCGGGATGTTGCAGTATACCTAAGGAACAAACATGGAAAACATTTTAGTGCTTTAATAGTACTTCACAGAATATGTATGTTCTTAAAGTGATACGTAAATCACTTTCATAAATTTAAGGGTTTACATTTAATTATTTCAGAATTTCAAATTTGCCCAACATGGTTCAGTACTTGTAATATGCAAAGCACCAGAACCCAATTCTAAACAGCTTCATTTTACTGTCTCCAGTGACTATTCCCTTCTGGTTCCCTGAGACTTTCTAATAGAAGATACATGTAAATATTGACGGAAATTCCTCAGTAACAGACTTATCATGAGATGTCAATTTATAGTAAAGCAAAGCAAAAGCATGTTAAAAAGAATAACATAAATTGATCCCCTTTAATAAACAGGAAAAAAAAATAATGTTAACAGTAGTAATATATTAATTTCCTACTTGGTAATTTTTTGTAAGTTTCTGTCATCTCTTATACAAAAAACTAAAATATTTTACTGATCTAGATGTACTGTTTAGCTAGTGCATGGGCATATAGCCAACGGGAAAAGTGAGGACTGAAATCAGGTAACAGGCCTGGGACAAAGTCACCATTTTAGAATCTGTCCACCCAAATAAAGAGTGTTTTTCCAAAGTCACCACAGGCCCTGTTCCTTTATCATGAAGGCTCATTCTCAAGTTTATATGTTAAAAATCTTTAACTTTTCATGTGTTGATATTTCACAAAAGTATTCTAGTTAGACTAGAATATAGCTCAAATAAATCTTTGCAGAATTTGGACAAAATATTTCACTTGAGTTCCTATCCCTTTTTGGCAAGTCAGGAATTTTTAATCATGACAAAGATATAGAATTTATCAATACAAGAGGAAAGACTCAAGAGATAAAACAATTAGTTTGCTGTAAGACCCAGATACAGAAGGAAGGCAAGTATTAATCCACCTGGATAAAATTTGGTGAGCAGTCAAAAGATCTTGAGATTTATAGTAGTCTAATGTAACTAAAATTTCCTTAAGAATTCTATTCCTGAAGGTTGGGACAAAGAACAAGAAAGACCTTTATTCCCATAGTTGTGACATTTTTTTATGGAACTAACAAAGAGTGGTGGATGCATAAAAGCCTTGATAAAGTCCAGAGGAAGAAAAAAAATGGTGCATTCATAAATGAGCAGAGAACCGCAGGAGATTCCCTACCTCAAGGCAGAAACCTGGTCTAGATACAGATGAGCTTCTCATTAGACAAATACATTTGATCAAGCAAACAGAAATCAGTGAAGCTACAGACAATAGAGCAGGGCAGTAGAACAGATTAGAGACTGTAACAGTACCAACACAAAAACAGATTGCTTGGTATAGTAAGTCTTCTAAACTATTCACCCTGCAATATAACCACAAATGCTTTTTGAGAAAGTAGAAGGTAACAATCCCAAGCTTTCTCTAGGTAAGTGAATTCTAAGAAACAAGGTAAACCAGTAGTGAGTATCTGAAACTGCAGCCAAACTCCCCCCTTATTCCTAGATAAAAGTCTGTCAAAATTTAAAAAAATAATAATTGCCATCTCTGAAGGTTGAGTCAGTAACAGATTAGCAGCGTCTAAGACTACAGCCCAGCAACAGCGCAACTAAATTTTTTTTTGGAGAGGTTTTCGCTATGGAGCCGGTGCGTTCACCAGAAAGACAGAAAGAGACAGAGAAACAGAAAGTGAGAAATCATCCCCCAGGGGATGGCCATGCCCCAATCCCTTCTCCATTTTCCTCAGGATCTTGGACACGCATGTACATGTGCCCAGTGTGAATTTAAGCCACCGGGTCCAGGCATCAAAACCACAGTCAGGAGTCCAGCAACATTAGCCATTACACCATCTGCTGGTCCCAATTAAACTTCAAGAATACACTTATCAGCCTCTCAACCTAAACAGAGCAAAAGGCATATAAAGTGTATGGGGAGAAAACAAAAATAGTATACTTCACTCCCCCACTAGTCTTTAAATAAAATGCCCTAAATTCAGTATAAAACTACGAGGCATACCAAAGAATTAGGAAAATGTAATACATTTGCAGGATAAAACATAGTAGGTAAAAGCTGATACACAGATGACAAAGTGAGTGTAAGGGCAAACAAGGATGTTAAAATTTATAAATATGGAAGAAATCACAAATAATCAGATTGCTTGGTATAGTAAGTCTTCTAAACTATTCACCCTGCAACATAACCACAAATGCTTTTTGAGAAAGCAGAAGGTAACAATCCCAAGCTTTCTCTAGGTAAGTGAATTCTAGGAAACAAGGTAAACCAGTAGTATCTGAAACTGCAGCCAAACTCCCCCCTCATTCCTAGATAAAAATCTGTCAAAATTTAAAAAATAATAATTGCCATCTCTGAAGGTTGAGTCAGTAACAGATTAACAGCATCTAAGACTACAGCCCAGCAACAGCGCAACTAAACTTTTTTTTTTGGAGAGGTTTTTGTGGAGCCGGTGAGTGCTGCATTGGTACTGCAATGAACAGGAACCAGCCCCTTGGCACAGAAGTTAAGCACTATACATAGGGAACCAGATCCCCCATGGCCGATCACGGTTCAAATGCCAGCCCCAGTGCCTTGGAAAATACACTGGGCACTTGTGAACATGTGTCCAAATCTTGACAGGATGGAGAAATGGAGAAAAAAAGGTCAACACACTAATCAGGCCTGATGCAGAGAAGAAGGCATATGTGCGACTGGCTCCCGATTATGATGCTTTGGATGTTGCCAACCAACTTGGGGTCATCTAAAGCGAGTCCAGCTGGCTAATTCTAAATATACACTTTTTCACCAATAAAAAAAAAAAAAATCAACAAATTTGATGTCAAATCGACAGAAATTACAAAAAACTGAAGCACAAATATAGAGAAAAGGTGGAAAACAAAGAAATCATACAAGAGCTACAGACAATATCAAACAGTCCAAGATAGCTGATATTAGAATCCTAGAAAAAAATGAAAGACCTATACCCATGCTGACTATAACATCACTTGCAATTGCTGAAGTGACTTTAACTTCCATTGAAAATTGAGTAGACAAAGAAAATGTGGTATATGTATGTGAACAACAGAATTATTATTCAGCCTTTAAAAAAAATTCTCTCTTGCTACAACATGAGTAAACAGTGAAAACTGTGTACTATATGAAATGAGCTAGTCACAAAAAGACAAATACTGCATGATACCACTTCCATGAGGTATCTAAAGCTCGTAAACTCTTACAAACAGGAAGTGGAATGGTTGTTGCCAGGGCAGAGGGGAGGGGAAAGGGAAGCTGTCGTTCAGTGAATATAGAGTTTCAGTTTTAAAAGACGAAGTTCCAGAAATCTATTGCACAACAGTGTGCATGCGATTACCACTATTGTACAGTTCTAAGTAGATAAGAAAGTAAATTTTATGCTACATATTTTTTACTGCAATAAAAATATGATGTAATCAGCAGAATTACATTTATGCTGAGATTGGCAGGTGGCGTGGTGGTTAAGGACACTGGACTCCCATATGGCTGACCACGGTTCAAGTCCCAGACCTAGCAGCTTGCTGGTTTACTTTCTCTCTTTCTCTCTCTCTTTCTATCCCTCTCTGGTCAAATTAAAATAAATGGATAAAGTTAAATAAAAATTATTAATAAAGAAATAATCACATTTATGTTTATGTTAAGTAAATTCATGTTAAAATTTCTGTGGAAAGAATATCTTCGGTTTATTTTTTTTAATTTTCTTCCAAAGAATTTCATAAGCATATACAGCTTTTATAATGAGAAAAAATTGTGACATAAGAAAACAAGTATAGGGCCAGCAGGTGGCATGGTGGTTAAGAGCACTGGACTCCCACATGGCCAACCATAGTTCAAGTTCCAGACCTGGCAACTTGCTTTCTTTCTCTCTCACTCACTCACTCTGTCCCTCTATGGTCAAATTAAAATAAATAAATAAATGAATAAAGTTAAATAATTCTTTAGAAATAAAGAAAACATATATAGAGCCAGGCAGTAGTACAGTGGTAATACAACTAGACCACATGGGAAGGGTCCTGGATTCACTTCCCAGAGCCTCCCTGAGCACACCGGACACAAACACTGTGATATGAAGATTCTACTGAAAGGTACCTGTCCTTCTGTTTGTGTCTCTTTTAATTTTTGTCTCTTTCTCTCAGAATAAATAAATACATCTCAGAAAAATAAAAGAAGTGGACCAACAGGTGGTATAGTGGTTAAGGCACTAGACTCCCAAATGGCAGACCACTATTTGTGTCTCAGATTTGGAGGCTTAAAACTCATGCCAGGCACATGTATGTACTTGCCCAAAATCCCAAGAAGAGAATGGAAAAGAAGGAACTGCAGCATGGCCATCCCTCCAGGAAGTAATTTCTCACTTTCCCTTTCTCTGTCCATAAGTACTCCAACAAGTACACAAACCCTATAGCAAAAATCTTTCTCTCTCTCTCAAAAAAAAAGAAGAACAGGACAGGGACCAGCAGGTGGCATGGTGGCTAAGGCACTACTCCCACATGGTGAGCTGTGGTTTGAGCCCCAGACCTGGCAGCTTGCTTTCTCACTTTCTCTCTTACTGTGCCCCTCTCTGGTCAAATTAAAATAAATAAAATAATTCTTAAAAACACACACGCACACACATACACAAAGAAGTATATCCTAAGAAAACTACTGTTTTGTTCAATTATGTTAATCAGGTATTGAAACAGACTAGAAGAATTTTTTTTAAATGAGACTGAAAAATACTTGACAAGACAATGGCCGAAATGATCTAAGACTAATAAAAAACAGAAACACAGCCAAGACACCTTATAAAAAAGAAGGAAATAGGGCCAGCAGAAGGCAGTGTAGCAGTTACGTCACTGGACTCCCACATGGCTGACTGCGGTTTGAGTCCCAAACCTGTGGCTTGAAAATCAAGGCAGGCACGTGAGCATGCATGCCCAAGATTCCAGGAGGAGAATGGAGGAGAAAGGACTGCAGCATGGCCATCGCCTTTTGGGGAGTAATATCTCACTGTCTCTTTCGCTTTCTCGCTCTCTCCCTCTCTCTCTCTCTCTACCCGGCAACGCACAAGCCCAAAGGCAAAAACATCTACCAAGAAAAAAAAGAAGAAAATAAACTCAAATAGGACGGAAAAACAAACCTTGACACTTTAAACATAAAGACATAAACAGGCTAAAAGTAAAAGGAAGAAAAATATCATGTAATATTACTTAAAAGAAAGTTAATATATACCATCATATAAAAACAATTCATAACAAATAAGATTATTAGCTCAGCCAGTGGCATGGTGGCTAAGGCTACTGGATCCAACATGGCCAACTACACAGGCTTAAAAACCATGCCAAGCAGGTGTGCATGCATGCCCAAAATCCTGAAAGGAGAAATGGAGAAGAAGCAATTGCAACCTGACCGTTCTCCACAGGAGGGATGGCTTTCTCACTTTCCCTTTCTGTTTCTCTTCAGTGAGCACATATACCCTCTAGCAAAATAAATAAAAGATAATCAGTTCCTTAAGACATAAAAATCCTAAATATATACCTGGTGGTGGAGCTTCAAAATACATGAAGCAGAGGGACCAGCAGCTGGCGTAATGGCTATGTCACTGGACTCTCATGTGCTCGACCATGGTTCAAGTCCCAGACCCGGCGGCTTAAATTCACATGGGGTTGGGCACATGTACATGCATGCCCAAGATCCCGAGAGGAGAAGAGACTGAGGTGTGGCCATCCTCTCTGGGGAGTGATTTCTCACTTTCTGTCTCCCTGTTTCTCTCCATCTCTCTGGTAAGTGCACATGTCCTACAGCAAAAATCTCTTTGTTTTTAATAATTATTTTAACTTTATTTATTTAAATTTGACCAGAGAAGGAGAGTGAGAGAAGGAGAGTGAAAAAGCAAGCTGCCAGGTCCAGAACGCGAACTGCAATCGGCCATGTGGGAGTCCAGCACCCTTAACCATCAAGCCACTTGTCAGGCCCAGCAAAAATCCCTTTAAAAAGAAGTCACAAAAAAGGCCCAGCCTGGTAGCAGAGACAGTACAAAACTAAACGGCAGTGCTGGCAGACATGCAACCAATCACGGTTTCAGTTTCCTGGATCAACTCTTGTTGAGTTAGAGAGCCAAGAAAAGGGGATCATGTAACAAGACTCTCATCATGTTGCTCCTATTTCTCTTTCTCACATGAGCACATATGCTTCCTGTCATGAATATAATAAACTTTAAAAAATTCACAAAGGAGGCACTGGCAGGTGGCATGATGGTTGAGGTACTGGGTTCCCACATGGCTGACCATGGTTCGAGTCCCTCACCCAACAGTTTGCTTTGCTTTCTCACTTTCTCTCTCTCTCTCTTTCTTTCTCTCTCTGGTCAAATTAAAATAATAAATTAAATAAGAAATTTTTTTAAGTCCACAAGAAAAATTTAGAAGTATTTTTAAATTAAATGACAATGAAAATTCAATATATTAAAATTGTGGAATGCGGGACCAGCAGATGGCGTAATGGTTATGTCACTGGGCTCCCACAGTCAACCGTATCTCTTATCTCGAGTCCCAGACCCGGCAGCTTGAAACTCACACCAAATGCATGTGTGCGTACACGCCCGTGTGTGTCTGCGCGTGCCCAAAATCCCAAGAAGAGACTTGAGAAAGGATTGTAGCATGGCCATCTGCCCTGTGGGGTGATTTCTCACTTTCTCTCTGTCTTTCCGGCAAGCACACACATCCTATATCAAAAATCTCTCTCTAAAAAAAAAAAAAAAAAACTTGTGGAATGAAGCTACAATACCACTTAATACTTGCTATATGGCTTGTGTTCCCCATAAATCCATGGGTTGAGATTTGGTAGTGATCCTATTAAGAAGAAACTTAGTATCTTTGTGGTTTAAAAGGTGGGCCTTTGGTAGTGATTAAAGTAAGAACCCCTATGACTGACTCCTGGTGAGTTTATAAGGAAAGGGAATAAGACCAGGAGACACGCATGAACAAATACAGAGAGATATACACACAAGATGTATGTGTGTATACATACTCTTCTCTCAAGATGTGACATCCTGCCTGGCCTTGGGACTGCACCAATGAGAAAGCCCTTACCAGATATGGCTTATGGTACCATGAGTTGAATAAGTCTCTTTTTATAAATCACTATTTTTTTGGAGAGGTTTTTGCTATAGGGAGCATGCACTTGTTAGAAAGACAGAGGGACAGAAAGCAAGAAATCACCCCCCAGGGGCTGCAATCCCTTCTCCTCCATTCTCCTCTCAGGATCTTGGGCTCGCACATACACGTGCCTGGCCTGAGTTTAAGCCACCAGGTCCGGGACTCAAACCACGGTCAACTACATGGGAGTCCAGTGACATAGCCCTTACTCCAACTGCTGGTCCCTAAATCACCATTTTTATAAAATAACAGTTTCAGGTATTTTCTGTTATTAGAAACAAAACAGACTAGCATAGTACTTAAAGGGAAATGTGTGGTTTTAAATGCTTGTATTAGAAAAGAAAAAAAAGGTCCTAATTTAAGATGACAGAAAAAGAACCACAAAAAAGTAAAAAGATAGGACTGGGGGAAATCAATAAAATTAGAAATAGTTAAGAAAAATCAATGAAATCAAAAAGGTAGTTCTTTTGAGATCAATAAAACTGATCATCTCTAGCTAGACAAATCAAAAGGAAAAAACGTAAGTTACTATTAGGAATAAGTGAAAGATGAACTATCACTACAGATCCTACAAGCATTAAGATGACAAGGGAATTATGAACTTCATAGAGTAAACAATTTAGATAAAATGAACAAGTTCCTTTAGATACAGATTAAACTGACACAAAGAAGAAAATCTGCATTGTCACATATATACTAAAAATACTTCATTCATAATTTAAAACCTACAGGCCCAAATGGCTTCATTAGTGAATTTTATCAAACAGTGATAGGAAAAAATAAAACCCATCCCACCAGATTTGTTCTGAAAATAGAAAAAAAGCACCACTTATTAATACATAAACCCAGTATAATCTTGACATTAAAAAACTCCTACAAATGGCCAGTTGGTGCCACTTAGGGTAGGTAAATCCCACCTGGCTGACTGTGCAGTTTGAGTCCCAGAATGGTGGCTTGAGAAATATACTGGGTGCATGTGCATGAGTGCCCAAAATCCCGAGAAGAGAATGGAGAAGGGACTGCAACATGGCCATCCCTCTGGGGATGCTTTCTTGCTCTCTCCCCTTCTCCCCTCACCCCTGCAAGCACACACCCTGTGGCAAGGAAGGGAGAAATAAATAAATAAATAAATAAATAAACTCCAACAAAAACTTAGAAGAAAATGACAAGCCATAATCTCATCATAATTACACAAACCTTTAACAAAATACTACTGGTACATCTAATCCAGCAATATATAGAAAGAGTAATTCATAACCATGTGGACTCTATTCCAAGAATGTAAGTTGTTTTAATTATTTCAAATTGAATAAATATAATTTGAAGAGACAGAAATCTCAACAAAGAAGGGAGATACAAATACAGAATGGGGGGAGACAAAGATGAATCCTGTGGTGTGAGATTTAAATGATAATAATGAACTTTGGGGACCAGGATATGGTGGAATGGTTACATTGTTGGACACCCACGTGGCTGACTGCAGTTTGAGTCCCGACCTGGTGCTTGCTTTCTCACTCAATTTTTTTGCTCTTTCTCTCTGATAAAATTTAAAAATAAATAATAACAACTAAAATTATAAAATTAAATTGAAAAAAACTCACACCCATGTGCATGCCCAAAATCTCAAGAGGAGAATGGAGGAGAAGGGACTGTGGTGTGATACGATCATAATCCCTTTTGGGTGATTTCTCTCTTTTTTTCTTTCTTTTCTTTTTTTTGATGGTGAAAAAGTATATTTATAATTAGCCAGCTGGACTCACTTTAGATGATTCCAAGTTTGTTGGCAACATCCAAAGCATCATAATCAGAAGAAGGCATAGTTGCACATATGCCTTCTTCTCTGCATCAGGCCTGATTAGAGTGCTAGCCTTGGCCACATCAATATTATAGAGCTTCTTCACAGCCTGTTTGATCTGGTGCTTGTTGGCCTTGACATCCACAATAAACATAAGTGTGTTGTTGTCTTGTGGTGTCCCGATCGCGAAGTTCCCGAAAGACCACCAGGGGCTAATTCCGATGTGAACACACAAGGTCACTTTTATTCGACCAAGCCAGGGCCCCCAACCATCACTGACACAGCGGATCAGAGTTGAGAGCCCAGGTATAAGTTGGGCTGGGTTTTTATTTGGCTGTTGCGGGGGAGGTGGAGGGGTGCTGAGGAATGCACTCAGGCGACAATACATTGGTTGTAGATCACAGGGAATATAGCTGTCTCTGGTTGATTGGTTATTAAGTCGTTGAGTTAGGCGAAAAGTTACTTTAGGTTTCTGGTATCTCCTTTGTTTCTTTCATTGGTCAGTCCCAGTGGGGTGATGGTCTCATGACTTTTTTTCTCGTGACTTTTTTTCTACGTGTCCGGCTCACCTTTTTGAAATGGTGCCGTCCCTCAGTAAGGTGGGACAAAATGGAGTCACTCTGGTTCTGCTCTGGTCCTTCATCTAATTAAAAATGCATATTCTGAATTTACTATACCAAGATTAAGTAGGAAAATAGTCTTATTTTTAGGAGACAGACACAATTATATAGAAAAAGAAGGAGTCATGATGTCTACAATATACTCTTAGATGGTTCTGCTAAATCACCATCATATACATAAAGACAGTAATAAAGAAAATGTGACAAAATACTAATAACTGGTAAATCTAGATGAATGGCATACATTAGTTCACTGCAATACTCTGGCAACTTTCTGTAAATTTGAAAAATTTTTTTTAAAATTTATTTATTTAAATTTTTTTCTTTAAATAAACAATGGTGGCCCCACAAGAGTATAAAATTGGCTATACATATAGCCTTGGTGTATAGTAGGTTATACCATCTATATCGTGTAAGTACACCCACTGATGCTCATTAAACAACAAAATTACTAAGAATATTTTTTTTTAAGGGGGGAGCAGTTTTTGCTATAGGGCGCATGCTCTTACTAGAAAGACAGAAACAGACAGACAGAAAGTGAGAAATCACCCCCCAGGGGGAATGGCCACACCTCAATCCCTTCTCCTCTATTCTCCTCTCAGGATCTTGGGTACGCACGCACACGCGCCCGGCGTGAGTTTTAAGCCACCAAGTCCGGGACTTGAACCGCAGTCGACTACATGGGAGTCCAGCGACATAGTCATTACGCTAACTGCTGGCCCCCCACGCAAGAATATATTTCTTAGAACACATCCCCACTGCAATGACTTCATGACAAACAAATTCTAAAGTTTCTTGGGAAATTTGACAAATTGATTTAAAATCTGTATGGAAATGTAAAAGTCAAAAAAAAGTCTTGAAGTAGAAAGTGAGATGATTATTCTAATGTTCGTCTAGACTTATTTTTTTTTGAAGATTTATTTAATTTTGTTTATCATTGCTGTTATCTCAGCTTGCTATAGGGTACATGTGCGTGCAAGAGAAAGAGAAAGTGAAAAAGCAAGCCACCAGATCTGGGACTCAAACCATGGTTGGCCATGTGAGAGTCCAGCATCCCAACCACCGTGCCACCTACTTGCCCTGTCTAGACTTATTAAAAAGCAACTTCAGGGGCCAGCAGGTGGTACAGTGACTAAGGCATTGGGTTCCTACATGGTCAATGACGGTTCGAGTTCCAGACCTGGCAGCCTGGAACTTGTGCTGGACTCATGTGCATGCATGTCCAAAATCCCAAGAGGAGAATATATTGCAGCATGGCCATCCCCCTTGGGGGGCAAGTTCTCGCTTTCTCTCTCTCACTCCGGTGACCCCACAAGCCCCATAGCAAAAATCTCTCAAAGAAAAAAGCAACTTGAGGGACCAGATGGCAGCAGAACAGTAAAATGCTATGCTCTGTAAGGCTGACCTACATGAAAAGGTCAGGGATTCATGTCTGAAAACTTCCCTAAGTACGCCAAGCAGGTGTGTGCCCATAATCTGGGGCTGGCTGAGGCTAGGGATGGATGGCAGTGATAGGACCCTGTTGGGGGCAATGCCTCTCTGTTTGTGTCTGCCTTTCTCACTCATGGAAGAAATAAATCTTACAAAAACAACTTTAATCAAGACAGTGAGATATTATCAATAGGACAAACATATAAACCAATGAAAATAAATAAAAGGCCAAAAGCATGTCTAGAAAACTGACTGAATAAACTGTGATACATATGCACGACGAAGCTGCAAAAAATAATAAGGGGGGCCAGCAGGTGGAGTGGTGGTTAAGGGTCCTGGACTTCCACATGGCTGACCATGGTTCGAGTCCCAGACCTAGTGGCTTGCTTTCTCATTTCCCTTTCTTTTTCTCTCTCTCTCTGGTCAAATAATAATAATAATAATAATAATAATAATAATAATTAATAAAGCTGAATAAAATTATTTTTAAAAATAAATAAGAAAGAGTTCTATGAACTGATACATATTGTTTTCTAGATTATATAGTTGACCCTTGAACAACAAGGGGTTAGGGGAATCAACTTCATAAAGTAGAAAATCTATGTATAACTTTTGAGCCCCAAAAACTTTATTAAGAACCTACTATTCATGGGGACCAGCAGGTGGCGTGGTGGTTAAGGTGCTGGACACTCCCACATGGCTGACCATGGTTCAAGTCCTGGACCTAGAAGCTTGCTTTCTCACTTTCTCTCTCTCTCTCTCTCTCTCTCTCTGTCTCCCTCTCTCTGGTCAAATTAAAAAATAAATTAATAAATAAAATAAAATAAATCTTTTTTTTTTAAAAAAAAGAACCTACTATTCATTAGAGGCCTTGTCAATGGCATAAACAGTTGACTAACACATATTTCACACACTAAGTATATTATATACTATTTTTTTTTCGGTAGAGAGGTTTTTGCTACAGGGCATGTGCGCTCACAAGAGAGACAGACAGTAAGCAAGAAATCAGCCCCAGAGGGGATGGCCACGTAACAATCCTTTCTCCTCTGTTCTCTCAGGATTTTGGGCACGCATGCACACATGCCTGGTGTGTTTTAAAGCTGCTCGGGGGAACCAGCAGTTGGCGTAATGGCTATGTCACTGGACTCCCACGTAGTCGACCGCGGTTCGCGTCCTGGACCCGCTGGCTTAAACTCATGCCGGGTGCATGTGCGTGCGTGCCCAAGATCCCCAGAGGAGAATGGAGGAGAAGGGATTGTGGCGTGACCATCCCCCCTGGGGGGTGATTTCTCGCTTTCTGTCTCTATGTCTCTCTCTGTCTGTCTGTCTGGCGAGCGCACGCGCCCTGTAGCAAAAACCTCTCCAAAAAAAAAAAAAAAAAAAGCTGCTCGGTACAGGACTTGAACCGCAGCAACATAACCATTACACCATCTGCTGATCCCAATGTATTATATACTTTATTCTTACAATAAAGCAAGCTAGAGAAAATAAAATGTTACTAGGAAAATACATGTACAGTATTTACTGAAAAAAGTGAACATAAGTCCACATATAAGTGAATGTTTGCAGTTCAAACCTATGTTGTTCAAGGCTCAAGTGTATTATTAACTTGTAAAAGCGAAGTACAAAACAAGATCTCTAGCATACCATCACTTGAGTCAGAAAGGAGGAGAAATAAAATTGACACAGATCTGCTTACTTTTATAAGAAACTCAGGAAAAGTCAGCATAATGAAACTGATTATCTACAAGAGATAAATGGGGTAAAATGATAAGTGACATTTCTGATTATACTTTTCTATAAAGTGTAATTATACTTTTCTTGACTTTTGAAATCATTCTTGCCTAAAGAATTTTACATGCACTAAAGTATATAAACAAAAACGAAAAGATGGGAACGGGTTTTAAACAGAAGAAAATAAATCCACTATATTTCAAATACTACTACTGGTAAGAAAAAAAGGAGAGCTGCTCATTAACACAGTGGTTAAGTGCTATGTGAGGGAGGTGGATTCCAAATGGCTGACTGCAGTCTGCAACTCAGCCCTGGTGGCTTGAAAGCATGTGCCAGGTACATAGGCATGTGTGCCCAAAATTCTGATGGGAAGGAGAAATGGAATAAAGGGACTGCAGCATGACTATGCTTCACTGGAGGGTGCTTTTTCTCAGTGGCAAGCACATTGCACCCTCTAGTAACTAAAAACAGAAAAAAGAAATGGAAAAAGAAATAACAACCAAAAACATCTGATCCAAATACCTTTCAAACAGTTATCAACTGCATACCCTCGGTTTAATGAAATCTCATTTTGAATTATTTGCATTTTAGATTTGTTTTCTGCAGTAGGATTGGTTCAAAAATTCTGAAAATAATAGGGCTGAGCAAAATATTAAAACATATTTGTATCTCTGGCAGCCAGGGTTCTCACTGTGAAGAAGGAAAATATAATTTATAATCAAGTAAGGAAAAGAACTCTGAGGTTAGAATAAAATTGGTATTATTAAATTATTAGGTTATTGGGAAAATTATGACTTTTTTTCAATGTTTTTCTATCAAAGAATGTGTCAGGACTTTCCTGGTGACCCAATATGATTGCTAAAAGATACTTATACAAACTTTTTAGTTCTGCCTACTACGAAGGCCTGGAAGCAATGACATCCCAGTAGAAATGACTACACCTTACACCCAGATCCTGGTTTCTAAATACCATTGCCCCTAAAATGAAGCCTGAGCTCCTTTGAGAAATGAATGATTCTAAGGCCAAGGAAATAAAAGAATGAGATTAGTCTAGAATAAATTCATGTGACAGAAAGGAAGTCCACTCAATGGCTAAATTAGGGATATTTTGAGGAAAAAAAATGGACAATGAGTTATGACACATTATAAAATAGAAATGAGTCCAAACTGATTATAAATAAGGTCAATATGCACGTGAGGGCAAAGAGAGGGCTATTTCTCAGAATGCTGTTTTAGAAGAGTGGGTGGCAGAAGTGCAAAAAATTATGATTTTGCAACTATCACAGTTATGATTACTTTAGGCAAGAATCCTTGATAGATGCCAAATCTTGAGGTGAAGTTTAACAGGGATATGGGCAGTTACGTAATCTTAAAGTATCTCCCAGACAGATAGCTTATTGGTTGCAAGAAAAAAATGTTAATTATATACTAAAGAAGCAAGACCACACTTTGACCAGAGAATCAAAATTAAACCACTAATAAGGGGCAGACAGACACGGGAGATGTCCAGTTGTGGTATTTTAAAAGGACACACTTACATAATGTTCTAGCCAGAGATGCGTCATCTCAACCTCATCATAAGGATCCATCAGAAATTCAAACTGAAGAACATTTCATAAAACAACTGGCCTGTTCTCTTCAAAATGACAATGTCATAAAAAACAGAATGGTTGAGAATATGTTATAAATTAAAGGAGACTATGAGACACAACAGCCAAATGTAATAAATGATCCTAGACTAGATTCTGTATTACAGTAAGACATCATTGGAATAGTTAACAAAATTAGAATATGAACTATAGATTAGATAAAAGTATTTTCTCTCTGCTAAATGTCCCATAGTTGATAAATGTGTTATGGCTACAGAATAAAATAGAATACCCTTGTTCTTATGAAAAACACACTGGAAGGACTGGCAGGCAGTGTGGATAGTTAAGGGTGCTGGACTCCCACATAGCTGACTGTGGTTCAAGTACTGGACCTGGTAGCTTGCTCTCTCACTTTCTCTCTCTCTCTCTCTTTCTCTGATCAAATTAAAAGATAGTGTTGAATAACATAATTCTAAAAAAAAAAAAAAAAAAAGCTTAAAAAAAAAAAAGAAAAACACACTGGAGTATTACCAAGCAAAGTAGTATGACACATGCAACCTAATATGGCCTAAGCCATTAAGCCGAGTCCGGGACTCTAACTGTGGTAGACTACATGGGAATCCAGCAACATAGCCATTACACCGTCTGCTGATCCCTGCTGGTCCCGATACATGTTAAATATTAAAACAGAAAAGGGAGAGACCAGCAGGTGGTGTGGTGGTAAAGGTACTGGACACTCCCACATGTACCACCACAGTTTGAATCCTGGACCTGGTGGCTTGCTTTCTCATTTTCCCTCTCTATCTCTCGCTGGTCAAATGAAAATAAATGAATAAATAAAATTAAATAAATAATTCTTAAAAAAAAAATAACAAGAAAGGGATTTTATGCTAACCTTGATGATTTGAGAATTTATATTGATAGCTCTCAAACACTTGTGAACTTTTTCAATAGAAATAGGTACACAATGTGAATGATATGCAGTAATGTACAAGAATGTGGGGTTGGTGGGTGGTGTAGTGGTTAAGGTGCTGGACTCCCACATGGCAGACCACGGTTTATGGTTTGAGTCGCAGACCAAGCGGCCTGAAACTCACACCTGGTGTGTGTGCGCGTGTATACCCCAAATCCTGAGAGAATAAAGTAGAAGGGACTGCAGCATAGCCATCCCCCCTAGGGATGATTTCTCACTCTGTCTCTGTCTCTCCGGCGAGCGGGCACATCCTACAGCAAAAAATCTCTTATTAAAAGGAAAAATTCAGGGACCAGCAGGTGGCGTGGTGGTTAAGGTGCTGGACATTCCCACATGGCTAACCATGGTTCAAGTCCTGAACCTGGTGGCTTGCTTTCTCACTTTCTCTCTCTCTCTCTCTGTGTCTCTCTCTGGTCAAAATAAAAAAATGAGTAAATGAATAAATAAAATTAAAAATAAATAATTCTTTATTTAAAAAAGAAAAATTTAAAAAAATAACATTATAATAGCAAAAAAATGGTGAAAATCTAAAAACCTACCATTAGAAAAACAGCTAAATAAGTTGTGATACATTCATGCCATAGAATAAAACTTTTTTTTAAATGAAGTATACCCTAAGTATAAATATGCAGGTATACAGTAGTACAATATACTAAAGATTGAAAAGGAACAACTGCTTATATATCTATTTGTTTGAAAAATCATAATATGTGCCCAGAAATAAAAGCATGAAAATATATAGAGGAAATAGGCAGGAGTACATGCCCCTGGAACAATAAGCATTAGGGAGAAGGACACTATTTAAACTGTTTGAATTTCTTTCCTAAAAAGGCATGTACTACTTTTACAACTTTAAAAAACTAAACACTTCTAATTCTTTGAAGTAAAATGTGAATGTGTTTTGGTGAAATATGATTTCAGTCAAGACCATAAAATATAACTCTAATATCAAAACTAACATATTCTTACTACTTAGCTATAACGAGATTTCTCTGTTCAAGTGTCTTTTTTAAGCTCCACGTTTTTATAATAATATTTAAACTAACAAGGCCAATAACTCATTTTTTGGAAATTAGTAAGCTATGAATCATAAACTGAGAAACCCTAATGACAGTAACAAAAATTAAATAATGAAACAAACCAAATAGCCACACAATGCCTTTAACAAAGCTATATGCTGAGAATTAGTTCAGTTGGCAGACCAAAGTATAATCTAAAAAATGTACTTTAAACTGTAAGTAATTTACAACAGTGAAGAGACACTGAACTTTGAATTACTGACCATCTTGTTTTGCCAGTTTATGAGTAAGGAAAATTATCACCATCCAGATGTCCTTTTACTAACAATATATGCAAGACTGTATAACTACCTGAGAATTAAATTCACCAATTATTTATCAGGTTCCTAATACATAGTATGTTTGAGGCATTGTACTCTGGTGATACAAAACAGTCCCTACTCAAATGAACTCTACAAAACTGAAGAAAATTCATTTTAAAATGAATGAAATAATAAATAAAATTACGAACTTCCTCTAAAATCTAATATCTTTTAATCAGGCAATTTGAGTGACAAAGTAACTAGTTAAGTCACTGTTTGCAATGTAGTTTAAAGTCACTTTCAGGGTTCATTTGTAATTACAAATAACTCTCCGAATAGGATCACTATTATATACTTTGATAAAGAGTGATTACACGCTTAAGTGACAATGAAAAAAATGTTTTAGGTTGTTGCCATAAAGCATGTGCTTCAGAAAGAGAGAAAGAGAGAGATCACCCCTGCCCCACCATGTTTCAACCCCTTCTCCTCCATTCCCTTCTACAGATTTTGGGCACATGATTTTTGACATGATTTTCAAGCCACCAGGATAGGGACTCAAACCACTGTTAGCCATGTGGGAGTCCAACACCTTAACTACCATGCCACCACACTCCTTACAGGTCCCACAATCAATGAAATTGGTTTTATATAGGGATAGTTCATTGGAACCATCAGTTAGCATAATGGCTATGTCGCTGGACTCCCATGTAGTCAACTGAGGTTTGAGTCCCAGACCTAGTGGCTTGAACTCACACCAGACGCATGTGCATGTGTGCCCAAGATCTAAGAGAAGAATGAAGGAGAAGGGATTGCAGCGTGGCCATCCTCCCTGAGGGGGTGATGTCTCACCTTCTGTCTCTTTGTCTCTGTCTTTCTGGCAAGCATACCTGCCCGACAGCAACAAAAACCTCTATTCTCCCCCCCCCAAAATAAAGAAAAAAGAAGAATGTGAAAATGAAAGTAGTGGGGGAACCAGCAGATGGTGTAATGGTTACTTGCTGCACTCCCACATAATCATGATTCCAGTACTGGCCTTGGTAAAATTCACACCAGCGCCTATGCATGTGTGCCCAAAATTCCAATGGTTTAGCCATTCCCCCCAGGGGGAGGGCAGTAATTCCTCACTTCCTGTCCCTCTGGTGAATGCACACACCCTATAAAAAACCTCTGTAGAGACCAGGAGTTGGCGTAATGGCTGTGTCACTGGACTTCCATGTAGTCAACCGCGGACCCTTGTGGCTTAAACTCAACGCTGTGTGCCCATGTATGCCCAAAATCCTGAGAGGAGAAGGGATTGCGGCCTGGCCATCTCCCCTGGGGGTGATTTCTTACTTTCTGTCTCTCGTTCTCTCTCTTTCTGGTGAGCACACGCGCCCTATAGCAAAAAACCTCTCAAAAAAAAAAAAACAAAACAAAACAAAACAAAAAACAAAACTCTCTAAAAAATAATAAAATAAAAGTAGTGGAAAACGTTGCTCTTTGAGAAATAAAATACATTCAAACTAGTACTCACACATTTATTCTCAAAAAGCTTTGTTTGGATCCAGCAGGTGATGCTGATTGTTAAAGGCGCTGGATTCCCACACGGACCACTGCGGTTGGGTTGAGTTCCCAACCTGGCAGCTTGCTTTCTCACTTTCCCCTTCTCTCTCTCTCTCGGTCTCTGGTCAAATTTAAAAAAATAATAACAAATGGAATTAAATAAATAAATATTCTTTAACATTAAGAAAAGCCTTGTTTGAACTGTTTCTATAAGCACAATACATGGTGGAAAACCACAGTACTCCTGGGTTTCAGGATTCTAACACACAGCAGCTGTGTGACTTAGGTTTGTAACTTAACTAGGCTTGGCCTGTGTTTCCTGGTCTAAAAATGTCAGTATTACCTTACCAGCATAAACCAAATTGCCCCTAGTGGCTCCTCGGGTCAAAGATCCGCAATATTCACAGCCTCATTCACCAAATTCCTCACGTAATCATGGCCCAGGAAATCACTGTAAACCAGGTGAATTACGGTTCCGAAACTGAGATAGGCCCTGGATTGTGCTTTAGAAGTTGTAACCTCAGAAAATGTAGAACAAAGGCTATGGTATAGTCCTATGAAGACGAACTAGAATAACCGAATGTTTTATCAGTACCATTCTAGTGCAACAGCAGGGTGTAGTTCCTACTATGAACCCGAGTTTCTGCACTACTGGAACCACGCCTCCCAGAGAAATTTAGGAGGCACCCGAAAACCTCAAGGGGCTGGGAGAGATCACAATAAGCCAAGACAAGCTCTCTCCCCACCCCATCTCCCCCACCAAAAAAAAAAAAAAAAAACAGTTTTTTTTCCTTCCCCTCCAGCTATGCAGCTGCACCAAGAAGCACTAGATTAGCATCATCTGCATTTCATTCCTTTTCTTTTGCAATAGCTGCTCGCCTATAATAAACAGACCTTAGGCTCAGGGGAGAATTTACTTCCCCAGCCAGTAAAAATGAAGTTCCCTATTTTTTTTTTTAATTTTACTAACAATGTCTCCAATCAACAACCTTCCTCCCTAGAGAGATCAGGCACGTCTCTCCCTGCCACCCGTGCTGCAAACACGACGCCCCACACCCTCTAGAAATCGCCCCACTTTCTGAGCCCCTTCCGTGCCGGTGGCCAGGCTTCGAGGGAGAGCGGAAGAGGCCGGGGGTGCGGCGTGCAGACCCGGGAGAGACCCGGCGGGGGGCGTCCAGCCCGACCCGTGTGCTCCAGGCTGCCTTAGCGAGCCCGGGGGTCTCGCCCAGGCGGAAGGGGAGCGGCAAGCCCCGCGCCACCCCCACTTACCCACTTTGTCCTTTCCGTACATGTGCCCGGCCACCTGATGCGAGAGGGGTACGCAGCCGTTGAGGAAGCGCAGCCTGCCGCCCGCCGGCTGCGGGGTGCCCTCGGGGGCGTCCTCGCTCGCCGGTGGGGTCCGCATTTCTGGGGGGCAGGGAGCCTCCAGCTGGAGGGGGGATGGCGGCTCCGTTGCCATAACGGAGAGCAGAACTGGTAGCAGCGGCGAGAGCAGGAAAATAAAGGGCGGAGGGAGGGGGCGCCGGAGAATCCGGGGGTCGCTCAGGCTCGGCCGCGAGGAGGCCCGGGGGTTCCCGCGGCTGGTGCCCGCTGAGGCTCGGGGAGGGGGCCCATGACGCCGCGGCGGCGCGGGCGCTCCCCTGCCCAACTCTCGGCGGAGCGCGGCTCCGGCTCCCCGTCCTCCTCCGCCGCGGCCGCCCGCCCCGGCGCTGCCCAGGAGACTGAAGTGAGCAGAGCAGCGGCGGCAGCGGCGCCCCGCGCTCCCTCGGGCCCTGACGGCGACGGCGGCCCCACCTCCCGCGCCCGCGCCCCCGCCCCCTCCCGCCGTCCTCCAGTCCCCTCAGCCGCCGCGCGCGTCAGCCCGCCCGCTCCGCCGCCGCCGTGAGCTTCCGACTGCGCGACCCGCGGCCGCCGCCGCCACTGAGCATGCCCGGAGGCCGCCCGACGGGACCCCCGCGGGGGGCGGGCGGACGCGCGCGGGCCAGGGCGGCTGGCGCCGATCGGGCCTGGGGAGCACGCTCGCGGCCCTTCTCGCTCCTACCCCGGCGCTGGCCGGACCGATACCCGGACTGCGGTGCCTCGGTTCATTCATCGAGCCTTTCGGCCCTTCCCGAGGGGCGGCCCAGAAACGACGTGCGGCTTGCAAGTGTTAGAGGAGGCCACTCCTAACTGCAGTCAGCCCCCTCCAACATCCACCCGGCACCGAAACAATAAAAGTAAAAGCAGGCAGCTTGTTGTTAGGAGACATGCCTTCAAAACCTCTTCGAGTGAACCCTAGCCCCCTCCCCAAATTGCTGCCTTCCAACCGCTCTTATAAAAAATTTTGGCACCGGTGTGAATTTCAGTCTATGGAAGGTATAATTTTTTTCACATGAACACGTAGTTTGAAGAAATGAGCAGGGTTTCTTCTCTCTCCCACTCGATCTTTAGCAAGGCAGGTTCCAAGGCCCTGAGTAGATGACTAAGTAGGTCACAGGCAGAAGGACGAGACGGATGCACACCAGAAGGGTCTGGAATGGGACTCAATAATTATAGATTCCTGGGTAACTGCCACTGGTTTCTTCTAATGATAACTGGGCCTGACCTTGCAGGTAAAATAAAGCAATAACTGAACAAGAAGATGTTGGCTAAACATCTTGGGCACCTGATTAACTTAAGAGTCCTGTAAGCACCTGTCCTTTGCCCTCATAAACCCACGCACCTGAACTACACCTAAATTCTGGCCTGGACTGCCAGTTTCCAGGCAGAGCCCCGCCCCTCCGTGTTGCGCAAACTCCGTGACTACCTCTCGCCGTCTCCTCCCGCCTCTCCCGCCGCTGTCAAAATCCCGACTCCAGACTTCCTTGAGGCCCGGAGCCGCTCCACGCATGCTCAGCATCAGCCGGGGTCGATCACACACACGTGCTTAAGGCCCGCCGCGGCGCCTGCGCGGTAGCCGCCCGGTGTCGGTGCCCTTAGAACGCCTCTCGCACCTGACTCCCGCTGTCCGCGCAAACCCGCCTGTGCTTGGTGTCCTGCGCACACTTCCTTGCAAGCGACGGCGCCATGGGTCTGACTTCCAATTCCAGCATACGAGGTGAAGTGGGGCCTGGGAGCGGGTGAGGCGGCCTGCGCACCGGCTGCAGCGCCCGCAGCTCGTCTGAGCAGTTAACCACTCCGCTACGCGCCGGCAGGTCCGGTAACCTTGAGATGCACAAGGGCAAGCGCGGGCCCTGCTGCGGGCTCTGGGCGGGTCAGGGAAAGGAGTGAGGCCAGAGAACGGATTGATTGGTGGTGGTGCGGGCATCCCTGGCGTGGGGCCGTGCAGCATCTGCCCCTCTCTGGTCCACTTTCCCCTCACCAGCCAAACTCCGAAACCTAATCACCCCGCAGTTAGCTTTTTTTTTTTTTTAGTTTTTCCCTAAAACTCATGTGTTTCAAAGTCAAGGGCCTTCGGGGGGGGGGGGGGGGGGCAGAAAAAAAATCTCCCTTTTCACGTGTACATCAGCGTGGAACTGGATCGCCCATTTATCGCAGTTCTGAAGCGGTGCATGACTAATCACATCTGAGTTTGCAGATTTGTTTTAAACGGAAGAAACCCAATCTGAGGTCTTCAGTTTTCCCAGTTTTTTATTATGCCCCTGTCATCTGGCGCTTGCTGGCAGTAGTTCAAGAGAGAGGATTGAAAATCGAGGTGGCTGACCCTTCCTCTGGGCTTGTACCTAGCGCTAGGAAACCATACTTCCGAGTAGGTCCAACTCAGATTAAGAGGATTTATTGAAGACGTTTAGTGTGGAGTTTCACTTCATAACAATGATTGGTAATTGTTAGTATAATACTGTGCCCCAGCTATGTCATGTGTTTCCTCTGCCCAGGTATAAAACACACTCCTCCAGGTTTGATAACCTGTAACCCTAGTGAGTAAAGACTGAAGAAATTGCTCAGAAATTAATTTAAGATAGCCACGTTGATTCAGTCAGTGAATGTTGAGTATCTTGATAGTGTCAGACTTTGTAAATAAGTGATCCCTATTAACTTGAGCCCTAATTATGTAATAGCAAGATAGGTTCCATATTTTGGAGAGTTCCATTTCAGTTGACAAACATTTCCTGGCAGAGTGACAGTAATAATCTGTGACTAAAGGGACGATTATGTACAATTATTTCAAAGGGTATTGGTCTTGATTCCTGTAAATAAAGGCATCAACAGGTGGCATGGTGGTTAAGGCGCTGAATTCCCAGATGGTCATCCGAGACTCAAGAGTGGCAAGATTCTAATATGTATTTTTGTTTAAAATGTGAGTCAGGTCAGTTCTGGCCATGTGGTGTGAGTCTTGGACCCTGAGGCTTCAAAAACACACCATTCACATGTGCATGTGTGCTCCAAAATCCCAAAAGACAAGAGATGGAGGATTGCAGCTTGACCATTCTCTAAGGGGGGGGGGGGGGGGGGGGGGTGCTTTCTCCTTCCCTTTTCTCTCTGCCTTTTCTCTGGCAAGCACACCGTGCCCTCTAGCAAAAAATAATAATAGTAATAAACTCTGAAAGCATTTTATATAAGTGAACACTAAGTTTTATTTAGGTTCCAGGCTGTTAAAATGTGAGATAACCTATCTTTAGAGTAACCTTTCCAGCCATACAGACAAGTTTTTAAGTCTAATTTAATTAGGGAATTCAGAAGTAACATTCCCATTAGCTTGCCATTGTCCAAGGGATAATAAATCCCTTGAAGGTCATTAACTAAACCAGAAGTACTCAACTTTGTCTTGAAGAATATCTACCTTTTACCAAAAGATTAAAGGTGGTGTTGAGGACTATAGGGAAAGGCTCAAAACCTTTATAAATCGCTTACCAACACCTTCCTCTTCAAATACAGTGGTAGGCATTGTAAGGACAGAGAATGTCCTAGAAATCTACCTTTTAATGTTTAAACCCTGTACCAGTTTGGTTCTATTCTTAATTTTATTTTTCACACAGGGTCTCACTAAGTCTCCATCCCACCTCAACCTCCCAAGTAGTTATAGGTGTATGTACCCAGCCTTTAGGATGGACTGTACCCAGCTTTTAGGATGTGCTGAGAATCAAACTCTCCCCTATGTGGTCTCAGCCTGCCCAGTAGCAGTGTTTGTCAGTGTGTACTACTAGGGCTGCACCTACTGTTAGGTGTGTGTTTGTTTGCTTTTAAGAGAGATTTTTGCTATAGGGAATGTGCTCTCAACAGAGAGACAAGAAGGGAGAAATTACCCCCGGGAGGGGGGGATGACCACACCATAATTCTCTTCTTGGGATTTTTGTGGACGTGCACACCCCCAGCATGAGTTTTTTTTGTTTTTTGGTTTTTGGTTTTTGTTTTTTCCCAGCATGAGTTTTAAGCCGACAGATCCAGGACTTGAACCACAGTCAACTATGTGGCAATCCAGCAATGTAACCATTACACCATCGGCTGAGTCTTCGTACTGTTAGTCTTTGTCTCAAACCAATTAATTTTTGGCAGGTTGAAAATCAATTTAGAACTTTTTTTAAAGAATTATTTAATTAATTAACTAATTAATTAATATATTTACTTATTTATTTGTTACAGGTCATATGCACTCACCAGAGAGAGAGAGAGACAGAGAGGGAGAAAGTGAGAAAGCAAGCCACCAGGTCCGGGACTCAAACCACAGTCAGCTATGTGGGAGTTCAGCACCTCAACCAACACACCAACTGCTGGCCCCAATTTAGACCTTTTAATTTGGGAGAAAATTAATGTGTCTCTTAATTAAATGAATTTATAATTTTAAAGGGTGTACAATGGTGTATGACAATAGTAAGCACTATGTAACTTCGAGAAGTGTGTGGGAAAATGGAAATTATAAAAAATTAAAAATATAAACTTAGGGCCAGCTAGTGGCATGTGGCTAAGGCATCTGGATCCCAAATGGCTGACTGTGTGGTTTGAGTCCTGGACCCTGCAGCCTGAAAACCGTGCAGGGCGCATGTACACACCACATACCCAAAATCCCAAGAGGAAAATAGAGAAGGGCTTGCAGTGTGGCCATCCACTGTTAGGGGGATGACTTCTCACTTTCTGTCCCCCTCTCTCTTCCTTTCTCTCTCCAGCCAGTGCACACACTCTGTAGCAAAAATTTTTAGGGGACCAGCAGATGGCATAATGGTTATGTCACTGGACTCCCACATGGCCATATGCGGTTTGAGTCTCATACCCCGCAGCTTGAAATTCACACCAGGCTTGCGTGCGTGCATGCCCAGGATCCTGAGAAGAGACTGGAGGAAAAGGGATTACAGTGTGACCATTTCCCCTGGGGTGTTATTTCTCACTTTCTGGCTCTCTGGCAAGCGCACGCACCCTATAGCAAAAATCTGTCTTAAAAAAAAAAAATGGTTTTTAAATGAACTTATATCTCACCCTAAGTTCCATCAAATTCAAGGCACTTGTAAGTGGTGATACCAGCCATTTAGTCCATCCCTAAAGACCTGAGGGTTCTGGACATTTAACTGTCAGTGCAGTCTTTTTTACATTTATTAACTAGAGAAAAACAGGTGCCCTTTAAAGATTTTTTTTTTTAGATTAAGAAACAAAAAGAAGAAACTGAATCAGGACTATACAGAGGAGGTCGAATGGTTTCCCATTAAAACTCTTGCAAAATTGTTCTTGCTTGATGAGAGAAATGAGCAGGAACATTAATTATCATGGTGGAAAAGGACTCTGACGAAGCTTCCCTGAGCGTTTTTCTGCTAGAGTCAACTAGGGAACCAGCAGTTAGTGTAATGGCTATGTCGCTGGACTCCCACGTAGTCGACCGCAGTTCGCGTCCCGGACCCCGTGGCTTAAAACTCACGCCGGGCGTGCGTGCGTGCGTGCATGCCCAGGATCCCGAGAGGAGAATGGAGGAGAAGGAATTGCGGCGTGACCATCCCCCCTGGGGGGTGATTTCTCGCTTTCTGTCTCTATGTCTCTCTCTGTCTGTCTGTCTGGCGAGCACACGCGCCCTATAGGGAAAAACCTCTCCAAAAAAAAAAAAAAAGTCAACTAACTTTCTCAAAACAATTTCATAATAAGCAGATATTACCATTCTTTGGCTCTTTGGAAAGTCAACAAGCAAAATGCCTTGAGCATTCCCAGAACAACTGTTTCCTATTAACTTTGCTCATGACCACCCTACTTCTGCTTTGACTAGACCCCTTTCAACTCTTGGTGACCATTGCTGTGATTGTGATTTGTCTTCAGCATTGTTCTAGTAAAGTCATGTTTCATCTGTTAAAATTCAAAGAACTGCTTAGTATCTTAACAGCAATTGTTTAAAATATCCACTGAGAGTGCTGCTCTTATCTGCAGCTGATCTGGATACAACAGTGTGGCACCCATCTAGCTGGATGCTCACTCCACTTCTACTTTTTCAGTCAAAGTTATATAAACTGGAGAACCAGCAGGTGGCTTGGTGGTTAAGGCACTGGACACTCCCATGGCTGACCATGGTTTGAGTCCCGGACCTAGTGGCTTGCTTTCTCTCTCTCTTTCTCTCTCTCTCTCTCTCCCTCTCCCTGTCTATCTCTGTCTCTGTGTGTGTTTCTCTTTCTGGTCAAATTAAAATGAATGAATAAATAAAATTAAATAATTCTTTAAAAAGTTAAATAAGCTAAACTGATTGGCTATTGTTTCTCTTGTTAATTGTAGGTTCTCTTCAGTTAGGGCATGAACAAGATTAATTTTTTCCTCACAAGTTGCAGATAGTTTGCTGCTGTGGATGTCATCTTCAACATCATCTCCTCCCTTGTTAAAATATGTTCCCATTTGTAAACTACTGATTTACTTGGGGCCTCCTCTTTTATTTTCTAAGAATCATTTTATTTAACTTTATTTAATTTTTTTTTGAGAGGTTTTTGCTATAGGGCGCATGCGCTCGCCAGACAGACAGAGAGAGACATAGAGACAGAAAGCAAGAAATCACCTCCCAGGGGGGATGGTCACGCCGCAATCCCTTCTCCTCCGTTCTCCTCTCGGGATCTTGGGCACACACACACATGCGCCCGGCATGAGTTTTAAGCCACTGGGTCCGGGACGCAAACCGCGGTCGACTACGTGGGAGTCCAGCGACATAGCCGTTATGCTAACTGCTGGTTCCCAATTTATTTTAATTTGACCAGAGAGAGAAAGTAGGCTGTCATGTCTGGGACTCAAACCGCAGCTAGTCGTGTGGGAGTCCAGTGCCCTTAACCACCACGCCACCTGCTGGCCCCATGGGACATTGTCCTCTTAAACTTTTTGTAAACCATTAGTGGTTTCACCATTCTTCTGCCCAAGCTTCACCAACATTTTGATGCTTGTTCTTCAATTTTATCAGAATTTATGTTGCTCTGATAGGAACTCTTATCCTTCATAATACCTCAAACTAGATACAGTTCAAACATACTATGACAAGTTAATACATGTTTATTTATTTATTTAAAGATTTATTTAACCTTGGAACCAGCAGTTGGTGTAATGGCTATGTTGCTGGACTCCCATGTAGTTGACCATGGTTCAAGTCCCAGACCCAGTGACTTAAGTTCACACAGGGCGCGTGTGCGTGTGTGCCCAAGATCCCAAGAGGAGAATGGAAGAGAAGGGATTGCGGCGTGGCCATCCCCCTAGGGGCGGTGATTTCTCACTTTCTATTTCTGTCTCTCTCCGTCTTTCTTGTGAGCACACGCACCCTATAGCAAAAACCTCTCCAAAGAAAAAGATTAATTTTATTTATTTTTATTATTTATTTATTTATTTAAATTTGACCAGTGAGAGACAGAGGGAAAGTGAGAAAGCAAGCCACCACATTTGGGACTCAAACCACAGTCAGCCATGTGGAAATCCAGCTCCCCAACTGACCATTACACCACCTGCCAGCCCAATTCATGTTTATTTTAATGCAAAAGAAACTTTAAAATCCATGCAGAGTTTTTTCATAATGCACATTTTTCATGACATTTTTGAAGATCACTTTTATTTTAAATAAAAATAAAAGAGTGTTTGTATGCATGTAGACTTCTTATATTCAGAAGAAATACAAGGAAAGGTTTAAAAAATAAGAATTAATGGTAAACTGGCCAGGGCTTGAATCAGGGAGAGTCAACAAAAGGAGTCATTGGAACTGAAACCTGTTAAAAGATCCTGGTCAGTGAGATGGCTGATGGCTCTTGGTATCAGTTTAGTGGATGAAACCACTAGTTTATTACAGTTTAGTACTAAGTGGTGGCCACAGTGTCCACTTCCTAATCTTATTATTCCTCTTCATATTAAATAGATGACCTTTCTGAACAGCCTCCTACAATCAGTACCTCCAAAACTCAAGTCTGCTCTCAATCCTTAACCTTTTTTCCTTCGTTTGCTTCGTTGGCTGACCATGGTTCGAGTCCTTCGTTTGCTTCGTTGGTTGACCATGGTTCGAGTCCTGGACCCAGTAGCTTTAACTCACACCAGGCACGTGTGCATGTGTACCCAAAATTCCGAGAGGAAAATAGAGGAGACGGTATTACGGCGTGGCCATCCTTCCTTGGGGATAATTTCTCGCTTTCTGTCTCTCTGTCTCTCTCTCTAGTAAACACACACATCCTATAGCAAAAAAAAAAAAAAAAAAAACCCTCTAAAAAATTTGTATTCTCTTTTATATTTTTGTGTATTTTATTGAAGTCAGTTCATAATTTTCTAATTAATTTAACCTCAACATAGGAAAGTACTATTTTGGTTCAGGAAACTTACTGAGTCATTTAAAGTAACTATTTAATGGGGTTTTGTTGGAGAAGAAATATGAAGATCATACTGAGAACAAAAGCGGTAGCTCCTATAGGTTATAAAAACAATGAATAAATAATAGGGGGTGGGATTTCGAATTACAGATAAAACAGGATTGACCATCAGTTGATACTTGTTGGAGCTACGTGAGTTAAATGGAAGGTCATTGTAATATTCCTTGTGTATGTCTGATATGTTCCGTAATAAAGTTTTTGTTTTTATTTTTTAATCTCAGCAAGTCAATTCCATGCTCAATCCAATAGATTAAGAGATGGGGCTAGCAGGTTGCTGTGGTTAATGCTCTGGACTCCCATATAGTAGTTCAGGTCCCAAACCTGGAAACCCACTTTCCCACTCTCTGTTAAGTGCACATGCCCTATAGCAAATTTAGTAATAATAACAAATGATCTTTTTTTAAAGAGCTATTTTATTTAACCTTTGTTTGTTTGTTTGTTTTTAAACTTGGCCAGAGAGGGACAGAGTGAAAGAGAGGAAAAGTGAGAAAGCAAGCCACCAGCTCTGGGACTCGAACCATGGTCAGCCATGTGGGAGTCTAGCGCCCTTACCCACATGCCATCTGTTGGTCCCAGTAAAATAATTCTTTAGAAACAGGAAGTGAGCAAAGATAAGGCATTTAGTGGAGGACAGTGCCATGGTAGGATGGACAGATGAAATTGGAAGTTCAAATTAGTTACCGCTTGTTACTTTCTACTCAGCTAACGTGAACACTATATATAAGCTATCCCTTGAGGGAAAAAACACCATGTATAGACCATCCCTGGAGAAAAAAGCATCACCTGGCATACCACCAAATTGGGGAACATCTGAGGGCGGAAAGGGTTTAAACAAGGCTCCCCTCCCCCTCTCCTTATAAAAGAGGAACATTCTGATTCCATGGCAGTTGCCAGAGGGCAGGAGAGAACAGTTTGGGGCAGAAAAGGGGCAAAAGAAAAGGAAACGTGAGATTTTTGAAATTAAAGCAAAATAGTCCTTATGGTAAAGAATCCAAGGAATGGGAAAACAAGGGTATGGGATTTGGAAGCAACGTTATGGTTTATTCACCTTGGAATCATTTTAAGAGCAAAAACTGGTTACACAATAGTAGGCTTGGGGAAGAGTAAGAAAATGGGGGATTCTTTGCAAATGTTACTTGTCTCTGTATGTTGGTTCTTAAGCAGTATTTGTGTAGGAAGAGTTGAGTAGGGTGGAGTTTGATCTAAGGACGGAACAACTGTTACTTGAGAAATGTCTATAGGAAAGGGAAGTGGGGATAAACCAGAAGAGGCAAAAATAATGGTGAGGATTTCTCTGGACCTTAAGTCTGAACCAGTGTCTGAAAGGTGCCAACTGAAATATCTTTAAAATTTATGTTTTAGCAAATTCTCTTATTGGCTCTGAGATTGCAGTGGATTTTTTGGAATTTTTTGTTTGTGATTGTGGTTATTCTTAATAGGCATGTACCCTAAGGACTGACTGTTGCTTGGGTTTTATCCTGTTTGTTTACTTTTTCGGGTCTTCAGTTCTTTTCTTATTCTAGTTGTTAGTTTGAGTCTGTCGCCATTTTTGTTTATCTCTGTTCACTATCATTTTTTTTCTTTTCCCTGGAGTTGCCAGTGGCATCCACAGCTTTTTGCCAGTTAAGACTGATTCAGGCTACAATAATGAAATGAAAAATAGCAGCATTTTTCATACTTCTGGGAACTCTGAAATTTGTCCCTAATGAGATTAGAGAGTTAGAATTTAGGAAAAGAAGAAAATTTTCCCCTAAGACCTTATCTAGCTCTGTAGTTCTGAAAAACTTGTTTTTGGAGCATTTACGAACCTGTTTCCCCAGCACACTTCTATGGCACTGTGACGTTTGCATAGGATCATAAGTGACCCTGACTAAGGGCTAGGGTCGCAGAGTGCATGCCATGATTCCACATTGACTTTTTTTTTTTAAGTCACCGTATGAATTCAGTTGGTAGCATAAAAAAAGAAATAGGGGCTATAATGACCAGGAGAGATTTTTGACCTTTGGTGCTTCATGTAGAGATTCATACAAAAATTCTTTTTTATATCATGAAACAAATTAACACTAGCCAATTATAGTTTTTGGATTTCAGTACTTTTTGCAGTATGTAGGCACAGTTAAAACAAATATGTTAGGAAGTATTTCATAATTCACCAAAGGTATAACCAAGATTAACAATATTTAGCAAATTCTAAGATCAGCAATATTTGGGGAGTTGCATTCTTTTAGTCTCTCATGACATTGCCCACTTTTATGGTTTATACCTAAAGGCACCATGCAGCAAACATTATTGAGCATATACCATGCAAATCGTGTTTTAGCCTATTCTGTGCTTGGTACATTCGCTATCCAGAGTGGCTATTAGCTAAGAAACAGATCACTGTCACTTCTGACACAGAGAATATTTTCTCAAACAAATTCCATGCTAACTAATGCATTAGGAAGGAAGATCCTGAATCAGACTAGAAATGACAGCAAAGTTGTAGCCTGCTTGGAATGACCCACAGGGTAAACCGAGAAGCAATACGAAATTCCAAGACAGATATACACAAAGTATTTTAAAAACATTATCCTCTGAAGAAGCCAAAGGTTTGATGTCATCAGATGACTTATTAACTTGTTTTCTCACGTCGTGCAGCACCTGGCAAGGACAAACCACTAACGTGTATTTTAGAGGCTTAGAGGGAGGAGGACGAGTAATGTGGTAAGGAGAACACCTAAATTACATTGTGAAGCCAACTACTACTGTGGTTGAAAATAGAATCCAAGGAACGTTTGATTAAAAACTCATTTTTTCAACAAGAGAAGACCAAAGTGTGAGAATGTCATTCCTTTCCGTTCAAGTTGTGTAAGAGTCAACTCCAATTTGATGTAAGGCAGGCACTATTAGGTATGGCCATTGATCACGTGAGGAAAGTGAGAAATTGAACACAGTAGCTTAAGTAAGCCATACGGTTCATTATATTTTGTGTATTTTTATTTGGTCTTGGAATGTGTATGTGTGTGTTTCTTTTATTTTTGTACTTATCTCTCTAGGGCTTTCTTTGATAGTCTGGGAACTTATTTCAAACACTGTGAAGATCTGACTCAGGAAGTGCTGGGAAGCCGTCCAGTGTGTTTATCCTGACCCCTGTTCAACTTCTTCCTACAGCCGGCTCCATGCTGGGAATAGACAACTCTCCTCTGAGGCTGAGGCTACCCAGATTATGCAGAACTTTCTTCTCTCCAACCTTGCCTGGAGCTGGGGTAGCTGTTAAGCACTTGGGGTTCTGAGGACTCCTTAAAAAGCTGCACACAAAGAATAAATAGATGGCCTGTTAGTTAAACAAATCTTTTTATCATTACTAGTATTATTATTATTAGAAAGTGAAATAGTGTCATTAAATATTAAAATAAATCTGTAATGAAGTAAGATAATCATCCACTGTAGACAATAGAAATTTAGAATTTATTAAACGAGGAAGTAACATATTAATCATGTTTTCTATGAAATATGAAATGAGTTGCATTCTGATTTTTATTTTAATAAAACACACCGGGGTATTTTAACATTAGAATGGTTTTTAGTTGCCCTTTTTTTTTCTTTAGATACCCATTCTGTTTGTAGTTATGCCTTTAGAATAACTAATAAAGGCTGGCTCTGTGTTACAACAGTAATGCCCTGCTCAAGAGAAGCCAGAGCCCACATGGCGATCGCTGTTTGAATCCCCAGCCCAGTCGCCTGAAACGCACTAGGCATTTTTCAGATGCACATGATCCAATGGGCTAGAAGACAGGGATTGCAATGTGACCAGACGCTGTGGAGGTGCTTGGTTTTTTTTCTCTCTCTCACGTGTGTGTGTGTGCACTTTATCATAAATAAAGAAAAAAAATTTTAATCACTGAAGGACCTTGCTCTTTGAATTCTGATGAGTCATTGTGTTAACATAATCATCTACTGATTTTTTTCCTTGTTTATAATATGAATGTGTATGTTTCTGTTTTATTTTGGTTTGTTTTTAATTTGCCAGAGGGCACATACTCTTGCCAGAAAAAGAGAGACACAAAGAGGGAGGGAAAGTGAGAAAGCACCTCCCATGGGGGATGGTCACACTGCAGTCTCTTCTACATTTCTAATCTCCTTTCAGGAATTTGGGCAGGCACACACATGCACTTGGCATATTTCTCAATCTATTGGGTCCATGACTTGAACCTCACAGTCAGCTATGCCAGATCCAGCTGCCTTAACCACCAGGCCATAGATTTCCCTCTTCTGTTTTTTTTTTTTTTTAATTATTTTTTTATTTATTATTATATTATTTATTGTTGTTATTTATAATTTGCTATAGGGCATGTGGGCTCACCAGAGAAAGAAAGAGAGAGAGAGAGAGAGGGAAAATGAGAAAGCAGGCCACCAGGTCCAGGATTTGAACCATGGACAGCCTTGTAGGAGTCCAGCACCTTAACCACTCTGCCATCTGCTGGACCCTCCCTCTTCTATCTTAATAGAAAATGCACGCTTGCCTCAGTAAGGACTGGGGGAAATCACAACAAAATACTATTGCACCAGTGTGTGCTGTTCTTTTTGTTAACATGAAAAACTTTAGACTGTTGGAATGCTTAGTACTCAAAAACTGAATTTCCCAAACATGTTAGATTATTAGTTTCTATGTTGGTTTGGATAATTATTCTTGTTTTCTTTCCCTGCTCTAGCTGAATGGATTGCAGCAGTTACCATTGCCGCTGGGACAGCAGCAATTGGTTATCTAGCTTACAGAAGATTTTACGTTAAAGATCATCGCAGTAAATCTATGGTAAACCTTCACATCCAGAAAGACAACCCCAAGGTAGTACATGCTTTCGACATGGAAGATTTGGGAGACAAAGCTGTGTACTGCCGTTGTTGGAGGTCCAAAAAGGTGAGGGAAACAAGTCTTTCGGACAATATCTTTAAACTTCTGTCAAACTCGTATTAACAGCTATTATTAAGATATCCTAGGACTAGCAGATGGCATATTGGTTACGTTGCTGGACTTCCACGTGGTCAACTGCAGTTCAAGTCCTGGACCTGGCAGCTTAAAATTCACACCGGGCGTGTGTGCATTGTGCCCAAAATCCTGAGAGGAGACAGAAGGAGAAAGGATTGCAGCATGGCCACCCCCCCCCCCCCCAGGGGGGAGTGATTTCTTGCCTTCAGTCGCTCTGTCTGTCTCTATCTCTCCAGTGAAGTGCATGTGCCCTGTAGCAAAAATATAAAAGAAAGAAAGAAAGAGATATCCCTTCTTGGGGCCAGCAGGTGATATGATGGTTAAGGTGCTGGACTCCCACATGACTGACAACAGCTCGAGTCCTGGATTTGGCAGCTTACTTTCTTACTCTTCCTCTCTTCTTCTGTCTCTCTGTCTCTCTCTGGTCTAATTGAATAATAATAAGTAAATAGTTCAGAAAAAATTTTTTGAAGAAATATAGCAGACTGTATATGCTGCCACTATTAGCATTTAAATAAATTCATTTAGGGACCAGCAGTTGGCATAGTAAATGGCTGTGTCTCTGGACTCCCATGTAATCAACCGCAGTTCGAGTCCTGGACCCAGTGGATTAAACTCATGCCAGGCGTGTGTGCATGTGTGCCCAAGATCCCGAGAGGAGAATGGAGGAGAAGGGATTGTGGTGTGACCATCCCCCCCTTGGGGGTGATTTCTCACTTTCTGTCTCTCTCTGTCTTTCCGGTGAGCACACATGCCCTATAACAAAAACCTCTCCAAATAAATAAATAAATGGATTTCAAACATTAACACTAAAAGTCCCTCCAAAAATTAACAAGAAAAATGATTTATCTTTTTTCTGAAAGCACATTATGTTGGGATCTCTTGTTTTTTTTTAAGAATTGTTTAATTTTTTATTTATTCATTTATTTATTTTACTTTGACCAGAGAGAGACACAGAGAGAGAGAGGGAAAGTGAGAAAGCAAGCTACCAGGTCCAGGACTTGAACTGTGGTCGGCCATGTGGGAGTGTCCAGCTTCTTAGCCACCAGGCCACCTGCTGGCCCCTGTTAGGGCCTCTTTTCACAATGAAAAATTATTTTCATAAATTACATATTACAAACATGGAAGAAGCCACATACTAGGTACTAGAAAGTATTTTATTAATAACCCCTTCCGGGCCAGCAGGTGGAATGGTGGTTAAGGGCGTTAGGTTCCTACATGGCCAACCGTGGTTCGGGTCTCAAACCTGGTGGCTTGCTTTCTTGCTTTCCCTTTCTCTCTGTCTCTATCTGGTCAAATTAAAAATAATAATAACAAATGGAATTAAATAATTCTTTAAGAAAATGAAAATAGGGGCCGGCAGGTGGCGTGGTAGTTGAGGGTGCTGGACTCCCACATGGCCACCCATGATTCCAGTCCTGGACCTGATGGCTTTCTCTCTCTCTCTCTCTCTCTCTCTCTCTCTCTGTCTCTCTCTGGTCAAGTTAAACAAATAAATAAAATTATATAGAATAATTATTTTAAAAAATAATAAAAATAATCCCTTTCTCCCAACATGATTGATGTTGTGCATACAATCCATTGATATAGTGCTTAGATAATGTCATTGTATCTGAAAACATCCATATATGGAATATGAACCAAAAATTAATAGGCTGTTGGGACCAGCAAGTGGGTTAAGACACTGGACTCCCACACGACTGACCGCAGTTCAAGTCCCCAACTTGGGAGCTCAAAAATCACACCAGGCATATATAGATGCATGCCCAAAATCCCAAGAGGAAAATTGAGGAGAAGGGATTGTGGCATGGCCATTTCCCCAGGGGGTGATTTCTCACTTTCCCTCTCTTTCTCTCTCCTGTGAGCACACTCTTTCTGTGGCCAAAAAAAAAAAAAAAAAAGCCTCATTTCACCAAATTGTACCTTAACAGCACTGTTGATCTGGAATGAAGGCTTGCTAGTGAATACTAGTAGGTTCCTAGAAAATGATCCCTTGATAACATTCCACAGATTAGGCCTGGTTTGTTTGATTTTTTTTGTTTGTTTGCTTGATTTTTATAGAGAGTTTTTTGTTTGTTTTTAAGAGATATTTTTGCTATAGGGTATGTGCACTTGCCAGAGAGATAGAAAGAGAGAAGCCGAGAAATCATCCCCCAGGGGAATGGCCACGCCACTATCCCTTCCCCTCCATTCTCCTCTCAGGATTCTGGACACTCATGCATATGTGCCTGGCATGGATTTCAAGCTGTTGGTTCCAGGACTCAAACCACAGTCGACTACATGGGAGTCCAGCTATGTAACCATTACGCCATCTGCTGGTCCCTAGGTCTGGTTTGTTTTTTGAAAGGCATGCCTATAATAGGTTCCTTTCTCTTGTTATCCTCTATAACAGAAAGTAATATATCTAAAAATGGTGGAATCTTGCGTGGGAGTTGGAATAGCTTGTCAGTGATCTCAAATAGTTTATTCGCGATCTACTATGTATACCTGCATTAGAAAAATTAAATAGCAGGGTAATACGTGTTGTAGATGTGTCTAGTAGATATAGTCCAAGTGCTTTAGTAAAAGGAAGAGCTTACACTGTAGGCTAGAGTTTTCTGGAAAGACATGATCATATACATGAGAGTTTTAACCACTCCAGAAAGATTGGTGACATTTGAATAAATTGCAATTATTTGGGATTCTTTCTCCAAGCAAGAAAGGCCTCAAATGAGCAAAAGTGGGATGAATGAAAATCTAGTCTGGTTCTTACAGCACCTTCCCCTCAAGAATAAGTCTAAATTGAGGAGAGTGCCGAGGGCCATTGTGAGGAATTTGTGCTGGCAGACACACGAATGCACCTAGCCAAAGGTTTCCAACATAAATTTAGGGTATTTATGCCAGGATGCCAGCTACGGAAATGGAGAAAAACACGTGGACTATTTGGAGTAGAGGATCCGCCAAATTAAATGAGTTTTGTGTGGAAGACAGAGGGAGAAAAACTAAAATGCATTGAAGCAACTAAGCACATAGGATTAGAAGAGGATGGTGCTGTTAATAGTAATAAGGAATTCAAGGTGAAAAGCTCATTTTCCAGGACAGCGGTGAGGAGTTCAATTACAAAGAGTGAATCTGAGGTGACAGTTGGATGGAAATAGACAGCGGATCTGGGATGCGGGAGTAAAGCTGAGACATCAGGGCTGGAGATAGAAATCAGCAAAACTGTTGAGTCAGAGGTAGGAATGGAGCTGATGCCTGATACAGGTGAAGGCAAGGCCTAAGTGTGAAATCTGGAGAATGTTCTGCATTTTGGAAGGAGGAACAAAAGCCAACTAAGGAGATGGAATTGGGCCAGAGGGGTTAGAATAAAACTAAAAATTATCTGTACTTTAAAGTAGAAGATGTAAAATTTTCAAAAGATTTGTTACTGAACATCAGCCCGTACAAAGACAACCAGGTGAACACGCTCTTCTAGTAAGACTTGTTGGATTAAGCAAGTAGGCAGTTGACCTTTTAGTGTCATTTCAATAGAATAATTGGAATAGAAGCCGTGTCCAAGTGGGTTAAGGTGTGAATTACCAATAAATGGTAAAAGTCAGAATATGTGTCACAATTTCAGTTATTTAAGAGTGAATAGAGAAAAAAAAATAGTGAATAGGGAACCAGCAGATGGCATATGGTTACGTCACTGGACTCCCACATGGTCAATCTGGTTGGAGTCCCAGACCCAGCAGTTTAAAAGATGCCAGGCATGAGTGGGTGCATGCCCAAAATCCTGAGAGGAGAATGGAGAAGGGATTACAGTGTGGCCATCCCCCTTGGGAGGTGATTTCTTGTGTTCTGTCTTTCCAATGAGCGCACGCGCTCTATAGCAAAAATCTCTTTTAAATGTGGGGCCTGGTAGGTGGTGTGTGGTGGTAAGGATGTTGGACTCGCACATGGCTGACCACGGTTGATTAGCAGACCTGGCGACTTGCTTTCTCACTTTCTCTCTCCCTCTCCCTCTCTCTCTCTCTCTCTCTCTATTTCTCTCTGGTCACATTAAAATAAATAAATAAAAATAAATAAGAACTTTTAAAAACCGTTTATTTCAGAATAAAAAAAAAAGAATAATGAGTGGAAGGAAGAAAAACTAAAGTAACCACTTGAGTGAAATCTGAAATTTGACTTTGAGACCAAATGAAGGGTATTTGCTTTGATATGCACTTTAATGGATTGAGATCCCAGTTACGTCAGGAAGACTAACAAATGGCTACAAGCTAGTGGTTTAGATGTTTATTAGACTTGATCATTCAACAAAGCATTCCAGAATTATTCTTTCATGTTACAGTTTCCAAATGGTTAGAGTAGGAACCGTAGCTTCTCATAGCTAGACTACAGGAGAAGGAATGCCAGACAAACCATTGGGTTTTCAGTTTTCTCAGTGTCGTTTTGTTTGTTGGCATTTATGCCATTTAGTGATCCTCTTTGAATCTAAGATTTGTCAGTTTGAAAAACTGACAGGATCTTGATCACTTATTACTCCCATGTGAATCAGTTTAGAGTTCACTTTGAGTATTATTCATGTTAATGAATATCCTTATTCTTCAGACACCTTTGGAAACTCCCCACATTCTTGAGGTTCCCAAGGTCATCGTGCAGGTGCCAAGTTGCACACCTACATGCCAGTTCACAGAAGAGCTGCAATTAATACCTTTGATTAAAGGCACATATCGAGCTTACTTAACAATTCTTCCCTCATACAAACCAATTGTGTTTATAATGTAATAAAATTCAAGTGCCTTTCTGTCAGTCAAAAAATATCATGTGTGATGTAAACTTCAACTCTAAATCGTTCATTCTTTAAAGTCAGGGTCTCACTGTCACAATCTCCTTCCTCAGTCTCCCAACTAGTGAGACCATAGGCACACCCCAGCATGCTTGGCTCTTTTTCAGACGGGATCTCACTGTGCTATTCAGGCTGTCCTCAAGCTGTTAGTCCTGCTTTCACCTTCGTAGTTGCTGGGATTATAGGCATGTGCCATCATGCCTGGTCTTTAGGTCAGACTGGGGGCCAAACCTGGGCCTCTCTTGTGTTCCGAGCCTGTGGAGTGCAGGGTCTTTATTTTTTTAAGAATTATTTTATTTTATTTATTCTTCTTTTTTTTTTGGAGAGGTTTTCACCGCCATAGGGTGCGTGCGCTCGCCAGACAGACAGAGACAGAGAGACAGAAAGCGAGAAATCACCCACAGGCGGGATGGCCACACCGCAATCCCTTCTCCTCCATTCTCCTCTCAGGATCTTGGGCATGCACGCATACGCACCCGACTTGAGTTTTAAGCCACCAGGTCCGGGATGTGAACCACGGTCGACTACATGGGAGTCCAGCAACATAGCCACTACGCTAACTGCTGGTCCCTTTATTCTTCTTCTTTAGTTTGACCAGAGAGAGAATGAGAAAGCAGGCCGCCAGGTCCTGGATTCAAACTGCAGACGGCCATGTGGGAATCCAGCACCTTAGCTACCATACCAACTACCGGCCCTGAACAGTGTCTTAGCAGTGTACGCTACCATGGCTGGCCTTTAATTTATTCTTTTTGGGTTTTTTTTTTTAGGATTATTTTATTATTTAACTATATATACTTATTTATTTTAATTTGACCAGAGAGAGAGGGAGGGCGAGAAAGAGAGAAAGCAAGCCTCCAGGTCCGGGACTCAAACCGTGGTCAGCCATGTGGGAGTCCAGTGCCCTTAGCCATCATGCCACCTGCTGGCCCCAGTTCTTTTTCTTTAATAATTATTTTACTTTATTTATTGATTTTAATTTGATCAGAGAGGGACAGAGCAAGAGCATGAGAGAAAGTGAGAAATCAAGCTGCTAGGTCCAGGACTCGAACCACAGTTGGCCATGTGGGAGTCCAGTACCCTTAGCCACTATGCCACCTGCTGGCCCTGGCCCACACTATGTTCACCCTCTCTGCTGCTGTAAAAACTAAGTTCGAGTATTTCACCTCTCAATGGCTCTTTCCACATTTAAAGTGAAAATGGAAGGAAATGATTAAAGTGACTAAAGGGAAAGGTACTGTTTGAGACAAGGTTTTGAAAGAGTAGAAGGAAACAAGAGTAAGATTACAAATGTGAAACTCAGCCCTAAAAAGGAAGAGATAGTCTTACTTTCGAAACTAGAAGGTGAAAGAACTTTGATGTAAGAGGGCAGAGTGTGCCACATGGCTTCTGAGTTCCCATCCTCCCTCCCACCTCACGTTGTTTACCTCCTCTGCTGAGTTGTGTGGTAACCACCTAGGAGTCAGAAGAGTTTTGAACAAGGACAGCAAAAGATTGCAGACTAGGAAATATTCGGGGGGAAAACAGCCAGTGAACTTAGGAGCTCAACTGAAATGGAAATGAAATGAAATTGAATGCAATATGTGCACTCCTTTTATTTGCAACTTTGGGATTTGAGTTGTGATTTGATGTTGTTGGGTGTTGGTGGGCTCGTTTTTGTTTTAGGGGAGAAGGGGAATGTGAGAGAGAAAGCCTCCATCGGAAGTTGATGACACTGAGAGTCTGTTTCTTCACAGAAACAGTATTCTGAATGTTGGTTACATTCCTCGGCTAATCCACCTAAAGACAGTCTTGTAAAATCTTAATTTCTGTTTATACGTTTTTGTTTACTTTCCAGTGCTTTATTAAAGTACATTAGTATAAAATGCCATGTTGTTCTCTAAGGTAGTCTCAGAGATCTCGTTACTTTAGTTTTCTTTCTCAAGCAAAGCAAACATATTTCTCAGAGCAGTCTATGGTGATGACCACAATGGCTCCAGACAGCTTTCTTGAAACAGGTCATCAAAATTCTCATTAAAAGCACACAGGTTGAGGCCAGCTGGCGATGTGGTGGTTAAGGCAGCAGAATCCCATATGGCCCACTATGCAGTTCGAGTCTTGGACCCAGTGGCTTGAGAAACATGCTGGGTACATGTGCACGTGTGCCTGAAATCCCCAAAGTAAGAAAAGGTAGAGGAGAAGGGATTGCAGGTGACTATCTCCCCAAGGGGGATACTTTCTCAATTTCCTTCTCTTTTCCTTTCTCTGTCTCTAGTGCATGTACCCACTGGCAAGTTAAAGAAAAAGAAAAAGAGGGAAAGAAAGAAAGAAAAGAAAAGAAAAGAAAAGAAAAGAAAAGAAAAGAAAAGAAAGAAAGAAAGAAAACACAGTTCAGAGAAAAAAGACTTTTTTTTAAGTTGTTTCAGGTGGATGATGTTAGTCAAGGAGGAGCATTTATTCATTTCTGTTTTGAGTCAGAAAATAGGGTGCTAAAAACAGAAACATAACTTGAGATGCAAGTTGTGTTTAAGAAGAAATAAATCTTGGGGCCAGCAGGTGGAGTGGTAGTTAAGGTGCTAGACTACCATGTGACTGACCGTGGTTCAAGTCCCAGACCTAGTGACTTCCTTTCTCATGTTCTCTCTCTCATGTTCTCTCTCTCTCTCTCTCTCTCTCTCTGTCTCTCTGGTGAGTGCACATGCTCTGTAGCAAATTAAAATAATAATAATGATGGTGGGGGACCAGCAGGTGGCATGGTGGTTAAGGTGCTGGACACTGCCATGTGGCTGACCACTGTTCAAGTCCTGGACCTGGTAGCTTGCTTTCTCACTTTTCCTCTCTTTCTCTCTCTCTCTCTGGTCAAATTAAAATAAATGAATGAATAAATAAAATTAAATAAAATATTTAAAAATATGATAATGATGATGATAATGATAAATAAAATTAAGTAAATAATTCTGTTTTAGAGATTTTTGTTATAGGGGCATGTACTTGCCAGAGAGACAGAAAGTGAGAAATCACCCCCCAGGGGGATGGCTACACTGAAATCCTTTCTTTTTTTTTTTTTTTTTTTTTTTTTTTAAGAATTTTTTTAATTTAACTTTATGTATTTAAATTTTACCCAGAGAGAGAGAGAGTAAGCAAGAAAGCAAGCCAACAGTTCTGGGACTAGAACTGCGGTCGCTCATGTGGGAGTCCAACGCCCTCAACCACCATACCACCTGCCGGCCCAATCCTTTCTTTTCTATGCTCCTGTAAGGATTTGGGGCACACACGCACATGTGGCCAGCATGAATTTTAAGCCATTGTGTACATGGGAGTCCAGCAACATAACCATTATGGCATCTGCTGGTCCCAAGCAAATAATTCTTTAAAAAGGAAAAGAAAAGAAACGAACGAATCTAGGGACCAGCAGTTAGCATAATAGCTATGTCGCTGGACTCCCATGTAGTCGACCACAGTTCGAGTCCTGGACCCGGTGGCTTAAAACTCAAGCCAGGTGCGTGTGCGTGCGTGCCCAAGGTCCCGAGAGGAGAATGGAGGAGAAGGGATTGCGGCGTGGTCATCCCCCCCTGGAGGGTGATTTCTCGCTTTCTGTCTCTCTGTCTCCGTCTGTCTGGTGAGCACATGCGCCCTATAGCAAAAACCTCTCCAAAAAAAAGCAAGAAAGAAACAAACTAATCTTGTGATAGTTTTGCTAGCTTTCTAGGCAGAGAGTAAGAGTCGAATGCTTTTTCTCCTAAATCTTTATTCACCTTCTCCCCATATTCTCTTCCCAGTTTTAAAGGTGTTTGAGATTTTTGGTTTTAAAATTGGGTAAACAAAATAGGAGAGCCAGCCTTGTAGCCCAGTGGTTGAAGGAGCCAGATCTCCAATGGCTGCCTGCAGTTTGAATCCTGAAAGCTGCTTGGAAAACACACAGGACCTGTATGCCCCAAATGGAGAAAAGATTGTGGCATAATCATGCTCTCTACCCCTCTGTCTCTTTGGCAAGGACATGTGCCCTCTGGCAGTTTTTTTAAAAAAACGTAATTGGATATTTTCTGGATATAAAGGAAATTCAGCCAGTTGATTCACCAACTTCCTCCAAGATTTGTTAATAAACAACCATTAACATCTTAAAACAAATTAAATATTGATACCGTATCAATTGAATTAAATATGCCCTTTGTAGTTTTATTTTTTCAAGAATTTAACTTTTTTTTTAATTTGTCTGGAGAGAGAGAGAGGGAAAGTGAGAATGCAAGGGGCCAGGTCTGAGACTTGAACCATAGTCTTGAACCGTAACTATGTGGGAGTCCAGCCATCTGCCAGCCCCCAATTTCAGAATTGTCTTTTTTTACAGGTTTTCACCTTAGAGCACATAATAATAAGGAACAGCGCTGTTATCTATTGGGTAAGGGAGCTGGATCCTGTGCTGACAGTGGTTTGAATACTGGCCCTGTTGGCCTAAAAACACTGGCCACATGTATGTACATGTCCAAAAAATCCCAGCAGGATAGAGAAATGGAGAAGGGATTGCATGTAATCACACCTCAACAGAGAGTGCCCTCTCCCTACCCCTCTGTCTCTGGTGAGCACACCTCCCCTCTGGCAACTAAAAAAAAGCAAAAGAAAAAGAATGGCAGAAAATAAAGCAAGGTACTTCCTTAACCAAAAAAAAAAAAAAAACCACACACACACATTGTTTTGTAATTTGCCATTTGAATTTTATTTTTTTAATAATTATTTTATCCATTAGTATTATTTTAATTTGATCAGGGAGAGAGAGACATAGAGAGAGAAAGTGAGAAAGCAAGCCACCGGGTCCAGGATGCAAACCTCAGTTGGCCACGTGGGAGTCCAGCAGCTTGACCACCATGCCATCTGCGGTTTCCTCTCCCCTGTTCTTGATTCTATAGATGAAGGAAACTAATTTGCAAAAATCTGTTCGTTTTTTAGTATTTTCATTATGACATTAAAATAAGAAATTAAGTTAAACATGCCATTTCAGTAAGTTATTTTGTGGCTTTTTATTTAGAAATACTTCATTTTTTAGAAATGTATTTTATAACCTATTGGATAAAGCCGTACAGTGAAATGTTTGAATGTGCTATTTATAATAATGGATTCTTTCACAACGTAAACCCTTATTCTCACTGTAAAACCATCTGTGTTTGTTTATTAAACATATGTCACTTGGAAATGCTTTCCTTTGCTGTGGGATACACTTTAGTTTGACTTTTGTAGCCTCTTTCCTCATCTATTCCAAGAAAAAACTGAAAGCTTAGGTTCATGTTTTTGATGCAAGACTTGTTCTTAACATGGGTTTGCCACATACCACATCTTACTGACCTAAAAAAGGAAATAATGTAAAAATAATGTAAGCTTTACATACATTTACACTACTTTTTACCTCGATAGCATTTATATCTGCAAATATGAAATATACTGATATCTTGAGTTTGTCATTTTTAGCTAATTTATACGATGGTAAAATTGAAATTGGATTTCTTTATAAGCAGCCAAGTGTTTTCATCTTAGGGTAGAGACTTCTGGATATCAGTGTTTAACGTTACTTACCACCTTTGTCAACTTGAAGTATCTAAGATTATACTCCCCGTAGTGGTAACAAGATGATTTTTATTCTTAAAGTCAAGACTCTTGTTACTTTACTCTTCTGAACAGGTTCTTTCAATTCAACAGTCTACCTTACATGAAGCAGTGGAACTCTAAAGTCTTAAGTACATTCAAAACATCAAGAATAATACAAAGAGGGTCAGCTCTGTGGTGCAGTGGTAACAGGCTTCTCAAGACAAGCCAGATCCTACATGCCAACCACAGTTCAAATCCCACGCCTGGTCTTCTTTAAACACACCAGGCACACGGTGCCAGTGCCTACAATCCAGTGTGCTGGAAGACGGCAGGAAGGCGGTCGCAGTGTGACCAGACCCTGTGGAGGGTGCTTACTCCCTCGCTTTCTGTGTGCATGTGCGTGTGTGTGTATTGTCATGCACATGTGCTCTATCATGAATTAAAGGAGAATCGTTGTTTAAAAGATACTAGTTCTCATCTTTTGACATTAAATAGAAATAAAAGTTATAAATAAGAAACAAAAATAAATTAACTGGTAATTGGAACTTCCAAGTGTGTAAAGTCATGAGATATCATCTCAAATGTTGAATTCTTATTTTCATCATTTAACAATAGAAAAGATATGCTAGGAAAACTAAAGATATTTATATACGTCAAGAATATGCAGGTATGGGGCTGGCAGGTGGCCTGGTGGTTTGGGTGCTGGACTCCCACATGGCCGACCATGGTTCAAGTCCCAGACTTGGCGGCTTACTTTCTCGCTCTCCCTCTCTCTCTGTCTCTGTCTGTCTCTGCTCAAATCGAATAATAATAATAATAATAATGATAAGTAAAATTCAATTAAAAAAAATAAAAATATTCAGATATGAGGGACCAGCAGATGGCATAATGGTTACACCACTGAACTCTCACGTAGTCAACTGTAGTTCAAGTCCTGGACCCGGCAGCTTAAATTCACACCAGGCGCATTTGCGTATATGCCCAAAATCCCAAGAGGAGAATGGAGGAGAAGGGATTGTGGTGTGGCCATCACTCCTGGGCTGTGATTTCTCACTTTCTGTCTCTCTGTCTCTGTCTCTCCAGTGAGCACACTCGCCCTATAGCAAAAATCAGATCATGAAATATACTTAATTATAATAACCATAATAATATAATACACATAATCTTACAACAATACACATGAGGGACCAGCAGTTAGTGTAATGGCTATGTCACTGGACTCCCACATAGTCAACCGCGGTTCGAGTCCCAGACCCAGTGGCTTGAAACTCACGCGTGTGCGTGCATGCCCAAGATATCGGGAGGAGAATAGAGGAGAAGGGATTGCGGCGTGACCATCCCCCCAGGGGGTGATTTCTCGCTTTCTGTCCCTCTGTCTCTCTCTGTCTGTCTGGTGAGCACACATGCCCTATAGCAAAATCCTCTCCCCAAAATGAAAAAAATACACATGAGACCTGAGGGTAAAAACTACCAGAGAAATACTGAAAATAAGACTCTGCAAAAATATTCTCAAGCTTATCTGGAAGAATAAATAGGTATGGTTTAATAGAGTTAACTGAAAAAAAAAAAAAAGAAGAAGAAGAAGGAAAACTAGCCCTACCAAATGCTAAAACACATTTTAAACACATTTATGCCAGTGTAGCAGACTGATCAATACAATAATATAGAGTATATATATATATACACACATGCACTTTTGTATGTAGTATTTATTTTGATAAAATAAATCAAGGTATAATAATGAGTCGAGGTCATTAATAATAAGTCAATAATATTTTTGCGTCAAGGTATAATAATTTGGGAAGCAACAACTTTTAATAGTGCTAAAACAACAGGCTCTTAGAATGGCATTGTACTGAGTGTGCTCTACAGAATACTATGATAATTAATATCAAAGTTAGAAGTGTTCAGGACCAGTAGGTAGCTTGGTGGCTAAGGGCGCTGGATTCCCACATGGCTAACTGTGGTTCAAATCCCAGACCTGGTGGCTACCTTTCTCATTTTCCCTTTCTGTATCTCTCTGTCTGGTCAAAATTAAAAATAATAATAACAAAAAATAGAATTAATTTTTTTTAAGTTAGAAGTGTTCATAGTCCAGTCAGCTTTAGAAATTCTGGGTTAAAATAGAATTTTTTCCCAGCAGGCTTTCTTTTAAAATAATAATGTATGCTGTTAGTGAAGAAGGCTCTATGGATTTTTTTAAATATAGAATGAAGCAAAATCAGAGTATCTTGCAAGATTCAGCTTCTCTAGAACACACTTTGAGAAGAAATTGTGTTAGAAATTTGGTTTTAGGGGTTAGCAGGTGGCATGGTAGTTAAAGGCACTGGACTTCCACGTGGCTGGCCACGGTTCAAGTCCCAAACCTGGCAGCTTGCTTTCTCACTTCCCCTCTTCTCTCTCTCTCTCTCTCTCTCTCTTTCTGTTTCTCTCTGGTTGAATGAAAATAATAATGGCAAATAAAATTAAATATATATTTTTTTAATTTATAAAATAGAAAAAGAAATTCGATTTTGTCTCTTTCCCTGCCACTGGACACCAAAATATCAGTTATATCTGAAATGTGAAATCATGAAAAGAAATGGAAATTTTTTGTCACATCTGTAGAGGAAAGTCTCCATGAGTGATATTAAAAATGGAAATAATTGGGACCAACAAATGGTGTGGTGGTTAAGGCGCTGGACACTCCCACATGGCTGACTGCAGTTCGAGTCCTGGACCTGGTGGCTTGCTTTCTAGCTTTCTCTCTCACTCTTAATCTCTCTCTCTCTTGTGGACAGAAGTCCGACTACTTTTTCTATTTTCCAAAAGGGACTGGGGAAGTCATGCCCACAAACATTAACAGACCATTTATTTTCTATTAACAGGATTCTTCCTACCTCCTGTTCCTGGCATAGTATCTTTGAGATGTATATTTCAATTGATTACAGTGTATTCTTTTGCTTATTTCTTCCCAAGACACAGAACTTCCCTTTTCCTTGAGATGTAGATTAAGCCTTTCTTTAACTAAGACACGGATCTTCCCTTCCAATCACAGACCTAAAAATTGTGGAACCCACCTATAACCTACAAGCTCCCCCTTCTACATGTCCCGCCTTTTTGGGCCAGACCAATGGAAAATCTTTTCACTAAATGTTGTCTGTCAATCTCAAAAGCAAATAAAAGGAACCTCTGTACATGATCACCCCGAGAAAAGGCATGTATGCCTCTTCTCCGGCCTAGGTCACTCACACTTGGCTTGGAAATAAACCGCATTAATTATTAATTATTAATTTTACAGTTGGTTATTTATTTTCCGTCGACACTCTCATCAAATTAAAATAAATTAATGAATAAATAAAATAATTTTTAAATGAAAATAATTGGCCCAGCAGGTGGCATGGTGATTAGGGTGCCAGATCCCACATGGCTGACTCCACAATTCAGGTCCTTGACCCAGCAGCTTGAAAAACACACTGGGCATGTGCGTGTGTGTGCCCAAAATCCTGAGAGAAGGAGGAAGTATGATCATCCTCCCCCGGGGGAGAGTGATTTCTCACTGTCCTCTTTCTGTCTCTCTCTCTGACAAGACACATGGCCTATGGCAAAATCAAAACAATGAAAAGAAGAACTAGCAAAATTATTTAAAATTTTTCTTCACTTTCACAGAAATGGAAAAATTAAGGATATAAGAAAACAAAAGGAAAAGGTTTAGAGAAAACATTGCTAGAGATAATTAGCATGATTGTAAACAAATGAATTTAAATTCCTTTTTTCTTTTTAAGAATTATTTATTTGGGGGCTGAAGGGTGGCATGGTGGTTAAGGCGCTAGATTCCCACATGACCGACAGCAATTTGAGTCCCGGACCTGGCTGCTTGCTTTCTCAGTTTCTCTCAGTTTCTCTCAGTTTCTCTCTCTCTCTTCCACTCTGTACCTCTCTGGTCAAATTAAAAAATAGATATATAAAGTTAGATAAAATAATTATTTATTTAAAAAGAGAATTATTTATTTTGGGGGCCAGCAAGTGGCGTGGTAGTTAAGGGAGCTGGACTCCCATATAGCTGACCATGGCTCAAGTCCAGGACCTGATGACTTGCTTTCTCACTTCCTCTCTCTTTCTCATTCTGTCCCTCTTTAGTCAAATTAAAACAAATAAATAAGGTTAAATAAAACAATTTTTTTTAAGAAAAATGATCTAATTCTATTTATTCATTCATTTATTTAATTTGACTGGAAAGAGACACACACGGGAGGTGGGGAGTGAGAAAGCAAGCCACCAAGTCCAGAACTCAAACCATGTTCAGCCATGTGGGAGTGTCCAGCGTCTTAACCACCATGCTACCTGCTGGTCCCCAGAATAACTTCAATTCTTACAAATGTCATTAGTGACCACAGTTCACTGGAAAGAAATGTGACTAATCGTAAACAGGGAAAGGTTTTCAATTCCATAATTAAGTGACACCGTGAACTTCAGTAATGATCTGTATACTATCCACAGGTTGACAATTTTTTCCCCCTTAGTATGTAATATGTTCTTTACATAAGCCCTTTAAGAAAGCCTATCTAAGGTAGCCAATCATGTTATACGTTTAAATTAAGCAGTCCTCCTATTGTGCCAAGTGCAATACTGATTTTGGTATTAGAGATCTCAATGTCTCTTATTCTCTTCCTAGTTCCCATTCTGTGATGGAGCTCACACAAAACACAACGAGGAGACTGGAGACAACGTGGGACCTCTGATCATCAAGAAAAAAGAAACTTAAATGGACAGTTTTGATGCTGCAAACCACTTGTCATGATGTTACCTGATTGTTCAATTAGAATGACTACCACTGCTGTCCGATTCGCCTCCCCTGGATTCTAGATGTGGTACATTGCGAATGCAGTTTTCACACTCATGGCATTTGCCTTACCTGTTGAAACATTGTGGTGCCCATTTGTTTAAACAAAAAAAAAAAAGGAAACATAAAAATCAGCCTCATGGTCTGTGGGTTATTGGCTTATTTTGGTCTTGTAGTTTAAATTTAAGTTCTTTAAATAAGGACATCAGAAAATAGTTGTATCTTAAAGTTAACATATTAAATTATTCTCCAAATTATGAATATGCAGATTGTACTTGTGGATTTCAAAGAACTATTACCCCTCATTTTACTTAGTTAACCTAGAAAGTAAATAGGGTGGGGTGGCTAAGGATGCTGGACTCCCACATGGCAGACCGTGGCTCCAGTCCTGGGCCTGGCAGCTTGCTTTCTCCCTTTCTCTCTCTCTCTCTGTCTCTCTGTCTCTCTCACTCTGGTCAAATTAAAATAGTTAAATGAAATAATTCTTTTTAAAAAAAGAAGAAAGTAAATAGGGTGTGATTAAGTTACACTAATTTCTTAATACTCTAGGAAAAACTATGATGACTTCAGTTTTCTTTTTGACAGTTGTAATGACACTGAGAAAATACAGCTTCTGTGTTTTCCTAATTTTCAATCAAAATGAAGTATGAATGTTATCCTGCTTAATTTTAAGTTGGCCAGTTCAATAATAAAGGGGCAGTAACTTCTTTAAATTCACCTTCGTGGGTATTTATCCATCAAAGAAACCAATGGTGGAAATTTAGGTCAACGTGATATTAGATTTAAATAGTCATAAAGAATGTCTTAAACTGTAATGTTCCAGAATTCCAGCCTAAAGAGTAGCACGCACTTGAACTGAAATGAAGAAACTGAAGGAATTGGAGCACATGATGTCAAGTCTTTTGAGCACAAAGCCACACATCCATGACAGGACTAGTCCTCACGAGGTTAGATCAAAGGTGTGCGAAGATTTTTTTCCTCCCAGTCTGGCTAATCAAGTGTATGACTTACACTAGTGAAAGTAATATTTTGGAGAAAAAAAAAATATTTGCTCTTTTAAATTGTAAGCAAAATTTGAAGAGAAGTGTTTATATAATATTCTTCAAAGACTCTGAACAGAAACGTGGCCTTCATTACTGATTCAGAAGAAAGAAAACATGAGCACTAATAGTAATTAGGGGCAATAAAAGAATTAAAACCAGAATGGTTAATATATTTTTAAAAGATTAGAAGGAACGATCATGCTAAAATATAGATGTAATATGAACAAACATAATTAAACAGGTAAACATTCTTTTTTTCTTTTTAATTTGCAGAGGGCATGTGCTCTCTACAGAGAGAGAGAGAAGGAAAGCAGGTAAGCTCCCCCCCCACCAGGGGGAAATGGCCATGCCATGACCCTTCTCCTTCATTCTCCTTTTGGGATTTGGACACCTAACACACATGCTCGGCATGTTTTCCAAGCCATCAGGTCCAAGACTCAAACCGTGCATCGGCCATGTGGGATCTTGCCCACCTTAACCACCAGTGTGTGGGCTCGTCTACTTTCTCATTTCTTCTAGTAGACTTAAATTCTCAGCAGAAGTCAGTCACAAGTTTCTACCTGCTAAAATCCAGTTACCTTAGCAGTCAGAGGAATTAAACCAGATAGCAGCATTCCTGTATTGTATATGAACAAAATCATACCACGCCCCCCCAGAGGGAAGGCCATGCCGCAATCCCTTCTCCTCCATTCACCTCTCAGGATCTCGGGCATGCACATACATGTGCCTGGCATGAGTTTTAAGTTGCCAGGGTCAGGACTCAACCCGCTGTCAACTATGTGGGAGTCCAGCGTTATGATTATGCCATCTGTTGATCACAAAGGGACATTCTTTTTTTTTTTTTTTTTTAATTATTTTAGGGGACCAGCAGGTGGCGTGGTGGTTAAGGTGCTGGACACTCCACATGGCTGACCACAGTTTGAGTCCCAGACCTGGCAGCTTGCTCTCTCACTGTCCCCGCCTCAGACAAATTAAAATAAATAAATTAATAAATAAATAAAATTAAATAATTTTTTAAAATTATTTTATTGGGACCAGCAGTTAGCGTAATGGCTGTCACTGGATTCCCATGTAGTCAACTGCAGTTTGAGTCTCAGACCTGGTGGCTTAAACTCAGGCCAGATGCTTGTGCATGTGTGCCCAAGATCCCAAGAGGAGAAGGGAGGAGAAGGGATTGCGGTGCGTCCATCCCCCATGGGGGGTGATTTCTTGCTTTCTGTCTCTGTGTCTTTGGGGTGAGCGCATGCACCCTATAGCAAAAACCTTTCCCCCCCCCCAAAAAAAAAAGAATTTTATTTAAATTTATTTATTTATTTATTCATTTGTTTCTTTCTTTCTTTTTTTTTTTTTTTGGAGAGGTTTTTGCTATAGAGCATGTGCACGCACCAGAAAGACAGAGACAGAGAGATAGAAAGTGAGAAATCACCCCCCCGGGGGGGGATGGCCACACCACAATCCCTTCTCCATTCTCTCGGGATCTTGGGCACGCACGCACATGCGCCCAGCGTGAGTTTTAAGCCACCGGGTCTGGGCCTCCAACCCCGGTCGACTACAAAGGAGTCCAGCAACATAGCCATTACGCTAACTGCTGGTCTCCCCCCAGCAACTTTTTTTTTTTTAATGAAAGATTATGGGAGGGAAAGAAGAATTTTTTTTTTCTTTTGAAGAATTATTTTATTTAACTTAATTTATTTATTTGTTTATTTCATTTGACCAGAGAGGAACAGAGTGAGAGAAAGAGAAAGTGAGAAAGCAAGGTACCAGGTCCAGGACTCGAACTGTGGTCAATCATGTGGAAGTCCAGCATCCTTCACCTTGCCACCTGCCGGCCCCAAGTTTTTTTCTTTATAAAGAGATATTTTTGTTCTCTGGCATGTGTGCGCGCTAGGAAGACAAAGACAGACATAAAGAAGAAATCACCCCCATGGGATGTGCCATGCCTCAACCCCTACTCTCATCCTCCTCTTGGAATCTTGGGCACGCACATACATACTCCTGGTGTGAGTTTAAGCCACCAGTTCCAAGACTCAAACCACAGTCGACTATCTGGGAGTCCAGTGACATAACCATTATGCCATCTGCTGGTCCCAAAAGAAGTATTTTTGATGGGGTCTTGCCATATCACAATCCCCTGCCCTAAACTCCCAGATAGCTGGGACCACAGACATGCTCCATTGCACTCAGCCTGTTCAGGTCAGGCCAGGAACTAAGCCCAGGCCTCCCATGCAGCCTTGTCCACCACACAGTGATGCCCTCCTGTCTGCACCGCCTTGGCTGCACCTCCTTGAACAGCCTCGATAGTTTACTACTGGATTGTTGGAAAAGTTACGATGCATTTTTGCATAGAAAAACAGAAGAAATACGTCACGACTTTACCTACAACCTAATAATTAGGTAAATATATTTTCAGGGTCATGTTCAACTTTATTACATATGTTTGAACTAGAATTCCTTTACAATATTAAAAGCTTTCTATGTTATGCAACCTCGAAAATGAAGTGGATGTGGTTAGGCAAAGGTGAGATGTTTTTACCCAGGAATTGTATGCAATTACTGTTCTAGTTAAATACATTACTTTTGTTTTTGTTTTTATATTATGCCAGAGAGTGAGTACACACACAAGAGGGTGAGGAGAGAAAGCACCCCTAACAGGGCCTGGGCACACCACACTCTTTCCTCCAATTCTCCAGCCCATCTCTCACCTGCGAGCCCAGCATGTGAAAGCACCGGGTGGGGGACTCCACCCTGGCTGGCCACGTGAGATCCAGCTTCCTCTGCACAGCACTTAATTGCCGCACTACAGGCCCCTGTTAAGTACTTTTTCTAGCTTAAAATAGCCTTTTCATTTGATTGAGATATCTCTTCTGTATCATTACGTTCCAGTGATTTCTGAGGTCAGATCTGGCGCTGACATTGAAGATCTTGTTTCGCAGTGATTTAGAGTGACAGCTGTCCGTTTATGCCACATTTGTTAAGCATCTATAGACTAGTTAGTGGGGGTGGAACAGAGACCTAGTTTCAACTCTCAGAATCGAGAGTGAAACATTTGGGAGAATGAGGAGCTCACAGTGAAGATGCTGTCATTTTGGGCTCTGGTTATATAATTACGGTCTGATCTGGGGTATTTTCCTTGACAAATTATAAACAAATTATATAATCATGTATACCGTGTGTCCCCACTACACAGTAGGTACAGTGATTTGATTTTACATTAGTTATGTAGGCTGCACCTTTTGGTTTTAAGGTGAACATTAACTAAGAGTTCTAATTAGGAACATATTTAGTGCTTAGATATCTGTGAAGGTGCATTATTTTACTAGTCAGAAACTATACTTTCTTTCCCTGATTTAATTCATTTGTTTTTGTAATTTTGTTATAGGGCATGTACACTTGTGTGGCGTAGAACACACCAGTCTCATCTCCATTTTCCTCTAGGGATTTTAGGCACACACGCACACACACTTGGTGTGTTCAAGTTGCTGGATGGCCTGGGACTTGAACTCACAGTCAGATGTGATCCGTCCACCTTAATAACCATATCACCAGCAGGCCCTCTTTCCCTGATTTTAGTACTAACTGACCTCAGACAAAGCCACTTACTTCCTGTTCTTTTTAACTGAAGTGATTGGTCTAAAAGGCATTTTAGGCAATTATTTCCAAATTCTAGGTCCAGGCTAAATTTTTAGCACTCCACAGAGAAGAAAAAGATACTTATTAAAAGGTTTTCAACTGAATTTAATTTTCCCACTGTAGGATTTTTTGCTTGCTTGTTTGCTTGCTTGCTTGTTTGTTTGCCAGAGGGTATGTGTACTCCCCAGAGAGAGGGAAAGTGAGAAATCATCCCCTAAGGAGGATGGCCACGCAGCAGTCCCTTCTCCATTCCCCTTGGGATTTGGGGTATACATGCACACGCACTGGGCATGATTTTTAAGCCACCAGGTCCAGGACTCAAACCATGTTGGCCATGTGGAGTTTAGCATCTTAACCATCATGTCACTTGCTGGCCCTAACAATTTTAATTTTAAGGTTATTTCAACTTTTATTGTATTAGGTGCTTTAAATATCTTTTTTTTTTTTTTTTTTTTTTGAGAGAGAGATTTTCGCTATAGGGCGCGTGCGCTCGCCAGACAGAGAGAGACATAGAGACAGAAAGCGAGAAATCACCCCCCAGGGGGGATGGTCACGCTGCAATCCCTTCTCCTCCATTCTCCTCTCGGGATCTTGGGCATGCACGCACACGCGCCCAGCATGAGTTTTAAGTCACCGGGTCCAGGACGCGAACTGCAGTCGACTACGTGGGAGTCCAGCGACATAGCCATTATGCTAACTGCTGGTTCCCAGGTGCTTTAAATATCTTGACATAGCCAAATTAATGTCAGCAGCCCTAAACTGGTCCCTACTTTTTTTTTTAACTGCTCTATGAAATACAACAGTCAGAACCACTAAGCCAAGGTTCTACCTAAAGTTTTTAGACTTAATAAATTATTAAGGAACTTAAATAAGGCAATTTAGGTTGATTTTGTTATTTCATTTTTTTAAGAGATTTTTGCTATAGGGCATGTGGACTCGCCAGAAAGACAGAGATACAGAAAGTGAGAAATCACTCCTCCTCCAGGGTGATGGCCACGCAGCAATCCCTTCTCCTCCATTCTTCTCTTGGGATTTTGGGCACACACGCACACTCACCCAGCATGAGTTTTAAGCTACCAAGTCTGGAACCCAAACCACAATCTACTACTTGGGAGTCCAGCAACATAACCATTACACCATCTCCTGATCACTATTTCATTTTGTATTTGTGAAATTTTTTGTATACCATTAACAGTACATTGAAGTTTCATAGGACATTATTATAAAAAAAAAAATTAGTTTTTACTTCCATTCAGTTTATCATCATAGATTCAAACTAAGGGTAATGCCAATCCTGCTAATCCCTTTCGAGCCTATAATTTTGAAAGATTAAATAAAACACACAGGGCGGGGGGTGGGGGCAGCAGGTACTGTGGCAGTTAAGGCACTAAGCTTCCACATGGCCAACTATAGTTCAAGTTCTGAACGTGGCTGCTTATTTTTTCACTTTCTCTCTTTTTCTCTCTCTGGTCAAATTAAAAAACAATAAAGTTAAATAAAATAATGATTAAAAACGAATAAAGGGCCAGCAGATGGTGTGGTGGTTAAAGGTGCTGGATTCCCACATGGCCAACTACAGTTTGGGTCCCAGACCTGGTGGCTTGCTTTCTCACCTTCTCTTTCTCTCTGTCTGGTCAAATTAAAAAATAATAATAACAAATGGGGGACCTGCAGATGGCGAAATGGTTACAGCACTGAACTCCCATATAGTCAACCACAGTTCAAGTCCTGGACCTGGTGGCTTGCTTTCTCACTTTCTCTCTCACTCTGTCCCTCTCTGGTCAAATTTTAAATAAAATAAGTTAAATAAAGTATTTTTTAAAATAATAAATGGAGGGACCAGTAGTTAGTGTAATGGCTATATCACTGGACTCCCATGTAGTTGACCACAGTTCGAGTTCCAGACCCGATGACTTCAACTCATGCCAGGCACGTGTGCGTACATATCCAAGATCCTGAGAGGAGAATGGAAAAGGGATTGCGGCGTGGCCATCTCCCCTGGGGCGGTGATTTCTCACTTTCTGTCTCTCTTTCTGGTGAGCCCACGCACCCTATAGCAAAAACCTCTCAAAAAAAGATAATAATAAATGGAATTAATTATTTTTAAAAATGATTAAATAAAATACACAGTATAACAATTACAAAGGATGATTATTAAATGAAGGTCTGCCTTTTCTGGGAAACATATATATATAATTTTTTTGTTTTTTGTTTTTGCTATAGGACTGGTGCGTTCACTAGAAAGACAGGCAGAAAGTGAGAAATCACCCCCGGGGCAATGGATACCCCACAATCCCTTCTCCATTCTCCTGGGATTTGGGGCATGCACACACATGTGCCGGATGTGAGTTTCTTTTTCTTTTTTTTTTTTTTTGAGAGGTTTTTGCTATAGGGCACGTGCGCTCGCCAGACAAACAGAGAGAGACAGAGACAGAGAGATAGAAAGTGAGAAATCATCCCCCAGGGGGGTGGCCACGCCGCAATCCCTTCTCCTTCATTCTCTTCTTGGGATCTTGGGCACACACGCACATGCGCCCAGCGTGAGTTTAAGCCACCAGATCCAGGACTCGAACCACAGTCAACTACATGGGAGTCCAGCGACATAGCCATTACGCTAACTGCCAGTCCCATGTGCCGGATGTGAGTTTCAAGCTTCTGGGTCTGGGACTCGAACCACAGTCAGTCATGTGGGAGTCCACTCCTTTAACCACTATACCAGCTGCTGGTCTGAGAAATGTTAGTATTTTTTATAGCCTTGAAAAGTGTTTCCTGAACAAAGGAATTGCATACATTAGCTGAAGTTGCTAGGAATCATTCTATAAAGATGAGAAACTGGGAGAATGATTTTTTTCAATTGATAAATCATAAAAGAAATATAATTAAGATGATAAGTTAGAGGTGTTGCCTTTTATGTTTCTGAACAAGAAAACATGGCAGTTCAATCTCTCACGTGGGGCCAGAATGCCAGCCTTAGAATGTTGTTGGCCAGGCATTGTGTGAACAGATGCTCTTCACGTTCAGTAATAGCCCTGTCTCTGAGGGTCATCTCTCTAATGAGGACAGAAATCTGACTGCTTTTTCCTATTTCCAAAATTCCTTCCATGGGGCTGGGATAAGTCACGCCCACAAACATTAACAGATCATTTTGACCCAGTTGCTAACAGGACCCTTCCTACATCCTGTCCCTGGCATAGTATCCTTGCTGTGAGTGAGTCACACCCACAAACATGAAGAAACCATTTTGACTCATTGGTAACAGGACTCTTCCTGCATCCTGTCCTTGGAACAGTGTCTTGTGAAGCATTCAAGTCCCCTTATCTCTGTTACAGTACACTCTTTGCTGAGACCTTCCAGAAAGACAGACCCCCCTTTCTAATCACCAACCTAAAGGTTCTAAAACTCACCTATCCGCTACAAGCACCTCCCCCTTCCAGATGTCCTGCCTGGTGGGCCAGACCAATGAAAGGACTCTTCACCAAATTCCAAACCTGTCTCTCACTCTCAAAATCAAATAAATGGAACCCCTGTACCTAATCACCCTGAGAAAGGCATGTTTTCTTCCTCCCAGTCCTAGGTCACACACATTTGTACTTAAGAAATAAATCACATGAATTATTATTTCTGCAAAGTTGGTTATTTCCATAGAGGCTTAGTACTTTCAGCCTGTCTCTGACATATAACCAGAAGTCAGTTTTTGTAAAGACTTCCTCCTTTAAGTGTGATTTCTTTTCTTCATTTGTAAGTACATAGAATTGTGTAGTTTCCACCTTTGTTTTTTCTTTTAAAGTCATTACAAGTATTTCCCATCTGCCTTACACGCTCATTACTGGAGGATAAATTATCTTTCTGCTGGTAATATCACCTACCAACATTTTTACTACTGGGTTAGACAAAGCTCATCTAACTCAGTAGGCAGGGTAGACACAAGATATGATGTCTCTTGTGTCTCTGTCATCATTAAACTTAGATAAATTTGTTAAGTATATTATTCATCCTTGCACAGTAATCCCTTTTTTTTTTTTTTTTTTTTTAATATACCAGAGTACACATGTGCACAGCCAGAGGGAGAAAGATCTGCCCGGTAGGGGGTGACTGCCTCTCCTCATTCCCAACAATAAAGTTGTGTGTTCACCTTAACACCATGATTTTGAAGTTTTAAAATTTCTCAGGCTTCATCTTTCCAATGCGGTCTACCCTGTAGCCTTCACATGCTTTCTTTTTCTTTTTTCTTAATTTGTTATAGGGTACATGCACTTGCTGGGGGGAGGGGGTGGAATGAGAAGGAAAGAGAGAAAGCATCCCCCAGGAGGGATGACCATACTGCATGCAATCCCTTCTCCTCCTTCAACATGCACTGGTGTGTTTTTTTGTTTTTGTTTTTGTTTTTTTTGGAGAGGTTTTTCGCTATAGGGCGCGTGCGCTCGCCAGACAGACAGAGAGAGACATAGAGACAGAAAGCGAGAAATCACCCCTCAGGGGGGATGGTCACGCTGCAATCCCTTCTCCTCCATTCTCCTCTTCGGGATCTTGGGCACGCACGCACACGCGCCCGGCATGAGTTTTAAGCCACCGGGGCCGGGATGTGAACCGCAGTCCACTATGTGGGAGTCCAGCGACATAGCCATTACGCTAACTGCTGGTTCCCCACTGGTGTGTTTTTTAAGCCAGTAGGGCCAGGGACCAGGACTCAAAATGTGCAATTGGCCACGTGGGATCCAGCATCTTAACCACCGCTCCACCAGGCTGACCTTGAACCTTTTTTGTATCTCTTCACCTTCGCATCCCTTCCAACAGAGTATTTTGATCACTTAAAGCAACCTCATCCATTTCTCTTATAATCCACGGGAAAGCTGCTTCTAGCACAGAAGGTAAAATAGCATTGGCTGGTTACTGCTTCCATCTGCTCCTGTGCGCCACCTAGTGTAGAATCGCTGATAAGGAAAATCGTATACCATAAATTGCCTTTCATAATTTAAGATGTCACCCAATATATATACTTGATTTAAGTCCCCAGTCCTGATATTTCTTTGTAGCCCAGAAAATTTAGTCACTCGAAACATTTATATTTTACATTTTTATGAATCCTGTGTGTTTTTAGCACCCGATTCGGAAAAGCACCCATAATATCCCAGAACTCACTTTTTTTTTTTTTTTTAAGATAGATTTTTGCTGTTGGGTGCATACGCTCGCCAGAGAGACAGAAAGGAGAAACTAGCCCCCAGGAAGGGATGACCGCGCTGCAATCCCTTCTCCCGCATGAGTTTAAGCCACCAGGTCCAGGACCCAAACCGCAGTCACCTATACGGGAGTCCAGTGACATAACCATTACGCCATCTGCTGGTACCAGAATTCATTTTTTTTTAACCCCCAAGAAAAAAAAAGTTTCAATTTTTTATTATTACAGTATTCTCAATATGCAGAACAATTATAATTACATAGCATATGTTCAGGAAAGAAATATGTGTTTTAATAAATAATAGATTTCAATGCAATTTATCTTAACTTTTAAAAGAATTATTTTATTTCAATTTTTATTTATTTATTATTTTCCAATTTGACCAGAGACACAGAGAGAGGAAAGTAAGAAAAGAAGTCACCAGATCCAGGACTTGAACCACAGATGGCCGTATGGGAGTCCTGCACCTTTAACTACCATGCCACCTGACACCCCAACTTTTTTTAAATAGAGGTTTTTGCCTTAGTGCTTGTGTGCTCACAGGAGGGGGACAGGGTGAGAGACAGAAACAGTTGAGAGGAAAAATGAGAAATGTCACCCCTCCTCCCCATGGGGTGGCCACTCTGCAATCCCTTCTCCAATCTCTTCCCAGGATCTCAGGCAAGCACACACATATGTCCAATGTGAATTTAAAGTCACCGGATCCAGGACTCAAACCACAGTCTGTCATGTGGGAGTCCAGTGACATAACCACTATGACATCTGCTGACCCCTGAGTGCAATTTTCAAAGGATACAAAGGTACTTGCCAAATAGTCATATTCCTGGTTTTTTTTGGAAAGGTTTTTGCTATAGGGCACATGCACTTGCCAGAAAGAGAACTACAGAGACAGAAAGTGAGAAATGGCCCCCCAGAGGGGATGGCCACAGCACAAACCCCTTCCCCTCCATTATTCTCTAGGGATCTTGGGCACACACGCACACGCACCCAGCGTGAGTTTAAGCCACCGGGTCCAGGACTCAAACCGTGGTTGACTATATGGGAGTCCAACAACGTAGCCATTACACCATCTGCTGGTCCCAATATTCCTGTCTTGTACTAACTATAAAGCTGATTCTCTCTCTCTTGTTTTCCCGGTTTTGTTTGTTTTTTTAAATTTGCTACAGGGCACATTTGCTCACCAGAGAAGGGGAGAGAGAGAGAGAAGAAAAGTGAGAAATCACTCCCTCATAGGGGGTGGCCACACCACAATCTTTTCTCCTCCATTTTCTTCTCAGGATTTTGAGCACACACACACGTGCCTGGTGTGTTTTTCGAGCTGTCAGGTTCGGACTCAAACTGTATAGTCCGCCATGTAAGATCCAGCCACCTTAACCAACAGCCACCACTGGTCCTCTTTATTAAGTGTGGTCATTTCTTTCTTCCATGAGCAAGAGAAAACTCCCAACAGGGTCTTGATGCCACAATTCACCCAGCTTCAGTCAGCCCCAGATCGTGGGCACGTGTGCACCAAGTGTACTCATGGAGGTCTTTGGATGTGAACCCAGAACCTGCCAATGTGGGTCAGCCTTGCACAGCATGGCATTTTACTGCTCTGCCACGCTCCAGCCCCTGGTTTTCTTTTTTTCAAATGTGTTTTTCTACACCTACTATTCTAAACTTTTAATATGTCTGTTAGGAAAATTCACTGATTAGCTATCTTATCCTGACAATATTGACTGTAATTTTATTTGCCTAGTCAAAACTCTAAGACTAAACATGTGGTATAAAAACCAACAAAGGGAGCCAGCAGGTGGTGTGGTGGTTAAGGGCACTGGACTCCCACATGGCTGACTATAGTTCAAGTTCTGGACCTGGTGGCTTGCTTTCTCACTTTTCTCTCTCTCTCTCTCTCTGTCTCACTCTATCCCTCTTTGGTCAAATTAAAATAAATGGATAAATAAAGTTAAATAATTCTTTAAAAAAAAAACAACAACAAAGGGGGGGGGGGGTTGGCAGGTGGCATGGTGGCTAAGGACACTGGACTCCCATATGGCCAACCATAGTTTGAGCCCTAGACCTGATGCCTTGCTTTCTCACTTTCTCTCTATATATTCTTGTCTGGTCAAATTTAAATAAATTAATTAATATATAAATAAACCTAAATAAAATAATAATAATTTTTTTAATAAAAACCAACAAAGGTGGGGACCAGCAGGTGGTGTGGTGGTTGTGATGCCAGATACTCCCACATGGCTGATCATGGTTCGAGTCCTGGACCTGGTGGCTTCCTTTCTCCCTTTCCCTCTCTCTCTCTCTGTGTGTCTCTCTTTGGTCAAATTGAAATAAATGGATGAATAAATAAAATTTAAAACAAAAACAAAGTGGACTAGCAGGTGGCATGGTGGCTAAGGGCTGCTGGACTCTCACATTACTGACCGTGGTTTGAGTTCTAAACCTGGCTGCTTGTTTTCTCGCTTTTCCTCTCCCTCTCTTGTTCTCTCTCTCTGGTTCAATTAAAATAAATAGTTAAAATAATTCTTTTTTAATTATTTGTTTTATTTTATTTGTTATAATTAGTCTTCAGTTTGACCAGAGAGAGACAGCTTGAGAGAGAGAGGGAGAGTGATAGTGAGAAAGCAAGCCACCGGGTCTAGTACTTGAACTATGTATGGTCAGCCATGTGGGAATCCAGCATCTTAGCCCCACACCACTTGCTGGCCCTAAAATACTTCTTATAAAAAAAAAAAGAGAAAAGCCAACAAAGCAATGAGCTAACAGGTCAGCTCGTTTTAAGCCAGCATGTTCGTGGTACGTAATTGGGGAGAAATATAGTATTCGGTTATTTCGAATCTGTGGACCGTTGGCTGGGAGAAGGGTACTACGCAGAAGTCCAATTTCTGCTGTTTGTCAGCCTAGAGTCCTGCTCATTGCAGTCATTACCAGCTGGGAACAGTGTGGACTAGCGCCACAATCACAGGCTTTTCTGTAAGACTTAGGTTTGAATCTCTGTCTCCAATCGGTTGAGATTTGAAGAAATTATTCTGTGTGATGGTTAATTTTATGTGTCAGTTTGGGCCACAAGGTGCCCAGATAATTGGTCAAATATTCTTCTGAGTATTGCTGTGAGTGATTAACACTTAAATCAGAAGACTGATAAAGTAGATGGCTCTTCCCATCACTCGTTTGAAAAGGGAGAACAAAAGGGCTGACCCTCCTCTGGGGAGAATTTTTCCTGTCTGATTACCTTTGAACTGATACGTCTGCTCTTCCAGGGTCTTAAGCCTGCCAGCCTGCCGGACTGACTCCACATCGTCTTCTCTCCTGGGTCTCCAGCTTGCTGAAAGCCATGCAGATCTTGTCAGCCGGCATAACTGTGTGAGCCAATTCCTTATACATTCTCGCTCTCTCTTATTTTTGCTCTCACTCCATCTTATTGTCCTGCTTCTCTGTACAGCCTTTCTTTCTTTCTCTGCTTGAATGTAGAAAAGGAAGATTGCACTTGCCCTGCAAGCATTAGAGATCTTCAAGTTAGCATTTATTATGTTATCTCGCATATAATACAGAGTAGCTTCGTTTCCTTACCCTAAAACAGGTCACTAGCCAAAAGCAGTGCAGAGATTCAGAGTTGTTTTCTACATAAATAATATGGAGAAATGATTAAACATGGGTAAACCTTATTTGTTAACTTTCCCAAGAGGACTTTTGTTTCATTTGTTTTTTTAGTTTATTGATTTTTTAAATAATAACTTTTTACTTAACTCTATTGTTTTTTTATTTATTTTAATTAGAGCAGAGAGGTACAGAGAGAGAGAGAAAGTGAGGAAGCAAGCCACCAGGTCCAGGACTCGAACCATGGTTGACCACGTGGGAATTCAGTGTCCTTAACCACCATGCCACCTGGCCAGCCCCTGTTTGTTTAGTTTATAGTTCATTTTTGTTTATAGTTTATTTCTTTTTTTTCCATGAGCAAGAGAGACAGAAAGACAGGCAACCCCATCAGGGCCCTCATGCTGTGATCCAACCCAGTCAGCCAGCCCAGGACCACGGGCAAGCACATGTCTGGCACACGTAAATAAAGACTTTATCAGTTTATCAACAGACGCACACATACAGCCACAAAACATTAGCAGGGGGAAAAGTTAGAGAGAAGTAATCAGTCCATTGTTAGTTACTATGACTGGAGATATGAGGAAAAAGATAAGTACAAAAGTTCTAAGAGCACAAGAAGCACAAATCCAGAACCAGAGATCAGGACCAGAAGTAAGTTTTTTCATTTGTTTTTCTTTTTTAAAAGAATTATTTCATTTGGGACCAGCAGTTAGCGTAATGGCTATGTCGCTGGACTCCCATGTAGTCGACCGCAGTTCGCGTCCCGGAACCGGTAGTTTAAAACTCAAGCCGGGCGTGTGTGCGTGAGTGCCCAAGATCCTGAGAGGCGAATGGAGGAGAAGGGATTGCGGTGTGGCCATCCCCCTGGGGGGGGTGATTTCTCGCTTTCTGTCTCTCTGTCTCTCTCTCTCTGGCGAGCTCATGCGCTCTATAACCAAAGAAAAAAAAAGAATTATTTTATTTAATTTTATCTTTTTTTTTTTTTAATTTGACCAGGGAGAGGTAGAGAGAGGAAAAATGACAAAGCAAGCCACCAGGTCCCTCGAACAGCTGTCGGCCATGTTGGGAGTCCAGCACCCTAACCACCATGCCACCTGCCAGCCCAGGAAATAAGTTTTTGAAGGGAAGAGAGCAAGCAAGTTTCAAGGTTAGGAGACCAGTTCACAGCAATTTTCCTTGCCTTTTTCACCAAAATTGCTCTCATTGGTTCTACCATTTACGTCTGCAGTGCACCTCCTGTGGAATAACAGCATTCAGAATATATTCCGGGTCAGCCTGGTGACCCAGTGGTTAAGGGAGTCAGATCCCACATGGCCAACCACATGGTTCAAATCCTGGCCCAGGCAGCTTGAAAAATACCAGACACGAGTGCCTGCGTGCCCCAAATCTCCATAGGATGGAGAAATGGAAGAGAAAGAATCGCAATGTGACCACACCCCATTGGGAGGTGCTTTCTGCCTCTGCCACACCCTCAGGCAAAAAAAAAAAAAAGTATGTATGTATGAATATGTGTGTGTATGTGTGTGTGTATATATACTCTTAATGGCCTGGCCAAAACTTAAAAGGTTGTGTATTCAACCATGACCACCAAGAGGTTAAAAAGCTAAATCAGTGGTGGTTATGCATTGTCATTGCCTAAGAAATACCTGATCTGGTTAAAATATTTCATGATCTCAGTACAAATAGTGATAGTTTAAATTCAGCTATGTCATGTATAACTTGAGAGGATGGTTTATTGTGTGTTTATACCAAACCATTCTCAGTATTCATTTCGCATTCATAAGCACCTTGGGGTGATAGCTAACAAAGAGCTAAAGACTTTTGGTCAGGTCATTTAACTTCTGAGCCCCTCATAACAGGGATATCTTACAGAGAACAAGTCGATCTCAGAGAACAAAACCATCTCACAGAGCTGTCTTGAAGATGAGATGATTGTGAAGTACTTTGCTCTGTACTCAACACCTGGTAAGGGCTCAATTATCTGTTGTCTTTTGCTCAGTTGTTTAGTGGCATATCAGATGCTATAGGAATCATTACTACCGCAAAGTCATGACTGTTTCAATTCAAAGAAGCCATTTTCTTAATCAGAAACTGTAGTTTTCCATAACTAATCAACCAAAGGTATTTGGTTTGGGATATGAGGTTACTTTGTTATAGCCTTCATTCAATCAACAACTCAGAAGAAACTAGAGAAGACAGAAGCTATAAACACACTACACAAAGTTTATGAGATTGGAAATTTGAACTAAGAGAAGTAGCCAAACATTCCTACATTTTCTAACTTCCTACATTTTCTAACTTCCCTTCTGTCCTTGAGCCTCTTGCAAAAAGCACTGGACACTCCCACATGGCCAACCATGGTTCAAGTTCTGGATTTGGTGGCTTGCTTTCTTACAACCCCCCCCCCCATGGATGTGTCTCTCTCTGGTCAAATTAAAATAAGTGAATAAATAAATAAAAATAAATAAATCATAAAAAAAAAGAGAGAGAGAGAGAGAAAAAGAAAGAAATCTGCTCCAAGGAGGCAAGCCCAGCTAGAAATGCAATTCTGGAGAGTCCCATGCACTTATCACCACACCCACCAGGGGGAGACCTGGCCACACCTTTCTATGGTAAGATACTAGGCATTGTGAGTCAGTCAGTTTTGTGAGTTTCTTATTTCCATTTCTTCAAGATTAACAAACAGCAGTACTGTTGAATAATGGTAGTACACCACTTAATTTCAAAGATGCAGTTCCCATCAGCTTGGTTTTTATTGGTGTATTAAGAAAAGAAAGGTGACAATGTAAAGGTTTAAGGGCAGAATCAAACACTAGACAATAAGCTGATCAAAGCATGCAATTCTCAGGCCGTTCTTTTTCAGTAGGGACAGAAAAATGCCAACTCCAGCTTTCATTTTCCAGTTTTCCAAAGAACAATCATTTGGTTTGGTAAGAAGGATTCCATATATTCATAATTTTTTACTAGGGTAAAAGGAAGACTCAGCTATCTACCTCTTTCTTACTCTCTGTATATCTATTTTTTTAAGAATTAGTTTAATTTAATTTAATTTATTTATTTGTTTCAATTTGACCAGAGAGGGACAGAGTGAGAGAGGAAGAGGAAAAGTGACAGAACAAGCCACCAGGTTCAGGACCCAAACCGTTGTTGACCATGTGGGAGACCAGTGCCCTTAACCAACATGCAACCTGCTGGCCCCCACTCTGTGTATATCTATATGTAGTATTTAAGATATTTTGGGGCCAGCAGGTGGTGTGGTGGTTAAGAATGCTGGACTCCCACATGGCTAACCATAGTTTGAGTCCTGGACTTGGAGGCGCTTTCTCTCTCTCTCTGTCTCTCTCTCTCCCTCTCCCTTCCTCTCCCTCTCCCTCTCCCTCTCGCTCTGTCCCTCTCTGGTCAAATTAAAATAAATAACTAAATAAATAAATTTAAATTAAATGATTTTTTTTTGAGAGGTTTTTGCTATAGGGCGCGTGCGCTCGCCAGACAGACAAAGAGAGACAGAAAGCAAGAAATCACCCCCCAGGGAGGATGGCCACACAGCAATCCCTTCTCCTCCATTCTCCTCTCTGGATCTTGGGCACTCACGAACATGCGCCTAGCAGGAGTTTAAGTCATTGGGTCCAGGATCTTGAACCCCGGTCAACTACATGGGAGTCCAGCAACATAGCCATTACGCTAACTGCTGGCCCCAATTAAATGATTCTTAAAAAAAAAAAAAAAAAAGATGTCTTACGTAAGGAATGGGTCTACCACACAAGAAAATAGAAATGTAGAGCCTTTATTGGGAGTGCTCTTGGACAAGGTTTGCTGATCCAACAGAGAAAGAGAGGGGGCCAGAGAAGTTACACCCTAGGGCGGGGTTTAGAGATTTTTAAAAGGGCATAGGGAGGGGCAAAGTCTTAGAGGTAGAAACAGTCCATGGAAAGGTTTAGAGGGAGAGCTGACTGCTGTGCCATTTAAGGTCTAGTGTCGTGTGCAGAGTAGAACCCCGTGTGCATAGTAGAGTGCCATGCCAGAGAAGAGTGCCGTGTGCTACATCCGGGTTAGATCCGAGTGCAGCACAAGTCTGATGACAGGCTAGGTCTGGGCTGTATCAGCTGACTAGGATGTGGCATCCAACCCCCACATCCAAGCTGCGCAGGCCTCCAGCCTAACATCTTACAAGTGTCAACTGCAAGCTAAGATGTCACATTGAGGTATAAAGTAAGCAATTGGAAAAGAAGTGAACATGCTTTGGGAGGTTGTAACTTATATTGGAAGATGTTAAAACTGAAAGTCCGAAGGGATTCAGGAAAAAAGGAAGGCACTCTTGGCGTTTCGATAGTTATAAAAGACTACATGGAAAAGGTCAAATATGAACTAGGTCTTGAAATACACACAGCAGGGACCAGCAGTTCGCATAATGGCTATGTCATTGGACTCCCATGTGGTTGACTGCGGTTCGAGTCCCGGACCTGGTGGCTTAGGCTCACACTGGGCATGCGTGTATGCATGCCTAGGATCCCTAGAGGAAAATGGAGACGGGATTGCACCGTGGCCATCCCCCACCGAGGGGTTATTTCTCACTTTCTGTCTCTCTATCTTTCTCTGTCTTTCTGGCGAGCGCACGCGCCCTATAGCAAAAAAAAAATCTCAAGAGGGGAAAAAAAAAGAAAGAAAGAAACACAGCGAGGAAAGAAAGACCTGTCTTAGTTGTTTGTTCAATCACACTAGCGAGACAGAAGTTGGACATTTGTGCATCACTAACAGACATTTTTAAAAAGCTCAGACTTGGGGCCGGCAAGTAGCATGGTGGTTAAGGCAGCTGGACTCCCACATAGCTGACTGTGGTTCAGTTCCCGGACCTGGCAACTTGCTTTCTGGCTTTCCTTCTCTCTCTGGTCAATTTAAAAAAAAAAAAAAATTGAAATATAAAATAATGACAGTCAATAAAATTAAATAAAAAATAATAACAATTCGTTTTTTTAAAAAAAAAGCTCAGCTTTGGGGCCAGCAGGTAGCATTGTGGTTGGGGCTCTGGACACTCCCACATGGTCAACTGCAGTTTGAGTCCTGGATCTGGTGGTTTGCTTTCTCACTTTCCCCCTTTCTCTGTGTGTGTGTCTCTCTCTAGTCAAATTAAAATAAATGAATGAGTAAATGGAATGAAATAAATAATTCTTTAAAAAAAAAAAAAGCTTAACCTCTGTGGCATAATCACTGGCATACTAACCTGAGGAGCTAGAGCTGGAAGCCCATATTAACTGCCGTTTGATTCCCTGGTCCACTTGGCCTGAAAACACACCGGGCACACGTTTGTGCCCTGTGGAGGATGCACACTATGGAAAATGCTGTCCTCGCCCTCTCTCATGCATAAACATGCTCTATCATGAATTTTTTAAAACATCTAAAGAAACAGGGCTAGCAGGTGGCATGATGGTAAGACAGCTGGATCCCACATGACTGACAAGGCAGTTCAAGTCTCATACCTGTGACACAGGAACACGGGGTGCAAGGGTGATAGAGCCCACACTTGCAGTGAAACATAGGTTTTTGTCCCATGTTCAGTAAGAATTAGAGTTACAGGCACAGGGTAGGTACAGTAAAGCGGGGAATTTATTAACAACGCAGGGAGTTTATTAAAGGAGAAGAAAGGAAAAACAGAGCTCCCAAGAAGGGAGGGGTCCTGGAAAATGGGTTGTCAAGGAAGAACTGTGGCAAGGAGTTTTTATTCGGGTCAGAAGTCGCTTTGTCCAGACGTAGGTTCTAGGTGGGACTTCTGCATCCGTTCCCCTCCTGTAGGGAGGGCACATGCTGGATGGGTCCAGTTATTTTCCTAATTTTGGAGTGGGTACCAAGGTCAGGAGATTCTTTGTCGAAGCTTATGAAAACCATTACGTTATCTTCTTCCTGGAATGTGGTAGGGCTTGGAAAAAGCCTTTGTTTTAGGTCTAGGTCATGCTGCCTAGGTCAATCACTGAGCCACCACTGCCTCCATCTCAAAACTTAGCTATTTTGTCATTCCATTTTGGACCTATACCCTAACTATTTTTAAGGTCCCTGTCTCCGACCTCACCTGGAAGCTTGGAAGACATGCCAGGTACACACCTGTGTGTCCAAAATCCTGAGGGAAGAATGGAAGAGAAGGGATTGCAGTATGGCCATCCTCTCTGGGGAGGAATGATTTTTCCCTTTCTCTCTCTCTTCCTCTTTCTATCTCTCCAACCCTACAGTAAAACTAATTTTTTTTTTTATAGGGCATGTATGCTTGCCAGAGAGAGACAAAGAGACAGACAGGAGGAGAGAAACCACCTCCCCAGGGGGGATAGCCACACTGCCATCCCTTCTCCTCCATTCACCTCTCAGCATCTTGGGCACACATGCACACGCTCCTGGTATGTTTTAAGCCACCAGGTCTGGGACTCATACCATGGTTGTCTACATGGGAGTCCAGTGACATAACTCTTATGCCATCTACTGGTCCCAATAATATATTTTTTAAAAAGCTAAAGAAACAGGGACCAGCAGTTAGCGTAATGGCTATGTCACTGGGCTCCCACATAGTCGACCGTGGTTCGCGTCCCGGACCCGGTGGCTTAAAACTCACGCCGGGCGCGTGTGCGTGCGTGCCCAAGATCCCGAGAGGAGAATGGAGGAGAAGGGATTGCGGCATGGCCATCCCCTCTGGGGGGTGATTTCTCACTTTCTGTCTCTCTGTCTCTCTCTGTCTGTCTGGTGAGCGCACGCACCCTATAGCAAAAAAAACCTCTCCAAAAACAAACAAAAACAAACAAACAAACAAACAAAAAAGCTAAAGAAACAAATAGCTTCACCCTCAATAATGTGTAAATACAGACCAAAGCAATGGAAGAAGAGTATAGTACAAAATCGAATTTCATGGCAATCTGCCTCCCATGCAGATATCACCAAATTTTCTGTATCTCCATTTAAGCGCTTGGTGTACCAGTTTGAACCAGATATATAGATATAGATATAGATATAGATAAAGATATAGATACAGATTTTTTTTTTTGTACGTGCTCTCCAGAGAGAGAGACAGTGAGAAGGAAAGTGAGAAATCACCCCCACCCCGGGGGATAGCCATTTCATAATCCCTTTTCCTCCATTTTCCTCCTGGGATTTTACGCACACAAACACGTGTACATGCACACACACATGCCCAGCATGATTTTCACGCTACCGGGTCCAGTACTCGAACCATGGTCCACTACTTAACCACAATGCCGCCTGCCAAAAACGGATATTTTATAAGAGCCTGTTACTAATAAATACTTCCATACCTGTATAGAGTTTGTGGAGATTGCAAAATAATTTGCATGTAACGTCTCAGTTATCTTCAAAGCAATTCTGTGAAATAGGGTATGGTTTCTTACCTAAAAGATTCAATTTTCTGTGTGATCTAGTCTGCTTTTAATACTTTCAAGGGAAGTTTTGACTTCCTGTATTATAGCCTTCATCTCTAACAGGTCCATTTGACTCTTTTTTATAGTGGGTATTTCCTCTTTTAGATCTTGCAAGAATTTCCTCACCTCCTGGAACTCGTCAGCCCCTTTCTCCTGCCTTTTCTGTAGTTCATAGTGTCTCTCTCTCTTCTCTTCCATCTCTGTCAGCTTTGTCTCTATGAATATTCTAAATTCTTTATTTGACATTTCTATGAGTTTCATTGTACTGTCTGAGGATGAAGAGCAGTTATTCTTCTCCCCCGCCCCGGAGGAGAGGTATTTTCTTGCTTTCCCATATTTCTTGTGACCCTGTGGTGATTTCTAGTTATCTGATGGATGGTGCGTTTCCTCCTAATTCTTGAAGGTCAATCTGAGCATTCAGAGGCATGAAGGAGAAGGTGATCTGCAATTTCTCCTTAGTCCATTTTCACTCTTTGTGCATCAGATTGAGTGGTAATAGAGGAATATTCTGACCCTAATCATATTCAGATGTTTGGATCCTGTTCACTTGGACCTGTCTAGACATTTAGTGCATAGAGGCTGAGCAACCAATGAATAAAGATAAAAAAAAAAAAAGGGAAAAGAATTAGAGAAGAGGCAAGATGAAGAAAAAAATAAAATGAGAGAGAAAAAAGATAATAAAAAAAACTTTAGATTTGAATTTTAAAAAGAAAAAAATGAAAACTGCTGCACGCATGCACGCAATATTTCACAGTTTGGTATCCATCTCAGGATAGGCCTGGGTTTGTGCCTTTTCTAAATGGAATGGGAAAAGGTACAAATTAGCAAAATAAATGAAGGCTTGAGAGCCCAGAAAATACCTTAAAAAAAACTTTTTTTTTTTTTTTTAATTAAAAGACTCAGAGAGACGGAGAGAGACAGACAAATGGAGAGAAGGAGACAGAGGTAGCTCTACCCACTAGAAATGAATCTGGAGGGAGAAAATCTTCATTTTTAGTCAAGGAAAGCAATATTTCATAGCTCAAGTTCAGTATCCATCTTAGGATGGGCCTGCATCTGTGCCTTTCCTAAATGGAATACAGGAAAGATAAGGTTTTCATTTCAATATGTAAGATGTTTTGTAGGATGGAAACTGCTGGCTGTGAGTTCAAAGACCCCAGGCTGGGGAACCAGCAGTTAGCGTAATGGCTATGTCGCTGGACTCCCACGTAGTCGACTGTGGTTCGCGTCCCGGACCCGGTGGCTTAAAACTCACGCCGGGCGCGTGTGCGTGCGTGCCCAAGATCCCAAGAGGAGAATGGAGGAGAAGGGATTGCGGCGTGACCATCCCCCCTGGGGGGTGATTTCTCGCTTTCTGTCTCTATGTCTCTCTCTGTCTGGTGAGCGCACGCGCCCTATAGCAAAAAATAAAACCTCTCAAAAAAAAAAAAAAAAAAAAAAAAAGACCCCAGGCTGAACGGCTCCAGAAACCAATCAAGAATGCCCCTGAGATGATCATGCCCTATTGAACCAATCACTGAACTGATCATGTGCCTGGGACCCACCTACCCCTAATTTTGCTCTTAAAAACACATGTAGGGGGGACTGGCAGTTAGCGTAATGGCTATGTCGCTGGACTCCCATGTAGTCGACCGTGGTTCGAGTCCCGGACCCAGTGGCTTAAACTCACGCCGGGCGCGTGTGCGTGCGTGCCCAAGATCCCAAGAGGAGAATGGAGGAGAAGGGATTGCGGTGTGGCCATCCCCCCTGGGGGGTGATTTCTCGCTTTCTATCTCTCTGTCTCTCTCTGTCTGTCTGGCGAGCGCACACGCCCTATAGCAAAAACCTCTCCAAAAAAAAAAAAAAAACATAAAACAAACAAAAAAAAAACACATGTAGGGGAGCCAGCAGGTGGCATGGTGGTTAAGGCGCTGGACACTCCCACATAGCCAACCATGGTTCAAGACCTGGACCTGGTGGTTTGCTTTCTCACTTTCTCTCTCTCTCTCTCTCTCTCTCTCTCTCTCTCTCTGTGTGTGTTTCTCTGGTCAAATTAAAATAAATGAATGAATGAATAAATAAAAATTTAAAAAAAAACACATGTAGGGAACATCTTGGAGAAACCAGGTCTTTTCAGCATGAGTTGCCTACTCTCCTTTCTGTGTGCTTTGCAATAAAGCTGTCCTTTCCTTCATCACACCACATGCTTATGATTTGGTTTTATAGCACTTGGGTGAGTGAACCTGATTAGAGTTCGTTAACAGTATCATACCCAAACATGGAAATATATCTCATTTTACATAATTTTCCCCGTCTGCATCTTTCATTATCTTCACTGTCTTTACAAGTTTTTTCCTTTGGGACCAGCAGGTGGCATGGTAGTTGAGGCACTGGACTCCCACATGACTGACTACAGTTCGAGTCCCGGACCCAGTGGCTTGCTTTCTCACCATCACTCTCCCTCTCTCTCGCTCTGTCTATCTATCTCTGTTCAAATTGAAGAATAATAAATTAAATGAAATTAATAATTTTTAAAAATGTTCCTTCCTTTGTTTTTTTCTCTTTACACCTATAAATGTCTCTTACTTACTTATCTCTTTAATCTCTGAGTCCTCAGCCTACACACCTTTTACAAGGATGTGGATAATGTCTATTTTGCATCTGTTATTTTGTCTTCCACATCCCTGTTCCATTCTGACCCAAAAAACAATAAGCCATTTGGTATAGATGTCACATGTCAGTTGGTCCTTTTTGTTCTTTTTTTTTTTAAAAAAAAAAAAGAATTATTTTATTTTAACTTTCTTTCTTTGCTTGTTTGTTTATTTTAATTTGACCAGAAAAGGATAGAATGAGAAAGAGACAAGGAAAGTGAAAACGCAGGCCGCCAGGTCCAGGACTTGAACTGGGGTCAGCCACATGGGAGTCCAGCACCCTTAACCACTCACGCCACCTGCCGGCTCCCCCTTTCATTCTTATCTGAGGCATCGAAGGCATAGACGACCCACACTAAAGTGCTCCTTGGACCTCCGTTCGTGACACAGATCTCAGCCTTCACAAGACCTAAAATAGGCTCTAGCTAGGTGTAAGATTTCAGAGTGTTTATTTCAGGCCGCCCTCGTCACAGTGCCACCAATCTTTCATATTCCCAGGACTACATATCAAACTCTGCTCCGGATTATATTGTGTATATCGTGTGGATTTACTGACTCTGTGTGTCCCACCTAATTATGTTCTCTCCAACAACTTGAATCCTACCTGGTGATAACATTATGTGAGCAATCTTTGGCTTACAGCTTAGTGCTGTTTCCTATAAAAATTATTCCTCAGATCTCGTTATTCCTTCAGATGTTTCTTTACACGTAAACCATAAGCCATCACATTTCTTTTATTTATTTTTTTTAAGCCATCACATTTCTTCATCACAGTCTGTCTAAAACCAAGCCAAATGGAATGTCACATCAAAGTTTCACCTCCGTAATCCCTGAGGACCAGCTGACTTGGAAACTAATCCTAGCAACAGATAATCTTTGCAGAGATTTCTGATCAAGTGGTTCCCCCAACGTTGCTGACCTTCCCTTTTTAATTCCAGTGACCTTAGAGGAATAAGCAGATGTTCCAACAGTATCAGGAGTTCTTTGTGGCCTTTCCACCTCCTCCTCAAACAGAGGAATCTCCTGGCCTGCTTTTTTCTATTCCATCCTTTGTGTGAGGAAGGTAACATGAGATTCATTTGCTTCTTTCTCTACTACCTTTCTACTCCCTCATTTTGTTTATTTATTTATTATTTTTGAGAGATTTTTTTTTCCTGTAGGGTGTATATGATCACCAGAGAAACAGAAGGCAATTGAAAAACAAGAAACAAAAAATCACCCCCCGGGGGATGGCCACACTGCAATCCATTCTCCTCCATTCTCCTCTCAGGATTTTGAGCACACACAAACACGTGCCCAGTGTGAATTTGTTTTTTGTTTGTTTGTTTGTTTTGTTTTTTTAAAGAATTATTTCTTGGGATCAGCAGGTGGCGTGGTGGTTAAGGGCACTGGACTCCCACATGGCCAACCTTGGTTCAAGTCCCAGACCTGTCAGCTTGCCTTCTTACTTTTCCTCTCTGTCTCTCTCACTCTATCCCTCTCTGATCAAATTAAAATAAGTAAATGAATAAATAAAGTTAAATAAAATAATTATCTTAAAATATTTATTTAAGGGACCAGCAGTTAGCGTAATGGCTATGTCGCTGGACTCCCACGTAGTCGACCGCGGTTCGCGTCTCGGACCCGGTGGCTTACAACTCACGCCGGGCGCATGTGCGTGCGTGCCCAAGATCCCGAGAGGAGAATGGAGGAGAAGGGATTGCGGCGTGGCCATCCCCCCTGGGGGGTGATTTCCTGCTTTCTGTCTCTGTGTCTCTCTCTGTCTGTCTGGCGAGCGCACGCGCCCTATAGCAAAAAGCCTCTCAAAAAAAAAAAAAAATATATTTATTTAATTCCATTTGATATTATTTTTTAATTTGACCATAGGGAGAGAGAAAGGGAAAGCAAGAAAGGAAACTGCCAAGTCTGGGACTCAAACTGTGGTCAGCCATGTGCGAATCCAGCCTCTTTAACCACCATGACACCTGCTGCCCCTCTACCTCATGTGAGTTTTTAAGCCACCAGATCCAGGACTCTAACCGTAGTCAACTACGTGAAAGTCCAGCGACATAACCATTATGCCATCTACTGGTCTCCCTCTACTCCCTTTCTAAGGTGACTATTTTTTTGAATTATTTATTTTATTTTATTTTATTTATGCATTCATTTATTTTAATTTGACAAGAGACACAGAGACAGAGAGGGAAAGTGAAAAAGCAAGCCACCAGGTCCAGAACTTGAACTGTGGCTGGCCATGTGGGAGTGTCCAGCACCTGGCCCCGGCAATTAAAGAATTATTTATCTGTTTAATTACATTTGTTATTATTGTTATTTTTTAATTTGATGAGAGAATGAGACAGAGAGAGAGAGAGAGAGCGAGAAAGGGAAAACGAGAAAGCAAACTGCCAGGTCCAGGACTCAAACTGTGGTCAACCATGTGGGAATCCAGCACCTTAAACCACCACACCACCTGCCAGCCCCAAGGCAACTATCAACAGACAAAGCTGCCAGCAGACCTTGGCTCCAGCCCACTTACACCTGTATGACCCTCGAAAATTAGTTTACCCCCGTGAATCTCAAACTGTGTATGTGTAAGAGCATAGTGTACAGCACATAATATTTTTTAAGAAGCTACGTTATATATTATTATTATGTCTCCTATCAATTTCTAATCTTCCCAATGCTCATTTCCAATTTTCTTATGCAATCTTTGTCCTCTCTGTCAGTTATTTGTCAAGGACCCATCTATTCTCCCTCAAGATGGACCACTATCTAGCCTTCTACCAAAGCATCGATCAATAACCAGAATGCCGACAATCCTGATTAAATATTCACCGTAATGTGGACCTATATTAGTCACAATGACCTCAGAGAAGTAAATTGAGCTCAGAGAGAAAGGCTCTTAGACAGCTGGAATTCCAGTTTTTTTAATCCTAGGCAATCTATGACGCAAAGTAGGATACATTTCCACTTGTCTTACCACTTCCTTTTGATTACATTATTGTTTAAGAATCTGAAAATCTACCACACTTAGGAATAATGTCCACATTAAAAATGAATTAAATCCAAATTCCTCACATAACCATTCAAAGCCCTTCACAATATAACCTTCATTTAGCTGTCCTTTTTTTTTAAACTGTCACGAATAGGACTTTTTATTTGTCACTATTAAAAGTCTGAACTTTAAACAGGTTCTTGGACTGGTGGTTCATATCCATCAGCTCATTCAACTTTGGCGCCCGTCTCATCCCCAGTAGCTTTTCCAGAGCTGCTACCTTCACCATGAAGCTCCGTGAGTTTTCCCAGTTCAAACTTGGCCTTCTTCGGCATTTTTACTTTTCTGACAAAGACATCGTGGTGAGGGTAGATGGATTGGGAAGCCTTTTCTATGTCTTTTCTGATGCTCTCTGGAATCAGTTTATTGGCCATTTCTTTCAAGTCATTTGTCTGCACCTCTCGGATCATGATTTCCATCATCTTCTTCTGGATTTGTGGACCGGCTGATGCTGGGCGTAAAAGGTCTTCCGTATCTGATAGTTGTGTGTGTGTGTGTTTAATTATTATTTATTTTATTTATTCATTCATTTATTTTTTTAATTTGACCAGAGACACACACACACACACACAGAGAGATAGAGAGAGAGAGAGAGAGAGAGAGGGAAAGGGACAAAGGAAGCCGCCAGGTCCGGGACTCGAACCATGGTTAGCCATGTGAGAGTGTTCAGCACCTTAACCACCACGCCACCTGCTGGTCCCAATAGTTGCGTTTTTTAGTAAATCCAGCACAGAAGAGACAAGCAAATAACCATCAGTAGTCTTGACATCGACATGAGCTTCAATCATGGTCTGCCATTTTTTGACCATGGAACACATTTTGTCACGGGTGAGATCTATGCCATGGAAGTTAGGCAGTTTTTGCCCTGAACATCCTCAGTAATTAGCTTGAATTTCCTAAATGTGACTTTGTCATTCTGCAGATCCACAAGGCTCACTTCAAACACATGCCCCTTAAAGCCGTCAGTCGCAATTTTGGTTCCTTGAGTCCTGGTAACTAGTGTTTTCCCAGTGTTTCTTATGTTGAATATAGCAGGTGCTTTCACGTCATTCCCATCTTTTTTAGAAAATGGATCAACCACTTTCTTCTTGGCTCCCTTTTGCCACCTTTCATAAGGTGTTTATTCTTGCCAATCGCCATGGTGTTACCCATTTAGCTGTCTTAACCACTCTCACTCAACCTGCCTTATATTTACTCCCCAGTGCATAATTCACTATTCCCAACATTTGCTTCCACACTCTGGTCTCTGTATTCTTGCCTGTGCTATCCCACTTACATGATATGCCCTCCATGCATTTTTATGTTTAATACTATTATTCAGGAGGCTGGCAGGTGGCGTGGTGGTTGAGGTTGCTGGAGTCCTACAATGGTTGACTGCAGTTCGAGTCCCAGACCTGTGATTTGCTTTCTCACTTTCTCTCTCTTACTCTGTCTATCTCTGGTCAAATTAAAATAAATTTAAAAAGTTTTTTAAGTATACTACTTATTCTTGGGACCAGCAGTTAGTGTAATGGCTATGTCGCTAGACTCCCATGTAGTCGACCGTGGTTCGCGTCCCGGACCAGATGGCTTTAAACTCACGCCGGGCACGTGTGCGTGCGTGCCCAAGATCCCGAGAAGAGAATGGAGGAGAAGGGATTGCGGTGTGGCCATCCCCCCTGGGGGGTGATTTCTTGCTTTCTGTCTCTCTGTCTGGCAAGCGCATGCGCCCTATAACGAAAAAAAACTCTCAAAAAAAAAAATATATATATATACTACTTATTCTTGGGACCAGCAGTTGGCGTAATGGCTATGTCACTGGACTCCCATGTAGTCAACCATGGTTCGAGTCCCAGACCTGGTGATTTAAACTCACGCTGGGTGTGTGTGCATGGGTGCCCAAGATCCCGAGAGGAGAATGGAGGAGAAGGGATTGCGGCATGGTCATCCCCACTGGAGGGTGATTTCTCGCTTTCTGTCTCTCCGTCTCTGTCTTCCTAGTGAGCACACATGCCCTAGAGCAAAAACATCTCAAAAAAAAAAAAAAATTACTTATTCTCAATGACCTCTCCATTGCTATCTCCTGAGAGATAATTGATACCTCTTATTTCTTTTGTGTGCCCTAAACATTCATATGCAGATGGATTTATTAGGGAATAAGCATGAAATATATATATATAATATATATATATATATATATATATATATTTTTTTTTTTTTTGGAGAGGTTTTTGCTATAGGGTGCATGTGTTCGCCAGAAAGACAGAGAGAGACAGAGAGACAGAAAGTGAGAAATCATCCCCCCGGGGGATGGCCACACCACAATCCCTTCTCTTCCATTCTCCTCTTGGGATCTTGGGAAGACGTGCACATATGTCCTGCGTGAGTTTAAGCCACGGGGTCTGGGACTCGAACCCTGGTCGACTATATGGGAGTCCAGCGACATAGCCATTACTCCAACTGCTGTTCCCAAGCATGAAATATCTTACATGCTTTGGATACAAAGATAGATTCAAAATGGCAGTGAGCTTTTAAACAATTTCAATCTGGCTGGAAAACTAATAATAATTACTCTAAATCAAAATAATTAGTGCTAAAATAGAAGTATGTGCAAAGTAGAGTGTACTGGTGTGGCAGGAAGTTATTCAGTCTCAATCTTCACGACTGCACCTGACAACCACTCTGACGCCCTCATTCTTCATTCCCAACCAGTCTAGGAATCAACTATTTCAGTCTAATTCGGATTCCATACTGAGCTGCTTTCTCTTCTTGGAATGCCTCTCCACACCTGTGTTTTGTTTTGTTTTTAGCTTTTGACCATAAGGCACATGAACTGTGCACTCCTAGGAGAGAGAGAGAGGGAAAGTGAGAAATCACCCTCCAAGGGTATGGCCATGGGTCAGTCCTTTCTCCTCCATTCTCCTCTCGGGATTTTGAGCACACAAGCACATGTGCCCAACCACTGGTTCAGGACTCCAACTGTGGTCACCCATGTGGAAATTCTGCACCTTAACCACCACCTGCTGGTCCTCTAAATGTTCCTTCGTTGTGACTCACAGAACTCAGGTTATTACTATTCTTTATCAGAGTTCTTATTAAACTTAGTAGAAGCTATAAATTTTTTTTAATTTTTTTAAAATTACTTTTCCTTTTATCTATAATAGAGTACACACACATGCTAGTGACACTGAGAGAGATACGGAGACAGAGACAGAGAGATAAGCACCCTCCACAGAGTCTGGGCACACCACAATCTTCTTCCTCCAGTCCTGCTACCCTTTGGAGGATCTTGGGCACTCATACACCTGCCTGGTGTGTTTCAGGCTGAGCAGATCGGTAATTATTTATTTACTTTTTAGAGAGATTTTTTGCTATAGGGAACACACACTTGGTGGAGAGACAGATGGAAAGTGAGAAATCACCCTCCAGGGGGGGATGGCCACACCTCAATCCCTTCTCTTCCATTCTCTTCTCAGGATTTTCGGCATACACGCACACATGCCCGGTGTGAGTCTTTAAGCCACTGGGTCTGGAACTCAAAATGCAGTCGACTACATAGGAGTCAAGCAATGTAACCATTCTGCCATGCGCTGGTTCCAGAGTAGGTTGGGATATAACCCAAGTTCTTCATGTAGGATCTGACTTCTCTTGAGCACTGTGTTACCTCTGCCATGGAGCAGGCTCATGTGAAGTCTTAAATTTCCTTGATCTCTAACATAAATAAATGAGTAAATGGGTATCTAATTAGGCGCCAGAAACTTTGGTAGGCCCCAGGTATGGAAATGCAGTAAGACTTGCTGTTACAGCATTTACAGTCCAAGTTAAGCCATAGGTGGTGTATCAGTGACCAAGAATAAAAGGAGAAGATAGAAGCAGGCACTGGATTGTAGGAGCCATTGGCTGAGACTAGAGGTGAGAGACAAGGAGGAGGATTTCCTTCGTGTGACCCCAGCATCTGCTAATGCAAAGAATGAAAACTGGAGGAGTGTGGGCAAACAAACCCTGGGCAGGGTTTATCTCTTTAAGCTAACATTGAAAAATCAGAAGATTTTGTAGAATAAAAAGAATTTCTGGCTGCTTCTCTCTTTTTTTTTTTTTAGTTTTCCAGAAGGTGTGTGAATTCACCAAGAGAAATAAAGAAACAGAGAGGAGAGGGAGAAAGCATCCCCAGTACGGCATAGTCACTTCGCAACCCCTTCTTCTCCATTTCTCTATGCTGGTAGGATTTTGGACACACACGCACACGTACCTGGCATGTTTCTCAAGCTGTTGGGACTAGGATTCATACTGCACACTCAGCCATGTGGAATCTGGCTTTCTTAACCATTAAAGCCACTGGGCCAGCCCTCTGTCTTTCTCCTCTCTGGGAACCCATGCACCCTCTGTCAAAAAAAGAAAGGAAGGGGACCAGCAGTTAGCGTAATGGCTATGTCGCTGGACTCCCACGTAGTCGACCGCAGTTTGAGTCCCGGACCCGGCGGCTTAAACTCACGCCGGGCACGTGTGCATGCGTGCCCAAGATTCCGAGAGGAGAATGGAGGAGAAGGGATTGCGGCGTGGCCATCCCCCCTGGGGGGTGATTTCTCGCTTTCTATTTCTCTGTCTCTCTCTGTCTGTCTGGCGAGCGCACGCGCTCTATAGCAAAAACCTCTCCATAAAAAAGAAAAAAAAAAAAAAAAAGAAAGGAAGGAAGGGAGGAAAGGAAGAAGGAAAGAAGGAGGAAAAAGGAAGGAAGTCATTAAGGCTGTGCTGTCCAAGGTGAATACTTAGCTTTTACTCTGAGTAAAATCAACGGCTTCTGGGTGGTGGGGGACTTGAGCAGGAATCTGACATCTGATTTACATATAAACAGGCTTCTTTGTGGAGACTGAACAGTGGGGACACCAAGCAAAGAAGCAAGGGAATTATTTGGGAGGCTGCTGTCATCATGCAGATGAGAAAAGGATAATGGCTTTGTCTAGCATGGAGTGCTAGAGAATTGCTCAGATTCTGGATATATTTTGAAGGTGAACTGGACCAGATTGGCTGATGACTTGGATAGTGAGAAAAAGAGAAAGGATTACTGCAAGGCTTTTGACCGGAGCATTTCCTGGAATGTTTTCCAGATCAGTGTAGGAGGATAGCAAAACCTATTATTAAACCCCAAATTAGCAAGCCAGATAGTTAAACCTATTATTAAACTGCAATAATAATCGAAATGGTGTGATACACGAAGCATGATTTTTTTAAGTCTATGAAAAAGAATAGAAACTTGGATAGGACCTTAATTCAAATGGGAATTTAATGTAAAAGTGGCATTTCACATTATTGATAAATAATTCAAAGTATTGTGTTGAAACAACTAGATAACCAGCTGGGGAAAACAATATCATGTTGGAAACCTACCTCTACCTGATGCCTTATAACAAAATGAATTCTAGGTTTCTCACCCTCCCAAAAGCTGTGAAGACAGAGAGACACTAATGTTCTGGAAGAAAAGATAGCATTTTTCTTTTTTTTTTTTTTTTTTTTTTTTACAGAGAGATTTTTGCTATAGGGCATGTGCGCTCACCAGAGAGACAGAAAGGGAGAAATCACCCCCCAAGTAGGGATGGCCATACCACTATGGACAGAAGTCTGACTGCTTTTCCCTATTTTTCCAAGGTCCTTTCCAGAGGACCTAGGGAAAGTCATGCCCACAGATGTTGACAGACCATTTTGGCCCATTGGTAACAGGATTCAACCTATATCCTGCCCTTGGCAAAGTACTGGAGTATCTTTGTGATGTGTATTAAATCTCTTTATCTCTGTTAAAGTACATTCCTTCCTGAGCTCAGCAACTGTGGACAGAATTCTGATTGCTTCTTCCTATTTTTCCAAAGTCCTTTCCACAGGGCCTAGGGGGAGTCATGCCCACAGACATTAACAGACCATTTTTTTCCATTAACAGGAATCTTCCTACATCCTGTCCCTGGCATAGTGTCTTTGAGATGCATATTTCAACCAATTACAGTATATTCTTTTGCTTATCTCTTCCCAAGACACAGATCTTCCCTTCCAATCACCAACCTAAGAATTGTGGAACCCACCTGTAACCTACAAGCTCCCACTTCCACATGTCCCGCTTTTTTGGGCCAGACCAATGGAAATCTCTTCACTAATTTTGTCTGTCACTCTCAAAATCAAATAAAAGCTACTCCTATACCTGATCACCTGGAGAAAGGTATGTATGCCTCCTCTCCGGGCGTAAGTCACTCATATTCTGCTTAAAAATAAACCACATTAATTATTAATTATTAATATTTAAGAGTTGATTATATTCCGTTGACACAGCCTTCCTTTTCCCATCACCACCCTAAAAACTCTGAGGCTCACCTACAACCTACAAGCCCATGCTTCCACAGGTCCCGCCTTTTTGGGCCAGACCAATGGAAAAACTTTTCATTAAATGATAAACTCTGTCTCTCGCTCTCAGAATCAAATAAAGGGAACTCCTGTACCTACTCATGCCAAGAGAAAGGCATGTTTTGCCTCCTCCCTAGCCTAGATTACTCATTCTGCTTAGAAATAAACCACATTGGGGCCGGTAGGTGGTATGGTGGTTAAGGACGCTAGACTCTCATATGGCCAACGGCGGTTTGAGTCCCAGACTTAGCAGCTTCCTTTCTCATTTTCTCTATCTTTCACTCTGTCCCTCTCTGATCAAATGAAAAATAAATAAATAAGTAAAGTTAAATAAAATAATTCTTTTTTAAAAAAGAAATAAACCACATTAATTATTATTTTTGATTTTCCCTCTTTGGTCAAATTTAAAAAAAAATAATAATAACAAATGGAATTAAATAAAAGAAATAATTGTAAAAATAAAAAGAAAAGAATTTTTTTTTGGAGAGGTTTTTGCTGTAGGGCGCGTGAGCTCGCCAGACAGACAGAGAGAGACAGAGAGACAGAAAGCGAGAAATCACCCCCCAGGGGGGATGGCCATGCCACAATCCCTTCTCCTCCATTCTCCTCTCAGGATCTTGGGCACACATGCACATACGCCCGGCATGAGTTTTCAGCCACTGGGTCCGGACACGAACCGCGGGCGACTACGTGGGAGTCCAGCGACATAGCCATTATGTTAACTGCTGGTCCCAAAAGAAAAGAATTTGGTTCTACCTGTTTTAGAAAAAGGTTAGCATCTACCTCAAAAGGACATTGCGCACTATCTTTTTTTTTTCAAGAATTATTTAATTAATTTATTGCTGTTGTTGTTGTTTTAATTTGCTATAGGGTACATGTGTTTCCGAACTCAAATCAGGTTCGCTCACCCAAGCACTATAAAACCAAGCCATAGGCACCTGGTGTGATGAAGGAAAGTACAGCTTTATTGCAAAGCACAAAGCAAGGAGAGCGGGCAGCTGATGCTGAAAGGACCCGGTCTCCCCGAGATGTTCCCCACGTGCGTTTTTAAGGACAAAATTAGGGGCAAAGGTCCTAGGTGCATGATCAGTTCAGTGATTGGTTTAAGAGGGCGTGATCATCTTGTGGGCATTCTTTTTTTTTTTTTTTTAAAGAATTATTTTATTTTAACTTTATTTATTATTATACCATTATTATTTTTCAGTTTGATCAGAGAGAGACAAAGAGAGAGAGAGAAAGAGGAAGTGAGAAAGCAAGCCACCAGGTCCGAGACTTGAGCCGTGGTCGGCCATGTGGGAGTCCAGCGCCTTTAACCACCACGCCGCTTGCCAGCCCCAATGTTGTGGACATTCTTGATTGGTGAAGCCTTAGATAATCCAGTTTTTCTTCAGATGTCTGGAGCCATTCAGCCTGGAGTCTGTGCTCACAACCAGCAGTTTCCAGACTATAAAACATCTTACATATTGAAATAAAAACCTTATCTTTCCTTTAAGTGAGAGTTTTAGAGGTCAAATGGCCCTCACTCGTTGTCCATGTTGGTCATTATCACAACCAAAAGTCTGAAGACTTCTTACTCTTACTCTTACTTTATATTACAATATAAATGGACTTTATATTTCAGGAACCCTAGGAAAATACATTAGGAGGTTCTTGCTCAGTTTCACATGCATTCACCAGAGAGAGACCAAGAAAGAGAGAAGGAAAGTGAGAAAACAAGTCTCTAGGTGTAAAACTTGAACCATGGCCAGCCACGTGAGAGTCTAACACCTTAACTACTATGCCACCTGTTGGCCCCAGGTACCATCTTTAAAAATTAAAAATTCACATACATTTGGGACCAGCAGATAGTGTAATGGTTATGTCATTGGATTCTCACATAACTGACCATGGTTTGAGTCCTGGACCTGGTGTCTTGAGACTCTCGGCAGGCATGTGTGCATGTGTGACCAAAATCTTGAGAGGAGACCGGAAGAGGCGGATTTATGGTGTGGTCATCCTTGCTGTGGGATGATTTCTTGCTTTCTGTCTCTCTGTCTCTCCAGTGAGTGCATATACCCTGTAGCAAAAAAGAAATTTTAAATAAAAAATAAATTCACATACATTTGACTCAAAAATTCTACTTCTAAGAATTTGCCCTGTACCTTTATTCACATATTAGGAAATGATATAGGCTAAAGGTTATTACATGGCATGCTGTTTGGGTCTTTTCGTTGTTTTCATTTTCTTTTCTCCTTTATTTATGATAGAGCACATTCATGAGAGAAAAAGAGAGAACCTCCTAACAGGGCCTGGTCATGCCACAGTCCTTCTTCTTCCATTTTTTTATTTCATCAGGATCCTGGGCGCATGCACTTAACATGTTGCCACCAGAGCCAGAATTTGAATCCAAGGGGTCCAGTTTCTCTGCCCAGTGCTTAACTGCTGTGCTCGGGGCCAAAGTAGGCTATTTATACTAGCAAACCAAAAAAACTTAGAAAATAAATTAAACTGAAGGATCAAAGAACAGGATTCAGAATAAATAAATTATTGCACATGGTTATAATGAAGTAAAATGCAGGCTTTGAAAGAAATGAAGCAGGACCAGCCCTGTGGCTTACTGGTTAAGGGAACAGGATCTCACATGGCCATCTGCATAGTTAAATCTTGGCTCCAGTAGCTTGAAAAACACACTGTGTGTGTGCATATGTGTGTGTGTGTGTGTGTGTGTGCCCCAAATCCAAACAGGATGCAGAAAGGGAGGAGAAGGGGCTGTGGTGTAACTATGCCCCATTGTGGGAGGGGCTGTGATACTTTCTCCCACTCACTTCCTTTTTATCCTCAATATATTTATTTAATTTTACTTATCATTATTATTTTTTTGGGGGGGAAGAGGCTTTTGCTATAGGGCACGTGTGCTCGCCAGTCAGAGAGAGACAGAGAGATAGAAAGCGAGAAATCACCCCCCAGAGGGGATGGCCACGCCTCAATCCCTTCTCCTCCATTCTCCTCTCGGGATCTTGGGCACACACGCACGCGCGCCTGGCATGAGTTTAAGCCACCGGTCAGGGACACGAACTATGGTCGACTACGTGGAAGTCCAGCAACATAGCCATTACGCTAACTGCTGGTCCCTCATTATTATTTTTTAATTTGTACAGATCACATATACTCACCAGAGAAAGGGAGAGACAGAGAGAAAGTGAAAAAAAAAAAAGAGAGAGAGAGAAAGTGAGAAAGCAAGCTACCAAGTCCAAGACTCGAATCGCAGTCAGCCATGTGGGAGTCCAGTGCCTTAACCATCACGTTACCTGCTGGCCCCCTCACTCATTTTCTCTGTCTCTCTTTGGAAAGTACATGTACCCTCTGGCAAAATAGAAAAATAATAATAATAATAAAATACATCTGTACAAAGGGACTTCAAAAAATAGAATTTATGTGCAAGCTTATTTTGGTGCAAAACACTTTAGAAATCCATGCATAGTTTTTTCATTATATATATAGTTTTCCATGAACCTTTTGAAGCTTCCCCCACCCATACTAATAGGAGACACTCTACAATATATGTTAAGTTTAAAAAGCAAGATGCAGAAGAATACGCTTATGTGAATATGCATTATTCACAACTACCAATTGTGTGAAAATCTGTGTTTCTGTGCATGTGTATTTGTGCATATGTATATAACTATAGTAATTTAGATTACAGTTTCAAGGAAACTCAGTGCAAAAATCTATAGCTACCATGCTCTAAAGATTGTAATACTGAATAAATACAGTGGCATTATCTTCTGAAATCCAAGCCTAAACTTGAAGATAGCTGGAAATGATCAGGTCTCCGTCGAGCAAGCATGTGATGAAAATAACTAATTTGCACCTGAGGGGACTGTAAAAATGAAATTTTAAACAAATCAAATTTTAACAGAATTTAATTGAACAAAGGGCAATCCACATCAGGCAGCCTCTGAAATGGTTTTCAAGGAACTCCCAGCAGCCTCCCGGCCAAATATTTTTGTGCAGAAAAAGGAAAGGGAAAGTGATGTACAAAAATATAGAAGTGGAAGAATGAGGTAGAGAAATAATTGGATTAGTTATAGCTGGATGTTAGGCTGCATGAGCAGTCTAAAGGGTGGACTTTTAGTGATTGACTTTAGTCTGGCCACTATGATTGGCAATAACTTAGCAACTTACTAAGGAAACAGACTAACCAGGTTTGGGTTTGTCCATAGGAACCCAAGTGTGAGAAGAGTACAGCAGTCATTTCAGGCCAAAATAGGTTTAACAAGACAAGTAGGATTTTGCCTGATTTGTGTATGTGGACTAAAAGGACATGAACGTTTGGGACCAGCAAGTGGCGTGGTGAAGTGCGCTAGACTCCCACATCATCAAGAGCAGTTCAAGTCCCAGACCTGGTGTCTTGCTCTCTCACTTTCTCACTTTCTCATCTGTCCCTTTTCTGGTCAAATCCTGCTCAACCTTTGTCCCACAAAGCTTTCTCAAAAGTGAGAGCCCCTAGAAATTGCTTGCTTTCCTCACCAATGTAAGTTTTATTCCAGATCTTTATTGGGCACATAGCATATAACATTTACACTATCAGGTCTGCAGATGGCATCGTGGTTAAGGCGCTGGACTCCCACATGGCTGACTGCGGTTCGAGTCCAGGACCTGGCAGCTTGAAACACACTAGGCACGTGTGTATGTGTGCCCAAAATCCTGAGAGGAGAATAGAGGAGAAGGATTGCAGAGTGGTCATCCTCCCAGGGGGTGATTTCTCACATTCTCTCTCCATCTTGCACACGTGCTGATAGCAAAAATGTTCCCCAAAATAAATTTCATCATTGTATCTCTGTATGTGTGTTCTGGATTCCCAGTTAGACTGCAAACCTAGGCAAGGTAGTAACACTCACTGGAGATAGATCTGCAGTCAAATCTAGGTAGAAGCCACATGTAACTGGGCTCCCCCACAGCACAGTGGCTAAGTGCTGTGCTTAGAAAACCGAATCCCACATGGCCGACTGCAGTTGAAATCCTATCCTAGTAGCTTGAAAAACACACCAGGTACATGTGCATGGATGCCCCAAATCCTGATGGAATGGAGAAATGGAGGAACAAGAATTGCTGCATCACCATACACCCCTGGGGGTTGCTTTCTGTATATGTGTATAACTCCTTCCTTTCTCTCTCTTTCCCTCTCATTCTGGTGACCGATAATAACAATAATAACAAAAAAAGCAATAATAACAAGAAAAGAAAGAAACCACATGTTACTATGTAGCCTTGCTTACTTTGCCAAGCCTTCCTGATTCTCATCTATACAATGAAAATAAAACCTATTTCATGGGAGCTGTGATGATTAAATCAATCAACACATGAGAAACAGCCAATCCATGTGAGTATCAGATCTGAGTCATGTTGCTCTCCAGCTTCTAAGTATTATTTGCAAGAAGGAAGTAATTAGTAGATATTTATTTAATTATAATATAAGGCTTTGTATTTTTGTTTTTGTTTTTTAAGACATTAAATGTAGAAGTAATTTTCAAAGATGAACAATGTAGTGGTCAAATATCATGCAGAGTAGATTTTTTTAACACTCCCTCATCCTATTTTTGGTAATATCATAGAAAGAAATAACTAATAATCACCAAAACAGGAAATAACAGGAAATTAACTTCCATGTAGTATGCAAAATTATGAAAGCATTAGAAATAAAAATGCACTAATTAGAGGCTTACATGTGTAATACTAACACTCAACAGGTGATGAAAATGTTCTAAACTTAGATTGTGGTGATGCTTGCAGAACTCTGAATATACTAAAAACCATTTAATAATATACTTTAAATTGGTGAGATTTTTAAAGAATTATTTTACTTTAACTTTATTTATTTACTTATTTAATTTGACCAGAAAGGGACAGAGTGGGTGAGTGGTGGGGGGGGGGGGGGGGGTAGGGAGAGTGAGAAAGCAAGCTGCCAGGTCCAGGATTTGAACTGTGGTCAGCCATGTGGGAGTCCAGTACCCTTAACAACCACACCACCTGCCGGCCCCATAAACAGATGAATTTTTAGTTTTGTGAATTATATGTCAATGAAGATGTTTTTAAAAACTCAAGAGGAGGGGTTGGCGGATGGCATGGTATTTAAGGTACTAGACTCTCACATGACCAACTGCAGTTTGAGTCCCAGACCCGGTGCCTTGAAAATTATGCCAGGAATATATGCATGTGTGACCATCTCCCTGGAACATTATTTCCCACTTTCCCACTCTCTGTCTTTCTATGACAAGTGCAGCTCCCTATGGCAAAAACCTTAAAAAAAAAAAAAAAAAAAAAAAGACTCAAGGGTAATTGTAGAAATTGTTTAGAATTTAAATCAGTTGGGCTGGCAGGTGGTGTAACAATTACGTCTATGGACTCCCGCATGGTCAACTGTAGTTTGAGTCCCAGATCCTGTGGCTTGAAACACACTGGATGCATGTGGTGTGTGTGTGTGCCCAAAATCCTGGGAGGAGAATGGAGGGATTGCAGCATGGCCATTGCCCCCCGGGGGGTGGAGATGATTTCTCACTTTCCCTCTCACTGTCTCTGTCTTTCTCTCTCTCTAGCAAGTACTGGAGCCCTAAAGCAAAAACTTCTACCAAAAAAAAAAAAAAGAAGAAGAAGAAGAAAAGAAAGAAAGAATTGAAATCAGTCATATTGTGAGGGATAGGAGTATCTCATCACTGACATTATTTATAGTAGCTGAAAAGTTTATGGTATTCTTAAATTCTCTACAATGAACCCTGGATAGTCTAGACCCAGGGTAAATGACACTCCTGTCTCTACCATCGGCACACGACTGCACCCATCGTTTTATGTAATGTATTTGTCATTAAATGTACTCCTTTGGACTCTAAACTCAGGGCAGAGATCCAAACATACACTGTGCTTATTCTGACTGCCCAAATGCTAAACCACAGTAATCCAAGGGATTGTGGAACCCAGCGCTACATGACACATTTAGGGTGACCTTGCCGTCCCCTGCCTCTGGTACTGAATTTTCCATGGTGTCGTTCTTACCTGTCTCTGTCTCCCTCAGTCTTTCTTCCCCTCTGCCTTGCCCCTCTCCAGCATTCTGGTGGAAGAAATATCTGAAAATGATCCCGAGAGGCTTACTGTTCTTACACCTGTCAGTTGCCTGAGACTGTGACACCCTCAGGATAAGGTGCTCTTTCTTTTTTGAGGCAGGAAGCCTACAGCGCTGTGCAGTTACCACACCTGATTCCACCTCCCTTTCCTGCCACGACAAGAGGAACTTCAATCCAGACCCCCCAAGTTTGCTTTGTTTTGAGGTGGGTGGTATGTTAATGTTAAATTGTGACTCAGTTGTTTCTCATCCCCCCCCACCCCCGCAGGGTAATGGGCTGGCCAGGGTTCAACATCCTAGCAGTCACTTATGTAAGTCCACCTTTTATGGGACGTCATTCAAAGGCCCAGAAACTGTGGCTCTCCTTCCCATGTCTATTCAATTGCCCTTTTCCTGATTCCCAGGCAGACGAGCATCAAAACAGCCCAGTTATCCCCTTAGCAAACAAAGGGCCTCCGCCCAGCCTTGCAGGCTTCTTTTCTCTGGTCAAATACACTTTCTCTTCACTGCGCCCCAGGCGGCCGGGCTCTTTTTCACTTTCAAGTTTCTAAAGTAGGTTGACATTTCCAATTTCTTCTCATTTCTTCCATTTACTGATCACCTAATGGTAGAGTATGCCCCTTTTCCCCAGGACAGCAATGGATGGAACCCTCTCACAAATAAAAGCCAGAGAGAGCACACAACAGAGACTACCTCATGAAGTTGACTGTCACTCCTCTGCTCCTCCTACAATAGAAGGGATGAGAGACATTTCTCAGCCAGTGCCTACTGAGCGGAAGCCAAATCCCTTCTTCTGAGAGATCGACTATTTTATTTTAATTTTTAAAATTATTATTATTACTGTTATTGGAGAGGTTTTTGTTATAGGGCGTGTGTGTTTGCCAGAAAGACAGAGAGAGACAGAGAGATAGAAAGCGAGAAATCACCCCCTAGGGGGATGGCCTCACCACAATCCCTTCTCCATTCTCCTCTCAGGATCTTGGACACGCACGTGCACGTGCCCGGCGTGAGTTTAAGCCACCGGGTCCGGGACTCAAACTGCAGTTGACTACAAGGGATTCCAGCGATGTAGCCATTATGCCACCTGCTGTTGCCTAAATTATTTTTTTAGAGTTATTTTTGCCATAGCGCACGTGTACTCGCCAGAGAGACAGAGAGAGACAGAAAGCAAGAAATTACACCCCCTCAGGGAGGGACAGCCACACTGCAATCCCTTCTCCTCTATTCTCCTCTCGGGATTTTGAGTACACACACACACGCGCGCGCGCACACACACACACACACACACACACCTCGCTTGACTTTAAGCCACCAGGTCCAGGACTTGAACTGCAGTCGACTACGTGGGAGTCCAGAGACATAATCATTATGCCATCTGCTTGTCCTGAGATTGACTATTCTTAAAAGAAGGGAGGCAGCAGGTGGCGTGGTGCTTAAGGCACTGGATTCCACACTACATGGTTTGAGTCCCGGACCTGGTTGCTTAAAAAACACACTGGGTGAATATGCGTGCTTGCCTGCCCAAAATCCTGAAAGGAGAATGGAAGGGAAAGAATTGTGGTGTGGCCATTCCCCAAGGTGGGTAGGAAGTTGATATCTTTTCTTTCATTTTTTTAAAAATAATTATTTTATTTAACTTTATTTACTTATTTTAATTTGACCAGAGAGGAACAGAGTGAGAGACAGAGAGAGAGAGAAAGTGAGAAAACAAGCCTCCAGATCCGGGCTCAAACTTCAGTCGGCCATGTGGGATTCTAGCGCCCTTAACGACCACGCCGCCTGCTGGCCCCCAAAGGGGGTTGATTTCTCACTTTCTTTCTCTACCTCTGTCTCTGTCTGTCTCTGACACACACCTTATAGCAAAAATAAAATAAGAGAAGAGACACAGGGGTTTATTTAATATATACATAGGTGCGTAGAGCCTCGAAGACTCAAAGAAACAAGGAAAACTCTGATTTTCTGTTTAGGCTCAGTGAAACAGGGACATAGTATATAAACGAGATTGCCCAAAAGCTATGAGCGAATGGAATAGACAGAGTGGGGAAACCTAGCAAGGCCTGTCTGTTTAGAGTCTTCGTGGACTTTCTGTGCATTATTCCTTCCTCCTAAGAACAGAGCAAGACCCCTCTGGAATGAGGCTCTTATTATATAGTTATCAGACAAGATAAGTCAGAGAATTTTTTTATGGCTATCGCTAACACAGAAGCGCAGGGAACAGGTAGGGTAATCATTTTGGGTTTTATGGCTTCTTTAGGGAAATGGGGCTCTGGCTTCTGTGAGCTTCCTTGGAGACTAGGGATTCCAGTTTTTATGACTTGCCTTAGGGGAGAATGGGAGGGGTCAGAGACCGAGGAGCTGGGGGAGGTTGGAGAGTAACTGCTTCTGAGGCCTTCCCTTCAGAGTGGTATGGTGTTCTGAGCCCCCGAATTCCCACGTGCATTCCCGAGCCTAGGCAACTGCTACACGGCTGTGTTTTGGTCTTTTCCATTTGCGTTTGCTGGGCATGTTATACTAATGGAATCCCACAACATGCAGGTCTTTCGTGTGTGGCTTTGTTCACCTAACACAACGTTTTTGCTGTTTGTCCAAGTTGAACATGTGTCAATAGTTTGTTCCTTTGTATCCTCTGTTTTATGGATGCGCCACATTTTCTTTTTGTTCTCCAGTAGATGGGCACTTGAATTATGCTCAGTATCTGTCTATCATGAATAATACTGCCATGAACATTCACATGAATGTTTTTGTGTAGGCATGTGTCTCATTTCTCCTGGCTTGATTCCTAAGTGTGACATTCCTGAGTCATATGGTTGTATTTGAACTTAACTCTTCAAGAAACTGCCACAGCGCTTTCCTTTATTTATTTTTTCAATTTTTCCACCATTTTACCTACTTATTCATTCATTCAACCATGAGAGAGGAAAAGAGACAGAGACAGGGCCCTCATGCCACAATCACTCCTCTGTCTTACTAGACCAGGATCACGGACACATGTGTGTATGTCTAGCATGTTCACAGAGGTTCTGGGACGTGAATCTAGAACCTTTGCCTTGTGGGCCTCATCACATCACCACTGTGCCACTGCCCGGCACTCCCAAAGTGCTTTTCTTTTTTCTTTTATAATTTTTAAAAAAGAAGTATTTATTTAATTTTATTTAGCATTATTATTGCTTTTTAAGTTTGCTACAGGGCTCAAGTACTCACCAGAGAAAAACAGGCAGACAGAGAAAGAAAGTTAGAAAGCAAGCCACCAGGTCCAGGACTCAAACTGCAGTCTGCCATGTGGAAGTCCAGCACCTTAACCACCATGCCACCTGCTGGTCTCACAGGTGCTTTTCTAAATTGGTCGTTCTGTTTTACATTTCTACAGCCATGGATGAGGTTTTGGGTTTTCCCACATCTTCTCCAATACTTGCTTATCTTTTTGATAAACTGTTTTTTTTAATTGTGCTTAAAAAAAAAAAAAAACAACTCCCACATAACATAAAACTTATATCTAAGTGTACAGCACAGCAGTGTTCGGTGTATTCACACGGTTGTGAAGCCAAGCTCTAGAACCTTGCAAAACTAAAATGCTATACCTATTAAACAATAGCTTTCTGATCCAGCAAGTGGCATAGTGGTTAAGACACTGGATTTTCTCACATGACTAATCACAGTTCAAGTCCCGGACCTGGTAACTTGAAACTCACAGCAAGCACATAGATAAATAAACAAAGGTAAAGCAAAACCAAAACCAAACAAACAAACAAACAGCTTCCCACATCCTAGCCCACCCTGAGACCCTGGAAACCACCTTTCTATGGGTTCATCGGCAAAGTCATGGTGCATTTTGTCATAGAAAAAAACAGAAAAATATATTGTGACTTTCCCGACAGCCCAATATTTCTGTTTCTATGAATTTGACTACTCCAGATGCCTGATATAAATGGAATCGTATGGTATTAGTCATTTTGTGACAAGCTTTTTTCATTTAGCATAATGTCTTCAAGATTCATCTAGGTTGGCTTTTTGTGCAGATAGCAGGCCCGCAAGCATGGAGAATGTCCCTAAACCCCCCGGACCTTCTGTAAGAAGTGTGGCAAGCACCAACCTCATAAAGTGACACAGTACAAAAAGGGCAAGGATTCTCTGGGTGCTCAGGGACAGCGGCATCATGACAGGAAGCAGAGTGGCTGTGGTGGACAGACTAAGCCTATTTTCTGAAAAAACGCAAAAACTACAAAGAAGATTGTGCTGAGGCTTGAATGCGTTGAGCCCAACTGCAGATCTAAGAGAATGCTGGCTACTCAGAGATGTAAGCATTGTGAACTGGGGGGAGATAGAAAAGAGAGGGTCAAGTGATCCAGTTCTAAGCCTCATCTTTTCTATTATGAAGACGACAAAATCTTGAGGTGAATGTTCACCTCAGTTGATTACACTTGGTCTTTTTGTGAGGGAATATAGTAATCAATAAAATTCTTCTTTTGGGGGAATTTGATTCACGGTTTAAAAAAAAAAAAGATTCATCCAGGTTGTAGCATATGTCACGGTTTCCTAATTTCCATAGGCTGAAGACATGAGTTTTTAAAGGATAAGGAATGCTATATTTATTAACCTTTTAGTTAAGCACAGTCCCTCTTTTACGGTCCATATTGCAGGGGAAGGAGAGGGAAAGAGAAGGTAATGGATGGAAGGAAAAGAGTTACGGGAAGGACAGTTTCTGAAAAGCAGAAAAAAGTACAGAAAAAATTAGGAATATACATTTTTTTTTAAATTATCATATTTAACTCATTTATTTATTCATTTTTAATTTGACCAGAGAGAGAGAGAGAAAGAGAGAGAGGGAGAGAGATAGAGAGAGAGGGAAAGCGAGAAAGCAAACCACCAAGTCTGGATGTGAAGTGCAGTCGGCCAGGTAGGAGTCCGGTGCCCTTAACCACCATGCCACCTGCTGGCCCCAGGAATACACATTTTATCCCAGTTTTTCCTAGGGTGAGCTCAACCACCAAATTCCCTTCGGCAGTCAGAAGCAATCACTTTTATTCCTTTTCACAAGATATATATAAAGGGCCTTCCAAAAGTTCATGGAAAATGAATATTATGAAAAGACTCTAAATGGATTTCTTTTGTGTGTAGGGGAGTGGGGGGTGGGGAGCACCAAAATATTAATCTGTAATTTAACTCCATCTTTCCATGAGTTTTTGAAGTCGCCTCGTGTGCATGTGTGTGTGTATGTGTAGGTCATCCTAGGCAAACTGGCTTTTGGAGTCCTTGGCTTGCTCTCTTAATTGATTATAAAGCTGACTGCATTTACTGCCTCTAATTAGATCCTGTTAGGCTTTGTAGAAAAGCATGACCAACCATGATTCAGGGCACTTGGAAATAATCTTGTTTGTTAAAGGTTTGTATCATGTAGACTTGTTTAACAAGTTTGATAGCATTAGTGTGTTTATTACTGTCTAAAGTGGGGATTACAATGACAAACATCCTTATTTCTCAGTAAATTACAGTATATTATCCTGGATTACATGAAGAATTCAAAGCAAGACACTTATTTATTGCTCAAAAGAATAGTCTTTACTATAGTCTTTACTATTAGATGGTAACATCAGATGTAAAATTTCCAATTTTTTAAAATCCAGGCCAAAAATTCTCAGAGTGACAGAGAATCTTTTTTCTTCTTCTTTTTTTTTTTTTTTTTTTTTAGAGAGGTTTTTGCTATAGGGCACGTGCGCTCGCCAGACAGACAGAGACAGAGAGATAGAAAGCGAGAAATCACCCCCCAGGGGGGATGGTCACACCGCAATCCTTTCCCCTCCATTCTCCTCTCGGGATCTTGGGCATGCATGCACACGCGCCCAGCGTGAGTTTTAAGCCACTGGGTCCAGGACGCAAACTGCGGTCGACTACATGGGAGTCCAGCGACATAGCCATTATGCTAACTGCTGGTCCCAACAGAGAATCTTATCATTGCCTAAAGTGACCATTTACATCCAACGAGGAGCTAAATTTATGAAAATTCTTGTGAAGAGTCAGGAAATTTCCAAGCACAGGAAAAAATTATTAAATCAAATTGTTAAAAAGAAAAAAAAAATCTCATAAGAAAGAATTCTGCAAGGGACCAGCAGTTGGCGTAATGGCTATGTCACTGGATTCCCATGTAGACAACTGTAGTTTGAGTACTGGACCCAGTGGCTTAAACTCATGCCGGATGCATGCATGTGCGTGCCCAAGATTCTGAGAGGAGAATGGAAGAGAAGGGATTGCGGTGCGGCCATCCCCCAAGAGGGTGATTTCTTGCTTTCTGTCTCTCTTGTCTCTCTGTCTTTCTGGTGAGCACATGTGCCCTATAGCCCTCTCAAAAAAAAAAAAAAAAAAATCTGCAAAAGAGTAGAAAACATCTCATAAAAGAATAAAATTCTGCCTACATATAACTTTCTACTCTAGCACTACCACTGCCTTAATTTAAAAAAAAAAAAATATGTATATATATATATATTATTAGAGAGATTTTTTGCTATAGGGCATGTGTGTTTGCTAGAGAGACAGAGAGACAGAAAGCCAGACATCTCACACACACACACACACACACACACACACACACACACACCAGGTGGGAGAATGGCCATGCTGCAATCCCTTCTCCTCCATTCTCCTCTTGGGATCTTGGGCACACACATGCACCGAGAGGGTTGAACCATGATCGACTACATGGGAGTCCAGCGACATAACCGTTACATCTCCTGGCCCCAATCTTTTTTTAAAAGATTTTTGCTATAGGGTGCATGTGCTCTCTGGAGAGAGACAGAGAGAGACAGTAAGAAATCACCCTCCTCTCCCCTCTCCCAGGGATTGGCCACTCTGCAATCTCTTCTCCTCCATTTTCCTTCTGGGACCTTGGGCATGGATGCACACATGCCTGGGGTCATTTTCAAGCCACCAGGACCGGGACTTGAACTGTGGTCTGCCATGTGGGAGTCCAGCACCCCTTCCACTACACCACCTGCTAACCCTGCCTTAATCTTTTTTATATAAAAAATTTGGACTAAACTGATTAGGGACATTTTCCTATAAAAATATTTTCATTTTACAGAAGAAATTATGGAAGGAAATGATTGTTTCCTTAAAAAAATTTTTTTTATTTGCTAAAGGGTACAAGCACTTGCCAGAGAGAGACAGAGAGAGAAAAAGAGGGAGAAAGTATCCTCCCAGTGAGATGTGATCACACCACAGTCCCTTTTCCTCCACTTCTCAATCCTGTCAGGATTTTGAGCATATATACACACATGCCCAGTGAGTTTTTCAAGTTGCCAGAGTTTTTAAAAATTTGTTGGAGAGTGCATAGGTGTACTGGAGATAGAGAAAGAGAAAAAGAGAAAGCTCCATTTCTCCCTCTTTTCAGGATTTTGGGCATACCTACACATGTGCCTGCCATGTTTCTCAAGACACTGTGTCTGGAACTTGAACTGCACAGTCAACCATGTGGGATCTAGCCCAAGAGCTCATAAATAACTAATAATATTTTTTAACAGAATTATTTTCTTTTAACTTTATTCATTCATTTAGTCATTCATTCATTTATTGTAATTTAACCAGAGAAAGACAGAGAGAAAGAGAGAGAGAGAGAGAGAAAGCGGGAAAGGAAGCTGCCAGGTTTAGGCCTTGAAACATGGTCTGCCGTGTGGGAGTCCAGCATGCCACCTGCCAGCCCCAATAACTAATAATATTGAACACCTTTTCATATACTTATCATCTATCAATGTATTTTTTTAAGAAGGAAAGAGGGAGCACCCTCAACACCACAGTCCTCCGCCAGCCTTGTGCCAGTCCTGAACTATGGGAAGCACAGGTCTAGTATACTCAGAGGGCTCTCTTGACTTGAATGGAGAACCTTCCTATGTGGGTTTGCCTTGCAGACTGTCCCATTTTACCACTACGCCACCCTCTGTTCCCATCTTTTTTGAATAAATGGCTATTCAAGTCCTTTACTCATTGTTAAATTAGGTTGTCTTTTTTAAAAAAGAATTATTTTACTTTATTTTATTCACTGTTATTATTATTATTATTATTATTATTATTTTGCTATAGGCGCGTGCGCTCGCCAGACAGAGACAGAGAGATAGAAACCGAGAAATCACCCCCCAGGGGGGATGGTCACGCTGCAATCCCTTCTCCTCCATTCTCCTCTCGGGATCTTGGGCACACACGCACACGCGCCCGGCGTGAGTTTAAGCCACCGGGTCCGGGACTTGAACCGCGGTCGACTACGTGGGAGTCCAGCGACATAACCATTACGCTAACTGCTGGTCTCTCACTGTTATTATTTTTACTTATTTATTTATTTACTTTATTTCTTGAGGTTGACCAGAAAGAGACAGAGAGAAAGAAGGAAAGTGAGAAAGCAAGCTATCGGGTCCAGGTCTTGAACTGCAGTCATCTGTATGGGAGTCCAGTGGCCTTAACCACCATGCCACGTGCAGGCCCTGGTTATTTGTCTTTATATTATCAAGTTATAAGAAGCCTTATCATATTCTGGGTACAAATCCCTTTTTAGATGTATGATTTGCAAATATTTTCAAGATTGTGGGTTGTTTTTTCATTTTCTTGATACAAACTGACCTCTAACATTTTGTTGCATATTTGTTTTGAAAAAATTCTTACACATTTGTCATGACACTGTTAATTATGTCTGTTAACTTCATCAATTCCCTTGTTGTAATAATATTACTATTCTTTTTTTAAAAGAATTATTTGATTTGATTTAACTTATTTATTCATTTATTTTAGTTTGACCACAGATAGACACTTTCCAGAAAGTGATGGCGAGGGAGAAGACACTCATGTGAGGTCAACATCAGTTACAATTCTCACCTGTTTTTTACAACTGGAGTTCTACTTTTTATCTAGTACTGTGTATTCACTGTAACACTTATTGTTATATCAACTCTGATGAAATGAAGGAAGATTCAGGAGTGTTTTTTTAAAGAATTATTTATAGTTAATCTTATTTATTTATTTATTTATTTAGAGAGGTTTTTGCTATAGTGCACATGTACTCATCAGAAAGACAGAGAGACAGAAAGCGAGAAATCACTCCCCCAGAGGAGATGGCCACACTGCAATCCCTTCTCCTCCATTCTCCTCTCAGGATCTTGGGCACGCATGCACACAAGCTCGGCATGAGTTTAAGCCACTGGGTCCAGGACTCAAACAGCGGTCGACTACATGGGAGTCCAGTGAATAGCCATTACACCAACTGCTGTTCCCATTCATTTATTTTAATTTGACTGGAGAGAGAGAGAAGGAAAGTGAGAAAGCAAGTCACCAGGTCTGGGACTAGAATAATGGTGGACATGTGGGAGTGTCCAGTGCCTTAATCGCCACACTACCTGCTGGCCCCTCAGTAGTCTTCTAAATTAGACATGGTTTCTTTTTTTTTTTTTTTAGACATGGTTTCTTAGATATGTGCTTGTAGGGACCAGCAGTTAGCGTAATGGCTATGTCGCTGGACTCCCATGTAGTCAACCGCGGTTCGAGTCCCAGACCCAGTGGCTTAAACTCACGCCGGGCGCGTGTGCGTGCGTGCCCAAGATCCCAAGAGGAGAATGGAGGAGAAGGGATTGTGGCGTGGCCATCCTCCCTAGGGGGTGATTTCCTGCTTTCTGTCTCTCTGTCTGTCTCTGTCTGTCTGGTGAGCGCACGCACCCTATAGCAAAAACCTCTCCAAAAAAAGAAAAAAAAAAGATATGTGCTTGTAAATGTAATGTGCTACATTTAATACAACCATAATGATTAAGATTGGAGAATTGAGAGAATTCAAGAGAAACTTCCCTACAAGTAACAACCATGAATAAAAGACCAAAAGGTGGGGGAAGAAATAGAAGAAAAGGGCCAAAGGACTGAGACTGACATTATTGGCTGTTTACTGTGAAGTGGGTACTTTATGTAGCTTGTTTTATTTCATCTTCTCATCCACTCCATACAATTGGTGTTATTGCCATTGTGTTATATATAGAAAAAAATTAAGAAGTTGAAACTTTGAGAGATCTTAATGTTTCTCAAGATTTAATGCATGTGAGTTACCTGAGGATCTTATAAAAACAGATTCTGATTTGCTAAACCTAAGGCAAGGCCTGAGAGTCTACATTTCTAATCTCCCAGTGACTTCCCTATGAACACACTGTCAATAGCAAGGGCTTAGACTCCTCTTGTAATGCCTTTTTTATTTACTTTTCTTCTTCCCCTGTGGGGGCTAGCCTCCAAGAGGCCCCCCAGTGATTCCACTTCCTGGTGTCCATATTTTGAGAAGTTCTTTTCCACACAGAGTAAGATTATATAACTTCTGAGACTTGGTTATAAAAGACATTGTGGCTGGTAGATGGCATGGTTGTTAGGGGTGCTGGACTCCCACATGGCTAATTGTGGTTCGAGTCCCGATCCTGACAGCGTGCTTTCTCGCTTTTCCTCTTGCTCTCTCACTCTGCCCCTCTCTAGTCAAATTAAAATAAATAAATAAAGCTAAAGTAATTCTTAAAAAAAAAAAAAAGACACTGTGTTTCTCTCTCATTCTATCTCTCTCTGGTAAAATTAAAATAAATGAATGAATAAACAAAATTTATTTATTTATTTATTTATTTATTTTTTTTTTTTTTGCTATAGGGTGCATGTGCTTGCCAGAGAGACAGAGAGATAGAAAGCAATAAATCACCCCCCGGGGGGATGGCCATGCTGCAATCCCTTCTCCTCCATTCGCCTCGGGATCTTGGGCACGCACGCACGTGCACCTGACGTGAGTGAGTTTAAGCCACTGGGTCCGGGACTCGAACCACTGTCAACTACATGAAAGTTCAGTGACATAGCCATTACTCTAACTGCTGCTCCCAATAAATAATTCTTGATTAAAAAAATTAAAAAAGACACTATGAGTTTCACCATTTCTCGTAACAAGGAATAAGGGGGCAACCAGCTGCCATGTTGGAAGGACACCCCAACAGCTCTGTGAAAAGGTCCAGAGAGCCAGAAACAAAGGCCATCCTGCTATCCAGTTTGAGTGAGCCATTTTGGAAGTGGTTCCTCCATCTCTGCTCAAGCCGTCAGATGGCTGCAACTCTGGCAGGCATTTTGACTGCAATCTTAAGACAGAGCCCAAGCCAGAATCACCCCACAAAGACGATTCCAAATTCCTTTTTTTTTTATTTTGGAGAGGTTTTCGCTATAGGGCACGTGTGCTCGCCAGACAGACAGAGAGAGACATAGAGACAGAAAGCGAGAAATCACCCCCCGGGGGGATGGTCACGCCGCAATCCCTTCTCCTCCATTCTCCTCTCGGGATCTTGGGCACACACGCACACGCGCCCGGCGTGAGTTTTAAGCCACCGGGTCCGGGACGCGAACTGCGGTCGACTACGTGGGAGTCCAGCGACATAGCCATTACGCTAACTGCTGGTTCCCACGATTCCAAATTCCTGATCCATAGAAACTATTTAGGATAATAAACGTTGATTACTGATATAAGCTGGTAAGTGCTAAGAGGTAATTCATTTTGAAGAAATAATAAATAATCAACCCACTAAGTCTCACATTTCCCTTCAAGCATATAGAGATCTTATTTAGAAAAACTAGAGGCTCTCCTTTCTCTTTTACCAGCAAACTTCTTGAAAGTGTGTCAGTGCTTACACACTAAGTATGGAATCAGTCCATTTGCTATAATAATATACCCGCTTTGATGTTCCCACTGCTTTTCCCCTCTTTTATTCAAGAGATAAGCACCCTCTACAAGGTTTGGTCTCACTGCAATCTCCTTATTCCAGTTCTCCAGCCTGTTGGATCTTGAACACTTGTACACATGCCTGCTGTATCTCAATAGCACCACACTGGGCACAGGGACCAGAAGTAAAAATTGCAGTCACCATGTGGGATCCGGCTTCCCCTGAGCGATGCATTACCACTGCACCACGGAGCTGGTCCACTACTGTTCTTCTGAAACACTGTCCTTGAAGGCCCGCACCTCACTGATGATGATGTATGCTCCCTGATCCTTATTCTCCTGGATCACTTTTGTATCACATATCTTTTTTTTCTAAGAATTATTTTTATTTAACTTTATTTATTTATTTATTTATTCATTCATTCATTCATCTTAATTTGACCTGAGAGAGAGAGAGAGAGAGAGAAAATGAGAAAGCAAGCTGCCAGGTCTGGGACTTGAACTGTGGTTGACCATGTGGGAGTCCAGTGTCCTTAACCACTACGCCACCTGCCAGTCCCAATGTCTTTTATTTTTTTTTTAAGAGAGATTTTTGCTATAGGGTGTATATGCTCACTGGAGAGACAGAAAGACAAAGAGAGAAAACATGAGAAATCACTCCCCAGGGGGAATGGCACCACCGCAGTCCCTTCTCCTCCATTCTCTTCTTGGAACTTTGAGCACACACGCACATACATCTGGTGTGAGTTTCCAGCTGCCAGGTCCAGGACTTGAACTGTGGTTGGCTATGTGGGAGGCCAGTGCCTTAACCACTACTCCACCCGCTGGCTTGCATTATGTATTTTTTTGAAGTGCTTTCCCTACCTAATGCCTTCACTTCTCTCATCTCCTACTACACAGACTTTTCTTGGTATTCCTCCTACATTTCTACCACTGACCCTTCTTTTTTCTCTTACGCTTTCACTGTAACTATTCTCTGAAACTGTCTAGTGTCTTACTCTTTTCTTCGCTTTCCCATATCCCTTCGGAGAACAATTTATAGCTCAGAGTTTCAAATCTATTCTTTCACACAATTGCTCTCAAACCTATCATTTTCGGCCCCGTATCTCTACCTACCATCAGGGAAATATCACTTGGATTCCTCATACACTCGATAACCTCAAACTGTATGTCTTAAATTCAATTTATCATCTCTTCTTCAAAGATCATGAAAGTACCTTTATCCCAGTTACGGACTCTCATAAATTTAGGGTTCAAATTTACTCTTCTAGTTCCCAATTTCTATATCTAACTGTATATAGCCCAGTTCTATGGCTTATTTTTTTCAGAAGATTCTTCTCTGTGTTTCTAGCTTTATCATCCTCATAGAGGTCATTATTGTCTTGGCCCCAAATACTACAGCAGCAACTGGGCTTGTCTGACTTTCTTCATTTTCTTTTTGTATAGTCCAACCCTATGTCTCTTACTAGACTAGTCTTCATTTAATACATTACTGTCACAATGTCACTGCCCTGACCAAATACTTCCTCTTGTTGCATTTAGGTTCAATTTTGTGTTCCTAGGCCTAGCAGTCAATGTCCTTCCGTATCTCATTCCACTTCTTGTATATAGCTAGCTGTATTTCTTTTTTCTTTTTAAAGAATTAGTTTATTTAACTTTATCTATCTATCTATCTATCTATCTATCTATTTATTTATTTTAATTTGACCAGAGAGGGAGAGAGAGAGAGAAAGGGAAAGTGAGAAAGCAAACCGCCAGGTCTGGGACCTGAACCATTGTTGGCCATGTGGGAATCCAGCATTCCTAACCACCACATCAGCTGCTGGCCCAGCTAGCTTTATTCCTTGCTAGTCCCCAACAGGAACTTTGGCTTCCACGTGAAACATCTCATCCTCATTTCCAAGTGCATTTTTATTATTTAAATAATACACTAACAGATAAATAAATCTTTTTTTTTTCCCCAGAGAGATTTTACTATAGGGCGCATGTACTGGCCAGAGAGACAGAAAGCGAGAAATCACACCCCCCTGGGATGTGATTCTTTCTCCTCTCAGGATTTTGGGTACTCACAGTTGACTATGTGGGAGTCCAGCAACATAACCATTATGCCATCTGTTGGTCCCAGATAAATCTCAGGAATAGTACAGCTAGGGATTCTCTCTACTTACCTATGAGAAAACTGAGGCTTTGAGAGTTTAAATGGCTTAGCCAAAGTCACAGCCTGTAGGGGTCAGAGCGATAGTGGTCCACCCACAAAGCCTGCGCGCCTGGAAACAGACTGGGGCGCCTTTGTTCAGGGGAGGACCAGAAGTCTACCTCCTAAGAAGGATATTGATGGTGAGAGGTGGAGGCTTGCAACTCTGGGACTCTTCGACCACTGAAAAAAGGAAGAGCTAGTGATAGGAAAGGGAAATTAATTCAGACAAGTAGAAGACGCAGCTGCCATGGTGCTGTGGAAGCCAGAAGCAGCGAGCATTTTGCAAAGCAAAAGGGTGGTCAGCAATCACATGGTTCAGAACATCCCAGAGGGTAGGGGGCGAATCGAATCTGGCAATTAGAAGGTCAAGTGCGACCTTGGTGTAAACGGATTCTGCTGGGGCTGTGAGCAGAAGCCAAGTTTTAATGGGCACACGAATCATAGGGAAGGAGGGAGTGGGGACTGTGAGTGGACTGTTGAGCAGGTACCGGGAGCGGAAGGGAGGGAGCTGATGGTGAGAGCCAAGCTCAGCGGCGGGAGATGGAAGGGTAATCTTTGTAAGGAAGGGCAGTCACTGCGAGCACATGTAGGACTTGGCGTTGGACAGAGGCAGCTTTTTTCTCTGAAAAAAGTACTAAGGAGATAGCGAGTGCTAAGAGATACGAGCCTGCGTTTTTGTGTAGGGTGAGACGTTGAAGCAACTGATATGTTTGAGAAGCGACAATGACATCTATAAAGGGAAAAATAGGATCCGCTAGAACATCTACTGGATAAAGAATGCTTAACTCGGAAGACTTAGAAGTCCTTGAAGTGCGTGCGGAGCTCCTTGTCCCCACTTTACAGAGGCGCAGCCCCGCGTCGAGTGACCCGCGCTGAGTCCAACGGCAGAGCCACTCCACGGTCCGCCGCCCCAGCCCGGCTGCCTGGGAGGCCGGCGGGGTGAGCCGACCGCGCCCGGGCCGGGCCGAGCACCGGCTGGAACTACACTTCCCAGTGTGCCAGGCGGGGCGGGGCGCGGCGCGCGGGGCGGGCGCAGGCTCCTTCCCAGAAGCAAAAGCGGAAACAAAAGAGTCTCGCCGGCGTCCCCGCCCGCACAGTCGCGCACACTCGCGCTCGGGCGCACACGGAGCCTGCACCGGCGCCCTGAGCGAGCCAGAGAGCGGCGAGCCGGGGACCCACCGGGCTGAGCCAGCAGAACAGCCCGCGAGCCCAGCCGCGACGACCCACGCCCCCGAGACCCGCAGCCGCCCCCCGCCGGCAGGTGTCCCTGCTGCCCTCCCTGACCCATGGCGCTGAAGCGGATTCAGAAAGTGAGTACCCGGGGCCGGGCCTGGGGCGGCGGGGCGGGCAGCGTCCCCTGCCCAGGCTGACCCGGCTGATGGCTCCCAAGAGGGGTGCCAGGAAGGAGCGGGATGGGAGGGTGGGCTGGGCCAGGGACCGGGGCCGGAGCGCGGGCCAGGCCAGCGGGCACCGAACGGGTAAGGTGCGAGCCGGACAGGTCGCGGGGACCGGGGGCGCTTGGAGACCGGGGCCCACCACGAGCTGGCGCCGAGCTGCAGTCGGAGCCCCTCGGTGGAGAGAGAGTCTTCTCGGTCTACAAGCCTTGCCGAAATCTGTGCTTCACGGCCACGCCAGGGTATTGCCCTACGCCAGGCTAGTTTGGGCCCCTGTCAGGCTGTGTTTTCTCCACGCTGTTTGCTAAGCCTGTCCTCTTTCGTGTTCCTGCTGCCCCGGGCTCCTGGGGGGCGAGGAAGGTGTGGTGGGCCTGCAGCCTTTCCCCTGGGAGCCGTCGGGGCGGCTCTTGCTCTCCGCTGCGGCTGGCTCTTGCTCAGCTGCCCGAATGGGCTGGAAAAGCCCATTTGGGGACAAGAAGCCAGGAGAAGGCTCCTCCTGCCCCTTCTATTTTGGTGCCTCTGCTGCTGCCACTTCAGGTCACATAGCTGTAGTGAAAACATAGTTGCTGATACACAACAAGATGACCTCCTGGCTGTGATTCATGGTGACTCAACCCAAACAGGTTTTTTTCTTTCTTTTTCCCCCCATGATAAACTTATATGTAAAGTTCGAGACACAACAGAAACTGCCGCAGATTAAATTGTTTGGATGCTTTGACACATGGGTATAGGATGAGGAAGAAATGCATATATTCATTCCACAGATATTTATCCAGACCAACTCTGTGTAAGGAATTGTCTTCTCTTCGTTTTCTTTATTGCAACCATTTCAGATATCAGCATCTTATAAAATTGGGATTCCAGCCTTTCTTTCTGTCCATTTTTATTTTCTTGTTGGTTTATCAGGGAGTTCACTGACCCACGTTTTAGCTATTACAGTTATGGTCCCTGTTGGGAACATGGAGAATTTGTTGGTTAAATAGAGTGTTTTCAGCGAGTTAAGCCAATAATGGACAATGTATTTTTGTAATTAATTTCAGAAGAAATCGATGCTTCCTAAAATTTTTATCAACTTTTTCCACCTTGAATTAATGCAGTTGTTGTATTTCTTTAGAGCAGCAATAGCAATGTATACATTGTATTCTAACTCTCCAGTGGTGGCATCTTTAAGTACAGAGGACAGCAACTTTTAGACCCAGAGATTTTTATTTGTTTTTAATTTAAAAAATTTGTTTAGTTCAAATACTAAACTTATGAATCACTGTTATTTTTTGTGGCATTTAAGGATCATCTCACTATAAAATGTACAGTTAACAATCAGCGTTTATCATGTAATGTTTTCTAGTTTGAGGATAATGCAATTGCACATTTTTTTTCATATAAGTAATCCTACTTTTAAAGCTCCACTCAGCATCTTTACTATCCCTTACATACTCGATGATGTAATATGGGCTCACATTTGGGTCTGACAACATTTTCCAAGGAAGTTTTCGGATTCTATTTCCTTCTTTCCTACTAGGGAGAATTTTTCACATGACTTTGCATATAATACAGCTTTCGAATACCACAGAATTTGTCCACCGTGAATGGAAATTCATAGAAATGTGGGCACTATAAATATTACACTTCGGGGCCAGCAGGCAGTGTAGCGTGGTGGTTAAGGGTGCTGGGTTTCCAAATGGCTGACTAAGGTTCGAGTCCCAGACCTGGCTGCTTGCTTTTTCACCTTTTCTCTCTCTCTCTCACTCTGTTCCTCTCTGGTCAACTTAAAATAAATAAATTAAATAAATTTAAATATTACACTTGATAATCCTTTTGTTTTTGAGAGGTTTTGGCTATAGGGCACGTGTGCTCTCCAGAGAGACAGAGAGACAAAATGAGAGGAATCATCCCCCAGAGGCGTTGGCCATGCCACAATCCCTTCTCCTCTATTCTCCTCTTGGGATCTTGGGCACGCACACATATGCGCCTGGCGTGAGTTTAAGCCACTGGGTCCGGGACTCGAACTGAGATCGACTACATGGGAGTTCAGCGACATACCCATTACACCAACTGCTGGTTCCTACACTTGGTAATTCTGATTGGTCACCATGTTGAGCCAGTATTTTTGATATATTTATAATATGGCATGTATGTACATACTTTTTAGTAGGAATTTGTTAGTATTAATTTATAATAGAGTTGTCCAGTGCAGATGTTATCATTTGCGGACTTGATGTCAAACTTATGACAGATTGATAATTTGGGAGAAGACATTGGGGATCACATAATAGCATATCCCTATGTCAGTCTTGGGCTTTGCTTTACTGTTATCAGGAAAGTCATCTTACCCAACTCTCCTTTCTGTTATTTATACATTCAAATCTTTCCCTGAAACTGTATTATTTTGAATGATTTCCCCACATTTCCTTCATCCTTACCGACCTTGATTGGAAGCCAATTCTGGTTCAGATATCCAATCTGCCATGTGAACGGTTAGCAAAGCCCTCTTTGATATTGTCAGGATGCAAATCCTTCTTTGAATCTTGCATGTTCCAGCAAATCAAGATGTGTACTAACTTTTAGTCTTTCTTTTTTTATGCATATTAAGTAATGCTGTCAAATAACTGCCAGGTAATTAGGCTGTAATTTTCCTGTACCTATGGTGACAGGCCTTAGAGCTGTGGGGAACCTCAGAGAAGTCTGCAGTCCTATAGCAGAGGGTACCAGCAGGGGAACGGCTTCTAGGGCAATGTTTCAGATTTAACTGTCCCCACTGCTGTAAATAGAGATGTTGAATCCATCCCTCAGATGGGCTGGGGTGGAAAAAGGCTGAGAACCCCTGATGTTCTGGTCTGTTCTTATTCAGAGAAGGAACCCAAGTCTTGTAGTGGAGGAGTGCTTTGCCCAAGGTCAATGTTTTTAGCAGTGATATGGCATATTTGCAGGTGTCAAAAGTTCTGATTTCCCATTTCTTCACTCCAAAAAGAATAAAGATGTTTGAATTAAAGTTGTATGTATTTACAAAGCATGTAGATATCAATGCTTAAAATATATCTGCATACTAGAGTGTACTAAATTATTTAACACTCTAATTTAGTTATGCTGTGCCAGTTTTGCATTTCAGCTCATAAATTTACACACCCATATCCTATTTTTAGATACAGTGAAAGATGTCACAGTCACCTACATCACTAAAGGGAAAAAGTTTAAACAAAGTCTGAGAAAAGGTACCTAAAACATGTCTAAAAAAGAGGGCAGTTTTTCATTTGGGCATCTGTTATTTTCTAGAATTAATTCATCTCTTTTAGTTTTGCTGTAGGGCATGTGGTGTGCTCACAGGAGAGAGACAAAGGAAAAAGGGAGAGGGAAGATGAGAAACCACCCTCTCCCCAGGGGAGGGGGCTCTTTCCATGCCACAGTCCCCTCTCTTCCATTGTCCCCTTAGGATTTGGGGCATGCATGCACACGTCTTGACATGTTTTACAAGCTGTTGGTCTAGGACTTGAATCAGAAGTTGGCCATGTGGGATCCAGTCCCCTAAATGACCATGTCACTAGCTGACCCAGAAATCATATTTTTAAATTATAAATGCTATATTTCAATACTGAATGTTTTAAAAACCGGAAGATAAAGAAAGGAAATCTTGGGAACCAGCAATTAGCATAATGGCTGTGTCGCTGGACTCCCACGTAGTCGACCGCGGTTCACGTCCCGGACCCAGTGGCTTAAAACTCACGCCGGGCGCGTGTGCATGCGTGCCCAAGATCCTGAGAGGAGAATGGAGGAGAAAGGATTGCGGCGTGACCATCCCCCTGGGGGTGATTTCTTGCTTTCTGTCTGTATGTCTCTCTCTCTGTCTGGTGAGCGCACGCGCCCTATAGCAAAAAAACCTCTCCAAAAAAAAAAAAAAAAGAAAGGAAATCTTGGGGCCAGCAGGTGGCATGGTGGTTAAGGCACTGGACACTCCCGCATGGCTGACCACGGTTTGAGCCCCGGACCGGATGCCTTGTTCTCTCTCTTTCTGTGTGTCTCTCTCTGTCAGATTAAAAATAAATTAATAAATAAAATAAAATAAATAAACCTTTTAAAAAAGACAAAGAAATAAAGGAAATCTTGGGACCAGCAGATGACGTAATGTTATGTCTCCGGACTCTCAGGTAGTCCAGTATAGTTTGAGTCCTAAACCTGGTGGCTTAAAACTCATGCCAGGCACATGTACACGTGTGCCCAAAATCTCGACGGGAGAATGGAGAAGGGATTGCAATGTGGCCATCCCCTTTGGGGGTGTTTTCTCGCTTTCTGTTTCTGTTCTTCTTCCTAGCGAGCAGATGCGCCCCGTGGTGGAAACCTCTCTCTAAAAAAAGAGAAAATTTTTGTAAAATCATTATTATCGTCTTAGTATATTTTCATTTAGGTTTTTTTTTTTTGAGAGATTTTTGTTATAGGGCATGTGTACTCGCCAGAAAGAGACAGACTTACAGAGAAACAGAAGGCGAGAAATCACCCCTCAAAGGGGATGGCTATGCCGCATTCCCTTTCCCTCCATTCTCCTCTGGATTTTGGGCACACACACACACATGCACACACGCCTAGCGTGAGTTTAAGCCACCGGGTCCAGGACTCAAACCACGGTCGACCACATGGGAGTCCAGCGACATAGCCATTACGCCAACTGCTGGTCCCCATTTAGGGTTTTTACCCTATTTTAATTTAATAAAGCATTTGCGATAATGATCATCATACTACTGTGACATAGGAGGCTTTTTATTTTTTCTCTTTTATTATGTAAGAGAGTACGTGTACATGCAGAGAGAAAGAGAGAACCCCCCCCCCCAATTTGGCCCAGTCACACTGCAGTCCTTTCTTCAGTTCTCCATTGTATCAGATTCCTGGGCACCCACATTTATCCCCAGCATGTAAGAGATTGGGACCAGGCCTCGAACTCTGGCTGGCCATGTGGGAGTCAGCTTCCTCTGCACAATCACTTAACCACTGTGTTAAGGCTCAGGCTCTGTTACCTTTTTCGTCTATCTTTCGAAATGAGAAACAAGAGTTTTATTTTGGGCTAGCCGGTAGCACCGTGAGTGGTTAAGTGCTGTGTGGAGGGAGCCAGATCCCACATTGCTGACCGTGGCTCAGGGTCAGGCCCCTGCCATTGGAAACATGTGCATGAGTGCCAGGATGCTGGCAAGAGGGAGGAATGGAGGAAGGAGGATTGAATTATGACCAGGCCTCAGTGAGAAGGTGCTTTCTTTCTCCTTCACTCTGGTGCATACATGTGTCCTCTGGCATTTAAAAAAAAAAGTGTTTTTGTCTTACCAATATAGCAACACAGATAACCATTCCTTAGTTCTGTCTCCCAAAACAAAACATTTGTCTTTTTTAATGACCAGTTTAATCTAAAATGTACATGTAAACAGGTTGAAATACAATTTTAAATGTTTTTGGACTGCTGCATTTTTTGATTTGTAGGATTTCTTTTTTTAATATATTTATTATTATTATTTTTTAATTTGCTATTGTACCTGTGCTCTCACCAGAGAAAGACAGACAGAGAGAGAGGAAAACTGAGAAAGCAAGCCACCAGATCTAGGACTCAAACCATGACAGGCCATGTGGGAGCCCAGTGCCCCAACCACCATGCCATTTGCTGGCCCAGTTTGTAGAATTTCACATTAAAACATTCATATCCATCTAGAAAACCATCGAATATTTTTTAAAAACCCATCCTTCTATGGCTGGAGGCTCAAATGGGAGAGGAAGTTTTTATTTTTATTTCTGGTTCCGGGGCTTCCTAAGTTTCAGTTTTCTTATTTACACAGTGCTGCTTCTGACATCAATGGTATGTATAATGGTTACTCTGTTTGATACTATTTCTAGTATGTGACATATCCTAATTGATTTCATCCTTAATTGGCCCAAGCAGTAGACACAGTATTATTCCCATTTTACGGATGATGCAACCAAGGCACAGATTTACTGAGGAGTTTACTCAGAGTCCCGATCCAGTGAGGTGGCAGTGCTAGGATTCCAAGCCAGCTAGTCAGCTCTGTGTTGTGCCCTTGTGACCACTGCAGTGCATAGCTTCCCCTACGCATGTGGACTCGAGGCTTACGTCATATTTAAACGGAAAGACATGTCGAGTCCACCGAGTTTGTAGATGTAAGTGCTCTGCAAACTGGAATGTTCTATACAAATGTAAAGTGGTATTATAATTAAGACCTTGGCATAGTTCATCATTTTCTACTGATGTGTGATGATTTTTACTCAGTGTGTTGATTATGCCTTGTAAATCTCTTCTCCAAGGTAATGTATATTGGGTCATTTAACATTGTAAATGGGTAATATAACTTGGTTCGTCTTTATTCCTTTGCTTTAATTTTTTCTCTTGCAGAAAGAAAAATTGGCGGTTTCTAAATGTTCTGCCAGAAGTATTATTTTGTTGTCTAGCTTTCATTTGCGATCACTGTTCATGAATTGATATGATTGTTTGGTTCCAGTAGTGGCTTTGAATAGTGAACTGTTCAGATTACAAGATTAAATCTGAGACTCCAGTTCTTTTAAGAAAGAAAGATGTGGGCCAGCCAGTGGCATGGTGATTAAGGAAGCTGGATCCCACATGGTATACTGCACAGTTCAAGTCCCAGACCTGATGGCTTGAAAAACACTCCAGGTGTGTGTACAGAGTATGCCAAAATCCACAAAGAAGAGAGAAATGGTCAAGTAGGGGTCGTGGTGAATGGTGAAGTTGGGGCACGCTCCATGGGGACAGAGGGCGGTTCTCTCTCTCTCTCTCTTTCTCTGTCTCATGTGCCCTCTAGCAAATTAAAAGGAAAAAATGAAAGATGTAATTTAAAAAAAAAAAAAAAGAAAGAAAAAAGGAGGAGCTTAGTATTTATGTTTTTGACAGATAATGGTTTGTCTTATGATGAGAGGAAGAAAGTATCTTTCTCTAAGAAGCTATCATGTGAATATTCTGCTTTTAAATCTTTGTAATTAAGCTTGGTCTTTCTTTCGCTCCCAATATCATGCATTTTTTTTAATTTATCACAACAAAGGTATAAAAAGACAAGGTGACTTATTATAATTAACAACTTCAGAGGCTTCTTTGTGGAAATAAATAGCATAGAGCTAAATAAGACTGTTTATACCTATTTTAGGAAGCGAGGCACATATGAAAACCAACCAAGCAGGATGTGGGATTGCCTCCAGTGAAGCAGAATAGTATCCTCATTCACGTTAGTTTTCCGAAATACGCACAGAAACATATGGGCCCCTTATTTTCATTTAATGGGTGTTACCAATTCAAACGATAAACCTAACACTTGGCCATCAAACTGAGCTAATGGTTGTCTATTAATGTCTTAGCTCTTCCTCCTTTTTTAACATAGTGGATGGACTGCTATTATATTGAGTAAAAAACAAATACAGGTTGAGTAGCCCTAATCTAAAACTCAAAATTCAAAATGTTCTAAAATCCAGAACTTTATTTTTGGAGAGGCTTTTGCTATAGGGCACGTGCGCTTGCCAGAAAGTTAGAGAGAGACAAAAAGCGAGAAATCACTCCCCAGGGGGGATGGCCACGCCACAATCCCTTTTTTTCCATTCTCCTCTGGGGATCTTGTGCATGCACACGCACCCGGTGTGAGTTTAAGCCACCAGGTCTGGGACTCGGACCACGGTCTAGTACATGGGAGTCCAGCGACATAGCCATTACGCCAACTGCTGGTCCCAATCCAGAACTTTTTGAGCACCAACATGATGCCTCAGTGGATCATGCCATACTTGACCTCATCTGACAAGTCACAGTCAAAATGCTGCAATACAAAAATATTATATATAATTACCTTCAGGCTATGTGTATAAGGTGTATATAAAAGATAAGTGGATTTCACGTTTAGACTTGGGTCCCATCCCCAAAATATTTCATTATGTATATGTAAATATTCAAAAAGCTGATAAAAGCTGAAATCCAAAATACTTATGGTCCCAAACATTTTGGATAAGGGATGTTCAGTGTGTAATGAGATAATTGTCCTCTCTTCTCATCCCTGTGAAGTGCTGGGAATAAATAATACTAGACTATATAAAATGACATAGATTTGCAAAGCTGATGGTTGGAAGGGTCCTTAGGCCACCTCAGAACATATGTCTGAAGGCAAGACAGGGTGGGGGGAATGGGGAATGGGGACGGGCCTTCAGAAAGATCATGGAATATTATGTGATGAACAGACTATGCATGGATTTAAAACAAAAATTTGGCACTAAAATAAACTTGTACTTTAATTCTCTTTTTCTGTGAACTTTTTAAAGTTCCCTGATGTCTCTGGTCTCTCGTGATATAGATTGGCCTCTGAGACCTGAGTTTTTTTTCTGTGTTAATTCGGCTCTGTTGTGAATCTGGGAAGGTTCCGTTTCACACATTCGACAGTAAAAAAGAGGCTACTATGTTCCGGGAGCTTCCTTAGTCTGGGAAGGAAGCTACCTTCTAGATGCGTCCAGTCCAGTACTGCCCGTCCTACCACCGAGCTCTGCACCCTCCCGTCTGGCGTCCTCTGGGAGCTCCATCCTCTGGGAGCTCCCTCGTTGCTCTCTCCCTGTGATCCTGTTCATGTGGCTCGTCTCTTTCAGGGACACCACGTGGTTGCTTTTGATCCTAGTCTCCTTTCAGACTGAAGAAAGCCTCTCTAGCAGGGGTGAGCTAGGGAGTCGGTTCCTTTACCCTAAGCTGCTTCCAGAGATAATCTGATTGTTCTCACTCCAGGCGGCATCCTCCTCCTGTGGGCAGAGTTTGGGAGGACACTGCTGGGTTCCCCTAGAGGCAGCCAAGTGGACCTAGTGGCCTGGGCTCATTGTTCTTCTAGATCAGGAAACCTTGGGCCTGCGATTTTGCATTCTCCAAATATTGGTGTTTTGCTTTCACTTTCATTTAGTTTAAAATACTTGCTAATTTCTTCCCCCCCTTTTTTAAGTTTTGGTTTGGTGTTTTTTTTTTTTTTTTTTTTTTTTTTTTGCCAGAAGGTGCCATAGGTGTTCACTGGAGAGGGACAGAGAGAGACGGGGGTGGGGGGGACGACATGCTGCAGTCTTTTCTCCATTCTCCTTTCCAGGTTTTGGGCAGGCACACACACACATGGCATGATTTTCTTTCCTTTTTTTTTCTGTTTTTAAATAAATTATTTTATTTAACTTTATTTATTTATTTAGTTTAGTTTAGTTTAACCAGAGAGGGGAAGAGTGAAAGACAGAGAGAGAGAGAGAGATAAAGGGAAAGTGAGAAAGCAAGCTGCCAGGTCTGGAACCTGGAACTCAAACCACAGTCAGCCGTCCAGCACCCCCTTAACTACCACACCACCTGCCGGCCCCATATGACTTTTTTTTTTAAGAATTATTTTATGGCACTAGCAGATGGCGTAATGGCTATGTCAATGGACTCCCATGTGGTCGACTGTGGTTTGAGTCCCAGACCTAGTGGCTTAAACTCTTGGGCACGTGTGCATGTGTGCTTAAGATCCTGAGAAGAGAATGGAGGAGAAGGAATTGCAGCGTGGCCATCCCCCTGGGGGGTGATTTCTCGCTTTCTGCCTCTCTGTCTCTCTCTCTTTTTCTGGCAGGCGCACATGCCCTATAGCAAGAACCTCTCAAAAAAAAAAGAAAAGAAAAAAGAAAAGAATTCTTTTTGAAATGCAGTCAGCCTTGTGGGAGTCCAGCACCCTTAACCACCACGCCACCTGCCAGCCCCAACACCTGGCATGATTTCCTTTCCTTTCCTTTCCTTTCCTTTCCTTTCCTTTCCTTTCCTTTCCCTTTCCTTTCCCTTTCCTTTCCCTTTCTTTCCCTTTCTTTCTTTCTTTCTTTGGAGAGATTTTTACTATAGGATGCATGCATTCACCGGAAAGACAGAGAGACCGAAAGCAAGAAATCACCCCTAAGGGGGATGGCCACGCTGCAAACCCTTCTCCACTCTCCGCTTGGGATCTTAGGCTCGCACGCCGCACACGTGCCTGGTGTGAGTTTAAGTCACCGGGTCCGGGACTTGAACCATGGTCAACTACATGGGAGTTTAGTGATGTAGCCATTATGCTATCCACTGGTCCCATTTTTTTTTTTGTTTGTTTGTTTCTTTTAAGAGAGAGATTTTGCTGTGGGGTACATGCGCTCAACAGAGACACAGAAAGCAAAAAGTCATCCCTCAGGGGTGATGCTCATACCACAGTCCCTTCTCCATTCTCTGCTTGGGATTTTGGGCGCACACACACCTGGCATGAGTTTTAAGCCACCAGGTTCAGGACTTGAGCTGCAATTGACTACTGGGGAATACATGACATAACCACTGAGCCATCTGCTGGTCCCACCATGTATATATGTTTTAATTGCCAGAAGGCACATGCACTAACCAGAGGCAGAGAGAGAAAGCCCCACTCTATGAGGCATGGTAATGTTGCAGTCCTTTTTCCTCCGCTTCTTCCCATCAGGATTTTGGACATGCACACACTTAGTCCTAAGTGTTTTTCAATCTGCTGAGATGCAGATTCCAACTACAGGTAGCCACCAGCTTCATATGCACAGGGCTTTACATTGGGCTTTGGGCTGGCCCCACAGGTGTGTATTGAAACACATGGACACACATAATGTAAAATGTCCCAGAGTTGGAAACATTTCCATCTGATACAAACTGTCTGTATTCAATTTCCCCGACTATAAGTAGGAACATTTCATAGTGGTTTGTGTACAACCACAGTGTTCAAGAATAACACTGGGTGGGGGCCGACTGTGGTTGGAGTCCCGGACCTGGCGGCTTGCTTTCTCACTTGACCTCTTTTTCTCTCTCTTGCTGTGTCCCTCTCTGGTCAAATTAAAATAAATGAATAAAATTAAATTAAATAATTCTTTTAAAAAAATAAAAAAGAGTAACACTGGGTGATACTGAGAGAGATTTGTTAATTCATTATGCAGATACTAAGTATCTATTGTTTGCTAGTTATTAGGGAAAAAGCTGTAAAAAAGTAATATTTAATAGCCAATATTAGGTATTGGTGGATACATTTGTGTTTTACCTATGTTTTAATAAGCTGGAAGTTTGGTTTTCTCCTCCACCCCCCACCCCCTGTGTAACTTTCTTGGTAACTGTGAAGTAAATAGTAAGGTTTTGATGATGTAGCATTCAAAATACTCAACGGAGCATATTCCATTATGTGTCAAAATTCTATCACATATATATTTTAAAAAGTTGTATGTAATTTCCTGTTATGTTTTCCTTGCCTCTCAAAATGTCTTTGAACACAAATACTCCTCAAAGCTTATTAAGTAGTGTTCATTTCTAACCATTTCTAAGATACAAGGCCTCTGGGAAAAGATAAAAAGAATTTATTTTCATTCCTTCATTCTTTGCACTTTTATTTCTCTTGAGCCTGGTTTAAAAATGTACAAATAGACCCAGTCGTGGTGGTGCAGGGGAACACCGAGTGAGGCTGGAACTTTAACGGACTCCTGGGTTCAGTTCCTGGACCAAGTAAAACCGGCTGAGCACAGGGCACCTTAACCCTAGCTAACTAGGAGGGGGTGGCAGGTGGATCACGACATGGCTTTACCTGTCAAAAATGCTCATCTTGGTGCTGGCAGGTGGGTGGTGGTTAAGGTGCTGGACTCTCATGTAATAGACTATGGTTCACGCCCCAGACCTGGTGGCTTGCTTTCTCATTTTCCCTCTCTGTTTCTCTCTGGTCGTATTAAAATATAATAATAATTGGGACCAGCAGTTAGTGTAATGGCTATGTTGCTGAACTCCCATGTAGCTGACTGTGGTTCGAGTCCCAGACCTGGTGGCTTAAACTCATGCCAAGGGTGTGTGCCCAAGATCCCGAGAGGAGAATGGAGGAGAAGGGATTGCGGCATGGCCATCCCCCCGGGGGGGGGGGGGTGATTTCTCGTTTTCTATCTCTCTGTCTCTCTCTGTATGGCCATACCCCAGGAGGGCAGTGATTTCTCATTTTTTTCTCTGTATCCAGTGAAAACACATGTCCTGTGTGAAAAACCCTAAAAATAAATAAATAAACAAATAAATAAAAGACTGTGTTTTATCCATATATTTAGACAACTGCCTTACAGAGCTACCTTACATATAGATGCACTTTTTGTCTTTTTTTCTTTTAAGAATAATTTTTAAAATTTAACTTTATTTATTATTACTTTCCAGTTTAATCAGAGAGAGACAGAGAGAGAGAGAGGGAGAGTGAGAAAGTAAGCCACCAGGTTTGGGACTTGAACCGCTGTCGACCATGTGGGAGTCCAGCACCTTAAAGCACTATGCCACCTGCCAGCTCCTGGGTTTTTTCTGAGAGGTTTTTGCCTTAGGGTACGTGCGCTCACCTGAGAGACAGGGAGAGAGACAGTGAGAGGGAAAGTGAGAAATCACCAGGTGGGATGGCCATGCTGCAGTCCCTTTTCCTCCATTCTCCCAGGATCTTGGGCACGCATGCACAGCATGAGTTTCAAGCCACTGCATCTGGGACTCAGACCGCGGTCAGCCATGTGGGAGTCTGTCAACGTAACTGCTATGCCATTTGCTGGCCCCTAGATGTAGATTTTTAAGAGTCAAGTTAATGTACTTATGGTGTACTTTCTGATATAATGGATATACTACATGTAATAAGGAGATACATAGAAAAGTAAGGTGTAAACATTAAGAAATGAAAGTATGAAGGGTAAGGAAAATACAGTAATTAGATGGACTTGGGAAAGTACCATGAGGAAAACACCGTATTTGAACAGAAAGAGAGCCAAAGGTGGGAGAGGCCAGATTTATTTGGAGGATATCAAGAAAGATTCTGTGGTGAAGTGAGAACTGGATAGAGATGTGAAAGAATGAGTAGCATTTTGAAAAACTTAGGGGAGGGCAGGTTCTTTGAGGAAGCCACAGAGGCGAAGACACTAGCAAATATGTAGCGTATTTGGGAAAAAGTACATAATCCTGCTTCTGGGAAGCATTCAGAGAATAGTAGTCCATAAAGTTTCATGCCACGGATGACCTTGAAGGCCCATGCTGAGAAATGTGCATTTAATGCAGAAGCCTGGGGAAGCCATTGAAGGTTTTTGAGTAATGAAGTAACATACTTACTCAATCAGAGTGCTAGGTATGCATCCTTGCCCTTGTAAAACTCAGCATTGTTCACTGTCATTGCAACTTTGATGACTGTCATGAAAAGAGAAGCATGGAGTACCCTAGGAATATAGCAGGGGTCCACTGAATGCTTCCAGGAAACCTTTCTAAGGAATAATGTTTGAGACGAAACATGAAGGTCGGAGTTAAACAGGTGAAAACGAATGAGAGAGTGAATGTGTGTGTTGGAGAAGGGAAGGTGATGAAGAATCTTTTACCTAGGACCGATCGTTTGGCCTAGTGGTTAAGGAAACTGAATGTCTTGTGGCCAACCAAGTGGTTGAGTCTCAGCCCTGTGGCTTGAGGAATTCGCTGGCTGCATGAGTGTACATGGCCCAAATCTTGACAGGATGGAGAAATGGAGAATGGATTGCAGCAAAACTGCACCCCCTTGGGGGGATACTTTCTCCTCCTTCCTGTGTCTCTTCTTGGCAAGTACATGTGCCCTCTGTCAAATTAAAAAACAAAACAAATAAACCAAAAAACCTAACAAACCAAACAAATCTACCTAAAGGGAAGCCATTTTAGAAACCAGAGACAAGATAACATGTTTGGGAATTGAAAGTCATTATGGCTAATGCAGAGAGCCCTGGTGGAACGTGGTTACAGATATGAGACTAGAGAGGAGTCAGACTCTGGAAGGTCTGGTAAGCTGTTTTAAAGATTTATTTAAGTACTTTGAAAAGATTTGACATGGTTCTTTATGAAGAGGATTTGGGCAGCAATGTGTAGGTAGAGAAATTAGGAGACTAGCAGGCCAGTTAAAGACATTATGCTTTTTCAACTAAGAACCACGTGTAGGGTCTGAGCTAGGAAAGGAGGCAAAGGATATGGAAAGGAGGGGTATGTAAGAAAAACTCCATGGTGTTTGTACCACCTGATCCTCTGAGTTGGTCTAACCCACCTGTGCCTACCCCAGCTTGGCTCTTCATGTTAAGTCTCCAGAACTCATTGGACTGGGCAGTCTCTTCCTCTCTTTTTTTTAAACTGTTATTTTTATTTAATTATATTTATAATTCTTATTTTTTAAATTTGTTACAGGGCATATGAACTTGAGAGAGAGCGAGAGAGCCACCAGGTCTGGGACTCAAACCATGCTTGGCCATGTGGGAGTCCAGGGCCTTAACCACCTGGTGACCTTTTTTTTTTTTTTTTTTTTTTTTTTAATGCCTGAGGGAACAAGCACACATGCAAAGAGAGAGACATACAGACAGAAATAGATATACACACATATGCACAGCACCACCAATGGGGTCTGGTTATGCCAATTCTCCACCCCTTTGGGTTCTTGAGCATACATGTACCTAGCATGTTTTCCTTTTCTCTTTTCTTTCTTTCTTTTTTAAGAGAGATTTTTGGTATAGGGTGCATGCGCTCACTGGGAAAACAGAAAGTAAGAAATCACCCCTTGGGGGAATAGACACATTGTAATCCCTTCTCCTCCATTCTCCTCTGGGGATTTTTGGGCATGCATACACACACACCCAGCATGAGTTTCAAGCCTCAGGACCAGGACTTGAACCATGGTTGGCCGTGTGGGAGTCCAGCTACATATACATTAGGCCATCTTCTAGTCCCACACCTAGCATGTATTTCAGGTAGCAGTGACAGGGCTCAAGCCATGGTTGGCCACGTGGGATCCAGATTCCTCTAGCAGTGCTTAACCATTCTTCAGTCTCCTCCTTCTATTAGGCAGTCTGGTCCCAGGTACTTTTGTAGTGCCTGCCTGACTTGAATCTTTGTCTTCTTATTCTGGAATATCTCTCCTCTCCTTTGGCTCTTCTCAGTCTCTTCTGACCTCCGGACCTCAGCTGTATTTATGATGGGCCATATAAAACTGGGACCCTTTCAAAAACAGGAATCAGGACAGAAAGAGAATCTGAATAATTTATTACTGACTAATATGGGAGGGTGGGGTGGCATGTGAAAGGAAGAAGGAATCAGGTGATGATTATAATGTTCAGAGTTGGGTTTACTAGAATGAATAAATTCATTTTTACTGTAAGACTTTATTAAGTAGATTCAAGTATAGCCTCTACTGGGATACCTTGGGTTCCTCTCAAATAGATTTTTACTTATGTAATTCCTCTGATGAACATATTATATGTATAGGGAAGTGATCAAGAGTTCTCTACTTAAAAGGAAGCCATATGGGGGGCCAGCAGGTGGCGTGGTGATTAAGGTGCTGAGTTCCCACGTGGCTGATGGCAGTTTAAGTCCTGGACTTGGCAGCTTGTTTTCTCACTTTCCCTCTCTCTCTTTCTCTGATGAGTGCATGTGCTCTATAGTAAATTTAAAAATAATAAATAATATATGTGTGTGTGTGTGTGTGTGTGTGTGTGTATATTTATTTTATTTTATTTTATTTTTTTTAAAAGAAAGCCATGTTTGCAGCTAGAGGCAAAACAACATTTTGACTCAGTGCAGAGATCAGTGGGGAAAGTGTTCACTGATAGGAGGCATTGGGTAGATAATGTCCCTACTCCTGACCTCAAACTTTTATTCTAAATTACACTCTCCCTAGTTCAGGTTTCAATAAATATCACTCTGATGCAGCAAAGTCAACAATGTCACTGCTTTTTTTCATCTTCCTTTTGTGTGGAATTTGGCTGCATTTTTATTACTTTTTACATGAACAGCCTTTGTCAGGGATACTTGATCTAAAGAGACAGTGAAGCAGCCAGGACCAGTTTGTTGAAGTGAGTTTGGTTCCTATAACTTAGCTAATTAGATGTTGTCAGCATTTTTGAAGTATTCCAGGAAGAATCTACATAGTTTAAAATCAAGGTGTACTTTAATTCAAGGGCTTGAAGAGGGTCTGTATTTAGAGACATTTCTGCGACTGTTTGACATCTTTGTATTGAAACAGCTCTAGACAACTGGGTAAGGAGATCAGAGTCTGAACTGTAAGCCTGTGAAATGTTTATTTACAGACAAACCAAATATAGCTCTTATATCCCTTTAGAGGCAACATCAAAAATGCAATCCAGTAAGAATCACTGTCTTGTTTTGGGAGTTTTGAGGTAAAGATGGTTGTGTTATATTAATTAATTGCCAGTTGAGCCAGGATTTTCAAAAAATAATGTTCTCATAGGCTTTAGACTCAGTAATTTAATTTTTGGAATGAAAAATGACCCTTATTCACAGGCTGTTTAATATCCTTCACATACACCAGTGGGGTATGTATTATATATTTATTACAAAGATTGACTTTTTCTGCCTGTTGAAGCTAGAAAACAACAAAACATTTTTCAGTCTGGTCAGCGTAATTTTTTAGAGAATACTTATTGCATGGTGTCATATTAAGCCTCATGGTAAATAAGGCAGCTCTCACTTGTTCGCTTTCGTTCTCCATGACCCGGATTGGATGCCTCCCCTTCTGGGAGCTGAGAGATTCATGCAGGCATCTTCTCTTACATTCCCTTCTTTGTTTCCTTTTATTTGTTTACTTTTGTTGAATTAGGCTGTCTCATCTACTTTTAGATTTTAAGTCCCCTAGAGGCAGGGACTGTGTCTAGGTTGGTTTTATGGAGAACACTCAGCATATTGTGGGGGTGTTAGAAACATGCCATCTGTGCCCATTTAAAATTCTGTTTCAGATCTTTCAGTACTTTCCTTTGTGTTCAGTTGGCTATAGAAATCTGAACTAGAATAGAGGTGCTTAGCCATGTAAGGCTATATAAATCCATTAAGTACACATTTTTGTGGCCTTAAGCATGTTTTTATAGTTCCAGTCATGATATAAGGACACTCTCCCATAATCCATGGCACAGTCATATCTTATATTTTTATTTTGAACTTTATATACTCTCAGCTAGCAATATTTTTTATTTTTTATTTTTTTTGAGTGTTAGTAACATAGAAATAAAGAATTGCTTTATCAGCACAGACAACTTTTTTCTGGGACATATTTTCATCAACTTGATAGTATGTTCAGTCTATGTCTAGGTATAGGATTGACTTGTTTAAAGCTTACTTTGTCTCACTGGAGAAGAAGGAAATTGAATCAACAGTGCATTTCAATTTTAGATTAAACGTCATTGGAAATGAAACTGAAAAACACACACTCAAAATATATGTGTACAAACTCAGTGTGGGTACTGTAATGAGTTCTTTTCCAATACGGATTTGTAACTAGTCTCATTATTTGATAGCCATCTATTACATGAATTCCATATATTCCCGCCTACCTTTTGTCCCCTTTTATGAGAGAGAGGAGGAGGGCGAGACAGAAGTAGGTATTTTCAGCAGTGCCTCACTGCATCAGGATCCTCCCACTCCAGCATCCCAGCTAGCAGAGATTACAGGCACCCAAGGGCAGCCCTGTGGCCTAGAGGTTGAAAGATCCTGATCCCAACAGGAGGGAGAAATGGAGGAGATGGGATTGTGCCATGACGATGCCCTAATGGGGGATGCTTTCTCGCTTTCCCCGTTTCTCTCTCTCTTTCTCAGTCTCTATCCAATGAGAGCATGTGCTTTCTGGCAGATTTTCAAAGAGGGAATCAGATAGGATGTACTTTTTCTGTTTGGTTTCTTTGTTTAGCATTTGTGAGATTTATCATTACCGCATGGAGCTAAGTTCATTCATTTTCATTACTTGAATATGCCACATGGTAATCATTCTGTTGGTGGACATCTGGGTTATTTGGGTTGAGCTGTTTTAAATAATGCCACTGTGTGGGAACCAGCAGTTAGCGTAATGGCTATGTCGCTGGACTCCCACATAGTCGACCGCGGTTCGCGTCCTGGACCCGGTGGCTTAAAACTCACGCCGGGCGCGTGTGCGTGCGTGCCCAAGATCCCGAGAGGAGAAAGGAGGAGAAGGGATTGCGGCGTGACCATCCCCCCTGGGGGGTGATTTCTCGCTTTCTGTCTCTATGTCTCTCTCTGTCTGTCTGGCGAGAGCATGTGCCCTATAGCAAAAACCTCTCCAAAAAAATAAAATAAAATAATGCCACTGTAGTGTGCATATATTCATGTTTCTGTTAGGGATATACCTGGCAGTAAAACTGCTAGGTCATAGAATATTTCTGCACTTATCTTTAGTGGTTACTGTCACATAGTCTTCCTGTTTCATCAGCCGTGTGTGAGTTCCAGTTGCTCCACATCTTTGTCAATACTATACTTTTTTCCTTTTCATTTTGACCATGCCGTTGGGTTGCAGTAGCATGGCGGTTTGGTTTTAATTTGCATATCCTTGACGACTTATGAAGCAGTTCCTTCTGTGTGTGTTGTATATAGAATATATATAGGGGCAAGCGAGTGGTATGGTGGTTGGAGTGCTGGACTCCCACATGGCTGAACATGATTTGAGTCCTAGACCTGGCAGCTTGCTTTCTCACTTTCCCTCTCTCTTTCTCTCTCTCTCTCCTTTGTTCAAATTTAAAAAGTAATAATAATGATGATGAATACAATAAAACAATTGCTTTTTTTAAAGAATTATTTATTTTTAATTTTATTTTTTCATTTATTTATTTTAATTTGACAGAGGGAGAGATACCCGGGTTTGGGGGGGGGGGGTGGAGTGAGAAACCAAGCCACCATGTTCAGGACTCAAACCATGGTCAGCCATGTGGGAATGTCCAGCACCTTAACCACCATGCCATCGGCTGGCCCCCAAGTAAAATAATTCTTAAAAAAAAGTATATAGAAGAGCTTTGACAAGAGTCTATGCAAATGACAGATATATATCCTCTTGTAAATTGCCTATCTAAACTGTCTTTTTAAAAAAAATTATCTGTAGGAATATTTTTTACATGTTCCAGGTGAGTCTTTTGTCAGATATATATATATATATATATATATATATATATATATATATATATATATATATATATATTATAAGTATTTCCGCCCACTTTGTGGTTTGTCTTTTCACACTTTTAATGTGTGTGTGTGTGTGTTTTAGGTTTTTGTCATAGGGCGAGTGCGCTCACTGGAGAGTGAGACAGAGAGAGGGAAAGTGAGAAACCTGCAGGGAGTGGTGTGGCCATGCCACAGTCCCTTCTCCTCCATTCTCCTTTAGGGATTTTGGCCCTGTGCACACATGCACCTGGCATGGCTCTCAGGCCACCGGGTACGGCTCAAATCTCTGTTGGCCTTATGAGAGCATAATGCCTTTACACCATGCCACCTGCTACCCCCTGATGTGTCTTTTGATGAACAGATGTTCTTCATTTTAATTAAGTTCAAATTTTCCATTTTTTTCTCTTATGGTTAGTGCTCTTTATGCCCTATTTAAGAAACCTCTGCCTCTCCCAAGCACGTGAAGACATTTTATCTTTTTCTTTTTTTTTTTTTTGCTATAGAGTTCATGTGCTTGCTAGAAAAAGACAGAGAGTGAAAGTGAGAAAACAACCCCCTCTGTGGGAGGTAACAACCATCTCAGAATCCCTTTTACTCCATTCTCTTCTCAGGTTTTGGGCTCACATGTCTGGCATTTCTCAAGACACTGAGTCTGAGACTGAAGCCATGCTGGGATCCAGCCACTTTAACCACTGTACCACCTAGTTGGCCCAACATTCTGTATTCTTTTTTTGAAGGTTTTTGTCATAAGGCACATGCGCTCACCAAAGACAGTGAGAGGGAAGGTGAGAATCAACCCCCAGGAGGGATGGCCACACTGACGTTCCTTCTCCTCCATTCTCCTCCTGGGATTTTGAGCACATACACACATGCTCCCAGCGTGTGTTTCATGCCACGATGTCTGGGATTTGAGCTGCTGTCGGCCATGTGGGACTTCAGTGACTTAACCATTACTCCACTTGCTAGCCCCATCTGTATTCTTTTTAAAGCTTTATCTTACTTTTCATTTAAACCTACAATATATTTAGAATTAATTTTTATATATGGTTTGAAGTATGGGGCCACAGTTATTTTTCCCCATATGGGAAAATAACTAATTGATTCAGCAACTTCTTTTTTTTTTTTTTTTTTGGAGAGGTTTTTTTGCTATAGGGTGCGTGCACTCTTTAGATAGACAGAGAGAGACAGAGAGACAGAAAGCGAGAAATCATCCCCCGGGGGGATGGCCACGCCGCAGTCCCTTCTCCACTCTCCTCTCAGGATCTTGGGCACGCACGCACATGTGCCTGGCGTGAGTTTTTTAAGCCACCGGGCCTGGGACGCAAACCGCGGTCGACTACGTGGGAGTCCAGTGACATAGCCATTACGCTAACTGCTGGTCTCGATTCAGCAACTTCTACTGAAAAAAAATTTCCTTCTACTAGATTTCTAAAATATTAATTTATTTATTTAATTCCATTTGTTATTAATTTGACCAGAGAGAAAAAGAAAGGGAAACTGAGAAAGCAAGCCTCCAGGTCTAGGACTCAAACCACTATCGAACACGTGGGGATCCAGCACCTTTAACTACTGAACAAATTTTTTTCAGTTATTACTATTATTATTTGTATATTCAATCACTATACATGATTTAGATTATAAAGAGACTTTACCCAGCATGATACACACTTTAGTCCAGCCCAGTTGAGAATACTGTACACACTTCATCATCAACAGGTAATAAACCATATCTGTGTCCCAAACATCTTAACTCTATTTTTTCCCCCAAATTTCTTTTCTTACACTCTTCCCCTCTCCTTCCACTTTGTTCCTAGTGTCCATAACAATTTTTAATGCTTTTATGTCCACCAGTCTTTGACTCTCTACTATAGAGTGCAGACAGTCTGTATATGTTAAGTGGAGATACACAATGTCTCTGATTCATAGCCTGACTTGCTTCACTCAGCAATAAATCTTCCATATTCGTCCACTTTCTATCAAATGCCAGGGACTTGTTTTTTTATGGCTGAATAGTATCACATGGAGTGTATGTGCCACACTTTTTCAACCCATATATCTGTGAACATTTGGGTTGGTTCTATGTCCTAGCAGTCATGAATAGTGCTGCAGTATATATAGATGTTCAAGCACTTTTCTAACAGAGCATTCTTCTGTCCTTTGGGTAGATACCTAGGAGTGAAATTGCTAGATCGTATGGTAGTTCTATTTGAAGGTCTTTGAGGAACCTCTATATTGTTCTCCACAGTGGTTGGACCAATTTACATTCCCACCAACAATGTAGGAGAGTTTGCCTTTCACCACATCCCTACCAGCATTTATCATTTTTTGTTTTTTCAATCTTTGTCATTCTGACTGGAGTTAGGTGGTATCTCATTGTAGTTTTAATCTGCTTCTCCCTTATGATGAGGGACGTTTAGCATTTCTTCATATGCTTTTTGGCTGTTTGTAAACCTTCCTTAGAGATATTTATTCAGCTCATTTTCACATTTTTAAATTGGGTTAATAATTTTCTTCCGGGTAAGCCGCTTGAGTTTCCTGTGTATTCTGGTTATCAGTCCTTATCTGAGGCATAGTTTACAAAAATATTCTTCCATTCTAAGGGTTGTCAATTCACACTAATTACTGAGTCTTTTGCTGTGCAGAAACTTCTCAATCTGATGTAATCCCACTTGTCTATTTTGGGGATTATTGCCTGTGCTTTGGGGGTCTTTCTTAAGAAGTCTTTACCTACCCCAGTGTCTCACAGAGTTTCCCTAGGGTTTTCCACCAGTAGTTTTATAGTTGGAGGTCTTAGGTTTAGATCTTTGATCCACTTTGAGTTGATTTTTGTTAATGGTAACAGATAGAGGTTGAGATTCATCTTTCCCAGTTTTTTCAACACCATTTGCAGAAGAGGTTTTCCTTTTCCCGTTGGATTGACTAGTACCCTTTGTCAAAGATCGGTTGTCTGTATGTTTTGGGTTAATTTCTGGGGTCTCTATTTTGTTCCACTGGTCCTCATGTCTTTCTGTGCCAATACCACGCTGTTTTGACTATCACAACTTTGTATAAAATACCTAGGAATAAAACTAACCAAGGCAAAGATCTCTATAAGAAAAACTATGAAAATCTTAAAAAAGAAATAGAAAAATGACACAAAGAAGTGGAAGGACATCCCATTTTCCTGGGTTGGGAGAATTAATATAATCAAAATGGCAATCCTACCCAAATTAATCTATAATCTATATGTTTAATGCAATCCCTATCAAATTACGAGACATTCTTCACAGATCTAGAAAATGTAATTGTAGGATTTAACTGGAACCATAAAAGACCCGTATTGCCAAAGCAGTCCTACACAGAAAAAGTGGAGTGGGTGGCATCTCCCTTCCTGACCCCAAAATGCATTGAACGCATTTTTAGAAAACCTTTTCTGTCTGGGTCACAGGCTGCAGCCCTTTCTATGGGCAACTCTGTCTAAGGATTGCTGGGTTAGAAAACAACTTACTTTGAGAGCAGATCAGCTCAGCTCAAACCCCTGACTCTTCTTGGAAAAGCAACCCAAAGCTGTGTCCTGAAAGTAGGTCAGCAGCATCCTAAATAAACAATAAGGATGGAATATTTGGAGTCTTGAGGTCTTCTAAACCAGAGAAACACAACCAAAAATTATGATGGGAATTTTGTGTGGCTTTGGACACACTGCTAAAAAAAAATCATATATTCTATAAATTGAAAATGGTGTCAATATATGTTTTTTTAAAAATACCCCTGTGTGGGGCCAGCAAGAGGCGTGGTGGTTAAGGTGCTGGACTCCCACGTGACCAACCATGGTTTGAGTCCTGGACCTAGTGGCTTACTTTTTCACTTTCCTTCTTTCTCTCCCTTTGTTCAAATTTAAAAAAAAACAACAACGATGAATAAAATCATGTAAAATATATTTTTTTCTCTTTTGTAATTTAGATTTATTGGTTGTGTCATGGATCAGTACAGACATTTCAATTTGTACCTAATTCTTAACATACATACCAAAATTTAAAAAGCTAAGTATCATGATTCTTTTTAAGTTATTCCAGTGACGTTCTAGCTTCAAATTTGTAGGCAAATTTTCCTTAAGAGGGAAATCAAGAACCACTGTCTTCAAATGTTGAAAGCTGTTACGTAAGTCCCACCAAATCACAATTTAGTATCACACACACTACATACTCAAATATCTAATTTTTCACAGCACATTAACAGAATTATTAGGAAAACTGGACTACCACAACCAAAGACGTTACAGAGCGCACACAATTCTGATAGGGAGAGCAACAAAGAGTGGTTTTCTTTAGGAAACAATACTGCTAAAAAACATAATAGAAATAATTTAAAATATTCAAGACATTAAATGCATGACTGTGACTCCACACTGCCATTTAGTATGCTTTGTATTTAGGATATAAAAACAACCCACCCACCCCCACCCTATGGAATGTTAAGCTGACACACAAGAGAGTCAAAGCCCCCTATAAGTCAATATCCCACTATTTTCTGGCTGTACCAAAGAATAAACAACCAGTAAATTATTTCACCTCTTAAAAAAAGCATTTACACTTAAAAAACGGGATGAGGTGGGATTCTCTCTTTCTTAAACATGTTTCTAGAGCTACTAAAAAAACTTGCATTTACAAAATGGTTGATAAAAATATTCCTCTGGATTGTACAAGAAGGGAGACAGGGACCATTGATAAGACATGGGATATGACATTACTCAGACTTGACTTCTTTCTCTCCTGCTTCATCAGAGGGTGGACTCTCCTCATTTTTAGTTTCTCCATTTTCTCCAGGTAAATCTTTTAGTGTCTTGGTTGGCCACTTGAGCCTATTTCCCTTTTGCTTCCCTTTTCCCTTTTGTTTGCACTCTGTTATCTGAAGATTTATTCTTCCCTGCCACCTTTTGGCTTCGTCTCCACTTTTGCACTGTTCTGTCACCTGTTAAATTTTCATTACATGCAATCTACATATCTAGGGAGCAGTTTATTTTGATTTTTTTTTTTTTTGCCAAATATACTAATGTATGTTTCTAAAAGACTGAAATTTGAGCTAGTTATGTTCTGCTGATCACATTATTCATTACATTTTATTGCTTAGCTCAAATAATATAATATTAGATACTTGGGGCCAGCAGGTGGCATGGTGGGTTAGGGGCACTGGAATCCTACGTGGTCAACCGCAGTTTTTTTTGTTTTGGTTTGGTTTTTTTTTTTTTTTTTTTTTTTTTTTTTTGGAGAGGTTTTTGCTATAGGGCACGTGCGCTCGCCAGACAGACAGAGAGAGACAGAGAGACAGAAAGCAGGAAATCACCCCCCAGGGGGGATGGCCATGCCGCAATCCCTTCTCCTCCATTCGCCTCTCGGGATCTTGGGCACGCACGCACATGCGCCTGGCGTGAGTTTAAGCCACCGGCTCCGGGACTCGAACCGTGGTCGACTACGTGGGAGTCCAGCAACACAGCCATTACGCTAACTGCTGGTCCCAATCGCAGTTTGAGTCCTGGACTTGGCAGCTTACTTTCTTACTTTCCCTCTCCCTCTCTTGCTCTGTCACCCTCTAGTCAAGGTGAAATAAATAAATAAATTAGAATAAAATAATTCTTTAAAAAAAAAAAAGAAGTCATGAGACATTAAAAAAATGATTAGCTGTGTGTAAGACAGTGTGCTAAATATTGTGGAGAAATGAATAAATATCATATAAAAGGGACCCAATTGAGAAGGCTCATGTAACTAAGATGATATTTTCTACAGGCTGGGGCCACCTGGGAGACCTTGGTTGAATTCCCAGGCCAACTGAAAGGCTGAATATGGTAGCATGCACTTGGTCATCCCAGCGTTGTAAGAAGCTCAGGCAGGAGGATCCTGCACTGAAGGCTGTCCCAGGCAATACAGCATGACCCCGTGTGAAAGACCTGGGCCTGACAGCGTGTACCTGACAGCATGTACCAGCTACTCGGGAGACAGGCAGGAGTCACAAAACACTGTCTTTAAAAAAATACATTGAAGTCCTGGTATTAGTAAATATTCTGGTAGAATATATGGTAGAAATGGAGGGAAAGTTACCATTTATTAAGCATCTGTTGTAGATGTCAGCTGTTAAGCTGGGTGCTTTACCTATGTGTTTTCGTTTATTTCTCACTTCGGTTCTTCCACATTAGCTGGTGATGTCCCCATGTTACAAATGATATACTTGAGACTCAGGTTAAACTGCCCCAAGTTAAATAGCTAGTAAGTATCAGGAGCAAGACCAGATTTGATTCAAGTCCTACTCTGAAACTCATATTTTTGAAAGTGGCCTTTGAAAAGACAGCTACTATTTTTTTTAACTTTTTTTTTTTTAATAAAGAATTTATTTATTTATTTCATTTTAATTTGACCAGAGAGGGACAGAGCAAGAGAGAGGGAAAGTGAGAAATTTGACCAGGTCTGGGACTCGAACCGCAATCCACCATGTGAGAGTCCAGCATCCTTAACTACCACGCCTCCTGCCGACTGGAAGACAACCACTATTAAGGAAACTTGGTAAAATTATGGCATGGGGAGAAAAAGGCAAGTTATTTTAGGAGAAGGAAAGTTACGAAGTCCAGAAAACATAGCTATGTACAGGCAACATCCAAGTAATCAGGGTAGACCAACAGTTCTCAAACTTCGTGATCTCAGGAACCCTTTATCTTCTGAATGGATTAGGGACCCCAGAAAGCTTTTTCTGTGTGTGGGTTTTATCTTTTAATATCTATCACATGAGGGTACCAGCAGTTAGCGTAATGGCTATGTCATTGAACTCCCATATAGTCGACCGTGGTTTGAGCCCCGCAGCCGGTGGCTTAAACTCACGCCGGGTGCGTGTGCATGTATGCCCAAGATCCCAAGAGGAGAATGGAGGAGAGGGGATTGCAGTGTGGCCATCCCCCCCCGGGGGGGGGGGTGATTTCTCGTTTTCTGTCTCTCTCTGTATTTCTGGTGAGCACGCACGCCCTATAGCACAAACCTTTCCAAAAAAAAAAAAAAAAAAAAGTAGTCAAAACATTTAAAAATATTTAGTAAATAACTTAAAAATAATGAACCCATTATATTTTATCATTAATACCATTTTAAACATTTTTATGACAAATCTATTTTCCAAAACAAATGAAAAGTAGAATAGCATTGTTTTGACATTTTCAGATCTCGTTATAGTCAAACTTATAGGTGACATCTGGAGGCTCACATCTGCTTATGTGTTTAGTGTCACAGTACCACATGTTATTAAGCCTCTAGAAAACTCCACCCTATATACTCGAGATCTTGAGAGTGAAAATATCCAATAACATCTTCATTTTATAATAAAATTGATTTTGACCTCACAGACCTCCTGAAAGTGTTTTAGAAGAACCAACCAAGTTCTTTGGTGAATTACTGGGCAAGTCTGTGAAGGAAAACCTACTTGAAAGTGTAAGCTTAGGGCCAGATAATGAAAACACCTTCACTGGTGGGGTTTGGGCTTTAATAAGCAATGGGTGGGCCAACAGCTGACTAGGTGGTTAAGGTGCTGGGCTCCCACATGGCCAGCAGTGGTTGAGTCCTAGATCTGGGACTAGGACTTTGCTCACTTTTTCTCTTCTCTGTCTCTCTCTGGTAAGTTTCCCTTCCCCAAAGCGGGGGGGGGGGGGGGACACAAAACAAACAAACAAACAACAACAACTTAAAATAATAACAAGTAAAATTAAATAAACAATTTTTTTTAAAAAATAGGCACTGTAACTCACTGAAATTTTCTAAGCAGAAGATTGAAATAAAAAAGAGCTGTGTTTTGGGGCCAGCAGGTGGCGGTTAAGGTGCTGATCACACATAACCAACTCTGCAGTTCAAGATCGGGATCCAGTGGCTTGAAAAATCAGACCTGGCATGTGTGTGTTCAGAATCCAAAGAGGAGAATGGAGGAGAAGGGATTGTGGAGTGACCATCCCCCTGAATGGTGTTTTCTCACTTTCCCTCCCTCTCTCTCTCTCTCTCTCTTCAGCAAGAGAGAGCTCTATAGCAAATAGCAAAAGATTAAAAAAAAAAAAAAGCTGTTTTTTATTTTTCTTCAGAGAGAATTTTGCTGTAGGGCACATGTGTTTGCCGGAGAGACACAGAGAAATCATCCTCTTAGGAGGATGGCCACACTGCAGTCCCTTCTCCATTCTCCTCTTGAGATTTTGGACACACATACATACATGCCTGGTGTGAGTTTCAAGCTACCAGGTCCAGGACTCAAACTATGGTTGACTATGTGGGAGTCCAATGTCATAACCATTATACCATCTGCTGGCCCCTGTTTTGTTTTTGTTTTTGTTTTCTTTTTCTTAGTGGGCTGGCTCCGTGGTGTAGCCACAGTATGCTACTGAAGAGAAGCTGAATGCCATATGGCAACCACGATTCAAATCCCTGGCCCAGGCAGCCAGAAACATGCTGTGATTGCTATAGATCAGCAGACTGGAGAAGGGGATTTGTAGTGAGACCAGACTCAGGGGAGGGTGCCCCTCTTTCTCTCACATGCGCACGTAACACTCTTTCATGAATAAAGCATTTTTTTTTAGGTTGTACTTTTCAAAGATTATGATATAAGTAATGCACACAGTATTGGGAGGCAGGGCTAGTTGACCTGTAATTGGTTTTTGAGGTAACAGTGGTAAGCAGGTATGGGTATTGAGGTAGAAGTACTCTACATCTGACTATGTACAAAAGATGAGAAGAGATTGTCCAAACAGGCTGAGAGTTTGAGCCTGCTGACTTGGTGGCTCAAGTCCTTTTTTTTTTTTTTAAAAAAAAAAAATTATTTATTTAATTTTTTATGTATTTATTCATTTATTTTAATTTGACCAGAGAGAGAGAGAGAGGGGGAAAGTGAGACAGCAAGCCACTAGATCTGGTGTTTGAACCGCAGTCGGTCATGTGAGAGTGTTTGGCGCCTTAACCACCATGCCACCTGCTGGTCCCTCAAGTCCTATTAACAGAGGTGGGGAATCCAAGGAAAGAAGCAAAGTTAGGAAAGAAAATAGCAAGTTAAGTTTGGGAATATGTATTAAAAGTTTTTACATTTTTTGAGAGACAGATTTTTGCTGTAGGGCACATGTGCTTACCCTACAGAGACAGAAAGTGAGAAATCACCCCCCCCAGGGGTGATGGCCACACCTCAATCCCTTCTCCTCCATTCTCCTCTCGGGATTTTGGGCATGCATGCACACGTGCCCAGTGTGAGTTTTTTAAGTTACCAGGTCGGAGACTTGAACTGTGGTTGATTACATGGGAATCCAGTGATGTAAGCATTACATTTGCTGGTCCCTACATTTTTTAAAAAAGAATTATTTAACTTTATTTATTTACTTTTTAATTTGACCAGAGACGGACAGAGTGAGAGAGAGAGGGAAAGTGAGAAAGCAAGCCACCCGGTCTGGGACTCAAACCGGAGTTCGCCATGTGGGAGTCCAGTGCCCTTAACCACCATGACACCTGCTGGCCCCCTACTTTTTTTAAAATTTTTAGTCTTGGGGCTAGCAGGTGGCATGGTGGATAAAGCACTGGACTCCCACATAGTTGACTGTGGTTTGAGTTCTAGACCTGGTGGCTTGATTTTTCACTCTTTTTCTCTCTCTGTCTCTTTCTGGTGAGTGCACATTCCCTATAGCAAATTTTAAAAAGTAATAATAATAGTAAATAAAATTAAATTTAAAAATAAAAAATTTTAGTCTTACAGAAAAATTACAAAAAATAATATAAAAAGTTTATATGTATCCCCTAATGAATGATCCACAACCTTTTTGTTGTTGTTTTTAAGGTTTTTGTGAGAGGGAAAATGAGAAATCCCCCTCTAGGAGGATGGCCACACCACAGTTCCTTCTCTTCCGTTCTCCTCTCAGGATCTTGGGCACACAAACGTGTGTGGCGTGACTTTTAAACCACCGGGTCTGGGGCTCAAACAGTGGCTAGCCATGTGAGAAGCCAGAGCCTTAACCACCACTCCACTTGCTGGCCCCAATCATTCACAACAGGGAAAGTAGCCTTGGTACAATACTGTTAACTAGAGACTCAAGTCAGATTTCCCCAGTTTTTCCCAGTGTCCTTTTCCTGTTCCAGTACCCGATCTGGGATTCCACAGTAAATTTAGTTGTTGGGTCTTAGTATCTATCCTCCAATTTGTTACCGTTCCTTAGACTTTCATTGTGTCATAAAAGTTTTAAATGAGGGGCCAACTAAGGTGCTGGACTCCCATATGGCCATCTGTTGCTTGAGCCCTATACCTGGTAGCGTGCTTTTTTCACTTTTCCTCTCCTCTGTGTCTCTCTCTGATGAGAACATGTGCCCTATAGAAAACTTAAAAATAGGGGACCAGCAGTTAGCATAATGGCTATGTCACTGGATTCCCACGTAGTCGACCGCGGTTCGCGTCCTGGACCCGGTGGCTTAAAACTCACGCCGGGCGCGTGTGCGTGCATGCCCAAGATCCTGAGAGGAGAATGGAGGAAAAGGGACTGCAGCGTGGCCATCCCCCCAGGGGGTGATTTCTCACTTTCTATCTCTCTGTCTCTCTCTGTCTGGGGTCAGCAGGTGGCATGGAGTTTGGGGCACCAGATTCTCACAAGGCTGACTATACAGTTTGAGTCCCAGACCCAGTGGCTCAAGAGTCATGCCAGGCATTGTACATGTGTGCTCAGCATCCTCAGAGGAGAATGGAGGAGAGGGGATTGACCAAGATTTGAATCCTGACCCCAGTGGCTTGAAAAACATGCCAGGAACATGTATGCATGTTTCAAATCCTAACGGGATGGATAAATGGGAGGAATAAAGGAATAGAGGACATGACTGCATCCCAATGAGGGTTGCTTTCTGCCCATCTGTCTCGCTTTCTTTCTCTCAGATACACCCACTGGCAATGAAAAAACATTTTGAAAAAATAAAATGTGTAAGAGGGCAGGTACTCTAGTGCGGTTGTTAAGTACCATGCAGAGGAGGCCTGATCCCTGGTGGCCAACCAGGATTGAGTCCGGGCCCCAGCACCGTGAAAAACATGCTGAGCATGCGCATGTCCAGAGTCTTGGTGAGATGAAGAATTGGAGGAAAAAAGATTATGGCATGACCAGTCCTGTTGTGGAGTGCTTTCTCTCTCATGCTCGTGCCCTCTGACATTAAAGAAATAATGAACTAAACTATATAAGAAATTGAATAAAAACCTTAATTTTTTTTCTTTAAAATGTTATAAAAACAATGTAAAAAAAAGAAACAATATGGAAGGTGTAAGGTAAAGTGAGAGTAGCAACCGGCTCCTGGAGAGAACTACTACTATAAACTAGTGTGTATCATCTTCGTTTTTTTTTTTTTTTTAATGAGAGAAAGCTGGGTCTTTTGACAGTCTTGCCACATCACAATCCTCTTGCTCTGGCTTCTCAGTTAGCTAGGATTGTAGGCATGTGTAGCCCATTTAGTGTGATCTGAGAACTGAACCTGGACCTTTCAAGAAGTGGTATTGGGGGGGGGGGGACCAGCAGGTGGTGTAATAGTTAAGGCACTGGGCTTGCACATGGCTGACTGCAGTTCAAGTCCTCGTCCATGGTTTGAAACTCACACCAGGCACGTGTGTGTGCGCGCCCAGGGCCCCGAGAGGAGAATGCAGGAAAGGGGATTGCAGCGTAGTCATCACCTGTGGAGGATGATTTCTCCTTTCTGTCCTTCTGTTTTTCTATCTCTCTGGTGAGTGCATGAGCCCTATAGCAAAAATCTCTCTCTCTCAAAAAAAGGAAGTGGTGTTGGTTGGGGCCAGCAGGTGGCACAGTGGTAAGGAACTGGACTCCTGTAGGGTTTGCCTGGACTCCTATAGAGGGTTTGCTGTAGTTTGAGACCTGGAGGATTGAAACTCATGCCAGGCACGTGTGTGTACATGCCCCAAATCCCAAGAATAGAGAAGGGATTGTGGTGTGGCCACTCCCCTGGGGGGGGGGGTGATTTCTTGCTTTCTGTCTGTCTCTGTCCAGTGAGCACTCGCTCCCTAAATCTAAAATAATTTCCCTCAAAAAACAACTGCATATCCTTGGGGCCAGCAGGTGGTGTGGTGGTGAAGGCGCTGGACACTCCCACATGGCTGACTATAGTTCGAGTCCCAGACCTGGTGGCTTGCTTTCTCAGTTTCCCTCTCTCTCTGTGTCTCTCTCTGGTCAAATTAAAATAAATGAATAAATAAATAAAGAATTAAATAAATATTTTTTTTAAAAAAGCAAAAAACAAAAGAAACACTGCGTATCCTTTTAATTATTTTATTTTTAAAAGATATTTTATTTATTACCATTATTTTCTAATTTGACCAGGGCAGAGGGGAGACTGAGAAAGCAATTTGCCAGGTCCAGGATTTAAACTATGATTGGTCACATAGGAGTCCAGCACTGTAACTACTGTGCCACCTGCCAGCCCCTACTTACTCACTTTTAGTATCTGTGTAGGTTGTGTATATGTTAGGAGATCCTAGTAGGCATACTATTTGTCACAGTTTTCATTGAAGTGCTATATTACATGCATTCAGCATTCTTCAATGTCAATCTATCTTACTCTTTTTTTTTTTTTCTTTTTTGGAGAGGTTTTCGCTATAGGGCGCATGCGCTCACCAGACAGACAGAGAGAGACATAGAGACAGAAAGCGAGAAATCACCCCCCAGGGGGGATGGTCACGTCGCAATCCCTCCTCCTCCATTCTCCTCTCGGGATCTTGGGCACGCATGCACACGCGTCCGGCATGAGTTTTAAGCCCCCGGGTCCAGGACGCCAACCGCGGTTGACTACGTGGGAGTCCAGCGACATACCCATTACGCTAACTGCTGGTTCCCTCTATCTTATTCTTAATGCTTGCACAGTATTATGATATGAGTATATAACTTTATAAAATGCAGTTCTCTTTTTTAAATTATTTACTTAGTTTTATTTGTTACTATTATTACTACTGATGAGATGAATAATTACTGGGTCAGAGACCTGTGCATTTTCCATTTTCACAGTTACTACCATTTTGCCCTCCAGAAGGTTGCACCTCAGCTTACACTTCTGTCAACAGTGAGTGCTGTGCTGATTTCCCGGCAGCTGGGATGAGTTTTCTCATCTGTTGACCATGGTTTGGACTGGCTAACAGTCTCGTGGGTGCCCGTTATACATTGCTGTATTTTTCTCCTGCAGATCTCTGTTTTGCTTTTGTAACGTACACAACTATGTGTATAATACTTTTAAAAAAGGAATGAGGTTTTTTTTTTTTTTTTTCCTTTTTTTGGAGAGGTTTTTGCTATAGGGTACATGCGCTCACCAGAAAGAAGAGAGAGACAGAAAGCGAGAAATCACCCCCCAGGGGTGATGGCCACACCACAATCCCTTCTCCTCCATTCTCCTCTCGGGATCTTGGGCACACACACACGCGCGCCCAGCGTGAGTTTAAGCCACCGAGTCCAGGACTCGAACCATGGTTGACTACGTGGGAGTTCAACGACAGCCATTACACTAACTTCTGGTCCCAGAAATGAGTTTTAATGCTTTGTCTTTTGAGGTCTTTTGATTCAGCACAAGATCAAAGCATGGCCATGAAGAAGTCTAGGTAAGAGGCCTGGGGGCTCATGAAACAGTTATTGGGAAGCTACCTATGAGTACATCTTAGATTTCAGGGCAGTGATAGCATGGGGTCATAAATTGTCTTTTATAGAAATGTCCATTACCGGGGACCAACAGGTGGCATGGTGGTTAAGGTGCTGGACACTCCCACATGGCTGACCACGGTTCAAGTCCTGGACCTGGGGGCTTGCTTTCTCACTTTCCCTCTCTTTCTGTCTGTGTGTGTGTGTCTCTCTCTCTGGTCAAATTAAAAGAAATGAATGAATAAAATAATTATTTAAAAAAAGAGAAATGTCCATTACCATTGGGACAAGCAGATGGTGTAGTTATTGCATCACTGGACTCCCACAGAGTCGACCATGGTTCATGAGCCAGACTCAGCACCTTGAAACTCATGCCAGGCATGTGTGCGTGCATGCCCAAAATCCTGCGATGAGAATAGAGGAGAAGGGATTGCAGAGTGGCCATCCCCCTTGGGGGGTGATTTCTCCCTTTTTGTCTTTCTGGTGCGCATATGACCTATCATAAAAATCTCTCTCTCTAAAAAAAGAGAAAGAAAGAGAAAAAGAAAGAAAAGTCAGGAAAGTGGAGGTAAGTTTTGGCTTGTGAGAGTATCCTAGGGCCTTGAACCAGTTTTCTGATTCAGTGTTAATTCTCACAGAGAGAGTAGGGGGAGAGGAGCCAGGGAAGAAACTCCTAATCCTAGCATATCCTTTTAGAATAATATAAGAATCACGAAACTATTTTTAAAACTCCATATGTAGCTGTGATGCTAGAAGTAGATAAATAAGAATGCCAGTTAAAGCAGGAAAAGTATAAATCAGGTAACAAGGCGTTTTCAGGAAAAAAGTGTGTATATATATATATATATATATATATATATATATATATATGGCAGGCCATGTTTCCAGACACATGGATTGAGAAAAGGATAGAACATTAGAAATACAGATGCTCCTAAACAGTCTGAGTCAGCAGGTATTGTAGTGGTTAAGGTGCTGGACTCCCATGTGGCTGACCATGGTTTGGATCCCAGACCTGGAGGCTTAAAACTCACGCTGGGCTCGTGTGTGTGTGTGTGTGTGTGTGTGTGTGTGTGTGTGTGCGCCCAAAAACCTGAGTTGAGAATGGAGGAGTAGAGATTGTGATGTGGCCATCCTCGGGGGTGGAGGGGTGATTCCTTGCTTTCTTCCTCTGTCTCTCAGGGAAGCACACAAGCCTTATAGCAAAACTCTCTAATTAAAAAAGTCTGAGATGTGTAAGTCTCCACACCACAACATTACTGTAATTATTGGTAGCAAATAATGATCAATGTGAGTATTAAGGATATTTGATATACTGTCAGTTGCCTCTTTTCTATAATAGGTGATCTAGACTGCTTATGAACCTGACCTTTGCAGGAATTTGTTAGATTTTCTGTCTTCTGTTGCCCTAACTTACAACAGAGGGAGTTAGAACAAAAACATAAAAAATTAGCAAGGGGGGGGCTGGCAAGTGGCGTGGTGGTTAAAGGCGCTGGACTCCCACATGGCCGACCACAGTTCAAGTCTCAGACCTGGTGGCTTGCTTTCTCACTTCCTCTCTCTCTCTCTGTCTCTCTCTAATCAAACTGAAAAATAATAATGATATAATAATAAAGCTAAATAAAATAATTCTTAAAAAAAAAAAAAAGATTAGCAAGGGGACCAGCAGGTGGCATAGTGGTTAAAGTGCTAGACTCCCACATGGTCGACCGCAATTTGAGTCCCAGGTCCAGAAGTTTGAAACTCATGTCAGGTGCATGTGTGTGCATGCCCAAAATCCCAGGAGGAGAATGGAGAAGGAAGGACTGTGGTGTGGCCATCCTCTCTAGGGGGTGATTTGTTGCTTTCTGTCTGTCTCTCTTGTGAGCACACCCTATGGCAAAATTTTATCAAGGAAAAAAAAATTAGCAAGGACAAGATAAACTTTATTTTTTTAAGTTTCATTTACTTATTTAGAAAAAGAGAATGCAAGCCTCCGCTCCCAGTAGGGCCCTCATGCTGAGACCCACCTCCCGGTCAGTATGTACAAGCACTTGGTCTGCTCAGGGAGTTCCCAGGACATGAACCCAGGACTCTTCCCATGTGGGCCGGGTTGCCTTACCATTAACAGGTTTTTGAAGCCACAGTTAGAGGCTGTCATTTTCTGGTTAACTAGTTTTCAAGTTAAAATGAGGACAAAGAAATCCCCTTAAACTCATGTTAAGGAAACTCAACACGATGAATAATTTCAGAAGCAATCTCCCAAAAGCCCAAATTAGAAAACTATTATAAAGCACATTCTAAAATGGGGCTGTGACTTGGGAACTGCTCCTCCCCCAGTCTTTAAAACTACTTAAATCATTGTGTTCTGCTGCTAGAAGATCAGATGGTAGTTATCGATTTCGCATTAACACCCATCTGACTGCTTAGGAGGTGTTAGAGACCGTGTCATCACTTGACATGTATCGTTTTACTGGATCATCATAGAAACTATGGCTGCAGGTACTAATGCCGTTTTATATGAAAGAAAACTGAGGTTTGGAGAGAAAAGAATGATTTTCCCAAGAGATGTGGCACCCAGACTTGAACTTAAAAGCCTAGACTGTCTTAGCTGTAACTGCTATAGCTAAGTCACAGACTGTAGTCCTTCTCTTTATTGCTTAACTGTGCATGAACCAAAGAAGCAGCTAACTATGCTAGTTCATTCTCCTTAGGAAGAGAAACACAGGACCCACTATTAAAAAGCAGCAAAACAAAAGTGCAAGTACCAAGGTGCCCCTGGAGAAACACTGGGCTTGGGAGGAGGAGCCCCTGGTTGGCGCTGGGCTCACTCGGCTCATGAACACTTTCTTAGGAAAGCCTTTTCTAGCTCATCTTCTTTGTTTGTCTCTGTTAGAACACTGAGCTCACGGCTGTAATTACCATATTGCAGTGATCCTAAGGGGCACAGCCTTCATATTTTAACATTTCGAAAGTCTTATCATCGATAGGCAACATTTTGCCATAATTATCGGTACATAAAATAAGGATGTGATTTACAGCCAATAACAGATTATGATGAAATGCAGTATTTACTTATGTGTGTTCTCACAAAAATATATACATCATTTACATAGTTTTAAATACCAGATGTATGTTGTAGGATGATTTTCTGATTTCTAACCCCAAACTCTTTTAAGCTCCAGCCCTGTATGTTGAGCTACATTTTTACTTAATATTGCAGAGATCACAGATTCAACATGCCTACTCTCCAAATCAATTCATCTTCTAGTGTTCCCCATTTTGGTAAATAGCATCTACATTTGTACATTTATAAAGCTTTCTAGAAAGCGAGAAGTTCTTCTGGCTGCATGTGAATCCCAGCAACACCCTATAGTAGCTATGTGAGCGTTCATTGATGCCAGTTACCTTGACTCTTTTGCAGAACTGGGAATATAATACTCAACACCCACTGTTGGGGTGGCTGGGCTGTTGAGTAAATGCCGGCTGGCACTGATCTTCACCGTAGATATCTGTAACCTCTTTCCTTACTCTGCACATTCTGTGATAGGTAGGCCCTGCGACACGTCTCACATCCACTCTTTTTATGTCATTGCGCCTTCTCTATCCATTCTTTTAAAGTTTTTTGCATACATTTGTCAGAGAGAGGGAAAGTGAGAAATCACCCTCCAAGAGGGATGGCCATACCCCAATCCCTTCTCCTCTGTTCTCCTCTGGGAGGTTGGATACACACCCATATACACTTGGTGTGATTTTCAAGCTGCCGGGGGTACAGGACTCAAACTATATACAGTTGGCCATGTGAGAGTCCAGCGCCTTGACAACCATGCTACTTGCTGGCCCCAGCCCCCTCTCCTCTTTTTAAAATTTTTTTTTAAGAGCTTTTTGTTACAGGGCGTGTGGGCTCGCCAGAGACACAGAGAGACAAGAGAAAGAAAGTGAGAAGTCACCCCTCGGGGGCATGACCATGCTGCAATCTCTTCTCCACTCTCCTCTAGGGATTTTGGGCATGCGCACATGCCCGGCATGAGTTTCAAGCCGCTGGGTCTGGAACTCTGAGGTCAACTACATGGGAGTCCGGTGATATAACTGCTACACCATCTGCTGGCCCCACCCTTCTTCATTCTACTCCCTATTTCTCTTGCTTCATTTTGTAGTTTCTTCTCTTTCCCACACCTAACTCAGAACCATCCTATAAATCAGAGCATGCCACTTCCTAAAACCTTTCCCAGGACACTTGATATAAAAACTCAAGTCTTTCATACGATGTGTGGTGTTCTGGCTTCTGCCTGGCTTCTGCCTTCCTAGCCAACTCATCTATGCCTCTCTATCTCCATTGTCACTCATTTCCCCAAAACTAGCTCCCACTCATCCTTTAGATTTCCGTTTCAGTGTCACTTCCTCAGAGACATTTCTCGATCTTCCAAAACTAAACTATTTTTGGTTATAATCATTTCAATTGAATTTATCTTTTTTTTTTTTTAACTTGGGGATGATCATTTCCTTCCCTACTGAGGCTAATGAAGTGAAGTGGTTTCCCCAGGGCTTTAGAGCTAGCTGTGTTAGAATTGGAATTCCAACTCAGGTCTGGCCAGCTCTACAGCCGTGTCTTTTCTATGATTCTTGTGTTGCCTCGAGGGCAAGAAAGAGCATATGAATCAATGTTCTGGGTTTCAAAACATGGTCTGATAGTACTCTTTCTTTTCTTTCCACTTAGCTGTCAAACTGTTCCTTAAATAGCCAACCTTCACTTTCCCTCGTTAGAGGGTAACCTTTTGGAATAGTACTTGTTTGTTTATTTACTACATTATCTACCTAGCACTTATAGAAATTACCTTGTATATAGGAGATATTTTTGTCTTAGGAATGTTAAAGAAAAACAGTATTTTAATCCATTTCATCTCTTCGAGGTTTGGAGTTACCTCATGACGGACTTTAATCCTTGATCCCACACTCTACCAATCAATGACCAAATACGTCCAATGTTTCCACGTTTTGAGTAGAACTGCTTAAAGTGATTTTAAAGCCAAGTTAATAGTTTGTGTCTTAATAGGTTATGATGCTTGTTTCGTTGGAAAAATAAAGAACTAACCTTCAGAGTGGTTAAGGCTCTGGATTTCCCATATGGCTGACCACAGTTTGAGTCCCAGACCAGGCAGCTAGTTTTTTCACTTTCTCTCTCTCTCTCTCTGTCTTTTTCTGGTCAAAATAAAAGGAAGGAAGGAGGGAAGGGAAAAGAAGGGGAGGGAAGGGAAGGAAAGAAAGAGAAAGAGAGAGAGAAACTTTAAAAAACCAAACAAACAAAAACTAATCTTCAGTACTTTTGCTTTTTTTTTTAGGAATTAAGTGACCTACAGCGTGATCCACCTGCTCACTGTTCAGCTGGACCTGTGGGAGATGACTGTAAGCTTTGCTTTATTGCTAGGATTTTGCTACCATTAAAGACACAGGTTTGAACATTTGTTAATGACTCCAAAACTCCTTTGTTTGTTTCAGTGTTCCACTGGCAAGCAACTATTATGGGGCCTGTAAGTATGATTCATATATATGAAATTAATCCCCTCAGCCATACCATGCTTCATTCTTGCCATTTCACCTTCAATCAGATGTTTGTGCCTAAAGTTGAATTTTCAGGTAGTGCGAATCACCCGAGAAGCAAAATAAGATTAAGAAATCAATTTATGGTGATTTTCTAGAGCATTGGTGGCAGATACCTGCTAGGATTACCATAATGTTTCCTTTCCAAACTTTCGATCGTTGCACAGTGTAATGGATCATCCACAATTGGCAACCAGGCTATATATTTGTTTTATCATCATTATCTTTTTTTGGCACAAAGATTTAGCTATTAATAACTACGCTTAATCATTCTCACATCCACCATTTTGGTAGGATAGAAACAAGACTAACCCAATAACAAAATTCCTATAGGTAACAAGCAACAATTTGTAATAAGTTTCACCACCATACTTGTTTGGGAAAGGGAACTGATAAGATACTGAAATGGGTTTATTGCCACATTGTGAGTTTGCTGCTTTTAATTTTATTGTACTATCCTAAACTCAAAATTACCTACTGTTTTATAATGGGCTCCTCTTGATACTTGCCATCTTTTAAAAGCAGTTATGACTAGAAACAGGTTCTGCTTTCTATAAGCAAAAATCTGATTGATTGCCTAGGCATGGACACTGACAAGTCAAATGTACTTTCTGGGTGAGAGTGTTTAGTATCATGTTTCATAAATACCATTCTCTCCTCCCTCCCTTGAACAAGCTTTATGTAGTAAGTCCTAGAGTTATTTTTTCTGTTTTTCTTTTTGTTTTTTGTTTTTAAAAGATTTTGTTTTTAAAGAATGTTTTTGTTTTTTTAAAAAAGATATTTATATATTTAATTGCATTTGACCAGAGAGAGAGAGAGAGAAAGGGAAAGCAAGAAAACAAGCTGCCAAGTCCCGGGATCAAACTGCAGTCAGCCATGTGGGAATCCAGTGCCTTTGACCACCATGCCACCTGTTGGCCCCAGTCATAGAGTTTCGTTTGCTTTTTTTTTTTTTAAAGAATTATTTTATTTAACTTTCATTTATTTATTTATTTATTATTTTAAAAAAATTGATTAGAGAGGGACAAAGTGAGAGAGAGGAAAAGTGAGAAAGTAAGCCACCAGGTCTGGGACTCAAACCATGGTCAGCCATGTGGGAGTCCAGTGCCCTTAACCACCATGCCACCTGCCGGCCCCAGTCATAGAGTTTTTAATCACATTGTTTTATGTTTAACTTTAAAAAATTTAAAACAAAAACCAAAAACCCTGAATTTGAAAGCAGGACTCCTGGGTAGTTGTCTCAAATTATTACATAATTATATTAAGTTGGTATTTTTAAAGGGTAAAACAAATGCAGCATACTTTTGGTTTTTTGTCAAAGGGTACCTACCCTCGCTGGAGAAAGAGAGAGAGAGGGAGAGAGAGAAAGTGAGAATTACTCCCCCCTCAGGGGGTTGGCCACCTTATGATCCGCTCTCCATCATTCTCCTCTCAGGATTTTGGGCATGCGTGCACATGCGCCCAGTGTGATTTTCAAGCTGCCACGTCCAGGACTCGAACCTTGGTCAGCCATGTGGGAATCCAGTGCTTTAACCACCATGTCACCTGCTGGCTCACAATGCAGCATATTTATCTATATAACAACTTTGAATAGAAATCGAATTGTTTTTCATTACTAACAAAGAATTTTCAAAGTACTATCATTTAAAGGCCCACTTACCATTTGAATGACAGCCCTTCACAAATATTTTTTAGGTGAATCACATGCAAGAAATGGTTACAATTATTGTTATTCATGCCTTCCTTATTTTAGCAGTGTAAACATGTACTCTACATTACTGTGTAGAGTGATTCTAGTAACTAAGCAGATCATATATGAAACTGTAATTTGCTTATTACATTTTCTACATTCCTTTCAATATTTGATGAATTGGAATTAAATAATATGTGTCTAGTAAGAATAATAATATAGTTTATATAAACAGAAACTTGAAGTAATGATAGTTTTGCTGTTATTACCAAAATGCTAATACAACAGGTCATATTTAATTAGATATGAAGGAATTAAAGTAGGACTTTAGGTATATTTTACTCTCATTTTTCTTCTCTTTTTACATTTTTTTCCTTGTAGTGTTAAACGTATTTACTAATAGCTATTAAAAAAACTTGACAACATTTAAATTCCTTTTGTAGAATTGATTCCTAATTTGATATTGCCATGATTATTGAATTTTAGTTTTGTTTTAGGCTTTATTGTATTTTCCACATTATTTTATACGCTGTTACTAAATCAAGATTTAAGGAATAAATTTTGAAACGGTGCCACCCTTTTCTTTTTGTAACCTGGTCTCTTCAGTTCATCTCTATTCTTGGTCTTTAAATGACCATCAGAACTTAAGTTTTATAATTAAGAATTTACTATTAGTCCCAGTCCTTTTCTTTTATTTTTGATACTGATTTCTGCTGCAAAAAAATATTTTTCTCACAGCAGTCTTGCATATATACTGATCTTTGGAGAGGTTTTCTTGAGAGTTTTTTTTTTTCTTTCTTCCTTTCTTTCTTTCTTTCTTTCTTTCTTTCTTTCTTTCTTTCTTTTTTTTTTTTTTTTTGCTGTAGGATGCGTGTGCTCGCCGGATAGACAGAGAGAGACAGAAAGTGAGAAACCACTCCCCGGGAGGGAGGCCACGCCTCAATCCCTTCTCCTCCGTTCTCCTCTCGGGATCTTAGGCACGCGCACACACATGCTCAGCATGAATTTAAGCCACTGGGTCTGGGACTCGAACCATGGTTGACTACATGGGAGTCCAGCAACATAGCCATTATGCCAGTTGCTGGTCCCTGATCTTTAAAAATTCGTACTCATGAACAAATGTGTTTAGGCAAGTTACACCACTGTGTGTCCTACTTTGTTTTGTTTCAAACTTTATGATGTTGGCAAATTTTCCTTCGTACCTGCAAAGGAAAACCTGTTCTTGAGGTAAATGCTATGAACTTACAACAAAGTAGTCATGTAGTTTTCAAACATAATATTTAACGAAGTCATTTTATGTTATTAAGTAAATATAGTAATCGACACTGATGCAAATGTTTTATTGTTTCAGCCTGATAGTGCGTATCAAGGTGGAGTCTTCTTCCTCACTGTACACTTTCCGACAGACTATCCTTTCAAACCACCAAAGGTATTGGTATTTTTAGAATTGATATACCATGTCAGGGATTTTACTCTTTATCCAGAGATCATTTCTCTCTGTGTGTCTGTCTTTCTCTGGTGAGCATGTGTCCTGTAGAAAATTAAAAATACAAAATAACAAAATTAAATAGTTAAAGAAAAAAAAAGACTGTGGGGGAAGTTACCAGGTAAAGTCTTTGAATCTAAAATGTGTTTTCTGGGGCTAGCAGGTGGTGTGTTGGTTAGGGCACTGGATTTCCACATGGCTAACCATGGTTCAAGTCTCAGATCCGGCAGCTTGCCTTCTCAGTTTCCCTTTCTCTCTGTCAAATTTAAATAAATAAATTAAATTAAATTAATAATTTAAAAAAAAAAAAATCCAGGGACCAGCAGATGGTCACTGGACCCAGGTAGTGGACTGTGGTTCCAGTCCTGAACTTGTGGCTTGAAATTCAGACCAGGTGCATGTGTAGGTATGCCCAAAATCCTGAGAGCAGAATAGAGGAGAAAGGATTGTGGCGCAGCCATTCCCCTTGGAGGGTGATTTCTCATTTCATGTCTCTCTGTCTCTCCAGTGAGTGCTCGTGCCCTATAGCAAAAATCTCTCTAAAGGTGCTAGCAGGTGGTGTGATGGTAAAAGGCACTGGACTCCCACATGACTGACCACGGTTCAAGTTCTGGACCTGGTGGCTTCCTTTCTCACTTTTCTCTGTCTCTGTCTCTCTTTGTAGAAAAAGTTTAAAAAATAAATAAATAAATAATTAAATTTTAAAAAATTCTAAAAAGAAATCCTGTCCTCCTAGAGGCAACATCTTTAACAAAATAAAATAAAATGTGCTTACTCAAATTTTTCTTTAAATAATTATTTTATTTAACTTTATTTATTCATTTAAATTTGACCAGAGGGGCACAGAGTGAGAGCAGGAGTGCAAGAGTGGGAAAGTGAGGAAACAAGCCACCAGGTCCAGGACTCGAACCACAGTCGGCCACGCGGGATCCAGCACCTTTAACCACCACACCACTTGCTGGCTCCCCTACTCAAATTTTGTATTTTATCTGTAAAACAAAAGGTGCAATCTCTGTTAGACTGTAAAGGAAGTTCCTTTTCTTTCTTTCCCTCCTCACTAGCTATGTATAGTTTGGAAAGTCTTCGTGGTCAGAATCAGTGTTTTTCATGGGATTATTTTGCCAACCTTGACCCTCTTTCTCTGTTTCTTAAGTGTTTAATAAACTTTTATTGAGCACCTATCATGTTCTACTACATTGAGGAATACAAAAATACAACACAGTCCCTTCGTTCAGTGTGGGGGAGGAGATGAAAAGTTCTTACTAAATTTAACTTAGAAAGAGAAAACAAATGATGGGGATATCAAGGAGAGAACATGAACAGATTCCGTCACACAGGCAATAATTATTTTGAAACATGATAAACACTGTATATATGTGGGACCAACAGATGGTGTAATGGTTGCATTGCTGGACTCCCCCGTAGTTAACCATGGTTCAAGTCCCAGACCCAGTGACTTAAACCTCATGCCTGGAACCTGTGCATGTGTGCCCAAAATCCAGAGAGGAGAATGAAGGAGAAGGGATTGCAGTGTGACCATCCCCCAAGGCGGGTGCTTTCTCCCTTTCTGTCACTCTGGCGAGTGCACAGACCCTACAGCAAAAAATATCTCTCTCAACCAAAAAATCCCACTGTATATATGAAATTATATGATAGCAACACTTACGGAAGATTAGGATTCTTGGTAGATCTCTTGGGACAGATAACAAGCTGAGGCCCCTCAACTTTGCCTTGAAACATGGTCAGCACTCTGTTTTTAAATCTAGATCTCATTTCTAAGTATTACAGATAATCAAATTAAGAGTAAGATTATTTCGGGCCATCCAATGGCATGGTGTTAAGGCGGCTCGATCCCATAAGGTTGGCTGCGCTGTTGAAATCCTGGACCCAGCAGCTTACAAACATGCCCAGCACATGTGTGTGGGTCCTCAAAAGTCCCGAAAGGAGGGAGAAAAGGAGAAGAGATTACAATGTGACCATCCCCCATGGGGGAGTGCTTTCTCATGTTCACTGTTTCTTCCCTCTGTCTCAGTCTTTCTCCAGCAAGCACACATGCCTTCACAGGTAAATCAAAATAAGATGACTTCAAGGCGTGAGCATGATAAAAGCCATGGTTAAAGATTTTAGGTACTATTTAACCAGTCATACCAGCTATTAATATTTATTGAATACTTATAAAGTCCTTAGGGAAAGAAAGAGGGAGAATGACTGTCTTGCTCTCACATTCCAAGCAGCCAGCACTCCGAGTAGCACAAAGCAGGGGCTCACTCCATATGGGTTGATTGCATCTCCTCCAAGATCATGTACAGTTGAGGATGTTTTTTGCCTTAGAGAAAATCGGTTCTGTGGTGCGTAGTTCGTGGATTGTCACATTTTTGTTTTCTTTGTTTTGTGTTTAGATTGCTTTCACAACAAAAATTTACCATCCAAACATAAACAGTAATGGAAGTATTTGTCTTGATATACTGAGGTCACAGTGGTCACCAGCTCTGACTGTATCAAAAGGTAATGTTCTTTATCGGATTTAAAACAGCTAATAAGGGTGAGACGGGAAGAATACAGCAGAAAGATATAGGAACCAAAGCGGGAAACAGGTTACTCTGCTTCCTCTGGTTTCAGTGTCGTTTTGCTCTCATTGCTCTTATATTCCTGTGGCTTTTAACAGCTTGCTGGGGAGGGACAGGGTGTGGACAGGAAAATTCAAATGATGAAGTGAGAAGAAATTTAGCATCTCAGAGCTACAAATCTGGCCATATATCTATTAATATTTTACCCCTTTACCTTGAGCTTTGTCTTTAAAAAGACTAAGTGGTAGTAGTAAAAGGATTTGGGGACCAGTTGTCCTGCTTATTAAATGGAACTGCAGTGTTGACAGTATTGAGTAAAAACTGTTTAGCTGTTTGACTTCATTTAAGAAACTGTGTCAGGGACCAGCAGGTGGTGTGGTGGTTAAAGGCGCTGGATTCCCACGTGGCCGACCCTGGTTTGAGTCTTGGACCTGGTGGCTTGCCTTCTCTCTCTCTCTCTGTCCCTCTCTGGTCAAATTAAAATAAACAAATGAATAAATAAAGTTAAATAAAATAATTCTTTAAAAATAAAGAAACTGTGTCAGATTGGGTGATAAAATAAATGATTTAAGATGAAAGACATGTCACACTTTGGAACAACACAGTACGAATAGCATTTTAATTTAATCTTTGAATACTCCACATCATCTTTATAATGACTGACACGTAATCCATGCTAATTCTCAGCTTTTGCAGATATTTAGCATCATTCCTTGTTAAATAATCAGATGTGTACATAGGTCATCTGAAGCCATTTCTGTTTCATTAGCAATATTTAGCAATATTTTTTTATTAACAGTATTATTTACTGTGCTAGCATTCTTTATTTGTGTTATTGCTCTAATAGAAGAGAACCTCACAGTTGGAAAACACAGTTTGGGTTAGAAGCATCTGTTCCTAAGTTACTACCAAGTTTTCCCTTTTTGAAATATTTGAAAAAAATTGTCTCAAAAGATTCATGTAAAGAATCCTTGGTTATTTCTTAAATTTTTGAATAAATGATACCTAAATATATAACTTGATTTAAAAAGGGATAGGGCTTATAGGACACAGGGTCCACAGTCATAACTCTTTCAAGTCTTAGATAAATAATAGCCTTTCAGGCCAGTTACTTGTGAATGGGACTATTTCTGAGCTAAAATGTTTGTCTAAGATGTTCATAGAGATTCTGAATTCTTTTTTAAAATCTTTCACATGTGTAATCGTCACATGCTAGCTGTGGGAAAGATTCTGTGTCAAAAGGCTATTCAGATTACTATACTGTTCCCAGGAATGATGTCATAAAATAAATGTCGTTTGTCATCAACGGCTAAGTCCTTATACATATAGGAAAAATGGCTGACTGCCAAGCGCTGAGGACTTATCTTCTCAGACACTGGTAGCTTTTTATAAAGAATGATTAGCCTTGTTGGCTTCTGGAAACTGCCCTTTGAGGATTCATACAGCCAGTTTCCTCATATGTAAGATAGGAATTGTAAGAGTATTTCACATAGATCACCGTGCACTTGGCAAGGAGGAAGCACTAACATGAATGTTAACTCTACCTTTTCCTTATCTTTAAGCATTTGGTGCATGATAGTGAAATCAGGACAAATGTCTCCTGACAGCAGGAGTTTAGAGAGAGGACATTCATTCTTGCTTATTTTATAAGATAGCTCATACCTCACTCTTTGTTTGTACATTTTTTTCCTTTTTTAATTTGAACATTTTGTTTTTCTCTTTACCATGCATTTAGTCTGGATATGTTCCGCAGATATAAATGGGCCCAGAACAAATTACCCCATTGGTTTAATATACAAGGGTGGAAGTTTTTTGGCAAATGGAAGATAAGGAAGATAAATAAAATACTATTGTTTTCCATATTTTTTAGTACCCCCTTTTTCTTTCACTTAAGAGTCAACTCTGGGGACCAGCAGTTGGCGTGATGGCCATGTCACTGGACTCCTATGTAGTCGACTGCGGTTCAAATGCTGGACCTGGTGGCTTAAATTCACGCCAAGTGTGTGTGCTTGTGTGCCCAGGATCCTCAGAGGAGAATGGAGGAGAAGGGATTGCAGCGTGGCCATCCCCCCTAGGGGAGTGATTTCTCACTTTGTCTTTCTGGCAAGCGCACACACCTATAGCAAAAACCTCTCAAAAAGAAAAAAAAAGAGTCAACTATCAGTCAACCTTTGGACTTGAAAGAGTAGAGAAAGAGAAAGGACTTCAGTATAGAAGGGCAGTGTGGGGACAAGAGGTTGTCTTAAAAGTGATGGCAAGCAGTTGAGGCAAATGAGGAACCAGATCCTTGTTCCCTTCTATTTCAGATTCCTAAAAGAATTTTTTTTTAGGTGTAGCTATTTGTATTTGTATTTTGATGTAGTATAGCAATGAATACATTTTCAATTTTCATTTACATTTTTAAATATCCAAGTTGTGTCAAGATAACTATTCGTAAGACCAGCAGATGGCGTAATGGTTACATCGCTGGACCCCCACGTAGTCAACTGTAGTTCGAGTCCTGGATCTGGTGGCTTAAAACTCACTCTGGGCACATGCGCGTGTGTGCCCAAAATCCCAAGAGGAGAATGAAGGAGAAGGAATTGTGGTGTCATCACCTCCCCCCTGGGGGGTGATTTCTCGCTTTCTCTCTGTCTTTCCAACAAGCGCATGTGCCGTATAGCAAAAAAATCTCTCTCTTAAAAAAAAAGATTCCTATTCACATTATTTTCAGGTGTATGTAATACAAACAAGGTATACAGAATAAAAGATTCACTGAAAAATTTTTTATAAATCTTTCTTCTTTGTAGACAGCCTATAGTTCAATCCAGAGTAAAGGAGCGCACACGCGCCATGTCCAAGATTGTTCGGATCATTTGATGTCACTTTATCGCTTTGTAGAGAACTCTTAAATTTGAAGATTGTTACTAACTGCTTTGGGGGTCCACATTGTTTAAATAAGTTAGAGATTCAAATAGAATTTAAAGTGTTAAATGGTATGATAGTTTTGTATCCTACATTTTATGATTTTATCATTTTAAAATGAAAGCAATTTGGTACCAGCCGAAGTTAGTATGAAATGTACTTTGATGTGTTCATTTTATTTTGTGTTTTCTTCTTAAGTTCAGCATCTCGATCCGGTAAAATGATGTTTATGTATGTAGTTTGTATAAAGTAGAAAGATCGTTATCTAATATGATGTTCTCCTTTAAATCTAGTTTTATTGTCCATATGTTCTCTACTTTGTGATCCTAATCCAGATGACCCTTTAGTACCAGATATTGCACAAATCTATAAATCAGACAAAGAAAAGTAAGTGTTTGTTTATATTAGTTTCTGTTTGGGTGCATACTCATGCCAAAACACAAGTATTATCAATATATTTTAAGTACAGTTAATTATACTTATTTTGCTTATACTAAGTTTATCTTTTGTCAGTGGAATAAGTCTTTCTTTTTAAAACACTGTTAGGTGTTCTGCAAAAAAAATCTCCCATCCTATTTACTGTCTAATAGTACATATCTGTGTTTGCAACAATAACTATGTAATTTTAGGCAGTGAATTAAAAGTGAAAGAATTCAGTCATTTCATTGAGTATAGTATTCCCTGTCTACTCTCAGGAAGAGAAGTTATCTCTAAACTCACCAAAATTGACTTCATATTTAAGGAGCTTCATCTTACTAGCAATATAAGTTAATTTGCAATGTGTAGATAATGCTTAGAGTTGGGCTTTTATTGATTTCTATTAAAAGTAGGTTTCAATGTTTTGTTTTTTGTATTTTAGGAACATTTTTATATAAGTCTCAGAGAAATCCATGAATTAAAAAATGATTTATATATTCTGTTTTATGTATGCATGAGTCAAAGTCATATGGACCTAATAATTGGCATATGTATGATTATTATAGTTATGCAGGTAGAATACTTAGTTCTATATAGACAGGTGCTTCTAAAAGATTAAATTTGTATGTTTTTACTGTATCTTTTTGCCTACAGATACAACAGACACGCAAGAGAATGGACTCAGAAATATGCAATGTAAAATCAAAAATTTTTCATATATACCAGAGTACTGTAAAATCTAGGTTTTTTTCAGCATTAGCAGTAAATTGAGCACTGTTTACTGTTTCATTGTACCATGAAACCCTTTGATTTTACCCATTTTAAATGTGTTTCTGAAGCAAGACAAAACAAACTTCCAAAAATACCCTTAAGACTGTGATGAGAGCATTTATCATTTTGTATGCATTGAGAAAGACATTTATTATGGCTTTTAAGATACTTGGACATCTGCATCTTCAGCTTACAAGATCTACAATGCAGCTGAAAAGCAACCAAATTATTTTTTGCTGAAACTAGATGTTTTTACATGAGAAATACTGTATGTGTTGTCTAAGATGTTGTCAGTTTTATAAATCTGTATTCGGACTTCATTCTTTGTTAGCTCACTTTATAATTTGTATTTTTTTACTGTATAGACTAAATATATTCTATTTACATGTACGTCAACTCATTACTTTTTTCCTGTGAACAGTATTGAAAAAACTCAAGAGCTGATAATTAAATGAATTAACTGTGTCTCCCTTGTCTTAGGATGTTCTGTAGATTGATTGCAGATTTCTTAAACCTGAAATGATCTTTACACTGTAATTCTCAGTATACCGATTATGGAGAAACACTTGTTTTGATTTTGTTATACTTGACTTTATTGCAATGTGAATTAATTGCACTGCTAAGTAGGAAGATGTGTAACTTTTATTTGTTGCTATTCACATTTGAATTTTTTTCTGTATAGGCAATATTATATTGACACCTTTTACAGATCTTACTGTAGCTTTTTCCATATAAATAAAATGCTTTTTCTACTACTTGTCTTGATTACTGAAAAGAATAAAAATTACTTTATAAGTAATGATCAAAATGCTATATGAACTTTTGCATGAAAATGACTTTCAGATTGTGAAAATGAGATGTTATATTTGACAATACTCACCATTAATTATCTACATTTTATTATTTTAGGTTATTGTCTCTTTACCACATTGTCAACCCGTAAGTCACTTACTGTAAAGGAGAATTTTGGATAAGTTGGGATTTATCTTGGAGTACATCTAAAATGGATTATTTGTGAAAGTACTGGAATAAACATAAGGCAGTGTCACCTACCCTGAAACAGTCTTTACAGACCCGATGAATTGCTAGATTCATTCATTGAAATGCCCCTCTAGAAGTAATTAACATCATATTTCTTAACACTTTCGAATCTAGAGTTTCTTTAAAAAATTTGAAAAAGATCCTTTTTTATTATAGAAGTTATAAAGAAAAATTTTAAGTGATGTTTCCCTCTCTTTATAAAAATTTCCAGCTAAGTATGAATTAAAGAAGCAAGTTATCTTTATCATACTAAAGAAACTAGAAAGTTCTAATATTTTAACTGGGGAAAACTACATCTCTTTAATATTTTAGCATGCTTATCAAACTTGAGTGAATGTCATTTTTAAGAACAGTTGTATCTCTTCTGATAATTGCAGTAGCTGTAGAAGTATGCAAGAATCTTTGATGGGTGTAGTCATTAGCAAAGCATTTAAATTACTTGAATAATTTATCATGGTTCATTACTATTAAAGCACAAAAATAGCCTGTTAGAAAATACATGTTTTTACAAATAAATGTAAAATAATTCAATGAATTATGAAATGGATGTTTAAGAAAATATAGGCTTTAAAAAGTAACTATATTAAGTGATGTATTGAAACAGCCATATCTTGAAAAATAGTACTCGCTATATTATTATCATAAATGACATTTGCCCTGAATTTGAACAGTCAACATCATTAGGTTTAAGAATTTGATAGTTTTGTTTCTTGCATATCTTTCACTTTTTTTTCCCCTAACTTTCGTTCATGTGGCATTTATTTTTGGAAGTGTCTTTTTTTTCTTTATTAAAGTTTTTGAAACTTGCCTAACTCTTGTTTGCCTTTACTTACATGTGAATTTTATGATCAGACTCCTGAAGAGTGAGCACAATTTCTCATAATTAACTAAAAATCTCAAGTTCAGTGATAGCTAATGATCAATCATATCACTATTTTGGGTATACTATTTTTGCTTACTTCTAACAAGAAGACTAGTTGCCTTTTAAAACTAAATTCAAAGGGTATCAAGTGGCGTGGTAGTTAAGGCACTGGACTCCCACATGGCTGACAGCAGTTTGAGTACCGGACCTGGTGGCTTGCTTTCTCTCTTTCTCTGGTGAAAATGCATGCTGTATAGCAAACAAAAAAATAATAATAAAATAAAATAATTATTTTAAAAAAAAATCCTAAATTGAAGTGAGGGTGCCTTTCATAGTATAAGCATTACTCTAAAGACCTAATAACAAATTAAATAAAATGAATAAATAAATATTTTAAAAAAAAGAATCCCGGACACTTGTAGCTATCACAGACAATAAATCAGTGATGGAGGTTGGAAGGACAACCTCTCCACTGTCCCTCAACAATCTCAAAAGTGTATGATTCCTGAAGTACAAGCTTTACATGCATGTTTATGTAAACCATGTGGAACTATTCATTTTTTATTTATTTCCCTGTACCATATTCTTCACCTTAAACTCTGATACAGAAATTTTAAAACTGCATACCAATTTCAAAGGACGAGAAAGTATTAGGTGACACACACAAACACAGAACACAGGGTAGCCCTAAAAAGTTAATATTCCAAAGAGTTACTCTGAAGGGCAAATGCTAAAAATATCACATCGTATTTGTTACATTTTGCTTATTTTATAGGAGGTGGATTTTTTAAAAAAAAATTTAGTGTTTATGCTAATGGGTACATGCACTCACCAGAGAGAAAAGGAAAGTGAGAAATCACCTCCCATGGGGGCATAGCCACACTGCAGTCATCCTTCAGTCTCCTCTCAGGATTTTGGGCATGCACACGCACATGCCTAATTTGATTTTCAAGCTGCCATGTCTGGGACTTGAACCAGTCTGTCTGCCATGTTGGATCTGGCGCTTTACCCTTCATGCCACCTGCTGGCCCATAGTGTTCTGTCTTTGACATGATGCAGTCATTTGCATTTCACAGGATGCTTCTTTCCCACGATTGAGGATATTGATTTTTTTGGACTAACAGATCCTTGGTCAGGAAGAAGCTATTTATATCATGTCTATTTACTAGTAGTCAACCTAAACTTGACTCAAAGACCAGTCTTGTGGATGAGGTGTTCTTTTTTTCTTTAATAATTACGTAATTTTATTTATTATCATTCAGTTTGACCAGAGAGAGAGATGAGGGGAGTGAGAAAGCAAGCCACCATCTAGGATTCAAATTGCAATCGGCCATGTGGGAGTTCATCCAGCACCTTAACCATCATGGCACCTGCTAACCCCTCATTGATGAGGTTTTAAACTTTGAATTCTGCAGTAGAATCATTAGTTCTGTAACTTATTTGAATCAGGACCAGCCATTGAAAATGTGATTAATGTTTAACCATGGCCATATACGTAGAGCTTCACTAGCCATATACATAGAGTTTCACTATATTCAGATGGTCAAAAGTACTGCTTATCGGGGACTAGCAGGTGGCGTGGTGGTTAAGGTGCTGGACACTCCCACATGGCCGACCAAGTCCTGGACCTGGTGACTTGCTTTCTCACTTCTCCCTCACTCTCTGTGTCTATCTCTGGTCAAATCAAAATAAATGAATGAATAAATTAAATTTAAAAATTCTTAAAAAAAAAAGTACTGCTTATCTTTTTACTTAAATCTTTAACAGTGATTATTCACATAACAACACAATAACATGAGGTTTGTGTTTGTTTAGATTTGCCGAAGGGTGTGCACTTCCCAGAGAGAGACAGGAGAAAAGCAAGAAAGCACTCAGAGAGTGTGGTCACTCTGCTCCCTTCTCCATCTCTCCTTCCCTTTACTGTGCACACGTACCCAGTGTGTTTCTCAGACCACAGACACTGTGGTCAGCCATGTGGCATGCAGTTACCTTAACCACCGACCAATGAGCTGGCCTAACATGAGTTTAAAAAATTGAGTTTGGTTACTCTATTAACTGTACAGTATGACTTTTTAAAAAAATATTTTGTATTTAACTTTATTTGTTTATTTTATTTTGACCAGAGAGGGACAGAGTGAGAGAGAAAGTGAGAAAGCAAGCCACCAGGCCCAGGACTCAAACCATGATTGGCCATGTGGGAATCCAGTACTCCTAACCACCATTGCCACCTGTGAGCCCCCTAAAGTACGACTTTTACAAAGTGTTTTATTTTTCCTTAGAGATTTTTGCTATAGGGCACATGCACCTATCAGAGAAAGAAAAACAGAGAGACAGAGAGAAAGGGATGGCCATGCCGCAATCCCTTCTCCGTTCTCCTCCTGGGATCTTGGGCACTCACGCACATGTGCCCGGCATGAGTTTTAAGCTGCCGAGACCAGGACTTGAACTGTGGTTGGCTATGTGGGAGTCCAGCAACATAACCTTTATGCCATCTGCTGGTCCCCCTTAAAATTTTTTTTTAATGTAGAGGCTTAATCTCAATCGAATAGCCATAGAATGTAATGCAGATTATTTGTCAAAGTACTACCTTTTTAAAAAGAATTGTTTACTTTATTTATCATCATTATTTTTTTTAGAGGTTTTTGCTACAGGGCACGTGCGCTCGCCAAACAGAGAGAGACAGAGAGACAGAAAGTGAGAAATCACCCCCCAGGGGGGATGGCCACGCCGCAGTCCCTTCTCCTCCATTCTCCTCTGGGGATCTTGGGCACGCACACACATGCACCTGGTGTGAGTTTTAAGCCATCGGGTCCGGGACGCAAACCACGGTCGATTACGTGGGAGTCCAGCAACATAGCCATTATGCTAACTGCTGGTCCCAATCATTATTTTTAAATTTGCTACAGGACATGCGTGCTCACCAGAGAAAGAGGGGGAAAGTGAGAAAACAAGCCTCCAGGTACGAGACTAGAACCGCAGTTGGCCATGTGGGATTCCAGCACCTTAACCACCACACTAGTTGTGTTGTATGAAAAAGGCAGTGGATTGATCCATCTAATTTCACTTACGAAAATTGCTATATAGTGAACTAGTAACTTATACTTTTTTTTGGTACTAAGTATGTCTATAAACTTTTTCTCTATTTTTTTAAAGAATTATTTTATTTAACTTTATTTATTCATTCATTTATTTCATCTTAATTTGATCAGAGAGGGACAGAGCGAAAGAGAAAGGGGGAAAGTAAGAGAGCAAGCTGCCAGGTCCAGGATCCAAACCAGTCGACCACGTGGTTAAGTCCAGCGCTTTAACCACCACACCACCTGCTGCCCCCCCATTTTTTTTAATTGCCAGAGGGTGTGTGCACTCCAGAGAGAGACAAAATGAGAAAGCACTCCCCCAGTGGCGTGTAGTCACTCTGTAACCGCTTCTCCATTTCTCTATGCTGTTGGGGTTTTGAGCACACGTGCCCGGCATGTTTCTCAAGGCACTGGGGCCAGGATGCAAACTGTGGTCAGCCATGTACGATCTGGCTCTCTTAACCACGAGGCTATAGGCAGGCCATGTAAGCACTTCATAAACTGTGTAATCAATATGCTTTCACCAGGAGTTTGTTCAGTAGTACTCTTTTTAGCAAAATTTGTAGACAGCCGATCATTTTGGTTGTAGAAATAATCTGTAAAGTAGTGGTGTCTTGGTAACAGTCTAATAGATGTTACATCACTTATTCATATTTGTCATATTTGAATTGCTGCTCCCGTTACTCTGTCATACATATAAGACTGGTTTTAAATTGTAAATGAACTGAATTAATAAGAAAATTCACCTAGAAGTATTTGGGAGCATTTTGTATAATAAGACACATTTCTTTTAAAACTTATTTCAGCCCTCTCTCAGGTCCTACTGTGGTAGAAGGAGATGCCTTTCCGACCTCATGAAGAAGTTGCTTTTATTATAATGGATTGGTACATGTATAAGATCTAAGTGGTGATTTTCCCATATAATTTACTTGATGGGAAAAACTTAAGATTTCTTCAGTGCAAATGAGCATTATTTGAGTTGTATATAAAATGTTTATGTAAACATTTTTTTAATTGCTAGAAGGTACATGTGTTTGTGGGAGAGAAAGCATCCCCCAGTGGAGTGTGGCTACACTGCAATCTTTCCTTCATTTCTCCATTCCATCAGAATTCTGGGCATGCTGGCACATGTGTCCAGTGTGTTTTTTTAAGCCACCAGGGCAAAGACTTAACTTAGCCATGTGAGACCACCTCCCTACGCACAACACCCAGTTCTGCACCATGAAGCCATCCTGGTAGAAGCCCATTGTACAAATTGTGGGGAGCAGTTGTGACACCATTTGTGTTAGCACTTTTTTAGGGGGTAGGGGAGAAGTTTTTGCTATAGGGCATGTGCGCTCGACGGAAAGACAGAGACAGAGAGACAGCGAGAACTCACCTCCCGGGGGGATGGCCATGCCACAATCTCTTCTCCTCCATTCTCCTCTTAGGATCTTGGGCATGCACACATACGTGCCTGGCGTGAGTTTTAAGCCACTGGGTCTGGGACTCGAACCGCAATTGACTACATGGGAGTCCAGTGACATAGCCATTATGCTAACTGCTGATCCCGTGTTAGCTTTTTTTTTTTTTTTTTTGAGAGGTTTTCACTATAGGGCGCGTGCGCTCGCCAGACAGACAGAGAGAGACATAGAGACAGAAAGTGAGAAATCACCCCCCAGGGGGGATGGTCACACCGCAATCCCTTCCCCTCCATTCTCCTCTCGGGATCTTGGGCACGCACGCACACGCGCCTGGCGTGAGTTTTAAGCCACCGGGTCCGGGATGTGAACCGCAGTCGATTACGTGGGAGTCCAGCGACATAGCCATTACGCTAACTGCTGGTTCTCCCGTGTTAGCACTTTTGATACTCTTGTTCTGGCTGTTCCACGGCCACTCATACATTCGGTGTGTCAGTAGACTGATTCATAGGACTCAGCGTGGTTATACTCACAGCTAAGATTTACACAGAAACACAGCAAGTATGTACAGCTGGATCAGTAAGGAGAAAAGAGATTAGGCAGCGTATGGAGGATTTGACATTCAGGCTGCCTGTGTCCCTGAAGAGGCCACATAGAGTACACAGTCCAAAGTTGTTACTGGGGCTAATCACGTAGGCCCCTTTGTCCAAATTCTAATCTCCCAGAAATAAAGCAAGTGTTCACATGGTTTATTTTTTAAAGAATTATTTTATGGAACTTTATTTACTTATTCATTCATCTATTTATCTTAATTTGACCAGAGCGGGACAAAGTGAGAGAGAGAGAGAGAGAGAGAGAGGGAAAGTGAAAAAGCAGGCACCCCGGTTTGGGACTCAAACCGCAGTTAAGGGAGTCCAGCACCCTTAACCACCATGCCACCTGCCGGCCCCCACATTGTTTATTAAAAAGTCTGGCCAGACTAGCATAGCAGGCAGAAACCTGTCACTTCAGGAATGTTCCAAAAGCCAGGTCCCTCGATGTCAGCCGTTGGAAAACCTTGTAAACAAGTCCTCCTAAAAGATAAGGCCTGTACAATTTGCTGAAAAGATGAATCATTTCCTTTGCATGGTCTTGGTACGTATGTTGAAAATCAACTGCCCACAGAAGTTTATTTCTAGACTCCCAATTCTTTTCTAATCAGTCTACATGTCTAGGCCAGTATCACGCTGCTTTGATTACTGTAACTTCATGGTGACTTTTGAAATGAGGATGTGCAGGTCTTCCAACTTTGTTATTTTTCAATATTGTTCTGACTATTCAGGCCTCTTGTAATTCATGTTTATTTTAGAATCAGCTTTTCCATTTCTATTGCTGAGGGTTTTTTTGTTTAAGTTTTTGCCATAGGGCATGTGCACTCATCAGAGAAGACAGAGAGGGAAAGTGAGAGTTGGCCCCCTAGATAATGGCACTTCTCTATCCGCCTCATAGGATTTGGGGCATGTACGCACAAGTACCCAGTGGTTTTCAAGCTGCTGGGTCCAGGACTCAAACCATAGTTGGCCATGTGAGAATCCAGTGCCTTAACCACCACCGCCTGCTGGCCCCTTCACTGCTGAGATTTTAATTGAGATTTATTGATTTTATAAAACAATGTTGTAAAGTTGATATCTTGCTCTGGTTTTATCTATTACAGAATGGCCATGTGGGCCCACCCCAAACAAAATGGTATAAAAGAACAGCCACTTATTACGCTCATGGATTCTGTTGGGTCTTGAATTGGTATGGGGCACGATAGAGATATATTTTTCTTTCTGCAAATAACTGGATTCTATTTAGTAATATATTTTTTTTTTGGAGAGATTTTCGCTATAGGGCGCGTGCGCTCGCCAGACAGACAGAGAGAGACATAGAGACAAAAAGCGAGAAATCACCCCCCAGGGGGGATGGTCACGCCACAATCCCTTCTCCTCCATTCTCCTCTCGGGATCTTGGGCACGCATGCACACGTGCCCGGCGTGAGTTTTAAGCCACCAGGTCCGGGACGCGAACCACGGTCGACTACGTGGGAGTCCAGCGACATAGCCATTACGGTAACTGCTGTTTCCCTATTTAGTAATATTTTGTTGAGGACTTTTGTATTGTTCACAGTACAAAAGAGAATTGGTCCATAGTTTCCTTTCTTAATTATATTCATCAAGTTTGAAACCTCAGGTTCTGCTGGCCTATAAAAAACGTTCGGGGGCGGGGGGAGGGCCAGCAGGTGACGTGGTGGTTAAGGGCGCTAGACTCCCACATGGCTGACCATGGTTCAAGTCCCGGACCTGGCAGCTTTCTCTCTCTCTCTCTATATATATTTGGTCAACTTAAATAAGTACAGTTAAATAAGATAATTATTTAAAAAGGAAAGAGTTGAGAAGCACTCTTTTATTCTTGGGGACAGTATGTGTGAGGTTTGGGGACAGTATGTTTGAGGTTTGTGTTATTTCTTCCTTAAATCTCGTGAATATTCTGAATATTCCATTTGTGCCTAGTTTTTTGGCTTAATCTTTTCTTAGACTTATGGGGAGATTTTAATAACAGATTTTATTTTTTTTTGACTTGGGAAATTTTAATTCACACAATTTTTCCATGACATCTTAACTATGGAGAGGAAGAAACACAAGTAATATACTTGATAGAATGTCCACAGGGGATGGCCGCTCCATTTTATTACAGGCCAGTGTCTGTCTAGTTGGTTCTTAGACCATGCGACCCAAGCAACTCACCAGGAAAGTAGGATACATTTAACTCTGTAGTGGAAGGAAACTTTCTCAAAGTTAAGCAGACTTTTTCTTTGATGTGCATAAATCTTAATCTATCCCATAAGTAGTTTCTTCAAATAATCCTTATTACCATTTTTACTATGTCTCCCCAATACTTAGTCTTTCATCGCTATTTCTCTAATATTTGAAATCAGCATCCTGATCAAAAATTTCCCTGAATATTCTTTACAGTTTAACCCCAAAGGGGTTCTCTGTATTCCTATCCCACTGGCCATGACTAGGCAGAAGTTTCCTGAACCCTTGCCCTGCCTCCAGGTCCTAGGCCCCAGAAGAAGAATTCCGGAAGCAGCACAAATGGTTGCTTCCTGCGTCCCATTTCCTGCTTCCCACTTCCTACTTTGTGTTTCCAGCTTTGGCTGGGAGCCCAAAGCAGCAGAGATGATAGCTCCCGGGCTATGTGCCCCTGCCTCTGAGTAGATAGGGAAACCGAGGTGGTGGGCTTGATCCAGACGCCAGGCAGGTACACAGGAAATGAGCTCTGCAGAGCTGGACATCAGCGAAGAGGGAAGGAAAATCCAGGATAAAAGAAGGGGAAAGGTGAGGGGGTGGGAGCCTGAGCTTAAGTGACGGTGAAGGAGAGAGAGACAGTAGGGAGAGACGGCGAGGAGGCAACGGCTTCACAGAGCAGAACTCAGGAAACGGTGAGCTCTGTCACGGGAACGCAGCCAGGTGGAGCTGACCACCCAGCCGTGCTTGGGTCTACAAGGTCAGGATTCTGGGGAAAGTAGCAGTAGTCTGGCTGCTCAGAAGCAGGCTGGGAGGGCCTGGAGGTTTCCTTGGAGGGCTGCTCTAAGCTGGAGAAGCATTTCAGAGTAGACAGGTTAGTCTCTGAGCAGGACCCCACCCACCCTACTGCCCAGGAAACAGCGATATTTAAAATTTGGTTTGAAGAGGGCAGGGCTTTCCGCTGCACAGAATGAGATAAACAGCCTAAAATATTAAAACAGCCTGTCAGAGTTTACTCCTTAGTTGTAGCTCAGTCCTGCACAGGAGTCTGATGACTGGAGCATCCACTGCGACCATCATAGCCCTTGATAGGATGTGGTCACACTGCAATGCTTTTTCTTCGGTTTCTCCATCCTTTCAGAATTTGGGGCACTCACGCATAGTACCAGCTTGTTTTTCAAACCACCAGGGCCATGATTTGAAACTCCATGTAGGGTCGGGCTCCCTTGGCTGTGGGGACTCTTTTTTTTTTTTTTTTTTTTTAAGGGTTTTTTTAATAAGTTTTAACTTTATTATTTTTTAAAGTATTTCCAGAGAGAGAGAGAGAGAGAGTGAGAGCGAGAGCGAAAGCGAGAGTGAGAGCGAGAGCGAGAGAGAGAGAGGGAAAGTGAAAAAGCAAGCCTCCAGGTCCAGGACTTGAACCCGGTTGGCCATGTGGGAGTCTAGTGTCCTTAACCACCATGTCACCTGCTGGTCCCAAAGCAGAGCTATTAGAGAAAGTGTAAAAAGTATTTTCTAATTCCTGTCCCCCCCCCCCCCCATTTACCTATGGGGTAGATAGAGAAATGTATTATTCATTTCTAGGTAATTTGGGTTTTGTTTTTAGTTATATTTTTGTTTCTAATTTCCAGCTTAATTTTTCAATGGCCAGAAAACATAATCTGAGTAATTTCAATTCTTTGAAATTTGTTGAAGCTTGCTTTGACTTAACATATGGAAATCATGATAAATGTTCCATTTGTACTTGAAGACAAATTCTGTTATTAAATGCAGTGTTTATATATGATGATTCGATAATGTCTGTTCAGTTTTTATATCCTTGTTTCCTTGGTCATTAGAGGAGATAGGTTAGTTTTCCTATGTCTTGGCCCATTGTTGCCTTGCTAAGAGAAATATCCAAGCTTTCTTTATGCTAGTATTTGCTGTGTATATCTTTTTTTATTCTTTAATTTTAGACCTTTTTTGTTTTTAAGTTTAATTTCTTCCATGAAAGAGACAAGAGAGAGGGAGGGAGGGAAAAAGAGAGAAACAGGCATGTCCAATAGGATCTTCATGCTATGATCCACCCACAACCTCAGCCAGCCCAGATCATTGTCATGTGCAGCGCACACACTAAAATTGTACAAGGAGGGCTCCAGACATGAACCTGGGACTGTCCCATGTGGGTCCAGCAGCACCAAGGTTTGCATTACTATTGCACTTTTGTTGCTGGCTCCTACGTCCTTTATCTTATATTATTTTTAAATTTTTTATGCTTTTTCTTTTCCATAGGGCATGTATGCTTGGTGGAGAGAGACAGTCAGAGAAAGAGAAAATGAGAAGTCACTCCCTCCCCAAGAGATAGCCGGGCTGCAATTCCTTTTCCGCTCAAGATTTTGGGCACACACGCACATGTGTGTGGTGTGATTTTCTTTTCTTTCTTCTTTGATTTTTTAAAAAGAATTATTTAATTGTGAAACAAGCAGTTAGCATAATGGCTATGTCGCTGGACTCCCATGTAGTTGACTGCAGTTCGAGTCTCAGACCCGGTGGCTTAAACTCATGCCAGGCATGTGTGCATGTGTGCCCAAGATCCCGAGAGGAGAATGGAGGAGAAGTGGCATGGCCATCCTCCTCAGGGAGTGATTTCTCGCTTCCTGTCTCTCTGTCTCTCTCTGTCTTTCTGGTGAGGGCATGCCCCCTATAGCAAAACACCTTTAAAAAAAAAAGAGAATTATTTAACTGTGGGGCCGGCAGGTGGCATGGTGGTTAAGGCATTGGACTCCCACATGGCTGACCGTGGTTCAAGGTTCAGACCTGGTGGCTTACTTTCTCTCTTTCCCTTTCTCTCTCTGTCTCTCTCAAATTAAAAAAAAAATGATGATAACAAATAAAAATAAATATTTTTTGAAATTATGAATCATATTTATTATTACTAATTTTTGTTATAGAGCACATGTGCTCACTAGAGAGACAGAGACAAAGAGGAATAGCAAAAAAGCAAGCTGCGAGACCAGTAGTTAGTGTAATGGTTATGTCGCTGAACTCCCATGTAGTCGATCACGTTTTAAGTCCTGGACCCGGTGGCTTAAACTCACACCGGGCGCATGTGCATGTGTGCCCAAGATCCTGAGAGGAGAGTGGGAGAGAAGGGATTGTGGCGTGACCATCCCCCCTTGGGGGTAATTTCTCACTTTCTGTCTCTCTGTCTCTCTCTGTTTGTCTGGCGAGCGCACACGCCCTATAGCAAAAACCTCTCAAAAAAAACAAAACAACAAAAAAAAAAAAAAAACAAAAAACAAAAAACAAGCTGCCAGGTCCAGGAATTGAACTGCAATTGGCTATGTGGGAGTCTAGGACCTTAACCACCATGCCATCCTCTGGCCCCTCTGTGTGGTTGTTTTTAAGCCATGATTTTTGTTGTTGTTGTTTTTACTCCTTTTTGGATTAATCAGTTTTTATAATATTCCCATTTTTCTGTTAATTCATTGGACATTCTTTAATTCATGTGTGTGTATACTCCAAATTAAAATATCCATCTTTGACTACAGCTTAATAGAAATTGTTATTTTTCTTGTAACGTGAGAAATTTAGATTGCTTGGACTCCATTCTTTTCCCTTTTACATTATTATTGTCATGTGTTTTTTTTAAATAATTATTTTATTTAACTTTTATTTATTTATTTATTTATTTTATTTGACCAGAGAGGGATAGTGTAAGAGAAAGCGAGAGAGAGAGAGAGAGAGAGAGAAAGGGAAAGTGAGAAAGCAAGCCACCAGGTCCAGGATTTGAACTGTGGTCAGCCATGTGGGAGTACAATGCTCTCAACCACCATGGCCCCTTGTCATGTATTTTAATTGTACATATATGTTAAATTTTAGGCCAGCCTGATGGCATAATAGTTAAGGTACCTGGATCCCACATGGTGAAATGTATGGTTTGAGTCCCAGACCCAGAGGCTTGAAAAAAATATTCTGGGCATGTTTGTGTGGGCCAAAAATACCAAGAGGAGAATGGAGGAAAAGGATTTCAGTGTGGCCACTTCTACCCCAGGGAGGAGCTTTCTTACTTTCTTTCTCTGCAGCTAGCACATTCACCCTATTGCAAAGTAAATAAATAAAATTTTTCGCAAAACACTAATGGTATTGTTTTGTACATCAATGACATTATATTTACGTCTATCTTTATTTTTTAAAAATTTTTTGAGAGGTTTTTGCTATAGGGTGCATGTGCTCACCAGACAGAGAGGGACAGAGAGATAGAAAGCGAGAAATCACCCCCCGGGGGGATGGCCATACCGCAATCCCTTCTCCTCCATTCTCCTCTCGGGATCTTGGGCACACACACACATGCGCGCGCCTGGCATGAGTTTAAGCCACCGGGTCTGGGACTCGAACCGCGATCGACTACGTGGGAGTCCGGTGCTAACTGCTGGTCCCCCATCTTTATTTTCTCTAGTGTTCTTCATTGCTTTCCTGTTTCCATCTTTTAATTAAAGAAATCCATTTTACTTTTAGTGTATATTTCCTGGTGAAAAATATTTTCTTCTTCTGAAAATATTTTGCTTTGATTTTTATGGGATATTTCAATTCTGGGAATAGAATTCTAGATTGGCATTTTCTTTTAGCAATTTAAAGATGTCATTCCATAGTGTCTTGGATTCCATAATTTTATTTAAAAATCAGGTGTTAGTCTTATTGCTGCTGCTTTAAAAATAAACTATTTTCTCTGGCTACTTTTAAGATTATTCCTACTTTATTTCCAGCAGTATTACTGTGATGTGATAAAGTGTAGTTCTCTTTGTCTTTATACAGCTTGAGGTTCACAGAGCTTCTTGAATCTATCGGTTGATGAATTTTCATTGACTTTGGAAAAATCTCAGCCATCATTTTATCAAATATTGCTCTACTCCATTCTATTTCTTTCCCCCAGTATAAGATATATTCCATCTTTAGACTATGTCTCACAGGTTTCCAAACCTGTTTTTCTGTGTTTTCTTTTTCCCTTTGTGCTTTAGTTTGAAAATTTTATGCTAACTTTTTCAGTCCACTAATCCTATCTTTTGCAATATTCAATATACTCTTAAACCCATCCACTAATTTCACATGTTGCATTTTTTTCCAGATGTATTTTTCAGTTCTAAAATTACCATTTTATGACTATATTTCAGTTTTTTCTCTTTTTTAAAGAGATTTTTGGTACAGGGCACATGTACTCACCAGAAAGACAGAGATAGAAAGCGAGAAATCATCCCTTGGGGGGATGATCATGCCCCAATCCTTTCTCCAGTCTCCTATTGGGATTTTGGGCACACATGCACATGTGTCCAGTGTGAGTCTTAAGCTGCCAGGTCCAGGACTTGAACCATAGTTGGCCACGTGAGAGTCCAGTGACATAACCATTATGCCATCTGCTCATCCTTATATTTCAGTTTTTTGATGAAGTTAATTGTTAAATTATTTAATTTTTTCATTTTTTCTCTATCATTTTTATTTGCACATGTACTTGCCAAAGAAACAGAGAGAGAGAAAGAGAAAGCACCCCCATAGCGTATGGTCACACCATAAACTTTTCTTCTCCATTACATCATCTTGGGATTTCGAGCACACATGTATATACTCCCAACATGTTTCTCAAACCACTGGGGCCAGAATTCAAACTGCATGATCAGCCATTTTAGATCTAGTTCCCTCAACCACCATGATATATAGGTCTGGCCCATTCTCTTGTTTTGTTTTGTTTTTAAGTTATTTTGTTATTTAACTACATTTTTAAAGAATTATTCTATTTAACTTTTATTATTATTATTATTATTATTATTTTTGGAGAGGTTTTTGCTATAGGGCATGTGCCAGAAAGACAGAGAGAGACAGAGAGACAGAAAGTGAGAAATCACCCCCCCCCTCCGGGGGGGATGGCCACACCACAGTCCTTTCTCTCCCATTCTACTCTCGGGATCTTTGGCACGCACACACACATGACCAGCGTGGTTTTAAGCCACCAGATTTGGGACTGGAATTGCAGTTGACTACATAGGAATCCAGCAACATGGTCATTACGCCAACTGCTGGTCCCAATTATTATTTTTAATTTAACCAGAGAAGGACAGAGCAATAGCGAGAGGGGGAAAAGTAAGAAAGCAAGCCGCCAGGTCTGGGACTTGAACCATGGTTAGCTGTGTGGGAGTCCAGGGCCTTTATCCACCTGCTGGCCCCTCTCTTGGTTTTAACTTTGTAATCATACAGTGTTTCCTAACTTAAGTATCTGAATCATCTGTGGATCCACTCTTACTGAGTGTCAGATATGTGTTTACAAATTATAGAGACTCATCGATAATGTTAAATTCCCCAGTGAGGGTTTATCCTTTGCTAGGCAAATAGATTGTGAAAACAATCACCTTAAATGCAGTCAGGCCCTGTCCTTAGTAAGGTTTTTTTTTTTTAAGCTGCCGGGTCTGGGACTTGAACCATGGTCAACTACGTGGGAGTCTAGCAATGTAACCATTGTACTATCTGCTGGTCCCTAATTTTATTTATTTATTGTTATTATTATTTTATTTGACCAAAGAGAGAGAGAGGGAAGGAAAAGTGAGAAAGCAAGTTGCTAAGTCTGGAACTTGAACCACAGTTGGCCATGTGGGAATCCAATACCTTAACCACCACACCATGTGCTGGCTCCAGTTAAGGTTGTTTTGCAGTTTCTTTTTTTTTTTTTTTTTCCTTTAATTTACTAGAGAATGCATGTGTTCGCCAGAGACAGAGAAAGAAAGGGAGAGGGAGAAATCACCCCTTCTCTTCTGTGTTTCCATCCTGCCAGGATTTGGGGCACACATGCACATGCATTCAGCATGTTTCTCAGGCCGCCAGGGCCAAGATTCAAATGATGATCAGCCATGTGAGATCCAGCTCCTTGACCCCTAAGGTACAGGGCCAGTCCATTTTTTTCTTTATTCATGATAGAGCATGTGAATGTGCACATGCATGAAACAGAGGAACAGCCTCTGGTGCTCTGGTCATGCAGTGACCCCGTTCCTCCAGTCCATCAGGTCTTGGGCCCTCAGACACATGCCTGGCATGTTTCAGTTGGTTGGGCAGGGGATTTGAATTGTGTTGCCACGTAGGATCCAGCTTCTCTTGATGTTACGGAGACGGCACTGCTTTGCAGTTTTACCCGACTCAAATCGTGTCTGCTTTACCCTGGTTTGTAGTGCTTAGTCCGTTAGCACTGTCTCTGTTTCCCCAGTACAGACAGACTGCAGGAAATTCCACTCTGCTTTTCAGTATTCTTGATTCATAGTTTTGGCCTTTTGCTCCTCAGTGACTCAGACTTTGGCAAGTATCCTGAAAGACAGACAAGCTATATGTCTCAAGCCTTTCAGATCTGCAATTTTGTTACATTTGCTCTATGCCAACCAGCAGAAGTCTAGCTTTCTGTTATGAACAGTCATCCATGAGGAATCAAGCCCAAATTCTCAGCCTTTAGCCGCAAAAAAGAGATTAGAAATCAGTGTCGGTTTACCACTTCAGTCTTTTCCTTCTTGTTGTTCGGTTTTTGCCTTAGGGCATGTGTGCTTGCCAGAGAGAGGGAAAGTGAGAAATCATGGCCTGACCCTGCCGGAGTATCCCAGCACAACCCCTTCTCTTCCATTCCCTTTAGGATTTTGTGAAGGCACCTACACGCGCCAAGTGTGGCTTTTCAAGCTGAGGGGTTCTGGAGTCGAACTGTGGTCAGCCGTGTGGGAATCCAGCTCCTTAACCACCATGCTATCTGCTGGCCCCACCACTTGAGTCTTTTAACTTTTTTTTTGTTTGTTTTTTCCCAGAAGTTTAGTTCTTTAGCTTTCCTCCCAACACAGATGAAGACTTTGGCACTTGGGGGAAAACTAGTTGTATATTGAGGTCCCTTAAGTCTCCATTTTTGTCACTTCAGCTCTGTGCATACACAAAAAAACTGTTTCTCTGTCACCCACCAGTGGCCTCTCTGCCTGTGCTAAACCCAAATTCTCAGCCTGTCATCCAGGAGAAAAATGACTGCAGATACTCAGCTCACCTCTGAGAGTCTCAGGGTTCTGCAGCTCTCTCATATCTATTCAGTTGTAATTTTCATCTTTTATTCAGATCTTTTGATTCTCAGGGGAACCACCTACATGGAAACAGAAATCTTTACATCTTCCTCGTTAATGATACTACCACTACAACTTCCTTTTCCCTACCTTCAGGGTGCCTTCAAATTCATCATCCACAACAATGCTTGAGTATCCTAACTCATCTAAATTTGCTCTTACAGGTTATCAGCTTTAAAATGTTTAAATAGCTCCACACAGCCTCAACACAGGCTTTGTAGAAGGGGCTGGAGATGAAGGTAGATGCCCATAGTTTAGCCCTTGGACCCTACGGTCTTACTATGAGCAGTGAGATTCACTTATATCTGATTTACATATCAAGGTCCTTTGAGTTCTCAGGTTCTTTCCCCTTGTTTAAATCATCAACCAACAGAATAAAGTACTAAGTTCGTAAGACTCTGAGCTCAAACTTTGTATCTGCCATTCCCTGACTCCCATCAAACTCCCCAAAGTTTTCTTTTGTCTCCTGATCTCACCCCACTTTCAGGATAGAGCGGTGCTTCTCATTCTGAGACTTTGTTCAAAGTGTTCATTCTGCTTAAAATGCTCTATTCCCCTATTGTTTTAATTCTGTGTCACTCCTCCTTTCTTATCTGATGAGGAAATAAGCAGTCCTCGTCCGTGTTACCCTGACACCTGGTGCATCTTTCTAATTGCCCTTTCCACGCTGTACTATCGGTATCATTTTAAGATGCTTGATATTCTTTTCCATTTTTGACTCCCTGGGACCTAGAACAGTTAGCTGGTACGCAAGTACTGTTAACGTTTGTTGAATAAATAAATAAATGAGGCCTTGGAAGATATTTAGGACTTTAATAGCATATTTAAGTGTAGAAGGCATTAATACAAACAGGAGAAACGGGGGCCAGTAGGTGGTGTGGTGGTTAAGGCGCTGGATTCCCACAAGGCTGACGATGGTTTGAGTCCTAGGCCTGGTGGCTTGAAAATCATGGTGGGTGTGTGCATGTGTGTGCCCAAGATCCCAGGAGGAGAAGAGATTGCGGAGTGGCCATCCACCTGGGGGGGGAGGGGCGGTGATTTCTCTCTCTCCAGGAAGCACATGTACCCTAAGGCAAAAAAAAAGGAGGAGGAACCAAATAAAGGTACTAACAAAAATAAGTGAAAATGACATTGCTAGGTTTGTGTATGATTAATGAAATAAAAGATTTGATGGAGAAGACAGATCTAATGGATATGAAACCTTTGATTTGATTGTTTCTAAAAAGTGTACTTTTTTTTTAAGAGAGATTTTTGCTATAGGGTGTGTGCACCCACTGAAGAGAGAGTCAGAAAGTGAGACATCACACCCAGAGGGGATGGCCATGCCATGATCCCTTCTCCATTCTCCTCTTGGGATTTTGGGCACGCATGTATACATGCCTAGCTTAAATAGCCAAGTCCAGGACTTGAACCACGATTGGACTGTGTGGGAGTCTAGGGACATAAACATTATTCCATCTGCTGGTCTCAGAAATGTACATTTTTAATGAGCCAAGTGATACAATGAAAACATTAGCTCAGGAGGGTTTTTGTTTGTTTGTTTTTAATTGCCAGAGTATGCATGCTTGCTAGAGAGAGATAGAGAGAGAGAGGGAGAAAGCACTCCCACTGAATGGGGCACAGTCACACTGCAATCTCTTCTCCATCTCTCCATCCTGTCAGGATTTGGGGCACACATGCTTACTTACGCACCTGGCATTTTCTTCAAGCTACCAAGCTACCGGGGCCAGGATCCACATCACAGTCAGCCGCCTGAGATCTGGCTCCCTTAACCCCTAGGCTACCAGGTCAGCCTGCTCAGGGATATTTACAAGAATACTTAGCAGTAAGAGATTTGAGTTGGGATAATCTGTCAGGCTAGAATCCTTAAAAGCATTCTTGGCTTCTATATGCTTCTCTGGTCAGTGGGATCCTCTGACTGTGCTCAGAAATGCCCCCTGGAGTCTGAGCCATGGCACTCTTTTAGTTCGGATGCTCAGTGCCTCTTAGATGACAGCAGTAGCCTCTTCACTGATCTTACGATCTTACGTTCCTTCGGTCTCCTCACTCCCATCCCTCTAGGCTCCTACCAAAGGGATTTTTCCAAGAAACAAATTTCACTGTGTCTCTAACCCGCCTAAAAAGTTGTTTGCCTATCTTTTGCTAGCAGACTCCTTGGCGTATAGCACATAGTCCTTCACAACCTAACCCCACTCAAACTCTAGCTTTCACAACCCCTCCTTTCCACGTATGTTTTGTTCTCTCGTGCCTATCTGTGACTTGTACGTGCTGTCTTTTTCTGGAAAGCACTTCCACCTTTCCTCACTTGAAGAAACAGTTCAAATGTCACCCACTCCATGTAGCTATCGTCTTCTGTTCCAGGCAGGTTTAAACAGATGGGTCATGCTTTAGTCATCTGTGTATTTTTAGAACTTATCATAATGTCTAGCATAGTACTGGCATCTCCTAGGAACAGAATTTCTTTTTTTAAAATTACTATACAAAGATGAGTATTACCATATTTTTAAAAAACTAAAATAAGGACCAGCAGGTGGTGTGGTAGGGCACTGGACACTCCCACATGGCTAACCACAGTTCGAGTCTCAGACATGGTGACTTGCTTTCTCACTTTCTCTCTCTCTCTCTCTCTCTGGTCAAATTAAAATAAATGAATGAGTATAATAAATAATTCTTTTAAAAACCTAAAATAATATAGATATGTATATAAAGCAAAAGATGAGTATTGCCACTTACTCTTGAAATACAATCACCAATAAACTAAATTTTGTATTATTCTGCACTATTTTTTATGCATGCACACCCATGCATATGTATGTGTAGGTTTCTCCCCCCCACCCCCAAGGTTTTTGCCATAGGGTGCATGTGCTTGCTGGAGAGAGACAGAGAATAACAGAAAGAGATAGAGAGAAAATGAGAAATCGCCCCCTAGAGGGGGTGGCCTCAGCACAACCCCTTCTCCTACATTCTCCCCTCGGAATTTGGGGCATGTATGCCCACACACCCTGCGTGATTTACAAACCACTAGGTATGGAACTCAAACTGTGGTCAGCCATGTTAATCACTATGCCACCTGCTGGCCCTGTGTGTGTAGTTTTCTAAAATTCAAACCTACTGTTTTTGAATGATTGAAAGAATAAATAAGAGAACTTAAGATGTTATTTTACTACCTCATCCTGGTAAAGAAGTCAAGAAAAAAATACAGGGGTAGAAAAGAAACAAAAGAATGTGAGTGAGTGTTATGAACAAAGTTAAAAAACTATAATTTCATTACTAATTTGCCTATAGTGTACCTACACACAGTCAGCTATAATTTCAAAGCTGCAGGCTGTAGATTCAGAGCTGGACATTTTTATTCTCTGAAATTTTTAAGAAGATTCTAACGAGGTACATATCCTTCCTGTGTTTCTCACTCAGAATCCCCTTTTTCATAACTATACAATAGAAATAATACCACCTTGAAGGATTTATGAAAGGATTAGAGATAATGTGTGTAAAACACTTGGCATGTAGTTGAGCAATCAATGATAATTATTATCATTTGTATTCATCAGGTGCTTTACCACCATGTGAAGGTGGACACGGTAGGTTATATTATCTTACTAATAGCATTATTCCATCAATATAATCATTCTGGATTTCTTCCAATCTTTAAGTCGGCTTTCAGTAATCCCAAGTCAGCTTTCAGTAATATCCAGTAACATGAATTGGGGTTTTATAAATTTGCATAAAATTATAGCTGTCCTTTTTGCTTGTCCTGCTGACTCATAGAATCAGCTTTAAAATAGAGAAGCTATATTTATTTTGTGAAATGCTGCTACAGCAATGCTAAAAATAATTCTGGTATGCCCTTAATAATTAAGGCTGCATGTAGACCATATTCTAATTGAGAAATAATTCATAAACCAATTTGGATAGCTGGGAACTATTCACATGCAATAGTTTTCTAATTTCTATATTTCTCTCTCCCTTCCTTCCTTTTATATTTGATTTTAAAGGCAAACTCCAGTGACATGAAATATACCCCAAGTGAAAGAAAATGGTTTAAAATTAAAAAAACCCTATACAGGGACCAGCAGTTAGCGTAATGGCTATGTCGCTGGACTCCCACGTAGTCGACCGCGGTTCGAGTCCCGGACCCGGTGGCTTAAACTCACGCCGGGCGCGTGTGTATGCGTGCCCAAGATCCCGAGAGGAGAATGGAGGAGAAGGGATTGCGGCGTGGCCATCCCCCCTGGGGGGTGATTTCCTGCTTTCTATCTCTCTGTCTCTCTCTGTCTGTCTGGCGAGCACACGCGCCCTATAGCAAAAACCTCTCCAAAAAAAAAAAAGAAAAAAAAAAAAAAACCCTATACATAAAGTTTTCTATAGCTACAATGTAGTAAAATTATGACTTACTGAAAAAATAAGTTAGAAAATATTCAAATCGTAAGATTCTTGTATTGCTGCAATGATTTGCTATACATTTCTCTCTCTCTCTTCTCCTTTCCTTCCTTCATTTCTATTTTATGCTAGTGGGTGTGTGTCTTGAGAAGGAGAGAAGGCACCGTTCCCCCACAGGAACGTTGCTTGACTTTCTTCATCTCTCCCTCCTTTTGGGGTTTTGGGCACACTCGCGCACACACACCTGGCATGTTTCTCACACTGCAGGGTGCAGGACTAGAACCACACAGTCGACCACGTGGGACCAGCTGCCCTAACCCCCAGACCAGGAGCCAGCTCTCGCCATACGTTTTTAATTTTCATGTGTTAAACCTTTGTCTCCCCAGAGTGTGACCTCTTTGGGACAGGAATGATGTCTTATCCTTTTTGTGCCCCTGCCAGTGTTATCAAAGTGCTATATAATTGCTGATGAGAAAATAGGTAGGCCTGGTGGGTGGGGTGGGAGTTAAGGCCCTGTGTCTCTCTGTGTCACTCTGGTCAAATTTAAAATTAATAATAATAACTTAATTAAATAATTCTAAGAAGAGTTCATTATTTGAGTGTATCTACGTTATTTAATAGGGAGAGAAATGGTCACATTGTAATGACAGACCTGTGATGCAAATCATTTGTTTGGGAATAATCCATGTTATATTAATAATTATTTACAAGCTAATGTTAATAATAATGTTATGAAAATGTAAGGAGAGCCTGCGGCGTGGTGGTTAAGGTAGCTGGATCCCACATGGCCGATGGTGTGGTTTGAGTCCTGTACCTGGTAGCCTGCAATCAGCCATAGTAGGGGTATTTCTATCACAGAAAACGACAAACTCTACAAATTAGAACTTTCTTTTTTGGAGAGCTGATTTACCAGCATATTACTGGCCTAAACATAAGCAACTGGAGAGAAGGACATCCATACTAGAAGGAACGAGGTAGAATCAGTAATATTCATGATCAGTTGGTTAATGGGGGGGGATGGAACGTCAATAGGGAGACTCTAAAAAAATCATACTCGAGTATGAGTTTGTTTCCAGAAATGTATTTAATTTGTAAGTTCAGAATCACATCTTTTTATCATGCTAAAGCTATTATGTGATTGGTCCTACCATAGCTAAAATTAATTGTCCACTATATTACAAAAGCAAGGCTGCTGCCTTTTAGGAATATTTTTTCCCTCCTTTGTGTGAGATCCACGTAGCTAACTCCATCACTCAGGAGGGAATTATCCAGGTGCTACCTTCAACTTTACCAGTGTTCAAACATCAGTGAACCAGGAACTTACTGTATATCTCCAAATTGTCATGGGTTTCTATCACTACACAAAACCGTCAAAACCAAAACCAAACAAAAATAAAAAACCTGTCCCTTTGTTGGCAAATGACAACTTCTAACAGTTTTCTATGAGGCCAAATTTATATATTGATTAATTTGTCAAGATGCCAATCTTTTCATAGTTTCTAGCTATCTCTATTTCTCTATCTATCCACCTACCTATCAGCCCACCCACCTACCCATTCATCTATCTGTCTGTCTATCTGTCTACCCTTCTATCGCACTCAATACACTATGCTAGGTCCTATAGTGGATGGAAGAAAACAGAAGACCTAGTCCCGTTCTAAGTAACTTATGATCTATTGAGGGCAAAAATTATGTATACATAGAGAAAAGATTAGAAACCAGAGTGGTATTTGGTAAGCTACATGTAAATGATATAAGCTCAAACACTATAAAAGATTCCGGAAAGATATTTGGGGCTGGAATGATGTGGTGTGTTGACTGAGTCTGCAGGATAGTCTGATATAATGGGAAAGACACAGGTCACTGAATTGGAAGACCAGGTTTTCATCTACACAACTTAGTAACTTTTGAAATCTTAGAACTTGGCTTTCTAAACTTCATTTTTTCTCATCTGGAAATTGGGAACAATGATCATGACAATACTCTTTCTATTTCTTTGATTGATTTGTGAATTATACAATAAGATAAAATTATACAAAAAATGTTCTGAAAACATTGAAGTAACAATTCCAACTTAAAGGCATGTTGTTTAAAATTTTTATCAATGGGCTAGCTGATGGCATGGTGGTTAAAGTGGCTGGATTCCACATGGCAGACTGAGTGGTTCAAATCCTGGACCCAGTGGCTTGAGAAATATGCTGGGCACATGTATATGCATGCCCCAAATCCCAAGAGCAGAGTGGAGGAGAGGGAGCTGCAGTGTGGTCATACTTCTTGGGGGTCATACTTCTTACTCTGCCCTTCCTTGATAGTACACACACCCTATAGAAAAAGCTGTCAAAAAAAAAAAAAATCAGCTACCACTGTTTCCGCTCAAGTATTACTAATTTAATAAATGTTAAAAGCGCAATAGGCAAGGCTGGTGGGTGGTGTGGTAGTTAAAGCGCTGTGTTTCTCCGTGTCACTCTGGTCAAATTAAAAATTAATAATAATTAATAAATAATTCTAAAAAGAGTTCATTATTTGCGTGTACCTATGTTATTTAATAGGGAGAGAAAATGGCCAAATTTTAATGACAGACCTGTGATGCAAATCTTTTGTTTGGGAATAATCCATGTTATATTAATAATTATTTACAAGCTAATGTTAATAATAATGTTATGAAAATATAAGGAGAGCCTGCGGTGCGGTGGTTAAGGTAGCTGGATCCCACATGGCTGATTGTGTGGTTTGAGTCCTGTACCTGGTAGCCAGCCATCAGCCATAGTGGGAGTATTTATATCACAGAAAATGACAAACTCTACAAATTAGAACTTTCTTTTATGGAGAGCTGATTTACCAGCATATTACTGGCCTAAACTTAAGCAACTGGAGAGAAGGACATCCATACTAGGAGGAACGAGGTAATATTCATCATCAGCTGGTTAATGGGAGTGGGGTGGAATGTCAATAGGGAGACTCTAAAATGATTTATCAAGGTATCAGCTTGGGGCTCAGGTATGGTGGCAGGCACAGTGATAGCATAAACACTCAAAAAAAAAATCCCTCTCCAAAAAAACAAAAAACAAACAAAACTAGTTACTGTAGGAAACTGGTGTCTCTTACCAAGCGAACAAGTTTAAGCTAAGGGAAAGTTAGAGTTTTTTTTTTTTTTTTTTTTCAAGAGGTTTTTGCCATAGGGCGTGTGCACTCGCCAGCAAGACAGAGACAGACAGAGAGACAGAAAGCAAGAAGTCACCCCCTAGGGGGGATGGCCATGCAGCAATCCCTTCTCCTCTATTCTCCTCTTGAGATCTAGGGCACACATGCACATGAGCCTGGTGTGAGTTTAAGCCATCGGGTCCAGGACTACATGGGAGTCCAGTGACAATAGCCATTATGCTAACTGCTGGTTAGTGAATTCTGTTAGTGAATTTTGTTCAGGAAATATTGAAATTGAAGTATTGGGGCATGACAGTGAAGATGTCCAGAAGACAGTGATTATAGGGATATGGAACTAAAAGGAGGCTCTGGATTCCACAGGAAACATAAGAATCATGTGGATGCAACTGTTAATTGAAGTCATGGGAGTGGATGAACTTCTAAAGCAAAAGGGACAGAACCTGAAAAAAGCTGTTGTAAGTCTTTGTTTTATAAGGTAAACATAAATGAAATTACATGTCTTTTCATTCAAAGACAGTTTGAGTAATTAGGTAGAGTTATGTTTTCTTAGCAAACACGACAGTTGGAATACTACCACTGCAATATAAATGAGTTTTAAGAATGATTGGTATCTACAAAATAAATGTTACAGATTTGACTTATAGGGCTAGCAGGCGGCACGGTGGTTGAAGTGCTGGATTCCCACATGGTCCACCATGGTTTGTGGTCTGAGTCCCATACCTGACGGCTTGCTTCCTCACTGCCCCTGCCACCTCTTTCTGGTGAGCACACATGCTCTTATAGTAAGTTAAAAAATAAAAATAATAGATAAAATTAAATAAATAGTTCTATTAAAAAATAAAGATTTGATTTACAACATCTCTACAGCAAGGTTTATCAAGATGACTCCTGAAAACAAAAATAAATTTAAATATCAAAAAGCAGTGTATCTGGGGAAGCAGATGGCATAGTGCTAAGGTACTGGACTCCCACATGGCCAACAGTGGTTTGAGTCCTGGACCTGGCAGCTTGAAAATCACGCTGGGCACATGTGTGTGCATGCCCAAAATCCCAGGAGAATGGAGGAGAAGGGATTGTGGCATGGCCAAGCCCCCTGGGGGGTGATTTTTCACTTTCCCTCTTACTGTCTCTCTCTGGCAAGCGCATGCGCCCTATGGCAAAAACCTAAAAAAAAAGTTTAACTTTATAACACCTGAAAGAACAAAAAAATTCTAGAAAAACAGGTAAGAAACAAATTATTTTAGAAATCACCTTAAACATAATTATAAGGCATTCTATCTTATACTTCTGTCTTAGCATAATTATTGGCTTCTTTGCCTCTGTAACCAGATTTTACAAGGCACTGGGATGCAGTGTCTTTATCTCTAGTGTTTGGGGCTGTGTACACTGCAGGTATATACTCAGAAAAAAGCCTCTGTTTCTTCCATGACAGAATGGGAGGTTTGAATATAAGACTTGCAAAGTCCCCTTCAACCCTGAGAATCCATAAAAAGAAAAGTAACAATCACTGCTTACCACTTAAAAGAAGTGGGCTTAATCTACTTCATAATTTCAAAGGTACAATGTTTCCGAGCCACGGGCTAACCAGTATACTGTTAAGAAATTTCTGAGAAGGAAGACAAGTCTCCAGAATTGATTTTCTTTGGGGAAAAATTTGTACTTAAGACCTGGAAGGGTCCTTAGATACCTTTAGGACTTGCTAATCTTTTTCATGTCATTGCCTATAGAGAAAATACTACTCATACACCATCACTCAAAAATTGTCCAGCACATTAATCAATATCCTAAGACATGCTTGTCACATATCCTTGGAACTCTGGTTGGGAAAACTCTGGTCTAATTCAACATCTTCATTTGCAGAGGAGGATAGTGAATCTTATTTTTATTTTATTTTATTATTATTATTATTATTTTTTTTTTGAAGAGGGTTTTGCTATAGGGGGCGTGCGCTCACCAGACAGAGACAGAGAGACAGAAAGCGAGAAATCACCCCCGCCCCCAGGGGTGATGGCCACGCAGCAACCCCTTCTCCTCCATTCTCCTCTCGTGATCTTGGGCACACATGCACACGCACCCAGCGTGAGTTTTAAGCCACCAGGTCCGGGACGCGAACCGCAGTCAACTACATGGGAGTCCAGCGACATAGCCATGATGCTAACTGCTGGTCCCGGGTAGTGACTCTTAAGAGAGGGGATGCAACATTCCCAGGTCAAAACTTTAAAGTTAATACTTGGGACTAGAACGGAGACACTTGCAAAGCCTCTTCTCTAATAAGCAGAGTTGGAGGTCAGACCTGAAACTGTAGTAGATGGGAGGGCAGTCTAAATCTCTGCTTTGAATGCGGCCCTTAGACCACAGGTATTAGAACGTATACCTTTGGGCAACTGATGAAAAAGTAAGATTCAGGGACCCACAAAGACCTACGGAATTAGGTTCCGCGGCTGCCCTGGAATCTGCATTTTTGGGTTTGCGGGTCTCCGGCTCTCTCCGCAGTGAACTCTGAGCTCCAGCCTAAGTTTGATTTGGGGGCTCCCTGGGCGTCCTGCTCTCGGAGCAGCGCAGGCGCACAGTGCCCCACGTCCTCGCGGAGAGCTCGTCTGTTACGTACGCAGAGCCCTGCGGCACTCAAGGGCGGACTCGGCCACTACCCAGTCCGGGAGAGGCCACCGCGGTCTCTCCACCAGCCTCCTGGCCCCGCTGAGGCACCAACCGCGGGGGCAGTCGTGGGGGCAGAGGCGGCTCAGCAGCGCCTCCTCGCGTCCAGGGTTTCCTCTCACCGCCCCAGCGAGGGTCCTCAGTCCTCGCAGTCCCGCCCACCTTGTTCTGACAAGTGCGCCTGCGCCAAGCCTTCCCGGTCCCGCCCCCAGCCTGTCGACCGGATGTGAACTGACTTCCCATAGTGCCTCGCGAGTGGCGGGCATGATAACAAATCCTGGAGGGTCGCACGCGGGTTCAGGTTGGCATTGTTGGGCTGTTCTCTTGTACCAGGAGGCCCTACGAGATTGAGACGCGGCCGCTGCCTAGTCCGCCAGTGCCATGGCGCTTCTCCGGGGTGTGTGGGGCGCGCTGAGCGCCCTGGGAAAGTCCGGAGCCGAGCTGTGCGCCGGCTGTGGAAGTCGACTGCGCTCACCCTTCAGGTAGGCGCGCGCACCTGCGTCTCGGAGGCCGCTGGGCCCAGCGCGCCCCGGGCCGCAGTGTAGACCCTGTGTGTCCTCCACGTTCTGCCTCTCCGGGGAGGTCCGCGCCACTATGCCTTTTGATTCAGACCTCGACCTTGCCAAAGGGACAGTGGCTTTGAGACCAGGCCGTACTGCTTCCTGGGGCCCTTACTTCCTCCTCCCGCCCCTCCCCACTGTCCAGCCTTGGAGCACCTGTTCGGCATCCTCTGAAGTCATGCCAAGAGTCTCCCGCCACTCTCTAGGTCTTCAGGAGGCGGGGCCCGGGAGCTAGAGTATAGACTCTGTCCTTCCCTGGGTTAGCACTGAGTTTTGTTACGTTATTAGCATTATTGTTGAAAGTGTCAGCGTCTTGATCCTTTATTTGGGGTCCTTATTTATATACACATGAATGTGGGTCGTTGAATGCCTGACCTTGATTATCTGTTTTCCTTTTATTTGTATTTAGTTTCGTGTATGTACCGAAATGGTTTTCATCTACCTTGGCTAGTTATCCAAAGAAACCTATGACATCGTACCTTCGATTTTCTAAAGAACAGCTACCCATCTTTAAAGCTCAAGACCCAGGTGAGGAGTTTGGAGGCTTGTACTCTTCTCTCATGTAACAAAAAGGCCATTAAGGAGTTGAATGGTAGACTTCATTTGCACACCGTGTCTAGTGACTAGGAAGAATCTTTTTGTTTGGTGATCTGTGATGTAGGGAGTTAATATTTTATTACAAATAGACGTGTTTTAATATAAATGAGAACTAATGAAGGATATTTTTAAAATAGCATGTAGTGTGGAAAGCACTGTGGGAAGAGGATTTAAAAACTGAATTTTGAGTCTAGTTGCCTTTGGTCTATAGGATCATTGATGCATCATTTTATGTCTTGCTTAGCTCCTTCTTTGCAGTTGTTAATAAAGTTGTTATAAAATAATTTATGTGCATGTGTTCTGTAGACCTCTCTGCAGATTACTGCTAATTTGAAGAACTTTTTTTTTAAGCATTTTTTATTTCATTTTATTTATTCATTTATTTATTTTAATTTGACCAGAGAGAGAGAGAGAGAGAGAGAGAGAGAGAGAAAGATAGAGAGAGAGAAAGGTAAAATGAGAAAGCAAGCCTCCAGGTCCAGGACTCGAACTGTGGTCGGCCATGTGGGAGTGTCCAGCGCCTTAACCACCATGCCACCTGCTGGTCCCTTAAAGAGCTTTTTCACTGAAAATTACTTCTTTCTTTAGTTCTTAAAAAAAGATTTCCAGGTAGGATGTTTGTTGACTCCTTAGAAAGGTTGTCAGGCCTTTATTTTTGGGTAAAAGAGTAAAGGTAATAGCTAATTAATAATAACTAATCTTGGACAGCCCATTTTCTAGGATTCCTCCCTTCTTGGGAGATCTATTTTTCCTTCTCTGCTTTGCTATACCCACTCTGTGTATGCATTTCTCATTCTTCCTGAGCAAGGGACAAGAACCTGTCTTTTATCTTCCTGAGTGAGAGACAAGAAACCGTGTCTCACTGTGGGTGCTGGACCTGATCACCTCTCTATCAGAAAGACGGACGGAACATTTTTAGCCTCAGACAGTTTATTGTATGTTCAAGTTGAAGTGTAGTCAGAACTAAATGTTGAAGAAATGGTAAATGACAGAAGCTGGAAGGTGTTTAATGAATGCTGCAGAATTCATTTTAAGCCTCTGAAGAATGAATAAAGAAAGAAACACTTCTTTTTTAGAGAGGTTTTTGCTATAGGGTGTGTGCACTCGCCGGAAAGACAGAGAGAGACAGAGAGACAGAAAGCGAGAAATGACCACGCAGGGAGCGTGGCCGTGACACAGTCCCTTCTCCTTCATTCTCCTCTTGGGATCTTGGGTACGCACGTATACGTGGCCTGGCATGAGTTTAAGCCACCGGGTCTGGGGACTTGAACCGCGGTCGACTACATGGCAGTCCAGTGACATAGCCATTACACCTACTGCTGACCCAGAAACATTTTTTTTTAAAAGCACTGGGTCATCTCATAAGAACTAAGCATGACAGACATCAACAAGACAGGCTTCCTAGGATTTCTGAACCAACAGCCCAAGACTTTTTGTTGATTTCAGCCCCACTTAGCCAAGATCGCAAATATAAATAATTCTGATAATTGTGGAGAAATCAGTTGCAATTTTATACTGGTTCTGTTTAAAAAAATTTTTTTGTAACTATTAAAATAATTTTCTGGAAAAAAAAATAACCTACTCTGATTATGATTTCTAAAGCCTTTTCCATTCAGTACATCACAGGGCACGTGTAGAAATCAAATGAGCTACAATAAAAATGTTCACATTCTACAGTAGATAAGAAATTAGTTTAAGAGACATGCTTATGTACCCTCATCTTTGGTATAAGAATTAGAACTAACAGGTAGTTAGTAAAATCATTGTGTCTTGTTATTCTGTTAAGACAAGAAAGGAAATAGAGAATACTAGACTGATTTTAGGATAGTTCATTTCCAATTGATATTTCTTTAACCGGAATACAAGTTGAGTTATATAAATCAAGACTACATTTTGTTGCTTAGTCAGATTTTATTTGCTTAATAATTCCTGAAAGATTTACAAAAAAAAGTTTCTATTGGAATATGGAAGTGAAAAAGGAGACATTTGACAACCAGCTGCTTAAACTATTCCCAATTTCTGAGGACTGTTTTTGGTAGTGTGTGATATACTCTTTAGTTATAAGATTATGGACTTGTAACAGTGTTGGAGAGAGTTTTAAATTATCATACATAACTTAGCTTTTTTTTTTTTCTTTTGGGAGAGGTTTTTCGCTATAGGGCGTGTGTGCTCGCCAGACAGACAGAGAGAGACATAGAGACAGAAAGCGAGAAATCACCTCCCAGGGGGGATGGTCACGCCGCAATCCCTTCTCCTCCTTTCTCCTCTCGGGATCTTGGGCACGCACGCACATGCCGGCGTGAGTTTTAAGCCACCGGGTCTGGGACGCGAACCGCGGTCGACTACGTGGGAGTCCAGCGACATAGCCATTACGCTAACTGCTGGTTCCCCATAACTTAGCTTTAAGTAAATAAATTAAATAACTATATTAAGTTATGTGTGGTAGAGTTATTTATAATATAACTTGCCTTTAGAGCTAAGGGACTATGCTTTTTTGGAAGTCTTAGAAATTAATGCTGAGACATAATCATGACATTCTTTTTTTTCATTTTATTCCAATCCATAGATGCAAAAAATTCAGAACTAATTAGGAAAATTGCTGAACTATGGAGAGAACTTCCTGAGTCAGAGAAAAAAGTAAGCATATAAGTTTTCAACACTGACGAATAATTCTACAGTTAGGAACAGTTGTCATGTCCTTTAAAGAACCACATGGCTCTTTAACGTCTGTTATCTTCAAAGGAACTTTATACCCTTTTTTTTGGGGGGGGGAGAGGTTTTTGCTATAGGATGTGTGCACTTGTCAGAAAAAGAGAGAGAGAGAGACAGAAAGCGAGAAATCACCCCCCGGGGGGATGGCCATTACTACAGTCCCTTCTCCTCCATTCTCCTCTTGGGATCTTGGGCACACGCACACACACATGCGCTCGGTGTGAGTTTAAGCCACCGGGTCTAGTACTCGAACTGTGGCCAACTACATGGGAGTCCAGCGACATAGCCATTATGTCAGCGGCTGGTCCCTATACCTTCTTTTTTAAAAAAATATTTAACTTCATTCATTCATTCATTCATTCATTCATTTTAATTTGACCAGAGAAAGACAGACACACAGAGAGAAGGAAAATGAGAAAGCAAGCCACCAGGTCTGGGACTCGAACCATGATTGACCATGTAGGAATGTCCAGTGCCTTAACCACCGCGCCACCTGCTGGCCCAGGAACTTTATACCTTCTGATCCACGTAAATGATGAGAATATGATGTATAAGGATGCTATAAAGGGTTGGCAGCAATTTGAAAAGGGAGGCTCAGGCCAGCCAGTAGCGTGGTGTTTAAAGTGGCTGCATCTCACATGGCTGACTATGCAGTTTGAGTCCTGAATCCACTGGCTTGAGAAATACGCTGGGCACATATGTATGTGGACCCAAAATCACAAAAGGAAGGGAAGATGGAGGAGAAGAGGAGATGACCATCTTTCTTCCTCTATCTCTGGCAAGCACATGCCGCACCCTCTAGCAAAATAAAAGAACAAACCAAAACTGGAGGCTAATAGCTAGTCTCTTATCTTGGTTAATATGTGTATGAAAAATATATGTTTTTAATCTATAAATGTCTCATCTTAGAGCACATTTTCACCTGTTTGTAGTTGTTTCTCTCTAGCACATGTGCTGTGTTGAATTTGCCGGGACCAGTTTATAGACTTGTCTGCATTTTTTAAAATTTTTAGATATATGAAGATGCTTACAGGGCAGATTGGCAGGCATACAAAGAAGAGATAAACAGAATCCACGAACAGCTAACTCCAAGTCAAGTGTTATCTTTGGAAAAAGAAATCATGCAAAAACGTTTAAAAAAGAAAGCATTAATTAAAAAAAGAGTGAGTATCATTGAAATGCTCTTTTCCTATGGCAAAAAACTAAAATTTGTATAACTATGAATGTAGGTAGTTTTTCCTTATATTGATGATAATGTGTATTTATGATGTGGAATTTCATCAGATACACACAGGTAAAAATGAGATTGTTTTGGCCCACCTGTGGTGGTGGTGCTCACTGCTAAGATGCCATGCTCCACAGGCTGGGAACATATGGGAGGCCTGGGTTCAAAATGTGATCCAACCTAAAGGGTAGGCACGGTGGCATACACCTGTAACCCCTGCTACTTGAAGAGACTGAGGCAAGAAGATCTCAAGCTCCAGATGACTTTAACAACATAGCAAGACTCAGAAGAAAGAGCTGGGTGTGGTGGTGCATGCCTGTAGTCCCAGGTGGGAGGCCAAGGCAGCAGGATTGCAATATAGCAAACCCTGATTTTTTTTTTTTAAAGCAAAACATAGTTTTTATGCCATTAGGACTTCTTTGAGTTTGATTTGGAGGTACTCATTGCTACATTGAGATGTATCCAAATTTAAGATACATAGTCAGTAGGACTTTATGAAAGCTAATGAAACCGAGTTATGAAAAAACCAAACCAGGAGAAGGAAGAATCTTGCGTCTGAGTCTTGGAGTAACTTACTAATTGTAATTATTTTATAGGTAATGGTGATTTGTTGTTGTTTTTTTTTTACTTTCTAGGGGTAGTGGTGAATTTGATAAATATGTAGAATGGATTTATTCATTAACATATCAGAGAAAAGTGTCCATCTAGTCATGTAAAAAATACTGTAAGAACTCAGTTTTTCTTCAAAGAAGCTATTACAAAGTGTACATGGTTAAAAATGTGTGGTTCCAGGCTTGAAGTGTTAATCTCTGGGAATGCTATTTTTTTAGAGAGGTTTTCATGATAGGGTGCGTGCGCTCACCAGACAGACAGAGACATAGAGACAGAAAGCGAGAAATCACCCCCCAGGGGGGATGGTCGCGCCTCAATCCCTTCTCCTCCATTCTCTTCTCGGGATCTTGGGCACATGCGCACACGCGCCCAGTGTGAGTTTTAAGCCACCGGGTCTGGGACGCGAACCGCATTCGACTACGTGGGAGTCCAGCGACATAGCCGTAACGCTAACTGCTGGTCCCTGGGAATGCTATTTATTGAAAGTTAGACATTTTTTGTTTTGTTTGTTGTTAATAGAACCCGTGTTAGGTGGATAATATGCTAGTCCAGTACATATACAGTGCTACTGGAAAATGGTCATCAGAGTTAAAACTTTGAAAAAGTAGATTTCAGTCTACTTGAATGTCAGATGCCAAGACATCACTGCCTGAACCTAATGTTTTTTTTTCTGTATCAATAATTAACTTTTAAAACTTAAAAATTTACTTTTATTATTATTATTTATACATTCCATCACTATACATCATTTAGATTGTAAAGAGACTTTACCCAGCATGATATACACCTCAGTCCAGCCCAATTGAGAATACTGTACACATCCTCATCAACAGATAATAAACCGTATCTGTGTCCCACAAATGTCTTACTCTAATTTCCCCCCACATTTCCTTCCCTAATGTTTTAAGCAGTTAGCTCTAAGGTTCAATTCAATGATGGCAAATTAGGGTTGCTGATTCAGTTAGTAAAAGGGAGGCAAGGAAATGCTAAGAGAAGTAGTAGTCTGCCTAGGGGCGGCATTTGGAAGAGTGATAAGTGGTGCATATTCTCTCTCCTCCACTCTCCCCTCCTCAATGCACTCAACCTGGGCTAAGAGGGGAGGGGAAGTGAGGATTGGGCAGATATCGGAAGTTTTCATTTTCATTTTCACTCCCTTTAGAATTACTCTTCCCATTAAAGACTCTCAGAAATTAGGTGAGATGTGTAGGGACCAGAGAGTTGGAAATGAAGCAGTTAGGAGAGAAACCTCTACCAGGAACTTTAGAAACCAAGCAGGAAGTGGTTAGTTGTAAAGCGCCTCGTCTACAGTGGTTTCGCTTCTAAGTGACTGAGAGACTGAGGAAGATAGGTAATCGCTAGATGTAAATCAGAGGAGCCCTACCTTTATGAATAAAAGTTGAATTTATTATCAGTTACTACCGTATTGTCATTAAGAGCCTCAGAATATTATCATTTACAAGTAACTACTCCCTGTCCAAAACAGAAAATAAGTAGGATAATGCAGTTTGCCTCACCCTCTGAACTCAGGAATAAAATTGATTTCTGGATAGCAAGGGTTACTTGTGTCTTTTCCATAGTCTCTTCTTCCGTTTGGTACTTATCATAAAGAAATGAATATAATGGCACCTATTGAGTTTTAAAAATTGAGAGACATTCAGGAAATTAAATGAGATGAGAGATTATTAAGCAGAGAAGTCCAGTGTTTATGAGTCGTGGTGGAAGTGTGTAGCGGTTTGGCTAAGAGAGCAGTGTTCTGTAAGAATAAAACTGGGATTGGTTTATCTTTTGAAAGTTTTTGTTTTGATATATGTGTTCAGTTATTCAGTTCATGGAGACAATGAAAATAATATGTAAAGGAAATATTTTTATATGGAAAATAATTCATGAAACCTATTGCAGTTTTCAAAACCTAAGTGGTATAAAAAACTCTGACCCCAAGGTATAATAATCACATACTTTATATAGGAATCATAACATTAACTTAAAGGAAGATTCTGTAATACATAGTAGTGAATAAAGTTTATATAGGTAAAAATATGTCTCATGGAGAGTAAAACTGTCTGACCCTTCTGTTTTTGGTATGCAGGAGTTAACAATGCTTGGAAAGCCAAAAAGACCTCGCTCAGCTTATAACATTTTTGTATCTGAAAGCTTCCAAGAAGCTAAGGATGCTTCATCACAGGTAAAACAGAATTTTATTTATTTACCAGGTTTTTGTTTATTTAAATAAAAAAAATATTTAGAAAATTCTAGGGATGTTACATGTCAGATGTTGAAGAAAAGTAGTGAATTACAGAAATTGAACTCTCGATAAAGCCCCTTCTGTATTGGATTGCTTTTCAAGAAATTCTCTTACTATATACAATTGAGTATGTAGTCATTTACAAATATATATGTCAGTTTTTTAAATTTAAAAATGTGAAAATTTCAAATTCTTAGGAAGTTAAAGTTCTGCTGACTTTTCTAATCTAGCATTTGTTAACTGTTTCATAGTCACTAGAAAGAATGGGATATACACAATATTTTATACTGGGAATTGAGTTTAACCTATTGCTTTGTGTTATATTCCTTACTAAAATTTTGATTATGCCCACAGAAATGTGGATGTCATCATATGAATGTGTCAAAAGAGAAAAAAGCTTGTCAGTCACTGCTGTGTGTATGGCTTAATCTTTTTTTTTTTTTTTCAAGAGAGATTTTTGTTGTTGGGTGTATACACCTGCACAGAGACAGAAAGCAGGAAAGCACCCCGCTGGGGGGATGGCCATGCTGCAATCCCTTTTCCTTTATTCTTCTCTTGGGATCTTGGACACAAATACTCATGTGCCCCGTGTGAGTTTTAAGCTGCTGGATCTGGGACTCAAATCATGGTTGACTATGTGAGAGTCTACCCATGTAATCATTGCCATCTGCTGCTCCCCTTTTTTCCTTTTTAGAATCTCTCAGTGAGCAATTATATTCTTTTTTATTTTTAAAGAATTATTTATTCAACTTTATTCATTCATTCATTTTAATTTGACTAGAGAGAGAGAAAGAGAGAGAAAGTGAGAAAGCAAGCCACCAGGTCCTGGGCTTGAACAATGGTCAGCCATGTGGTAGTATCCAGTGCCTTAGCCACCATGTCACCTGCTGGTCCCCAAGCAATTATGTTCTTTCTTGTATGATACAACATGATAAAAGAAGTGACTGTTTATATCCCTAACCCTTGTCAATCTGAGATGACATTTTTGGCACTCTGCCTCTTTGGGATTATTTGGATCTATATTTCATTTCACAAATCCTGTTTACCATAAGATTAAATAATGTTATGTGTGACATGATCTCCCTAGCTTTCACTTAGTTACTCCACTTGGAATTTTAAATTCAATTTCTGTGACTGCATTTCTAAAACGCAAGACTTAATTTTTTTTAGTTGGAATTTTCTGTCACTATCTTACCTTGGATTTAGATTTATCTTCAGTAGAGGAAGGTTATGTGCTAAAGAATCCTAAATCAGTGCCTCTCAGCTCTGATTTTACCCTGAAATTACCTTGGAAACTTAATGGCTGAGTCCTATGTCTTTGCTATATAGTTTTTGTTCATTTAAGAATATTGGTTATGTGGGACCAACAGGTGGCTGGTGGTTAAGAGTGCTGGACTCCCACATGGCTGACCATCGTTTGAATCCTGGACCTAGCGGCTTGCTTTCTCTCTCTCTCTCTCTCATTCTGTCCTTCTGTCCCTCTCTGGTAAAATTAAAATCAGTCAGTCAATAAAATAAATAAAGTTCAATAAAATAATTCTTTTTTTTTTTTTGGAAAATAAATATAAATTAGGGGTTTATTACAAAATGTAAAGTGTTAGTTTCTCATTATCACTGATTCAACAAAACAAAGCTATGAGTCTTGAGTGGAGCTGGGGCCAGGACACCACACAGGCTGAGGGGGCCAAAAGCCAGGCTGAGGGGGCCAAAAGCCAGGCTCAGGAGCGGGCTGACAGGCACTGATTCACAACCTCCAGCAGGTGAGTGTTCTCCAGGGCAGCTGCCACCCGCTCTTTATCCGCAAGCTGCTTGTTCACTGCATGCTCCGAGGCATGGGTCCCTGGCGTAATGTGCACATCCATCTTGAAACGCTGGGGAAGGGAACGCAGAAGCTTGACCTTGATGGACAGGCCAATAAGTGTGGCCATGCTGCAATGTGGGATAGTGGGTATGAAGGCCACAGTCACTGTGCTCTCGGGGTCACTAACCTGAACCCGGACTTGCTCTACTACGTTCAATTCCTCTAGCGTCAGTGGATGCTCCGGGTCATTGATGGAACGAATGAGATCAAAGATCTCGCGAGCGTCGATGCTGTCGGGAACCTGCTCATCCTCCTCGCCGGCCGTCACAGGCCGCTCCCCAGAGGGCTCGTAGATGAGAGGGTTAGCATTCTCCAGGAGGCTGCCCCCGACCCCGCCGCCGCCGCCACCACTGCCCACCATCCTGGAGCCGGGGCCAACCCTCAATAAAATAATTCTTTAAAAAAATATTGGTTATGCATCCTCTTAGCTTAAAGAATCAGAATAATTCTTTATCTTTTTTCATGTAAAATAGCAATTTTTATTGCAGTGTTTTATTCCTTACTCCAGAAACACATTCCATTGCTTTAGCTGATTCGTAAGGCATTTACCTCTCTATTTCTTTTTTTAAGAATTATTTTATTTAACTTTATTTACCCACTTATTTATTTATTTTAATTTGACTAGAGAGGGATGGGGGGAGAGAAAGTGAGAAAGCAAGCTGCCAGGTCTGGAACTAGAACCGCAGTTGGCCACGTGGGAGTCCAGTGTCCTTAACTACCACTACACCTGGTGGCCCCTTTACCTCTCTACTTCTAAATAGCATCTTTTATTATTGCTTCTTGATTTTTTTTCTTTTAATTTTAAGCTTTTTTTTTTTTTTTTTTAAGAATTATTTTGTTTACCTTTTATTTATTTTAACTTGACCAGAGAGGACAGAGAAAGAGAAAGTGAGAAAGCAAGCCACCGCCAGGTCCAGGACTCAAACAGTGGTCGGCCATGTGGGAGTCCTACGCCATTAACCAGCACACCACCCGCTGGCCCCCAAGCATCTTTTTTTTTAATTGCCATAGGGTACTTGTGCTCATCAGAGAGACAGAGACAGTGAGGGAGAAAGCATTCCGCCAATGAGGCGTGGTCACCCTACAGTCTCTTAATATCACTTCTTCATCTATTTGGGATTTGGGATACACACACATGCTCCTGCCATGTTTTTTAAGCTGCTGGGGTCAGGATTCAAACTGCAGTTGGCCTTGTAGGATCCAGCTCTATCTATCTATCTATCTATCTATCTATCTATCTATTTATTTATTTATGGAGAGGTTTTCTTTCTGCTATGGGGTGCGTGCGCTCACCAGTCAGACAGAGAGAGACAGAGAGACAGAAAGCAAGAAATCACCCCCCAGGGGGGATGGCCATGCCGCAATCCCTTCTCCATTCTCCTCTCGGGATCTTGGGCATGCACGCACACGTGCCCGGCGTGAGTTTTAAGCCACCGGGTCCGGGACTCGAACCGCAGTCAATTACGTGGGAGTCCAGCGATATAGCTATTACGCTAACTGCTGGTCCCTCCAGCTCTCTTAACTACCAGGCTGCAAGACCAGCAGCCCAGCATTGTATGTCTTACATGTTAAACAATACATTCTGATATTTCCCCCAAGAATTATTTATTTTATTTCATTAATTAATGTAGTTATTTAATTTGCTATAGTCATCAGAGAGAAAGAATGAGCAAGAAAGCAAGCTTCTAGGTCCAGGACTTGAACTGTGGTTGGCTATGTGGGATCCAGTGCCTCACACACCATGACACTTGTTGACCCCTACCTCTCACTTTTCCCAATGAACTTTTAATTCTTCTACTGTTCACATGGTTCCAGCCCTCTGTATAGTTCCAGCTCTCTCTCTATAGTTTCATAATTTTGGTTAGATCAATAGCAAGTACTTAAATTGTGGTTATATAAACACAGTTCATGGCTGAACTGTGCTATATACTGGGAGTATTTTTTACAAAACTTATTTTCCTTGAAGTTGATTGTCTTAGATTTTCTGTTTGCTTAGTTTTTGTTTCTTTTTTCTTTTTGTACTTAACAGTCAACTCTAAATTTAATAATTAACCCATTTTTAGTGCATTCAGATGTATTTGCTGTCTTGTCAGTTTCAATATGAAGTCTCTGTTTTGTTCCAGTTTGACTCTTGCCTTCCGTGCCTGCTTTGTAGCTAACATCCTGGGCTCTTCCTCATCATCATCCTTGTGGGGCTTTTGTTCCTCTTCTATTTCTTGGTAGTTAAGGTGCTGAACTTCCACGTGGGTGACCGTGGTTTGAGTCCCAGACTTGGCGGCTTGAAAATCATGGTGTGTTTGTGTGTAAGCCCAGAATTCCAGAAAGAGAATGAAGAGGAGATTGCTGCATGGCCATCGCACCTAGGGGGTGATTTCTCACGTTTCCTCTCTCTCCGCGGCAAGCACATATGCCCTATGGTGGAAAACTAAAAAAAAAAAAGTGCACAGGAGACTGATTTTTGAAGTTTACCTGTCTAGAAATGTCTTTATCTTCACATTTGTTTGTAAGACTGGGAATAGAATTCTAGGTTAGAAATCAGGTTTCTACAAAATTTATGAAAAGTATTGTTCCTTTCTTTTCTAATTTATTGTGTTACTTTGAGAAATAGAAAACTATTTCATTTGTTGGTCTTTTGAGTGTCATGTGGCTGGATTTTTCTTCTCCTCCTTTTTTGTTCTGTCTTTAGAACACCTATTATCTTGTAAGTTCTTAAGATCCATATATAAATACTGATGTTCATTTACTAGTCTGATCTTTTCTGTACTGTATTCCGTTAGCCTTTTTTTTTCTTTCTTTTTTTCCTGAGATACTGCATATATTTTCACTTAATCTCTATTTTTAGCGTGGTGCCATTACCCTCAACTATACCTGGTTTTTGCAGAGTAATTCTGTTTTACTCTCTTGAGTAAATGTCCTAGAATCTGCCACGGTGGGAATTTAAACTTATTTTTAAACAATTTTTCAAACAATCCTCCTGTGTTTAGCTCCCCTTCACCTCTGTTATACACCAAGCTGGTACTTGCAGTTCTTTCACTGTTTGGGAAGTCTGCATTGTAAATCAAGGTGCTTTCAGATTTCCCCACGGCAGAATTGGCTATTTTGAGTCACTTAAGTCAGCTACCACTTCTCCACTTGCTTTTCAGTTTCCCAAATTTTGTGTTGTTAGTACATTCTTTTGTTGTCTTTTTCTATGTGACTTTATCCCTTAAAGCTTTTTATTTTTTCACTTAGCGGAGTTTTAGAAGAGAGAGCAAAAATAAGCATTTTTCTCTTTTACTAATTCTTTTTTTTATTGCATTAATTCTATAGATGGAGAACCAAGCCTAAGTTATGTAAAATAACTTTGCAGTCACATTAGAAAGTGAAGCTGAGTAGAATTAAGGACTTATGTTGTATTACTCTGTTTTTTTTTTTTTTTTTTTTTTTTTTGGTTGGTATAGGGTTGTGTGCACTCGCATGAGAGAGACAGAAAGGAGAAATTGAAAGTGAGAAACCACCACCCCAGGGAAATGGCCACGCCACAGTACTTTCTTCTCCATTCTCTTCTTGGGATTTTGGGTACAGGTGCACGTATACCTGCCATTTTTTCAAACCGGCAGGTCCAGAACTCCAGGCAATTGGTGCTGGGATCCAGCACCTTCACCATCACGCCGCCTGCTACCCTCATGTTGTACTGTTCTGTGACTTAACCTAAGCACTCATGCACAGGTTTTTAAATAAAACAAAACTATAGGAAAGAATTCCAAATAATCTTTGAAGTTAGTCTATGATATAATGTGTTGGGTTGTCAAGAAAGTCATGACCTATTTTTCTGTCTTTTCTGTGCAAAAATGGTCATGGCTTTCCCAATGACTCAGTAGATTACACCTGAATATTAATATTGAATCAAAAAAGAGAAATACTTTAATTCAGTTTATTATTATTATTACTATTTTAATTGTAAGAGGACATGTGCACTCACCAGAGAGGGAGAGAGGTAGAGGGAGAAAGCATCTCCCAATGGGACATGGTCAGGCCACAGTCCCTTCTCTTCCATCTTTCCATTCTGTTGGGGCTTTGGGCATGCACATACACATGCCAAATGTGTTTTTAGCATCTGAGTCTGGGGTTCAAACTGGTTCTGGGATCCTGTTCCCTTTACGACTAGTCTGTGGGGATTAATACCATTCAAGACATTTGTATACATTTTAACAGTTTAATGTTTATGTTTAGAAAGAAAAGATGTTAAGATTAGATGATGTTTGCCTGTAATTTTTGATATTGCATTTTTGTTGTTGGAATAAATAAAATAAAGATCTTTCTTTAATTACTGAAGTCTCTCTATTTGCTACCAAAAACAAATGTTTTACAGGCAAAGCTGAAGACTGTAAATGAAACCTGGAAAAATCTGTCCAGTTCTCAAAAGCAAGTAAGTGTTATAGTTTTTAGCCTCAAATGGTCAGTTAGAATATGTGTAAGAGAATATATTAGGATAAGACTTATTTCATGTGAGAGCAATCTTATGTTACTAATAGCACTAACAGCACAAAATATTTAAAAATTATTTTTATAGTCTTAGAACTAATTTGTCTTTTCTCTCAGTTTTTTATACAAATAATTTTCGCATTTAAGACACTGTCACTCAAACTTAGAATGTCCACTTTATTGAGTGACAGTCTTAATCTGATTTTACACATTCCTAAGTCCAGAAACTGTGATAAATTCATTAATACTTTAAAAATCGTAAACTTTTGGGACTAGCAGTTGGCGTAATGGCTATGTTGCTGGACTCCCATGTAGTTGACTGTGGTTTGAGTCCCGGACCTGGTGGCTTAAACTCACAGCACCGGGTGCATGTGAGTGCGTGCCCAAGAACCCGAGAGGAGAATGGAGGAGAAGGGATTGTGGTGTGGCCACCCCGCCTGGGGGGTGATTTTTTGCTGTCTGTCTCTCTCTTTCTGGCAAGCGCATGTGCCCTATAGCAAAAACCTCTCAAAAATTAAAAAATAGTAAACTTTTAGCTTTTTCTTCATCTAACGTTTATCTCGCAAAACATTCCTTCTCTAGACTGTCTTTAAACATGTAGGATAGAAAGATAATTTCTAAGGTATATGTGGAGGCATTCCAGAAATTAATTGCTCTTTTCTAAATAAATAATTTTAACACTTATTCTTTTTTCTCAGGTATATATTCAACTTGCTAAAGATGATAAAATTCGTTATGATAATGAAATGAAATCTTGGGAAGAACAAATGATTGAAGTTGGACGAAATGATCTTATACGTCGCAGAATGAAGCAGCAAACAAAAAAAGGCAGTGAGAAGTCTTAAAGTAGAAGATTGAGTTGTGATCATGATGTATAGGCACAGGAAACCATTTAGGTCTCAATACCTGAAGATATTGTAAAATTAGAAAGGATAAAGTTGGTAAACATTTTATATTCAATTCCTTTTTCTTTATCCCATGGACTTATGCCAATTTAATACATTTTGTATTAGTATCGCTTTGGAAAACCCAAACAGCAGGTAAAAGTTCATGTGAAATTTATTTTATGTTTAGGAGCTACCGAGGATCAAAACAGTTCGTGCAAATGTAGCAGTGAATCATTTTACCTTTGATAAAGGTCAACCAGACTGTGAAAGTTTTTTATACTGGATGATGACTACGGAAAGAGTATTCTTGTCTCCTTATATTATGGAGGCAAGAGTTTCCTTTTCAAAATTATCACAAATTGTAGAATCCACAGTGTTCTATGGTCTAATTGTACATTTCTTTTTTCTTTTTTTTAAAGCAACCAGAATTCATCTAGGTAAATTCTAATTCCTAGATATAATTCATATTATATTCAGAGTTGATGATCGTACATACAAATTATTGCTGGTTTCAGTTACAACTTTTTATAAAAGGGACTGACACATGTATAAACCTTTTTCTCATTGTCTTTTTCTTTTTCCTAAAGTAAAGACTAAGAAATTATGTACTAAATCTATGCATATTGTTTTATATTGCATAGAATAAAAATTAATTTTAATTTTACGTTTCTGAATTCTGTGTTTTTAAATGAAACAATTGTTTTACAGCTTTTTTAAGTAAGGAATCGTATTTTTTTTTCTTTTATGAACTTTTATTTCCTCTCTTATGTGAATATATATATATATATATATAGTTTTTTTTAAGAGGTTTTTGCAATGTGAGTATATTTATCCAGAGGAAAAAAAAAGCTTATGTAACTAACTTTTTTTTTTAAGTTTTTTTTCCCATAAGACACATGCACTCACTGGAGAGAGGGATAGTGAGAGGGAAAGTGAGAAATCACCTCCCAGTGGAGTTGACAGTGCAGTCACTTCTGTATTCTTCTCCTGAGATTTTGGGTGCACACACATGCATCCAGCATGATTTTCAAGCCACCAGGTCTAGGACCCAGACCATGATCAACCATGTGGGAGTCCAGCACTGGCCCATGATACAACTTTTTAAACGAGAAGTTTAAAAACCTGAAGTCTCGGGGCCAGCAGGTGGTGTGGTGATTATAGTGCTGGACTACCATTTGGCCGACCGTGGTTTAAGTCCTTTGCTTTCTCACTCCACCCTTGCTCTCTGATGACTGTAGCAAGTTAAAAACAAACAGGCAAGCAAATAAATAATTTTTAAAAAAGAAAGAAAAGGCAAAAACCAAAAGTCTCTAGAGTCTCTGGATTTGAAATATTTTGTGTAACATGTAAAGACCCATCTAAGGGATAACCAGCTATGGTCTGTGGGGCCATAGAATTGTGTTTGCAATTAAAATTTTTTTTAAGAATTAGTTACTATTATTTTGATTTGACCAGAGAGAGAGAGAGAGAAAGGGAAAGTGAGAAAGCAAGCCGCCATATCCAGACTCAAACTTCGTTTGACTATTTGGGAGTCCAACAGCTTAACCACCATGCCACCTACCGGCCCCTTAAATGGTTTTTAAAAAAGACTTATGGAGGACCAGCAGTCTGGACTACCATGTAGTTGACTGTGGTTCGAGTCCCGGACCCGGTGGCTTAAACTCATGCCGGGTGCGTGTGCATGCGTGCCTAAGATCCCGAGAGGAGAATGGAGGAGAAGGGATTGCGGCGTGGCCATCCCCTCTGGGGAATGATTTCTCACTTTCTATCTCTTTGTCTCTCTCTGTCTTTCTGACGAGTGCACACGCCCAATTAAAAAAAAAAAAAAACTCTCCATAAAAAGAAAAAAAAAAGAAAAAAGACTTATGGTACATGAAAATTAATTTGAAATTCAGTGTTCATAAATAGAGTTTTATGGGAGCACAGTCATGCCAGTTCTTGACTGGCTGTTGTTGTGCTATGATAGAGTGGAGTGGTTATTACAGAGACTGTATCCTGCAAAGCCTAAAACATGTGCTAGCTGACCTTTACAGAAGGTGTTTGACAACCCACAGCTTCTAGTATAGTGTGGTATGTCTACTGTTTCAATGTGTTCATGTATTGGAATGGTTTTTCCAATTGTTTCAGATATTCTTGTATTAGAATCATTGTTGAATTTTGTCTTAAAATGAGTAAAGTTGGGGCTCGTAGGTGGTGTGGTGGTGAGGGGCACTGGACTCCCACATGACCAACTGCGGTTTGGGTCCTGAGCCTTGGCAGATTGCTTTCTCACTTTCTTTTTCTCTCTTTGTCTCTCTCTGGTTAAATTAAAAATAAATAAACAAAGTTAAATGAAATAATTCCTAAGAAAAATAAAAAGAAAAAAGTTGTTAGTACATAAGTGAAGCAAATTGTTGCTTCTCAGTGTTAGCAAGGAAAATAATCTTTAGTTTCAAGTTTTTTTGCAGTATAATGAAAAAGATCCAGACAGTGTGGAGTGAGATTTTCTTGTTATTTGCTATGGCTTGGTAAAATGTCCCATTAATTTTTACAGCTAACACATCAGAAAAGCCTCACTGTAGTTGAGAGCCATCATTTTTTAACATTCATTTATCCTCTCAGAAGAGTCAAACAGGGCCATCCTGTAGCCTAGGGGTTAAGGAAACTTCATCCCACCTGACTGATGCAGTATGAATCATAACCCTGGCATGTCATGCCGGCTGCATGTATGCATGTGACCCATATCTGTACAGAATGGAGAAATGGAGGAGAAAGAATTGTGTCACCATACCCTCATTGGAGGCTTCTTTCTCTGAGTCTGTCTGTTTCTGGCTAGTGCATGCTGGCAATTAAAAAAAAAAGGCAAAGACTTTCAAAATCTATACAACATGTTTGAGCCAAATAATCTATCTTTCATCATCAGGTCACAAATATGGGTAACGCAGAATTTATATATATTTTATGTGTTATACAAGATATTTAGACATTTTAGTCTGTATGTCTCCAGAAAGACTTTGGAGATTTTTGTTGTATATAGATGGAGAATAAGTAAAAAGTCACACTAAGTCTACTTGTTATGTACTGATCTTGACATAGGTAGAACTGAGGAGAAAAGTAGTTTAAGAGGAAACAAGAGTGCGACCAGCAGATAGCATAATGGTTACGTTGTTGGATTCCCACATAGTTGACCATGGTTCGAGTTCTGGACCTGGACTTAAAACTCACACTGGATGTGTGTGTGTGTGCCCAAGATCCTGAGAAGAGAGTGGAGGAGAAGGGATTGCATGTGCGTGTGTACCCAAGATCCTGAGAGGAGAGTGGAGGAGAAGGGATTGCAGCATGGCCATCTCCCTGGGGGGGTGATTTCTTGTTTTCTACCTTTCTGTCTCTCCAGCGAGCACACATACCCTATAGCAAAAAGACTCTCTTTATATAAAAAAGAGGAAACAAGATTTAAGTATATGAAGTTGGGTATGAATACAAAGTCTGGTATTAGTAAAATAGCTAACTTGGGTTCGAGGCCAAAGTAGTTTGAGGGAAGAGGAAGAGTGGAAGAGGTATGCAAGTGTCTGTCGCAGTCTTTCTCAATTAGGTTTCCAGAAGATTTTTAAGCCATAATTCCCTGTGGTATCTAGAATGGTACTAGTTATGTACCACCCCTAGAAGAGTGGGGAAAATCATGTATCTTTGTTTTGTGTGTCAGATGAGTTCAGGGAGCAGGTAGGAGTCAGTGTCCATGATGATAATTGTGGGAGTGAGACAGAAGTGAGTTGTGTAAACATCTACAGGATAAATAAAGCACTAAAAACATCTTTGCAATTACTCATAGAGAAATTTCCTTTCAGTTTTTTAATCATCTACCTGTATTTATACTTATATTCTAATCACACCTTTCCAAATGTATTGGGAAGTTCAGTGTTTAGTAGGTTCTTAAGTACTTAGAACTTAATATAGGAGAAAAAGATGATAAACAGTCGAAAGAGCTAGAGCAAAACCATTTTTTGATAATACCAGATTTTATTTGGTTTTCTTTTTCTAAAAGAATGTCATTGCTAATACTTGGACTAATGGGGTAATTGATTCTAAGTCTTTTGTAATAAACTTTGGTATATGTGGAAGACCAGCTAGCATGCTATATACCAAATGCTATCCAGTTATAATGATATACACACATCTCTTGATGTTATAGAGAATAAGAATTCAACATCAGTAACCAGTGGACACTCACACAAAACCTTATTGTTTTAGACTTTTCTTCATTTGACCCTAGTTGCTGTAAGAGCTAAAGATGATATTAGAAGGGAAGATGCTGAAAAAATGAAATAAAGCAGGATGTAAGCTGTAATGAGTCTTGCATGGATTTTCATACTTCAATATGTTGGAGTACCAATGTTAGTTTTTTTAAAACAAGTTGATGAGAAAAGGATTTTGTGTTTATTTTACTTTCTGGTACTCACATGAAGAATACTGTGGATTGGGCCGGCAGGTGGCATGGTAATTAAGGCACTAGATCCCACATGGCCAACTCTGTGGTTTGAGTCCCAGACCCAGCAACCTAAATATCACCCCAGTTGAATATGTGTGTGTTTGTCTAAAATCCTGAGAGGAGGATGGAGGAGAGGGGGTTGTGGTGTGGCCATCTTTCCTGGAGAGTGATTCTCTCTCTGGCAAGTGGGGAAAAAAAAATCTGAAAAAAAAAATATACACACACACACACACACCACATACTATGTACAAATTTAGCCTACTCTAGTCATTTAAATTTGATATTGCTTTGGTTAACTTCCTTTTTGCAAGTGTCATTTTTTGAAAAATAAGGCACATAATATTTTTTTCTAGTTTTGAATGTGAATATTTTTATTTATTTTTAAGGTGATATTATTGCATAAGTGGATTTAAAATAGCTAGAAAACTTTACTGATTTTTTTCTGACACTTACTGTACCTAAAGTTTACCACCGCCAGGTTGTCTAAAATAGCAGGAAGTTTTTGTATCGTTTACTGACTGTATCTATTATATTATATTCTTTTAATTTTACCAGTATTTAGTGTAAGAATATTTTTTTCTTCCTCTCAAAACTATTCTTCCTCATTATCTTTTTAGCACCAAGCTATCACTAATGAATTTGAAAATGTTATAAGTACAAACTGTTGTTTTGATGTTTTATAACAGTAATATTCTTTGAGTGGAATTTTTACAAAGAATAAGAAAATGGATATACTTATTACTTTAAATTTGTTGAAAACACTGTTCTTTTGCTATTGAATTGTCTTTAAACCCTGGTGAAAAATCAGCTGACCACAGGTATATGGGTTTATTTCTGAAGTCTCAATTTTGTTACATAGATCTATATGTCATCTTCATGTCAGTACCACACTGTCTTGATTATTGTAGTTTGTGTTAATTCTTATAATTAGGAAATATGAATTGTGCAGCCTGTGCTTTTTTGAGGTTGTTTTGGCAATTCTGGGTCTCTTTCATTTCCTTATGAGTTTGGGGATCAGCTCATCAGTTTCTGCAAAGAAGCCAGCTAAATTTTGATAGCGATTATGTTGCATCCATAGTAAAGTTGGTGCGTTTTAATGTTACATTCATTATTCTGTGTCATAAATGGATCTTCATATTAACTTGTGTATGGCAGATATATACATTTGTTGTCTACATAGTTTTAGAGCATAATTATAGATTTACCTAACAGTGAGGAGGCAACTATGCAGCTAATAGTTTGTATTTGTGGAAAGGTAGAGAAAACAGCCTATTCAAAGGCCTGTGGGGTTGGACAAAATTAGTTTGATTCAAGAGATATTTAAGTGGTTGAATTTACAGGACTTGATAATTGATGGAGTGTGAAAGATAAGGAGGAGAAAGATATAAAAGATGAGACTGAGATGTCTGACCAACCATCATGGGAAATGTTAGAGAAGGAGCTGAATTACTTCAATTTAACCACTTCTCTATCTAGTTCTGAAGGCCACTCTAGGCTAAGTGTTCCAGGGATCAAGAGGGCAGGACAAGGGCAAGATTTGGAATGCAGGCACGTACACAGAAATATGTTGAATCCAGAAAGGTTGATAGAGTTACCACATTAAAAGGCATGGGTTCATTTGCACAGACACAAACAAGAGTTCTGACTATGTACCCAAGGATATCCAAGCAACTGGGGACAGAGGGAGATGTGTAAGTGCTGTAATCAAGGATATAGGACCCGAGGTGTCAGAATAGGCAGAGATGAGGCTGGACTATCCAAACTCAGGTTTCAGCTAGCAGCAAGTGTGACGGAACATCAACCACTTGGAGTCTAAAATTCATCAAAATCAATCTTCATCAAACAAAGTTAAAATAAGGATCATCCGCAAAACATGCAAAATGAAAATTCCTGGGTCTCTCAGCAGGTCAACAAGAAACTCAAGTGATTTTGCCGTAAGTGGGATATTAATCAGAATTTGAGAAACACTGATAAGACCATCCAAAGGACCAATTTCATGATGAGTCAGCCAACTGCTAGCATATATATCTCAGTATATGAATGGAAGTAGGGGTTATCGGAAGTAGAGTAATATTAGATAGTTCTTTGGTCTTGTCCAGTCATCCTCTAAATGAGTGGTGGTTGACCTGGTAATAGTGGGATTTGAGGGTGGGGCTGGGCAAGTTTGTCCCTCAGAGCACTTGGCATTATTCTAAGAAATTTAAGATTGTCATGAGTAGAGGAGAAGATGCTACTGGTATCTAGTGGTAGAGGACAGGGATGCTGCTAAATATACAATGTACAGTGTGGTTTCCACAAAAAAGAATTTAACCAATCCCAAATACCACTCTTGGTGCTAGTGAGAAAGCCTACTCTAAATCCTGGACTAGCATAAGATCTTAGAATAAAGAGAATAATTACTAGCAAGATTCAAGAGACATAATCAAGGTAGTTCTAAGTCAAAAGAAATACGTTTACAGGAAGAGAAAGATTAAAGGGAAGATTATATAATAAGGACAGCCCACCAGAATTCCCTTTAAGTGTGTTTTCCAGAGATGGGCACATTACATTCACTGTTGTATGGTATTGGAGGTACTTGGGTAAAGAGACCAGTAAAGAGAGTTTGTATTTGCTTAACACATTAATTTACATTTGTGCTTTCCTTAGCCTTAGCTTATTCTTTGCTGTGGGAAGTACTGAGTTTATTAGTTCCCTGTGTGTACTATAACCTTACCACAAATTTGTTGACATGTTTATTCCCTAACAGTTCTGGAGGCTAGATTCCAAAATCAGGGTGTCAAAAGAATCATGATCCTTCTGGAAGCTCAAGCGGAGAAATCTTTTCTGTTTCTTTCAGCTCATGGCTGTTAGCATACTTCGGTTGTGGTGACTTCATTACCCTCTGTTCTGTCTTGTCATGGCCTTGTCTTCTCTGCATGTGTCCCAAAACTCTGCCCTTTTTTTCACAAGTATACTTGTGATTGTATCTAGTTATTCTTTCAGATAATCCTGGATAAAACCTTACCCTCAAGATCTTTAACTTGATCACATCTTTTGCCATGTAAAATAATGTTTACAGCCTCTAGGATTAGGGTGTGAGTATTTCCTTCCCAGAGGGCTACTATTTACTACATAAAGGACGGACTTTGATTTTACAGGTTGTTTTACTAGATAGTGTGGCTCATTTTGGAGTTTGACATTGAGTTCCAAATCCTTGTGTGTGTATCTGTCTCTTTAGTTTGTTATAGGGCACTCATGCTTTCCATAGAGAGAGAGAGTGAGAAATCACCACCGCCCAGGGGATGGCCACACCGCAATCCCTTTTCCTCCATTCTCCTCTCAGGATTTTGGGCAGGCACGCATATGCGCTCAGTGTGTTTTTCAAGTCACCTGGTCTAGGACTTGAACTATGCATCCAGCACCTTAACCGCCACATCACTTGCTGGACCCTAGTCTCATTTCACCTCTGTACTATAAGTCATAACAGATGTAAGGAGGAAAAAAGAATAGAGAAATAGGAAAGTGAAGAACAAAATGAAATTGCAGATGCTCCAAAATTACAGATTTTGAACAGTAAGAAAAAAAAATTCTGTGAGAAAAGGTTAACAGATAAGCCTAGTGGCAATTGCAGTTAATGAACAATTTAATAACTTCCTTCTGGAATGTTTCTTTTCTCATACCTCCCAGTGGTTTAGTGTCCTAGGCCTAGAAATATCTACAGTGAAAATACTGAGTTGTCAGAAAGGTCATGATGTTTTTTTTTTTTTCTGTTTTTTAATGCTAAAATGCATCATGACTTTTATGACAACCCAATAATTTCATTCACTCAAAAAAAAACCACAATTTCTTGCTGGTGTTAACATTTCTGTATTTAAAGACATCCTAGCTATCAGCCACTTTAACATTTTTGTGCTTATGTTTTTTTTTGTTGTTGTTTTTTTTAATTCACTATAGGATTTGTGCACTCACCAGAGCAAGATAGGTAAAGTGAGAAATTACCCCCCCCCCCCCCCCCCCCCCCCCCCAGGAGGGAATAACCATATCATAATCCCTTCTCTTCCATTCTCCTCTCAGGATTTTAGGGATGTATGCACACACACCCAACATGATTTTCAAACTGCCAGGTCTGGGACTTGAACTGCTGTTGGCCATGTGGGATCCAGCCACCTTAACCACCACACCACCTCTTGCCCTTGCTTAAATTCTATGAGGACTTGTTGATTTGATGTATATTTTTTAATTTTTTTTTTGGAGAGGTTTTTGCTATAGGGCGCATACGCTCTCCAGACAGAGAGAGACAGAGAGACAAAGCGAGAAATCACCCCCTGGGGGGATGGCCATGCCACAATTCCTTCTCCTACATTCACTCTCTCTCCTATATATATATATATATATATATATATATATATATATATATATATATGAATGAAAGGTTTTTGCTATAGGGCATGTGCGCTTGTCAGAAAGAGAGAGACAGAGACAGAAAGCGAGAAATCACCCCCCCCCCCCCCCCGGAGGATGGCCACGCCACAATTCCTTCTCCATTCTCCTCTTGGTATCTTGGGCATGGGCACACATGTGCCTGGCATGAGTTAAAGCCCCCGGGTCCGGGACTTGAACTGCTGTCAACTACATCGGATTCCAGAGATGTAGCCATTACTCCAACTGCTGGTCCCTGATTTGATATTTTTATAAACCTTGCAAATGTTATTTGTCAGATGTCTTAACAGAAAAAAATGTTAACACAGCTTTAGTTTTTTTCTGTTTTTTTTTTTTTTTTTTTTTTGTTTTTTTTTTTTTTTTCCCAACATCCTATTGAGCGGTCCGGAGCAGTAAGATTGTTAGGAAAATTCTTCTGAAGGCACTGGGGAGGCTATGGGCCATTCCAATTTTGAGACCTCCTTACTCTTGCATTTAGAAGAGTATGGACAGATTATCATGGGGAGATTTTCAAGTCAAGATGGATTTCAACTAGGGTCAGAAGGCAACTTTGAACGCAGTATTGAGGGTCAACATGGCATAGTTATAATAATGCCTATTTTATGATCATGTTTTGTTGCTAGAAGGCGTGTGCATTCTCCAGAGAGGGACAGAAAGAAGTGAAGAAAGCACCCTCCAGTGGGGTGTGGTCACACTGCAGTCCCTTCTTCATTTCTCCATCTTTTTGGGATTTTGGGCATGCGTGCATGCCATGTATGCTTAAGCCACTGGATCTAGAACTCAAAAGGCACAGCCACATGGAATCTGGCTCCCTTAACCAGTAGGCTATAGGGTTGGCCCTACAGACTTGTTTTAAAGATTAAATTAGTTAATATTTATCAAGTATTTAGAACAGTATCTTACATAATAAGCACTATCGGGAAACATGTCTTATAATAGAACAAAATTTTGTAAAATTTCCATTCTGAGTTCTTACCCATGTGCTGTATAATGGTTATGTTATACTTTCCTGAATACAATATAAAGATAGGAAATTAAGTGAATAACCAGAACTTTTAAAATTGTATGTAAAACCATGAATATTGATAAGTGTGAAAAACATTATTACAGGACTGATGAAAAAGATGATAAACACTGACATAGAAAAATGTAGAAATGTCTCATGTGTTTCTGCCATTCTATTTTTTCTGAATCATACCTAAAAATAACAAGAGAAGTAAATGAAAATTATAGAAGCCAGGCATGCCTAGTCCCAGCTACTCAGGAGGCCGAAGCAAGAAGATCACAAGTTTGAGGTCAGCCTGGGCAACACACATAGGGAAACCCTAAAGGAAAAATAAATAGAAATGGCAAAATATAACTAATACTGAAATAGACTTCAAGAAAAGAAAGATAATTGACAGACAAGTTACAATACTCATGTATTGTGCATGTGAACTACTGTATATATGATACGTAGAATCATGCATAATTGTATGAGTGACCCTTCAAAGACTATCGATCTCATGCTACTCTCAGAGAAGAAAGTAGATGGAATATCCTTAAGCCCTAAACTTAGCATCCAATTGTTTTATACTCAGAAATCCAGCTTTCCATCTATGAATAACTCTAGGTGGCACAACCTCTGCTGTGATCCTATTATAGTCCGTAGAAAATGATACAGGTATCTTCACACTGAAAGGGAGACAAAATATAAATATTTGTGGGAGAGCCTCTATTGTCCATAAACAGATTTGGCAGTTTCCCCATTTTGGGGCTCTTTTGAGCTTGTGGTTGAAACCAAATGGCATGACTGACTGTCCCTCAGCTTCCTGGTGGCTTTAGTTCACCTCAGATGCTAGTTCTATGGTCATTATAGCACTATTTCTCAAAGACTGGTCCAGGGAACTGCTGCAGCAGAACTGCCTGGTGTGCTTGTTAAAATACCCACCAGGGCCAGGGCCCAGCCCCAGACCTACTGAGTCGTAATCTCTGTAGATGATGTGTTCAGTGTTCATTTTCAACCAGTAACCCAGATGATTTATTTTTAAGAGGGATTTTTGTTATAGGGCACATGCCCTCACTGGAGAGACAGAAGGTGTGAAATCCCCCCCCCCCCCCCCCCGTGGGGGGGTGGTCATGCTGCAATCCCTTCTCCTCCACTCTCCTCTTGGAATCTTGGGCACACACGTACATGCATCTGGTGTGAGTTCAGCCACCTGGTTCAGGACTCAAATCATGGTCAACTATGTGGGAGTCCAGCAACATAACCATTATGCCATCTGCTGTTCCCAACATAGGCGATTCTTAAACCCACTAAATTAAAAAAAATTATTTATGCATTTATTTAATTCCATTTGTTGTTATTATTTTAAAAATTTGACCAGAGACAGACAGAAAAAAAGCAATAAAGCAAGCCTCCAGGTCTGGGACTCAAACCGCTGTTGGCCATGTGGGAATCTAGCACCTTTAACCACCATGCCACCTGCTGGCCAAGCCCACTGAATTTTAAATTTCACTGTACTAGAGTGCATATATCTGCTTCCTCAGCTGAGGCTGCCCAGTTCAGAACCAGCTACTCAGCCGAAGGCATCAGAGACCGACAGCAGCATGGACTGGACTAGACTTCCATCTAGCAGAGACTCGTCCCAGGCCTTCTCCCCGCTTTATTAACTTCAAAAGGCACTATAATGAAACGCCATGATTTTGTCAATTATTTCTTTTCTTATAGTCTATTTCAGTATTAGTTGTCTTTTGGTGGAATTTCAAAATATTTTTGTACCAAAATTTAGGTTTTTTTTTTCTTTTTAGTTTTACTATAGGCTGTGTGCACTCACCAGAAAGAGAGAGAGGGAAAATGAGAAATCACCCCCCAGGGCATGGCCACGTTGTAATTTCTTCTCCATTCTCTTAGAATTTTGGGCACATATACCTGGCATAATTTTCAAGCCATTGGTTCTGGGACTTGAAAAAGGCAGTCGACCGTGTGAGATTTAGCCACTTTAACCTCCAGGCCACCTGCTGGTCCATCCAAAATTTACTTTTTAATTAGATTTTCCCACTAACTTTTTTTTTTTTTTTGAAATTTCCTCGTTCTATTCTGCACACTGACTTTTAAATTTTTCTGTATTTTAAAAACAGAGCCACTTCTTTTTCCTTAGTTTATTTGCTATAGTGTGTGTGCACCTACCAGAGAGAGAAAGAGAAAGTGAGAAATCACCCCTGGGGGGGGGGGGGGCTTGGCCACACCACAGTCTCTTCTTCTCCTCTCAGAATGTCGTGCATTCATGCACACACGCCTGGTGTGTTTTTCAAGCCACGGGGTCTGGACTCTAACCACATAGTCACTTACATGGGATCCAGCCGCCTTAACCACCACAATACCAGCTGGCCTGCTGCTGATTTTTTTTTTTTTTAAAGTTGCATTGTATTCACACGTTCTGTGGCTATGCCATAATTTTATTTATGTTTTTACTGAGTGAGAGAAAGTGGGAGTATAGGAGTGGGAGAGAGAAAGAAAAAGAGAGAGATTTTCGACAGGGTTTTGCCACATGTCCAGTCTCAGCTAGGACCACAGGATGTACCACCGTACCTGGCCTTTTTAGGTTAGCCCAGGAATGAACTCCACTCAGGCTTCCCATGTGGCCTCAGTCATCACACGACAGTGCCCTTCTGCTTACACCACTGTGGCTGAGCTCATTACAACTTTTTTCTAATGAAGTTTCTTAATTATGGTTTCCAAACTTTTGGTATTATAAGAATGCCACAGCAAATAGACTTGTGTGTCATTTTGTACCTCTATATCTGTAAGGTAAAAATTTTAAAGTGGAATTGTAGATTAGAGATATATGCATTTGAGGCCATGATTAAGGCAGCTAGATCTCAGGTGGCCTGCTGCACTGTTCAAGTCCCGGACCCTGTAGCTTGAAAGTGTATGAGTGCCTAAAGTCCAAAGAAGAGAAGGGAGGAGAAGGGATTGCACTGTGGCCATCCTCTCTGTAGAGTGCTTTCTCACTTTCTCTCTCCCTGTCTTTTCCTCTTTCCTGAGAGCACACTCATCCTCTGACAAATTAAAAAAATAAAAATTAAAATAAAAACAATTAAGATCTAGGGTCATTTAGAGAGAGATGCATCTGTAATTTTGATCTGTGGTACCGATTTGCCCCCACAGAAGTAGTGCCAATTACATAGCCACTAGCAATATGTGTGAAATACAAACTTTTATAATGACTGCATAGTATTCTGTTGTAGGGACTACCCTCATTTGTTTAATCTAGCTCTTGTTTGCGAATATTGTAATCGTGTTCCTACCCCACATTTATTTAGCTCTCAAAGCCATAGTTTTATTGTACTATGGCTAAACTGTACAACATGGGGGATTTGACCATCTTGGGAGGCTCCTAGTGGTCGGCTTATTATTATTCTCGTTATCCTAACAACAACACTACAAACTCTTTGTGTAAGTGTTTCTCCCTCTGTGATCTCACTTTTGTGGCTAGACCTCACCTCTAGCCCCTGGGAATTTCCTCTGTGAACCCAGCGGGATGACATCCCTTAAGTCAAATTTCAAAGCCTGGAAGCAGATCAACAGACCTGGGCCCCCTAATGACTAATTACACACAGCCCTGGCCCCTTGCATAGCTCTGAGTTTGTTTTCCACAGCCTTTCATCCCTGCATCTTGAAGATGAGTCCCTCTCTTCCCCAGTGGGAAAGCAAACAGTGGAGTGGGAAAAGTGTATAGCAGGTCCTCCAGGCCATGCAGAGGTGGGGGGACACTCTGGTCTCTGCCTTGTCTTGTTTGTGATTAATTGTCTTTCTCGTCTTTTTTTTTCTGGAGAGGTTTTTGCTATAGGGCACTCACCAGACAGAGAGAGACAGAGAGACAGAAAGTGAGAAATCACCCCCCAGGGGGGATGGCCACGCGGCAATCCCTTCTCCTCCTTTCTCCTCTCAGGATCTTGGGCACGCATGCACATGCGCCCGGCGTGAGTTTAAGCTACTGGGTCTGAGACTCGAACTCCGGTCGACCACATGGGAGTCCAGCGACATAGCCATTACGCTAACTGCTGGTCCCAATTGTCTTTCTCTTAATACTAGAGGATTGAAGAGAAAAGAGGGAATGGGGACAACTCTAGCCACTGGAAGCTGAAAGTTTATCTGTATAAGCAGAATATATGAAATGGTTTCTGGGGGTGTCCCAAATCCTCAGTTCTAGCTATCTTGAAGTGTACAGTATATTATTGCTCCTATAATCACCCTGCTTGCTGTGCTGTCGAGACCTAGAATTTATTCCTCCCACCCGGTATCTCATAAATATGTATAATCATACTGTGTCAATTTCAGAAAGACAAGAGAATCTACACGAATGAAAATCATACACATTTTAAAAAATGAAGTAGTTTCTGCTGAACATCTCTAGCTTGTCACATTTTTAGTTAGTGCTCTAGGCTCAAACTTGGATTATTTGTCAAAGAGTTCACAGATACATGAGATTCTTAGAGATGGTGGTCTTAGGTAGAGACAGTTCTTGGGAAAGAGTGTTACAACTCCAGCCCCGAGGCCTCTGCTCATGAATCCACTTGACTTCTTTAGTCAGAATCCCGTTAGAAATGAGAGTGAGGGGACCAGCAGTTAGCGTAATGGCTATGTCTCTGGACTCCCACGTAGTCGACCGCGGTTCGAGTCCCGGACCCGGCGGCTTAAACTCACGCCGGGCGCGTGTGCGTGCATGCCCAAGATCCCGAGAGGAGACTGGAGGAGAAGGGATTGCGGCGTGGCCATCCCCCCTGGGGGGTGATTTCCTGCTTTCTATCTCTCTGTCTCTCTCTGTCTGTCTGGCGAGCACACGCGCCCTATAGCAAAAACCTCTCCAAAAAAAGAAAAAAAAAAAAAAAAAAAAAAGAAATGAGAGTGAGATTGGGGTGCTATTAGAAAGAAGTTGGGTCAGAGACCCTGTGAATATTTAATACTGCAGAGAAACAGAAAAGGAAGGTACCTAGTGAAGAAAGTTTAGCAAAGGAAAAGCACATGGCTGATAAATGTGGTTTAACTTTTTTTTTTTTTGAGAGGTTTTTCGCTATAGGGCGCGTGTGCTCGCCAGACAGACAGAGAGAGACAGAGAGACAGAAAGCGAGAAATCACCCCCCAGGGGGGATGGTCACGCCGCAATCCCTTCTCCTCCATTCTCCTCTCGGGATCTTGGGCACGCACGCACATGCGCCCGGCGTGAGTTGTAAGCCACTGGGTCCGGGACGCGAACCGCGGTTGACTACGTGGGAGTCCAGCGACATAGCCATTACGCTAACTGCTGGTTCCCAATGTGGTTTAACTTTTGACCCAAATACAGACAACTCAGATAAAGCTGTCCAATGTAAGACCCAAACCACTTTTCTCCATCCAAACATCCCAAACTGGGCCAGCCGGTAGCACAGTGGTTAAAGTATCTGGATCCCACATGGCAGACGACAAGGTTAGAGTCCCAGACCCAGTGGTTTGAAAGACACAGTGGATACATGTGCATGCCTGCCCAAAATCCTGAGAGGAAAATGGAGAAGCGACTGTGGCATGGCCATCCCCGCAGGGGGTGACTTCTCACTTTCCCTTTTTCTTTTTCTTATGAGTGCATGTGGCAAAAACTAAAAAAAAAAAAAAAAAAAAAAAAAAAGGAAGAAGAAAATCCCAAGCCATAGTTCCAGTTTGCCACAAAATGGCCATAAGGAAAGAAGAGGGGAGACTGTGACTTAACCTGCTGTTAGTGTCGCCCCTGGACCATACCACTTTAGCAGCTTAGAAAAAAGGCAAGAGAGAACCACACTCCTGTGAGTGTGATATTGGGGAGAGGGTGTTCCAGTTGGGCAAATAAGGGCACTGAGGCAGGAGCATGCTTGGGATGTCTGAGAGACACATCTGCTGACATGTGGGTTTTGAAATTGGGCCAAAATTCTGGATCTCAGCTGATAGTTACAGATTTTACAATTCTAAACAGTGACTTTCATTTCTTGGTTGCCCTGAGCCAAATTTTAATTAGAAGCTTTGTTGACATACATTCCCCACTAGCCCATAAAATTCTGAAAATCAGCAATGTCACTTTTTTCTAATCACTATCTATGCTGTTGGTATGAGTTGACGGGTCCTTGTAAAGATAGATTACAAAGAGAAGTCAAATGAACAGTAGTGGGCCAGCCTGTGGTCTTGTGGTTAAGGGAGCTGGATTCTACAGGGCTAATCACATGGCTCAAATCGGACCCTGGTGGCTTGAAAAACATGCTGGGTGTGTGTACGTGCGTGCCCCAAATCCCAACAGAATGGTGAAAGAGAGGAGATTACAGTGCGACCATACCCTCTTGGGGGTAGGTGCTTTCTCCCTCCTCTCTCTCTCTCTGTTTCTGTCTCTGGCATTTTTTTTTTTTAAAGTGAACAATACCGGCAATAAATGAAATAATTTTTATGTAAAGTCTTCACTTGGGTCATAATTTGTACACATAATTCACAGTTTAATCATTTGCTTCCCGATCATTTCATGGATTACAAGGGATGCTTAAAACTTACCCACTCTGATTTTGAAGAGAGAAATATCTAGTGGTCTGAGTTGGTAACACCTTGAAAAGACTATCTGGGTGTCAACTGATCAAGTCACTCAGAAATAGTTTTGGTGGCCAGTTCCATGGGTTTCTGTGAAGTACAGATGTCCATAGCTGTTTACTCCAGAAATAATAGCTAAGAAGCATTCTCTCATCAGGCCGTTTTCAGCGTCTCTCAAAGGTAGTTCCCTCCACAAACATCAGGGGGCAGCATTTGACAGGGATTCCAAAAAGAGCACCGCCTCTGCGCTTGGACCTGCCTGCTTCCTTGGGCTATGCCTTCCTCCCTTTTGTTCCTGGCTCAAGCCAGAAATGCCTTCATCTGTGACTTTCCATAATCCACTGTCCCCTTCTTCTGGAGACACAGCAAGCTGGCTGAGTTACATGTAGATTAGTGCTCAACGTCCCTTCCTCCTCCTTCTGGGGTGCCTTTTTTCCTGGACAGGCTGGACAGACAAAAATTCCTATTTCCTGATTTCCCTTATAGTTAGGGTTCCTGATAAGATTTAACTTTGGCCAACTAGATGGACTCGTGGGACATTTACAAGACAGAAATATGTATGGAGAAGCACTGTTGCTGCTCTGTCTCCTGAGGGCAAGCCTGGCGTGGAGGGGTTGGGCAGCCTGTGGTGGCGTCACATTATCCAGTCATTAGCTCCATGGGAGTCGAGGCGCAGGGAGCAGGTCCAGCAGGAGCAGTGCAGCCTTGAAGGCAAAGTGGCAGCAGTGGGGCATCCTGACCCCTGGACTGCTGTCTCGGCTGTGAGTTTCTGGTGCTTTGATTTCAAGAGCAGTTTCCCGATTCTTCGTTGTCTTGACTCTGGCAGGAGAAGCAGGGCTGTTGGTGGGGCAGTTCTGTGATATTCTTTTTTTTTTTTTTTTTTTGGAGAGGTTTTCGCTATAGGGCGCGTGCGCTCGCCAGACAGAGACAGACAGAGAGACAGAAAGCGAGAAAGGATGGCCACGCCCAATCCCTTCTCCTCTCGGGATCTTGGGCACGCATGTACATGCGCCTGGCGTGAGTTTTAAGCCACCGGGTCCGGGACGCGAACCGCGGTCGACTACGTGGGAGTCCAGCGACATAGCCATTACGCTAACTGCTGGTTCCCAGTTCTGTGATATTCTTCTGGGAGCCATTCCTGGAGGCCCGGGCTCAAATTTCCTTCTCTAACCCTTCCACTATTTCATTCACACCCAGTTCTCTATTTTTTAAACCCCTTTTTCCTTAAAATAGCAAAAGGAGTTTCTGTTTTCTAAAACTGAACCCTGAAGGATACATTGGCTGAAGATAAGCAGAAGCTACCGCCCCAGTTCAGCACCACAACCCACGTTTCTGACTTTTGTAGCCCTCAGGTGAATTGAAGGGAAACACCACCATGAAAGCTCAGGAGTGACGAGACCCTCCTTCCTGTGTGCCTTGCCCCTCTTCTAAAGTAAGTAACCGTGATTCCAATACCGCTCCTAGTATAAGCGATGCATCTTGGTTAATCTCTCAGGCTGCATGCTAGAAATGAAGCTCACAGCCATGATTCAACAAGCATCCACCTAAGAGGACAGTGAGACAGCTTAGGAAGGCAGATAGGAACAAAGCACACTGCGATTAGTGTAGTGTGGCTTCCCTGGTCCCACGGACCCCCACTGGCTATTGGATTCTGATATTAGTGAGGAGAGCACAGAGACCTGAGGGTACCTACCAACTCTCTGGGCTATCCCACACCTTCCTTTGTATAAGGCACAGCCAGTATGTGTTCTCTGACACTAGTCTTGTTCTGGCATAAGAAATACTTAAACCCATCTAACCTCACAGGTTAGAGCCTAAAAAAGATATATTCTTACTTAGTCTTTCAGTAGCTGCTCTGGGGCTGTTTGAAGCCCTAGGACTGTTTACATGAATCCCCAGGGTAGCAGCCACCCTTAGAACATCCAGTCACACCAGCTGGTATTATACAGAGTTCATGGTACATGGAGTCTTTCTTTTTTTTTCTTTATTTTTTTTGGAGAGGTTTTTGCTATAGAGTGCATGTGCTCGCCAGAAAGACAGAGAGAGACAGAGACAGAAAGCGAGATATCACCCCCCAGGGGGGATGGGCACGCCCATACATGTGCCTGCTGTGAGTTTAAGCCACCGGGCCTGGGACTAGAACCGTGGTCGACTACATGGGAGTACAGCGACATAGCCATTACGCTAACTGCTGGTCCCATGGTACATGGAGTCTCTTCTGACAAATGTCCAGATTTTTACATACAGATTTTTTAAAAACAGATTTTTTACACATGTGGTAAGATTGTAAATTGAACCTACCTCCTATGAAATCTTCAATTTTATTTTTAGAAAGTTAAAAACAGAAATTCCTTAATTTTCTTTGACTAGAATGCTACAAGAATCCCTAACTCATACAACTTCAGGGCTGAGATTTCTCTAAGAATTGGAAAAGGAATCAGAGATTTCCAAGTGTTCAAATCCCTTTTTAAAATCCACCATTAGAATTACATTGCATGAGGGACCAGCAGTTAGCGTAATGGCTATGTCGCTGGACTCCCAATAGTCAATTGTGATTCGAGTCCTGGACCCGGTGGCTTAAACTCACGCAGGGCAGGTGTGCATGCATGCCCAAGATCCTGAGACGAGAATGGAGAAGGGATTGCAGCATGGCCGTCCCCTTGGGGGATGATTTCTCACTTTCTGTCTCTCTGTCTCTCTCTTTCTGGCAAGCGCACATGCCCTATAGCAAAAACCTCTAAAAAAAATTACATTGCATGAGGGACCAGCAGATGGTGTACTGGTTACATCACTGGACTCCCACAGAGTAGACCATGGTTTGAGTCCTGGACCAGGAGACTTAAAATTCACTCTGGGTGTGTGTTTTTGTGCCCAAGGTTCTGAAAGGAGAATGGAGAAGGGATTGCAACATGGCCATTCCCCTTGGGGGATGATTTCTCACATTCTGTCTCTCTGTCTCTGTTTCTCTGGTAAGCGCATGTGCCCTATAGCAAAAATCTCTCTCAAAAGAAAAAAAAAATTACAGGGCCAGCAGATGGAGTAATGGTTACATTGCTAGACTCCCACGTAGTTGACTGCAGTCTCAGTTCTGGTTCCTGTAGCTTAAAACTCACACCAAGCATGCTCGTATATGTGTGTGCCCAAAATCCCAAGAGGAGAATGGAGGAGAGGGAATTGCTGTGTGGCCATCCCCCCTGGGAGACTGATTCCTCACTTTCTGTCTCTTTGTCTCTCTGGTGAGTACATGCACCGTGTAGCAAAAATCTCTCTTTAAAAAAAAAAAAATAGAAATCTTTAGTGGCCAGCAGGTGTCATGGTTTTTATGTTGCTAGACTCTCACATAGCCAACTGAGGTTCAAGTCCCAGACCTGGAAACTTGCTTTCATACTGTTTTTCTCTGTCTCTCTCTGGTTAAATGAAATAGTAATAAAACAACAACAAATGGAATTAAATAAATAATTTTTAAAAATTAAAAAAAATTACATTGCATGTGGAAGCAGTTCTATCTTTTTTGTCTTATGGAAACGGTTCTTTCTGCCACCCTGAAAACTCTCTTTCAGGAGGAAGTTAATAATCCACTTATGCCTGATATTTCTTGTCAGTAGGCCATGGACTAGGAGCAGATCCCAAATTTTCCCTGGGACCATATGTAAAACCAGACATTTCAAGAGAAAACATTGTAAGAACTGCCTAGTTTATGCCAAAATTTTAAAATCTAAGCAATATTTTTTGAAAGGACTTTTGAAGTTACTGGTGCCAGGAGCATAGATGTTAATTTTAGATAAAGTTAAATTTATTTCTATAGGTGCGTTCTTTCCTGGTGTTCTATATCCTACAGCTTCCGCCTTGGAATCAAGTTTCATATGTTAGGACTCTTTAGTTGTAAACAACATAAATCAGCTCTAGATAACTAGTAGTGGTTAATGCTTTAGGCTTCTTGGGTACACGTTCTGACTCTTAACTCAATAATTGTGTCATGCTGGTTAGTTGAATTTATCTCCCTTTACTCATCTGTAAAAGGGGATAATTAAGGAAAGAAACTTCTCTAATCCCAAAGATCCCAAAGTCATGGGAACAGGTAGCACAAAGTCCCCTAGTGGGTCATTGCAGATGGTGTTAAAAGGCTTCGACACCTTGTTCCTGGACTGTAATTCTTCTTCCTGGAGACAGCACTGCATGGAGGTGCCTGACACAGTGTGCGGCGCCGTCTTAGCAGTGCTGCCTATGAGTTAGTGCTTCAGCTGTGGCTTCAGCCCGCAATTTCATTACACTCACGGGCTGGCAGCCTGCATTGGTGGATAAAGGATAATTTTGGTCAACTGGACATCCATATGGGACAAGCTATATCTTGGCTTCCCTCTCACAATACTCAAAAAGGAAATCCAGATGGATTGTTGATCTTAATGGGAATGGCAAGACAATAAATCTTTAAAAAAAAACATAGGAGAATATTTTTGATACTTTGGAGTAGGCGAAGATTTCTTAAAAAGATTACAGAGTACTTTCCCAAAGAGAAAATAGTTATAAATTGAATTTTGCTAAAATAAAGTCTTATGTTTTTCCAACAAACAAACAAACAAACAAAAAACATGGAATGTTAAAAAGCAAGCTAGTGTTTGAAAGCAAATATTTACCATGGCACACACCCAACAAAAGACTCCTACCCATATATACAAAGTCTTCTACTTTTTTTTAAAAAAGAATGATTTCATTTAACTTTATTTAAATATATATCTAATATAAATATATCTATTTATTTGTTTATTTTAATTTGACTAGAGAGGGACAGAGAGAAAGTAAGAAAGCAAGTCACAGGTTTGGGACTCAAATTGCAGTCAGCCATGCGGGAGTCCAGTGTCCTTAATCACCATGCCACCTGCTGGCCCCACAAAGTTCTCTACTTTCTTACAGATGAGACAAAGGTAGCCCAACATAAAGAGCAGTAAGCCAAAGACTTTACAGGCACTTTCCAACAGATGTTAGATTAATTTGTTTCAGTTTACTTTCAAATTTGAGTTTTGTTTCTTTCTTTTGGATTTAAATTATTGTTTAAATAAGTAAACATTCACATAATTCAAAAGTCAAAATTTGCAATCAAAGCCCCATTTTCATTCCAATCCTTTTCATGTGGCTTCTTGTTTTCCATAGTCTCCCACCTCTCTGGGTTATTGTTTTTAATCAGTTCATCATTTTATCTTTGCAGTGTTGGTTTGGGGGATATTTTTTGGTAAAAATAAGCAAATACATAATTTTATACTCCTTTCTGACTGAATATATAGCAGCATATGATGTATATTGGTACATTCCTTTTTTTTTTTTTTTTTCCAGTTTGTTATTGGTGTGTGCACTTGTAGGAGAGAGACAGAGAGAGGGAAAGTGAGAAATCACCCCAAGGGGATGACCATGCTGCAGTCCTTTTCTTCCAAGCTCCTCTTGGAGTTCTGGGCATGCACACACACCTCTCTGTGCATTTTTCAAGTCATTGGGTCTGGGACTCGAAACGCTTAGTCAGCCATGTGGGATTCAGCTGCCTCAACCCTCCAGTCTACCTGTTGGCCTGGTACATTGCTTTTTTCATTTAATCTGTCATGGAGATTACTTCCTATGAATAGATCGTTTTCTCATTCTTTTAAAAATGATTTTCATTCCACTTGTAATTGTACCAGGTTTATTCACTAGGTGTCCTATTGATGAATTTTTGGATTATTTCCAGTATGTTCTCACGAGCAAGGCCACAGTGAAGATCAGTATGTTGTTTCATAATGGTGGAAGTGTATGACTAAAATACACTTCCTGTAAGTGAACTTGCGGCTGGGTCAAAGAGAAAATGCCGTTGTTTAAATACTGCTAGGTTCCTCTCCATAGGGACTGTGCCATGTTCTACTCTCCCAGCAGCTTAGGAAAGCACATTTCTTCACAGCCTCACTGATGAAGCTTATGGTCAAACTTGGATTCTTGCCAGTCTGATAGGGGAAGGATAGAAACCGTAGTGTGATATTACTTTGCTTTTCTCTAGTTCTGAGAGATTATCTATTCATATGTTTAAAAGGCATTTAATTTCTCTTTCTACAACCTGCCTATTATGTCTTTTGTCTATTTTTCTATGAGTTTTTTTTTTCCCTTTTAAGAACTCTTTTTATGTTAAGTACTTGTATAATTTCTTTTTTAGCATGTATTTGTCTGAATTGGATTTCATATTGGTTCATGGCATGAACTATGGATCCAATTTTATCTTCTATTCAAAGAGCAATTTGTCCAACACCTGTATTTATGGGTTTAAAAGGTCCATTCTTCCCATCTCCACTCCACACACTTAGTGATTTGCAGCATCACTTTTATTCTTTTTTTTTTTTTGGAGAGGTTTTTGCTATAGGGCATGTGCTCTCGCCAGAAAGACAGAAAGAGACAGAGAGACAGAAAGTGAGAAATCACCCCCCCAGGGGAGATGACCACACTGCAGTCCCTTCTCCTCCACTCTCCTCTCAGGATCTTGGGCACGCACACACACGCGCCTGGCCTGAGTTTAAGCCACAGGGTCCATGACACGAACAGCGATCAACTACATGGGAGTCCAGTGACATAGTCATGATGCCAACTGTTGGTCCTGTAGCGTCACTTTTAGTACATATTAAATTTATATATGTATGGGAGCCTATTTTAGACTTTTTATTTAATTCTGTCTTATTGATCTGTCTGTCCAGTTGTGCACTCAGATGTACGTTGTTTCAAGATGGTAGAAAGTGGGGTTGCTGGGTCAAAGAGAAAATGCAATTGTTTAAATATTGCTAGATTCCCCTCCACAGGGACTGCACCATTTTCATTTACAAACACTATGCTAATTTGATTATAGAGGCTTCATAGTATGTTTTCTATCTGAAATGGCTATGCCCCACCTCCCCACCATTGCTCTTGTTTTGCTTGGCTCCTAGCTCTTCCTGCCTGTTTGTTTTTCCATGTGACTTTAGAATAATCTTATTTATCAAAAATCTTGTTAGCATTTTTATTGGGATCACAATAAACAAATAGACTGATTTTGGGAGAACCACCATCTTTATGATGACACATCTCCTTACCCAAGTGTGGAAGATATATTCCAACTATTTGTTTAATTTTGTGTTTTCCAGAAGTTCTTTACAATTTTCTTCATATGGACTTTATACATTTCTTTTTTTTAAAAGGCATTATTATATTTTTATCATTTTTTTTCAATTTGTCTAGAGAGAGACAGACACAGAGACAGAGAGAGAGAGAGAGAGAGAGAAAGCTGCCAAGTCTGGAACTTGAACTGTGGTTGGCCGAGTGGGAGTCCAGCACCTTTTACCACCATGCTACCTGCTGGCCCCATGGGCTTTGTACATTTCTTACTCTAGTTTTATTCCTGTGTATTTTTTTGTTGTTATTTTAAAAAAAGATCTTTTTCATGATATATTTTAACTAGTTCACATTTGTGGATATTTAAGCTATTGATTATTTGGTTTAATGTTAAATTTACATTTTGTTTTATTGAATTTTTTTAGGAATTCATCATTATTCATGGATGATATTGCCTTATATAGAAATGTCATAAATTAATTAACCAATCCCTTGATGTTGGAAATTTAGTTATGTCTGCATGTGCTTTTCATATTTTCCACAATTAGTACAAAGATGTGAACGTTTCTGGAAGAACATGCTGTTTCATTTCACTTTTTTTCTTAAAGAATTATTTTATTTAACTTTATTTATTTATTTTAATTTGACCAGAGAGGGACAGAGTCAGTGAAAGAGAGAGAGAGAGAGAGAAGGAGGGAGAGAAAGTGAGCTGCCAGGTCTGGGACTTGAACTATGGTTGGCCATGTGTGAGTGTAGCACCCTTAACCATCATGCCACCTGCTGGCTCCGCCTCATTTTACTTTTGAATCCTCTATAATATATGCATAAATGCTTAATGAATATTTGTAGTATTGGCTGGCTACATAGTTTAAGGATTAAGGGAGCCAGATCCCACAGGGCTGACGGAGTTTGAATCCCAACTCCAGTGGCCTAAAAAACACACTCACTGGGTATGTATGTATGCCCCAAATCCAGACTGGATGTAGAAATGGAAGAGAAGGGATTTTTGTGTGACCACGCCCTACGGGAGGGGGGGGGTGCTTTCTCCTTCTCTATCTCTCTCCATCTCTTGTCTCTCTCTGATGATCACAGGTGCCCTCTGGCAGTTAAAGATTTTTTTAAAGTATGAATGGATAAACTAACTAACAAATAAAAATATTTGTGTATTTCATATCTTGCTTTCCTGCAATATTTTTTGGTTAATCAAACATTTATTGAGAGCCTACTGTCTTAGATATTATTTATGTGACTTTAAAAAATTATATTCATTTATATAAGAAAAGTCTGCAATGAGGTGACTTTTTTTATTGTAGTAAAATAGAAATAACATAAATTATCAGTTTAGCACCAGCCCCATCATAAACAGTGGAGCCCTGTGCATAAGGAGTGAGGATCCCCACAGCTGAGTGCTAGTCAAGTCCTGGTCCTGGTGGCTAGAAAACATGCTCTGTGTGTGGGTATGCACACCCAGAATCCTGATCTGATGGGATGGAGACAGGGAGGAGAAAGATTACAGTGACCATGCCCACTGAGGCGTGCTTTTTTTCCCTCTCCCTTTCTGCCAAGTGCATGTTCCGTGTCAATAAACAATTTTAATGATCTTTAAATGTACAGTTCAGTGGCACTAAGTACCGTCTCATTGCTGTGCAACCAACACCCTTAGGTCTATTCAGAAGTTCCATCATCAAAATCTGAAACACTGGAGACCAGCAGATGGCACAGTGGTTATGTGGCTGGACTCAAAGAATGGCTGACCACGGTTGGAGTCCTGAAACTGGGTGCATGTGTGTGCATGCCCAAAACCCCAAGAGGAGAATGGAGGAGAAGGGATTGTGGTGTGGCCTTCCCCCTAGGGGCTGATGTCTTGTTTTCTGTCTCTCTGGCAAGCACATGCATCCTATAGCAAAAATCTCTATTGAAAAAAAAATTGTGAACTTTGACCTCATTTAAGAAAAATTCTCCAACCCTCTCTTTCTGTGGCCCCTAAAAGCCATCATTTTATTTTTCTTTTTTAATTTTATATAGTTGCCAGAGGGTGCATGTACTTGCATGTGTGCGTGCACACACATGTGTGTGCGAGAGAGAGAGAGAGAGAGAGAGAGATGGAGAGAAAGAGAAGGGATACCCCAATGAGGTGTTGTCATGCCACAATTGAATCTTGGATGTTGAAGGCAAAACCTCTGATCTAGAAAAAACAACCAAAAAAACTGAGAAAATAACCCCCCAAAATGAGAATACTATATGAGAAATGCTAGACAGCATTAAGCGCCCAAACATCCAGATAATTGTTATCCCAGAAGGTGAGGAAACTAATAAGGGCATTGATAATCTATTCCATGAAATCTTGGAAGAAAACTTTTTAAATCTAAACAGGCATTTAAATATCCAGACCCAAGAAATACAAAGGACCCCTAATAGAATCAACCTAAGAATATCTTCTCCAAGGCACATCATAGCCAGACTGGTCAAGTCTACAGATAAAGACAAGATACTAAAATTGGCAAGAGAGAGGGCCAGCAAGGGGCATGGTGGTTAAAGGCGCTGGACTCCCACATGGCTGACCACGGTTCAAGTCTCGGACCTGGTGGCTTCCTTTCTCACTTCCTCTGTGTGTGTATGTGTGTGTGTGTGTGTGTGTGTCTCTCTCTCTGATCAAACTGGAAAATAATAATGATAATAATAAATAAAAAAGTTAAATAAAATAATTCTTTAAAAAAATTGGCAAGAGAGAAATATCAGGTTACTTTTTCCTCCATTCCTGCTTTCTGTCAGGATTTTGGGCATGCACACACATGTGCCTGGAGTGTTTTTCAAGCCAGGACTGAGATTCAAACTTCAGTTGGCCACGCGGAATCCAGTTCGCATAACCACTGAGCTTTGGAACCAGTCATCTACTCCATCTCTATGAGTTTGTCTATTTTAGGAACCTCAAAAGTGGAATCATACATTTGTCCTTTTGTGTCTGGCTTATTTCACTGAGCATACTATCTTCAAGGTTCATGTACTTTAAGCATGTATGAGAAGATGACTTTTTTTTTTTTTTTTTTTTTTTGGAGAGATTTTTGCTATAGGGCGTGTGCGCTTGCCAGAAAGACAGAGAGAGACAGAGAGACAGAAAGTGAGAAATCACCCTCCGGGGGGTATGATCATACCACAATCCCTTCTCTTCCATTCTCCCCTCGGGATCTTGGGCATGCACACACATGCGCCCAGCATGAGTTTAAGCCACCGAGTCCAGGCCTCGAACCCCTGTCGACTACGACTACGTGGGAGTCCAGCGACATAGCCATTATGCTAACGGCTGGTCCCAGGAGATGACTTTTTATAAAGTTTTAATTAAAAACATTGTTTTAGAGGGTGCATGCTCTTGCTGGACAGAGGCAGAGAGAGAGAAATGGGAAGAAGGAAAGCAAGAAAGCACCCCCTGTAGAGTATGGCCATAATGCAATCCCTGCTTTTTTTCCTTCTTTCAGAATTTTGGGTGTGCACACACACACACACACACACACTCACACTCACACACACACGCATGGCATGTTTCCCAAGCTGTTGGTCTGGGACTCAAACCAGATGGTTGGCCATGTCGGATCCAGACACCTTAACCACTACACTCTGGCCCTAAAATCTTTTAATTGAAGTATAGCATACAAAGACAAAAGTGCATACCTTATTCACAATATGAACATACCAAGGTAAGCCACACTAGATAAAAAGTAGAAGTTATTAGTAGCAAAGAAGACACCTGCTTCTAATAGTGTAAATTAATTCTGGAAGATTTTAAATTCGTATAAATGAAATCCGATGCATTTTTTCTATTTTCTTTCTTTTGCTCAATATTATGTTTGTGGTATTGTTCGTATTGTTGTGTGTAGTTATAGTTTGTTTATTCTCATTGCTGTGTAGTATTCTATCATGTGAATATAGCACAGTTTATCTAATATATTGTTGATGGGGACTTAGATATTTTCTAGCTTTTGTTATTACAGTTATAATTAGTGCTGCTATAAATATTCTTATACATGTCTTTTTATAATCATATTATACATTATTTTATGTATATATACATATACTCATACATACTATATGATATGAATATATTATGTAACATGAGTTCATTTTATATGGGCACATGCGCACACACACATATTCAGAAGTAGAAATGCTGGGTTAGAAAGGATGCCTATATTAAGGTTTCATAACTTTTCAAAGTGTTGCATCCATTTAGAAAGGGTCGTGTTTAAACTGTGGCTTTGACAGACATAGGGGAATGCAAGCTGCAATGAGATTTCTAGACTAAATCTCCCCACTGCTGTGATGCAAATGTGCCCTTCTTAAAGTGGTTAGAGTCAACTGGGAGAAGTCTTCCACCTTCTTTCGGCTGTGGTCTCCCAGTGACACTCTGGTAAGAGGAGGCTCTGTCATTTTGGTCAGACCCAGGGAGACAAGAGATGATGTCTGATGAGTCAGGCTCCTCGTCTCCACTTCCCAGAGTTCCCCTCACCACATCAGTGAGCCTGGTCCTTGGGGGGAGACGTCAACACAGCCGTGGGATTGATACCAATTCTAGCAGAGATGTCGGGAGCCAAGGCCTGAGAAGGGAAGGAAAGGATCAGGATAAATACGTCAGTGAAAACAGAACAAGTACAAGACTTGAAAGTCATGTCTAAAGAATTGTCTAAGTAACAGTGGCAAATGAAAACCAAAGGCTTACACTGCTAAAATAATCAGTGGTACCTGTTTCATATTCCCAGGCATCTCTGTGTTTGGGGGAGGTCTTGGGATTCAGGGCTTTGCCAATTGTGTGGCCTGGGATGAGAGCCAATTGATGGAAGCTGGAATAATTCAGGGCTTTATTCTCAACAGAAATTAAAGGAAGGAAAGAAAAAAAAAATGCCTGACCACAAGTAATGTCTATAAATGCTGTGTGGGCACAAGGGCCTGCCTCTTTGTCCTAATACAGAAGTGTAAACATACCTGAGGAGGAGTTCCAAAGGCTTGGTGGAAATGGGCCATTTTGGGAAAAGTTTCCAGTGGGAAAGAGAGGTCTAATTGTTTTGCCCTTCAGTGTCTTAGCATTTCCTCAGGGTAGAGAGAAATTTCAGTGTGCTTCTTTTGAAAGTGGAGCACTGCTCATAAAGTCCCGTCTTTTAAAGAAAAAGAGCAGATCAAAAATGGTGCCTCAAGGTAAAGTTTTCTTTTTCATATTTGTGTCCACAAGTGACTGACCTCTAATCCTTTTCGATTGTATGCTGTACCTTAATTTTTTTTCATAATAAAGCACAAATATTGCACATGAGAGAGAAAGAGAAGAAAGAGAGATGACTTTGCTCCATAGTCATAGTCCCCTTTTTCCAGTCCTCCAGCCAACTGGATCTTGGGTACTGCATGTGTGCCTGGTGTGTTTTCGGGCTGAGCAGGTGAGAGCTGGAATCACTCTGTGAGGGATCTGGCTCCTTGAGCAGTGCATTACCTCTACACCACGGAGCTGACCTGCATGCTGTGGCTTTAAGGGGCCACACAGTTATGGAGCAAATGCCTTACATTAGGCTAGATGGGATTGAGTCTGATGCCAAAAACCCTCTTTTGATTCTCTTTTTTCCTTTACCATGTACAAAAGTGAAGTTTTCTATTTTTTCTTAAAAGAATTTTTTTATGTTTAAAATAATCATTATTATTTAACTTTATTTATTTATTTATTTTTAATTTGACCAGAAAGGGACAGAGTAAGAGCAAAAGCAAGAGAGAGAGGGAAAGTGAGAAAGGAAGCGGCCAGGTCTGGGACTCGAGCTGTGGTCAGCCTTGTGGGAGTCCAGCATTGTTAACTACCATGCCACTTGCTGGCCCCTCAAAAGTGAGGTTTTGAAAGCATCTCATGGTCATCATTGTGAGTTTTGGGTGAGTGCTCATTTATTGATTAGAATTGTAGATGTAGAAAGTATTAAAGAATATTTTATATATATATATATATATACACACACACACATACACACACACACACATATATATATATATATTCTATAAAGGAATATATATATATATTCTATATATATAAATATATATATATATTCTATATATATAGAATATATATATATATTCTATATATATATATGTGTGTGTGTTCTAATACAATTTCTTGTATGAGCTATTTCATTGGTTTCTCCTAAGAGTCCTCTGGGAAAATAAAAGTTAAATTAGTGAATAAAAGTTTGATAGTTGGGTTCCACCTCCCTGCAGTATTATTTTCTCTATACATATATGGTGGAAGGAAGGAAGTAAAAGAAAAAGAACCAGGCAACAACAGGTCCCTCGTGGGCCAGTCTGTATGACATGTTACATTCCAATGAACACAACTCTGACAATCAAGATTAATCAGACAGTAATTCAGATATTTATCAGGGACTCTTGAAGAGTGTCTAGAGAACATTTAGCAGAAGTCCTGATTTCTTTATCTTTCTTTCCTTTCCCTGTCCACTCTAAAGTTCTTTCCAAAGACTCTTAGCTCATCTAATCGCTTTCTCATTCCTGCATTGCAGTCAGGGCTCTGTCTTTTTCCTCTTTGTTTTCCTCCCACAATAGATAGATAGATAGATAGATAGATAGACAGACAGACAGATATAGATAGATAGATAGATTGATAGACAGACAGATATAGATAGATAGATAGATAGATAGATAGATAGATAGATATTATCTCTTTCTAAAGTTAAAAACGAATTCCTAGTCTGTATCTTATCTTCCAATTCTCAGATCTTTCTATTGTTGTTTTGATTGACTTCACAGAAGACCTGGAGGCAAGCTAGCAGTCACAGAAGGGAAATGTTATAAACGCTCATACTTTAACACTTTTGTTTCCATTTGCATAATAATGTAGACTAAAACTTGTACAACAGACCATTTCCCAGTTACTAAATGGCAAAACTTCCTTTGCAATAAAAGGCAAAACCAAGAGAGATTACTAAAATCCATTTTTTTCCTTTTTTTTGGAGAGTTTTTTTTTGCTATAGGGTGCGTGCGCTTGCCAGAAAGACAGAGAGAGACAGAGAGATAGAAAACAAGATCACCCCCCAGGGGGGATGGCCACGCGGCAATCCCTTCTCCTCCATTCTCCTCTCGGGATCTTGGGCACGCACACACATGCGCCCGGCATGAGTTTAAGCCGCAGGGTCCGGGACTTGAACCGTGGTCGACAACATGGGAGTCCAGCCACATAGCCATCATGCTAACTGTTGGTCCCTAAAATCCATTTTTGAAGACTGGAGGAAAGGGTGAGAGAATTGAAATGTGGTACAAGATGAGCAGGCTTTGGACAGGGATTACATTCTGTCTAGACACACCTCTTACCCTCCTCTTATGACAGCTCACATGCTGATACTGTTCCCTGGAAGTCCTGTTTCTTGGAATCTGAAACCATAAGCCTTCCCCTTGAGTATTTACCTACTCTTTTTTTTCCCTTTATTTATGATAGATGATAGGGCACATGTGTGCCCACATGACAGAGAGAGAAAAGAGCATTCTTCATAGGGTCTGGTCACACTGTGATCCCCCTCCTGTAGTCTTCCATACTGTCAGATCCTGGGCATTCACATATGTGCCTGGTGTGTTACAGGCTGACCAGACTGGGGATTTGAACCATGGTCATCATGTGGGGTCTCATTTCTCTTGAGTAGTATGTTACTGCTGCACTATGGAAACAGCCCTAAATCTACCCTTTTTTTTTGGAGAGTTTTTTGCTACAGGGTATGTGCATACGTGCACTTGCCAGAAAGACAGAGAGAGAGAGAGAGAGACAGAAAGCAAGAAATCACCCCCCAGGGGGGATGGCCATGCTACAATCCTTTCTCCTCCATTCTCCTCGGGATCTTGGGCACGCACACACACGCACCCAGCGTGAGTTTAAGCCACCCGGTCCGGGGCTCAAACTGCGGTCGACTATATGGGATTTCAGCGACATAGCCATTATGCTAACTGCTGGTCCCAATTTACCCACTTTTTGATGGTTATTTGATATGAAAGAGAAAAGAGAAGGAACACAACTTCAAGGTCAATTTGAAGTCATCATTTCCTGGTATATCATGTCTAATGCCCAAGAATGTGTTCACCAGGATCCCCTTTTTCTGTTAAAATCAACGAGTCTCTGATGTCTGCCTATCTAGCCAATGCCAGCATTGAATGCTAGAACTGAAGCTGAGACAGGAGAGGTGCTTTACCTGCAGCGAGCAAAAATCAGAGAAGTCGGCAAGAGAGTCTAAGAGTGTGAAATTCAATGACTTAAAGAGAAAATGATTTGATAACTTATATACACACAAAAAAAGAATAAAAACACAAAATGTACAGTAAATGTAAACATGCTGAAAGATTGCCAAATAAGAGGGTTTTCATATTGTTGCAGAATGAATACAGAAATGTTTTCTTAGGGAATGGCATCTTTAGAAAATTTTCATATCACTTATTTGTCTAGAAAGAACTATTTTGAAAGCACCTGGTTGTCTGAGATTGAACTGCTCAGCCCTCAAAGAAGGAAGAAATTGCTTGTTTATTCACCCATTAAATTCAAAATATAATGAAATACATCTCTGACCACGATGGAATTAAACTCAATATTAATTTCAAGAAACAACCTCAAAAATACACAAACACATGGAAACTAAAGAACCTACTTCTTTTTTTTGTTTTTGTTTTTATTTTTTTTAGAGGTTTTTGCCATAGGGCACATAGGCTTGCCAGACAGACAAAGACAAAGAGACAGAAAGTGAGAAATCACCCCCCAGGGGGAATGGCCACGCCGCAATCCCTTCTCCTCCATTCTCCTCTCAGGATCTTCGGCACGCATGCACACATGCCCGGCATGAGTTTTAAGCCACTGGGTCCGGGATGCGAACCACGGTTGACTACATGGGAGTCCAGCGACATAGCCATTACGCTAACTGCTGGCCCCAAGAACCTATTTCTGAATGACTTTTTAACTACTGAAGAAATTAAGTCTGAAATAAATAAAAAGTTTATGGGAACAAACGATAATGAGTTACATGAGTTTCCATAATCTATGGGACATGGCAAAAGCAGTTATAAGACGGAAATTCCATAGCAATTAGTGCGCATAAGAGAAAGATGAGAAGGTGGCAAATAGACCACCTAACATCATGTCTCAGGAAATTGGAAAAACAAAACCAAACCAAACGAAAACAAAATATGCCAGGCAAAAAGAAATAAAAATTCGAGCAGAAATAAATAAAATAGAAAATAAACTATCAGAAGATAACTGAAAGCAAAAGCTGGTTCTTTGCAAAGATTAACAAGATCGACACACCATTAGCTAAACTGATAAAGAAGAAAGAAAGAAACCAGATAAATCAAATATGTGATGAAACAGGCAACATTACAACAGACACAACAGAAATACAAAACATCATTAGAGGATACTATGAGCGACTATATGCCAACAAACAAGAACATGGAGGAGATGACAAATTCCTGGATGCATATAATCTACCCAGATTGAGTCAGGAGGACATAGAAAACCTGAACAGATCTATAGCAAGCCATGAGATTGAATCAGTAATAAATAACCTCCCAACAAAGAAAAGTTCAGGTCCGGATGGCTTCACTTCTGAATTCTGTAAAACTTTTAAAGAAGAGTTAACCTCTATCCTACTGAAATTATTTCTAAAGATCCAAAAGGAAGGAAACCTTCCAAATTCATTTTATGAAGTCTCCATTATCCTCATTCCCAAAACAGATAAAGACATGACAAAAAAGGAAAACTACAGGGACCAGCAGTTAGTGTAATGGCTATGTCGCTGGGCTCCCATATAGTTGACTGTGGTTCGAGTCCCGGACCCGGTGGCTTAAACTCAAGCCTGGCGCATGTGCATGCATGCCCAAGATTCCGAGGAGAATGGAGGAGAAGGGATTGTGGCCTGGCCATCCCCCTGAAGAGTGATTTCTTGCTTTCTGTCTCTCTGTCTCTCTCTGTCTTTCTGGCGAGCTTACGTGCCCTATAGCAAAAACCTCTCCAAAAAAGGAAAACTACAGATAAATCTGATAAATATAGATGCAAAAATTCTCAAAAGATACTTGCAAACTGTATCCAACAACATGTAACAATGGTTATTTATCACAACCAGGTAGGGTATATCCCAGGGATGCAAGGGTGATTCAACATATGCAAGACCATAAATATAATGCACCATATTAACAGGAAGAAAGATAAAAACTATATGCTCATTTGCAGAGAAAACATTTGATAAAATACAACATTCTTTCATGATTAAGACTCTCAGTAAGATTGGTATAGAAGGGTCATTTCTCAACACAATAAAAGCCATATATGAAAAACCTATAGCTAACATTATACTGAATGAGGAAAAGTTAAAAGCTTTTCCACTAAAACCAGGTAGTAGACAAGGCTGCCCACTTTTTCCATTTCTTTTTAATATAGTGCTGGAAGTCTTAACCAATATAATCAGAAAAGAGAACAATATAAAAGGCATTCAAATAGTCAAAGAAGGGCTGAAAATATATTTGCAGATGATATGATGGTATACTTAGAAGACCCAAAGGTTTTCAAGAAAAAATTTTTTCGAAGTAATAAATGAATACAGTAAAGTGGCAGGATAAAAAATCAACATGTAAAAATCTATAGCATTTCTATATACGAACAACAAGTTGAACGAAGTAGAGCTAAAGAAAGGAATCCCTTTTACCGTAGCCACAAAATGTGTAGGATACCTAGGGATAAACCTAACTAAGGAAGTCAAAGAAAACTATGAAAATCTTAAAAACGATATTGAGAAGGTCATTAAAAAAAGTGGAAGGACGTCCCATGCTCCTGGATTGGAAGAACTAACATAATCAAAATGGCAATTCTACCCAAATTAATTTACATATTTAACACAATTCCAATAAAAATGCCAGAGACATTCTTTACAGATCTAGAAAAGACAATCATAGAATTTGTCTGGAATCATAAAAGATCTCATATTGCCAAAGCAATCCTGTGCAAGAAGTGTGAAATGGGTGGCATATCACTCCCTGACCCCAAAATATACTATAAAGCTGTGATCATCAAAACAGCATGATATTGGCACAAAAACAGACAGGTGGAACAATGGAATAGAATAGAGACCCCAGAAATAAACCCCAAAGCTTACAGCCAACTGATTTTGACAAAGGATACCAGTTAATCTATTGGGAAAAGGAAAACCTTTTTAGTAAACGGTGCTGGAAAAACTGGGTATCCACCTGCAGAAAGATGAAACTGAATCCCCATCTTTCACCATTAACAAAAATCAACTCAAAATGGATCAAAGATCTGAACCTAAGACCTCAAACTATAAAACTACTGGTGGAAAATACTGGGGGAACTCTGGGAGACATTGGGGTAGGCAAAGACTTCTTAAATAAGACCCCCAAAGCACAAACAATAATCCCTGAAGTAGACAAGTGGCACTATATTGGATTAAGAAGTTTCTGTATAGCAAAAGACACAGTAACAAGTGTGAATTGATAACCGTTGTAATGAGAGAATATTTATGTAAAATATAGCTAAGACAAGGGGCTGATAACCAGAATACACAGGGAACTCAAGAAGCTTACTTGGAAAAAAAAAAAAAAGATTAGCCCAATTAAAAGATGGGAAAATGAGCTGAATAAAAATCTTTCTAAGGAAGACGTACGAACAACCAAAAAGCACATGAGGTTATTTTTTGACCCTGGCTTTTGACAGAAAGTGGGTGAATATGGAAGACTTACTACTGAGTGAAGCAAGCCAGGCTATGAAGGGGAGACATTGTATGTCTCCACTTAATATATACTGAGTGTCCACACTCTATGGCCGAAACTGAATGACTAAAGGTTATAGAAGCTCAGTAAATAGCTGTGAATACCAGATACAGTGTGGGAAGAGGTTGGGTGAAGGAGTAGAGTCTGAGGAAGGACATAAAGGAGAAAAATAGAGAGGCAAGGCATTCATGGGACTAAGAAATGGGTTATTATCTATTGAAGATAACTTTATAGTATTGTCAATTGGACTAGTGAGAAATGTACACATGTTGGAATATTCACTTTGTAAGCTAAGTAACATGATTGAATGTATAAGCAAAATTGAAATAAAAAAAAAAGAATTTTAATCATCTACAAGGGTGTCTTCAAAAAGTCCAGGAGGAATATCTGTTTTAAAAATTTATGCATAGATTTCAACATTTTCACACCAAAATAAACTTATTCTTTAATTCTGAAAAAAAAATCAAAACAACAACAAAAAAGCATATGAGGAAATGCTCACCATCCCTCATCATAAGGGAGATGCAGATTAAAACCACAATGAGATACCACCCAACCCCGTCAGAATGGCAAAGATTAAAAATACAAAAAGTGGTAAGTGTTGGCAGAGATGTGGTGAAAGGGGAACTCTCCTACACTGTTGGCGGGAATGTAAAGTGGTTCAGCCACTGTGGAAAACAATATGGAAGTTCCTCAAAGATCTATAAGTAGAACTACCATTTGATCCAGCAATCCCACTTTTGGGCATCTAGCCAAAGGACAGGAGAATGCTCAGTTGGAAAAGCACTTGCACATCAGTGTTTATTGCAGCAGTATGCACGATCGCTAAGACATGGAACCAACCTAAATGTCCACAGGTGAAAGGATGGAAAAAGTGTGGCACATATACTCTATGGAGTACTACTCAGCCATAAAAAACAAGACCCCGGCATTTGATAGAAAGTGGTCAGATATAGAGGATCTATTGCTGAGTTAAGTAAGCTAGGCAATGAAAGAAAGATATTGTATGTCACCACTTAATACATACCAACTAGCCACATGGTAGAAATCGAAATATTGGAGGGCATAAAAACAATGAAAATAGTTATGGATGCTGAAGACAGTGTAGAATGGGGGAGCAGGAGAAGAGAAGAGTATAGAGAAGGAAAGTAAGAGAACAAATAGAGAGGCATGACATTAGTGGGACACAGAAATGGTTTATTATCTGTTGATGATAACATATATAGTATTCTCAACTGGACTGGTCTGAGAAGTATTTCATGTTGAGTAAATTCTTTATACAAGCCAAATGATACATAGTGATTGAATGTTTAAAAAATAATGAGAATAAATAATAATAATAATCTGAAAAATATATATATTGAAATAGAACTCACCATGTACCAACACAGGATTAGGCACTAGGAATAGGACATGGAATAAGACCAATTTGGTCCATACCATTTTGGAGCTTACACCATAACAGGGGAGACTAACATCAAATGGGTTATTTAGCATTCAGACACTGAACGAATGCATTGAGAGTTATAACAGAGAAGTGCATAGTGCTGTTAAAGCTAGTGAGTCAGAGAAGACTTTATGGAGAAATATGACCAAACAGCAGGCCACGGATGCCTTCCTAGTCTTGGCACAGTATGCCAAGTGAATCAGTTGAGCAATTAGGTGCCTCTGCTGTCACCTCTGGACATGATCTTTCTCCTTTGTCTGAAAAGGATACATTAACATCAGATTAAGCGAAAGGCTCATAAAATACATGATGGCACCCTGACCAATCAAAACATACCAAGCATTCTTTCCCAGAGGATTGGGAAAGAGATACATTTTGAAATAATTATCTGGCAATAGGTTCAACCTGAAAAAAATAAACATGAAGCCATAATTATTTTTCAACAGAACTGGAGACTTATTCATCTGACTTTCTGAAATTGTATATCTATTTCATAGTACTGGAAGCTCAATACTATGTTTTATGTTCTGAGGGTAAAAACACGATGTCTGTTTTATTTCACAACATGAATTGAAAGCATTTGTGAGACAGGATGTTGTTTTGGTTCAATAGGTTGTTCAAGGTTCCTTAGGAGTTTTATCCAGTAACTGCTTTCAGCTTTAAGAAATTAATGTTTCCATTTGGTTTTCAGATCCAAAGACTGCGTAAGCAGATTTTTCTCTTTTTGATGCCTTATCCTACTGCTAGTGTGGTTTAAGGTAATCAATCATATAACTGAGAGTTAAAGGAATCTGGCTAAGAGTTTTTACACAAATAAGACTTGCGTTGGTTTGAGTGGGGATGGTGATTGTTCAGAAATTGTATGACTAGGTTGGAGTCGAACCTCAGAAATGTTCAGATTTGTGGTTCATGTATTAGTTGGGAAGGCCTGTCCCTCATGTTAATTCAGGTAAGATGCTGGCAGAGATCATTCTAGGAAAATGAGAATACTTGATGGGAACAGTAAAGTGACTTACTCCCTTGACTACTCAGCAAGTCTACTTGTCCCTCAGGAATCTTTCTGGTAGACCCCAGAAGAAAAATTTGCTCTTTCCTGTCTTTCTCTGGGGACCTGAATTCAGGGTTTGTATTTAGGAGTGTAGTGAAGTAAGTCAAGGTGATCCAAGACTCTCTTCTTACAGGAGACATCTTCTTTTTCTTCAGAGATGTTATCACTCCTATATCCCAGTGCTTAGTACCTTCTTGTCTTCTAGAGCTCGAATTTACCACTGGGGAACCCAACCTTGGGCTCCCCTCCTTGACCAATATTGCTACTTGTTCTAATCATTCCTCTCAAGTTTATGCTTTCCCACTGTATTGGTGTCTTCTTGTTCCTATAACAAATTATCAGAAATATAGAGCTTAAAACAGTACAAACTTATTTTCTTACTGTTCTGATGGTCAGATTCTGAAATGGTCCATTAATATAAAACTAAGTGGTCACATGGGACCAGCAGTTAGAGTAATGGCTATGTCACTGGACTCCCACGTAGTCGACCATGGTTCGTGTTCCGGACCCGGTGACTTAAAACTCACGCTGGGCGCGTGTGCGTGTGTGTCCAAGATCCCGAGAGGAGAACGGAGAAGGGATTGTGGCGTGGCCATCCCCCCTGGGGGGGTGATTTCTCGCCTTCTGTCTTTCTGTCTCTGTCTGTCTGTCTGGTGAGCGCACGCACCCTATAGCAAAAACCTCTAAAAAAAACCCAAAAAAACAAAAACAAAAAACGAAGTGGTCACAGGGCTTCATCGTTTATCTGGAAACTCTAGAGAAAATCCATTTTCTTATCTCTTCAGCTACTAGAAGCTGCCCACATTCTTTGGCTAGTGGCCCCCTTTCATCTTCAAACCTGCAGTGGCCAGCCAAGTCCATCTCATGTCATGTCCCTCTGGCTGACTCTTAGTGCCTTAACCACCATGCCACCTGCTAGCCCCAAAGTTTTATATAACTTAAATCATAGTTAATCTTAGTTGCTTAATATTTCTGATACAATGATAAGTAGCGTATTATTGAATTTATTTTTAAATTTGCAAGAGGGTGTGTGTGCTCACCAGGGTGGGGAGAGATAGAGAACCCCCAACAGGGTATTGATGCTGCAATCCACCCCTTTCTTCAGCCCTGGACCATGGGCAAGCATACACTGGAGGTCTCCAGTCTTGAACTAATATCCTTCCCAAGTGGAGGGCCTCACAGAGTATTACATTTTACCTGTGAGCCACCATCTGACCCTGTGATTAATTTTTTTGTGCATGTTAAACAAACTTTGAATCGCTGATATAAACCCTCATTAAATTAGTTGGTGCTTATAGACTAGTACATTCATGTTGTTATCAGCAACAGAACTATTTCCAAATGAAGTTATTGGGAACACTAAGATGCAAAGGAAACAAAAGCAGAACTATAACATGGGGGGGGGGGCAGTTCTCTGATCATTCATTCTTTGTCTCATTTCCAATTTTCATTCAGAGGCAGCTCTGTGACCTATAGTTTGAGAACCATTGGTCTATTGACCAATGGTTTTAGTTCTGGTGACCTGGATTCTAGCCTAAATTTGGCTAGAAATCAGGTCTTAAGTAAATATTTAGTCTCACTGGGCCTTACTTACTTATGGATAAAGCAGGATAAAGCTACTAATTTACTCATGTCATAGTTATTGTGAGGGTCAAATAAAAGGATAATTGTGAAAATGCTCTGAAAAGTTACAAAGTATGGCTTGTATTCATGTAATTTATTACACCCCATTGGCCATTAGACACATTCTTGTACACCACGTGACAGCTGTCATTCTTAGAGCTGCCGAGTAACAATAAAGGATTTTTAATATGTATTAGTGGGAGAGGAATTCAAACGATGCAATCAACCATAAGAAATCCTGCCACCTTAACCACCAAACCACCAGCCAGCCCCTCTAGCAAAAATATTTTTTAAGTTTGTTTGTTTTGCTATAGGGCACATGCTTGGCAGAAAGAGATAGAGAGAGAGAATGTGAGAAATCACCCTTGAGGGGATAGTCACATCACAATCCTTTCTCCCCTTTTCTTTTCCTGGGGTTTTGGGCATGCATGCAGCCCACCTACTGTTCCCACAAACAATTTTTAAAAAGAATTATTTAATTTTATTTATTCATTCATTCATTTTAATTTGACAAGAGAGATAGAGAGAGAGAGAGCGCGAGAGCGCAAGCAATCCACCAGGTCCAAGACTCAAACCATGGTCAGCAATGTGGGAGTGTCCAGTGCCTTAATTACCATGCCACCTGCTGGCCCCATCCCACCAACAATTTTTTTTTTTTGTTTCTTTTTTTTGGGAGAGGTTTTCGCTAAGGGCGCGTGCGCTCGCCAGACAGAGAAAGACAGAGAGACAGAAAGCGAGAAATCACCCCCCCCCCCAGGGGGATGGCCACGCCGCAATCCCTTCTCCTCCATTCTTCTCTCGGGATCTTGGGCACGCACGCACGCACACGCGCCCGGTGTGTTTTAAGCGATTGGATACGGGACGCGAACTGTGGTCAACTACATAGGAGTCCAGCGACATAGCCATTACGCTAACTGCTGGTCCTTAAAAAAAATCTTTTTCTACTAATTCCAACATCTGGCCAGCCCCCACAGATTGTAATTTCTATGGCGTATGCATCACATTATCGTAATTCTTCCTTTTATTTATTTATTTATTTATAATTACAAGAGGGTGCATGTGCTCACCAGAGAAACAGAGCGACAGAAAGAGAGAAAGAGGGACAGAGAGGGAGAAAGCATCCCCCAATGGGGTGTGGTCACATTACAATTCCTTTTTCATTTCTTCATCCTGTCAAGATTTTGGGCACACATACCTGGTGTGTTTTTCAAGCTACCAGGGATGGGATTTGAACCAGAGTTAGTCATGTGGTGTCTGGATCCTTTAACAATTAGACCACAGGAATGTACTCACATCATCCTAATGCATTATCTTATTTTTTCTTTATTAATTTTAGATTATATCTTGGGTATTGTAAATGATATTCTGGAGAGTATCTGAATTCTTACATATTTCTTTGTAACACTGACTTTGCAGACATTTATTTTTGCTGCACTCAGACTTCTAACTCTGTCTATCTTGCAGGTGACATCTTTAACTTTTTTTGCCTTCCCAGGGCTGTTTGGTGTCTGCTCTACACAGCATAGTCTGGAAGATACCCAGAGATTTGGGCAGAATTTGGAACTCTCCTTTCTGAGTCTCTGCTTTCCTGGATCTCTTACCTCATTTTTGAAGCTCATGTATTCACCTCAAACTCTGTTCTTTTTTTTTTCATTCCACTGAGATTACAGACTTCTATTTGAGTTTTAACCAGCTAATGCCTGCCTTCGAAAAAAAAAACATTAAAGAATGGAGGTTCCATTTCTCCAAATAAGAGTAGACCCTTCTCTAGTTTCTGCCTGTTTTTAGTTGCTTTCCAGTTTTCCCCGGGAGGTTTTTTGTTTTTTGGTTTTTTTTTGTTTTTGTTTTTTTTTTTAGAGAGATTTTTGCTATAGGGCACATGTGCTTGCCAGAGAGACAGAAACAGAGAGATGGAAAGAGAGAAATTACCCATGGGGTGATGGCCATACCACAATCCCTTCTCCTCCGTTCTCCTCTTGGGATTCTGGGCATGCATGCACACGTGCCTGGTGTGTTTCAAGTCACTGGGTTGGGACTCGAACTGTGGTTCACTACATGAGAGTCCAGCGATGTAACCATTACACTATCTTCTGGTCCTGAGAGTTGTTTGTTTGTTTGTTTTCTTTAATTTGCTCAGAATTGTAGTTGTTATATATGGAGGGTTAATCTGGTAGGAGCTATTCAATCATTAGTGGAAGCAGAGGACTCATATTACTGCATTTATTTTGTCTTTTAATTACTCTTATTCTTGCAGGGCAAATACCCTCACCTTATCCTAATTTGTCAGAAATGTCTTAACTATTCTTTTGAAGAATGTGAGGTCTTTTCCAGTCTTTTCTTCTACCCTCCAAGTTTAAATGGAAGGATTTAGGAACTAGTCATACCAAAGACAGGACATGTGCAATAGGTGAGAAAAGACTGTTCATTTCTGCCTTATACACACATCCCCAATGTCAGGGATCATGGCACTCGGAGGCACAGGCATGATATACTTGTGCAGATCTGGTGTATTAGGAGGTCATTTAAAGTAGGACAGAACATGGGAGGAAAAGAAGTCTTTTGATTGTATGAACATGCAACTGAGCATTCTGAAAATGGAGCCAGAGGTGAGTGAGTTAGCTATTACAGGAGTCAGATGAGGTGAGAAGCCGAACTAAAGAGATGCCAGTGAGAATGCAGAAAGGAACCAGATTGGAAAGAGGATTAAAAATTGATCAGCCTTGAGTTTAGCAACATTGTATTGAAAGAGATATTTGTAAGGATAAGAAACATTTTCTTCTATCATTAAATCACAGCATGTGTCAACATCTTTCTTTGCTTACACATGTAATAACAGTATAGAAAGTCTAGAAAGTGCAAAAATAAAAGAAAAATTCCAATATCTATATATAGCTACAGATGTCTTATATTATCTTTCAGGCCTTATTCAGAAACAAATGCATATTTTTCATAGCTGTAGTCATACCCAAAGCAAACGTCTTTGATATGCCATAATTATATTTTCTTTCTTTCTTTTAAGAGAGATTTTTGCTATAGGGCACATGCACTTGCCAGAGAGACAGAGAGAGACAGAGAGACAGAAAGTGAGAAATCACTCGCCAGGGGTGATGGCCACGTTGCAATCTCCTTCTGCATCTTCTTGGGATCTTGGACACACACACGCCAAACAAGAGTTTTAAGCCAGGTCTAGGACCCAAACCACTGTCGACTATGTGAGAGTTCAGAGACAGAAATGTTACACTATCTGCTGGTCCCAATTTTGTATTATTTCTATCATCTTGCATTAATGAGCAATTTTCATCTCACTGATCTCTGTAATTATATCCTTCTAAATGTCTCCATACTATTCCATTATTTTATCCCAAACTTTTAAAACATTATTAAGTTCATTGAACATTTATATTTCTACAACTATAAATAATACTTGAGTAACATGTTTATGTATATCATTTATTTTAGCCATTAGAGATCTATGGTAAAGAGTAGAAACATTTAATGTTATTTCATGTATATTAATATTTAACTACCATGACCCTGACATAACAAAGCCCTTAAAGTGACACATGAGAATCATTGTTTTTCAGATCATTACCAAGTCAAGAGACTCTGCCTTGTGTGTGGCTGTAGTCCCAGAATCTAGTCTAGCGTCTAGTGCATATTAGGTCAGTAACAGCTGTGTTTTGCATGAGTAAATCAATGAATAAACAAAAGATTAATTGACTCATTTTGTGATGAGGGTTTCAACCCATTTTTTGTCACCTGGAGGCAGTTTGATATCAAGTGTACCTTGCGATAGTGGCAAGGTTGGAAGGCCATTTCATCAGAATTCACTCCTGTGTAACCTAGGTTTTACAGAAGTCTGGAACATTGCCCTGAGAACACAATCTACAAGAGCATCTGTCTGAGAGTTTGGGTTTCGCTTCTTGTACTGTTACACACCCAAGTGTTTCTGTGGGCTCCCTTCTGAAAAAGAGAAAGTTATATTTTCTGGCTAAAGGAAACTTTCCCATTAATTTTTACCTCAGTGTAGTAGGGAGGTTAAGCTTGGGTCAGAATGTTTGAATGTCTTGGCTCTACTCTCTTCTGGGCTTCAGAAAACAATTCAGTTCATTCTTAACTTTAGGTCACTGTTTTTGTTTTATTTTTTTCCCTGTGATTTCTTTTTTTGGTAAAGAGTAAAGAAATTTTGGTTCAGATCAAAGTGTAATAAAAGTTCACCTTGAAACTCAGCTAATAAAAATCTACAAGCTGGAGATGGGGATTTTATCTCAATATCCTTTGCCTTACTAGCAGTGGTAATTACTAAGTTTAGCAGTTTGTGCCAGTCCCTGCTCTGGCATTTTCCATCCTTATATACTTTCACTTGATTGAAAGTGAAAGGTATTATCTACATTCTGTAATAATTTGGAAAATAATGCTTAGAGATCTTACATCACCTCTCCAGAAGCACATTGAAGGGTCAGAATTCAAAGCTAGGTTCTGAGGCCATCCTGTAGCCTTGTAGCTTAAGGGAGCCAGGTACCATGTGGCCCACTGTGGTTTGAAACCCAGCCCTGGTGGTTTAGAAAACATGTCAGTCATGTGTGCATGATGCCCCAAATCCAGACAGGATAGGGAAATGGAGGAGAAGAAATTACAGAGTGACCACGCCCCATTAGGGGGTACTGTCTCCCTCTCTCTCTCCGTGTCTCTGTCTCTCTGGCGAGAATATTCACTCTCTGGTAACTAAAAAAAAGAAAAAAAAGAGAAGAAAAAAAAAGAAAGCCATTCCATCTGATACTGATGCCAGTGTTCATAGACCTATTTACAAAGCACATTCACATAAATTCTGTACTCACTCTGAGTCACAGTTGCAACATGGTGAAAGAGACTGTGATCATTCCTGGCAGAGATGAAGTTAAAGATTTAGAGACTGTGTTTTACCATCCAAGATCACACTGAGTTATCAGAGTTATCAGAGCCAGGGCATGAATATCCACTGGTCTTCATCTCATACCTTTTCCATTTCTCTCATTGCCCTCATAGAGTTCTCTCCTAATTCCCAACTTTAGAGTTGAGTAAATGGAGGCCAAAATATGATTTACCAAGGTCCTACAGGTAGTTAGCAAAGACTAAAGCCCAAATCTTATATCTCCCAAGCTGACTTTTTATTTTGTTTTGTTTTCTATCCGATCTGTGTGGCAAATAAAAACTACAATAGTTGTTAAAGAATGCTCATTGTGGGTCATCAGGTGGCATAGTGGTTAAGGTGCTGAACTCCCAGGTGGCTAACTCTGTGGTTTAAGTCCCAGACCTGGTAGCTTGAAAATCACGCTGGGCACATGTGGATGCATGCCCAAAATCCTGAGAGAATGAAGTAGAAGGGATCGTGATGTTGCCATTCCCCCTGGGGGGGGGGGGTGATTTCTCATTTTCTTCTTTATTTCTGACTCTCTCCAGTGAGCACACACACACACTATGGTAACAACCATCAATCAATCAATAAATCCCCATCATTTGAGATACCAAGCTGATCTGATAGTCATGAAACAAACACTGATAACTAGTGTGCATGTATCTATCACTAAAGGCCAACCTATAAGTGGGGTCCCCATTGTCGGTATATGGAGAGGTTCAGGGTTAGCAACTCTCCCTCCCCCAGTGCAGACCTCAAAAAAGCCAGGGTAAATAGAATTTTGTGCCTCAACAGCTGTATTTATTTTGGGCTGTTTCTCTACCTACAACGCCCATCTGCTGTTTTCAGAGCTTCTGAACCTGTTTATTTTCAACCTCCCAGAGGCAGCCAGCTGTTGTATTCTTGTTTCATGGAAGAAAGAAATCAACAAGTTCTTTTGGAGGGAAGCAAGTCATTTCAAGATCTTAAAAGATATAACCCAAAGGAGAGCTTACCAATTGGCTATTTCCTGAGCAAGACACAATTCCTGCTCTCAAATATCTTATTCTACAATAGTAGCTTAGCTAGATGCAATTGGAGATAGAACTTAAGTAATGAAAATTACACAGTAATATAAAAAAGAGCTAAGGAGCAATATAATCATTAGACTTTAAGTAATATTAAGTGTATGTTATTGAGTAGAGTTTTCCTGTCTGTAGGCTAGACTAAGCTCATAGGAGATTTTGTTTGGGCTCTAAGTTCGTTTGTGTGTGCATTTGTCTTTCAGTGAGCCAGTATTAAAAGTGGAGAGAGTTTATCTAAAAATCCAGATTTCTAGCTTCTTTTTTTTTTTTTTTTTTTTTTTTTTGGAGAGGTTTTTCGCTATAGGGCGCGTGCGCTCGCCAGACAGACAGAGAGAGACATAGAGACAGAAAGCGAGAAATCACCCCCCAGGGGGGATGGTCACGCCGCAATCCCTTCTCCTCCATTCTCCTCTCGGGATCTTGGGCACGCACGCACACGCGCCCGGCGTGAGTTGTAAGCCACCGGGTCCGAGACGCGAACCGCGGTCGACTACGTGGGAGTCCAGCGACATAGCCATTACGCTAACTGCTGGTTCCCAAGATTTCTAGCTTCTTTTGAAAATCCCGAGTCCTCATGTGGGGCATCAGTGGGCTGCAGTGGTGGGTGCATTTGTCAAAGTCTTCAGCACTCCATATTTTCTTCCCAACGCTCAGGCCAATCACCGTTGCCTTTCATCTTCAGGCTTGCAGTATTGTTTTTCATATTCTCATCCACTTCAGTTATATGCTGGGTCCTAACACAGGTGTGTCTTCTATCCCTGTTGGGGGTAACTGAGTGCTGTAAATTCTGAGGAAGACAAGACTCTTAGGACTTATGTCAATGTCATATTTGTTGAAAGACTACTAAGCATGATATCTCCTTTACTACTCACACAGAACTCTATCAGGTGGCATCATTTGTATTTTAGAAATGAAAAAAGCAAGGCTCAGAAAGTTTATTTGATCAGCCATTATTAGCAAATAGTTAGGACTCAAATCCAGGCTGCCTAATTCTTCCTTGTAGATGCTGAGTCCCAAAGAACTAGGAAATGATGTAGCTGGGTCTTGGTTACTTTTATCCTAGTGACCATTCTGACGTGTCATACTTTGTTTTAGAGAGATTTTTGCTATAGAGCACAAACACTTACTGACGAGACAGAGAGGGACAGAGAGGCAGAAAGTGAGGAACCACCCCCCTCCCCAGGGCAATGGCCACTCCGCAATCTCTTCTCCTCTATTCTCTCGGGATTTTGAGTATGCATGCACATGCGCCCAGTGTGAATTTTAAGCTGCTAGGTTTGGGACTCAAATTGCAGTCGACTATATGGGAGTCCAGCACCATAACCATTACGCCATCTGCTGGTCCCACATACTGTACTATTGATATATCAGAGTCAGAGACCCTGCTGTTTGCAAAGGCATAGTTAAAATATACCTCATGATGAAGCAAGAGGAGACAGAAAAAAAGAACCATTTCCATTGGGAAATAATGTTCATGTCTGAGAATAACTTCTGAAAATAATGCATTGAGATAGTCCTTAGGTTGTAAGTAGGCAAGTTCATCACGGAAGAGTTGGTCTGTGCTTCTGTAGCAGACTGGAAGCTTTGGCCACAGCAGGGTTCTAGGCTAATAGAAAGCACCACTAGGTGTTTTGATGAGAAGGACTGAATCCTGTGATGAAGCTAAAGAGGAGATATGAATTTCAAATGGCTTGGGCGGATAAAATAGATCTAGGCCATCTATCATCTGGGCCATAGTCACCAGAGGCTGGACTTCAAAGAAACTAAAGCTCTGGTATCAAAATTTAATACCTTTTCCTCCCCCATTTATTTATCTATCTATCTATTTATTTGTTGTGATTTTCAAGCTGCCAGGTCTGAAGTGTGGTCGGCCACGTGGAATCCAGCACCTTAACCACCACACTACCTGCTGACCCAACACTTCGCATCTTAGTCCATTTGTGTTGCCAGGAGGAAATACCCGGGACTGGACAGTTATTTTTAAATAAAACTTATTTTCTCACAGTTGTGGAGGTTGAGAAGTCTAAAATCAAGGCACCAGCAGCTTTGGTTGTCTGGTGAAGGCTGCTTTCTGCTCCTAAGATGGCACCTTGATGCTATAGCCTATGAAAAGGAGGATCACTGTATTCTTACATGATGAAAGGTAGAGGGCAAATGCTGTGTGCAGCGTCTTTTATAAGGGCCTTAACATCTATGAGGGAAGGAGATGCTGTGACATAATAAACTCTTAAAGGCGCTACTTCATAATCACTTTGGCAACTCTTGAATTATGGAGGGACACATTCAAACCTTACAGCTTTCTATAGAGCTTATCCTGGATAATGTAAAAAATATAAGTCGGTCATTCTTTTTTTTATTATTTTTTTATTTTTAGAGAAATTTTTGCTATAGGGCACGTGTGCTCACCAGAGAGACAGACAAAAAGCGAGAAATCACCCCCCTGGGAGAGTGGCCATGCCACTATACCTTCTTCTCCATTCTCCTCTTGGGATTTTGAGCACATATGTGCAGGCACCCGGCGGGAGTTTTAAAATGCTGGGTCCAGGACTTGTACTATGGTCAACTACGTGGAAGTCCAGTCACGTAACCATTATGCCATCTGCTGGTTTCTTGTTTTATGCTTTTTTGTTTTTTTAAGAGAGATTTTTTTCTATAGGGTGCGTGCACTTGCCAGAGAGACAGAGAGAGATAGAGAGAGACAAAAAGCAAGAAATCACCCCCCAGGGGGAATGACCACACTGCAGTCTCTTCTCCTGCATTCTCCTTTGGGCATTTTGGGCATACATGCACACGTGCTTGGCATGAGCTTAAGCCACTGGGTCTGGGACTTGAACCATGGTCAATTAAGTGGGAGTCCAGCGATGTAGCCATTATGCTATCTGCTGGTTCCCTGTTTTATGCTTTAAAAAATATTTTTGGTGGTGCTGGCAGGTGGCGTGGTGGTTAGGGCAGTTGGACTCCCACATGTCTGACCACAGTTCAAGTCCTGAACCTGGCCGCTTGCTTTCTCACTTTCCTTCTTTGTCTGTCTCTCTCTGTCTTCAAAAAAAAAAAAAAAAAAAGGACAATGAATAAAATTTTGAAAATTGAAAAAAAATTTTTGGTGAGTTGCACAACTTAGATTCAGATTCAGGACTCCTTTGGTTTTTCCCACTACCTGAAGGATCATTAAATATTTTTTTTTTTTTTTACAAGAATCCCAGGTTGTGGAGAGCTGCCAATTTGAAGATATGTGATTAAAACATGTGACCTGTAGACACATGCAAATATGCACTTTTGTAAATTATTTTAGTAGGGCTATTGAGAAGTATTTGCATACAAAAGCAGTATTTGCTTGTTGTTAATGGTTTTTTTCTGTTGTTGTTGATACTTAATATCCAGATACTGCCTAGTATCTCAGGCTTAAGGAAGTCACATGCATTTATTTGATTGTCCCACCAAAAAGATTAGAGAAGTTATGTGGCACCAGTCATTTTTACATCTTCAGACGATTTACATTCAAAAACAACTGGCTTTGCATTCTAATTTCTCCTCCCTTATTCTCTTTGCATTCTACTTCTTCTTCCCCATTCTTTTTGTATCCCATTTTCCCCTTCCTCCATTTTTTGCCCTTTTTGCTGATTCTAGTCACAACTTTCCATCAGAGAAACTGTGCCCACCCAGTCCTCGCTTTTCTATACTTGTGTGTCTTAGTGTGTTTTGTTATTGCGTCTATTTCTATTCCACAGCCTCCCCACTCAAAAAAACATGTTCATGCCAAACTGGTCCCCTCAAAGTGGAGCCTAACGTGGGGCACAAACCCAGGACCCTGAGATTAAGAGTCTCATGCTCTACCGCATATCTGCGTGTGTCTACAGGCCACATGTTTTAATCACATGTTTTCAAATGAGCAGCTCTCCACACCAGGTAATTCTAGTCTATACTGATATTGGTCTTGTTTGAAAAACATTGGCCTATGGGATAAAATGAAGCTTCTTCACTCTCTAGTCCTTGGTTACTTCTTATGCACTGCCGTTGCTTGCTTCGTGCTTTACATTATAGCAACTCCTAATAACTTGCAATACTTTCTACTTCCATTCTTCTTTACTTTGACCATATATTGCTCTAGGCATATGAACTTAGCTGAGCTGGTTTCTTACTATCCTTCAGCTTAGGTGTCTTCTTCAGGAAGGCTTCTATTACTGTAGATGGGAGGTATGCTTTCCCTATCCTCCCATAGCTTGGTATGCTTACCTCTAACATTTACTTCTACATTTTATTAAAATAATCTATTTATGGGTTTGTCTCTACCACCTTCAAGTAAAGCAGCTTGTCCTGTTCACCCTTATATAAGAAACTTTTTATGAGATAGTGCAGTATCAGGTTCATAATAAGCATGGAGACTTGAGAGATCAATTTTGTTGACTATGTGAAAGAATAAATGAATATCTAAATGAATGAAACCATTCATTTGCAGATAGCTATCAATATAAAAAGTGGCATTAATACTACTCTTGATTTTCTTAAAAACACTTCTTCTGATATAAGACAAGGAAAGAGTTAAGTTTTAGAATGGGTAGAGAGAGTAAAGACAATCTGCTGTGGCCTCCTCAGTTTACCAAGAAGGGAACTGAGGTTCAGAAATGATGAGAAATTTACTTAATATCACACAACTTGTTCAGGGTAAAGCAAGATATAAAGTTTTATCTCTGTGATCTCAGTCCCAAGCTCTTTAAACTAATCCTAATCTCTTCCTTACAGTAAATTATGTCCTTACCCTAAACCACACTGAGGTTTGTACCATCCTTTTCTTTTCTTTTTTTTTTTTTTTTTGGCAGAGGTTCTCACTATAGGGCACGTGCGCTCGCCAGAAAGACAGAGAGACATAGAGACAGAAAGCGAGAAATCACCTCCCAGGGGGGATGGCCACGCTGCAATCTCTTCTCCTTCATTCTCCTCTCGGGATCTTGGGCATGCACGCACACGTGCCCGGCGTGAGTTTTAAGCCGCCGGGTCCAGGACTTAAACCGCGGTCGACTACATGGGAGTCCAGCGACATAGCCATTATGCTAACTGCTGGTCTCACCATCCTGTCTTTTATTGACCTAATGATCATGTTGCTACTCCATACTATCTGACTAATTTATATGCCATATTTTAAAACATTTATTTAATATTATTGTTATGTTTTTAAATTTGCTATGGGTATGTGCACTCACCAGAGAGAGACAGAGAGAGAGAGAGAGAGAGAGAGAGAGAGAGAGAGAGAAAGGGAAAGTGAGAAATCAAGCCACTAGGTCTGGGACTCAAACTGCAGTCAGCCATGTGGGAGTCCAGAGAGTTAACCACCATGCCACCGGCTGTACTCTCCCCTTTTTCTGAAACATTTTTCTATTTATTTGTTGTGATTTTCAAGTCACCTGGTCCAGGTTTTGAACCACCATCAGCCATGTGGGAATCTAACAACCTAACCTCCAGGCCACCTTTTGGTCTTTATACCATGTTTTCTTTACATAAATTAGCCTTTGATGTATACCCAGAATTGAGGTTTTTATTATTATTTTAAATTTTACTGTGTTAGGTAACAAAAATAAAAATAGACACACAGGATGATATGGAACTACAAAGTTTCAGCACAGCAGAGAAAGCAATAAACAGAGCAAAGAGACAACCTACAGGATGGGAGAAAATATTTGCAACAATATATCATAACCAGAATATAAAAGGAACTCAACTCAGTATTACTGAACTCAAACCAAGTTCACCTAACCATGTACCACCAACCAACCTGTGCACACTGGGAATAGTGAAGGAAAGCACAGCTTTATTGCAATATGCAAAGAATGGAAAGCAGGCAGTCTATGCTGAAAACGTCTGGGAAATTCACAAGGATCTGGGAAATTCCAAGCATGCATTAAAGACAACATTAAGGGTCGGGGTCTCTGACACACATGATCAGCTTAATGATTGGTTCAAGAATAATGATCTTCATGTGGGGCTTTAGGCAATCAATTTCTATTCTGGAAGGGAGCAATCATCAGGTTTCCGGCACCATTCAGTTTGGGGTTTATTTGCGTGTAGTCAGCAATTTCCATCCTGCGAAATATCTTTAAAATTTGAGTTAAACTTTATATTTTCTTCTAAATGGGCGTTTTCTAGAATCTTACGACCTGAAGTCATGGGCAATATTGCAACATTGCTTACTTTACCATTGTTTCAACTATTCCCTAATTCCTACAGCTGAGATAGCACTTCCTAAAGCAAAAAGAAATGTAGTGGGCAGCTGTGCCTTGCAGAGGAAATGCACTGCTCAAGAGAAGGCAGATTCCACCTAGTGATCATGATTTGAATCCTTAGACTGGTCAGCCTGACACATGCTGGGCACATGTGTGAGTGCCCTGGATCCAGTAAGCTGAAAGACTGGAGGAAGGAGATTGTGGTATGGCCAGACCCTGTGGAGGTACTCCTCTCTCTCTCTTACACTCACATGTATGCACACATGCTCTATCATGAATAAAACTTAAAAAAATTAAAGAGAAAAAGAAAGGCAGAGAAGAATGGATGTTATAAGTTCTTTGGGAAGACTCGCATTGGTTCATTAGCATAACACAAATTTACATCAGGAGTTTCAGGAGCATGGCTGGAGAAAAGAAGTGATAGAACACATAAATTTATTTCCACTTGAAGGTTGTTTTGTTTACTGTAAACTAGAATATACCTCCAAAGAATTATCTCTGAACATGAGGTAAGCATAACTAAAGTCTGGAGTCTCAAGCCTTATCAAGGCCATTAAAATTTAAATGGACCTTGCATTCCAAGCAGCTTAGAAAGGTACATACCTTTAGTTTAGCTCATTAATTTTTCAGTTCGGGGAATTTTCATTTTTTTCTCTGCAAGAGGGGAAACTGGGGAATCAGCAGTTAGCGTAATGGCTATGTCGCTGGACTCCCACGTAGTTGACCGCGGTTTGCGTCCTGGACCCGGTGGCTTAAACTCACGCCGGGTGTGTGTGCGTGTGTGCCCAAGATCCCGAGAGGAGAATGGAGGAGAAGAGATTGCAGTGTGGCCATCCCCCCTGGGGGGTGATTTCTCGCTTTCTGTCTCTCTGTCTCTCTCTGTCTGTCTGGCGAGCGCACGCGCCCTATAGTGAAAACCTCTACAAAAAAAAAAAAAAAAAAAGAGGGAAAACTGAAGGCCAAGCCTTTTTACAGGGATCCCTTCTCAGTTTCATCAGCAGCAAAAAAAAAAAAAAAAAAAAATGAAATGAAAAGAAAATCTGATTTAAAAATGGGCAAATGATCTGGGACCAGCAGATGGCATGATTACGTTGTTGGATCTCCATATAGTGGACCACAGTTTGAGTCCTGGACCTGGCACCTTTAAATTCATGCTGGGCATGTGCCTTTGTGCCCAAGATCCCAGAGAGCAGAATGGAGAAGGGATTGTGGCATGGCCATCCGCCTGGGGAGTGATTTTTTGCTGTCTCTCTGTCTCTCTGTTTCTCTCTGTGCCTCAGACAAGTGCATGCACCCTATATGAAAGATCTCTCTTAAAAGAAAACATAGAGGGGCTGGCAGGTGATGTGGTGTTAAGAGCACTGGACTCCCACATGGCCCACTATGTTTTGAGTCCTGGACCTGGTGGCTTGCTTTCTCACTTTCTCTCTCTCTCACTATATCCCTTTCTGTTCAAAATAAAAATAAAATAAAATAAAGTTAAATAAAAAATTATTTAAAAAAAGGGCAAATGATCTGAATAGACATTTCTGAAATGGCTGACAACTTTATTTTAAAATGCTCACCATCATTAATCATCAGAAAAATGAAAATCAAAACCACGATGAGATATCACCTCACTTTAGAATGGCTATTAAGAAAAAAAAAACAAAAAGCAGTAATTGCTGGCAAGAATGCAGATAAAGGGGACTCTCTCCACTGTCAGTAGGAATGCAAATTAGTACAGCCATTATGGGAAACAGTATGGATGTTCCTCAAAAGAATCCTCACAGGATGGAGAAGTTAAGTAGAAGGGGTTGGGGTGTGACTGTGTTGCACTGAGAAATGCTTTCTCCCTTTCTCTTTGTCTCTCTGTCTCTCTGGCAAGCTCTCTGACAATTTTTAAAAATACGAGTTAATTTTGGTGTCAAAAAAATGAGATCCATTGGAGACCAGTAGTTAGCATAATGGCTATGTCTCTGGACTCCCACGTAGTCGACTGTGGTTTGTGTGCCGGACCCGGTGGCTTAAAACTCACACCGGGCACGTGTGCGTGCGTGCCCAAGATCCCTAGAGGAGAATGGAGGAGAAGGGATTGTGGCGTGGCCATCCCCCCTGGGGGGTGATTTCTCGCTTTCTGTCTCTCTGTCTCTCTCTGTCTGTCTGGCAAGTGCAGGTGCCCTATAGCAAAAACCTCTCCAAAAAAAAAAAAAAAAAAGAAAAGAAAAAGAGATCCATGCATAGTTTTTTCATAACGTATTTTTCATGAACATTTTGGAGACCTCTGTATAGAAGTGTTTGTGTGTATATATTTACAAAGTGTATGCAGGATGGAAGATCATTCAGCCTTTAAGAAAACTGAAATCCTGTCGTTCAAGCAGCATTTGATACGCCTGAAGAACATATGTTAAGTGAAATAAGCCAGAAACAAAAAGAGAAATGTTCTCTTTTGTGAAAACTAAAAAAGTTGCCCTCATGGAAGTAGAGAATAGAACGGTAGTTACCGGAGTTTGGAAAGGGTAGTGGGAAGGAGGGTATGGGGGATGTTGGTTAACAGATACAAAATTGTACTGGGTAGTTGGAAAAGTCATGACGTAGTTTCCTGTTTTCCTATGCAAAAAATGTGTCATGACTTTCCGATGATCCAATAGTTTGATAAGAGAAATAAGTTCTTGTGTTTTATAGTATAGTAGGATAATTAGAGTTAACACTGTATGATGTATTTCAAAAAAATTAAAAGATAAATTTGAATGTTTCCAACAGAAAGTAAAGATAAAGGTTTGAGATGATAGATATGCTAGTCATCTGATTTGATCATTACACACTTGTATTCGTGTACTGAAAAAAAAATCATGATGTTGCCCATAAATGTTTACAATTATGTGTGAATTAAAAAATAATATTTATTTATTTATTTTAATTTGACTGGAGAGAGAGTGAGAGAGAGAGAGAAGAAAAGTGAGAAGGCAAGCTGCCAGGTCTGGGACTTGAACTGCAGTCGACCATGTGGGAGTCCAGCTTCCTTAACCACCATGCCATCTACTGCCCCCCGAAAATAATAATTACAACAAAAGATTTAAAAATTTTTTTGCCAGAGTGCATGTGCACTTGCCAAGAGAGAAAGAGAGAAAGGGAAAGTGGGAAATCACCCACTCAGGAGGGATGGTCATGCCACAATCCCTTCATCTCTATTCTCCTTTTGGGATTTTGGGCACACATACACACACGCCCAGCGTGTGTTTCAAGCTGCTGGTCCGGGACTTGAACTACGGTTGACCATGTGGGATCCAGTGCCTTAAATACTACATCATCTGTTGGCCCTAAAAAGTGCTTTTAAAATTTGTTATTTATTTCTTCCATGAACAAGAGAGATGGCACCCCCAACAGAGTTCAACACCACGATTCACAATTGCCCTCAGATAATGGGCATGAGCATATCTGGAATACTCCAGGAGATCTCTGGGTATGAATCTGGAGCCTTCTTGTGCAGGCCAGACTCACAGAGTGTTGTGTTTTACTGATGTGTCTCCATCTGGCCCCCTAAATTTAAAAAAAAAGTGCCATTTCTCTTTCCTGTTTAGAGTTTTGTTTTCATATGCTGCAAAATTGAATTCACCCCCTCATCTTGGCTGACTAATCTCTGATCAGTTAGGTTTTCCTAGAGAATGTCTCCTTCAGTAGTATTTAGGGGATGGAAATATGATATATTAAAAAATAAAGTCTCCCTGGTTTCCCAGATTCGTCCAAAGCACAATCATCTCCATCTGCGTTTCCTCTCTCACTTTTATAATCAGATATGGAAAATATTTAACATCCCATTGAGTCCTCCAGTTTAAATCAGTACACATGATAAATTGCACGGGGGTGTTTAATTTGTCTTGCCGCGGAAACCTTTATCTTTGCCCAGCGGCCTGACTGTAGTTGCATAAAAGAAAGGCTCTTTGAATAGCTCTTGTGCAATATGAGGTCCCAACCAGGTCTATGAATAATTTATCAGGCAAAGATCTTGTTTCTGTTTGTGAAATAATATTCTGGAGACGATTAGGGCTAGACCTGTGCAGTAGTCAAAAAGTCCATCTTGAGTTCCAGCTAGGAGTATACGGAATATTATTGTTGCTATAATTCTTCACAAACATGGCTAAGTTCAGGGGAATTTGCGAACTTCTTGTGCTGAATCCAAAAGTTTCCAATTATCAACAAAAGATGGCATACCAGCCCAATTACTCCTGATGTATTCCAGTCAAGGATTCCAAGTAACCATAGTTGTGTGGGCGTATGTGGTCTGAAATAACAGGAATCAGTGAAAATCTCAAGCATAAATACACAGCAGAGATCATTTACATATCACAACCAGACAAACGTATCCCACTGAGCTGAATGCACTCTGGACAGGAAGCAGGGATTTTTAGGCCATCTCCCAAACTGATTCCCAGCCCTTGTAAACTATGTGAGATCCATTTTGTCTCCAGTTTTGCAACAGACTTCTCCAACAGCTTGTTTGCTTCCTGTGTCAACAAACTTAGAGAATACAATGCTTCTTACATAAGTTATTCAGAAAATAGAAAAGCTATTGTTAGTGACGTGGTTACCCCCAAATGTGGACAAAGAAATTACGGGCCGTGACTCCAATGGGCGTACCTTGTTGAACGTCCATTCCTAGGTAACTCCTGTACTCAATGGTTTGAGATCTCTTTAAAGCTTGTTTATTCTTAGAGTGATTCTGTGAACCAAAACACAGCAAAGAAAGGGAAAGGAAGATTTGTGTAGCCACAGGAAAACACACACTGACTGTTTTGGGGGAGAATCATCCCTGGGGATAAGGCCAAAGTGAGATTCCTGAAGGCAAATTCCTGATGGCCCAGGTCCTGTGGCCTCACACACTAGTGCCTTTATCTATCCAAACATCAGCAGAAACTGCCAAGTCTGTCTGTGAAAATGGCAGCAATTCAAACCTCATCTTCCTTAATGGCAGTTCAGATCATATCGCCAAATCTTTATTGATTCTTCATTATTTATAAAATCAAGTGCAAACCTCAGCCAGTCTGCCTCTCAGTGCCCTCCCAAATTAATGTTTAAATGTGTCTTCCATTAATCTAAAATTATCTATTGCCTGTGTGTTCTTGAAATAATCAGCTGATGATGGTTGGTTTTATGTGTCAACTTGACTGGGCCATGGTGCCCAGGTGCATGTTCAATGTTATTCTGGCTATTTCTTCTACTTCTTTTTTTTTTTTTTCAGAGAGAGAGATTTTTGTTATAGGGCGTGTGTGCTCACTGGAGAGACAGAGAGACAGAAAGCGAGAAATCACCCCTCAGGGGGACTGGCCATGCTGCAATCCCTTCTCCTCTGTTCTCCTCTCAGGATCTTTGGGCCTACATGCACATGTACATAATGCCCAGTGAAGGGTGGCTTTTGTGTTTGATTTCTTCTTTGGATTTGGATTAAAAAATATTTTTTCTTGGTGGGACCAGCAGTTGGTGTAATGGCTATGTCGCTGGACTCCCACGTAGTCGACTACAGTTTGAGTCCCAGACCCTGTGGCTTACACTCACGCTGGGTGTGTGTGTGCGTGCCCAAGATCCTGAGAGGAGAATGGAGGAGAGGGGATTGCAGCATGGCCATCCCCCCCTGGGGGATGATTTCTTGCTTTCTGTTTCTCTGTCTTTCTGACGAGCGCACATGCCTATAGAAAAAAACCTCTCAAAAAATATTTTTTTTCTTGGTACCAGCAAATGGTGTATTGTTACATTGCTGGACTCCCAGGTAGTTGACCGAAGTTTAAGCCACCAGGCCCAAGACTCAAACCATGGTCAACTATGTGGGTGTCCAGTGACATAACCATTATGCCATCTGCTGGCCCCTATTCTGGCTATTTCTGAAGGTGTTTTTGATTGAGATTAACGTTTACATCTGTGGACTTTGAGTAAAGTGGGCAGACTTCATCCAGTCAAAGGCCTGACTAGAAAATACTGACCTCCTCAAGTGAGAGGGAAATCCTTCCCATTGACAGTGTTGACAATTGAGTTGCAACATTGGCTCTTACTAGGTCTCCAGCCTGATGACCTTCCTGGTAGATTTTGTACTTGCCAGTCTCCATGATTGTGTTTTCCAAGTCTGTATGTGTATGTATCATAATGGTTGTGTTTCTCTGGAAAACCTTGTCCTGTACACAGCTCCATGCTTTTCCATTTTATTATCTTTGTTCCTTATGTTACAAATATTATTGGTAGCCGTGTTGTTAACTCTGTGAGTACTTAGTGTGTACCAGGCACCGTGCACTGGCTTTTCATGTACCATCTTAATTAATACAGCAACCTGTAAGGCAAGGATATAGAGTTATTAATTAAGCAATCACTAATTGCTTAAAATCTTAAGACTATTAAGTGTGCAGAATAATCATTTTTTTCTTTGCTTTCTTTTTTAATTTTCCAGTTTTTACTATAGAGCGTGTGTGCTCTATAGAGTGTGCTCTAAGAGACAAACAGGAAGAGAGAAAGTAATAGATCATCCTCCAGGGGAGATGGCCGTGCTGTCATCCCTTCTCCATTGTCCTTTCAGGATTTTTGGACATGTACGCACATGCACCCAGTGTTGTTTTTCAACTATCTGGTCCTGGGACTTGAACTATGCAGTCAGCCAGGTGGGATTGAACCACCTTAACTACCTCACCACCAGTTGGCCCAAGTTGTTTCTTTTTAAAGTTTATTTGGTTTATTAATGATAGAAAAAAGATAATCATACAGAACAGAGAGAGAGAGAGAGAGAGAGAGAGAGAGAAGCACACTGAATAGAGTCTTGTCACAATGCCCTCTCCCCACTCTCCAGATAGTTCTTCTTCAGATAGTTAAGATCTCAGAAATAAGCATATACACCCAGTGTGTTTTCAAGCCAAGCTTGGGATTTGAAACTGCAGTTGGCCAGGTAGCTTCCAGCACTGCAGTTCAATTTGCTACTGACTGTGTTACCAGGCTGGGCCAGCAGATTAAGAGTTTGATCTTGCATATATCTGACACAAGAGCTTTTATCCTGAGTTGAACCCCCCCACAAAAAATTATATGTATGAGCTTAGTTTTGCTACTGATTTTTTTTTTATTTGCCAGAAGGCAAGTGCGTATGCCTGGCATGTACTAGGAGACCTCAGGAAGTCTGCTAGAACCTTCCCATGTGGGTTCAGCATTGGCGGACTGCTACCTTACCACTGCGCCACCACGCTGGCTCTGTTACCAATTTTTCATATGCTTCATTTACCAATCATTAAAAAGGTACATTAAAATTCTGCATGGGGCCAGTAGATGGTATAGTGCTTAAGGCACTGGACTTCCATGTGGTCAACCGTGGTTCGAGTCCCAGATTCAGTGGCATAAAATTCATGCTGGGCACGTGTTTGTCTGTGCCCAAAACCCTGAGAGGAACATGGAGGAGAAGAGATTGTGGCATGACCATTTCCCCTCCGCCCCCCCGGGGGGGGGGGGGGTGGTTTCTAGTTTTATGTCTCTTTCTGTCTCTCCAGTGAGAGCATGTGCCCTATTAACAATAATCTCATTATCAAAAAAAAGGACTACTTTCCAAGAGAGAATTGGCTTTTGCTTCTTTCAGGTGTTTTATGGCACCGTCAGCCTGAAATCACTTTACCCTAATCTTTCAGCTAGGTTTTCAGTCAGGCTGCGAAGGTGGTATGAGTTCTAGTCCCAAACCTGTGAGAGGGTGACTTCATGACGAGTTAGGAATTACCAGGGAATATTTCTTCTTGTATTCTGCTCTGTGTACAGCTAAGGCTGTATGGCTCAGTGTCTCTGCCTCCCAGTTTGTGGTCGGGTTTTCCTCCCTGCTTCATTCACTGACTTCATTATCTCTTGCAGTTCCTGATTTATCTATTGGTCTCTGATAAAACCTCCTGCATTGCACTGGTCTCAGGATTTGTCTTTTGCCACTTGACCATGGGCCATTAAAGCCCAAGCCATAGGTACTAGAGACTCGTGAATAATGCCCAGGGAACGGTGGCTTCTCTGCTTGATTTCTTCTTTGGATTTGGGCTTAAGCTTTTCTTTTTTTTCTTGGTATCAGCAAATGGCATAATGGTTACATTGCTGGACTCCCACGTATTTGACCGAGGTTTGAGTCCTCGACCCGGCAGGTTAAAACTCACGCTGGGTGCATGTGAGTGCATGCCCAAAATTCCAAGGAGAATGGAGAACAAGGGATTGTGGTGTAGCCTCCCCCCCACACTTTTTTCTCTCTCTCTGGCCAGTACACGTGCCTTATAGCAAAAAAACTCTCTCTCTAAAATAAATAAATAAATAAACAAACAAATAAATAAATAATTTCCTCCAGGACCAGCAGATGGCACAATGGTTACGTCGCTTGACTCCCATGTAGTTGAGAGTGGTGCAAGTCCCAGGCCCGGTGGGTTAAAATACATCAGGCATGTGTGTGTGAGTGCCCCAAACTGAAGAGGAGAATGGAGGAGAAGGGATTGCAGCATGGCCATTCCCCTGGGGGGTGATTTCTCGCTTTTTGTCTCTCTGTCTCTCTGGCAAGTACACATGCCCTATAGCAAAAATCTCTCTAAAAAATTTTTTTTTGAAATAAAGAAATTTACTCTTCCTTACCTCTAGTTCACACATGCATTAAAAAATATTGTCTTTAGGGACCATTATATGATATAATGATTATGTCGCTGGATTCCCACATAGTTGACCATGGTTTGAGTCCTGGACCTGACAGCTTAAAACTTACGCTGAGCACATGTGAGTGCATGCCCAAAATTCGGAGGAGAATGGAGAAGAAGGGATTGTGGTGTAGCTACCCCCACTCCCAGGGGGTGATTTCTCACTTTTGTCTCTCTGTCTCTCTGGCGAGCACACGTGCCTTATAGCAAAAAATCTTCTCTCTAAAATAAATAAATACATAAGTAAATAAGTTCCTCTGGGACCAGCAGATAGTGTAATGGTTACGTCGCTTGACTTCCATGTAGTTTACAGTGGTTCAAGTCCTGGACCCAGTGGCTTAACATACACTAGGCGTGTGTGCATGCATGCCCAACATCTCAAGAGGAGAATGGAGGAGAAGGGATTGCAGCATGGCCATCCCCCAGGGGGTGATTTCTCACTTTTTGTCTCCCTGTCTCTCTGGCAAGTGCACATGCCCTATAGCAAAAGTCTCTCAAAAAAAATTTTTTTTTAAATAAAGGAATTTACTCTTCCTTACCTCTAGTTCACCCATGCATTAAAAAGTTTGTCTTTAGGGACCGCTACATGAAGTAATGGTTATGTCACTGGATTCCCACATAGTTGACTATGGGTTCAGTCCTGGACCTGGCAGCTTAAAACTCACACTGGGTGCATGTGTGTGCATGCTCAAGATCCTAAGAGGAGAATGGAGGACAAGGGATTGTGGAGTGGCCATCTCCTCTGGGGGGTGATTTCTCGCTTTCTGTCTCTCTGTCTCTTTCTGTCTCTCTGGTGAGCACACATGCCTTACAGCAAAAAATATCTCTTAAAAAAAGGGACTTTATAAAATATTTTAGATGTTCTGTCCTGATTTCCCTGTAATCAAGATTGCCTTAGTGCCAAAAACAATTGTCTTGTGTCTCAGCACAGAGTGTTATTACACACATGAAGGTAATGGAAGGGTTAGCCATATTCCTTATCTTCTCCAGAAAGATAAAAATGACAATTTTCTACCTCAGTGTAGAAGGATCATTGCTCAAATTACTCCTCTCCCCTCCAGGCAATTCATCCTCTTTATCTCATCATTTCATGTACTTTAGCTAATAAATAAGCTCCTGTTTATTCGAGTATTTGCTATATGCCGGTCACTGGATGAACTGCTTTACATGTTTTACCTCATTTTGTTTTTAGAATAGCCTGGTAAAACTGTAGCCTAGCTTGCAGACCAGAAGCCAGAAGTTCAGAAAGTTAAGCAACGTGCCCATAGGAATAGAGCCAGGCTGCATCCTTGTTCACTAAACTGTACTGGTGGCCGTGTCTGATAGATAGTGTGGCATTCCCAAGAAAATATCTTCAATTTGAATAAGCTCAAGAATCACAGTTAGTTAAAATTCAAGGGTTTTCTTTGCAGAGAAATCCCAGCATCCCTAAAATATTAAACGTACTCTGTGAGTCTGTAAGTGAACAGATAGAGAATGTGGCTTTCCCCAAACTCCTTTGACTACGGAACTCTTTTGCTGGGGGACATCTCTAGCACCATCGTGCTATAGAGTACGCTTTGAGTATTGTTGCTCTAAAATAATGAAACACGTTCCTCTCCTTGTACAAACTTTCTTTTAAAGGACTTATTTATTTAGTTTTATTTATCATTATTATTATTTTTTCATTTGCTACAGGGCACATGTACTCACCAGAGAAAGACAGAGAGAGGGGAAAAGTGATAAAGCAAGCCTCCAGGTCCAATACTTGACCCCCAGTTGGCCACTTGGGAGTCCAACATCTTAACAATCCTACCCCCTTCTGGTCCTCCTTCTGTAAACTTAAACACAACAGCTTTTGGAATATGTTCTCCCTCATATGTGAAAATTGAAAAAAAATTACTTCATAGAAGTAGAGAGATGAAGAATGACTCCTGGAGGCTGGGAAGGCTGGGTGTGTGTGGGAAGAAGGGATGTTGACTAATGGAAACAAAATCACACAGAGATTAGAGGAACAATGTTGAGTGTTATAAAACACAGCAGCAGAATATAGTTAACAACAATTTACTGTATATCTCAGAGTACTTACAAAAGGGGACTTTGCTGTTCCCAACACAAAGTAATGACAAATGGTTGAGGTGATGGGTATTGCATATTGATTACCCTGTTTTAATCATTATACAGCAAATTCTTGTACTGAAAAGTCACATTGTACACCTGCAAATGGATACAATTATTATCTGTTAATAAAAATTAAGTTAAAAGAATTGGAAACAGCACAGGTACTTGGCAAGGCAGTAGGACACAACTGGGAAATGCTGGAGCTATATGGGAAGGTCTGGGGTTTGGATCTCTGGTCGACCTGAACACGTCAGTATGCCAGTGATCCTGGCTGGCTGCAGGGATAGGGGATTGTGGTGTATGAGACTCTGTCAAGGATGCATTACTCTCCTTCTCTCATAAAAGAAAGAAACTTAATTTTCTTTTTTAGAAACTCTCGAAAAATATGAAAAACAATCTTTAAGTTTATAGGAATGCCTTTAAAATAAAAACCAAAAGAGGGGGGTCAGGAGGTATCATGGTGGTTAAAGGTGCTGGATTCCCCCATGGTCCACCGCGGTTCAAGTCCTGGACTTGGTGACTTGCTTTCTTGCTTTCCCTTCCTCTTTCTGGTCAAATTAAAAAAATAATAACAAGTGGAATTAAATAAATAAATAAATCTTTAAGACAAAAATCAAAAGGAGATACCCAGATTTGTCTTCAGATGATGTTCCCTTTTAAACTATTATTTTATTTAACTTTATCTATCTATTTATTTTAATTTGCCCAGAGAGGGACGGGGGTGGGGGAGTGAGAAAGCACACCACCAGGTCTGGGTCTCAAACCATGGTCCGTCATGTGGGAGTCCAGAGTCCCAACCACCATGCCACCTGCCGGCCTCACAGATGACGTTTCTAATGACCATAGCTGGCTTCTCATGACTTTTCATCACCAAAGACATTCAAAAGACTGGGTTCAGTCTACAGGGAGTTAGGAGACTTCCATTTATGGACAGCATTCTGAGCACAAAAGCAAGCTTCAGAAAGACATTGAAAGGGCAGCTCTCAGTGGGAGATACACATTCAGTGATGCTAAAATCCAAGTAACCTCACTAAAAGGAATACTTAAAAATGTCAATAGTGGCTTCACTTGGGTGGTAGGATTTAAAAAAAAAATTATTATTTTAGGGGACCAGCAGGTGGCATGTTGGTTAAAGCGCTAGACACTCCTGCATGGCTGATCATGGTTTGAGTCCTGGACCAGGCGGCTTGCTTTATCTCTCTCTCTCTCTCTCTCTGTATGTGTGTGTGTGTGTGTGTGTGTGTGTGTGTGTGTGGTCAAATTAAAATAAATGGACGAATAAATAAAATTTAAAAGTAATTCTTTAAAAATATTACTTTATTTTAACTTTATTTATTTTAATTTGACCAGAGAGGGACAGAGAGAGAGAGAGAGAGAGAGAGGAGAGGGAAAGTGAGAAAACAAGCCACCAGTTCCAGGACTTGAACTGCCATGTGGTAGTTCAGAACCCTTAACCACCATGCCACCTGCTGGCCCCTGTGGTAGGATTATAAATGAATATTTTTCTTTGACATATATGCATTTTAAAAAGTTTCTACAATGGTCATATATTATTACTATTTTTAATGCCAGAGGTGTATGTACATGCTGGAGAGAGAAAACACTCCTGCCCCCTGTGTGGCCTGGTTATGCTGCAATCCCCATTCCTCCTGTGCTCCTTCCTGTCAGAACCCTGGTCATATACACACATTCCCTCAGTGTGTTTTTCAAGCCAATGGGGCTGGGTCTCAAACTGGAGTTGGCCAAATGGGATACAGTTCCCTCCACAAAGCACATAATCACTATGCTATGAGGCTGTCCCAGATTATTCAGATTTTTAGAATAAGAGAAAGGTTTTTTGGGAACTAGCAGTTAGCGTAATGGCTATGTCGCTGGACTCCCACGTAGTCGACCGCAGTTCGCGTCCTGGACCCGGTGGCTTAGAACTCATGCCGGGCGCGTGTGCGTGCGTGCCCAAGATCTAGAGAGGAGAAGGGATTGCGGCGTGACCATCCCCCCTGAGGGGTGATTTCTCGCTTTCTGTCTCTATGTCTCTCTCTGTCTGGTGAGCGCACGTGCCCTATAGTGAAAAAGAAAAAAGAATAAGAGAAAGGTTTTTTAAAAAAGAACCTTGGGAGCCAGCCAGGTGGTGTGGTTAAGGCAGCTGGACTTCACACGGCCAACTGCGTAGTTTTGAGTCCCCGACCTGATGGTTTGAAAAACATGCTGGGTGCGTATGTGCCCCAAACCCTGAGAGCAGATGGAGGAGAAGGGATTGTGGCTTGGCCATCCCCCCAGGGGGTACTTTTCACATGTACTCTCTCTCTCTTTCCTTCTCTGTCTCTCTGGCAAGCAATGTGCCCTATAGCAAATTAAAAAAAAAAAAATGAAACTTGGCCAGCCATGTTGTCACAGAAGTAATGCAATTGCTCCATGATGCAGAAGCCACATGGGAAGGTCTTGAGTTCATGTCCCAAGGTTTCCCTGTACGTGCCAGGTGTGTGTGCGTCAATGATCTCGGCTGGCTAGGCTAGGTATGGATCATGGCAGGAGGGCCTTGTTAGAGGTACTTGTCTCTCAAAAATTTTTTTAAAATTAAATTGAATAAAACTTTTTTGAAAAGGAACTTCATAATCACTTAAAAGACAAATAAACTTTTAAATGAAGGGATGTGAAGCTCAAAGAGGAAAATGAATTCCAAAATTAGATATTGTCAGAGGTCAAATGAGAGTTCTTGACGTCCTTACCAGGGTCCTCCTCAGGATATGATGTATGTCACACAGGATCGAGCCACTTCCAGGGCTGTCCCTCCTCAGGAAGGGAGTCCCCAAAGAGGAGAAATGTGGATCTCCTGGGTGGCAGGATCCACTCCCTCTCCGGACCTACAGGAGGACTAGCCTGCTACTTCCACCGATTCCCTTGCCCATGGCTCAGGGTGTGCTACTATTTTTCTGGCTACAGGAGTGTCAGGAAAGAAGGAGAAGGGCTCGCATTTAGAGTATGGGAGAATTAGTCTCTCTCCAGATAGTCTTCTATAATTTATGGAGCACTGTGGCTGCTGGATTTTTCTAGGCCTTTTGTTGCCGTGGAGCACCCCCAGAAGACACAGAAAAAGAATGTCACATGGCTTCATCTTCCTCTGGGAAGAGTCACTGGAACCACCTAATGTGAAAGTTTGGAGACTCTTCAGCAGCTGAGGTCAGGAGATTGGGAGGTCTGTGGTGATTCTGGAACTCATTTTATAAAATAGACAATGAAGTAATTGATTGATTCACTGTTTTCCATTAAGATTGTGTTTTTGTGGTTTTTCTTGTGGAAATAAGAGCTCAGAGGGATGATGATATAACACGGAGAAAGGATGTTGGAGCCTCACCCACCTGTATTTGCCTTCCCAGGCAACTTGAGCACTGGAAGTCGGAAAGTGGGATCTGAAACAGGATGGGGAGCAGATCTCCTCTCCCACAGAGACATAGAATTGGAGGGAGCACTGAGAAAGCCTTGATGTCATCTCCCTCAGTTTTCACTACATTTTTTTTTAAATTTTATTCATTCATTCATTTATTTATTTATTTATTTTAATCTGACCAGAGAGAGACACAGAGAGAAAGAGAGGGAAAGTGAGGAAGCAAGCCACCAGGTCCAGGACTCGAACCATGGTTGGCCATGTGGGAGTGTCCAGCGCCTTAACCACACGCCACCTGCTGGCCCCTTTCACTACATTTTGAAGATGGGGAAATGGCGTTTGAATATTTACTGAGCAACTGGTATGTACCAGATACCATGCTAGGCATTGAAGGTACAGCAGAAAGCAGTGCAAATGAGTCCCTGCCTTCTGCAGTCTGGAGGCCCAGAGACAAAACATGACAAAGCAAATCTAGAATCAGATCTCTTAGGTTCCAAGTGGTGATCTTAAATTTTCTGTCTAGTGTACTTTGGGCACCTAAGATTTTCTGTGTGACTTTGGGCAACTCACTAAACATCTGTAGACTTCAGTTTCACTTACATACAAAAAGAAACACACTGGCTAGCTGGTGGCATAATGGCTAAGGTGCTGGACTCCCACATGGCTAAGCGAGGCTCAAGTCCTAGACCTGGCAGCTTGAAAATCACTCTGGGTGTGTGTGTGTGCCCAAAATTTCTAGAGGAGAATGGAGGAGAAGGGATTGCGCTGTGGCCATCTCCCTTGAGAGGTGATTTCTCACTTTCCTTCTCACTGTCTCTCTCTGTCTTTCTCTGGCAAGTGCACATGCCCTATGGCAAAAACCTTAAAAAGGAAGAAAGAGAAATATATACATTTATTAACTCATTGATTTGTTGACTATTTACTCTATACCTCAGGCGTAAATCTTACTAACTGCACAGAGTAGAAGCTTTCCGCTGAGAGTAAATTTCCATCTGTCAGTGATACTCTCTGCAAACAGTAACTGGTTGGTAGCTGGAAATTCCAGAGTTGGCTGGGTTTTCTTTTTGCCATTCGAAGTTGGCTTATTTCCAAAAGTACCTAAATCCCAACTTGAATTTTTTCCTTTCCTTCCTTTCTTTTTCCTTCCTTCCCTCCCTCAGTCTTTCTCTTCCTTCCTTTCTTCTCATTCTCCCTCTTTTCTTCCTATCACAAATTGATTTACAATAAGAAATTTAAGTCATAAAGTTGAGTGCTTGCTTGCCTTGGTATTTAGCATACTCTCTCTTGGTAGCTGCCACACATGGTAACTTCTGCTTATTATTTCTAAGTGAAAACTTACCCTAAAATCTCAAGATTTTATTTAATGTAGGGAATGTCAATACCAAATTATACCCACTACTGGATCAGGAAAACACGTTGCTGGCATCAATCCCTAAGGGGGCAAAGGCGAGAAGGAGAAAAGGGGAAAAATGCAAAATGACATGACTGATTCTTGACAAGCTCAGATAAAAAGGAAGAAAAAAGTACTACTCCTTATCAGAGCAAACAGGGTTATCTTCCAAAGTACATAACAATTTCCAATATTAACCAACCTGTACCCTTCAGAAGACGTTTTCTCATAGCTGAAGAATCGCATTCATGTTGGCAGCTGATTTGTAAGGGCAGGAATGTGGTTTCTTGGCCCCTTGCCTCGTTAGGATGGAGAAAGTGTAGAAATAAGTCGTGTTCATCTGTTTGTTTTTTCAGTTCATTTATACTGTAGGTAATTTTTTTTCTTTCAACTTTCGGGAGATTAATGGACAATAGTTATTTAAAATTAGTAAGAGTTTATGGGGGATACTACTAAGCCCAGCATAGCAGTGCTTTCAGGGTCTTATTTTAATCAGTGAACAAGGTTAATTCACAATTCTTTATACACACACACACACACACACACACACACACATATATATATGTATATATATATATATTTTTTTAATCATAGAGTACATGCACTCACTGGAGAGAGACAAAGGCAGAGAGAGGGAAAATGACAACTCATTCCCAAAGGGTGGTGGTGGTCATGCCTCAATCTCTTCACCTCTAGCCTCCCCTCAGGATTTTGGGCATGCACACATACACACATACCAGGTGTGATTTTCAAGCTGTTAGGTCTAGGGTTCAAACCATGGTTGGCCATGCAGGAGTCCAGTGCCTTAACCACCATGCCACCTACTAACCCCAATTTTCAAGTTGCTTTTGAAGACCACTGTTGTATCAGCTCAAAGACCAACCATCTCACGGAGATGCCTCTCTTGTTAAACTGGGGCTTTGCCAGGCACTCTATATCCATTTACTGCTATTGGGGCGTGTATGTGAGTGTGTGTATGTGTGTGTTTCAGAAGGCACTGGGAGCCCTCAGCGAATTCACATGATCTATCCATGGGCTGCTTGATAAAAAAGGCAGGTCCAGGCTGCAGAAGCACAAGTTGGCCCCCTGTCTTGACAGATCTTACGACTGCCACTTGGTTTTTCTCACGCTGGAAGCACTCTCTGGAAGACTAAGTGTGTGCCTCTTCCTGAGTGGGGGAAAAAATGACAATTCTTTTAGTCCCATTTTCTCTTCCAGAGCACGAAGATTACAACCAAGTAATAAGCTGGGAAGAAAACTCTTCTTCAGAAAATCCAGTGATTGGGACCAGCAGGTGGCATGGTGGTTAAGGCGCTGGACACACCCACATGGCCGACCAGGGTTCAAGTCCTGAATCTGGTGGCTTGCTTTCTCACTTTCTCTCTCTCACACTCTCACCCTCTCTCTCTCTCTGGTCAAATTAAAAAATAAATGAATGAATAAATAAAATAAAATAAATAATTATTTAAAAAAAAAAAAGAAAATCCAGTGATTTAATACCCTATCCATTGTGTTTTTACTTATTTTTTAACTCTCCTGTTTCTGTTTCCTTATCTACAAAACAGCTATCATATTTCATATGTGAAGTTCTTAGCACAGGTCCACAGCTATGTGCCCAAGATGTCTTGGCCACAGTTACTTTACTCTCTTCCTCCTACTGCTGCTACTGCTGGTCTGTCTGCAGTTACGACTGGGTCATTTCAGTACTGTATTTGGATACTCAACAACTATAATATTATTTTGAACTCCACAAAACTATGATATTTTAAAAGCCTTTTTCTTTGCTTTTGTTTTTCTTTTTGCTATAGGGCATGTACCCACACCAGACAGAGCAGGGAGAATGAGAAATCCCCTCTCCCACCACCGCCGTCCCAAGAGGGATGACCATGCCACAATCCCTTTTCCTCCGTTCTCCTTTCTGGGTTTAGGGCACACATGCACTCACGCCTGATGTGTTTTTCAAGCTGCTGGTTCTGGGACTTGAACCACACTAATGTGAAATCTAGCTCCTTAACTTCTATGCCACGGCTGACCCTAAAAATCTGTTTAAGTAACAGAAAACTTATCGCAAATTGTATAAAACAAAACAACTTTGAGTTTCACCACTGATGACATAGCAAACTAAGACAATCTGAAAACTTCCCACTATAAACGCATAGAAATGCTTTTAAACAATAAATTCACTTCCTTTAATAGTTTTTATGCTATTCTTATTATGGGTGAGTTTTAGCAGTTGTATCTTTCTAAGAATTGGTCTGTTTCACCTTAAATTGACAAATTTTTGTTTGTAGAGCTGCTGTCCAATTTATCTGTCCTTTAATGTCTGCAGGGTATAGATGATATTTTCTCTTTAGTTTTTGATTGGTAATTATGTTTTCATTTTCCTTTTTTGTGTCAGTTTTGCTATGCTGTAGTTAATTTTTATTTTATTGATTTTTTTTTTTCAGAACAAGATTTTGGCTGTATTGATTTTTTTTCCCCCTGCTTCCAGTTTCATTGACTTCCATTTTTGCCTTTTTTTTTTTAAAGATGGAATTTCACTTTTTTCCAATCCTCCTGCTTCAGCCCCTTGAATAGTCAAGACAACAGACACATGCCGCCATGCCCAACTTTTTCAGACAGGGTCTTGCTGGGTTGCCTAGCCCAGCATCGAGTTGGTGCATCCTCCTGTCTCAGCCTCCAGAGTTGCTGGGATTATAGGCTCCTGGCCTTTAGGCTGGATCTGGAATTACACCTGGGTCTCCCATGTGCTCACAGTCTGCAGAGCACAGCATCTTAGCTGCATGCTCCATGGTGGCTGGGACTCTTCCATCTTGATTGTATCCTTCTGCCAGTGTGAGGTTCAGTTTGTTTTGCTCTTCTTTGTTTTTGATATCTTAAGATTTTTTTTATCATGTATGCTATAAATTTGTTTTTAAATACTGCTTTAACTCATCCCACAAATCTTGACATGTGTATTTTCATTTTCATTTAGTTGAAACTATTTTCAACTTTGAGACTTCTTCCATGAATGGACTACTTAGAAGTGTGTTTCCAAGTGTTTGGAGATATTTTATTATTTTCCTAAAATTGATTTCCTGATGGATTCCATTATAATCAGATAAAATTCTTCATGTGATTTCTATTTCTTTAAATATGTTAAAGTTTTATGACCCAGGATATGTTTATCTTGGTGAATGTTCCCTATGCATTTGAAAAGAACGCATATTCTGCTGTTAGTGGTGAAATGTTCTAAAATTTGCAATTAGATCCAGTCAGTTGGTAGTGTATTTCAGTTCATGTACATCCTTGCTGATTTTCTATTACTCCTGTCAAATACTAAGAGGAGAGTTAACATCTCCAGCTGTAATTGACTTGTCTGTTTCTATCTTTAGTTTTCATGCATTATAAAATATATTGCCATATATTTTATACTGTCTTATATGTCCTATGCTCTAAAAGATGTTATCATTGTTGGTTTAAACAGCATTCTTTTTTTTTTTTTTTTAAACAGCATTCTTTTAAATTTAAATTTCATTTATTTTTTACAATTTTTGCTAGGGGGAACATGTGCTCACCAGAGTGAGATGGGGCTTGGGGGAATAAGAAAGCACCCCCCCATGGGGAATGGTCACACCTCAATCCCTTCTCCCGCATTTCTCCTTCCAGGATTTTAGGCACGCACACACACTGGGGTATTTTTTAAGCCACTGGGTTTGGCACTTGAACTACATAGTCAGCCATGTAGGAATTATCTAGCCATCTTAACCACCATACCACTGGATGGTCCAATTTTATTCTTTTATGTTTACCCACATATCTATATTCTTTTAATTTCCTCCCAATTTCCCACTTTTATCTGGGAAAATTTTCTATCTATAGAACTTACATTAGAATTCACTTTAGTGATGTGTAGCTTAATAACCAATTCTCTTTGTTTTGGTTTGAAGGAAATATTTTTTTGGGTATAAAATAATAGGTGGAGAGTTTTTTCTTTAACCATTTAAAAAATATCATCACATTATCTTCTGATTCCTATAGTATGTCAGTTTGGGCTTTATGAAAGGAAATGCCAAAATAGAATGAAAAATTCAAGAGATTTGATTTGGCCTATCTTCATAAACTAGTGGTTAAGGAAGCTCGATCTCACATGGTGGACTACAGTTCGAATCCTAGCCCCAGCAGCTTGAAAATCATGCTGAGTGCATGTGTGTGTATGCCCAAATCCCAATGGGACAGAGAAATGAAGAAGTGATTGTGGGATGACCACACCTCCCTTTGGGGATGATTTCTCTCTGTCTCTTTCTCTCAATCTGGCAAGCACATGCGCACCCTGGCCATTAAAAACTTTTTTTTTTTTTTTTTTTTTTTTTGGTGTAAGAGACTCATTTGCAAGTATTTACTTGCAGAAGATGAAAGGAAGTGAGAAGTGGGCAAGGAGAACCTCTAGATAACTAGACAGGTCTGCTGCCTGTGAAGAAGGGAGGGAAGGAAAGATTGGGTCAGATGGCCGCAGAACATAGACAATTCTGAGAAATTCTTGGCCAGGCCAGTGGCGATGCCCTGAGCCAAAGTAATTTATTAGAGAAATTCTGTTGGTACCAAATTAACCTGGTCCCAATACCTCCACTGTGCTCATTTACTGGCTGGAAGTAGCCCAGTGCAAGTGTGACTTGATATGAAGTTTTCAGTGGCTCCAAAGTGCAGCAGCTGTCAATCAGAAATGGTCAATCCTGAACAGGATCTCTTGAAGGGGGCTCTGAAGAGTGCATTTCCATAGCTGTCACACATAGTTTCTTTCGGAAAGTCAGCTGTCAGCCTTATTGTAGTTCTCCTTAAAATATAGTTTTCTCCTCTTTGGCAGCTTTTAAGAATTTCTCACTCTTTGTTTTTTTGATTAGTTTCTACAATGTGTGCACGTATGACTCTTTTTTTTTTAAGTTTTTTTCTTTTCTTTTGTATTGGGTTGTCGGAAAAGTCATGATGTATTTTTCTATGCAAAAATGCATCATGATTTTTCTGACAAACCAGTATTTATACTGCTAAGGGATTGTCAAGCCTCTTACTTGTTTGGCTTATATCTTCTATCATTAATGGAAATTTCTCAGTTGTGTATTTTCAAATATCACTTCTGCTCCATTCCCCCCTCCCTTTTGTACTCTATTACATATGTATCGAATTTTTTTTTTCAGTCTGAAAACAGCTACTGTTTATTTACTGACCAGATTACAAAAATGATCATAGAGGATACCTTAGTTCATCCTTCTAAGTCTGATGATCTGGTCTTCCCTGTTGCCAGCATCTCTACCTTCTACAAATGGGTGGTCTTTTTCTTCATTCCATTTTGTGGAGAAGATAACTTGAAGGGCCACCAAAAGTTATTTGCTTCTTTGAAGTGATTTCCAACAGTATAGGTTTCATGAATCAGATCCTCCATGCATATGATGCCAAATTCACCAAGAGAACGAGCAACAGAGAGTTATCTGTCAAAGCAATTCGCTTCTTATTGATTTTGCCATAACCACGCTTGTAGATCAAGTTCATTTACTGACTTCAGGTTCACGTACCCCCATGTGAATATGTGGTTCCACAATTCTCAGCATGTTAATTGAGGCCTTGTTGATGCCATTGAAGATCTGGCAAAGATGAAGAAGCTGCAACACCTTTCGAAAATTTGGGCTCATTCCATTGATACCTCTGATTCTGAGGACAAATGCCAATTTGGGTTCTGCAGGTACATAGAAGTTGCCAGCTTTTCTTGCCATCCTGGCCATGAGAATCTCAGTTCTGTACATCTGTCTATATTCCTTATGATAGGGCATAGCTTCTTACCTTTCTAAGCATCTTTTGAGCAAACTTTTTTCTCAGGTGCTTGATCTTCAGCTCCACAAAATTCCTTTGCTTTTTCTTAAGGGTTTCTGGCACAGCAGGAATCTTTTTTTTTAGAGTTTTTTTCTATAGGGCGCGTGCGCTCACCAGAAAGACAGAGAGAGACAGAGAGACAGAAAGTGAGAAATCAGCACCCAGGGGGAATGGCCACTCTGCAATCCCTTCTCCTCCGTTCTTCTCTCGGGATTCTGGGCACGCATGCACATACGCCGGGCATGAGTTTAAGCCACCGGGTCCGGGACTTGAACCACGGTCAACTACATGGGAGTCCAGTGACACAGCCATTACGCTAACTGCTGGTCCCAGGAACCTTTTTCTTGGTGGCTTCCACTGCAGCAGGAGCCTTTTTCTTGGTTTCTGCCACAGCAGGAACCTTCTTTTTCTTCTCTTGAATGCCCTCCATGGTTCCAGCCAGACAAGAGCTATATCGAATTGTTTGAGTATGTCCAATCTTTGGACACACTTCTCTATGGTTCAATTTTAATAGTTTCTATTGATCTAACTTTAAATTCACTAATCATCTCTTTTATGTCCCATTTGCTTTTAAACCTCTCCAAAGATTTTTTTTTTTTTTGGAGAGGTTTTCGCTATAGGGCACGTGCGCTCACCAGACAGACAGAGACAGAGAGACAGAAAGTGAGAAATCACCCCCCAGGGGGGATGGTCACGCCGCAATCCCTTCTCCTCCACTCTCCTCTTGGAATCCTGGGCACGCACGCACACGCGCCCGGTGTGAGTTTTAAGCCACCAGGTCTGGGACACGAACCGCGGTCAACTACGTGGGAGTCCAGTGACATAGCCATTACGCTAACTGCTGGTTCCCTTCAAAGATTTTTTTAAACCCAGGTAGCATATTTTTTCAGTTCCAAGTTGCGTATTAACTTTCAAGGTTTATGAACTCAGAGATGACATGATCAGAACTTTGCACTAAGGAGGTTAATTATAGTAGCAATACGATAGATGGGAAGGGAAAGATGAAAGACAAAATTTACCTACCTCACAGTTTTGTTTCTGTTTCTAGTGACTTACTAAGTGCAAGCAAACTGTATTCATGCTTGACAACATTCCTCAACATTTCCAATTAGGCTTCTTCCTAGCTGGAAACTTAATAGTCCACAGTTCTTTCATGGACTCAGTACAGACCCAAGGAGATTTTAATAGCTGCAGTAGTACATCCGTTTATCACACTATCATCATCTGAGTCAGAAATAGACAGTTTTATGATTCAAGAGTATAAAGAACAGAGATGGCCATGGTTCCTCCTTAGGACTCTAGCAGAGGAGACAATCTAGGGATAGCAAAGAACATGAGATGATGTCTTTGTTAAGAGGAAATCTATTCCTGCCTCCTTCTTGGGCAAAACAGCCGTAAGCCTGATAAAACAATATTGCATGTTAGTGTCAGGAATGTAACTCGGCCATTTCGGTGTTTCCTTTCTGGGTCTCTGTGGACTTCCAACCCTCACTTTAACAGTAAGGCTATATTATCCTCATTTTCTCCTGCCATCACTCGGCTGTTTTTCTTTCTCCTGGGTTCAGTGAGTCATTTCCTCAAGTCCTCCCTGGTTTGGCTTCAAAAATTGAGGATAATCATCAAGAGCTGTCCTCTTCTCCCCTTCAGGCTTGAATTCCTCTTAGTGTTAAAGGCCTTCTGCTTCCCGGTGTCTGAGGTGGGTGGGCTTGAGCTCATATTCTTTCTTAAATCTTAGTATGTGTGTGTGTTAGAGAAAGTCCAGCAGACAGATTATGAAAAAGGTAACAAAATACATGTTCCTGGGAGACTGGGGGGTGGGGGAGGTACAGACCTACACTCACCCAAGTTGTTGACATGGATGCCTTTTAAATTTTTTTTAAAGAATGGTCTTTTTGTTTTTTTAATTAACTTTATTTATTCATTTAAATTTAACTACAGAGGGACAGTGAGAGAGAGAGAGAGAGAGAGAGAGAGAGAGAGAGAGAGAGAGAGAGAGAGAGAGGGAGAGAGAGAAAGAGAGAAAGAAAGTGAGAAAGCAAGTTGCCAGGTCTGGGACTCGAACTGCAGTCAACCAAGTGAGAGTCCAACACCTTTAACCACCATGCCACCTACCAGTCCCTGGATGTCTTTTAAAAATATTCAAATTGTCAAAAGTTTCTTTCAGAATAACATAAGAATATTCAATACTTGGTGAGAAACTTGATGTAGTTTGTATCTGCCTTCTAACTATTTGTATTATTTTACTTGATTTAGTTGTTAAGTGCTTGAGTCTTCAAGTACAACAAATCTAGGTTCTAATCCTGACACTACCCTCTTCTAGCTGTGTGATCACTGGCGGTTTATTTGACCTATAGGTCATTTTGTTTTCTTATGTATTAGTAAAAAATGGAAAGCATAATAATATCTACCTCAGAGAACTAGTGGAGCAATTGGATGAGGAAGACCACATAGAAAATTGTTCATAAATTTTAGCCAATTTTTTTAGAGAGAGATTTTTGCTATAGGTCACGTGTGCTTGCCAGAGAAACAGAGAGAGACAGAGAGACAGAAAATGAGAAATCACCCCCAGGGGGGCTGGCCATGCCACAATCCCTTCTCCTCCAGTCTCCTCTCAGGATTTTGGGTATATGCACAGCCTGGCATGAGTTTTAAGCCACCAAGTCTGGGACTCAAGCTGCCATGTGGGAATCCAGTGACATAACCCTTAGGCCATCTGCTGATCTTAGCTATTTTCTTTTTTTTTAACTGCCAGAGGGTATATGTGCTTGCCAAAGAGGGATAGAAAGACAGAGGGAAAGAGAGGGAGAAAGTCCCCCTCCTCAATGGGGCATAGTTATACCACAATCAAGACTACATTTCTCTATCCTGTTGGGATGCTGGGCACACACACGCACACACACTCATGCATGTTTTTCGGGCTGGTGGAGCAGGAATTCAAACTGGGGTTGGCCATGTGGGATCCAGCTCCCTTTACCACTAGGCTACAGGGCCACCCAATTATTTTTTTTGAAAGAAGTATTTATTTAACTTTATTTATTATTATTATTAAATTTACTATAGGACATGTATGCTCACCAGAAGGAGACAGAGAGAGAGACAGACAGACAGACAGAAGGCAAGCCACCAAGTCTAGAACTTGAACCATGGGCAGCCATGTGAGAACCCAGCACCTTAACCACCACCTGCTGGTCCTAATTGTAGCTATTATTATTATTGTCATCATCATTTTGATGGGAATTTAAATTAATGCCTATTATTTGCTCTTTTGTTTTTCTGGAATGTTTCTGTGGTATTTAATAAACAACCAGGTCTAGATCAGGTGTGAAAAAGTTGCAGAAACCTCTCGCCACAGGACAAGTCTGGCCCTTGCCTTGTTTTTGCAAAAAGAGTTTTATGGGAATACAGCTCCACTCCTTTGTTTATATATTGTCTCAGGCTGCTTCTGCTCAACAATGGCAGAACTGAGTAGTGGTGACAGAGACCATCTGGCCTGAAGGCCAGAAATACGTACCGGGTGGCTCTTTATAGAAAAAGTTTGATAATCCATGGTCTAGATAATTATATTTTTAGTTTTTCTTAGGGCCTGGCCCATAGTGTAGTGGTTAAGTGCTATGCATTGAGAGCCAGGTCCCACATGGCCAACTGCAGTTCAAATCCCAGCCCCAGCAGCTTGAAAAACACATCTGCACATGTATGTGCATGACTCACATCTCGACGGGATGGAGAAGGGTGGCAAGAGATGGGGGTGTGCCTGATGCTTTCTCTCCCTCCCACTCACTCTCTGAGGGGTATATACACCTTTGGGGAATTAAAAAAAATTAGTCAATAAGTAGCTGTAGACATATTTGAATTTGTGCCTCAGTTTCTTTAACTGAAAAATGTATATATGAGGTAAGATGACACCTAAATAGAATCTAGAATGTATTCAGCTATCATTGAAACTCGTGGAGTCTAGGAATCTACAGTGAGTTTGGGCTTTCTGTTATTTTTATTATTTTTTTTCCCTGTATACTTTAAGAAGAGAGAAAAAGCAGAAGTCAACCCTCAGTGACTTGGAAATCACATATAAGGTAACTTGTGAGAAGGGATTTACTTAGGGGAGGAGGATGGCAGTTTTGTGAGGCTCTTCCCTTCTTTCTCTGCAGGCAGGTATAGTTCTTAGTAATGTCCAGGCTCGCTCCTGGGTGATTTGACAATAATCCTAATTCTTTGACTTTTCTTTTTCTTCTCAAAAATCACTCTCTCTGTCTCTCCACTCCGTGCTTTTCGTACTATTTCCTTTCCAGCTCGGTCCCTGCTTTTTCCATCTTCCTTCAGCTGACCTTTTCCTCTGGTGGTGTCTCAGCCTTAGTTCTCCTCCGTCTCGCTCCGATTGGCCCAGATGGAAAGGCGGCAGTCTGCCAAGTCTCCCGGCCACCCTCAGCCTCCCCCACTGTACGGCTTCCAGCAGCATCTCCAGCCCAGGGCCCTCGGCAGGGCCTGAGTCCATCAGTGAGGGGGTGGTGGGGGACCAGGAGTCACGGGAATGGAGGCACTCACAGTCCTCTGTGTCCTGTGAAGTGCAGGGCGGGGAAGCAGGGACTGGAAGATGTTTGAATTTCCTGTGGGTACCTGGGGAGGCTTCTGAGACCTGGGCCAGGACTAAGTGTTCCCCAGCTCTGCCCCAGACGGAGTGCAGGGTCCTTGGGCTAGTCGTTTCTCTTCCCTTGAGCCTCAATTTCTTTTTAGAAAGTATAATGTTTTCTGTCCTGATTTCCTCATAGGGTTTTTATGATGATCATCTGTATTTGGAAGTGCTTTCTTCTTTAAAAGAAAAAATGGATTTATATGTTCCCCATTTTAAAATAACCTGTTTATATAAGTACATGTGTCCTTTTTAAAAAGAATTATTTACTTATTTAATTCCATTTGTTATTATTATTACTATTTAATTTGACCAGACAGAGACAGAGAGAGAGAGAGAAAGGGAAAGCGAGAAAGCAAAGCAAGCCACCAGTTCTGGAACTGGTTGGCCATGTGGGAATCCAGCACCTTTAACCACTATGCCACCTGCTGGCCCACATGTGTCATCTTTTAAAAAAGAATTAATTAATTTAATTTAATTTATTATTATTTAATTTGACCTAAGAGAGACAGGGAAAGTGAGAAAGCAATCTTCCAGGTCCAGAACTCGAACTGTGGTTGGCCAGGTGAGAATCCAGCACCTTCACCACCATGCCACCTGCCAGCCTCTACATGTGTCATTTTATAGCTACCCAGCAGCAGCCACCACCCTTCACTACAGAACCCCAGATCCTTGGAGAGCTAACTTTCCATAGCATTGTGTATAATTTTGCTGAGATGGGAAAATCAGCGGCCTGTACCACAAATACCCAGATTGTTCCTTTCCTGTTTCCTGTAGCCAGAAGGTGAGCAGTGGCTTCTGCCCCACCTGTGGAGGCCTAGGGGAAAAGTGTCTAAAACTGGGAGAGCGAGGAGGCTGGCCTTCCTTTGTCCTGGCAGCAGCATCCTTACCAGACTGCTTCCACCTCCTGGCCAGTCCTATCCCGGCTTTCTAGCCCCTAAAGCTGAATTGGTTTCCCTCCAATTTCCAAGCCTAGGTCCCCCACTCTTCTGTGTGTTTTCAATAAATTCACTTCTGCTTAATTTGTTTTTTTTGAGAGGTTTTTGCTATAGGGCGCCTGCGCTCGCCAGACAGACAGAGAGAGACAGAGAGACAGAAAGCGAGAAATCACCCCCCGGGGGCATGGCCACGCCGCAATCCCTTCTCCTTCATTCTCCTCTCGGGATCTTGGGCATGCATGCACACGTGCCCAGCGTGAGTTTAAACCACCTGGTATGGGACTTGAACTGCGGTTGACTATGTGGGAGTCCAGTGACATAGCCATTATGCTAACTGCTGGTCCCACTCCTGCTTAATTTGGTCAAAATTTATTTCCATTGCCTGTAATCAAATACTCAAATAATGGGGCCAGCAAGTGGCATAGTTGTTAAGGGGCTGAACTTCCACATGGCTGACCATAGTCTGAGTCCTGGACCAGGAGGCTTGAAACACACCAGGCACATGTGCGTGAGTGCCCAAAATCCTGATAAGAGAATGGAGGAGCAGGGATTGCAGCATGGCCATCCCATCAGAGGGTGATTTCTCACTTTGTCTCTCTCCATCTCGGTCCTTTTTTTAAAAAAAATTAATTAATTAATTTTTTAAGTTATTTTATTTAACTTTATTTATTCATTTGTGTATTTCAATTTGACTGGAGAAGATGATAGAGAGAGAGAAAGCAAGCCGCCAGGTCTGGGACTCAAACCGTGGTCAGCCATGTGGGAATCCAGCGCCTTTAACCACCATACCACCTGCCGGCCCCATCTCTATGCTTTTGGTGAGCACATGTGCCCTTATAGCAAAAATCTCTAAAAAAAACAAGCCAAAATAAAAGAAAAAAACCTCAAATGGCACAAATGCCTTGTGTAAAGAACTATTTATGGAGTGCTTTCTTCGTGTGTGTGGGCATATACTTAGGACTCTACATACATTATTTAATAAATTAATCTTCACAAAAACCCTCGGAGATGGGTGTTCTTTCCAAACTGCAGATGAAGAAGTTGAGGCTTTGCGATGCTGGATAACCTGCCCACATTTGTAAAAGGAGCAAGTGACAGAAGTGGGTGTTTACTAGGAACATCCCAGGTCAGTGATATTCTTGAGCAACATGACATTTAATGGCTGTTTTCATTTGTTAGCATTTAACTAACCAAATTCCTGTGGATGACATGAAAAAATTCATGGCCGTGAATATTCCTGCCCATTACTTTTTGTGCCCGTCTCAAACTTTCTCCTTAAAATCAGTTCTTAGAAGTGAAATTTCTAGTTTAAAGCTCATGCACAATATTAAAGTTTTTGATGCATGTTGACACATGGCCTGCCAGAGAAATATCAAATTTTGTACCCATCAGCAGTGTGTTTGGGTACCAATGCAGGTGCTAGGGCCAGCAGGTGGCACGGTGGTTAAAGTGCTGGATTTCCACATGGCTGACTGTGGTTCAAGCCCTGGACCTGGCAGCTTGAAAATTCACAACAAACAAATACATAGATAAATAATTTTTTTTTAAAGTACTCAAAAGCTGTGAAGGGCTAATAAACTAATGGCATTCTTATTTAAAGAAAAGATATAATACCTTTCAGATGATACCTACTATAACAAAATAATAAAGAAATAAAAATAAATAAGGAAGAACCCAAAATTAAGATAAGAAACTAAAATGAAATTAGCATTTAAAGTCAACATGAGCTTCTTGCTTTGTTTTTCAGTTGCCAGAGAGCAAGCATGCTCACCATAGATAGGGGGAGGAATAAAGGACCTCCCCATGGTGTATAATCACACCGGAGTTCCTTCTCTATTTCTCCATCCTGTGTGCCCAGTGCTGTTTTTCAAGCCATCGGGGCTGGAATTCAAACCATGGCCAACCGTGTGGGATCTGGCTCCCTTGACCACTAGGCTATAGGTGGCCCTTAGGCATTGGATTCTAATATGCCTTAGAAAGAAAGGGAGTTATTTTGATTTTGAGGAGGGTCTTTTAGGAGCCAAGAAAAATAGGGAGGCAAGAAGTGATGATGATGGTGAGGGAAATAATGATGGGAAGAAGAGGAGGAAAGGGAGGGGAATCCCACAGGTCATCTCTGGTGGCGGTAGTGGCCTGTTACATTTACTGTGTTTCTGAGTCTGCCTCTGCATTTCTGCAGGAGACGAAAGTAAGGTTTCTACTCAGACTATTGGTAGCCCCTGTGGTGAAAAGGCAGCTGGGCCACCCAGACTTACATATTTGAGGCAATAAACAGTGATCAAAGTGGTATGATTTGAGAGGAACGAAACTCCCCCTTTCCTTGTACCACCCTCTTTATTCCTCAATAAATGCACATTGGTTTCTTTTGTAAGAAAGCTTCCAGTCAGATGAAAATCTAACATCTGAAAAAGTTTTACACTAAGCTATTGCCCACCATGAAAACTCTGACTAGAATTAGTTCATAAATGCAGGGGGGTAGGAGTCCCAGGTGACAAGGCCTTTGGAGCGTGCAGGACTCAGAACAAGGCGAGCAGGGCCCTGTGAGTAAGTGCTCCTTGGTAACTCCAAGCCACGAGAGGAAAGTGGGTGGGGCACTGACAGTGCATGGTTTGCTTTTGCTGACTGGACTTCTCTTTCTTAAAATTTTTCTTTATTATTATTATTATTCGTACATTAAATCACTATACATTATTTAGATTGTGAAGAGACTTTACCCAGCATGATTTACACCTCAGCCCAGCCCAGCCCAGCTGAGATTATTATTATTTTTTTTTTGGAGAGGTTTTTGCTATAGGGCGCGTGCGCTCACCAGACAGACAGAGACAGAGAGACAGAAAGCGAGAAATCACCCCCCAGGGGGGATGGCCACGCCGCAATCCCTTCTCCTCCATTCTCCTCTCAGGATCTTGGGCACGCACGCACACACGCCTGGCATGAGTTTAAGCCACCGGGTCTGGGACTCAAACAGCAGGTGACTACGTGGGAGTCCAGCGACATAACCATTATGCTAACTGCTGGTCCCTAGCTGAGACTATTATACACATCCTCATCAACAGATAATAAACCTTATCTGAGTCCCACAAGTGTCTTACCTCTCCATTTCCCCCCAAATTTCCTTTCCTGTGCTCTTCCCCTCCCACACTCTCTTTCCACTTTGTCTCTAGTGTCCATTATATTTTTTAATAATTTTATGTTCTCCAGTCTTTCCGTCTCTACCACATGTGGGCATAGAGATAAAGACAGAGAGAGAGAAGCACCCTTGACTGAGTCTTGTCACACTGGCCCTTCAGCTCATAAAGATTTCGAAAATGCGCAGTGTTTTCAAGCCCACCTGGGGATCTGAACCCACAGTCAGCTATGTGGCTTCCAGCACTCCAGTTCAGTTTGCTGTGGACTACGCAACCACGCTGTACATCATTCTTTCTTTCCTTATCCTCCTCTTTCTTTCTTCCCCTTCTTTTCTCCTTCCTTCTTTTATTCCCTCCTACCCTCCCTCCCTTCCACTTTTTAACCTCAAATGCCTGATGATAGAGTTGCCTTACTGGGGTGCCTGTCTAGCCTCCTTGGCCACGGAGACACCTGTTGCCCTGTGTTCTCCCACACACGTGTAAACCAGGCAGGGCTGCACTTGGTGTTGAAGTGTAGAATTAGGGCCACGTGGGCCTGAATGAGGCAACGCTCATACTTTTCCTTCTGGAATGCCTTGAAATTATCCTACCTCGTTTTTTTGCCCTCTTACTATACATGATAGTGTAATTTCCCTTTCTAACAATTTTCTCTTTCTCGAATAAAACGATACCCTGACCATCCTAGGTCAAAATGGATGTAGCTAAACGGTGCCCTCATAATCTCTTCTCCAGTGACTTTCTTCTTGGGTCATGGTGGTGTCATTTTAGCTGTAGGATGTTGGGAACCTCAAACCACAGTTCGCTTATCATGCAGGCACATTGAGAACATGAAATGTGATCATGCATGCAAGGTCTTTTCATTTCTTAGTGCCAGACACATAGCACATGTTCAACAAATGTTAACAATTTTTATGATTTTCTTGTGGTAGCACCTCCCCCTTTATCAAGCAGTCAATTACAATTCTCTCACTCTTGTAGCAAAATGTATTCTTTGAGGGCTGGCCCCATAGTGCAGTGGTTAAGCGGAGTGCACAGAAAGTTTGATCCCATATGGCCAGTCACAGTATAAATTCTGACCCCAGTGGCTTGAAAAACATGCCAGGCATACATGTATGTGCACTTCAAAACCTGATAGGATGGAGAAATGAAGGAAAAGGATTATGGCATGACTATGCCACACTTGAGGGGGGTGTGTGTGCTAAAATAAATTATTCTTTGAAAGTTTTCTTTTAAGATTTATTTTATTTATTTATATATGTATTATCATTATTTTAATTTGATCAGAGAGAGAGAAAGGGAAAAAGCAAGCTGCCAGGTTTGGGACTTGAACCACAGTTGGCCATATGGGAGTCCAGTGCCCCAACCACCACACTATCTGCCAACCCCTGAAAACTTTTAATATTAACTAATTACTAGTATTTGTGTGAATTTATGTTGTTATTCTCTGGAGAGTATTTGTATTCTTTAGTATATTTTTGCAGAGTGTAACAACCCTTCCAATATGGAAATTAGTTCACCTGGTTGGGTAAATTGCTGGGGAGGTGGAAAGGCGGGTCTTGTCTTCCCATCCACTTTCTTCCTTATTCCCATCTGTACTTAAAGTTTATTCTACTGGCTACATAGCATTTCCCTGGTTTTAAATGTGACAACCCAGTCCTGTACACATTGGTTCTACCTTTTGCTTTCTTAAAGCAAATTCTCATTTGACTCCTCTGCTCCATTCTAGGGCTTTAATGGAAGAGAACAGTTCATTTCCAACTACCATAGCCTTCTTTATTACTGATAATACCCTAGCAAGGCTGCAACTCAGAGATTTCCACTCCAGACAAAGTGGACATCCTCTTTAGGTCTCTCTGTCCAACCCTGCTCAAGAAAGTGCACTCATTCTTTTATTTGTGAATCTACAAATGATTTGGATCATAAATAATAAGTTCAGGAGACTGTGGTAAGACAAGAGTATCCAGGAAGAGGAAGCTGTAAAGATTTCTGTATTTTTATTGCTTCTATTCTGATTATCAAAGCAATTCATGCTGGCTTAAAAACTTTGAACAACATAAAAATGTATGAACAAGAAAGAGAGTGTTGTTAACTTGACCCACAAGAGGCAACCACCGACAACAGTTTGGGGTCTACTGGTCCAGAGTTTCCTTCTCAGGGTATTAAGTTGTGAGGTACAATTAGGCATAATGGAGAAAAGCTGGTTTCCTGAAAAATCTAAAAAACCTTTGAAAATACCCAGACCCGCTTTTAGGAATCAGCAAAAAATCTGCAGTAAAATCTGTTCTTCCTCAAACCAAACATTCAAGCTATATTCAAAACGTTCTTATTCAATTTACTGTTTTGTTGAATAACTGTCATTCCTACAGTATTGTATCGCACTATTTTCTCAGTAAACTAAGTGGGCTTCAGATTTGTGATAGGTAAAACAGGTTTTTGTGGCCCAATCTTGAAATTCAACCACCATCACAAACATTATTGCTGTAAGAAAATATGTACCGACAGGTTTCAGCAATATAACTTGGCAACAGCCATACATTCAAGTGAATGCAGCTTTTGGTTAGAAATGTAAAGAAAAAGACTAGATTTGAAACAGATTTCACTTTGTTGGATGGTAAAGAAAGCTTGATGTAGAACTTCACTCTGGTTTAAGCGGTCAAACTTTGGGTAAGTCATTGAACTTTGCCTGGTTGCTTGGGTTTTGATATGTGATATTGTAATAGATATGAGGAGACTTTGGAAGGCTTATAGAAGGATGGGATTGAAGTATGAGTTTGTTTTGGTGCAAGGTATTCTGAAATCCACGCATAATTTGCTTGTAATATGCAGTTTCTGTGAACTTTCGAAGACCACAATGAATATTACATTGTTCCAGGGAGGTAACAAATAAGGACTTAAGAATGGAAACTGGAACTGTTTTGTTAAAAAAAAAAAAAAAAAAAAAAAAAAAGAGAGAAAGAAAGAAAGTAAGTCCGGGACCAGCAGATGGTGAAATGGGTTACGTTGCTGGACTCTCCTGTAGTCGACAGCAGTTTGAATCCCAGACCTAGTGGCTTAAAACTCATGCCCTACGTGTGTGCATGCCCAAGATCCCAAGAGAAGGGATTGTGGTGTGGCCATCTTCCTTGAGGGGTGATTTCTCACTTTATGTCTCTCTGGGGAGTGCACATGCCCTATAGCAAAAATCTCTTTTTTTTAAAAAAAAAAAAAAAAAAAAGGAAAAGTAAAAAGAAAGTCCACCAATTACTTTAGGAGGAAAAACATTTCAGACCTAAAATTGGCAAAGGGCAGCGAATGAAGCACAGCTGAGTGCTTAAAAAGTCACTACACGTGAAAAACTGGGATCAGGACTGTTCCAGTGCCTTTCTAGGGGCCACACGACCTACACCTGCCTGCTTTTCCCAGCACACTGACTGTTCCTGGTCTCCCGTGACTACGAATTACATATGGGGACATTGTCTGGGAGCTTGACACTGGCCCAGACTTCGCCATATTTGAAACTTACCTTCGCCAGCTTATCGAGCCAGTCTGTGAGGGCTTCAATTTCAAATTCCCAGAGTAGGAAACTTTCACCGGTCCAGCTGTGTCAAATGTCCACCCGTCATCCCGTTAATTATGATTAGGCATGCCGTAAGGACTATGGCTGGAAATAGATTCTCCCAGAAAAATCTGTGGCAGGGAACCAGCAGTTAGCGTAATGGCTGTGTCACTGGACTCCCACGTAGTCGACCGCGGTTCGCGTCCCGGACCCGGTGGCTTAAAACTCACGCTGGGCGCGTGTGCGTGCGTGCCCAGGATCCTGAGAGGAGAATGGAGGAGAAGGGATTGCGGCGTGGCCATCCCCCCTGGGGGGTGATTTCTTGCTTTCTGTCTCTATGTCTCTCTCTGTCTGTCTGGCGAGCGCACGCGCCCTATAGCGAAAATCTCTCCAAAAAAAAAAAAAAAAAAGAAAAGAAAAAAAAATCTGTGGCAGAAATGGCTGCCGTCTTTGATCTAATGGGGGGGGGGGGGGGAGGGCTTCCTATCTTCCACTTTTAATTCTTCTTTGGAAAACTTTCATGACAATTCACTTCAACAAATTCTCAAAGTCTTTCACAATGTAATGTATCTAATGTCTAGTTATACCTTAGAAATAATTGTTCATTTGATGATTTAATGGGATAGTAGTTTTCTTTCCTCCTCCCATAGTCAAAAGCTATTATTAAATGGGTAAGGTTCTAGAACAGAGGAAATATGGCAGATAGGATCAATTGCTTTCCACAGATGTTATAAAAAGAGTGCCACAGGGGCCAGCAGGTGGAGTACTGGCTAAGTTGCCAGACTCTCACGTAGCTGAAAATGGTTCGAGTCCAGAACCTGGCAGCTTGAAAATCATGCTGGGTGCATGTGCATGCGTACCCCAAATCCCAGAAGCAGAATAGAGGAGAAAGGATTGGGGCATGGCCGTCCCTCCAGGGGGTGATTTCTCATTTTCCCTTTCATTGTCTCTGTCTTCAGCAAGCATACTCTATGGCAAACACCTAAAAAATAAAATAAGGTAAAATTTAAAATTAAGGGTGCCATTAATATGGGGCTGGTTTGGAAAACAGGGAAATAGTCTAATATCTTTTTTCCAGTACCCCTTAAATTGTGTACCAAAAGAAAAAGGAGGTTATATTCCATTTTGCTTTAGGAGATGAAGTATATTAAAGATTCTGAGGTGGTCTCAGGATTTATAGAGCTGAGAAGCAAATATTTATTTTATAGACTAAAAACTATCAGTGCTGACTGAGCAGGAAGTCAGCACCAGAGCACGTGTGGGCACCAGCGTAGCTTTGTATGCAACCAAATTCCAGACCATTGCCTCGTCTTACTCAGATTTTTTTTTTTTTTTTTTTAAAGAATGCTTCCTTTGGAACTGAAGTTCTTTCTACTTGGTTTCAGCCCAAAGGTGAGCATTTTTCTGAGAAGGTCAAATCTTTTCAGATGTTTCTGAGGTGCATAAAGAGGAAAAGCTAAACCATCCTCTATTATGCATACTTCTGGCTTCTTATTACCCAAATGGGTTTGAACTTTACTATTTTTATTCAATTTTGAGAGTCCCATGATCTGCTCAAAAAGTAGCTTATGGAAAAAAAAAATCTTGTCAAAACTGTTCTGAAAATAGCTGCCTTTTTTTTTTTTTTTTTTTCTTGCTTAGAAGAATAAACTTCAAATTTTGTGCATGGTACATGTAAGATAAGACCTGTATATAGAAACGGATCACTTGAAAACTGGCAGATATGATGTTCCAGAAAAAGCCTGAATCAAGTTTTTAGAAATTCATGAATTTTGGGGACAGCTGGTGGTGTGGTTGAGGCAGCTCCAACCCACATGGCTAACCGTGTGGTTCAAGCCCCAGACCTGATGGCTTGAGAAACACCCCAGGCTCATGTTCATGTGTCTAAAATCCTGAGGAGGGATATTGGCCTAGTCATCCCCCCTTATGGGTGCTTTCTCACTTTCTCTCTCTCTCTTTCTGTCTCTCTCCAGTGAGTGAACAGCCCCTATGGAAAAAAAAAGAAAAATATTTTTAATGCAGTTTTGATTTTATTCTGAGGACAAAGAGAAGTCATTGAAAGATTTTAAGTAAGGAGGTGATAATGATATCTTATTGATTTATTTTTATTTTTTTCCCATAGGGTGTGTGCACTCACCAGAGAGAGGCAGAGAGGACAATGAGAGAAAAAGTGAGAAATCATCCCCCCCCACCCGCCAGGAGATGGCCACATCACAATGCCTTTTCTTCTATTCTCCTCCTAGGATTTGGGGCACACATACACATGCCCCTGAAGTGATCTTTAAGCCACCAGGTCTGGGACTCAAACTGCAGTTGTCCATGTGGGAATCCAGGGCCTAACCACCATGCCACCTGCTGGTCTCGCTCTATGGAAACTCAGAAACAAAACAAAATTCATTATGTGTAACCTTTAAGGCATTCACAGATTGGGAAAAAATAATAATGGCAGTGTTTTGTGTAGTGGTCTGGTTTTGACACTGAGCAGCTATGTGTCCTTTGTTAAATTGTTTCCCCTTTCTGTGTCTCAGATTTCATTTGAAAAGGGGTCATGATTAAAAACCTTCAAAAGATTGTTGCAAGCATTAAATCAGGTAATATACATAAAACACTTAGAATAGCACATTGTAACCCATCAATCAGTGTTTTCTACTAATTGCATTGAAGACCAACTTTAGATCAATAGAAATATGATTTAATTAATAAATAATCATCATTTTAGTGGTCATTCAGCCTTTTAACTCATTATTTTCAAAGTCAATGGAACTTTTTCTCTTATTTCAATGATTCAAGCAGTATACTAAGTTAATCTTTACAGCTGGTATGAGTTCTCCCTGTCAAATTGCAGATAGATTGGACCATTTGGAATCAGGACAGTTTCTGAATATGAACTATTCCATATGCAGGGTAAAAATCCCATGCTACTCAGTTGATCACATATTTAGAAATACTCTCCTGATATTTGATTTGTCTCTGGAAAACAAAAGAATTTCTCATTGTAGAAATAACAGACTTTGGGAATCAGCTAATGGTGTAGTGGTTACATCACTGGACTCCCACATAGTCTGGTTCAAGTCTCAGACCCAGACCCAGAGGTTTAAAACTCACACAGGACATGTGTGCATGCATGACCAAAATCCCAAGAGGAGAATGGGGAAGATGGGATTGTGGCCATTCCCCCTGGGGAGTAATTTCTCTCTTTCTGTCTCTGTCTCTCTGGGGAGCACATGCATCCAATAGCAAAAACCTCTCCAAAAATACAAAATGACAGACGTTGTTGGCTTTCAGATGACCCAACTGAGCTCTCCTCCCTCATTATTAGCCTTACCGAAGAACCAAAAAACATGGGTATCCCTGATGCCACCAACAATTTTAATGGCTTCATGTTTATCTTTTATATGATGCTAAAATATTCCTGAGTTTTCATTTTAAGACTGAGTCAGCCATAGCTCCATGATTACTGTCAAAGACTTTATTTATTTCATGAAAGAGAGAGTGAGTGAGCGAGCCCTGACATAGTCTTATCAAGCTTCAATCCTCCTCATAGTCTTCCAGCCATCCAGGACCGTGAGCATGCCCAGGGTGCTCAGGTTGACTTGGGATCTGAACCCTAGACCTTCCCATATGGCTCTAGTATTATGCAGCAGCACCTACCACCTGTGCCACTATGGCTGGAGAATCAATGACTACTTTTCAAAGTGCCTTGTAATATAACAGACACTCAATTTGTTTAATATACTAGTAAACGAAAGACAGATCTACAATATGGAGGGATGTTGGTTACTGTATTATATAATTTCCTAAAAGTTGGCGTATAAACTATTGGGTCATTGGGAAAGTCATGATGCATTTTTGGATAGAAAAACATAGAAAATACGTCATGACTTTTCTGATGATCCAATAATTTTCTTTTCTCTCTCTCTCTCTCTCTCTCTCTCTCTCTTCCTTCCTTCTTTTTTCTTTCTTTTCTTTCTTTCTACAAATTCTTCCTGTCTCACTCTCTCAGCAGGGACTATAGACATATTGTCATGACTAACCTTCAGGCTGAAACTGAAATTGAACTTAGACTCCCTCTCCCATGTAGTCCCAGGTGGTGGAGCAGTGTCTAGCTGGCCTAAATTATTGTTTTTTTATAAGGTAAATATATATTATATAGGCTTTTTCACAGACTTATATAATCATTTCAGAAACTCCACCCCCCTCACCCCCCATAGGGCATGTACACTTGCTAGAGAGAGGCAGAGAGAGACAGTGAGAGGGAAATTGAGAAATCATCTCCTGGGGGGATGGCCATGCCGCAATCCCTTCTCCTCTCAGGATTTTGGGCATGCACGTACATGCGCCCAGCATGATTTCCAGTCACCAGGTGTGGGACCGGAACTGTTGTCAGCCATGTAGGAGTCCAGCACCTTAACCAAGCCACCTGCTGGCCCCAGATACTTTGGAAAAAAAAAAACAAAAACCTTATCTATAGACATTTGAAACTTAAGCTTGAAGTATTTCTTCTCTTTTCTTATTTTATAACCCGATAGCACCTGCTCTCTTCTCTAGGTCTCTGTCTAGTAGTTCATGATTTGTAGACCCTCCTTTTGAATTAGAACGATCAAGCCCTCCAACCAGTTTACTTCTTGCAAATTTTAATTTCCACATGACAGATTGTCTTAAAATAGAACCATACTTGTAACTCTGTTTATTTCACATTCAAAAGGTGAATAATCCTAAATTTAATGATTAGCGACAGTGTCAATCCAAAGAAAATAAAAGATGAAAATTTTAGGTAAATTCTTCTTACATGTAACAAGAAACCTTGTTACATTTATGACACAGAAACCAAAGTATCTATTTTCCCTTAGCACAAATAGTATGTGTTGGCTAGCTAGAAATGGTAGTAATTATGTGGTATACAATAAAGGGTTCCATTGATGCCAAAAACAGAAAAATGGATGGACCAGACCAGAAATCATGTATTGGGTAAACAGTTTCCCAGACAAAGGAACTTAGCTGATTTTTAAAAAGCAGTTTCTTTTACTTTCAGTTTTAAGAGCTTTCCAGATAGAGTCAAAGAGAAATATTATAAAAAGAAATTGAAGTGTAAATGTTAGCATTACATGTTTAATTCCATGAAGTGATATAGTCATGTGTTTACCAGAATAAATTGTCTAGAATTTGGGATACTGCTTTAGGATTTTAAATACCAAGCAACTTAAATCTCACCTTCATACAATTTATAAACAGGGTAGGGACCAGTTGGATCAGTCTTTGTGAATTATGACACTGATGTCTTCAGGGTTCCCCCACCTCCAAGGAAAGAGAACATTTTAAATTTTTTGGAGGGAAGGTGTCTGCTATCTAGGATTCAACATATATGTATATGTTTACATTTAAAATGTGAAGATAATTAATATTTTCTTTCTACTTATTTATTATTAAAATTTAAAAAAAATTAACTTTATTTATCCATTTGTTTTATTTTCAATTTGACCAGAAAGGGGGAAAGAGAGAGGGAGAGAGAGAGAGAGAGAGAGAGAGAGAGAGAGAGAGAGAAAATGAGAAAGCAAGATGCCAGGTCCGGGACCTGAACCGCAGTCAGCCATGTGGGAATCCAGCACCTTTAACCACCATGTCACCTGTCAGCCTATATATATATATTTTTTTTTTAATTTTTAAAATTTTTGCTATGGGGCTCATGAGCTCACCAGAGAAAAATAAAGAAAGAAAGAGAAAGAGTGAGAAATCACCCAATAAGGAGGATGGCCACGCCTCAGTCCTCTCTCTTCCATTCTCTTCTTGGGATCTTGGGCATGTCATCTGCTGACCTGGTAATTTACATTTTCTTAAACATAAAATAGGGGCTAGCCCCATGACCTGGTGGTTGAGGCAGCTGAATCCCACATGGTCAACACTAACATTCAAATCCAGGTCCCAGCAGCTTAAAAAACAAGTGGGTGCCCCAAATACTGACAAGTTGGCAAATGGAGGAGAGGGCATTGCAGCATGATCATACCCTATTGGGGAGCTGCTTTTTCCCTCTCTCTTCCTCTGGTGAACTCATTTACCCTCTGGCCAATTAAAAAAAGACAAGGAAGGGGCCGGAAGGGGCCAGAAGGTGGTATGGTCCTTAAGGTGCTGGACTCCCACAGGGCTGACTGTGATCTGAGTCTTGGACCTGGTGGTTTGGTTTCTCACTTTCCCTTTCTCTATCTTTCTGTCTTTTTCTGGTCAAATTTAAAAATAATAATAACAAAATAATAATTCTTTTTAAAATAGGCAAAAAGGATTAAAATACAGAATTTTAAAAATTATAATCTTATTTACCCAGAGATAATCATTATTAACTTCAACACATATATATCCAACCTCTTGGACCTACATAGTTTTTTGTTTTTAAGGGGATTATTTATCTGGGGGACCAGCAGGTGATGTAATGGTTATGATGCTGAACTCCCACATGGTCAACTGTGGTTTGAGCCCCAGACCTGGAAGCTTAAAACTCACACTAGGTGTGTATGCGTACGTGTCCATAATCCCAAGAGGAGAAGGGGAGGAGGAGAAGGGGTTCTGGCATGGCCATCCCCCTGGGGGGTGATTGCTTGCTTTCTGTCACTCTGACTCTCTGGCGAGCACATGTGCCCTTTAGCAAAAAACTCTCTAAAAAAAGAGAATTATTTACTTAATTTAAAAATTTATTATTATTTTAAAATTTGCTATATAGTACATTTGTTCACCAGAGAGAGAGAAAGAGAGAGAGCAAAAATGAAAAAGCAAGCTGCCAGGTTCAGGACTAGACATGCAGTCAGGCATGTGGAATATAAATTAAAACTACTATGAGATATCACCTTTCATCTATCAGGATGTTCATTGTCAAAATCACAAACAAAAGAAAACTATTAGTGAACATGTGGAGAGTTATATGATCCAATAATCCTATTTCTGACTAATTACCAAAAAAAAAAAAAAAAAATCAGATCAGATGGGTCAGTTAGTGGCATGGTGGTTAGGGTGGCTGGATTCCCACATGGCCAACTGTGCAGTTCAAGTCTTAGACCCAGAAGCTTGGAAAACACACCAGATGTGTGTGTGTGCATGCGTGGGTCTGGGAGGAAGGAAGGAAGAGTGATTGTGGCCTGGGCATTACTTCTGGGAGTACTTTCTCAATCTCTCTCTCTCTCTGTCTCTGCTTCTCTCTGGCAAGTGTGCACTCACTCCCTATAGCAATTAAAAAAAATCAAATCAGAATCTTCAGGAGATCCTGGCACTCGCATGTTCATTGAAGTACTATTTACAATAACCAGGATATGGAAACAACCTAAACGTTCATTGACAAGTGAACAGATTGTTTAAAGAGATGGTATATACATACCGTGTCATTTTATTTGGTCACAAAAAAGCGAAGAAAATTTGAGCTGGTCTTGTAGCCTAGCAAGTAAGAGAACAAGGATCTGCATAGCTGTTTGCGATTCTAATTTCAGTCCTGGCAGCTCGAGAATCATGCTGGGCACATGTGTGTTTGTGCCCGAAGTCCTAATGTGATAGAGAAAGAAGTAGAAGGGACTGCAGTGTGATCACTCACCACCGAGGGGTTCTCTCTCTCTCTTTCTTTCTCTCCCTCTTTCTGTCTCTCTCTAGTGAATGCACATGGCCTATGGTAATTTTTTTAAAAACAGAAAATTTTGCAATCCGTGACAACATGGATGAATCTGGAGGCCATTATGCTAAATAAGTTATTCACAAAAATACAAATACTGGCATTATTCTACCTATAAATTATAAAAATCTAAAACTGCAAAAATATAGAATCAGAGATAAATGGTAGTTGCCAGGAAGTGGGAAGAGGGAGAATTGAGGAATTACTGATCAACGAGCTTAAGGTTTTAGTTGAGAAGGAGGAAAAGGTCTGCCATGTGACATTATACCTATAGATAACAATACTGTATTGAACACTTAACATTTTGTTAGGAGGATGGACCTCATGTTAAGCATTCTTACCATAAGAAAATTAAAAAGAAGAAGAAGAAGAAGAAGAAGAAGAAGAAGAAGAAGAAGAAGAAGAAGAAGAAGACACCCCCACCCATCCCCACCCATAAATGTGACCCCTATTTGCAGTCATGGTTTGCTGAAGGAGGACCAGGCATCCTTGTTTTCCTATGTCCAAATTACTTATTTGCAAATAAAACAAGGCATCAGATTCCAAACATGAAAACAAAAACATAATAGTTCTTAACACTTTTTATTTATTATTATTGTTTTTTAATTTGAGGAGAGAGAGAGAGAGAAAATGAGAAAGCAAGCCACCAGGTCTTGAACTGCAGTCAGCCATGTGGGAGTGCCCTAACCACTAAACTACTTGCTGGCCCCAGTTGTATTTTTTATTTTTAATTGCCAGAAGGTACATACAATTGCCAGAGACAGAGAGAGAAGGAAAGGGAGAAAGCACCCTCCAATGCAATGTGGTCATTGCAATCCTTTCTCCCCCCCATGTCCCCATCCTGTCAGGATTTGGGGCACACACACATATACCTGTTGTGTTTTTCAAGCTGCTGGGGCTGGGATTCTAACCACAGTCAGTTATGTGGGATCTGGCTTCCTTAACCACTAGGCCATGGGGCCAGGCTTTCCCGCTAGTTATTTTTAGCGGAGAGAATTGAATAAAGGAAATTGATTAAACAATATAAAACTTAGAGACTAAAAAGGAACCGTACTTGCAGATAAATACTTGCAGAGAGCAACAGAAACCTCTGTAACTGGAGGAACGAAGACAGGGAGATGAAAACCTGCAAGCTTAGAGCTGCTCTGTGAAGGTGGGAAGACCTCCGCAGAGGCAGTGGTGCCACCTGCTGCTGGCACTTTGTTGTGAGGCTGGTTCCATCAGTGATGGAAGAAGCTGGAAACTGGAACTAAACTTGGTGGTTGAGTGGAAAGGACATTTCTGGGACAGTGGTGACTGAAATAGGCAACACAAGCAGAGAGGCAATGCCTTTCTTCCTTGTCTAGCTCTCCCGTCTCTTCTCTTGCTGATGTCTGCAGAACCTAACAAGAAGTGCTCTCACACAAGAGGAACGGCATTCAAAGAGCTCTGATCCCAGCATCAAGGAGCAGTACATAGAGGGGTAGTTAGCAGGTGAGAGAAAATAGCAAAAGCACAGAGAGTGCATGGTTGTCCTGTTTGTCATCACAGGAGCTAAGGGAGTCCCGGACTTTCTGGCTTCTCTGGTTATGAGTTATTAATTCATAACTATAAGTAGAGAAACCTGTGAAAAGACAAGTTGTCTAACCAAGTAAGCCCAAATTCATGGTAATTAAAAGGAATTCATATATAAATTCAATGCTTCCTTTCCTTTTTCTTCTTCCTTTTCTTTTTCTTTTTAGTTTTTACCATATAGTGTGTGCCCTCACTGAAGAGAGAAAGATGGAGAAAGAGGGAAAGTGAGAAATCAGTCCCCGGGGGAGCTGGCCACAGCCCTTCTCCTCCATTCTCCTATCAGGATTTTGGGCACACATACACATGTGCTTGGTGTGTTTTTCAAGGTGCTGGGTCTGGAACTGTGCAATTGGACACATGGCATCCAGCTGCCTTAACCATTACACCACCAGCTGGCCCCTAAATTCAATGTTTCTAAATATCAGAGAAAGGTTATTTTTTGATTTGAGAATTTGAACAATTAATTCAAATCTCTATTCCACTAGGCATGTTTAGAACCAGCAATAAGCTGACAGTAAATGGCTATAAGATATTAATAGTCACTATATGCCAAGAGCTATTTCTCTTTTTTTTCTATTTCTTCTATTTTATTCTTTCCTTAAAGTGGCTCTTCTATATTTATTTATTTTAAATTGCCGGAGAGAATGTGCAGTGACCAGAGAGATTGAGAGACAGAGAGAAAGTAAGAGAGGGAGAAAGCACTCCCCAATGGGGCATGGTCATTCCACATTTCCACATTCTCTTCTCCATCCTGTTGGGATTTGAGATTCACATGCATAGGCCTCTGGTGTGTTTTTCAAACCATCAGGGCTAGCAGTCAAACCATGGTTGGCCATATGGGATCCAGTTCTTTAAACACTAGGCTACAGGGCTGACCAAAAGTAGCTTTCCTTTTAAAGACAAGAAAAATAGTTGTGTCAAATCATATCTTTGTGTCAAAATAGCCAGAAAAACAAAATAAAGAAATTATACCATTAAGTTTGTGCTTAGGCAAAATTCCTGATTGTCTTTTCTCTTTCACTTTTTAATTCAGATTTTTTTTTTCTATAAGGAGAGCATTAGTTCATTTATTTTACTTAATCCTATAGTGAATCACCTTTGTTAAGTACTGCAGATATAACGGGATAGACTAGTTCATAAGGGACTTAAAAATAATCTAATCAAGGAGGGAGCCAGCAGGTGGCATGGTGATTAAGGCACTGGACTCTCACATGCCCAGCTGTGGTTCGATTCCTGGACCTGGCAGCACCAGGGAGAATGGAGAAGGGATTGCATTATGGCCATCACCATGGGAAGTGTTTTCTCATTTTCCCTCTCTCTGTCTCTGTCTGGTGAGCATACACGTCTTATGATGAAAAAAAAAAAAAAAAGAAAAAAGAAAGAAAAAAATGAGTATGTATAATACTTGAGTTATACAGAGGTTAATTATTAGAGGTGAATTATTAGAATTATTAGAATTCTAATAATTAGAATTAGAAGAGGTGCCATGCTAGAATCAGTTGTACATACTCTGAAGACATTAAAGAAGAGGTTGATTCTGCCTTAAAATAAGAATGTTTAGGAAAGTCCCCACTGAGGAAGTGACTTTGGAGTCTTAAGAACAACAAATAGATGGTATACATACATAAGTATTCCCCATTAATGATTTTCTTTCCACACCATCCTTTTTATTTGAGGTACAGACATATATAAAAGAGTCATAGACATTGGGATCAGCAGATGGTGTAATAGTTATGTTGCTGGACTCAAAACGTAGTTGACCGTGATTTAAGTCTTGGACCTGGCAGCTTGAAACTCACACTGGGCTTGTGTGCGTGCATGCCCAAAATCCCGAGAGGAGAATGGAGGAGAAGGGATTGCAGCACAGCCATCCCCCCTGGAGGCTGATTTCTCCCTTTCTGTCTCTCTGTTTCTCTGGCTAGTACACGTGCCAGCTAGCAAAAATCTCTCTTCAAAGGGGCTGACAGAGGTATGATGGTCAGGGCACTGGATTCTTACATGGTTGACTGTGGTACAAGTTCTGGAGCAGGTGGCTTGCTTTCTTACTTTCCCTTTCTCTCTCTTGCTGGCAAAATTAAGGAATAAATAATAACAAATAAAATTAAATAAATTTAAAAAAAGTGTCACAGATATTGAATCAGTGGAAGAGTAAGAACAAAACTACTATGATATCAAGGCCAAAAGAAAGAAAAAAGAATTCAGAAATATGGGACCAGCAGATGGCATAATGGTTGTCACTGGACTCCCATGTAGTCAACTGCTGTTTGAGTCCCGGAGAAAGCTGTTTAAACTCTCGCTGGGTGCATGTGCATGCAGGCCCAAGATCCTGAGAGGTGAATGGAGGAGAATGGATTGTGGTGTGACCACCCCCCTGAAGGGTGATTTCTCGCTTTCTGTCTCTATGTCTCTCTCTGTCTTTCTGTCAAGTGCATGCACCCTATAACAAAAACCTCTCAAAAAAAAAAAAAAAAAAAGAATTCAGAAATATGAAGATCTTTTCCAAGAAGAGCGTTTTTCTATTGTTGGTTTGAGCAATTTACCATATTTAATTTGTTGGCATTGACAAAACCAGCCAAAGACAGGCTAAGCTTTTGTATATCTGACCTTGAGATTTTATAATACACCATTTCCTCTTTAGTTTAGCCAATGACATTTTCCCTTTGCATGTTATTTTAGTCATTTTGCCTTTGGCCTTGTAAAATGCAAATTAAACTATGCAAAAGCAATTTTAATGTAGGAATTAAATCCATATTTTATTTGTTTTCACCAAGTATCCACTATAATCAGAGAACATTGGACTGTATGACTGCTAGTAGAATTTAGCTTTGAGTTAAAATATGGCAGTAAACTGAAAGATATTTGAGGGAGAAAATCAATCACAAATACGTGGGATCTGAGTGGTTGAGATATTTGAGCAATGTATTTGAGCATAAATGGAAAACTCTGGGAGTTTTCTTATTGATTTTCAAGAGGAGAAACATCATTGAGAGATTTAATTTCAATTTTTATTAAAAAAAGAAGTATCTAATTTGACATTGTATTACTTCAGCAAAAGACATATTTCAGTTACTAATTATATTTCATTATAATTGGAGTTTCAGCAGGCAAGACCTTGCTTTAGAGAAAATAATTATTCCTGAACATTGAAATTACATTTTATTGGAATAAAAATTTAGAATAGTCATTTTTAAGTGAGTTTTGGTCTTCTGGAAAACATATTCATTTGTAGATTCTTGAACAATTACCCTCCACCTCCCACCATGAGATTGAGATTTGGTTAGTTTGGAAAGAGTCTTATAAATTTGCATTTTTAAAAAGAAGAATTATTTATTTAATTTTATTTGTTATCATTATTATTATTACTTTTTATTTGACCAGAGAGAAACAGAGAGAGAGAGAGAGAGAGAGAAAGGGAAAGCAAGAAAGCAAACCACCAGGTTTGGGACTTGAACTGTGATCAGCCATGAGGAAATCCAGTGCCTTCAACCACCATACTACCTGCCAGCCCTAAATTTGCATTTTTTAATAAGAATTACAAGTGATTCTAATGGGCCACACTTCAAGAAAGAGACTGTAAACATTTCTTCTGAAATTTCTTATATCTGAAATTTCTTTATAATTAAGGTATAATATAGAGCTATTGAAAGGCAAAATACTTGTAATGATTCATATAGTAGTACTCTTACCATAGATTTGCACTAAAAAAAAAAATTATAATCTAAGCATGGGGGCCATCATTATGTATGGTCTTGTTATCTTGTTCCCTTTCTTTTTTTTTTCTCTCTCTCTTTAGATTTATATAATATACTCCTTTATAACCATCATTTATTCTTAGTTTTATAGGTAATATAAACTTCATGTTCAGTCCTTGTTTTAAATATCTACCAAATTATTTTGTATGCTAAAAGCTTACAGCAGAGTTTTTTAGAAGATTCTTTTAAAAGGATACGTGGGAACCATTATTTCCTAGGTATATTTATAACAGTTTGTCTGTATTCCATATATGGACAGGCCAGTTTGTCTGTATATAAAAAATCTGGTCTTGAAATTTTTCTGTTTTCTTTTCTTTGAATACCTTACTTTTCCTCTTCTTGAATATTTTAAATGTATTATTCCTTTGTCTTCTGGCATAAAGTGTTGTTAAAAAGTCTGACAATATTATGATCTTTCCTTGTAAGTGACTTAGTCTTTTTGCCTGGTAGCCTAAAGATTTTTTACTTTTTAAGTATATTTCTTTGTCAAAGAATACCCATATGGCTCCTACTTTAAGATTTGCCTTCTTTATTCCCTTCATCCACTTATATACCAACCTTTTCTTTGTTTTTGTTTTTGAGAGAGAGATTTTTGCCATTGGGCACATGTGCTCACTGGAGAGACAAAGAGAGACAGAGAGACATAAAGTGAGAAATCACCTCTGGGGAGATGGCCACACCACAATCTCTTCTCCATTCTCCTCTCAGGATTTTGAGCATGCACACACATGTGCTGACATGAGTTTGAAGCTGCTGACTCTGGGACTCAAACCATGGTTGATTATGTGAGAATCAGTGACATAACCATTACACCATCTGTGGCTTATATTCCAACATTTTTTTTTTCATTTGTTCTATTTATCTTTCTTAAATAAGCTTAAAAACCCAAAAATAATAAGTGCTCATTATTTTAAACTGCTAACTTTGGAGGACATAATTTGTTATATAGTAATAGATAACTAATATATAGGTTATACAAGTAGTAAGTGGCTCAGGGGATCCTGAAAGCCAGTGGATCTGATTCCAGAGTCTGTATTCTTTAATTCTGTGATGTGACTTTGATCAGCCTACTCCTTTATGAGTTACTATTTCCATTATATTGAATTTTATAGTCTTTCAGTTCTTTCTTGATTCTATTCCTTCTTCTTTAAAGGAAACTTTTCTAACAAGAAAATGCCTGTTTCTAATCTGAACAATTATTTCCCAAGTGATCAATTTCTTCAAGTCATGGAAATTTTGAGTTAGAAGGAATCTAAAAATTTACGTAGTCCAAGTCAGTCTGTTCCCATTTTTTACAGATGAGAAATTAGGTCCACCAAAATTAAGAGACTTTCCTAAAGTTAACACACTTAGTGAAAGAATGGAGATTACAGCCCAGTTCTCCAATGTCCAGTTTAGGGCTGTTTGCAGGTATGAACTGATTGATCCATATGGCCATAAGTCACTACCATATTCTAGTCCTGGAGTATATTTAATTTGATTTCATTCATTTTAGCTGCATAAAAACACAGGGATCCTGAAGGGAATAGCTGATAGATAATGACCAGGGTCTTTATTGCCTTTGCTCTTAGATTTACTTCCCCTGAAAGAGAGGTCAGCCTATGTTAATTGAGGTGACTATCTGTCTTTCAGTCTCTTAACCACAGCATTGGATTCAAAATGGCAATGAAATTTCATATGTAGAGCCAACTTGAAATGATTTGTTTTGGCTGTTTGGACTGCTTATTGAGAAGCATTTCCTGTGCTGGAGTGGAAAAAGCTGTGATGATCAGCTGGTAATGTCAGCCATGAAAGGAGGTTGGGGGTGTGGTGGAGTGTGTGCCATGTATTTGGCCACTGGATTTTCTGTGGATTTTGGTCCCTCTCTTTCCTTTGATGATCCACTGTCTTCCTGCTATGACCCATTCTTCCCACACAAGCTGCCCAGAAAGGCTCACTTTCAATGCTTCATTGGCCCTACTTTTTGGAATCATCTTTTTCTCATTTGATGTGAGATTTAGCACATAAGTGCCATTGATGGAATTTACCTTGTAACTGAGTGCGGTGTTAGAAGAAGAGCCAGTTCTCACATCCTTGTGGGTTGGATGCCTTTGTGGCTTTGTAGTCTTTGTTTCTGGCCAGACCCACATGTTACATTGCCAGCAGACTGTCACTCTACTATCAAAAAAAGAGGAAGGTACCATCTTGTATCAAAAAAACAACCTTGTCTTTTGCACACATTCCATTTTTGTAGGTCCCAGGGGTCAAGGGAAATTTACATGTGAGTATCAGTCCAGGAGTGAAAGGATGACAGGGTAAACTATCAGTATTGTAGATCAAAAGCACAATTAACATGTACCTTAAAACCTGAACACTTAAAGAAACTGTGAAATATATTCATGGGTGATAGTTTTGACATAGTGGTATTGCTGTCTCCCCTCCTGCCTTGACAATGTCTTATGTTAGGCAATCTTTGAATGCAAGTAAGTGCTGAGGAAGAATTCACTTTCTTCTCCTACTATTCTGCTTGCTCCTTAACTTTCTTCTTCCATATTGATTCATTTTTACTTTTCAATATATATATATATATATATATATATATATATATATATATATATATATTTGAGAGTTTTTTGCTATAGGGTGTGTGTGCTCTCCTGAGAGACAGAGAGAGACAGAGAGGAAGTGAGAAATCACCACCTCCTGCCCCACTAGGGTGGATGGCTACACCACAATCCCTCTCCCTCTTCCATTCTCCCATTCTCCTCTTGGGATCTTTGTCATACATGCACATGTGCCTGGCCTGAGTTGTTTTTTTTTGTTTGTTTGTTTTTTTTCAGTCTGAAAACAGTCACTGTTTATTTACTGACCAGATTACAAAGATAATCATGGTGGATACTTTAGTTCATCCTTCTAATAGGTCTGTTGATCTGGTCTTCCCTGTTGCCAGCATCTCCACCTTCTACAAAATGGGTGGTCTTTTTCTTCATTCCACCTCGTGGAGAAGATAATTTGAAGGGCCACAGGAAGTTATTTGCTTCTTTGAAGCATTTTCCAACATATAGATTTCATGAATCAGATCCCCCATGCAGATGATGCTGAATTTACCAAGAGATCGAGCAAAGAGTTATCTGTCAAAGCAATTCGCTTCTTACTGATTTTGCCATAGCCACATTTGTAGATCAGTTCATTTACTGACTTCAGGTTCAGGTACCCCCATGCAATTACGGTTCCACAATTCTCAGCATGTTAATTGAGGCCTTGTTGAGCTTAACAAAGGTGCCATTGAAGATCTGGCGAAGAGGAAGAAGCTGCAGAACCTTTCGAACCTTTGGGCTCACTCCATTGATACCTCTGATCCCGATGACAAATGCCAATTTGGGTTCTACAGGTACATAGAAGTTTCCTGCTTTTCTTGCCGTCCTGGCCATGCGAATCTCAGTTCTGTACATCTGTCTATATTCCTCATGATAGGGCTTAGCTTTTTCATAGATAAGCTTCCTTCTTGCCTTTCGAAGCATCTTTTGAGCAAACTTCTTTCTCAGGCGCTTGATCTTCAGCTCTACAAAATTCCTTCGCTTTTTCTTAAGGGTTTCTGGCACAGCAGGAACCTTTTTCTTGGTGGCTTCTGCCGCAGTGGGAACCTTCTTTTTCTTCTCTTGAATGCCCTCCATGGTTCCAGCTGGAAAAGAGCCCAGCCAGAGTTTTAGGCCGCCGGGTCCAGAACTCAAAACTGTGATCAGTTACGTGGGAGTCCAGCAATATAACCATTACTCCATCTGCTGGTCCCAGAATATATATATATATATATATATATTTTTTTTTTTTTTTTTTTTTTTTTTTTTTTTTTTTTTCCCAGAAGCTTATTTTATTGAGAGAGTAAGAGAATTCTTGAACCCCCCTCTGTCATCTAGATACACCCTGCCCTGGACTTCTGGAGAACAAACATTACTCCTTTCTTAATGGAAAAGCAGTAAAAAACTTGAATGTGATTAGATGTCTTGAGACATGTAATTTGGACAAGTCACTTTTCCTCTGTATTCATGTATATAGGTTTCAGTGTGTGCATATGCAAGAGGGAGGAAATAGAAGATCAGCAGTTTTTAGACTGAGCCTTTGAAACCTGAGGTTATGGGAGAGAGAGGCTGAGCTAGTGAGAATTCCCTATCCTTCAACCACAACCATACTGTTACTAGTTTTAAGCATTAGTACTGATCTGAAAGACAGTTCTTTTAGGTTGTTGGGAAAGTCATGGCATAGTTTCTGTCTTGATGCAAAAATGCATCATGACTTTCCCAACAACTCAATACTTTTAAAGTGCAAAAACTAACGGAATCCACGAGCCTTAGGTTCCCTCCACCTCTAACATTTTTCATTACCTACATGATCAGATAGCAAAGGAAAACCTTCATAATGGTTAAGAATATGGTCCCCAGCAGTTAGCGTAATGGCTATTTCGCTGGACTCCCATGTAGTTGACCGTGGTTTGAGTCCCGGACCTGGTGGCTTAAACTCACGCCAGGGTGTGTGCATGTGTGCCCAAGATTCCGAGAGGAGAGTGGAGGAGAAGGGATTGTGGCGTGGCCTTTCCCTGTGGGGGGTGATTTCTCGCTTTCTGTCTCTCTGTCTCTCTCTGTCTGTCTGGCGAGTGCACACACCCTATAGCAAAAACCTCTCAAAAAAAAAAAATATAGTCCCTATCAGATGGTCTTTGTCTTTTATCGCACACTATGAGCCTTTGGGCAAGTTATTCTCTCTAGGTTGTAGTTAATCTCTTATCTAAAATGGAGATAATAGTTGTACCAACCTCATAGGCTTGTGATGAGAAATAAATGAGATAATTAACAGTGTCCAGGGTCAGCAGGTGGCGTGGTGGGTAAGGCGCTGGATTCTCACATGGCCAACCATGGTTCAAGTCCCAGACATAGCAACTTGCTTTCTCATTTTCCTTCTCTCTCTCTCTCTCTCTCTCTCTCTCTGGTCAAATTTAAAATAAAATAAAATAAAATAAAAATAATTCTTAAGGAAAAAAACAGAGTCCAGCAAACTGTACATGATTGGTATCAGTCATTATTGTTAATCTGAAGAACCACTATACATGGTATGTTCACCTTCCTTTTTTATGCCATTTTTGTTTTTTTTCAAATAAGCTTTTTCCTAGGGAACTAGCAGTTAGCGTAATGGCTATGTCGCTGGGCTCCCACGTAGTCGACCGCGGTTCGCGTCCCGGACCTGGTGGCTTAGAACTCACTCCGGGCGCGTGTGCGTGTGTGCCCAAGATCCTGAGAGGAGAATGGAGGAGAAGGGATTGCGGCGTGACCATCCCCCCTGGGGGATGATTTCTCACTTTCTGTCTCTATGTCTCTCTCTGTCTGTCTGGCGAGCGCATGCGCCCTATAGCGAAAAAAAACCTCTCCAAGAAAAAAAAAAAGCTTTCTCCTAGAACAAACTTTAAAGGCATTATAATAGAATGCTTTGTAATTGATGCTCTTTTAACTTGACTTTGATGGAAAAATTTATATAATTTTAAAGTCCTCACTTAAGAGCAAGCTGATCTCTAAAATATACTGCACAATACCATGGTTATGTAGATTTTTGGCCAAAAGATTTCAGTTGATAGTTAAAATGAAAAAAAAGAAGTCAAGATGAAATGAATGGTTTTGGTTGATAATGTGTAGCTGAATGTCAACTTTTTCATAAATTCTTTTTTTTTCTTTTCTTTTTCAGGTAATTAGTTATTTAACTTTATTATTGTTATTTTAAAAATTTGCTACAAGGTATGTGCACTCACCAAGGAGAGAGAGAGAGAGAGAGAGAGAGAGAGCAAGCAAGCCTCCAGGTCTGGAACTTGAACCATGGTCTGCCATGTGGGAATCCAACATCTTAACCACCATGCCACCTACTCTCTGTTAGCTTTTTCATAAATTCTAAACACATATTTACAGAATTTTTTCTTTGAGTCTTTGGGTTTCAGTTTCTTTCTTTCTCTTTCCTTCCTTCCTTTCTTCTTTTAAATTTTGCCATACTGTGTGTGCACTAGGCTGAGAAAGTGAGAAAGCACAAGCCATAGGGAATGGTCATGCTGCAGTCCCTTCTCTTCCATTTCTTCTCTTAAGATTTTGGGCATGTAGGCACATATGCCTGCTGTGTTTCTCAAGCTGTCTACTTTGGGACTTGAACCACAAGTTGTCCATGAGGGATCCATCTGCCTCAACTATCACACCACCAATTGGTGTTTAAGTCTTCTTTTGATGCTCCTATCCAACTTAGTTGCTCTATAGCTAACATAATTATCCAAACTATATGCTAAACTAAATTTTAAACCTGTTTCTAGACACACAGTTAAAAGTCTGTCAACTTATCCTAGACAATTCCTGAGTGCCAGAGACTCAGTAGTGAAGACATGTTTTCTGCCTTCAGGAACTCAGGTATCAGACTAACAGATGATGATGAAGACAATGATAGAGATAAATACAAAGATAGTTGTTTTCATGGGAATGAGAACAATATTCACTAGAAACAAAAGATAAAAAGAACTTAAATCAGGTCCAGCTATGGTGGGACTCACTGCTAAAATGCTGTGCTCTGCAGGCTGGTCCACGTGGGAGGCCTGGGACCAATTCCCAGTCTGACCTAAAGGCCAACATGAGGCTGTGCACCTGTTATCCCAGCAACTAAAGAGACTGAGGCAGGAGGACCATGACCTTGAGGCTGGCCTGGGCAACACAGTGATACTCTGTTGAAAGAGGTGGGTGTGGATGTGAACTTGTAGTTACAGCTGGGAGGCTGAGGCAGGAGGAGAATGACACAGCAAGAAGAGCCTGCCTTAAAAAAGCAAACAAATAAAAACAGCCTGGTGTTCGTGAAGGCCAGGGGAACAAAACAGGAGAGAAGTGTCAGGCTGAAGGAACACTTTGCAAAGAGCTCAAGATGAGAGTGCAGGACTAGACTTGGAGTTATACATATTTAGTATTGGAGCGTGAGATATGAAATGAGAACGAGGTGGGATAGCCAAACAGAGGCCCATCAGGAGCTTTGTAAGCTATTGAGTGGAATAGTATCTGGTTATATGATGGGATTATTCTAACATAAATGAAATGGCACATTTTTTGTTTTTGTTTCTTATTAAACATTTTAAATGATCTGGCTTTAATACTCTTTTAACTGGGATATTTTAGCCATTTGGGCTGTAAGTTACAAGAAGTCAGAACATCATGTAACATTTTATCTAAACAGTCAGCAAGAAAGTTTGGAGAAGTATGATTTTTGAACTGCTACACATTTTTTTTAAAAGAATTATTTTATTTAACTTTATTTATTTATTTATTTATTTATTTATTTTTATTTATTTATTTATTTATTTAAATGTAACCAGAAAGGGATAGAACAAGAAAGAGAGGGAGAGATAGTGAGAAAGCTAGCCGCTAGGTCTGGGACTTGAACCGCAGTCAGCCATGTGGGAGTCCAGTGCCATTAACCACCTTGACACCTGCTGGACCAAAAATTATTATTATTATTATTGTTTTTTCAATACTTTTGATCACTATATATCATTTGGTTTGTCACAAGGTTTTTAATTAAAGCAGAAAAGCAGGTTTTTTTTGGTTTTCTTTTTAGAATTTTTTTGCTATAGAGGGTGTGTGCTCATCAGAGAGACAGAGACAGAGAGACAAAAAAGAAAGAAATCACCCACCAGGGAGGATGGTCACACCACAATCCCTCTCCTCCATTTTCCTCTCAGGATCTTGGGCAGATACGTACAAGTACCTGGGTAAGTTTTAAGCCACCAGGTCCAGGACTTGAACTGTGGTCGACTTACGTGTGAGTCTGGTGATATATTCATTATGCCATCTGCTGCTCCCAGAAAAGCAGTTATAATAAAAGCTTCTAAACGATTATGAAAATACATAAGTTAGGGAGTGATATTTTTGAATTTTGCCTTAGAAGAAACGAATTGAAGGAAATTAAGAGTGCTTAGAGGGTCCAGCAAGTGGCATGGTGGTTAAGACATGGGACTGCCACATTGCTGACTGCAGTTTGAGTCCCAGACCTGGTGGCTTGTTTTCTCACTTTCTGTCTCATTAGCACATGTGCCCTATAACAAATTAAAAATAAATAAACAAAACTAAATAATCAATTCCCCCCCATCAGGAATATATTGTATAAGATATTACCATCCATAGTTATTATCAACAGATAATTTTCTTTTTGTGTCCCTTAAATAATTTGCTTCTTTCTTTCCCCTCCCCCCAAAAAAGAGTGCCTAGAAAAGACTATCAATCCAGGGAGAAAGAAGAGAAAGAGTGAAAATGTGAGAAACCACCCCCTCCATCCACAGGATAGCCACGCCTCCATTTCTTCTCTTCCACTCTCCTCTCTGGATTTCGAGTGTGATGCACACACACCTGGTGTGCTTTTCAAGCTGCCAGGTCTGCACTACAACTGCAGAGTCAGCCATGTGGGACCCAGCACCTTAACCACCATGCCACCTGCTAACCCTAGAGATACTCAACTCTTAAACCATTAAATCAATCATCCACCTGTCAGCCTATTAACAGATAAACAGCCCTTCCTCTACCTACATTATCCTCCAGTTATTGTTCTCACTTTCCCTTATCAAACCTTTCTCAAGAGTTGTCTTAACTCCTCATTTCATTAGCTATATTTAGTTCTCCACTGTTCCATTCTGACTTTCTTGCTAGTGTCCCATTAACTTCCATTAAAAAAGTTGTCCTTCCTTATTGTATGGAATTAATAACACTTTTCTTTTTTTTTTTTTTTTTTTTGGAGTGGTTTTTGCTATAGGGCATGTGTGCTTGCCAGAAAGACAGAGAGAGACAGAGAGTTAGAAAGCAAGAAATCACCACCCCCAGGGAGTGATTTCTTGCAATCCCTTCTCCTCCATTCTCCTCTCAGGATCTTGGGCATGCACGCACATGCGCCTGGCGTGAGTTTAAGCCACCAGGTCCGGGACTACATGGGAGTCCAGCGACATAGCCATTATGCTAACTGTTGGTCCCAACACTTTCCTTTTTGAAATGACATTTTTTCCAGACTTACATGAAAAAATCTGTTTTGGGGGCCAGCAAGTGACATGGTGGTTAAGGTAATGGACTCCCACATGGTTGACTGCAATTTGAGTACTGGACCCAGTGGCTTGCCTTCTTATTTTCTCTTTCTCTGGTGAGCACATGTGCCCTATACCAAATTAAAAATATGACTACTACTATTAAATAAAACTAAATAATTATTTAAAAAACCTCTTTTATTTTTTGTTCTTCTCTCATTGCTATTTCTATTTCCTTTCAAGTTACACTGTCCTCTACTTGACCTCTAAATGTCAGAATTTCTTTCTTTTTTTTTTTAAAGAGGTCTTTTTTTGCCTTAGGGTGTGTGTGCTTGTCAAAGGGAGGGAGAGTTGGGGGAGGGGGGGTTTTGGGCACACATGCACATGTGCCCAGTGTGTTTCTCTAGCCACCAGATCTAGGACTTGAGCCACATGGCTGGTCATGTGGGATCTGGCTGCCTGAACATGAGGATACTGAGCTGACCCCATGTGCTACCCCCTATGTGCTACCTATTACTGGCATCTCCTGCCTTTGTTAATACAATATAATTCTTTTTTTTTTTTCTAAATGTTTTCTTTTAAGGTTTTTGCCATAGGATGCACATGCTCAGAGAGAGAGAGAGAGAGAAAAGAGAGAGAGAGAGAGAGAGAGAGAGAGAGAGAGGAAAAGTGAAAAGTCATCCTCCAGGGAGTTCGACCATACCACGATCCCTTCTTCAATCTCCTCTTCGGATTTTGGGTATGCACACAAACGCACCCAGCATGATTTCCAAGTTGCCAGGTCTGGGACTCGAACCATTATCAGCCACATGGGAGTTCAATACCTTAACCACTGTGCCATCTGGTGGTCCCTTTCTTAAGAGAGACTTTTGCTATAGGGTACTTATACTCGCTAGAGAGACAGAGAGAGACAGAGAGACAGAAAGCGAGAAATCATCCCCCAGGGGGAATGGCCATGCTGCAGTCTCTTTTCCTCCATTCTCCTCTCTGGATTTTGAGGAACCCATGCATATATATACCCAGTGTGAGCTTTAAGCCGCCAGGTCCTGGACTCGAACTACAGTTGATTACATGGGAGTCCAGCAACATAATGATCACGCCATCTGCTGGTCCCAGTTCTTTGTTTTCTTATATCAGCTGGGCTGGCCTTCTGTTAGTTCCTCCAGTGGAGGAATACAGACTACCTCTTCCTGCCACAGGGTCTTTGCCCATGCTAATTCTGCAGAAAGCCAGTATAACTTATTGGCTAAACACAAAGCACCTGAAGTCTAATTTTCAAGGAAGACTGGGTTTGAATTCTGATTCTACAACTTGCTTAGTTGTGCAACCTTAGGCAAGTCATTTTACTTAAGTGTGCCTCGGTTTGTTCAACTGTAGAACGAGGACACTTCTAATATCTACCTAAAGGGATGTTATTAGGAGCAAGCCACCATTTGGAGGGATGGCTCAATTCCTCCCCCTTTCTTGCCTATTAATTTCCTCTCACACTTAAGTTCTGAGCTCCAGTTACTTTTTCTGAAAAGCTCCCACGAACCTCTCTGACTGAATTAGATCCAGTACACATTCTCTCATATCTTGAGTCTTACATGTAATGTTTACGATTGGCACAGTCTCATACTTATCTGGGTAATTTGTCTATTTTTGGGCCAATATTCTACCTTTCTCACTAGAATGTCAGCCCTAGGAGCACAGGGGTTGTGTCTGTCTTTACTCACCATTCTTTTGGTCTAACACGGTATCCAGCACATAGTAGGATCCCAACAAATATTGTTGTCATAAAAAGATGATAAACCTCCCTGACAGAAGGCAGTGGGGTGCTCCTGGATAACGCCTTGGTGTTGAGACTGGTGCCTTGTGTAATTAACAGGAAGGAACAAATTTGAAGATATGCTGGGTGAGGGATCAGCACAGTGAAGCTGTCCATCTGTGCTCAGTTCTTCGAAGGTGACTCTGAGCAGGAGGTTTCTCAGATCAAGAAGATAGGATTTCGCAGAAATGATGTATCAGACACACAGCATGGGTTTGATTCCTAGCTCTGCGGTTTGCTACGGTGTGACCAGTCAAGTCACTAAATTTCTCACCCTCTGTTTCCTAAACTGTAGATGACACCACACGACCCCCACAGAGTTAATCTTGCTAACTAGGCACTGGAACCTAGAGGAATTCTGATTTTCCTTAAGCATGTTACACGATCGTCCCCAGGCCCAGGCAGGAAAATGGTTCACCCCACATGGAAGCCAGTAAGCCTTCCTCACAGTGGCGAACTGCTACCCCAAATTCCCTTCCTGCCAAGAGTCAAAAGAGCTTGCGTTTTCAGACCTAAAATAAACGAGTATGAATCCGTGTGAACTGCTAAAGAGTTCAAGGGCACCCATGGCCCAAGCCGGTCTCCTTTTCCTTGAGGCTTCATATCCAAGTTTAGGAGAGGCACCGAGGATCAGAGGTGACCGGCCATCCTCTGTGGGAGGCTGACCTTCAGAACGAGAGGAGCCCTCAGTCCCTGACAAGACAGCCTGCCCGATGCCCCAAGCCCGCTGGATTCAGCCAACGGGCTTTGCAAACTCTGAGCCTCTTCTGCATTTTTCGTTGTTGTTGAGATTTGCTAAGTCCACCCCTTGAGAATCACAGAGAAAATGACTCCTTTCTCACTCCAGTCAAAGAAACATCCCTCTCATCTCAGAACAAGAACAGCGAGGCTCTCGTCCACCTCCTGTGCCCCTCACTGCTGGGATGAGCTGAGGTCTCCGGGTTTGGACCCTGGGTGGGGGCCAGGACTGCATGTTCGCCCTGGCCATGGGATGTCTGCCGGAGAGGGCCATCATTCCTTCAAGCTTTCTCTTTTCTCCCTCCTCTGTTCAAACTTGTGGGACTGACTGGGGCTGCGAGTTTCAGGGTGCAGCGCGTGCATGAAAATAAGAGGGCTCTGGGCTCACTTTGTGTGCGTTCAGGAGTATGCTCTCCTTGCCCTTGGCACGTGTCCGTGTTTCAAGGGGGACTCTGAGGAGCTCCCTGAGGTGAAGGGATTTGTACGTGGAAGTGCAGAAAGTGGTAGTGCGCGCGTGGAGTGTGCGTCGATGAGGAACGATGTGTACACTCGTGTGCGCCCAGGGGTGTGCTGCGCTGTGCTCGGAGAACTGTGGGGGACACGTGTGGGACAGGATTCGCTCGTGGAAGTGCAGAAAGTGGTAGTGAGTACGTGGTGTGTGTGTGAGCGCGAGTGTGAGCGCGCCCGGGGCCGCCCGCCAGCTCGCCCGCCGCGGCTCCCCGTGGGCCGGCCGGGCCAATGAGCGCGCGGCTGCAGGGGCGGCGGCGAGGAGGGGGCGCCGGCCCTGCGGATGGAGGCGCGGGCGGCGCGGCGCGCTCATTCCGCGCGGGCGTTGCTGGCAGGGGGCGGCGCAGCCACTGGCCCAGGACCCGGGCCGCGACCCGGGGCGGCGGGCGGCGTGGGCGGCGCCGGGGGCTGGGATGCGCCGGGGGCTCGGTGGCGGCGGCGTTGGCGGCGGCGTCGGCGGCTGCGAGGGGACGAGCTAGCGCCGCGGCGCGGGGAGCCAGTCGAGCCCGGCGGGCGAGCGGAGGTGGCGGCGCAGGCAGACCGGCCGCGGCAGCCGGAGCCCGAGCGCCGCGCGCCCACCATGGCCGCCCAGGGCGAGCCAGGCTACCTGGCGGCGCAGTCGGACCCGGGCTCCAACAGCGAGCGCAGCACCGACTCGCCCATGCCCGGCTCTGAGGACGACCTGGTCGCCGGGGCGCCCCTGCACAGCCCCGAGTGGAGCGAGGAGCGCTTCCGCGTGGACAGGAAGAAACTTGAGGCCATGTTACAAGGTAGGCATCCCCGCGTTCTCAGACTCTCGGGCCGAGCCCCCAGCTTCCTCCCGGACATCCTCGCCCTGCGCCTCGGTGCCCGCTACTCCGGCCCACCACGACTGAGCCTCCCCGCCTGCTTCCCTGCGAGCGGGAGACCCCAGGGAATGGAGACCTAGAGAGACTCCCCGCCGGTCTCCAGGCACTGGGAGCCGGCAGTTAGCTTGACAGCCTCTGAAAGACCCAAGGCCGAGCCTCGACCGGCGCGCCCAAGTTGCGTCCTGCACTTTGGAGATGCCAACTTTAGCCCGGACACCTGGGCCGTGCCATCCGGACCCACTCGGGTCGCACCGAATGTGCGGGACGCTCTCCACGTCCCTGGCAGCGCCGAGCTCCAGCTCCGTGTCTGTCTGTGTCTGTTTGCCTCTCCCCCCTCGTCAGGATCCACTTCCTCCAGCTGAGGGGCCTTGTCTCGCGGTTGGGAAACTCTCTGCAGATGTCAGGGCTTACGGCCGGCGCTCCCGCCCCCTGCCCCCACCCTGCCGTCCGAGGGGCCGGGACGGGGTGAGCAGCCAAAGCCTGCGCACTGTGTCGGGCCCTGCTGTGCTGGGGACCGTGTGCAGTCCCTTGACAGGCTTATAAAACACATCTTGAGTTCCATTCGGTCCATGAACTTCCTGTGCTGTGGATGTCTGACTTGGGTCTTTCACAATTTTTTGTTTTTAACTCCTTAATATCTCTGGGACTTTCCCAGGCAGAAAAAGTTTTAACCCAGACCGGACTGGAAACAAATCCTGATTTACAAACGTTCAAGGTCATTTCGACCTTCCTTAAAAACGTTTATTAGGAGCCTACCTGTAGCCACCCATCACAGGGGCTCATTTCCCACGTCTAGACAGAGAAGTGAGGCAGTTTGAATGACTGTCATTCTTAAGGTACTGCAGAAGACCAGGCGTGGGCGTCCCTGGGGCCGCCTGGTGAAGATTCATTCAGTAGCTCAGAGTCCTGTTATCACGGGATGATTGGAGCTTTCCAAACTTTCTTCTGTGGCTTTATGCATAACTTACTTTGACTTTATCAGTCACTTCATCGCAGTATGGGAGCGGTTCAGCCCTCCGTGGAAAAGCAGTGGCTTTTTTAGGACAATTAAGCAGGTTATTTTAAGAGAGAACAACATGTTTTCCAAAACAATAACTTGATGGAAACAAATAGCAGGAGTGTTTGGCAGGCAGCTTTGGATGCTGCAGATTCCCTCCCCTGCTGCTTGTTTTTATTGATAAACATCTCTAGTGCTTGTCCTGTCTCTCTTTTCCCCTCAAATTATGTAACTTGCTAAGACAAAACGAGAATATTGCAAAGCATTGGAATTAAACCTCCTATTGCATTTCACTAATTCATTTTACTTTTCGCACAGTTCGATGTTTCTTTTTGTCTGGTTTCTGATTATAAAACAAAATGTTGAGACCAGCAGTCAGCTTAATGGCTATGTCGCTGGACTCCCAAGTAGTCGACCGTGGTTTGAGTCCCGGACCCAGTGGTTTAAACTCACACTGGGTGTGTGTGCGTGCGTGCCCAAGATCCTGGGAAGAGAATGGAGGAGAAGGGATTGCGGCTTGGCCATCCCCAACCCCCCGGGGTGTGATTTCTCGCTTTCTGTCTCTCTGTCTTTCTGGCAAGTGCACACGCCCTATAGCAAAAACTTCTCTAAAAAAATGTTAAAGTTATGTCAGAAAATTTTTGAACGGTTGTTTAGACTGAACTGATAAGAGCACATAGTCATCCTTTTCCACAGGCCTTCAGTGTGTTTTCTACAAGAGTTTAGAGTGGTACGAAAGATGGATCTTACACTACGCCATCCTCACCCTTTTACCTTTGCGTGGACAGGTAAAGATACTGATGTTAGCTTCAGGGAAGCCCATGTGTGTAACCTGACCCTTAGATGTAGATTTCTTTTTAAAAATTAATTCATTTTAATTTTAAATAAAATGAATTATGGGTGAGGCAGTTTTTAAATTGGAAGGCCCTTTGAATTCCCTTTGTAGATATGGTATTCTGACCCGAGATGGCTTAAAATTGCTTTTTGGTGGTAAAGTTTCTGTTCCAGAAAGACTTAGAAGTTAACATTTCTTCAACAACCTCATATAATGAAAATTTCACTTTTCAATCCCAAAACATTCCTTAGCGATAGAACATAGTGTTTTAATTAACTTTCTAAAATCATCTATAAGTGATGTTAACCCCAGCGTAAGAAAATAAACTTTGGACACATTTAACAGCAGAACCCAAAGCACAGTGTGATGCACCAGGGCATTTTATGTTGTACGCTTCCCAGTGTCGAATTATGTAGGACCACCAAGGCTGAAGGAATAAAACTAGTTACTTGAACCAAACATAGTCATGTACCTTATTGCTTTAGGTGGTGATAACAAGTGTGAAGACTGGAATCATTCAAACTCAGTGCAAATCTTTGCAGGGCCTTGGGAAAGTTCCTAGGCCTCTGTCTGCCCTGTTTGCCTATCTGTAAAATGGAGCTGGTATTAGGATCTTTCTCTTAAGAGTTTCATAGAGAAATGTTCACCTGTTGAAATATCCATTTTGTAAGACAAATAATAATGTGATTGAATGTATGGAAGAAAATGAAATAAAAAAAGAATAAAATTAAAAAATAAAAGAGTTGAAAGAGATAATACTTAATGACCTAAAACTTGCTACAGTGTCAAATGATAGGAACTTAATTAACTATCAGTTGCTTTATTGCTGTTATTATAAACATTACATCATGGAGTGAAAAGATTTCCAATGCTTACTACAATTTATGACATATATACAATGTACTTACTAGGTAGTTGGAGAACAAGAGAATTTTGTTAAGTTCATAATTGCAGAAGTAAAATAGAAACTAAAGTTAGAAATCAACATGTATTCTAATATTGTTAGATATTCTTGGACAGAAACTACATTTGAGAAGTGCTCCGTAAGTGAAGTCTGTATTTGCCAGGTTGGGTTTTTGAATACTGTGCATTTGAATTTGCTATTTTTCCTTTTACGTTTGCCTTAAAATATGTGGCAGGTTTCCTATTTAAAATCAGAATAGAAAAAAATTGTCTGCCTTTAAGTCTTCGGAGTGCAAATTGGTGATTATAATGCTTGGAATTTGTTTCCAGAGAGACTATCCTGGGGGCAAGTTAATCTTTAATGGGTTGTATTTTTATTAGTAGGAACATTCTTTTATGCAATGGACCAAAAATTCAGTGAGGTTACAATATGGGCAGTAGGTTAGTAGTCAAAGAAATGAAATACTGATCTTGGATGATTATTGAATCATAAAAGTACTGATATACCTGGGGGGTTCTCTATGTAGGGAAAACTAACTAGTTTTGAAATATTTTGTTTTGTTTTTGTCTAATAACTTTGTTAGAACAGTCATGCAGAATGTCTGACATATCTGTTGGAATCTAAATGAAAATGATTTATTTTATTTTATTTATTTATTTATTTTTTTGGAGAGGTTTTTGCTATTGGGCGCGTGCGCTCGCCAGACAGACAGAGCAGACAGAGAGAGACAGAGAGACAGAAAGCGATAAATCACCCACTAGGGGTGATGGCCATGCCACAATCCCTTCTCCTCCATTCTCCTCTCGGGATCTTGGGCACGCACGCACGCACACACGCCCGGCGTGAGTTTTAAGCCACCGGGTCTGGGATGCAAACTGTGGTCGACTACGTGGAAGTCCAGCGACATAGCCATTACGCTAATGATTGATTTTATTAGTCAAGACTTTTGTAAATGGGAATTTTATTTTATTTTATTTTATTTTATTTTATTTTTTATTTATTTATTTTTTGGAGAGGTTTTTCGCTATAGGGCGCGTGCGCTCGCCAGACAGACAGAGAGAGACATAGAGACAGAAAGCGAGAAATCACCCCCCAGGGGGGATGGTCACGCCGCAATCCCTTCTCCTCCATTCTCCTCTCGGGATCTTGGGCACGCATGCACACGCACCCGGCGTGAGTTGTAAGCCACCGGGTCCGAGACGCGAACCGCGGTCGACTACGTGGGAGTCCAGCGACATAGCCATTACGCTAACTGCTGGTTCCCATTATTTTTGAGTTTAGGTTGTTGATGGGTATGGTTAGTCTTGGAATGGATACCATGGACAGCATTTTTTAATGATAATGAAAAATTGTTTTTAATTTATTTAATAGTGATCTTCAGGATTTAGATTTCATGCTCCATGTGAGATAATAGGGTCGATTCATCTAAGTCCATTGTGAGTTACTATATGTATAATAAAAAAGGGAGGAGAGTGTTGTAGAGGATAGTCTGAGAGAAAGTAGGTTACAGGTGGGTCAAGAGGGTAAAAGATACAGTTTAGGTGTTGCCAGAATACTGAGGAATCATGGGATTCCATAGTCAAACTTTTCATTTTACATTGAAAAACGTGTGTGTGTAGCATAAAATTAAAATTCTCCCATAAAGTTTAGAAGCACTGTCGTTGCCAACATTCTGAGTCTCTTGTGTTTCAACAGAGAAAGTAGGGAATGTTAACAAGGGATGGAGGAATAGTCTGATTTCGTGAACAGAGATTGACATCTGGTGGGCTTTTACAATACTGCTGCTGAAGACTTTAAAAACTTATGTTGCATTTTTACAGTGATAGGCAGAATGGGGACTAATATTGCTCCTTGCTTGGGTAGTAGAACTAGCCACTAAAGCAGAGGTCGTGATAATCATTGATTAACAGTTGGAGGACCAGCAGTTAGCGTAATGGCTATGTCGCTGGACTCCCATGTGGTCGACTGCGGTTCGCGTCCCGGACCCAGTGGCTTAAAACTCAAGCTGGGCGCATGTGTGTGCGTGTCCAAGATCCCGAGAAGAGAATGGAGGAGAAGGGATTGCGGCGTGGCCATCCCCTCTGGGGGGGTGATTTCTCACTTTCTATCTCTCTGTCTCTCTCTGTCTGGCGAGCGCACACATGGTAGCACACGCTATTAAGAGTCTGTGCTCCATAGGATGGTACCACATGGGAGGCTTGGGTTTGATTCCCTGTCAACGTAAAGGCTGAGTGCAGTGGTGGGTGCCTGTAATTCCAGTAACTCCGGAGTCTGTTGAAGCATGAGGATTGTGAGCTGGCCTGGGGAACACAGCGAGACCCAGTCTAAACAAGAGCGGGATGTGGTGGCATGTTCCTGTAAACCCAGCTGGGAAGCTGAGGCAGAAGGATTGTGATAACAAGATGCTATCTAAAGAAGAAAAATAGGAGCAGCAATTACATTGTCTCTTTAATTCGGCAAATTTTAGTGAAGACTGTCTTGTGATTTGGTGAAGATATTTTCTTAGACATTTTTGTGAGAACAGGAAGAAATATGAAGCAAAACTTGTCTTGCATAAATGAATAGAATTTTCTAGCTAATGCTTGGTCAAAACTAGTAAACAAGGACAGTCAAATAACTTTGCAAAGCTCAGTGGGTAAGAGCATAGAGCCCTGATCATCGGCAATGTAATTTCTAAAAGGGGATGCTAATAGCATCTTACACCCTGAAGTAGTTGTGACCGGGGGGGGGGATTATGTAAAACATTACAGGGGTGGCCTTGTAGCACAGCAGTTAGTCTCAGCACAGTGGTTAGGTAAAGTGCAGAGGGAGCTGTGCACCACACGGCCCACCAGGGTTTGAGTCTTGGTCCCATCAGTTTCACACTAGGTACACATACCCAGGATCCTAAGGCGATGAAGAATTGGAGGAATGAAGACGGTAGTGTAACAGGCCTCACTGGGGAGTTCACTTTCTCTTGTGAGTGTATACATCCCTCCTAGCATTAAAAAACAAACAAAACCAAGACATTATAGTATTAGTTACGTAGGAAGTGATGATTAAGTTAATGGTAGCTGGTCATAGTAAACCACGATGTATGAAATGCACATTCTTACACTGAAAATGAAAATCAAGTATATTGGAAAATAAATGAAATGATCTTATGATGATCGAATACCCACAGGAATGAAAATGTTATTGGCCCTCCTGGTAGCTGGCAGTGTGCCAAGTATATTAACCCTTATGTGAAGGGTTTGAAAAGTTAATGGAAAGGACCAGCAGATGGTGTAATGGTTTCGTCGCTGGACTCCTATGTAGTTGACCCCCATTTGAGTCCTGGATCCAGCGACTTACAACTTTTGCCAGGTGCTTGTGCGTGTGTACCCAAGATCCCGAGAGGAGAATGGAGGAGAAAAGATTGCAGCGTGGCCATCCCCCCTGGGGGGGTGATTTCTTGCTTTTCTGTCTCTCTCTGTCTTCTGGTGAGCACATGCACTCTATAGCAAAAATCTCTCTTAAAAAAAAAAAAAAAACACACGCACACACACACAAAAAAAAAAAAACAAAGGAAAAAACCCAAAAAAGTTAATGGAAAATATATATTATGAAAAAACTATTCATGTATTTAAAAATGATTTTGCATGAAAATAAACTCATATAATAATTCCATTTTTTCATGAACTGTTTGAAGCTCCCTCATAAAGGTGGGTAAGTACATACTGCCTGTTGAACATGAATGTGGAATTCTAGATTTGCTAAGGATCAGAGGACTTTTCACCCTTTTGGTTATAATAATCTGGCTTTGAGCATTTTTAATTCTTTGAATGGTCTTGAAGCACACACTTCTGGTATTTTTGCTCAAGACTGGTACCGGAATCATTTACTCTCCCTTCTCATGTTGCTCTGAACTGGAGTCACTTGTTGGTATCTAGAAGCAAGCATTTCAAAACAAAAGTGCTGTGCCCCGACGAGACATTCTCTTTGCTCACCTTAAGGGGATGTTGTGAGCTCAGTTACAGGATACTTCCGACACGCTTAGCCCAGTGCCGGGCGCATGGTGCTTAGTCAACATTATTTCAGCAGCGGTAGCACTGTTCCACATGGTGGATAGAGATTTTGAAATATGACAAAGCATGTACATTCCAGGCCTTAAATGAAATTAATTAATTACTTATTTAAACTTTAGTTTACTCTATAAGCTAGAGAGAGAGACAGGCAGGCAGACAGACAGACAGGGCAGCAGCAACCCCAGCAGGGTCTGACACCATGATCCACCCCTAGCCTCACTCAGGTCCGGATCATGGGCACATGTGAGCCTGTGGTACTCAGGGAGTTCTCCACTCAAACTCGGGACCTTCCCTGTGGGCCGGCCTGGCGGAATGTCATGTTTTACTACGCTGTCGCTGTCTGGCCCCTATTTTGTTTTTTAAAAAATATGTGTATATTTTTTTTGGGGGGGGGTAGTTTAATTTTTTTCCTTTTCTTTTTTTTGAAGTGGAAGTCTTCTCAAAAAGTCAGCAAGTTTGTTGGGACAATTGTAGTTCAGTCAGAGGGTAGAGTTGAGAGTTGCAATTGCTTTAGAGCTAGTTGAACACACACAGCAGAGTTGTGTAACTTGATGGTAAAGAGTGCAGGTGCTGCCGTGAGCTTAGTCTGTATGGGGTCCTCACTTTGGCTCTTGTAGAGGGTGTTCCCATGTGGGTGTTAAAACCTCGCTCTCACCAGCAGGGAGTGAGCACGCGCAGTCAACGTACACACTCAGTGAATCTTATCTCTAAAAGACTTGTGGGGTTTGGGTTAAGTTGATCATTGATAAGTCAGCACATAGCTAGAAAGGTTATTCGTTATATTGATGACTTCTACAGACAGGAATGTATTTGGCCACAAGCGGCTTAAACAAGCCAAGGGGGTATTTATCTTCCTCCCTAAGGACAGGTCTGAGACTAAGAGCTGCAGGCCCAGCAGCTGCTCCAGGGCATCCAGTTGCTCAGTGCTTTCCCTACCGCACCTTCACCGGCTTCAGCCTGGGGTTTTTGCATCATCCTTGCAATATGGCTGAGGCAACACTTGGGGTGCACCTGTGGGCTCTGCAGAGAAAAGAGAGAAGAACAAAAATTGTTTTGTATTCAAGGTTTTACCTTTTTATGTGACAAAGAATTTTCTCTCCATTTGAATTATTTTGGCCACTCCTGGCTGCAGGATACTCACAATGTATCTTCTTTTCCAGCCCCTGGAATAGAAGTAGGCAAGCAAGAAGGGGGTCAGAATGGATGCCGAGTGACTCAACCCACCATTTTCCATAACGGCAAAGCCAAAACCAAGGGGCATTGTAATCCCAAATTCCAAGTCATTACTAAAGCCAAAGCTTACCTGTATGAGAGACTTTGGTCTACACTGATCATCTCTAGATGATCAAGAAAGTATTTCTTGAATTTCTTTGGTAGAATTTCTTTCTTGGCATAATCTAGGAGTAAACCTAAGTTCCAAGGAAGACACACCTTTGAACACCTAAAGCTGTTTTCATCTTGTTACTCCTTTTATGAGTAGGACCTAGCGCCACTAAGTACTGGAACTATCTTTTATCTCCACCATTTTCTTCATGTCAAGTGTTTTTTTAAAATTTTTTCCATTGAAAATTACATGCTATAACACAAATGCCCATTTTACTTTTTATTACTCTTAAATCTTTTTTCCCCCTTTTCCTCCCCATTCCAGCCATCTCCAATTTATTTTACAATTGATAATTCAACTTAGTTCAGGCTTTTGTCCCTTTAGCTCTGGTTGCTAAATTATAATTTGGCCAACAAAGGCAGAATTTAGAAGATAAAGTCAATTTTTTCTTTTAAGTTTACTTTTTTCTTTCTTTCATGAGAGAGAGAGAAAGAGAAAAACGGACTCTCAGCAGAGTCTTAGGCCAGGATCCTCCCCCAGCCTTTCCTAGTCAAGCCAGGGTCACAGGCCTATGCATGCGTTCCCGGGCTGTACAGGTTGCCCTGGGAGCTGAACCCTGATCTTGCATATGGCTTCCAGTACTGTGGAGGGTGTGTCACCACTTTGCCACTGTGGTTGGGCCAGACTGTGAAGTCATTTCGAGGCCACTTGGTAGTAGAATGGCACATTTATGCTATGTTTTGCTGTTGTAAAATTTTCAGAATGATTACCTAATAAAATACACCTGTTGGCTCATCCTTAGTTTATTCAGTTTATTTTAAGATAAAGTTCTTAAAAAATGCATGGAGTGGGCCAGCAGTGGTGTGGAGGTTAGAGGCTCGATCCTACATAGCCAACCTTGCTGTTTGAGTCCTGGACCCAGTGGCTTGAATATCAATGGGGCGTGTGTGTGGATGTGCCTGAAATCCTGAGAGGAGAATGGAGAAGGGGTTGTGGCATGGTCATCCTCCAGGGAGATGATTTCTCACTTTCCCTATCTCTTTCTCTGTCTCTCTGTGGGGAGTGCACATGCCCTGTGACAAAAATAAAGAAACCAAACAGGGATCAGCAGTTGGTGTAATAGCTATGTCATTGAACACTCATGTAGTCGACCGCAGTTCGAGTCCCAAACCTGGTGGCTTAAACTCATGCCTGGCACGTGTGCTTGTGTGCCCAAGATCCTGAGAGGAGAATAAGGGAGAAGGGATTGCGGTGTGGCCATCCCCCCTGGGGGGTGATTTCTCGCTTTCTGTCTCTGTCTCTCTCTGTCTTTCTGGCAAGCGCACATGCCCTATAGCAAAAGCCTCTCCACAAAAAAACAAAAACAAAAACAAACAACAATGATGACAAAACAAACAAACAAACATGGTGATTATGACCATATATATTCCTTTAAAATGATAGTTAAGTACTAAGGAGGAGGCACAATTCTGATGCTAATTTATAATGGTTTTGCACTGTGTGGGAATGATATTGGCAAGAATTGGCAAGAAACCCCAGTTGTTATACTGTAAAATCCATTGCATTTGATTTTTAATTATACTACCATTTAAGGCAGGCTCCAAAATGCAAAAACCATCAGTGGAAACATTTTGTGGATGTTACAGACTTGTAAATATTTTTCCTCCCTACCAAGCTACTAATAACTGTAGGTGATGAAAGCATTTATATTTGTGACAAGTATTAAATCCCATTCCCATTTATGATGTGGGCATATAAAAGGATAATGCTCATTTTCTAACTCTAAGGTAGTTTCTTTGTTGTAGTTAAAAAGATAACTATATCTTTGTTCTGCATATTGAATTGATCTTGAGCTTAACACAGCCTCTTGAATAAGAAGGTGTTTAAATGGAAGGATTTGAAAATTAGCCACTGCAGTTTTTTCTCCTGATTTAAAAAGTAATACAGACTTATTTTAGAACACTTGAGTACTAACAGATGTAAAAATGAAAGACTAAAAGTCATCTCTAAGTCCAGAATCTAGGAATAGCCACCGATAATATTTTGAGAAATTTTTCCTGATCTTTTAAAAATGTTCCCACACATAATTTATTTTTGCGACACATATTGAGTCTCTACCATATGTTAGGTACAGTGGTAGGCTTTGGAGATGTGGACAGAACCAAGATAGATGTGGTCCCTACCCTTTAGTGACTTAAAATCCTAAACTGGAATCATACTTCTCATTTTTTTTCACTTAGTGTTATAACCTGGGTATTTTCCATTTCACTAAAGATGCTTGAAGAATATGTTTTTAAATGTGTATGTGATTCCTTTGATTTATTATGCTTTGTTTTAACTTAACAACATTTTAGGACATTTTTAGGTGGCCAGACAGTAGAAAGAGCCTAATGTTTATACTCAAAGTACTCAGGATTTAGTTTCTTTTTAAAGAATGATTTTATTTAACTTTATTTATTTATTTTCAATTTGGTCGGAGAGGGACAGCATGAGAGAGAAAGAGAGGGGAAGTGAGAAAGCAAGTTGCCAAATCCAGGATTTGAACTGTCGTCAGCCATGTGGGAGTCCAGCACCCTTAACTACCACACCACCTGCTGGCCCCAGCCCAGGATTTAGTTTCTAACTCTGTCATTTTGGGTTTGTATGGCTTGGGACACCTTAATTCCTTTTCCCCCCCCCCCCCCCCATAAGGCACCTATACTCACCTAAGGAAGAGAAGAGAAAGAGAAAGAGAAAGAGAGAGAGAGAGAGAGAGAGAGAGAGAGAGAGAGAAAACTCACCCCATTCACCCCCCGGGGAGGGCCATGACACAATTCCTTCTCCTCCAGTCTCCTCCCAGAATTTTGGGCTTGCATGCACTTGTGCCCAGTGTGATTCTCAAGTCACCAGGTGTGAGACTTGAACTGTTGTTGACCATGTGGGAGTCTAGTACCTTAACCACCATGCCACCTGCTGACCCCAGGACAGCTTAATTCCTTGGGTCTTGCTCTCTTTATATCTATATGCCAATTAAAGCACCTACTTTCTGGGTTGTGAGCATTAGGAATACTGTATGTTAGGTACCTGCAAGTGTTCAAGCTATGGCAGATGATGAATATTAGTACAGCAGTCCAAACACTTTTGCTTAAAAATTATTTATGTTGGGATCAGCAGTTAGCATAATGGCTATGTCGCTGGACTCCCATGTAGCTGACCACGGTTTGAGTTCTGGACCTGGTGGCTTAAACTCAGGCTAGACGCGTGTGCATGCGTGCCCAAGATCCCGAGAGGAGAATGGAGGAGAAGGGATTACGGCGTAGCCATCCCCCCTGGGGGGTGATTTCTTGCTTTCTGTCTCTCTGTCTCTCTCTGTCTTTCTGGTGAGTGCCTATAGCAAAAACCTCTTTAAAAATTACTTATGTCCTTGATTATTCTCATAGGGAAGATTCTTCCTAGTGAGATTTTTGGGTGCAAAGAGCAAGACCATTGATCAATTCTGCAAAATTGTTTTCTGGAAAGGTTTTCAAGTTAGTCAGAAGAGATGACAAATTCACAGGCTGTCTTGTACCTGACCTGTTGGCTGGTTTGAGCTGGCAGTTGTGAAAAATTAAGCATTTTTTTTTTTTTTGAAAGGTTTTTGCTACGAGGCGCGTGCACTAACCAGAAAGAGAGAGACAGAAAGACAGAAAGCGAGAAATCACCCCCCTCCCCCAGGGCGGATGGCCACGCCACAGCCCCTTCTCCTCCATTCTCCTGTTGGGATCTTGGGCACGCATGCACACGTGCCACTGGGTCCAGGACTTGAGCCGTGGTCGGCTACACAGGAGTCCAGCAATGTAGCCGTTATGCCACCTGCTGGTCCTGAGAAGTTAAGCATTTGAATTTCAATCCAGGTTTAGACTTATATTTTGCCTTGTTTAGTAAAAATTTTAAGTGGTGTTTATCTTACCTGATTAGCCTGTCTTTCGATCAATATTTCTTAATATTTGTGCACATAAAAATCACCTGAGGAGACTGCTTAAAAGGGCAGCTTCTTAGTGGTTCCAGTCCTGTGGGTTTGAGGGTTGTGCGGTGCTGGTGGTGGCAGGAATTTGCATTTTGGAAAGAATCTCATGTGAGTCGAATGTAGGTGGTCCCAGGACCACATTGAGAAATATTGCTGGGTGGTTAGCGGATGGTCAAATAATTCAAGTTAAGATTCAGATTCTTTTCTTTATTTGATTCCCTTTACCCTTGAAGCTACTACTATTTCCACATTATTAAGCCATCTTGAAGCATTTTAGTCCAGGAACATAATTTATAACTGGCACATTGTTTATGGTGGCTTATTGTAAGGATCTTTGGGAAAGAGCACAAATTTATATAGTACTGTGGAGAGGGTATATTCATACATACACACACACACACACACACACACACACACACATATATATATATATATAAAATTTAATTAATTTTTTAATACAGAATTATTTTATTTAACTTTATTTATTTATTTATTTATTTATTTATTTTAATTTGACCAGAGAGGGGCAGAGCAAGAGAGAGAGAGAAAGTGAGAAAGCAAGCCGCCAGGTCTGGGACTCGAACCATGGTCAGCCATGTGGGACTCCAGCCCCCTTTACCACCATACTATCTGCCAGCCCCTATTATTATTATGATTATTTTAAAAATATAACCAGAGACAGAGAGGGGGAGAGAGAGAGAGAGAAAGGAAAAGCGACAAAGTAAGCTGCCAGGTTCAGGCCTTGAACTGCGGTCAACCATGTGGAAGGCATTGCCTTAACCACCATGCCACCTTTCAGCCCCAGAGAGGATATATGTTTTGTCTTTCTTATTGCACAGTAGCCTCAATGCATTCAATTTTGCTAAAGACCCCCATTAAGCTAGGTGTAATAGATATCTACTTAATATATTATGAAATAATTGAAATAATTTAAAAACACATACTTTTATTTTTTTGGTGGGGGGAGGTTTTTGCTATAGGGCGTGTGAATTCGACAGAAAGACAGAGAGAGGCAGAGAGACAGAAAGCGAGAAATTGCCATGCTGCAATCCCTTCTCCTCCGTTCTCCTCTCGGGATCTTGGGCACACACAGATGCACACACAGACACGTGCCTGGTGTGAATTTAAGCCACTGGGTCCAGGACTTGAACCGCGGTCGACTACATGGGAATCCAGCAATGTAGCCACTACGCCACTGCTGGTCCCGAACACATACTTTTTATTTTTCTTTTAATTTGCCAGAGGGCGTGTGAGCTCCCTGGAAGGAGAGAGGAAATGAGAAAGTGCCCCTCCTGGGGGCGTGGTTATGCCTTAATCCCTTTTCTTCCATTTCTCTCTTCTTTTCGGGATTTTGGGCTAATATGCACATCTGTGTGGCGTGTTTTCAAGCCTCTAGGCCCGGGGTTCCAACTGTGCAATCAGCCATGTGGGATTCAGCCACTGTAACCATCACACCACCAGCTGGCCTAGCACATACTTTTTTATACAGAAATTTAATTATTTATTCATTTATTCATATGTGAGTGAGAGAGATGGGTGTATCCTTGATAAGGTCTCATTATGTCACAGTCACCTTTCCCCAGCTCTCCAGCTGCTCAGGAACTTGGACATGCATCTGCCCAGTGTGTTTAAAGGCCAACCAGGAATCCAAACCCATGGCCAGCCATGTGGCTTCCAGCACTGAAGTTCAGTTTCTTACCAGCTGGGCCACCAGATTGAGCCTGTTATAGAAATCCAAAGACCAATATAAAGAGAACTTTTAACAAGAAAAAGAAGCGTTAGTAGTCTCACTGTCCTCACAGTTATTTTCTGTTTTCTGCCTTGAATATATAGTCCTTGATTATTTGCATATAGTTTTATTTAGTTGCTATTATGGTATTACCTACCGATTTTTATTCAGCATTTTAATCTAATATATTAAAAGTTATGTCTGAGCAGTTTTCAGAGTTAAAATGTTATGGTTGAATAATGGTACATTTGGTTGAGAATTTTTAGAAGTTTGTTTCTCCAGTGAACACATGCATATGAAAAAGAGAGAGAGGAAATAGCACCCCCAGCGGGGTCCTGATGCTGAGATCTACTCCGGCATCTGCTCCAGCCGGCCCTGGCTCATGGTCACACCCATGCCTGTGTGCTCAAGGAAGTCTCCAGATGCAAACTGGGAGCCCTGCCACTTCTTTCACTCTTGCAGAACTTCACTTTTCACTGTGTGCTACTGTCCAGTCCCCAGAACGTTTATTTATTTATTTTTCTTCTTTATGATTTTTGCCATTAGGGTGTATGTGTTCACCAGAGAGACATAGAGAGATATAAAGTGAGAAATTATCCCCCCCCCCCGAAAAAAAGGAATTCTACCCTGCGTTCTCTTTTCCTCTAGTCTCCTATTGGGATTTTGGACACATGTGCACATGTGCCTGGGGTGATATTCAAGCTGCTGAGTCCGGGAATTGATCTGCAGAGTCAGCTATGAGGGATCCAGTGTCTTAACCTCCACGCCACCTGCTGGCCCTGGGAATAATAATTATTATTTTTTTTTCTTCACATTTTTGAACCACCTTATAGTGAACATGATTATATAACTTTCTTCTTGCTTAGGACTATATTCTGAGGGAAGAATGTAGGGAGTAGGGTACTGAATAATGAGGTGACATCATTTTGAAAACAGCAGCACACTTTTATTGAGCACCTAGTATGTGTGAGGCACCATTATTGGTGCTTTATGCCTCTTCAGTCACCTCAGCCTGTTAGCAACAGCCATGATGTAGAGATGCTGTGGGAGTTTTGTTTGTTTGTTTGTTTCTTCTTTTTTTTTTTAATAGATTTTTTTGCAACAGAATATGTGCACTCGCTGGGATGGGGGCTAGTGAAGGGGGGAGGAAGGGACTGAGAGATAGAGAGAAAGAAAGAAATCATGCCTCAGGGAGAATGGCCATGCCACAATCCATTCACCTCCATTCTCTCAGATTTTGAGCATGCACATGCTCCTGGTGTGAGTTTCAAGCCACTGAGTCCAGGACTCAAACCACAGCTGGCCACATAGGAGTCTGGTTTCTTAACTATCATGCCATCTGCTCTCCCTGGGATATGTATTTTATAGAGAAAAAAGCTGTAAACTCTTTCAAGTTTGGAGGCCTGCTTTCTTTTTGGAATTCTGAATGGATCTAGATGCTGTTTTCCTCTCATGGCTGTTGCAAAGACTAGACTCTTACATGTTGTAGAAACATATTTGTATTTAGGTTGATAAATTGCCCTCCAGAATAGTTTACATTGCTGGTATATATATATTTTTTAGACGTTTCTTTGAGAGAGAGTGTGTGTGTGTGCACAAAGGATCAGGGGAGGTTAAAGAGAAACACCCTCAACAGGGTTTCATCGTGCCACCAGCTCCTTCCCTCTAGCTGACGCAGGGATCTGAACTTGTAGTTTCCCATGTGGGTCTCATCTCTGTGGTTCTGCTTGCTTCTGACTGTGCTACCACACTGGGCCCACATTGCTTCTTGAGATTCTGCTGAGATGCAGAGCAGCTTGGTGGTGGGCGCAAGATGGGTTAGAATTCTCAGTGAGAATGCAAACATTCCAGAGCTATGCCTTCTGTTAGCTTTGGTTAAATTTTCTGTTTTTTTCCTTTGTGAAATGGGAATAAAAATACCAATCTCCCAGGGTTATCCTGAAGATTATATGATAATGTTCATAAAGTGGGCTCATAGTCAGTGCCCTTTAAATGATTTGTATTTTTCCAATTCATCTCCTATTCCTGTCTATCCCAGGGAAAATAGCTGGATTGTATTTATGGATAAATGACCTGTGGTTGATCTAGATGAACAACTTTGTCCCATTTTGGGCTAGTGGACCTAGCATTGACCTTGTGGAATGGAACTTCAGAGCTAAGGTATGTGCTTGACTTCAAGGAGCATCAATCAGGTCCACCTTACACAAGTAAGGCAGAGACTCTGTTGTTTTAACTGCTAGAGGGCTTGTGTTCTTGCAGAGAGAGTCAGACAGGGACAGGGAGAAAGCAACCCCCAATGAGGCATGGTCATGCCATAATACCTTCTTCATTTTTTTGTCCTGTTGGGGTTTTGGGCATGCACACAGAGCACATGCACCTGCTGTGTTTTTCAAGGGGCCAGGATTTGAACTGGATTCAGCCATGTGGAATCTGTATCTCTTAGCTACTAGGCTGTGAGGCTGGATCAAGCAATTCTTTGCATGCTAGGTGGTATTTTTTTCACCCTCACTGCAGGGTGTATGTAGAATGTACTTCTAGTGATAATGCATTACTCTGGAGTTTTGAACAAGGATACGTAAATCTTAATTCAAGTCAGATTAATGTTGAATAATTTATGTCTATATCTGATCTGGATTAGTTTTAAATTAAAATTTGTTGAGATCAGTGTAACATCTTAATATATTTAGTTACAGACACTGGGTTTTCTTGTTCTTAGAATAATATATCTCAGGGCCAGCAGATGATGTGGTAGTTAGGGGCATTGGACTCCCACATGGTTGACTGTGGTTTGAGTTCTGGACCTGGTGGCTTTCTCACTTTCTCTTCCTCTTTCTCTTTCTTTCTCTTGCTCTGTCCCTCTCTGGTAAAAAGGAAGAAAGAAAGAAAGAAAGAAAGAAAGAAAGAAAGAAAGAAAGAAAGAAAGAAAAATAAAATAATTTTTTTTTTTTGGTAGGGAGGTTTTTGCTGTAGGGCATACATACTCACTGGAGAGACAGAGAGAGACAGAGAGACAGAAAGCAGGAAATCACCCCCAGAGGGGATACCATGCTGCAATCCCTTCTCCTCTATTCTCTCAGGATTTTGGGCACACATGCACACATACCCGGCATGAATTTTAAGCCACCAGGTTCAGGACTCGAACTGCAATCAACTGCGTGGGAGTTTAGTGATGTAACTGTTATGCCATCTGCTGATCTCAATAAAATAATTCTTTAAAAATATTTATCTCCAAATACTTGTTTAAATATGATTTTAGAGCATCTCAGATAAGATATAATCCAAAATCAGAGTAGACTTTGCCTCTTCCCCCTTCATTTTTGCCGTAAGGCACATGCACTCGCTAGAGAGAGAAGGAGAGGGGAAAGCACCTCTCAGTGGGGTGTGGTCATGCTTCAGTCTCTCCTCTTCCATTTTGTCCATCTTGTTGGGATTTGGAATACTCACACTCATGTGCGTGGTGTGCTTTCCAAGCCACTGGGTCTAGGACTTGAACCATGTGGTTGGTCATGTGGGATCCAGCTACCTTAACCACCAAGCCATGGCTCAATAAAAGTAGTCTTTATGTTAGTTTACTAGTTGTGTTTGGATAATGGTTGGGTTATTTTGAGTCAGAGGGAAATTAAACTACTTCTCTCAAAAGAGTGTTTAACCAGGACTCAGGTGACTTGAGTTCATGATCCAGTCTTGGCACTGACATGGTCCTCTTCGACAGCCTCTCAGGGTTTTGGATTAGATGCTCCTTAAACTCTCTTCCAGCTTTAGTATTACAAGTCTCTTGCAAAGCATAGCAATACAGATCCCATAGTACTTTGAATGCAGTGTCAGAGGTGTACTCAGCTTTAAGTATGTGAGTAGTTTTGGAAGGAATTTGTCTGGATCTGTACCACACACATGAGCATTGACAGTGAATGGCCAAAGTGGTAGAATGAGGGTAGTTGGAATGTCTCAGTCTTGGAAAAGTAAGTACTCAAAAGGGAGCTAACCGTGAGCTCTGTTTTTGGACATTTTGGCAGTCAGGGCTGAAGTACCCTGAATTCTGTGGGCTAGATGGTAGCTGATTTATGGTTTTCTGTAGTAACCAACTGAGTAGAGATTATAGTGTAAACCATAGCTGAGACTTGGTGTTGACATACTGTACTAGATGAGCAAAGTTGATTGTAGGTTTCCCCAAGTAGCATCTTTTTGTCGCATTTTCCTTCTTCTCTGTCAACGTGTCCAGTTATCAAGCTTCATGTGCCAGGATTTATATCTGGCATTTAAACCACACCATGACATAGCAGGGAAATATAATGCTGTTCATAAGAGTAAAATCTCAGTTACAAAAGAAATCTATGTGTCCAAATTTCAAGTGTTTTCAGAATCTTTTCATTCGCTTATTTATTATTGAATATTTTCTTATATTGCATAGACAACTATTGAAGCTTATATCATCTGTGTTATGAATTGGTTTCCTTTAAAACATTTTGAAAGTAGGAGACTGAAAGCTAAAAAAAACCCTAGCAAACTTCTCTATTTTTAAACTTACATACACAGATTTAGAAAAGATACATCCCTAAACAATAGGTTCAGATTGCTCTCAGAATCTCTAGCTGGGGTGATTGCTGAAGTTTTTTTTTTTTTGAGAGAGATTTTTGCTATAGGGTGCATGCATGAGAGAGAGAGAGAGAGCGAGCGAGCGAGAAAGCGATAAATCACTTCCCAGGGGGATGGTTGCACTGCAGTCCCTTCTCCTCCATTCTCTTGAGATTTTGGGCATGCATGTACACATGCCTGGTGTGTGTTTTAAGCCACTGGGTCTGGGACTCTCACTACATGGAAGTTCAGCTATGTAACCATTACACCATCTGCTAGTCCTGGTGAAGGTCTTTCTCTATACAAAGCAAGTCTAGGGTGGAAGATGTACTGTTTTTTCAAATACAAAAATTACAACAAAAAAATAGCAAAGCACATAAAGAAATAGAGAAACATGATTTGATCGAAAGTGTGAAATGAATTATCTAGAGACAGCCCTAAAGAAACAAAGATCTATGATTCACCTGACAAAGAATAAAAAAAAAAAAAAAAAAAAAAGTCTTAATGAGCTTAATGCAACACATAACAAAGACAATGGAACAATGCATGAATAAAATGAGAATATCAACAGAGAAATAGAAACCATAAAGATGAACTAAACAGAAATTCTGGAGTTGAAAAATGCAGTTGCTGAATTGAAAAACTTGACTATGGGGAATCAACTGCAGACTTTATCAAGCAAAAGAGTCAGTGAACTTGGCGGCAAGTCATTTGAAATTATTGAGTCAGAGGAACAAAAATAAGAAAGAATGAGAGAAAATGAGAAAGCCTAAGGGATTATGAGCCACCATCAAATGGAATAAGATATACTTTATAGGATTCCCAGAAGGAGAAGTTAGAGAGAATGGGGAAGAGATAGTATTTGAAGTTATAATGACTGTAAATTTCCAAATCTGAAAAAAGAAATGAACATCTAAATTCAAGAAGCTCAAAGGAATCTAACCAGGATGAGAGCAAAGAAGTTTATACAGAGACATATTATAATCAAAACATCACAGGCAATGATAATCTTGAAAGCAGCAAGGAAAAAGTAATCAATTATGTACATGGAGCTCTCCTAAAGTTATCAGTGGATTTCTCAGCCGAAACATTTTAGGTCAGAATGGAGTGGGATAATATAAAGTTAATTTATTTATTCCATGAGAGAGAAAGAGAAACACGCACAGAGAGAAACAGGCAACCCCAACAGGGTTTTCCTGCCATGATCTACCCTTAGCCTCAGTCAGCCCATGTCACATACATGCGTGTGCATGCCTGGCATGCACAGGAAGGCCCTGGAATGTGATTGCAGGACCTTCCCATTGGGTCCAGTTGTGTTACTGCTGTGCCACCACCTGACCCTAACCACCCCTCCCTTTTCATGATAGAGTGTGTGCATGAAAAGAGAGAGATGAAGGGAGGAAAGGAAGGAAGGAAAGGAAAGAAGAGAGAGAGAGAAGCACCCTGGACAGGGTTTTATCTTGCCGTGATCCCCTTTCCTTAGTCCTTTAGCACCTTAAGATCCTGGGCATCTAGGGGCCAGCAGGTGGTTTGGTGGTTAAGGAGCTGGATCCCACATGGCCAACTACGCAGTTTGAGTCCTGGACCTGGTGGCTTATATGTGTGTGCCCAGAATCCCAAGAGGAGAATGGAGACAGAATTACAGGGTGTCCATCCCCCTTGGCGGGGGGTGATTTTTCACTGTCCTTTTCTCTTTCTCTCTGTCTCTCTATGGCAAGTGCATGCACCGTAGAGCAAACTTAAAAAAAAAAAGTTTTGATAAGGATGTGAAAAAAAATGGAATCCTGTGCACTGTTGATGGGAATATAAAATGGAGCAGTTACTATAGAAAACAGTATGGAGACCATCAAAAAATTAAACATGAAATTACCAGGTGATTTAGCAATATCACTTCTGGATCTACATCCAAAGGAACTGAAAACATCTTAAAGAGGTATTTGCACATTCACTGTCATTGCAATATTATTCTCAATAACCAAGAGGTAGGAAAAAACCTAAGTATCCAAATTCAGCCTTAAAAAAGCACCCATGTGCTACAACCTGAACACACCTTGAGAACGTTACACTAAGTCAAATAAGACAGTCACTCAAAGACAAATACTGTTACGATTTAACTTACATCAGATGTTTAAAACAGTGAAACTCTTGGAAACAGAAAGTAGGATGATGGTTGTTAGGGGTTGAGAGGGGAGAGGAAAGGGGAGGGCTGTCCAACGGATTTAAAGTTTCACTTTTGCAGAATGAAAAAAGTTCAAGAGATGCGTTGCACAACAATGTGCATATAGTTAGCACTAATGTACTGAACGTGTAAAAATGGCTAAGTACTAAATTTTATGTTACATGCCTTTGACTATGATTTTATTTTATTGTTTAGATTTTTTGCCATAGGGTGTGTGCACTCACCAGAGAGAGACAGAGACAAAGAGACAGAGAGAGGGAAATTGAGAAATCATCTCCCAGGGATGGCTATACCACAGTCCCTTCTCCTCCATTCTCCTTTCTGGATCTTAGGGACTCACACATGTGCACCTGATGTGCTCTTCAAGCCTCCAGATCTAGCTGTAGTAGCCACCTTGCCACCTGCTGGCTTTTGACTGCAATTTTTTTTTAGTCTGTTACCTGATTTTTTTTTTTTTTTTTTTTTTTTTTACTTTATAGGACAGATTTGCCTTAGGTAAACCTTTGATAGGCACAATCTTTTAAAAAACAGCTAGAAGTTTTAAAAAGGAAAGATCGAGAGGAAAACACTTGAAGAGTTATAACAGGTTTTTTATCTTTTGCTAATAGTTTTAAAAAGAAAGCACTCTCTATATTTTATAAGAGCGAAGGTACTCATCCATTGAAACCTAAACCATGAGTATTTCCTTCTGAGACTTGTGTGAAAATAAGTCTGCATGAAGGCAGAGCCCTGTGGTAACTGGAACCTCATAATAGCATTTACATTTGGGGCTAACATGCACATAACAGGAAAAAGATTCAGTTATTTTCAAGCTCTCAAGTCCCAAATGTGCTGAATAGACTTTTTTCTTTTCTTTTTTTAAAAATAAATACACAAGATGGATTTGTGTGACTTGAAGTTGAAAAGAAATGTTCTTGCATTCCATAGTTAACAATTGTAACAATATCACTTTCTCAGGTTTCTGTATTTTAAAAGGAGACTATCATGGTTTGGCTCAGCTACTAAATTAAATTATTGCCGGCTTGCACATTCCTGTTGGTTACACTATAATCTTTACCTCCATTGGAAAATATGTCCCATTTTGAATGTTTATTTCAGACTACTTGGCTTGAAACACCTCTGTTTAGCAGTGAAGCATGGATGTATATGTGTGATCTGTGTTATATGTCTGGAAAGGAAAGAAATAGAAATAAGTAGCTCTCTGTGAGTGTTACAAATACACATTTATAGGGAGGCCAGCCAGTGGCATGGTGCTTAGGGTGACTGGATTCCACATGGCTGACTGGGCAGTTCAAGTCCTGGACCTGGCAGCTTGAAAAACACACAGGCTGCATGAACACGTGCTCCTTAAATCCTGACAGGTGGAAGAAATCAAGGAGAAGGGATTGTGGTGTGACCATGCCTGCTGGGAGGTGATTTGTCATTTTCTGTCTCTGTCTCCAGTGAGTTCATGTGCCCTGTTGCAGAATTTAAAAAAAACAATAGACTTCACATTAATATGGGTACGAGTCACCTCAAAAGTGGTATATACGTACACACACTCACTCACGCACACACACATGCACACACACACAGGTATATATTAATACATGTCTACATATGCTACTGTGGATTGAATTGTGTTTCCCCCTCATCAATACATTTAGATTATAACCCCATTGTTGCAGAATGTGACCTTTTTTGGAGATAAGGTCCGTGTAGGGGTAACCCAGTTGTTCTTGTAGAAAAGGTGAACTTTGCGCAAAGAGACAAGCATGGAGGGAAGACAAGGGATACAGTTCAGAGTAGTTTTCTTTTTCTTTTATTTTCATATCTTTTAACATTTAACCACTGTACATCTTTACAGCATACAGAAATGGAGCTTCACGGCTTGAATGTACTGCATTTTAGTCCAAAGATTTTTTCCCCATTGGTTTCCTCCCTCCTACCCTCCACTGCCCACCCTCTTCCCACTCTATCTCTAATATCTACAGTTGCTCTCCATGCCTTATACTTTCTGGTCTTCCAGTTTCTTCCATAGAGTGTAGACATTCAGTATATATTAAGTGGGGACATACAATGGTTCTTTTTATTTTTATTTTTTTGGAGAAGTTTCTGGCATGCGCTCATCAGAAAGACAGAGAGACAGAAAGCAAGAAATCACCCTCTCAGTGGGGAGGGCTATGCTGCAGTCCCTTCCCCTCCATTCTCCTCTCAGGATCTTGGGCACACACGCACACCTGCCCGGTGTGAGTTAAAGCCACTGGGTCCAGGACTCAAACCACAGTCAACTTACATGGGAATCCAGCGACATAGCCATAACACCAACTGCTGGTCCCAAATGCTTCTCTTTCATAGTCTGGCTTGCTTCACTTGGCACGAAAGCTTCCATATTTGTCCACTTTCTATCAAATGTCAGGGTCTCTCTTTTTCTTTTTTCTAGTGGTCGAATAGTATTCCATAGTGTATATGGGCCACACTTTTTCAGTCTATTCATCTGTTCTTGGACATTTTGGTTGATTCCATGTCTTAGCTATTGTGAATAATGCTGTAATTAACATTGATGTGCAAGTGTTTTTTGGATTGAGTGTATTCCTCTCCCTTGGGTAGATACCCAGGTTGGAATTACTGGGTTGTATGGTAGTTCTGTTTGTAGGTCTTTGAGGAACCTCATTATTATTCTCCACAGTGGTAGTACTAATATACATTCTCACCAACAGTGTAGAAGAGTTCCCTTTTCACCGTAGCCTTGCCAGCACTTATCATTCTTTATTTTTTTAATCTTAGCTATTCTGATGAGGGTTACGTTGTATCTCATGATTTGTATCTCCCTTATGATAAGGATGTTAAGTATTTTAAAAATGTTTAAAATATGCTTTTTGGCTATTTGTGTGTCTATCAGTTCCTTATCTGAGGCATAGTTTGCAAATATGTTCTCCATGCTTTTTGTTTTTAACAATTTGATATAAAGAATAATGCATACAAAAACATAGCAAAAATGAACAGCCACTTATTGCCACTATACAGATGAAGAAAGGAAACTTGTCAGTACTCAGAAATAATTCTCTTTATGTTCTCTCCTTCACCCTGGAAGGTTACAACTATCCGAATTTTATGGTAATATTTTTTCTTAGTTTTCCACATCATTTTAACATCTATGTGAATATGAACCCCTAAATACTTTGGTTTTACATTGTTTTAAACTCAATGTAGATAAAATTCAACAATTCTGTTTGGTCTGGCTATTCTCACTCAAATTTTGAGATTCAACCATATTGTTGTTTATAGTGATAGCCCACTTTTTAAAAATTTTATTTTATTTTCCAGAGGTTGTATGTATTCACTGGAGAGAGAAGGGTAGAGGGGGTGAGAAAGCTCCCCAAGTGGGGAATGTTCATGCTCCATTCTCCCTCCTTTTGATGTCTTAGGCTTGTGTGTGCATGCACACACATGCCCTCTTGGGTTTTTGGGTCTGGGACTTGAACCATGCAGTCAGCCAGCCATATGCAGTCCAGCCACCTTAACTACCATGTGACAGGCTGGCCCAAGACAATAACTTTTTTGTTGTTATTATTGAGGTTTTTGCCATAGGGTGCATGTGCTCTCTGGAGAGAGACAGAGAGAAAGGAAAAGTGAGAAATCATTCCTCAGAGAGGATGACCACAATAGAGTCCGTTCTCCTCCATTCTCCCCTCTGGACTTGGAGCGCACACTCACATGTGCCTGGCATGATTTTCAGGCCTCCAGGTCCAGGATTGAACTGCATCAGCCATGCGAGAATCCAGTCTCTTAACTGCTATGCCACCTACTGGCCCCAAGAGAATAACTTTTAAGGAAATTTACTTGGAACTTCATTTGTGATTTTGTTGGAAATTATTCATTGGCTTTCAAGGAATTTCTTGCAAAATGAGTTCTAATTATATTTTTGGGTTCCATTTTTTTCAACATTATTTTTTGATGTTCTGGAAAGAAAAGTACTTTTGGTTGGAATTGAACTTTAAATGGTCTAGATATATAATTATGGCAACAAGTAAAAACAGTCTTTCATAGTAACTTTTTAAATATCAAAGTATCTATTCTTCAGTTGCTTTGGTATAAGTTGTGTGCCTGTTTAGAAAGATGAGGAGTATTCTAGAACTTGCAGAATGTAATATGATGGACTGGGGGATCCAGAGTGAGGGTGGCAGAGCAGAAACTACCAGGAGTCTGTCTTTCTACGGAGAAAGACGCACAGTCGGAATAGGTCTGGGATAACCACACTTTGAAGCCCTGGTATCCAGCACATGCTACGACTCGAGGTGAAACTCGAGGATATTATTACATGAAGTAAGCCAGTCACAAAAGGCAAATATTCAATAATTCCTCTTTTTATATTTTTAGAGGTATTTTTGCTATAGGGCATATGTGCTTACCAGAGAGACAGACAGAGACAGAGAGAAGGAAAGTGAGAAATCACCCCCTCAGGGGGGATGGCCACGCCACAGTCCTTCTCCATTTTCCTCTTGAGATATTGGGCATTCACGCACATGTGCTCAGAGTGGTTTTCAAGCCTTTGGAGGTCTGGGAGTTGAACCACAGTTTGCCATGTGGGAGTCCGGTGTCTTAACCACCACACCAGATGCTGGCTCCTCTGTAACTCCTCTTATATGAGGGGCACTGGGAAGGCAGAGTCATAAAGATAGAAAGCAGAATGGTGGTTGGCAGGGGGTGGGAAAAGGGAAAAATAGAGAGTTACCATTTAATGGGTACAGAGTTTCAGTTTGAGATGAGAAAGTTCTGGAGGTTGATGGTGGTGATGCTTATGTAACATGGATTGCCTAATGCCACTGAACTATGTACTTAATGGCTATGTCACTGAACTCCCATGCAGCCAGCCATGGATTGAGTCCTGGACCTGGTGGCTTAAACTCACGCCGGGCGGGTGTGTGTGTATGTCCAAGATCCTGAGAGGAGAATGGAGGAGAAGGGATTGTGGCGTGGCCATCCTCCCTGGGGGGGTGGTTTCTCGCTTTCTGTCTCTCTGTCTGTCTCTGGCTTTCTGGCAAGCACATGTGCCCTATAGCAAAAGCCTCTCCAAAAAAAAAAAGATACCTTTTTTATGCTATGGATTTTACGCTACAATTAAAAAGAAAGAAAATTAAATGTAATCCAGTGCACTGGAAAACTTTTTATTAACACTTATTCCAAAAATACATAAATTAAGACATTGTTTTGGGACCAGCAGATGGCGTAATGGTTACATCACTGGACTCCCACATAGTCAATCATGGTTCAAATCCCAGACCTGGCAGCTTAAAACTCATGCTGGGCACATGTGCATGTATATCCAAAATAGATATATGTATATATGTGTGTGGGACCTATTGTGTGTGTGTGTGTGTGTGTGTGTGTGTATATATATATATATATATATATATATATATATATGCATGTATATCCAAAATAGATATATGTATATATATATATATAGTGGGATCTATTGTCTTCATATGATATGCAGCTCTTTTAAATGAGGGGCCTTGAGATCAGCAGATGGCGTAATGGTTATGTCTGGGGGGGTTTAAACTCATACTGGGCACGTGTGCGTGCATGCCCAAAATCTTGAGAGGAGAATGGAGGAGAAGGGATTGTGGTGTGGCTATCCCTCCTGGGGGGTGATTTCTCGCTTTCTGTCTCTGTTTTGCTCTGTCTCTCTGGCAGGTGCACATGCCCTATAACAAAAATCTCTCCAAAAAACTCATTAAAAAATAATGGGACCTTCTCAGTCTAATAAATAAGCCCTTGATTGTTTGTAAATCATGATAGAAAGCTCATTTTATATTTTGCTGGTAAATGATACAGTGTTTATTATTTAGGAACAGTCTTGAAAATGATACTGTTAAAATTGTGTAGGATGTGCAACTCTAGTTTTCCTAACTTGGAAATATGGCCACTTAGATTTTTTTAAAAAAGTGAAACTTTGTAAAGACTAAACAAAGGAATAAATAACTGGAATAACAAGTTAGTTGGTCCAGATTGTTTAGTATCAAAATAAAAGCTTGGAAACAATTGACTCCGAAAATCTAATTGAATTATCCAAAATATCATTACTCACTACGGGCTGTTTATATATGACACTTGTTTTGTTGTGGAAGTAATATTGGATTGTTGGGAAAATCATTACACATTTTTGCGCAGAAAAATATGTCAAGACTTTTATGATGACACAACATATGCCTGATGTGGGTGCTTCCTTCAGTCTTGCGTTTTAGCTTAGTTGTGTCACCTCTTAGGCTAAGGTGCATACAGGTGAGCTATTGCATTGCCGTACTGGTTTTAAATGACTTAGTTTAAATTTTCATAAATCTGCTGCAGGTGAATTTAGAAGTCACCCTTTTAAACATAGCTATATTTAAAAAGTAGTTACATGTTTATTGTTTAAAATAAATAACTTTGGATTTGGACTTATCCTAAGAGTGTATGCATTAACATGGCTGTGAGTCGTTTGGGTATTTTACTGTGACTCCTTTATCATGTATGACAACCTAAGGTTCATTGTGAGCTTGGTCAGGTGTTTTTCTGCATCTGGGATTCACTCATGATCTTGTCTCTTGCATTTTAATACTTGTGACTGGCTTGACTTGAAAGTTTTTTTTTTTTCTAAAATTCAAACTTATTATTATTATTTTAATTCTGCTCACTATGCTTGCAATAAAAACTTTCCTGGTCTCTCTCTCTCTCTCTCTCTCTCTATATATATATATATATGTATGTATGTATGTATGTATGTATTTATATATTTAGGCAGTTTCTATTTCTATATATAGAAATAAGTGGAGGGCTCCATTCATACTACCAGTTTGGCTCCTCCTTTAAACCCATATTCTTTAGGTGTTTGTCTGAAAACATTGCGCCAGGTGCATGTGTGTATATGCCTAAAATTCCGAAAGGGCGGAGATTGCAGTATGATCATTCCCCATTAGGGGTGCTTTCTCCCAGCCCCTATCTCTCTCTGGTGAACACATATAGTCTCTGGCAAATTAAAAAACAAAACAAAACAAAACAACAAACTTTCTAGGGCCACAGGTTAACACAGTGATAAAATGCTTCACCCCACAAGGCTGACTCAGAAAGGTGGGATACTGTCCCAGGAAGGTTGAGAAATTAGCCCTCTGGTAGCAGCTCCAGCCTATTCCCATGTATCAAGAAGTTTGCAGCAGCCCAGTTTGCATACTGCTAGCAAGACAAACCCACCTGTTTAGTCCTGCCTTCCCTAGAAGACCCTTTATGTGTCCTTTGTGGATTTCACTTATCCCAATTAGATTATCAAGTTCGTCTCTCCAAAATTAACAGCACCCTCTCTGAGCCTGGTTCTGGCAAATAACCATTTTCTCTGTCTCACTGCATTTGGAGTGGCATATTAGTGCCCTAGAGATGCTTTAGAGCCTTTGAAGGGTTAGCACTCTTAGCAGGAACCCTGTTGGCCACCCTTCATTCCAGTTACGAGAGGAGTCCACACAAGTGCTCGGGTCCCTCTTCCTTCTTTGTCTCACTTAACAAATCTGTGTCCCTCCCTTGTTTGTTCTGGATTGCTTAAGGTCTGTAGATAGCAGTTAGCAAATGTGTGTCAGTATCTTGCTTTATCTAGTACATACCTCTCTTAATCCAGGACTTCCTTCCTGTATCAGGATTAAGCACTTAATGCTGTTTTGATATTCTAGGTTCAACTGCCCATTATTACCTGTATAATCTTTTGTCCCCATGTTATTGCCTTTTAAATTCCAGGACCAATGGGATAGAAGGTTATAGCTCCATAAATAAGAAGTGAACTGGGATACTGCACACTGGGATACCGAACATAGGGAGTGGGGAGATGGAGGCAGCCTAGAGGGGCCTCTGATCTGCCATATCCCACTGTTCTGGGAATGCAAGCCTGAGGTGGCCAGGTCTTCCTGTGGCTCAAATCATGGGGTAGAAATGTGACTTTTTACATCTGTTTTTATTATTGGCAACAGTATTTCACATATATTTATAAAAATCTTTTTGAATTAAATAAAATACCACCTGTTTTCATCCTGTGATGTAGGGCGTATGAAACCAGCTCCTTGTACCCCCAGGCAGTAGATGATGCTATAAACCATGTCTACAGGAGCCATTCCTGAGACCAGTCCTGTAAGCATGGGCTCCGGGATCCTTGCTGCTGAATGTCTGTAACAGTTACAGGTCAATCCCAGCTCCAGATGCCACCCATACTTGGCCATGGCTTTATGTAATTAAGTAAAAGGTCCTCTTACTATTGTAATTTATTTGATCTTGTTACCAGTAGTTTCAAACACACACACAAAATCAATATCGAAGTATCCCTTTTGTAATCCAAAGAATTTTTTTAACAAGAGATTTTTTAAAATGACATAAAAAGATTTAAGAAATTAAAATGATGACATATTAACCTCCTGCCTTATAAAGATTGTACCTTTAATTTTGAATATGTAAGTAATGAATCAGATTTTCAGACATATTTAGTTAAATTGGTACCAAGAACAATAATGGGGCTTTCTTATTTTCCTATCTGGTAAGAATTTGTAAATCATTCTAGTGTTTTTTTTTTTTTTTTTTTTTTTTTTTTTTTTAATAAACTTTTCATTTTAGAGCACTGTTAGAGTTGCAGAGAAGTCATGAATACAGTGCAGAGACCCCCCCCCCCCCCCCATAGCCTACGCCTGTTAGCTCTTCTGTGAACATTTTACTTTAATTAGTGGGCCAGTAGTGATGCGCTATTATGACCTGAAGTTCATACTTTCTTCAGTTTTCCTTAGTTTGTATCTAGTGCTCTTTTTCTCTTCCAGGGTTCTGTCCAGGGAACCACATTACATTAGTCCTCATCTCTCCTTAGGATCCTCTTGGCTATGACATTTTTCTAGGCTCCTCTCGTTTGATGGTTTTGACAGTTTTGCAGAATACTGGTCAGTTGTCTATCAAGCATTCCTCAGTGAGGATTTGCCTGATGTGTTTTTCTTATGATTTGACTGGGTTCTGTATTTTTGGGGGGCACTCTGAAGATTCCCATTTTTATTTTCTCAAGGGTGCACACTATTGTGTCGATATGATCTGTTACTATTGAATATTAAGTAGAGGGAAAGTTGTGCACCCACCATTAGAATGTCATTTAGAATAGTTTCACTTTACCAAAAATACCATGTGCTTTATCTGATCCTCGCCTCTTCCCAATCCTTTGGCAATGACCAACTTGCTTACTGTCTCTTTAATTTTGCATTTTTCAGAATATCATGTAAATACAATCATATAGTATGTTGGCCTTTTCAGACTGACTGCTTTTATTGGGTTTTTGGGAAAGTCATGACACATTTTTGCATAGAAAACCATAGAGAATACGTCAGGACGTTCCCAGCAACCGAATATATTCATTTAAGTGTCATCCATGTTATTTCATGCTTTATATATAGATCACACTATACTATGCAGCTTATTTATTTATTCACCTATGGTGATTGCTTCCACTTCTTTTGTTATTTTAGTTTTGTTTTTGCCATAGGGTACACGTGCTCATCAGAGACAAGCAGAGAGAGAGGAAGTGAGAAATCACCCCCCAGGGTGGATGGCCACACTGTAATTGCTTCTCCTCCAGTCTCTCTCAGGGTTTTGAGCATACACACACACATGCACCTAGAGTGATTTTCAAGCTATTGAGTCCTGAGTCCGGGACTCAAACTGTAGTTCACCCTGTGGGAATCCAGCCCTTTAATCACCATGCCACCTGCTGGCCCCTGTGGTAAACACATTTAAAATCTACTTTCTTTCAAGTATATAATACTTTGTTACTAACTATAGTTACCATGTTATACAATGGACCTTTTCTAACTGAAACTTTGTATCATTTGACCCAGGGCTCCTGCCTTAGCAACCGCCATTGCCCTCTGCTTCTGTGAGGTTGACTCCTTTAGCTCCCACATGCTAGTGACGTCACACAGAACTTGGCTTTCTGTGACTGCAAGACTTTTATAATTGGACAAATCCGCAGTTGGTATTTTCAAAGTGTAATTGCATGTTACTCTTATTTCTTAAACATACAGTCCTGAACTTAATACATTGTTTGTGCTGTTCCCATTTGGTATTTTGAGTGAAAACCAAGAAATGGCATTGAAATCCTATTTCTGAAACGACTTAGCCAAAAGATCTTAGGAAAGAAAGAAAATTCTTCTGAGTCTTAATGGAACACCAGATTCCATGACTATTAATAGATCATCTCTCTTGCTTAAGTTTTAATTTTTAAAGAATTATTAATGATTATTATTTGTTTAAATTTGACCAGAGAGAGAGAAAGGGAAGGTGAGGAAGTAAGCTGGTAGGTCCAGGACTCGAACCATGGTCAGTCATTGGGAGTCCAGCTCCTTAACCACCCTGCCACCTGCCAGCCCCAATAGATCATCTCTTAAGATCTAAACAGCCTCTAAAATTCTGATTGAATTCTGATTGTGGCTTATTATAGATTGTAAAGTAGGAGCTTTCCTCACCGTTGTATTAAAGTATGTATAACCTTGCATGTAGGCATATGACTTCTGACAGCTGCATTAAAAAAAAATGCCGGAGAGTATGTGCACTTGCCAGAGAGAGAGAGAGACAGAGAAGCCAAGGGAGAACTCACCCTCTCTGGTTATGGTCACACTAAGTCCCTTCTTCATTTCTCCACCATGTCAGGATTTGGGGCACACACAAGTGCATGCTTTGTGTGTTTTTCAAGCCACTTGGGCCAAGATTCGAACTACATGGTTGGTCATATGGGATCTGACGTCCTTAACTACCAGGCCATGGAGTTGGCCTCAGAGAAAAAAAATTTTTTTTCTTTTATACAGTTTGGCCAGCTGGTGGTATGGGGTTAAAGTGGTTGGATCCCACATGGCCAATTGAGTGGTTTGCGTCCCAAACTAAGTGGCTTGGAAAACACACTGTGCAACTGTACATGTGTGCCCAAAATCTTGAGACTTGGGAGAAATGGATGGTGGCATGACCATCCTTAGCAGGGGGTACTTTTTCACTTTTCCTTCTCTCTCTCTCTGGCAAGCACATGCACCGCTAGCTAAAAAAAAAAAAAAAAAAAAAAAAAAAAAAAAGTTTGTCTATTTAGACACACACAGAGACACACATAGGTGCCACTATCCGCAAGAGTCTTCCTGCTGTTACCACCCCCCCCCCCCCCGCCCCCCAGCCTAGATCACGGACACATGTGTGCCGGTGTGTACAGGGAGGTTCCAGGGTGCAGACTGAGGACTGTCCCATATAGGCCTAGTTGTGTGCCTGATGTGCAACCACCTGGCCCCTAGAGAGCTGGAATTTTTGTTATTATTTTAAAAAGTTCCATTTTACTGTCTTTGTTAGGTGTTCATGGTCTAGCTGTAATTTTCCTCATTGAATTATAATTTTATTCTTTGGTCTTCCCCATTAAATTGACCCTAGAGGACTTGTTCATCTCAGCACTCTGCTGGCAGGCGCTGTCCGTAAATGCGTAGTAGGTGTGGTAGGCAGAGGACCTGCACGTGTGTAACGGGGACAAGGGGAGTTACGGTTGCCGTGGAATTAAGGATGCCCATCAGCTGCCGAGGAGAGCAGCACGGAGCTGGTGAGCCCAGTGTACCCCCGCGGGCAATCAGTAGAAGGACTGAGGAGAGTAAGAGGGAAATGACGTGAGAACGACTCCCCTGGCCATTCTCGACCTTCAGGCTGGAAGGGGCCCCAGCCAAGGAATGCCGGCAGCCTGTCCCCCTGAAGAGGGCAGGGCAAGAGATGGGCCTCTGGAGCCTCCAGGAGAAACGCAGCTCACCAACCCCGGGTTTAGCCCGGTGAGACCCGGGGGCTTCTGACCTCTGGCAAAACTGTAAGATTATAAACGTGTCTCTCTTTAACCCATGGAGTTTGTGGAGTTTTGTTACAGCTGTAAGCAATGGGAAATGAACACACACGTCTGGTGCGGGAAGCCCTGTGTAAATGAATTTTATAAGTTAATGTTCTGAAACATTTTACAAAATCTGTCAAGACGAATAATATTTTTGGTAGGGCTCCCTGCTTGTGTGTGTGTGTGTGTGTGTGTGTGTGTGTTTAATGAACCTTAGGACGATTTTAATGCTCTTTTTGTTTCATAATACTTGTCTGTCATTTACGGCTAGGTTTTAAGAAGTTTTGTCAGTCCAGCACAAAAATAAGACATTTAAAGGTGTCAGGCTACTATGTGTAGGTGGGAAGGAGTGATAACGGTTTAGGCTACCTACAGCATTTGAGGGGTGATCTGAAGAAAGAAAACCATCACATGACTTATATTTGTACTTGGGCTATTTGGATAATGTAGAACAGGGAGCTATTTAAAAACTCTTATTTTTATTGGGACCAGCAGATGGTGTAATGGTTACATCGCTGGACTCCTACATAGTCAACCTTGATTTGAGTCCCAGACCCGGTGGCTTAAAACTCAGTCGGCACGTGTGACTGCATGCCCAATATCCCAAGAGGAAAAAGGAGGAAAAGGGATTGCCATCTCCCCCGGGGGGGGGGGGGTTGAGGGGGTGACTTCTCGCTTTCTGTCTCTCTCTGTCTCTCCAGTGAGCGCACATGTCCTATAGCAAAAATCTCTCAAAAATTATTTATATTATATGTGTTATTTTTGAGTGGTTAATATTAAAATGAATTATGTTTTCTTGAGGGCATTTTATTTCTTTTCGTATTTATTTATTTTCCATCAGTTCACTGTATATCATTGCAGCTTACAAAATGAATTTTCCCATCCAGAATACACTGTATTTTGGCTCAGATATATTACCATGCATATTATCTTCAACAGATAATTTTCCCTTTTGTGTGTTTTAAATGTTTTACTTCTTTCTCCCCGCCCCCCCCCACCCTGCTCCCCCGATTCCCTTTCTCGCTAAATGGAGAGATTTCTTAGCAGGTGGCAGAAAGAAAGCAGGAGTTAATTAAATTTACAGTTGTCAATCGTATATTAGAATCAGAAGGTGTTAGGAAGATTTGTAGAGGTCACGGTAATTGGACAGTTGAGGAAGCTGAGGACAGTACGAGGTTTCACCCTGGATTATTTTAGAACCCTGAATAGCTTTCTACCCCAGCGTTGCTGCACAGAAAGACAAGATTCATAGGAGTATTTTCGATTCTTAAATTGATCTTCATTATTTCAATCAAGTCTGTAGGTACATGCTTTTTTGTCAAGCATCTATTAGGTCATCAGGAAAGTCATGACATATTTGCTCAGAAAAAATTGCATAGAAAAATACATCATGACTTTCCCAAAGATCCAAATAATGTAATGATGCTCCTATGAAACACAATAGCCATTATGCATACCTTAGGCCAAACAGGGATTCTTATTTTATAGTTCAGTTTCTCAAATTCATACTGTTTTTTTTTTTTTTTTTTTTTTGGTTCTTCCTGTGATGTAACTCTGAGTATCAGTGGTTTTTAAAGAAAGTATCAAGTCCAAAACTCTGGCAAAATGCCTATTTGGTTGCTTCGACTTTATATATACAGTAAGAATTACTTTGTGTTTTGGACCCATGAAATTTGATAGTATGCAAACTCCAAATTCACTGTTTTGAGTTTGCAGTCATTCAGATTTTGTGATAAATACTTCAGAGTCTTTCAAAGTAAATGGTCTAATGCTACATAACTCGCATGGGGGAAGAGTAAAATCATTGTTTTAGCTAAATTTGTTTAGATCTACTATACTTATTTGGGGAAATAGGCATTTTCGAGTTTTCAAAAGTATTTTCGAATCAGCAGATGGCATAATGGTTACGTCGTTGGACTCCCATGTAGTCAGCTGTGTTTTGAGTCCTGGACCCGGTGGCTTAAAAGTCAGACTGGGCATGTGTGCCCAAAATCCCAAAAGAAAAATGGAGGAGAAGGGATTGTGGCATGGCCATCTCCGGAGGGGGAGTGATTTCTTGCTTTCTGTCTCTCTGTGTCTCTCCGGAGAGCACATGTACCCTATAGCCAAAATCTCTCTCTCTCTAAAAAAAACGATATTTCTATTTCAATGACTTTGACATAGTACAAATTTTGAAATTTGATGGGATGTACTTTATTCCTGTTGTAAAAGCCAAATGGATGGCAGACATCTGCTTTAAACAGCCGAAGAGATTGGAGGCTAATGGGCATTTTTTTCAGGCTGCTGGCCCTAGGACCTGTACACAGACATCAGGTTGCAGTTGGTGGTTCTGTGTGATTTAACCTGCTCCACTGAATAAATGATTCCTCTTCGACAGAATTGCTTCTGTGTAGGGTCAGTGAGAGTTGACCACCCTGTTAGTTGAAAAGTAGAGTCAATGATCATTTTGGTGGGAATCTTAAAAGCAGTAGTGTAAATAGGCAGCGTTTCTCTTCTGATCGCCAAGATCACAAAAGGGAGCTGAGGTCTAGGTAGTGAAGTTCTCTAAATGTGAAGTCGGTTCATTTTCTGCGAGCGGATCAGCATTCTCATCTCTGCTCACGGTAATGATTAGCAACCTTCTGAGAGGCAGGTTTCAGCGAGTCCTGGAGAAATATGGGTCACTGAGGTCTCTCATGTGAAACTAAATGTTGGCCTGGCATCTCTGGAACTCAGATGGTGACCAGACGGGATTGGCCTTGGTTAAACAGAGTTTTAATCATTAAATAGAAATGGGTGAAGTTAGTGAACAACTATCGTGGCCTCAAAGCCTCCAACTTTGGTTGGAAGAGAATCAAGTGAAATATTTCACCACCTGCGTTATCACAAGAGAATCAGTTCTCTGAACTGTACCGGCTTCACTAAACACGGTGTTGTCCACTGAGGATGAGACCTGGCATTCGTTTTGTGGTGATGGAATGAGGAGTGATACTGAATTGTATGTTTTAAAAATGTTTTCCATTTGTTTGTTTAATTTGCAGTTAGATGACTGCTAAGTTATAGACGACTGTGGAATTCCTACTTCCATGTGTTATGGGACGGTTAATATTATGACAAATGATTAACTTTGGATGATTGTAAGTTATACCTCACAGGTTGTTTTCAGAATGCTAGTCTCTTACAGCTGAATGGGAAGCCTTATTATGTCTGATTTTTATTGGCATGAGTATATACATGCAAGTAGAAAACGATAACTTTTACTCATTTTCAGCCTCTCAGAAATTCTGCACTTGATCTTAACCAAAAGGCTGAGAAATGATCTGAAATTGCACTACCAGTTCTAAAATAAACATAGTAGGTCAATTTACTTATGCATTGAAGCATTCCATGTAAGGCAAAAAAATGTATGTTGAGAGCTATTGAAATTCTTGATGAGCCATAAATCCCCTTACTGTGAAAGTTTGACTTGGTTAACTGTGGGAAGGGGAGAAGGACCTTGATCAGGAAATATTACTTATGGAATAGTGATACAGAATTAAGTTAGCATAATTTCAGCCTCTCTCATGCCAACTTTTGCTCTTAAATTAAAAAGCAATTTGATTGACAGCGGAGTTGATGCAGGTAGGCAGGAATCTTGGTGTTTATAATATCTGACTTCTGAGGGCCAGCAGGCAGTGTGGTGGATAAGGGTGCTGGATTCCCACATGGTTGACCATGGTTCAAGTTCTGGACCTGGTGACTTGCTTTCTCACTTTCCCTTTCTCTCTCTCTCTCTCTGGTGGTCAAATAAAAAAAACAATCTAACAATAACAAATGGAATTAAATAAATAATTTTTAAAAAAATCTGACTTCTGATTGTGAGTTTTTTTTTAAAGTAATATTTACAATATTATAATTATGTAAATATTGTTTATCTTAGGAACAAGTAGTGTGTTTGAAATGATTAAGATGAAAACAATCTTAAATTACTAAATAAGGGGTTGGGGAAAGGAGAATGTCCCAAGTATTAAAATTCTAAAAGAACTTTAAATTTTTTTTCTTATGTCTGTTCCTTCTTAAGGTTATTAGGCTTACGTAAAACCAAACCAACAAAAAATACTGATGTATCTATTTTTCTTGTATTGTTAGAGATTTTTGTTTTATTGGAGCTTCTCTTGCAAATATTTCTTTGGGCCAGCAGATGGCATGGTGGTGGTTAAGGCACTGAGCTCTCACATGGTCAACTGCGGTTTGAGTCCTGGACCTGGTGGCTTGAAAGTCAGTGCCAGGCACGTGTGTGTGTGTGCCCAATCCTGAGAAGAAGGGATTGCAGCGTGGTCATCCACCTCAGGGGATCATACCTCACTTTCTCTCTCTCTGGTGGGGGCACATGCTCTATGGCAAAAACTTTTCAAAAAACAAAAAACCACATTTTTTCATGTGGCCTGGGTGGTGGGCAGAATGATGACACCCAAAAATGTCCACTTCCTCATCTGTGGAATTTGGAATATACCGTACATGGTAAAAGAGACTTGTAGATGCGATTCAGTCAAAGATCTTGAGTTGACAAGATTATCCTAGATAATAAGTTTTTTCCTCTTTCCGAAGGACATCCTTTAACATTTGTTGTCCTTCTAAATTCCTATTTTGGGGACCAGCAGGTGACATAATGGTTATATTGCTGAGCTCCTACATGGGCAACTGTGGTTCAAGTCCCAGACCTGGAGGCTTGAAACTCATGCTGGGCATGTGTACACGCGTGCCCAAAATCCGGAGTGGAGAATGTAATAGAAGGATTACAGTATGGCCATTCCCCTTGGGGGGTGATTTCTCACCTTTTGTCTCTCTTTCTCTAGCAAGTGCATGTGCCCTACAGCAAAAATCTCTTTCAAAGAATACATAAATGAAATTTTAATTTTGTCTTCAGTTTTTGTTTTTAATTTGCCAGAGGGTCCATGTGCTCAGAAAGAAAGAGAGAAAGGGAGGGAAATATCATCCCCCAGTGGGACGTGATCCTCCTGCAGTCCCTTCTCTTCCATTATTCCATCCTTTTGGGATTTGGGGCACACATGCACATGCACTTGGTGTATTTTTCAAGCTACCAGGGCCAGGACTCAAACACTGTACCCAGCTGTGTGGGATCCAGCACCCTTAACCACCAGAACATGGGCCGGATCTGTTTTCATTTTTTAGAAGTGTAATTATGTCTTCTATGAACGAGTGACAGAAAGAGAGTGAGAGACTCTACCCTGGAGAGGTCTCGACACCGTGATCCACCCCTAGCCTCAGTCAGCCTTGGCTTAGGGTAAGCGTGTGCTCTCTGTCCTCAGGGAAGTCTCCAGACGTGAACCTGGAATGTTCCCATGTGGGTCATCTTTGCAGAACTCCACATTTTACCTTTTCACCTCTGTGCTACCATCCAGCTCCCTCGCTTCATTTTTGAAAGATGTTTGCATTGGGCAAATAATTCTGGGTTGGCAATTTTTTTTTTCTTTACCACTTTGAAGATGTTCTCTTGTCTCCTGGTTTGCATTATTTCTGATGAGAAACTGGCCATCAGCCTTGTCTTTACAGCTTTTTGGACAATGCGTCTTTTATTTTTTTTTCAATGTGTAATTGTTTTAAAAATTTTCATCTTTGCTATTTTTTAATTAATTGTTTTTAAAATTTAATTTATTACTATTATTTTAAAATTTGGTATAGGACACATGTACTCACCAGAGAGAGAGAGAGAAAGAGAAGGAAAGTGAGAAAGCAAGTCTCCAGGTCTGGGACTTGAACCACAGTCAACCACATGGGAGTCCAGGACCTGAACCTCCACACCACCTGCTGGCCCCAAATTTTCATCTTTAGATACAGACCCTGTGATACATGGGTGGGTGCTGTGCAGAGGAAACCAGATCCTATGTATGTGCTTGACTGAGGTTTGAATCCCAGCCCTGTTGATTTCATGTTGAGCCTGCAGGTGTGGGCTGGGGATCCTGACAGGGTAGACTGGAGGGCAGGGGATTGCAGTGTGGCCAGGCCCTGCTGGAGGGTGCGTTCTCTCTCTCTCCCTCTCTGCCTTATGGTGGCGAGCATATGTGTTCTCTATCATTAATAAGTAAACTTTAAAAGAAGGTTTTTGTCTTTAACTTTTATTTTAAGCAGTTTGGTAGTGATACCTCATGGTAGAGAGCATACATGCTGTTATTAATAAATAAAAATAAATTTAAAAAAAATCAAAATATTTGTCCTTAACCTATATTTTTAAGCAATTTGGTGATATAAGGTAGCATTATTTTATTCGTGTTTCTTGTGCTTAGCGTTCATTGAGCTTCTTGGATTTATGAATTTATACTTTTCATTAGGTCTAGAAAAATCCTGTAAGCATCTTTTCTGTTTCCCTTTTTAGGAACTCCAATTACATGTATGTTACTCTCCCCTGAGTCATTCCACAGTGCCGTGGTGCTCTGTTTACTTTTTTCTAGCATTTTAATAAAAAGGTCAGCTTTTAATTTTAATAATTTATGTCACTATGACTACTTTTTTTTTAGGTTTTTGCCATTGGGTATGTACACTCACTACAGAGAGACAGAGGGAAAGGGAGAAATCACCCCCCCAGGGGGATGGTCATGTAGCTGTGCCTTCTCTTCGGTCCTCCTCTCAGGATTTTGGGCATGCATGCACACGCGCCAGTATGATTTTCTTTTTTCTTTTCTTTTTTTTTTTTTTTTTTTTTTTTTTTTTTTTTAGAGATTTTTGCTACAGGGCGCATGCACTCACTGGAAAGATGGAGAGAGAGATAGAAAAACAGAAAGCAAAAAATCGTCCCCCCGGGGGATGGCCATACAACAGTCCCTTCTCCTCTGTTCTCCTTTTGGGATTCTGAGCATGCAACACACATGTGCCCAGTATGAGTTTTAAGTCGCCAGGTCCAGGACTTGAACCACAGTTGACTACAAGGGAGTCCAGTGATGTAACTGTTATACCATCTGCTGGTCTCAACCAGTGTGATTTTCCAGCCTCTGGGTCTGGGTGTCAAACTGTGGTCAACCATGTGGAAGTGCAGTGCCTTCATCACTGTGTCACCTGCTGGTCCCAGCATTGCTATGACCTTAAATCTACTATTTTTTCCCTGCAAAGTCTGATGTGCTGCCAATACTATCCAATGTGTTTCTTAACCTAGACATTGTAGTTTTCATCTCTAGAAGTTCTATTGGGATCATTTTCATATCTTCAAATTTTCAAACTTTCTTTTGCCCTTTGAACACATAGTGAACAATTTTTATGTTCTTGTCTGCTAATTCTAGCATTCTGGGGTCTTAATTTATATTTTTCCTTATGGGTTGTAGTTTCCTGCTTCTTTATATGCTTAGTAAGTTTCAGTTAGATGCCAGACATTGTGAATTTACTTTGTTGAGTCCTAGATATCATTTTTTTTTTAGAGAAATTTTTGTACGTGTGCTCATCAGAGACACAGAGAGAGACAGAAAGTGAGAAATCACCCCCCAGGGAGGATTTCTATGCTGCAGACCCTTCTCCACCATTCTCCTCTTGGGATTTTGGGAATGCATGCACACATGGCCAGCGTGAGTTTAAAGCCACCGGGTCTGGGATTCGAACCATGGTCAACCTTGTGGGACTCCAGCAATGTAACTTTTATGCTGTCTGCCAGTTCCCAATATCTTTGTATTTTGGAACTTTGCTATTGAATACAGTTAAGTTACTTGAAAATAATTTTTATGTCTTGCTTTTAAGTCTTTTTAGTTTGGATCTGAGCAACATTTAGTCCAGGGCTAATTTTATGTCCTACTGCAGCACAACCTTCAAAGTCCTCTACCTGACATCCCATTAATACTGAGGTTTTCCAGTCTGACAAGTGGAAACTGAGGGAGTTATTCTCAGCCTATGTGCATTGGAGATTATTCCCTCTAATCCTTTCAGATATTTCTTGGGCAGTTTCCTCACATGCCTAAGCTGACCAGTACTCAGGTGAAGACTCGAGGGGGAAGCCTTGCTCATCTCCAGAATTCTTTATCTTTGCAGCGTTTACCTCTCTTGTGCTCTACCCTATCAGCGATTGGCATCTGGGTCTCCCTGGACTCCAGGGCCATCTCCTAACTCAGACTACCAGCTCTGCCTGGCTCCATCTTCTTTGTACAGCAGCCTGGAAACTCTCCAGACAATAAACTCGTTCGACTGTATGGCTATTTTGTTTCCTGTCTCTCAGGAATCACCACTGTCCTTTGTTGCCGAATGTTCAATGTAAAACCACCATTTAAAATATTTTTACTTTTTTTGAGTTGTTTCAAGTGTGATGGTAAATCTGGTCCCAGTTTCTCTTGTCTAGGAGACCTTAATCATCATTAAGCGACATTCTTAGTGTCTTAATCTTTTGGGGCTACTGTAACAACAATGCCATAGGAAAGAAAGCTTATAAACAACAGGTATTTATTTCCCATAGCACTGGAGGCTGGGAAACCCAAGACCAAGGTGTCGCAGCACAGGTGTCTGGTGAGGGCCTGTTTTCCTAGATGGTGCCTTCTTGCTGTGTCCTCATGTGGTGGAAGGCACAGGCAGTTCTCTGGGCCTCTTTCATGAGGGCACTGAGCCCACCCATGAGAGAGGTCTCCACCTCATGAGTTTATCACCTACCAGATGTCCCACCTCTTAATACCACGGTCACAGGGTTAGGTCTGAATATGTGAATTTTGGGGGTCACAAACATTATATAGCACTTAGATTGCCTCTTGTTGTTAACCTTATATTTTGTTTAATTATATATATATATATATATAAATATATATATATATATATATATATAAATATATATATATATATATTTTTTTTTTTTAGAAGTTTTTGCCATAGGGTGCGTGCACTCACCAGACAGAGAGAGACAGAAAGCGAGAAATCACCCCACAGGGGAGGTGGCCATGCCGCAATCCCTTCTCCTCCATTCTCCTCTCGGGATCTTGGGCACGCACGCACACACACCCGGCGTGAGTTTTAAGCCGCTGGGTCCGGGACTCAAACCACGATCGACTACATGGGAGCCCAGTGACATAGCCATTACGCTAACTGCTGGTCTCGAGTTTTGTTTAATAAGAACGCTAGAATTTTACTCTTCTACTTGCTACCTGAAAAATAATAGGCCTTAATATATTGGGATGTCCAAAAAGTCATGACACATTTTTGCATAGAAAAACGTAAAAAGAAAAAAAATAATAATATGTCATGACTTTTCCGACAACCCAGTATATTTAGAAGATTTGTGATGACTTATCTGAAGATCTATAAAAGACAGTAGAAATCTTCAGAATTTAGTCATAAAGTTGAAATGTAATAAATTTTCAGTTGCAGATGACTTACAAAACTGAAAAATGATAGGATAATTCCTTTTTTTGCATTTAAAAAAATTAATAATGAAATGTCATGACATAAGTTGAAAGTTTCCTACTTTGGGCCAGCAGGTGGCATGGTGGTTAAGGTGCTGGACTCCCACATGGCCGGCCATGGTTTGAGTCCTGTACCTGGTGCCTTGTCTTGTCACTTTCCTTCTTTCTCTCTAGTGAGTGCATGTGCCCTATAGTAACTTAAAAAATAGTAATAATAAATAAATATTGGGTTGTTGGAAAAGCCATGATGTGTTTTCTATGCAAAAATGCATCATGACTTTCCCAACGATTCAATGATTCTTGAAGTTATCTATTTTGTGGAATGCATGAATTTAAATGTAGAAACAATGGAGTGTTTAAAAATTTCCTCTGGTGTCTCTTAGCAACAGCAAATAAATATTTTTTTGTATTGCTTTTTTATGTGATAAAATTTCTAGTGATGTGACAGGCTTAGTGAAATTTCTTGAAAAAAGGTGCCAGTTTTTGTTTGTTTGCCTTAAGAAATAGGTCACATCTTTGAGTACACAAAGGTGTTTTCATTGCTAGTAGAATCCTGTGCCACATTTTATTCTGTGCAAGTCTTTTGGCTTTCAATTAGAAAAATAAAAACCTTGTGCTATTTCGAGATAACCATATGATCAGAGTTTTTGAATTTTTTTTTTTTGCCATAGGTAGACGAGCTCATTGGAGAGAGCCAGAGAAAGAGGGAAAGTGAGAAATTACCCCCACTCCGGGGGGAGGGGATGGCCATGCTGCAATCCCTTCTCCTCCATTCTTCTCCTGAGATTTTGGGCACATTCACTGACGTGCCTGGTGTGATTGTCAAGCTGTCAGATCTCGGACTTAATCCATAGTCGGTCATGTGTGAGTTCTATGCCTCAATCCCCACACTACTTGCCTGCCGTGTTTTTTTTTTCTTTCTTTCTTTCTTTTTTTTTTTTTTTAAGAGGGTTTATTTATTTATTACTGTAAGAAAAAGAGAGAGTAACAGCACATCAGGGTCTTCGTGCCGCAGTCTATCCCCAGTCCTAGCTATCCTGGATTCCAGTTCCACGACGTGGCCAGTGTGTTCAGGCTGGTCCTGAGGTATGAACCTTGGGCTTTTCCCTGTAGGGCCAGTTGCGTTACCACTGCACTTTCACCTGGTCCCACGACCAAAGTTTGAGGAGCATGGAAGCTGACATATGTTAGCTGATCTTAATTAAAGATTTTTTATTTTCACTTTATATTTCTGTTTTATGGAGTCGTAGTACTTGATAACAACTTAGGATCATCTCCACTCTTCCTTGTCCCTTCCTCTTTGTGGACTGTCTTAAGAATTCCATAGTTTCGGGCCAGCTCTGTGACCTAGTGATTAAGGAAGACAGATCCCACGCGAGTGACTGTGGTACAAACCCTAGCTCCTATGGCTAGAAAAGCACTCTGGGAGCACATGTGTGCTGCCCCAAATCCTGACAGGATGGAGAGATGGAGAAGGGATTGTACCATGGCCATGCTTCGTTGAGGGATGCTTTCTCCCTCTCCTCCTCTCTGTCTCTTGAGAACTCAAGCACACTCTGACAGTTAAAAAAACGTGACATGGTTTTGGAACGAAGTATTTCATAAAGCACTTTGCTCTCGGTTACTATTTATTTGCCATGGATCTAAATTAGACACACACAACCGAAAATTGTTTTGGCTCCCTGAAGGAGTCCACGTGCTTGCAGGTGGCAGGCAGTTTGTATCCATCGCCAAAGCATCAGCAGTGTGTGAGTCCTTCTCCCATTTACATACGAGGCCGTGATACTCTGCCCCTTGAGTCACTTGGTGAGCCAGAGGCTGACCTTTGGCCTTCATGGCACCGCGACATTATGCTGTTTTCTGCCTTTACCCTTCAATGTGGGTAGAGACAACTGTCGGCTGTAGTGGTGGTCCCATCCATAGTCTTGGAGGTCATTGTACAGGCTGCATTGTGCCCTCATCCAGGGAGAGACTGCCTGTCAGTTATAGTCTGTAGGGAAGTCCCGCTGCTCTATTAAAATGGGTTATAAAGTTATTTATGTGACTTTAGTAAAGATGATTGTGAATGCTTCTGGCTATTTAAGAAAAAACTATGGGATCAACCAGTGGCGTGGTAGTTAAGGCAGCTGTATCCCAAATGGCCAACTATGTAGTTTGAATCCTGACCTGGCGGCTTGAAAAACATGCTGGGTACGTGTGCACGTGTGCCCGGAATCCGGCATGCCTGTCTCACGGGGGTGGTGCTGTCTCATCCCCTCTCCGCCACCCCCAGCGTCACTGTCCCTTTCCGGTGAGCACATGCACCTTCTGACAGTAATTTGAAAGAAAGAAAAAAGAAAAACCTGTGAAATGATGTACTTTTAGGAATAATCCATTGTATTTATTTCAGGAATAATTTAAGAATGTCTATGAAGTGACAGATGTTTAGGCATAATTTTTTATCCCCTTTTCAGATAGCATTGGTATAATGGGAATAGGAAAGAAGGAATTACTCAAGCATTTGGGTGCAAACACTTCTTTCTTTCTTTCTTTTTTTTTAAAGATGTGTTTAGGGAATAGCAGATGGCATAATGGTTATATTGCTGGACTCCCACGTAGGCCACTGTAGTTTGAGTCCCGGACCCAGTGGCTTGAAACTCACACTGGGATTGTGTACATATATGCCCAGAATTTTGAGAGGATAATGGAAGAGAAGGGACGCAGCATGGCTTTCCCCCCTGTGTGGGATGATTTCTCATTTTCTGTCTTTCTGGCCAAAGCATGCACCCTATAGCAAAAAATCTCTCTCTTAAAAAAAGGGGCTACTGGGACCAGTAGTTAGCATAATGGCTATGTCGCTGGACCCCCATGTAGTCGACTGTGGTTCAAGTCCTAGACCCGGTGGCTTAAACTCACGCCTGGCATGTGTGTGTGTGCATGCCCAAGATCCTGAGAGGAGAATGGAGGAGAAGGGATTGTGGCGTGGCCATCCCCCCGGGGAGTGATTTCTCGCTTTCTGTCTCTCTCTCTCTCTCTCTCTCTCTCTCTCTCTGTCTTTCTGGTGAGCACATGTGCCCTATAGCAAAAACCTCTCCAAAAAAAAAGCAAAAACAAAAACAAAAAACAAAAAAAGAAAAAAAAAGGGTTATTTATTTAATTGTATTCACCACCACCTTCATCATTGTCATTATTACTATTATTATTATTATTTTTTTTTGGAGAGATTTTCACTATAGGGCGTGTGCACCCACCATACAGACAGAGAGAGACATAGAGACAGAAAGCGAGAAATCACCCCCCAGGGGAGATGGTCACGCCGCAATCCCTTCTCCTCCATTCTCCTCTCGGGATCTTGGGCACGCACGCACACGTGCCCGGCATGAGTTTTAAGCCACCGGGTCCAGGACGCGAACCGCGGTCGACTACGTGGGAGTCCAGCGACATAGCCATTACGCTAACTGCTGGTTCCCATCATTATTATTATTTTGACCAGAGAGAGAGAGAAAGAGAAAGCAAGCCGCCAGGTCCGAAACTCAAACCGTGTCAGCCATGTGAGTCTAGCGCCCCAGCTACCACACCGCCTGCCAGCCCTGGGAACACTTCTGACCTCCCCTTTTTTGATTATTTTTTCACTTATCTATTTATAATTTTTGCTTGAATTCACTGAGCTATCAGACCTTTATTCTACGACAAATCTTTCTGAACTTTTTAGACTTACTCATGTCTTGGGTATGTTGTGAAATTTCTGATTTTTTTTTTTTGAAGAGGTTTTTGCTATAGGGCATGTGTGCTCACCAGACAGACAGTGAGAGACAGAGAGACAGAAAGGGAGAAATCACCTCCAGGGCGGATGGCCATGCCACAAAACCTTCTCCTCTGTTCTCCTCTCGGGATCTTGGGCATGCACGCACATGTGCACGGCATGAGTTTAAGCCACTGGGTCCGGGACACGAACTGTAGTCGACTACATGGGAGTCCAGCTACACAGTCGTTATGCTAACTGCTGGTCCCTGAAATTTCTGATTCTTTAGGTCAGTGACGTAGAAGGTGACATAGTTTGCAAATTGAAGGAAAGATGTGTTTCACATTTAGGATTTTATTGGCCCTTATGCTTCCTCTGTGGTATTTAAGTCTATGGCATTTAGACACACAAGGAGGACCGATGTCAATTAGTCATTACAGATTCGTTTTGTATCTGTGTCCCATGTGTCTTGGAACACAGTGTGAACAAGACAGACTTGGGCTTTCTTCTTTAAAAACTTGCCGTCAAGGATTGCAGGAGTTCAGGAACTTTGAACAGATGCTGAGCAGAGTCTCTTTTTATCCCCTCCTCAGGGGAGCTGGCCAATTGAATCAGCCAAAATGCTCGGCCTCTGTGCAGCCCGTTCCTTGGAGGTTAGAAAAGAGGGTAAGTCTGTGAGTCAGAGAGCAAACTCCCTCGTCCTTCCCAGCAGCTGGGTACTACTGCCCTCCCACCACCTGGGCCCACCTGCCCCATTGTGGGCCCTGGGAGGAAGGCACCAAGTTGTAATGGCAAGGCAGAGTACTCTCTGGGGACCCGCAGTCATATTAAGTAGTTCTCTTTTTGCCTCAGGCTATAAAATTGATTAATGTTGTGAAAGTCTCCGAGACATTTGTACTGGCTTCTTCGACTAATCTATAAAAGAACAGGAAAATGATATGTTCAGAAAGACCAGCTGCAGGATCAAGGTAGCCCATGGAGGTACCTAGGGAAAACCTTGGTTTCTCCTCTTTTTCTTTCTCCTTTTTCTCTTCCTTTTCCTCTCTTTATTTTTCTTCTGTAAATCAAGAAGGATAAGAAATGTGTGAGTAATGGGGCCAGTAAGTAGTGTAGTGGTTAAGGTGCTGGACTACCACACGGCCAACTGCAGTTTGAGTCCTGGACCCAACAGCTTGAAAATAGTGCTGGGCATGTGTGTGCATGCCCAAAATCCCGAGAGGAGAATGGAGGAGAAGGAATTGCAGTGTGGCCATCTCCACTGGGGAGTGAGTTCTCACTTTATCTCTCTGGGGAGTACATACCCTATGGCAAAAACCTTAGAAAAAAGAGCAAATGTGCTATTTGTTCAATATTCCCCATGTATGAATGAAATTTCAGTGAAGGAAAAGGTGTAGGGTATCAATTTTTTTTTAATTGGGAAATGCATATGCTAAGTTTACCTCTCTCTACTATTCTTTGGGTCTATCAATATCTATCCATTAATTTTTGTGATTTACTTCCATCCTACTATTAAATACTGTGTATATTAGATGTGTGCTACATAAGGACATTTTGGTCAACAATAGACCACATCCATGACGATGGTCTCATACATTTGTACCCTGTCGTCCAAGTACGTAGTAGGTTAGGTGTGTGTAAGTATCTGGTGTAATGTTTGCACAAAGGCAAAATGGCCTAACAATGTATTTCTCAGAATGTGTGCCCATTCTTAAGTGACATGTCACTGTATTTGTGTGCATATGTCTGCTAATAATCATATAAAATCTGTTTTTTAAAATTATAAATGGTCAGTGGTTAAAATGCTAATTCTAGGGTATCTAGTTCTCTGAAGCTGAGAGGGTCAATCAATCAGAATGTTGCTTGTGGGTCAGCTAGGTTGCCTGGTGGTGGCTTAGGTGGTTGGCTCCCACATAGCCAACTGTGTGATTTAAGTGTCTGAACTGGCAGCTTCAAAAACACACTGGGCATATGTGAGGATGACCAAAATCCTGAAAGGAGAAGGGAAGAGAAGGGATTGTGGCATGGCAGGGGGTAGGGGTGTGATTTCTCACTTTTTCTCTCTCTCTTTCTGGTGAGTATGTCTGCTCTATAAAAAATGTAGATTGATGACATTATTAAAAATTCAATTAGAGGGAACCAGCAGTTAGTGTAATGGCTATGTCGCTGGATTCCCACGTAGTCGACCGCGGTTCGCGTCCCGGACCCGGTGGCTTAAAACTCACGCTGGGCGCGTGTGCGTGCGTGCACAAGATCCCGAGAGGAGAATGGAGGAGAAGGGATTGCGGCGTGACCATCCCCCCTGGGGGGTGATTTCTCGCTTTCTGTCTCTATGTCTCTCTCTGTCTGTCTGGCGAATGCACGCGCCCTATAGCGAAAACCTCTCAAAAAAAAAAAAAATCAATTAGAAAATAAAATAGGGGGGGCCATTAGGTGGTGAAGGCACTGGACTCCAATGTGGCTGATCACAGTTCTAGTCCCAGACCTGGCAGCTTGCTTTCTCACTTTTCTCCCTCTCTCTTCTCTCTGATGAGCACACATGCCCTATAGCAAATTAAAATACTAATAGTAAATAAAATTAAAAATTAAAATATATATTAAAAATAAAAAGAAAAGAAAATAGGGACCATTAATCTCAGGTGATGGTATGCCAGGGAGGAATATTCTAATTTAATTGAATATTTCTAGGGAACTGAAGCCTATATGTTAAACAACAAAATAATTAAAAAATATAATCTAGCATATTTTTTTCTGACTGTAAAAATATTGAATGTTCATTATAGAAAAAGGGTCAGAGAGAGAAGTGGATTCCTCATGGCTCCTGCTAACTAGTCATTGCAGGGGACAGGAAAAATGAAGATTTTCTACCGATAATTCAGACTCCAGCAAACAAAGCTAGCATGGTAGGGAGCCCCTCTGGCCTTCTATCTGTCTCTGTGCCTCTGTCTTTGTCTCTCTCTGCTTCTGTCCTCTCATTTTTGGGTAATTTTTCCTCTTTATGTTTTTTTTTTAAAGGTAAAGTTTTTCTCTTGCTCCCAGCTCCACCTTTTGTTTTGTTAATAATCCCCTCTGCTCCCTCCACCCAGGCAGGAGAGTTGAGGCCTTCAGAAGCGGATTCCTCATGGCTCCTGCTAACTAGTCATTTCCGCACGTGCGGTTTTCTATTTTTTGGGTTTTTAAATCTTACTATTTTTTTATTTTTTAAAAATTTTTATTATTTTTATTTTTTTTCTGTCTTTTTTTTCCCTCTTTCTTTGTTGTTGTTTTCTCTCTTTCATTTTCTTTTTTCTTTTCTCTTCATTCTTTTTTTTTTTTTTTTTTTTGGAGAGGTTTTCACTATAGGGCGCGTGCGCTCGCAGACAGACAGAGAGAGACAGAGAGACAGAAAGCAAGAAATCACCCCCCAGGGGGGATGGTCACGCCGCAATCCCTTCTCCTCCATTCTCCTCTCGGGATCTTGGGCACGCACGCACATGCGCCTGGCGTGAGTTTTAAGCCACCGGGTCCGGGACGCAAACCACGGTCAACTACGTGGGAGTCCAGCGACATAGCCATTACACTAACTGCTGGTTCCCTTTTCTCTTCACTCTTCAATATCCATTCAATGTGTTTCTAGATGGATCTAAGGGCACTGTAGCTAAACATTGAAATACTATTAGGATTAACATATTCCTCAATATCTATTGAATCTGCTGTACCAGCGATCATATCAGAATGGCAAAGAGATTCCTGATCACCCCTTTCTGCTTGCTCCTGAACAATCAGATTGAACTTCAAGAATTCTAAAGAAAAACACCATCCATCAGATGACAAGAAATCACCACAGGACCATAAGAAATATGGGAAAGCAAGAAAATACCTCTCCTCCAAGGGAAAAGAATAACTCCTCTTCATCCACAAGCAGTTCAATGCAAATCATGGAAATGTCTGATAAAGAATTTAGAACATTCATCATGGTGAAGCTAACTGAGATGGAAGAGAAGAGAGACAATGAACTGCTAAAGAGAAAGGAGAAAGAAGTTGACAAGTTCCAGGAGGTGAGGAAATTCTTGCAAGATCTAAAAGAGTAATTATATGCTTTACAAAAGAGTCAAACGGAACTGTTAGAAATGAAGTCTGTAATACAGGAAGTCAAAATCTCCCTTGAAAGTATTAAAAGCAGACTAGATCATACAGAAAATAGAATCTCAGACGCAGAAGAGAAAATTGCTGGCCTAGAAAAATCCACCACGAAGTCTGAGAAAATGGCCCAAGAATTTGAGAATAATATGCGAGAAGTACTAGATATCATCAAACGTCCAGACATCTAGATAATTGGCATTCCAGAAGGAGAAGAGACCCATAAGGGCATTGATAATCTATTCCATGAAATCCTGCAAGAAAACTTTCCAAACCTAGAGAGGCATGCAAAGATCCAGTCGCAAGAAATACAAAGGACCCCAAATAGATCAACCCAAGAAGATCTTCTCCAAGACACATTATAGCCAGGTTGACCAAAACCACAGACAAAGACAAGATACTAAGATTGGCAAGAGAAAAACATCAAGTTACCTACAAAGGACATCCCATCAGGCTAACAGCAGATCTCTCATCAGAGACAATGCGGGCGAGGAAAGAATGGGATAATATATTCAAAGTGTAAAGAGAAAGGCAATTTCAACCGAGAATACTGTACCCAGCAAGATTATCTTTCATGTGGGAAGAAAAGACAAGAACATTCTCAGATAAACAAAACCTGAAAGAATTTACCAGCACCAGACCAGATCTCCAAGAAGTACTCAAGGGTGTGCTGTATCAGGAAAATTAAATACAGACACACGGAAAGAAGAGTTCAAAAACTAAGAAAGCAGCCAGGTTAATCATAGGGACAAGTCTGGAGTTGAATATTATATCCTAGAATTTAATAGGAAAAATGGAACCAGAACAGAAAATTAAGTACATGAGACTGATAGGTTCATGCACCTACCATTTGAACAAAATCCTAACCTGTTTTCTGGCTTTAAGAAAAGTTCCTTAGCATTTCTATAATTTAAGTTAAAACTGGTTTTTTTTAATAGTACCATATGAACTTACCATTGAAAGTAGTTAGATTATTTAAGAAATTGTGTGATCAATATAATGTGGGTGGAAAAGGAATAGAAGACAATTGTAGACACCAGAGACAGTGGGTGAATAGGGTGGGAAAGGACAGAGGGTCAGAAAGAGGGGTAGAAAATTTTGGATAATAATATGCATGATTAAGTCACTATGCAATATATTCTAGATGGGAAATCACATTTTGTATGCTATGATGATGTTTAGGGAAAGAATGTAAATTAAGTTACAAAAAAAAAGAAAAGTTCCAGAAAAAAAAAATCCATTTGATGACTGCAGTTAAGATATATAGCCCCAGCTAGGTGATACTTTATAGGATTATAGGATGCCTAAAGTTAGACTTGTGTTCATGGAAATGTATATATCAGCTGTGTTTGCTATGAAAATATTTAGATTAATTAAGATCTTTAGTAATTCAATAAAAAATGGGGGGAAAACAGTATAGAAAGTAAACATAGATAACAGAGACAGTGTGGGAAGAGAGTGAGAGATGGCTGAGGGTAAGAGATAGGGAATCAAGGATGGGGGGGAAAGCAAAACATACAAGAAACAAGAAATGGAAAATTATTTGTTGACAATAACGTGTATGTTGATGTGCTTGATTGAGACAATATACAGTGTAGTCTGGATGGAAAAAAAATAATGCAAAAAAAAAAAATAAAAAAAAAAAAGAAAAAGGGTCAGAGAAAAGTATGTCTTTTAAATATTCAGCAGCACTAGTTAGTAATACTTGGTGTTAACCAATAGTTTTTGTAGTCTTTTACTTTTTTTGGTGACTATATGTGTATGTTTATGTATTTTAAAAGTCAGAGTTAGATTGAGCATATTATAAAATGTTTGAAATTTTTATCAAAGGTGCTTTTAAACTTATTTATTTATTTATTTTAGTTTGTCAGATGACCCATGCTCTCACTAGAGAGAGAGGGAGAAAAAGGGAGGGATAAGGGGAGAAAGCACACCTCCATAGGGGCGGCCATACTGCAGTCTCTCTTTTCCATTTCTCCTTCCTTTTGGGATTTCATACACACATGGACGTGTATTTGGCATGTTTTTCAAGCCACAGGGTCTGAGACTCCAGCCGCACAGTTGGCCATATAGGATCTGATCACCTTAATCACCATACTGCTAGCTGGCCCTAGACGTACGGGATCCAGCTGCCTTAATTAGGAAGCCACTGGTGGGCCTCATTTTTTGTTTTTGTTTTTAATTGCTATAGTGCAGGTGCACTTGCCAGAGGGAGAGGGAGAGAGAGAACCCCACAGTAGAGTGTGGTGATGCCATAATCCTTATTCCTGCACCTCTCCATCTTGTCAGGATTTTGGTGTATGTGCACAGTCACAACCAGCGTGTTTTTCAAGCCTCCAGGGCTAGGATTTGACCAGCAATTGGACACTGATCTGGCTCATATGCACAGCACTTAACTGATGCATCACAGGCTGGCCCTCTAGATTCTCTCTCTCTCTCTCTCTCTCTCTCTCTCTCTTCTCTTTCTTTCTTTCTTTCTTTCTTTCTTTCTTTCTTTCTTTCTTTCTTTCTTTTGTATAATTTCTCTGCCGTTCTAAAAAAGTTTAAATTTTAAAAAATTTTTAATTTTTAGGTTTTCGCCATAGGGTGCGTGTGCTCATTGGAGAGAGACAAGAGAAAGAGAGGAGGAAAATGAGTAATCACCCCCTCCTTAAGGGGATGACTACATTACACTCTATTCTCCTCTCAGGATTTTGGACATGCATACACATGCGCTTGGTGTGACTTTTAAGATGCCGGGTCCGGGACTCAAAGTGTGGTCAACCATGTGGGAGTCCAATGACATAACCATTATGCCATCTGCTGGCCCTGTCATTGTTATTTTTAAATTTGCTGTAGGGTATGTGCACTTACCCAAGAGAGACACAGAAAAAGAGAGAGGGAAAGTGAAAAAGCAAACTGCCAGGTCTGTGATTCAAACCACGGTTGGCCATGTGGGAGTCCAGGACCCCAGCCACCATGTTACCAACTGGTCCCTCTGTTTCTGAATCCAATACAGAATGCAAAGCATGCTAACAAAGGTATGAGAAAAAGAATGGACAGCTAAACAAATAAATACAAACTTCAACACTAAACTTTTTCTTTCTTTTCATAATAGATTTTTGCTATAGGGTGCTTGCATGCTCACTGGAGAGATATACAGAGAGACAGAAAGTGAGAAATCACCCTCCCCCCCTGGGAGGATGGCCACACTGCATTCCATCCTCCTCCATTTTCCTCTTGGGATCTTGGGCACACATGCACACGCGCCCTGCATAGTTTGAAGTCACAGGGTCCAGGACTAGAACCACAGTTGACTACATGGGAGTCCAGCGATGTGGCCATTTTGCCACCTGCTGGTCCTGAACACTAAATTTTTAAAATGTGTAGTCTTGAGGTTGTATTAGAATTGACAAGTATGATCTTGCAAGATAGTGGGTTAAAAAAAAATCAAAATCCTCCCTAAATGGAGATAAATTGCTAACAGATATCTGTTACTTTAGTGGAACCCAGCTGTGCTCAGGGGATGTAATTTCCCTATTTAGTTAAACAGTGTTTATGTATTTTAGGACACACTTGCAGCACAACAAGTGAAATAGTTTTCAAGGGAGAAACTTCCATTAATACGGAGTTTTCTGAAGTGTTACCAGTTAGTGGCTAGGGGTCTCAAGAATGGAACTTCTTTTCTCATGGCCTGCTAGTGCTTAATCACCATCAGTAGCTCTCAGCACATCCTCCAGTTTTGTAGGTCACTAGAATTCCCCGAGCACACAGTTCTGTGTCTGCACTCACCTTCCATGCCTGTGGCATTCTGGCGGCTGCGAGCAGTGACTAACTGGCGACGGTGCCATGCTGTGTTGGCATGGCCATCGCCCTGGTCATGTGCCGTGCTGTCCATGTTGATTGGTTGGCAGCCTTTTCCTGTTGGGTATTTCAGAGCAAGGCCGTTACTTGGAACCCAAGCACATTCTGTTATCCAGTTTCAGCACTTTGCTTACCTGGTGTGTAAATCTACTCACTAGGAAGAGACTTAGGCAACTACTCTGATGTTATCAGCATAAAACATAGCTGAAAATGGATGGGACATATGAAAGGTGTGAAATGAAAAGCCAATAGTAGTCTGGGGACACGTGGTGAAGTGTAGTGGTTGCTGGCATCTCTGGAGGCAGCTGCAGCTTCCTGGTCAACGTGCATGATGACCTGATCGGACCATGTCTCTTGTGTGTTGTGAAAAATATGAATAAATGTTGTAACATGTTCGTAGAAAATTTTCTGTGCCTTAATGGCTAACTGTCGTTGTTTTGCTCAAGCAGGTATTAACTTCTGTTTTCTATGATGGCCCATTTCCCCAAGTTAAGGTTTTAGTGCCCATCTCATTAATCAGCCTTTATCACAAGCCATCAACAATTATTTGAACTTTCCTCCTTCCCTTTAAAAGAGTTGTGAAGGAAAGGAAAGACTGTAATTTGTCATCTCTTTATAATTTTCCACCTCTCCTCCAAATTTGCTTATTTGACTTTGATGTTTCAATAGTTGGCTGATTTCTTGTTTGTTTTTTTTGAGCACCTGCTGAATACTATAACCAGAGCTGCATAGCCAACTAAGACCAAAGAAATCCACCAGTGGTTTGAAGTTGAGATTTAAATACTTACAGCTAAGTCGATTGCTAATAATAGCATTTTACAAGTTCTTAGTGTCTAGAGACCTCATCTGACCGGTGTGCCAGGAGAGGTGGGAAGCCTGCCCAGGGCAAGTGATAACATCATCCGAGTCTAAAGTGAACTTCTTGAAGACCCTCAGGAAGAGGGACCTGCAAGCGTGAAGGATTTGATGTTAGAAAGGGACTGGCATATCGGAGAGGACTGAGATCTCAATGCTTGGGGAGAGCAGAAAGGAAATGAGGGAGGCTAGAGAAAGAGTTCAAAACCTCTCTTGGTGTGGTAATTTCATGAGTGATATCCTCCTCCCCATGACTTTCTGGCCCTCTGAGTTTAGCTGATGGACTTCATGCCTCTCCTTTGGTTTCCGTATCTGGACAACCAGTGGTGCTAATGGTGTCTGTCCCAAGACGAGCTTTTCTAAGGACTAAAAGAGAAGGTACAGAATCCCAGCACACACTTCCTGGAATGAAGTGCTCCCTCTGGGCTGTTCCTGGCTTTCTCTCATTTCTCTCAGTACCCCTGTGGACCACCCCTACTCCTTCCAGGAAACCAGATCTGACTGGTAGATGCCAAACAGAGCTTCAGGACTGTGGCAGGGTGGTGGTGGTGGTGGGGGCTGCTTGGGAATGTTCTTGAGTAAGGAACATTTGGTTTGCTCCTTCAGAGGAGTTTTCCTTGAATACCACACCCAGTACCTGGGTCAGATTTGTTGCAAGGCCTCCTAAAGCTAATTCTGTATTATATAGCACTTATTTTAATGTTCCAGTGGGTTATCTCTTCACCTCAAAGATTAAACTGAGAACTCCTCCTGGCAAAAATGAAAGGAAAGGAAGAGGGGTTGCTGGCCAGCAAAAACAGAGTAGAAGAGAAACTTGTGCATGGAACATCCGCCTCAGCACACCACATCCAGTCCAAGGAGGTTTCTCAAACCCAAAAATCCAGCCAGGGTTTTTTAGGTAAGGATTGGTCTTTGTGTTAGTTGTTTGTCTTGGACTTCTTCACACTTTTCCCTTTTCCCTACAGTCCTGAGCTTCACACCACCACCCCCCCCCCCCCCCCCCCAACTCTGGATGACTAGAAGAGGGGAGGTAAGAATCACATTTGCAAGAGCTACATGAAAAAGCCAGGACCTTCCTACCAAAGGGAGGTTTTGCCCCAAAGCTGCAGGGCTGCTGGCTGGCTGGGCCGTGGGCCTGGATGCAGCCACGTGCAGTGACTGCTCAGGCTTCCCCTGCTTTGTCTATTGTGTCCCTCAGGAAAGACTTCTGTAAAAATACAAAGCAAGACTTCTAATTCTTGGAGTATCCTTAATAATTCTGAGGGCTCTTTTTATTTTGCCCTTCTCCAAATAGCATAGGTAGGGACACTTGCCTAGACAGAGAGAGACAGACAGAAAGCGAGAAATCACCCCCCAGGGGGCATGGTCACGCCGCAATCCCTTCTCCTCCATTCTCCTCTCAGGATCTTGGGGATGCATGCACACGCACCCGGCGTGAGTTTTAAGCCACCAGGTCCGAGACGCGAACCGCGATTGACTATGTGGGAGTCCAGCGACATAGCCATTACGCTAGAGAGATTTGATAAAGGTGCAGCGTAAATGCTGTTTGTATTTTTGGGGTCTATCCAAAAGGAGGAAAACAGCACCTCATGTTAACTGAGGAAGTTGCTTGTGGAATGCGGTTTATACATCCAGTAATCCAGTAACATTCATTTGGAGATGGTGCGACTCAGTGCTAGCCTATGCAGTGCTTCCTAGAAGTCCTCCAGTTTCTAACTTCTTTAGTTATATAGAATATTGCATTTTTCTTCCTTGTTGCAGTTCCTCTCACCATAAGGAACAGTGTACATAACATAATATTTGAACATATTGAAGGCTCTACACCGCAACTGAAATGGAATGTCAGGAATGTTTTGAGGGGAAGTACTTATTTTTATAAGTGTCTTTCAAACCTATAGCTTTAGGAACAGTAACTTAATTTCTTAACTATGGTAAGCAGTAAATAAACATAATGGCCTAGCCAGAGAGCGATAAAAAGATGAATGTTAGTATATCTTGGTTCCGGGGAGCACAAAGCACCTTCATTGGAAAATTTACTTAAAAACAACACATGCCGTGTCCAGTTCTGATGTCACGGTGAGACATTATCTTTGGCTAAGTTTATCTTCTATCTGGCCTTGTAACAGTGAAATGCCTGCTGTAGCGTGATGCCTACATGTGCTTTTCCTGGCTTGCGGGTCTCTTAGGTTTGGCCCTGGTAGATTGAAAGGTTCTCCAAGTTGGCCAACCTTCATGATGAACTCTTTGAACTTGATAGGCTAGAGGTGATGGCAGGAGCAGCTGAAATGACTGAGTTCTGGTGTTGAAAGAGAATGAGGTGGAGGTATTCAGAACAGATGCAAAGTTACTTACTTCAATTGATCCCGTCTTTGTAGGCTTCTTTTCAGCTTTGCAACTGCTGCTTACTTTGACTTTGTATGTTTATCTTTCCCTTAACTTTCTAGCCATAATTATTTGAGTCAGCAGAGCTTAGAATTTGTGCCTAATTTGTGGAAATAGAGTTTGGAAACTTAAAGGTTAGGGAAGTTATGTGCAAATAGGAAATTTAACTTAAACCAGAACTGTACTGTGTGTTTCTCAGACCTGAACCCATTTAACCTGGGATTACTAAGCCAACTGCTAATTTAGCACAACACAGCCTAAACAGAAACAAATGGATAGTGAATGTAGTTTGGATTGGACTCTTCCAGATGCTCTTACTTTATGTGAAACATAAAATAGGGTCTTAATCACCTGGGTTTGTGAAATGTCTTATGGTATAATTTCCATTTTGGATTTGTAGAAGTACTGCTGCACTGCTGCTAATGTTTTTTTTTTTTTTTTGAATGGTTACTTGACTCTGGTCATTTTCAGTACCCAGCAAAGATATCCACTTCCTTAGTTTCTCAATTCCTTTATCTTCAGCTGTCATCATTGTATATCCAATCATTCTAGATTTGTTTGAAGTTGTAGATTGAACAATCTGTGTTGTGAGTCTGCCTTTTCAGTTTTCTTTTTTCTGATTTGTAGACTGTAAGTTTTTAGAAAGGCACTTTGGTCAAATTCTCTTATCTAGAGCTGAGCAGTCTGAATGGAGTGAAGAATTCAGAGATTTACGTAATTTTATTGGAAGGGACCTTTGTCTTTCCAGTGAGCCTTTCAGAGTATGCAGCTCAAGGAAGATGCTTAATTAAATATTTGTTGAATTGAACTGATATGGTCAAGCGCTGAGTTATTTTTACAGATAATCTCGAAGCTAGATTTAAGGAGAATGCCTGGAGGCTGAAAAATACATTATTTCCATGGGGATTCCCCATTATCTTGGGCGTGAGAGAGAAAATTTGATGCTTACTACTGATAATTCTTCATCAGTATTATTATTATTATTATTATTATTTTTTGAGAAGTTTTCGCTGTAGGGCGCATGCCCTTGCCAGACAGAGAGAGACAGAGAGACAGAAAGCGAGAAATCACCCCCCAGGGGGCATGGTCACACCGCAATCCCTTCTCCTCCATTCTCCTCTCGGGATCTTGGGCACGCACACACACGCACCCGGTGTGAGTTTTAAGCCACCAGGTCTGAGACGCGAACCGCGGTCGACTATGTGGGAGTCCAGCGACATAGCCATTACGCTAGCTGCTGGTTCCCTCTTCATCAGTATTAACGGAAGGAAACCAAAGCAAATAATTCCTATTGAACATTGCATTTTGAGGTTTTTACCTGAAACAAATGAATGATGTGATACCTTGATGTGGCTTGAATTTTGGAAGCTACATATTCTTCTTGTCACTCACTTTCGTACTCTGCTTTCTCTTCCCATTTCTCCTCTGTCTGTTGTTGTAAGGCGGGTGGTCTTAGTGGTTGCTAATGGTGCCATAGATGACTTGCTGTCATCTATGGCCCTGGGTTCAGTTCAGAGCACGTTGAAATATTCAGTGAATGTTGTTCCCCAACTGCTTTTCTTGTAAAAAATAGATTCTTCATAAAAGTGTAGCTAGGGAACCAGCAGTTAGCGTAATGGCTATGTCGCTGGACTCCCACGTAGTCGACCGCGGTTCATGTCCCGGACCCGGTGGCTTAAAACTCACACCGGGCGCGTGTGCGTGCGTGCCCAAGATCCCGAGAGAAGAATGGAGGAGAAGGGATTGCGGCGTGACCATCCCCCCTGGGGGGTGATTTCTTGCTTTCTGTCTCTATGTCTCTCTCTGTCTGTCTGGCGAGCGCACGCTATAGCGAAAACCTCTCAAAAAATAAAATAAATAAATAAAAATAAAAGTGTAGCTAGATTTTGAATTTTGTTTAACAGAAAATCAAATTTGGCTTTGTCATTACTGAAGATAATGCCATCACAAGGCAGAATTCCTGTAACTTTTGAGCTCCTTATAGGCAGACCTTAGCAGTTAAATGAGGGTTGGATGAGAAGGAAGAGGTATTTATTTTTCAGAGAGTCAGATGGTCTGAGAGATGTTTTGCCAGAGATCCTTCCAGTTTGATGTCACTCCTCACTCAATGACCTACCTGTTTAATGACTGCTCAGATTTAGGATTAGTTTAGCATAAGGAGTCCCCTTTCTGGATCCGTGGGAGTCTTGGGAATCCCCCTTTTTTGTCTCTTTCCTGAAGTCGGTTAGTATTCACTACATCAGGAGTTCACAATCATGCAAGGCAACACATTTCATTTACAAATTTGTATTTTATTGTGTACCTATAGTAGTATTCCAAACAAATAAAAATGATTATGCCAGATTTGTATCATTGTGCTCTGGTGCATTTTCTCACTTTCTGACGCTTATCTAACATGCTTTTTGTATGGATAGAGTAACATTCTTCTAACATGACATCACATGATAGCTATAGAAAAATACATACTGTATGGCTCCACAAGACTCCAAAGACTCTACAAGACACCACCTTTAAGTTCTCCACTTATTGACCAATTTGCTTAACTTAGTAGTGGGAACATAACTTGGTTAAGTCAAGAATGACTGATTTAATTTTTGGAGGTGTAGATATCAATAATATAATAGATACTATAGGTGAGGTCTTTCGGTCTCCTTCTGAAAAGCCTAATTACGAGCACTGCGTAATTGCCAAAGCCAATCTCACACTGAATTCTGCCTCACAAGCCAATCTTTGTTAATAAGCAGGACCTAGTAGACTCTGATGTTCCTGAAATATAAGGGGGAAATTTTGATGCTAGAATGAGAGCTTCCAAGTAGAGACTTCCCGTGCGACCATTCTGTAAGCTCAGTGAGGTCTCAGCTCCCTGTCCTTTCAGTATTCTTTTTTTTAAAAAAAAAATTATTTATTTTATTTTATTCATTTGTTTATTTATTATTTTTTTAGTTTGACCAGAGAGAGACAGAGGGTGAGAACGAGAGAAAGAGGAAGTGAGAAAGCAACCATCAGATTCAGGACTCGAACCCTGGTCGACCATGTGGGAGTGTCCAGCACCTTAACCACCATGCCACCTGCTGGTCCCCCTTTCAGTACACTTACAGTTTTGTGCGTGAAATGTTTACTGGAGGAAGAAGAGATGTATTTTAAGATTCATGCAGATTAACTGACTTCTGGTCATGCATCAGAGTTGAAATCTAAGCCTAGGATGCTGATCCAAAGGGGTTGGGGCATTGGACCTCCTTAGTTCATATGCCCTGTGTTGTCAAGGGCATATGAACTTATTTACTTTTTAAACTTATTTATAAAAAATTTAATTTCTTTCATGAGCAAAAGCAACAGATAGAGACAAAGCGAAAGAGGGAAATAAACAGCATTCCCTGCAGGGACCAGATACCACAACCCACCCCCAGCCTTCAGCCAGCCCTGATCATGGGCAGGCATACTCTGGGGGATCTTTGCACTTGGTCGGATAACCTTTCCAAGTGGGATTGCCTCACAGTGTCATGTGTTAGTGCTATGCCACGGTCTGCCCTCCATCTCCCATCCACATTAAAAAAAAAAAAAAAATCACCGTTTCACCTATGAGTAATAACTTTTTATTTTCTTTTATAAAATACTTATTTTTATTTGTTATTTATTTTGTAATCTGACCAGATTGAGAGAGAGAAAGGGAAAGTGAGAAAGCAAGCCACCAGGTCTGAGATTCGAACCATAGTTAGCCATGTGGGAGTCCAGCACCTTAACCACCACACCACCTGCCAGCCCCATGCATAATAACTTTTAACATCCATTTTGCTAATTATCAAAGACTCTGATGTTCCTGAAATATAAGGGGGAAATTTTGATGCTAGAATGAGAGCTTCCAAGTAGAGACCTCACACTCCCGAGGCCTCTTTTCAATTGGGGTAACCCGCTATTCCTGGGACCAGAGTCAGACCAGTCAACACGCATTTGTCACAGGAACTGTGCTGAAGTATTGTAAAGATAATTACAGACCATACAACAGGAGGATGCTTTTGTGATTCTTGTATGTGAGAATCAGATTGGGAGATGCATTTGGACACAAAAATGTTGAAATATAAGAAACATTTTTGTGGTGATGGGAAAAATTGGAAACACATTTGATGTTAAGACTGTCCTGGAAAACTCGGGACACATGGTTGCCAGAGAACAGGCCTTTTCAGTTTACTTTTTCTGGGAAGATGTAACTGAAAAGTGAGCTCAAAACACAGAATGTAGACTTTCCACAGTATATACACACATTAAAGTACTATCTTGGCAAATACGAACTTATTTACGTGTATGCATAAGTAGGAAGGTGTATACAGATCTTTCACCTTCAGCAACAGTTTTCAAACATTTCGATCTTAGGACACATTTACATTTGAAAAATTATGGAGGACCCCAAAAGACTTCCTTTGTATGGTTTATTGCTATCGAGTATATTCCCAAGTAAAATTGAGGAAATCTTTTTATATTCATTAATACATTCAAATATAACATTAAACCCTTGGCATGTTGTTAAGATTTATTTTTTGATGAAAAATTCTATATTTTCTAAAACAAAAAATTCATCGAGAGGAATGATGCCAACTTCTTTAGCATCTGGCGTACTAGAAGACAGCTGGATTGTCACGTCTGCTTCTGCATTCTGTCTGTCTCACTATCACTCTTCATAAAGACTCTGAAAAACTCTGGTGTATCCTTTTGAGACATGAAGAACTTAGTAAGATTGTGAAAATAGTTTTGACTTTGGAGACCTTGCCCCTCCAAAGAAGGTATAAAGGATCCCAAAGGTCCCTGGGTGACACTTTTAGAACCACAGTTCTGAAAAGCAGTCCAGCGCCTACTGTCTTGTTTGGTCCATGTGTAGTCCCTGAGAAGTTAAGTACTGCCTCCTTTTACAGCTGAGGCAAACTGGGATTCCAGAACCCTAACCCTTGAGTTTTCTGGAAATTCCTCAGCCAGTTTCTAAATGAGGGTCTTCTGATGGCTTTGTTTATGTAATTAAAGTTTTTTTCAGTGTATATTTTTGTTTTCATAAATTGTGCTTACTTTCTACTCAGGAAGAGTGAAGTGTTTTTTTTTTTTTTTTCCCCTTGGAGAGGTTTTTGCTGTAAGGTGTGTGTGCTCGCCAGAAAGACAGAGAGAGAGACAGAAAGGGAGAAATCACCCCCCAGGGGGGATGGCCATGCCACAATCCCTTCTCCTCCATTCTCCTCTTGGGATCTTGGGCACGCACGCACACACGCCTGGCATGAGTTTAAGCCACTGGGTCTGGGACTCCAACTACGGTCGACTACATGGGAGTCCAGCAACATAGCCATTATGCTAACTGCTGGTTCCAGAAGCATTTGTTTTTTTATTAGATGAACTTCACAGTAAGATTTTTTGCTGAGAGTTATAGCTTTGAGTAGTTTTTTTGAACATTCTCACATTAAGGTTTCACCTGTAACATTTCAATGTTAGGTTAGCATTTATGACAAAAGTTGGTGATACCATTTACTATTTGTGTGTGTCTATGCACACGCATGTGCTTTAAATAGGTTGTTTGTGGGCAGTCGTTTTATTTTCTCACCTTATGTGGATTATATTTCACATCTTGGAAGAGCCAAGTGGGTTTGGCAGGGTGTCACCTCACTCCTAATTGACTATTTTTACACTCTCCACAAACTCTTGCCCTCCAGAGAGGTCATGCAAAGGTTTTCTCTCAAGCCCTCAGGAAAAAGTCTGTTGTGTAGGGTTTGAGTTTCAAAGTTTTACAACTGTAGTAGGTGGATAATCTTTGTACCGTGATCCTGTAATAGTCAATAAAAACGAATAATGAGAAAAATGGCAATGACTAGAATAGTAACAAAGGCATATCAGATGTAAGCCCGAGTTTTTAGTACTTTATTCAAAATACATACAACCACTTTTTTCAAGTTGCTCTGAGTTTCTAAATGTTTATGTTCAATTTCTGTGTTCTGTATTATCTCCTTGCAGTGTGGGATACGCAGTTCACGTATTGCTAGTGAACCAGTGCATTTGAATAGCGGGGATGTTCATTACCGCCATTTTGCCGCCTTATGCAACTCAAACCTGGAATTTTATTTAACCTCAATTTAAACCAGAGAGCTTTTATTCTTTTCTGCCTCAAATAATACTTAAATAATGTTATACATTGGAAATTGCTACAAAGGTAAATAAGGTGTGTATATTCGAAGTATAAGATTAAAAAGAATCACTGTTGGGTCAGCAGGTGGCGTGGGGATTAAGGTGGCGAGATCCCACATGGCTGACTCTGTGGTCCAAGTGCAAGACCTGGTGGCTTTAAAATCATGCTGGGTGCATGTATATGTCCCAGATTCTGACAAAAGAGTGGAGGAGAAGGGATTATGGTATGACCATCCTTTCTGGCTGGGGAGGTGATTTCTCACTTTCCTCTCTGTCTCCATCTCTCTTTGGAGAGTGCATGCATCCTATCGCAAAATTAAAACCAAACAAATTTAAAAAAGAAAGAATCACAATGAATAAAAGGAACATTCAAACATAAGCTTAAATGACATAATTCTGAGCCTTATTTTCTCACTTCATTAGTAAGACATCACTTTAGGCCAGCCAATGGCATGGTGGTTAAGACAGTTGGCACTCTCATGGCCGGCTGCAAGGTTTGCGTCCTGGACCTGACAGTTTGCAACTCATGCTTGACGCATGTGCACGTGTGCCCAAAATCCTGAAAGGAGTTGGAAACAGAGAAGGGATTGCGACATGACCATTTCCTATGATGGGTTTGTCCTCTTTCTCTCTCTCTTTCTTTCTTTAATATTCTCTCTCTCTCTTTATTTCTCTCTCTCTGGCAAAATCTAAAAACAAAACAAAACAAAACAAAAAGAATTTACCTCTGGCTTATTGTTTTAGTGGAACACAATAGGAAAGAAAGGAGTGAGAAGGACAGAGAAAAAAGGTGATCCCAGCTCTAGTTAAGGGAGAGAATAAGTGATCACTTATTTTTTCTTTATGAGATTCTTATGCAGTTGTTTCATTGAATACTTGTGGATGAGGGGTGAAACGGAGATATAGCTGATCAGAAGGTGTGGTAGCTGGGAAAATGAGGGAAAACAGAAACAAACAGATTGGGTAGGGGAAGAGGTGGCTCTAGAAGATAAAGCAGCAGCTTCAATCACGGGAGATGGGTTTCTGAGGTGCTTAGCTGTTAGGGGGCCCCGTGGTTGTCATGGTTAGTACTGGGTATTTAGGTACTTCCCTGGTTCCTTTTCATAGAATCTCACTTAATCCTCACCAAGGCCCAAGAAAGAGGTAGAACAAGGAAGCTCCTGGAGGTCAAATGTTTGCTCAGAGGCTTGCAGGTAGTAAGCTGGAGGCTGGGATTCGAACCCACATCAGCCTAGTACCAAAGCCTCTTGCTGTTTTAGATTCACTGCCCACACGTGAGCTGTAGCGTGCTTGGTGTATCACCTACTTGCTACAGTACAGCTTCCTAACAATTCCAACAGTACTTCTCCAGATAAAGAAGATAGACGATGATGAAGGATCTGTTTCCAGAAACATTTTTAAGGAAGTCAGAGAGAGGCCAAAAGGGACTTAAGTTTCTCCAGAGAGGAAGTTGAGAAACTCAAGTATAGCAAACCACTAATGCCAGATGTTATTTATCCAAAGGTTTTTGGCTACATTGCAAATACTTTCTGGATCTCTGCTAGTTCTCTCAATCTTTCTGAAGCTGCTTTGAGTTTTTAAAATATACGTACCTGAATTTGAAACCATGGTCATTTGATCCAAAATATGTTCTTAAAACCCTAAACTTTGCAGTAACAATGGTGGAAGCACAGAATGAATCCTTCCAAATGATTATTTGAAGTATTAGTCTATTCCAAATGGAAAAAAAAAATATTTCTTTGTTGGCAACTATTTCAGCTAGAGTAAGCTGTGTTTTTGCTTTAAAAAAATCATATTTAGCCTTCTCTTACTACATACACATGGAATGTTTCCTACTTAAAATTTTAATTATTATTCCTTAATGGAACACTAAACTTTGCTTTTATTGTAGCTGTCTTTGACTTTTCTATTTAAATTATATCAAAGTTTTATGTTTAGTGATATGGCAAAAAAAGTACTTTTTACCTTGAAAAAGTGGTCGAGAGGTAGATGGGAGTAAGAACAATTAAAATGTTCTGTTATAAAAAGAGATATTGATTTGTGATCTCAATTCTTTAATTATCCTTTTCTTTCTCTGTATCATTTTCAGTAACATTACAACTTTAATATCTTTACCTCATCTATCTTCAAATTAGAGAAGGGAAGAAATACTCTCTTCCCATGAACTCCATGCTCCTCAGAAGGTGACCATCCCCTGTGGGTTCAGTCCCCTTTTCATCCTGACTGGGATATGGGTAGGGTGGTGGGTGGTGGAGCTATGGCTAGTTCTGGTATCTCTCTGGGAGGATGTGGCTTCCCAATATCTGCTTCTCCTCTGGCAGCTCTGTGAATGCATCAATGTATTGTAGCATTCTCAGCTCTGGGCCTTTGCATATAATCCTAGCCTATGAGGCTCACTCCTGTGATGCTATTGCTTTGTTTTTGCAATTGATAACAAATTTTAGTTTCCCTTATTGGGCAAAAAGGATCATGAGTACAAGTATCTTATTTGTTTGTTTCTCTTTATTTATTTCTCAGAGTAGTGTGGCTATTTCAGTTTGTTCAGGATTGAGGGGTTTCTGAGGATGTGCGGCTTTTAGTGCTAAAACTAGGAAAATCCTGGGAAAATTAGCATGAGTTGGTTAGTCTATTTCAGTATTTTCTTACTTGGCAAGTGACTGACAAAGTGAATATATGACATTTTTTGAATGAACAAGTGCAGAAGAATTTGACAAAGGCCATTAAAGTAGGTTGTAAGTATATTAATGATGACAAGTTATTCTGTTTTACTCCATGTAATGGTTTGGATATTGGTTTGTCCCCCAAAATTTCATGGTTTGGAATGTGGTCCCTAGTTTAATGGCATTGGGATGTGGTGAGATTTTTAAGAGGTAGGGCCTACTGGGTATAATTGGATCATGGAGGCATTACACTCATGACTGGATTAATGATGTCTCACAAGACCAAGTGAGTTCTCTCTTGAGAAGAGGTTAGTTCCTGTGAGGATGGGTTGTTATTACAAGGAAGGAGAATGTCTCCAGGTCTATCTACTTGAATACACCCTCCATCCTCTGTGCTTCTATTGGCCACAATGTGATGTCACTCCAGAAACCAGCCAGATGCCAGCCTCATGCCTTTGGACTTTCCAGCCACCAGAACTGTGAGTCAAATAAACCTCTATTCTTTATAAATAACCCTGTCTCAGGTATTTCTGTTAACAGTACAATTGCAGATTAAAACACTCCATTAATAAAAATTCAGAGTAAATATAATTAATCGTTTTATAACCCTACCTGTACAGTGGTTAATTTCCTTCATCTAAGATCTCTAATTTACAGTTGTACTTGGCAAGTAATAGTGAGAAATTATGTAGTATGAAGTGTGAGATTCAGTTGACTTAATTCTGTGTGAGCCAGATTAGAAAGCTTTTGAATATAAATAATTCATTTGAGGTGTTAATCAGACTGGATAACTTATTTATTAGGTAGCATTGTGGCATTGCTATTTTTCATTTTATTTCAAAGAGTGTTTTGCTTTAGTAAGCAAGGTATAGGTAGTTTGTGTAGTCTGTTCCTGTCCAGGACCATGACACAGCTCTTTGTGTAGTCATACTCAATTTCATTTTTTTAAAAAAGCTGTGATTCAGTTGAATTGATGGTGGTCACTTCTGAATAGTTCCTAAGGACAGATGTTGTCATTAGAAGATTCAATGACAAATATACCTCAACTCACAGTGGGTTTATACTTAAGGAATAATTTATGTTCAGACTATAGTAATGCAGATTTGGCTAAAAAGGATCAGTGCTCCTATTTTGATAAATCAAGAACTATTTCCTTCTTATTTTCCTTATTGTAGTCTTTTGCTTACTCACAGGTAAACCAGTGGGTCTCATCTGAGTTCCCCTTTTTCTCCCACTAAAACACCTTATCCTTTCTTTCTCTTTAATAAGAAAAAAACAGTAGTACAGTATGCTTTATATTTTTTAGTGGAGTAATCAAGAGTTTATTTAATTATGACAACTCTATACAGTATATTGTAGTTATTATTTCCCCATTATGACAGATAATAATGTAATTTCAGAGACAGTTAAGACAGTTAATATATATTAGCAGAAGTATACCCTTTGCTCTGAAAGGTAGGGGTGTGTATGTTACACATAAAATACACAGCACTTACTGCTAATATTAATTTTGAGTGTTTTCCTTTAGATAAACTTTATTACTTAGTAGATGCACTCAGCTTATTATTTAAATTTTTCTGCAACTAGAAATGTTAGTTTATTACATGCTAATAGTAAAAACAGTAAAAAAAGTAGTCATTTGCAATTTTCTTTACAAAGATGAAATCCTTTCTAACTAGAATCACTGAAAAATGCTTTCTCTAATTTTTTGTTTACTAACTCATTTATTCATCTATCCATCTACTTAATGTGTATTTTATGTCTGCTATATTTTAGTTATTGTTGCAGACTGGAGGATTGGTGGGGGAAAATTAAGTGATTAAGACCCGTTGTACAGTTGAATATGCTTGGTACTCTTTTATTGGCAAGCAATTAACTCTAAAAATATTTGCTGACTTCTTTGTCAGGCACTGGTGTTAGCAGAGGAATACAATGTGAATAAGACTTGCATGGAATTTCTACCCTCAACGTGGCCCATACATATGCCGTATACACACACATATATATACAAACGCACAAATACAGACACTGCACACTGCATACATATACATACAAATCTGTATACTTAGGCATTTAAGCATGTAGTTACATACATTTAAATGTATGTCTGTCACCTGGAAATATATATGTTTGTATGTCTGTGTAATTTGATGAGCTCATTGAACTGGTGGTGATCTCCAGAATTAGACCTCAGCCAGCATCATTAACCTGCAGCCAGGTTCTTCTGTGGTTTGGCTTGCCTACTTGCTCTCTGTAGCAGAGACGTAGGGGTTGGCTAGCTAGCCTGCTGACAGCTATGCGTTTTATTCGTGCATTTTGTGCAGAGGATGAGAAAGGATGTTACCACGAGTGGTCCAATTAAGGCCTCATGAATATTGAGTGCCACATATGTCTCATGTATAATTTGTGTCTCATGAATATTTAGTGCCTCAGGTGCCTTATGTGTATTTGGTACATTAAAAATATTACTCATCTCTTGTATATTTAATGCGTCATGAGTTTTAGGTGTGTGGTGATTCTTCTATCCCATTCCGTGTTCACACACACGTTCTACTTCTTTATCTAACATGGTTCATTACTTACCTATGCTTAACACATCTTCTGTGCTTCATCTATGACATTTATTTTCCTGTCCCATTGAGCAGAATTGAATTTTCTCAAGCAGTATAGCAAATTCACAGTATGCCCATTCATTTATGAACTCCTATGAACAGCCTAGTGCCCAGGGAAAAGGAAAATATATTTTATATTCAAAATTTCAAGTCAATATATTCACATATATTGGGTTGTTGGAAAAGTCATAATGTATTTTTCTATGCAGAATTATGTTTTGACTTTTCTGATGACTGGATAGGTATTTTTCAATGTAGGGCCTTTCGTAAAAATGTGAGTAAAGTGTTTTGAAAAACAAATTGTACCCCACAAACATGTACAACCTGTATGTGTAAATTAGAAATTGCAGTACAAATTTAGAAAAAAAACCTTTGAATATAGTAAAGCTCAAGAAAGAATTTAAATTCTTAGGAAAAAAAAATTTTGAGCAATTTATTCATCTTAGTTTATGGTTTTGTTTAAAGCTCATACCATGAATGTTGTGGAAGGAAATGCGAGATATAGTACCCCTTATTAGCTTGAGAGTTTTGAACTTTAACCTGCCAGTTGTAGTCCTTTATATTTTAGACATTTTTAAAGTATAATATCTGACAGAAAAAGACAGATAGGGACCACTGAGTTTTCATGCCACGATCTACCCCCAGCCACTTGAGGCACTTCTCACTTCGTGTGTTCAGGAAGGGCTCAGAATCTTTTCATGTGGCCTCAACATCAGGGAGCACAGAGTTAGTGCTGTCCAAGACAATTAGCCTTAAACATTTTTATTATCCCCAGAAGTGTGTGTGAACTCACTGGAGAGAGAATGTGCACGACAGAGCATGATAGAAAGAGAGTGATGAGAGTGCCTTCCTCAGTGGGGTGTGGTCACACTGTGATTCTCTATTTTTCATTTCTCCATTCCATCAGGATTTTGGGGCACACATATGACCAGCATTTGTTCAGGCCACTGGGGCTAGGATTCAAACCACTTTTGTCATGTGGGATTTGACTTCCTATGTATAGCACTTAACCACTGCACCACAGAGCTGGCCCAAATGGTTTAGATATAATTGTACTTTAAAGTTATTGCATGAGGAAATATAATTTTGTAGTATAAAGTGGCACACTAGTAAAAATAGATTTTGACTGGCAAAAAAGCTCCATTTTATTTTGACCCTGAGCGGGATCTTTGATCTCATAGCTTTTGAGTAATCTGGGGATGGGCTTCAAGTCTGTAGTAACTGATGGAGTTGTTTGTAATTTTTGTGTCTTGTGGGAAGTAGTTCATTCCATTTCATGTTTAACTGATCAGGAAGGGACCCATAGGATTGGATGTCTTGTCTGCCACCTTCAGAGAGGATCTCATTGATTGTTTAAAAAGGTGCCTTTGAGGGCCAGCAAGTGGTTTGGTGGTTAAGGCTCTGGACTCCCACATGGTTCACGGTGGTTTGAGTCCTGGATCTGGTGACTTGAAACTCATGCTGGACACCTGCATGTGCAAGCCCCAAATCCCTGGAGGAGAATGGAGGTGAAGAGATTGTGGCATGGCCATCTCTTTGGGAGATGATTTACCGTGTTCCCTCTCATTGTCTCTCACTGTCTCTTCAACAAGCACATGCACCCTATGGCAAAAACCTAAAAAAAAAAAAAAAAAAGGTATCTTTGAACATATACCCCAGCCACCCCACACATACCTGAAGAGGTGGTATGCAGAGTGGTTCACAGATAGAAGTGCTTTTCCAATTTCACTGAAACAAAAATAAACTTGGTTCCATTGAGGAATTGTAAAAAAAAAATAAATAAACAAACATCCCATATATATATTTTATTATTCCCTTAAAATGTAAATATGCATTCATTTACCCCCTTTATTACAGGGACAAGGCCTTTTCTGAATATGAGGGGCTGATTAGAAATATCCCCATGATTTGAGATTATTTCTTTGACACACATATTTGGGAACAATCACAGTTGTCTCTAGGTAAGCAGCAATGCAGCTGGTAGGAGCAGGGCTCCTCAGGGCTGCCCAGGTGTTTCTCAGCAGCCTGGCATCTTTAGGCCGTATGTGCATTGGTCACTTTGTTTCACAGGAGGGAAGGTAGAGTGTCAATGAAGTGGAGGTTGATTAAGAGAGCTTCTTGTACTGTTTTAACTTCATTCTTTAAGTCCCCCTTGAACTCCAGCTTAGGCCCTCTATTGCATATCAGTGATGGAGCAGGCAAGAAAGGCAGGTGTGGCATTCTGGAGCCATTTCAGCAGGTGGGGGCCTGGCAGACCTTGTCCAGAGGGAGCCAGGCACATGATGGCAGAGGCACGAAGTCTCCTCTGAGCTAGGAGCAGATCCTGTGATTCTGATATTGCTTTGTGTTTACAAAAATAACGGCATCTGACGGACACTGGGTGCTAACCCCAGGCTAAGCTCAGCATGTGAAGGAACACACTGGATCTCCATGACACCGGGTGACAGAGCTAACCTAGACACACTGTCATCCTGTGTTGGGATGGTGGCCACACGCACTAGAACCACTGTCCCGGTTTGCTCAGGCCTGAGCATTTTCCCCAGCAGCCTGGATTTTTCAGTGCTAAAACCAGGACAGGCTGGTCACTTTGACCCATGATCACTGCCCCAGGGCATCTGTTGCCAAAGAAGCTTGCTCAGGTCAGAGGCTATACTTAACCAGTGACACAGTGACAGTGATTGGTGCATGAGTACCAACCTCTGAGCAACTCGTGCGGACAGTCTCCCAGAGGTCCCCTGTGGAGCTGGCCCCATGGCCCCCTTAGGGAACCTGCTCACCTGCCTGTGTGTGGCTTCCCTCTGGTCTTCCCCACCTCCCTAGCAGCGCCTCCTGGGATCACTCTTGCATGAACAGTCTCTGCTCACATACTCATCACAGGACCTGTTTCTAGGTGACTCCTTTTTTAAACATGTGGGTGGGAGTTCTTCATGCCTCCATTTCACATAAGAGGAAACGGAGGTGAAGGGAGGCCAAGTGATTTCGCTCCAAGCTGTTCAGCAGGTGCACAGTAGAACTAACAGGAACTCTTAGCTATGAAATTATAGAGTAGTAACTCTCTTTTTATAAAAGTTTATTTCTTGAGACCAGCAGATGGCATAATGTTTGCATTGCTGGACTTCTACATGGTCAACCATGGTTTGATTCCCAGACCTAGCAGATTAAAACTCAGGGCATGTGTGTGTGCACGCCCAAGATCCTGAGAGAAGAATGGAGAAGAGATTGCGGCGTGGCCATCCTCCCTGGGGGGTGATTTCTTGCTTTCTATCTCTCTGTCTCTCTCTGTCTCTCCCACAAGCACATGCACCATATAGCAAAATATCTCCTAAAAAAAGTTTCTTTCATGAAGGCAAGAAGGAGAGAAAGACAAGTCCCCTTGATAATATCTCACATTGCTACACCCCCAACCTTTCCAGCCTGCCACGGTCATGGGTGCTCATGCCTGGCCTGTACAGATCCACCAGGGGACTGAACCTGCCGTCGTCCACGTGGATCCAGCAATGCTTCAGCAGAGCATTACTGCTGTGCCTCCGAGCTGGCCCAAAGGAACTATGAGTTATTAAGTTTACAGCGTTTGTTCCCATCCTCACCTGTTTGTAGTTATTTCCACAAAATCTGAAATTTCATTTCTACATATGAGATTAACACTTAGCTATCATCGGTCTAGCGGGACTGTGAATGGTGTGATGTTATTCTGTTCCTGTTAAATTTATTGTAGGTGGGTTGAATGTAGAGCAGGAAATGATTTTAATGGACTGAGAGGAGTTTGATGGGGCTGTTTTTACTAGGGAGAAATTCATGTTTTACATATGGTTTTGAAACCTGTGTAGTTGCTGACTAGAGACTTAGTGCGGACCTTTCGCCCTGGCGATGCTCAGTCTGGGCCTGGCTGGGAGCAGGAATCAGGACGTCTCCTGGCCAGATTGGATGAGCTGCCTGCTTGCGCTACAGAGTCGTATCTGCTGGTTCTTGGCTCCCGTCCTAGAGTTCTCTATCTGTGAAGTGATTCATTATAAGGAAGTCTATTAAAAGCAAATCTCTCCCTATTTCAGAGCATCTCTTAAAATTTCTTCTTCATTAAAGATTTGGTGCTTTCAGTTCTAGTTACTCCCTAATTTAATGTGTGGGAGGAAGGCTTTGATGGTACTTGAATTTCTTGTAAAGATGGAAGTGAGTGTATTTTTCCTCTCCTTTGATAGAGAAGCTTGGGATTCTCCCAGCCTTCAGTTGAAAGGAACAAACAAACAAAACCCCCAACAAACTCTTTCGTTGCAAATCCAGAGTATAACTGAAAGCATTCTAAATTTCTCTGATAAGTAATTCCAGTTATCTTTGCATTTAAGAATCTTTCCCATTGTCCTCATTCCCTTATAGTTTTTTTTTTTTTTTTTTTTTTTTTTTTTTTTTTTTTAAGGTTATCTGTTTAAACAGGCAACTATTGTCAAATAACCCACAAATAAAATGAGACCATGCAGGATTGTGGAGTAGAACCATGTGCTCATGCTTAGGAATCCATGAGAAGCATTTTACTTTAAAAATGACATAAAAGGGTTTATTTAATTAATTGATTAGTTTAAGAGAGAGATTTGCTGTAGGGTACGTGCGCTTGCCAGAAACACATAGAGAGACAGAAAATAAGAAATCACCCCCCAAGGGGATGGCCATGCCACAATCCCTTCTCCATTCTCCTCTCAGGATTTCGGGCATGCACACACACACATGTGCCAGGTGTCACTTTGAAGCCACCACGTCTGGAACTTGAACCACGCCAACTCTGTGGGAGTCTAGTGCTGTAACCATTATGCCATCAGCTGGCCCCAAAGGGTTTTATTTTTAAAGCTCCAATCTTTGAATCATAGGTGCCCTCTCTGATGTAAACTAGTCTTGCCTTTTCTAGTCTCCTGGTTCTCTCTGCCAGTTCTCTTCTCCTTTCCCTCAGAGATCTGAATAGATACTTCCCAGTTTTGGGAAATAGCCCCTCAGGTTTGGGGAAGTAGTCACACTCAGGTTAGCATTTTCTGGATCCACATCTGCTTAGCATGTTCTGGACGTGTCACACACATGTGTGCTCTTTAGCCTTGCTTTGATGCCGTTGAGTTGTAAGCGCCCAGACTGAACGAGGAAGGTTTCCGTCCAGTGTGGTATTCTTCACTGTGGGCCTGACCTGAGGGCGGGGAGTGGCTGTGTGCTCAAGACTGAAAAGCAAGATTTGTTTTTCCCTATCATGTGCATGGTACAAACTATGGAAACTTAGTTTGTTCAAGCTGCTGTAACAAGCTACCATTAAGGGGAAGGCTTGTGAACAGTAGGGACTTATTGATTCTTACAGTTCTGGAGACAGAGAAGTCCAAGGTCAAGCACCTTCCGATTCAGTGTTTGGTGAACGCCTGATTCCTGGTTCATAGTCCAAGCCTATTGCCATAACTCAGATGATGGAAGGAAAGGTCTCTCTTCCTGAGGGCTTCTTCACATGACTTAATCACCTGCCAAAAACCTCACCTTTTTTTATTTTTGAGACAGATTTTTTTTTTTTACTATAGGGTGTGTGTGCTTTCTGAGAGACAGAGAGAGACAGAAAGTGGGAAATGCCCTCCTTTCAGGGGAATGGCCACACTGCTCTCTCTTCTCCTCCATTCTCCTCTGGGATCGTGGGCTCACATGTGCCTGGTGTGAGTTTCAAGCTGCTGGGTCTGGGACTCAAACTGCACTAAACCTTGTGGGAGTCCAGCACCCTAACCATTACGCCACCTGCAAGCCCATGACCTCATCTTCTAATACCATCTCTTTCGTGGTTAGGATATCGACATATGGATTTTTTTCTTCCTAATTTGGAGAATACACATTCATTCAAACCATTGTAGGAAGGAAAGCTTCCCTGGTGGGGAGCTCTAGGAGATGCAGAGAGAAAAAGTTAGTTGTGTCAAGTGCTGTGAATATTCGTTACCAGCGGTGAGTTCAGGAAAGGCGGCGTCTCCTCAGGAGGGTAGGTCTGTGTTCTTTCTCCAGCAGACACTCAACTTTTCCTGACACGTGTCTTGCTCTATGGATTAAATGAATGAATCGTTCTCTCTTTTTCTTACATCTGTTTTTGTTTCTAGCCCATGCCACCATATTTTGTGTTTGATAACCACATAAAAAGTAGTACTTAGTATTGCTTTTCAGAAGGTGGCATTTATTATTTTTTTATTTTTTGAGAGATTTTTGCTATAGGCTTTGTGCAATTGCCAGAAGGAGATAGAAAGTGAGAAATCACCCCCCAGAGAATCTTGGTCATGCACAGACACGTGCCCAGCATGATTTTCAAGTTGCTGCGTCTAGGATTCAAGCCATGGTCAGCTTCATAACAGGGATGCAAAACTTGGTTGGCCATGTGGGATAGAGCCCCTTTGACCACTAGGATATGGGACTGGCCCCTTATCATAGCTTTTAGGATTTTATAAATGTTATAATGTCATTAATTTTTCTCATCTTGAATGAAAACTTCCACTAAAGAATTTATTAGAGCAAAAGTCTTTCATTCATTGCAATATTTACTCTTACCTGGACATTGTCTCCCACCCCCACCCCTTTATAATTTTTTAAAGATTTTTGTCATAGGGCATGTGTGCTTGCCAGAGAGAGAGAGACAGAAAATGTCTCCTTTCAGGACTCTGGATATGCATGCATAGGTGTCCAGCATGATTTTGAAGCTGCCTGGTCCAGGGATCAAACCATGGTTGGCCATGTGGGAATCCAATGCCTTAGCACACTGTGCTACCTGCTGGCCCCGATCTAGTCCTTTTTAGAAAAAGTTTCTTCCATGACTGTGTGTATGTGTGTGTGTGTGTACACATATGTTTTCATGAGAGAGAGAGAGGGAGAGAGAGCACCCCTCCTGGTTCTTGATATCATGATCCACCTGGGCTGGCCCCGGATAATGGGCGAGCCTGTGCCCAGCATCCTCAGGGAGGTATAGGGGTGTGAACCCATCACCTTCCCATGTGGGTTGGCCTTATAGAGCGTCATGTTTTACTGCTGTGCCACCATCCAGCCTCTAACACAGTCCTTTCTGTGCAGGTTGTGATCAGAAATACAATTCATGTATTTCTGAATATCAGTTTTAAAATCAGGATATTCTTTGCCTTCTCATTTGTCATTGTCCATGTTTTTCTTCTCTTTCGTGGGGTGGTGTAGTGATGGGTATAGAAAGTTGGAGACAGTATAATTTTGAGTTAACGTCTTTAGAGAATAGTCTGTAATGACATATTGTCCCAACTATATGCCCTTCGAATAATTATAAAAAACTATGGGACAGGAGAAGAGAGGAGTATGGAGAAGGATAGCAAGAGAACAAATAGGCATAACATTAGTGGGATTCAGATATGGTTTATTACCTGTTGATGATGACGTGTATGGTATTCTCAACTGGACAGGTTAGAGAAGTATTTCATGTTGAGTAAAGTCTTTACAAGAAAAAAAATTTATGAGACAGAAATGGATTATTATCTGTGCTGAAAATGTTATTGTATCCCCAAGTGGACTTGTGTGAAATGCTTTCATGCTGAAAAATTCACTTTACTAGCTAACTGATGTATAATAATTGAATGTATAAAATAAATTAAAATATATTAAAAAAAACAAACAAAAAAATACTATAATGAATATTCATGTGTATGCATACCTTTTGTGTATTTTTCTGATTATCTCTTTTATAATGACTTTGTAGAAGTAACATTGTTCATTTCAACTGATAAATATGGCTAAACTACAATAAAAGTTATATCAGTTTAAAAAAAAAACAAACAAACAAAAAAAAACTTTATCTGAGGGCCAGCAGATGACATGGTGGCTAAGGCGCTGGACTCCCACATGACCAACTGCGGTTTAAGTCTCGTACCTGGCAGCTTGAAACTAATGCCAGGTGTGTGCATGCATGCCCAAAATCCCAGGAGGAGAATGGAGAAGAAGGGATTGCAGTGTGACCACATTTCCTGGAAGGCGATTTCTTCCTTTCCCTCTCTCTCTTTCTCTCTTGAGTGAGTGTATGTACCCTATGGTTAAAACCTTAAAAAAAAGATCCAAAAAAATCTTGCTCTGAATTGTCTTTCACTTATTTGTCCTCTTCCCTCATTTGCACCTGGAAAAGCATTGAGCACAGGATCAGATCATTGATTGCCTGACCTAGGAACATATCCATTTACAAATTCTGAGACAATGTTTCCTCCATTCCAGGAGTGGGAAGGGGATGAGTAAGTTGTTCTTATGGGACTTGATTGTCCCACAAGCAACACTCCTTCTATAACCAAAGCTATTTTGATAGTTTTTCAGGAACTCTAATAGAAGAGGGGTATTTTGTGGTTCCATTTGTTTTTGGAAGTTCTGGGTGATTGCTCAAGAATTGCATCCCACTGAAGCTAAAGTGGCCGTTTCCTAACTGCTGATGGAGCTCGCTCCTCTCGTACTCATTGTTTCTGCCTGTGCATATGAGGGTCGTCTCATGGTTTGTGTAGCAGTATTTATTTTTTTTTTGGAGAGGTTTTTGCTATAGTGCGTATGTGCTCTCCAGAAAGACAGAGAGAGACAGAGAGACAGAAAGCGAGAAATCACCCCCTCAGGGGGATGGCCACGCCGCAATTCCTTCTCCTCCATCCTTCTCTCGGGATCTTGGGCACGCACACACACGCACCTGGCATGAGTTTAAGCCACCGGGTCCAGGACTCGAACTACAGTCGACTACATGGGAGTCCAGGTACATAGCCATTATTCTAACTGCTGGTCCCTGTAGCAGTATTGTTTTGACAAGTCGATTCCTGGTCCTTGGTGTTGGAATAGGCATGTGACACACACCCATTTTTAAAAATAATTTTTATTGGTTTGTGATCATGCTCATAAAATGTGCTTAATAGGGAGCCCCAGAGTTGTAAGATTCTGTTTATAGCCACCAAGTAGGTTCAGTAAAGCTGATCATATTTCACCTGGTGAGAGCTGAGAGCCAGGATGTGGAGAAACTCTTAAGACAGTGGGGAGAAGCTTTATAGAACCTACTAGAAGGCCAGCCCTCTATCTTGGATACATAGTTTAAGAATTTGACCAGCATGGGGCCAGCAGGTTGCATGATGGTTAAGGTGCTGGACTCTCACATGGTTGGCTGTGGTTTGAGTCCCAGACCCGGTGGTTTGAAAATCGTGCCAGGTGCATGTGCGTGCATGTCCAAAATCCCAGGAGGAGAATGGACAAGAAGGATGTGTGGCATAGTTATACCCCCGGGGAATGATTTCTCACTTTTTCTCTATCTGTGTCTTTCTGTTTCTCTCTGGCAAACAAGTATACCCTATGGCAAAAGAATTTGGGCAACATGTACTGCTTTGCACATTCATTTCTATTTTGTTAATCTTAAAATATCTGTTGGAAATTAGATCTTTCTTTATTGGGTTTAGTTAGCTATATAAACAAATATAAATTATTATTATTTAAAACTTTTTTCCCCAGAGAGCACATGTGTTGGCCAGAGAGGGAGAGGGAGAGGGAGAGAGAGAGAGAGAAAGAGAGAGAGAAAGAGAGAGAGAGAGAGAGAGAGAGAGAGAGAGAGGGAATGAGAATGAACCCCCATGGGGAATGGTGCCACAATCCCTGTTCCTCCATTTCCTTTCCCTTTCGGGATTTCGATCGTACACGCACACATACCCATCTTGTTTTTCACGTTGCTGGGTTCTGAATTCAAACTGTGAGTTGGGGTGTGTAGGATCCAGTCATCCAAACCCTCGTGCCGCTAGCTGGCCCGTAAATACACATTCTCAGTAGTCCTCGTTTCCTCACTAATAGATGACTTGACACTCTTAACTGGGTTTTACTTTTATGCGTGTGTGTCTATGCATGCTTGTTTATTTTGTGGGTCATTTTCAAAGTTACGGATTTATACCCCAAGAATATTTGTGAAATAAAAAAAATGTAATAAAATCATACTGTTCCCTAGTGTACACATTTGATCTTTTGATGAACATCTCTAGTTTTTGTATCTTTTTCCTTTTGAAAGAGATTTTTTGCTATAGGCTGTGTGTGCTTGCCGGAGAGGCAGAGACAGAAAGCAATATTCATGCCACATGAATATTCAGAACTAGAAAGAACAGGTAGGATGGCCATGCTGCAATCCCTTCTCCATTCTCCTCTTGGGATTTTGGGCACACACACACACCCATATGTGCCTGGCTTGAGTTTTAAGCTGCTGGGTTCGAGACTCGAACCTCGGTCAACTATATGGGAGTCCAGTGACGTAACCTCTATGCCATCTGCTGGTCCTGGTTTTGTATGTTTAATTAAAAAAATATTTACAATCATATTGCATATGTAATTTTATGGCACACTTAAAAATCATGCCTTAATTGCATTGCATTTTTTTATTTTTTGGAGTTTTTTTTTTTAATGGAGTTTTTTTTTTGTTTTTTGTTTTTTGTTTTTTTTTTTTTTTGCTATAGGGTGCGTGCACTTGCCAGAAAGACAGAGAGAGACAGAGATAGAAAGCGAGAAATCACCCCCCAGGAAGGATTGCCATGCTGCAATCCCTTCTCCTCCATTCTCCTCTTGGGATCTTGGGCACGCACGCACAAGTGCCTGGCATGAGTTTAAGCTACTGGGTCCGGGACTCGAACCATGGTCGACTACATGGGAGTTCAGTGACATAGCCCTTACGCTAACTGCTGATCCTGCATTTTTATTTTTTTACTGTATAGTTTATTAGAATAGTTTTCTTCTTACTGCTGTAAAAACTTGCAGACCACCAAAGTAATCTTTTCAAATTAAATCAACTTTCAAGTAAATATATAGTTTTTCTTTTTTGGGGGGAGATTTTTACTATAGGGCGCGTGCGCTCGCCAGATAGACAGAGAGAGACATAGAGACAGCGAGAAATCACCCCCCCCAGGGGGCATGGCCATGCCGCAATCCCTTCTCCTCCATTCTCCTCTCGGGATCTTGGGCACGCACGCACACGTGCCCGGCGTGAGTTTTAAGTCACCGGGTCCTGGTCGCAAACAGTGGTCGACTATGTGGGAGTCCAGCGACATAGCCATTGCGCTAACTGCTGGTTCCCTATAGTTTTTCTTTCATGATTTTTATTATATTCTTAGGACTTAGCTTCCTAAAAATAGGATTATTTAGTTAAATAATAAATGTATGCAAATTATAGTTTTTTTCCCCCCTTTTTTAATGTTCTAAAGGGCATGTGTGTTTACTAGAGAGACAGTCACACTGGGGACGGTCATGCCGCACTCCATTCTCCCCCATGTCTCCTTTCAGGATTTTGGGTACCCATATGCACTCACCTGACATATTATTATTTTTCTTAAAGGTTTTTTGCGGTAGAGAATGTGCACTCACCAGAGACAGAGAGAGGAAAAATAAGAAGTCACTCTCCAGGAAGGATGGCCATGTTGCGGTCCCTTCTCCACTCTCCTCCTGGCATCTTGGGCACGTATGCACATACATGTGGCATGAGTTACAAGCTGCTGGGTTCTGGACTTGAACCACAGTAGGCCATGTGGGAGTCTAGCACCTTAACTACCATGCTACTTGCCAGCTCCATGGTATAGTTATCTTTATATAATCCAAATTATTCCCTAAAATGATTGCACGAATTTACATTTCCACCATTGTGCATGCAGTATATCATTACTGGTGCTTAGGATATTACTGAATTCCAGGGTTAACATAATTATGTAAATTATACTATAAAATTTCACCCAAGATGAATTTTTCCTTTGGAAAATATAGTATATAAAAAGGAATGGATTATAGTATCTGACCCATCAATGGGAACCAGCAGTTAGCATAATGGCTATGTCGCTGGACTCCCACGTAGTTGACCGTGGTTTGCGTCCCGGACCCGGTGGCTTAAAACTCACACTGGGTGCGTGTGCGTGCATGCCCAAGATCCCGAGAGGAGAATGGAGGAGGAGGGATTGCAGCGTGACCATCCCCCCTGGGGGGTGATTTCTCGCTTTCTGTCTCTATGTCTCTCTCTGTCTGTCTGGCGAGCGCACGCACCCTGTAGCGAAAATCTCTCCAAAAAAAAAAAAAAGTATCTGACCCATCAAAGATCAAGAATTTATTTTAAAATCTTTCAGAAATTAATGTAAAACTTAGCAAAATTAGATAGACAGACATTTTAGAGAATTAAAAAAAGAACGTTTAGGGACCAGCATATGGTGTAATGGTTATGTTGCTGGACTCCCATGTAGATGACCGTGGTTTGGGTCCTAGACCTGGTGACTTAAAGCTCACACCGAGTATGTATACGTGTGTGTGCCTGAAATCCCAAGAGGAGAATGGAGGAGAAAGGATTGCAATATGGTCATCCCCACTGAGGGGTGATTTCTCACTTTTTGTCTCTCTGGCAAATGCACATGCCCTGTAGCAAAAATCTCTCTCTAAAAAACAAAAACAAAAAACATTTATTTCTTCTTTGAGAAAGATGGTGGGGGAGAGAAGGAGAGAGAGAAAAACACAGACAGCCCCAACAGGGTCTTTATGCCAGTCTGAGTGTGAGAACTTGCACACTCGGACTGTGTATGGAGATTATGGGACAGGAACCAGAGACATTTCCACGTGGCCTCAGCATCGCTGAGTGTGGCATTACTGCTGTGTTACTAAATCTGGCCTATTCAAGAGAATTTCTACACTGTACTTCAGGATGGGCGTCTCAGGCAAGAGTATTCAGAACTAGAAAGAGCATATCAAGTGTTAGAAGACACTTTCATTATCCATTCCGAAAGCCTTGCTTGTTTTGAGACTGGTGAGTAATCTAGGCTCAAGATATTTCACATCCTTTAATTTAAGAAAAAGGAGTTTAAAACTTTCAAAGTAAACAGTGCAGAAAGCAGCTGAGAAGATAGACCCATTCAAGAAATGAAAACATGTAGGACCACTATCTATTATAACAGCTTAATTTTAATTCAGATAGAATTTGACTCCTTAACCAAAGTTGCAATTCTGGGAATAAGAATAAAGCTATGGCTTAGAATATGACCACTGTGTTTACATCGTGAATATACACACATATTTTTTGAAAGAAAATCGAGGTAACGATATCTGTTATGACTTTTATCCCAGGCCAAAGACCATTACCTAAAAATTACACTTCAAGCATTGTTTGAGATGAAAACCACATTTAAAGGTGGTTTTCTGCCTACTGATGAAAAACGAATTCATGTTAACAAACCAAGGACTGTAATGGAATAAATTATAATCAGATGTTAGCTTTAGATGGGCTTTAACAGAAACAAATGATTCTTTTCAGAGATGAAAATTGATGGCTTAGCCCTCAAAACATCTATCTTTTTTCAAACGAACTGTCTTAATAGGAGGGGACCTGCTTAATTTCATGAGGCTTGTGATTGATCAAGTTTAAGAGTTGCTGAGTTGAAGAAATCAGAGCTCTCCTGAACGTTTTCCTAAGCCTTCTGAGTGAGGATGCTTTGACTTGTGGTAACTTAATTATGCAAAGCTACGTTTTACAGAAAGCTGGGGCAGGATCAGTGGGATTGTAGGCCGGATCCTCTACGAGTGGTCACCAATGCTGCCTTTGTGTGCACATCTGCAGTCATTTGGGAAACCTGTTGACCATGGGCTTCGTCTTGAGTGGAGAAGGAAGTCCTTCAGTTCCACTGGGCACTACGTCAGACCTCTTTTAGTGAGACGGAGTGTGAAGCAGTTCCTTGGTTGGCAGGTTTCAAGTAAAGCAAGTTTAGAAAAGAACAGAAACCTTTTAATGTTAAAACCTAAGTTGGTGATTGCTTCTGCTGCCCTTTAATTAGTGCTTCAGATCAGCTCCTTTAAGTGTTCTTTTTTTAAACACTTTTTAAAAATTATTTAACTTTATTCATCATCATCATCATTATTATTATAATTTGACCAGAGAGGGGGAGAGAGAGAGAGACAAAGAGACAGAGAGGGAAAATGAGAAAGCAAGCTGCCAGGTCCAGGACTTGAACCATGGTCAGCCATGTGGGAGTCTGGCACCTTAACTACCATGCCACCTGCCAGCTCTGCTCCTTAAAGTGTTAATAAATTACGCTGAATACTTAGAGCATTGGCATGGTCTTAATTCTCAGAATGATGTATGTTGTCTGATGTAAACCCCCTTACCTGCTTCACAGTAATTGTATTTTCATAGTCCTGGGATTAAGGTACAATATGTGATAGACTGCAGTGGGCAACTGGTTAGTGTTACAGAAAACCAACCTGACTGATAGTTTGGAAGTAAAGAATGTCCATGTCACCAAGTGATTCCAGTGATGTCATGGTGATTTGGACTTACTGTGTGGAAGAATTTCTTGGTATGCTTATAAAATGCAGATTCCTGGGCTCCAAAGATTAAGATTTGGTTGGATCTGTGGTGGGTGGAACCCAATATATATAATTTTAATGAGTACCCTTCTTCAGTGTATCTTCAAATTGGTATACTTGCAGTCCACTGGAGGAGGGCATTAGTTCATTCGTTTGTTAAAACAACCTTACTTTGGGGACCAGCAGGTAGCATAGTGGTTAAGGTGCTGGACTCCCACATGGTTGACTGTGGTTTGTGTCCTGGACTCAGCAGCTTAAAAATCACACCAGGCACATGTGTGCACATGCTTAAATCCTAGAAGAAGGGATTGCTAGGAATTGCAGCATGGTCATCCCCCCTGGAGGGGGGTGTAATTCCTCACTTCCCTCTTATTGTCTCTTGTCTCTCTCCAGTGAGCACATGCACCGTACGGCAAAAACCTTAAAAAACAACATCCAAAAAAAAAAAAACCAACCCTACTTTGAGGTAGTGATAATATTCAGTGAAGAAAGACACATTTTATAGTATACTTAAACTTATTAACAACTTAAAAGCATATGAAAAGAGCATGCAGATTTAATTGTCCATTTGTAGTTCACAGGTTAGTTTTGTGGGCAGTGTAGAAGTGTACAGAAAGTGCACTGACAGTTCTAATTTTCCATAGTATTAGGCCGTCGGGAAAGTTATGGTGTATTTTTTTCTATTCAAAAAATGCGTCACTACTTTTCTGACGACCTAATAGTTCTTATTAGGAGCAGGAGGCCAATGACATTCGGTTGGTACAGTTTCTAAAATCATAAAGCAAGTCAGTAGAAAAGTGGACAGAGATTCATTTAGTACTTAAGTAATTGCTCAAGGAGTGATTTAATGCTTAATAGGAAAGTAATTTAATTTAATAAGTAACCACTTACCACGTAGTGTTAAGAATGATCAATATTAGGTAGGATTGTGGAGTTCTTCTAAGCTCAGATCAACTTTTGGAGTGCTGTGGGGATCACCTGCTTATTTCCTTCCCATCTGTTTGCATTTTCTCTGCTTCTGCTTTCTGCACTGCTAGGAAGACTTCAGGGTAATAGATAACTCCGGTTTGCTGTTCCATGGAGGTCCTCTTAATGCCTTCCTTTTCCCCTGATAATCCTAATGTGGTCTGCCCAGTCCTAGTGAGGAGAGGCTGGATGGTGCAACCCCTCAGTCCACTGCTACTGTTTTGAGGGCTGCAGTGACAAACATTTTTGTCATGGTTTCATGGTCTGTTTGATGTTTAGAATATTCAATTTTAACTGGAATCTTTGAACATAAAGTGTAAAAATAAATACTGTTAGGTCAACAGCAACTCTATTAAGTAAAAAAATTAATTTCAACTTCACAAATCGGGAGTGAACATTAGCTGTATCCTGAATTTAGGAAGTGTGTTGGGTTGTCAAGAAAGTCATAATGGGTTTTTGGGTAGAAAAACCAGAAAAATATGTCATGACTTTTCTGACAACCCAGTAGTTGTGATAGTATCTTAGTTTCTCCGAGCTGTTATAACAATGTTGTAAACTTGTGGCTAACAAACAACAGAGATTTGTTTCTCATGGTTCTGGAGACTGGGGATTCCAAGATCAAGGTTCTTGCATGTTTAGTGTCTGCTCTAGGCCTCACTTTCTGGTTCGTAGATGGTGCCTTCTAGCTGTGTCCTCTTACTGTGGAAGGGGTGAGGGATCTTTCTAGGTTCTTTTTTTTCTTAATCTTAATCTTAATTTCAACATAGGGGAACCAGGGGATGGTGTAATGGTTATGTCACTGGACTGCAATGTAGTTGACTGTGGTTTGAGTACCAGACTGGGTGACTTTAAACTCATGCCAGACACATGTGTGTGCATGCCCAAAATCTTGTGAGGAGAATGGAGAAGAAGGGATTGTGGTGTGGCCATCCTCCTGGGGGATGATTTCTCGCTTTCTGTCTCTCTGTGTCTCTGGCTCTCTGGCGAGCCCACGTGTCCTACAGCAAAAATCTCTCTCTTAAAAATAAAATATTTCAACATATGAATTCTGGGAGAGGATAAAAATGTAGACCACAGCAAATGGTCTTAGGCCAGATTATGCACTTGTCCTTTGTACTCCCTCGGTTACGTGAGTACGGTACCTCTCATTTACGGGAATAAGTTCCAAGACCCCCAAGGTGGATGCCCGAATCCTTAGTACCAAAACCTATAAATACTATGTTTTTTCCTATATGCACATACCTTTGGTAAATTTTAATTTATAACTTAGGCACAGTAAGAGGTAAACAACTAGTAATAAAGTAGAACATTATGACAGGATACTGGAATAAAAATTACGTGAATGTGATCTGTCTCTCAGAAGAGCTTACTATATTCCCCCCTTCCCATGATGCTGTGAGATAATAAAATGCCTGTTTGGTGAATGACATAGGTGGCATTAGGCTGTGACACCACATCATGTATCTGACAACCAAGATGGCTGCCGAGTGATTATTAAGTGTGTAGCTTCATGGGTGGGATGAACTGGGCAGCACGAGATTTCACCACACTACTCGGAGCAGGGAATAATCTAAAATTAATTTTTATTTATGTTATTTTCTGTTAATAGTTTACAATCATGATCGACTATGGGTTACTAAAGCCATAGGTAAGGGAGGACTACTGTACTAACATAAAGTAGGTTAGTCTATTAAAAATGATCAAGTAATACAGATAGATTAAAATAGTGTAAAAGTGCTTATAAGAAAATCACAGTGCCTTCTCTACGACACCTTATTTTATTCCTTAGATGCAGCCAGTTTTTTAAAAAAAATTATTATTGTTTTTTGAGGTTTTTTGCTATGGAGCATGTGTGTTCACAGGAGAGACAGAGAGAGGGAATGTGAGAATCACTCCCCAGGAGGGGCTAGCCACACAGCAATACCTTCTCCATTCTCCTCTTGGGATTTTGGGCATGTATGCACACACGCCCAGTGTGATTTTTAAGTCACAGGATCCAGGACTTGAACCATGGTTTTGGGACTCCAGTGCCTTAACCACTATACAACCCACTGGCCCCAGATACAGTCACTTTTTATCCCTTGAGCCGTTTATTATTGTTTCTCCATTTTTTAAACAATTTTTGTTGGGACTGGCAGTTAGCGTAATGGCTATGTCGCTGGACTCCCACGTAGTCGACCGCGGTTCGCGTCCTGGACCCGGCGGCTTAAACTCACGCCGGGTGCGTGTGCGTGCGTGCCCAAGATCCCAAGAGGAGAATGGAGGAAAAGGGATTGCGGCGTGGCCATCCCCCCTGGGGGGTGATTTCCTGCTTTCTATCTCTCTGTCTCTCTCTGCCTGGCGAGCGCACGCACCCTATAGCAAAAACCTCTCCAAAAAAAACCAAACAAACAAAAAAAAAACAATTTTTGTTTATTGCTGCTCCCAATTTATTGTTTTCAGACATTTTCTGTTGCACTCTTGTATGGTAGAAAAGATTTAAATTCTCCACTTTTTTCCTCTCTTCTCCTCCCAGTGAAGTTTAATTACAAGTTTTAGTTAATTCAGCATTCAATGTTTATATGATCTCTTCTGCTGTTCCCTTATAAGCCAATGGATAGATGAATATTTCCTTTGTTGTCAGAATTTTGTTTTTATTGGAGTTGGTAATTGCCCTGTTTCCCCCAACCTCAACCTTGCCTCCCCGCCTTGGGCTAAACATTTTTTTTTTTTTTTTAAATACCTATCACAAGTTCTTAGTATGTCCTCCAATCCTCTCAGAGCAATTTTCCAAATTGTCAGGATGCTAGATAGTTACTTTTCTATTCTCTGACAACTTTCCCCTTTGAAGGTTGTTGTCTTTCTTCATTGTTACCATTTCTCATCTAGGCTAGCTGCATAGCTATCATCTGGGGACTTTGCTTCCGTCCCTTCTGTACTTAATTCTCTGTTTCCTATATAGGAAAGACTCTCACTTTCTTCTTCCTTGTTTTTGAGTATACAACGCCTAGTAATTAAACGGATTTTTCTTTTTTAAACTTGGCATGACTCAAAATGTTACCATATTTTTCCCACTGGATTGAGGGTTTAGTTAGGTAAAGAATTTTGGGTTGAAAATTATTATCCCTTAGGACTTAGGGCTTTATTCCATTTTTGTGTAGCTTCCCATGGCTTGGATAACAATTCTGATACCATTCTAATTGCTTATGACTTGTTTTTATCTCTCTGGAAGGTTTTAAGATATTTTTATTCCAGATGTTGTGAAATTTCTGAAGGAAACACTTGATTTGATTTTTAAAAAATCTTGTTTATGCTCTATCTTTGTTCTCTTTTTCTGGAAATTTAGTTGGTTTTGGACTCATGGATTGATTTTTTTAAAATGATCTTTCCTTATTTATTATATGTATATCTTCTTTCTGGGAGGATTTTTATGGACTTTTAAACTCTTTGATAGAATTATGTTATTTTTGTTATACTTTCAATTTTTTCAAGTTTTTTTCTTCTCTAAATGCTCCCTTTTAAAACATTCCATTCTTTTTTTATGGGGGGGGTACATCATGTTTTTTTCTTTTTCAGATTATATATATATATATATATATATATATATATATAATTTTTTTTTTTTTTTTTTTTTTTTGCTGTAGGGCGCGTGCACTCGCTAGACAGACAGAGTGAGACAGAGAGACAGAAAGCAAGAAATCACCCCCCAGGGGGGATGGCCACGCCGCAATCCCTTCTCCTCCATTCTCCTCTCGGGATCTTGGGCATGCACGCACACGCACCCGGCATGAGTTTTAAGCCACTGAGTCTGGGACGTGAACCACGGTCGACTACATGGGAGTCCAGCAACATAGCCATTACACCAACAGCTGGTCCCATCTTTTTCAGATAATATTAATCATAAGTTTAAAAAAATTCTCCTGACCTCCTTCCTCTTTCTCCATTCTTCCCCTTCCTTATTTACTCCCCCTTCTTTCCCTTGTCCTTCCGCTCTTCCCCCCTTCTTCCCCTCTATTCTCCTTTCATTCTTTCTATCTTCTCTATCCTTTTCCCTCTTTTTCTAGTTCCTCTTCCCTCATTTCTTCCTTACCCTCCTCTGTCTGTTACTTTCGTTGATATTTTAGAGTGAGGTTTGTTCATTGTGGTGTGGTTTGTTGACTAGTGGACCTCACCAACAAGGGAACAACCTCGTGTGCTGGTAATAAAACTGCTCTTCTAATGCCCATCTTATGGCAGTGCAGTCCCCACAGAGACAGTACCCTTCCTCAGCACCCTTCTCTACAGCACCAGGTTCTGTCCTTAGATGCAGCCGGTCTGAACATGTGGCAAACTCAGAAGCAAACTTCAGCCCTTAGTCGGAATGGCTGACTTAGTTTTCACGGCAGTGTGCATGCCCTGAGAAAGTCTGAGTCACTGACAGTGTAGAAAGAAGAGATGGCCTAGATATATACTATTTGCTGAAGAAGGGACATTGCTAAAAGAAGTACTCTACCAATACTGCTAGCATTATATTCTCAGTACAATTCTTTTGCGAGTGCCCTGGCCTGAGGACGCTAAACGTCTGCACCACTGCCTCCTGCCCTGCCGTGACATCCAAAACACAAAACCCTCAGAAGCCATGTATTTCCGAACATCTCTCTTCCTCTGGTGAACAATCGGTGTTGGCCAACCTGAGCTAGGTAATTCCCCAGTCACCGGGCGTTCTGCTTCCTCCCTGCTTTCCTGCACCCTCTAGCTCCTTCTAGGACAGGTGCTATTTCAAGTGCTTTGGAGCTTTGTAAGGGAAGACAAGGTGTGGAGTCAGACATACAGGGGTGTTCACAGCACCCTCTGCCCAGGATTCTTTTTTCCCATGTCTCCATGTCTGGAGTCCACATTAAATAATCAGCTGGAGAGCTCCCTATTATATTCATTCTTTGAATTTCTTTATCATATTATTTGTATGTTTAACCTTTCATTCACTTATTTTTAATTTGCTATAGGGCATGTGTACTCACTAGAGAGAGAGAGAGTGCAAATGAGAGTGAGCATACCCCCTGGTGTGGTGACCACACTGCAGTCCCTTCTTCTCATTGTTCTCTCAGGATTTTGGGCACTCATGCATACATGCCCAGCACATTTTCTAAGCCACCAGGTCTGGGACTTGAACTACTCAATTGGCCATGTGAGATCCTGCTGCCTTGACCATCACTCTACCTGGCTGGTCCCAAATAGTTAACCTTTTAGAGTCTTGTCATTTTTATTACTTCATTATAAGATTTTTGAGGTCAAGGTTGATGGCCTCCATTTATTAAATGCTTGCAGGGAAGGGGCAGGGGTAGAGCATGGCTCTGTGGTAAAACACCAGCTCTGCAGGGCTGACCCACAGGGAAGGTTCCTGCCCGACACCTCCCGAGTGCACTGTCTCATGATTCAGCGCCAGCTGAAGGCTGGGGGTGAACGAGTCTTACGGGACCCTGGTAGAGGTGCTATTTCTTTTTCTCCCTCTGTGTCTCTGGCTTGTGAAAGAAATATATATTAATAAATAAGCTTAAAAAATACTTACAAGGTGCCTGCTTGAATATTTTAGAGGTTAAACGTCATCATGGAGACTAAAGAACTTGCTCAGTCATACTGCTAGTAAATGGCAAAACCAGAGTTGAACTCAGATTCTTCCCAACCCCACAACTTTGGTTTGCTCTTTCTATGCCTCAGGTGCTAAATACATTTTGTACAATGACATCAGTACATGAATCTTTTAGCATGATGATGAATAGGAGTAACCTTGATGAAAGCAAGTATGTCTTTTGTCCTTCTCCAAGCTCCAGTTCTGGTGAAGAGAACCAACAAATAGTAAAGCAGACAGCTCTGTTGTAGATTTCTGAATATAACCTGAACTTCGGACATGCCTGGAATACATTTGGTTCTGATTTAAAACAAGTTGGCTTGCCCCATTGCCATGTTATTACAAACACAAAAGAAATATAAACTTCATTCCATTAAATAGCCATCCACATAAAGTCTTAAATAGTTTCATGGCTTTGGGTTGGGCAAATGCTGGATATTAAGGAAACAATTATTAATGTTATATATTTTATTCAAACAGCTCCAATTCTTGAACCTTCCCACCACCCTCCAAAGTACCAACCAGCCTTTTTCTTGCTCCCTCACAAAGTTTCCAGGAGGTTCAGACAGATAGAGCTTTGATTTTTAAGCTGCTGACTCTCTTTGGAGATAGTCTTTGTTTTCAGCCCCTTGTAGCCTATAGCTGTGTTCTCTCCTTGAATCTTTCCAATCCTCCCTGGGTAAGAGCAAAGTGTAAGGGGCCTTTCCCTTTAGCATTGCTGTACTGTGGAAATGGGATGAGTGTCATTGATCCGGTTTTGAGTTTTATATGCATATTTTGAAGAGTGAAACAAAACAGGTTGAGTCTTAATAAGTCTTTGTTTAGCTCAATATATAAAAATAATACCATGTCAACACAAGGTCAAAAAATGATTGAGGAGTTTTTTTTTTTTTTTTTTTTTTTTTTTTTTTTTTTTAGCACTCTTTTCTTACGTGTAGTCCTCAGAGTCCATTGTGTGTTTTACTCCTGCAGCATGTGAGAATTCAGACTGGCCACATTTTGGGGGCTCACCAGCCACAGGTGGCCGTGGCTGTCCTGCTGCACAGTGAAGCTCTTAACGAAGATCAACATAAGTTCACTGTAGCACATTAGGTATTTGTAATTCCATTAAACTGCAAGAGGGGTCTTCAGAAAGTTCTTGGGAAATGCATATTATGAAAAAAACTACATGCATTTTACATTTTTAATACCAAAATAAACTTGTATTTTAATTCCATTTTGCCACAGGCTTTTTTAAGTCTCTTATGTAAAGCCATGAACATTCTTTAACTTTTGATAAAGCTAAAAGTGTTTTGATTTTTAAAAAACAATTATTTAATTAAATTAATTAATTATTTTAATTTGCTATAGGACATGTATGCTCACCAGAGAGAGACAGAGAGAGAAAGTGAGAGGTCCAGGACTCGAACCATGTCAGCCATTGGCATCCAGTGCCTTAATCACCACACCAGCTATGTTTTTTTTTTTTTTTTTAATCAACTGATAGCTGATATGTAAATACCTAAAACTGTCAAATAGTGTTATGACATCAGACCACACCAAACAATGCTTCAGGGATTGCTTATGTGAGAAGAATAAGGGGCTAAAAACAAGACATGTGATGTGACCGTTGTTTCTGTTAATTGTTTGGAAATTCCATTGACGAATGCTAGGGTCAACAGTCCACAAGGAAGTCATCATTGTCAGGCCAGTAAATTTGAAGTCTGAATAAACTCTTCACCAGAGTTACTGGAAGAGTGCAAGTTAAAAGTTGCTTGAAGCAGTGAATAACGTAATGTAGATATTCTCAGATTCTTGCAAATGTCTGTTTTTCTACATTTGACAGCAACAGATGCTTTCTGAAACTAAAGTCTTGTAGATTAGAGAACGCTGGCCTTTGCTTACTTGCTGTTGTGTCCTGAGTTGGCAGGGCTACCGCTGTCTTAGAGTCTGTCCAGCACTCGAACCTTGGCAGGGCTTTATCACTCTGAGAGATGTGACATGTTGAAAATATTCCCTGCAATCCATGTTTTGAGAAGTGTAGTTTGCAAAGTCTTACAAAGGTAGCAGTGGGTCTCCATCATTAGAATAGAGCAGTACTGGGACTAGCAGTTGGCATAATGGCTATGTTGCTGGACTCCCATGTGGCCGACCACGGTTCGAGTCCTGGACCCGGTGGCTTAAACTCACGCCGGGCACATGTGCATGTGTACCCAAGATCCCGAAAGGAGAATAGAGGAGAAAGGATTGCAGTGTGGCCATCCCCCTGAGGGGTGATTTCTCACTTTCTGTCTTTCTTCTCTCTCTCTCTGTCTTTTTGGCAAGCGCATGCGCCCTATAGCAAAAATAGAGTAGTACTCCTCTCCCCAAGCCCCATCATAATCTTTTTAATCTTAGTACTGTTGAAAGTTTGGTGGGAAACAAAATTTTAGAAATTACTCTTAAAGCATACCTTAGATTATTGGTGTAGTTCAGTTGGGCCATGTTCTTGGGCCAAATTGCTGTGAATAATCCATCTCTTTTCTTTCATATGCTTAGCCATATTTCTTCTTTAGAATGTGCTGGATTCATAAGATGTTACCTGTTTTAATCTGTGTTTCATCTGATGGGACTTTTCAGTAAAAGTGGCCTTTAAAAAAACCAATCTCTATCAAAAAGGTGTGTCACACACCTTTTTTTCTTTTTTTGGCTCATGCATTTTAGAGAATATCTATTTATAACTTCCATTTGGCTAGCTATTGAGTTTAAATGCGATTCACAGAAGTTTTCCAAATAGAGGATAGTTTAGTGTTTTCAGCTGTGAAGCTTCTTCCTCCAGGCATAAGTTGTTAAAACTTCTCCACTGACAGCCGTACAAAATCTGTGTTTCTACATGGGAAGTGCTAATTACCCAAGGCCTGTGATCTCTATCTGGCATGAGGTTATTGATGGTCCATTACCCACCGCTGATGGTGGCTGTGTGTGTCCACATTTGACTTTCTACTTCTGCCAGATTGCCTTACACACTGAGGACTAAAAGCGATGCTCTGATAAACCAGGTAAATCCTGGGTTCACTCTCAAATAGTAAGGAGGATTTAAAAATGGTTTTTATCTCATTTTTTTTTCCTAATTAAAAAAGTAGCTCAAACCATTTGAAGGTGGCTATTTGAAGGTATTCTGAAAAAAAGATAAAAGATAACGTGATAATTGACCCAATAATTTTACCACTCAGATAACAACTGTTAATATTTTGGTGGTTTAACTAAACATCAAAGAATATTTGAGGAAAAAAATTTTTTATGGTTATCCTTGAGAAAACCATAATACTTAAAAAATTTCATTTATTTATTGTTATTTAATTTGCTGTAGGCATGTGCACTCACTAGAGAGAGAGGGGGTGAGAGGGAGAGGGAAAGTGAGAAAGTAAGCTGCCAGGTCCTGCACTCAAACCACGGTCAGCCATGTGGAAGTCCAATGCCTTAACTAGCACGCCACCTGCTGACCCCATGAAAAAAAATTAAAATGAAAAGAAAATCATCCTTAATCTAGCTATTAAGTTAATATTACATTTATTTTTGTCTATTTCTTCTTGATTTTTTCTCAACAGCCTTATGTAATTTTGGTTTTCAAAGCAAGTGAACTTGATTTGTTCACATCAAACTCTGGGAATTAGGCGGAGAGTTTTGGGAAAGATGGGGTCCGAAAATCCTCACACTTGCTATAGACAGCTTTCAGATGACATTGTTCTCTGCTAAAATTCAAACTGGGAAGTGTCTTCGCTTGGCTGTAGTGTAGCAGTTCCCCCGTTATGCACAGGGCACATTCCCAGACTTCCAGTAGATGCCTGAAACCACGGAGAGAACCAAGCCCTCTATCTCCAAAGTTTTTTTAATCTGATAACTGAGTCGGTTGCTATGTACCAATGGGTGGTTCGCATATACAGGGCGAATAGGCTGGACAAAGGGGTGATTCAGGTCCTGGGCAGAATAGAGCAGGTCGGCCTGAGATTTCATGCTGCTCGGAGCAGTGTGCAATTTGAAACCTGTGAATTGTTTATTTTTGGAATTTTCCATTTCATATTTTCAGACCATAGTTGACCATGGGTAACTAAAACCATGGAAATCAAAGCCAGAGATAAGGAGGGACTACTGCCTGGTACATATAACTGTCTCTTGGTTTCTGAATGGAATTGGTTGCAGGACCTACAATGGATATCAGAATCTGAGGATGCTCAAGCCTCGCACATAAAGTATGGTAGTACAGTGTTTGCATATAACCCATATGCCTCCTCTTAGTCTTTATACTGTCATACATAATGTAAACGCTATGTAAAAAGTTGTTATACTGTATTACTAAAGAATAACTAGAAGAAAAAGAAGTCTGTACGTGTTCAGTTCAGACTTTAAAAATTGTTTTTCTTCAAGATTTTTGCCACAGGTCACCTATGCTCACTGGAAACAGAAACAGAGAGAGAGAGGGAAAATGAGAAATCACCACTCCCAGGACCAGCAGTTAGCGTAATGGCTATGTCGCTGGACTCCCACATAGTCGACCGTGGTTCGAGTCCTGGACCTGGTGGCTTAAACTCACGCTGGGCGCGTGTGCATGCGTGCCCAAGATACTGAAGGAGAATGGAGGAGAAGGGATTGCAGCGTGGCCATCCCCGCTGGGGGGTGATTTCCTGCTTTCTGTTTCTCTGTCTCTCTCTGTCTGTCTGGCGAGCACACGTGCCCTATAGCAAAAACCTCTCCAAGAAAAAAAAAAAAAAGAAATCACCACTCCCCACTTCCCCCAGAGGATGGTCAGACAACAATCCCTTCTCTATTCTCCTCTCAGGATTTTGTGCATGCACGCATATGCACCTGGCATGTGTTTTTTTTTTTTTTTTTTTTTTTTTTTTTCCCTGAACCACAGTCAGCTTGGAACTGCACTTGGCCACGTGGGAACCGAGCTCAATTGCAGTGGCCATGTGGGATTCACGCTGCAGTTGCTGCAGTCGGCCATGTGGGATCCAATGCCCTCATCACTGTGCCACCTGCTGGCCTTTGAATATTTTCTATCCTTGGTTAGCTGAATCCTTGCATGTAAGACCTATGGGTGTGGAGGGCTGACTGTATAGGGTTTGGTAGTCTCTGGGTTCAGGCATCCACTGGCGGTCTCAGAATGTATCTTCTGTGGATAAGGAGGACTACTGTATTTGAACAACTGTAACTTTAATTGGAAATTGGAAGAAACTTTCAAAATAAACTTAATGTCTGTCCTTTTCTCAGTCAATTCTCAGGGCATTGCATGCATACCACAGTACTAGAAACAGTACATGAAAATAAGAGTTCTCTAGAGGTATAGAGAAACTGCATTTTCTACATCTTCTGCCCATTCTTCTTTCAGTAGAATTGGCCAAGATGTCAGAGAGGTTTTCTAGAAATAGTTAATATGCAGATTAAAATATATGGCCTACCTCTTTTAGCATGTGACAGTAAGTAAAGGTTTTAAATTTGGAGTAAACTATTTTTGCGGGACAATCAGCCTACCTGAATGGTTACTTGTTTTCTTTTTCCCTTTATGACAGAGTCTCACTCTGTCATGATCTGTCTGCTTCAGCCAGTCGAATAGCTGGGACCATGGTGGCATGTGTGACATGTGTGCCACCATGTCCAGCTTTTAGAGAGGCCAGAAGTGGAACCTAGGCCTCCAAGGTGGCCTTGGCCTGCCGAGTAGCAATATCAATGAGTCTTCTCTACTGCAGCTGGGCCAAAAAATCTAAACCACCTATCTTTTAGGTGATTTAGAGATCTGGCAGCCCTCTTGATTCCAGTGTGCTACAGAGGAAGGAATATTACGATTTTTTAGATTTGAAGAATTATTTTTTGATTATGTTTTTATGATTTGACCTTGTTTTTGTTTTACTCACATCCACAGGGGAGTAAGTACATTGTTTGTCAAGGTAATGGTTAAAGATTCTGTATTCTCACAAGTCCTGTGTTTTAAATTCCATACTATGTGGCCAGCAGTTGGTGTGGTGGTTAAGGTGCTGGATTCCCATATGGCCAACTGCAGTTTAAGTCCTGGACCTAGAGGCTTGCTTTCTCACTTTTCCTCTCTCTCTCTCTCTCCTTCCCTCTCTAATGAGTATATGTACCCTATAGCAAATTAAAATAATAAATAAATAAAATTAAATAAAATAATTTTTAAAATTCCATAGTATGTTTTAAATATGAAATACATAGCTCTTGTGTTTTTATATTTGGCTCTTGAAAACATCAGATGTCATAATAGAAAATTGTTTTGAATGCAAAAGATTTTTTTTTGGAGAGTTTATTTGCTATAGGGCGCATGTGCTCACTAGACAGAGAAAGATAGAGAGACAGAAAGCAAAAAATCACCCTCCAGGGAGGATAGACACGCCACAATCCCTTCTTCTCCATTCTCCTCTCAGGATCTTGGGCACGCACGCACACGCGCCCAGAGTGTGTTTAAGCCACCGGATCCGAGACTTGAACTGCGGTTGACTACGTGGGAGTCCAGCGACATAGCCATTACGCCAACTGCTGGTCCCGAATGCAAAAGATTTTAAAATAAGTTTTTATGTACTCTTAAGAATTAAAAATCAAACTTATTTTCCGTTTAATTCAGTAATTAACTAGACTTGCCCCGTAGTTTAAGGGACGTAATCGATTACACCTGTTTCAACTTTTGCTGTTTTTATTGGCAGTGGCTTTTGCCATCCCATATTTCTTGTGAGGCAAAAATATGAAATAAAATATGGCAAAGCATGGGAGAAATTATAATAAACACGAAAAATGGATTGTTCAGCTGAAAATATGAAATGCTTTACCTGCACATTTAGCCAGCCATGGTTCAGTAGTGTTGAAGTAATTTATTCCTGGAGTTCTATGTCAAGAAAATAAAGACAATTGCTTTCATTGGCAGGAAGAATCCAAGGTTCTTACATCCAAAGGAATAAACTTTGGAACATCAGGTGGAAGACATAAAGACAGCTTGAAAAAAACCTGCTGAATCATTATGCATGGGTTCATGGAATCAAAAAGTTGAAAAGAGTATTGGTATATGAGATTGGGAAGGGTCAATGGAAATGATTTTAAACACAGAATATAATCAGTTTTCAGAGGTCAGTGAATACCGTGATATAAAGTATGGGTTGTCTCATTTTACTGGTGCCACTTTCCCTTCCAAACATAATAAAAAGGAAGTGATTTAAGTCAAGATATTACCATACCTCATATTTTTTTTCTTGCAATCTAACTCAGCTCTAAAATGGTCTCTCTAGACATCCCCTTTACTCTTCAGGTTTAACAGTAGCTGTTGGGAATAAAAAGACTAGCTTTTTAGTACATTGGCCAGAATCAGAATAGTCAAATTAAGTTTCCAAGTTTGATTTGGATAGAGTTAGTAATGAAAACACTCTGGGGAAGTTGTCAGTAGAACTGAAGTGTAATTTTGGCTTTATCTTATTTGATGACTTTGAGTTTTATGCAAGTCAAGGCTGTGAGCTGAATTGAAGGTAGGGCCTTGCTTATTTCAGTTCATCAGCACAGGACCTAATAAGGGGTGAAAATGTGATCTTGCTTTTGCTCTTTTTTGAGTCTCTGAAATGAACATTTCAGATAGCTAAGTTTATATTGAAAAAGATATTGTGCAACAACCCTGTTCACATCCCCACCTCTTACTTTTTTGGGGGGGACTTTGTTTTGATTCTGAAGAACTTAGAGTAGGATTGAGATGAGACACTCAAAGTTAGGCTCTGAAGGATCCCTATTTGTGGGAGTTTGGGTGAAATGTCTTTCTCCCTTGACTGGCTTCTGTGATCTTGACAGCTTTGCATGTTTGGAGGCAGTAGAAGTCCTTTAGGAGAATCATCACCCTGTTCATGAGCTAAAGAGGCCCCCTGGAAAGTGCCAGGGCTGGGATGCCCCGTGGTTTGCCCCAAGATCTAACCAAGAACCTGGCAGGGTCTTTTACTGGGATACTGATGGGCTGGGGAAATGGAAACTTCTCGGCATTTAGGAAAAATCATGCTGAGATTTGAAGTTTCTTGACACAAATACTTGGAATGAAAAGGCCCAAGATTTTTAGTACCATTTCTGGTTTTCTGCATGCTGCCCCACCTTGAATCATAAACTTGCTAAGATGAACTTTTCTGGTTAAATTTCAGTTTTTTTTTTTTCTGGAACATAATTAATTATAATTTGGGGAGCTAAGGAAATTTTCCCCTTTTAATTCACTTAGAAATTGAGGGGTCATTCCGTCTAGTCTGTTTGTGTTTTGATGGACTTGGAATGAAGGGGCATTTCAAGGTTGTGACATAATGAATTTGTCATGAGTGAAATAAGTGTCCTAAAGGAAGTTTCAATAATAAAATGTAATTGTTTCATGAAATTTAAACCAATGAATTCTAAGTTGTGACAGTTGCCAGTGATGAAAGGGGTTATTATCTACTTTGATGGATAGACTTTTGTAAATATCTTTAATTGTCAAAATTTCTTTTCAAAGAAGACTTTCCTTGATATCACTAGGTTCTTTTTTGTTTGTTTGTTCTCGCCAGATCTTTGTGCTCTTGACTGCTATTTTCATTGTCAAGTGACTGTAGATGTGGTTGAGTATGGGTCTTTTTTAACTATGTTAGCCTTAGATGAAGACAGCTCAAGAGCTGGCTCATATGAGGGCCCACTGCAAGGCACTTGCTATTAGATTTGTGTCATTAGGTTGGACATTGAACTTTTATTTTGCCTAGGTGGCTCCTTTACCTAGAGCCAACCACATTTGCTAGTTTGTTTAGAAGTTTGTTCAACTTCACTTTTTATGTTTTCTTTTAAGCTTTACATTGATATATTTCCAAGTGAAAGAGTAAAAATGATAATTTATAGAATAAATCCCAGATAATCTATATGTGGAAATGTGAGAGAGTAAAAATGCTAATTTATAGAGTAAATCCCAAATAATCTGTGTGTGGAAATGTGTGAGTCCAATGGCTTACATCAAAGTCTGTGCCTAGTTCATTCTGTTAATGGTATGGAATTTGTGTCAGAAAATGTAAGCGAGGAAGTTATTAGATTAGATTTTTTTCCTGTTGTAACTAATTATCATCTTATAGTATCTTAAAACCACACACACACACACACACATATCTATATCTATATCTATCTATATCTCTATATATCTTTATTTATTTATTTATTTTTGGAGAGGTTTTGCTATAGGGCGCGTGCGCTCACCAGACAGAGACAGACAGAGAGACAGAAAGTGAGAAATCACCCCCCAGGGGGGATGGCCACGCCACAATCCCTTCTCCTCCATTCTCCTCTTAGGATCTTGGGCATGCACGCACACGCGCCCGGCGTGAGTTGTAAGCCACTGGGTTCAGGACATGAACCACGGTTGACCTCATGGGAGTCCAGCGACATAGCCATTACTCTAACTGCTGGTCCCAAAACCACATGTATTTTTAATGTTACCATTCTGAAGATTAAAGGTCTGAAAATGGGCTCCCCTAGGGTGGAATCAAGGTGTTAGGAGGGCCATGTTCCTTCTGGGAGGTTGGAGGGGACAATCCATTTCTTTGACCTCTCTAGCTCTTAGAGATCACCTACACCCTTTGGCTTGTGGCCCCTTTCTTCATGTTCATAGTAAGCAGTATAGCATCTTTCAATCTTTCTCTTGTCTGATCTTCGCTTTTGCATTCATATGCCTTTCTCCCTCTGTTTTTCCACGTCACGTCACCTTCTTGTACTTTGACCCTCCTACTTCCTTCTTAAAAGGACATGATTACATTGGGCCTGTCTTGATAATTCATGGTACTCTTCTCATGTCAAGATCCTTAACTGAGTCACTTCTGCAAAAACCGCTTTTGCTATGTAGTGTGACATAGTCACAAGTTCAAGGATCATGACATGAGCATCTTTGAGGGGGCCATTATTCAACCTACCATATATGAGAGTACAGCTTTTTATTCTTTATTTCTTTTAACTCTTGTTTTTATGTGTTTCCTTCATATTGTCCTTGGTCACAGAAACATGGACTCTGCTTGCTGTGTTTAGAGAGAAAGGTATTGCTAAAAAGAGATGCATTACTGGAGAATGTGTCTTATATTTAATTGTGAAGTTTAAGTTGGTGGAAACAATTTAAATTTTAATACATACTATTTCATTGAGGGTGGAGAGAATTTCTTTGAATATTGAATCTTCCAATGAAGAGAATGTCATAGTAGGTACTTGTCCAGTGACAAGTAGTGTTTGCCAAGTGACACATATAATTCTAAGTAAATAACCTGCCACGCTTGTTGAGTCTTTAATCATTTTGCAGGTGTTCTGAATGGGCACGCATGTGCACACACTGCCCCTCTGTGGTCTTGCCCAGCAGCTATTTGGTTTGCCCTGGTCTTCTTGACTTCACTTTCTGGGAGTTCTTGCTCCAGCTTCTTTCTTTGTCCTGGTCATGGGGTTGTTTCCTCAGTTACCACTATTGTTCTGTCCTGCGCTTGGATCAGAGTCCCGTTGGTGTCTGCCTTCGGAAAGAAGCATTCTGAGGCTAGATGCTATTTGTTCTTTGTCCCATCTCTCCTTTTAGTCAAAATTCCTATGACTTACCTGAAAGGAGTACAAAATGTTCAGAGTCACAAGACTTTGAACATAGAGAACTGGTTTTGCCCTGTATTTGTAGGCTTCCATTTAGATACAGAAATGATACTCAAATACAATGACCTTTTTATTAACCTCACTTGAAGTTTTATTGTTGGCAAAGACTTTCCTCCTTACTGTTTACCTTTCATGTCGTTTTGTCCTACTCTTTGTATATGCAAATGGAGAAGTGGATTAAAGTGGAATACCATGCCATCTGAAAGCCACGTAGATTTTATATAGTCATTGCAAAGCATAAAACTGGAACAGCTCAGAAGTAGACCGGGTTGGATGGGCCACTTGTTGACAGGACAACCTTATGTCTGGGATTGATTATGGAGAGGAATTCCTTTAGTTGCATTTGTTCTGTGGTTCTTCACTGTGAAAGGAAAAGCTTACTATTGTCTAAGTGTGCAAATAGAGATTTGTGAGGCTTTCAGAGAAAGGACTGTAAGTATTCTGAAGATGTGTAATTGATTGGATTTATGTTTTCTTCTTTATTAACTTTCTCTCCTAGAACTTCTAAAATAAGCTGTGGTTGGGCCAGAATGGTACCTGCTTACCTTTGCATTCTTATACATTGTATTTGACAGTTTTAAAATACATAAATTGAAAAGAGAAGCTATTTAAATGTGTACATTTTTATTTACAGCTGCCGCAGAAGGAAAAGGCAGAAGTGGGGAAGACTTTTTTCAGAAGGTAAGCTACTTTTTACTCTTACCTTGGTTATAAAGGGAAACTTCACTGTCTCAATAGCTACTCTAAACGCCCCTGAAAACTCCCCTTCCATATGGTAGGGAATAGATTTTAATAATTTATCTGAGAACATTCATACAAGTGAGGAAAGGGAGGGGATGTTGTATGGGGCTTAGCCATTCTCAGAAGACTCCTTCCTAAGTTTTTGCTTGAAGACAGGGAAGCAGAATGTAAGAAGACTCAGAGGTAGAAGAATTCATCTGGCATTCATACTTCAGGCATTTGGCAGGCACATGACACACGAGGGACTCATTCGGCAAGCTGAGGTACACTGTCATGTAGGGTCAAGTACCTTCCTTGTATGGGGCATCTTTCCTGAAGCAATTTAAATTAAAAAAAAAATGCTGTGTTGGCCAAATAGAATAGTCCAGGTCTCCAGCTTCCCACCCATGCTTTAGGTTCGTGCTGTTGAAGTTTATGTCCTAAGCTTGAAGCCCCTGCTTGGCATTATCAGATATTGGCTAATACCCAACATGTACTCAATACCTGGGCATTTTAGATTTGCCTGCCTAGAGCAAAGGTAGGCTTGCCAACAAGGGAAAGAAAAGAGAAGACAAATGGCAGAAATGAATTAGCCTTGGGTTGGTTGTTTATGATGGTACAAATAGACACTATCTATCTGTGGAATGTTCTTTTTCCCCTTCGTTGTTTTTTTAACTCACAGATAGATGTAAAAAACAGACCTCAGCTTTGTGTGATTCAGACATTTCAAAGGCTGAATCAAAACATGGTGTATGTAATCATAGAGACTTTCATTCTTTGAAGATTTGCTAATATTTATCACTTTTTATAGAGCCTTATATATATTCCAGCAGTTTAAATGGAAACACATGTTCTAATCTAGGAACATGTGTGCATCCCACCAACTGTGACTTGGAATCATAGATGACTTAGTTGGTCGCAGGTTAATGAGGTCTCTGAATAACTAAATGGGAGTAATTTTCATCTCTTCCTTATTTTCCTTTAGTTCAGTAGAAGGTATCTTCTTGATAGACCTGTGTCTATATAGGATTTGGATATCCATCCTGGAAAAAATCCTGTGACTTAGTAAAAATCAAACATCCCAAATCGCAAATGAGTCATTTGTCATGTTTTGACCAGACAGAAGTAGACATTCTAGTTCACCTGCAGTAGAATGAAGTATTGAATTGTCCTACAGGAACTTTTGTTCACTCATATGTATTCTAGTGTCATTTAATGGCATTTGGGAAACATTTAAGAGCAAGAAATAGGCCATGTGCTACTCACTAGCATCTTTGGAAAAATCATTTTTTCCTCTCAAAATAAGGCAAGTATGAAGGATCTGTATGCTTCTTTTGTGTGTGTGTATGTATATATATATATACATATATATATATATACACATACGTATATATATACATATATATATACATATATATATGTACATATATATATACACATATATATATATGTACATATATATATGTGTGTGTGTATATATATATATAATCAGTTATTTAATGAGGTTCTGGGCAAAAAAAATTAGAACACCAATTCGTGTGGATAAACTCCATCTGTAAGGGCAAACACGGATCGCAGGTAGCTCTGGAGCTGAGGAAAAGCTTTGATTTTTGGTAAAATTTGTGAGTCCCCAGCTTTCTGATCAATCTTGCGCTTCTCAGAAATCTTGTATTTCTCCTTCTCTGTGTCAAAGATCTCACCTTCCTGGTGTCTGAGCTTCCGTAGTTTCTTTTTCTTGAAGTAAGCATCAGTAAGGTGCTTTGGGATTTTTACTTTGCTAATATCAATTTTCGTGGAGTTGGCAATGACAAATTTCTGGTGTGTTCTACACAGTGGAACTCGATTGAGAACCAGTGGTCCAGTTCCAAGTAGCAAGCCACTGCTCAGCTGCTTCAGGAAAACCACTCTCTTGCCTCTGTGGCGTCCAGTGAGGATGATCAGAATGGTCCCAGGAGTGACGCTGGCTCGCAGCTTTCTCACAGGCTGACTGAAGGGTTTTTTGCCAAGGCTCAACAGCTTTCAACACACATCTTTAGTAGGAAAATATCTAGGCATTTTGTGCAGTTTAACTACCCAGATACCACCATTCTTGTCTCCACCAACTGGTTTTGTGACAGTCACAAGAACCTTCTCGTTCTTTTTCTTTTTGATCCTAGATTTGGTGGGTGAGTATTTCCTTTTATACATGGCCTTCCTGGAATACATGGCAGACCGGGAGTATTTGCCAGTGCCCTGGACTAGGACTGGATTTCACCTGCAATGGGGCTTCTCCTTCTTGGGATTTTTAGCTTTGGGGTCACCCTTTTTAACCTTGCCACTGGCATCAGCCTTCTTGGCTTCAGGTTTTTTCTCCTTAGTATCCTGCTTTGCAGCTTTTTCACCTGCCATCTTGTATAGTGGGAAAGAGCAGGATCTGTATGCTTCTTATTGGGAAGTTTTTTGGTTTTGATTGTGGGATATGCCTGATGTGCATATATTAAAACATCTTGAGCTGTATTTGAAATTTGCCTTTGCTGCTCCTGTAGCACAGTGGTTAAGTGCTATGTGTAGGGAGCCAGATCCCAATGACTGACCATGGTTCGAATCCCAGCTATGGGACACTGGAGATATGAAAAACACACTGCACAGGGACTAGCAGATGGCATAATGGTTACGTCGCTGGACTCCCACAAAGTTGAACGTGGTTTGAGTCCCAGATCTGGCAGCTTAAACTCACGCTGGGCTCATGTGTGTACATGCCCAAGATCCTGAGAGGAGAATGGAGGAGAAGGGATTGTGGCGTGGCCATCCCCCACCCTCCCCCCCCCCGCCCCCGGGGGATGATTTCTCCATTTCTGTCTCTGTCTTTCCAGTTAGTGCATGTGCCCTATAGCAGAAACCTCTCCAAAACCCCAAAACAACACACTGCACACATGTGTATGGGTGCTCAAAATCCTGATAGAAAGGGGAAATAGAAGAAAAAGGATTTGGCCCACTGAAGGGTGGTTTCTTACTTTCTCTCTCTCTTTCCCTCTCTGTCTGGTGAGTACATTAAAAAAAAAAAAAAGTTTAACTATTTTATTTATTTATTTATTTTTTTGGAGAGATTTTTGCTATAGGGTGTGTGCACTTGCCAGAAAGACAGAGAGAGACAGAGAGACAGAAAGTGAGAAATCACCCCCCGGGGAGATGACCACGTTGCAATCCCTTCTCCTCCATTCTCCCCTTGGGATCTTGGGCACACATGCACATGCTCATGGCGTGGGTTTAAGCCACCGGGTCTGGAACTTGAACCATGATCAACTACATGGGAGTCCAGCAACAAAGCCATTACGCCAACTGCTGGTCTCATACCCTAATTATTTTAAAAGCATTTCCTAAGTCTAGAAACACTTAATAGTGGCTCTTTCTATGGTGGGGATTAGAGGATGAGTCTGAGATTTTTATATGTTGCTTTATTTTTTGTTACTATAACTATAAATGTAAAAGTATAATAATATGTTATACTAATTAAATTACACTGAATTCAGTTAAAGTAATTATCTTCATTAAAGTTTTTGAATTAAAAAAATTAAATTTGAAGATATTTTTCAGAATAAGAATTGATAGCTTTCCCCAGAGTTTAAATTTCAGTTAACAGATGGTAAAATTGTTAAATATATCATCTCAAATTTGAAGCTATAGTAGTCATTCAGTTTACTATACACATAAACTTATTCATAGAATTCGACATTATTTTGTCTTCTGGAGATCTACCTGGTTTTCTGTATTCTGTTTTACCACCTGTGTTTGATATGTTTCATTTCCATGACATTCTGTTGGGATGAAAGGATAAGTTGCTACAGTAGTGAAACCCAGCAGTACAAGAGGATATCAAAAAGTTTATGGAGAAATGGAATCAAGGTATAAGTTTAAGTTGGTGCATAAAAATTTGAAACCCATGCAACATTTTTTTCAAAATTTTTTTTTAAAAGAGAGATGTTTGCTATAGAGCGTATGTGCTCGCCAGGAGAGACAGAGACAGACAGAGAGACAGAAAGTGAGAACTCACACCCAGGGGGAATGGCCAAGCCGCAGTTCCTTCTCCTCTATTCTCCTCTCAGGGTATTGGACATGCATGCACACGTGCCCAGCATGAGTTTCAAGCTGCCAGGTGCAGGACTTGAACTGCAGTCTAGCACCTTAACCACTACGCCACTCCTGGCCCCATAATATGCATTTTTTAAGAGAGATTTTTGCTATAGGGTGTGTGCTAGCTGGAGAGGCAGAGAGAGACAGAGAGACAGAGAATGAGAAATCACCAGGCATGCATGCACACTCATGTGCCTGGTATGAGTTTTTTTTTTTTTTTTTTTTTTTTTTTTTTGAGAGGTTTTTCGCTATAGGGCGCGTGAGCTTGCCAGACAGACAGAGAGAGACACAGAGACAGAAAGCAAGAAATCACCCCCCAGGGGGGATGGTCACGCCGCAATCCCTTCTCCTCCATTCTCCTCTCGGGATCTTGGGCACGCACGCACACGCGCCCGGCGTGAGTTGTAAGCCACCGGGTTCGAGACGCGAACCACGGTCGACTACGTGGGAGTCCAGCGACATAGCCATTACGCTAACTGCTGGTTCCCCCTGGTATGAGTTTTAAGCCACCAGGTCTGGGACTCAAACTGTGGTCGATTACGTGGGAGTCCAGCGACATAATCAGTATCTGCTGGTCCTCATAATGTGCATTTTTAATGAAATTTTTCTGATGAAATTTTACAAAAAAAAAAAAAAATTGCTGTAAGATACAAGGGCTCACCAGTGACAAAGGGAGAGAGAGACAAAGAGAGAGGGAAAGTGAGAGCATGTAGTCATAGACCCATTTTCCATCCGTGACCTAGTCAGGCCCTCCTAAAGACATATCCTTCATCGCTCTGGATTGTCATATGTGAGGTGGTGAGAATAAGGGTAGAGAGGCATGTTGGGGCTATGAGTCCTAGGCCTGGGTGTGACATATATCACCTCCTCTTGCCACATACTGGAGAAAACTTAGTCGTGTGCATTCACCTAGCTGCAGTCATGAGAGAAGGGAGCAATGGAGAAATACTGATTTTTTTTTTTTTTTTAAATAAACACTACTTACCAAAAGCCAGATTGATGGGAAAAAAAATCTCTTGTCAGAATATAATGTCTTTATGTGGTATACGCTGAAGCCTTTTGTATTAGTTTATTAAGGTGTTCATACTGCGGACTAGATGGACTAACCATGAGAAATTTATCGTCTCACAGTTCTGGATGCTGAAAGTCCAAGATCAAGGTGTAGGCAAGGTTGGTTCCTTTTGAGCTGTGAGGGAGAATCTGTTCCATGACCTTATTCTAGCTTCTGGAGGTTTGCTGGTGATTTTTGGCTGACCTTTGCTAAAGAAGGATCGCCCTGACCCTTGCCTTCTTCACATTCTCCCTGCATGTGTTTCTCTGCGTCCAAAGTTCCCTCTTTTACAGGAACACCAATTGTGTTGGATTAGTGACCCACCCGACTCTGAGATGGACTCATCTCATTATTCTGCCATGACTCCGTTTCTGAATAAGATCACATTCTGAGGTTTTGGGGGTTTGAGGACTTCAACATGTGAATGTTTAGAGAACACAGCTGAACCTATAACAGATGAGGAAATGGTTGTTTAGGGAAAAAATACTGTAATTAGAAAACTATACTAAAACTGTTATCACATTTTAGTATTCAACTTGACATATAGATTTTAACCACCTAGTCATTTGTAATAAAGTTTTTTTATCATAAGTAATTTGTAAATTGTCTAGAATGAATATAATTTGACATGCAAAAAGAGAGAAAAGTGATCTATAACCCTACTGTGAAAGAAAACTACTGTATTTTTATACTCTTAGACCTTTTTATGTGTATGAAAAGTACATCTAAAGTAATTTCTGATATTCTATGATTGGTTGGAGGGACTGCAAATTAAGCTGTTGGTGTGGGATGTATCTCAAGTGTTTTTCTGTGTTGAAACTGCAGTGTTCCCAGTTATTATATATACATTCTATTCTTTGGCTCAAACTCATGAAGGGAGAGCATGGATAGCACCTTATCAGTTTTCTCTCTAGTTTTTTATCCATTCTCAATGGCAGCTTTCTAATTGAGACACATGGAAACAATCTTTCGGGCCTTTTTTCCCCCCGAGTTCTTTGGGCAGTTGTTCATGACTTACTCACTGTCTGTCTTGCTTCCTTTTAATCAGTTCTTTTTTTTCCTCTTGTGAAATGACGATGGCCAGATCTTGGAGGGGAAAATGTGTTACAGTATGTGAGGTGGGAATGGGTACAGCGATTGTATTACAGATGTGACTCATCAAAGTGAAATGCTTTAGAGATCCGTAATCCTAAGAGCTGAGGAAGACAGAATCCAGTCAGCATCATAATTATTGAAAGCCATGCGTTCCATTGCATTGGGCTGTGTGCAGTATTTCTCCTTAAAGTACGCATCATGTATTTTAAGCGTAAGGACATTTTACTACTTTTAAAGTACATTGGATATTTATTTGGCTTGCCACAAGAGGTATCAGTAAGATCAACATACCTGAGAGACTGGTGGCTTATATGGTATATTTTTATCATTCTGAAACTCTCCACTTCTGGCATTTTGAGATGGAAAGTAGCAAGCGTCATCTTCTTGGGAATATTGGTGGGAGCAATATTTGGCTCCTTCTGTGCCTCGACATGAGCATGTGCAGAGGCGTTAGGTGGACTCTCTTTGGATCCTTTGACTGGAGGGCAGCAGAGATGATAAATTGCTTCTGTTTTCTCCGCTGGCCATTAGTTTGTGTCTGTTGAATGGATTGTATTTCTTAGTAACAAAATAAGCTTTGGTTTAATTATTTAAAAGTCAGTTCAATGAACTATGCCCATGTATGTACTTTTTATAATGCTGAGTTCTTATGCTTAAACATAAAAAAAAGCTTAATTGTGGCTGGCCCTGTGACCTAGTGGTTAAGAGAGCCAGATCTGGGAACCAGCAGTTAGCGTAATGGCTATGTCGCTGGACTCCCACGTAGTCGACCGCGGTTCGCGTCTCGGAACCGGTGGCTTAGAACTCACGCCGGGCGCGTGTGCGTGCGTGCTCAAGATCCCGAGAGGAGAATGGAGGAGAAGGGATTGCGGCGTGACCATCCCCCCTGGGGGGTGATTTCTCGCTTTCTGTCTCTCTGTCTCTCTCTGTCTGGCGAGCGCACGCGCCCTATAGCAAAAAACCTCTCCAAAAAAAAAAGAGAGCCAGATCTCACATAGCCAATCATAGTTTGAGTTCTGGCCCTGATGGCTTGAGAAACACACCAGGCATGTGTGCATTTATGCCCCAAATCCTGCCAGGATGGAGTGATAGTGGAAAAAGGATTATATATGACTGAGCCCCATTGGGGGATGCCTCCGCTCTTCCTCCCTCCTCCCTTTTCTCCCTCTCGCCTTCCTTGCCTCCCTCACCTCTGTCTGGTGAGTACATACACCCTCTGGCATGTATGAAGAAAAGTCAAATTTGATTTAAATAAAATCAGGATATTTTAAAGCTTTAAATTTAGTATTTGTTTTAAGAAGTAATACATTTATATAAATCACAGATTTACAAACATGTATATACAGTGAAGAGTAAGAATCAATCCAATTTTTGCATCTTTTGATTTTTCTCTTTGTCTTCCTCACAAGTCTTGTAGTTAAGAGTTAGTGAGAAGGACCAGCAGATAGTGTAATGGTTATGTAATGGATGCCCACGCAGTTGACTGCAGTTTGAGTCCCGGACCTTGTGGTGTGTGTGCATGTGTGCCCAAAATCCAGAGAGGAGAACAGAGGAGAAGAGACTGTGGAATGGCCATCCCCCGTGGGGGTGATTTCTCGCTTTCTGTCTGTCTGTTTTTGTCTCTCTGGTGAGCACATTGAAAAATATATAGCAAAAAAACTCTCAAAAAAAAAAGTAAGAAAAGATTTAGTAAAAAAAGACTAAGTGACTTACTCATCATTCATACCTCTAGTCTTCTAAGTTTTGTCCTTGTGTTCATCTGAACATAGGAATTCTGGGTGCCGAACCTATTTTCTCTTAGCAGGGTATAGAGTCACCTGCATTGAGTCGTACCATAGTAGTGCATTCTTGGCTCTTATTTGGGCAGTCATTCTGTGTAACTGCTTTATGAAAACCACATTTGCTGTTTTATTCTCTTTCTGGGACTGTAGAAGCAGGGAATGCCATTGAAATTCTTCTTTTAAAAAAAATTTGCCAGAGGGTGCTTGTGCTCACCAGACACACACACACACACACACACACACACACACACACACACACACAGAAGGTACCCCCATGGTCATGCTGCAATCTTTTTTCCTCCATTTATCCCCCTTTCAGGGTATTTGGGCATGCATGTGCACACTTCTAGCATATTACACAAGCCGTTGAATGGGGACTTGAACCACACAGTCAGCCATGTGGGATCAAGCTGCCTTAACTGCCACACCACTGGCTGACCCCGGAATTCTTTGAAAGTGTATGTTTTAATTATAATGAATGTAACCTAATTTCTATTATAATTTTCTTAGGCAAATAATTGTAGATCCAGATATAATGAAAATTAGGACCAGTAGTTGGCGTAATGGCTATGTCGCTGGACTCCCATGTAGTTGACCACGGTTCGAGTCCTGGACTCAGTGGCTTAAACTCATGCCAAGTGTGTGTGCGTGCATGCCCAATATCCCGAGAGGAGAATGGAGGAGAAGGGATTGCAACATGGCCATCTCCCTTGGTGGGGGGTGATTTCTCACTTTCCATCTCTGTCTCTCTCTCTGTTTTTCTGGCAAGCACATGTGCCCTATAGCATAAACCTCTCTCCCCCAAAAAAAAACAGTTATGAAAATTTATTTTAATGACCTCTTCTTGAACTAAACTCAAAGCATTGGATGATATAGAAAATGAACTGAGTTAATAAAAATAGGTTTTGTGGAAAGAGCCACAAGGCAGGATTCTGGATTACTGATTTATAGTGCACCCAGGGTGGAGCAACATGGAAAATTTTTCATTTAAGGGATGTTCATTTGTTTGTTTGTCTTTTTTTTTTTTTTTTTTTTTTTTTTTTACTACTGTCCTACAAGACAAAGAGAATAATGGCTGAAATAGATTGAGGTTGCCAATGGATTTATAAATTGTTGCCCCTTTATAAAACATGCAAATTTTTTTTTTTTTTGGTAAAAGCCTAAAAAACTGTTTATTCTTCCTGTCAAGTACTGACATTTGTTCAGAATCACCTAAAACAGCTATTAAGACAAAGTGGGCCTTAGATATACACATGGCGGATCATTTTTAGGTAATGCTAAATTTTTAGAGACCTAGAAAATGTTCACCCCCCTTCCCCACTTTTTTCCATCTATTTGCCTTTGTTATGCCATTTGAAGGTATAAAGATTTTTGCAGATAGTTTTTTTTTTTGTTATTTATTTATTTTTTTTTGTTTTTTTGAACTTTAATCATTAGTACCATCTGCACAGTTTTTGCTATATCCTCAAACCAACTATACCTGTTTACGTAATATTTCAAAAAATCAATTTACTGATTTTATTTTTTAAGTGTTCTAAGAGAACATTTTAAATCATTACCACCAGTGAAAAAGTGACATTTGTCTCTGTACCTTTTTAAATTCAGTCTAAAGATACTTAATTTCTTCTTTATCCTATGACTTAGTTTCCAGAGCTTTACCGTTCTCATCACGTTCTGTGGCAAGGCCAAAGTCTCTTTGTAAAATTGGCTACAACGCCTGGGTCCAGAGTTTTAGATACAACCTGACCAGTACAATTATAGGGAGGCCATGGTATCTGGAGTATCGGTCTGACTCAGAAACACCTGAGGATGATTATAAGCTTCAGGCACTGCTGAACTGGCTATAGATAGGTAGAAATGACATTCTTTGCCCTTTGTCACTAACTGAAGATGAAACGTTGGCTGTCATTGCTAGGTATCCAATATACTTCCTGATTTCAGACTGGCAGGTAAAGACCTCTGTCAACATAGCTCACATGTGCATCTGAGCTCAGTCTAAGCTCTTGACCTGACACTTAGCTTGGAATCCATGAGGCAGATGCGGTGGCCAGAGTCTGAAGGCGTGGGAAGCATTCATTGCTCCTGAAGATTTCACATGGTTTAGACACTGACGTGATGTGAGATCTCCTGTGTAACTTTCCTTCATTACTCTGGACCCCTCAGGTTACCTGGGGAAAGGACTCAGCCACTGTGATAGTCCACAAGGTGATGGACTGCTGCAGTGCCGTTTAGTCTGACTCAAGTGACATTTAGTAAGGGACTTGAAGCTTTCCCGATTTAAAATGGGTTCACAGAAGAATCCATACAATTGAAAGATGGATGTGGTGGTGTCAGTTTCTTCCAGACAAAGATGTTGCCGACTATTACATAAAATGGTCTTAGAACTGATTTTTGTCCCCCAATATGGATAGCCAGTTGGTGGTAGCTAGGACTTTAAGAGTGTTTCTTCAACTATATACTTAAAGTTGGTAATAAAAGAGAAATGTTTTTCTCTAAATCAGCAGTATCATGATGCCCTCTTTGGTGGCAGTGCTTCTATTGTGAGAAAAGTTCTACTTAAAATTGCAAGTTTTGCTAAGATGGGCTCGGAATTAGGGCCGTGGTGACATATTTAAGGGAGTATTTTACGATATAAATTTGCCTCTGACCAAAAGGGTAAAGGCAAATTAATACAGTAAAATAAATGATCTAGATTTTATAGTCTTGTATTTTGTTAAAACAGTCAGACTTCAAAATCACATTAACATTGGTTGTTCTAAGCTTGTACCTCTGATATTTTACTGTTTCAAATTCTGTCTAGGAGACTTACAGTAATGATGTGCTGTCCTCACACAAATCAATCCTTCCTTCCAGTTTCAGATTCTGTTTTTTAAAGAATAGTCTTTTTTTATTTCATGTGTTAGTAAGTTTCAGACCAAATACGTTGCTTTAGAATTTGTCTTATTTGGCTAATTTAACTCCGCTTGCTTTTGTCTCTGAGTAGTTCTTTTTTTCTTTTTTTGCTTTTACTTAATTTGTCAGAGGGTGCATTCACTTGCTGGAGGAAGATAGAGAGAGGGAGAGGGAGAGGGGGAGAGAGAGAGAAAGGGAGAGAGGGAGAGAAAGGGAGAAAGCATCTCCTCCATTGGAGATGGTCATGCCGCAATCTCTTCTCTTCTGTTTCTTTCTCCTTTTGGGATTTTTCGGGCATGCACATATGTGTGCCTGGCATATTTTTTAAACTGCTGGGCCTGGGTCATGTAAGATCCACCTGCCTTAACCACCATGCCAGGGGCTAACCCTCTTGAGTGTTACTTCTTTATGGTTTACATGATTATGGTTCCTGCCTTCCCACCTGAGGAAGAAGAGGAGCAGGCCTTGTTTTGCACCACCTGATTCTGCTTCCTAGATCTGCTGACCACGGGGGATTGAGCCAAGATGTGGCCACAGGAACGTGACCTGAGTGACAGGCTCTAGAAACTCCCGAGCCAGGCTTGTGTGGTGAATTACTGAACTAAGACCCACAGTGACTGTGGGAACAGAGCGGGGAAGGTCGAGATGCAGAATGGGGAAGGAGAAGCCAGCATGACCTCATTGGGCTAGAAAACTGGAGTTCTGAGGGTGAAGGGGCTGAGAGTCAATGGGGGGAAGGCCATCCCAGGGGACCCTGGACCAAAAGGCAGCAGACGTCCTAGAATGGGAGGTGTTCTGCCTAGAGCTGGCATGGTGTGAGATGCTTCTCAAGTTCTGTCTATAGTCATTCTTGGGACTCCTTCCCTTCAGGAAACTCTACAAGGCCCAAATCGAGAAACAGTCAAAAAACACCCAATAGGCATTCAGTTTCTAGAATATTTGCCTAAGTGTCTTTTCTTCAGAGGGTAAATGCACTCATGCTTCAGCAAAATTTGGTTTGTGTGGAGTAGTTTAACCCCTCAACAAGAGGCTCAAATTAAATTGTATCTTTATAGGGAGTAGTGAATACTGTTTAAATAAGACATAGGATTTTTCTCCAGATCTCTCATTTTTAATACATAGTTAGCAGCAATAACATGGTTGGTTTTTTTTTTTTTTTTTTTTTTTTTTTTTTTTTTTTTTGGTGTGTGTGTGTGTGTGTAGAGGTTTTTGTCTTAGGGCGTGTGTGCTCGCCAGAGAGATAAAGACAGAGTTGGTGAGAGGGAAAGTGAGAAATCCTCCTGGGGAATGGCCATGCCACAATCCCTTCTCCTCCCAGGATCTTGGGCACTCACACACATGCACCTAGCATGAGTTTCAAGCTACCAGGTCCAGGACTCGAATTGCAGTGAGCCATGTGGGAGTCCTACAATGTAACTGCTATGTCATCTCCTGGCCCCAGCAATACCATGGGTGTTTTCTTTTCTTTTCTTTTTTTTAAAAAGATTATTTATTTCATGAATGAATGAGAGATGGGGGCAAAGAGACAGCACTGCAACAGGGTCTCGATGCTACCATGCACCCCCAGCTTCAGCCAGCTGGGAGCAGGGGCATGCCAATGCCTGACATAATCAGGGAGGTCTCTGGACACAAACTGGCAACCTCCCCATGTGGGTCAGCCTCACAGTGTCAGCCTCACAGTATCATGTTTGGTTGCTGTGCCGAATGTCTAGCTCCCACATTTGTATTTTGAAATGGTGGACCACACTCTACCAATATGCAATGTATGTATTGTATAGGAATAATATTCTTGTTCAAGGTGTTTCTTTTTACTACTCATTTGTGGTGTTACTTGAGGGATTACAGGATCATTGCTGTTAATATCTTAGGGGGAAAAAGCAACTTCTATCCTGCTTATTTTTAAAAAAGGTGCTGTTAGGGACTTTTATCCTACCTATCAGGATTCCCTCTTCCTGCTTGGCCATTGGCGTTAATATTGTTTTCATCAATATTGTACTTTTTGTTGGAAGCTTATAGCCAGCCAACATTCAGACAGGTTAGTACAGCATGTCAATATTTTCTGTTTTTCTTAATCATGGTTAAGGAGAACACTTTGTTACTCTGTGCCTTTCTAAGTAACATGATCCTTGAATTAAATTATTATACATCCTGAATGCTTCTCTCTCATTTTGTATGTTTAGCGTTTGTGGCTTGTCCAAAACTAGCTCTTTTGCAGTTTTTTTTTGTTTGTTTGCTTTTCTTTTCTTTCTAAATTTCTTTGGATGTAAATTCCTTCCTGAAAGGAGATATCTTTGGCATTTTAGGTGGTAGAAAAATAAATTTTATTACCTTTGCTTTTTCCATTCCTTTCTTTTTTTCTTTCTTTTCTTGGTGAAATCCAAATGGTCTAGAAGTATCAGCCTTTTCTTTGGACTCACAGCATTTAGTATTTTGTCACTTTAGATGATCACCTAATCATGCACAAGTTTTGTTTTTTAACGGTTGAAATGATGATAGGTGGAGAATGAGAGAATTTTGCCAGAGATGAAAATGACTGTAGCCAAAATGTACAGTCCTCTGGGTTTTCTCCTAAGTTCTCTTTCTTGAGTTCACTGTTGATTACTTTTCTTGAAAGAAAACAAAAACAAAAACAAAAATCCCAGGTTCAATTCCCATGTGCCCCTTTACTGTGGAATTACCAGGAAACCTTAATCCCTGTGAATAGGAAAGTTTTAAGCTCCTTTCGTTTGGACCTATTTTCTTTTCCTTTTTGTTCTTTAAAGATTTATTTATTCACCTATTTATTTGTTGTGATTTTTCAAGCCTCTGGACCTGGGACCTGAACTGCAGTTGGCCATGTGGGAATCCAGTGCCTTACCCAGCACGCCATGTGGCCCTGGAGCTGTTTCCTTAAATAGCACTTCTTCCTGGTGTATTTTCCTGTGGCATGTGATAGGACAGTGTCTGAATTCCTGTGAAGTCAGTAGGAAGTGCTGCAGGAGAAGCTTGTGGCGTATCCCTGACGGGTGGATTTGGAGAGCCTAAGCTTTCCTTGGCTTCAGTCAGTATGTCGAGAGGGAGTATTAAGAAAAGTAAAGAAATAATATTTTGTAGTGCTTAATTGGAACATGGATGTGTGTTTCTTCTCACTTGAGTATCACTTTACTTTATGTTCCTTTTCATACCTTAATGGTATGACAGGCTGCCTCTTCATCTGGGAATCCAGAAGCTCTCCAGCTTTCGTCTAGGTTCCATGGGAATACCAAAGGAGTACTTTTGATTTTCAAAGAACTTTTAATCTGAAGGGAAAAGATGTCTATAAAGAGGGATTACAGTGGGGCCAGCAGATGGTGTAGTGATTACATTGCTGAACTCCCACATGGCCAACCACGATTTGAGTCCTGGACCTGGTGGCTTGAAACACAGGCTGGTGCTTGTGCATATGTGCCCAAGATCCAGGGAGGAGAGTGGAGGAGAAGGGATTGCAGTATGGCCTTCCTCCTCACCCCTGGGGAGCAATTTCTGACTTCCCCTCTCACTGTTTCTCTCTGTCTTTCTCTGGTGAGCATATGGGCCCCAAGGCAAACACCTCTTAAAAAAAGGGGGGGATTGGAGCAAGCGATTGTGTGCAGACTCCACAGACATGCTAAAAAGGCTGTTTGTGAGAGACTTCCCACCCTCCCCCTGAGCCAGACACTGTGCCAGGTGCAGGACTGTAGAGGAATGGCAGCCCTGTGGCTCCTGTCCTCAAGAGGGTCACATTCCAGAGGAGTGGCAAGAGCTTATAATAGAAAACATAGATAGCTTATAATAGAAGACTTGATTTTTTTTTTCCCTACTCTGAGGAATCAAGGCAGGCTTCCCTGAAGAGAAAGTGTTTGAGTAGGGCTTTGAGGGATAGATAAAAAGAGTATAATTAGTTTGTTGTGTAACATGAGGAAAGACTTTGAGGTTAAGAAGTCCTTCAGATCTGTGATTTCATGACTTGAATGCCTTAATGAAGATAAAATGGGAAGGCATTTCCAGCAGAAGAACCACGTGAGTGCCTTGGCAAGGTAGAAGAAGGAACAGGAGAGATGGTTTCTGTCATATGGCTGAGGACAGATGAGTTGAAAGTGATGTATATCATGATATCACTTCATCTAAGCTAGTTATTCACAAATTCTTCAATAGAAGATTGAGAGGATGAGTAGAAGGACTTGAAATCCATCCAGGTGAAAGTTAGGAGATCATATTTTTGTATTTGTTATCTACTCAAAGATGGTAAAAAACCCTATAGGACCAAATATTTTGTAATACAGTTTGCTTTGTAGCCTCTGACTTCATTAGTGCTGGGTTTAGGGATATATTATCTTTTTCTTCCTACTATCTTCTTGGGTAATAAGTGCTTTCCCAGAGAGATTAACATTTAACTATGCTTTGAAACATGAGTTTTCATCCAGTGTGATATCTTTGTTACATTTTGGATAATAAGATTGCCAAGTTCAGAATGATAGCTATAAAATGGTATTATTTAACTTAGTTCTTAACCTTCTGTGTTAGGCAGTTTTAAAAAATATATTTTCCAGAGAAACAGTTGAAAGTTTTGGCTTTGGAGTTGACTTCTGGCTGTGTTTTATGAAAATCAAAGTAAGACTTCTGAGAAATAAATACAAATGATTCAAATTTGGCAAGTAGTAGAAAATTTGGTTCTATTTGTATAAAATTAAAGATTCCCTTAAAGAAATCATTGGCTATCAACTTAGCATGCTCTTGTATTAGCATTAAACCACCAGTATAATGATGAATAAGTACAGAGGAGGGCAGGCCAAGAATTTTTGAGATCCAGTATTATATGCAGAATAAATACAGCCAATTCTCAATTTTTCAGGGGAGGATTTTCTAGTTGAGTTATTAACTGGAATTCATGGTCCCTTCTCCTTTTCTCTACTTCTATCATTAAGCATTAAGCATTTCAGCTAGTAGTAAATTCTTTAAAGATGTTTTTTGAACAATTTATTTCATTTTATTTATTTATTATTATTATTACTATTATTATTATTATTATTATTCAGTTTGACCACAGAGAGGCAGAGAGAAAGGGAGAGAAGGAGAGTAGAAAGCAAGCCTTCAGGTCCAGGACTTGAACCATGGTCAGCCACGTGGAAGTCCAGTGCCTTCACCACCACACCACTTGCCAGCCCTGAGCAATAAATTCTTAATCTAGAACAATATTCTTAACCCATGGTGCAGCTTGGTTTTAGGAGTTTTAAAAACTATTGATGTCCCAACTAGAGGTTCTGATGAAATCGTTGTGGAGGTAAGGATAGTCATTACTATTTTTTTTTAAAGTCTTCTCAGATGACTTTAACATGCAGATGAGGTTGGTAACCATTGCTGTGAATTATGAATAAGTGCAAAGAGAAATTGTGAATTCACCTTGGTCTCCACTGCTGATAAAAGGGAAGGAATTATATATATCTTGTGTCAGTGCATTTAACTATTACCAATGGGTTTAACTTTTGTTCTGTTTCATTGTCTTGAAACTTAATGTCCATGGTATTATTTTGAGAAGATATATTGTGAAAACTAGTTTTTCCTATGTTAATAAATATCATCTAAAACAGTTTCCATAGGGGATCAGCAGATGGCATAGCAGTTATGTTGTTGGACTCCCACATGATCTACCACGGTTTGAGTCTTGGACTCGGTGGCTTGAAAATCACGTTGGGCATGTGTGTGTGTATGTGTGTGTGTATGTGTGTGTGTATGTATGTGTGTGTGTGCGCATGTCCAAGATCCCGAGAGGAGAATGGAGGAGGAGGGATTACAGTGTGGCCACCCCCACTGGGGGGGAATTTGTCACTTTTTCTCTCCCTGTTTCTGTCTGTCTCTGGTGAGCACATGCACCCGCACCCTAAGACAAAAACCTCTACAAAAAAATGATTGGATTGTTGGAAAAGTCATGACGTATTTTTCTGTTTTTCTATACAAAAATGTGTCATGACTTTGCCAGTGACCCAATACATTAAAAACTAGTTATTTACATTTTATGTATTTGTTGCAGGAATATGTACTGTGCAGCACTCCCCAATATAATTTGGTGCAGTCCTTTTTACCTCCTTTGGTAGAAACTTTAATCTACAGAATAAAATAATCTGTGAATCATCTAGAAATTCCTTTTTCTCACCGACCAAGCTTTGTGTTAGGGCTGGGTGTGATGTAGATACATGAAGGACATTTTCTCAAAAAGTTCCTCAGTGAGACTCAAGGTAGGGGTAAGAATATAAATTCAGGATACACAGTTCTTTCCCAAAACACACTGTTATCATTTTACATCCATATCTGCATCTGTTTGGCATTTTCCTGCTGTTTCCAGAGTAAAGCTAAATGTCCACCTTTGGCGCTGAGTGTCCTTACTGTCTGTTCCTTTCTATCTGTTTACCTTTCTCTCCCATTGCTATTCAGTGCAGTCCCCCCTTGCATCAACCAGTGGTTTGTTCCCTCCTCCCCCCTCCCCTTCTTTCTTTACTTCTGACATTTTCTCTGTAGGGTGCATGTGCTCACTAGGGAGACAGACAGAAAGTGAGAAATCACCCGGGGGGTGGGGTGGGGGTGGGGAATGACCACCCACAATCCTTTCTTCTCCATTCTCTTCCCAGGATTTTGGGCACATGTACACCTATGCCTGGCGTGTTTCAGGCCTCCAGGTCTGGGACTCGAACAGTGGTCGACCACATGGGAGTCCAGTGATGTAACCGCTATGCTGCCTGCTTGCCCCATTCTTTTTTTTTTTTTTTTAAGTTTATATTTTTCTTCCATGAGCAAGATAGACAGACAGACACACACACACACACACACACATACACACACACACACACACAGGAAGAGAGAGAGACTGAGAGAGAGAGCAAGCACACCCCCCCAGCTGATGTCATGGTCCACCTCTAGGATCAGCCTGCCACAGATCATGGGCACGCATGTGCCCAGTGTTTGCAGCAAGGTCCCTGGATGCGAACCTGGAGCCTCCCCATGTGGGTTACCTCACAGTGTTGCATTTTACCATCATACCACTGTCTAGCCCCCATGATCATCCTTTAATGGTTGTAGATGAAAATATCTCTTCAACTACAAAGCTTTTGTCTTCCTTGAATTTCTGATCCCCTCCAGTAGTTGTGTAGCTGAAGCTCATTATTTACATATCTGGATCACTTTTGATTTTGTTAAGAAGTCAATTTTTGAGGCTGGCAGGTGGCATGGTGGTTAAGGCGCTAGACTCCCACATGGCCACTATGGCTTGAGTCCTGGACCTGGAGGTTTGCTTTCCTACTTTCCCTTTCTATCTCTCTTTGGTCAAATTAAACAAATAATAATGATGATGATAAATAATTCTTAAAAAAAAAAAGTCAATTTTCAGGCCATAAGATGGCATGGTGGTTAAGGCAACTGGATCCCACATGGCCCACTGTGCAGTCCGAGTCCCTGGACTGGTGGCTTGAGAAATAATGCCAGGCAGGTGAGAATCCATGCCCAAGATCCTGAGAGGAGACTGAAGAAGAAGGGACTGTGACATGGCCTTCCCCCCTACTCTACGGGGTGTGCTCTCTCACTTTCTCTCTCTGTCTCTGATGAGCACATAAGCTCTCTCTATAACTAACTAACTAACTAACTAACTAAATAAATAAAATTTAAAAAGAAGAGAGAAAAAACTTTTCCTGCATTGTTCTGTTCTTTTGAGTTGATATAGTAGTAGTCTATTACAGTTTCTGAACTCAGATTCAGAAACTCACATGTTTTGGGACCTCACAAATTGCTTTACCTGTATGGCTGGGCTAACTAACTTCCTAGAATCAGTGGTATCATAGGACTGGAAAGGACCTTAGACATTTCCTACATTGGTGTACAGACGAGGAAAACAAGGACTAGAGAATTGAAGTAGTTAAGTGATAGGACTACCTAATAATTGTTGAAATCTGGGGAGGAAACCCAGTTCACCCTTCTGTTTCCTAGGCTGATCATTTATATTTGTTAAAAATACATTTTTTAAAAGAAAAATAAAAATTTCACATTCATCTTTCTTGCTAATGGGAAAATACAGAAAATTAATTATGGTTCCTTAAGTCAATAAGAGAGAGTGCGGTCTGGTCCTGTGCTCCCACAGCCCCCAACACACAGCACACATATGATGCGTCGGACGTTCTTAGGGGAGCTACTGTCTGAAGTGGCCCTGAGAAGGAGCTTTTTAAAACTGGGATGTTCGGAGGTGATTATGATGTGCATTCCTACGTACATGTGTCACTGTTTTGTCCTCTTCCCGTCACTCTTCTGTTTTCATGGCCACCTGTCATCTTCAACCAACCGCTGAGTGAAACGAGTAAGAGATATTAATACTTACAGGGAATACTGAACTGGGGGCCACGAGGTCTGTTTTGAGTCCCAGCAGTCACCAGCTACAAAACTTGGCAGCTGAGCCTCAGTTCTCTTACAAAAGGGGACGAATCCTCATAGAACTGGTGCTAAAATCAGTGGAAACAGTGCACGCCAACATGCAGTGTAGTCAGTAAAGCACTGAACAAATGCAGGTCATGGTTAGATTCTTCCGTTTCTTCTTCCAGATGGAGGGCAGGCTGCAGGGTGTTAGTGCAGGATGAGGCTCCTGGGCTTGTCTGCTTGGGAAAAACCGCACAGCTGTATAGTATTTCTAGCAGCTCAAGTTCAGAGTTGAGTGATTGCAGTTTTTGCGTGGAGATACTACATTCTTATCCTTGCATGGGGAAAAGACTCCATTTGTTGGTTTGTTTTTATTCAAATATGTTTGCAAAATAAATTTTGCATTTTAGATTAAAAGGTTTTTTTTTTTTTTTTTTTTCTTCATGTAGCGGTAATTTTTTCTTCTTCTTTTTCCCGCCTTGGTGTGGTGCTGGTGGTAACTTCTCACATAATGAATAGGTTGGCTGTTGTTATGACACGGAAAATTGTCAGAGCCTGATAGGCTGTGGCTGGATGAGGCTTGCTACCCATAAGGGCTTATCAGGGCAAACTGAACTTTCATTTTGGATACAAACATATTTTTGTTTGACTTGGCAGAATGGGATAAAAGAAAATCCAAGCAACTGGAGCTGCCAGTTCTGACTATGGCTCAAGGAACGTTTTGTATCTCAGCCAGAAGAATTGCCATTTCGGTTCTGATCTGCACTGTCTTCCCTCCTCACACATAGTTTTCTTTCAGCATGTACCTCTGCAGCCCCTTACTCTGAGATGATAAAAGTTCTTTGAGAAGGACTTGTTAATGTCCCCTCTGCAGCCCACTGGCCCACTGGTATCAGGAGTGGGAACTGTGCATCGTTAACACTGTGTTTTTATTGAATGTTGAATTCAGGTCACTGTTTTAGACTTCTTTAAGGACAGGATAAGAATCAGAGTCTGCCGACAAAGTACCTCTACTCATAATCAACAATCTATTTAGAGGCCAGTGGTGTCACTGAGCATTTGGTAAGACATGGCAGAGCAGGGGGCATTGGGTGTCTAAGGGCTGTGGTGGTCAGGGAGAGCCATCTAAACAGCACCAGTGAGGCAAAAAAGCCCTGGGAACTTGGTGACAAGAACGATGAAGAGACATATATCAAGAAACTGGAATGAAGACTGTAGATAAGATGTAGTAGAGTAAAAGAACACAAGAACTAAGGATGACTTCACTTTTTTGTTGGTTTATTTTGTTTTATTGTAGGTGTATCTTTTTGCCAAAAAGAGAGAGAAAGTAGGAGATCGCCCGCTTCCTTCCTAGGGGATGGCCATTCCATAGTCCCTTCTCCTCTTGAGACTTTGGGCATGTTTGAACATGTGTTTTCCAAGTTCTGGGTCTGGGACTCAAACCACTCAGTTGGCCATGTGGGATCCAGGCACCTTAACCAGCCTGCACTGGCTGGCCCACCTTCAAGGTTTCTAATGTGAGAACAATAGACATCTATCAGGGGAGCTGCTTTGGAGAGAAAAAAAAATGAATATACTTTAATCTGTTAACTTTGAAGTTGAGGAGATGTTTAAAAGAACACTCGGGAGAGAGCAGGGCTGGAAATAGTGACTTATTAGGCCTTAACTTACATTCCAGAAATAGTGAGGCAGTTCCGTGTAGAACTGCCCGTAAGCCAGGAGTTTTCTTATTCACGTCTTCAGTGTTACAGAAAACAACAGTACTTTACAGTAAGTAATTATGGAGTTTTTTTTTTTTTTTTTTTTTTTTTTTTTTTTTTTTTTTTTTTTTTTTTTTTAAAGAGGTCATTTAAAAAAATGGCTAAAAAATGCCAGATAGGAAATGTGGGATGTGTGTATTCTTTTCTAAATGTGGGTCTGGATTGGAATAACCCAAGCTGCAATTTAAAGAAAAAAGCCTCATCTCATTTCTTTGACTCTGGCCTTCTTTACACTTTTCCTGCCCCAGGCTTCTTCCCGTCAACTCTTCCTCCTTTTCGGTCTTGCTGTTTCTGAGATGCAGACCTGTGTCCCGCTGCTGCACGTGTGTCAACACGTGGGTCACCCAAGGGTTAGCCTTGAAAGTCCCTTTTTTCCCCCCCGAAGAGCCATGTGTGTCACCTCAGCCTCCTCTGGGTTTTGTGGCATGGGGCTAATGAGGAAGGATGCCTAGAGGCTGCTCATAGCAGTGAGTCATGGCTTGTTATTGTGAAAAGAACATCCCCCCCACCCCATGGAGAGAAAGCAGAGGCTTTCTTCATCAAGGGAGGGGGAGTCTTTAGAGTACCGTTCGGTCTCCGAAGCTTTGTAGTTCTCAGTCTCTGCTTGTGTCTCTTTCAATGATAGAAGTTGTATGTATTTATGGTGTACAACATGATTTTAAAAAAAGTTTTATGAGTGAGGGACAGAGAGACAGAGACAGTCTCCTCTCCAGACAGGATCCTGGTACCATGATCCACCCTGCCCCTGTTAGCCCAGGAACCTGGGCAAGCATGTCGTCAGGAAGGTAGGTCGTTAGGTGTTACACTGCTGTCCGGCCCCCCAACATGATATTTAGATACAGGTATATATTGGGGAATGGCTAAATCAAGCCAAGTAACATATGAATTCTTGGACTGATCTGTGGTCCGGTAGTAAAGGGAGCCAGATCCTACATGGCTGACTATGGAGTTTAAATTCTGGCCTGCAGTGGCTTATAAAACACACTGGGTGCATGGGTGTGCTTGTCCACAATCCTGACAGGATGGAGAAATGGAGGGGAGATTGTGGTATGACCATACTCAACTGGGGGTGCTCTCTCCCTCTCCCTGTCTCTTTCTGGTGAGTGCACCTGCCCTCTGGCTTATAAACAAGCAAACAAACATCTTCTCTCGTAGCAACTTTCAATTATATAATCCATTGCTGTAATTGTAGTCAACTTGATATACCATTGACCTCTGAATATTCCTCCTACCTAACTAAATGAAATTCTATGTTTTTAGATCCATATCCATACATTATGTGTCCCTGTTAAACCAAAATAGCATCCAAGTAGCAGCTCGAAGATGTACTTGTTCTTCTTGTGAGAGTTATGTAGCTCTCTTACATTCGCCAAGGCATTTATTTTCCTAAACTTTCCAGTGAAGTAGGGTAACAGGATAGTCTTCAGTTGTGAGCTTGCTGTTGAAAGTAATCCAGGTTAACCTTCTACAACACCATATGGTCATGGGAAAGGGGTCGGGTCCAACCAGAAGTTCATAGTTTTCCCTGAGCTTCACAACCAGCTTTTGTTAACCATATTTGGACCATTTAAGAAATGATAATTTTTCATTAAGCATAAGACAACATTATCTTATGTTCCCTTTTCTGGTGGAAGCAACATCTAGTAGATTAGGCAAGATAAATGTTGTACATTTTTTCTTTTCTCGAAGAGGTTTTTTCTATAGGGCGTGTGTGCTCACCAGAAAGACAGAGAGAGACAGACAGAAGGCGAGAAATCACCCCCCCAGGGGGGATGGCCATGCCACAATCCCTTTTCTTCCATTCTCCTCTTGGGATCTTGGGCATGCACGCACATGCGCCTGGCGTGAGTTTAAGCCACTGAGTCCGGGACTCAAACCACGATTGACTATATGGGAGTCCAGCAACATAACCATTATGCCAACTGCTGGTCCCTTACATTTTTTTTTTTCTAGAGATATTTTTGCTATAGGGTATGTGTCCTTGCTGGAGAGATCAGAGAGACAGAGAGACAGAAAGTGGGAAATCACTCCTCAAGGAGAATGGCCACATTGCTGTCTCCTTTCCATTCTCCTGTTAGGATTTTGGGCATGCATGCGCACGCACCCGGCATGAGTTTTAAGCTGCCAGGTCTGGGATTTGAAACGTGGTCGACTACATAGGATTCTAGTGACATAATCATTATCCCATCTGCTGGTCTCAGTATAAGTGTTTTAGAGAAGATCAGATTGGAAAAAGAATTGAGTCCATGCCAGAGTTTTTGCGCTGGGTTTACATCATATGTCCCTCTTTCATTTAGTGACGACCTTGCAGCCACTTTTATTTCCTGTTTGGGTATCGGAAAGTGTTGGGTTGTGTAAGAACGAACCAAAGTTACTGTAGTAGAACAAATGTTGTAAAACACATGTATCAAAATGTTTATCTATAAACAGGTAGGACTGTCATAATATGTAATTACTCATCTTTACCCATATTGAAGAAGATTATATTGTGGCTTGTTTATATGTAAAATTTTAAGGTGTTACATTAGGTTGTGTATTTTTCTATGTTTTTCTATGCAAAAATGTGTTGTGACTCTCTTGACAACCCAGTAAGCCCAAGTAGATCCTTTTCTCTTTTATGTGACCTCTTAAATCCCTGCCATTGAAAATGTTTATATATTTAGCTTATGGGCATGTTAGATTTCAAGATGGTTGTAGCAATGGAATAAAAAGGTATTATTTATGTATTTGTTAAATGTATGACTGAAATGTTAAATTACTCATTAAAATTTTTTTGAGGGATGGCCCCATAGCCTATTGTTTAAAGGGAGCTAGATTCTACATGGCTGACCACTGTTTGAATCCCAACCTGGGCAGTTTGAAAAACATGCCAGTGTATATGTGTGCATGCCCAGGGTACTGATGGGTTGAAGAGGTAGAAGAGAAGGGATTGCAGCATGGCCATCCCCCATTGGGGACATGTTTTCTTCCTTATTCTTTGTCTCTGTCTCTTTCTAGTGAGTGCATGCACTCTCTGGCAATTAAAAAAAATTCCCCCCCCACCAGTGTGTGCCCTGTACTGTGTTAGGCCAGGAAGACAAAGGTGGAGAATTCTGACATAGGTTCTGCCAATTATGAAACAAACAGAAATGTTATTAAATGATACAAAGTACAACGAAATAATCAACACAATTATTGATTATAATACAGTGATAAATATATGGGGTGGGGCTTCTTAAATGGATGAGTGTATCAAGTAAAAAAAGAACTCTAAAAAAATAATTTGGTGGACAACTACATTTCAATGATTTCTTTTGAATAGATAAAAAGCGATCTTAAGTATTCATTTCAGTTTTCAAAAGCAGTTATTTGCCCTCTCATTGAGACCAACATATTTAAGAAATCTTGCCCATTAGGGGTATAATTTTTTTTTTTTTAATTGTCTTTATTGGTATTCTTTTTACAGTTCTTCAAAGAAATCATGCATTCCTTAGAACTAGGCTTCAGCTGGAATAATGAAGCATCTTATTTAATGTATTATTCCATTACCTGTGATGTCAAGACAGTTGGTAAATAATTTCTTTTGATAGACAGTCAAAGTGGTGGGAGGGAGGAGGGGCTTAACCCAGTCCCCGCAGTCTGAGCCTCAGGAAATGATGAGGCAGAGAGCCCTGTCATATGATGGCTGCTACTCATTATCTGTTCTGTGTTGGCCGGAGTCGAGGTTTGTTTGCCTTTTAAATCAGGACAACACTTGGATTGCGGTTTTGCTGTCGTGCCCTTTCTTTCAGGTCGGAATTTTTCTAGGCTTGTTGCAGATTCAGAGACAGACGTTCATCTTCCTGAAGTCAGGGGATGGTTTGGCGCCATCTAGGTTGATTTTGTGCTTGCCCTGAACAAGCACTGTTGACCAACATGTTTCAAGCCACCACCGCTGCTGAAGAGAAATGTTCTGGTGGCGTCTTCATGCCTGGGATCTTCACGTATCCATCAGTCTTAAAGAGACTGATCATTTGTTGTTTTAAGTTCTAATTATATAGCAAAGCTTATCACTGGTGTATTAGCAAACAAATAATTTCTATTCTTCCTGATAGAAGATGAGTTGGCCATGTGGTTACCAATGTGATTATACAGAGAAAATTTCCTTTAAGTGATTCTTTTTTAACTTATTGTTATTGTTGTGGTAAAATACACAGAACATAAATGTTACCATTTTAACTATGTTTTTAAGCATACAGTTCAGTGACAGTAATGACATTCACATTGTCGGCTTCTTAGAGGATTCTTACTGAGAAATAGCAACTCATCTATGTTGATAATTTGATGCATTGGTGGCCACATGTTTACAGGATAAAAAGAATTTACAATTGAATCATAGGTATAATATATTGTGGTGGAAAAACAAATAGTTGTTTGTTGCTGTTGAAGTTGTTAAAGCTTGCATTGCTGCAAATTCATAATGAGACTAAAATAGCCTGGGCTCTTAGAGGTCAGCTCTGCACACTTAGATAAATAGTAAATAGCCACTCTAAAGCTGGCATTTAGAAGTATTAATTAAGATGAATGCCTACAAAGAAGCGTGAGGAGGTTTCTATATCCTGAGAAGGGTGAGGTAGGCACTGCTGCTCTTTTGGGGAGAGTGAAAACCAACAGCAGCTGCTTGCTGTTGCTTCTCCTTTTTCAGAACATTTATTTATGTATTTATTTTTGTGATTGTCAGGCTGCCGGATCTTGGACTTGAACCACAGTCAGTCATGTGGGAATCCAGTGCTGCAATCACCACACCACTTGCCAGCCCTTGTTGTGGCTTCTTATTTCTTGAGTTTGAAAGATGTTAGAGAGCAGAGCTGCGCTCGGTGTAGATCTCAGCCTGTCTTCCCTGAAACACTGATAAAGCCACGTGTGGTGTGTTTTAGGCTGTACAAAAGTGGCACTATTGGGTTTCTGCATGGCAAAAGACATAGTAATTAGTGTGAATCGACAGTCCTCAGAATGGGAAAATATTTTTGTAAATTATGCATCAGATAAGGGACTGATAACCAGAATATACAAGGAACTCAAGCAGCTGCTTGGAAAAAAGATGATCAACCCTATTAAAAGATGGGAGAAGGCGTTGAAAAAAAAACTCTCTGAAGATGACATACGAATAGCCGAAAGGCATATGAAAAAATGCTCAACATCCCTCATTGTAAGGGAAATGCAGATCAAAACAACAATAAGGTACCACCTAACCCCAGTCAGAATATCTAAGATTAAAAAAAAACTAAAAATAATAACTATTGGCGGGGGTGTGGTGAAAGGGGAAATCTTTTATACTGCTGGTGGGAATGTAAATTGGTCCAGCCACTGTGGAGAACAATTTGGCGATTCCTCAAAACTCTAAAAATAGAACTACGATATGATCCAGCAATCCCACTCCTCGGTATCTACCCAAAGGACAGAAGAACTCTTCATTGGAAAAGTGCTTGCACATCGATGTTTATTGCAGCACTATTCACGATTTCTAAAACATGGAACCAAACCAAATGCCCCCATACGGATGAATGGATTGAAAAACTGTGGCACATATACTCTATGGAATACTATTCAGCCGTAAAAAAAAAAAAAAACAACAAAACCCTGGCTTTTGACAGAAAGTGTAAGAATATGGAAGATTTACTGCTGAGTGAGGAAAGCCAGGCTATGAGGGAGAGACATTGTATGTCCCCACTTAATATATACCCAGTGTCTGCACTCTATGACTGAAACTGACCGACTAAAGGTTGTACAAACACAAGAGATGTGTGCGAATGCCAGATGTGGTGTGTGTGAAGGAGTGGGACCTAAGGAAGAACATTTTGAGGAGGGATACGGAGGCAGAGCATTGACGGGTTGGGGAGGTATGGTGTTATCGGTTGAAGATATTTTGATCAACTGGACTGGGGAGAAATGTTCACATATTGAAATGTTCACATTGTAAACTAAATAATGTGATTGAATGTATATAAAATTAAAAAAAATATTAAAAAAAAAGTGGCGCTATTGGGCAGAAGAGGGGGGCAGCAAGGCGAGCTCTTGGCTGGTATTGCTCCTGGAATGTTGGGCAACTTTCCTGGTGACTTGACAACATTTGCAAAGTCTTGTCCTCCTGTCTGGGCCATGCAGTTGTCATTTCTATCCCACCGGTCTCTGGCTTGTTTTCCTCTCTGCAGCCAGTGACCTCTCAGGAAAGTGTGGTTGACTGCACAACCCATCATTTCATTCCACAAATCACTGAAAACACATCTGATCCTGAAAATACAGACCATTCATCTTTATTATTCTTAAGACCTACAAGGCATTGTTTACTGATGGGGCTTGTAAACCAGATGTCTCTTCTCTCAGACACCAGTGAGTGAAGTTTTGTGTTTTCTGGCTAATCATTACTTAAAGGGAAGCTTAGTTGAACCTCTCTGTTTAAAAACTGGGGAACTGAAATCCCTGTGGGCCGTCATTCCTCTGAAGGCTTTGTGATGGTGCCACACCCAGACTGAGATGTGAGCATGTGAGAGAGGGATAACATTCCCTCCCAATACTCCTGCTTACGTGACAGCTATGTGTATCCAAGAGCCTTTGGCCACAGTCAGCAATTCAAAGTGCTGTCCTCTGATTACAGAGCTCTTGGCTATCTTCTTCCTTTGCATCTAATTTTGTCAAACTTCCCAGGTATTTCCTGATGTCCCCAGTTGTCTATCATCACCTTTCCATCAGAGAAACCTTTTTGTTATCTCCAAATCTGAGCTTACAGGGCTAGGATGAATGACAGAATTCCTCTATTTTTAGAGGAATCTTGATTGGCAGAGTGGTCATGCTTTACAGTGCGTTATCCCTTGGTCTGAGAAGGGATTTGAAAGGGCTTAATGCTTTATATTTAGTAATGCAGACTGGAAAAGCAAAAGAGGAAATTGAGAAGGGAAAATAATTTGAGGTAAGGAACAATATTAAGTTTGTACACAGCATGCACATCCAAATCTGAATTTTCTACATGGCCAAAGCTGGAAAGGAAACTTGACTGGTTACAAGAATCACAAGGTCTATCGATTAAAAATGCATTAGTAGCTTAGAAGACCATAGGCTTTATTGTTACAGGAACATTGGAAAAGCTTCTGTGAGTTTCCTGAAGGAGACACTGCAGTGAGTGACTAGCAGAATAGGTGCTTAGGAGCAAACACCCCGCTGAAATGTGGTCATTTGTTGTTAGGTCTCAGTATAGGAAATAATAAACTTTATTTTATTATTTTATTTATTTATTTATTTATTTGGAGAGTTTTTTGCTATAGTGTGTGTGCGCTCACCAGAAAGACAGAGAGAGACAGAGAGACAGAAAGAGAGAAATCACCCCCTAGGGGGGATGTCCACACTGCAATCCCTTCTCCTCCGTTCTCCTCTCGGGATCTTGGGCATGCACGCACACGCACCAGGCATGAGTTTAAGCTGCCGGGTCTGAAACTCAAACCGCGGTTGACTACATGGGAATCCAGTGACATAGCCATTACGCTAACTGCTGGTCCCAATAATATACTTTTTTAAAAAATTTAGATGTACTAATATGACCTAAGGCAATTCTATAGACATTAGAAATTTAGTTTCTAGGATGACTTATGCAGCTATCAGTCAATCCTCCATGGACACTGCTCCTTCCAACTGTGTTAAGTAAGGTGTTATCTAGCTTATTTTATTAGTAGTAATAATAATTCTAACAATAGCACCACTTATAAAACAGCTCCTCCTTCCCAAGTACCTAAAATGTGTCAGGCCTCACACTAAGACACTTGCTGCAGAAGAGATCTCTTAATCTTCCCAGAAACCTTGTAGCTTCGTTCTTATTTTAGAGAAAGAGAATTGGCTCACAGAATTCGACTGACCCGGCCAGATTTGCGGGCTGCTGCCGCCTGTGTGCCAGGCACAGATTCCGCTACCTGAGACCAAGTTGTGCAAGGAAGACAGTTTAGCTCTTGGCAGCAAATCCCTAAAACAGCTCAGCCTTTTCTCATATTAGCCTGTGCAGCACAGAAATAGACCCCCGCCCAGCCCTGTGCGTGGGAAGCCTGTTTCTCGTTTAGCACCATGTGTGTCGCACACGTGCTTTGTGGCATTCCACAGCTGGCTCCCTTTAAGATTCCATGGAGTTGTACATCCAGGGCCACATGAGTGATTGGAAAAGCTAGATAAGAACAAGCATTTTCTTGCTTTGACTTTTAAATATTCTTAAGCTTTGAAAATATTAATTGAGTTTCATTTGGCTAATGTTGCTGGAAAGCACCATCTTCTGCAAAGAAAAAGACAATCTTCCATGTAAAGATATTCTATCCTGATAATATTTATTTTATTTTTTTGAAAAAAAAAAGAGAGATTTTTGCGATGGAGTGTGTGTGCTCCTTGGAAAGAGAAAGAGACAGAAAGTGAGCAATCACCCCCGGGGTGGGGCGGGGGGCAGCCACACCACAATCCCTTCTTCATCATCATTCTCCTCTCAGGATTTTGGGCACACATGCACACATGTTTGAAGTCACCAGGTCCTGGACTTGGACCACGGTAGATTGTTCCAGCAATATAGCCATTATACCACCTGCTGGCCCAAAACCCGATAATCTCTTTACCATGTCCACTTGATTAAAAGTTTTAGTTAAAAGTAACAAATAATTTACCTACTTCTATCATTTTGATTGTTTGGTATATATTCAAAAGTATCTTTTTAAAAAAGAATATTTAATTTGATTAATTATCATTATTTTAAATTTGCTTTAGGGCATGTGCATTCATGAGAGAGAGACAGAGAGAGAAAGAAAGAGACATAAAGAAAGAGAGCGAGAGAAAGTAAGAGAGTAAGCTGCCAGGTCTGGGACCCAAATGGTGGTGGCCCTGTGGGAGTTTACCACTTTCCTCACCACACCCCTTGGTGGCCCCTTCAAAGAGTAACTTTTAGTAGGCTGCATATATTTTAAGGTAGAATCAGGGTTACTTTTAAATGTCAGTTCTTAATAAAAGTTCATCGGATAGTATCATGTTCACATCTTAGAAGGTGTAGTCTGTGACTGGACAAAGAATTTGTTTTATAGGGACAGAAAGGACCCCCTCCACCCATCCCTCTCCTTTACTTTGTGTATCTTAGGTGAAAATAGGGGGGCTGATAATACATTTTAAAGAGGGATGAGGTATGCAATTAGAACCATACTTGCATTTTGGCAGGTATTTATTTTTCCAGGACGAACGTGCTTTCAAAAACTGCCAGTAGTTGCTAGGCAGACTTCAACAAACACAAAGGACATTACCCAAGCATCCAACCTGGCTGGTTTCTCCATTTAAATTTTGTGATCCTGGCTTGAAATGTAGTAAACTCTATTACTGTTTGAACTTGGAATACAGGATGCTTTGCCAGCAGCCCCACTGGCATTCAGAGGCAGTCATGAAGTTCGGTTTTCTTCTCCAGGACACCAGTTGACTGCCTTTAAGCAAGGGCATGTTGTCCAAGAGTGTGAGCCAGATGATTTGAACTGCCTCAAAGGTGAATAGAAACACTCTAAAGAAAACAACTCCATCTTGCCAGAGCAGTTGCCATCTCATCTGGTGCTCTCCTCTCCGATCCCTGAGTTCCTGCTGAGTATGTGGTTATAGTAACTTTCTCTTTCCTCTGGCAAATGATCAAAATTCTCACACACTTGGTCACGGTCAGTTCTATACTTAAATGGCTTTTCTAGACGAATCTGGGGCAATGCTAGGGAAACAGAGGAAATGCTTTTTTTTTTTTTCATGCAATTTATGTGCAAGCTTTATTTATTTATTTATTTTTTGGAAAGAACTGTTTAACTGCAGTCCTGTGCACTTTCTTTCTTTCTTTCTTTTTTTTTTTTTTTTGGAGAGGTTTTTGCCATAGGGCACGTGCGCTCGCCAGACAGACAGAGACAGAGAGACAGAAAGTGAGAAATCACCCCCTAGGGGGGATGGCCATGCCGCAATCCCTTCTCCTCCATTCTCCTCTTGGGATCTTGGGCACGCACGCACACGCGCCTGGCGTGAGTTTAAGCTACTGGGTCTGGGACTCGAACCGTGGTTGACTACGTGGGAGTCCAGCGACATAGCCATTATGCTAACTGCTGGTCCCAGTCCTGTGCACTTTCTTACTTTTTGTTGTTGTTATTTTTGTTGTTTTGTTTTGTGTTGCCTCCTTACACCAACTTTTCCTAAAAACACGATTGTGCCATGTAGTGATATGTAGGAAAGGCAGACTTAATTCTAAAGGCTAAAGGTTTTTTTTAGGGGTTTTTACCTTAGGGTATATACACGCTTCCTGAAGAAAGAGAGTGATAGACACAGTGAGAAGGAAAGTGGGAACCCCCCCCCCCCACCCCCAGGGTGGATGGGGAGATGGCCATGTTGCAATCCCTTCTCCTCCATCCTCCTCCCAGGATCTTGGACACACACACACAGGTGCCCAGCGTGATTTGTAAGCCTTTGGGTCCGGAACTTAAACTTCAGTCGGCCATGTGGGAGTCCAGCTATGTAATTGCTCCATCGGTCCCCTGAAAGCTAAAAGTTTAAAAGACGATACCTTTAAATGTTTTGATCATACAGGGGGCAAAATGCTGAAAAATAAAACTTTCCTTTTTGTTATCCAAATAGAGTAAAATGCACAGTTGAGATACTAACATGAAATATAAAATTCACTCTGATCTATGATAGTAGTGAATAACCTGTCATTTATTTGGGCTAAACTTCTCAATTCTATGGTAAAAGAATTAGCTTTATCATGCTTCCTAGTGAGGTATGATTATCATAAATCCTTTTAAAAAGGTTTTATACTTTTGCAGGCTGTCTGAATTAGCTGTTTGGATATTTTATTTTATAGAAATAAGGCTGTGGTGATTATTGTAAAGATGGATTTCCTTTGGAAAGAATAACTTCTCATTGCTATTAACCCTTTTATTTTTCAAATGTCTGGAACATTTTGATTGAGACTGGCATGGTATTTGCGTGCCTTGTACCTAGAATTTCTTAGGAAACTCACAGCAGAAATGATGTAAGAAACCATTTTATTTTAGGCCATGAAAGATTCTCTGGAAAAAGGCAACAAGTAGGTAGGTAGTGCTGTAGTTGGGAGACAGATACTTCCTGATTTTTTTTTTTTTTTCTTTTTTGAATGAAAAACCATTGTCTGTTTTAGGGGATTTTCATGCTAGTTTCTTCTCATTGGTTAATATTCTACTTGGAAAATAGCCATTTCTCTTTCTTTTCTTTGCCCCCTCCCTTTTTTTTTTTTTTTTTTTTTTTTTTTTTTTTAGTAAAAATCTATATATTCATGGGAAAAGGGCAGAAAAAGTACACAGCAGAAAATAGAGAACAGTCAAATTTCCTCCCAAGAGATATTGTACACGTTTTGGAAGTGTCTCTCTAATCATCTTTCTATGATAAGTATGCAGTTTTATTTGTCATTTAGTTTGTAAACTAATCTATATTTTCTTTTTTTCTAGACCTCTTGATTGTAAATATAGATTCACAAAGTTCTATTTTGTGACCATGATGCTATTTAATCATTCTCACATTAAAAAATACAATTATGTTTTATTTAGTAAAAAAGTAGCATCAAGCATTGACTATTTATTTACAATAACTATTGAAAAGAGAATATGCCAAGTTTCTGCTGTAAGAAATTAAATTCATAAAAAGTTGAAACTGTATTGTTTCAGGAAATAGCATGAATCTCAAAATCCTTTTGCTGCTTTAGAGAGTCAGAAATCCTTGGCCTTCATCATATTTTAGAAATTTGGAGCAACTTAAAGATAATTCATGACTTTAGGAAGCATACTAATACCATAAAATTCCAGTTATCTGGAATCCAGAGAAATGAATCATAGCAGTTATTGTATCAAAGACTAAAGGAGTAATTTTTCCACTCTCCTGAAAACCATCATCTCCCCAAAAACCTGTGTCTTTTGCCTTGTCAGCACTCTGAAAACATAGGACTTTTCCAAGTCGTAAAACCCTCTTTGGCTGCTAACCACTACTTTTCTATGTGGTTGATGGCGCTTAAAGGGCTGTCCTTTACCAAAACAAGAATGTGTGCTTAAGGGATTTGAGGAGGGCTTTCTTAAAACAAAACAACAACAACAAAGACAACCCCCCCTACAAACATACATACATGCAACTCGGCAAACATGAAACTAGCTAAAGTTTTCTGCAGCTTCTTTCAGTTTATCTTTGACTGCAATTACCAAGAGAAGTTCTAACGAGTAATTGTCTATGATCTACTGATTCCATAAGTGTTGTAAACTGTGTTCAGAGAATACACTCCCTATAGTAATTTATTTTCCAAAAACTATATATTTTTTCCCAGCTTTATGGCATACTGAATCAACTTTTTAATTTGATCTAGTGTTTCCATGTTTTAATTAGAAAAGGTTTTCAGAAATATATACGATACGATGTGCTGCATTAGAAAAATGGCTGCTTTGCTCTTATCAGCAAGCCATGAGGCTGTAGGTAAGAACAGTATCAACTCTTTTGACTCAGACTCTCTCCTACAAGAGAGTTTGGTTAAAATCACCCACTTTCCTGCCTTTCTCCCACCTAGTCTCTAGTATCTATATTGCTCTTCATGCCTTTATACCTTCCAGTCTTTCAGTTTCTGCCATAGAGTGCAGATATTTGGTATATATCAAATGGGGGCATACAATGCCTCTCTTTCATAGTCTGGCTTGGATGCTTAACATTAAATCTTCCATATCCGTCCACTTTCTATCAAATGCCAGAGTCTCATTTATTTATTTTTTTATGGCTGAGTAGTATTCTGTAACATGTATGTACAACATTTTTAAATCCATTCATCTGTTCTTATATATTTGGGTTGATTCCATGTCTTAGAAATAATTGTGAATAATGCTGCAGTAAACATGGATGTACTTTTCCAACTGACTGTATTCCTATCCTCTGGGTAGATACCAGAGGTAGATAAGGGGGTGGAGGAAGGAAGGGAACTGGGGGGAACGTGGAGGAAGGCAAAACATTCAACAGACAAAAAAATGGAAAATTATCTGTTGATGACAATGTGCATGGTAATTTCTTTGAGTGGACTAACATATATGGTATTCATGCTGGGAAAATTAATTTTCTTTTTCTTTTTCTTTTGGAGAGGTTTTTGCTCTAGGGCGTGTGTGCTCGCCAGAAAGAGAGACAGAGAGATAGAAAGCAAGAAATCACCCCCCTCCTAGGGCGGATGGCCACGCTGCAATCCCTTCTCCTCCATTCTCCTCTCAGGATCTTGGGCACGCATGCACACGCACCTGGCATGAGTTCAAGCCATCGGGTCCTGGACTTGAACCGTGGTCAGCTACATGGGAGTTCAGCAACATAAGCCATTATGCTAACTACTGGTCCTGGAAAATTAATTTTCAGTGTTGTAAAGATACACTTTTTTGAATGTAAAATATAAGAAAAAATATAATAAATTAAAAGAAAAACATTACCCGTTTTAGGAGGTGTGGTACTTTGCAGCCATAGATGTACACAGTCTATAAAGATGGTTTGACAGCTGTCCTCTGTGAGCTGCCCCACAGGCAACACCTTGCATATGGCATCAGTGCTTCGACACCATGCTGATCCTTCCATGTTTTCTGTGCTCACCCATTTAAAATGTCATTTCCTTGGGACCAGCAGTTAGCGTAATGGCTATGTCGCTGGACTCCCACGTAGTCGACCGCGGTTCGAGTCCCGGACCCGGCGGCTTAAACTCACGCCGGGCGCGTGTGCGTGCGTGCCCAAGATCCTGAGAGGAGAATGGAGGAGGAGGGATTGCGGCGTGGCCATCCCCCCTGGGGGGTGATCTCTCGCTTTCTATCTCTCTGTCTCTCTCTGTCTGTCTGGCGAGCGCACGCGCCCTATAGCAAAAACCTCTCCAAAAAAAGAAGAAAAAAAAAATGTCATTTCCTTCTGCCCTTTGCCAGAGAAGCTTCTGAATTGAAACCATAAAAGGCCTTATACAGAGTTTTATTCCATGGCGTGTACTAATAGAAAACTTTATGTGCTGCCTGCTCTACTATAACAAAGCCTGTGATCTGGAAGCGTAAAGGCATGTTCTTTTTCTCTCAAGCACATTTACATGTATACACAAGGATCCCGTATCTTAACGTGGAGGTACAGGATGACTACATCACTGGAAATTTTCTCCAGTGTTTGCACATAATGCTATAGCACTCCTCCCTTATCCATGAGTTAGCTTTGTACAGTTTGTTACCTATGGTCAACCCTAGTCCAAAAATAGGTGAAAACAGTACAATATGATCCCTTGAGAGAAAAAGAGAGAGAAATACCCCACATTCATATAACTTTTATTATAGTATATTGTTATAATTGTTTTATTTAATTATTGTTAATCTCTTACTGTGCCTAATTTGTCAGTTAAACACTGCCATAGGTACATTTGTATTGGAAAGAGCATAGTATATGGGGTTTGGTTCTATTCACATTTTCAGGCATCTATTAGGGACTTAGGGCATACTCCATGTGGACTTTCTCCTCCTAACCATGATGACTTGTGGTCATTCTGCTTTTTCCTTTCTCCTTTTTTTCCTTTTCCTTTTCCTTTTCCTTTTCCTCCCCTCCCCTCCCCTTTTCCTCCCCTCCCCTCCCCTTTTCCTCCCCTCCCCTCGCCTCCCCTTGCCTTCCCCTTCGCCTCCCCTCGCCTCCCCTCGCCTCCCCTCGCCTCCCCTCGCCTCCCCTCGCCTCCCCTCGCCTCCCCTCGCCTCCCCTCCCCTCCCCTCCCCTCCCCTCCCCTCCTCTCCTCTCCTCTCCTCTCCTCTCCTCTCCTCTCCTCTCCTCTCCTCTTCTTCATAGTTGCTCTGTGCATAGTAGGATCACAGGATTTGAGTAGGACCTTACCTATTACCCCACAATGGGCAAGTAGAACTCAAAGTGGAGGGCCATGTGGTCCTGGTAAGATAGCTTTGGAAAACCTGCCAGCACTTCCCTTCACGCTTAGTAAGCTTTTGAGTAGCAACAGGTGTCACACTCCCCTGCTCAGGAGCTCCCCAGTAATAAGATTAAAGAGGGGAGAAAGAGGTGGAGAGTCATTGGAGATGTAGGGCTGGTGAGAAGTGGTATAGTCTCCATAAGAAGCCCTGTGATCTCTCTTTTTTTTTTTTTTTTTTTTTTTTTGAGAGGTTTTGCTATAGGGTGCATGCACTTGCCAGAAAGACAGAGAGAGACAGAGAGATAGAAAGCGAGAAATCACCCCCAGGGGGTATGGCCACACTGCAATCCCTTCTCCTCCATTCTTCTCTTGGGATCTTGGGCACTCACACACATGCACCCAGTGTGAGTTCAAGCCACCGGGTCCAGGACTCAAACTGCGGTTGACTTCATGAGAGTCAAGTGACACAGCCATTACGCTAACTGCTGGTTCCAAGAAGCCCTGTAATCTCTCGAGAGAAAGAACTTGCTAAGAAAATCCCTCAAAAATAGTGGTTAGAGGAAACCAGCAGTTAGCGTAATGGCTATGTCGCTGGACTCCCACGTAGTCGACTGCGGTTCGCGTCCTGGACCTGGTGGCTTAAAACTCACGCCGGGCGCGTGTGCGTGCGTGCCCAAGATCCTGAGAGGAGAATGGAGGAGAAGGGATTGCGGCGTGACCATCCCCCCTGGGGGGTGATTTCTCGCTTTCTGTCTCTATGTCTCTCTCTGTCTGTCTGGCGAGCGTACGCGCCCTATAGCAAAAAAACCTCTCCAAAAAAGAATAATAATAATAAAAAATAGTGGTTAGACATGAAAGAGGAGGAGGGGAGTGTTTCACTGCTTGGCTGCACAACTGACTAAGTGACAGACCTGGTGATGTGCCATGCCCATTTGAGGCTCAGAGAGAGAATTGAGGAGAAACTTTCTTGCAGTTCAACATGGTCAAGTAGATATCACTCAGAGTAGCTGAGTTTGAGCTATCTGATAACTCACCCCTGAAGCCTCCTGCTAGGTGAGGGGAATCTTGATTTTTCTGTTTCATTAACAAATCCTAGTTCTCGCCCACTAAATGGATGATAGAAGAGGTCTGAAGGGGAGGAAAGAACAACACTCATTTCCAGTGTTCTTTTTTTTTTTTTCTTTCCCCACCCCCTGTTACTCCACTCAGCTCTGCTTTCTTCCTCCCATCCCAAGTGTCCTGAGGTGTAAGTCTTACTGGTCATGGTGAGTGGGATTAATCGGGTGTGAGAGAGGAGTGTTGTATTAATATTTCATTCATTACACTGTTTTTCTTTTTTTTTTTAGAGATTTTTCCTGTAGGGCATGTGGAGAGACAGAGAGACAGAAAGTGAGAAATCATGCCTCCCCCCTACCCACCCCACCCCAGGGAGGATAGCCATACTGCAATCCCTTCTCCTCCAATCTCTTCTTGGGATTTTGAGCACACATGCACATGCGACCGGCATGAGTTTCAAGCCTCCAGGTTCAGTATTCAAACCATGGTTTGCCATGTGGGAGTTCAGTAACGTAACTATTATGCATTTGCTGGTCTCTAGACTGAGTTTTTAATACTGAGAGTGACGAGAAGTTTATGGAATCTTAATCTTAATGATAAGACATGGTAAAGAAGAATTCCAGAAAGCACAGCTGAAAGCAGTGATGGTGGAGTTCATATTGCTTCCCTCACCAAGTAATGATTCCTTCATGAGCCAGTTATATCAGCCTTCAACTATTTGAATTATGTGAGGAACTCACAATCCAATCAGGATGACCTTGTCTTCCATGGACTGGGCTATTGTCCATGGAACATTGGCTTCACTCTTCTTCGTGGCTCAAGTGGAGCTGCTGGGGTTCTGATTTCACACCTCACCCTCTCTTGTATTACTAGCTTAGAGCAGGTTTTGTTGAAATGTCTTATTTTGCTAAATCAGACATTTATATTACTGCTTTTATTACTTGCAAGACATCATATTCATTTATTCCTCCTTAGTTTATCATTTATTTTCAGTAAAACTCAGCTTCTTCATATCCTCTTTTTAAAATAAGCTTTTGAAGTTAACCTAGAACTCCTCTTGTTAAAAATAAATAAATAAGTCAAGATGAAAAGATGTCTCAGCAGGAAAAGATGAGACCAACTGCAGTTTGTCTTTGAAAATTTACAAGATGTACAAATGTTAATGGCAAAACTTCTGGCCATTAACATAAAGTTTATGGAATCATGCTTTCTAGAGACCAGAAAGTCACTGGGCTCCCTCCGCCTCTCATCCCAACTTACAAATTACTTTTGTAGGCGATGAGGAATGCTTGCCTTGAACAATTGCCAGGCTGAAATGATTGCGACCAGGCTCTCAGCTTTGTGACCTTAATTGCCCATTTGTCTGGAAGTTGGAGTGAAGCCAGACTCGTCTCTCAGGGAGATTTTGGCCTTCCTAGCATGCACTTCCTCCACACGGTGAGACGAGTTGTCTGTCTTGCCTTTACTTGGCAATAGGCCATCTCCTGTATTGAGAGACTGCGAGCAGAAAGACCCAGCACACGCCAGTATTGTGGAAGACATCATCCACCGCATCACAGACTGGACTCTTTATGAGAACCACCAGGGAAATTGCTTACAGATCTTCGTACCAGCAGCCCTGTGCTTCCTCCCTGGAAAAGTGGCTTGCTTTTTAGCTTGTGGACAATGTGAATTCCGTCCACATGTGGTTTCTCTCCTTGCTGAAGAGAGGCAGGCATCAGATTTGCAGCTCAAGGTAGTGACCATTCAAACCCTATAGTATGAAATCCTGAGTTCCAATCCTACCTTTGGCTTTATTATACTCCTGTCCAAATTTTCCTCCTGGGATTCTCAGTTCTTTATCGGATGCTTTTGTTTCTTGTGTGCTTTTTTAGATAGCTTCAATTCTCATGGTGAAATACATCCTTCCAGATTGCTCTTGTCAAGTAAACATGACATGTGTTTTTAAAGTTTGAGCCTTTTATTTTATTTTATTTTATTTTGATATTTTAAAATTTTTTTGGAGAGGTTTTTGCTATAGGGCGCGTGCGCTCGCCAGACAGAGAGAGAGAGAGACATAGAGACAGAAAGCGAGAAATCACCCCCCAGGGGGGATGGTCATGCCGCAATCCCTTCTCCTCCATTCTCCTCTTGGGATCTTGGGCACGTATGCACACACGCCCGGCGTGAGTTTTAAGCCACCGGGTCCGGGACGTGAACCGCGGTCGACTACATGGGAGTCCAGCGACATAGCCATTACGCTAACTGCTGGTTCCCTATTTTATTATTTTTTTATCTGCTGTCTCAAATAGTGGTCTTTAGTGAAAATATGTTAATCCTCCACCTCTTCCACTAAGTTTTTAGTAGAAGATGATGATCGTGGATTTCCTCCAAACTTTCAAATCTTATTCTGACGAAGGTAGGCATGAGTAAGATAAAAGTGAATTTTTACTGAGATCACAGGATTAAGATGGTTGAAAGGTCATATTAATTACTCAAAAGAGTTACTTGGTGTTAAAATCCAAGAAACCACCCAGAGAGAGATTCAAATTCATAAAGATTTGGGACAGAAAGTTTACTTAAAATTCATACTTAACAGTTCAGAAGAGAAAGGTAGAATAGGAGGTGTTGATACTGAGAAGCAAGAGATCTATTAGGTGGGTTGCTTGTTTTCTTTAACATTTTTTTCATTTTTTTAAAAATAATTATTTTATTTATTATTATTTAAAATTTTTGATATAGGGGATGTATGCTCATTGGGGGTGAAGGGGGTGGGGGGAGTGAGAAAGCAAGCTGCCAGGTTCAAGACTCAAACTGTAGTTGACCCTGTAGGAGTCCAGTGCCTTAACCACCATGCCACCTGCCGATCTCTTTTATTCATGATAGAAGATGTATATGCATATCTGAGAGTGAGATGGAGATGGATGGGGACCACTTTCCACAGGATCGGGTCATGCTGCGACCTTCTTCCTCCAGTCTTCCAGCCCTTTGGATCATGGGCCTGGTATGTTTTCAGGCTGACTGGTTTGGGGATTTGAACCATCAGAACTGTGTGGGATCTGGATTCTCTTGAGTACTGCCTTATTGCTATACCACTGAGTCAGCTCTGGCTGGGTTACTGTACTTGAGAAGCCATTTTACCTTTTTTTTTTTTTTGGAGAGGTATTTGCTATAGGGCGCGTGCGCTCGCCAGACAGACAGAGAGACAGAAAGCGAAAAATCACCCCCCAGGGGGGATGGCCACGCCGCAATCCCTTCTCCTCCATTCTCCTCTTGGGATCTTGGGCACACACGCACACGCGCCTGGCGTGAGTTTAAGCCACTGGGTCTGGGACTCGAACCACGGTCGACTATGTGGGAGTCCAGTGACATAGCCATTACGCTAACTGCTGGTTCCACCATTTTACCTTTCTTACAGTGGTCATTATTAAGAACTAGACTAGGTGAACGGAATGATTTTTCCACCTCTAAAGTTTTGGGATTTTTCAAATGCAGCTAAAATAGACCCTCACAAAGAGAATTTATTATCATTTACTTGTGTAGAAATTTAGGGGTCCTGAGTTTTGAGGTTTTAGCAATAGCTGAATTAGTGTGTTAATCCACAGACCCTCATTGTTGTTTCTTGGTACAGTGACTGAGGCTCCAAACCCAACATCCAGCTGTTTTCCTCATAAACTAGAGTATGTAATGGTAATTTGTAGTAAAGCAAATACAAGAAGTTGTGTGTGTACACATATGCATGCTTGTGTGATTACAGTAGTTACCAGAAATGTTACTACTCACAGCCACTTTGGTGCATTTTAATATGCCCATTGTAGATATTTATAAATGTTCATTGTTTTGACTTGGAATTTTATAGCATTTTCCACTTAAAATGGCCAATTATATACTGTCTTTTTTTTTCTTTCTAATTTCTAGGGAGTACTTACACTCACCACTGAGAGAGGGAGAGAGGGAAGGAGGGAGAAAGCACTCCCCAATGGAGCATGGTCACATCATCATTCTTTGTCCACCTCTCGAACCTGTTGGGATTTGGGGCATGCATGCCTATGCACATGTGCTTAGTCTATTTTTCAAGTTGCTGAGGCTGAGATTCAAACCATGGCCGGCCATGTGAGATTCAGCTCCCTTAACCACATTATAGGGGCTGATCATGTAATGGTTTGTAACTTTATCTTGGAATGAATGTATAAAAAACTTTTATAGGAATATGAAATTTAAGTTCCAAGAAACCTTAGAGTGCTTACCTTGTTAAACATTTTTGTGTCATCATTTTAGGAGAGGAGAGTGTGGAATGTTGTTTATGTCTGGTGGACTATAGCTTGCTTTAACTTATTTGCTTTAACTTATCTTAAACATATTCTGTGTGAGTAGTAAAAGAAAATCAGTGCTGTGCCTAGCTTACAGATGGAGCTCAGAAAAAAAATTCTTTTTCTCAAATCAGTCTTTGCTGTTAGTACTACATAATTAGAAATCTATATGCATGGAGGCTGAGTGGAGGTTTTCTTGAAACCCTGTTACATACGCTAGAATATTTGGCTGTGCAAAATGAGTTTAACCACTAATACCAGGGACAGAAAACAGACATGTGCATAATTATTATGTTAGAGCTAATAATCATCGATTACTTTCTGTAAAATAAATAAGAATATAGTATTTAAAAAGCAAGTCATTCTCTAAACTGTGGAATATATTTAATCAGAGTGAATCAATTTTGATGGTTTGTGCTACTGATAGTAGCTGCCATATTTCACAAAAAAGCATGCATTTTTCCCGAGATGGGCAGTAACAAACACTGCCCTGAATTGGGCCAAGTAGCCAGAAATAGTTTGGGGATTCATAGAGTCGTCTCCAAAATTCCAGGAATATTGCATCATCTTGGTGGGTCTGGTTTGTTTTCAGTTCTTTTTGAAATTGAGCCCCAGTTATGGGACAAATGCTCAATAAATCACACCCACATTCAGACTGCGCACATGAGAGGCAGTCACAAAAATTTGAAGCCCCTTTTTAAGCTTTAAACCGCATCCCTCTTCCAAAGAGTGGTTTTATTTCCATGAACACATAGTGTAGCGTTTTAAAGTTTGAATACAAGATAGTTCTCCATGGAAAACTGCTGAAATCTAGTCTTTATTGGTTACCTGCTTAGCCCTCAGATCTCATTTGAATCTGATATATGGGTCCTTTAGCATGTATCATGACTTTTTCTTTGTCTCAGCAAATACATGTTTAGCCAGTACTGATTTTGACCTCAGTGAGAAGACATTGTTGTTTAAATCATATAGGTTCCAGTAAGTTTGATATTCTACAATTTTTCTCCTTTAAGTTCCCTGATCTGAGAATACAGCTCTCTCAGTTACTTTACATCTGGAAGAACGAAAATAAATGACACCTCCATCCTTTGCCAGGACTGCTGCCAACCTTTAATAAATTACAGATGGTTCATTACATCTGGACATTAAGAAGATTCATAGTCTTGACAATGTCTCTATCACGACTTACAAGGCGGAGCATTTATTAGACATCTATTATGAGATAGGCAGTGACCTGCCCTAAGATTTGCCTGATGAAATGTCAAATACCCCACTTCCCACACCAGTCTTGTCTGTCCTAACTAGGTGCTGTTGCCAAACGAACTGCTGGTCGCTCTCACCCGCAACTTAGACGTGTCAGTCCATCTACGTGAATGCTCTCCTCTGTCCCTATTCTTGCCTATTGATGCCTCCTCCTCCTTTTTAAAAAAGTGTATTTATTCCTTCCATGAGTGAGAGAGACAGATGCACACACACAGATAGCACCCCATCAGGGTCTTGGCACCACAATTCATCACCATCCTTTAGCCGTTCTGGATCATAGGCATGCACACATGGACCCAGCACACTCAGGCAGGTCTCTGGGCACTAACCCAGATCCTTCCGGTGTGCAGCAGCCTCAGTTTTGCGTTTTTACTGCTTTACTGCAGTCCAGCCCCTAATGCATTATTCTTGAAAGGCCAGCTCAATGCTGTCTTTTTCATGAAGTCTTCCTTGCTCACAGAAGGCTGAAGTGAGAGCTGTCCTGTGACATGCTCTGTGTTGTGGTGCACTGTCTACCAGTCGTTGAAGTATCTATTATAATGCATGCAGCGTTGCCTTGCATTATAATAGATATGCCATGTACAGATACATGCAGGGATTGCTGTTTTGCAATTTTTATATCATTTAGAGGAATGAGCACTGTGACAGATTTTGTGCATCTCAGTAGGAGCTCAGTATTATTGAATGAAAGAACGTTCTTCTGATTTAATTGGCTTCTACTCACATGTACACGAGGATGATGGAGAAAAGTGGGAGTGGTCTGGAGCCACTAACGTTACCTCTGTGAAGGAAAATTTCCTTCAGGAAAAACTCGCTTACTTACTAATTTAAAATTTTGCTTAGTTAATATATTATAGGATTCAGAATTCAAAACACACACAGGGGTATATATAAAGTTAAAAGATTTTCATTCTCTTTTCTTTTACTATCGTGTAATTAACATATCCTGTTTTACAACTTGCTTTGTTGTTATAAACTTATTCTACTTGCATACATAAAGATCAGTCATAAATTTTCTTTTTTCTGTAATTACATATGAATACATCATATGGATGAAGCATAAATTATTCAGTCAGTCCCACTTTGGGAACTTTTAGGTTATTTATGACAATTTATTGTTACAGATGTGGATTTCCAACCATTTGCAAAACTGAAGAAGGGGGAAAACTAGAAAAGATAAAAGAGAATATTCTTTCAGCATAGCAGTTACTTAAATAGTCCAGTTTTATATAAATTCTCTTTCTTCTTTCTTTTTTTTTCTTCTTTAATTGTCATAGGGCACTTGTCACTTTGTGTGTGTGTGTGTGTGTGTGTGTGTGTGTATGCACGCGCATGTGTATGTGTGTGAGAGAGAGAGGGAGAGAGAAAGAAAGGACCCTTGGTGGAGTGATGTCATAACACAATCTCTTCTCCATTTCTTCATCCTGTTGGGATTTGGAACACACAAATACATGGACCTGGTGTGTTTTTTAAGCCATGGGGCTGGGACTCAAACCGCACGGTCTTCCATGTGAAATTTGGTTCCCTTAACAAGTAGGCTATGGGTCTGGCCCTAACTTTTGTTTTGTAATACAGAAATAACTAACATGTAAGTTTTAAAGCACCACTAAACCAATCTGACACATGACAAATAGTTGTCAGTTATGTTCACTTCTGTATTTAAATAGAACTTTTATATGCGATTTTAGAGGATTCTGTATACAAGTAATATTTATAAATGACTCATACCCTTATCTGAGATTAATTTCAGTTATTATTTCATGGAACTAATAAACGTTGAGAGATTAAAGTCTTACTTTCTCAACACTGTTAATATTTCACTTGTGCTCTTTTCAGTGCTGTCCCTCCTAACAGTATCCACCTCATGGCTTGTATTGTTTCTTTGCTGCTTAAGATAGGTCACAGCTCTTCAGGGTCATTGTCTTACAATATGGTTTTCAATACATGGATTTGTGTTCCGTATGCATAGACATGTAAGGTTTGCAAAAGTAACAGTTTCTGCAGCAACATCAGCATTTACTGAGCCAATTCTGTGTATCACAGAGTGCTCAGTCAGTGGCTCTTAGCTTTGGATTCTCCTAGGAGTGTTAAATCCGGGTTCCTGCCCCTTCTCTCTAAGAGATTTAATTGCTCTTAGGGGAAGCCTTCCCAGTTGTTAACATTTTACTGAATTTTCTCCCTCCCTATTGATTTATCTAGTCTTCTTCTGACATCATCCTCCCAGCAGCCCTAAATAATTCAGGGTACCACCCCCCAAATCACTCCCTTACATATACGTATAGCTATAATTACGCTCTTTTGCTTCTTCCCCCACCCCTGCCCTGTGCCTCTCCCTCCCCCCCTCCCTCTGTCTGCCTTCATCAAGTGCCATCTTCATCAAGGAGGGGAAGGAAGAGAAGGAAGGGAAGGTTAGGAAAGTGTTAATCAGGAAATGTATTTGTCTGTGTATGTACGTATGTGTGTTCATACACACGTGCATAGCTGTGACTATTTCTCTGTCTGTGTCTACATAAATATAAAAAATGAACTTATTGTGATAGTTTTAACCTAGTACTTCAGTACTTCAGTTCTTTCCAGCCTTCTCTTTTCTCTGAAAATGAAAACAGGTTTCTATTGTCCTTGTCATATTAATTTTATGTCCAGCAAATTAATAAATTGTGTTTAATGTAGCTAATATCTCAACCACTCAGGAACCCTTTTCCCACCACCCCTGTGTTCCCGAATGCCCCTTTTCCTTGCCTGCCACGCCCTTGTGGCTGCACATCCCCAGGAGAAAAGGGGAGGGAGAAGAAGGAAAGGAAAGACCTGTGATTCAGTGGGTTACCAAGGTTCGAAACCACTGTATTTAATGTTGTATACATTGTGTCATTTTAAATATTTCAAACCACAGATGATGCCTTGTGAAATAGTTGAAACTTAAATCGTCTTTGTCATCAGCTCCTCTTTTTGTAATTTGTTCATTTCTTCACTAGGTGAAATAGAAGTAAATTCTCATTAATTGTGAGACTGTTGTGTAGTGTCAATAGCTGAATTTTATGGGTTTTATTTTAATGTTTTAATTTCCGTTATGATGGTGAAACCGTGGTCCCCCAAGCAGGATGATCTGGCATGTTGGCTAGCACTGGCACGGTCAGTTATTATTATTATTATTATTATTATTATTATTATTTTGGAGAGGTTTTTGCTATAAGGCACGTGCATTCTCCAGAAAGACACAGAGAGACAGAAAGCGAGAAATCACCCCCCGGGGTGATGGCCACACCATAATCCCTTCTCCTCCATTTTCCTCTTGGGATCTTGGGCATGCACACACACACGTGCCCAGCGTGAGTTCCGGGTCTGGGACTTGAACTGCAGTCAACTACATGGGAATCCAGCGACATAGCCATTATGCCAACTGCTGGTCCCAGTTTTTATTATTTTTATTTCTTTTGGTTTGTTTTCTAAAGTATGCTCACTGGAGAGAGACAGAGAGAGGGAAAGTGAGAAATCACCCCCCCCCCCCCGGGGGGGATGGCCACACCACAGTCCATTCTTCTCTTGGGATTTTTGGCAAGCATGCACACAATCTGGTGTGACTTTAAAGCTGTTGGGTCTGGGGTTTGAACTCTAGTCAGCCATATGGGAGTCCATTGCTTTAACCACCACATCATCTGTGCTGTCAGATTTTTAAGGGGGGGAGAATGTTCTTCAAATTTGCGACTTTTTGAAGGAATCACATCCTGAGTTTTGGATTTTTTTTTTAGTCTCTGGAGTCTCTCATGCTCGTCTGTGCTTCTTCACTGAATTCACAAGCACTGATATCAGATCAGTCTCATGACTCTCCTCTGCAGAGTTTAGAAATGGCGTTCAAAAGAGGTCAGGCCTCTCAGCCTCACCCACCTCCTTCAGGAAGACTGCAGGGAGAAGTGGTGCCGCTGACTAGATGATAAAAATCAAAGCCCCAGACCTGATTATGGTCAGAAGAATCCTAGGAGAGACCTGAAGCTAAATGTCACCATCGTGTGATTCCCGATGATCTAAGACTTCTCATCTGTTTTTCATTTTCTGGGACTGTGCAGTTGGTTGCTATTGTCGAAGATGTTTAGGTTTAAACAATTAAAATCAAGGTCTAAAGTTACCTACGTATGCTGTGTTCAGGTTTCACTCATTTGTTGGCGCAAGTTCTCTCTGCGAAGGTTTGTATGGCACACGTTTGCTTTAGATAATCTCTTGCATAGTGGAAAATAGCTCAAGTCCTTGGAGGGTAACTGAGTACTTCAAGTAAAATTTTACCTAAAAATTGGATGAAGTATTATTGAATTTATACTGATTTCAAATCAGATATAGTTTGGATTTTTCAGTATGAGGCTTTGTGGTATTACTCATTTGAATAAAGACTGAATTCCATAACTTGAAGATCTGATGTGATTTTTAAAAAATCACATCAAGAAAGCAAAAGTATAAAAATTAGAGTGCAGTTTGAGAAAAAAATATAGGAAATGATACTTTTTTCCCTTCTTTCTTTTTCTTTTTCTTCCTATAGGGTACCTGTGCTCACCAGAGAGAGACAGAGGATGGAGGAGGGGAGAGAGAGAGAGAAAGTGAGAAACCACCTCTTGGGGGGATGGCCACACTGCAGCTTCTTCTCTTCCACTCTCCTCTTGGGATTTTGGGCATGCACACATATGTGCCTGGCATGATTTTCAAAGCCCTTGGGTCCAGGACTCAAACCACAGTCAGCCTTGTGGAATCCAGCTCCTTAACCTCTGCCCTACCTACTGGCCAAAAAATGATACTTTTAAACTTGAAGAGCTTATATTTTGAAGTTTAAAACAATTGTTATGTATGAAGAATAAAATTTTCCATCTTGTATGTTCTAAATTTTCTTTTCATTGTGTTGCCTCTGTAATGAGGTCCTTTGTGAGACACTCATGGGTTCACAGGACCATTGTCTTAGAAAGTGCCTGTGTGTATAGGGTAGTACGTGTCACCTAATGAACCTGGTAGAAACTTCAGTGACTGCAGAATTAGGAGTCCCCCAGGCCAAAATGCCATTGACATAGATCATGGAAATTGTTCACGGATGGGAAAGTGTTGAACTGCATTGTGAAGTCCTTGGTTCTTTGGGTCCAGATCTCTAAAATTAGAGATCTGTCCCTAGGCGCAAAATGAAACCGCAACCACGAATGAAGTAGGTAAAAAAGAGAATTTAATAGAAAGGAAAGGAAAGGAAACAAAGGAAGTACACCCAAAAAGGTTGTTGGGTGGGCAGATCGCCAGGTGGCAACCGCACTTGGTACTAGTTAACCGTTATTTTTATAGAGGTCATGAATATTCATTAGTGGGTGGCCCCTTACACCGCCTATGTCCTTCTTTTAAATTTGAATCCACACGTTCTTTTCCTGCACCTGTGCACCTTCCTCACAGGTAAAGAATGAGGAACTTGATTCTCTGAGAAGATTCCACATGGATACTGGGAACTAGATATTTCAGGGCACAGGAGAAATGAAGATTTTCTACTCATAATTCAGCCTCCAGCAAGCAAAGCTAGTGTGGCAGGAGAGTTGAGCCATTCTCTGAGAAGATTCCACATGGATACTGGGAACTAGATATTTCAGGGCACAGGAGAAATGAAGATTTTCTACTCATAATTCAGCCTCCAGCAAGCAAAGCTAGTGTGCGATCACAACAGAACGGCAATCCGATTCTAGAACACCTCTGTCTGCTTGCTCCTGAACATTGAGGCTTAACTTCAAGAATTTGAAAGAAACACGCCATTCATCAGATGACACAAAATCACCGTCGGATCACGAGAAATATGGGAAAACGAGAAAATACCTCTCCTCCAATGGAAAAGAGTAACTCTCCTTCATCCACAAGCAGTTCGGTGAAAGTCATGGAAATGTCTGATAAGGAATTTAGAACATTCGTAATGTCGAAGCTAACAGAGATGGAAGAAAAGAGAGATAATGAACTGCTAAAGAGAAAGGAGAAAGAAGTTGCCGAGTTCCAGGAGATGAGGAAATTCTTGCAAGATCTAAAAGAGGAATTACACACTTTACAAAAGACTCAAACGGAACTGCTAGAGATGAAGTCTATAATACAAGAAGTCAAAATCTCCCTTGAAAGTATTAAAAGCAGACTAGATCATTCAGAAAATAGAATCTCAGATGTAGAAGAGAAAATGGCTGGCTTAGAAAAGTCCACCACGAAGACTGAGAAAATGGCTCAAAAATTTGAGAATGATATGCGAGAAGTACTGGATACCATCAAATGTCCAAATATCCGGATAATTGGCATTCCAGAAGGTGAAGAGACCCATAAGGGCATTGATAATCTATTCCATGAAATCCTGCAAGGAAACTTTCCAAACCTAGAGAGGCATTCGAAGATCCAGTCCCAGGAAATACAAAGGACCCCGAATAGAATCAACCCAAGAAGATCTTCTCCAAGACACATTATAGCCAGGTTGACCAAAACCGCAGACAAAGACAAGATACTAAGATTGGCAAGAGAGAAACATCAAGTTACCTACAAAGGACATCCCATCAGGCTAACAGCAGATCTCTCATCGGAAACAATGTGAGCGAGGAGAGAATGGGAAAATATATTCAAAGTGTTATGAGAGAAGCAGTTTCAGCCAAGAATACTGTACCCGGCAAGATTATCTTTCAGGTGGGAAGAAAAGACAAGAACATTCTCAGATAAACAAAACCTGAAAGAATTTACCAGCTCCAGACCAGATCTCCAAGAAGTTCTCAAGGGTGTGCTGTATCAAGAAAATTAAACACAGACACACGGAAATAAGAGTCCACAAACTATGAAAGTGGCCAACTTAATCAGAGGGACAAGTCTGAATTTGAATATTATATCCCAGAATTTAATCAGGAAAATTGAACCAGAACAGAAGATAAAAGTACATGAGACTGATAGGTTCATGCACCTTCCATTTGAACAGAATCCTAACTTGTTTCCTGGCTTTAAGCAAAGTTCCTTGGCATTTCTTTGAGTTAAGTTAAAACTGGTTTTCTTAGTAGTAATGAGTGAACTCACCATTGAAAGTAGTTAGATTATGTAGGAAATTGTGTGATCAATGCAACGTGGGTGGGAAGGGAATGAAGGACAATTGTAGACACCGGAGGTGGTGTGAGAGGAGGGTGGGAAGGGACAGAGGGTCAGAAAGAGGGGTGGAAGTAATTCTAGGAACTAGTAATGGAAAATTCTTTGTAATGTGCATGATTGTATCACTATGCAGTGTGTACTGGATGGGAGATTGCATTTTGTATGCTGTGATGAAGCTTAGGGAAGGAATGTAAATTGAGTTACAAAAAAAAAAGTTTCAGAAAAAAAAATATATATCTATTCAATGACTGCAGTAGGATATGTAGCCACAGCTAGTTGCTACTTTATAGGATGCGTAAAGTAAGACTTGTGTTCATGGAAATGTGGGTATCACCTGTGTTTGCTATGAGGGTATTTGGATTGATTAGGGTCTTTGGCGTTACAATAAAATGTGAGGAGAAAACAGTATAGAAAGCAAACATAGATACCAGAGACTGTGGGAGGAGAGTGGGAGATGGCAGAGGGTAAGAGATAGAGAATCTAGGATGGGGGGAAAAAAGCAAAACATACAGAAGACAAGAAATGGAAGATCATTTGCTGACAATAACATGCTTGTTGATGTGCTTGATTGAGACAATATATAGTGTAATTTGGATGGAAAATCTCATTTTGTATGCTGTAATGATGTTCAGAGAATGAATGCAAATAAATAAAAAAAAAAAAAAAAAAAAAAAAAAGAATGAGGAACTTGATCACCTAATTGCGCATGGTGCCCAATGCGAGCTAGGTTGCCCCAATTAGATTGCCCAATTAGTCCATTGCCCTAATAGGAATTGGGGCATTGACCAAAAACGATTGCTTAGGTCTTTTTGATAAGAGAAAAATCTACGAACCATCCCTGTGCGCTTCCCTCAGGCCTCAAGGAAGGAAGATGGCAAATTGCCTCACCCTCCTGGCACCTGGAGCTAGATGAACCTTTCGCTTTTCTCTTAGGGCTGCCCGCTCATGACTGACTAACTGCCTACCACATTTCCCCCTGAAGGACTTGAGACCCTGAAATCATGCAGGGAAAATGGACCAAAGGTCTCTTCTTCTGTAGCTTGTTCCAGCTGACAAGTGGGCCGAAGAGAGGAGAGTCAGAGCCTCAGTCCTTGCTCTCTGTCAGGCTGACCCCAAGATTAGGTGGAGACTTCAGAGATTTCCTCATGGGAATTATGGAAGGCTGTAGCGGCTGCATCTAGAGGAGAGATATTATTAGACACAGTTTGATATTGTTATAGCACAAAGATAGATTGTATTTGATTGGCAATAAGTTTAGTAAGGGCCTGCAACAACAGAGGGGTAAAGCTTATAATTAAGATAATTATTATAACTGGACCCGCTAGTGGCAACAAGAGATTTAAAACAGTAGCAGTACGATTAACGAGAGTAAACATTAGGAAGAACTTAAAAAGAACGCAATGTTGTCACAAATCCCTGAGTAAGAAAATGTAGAAGGAGGAAGAAGGCTGGGTTCATATTACTTATCTGAGGGAGAATTCTTGAGAAGAAATGGAAGGTCTTCCAGAGACTCACAGGTGTAAGTGTGAGAAGTCAGTTCCCAGGTCAGCAGCCCGCTTGATCCATGAAATGTGGATTCAAGTGGGAATGTTTGCCACTTTTACTGGAGTACTTCATTTGGAAAGAAAACTCCCAGAGAGGTAGCTGCTGGAAAGACTTGGTCTCCATAAGACTGGAGAGCCTTTTGGATTTGAAAAAGTGTGATGTTGCTGCATGGCATTGGTTTTTGCATCTCTTACTATGCCTGTGTGAAGGAAAGGCCTTTCATACTCATGTTTGACAAATTTGCCTCATAACCTTAGATAATTTTTGCCTGCGAATATAGAATTGCAGAGGTGGATTAAAGAGTTCCTTCTAAAATGACAAAAGTCATGAAATCCCTTTAAAATAATTTATTGTTAGGCCATGGGGAGATGAAACTTAATTCTATTTGTAAACCAACCATGTGGGCCTTTGGCATCATGATAACCCTGAAGGAGTGCTCCCATGTTAATTGTTGAGGTGCTCCCTTCTCTCTTTACTCAGAAGTAAACAAGAATTGGGAATCTTTATCTATTGGAATGCAAAAGAAAGCATTCTTAAGACTTAAAACTGAAAACCAATGAGAATTTGGGGGCACCTCTCCCAATGGATGAGTGGGAATAACTGCCTCATTTATAGTTCTGAGGTCTTGGACTAGGTGATATTCTCCAGTGGGCTTTTTTACTGTTAAAATGGGAGAATTACAGAATGACTCACAGGGGGTTAAAACGCCAACCTGTAGGAGTCTAGTAATTATTGGTTGAAGCCCTTGCATGGCCTCAGGTTTAAGCAAATATTATTATTATTTTATTTATTTATTTTTATGTGGGAGGTATTAGGATCCTTAAGCCTAATTTTAAAAGGAATAGCTGTTTTTGCCCTTCCTGGTATGCCCAGACTTCTGGATTGATTTTTTTTTTTTTTTTTTTTTTTTGAATGAGGTCATTTTGTTGACATGCTTTAGGATCAGGGTTTAATAACAGTCCCAAAAAGGCAGAGGTGCTAAATTTCAGCGTTAATTGAGCACCCAGCTTACTGAGGATATCCGTTCCCATAGGGAGAGTAGGGCATGGAGGTTTAATTAGAAATTGATGGGAGAAAATGATGTCCTCCCAAGTACAGCAGAGAGCTGGGGTTAGAGGGCAATGAGCAAGTTTACCTGACACCCCGCAGTGAGACGAGAGTCAGAGGACGGGGCTCCAGCATAAGCGGCAAGTACTGAGTAGGTGGCTCCCGTATCAGTAGGAAAAGTATGGGTCCTACCTACCACATCCAAGGTCACCCTGGGCTCCGATCCCATGATGTTGAAGGCCGTCCTGGGAGCTGACCGGAGCAGAGGGCATCCTCATTGGAGGGTCACTGTTGAGGCCTCTTCAGGGTCTGATCTGGCGGTCCCAGAGCTCCCAGGGCAGTTCCTGGCCCAGTGGCTTGGTCGGCCACATTTGGGACATGACTTTTGTGGAGGCTTTAGTAGATAGCAGTTCTTCTTCTTGTATCCAGGCTTCTGACAGTGAGCACAGGTCACGAGGGATTTCGTAGGGCGACCAGGAGGTGACTTTTGCCCAACCAAAGCAGCAATTAATTGAGCCTGCCTGTTTTCCTTCCGCTTTTCCTTTGCCTTAACCCTGTCCTCTTCCTCTAGATCTCGACTGTACAAGACTGAAGAGGCCACCCTCAGAAGTTCTGCTGACGGGATGCTAGGCTCTATGGATAATTTTTTTTTTTTTGGAACTTTCTTGTGGATTAAAAAGCTAAGGTTTAAAGTTTAGGCTCAGGTTCTAAATCTTGTTTTACCATCTCTGGAAAAAGTGAGGAAGGAATAGTTTTTATGGGTGGAGTTGCTGGTGATATACAGCCCAGACAAAGCTTTGGGTCAGATCTCAGGGCCACAAAAGCCTGAATGTATGGCACCTCCGTTCACTTTCCCTGGTTCCTAATAGATTATCTAACTAGATAATGGAATGATAATCTAAGGTCCCATTTACTGGCCGAATTATTCCCTCTGTGGTAGTGCTTGCCACAGAGTATGCTCTATAGTGATTAAATAAATGACAGTTGATATGAACATTGTAATTTATAGTGGATTTTAGAAATTTAGCTTACAAATTTCAGGTAAGAGGGCAACTTGCCTTTATTTTTTTGAAGACAAATGTTTTGTATATTTAAGTCTTTAATAACATGTAGTGCTAGGTCTGCAGGTAGCGTGGAGGTTAAGGTGACTGGATCTCACATGGCTGACTCTGTGTTTCAAGTCCCAGACCCGGAGGCTTGAGAATCAGACTGGATGTGTGACACTGCATTTGTGCCCAATATCCTGAGAGGAGAGTGGAGGAGAAGGGATTGCAATATGGCCATTCCCCGTGTGGGATGAAGTCTCACTTTCCCTCTGCCATTCTCTCTCTGGCAAGTGCATGTGCCCTATAGCAAAATGAAAAGAAAAAAAAATTTGAGGTTGCTAGTTTTTTTTTTTTTCCCCCCAAAGAAACACTTGGAGATATTCTTTAAGTAAAACTTATTATGCCTGGTAGTGAAAATTAAAGTTATAAATACTATTCTTGAGGAAACATTTGAAAATACATGAATGAGAAACAATGTGATATTGGGAATGCCAGTGATAGCTTCTGCTCATTAAATAGGTCCCAACAAGCTGCTCTGGTATGCATATGTTTGTGTGTATACATAAAACAGAATCCCTTAAAATGTTACATAATTCAAAATGACCATCGTTTTCCCAGTACAAGCCCAAATGTCCCCCTTCTTGTCTGACTTGACATGGTTTCATCGATTAAAATGTGTTGAAATATTTTCACTTAACTCTTTTTCTGAAAAGTACACTTTAGGATTTCAATGATTCTAAATGGCATTGAAATGTTAGTGTTCTTCATCACTGAATTGCTTGCAAATCCTGTAGTCATGTGCACTTATGGATTTGTAACAAAGCGAAGATGTAAAGGAAAGGAGGGAAGAGGAGTGTACGCCGCTATATTATTGCAAAATTTTAGTTCATGCTGTTAAAGAAATGTGATTTGGTTACTTAAGATTTTTTCCAACATTTTATTACAAAAATACAGAAAAGTTGAGAGGCTATGACAAGAAATATCATATATACACTAACTAAATTCTACAATTGCTTTAAAAAATATTTGCTTTATCACGTATGGATCCATCTCTTCATCCTTCTATCTATTTATTGATTCATCTTGATGCATTTTTTCTTTTTTTGGATGCATTTCAAAGTAACTTGCAGATATCCATACACTTCACCCCATCAGCATGCATACCGATATGTGGTATTCAATATTTGTTTTTAGTTTTTTTTTTTTTTCATGGTTGTTAAACTTGCATAAAGCAGATGTGGCTTGCAGTATGTTACTATACTTGTGTATATCTGTTTCACTTTAACTTTTAAGAAGATACAGACCACTTGAGATCGTTTCCTCCTACCCCTTCTTAAAAACTCCACTGAATATCCCACAATAGTCTGCCAAGGCAACCACTGCTCTGAGTTACTTATTAAAGACTAATTTTGCTTCTTCAGTAATGTCATTATACTATCAGGTCTGGTTTGGTGGCTGTCCTTCCAAGGGCTCAAGTAATCCAAGGTTACCTTTATCGCTGTCCACCCTAGAGTATAGCCCTTATTTTCATAATTCAGGTTCGAACTTTAGACATCACAGTTCAATCAGCAGGATGAGAGAGACAGGAGACTTTCTTTCTTTCTTTTTTTTTTTGGAGAGATTTTTGCTATAGGGCGCGTGTGCTCGCCAGACAGACAGAGAGAGACAGAGAGACAGAAAGCGAGAAATCACCCCCCCAGGGGGGATGGTCATGCCGCAATCCCTTCTCCTCCATTTTCCTCTCAGGATCTTGGGCACGCACGCACACGCGCCCGGCGTGAGTTTTAAGCCACCGGGTCCGGGACGCGAACCGCGGTCGACTACGTGGGAGTCCAGCGACATAGCCATTACGCTAACTGCTGGTTCCCGAGACAGGAGACTTTCACCAGGTGATGTAGCATCTGCTACAATTTCCCGGGACAGAACCTAATCCTCTGGTAACACCCATCTTCACGGAAGGCTGGGTACTTTTTATTTTAAGCTTCATGTACTCATCTAAAAATTTGAGGCTCTATCATGGTAGGGTGCTAGCGACTGCCATTCCTTCCCAACTTCATGTTCCACTCCAGCCATGGTCCTGCTCTGTACTTCTTGTTAGAGTCTAAACTTCTTGAAAACTTCTTCTCTAATAATATTCTACTTCTTCAAATCAATCCCCTTCTTTTCTCATCTCACTTCTACTTCCACACTCTCCCTTCCACTTAAACAGTTGTGTCAGGGTTTCCCATGAGCCCAGTGTGTAAAAATCGAAGAGATACTTTAAGGCCCTTGTCTTACTTGATTTCTCAGTAAGGTCTTTTCTTTTTCTTAATTAACTCTTCTTTATGGAGATTAGCCTTGAGTTTTTCCTTTATCTTTTCTTTCTTTATCATTGTTTGCCACAATTCTGGAAATGTCACTCTCACTCACTTTTTAGCATCTTTTGTTCTACCAAATATCTAAATATTAGGTTTTCACAATGTTCACTTATTTTTTCCCCATAGGATGTGTGCACTTGCCAGAGAGAGAGATGCAGAGAGGTACAGAGAGAGGGAAAGTGAGAAATCTCCCCTGGGGGGATGTCCACGCTTCAGTCCCTTCTCTTTCATTCTCATCTTGGGACTTTGGGCATGCATGCACAAATGTCAGGCGTGATTTTCAAGCCGACAGATCCGGGACTTGAACTGCATGGTCAATCCTGGGTAGTTCAGCACCCTAACCACTATGCTACCTTTTGCCACCCCCCCCCCCCCCAGGTTTATTTTTCATATTGTGGTATCATAAACTTAACTCAGTTTGCCACTTTAACTGTCTTACAGTGTACAGTTCAGTGGCATTAGATGTATTCATATTGTTGTGCACCCATGGCCACCATCCATTACCAAAACTTTTTCATTTTCCAAAACTCAAACCCCATACCTATTAAACCATAGTGACCAGTTTCCCCTCTCTGCAGCCTGTGGGAACTACCATTCTACTTTCTGTCTCTATGAATTATCAAGGTTCAGTTTTGCATGTAAATTGGGGGCAGATTTGTCTTGCCTTCAGTTCTTCCCTTGGTTAGAAACTCAATTTCTACGACCCTAAATATCATCTATATAATTCTAAATTAATTTGTGTTTTCAATTCAGATATTTTTTCTTCTGATCACTAGCATCTTACATAACATGCTTGGTATTTCTACCTGGGTGGAAATCCACTTCGATGGCTCATGAGCTTTTAAAATATAACTTATCTGAAACTTTTCTCTGGTCCACAGTTGCCCTCTCTGCTATGTCTTTGAATCTTTCCATTCCTGCCATAGATTGCAAATGTTAGGTATTTATCTGGTGGGGAAATACAGTGTTTGTTTTCCATAGTTTGTCTTATTTCACTTAGCATTAAATATTCTAGATTTGTCCACTTTGTATCAAGTGACAGGATCTTGCTATTCTCTGTGGCTGAGTAGTGCCCCATTGTGTGTATGTGCTACATTTTAAAATCCAGTAACCAGTTGTTGGACACATAGGTTGATTCCATGTTTTGTTATTGTGAATAATGCTGCTCTGAAAATGGGTGTATAAGTGTCTCCAACTGAATGAGTTCCTAGCCTTTCAATACATATCCAGAAGTAGGATTACTGGGTCATATGCTAGTTTTATTTGCAAATTTTTGAGGAACCTCTATATTATTTTTCATAGTAGCTGTTTTATTTTCTTATCATAATTTCTTCTCCTCCTTTCTTTCTAATTTTGGTGGTGGTTCCAGCGATCCAGTTATTCAAACCAGAAAGACCTGACTGATAATTGGATAACACCTTCTCCCTCATCCTTTTAAATCAAATCAATCAGTATTTTGTCACTTCTGCCATGACAGTACATCTTGGCTTTATTCACTTTTTTTTATCTCCCCTGAACTCTCATTCATGTCACCATCATCTATTGCCTGGACAGCTGCGATACCATCCTAACTCATTTATCTGCTTGCAGTCCTACTCCCTTTCAGTGTGATCTTCAGGATGCAATGTTGTTCCAGGCACAAAACCCTTCATTGCTCATGCTCCTGCTTTAAGAGCCGCACTCCTTCTTAATGGTTCTCAAGGCTCTCTGTGTAACTTTATCCTTACTTTCTTGTTCACTTCCCCCATTGCCACTTTCTCCTGCTATTCTGGCCCTTTTTCAGGTAATACTAAGTTCTTTCCTGCCTCTGGGTCTTTGGGCTCTATCATATACCCTCTGCCTGCAGTGTTCTTTACACTAAGCATTATTCAGGTCTTGTCATGACAGTTGTTTCTTGGAGAGGGCATTCCGCACAGTATAAAAGAACAACCTGTTTTGTTGTTCTGATTCAGAGCATCTCATTCTAAGTCTTCTCCCACTTCTTTTCCCATGTACTTGATCTTCCCCTTATCTCTCTCTCTCTCATTTGTTCCCATAGCATATGTGTTTCTCTTTTATTTGTTCATTTTTGCTAGTAGTTTGTAAACATGATTGGGGATGGTGTAAATTCCACTCACTATTATATACAAAATGTTAATGCAAGGACTGTCACACATTAGGTATGCAGTTAGTATTTGTGAATGAACAAAGGCTGGTCCCTTTCTCTGGCATGATGTGTTACCCCCTTTGATGAGCTGGGCTTCATTTTGCCCCTCATTTGTTTCAGGGTGACCTTCCCTGATTATTAGACTACGTGGAACTCTCTGCTAGGTGGTATCAGTGCATCTTGCAAATTTCTTTCATGAGATTTGTTAACTTTTCTAATTATACATCGGTGAGAGTCGTTTTGCTGTTTTTGTTTGTTTGTTTGTTTCCCCTGACTGTACTACAAGCCTAACAAGAGCAAGGGCTGAGCTGTCTTGTCCATCATTGTTTCCCCTGGGTGGAACACAGTACCCCATGCATACCTTGCTTTGTAAATGAATGCATAGGTTTGTAAAAACAAACCTAACCAACTGCTTACACGTCATATGCATGATAATTATGTGCCATTTAATCCCCTGCAACCATGTATATTGAGAGAATCTTAATTTCTTGAAACCAGTGTTTGGCGAGTTTAGTGGGTTTTAATTGGCTTCTCTTTGGATGTCAAGAACCTTAAATTTCACTAGGGAACCCTTGAAACTTTTACTGCAAGAATCCCATGAACACATCTGAAATATTGCCAGCTCCAATTTTGCACTGTTGCAGATTAGTGAAATCTTAGGACATCTGTGTATTTATCTTTCCAGATCTCCCTTGTGACATCATTAGTGCACTTAAGCCTTCAGAGTAGCTTCTTTGGAAATTTTCATTATCAATTAAATTCATTTTTGAATGTATAAATTCTTTGACTATTACTCATAACTTTTTTATGGGCACCACATTTCTTCCCTATATCAGGAAGATTTAAAATTACTTTTGCAGAAAAATACACATAGAGTACAGTGTTTTCTACTATGCTATACCAAATTTAGTAAGGTAACACTTTATTTTTCTGGCATCCTCTGGAAGGAATCATTTCCAGCATTTATTCAGGAAGTATTACCGAATGCCTACCATGTGCCAGGGGATTTACATATAACCCTTGCTTAGGCTTAATAGGGCTCAGTTTTCCAGCAGCCTTTAGCCCTGGACCTCCTCACCAAATATCCTAAACCCTAAGTCAGGTACCGGGCTATGGAGCTATTTGTTCTTCTTCCTAAGAGCAAAGCCCAGCTAGCTATAAAATGCCATGGGGCATAAGGTTTTCTGATTTCTGTAAGCAGCAACAGGAGACAATGGGACAGTAGAACAGCTTGAATGAAACCCCCTTATCCCCCAAAAAAGGAAGATGGAGAAGGATTGGGTTGGGTATGGATGGGAGATTGGGCAGTTGCGTTGATTGAAGCAGAGGAAGCTAGAGAAAGTAAAACCAAAGAGGCTGGTTGTTGACAACCTCTGGTTATGGACAGTCTTAAATATTTGGCCATTGAATTTGTACTTAACTTAAGAAGCAACAAATGACCACTGGGGACATTTGAGTTAAGGGAGGAAAATATCAAAGCCCATGACTCAGAGGGGGAAAAAAGCCAACAGTGCTGCCACCATGTGTGAAATCCTTTGTTGGAAGTGCTCACAAGTGATAATGATCTGGACAGAAGATTGTGCAATTTACCTATGTGGTTGTAGTGGGGGTTGAGAAGAAATGGAGATGCTTTGGAAGACAGGAAGAGATAAGGTTTTAAACACAGATATCTGAGAAAAGTATGAAAGGCATAAAGAATGAAGTAGTTTGAAAGGTATATACAATAGGATATTCTTTTAGATTCAAGTAGTAGGCTGACTTTTGAAACAATATGAAAGCTTGTTTTCCCATATTAAAATGCAGAGGTGCAGTGGACTTGTAATGGTTGATCAACAAGCTTCTGACAGATGAATAAATGAAGACATTGTGGTACATACATATATAATGAAATATTATTCAACCACAAAAGAAGAGAAAATCCTGCCATTTGTGACGAATGTGGATGAACCTAGAGGACATGGTGCTAAGTGATATAACCCAGACACAGAGAGACAGATACAGTATAATCTCACTTATACGTGGAGTCTAGAAAAATAGAGCTTATAGAAGCAGAGCAGATATCATGGTTATCAGGGAGGAGGAAATGGGAAGATAAACTTTCAGCTCTAAGATGTTCTGAGGATCTAATATGCAGTGTGGGTGGTGATGGATGTGTCAATTAATTTGATCATGGTAGTCATTATACAGTGTATACATATATCAAGTCAGCATGTTGTAGACCTTGAATGTATTTCATCTTTATTTGCTAATTAAACATTTTAAAATTTAAAAAAGACACATGTATTAAGAAAGGAAAAAGTGAGACCAGTGCATGGTATTATGGTTATGTCGCTGGGCTCCCATGCAGTCAACTGTGTTTCAAGTCCCAGACCTGGCAGCTTAAAACTCATGCTGGGTGCATGTGTATGCATGCCCAAAATCCTGAGAGGATAATGGAGGAGAAGGGATTGAGGCATGACCATCTTCCTTAGGGGGTGATTTCTTGCTTTCTGTTTCTGTCTTTCTGGTACATGCACATGCCCTATAGCAAAAATCTCTCTCTCTCTCTAAAAAAAAAAAAAAAAAAAAGGAAGGAAGGAAAAACCTGGGGCCAGTGGGTGACGTGGTGGTTGATGGCAGCTGTAAAATGGAAGGGTCTCTATCACCTTAGTCCCTGAGTGACTATAGAGCCAAGTCCCTTGGTGATCCACACAGGCTATTTTAAATGGAAGGAAAAAAATGTTTGTTGTGTTCATCATTGACGCCTGCCATTATTACAGCAGCACAACCTATTTTGTTTTCTTCTTTTTGAAATCACATTTCTTAAACTTAATTCTTCCTTGCCTATTTACCCAGTTTAGCCTGTGCAGAAACTGGTCTCTTTTTGCTGTCTCAGGGATGTGGTTGTAGATCTCTATTATTGTGCTAATCTCTTATGAATTTTAGCATCAATGCGATCAAGGCTTACTGAGGTAAGGAGGATTATTTGTTTCAAGAAGATAAAGATGGGGGCCAGCAGGTGGTGTGGCAGTTAACGTACTGGACTCCCACATAGCTGACCGTGGTTCGAGTCCTGGATGTGGTGGCTTTCTCACTTTCTCTCTTTCACTGTCACTATTTGGTGAGTACATATGCCCTATAGCAAATTTGAAAATAATAATAAAAAAAGATGAAGGTGAGTTGTATGGTAAAATGTATTTCTTACAAAAGTATGTAATATAAATCTATGTAACTAAAGTAACTAGGCTTATGAAAAATTGGAAACTAGAAAACGTAACCCAGGTTTGGTAATTTGATATGGTTAAGTCAGTCGTATTTCACCCCCTCCCCCCAAGTTATACACTGTTTTATTTTACTTTATGTTTTTACTGACTTTATTAACGTACAATTGACAGACAGAAAACGATGCATATTTAATGCATGCAGCTTGATGAGTCTGTAGCTAAATATCCACCCATGAAATCACCACCCAATCTATGCCAAAGACCTATCACCTCCAAGAGGTTCTTCCTACCTTTTTATGAATTGTTATTATTTTTTTCCAGTAAGAGCACTTAACCCAAGATCAACTCTCTTAATGAGTTAAATACATAATGCAGTCCTGTTAACTACAGGCATTAGGCTGTGTAGTAGACACTGGGGACTTCCTCGTCTTGTCTAAGGTACATGCTGTGGTATTCAGGATATGCACAAGTTGTACTCTCCTGTTTCAGTTTTAATACATCTGTGTATAGCTCTCCATGATATCAGATAGAAGATCTAGCTAACTTTTCTGAGGAATTGAGATAAAATGACATTTGAAGTATGAAATAGCCTGAAGAATCATAAATTCCTATGTCCCAGGAGAAAGTGTCAAACCTCTCCTTCACTAACATGATAGGACATCATGAAGAACCCACCCACAGTCCATAAAAATTCTCCTTAGTTTGGAAGAGAGGTAAAAAATGAGGTCCCTACTTTCTTTGACCCCTAACATGTGTCTTTTTGCATAATCGAAATAGATGTCAACATTTAGAAATCAGGATATTTAATACAAAACTCCAGATTTCTAGCCTCTCTTTTGCAATGGGTGGCTGTGGCCTCCCTGAGCCGGGGTCAGCTGTGGGCTGGAATGGAAACAGCAGAACCCAGGCTCCCACTCCTGCAGCTCACACTTGGCTGCAGCGACTTGCCTCTCCTACTACTTCAGAGGCATATATTAATATATTTATTTATTTATTTTGGAGAGGTTTTTGCAGGCCAGAGAGAGACAGAGAGACAGAAAGCGAGAAATCCCCCCCCTGGGGGGGATGGCCATGCTGCAATCTCTTCTCCTCTGTTCTCTTCTCAGGCTCTTGGGCACACAAGCACATGCACCTGGCGTGAGTTTAAGTCACTGGGTCTGGGACTCGAACTGTGGTCACCTATATGGGAGTCCAGTGACATAGCCATTACGCCAACTGCTGGTCCCAATGTCATTTTTATATGTTATCTATGAAAGAGTTCACTTCATAGAGCTTAATACTTGAGCAAATATATTCAAGAAAGCAAGCAATGAAAAGAAACCTATTTATGGGGTAAACTCCAGACCTAAAATTCAGTATCTTAGCAAAAGTCCTGCTATTCTTAACTGTATTTATTAAAACTTGTAATAATGTGATTTTTTTCCCAAGGAAATTGGTTTCAAATGAAAGTGACTCAGGCCACAGGGAAGTCTTTATTTGTTGAGGTACCTTATATTTAGGGCGATAGATGAAAAATAATGTTAATATGTGCAGTTAAGAACTACTGGTTTGACTGTGGAAGTGGATGCATTTTCTGAGTACTGGCACTGTTCAGTGAAACTATTGTTTATTCTCCAAAGAATATAGAGAGCTCTCAGTCTTCAATGACCTGGGAAAGAGAATTGAGTATTTGAGTATTTACCCGGTGACAGTTTTCTTTAGGGTTTTTTTTTTTTTTGGTGAGGTTTTTGCTATAGGGCGTGTGTGCTCGCCAGAAAAAGAGAGACAGAGAGACAGAAAGCAAGAAATCACTCCCCAGGGGGGATGGCCATGCTGCAATCCCTTCTCCTCCGTTCACCTCTCGGGATCTTGGGCACACACGCACACGTGCCCGGCATGTCTTAAGCCACCGGGTCCGGGACGCGAACCACGGTCGACTACGTGGGAGTCCAGTGACATAGCCATTACGCTAACTGCTGGACCCCCTCTTTAGGTATTTTATTGAAGATTGTTTAATTTTGCTGTCCTTCTTAATGTCTAGTCAGTTAAATAAATGGGGAGCTGGTTTAAACCATTTTTTAAAAAGTTTTGGTTGGAGGATTTCTTTCTCTACTATCATGCAAATATTCCCCAGGAGAATTAATCTGGTGGGGATTTAGAATTTACTTTTATTTAATGAACACTGACTCAGTTCATTTATTCTCATAAGCAAATGTCTCAAAAATACTATTTGTCAGGGTCAGCAGGTGATGTGGTGGTTAAGGTGTTGGACTCCCACATGGCTGACCACTGTTTGAGTCCAGACCTGGTGGCTTGCCTTCTCACTTTCTCTCTCTCTTTCATCAAATTAAAATAAATAAATTAATTAAGTTAAATAAAACCATTCTTAAAAAATACTATTTGTTGGGGGGCTGGCAGGTGGCATGGTAGTTAACGGCGCTGGACTCCCACATGGCCAACCATGGTTCAAGTCCTGGACCTGGTGGCTTGCTTTCTTGCTTTCTCTCTTTTTCTCTTGCTCTGTTCCTCTCTGGTAATTGAAGTAAATAAATAAATAAGTGATAAAAAAATTATTGAATGAGTTAAAGGAGACTTTGGTGAGAGAGTTCTCTGAGCTTCATATTGGCAACATTCTGTGGCAAACCCATGATTTGTCATTGGGAAGTTGCACGTAATTGCTGACTTCTGTCCCTATCATGTTATCTCATCACTGTTAAGTGGTCATTTAATTAATTTATGATGCTTATTGAGATCCTAAGTGCTAGATTCTAAGGGTTTAAAAATGAACAAGGTACAGTAGTTGGTCACTGGGGGAGCCCAACTTATTCATGAGATTGATAAAAATAAGCAAAGAAATAAGAACTATAATATTGCCACAGCAAAGGGAGTGTGGGAGGTAAGAGAGACAGAAGTCCTCTGACTGGCAGAGTGAGAGCAGCTTTCATAGTGAAGGGCACATTTGAATTGGGTATTGATGGATAAGCCAGAGTTCTCTGAACTTTCAGAGTAAATCAGCTAAGCCTGACTATAGTGTGGAACAGTTTGAACCTCTGTCAATAATTCTTGGGGTGGGGTGAGGCATGAAAGGTAGCTTTCACTTTGAATGACACAGTGGACCATAGAAAGAACCATGAAAGCTGAAACTATATAAAACACTTAGTAATCAACAGGAAAATGGAATGATCTGTGACCTTTAAAATATTTTGTGAAAACATTAAAAATCTCCCTTCATGGTTGTTTAGAAATGTGTAGGAAAACGGAAGAAAATAAAACTGATATTTATTCAGTGCATTGTATGTAAACATTAAAAATTAAAGTGTTTCATTTCTTTGTAAAACAAAAAAGAATCTTGAGTAGTCTAAACAGTGCTGGGTGTTTTTTTCCTTTTTTTTTTTTTGGTGTGTGTGTGTGTGTGTGTGTGTGTGTGTGTGTTATATAACTTACAGCGAGGAGCAAGCATCTTCCCTGTGCCTTGGGGAATTGTCACACTCAGGAATCTGGATCATTTTCCAACATTTCATTCTTTGTGCTTTCGAAGTTGTGAAATATCTCCCAGAGTTTCTTTAATATGAAGTTTTTTGCTGCCATCACTTTATCTGCTTCATCTTTTTTGTCACAACCACTTTCCTTAATCATGTCAATAAATGTGTCTTCACTAAGTTCCTCTGGATGCACATCCAGAATCTCCCAAACATCAGCAATGTCAACATGTTTACCGCAAGCTATTTCTCCTCCCCTCATTGACATCTGATTCGGTGTCATTTTCAACCTTGTCACTTTTTCTTTCTTTACTACATTGTCACCTTTTGACCAGTCTCCCTTTCAGTCCCTGTCTTTGTAAAATGCCGCGTGGGTTTTTATTAGTGGGAGACGAGTTATCATGGCTACTTGCTTTGCTTTCTGTTACAGATGTGCCGTAGGCCATCACTGACTACTTTGAAGGAAGTCATGTCATTGGCCAGTGATCCAGATGAACATCTGTTATTTACATAGGGATTTGTAGGCTGAAGCGCTGGCAGTGAGATTTGTATTTGATGTAACAACTAACAGTTTGTATACCATGGTAATGGAAATGTAAATGTGTGTTGGTGGGAGATGGGTGTTACTTAACCAAGCTGTGCTAACTAAAATTCTTGCACATCAGAGCTGTATAAAGTGAGGACTGTCTCTATTAACCTTTTCTCTTTTCAAGTGAGGGAGAAAGAGGAAGAGGGATTTTGACAGGGTCTCACCATGCTGTGATCCTCCTGTTCTAGCCTCTCGGTAATCTAGGATTACAGGGAAATGCTGCCATGCTCGGTGTATTTAGGTTGGTCTGGAATTTGAACCTGGGCTTTCCATATGGTTCCAGCATCATGTAGCAGTATCTTACCACTTGTGCCACCATGACTGGTCCTATGTTGACATTTTAAGTTGATTTGTCTTGCCTTTTGTTGGCAGTTCAGCAACTGTAACCTTGGCTACTTGATGCCATGATAACTTCCTAATGTTTGTGTCAGTAAGTGTAGTTCCCACATTTTCCATGTGTCTTTGGAAGTGGGGTTGGGGAAACTTCCATGGCCCAAACCATTCTGGATCACTTCTGTATCCCCTTATCATTAATAAAGCAGGGCCTGTTGGGACCAGCAGTTAGCGTAATGGCTATGTGGCTGGACTCCCACGTAGTCGACCGCGGTTCGCGTCCTGGACCCGGTGGCTTAAACTCACACCGGGTGCGTGTGCGTGCGTGCCCAAGATCCCGAGAGGAGAATGGAGGAGAAGGGATTGCGGCGTGGCCATCCTCCTTGGGGGGTGATTTCTCACTTTCTATCTCTCTGTCTCTCTCTGTCTGTCTGGCGAGCGCATGCGCCCTATAGCGAAAAACCTCTCAAAAAAAAAAATCAGGGACTGTTGAGGGATAACCATTCTGCACTCAATTACTTCAGTATTCATGGTAGAGTTCTGGGAGTTTGAGCTTTCAGAGTGGCTTCCCGGTGAGAATACATCGAATCTTCATGGAAAAATGGAATAAAAATATGAGTTTACTTTTTTGGAAAAAAATGAAATTCATGCATAGTTTTTTTTAATATGCATTTTCCACAAACTTTTTAATTACTCCTCATATGTGGTATCTGTCACTTTCTTCATAAGCTAAGTGAGGCAGGTAGAGCCCTTGGTGAATGTCAAGTGACCTAGGTGCTTGCTGGACTTTGCCATATGTCCATCACTTAATCTCTTTGAATCCTGGTTTTCTTACCTGTAAAATAGATTTCACAAATCTGATGTACAAGATCCATGTGAGGAATAAAGGGGAAATGTATATAATAGATATTAGGTCATTGTGTGGAATCATGATGATGATGAATAACTGAATCATTGAGTGACATATCTTGGATTAAAATGAAATATAACAGAAGCCTGTGATGTCTTGACAGATAAACATCCTCAGCCTTTAATGGCTCCTCATGTGAGAAGTCCACTACTTTCTCATCTCTGCGTAATTGGCTTTTCCCTCACTTAGCTTCCTCATGTTGAGATGCAGCAAATTGACCCTCAATCCATGAGCACGTGAAATAACTCTAAGGAGCCTCTCTATGAGGCTAGACCTTATTTCTCTAATGACATAAGGATAATAGAGCTCACTGAACTGGTCTTTCAAAGATACAGACTGCAGGTGCTTCCAGCTGGTAGCCATTTTGAATGATGAATTTTGAATAGTTTAGAGTATAATTGTTGAGTTAGAGTTCATTCTTTCTCTGGTCCAAGAATAAATATTTCAAGTAAAGTCAACGTAAATAGACTCATCTTGGGTTGATCTGAGATACTGATGACTTACCTGAGAATTTTTAACTTAACATCTGCTTTGAAGAATTTGGTGAAATAAGAAGCCAGTTAGAATATTGTTGGTTTAGTAAAAATTTCCTTATTCTGTAATTGCAGCAAACCTGCAAAATGAGTAGTTCAGTGAACATTTGTAGATATGTTCTCTTTCCACATGCTATGCTAATCTGGAATTTGTTGGAGGTGGAATAAATCTACTTTGAGCATTGGCAAATGTAAATGGCAATTATTTTTATCTTGGGTTAAGCTACTTGTAGAATTTGATGAAATTTTATTATTTATTTTATTCTACTTTCAGTAGTTTATTTTAGGAAAGTGAGATTGTTTAAACGATCCAGTTTAAATCTGCGATGAAATTTTAAAAATGTCTTTCTTTCAATTAAAAAAAAATCAAGTTCTGGCTTCCATAAACATTACTCTCCCCTCCTATATCTCCTTTTCCTAACTCCCCCACAGAAACTAAAATAAAAATATCCAATTTCATGGTTTTTAGGTGCCTATTTTTTTTTTTAATTAGGTACCTTTTTTTCCCTTTTGTTTTTATTTTTTAAATTTTTTTCATTTCATTTTCTTCCATACATTCAATCACATTATTATTTGTCTTACAAAGTGGATATTTCAACAGGTGAACATTAGTCCCTAGTACAGTTGATAAAACTACAAAATATCTTCAACACATAATACCACACCTCTTTGTGCCATTAATGCTTTGCCTCCCTGTCCCTCCCCCAAATGTCCTTCCTCAGACCCTCCTCTTTCACACACACTGTATCTGGTATTTACATCTATATATTGTCTTTCTATATCCTTTAGTCAATTATTTTCAGTCATAGAATGCAGACACTCAGTATATATTAAGTGGGGACATACAATGCCTCTCCTTCATAGCCTGGCTTGCTTCACTCAGCACTAAGTCTTCCATATTCATCCACTTCCTGTCAAAAGCCAGTTTTTTTTTTTTAATGGCTGAATAGTATTCCATTTAGTATATGTGCCACAGTTTTTTTTATCCATTCATCTGTTCTTGGGCATTTGGGTTGTTTCCATGACTTAGCAATTGTGAATAGTGCCGCAATAAACATCGATGTGCAAGCACTTTTCTGATTAAGTATTCTTCTGTCCTTTGGGTAGATACCAAGGAGTGGAATTGCTGGATCATATGGTAGTTCTATTTGTAAATTTTTGAGGAATCTCCAAATTGTTTTCCACAGTGGCTGGACCAATTTACATTCCCATCAGCGTGTAAAAGAGTTCCCCTTTCACCACACCCCGCCAGCACTTATCATTTTTTTGTTTTTTTTTTAATCTTAGTCATTCTGACTGGGGTTAGGTGGTATCTCATTGTTGTTTTGATATGCATTTCTCTTACAATGAGGGATGTTGAGTATTTTTCCATATGCCTTTTAGCTATTCACATGTCATTTTTAGAGAGTGGTTTTTTCAACTCATTCTCCTACCTTTTAATAGGATTGATTGTCTATTTCTGGAACAGCTGATTGAGTTCCTTGTGAATTCTGGTTATCAGTTCCTTATCTGACGTATAGTTTTCAAAAATATTTTCCCATTCTGAGGGCTGTCTATTCACATTAATTACTGTATCTTTTGCCATGCAGAAACATCTTAGTCTGATGTAATTCCACTTGTCTATTTTGGGGATTATCGACTATGCTTTGGGAGTCTTGTTTAAGAAGTCTTTCCCTACACAAATGTCTCCCAGAGTTTCCCCGGTGTTTTCCAGGAGCAGTTTTATAGTTTGGGGTCTTAGATTTGGATCTTTGATCCACCTTGACTTGATTTTTGTCAGAGGTGAGAGGTAGGGGTTCAGATTCATCTTTCTGGAAGTGGAAATCCAGTTTTGCCAACACCATTTGCTGAAGAGGTTTTCCTTTTCCCACTGGATTGACTGGTATTCCTTGTCAAAAATCAGTTGACTGTATGTTTGGGCATTTATTTCTGGGGCCTCTATTCTGTTCCATTGGTCGACCTGTCTGTTTCTGTGCCAGTACCATGCTGTTTGGATTACTACAGCTTTGTAGTATATTTTTGGGTCAGGGAGTGAGATGCCACCCACTTTATTCTTCTTGTGCAGAATTGCTTTGGCAATATGGGGTCTCTTATGATTCCAGACAAACTTTATGATTGTCTTTCCTATATCTGTGAAGAATGCATCTGGTACTTTGATTGGCATTGCATTAAATATGTAAGTCAATTTGGGTAGAATTGCCATTTTGATTATATTAATTCTTCCAATCCAGGAACATGGGATCCTTCCACTTTTTTGTGTCATTTTCAATTTCTTTTTTTTTTATCTTCTCTTAGATTTCCTTGTGGAGGTCTTTAAATTCTTTGGTTAGATTTATCCCTAAATACCTTATACTTATTGTGGCTATGATAAATGGAACAACTTTTTTCAGTTCTATCTCAGTCTGCCTGTTTTTAGTATATAGAAATGCTATGGATTTCTGGATATTAATCTTGTATCCTGCAACTTTACTGTATTCATGTATTACTTCCAGAAAACTTTTAATGGAAACCATTGGGTCTTCTATGTATACAATCATGTCATCTGCAAATAGAGAGAGTTTCACCTCTTCTTTTCCTATTTGAATGCCTTTTATTTTTTTCTCTTTTCTGATTGCATTGGCCAGGACTTCCAGTACTATATCAAAGAGGAGTGGAGAAAGTGGACATCCTTGTCTTGTACCCGTTTTTAGTGGAAAAGCTTTCAGCTTTTCTACATTGAGGATGATGTTTGCTATGGGTTTTTCACAGATAGCTTTTATTGTGTTGAGAAATGACCCTTCTATGCTGATTTTGCTGAGTCTTGATCATGAAGGATGTTGAATCTTATCAAATGCTTTTTCTGCATCAATTGATAAGACCATATGGTTTTTATCTTTCTTCCTATTAATATGGTGTATTACATTTATGGTTTTGCGTATGTTGAACCAACTTTGCATTCCTGGGACAAAGCCTACCTGATCATGATGTATAATCTTTTTTATTATTTATTATTTAAATTATTTAATTATTTAATTATTTATTATTTTATTATTTAAAAGTCCCTCATCATTGGCCCCTCTGCGCCCTTGCAGTGACTATCAAACTTATGCATGCATTTGCTTTTAGTTGGCCTTCAGGCCTTGAGTGAGTAGTTTTACAGATCCTATTTCAACAAAGACATTTCTAAATCTCTTCTTCCACTTTCATCTCCATGATAGGAACAGTCATCTACCCTCTTTTGGAGCTCAGCACTAGTCAGGGAGTGCTCTTTTTATTTGTCTTTGTCCCTGGTTTAACTGTAACCTCCTAGATGTGAGAAATGATGTTGTCTTCTTAGTGTGGGTCCTAACAATCGTGGCACCTAAGTAAACTTTTGGTAAATATTGAGTCATTGGGAAAGTCATGAGTCATTTTTACATTTGTTAAAACCAGTCAGTGTACCAAATCCTAAAACATTTTTAAATAGGTATGTTGAGCCTTTCAAAATTTCATAAAAATGTAGAATTAAAAGACAAGTTTATCTTGGTACAGGAAATTCTTGAAATTCAAGTATTTTTAAAATTAAAGGTATTTAATTTTTAATTAAAGATATTTTAATTAAAGGTATTTTCCATAAACTTCTTAAAGACCCCTCCTGTATACTCATTTTAAAAAGATAAGGGTTCTGTGTTCAGTCTACTATGTCTTTGCAGGCTGTCTGGAGTTTTAATCCCTCCTCCAAGATGTACGATGAATTAGCCATTTTAACTCAATAAACATCAGCAATCTCACTTGTGAAATGGGAACAAAAATCCACCTTCATGAGGGTGTGATGAAGATTCATTTAGTAGGTCTATGTAGTGCTGAGCGTGCGGGGAAGTGCGTACAGTGTATTTTGTACAGCTAGACCATGAACAAGTAAACACAGAAATAAGAGAATTTCCAGTTACAATGGAGTCAGGAGGGAAATAAACACAGAGAAACAAAAAAGTAATTCTGGTTGGGTTGTTCTGAGAGTGAAAAGGGAAGTCAGTGGGGATAAGGTTGCTGCTGAAGTCTGAGCAGAAGGAACCGCGACAGGAAGGTCTGGCGAAGAGAGAACACCCAACACAAAGGTCCTGGAGGGAGAACCTGCTGGGTGAGTCTCAAGGATGGCCCACTTGGCTAGAGCAGAGGGAATCGAAGAAGATGCATTTTAAAATGTAGGTTTGGACTTAACTAACCCAATGAATGGTGAGAACGACCAAGTGCGTTTACAGAGGTAGGCATCAGTAAGATGAGGCCAAGTCAGGTGCTGGAGGGGTGAGGTGAGTAGCTCACCTGCCTTCAGGGCCAGACTAGTACTTGGCTTACTGCAGACAGTATGGCCTCACTTCTGTTTTTCATTTTTAAGTAGAGACATGGGCATAGGCTATTTCTCTAAGAAAAACAGCAGTGCAACACCATGAAAAAGGGCAGAAGAGAAATGCAAATGCTGATGATAATAGCAAGTGACTTTTGATCTCAGAGTCAGACATCGTGGGCACTGGGGGCAACCTAGAGCCTTGCTGGCCCCAACACAAGGAGACAGCTGTCCCTCAGTGCCAGCCAAGTGTTGCCATGTGGGAATGTGGGCTTCATGTACTGAATCTGCTGAATTGTCTAGAGAACCAGAAATCTGAATTTCTATGTGATATTCCCGGATTTAAAAATGTTGACTCAAGTTTCAAAAAAAAACACAAAACTCTTATGATGGATAGAAAAAATGAATCTGTGGGCTGCCCATCTGGAGCATCTGTGAGAACCTTTTAATGCTGTGATAAAGGGAATTCAGTGAAGGGCGATGCATATTAACCTGGTAGCCTTGTGCCTAGTACGTAGCCAATACTGAGAGGAAAAGGGTACTTAGTAATCACACTGTGAATGTGTTTAGTCATCTTCATTGTTTATATGGTTAGTTAACTTTAAATCCATATTAAAAATATATTGGGGGGCCAGCAGTTGGTGTAGCAGTTACATTGTTGGACTCAAACATGGTAGACCGTGGTTCAAGTCCTGGACCTGGTGGTTTCAAAATTACACCAGGCGCATGTGCATGTGTGTCCAAGACCCCAGAAGGAGAATGGAGGAGAAGCAGTTGTAGTGCGACTGTCCCCCCCGGGGAGTGATTTCTCACTTTCCCTCTCACTCTCTCTACCTGTCCCCCTCCCTCTGCACATGCCCTAAGGCAAAAACCTCTTTAAAAAAATGGATAAGTATTGGGTTGACCTCATAGTCTCATGATCAAGGGAAGCCAGATTCCACATGGCTGAGTGTGATTCACATCCTGGTCCCAATAACTTGACAAATACGCCAGGTGCGTGTGCATGCATGCCCCAAATCCTGACAGGATGGAGAAATAGGAGGAGGAGGGATTGGGGTGTGACCATGCCCTATCGAGCTTTGCTTTCTCTGTCTCTGTCTCTGGCGAGTGCATGTGCCCTCTGGCAACTAAAAATAAATAACTATTGTCCTACTCTAATCTGAGTGATTAAATTAATGAGTGGTAATTGCTCTTGTTTGCCTATTATATTGTTTGGTTGCTTGGTTAATTCCATAATCATGTTACAGAAGTTAACATTAATCTAGTGGACTATGTGTGATAAAATCAACTAACCTGCTCTTTTCTTATTTACTGCTCAGTTTTGCTACAGCTGTTCTTACGCTTTGGCTCATTCGGGTCTTGAGTCCTCCTGACTGGTGTCAGCCACTTGTCTAAGTGGAAGGGACTGTGGCAAAAATGTCACTCTGGACCAGATGGAGGATGCTGGGAACTGCTGCTTTACAACGTGATGTTGTGTGTAGAGGCCTTCATCAGTTTTAATGAAATACAAATGTGCCCAAAGCAAGTTATTATTTTTTTTTCCTTAGGAAAAATAAAATCGTCATTTAGCATGGCCTAACTCATGCAGTTTTGTATTACAAGAATCATGTTTGAGTGTCGCAATCACTGGCGATAGTCTTGGGGAATTTTATTCAGCACAAGCATCTCTGACGGGTCTGGCATCCCGTTGCGTTAATTACTTGTTCATGTCCTTTTGGGTCTTGCCTCTGTGTTAAAATTCTGGAGCATCACAGAGAGGAACCCTGGGAGTAACAAAATATACTTGAATATTTCTAATAGATTAAAGGCTTTTATAAAAACATTTCTCTCTCTCTTTTCCCCAAGTTTTTTTTTTTTTTTTTGCATTGTTTTATAATGAGATCACTTTGTTGTATCAACATGAAGCCAGAGAATTGAAAATAAGCATTTTTATGAAAAATCTTCCCTCTAAATACAAGTCCTTGATTGACTCAATATTTCCCTCTTAATTTTTGTTATAGATCATGGAGGAAACAAATACGCAGATTGCTTGGCCATCAAAACTGAAGATTGGAGCCAAATCCAAGAAAGGTAAATTGTGTGTGTGTGAGAGAGAGAGGGAGAAAAAGAGATTGGTGGTTTTGATAACCAAGGTTAAGTAATTCCATTACTGCAAGTTTGCTGGGGAGAAAACCAACATTTATTCATATCACTTTTGTCACCAAATATTTATCAAATAGCAATTTTAACAGATATTATCATAATTAAAAAGAATATGGTTTTTATCCAGTAACAGAAAAATATTTTTACATGTTAGTAGTATAATAGAAGTGTTATTACAGAAGATATCATAGAATGTATGCTCTCAAGGATATCCATTCCATCGATGTCTGTGTGTCATGGTAACTTTCCACATGAAACGATATATCCTTAACACATAAATTCCCATGGTTTATACTTTGGGCTTTGTGTATGTGTGTGTCACACAGATTTAATTACTGCCTTTTCCCCTCTGCCATTTGATACAGACCTCAGATTTCCTCTCTCATGAGAAATTCTTACCCTCTCTAGACAATAAAGAACTCACTAGATTTCCTTTGAGGTTGAGCATCTCTCTTGCCTGGCCTTTTTCTCTGCCTTGTCCTGTAGGACACTAACCTAGAGCATGTCAGAAATGACACTATAGGCCCTTTAGTTCTTTTCCAAGATTAGGTAATATTTTCAAATGTGATGTACCAGTATATGTTTTTTTTTTTGGGGGGGGGAGCTTTCTTTTGAAAGTTTGACCTTAGTCTTAACAAATTTTGTTGTGCATTAAAAGAATGCAGAGTCATGTAGTCATCAGGAGATAATAACAGATACTATAAAATAATTCTTTTTAGTTTTTGTTCTAGGGCACATGGGCTTGCTAGAGAGAGACAGTGTCAGAGAGAGAGGGAAAATGAGAAATCACCTCTCAGAGAGGATGGCCATGTTGCAATCCTTTCTCTTCCATTATTCTCTAAGGGTTTTGGGCATGTGTGCACATGTGCCTGGCATGATTTTCAAGCTGTTGGTTCCTGGATTCGAACCATAGAGTCAGCCATGTGGGATCCTGCAGCCTTACCCTCCATGCGACCTGCTTGCCTTATCAAATGATTCTAAACAAGGTATGGTGGTGCTGTAAGCTGAGCATTAGTCATTGTGGTCTAACTTTTTTGTTGTTGCTGTTTAGTTTTGCATTTACTTCCACTTCTCCCTATGGTTTTTATTGCTAAATGGTACTAAACACTACAAGATTTCTCAATTTCCTTTCTTATTTTAGTCCAGAGTGCCTTCTCTTAATCTCATTTTATCAGAGTTACTTATCATGGGGAACATAAATTATTTTAGTTATTTTTGTGAGTATGATTCGTTGGACTAACAAACTCTTTGTTATCTTTTTGTGAGCATGGTAGCAATGACTTGGGAGCCTATGTGGTAAACTATCTTTAGGAGGAATGGTAAATTTCTAAGTATGACTCCCTATCTTCATATAAAGCTTGCATTTGCCAAATATTATGGAATATATTCTTAATTGATTTTCAGTAGTTATTGGGGCACGTTGGGATGTTTTGTACTCATTAGGCGAAAAAAGAAGCTGCCATTAGGGGATTATCTACCTGTTTTTAGGTGGCCATTAAAAGAAAAATCCCTGGCCGACTATGTAGGTAAACTGTAACTTTCCCATACAATGGATCCTCTTTTCCTGTTGTCAGGTATTTTTACTTAAAAAATGAAATGAGCTTCATTACTAGTCTAATAAAAATGTAATTTAAGCCATCCCCAAATAAAACCTCCAAGGAAATATGAATATTAAAACAATTCTAGATTATTTTGAATGGCTTATTCTCTTATGGTACCCATGCTACAGCTTTCCTCCTGCATTATCATGAGAAACAAAAAACTGATTAATTTTTTTGTTCAAAATATGATTACAATTTTAGAGATACTAATAGAGGCATATCTATCAGTTTTATGTTTTTAGATCCCCCCCCCCATCATTGACCCATTCAGAATGGCCAATTATCTTCCACATTTTGATAATACATTTTTCTTAGGAAATAAGAATGTTTCAGTAATACATTTGACGACATTTGGCATCATTTCCACATGGCTAATGTTAATCTTTGGAATTGTGCCTAAGATTTGATCCCTCTAGGCCTAGGTCTACAGACATCATTTTATTTTTTATTATTTATGAAGTGCTATGAATATACGCAATACTCTAAGATGAGCAGAATGTGCCAAAAGAGAACAAGGAAGAGAGAGAGAATAAAAAGTTCGCCCCCAGAGGAATTTACTGTTCAGAATTTACTTGAGTTGATCTTATTATTTAAACACACAGCTGCTGAATCAGTTCTTGGCTAACACTCCTGATATTTATATACTTATAATATTTTAAAAGTGGTTTAAATTCCAAGATGAAGTTTGCTTGACTGTAGTTTGTATTTAGTAAAAGTTAAAAAAAAAAGGCTGGAGGAATTTTAGGAGACAGTTACCTGCTCATTCATCTGACGTGGTCATTTCCTCATGCCCCTTCCCCCTCCCACCCCAACCCCTCCCCCCTAATCTGCAGAGGGAAAGTCTTTATGGTCTTCACTTTAACTTTATTCATTCCAAACAATTAATTTAAAAATTTATTAATTTTTTTTAGGTCTTTGCCACATGGCATATGTGCTTACCATAGAGAGACAGTGAGAGAGAAAGTGAGAAATCACTCTCTAGGGTGGATGGCCACGCCACAGTCCCTTCTCCTCCAGTCCCCTCCTGGGATTTTGGGCATGCATGCACACATGCAAGGTGTGATTTTCATGCCACTAGGTTTGGGACTTGAACCATGGTTGGCCATGTGGGAGTCCAGTGCCTTAGCCACCATGCTACCTGCTGGTCTACCAAACTTTTAAGAGACAAAAATATAAATGTACTTAGGGAGTCATGCCATGTTTTGGATGATGGTTAAAGTCTAAATCCCATGGTGATGTGAAGATTTGAGATATGCCGATAATCCCTAGACTCTACTAGAGAGACAATTTAGCCCTGGGTGTGTGCTGTATTTTACTTTCTAGTTTTCACAATGCTTGTTGGTTGACTATTTGAGCCTAGACAAACATTTTTCATGGCCACTGTTACCAAAACAGTCTGCCCCCTTCTTCACCTTATTGGAATTTAGCTCTGTGTTTTTCAAATTAGCTTCTAGTAGCTCTGTCCAAACTTTATTTTTAAAGCCATTAATCCTTTATCAGAGGCTGTGTGAGCAGCTGTATGGCTTTCTTGGTCGGAACTTTGGTGGGATCCTGCCTGCAGAAAGACGGAAAGCCAACAGCCTGAGTCTGCCATCAGTTAGAAAATTCAGATTCTTCTCTAGAGATCCTGTTCAATAGGTCTGGGGGGACTGGGAATCCATGTACGTAACAAGTTACTCTGTTGTTATGGTCGAGCTGAATTTTGGAAACAAAAATCTTCCCATCTGATGTGGGAATAGCATGATGGTTAGTCACCAGGAAGACTCAGTGTTCAGAAGGCAATGAATAATGATCACTATTGAGACACAGGCAAAACTCTTCGATGGTCACTTCCGAAACGTCCGTCTTAGCATCAAAGAACTGCACGTCAATGGATTCATTAATTTTATGTTTCATACATCTCTGTCATCTTTGCAGTCAACATGAGTTACTTTAGAGTGATAACCTCATTGTTTTGTTCCTGTGTTAAAAGACCATCTGGGGACCAGCAGTTAGCGTAATGGCTATGTCGCTGGACTCCCATGTAGTCGACCGCGTTTCGAGTACCGGACCCGGCGGCTTGAACTCATGCCGGGCGCGTGTGCGTGCGTGCCCAAGATCCCGAGAGGAGAATGGAGGAGAAGGGATTGCGGCGTGGCCATCCCCCCTGGGGGGTGATTTCTCGCTTTCTATCTCTCTGTCTCTCTCTGTCTGTCTGGCGAGCGCACGCGCCCTATAGCGAAAACCTCTCCAAAAAAAGAAAAAAAAAAAAAAAAAAAGACCATCTGGTATTTGTCCTCTCTCTTTTCCTTTTGTCCTCCCTTTTCCACCTTCCCACTCTTTCTTCTTCTCTGCTTCCTTCCCTTTCACTCTCCTGCCATTCCCTTTTAATCTGAATATAGTGAAGGGAAAAAGCAATAAAAATATTTTCATTTACACAGTACATTTTAGAGAAGTACGTGTTTTGTGATGTAAACTAAGGGACTAAAGAATTAAAAAAATATGCAGTATTTGCAGTCATTGGGAGATTGAATCCTCATTAGAGCTGGAAAGAATTAAGAATTTAAGGTTAAATATAATGGACATTTAAATAAGCGACTCTAGGATTGTCTTAATTGGGATCATGAATAAGAAAAATAAAGTGATCATTACAATTTCTTCTGTATAACGTTAATTTTAAGTGGGAGAAAAAAAAAAACTGTTTCTAACTAGAACTGCTTGCTTTACTTAGAAAAAGTTGAGGCTTGTGCCTGTAAAATCAGTATTTAAGGATTAAGGTGTTTAATACTGTAAAACTTTACTAACAGAATAACTTCAAGCACTCATTAACATTTTGAATATGCTCTTTGGAATCACAGCCCATTTTGAAATAAATGCAGTTTCATTAAGGCACAAATAGCATTTTGAACAAATTTCACTGTTTTGCCAAGTAGAAGTCCTGCCAAAGCTGCCTTAACAAATAGATAAAAGTGATCTGTAATTAGAATTTATCACACTGGGGTGGCTGTGCTGTGAGCGCTATGATGGTAGACGGGTTTGTTCTAAATAAGGTAGACATTTTTTGTGCAGACTTCTCTTTGCTCTTAGTTTGCTCATCACTCTCCTTTTTTTTTTTCTTAGACTGGTAAAGGTAAATGTGACTAAAAGTCGTTTAAAGTTTTTAGGCCAAATTCCAAATAAATGAGATCAGCTTTAATGACGCTCTATTGCAGATTTAAGCCAAGTGATAGGAGCTGTTCTCTGCCAGTGTTGCTCCTCTGATACTTACCACGTCTCAGCACTAGTAGGAGTGAAAGGTGATGACCGGGTTGCTCCATGTACCCTGGCTTGGAGGCAGTTTAGCACCAACTGTGGCCATTCTCTTCCTCCCATAAAAAAATAAGAGACTCATCAAAATTGCATGAGGTTTTATTATTTTTGACTGCATTCCATCACAAGTGATTATCTAATAGAAAGTCTTAGGGTGAGAGAAGCTGTAGACTTTTTACTTGAGATTTTTTTTTTTTTTCCTCTCCAGGGGAAAATGTTTTGTTGAGTACATTTACACTTTTGCTGGACTGGTTACACATGATGGACTGGTTATTTGAGGCCTTTACCATAGAAGTGCTCAAAAAAGCCAAGGGCAAAGGAAGGTATAGCATGGTGTACTGAATAAAGTGTTTCCAATAGAAGATTATAACATATTAGTGTATCAAAAATTAACTTAGGGACCAGCAGTTAGCGTAATGGCTATGTCGCTGGACTACCATGTAGTCGACTGCGGTTTGAGTCCCGGATCTGGTGGCTTAAAACTCATGCCACGCGTGTGTGTATGCGTGCCCAAGATCCCCAAAGGAGAATGGAGGAGAAGGGATTGCGGCATGGCCATTCCCCCTGGGGGGTGATTTCTCACTTTCTGTCTCTCTGTCTGTCTGGCAAGCGCATGTGCCCAATAGCAAAAACCTCTCCAAAAAAAAAAAAAAAAAAAAAAAAAAGAAAAAAAGAAAAATTAACTTTGAGGTTCACAACCAGCAATAAAATGCAAATAAAGTATAAAGGTGTTGTATAATGAAACTTTCCTATATGTCACTGTTTACCTGTATGCATATAAACACACACACACACACACACACACACACACACACACACAAGTCTATTACTAGTTCCTGATGTAAATGGGCAACAAAGAAAGATTATAGAATGCCATGATAGGTGGTTAATTCTTTAAAGGGTAAAGAACATGTGGATTTTGTTAATTATTGCATCTCTGATACTGAAACCAGTACGCAGTTGGCACTCAGTAAATATTTATAGAATGAGCCCTCAATACAATCATGGTAGTAATGGAATGACTAATACAGATGGGAATATATATTACTAAGATGTTTCCTATAGGAAAAAAAATTTGAATCATAGAATTTACATATGAGTGATAGTCACTGATATGAAAAGTAGTGATATCTTTCATATAGATGTCCTCAGGGGAACAAATGTGGGGCATGATTATAGCTAAACCTTCTTTTAGTGGTTCTGAGTAGTCCTAGAAACAGGAAAAATGACCTGATCACTGTCATTCATGTGATACTTGAATGGAACTCTGGTGCCATCCTTGGTAGGCTTGTAAATGAGGCTTAACAAGACGGGGCATCTTGGTTGACCTTCAGACCGGAGTTGTTTAGATTGTGGTGGTTAATTTAATTAGGATTTGGCTATATAATTGAATTTTCAGTAGTAATATTGGGTACTACCATTTGTTGAGACTACTGAAGCTGAGCACTATGCTAAATATTTTTCATAATTATTCTCAAATCTTGTTTAATTCACAGGTAACCCTGTAAGTTAGGTAGTGGTATCCTCATTTATAGATGAAGAAATTAAAGCATCTGAAAGTGGTGCAACTTGTCCATACTTTTATAGTTCGTAAGTAGTGGACCTCAAAACTGAATTCAGGTCTGTTTCCAGAGCCTCATTTGAGTGTGTGTGTGTGTGTGTGTGTGTTAGATTTTTGCCATAGGGCATGTGCATTTGCCAGAGAGACACAGAGACAGAGAAAGAGAAAGAGAAAGAGGGAAAGTGAGAGATCACTCCCTAGAGACTCTGGCCATGCCACAATCCCTTTTCCTCTTGGGATTTTGGGCATGCATATACATGTGCCTGGCATGTTTTTCAAACCTCTGGGTCCAGGATATAAACCGTGGAGTTGGCCATGTGGGATCCAGTGCCTTAACAGCTATGTCATCTGTTAGCCCCATTGCCCTTTTGCCTTTTCATTCCAATACTTGGGTAAGGTATCTTTCCTGGTGCCTTTCCTTTTCCAGGCAGTCCTGTGATGTATTGATATATCCATTCCATGCCTATTGCCAAGTATAGCTAATTATAATCAACCTGGTTTCCATAATGCCTCTTTCCTTGGAAATTGCAGAGACTTGAAAATGGTTAAATTAGTTTGTTGTTACATTTCCTTGTTCAGGAGGAACAGTTAAAAAAACATGAAACCACTCCTCGTACCTGGATATATTTTTAAAAAGTGCTTGCCTCTAAATTTTAACTTGATATTTCATGCCGTTCTGTTTTTTAGAAAGAGACTTTTTCATTAAGCCACTTTTTAAAAAAGAATGATTTATTTAATTAAAAATATTTTAAAAATTTGACCAGAAATAGACAAAGAGACACACAGAGAGAGAAAATGAGAAAGCGAGCCACGAGGTCTGGGACTTAGCATGGTCAACCATGTAGGGGTGCAGCACCTTAACCAGCACCACCGCTGACCCCACTAAGCAACTTCTGAGAGAGTTGTGGAAGGAAAATAAGTTCAGAATGTGTTAAATTTCTTGGAGATATTTATTCATTAATTTAGCGTAAATCTCTGAAAGGTGTATCTGTGACTTGCCCATGGAGCCTTGTATTTCTTGAGGGCAGATTCTGTACTTGACATTTTTGTTTATGTTAAGGCAACGGATCATCACTTGGTGAATGCTAATCAGAGGCCATGAGTAGGGATTCAGCTAAAGATCTGAGTAAGTTTTATGTAGTGTACCAAGAGTCACTGTGGATAGAGTGACATGGTATATCTAACTTGGCCTCTCAGAGGAGACAGAGACCTGGGTCATTTCTAGGTTTTGAAGCTTCTAATATCCTTAAATAATAAGAGGCTTAAAAATTGAGGTGTGGAGACCAGCAGTTAGCGTAATGGCTATGTCGCTGGACTCCCATGTAGTCGACCGTGGTTTGAGTTCCAGACCCGGTGGCTTAAACTCACACTGGGCACATGTGCGTGCATGCCCAAGATCCTGAGAGGAGAATGGAGGAGAAGGGATTGCAGCGTGGCCATCCCCCCTGGGGGTTGATTTCTCACTTTCTCTCTCTCTCTCTCTCTCTCTCTCTCTCTCTCTGTCTTTCTGGAAAGCGCATGTGCTCTATAACAAAAACCTTATTGAGGTATATTTTAACTCTTCCATTTGCTAGTGTACATGAATACCCTCATTTGTAGATAGTGCCAAACACACGCATCTGACATCCTTTCTGTGAGTACATGTACTGTTTCATACACAGACACACAGTATTTTATGGGTGAGACAACTCATGCCAAGTGATCTGTTATCAGGATTGAGAATCTGCGCTTGAGTTTCTTTCTTGATCTCCAGGTGGCTCCTCTTTCTTCTCTTCTGAAAGGCCCAAGTATTTGCCTACTTACTTGGTGACTTCTTGAAGCTACTTGCTCTTTCTAGTCTTTTTAAATATTTTTCTCTCTCTTGTCTAAGGGTCAGAAAGGAAATAGTCTTATCTTTCATTTATCTACTGAAATTTGAAATAAGCAAAGATTTTTTTTTTTTTTTTTTTTTTTGTCACAGGATGTGTACACTCTCTAGAGAGGGGAGAGAGAAACAGAGAAAGTCAGAGAGAGGGAAAGTGAGAAATCACCACCTTGAGGATAACCATGCCACAATCTCCTCTCCTCCCCTCTCTTCTTGGGATTTTGGGTATGCATCTGGCATGACTTTTAAGCTACCAGGTCCGAAAACTTGAACTGCAGTCAACCATGTGGGAATCCAGTAACTTAACCACTATGGCACCTGCTGGTCCCAAGATATGTATCCTTTTTAAAAAGATATTTTTCATTAACTTGGTAAGAAAACAAATTTGAAGTACAGTAGAAAAGTGAGAAAAGTGACAGCATTGACATAAAGAGGAGAAAAGTCAGAGACTGGGAGAAAATATTTGTTAAAGACAAGTGCGGGTACTCTTCACTTAATGACTGAGTTCCATTCCTCCGGCTAGATTATTAAGTGAGTTGGTTGATAAGCAAGGAGCTTAGGGCAGATGTCTCATGGTGTGTCATGGCACTGTAAGGTTATGTATTTTTGTATAGATATTATTCAACACCCCACTAGAATAATGTAATTCTATCCACACATGTATATACACTTCTGTGATTTGATTTTTTTCTCTTAAAAATAATAAGAGGAAGAAAGGAAATCTAAAACAACCAGAAAGCAACTAACAGAATAACAGAAGTGAATCCTGAACTGTCAGTAATAACTTGGAATATATGTGGGCTAAACTCCCAAACTAAAAGATGTAGACTGGCTGAATATATTAAACACAAACAGAAAGACCCAATGCTGCCTATGGAAACTCACTTCACTAGAAGAGACACACATAAACTGGAAGTGAAAGATTGGAAAAAGATATTCCATCCAAATGGAAGTCAAAAGCAGGCAGGAGTAGCTATACTAAAAAATACAGTTTAACTAAATACAGAAAGAATGAAGAAAGTTGTTAAAAGGGATCAATTCCTCAAGAGGATGAAAAAATGGTAAATATATTTATTTTTAAATCATTTAATTTTGGGACCAGCAGTTGTCATAATGGTTATGTTGCTGGACTCCCATGTAGTCGACTGTGGTTTGAGTCCCAGACCTGGTGGTGTGCATGCCCAAGATCCCGAGAGGAGAAGGGAGGAGAAGGATAACAGCATGGCCACCCGCCCTGGGGGAGTGATTTCTCGCATTCTGTCTGTCTCTTTCTTTCTCTCTGTCTTTCTGGCAAGTGCACATGCCCTATGGCAAAAAAACCTCTCAAAAATATATATTTAATTCTATTTCTTCTTATTATTATTTTGAGAGACTTTTGCTATGTACTTGCTGGAGAGACAGAGACAGAAAATGAAAAATCACCCCCGAGGGCAGTGGTCATGCTCCAGTTACTTCTCCTCCATTCTCCTCTTGAGATTTTGGGTATGTAAGCACACATGCCTGGCATGAGTATCAAGCTGCTGGGTTCAAGACTCGAACCACAGTTGGTCATGTGGGAGGCCAGTGATGTAATCATTATGCCATCTGCTGGTCCCTATTTCTTTTTATATTTGCTATAGGGCATGTGTGCTCACCAGAGAGAGACAGAGGGAGATGGAAGGAAAGTGAGAGAGCAAGCCATCAGATCTGGGACTCAAACTGTGGTCAGCCATGTGGGAGTCCAGCACCCAACCACCATATCATGTGCAGGCTTCCAAAATAACAAATTTATATATGTATCCAACACTGGAGCATCCAGATACTTAAAGCACTTACTATTAGATCTAAAGGGAGAGATAGACTCCAATACAATCATAGTTGGGAACTTCATGGCACTGGACAGACTACCTAGAAAAGAAAAATCAGCATAAAAATATACTTTAGCTGCACTATAGACCAAATGAACCTGAGAGACATTTACAGAAAATTTCACTAAACTGCTGAAGAATACATATTCTTATTAGTATGTGGGACATTCTTCAGGATGGATCATATTATATGCCACAAAACATGTCTTGACAAATTTTAAGAAAATTGGAATTATATCAAGTAACTTTTCTGACTATAAATAGGATAAAACTAGAAATAAATAATAAGAGGAACTTTGGAAATTGTTATAAATACATGGACATTCAACAACATACAAAAATCAGTAGCATTTCTATAATATAATAATGAACTAGCCAAAAAAGAAATCAAGAAAGCTATCCCATTTACAGTGCCTACAAAAACAAAAGCAAAAACCTAGGAATAATTTTAACCAAGGACGTGAGCGAACTCTATAATAAAAACTGTTTTACGAAGATGAAGGAAATTAAAGAAGACACACAAAAAATGAGAAGACATCCCATGTTCATGCATCGGAAGAATCAATATTGTTAAAATGTTCATACTACCAGAAGTAATCTGTAGAGTCAATGTAATACCTGTCAAAATAGCAATGTCATTCTTCACAGAAATAGAAAAAACAGTACCAAAATTCATATGGAATCACAAGAGAGCTTAAATAGCTGAAACAGTCCTGAGCAAAAAGAATGGAACGGGAAGCATAGCACTACAATAACGTACTACAAAACTAGAGTAACTGAACAGCATGATACTGTAATAAAAAGACACGTGACCAATAGAATAGAGAACAACTAAAAATACATTCACATACATACAACCAATTGATCATTGACAAAGATGCCAAGAACATTTACTGGGTAAGGGACAGCCTCTTCAGGAACAGTGCTGAGAAAAACTGTTATCTATTTCAAAAGTTAAAACTAGACCTCTGTCTCTCACCATGTGCAAAAATCCACTAAAAATGGACCAAAGACTTAAACGTAAGACCTGAAACTATGAAACTACTGGAAGAAACACAGGAGGGATGATTTAGGACATTGTCTGGGAAGAGGTTGTTTGTTGTTGTTGTTAAGGTCTTAAAAGCATAGGCAATTTAAACAAAAAAATAGACAAGTGACATATCAAATGAAAAAACTTCTTCATAGCAAAGGAAATGAATCAATGGGGTAAAAGGACGGCCTGTAGAATGGGAGAAAACACTTATTAATGATTCATCTGACAAGGGATCTATGTCTAGAATATACAAGATATTCAGCAGCAAAGTAATAAATATTCTTGATTAAAAAATGATAAGGCTTGGGGACCAGCAGATTATGTAACGTCTGTGTCGCTGGACTCCCATGTAGTTGACCACATTTCGAGTCCCGGACTTGGTGGCTTCAACTCATGCCGGGCACATGTGCATGCGTGCCCAAGATCCCAAGAGGAGGAGAATGGAGGAGAAGGGATTGCAGCGTGGTCATCCCCCCTGGAGGGTGATTTCTCGCTTTCTGTCTCTCTGTCTCTCTCTGTCTTTCTGGTGAGCGCACGCGCCCTATAGCAAAACCTCTCTAAAAAAAAAATGGTAAGGCCTGAGTGGATATTTCTCAAAAGGAAATATATAGATGGCAAACATATATATATATATATATATATATATATATATATATTTTTTTTTTTTTTTTTTTTTTTTTTTCCTTTGGAGAGGTTTTCGCTATAGGGCGCGTGCACTCGCCAGACAGAGAGAGACAGAGAGACAGAAAGCGAGAAATCACCCCCCGGGGGGATGGTCACGCCGCAATCCCTTCTCCTCCATTCTCCTCTCGGGATCTTGGGCACGCACGCACAGGCGCCCAGCGTGAGTTTTAAGCCACCGGGTCCGGGACGCAAACCGCGGTCGACTATGTGGGAGTCCAGCGACATAACCATTATGCTAACTGCTGGTTCCTGCAAACAAATATATTAAAAACTGTTCAGCATCCGTAATCATCAAGGGATTACAAAGCACAATGAGATATTATCTCACCCCATTGGAATGACTCTTACAAAAATGACAGAAATGACAAATAGTGGTGAGGATGCAGAGAAAGGGGAACTCTTTTTAAAAATATTTATTCTTTATTCATACAGTAAAGCATTGTGTATTTGTGTGTGTGATCGAGAGAGGGATAGAAGGAGTGAAAGAGAGAGATGAGCAACATCTCCTCAGGGTATAGTCATGTCACAATCTCCTTCTTCCAGCCCTCTAGCCCATTGAATTTTGGGGCATTCAGGCTTGTAAGCAGCGCCTTTCAGTCTGACGAGGCTGGGAATTCGAACCACAATCAATCGTGGAGGATCTGACTTATCTTGAGCAGTGCATTACCCATGTGCTGCAGAGCTGGCTCCAGAAAAGGGAAGTTTTATTCCCTATTGGTGGGAATGCAAGCTGGTATAGCCATTATGGAAAATAAAATGGAGGTTTCTCAGAACACTAAAAATAGAACTACTTTATGACTCAGTAATTTCTCTATGGTTATATATCCAAAAGAAAGGAAACCTGAATATATCAAAGAGATACCTGTGCTCCCATGTTTATTGCAGCAGTATTCATAGTAGCCAAGATACAGAATTGGTCTTACGTGTTCATCAGCAATGAATGGGTAAAGACACAGTAGGAAAAAAATGGATAAAAAATAGTAAGAAATATTATGTTGTCATATGTATCTCCTTAATTAACAAGTTGACCATTTTCTTCTGTTTATGGAACACTTATTTATTTCCTTTTGTGAAATTGTTTGTTCTTACCTTTGGTGGTTTATTCATATTCTTTCCCTATTCTAGTGCGTCAGCATCTCCGTCCATTCAGGCTGCTATAATAAAATACCTTAAACTTGGTAATAATTAATGAACAATAGAAATATATTGTTTGCAGTTCTGGAGGCTGGGATGTCCAAGATTGAGGCATCAGCATGTTCAGTGTCTAATGAATGAGCACCTGTTCCTCAGAGATGGCACCGTCCATGTATCCTAATGGGGTAGAAGGGGCAAATGGGTCCCTTAAATCTCTTTTGTAAGGATACTAATCCCAGTCATGAGGGCTCCTGAACCGATCATCTCCTAAACGTCTCAACTCTTAGTAACATCACCTTAAGGTTTCAACATAGGAATTTGGGAGAAGCACAAACATTGAGACCATAGCAGTTCATCTTTTTTTTTTTTTTTTAAGAGGTTTTTGCTATAGGGGACATGTGCTCACTAGAAAGACAGAGACAGACAGACCGATAGCGAGAAATCACCCCCCTAGAAGGATGGCCGCACTGCAATTCCTTCTCTCCATTCTCCTCTTGGGATCTTGGGCAGGCATGCACATGCACCCGGCATGAGTTTAAGCCACTGGGTCCGGGACTCAAACTGTGGTAGACTACATGGGAGTCCAGAGACGTAGCCATTATGCCATCTACTGGTCCTATCCTTTATTTATTTATTTATATACCTTTGAATTTTTTTTTTTTTTTTAACTCAGAAGTATAGGATTACTTACATTTCTAATGTAAGGTGTTAACCAAACTGTTAATTTCTCACCATTAATACTTATTTACAAGTGATTTATGGATTATTTCTGTTTCAAGCTAGAAATAAATTAATTGGCCTTGAGTAGTAGTAATATGTTAAATTTTGGATGGCTGTAGAAAAGTATGCATGTTTCAGGGCATTGGATTTCCAATGAAAATTATCTGAAGATTCAATCTTCAATATTATTAATAGCATGGAAGTGTGTGTGTGTATGTGTGTATGTGTTTGCATGTGGTGTATGTAGCAAAGCAGGAGAATTAGTTACAGTGTTATAAAGGTGTTGTGGAATTTGTATGTTTTCTTAGTGTAATGGAGAAAACCCTGGAAATGGTTAGACTTTATTTCCACGTATTAGACTTTGTTTTCTATAATTTAATGGGCCAAATTTCTAATTTTTTCCAATCCCTTATATTCAAAGGAAGCACATATAACATAAATAAGTTATTTTGAATTGACTTCCATGCCATTTTTACTGTCTCAATTTCTAGAGTAGGATCCATGAATAAAATAATTAGTTTTTGGTATAATTTACTTTTCCATTCAAAAACTTAGTTTACTGAGAGGGGAACAAAATCTCCTTTTGCACTGCATTATTTCAGAGGCCCTGAAATAGCACCGCTATATTAAAAAATATTCTCTAAATGTTTTTAAATGCTTCGAGTAAAGTTATCTGATTGTAGTGATTTACATTTGTTGCCCCAACACATTATGCCAGTTCAAGCCTTGACATATTCTGTGTCTGTTGCAGAAGTGTGTAACTCCATTCTCCTAGACCAGCTAGTCAGCTCCTAGTCATCCTTCCCCATCCATCTCGGGTGGCATGTTTTTCTGGAAAGCTTCGCCCACACCTTCAGGTGAAGTCTAACACACTGTTCCTTGCACTAATTTAGTACTTTGTGCATGCTTATGTTTTGACCCTTTTTATTTGTGTGTGTGTGTGTGTGTGTGTGTGTGTGTGTGTGTGTTAATTTGTGTTTATTGCATCAGCTTAGATATTTGCCTTTTCTTTCAGACTTTGGGCTCATGGACCTGTGTCAAAGACCAACATATCTTATTTCTTGTGCATTGTGCCTGCCAGAAGGTTGGAGTAATAAATTAAAAGTTAAAGTTTACATGCTCATTAGATTGAGGATAAATTTGAGATTAATTCAGCAGTGATTTAAGTTATTCTGGTATCTTTTGAATAACTTTCGAAAAGTGAAAAATGGCTCTGGCAGCTGGCGACCAGGCAGTACTGTGCCCAAATGAATATAAATATCTCTTGCTGACTATAAATAATAAGGCAGGTCTACTTCTTGAGTATGTCTGAAACAAGATTGAGACAAGGACACTCTCCAGCCACAGAGGTAATTAAACATTTCTCTCTTGTGATTGACATCAATGATGGCTGTTCCTTCATCAGTGATGACTCCACCCAAGCTTTAATCCTCTGGCACGTAGATTAATTTGCTGAGATAATCAATGAATTGCCTCTACTTCTTTTTTTTTTTTTAATAATTATTTTATTTTATTTATTCATTGATTTATTTTTTAATTTGACCAGAGAGAGACAGACGTTGAGAGTGAGAGAGAGAGGAAGTGAGAAAGCAAGCCACTAGATTCAGGACTCGAACCCTGGTTGGCCATGTGGGAGTGTCCAGCGCCTCAACCACCACGCCACCTGCTGGTCCCTGCCTCTATTTCTTGACTGCTCCCAATCTAAACTTGGTCTCTACTTTCTTAAACCCTCCTTGGACTCATCTAAAATCACCCCAATCATATACTAAGCATTCCCTAGTTTCTTTTCCTGCCGGAGGGCACATGCACTCACCAAAGAGTTAGGGAGATGAGAGAGAGAGAGAGAGAGTGAGAAAGAGGACTTCCTAAGAAGATGTGGTCACTCTCACTGTAAGCCCTTTTTCTCCATTTTTTTTTTCTTTCTGTTAGGATTTTAGAAACACCCACCCCCCAATGGCATGCATTTTCAAGCTGCTAGTGCTGGGGTTCAAAATGAGTCTGCCGTGTGGGATCAGCTCCCTTATCTACTAGGCTATGGAGCTGGCCCCTTCCAGTTTCTTGAGGCCCCAATTCCTTTGGTATATTCTCTTGCTTCCCGTAGTAAGCTATTGAAAGTTCAGTTGATTTACTTGGATGTGTACCCACTGGGTCTTTGGTTAATGGCACTATGGTGAGTGTTGGAGGAACTTAAGAAAGAAGCACTGATCTCAGTCTCTGGATACTGGGGCTTGTCTGGGGATTCCTGCCCTACTCACTTAAAATGAGTCTTTAAAATTGGCATTGTTAGGGCCAGCAGATGGCATACTGGTTACATCACTGGACTACCACATGGCCAAACATGGTTTGAGTTCTGGACCTGGTGACTTGAAACTCATGCTGGATGTGTGTGCATATGTGCCCAAGATCCCAAGAGGAGAGAGAAAAAGAAGAGATTGCAGCATGTTCATTCCTCTGGGGGGTGATTTAACATTTTCCCTCTCGCTGTCTCTATTTCTGTCTATTTATCTATTCATCTCTATTTCACATGCCCTGAGGCAAAACCGTCTTTTAAAAAATCGATATCATTTGCTATGAAGACTAGAGTAGTTCAGAGGAGGAGGCGAAGAGTACAATCTACAGCCGAGGAAAGTATTCCTTAGGCAGTGATAGTTCCTAGTTTTATCGCAAAAGGGTGAGTAGAATTTTAACAAAGGAAGGGGTAGGGCTTTCCGTATGGGAAAGGCTTGAAGTTGAGAAGGATCACTGCATGGCAGAGGAAGAGAGGAGGCAGTTTGGTAAAAGGGGAAGTATTGGAAGAGATGGTAGCCAGTAAGGCCAGATAGGGAGGGCAGATCAGTGGGGGCCATGATCTCATGAGGACCTTATCCTCTTTAGGGGAAAGCATAGGATAGGGGCTGCAGGAGAGGATTGATAATGGGTTAAAGACTGGAAAATGCATATAGCAGATCATATATGATGATGGGTGATCAAAGAGTTTTGTTTTGTTTTGTTTTGTTTTTTTAGAGAGAGAGATTTTTGCTATAGGGTACATGTGCTCAGGGATGGCCACACCACAATCCCTTCTCCTCCATTCTCCTCTCAGGAGTTTGGGCACATACACACACACACCTGGCATGAGTTTAAGCCACTGGGTCTTGGACTCTACTATGTTTGACTATGTGGGAGTCCAGTGACGTAACCATTATGCCATCTGCTGGTCCCAATCAGAAGTTTTGAGTGATGAGTCAGTAGGACATGGTGCTGTGACAAAAGCAAGGACTTGGTGGTTGGCTGCCATGGCAGGTAGTATTGCTATGCCCTTGGCCTACCTCTGATTTCACCTACAGGCCATTTGCCATGTGTGCTGACAGCTTCCCAACTCACATGCCAGGTCTCTGCTTCTCTCCCTGAACACTTTGTCCACCCCGAGGAAGCTAGTCTGTCCGGTGCAGAGAAGTCTAGAAATAGACTGGTGATAATGCCAGTGACTGGACTCTCCTGTGGGTAGTCTTTCCCCAAGGAAGGACAGGAGTCCAGAAACAAATGCCCAGTTTCTCCACCCCTTCATGGGACAATTCTTAGACACATTTTATGTCTCTTCAGAATATCCCACGGGGATTCGAGCCCCAGCTAAGACTGCTCCATACACTCCCATTATTGGCCTACTCTCTTCTCAGTCATACTTTTCACTCCCTAACTTATGCTTCCTAAAATTACTTCTTGAATAAATTACCCCCGGAACTCAAGTCACTAAGTCACTCAAGCTCTTGTCTCTAGGTCTTTTTTGAGGGAGCCTGAACTAAGATGCGTATCATGGGTAATTGGGACAGTCATTATGCCATGGAAAAGTAGAGCTGGGATCCTTTCCCAGGTTAGTTAATGACTCTGTTTTCTAGTGAAAAAAAAAAATGACTACAGTCATCTCCAGTGTATTTTATATATCAGTTTAGAAATATGGCAAAATGATTTAGAGTTCATGGCTCGTTTTGAGGGAAAAAAATTGTAAACCATCTGCAAAAGTATTAAAATGATCCCAAGTGGAACATAGGCACTTGAAGGAGTTTCCAGGCACATTAGATTGTTGTCAACAAAAAGAAAAATATACACTAGTGGGAGAAGCAAGAAGAGAAAGGGGTCCAGAAACCCATGATTTTAGCAGGTCAGGAAAAAGAATTTCCACATGTGAGCAAGGCAAGAGCCCTGATGGAGTTCTTGCACCTGGTGTCGTCAAGTGACAGGAGTCCCAGGCCATTGGCAGCGTTGATAGGGAGCACTGATGATCGATCCCAGGGGAAAGGACCCAGCCATAGACCATTTCTGTCCACTTGCACTCTCCTGAAAGTCATAGGTAGTCACGTAAGCCAAGTTAAGAAAAATATTTCCGTTACTAACAATGTAGTTGTTAAGTGCGCTCCATGGGGATTTTGAAATATTTACTTGACAGTAATAAGCATTAGAATTTCATTCTTTTTCTGTTTTTCCTCATGATCACATTCACATCCAGATTTTTGAAAACTCGACCCTTGATAGGGATTTACAGACAAATGGCAAGAAAATTGCTTTAGTAACTAAAGGAAGCAGTGAATCCATCTGATTTCCATGAACAGTTGTACCTGAGTTCTTCAGTGTTTGGACCGGGTGTGGCCTGGAAAGACGCCTGCACTGGGTGGTCCTGTCACTCTGCTCTCCAAGGAAGGGGAGTCAGGCTCTCCTTAGCCTGCATTCTCTGCAGGCCTTATTCTAGAAGAGAAGGAAAAGTGTTTATTGATTCATTTTTCTTCTGAAGTCTATTAGAGTCTTAGCTTTATTGAAGTGAGTTTAAAGCACTTATTGTTTACCATTTAGGTTTAGAGAGTTTATGTGTATTTTTGTTTATAATGTTATCATCAATCATGTGAACTAAATAGTAAAATAGTAGAACATTTATTCTTCTTAGGAACACACACACACACACAAACTTATTTATTCATTTGTTTGTTTGTCTTGCTATAGGGTGTGTGCATTTGCCAGAGAGAGAGAGAAAGTAAGAAACCCTCAGGGTATGGACACACTGCAGTCCTTTCTCCTTCATTCTCCTCCCGGGATTTTGGGCATGCACACATATGCGCCTGGCAAGATTTTCAAGCCACTGGATCCAGGACTCATACCGTGCAGTTGGCTATGTGGGATCCAGTGCCTTGACCTCCATCCTATCTGCTACCCCTGAATGTGTAGTATTTTAAATCAGAAGATATTTATTTTCATCGCAGGAAACATCACATACAGGAAAGTAAAATCAAGTCAGAATCCTTACAGAGGCCTTCGACAGAGAAGTTTCTTAAGTAACAGAATCTAGGAGATAATGCTCAGAAAAGGGAGAGGAAGCAACTGATATCTAAGGGTGCCTGCTTGTGATTAAAAAAATGGTCCTGGATGGGGTAGTTGCTTGATGCCTCAGTGAGTTGAGATGAAGTGAATTTGTTTTTATTTTATTGTCTTGTTTTTATCTTCCCTATTAGAGTTATTCAAGAATAGGGACCAGCAGTTAGTGTAATGGCTATGTCGCTGGACTCCCATGTAGTCAACCGCGGTTCAAGTCCCGGACCCAGTGGCTTAAAACACGCTGGCGCGTGTGTGTGTGTGCCCAAGATCCCAAGAGGAGAATGGAGGAGAAGGGATTGTGGCGTGGCCATCCCCCCCGGGGGGTGATTTCTTGCTTTCTGTTTCTCTGTCTCTGTCTGTCTGTCTAGTGAGCGCACATGCCCCGTAGCAAAAACAAACAAACAAACAAACAAAAAACCCAAAAAAACAAAACTTCTCCAAAAAAGAAAAGAGTTATTCAAGAATAAAGTGACTTCAAGAATAATGAGAATAAGTCATGTTATTCTTCAGTCGCTTTACTGTTACAGTAAAGAAGGTATCAAAAGAGGTTGACACTAGAGGAAATTGGAGGGTGAGGCTTAGCTCAAAGCTACCCACTTTGGGGCTAGATTTAAAATAACAGGTGTGGAGGCTGGGGTTAACTGGTTTGGGACTGTTCACTTTGTGGGTCCTTCCACTGGCACTTTGCTCATTTTTGTGAAATAACCTGTTTCAATGTCTGATTTCTGCAGTCCCCCTTAGATTCTGTTAGCTGTGATCACAGACTTACAGACTCAGACCTTCAGTTCTGCTATAGAGATGCCAAGTGAATCCTGAGCTGATAGCAAGTCCTCTTAGTAGATGTTTATTACACTAGTTAGAACATCTTTTTCTGAGTTTGGTGAGAAGTAGTAGAGAAGAAGAAAATGCATAATAGATGTGAGGTAAAGGGGAGGAAATTCACTGTAAATTCTACTTTTTTAAGGCTATTTGGAGATAAAGTCATCATCTGGGATGGTTTGGAGACTTGAAGAAGTTGGGGAAGGTTCAGAACAGCTGCTTATGGAAAATGTAATAGAGATGGATAAAAAGCTTGCCAAGCTGAGCTGCGTATGCAGCTGAGGCTGTGTAGTATGAGTTTGCAGTTCAGTTTTTTGGGCAGTTATATGCCTTTTTTCTCGTTCTTTGGTCATGAAGAAGTGGAGAAAAGGGATAGGGCGTTGGCCACCTAAGGTGGAGAGTGGGAACACCAATATGGTGGAAAGCCTGGTGAAGGCACAGGGAGAACTGAAGCCAGGAAGGAAGCCAGAGAGGGAGCAGGCGGCTTGCAGTTGTAATAACCTAGAGAACTTGTTAGAATAGAGGTTCAAAAGTCAGATTGGTAGGAGGTTACAGCCTCAGAAAGAAATGGCAACTTTCGAGTGCAGAAAATAGAGTGGTCTGGATTGGTGATGAGGTATAACTCATAGTTAGGGGGTGTGGGGTTGCTAATGTATAATTAGTCTCACAATTTGGTAATTCTTGGCATCTATAAGAGCAGTTAGCATAATTAAGTTAGATTCTTTAAACAAGCAAAAAGAAACTTGTTAATCAGTTAAAACCAAGAAAGATGGAAACAGTTAGTGTCAATATGACTCTAGTCTATGAAATTCTATGTGATTTTAAAACTTTAAGCAGCCAAGCTAATGTTCTTTTAGTAATCGAGTTTCATTCACGTATGGGAGAATGCCTTATGTAACAGCAGATCAGGGCTTTTGCTAGCCAGTTTTGAAATGTTACATGTGCAAACACCTCATAACTTATGCATGTTTTCCAGGGAGAATTACATCATAGATTGAAAGAAAATAAATGCATCCATGATTTTTAGATGTTACATAATCTAGGAACTTCATAACTTCCAGTTACATAATCTGTAGTCATTATATAATCTCATTGCTCTTTACCAAAGAGAAATAAAGTTATCTTTTTCTTAGAAAGGATAGTAGGATGCTGGGTGAAAGAAGTGCTTGTCTGTGCATGAGAGAAAGAGAGAGAAAGAGCAGGTGAGTGTGCAGATATACAGGTACTTAAGTATTGGTCAGAAAAGATCCAACTCTTTCCCTGGCTGTTCTGTGCAGCTCACCCAGTGAACACCTTGGTGACCTTTCAGCTCTAGTAGTGACTGGGCCAGCTGGTGCTATGGTAGGGTTAAGGTGCTGGATCCCACATGGCTGATTGAACAGTTTGAGTTCTGGCATAAACCAGGTGTGTGTGCTTATGCGCCCCAAATCCCAAGAGGAGAATGGAGGAGAAGGGATTGTAGCATGGCCATCCCCCGTGGGAGGTGATTTCTCACTTTCTCTCTCTCTCTCTCTCTGGTGAGTACATGCATCCTATAGCAAAAACTAAAAAAAATCCATACAAACAGACAACATACACTCTATGGAATACTACTCAGCCATAAGAAACAAAACAAACAAACAAACAAAAAACAAACCCTGGCACTTGATAGAAACTGGATGAATATGGAAGATTTACTCTTGAGTGAAGCAAGCCAGGCTATGAAAGAGAGACATTGTAAGTTTCCACTTAATGTATACTGACTGTCCACACTCTATGGTGGAGACTGAGATTAGTGTATGTCGAAGCATGGAAGCTGGTTATGGAAACTGGAGACAGTGTGGGAAGAGGGTGGGAGAAGGGGGAGTGAAAGAGCAAGGGTGTCAAGGAGAAAAAGAGAGAGGCAAGACATTTATAGGACACAGAAATGGATGGTTATCTGTTGATGATAGTGTATGGTATCTTCAACTGGATTGGTATGAAGTGTGTTTATGTTGGGTAAATTCATTTTATAAGTAGTAATGATGTATAGTGATTGAATATATTAAATAAGTAAATAAATAAAACCAGGAGTAACCAGTGCTACCCCAGAGCTATGTCCAGGATTTCATGGAGTGTTCTTTACCCTCCTAGCATTCCCTCTGTTCCCGGTTTTTGCTCTGCCCTGCTATGGGTATTTCTGCTTAGCCCTGTTTGCCCCTTCCATAGCCCCTGGACCCACTGCTGTAACAGCAAAGTTCTGTCGGTGACTTCTAAGATGTGTAGGCTTGACTTACAGGCTGGAAGTCTCCAGAACACAGCCATCCGAAGCCTGGCTACCTCTGTCCTATTCTGGTGGGGAAGCGATTCTTCTTGCACCTCCAGTTACTCAGGGAGTCTGGACCTCCCTAAGTGGGAAGGAAGTTGAAGGGATCAGAGCAGATAAAGTCTCTGAGGCCCTCACTACCTGGGGTAGTACTCTGTTCTCTCCCCTGACTTCCCAGTGTCTCATCTGACCTCAGGTACCTGTCTGATGCAGGAGTAAGCGGAGGAACCTTGAGTTGCTTAAATACAAATGCGGGACCAGCAGATGGCATAATGGTTACATTGCTGGATTCCCACGTAGCCAATGCGGTCTGAGGCCTGGATCTGGAGGCTTAAAATTCACGCTGGGTGTGTGTATGTATGTGTGCCCAAGATCCCAAGAGGAGACTGGGGGAGAAGGGGTTGCAGCATGGTCATCCCCCGCAGGGGGTGATTTCTTGCTTTCTGTCTCTCTCACTCTCTCTATCTCTGTGGTGAGTCCATGTGTCCTATAGCAAAAACCTCTCTCTAAAAAAAAAAAAAAAAAAAAAAAAAAAAAAAAATTAAAATTAAATTTGCTCACATACCTCCCCATTTGCAGTGGGAATCTTGAGTCTCTTATAGCAATTTGCTGGGGAGTGGGCTTTTGGGAGATTTTCACTTAATCATTTCTACCTTATTTAAAGTGTGACTTCGTTTCCTGTTTGCCTGTTACCCTGTGTTTCTGGCAAGGAACATAGCCTTTGCTTTTGGAATTTCCTCTGGCAGACATCAGCCCTCCGGGAGATGTGCATCTGTGGCAGACCCTTCAGCATGTAGGGAAGCCACAAGGTCTGCTTGGCTTGTTCAGTCCATGAGTCCCATTTCCTGGAAATACCCACCTTACTGTAATCCTCATCGCCAGCTCTTGCCTAACTGGAATTCAGCAAGCATTTTCTTTCTCCTTTCCTTCTTCCTTTCTTTCTATAGTCCCTCCCTCCACCCCCCGTAGGGTGCATGTGCTCGACTGAGAGAGGGAAAGTGAGAAATAACTCCCTAAGGGGGATGGCTGCGTCTCTTCTCCTGGAATTTTGGGCATACACACACATGTGCCAAGTGTGATTTTCCAGTTATGAGGTCTGGGGCAAGAAACACAGTCAGCCGTGTGGGATCCACCCCTTCACCACCGTACCACCTGCTGACCCCTCAGCAAGTGTTTAAGACTTCAGGTTAATTATCTACCTCTGTCTTGACCCTGGTCCTCGTTTGAACTGCTCTGAAGTATACATCATATACTCTTCATCTTACTTAGTGAGGTTATCATCTCCGTCACCCACTAGTCTTTAGGAGGACCAAAGAGCAATGTGGAAATGTATTTTATATCATATGATGTGAACACCTCGAATCTGAAGACAGAAATAGCTCTTTTTGGAATGAAGGAAGGTGTGTTTTTATTTGTGGATGTGCTTAACTGTCTATACAAATTCATATGGTTCACCAGCCGTCTTCAGTTTTTCAGACCCTGGATCCTCATCAAATCCAAGATGCCTTTATTGCCTCAGGCTTGTCAGACTACCTGGATTACTCGTTTTTTTGTTTTGTTTTGTTTTTCAATTTTGCCAGAGGGTGTTTGCACTCACCAGAGAGTGAGGAAGCGAGAGAAAGCACCCCCCATAGGCGATGGTTTACACTGCAGTCTCTTCTCCATTTCTCCCTCCTTTTAGGATTTTGGGCATGCATGCACACACGCACCCAGCATGTTTCTCCCTCTGCTAGATCCAGGACTTGACGTGTGCCGTTGGCCATGTGGGATCCAGCTCGCTTACCCGCCGTGCCACTGGCCCAGATTGCTAGTCTTAATAACCATAATTGGGTACTGTCTAAGGGAGATATCATATAGGCTGTTGTTTTCCTGTAATCATGTTTTGAGAAAAAAGGTAGCAAATACATTTTTTGAAATGATGGCATAAGTTTTTGAATCTTTCATTATTATTATTTTGATTAATATTTCTTAACAACTTTGTGGGGAATGGTTGCTCACCCCATGCATAAAGAGGCCCTTTATGACTGAAGGATATCAATACCAACTTTAATATTAATTGATAATGTCATTTTTACTTATAAAATTTAGTTATTTAAAAAAATGTCCTTGGCACCAGCAGGTGGCATGGTAACTAAGGAGCTGGGCTCTCACATGGTTGCCCATGGTTTGAGTCCCAGGACTGGAGGTGTGCTTTCTCACTTTCTCTCCCTCTCTCTCTCTCTGGTGAGCACCTGTATCATGTTTAAAAACAATAATAACAATAAATTAAATGAGATGTTTTTTAAAAAGTCCTTTATTTTCTTGTATCTGCAAGGGATCAGGATCTATTCATAGTGTAATATTTTAATTACACTGAAGATTCATTAATCTGACTAGTTTTTCATTCTTATTTAAATTAAGTCTTTGCAAATTAATGAAGAATTAAAAATAAAGAAGAGATCAGATAAATATGTCTATATTTATCCAGGTAAACCTATCTGCAGTGGGGCCAGCCTGTGGTGGGGTGGGTAAGGTGGGTGGATCTCACATGGCTGACTTCAGTGTTTGAGTCCCTGACCTGATGGCTTCACAGACACACTGGCAGGTGCGTGCATGCCCAAAATCCTGAGAGAAGAATGGAGAAGGGATTACAGCATTGCCATTTTCCCTGGGGCACAATTTCTGACTTTCCCTCTCTCTCTCAGTCTGTATATCTGTCTCTCTCTGGTGAGCACATGTGCCCTATTGCAAAAACTAAAAACCAATAAAAAAGACTATTCACAGTGTATTTAATCTTTTAGCCTGTTTCAATAATAATAATGGTGATGATGATGATGATGAAAATTATTATAACTTATTGAACAGTTTTCTGAGATTAGATTATATGTGTTCTATAATTCATCTGATTCTTTTGAATAACAGTGCAGTGCAATGGCCCTCTCATCTCCAGTGCCGAAGGAGAGGCTCAGCATGTTGACACAATTTGTAGACGTCTTGGCTGGGTTTGGCACCTACAGTTCATTCAGCTGGGTAGTCCTTCCTCTTCACAGTGCTTAGAGCTTCTAGAATAGAAGCCCGGCACTCAAGTAACAGCACGTTTATATTTTTGAGCACGTTAATCATGAAATGTTTCTGATTTCAGCAGATAATGCTTTTATTACATGTCCTACAAACAGGAGCCAGCTGCTGGGCCCCCATCCATCCTGTGTTTATTACATATGCGCTGAAATCAACGGATCGAAATTTTTTTTTGGTGTGACTGGAATTGGCCTCTCACTGTTTTTTTCTTTTCTTTTCTTTTTGTGATCATTTAAAAAATATACATGTATTACCATGGAATGTTTGGCAGTTGCTTCTTAAGGTTGAATAACTCAATTGATGGGAAATATCTTTTAATCTGTGTACAAAGGAACAAGTTTACCCCAGGGAAAATCAGATCTTCAGACTGTTGTTATGTAAAATGAAACTTTTTCCTCTTAGAACTTGGCAGACTTTTCAGTCCAGGAGGAGTATATGTGTGGGTGGGAGATTGAGGGACTGTGAAGTTGCTTGAGAAATGTAAGCAGTTGATTAAAAAGTAAGCATGAATGCTAATCTTACAGAGCTTTTAAATTTTGTATCCCTAATGTTAACATTTGCCTTTAAAAGATAATAAACTTGAGTGCTTTTTTATTACAAAAATTAATTGAATTTTACTGAGAGAAAATGGAATTGTCTATGGGACAGTAACATACACATGATTGCAATTCTCATCTTTTGAGTTATATTTCATGCATTTAATTTTCTCTGAGAAAGCTTGATGCATAGGTAAATGTTCAAAGTGTTGAACTAGATAAGTTAAAAATTGGTCTGTAAACTAAAGAATTATAAAATGATTCATAGCAAAGTTCTACTAAAAGGTGGATTCTTTTTTTTTTATTATTAAAATTACTATTGTTAAAAACTGGATTTATGGGCCATCAGGTGATGTGGTTAAGACACTGTATTCCACATGACCTGCTCTGCAGTTGGTAGTCCTAGACCTGACGCTCTGAAAAATGTGTCAGGCGTGTGTGTGTGTGTGTGTGTGTGTGTGCGTGTGCACGCCCAGAATCCCAGGAAGAGAATGGAGAAGGGATTGTGGCATGGCCATATTCTCTGGTGTGTGTGAGGTGCTTTCTAACTTTTCTCTGTCTCTCTGCAGCGAATTTATGTGCCCTACGGCAAAAAAAAAAAAAAAAAAAAAAAAAAAATCTTAAACGAACTGGATTTATATTCATTTAGTAGCAACCTGGATATGTCAGTTATTAGTGGCTGCTGCTGCTTCCTTTACCCTCCTCCTCCTTTCCTTCTTCTTTCTTTTTCTTCCTTCTTCTTCTCCTTGCCAGAGAGCACATGTTTTATCAGAGAGAGACAATGAGAGAGGAGGGGAGAGGGAGGAAGTAGCCTCCCATGTGTTGTGATCACACCCCATCTCCATCTGTCTAACTTGTTAGTATTTTGGGCACATATGCTTCCAGGGCCAGAACCTGAGCTGTGTGGCCAGCCGTATTGGATCAGACTCCCTTAACCTCTAGACTATGGGGTGGCCTAGTTAATAGCTACTTAATCAAGTACTATTTAACACTAGGAATGTGTAAGGAGATTAGAAAGACAGTCATGATAGATTGGGTCATCGGGAGATTAATAGCTAAAATCAGCATAACTTTGTAAACATCTATAATTCTAATTGCTATGAATCTTTGGGACTTTGAAATATTTATCAGCCCTGGAAACAATGCCTATTGCATAGTAGATGTTGAAGAAATTTTCTGATTTAGTGTCAGAATGAATAGGAACATTTGTTATTACATGCCTCTGTGAGTACGTCGATTTGTGAATATACGAGTTTAACACCTCCATTTGCTGCTAATACAATTTCCTGTGATTCTAGTATATTTAAAAAAGTGATGTCTCTCCCACTCTTTCTATCTCCTTACTTGTGTGTACTTCGGTTACTGTGCCAAGAACACACTGGCTTAAAACTAAAGGAATAACTCCAGGGACAAAGTCCACAGCACATTTTGGTGGAGGTTTATGTGTGGGGGTGTTGTTGGTAGGAACCAAGTCTGGTCTGGAATAGTGTCAGGACCCCAAACAATCTCCATCCTGGACACTGTGGGTCACGCCTACTGCTGTGGTTTGCTGCTGATGCAGCTAATGGAGCTGTCCTCTCGTTGACGCACTTACTCACCTTCTGAGAGTCCTCTAAAACCCTCTCACTGGCTGCTGCAGTTGGTGCAAGGTCAGTCAGCCAGTCTTCATGAATGCCCGGCCTGCTGGCATTGATTATCGTGGAAGTACTGCTCTTGCTGTTGGGATGATCTTCCACTCTAGTGTAGTGGTTAGGAGGGTAGCAGTTAGGAGTACAGTGTCGTGATCCAAACTATATAGGTTGTCCTTCTGGATTAGCCACTTACTAGCTGTGAAACCAGGGGAAGGCTATTTCACCTTACCGTACACAGGTCTGTCGCCCTCTACAAAGTGGAAACATAATTAGTACCTATGTCTTAGGGGGCTTGCATTGATCTTTGCCATAGACAGTATAACTTACACTTTACTCCATGGGGAATGTCTCTGACTGTTCCCAGTAACCTACAGGGCTTCTGGACAAAAATGAGGAAGATTTTAACACATACCTAGAGTTAAATTTACTTTTCATTTGCCACCTTTCTGTAACCATCTGCAGCTAATGGGGAGTGAATACCCCCCCTCTCTGTGATTTGCCAGCTTGGCAAAGATTTTAGGTCCCTGTTTCTGTCCAGGTGCCAGTGTTCAATTAAACTCTTCAGAGTCTGTGATCATTATGATAAGAATGTTCATTCTGGAAAAGTTTGAAAATGCTTTCTGGATAGAATGAGATTTTTGGCATGTTTTAACTGTGGTCTTTGGCTATAAATTCCTGAAATGCTGACATAGTTGAATTTATTTTTGTTTTAAACACAATTGCTAACATTTCCAAGCGTCCATATGGACTTGATAAATACTTTCCTTCTGCTTACTGTGTATGTGGACTGTGCAAAGAGAAACGACCATGGCTAGGGGGCTCCTGGAAGTTTTATTTCAATGCAGCGATGCTGAAGTGAATTGGAAATAGTTCTTGTCATCATCATTTGGGGGTTTCAAACTTGTGTTTTGATTTTGAGGAAATTGGTGGTAACTTTATATTAGCCAAAAAGGGTGAATTTAAAAATTCTCAGTGAGGAGACAAGTGATACATTTTTCATAGGAAAAACTTCTTTTTCAAGGGAATTTACTGCCAGGTTGCCTGCAGTGGCCTCAGGCATAACTTGAACTTTCAGTACATGGAGAAATTGTTTTCTTTGTCTAAGTATTAAATCAGTATTTCTGGAAGGCTGGTACTACGTGGTATGCCGTGCAAGAGTGGCTAAAACCATCAGTCCTCGTGTTTCGACATCTGCAGGCACATTCGGTTTCTGTCCCTGTCCGTCAAGTAGATCTTATGGATGGAATTTCTGTCCCCTCACTAGCTGCTGTAGGAATTCTAGTTCTCCAGGAAATACATCGGAGTGGCTTTTCTGACTAAGGTAGACAGTGAAACATTGTATGAGGATGTGGTACCTCCACCCTTTACCCGATGCAGCTTGCTTTGTTTTCTTTTTCCATAATACTGTAAGAAAGAGAAAAGAATTTACTAAAGCAGTTTTTCCTAAACTTGTGTTATCTCCGCTGTGACAGATGATGTTCTCTATTTTTGGAGAGGTTTTTGCTATAGGACGTGTGCACTTTCCAGAAAGACAGAGAGAGACAGAAAGGGAGAAATCACCTCCCGGGGGGAATGGCCACGCCACAATCCCTTCTCCTCCATTCTCCTCTTGGGATCTTGGGCACGCATGCACGCACACTTGCCCAGCGTGAGTTTAAGCCAACCGGTCTGGGACTCGAACTGTGGTTGACTACATGGGAGTCCAGCGACATAGCCATTACACCAACTGCTGGTCCCTAGACAAGGTTCTCTTTATAGCACTTTTCTTTATTTCAGACTGCAGTCAGGGCTATTTGAAACACATGTCTCCTCTTCAGATGCCTTAGTCAGGGGTTAGTTTTCTTCTAGCTCGGGCTTCTGTAGTACTTACCCTGTCTGCATGAGCTACCTGGGGAGCGGAGGGCGCCTTCACTCGTGATGTGCCTCACACAGCGAGAACCTTATGCTGCCTGCCAGCTATTACATGGCGCCGCCTAGGATTTTTTTGTTTGTTTGCTTTTTACGGGAGATAGAGAGAGATACAGAAACACAGACAGGCACCTTGAACAGGGTCTTCATGGCACCCTCCTACCTCCAGCCTCAGCCAGGTTCACTGGCATTCCTACTCACAAGGGGATCATTGATGTGAACCCCTGAATAATCTTCCCATGTGGCCTTAGCATTGTGGAACACTGCATTACCACCACGCTACTGCGCTGGCTGTATGCCTTTTTTTTTGGTCAAACTCATATGTATTAGTCTGTTATTGTGCTGCTAGCAGAAATACCTGAGGCTGGGTAAATTATAAAGAAATACCGGTTTAGGGGCCAGCAGTTGGTATGGTGGTTAAGGGCGCTGAACTCCCACATGGCTAACCGCGGTTTGAGTCCTCTGGACCTGGTGGCTTGCTTTCTTGCTTTCTCTCTCTCTCTCTCTCACACATGTGCGCTGTCCCTCTCTGGTCAAATTGAAGGAAGGAAGGAAAGAAAGAAAGGAAGAAAGAAAGAAAGGAAGAAAAACAATTTTTTTTTTAAGAAAAAGAAATACCAGGTAATAACAAAATTCTAGTAGCTAGAAAGTCCAGGGCACCCAGGGCTGGTGCAAGGCAGAGCCTGTAGCAGAGCAGACGTGGGCCTCCCAATGTGGTCTTGGTCGGTCCATTTGTGTACCCGCCAGAACTCAGTCATAGGGGCCCCACCGCAGTGACATGATCACACCCCACATCTTACTTTTTCTGCATCATGATCAGGTTAAGTTTTTATCTGCTTAATTCCATTATAGTGACTGAACATCTGAATTTGGGGGGACACATTGAAACCATAGCAGCTTACACATGGATTTATAGCCAGTTAGTGAAGAAATTAGTACTGCCTGTCTTCGCTGAATGTGTTAATGGGTAGAAAAAAGAATGCACAATCAGTTGTTCAAGTGCCTGCTGTGTCCCAGTCACTGCTCAGTCGCAACCACCTTGCCAGGTGGGGATTACCATCCTCGTTTTTGACTGCCGACTGTGATGCTTTGTTGAAACTCCTGAATGGATAGGTTCTGATATTCCGACGTGTGCGTCTAAAGCCCACATACACAGCAGCTGCCTCTGAGTGTCATCGTGAAGGGAAATACTCAAGGTCATCCGTGAATACTGAGTTGCAGAGAAATTCGCAAATTTCTACCCTACATCCCAGAATGTGCTCTTTGTCCTATTAGGTCACTGGTGAAAATGGATTTCTCATGGATCCCTGATCTTCACCTGCTATAAAATGAACTCAGGTTCTCCCAGACATTCCCCTTTAGCATTCCCATCACAGATGCTCGAGCCAGAATCCCAGGAGTTAGTCTTTGACTCTGTATCTCTTTCATCCACCATTTCATCAGGCACAAAGAGCCACAGATGCTTCCTGCTAAGAAAGTGTGCCTGCCGGTTGCAGGGGTGCCTGTGAAAGCAGTAGGGCCAGTCCACTCCAGCTCACGATCAGGTCTGGTGCCTGTGAAAGGAGGGGGTGCATTTGGGGTGGTAGTGGGTGGGGCAGGTGGACAGGGGCTAGGTGGGGTCAGGAGAGCCTCAGACTGGGATGCAGACCAGATTGGTTCCATTCACAGGTAGCTACTGGGGCCAGTTCCTGGCATGGTGGTTAAGGGGGCTGGATGCCACATGACCAATTGCATGGTTTGAGTCCCAGACCCAGGGGATTGAAGGACATGCTGGACATGTGAACATGCATCCCCGAAATCCTGATTGGAGGGAGAAGTGGAGGAGAAGGGATTGCTACATGAGTGTTCCCTTTGGGAGATGCTTTCTCACTTTCTCTCCCTCTGTCTCTCTCCAGTGAGTATATATGGCCTCTGGCAAATTAGAAGAAAAACAAAATGTGATACTTGGCTTTAATCAGTGCTGATTGCTGTACAGTGTGCTGTTTTCTCTTGTTCTTCTTATTTTTGTGAAAAAGCAAATACCAAATATCTCAAGTTTGTCATCACAGAAGTAAAAAAGAAAATAATGTCCTGGGGCCAGCTAGTGGTGCGGTGGTTAAGGAGGTTGGATGCCCCCATGGTTGACTGAGTAGTTCAAGTCCTGGATCTGGCGGCTTGAAAGACCTTTTGGGCACATGTGTGTGCATGTCCCAACTCCTGAGAAAATGGAGGAGAAAGGATTGCAGTGTGGCCATCCTCTCTGGGTGGGTGTGGGGGGTTGCTTTCTCACTTTCTATCTCTTTCTGGGGAACGCACTTGCCCTACAGCAAACTTAAACACACACACACACACACACACACACACACAAACAAAAAAACAAAAAAATTGGTCAAACTGGAGTATTTATGGATGACTAAATTTCCATAAGATTTGGAAACCACTATAATGCCATTTTTTCAGTGGCTTTTTCTGTGATTTATTAATGCTTCTTGAGAAAATATGAATAAGCAGCAAACTAATCTTAAAATTCTCTTCATTCTCATTGAAGAAAAATTGTATATGAAAATAATATTTTCAAAGTAGTTGAATTTAAGACCATTTTATAGAATTTTTTTGTTACTAGAAGATTTATTAAAGGGCAGTACATATTTTTTTAAATTGCCAGAGGGCATGTATACTCTCTGCTTTCCACAGAGAGATAGAGAAAAGGAGAAAGCACCCTCCAATGAGACATGATCATGCTGCAATTCCTTCTCTACTTTGCTCTCTTTTTAGGATTTTTGGCACACATGCACCTATTGTATCTTTGAGGCTGCCGGGACCAGGATTCAAACTATGTTCAGCTATGTGAGATCTGGCTGCCTTAGCCACTCTGGCCCTGGGATAATACTCTTCGTTTATGATTACTTAATACTGGACAAAGAGTTGATTTGAGCAGTCCTAGGAACATAGAAATCTAAATTATTTGTCCTGTTTAGCCAATATGAGAAACATTGATTTGATTGAACAAGAAAATAGAACAGAATTTATAAAACCTTGGTTTAATTTTTCTTTTGAGAGGTTTTTGCTATAGAGCATTTGTGCTCACCAGAAAGACAGACAGAGACAGAGAGATAGAAAGCAAGAAATCACCCCCCAGGAGGGATGGCCACGCCGCAATCCCTTCTCCTCCATTCTCTTCTTGGGATCTTGGGCACACATGCACATGCGCCCGGTGTGAGTTTAAGCCACCGGGTCCAGGACTCTAACTTCAGTCGGCTACTTGGGAGTTCAACGACATAGCCATTACATCAACTCCTGGTCCCGGTTTCATATTTTTTTATACTTTCCTTCCAGTTCTTACATGAACTGTAAGATTTTTCTTCCCCTTATTTGTTTTCGAGATATTATACATCATCTTAGCTGAGTAGACTCTTTAGTTAGAACCGATATAACCGAAATTGAATTTATAGTTCTGTCAAATTTAAAAAATATGTAGCCATACATATCTGTGTCTGTATACACCATGTGTGTGTGTGTAGCTCCATATTTCTTTCTAAAAAAATCCTGTAGGAGTTTCTCCCTTTATGAGGAAATACAAAATGCTTCTATAACTTCACTGGAGTTCTTACTTTGGAAGATTAGTACATAATCCTAGGGAGAAAGCTCGTGTTCTCTGGTCAGAGAAGATTGCCCCTTTGATTTCAACAATCTAAGCAAGGTTTTGTAATTTCTCTGTGGAGCAGTCATCCGGTCAGCCCGTTTTGGTAATATAGCTTAGTTTATGGAATACATGCCTGGACTAGGGAGTAGTCAGAGGGTATGGATTTAAGTCCTGGCCTGACATTGTCTAGCTTGGTTTTACTTAATCTCTTTGATCAGCTTTCTTATCTGTACACCAGGCCTAAGGACTCCTTCATGGCCGGCTACAAGACAGATGCAGGGACCTGCAGAGAGTGCCCAGAGGGGTCCCGGCCCTCGGGTTGAAGTGCCTGGTAGCTATTACTGTTTTGACCAGTGCCTGGAAATAGCATCTGTTTTTATTTCTCAATTTCAAAGTTAATTTTTGAAATGAAGGCTTATTTCCCCGTTGAATCTTAAAAGTTTTGTACATGTATAAAGAAAAGACTGTTATAATTTAAAAATTATATTTTGGAAACTTAGGAGAGTCTTAAATTTTTTGGCTGTTCCCTGACACTCCTTTGACATTTAAAAATTGTCAAGACACCATTCAGGTATTTCAGAATGAGATCAGGTCTGATTCATTTGGATACATAAATGGTTTCTGAATTTATTTGATTCGGTTGAGACTTTTTGTTCTCTTATTTCCCAGGGTCATGTGTATGTATTAAGAGGAATCATGGAGTGGCTGGGATTTTGGTAAAAAACAAAAAAACAAAACAAAACAAAACAAAGCAAAAATCAAAAAATAAATCTCTTTAGGAATTACTTTTTCTAAATCACTATTTAGATTTACTTTGTTCCCAAGTTGTAATAGCTCCCTAGGACAGAGTTGGAACAGAGTGCCATGGAAGTCCACATTAGGAGGTAATAACTCATTCTGGAAGACCTCACAGAAGTGACTTTTGAGTTGGCTTTGAAGGATGACTTGTCTGCCAGATGGAGAAAGGCGTGGTGTGGGGTGGCTTTTTCAGACCAAGGCAGTGACACGTGAAAAGGTGGAGCTCTGGAAGTTCACACATTTCATTAACGGTAAGAAATTAGCTGCCGAGGGACCAGCAGTTGGCGGAATGGCTATGTCGTTGAACTCCCATGTAGTGGACTGCGGTTAGAGTCCTGGACCCGGTGGCTTAAACTCACGCCGGGCGTGTGTGCGTGCCGAAGATCCCGAGAGGAGAACGGAGGAGAAGGGATTGCGGCGAGGCCATCCACCCCCACCCCCCCCCCCCCCACCCCCCAGAGGTGATTTCTCACTTTCTGTCTCTCCATCTCTGTCTTTCTGGTGAGCACATGCACCCTATAGCAAAAAACTCTCAAAAAAGAAATTAGCTGTTGAGGCCATAGAAATGACAATGTGAAGTCTGTCCCCAGGACTATGCAAAAGTGGCATCAAATAGAGAGGGGTATGGTCAAGATACTGGGAAGGTTTTTGGACTAAATTGAAAAGGGGTGTGTATCTTATGGGATTTGTCCTTTACCTGGAAGGCAGTGTTCCCATTAAACTTTAAGAAAGATATATGTGTGTAGAATATCAACCAAAGAGATGGGATGGAGGACAGTGTTGGAAGTGTTGATCAGAATCCAGGTGAAAGACTGAACTGTGGTAGCAGAAATGGGAACGAAGGAGACTAGGAGATGGTTAGGCAGCAGAATTGGCTTGTGCGGAGAGAAGGGATTTGAATTCATGTTTATGGGGTGGTGTACGATATGACACCACCTCTACCCCAATGAAAGCCCCATGAAATACGCTAGTATTTTGCAACCTGTTTTCAGAAGTGTTGATACATTCCTTAAGAAGGGATACTGTATTTAAATAAATATGGGAAAGAGTAGATTAAACAACGTAGGATAGTGTTTGTTGTAATTATGTTACTTCTCATAATCTATGCTTTCTGTCTTCTGAGATACTGTTTCCCTATTGGAATTGGTAGAATTAAGGTTTGCAGTTAGGCAGGTCAAGACTGGGAGGCCTCTCATAGGAATGGCCATGGTTGCTGGCACTTTGAAGTGAAATAGGACATACGAGTGAAGGATCAGTTTTTTTTTTTTTTTTTTTTTTTTTTTTTTTGTACATGAGAGAGTGGAAATGGACAATCATTTAAGCTTTGGCCGTTACATTTGAGGTACATAATGGAGATGCTTAGTAGGCAGGTTGGAACACCAAGAAATGAAAGTTGTATTTTTGGATTTGACAGAACTGTAACTTTTTCTGTTATAAAGTGGGCTATTAAAGTTGGGATATTCAATTTTATTATAGCTTTAAATAAAAATTTCTAAGTTGATGTCCAAAACTGCTGAAATAGTCACTTTGGAAACCTTTGTTTTTCTTCCCTAGGTACAATTATTACTTCCTATCCGAGTGTCATATTTCATTTTGGATGTGTGTATGTTTTGTGAGAAAGCTGTCTGAAGAAACCTTGAGGGAGAAATATTTCTAATCATTTTTGTTACAGAGAATTATGCTTCCTAGCTTTTACAGCACATTGTAAGGATTTCTTGACATCAGTGTCCACGTAAATTAATTGTTCTAGCTCAGTATTCTCCAGAGTCATTCACTTCTGCCATGAGGTTATGTGCATAATTTTTTAAAAAGTTACCATTTTAGGGCCAGCAGGTGGTGTAGTGGTTAAGGTGCTGGACTCCCACATGGCCGACTATGGTTTGGGTCCTGGATTTGGCAGCTTGAAAATCACACCTAGCATGTGTGGGTGTGTGTCGAAAATCTCAGGAGGAGAATGGAGAAGAAATTGTGGCACGGCCATCACCCTTGGGAGGGATGATTTCTCACTTTCCTTCCTACTGTCTCTTTCTCTGTCTGTCTCCAGTGAGCGCACACATCCTATGGCAAAAACCTGAAAAAAATGACTGTTTTAGTACTATCTGATACAGCTTTGGCTTAATCTGCTTAAGGATTTCTTCTTCAATGTTGTTAAATATTGCTTGATTAAATCTCTATTCCTTTTTTCTATCATTTCTTTTGTTATCATTATTGTCATTCCAGCTACTGGAGAGCTAGCTATTAGATGGAGAGCCTTCACCCTCCGTAAATGATCAATTATTATGGAGAGGTGACGCAGAAGGCACCCTGAATGCTTTGGGAGGCAGAAAATAAATCTTCAATAAGCAATATGAGTAAAATAGTTATATAAATTTAGAATTCACTTTTGCCAGGCAGACACTAATCATGGCTTTACAGGTGACTTACTCCTGATAGGATGGTGGCTCAGCAGGCATTCAGGCGGTGGGCGTGGAGAGAAGAGTCAGAAGGGAAGCAGCAGGTGGTGTGGTGGTTAAGGCGCTGAACACTTCCACATGGTCAACCAGGGTTCAAGTCCCAGACCTGGTGGCTTGCTTTCTCTCTCTCTCTCTCTCTCCTCTCTCTAGTCAAATTAAAATATATGAATGAATAAATACAATTAAATAAAATAGTTCTTTGAGGACCAGCAGTTAGTGTAAAGGCTATGTCGCTGGACTCCCACATAGTCAACCGTGGTTCGCGTCCTGGACCTGGTAGCTTAGAACTCATGCTGGGCATGTGTGCTTGCGTGCCCAAGATCCCGAGAGGAGAATGGAGGAGAAGGGATTGCGGCATGACCATCCCCCCTGGGGGGTGATTTTTCGCTTTCTGTCTTTCTGTCTCTCTCTGTCTGTTTGGTGAGCGCACGTGCCCTATAGCAAAAACCTCCTCCCCCCACCCCCCCAGAAAAAGAGAGAGAAGAGTCAGAAGACTCCCAGCATAATTACTAGTGACATGCAGACTGAATGGGGTGTCGAGGTTCATAGAATAATGTATTGGGGATGGGCTTAAAATCAGGTGGGTTGAGGCCAAACTGTGAAGGACTTTGTGACATCTGATTTCTTAAGAAAGAGCAGCATCCAGGCCTCTCAGCCAGTACCTAGCTGGCTGTCACCCTTCTGTGGTCCAGTGTGACTGTACCAGGCCAGTGACACTTGAGCTGGTAAAATGGCACATGTATGCTCCCAACTAATTGGGAATCACGGCCTCTTTCTTTTTCTTTACCTTGAATTATTAGTTTCTTACCACCATTTAATGTCATCATTTTGGGGGATTTCTTTTTCAGTACATTTTGATAGCCATCTTTAGGTAAGTTTAAAGGAAAAGATGAAGTTACTAAATTTCTTTTAAAATGCCAATAGAATAAAACAAAGACAAAGCAGCTGCAAAAACATATGCCAGAGTTCTCATTATGGCCTTATCATGCTAGCTTTCGTGCAGGCTCACAGTGTGTATTTCTGTTTCCATGGCTACCTGCTAGGCAGCAGAATCCCCCAGGTTGGTATGCTCTTGTGTCAGAATTTTTCATGGAAAGGATATTCAACGTTTTTCAGGGTGAAGTCAATACATTTTTCTTTTTTCAAGCAGATGGGTTATACATTTAAAAAATAAAATTGGTCACTTTAGTTTTGATTTCCAAGTTATAAGTGAAGCCAGACTTTAAGGCGGTGCTTTAATGCGTTTGAAATTCTGGCATTTAAAGGATTTCTCCTAGATGGTCCCCATGACAACAAAACTTAGTGCAGGTATTGAGTAGCATCTTTGCTGTGAAATATTCAGGCCACAAAAATTTCTTTCATCTTGAATGCTAATAAATGAAGGCTAGAGAATTTAGCTTATTCAAGGTGTTCTATGGACAGATATTTCAAAATCATTTTTTAAAAGCTTAATAAAATTGCCATTATTGGTAAACTCTTCAAAAAGTGAATAATGATATGCTGTATTATATTCTTAAATGAATGTTTTGTTCAGTTAGAAACAAGTAAATGTTATTTCAGTTGTTAATTGGGAAAATATTTTTCAATGATAGAAAAATTTGAATTTCTTAATCATAACACATGATTGCTGTTTTAATAATGCCCGTTTTGTAGTGTGGTTACTAAACTCTTCTCAGTGTTTTGGCACCACCCCCTACCATCTTCTTGCCAAAGAAAAAAAAATATTTTTAAGCTGACACTTGATGAAACTACATTCGTTTGTGTGTGTATCATTTATATATGTGTGTGGGTGTGTGTATGTGTGTGTATGTGTATGCATTTTTTTTTTAAGTTGCCAGGGAGTGTGCACTCACCAGAGACAGGGATAGTGAGAGAGAGTGAACGAGCGAGCCCCACCCAGTGGAGCATGGTTATGTTGCAATCCCTTCTCCTCCACTTCTCCATCTTGTTGGGGTTTTGGGCATGCACGTACATGTGCCCAGTGTGTTATTCAAGCTGCCAACTCCAGGATCCCATTCAGACCTTTGGCCACATGGGATCCAACTCCCTTAACTACAAGGTTAAAGGTGGCCCAAAAGATAGAAGAAATTTTAAAAATAGATTTTGGTGTCTTTGTTCAATAGCCATTGTTATGTGTGATTTTTAAAACTTTGTTAAAAAACTAGACTTGTACCCAGATTTTAAAGATGAGGGGCCATTTGAGAATAAACTGCTTATTCATTTACCAGTATCTCTTGAATTCTAAAATAATCCTTGCAAGAGAGAGAAAAAGGGAAAATAAGGGCTCTACCCGTGACAGGATCCTCATGCCTCCGCTGTACTCCCAGCCCTGCAGCTGCCAGGGTCATGTCCTGCGGGTACACCCTGCTTGTTTAATTAGACCCAGCAGCCTTTCCATGGACTTCCAGAAAGGCAGCTGTGCCCCTGCTGCCTGCACCACTGAGGCTGGGCCTGTCTCTTGAATTTTAATAGGTTCATTTTTTTTCTAAAAGAGACAATTATTTTTCTGGTATTTATTTACTGTTTAATATTTTGTTTTATTTAATTGGCCATTGTGGGAGAAACATGAAATTCTACATTCCATGTTGAAAATACTTTTATGATTTAACATCTTTATCTTAAGTAAGAACTCATTAGGGATCTTATCCAAAATTCAGATGTCTCCATCTGGTGTTCAGTACAACATCCACTTCTGGACCAAGGACCAAGGTCTACAGAGAAGCACTGAGGCAGGAAATTATTTCAATGATTGAGGGGGTTGGTAACATTTGGAGGTGAGCAGTGATAATTTCATCAAAACCGAATCATGACAAAGAAGTTAATTACAGCAAATAGGTAGACTTTGTGGTCTATTTAGAAGAAATGAGAAAGGTTGACCAATCATTAGAGTTCTAATAAGATTGTTTCTATTTAATCTTCTTCCACAGATTCAGGCCTTAAATTAGATTTTTTAAATCTCCCATCATAACCCTATTCTACTCAACCCATAATTCTTGATGAAATGTTGCTTCATTTCCTTTGACCACACACTGACTCTACTCTCATAATGGTTTTTTATCACAAAAATCTCAGATTTTAGCTACATTTCAAATATGGCTGTCCATGTAATACTTTATGAAGTATTGCGTCTTTCATAATGTCAGTACCGGCTGAATGATTTGGGCTCTGGACCTCGAATGCTGGCTCTACCACTTACTAGCTTTGCAACTTTTGCCAAGTTATTTATCTTGTCATAGTATTTTCACCAATGAAATGGGGATAATAATAATTTCTCATGGGATTATGCGAGAATTAATATATCAGAAATACCTGTTAGTCCTTTTTTTGCTCTAACACATGAACACAAACTTATTGGCTTTAAAAAACATAAATTTATTATCTAATGTTTTATAGGAAGGGTACCCAGCAAGTGTATCACGGGGCTAAAATAAAGGTGTTGGCAGGACAGCGTTCCCTTCTCGAAGCTCTAGGGGCGAAACTGTTTCTTTGCCTTTTCCAGCTTCAAGGGGCCACCCACATTTTTGGCTCATGGCTCCATTTCTCAATCTTCAAAGCATTTCTTTCTGTAGTCACATCTCTCTCTGCCTCTTTTACTTCTCTCTTCTGCCTCTCTGCTTTTATAAGTTTATTTTTTTCATAAGTAAGTGAGAGAGAGACAGAGATACAGCACCCTGTTAGAGTTTTCACTCCGTGACCCACCCCCAGCCAGCTCGAACATGGGCACAGGCAGGCCGTCGTACTCACAGAGGTCCCTGGGTGTGAACTGGCAACCCTCCTGTATAGGATTGCCTCACAGGGTGTCATGCTTTACCACTGCACCACTGTCTGGCCCCCACGGCCCTCCCTCTACTAACCTTTAAGAACTCCTGTTAACCAGGCCCACCTGGATAATCTCATTTTATTTTTATTTATTAATTGCCCAAGGGCATGCATGCTTACCAGAGAGTGAGTGAGAAAGAGGCAGAAAGAAAGAGAAAGGGCATGGTGATGCCATTTCTCCATCTTGTCAACATTTTCGATATGATGTACATTGTGATGTACATGTGCCTAGCATATTTTTAAGCTGCCAGAACCAAGATTTGAGCACCCCCACCCAAGTTAAGTTTTGCCATAGGGTGCTTGTGCTTGCCAGATAAACACAAAGAGAGAGAAAGTGAGAAATTACCCCTGCGGGTGTGGCCATACCGCAGTCCTTTCTTATCCATTCTCCTCTAGGGATTTTGGCCTGGGGCCAGAGATGGGGTGGGGAGGGGGGACATGATTCTGTCTATTTTGCATTTTTACCTCCTGAAACCCTAGGGTGTTATGGGATAGACATTTTCATGGTTCTGTTCTATTTTGGAGCAGATACGTTATCACAGGCAGAGGAGAGGGGCCAGAGAAAGGGAGAAGTGGGGAGATGTATGTGCTGCTGCTATTTTTTGCAGTCCCATAGACTAGAGATTATTCCCTTATCATATTTTCGTAGCAGTCCAATTGGCCTTCCCGTTCAGTGAGTGCCTCTGAAGGTTGGCTAAATGCAGTTAAGAAGACATGGACAGTATTTAATCCATTTATCTGTGAGAGGTCTCTTTTCAACGGAAACTTTTTTTGCTTACTTCCATAAAATATGACCTAGCTACATCAAATATTACGATTGAGAGCGGGCAAAGACGCAAAACAATGAAATAAAATGTGTTAGCATTTGTGAGGTGCCTCACAGTTTAGAGATGTCTTCATAAAATTATTTTATATAGAGTGTCAGCATTCGGAGAAATAAGGCAGCTCAAATCTTTTAGACAACAGCGTTGTTTCTAAATATTTGCTTATCACTCCTGCCAAAGGAAGAACAACACTTACCTTCTTCTTTAATTAAAATTTGGCAGAGGTGGTCCCAGTTTCACAGTTGAGCTAGCTAAGGTGAGAGTCGTGATGGCCGCCCTTTGGTGGTGGCTAAGGTCCTATCTCAGTCTGGTTCATTTTATTCCTTGGGGCGAATCCGTCCGCAGTGAGGGGTCTGGAATGAAAGGCATTCTCTCATTTTCCTAAGCTGAGACAGGAAAACACATTAAGCTATTGTTTTCTAGCATTGTTTGCATTTACACTCTCAATGGTTACATAGAATAAAAAGGAGCTGGAGGGGGAAATCTGTTCTGAGTTCATAAAACTCGCCAGAGAAAAAAATCTACAGTCAGCTGATATGTCAGCCGCAGCGAGATAATTCATTCTTTTTTGGAAAAGTGAACGCCAGTAACAATAGCCATGATTCTGGCAACAGAGCAATCCTGAGAGGGCGACTTTCAGCTCTTGGCTCTCTCCTTTCTCTCCATTTCCAAAGGACATTCTCCTCAAGAGACACCAAGTGATTTTTCATTGTTCGTGTCTGTTGCCGAGGTTCATGGGACCACACAGTGTGGCTGGTGAGCCAGGTCTGTCTTCCCTTCACAAAGGAATTATTTTTTATAAAAAAGAAATATAAAGTGATTTAATTATTTGTCTTAAGGCCTTTTTGGATGCTGTGGAGAATATTACCTCTGCAGCCTTGGGATGCTAGAGTAAACTTGCATTTCATAGAGTCACAGTCATTTCTATCACAGTCTTCAATGCTCTCAAATCATCCCAGGTAGAAGTGAAGAAAACAGCCTTTCCTTAATGATTACACGGATTACATCTGTGATAAAACAAAGCAAAACAAATGAAAAGTAGAAAAACAAAAAGCAAGATGCAGGAATTGATGTTGACCAACTTAAAAATAAATTATAATCAAAGTAAGAGATGATAAGTAGCTAACTTTTTATTCATTTTCTTATGGAGAGGTTTTTTTGTTTTTTTTTTTTTTTTAAATCATTCATGACACTGTGCATGAAAGAAAGAGAGAGGGAGAGTAAGAGAAGCACCCCTGCAGGACTCAGTTATGGCATGATCCTCTTCCTCTGGTTCTCCAGCTTGCTAGAATACTGGGCCATGTGTAGGCATGTGCCTGGTGTGTCTTCAGGCCCACTGGGCTGAATTTCAAACCATGGTCAGCATGTGGCTTCCAACTGCACTATCCAGTATACCATCAGCTGTGCCACAGAAGCTGGGCCAGGAGTAAATTTTTTTCTTTTTTCCACTAAAGGTTCATATGTTCTCGGGGGGGGGAGGGGGAGGGGAAGTACCCTCCATAAGGTATGGTCCTGCCAGGTACCTGCTCCTCCTCCATCTGTCTCTCCTCTGGGATTCTGGGCATGCACACACGTACCCTGTGGGTTTATCAAGTCACTGGGTCTGAGACTTGAGCCACATGGTTGGCCATGTGGGATCCAGCTACCTTAACCACCATGCCATGGGCTGACTTCAGGAGTACAGATTTTAAATAATATAATATTTAGGTGTTCTCTCTAAAAATAATCATGGGGAAGTTATGTAGCCTACATCTATATTGGTCATTTAATTTACTTTCAAAATATAAAATAAAAAATAGTGGTTAGCTTTGTTGCTTTGATCATGATTGGCAAATCACACAGGCCAAATCTGACCCCCTGTCTGCTTTTGTAAATGTAATTCATCATTTACATATAATATGTGCACGTTTTCATGTTACAGAGGTAGAGCCGAGTAATTGAAGTGAAGACCAAGTGACCTGCAAGGCCTGAAATATTTACACTCAGGCCCTTTACAAACCCATTTGTCAGCTGTCAGATCTGTAAGGTGGTGTAAAGCTGAGTCTCAAATAGCTTAAGATAAATTGGGTTGTCGGAAAAGTCGTGGCGTATTTTTCTGTTTTTCTATGCAAAAATGTGTTATGACTTTTCCAACAACCCACTAGTTCGATAAAAGACATACCAAAATTTAAGTGCTACTATAAGTCAAATTTAAATTCACTTATGCATTGACTCAAACTGAGTGACATTTGGGTACTTTCTGAATGCCAAGCAATTTTCTAGGCTCTGAGATCCAGAAGGGAATGAGCAGCACAGAATTGTTGCCTTCCTGGAGCTTATAGTCTAGTGTGAAGCCAATAAAGATATGAATGTATAGCATAAAGCCCGGTATTTGCTCTCGTTTAATATATATTGAAAGTTGAGTTTTTTGGCTTTCGGCTCGGAGGAGGCTTCAGTGCAACTTTCTTCGGTCGTCCTGAATCCCGGTTCATCCGACACCAGCCGCCTCCACCATGCCGCCCAAGTTCGACCCCAACGAGATTAAAGTCGTGTACCTGACATGCACCAGTGGCGAAGTTGGTGCCACATCTGCCCTGGCCCGCAAGATCGGCCCCCTGGGTCTGTCTCCAAAAATAGTTGGTGATGACATCACCAAGGCAACCGGTGACTGGAAGGGCCTGAGGATTACCATGAAGCTGACCATTCAGAATAGACAGGCCTAGATCGAAGTGGTACCTTCTGCCTCTGCGCTCATCATCAAAGCCCTCAAGGAACCGCCAAGAGACAGAAAGAAGCAGAAGAATATTAAATATAGTGGAAACATCACTTTTGACGAGATTGTTAGCATTGCCCGACAGATGAGGCACCGGTCTTTGGCCAGAGAACTCTCTGGAACCATCAAAGAGATCCTGGGGACAGCCCAGTCTGTAGGCTGCAATGTCGATGGCCGCCACCCTCATGACATCATTGATGACATCAACAGTGGTGCAGTGGAATGCCCAGCTAGTTAAGGAGCACACAAGAAAACAACTCAATAAAGGATCATGTGACAACCAAAAAAAAAAAAAAAAAAAGTTGAACCCAGGTCACACTGATGTCTTTAATGATAAGGTTTTGTTGTTGTTGTTGTTGTTGTTGTTGTTTTTTCACTTTTTTAGAGATTTTTGCTAGAGGGCACTTGCACTCATCAGAGAGACAGAGACAAAGTGAGAAATCACCCTCCAGGGGGGCTGGCCACACTGCGGTCCCTTCTCCTCCATTCTCCTCTCTGGATTTTGGGCATGCACGCACATGTGCCTGGCATGATTTTCAAGCCACCACGTCTAGGACTTGAACCGCAGTAGGCAACAGGAGAATCCAGTGCCTTAAATTTAAAGGAGAGTCGATGAGGAGAATGAGAATATCTCATACCAATCATTCTTTCAATCATGAGATTTTCCACGTGGCCCAGAATTATATTTATACACTGATGGAGGTTTGCACATATTGTATACCTGTTCTGGTGTGGCAGAGGAATATTTGATTGGGAAATACAACATCTATGTTTTAACTCCAGTGCATTCTCTTTTTGGCTGAGGAGTCTTGTGGAAGTTCTGAATGTCTCTGCAACATATAGGGGATGGTACTTCAAACCTGAGTGTGTACACACCTCACCTGGAGAGTGTGTTAAACACGCATTACTGGACACCCTGAGTCTCTAATCTGGTTACTGTGGCTTACCCTCTTCTGTTATTAAACTCCCTGAAAAGGCTTTATAACTCTTTAAGCTAGACTAGGAACATCCCCCTAAGTAATGGTTTGTTTAAAATGACTAGTACTTGGGACCAGCAGTTAGCGTAATGGCTACGTCGCTGGACTCCCATGTAGTCAACCACGGTTTGAGTACTGGACCTAGTGGCTTAAACTCACGCCAGGCGCGTGTGCATGTGTGCCCAAGATCTCAAGACGAGAATGGAGGAGAAGGGATTGCGGTGTGGCCATCCCCCCTGGGGGGTGATTTCTCATTTTCTGTCTCTCTGTATCGCTCTGTCTTTCTGGCAAGAGCATGTGCCCTATAGAAAAAAACCTCTCCAAAAAAAGAAAAAAAATGACTAGTACTCAATATTTGGGGCTAGTTACCAAGGGAGAGATTCCAGAGAAATCAGAGTGTTTACATGCTTCATATGGTCACACGGATTGCTATTCATTTAATTGATTATCTTTAGGTAAATTAATGTATGCCAAAGTTCAAGGGCTGAAACCAATTTTTTAAAAGAATTATTTATTTTATTTTATTTATTCAGTCATTTAATTTGACCAGACACACACACACACACACACAGAGCGAGCCACCAGGTCCAGGACTTGAACCCTGGTTGGCCATGTGGGAGTGTCCAGTGCCATAACCACCATGCCACCAGCTGGTTTCAAGGGCTGAGACTGATTTTTCATAATTTCTTCTTCTTTATATCCTGAGTCCACAGGATGCAGTTGGTGCTCATTGCTTACCTGTTTAATTGACCTAAACTTGGAGAAGGGCCGAATGCTTCTTGTGGTCATCTTCCTGAGTTCCTGTTGGTTTTCTGTCACGCTCTACTTAGTTTCATTGGTATCATTTTTATAGACATTCCAGTAAAACCTTTACTGATATTCAGTGTGTTTCCTTGATTTTGAATGTACAGCGTAACAAACAAGCAAAACCAAAACAACCAATATATTCAATGCTCATCATATTTTCCCTTGCAAATTATAACATGCCCACTTACTTCAATATAATTCATGATGGGAACCAGCAGTTAGCGTAATGGCTATGTCACTGGACTCCAACGTAGTCAACCGCGGTTCGTGTCCCGGACCCGGTGGCTTAAAACTCACGCCGGGCGCATGTGCGTGCGTGCCCAAGATCCCGAGAGGAGAATGGAGGAGAAGGGATTGCGGCGTGACCATCCCCTCTGGGGGGGTGATTTCTCGCTTTCTGTCTCTATGTTTCTCTCTGTCTGTCTGGCGAGCGCATGCGCCCTATAGCGAAAACCTCTCCAAATTATTTATATGTAATTCATGATGTGTTTGTTCAAATACGATTTTTACTGTAACATTATTAGAGTGGGTTAGCAAGTGAATGGACATCCAATTCTATGTTTTTCTAAATACTAGTACTATATATCAACAAAGATGCATAAGATACAATTTCTGCTGTTAGGAGCCCTCCAGACCTTCAGTTAGGAAGCAAGGATTGTAAACTCAAATGTCTAAGAAGCCAGAAAGACACCCTGTACTTGAAAGTGTGGTGTGTGTTGTTGCTGCCGTTGTTTATTTTTAAAGGTTGGCTCAAGTTACAGTAATCATAAATGAAAACTTGGTGTAGACTAGCAAAACTTGGTGTACCTAAATTATAGTATTAGGCCTTTATAACTTCTCATTTTTTGGGGGAAAATATTTGAAATCTAGGGAACCAGCAGTTAGCGTAATGGCTATGTCGCTGGACTCCCACGTAGTCGACCGCGGTTCGCGTCTTGGACCCGGTGGCTTACAACTCACGCCGGACGCGTGTGCGTGCGTGCCCAAGATCCCGAGAGGAGAATGGAGTAGAAGGGATTGCGGCGTGACCATCCCCCCTGGGGGGTGATTTCTTGCTTTCTGTCTCTATGTCTCTGTCTGGCGAGCGCACGCGCCCTATAGCGAAAAACCTCTCCAAAAAAAAAAAAAAAAATTTGAAATCTATGCATAGCTTTTTTCATAATGTACATTTTCTTTGAGCTGTTTGAAGACTCCCCTAGTATGGATTGTACAGACAGAGGATTTTGGGATGTTTCATAGGATGAGGAATAAGAACAAATCTAAAGGCAGAGATCAGAAAATGCTGCTTGCTGCTCCAGCAGGTGGGATAGTGGTTAAGGTGCTGGACTCCCCCATGACTGACCATGGTTTGAGTCCTGGACTCGGTGGCTTGAAAATCACACTGGGCGTGTGTGTGCATGCCCAAAATTCAGAGAGGAGAATGGAGAAGGATGGCAGAGAGACCATTGTACCAGGGGTTAATTTCCCACTTTCCCTCTCACTATCTCTGTCTCTCTCAGGTGAATGCATGAGTCCTATGGCTAAACCTTAAAAAAGAAAAAAAGGAAGAAAAGAAAATGCTACTTGGAGAAAGTGATATTTGCATGGACTTCAAAGGATGGATAAAGGGTCAAATCTAGAATAAGGTGAGGGTAGTGAGTGCTAGGAAAAGAGAGCATGGAAAATGCTTAAGGCAGGCAGAGGGGCAGGTGAATGGTTAGGCCGTGGTGAATGGTTTCTTCCTATCAGCAGCAGAGTGGAGTAGTAGCTTGTGAGAAGGAAATTGTTAAGTGTAGCTGGGATTGTATGTGTAGGGCCATGATGCCCAGTGGGCAAGCTTGTCCCCAGATAGGCAGTTCGAATCTCCAGCTCTGACTAGCCATTATTTATCTGGATTATATTTATGCCCTAATTCATAGAATCTAAAATGCTAGCGAGTGCTGGAAACATATAGGAAGAAAAAAAAAGCTACCATTTAAACCATGATGCAATGTTTCCTTGTCGTTTGGAATTATTGTTTTAAATTTATAATAGCTCCTCTAGATTTGCTTTGACACGAAAAATTGGAAAACATGAACATCGATGTCCCAGTCTATGCATGCACATGGAACTGGCTGGACCACCACAGAACCAGGAGCTACTAAGCTGCCAGCGTTAAGATACATGAGTGCTTCATTGGGATTGAAATGTGCAGCTCCCAATCAGCAGATGGCAGGTGAAAAAGGCTGCCTACCAGTTATTATACATTATGCTTCTGCCCATAAACTAGATGACTGGAAAATGTCTGAAACGAAGTGCCTCACATGGATCATAATTACCATTACCGTGCAATTGTTATCACTTCCAAGTGAAAAGTTTTATTAATTAAGACTTCAGTTTTATTAATCTGGAGGGCACTTGTTTTAGAATTGGAATCAATCTTTCCTCTTTTGAAGCCACGGAGATTTTCTTACATGTGGAGTTCTTATTGACAACAGCTGATTTTTATTTTGTGCTTGTGTTCTTCCTTGGAAAAGTCTTTTGCTTCCCAAGTTTCTTTTTCTTCTTCTCTCTCTAAAAAGAAAGATTCAGATGTTATGAAATAGGACAGCCCTAGATATTAAACTCTTCATCACAGAGCTGATTGAACAGGTCAGAATGGAAGATGTACACAGCCAAGTCAATAAGCCACAGAAATGAAGCAGGACTGTGGCTTCCAGCAGCTATTCTTCTTCTTTCCTTTTAAATAATTATTTTATTAAACTTTATTTATTTTATTTGCTTTATTTAAATTTGTCCAGATAGGGAGGGAGAGAGAGAGAGAGAGAAAGGGAGATAGAAAGTGAGAAAGCAAGCCCGCAAGTCCAAGACTTGAACCGTGGTCAGCCACGTGGCAGTCCAGCACCCTTAACCACCATGCCACCTGCAGGCCTCTCCAGCAGCTATCCTTAATGCAGAAAGCTAAGAAGGGTGCCAGGGTTTCCAAGTTGTAAAGATTGTTTCTCTTGTTCTTTTAATGTTCCCTTTAGTTTTTAAACTACCCATGCCTCTAATTTACCTAAAATCTCCTTTTGCATATCCGTCCTAGTACAGTAATTCAAATGTAAATGGTACAGTTGCCAGATAACTGATCGCGCAACTACTTCTTCATGTCTTTATATGGGAATTCTGTCTGTATAAGACAGCTAGGTGTGCTATCAATTCGGAGATGCTCCTGGTAAGTATGTGTTATAGTGTTATAAAATACACTGACCGGCCCAGTCGCAGCAGGCGGCCCGTGCTCTACAGTGCTGGTGGTGATATGGAAAATGGGGTTCATTTCCTGGGTCAACCTGTATATACCAGCTGCACACACCCGCCAGCCAGACGGGCTAGTGCAGCATGAGACCCTGTTGAGGATACTTTCTCTCACGGGAGGAAGGAAGAAAGGAACTTTAAAAAAGATTTTTTTAAATGACATGAAAAACCTGTATCAACCATAAATTTCCTTTACATCTAAGTAAGCTTTTCAGTAATATGTGGAATATGTGTTGTATTTATGAAGCAACACGCTCACTGGAAATTGTTTGATTTGTTTCTGTGTGTGTCTGTGTGTCCCTGTCTGTGGCTTTCTGTGTGTTAGGGATGTAATTCTTAACAGTTAACATGCAAAACATTCGATTATTAGAGCAGGCTGATCAGTACTGAAGAGTAGTTCAAGGCCCAGGAGGTAATATAGCTAAAATACAACTGGTGCTTACTGCTAGTCAGAATACACACGCTCATATCTCAACTTTTTCTTGGTGAACCATGAAAACTCAAATTTTGTTTAGGAGAGAACTTTCACTCCCTAGTTTTCTTTTTAAAGTGCCTGAAGGATATATGCTTTCACATGCAGGTTTGGAACCAAATACTACAGCCACCATCCTTTCAGGTGCTCTTGTCCATTTGGAAATCGAGACTCTACACGTGACACGCCTATAACAACATACATTTATTTTTCCCCAGAAAATTACCTTTAGAAAAGGTGCTAAGATAGAAGCAAGCCTCCTTTCTGTTACCACCTTTTCTGAAGTCTCCTTCACCATGATTTTTTCTTTTCTTGGAGAGGTTTTTGCTATAGGGCGCGTGCGCTCATCAGAAAGACAGAGAGAGACATAGAGACAGGAAGTGAGAAATCACCCCCCGGGAAGATGGCCACGCCGCAATCCATTCTCCTCCTTTCTCCTCTCGGGATCTTGGGCACACAAGCACATGCGCCTGGTGTGAGTTTAAGCCACCGGGTCCGAGACTCGAACCGCGGTCGACTGTGTGGGAGTCCAGCGACATAGCCATTACGCTAACTGCTGGTTCCTCCTTCACCATGATTTCACATGCATTATTGAACCCTGACATTCTGCTTATTTTTAAACATAGAATTGAATGTGGGGTACATTTGTAACTTTTATATCTCTTCAGGTAAGGAGAGAAAATGGCAAAAACAATTCACTTTGGTATGATTATAATGTTGACTCTAAGCCATTTCTCAGTGGCGTAAGAAAGTGTGAAGGAGCCCACGGTGTAGCATTTGTGCAATTGTGGAGTTGTTGATTTAAACAGACTACCCTGGGGTTTCGTTAGCAGCTTGTATTGACAGCAGTTTTAATATATTGGCATGGATTTTTTGATACCAGATCTTCCCAGGGAGTAGTTTGAATATCTGCTTGTGAAAGGTCTCAGGGGAAGGACCTGATTCTCTGGCACAGTTGAAAGACTTGAACTTTCCGTAATTACCATCAGTCTGAGGCTAATTGTTCCCAAGTGCCAGCAGAGCCTGAGTTAGCATTCATTGAACCAGGTCTCCACCATGGGTGAGGAAGGTCCTACCAGTTTTCCTTTAACGTGGTTATCTTGTGCTGCTGGGCCACTGTATTTCTTACTTCTCATGTCTCTTCATTCTGAGGCTTCCTCTCATGCCCATACCCTCCGTTGACTATTGTTAAGAGCACTGTTGATTTTAGAATAGATGTTGATCATTTTCAAAAACACGCCTGCTCTGTGTATTAAGGGGTATTTTGAAGACATAATGGTGGGCACTATTTTGCTGTCTGGGGTGTGTAGCCTTTATTTTATCATGCACTTTCACTCATGGTTGCAAAGAACAGGAAACCCATCTGCTGGGTTTCTTTAGGCTGGTCAGATGTGGCCCAAGGTAGTAGCTGTTCCTCTGAGTGGTCAGAAAAACGGGAGAAGGTAGAAGGGCTGCATGTACCCCATAGCTCCCGCCTCCCCTGGTGAATATTTAGGCTGCCTCATATGGCTTCCCCAATGGCCAGTGTCTCAAGGTCATCTTATGTGAATTTTACCTTGCTTATTAGATCTTTGTCCCATCTGGAATATATTTTTGTATATGATGAGCTAGGGATTCAATTTTATTTCCATAAAATGAGCCAGTTTTCTCAGCATCAACTTGTAGATAACCTTTTTTTTTTTTTTTTTTTTTTTTTTTTTACAGATTTATGATGCTACTTCTGTTGTTAACCAAGTTGGAAAACACACACACGCACACACATATACACACACACATACACATTCTTTTCCTCCCTCCCTTTTTTGTATTTTCCCGGAATTTCTGTTCTTTTCCATTTGTCTCAGACTTTATAATATCTTCATTTATGGTAGGCAAAACTCGATTTTTTTCTTGCCTTGCCTTTCTCTTTATATTTTATTTTATTTTATTCTACCATATTATTTCCCTTCCTTTTCCTCTCTCTTTTTTTTTTTTTCCTTCTCTCTCTCTTGAAATTGACAGTGCAATAGTAGGTGATATCTGCATATTCACTACGTAGGTCTTAATTTCTGTGTTTCTCTTTCGTTACTCACCAATGTCAAGGTATTGGGTGTATAAGAAGGTTAGATTCAACAATAACAGTCTAAACACAGCTGTGTGAAAACACACAGGGTACGGCCACTGTAGAAGTTTTCAGTTTTGCTTTGTTTTTTACTGCCAGATGGAGCGAAGTGTCAACTTACGGCTGTACCGTAGCTCTGTATAATGTTGCCTTATTCTTACTCTTGTCTCCTCGCACCCCTTATCTGACTAAAAATAATTAGCGTACTGGGAATTTAGAATGAATAACTCTGAGCACAGGCTCTTATTTTCTTTCACTGCAAGTAAAGGACTTTTTCTTTTTTTTTGACTCGAAAAGCACTTGAAAGACCGTGAGTAAATCTAGGAAAGTCTGTCAGCAAACTGGATAATCCCAAAGCTGAAAATGTGAAGGTCTGCAAAAATCAGTCACAGAGGATTAAAGCACCTTTGGTCGCACGTTGTTAAGAAAACCCACAGCTGCTTTAAAGTGGGCGTTGCCTCTTGGAGAGAAGTCCAGAGTCTCCTGCAGTTCTGTTCTGATTTCTTCCTAACTCGCCAGTGTTGGCAACTTCTGCTCAGTACGTGCTGGGCTCTGTGGGGAGCACAGAAATGTCTCATCCTGTCTGGGGTGGGTGGTCCTGGGCAGGACGCAGCCCAGGGACTCCTTGTGCGTGACTGAGAAATGTACGTTCTGTGGCCCTCTGCATTGTATAGACTGTAGGGGTAAACTTGTGAGGGGTGTGGGTGCATGCGTGCACATGTGTGTGTGTATGTGTGTGTGCATGCACGCGCGCGTGTGTGTGTGTGTGTGTGTGTGTATTTCTGTGTTTTGAACATTTTCCTTGAGCTCTAATTTCCAAGCTGAAATTGTTTACAGATAACTTTGAGGGGTGGGGGAAAAGGATGTCTGAAAAAGGACTTTGAATGTGAAAATGCTTTTCTTATAGCATCCTTAATGCCATCAGTACTTAGCCTTAAGCAGATCAAGATTGCAGAGGAGTCCCCTACAGACCTGAGGTTTATTGTTTCTAATACCAGACGAATTACAGTATGTATTGCCGTCATTGTATTTTCAGTGACATCTGCTTTCTCTTAAAGTTCCTTGGTAAACTGAAACTGTTGGTGAGTGGAAGGCTGACTCTGAACATTTTGAAAGCAACTGTGTCCAGATCACAGGATTTTTCTTTGTTTTTGTTTTCATGGAGGAGTTTGTGCTGGGCTTGGTGACCGTTGTATTTACACTAAGTACAAACGCGAGGAGGTAAACACTCTTATTTTAGCCTTATGAACTTTGGTTTGTTTGATTTTCTTTTTAACTGCCAGGGCCCACTTTTAGTGTCTACCCTGCCATCTCCTGATCTGTTGTTTCGCTTGGCCATCTGGGGGGAAAACCTCCTGCTTCCGTGGCCCTGGGGTCAGTGAGTCTGACCCACACAGGAAGGTACCATGTGCGTATCTGAGAGCTCCCTGACTGGGTACTTAAGGCTGGGGATGAGCGGGGCATCAGGATAGTGTTAAGGGTGCTTGGTCTCTCTGTCTCTCTCATCATGGAATACATAAATAGATAAATAAATAGCTTAAAAAGTATGTACCGAGGAAAGCTTGTTCTTCATGTGATTTTAGTTTACATCTGTTTGGGGTGCACATTGCAATACATTTGGAGAATTATTTCACAAAGGAAATTCAGCAACTCTGGACTGCTTCCTTTTTGTTAGGTATTTTTGGTCAGAAGTCTCCAGGAAAAACTTGCACAGTTCCTGGGAATACCAGATTCTAAATGGACAAATGAAGAGACACCTTTGGTTTGACAGGGTGTTTTTTAATTGCCTTCCTGGATTTTTTTTTAAGAATTATTTTATTTAACTTTATTTATTTATTTATTTATTTATTTATTTTTAATTTGCCCAGAGGGAAGGAGGGAGGGAGGGAGGGAGGGAGTGAGAGAGAGAGAGAGAGAGAGAAAGTGAGAAAGCAAGAAAGCAAGCCACTAGGCACCAGGTCCGGGACTCGAACCACAGTCGGCCATGTGGGAGTACAGCATTCTTAACCACTATGCCACCTGCTGGTCCCACATTCCTGGATTTTAAACATACACATGTGAGTGCACGTGTGCACGTGCACACGCGCGCACACACACATAGATTTTTTTCCTTTCCCCCCTCCACTTTACTTTTGTTTTTCTTTTTGGCATGAGTATTAAATGACATACTGGAAGGTGAATTTAAGTTGGGTTTTGGGGAGATATTTCCAGCAGCGGTTGAGTCTGGATTAGATTCCACACAGTTAACAGTCAAAGCTTCTCTGTGCCGGCCGCACCTGCTTTCTCCAGCAACCCGAGAGACACCGCTGTGGACATTTTCCACTACTTGGTGATTAGTCACCGCTCAGCTCTGCTGTTTTCACCATGAGATAATTTCACTTTCCCCTCCAGTGCTCACGAGCCCTCTGTGTCTGTTTTCACCCATCTTTGCTTTTTCCATTTTCCTCTTGATTTATTCCCCTCACATTTCTTTATATTTTCCTCTTCTCACCCTTTGAACATCACACCTCTGCTTGTTCCATTTTCACTTGTGTCTTGACATTTTCTGTCTTTTCCTTTGAAAAATGTTTCTCTTTTCCAACCTGACCTGTTCTAGTATCATCAAGATAGTTTTCTTTTTTCTTTTAAAATTTCCTTTCATAGCTTAGAAACTGCTCCTCACTTAAAGACCAACGGAAAGACTTGGTTTTGCTTTTCTGCTGTCTGCTTTTCTCAAGTCGATTGGATTGCTACTTACTGGGGAAACCGCAGGCATTCCTGTGTGAATTAAACGTGCCATTTTGGGACTTGGGATGTGTGGGTGGATGGGGGCATGGCAATATTTAGACTCACTGGCCTTTCCCTCCCACAGGTTTTTCATTGACATGTTGTTGATTTTAAGCCTGTTCTATGTTTGGGACTGGTGACTGAGTTGGCCTCCCATCCCCATTCCACCAGGACACCCAGGAGTCCTGTTTGCTTGTTTCTGCTTGTCCTGTCCCCACCCCCAGAGTTTTCCATATGCTCACCCTCCTCACTGGGGTTTTCGGACTCCAGGACTCTTTAGCACCTACTAGCGTGTTTTTTTTTTTTTTTTTTTTTTTTTTTTTTCCAGAATGTTCTCCATAGCAACTATCATGACTTAGTAAATTAGCATGTAAGGAGAAGCAGCAGTTTACTATCAAACAGAATTGTATTTGGGCAAATATTCTGATTTAACACTTTGGCAACAGTGAGATGCCTGCCAGCCTCTTAAGCTGTCTAAAACTCAGGGACCTAAAATGATTTGGGTAATGCTATCCCTTGCTGTTGGATTTCAGCAACACCATAGACTTTAACGGTGAGAAATGGATGTATGGTATTTTCAAAGATTTTTCGTAGGTGCTAACATTAAAAAATATATATTATCTTGGTGCGTTAATGTCTCAATTACTGGCATAGAAAATCCCTTATCATATGTAGGAAGAATCATTTGTAATTTTTTTTTTTTTTGGAGAGATTTTGGCTATAGGGTACGTTCTCTCGCCAGACAGACAGAGAGAGGAGAGAGACAGAAAGTGAGAAATCACCCCCCCCCCCCCCCCAGTGGGGATGGCCACGCCGCAGTCCCTTCTCCTCCATTCTCCTCTCGGGATCTTGGGTACGCACGCACACGTGCCCGGCGTGAGTTTTAAGCCACCGGGTCCGGGTCGCGAACCGTAGCCGACTATGTGGGAGTCCAGCGACATAGCCATTACGCTAACTGCTGGTCCCATGTAATTGAAATACACAATGCTGAGCATGACTGGATATTGCTTTAGAATACGCAGAGTGTATACCAGGTAATGAGACCGAGTCTATGACCTGGGTGTGAAACCAGCTCCCTTCCTGACTGTTACAGTATTGGTCTATTATGTTCTTTGGATTTATATTTGATCTTGAGGATGTGGACATTTCTCAGCTATGAAATACTGTTTTTTGAAATTGTAATACATTTTCTGTGGGAAGGGCATTTGACATTAGAGAAAGGATAGTGCCAGTTCATCTGCCAAACCCACTACAAGGTTTCTGTTTCCACCGGAAAATCACACGTAATGGAGACGCGGGAAGTCGGAAGTCCCCCATATGAAAGTGCCTTTGTGTGGCTGGCCGTGCATTACGCATCAAGAATCCAAGCTAGAGTGGAGCTTATGATCAACAAGTGGATGTTATGGAGGATGTATGGTTTCTGTTCCTTAGAGAAATCAAGTCCATAGAGAGGAGCAGGAGGGAACAGGCGTTTTCTTAACTCTACGTCTGTATAACTAAAGAAAGGCTAGAATCCCATCCAGACCGGGAATTTTGAACTACATAATAAAGGATCTAGAACTGGAACCAGGCTATGACTTCCTTCAGTCATTTAGTTGGATGCTTAGTTTGCTTTTGGGTAAAGCTTATTAGATCCAAAGATGCCATGTGTCAGTGCAGTCTGTGGGCCTGAAACATTCCGTTCAGATCAGCTGTGTGCAAAGGACCTACCCGTCAAAAGCTTCTCTTGCTGTCTCAGTGAAAGTCTGAAGGTCTTGAACTATAGTAACGCTGTGAAGAGCAAGGGAAGCCGCATTCCCTGTCTCAGAAGCAACCTGGGGAAACAGCTTTACGAACAGTGCTCGGAATCAAAGCCATTCTGTAGAAGATGTAATGTACTGGCATTTATGCATGTGCCATATTTTTTCTCTATTATGTAAAAAAAAAATGATATACTTTTTCAGTCACCCTGTGGATTATTAGGCTTTTGTGAATCAAATCTAGGACCAAAGCCTTCACTAAAAACCAAACAAACCAAAAAAACCTTTTTTTTTTTGGTTGGGAAAATATATTGCCTATTTCACAACCAGTTTTTAAAACTCTGGTAGAATGTAACCCATTCATAAGTTGATGGTCTTCAAGGTGCAACTTATGCTCACAGATAGGACATAGGAGGTAACCGAAGGTTGCTAGATGATTTCTAATACCCTTCTCCCATACCAAACGGGCAGTTCTATTAGTTCTGCTGACTGAACGTTGGTATTTGTAGTGGGTCTTGAAAGAGACAATCATAGCATGCTGCCGTGAATGTGCTGTTCAGTTACAAAGCAGTCCTTAGCATGTGGTTCATCTAGTTTTTCTCCTTTCCCTGATTAGGGCTATGATGAAAGGCAGTTCGTGTTCCTTCTTGTGTTGCACCTGGTAGTAACCAAATGGTGGGACTAGATAGCAGTTCCATGTTGACCCTGTTAGATCATTATCCAAAACTACTGCGCTTCAGAAACAGTTTATCAGCTGTCTCTTCTTAGCATCTGTAAGTCTAAGATAATGAAACAAGTGGAACTCGTCTCTTTTATTTTGTGCTTATGTTGTTGGAAATAAAAACTGTGCAGTCCTATAGCATCTGATCAGAAACTGAAATTAAAATGAATAAAGCTGCATTTTTTTCCTTTTGTGTGTGTGCATGTAGCACTGACTACTTGTTTAAACTCCAGTTTAGATTTCAAAGGCAATGGCTTTGGTTATTAAAATATTTTTAAAAAATAATTATTTATTTTATTTTTTATTTATTCATTCATTTATTTTTTAATTTGACCAGAAAGAGACAGAGGGTGAGAGTGAGAGAGAGAGGAAGTGAGAAAGCAAGCCACCAGATTCAGGACTTGAACCCTGGTCGGCCATGTGGGAGTGTCCAGCGCCTTAACCACCACACCACCTGCTGGTCCCCGGTTATTAAAATATTTAAATTAGAGAACTATAACCAGATTTGAGTATAGATTAAAAAGATCTGTAAAACCTAAAAATCTTTGAAGCTTTGCTAGAGGAAGAACCCCATGATAAATACCTGGAAAGCGGACATTTTCAGTACATTTATTGGGAAATGAGAAGGATTGATTTGTTAATACGAACAGCCTTGGGTATTGTGTTTATATAGTGACAGAAAACATTGTTTGCTAAGTTACAAGTCAAAGCAGGGAAGGAATGAAAACTGCTGAGTTGTTCTGTTGTTAAGACAATATTTCTTGTTTACTGTTTTTCTGTGGTGTGAAAGAAACTCAGTGTTGATATTTTGTTTTGTGAACTCTAAAAATAGAATTATATTAAGGGCAAAGGAATGAGAAAAAGGGAGTTGTGGTTATTTGAAATATGGTATGATGTTAGCTGCTTTCCATAAACACGTTTTAAGCGAAGTGTCTTCGCTCTGTTTTTGGTTTTATTAGTAGTTCCACTGTGAATTTGTATATTGTGGAAAGAGAATGGTGTTAAAAGGAGTCTGGCTGCTGCCACGTCTGAGACTAGGAATGGTTTTCTCAAGTAACCCTTATTCCATCAAGGGTGTTAAATTACAATAAATCACATTCCTGCAAGAGATTGGTGAGTCCCCAAATGACAGTTTCCACTATTTTCTAGCTCCTTAGTGTGCCTATACCTAATGTTTTTGCTTTTTGTTAAACCATAGCACTCATATATTACGTCCTCTTCCACAGACAAGCTCACATTACGTGCCAGGTGAAATCCCACCCCAATAAATACATCACCACTAAGCACCAAGGAATAGGTTCCTCAGCCATTTATTTAGCTCATAGTCAATGTAGAGACATTTCTGTCAGCCAAGGATTGCTATTGGAATCTGTTGTGATGGGATTTAAATTGTCCTTACTGTTTTAGTGTTAAATAATAATTTTTTTTATTTTTAAGTTTTGTTAGAGGACAGGTGCACTCCCAGAGATAAGACAGAGAGACAGAGAAAGAGAGAGAGAGAGAAACGGAGAGAGAGAGAGAGAGAGAGAGAGAGAGAGAGAGAGAAGCAATGAAGGTGAGAAAGAATCCCCCATGGGGGATGGTCATGCCATAGTCTCTTCTCTTCCATTTCTCCTGTTGTGATTTTGAGCATGCATGTATACACACGTGTCCAGTGTGTTTTTCAAGCCATCAGTTCGGGATTTGAACCATGATCCCATGTGGAATCCAGCTACCCTAACCACCAGCTGACTGTTACTTTTAATTTTTAAAAAAGTTTTTTTCCTGGGGCCAGCAGGTGGCATAGTGGTTAAGGCGCTGGACATTCCCACATGGCTGACCATGGTTTGAGTCCAGGACCTGGTGACTTGCTTTCTCACTTTCCTTCTCTCTGTGTGTCTGTCTTTCTCTGGTCAAATGAAAATGATTGAATGAGTAAATAAAAAATTAAATAAATAATTCTTTTTTAAGAAAAGTTTTTTTTTCTTTCATGAAAGAGAGACAGACAACTATCCCCAGCAGGCCCCTATGCGGTGATCTATCCCCCGACTCAGCCCTCGCGAATCTTGGGCATATGTGTGCATGCCTGGCACACTTAGTGAGGTCCCAGGAGGTGAACCCGGGACCTTTCCTATCAGAGGCCTATTGCATCACCACTGCACCCACACCTGGTCCAATGATAATTTTTTAAGATAATGGAAAATCATGACTGTCATACAGACAAACACGGGTTAAAGATTTTATTTATGTTATCGTTTTCAGGGGTCTAGAAAAGGTGTCTACATAATCCTTTCTATGAACATTTCAGGAACTGAGGAGTTTTAAAGTTTCTATCAATCATGAATAAAAACAAACATCTCTGTAATGATTTTTTTAGAAAAAATGATTTTATGAAACATTTCCATGAAGAAAGCATTGGGAATGTAAAGTTAGGTCAAACTAAAAAAATTAGCTTTGCTACACTGGGTGTACTCATGCCCAAGATCCCGGCAGTGAAAGGCTGGAGGAAGGACATTGGTGTGACCAGACCCTGTGGAAGGTCTCTCTCACGTGCTCTATCAAGAAGAAACAAACAGATCAGCTTTGTTGTAGGTGTGAGTGTAGGACTCAGTTTGAAAACTGACTCCTTTGCAAATGTTTGCTTTAACATCACGCTGCTTTGCCTTTTGGTCCTCATTTTTCCCACACATCTTTGCTTCTGATTCACATGGGCGACAGTCTGCCCATGCTCTGCAGCTAGCCTGGTCTTGGCCAGTTCCTCCTAACACCAGCAGAAATTTGGGACCAGGATTCTCTCAGAGTTGATGGACTTCAAGGCTAAGTAAGTGAAAGCTGAAGAATACACACACACAGAACAGCAAAACTTATGAAAACTTGAAGAGCACGAGAGAATGGTAAAGGGTGCCACCAAAGTGAGGGGATATGGTGAGGCATTAAGATCTGATATGCAGTCAAGCTTGATGGGAAGGTCAAGGTCTGTAAACTTTTGGAGAAGGTAGTTGCGAGGTTTACCGAATACAGAAAACACACACACGTGTACAAAGAGTAAAGTATACAGTGAAAGAGCCAAAATCAGGTTCCATAAGGTTTACACGATATGTAGTAGTGCATCACGGCTAAGCATCTACCCAGCTTTATGTTTTCTTTTGTTGTTGTTCCCACACTAGACGGCAGAAGGAAGAGGAGCAGGTTATACAGGGCCCAAAGTCGTCTATGATGCACTAGGATCTGTGCTTAGTTCTGCTGCAGGTCATATCCATCCTGTTTGTGAAATGAATGACTTGGTGAACCACTTCAGTGCCAGGTGGTTTACATGACATTGAGCTTCTGCACACACTCTTTTAAAAATGTGTGTGTGTGTGTGTGTGTGTGTGTGTGTGTTTTGATTGGTTGTTTGTTTTGTTTTTAGTTTAGGGCATGTGCGCTCACCAGAAACAGAGATGGATAAATAGAGAGGGGGAAAGTGAGAGATCACCGCTTTTCCCCAAAGGGAGAATGGCCACGCCACAATCCCAGCTCCTCTATTTTCTCTGGATTTTGCTAGTGCACGCACGTGCGCGCACACGTGCACGCACACACACACACACACACACACACACACACTGTGATTTTTCAAGCTGTCGGTTCCAGGACTCAAACCATGTAGTAGGCCATGTGGGATCCAGTGCCTTAACTTCCTCACCATTTGCTGGCCCTTAAACGTTTCTTTTCGGTTGGTTGGTTTGTTTTTTTAAACATAAAAATTGACAAGTTTTTACTATGAGATGAAAGTTAATAGACATTGGCCAAACTTGCAAATATACTTTACAAAGTTAAAAATGCAAAGAATAATGTCTTTCTCTATCGGCCTTACAAGTGGTACTTAAACAGCTTCTTCAAATGATACTCAGTGTTTTTTTTGTTGTTTGTTTGTTTGTTTTTTAAGCATTCTTCATTTCTATATATTGGTCAGACCTGGTAGAATAGGTTCTAAATCTAAAATGATTCTGGCTTTATCACGTTAGTTGTTTCAAGGCTATGTGATCGTTTATCTTTGTGAATGGGGAAACACAGAAGAAGCCAATGAGTTTGTTATTAACATGATTTGCTTGTGAATACTCAGATGTATTTCTGTCATTTCCTCAAAACTTGTGCAGGCTTGAATATCTCTACCAGAAAGAGAAGCAATTAATATACTGGAAAGATGTAGTAGTTTCTTTTAAAATATTGGAAACTTTGGAGAAGAGTTATTGCTTAACCCATTTGATGTATGTAAATATGTACGTATGAATTTATGCATGCTGTTAAAAGAGCAGTCACCATGACTATTAGGATGGGTTGGCCAACTTTCAAAGGTGACTTAAAACAAGATTATAGCCTCGAGCTTTTCCTAAGACAGCATCCCAAATGACAAGTTAAATATGGTTTGGGTGGAGGGAGAAAATGGTTTGAGATATAAGTGGACCAAATAAATTTTGGAATTATTCAAAGGAAGAAACCCCATGAAGATTTCTAGTAGTGGACTGTGCCGTACTGGTCAGTACTGCTGAAGGCGAGTGATGCACAGGAGAGCGATCCGGAGGAGTTCGGTTCTGAGCATAGACCAGGATTTGTGTTAAAGTAGGACAGCGTCACATTCTGGTGACCTGTTAACCTCTGAGCTGCTTTTTGCACAAGCATGCTCCTTCTTAGACTGTGGAGATCCGCATTTCTCCCGAAAGGAGAGAGGACATAATGAATTTGGATCTGGCACATTGACCTGGAAGAGCATGAAAATAGTGAGAAGTTGTGTATAGCGTGGCTGGAACCATAGTTGGGGAGTGCAGAGGTGTGACCAGAGCTGGAAAACCAGAAATGAAACTCCTTGGGGTGTTTGGTGGGAGTTAAAGTCACACAAGTAGATGTTAAAGCGAAAGGCATGGATGAAAGAGGAAGGTCAAAGGAAGTACTTCTGAGGGCAGAGACACTGAAGATGGAAAAAGAGATGGAGATGAAATATCAAGTGAAGACTTACATGAAATTGCTGTAAATTTAGTGCTATTCTGGGGACCTCACAAGGAATAGGTGCAATAACACTAATGATTTCGGGGGAATTACTATGAAATACCGGCACCATTACCAAAACCATTTCATGAGGGAGGAGATAAGTCCATGTCAGTAGAACCAGGACTCACACCTACGGTACTTTGATAATAACCAGTCGCCTGCCAGCATTAAGCTTTGAATCCTAAAATAGACAGCTAGTGAAACAGAGAGCTAGCAGCCATTCCCTCAGGCATTCATATAACTCAGCTTTCATACCCAGAGACCCTGGGTGGAGCCACTGAGGTGGGGAAAAATCTGGTTTATATGAATACGGAGAAAATTCTGTACTTGGAATGCTGTATCCTCCTCCGGCCACCATACTGGCAGAGACATCCATAACATGGAAGGTACCAAAATTCACTTCTAGAAGAAAACATCAAAAGAAACAAATGTAGGGAACCAGCAGTTAGCGTAATGGCTATGTTGCTGGACTCCCACATAGTCAACTGCGGTTCGCATCCCGGACCCGGTGGCTTAGAACTCACGCCGGGCGCGTGTGTGTGCATGCCCAAGATCCCGAGAGAAGAATGGAGGAGAAGGGATTGCGGCGTGACCATCCCCCCTGGGGGGTGATTTCTCGCTTTCTGTCTCTCTATCTCTCTCTCTGTCTGGCAAGCGCACGCGCCCTATAGCAAAAACCTCTAAAAAAAAAAAAAAAAAAAAACACACACACACACACACACACAAAAGAAACAAATGTATAAGGCAATAAAAGCATGTAGAAAGTGAAGGAGGTGATACATATGCATATGCTGATATGGCAGAAGGGCAAAAAGATCTGAATAAACATAAAAAAAGTCAGAGAAAGAAACAGAGCTTGGAAATAAGTAATTTCCATATCCCCCCCATAGGTTGGACATTTCCAACTTTCTTCCTCAGGACATAGGAAAAGGGTTGGTTTTGGATTTTATACTTTAATTTTCCTTAATTCTTGCCTGACATAAAAACATAAAACCAGTGAGTTGAAATTCAGGGACACTGAGGGGATGAAAATAGAATAATAAGTCTAGACAAGCTCATCAGTATGTCTGGGAATAATCAACAGGTTAGATGAGAAAAAAATATTTTAATAAGGTACTAATTTGGAATAATCAAGGTAATGTTTAATGTCAGGAGAAAACTTGAATCCAAGAGCTTATATTGGAAGATAATTTTCTTTCTCTCCCTTGAATTACATGTTGCTATGTTTAAAATGTGTTCATGTGTTTCAAATTTCAAATAGGCTTCCACAAGACCTGATGGTGTTTAAGTAGGATTTTCTTTTGGCCAAATATTTTTGCTTATGTTAGTTTACTAATCATAACTTTTTAAAATATACAAAGTAAAGGTGAACCCTAGCCTAGCACAGACATTTCATATTGTGGATTAATCAAGTTCATGTAAACGAGGTCACATATAATAAAGTCCTTGTGAGTCCCGAAATATGTACTCTGTCAAGGACCTGAGAACCCTGTTAATAGCTAAGACTTGAAAACTTAAAGCAGCAGTTCTGGATAGGTTATAAATGAAGTGGCCTAACATCTCATTTTCTGACATTTCATGTTCTAAGATAAGGACTCAGAGGGCAGACAGATTTTTACTCTGAAAGGATACCGTGAAAAAACTTGGCACTTACTAATAATCATGACTGAAAAGCTGATGCCAGTTCCATCTCTCCTCCTGAACTCATCCTATTAAGTGGAAAAATAAATCATATTAAAATATAATCAACAAAAGCAGGTGTTACGGGGAGGGGTAGGTGCATTGAATGATGCTAGTGCATTTAAATACTTTCCAGGCATACAATAAAGTTACTCTACAAGGGCATGTGAATCTTTCTAGAATACAGTCACATTAGACTATGCATTTGTTATTGGAAGCAGCACAGAAATATTCCCTTTTGGCTCTATTTAGTTCTTAGTCACCCCCTGGAGCTGCCTCCTGCTGTCTTGAAAGTTTTGTTGGAGGACCAGCAGTTGGCATAATGGCTATGTCGTTGGACTCCCATGTAGTCGACGATGGTTCAAGTCCTGGACCCGGTGGCTTAAACTCACACTGGGCGCATGTGCGTGCATGCCCAAGATCCCGAGAGGGGAATGGAGGAGAAGGGATTGTGGCGTGACCATCCTCCCTGGGGGGTGGTTTCTCGCTTTCTGTCTCTTTGTCTCTCTCTGGAGAGCACACGCACTCTGTAACAAAAACCTCTCCAAAAAAAGAAGAAAAGAAAAGAAAGTCTTGTTGGTTTCTGGCAGGACAGTGGTATGGTTCTCCATTTGTATTGCTTCTTAGTATCTGGTAGTGGCAGAGGTGGTTTATCCTGGATTATGTTCCAAGAAAAACTAATCTGTGAACCAGATTAAGGCCAAATCTAGTCTTGAACATTGTACTATGGGTGGGGATAGAAGGGAAATGGTAGGGACACTAGCTGGCAGAAAAGCTGGAACTTGACAGTATAATATATAAAAAGAATGACCCTATGTATGTATATATTTGTTGTGTTGTTCCCTTTGAAATAGGAGAGTAATTGGAAGTGGGTGTAGAAAGATGTTTCACTTAGTGTATGCATTCTGTTTATTTAGTGATGTGAACCAAATGAAATGAGAAATACGAGAGAGCTTCAACAGCAGAGTTGATCAAGAAGTAAAAGTCTGTGACCTTGAAAACAAATCATTTGAAATTATTTAGTCAGAGAAGAAAAAAGAATTAAGAAAACTTATGGGATTTATAGTACACTCTCAAGAGAAATAATATATGCATTATGGGTGCCTTAAAAGGAAAGAAGGGGGCCTGAAAGATTATTTAAAGAAATATGGCTGAAAGTTTCCTGTAACTTGGGAGGAATGTGAACCTTCAGGTGCATGAAGTTCAAAGGTCATGAAATAGGTTCTACCTGAAGAGGACTTCACCATGACACATTATACTCATATAATCAAAAGTCAAAGAATTTCAAAGGCAGCTAGAGAAAAGAGAGACTTTATATAGAAAGGAAGTAGAATAAGACTATAAGTGGATTTTCAGTAGAAATCCTGTGGACCAAGAGAGTAGAATGATATATTTTAAGAGCTGAAAGAATCCTTTTGCTCAGTGATACGTTACCTGTTAAAGCTGTCTTTCTCATAAGGTCAGGAAAGGTAAAGACTTTCCCAGATAACCAAAAGCTAAGAGAATTTATAACCTATAGGACTGCTTTATAAGAAATAGTAGAGGGGGGATGGCAGATGGCATGGTGGTTAAAGGCGTTGGACTCCTACATGGCTGAGCACAGTTCAAGTCCTGGATCTAGCAGCTTACTTTCTCATTTCACTCTTTAAAAATTAAAAAAATAATAATAATAAATAAAATAATTATTAAAATAAATGCTAGAGGGGGTTCTGCAAGCTGATATGATATTATGCTAACTAATAACATAATTATGGGTGTATATTCAAAAGAAATACTTAGGAAGGTGTAAAAGTAAGTATAGTCGAGTGCAGACTATCCTATCAAGCTAGTGTGTAAATAAATCACTTTTTGATTCCAATATAAAGGTGGAAATACAAAAATATTAAAAATAACTGTAAAACTCCTAGATGAAAATTTAGGGGGAAAATTGCTTGATATTGATCTTGAAAACAATTTTTTTTCTTAAATATGACACAAAAAGCACAGGCAACAAGAGCAAAGAGCAAAAACAGAAACAAGTAGGGTACCTCAAATTAAAAACTTCTGTACAGCAAAGGGGGCAGTGAACATTATGAGAGGGAGATCTTTGAAATGGGAGAAAATATTTGCAAGCTATACATCTGTTAAGAAGTTAAGGCCGCGAGCGGGCCACGATGCCCGCAGCCCAGTTGCTACAGCCACGGGACCGCGGCCGTGAACCTCCTGCTGGGCGTCTTTCAGGTCCTGCTGCCCTGCTCTCGCCTGGGAGGGGCTCAGGGACAAGCGATGGAGACGTGCCCAACGTGGTTTAGCTGTGGCAGGCAGAAGACGGGGACCTCCTGCTGCCCTCCCAGGGCAACCCCAAAGAGGCTGTGGAGGGCGCGTCACAAGAACAAAGTTTGCTGTGGGGTATGTACACTCACAGAAAGAGACAGAGAGTGACCCCCATGGGAGCTGGATACCTGCAGTCCCTTTTCCATGCTCCTGCCGGGATCTTCGGGATGCATGCACGTGGCCCTGGCATGTTTCTCATGCAGCCAGGATTGGGACTTGGACCATACAATTAGCCACGTGGGATCCAACCACCCTAACCATCGTGCTGCTAGCTGGCCCCAAAGATGCATTTTCCAGTCAGATTTTACTTCTGTGTTTAATATCTGCCAAAACCCGTGAAATTTGTTGGCTTGATCAATTAGGTACTAATAAAAATTGTAATGATAACTCAAAAAAAAAAAAAAAAAAAAAGAAGTTAATATTCAAAATATATAAGAAACTCATACAATTAAATAGCAAAAAAAAGATTAAAAAATGAACAAAGGACCTGAATAGAATTTTTTTTTAAGATATAGAGATGGCCAATAAGAGTATGAAAAGGTGCTTAATATCATTAATCACCGGGAAAATGTAAATCAAAACATAATAAGCTACCACTTCACACTTATTAGGAAGACTGTTATCAAAAAGAAATATAATGAAATATACTGAATGTTGGCAAGGAGGTGAAGAATAGGCAGCCCTTGCACGTTGTTGGTGGGATTGTAAATTGATACAGCCATTATAGAAAACGGTATAGAGGTTTCTGAAAAAATTGAAAACTGAATGTCCATATGATCTATCAATGTCACTTCTGGGTATATATCCCAAAGAAATGAAATCATAAGAGATATATACACTTGCATATTTTTTTTTTGGAGAGGTTTTTTTCCTGCTATAGGGCGCGTGCGTTCGCCAGACAGACATAGAGAGACAGAGAGACAGAAAGCGAGAAATTACCCCCTGGGGGGATGGCCACACCGCAGTCCCTTCTCCTCCATTCTCCTCTTGGGATCTTGGGCATGCACACACACACGCCCGGCGTGAGTTTTAAGCCACCGGGTCCGGGACGCGAACCGCGGTCGACTACATGGGAGTACAGCGACATAGCCATTATGCTAACTGCTGGTCCCCTACCCTTGCATATTCATTAGAGCATGTATCAAAATACCCAAGCTATGAAAACAACCTGTGTCCATTGACAGATGAATGGATAAAGGAAATGTGGTGGCTATATACACAGTGTCATTTTATTCTGGCTTGAAAAAAATTCATTTGCAACAACATCAATGAACCTGGAGGTCATTATGTGAAGTGAAGTAAACCAGACACAGAAAGACAAATATTACACAATATCATTTATATGTTGAGTCTAAAACTCGCTTACAGAAGCAGAGAGTAGAATGATACTTACCAGGGCTGGATATAAGAGTAATACAGAGAAGTTGGTTAAAGGGTACAGATTTCACTTACGAGATAACCAGGCATGATGGTACATGACTTAATCCCACTACTCGTGAGGTTGAGGGCAATGTGGGCAACAGAGTGAAACCAGGTATCTTTTTAAAAAAAGAGTAAGATCTGGATATCTAATGTACAGCGTGGTGACTGTAGTTAGTAATAATGTACAAGACTTTTGCTAAGAGATTAGATTTTAAATGTTCTCATGCACACAGGCATGCACACACATAGGTAACTATATGAAGTGATGGATATGTTAATTCCCTTGACCTAATCATTTTATGATATATGTGTGTGCATGTTTATGTATATATATATATATATACACATATATATATACATATATATATGTATGTGTATATATATATGTGTATATATATATATATATATATATATAAAATGTTGAATACCTTAAATATATATAATTTTTATCAGTCATACTTCAGACTTCAGTGAAGCGCAGGAGAAAGACATCATTTTAAAAGCAATGTCTCCTTTCATTCCTGTATTTTATTAGGAGACATTTTTATACCACTATGAATGTAAGTACCATTTCCCATTTATTGTTTGATTTAAAAATTCCTATTTGTTTTCTTAGATTTATAATAGAGTACTAGACACACACACACACACACACACACACACACACACGCACAAATAGAATGAACCTTCCGTAGGGTCTGGTAGTGCTGCGATCCCCTCCTCCAGTCCTCAGCATCGTGGATCTTGTGCACATGTTCAGTATTGCTTCAGTCTGACCAGTCCGGGGATTCAAACCTCAGTGGCCATAGAGGGATCTGTCTGCATGTTATGACTATGCCGTGGAGCTGGCCCTTGCCTCTATTAATTGTTCTTTCTAAACTGCTATTGGCCCAACCATATTTACATGAACAGTTCTGAATTCTAGAAGACAATTACTATTTTTATTTGGAAAATATATGGGTATTAATGGTTTTTTATTTTGAGATTTTACCTTCTTCATATAGTATACTTCGTTAACCATACCTAATTTTTATTTTGGCAGCTAGGGATTTGAGAGGAGCCCCAAATATTCAAGATTTGGCCAATATTTCCAAAATGATCAATGAAATATTAAATAAAATAGTATGGGTTGTGTACTTCCCTACAGATTTGCATGCATATTTGAAAAGCTTGAACTAGTATTAGAGTGCTTCAATTATATGTGTTTTGTTATATGTTCATTTAAAGATACCTAAATCAGTTCTTTTGCTTTTAACTATGATTGCAAATTTCTTTTTTTTTTTGGAGAGGTTTTTGCTATAGGGCGCGTGCGCTTGCCAGACAGACAGAGACAGAGAGATAGAAAGCGAGAAATCACCCCCCAGGGGGGATGGCCACGCCGCAATCCCTTCTCCTCCATTCTCCTCTCGGGATCTTGGGCACGCACGCACACGCGCCCGGCGTGAGTTTAAGCCACCGGGTCCGGGACTCGAACCGCGGTCGACTACGTGGGAGTCCAGCGACAGCCATTACGCTAACTGCTGGTCCCGCAAATTTCTAATTCCATAAAATTTTTAGTAACCTTTTATAATCTTTAGCAGATACAACTTAACATAATTTTTAACAAGTTGGCTTAAAACTCCTTTGCTAGTATTTTCTAATACATGGATATCATTGAGAGACTCTGCAGTGCAAAATATATATTGCAAAAATGTTAGGGATTCATGCTAAATTAGTTTTTTTATTTTCAGGTTTTAAAATTTCTATTGCAGTCATAATATTCTAACTTGACATTTTGATTTTTATCTTTTTCTGTCTCTTTTTAGAGGAGCAGTTACATGAGGCAAAGTGAATATTACACCATATTTTTTTATTCTTGTCTTTTTCTTTTCACATATTATCCTCTCATGAACAATAGGATGAATCTCTCTACCCCAAGGAGTAGATACACACTGTACATTCTTAATACTTTTTAAAAGTGAAAGAATATAGGGACCGGCAGATGGCGTAATGGTGACATCACTGGGCTCCCATGTAGTTGACCCCAGTTTGAGTCCTGGACCTGGAGGCTTAAACTCAGGCTGGGCACGTGTGTGTGTGTGCCCAATGAAGATCCCAAGAGGAGAACAGAGGAGAAGGGGTTGCAGCATGGCCATCCCCTCCAGGCAGTGATTTCTCACTTTTTGTCTCTCTGTCTGTCTCTGTCTTTCCAGCGAGTACGTGTGCCCTATAGCAAAAACCTCTCAAAAAAAAAGAAGAAAAAGAAAAAAATATAAATATACTGAATGTCAGGTAGCATATAAAAATTTCTCTAAGAATCTGGAAATAGAGTTATATATTTAGATTCCCATTTACCATCTCTTTTTAAAGAGGATGATCCAAAAGGAGTTTCACATTAAAAAGCAAAAACAAAAACAAAAAAATCAAATACTGACATAATTAAACTAATATGAGACATTTTAATACTAAAAACAGTAAGAAAAGGAGTAGTGTGCACTTGATGGGACCCTATGGAAGAGGAAATACAGGGTTCAACATAATTGACATGAGAAGGTTTTGTCTGTGCTAGCAGGTGATGTGTCTGTGGTGCTGTTACAAATGCTGTTGCAAGCAGATTTAACAAGTGGACTGGAGGTTATATAGACCTGTTGGACTCTGCTAATCAGAAAACATTTCCAAAAGAGGTGAGAGGAAATGAGAGTATGTCCAGAGGAGAGCTAGAGTGTACTGTTGAAGTAATCCTTCAATAATTAACATCTAGGAGAATTTGTTATATCAGAGATAAGGTGCTAAGCTCATTTTTATCCTAGGTACTGTTATTTAATTTTTACAACTATCTATATATTATGGGATATTTACTTTATTCCATAGCCCTTGCCAGAGAATGAGGATTCAGAAATGAAACTAGCTTGACTTAGAGTCAATTCATAGAGGAGCCAACTGAGAGGCCTTGGGTGATTGCCCAAAGACAGAAAGCAGGAGTCCAGCTGATGCTCATGCCGTAGTGTGAAGGGCTGTTACATATGTGCTGAGGAGAAAGGGCTTTTTATATTGGAAGAAAAGGGGATAAATGGGAAAATGATGAGGAAGCAGATATCAGTTACTCTGGTGAAATTCAGGTAATTATCTCATGCCTAATTCTAAGATTCAGTCAATAGTACTTTTGTGGAAGACATGAAACCGGGACAAATCAAGGGGTTTTACAGACTCGAGGAGAGATGACAGGTATGTAGTGAGTGTGCAGAGGACTTGAGCACACCATGCAAAGCCAGCAGAGATACTTACTTGGTCCTGGAGGCACCAGACAAAAACACGCCATTTGGGTTGACTTTAAGGTATTGAAGACTGAACGGTACAATGCAGGTTGATTTTAGTCACAGAGGTATAAGACAGTAGTGTTTTAGTTTGGCTGTAGTGTGAATTTTATGAAAAGAAATAACAGAAGAGAAAACTGAACAGCTAGGAACTGTCTTGAAGAGCACTCCAGATAGTTCAAACTATTTTTTTTTTAATTAAATTTGCTGTAGGGAGCATGTGCTTGCTGGGGGGAATGGGAGGAGGAGAGGGAGGGAGGGAGAAAGAGAAAGTGAGAAATCAACGTCCTTCCCCGTACCAGTGTGTGTGTAGGAGGGTAGGTCACGCAGCATTCTGCTTCCCTCCATTCTCCTCTCGGGATTCTAGGCACCCATGCACACGCCTGGTGTGTTTTTAAGTTTTGGGGTCAAGGATTCAAATAGCTCAGGTGGCCATGTGGGATCCAGCCACTTTAACCACCATGCCACCGGACCAGCCCCTAGGTCTTTAATTCTATGAGATTGGGGAATCATTGAAGGTTTATAATGAGAAAGACAGTTTTAAGGAAATAACTTTTAACTTTTTTTATTTGATAAAATAGTGCACTTTCTTCTATTAAAATATGTGGCAGTTTAGATGAAGTTTTGGAGGACTATTGTATAGAAGAAAACATGCCAGGGGCCTAAGTTCTTATAGCTGTGAGCACATGGCTTAGACCTTGATGTCATCCTCACAGTGACTCCACTTTGTAAGATGTGCCAGGCTTAAGGTGGGCACTCAGTGAGCTTGGTAGAGAATGCAAAGGAAGAGTAGAGCTTTAAGTTGTATTTCAGGTCTGATTTGTCTGATACAATTTCAAGAGTCAACATGGGTTTTAAAATAAGATTTAATATGAAGATCCATTTCTGTAGCAGAAAGATTAAAATTGTTGGATTTTTACTACAATAAAGTATGTAAGATATTTTTCAAAGAGAATTCAACAGTGACCTGATTCAGCTGTGGCCTCTCTCTTCCTTGGTTTGTTAGTATTTTCTCTTGGGTCTCTTATGATAACTGAGAGGAAGTAATGATGAATGAAAAATTGGTATTGTATACTGGTTAGCATTCATGCTTTAAATTGCTGAAATTATATTAAGACTATAATTATTAAATATTTCTGAACAGGAAATAAAAATCGGCTTGTAATAAGGCCAAACCAAAGTTGAATTCTTACAGGATTTTGAGGTCTACTTCTTAACATCATAATAAAATTCCAGAGTTACTAAGACCCAGACTTAGCCTTTTTGCCTTTTTGAGACTTTGTAGATCCACTCAGAAGAGTGCATCAATACACTTGTGCATAGGCTCTGAGTATAGTTGTAGGCAGTTTTACAAACTCCACAAAGATCATCTTTAAACATCTTTCTCTGCTCCATAAGGAACTCTGATTCAGTGGCTGTAGAAATCTCAATCGATTCGAAGTTGGCACAATAAAAGGTGTGTATTTATTTAAGACAATGTGTTTTCTTTTTGGAGTGGAACATACAACAAATGCCTTTAGAGGTCGAAGTTATATGGAAGCCAAGAAAAAAGACACAGGGAGAGAAAATTTTAAATGCTGCTGAATCCACACATATTTCTCAAAGGTCCTGTAAACATTACAGCACATTTATCAAGGGGCATTTGAAGGTGCCAAGATACTCCAGTAATAAACATGATCGTATGATGAAATGCACTTGCATAGCCTTTGGGGGGAAGAGAAGGAATGAGGGAGGAGAGAGAAAATAGAGTAAGCCACGTTAGGGGTTTGCCACTCTGGTTGTAAAGTGGACTTCTATTGAACAATAAGGAGAATCCAGCCCTTGAAAAAAGTGTCTGCCAAACACTAAGGGATTTTATTCTGAACCTTTATAAGGCAAGCAGTCTACCCCTGAAAGCACTTTTGTGGAGAAAGGAGACAGGCACAACTAAGGAGTGTGGGGCTCTCCGCTTCGCCACCTCACTCTCCCTACACCCTTTGTTATCACGTGAAGGAAAGAAACTGGTGGGAAATGAAATGATGAAAGGGTATCATCGAGGAGAAAAATAGGCAAGACGTTTATGGGACACAGAAATGGATTATTATCAGTTGATGATAATGTGTATAGTATCCTCAACTGCACTGGCGTGAAATGTATACATGCTGGAAAATTATCTTTAGAAGCTAAGTGATGTATATTGATTGAATGTATAAAAGAAATTAAGAGAAAATAAAATATATTATTTTAAAAAAATAAAGAAAAGGGTGTCATTAACAGTATTGATCTGACTGAACTTCTAGTGCTTTTTGATTTTTTTGGAGATTTTTGCTATAGGGTACATGTGAGAAATCTTTCCCCCCGGGGTGGGGGGGGGGTGGCCATGCTGCAACCTGTTCTCCTCCATCCTCCTTTTGGGATTTGGGGCAAGCATGCATGTGCTCCTGTCATGAGTTTCAAGCCGTTGACTCTAGTACTCGAACTGTGGTCAGCCACATGGGAGTCCAGCACCTTAACTGCTATGCCACCTGTGGCCCCTCCAATGATTCAAATAAGAAGCTCTAATGAAGGGGCTCCTTATGGTGGACAGGATTATGGGTGCTAGAAAATGGATATAAATAGACCAAGAGGCACAGGTGCTAATTGGCGGTGCGGTGGCAACTCAACTTGACCACAAGGGTAAGGTCCTGGGTTCATGCCCTGGGGTCTCCTTGGATGACTGGTTATGCACATGCGTATTGGGCATCCAGGCTGGTGAGACTGGGAGTAGATTGTGGTGTGAGGATCAGGTTGGATCAGTCTGTCTCACTCTCTCTCATGGAAGAAATACATAAATTAATAATATATAGAAGATGAGGCACAAAATTTGGCAGCAGGTAGAAACCAAGGGCTGAAGACAAGATGAAGACAAGATTCCAGGAGAGCCCAGCAGGCAGAGACCTGCTGGTGGCTACCTTGGCGAGTTGTTGTCACGAAGCCATGCAGCTGCGGCCAGAGGTGCTGCTAGTTTCCTGGGCACGAAGCACGACAGAGCAATGACAGAGTAGGGCAGGTGGACCATGCCCAGGTGCCATTTTCAACTCTTGGACTTCTCTGCTGTGAATACAAATAAATAATCCCACTAGTTACCACCCTGAAGAAACCCTCTGTGATAAGGGCACTGCCTTTTGAAGTTCTCACTTACTGACATTAGGAGGTGGTTTAATCACACCTGATACATAAATGTTGCTTTTCTGAAAGCCCTTGTTTGCAGGACAATGGAGAATTCTTTAAAGAAAGAGCACTATATCCCCACGTCCATGATTATCTACATTTATTTTGGAAACTGTTACTGAAGAAAAAGAGAGATGTGGCCATAAGTATTTCCAAGAATTCCATGTGTAGTTAGTGGTGGCTGGAACCCTACAGTCCTCACCAACGATTTGGACTCTGTTTCAACTGTGTCTTTCAGTGACAGTTAACACCCGCATAGTCTAGGCTTGCTCCAGTTTCGCTGGGAATTCTGTATTCAGAGCCAAAGTATGTTAGTAAAATATTAAGAGAAGTGGCACAACAAAGGAAAGAGATTAAGTTGAGAAACTGCACGGCAGAAAGCCTGTCACAGAATTGTGGGTGAGAGAGAAGGAACTTTTCTAAGTAAGAAAGCAGTGTTGTCATTATCGTTAACATTTAAAGGTCTCAGTTTTTAAGAGAATTCTTCTTGAAACATTGAACTTTGGAAAACAAGAAGTTCTGATCCAAATACATTTTGTTTTGAAGTATAAGGATGTAATTTGAATAAATTGATCCTCTCAGATTTTACTGGTACAGATGAACTTTTAAAGTGTGAGTCTTTTTTCCATGTTATAAATGTATAATTGTTCATGATGGAAAATACAGACATGCTTGAGGCATAAAATTATAAAAAAGTGACCTGCAACTCAATAATTTAGAAGTAATCAGTATTTTTTTTTTTTGAGAGGTTTTTGCTATAGGGCATGTGCACTCGCCAGAAAGATGGAGAGACAGAAAGTGATAAATCACCCCCAGAGGGGATGCCACGCTGCAATCCCTTCTCCTCCATTCTCCTCTCAGGATCTTAGGCATGTACGCACACTAACCCAGCGTGAGTTTAAACCACCAGGTCCGGGACTCAAACTGCAGTTGACTACATGGGAGTCCAGCGACATAGCCATTATGCCAACTGCTGATACCAGTAATCACTATTAATTTGGTGTCTTTCACTTCTTCTTCTTATATATTTATATCCTTAAAATGAAATGATGGTACTGTGATACTTGATTAATACTTCCAAATTGTTTTCCAGACATTTTACACTAACTTATTTCTAGCAAGAATGTGCTAGAGAGTTTAAGTCTATCCTTATTGGCCTTAAAATTTAAAATGTTTGCAAGTATTAAATATAAATGATTTAGTAATACCAAACTTAATTCATAGTAGTATATTTATTTGATATTTTTCTGTTGAGTTATTTATATTTTTTGCTCATTTTTCTATGGGACAATTAATGTTCTTTTTCTTAACTTCTTTTTTTAAAGAATTATTTTATTTAACTTTATTCATTATTATTATTTTAATATTTCCAGAAAGACAGAGAGAGAGAAGTGAGAAAGCAAGCTCCAGGTCTGGGATTTGAACCACAGTCGAACATGTAGGAGTCCAGTACCCTTAACCATCACACTGCCTGCCAGACTCATCTTTTTCTTAACTTCTAGGAGTTTTTTTTATGTAGAAAAAGATATTTTAAAAGATTATCTTTCTTGTTAGACAGGACAGGACTAACTGGGCCACCTTTCATATCATATATGTAATATATGATCACACCTGCACTTAGGCAATTTCCCTTACTGCACGTGAGCTCTTAAATGCATGACGCCTTATTCTGTCATGGCAGCCAACATTGTGTGTTAAGATATTTCTTGAATAGTCCCGGCTGTTGTCAAAAGGAACAATGTACCCCAGCCCCAGATGTCAGCACCTTGAGTTTAGACCACAGGCAATACCTCTGGGACCTGCCATGGACACAGTGAACGTCAGTATTCCCTGGAGAGAGAATGCAGACTAGTCACTCTGGCTCTTAGCAGTTCTTGCGTAACTTGCTGTTATCTCAGTTTGGTTTCCTGGGGATGCTTTATCTCGGTACATGTCTGTACCCCACGTCAATGTCCCCTCCTTTATCAAAAGGACCATTGTCTATCAGACTGGGATTCCATTTCCATTCCAGGGTGCTGGTATTCAGTTTAGCTCTCTTTTGCTCTCTCCCCACCCTGCGTCTTTGAATTATTGTTTTGTCGTGTGACGTGGGCTTTTGTTCACCGTCACTAGCGTTGCCCATTACGTATGTGCACGTCCTTGCATGCATGGGACCCACTTTCCAGCACTGTTCGTGTTTTCTGTAGAATTATTGTGGACAGACCGTTCTGACAGTTCCAGATTTCCTCCTGGCACTTAATTTTTATCCTCTCCCTTCCCAGAATCCTCTTCCTTATCTCTGGAATATAGAGCTCAGATGCCAAAAAGCTGAGGGAAATTGAGTTAGGCTTTGTGTTTTTAACTTTCCTTTTTCACACTCCATGTTCCAAAGCAAAATTTCTCTTGTGCTTTGGATTTTTTTTTTTTCAGCCCTACTTCTACCTGAACAGCACCCCTGAGATTATACTTGGAGTTTAGTTTACTCTGCCTAAGATAAAGTGGTTTCTAAGATAAGGTAGTTTACCCTTTCCCAATTCTCACACTCCTTAAATACATCTGTTCTTGATTAGTTCGTTGGTTTTGTCTTGATTTTGCTTTATATGCTGTTTCCATTTCGTTGTTCTTCTCTGAGATTATTCCTGATTTTTTGCTGAGTCCCTAGAACACTGTTAAATAAATAACTTTGATAAGTAGCATTGGAATCCCAGCAGAGAGAAGGCATGCACAGGGCTTACCTCTTCCTTATGTCTTATTTCACCTTAAGTTGAAAGATTAGTGAAGAACAATGATGAAGGCTCACCATCTTTTTATTATTTTTTTTTCCATCCAAATTACACTATATATTGTCTCAATCAAGCACATCAACAAACATGTTATTGTCAGCAAATGATCTTCCATTTCTTGTCTTCTGTGTGTTTTGCTTTTTTCCCCCCATCCTAGATTCTCTATCTCTTACCCTCTGCCATCTCCCACTCTCCTCCCACACTCTCTGGTATCTATGTTTGCTTTCTATACTGTTTTCTCCTCACATTTTATTGTAATGCCAAAGACCCTAATCAATCCAAATACCCTCATAGCAAACACAGGTGATACCCACATTTCCATGAACACAAGTCTTACTTTATGCATCCTATAAAGTAGCACCTAGCTGTGGCTACATATCCTACTGCAGTCATTGAATAGATATATATTATTTTTTCTGAAACTTTTTTTTTGTAACTCAATTTACATTCCTTCCCTAAGCTTCATCACAGCATACAAAATGCAATCTCCCATCCAGTACACACTGCATAGTGATACAATCATGCACATTACAAAAAATTTTCCATTACTAGTTTCTAGTATTACTTCCACCCCTCTTTCTGACCCTCTGTCCCTTCCCACCCTCCTCTCACACCACCTCCGGTGTCTACAATTGTCCTTCATTCCCTTCCCACCCACGTTGCATTGATCACACAATTTCCTACATAATCTAACTACTTTCAATGGTGAGTTCACTCATTACTACTAAGAAAACCAGTTTTAACTTAACTCAAAGAAATGCCAAGGAACTTTGCTTAAAGCCAGGAAACAAGTTAGGATTCTGTTCAAATGGAAGGTGCATGAACCTATCAGTCTCATGTACTTTTATCTTCTGTTCTGGTTCAATTTTCCTGATTAAATTCTGGGATATAATATTCAACTCCAGACTTGTCCCTCTGATTAAGTTGGCCACTTTCATAGTTTTTTGACTCTTATTTCCGTGTGTCTGTGTTTAATGTTCTTGATACAGCACACCCTTGAGAACTTCTTGGAGATCTGGTCTGGTGCTGGTAAATTCTTTCAGGTTTTGTTTATCTGAGAATGTTCTTGTCTTTTCTTCCCACCTGAAAGATAATCTTGCCGGGTACAGTATTCTTGGCTGAAATTGCTTCTCTCGTAACACTTTGAATATATTTTCCCATTCTCTCCTTGCTCGCATTGTTTCTGATGAGAGATCTGCTGTTAGCCTGATGGGATGTCCTTTGTAGGTAACTTGATGTTTCTCTCTTGCCAATCTTAGTATCTTGTCTTTGTCTGCGGTTTTGGTCAACCTGGCTATAATGTGTCTTGGAGAAGATCTTCTTGGGTTGATTCTATTTGGGGTCCTTTGTATTTCCTGGGACTGGATCTTCGAATGCCTCTCTAGGTTTGGAAAGTTTTCTTGCAGGATTTCATGGAATAGATTATCAATGCCCTTATGGGTCTCTTCACCTTCTGGAATGCCAATTATCCGGATATTTGGACGTTTGATGGTATCCAGTACTTCTCGCATATCATTCTCAAATTTTTGAGCCATTTTCTCAGTCTTCGTGATGGACTTTTCTAAGTCAGCCATTTTCTCTTCTACATCTGAGATTCTATCTTCTGAATGATCTAGTCTGCTTTTAATACTTTCAAGGGAGATTTTGACTTCTTGTATTATAGACTTCATCTCTAGCAGTTCCGTTTGAGTCTTTTGTAAAGTGTGTAATTCCTCTTTTAGATCTTGCAAGAATTTTCTCATCTCCTGGAACTCGGCAACTTCTTTCTCCTTTCTCTTTAGCAGTTCATTATCTCTCTTTTCTTCCATCTCTGTTAGCTTCGACATTACGAATGTTCTAAATTCCTTATCAGACATTTCCATGACTTTCACCGAACTGCTTGTGGATGAAGGAGAGTTACTCTTTTCCATTGGAGGAGAGGTATTTTCTCGTTTTCCCATATTTCTCGTGATCCGACGGTGATTTCTTGTCATCTGATGAATGGCGTGTTTCTTTTAAATTCTTGAAGTTAAGCCTCAATGTTCAGGAGCAAGCAGACAGAGGTGTTCTAGAATCTGATTGCCGTTCTGTTGTGATCGCTGGTGCAGCAGATTCAGTAGATATTGGGTGGAGAGACAAGAAAAAGGAAAATGAAAAAGAGAGAGAGAAACAACAACAAAAAGAGAGAAAAAAGACAAAAAAATAAAAAATTATAATTGCTTTTCTTTTTTTTTAAAGAAAAAAATCACAAAATAGAAAACCGCGCGGCGCGCTTGCGCGCCGCGTGAAATATCTAGTTCCCAGTATCCATGAGGAATCTTCTCAGAGAATGGCTTAACTCTCCTGCCTGGGAGAAAGGAGCAGAAGGGATTATTAACAAAACAAAAGATGGAGCTGAGAGCCAGAGAGAAACTCTACCTTTAAAAAAATCGTAAAAAGGAGAAATTACCAAAAAAAAAATGAGGAGACAGGAGCAGAGAGAGACAGAGACCTCAGAGACACAGAGACAGAGACAGAAGGCCAGAGGGGCTCCCTACCACACTAGCTCTGCTTGCTGGAGGCTGAATTATGAGTAGAAAATCTTCATTTCTCCTGTGCCCTGAAATATCTAGTTCCCAGTATCCATGAGGAATCTTCTCAGAGAATGGCTCAACTCTCCTGCCACACTAGCTCTGCTTGCTGGAGGCTGAATTATGAGTAGAAAATCTTCATTTCTCCTGTGCCCTGAAATATCTAGTTCCCAGTATCCATGAGGAATCTTCTCCACCATCTTTTTATTTTGAACTTTTGTTTTTAATTGCCGATTACGTTGGAAATGCTAGCATTCCATCGGCAGACGCTCACATTTACCTTCTGGCTAGCTTTGGGTTTCTCAAGTCTGCATCTCTTTCCAGCTGATACGAGGTCCATGAATTTCATCTTGGTATGTGAAGACGATTCTCCCCCTTTCCTTGGCTTCGGCAAGGACCAGCATGAAGGGTCCATGGCCTCAGTCACCAGGACTCCTCATCTCCAATCATTGCCAAACAGTTGAGCTAGAAAATGTCTGGAGGAACTTGCCATACTTTCTTTTGACTTGCTCGTGTCATTCCTGCCACCCTTTTGTCAAGGAAACTCTGTTAAGATTAATTTCCATTCTGCTAAATGGAATTTTGATAGGAAATTGTAATGGGTCCCCATTGTACTGATTGGGGATAACCAGTGTTTTTGAATTGGAAATACATTTGTTATTAACCACTCCCTCTCTATTTCCTTTTAGTTGGATAGTAAGGAGATTTTTCTTTTCTGTTTAAAAGGAGGTTAATATGGATGATTTTACGCCTTATCCTAAAGCAATATTGTCAGTTCCAGGAATGGCTGCAACAGGTGACTTGGTTCTCTATCCCAGCTGTGCCACCTGACTTGTGGCTGCTCACAGCATTTTGCCTTAAATGCATAGAGCTTTGAGCTTCTCTAGCCCCCTCTTGCATTATACTTTCTGCCCTTCTATTCTAACTCAGTCTATTGGAATTCTCATTGTCAAAGAACATTCCTTGGAAGAATCTGGAATCTATATTACTAGCTACAAAATAAACTGAAAGTGCATTGGCTTCTTGTCATCCTGCTTCATTCTTTTACAGTCATTTCAGTCAGGAATGAGGCAGTTCAGGTTTTCTCCATCTCTTGATAAAGCGTGTCTCTTCATTTCAAAATGTGGTATTGGTATTTGACCCATGTAACATTTTTACTTAAAAAGGAAAGTCAGCATCTCAAGGGGCCAGGGAGAGACTCTTGTTTCACTGTAAATATGGGGAGTGGCCATTTGCCTAAATTCACTACTGCCGATCATCAAAAGAAAGGAACCAGAAGGAAAAGCGATCAGAATAGCAGACGTTTTAGATGGAATTTAATCTTGAGCTGTGACATGACTGAAATAGAGTTGGAATAGAATCCCCCTCCATATGGGGTTGTCCCTGCGTTGTTTTGTGTGTAAAAGCTGAATAATGATTCAGGAAGTGCCAAGGGGGTGAACACCACCTGTAATCCACCTCGGTATAAAAATCACACATTTCTAGAGCACGCAAAGCCAAAGGGAAGCCTAAGCCACAGTGCCTGGGCCAGCGCCGAGCCGGGGTTTAGAGGGTCCCCTCCTCCACCCAGCAGCAGGGGACTGTTTCTGACACAGTTGGATTTAGTGCCCACAGCTTGAGGTTCTTGGATATATTTCCAATTTTAGGTGAGCTGGTGATCATGAGATACCCAGAACTTGTAAAATAGACTTCCCTATCTTAGAATTAAAAACCTTATGGTACTGCTGTGCACCAAAGAAATTCAGATTATCAGGGAGTAGAGCAGCGATCTGACCGACTTTCTCTCTCTTGTAGAAAGTGTACCGCAGCGATTCAGTGACTGTTCCTGGGTGGCAGAGCCTGTTGGGACTAAGGGGATCTGTAGCCCACCACAGAGGCCAGGTTGTTGATGTTAGCACGTTTGGTGTGGTAGATGCCGACTTTCCCTGGCCTTTGCCTCTGCGATTCCAGCTCAGGCATGTGAGCGGTCTGGGGCTTTTTCTGAGATGTGATGGACAGTGATTGACATAGTTCTTAAACCTAGGTCCACATTCTTTTTCATATAAAAAAATGCAGCCATTAGAACTGCTTGCCGACTGCTGATTTGTCCTCACTGGTGGTAGGGAATTTCAGAGGAAGTGGGAGTTGCCCCTCTGGCAACACTGACCGCTCCTGACTGGCGCCGGCCCAAGCTAGTGTCCCTCTTGTGCCAGGTGGTTTTAGAGGGTGAGGCTCTGTGGGGAGAAATTAACCTGGAAACAAAAGCGAAAGAGCTTCCAGGCAGTGGACAGTAGGTTCTGTCCACTGGCTCTGCTTTAGGGACTTGCAGCCAGTTTGACGGTTTTGTCTATCTGCATAAAATGTCTCAGTGCCATCCTGACTTCAGGCCATGATAGGGCACTATTCCCCTTAAACAAAATCTCCACTTTAAGATGGTGACTTTCATTTGGGGGCGGGGGGGTTATTCAAGGAATTTTTCTGCTCTCTCAAAGAATTTGCTGAGCGTGAAAATTACTGTGACTATTTTAAAATGATTTAAAATTATAATTTAAAAATGTTTTAAGAGAGATTATTGCTATAAAGCAAATATGCTTGCTAGAGAGACAGAAAGTGAGAAATCACACCCCAGGGTAGATGGTCCTGCCACAATTTCTTTTCCTCCATTCTCCTATTGGGATTTTTGGGCACACACACAAAGGCACCTGGCATGAGTTTCAATCTGCCAGGTCCTGGACTCGAACCATGGTCGCCAATATGGGAGTCCAGAGCCTTAACCACTGTACCACCTGCTGGCCCCTATTGAGACTATCTTGGGTTGACTCTTTTGCTCCATAGCACTCACTCACAAGGACAGGAAGGTAGCTTCAAACAGTGAGAGAATGATGGCTTAAATTCACGTGTGTCAACAGCACCCAGCTCTCTGTAGTAGAGCGCTATGAACGGCCAGTGTGAGTATTTTCCGGAGGCTTTGCTGTGGGATAGGAATGAAGTGGGAAGGAGGTTTAGGCTTAAGGAGGGAAGGGAAAGATGATAAAATGTGAATGTTTCTAGGGACAGGAATATTTCCAAGGATAGAAAACCAGAGAGGAGATAAAAGATAATCTTTTAAAACCATAACTAAACTCACTTCAATTCATAAAAATGTCTCAGCTTTTTAAAATATGTATTTTCATGGCAAATACAGTTTCTTAGCAGGTGAGTGACCTTATGAGAACAATTGTTGCCTTATCAAGTCCGTATGAATTTCCATATGGAAGCTATAAGAACCTTTTCGTTCAGATGTTTAGGTTTAGAAAGAGGCACATTTTCTTCTCTTTTGCAGGATGTTCATATGCATGTCTGGTACAGCTTCTCTTATTTGGTGAAGGTCAAATTATCATCTGCTCTCCCTCTTTTTTGTAGAGTGATGCGAGCGAGATGTGAGAAGGGTGAGACAGAAATCTAAAAGCCAAAAATCTGGATGAACATCCAATAGTTCTCTGTTTCTGTTTTGCTGTAGGGCATGTGGACTTGCAGGAGAGAGAAGAGGCAGAAAGAGGGAAAGTGAGAAATCATTCTTCCCCAGGTGGATGGCCACATTTCAATCCCTTCTCCTCCTTTCTCTTGGGATTTGGGGGTTCACATGTTACCAGTGTGATTTTTCTTTTATCTTTTTTTTTTTTTTTTTTTTTTTTTTGGAGAGGTTTTTGCTATAAGGCACATGCGCTCTCCAGAAAGACAGAGAGAGACAGAGAGAAAGCAAAAAAATCACCCCCCAGGGGGGATGGCCACAGCGTAATCCCTTCTTCTCCATTCTCCTCTAGGGATCCTGAGCATGCACGCACACGCGCCCGATGTGAGTTTAAGTCACTGGGTCCAGGACTCAAACTGCAGTTGAATACATGGGAGTCCAGCGACATAGCCATTACGCTAACTGCTGGTCTCCCCAGTGTGATTTTCAGGCCACCAGGTCTGGGACTTGAGGTGTAAAGTCAACCGTGTCAGATCTAGCCACCATAACCTCCACACTGCCTGCTGGCTTCAGTTTTGTGTTGTATTTATTTATTTTTTATTAGATTTTTGCCATAGAGCATGTGTGCTTGCCAGAGACAGCCAGCCAGAGGGAAAGTGGGAAATCACCCATCGGGGACGGCCACGCTGCAGCCGCTTCTCCTCAGTTCTCCTCTCAGAATTTTGGGCACACGTGCACAAGTACCTGGAATGATTCTGAAGCCACCAGGATTAGGGACCAGAACCACGGTTGGCCATGTGGGAGTCCAGCTGCCTTAATCTCTGTGCTCCCTGCTGGCCCCAGTTCTCTGTGTTTTTAAAGAAATATTAAGATCAGAATATTTGAAGTCAAAACTACTCGGAGATGTGCAGGAAGTGCAGGTGGTCACCTTGGCTGTGAGGTTGACTCTTCCATGGCATTCTATCGCCTCCCTCTGTATTTAGCCATTTTCTGTTACTCGGAGCCATTGGTCCCTTCACCTGCAGTGTTCCAAGTGTCTCCACCTGGCGGGCACTGCGGCAGCCACGGAATAGGGTCAGAAATGTTTGTGTGCCCAGGAAGCATGGGACTTGGTTCGAACGTAATGACTATTATTTTTAGAGTAAATGTTTCAAAACTTTTATGATTAAATTGGCGTTGTCTTTTGAAATAATTAATTTTGGGGAGAGAGATACTATATACTTTTTATTTCTGTGTCATCTTTTCTATTCATGTTTATGAATAGGATTATTCATAAACATATTCATATTCACATTTATTAATATGGTTAATACTTTTCTTTGTCTACTATTTCCAGAATAAGTCTGAATGAAACCTTTATCCCTTGTGGCATTACTCAGACAAGTTGAATTGTGCACTGTAATAGCCATTGAAAGCAGAGCGAGCCAGCCTGAGGCATGGTGGTTAAGGAGGCTGTATCCCATATGGCCAACTGAGGGGTTCGGGTCCTGGACCCAGTCACTTGAAAATCATTGCATGCGGGCCCCAAATCCCATAAGGAGGGAGAAATGGAAGAGAGGGCATTGCAATGCGACCATCCCCATGGGGTGCTTTTTCCTTTTTTCTCTCTCACTCATTATGTTCTTCTCTGGGTTGTGCTATAATATGTGAGGGGAATAAAAGAAAATGGGGAAGTACATTTCAGGAGCCAAAATGAGTTAGTTCATCCTGGAATAAGAACACACATTTTGGGACCAGCAGTTGGCATAATGGCTATGTCGCTGGACTCCCATGTAGTTGGCTGCGGTTCGAGTACCAAACCTGGTGGCTTAAACTCACACTGGGCATGTGTGTATGCGTGCCCAAGATCCCAAGAGGAGAATGGAGGAGAAGGGATTGTGGTGTGGCCACCCCCCGAGGGGGGGGGGTATTTCTCTCTCTCTGTCTTTCTGACGAGCACACGTGCCCTATAGCAAAAACTTCTCAAAAAAATAAAAATAAAAATAAAAAAATCATGAAACATGTACATTTGTACTGTGAATATTAAAAAAAAGAACACACATTTTGTATGTATCTTTATTTGGGGGGAGGAGGTTTTTGCTATAGGGCATGTGTGCTCGCCAGCCAGACAGAGAGAGACAGAGAGACAGAAAGCAAGAAATCACCCCCCGGGGGGGATGGCCATGCTGCAATCCATTCTCCTCCATTCTCCACTCAGGATCTTGGGCACGCACGCACACGTGCCCAGTGTGAGTTTAAGCCACCAGGTCCGGGACTCAAACGGGGTAGACTACATGGGAGGCCAGCAACATAGCCATTATGCTAACTGCTGGTCCCGTTGTATGTATCCTTTAAGCAAGAACAAAAGAGGCAATGAAAAATATGGTACAGCTAGTTTCTTTAGCAATCTAAACCAGAATTTTGTTATGTTTGCTTTTCTCTATCCTTATTAAACTTGATTATTTAGAAGGGACTACTTTCCCAAAAAGCACTGGTTGTTGGTGAGGATGCCTGAGGCACAAGCTCTCGTCTTTGTAGCCATTGATCATTTAATATTTTGGCCACTAGGGGGTGCTCTTTCACTTTGAAAGAAAGTGTATTCTTCTACTGAGGGTTTCGCTTTTTGTTAGGTTGACACAGAGATGGTGGAAAACCAGATTCTTTCTTAAATTAACTCTGAGGCTCCCTGTTCCTCTGCAGATACATAGGAATTTCAATGTGATTATCCAGCCTGTAAAGTAATAGGCTTGCAGATTATCACACCAGTCAATACTTACCGTTTATTTTGTGAGAATATACATTTTATCCTGTAGAAGCATTTTCTGTCATGTGTATTGGCCCAATACACAAGAGGCTGGAATTAGAATTTTTATATGTGTTACCTATACTTGATTAAGAATCACTTGGAAAACTAATCTATGCTGATCAGCGGGTCCTCAAGGCCTGGTACTATAACAAGTGCTTCTGATGAGTGGGCATGTTTTGAGATACACTGGGTTCTAGTCACTCATGGCAGTAATGAACATTTTCAGCGTAGTTTAACATCAGTGTCAGCCACCAGTAACTCAAACCAAAGCTGAGAATAGTTGAGATTCATTTTTTAAAAAGGGTTTTGACCATAGGGTACATGAACTTGCCAGAGACAGACAGAGGGAAAGTAAGAAATTACCACCTCCTCTCCCCTCTAGAAGGATGACCACACTGCAGTCCTTTCTTTGCCATTCTGTTAGGAGTGTGTGTGTGTGTGTGTGTGTGTGTGTAGTTGCCCAGTGTAATTTTCAGTCTGCTGGACCTAGGACTTGAACCATGGTCAACTATGTGGGAATTCAGCACCTTAGCTATCACACAACCTGCTGATCCTAGAGATTAGAATTTTGAATGTAGACAGTTCTTTGTGTACATATTGTCTAGAGAGATTACAATGGATGTAATAAGAATTTCTGAAGTGTGGTAAGAGTTGGCTAGAGTGTTCCATCAACAGGGTGGCCCTGGCCCTTGTTAGGGGCTGTCAGGAACAAGCAGTGGGACATAGGTACAGCGCTATGGGGCTCTCTCCTGGCTCAGTACTCAGATATTCCTGACACCCTGTCTTCTAGGACCCTTACCTTTTAACACCTGGTACTTAAACATTTTAGTAAGTTTCAACCAACCTTAAGGCTTTGGAGCTTTGTTTTACTTTTTCTTTCTTTCTTTCTTTTTTTTTTTTTTTCACTTTTTGGTATAGGGCACATGCGCTTCACACACACACACACACACACACAAACACACACACACACACACACACACACACACACACAGAAATCCCTTTCCCCCCTTCCCCCAGGGGTGATGGCCACTCTACAATCCCTTCTCCTGTAGGGATTTTGGGCACACACGCTCACATGCCTGGTGTGTTTTTCTTTCTTTCTTCTTCTTCTTCTTTTTCCTTTTAGAGGTTTTTACTTTAGGGAGTGTGTGCTTGCTGGAGAGACAGACAGACAGACAGACACAGTGAGAGGGAAAGTGAGAGATCACCTCCCAGGGGGATGGCCAGACCACAACCCCTTCTCCTCCATTCTCTTCCTAGGATCTTGGGCATGCATGCACACATGCCTGACTTGAGTTTCAAGCCACTAGGTCCACTAGGTCTGGGACTTGAACTGCGGTCAGCCATGTGGAAGTCCAGTAATGTAACCACTATGCCATCTGCTGGGGCTGACTGGTCTATTTTTCAAGCCATAGGTCTGGGACTCAAAGTGCTCAGTAGGCCGTGTGGGATCCAGCCACCTTAACCACCACACTGCTGGCTGGCCCAAGGCTTTTGGTCTTTACAGCACCCTTGTGACAGGGTGAGTGTCAGAGGAGGGATTAAAAACAGGATAAGGATCGTAATTCAAGTCCCGGACTGGATTGCTTAAAACTCATGCCGGGTGTATGTGCGTGTGTGCCCAAGATCCTGAGAGAAGAATAGAAGAGAAGGATAGTGGCGTCCCCCTGGGGGCTGATTTCTCACTTTCTCTCTGTCTCTCTGGAGAGCACGCATGCCCTATATAAAAAAATTCTCTTAAAAAACAAAAACAGGAGACCAGCAGTTAGCGTAATGGCTATGTCGCTGGACTCCCACGTAGTTGACTGCTGTTCAAGTCCCGGACCCGGTGGCTTAAACTCACACCAGGCACATGTGCGTGCGTGCCCAAGATCCCGAGAGGAGAATGGAGGAGAAGGGATTGCGGCGTGGCCATCCCCCCGGGGGGTGATTTCTCCCTTTCTGTCTCTATGTCTCTCTCTGTCTGTCTGGCGAGCGCACAAGCCCTATAGCAAAAACCTCTCCAAAAACAAATACAAAAACAGGAGAAATGCCTAAGGCCAGGGACAGCATAGAAGGGACACTTGGGAAGTCCCTTGGGGAGTAGGTGGTAGGGGCTGGAGGTGATGGCACTGACTCAGCTTAGGCACAGCTGCTGGGCTGTGTCCCCAGGAGTCACTGGCACACCTGCCCTGCAAAGCTGGGGGATGCAGTGTTGTTAACTGTGATTTCCTCATTTCAGGCCTGAAAATGGAAGCCTTAGGAGAAATGGTTTCCTACTTACTTTGCTCCCTCTTTCATTCATTCATTCATTCATTCATTCATTCATTTAACTGCCCAGCTGAACTCCAGAATATGTGCTCAGCACAGGCTCCATTTTCACCTGGATGTGGGACAGGGAGATCGCAGTAGGGGAAGACTATGCAGGTTAGAAAACCCTCCACCAGGACTTTCGACTCCTCATCCTGGAAAAGCGATGCTTTGGGAGGGTCACAGAACTGAGGCAGCACGGCTTGTTATGGTGAAGCGTGACCGGTAAACACGTGTTGGCTGCCGGGCTGACCTGAGGCCTCGCACGGGGTAGAAGGGGCGTGGGTGAGAAGTCAGCAGTTGTGGGTGCTCAGTAAGGTCGGGGTGTCAGTGGTCGTGATCCTCGGTCCCTCTGTTCGTCCCCGTGACCTCTGTCCCTCAGTTCATCACTGAAGCTCATGGGTACAGTACTCAGCCTGCCCTGGCCCGGCCTTGACCTGTGTCGGGTTCACCTATGAAGTAGTGGCACACCTGGACTGCTGGGAGAGTTTTGAAAACCCAATGAAAGAGAACTGAAGAGGTGCTTGCCTGACCTGGGGCTCCAGCTCTGAGTCTCCCTCCACCTGGCAGATCTGTCTCCGTCAGCTGCCCCACTTCCTTTAAGCCTTTCTCAGCTCTTACCTCTCAGTGAGGCCTACTCTCCTGTCTCTCCTTTCCATAGGTGGTGTTCCAATCTTTTCATTTTGCTCTCCTTTTTCTTTTTTCCGTAACATTTATGTTCCAATATGTTAGAAAATTTGTTAGGGAGCAAGCAGATGGAGTAATGGTTTCATTGCCGGACTCCCACGTAATCAACCACGGTTCGAGTCCCAGACCCAGTGGCTTAAAAATCTCACTGGGCACATGTGTATGTGTGCCCAGGATCCCTATAAGAGAATGGAGGAGAAGAGATTGTGGTGTAGCCATCTCCCCAGGGGGTGATTTCTTGCTTTCTCTCTCTCTCTCTCTCTCTCTCTCTCTGGTGAGCGCTTATGTCCTATAGCAGAAATTTCTGAAAAAAAAAAGAAAGAAAGAAAAAGAAAATTTCTTTGATTCATGTTTGTCTCCATACACAGACTGTAAGTTCTGTGTGGACAGGGGTCTTCCCACTGTCTTCCACTTTATTTATATATAGATATAGATATAGATACATATAGATAGATAGATATAGATATATATACATATATATAATATAATATATGCTTGCGTGTGTGTATTTATATATATATAAATACATAATAAATATAAATTTGTATGTGTATATACATACACATACAAATCTCCACCAGCTTCTGCACCTGGTGCACAGGGAAATTGAGAAAATATTTGCTGAAATGAGTGCATGCTTTCCTGTATGAGATTCAGCAACAGTAGTAAACAATTGGCATAGTACCTATCAGTCACTTAATGGTAATTCTGAGAAATATTAAATACTTCTTAATGAACATTAAGATTTCTTTATATTAACCTTGACCTGTGAGGATATCGTTTGAATTAAGTGATCAAGTAGTTTAAAATGTAGATGAATGAAGTGATCACATAGTTTAAAATGTAGATCCAGAGTTGGGAGACATTGGAGTATACCAAGTCTCTGAGAGCTTTTCTGAGTAAACCTCTCCATGTAGCCCCACAGCACTGTGGGGTAGATGAAATGAATGGATACATTTGAACCCTTAGAATAGGACCTCAGAATACAGCAAGTATTCTGATACTTGATAGGTCAAATTTATAGCACCCACACTTGGTTGAAAAATAATTCTCGATATATTTAGTTTACAATTAAGGACTTGTTTTGAAAAAAAGTCAGTAGTTTAGACAGTGTTTAGAAGGAAAGAAAAAAAATACAGATAAACGCATAATTTGGATATTTTCCACATTACTGTTTTATTACAATGATAAAACACCTAGAATGAAACAAACTTATTATAGAATCTTTTTCCTTGTAATTTTTAAACAGAGTTTGGGGGTTTCTTTCACATGAGCCCTTTGTTTCTGCTTTCTTACAGATCCCCATATTAAGGTTTCTGGAAAGAAAGAAGACGTAAAAGAAGCCAAGGAAATGATCATGTCTGTCTTAGACACAAAAGTAAGTGAATGTTAAGGACACTGTCAGAACCTTGTCTCTGCAAGGGCTGCTTCATGCTATTAGGAAAGAACCATTGAAGAAGAAAAACCAGGAGAAAGGAATGGTGGGTTTTAAAATAAGCACATGTAACTGCAGTGGATGTGACGTTCTGTTTAATACTGTGATAGGTTTTTTCTTGCTGGGAACTTTTTATCAGTATTTATTTATCCATGCGCACACATACGTCAGTGTGTGGATACATGTGTATGTGTACATATGTATGTACTTGTATTCTGTTATAAGAAATAGATATCGGCCCTGGTGTAAAGGGTAAGTAATAAAGATTGTATGGATTAGCAGGCCAGTCCTGTGGCCTAGGTGAAGGGAGCCAGATCCTACATGTCCGATGCCACTGCTTAAATTCTAGCCCTGGCAGCATGAGAAACACCCTGCATTGGAGGGTGCTTTCTTCCTCTCCCTCTTTTTACCTGCAGAGTGCATGAATCTTTGGTTTATTAACAACAACAACAACACACAAGACTGTAGGGATTAGCATATTTGCCTTTATGATGCCATTAGAAAGCCGGAACGATACGCCATGTGTGCGATGGTGTGAAATGTGATGTTTCCTCTTGTGCAAGTGTGTACTCTCTCTCAGCAAGTATATGTATAGACCACAGGGAAATTTAAGTATGTAAAAATTAATACCTGTTTCTGAGAATTTATTTTCTTTAAAAAAACACATCTAAATCACTTAACATATGCTAGACATTTTGCTGATCACTTCACATCTTACAAATGCTAATTTAAATCTTCACAACTAACTCAGCACAGAGACTGTAAGTAATTTGTTGAAGATCCCAGAACTGGTCAGTGGGGAATATCCAGCGGCCGGTGGGTGGCATAGTAGTTGGGGCACTTAATTCCCACATGACTGACCGTGGTTTGAGTCCTGGACTTGGTACTTGAAAAATCACAACAGATAAAATGATAAATAAATAAATAGATGTTTAAAAATAATTCTGAAATTGTAGATTAAAAAAAAAAAAAAGGAGAATTCGAATCCAGGTTGGATCTTAACCACTTTGTCTTACCACCTGGTCTTTTTTTTTTTTTTTTTTTTTTTTTTTTTTTTTTTTTTTTTTTTTTTTTTTTGGGAGAGGTTTCGCTATAGGGCATGTGGACTCATCGGAAAGACAGAGAGACAGAAAGCGAGAAATCACCCCCCGGGGGGATGGCCATGGCACAATCCCTTCTCTTTCATTCATCTCTTGGGATCTTGGGCATTCACGCACATGCACCAGGTGTAAGTTTAAGCTACCGCATCCAGGACTCGAACCGCGGTTGACCACGTGGAGTCCAGCAACATAGCCATTACACCAACTGCTGGTCCCACCACCTGATATTTTTTTGGGATGATGACCTCTGATCTTCATTTTTGCTTTTGTTTTGTGGACCTTTTTTTAAAAAAATTTATTTTATTTATTTTTTTTTTAAGAGAGATTTTTGCTATAGGGCCAGAGACAGACAGAGAGAGAGCAAGAAATCACCCTTCCGGGGAATAGCTATCCTGCAATTGCTTCTCCTGCATTCTCCTCTTGGGATTTTGGGCACGCACACACATATGACTGGCATGAGTTTTAAGCTGCTGGGTCTGGGACTCGAACCACAGTCAACTAGATAGGAGTCCAGTGATGTAACCATTATACCCTCTGCTGGTCCCTGTCTTGATCTTTTTATTTTTAAGTATTATTCATTTTATGACCATTAAGTATTTCAGAATTTTCTCCAAAAAAGAATTGTTTTCCTGAATTTCAAAGATTAAACATAGAGAACTAAGTTAAAAAGTTTGTATATTTAATGGGTATAAGTTTAAAATTTCAGTATCCATGAGACTTAGAAAGATACTTTAAAAATTTTGTTGTATTTTGCTCTTTTAATTTTAGTTCTTAAGGATCATGGAATTTCAGTAACAGTCTTGTAAATGAAAGCAAGTTTTATGTCTTTATCATTTTGTGTTACATTTTCCAAAATTAAATGCCTGGATTCCAATATGGCCACCCTGTTTTTATTCATTATGCCTTTGAATTTTACATTTTGCTTTAATATAACTAATCTTACACTTTATATCCTTAAGCCATGTACTTCCAGATATCAATATTTTGTGATCTCTTTCTCACTCTTCCTATCAGCACGAATGATAGATCTATTTTATATTATATGTAATAATAAATAAGTTATGAAAAACAACTTATAAATAATTTCTCATCTATGATACTTTTGTATAAACTTCCTCATCTATAATACTTCCTCACCCATAATCTTTTACTTCATTTTTATTTCTAGTTGTCTATCATCTTAGCTTCACAATCTTACCAGCATACATATCTTTAGTCTCATAATTATGTTTCCATATGTTTTAGTTCTTTGAATTTAGTGTTTCATGAGTAATATCTTTAAAGAGAGAATTAGTATATTTATTTAAAATTGTAGCTGACTTTATTTAAAGATTATTTTCCAAAGAATTATTTTGGCAAAGACTAAACATGTCTTTTACCTTGGACAAATTTGTCTTAAAACAGAATTTCTTTTTTATAACCAAAGAGAAACTGATATAAGTCAAACGTTTTAGACTGAGATGATCTTATTAAGAATCTGTAAGATTTCCGACTGAGTTGCGTACTGTCGACCTGTGGTTCCCTTGGGGGCAAAGCGATCAGGGACTTGTTCCTTCCTTTTTCAAAATAAACCCTTATCTTCATGTAGAGCAATCGGGTCACCCTGAAGATGGATGTTTCTCATACGGAACATTCACACGTAATCGGCAAAGGTGGAAACAATATTAAAAAGGTGATGGAAGAAACAGGATGCCACATCCACTTCCCAGATTCCAACAGGAATAACCAAGCAGAAAAAAGCAACCAGGTGATTTTTGTTTCATATGTATCTTCATGGGATGACTTATAGCCTTAATCTTCAACATGCATGTCTCCTCCGAGAGACAGGATGTTTAATGAAGTGGTCATGTAAATAACACGTCGTACGGACCGTAAGAGCCCCTGCAAGGAGACTGAAGGTGCTGTGCTTTTGTGAGGGGATGGGCTGTAGCTGGGCTCTAAGCTTGATCTCTAAACGGCTGGTAAAAAGCAGGGGAGAAGGTGATGGACACAAACTGAAGCCCCCGAGGAAAGGCTGAGAGAGCGTGTCAGTTAGGAAGGAACCTGGAAGCTTATGTAGTCCCGTGAGCTCCCGTTACCTGGATGCTGTCTGCAAAGCCCCGAAAGTGGTCTTCCAGGCTCCTCCAGGCCACTTCTGCAAGGCAGTGTGTGAGCACCAGACCTCCTATACTGACCCAATTCTCTCTCTCTCTTTCTCCCTCTTTCTCCGGTTTATGCATATTTTCCCCTGTTCTTGACTGTGGGAACTGATAGAATTCACCTGCCTATGCACAGACACCTTCAGTACTTTAAGAGCAGGTAGTACTATTTGGGTTACTTCAAAGGTCTCTCTTCATGGCTAATCACAATACTAGACACGGAGTTGCAAAAATGGGTAAGATACTGTCCGTTCTCTGAGGTACTAATGGTGACAGTGGGTGTATGCCTAAGGGACTAGATAGACAGCCATGGTAAAAAATAGTATTCAGAATACTTCACAACTGCTGTGGCATGGCTGTAGGTCCTAAGAGCAGGGTCCTGGAGCTGCTGTCCCCTACCCCAATGCTAAGACTAATACTGACGGCTCTTGGGAAGGTTCAGGGAACCCTAGGATAAAGACAGAGTTAGGTGGGCCAGCCTATGGCCTAGTGGCTGAGGAAGACCTGGCACTTGTGGCTTGAAAAACCCACTGTTCACTTGTATGTGCTCAAAATCCGGACGGCGTAGAGAAATGGAGAAGGGATTGCGGTGTGATCGTGCCCTTTGGGGTATGCTTTCTCCCCTTCCCTCTCCCTCTGTTTCTTATTTTCTGGTGAGCATATGCACCCTCTGACAAAAAGCAAAGCGAAGCTAGAAGTAGGCGTTGGAACAGGGATTATTTATCAAAAATAGGGAAGAACTTCGATAGTTTGAGAACCTAGTGCAGCCGTAACTGCACATTAATCTGCATTCAGTAAGCAAAAGAGTTTGAACAGCAGGGAGAAAATGCAGTGAACAGGGTAATTATAAAGACCGTATGACTCCATGGGGGCTGTGGGGTCCTGGGCAAGTCCAGGAGGTGATAAGGGACCAATGGTGTAGATCACCTGAGGATCTCATTAACATGCAAATTCTGATGAAGCTGGTCTGGATTGGAGGCTGACATCCTTCATTTTTGACAAGTTCTTAGATAACACCCTTGCTGCTTGTCCCTGGGTGACACTTTGAGTAGCAAAGATTTAGATAATTGGAAAGCAGATGTGAGTTCAATTAAAATAAATCTAAAAAGCATTTTCTTACTTTTGCAGGTATCGATAGCAGGACAACCGGCAGGAGTAGAATCTGCCCGAGTTAGAATTCGGGTAACTATCACTTTAATATTGTAAATTGATGTCAGCAACGTTTGAATTATAGGACACCTTAAATGTAATTTCAGGGACCAGCAGTTAGCATAATGGCTATGTCACTGGACTCCCATGTAGTTGACTGCGTTTTGAGTCCCGGACCCAGTGGCTTAAAACTCACGCCGGGCACGTGTGCGTGCGTGCCCGCCCAAGATCCTGAGAGGAGAATGGAAGAGAAGGGATTGCGGCGTGACCATCCCCCCTGGGGGGGTAATTTCTCGCTTTCTGTCTATCTGTCTCTCTCTGTCTTTCTGTTGAACGCAAGCACCCTATAACAAAAACCTCTCAAAAAAAAAATGTAATTTCAAATCATGTGTTCCCTAAGTAGGAAATAGTTGGAAAAAGCTTTTTAATATCCATTTTTCCATTCATTAACTAAATTTTTATTGTGCTTTATAAATGAATTTCTAGGTTATTTATAATCCTTTTTTCATTGAGGATGTTTCTTAGAGATGTTCTGGAATTCATTTGACTCAGTTTCTCTGGTAATTTCTAAATGATCAAAAGGAGGCCAGAGAAAAATGCCACAGGTGGTATGAGTTATAAGTTCAAGTTTCACAAAACTCTCCTTTAATTTAAAAATCATAATACACACACACACACACACACACACACACTCACTCACTCACTCACACACTCTACCTAAGCTTATGTCTACAATAAATGCAACTATGTTTCAAAATCTATCTTCAGGGAGCCAGCAGGTGGAATGAAGGTTAAGATACTGGATCCCACATGGCCGACTATACAGTTCAAGTCCCAGACACGGTGATGTGGAAAACACACTAGGCGTGTGTGCATGTGTTTTTAAAATCCTGAGACAAGAATGGAGAAGGGATTGCAGTGTGGCTGTCCCCGCTAGGAGCTGATTTTTCACTCTCCCTCTCACTCTGTCTCCTTCTTTGACTCCAGTGAGCACACACACCCTGTAACAAAAGACAAAACCCATCTTTGAAAAAGAGCAAATGAAATCTGTACATCTCTTTATGTTTAATGCTTTAATTATTTTGGTTCCCATCATTTCATTTTAGGAACTGCTTCCTTTGGTGCTGATGTTTGAGCTGCCAATTGCTGGAATTCTTCAACCAGTTCCGGACCCTAATTCCCCCTCCATCCAGCACATATCACAAACGTACAACATTTCAGTATCGTTTAAACAGCGTTCCCGAATGTATGGTGCTACCGTCATAGTGCGAGGGTCCCAGAATAACACTAGTGCTGTGAAGGTAAGTGATTTAGATCATTCCAAACAGCATAAGTGTACTGATCATGCAAGTTGTATGTTTAAAGGATACTGGAATAATTTGTCTTTCAGAATTTTCCTTGGTATTACATTTTCATTTATAGAATGCATTGTATTTTTCCATCACTATTAGAGGTACAACAGAATCCTTCTCTACAAATGGACTGTTACTTTATAGGTCATTGCCCTCCCACCCTGTCCTCCTAGGAAGGAACCGCCATGCTGTTAGAGCATCTCGCCGGGAGCTTAGCATCAGCCATTCCCGTGAGCACGCAGCTAGACATTGCAGCTCAACACCATCTCTTCATGATGGGCCGCAACGGGAGCAACATCAAACATATCATGCAGAGAACGGGTGCTCAGATCCACTTTCCCGATCCCAGTAATCCACAAAGGAAGTCCACCGTCTACCTCCAGGGCACCATCGAGTCTGTCTGTCTTGCCAGGCAATATCTCATGGTAATGTTACTAAATTTGGGTTATCATTTTTTTTTTTTTCACCTCTTTGGATACAGTGTGGCTTGCTGTACTCACTGTACTAATGTGATATTTAACAAAGCACTTTGGAAGCCTGGTCAGTAAGAAACTTTACTGGTAAAAGGAAATAAACTGGAAGAGGACCGTTCATAGTGTTTCACCAGGCGTAATTTCATGGCAAACGTACAGCATTTTCTTGCAGACTTTTGTATTTAAACTACACTCAGCGAAGGCTGCAATAAAATAGGAACCAGCAGTTGGTGTAATGGCTATGTCACTGAACTCCCATGTAGTTGACTGCGGTTCAAGTCCCGGACCTGGTGGCTTAAACTCATGCTGGGTATGTGTGTGTGAGTTCCTAAGATCCCTAGAGAAGAAGGTGACATGGCCATCCCTCTAGGGGGTGATTTCTCGCTTTCTAACTCTTTCTGTCTTTCTGGTGAGTGCACACACCCTATAGTAAAAATCTCTTCAGAAAAAAAAAAAAGTTACAATAAAATAATCACCCCTGTTTTGCAGCATAGATAGGTGACTATTTTCATCTGCCATGTATATGAGTATGCAGTTTGCATTTGATTAGTCTCTGTTTAAATATGCCAGCAGGTGGCACGGTGGTTAAGGGCGCTGAACTCCCACAAGACCAACTGCCTTTGTGTCCCAGACTTGGTGGCTTGCCTTCTCACCTTCTCTCTCTCCCTCCCTCCCTTTTTCCCTCTCTCCTACCCTCCCTCTCTCTCTGTCCATCTCTAGTCAAGCTAAAATAAATAAATAAGTAGATAGATGATAGATAGATAAAGTTATATAAAATAATTATTTGAAAATAAGTAAATATGTAAATAAAAATATTGATCAAATCTCACCCTCAGCGACATAAATTTTGGCAGTCTAAAATAATTGTACATTTTATAAATCTCTGATACAATTTTAGGAACACTGAGCTATGAATTTGAATATCTCTTATTGAAGAAAACAAAATTATATGTTAAAATACAATATTGCTTCTACTTTATATTTCTGTTCTTCCTCTGGTCAGTTAAAACTTCTGCATGTGGGTTGACATATAAAAACAAACTAGACAGGCATGCTGGGCTCACAGATACTCTTATTAAAAACCATTGTATTGTCTTGTTCAGCGTTTGACCTTTAGTGGCATTTTTAGCAGTAAGCATCAGGTGTGACCTTCACTGTTATTAACTTGAACAATTTGTCTTTGAGAAACTTTCAGGAAATCCAGGTTTGTATTGTTGATTCCATTCCTCTGACAGATGAGAACTTGTTATGATCATTAAGTATGATAATACATACTTTTAAATTTGTTCTGTTGTGAATTTATTTTACTCAAATTTATTTTATCAGGTTATTTTAAAATATGCTCCTAGTTAGGTACAGAGTGGGTAAAATTAAAACCAGAAACTTAAGATATAAAATTTGTCATCCAAAGAATTGTTTTCTGCCACTCAGCATTATTTTTTTAAAGAATTCTTTTAGTTAACTTAATTAATTAATTAATTTAAATTTGACCAGAGAGGAACAGAAAGAGAGAGAGAGAGAGCGAGCGAGCGAGCGAACCACCAGGTCTGGGACTTGAACCACAGTTAGCCATGTGGGAGTCCAGCGCCCTTAACCACTACATCACCTGCCGGCCCCTACCCAATATTATTTTACACCAGCCTTCCAACCTATGTGAAGTTGTATAATTAAGCTTTAGTACTTTGGTTCATTCTTCAGATCTGTAAACTATAATATTTGTAGGCATATCAAATTACCTGTGTTTAGATGATTCACTTTTTACCTTCTATTTATTCTGTTGTGATATTTCCAGGGTTGTCTTCCTCTTGTGTTGATGTTTGATATGAAAGAAGAAATCGAAGTAGACCCACAATTCATTGCTCAGCTAATGGACCAGCTCGACGTTTTCATAAGTAATTAAACCAAAGCCAAAACAGCCAAGCAAGGTTGGTTCAGTCAAGACCATATCATATCATATTATAGTCTATGTAGTTTTATTTTTGTGTGCAAGTGTATGTATGCATATGCATGGAACTAATACTCTATCACGGATGTCATTTTGCCATTACTGATCATCATTTTCTTTATATATTTGTTGATTTTTAGAGTCCATTTTTAATAACTATTTATTGTTCTATATATACATGAAAAAAAAAGGGTTTTTTTCTTAAGTTGTAGTCTGGTTACTTTAAGCTTTACTAAGTTATCAGAGTTGATAAAGGGTATTGATGTATTACACACACACACACACACACACACACACACACACACCCAATGCAGTTAAAAAAATATTGAGAATACTTACCATATACTGGCCACTGTGCTGGTCCTGGAGATTTAAAGGATAGTTGCCCCATTCTTTCTAATAGATGCTTTGAGTAATGAATTGTCTCAAGTCAGCCTTTTTGAACCTTCTCCCTCTAAGATGTTGCAAAATTTTAGTAATTGCATATACAATACAAATTTGATGATATAAACCTTATATGTTAGTATGAATATGAGAAAACAGAAATATTTCTACATTAATATTGTTGTATGAATTGGTACAGCCCACTTTGAAGGGCAGTTTGGGCCATCTGGTCACAATGAAAATACTCATACCTACCTGCAGCACTTCTGCTACTAGTTTTACACTCAGAAGACACCTCTCTCCTGGGATCAAAGAGCAGCAATGGTACTGAGTAGGAAAAGATAACACGCAGTAAATGGTAGCATTTTTATATCCATATACCCATAGATATACTTATGTATACATTATATTAATGTAAAGAGCAGAACATTGGGAGGATGCATAGCAGAGTCGTAATGAATTGTCTTTGGGCAGGAGGAAGGAAAATGGGACTAGAAAAGTGAATAAGGGGAATGTTCAATTTCTTCACCAAAAATCAAGAACAAAATTTTATTCTGAGTTAGGTGCATAGATATTACGTTAATTTTGGTGTCACGTGTTTAAAGTAGCCTTCAAAATAAAAGGATTCATAAAAGGTAACTTACTGAATTTATAAGAAGTTTAGAAGAAAAATAAAAAATAATTCCTGAGCTGGGTTGAGTTCTGTAAGTTATTATAGTAGGTAAAACACCAAACCATTTTCTAATTTCTAACCTGTAAATCCCATTATATACATACTGTACCATACTGTATGAATGAATGATGCATTATATATAATTTTGCACATGCATAAATAATGTGGTATTCAATGTCCAGCTGAAGAAAAACAATCATGCCTTTCTTAATAATAGAAAGCTTTAAAGGAAAAGATAACATTGATTCTGAGTGAATTTGAAATAATGAGCTTAATGTTAGAGAGAAGGGCATTGATTTTATGCATTGTGAAGCTTCTGCTTGACTAATTCGAGTTGACTAGAGTCATTGTAGATACCAAGACTAAAAGATGGAGATGGGAGAGACGGTCAAAGACTTGTGCGTATAACCAAACGGATGGGCACATACAGAGAAAACTCCAGGAGTTCAGTGGGCAGTGAGCAGAGGTCGGGGAAATACGCTGTAAATGAGAGCTGAGCTTGAGAATGACCCCCAGGGCCGTGTAGTCCACTCAGCCTCAATACCAAACGACTTCTCTCACTGCCTTTTTCAGCCACAAGTTCTCTTTACTGTCCAGTTGGAGGCTTTCCTCTTTGGGCTCACATTTCCAATTTTCTAAGGAATCTGTTAAGACAGGGTGCGTGTGGGGGGGATTTATTATTCAGAATATTTTTAACTACAAGCTCGTCTGTAGACATGTCACCGGTGAGGAATAGCGCTACCTCAAGGTCTATTAGTTTAACGCCCAGACTGTAAAATGTCAAGTGTAAGTGGCTGTTATTATGCAGTGCCCATGTGGCCACAAGCTTGATTTGGTTTCTTAAAGATGAGATTAAAGGGGAGAAAGCTTTAATGTAAAGAGGAGAGGCTGGTAAAAGAGAATGTGCTATAGAGACGGACCCAAATTTCCATCCTCTTGCTGCCCCACCCCAGCTGTGCTATGACCTTGGCCAAGTCTCTTAACTTTTTTGAATTGAATTGATCCCCTCCCCAGGAGGTTCTGGTGAGAATTGGAATATGTGTGCAGCTCCCATCACAGTGCCCGGAACACTGGATGCACCCCTGAAACTGTACCTGACGTAGTATGGTTTTACCAGAAGGAGTAAATATGAGAAATAAGTGGCTAGAATTTGCAGTTGATTTTAAAGCAGCATTAATGTATCCCCCAGTGGAATTTGTATTAGCATATTCATTTTCCACCTCCCTCCCCTCCCCCCATTCATTGTAGACTACTCGCATGTCACTTATTTTTTTTTTCCCATTATGTGTTTTCATAGTCTGTGATTGTGAAAAGTGTTGAACGAAATGCCTTAAATAGTGTATGAAGCAAGGAAATGTCTCCTCGGACTGGAAAGCAGTGGGGTTACCATAGCAACCAGTCCATCCCCAGCATCGTGCCCTGCCGGCCTGGCATGTCCCAGCCTGGATATCTAAGCTTCGGCAGGCCTCGGACTCACTGACTAGGTATATAATTTATTATTACAGTGCTTCTCAGTCACTGGGGAAATGCTTATCCTGTTCCCTTCTCTCCTGTTCGGTCTACCATTAAAGGCTATTTTTTCTTCTCCTTCAGGCCCTGAGATCAGGTGAATAGCAATAAAACTCGAATCAACTCTACTTGGGTTTTTTTGCTAGACTCTGGATTTCAGTTACCAGACCTCTTCCTATGTTGCATAAATAATCAAGGCCTGTTTTATTTTCAGTGGCTGTGTTAGTTCTCCTGCGTTGAAAACGCTATCGAGACTGAAGCGAGCGGGCTGGCTATAATTTATGTGTTTGTTCTCTCTTGCATCTGCAATATTGCCATCGGTCCCTAGAGATAAAGATTATCCCGTTTGCTTTTCGAAAAGTAATTGCAAATCTGTCTGAGGGGTGGAGAGGGAAAGGCGAACGCAAGCAGAACCTCAGGTCCAGTGGTTAGACCTTCCTTGCCAGACACAAGGGAAACCTAGCCTACAGCCACTGTGAAGAGAACATGGACCTGTATTCATAAGAGGGGACTTCAAAAAGTTCATAGAGAAATGGAAATCAAGTTTATTTTGGTGTAGAAACTTCTGAAACCCATGTACAGTTTTTTCATAATAAGCATTTTCCATGAGCGTTTTGAAGACTACCTCTCTCCCCCATCTAATGCAAGGAAAGGAAATGAGTGAACATCATTATCTCAGTGCTGTAGTGCTCCAAGAAAGGAGGGTGAGCCACTAAATGGTCTTGGTAATATTTATTGCTTCATCTGGATTGCCGTGGTACAGGCTAAAGTTACTCTATAATAGTTATGCTACTAGGTTGTCAGAAAAGTCATGATGTGTTTTTCTGTGCAAAAATGTGTTAGGATTTTCTTGATGACCCAGTAGTTTCACTACTTTCTTACACATTTCTCAGTGGCCTTTGTATACAAAGTTAATGCACTTAACCCTTTTCTGCTTCACTCAATGTTGATTTCAGAGAGCAAAAATTCTGTCAGCAATCTAAAATTTTTTCTACTCTCTTTTCTTGCTTTAACAATTATAATATGATTATAACATGATTAAGAGTCCAAGTAGTTCTGCCTAGACACTATTATAATACAGAAGGATTTTTTTCTTGATCCCTAATCTACCAAAGTGGTCTCTTCCGCTGGGACCTGAGCAGACCTAGTAACATAGCTAAGCCTTGATCCAGGAAATATCGGCCAGGTGCCATAGCAGGGAACTGTTTCTTTTGCAGTAGGGAGAAAATAAGTGAGCAAAGATTCATAGTTACTGCTTTTTTTTCAATTTGCTAGAGTGGTATGTACACTCACCAGAGGGGACACACACAGAGCAGGAGTGAGAGCAAGAGTGGAGAGAGCGAGAGAGCGAGAGAGGAGAGAGAGAGAGAGAGAGAGAGGGGGAAGAGAAAGCGAGATAGCACTCCCTCAAGGGGATGACTATGCCACAATCCCTTCTCCATTCTCCTTTGGGGATTTAGGGCACACAAGCACAGCTCCTGGTGTGTTCTTCAAGCCACTAGTTCAGGGACTTGAATCGCGCAGTTGGCCATGTGGGTTCCAGCCTCTTTAACCACTATGCCACCTAGCTGGTGCCTAGTTACTGAATTATTATTTTTTTTTTCTTTTTTTTCTTTTCTTCTCTTTTTTTTTAGAGAGAGGTTTTTGCTATAGGGCGCGTGCGCTTGCCAGACAGACAGAGAGAGACATAGAGACAGAAAGCAAGAAATCACCCCCCAGGGGGGATAGTCATGCCACAATCCCTTCTCCTCCATTCTCCTCTCGGGATCTTGGGCACGCACGCACACGCACCCGGCATGAGTTTTAAGCCACCGGGTCTGGGACGTGAACCGCGGTCGACTACGTGGGAGTCCAGCGACATAGCCATTACACTAACTGCTGGTTCCCCTGAATTATTAATTTTTTAAGAGAGATTTTGTTTTACGGTGCATGTGCTCGCTCGAGAGACAGAGACAGAGGGACAGAAAGTGAGAAATCACCTTCCAGGGGGTATGACCATACCGCAGTCCCTTCTCCATTATCCTCTCAGGATTTTGGATGCACACACACACACCGCACATGCACACACATGCACACACATGCCCAGCATGAGTTTTAAGCCACTGAGTCTGGGACTCGATCCATGGTCTATTACTTGGGTGTCCAGTGATGTAACCTTTATACCATCTGCTGGTCCTAGTTACTGAATTTTAAAAATATTTTTATGATTATACCAGTCCTGTAATTCTTAATGCTTTTTATGTATTCCTGGATACTTGAAAGTCCACATTTTATTTGTATACCAATCCACATTTTATGTTAGAACATATTTTATATTTTAGATCCCTGAAGGCAAATTTTATTACTCAAGATTAAAATTACTCAAAAAAATTTTTTTTTCTGAGAAAATTTTACAGTATTGAGATGGAGCCCAAAGAAATCATCTATGTGTTTGGACTTAGGTGTGAAACAGTTCCAAGTAGCTTGGGCTGTCTATATGGGCCAAATAAGCCCATTCTACTACAAGAAAACATCCCTGCTAAATACGAATTGCTTGAAGAGTTTGGAAGTGGATGACAAGTCAGTTATGTAGAGAAAAGAAAATGTATTTCTACTTGAGCAGAATTTTATTCTTCTTGCTAGTTCGCTAATTACAGTTTGCCTACTTTCTTGCCTTCTGGTGGCCATCCTGGTTTGGGTACATCTGTCTTGCATTTTCCAATAGCATTTTTTTGTGGGTAAGCTAGTTCCTGTGTTGAAGTTGTGTAATGCAGCATTTCATAGGAATATTGGAAGGAAACTCTGCCCCCTATGTTTTATATTTAGAAAATATCGAATTATATCAATGTGTATTCTGAGTGGCCATATTGGTGCATTCTCTATTTTAAAATCTTGAATTCATATGTATTCAGTTTCCATTCTTTTTTTTTTTTCAGGTCTTTTGGGACCCACCACCTTATCTCTAAACACTTCAACAACTCCGAACTCACTTTTGAATGCTCTTAATAGCTCAGTCAGCCCTCTGCAAAGCCCAAGTTCTGGTACTCCTAGCCCCACATTATGGGCACCCCCTCTTGCTAATACTTCCAGTGCCACAGGTCAGTGTTACTTAAGCATAGTAACCCATGGTATCCTTAGGTATTAATAATTTTTAAATAAAATTTACAAATTTATAAATGGTTCCAGTTTCCTAGAGGAAGATGGTGGTTAAAAGCATATTCCAGCCAAACAGAAATTCCCTGATGTGTAAATTAGTTAAAATAAAACACAGATGAACTGAATTTTTTATATATATACAAGTAAAATATAATCTCCAAATGTGAGAAGCAAATTAGGAAAAGGAGCCCAGTGTGCAGGAAGTGTGGGCAAAGACACATGAAGGCCACTGTCCTGGGAATTAGGACATACAGGTGCTGGTTGGTCTCGTTCTGTGGTCATGTGTACTTGCCACACCTGCCAGTGTTCTCGTCTGCTCAGCGAAGGACTTGACTCGCATGCTCTCCAGAGCGTTGTTCTGTTTTGACATTCTTTTGTGGTTTTATAGTAACACTAAACCTACTTGTAGAAGGAATCAAAGTGAATTCTCTTGAAGGTTTCAACAACAACGAAATGACACTTTCTTATATTGTTGTAAATGACATTCATTCTGAGTTTTTCCCTGTCTGATGTCAGTCTTCATGAAATATCGTTCTAGGTTTTTCTGGGATACCACACCTTATGATTCCATCTACTGCTCAAGCCACGTTAACCAATATTTTGTTGTCTGGAGTGCCCACCTATGGGCACACAGCTCCCTCTCCCCCTCCTGGGGTTGACTCCTGTTGATGTCCATATCAACAGTATGCAGACAGAGGGCAAGAAAAATCTCCGCTGCTTTAAATGGACATGCACAGGTAATTCCCTGCTGCTGCAAGGTGTGACGTATGCTGTATGTAAGAGATAAGTCACAAGTAACATGTTTAGATCTGGCCCTGAAGTGACTTTTCAATTGTAAAATTATGACCCTATCTGTATGTTACTTTCCATTTTCATTTCAGTCTCCAAATATAAAATATGGTGCAATATCCACTTCATCACTTGGAGAGAAAGTTCTGGGTGCAAGTCACGGTGATCCGTCTATCCCAACAACGGGGGTCCGAGCAGGTGTCTCCCAAACCCAGCCCTGCTGAAGGTCAGGAACCACATCTTTCCTCCAAACTCGGTCTGGTTTGTCAGTTGGTAAAGGGGGTTGGGGAGAGTCTGCAGTGATTTTGAGTTGGCTTTGCCAACCAACCATGACTCATGCTACCTCAACTATGTGGAAAGGCAACATTGTGAATGAAAATTCCAAAGAGCATGGTAAAAGATGATCTCAAAAGCACTTTCCACAGAAAGAATCACTTTCCCATTACATTGAACTTTTAAATTAAAGGGAATGTAATTGTGTAGCAATTTACTAAATGTTTTATTTATATGTGTGTGTGTGTGTGTGTATAAAAATATATTCATATGCATGTATTTAGGGGTATGTATATATGTGTATATATGTATAAATATCATATATATGCATGCATATGTGTGTATATAAACACACACACACACACACACACATTATATATGTATATCTCCAAGTAAAGTCTCTTTTTATAACCCTTTTGCCCCCAACAATCTTTTAAAAATATGAAGGTCTTCCCATGAGTTTTTGTGACACCCCGAACTTGTTAAAGTGTCCTCTTTGCAGTTGAAAGCTGTGAAGCCTGTGTCAGGCGAACAGTGTCTCCATGGAGTTGGGTTCTGACTTGTCATTGCAGGTGATCGTGAACTGTAAGGTGACGTCTAGATATTTCACCCTTTTCCTTCTCTGCAGGTTGTAATGATGCTTTCGTCGAGGTTGGCATGCCTCGAAGCCCTTCTCATTCTGGGAATGCTGGTGACTTGAAACAGATGATGGGTCCCTCCAAGGTTTCCTGTGCCAAGAGGCAGACAGTGGAACTATTGCAAGGACAAAAAAACTCCCACTTACAGTATGTAATTTAATCTTAAAGCATTTGATCCTTTGAAAGAAACTATATGATAGTTTCAGTTTATTTTAAACATGGTGACTGGTACTCCTTGGTTCAATTAGGTTTGATCTCATCCATGGGCTTTTTCATTTTATTGTTGTTTTAAATTCTGTTAAGAAAAAGTACCTGATAACTTAAACCACTTTTTATCTTCTCTACAATTCCTTCTTCATCTATTTGGTCAGGTTCATTTCTGTGACCTCTAAACCATCTGTATTGCTCTGAAATCACATTGCAGATAAACACACAAATTGTGTTAAATGCAATTTTCCTTTACATAATGCTGTATTTCCTTTTTCTGTTTATTTAGGGTAGTCTCTACAGTGAAAAGTTTTGCTTCATTTTCACCCACCTAATTTTCTCTCTTGTTGTATTAGTTCCTTGCAGATTTTATAGAGTGCCTTTGTGTAAAGATTAGCATATATATTTTTACTTCCTCCTCTTCTTACTGAAAGACACTCTACTTTATCAAACTCTTTGGTCAATCATTATTATTCCAATTTGCCCAATTCTGCTTTATTGTGTTTTTCTTTACATGGCACTAAAACCTTCAAATAACATTTTTTAATACAGGGTAGAGAAATGATTTTGCCTTTTTTGAGCTGTTAAAGCATTTGAAATGTTTATTTACTCTTGCCATCATTATGTTCTGAACCTCATCATCTCTCATCTGGATTAGGCTGAAACCCTCTTTCTACTCTGGTCTCTCATCACCTGCTTGCTCTATCCTTTATTTCCTTTCCTTTCCTTTCCTTTCCTTTCCTTTCCTTTCCTTTCCTTTCCTTTCCTTTCCTTTCCTCCCTCCCTCCCTCCCTCCCTCCCTCCCTCCCTCCCTTCCTCCCTCTCTCTCTCTGTCTTTCTCTCTTTCTTTCTTTCTTTTTCTTTCTTTCTTTCTTTCTTTCTTTCTTTCTTTCTTTCTTTCTTTATTTATTTTTTGAGACCACAACTCTGTTGTCTTTGCACTCTGGCTTCAGAACTACCAATGGTCTGTATTGCATTTCTCCTCTTCCTCACCATGCTCTTCCCCTCTGAGTCGCTGTCTTCCCAGCCTTTGGAACCAAAGAACTTTTCTTTTTTTTTTCTTTTTTTTTGGAGAGGTTTTTGCTATAGGGTGTGTGCGCTCGCCAGAGAGACAGAGAGACAGAAAGCGAGAAATCACACCCCAGGGGCAATGGCCACGGCGCAATCCCTTCTCCTCCATTCTCCTCTCGGGATCTTGGGCACGCACGCACATGTGCCCGGCGTGAGTTTAAGCCACCGGGTCCGGGACTTGAACCGCGGTCTAATACATGGGAGTCCAGCGACATAGCCATTACGCTAACTGCTGGTCCCTGGAACCAAAGAACTTTTATTTCCTAGTTCAGATGTCCTCTGTGAAGCCCTCATCAATGTTTGCCAAGCAAAATTTATTGTTCCTTTTTATTTTGGAGTCCAGTAGCTCTTTCTCAATTTCTCTAACTTCTCCTGGCACAGGAACTGAATAGTTGAATGAGTAAAACCATGAATGAAGGAACAGATCAGTTCTTTGATTCGTATTGTGTATCACTCTTTTATTTGAGCCTACTGCCATTGTGACTTGAACTTGAGGTGCACACATCCTGCATTTATCTTGTGTTGTAATTCAAGTAGTTACTTGCCCATCATTGGAAGCACTTTCATACTCTGCCCATCCCACAAACAGGCTTTGGAAAATATTTCTTATTTATCTGCTGCCTTTATTTTTACAAGTGTCATGTGTATTTCACACATATGCATTGTATCATCTGCATGTTTTCAGATCAATTGCATCTCTGTTGAGACTTTTTGTGCAAGGGTCATTGATACTCCTTGATGTTTAAAAACTAGAAGACTTGTGGGTGCATGTAGTTCATCCATACCATATGCAGCATACCACAGATGCTATATATAATGTGTGTGAGTGTATATCATGAAACAGACTTGATCTCTAGCCACAGAGAATGCCTGTGTTCACGTGCTAGCACTGCCATTTACATTAGAGGTGTGACCTTGGACAAGGTACCTTCTCAGCTGTGAGATGCTGATGATACTAAGCGACTTTCTTTTTTTTAAAAAATTGTTTATTTTATTTATCATTACTTCATATAATATGACGAGAGAGAGAGAAAGAGAGAGAGAGAGAGAGAGAGAGAGAGAGAGAAAGGGGAAGGGAAAGGGAAAAGGAGAAAGCAAGCCACTGGGTCCTGGACTCGAGCAGTGGTCGGCCATGTGGGAATGTCCAGTGCCTTAACCACCACACCACCTGCTGGTCCCTCTGATGACAATAATACTTGCATCATAAAGCATCATAAATCTCAAGGATTAAAAGAAATAACACATGCAAGTAGTTGACAGCGGTAAACATGCACAGGAAATGAGGCACATAGGAAACGTGGGGGCACTTGTTTATATAATGGAGTACCACATCCCAAACTGTATTTCACAGCAGCACTGACAGATTGCTCTCGGACCCTGACCTGAGTGCTGCAGAAAGCCCTTTGGCTGACAAGAAGGCTCCCGGGAGTGAGCGCGCTGCGGAGAGGGCAGCAGCCGCCCAGCAAAACTCTGAAAGGGCCCGCCTTACCCCACGACCGTCATATGTCAACATGCAGGTAATGACAACGGAAAGTCACTGAAATGGAGGATGCTTGGGTTGATATACAGAGAATTCAGTGAGTGTTAGGCAGCAGGGCAGAGATTATGTTTTCCTCCTGTGCTCCAGTCAAAATGAAATTTAAATGTGTGTGCAGTTCTTAGGAATTGATTTTGCTGTAAACATTAAAAATCAAATGCAGGATTTCATTTATGTGAGAAGAATTCTTTATAATATTAAAAATGATGCAAAATGGTATGTATTAATATGCCTTAGGCAAATAAGGTCATCTTTTACTTGAAAAAAACATTAGATAAATGTGAGAGACTGTATTTCTAAGTATTATTACCGTATGACATGGCCTTTGATAAATAGGTGTGATATTCATTTATCTATGGAATGGAGATGATAAATTTGTTTAGTGCCATTTAGAGATGGTTATAAAATAACTAATGTGAAGCTTTTTGAAAACAAATACTAAATATTATTGACGATTATGGTGGTTTCCAGATTTTTATGATTATTTTAAACAATTTCTTCAACAGGAAATTATATCTACTTATGAAATAGTACACTATTCATTGAAACAGAGGCCATAGAATTCTTAGATCATAGTGTGACGGATGAGGACTATGTGCTTTGTTTTTAAAATTCATATAAATGTTTGATTTCAGTACCAGAATTACTGGGTGGGCTTGCCTGCTACTAATAGTAAGAGATTATCACTCTAATCCCTTCTACTTCCAAGAAAGAGGAAAAGCTTGCCACAAAATTTTAGAAACCAAAAAACTAGCATATGTATATATGTGTGTGTATATATATATATATACATATATATATATATATATATATATATGTATATATATATCAAATAAATTAATTCATGAAACTAAGTTATACCGTAAATCTAGTGTAGACTGTGGTTCAATCCTCTTTGTCTATTTCTTAATCCTTTGCATGTAAGCATTTTCATAAGGTTTTAGGTGAATATTTTTATAAAAGCCATGGCCTTTATAATGTGTCAGTCTTAAAACATACATTTGCTACATTTTCTCTGGTATTTATTTTTGGATATATATAAAATAAAATTCTCCCATTTAAGAAATATCAAGTCTCCTTTATAGTCACTTTATGGTTTTGGACCATTTCGTGGTTCTCATCTTTTCCCTCAGGTTTATACCTGTAGCTAACAGATTTCAGGTTTCTTTTATGATAGATGAGAATGTTCTTGATGATAGAGTTTCAACTTCTGTAGATGTATTTATGTCATTAATGAATAGCTGACTCTCAAAATCATTAGGAAATCAATGGTAGTAGTTACTGAGCATTGGCAGGGGGAAGATTGAAGACTTCACTGGTTTTTGGCTGAAAATAAACTTTAGCTCTTGAACGCTCTTGGAGTGCTATATTCTCCAGCTCTTTTCCACTTATCTTCTTAATTTATTTTATAATTATTTCTCTTACCCAACCCTGCTAAGAATGTAAGCCATTAGGGCTGTAGATTATTTTTGATTTATTGTACTAGTCCACAGAGCTCAGCAGTCTATTTTAACCAGTAGGCACTCAGTGACTATTTATCAAACAAATTAATTTGAGTTCTCTCCATACTTTATCTTAAAACATTAATAATTAAAAGTTTATTTTAACTCCCAATTCCATTTTAGTCTTCAAAGGATTCAAAGAAGTCCTTAAACTATGTTATCTGAAAATCTGGCTCTTCTGAATGATCACCATGTTTTTAGTTAGCACATTTCCTGACCTGTCTAGGGACGCTCCCCACTTACTGTCATTAGCCGAGCCACATTTCCCTTTCAGAAGTATCTGGTTTCGAATATTAAATTAAGTGGTACCTCACATACTGTCTTATTATGAGAAAGTCAAAGGGCTCTTGTCAACTGGTTCTTGACCTTCCTGGTAGGCCTTTGAGATACCCTTAAATCAAGTCTTAGCTAGTTCCTTAATTGGGCAGTTGATAACAGTAGATTAGTCTTATAATGTAGCTATATCTGCACCCCTTCAAAAAAACCTATTTTGACCCCTACGTCATGAATGGAATGAATAAATAGTGTTATCTTGGTCCTGTGCAATAAAAGGTAACAAGGTTTAATTTTATTGTAGTACTTAATGTCATTATAGATTAAAGCCAGGCATTTGTTATTTATTATACTGCAAAAGCATACACTATGCCAGTTAAGCTAAATAATTTATTAAGCTGTCTTTACATCATACCACTTCAAGGCCATACTTACCTAAATGAAGAGGGTTGTTTTGTTTTGTTTTGTTTTCAGATTTTTGCTTTAGGGTGCATGCACTCATGAGAGAGAAAGAGAAAGTGAGAAATCTGCTTCAGGAGGGTATGGCAACACTGCAGTCCTTTCACTCCATTCTCTTCCTGAGATTTTGGGCACACACACTTACCTGGTGTGATTTTTAAGCTGCCAGGTTCAGGACTCGAACTGTAGTTAGCCATGTGGGAATCCAGCACCTTAAAACCACGCCACCTGCTGGCCCTGAATAAGGGATTTTAAGACACAAAAGGGGCCGATGGTTCCTGATGGCATTTTGATAATGTGTTATTTTGAAACTCCACATAGTTGTTACTAGATTATTTACTATACTTTAGCATACATTAGTCCTGGTGTGCTATTGTAGATATTTATAGTAAAGAAGATTTTTTTTTCTTTTTTTTTTTTTGAAAAAAACCCTTAAAGTTAGAAATTGTAATTTATTTTCTAATTAATTAGTTTTGAAAGCATGTTTAAATTTATCAAAACTTGCATTAGATTTCACATTCGGGTGTGAAGCTTAGCATATGTCTCAGGCAGAATCATGGCACCTAGTCAAAACTTCTGTTCTCTAAACATGGGTATTGGCATGACATTTAGGGACATTTAGGGAGACTAGCAATAAACATATTTTCTCTCTGTTTCACTTTTAGGCATTTGACTATGAACAGAAGAAGCTATTAGCAACCAAAGGTATATATGATACACTAATAACTTCTACTTTGATTGTATGTCAGTATAATTCCAAGTGGTTCTGAGTATTCATGGTGAATTGAGAAACTGAACACTCATAAAAACAGACCCAGAAAGTTTGAGTGCAAGTTGCACAAATCTTGCTGAAGGCAAATGTATTTTGTTGAATAGACTGCATTATATCACTTAAGAAATCATGTAGCAATTTTTCATTGACCATTGCTTTGGTAAAATGTTTGGTTAAGATATTTTTAGGCATTTTATGTTGAGAAATAATAGTCAGTGATCATTTATTCTCATATATCAAAGAGCACTCACCATCAGTATATTTAAGGAATAAGTTAAGCATACCAAATGTTTGTTTTATATTCTCTTTCAAAGCTATGTTAAAGAAACCAGTGGTGACTGAGGTCCGAACGCCCACAAATACCTGGAGTGGCCTGGGTTTTTCTAAATCCATGCCAGCTGAAACTATCAAGGAGCTGAGAAGGGCCAACCATGTTTCCTATAAGCCCACGATGACAACCACCTATGAGGTCTGTAAAGTCATGCCCTACCCATTCCTCCTATCTGTCTTCTGAAGAAAAGAGGGTGGTCGTCCCACTCACCTCCTTCTTTATGTCCATACGGAAAAGTGATCGGTGGTGATTTGTTTCTGTTTCTAGTCTTGTAAATGTATGGTTACAAAATCGATGTAATCTTATATATTATGGGTTTTTATCTCGTCTTCTCTGAAAATTGAAGATCAGCTGCTAAGGAGATGTAAATTTGGAAAAGTATGTTTTTGTTGAGAGGAAGGGATGCGTTATTAATGGTAGAGTAATATTATCTGGCAAAGATCAAATGTATTCCATAAAAAATGTATAAAGAGTCTTTTTATCCAAGAGTATCACTAGCAAGGCCACTACAGGCAAGGGGAAAAGGCAAATATTCAACAAAAACAGGTTTTCAGATATGAGTTAAAAACTCAGTGTGCTCAGACGTGCCAAGAACACAGCAGGAAGTATCTCAAACAAGAGTTCCAAAATTTTTATGTTTCCCAGATGTTGGCTGTGCTGCTCAGGGTGAGACTGGGAAGCTGGCATTTTTACCGTATGGAGGAGGAATTCGGAGTTCCACGCTCCTCAGCCAGGCTCCACGTGACTCGCTAAGCAAGGACTTTTCCATTTCAGAGTATCAGATTCTGGCTGTCAGCCTTTGGGAGTGGGGTCAGCTCTAAAGAGAGAGTGTGCACCCGCACATACCGGGAGACTATGCAAACCCAAATGTGGATGAAAGTGATTAGTCCAAGAATCACAGTGTTGAACCAGGGCACCACAGACTGGAAAAACAAATGCTGGTTAAGGGTTTCAAAACTGTTAGTCTAATAACTAGCATTTGTAGATTGACCTTTTTTTCTCCACCCATTTTCTTTGTAACAAATTAGACTGTTGATGAAAGGCAAAAGCAAACATACTGTTTTTTCCCTTGTCTCTTTGAGTCAGTGAAAAAGAAAATACTATTGCAATACTAAAAAGAATAGGGTCCTGTGAATTTCATTGTCAGAGTTACAGTAGCGACCCGGCAGGCTATATTTAAAGATTGAAATTACCTTCAGCAGTGAGTGTGTAGGAACCATAATGAAAAATTTTGAGACTCTAGGAGATACATTCCTCTTTTTGCCATTAAAGCTGAGAGAACATACACATCTTTTATTAGTAGAGACCTAAAAACCACTATGATAATCCTCAGACTTTGAACTGATGCACCCTGTGGTCATTCATTTCATCACCCTTGCTTTTGGCCAAGTGAAGTATTGAGCTGTTGATTGCGTTTTTGTTGATTCAGAGGTGAAGTATTTAGCTTGGGAAATGCTCACTCAGTTCTGTTCTCTAAGACTTCAGTATGAGGAATTGCATGTGACCGTCATTTTGAAATGTAGTAGGCAGGTGCAGGGACAGTGGGTCCTGATAGCCATCACTGATGTGGCAAGTGACTTCACTCATCTGAGCCTCTTTTCTCTATTGGGTTGTATGAGGAAGACACTGACAAGACCATCCAGGGCTTAGCTTGGTACACAGTAAGTAGTGAGAGGAGCAGCTATTATTATCTCCACTAGAGAACTTTACCTTGAAAATAACCAAGGACTTGGGGACAGCAGGTGGCATGGTGGTTAAGTTGCTGGACTCCCACATGGTTGGTTGTGGTTTGAGTCCTGGAACCTGCTTGCTTTCTCACTTTTTCTGTCTTTCTCTGGTGAGCACATGTGCCCTGTAGCAAATTTAAAAATAATATAATAATGATAGATAATTTAAATCAAGAAAACTAAGGGCCTGAAAAAAATGAGAAAATGAAAACCAAGAATCTAATAAAAAAAATAAAGAGAGCATATTAGTGCTTATTGTTGGAAATATTTCTGAACATTCCAGCTCTTTATGTGTTTTATATCCAAAGGAATACCCCAGAGTGTTATGTGAACACATAATGTATTAGTAAAAACTTATCTAAAATCACATTCCTTTCATTCTATGTGGTTTATAAGGTACATTTTCATCCACAAGTTTGTTCAGTCTCCAAAGACTCCCAAAGAGGAAAGTGGGACCTAGAATAGTCAAGTTCTTACTCAAGTTCATGGTCAATAAGTGTCAGAGAAAAGACTTGAGTTCATTTTATAAAATTTCCTTATACTTCTCTTCCTAGTTATTTTATTTTATTATTATTATTTTTGTTTTTTGGAGAGGTTTTTTGCAATAGGGCGCGTGCGCTTGCCAGACAGAGAGAGACATTAGAGACAGAAAGTGAGAAATCATCCCCCAGGGGGGATGGCCATGCCGCAGTCCCTTCTCCTCCATTCTCCTTTTGGGATCTTGGGCACACATGCACATGCGCCCGGCGTGAGTTTTAAGCCACCAGGTCCGGGACGAGAACTGCGGTTGATTACATGGGAGTCCAGTGACATAGCCATTACGCTAACTGCTGGTCCCTTCCTAGTGATTTTCAACCCAAGAGTGTACATAACCAACTGTTATAGCATCATGTTGCCGTACTTTATGGACATAAGAATCATTGGAGAACTTGCCAAAAATTCAGATTCTTCCTCTAGGATCTCATTCAGCAGGTAGGGAATGACAACCAGATCTGCATTTTCAGCAAGAAACTGGTGTGATTCTGAGGCAGGTCTCCCTCAGGAAACACTGCTATAAAGGGACTAGCACTAAGGGGGATGGTGGCAGAAGGGGCATAGGAATGGAAAGACTCATCCAGCACCTACCCAGAGTGGACAGGCCACTTTCTGTGGGCAGAAGTGTTCAGGGGCTCTACTTTGTTGGTTGAAGCCCTTATTGTGGCTTTCTTGACTGTCTTAGGCTAGCCTGTGTCCTAGCCGTCACACTGAAAGGCTAGATGGATCATGGGCATTCACCATGTAACCCTCTTTTCTTCTCTGCCCCTTTAATGTTGCTAGTAGAAAGATAAAAGCAAGCTTTCTTTAGGAATGGTGTTCTAGCTTCTCTGTGGTATTTAGGACTTGAACCCAAATCCATTGAAGCAAAGGAGAGAAAGGGCCCCTCACATAGCATTAGCCATTTCTCTGTATTAGCTGCTGCCTGCATGAGGATGCCTTCTTGTGAGTTCTGCCATGACTCCAAAGGACTGAAAGGGCAGTATGTAAGGATTGCTTCTCTCAGTTAGCACGTGGAAAGGGACCTGGGAAAGGGTGGAGAGAGCATTTTTCTTAATGGATGAGTGGTTCTGTATATTCCAAAAGAGTTTAGGTGCAGGCTTTTAAAATATGTAAATACTATGTAGTGACTCACAAATGCTTCTGGCAATTTCCAGTTTTGAGTATATTCTTATTTCTTTTGCTGCATTGGTTATATATTGGTTGAAGTATAATATCAAAAATATGTTCATTGGAAAAGCTATTTTTTGGTCTCAGGAGACTTCACTTTACTTTGGCCTTTCCCAAAAGTCAGCAAAGGGCATCCCATAGGTGTAGGGAAAGAAAGCTATGAGATTCACTCAGTAATTCCACAGATATTTATTAAAAACCTTCTGTGTCCCAGGTGTAATTCTAGGCACTAGAGATATAGTGCTTGATTATAAGTTCTGGTTTCATGGATAGAGCTTCATTTCTGGTACATAGAGAGAGACACAAAATAGGTAAGCAAAAAGGCATTAGGTAACTAAAGACCCTGGTAAATGCAAAACAGAGGCTGTTTTAGATTGGGCAGTGATAAAGCAGATGTTATTGAGCAGATGCCATTCAAGTTAAAGCCTGGATTATAAGAGAGAGCCAGTCATGTGAAGATCTTCAAAAAGAGCACTAGGCCAAGGAACAGTGAGGATGCTCATCCTAAAGTCAGAACAGCTGGTGAGCTTGCAGAGCAGAACATGGAGATGAGAGTGGAGAGAGTCCAGTTCTGGAGCACCGCAGCCTACGGTAAAGTAATTACAGAGCAGCTGTGGAGCTGGGTTATCAAGCACCTACGCCCATTGTAAAGTAAAATGGAAATCATTACGAGACTTTACACAGAGGCATGAGTTGTTCTAATTTATTTATTTATTTTAAAAGGTTTTTACTATAGGGGACTCATGTTCACTGGAGAGAGACTGGGGTGGGGGGTGAGTGAGAAATTGTCCTCCAGATGGGATGGCCACTCTGCAATCCTGTCTCTTCCATTCTCCTCTTGAGATTTTGCGCACATAGCACATGAGCCCAGTGTGATTTTCAAGTCACAGAGTCAGCTATGAGGAATCCAGCACCTTTAAAAAAATTATTTATTAAACTTTATCATTATTAATTTTTATAAAATTTGCTAGAGGGCATGCATGCTCACCAGAGAGAGACAAAGAGAAAGAAAGTGAGAAAACAAACTGCCAGGACTCAAACCACAATCAGCCATGTGGGAGTCCAGTGCCTTGACACCATGTCACCTGCTGGCCCCAGAACCCAGCACCCTAACCACTGTACAATCAGCTGGCCCCTAGTTTACATTTTTAAAATAGCATCTCATTGCTTTATGAACAATGAAATGGATTATGGGGAACAGGCAGTGAGAGTAGACTTAAAATGGCCATTAAGGAGGCAGCTGGTGACAATTGTAGAGATGGAGAGAAGTGATATATTTGGGTATGTTTAGAAATGATATTGATAGAATTTACTGATGAATTGGATGCATTGAGGCATGAAGGAATCAAAGAAGACTTGGAATTTTTGCTGGAGCAACTTGGTGAGTGGTAGAAGTCACTTGGTAGAATCTGGGAATTCTAGGAGGAAAGTAACTTTGGGTAGCTGGTGAAGATCGACAATTGATAATTCAATTTCAAGCACACTAAGCATAAAATACCTATTTGTATAAGGAGGTATCAGAGGGGCAGCTCTATGCTTTTATATTTCAATTGAGAGGTCAAATCTGGAGGTAGAAATTTGGAAGTTTTGTTGTTAAGTTTTGAAAATGGTTGAGATTACTTAATGGGGAAAGTGCAGGGAGACAAGAGAAGGGATCCAAGGATCAACACAAGCTGTTCTGACCTTTAGAATGCAGAAAAGGAGGGAGAAACTACAAATGAACCAGTGAGGTAGGTGGAAAACTTGGGGACTGGGGTGACCTGATGTCCTAAAGACTGAAGTGTTTCGAGAAGGGCATAGTCAGCTGTGGTTATGCTGCTGCAAGACTGAATTCAGTGAGTTTACTGACATGAATAGTACAGGCTTCTCTTGGAATTACTCTATGAAGAATGTGTCTGGTACTTTGATTGGCATTGTGTTAAATAGGTAGATTAATTTGGGTAGAATTGCCATTTTGGTAATATTAATTCTTCCAATCCGTGAACATGGGATGTCTTTCCACTTTTTTGTGTCATTTTCAATTTCTTTTTTTAGCTTCTCATAGTTTTCCTTGTGGAGGTCTCTAACTTCTTTGGTTAGATTTATCCCTAAGTATCTTATACTTTTAGTTGCTATGGTAAATGGAATAACTTTTTTCAGTTCTATCTCCGTCTGCCTGTTGTTTGTATATAGAAACGCTATAGACTTCTGTATATTAATTTTGTATCCTGCAACTTTACTGTATTTTTCATGGAAATCATTGGGTCTTCAATGTACACAATCATGTCATCTGCGAATAGAGAGAATTTCGCCTCTTCTTTTCCTATTTGGATGCCTTTAATTTTTTCCTCTTTTCTGATTGCATTGGCGAGGACTTCCAGTACTATATTGAAAAGTAGTGGAGAAAGTGGGCATCCTTGTCTTGTACCCGTTTTTAGTGGGAAAGCTTTCAGCTTTTCTCCATTCAGGATGATGTTCATGATGGGTTTTTCATAGATAGCTTTTATTGTGTTGAGAAATGGCCCTTGTATGCCAGTTTTGCTGAGTGTCTTGATCATAAAGGGATGTTGTATCTTATCAAATGCTTTTTCTGCATCAATCGATATGACCATATGGTTTTCATTTTTTTTCCTGTTAATATGGTGTATTACATTTATGGTTTTGTGTATGTTGAACCAACCTTGCATTCCTGGAATAAAGCCTACCTGATCATGATGTATAATCTTTTTTATAAGTTGTTGGATACGGTTTGCTAGTATCTTGTTGAGAATCTTTGAGTCTATGTTCATCAGAGATATTGGTCTATAGATTTCCTTCCTTGTCCTGTCCTTATCTGTTTTGAAGATAAGGGTGATAGAGGCTTCATAGAATGAATTAGGGAGAGAGTCACCCTTTTGGATCTTTAGAAATAACTTGAGCGGAATGGGGGTTAACTTTTCTTTGAAAGTTTTATAGAACTCAGAGCTGAAGCCATCAGGGCCAGGGCTTTTCTTTGTTGGAAGGCTATTTATTACTGATTCAATCTCCTGGCTTGTTATGGGCCTATTTAGACGTTCTATATCCTCCTGGCTCAATCTTGGTAGATTATACATGTGCAGTAATTTGTCCATCTCATCCAGATTGTCTTGTTTCTTGGCATCATAAAATTCATCTGGAATAATAAAAGACGCCGCATTGCCAAAGCAGTTCTACAAAAGAAGAGTAGAGTGGGTGGCATCTCACTCCCTGATCCAAAAATATACTACAAAGCTGTGGTAACCAAAACAGCATGGTATTGGCACAGGAACAGACATGTGGACCAATGGAACAGAATTGAGTCCACAGGAATAAATCCCCAATCATTCAGTCAACTGATTTTTTCTTTCTTTTTCTTTTTTTTTTTTTTTTGAGAGGTTTTCGCTATAGGGCGCATGCGCTCGCCAGCCAGACAGAGAGAGACAGAGAGACAGAAAACGAGAAATCACCCCCCAGAGGGGATGGCCATGCCACAATCCCTTCTCCTCCATTCTCCTCTCGGGATCTTGGGCACACACGCACACGCGCCTGGCGTGAGTTTTAAGCCACCGGGTCCGGGACGCGAACCACGGTCGACTATGTGGGAGTCCAGCGACATAGCCATTACACTAACTCCTGGTCCCCAGTCAACTGATTTTTGACAAGGGGTACCAGTCAATCCAGTGAGAAAAGGAAAACCTCTTCAGCAAATGGTGCTGGAAAAACTGGATTTCCACCTGTAAAAAGATGAATCTGAACCCCTACCTCTCACCTTTGACAAAAATCAAGTCAAGGTGGATCAATGATCTAAATCTAAGACCCCAAACTATTAAACTGCTTCTAGAAAACACTAGGGAAACTCTGGGAGACACTGGGGTAGGGAAAGACTTCTTACATAAGACCCCCAAAGCACAGTCGATAATCCCCAAAATAGTGGGATTACATCAGACTAAGAAGTTTCTGCATGGCAAGAGACACAGTAATTAGTGTGAATCGACAGCCCTCAGAATGGGAAAATATTTTTGTTAACTATGCATCAGATAAGGGATTGATAACCAGAATATATAAGGAACTAAAGAAGCTGTTTGGAAAAAAGATGATGAACCCTATTAAAAGATGGGAGAAGGAGTTGAAAAGAACACTCACTAAAGATGACATATGAATAGCCAGAAGGCATATGAAAAAATGCTCAACATCCCTCATCGTAAGGGAAATGCAGATCAAAACAACAATGAGATACCACCTAACCCCAGTCAGAATGGCTAAGATCAAGAAAACAAAAAATGATAAGTGTTGGCGGGGGTGTGGTGAAAGGGGAACTCTCTTACACTGCTGGTGGGAATGTAAATTAGTCCAACCACTGTGGAGAACCATTTGGAGATTCCTCAAAAATCTGTAAATAGAACTGTCATATGATCCAGCAATCCCATTTCTTGGCATCTACCCAAAGGACAGAAGAATTTCTCGTTGGAAAAGTGCTTGCACATCGATGTTTATTGTGGCACTTTTCACGATTGCTAAGACGTGGAACCAACCCAGATGCCCCTGTACGGCTGAATGGATTGAAAAACTGGGGCATATATACTCTATGGAATACTATTTAGCCATTAAGTACAACAAAACCCTGGCTTTTGACAGAAAGTGGAAGAATGTGGAAGATTTACTGCTGAGTGCAGCAAGCCAGGCTATGAAGGAGAGTCACTGTATGTCCCCACTTAATATATACCAAATGTCCGCACTCTATAACTGAAGCGGATGGGCTAAAGGATGTACAAACACAAGAGGTGGATGTGAATGCCAGATGTGGTGTGTGTGTAGGAGTGGGGCCTGGGGAAAAACATTTGAAGGAGGGATTTGAAGACAGCATTGTTGAGACAGGGAGATAGTGTTGTTATATTTTGATCAACTGGACCGGGGAGAAATGTTCACATACTGAAATGATCACCTTGTAAACTAAATAATGTGATTGAATGTATTAAAAAATGTAAATAAAAATAAATAAATAAATGAAAAAAAGGAATTACTCAATGAACATAAAACTTTGAAGATGAAGGATCTTAACTTTATTACTCCAGATAGTAAAAAGTAGGACACCTGTAATACTGTGATTAAATAAAGGGATAAATCAATGCAAATTTAGTGTACACTTTGAGATATTCTATTAAATTTTTTTTTTTTTTTGAGAGGTTTTTCACTATAGGGCGCTTGCGCTCGCCAGACAGACAGAGAGAGACATAAAGACAGAAAGCGAGAAATCACCCCCCAGGGGGGATGGTCACGCCGCAATCCCTTCTCCTCCATTCTCCTCTCGGGATCTTGGGCACGCACGCACACGCGCCCGGCGTGAGTTGTAAGCCACCGGGTCCGAGACGCGAACCGCGGTCGACTACGTGGGAGTCCAGCGACATAGCCATTACGCTAACTGCTGGTTCCCTTCTATTAAATTTTGATTTTGGAAAATTATAAAAAAATTAGTCAAAGTAGGTATAATTTATTGGAGAAATTATGTACTTGTTTAAGTGAGAGTAACAAAGGGGCAACGCCAGATCTCTCTCCCAACCTCTGACTTGGTTACCTCGGTAACTTCATTCATCTCACATCACTTGCTCTGGTTTCATCTTGACCCCATTTATCCTCTGTGATGTGAGGCAGAGGATCTCTGCTATTCCAGGGGGCAAATCTGCTTTGTGGTTCCTGAAAATAGGGAGATGCCTTGGTATCCACTCTTCCAAATTTCTCAGAAAGGGTTCTTTATACTCTGGGCTCTCAGAACTCTGCTGGGTAGCTTTACAATCAGCTCCTCATAACGAAGCAGAAAGACTTCATCATGTATGCAAGGGGCCTTCAAAAAGTTTGTGGAAAATGTGTATTGTGAAAAAAAAAAAAGCATGGATTTCAATTTTTTGGGGGCACCCAAATGAACTTTTACTTTAATTCCATTTTTCCACACACTTTTTGAAACCCTCTTCTATTACCAAATGTCTTTGGCTGCTGGAGGACAAAAGCTGCAGAAACCTACCGCAGTCTCTTCCTGAGAGTTGGTATTCCTGGGCAGCTGCAGGGGCCAACAATAGAAGTAAATGGCGGGGGTGTAATGCTGATCCTTTTTTCCTCCCACCCAGAGGAACCTCCTTATTAAACATTTCTTTGTCTGGCTTTGACTGTTTCCAGGGCTCATCAGTGTCCCTCTCCAGGTCCAACAGTCGAGAGCACTTGGGAAGCGGAAGTGAATCTGATAACTGGAGAGACCGAAACGGAATAGGACCCAGTCATACTGAATTCGCGGCCTCTATTGGCAGCCCGAAGCGTAAACAGAACAAATCAAGTGAGCTCTGCCTCGTATTCGTACTTTTAGGCATGATCTGCTTAGGATGTGTTTATTGGGTGCGGGTGATGTTGAAGTAAACCTCTGGTCCTTGTGACTTATAAGTGCTTAGTGTAATTTGTGTGCCACTTCCTATTTGTCCAGAGAAGCAGGCCACGTAATTCCCTCTCTTGCTGCATTTTGTACATGTGTTCATTCTAGAATTTGTCATTCTGACGTGCAACTGTTTATTTACATATCTTCTCTTCCTATGGAATTTGATTTCCACAAGCAAGAGACTGTATTTATTCATTCAGCAAACATTTAATAAGTGTCACGTACCAGGCCCCCCCCCCCTTTTTTTTAAGTTCTCTCATGACCATTAACCACTGTCACTTTTTTTTTTTTAAGTTTGTTTACTTTATGGTGGAAAGAAAGCACCCCTGATAGAGTTTGGATGCCACAGTCCACTCCCAGCTTCAGCCAGCCCCAGGTCAGGGGCACACACCTGCGTGACATACTCAGAGAAGTCTCCGGATGTAAATCCGGAATTTTTCCGTGTGTGTCAGCTCAACAGCACAGAGCTCCATGGTTTACTGCTGCGCCATCCTCTGGTCCCCAGGCGTTCTTTTAGGCTGTGCCTTATTTGTTATTTCTTCCCTAGTGCCTCGTCATGTGTGTGACACCTCGTGGGCAGGTTCTCGGTCAATGTTTCTGGAATAACTGCATGAGTGACTGATGACCCCACAAACATCTCAATGAAGAGGAAATAATGGGGACATCAGAAAGCATCTGAGGAAAAAAAAATGTGATAAAATTATTATCTTTCAAAAAATTTCATTTCAATTTCTTTGATATATTCAATCACATTACTTAGCTTGCAAACTGAAGAAAGTCCATCTAGCTACTAGAGGGAAAGAGCAGGATTTGACTTTTTAAATGGACAAGATGTAAACAGAATGGAAAAACCTTCTGTTTACGGCACGGGGCTTCTGCTCCGAGCACACATGGCCGAGACCGTGTGTGAGTTCAGTGTTGTGCCTGTCACAGCAGTGACGCTTCCGGCTGCGTCCATCGGTAAACACACCAGAACTGACGTAGTCATCACAGGATATGCCTCTAGTGTCTTCTTTCAAATTTTTGACAATTTGGTATCCTGAAACAGGTAGCTTGGAGTATTTGAAGATACTTGAAGAAAAGCAATCTAGATGAGCCTAGTAACAGTGACAGCCAGTTGCTATTATTAATCAAGTTGTCTGTGTAGTCAGGAGCCTCAGATTCGAAACCATCAATCACGGTGTTAGCCGAGTCTGAGTAAGAAGGCACGATCGACTCCTTCATTCCCAAGCGTACTGTCAGGAGTAGCCTAGAGACTTCCTATTAGTCACTGCTGCATCCTCCGCCCCTGACAGTATGATGGAGCTCAGACGCAGGCTGGTGCCAGGCCCAGATCTCGGGGTACAAATGATGCCCAGTCTATAACCCCTGTAAATTAGTTTTATGCCTCTCTTCTGCTATCTTTATCTCCTTTCATATAACATTGGATAATTAAAATGGACTGTATTACGTAATTGAATTGAGGCTTAGGATTAAGATGGGGATTCATTAGTGGAAAGGAATGATTAAAGTTCCATTTTTTGGCCTTGGTCAGATGTTTTAAGAGTGTAGGGAGTTTAAAAGAGAATGTAGAAATTAGAAGTATTTAAGACAAAAGAAATATAAAGAAAGTTCTGGGTTATAAGTACTACCAAGAATATTTATTTTCAAACACTCGTGTTTTAAATTTGATATACTTAGGGCCAGCATGTGGCATAATGGTTAAGGCACTGGACTTCTACATGGCCAACTGTGATTTGAGTCCCAGACCCAATGTCTTGAAACACATGCACATGTGTGCGTGCATGCCCAAAATCCTGAGAGAAGAATGGAGAAGGGATTGCAGCATAGCTATCCTCCTTGGGGATGGCACTTTCTGTCTGTCTCTCCAGAGAGCACATGCATGCACCCTATAGCAAAAAAAAAATAAAAAAAACAAAACAAACAAACAAAAAAACTCTAAAAATTTAATATATTTAACTTAACCCAACATATGCACAGTGTTAGACAATTTTTTTCAGCACCCTTATCAATGTCACCAAGTTTGTGATTTTCCCTAGGCATCCTGTTCACACTAGCTGTTCTAATGTAATTCTCAGTAACTCCTCTTTTACTCTCAATGAAAGTATATTTATCATTTGAATTGTTAATTATGTGATCAGCCTTCCAATGACTTCCATGCCATTTGTTCTTTCTCATTATTCCCTAAATAATAAAGTATAGAATGGTGTACATGGCATTTTAATCATGTTAGGTATTAGAATCATCTAGAGATGATTTAAAATATCGGGAAGGATGTGCGTAGGTGTTACATGCACCATTTTATATAAGGGACTTGACCATCAATGGAGTTTGGTATCCAAAAGCCAATTCTTCATGGATACTGAGGGACAGTCACACTTTAGGGCTTGGTCTAGGACCCTTTTCTTTATACATTCTGGCTACAAGATATAAATATTTGTTTATCAAAGTATTCTTGGGCTAGCAGATATTGTAGCAGTTATATTGCTGTATTCCCACATGCCAGTTGTCTTTCGAGTCCTGGACCCGGTGGCTTGAAAATCACACCAGGCACGTGTGCATATGTGTGCTCAAGATTCTAGGGGTAGAAGGGATTGAGGTGTGGCCATACCCCCTGGGGGTATGATTTCTGGGGGGTGATTTCTCACTTTCCCTCTCACTGTGTCTCTCTTTCTCTCTGGGGTGAGCACATCCACCCTCAGGCAAAAATCTCTCCAAAAAAAAAAAAAAAAAAAGAAAGAAAGAAAAAATAATTCCTTCCACTTGAAATACATAATGGACTTTACTGTTGGGAGATGAAAACAGCTGGAGAAACTGCACCAAAGACATTGCAAAGAGATTTCTAGCTTTGGCAGATATGTGAATCCCCAGAGTAAATTATTAATAGACGAGTCTGATTGGGTATGTGAGTGTCCTCCTTTTCCTCCTTTACCTCTTTGGAAAGTCCCCCAAAGCTGCATCATTGGTGGAAGAGGACAGGTTTCCCACACAGCTATTGGTCAGGGTGACAGAAATGGCTGCACAGCTCTGCTGGAACTTCCGAAGCAGTGTGTTCAAGCATTTGGTGAAGTATTTGGCCCAGTTGAGTAGTCTGTCACTCAGCCTTGCTTGTCAATGGGTTCAGGAACCACAGACAGGGTGTTGAGACTTGCCCACCAAATCAGGCAAAGCTTGGCTTGGCTCTCAGAATTTTTTTCCAAGAGACATATTCATGTCTTCTATAAACCCAGAAATTTATAAATTTATTTTATAAATCCAGCATCATTCTTATCACTTCATATGTTACTCTTCATGTTGCAAGTACTTTATTTTGTGAATTTGCTGCACAATTATATTCTGCTAGGGAATGAGATTGATATGTTGCAGTATCATACAATGCCTTTGACTGAAGGAAAACACAGGAGAGCCATCCTGCCAGCCAGACGAGCCTGACTTTGTAATAACTTCCCACACACCTTTATTGTATCTCAGGGATCCTCCTTCCAATTCCTCCTTTAATTCGCCTCCAATCAATTATAAAGAGCGAGTGCTTCTGAATGCTCAGGGAGAGTATGATGAATGATTATTAACTACAGAGGCACTGTTGCTGCATCTCTGCCTCCCAAGTGTAGCCTTTTAAATGGCAAGAGCCTCCCTGAAAGCAATAAGCAGTGTTTCCTTAATGAAAAGCCAATATTTCAGTAAAGGATTGCTGTATTTCTGCAGCTACTGCTCTGTTCAGCTGAACAATGAAATCTGAAATATTTGGGTGATTAAAACTTTTAATTAAACCATGTTCTCTCTGGGCATTTTCACTTCAAGCCTGTGTCTCCTTTGCCTTTCAGCGGAACACTATCTCAGCAGTAGCAATTATATGGACTGCATTTCCTCGCTGACAGGAAGCAATGGTTGTAACCTGAACAGCTCCTTCAAAGGCTCTGACCTCCCTGAGCTCTTCAGCAAACTGGGCCTGGGCAAATACACAGATGTCTTCCAGCAACAAGAGGTCAGTCATTATTTATTTTCTCAGGTATCTGTTCTGCTTGTGTGCACGACGAGCTCTAGGATAAAATCTCTCACTGACCTATGACTGTGCTTGCACGGAGCATTTATTCAGGTCTCACAGCTGTTCTTACTGCTGAGAAAAATGTCATCTCATTTCTTATTTATTTAGTGCAGCTAGTAAACACAAGATGGCAGAAATACAGAAAACTGTGTGTGCAGAAAATACACATAGCCATCCTTTACTGGTTTCAGCTAAAAAGCCTAAAGGACCGAATGTACTGATTCATAGGAACTTTGGGATTCACAGCTCCCTTGAGGTCAGCAACAAGTCTGTACTCAATGAGATATCTTTCCTGGATCTGTTCTCTTTATCTGTGACACTTAAAAATAAATAACAGCATCTGAAATCAGTATCTCTGGGTGCTTTTTAAAAAAATTTTTTTTTTGGAGAGGTTTCTGCTATAGGGTGCATGTGCTCACCAGGCAGACAGAGAGAGACAGAGAGTCAGAAAGCGAGAAATCAACCCCCAGAGGGGATGGCCACGCCGCAGTCCCTTCTCCTCCATTCTCCTCTTGGGGTCTTGGGCACGCACGCACATGCGCCTGGCATGAGTTTTAAGCCACTGCGTCCGGGACGTGAACCACAGTCGACTACATGGGAGTCCAGCGACATAGCCATTACGCTAACTGCTGGTCCCTTAATTTTTTTTCTTTTTTGAAGAGATTTATTTATTTATTTATTTTGCTATAGGGCACATACACTTTCCAGAAAGACAGAGAGAAACAGAGAGACAGAAAGTGCGAAATCACCCCCCAGGGGAGATGACCACATTGTAATCCCTTCTCTTCCATTCTCCTCTTGGGATATTGGGCACGCACACACACGTGCCTGGCGTGAGTTTAAGCCGCTGGGTCTGGGACTCGAACCGCGGTCGACTACATGGGAGTTCAGCAGCGTAGCCATTATGCTAACTTCTGGTCCATCTCTGGGTATTTTTGACCCCCTCCTGGATATGCTACTGCAGTCTTCTCACAGATTATTGTATTCTTGTTAACCATGTTAATTCGTTCGTTAACTTACCGTTTGGGTTTTATCTGAACTGAAACAGATCTAAGATGGCTTCTGAACCATCACTACCATGGATTTTGGTCAGACTGATCAGATGTGGTCCGTCGTGCACTAGTATAAAGATGTGAGGCCCCGAGCATGCTACTGGTAGTGCCGTTGTGGTGCCATACACAGCTGGGACTGCTCAGGCCCCTGCTTTGGAAACTTAGAAGGGGTCTATACATTTACATCATTTGCAAATCAAGATATGGCCCAAGTTTGATACTAGTTGGCTTACTTTCATGTTACATATCATGTGATTAAGTTCCAAATATCTATTAGTAAAGATCAATTTTAAAAAATAGAGGGAATTTGTTAGGTACTTTTTGTAGTAAAGTCAGTGTATTGCCCATGGTTCCATAAGATACTAAGCTTAATCGCAGAACATTTTTGTTTTTTTACACTGAAAAATTCTGGGGATTTGATTTCATTTTCTGCCCCCTATATCTAAGAGTTCATTTAACAAAGGTCTTTCTGAGTTGAGTAACACTTTCATCATGACACATTAAAGAATTATATGTGTTTATTTAGTCTTGCTGCTTAGGTGAAAATAGCTTAGTGGGAAGTTCAAGGGAAGAAGTATTTTAACTTGTCCAGATACAGGAGGTCTCAAAGTAAGAGATTAAATTTTGTTAATGATTTTCTTGGTTTGCTTTTGATCTGTTATTTCCTATTTGAAGAAGCATAGAATGAATGTAATATAAGTAGTTATCTAATTACTCCAAGAAGGGGGTAAACATCAAAATATATCGCCAGAATGGCTTTATCCCTTATCATTCCAATTTTAGTACATGTCCTGCCAAAGCAACCACACTAATATTTTATTAAGTAGTGCAGCAGTCAACAAACTGTGGCCTGCAGACCTGCTGCCTGATTTTGTAAGTAAAGTTTTCAAGGAACATAGCCACACTCATTTATTTACTTATTGCCTGTGGTTGCTTTTGAACTGTGACAGCAGGATTGAGTACTTAATAGGGACAGTGTGGCCTATGAAGCCTAAAATATTTGCTGACTTACTCTTTCAGAGAAAGTTTGGGGACATTTGAACTGGAGAATCTCTATTATATAGAATTTTAAAAACCATATTTCTAAAACTGTAATACATCATGACTTTAAGATTTTGTAGGATTAAGATGTACCTCAAAATCAAAACAGAAAATTTCAAATTGTGTTCAGTATAATGGATCATCAGAAAAGTCATGATGCATTTTTGCATAGAAAAACACATCTTGACTTTTTCAATGACCCATAAATTTAATAAAAAGTATATTTTACTTTGTTATAGTGTGTCAAAATTTGTTAATTTGTTTTCTTCATGTGGGATATTTTGTAATATGATCCCCATTCAGTCACCTCATGTTGAATGTTCATTTAGCTATTCTTGCAGATGTCGTATTCAATATACATTATTACCAACTAGAGCTTCTAATTATTTTGCCCCTTTGGGAAGCCCATAGCTTAATGTCTGCAGTTAAGTTAATTGTTCACAAAAGCCCTGGAAGGAATAGCATTTTCAACCCTATGTACACACAACTATTAATGGTATAATTCAGATCTGAAGCCAAGCCTCTGGCTTTAGAGGTTGTTACTTTGCCCTTCTGTCCCTCTGCACCATTTTTTTAAAAAGTCATTTTTATAAACTCCAAGTTGACTCTTTAGAATTTTCTTAGGACATAAAACTTAAAGGAGTCATACTGACTATTTCTTAAGGTAATGGGGTGATTTTAAAAATAAATTTACTTATTTAAATTATATTTAATCACTACATATCTTTTCAGCATACAAAATGTTTTTCCTAGCGTGAATACAACACATATTTAGTCAAGTCAAAGATACTACCACATGCATTATCATCACCAGATAACTTTCCATTTTTTTGTCTGTTAAATGTCCCCCCCACCACCACATATTTCTTCTCCCACTGCTTATTACCCAGCCCCTGTTATACTGTCTCTAGTATCTACAGTTGCCTTCCCTGCTATTATTCCTTTTTGTCTTTCAGGTTCTGCCATGGAGGGCAGACATTCAATACATATTGAGTGGGGACGTACAATGCCTCTCTTTCATAGTCTGGGTTGTTTCACTTAGCATTAGATCTTCCATATTCATCCACTTTGTATCAAATGTCAAGGACGCATGCATTCACCAGGGAGAGACAGTGAGGGAGAGTGAGAAATCACCTTCCAGGGGGGATGGCCATGCCACAATCCCGTCTCCACCATCTCCTGGGATTTGGGGCATGCATGCACATGTTTCCGGTGTGATTTTCAAGCCACCAGTTCCAGAATTTGAACTGCAGTTGGCCTTGTGAGAGTCCAGTACCTTAACCATTACACCACCTGCTGGCCTCCAGGATCTCATTTTTTTTTTATGACTGGATAGTATTCCATAGTGTATATATGCCACATTTTTCAATCCATTCAGTTGTTCTTGAACATTTGGGTTGATTCCACATCTTACCAATTGTGAATAATGCTGTAACAAACATGGATGTGCAAGTGATTTTCTTTCTTTTTTTTTGGAGAGGTTTTCGCTATAGGGTGTTTGCGCTTGCCAAACAGACAGAGAGAGACATAGAGAAAGAAAGCGAGAAATCACCCCCTGGGGGGATGGTCACGCTGCAATCCCTTCTCCTCCATTCTCCTCTTGGGATCTTGGGCACGCACGCACACGTGCCCGGTGTGAGTTTTAAGCCACCGGGTCTGGGACGCGAACTACAGTCGACTACGTGGGAGTCCAGTGACATAGCCATTATACGCTTACTGCTGGTTCCCTGCAAGTGATTTTCTGATGAGAGTTTTCCTGTCCTTTGGTTAAATACCTGGGTATGGAACTGCTGGATCATATGGAATACTATTTGTAGGTTTTTAATGAACTTTCATATTGTTCTCCTTATGGTTATACTAATTTATGTTCCCACCAAGAGTGTAGGAGGGTTTCGCATAGCTCACTAGCACTTATCCTTTATTTTTTTAATCTTAGTCATTCTGATTGGGGTTAGATGGTATTTTATTGTGGTTTTGATTTATATGTCCCTCATAGTAAGGGATGTTGGGCATTTTTTCATATGCTTTTGAGCTGATAGTATGTCTTCCTTGGAGAGTTGTCTGCTCAGCTTATTTTCCCTTCTTTTAATTGGATTATTTTTTCAGGTGAGCCACTTGAGTTCCCTGTATATTCTTGTTATCAGTCCCTTGTCTAAGGCATAGTTGGCAAATATATTCTCCCATTCCAAAGGTTGTCTCTTCTAATTATTGTTTCTTTTGCCATACAGAATCCTTTTAACTTTCTGTAATCCCACTTGTCTATTTTGACATTATTACTTGTGCTTTAGGGGTCTTATTTTAAAAGTCTTTACCAACTCTGATGTCTCCAAGAGTTTGCCCTATGTTTTCTATCAGTAGTTTTATAGTTTGAGGTATTATGTTTAGATCTTTGATCCAGTTTGAATTGTTTTTGTTAATGGTGAGAGATAGGGGTCCAGGTTCTTTTGTTGTGTAGAAGCTTTTTAGCCCGATGTAGTCCTACTTGTTTATTTTTGAGATCATTGCCTGTGCTGGGGGAGGGAGGGTCTTAATTGAAATCTTTACTACTCTAATATCTACCTCCACACTACCTTAATAAGAAGAGTAGGATCCTTGAGTTATTTTTCACCAAAGAATGCAATGCCAGACAGTACAATCATGTACACTGTTCCTGCAAATACCTCTTTTATGACACTTTCAGAGATAGTCTGCTGGGCTGAGCCAAGTGAACCATGGATCTGATGTAGTCTGGGAATTCTTCTATCAGTTTTGTATAGAACATAGTGGAAGATACCATCTGTTGTGTTATTTACTTTGTTCTTATGAAGAGAAAAATATTGGGCTGACATAGTAATGCACTGCTCAAGCAAAGCCAGATCCCACATGCTGACTGCAGTTTGAATCTCCAGCCCAGTCAGCCTGAAAACAAAACCAAAAATAACCAAGAAAGTACACATGCTGGACATGCACATGAGTGTCCAAGATCCAATGAGGGAGAGGGCTGGAGGAAGGGGACTGTGGTGTGACCAAGACCCTGTGGAGGTGGTATATCTCAGGTCTCTCTTTCATGTATGTGTACACATGCTCTATCATAAATAATACTAAAAGATATACCTAACAAATTCAGAACCCGAAGCTAAGAAATATTTTTCTCCTTCTTGCACAGATGAATATTTTGCCTTTTATCAGTTCAGAAAAGTGATACAATCTCGTTTCCCTTTCTCCTTAGCTTCTAGAATGCTAACTTTTCTATCAGTTGCAATAAACCAGTCACTTAGACTAAATCTGCTAGGATTATTGCTTCCATTTACCACCTTTATTTCTTAATTCTTCTCCTTTAGATTTGTGCCACTACCATTCATTTTTTGGAAGTAGGCAGAACATAATTATTAAATAGGTATAATAACACATTTATCTTACAATGAGGAAGAAAATAAGTACTTAATACCTTGGTTATGAATTTTTCTTCTTCTTTTTAACCCACAGATTGATCTTCAGACATTCCTTACCCTCACAGATCAGGACTTGAAGGAGCTGGGAATTACAACCTTTGGTGCCAGAAGAAAAATGCTGCTTGCAATCTCAGGTGAATATAAATGTTCAGCTTGTATTTTAAAACCTGCGTAACCTCTGCCAGTGGTCTCAGCAGTGGACTGGTTCTGCCCATCAACCTCTTCCTCACTACGCTGACACCTTGATGGTTGTGGTTTCAGAAGGTTCTTCTGCTAACAGTGTGACAAATGCTGAGACGGTCCCCCTCCCCCATCAAGGGATTGCCTGAAAACCCACCTTGACAATATTGTTTTATTACTTAAAACAGATCTCTTCAAAAAGATCAAACCAAAACTGCCCAATGCAGGACTGAAGCGTGGAAGGGGCAGATTAATTCCTTTTTACAGTTGTGTTAAGCAATAATGGTTGAGTTGGTGAAAAATTATTCTTTATGTTGTGTTCCAAACATTCATGTCCCTGCATGCCAGCCGAGATCATTGCAATGAGAGAAGGAAAATCAAGTTCTCATTAGTATAGCTTGGGACCTGGTGGTACTACTTGTCTTAACACTTTGTAAATTTTTCAGCATTTTAGCAGAATTTGTGAATCACAGAACATTATAATATCCTAAAGGCAGTCAGAGGATGAAAGAAAATAATGTTGTCTGCCTCCCTAGATCTCCTTCCTTGTACATCTGTTGCATATTCTGTGTATTAGAAAATGCTCTCAATATATTTATTAGTTGCCAATCATTTGAAAGGGATTGAGTCAAACATTGTGTCAAGAGTTGGCAAATATGCAGTAATGTACCTAAACAGGCATTTAGAGAAATATGAGAAAGAAAGTCAAAATGGGGGTGGGAAATTGGACTAGTTTTGAAGACTTTTCAATCAAGTTCTTGAATGTTAAATTATGTGTGTCAGTCTCTCAAAAGCACAGTCACCTAAGGCAGAAGTCACACATCATGTTTTGGTGGAAACTGACTTTGTTTTTTTAGGACACTGAATTGCAGGCTACGCTTGTATGAGGCCAGTTGTATTCAACTGGTGAAAGTCATTCCAGACAACATTCACTAAACAGATCAGCAAATGAAATTTAAAAACTTCATTGGTTTTCCATTTTATTTTAGTGATGGATTACCTACCCCACTCACCTCCCCATAGGAAGTCTATTCTGAAGAAAAAGCTTTGAAATAAGAGTGGAAATTCAGCCATTGAAGCTTCCTGGTAGTAGTCTGTTAGGCTTCTTCATGGGTGAATAGAGCTCTACATAGAACAGTTTTGGAAGTCTTCCTCTGCCCTGTGTATCCAGGAGGCTCACTAATGGCACTCCATGGGGCAGATACATAATTCCTGTTCACTTATGAGATCATCATGAAAGGAAGAGTCTTTAAAACATTCATAGAAAATGTGTATTGTGAAAAAATTCTTGCACCAAAATAAACTTGCACTTTAATTCCATTTTCCCACAAACTTTCTGAAGTCCCCTTATATGGTAGAAAGAACACTGGATTCAAAGAGTAGACCTGGGCTTTGTCTTTGGGTGAGTTTCCAAATGTCTTTTGGTTTTGGCTTATTAACCATGAAGGTAGATTGGAATAAGTATTTGTGTGAGGTCTCTTCAGTTTCTAAAATCTGTCTTTTCATGTGATAAACATCACCAAAGTGAAAATAAATATTTTAATGTTATCTATTACTAGCAGAATACTACCTTGTTCTTTCATTTTTCTCATCTGTGGCAGTAGGGCAGTTTTGCTAACTTATTTGTTTACTCTAAACTTTAGTCTCAAAGACCTATCCCTAAACTCAAATTAACTCGATATAGTTTTATATTCTTCTATTAATTTGCAAGTGAAATTGAAGTACTGCTTGAAATATAACTCTTGATTAACTTGTGTATTCACCATGCCTGTCCTGTTGAAATATGCCCATGGGCCAGCACTTTCATACCATGGAAGGCCATATTCCAGAACTCCATAGTCTTTCCCTGGAGATTTGTGGGATGACAGTGAAGTATAATGAAGCTGAGCTTTTTCTTTGTGTAGCAGCCCACTTCCAGACTCCGTAAGCATTAAGAGAACAAGCACGTATCTCTAAATACTTCCGTAGGTTGTAGATAGGTCATCTGGAATACTTTGGGTGTTGGAGAGTAGAGTGGGAATTAGGAAGATTGTTAATCCTTTCCAAAATATTTTTTCCGTTCATCATCTTCAGCATAGTTCTGTTAAGGTTATATACTACTTTACTCGGTTGCCTGTCCTCATAAGTTCACAGGTCCTTTTGCTTTTAAAGGGAATTAGGAATTATGAAAAAGATGCATTATGAATGCTCTGCACACTGTGAAGTATTTGATTATTTTAAGGATGATCTTGCTTTGCATTGTTCAGTGTATTTGAACCTGGAAAATCGTCTCCTGTGCAAGTAATAACTTTTTATTGAGAAACTCTTCATTATAAAGCTTCTTTTTCTAATTCAACTAAATGTGATAACAAAGATATACATTTATTGCCCCCAAACATTCCATTTCTAGATAGAGGCAGGATAGCTGAGCAGTCTTTCTTCATGTTTGTCTTGTGGTTTCACAGTTTGGTTAGATACTGAGTTTGCTTAAAATTTCTTTTAAATTTTTGTAAACTTATAGTTGTAGTTGTTCTTTCAGTATGAGGTATGGTTTTGTTTTTAATCTTGGGCCAGAAGACATTTATTTTAATGTTATAGGAGGAGATGAAATTGAATTTCCTGTAGAGATGGATAAATTAATAGATTTGATCTTTTTTTCTCCCCACATCTACAATATTTTGAAAACTTACACATTTTTCTGAGTATTTTAGTAATTGGCTAACTAAATGTAGGAAGACTCAGTGAAAGGCAGGTTAGCATCCTACTGACAGGCTTCCCACAACAGCCTCAGGTAGATCTAACATTTCCCGACCTATTCTTTTAGTTTGTGACTCTGTTCAGATCCGCAACAAGATCCTGAGAGCTGCCAGGATTGTGTGAACCTTGGAATTTCAAAGAAAAAGGTTGGTATTTTCCCAAACTACCCCTTAGGCTTATTTAAAAAATAAATAAATAAATAAATCAGAGGAGGGAATATGCTTTTTAACTTTAAAAACAACACAAACAAAATCCCTAAGTTTTTTCCGTAGGACTTGATCCTTGATAACCCCTCTAGAAGATTTATCTCTGTGCATTACATTTAGAAATAGAAACTGCATCTTCAGGGAATGGTTGAATTCCCTCCCAATCATTTTACTCTCTCAAAGATGTAGTTGATGTGACTTGTCAGAATAAAGCTTATCTTAAAAAGGAAGTCTTCAGTGGCCCAGTTGTTTTCATGTGCTCAACCGTACATGTTATCATGCTATTTGTGCCAGGGAGAATGTTGTTTGGCTGCATTCCTTCCTTTTTCTTCTCCATAATGTGACTGTCCTCCTGATTTGTAGGTTATTCTCCCCAGGAGAAAATGCAGGCCAAAGATAGTCTCCTAGTTTGAAGGTGATAAAACTCTCCTAGGCTCTATACTTGAGGAGACTCATTTATTCTGAACTCTCCTATAGATTTTCCTTTAAGTTTATTCAATTTTACTTTGATTTCTGAATTGTGACGTGTTTTTTTTTTTTTTTTGAACAGGATATGTGTGTTCAAGTTTTAGTAAGAATACTAAACCAGTTGCTTTTCTGCAGAAACTTACAACCTTAGCCATCAGCACGCATGTCTGCATGTCTTTTGCTTGTAAAGATAATCTTCCTACTTCCCCAGAATGTTTCAGCTTTGCTTTTCCTAGTCAAGAGACAAATGTGATATAGTAAAATATGAAATAAGGTTCTGTTATCAGTTATAGCTAGAGCTACCAGCTTCCCAAATTGTATTTCCGATCCCTCTGTTGGTCTTCTCTGTTGGACAAGCTGCCACAAATCTGTGGCCAGGCCTTGACCTCTGCCACTTCATAGCTGTGTGGGCAAGTGATTTTGTTTATGTTTTAAATCATATTTTTTATCCATAAAATGGAGAATGATAGTATTATCTACCCTGGAAGGGTTTTCAGTAAGACAAAATAATTTTTCTGTGCTTGCTATTTAAGCTCCAATAAATCACTATTACTTTTCTCCTCTCCTAAGACTTAGATATTAATGGGACCAGCAGTTAGCGTAATGGCTATGTCGCTGGACTCCCACATAATTGACTGTGGTTTGAGTCCTGGACCCGGTGGCTTAAACTCACGCTGGGTGCATGTGCATACGTGCCCAAGATCCCGAGAGGAGAATGAAGGAGAAGGGATTGCAGTGTGGCTATCCTCCCAGGGGGTGATTTCTCACTTTCTGTCTCTCTGTCTCTTTCTCTCTTTCTGGTGAGTGCTCATGCCCTATAGCAAAAACTTTTCCTCCCCCTCCCCAAAAAAGACTTATATATTAGCAATACTTTCACTGTTACTTTGATCCCAGAGGGCAAGTGTTCGAATGTTCACAATTTGGAAGGCAGTGGAGTGACACGTTGACATATGGGTCCATTTTCCAGAACTTGGGAGACAGAAGTTCATCTAGCCATATGGCTGTCCCTAACCCCCTGTAACCAGTTACACCCTAAGTCCGTTCTCACCATCCTCAGCATTACTGCAGCTGCCATAGCGTATAGCATAATTTCAGAATTCACATGGAGACTGAGTTTATGTGGTTGAAAAAGCACTGAGTACCATGCCAAGATAAGGTATTGAACACCTGCTCTAGCCCCCTTCCAAAGATAAAACAAAAAACCCAAACAGGCAACAATATAAAGCAAGTCAACTATATAACCCTTCTAGACCATTTAAAATGGAATAATGTGAATATATTTGCATTGATAGCTATCAGAAACCCTAATTCCAGTTCTGTGTACTTGCATGAGTTCATTAAAAGAGTTCCATTAATTCCTCCAGTAATTTGAAGGTCCTTTGGGGGAGGGAAAGGTTGTACATAATCTTAGACAGGTTAATCCACTTCAATTGACTTTTTACCTCTCCAGTTAATAATTTTTAGTTGGTAAAAGACAAGCAAAATGTTATTTTATAAGTACTCTGGTTTTTCTACTATTAGAAGAGGACAGCTCAGTTTTGCGTTGGAAATTTTGATTCAAGTATTGGTTGTTTTACTAAGTTGATTTTTTTCAGTAAAAGAAAACTCCTGCTTTTATTCTTCATACACCTATTTCTGACTTAAGCAGCACGGGCTTTAATTGTTGGCAGAGCCCCGAGGACTGTGGCTTCATACTTCATGGTGCTTCTTCTGTATTCTCATACTCTTGGGTCAGTCTTTTCATATCTGACTTCAGTAACTTAATGGTTCCTGTGTTTGACATGGACAAGCTCGGTAATTGCAATGGTTTTCTGAGTCATTGGTAATACATCCTCTCACATGCTTTTCGGCTCTCATTGTCCCCTTTGCCTCTGATGTGTCATTTGAGGCAACTCAAACTGTTTAACTTGGTAAAAGTGTTCTGAGAATGACATATCCCCCAGTTTGCAGGCTGCAGTCAAAAACCATTTGCTGTCTGGAGTTTAGAAACTGCAATAGGGGCTGGCAAGTGGCATGGTGGTTAAGGGGGCTCGACTCCCACTTGGCTGACCGTGGTTCGAGTTCCGGACCTGGTGACTTGCTTTCTCACTTTCCCTCTCACTCTGTCCCTCTCTGGTAAAATTAAAATAAATAAATAAATTTAAATAAAATAATTCTTAAAAAAAAAAAAAAAGAAAAACCTCAATAAAAACTATTTGCTGTCCTTGATTCTCTAGGCCAATATAATGCCTTTAATATCAGACTTTCTAGTATTTCAGAAACATCTTGTCAACTCAAAGTTTTCCTTTTGCTATCAGACTTGATTTTTCCCACCCAAATCTATGGCACCGCCATTTTGTGAGTGCTAATACCTTACCCAGTGGTATATATAACGTTTCTGCTGCACTCCTAATATTCTCTCTTTCTCTCTTTAGAACTAAATAAAAACCGAAGAAAGCTTTTTGAACCGCCAAATGCACGCACCTCTTTCCTGGAAGGCGGAGCAAGTGGGAGGCTGCCCCGTCAGTATCACTCGGACATTGCTAGTGTCAGCGGCCGCTGGTAGCAGTACCCTGGGCACATGATGCCAAGTAACTGTACAGTTGGACACAGGACATCTGTGAACAGCCTTCACTGCACACCGTCCTCAGCACTCTGGGTGTCTGGTATCAGGACCAAAGCGTCTTATGCACACCTGTACATTGCGGCAAAAAAAGGAAGACAAGAGAAAATGCTTTTATGTTGTCATACAGAGCCCAAATGTGGATTACTTTTTTATACGGCAGTTGGACAGAATCTGCAGTAAGAGGATAAGGCTTTAGTTCCTGTTTTTATTTACCTATATAACGTATGCACTGATTTTTTTTTTTTTTTTTTTTTTTTTTTTTTTTTTTTTACTTAAAATGAAGGATAAATTGACATCTGGGATGCCAGAAAACTAAGAAGTTACTTTTTGTTTGTTTGTCTCTTTTGGTGTTTAGGGAGTTAAAAAAAAATAATAATCAAAGTGGAATTTTCTGGTACTGCTTTAAAATAATTATTGGGGTCTCTCAGCACTTTACATGTTCTAATTTCTTGTCCTGTGGAAATTCTCTCTCTCATTTGCATGTCATCGGATATATTGGTACAGATCAGATTTAGTCACATTTTTCTGACTGCATCAAATTTTTATTTGAGACAGTACTGGATATGAGATTCTGTGTAGAATATTCTGTGACTTTGGGAAATGGAAATGAGTCTACTTTGTTCAGGACCAATTCATTCATATCAGCATCCTAGAAACACTTAGCAATGAACCTCGTTCACTGTAACAGGTGCAAAGACCAAACGGACTTGGCAATATTAACCCTTTGCAGTTGCCATCGTTAGCTGCTGCCTGTATTGCTACAATGATTTTAATGGTTGTCTGAAGGCAAAGGGGGTGTGTTTTAGTATACTGCCACTAAAGGACATTTATTTATATCAAACTTTTATTTTTAGATATTATAAACATACAATACATAATTGATAAAATTGATATTTACTAGAGATTTATGGTAGATGGTAGACGACATTCAGTAACTGGAGCCCTAGATTGTCACTTTATTTAAAAAGACAAATAATCATCTGACAAGACAGCACTGTTGCCGTCATGAGGAGAAATGCATTTTGGTTCTTAGCACACACACATCAGCTCTGCTCCGGACGGTCACAGGACTTTCTAAAACCGAATCTGTCTGCCTGAAGTAGACTCGTGAGTTGAGAATAGAAAGGCTTTTTTTAAGTCTCCAGGGTGACAGTTTATAAAGATAGCTTCGTTTTGAAGGAAAAACAACAACAACAAAAGATTTTAAAAGTGGCTAGATTCATTGTTACCTTCTTATACTGTGAAAAGTCCAAGAAATCAGGCAACGTCAGTTCGTGGGTCTTCTCTATTTTTATGGTAGATTTATGAAGGGTTTTCAATCCATGAAGAAAATCACTAAAGTGCCTTTCATTAAAGCAATATTATTTCCAAATATACTAATCTGTGGAAAACTTTCCCAAAGGAAATGTCAGTTACCTGTACTGTAATTACTTGTTTATGCTCAGTGTTTAACACTTCGTACATGGACATAAACCAGTCTCACAGGCTCTCAGCAGGGGCTTTAGGTAAGTGGACATAAAAGCTGGGAGCTTTTATACAAATGTGGGATAAGACATACTTGCCTGACATTTTCCCATGGCTCAGTCTTACCAATTAAGTTTAAAATGAAAATTGAAGAGACAGTTTGCACACAGAAAAATTTTCACTTAAAAAAAAAAAAAGTATTGGTTACCTTCAGGGCATAAACAGTGGGCCTATCATACAGTTTTCAATTATAATGAGCACTAAGGAGGTGCCCATTCAAAACTAAACTAAGCCTTAAATTGCTTACGACTAGAGAACGCAGTAGTTCCCTGCACAAATGCGAGGAAGCCATCTCGTGCACATGAATACCGATGATCATGTGTTACACCTGGATACAGTGTGGTGAACAGAACAGAGTACCAATTCCAGCATGGTTTCTTGTGCTCCACATTTTACTGTGTCTTTAATAAGACCTTCCTAAATAAAACAACCATCCAGAGCTCTTTTCCCAGCTCTCTCTCTTGCATTTGCAACTGGAGGAAGATGGAATGAATATGCAATATAAGTTGGTACAGGTTTTATGAGCAGTGCTTTGCTATTATGCCAAAGGGAAAACTGTCCCACTTAAACGAGATTAAATGGGGTGGCTAAAATTAAATAAAAACACTGGAAATTATTTTTCTTACTTTCTCTTGATGCAATGAAGGGAATATGACACTACAGTGTACGGATTTGTCAGTGTTATATGATGCACAAAATATTTGGATTATTTGAATAAATGTTAGCTTTTAATCAATCTGTGCCTTAATAGTGACTGGCTATCTGTAAATATAGAACAGATACAGATTGTATTTTTGTGGGGTTTTGTCCTTTTAGTGATTTTTTAAAATGAGAGATGGAATTAACATTGAAAATGGGAGTTTTTTTCCTAAACTAATCAATTGTTATATGAAAAATAAATTTATATAACCCCTTTGTATTGCTCTTGCTAGATAAAATGTGTGGTTTTGTTTTTTATCCATAACTCTATACCTAGCTTTCTTTTCTGAGGAAAGTTGTTTCATTGCTATTTTCAGTAGAGGTAAAGACATGTCTGCAGTAGACTTGAATATGTATTCTTTGTCCTCTTGTTTTGCATTGATGACCTTCATTTTACACCAGAAGTTGAGGCTCTTTATTTGAGCCAGTGAATCTAGGACTAGTAATCAATCATTGTTTCTCTGGCTACCCGTAGGTACATACCAAAAGAGGGACGTTTAGGACAGGTTTTATTCTTGTTATTTCTTTCTGCTATAAAGACTCAAGTGTATGACCATTTTGACAGCCTCATCCATCAACAACGGCACTACCTACTGAAGTAATCCTGAGCTTTTTGTCCCAGGTTCCCATCAGAGAGACTCACTGTTACACTGTCTATCACACCAAGTGCTTCTTGTGACATGCACTGAGACTCTGACTGGACTCACCCTCAAACGGGGTTGATAACCATTTAAGCTGAATCTACAATCTAGCTGAATCTTGAATTATCTATGTCAGTGGCTCTTAAAAATTGTTTCTAGGCTAACAGATGGCGTGGTGGTTAAGGTGCTGGATTCCTGCATAGCCGACCTCAGTTCAAGTCCTGGACCTGGCGACTTGAAAATTCATGCAGGTATGTGTGCATGTGTGCCCAAAACCTGAGAGGAAGATGACGGAGAAGGGATGGCAGTGTGATCATTCCCCCTGGGGGGGGGGGTGATTTCTCACTTTCTCTCTCTCTCTCTCTCTCTCTCTCTCTGTCTGGCAGGTATACATGTCCTATGGCAAAAAGTTAAAAAAATTGTTTTTAAAATAAGAGTTCTTTTGATAATTTGAATCTTATCTGTGATCCAATTATAAACATTAAGGATATACAAGTATTTAGTAAGTGCCAGGCTGTGGTGTAGGTGTGACAGTGACTAAAACAAAACCCCTTCCTCTCACTGAGTAACATTCTAAGTGGAGAAATGAAAAGCTGATGAAAGATTGGATGAAATAGCCCTACCCTCTATCATGGGTCTCCAAGGAAACTCTTAGGAGCATCTAGAATCCTTTTTTGTTGTTTTTAATTGACACGTAATTGTATATATTTATGGGGTACAGTATGCTACTTAATACTTGTGTTCATTTTATAAAAGCCAATTTGGGGAAAGTAGCATATGAATTATTTCCTCATGGGGAGAACATTAAAAATTCTCTTGTAGCTATTTTGTGAGATTTTTACTACAGAGCAAGTGTGTTTGCTGGACAGACAGAAAGTGTGAATCACCCCCCCCAGGTGGGATGGCCACACTGCAATCCCTTCTCCTTCATTCTTCTTTCAGGATCTTGGGCATACATGCACAAATGTCTGGCATGAGTTTTAAGCTGCCAGGTCTGGAACTCGAACAGCGGTCAATTATGTGGGAGTCCAGCGACACAACCATTACGTCATCCGATGGTCCCAGAAGCAAGAAATCACCCCCCAGATGGGATGGCCACACCACAAGCCCTACTCCTCAGTTCTCCTCTTGGGATCTTGGGCACACGCATATATGCACCTGGCATGAGTTTTAAGCTGCCAGGTCCAAGACTCAAACCACGGTAGACTACATGTGAGTCCAGCAACATAACCATTACACCATTTTCTGGTCCTGCTATTTTGAAATATACAATGTTATTAATCATAGTTACCCATTGGGCATCATAACTTACTCCTCCTAACTAACTAACTTTGTACCCATTGGCCAGTCTCTATCTACTTCTATCTGGGAGCTTCCTCAGCAACTGGTAACCTTTATTCTACTCTGAACATCTATGAGATTAACTCCTTGTAAAATATTTGTCTTTCTGGGCTTGGCTTATTTCACTTCATGTCCTCTAGTTCATCCACTTTGCCCCAAAGAACAAGATTTCATTTTTTTTAAATACTGAATAATGGTCTACTGAATATATAGACTATGTTTTTCTTATTCATGCATTGATGATTTAATTTTTAGCAACCAGTTTAAAGTACCCATAATACTGAAATGATCTGTGCTTTCTAAAGGAAAATATTCCTTCCTCTCATCCTTCCATCATTTTCTATAATATTGGGTTGTTAGGAAAGTCATGATGCATTTTTGCATAGAACAAAAGTACTTCATGATTTTCTGGCAACCTAATAGTTCCATAAGTTTAATCATATTCTCAAAATGAGTGTGTGGTGTGGCCCCGAAGATTGTTTTATAGTTATACCACTGACATATAGTTTTACCCTATAATGATAGGGACCATCACTTCTTAGATTTGACCATTAGTGACTACAGGATTTTTCTTTCTTTCTTTCTTTGTTTATCTGTTAGATGGTATATGTACTCACTGGAGAGAGAGAGAAAGTAAAAAAGCACACTTCGGGGGGATGACCACAACACAATCCCTTATCCTCTATTCTCTTGGGATTTGGGGCACACATGCACATGTACCTGGTGTGTATTTTTTTCCCCTTTAAGTTTTTAATTTCAATTTCTTTTATATATCCAATCACATGTTACTTAGCTTGCAAAGTGAATAGTCCAAAATGTGTACATTTCTCACCTGTCCAGTTAACAATACTATAGAATTATCTTCAATAGATAATAACCCATTTTGTTGTCCCATTAATGACTTGCCTCTCTATTTTTCTCCTTAACGTCCTTCCTTGTACTCTACTCCTTTACCCTCCATCTTCTCACACTGTATCTGGTATTTATAACCATTTACTATGCTTTTATATCCTTTAGTCATTCAGTTTTGGCTATAGAGTGCAGACATTCAGTATATGTTAAGTGGAGACATACAGTGTTTCTCCTTTATAGCCTGGCTTGCTTCATTCAGCAGTAAATCTTCTATATTCATCCACTTTTTGTTAAAAGCCTGGATCTTGTTATTTTTTTATGGCTGAATAATATTCCATAGAGTATATCCACATTTTCAATCCATTCATCTGTTCATGGGCATTTGGGTTGGTTCCATATCTTAGCAATTGTGAATAATGTCATAATAACCCTAGATATGCAAGCACTTTTCTGATTAAGAATCCTTCTGTCCTTTGGGTAGATACCAAGGAGTGGGATTGCTGGATCATATAGTAGTCCTATTTGTAGGTCTTTGAGGAATCCCCAAATTGTTCTCCACAGTGGCTGGACAAATTTACATTCCCACCAGCAGTGTAGGAGAGTTCGCCTCTCACCACATCCCCCTCAGCACCTATCTTTTTTTTTTTTTTTTTCTTTTTAATCTTAGTCATTCTGACTGGGATTAGGTGGTATCTCATTGTGGTTTTGATCTGCATCTCCCTTACAAAGAGGGATGTTGAGCATTTTTTCATATGCCTTTTGGTTATTTGTATGCCTTCCATAGAAAGTGATTTTTTTCAACTCATTCTCCTATCTTCTAATAGGGTTGATCATCTTTTTTAGGGTTAGTTGCTTGAGTTCCTTGTGCATTCTGGTTATCAGTCTGCATGACAAAAGACACAGTAATTAGTGTGAATTGACAGACCTCAGAATGGAAAAATATTTTGTAACCTATGCATCAGATAAGGGCCTGGTGTATTTTTCAAGCCACTGGGTCCAGGACTTGAACTGCATAGTTGCTCATGTGGGATCTAGCCATCTTAACCACAATGCCACATGACTGATTGACTGTGGTTTTTAGAAATCAAGTGTGCCTTAAAAGAGCTTGAGTTTGCTAGCACTGAGAATACTCCAAGAATGCAGTAATACTTGGAGGTTAGTTCCAAATGTTTAACTTCCACAAGATGCTCAACAATGGAATAAATGGAGTTTCTTTGGAAGACAGTTTCTAAGGGAACATCATTTCTGGGGCTATGTAACCCAATATAGATCATTAAATTAGCTCGGAATGATCAAGACTTGGCTACTTATTAATAACATGACTTTGAATATGCTAATGTACCTTTAATCTAATTTTGATAAACTGATATTTATTCAGTGTATTATATAACTCCAGTCATCACCGGAGACCATAATTCTCTCAAAGTCCTTCTCCTGGTAAGTCAGCTTCCCTTCCCAATCTCAAACAACTTTTTGGATAGCTTTCAGGTAAGAAGAGAAGAGATTGGATTTTAAATGTGCTTGTAGATATTGTCTTTAGGTCTTGGGAAAATCCCTCTGTCTCAGAGTCTTCATCTGTAAAACAGAGACAACACCCATCTCTAAGAATGGACATCACAGAGGCTGTGAGTAAAATCTCTCTGCAAAGTACAAGGCACAGAATGAGAAGTGAGTTAATAGCAGCTACTGTCACTACTGAGTTTTCCTTTCTCTGTATGGGCAATTTTTTTGCCCATCAGTAATCCTCACTGCATTTATCTACCTTCCTGAGGGAAGACCATTTCCTCTGCCAGGGACCACCTTCTGACTAAAAAAATTCAAGTCAGAACACTGTCCTGAAGGTTACAGTCTTGGGTCTCATGCTGTACAGAAAGCTGTACTGTATTTGATTTCTTTTTATGTTGTGATTTTAAGTCTGATTCATCAGATTACCAATAACTTATTTTCCACATGTGGAGAGGGCTAGTAGCTAATTCTAAAAGTTATATTTAGCAACTTTAAGAAGTTTGTAGAAAAATAGAATTAAAGTGCATTTTTGTGCAAAAAATTTTGAAATCAATACATAGTTTTTCAGAGTATATATTTTTTCTATGAAAGTTTTGAAGATACCTCAGATATGTTGTTCTTAATTGTCATATTCCCAGAGACTTCTCACTACTTTAGATTGCATGTCCTCCCTCTAGTCCCCCAAGGTCACCTCAGTCCTACCCGCTGGTTGCTCAGTTTCTCTGTGATTCCTTTGTGCTCATCACCATGCAGGACTTAATACTAAGTCCCCTTGTGTGTGTATAATGAGCTTTTATTTTGGAAGGAACTACTTGCCTGTATTTGTGCTAAGTCTAGTTGTTTTCTACTTTAAAAAGTGAGTAGCGTTAGATAATATTTGATTGTTCCTACAGATGCTGCCAGGACACTTCAAAAACACCTCATCAAGGTATTTCACTTCTTTTTTTTTTTGTTTTTGCTTTTTAAAATACTTTGACTCTTACTAAAGGAGGCAAGTAGAGCTTAAAGTTCCCTTGCTCAAGGATTAGACCATGAATGTGTTTTGGAACAGATTTTGGGAATTGGAGTTTGAATCTGACTTTGGAGACAGACTCTCAGTGTGGGAACCAGAACCTTTAGGAAAAAATTACAGTAACTGAAATGTTTCAACTTCGTAATAGGATGTTTGGGTGGATTACAGGAGAAGAGCTCAGTAATTGGGTGTGTGGGGCCCTTTTTTTCAAGGCCAGAGAAAACAAATGTCTGAACTCACTGTCTTCAGTGCTTCCTAATCCCTACTAGAGAGGCTGTGGGAATTAGACATTAAATTAGACATCTAGAAAACAATTTACGTTCAAAGTTTTCACTCAGGCACAGTGGCTGTGTCCACATGGCTGATGCAGTTCCATTCCAAGTCAGCACGGGTTAAGTTTGCCAATTTTCTAAATTTGGCAATTGGGATGGATTACATTTCCTTATTTTTTCCCTTTTGCCAGGATCGTAAATTGACATGAACAGCAAATTAAATTTCTATGTAAATTCTTACAGATTAAAAAATATCCACGATGAAAATTTTGCTTCCTTCAGGTTCACAAATCTGAGTTATATTCTTTGAGTTACATTCTTAGAAGATAAATTCCTACTCTACTATTTTCTGTATATATGTATATATATTTTTTTTGAGAGATTTTTGCTTTAGGGCGTGTGTGCTCACCAGAAAAACAGAGACAGAGAGACAGAAAGCGGGAATGGCCACACCGCACCAAGTGCCCAGTGTGAGTTTAAGCCACTGAGTCCGGGACTCAAACCACAGTCGAATACATAGGAGTCCAGCGATGTAGCCATTATACCAACTGCTGGTTCCTGTATTTAAAAGCTTTTAAGACCACTTAAATGATTCCATTAGAAAAATTTGAGGATGGGGCCTAGAAGGAGGGGTGACCTTAAGTACAATTACAGCTTTGCTTGTCATATAATAAATTTAAATTAGGCACCATTCAATATAATGAGGCTGTCTTTAAAGAACTGAGTTCAAAAGAATGGGAATGATAAGGATAATAGGTGTTTCCTATGTGGCTACATAAGACTAGTATAAACTGAAACTTTTAGAAATCACCATGTAATGGGAAATGCAAAAGTGAAAAATGGATTCTTTAGCCTCTGGTCACATTCCTTTCAAGGCCATGGTAAGTTAACAAGAAGGAGAAGCCAATTAAAGAAATACTTCAGAAACAAAACTCTTTTCTTTAATTTGCCAGAGGCTGCATGCACTTGCTGGGGAGAGTGAGCGAGAGGGAAGTGAGAAAGCCCTGCCACGGGGCATCCTCCTGCCGCAATGCCTTTTCCTTCATTTCTCCCACCTTTCAGGATTTAGGGCACGCGTGCACATATGCCTGGCAGGTTTCTCAAGTCACTGGGTCAAGAACTCGACAACCTGTGCTGTCAGCCATGTGGGATCCAGTCACCGTAACTATCACTCCATTGTTCCTAAAAACATAACTTTTTAAGTACCTAATTTTGTCCTTGTCATATGGCATTTCTGTATGAAGGAGTCTGTATTCCTGCCACTTTGTTAAGAATAGTTAATTAATTGTAGGTAATGCAAATTCAGGGGTTCATTATGCCGGTATTTATCAAACCATATGTGGTGGAAAGTTGTTTTTTGGTTTTTCAGTTCATTGCAAGGTAATACATTTGTAAAACATAGTAAAAACGGTGTGTAGTATAAAACTGCTTTAAAAGGTTTCTAAATGCTTACTCTCTCCCTTTCTGAACTTAGCACCAACCAAAAGTGCACGCTGGATTCACACCTATCCACAGAGCACCCTCAAAGGAGTACTGAATCTAAGCTTTTCATAACAGAAACTTTCCGAATGTCTTTAAAAATGCAGGCCTGCAATCACCAGGCACCGTCGTGCACTTTATCTGCAGCACTAGCATAGAGTTGGGTGACTTTCAGACGCTGCCAGCTGTGCGGACCTCCTAGAGCTGTATGGAAACGTGCGTCCCCTGTGTGCCTTTCTCTGCAGCCCTGCTCTCTGCCAGCCCTGCGGCAACTACTGCAGCTCCCCCTGTGTCTACTGCATCAAATTCTCCCTCTGCCGGTTTCTCTATCCCACTTCGTTCCATTTATTTATGCTTTCCCACAGTTGAGGGGAAATAGCATTTTCAGTCCCTCGGAGGGCAGTTTATTTTGTGTGGCAGTACCTCTAGGATCTGGCGTGCTCTAGAAGCGGAAAATATTTCCTTTGATATCCTCAAGATGGTGGTGTGCAGATTGCCAAGGCAGAGGCCAGCACGGCGGGCATGTAGTATCGCAGCATTCGGAGGCAGGCCCGTTGCCGTTTCACCCTTGCAAGGCTAATCCAGACCCTGTGTTTGGAGCCACTCTTTATTAGCAGATGTCAGAACTTTACCTTTTGGTAAATTGACTTAAACAATGGGAAATTGCCTTAAACATTCTACTAAAACAGGAAGCATCCCTGTACCACAGCGGGCAGTGATAAAGATACATTTTCAGTAGCAGAGGGGAAAACCAAAATCCTAAACAACTGTCACTCCGGCCTGCAGCCTGGAGAAACAAGCTGACAGCTACAGGAAGAGGATATCCAAACCGATGTGCCTGCTGGAACTGACTGCACAACTGATACCAAACTGCAAGCTGCTCGGGGATTATGAGAACCAACTGTCACACGGAAGGGAAGGGAACCAAGCGAAATACTACAAAGGCAAAGAGGGAAGTTGGGGAGCACACTACAGCAAGGCTGCACACAGAAGAACGAAAACCGTGGGTTCGTGTCTGTGGGATTTGGATGTGTTCTGCAGCCAGTCCCTCCGCCATATGATGCACACCCATCAGCCACAAAAGGGACTCCGACAGCTCCGAGGCTGAGTAGAGTGGATTCCTCTCCAAAGGCTACTCAGGCCTTCCAGAATTTCTCCCAGTTAGGTGGGGAAGAGGGAGGGACAGGCAAAGATCCACCCTCTCTGGGTTGGATAGAATGGGGGAAAGTTCGTGGCAAGATGAGTAATGACCAGAGTTGGGTGCAAAAATCTATCCGTAAAAATGCACTCTGTCCACGCTACCCCCACCTGTATGTAGTCCTGCCTGACCACGTTGGCCTGTGTTCAGTGAACATCTGTGCTGGCTTGGGGGGTCCTAAGTAATCACCCTCTCCTGCTCAGCCCAGTCTACATTCGAATTACAAAGATTATTTTTATAATCTTTGTACTTGGTCTTCCAACTTGTGTGGCTTTTGCTCATAGTGTTCTTTTTTTGAGAGAGAGAGTGTTTTGCTGTAGGGCACGGGCACTCGCCAGAAAGAGAGAGACAGAAAGCGAGAAATCACCTCCCAGGGGGAAGGCCATGCCACAATCCCTTCTCCATTCTCCTCTTGGGATCTTGGGCATGCACGCAAATGTGCCTGGCATGAGTTTAAGCCACTGGGTCTGGGTCTCGAATTGCGGTCAACTACATGAGAGTCCAGCGACATAGCCATTATGCTAACTGCTGGTCCCGCTCATAATATTCTTAATACTTAATAAATTACAAATAATAAATTTTATAGAAACATCAATTCCCCAGCTTTACCCTAGATGACTAAAATAAAATTTCTGCAAGTTTCAGGGAATCTGTTTACTATCTTCTTTCAATTTTTGTTTTAATTGTCAGAGGGTACATATGCTCACCAGAGAGTACCTGCTTGGTCACACCACAATCCCCCTCCTCCAGCCCTCCCTCCCATTAGGAGGCTGGGCATGCACACACATGCACACCTGATTCCCATTCCCAGACTGCTGGATGATACTCAGAACCCGGTCGGCCTTAAGTGAATACAGCTCTCTTAACCACTGGGCCACAGGGCTGGCCTAGAATCCATATTTTTAAAAAAATTATTATATTGAACTTTATTCATTCATTCATTTATTTATTTTAATTTGACCACAGAGAGACAAAGTGAGAGAGAGAGAGAGAAAGTGAGAAGGCAAGTTGCCAGGTCCGGGACTTGAACCACGATCAGCTATGTGGGAGTCCAGCACCCTTAACCACCATGCCACCTGCCAGCCCCTCCATATTTTTATAAAAGCTTTTCAGCTGGTTCTTTTTTTTAAAAAAAAATTACTTTTATTTTTAAAACTTATTTACATTTAATCATATGTCTTTACAGTATGCACCTCTTTTTCTAACACAAATACCATGCATGTCAGTCTAGACAAAGATATTACTATACACATTATCATCAGCAAATAGAGTTTCATTTTTTGTCAACTGAGCATACTTTTACATGTTTTTTCCTTCCCCTTTCCCCTCCCTCCCTTCCTCACTAGCCTCCCCCACCCCACACACATACACACACATACATTTTATTGATTCACAAAAGATCTTAAACTGAAAGTATGGCCAAAGCTACAATCTAGTGACAAATGCACTGTAATTTTCTTCTGAAACATTTTTTTTTCCCCTCTTATTCCCCTTTACTAAAGAGACGTATATACTAACTTATTTGCAAAAAAAATAGGTAATTTCAATTTGGTCTGTTATTTGCACCAAGCTCCAGAAGAATTCAATTTCTGATGCAAGGCAACAGATCCTATTGTATTATTGAACTTAGGCAAATAACCATTCTGCCACAAAATGAGAATGCTCACAAATATTTTCGAATTGCAAAGGGGTCAGAAAGGGAGAAAAGTTTATGTTTCAATTTTAAAAATTCTTTTTTAACAAATTGCTGACCCTATCAACAACTCAAAAGAAAACAAAAATCCTTAAATCTGAAAGACAAAGCATAGAAGAAAATTAGTAATGTTTTAGAAAAAAAGTCATAGACTTCTATTTCACCATTCAGTCTCTTTTGTTGAATTTGCAGTGTTACTGTGGTCTGACCTTTCTGTTAACATTCAATATGATTATTGATATTTCAGAACTTGTCCCTACCCTAAAGTTGGCCTTTTTCATGGTAATTTCTTGTTCTCTTATTTGTCTGTCTGTCTTTAGTTTTCCTGGTGTAATACTCCCTTCAGAATTTCTTGAAGAGATGGACTGGTGTTGGTAAATTCTTTCAGGTTTTGTTTATCTAGGAATGTTTTTACCTTTCTTCCCTTATGAAGGATTATCTTGCCAGATATATTATTTTTGGTTGAAATTGTTTTTCATTAAACGCTTTGAATATATTTTCCCATTCTTTCCTTGCTTGCATTGTTTATGACAAGAGGTCAGATGTTAGTCTGATGGGATATCTTTTGAAAGTAACTGACATTTTTCTCTTGCCAATTTTAGTGTCTTGTCTCTGTCTGTGGTTTTGGTCAATCTGGCTATGATTGCCCTGCAGAAGATCTCCTTGGATTGATTCTATTAGTGGTCCCTTGTTTTTCTTAGGTATGGATATTTGAATGCCTCTCTAGGTTTGGAAAACTTTCTTCCAGGATTTCATGGAATAGATTATCAGTGCCCTGATTAGTTTCTTCACTTTCTGGGATACCGATTATCCAGATATTTGGGTGTCTGATGATATCTAGTATTACTTGTATATTATTCTCATATTTTTGTTTTTTTTTCTCAGTCTTTTTCATGAATTTTTCTAGGTTAGAGGTTCTGTCTTCTACATCTGAGATTCGATCTTCTGCATAAACTAGTCTGCTTTTAATACTTTCAAGGGAGATTTTGATTTCCTGTATTTCAGACTTCATCTCTACAGTTCCATCTGATTCTTTTTAATGGTGTATATTTCCTCTTTCAGATCATGGAAAAACTTCCTCACCTCCTGGAACTCATTGTCTCTTTTCTCCTGCATTTTCCAGAGTTTGCTCTCTTGTCTCTTGCATCTCTGTTAGCTTTGTCACTATGAATATCCTAAATTCTTTATCTGAATTTCAATGAGTCCCATCCTACTGTCTGTAGGATGATGAAGGGCTGTTCCCCTTGGGAGAGAGATTTTCTTGATTTCCCATATTTCTTGTGCCTTTGCGGTGGTTCTGGTCATCTGATGGATTATACATTACTCCCTACCTTCTTGAAGTTAATTCTGAGCATTAGAGGCATGCAGAAGGAGATGAGCTGCAGTATTTCTGCAGTTGGAAAAAAGATGATCAACCCTATTAAAAGATGGGAGAAGGAGATGAAAAAAACACTCTCTAAAGATGACATACGAATGGCCAAAAGGCATATGAAAAAATGTTCAACCTCCCTCATCGTAAGGGAAATGCAGATAAAAACAACAATGAGGTACCACCTAACCCCAGTCAGAATGTCTAATATTAAAAAAAAACAAAAAATGATAAGTGTTGGCGGGGGTGTGGTGAAAGGGGAACTCTTTTACACTGCTGGTGGGAATGTAGATTGGTCCAACCACTGTGGAGAATAATTTGGAGATTCCTCAAAAATCTACAGATAAATCTGCCATATGATCCAGGGATCCCACTCCTCAGTATCTACCCAAAGGACAGAAGAATTCTTCATTGGAAAAGTGCTTGCACATCAATGTTTATTGCGGCACTATTCACAATTGCTAAGTCATGGAACCAACCCAAATCCCCCCGTATGGAGGAATGGATTGAAAAACTGTGGCACATATACTCTCTGGAATACTACTCAGCCATGAAAACCAACAGAGCCCTGGCTTTTGACAGAAAGTGGAAGAATATGGAAGATGTACTGCTGAGTGAGGCAAGCCAGGCTATGAAGGAGAGACATTGTATGTCCCCACTTAAACATATACCGTTTGTCTGCATTTTATGTCTGAAACTGATTGACTAACAGTTGAACAAACACAAGAGATGGGTGTGAATGTCAGATGAGGTGTATGTGGAGGAGTGGGGCCTAACGAAAGACATTTGGAGAAGGGATACAGAGGTAGAGCATTGACGGGATGGGGAGGTGTGGTGTTATCTGTTGAAGATATTTCGATCAACGGGTCTGGGGAGAAATGTTCACATATCGAAATGGTCTCATTGTAAGCCAAACAATATGATTGAAAGTATATACAAATAATAATAATAATAATAAATAATGTGAAAAAATAAAAATTAAAAAAAAGATAGGGAATCAAGGATGGGCTATATATATATATATATATATATATATATATATATACACATACAGGAAACAAGAAATGGAAAATTATTTGCTGACGGTAACATGTATGTTGATGTGCTTGATTGAGACAATATACAGTGTACTCTAGATGGAAAATCTCACTATGTATGCTGTAATGATGTACAGTGAATGAATGTAAATAAATAAATTTAATTAAAAGGAAAAAAATGTTTGATGATTCTATATTTGAGTCTAACTATTTAAAGACGTAGGCAGAGCAGGAGTTGCAATTTGCTTTTGTTTATAAATCTGTACTACCAAGTGAAAACAAGAGGGCCAAATAAGAACTCTGAACAGGGAAATTCTGAGGAAATACACTAGAGGTAGCTTCAGGATGCAAGACTAAATTCTACCTACATACCATTTGCACACTAATTCAGAATTATTCAGATTCCTTAAGGATCTGTATAAGGCAGTGGTTTGCAGAACAGATAAGCAGGTTGACACTGTACTTGGAATAAAATCACACTGTTATAATTTTACCCTTTGTATTGGCCTCGATCCTAAGAAATAGAAGTTCATGCTACTAATGTTCTTTTTGCTAAAGTTGAATCTTCCATGTCCCTAACTTCATAGAATTAATGGTTTCTCTGCCTTCATCATATTCTTTCTGGTCTCAAGAGTGCACAGCTTAGAAGAAGTAGCCCCTTGTCTGGGTTGTGTGTGGGAAACACACATGAGGAGTAAATCTGGGAATGTCCTCTCCTGGCACTGCAGCCCTTGTGGGGGATTCACATGCTCCAATTTCTCCAGTTGCCATGGAACCTAACAAAGCTTCAACACTGCAAACAATGTAAGGGCTATGGCTTCTACACAGACTATTTTCAGCCAGTCAAGAAACTATCATAGGGCTAATCTTGCTGCACACTGGTTAAGCCCTGTGTGTAGGGAGCCAGATCCCACTTGGCTGATCACGGTTTGAATCTTGGCCCTATCAGCTTGTGAAACGTGCTGGGCGTGTGTGCATACATGCCCCATATCCTGATGGGATGGAGAAATGGAGGAAAGGGATTGTGGTGTAACCACACCCTAGGAGGAGATGCTTTTTCTCTCTCCCTCTCTTTCCAGAGCACAAGCCCTGTGGCAACTAACAAAAAAGAAAGAAAATACTGTAATTATTAGTAAGTAGGTGGAAGAGGACAGGAAATGATCTAGATTCCCACTTTCCCCTTCCTAGTTCCACCGTTAAATGCCTCCCCTTTTTTTGTGGGGAACATGCCTGATATAGCTTCAATACCTCCAGGAGCATTGCTATAAAAGTGATTGCAAATATTCTGCTATGCTCTTCCTAGTGATCTAATGGAATTTGCTGCTGACTAAATATTGACTATTGGATTTACCCCACTTACCAGCTCTTCATTACTTTGTGCAAGTGATTTGGCTACTCTGACACCTTGCCTCCTCATCTGTAAAACGTGATTAACAAATATCTACTGCCCAGGGTTATACTGAAAAGTAAGTAAAATAATTTGGGTTAAGAGATCCAGTGCCTTTACATTAAGATGTGCTCAATAAATGTTCACTTATTCTCCTCTCATGGTTTACAGCAGTGCTATCTTTAGGGCAGCCTTCAAAAACAATTGAAAACACAATGACTAGAACTATTCACATAGAAGCGTCATGCTTCATAATCTTAAGTACAGGGTTCCTTGCCCCCTCTGAAGTGAGTTTTCCACCTACATGGTTGGTGATACCCTCCAGCCAGAGTTCACCAGGAATGCACTTGTGATTTATCACCTACTACAAGGAAGATGTGCACCATGTGGAACTGTGGGAGCTTGCACTCAGTGGGTGTTAGAAAGGACTTAAAGGATTTGGGCTGCTGTTGGGTGATTTAGGGTGAAAGTGGCTAAGGAAGAGAGGCTTTGCTCTGAATTGGATGCTGTCAGGAGGCATGGGTAATTCTATGAGTTTCTCAGTGAGTTTCTCAATCTAGTATGGAAGGATGTAGGTCAGGATAAAACTGCAATATATAAACAACAAGCAGTCACTCATATGAGCTGAGAGGGAGGATGTTGGAATTGTGTGCTTTGGACAATGTCTATGTCTTGTTTGAATAGCAGTATGATCATAGAATGATCCTATTCTAGTCTTAATCCATCATGGCCATAGAGCTGCCTTGTCTGATGTTGCTGTTCAGCAAAATCACTTATGTTCAATAGGAGAATACCAAGATTTGGTTGTGGGTGCCAGGCCAGCTCCAAGATATTAGGGGCTGCCCTCTTCTTTCTCATGACTCTTTTTGTTTTATGTTTTATTTGTTCCTGCTAGGTATTTTATTTATAACCCCCCCCACACACACACACACAGAGTATTGACTATTTAGATTATGTCAGGGATTGTTCTAAGACCTTCACAGATATTAATACATTTAGGAGTGTCAATCATAGTTCTCATAGTTCACAGAAGGGTATTCAAAGTTATTTTTTAATTGTTTTCCTATAAGCATTCTCATTTTAGCATTGATCCTAGATTCTCTGCACTTATTCCCAAAACTTTACGAGTACCTACTATGTGCACATGGTGTGTGTATAACCCAAATTCACCAGCCTCGTCAGCTTCCCTTCTCTGAGGCACCCATACCTGCACCCATACCTGTTGAGGGTTCTGCACCCCATTCTTGCACATACCAAAGCAAATGGTAGGTTACCCTCCCAGTGTCTAGTCTTGTGCAAAGGAAATGGTGGATCTTAAGAGTCCTAGCAGTAACAGCTCTACACCTATCAGTACTTTGCCTGTGTTGCCAACACCTGGACAAATGGATGAGGTGTTCACATTCCAGAGAGCTCTGCCTTAGTTTCAGATGTTACTCAGCTAAAGCAACAGAGTGAAAGGTGCAACAAGCTGGGGATGGCTAAAGAACCATTCACTGTTTTGTTGTGAGATTGTGGAAAGAGGCAGAACAGGCTTATATCCTACTTAAATCTCTCATGCTATAGCTAATTAACCTTTTCTGTGCATGTGTCATCACTGGAGAGAAGCAAGGTTATCTGTGGGAAAGGCTGTTGAATAAACTATTCTGACAGGCTCAGTGCTCAGTTATCCCTTGGCTTCTGGAAGCCTCATGTGTGCCCTCTAGATCTTTCTTAAGCTCTCTAGCCCTGGCTCCTTCCCCAGCAAATTAGTTTTGCTTTCAAGTCAAATGAGGTCACATGGAGAGAAGAAGGGGAAAATTCTATTTAGGTGTGAACATCAAGAAATGCTTTTAATTCTCAAAGTGGATACTGGTATCATGTTCAGAAATAATGACTCAATTCAAAGGAACAAAACATTAATAGTGGAATATCAGACATCAGCTCTATTCCTTTTTTAAAAAATTTTAATGCATTTTTTCAAGAAAAACAGTTTTAATTTTAATAGATCAAAGTGAAAATTGTTAAGAGAAATTTTCATAAAGCTTAAAGCCAGGAAAAAGAATAGGATTCAGTTCAAATAGTAGGTAGATGAATCTATCAACACTTCAAGAGAAGACAAAAATCCTTAAATATGGAAATTAAAGCATTGAAGAAAATCAGTAATGTTTTAAAGTAAAAATAATTTCTGTTTCATTAGTTCAGACTCATGTAATTAATCTCTCTCCTATTGAATTTGCAGTGTTACTGTGTTCTGATCTTTCCATTTAAACTCTGGAAGTTAACATTCAACTCTGGACTTGTCCCTACCATTAGGCTGGCCATTCTCTTGGTTGTTTCTTGTACTCTTATTCTGTGTGTTCGACTTTAGTCAACTTTAGTTTTCTTGTAGCACTCCCTTCAGCACTTCCTGGAAAACCAGTTTGGTGTTGGTAAATTCTTTCAGGTTTTGGTGTTGGTAAATTCTTTCAGGGTTTGTTTATCTGAGAATTTTTTTTCCCCATATGAAGGATAACCTTGCTGAGTATAGTATTCTTGGTTGAAATTGTTTTTCACTTAACACTTTGAATATATTTTACCATTCTTTCCTTGCTTGCACTGTTTTCAATGAGAGGTTTGACGTTAGCCTTATAGGATATCCCTTGAAAGTAAATTGACATTTCTCTCTTGCCAATTTTAGTATCTAGTCCCTGTAGTTTTGGTCAATCGGACTATGATGTGCCTGGAGGAAGATCTTCTTGGGTTGATTCCATGTGGGATCCTTTGTATTGCTTGGGTCTGAATATTTGAGTGCCTCTCTAGGTTTGGAAAGATTTCTTTCAGGATTCCATGAAATAAATGATCAATGCCCTTATTAGTTCCTTCACCTTTTGGAATACTGATAATCTGGATGTTGTGGTGTTTAATGGTATCTAGTATTACTCTTATGTTATTCTCATTAACTTGGGTTATTCACTCAGTCTTTTTGGTGAATTTTTCTAGGTTAGGGGTCTATCTTCTACATCTGTGATTAGATCTTCTCATGATCTAAATTGCTTTTGATATTTTCAAAAGAAGTTTTGATTTCCTATGTTATAGCCTTCATCGCTAACAATTTCTTTTGATTCTTTTTTTTGTGATGTGTATCTCCTCTTTCAGATGGTGCAAGAACATCCTCACCTTCTGGAACTCGGTGTCTCTTTTCTCCTGTATCTTCTGGAGTTTGTTGTCTCCTCTTGCATCTCTGTTAGCTTTGTCACTATGAATTTTTAAATTCTTTATCTGACATTCTATGAGTTCCCTAGTATACTCTGTGGAGGGCGACCTGCAGGTCACCTCCTCCTGTATTCCTCTAAATGCTCAGATTTAACTCCAAAAATAGGAAAAAACGTTAATCCATCAGATGACTAGAAACCACCACAGAGGCACAAGAAATATTAGAAACCAAGAAAATATCTCTCCTCTAAGAGAAAAGAATAACTCCTCTCCCTCCACAGAGTATACTAGGGAACTCATAGAAATGTCAGATAAAGAATTTAAAAATTCATAGGAATATTCAGATACTTGGCTAATGAGCACCTAGACCTGTCTAGAAAATCTGAGTGTAGAGGCTGAGCAGAAAAGACAACAAACTCCAGATAGACATCACAAAAAAAATAATCAAATGAAATTGACTGAGCAGAAAAAAGAGACAGGTAAAAAGAAAAGGAAAAGAAATAGAAAAACCTAAAGAAGAGAAAAAAACAATAAAAAATTTTGTCAAAAAATGAAAACCATGGGACCAGCAGTTAGCTTAATGGCTATGTTGCTGGACTCCCATGTAGTCGACTGTGGTTCGAGTCCCGGACCCGGTGGCTTAAACTCACGCCGGGCGAGTGTGTGAGCATGCCCAAGATCCTGAGAGGAGAATGGAAGAGAAGGGATTGCGGCATGGCCATCCCCCCTGGGGGGGTGATTTCTCACTTTCTATCTCTCTGTCTGTCTCTGTCTGTCTGGTGAGCGCACGCGCCATGTAGCAAAAACCTCTCCAAAAAAAAAAAAAAAAAAAAAAATGAAAGCCATGGGGCTGCTCAGAAGTCAGATGTAGTTGGCTGCTGATTGCTTTGTCCTATGGAGGCAGGGGAAAAGGTAGGAATCAGTGAGACAAAAGAGCTGCAGAGGGCTAAGGAGTTTAAAAATTTTAAAAAAAGAAAGAAAATAGAGGAGAGATGGAAAGAGACAGAGAGAATAAGCAGGACACTCTCACCTGGCTCCTGGCTAGATCTGGGGGCCAGGAGGGTGAAGTCTGGGCAGAAGGTCTTTGAGGGTCGTAATCCCTGAATGGGGCTGGTCATAACTCCAGCTGTTTTCTTTTGTGAAAAAGATTTCCAATCTGAATTTTAGAAACATTTGTATGACACCATTTTATCAGTTGTCCGTTCTGTCCCAATAAGGGCTTCCTCTGTGGAGAACTGATGCTCATCCTTAAGTTAAATAATGCATATATAAAGTCCTTGGTACAGTTTGTCCGATAATTAGTGCTTAATAAAAGGGTAGCCATATAGCCATAATCATTATCATCTGTTAAACTGCTTTTTATATACTTGGGCTATTACTGATGTGGGCAAGAAGTCAGGCAATTGGATCTGCAAGTTGAGGTCATGTTACAAAGTTGCACAGTAAGAGATTCAGGCGGGGTTTGGGATCCTGGAGTGCCATTTCCCCCTCCTCCATTCCAGGGTGTCCTGTCCTACAGTTGGGTGTGTGTTTGGCTCTGCTGTGCTTTCTGTAACTAAGCAAAGTGACCCAGATTAGGTTTTGTTAATATATGACCTGATAACCTCCACTTTTGCAATCTGGGCTGAAATGTGCGAACTCCACCTAAGACAGAAGTTGACAGAGCCGTAGGAACTTACACTGGACACATATGTCAGATGCCTAGAACCAGATGTTTTATAGAGACACTTGACTTCAAACCAAGTCCTGGCCCCGTTCTGAATGGCTGACAGAGATGTGAGGTGGTCACTGTTGCTTTGGGGGACGTGAAGTCCCTCTTAACAAATGTCCTGGGAATTGGAGTGGTGATCCCCAGCAAGGCTGTCAGGTCATTCTAGAAGGACAGAATGGATTTAGCTAAATTGCATCATAGAAGCCCCGCTGTATTAGACCTGGTGATCTATGAAACAGGTTCCTCTGGGGTGGTTATAAGCTCCTGCTGGAGGGTAAGCTGGAGTGGTGCTAGAAGAGAGATAATTAAGGCTGTGGCAAGAAGGCATCTACTCAGTATTTTGGTGACTATAGTAAGTACAGTTTACAATTACACGCAGAGGAGGAGCTGAATCTTCACTGTTCAAACAGGCTGTTATGGCCTGTTTCTCAGGTTGGGTCTCTTGGGAAACAATTAGAGGAAAATCACCTGTACTAACACTTTATTGGGAGTACATTCACAGGCAAAGAGGAATGAAGACAAAACAGAACCATATCAAGAAGGCAAGACAGCAAAGACAGGATCATTCATTTCTTTCTCTCTTTTTCTTTCTTTTTTTTAAAGGTTTTTGCCATAGGGCATGTGTGCTCACTAGAGAGAGACAGAGAAAGTGAAAAATTACCCCTAGGGGAATGGCCATACCACATCTCTTCTCCTCCAGTCTCATCTTGGGATTTTGGGCATGCATGCACATGTGCCCAGTGTGATCTTCAAACTGCCAGGTCTGGGACTTGACCTATGGTCAACCATGTGGGAGTCTAGCACCTTAACCACCACACCAACTGCTGACCCCATGCAAATTACTTGATTACTCAGGTGGAAATATCCCATTCCTCCTCCAAATTCTTGCAGCTCTACTTTGTTCTCTCACATGGTGAAACAAAATGCTGCCCTGAAACACAGTCATCAAAGAGACGCTAGGTTTTATTCTTTCTGTCCTCTCCCTGGTGCCCAGGGCAGTATCTGATAATGGCCACTGAATAGAGTTCAGCAAATATTTGTCACCGTGAATTGAGTACTTGATGAAAAATACAGAGATGGCCACAGACAGAGCAGTGGAAGTGACCAGCATTTCTTTCTTCTCTGCTTGCTGCTTAATAAATGTCATTTCATACCCAGTCATTGTGGAGGAGGTCCTGGAGGTGACTGAATCGAGTCAGAAAGTGGGAGAATGGGAGATAGGAGAGCCAGTTAATTTTCTTTCCAAACGCAGAATCAGTTATTTTCAAAATGGGCAAAAAGCACGCTCTGCTGCAGTGCAGTGTCATTTCACAGTGTGACCCATCTGCTATAATTGTTCTGTGCACATTCGTTCTGATATTTGGTCTGATGTGTGTGTCAAAGACCCAGTGATGAAACCAATGAGAATTAGTGTGAATAGCTTCAAACTGAAAGAGGGAAATGACATAGAGAACAAATGTGAAATACAAGTGGATGCAATTGAGTAACTAGCTGGCAGCTGAAGATCATTCTGGAATATACTGAAAGATAGGGTTTAGCGATCCTGACTTAGCAATAAGGATTTTCATTGGTTGAAAAAAGACTAGTACTGGAAAGAAGGCAATCTAAGTTTTTCCCATAGCTCTAATATCCTCTACCAATTAACTTCTATTAACCTCAATTTTTTCATCTATAAAATGTTTCAGATACTGTACCAGTTATCTCCTAGAAAGTATGGAACACGTAAAAGATACTTCTCTTCCAATTCATGTCCTGAGGACTTCTGGACTTTAATTCTATGAGGGCAACAGCTCATCTAGGACAACGCTATTTGTGTCTGTCCATCCATTCCAAAATCATTTCATAAACAGCTCCTATGTGCCAGTCTCTACAGTAAGGTCTGGGAATGGAGGAATGAATGACAGACACCTTTTGAGGCTGAATGGCATTCAGCATTGTTCTAGCCCAGTCCACTTTCGGTTAGGGGCCTCATGCAGTCTGCTCTCCATCTCTAAGCCTGTTTCCTCATGTGTAAATGTGGGGTGACAATAGAACTAATTCAAAAGGCTGCTGTGAGGATCATATAATAAAGTATGCAAAGCTCTTAGCAGCATGTCTAGCATCTAGGAGGCCCTTCACAAATGTGAACAGGGATAACAATGATGCTAATAATGTGACTGCCTCATAGTAACAGAGCAGTGGTGAGAACAAGGAAACCTATCACACTACAGCTTAAAAAAATACTAAAAGAGCTAATATCCTTTTCTTGGATTTGGTAGCTTAGAAGTTCCAAATATTGGTTTGTCAGGAAAGCCATGATGCATTTTTGCATAGAAAAACAGAAAAATACGACATGACTTTTCCAACAACTTAGTTTCTACTCTTGCCTGGCCCTTGTAGCTGCCCTGTTCAGTGTTCCAGAGTTTCAGGCTTTAGTACTTCAGTGCTGAGTGTCCGGCTTTTACCATTGAAATTTGGAAAAGAAGCATGGAAAATGGTTATGGATTCTGGAGACAGTGTGGAAAGAGGGTGGGAGAAGGTGAGGAAAGGAATCAAGGAGAAAACTAGAGATGCAAGATATTTAAGGGACACAGAAATGGATGGTTACCTGTTGATGATAATATGTATAGTATCCTCAACTGGACTGGTGGGAAGTGTATTCATGTTGGGTAAATTCACTATACAAGCTGTAGCAATGTATAGTGATTTAATGTATAAAAGAAATGAAATTTAAAAAAATTCTGAGGAGATGTGAGAAGGGATGGTGAAAAGAGCACAGAGGCAGCCTATGAAAGGCACTTCTGTTTTCAGCTTCTAGTTTCCCAAAAGTGTCATTTTCTGTATTTGAGAATTACTGGCAGGAGTGACAAAAAATTGAGATTCAGAGAGAGTATCTGGCTACTAAGAGCCCTTCCTTAGTGCTAGAATTGGGATTCAAGTTTGCTAATTCTCATTACAATACCCTGTTTGTTACAGGATCTTTTTTTAATTTATTTTTTTCCTATTGTTATTATTTTTGAGAGTTTTTTGCTATAGGGCACGTATGCTCACCAGAAAGAGAGAGACAGAGAGACTGAAAGCGAGAAATCACCCCCCAGTGGGGATGGCCACACCACAATCCTTTCTCCTCCATTCTCTTCTAGGGATCTTGGGCACGCATGCACATTTACCTGACATGAGTTTAAGCCACCGGGTCTGGGATTCAAACCACAGTTGACTACATGGGAGTCCAGTGAAATAGCCCTTACACCAACTGCTGGTTCCCCCATTGCAGGATCTTTTGCTAAGGTTTTTGCATGGTGAATGATGGAAAAGTACCAAGGGGAGTTTGGTGGCCTCTGAAAGTGTTTTTAATATATAAATTCAAACAAGTTCTGAGGTAAACTTTGCACAGTATCCAAGACACCATGTTCTTGCTCTGAGTTCTGAAGAATCAGCCAAAGTCTCCTTCCTTGTACTCCCAAAGCACGAGTGTTTTTCTTTTTTATGAGGAAGCAATGTGCTAAAATAAGGTGCATCCCTCCTCCAAACCCAAAGAATAATGCATGATATAGCTCAAGTCAATCACAGTAATTCCAAATATTAGTTTAGTTCTGGCCAATAGCATATAGAGATATATCTGTTGGAGACTTCTGGGAAGGAATTTCCTCTCTAATGAAAGAGAAAGAAGCTACACCAAGACAATGTAGGATTTGTGAAAGATTAGATGAGTAGACCAATGGAACTGAATAGAGAGCTCAGATATAGAGCCACATAAATACAGTCTACTGATCTTTGACAAAGGAATGAAGGCAATACAATGGAGCAAAGAGTTTTTTTCCTTTTCAATACCCTTCACAAAAATTAACTCAAAATGAGTCATAGGCCTAAATGTAAAATGTAAACTATAAAACTTCTAGAAGATAGCACAGAAGACAACCTAGAGGTGACCTTGTGTATGGTGATACTTTTTAAAAAAAATAATTACTTAATTTACAGTCATTCACTGTACATCAAGACAGTATACAAAATGAGATTTTTCATCCAATATACATTGTATATTGGCTCAATCAAGGATATTACCATACAGGTTATCATCAACAAATAATTTTTCTATTTCTTGTTTCTTAAATATTTTGCTCCTCCCCTTGATCCCCTACCTCTCACCCTCTGCCAACTGCCCCCCTTCTCCCACACTGTCTCTAGTATGTACAGTTGTTTACCATGCCTTTATTTTTTCACATTTTATTGATTCACTAAAGATCTTAATTAATTTAAAGACTTTCGTTAGAAAGCACAGCTGATATATACATATTTGTGAATGCATGTCTGATTTCAGGCATAAACCTCAGTGAGTAAAGTGAACATACTATAAAGTAGTACCTCACTGGGGCTATATACCTTACTGCAGACATTAAATAGGTATTAAAAGGTATATTTCAACACTTATTTTTTAATTTAAAAAAGTTTTAGTTTCAATAGGTCAAAATGAAAAAATATTAAGAGAAATTTGCTGAAAACTTAAAGCCAGGGAAAAGGTTAGGATTCAGTTCAAATAGTAGGTAAATGAACCTATCAATGGTTCAAAAGAAGACAAAAATCCTTAAATATGGGAATCACAGCATTGAAGAAAATCAGTAATGTTTTAGTCCAAAGTAAAAAAATTCTATTTCACTAGTTCAGACTCATGTAATTAATCTCTCTTCTACTGAATTTGCAGTGTTACTGTGTTCTGATCTTTCCATTTAAACTCTGGAAGTTAACATTCAACTCTGGACTTGTCCCTACCTTTAGGCTGGCCATCCTCTTGGTTGTTTTTTGTACTCTTATTTCTGTGTATCCAACTTTAGTTTTCCTGTAGCACTCCCTTCAGCACTTCTTGGAGAACTGGTCTGGTGTTGGTAAATTCTTTAGGTTTTGTTTATCTGAGAATTTTTTTTTCTCCCATATGAAGGATAATCTTGCTGAGTATAGTATTCTTGGTTGAAATTTTTTTTTCACTTAACACTTTGAATATATTTTCCCATTCTTTCCTTGCTTACATTGTTTCTGATGTTAACCTTATGGGATATTCTTTGAAAGTAACTTGACATTTCTCTCTTGCCAATTTTAGTATCTTGTCTCTGTCGGTGGTTTTGGTCAATCTTTGAAATACTTGGGGGAAGATGTTCTTGGGTCGATTCTATGTGGGGTCCTTTATATTTCCTGGGTCTAGATATTTGAGTGCCATACCAGGTTTGGAAAGATTTCTTTCAGGATTCCATGGAATAGATTATCAATGCTCTTATTAGTTTCTTCACCTTCTGGGATACTAATGATTCAAATGTTTCAGCGTTAAAAGGTATCTAGTATTACTTGTATGTTATTCTCATTTTTAGGGATTATTCTCTCAATCTTTTTGGTGAATTTTTCTAGGTCAGTGGTTCTATCTTCTACATCTGAGATTCTATTTTCTGCAAAATCTAATCTTCTTTTGATATTTTCAATGGAAGTTTTGATCTCCTGTATTACTGCCTTCATCTCTAATAATTCCATTTAATTCTTTTTTTATGATGTGTTATCTCCTCTTTCGGATGGTGCAAGAACTTCCTTACCTCCTGGAACTCAGTGTCTCTTTTCTCCTGCATCTTCTGGAGTTTGTTGTCTCTCTTCTTTTGTATCTTTGTTAGCTTTGTCACTATGAATATTTTTAAATCTTTATCTGACATTTTCATGTGTTCTCTTGTATTCTTTGTGGAGGAAGAAGAGTTACTCTTTTCCCTTAGAAGAGAGATATCTTCTTGGTTTCTCATATTTCTTGTGCCTCTGTGGTGGTTTCTGTTCATCTGATGGATTAATGTTTCTTTCTGTTTTTTGGAGTTAAATCTGAGCAATCAGAAGAATGCAGCAGGAGGTGCCCTGCAGTCTGTGAACAGTGCCATTTTTCTCCCTTTGCACAACTGATTCAATGGAAATTGAGGATTACTCTAACCTTAAAAGTATTCAGATATTTTGCTACTGAGAACCTACACCTGTTTAGAAAATCATTTTATGGAGGCTTAACAAGAAAGTGAGAAAGGTTAAAAAAAAAAAAAAAAAAAAAAAAGGAAAAGGAATAGGAAAAACCAAAGAAGAGAAGGAACAAGACTGAAAACAATAAAAAGAGAAAAAAAACCTTTTTTTTTTTTTGGTCAGAAAATGAAAACTGCACAGCGCGCTGCATGCCACACAAATGGGGGCACTTGGAACTGAAATATAGATGGCTACTGATTGGCTTATCCTATGGAGGCATGGGGAAAGGTAAGAATTAGAAAGACAAGGGGACCAGCAGGTGGCGTGATGGTTAAGACCACTGGACACTCCCACACGGCCAACCATGGTTAGAGTCCTGGTCCTGGTGGCTTGCTTTCTCACTTTCCTTCTCTCTCTCTCTGTGTCTCTCTCTGGTCAAATGAAAATAAATGAATGAATAAATAAAAATTAAAAAAAAAAAAGACAAAAGAGCAGCAGAGAGCTAAGTTAAAAATAAAAAAAAAAAAAAATGAAAACAGAGTTGGAAAGATACAGAGAAAATAAGTAGGGTGCTCTAACCTGGCTCTATCTATACTGGGGAGCAGGAGAATGAAGCCTGGGCAGAGGGTCTTCGGTGGTTGGAATTCCTGAATGAAGTCATTCTGAACTCAAATATAGTTTGCTGCTGATTGGCTTATCCTGGTTCCTGGCTAGACCGGGGAGTGTGAGGGTGAAGTCTGGGCAGAGGGTCTTTGGTGGTCAAATGGATACCTTTTTAGGTATAAGCCCATAGGTATGATCCATGAAAAAAGAATTGATCATATGGACTGGACTTCATGAAAATTAAAGCTTCTGCTCTGTGAAAAATAATGTCAAAAGAATGAGAAGTTAAGCCATAGAGTACAAGAATGTATTTGCAAAAGATGCATCTAATAGAGACTCCCAAAATATTCAGACAAAAAGCCATGTTAGAGTTGAGGTGTGTCCTGGCCTGTTCAGGAAAACTATGCTCTAAATTCCATCTTTTTGACTCCTGAAATATTCAGACAAGGTAGGGCAACCTCTGTCCTCTCTCTGTCTGTCTGGCTGTCTGTCTCACATCTCTCTCTCTCTCTCTTTAAATTTAAAAATTAAAAAAAAAATTTCAACCACTTCTCCTCACCTTGGCATTTTTCTTTCACTTGCTAATTTCAGAAGCCATATTAAAGCCAAGGTGTATCCTGGCCTGTTCTTGTGGTGTGCACCATGCAGTTTTTATTTTCTATGTGTAAAAAAATTTTTTTCTCTTTTTTTAGTAGTATTCTAGTTTTTTTTTTTTTTTTTTTTTTTTTTTTTTAATTTTTTTAACCTTACTTTTCTAAGCTTCATTCTCCACACACTGAATGTCTAGATGGGCCTGGGTGCACAGAAGCCAAACATCTGAATACTTTTAGATTAATTGAAATCCTCAATGCTTATTGAACTTCCTGCTTTAAGGAAGAAATTTCTTCTTATAAATCTGAATTCTTTTTCATTTTTGGAAAGGTTTTTTGCTACAGGGCAGGTGTGCTCGCCAGAAAGACAGAGAGATAGAAAGTGAGAAATCACCCCCCAGGGGGATGGCCATGCTGCAATCCCTTCTCCTCCATTCTCCTCTTGGGATCTAGAGCATGCACGCGCCCAGTGTGAGTTTAAGCCGCCAGGTCCGGGACTTGAACCACGGTCGACTACATGGGAGTCCAGCGACATAGCCATTAAGCTAACTGCTGGTCCCTAAATCTGAACTCTTGATCTCTTTCTGTGGATACCACATTGTGAAGCATAGTGGAGGAGAGATTTTGTCACAAAATGAGCAGAAACCATTGCAGAAGCACAAGAAACATGAGAAACCAAGAAAATATCTCTCCTTAAGGGAAAAGAACAACCCCTCCTCATCCACAGACAGTACAGTAGAGCTTGTGGAAATGTCTGATAGAGAATTCAGAGTAGTCATAGTGTCAAGACTAAATAAGATGCAAGAGCTGAGAGATAATGAACTCTAGAAGATGCAGGAGAAAAGAGACAATGAGGTGTTGAAGTTCTTCCATGACCTGAAATAGGGAATACACACCATAAAAAAATAATCAAATGGAGCTATTAGAGATGAAGGCTGCCATTCAGGAAATCAAAACCTCCCTCGAAAGTATTAAAATCAGATTAGTCCATGCAGAAAATGGAATCTTGGATGTTGAAGGCAAAACCTCTGATCTGGAAAAAAAACCAACCAAATAAAACCCAAAAAACTGAGAAAATAACCCCCCAGATGAGAATGCTATATGAGAAATACTAGACAGCATTAAGCACCCAAACATCCAGATAGTATCCCAGAAGGTCAGGAAACTAGTAAGGGCACTAATAATTCATTCCATGAAATCTTGGGAGAAAACTTTGCAAATCTAGAAGGGCATTCAAATATCCAGACCCAAGAAATTCAGAGGACCCCTAATAGAATCAACCCAAGAAGATCTCCAAGGCACATCATAGTCACACTGGCTAAATCTACAAAGACAAGATACTAAACTTGGCAAGAGGGAGAAACGTCAGGTTACTTATAAAGGTTATCCAATTAGGCTAACATCAGACCTCTCATCAGAAACAATGCAAGCAAGAAAAGAATGGGAAAATATATTCAAAGTGTTAAGTCAAAAACAGTTTCAACCAAGAATACTATACCCGGTAAAATTATCTTTCATATGGAAAGAAAGGATAAAAACATTTTCACATAAATAAGACCTGAAAGAATTTGCCAATAGCATACCCACTCTTCAAGAAGTTCTAAAAGAAGTGCTCTACCAGGAAAACTAAAGACACATACAGAAATAAAAGAACAAAAGACAACCAAGAAAATGACCAATTTAATGCCAGGGGCAAGAAATATTAATAGTAACGTGGAATGTCAATTTTCAGTATTTAAATGAAAAGATTGGACCACAGCAACACTCAACAGAAGAGAGTTTGAACATAAGGCTGAACTGGTGAAATAGAATTTTATGATTGAGTAAAACATCACTGATTTTCTTTTTTTTTTAATATGCTTTGTTTTCCTAATTTAAACATTTTACTTTCTTTTGAGGTATTGATAGGTTCAGGAATTCATTAAAATACTTTTCTTCCTTTTTCTTGTTTTATGCCAGAAGGGTTATTCGCATAAATTTAATAGTGCTTGTTGCGTTGAATCAGAAATTGGAAATACTCATCATTGGACAGGGCTTTGGAATGTCATACCTGAAGATTAATCAGAAAACTCTGAAACTAACGTGGATCTCAAGTAAGTCAATAGAAGCTCTTAGAAAGATGGCCTGGCACCATACATAGTTCTGCCTGGCAGAGAGGATTAGAGAAGATATATGAAAGAATTTATAACATAAAATAAACTGGACTTTTCCAGCCCAGCATTGTAATCAGTAGAGATTGCAAAAGAACAACCACACCAGAGGATTATCTTGAGGAAGACGTCAAAGGAAAAAAAAGAGACTGATCTTTGCTAGCAGATGGTATATCACAGAATACTTGGTAGGCAGGGCTGAATTGAGAAGGTTTATCTGTGACATGTGTGTTGGGCATTTGCTTTTCAACAGTTTGAGTAGTTGACATGTAAATATTTTCTCAAAGATATTTAAACCATACTATCTCTGTTGTTATAGAGTCACAAACAAAATTATGCAAAATTATGAGAAATATTTTGAACATTATCTTTAAAATGGAGTATTTTGAAATTTGAAAGTTATTTATTAACTATCAAGAACTATGGAGTATGAGCAAATATTTTTTGATTTGTAAAGTAAATGTGTTGGGACCAGGAGTTGTTGTAATGGCTCTATTGCTGGACTACCATGTAGTCGATCACGGTTCGAGTCCTGGACCCAGTGGCTTAAATTCATGCTGGGCACATGTATGTGCATGCCCAAGATCCTGAGAGGAGAATGGAGAAGGGATTGTGGCATGGCCATCCCCCTTTGGGGGTGATTTCTCGTTTTCTGTCTCTGTCTCTGTCTGTCTTTCTGGTGAGCACACATGCCCTTCAGCAAAAACCTCTCCAAAAAAAAAATAAAATAAAAAAGTAAATGGTTGTGGGAAAATGTAAAAATAAATAAATAAATGAAATAAAGAAAAAAAAAAGATGCATGTAACCAAGGACTATTATCCAAAACATACAAAGAACTGTTAAAACTCAACAATCTGAAAAATTACCTGACTTGAAAATGACCTTAACAGATACCACACTAAGGAAGATATACAGATAGTAAATATGCCTATGAGAAAATACTTTACATCATAATTAATCAGGGAAGTGCAAATTAAAATGAGATGCTGCTGCACATTTATTAGAATGGAAAAAATCTAGAACATTGATGCTGTGATTTGAATGTTGAAACATTCAAAACTCATGAGTTGAAACCAAATGGCCAATGTGATGATATCCAGTGGTATAGCCTTTAAGAGGTAATTAGTTCAAAAAGACTGCTGCTTCATGAATGAGATTAAGGTCCTTATGAAAGAGGCTTCATGGAGCATTGAGCTCGCTTATCTGTCTACCTTTTGCCATGTGAGGATACACTGTGACTACATTCAAGAGAATGTAGCAATAGGGGGATATCTTGGAAGGAGATAGCAGCCCAGATCTGAAAACAGAACCTGCTGATGCCTTAATCTTAACCTTCCCACCCTGCAGAACTGTGAGAAAATACATTTCTGTTCTTTATAAATTACCCAGTTTGTAATAATCTGGTAGGGAAGCACAAACATACTAAGATAGTTGAAAACACTAAATGCTGGCAAGGATATGGAGCTACAGAAACTCTCATTCATTGCTGGTAGGAATTGATTCAGATACTTCGGAAGAGAGTTGGTGGTTTCTTAACAAAATAAGCATACCCTGAACATACAGTCTAACAATTGTGTTCCTTGGTATTTACACAAAGAGCTTACAAACTATTTCCACAAAAAAATCTGCATGTGGATTTGTTTTAAAAAATTTTGTGAGAGGACATGTGAACTTACCTAGAGACAGACAAAGAAAAAGAGAATGTGAGAAAGTAACCCTAGTAGGGCATGGTCAGACCACAATCCCTTCTCTGCCATTTCTCCTTCCTTTTGGGATTTCAAGCATGCACACAATACACTTGGCATGTTTTTTCAAGCCACTGGGTCTGAAACTATAACCATGCAATTGGCCATGTGGGATCCAGCTCACATAACCAACCTATTGTTTTTTATTTTTTTCTTCATTGCCAAAGTGCACATGTTTTCACCAGAGAGACAGAGTGAGAGAGGGAGGCATATATGAGAAAACTCTATACCTTTCTCTTAAATTTTCTGTGAGCCTAAAACTATTAAAAAAAATTTTTTTTTTAATGAAGGAAAGAAGAAACAAAGGTGAGAAGTAAGTGAGCTTCTAATTATATTTCTTCTTAAGCTCCCAGCAAAGAGGGGCAGGGAACCTTTCCTTTACTTCCTGCCTTTGGATATTTTCATGATGATGGGATACTGTGGCAGCCATCTTGTGACTGTGAGATAAAAAGCAAGAGAACTGGGGCGTAGTTCCTGAGCTGTTCAGTTGTTCAATGCCAGAACTCTCTGTCTTCAGACTTTGGGGGGGAGGGGCATGAAATAAAATTAATTAAAAATTTTTTTTCTCTACTTATAGTTAAAGCATTCTAGCTGAATTTAAAAGGTCCCTGGAGGAGATAAGAACTAGGCCTTAAAAGGCAGTAGGATTTAGGTAGGCAGAAAGGAGGTGGGTAGATCTATTGAAGCATAAACAAAGGCAAAGGAATGGGGATTAGCCTGACCCATACTGCTGAAGATGAGGGGATTCCAGCCTGCTATGGAGAAAGTCAACTGGAATGACTGTGTCTTTCTCCGAACTCTCAGAACTTATTTTGTGTTTGTATGTATGGCTGTGTTTAGAAATATGTCTGTAGAAGGGGGAAAGTGGTTGATTCAGGAGCTTGAGATACAAGTATTTTTCCCAGCTCCTGATCTCCTGACTGGACCCCTCAAACTTGTATTGGGGTGTTATGAAGACCATGGCAGGGAGCAGCCAAGGGAACTGTTCTCATGGGGCTTTTCATGAAACCACTCAATAGTACCCCTGCAGTTTCCAGGTAACTTAATGTGACAGAGGTAGGGAGGGGGTTCCCCCTAAGACTGAAGAGCTGCAGTGATGTTGATGTCATGAGGACTATGTGAACCAGCTGTGGGCACACTAGCAGCATCATCCTGGGGCCTGTCAGAGTCCCTTGGAGGGAATGAGCCTTCAGCAGGATGAGCCATGCCTCCCAAAGGCTTTTCCTTGCAAGTAACTACTACAAGGACAGGCGAAGCACAGAGGGAGAGACTATATGAACTGCATAGGAATTCGCTCCTGACAGCCCCTGGTTACAGAAACACCAGTGCCAGACTCTAGGAGGAATCAAGTCCTTCCTTTTCCAGGTGGCAGCTTGATTCCATGGGATGGCAGTGACTGCAGTTAGTGTGACTCTGTCAGAATTCCGTAGCAATGAGTCTAGCTTGAAGTTGCTGAACCTTGGCACAGTTGATTGACACTTTGGGCCAGATTGCTTTGTTGCGAGGAACTGTCCTGTGCATTGTGGCATTTTTAGCAGCATTCCTAAATGCTAGGAGCAAACCACCCACGAAGTTGTTACAATCAAAAATGTCTCCCGACATTTTCAGAACCACTGGTCTAGAGAATCGTGGGAGCCAAGTGTGTAATCATCTATTAGTCATTTGGGTTTCTATCTTTTCACTGTAAAAAAGCTTCAGTGAACTTTTCCTAGCTTCATTTTGTCAACATCTTTATTTATTTATTTATTTTGTTATGGTTTAAATTCCTAGCATGGAGTTGCTCAGTGAAAGAATAGCAAACTTTCAGACTTTTTATGACTATTGACTAAGAACCTTCAGAAAGATTTTTCCAATCTAGATAGATTTCTATCAAATTTGACACTTCTTTTTAATCTTCACAGAATTCAGTCTGGGGTTTTGCATATAGTAGGTATTCCATAGGTACTTGCTAGAGTGACTGTTAAATGTGGGTCTCCATCCCTCTTTTTTCCTGCCAAATATCCAGGCATATTCATAAATGGCATTTCACAATAATTTCTACATGGGCTGATCTAGGGAAGTTATTTGTAAAATGAGATTTCTTGTAATCCAATGCATCTCAAAACATGATCCTGTAACTAGTAGCATCAGTATCACTTTGAAACTTACTGGAAATACAAATTCTGAGGCCCAACACGTGTTCTAAAAGTCCTCTAAGTAGTCCTCCAAAAACCGAAGTTTGAGGGCCACTGCAATAAGTATAAAATAAAAAAAAAAAAGAACCAACAAATGTTGCTTTCATCAGCATGGAAATTGCTGTTTCCTAAACACTCTGGCTGTAAAGGCATTTCCCTGGTGGATGTAGGCCAGCCTGCCCTTTTGTTCATAAGCAGTTGTAAGACTTCACAATCTAAATGAGTGTAATGCTGTCTAACTCCATCTGGTGCCCTGGTTCATCTGACTTGCTCTTCCCATGCCCATACCATACACTGAGGCCCAACTCAGCCTGCCTGATGGCCCACAGCCTGGGAAACAACAGCTGGAGGATTTAAATGAAGAATGATACTCACATGTTCAACCTCATTTGCTAGATTGCTCATCAAATAGATAATGCCCTATCTTGGCGGGCTATGAAGTCCCAATGTGAGTGAGGTGGCCATCTGTTTAGGGCTGGATCCTTTTGATATAATCAGGGACCAGGGGCCTCCAGTAGGCGTCTCTGCCAGAAAGAAGAGCTGCAAAGTCCATGGGGCTACACTGCATGGGGAGCTGCAGAGGAGAAGGGAGGGAAGCAGTACACAAACATCTCAAGGCTGAATGAGCTATTCCTTCATAAGCAACAACCCCAGGGCACCCATATGACTCCCCAAAGTATGAGAGACACAAGATCAGGGGACACTTTGGAAGAGAGCAGTGGCAGTTGGCAGAAACTTTGGTACTTGAACTCACACCTGGTTCTCCTCATCCCCTGTGGGTCAGAAATGAGTTTCTGTACTAACAGCTCCTGACATCTATAATACCGGGGGCTTGTAAGATTCTGTTAGTGTGTGTGTGTGTTTCCCTAATTAGACTGCAGCATGTCTTAAAGAAAGTGGCTCAGCTTTACCTGTAACGGTGGTTTTTAAAGGGGGCTGACTACACTTTAAAGGCTCATACTTTTTAATTTTTATTTATTTATTCTTTTGGAGAGATTTTTGCTATAGGGCGTGTGTGCTCGCCAGAAAGGCAGAGAGAGATAAAGAGACAGAAAGCAAGAAATCACCCCCCAGGGGGGATGACCACGCCACAATCCCTTCTCCATTCTCCTCTCGGGATCTTGGGCACGCACACACACACACGCCCGGTGTGAGTTTAAGCCACCAGGTCTAGTCCTCGAACCGTGGTCGACTACATGGGAGTCCAACGACATAGCCATTGTGCTAACTGCTGGTCCCAAAGGCTCATACTTTTAAGTGCCTGACCTTCATGGTTCCCAGGGAACATTGGGTGACTTGGCCCATAGAAACACTCCCTTGAGAACCCAACTATAGATATAAGGATTTTAAAAGCTAATATAAAACAATTAGTCAAAATTCTTCACTGGGACCAGTTCCAAGTGCTACTTTGTAACTGAAAAATATTTTAAACAGTGAAATTCATCTTTATTTATGCCTGATCTCTCTGCCCAAGAAAATGGTAGCCTAATCTAGTGACTATTTCAGAGGTTCAGCAACTCAATGAGTTAGGGTTAAATTCTAAACTAGTCATAAAGAATTACCTCTCTTCTGCTATGAGGCAACAACTAGCAAAAACAATTTTAACTGACTTCAGCATAGCAGGTCAGCAAATGAGGCAGCAATTCTAAGGAAATGGATGCTGAGGTCATAGCAGCAAGAGCTGAGGTGGGTGTCAAAACACAACACTCACAGTCAGAAGGTATTCGCATGGCTGGATGCCTACGTCGCTGTAAATGGCACAGCATGGAATGAACACAGTATGCTGAAGTGAAGAGAACTCCAGGGGTTCGCGCTGACGATAACATGAATTGAGGTAGACCAATCATCCTGGTTTTAGCCCTGGAAGTTCCCTGTCTTGGGAAACCTCTTACCAAGGAACCAAGATGATTGATCATTCTGTGTAACTTCTGGATGTCTTGACTCCCTCTCTGTTCCTACAACAGCTTGACCTTTGGAGACGGCCGAGTTCCTTATGAGATGTAGTTTAGGCAGCTCTGGAAAATAAGGGAGCCCAGTCAGTCCTTTAGATCTGAATTCTTCCTCTCCTTATGAAGTGCATGTTTGGCGTTTATTGATTCATGTTTTGTCCATCCTTCAGATGGATAGATGGAAAGCAGGAGATCAGGGAGTCACGAAGTAAGGAACTGCTGATGTTGAAGCAGAGCCTACTTCAGCGTGGAAGCCAGATTTCCCAGGGTCTTTGGAGGCTTCCCTAGGGGCCTCCACTCAACTACCAGGATTCCAGTGGGAGGTGCTGGGCTAAAGTCAGTTGTCATGTGAAATAGAATTATATTGCAAGAAGTCTCAAAGTCTTTTCCATTCAATTACTTGGTTTCATCACCTCTCTCTTCCCTTGGGTTTTCATCAGACATATTTCCCCTTAAAAACTTACTGAAGTCAGTTTAGATTTGGGGACATTCTCTGTCCAGAATGTCTAACATTCTGAAAGGTACTCAGTTTCCAAATATTTAAAGATAGGATGTGTTAAGAATATGGTTTCTGGAGTTGAACTTCCTGGATTTAATCCCAATTCTTCCCGTTAACCCTGGACAAGTTACTTAAACTCTCTAACCTTGGTTTCCTTACCTTAAAATGGAGTGATAATAATAATAGTGTCTTTCTTATAAAGTTGCCATTAGAATAAAATAAGTCAATGTTGATAAAGTGCTTTGAGCACAGAAAGAGTACTGTATAAACATTTGCCGTAATTACTGTTGTCATTATCAATGCAAAGAGTTTCACAGACACAACACTAAAATGTACCTTTATTATTTGCTGTGTGTGTATGGCAATTTACTTCATCTTTCAGAGTTTCAGTTTCCTCATCTGTGAAGTCATAACCCGTAGGTTACTAATGAGACTTAAATGAGAAATAAAATGAAAATTAATAATGCCTGGCACCTGCTTATTTAATACCTGTTAATACTTTTCCATCTATAAACTAACATAGGTTTGGTGTCAGACTTATTTACATGTTCATCAGATAATTATGCACAAGGCACTAATAGTGATTATCAAACCTGGTTTTTGCACTGTCATTGCTCCTTTTTAGAGTGCCACATATGCTATCCCTTATTCTTTATCAAAATAGACATCTGGGGTCTCTCTGGAACATCAATGGCAAGGGATGTTGTAACAAATACTCTGAACACCAGAGTTCCTGAACAGATACGGCCTTAATTCATAACAAAGCATATTTTCATGAGTCATAGAAATTGTTTACCAATTCCCAGAGGATTTGGTTACAACCCCAAGTCTGCTTACCAGCCGTAAATGAATGCTTTTGTCTGTCTGGAGCCAGCTCAATACCATGCAGTGTCTGGAGAAAAGCCAACTAGGACATGGAGGCATTTCTCCATATGGTGCTCATAACTGCTTGACTGGTCCCTGTGTCTTTTGTCCCTGTCATTCCCTGCTTGGATGTCATGGCCTGACACTACCCCTACTTTTCTACCTGATCCCTTCTCTGGTTTGCAAAGGCCTGTCCATAGTACTTTCCCCACCTCACAAGGCAGGCTTTACAGAGCACTGAGGTAAGAGACAGGGAACCTAAAAATATAGCTAGGGTATAGGCCCAAAATTGAATCATAAATGGCTAAGATTTAAGATGGAGACACAACAGTTCAGCAGCAATTCTGCTCTCACTGAATCACTTGCTCACAAGAAACAGCTTACAGCAGTAACTCAATGATTGTCCTAAAGCAAATATAGCAATTGAAGTTTTTTTTTTCCCCAGGTCCCACTACATTTCAGGAAGAAGGTAATAGTCTTTTATGTCCCATAGCTTTTAAATAAATAGAGACTCCTGACCTTCATACCTACTCCAAAATCAGAAGAAAAATAACCGAACCCATCTAGCACGTGACATCCCCACAAAGGGAATGCTTATACAAGACCCTCCTGACCACAACTGAAAAAAACCTTCTCTTCAGTTCCCCTCTTTGACAACCCATTTTCCAGGACCCCTCCCTGCTGGGAGCTGTTTTTTCCTTCAATAAACTCTGTTTTGCTATCCCATCTCTGTGCCACATCTCTAATTCTCTGTGAGTATGAGACAAAGAACCTGGTTTGCTGCTGTTCCTGCATTGAGTATTGGGCCCACACACTCCAACTTCCCATGACAGCATCGTGATTTCTATTTGATCCTTCTGGTCTAATTTCTTGAAAGCACAAAGCCTTCAGACTTTTTATCTCATGCCTTAAGTGACTAAGCATTGAAACTCTTCCTGATCCACAAGCAGTTCATGGGTCCAAGCAAAGGTCAGAGCTATCATAGGGCCTAAAACATGAGAGCCATGCCAGTCACAGCATGGGAAAGGCCAATAGCAAAATACTTTTACCTTACACCCATACTTACATATTTACATTCTTTTCACCTCCTTCTGTTTTCATCAGAATGATGGGTAACTGTTAATAGATTCTATTTGATTGTTCTAGGCCACATTCTTGAGTCTTTAATAGGGCAGATAAAGTGCAGGTGATACATGCACATCTTTATGTTATCATCACACACTGGTTATCAGACATGAGCTTAAAGCTGAATGAATAACAACTAGTTTCATGGATATGAGGTTATGTGTTTTTAACCTCATTGAGCATTTATTAGCCACCTACAAGACTATGTAGTAAATCTATGACAGTGCTCAGGTGGAAGGCAGAGTGTAGAACAAGGAAGAGCTTTTGGTAGACATCACACTAAGCCAACTCTGGAACGATGAATAGAAGCCAGACAGATGAAGATAAATGGGGGATGCACATTTCCTTCAGCCTCTTCGTTTTGTTTTTTTTTGTTTTTTTTTTTTTTAGAGATTTTTGCTATAGGGTGTGTGCACTCACACGAGAGACAGAGAGACAGAAAGTGAGAAATTACTCCCCAGGGGGGTGGCCATGCTGCAATCCCTTCTCCTCCATTCTGCTGTCGGGATCTTGGGCATGCATGCACATGTGCCTGGCATGTTTAAGCCACGGGGTCTGGTACTCGAACCGTGGTCGCCTACATGGGAGTCCAGTGACATAGCCATTATACCAACTGCTGGTCCCTCCTTCAGCCTCTTCTAATTTTGTTACTGTAGATTGTACTTCATCCCTGCTTTTTTCCATGCATTAAGGACATTGGAATTTTCATGTTCAAGAAACACAAATCCCTCAGTTTTTCAACATGCAATAAACAAGTTATAAGATTTCCATTCTTTAGCAAATAGCGATTCACTCTTTGGGGGAGTTTTGCTTTACCCTCTATTCAGGCATGGGCTGTAATTAATTTTTGGTTTGTTTCCCACCAGCCCATAATAAAATTAGACTTGAAGCCTGCATAGGTTACCCTGAATGTCTGTGTCAGAAGACGTACATTTTTACACTACCCTACAGCCTCATTTTTGGCCATTCTCAGGGAGTCTGTAAGTATGGGAACAGGGCAATTAAATTCTGAGGGGAAATGTTTCTACTCCGAGAGCTCACATCTTTGGTAAATGGCAAGGGAAATGGCCGAACAATCAGGGAATGTATGAAGGTTCAGGATGCCAGGAGAATATAGGAAGGAAGGAGGAGGGAGCTTATGAGGGGAAATAAGACAGCCCCAAACATAACCTTGGCCTTCCTCAGGGTGTTTCTTGGGGGGTTTCTGATTATGTCTTAGGTAGTTTCTCTGGGCAATAGGAGATAAGAATATTGCATCTTTTGGAAGATGAGATCTTAGCAACTCACACTTGGAGTAGAAATGCAGGTGAACTCATATCTAAGTTACTACCTCGTCTCTGGAGAAGCACTGTATTTCTAGAAGTATCTATTGTTCCTGGAAATATAAGAGTGGTCTGTAGTCTTAGAGGCCTGATCTCTATTGGGTCTGTGATTTCAGTGCTGCAGGTTGGGGTGAATGTGATGGCATGTGTCAAGGGGCTGGTATGTGGGCATCCCTCACCAAAGGTTCTATTTACCCAAAGTCCTTTAACGCCAGCTTTTGGCCAAGACTTCACTGTCTGTTTGCAATTATGACCAACCATTATCTGGATCTGAGAAACTCAAGTAACCTCACCAGTAATTCATTGCTGGGATGGAATTCAAAGTCCACAGTTAGAATTTCATACAAGGGCCAATTGGAGAAGATGTTGCATCACCCCACACAGTTCATGCTACAGAAAAGTCCCAAACAAAACCACAGACAGTTTGTGATTATTTAATATTGTTCTGGTACATGGTCTACTTAACTGCAAAATAAAATACAATTTCTCCAAATACATTATGAAAGTGAACTGTAATTGTTAGAAGAATAGGGAGGAAGATTGTCTAAAATCACTGTCTTTTAAAGCTACCTTCCCCTATCCCCCGCCCATGGGCACTTCAGAACTTTGTAACTGATACTATTCTCATTCTTCTAAGTTATACAGAGAAGAAACAGTAGATTAAAAAAAAATCCCCTTTGAAAATAATCCAAAGAATGCTGTGCAATAATACTGACATCACTTGAAATAACTTCAAAATGCTGTAAATGTAAGGTGGTATGATTATACAAGAAAAAATAGAAATGAGACAGAAGTGTAGCATATTTCTATAAGGAATTTTCAAAGGGTATTTCAAAAACAGAATCATAGTCATTAATATACGGGAGTAGTGACAGCTGACATGTACCTCCAGAACCTGTTCTGTTTGTTTTTCCTTCTGTCAGAATTGATTGTTGAGACTGAATAAAGATACTATTCTCTCTTCAAATGATCTCTACTTATTTATTTAAAGAGGAGTCAGGAGGCTAGCAGAACATTTAAAACAAAGTATGACCTCCACAAGATGATGAGACAGGAAATAAAATGGAGAGGACCTTGAATTATGACACAAATTGACTGAGGAAATTTAAGTTAACTCTTGTTTAGGCATTAAAAACAATGCCCCCCCTTTTATTTATTGATTTTTTTGAAATTTTTTACTATTAGTGCAATGATTTCCTTCACATAGTTTGATGGATCTGGGTAAGCAAAACTCTCACTGAAGGTTATCCTTGTCCTTCTCAGGTATCCAGAATTCTCTCTCTTGGGCATAAGCAACTTTCCTTTTGGCTGGGGACCTCAGGCAATTACAAAGACTTGAGGATGATACAGCTGTAGCATCTGTCAATCTTCTGACTGCCAGGAGCCATGTGACTAATCTCGCTGGCTTGATGCCCTCTTCCTCACTGACCATCCCATGAAGAATCCGGAATCTCTGTGCCTGGTTAGAGAGAATGCAGTTCCCAAAAGGAAAAGAATTGTTCTTCAATCAAAAGCAAGCTATCCCAGTAATCCCCTGCAAGGAACTGTACCAGTTCAGCCATCACTAGCTAATGTAAGCAGGTAATGGGAACTGCAATGAGAGTATTGAGAATATTTTTAGAGAAAATTATTAAAAATATTTTTATGAGCTTGAGAACGTTGGGGAAAGATTTCCTACATAAAGTAAAAAGCACAGACTATGCGAGGAGATTGATAAATTCGACTATATTAAAATGTAATTAAAATCTGTGTATCAAAAGACCCTGGAGGCAAAGTAAAAGCAACCATAAACCTGGGGAAAATATTTGCAAAACAAGTGTATTTTTCATCTCATCCATTATAATTTTCAGCTCTAGAATTTCAGTCAGCTTATTTTTATATCTTCCATACTTATATTGATGTTCTATTTTTCTTCTAGCTTTTTGAGCATATGGAATACAGTTATAATGACTTTTTTACGTTCTTGTCTGAGTCTGTTTCTATTTTTGGTTTTTATTCTTATTGAGGGCTATGGTATTTTGTTTCTTTTAATGCTTGGTAATTTTTGATTGGATAATAGATATTAGGAATTTTGGCTGGTTAGGTCCTCACTACTTTTGTATTCCTCCCGGGAATAGTCTGATCATTTTGGACATTGTTTTTTATGTTTTTAGATCTGACCAATAACAATATTTATTCTAGGAATAATTAATCCCCACTGCTGAGGTAAATGCCTTGTGACTACTCAATTTTCTCTAAATTAAAATGTTTTCCTGTCTGACTGATCAGAACAAGAGTCAACAAACAAAGCTACATGAAACAATGTTACAGAAACATTGAACAAAGGTTTTTTTTTTTTTTTGGAGAGGTTTTTTTTTTTTTTTTTTTTTCACTATAGGGCGCGTGCGCTCGCCAGACAGACAGAGAGAGACATAGAGACAGAAAGCGAGAAATCACCCCCCGGGGGGATGGTCACGCCGCAATCCCTTCTCCTCCATTCTCCTCTGGGGATCTTGGGCACGCACGCACATGCGCCCGGCGTGAGTTGTAAGCCACCGGGTCCGAGACGCGAACCGCGGTCGACTACGTGGGAGTCCAGCGACATAGCCATTACGCTAACTGCTGGTTCCCAACAAAGATTTTTGAATAAAGATTTCTGTTACCTGGATTAAAGGATGTTTTAAAGGCAAACATGATTTGGGAGTTAGAAAGAGACTTCTGGAGAGGCTTAGAGATAGTGTCCCTAGAGTTATTTACTTATATTCCAGAGTCATTAACTTTGGGACTTTGACCTCATCCCCAAAGGGCCTTGTTTACAGTAAAAGCAGAGTCCCTGTCTCTCTTCTCTCTCTCCAATGGGCCAATATTTCAGCTACCCTATATAATCTCGGATATTTCTAATTTCAGCATTCCTCTTGTGCTGTACAAACCCCATGTATATATGAGGTTAATTTCTTTCCTCATTTCATTGTCTTTTGGGGCATTGGAGCCTGAAGAATGGATGCAAGATGTTATCTGGGTAGTAAAAGTTCATCTCTTAGATAGAAACTTGATGTTGTGGTCAGGATAAAATGAACAAATATATTAATAGATACAAAAACTTAGCGAGTTCTCTTTCCAGCCCTGTGTGAATTCTGAATATGTTTCTTCTAATCCTTTTGCACAGTTCTTCCCCCAGCCTTGAGTAGGCTTTCCCACCGCATGTGCTGATCAGAACTTTACTGCATCCCATTGCAAGTTGTTGCAAGTCTCCAGTCTGTTCTCTGTTCAGAGCCCTCTCCTCTGGTGCTCTGGCCTGTGTGTTCTAGCTACTTCAGAGTCTCCCTTGATCCTTGGCTTGGTTTTCTCAACTCAGAGCTCACACAACCTGCAAATTCTCTCAGGTCAGTAAACTAAGGCATCACAGGGCTCATCTAATTTTTGTCTTCATCTCTCAGGGATAAATTTTTATTGTTGTTTTTGTTGCCTGATGCCCAATGCCTTGAAAACTGTTATTTCATGTATTTTGTCAAGTGTTTCAATTACTATCGAGGGTGGATAATTATAGCATCCGCCTTAGATGGAAGTGAAAGTCACGGTGCAACATTTCATAAAAAGAATTATAAAAACACCAACTATTCATATCAAGAGAACAAAACTTTATAAGCATACAGTGATATATGATACAGTAGTGAATGCTAATTAAAAATATTCTCATATACATATTATTGAGCTCCAGAGACATAGATAAGATTATCCACATTTCATAAAAATGAAAAAGGTTGGCACTTATTTCATTTTATATCTGTATTTGTATGTGTGTGTATCTATATGTATACATCTATACATAAATGTATAGATTACAAGTTTGATCAAAACTAATCATCACCTAGAATACTATTGGTGTAATAATCAGAAGTAGTGCTAACACTCTGACTTCTGTGGAAAAATTTGGTGCAAATGACAATATTGAAATGAATGAAAGCAATTAATAGGCAAACACATATGCATCTTTAAAAGTAACATCTTTAAGATTGGTATAATTTATGGAAATTAACAAACTAGAAGTAGAGCAGGAAAAGTTAAGATAGTAGGTAGTAAATAGATCATTTTAAAGTAACTTTCTACAAATGGGCATAGAATAGTTACTTTGTTTTAGAAAGACATAATTTAATATGATGAGAAACTTTATTGAATCTGGTCTGTACAGAATTAATAAGTGTTCCATATAAATATTAGATATTTTTGATGAAGATGATTACTGAAAATTGAAAATTATAATGATAGGTAAAACTCTAATTTCACTCCACATAATTAAATATTTTATAATATTCACTTTTAAAAAAATACAGATAAAACAAGAATCCTGGGGCCAGCAGGTGGCGCGGTGATTAAGGGCATTGAACTCCCACATGGCTGACAGTGGTTCAAGTCCTGGATCTGGTGGCTTGCTTTCTCACTTTCTCTCTCTCTCTTTCTCTTTCTCTGTCCCACTCTGGTCAAATTAAAATAAATAAATAAATAAAGTTAAATAAAATAATTCTTAAAACCCCCCCAAGAATGCTTATATATGTTACTGTTGTTCTCAACTGCAGATAAGAGAATCCACTTTCTTTTTTAAAAAAGTAATTATTGGGACCAGCATTCAGCGTAATGGCTATGTTGCTATGTCAATGGCTATTGACTCCCATGTAGTCAACTGTAGTTTGAGTCTGGGACCCAGTGGCTTAAACTCACGCCTGGCATGTGTGTGTGTGTGTGTGCCCAAGATCCCAAGAGGAGGATGGAGGAGAAGGGATTGCGGTGTGGCCATCCCCCCTTGGAGGTGATTTCTCGCTTTCTGTCTCTCTGTGTCTCTTTTTGGCGAGCGCACACGCCCTATAGCAAAAGCCTCTCAAAAAAAGTTATTAATTTATTTATTATTATTATTACTTTTAAAATATTTGCTATAGGGCACCAGAGAGTGAGAGAGAAAGCAAACCACCAGGTATAGGACTTGAACTGTGGTCAGTCATGTGGGAATCCAGCACCTTAACTACCATGCCACTTGCTTGCCCCAGAATCCACTCTTTTAAGTTTAAGAAGGCAGATATTTTTTAAAAGGGCAATAGGGTAGCACATAGAATCTCAAGGAAGCCAGAGAACCAGGTCGTATGTACTTAAAGATCAATGCAGGTAGAAGACCCTACCAACAGTACCAGTGGGCTCTTGTAGAAGTACCACTACTGTTGCCACACATTACTCAACACCTTTGATGCTAGGGGTGGGAAACTAAAACTACTACAACACCTCAGAAACATCAGATGCTTCAACATCAAGTTTACCAGGGGTTTCCTCAGGCAGACCCCAGACTACCATCTTCTAATGCTCACTTCCCTATTGCAATTGCACATGAAGGTCTCTGTGTGACCAGACTTAGGCCATATGAACAACCTCAGCTGCAAGGAATGTGGTTCTTCATCATGAAGACACAATAGGTATAAAATTCACTAGTAGAGGAATAAGAAAAAGAAAGGAGACAAATCCTACTACTATTAAAAACTACTGAACCATTAAGATAAATAGATGAAGAAAGGAACAAGAGAAACACTGAAAAACCAAAAATGAACAAAATGACAGGAGTAAGTCTAAAACTATCAATAATAACCCTGAATGTAAATGGATTGAACTTTCCTGTCACAAAACATAGTCTGACCACATGGCTAAAAAAACAAGGCCCCATTATATTCTACCTGCAAGGAGCTCATGTCATCTGTAAAAATATTTGCAGATTGATAGTGAAGAGTGGAAATTTTCCTATGCAAAAAGAAATTTATTATTTAGCTATTCTTAGCTATCCTGAGCCAGCAGATGATACAGTGGTTACGTTGCAGGGCTCCCACTTGGCCAACCATGGTTTGAATCCTGGACCTGGTGGCTTCAGACTCATGCCGGGCAAACGTGCATGCATGACCAAGATTGCAGGAGGAGAATGAAGGAGAAGGTTTTTCAGTGTGGCTGTCCCCCCTTGGGGGTGACTTCTCACTTTCCCTTTCACTGTCTCTTTCTCTAGTGAGTTCATGTGCCCTATGGCAAAAACCTGAAAAAAAAAAAAAAGCTAAACTGATAAAAGATAACATAGAATCATAGAGTTTTGGCAAAAATTAGTAAAGAGAGAGAAAGAACATCGGTTTATAGTAAAGAATCAATTCAGTAAGAGGATATAATGATTGTAAATATATATGCATCCAAAACCAGAGCACTTAAATATATAGAACAAAAGGGACAGATAGACCTAAATATATCAATACGGACCTAAAGGGACAGATAAACTCTTATACACTAGTAGTTGGGGATTTCATCACTCCACCCTCATTATCTAGGTGGAAAAATCAAAAGGAAATATCTGAGTTAAACTGCACCATAGACCAAATGGATTAGACAAACATAGAACATTTTACCCAATGGTCTCAGAATGTACATTCTTCCCATCAGCACATCGAATATTCTCCAGCACTGACCATATATTAGGATACAAAATAAATCTCAAGAGACTTTAAAATATGGAAATCATATCAAGTATTTTTTCTGACCATAATGGAATAAAACTAGAAACCAACAAGTAGAAATATGAAAAATATACAAATAACTGGAAACTAAACAACATACCCCTGAACGATTAGAGGGTATTGAAGGAATTAAGAAAGAAATTTAGAATTTTTTAGAGCAAATGAAAATGGTATCATAATATACTAGCACCTATGGAATCCAGGACTGCTTCCATGGTGCAGTGGTAATGTGCTGCTCAAAAGAAGCTGGATCCCACATGGTGACTGTGGCTCAGAACCCAAGCCCAACCAGCCAGGAGCAAGCCGTGCATGTGTGTGAGTGCTGGAGATCTGAAGGACTAGAGGACTGGAGGAAGGGGATTGTTAGCATGAACAGACCCTGTGGAGGGTGCTCATCTTTCTCTCCCACCAGTACACTTTAAATTGAGTATATGCATTCTATCATGAATAAAGAAAAAAAAAAACCTATGGAAAACAGCAAAAGCAGTACCAAGAGGGAGTTTATAACAATAAGTGCCCTAATATTTTAATAATACTATTTTTTAATTTTTTAAAAATTATTTAATTTTATTTATTCATTAACTTATTTTAATTTGACCAGAGAGAGACACACACAGACAGATAGAGAGAGAAAGAGACGGAGACAGACAGAAAACGAGAAAGCAAGCCACCAGGTCCAGGACTCGAACCGTGGTCAGCCATGTGGGAATGTCCAGCACCTTATCCACCATGCTACCTGCTAGTCCTCAGGTGCCCAAATTTTTTAAAAAATAGAAATACTCATGGAAAAAACTAGAAATATGGCACATCTTAAGGAATTAGAAAAACAAGTACCAACTAAATCCAGGTTATCAGTCCCTTATCTGAGGCATACTTTGCAAATATATTCTCCCTACTAAATCCAAAAGTAGAAGGAAAGAAATAACAAAGATCAGAGTATACATACATAAAATAGACACCAAAAATTTAATACAAAACATCACTAAAATAAAAGTTGGTTTTTTGAAGGATAAACAAAATTGGCAAACCATAGCTAGACTAAGAAAAAAAGAAGACCCATATAAACAAAATCAGAAATGGAAAAAAAAAGATACTATAATTGATACCACAGAAATACAAAGGTTATTAAAGACTATTATGAACAACTATGTGCCAACAAACTGGAGAACTTAGATAAGTGGAAAACCTAGGGGGCATGAATAAATTCCTGAATACATACAATTTACCAAAATTTGAACCACACAAAAAACAGGTAGTCTGAATAGCTAAATAAAACAATCAACAAGATTGAATAAGTAATAAAGAGTCTCCCAACAAAGCAAAGCCCAGACCCAGAAGGCTTCACGGCTGAACTTTATAAATCTTTGAGAAGAATCAGTATTAGTTCTTTAAAACTGTTTCAAAAGACCTAAGAGGAAAGAATCCTTCCAGGCACATTTTATGAGATCACTATTACTCTGATACTAACAGCAGAGAAGGATATGACAACAGCAACAACAAAAAACTACAGACAAATATGTCTGATGAACATAAATGCTAAAATCCTCAACAAAATACTACCAAACCAAATTCAACAGCACATCAAAAAGACTATACACTATAATCAAGTAGGATTTATCCAGGGATGCTAAAATGGTTCAGCATACACAAATCAATAAATGTAATATATTACAACAACAGAAGGAAAGACAAAAGACCATATGATCATATCAACGCAAAAAAGCATTAATAAAATACACTCTTTTTATGACTAAGACTCTCAACAGGGGCAAGATGGTAACACGGTGGTAAAATGTGACACTGTGGGACTGACCCTCATAAAAATATTATTTCAGATTCATATCTAGAGACTTCCCTGGGTACTCTGGGCATACGTGTGCCCATGATACAGAACTGGCTGAAGTGTGGAGTAAATCACAGCATCAATACCTTGTTGGGGGTGCACTCTGTCTTTCTCTCTCACAGAAGAAATAGTTAAACTTTAAAATGTCATCAAGCTAGGTTTATATAGAAGGCACATATCTCAACACAATAAAGGTCATACGTTACAAACCTACAGCCAAAATCATACTGAATGGGAAAAAAAAAAAAAAAAAAACTGAAAGATTTTTCTCTAAGAACTGGAACAAGACAAGGTGTCTGCTTTCTCCACTCCTGCTCAACATAATATTTGAAGTCCTAGCTAAAGCAATTAGGCAAGAGAAAGAAATTAAAGGCATACAAATTGGAAAAGATAAAAATTGTCTCTGTTTGCAAATGATTATATACATAGGAAAAAAACTAAATGATCCACAAAAAAATTTCTAAAACTGATTGTAAATATACATGCATCCAATACCAGAGCACTCAAATGTATAGAATAGAAATTACCGGAAAAATCAAAAGGAAATATCTGAGTTAAACTGCACCATAGACCAAATGGATTAGACAAACATTCTGAGACCAATGGGTAAATTAATTCAATAAAGTTGCAGGGTACAAAACTGACATACAAAAATCACTAGCTGTCTTATTTACTAACAGTGAACTAGGTGAAAAAGAAATCAAGAAAGTAATCTGTTTAGAATAGCTATAAGCAATCCATTTACAACAGCTATAAAAAATCTAAAAATAAATGTAACCATGTAGGTGAAAGATTTCTACAACAAAAACTAGAAAGATATTGAAGATGATGCAAAAGAGATTGAAAAAATCTCATTTTCATGGATTAGAAGAAACTATATTGTTAAAATGCCAATATTACCGAAAGTGATCTACAGATTCATTGCAATTCCTATCAAAAATGACAATGATATTCTTTGCAGCAATAGAAAAGGCAATCATAAAATTTTTGTGAATCACAAAAGATGCCAAAGCAATCCTGTGAGAAAAGAACAGAATCAGAAGCAAACACTACCTGACTTCAAAACATATTATAAATCCAAAATAACAAAAACTTGCATGGTACTTACATAGACGTGTGGCACAGGATAGAAAATCTGAAAATAAATCTATAAACATACAGTCAGCTCATTTTTTCCTCCAAGAATATTCTGTTGGGGAGGGTCAATCTATTCAGTGAATGGTGCTAGAAAAATTGGATATTCATATGGAAAAGAATGGAACTAGACCGGTCTTTCAGCATATTCACAAATAAACTCAAAATGGATAAAAGACTTAAATGAAAGACCTGAAAACATAAAATTACTCCCACTCATACACATACACACACAGGCAATGTTTCAGGGCAAAGATTTTCTTTAAATGAGACTTTGAAAGCATAGGTAACAACAGCAAAAATAGACAAATGGGAACACAACAAATATTTATAGAAAGCTTCTGTACAGCAAAGGAAACAATCAAGAGATGGCTACACAGAATGAAAATGTATTAAAAAGTTATACATCTGACAAGGGGTATATAAGGAACTCAAATAACTCACTTGCAAAAAAAAATCCAATTTAAATAAATGGGCAATTAATCTTAGATCATTAGTTGATCATTCTTGAAAGACATACGAATGGCCAATATGCACGTAAAAGAATAGTAAAGATACTATAATCATGGAAATGCAAATGAAAACCACAATGAGGTATTACCTCACTCCAGTTAGAATGTCTATTATAAAAAAAGAAAAGAGAAAACCAACTGGACAAAAACAAAACAAAGAAAACCAAAAATAAGGGCCAGCTTCTTGGCCTGGTGGTTAAGACAACTGGATCCCACATAGCCAACTATGTAGTTTGAATCCTGGTCCTGGCAGCTTGGAAAACATGCTGGCACAATTGAGTGCATGCCCAAAATCCTGACAGGGTAAAACCAGGGAGGAGAAGGGGTTGTAGTACGGTCATACCCTGTAAGGGGGCGCTTTCTCCCTCTGCATCTCTCTCTCTCTCTTTCTCTCTCTTTGGCTATCAAATACACCCCTGGCAAATTAAAACAAACAATAACAAGTGATAGAGTGTTTGTGGAGAAAGGCAAACTCTCGTGCACTATTGGTGGGAATGTAAATTAGTATAATGATTTTGGAAGACACTATAGAGATTCCTCAAGAAATGAAATATAGAATTACCTTATAATACAGCAGTCCCCCTGTTGGGTATATATCCAAGGGAAAGGAAATCAGTATGTTGAAGAGATACTTGTAATACCATGTTTACTGTAGCATTATTCACAATAGCCAAGATAGGAAGTAAACTAAATGCCCAACAGCAGATGAAGAAAATGTGGCACACGTGCACACACATGTACAGAAATATTCAGCCAGAAATGCCGACAAAATTCTGTAAATTGGGACAAGATAGATGAGCATAGAAGAAATTATGCCAAGTGAAATAAACCAGACATTGAAAGATGAATATTAAGTGCTCTAATTTATTAGAAGCTAAGATTCAATTTTATAGAAGTGGAGTGTGTAATAGTGGATACCAGGAGCTGGACAGTGGAGGGAGAAACAGGGGGTGACAAGAGAAGAGCTTGGTTAACAGATTCAATGCACCTGGATAAGGGTAATGAATTCTAGAGTACTACAGCATAATGTTAGTTGGAGGCAAGTCAATGTATTTAGTTCAAAACAGAAGAGTGGATTTGCAAAGTAGATATACAAATGCAAAGTAATGATGACTATTTGAGATGATGGACATGTTTAATGTCCTGATTTAATTATATAAAGTATCTGTTTTTTTAAAACTACACAGTATTCCCCCATATTTATAATTACATGTAAATTAGAAATTATGTGGAAAAATGTGTTTCTTCACTTTGTTTCCTCACAATTAAAGGGATAAAAGGATGACGTGAACATACGGCAGGCAGTCCACAGCATTTTCTGTGGTCCCTTGGACAACCACTCCCAATCTCCTTGCTTTGTAGCCCTTTATTCTTATATCCCCAGAAGTAACCAATTTACACATTTATCTATTAAAAATGTGCATTTTAAGCTTATATACAATTGTACTTTCCTTACTTTTCTTTTCACATATTTGAGATCTATTCATTCTCACACATTGTCAATTGGTATCCTCTATCTGAATATGCCGTTCTAATTTATTTACATTTACTTTTAAATTCACTTTTGAAGGATAGTCTTGATATGATCAAGACTGATAAAATTAATATCAGTATACATTTTCCATTGGGCTTATTTATGCCAATTTCTCTAGGACAGAGTTTCCCAAAATGATGCAGAGGTAAGAATTGCCTGGAGGCCCTTATCAGAGTTTCCTAGGCTCCTCCCTATCAGCTAAGGACCAGACAGGAAACTTGGAACACTCAAAATAACCACAACATGTTTAATTACAAAGGCACTATCCATAAAAGTATGGGTATAGGTCACAGATGGAAAAGCTTTTGGGAAAGGCCAGAGAGTAAGTATTTTTCACTTTGTGGATTATAAACAGTCTCTTTCACATACTTTCCATCAGCTTCTTTGTAAAAACTCTTCAAACGTTTAAGAATCATTCTAAGCTTAAGGGCTCTACAAATAAAGACTGGTGGTTTGCTGACCCCAGCTTTGTTAAAGCAAGGAATAGCAGTCATCTGGCGCCAACAGCAACTAAGGTTTTATGACCCAGATCTGGATGAAAGAGAGAGGTTACTGGACATGAAAGAAAAAAGGTTTCCCCAATAGTCAGATGGCTTGAGGGGAAGCATACGAAAATCAGACTAAGAGGAATGAAAACATCTGATCCTCACTCTTCTCTCTGTATTCTTCCTAGGGCTCCCTGTTGGCTAAATCAACTTTGGAGCACAGGAAATGAAGCCCTGTTGTTAACCAACCTTCTGTAATAAAGGGAGAAGGTGGGCAAGGTGGAGAGTAGATTTGGAGGAATGAACAGAGGACACTATGAAGCTTCCATTGAAAATGTTCAGGTAGGGTGGCTGGTGACTGAGATGGGAACTTGCGGATTTGTGTCTTTTTTTTTTTTTTTTTTTTTTTTTTTTTTTTTTTTTTTTTTTGCTATGGGACACAGTGCACTCACCAGAGAGAGACAGAGAGAAATCACCCCCTGGGGTTGTCCATGCTGGAATATCTTCTCCTCCAGTCTCTTGGAAATTTAGACATGGCCCCACATGTTCCCAGAGTGATTTTCTAGCTGCTGGATCTGGGAATCTAACTGTAGAGTCAGCTCTGTAGGATCCAGTGCCTTAACCTCCATACCACTTGCTGGCCCAATTAATTTTTGCTTTTAATCATATGCTTATCAAAGCTTGAGAAACATTGTTCAAATGTATACATCTAGAAGTGAAATTGCCAGATCATAGTGTTATATGAATTATCTATTTTAGGGGTAAATCAATCTTCAAAATGACCATATAAATTTGATCTACTACTTACAGTATCAAAAACTGATATCTCTCTCAATCTCACTAGATAGTTCTACTGTCAAACTTTTCAATGTTGTTAACTTAATTAGTGAAAAAAAATATGTTGGGTTGTTATAATATTTTTCTGGTTTCCAGGAAAGATAGACATCTTTTTATGTATTTGTCATTCTAATAGTCTTCCAATTTCACAATTTATATTCTTTGTCCATTTTCTTCTGTATTATTTTTCTTACTGATCAAACTTCTTTGTATATTCTGGATATAACCCCATGTTTAATACATACTGTAGACATCTTTTCACGTTGATAGTTGGTGGGTTTTTTTTTTTTTATTCTGTTTGTTGTCTTTTGCCATATGAGATTTTAAAGATTGTGTCAGAAAAATTTTTAACTTTTCCTTTTGATTTGTGCTTTCTATGACTTGTTATGACTCTTCTAATGAAAAATTCATTAATATGTGTTGATCAGTTTCTAATAGTAATTTTATAGCTTTAATTTTTTTAATTTATTTTTTGAATTTACACGTAATCACTATCTTTACAGTGTACAACATTGTTTTTTCCAGCATGAATACAGTACATATCAGTCAAGACAAAGACATTACCATATATATTATCATCAGCAAATAACTTCTCTTTTTTTGTCAATTAAATATATTTTTCCCCCGTTCCTCTCCCTCCCTCCTAGTACCCATTTCTGTATTACTCTTTACTATCTCTAGTATCTACAGTTACCCTTCTTACTTTATTTTTTTATACTTAATATACCTGGGATTTGAAATCTTTGTCCCAAACATAAAAATACACCAAAATGTGCATAAAACTTATGCTGATTTACATTATGAATAAGTTAGTATTACTTGAATTTAGAATTCACTTAAAGGGCTTTTGTTTTTTTCTCAGGGTCAACATGAGCAAATTTTAAGACAGCAGATGGTTGAAAATTCCAATTAAGAGAATTTTGAAAGAATTTGAGATGCTCAGCTTTGGTAATCTTTATTTTTGGAGAGGTTTTCGCTATAGGGCGCGTGCACTCACCAGACAGAGAGAGAGACATAGAGACAGAAAGAAATCACCCCCCAGGGGGGGATGGCCACGCTGCAATCCCTTCTCCTCCATTCTCCTCTCGGGATCTTGGTCATGCACACGCACACCCAGCATGACTTTAAGCCACTGGGTCCAGGACTTGAATCGCGGTCAACTACATGGGAGTCCAGTAACATAGCAACTATGCTAACTGCTGGTCTCAAGTCCTGAAGCATTATGTGTTCTTCTAGTAGTTGCCTAGTTTTGAATTTTATGGTTAAGTCTTTAATCTATTTTGAGATGATTGTTGTATATGGTGAGGTACAGGAGTTGTCTAAGTCCATTATTGCATTGCTAACAGAAATACCTGAGGTTGAATAACTTATAAAGAAATAGAAATGTAATAATTCCCAGTTCTAGTGGCTACAAAGTGCAAAAGCATCACAAATGGCAAAAGGCTGATTTTTTCAGTAGGGCAGAGTGTAGTCTGTATCCATGCGGCTTTCTCTCTGCCCACAAAGATTTTTTAAATAAGATTCCAAAGCACAGGCAATAGTCTCAAAAATAGACAAGTGGGATTACATAAGGTTAAAAAGCTTCTGCATGATAAAAGAAATAATGAAAGAGATAACTCTTGGAATGAGAGAATATATTTGCAAACTATGCCTCAGATAGGGATTGATAACCAGGATATACACAGAATTCAAGCAGTTTACCTTAAAAAAAATAAAAACCCAATTAAAAGATAAGCAAATGAGCTGAATAGACAACGCTCTAAGGGAGACATACACACAGCCAAAAAACATGAAAAAATGCCGAACGTCCCTTATCATAAGGGAGACGTGAATAAAAACCACAATGAGACGACACCACCTAGCACAGTCAATTTGATTAAGATTAAAAAAATAAAGGGTAAGTGCTGGCAAAGCTGTGGAGAAAAGGGAAGTCTCCTGCTACTGTTGGTGGGAATGTAAATTAGTACAGCCACTGTGGAGAACAATATGGAGGTTTCTCAAAGACCTACAAAAGGAACTACCATATGACCCAGCAATTCCATTCCTATATATCTACCCAAAGGATAGGAATACACTCAGTCAGAAGAGTACTTGCACATTCATATTTTTTTTGAGAGTTTTTTTTTTGCTATAGAGTGTGTGCACTCGCCAGAAAGAGACAGAAAGTGAGAAATCACCCTCCAGTGGGGGATGGCCATGCCGCAATTCCTTTTCCTCCATTCTCCTCTCAGGATCTTGGGCATGCATGCACACGCGCCTGGTGTGAGTTTAAGCCACTGGGTCCGGGACTTGAACTGCAGTCGGCTACATGAGAGTCCAGCAACATAGCCATTACGCTAACTGCTAGTCCCGACATTCACATTTTTTGGATCATTATTCACGGTCACTAAGACATGGAACTAACCCAAATATCCATCAACAGATGAATGAACTGAAAGAGTGTGGCACATATACACTGTAGAATACTACTCACTGTAAAAAACAATGAGACTCTGGCATTTGAAAGGAAGTAGATGAATATGGAAGATTTAATGCTAAGCGAAGCAAGTCAGACTAGGAAAAAGAGGCATTTTATGTCCCCACTTAATATATACTGAATGCCTTCACTCTATGCAGAAACTGAAAGTTTGGAAGGTATGAAGGCATGGAGAACAACTGTGAATACTAAAGACAGTATAGGAGAAAGGTGGGCAGTCGGGGGTGAGAGAGAGGGCATCAGGGAAAAAAAGAGAAGTAAAACACTTAACAGATACAAAAGGGTAAAATCATGTGCTTAGGATGATGTGTATGGTAATACCCTTGACTGGAATAATATGCAATGTATTCATGTTGGGAAAATTTATTTTGTATGCTGCAAAGATGTACAGTGATGAAATATAAATAAAACAAATATCATGGAAAAAATGTGGCCTAAGTACACATATATGTACCTCAAGCATCTCCAAATGTCTATTGAAATAAGAGAAATGAAGTCAACCATGTAGTCAACCATGGTTCAAGTCCTGGACCCGGTGGCTTAAACTCACACTGGGCGCGTGTGCGCACGTGCCCAAGATCCCAAGAGAAGAATGGAGGAGAAGGGATTGCAGTGTGGCCATCCCCCTGGGGGATGATTTCTTGCTTTCTGTCTCTCTGTCTCTCTCTGTCTTTCTGGTGAGTGCACATGCCCTATAGCAAAAACCTCTCCAAAAAAAGAAAATGTGTCATTTTTTGAAGACTTTTCCCTGAATAGTCTGCCCATTACTTTTCACTCTCTGCTCCCTCACTGCCAAGTACTTTTCCTTCAGAGGCAATTCTCTATCTTCAATTCTGCCTGTTGGTCAAAAATCCTACCAGGGAACTTCTTACTCCTTATCCATGCGTCTTAGCCAGAGTTGGTTTTTGTTCTTTAAGACTGAATTACCCTAGCTTTACAGAAAGTCAATCCATAGTAATCAACACAGCTCTTCGATCATAAGAACCAACAATCAAAGATCATGCTACATTTGGCATAAATTAATAGCAGAGACGATAACAACCAAGATGAGCAAACAGAAAAACTGAAGTCAGTTAATGAAAAAAAAAAGACTAAGTTATGATTTTGATATATAAACCTAGATCAAGAAAAATATTTAGTACTAATGAGGCTAGAGAGTTGAAAGTGTTTGGGGGTTCAAATGTTTTCAATTTCTCATCTTTTGTAGTGGGAAATTGAACTCCTCAATATTTCAGGCTTGAAATGTACACATATATTATAATCAGCACCAAAAATACTAAAACCCAGGAACTACTTAAAGCAACTATTTAAGGGGTTTTCTAGATTTGGAGTTGGAAGAGAGAGGAATAATTATAGATCCTTCTGCATGGCTTAAATTTGTAAAACTACACCTAGTTAATACTTAAAAATTAAATCTTATTTAAATTTAAAAAATAATCTGGACGCCAACAGATGGCATGGTGATTAAGGTGGCATGGACGACTTCAGAGTTTGAGTCGTGGACTCAGGGGCTTGAAAAACATACCAGGTGTGTGTGTGTGTGTGTGTCCCAAATCCCAAGTGACTGAAAAATAGGCATTGAGGTGTGGCCATCTCCCTGGGAGAGGTGATTTCTCACTTCCCCCTTCCATCTCTGTTTCTCTCCTGTGAGCACATGTGCACTATAGTATGTGTGTGTGTGTGTGTGTGTGTATAAAAGAAAAACCAAAAATTATAATCTGCATTATACAAATGGTGCATATTATTAGTTAACACCTGGCTATATCTAATTTTTTTGAAGATTTAATTTATTACCTTTTTTTTTTTTTTTTTTTTTAATTTGACCAGAGAGAAACAAAAGGAGAGAGAAGAAGGGAACGTGAGAAAGCAAGCCACCAGGTCTGGAAATCAAACCGTGGTCAGCCATGTGAGAGTCCAGCACCTTAACCACTAAGCCACATGCCAGTTTAATATATCTAATTTTTAAAAAGTTTATTTATTTTACTCATAATAAGGTGTGTGTGTGTGTGTGTGTGTGTGTGAGAGAGAGAGAGAGAGAGAGGAAGAGAGAAGCGCCCTTGACAGGGTTCCATTGTACCATAATTCTCTTTCTCCAGCTCTCTAGCACATCAGGAACTTGGGTAAATGCACATGTGCCCAATGTGTTTTCAAGCTAACCCAGATATCCATACTCGCAGTTGTCCATATGGTTTCCAGCACTATAGTCCAGCTTGTTGCCTGCTACTCCACCAGGCTGGGCCAAATTTTAGGATATGAAATATACCCATTTAGGTATGGTTATGCAACAAACCAGTGCTTAACACTGTGAATTAGTTATCTGGACTATGGCACCTGGTAGGCACTTTATTCCTTAAATAACCTGGGAGTCAGTCAAGCAGGTGGTAAGGTAGGCTCGATCTGTTTTTCCTATCTATGCCAGAATCAGATCCTACAGGTGGATGGGAGAGAAGTCCAATCTGAAGTCTACCAGCCATCACCAGAGAACCTGAAGCCTCAGAAAAAAATTCACCTCCTGCCAGGCTGATGCAGGGAAGGGAAAATGATCCAGAGATAATGCCTGAGCCTGTCCACTTTGAAGCAGCCCTTGAACCTGACCATTTTAGTCACATGGAAGCAAACAGTAAAAAATAAAAGGCCAGAAAAGATCCTCCCAACGTGTGCTGACCTTTAACCAAACAGTTCCCCCAACTCGGCTCTACACTGAAATTGTTGTAGAGTGCCACTGAATGAACGACCACCAAAGCCAGATTAAATTTAAAGGGAGTCTTTATTAGCTGGCCAGCGACTACAGTCTGAGGCTCAGGGGAGGGGGGGGTGAGAACTGTAGCCCCAACTGAAGTTGGAGTAGTCCTTTTACAGGCGGTCAGTTACCAGGGGTTTCTACGCAAGCAATTACAGAAGCTGAATCAAGCAGGTTAATTATTTCTGAGTGGAGTGGGGTTTCCATGGAAGTAGTTACATTGCTAAACCAAAGGGTTTCCGGCTAGTTAGCAAAGACAGTAGCAGGTACAGGATTTCGTCCCTGATGCGGTTTTAGTACTAGCTATTTTCTCATGGGAGGAGCAAGCAGGTTTACAGAAGCAGAAAGCCATGTTAGGGGAAGGGTACAAAAGGAAAGAACATTTGTTCATGTGCAAGATCCAATATGTAGCCTTCCACAAAATCACCTGGGCAACTTTAAAATTTCTAGGCCTGGGCTGTATCCCCATAATTGGTTTAATAGTTCTCAGGTGTGCCTTGAACAGTGCGTGTTTTAGAACTTCCCCAGGTGGGATATGGACTATCAATTGTTAAACTGCTTTTTCTGTATACTGGAGTAAAAAATAAATAAATGGGCAGTGGGTGTTGAAGCCAGGTTTTTTACTGTTAGAGAGGGAAGTTAGAGATCATCAAGAGAATGCATCTTGTGGTACTGGATTAGACTCAAAGGAATCAGCTGAGCTCATGTTTATATACACAGATAAATGGATATTAAAACAAATTACAGAGATGTGTGTGTAAATAGGTTAATATACAAATATATATTACCAAGTTTTTTCTTCTAAAAGCCATGGGTCTCCAATATCCAATAGCAATGAGCATTCCCAATTCCCAGATCTTCGTTTCTAATTACCAGTTCCCAATAGAAGGTAACAGGTCTTTGAGAAATGGCTGAGTCTAGGGCCAGCGTGGGCGAAAATACAAGATAAGCCTAGAGCATGTCATAGAATCAGAAACTAAGATAGTGTTCACAAAAATAAAAGACTAGGATGATATCAAAAGAACAAACATAGGAATCAACCTGAAAGAATTTCCAGTGGTCGAAGCTGGAAAGAATAAGCAATAAAATAAAAAATACAGCTTTGGATTATAAACCAGAGTATAAAATGAATACACCTGAGCCCTGCCTTAGTTGTTCTGTGTTGCTAGTAGAAATACTGAGACCAGGTGAATATAAGAGACTCACCATTCTGGTGGCTGGGAAGTCCAAAGGCATCACAAAATGATGGAAGAGAGAACTTTTAGCAGGGTATGGTCTACATCAAGGTGAGTTTTTTGCTCTGCCTCATTTCCTCTCTTTATATACACATCAGAATTCAATCCCAGGGCTCCCACCCTAATGGTATTATCACACCCAGTAAACTCACCCTGGCACACCACAAAGGAATTACGTTTTCACTTAACAATACATTCAAGTTCTGAAACATGGATTTTGGGGCAACATCTAAATTGTAAGACATGAAACCTTAGGGAGGCAAACTGTCATCCAAACTATCCAACTTATCACAAATCCATCTTAATCTAAAGAAATGACTGAGTTAGTGAATAGGGAGAATAGACAAACCTTTCTTGTAGGATAATTCCAAATAATCTGTGTTGATACTTCCCTTTTCTGGATGTGGAGCTTAATATTTCCCTTATCTTTCTGAGGCTAGGCTAGATGTTGGGACTTGTTCCAAAACATAAAGCAGAGAAATAGAAAAACAGTAAGTTCATGGTGGAGAAACCTGGGGAACACCACTTTAACAACGTGATAAAGATCGACATCCCCTGTGATGTCGGGGCTTCTCAGGGCTCCCCTAATATGTGATGAGCGGGACAATGCATGTCTGTGGTGTTCTCACTATAAACCCATAATCTGTCTGATTATAAGAAAAACAGACGAATCAAATTAAATTCTATAGATACCTATTAGTACTCTTCAAAACTGTCAAGGAAATCAAGGAAAATCTGAGAAACTATTACAGTCTAGGAGACATTTTTTTTTTTTTTTTTTTGAAGAGATTTTTGCTATAGGGCGCATGCACTTGCCAGAAAGACAGAGGGACAGAGAGACAGAAAGTGAGAAATCACCCCCCAGGGGGGATGGCCACACCGCAATCCCTTTTCCTCCCTTCTCCTCTTGGGATCTAGGGCACGCACGCACATGGGCCCGGCGTGAGTTTAAGCCACCAGGTCCAGGACTCGAACCACGGTCACCTACATGGGAGTCCAGCGACATAGCCATTATGCTAACTGCTGATCCCATAAATTTTTTTTAAAGGTTTTCCCCATGGGCACTTCAGTGCTAGAGGGAGACAGAGAGAGGGAAAGTAAGAAATCACCCCCCAGGAGGGATGTCTATGCCACAATCCCTTCTCCTCCATTCTCTTCCTCTTGGGATTTTGGGAGGGCACACGCGCACACGTGCCTGGCATGAGTTTAAGCCACCATACCCAGGATTAGAACCGTGGTCGACTACATGGGAGTCCAACAATATAATCATTATGCTATCTGCTGGTCCCTTCTTGAGGAATACTTTCTCCCCATCTCATTGTTTCTCTGTCTCTCACTGGCAAGCATACAGATCCTTTGGCAATTAAAAAAAAAAAAGACATAATAATGCCTTACACTACTGCAGGACTCTTTGAAATTATGTATCATAGGGGAAAAAAGAAATGCTCCTAAGATGGGAAAAAGTTGCTGTTCTGTTTTCAAAGATTAATATAATTTACTTCTTTTTTTTGGAGAGGTTTTTGCTATAGGGCACGTGCACTCGCCAGACAGAGACAGAGAGATAGAAAGCGAGAAATCACCCCCCAGAGGGGATAGCTACACCGCAATCCCTTCTTCTCCATTCTCCTCTCAGGATCTTGGGCACGCTTGCACACATGCCCGGCGTGAGTTTAAGTCACCGGGTCTGGGACTCGAACTGCGGTCGACTACGTGGGAGTCCAGCGACAGCTATTACACTAACTGCTGGTCCCTATATAATTTACTTCTGAGTTCAGATGTATTTTCAGAAATTAGGATCTTCTCTCTTTGCATTTACTGAACAATACACTGTCTTATAGCTCAAGAATTCTTGCCATCCTCTGGGAAATGTGGTAGAGCACTTAAAAATATAGCCAAACCCATTTTGGCAGATATTTGCATGGCTTATGTTTTCTCGGGGAGAAACAAGACTGAAAATATATCAGAGAGAGGAAGACGAAAGAGAGGAGAGAGTGATTAGGACTGAGTGGTGAGTGTAAAGCAAGAAGACCCAGATGATTCCAAATGAAATGATTCCACTTTCCCTCTCTATGTCAGGGAAATCAGTCCTGACCTAAGCAAAGGTCTGGGAAAGATGAGTGGTAAAGTAACTGCCTTGAAAAGCTCAGTCCAGTACCTCTCCAGGAAAATGCTTCCGAAAAGTTAAAAAAGGAGGAAAGGAATCCAGGGGGAAAACAGAGATGCAAGACATTTATGAGACACAGATATGAATGATTATCTGTTGATAATGTGTATAGTATCTTTAATAGGACTGGGGTGAATTGTGCTCTTGTTGGGTAAATTCACTTTACAAACTAAGTGATTGAATGTATAAACTAAATAATAATATAATAAAGGAAAAAGATATCTAAGATCTCTCATTCCCCTTGGGGTCTTTTATCTGTTGTTTAGAAACAGGAAAAAAAAAGAGGATTGAGACAAGGTAGGCTCACCACAAGTGGACATGCCTACAGGATGCCCTCCTCCAAAAATTCTTGAACACGCAGGACAAATGTGGAAGGCCAGGGTGATGGGAAATATAACCAGAGATGAAACGAGGAGCCAAGGGTGTATTTATCAACCTCAAACTATGCATTGTAGGAATTTGTCTTCCCAGATCCTGACCATAATGGAAAAATCTTCCATTGCTTGAAATAGCTAATAAATGGTTTTTTATAGGCCAGGAAACTCAGTTAAACAGAGGGCTGAGAGTGTAATGATTCTGTTAAGGGCATGGAAAAAACTGGTGGAATCCGAATGACAATATATTTTATGAGAGTCTATTAGATATGAGACCACTGTCTTTCAGAGACCAAGACAAACTGAGAGAAAGTAATTTCTTTCCTAAATGAAGGTTAAAATCCCAACACTTTGGTTCAGAATATCCCATCCCTCCTTTTCTGAAGGCAGTTTGCTATGCTTCAAAATTCACGAAAAGATTATATTAAATTACAATGGGTCTCAAATGCTACTCTGAATTTGTTAGGCTTTATTAATCAGCAATTATTTACTGAATACCCACTATGTGTCAGGCATGATGTGAGGGCACTGATGATACCAAAGCCAACAAGAGATAACATGACGTCTACACCCATGACGTCTTATCCCCTGAATAATGACAGATTCTTTGAGCACGACATAGAGTTAGCTTTCACTTCAGAATCTATAGGAAGCACAGCTCTAAATTCCTGGTAATACATGCATAGGGGCCTGACCTAATCACGTGAGAAGACAGAGACAAGCATTATACTCAGAGAAGAGTTTAAGTTATAAGAAGATGAGGTACCGTATCTAAAAAAAAAAAACATGGGCATGTCGAAATTGTATAAGTGGTAAGAACACATTAGGCTTGATCGATCTCTGACATTCTAGAGAGAGATCATAGTTTTATTTCCCAGTATATCACTTTCAGAGAACATTGCCATATTAGTCAAAGCTATGGGAACTTCATATGAATGAGATTCTTTATCCTCTGAGCCTCAGTTTCCTTTCCTGTAAAACTGGGATATTTACTATACAGACTAGTTATGTGAATAAGTATAATAATAATTGTATTTTTTTTATTTGCTTGAGGATATGTGTGCTCATCAGAGAAAGACAGAGAGAGAGGAAAGTGAGAAGGCAACCCGCAAGGGGATGGCTAGGCCACAATTCCTGTTCTTCTATTTCTCCTTTTGGGGTTTGGGGCATGCATGCACATGTGCCCAGTTTTTCAAGCAGTCAGGTAAGGGACTCGAACCATGCAGTTCGCCATGTGGCATCCAGCTGCCTTAACCATCTCACCATTGGCTGGTCTTCTTTTTTTTTTTTTTTTTCCCAATTGCCAGCGAGTATGTGTACTTACCAGAGAGAAACAGAGAGAGAGAAAGGAAATATACTCATCAGAGAGACAGAGATGAGAAATCACCCTTCAATGGGGCATGGTCACACAAAAATCCTTCCTCTATTCTTCCATCTTGTTGGGATTTGGGGCACATTGTCACATGTACCCTGCAGTGTGTTTTTTAGACCACCACCAGCAGTGGGATTTGAACTACGGTCAGCCTTGTGGGATCTGGTTCCTTCAATCACTAGGCCATGAGGCTGGCCCATCTCCTTTTCATTTTTCACAATTAAATGACTAATGGACAAGGTGGTAATTCCTCTGCATTTGGGAACATTCCTACCTGAGAGATTGGAATGAGTAAATAGATGAAATAGAGAGAAAACATTATTCAGGAAGATTATGGGGCTAATGTAGCTGCAGTGTTGACCAACTTCCAGAGTCTATAAGGCCTTGATGAGACGTTGCCATGGGGCTTCGGTTTTCTTTTCCCTAATAAGCAAGTCTGGATACTCAGGTGACTTTTAGAGGTTCCCATACACCTAGCTGTTTATTGAGCACCTGGTGTGTGGGTGGCACATTTCAGGTGTCTCCAATATGTCATTTAATTCCTTTAACACTGGTGAGAAAGGATTTTAAAGCTGTGGCAGCAAAATCTCAGCAATGTAAAAATTCAATGTAAACTCTGTATAATAATACGACCCTCCATGTATACATGTTGGAATATTCCCTTTGCAAGCTAAGTGACAGATATGATTAAGTGTATAAAAGAAATTGAAATAAAAATATATTAAAAAATACTCATGCAAAGTTTAATATAAACTAAATGAGTGAATATAAACTAAAAGACTTTCTGCTGAAGCAAAGCCATGTCATTCCCCCTCTGTAATACTCAGGTTAAGATGTTGAATTGGAACTTAATTTATCTAGCAGACAGGGCCATGAATGATGGATGCTTTTTAATTTTTGGCCCCTAGTAACCAGACTCATACGTATATCTTCTACTGATTTCACAACTCTGGCAAGGGCTGCTCATGCTTCTCCCAATCGTTAGAACTGCTTAGACAGAATTTACCCTCACCCTAGGTATGGAAACTAGAGTAAAAGTCAAAAATGTAACACTTTCACACTCTCAAAGCATGGAGCACTGGATTCTCAAGCCCTCAACTCAAGACACGGCAGGGGAATAATGAGGCGCAGCTGCATTGTTTTCCATCATTTAGGTTTTAGCACAAGGGAAGTCACGGTAAGTCATGTTTTTTTATAAGTCATTGGAGAATTAGGAAATACTTTCATATATTTTATCATAACACAACTGAATATGGAATATGGATTGCATTTAACACTCCTAATGAAACCTGAAGACAATTTTGCCTGGAGGCATCCATCTGCAAGTTTAGCAAACCAGGCACCACCTGTATCCCATAACAGACTTGAGAGATAGGCCCAAAAAACAAGGGTGCTCTGGCAGAAGTGCTCATTTTCATTAGGTCGACTGTTCATGGTAAGAATTCCCCTGTGAGCCTTTGCAGTCCATTGATCCTTTTGGGAAGCGCAACCTAAATTTCTTTTCCAAGTAAGCAACAGAAGCTGAAAGTCGACAACAGAGGTAAACAGCTCTCTTTTCAAAGGTTTGCTGGGTTCTGGTTTAAACCTACATCTAGAGGGTTATTTAGACACTATTTTGCAACCTGAACTTAAGCTTTGCATTAAATATTTGCAGCATGAAGCCATCATAAAGAGAGGATAAAACCTCCAAACAAAAGAAAGTCTCTATTGTCATCTAAGAAATAAATGAATCCTTCTCCAGTATTTGCTGTGATCGGTGTGTTGTTGAAATCTTCTGCGGTTACTATGGAAATGGCAGGTCTAAAAAAAAAAAAAGCTGTAATTTCTGTTCGCACTGCAAAAATGACCCCACTTATCACCATGAATTGAATGAACTCTGCCCTGTAATTTGGTAGAAGGCGCAAAGGGCTCCAATCTCTTTCACTTCTCTTCTTATGAAAAGCAGTTAGCTGAAATAATTTATGTTCGAGAGTATTAAAGATACGTGGTGGTTTAGCTTAAAGCTAGAGTTTATATTTAAGGCAGTTATTTTCTTTAAAACTATAATATCAAATGAGGATTCATTTATACTGGAAGTTTAGGAATGTGAAATGGTTAACCAGCTTCAACTGGTAGTATGCCATTTAATTTTATTTTTCAATGAGAAATTATCTTTTTTCCCCCTCTATTATGAAGGTATTCTAAGGCTCCAAGGTAAGCAAAGAAAAAAAAAATGTTTCTGGGTCACATTTGAATTGGCTAGGAAATAACACAGACAAAATAGATGAGTTGTTACCAGATTTGATATTTTTATTATTTGAAATATGTCTAAACTCATTTCCGTTCTTACTGCATTTTTCATCAAAGAAATTGACGTGTAAATTATACAGCACAGTGGTTTGAATATTAGAGACTTGAGATTCACTCTTCCCTATGTGCTCATAGTCAATGAGCCATTAGAAAGGCAGAGTACTACCAGGAAATGAAGAGAGTAATGTTTTGTTTCCACACTGTCCACAACCGGGCTACCCCATTTCTCTATTGTTGTAGACAACCTCAGTCTCCCTGCTTAGTTTAAAAATGAATCATTCCATTTTAATTTGATGATCTGTCAGTATTGAACCTACCTCCCACGTAATAATAACTGGCTAGAGCTAAACAGCTGTAGCTCCTTTCAAAAGGACATATGCTCTAGGTTACCTCAGACCTCAGCCTTCCTTATTGGCTTAAATACCGTATTCATCTATATTACTCAGAAAGCAGGCAACCGTCCTTTGGGAAATTCAATATGAACGTGCAAATCTCAGTTTTGAGAGCTTTCTCAGACTCTGAGGGAATGGCAAGCACATGGCTGTTAGAGTTACTGTGTGGCACTGAAGAACCATTATTGGAGACTTACCCTTGTCATTTTTAACATTTTTTTGTTTGTTTGTTTTATTGCCAGAAGGTATGTGCATTCACCAGAGAGAGAGAGAGAAAGTACCTCCTAATGGGGGCACTTATACTTCCATCCTTTTCTGCCCTTTTCCCATCCTATCAGGATGTTGGGTGTGCATGCACGTGCATCTGGCCTGTGTTTCGAGCTACCACAGGACTCAAACTGCAGACGGTTATGAGGGGTTGGGCTCTCTATGCACTGCACAAAACCTTTGGATTTAGTCATCTCCCTCAATTTCTAAGGCATAAGAAGCAGGGGCTAAACCAATAGCAGTGTCAGAGTTAAATATGAGTACAAATATCATTCTCCAAAGGTAAAACATTTAAGATGATAACTTACCTCCTTTTTTTTCATAGGCATGAAAAAAAAATAAGCTATTGATCTGTGCCAAACCCACTCACTGTATCAAAATGGTTATTTACTAATTTCACCATTCCAGTGTTTGTTGTTGGATGCTCTAAGACTAATAAATGAAAGCGATGAGTGTCCAGACTGAGGTGATCCTTGACCATGACCAATCAACCAATTTGACGAGTATTGATTTTATATTATTATTAGTCACAAGAGGAACTCAATGAACGACTAAAGACAAATATAAGGAAAGGCAACCCTTTCCTGGAAAGCTTATTTTTTAAGCTTATTGACTTATTTCTTCTGAAAGAAAAAGAGACAGAGAAGGGAAAAGAGGCAGATACACATAGGAATCCCCAGCTTCATGCTGTGATCCACTCCCAGACTCAGCCAGCCAGGATCGAGGCACATGCACACGTCTGGCATGTACAGGGAGGCTATGGAACTTGAACCTGGGACTTGAACTGGAGACTTCCCCACGTAGCATCACAGAACACTGCATTACCACTGTGCCACTGCAGCTGACTATTTTTATTCTTTTAAATTTTTTACATTATTTTGTAAGACAGAGGCAGACAGATAGATGCACTCCTGGGAAACTATCTGAGGTCAAATGACTATCTCCAGTTTCCATAGAAGGACAGTTCACAGGAGAAAGGATAGACTGAATTTCAAAGAATTTAGGTCAAGATTCAAGCTTGGCCAATTCCTAGAAATACAGCCTCTAGCGGTTTACTTGCTCACTTTTCATATCTGCTAAAGGAGGATGATGATGCATACTGTTTAGGATTGTGGCTTAAGTGAAAAGTAATATGGATAAAGGATCTAGTCCACTGCTAACTCACTAAGGCTCAATAAAGGGTCATTAACCTGGTTCCCATGCTTGTCCCTTTATAAAGAGTATCATAGAGAATCAGAGAGCCTTATAATTGAAAGGAACCTCAAGGTTCCTGTTAGAAAAGTACAAAGCATTTCAGGTAAGAGATTGTCCAGCTTTTGCTTGAATTGTCACTTTCTATTTAATAATCATGTTACCTAACATTGCGTACTATGGGTTGATCTTTACTTGGATTTGGTGTGCTAACGATTACTCTGAGCTATGACATGAGTACTGGTATCATTTCCCTGCCCTGTTACTGAGGACTTGGAAGCTCAGGAAGGTTCTGCAAACTTGCTCGTGGTTACATCGCTGACCTTAACCCCTGGTGCATTCACTACCATTCCATGTTGTCTTCCTTGTTCAGACTTTTACAAGGTCAGTCTTGCTGCCCACACTAGCCTTTCTTTTCTGTCTTTCTAAATAAAAACCAAGTAAAATGGAACACACAGACCTTCAAGGCATATAAAGCCTCCGCTGAGAGCAGAGCCACAAGCGTAAACACACCTGACTCGCCAGCCCTGTTTCTGTGACCTCCTTTTACCTTGGCCCTGTCCCACCAAATTCAGAAGCTAAAACTACTTAAATGCCATCAGCTTTTTCCACGATGAAGTGCAATAGGACACTCTGAAAGTCTTAGACATTTTGGCCTAAGGTTCTGCTTTATAATTTTGTATGTTGAGACGCTAATGACAATGTTCAATCGGATTGTTTCAATTTAGGTATAGTGGTGACACTACTGTCCGTGAAACTGTGAGAAGTTAAATTTTTGAATTTGAGAGACAAAGTGAACCCAACAGAGCCTTTGGAGAGCTACAGTCCTCCAGTTAGAGATGTCCTGGGAGTCATTTGAAGATTATAGCAGTTAACAGGCAGAGCCGTTTGGGCGGGAGAAGGATGGGCAGCTCCTCTGTAGGGATCTTCTGTGTTTTCAGTTTCAAGAGTTCAGATAAATGATAAGGGCGATGGTCTGATACTTCGGAGGTGAGATTGTCTATACTAATGTATGCTCTATGAACATTTGCATCATCAATGAATAGGGCAGCTGAGGAAGGGAACTTCCTTCCTTTGTGAAGACAAAGAGATTGTTTATGAACAGTGGCAGCAAAAAAGGAACACTTGTAGGGCGATTACCAGAGGAAGGAGGTAACTTTTCAAGTTGAGTGGCCAGTCATAAACGAGAGATTTATTATAAAGTATGACACAAAATTCCATAGTAAGATAGATAAGTAGATGCGTGAATGGATTGATCATCCACAAAAAGTTGTGTTTGTAAATATAGGATAGGAGATGGGCTGTTTTCTTTGTAACTTTTTGCTTATTGTTTTGTTACTCCATTTCCTTTTTAAAAAATATTTTTTAGAATTATTTAATTTTTATTATTATTATTATTTTAAATTTGCTATAGGGTGAGAGAGAGAGAGAGAGAAAGTTAGAAAGCAAGCCACCAAGTCTGGGACTTGAACTGTGGTCAGGCATGTGAAAGTCTAACCACCATGCCACCTGCTGGCTCTGTTATTTCATTTCTTGATTCAGATTTCTTAGTTTGTTTAAACATTATGCTTGGATGTGTCACATCTCACAATGAACTTTGAAAATGAAATGTCATTTTCTCTGATAAGGAACTGATTGAGATCTGTGGGTCAGCTGAGACGTAATAAGTAGAGCTTTTCTCATGTTATCTAAGGTTCGTTCAACTCCATCTGCGAATCTGCATCAGCCAGCAGTTTGCAAATGTGCCTTTCTTAATGGATCTTTCTGTCACTTCTTTACAGCCTTATTCCAGGTGTCTTTTTTGGACTAACCATCAGAGAAGGGAGATACGTGCACTATCTCTTTGAATAAAGCCCTATTTTCTCATATGCAACCCCATGGATAATAGAATCCTTTAAAATTTCAATAGCTACTACAGGTTCAACAATATTATTTATAAAGCTGCTTCTCAGCTCAGGTGATTGAAGAATACCATTGGCTTTACTGGTGAAACGTATTTAACACTAGCTCGAGTTTGGTATTTTTTCCTTCTTTGTCTCACCTTCCTGCTTTCAGCCTTAGAGAGGAAATCACATGGAGCTTGGTGCTGATCGGCACAGAATAAAGAGGGCTGAGGAGGAGGCTGGTTGATGTTGAAGAAAGTTCGTTATAACTGACTATGATATTTTGTACACAGCATTTATGCTACACCCTGCTGACTCTGTTTTTACTTAGATGATGTCTGGGCTATGATTTGGCTAGATTTTATCTATATTAAGTGTATTTCTCTTTCATTTATACACTTGTTTCTTTATTAAATAAAAATCCTAAAGAAAATAAGACTGACGAATGAGAACATGAGGGATGTATCTGGAGACTTTTCTGTGTGGCTACTATAATGTGAGAGATAGATGTGGGGGAAGATTCTCTTGAATCTAAATTTTAGCCTGATGTATAAACAGGGTGAAATCCATGCAACTTCCATTATTAAAGACTAAAGCACTGGAGGCTTTATTTATGGGTGGCAAGGCAGCGAGGTCTCACATGGCTGATCACACAGTTCGAGTCCTAAACCTGGTGACTTTGAAAACCATGCTGGGGGGACCAGCAGTTAGTGTAATGGCTATGTCGCTGGACTCCCACATAGTCAATCACGGTTCGCGTCCCGGACCCGGTGGCTTAAAACTCACGCTGGGCGCGTATGCGTGTGTGCCCAAGATCCTGAGAGGAGAATGGAGGAGAAGGGATTTTGGCGTGGCCACCCCCCACCCCCACCCCCCCCACACACCCCCAGGGGATGATTTCTCGCTTTCTATCTCTCTGTCTCTCTCTGTCTGTCTGGCGAGCGCACGCGCCCTATAGCAAAAACCTCTTAAAAAAAAATAAATAAATTAAAGAAAACCATGCTGGGCGTATCATGCCCAAAATCCTGAAAGGAAAATGGAGAAGGAGGGATCGAGGCATGGCCACGTTCCCTAGGGTATGCTTTGCTACTTTCTCTCTCTGCTGAGTTCATGTGACCTCTAGCAAATTAGAAAATAACAACAAAAAATGAAATAAAACAAGCAAACAAAAACAAACAGCAAAACAAAGTCTTATTGTGGTAGCCAGCCACATTTCACAGTGAACTCTCCATAATCTAGTTCTAGAACTGGCCAGAGTCTAAAATATAAAGTAGTAGGTTTCAGGTTGGCCCTCGTGGTTAAGGAGCTGGACCCCACATGGCTGTTTATGATTCAGATCTTGGCCCTGGTGGCTGAAAAGCACCCTGGGTGTACATGTGCGCATGCCCAAAATCTGACAGGATGAAGAAATGGAAGAGAAAGGATTGTGGTGTGACCGTGCCCCATTGGGATGCTTTTTCCATCCCCATCTCTCATTCTCTCTCTCTGGTGAGAACCTGTGCCCTCTGACAAGTTTTAAAAAATAATAAAGTAATAGGTTTGACTGTTCACTTCCTCTTTTTTGTGTATGTTTTTATTATTTACTTACTTACTTACTCTTTTATTTCTAACTTTTCTTTCCTCAAGGTACTCCTTTCTTCATTGAGACCTGTCTTTCAGAAGGAGCTGATATCAGGTATTTATGCCTAAATGTGAATGGCATTTGTAGGCATGTTGAACCTCAGCTCTCATTTTGTATTAGAAGATACGAATCTGGGAGGTATTCACAATAGGTTGAATATATAAATTATATCTGATGAAAGCTGATCAACACCTCCAAGACCACGCATCTGCTAAAGTGGCATCTGTCAAAGGTACCGTGGAAGCAATGGGTAAGTTCTGCTTAGGTGTGAATAAGGGAGAAAACTAAGGCTATAATGGACTTTCATTCTTTTAATATAGAAGAATTATACAGTAAGAAAAGAATACATTTTTATTAACATATTTCCTGATCACGAGCCAATTGCAAAAGCAAAAATGAAAGGAAATGTAAACACTTATAAACAGATTAGGGTTTTCTTTCTTTTGCTTGTTTTATTTTTACTGCTTCAAAAGATGAACTCCATCAAGCTGAATACTTCCTTACACCTAGAAGTAGCCTGATTTTATATGCACCATAGTGTCTGTGTGTTTTGTCAGGGATAATGATAATTAATGTATTTTGTTTTTACTCTCAGTTGTTGAAGAAATTTTTATAGTCTCCTGTTCCATTTATCTCTCTACTTAGGCTTCTGATGAAAATTCTGTTTTTGAGTGTTGAGTTTCAGGATCATTTTAATAAAGAAAGGAAATACATCAGAAATGGCCAGTTTATTCTCAAGGGTGATCATATCAAGACAAGTGATAGACGTTTAAAGAAAAGCAAGGGAAACAAAAGGAGAGTGGAGAGAAATTGAGAAAGTTTGCAATGGGGAAAGAAGATTTTCAGAAGTTAGTTGGGATTATAAATTGATGTTCTGTGAGAGAATAGAAGATTTTGATTGCTAGGGTCTTTTCCTTTACTTCTAAATATGATTAAAGCTTCACAAATGCATCCTGTATTTCACGTAGTCTGAAATGCATATCAAATCTGTGATTATTACTTTTAAGATACATCATTATTTTGTATGCTTATCTTTAAGAGGAAAATGCTTTAAATTATTACTTTAATGAGTCATCAGTTACAAGATGAATTTGTTTCAGAAATGTTAAAACATGTGGAAAAAGTGTTTTAGTAAAAGAATATGCAAAAAGCAAATAAAATCAAATGAAATATTAAGGGTAGAAGATTTTGAAATTGCAAGATTTTTTTATACATTTATTTATTTATTTTCAGTGTTTTACTGAAAAGTTGCTTCTCTAATTAGAACCAAAAACATGTAGTGTTGTTCAGATGTACTGTTGCTGGAAATTCATAGGGAATGAAGCCCTTTGCTTCTGGGAACTTCTGGTCTTGTTGGCAAAATCCTAAGACTGCTACCACCATCAGATAACTCTGTTCCAAGGACCAGCAAATGAGTGTTCTAAATTATTGTAATTATTTTTCTCTGGATTTTCCAGGATCTAGTGAAAGTCCTGCCAACAAAACAAACACAACTTTACTTGGCATAAATTATTTGCACATCTATAAAAGTAGGCATATCCACTTATAAAATGTAATGGGATAATTTCTAAACAGTTTGGTGCACAATTTATATTCAATGGCTGTAAAATGTTAATGTCTACCAGGGTTCTCCAAGCTTCTGTTCCTCTCATGCTTTCTTTAGTTCATCTGGCTGCCCAGTGAATACAAAGTTTAAAAATTCAGCCACGTGACCTGAGGGTTTAAGTTAGCCACCATCCACACTGCTGAACTTTTCTGGAACACAGATCAGAGTGGTAAAAGGGTACATGTGACATCTCTTTTGTGTTCTCTTGTGAAGAGTCCAAAATGTAAGAGAGAAACTTAATTAGGAAAAAAAAAAGCTTTAATATTTCTCATGACAAGATGTCTAGTTTGAGCCAAGCACTTTTACCCAAGAATATAGATGAATTTGGGTTAGAGAGTGGCTTAGGAGGGCAGAGATAAAAGGAGGAGGAGGATGGTGATTATGTTTCCAAAAACCTCTCTCTAAAAGAAGGATATTTAATGATTTTTTTTAGACTATAATCAAAAGAGCTCTAGAGAAAGCTATATGAAATATGCAATAAAATATTAGTGGTCAGACAGTGAGACATGTAGCAAAGGCTGTTTTATGTGCTTGTTTCCAAGAGTGCTCTCACTCCCTGGATAGTCAGAACCCAACTTTGCTGATGGTCCAGGCATGTCTGATGGGCTGGAGGGCTGACCCCAAGGCGCTGAATAGGAAAGACTTATCCAACTAGAAGGAGTCAATTCACAAGTTCAAGCCAAGAAAAACAGGTCCGAGTCAGAGGGCAGAGGTAATTTTGAGTACAACTCAGTGTCTGCCTCTCAGTGTGTCTTCTGGAACATCTTACAGAGTCATGAATTGTTACTGGAAAGAAACAACTTCAATAAAGAGAAAGTTAGAAAAAAAAAATTCAACAACTTTATAATAAAATCTCAGTAAAACTAGGAGAGCAGACAGAAGGTTGTGTAGCAGAGTATAGCATAAATGGCCATGAAGGTGATCTTGACTGGAGGAGGATTTGGGAAAGTGAGACAGACAGGCTTACATTCGGACTGGACAGGAGAATCCAGGGTGCTGAGAATGGGGACAGCCACCACACTAGAAGTGTGGGCTGAAAATATCGTTTATCTCAGTATTTTGAACAGGAGCAGAGCTATTTTTTTTTTTTTTGGAGAGCTTTTTGCTATAGGGCGCGTGCGCTCGACAGACAGACAGAGACAGACAGAGAGATAGAAAGCGAGAAATCATCCCCCAGGGGGGATGGCCATGCCGAAATCCCTTCTCCTCCATTCTCCTCTCGGGATCTTGGGCACGCACGCACACGTGCCCGGCGTGAGTTTAAGCCACTGGGTCCGGGACTCAAACCGCAGTCAACTACGTGGGAGTCCAGCGACATAGCCATTATGCTAACTGCTGGTCCCAGGAGTGGAGCTATTTGACAGAACACAAAAAAGTAAAGCAAAGGCTCATGAACATTGGTGCATTCTTTAAGAAGAGCTATGGAGAGACAGTCAGAGGTGGGCGGGCAGGCTGGTGTTGGGACCACTTCCACAGAGGGCAGAACCAGAGAAACGCATACTGTATCATTAATCGAATGATGCTGTCGTGACTTGTATGGTTACTCTAATGTTGTTGTCGTGACTTACAGAATTTGAGTTATACACTTAAACTATTACCTTAAATTTGATGTAGAGTAACTCCTGTCTTTGCTTTTAATCACTGAGAATAGAGACTATATCCATCTAGCGACCTTGTTCTTGGGATGGTGTACTGTGTCAGAGAATAAGACTCATTGCTGGGAGCTGACGCTTTTTTAATAAGTGGAGGTCATAGACTTCAGGACTCTAAGGTTGACAACTTCACATAATTCCCAGATTGCCATGATTCTCCAGCCTTCAGAATGAGTCTTAGAAAAATATTCTGAGGTCCCATTTGGTAAACCTTGGGAAACCCACTTTTTCCTCTAATAGATTCCTGAGAATTTTCTCTTTTCTTTTTTTGAGAGAGATTTTTGCTATAGGGTGTGAGCCTCACCAGAGAGAGACAGAGAGATAGAGAGACAGAAAGTGAGAAATTATTCCTCAGAGGGGATGGCTATGCTGCAATCCCTTCTCCTCCTTCTTCCTTCAGGATTTTGGGCACACATGCACATGGACCCAGCATGAAATTTTAAACTACGTGGTCTGGGACTCAAATCCTGGTCAACTACGTGCATGCAGTGACATAACTATTAAGTCATCTCCTGGTACCATTTCCTGGGAATTTTCAAGAAACATTTAAAATACTCTAAAATTTGGCTCTGGCTGTTTGTAGGAAACAGAACCACAATGTGGAAAATAAAGCTTATAACTAGATGTAGACTCACTCTAGTGCCCCTGGAAATACCCTTCTACGGGATTTGTTGCCTGACGTTGACCTGTACCCTGTTGCAGGGCTGAACTGACTTCTCAGTAAGGATGCTGTTGATCAAATCCTCCCAGTATTCAGGCTCATCTGCTCACAGCCCCAGGAAGAGAACACTATTCCTCCTCCAGGTTATGGCCCACCCTATTTTCTCTCATCAGATAATTGACAGAGGAGATACAGATTTTCTTTCTCAGTCTCACTCTTGTTTACAGGATGTGGTATGGACCCTAGGCATGGGATGAGGCAAGTTAAATGTTTGGCAAGACTTGTAAGAGTCAGAATGATGCTGCCTTTTGGGGGCATTTAGAAGACTAGCAGAGAGTGGGCTTTGGTGAATCATAGCCAGTGTTTTATAATCTAGCACTAGGTAAAGACATGGCAGATTTCTAGCCTCATCTTTCCTGCCTTCAATCAGTCTCAGCTTCCAACTTTTGTGGGCTATCCTTGGATATAAAAGGTACATGCATGCACATATGCAGGTCCATATACATGCAGATAAACACACACACACACACACACACACACGCACCTTACAAGAACACAATTTTTTTTTGCATACAGAATCTATCTAGTCTATATTACTAAATAGAAGCTTTAATATCTAGTTGGAAGCATAGTTTTTTTTAAGTTATTTTATTTATTATTTTTCACATGAGTTTGCCAGAGGAAGAGAGACAGAGAGAGGGAGAGGAAGAAAGCAAGCCACCAAGTTCGGGACTCGAACCGTGGTCAGCCATGTGGGAATTCCAACACCTTAACCGCCATGCCACCTGCTGGGCCCAGAAGCATAGTTCTTCAAGAAAAATGGTTACATACTTTTGTCTATATAATAAAAGCACCTACCCAAATGGCCTTTCCCAAAGACAAAAACTAGTTTTAACAGTATAATAAAAAAAAATTTGCTAACTGCACTCAAATAGCAACTTCTAGCTTTGGAAATTTAAATCTTCATTCTCTACTGTCCACTTTCAATAAAAATAAATTAATAAATACAGTGGAATAAAACTTAAGAGTATATATGTTTATGATTATGTCTGTCCAATTTCAAACAGTTCTAAAATATATTGAAATGATTTCATTAAGGACAATCTACTAAGATAAATATTTAGGTAAATGTGGTGTTGTTCTGGCTTATTTCATTTCTAGAATATTCTAAGTTAGAATCTTAGAAAAGAAAGAGAATAAGCACTTGGATTTCACTCTGGAATAACTTTCTTACAAGCTAGCAGAATGCTGAACTAATAAATATTTCTACAGCCACTACTTTTACATTAGAAAAGAACATTTTTTTTCTTTTAAGTATTTCATTGGAAAAAATATTTTAAACCCTCTGGAGTCTTTTTAATACCCCAGTTCTTGGTCTAACCTTTTGAATCACTACTTTCTGGCTTTTCTTTGGGATCCTGTTTTTCTTATTTGATTGCCCATAGTCCCAACCTAATAAAAGGTTTACCCAGGCTGAACTTAGTCAAAATTATGGAGAGTCTACTTAGGTGGAGTTCACCTTCATGGTCCTCAGCACAGAAAAGGAATTTCTGAGGTTATCCCACATAGGGCCCTCCTGGGCGTGGTGAAACGTCTCAGCAGACTATTTCATTTCTGTTCACTCTCCTAGATTCTCTCTACTTCATTTTCATTCTACTGAGTCTCTTTTGCTTTTCCAGAACTTTGCCTATCACCAATATTTTCCTAGGAAATGATACAATGACCTGATTTTATTGTATTAAACAAACATTTATATACTGTTTTGCTTGCTTGCTTTCTTTTCCTCTTTCCTAGTTGACCTCTCCTTTTTTTTTTCCCCTGGTAAAGATCCAGAGGAGACAAGGGAGCTAGCCATTCAGCTATCTAGTAAAAGACTTTTCAAACTAGGAAACAGAAAAGTCAGCGCCTCGAAGAGAAGCCATGGCATGGCTGGGAGGGACTGAGCAATGACAAGAGGATAGAAAAGATGAAGTCAGAGAGTGGCCCAATCAGCTAGACCTCTGCAAGCCTTGTAAGCCTTACTCAGGGGGAGATGGGAAGTTGCTGGAAGACATGGAATTTAGTTTTAAGAAACACACACCAGCAGATGTATTGAGAATATACTATGAGCAAAAAGACAGAGAAGAACAAAGGTACAAGATGAGAGCCAGTTGAAATAATCCAAGCAAGAGATAATGGTGACTTGGATCGGGTAAGGAGCAGTTGAATCTGAAGAGGGGTTTGAATTCTGGATATAGTTTGAACGTAGGGCCCATGGGATTTAATGACTGAATGAATGTGTGGTTATGGGAGGGAGACACTGAAGATTCAAGAATTGTGGATGAAAACTGGAAGCATTGCCGTTAACTGAAATGGGAACTGCTGAGGGTAGAACAAGCTTGGGGAGTAAGATCAGATGTTCAGTTTCTTAAACATATTCACACTGAGATTTTTAATTTTTACCCAAGTACAATGTCAAATACTTAGGTAAATGTACAGGTCTGGAATTCAGGGGAGTATCCCTGGTTGCTTACAAATATGAGAATCCTCATTATAAGCTTGGTTTTTGTTTGTTATAGGGCAACTGTGCTTACCAGAGGGAGAGAGAAAAATTGAGAAATCATCCTCTAGAGGGGATGGCCACACCTTAATCCCTTCTTCCATTCTCCTCTCAGTATTTTGGGCACACATGCACACTGTCTGGCATGTTTTTCAAGCTGCCAGGTCCAGGACTTGAACTGCACAATTGGCCATGTGGCATCTAGCTGTCTTAACCTCCATGCCACCCGCTGGACCTAAAGATAGTATTTAAATATATATATGAATTAATGAAATCACCGAAAGAGTAGGAGTATAGATAAAAAAGAGAGGAAGTCCAGGTGTTTTCATAGATTATGGCCCGTTACTGCAAATGACTCACTGGCATTTCAAGGGAAAATGCCCAGAAAAAAAAACACCCATCAAGGGTTTTTTGTTTTTGTTTTTCTCCGCGAGTGAACACATTCATTAGATGTGATCCAAGAACAGGTGTGTGTTTGCCTGTGCGTCTGTGCATTTATACATTTTTTTGCTGCTGATTTTGAAATATGTTAAGTGTACCAGATTGATTAGAAAGATCATTATTGGAGCAGGAAAACATGTCAAGACTCGTTAGAAGAAATAAGTCAGTCGATCTAGAGAAAAGTGTACAGTTTCTGAGAAACTGATGACAGAGGGAGAAGGGTTCTGCTGAACACATTCTTGCTGCCGTGAGGTGAGCGAGAGCACTGGTTGCTGGAGCCTGACCACATGGAGGAACTATGGCTCCCTGGCAAGTGCTGCTCATAGTTGCCTTGGTGACAGGAAACTCATAAAGCATGCAAATGAGGTAAATGGTAATTGGCAGTGGAGCAACAGGTGACCTAACGGGCAGGCCACATGGCAGAAAAGGATGAGAACAGGAGAAAAGGAACTTGTGAATAATGGGCCATGGCGGGGCTGAGTGAGGCAGAACTGCTTATATCTTTCATTAACTTTGGCCAGGCTCGTTGTAAATAACCCACAATGCTGCCACCCTGGTCCTGCTGATGCCATTGCTGGGTAGATGACACCCTTGGGAGAGCAAAGTGGGTGGGTGACTGAAATAATTGTTAAAAATCTTCCTCCACACAAAAGGGAAGAGAACACTTTGAAATGCACCTGGAATGTCAGTATTAATTTCCTCGTAAATCTCTGCGAGTACGTACCCTAGATATTAGCTATGCATTATTCCAAAATGAAAAGAAATAGAAAATAAATCGTTTAATATAATCTATGAATGAGTTCGGTTTGTTCAAACCTTCGTAATAAACCCAAATCTCACAAGTCATATAGGTAAAATTTAAGAAGGGAGAATGTTACTCTTGTTACAGGGATTTAGTAGGTAGGATCTGAAACAACCTGGAATTTCTGCAGAAGCCTGGGCATGGGCTTGACTCCTGCTTCCTGTCTGGCAGCTTCCCTTGGGTTGATGAACCCACAGCAGAAGCCTGCATGCTGACTGTGAGGGAAGTGGCATGGCCTCTCTAGCTGCAGACACTGGAAGCCGTAACGAGTAAAAATGTAACAGTTGGGGCTCCTTGAAACATTCAGAGCCAATTTGGTTTTTACTCTGCTTCCTGGCACAAAGTACAATACCTTGGAAGCTAATCATTTAAACATTTCAATATTGAATTTTCAGGACTTTTAAAATGTTGTGAGGGTTGGATTAAGGAAATAAAAAAGCAAAGAAACAAGGGACTGTATTTCTGTTTCTCATGTTGATCTTCTGCCAGTTGGATGAAGAAGTCACAAATGTGAAGCTGTAGTGTAGCTGTGGACCAGCACCACTGGAGAGTTGATTATTTTGTTCTATGGAGTGTGATCCAGGAAAGAAGAGCTAGTCAAGGAGCCTCAGGAGAGAATGCCGGGGTATTAAAAAATGGAGATAATATGCACTTCTGTATCTTACACATTCTCTTTAGGCAGCAAGCATTGATTGAATATTATTATTTTTTATTCATGATAATCATGTGCATGGGCACATGAGAGAGACAGAGAAAAAAGAGACAGAGAGATGAGCACCCTCCACAGGGTTAGGTCATGCCACAATTACCTTCCTTCAGTTTTCCATTCCATGGAAATAAGCTTCCACAAGTGACCATCATATTGGCCCTGAGGTATGAGTAAGGGCAGAAGCTCTTGCTATAAGCACAAACAGATGGAATTTCAATTTTTATTTCTGGCAAAATAACAAACAACATTTCAAAGCTTTAAATGTTTTCAAATTATTCAACATCCTCAGGTGCTCACTGAAACATCAATTTTTCCTGTTAATGTTTGTGCTGATAAAAAGTACCCGGGAGCTAAATAAAACCCACAGACAGGCAAAAACCACAGTACATTAGGAAAGCTCTGTTGAATGGATGTTCTGTTTAATGTTTTAAATAACTGATGTCCCTTTGCCGTTATATATATTGTATCAGTACAAATACAATATATATTTTTCCCTGTACAATCTGAACAAATATATCAATGACTTGCTTTTTTTTTTTTTTGAAGAGGTTTTTGCTATAGGGTGCGGGCGCTCGCCAGACAGCAGACAGAGAGAGACAGAGAGACAGAGAGACAGAAAGCGAGAAATCACCCCCCAGGGGGAATGGCTACACCGCAATCCCTTCTCCTCCATTCTCCTCTCGGGATCTTGGGCACGCACGCGCACGCACACATGCCCGGTGTGAGTTTTAAGCCACCAGGTCTGGGATGCGAACCGTGGTCGACTATGTGGGAGTCCAGCGACATAGCCATTACTCTAACTGCTGGTCCCTCAATGACCTGCTTTTTCAGAAATAGCATTAATAACCTAAAAATAAAATCCTGATGAGTAGAAGCTAACTTCTTTGAGAAGACTTAGTCTTACTATAAGTAAATAAAAGCGTTTGGAAAATCAAAGGTAGACTCTTATTTTCTTTAAATGAGACAAATAAAAGCAGAAAATATTTAAACCATGATTTTTTTTCATTTAATTTTAAATATTTTACACATTAATCACTGTATATTATTACAGCTTACAAAATGAATTTTTCCAGCATAAATACACTGTATATTAGTCCAGTTAAAGATATTATCATACGCTTCATCAATAGGTAATTTTCCATTTTTGTGTTCCTTAAATATTTTGCTTCTTTCTTTTTCCCCTTAATTTGCCCTTAATTTGCTTCCTCACATCCTCCCCCATTGCCTACCCTCTTCCCACACTATCTCTAGTATCCTCAATTGTTCTCCATGCTTTTATATCTTCCAATCTTTCAGATTCTGCCACGAGTGAACATTTGCTATATATTAAGTAGGGACATACAGTGTCTCTTTTTCATAGTCTGGCTTGCTTTGCTTAGCAGTAAATGTTCCATATTCATCCACTTTCTACCAAATACCAGAGTCTCATTGTTTTTTATGGCTGAGTAGTATTCCACAGTGCATATGCACCATCCATTCATCTATTGTGGACATTTGGGCTGGTTCCATGTCTTAGCAATTATGAATAATACTGCAATAAACATGGATATGCAAGTATTTTTCTGACTAAGTGTATTCCTATCCTTTGGGTAGATATTCAGGAGTGGAATTACTGGGTCATGTGGTAATTGTAGCATACACTTTCAAAGAGGAAATGTTGAAAGATACCATTCTTTTGTCAGGGTATTAAAAAATGGAGATAATATGCACTTCTGTATCTTACACATTCTCTTTAGGCAGCAAGCATTGATTGAATATTATTATTTTTTATTCATGATAATCATGTGCATGGGCACATGAGAGAGACAGAGAAAAAAGAGACAGAGAGATGAACACCCTCCACAGGGTTAGGTCATGCCACAATTACCTTCCTTCAGTTTTCCATTCCATGGGATCTTGGACACACCTGTGCGTGCCTGTGCTATCTGAGGCTGTCTGGGGTCAGAGATTTGAATAGCAGTTGCCCTGTGAAACTTGATTTCTTTTGAGCAATATAGTATACACAACCCCTACTTCTTTTATTTATTTATTCCATGAACCAGAGAGTGTGTGGTGGGGCAGCACTTGCAATGGGGTCCTTATATTTGTTATTCATTCCAGCTTCAGCTAGCCCTGGATCATGAGCAGACACATACCTAGCATACTCAGAGAAGTTTCCAGACACACCTGGAACCTTCCCATGTGGGTCAGCCTTGCAGGCATTGCATTTTACCATTATACTGCCACTAGTCTCCAGCCCCTGACTTAAATGTGCATAACAAGCCTCACAGCACCCTAGGGAGCCATCAGTTTTTGTGACGATTGCCTTCTCCCTCTTGCTGCCTGAGAGAACTTAGCATAGTTGGTTTTCTGACTAAACTCAAGGAGTTAATTTTTCTCTCTCTCTCTCTCTCTCTCTCTCTCTCTCTCTCTCTCTCTCTCTCTCTCTTTTTGAGAGGTTTTTGCTATAGGGCACGTGCACTTGCCAGACAGAGAGAGATGGAGAGACAGAAAGCGAGAAATCACACCCCAGGGGGTATGGCCACGCTGCAATCTCTTCTCCATTCAAGGAGTTAAATTTTTACAACCTTTTTCAACTTAGAAATTACTGTAAAATTATGTAGATCTTGCTTTTTATTATATTAATAAAGACATATCACTATATCATAGATTTGGTTTTAAAACATTTTGTATTTTAATAAAACAGGCTTCCTTTGTGATTTTACATAGCTTATATTATGCATTTAATGACCTTTTTCTGAGAAAATGTTTATAGGTCTTACCAGTGTACCAAAGGTGCCATGGCACAAGAAAAAGTTAAGAGCTCTGATCTTTCTTGTAGCTTTTGTTTACCTGAAAATATTTTCCTTTTGCCTTTATGTCTGAAGAGTTGTTTTTACTAGATATTTAGTTCTAGGTTGCCTATTATTTTCTTTAAGCATACTGAATATATCTATCATTGTCTTCTAGCTTTCATTATTGTTATTGAGAAGTCACTGCTAGTCTGTTATGCCTTTAAAAACAATTTCTTCTGTTTTTTATGATTTTCTTCTTTGTTTTTTTCCATTTTCAGAATGATGGGCTTAGATGTAATTTTCTTCTTGTTTATTTGTGTGGCTTCTTGAAGCTGTACCTTGATATCTTTCAGTAGTTCTGGAAAATTCTATAAAAACTCTCTTCAACTTTCACCTCTGCTTTGTTATCTTTTCTCTTTCAAGAACTGTCTCACTACATTCTTTCATTTTTTTCTCCTGTATTTTTATACTTTTTGCATACCCTTGTATTATCTCTTCATCTGTGACTAATCTGATGTTGTGATTGTCCATTGGATCTTTATTTGGTTTGTTGTATTTTACAGTTCTAGAATATTTATTTGGTTTATTTTTCAAACATTCTATGTTACTATTCCAGAACCCTTAAGTTACAGCTTTAAAAAAAAAAAAATTGCGAGAGGGGTGTGCACTTGTCAGAGACAGAGAAAGTGCAAGAGTTTGAGAAAGCACCTCCCCCCACCATGGGAAATGGTTGCACCTCAATCCCTTCTCTTCCACCTTTCCAACCTGGTGGGATTTTGGACATGCATGCACACTCATGTGCCCAGTATGTTTTTCAACACAATGTGTCTGGGACTGGGGCCACAGGGTTGGCCATGTGGAATCCAGCTGCCTCAAACCATCAGGCCACAGAGCTGGCTCCAGTTTTTTCTTACTCATTCCAGTTTTCCTTTCTAATTGTGTTTTTTTTTTTTTTCTCTATATTACTAACCACAATAAAATGTAGGTTAAAATGTGCAATTATACTTTAAAAATAAAGTTGAACTTGGATTGACTAGTCTTCTCTCTGGGTGTCAAAATCCTCATCTATAAATGAGAAAATTGGGAAAGAACAGTGTGGGTTCTAGAAATTTTGAGATTTATAGACCCATAGAATTTATAAGAATAACTTTGTATAAATTAAAGGTTATCAAATTTTTGTTTCTAAACGAGGACATTAATAAAACGAATATCACCATTACAACCTAAAGAGCATTTAACACAAATATTATTGTAAAAAAGAAAAAAGAAATGAACTAGTATCTATGATTCATTCTCATTTTTTTGAAGACCAGTCTTAGAAGAAATGCATCCTCAGACAAAAGTTTTGAAACCACAAGAACTGATGATATAGAGTTCCTTACAAAAATTACCAATACATCCTCTAATTTCTTTTTTTTTCTTTTTTTGGAGAGGTTTTTGCTATAGGGTGCATGTGCTCCCTAGGAAGACAGAGAGAGAGAGAGACAGAAAGGGAGAAATCACCCCCCCCAGGGGAGATGGCAACGCTGCAATCCCTTCTCCATTCTCCTCTTGGGATCTTGGGCACAGGTGCACATGTGCCCGGCGTGAGTTTAAGCCACTGGGTCCAGGACTCGAACCGTGGTCGACTACATGAGAGTCCAGCAACATAGCCATTATGCTAACTGCTGGTCTCTACATCTTCTCATTTCTAAAGTAAGTTAATAATTTTGTAGAATTGTTAATGAATACAACAATTTATCCAGAAATAGAGGTGAAGTGACTTATTTATTTATTTATTCTTTGCCATAGCGCACATGAGCTCATTGGAGAGAGACAGAGAGGGAAGGTGAGAAATCACCCCCAGGGAGGATGGCCATACTGCAATCCCTTCTCCTCCATTCTCCTTTGGAGATTTTGGGCACATGCAAACATATGTCCAGTGTGATTTTCAAGCCTCAGTGTCTGAGACAAACCACATTGGCTGTGTGAAAGTCTTAATCATCACCCTACCTGAATTGGCCTTTTTTGAGCAAAGGTTTATTGCTTAGGACATTCACCAAAATGGGTCAAGAGTAGCATAAGAATCATCTGGGGAGTTTTTTTTTTTTAAATCCCAAGGCCCAGGCCAATGCTGTTCTGATTTAATTGGTCTATAGAGGAACCCTGATATGTACAGTTTTCTATAGCTCCTACGTGATTCAAATGGGCAGCCATTTGATAAAGAGCCATTGTGGAAACCTCTGAGATCAAGTTTGAAAATTAGGCCTAGTTCCATCATACTACGTGACCTTGGTAAATTATTTACACTTTCTACCTGGCCCTCAGTTTCCTTATGTATAAAGTAGGGATTATAAAACCTATTTTGCTGAATCAAATTAAGATCAAATGAGATAATACATGAAAAACATTCCCTGACAAACTATAGAATACTGTAAAACAAATAATGTAAAAATGATATCATCATTCATTGTCTCAATGAAGGCAGAGAGATCAAAGAGCTGAGTATCTATGCACAGAAGAAACATAAGCCTGACTATAAAGGAAAATAGTGAAAAATGAAAATTGATTGGACCTGGACAGTTTGGCTGGCAAGTTTCAACTTAAAGCAAAAGTTTTTATATTACTCACCATGGTGTTGAAAATTTTCATACATAATAGCACTGATTTATTTGGTACTCCTTATGTACTAGGCAGTGGTGCTAGGTGCTTCAGTTTGTTACTTCTCTTCTAATAGCCAGAGGGTGTCTCTGACAACCAGAGAGAGACAGAGAGAGGGAGGAAGCACTCCTAAAGGGCTGTGGTCACACATAATCCCTTCTTCTCCATTTTCCCATCCTGTCAGAATTTGGTGTGTGCACACACGCACATCCACAGTCACACTTGTCATGTTTTCCAAGCTGCTAGACTGGGATTTGAACCATAGCTGGCCATACAGGATCTAGCTCCCTAAACCACAAAGCTACAGGCCCAGCCCTGTGTTGTTACTTCTAATTCTTGAAATAGCCCTGCAAAGTAGTTCTTATTATCATCATCTTAAAAATTAGGATACATCTCTGGAAGTGAAATTAATTTATCATCCAAAGCACATCTGGCATATGAAAAGCAAAATCGGAGTTTGAACTTAGGTCTATCTGGCTCTGATCCCTGTGGTTTTTGCATATGTCAGAATTCCAGGGTGACAACTTAGTTCTGGTTCAATCAACAGTCACTTTAGTACCTTACTTTGTAAGTTGTCACTTCACATTCTTAGAAGACAGAAATGTATTTTAAGTCAAATTACACAAGCTAGTTGGAAATATGACTAGGTGGACCCAGCCCTGGTATTTGGTGAGGCCAAAATTTATAGGATGAGGCTGAGTTAAGAGAATACTGCTCACCCCTATCAGATAATCCTTCCATTAGGACTTTTTGTTCATCTACTTCTCATGGATTTCCCTGTCAACTAAAACAAAATAAGAACTTGTCAGGTAGAAGTCCAAGATGTTCCCCTTCTGTGAGGATTTGCATTTTAATAGGGGCTTCACCAAGCTTGTAATGCCTTCAGGACCCAACCAAATGAATCACTTATCATGGAATTTAAAAAACAGTGGTCAGCATCTAGGGAACTATTTAAGGATAAGACATTCTTATCTAGAGCCTCTGGAGTCTTACCCCTGAAATATACAAGAAAACAGTACAGTTTATTTCTAAAAGTTGTTTTGGGGCCAGTAGGTGGCATGGAGGTTAAGATAGCTGGATCCCCACAAACTCAGTGGTTTTAGTTCCAGACCTGGCAGCTTGAAAATGATGTTGAGGCTGAGATGGCTACTGAACTTGAGCTGTGAAATATTGCTTTCAGGAACTAAAAACGAAGATTTTCTTCCGAGACTTCTCCCTCCAGATTCATTTCTAGTGGGAAAAGCACAAACCCAGACCCATCCTGAGATGGCTACTGAACTTGAGCTGTGAAATATTGCTTTCCGGGGCTAAAAATGAAGAGTTTTCTGCTGAGACTCCTCCTTCCAGATTTATTTCTAGTGGCCTCCATGCACTGAATGTCTAGGCAGTTCCAAGTGAACAGGATCCAAACATCTGAATATTATTAGGGTCAGATTATTATTCAATTCCCACTGAACCTGATGGAGAAAGAGTGAAAAATAGAATGGAAGAGAGATTGGATATCATCTCCTCTTTCATGCCTCTGAATGCTCAGATTGAACTTCAAGATTAGAAGAAAACGCACCATTCATCAGATGACCAGAAATCACCACAGGTTCACAAGAAATATGGGAAAGCAAAAAAATACCTCTCCTCCATGGGAAAAAAAATAACTCCTCTTCATCCTCAGACAATACAATGAAACTCACAGAAATGTCAGATAACAAATTTAGAATATTCATAGTGACAAAGCTAACAGAGATGGAAGAAAAGAGAAAAATGAACTGCAGAAGAGGCAGGAGAAAGGAGCTGATGAGTTCCAGGAGGTGAGGAAATTCTTGCAAGATCTGAAAAAGAAAATACCGTAAAAAAGAATCAAATAGACCTGTTAGATGAAGGTTATAATACAGGAAGTCAAAACCTCCCTTAAAAGTATTAAAAGCAGTCTAGATCACACAGATAATTGAATCTCAGATGTAGAAGATAGAATCACTGGCCTAGAAAAATCCACCATGAAGACTAAGAAAATTGCCCCCAAAATTGAGAATAATATATGAGAAATATTAGTTACCATCAAATATCCAAACATCTGGATAACTGGTGTCCCAGAAAGTGAGGAGACTCATAAGGGGATTGATAATCTATTCCATGAAATCCTGGAAGAAAACTTTCCAAACTTAGGTATTCAAAGACCCAGTCCCAAGAAATACAAAGCACCCCAAATAGAATCAACCCCAGAAGATCTTCTCCAAGACACTTTACAGCCAGATTGACCAAAACCACAGACAAAGACAAGATACTAAGACTGGCAAGAGAGAAATGTCAAGTTACCTACAAAGGATATCCCATCAGGCTGACAGGGGACCTTTCATCAGAAACAATGCAAGTGAGGAAAGAATGGGAAAATATATTCAAAGTGCTGAGTGAAAAGCCATTTCAACCAAGAATACTATATCCGGCAAGATTATCCTTCATATGAGAAGAAAAGACAAGAATATTCTCAGATAAACAAAACCTGAAAGAATTTGTCAATGCCAGACCAGCTCTCCAAGAAGTTTTAAAGGAGTGCTATATCAAAAAAATTAAATACACACAGAAGTAAGAGTTTAAAAACTAAGAAAATGGGCAACTTAATCGTAGGGACAAGTCTGGAGTTGAATAATATATCCCAGAATTTAACTGGGAAGATTGAACCATAATAGAAGATAGATTAAGTACATGAGACTTGGACTGGTGAAATAGAATCTTATGACTTTTGACTACGACATTGCCGATTTTCTTCTAGGCTTTGTTTTCTGGTTTTAAGGATTTTGTCCTGACTTGAGATGCCAATAGGTTCATGTACCTACTGTTTGAACAGAATCCTAAACTTTTTCCTGACAAGTTTTAAGCCAAGTTTCTTAGCATTTCTTTGATTTATTAAAGCTAAAACTGCTTTTCTTGAAATTAAAAAATATATTAAAAATACCTATCTAATGACTGTAGCAAACTCTATAGTATCAGCTAGGTGCTACTTTATAGAATATTCATCTTACTCAGGGTTTCACACCTAAAGTCAGATGTGTATTCACAGATATGAATGTATCAGCTGAACTTGCTATTGAAAACAGATTATTTAAATCTTTAGATTATTTAAATTTTGCGAATCAATAAAATGTAGGGGAAAAAGGAATGGAAAACAATTGTAGACACCAGAGGTAGTGAGGAGGAGAAAAGGGCAGAGGGTGAGAAATAGAAGGAAAAAAAAAATATACATATATATTTATGTGTGTGTGTGTGTGTGTGTGTGTTTGTGTGTATATATGTATATATGAAACTAGAAATGGAAAATTATCGATGATAACATGTATCAAATATATTCTGGATGGGAAATCACATTTGTATGCTGCGATGATGCTGAGTGAATGAATATAAATTAATTAATTTATAAAAATAAAAAAAGAAAAGAAAACTATGTTGGGGATGTGTTTGTGCATACTCCAAATCCAGAGAGAAGAATGGAGGAGAAGGGATTGCTACATGGCCATCCCTTCTAGGAGGTGATTTCTCACCCCCTCCCCTGTCCTCACCCCATCTCACTCTGTAAAGTGAATGCACCCTGTAGCAAAAGAAAACCCAACAAAACAAAACAAAAAAATGGGTAGAAGGAAAAAGAAATAGAAAATGAGAAGCATTTTAGTATTGAATAATCAGGTTTCAACAAAAGTAGGAGCCTTAATCTTCACAATTTAAGATATTGGAGTAGCCACAGGAGTCAAACCAGTAAAGGTACTGGAACAAGTCTCAATGTTTGATGCTTTCTTCAACTCTTCAAGGGCCTCTACTTTTTACTTGGCTACCAACTAGCTCTCTTGACTCTCTTGCTACTTCATTTTTTACTCTCAACTTGCTACCCTCTCTCTCTCTGAGATTTCCTACTTGGTGCTATTTTGTTTGCTGCATACTCTCACTGAAAATTCTATTCAAATTCAGTAAAAGATGATTATATCAGGTCAGTATGTTACCATCTGGATGAAATGTCCCTGCTGGCTGTGCAGTGGTCTTGAGGAAACCACCACAAAGACCACAGACCATAAATAACTGCTTTTCTCTTAGACAATAATTTCTGGTCAATTATTTGGGTTGTTCAGTAAGTCATGACACATTTTAGCATAGAAAAACATAGAAAAATAGGCCATGACTTTCCCAACAACCTAATAGATTTGGACACCTTAGCTGGAATCTATAGCATAAATGGGTGACTTTTGGGTAAAGAGCCCTGCAAATGGGATTATTAAAATGGCAGGAACTTAGTATGAACTGTTAGTACACACTCCTTGTAGACACAAGACCATTCCACGTACATCCTGTCTAACTCCTGTTCAGATGTACCACTGAGTAGTCTGGGAGTAGGCGAGGTAAGCAAGGTCTGGGCACTTATTCTCAGGGTCGGGCAAGGGCAGAGTCAACACTGAGAGTGAACTTCGACTTAAGATTTTTACTGTAGGCACCTCATTTGTTCTTCAATAGTCCTGGCCCTGCTACTGAGAGCCAGTTTCTTTGTTTGACATCCTTTTTTCTTCCTTTATTTGAATTGTAATGATGTATCTACCATTAACATTGCCATTTCCAACATGGAAGTTCACAAGAGTTCCAAATGCTTATCCAGAGTGTTACGTTTTTTAAGTATTATTTTATTTAACTTTATTATTTTCCAGTTTGATCAGAGAGAAACAGAGAAAGAGAGAGAGGGAAAGTGAGAAAGCAAGCCACCAGGTCTGGGACTCGAACCACAGTTGCTCATGTGGAAGTCCAACACCTTTCACCACCACACCACCTGGCAGTCCCCCAAGAGGGCTAATTTTTTTTTGTGGAGAGAAAATGCTTAGTAAGTCTTCCTAAAGAAGTCCTTAAAAAAAGGAGATGATGATCAACTACAGGTTTTGTGTCACCTTGGTAGGGTTAATTAGCAATAATAGACAGCAGCATTTTTTCATCAATTTTGTTTCTTCGTATATTGAAAGGAATAGTAACAGCCCAGGTAGTTATTTTCTTCGCAAAGTTCCCGTGAACTACACAAACTTGAGCTCTCAATAAGCAGAAGAATAAACAATGTTGTGGGGTGTAGGGTCAACTAATTTTCACCGAACAGAAAAATAGAATATTTTTCCTTGTAAATTGTTTAAAATATTTGAATTATGTCATCTGCAACAAGGGTTACTGGCATCCAGGCTCAAAAGCATTTGCAGTATCTATTGTATGTCTCACAGAGATGAGTCATTGGGCATACTGGACTTGAAAATAAATCAAATGGCAATTTTAGGGCAAATACTAAAGGTAAATGGTAATTTTCTTCCCTAGTAAATTAAAAGTGGATCATTAAATGTTTCTTTGGCACAATATAATAAGACCTACAGTGAAGGCTGTGGTGTGCCAACGCAGAACCTCTTTAAGGCACTCATTTCTTTGGCTGGCAGGAGCTTTAGCTGGTCATAACTATGTCCTTGTTTTCAAAATTACTCTCAGCCTACTGTTACAGCCTTTCCCAAAGGTTATGCTCGCTTCTGGAGAGTGTCCTGCATTCAATAACTACTCAATGCAGGGATATAACAGCCTGAACCTCTTGCTTCTACCACAGGCATCTCTAAAGTGTTCCCCCACCTTCGGAGGTCCCTGTAGGATCCACTGGGGGTATCACAATTGCATCATAGTTTGCCTTTTCTTTTGCCCAATCCTCCTCTCCTAATAAACTCATAAGTGTTAGACTTTAAGCAATTGTTTAAAGTGGTACAGTGGCTAAAGTGGCTAGAATTCATGTGGCTAACTGTGTTGTTCGAGTCTTGTACCCAGTGGCTTGAAAAACATGCTAGGTATGTATGTGTGTGTGCCCAAATTCCCAAAAGGAGAAATGGGTGGGGAAGGGATTACAGTATGACCATCCCCCTCGTGAGGGGTGTTTTCTCACTTTCCTCTCTCTCTCTCTCTCTCTCTCTGTCTTTGTCTCTCTGTGGTGAGCACATGTGCCATCTAGCCAAAAAAAAAAGTCTTACATGTAGTTCTCAGAATTTAAATATCTGTTTTCTGAGAGCTCTGACCTAGAACATTGTAACCAGAAAAGTCCTTAGGGAGCAGGCAGAAAAATAAGATTTTGTAGCTGGACATGTTACCAGGTGAATGGCAAAGAGAATGCCATCACTAGTGGTAGGAATAGATGGGTAGTCCCTGGCATTCCACAGGGTTGTGACTGTGAACATTCTCATTTATGTGGTACACGGTTTTGATTGCTGGTAGAAGAGCATGCACTGAGAGGAGCATTATTTCAGGAGCATAGGAAATACGGCATGTGGTGTCTTTAAAACACAGCTGCAATGCTTTTAATACTCCTTTTAATAGGTAAGAACTATGTCTGCCTTCCCTGAATCTGAAGAGGCTTATGACTGACTGCTTTGAGCAGTAACTTATGTTGGAAACAATCCTATGTGACTTTTGAGAATATATTATAGAAGGGCATGCACAGCTCTTTCTATATTGGTTGACCTTTTCTCCCAAAACAGATCATAATAATTATTTCTTACCATTTTAACCATGATAAGTTTCCCATTGTCCAGTGACAGCCTCATTTACTCTTAAATCCAATGTCACCTGTAAAGAGTCTTGCAAAAAATCAACTACTCTGAGGCTGCCATTGTATGGGGAATTTCAAGCCATGTGGTGAAGTCCCAGTTTAGTCCAACCTTTCAGTCATTCTAGCTAAGCTCCCCAGTATTTGATGCAAGGAAACCTCTAGATTAGGATTTCTCCAACATAATTCTATTCACATATGGAGCTAGATAATTCTTCACTGTGGGTATTGTCCTGCACAGTGAGGGATATATGGCAGTATCTTTGGTCTCTATTCACTAGATCCTGTAACACTCCCTTCTTTGATGACAGATAAAAAATGTCTCTGATCAACCAGGCATGGTGGTGCTCACCTGTATTTCCAATACAGTGATACCCTGTTTTTAGTGTTGTGTTTTTTTTCCTTTTACTCGTGATAGAGTATGACATGTGCCAGAGAGAGAGAGAGACAGACAGACAGACAAGAGCACCATCTACAGGGTGTAATCCCCTTCACCAGTCTGTTAGTTCCTGGGCATTTGCACATGTGCCTGGTTTGCCTCAGGCTGACTAGGCGGGGGAATCTCACTCCCCTAGAGCAAGACATCATCTCTGTCTGAGCTAGCCTGAGAGCTTGTCTTTAAAACAAAGCAAAATAAAAAACAGAACAAACCCAAAAAACAACACACACGTATACACGTACACATGCAGAAAAAAAAAACATAAAACTGTTTTGATACCATCAAGTGTCCCATAGAGTGAACAGAATCACTTTCTAGTTAGAAACCATTCCTTCAGATAAATTCAGCTCTCAGTCCTTTGAGTAACCCAGGACATTTGAGTCTTTTCAGCTTACATCTCAGACATCATAAAGCAGAGAAAGCAATCCTTCCTCACTGTGCCACATCGACACTTTTCCTGAAAAATCTGTAAATCTATAAACCTATAAATAACAACACCCTCAAAGTTGTTATTGTTTGATACCAGTAACTTTAGGATGTTTTTAAAATGCAGTACTAGATAACATAGGAGAGATAGGAATTATGACTACAGAATTGGATGGTGATTATTGAAGGCAATCAATACGTTGGAGAATATAATAAAAACCAAGATCATTTAATAACCATTTACAAAGAGAATGTGCAAAAAGCACAATATATAAGAAACAAGAAATGGAAAATTACTTGTTGATAACATGTATGGTAATATCCTTGATTAAGCTAATATATGGTGTATTCTAGATGGGAAACTTCATTTGTATGCTTTGATGATGCTCAGTGAATGAATGTAAAATAAATAAAATTTTTTAAAAAAGCGAATGTGAAAGCCAGAGGTTTACCTTGACAGATTTAGGGACTCTTGAAACTGAGGATCAAGTACCAGAAGTTAGTTATAACAGTAGCAAAACTACAGAAGAGGCTGAGTTCTCAAATTTGTCCCACTTCCCATACCAAAGGCAGGGCTATATTTACAGAAGTGGGACTCAGACATGGCATGGGAGAATCTGGGTTAATTCTCTTAAAATTCTTGTATTTCCTGGGCCTTAACCCTCTGGGCCTGAAAACGTAGCCTGATTTCTCTGTTAAAGTTTAGTTATTCCATTTGCTTGAAGATATCGTAGAGTCCTCTTCCTTGCAAGGTAATATGGTCCCCTCCCCAAGGATCTACCATTAGTTCCTCTCTTGGCTACCAGGTTAATTAATAACTAGGGCTAAATTATAATTCAACCCAGCTACAGAATTTCTGGGACTGGTAAGATAGAAAATGACTACACTTTGTAGAGCTGCAAGTCCTGCCAATGTGTACCAGCCGGAGTTGGGAGAATATATATAGGACTGGATCCTGAGGCTGATGAATTAAGCAGGAAAGAACACGAAGGTGGAAAAGGAGTGCTTAAATAGGAGCACTCGTGAATGATAATAATAGTATAATTAATAATAATAATACTTTCCTGGAAAATACCTGTGGAGAAGGTGTTAATGCTGCCTGTGAGGATGACTGTTAGTAGTTTGGAGAAAGATAACACTAAAGAAATGTAGAACCTGCCATAGCAGATGATAGTGAAGTAACAAGAAGCTACATGAGCTGGAAAATGCCTGAGTGGATACACCATGTCATTTAGGAAAGCCTACTGGCTGACTGTGTTCTGTTGATGGGCCCAGAAGACATTCTATGAACAAGATAAGAAATAAGTCAGAGGGAACCAGTATTAATGCAAGGCTTGGTTATAGCTCTCTGTGTAGGCCACGGCTGCTGATAGGATGCTATTATAGAACTGGATTCATTGTTAGTGATGGGACTGATAGGAGAGTGATTTTCTGGCGCTTCTATTCAGTGTCAGTGATAAAGAATTAACTACTAGCAGTAAATTAAATAAAACATGCCAAATTGTTTCAGAAACTATAAAGGGCTATTCATGTAAATGTCTAGGAATAGACATCTATTGCTATGAAACTGAGTCATATTAACTCTTTCTCAGTCAAATAGCACCATTTCTGGAATACAGAAAGGGCTTAATAAATGTTTACTAAATGATTATGAAAATTGACCATTAATATGCCAAAACTCTCATATGTGCTTATGCCATGAAAGAGTAATATAATTTTATTATTAATGTTAACTGACAAGGGTAAATTCACATACTTATTAAAGTGGAGTAATAAAAAATAAACCATTTTAAAATCCCTATCTTAAAAACACATCCCTCAGTAGTTGGAGACTATGGTTGGAGAGACTAGACTCACAACAGAAAACATAAGAGAATAAGATAAGAGACCACATGACATGTTCTGTAGTTTGGAAACTATGGAGATCAATGCAGGTTGAAAAGTTCTTGAAGGCTTCAAGGAAAAAGCGGGACTGGGGTTGGGTTTAGATAAGAGAGGAGACTATTAGACAGAATGGGTGGTGTTGGAATGGTGGTGGTAGAGAAGAGACAAGGTATGGGAGTTTAATCAACTTGGAAACCTAAAGGCAACATTGAGTGTAGTGAGCTTGTGACAGAAAGGAAACAGATTCCAATAGAAATTCTGGTAGATATTTTAGAGAGTATTGGGGAACTTGCTATGGTAAGAAATGAGGAGTCACTAAAAATGTCTAAGCACTGGAGGCAGGCATGCACTGTTTCCACCTCAAACAAGTATTTACACCTGTTCATACACAATATTTCCCAGGCACCTCCAGGCACCAAGATAAATCATACAGTGCATGTTAAGATTTCCCCATATTTTTCTTTTCATGTGTGCGTCTTTTATAACGAGGGTTGAATTAATGTGTTTTTTCTATTTCTTCTTTACCTTGTAGCTCATCTATAAAGATGTGACAGGTAACGGTCCTTAGTATCTATCTTTGTCCTACTATGCCAGATCTTTTTTCCTGGCTGGATACCTTCCTATTTATAATTATCATCTCTGCAATTCCAGTGATCTTGTGTGATCTAGCTATTTTTCTTTCTTTCTAAGCATTTTCATTAAACTTTTCTTGGATAAAGCATTAAAAGCTTTAATGAAATTTAGAATGGTCAATGTCTAAAACAATATATAGAAATCATTTCATCAGCCAAATTGGATCTTTAGTATATGCTAAAAATATGCATCCTATTAAGCCAAATTCCTCAGGTTTTCATGATCTGTAGAATATATAATTTCAAATGAAAATGGCCTTTAAAAAATGTCCTGAAACTTAACATCAGATTTTGCTTAAAGAAACAAAATGAAGGAAGGATGGAGAGAAAGAGAGCAGGGGGAAGGAAGGGAAAATTAAAGAAGAGTCTAGTGTAACATAAAATATTTCAAGTTCCTGCTACTTTTTTTCCTGTACAGCTGTGTGTTCCTCATAATGTAATACATTTACACTAAAAGACACATCTTTTAGTAGTTAATTCTAGGTGGGCAGTATTCATGGGACTTGATTATGAGACATCTAGTGAAATGTTCTGTTTTTTAGTATAGGATAGATTTCCCTTTTCAAATTATAAAAATAATTGAAACACTGAAGTGTACACTTCTGTGTTTAAGAATAGCTATTAAAATACGCTCTTTATATTTTGACTACAGAATAAATCTAGAGAAGATGGAATATGATGTTTTTAAAAATGCCCAACTAGATACAAATTGGCATAGTCTCTAATCTAAAACAACTAAAATTGTTGCTCGTCTAAAACTGGTAGTGTGTGGAATCTAACCTATCAACTATAGGTTAGATAGATACTATCTTATACAAGCTCTACCTTCCTTGTGGTTAGTATTCTCTGGGATTGGTTTTCTTCAATGGGTAGATGGAATACAGAAAGGGCTTGGTTGCTTGCATTTCATTTATTTACTTAAATCTAGTTCAGATTCTGTCTCTCTGGATCATGTTAATATGGGTGGTCGAGCGGCCTATGAAAAGGAATTTTCATGAATGACCTATTTTTGCAATGTCTAAATGAAATTTTCCACTGTGAAAGCTTGCATTCAAAATAAAATGGCAGCTCACAGAAGCATAGAAGAAGAAAACACTGGAGTACAAAAATATCTTTAGACATCACATAGTTCGTATCTTTTATTTATAATGATAAATGAGAACCTGGGAGATCTGGAGATCATCACAGAGATGAAAAGACTCAGAATTCTTAGTTCCTGGGTTAATTTACTTTATGTCTTTATTTTCTCCTCGACTTATTAAATGTTTCTTCTTTTCAACTCACTTTCGGGTAGCTTCCTTCCTCACACATAGACATCACCACTGAGAGGATTCATCTTGGCACGTTATTATAACCTGGCCTTACCAAATAAGATGGATTCAAATAAACTTCTACTAGGATATTTCTGAAAAGAACCTCCCAAAAGAGGCTGCTGTAATTGAAACAGTATATGAGGGGCTATATATGGCCCTTTTATCTTTACAATAGTTTATTCTTCACAAAAAAGTTCTAAGTCATTTTGTTTTCATTCGTGATAGGATGAATGCATGTGTGAAAGAGAGAGAAAGAGAGCCCATAGGGTCTGGTCCTGTGCAATCCCTTTACTTCACAGAATATTCTAAATGTGCTTTTTTATTCTGGCATCTTCATATAATTAAAAACGTTTTTAGGGCTCTATGTTAATATTCCTAAATTTAATATTTTCAGATTATCAAAAGCATTGTCTTCGTATTAAAAACCCGTTTAACCCTGGCCATCCTTTCTTATCAAACATAAAATTTGGATCATTGATTTTTGTGCATCTTCTTTCCTAAAACTTTCCATTTCAACTTTAACCATCATTGGGACTGGTTAAATACATGGATCTGTAGAATCTGGAGATCATCACAGAGATGAAAAGACTCAGAATTCTTAGTTCCTGGGTTAATTTACTTTATGTCTTTATTTTCTCCTCGACTTATTAAATGTTTCTTCTTTTCAACTCACTTTCGGGTAGCTTCCTTCCTCACACATAGACATCACCACTGAGAGGATTCATCTTGGCACGTTATTATAACCTGGCCTTACCAAATAAGATGGATTCAAATAAACTTCTACTAGGATATTTCTGAAAAGAACCTCCCAAAAGAGGCTGCTGTATCTGTCTTCTGAAGAAGACAGATAGCTTTTCATTAACTTCCCTCTTCTGGAATAGCTCTTCCATGATTGCCTTTCTTGTATACCAGAAAACTTCTTTTCCATTTTGGCTTTCAGTTCTGTTAACCTTGAATCACACGGGTCCAGTGTGAATGAATTCCAAATTATAGCTAGCAGCTAGATTGAAGGAACATGAACTGAAATAAACTGCCTTGAGAGTATGGGTAGTATAGGGGAGATGAAACAAAAAGTCACAATTGTATTTCAGGTACAGGTTTGAAGAGCCTCCTTGATTGGAATTCTATCAGGTCATTCTGCTCGTATTGAAGACCATTTGGCTACAGGAATAAGAAAGCTGAAGTACATATAACGTTGTATTTTTTAATGCCTTTCCATTGTCTAATAGTTTTTTTTTTTTTTAAGAAAGATTTTTGCTATAGGGTATTTATACTCACTGGAGAGACAAAGACAGAAAGCGAGAAATCATCCCCCTTCCCAGCAGAGATGGCCATGTCACATCCCTTCTCCTTCATTATCCTCTGCAGATTTCAGGTGCCTGGTGTGAGTTTTAAGTCTCTAGGTCTGGGACCTGAACTGCGGTCAACTATGAGGGAGTCCAGCAACATAACCATTACGCCATCTCCTCCCCCTAATAGCTTAATACCATGATGTTTATCCATAAATTTAGATGTTTTCCTGGATTAAATTTTTACTAATTTCTCTAATGTTTCTATGATTGCAAAAGCGATGTATTTTCATTGTAAAATACTCATAGTTTACTTGAAAGCAAATAAATCCCTTGTAATTCTATTACCCAGAGATAACACTGGTGGTATTTTGGTGTATTGCCTTTCAGACATTTTCTATGAACAGACACATATATGTATATATTTAAAAAATGAAATCATATGGTAGTAATGCTATTTTCACTAGTGCATTTTTGTATAATAAAATCAGCATCCTCATGAATGGTTCTACTATATTCTATTTTATGGACATGGCCCAATAACTCATAGCCATTTTTAAGTTGCTTCCAGTTTGAGGCTGTTACAATACTATCGTAACCATCCTTGTGTATATATCTTGACCCATTTGTCTAATGGTGCTTTAGGATTAATAACTGCACATTGACTTTCTGAATCAAAGGGAGTATACATTTTTTTTATTGAGAGGTTTTTGCTATAGGGCGCGTGCGCTCGCCAGACAGAGACAGAAAGTGAGAAATCACCCCCCAGGGGGGATGGCCACGCCGCAATCCCTTCTCCTCCATTCTCCTCTTGGGATCTTGGGCACGCACGCACACGCGCCCAGCGTGAGTTTTAAGCCACCGGGTCCGGGACGCAAACCGCGGTCGACTACGTGGGAGTCCAGCAACATGGCCATTACGCTAACTGCTGGTCCCAAAGGGAGTATACATTTTAAGGGTTCAGATTTATATGCAAAGATGTCTTCCAAAAAGCTGCACAAGCTTAGTTTTGATTCTATGAATAGCAGAAGAGGAGTACACTTTTCCTCACAGTACCCCAAATCAATGAGATTTAGCATTCCTTTTACATTTGTTTATTTGAAAAGAAAAAAAGAAAGATGAAAGAATTTTGCAGGTTCGATTTGCTTGAATATTGGTGAGGTTAGATATATTTTCATGTTGTTTTGGGTTAGGTCTAACCAGAAAGCAAAGAGAAATTTAAATTGGGTCAAACATGGATTTTTACTTAACTGAAATAAATGAAATGTCAGTGAATGCAGTCATTAGGATGATCAAAATCACTAAAATTAGGAGATCTTTTTATTGCTGAGCCTATTATAATAATGCATAGTGTGCTTGTTTTATATCAGGCATTTCTCCACATTTGTTAAATTTATTCTGTGCAGTAGGTACTAATATTTTACCTATTTGTCAGTGAGAAGATTGAGGAACAAGGGTTAGTACCTTACCAAGTAAATTGCAGTGCTAAGGATTGAGCTCACACTGTCTCTAAAACTCATGTTCGTTAGCACTGGGTTATTCTGATGCTTTGTATGTACATGTGCCTAAGACAGCCTGGTGGAAGACCATTAATAGTCTCTTCCTCTCTACTGTGGGGTCATGGGGAAAGTCGTGACTCATTTTTACATAGAGAAACATAGAAAAATAAGTCATGGCTTTTCCAATAACTCAATAAATTGCTAATAAGTATTATTACTATTGATATAAAACTAATAAGAGATCTATTCTGGGAAAACTGTTTTCAGAATTTTTTAGTTATTTTACTTTCATTTAAAATTCTCATCTAAAAATACATATACATATATATATATATATAACTACAACTGCTGCTCTGTACTTGAGGCTGCATACCAAAGTTTCAAAAATACAGATTTAAACTTTCATAAATTTAGACGGTTTAGGTTAAATGTCAAAGCCTTCACTTCATAACTTCCCTGGAAAACAAAGCACTTTGTTTTTTCACTGAATTCCCTTCTGCCCTTTAATAAGGTAGTTGGTTTTTTTTTTTCTTTTTAAATGCCTGAATTTTCAAGTTGAACTACTTCTTTTTAAGATTTGGACAGCATACCTGAGGCTACAAGGTTGGATGTGAATATATAAAATAAGTTTATGTGTTAAAGATATTTAAATGTGTAAGCTAATGTGTGTATAGCTGGTGATACACAAGTTATGAAAAGGCTGCTACCATGCATGACAGGGAAAGTCAGGATGAAAACTTATTTGATATTAGTGTATGGTAATGAGTATTGAAAATATGGAAATCACAGTTTTGATTTGGAAGAGCAACCCTCCAATTCCAGAAAATACTAATTATTTGCTCCAAACCAGTACAAAGTAAGAGACCCGAGTTCCAATGGACACAGTCCTGCTTATCTTCCACCTGACGAAGCTGTTCAGTTCATGTCACTCAGGTAACACTGAGTACCTTAAGTACTCCTTACACTCAAGGAAATCAATCTTTTCTTTGCGTTTAGGAGGCTTTGATTTCACCTCTTTCCTGACCTTGCTGAGATTACTATTCACTCTTAAGTATCCGAAGGCTCTGGTCTATCTGTGCCAGTGATGTTATCATTTTCTCAGTTTGACTTACAGAGCTGAGGAACAGAGCAAGTGTTATCCTCTGAGTGCCAAACACTAGCATATTTAACCTACAGTAACTCCATGAGCTGGTCTGTAGTTTTCATTCACATTTGGGGACACCCAAGCTGATGAGATGAGGTCCCTGTATCCAAGTAGCAGAAAGACCCCTGGGGAGACTGGCAGGCTTTCCCTCTCTTATACTCTTTTCCCCTTCATTTTCCTACTAATTTCTTAAATATTCAGAGATAAATAGTGTGGGTACAAAATGTGTTAAAAAATAACTGTAGCAAAATGAACAAACAAAAAAACTAGTTTACCAAACCAAAACTAGCCAACAAAATGAAAACAAAACAAAAAAACATACTCTACTGATACCTTTGTACATATCCTAGTGTCTTTTTAGGCCCAGAGCAGGTAAGATGCAAGGACTGTCATTTAAAAAGTTCATTTTCTACAAGATATATGTTTCGGTTAAGATATAGGCATTATACAAAATTCTCTTCCAAGCTCCAATTATTTTTTAATTCATCACACAAGTTAAACTGAAAATTTAATCATCTCTGGCTCTTATTTTATAGCTTGAGACTTTCTTTTTCAATCTTGATATTATAAAATAATGTATTAGATTGTCTTTTTTGTTGTTGCAGTGAGATGGACATATAGAAGCTTTAATATGGTCTCTCTTCTTCCCAGAAGACTAATAGCATCAATGACCAAGAGTTATATAAGTATTATTATAGTATTACTCTGTGCCAGGCACTGTCCTAAATGCTTTGCATGTATTTCAAAACTGTCTCTAATACGATTAGTATGGCCCAAATAATTCAAAGTACCTGAAAAGCATTATTGAAAGGTTATTGTTTGCCAGCTGGGAATTTCCCAGGACCATTCTAATCCAGCCTTGCTCTGGCTACAGATGGATACCATCTGGGAATAATGATTTTTGGAAGCCTGGCTGATATTTCCATGACAGCATGCGTGATTCCAGGAATCTCCCAATTAAGTGACACCCATTTCTTCAGCACGGTTCTGGGATATGGGATCAGGAGAATTCTGGGATAAGGGTAGGATAGAACATAGAAATGAATCAGATATGTGACTCTGCATTATTTTGGGGATGGCTATGCTAGGAACTTTTTATGAACTCACTACAATTCTAGAATAAATGCCATTATTATTTTCCTTTTTAGATCAGGGAACTGAGGCTTTGAATTAGAGTAATCTGTCTACATAGTTAGCAATTGGAGGAATTGGGTCAGAATCCAGACAGCCTGGCTCCTTAGACTGGCTTTGTCTACCTTATGCCTCCCATGGACAAACCCTGTATCAATCTTGATTTGAATGTTTATCCAGGACCAATCTATCAGTGTTCCTCAAGTGTTTAGATAATGGTGGAGGGACTCACTATTGATTTGGGCAATGAAAGATGATTACATCTCAGAGAAAAGAGAGAACAGAGGGAGAAATCATCTCCTCCCTAATACTCTTAGGTGAATGAAGCTTCAGGAGGGCTAGCGTTCCTGAGGACTGACTCAGGAAGCCTTAAAAGCCAATCTGCAGTTTGAAAAGAGTCATGAGGCTGTGACTGGCTAGGCCAAAATGACTCAGAGTGAGATTCATCAATATTCCTGCAGCATGGCAAACCAGCAAGGTTCCAGAATGCTAACCAGGTAATTATCACTGAACTAGGGCTATTCTTGTTTCCTTTCCTTGCCTGAAAAACATTAACGAAATTACCTTGCCATTCCTTTTATACCTTATGTCCTCTTACTGTTAGGTTCTTTCTTTCTATCCTTACCCTGCTGTTCCTGAGATGAAAAAGGCTATACATTCCAAGGCTTTCTGTTAACCTCTGGAACTTAAAAGTCTCCCACAAAGGAAAGAAAGCATCCCTGAAATAAATGTGGATTCACAATACCTCAGGCTTGTGGAGGAAACAAATGACTCTGGGTTCTTTTCAACTCACAGCACTCAGCAGGCAGAAAAGCAGCAATTTGAGATTTCAGTGAGCTTGGGAGTCTTACAAGATAATGCTGAGGGTTGGCAATCAAAGATACTAGTAAAGTATTAGTGCTGCAAGTTGAAAATGTTCATAGTTCCCAGGGATTGGCAAAATAGGGCAGCTGTAAGCTTATTACATGTAGGCTGTCAATGGAATTTCTTTTAACTTATTAATTTTGGGGGGATTTACCTTGTTTTTCTTGCTTTGATTTGACAAAGAGAGATCACCGATTGCACACATTCACAAAGAATTATAGAGAAATGACTATGTTAAGCTGTAAAGGAGAGGCAGCATATTTCAGAGTTTGGAGGATCACAGGCTTGAGTTTGAATTGCAGATTGAACAATTTTACCCTTTTTGGAGACTCATTTCATATTATTATTGTGCCTGAGTTAGTACATTAGATTCCTGACTTTCTCTCCTTAATCCACTCTTACCTGTGACACTACAATTAAATTTAAAGTTAAATATGAATTCTTCACTATGGCTTCTGAGGGCCTACCTCCCTCACCTTCACCCTGATTAGTATCCCTTCTCCCTCAGTGCTCTAGCCTCGCTGGCTTCCTTGTTGTTCTATACATACACGAAGCACAACTCCGCCTCAGGTGGTGGTCTTGCTGTTTCCTCTGCCTAGAATTATTTACTCAGCTTGCTCCTTCACTGTATGGAGTTTGCTTATCAAATTCATCTCTGAAGAATAGGCTTTCTAGCTTGGGAACTAGTTGTCTTGAAAAATTGCCAATTACCATCCTTGACTTACTTTGCTTTGTTTCTCTTCTCAGCGCTCATGTACATCTGATGCTATATTGGTTGCCATGATTACCAGTCTCTCTTCACTCCTATGTAAACTCCCTACAGGGATATGTCTACTCCGTTTTATTCACTACTCTATCCCCAGTGCCTAGAAGAGTGCCTGGTACATAAAAGGCACGCAATAATAATTTATTGGATATGTCTTGGTTTCTTTCGCTTTAAAGTACAATATAAACAACAACAAAAATATCTTTTTGCAGTATTTGTAAAGATTATCAATAATGCATTAAATGGTATTTGCAAATCCCCTAGCACACTGTGGCATAATCTGTCTGTGCTCCATCCCTCAATGTGTATATGCTGGTGGACTTCTAATTGCCAATGCAGGCTGGTCTTTGCCTGAGGGCTATTTCTGAAGACTTGGAAGGATAGAAATGCCTCAGAAATAACATCCCCCCATCCCAGAAAACCTCATATTCTCACGGTGTAAACATCCCTGTTTCCTTGCCTCTCAGGATAACTGCGTGGCTTGTGTGTCGCACCTTTCTCAGAGTTTCTCTGCAGGATTAAGCTCCATCTGATCCTAATAGGAGTAGCAGGAGGCAGATAGCTTGCTAACTCATACTTCATTGGCTGCCTTGTTTCCTGCATTGCCCAATAAAACAATTGCATTGAATCGTAGGCTAATAGAGCAATGTTCTGCCATATACGTGGAGATGATGACTATAGCATTTAGGATCATTAAAATCTAAAAATTAAAAAGTAAATATCAAATCATAAAAAGGATTGATATGCCTTTTACTTATAAAGAAACTGCCTCAAAGTCAACAATATAAAGACACACATTTTGAATTATTTTTCTATTAATTATAGCCACAGGTGATAAGCCTTTGTGTTCAAAGCATTGCCGCATTTGAGAATCCCTTAAACTTTTTAAACTACAGCTCTCTGCACTATTTTAATGACACTGAGTTGTGGTTTTAAGTCATTATTATTATTATTATTATTAAGAAAACAGTCTCTAGGTGATTCAAACATACAGCCAACATTGAAGACTCTCTTCTCTGTCATCTTCTCTCCCTTGTCTGAGAAGGCTAACTCCTCTCTGTCTTGGATTAGAGTTGGCTATGAAATGTCAGTCTCACTAAGGTTTCTTTACATTTGTCTGGGTAGCTTTTTGGTGTGTATTTTGGCAGCCTACAAACAGCTGGGCCGATATTTGACTTCTGGCCCTTTTGTCTATACTGTTATTTCTTGGCAAATACAGATTTAGATGTGGTTGCAGATTTTCAGCAGACACATCCCTTGAAAGGCCAAATATGGAATGTGAAACACTCAATACATAATTTAAGACTACCAAATAAAACCTCATTTCAGTGTGTTCTTGTGCTTTCTAAGTTAATTAGGTCAAATATACCTTTCCAGAAATATCATGGGTGTGCCTCTCTTTACTTAAAGCAAATCCCCTGAGAGCAGATGAATTAGGGTTATTTCTTCTCTTACTGATTTTTTATGATTCGTTCAGTTTGTTTTTAAGAAAAAATTTTCTTTGAAAATTTAGAGCAGTGATATTCAGATTTTAGTCAACATGAAGATCATCCTGGAAAGACATGCTTTAAAATGGAGATTCTTAACTAGCTACCCTCAGAGATCGTGTATAATTAAATTTGGGGTGAGTTTCCAAAATCCCTATTTCTGAAATAAGCACCTTTTCATGATCCTGTTGCAGCTGGGTTGCTAGAATATCCCATAACAATCCTGAGTAAGAGCCTCTCTGAAAATTTGACCTGTACCTGAAAACTAGAATAGATATTAAACTTCACCAATGCAGACATTGAAGGATAATAGAACTTGCTAAAATATTTGGAGGAGAATTTAACTTTGAAAATGAGACTCCCTTTCACTGATTTATTTATTTATTTGTTTTTAATAAATGTCAACTTTTGAGAAATGACTCACTAGAGGATTATTATGGGCCAAGGATGATAATAGTCATTAATATTCTGTCCTCAAATGCAACTCATTTAGTAAATGCCAGGCTCTTTGAATCATGAAGTACCTCATTCAACAGAGTTCTGCAGCTAGGGTATGGCAGTGGACCCCTGTGGGTGGCCATGTGGATCGTCCTCTCTGGCATTGGATAGAAATTCAGTGTGTGACCCTCACATAGAGTAGTTTCATTTCTATCCTTTCTTCCATCCCATTTTCTAAAATCTACACAGTAATATTCAGAATCAAAGAGGAAAGAATATTTTTTATCCTGTGGTCCTGGATGAATGTGAAAATATTTTGGACTGTTTAAAATGCTGGCATTAAAAAAACAATTTAATCTCTAATATATATGCAGCAATTACTATGAAACTAGCAAGGAGAAGTGTGAAGGCAATGTGGTTATCACCATGTATTGTATTGCCTTTTGCTTCTTCCTTAGATTTTAGTCTTTTCTTTAATGATGAATCTTGGGATACATTATTCATTATATCTACCAAGAAATGCTTTTCCAATCAAATGTGTTTTCTTTTTTACTTCATTTGCCATTTAGCTTTTGCTAAGTACAACTGGGAGTGCATTATGGTCTTGGATAATAGAAGAAAAATGAAATGTGTTGAAAAACTGGTGCTTTTTCTAGGAGCCTGAGGCCTCATTGTCATGCATGAGCCTATTGGTTGACTTGTAATGGAGGACACAGAAGTGTGATTCTAGAAAATACTATTGTAAGATTTGGGAGCTCAAGCGAACTAGAGTCATCACTACTCAGGCATCCTGCCTTTGCATTTGTTAAACTGTGTTTCTTATTAGAGACTTGCCAATAACACTTGTAACAAGCTAGAGGAAAGTAGGTCTTGCGGCTGTTTAATTTGAGGAAATTGATTAAGATAAATTTAAGATTGTGCCCATCTTTGAGAAAAATGAAATAGCTTATTATAAGAATGGACTGCTTGCTATTATTCTGATAGAGAGCAATTTAATGAGCAAATTTATGAATTGTTGAAGCCAGCTTCTTGGTATTTGCATTTTGCTTCATGGTTCCTAAAGAAAAGAAAATTAACCCACATTAAGAGGTGAGCAGATGTTGACATAGAAAACTTTGGAAAATAACACAAGCTTTCAGAAGAAATTTAATATAAGTGTCAATATTTTGATATATGTACTTAGAGCCTATTTTTTTGTGTATAAATATGTATACATTTGTGGCATATTTTATACACTGCCTTGAATACTGCCTTTTTTAACATAGATTGTAAGCATTTCTAATTACTATTAATTTTTCCACAAATATAATGTTTATATAATGCAACCTTTATGCACTATAATTAACTGTTATTTTTAAAATTTGTAATTAAGAATTTAAAAAATTTTTAATTTGTAATTAATTGTTAATTTGTAATACTGTAAGAACCTTAATCCATCATTGAAGGTCTAAAATAAGGTGGAAAAAGTCATAATTTCCAGCACGTAAGTTATGACAGATGATGGATCTGGATCTTCTTGCTTATAGTAACTAACTCACTTCTTGAGAAAAGTTAAAATGTTGAATAGGATCCTAGGCCATAAGAACTGCTTATTTTGGGACTGTTGCTATGGTTGTATGTGATGTTGACTTACTGTTTCCAGAGTTACTTTTATGTTTGAGGTCATTGGATTACAGTAGAAGTCCCCCCCCGCCCCCCCAAAAAAAGGTTTGACATCCTCTAATGACAGATTTTGGTGACCAAGTTACAGGTTAATTTGGGTGTGGAGAGGATCCATCTAGAATTTATTTCTTCCTTCTAGAATTTCTTTCTTTCTTTCTTTCTTTCTTTCTTTCTTTTTTGGAGAGGTTTTGCTGCAGGGCATGTGCACTTGCCAGAGAGACAGAGAGAAACAGAGAGACAGAAAGCGAGAACTCATCCCCCCCCAAGGGGGGATGGCCACTCCACAATCACTTCTCCTCCATTCTTCACTCGGGATCTTGGGCATGCAAGCACATGTGCCCAGCATGAATTTAAGCCACTGGGTCCGGGACTCAAACTGCGGTCCACTACATGGGAATTCAGTGACATAGTCATTATGCTAATTGCTGGTCCCTCCATCTAGAATTTCAAACTGAAAGTCTGAGTAAAATGTTAAGCATTATGAATAAGTAAATGAATGAATAAATGCCTCTGATGCTCCATTTTCCAGTCACAAACTGGGTGTTCACCAATTCAATTCAATTGAAGGTTCAACCCCATGAGATGGCCTCCACTTGAGAGGCCAGCCAGGAGCGTCCAGGCTACTTACATGTCATGCACTAGGATCTGTGGCACACACACACACACACACACACACACACACGTCCATCATGTATTTCAAGCTGCTGACTGATTTGAACCACGTAGTTGATCATGAGGGATCTGGCTCCTGTAATCATGGGGTCATAGAACTGGGTCATAGGACTGCCCCATGGTATACAATAGGTATACCTATTTTACCTATTTTTAAATACTTTTTTAAAAAAAAATGAACCTTGGGATGAGATAGTAGAGGTTTATAATGATGTGAAAAAGTGGAGAAAATACAATTGCACAGGGATGGTTTCAGAAGCCATGTGGCATGTTCTGGTTGGTTTTTAAAATTTTACCTCATGGAAATGATCAGCAGGCTGAAAATATTAGCCCATCAGAAAAGCCATGATGCATTTTTCCATAGAAAAACATAGAAAAATATACTTGGTGACATTTCCAACAACACAATAGTATACAGGAGGGAGTTAAAAAAAAAGGGGAATGGCATTGAGTGTTTCAGGTATATTGTATTGAGGGTGAAGAAAACTAATGGGAAGATACTGGTGATATCTTTGATAGATTAACAATGACTACAAGGTAACTTCTGTATACTCTGCCTATGTGCACTTAGAGCACGTACAAGACTTAGAGACCATAGACCACCTTTTCAAAGAGGTTTTATTTTAACTGAGACTGCCCTATAGCTATAGAGGAGATCTCCTCAGGCCTGGCCTGCTGTTTTCCCTTCCAAAGTCTCTTACTCTATGTCAGAGGCAGCAGCAGTTTTTGCCTAGATGCATCATCTCAGGTAGGCCATTGAAGTACACTGTGATCCTAGTCCTGATTCACTCATATGAGGGCTCCTGGATCTGCCTTTGGCCCACCTTTGCAGCCACTAATAAGCTCTGGTCCATTCTTACTTCCACCCCAGGGACTTATTACGCCCTCAGGTCCAGTTTCTGGGCCTTGTTTCTCCAGAAAGAGAGAAGGAAACACATACAAAGTAATGCATAGGACAAATTCCACTCAGAATTATAAACTGACAATTTGCAGTAATAATATTAGACAGCAATAAAAGCCAAGGACATTTGTAAAGAACTTATTAAATACTGGGTATTGCTCTAAGCATTTTACATGAATTGTTTTAATTAATTCTTACATCAATGCTATTATTTGTTATCACCATTTTACAGATAGGCAAACTAAATCACAGAGAGGTTATTTAGATGGTATAACAAATAGGATTGAAACTGAGCCATCTTGACTTCAGCACCAAAGCCATATCAGGTTAAACTGATAGAACAGAAAAGGAAAGCTGAGAATTAAGAAAGATTTTCAGAAGAAAGTTCAATTTTTTTTCCAAGCAAAACACATTAGCCTGAGGACAGAAAGGAGGAAGCATTCAAGTCAGGAAGATGCTGCAGACACAAGTTGCCAGGACTCAATCATTATCTTTTCACAATGATCATTTCTGACCTGAAATATTTTCACCCTTCTATTCTTTTTTTTTTTTTTTTTTTTTTTTGGGGGGGGGGGTTCACTATAGGGCACGTGCACTCGCCAGACAGAGAGAGACATACAGACAGAAAGCGAGAAATCACCCCCCAGGGGGGATGGTCACGCCACAATCCCTTCTCCTTCATTCTCTCTCGGGATCTTGGGCACGCATGCACCCGGCCTGAGTTTTAAGCCACCGGGTCCAGGACCCGAACCGCGGTCGACTACGTGGGAGTGCAGCGACATAGCCATTACGCTAACTGCTGGTTCCTGCACACTTCTATTCTTTTGACTAACTCTTGTTCATCCTATAAAACTTAGCTCAGGTACCGCCTTATCTTAAAGATATCCTCACATGTCATACCCTTGGCTTCTTGTTCCTCACTCACGCTATACTGACTTCAGTCATAGCTTATGGTAGATTGATTGAAAAAACGAAAATGGCCTCCAATTTTCTGTCAATCTCTGTATCCATGCACTTTGCCACACCACTTTGCAACTCATCAGAAGGTATCTATGTCCCCCCACCCTTGAGTATGGGTTGGCTTGTGACTTCCTCTGGCCCACAGAAAGTGGTAAGAGTGTTGGTGTGCCAGGTTTCAGCCTAGACCTCCAGAGATCTTGTGACTTCTGGTCTCTTGAATTCCTGCGTCTCCCATGGAAACAAGATGGTGTCACCTTGATAGAAGAGTAAGGAAGCATGAGGAGGAGTGCTGAGCCAACCCCTAGAAATAAAGCCCATGTGACCCACCTGGTGGTAGATACATGAGAGCCTAGAAAAGAAATGTCAAGCCCTGACCCAGATCAGCAAAACTGCCCAGTTGACCTGTAGACTTTTGAGAAGCAGCGAATGGTTGTTTTAAGGTGTTAAGTTTTATGATAGTGTATTGCTTAGCAATTACCAGCTGATACAGAAATTGATGCCCATAACAAGATCCTAAAATACTGGACATTGGTTTTGAGTACAAACGATGAGTAGAGACTAGAGAGGTAACAAGTGAACTGTAAGGTAAGCCTAGAAAAATGGTGAGAAAATTTTAGTGAAAAAAAAAATTTAGTGGAGGCTGGAATAATGGCAGCCCATATTATATGGTAATTAAATGACTAACATACCACTATCTGTGGCATTTTGGAGAATGAGGTACATGCCTAATGAACTTCTGAATTTGGCTAAGATCTCTAGGCACAATGTCGTAAGTATCAGTTGCTGCCTGCTGAATATTATAATGTTTAGAAAGCAGATGAACTAAAGAAAGAACTGGTTAGTTTGCAAAATGTGAAGGTTAGAAAATAAATATGATTCTCATCTTTAGCCTTTTATGTCTATAAAGATTAAATGCACGGTATTTCAAAAAGACAAATACAGACATGGAAACAAGGAACCAAATCACAGAATCTAGCTAGACAAATTTTGATCAACAAAAAGCAAAGACATATTCGGTTATTAGTGAGAGATTAATATGCAAAGAATAGAAGAAGCTCTAAGATAGCTCTAAACCTGGAATCTTCTCTTCCTTTTATCCATATAATTATCATTTTTTTTTCTGTTATTCCTCATAGTCTCTATGTCTTTTTGCCTATTACCTTTCTATCTCTAAATGACAGGAGCAACATTGCAATTTAAAGGCAATGACACTTGTAACATTTTCTGAACCATTTGTTTAGTGTAGCAAACTCTGCATGATGAATTTTAAATATAATTAATATAAGTATGATGATTGAATACCTGGTAATTGTATTATTGAATAAATATATAAGTTTATAGATAAAACCTATAACTTCTTTCTTAGTATTCTGGTAGAAAAATGGCTTTTAAATTGGAAACTAAAGGAAGAGTGATTGATCAGGTTCTAGGTATCAATTGAAAATATTTAAAAATAGAACACTGTGTATTTATTTTTATTGTTTTGATAAGCTAGCATTTCTGAGTACTTCAGGTTTTTATTTTAACCACTTGTAGAACTGGGCATAGTTTGAAACCTAGCCTTTGGACTTTTTTCCTCAAGTCTCAGGGTGGGATTTTGTGTTTGCCAAAACTGAAAAGGCCAAAAAAAAAAAAAATCATATGTTGCAACATTCTGTCCCCATTACATTGGTCAAATGAGGTCAAATGGAGACTTCTTTCTAAGTTACTTACAGAAAAAGCTATTTATAGTTTCTATGTGTTTTCAGTGAGTAGATAACAACAAAAATAACAACAAATTAAAACTTTTTAAAATACTTTTTGGAAAAGTTTCCTGCTGCACACAATGAATAAAGGCTATGACATTTCGATTTAGAATAGCTCACCCATGTGATATGGTCTGAGAAAGGCAGGAAGCACTGTAGGATACAACCGCAAAAGAAAGAGCAGTGAAATATAAGCCTGTCTCTCCTTTTGCCCTTTCATGGTGAAAGTTCATCAAAATTAGCATTCAATCCGAAGTCACCATTCCTGGGAGTTGTAAACATGTTGGAGGAGTGTAAAGGCAAGTAGGCAGAATCAGAAGCTGAGCCCATAAGAGATTTAAAGAAAGTATCAGAGGATCTAAATCTACTAAGAGGAGAGCATTTGAGTGTCCACCAGTAAAAACCACTGGGTCAGAAAGGTCTTGAGAGAAATATAAAATTATGATAGGTTGCTTGACCCTTAGGACTTCTGTTTCTGGCAAAATGGAGTGACTTTTATCAAAGTAAGTCTCCTATCAAAACAAAAACAATAGTTCGAAGGCACTGGGGAGCAGCCTAGTCACCCAGGATTCAGGAACCTGAGTACTGAGAGATACGAAGTACACTAGGGAGAGCCCACATTTGCTTCCACATCTTCCCTTGTTCATTTGTCAGTTCATTGATCAGAAAAGAGAAGTCAAGAAGGTAGAGGCAGCTTGGGGTTTTGATGTTTTCACTAGTAAGCATCTTCAGAATGTCAAGAGAACAAGGAATTAAAACAAAACATAACACCCAAGTCCTGGAAAGGAGAAAACCTTGGAGAAACGAGTCTGAAATGCTAAATGAAATTTCTTTTTGAGGCAAACACCAACTTCTAGCTGGTGAAATAAAGCAAATCTCTAAAGAAAACAGCAGATAGCAACTAGGAGGTTAAGTAGTTGACAGATTTTTGGCAGTCATCTAGCACTAGATAGATAAAGTTTGGAGTTTGGAACCCATCAAGGTGAAGAAGTCTTGAAAAATTCCCTTATGGTTTCAGCTGAGACTCCAGAAAGAGAATTCACTAACAGGGCTATGTTGTGGCATTAAAGATAATTCTGAAATAAATCATGTTCCCGTCAATTGTTATTTTACAAACTATCTCAAAACTTACAGGCTTATGACAATAAGCAATTATCATCCATAGTTCTAGGGGTTGACAAGACTCATTCTGGTGGCTCTTGTTTGATGTCCTTTATGTAGAGTCAGATAGTATTTGGGCTGTAGTCATTTGAAGACTTCTTTGCTTAAGCCTACACTAGAAGGTTTGAAATAGCTGATGAGTGGTCAAGCATTTGTCTCCAATGGAGACATGGCTAGTTTGGGCTTCCTCACATTATGGAAGTAGTTTAAATATGTAGACTATTTATATGGTGACTGGCTTCCTCCTTAATGGGCATGTCAAAAGGCAAGGAGTAAAACAGCAAAACAGCAGTGTCTTAAGACCAGGAAGCCAAAATGGCGCAGTATCATTTCTTCCTTATTATATTGGGGTAAGTAGTTCTACAGCCCATTCATTTGTAAGAGG